>OY728143.1:1697041263-1707041263 GCA_963277665.1 Viscum album | reverse complement strand
TCCTTGCACCCTGCCCTTCGGCTAACTCACATTGCTGCTGTCCGGCGGCCCTCACCGCACCCCCTAGTTGGACCGTGTCCAGCTGCGTGGACGCCTTCCACTGTTCCGGCGCGACACCATCCAGTGGTTCGTTTCCTATCACAACCCTCCCCGTTGGTACCCCTATTATTTTATGCCTGTTTGATATTTATATTTGATATACATATATATATGTCTTGGGTTGATTAGAGTTTTTATTAATTAATTTTTATTTGGGTCGGCTTGACGTTCTAGGACCCTCGCGGGTCGTTTCCGAGTGAGCACCATCGCCGCGCTTTGTTTCTGAGGTTGTGTCGTCGCCACGCCTGTTTTCGAGTGAGCGCCATCATCGCACCTGTTTCCGAGTGAGCACCATCGTCGCGCCTGTTTCCGAGTGAGTGTCGTCGTCCCGCCTGGTTTCCAAGCTTACGCCATCGTCGCACCTTGGTCTTGAGGTAGGTCTCCCACTGCACTCACCTTTAAATTTAGAATTCATTAATTTCTTGATGTTTTATTAATTTTAATAAATAGAAAAATAATACAAGATTAATTTTTAAATGACTATTTAGTGTAAGAAAGATCCGTTTATTTTATACACGTCTCTTGAAATATTTTCTTGACGAGCGGACACCCAGTAGTGAAATAATGCCAATTTGGACTTTAAACATAATTCACAGAATTTCAGATGCGGTTCTGGTTTTAAAGATAAATGGTTTCTTTTGATTAAGTGTTTCAGGTTTTCTTGAGAAACGAGGTTTTTATTTAAAGTTGGTGAAGGCCCGTTTGGCACTTTAATAAAATAAATTATTTTGGAAAAACTCACTTTGGGGTTAGTAAGGGGTGTTCTTTGGTGTGCATTGATTGCGTGAATTGGGTGTGATATTTGTGCATCGTGACTGACTGATTTACATTGCGGATGCACCCCTTTTTATTGTATGTGTTGACATGGGAACCTGGCATAATGAGTTAATCTTCTGAGAACGATTGCTGCACTAGTTTAGATTAAGCACTGGCTAGTGGCCCCATAGCAGGGGAATAATGAGTTATTGCTGCTATGGGGATTGGGAACCTCGGTTAGGCCATGCAGGGCTATGCCGAGCGTTAGGGCATTATGACGTCATCGAGTTAGAGCATGCTTTCAGGATGAGTTAGATGTATAGTAAGTTCTGGATTGTTCACGATCTCATAGGTCCGACCCATGTATCTTTTAGTGTTTATTTATATGTGGAGGACGGTTGAGAGGTCTAGTTCGGTTGTTGGCCCCTGTGTCCCACTTTTCCATTTCCCTTGGTGTGTGTTGTGTATTATGTGTGGTTTTTCCTTTTTGGATAATAACTGAAGTTTGGATTTATAAATGGTTCGCATAAAATGATTTGAAAAGAAATATACCTATTCCTTTCAAACATTAAACTTGTTTTTAATTTAAAAATGGCAATGGACTGATACTTGTTTTAGAAATGAAAGTGTGTGTGTGTGGAAACCAATATTTTGTATATTTAGTTCAAAACTGTAATTGGTAAATTTCTTTATTTAAAGTTAGTTCATTGGGAATAGATATCGGGCTAGCCTACTTAGTTTTAATACTCACGACTATAGTTCCTTTCTATTTTTAGTGTTGTGCAGGCTACAGCTTGGGTGCGTACGCCGTGGGTGACGTTTGGTCGTGAGTTGGAGAGTGACCCACGAGGTCACACAGAGATAGTGGTTGTTTCTGTCAGTTAGTTTTATTTTCTTTTTTTCTTGTTTTGTTACTTTACTCTGTTTATTTTATTTTATGCTGCTCTATTTTTTTCAGCTGCTCTAATTATTTATTTATACTGGGCGAAATCATTCCCACAACCTCTGTTGATGCCCTGGCACTTGTCACCGGCCCAGGAGGATCGGGAATGCCTCTCGGGTCATGTCGCGGACCGGCTCTGGTGACCGGTTCAGGGTTGACCCGGGTTGGTTCGTGACAGTAGGGGTGATCTTCTATAGAAAGGGAATTTTTGGTGTGCCACTATTATCATGGGGAATCCCATGTTTGAGGCATGGGGTAAGGTTTTTTTGACTATCTCATACCTATCATATGAGGCATAACGATTTGATATGGGGAAAATTTATAGTTTAACATCATGTGTTGATGATGTTAGGCTTCACAGTTTATTGTTGTACAACCTATACTTTATGGGAGGAAATTTTTTTAAGGTTATAGATTTTGGATCTTTTATAAAAAATTTATGGTCATGTCTCATGAACTCTAGGATGGATATTTGTTTATGGTCTTAAAGCTTAGACTAATGAGGATCTTAGTTCAAAGATATATAGTTTCAACCGTGGGAAGAGGCTTATTAAGAGAATATGTGTATTGTGGTATCCAGAAAGGTAGGAATTGAATGGGAGCCTAGGAGGCCCCGTGCCACAGAACAAATTTTTAGGAAGGACTTTCATAAAATTTAAAGTCATAATGCTTGGAATTGGAATCATAGTTTAATGTCATAGAGTTTGGACCTACGGGGTCATAGATTAAGGTCAAAGTTTTTAGAATAGTGACAGGAGCACATCAAAAAAAGGTTATGTGTGGTGTGGTAGGGATAACTTGATGTGAATGATGACCAAGGAGACCCACACCACATGAAACATCCATGAGGAGACACACATGTAGTTTAATGTCAATATGTTGGTATTTCGACTCTCGGTTTATGGTCACGGAGTTCAGACCTGGCATCAAGTTTAACATCATGTACTCAGGAGATATACTTCTATTTTAAGGTCATAGAGTTTGGACTAGTGGGGATGGGTATCACAAGAAGATACATGTCATGTGGTGGAATGAATAACTTGACATGAATGAGGTCCAAGGATGGAAAACACCACACAAAACATCCCGAAAAGTAAAGTCATGCACAGTTTCAATCGATGATTCATGGACAATAAGAACATAGTTTAAGGTCATAGAGTTTGGACTGAGCACAAATTTTAACATTGTGCACCTATGACACAGTCTCCTTATGTGATGTCATTCTTGAGAAACATGGAATTGGTGGAAGGGGTAATACGGTCTACGTCTTTTGTGATCAAAGAATATTGAAAATTTGAATCATGATTATGAATAACTTAAGCTCCATGGCACATGGGATATAACTTTTGTGGAATCTTTCCATGTATCATTGGGATTCTGAAATCCAGCAATTTATCCCCCTAGAAGAAGGAGAGGAGGATAACCTTATTTTTTATCTTCCTTTCTATCTTGTTCAGGTGCCTCTATGGATTAGGAAAGTGTTGCATCGTATTATCTTTGAGGGATTCCATCTCAATTTGATAGACTTATTATATCTTATATAGAGTCTTCTGGTCATATATAGTAGTTCGAAAAAAAATTGAACCTTAATGGGAAGGATGTCCTCTATTATGTTCACTAGCTAATATGGGGTCACCTAGGTGGGATTCTATGTTATCGTATTATAGGACTAGATGTTGATGGGAATCTTGTTCAAAAAAATCTTCTTATTCTATCCCAAAATCTTCTAAAGAATTTTAGATATGGTCTTATTTAATGCCTCATTATGTCCATTCACCGATGCTTGATTGCAGGTAGTATGGTTGATTAGATGGTGTAGTTGGTGTACAACCTCTTCAACTCAACATTTTATAAGTTCGTGTTTTTTCCACTGATAACGGCATGAGAAAATCAGAGTCAATGGATTAAATGGTATCTCATAACCTAGATAAAATATTAGGCCTTGAATTAAATGAGGGGAATCAATTTTTCCCACCTTGTGAAGAAATATCACACGGTCAGAATGAACCTGCACTGGCCAGCTCTGGCAGGTGGATATGGTCCCACAATATAGAGTCCCCATAATGAAATAGGAAAAGAATAATTGGTTGTATAAAGGGTATATGGTGTTTGATACAAAAATTATTTATGGATTTGAAACACATGAAACCGCTTGGAATACTTGATGCAATCATGGACCATAGTGGGATAGACGTATCCCATCCTCTGAATCTAGTGGGAATGATTCAATCCTAAGTAACAGGAACAATTGTCACTAGCATAAAATTACCAAATAACCTGAGGAATATAATACCATTTGATTCAATAAAGGATCATTCCATTAAACCCTCAATTCCAGAGAGTTGATTCATGGTTGTTTCACCTCAATAGGGTGAACTGCACTGCGTGATGATGAACACACTCTTGTTCAGTTCAGTCTTAAAGGTGAGTACCATGTGGGAGATACTCAACAAAAGGAGTTGTACAATTGTTTATTTATTCTAATATAGGTGACTGGGGAGACTAGGGGCCCTATTGTAGAATAATGAACAATCAATTGGTTTACCTATCACCAGTCATCATCATCTGTAATGACTAGAGAAATAACCCCCCTTATGCTGCATGAATGAACATGTTATCATTGTTAGGCTCTATAAGGGAGGTGGATAGTCTTTCTAGGGAATCTGATTGGCCATTTTGAGACTAGGGAACATGAGTTAACTACATATGAGAAGAGAACCATACCATTAGCTGATGAGTATGCTCCAGAAATGGCATGAGATCTGGATTTATATTGATGTAATCACCATTAATATTTTTGATAACTAATTGGGAATCCTTGTTCACATGAATGTAGGGAATATTAATCTCATGTTCTATATTGAGACTAGTGATAAGTGGATGATTCTATACCTCATTGTTGGTGTAACCTTCAAATAGAAGAAATGTGTTAGTAGGAAATATTATGTTTTGGTGATGAATATAATCCCTAGTAATACTCTATTAATCTTTGAGTTCTTGTTCCTTCTACTAGTTGGTCTTTGGGAGGTATCATCGAAATTCATCTTCTAGCATAGCATGTCCGGATCCACTGAAATGATGCTCTCATCTAGGAAATTGAAATCCACAGTAAATTCTTCTATATTCAGATGAGAATCCAAAAATATATTCAAATCTTGACCCTTAATGGATTTATATGAAACAAACCTAATGCCAAACTACTGAATGATCACTTTAAAGAATTCCAATCGACCTATTAGCATTGAACAATTTAGAATACACTACAGCAGAACCACACGAGACTCCAACTATATCACATGGTGCTACAAATAATTATACAACTATTACACTATGAAAATTAAAATTAGGTAGCTCTTCTCAATAAGGAAATATATAGTTTCTATGGGTAGAATCATGAAATGTATATAGTTTAAATTTTACTCTCTTCCATCACTATTCTTCGAGGAGATATGGGAACTGAGGGACTATTCCATAGTGGTCACCTAGAGGTATAGAGTCCTACCTAAGACAGGTGGCACCAAAACAAGAAGTTTTAGTAGAGACAACTTGATTTCTTAAGAAGTAGTCGGGCACCCATAATTCCATTTGTTTGAGGTTCCTTTTTTCCTGATCATGAAAAAGTTCTTACGCTTGCTGGATGGATTCGCGATGAATCAGTGAATGCAGGATAAGTGGACTTGAAGGCCTCACACCTTCTGAATATTTCTCAGGGGGGGGGATCTAGATAATTACCTAGATATTATCTAAGTCAATATCAATGACTCTGTATCTAATTATGAATCTGATAAAATTACAAGATGTAACCTTTAATGAACACTTCAAAGAATTCATATTCAAGTGTTGGGGAAGAGGAAGTCGAACAGTTTCTCAAAGTCTCTAAGATGGTCCTGAGGCTATTGGTTTCTACCACCAAGTCATCCATTTACAATCCCACCAACATCACGAGAATCAGTTTGAAGATGTGGTGCATGGACTACTTATAAGTGGTTCCATAATTCATTAGACAAAAGGGAATTACCTGATAGAAATAAGTCACTTTTGGAATCCTAATGGTGGTGGACTCCTCATATTTGGGGAATATACATATTTTCTTGTTCTCGGAGTATTCATTCATTAAGGAGAGATCCTAGAACCATGTTGTAGTATTGATCAACATCTCTATCATTGTATTGCTAAAATAATTCCTTTTAAAATAGAGATTGATGATCTGGAATCCTATACAGTCTCTGATCTACCCATTCTTCTTCCAAACTAGGATGATGTTTTCTATCCACTTGAGTTACTAAACTTTCTTGATGATGCTGCATTATATAATCTTATAAAACATTTCCTAGAACATGGAAGTATGGGATGGGTCATGTTTTTTTGAGGATTCATGAATCCATGATGATTCATAGTTAGAAAAATATGGTTGACAAAGACTTGATGATCTAGTTAGGATATCTCATCATAACTCCATGAAAATATATCTAGATACTTCTTCAGGAAAGAAACATACTCCTACTACTCTTATGGAGTCATGTATGAACATATCGTTGTGGGTCATGGATATTTATCCGTACTCATATTCACTTGAACTAACACATTAAAGGGGGTGGATATTCCCTATTTGAATATGGTAGAAGTGTATTTCAAATCCTCTACTCCATATGAGGTAATATAAATAGTGGTAAGAGTTTTATCTATACTAGATGATTTGAGAAGGGGGTGGACTGGTGCTTGCATGGGTGGATACAGAACCATTATTGTGGAGGACCTTATCTACTAAAACTATAAAGACAAAGGATGTCAAGCCAATTCCATCATGCCTTCGATCGTGGGGTACATACTTGACATCAACAAATCAGATTCTATCAATTCAACCTCGCTCAACGGAACATGTGGGAATGATGTGAAATAGTGGGAATGGGGTGAACCTCTTGTTACTTAAGAGATGTAGAGGCATCTAGTATCCCGCAACCTATTATATGTAAGTGTGTCAGGTAATCTTCTGGAATTCCTTACATTTAGGGATACCATTCCTCTTCTTCTAGGAAAATACAAAAAATATTCCAATATTTGGTTTTGTGGCCTCTAATCTATGAATGGATAGAATGAAAGCATCATCCAAGTCTTCCAATGAACTAACCACAAAAGTTGTGTGTTCGACCTTGTTGGTCTGAACCTACTTTCCTCTATTTTATAATAGACATTTTCTAGATAGTGGGATTAAAAAGTGTCAATGTGGGACACATCAACATGGATTACCCCTAATTGGATTTTGATCGAGTAGTTAAAGTGTTGGTGATATGAGGAAGTGAATTCCACAAGTAGATAAAGTTGGGGCCTACCAAAAAGTGCATTGTTGTTGGTATCCTCGAAAACCCGTATGAATTCATCACTTTATATCAATCCTAAAAAATGTTTATTCAAATGAATAATGCCACAATATATCCACTCGGTAATTTCATACCATCGAATATTTAGGTCACAAGGACATAAATCTACGTTGGTTAGCCCCACCTTTTTGAGAATTTTGGTCAGGAAGAGATTGATATTGGACCTTTATCAAATCAGGTATCCAAAGATATCCACTATATTAAACTAAAATGTGTGGTACAATAAGTATATGTCCCCCTTCAAGAGAGTACCTTAATATTCTCCAGAGAACAATAAGATGGCTTAAAATTTCCATTACTCAACCTTTTGTGCATAGTATAACCCTTCGGACACTTACTCCACTTTGAACTGGAGGGGGATTCACAATGCATCTTCCATGGCCTCATACATTTCTTATTAAAAGCGGGGGTCCTTAGGAATCAAGATCCAAGAAGGTATGATAGTTAGTTTCATCAAAAAATTGTATTTTATATCCAAATCCATTCTCATACCCATAGGGGGAGACTCTATAGATGGATGAATGATATATGTTGCTAGATATACCACTAGGTCCTACCTAGTGGTGGAAATATTCTACTTTTGAAAACCTAAATCTCTCAAAAAGACCTTTAATTGACCTCCATCTATCTCAGGACAAACCTTAGTGGTATGTAGTCGATCATAGTGTGATCGTGGATAATATTATCCATCATTCAATTAGGCCGGCAGTGGAAGAGTGAAATATGGAGTGGATTGGGATGACTGTACCTACTAAGCTCTCTGCTACACCAGGATCCATGTATTAGTATCATGCACAACTTAGATAGAGGTATTGGCATGATAATTTTTGTGGTACACACATACTCAACCTCCTCTTTGACATTTTTTACTAAAATCATTTTGGGGGATCACCAACAATTCCTCAATATTGGGATGTGTGAAGCGGTATTCCAAATTGACAATGTTTAAAGAGGCATACTCATGATCATTATCAAAGGGGTCATCCAATGGTGGGATGACCCTGGAAGCGATTCCCAACTCTCAAGGCATGAAATTTATGAGGGTTGGAGATTTATTTGGAAATAGAAGTGGAATTTGTTTCCCCTTGTCCCATTGGAGCCTACATTTCTTAGATTTAGGAGGATTTGATGTAGATAAAAATGTGTATGTAGGGGACGGAATGGTAAATTTAGGAGGTTTTGGTGATGACACCATGGGTGTGAGTGATTTCCATGTGAGCGAACCAGTCATCATACATCCAATTCATGTAGTTGGAAACCAGTTTCCATTCACCGGAGACCTCACTATCATTGTCATGTTCAATAGAGATATGTGTAACCTATGCTATGATGTTTCCCAACATGACAAGACCATTATACAATTAGTATTGGATACAATCTTTGATCACATAACATTCCTTTATGTCATGTTAGAGGATCATGTGGTAAGTACAGTGACCGGGTTGATCAGTATGTATGGAATTATGGGGCCTCTTAGACTGGAAGTATACGAATCCCCTACTCTAGGGAATTGAGGAAAGAATCATAAATATATGCATATTTCAAATAATATGTTCTGTGAATTATTCCCAATAAATTAACTCTGGTAACCTAGCGCTAACGTGGGGTTTGGGCCAGATGAGGTTACATAGACACATTATCTCATTTTGGTGGATGTTCTTGGTGAGGAGGTTCCAGTGGATTATGCACTGGGAGTGGCCTACATGGATGAGGCTACTACACTCAGTGAGGCTCCAATAGAAAAGGGTAATACAAATATAATGGGTTGAGATAATCTACTTGTACTGAAACATAAATATATTCTTTGGAAGATCTTATCACGGGAGTTGGAGGCAATATATGCATTTTATTAGCCTACTGCAAGGCTACCTCCAAACACTGGGCCTTTTTATAAAAATACTAAAACCCACCAAGGATGTTATGAGTGACGTGGGTAGGGACTAGATCAATCTAGATGGTCCCCACAAACATTGCTATCAACTAATCTTAATTCAATGGAATATAGAGTGAATACATGAGGTCTTCCCCCTTAGGGGTAAAAATATGTTTCTCACATATGATGATTTTTATTTTAGATTAAGAGGTCTTTGATGCCTATATTTTGTGTGCTACAGATGAACTGGTTAACTAATTTCCTACAAATATCCTCCAATCCAGTGATAAACCTAGTGGGTAACTATTTTTACTAGACAATCACTAGGACGTCTAATTTATGGATGCAGCACTCGAGCTTAGTGGCATCCTTCTACTCTGGGGTTCCCAACATGGGACATCAACTTTATATGAACTATCAAAAATTCTGTAGTAGATCACCCATCCCATTGAAAGGGGACAAATAGGGTTAAAAAAATTAGGGGGTGTTCTCATGTCTTCCACCCTTGTAGGGTATATCTTGTCATCAGGTGGGACAACCACATGTCACATTTTTAGTTCTTCAAGGAGAGTAGTGAGAGGGTATATCAAATAATATTGGTGAGGGTCCTTGTCTTAGTGAGGATTCCTAACCACCAGTGTGTTGACTAGATAATCAACTTGTTCTGTAGGATCAATGGGTCATAGAGCAGCATGAAAAAGATTCTGAGGAGCGTAAACAAGTAGCTCGAGAGGTTTTGTTGACTCCCATTATGGTCACTTTCAATGTTCCCATACATCTGTTATATCAAGATATGCGGGATTACCAAGCTCGACTGGGGATAGTTGGATATTGATGACATACTAATTTCCAGCTAGTAGAGAAATGTAATCTTATGGGGTTGTGCTATAATCTTGGAACTGACTATCCATGAAGTCAACAAGGAACTCATTGTGATCCACAAGCTCCTAGAGAAATAAGGTTATAATGGGATCTACCACAATTTTCAATTCATCCTTGGAGCCTTTTCTTTAACATTGTTGGTATTCTCATAAGGGAGGAATGCGTCATTGGATGAATCCCTCAGGTCGAGCACCTATATTTTCTAATGGGTGAGGAAAATAGTATGAGTCTTTATCTCATACTATGCTACCCTAGGAGGTTGGTTTTCCATGAAAGACCCTATGTTGAAGTCCATTCTCATAAAAACTCATGAACAACCACATTTAATGTAACTATACTATGATTATAATAACTATCTTCGATGGGTAAGTCAGGATATTATAGGATAGGGATAAAGTGAAGAGAAATGTAATGTCCCCATCCCATGATCTTCACACATTGAGACACAACTTACATAATCATGTGGATCACTATGAGTCTCCTGAAGCATATTTGATGGGGGTATGAAGCTATCTATGAGAACTATGATGATGAACTACTGTGAGCATGGATAACACAACCTTTTAGCATTGCTGATCAATATCCTCAAGGTTCGCTCATCTTCTGAAGTAAGAAAAGTGTTGATCAAAGAGGTGGCGAAGTATCTCCTAGGCGGAATAGTGGAAACACACAACCTATACCTTAGTGAAGGATTATGGTTTATTGAATTTGGATGTTTAATTTGTCTAAACACCATTGAAAATAGACTGTTATCCAAAGACTCTCATATTTATTCTTTCTCATAAGCAGGGCCCTACCCTTGGTAATCCCAATCTTCAATCGGTGTTGTATAAGAGATAGTTGGTAGAGTTGATGTGTCTTTTTTGATGAATGATTTTAAGGTAGTGGATCCACTTTATGAGTTAACTATTCACTACACATTGGGTATTTTCTTGGGGGTGGTACTAATAACATCATCATGTCCTTGTAGGACTGGGTGTTTACCACCACCTCATGCTTGAGGGCGGTGGTTCTCATTGGTTTATATTCAGGTATCTCACAGTCAGAAGGAGTCATCCTAGAACAAAACAACTCTCCATTATATTTGGTAGTGGTAGATAGGTATACCAGTAATGACAGATATGGTTTCACCACAAGCCCTTCGTAGGGTTCTAGAACATTCTCCACCCACATGTACCTAATAATGGATATGGGGATCTTATGGATTTCAACTTCCAAGATGAAAAAATTAACTTGTTGAGATATTTTTATATACTCTGGATACCAGAGTGGAAACACCATTACCTAGTAATCTATTTCCTTGAATTCCTATAGATCGACGAGGTTGATGATAACATGGTGCTTCCTTATATTTCACCTTCAGCGGTTTTTGTTGACACTTATTCTTCATTACAGCTCTTCAGGGCATGGTATGTCTTTGAAACTATGAGTACCCTTGTACTTGTTATTGTTAAATTTTATAGGACCTCCTATTTGATTGGAAACGATACGGGTAGAACCTCCATGTTCAATGGTGCCCTATATAGAACCAATATAATAGTTGGTTGGAGAATAAGTAGGACCTTCATACTGATCCAAATGGACATGGGGAGGACCACCATATTGAGGAGTGAGAATTCGGAGAAGATCTCCATAATAGTTTTTTAAAGTGTGGGGATGACCTACTTTTTTGATTGGTCAAAACATGGGGAAGACATCTAAAGTAACTATTGAAGGAGTGGGAAGTACCTCTACTCTAATTGGCTACAACATGGGGAGGACCTCCATGCTGCCTTGTGGTGTTAGCTCAGGGAGGACCTCCATATTGTCTCATGGTGTTAGAATATGGAGGACATCCGTAATAGTTGTCAATGAAGTGGATAGGACCTATGGTTTGATAAGTGTTAAAGTGGGTAAGACCTCCTCTTGTGCTGGGAATGGTGTGAGGAGGAATTTTGCACTGATCGTGATAGCAGAGAGGACCTCTTCTTGGGTTGGTGATGGTGGTGGGAATACCTCCACCCTAATACTCATCATCATGGGTCAGCCCATATTTGTGGTTGATAGTACCATAAATTGATAGATTAAACCAAACCTACCTATGTGGAGACTGAGGCCTCTATCCTAACCAAACTAAGATGAATCCTTTCTTATATATCATAAGTACATGAAAAAATGTGTTAGTGGTGGTGAGGACCACTGCAGCTATGGAAAACGATTCCCCTTATCAGTAATTCTCTCATAATTCCCCCTGAAATTGGTGCCATGTAGTTTTGACTAGGGCCGATGGAGTAGTGGTAAGGTACACATGTTTTCTAGCCTAAAGGAGAGGTTATTGTTAGCGCTAATATGGATTGGTGGGAGGCCTCCCTATATCATTTTGAGCAGTAGTAACAATTAGTGCGAATCAGGAATCACCTACCACATACTCGTATTGGAACAATTCATTAGATCGCTCTAGGGAGAGGCTCCTGAAGAAAGTTTCTATCATAATGAGGATCCGTTTATCCCTGTGTGGCCCTTAGGGTCAGCAAAGTAGGTGAGTCACTGAGGAATCCATGTCTTGGAGGGCCATGTCCCTTTTTTGAGTGAGCACGTGCTAATTTTACCGACGTATACGGGTTTAAATCACCCTGCTTTGGAAAACGTCTGAGGTTGAGATGAGGTGTGGGCTATAAGTAGCTAAGGTCATGGAAAAATTCATGTTAGATGTGCTGACATGCCGTATTTTATAATTAACACTTCTCCTGCCATGAGGTTGGTTGGCATTGAGAAATTGATTTCATATGGATTGAGTCTTGCAAGGTAGGTGGATTTAGATGTCAGTAATGATATAATAAAATCAATGTCCAATTCCCTATAGAATTCAAATCTTTAATAGATGAATAGAGATATCCACAATAATAATGCTGGAGACCAAGGAAAACCTCACATTTACTACCCCAATTTCTAGTGAGTTCTATGCTAGTCCCATAATTTTCTTGGTGGTACCTGGAATAAAATGTCTGTATCCGATGAAATGTTAACCCACTGATGTCTTGAACTTTACTATACCCTATATTGAGGATAAGAGATTCACATCGGGTTCACCATTTCTGTATTTTATCATTTTGTTGCGGCTCATTTGTGCATCTGCACATGGGTTCACACTGTGGATTCTATGTGCCCCACATTAAAATGTGAAAAATATTTAGTATACCCTTCATGTACTGCTTTCAAATATTGCATGGGATGCGATTGGGGGTACCTTTTATGGGGTCATGTAGTGGAGGTTTTAAGGCAAGGGAGAGGGAGGCACTAGGATATTATTTATGGCATGTGGTTGAGCCTCACTTTTCAACACCCATGGGACACTCTCATTGGATTGATGGTAGGGGTGATATATATTTCTTGTTTAACAACTGGGTGGGAGCTGAGTTGGTCATTCCATACTGTCTAACAATGGACATTACCTTTAGGCAATCCATCCAGCATCCATCTTTTTAATAAAGTTCTAGATTATGACTAATGGAATTTATATGATCTTATTAATGTTAATGATGATTAGGATCTATGTGTTTTTAGTTAATATTCATCAAGAACATTCTCAATGAAATAATTCTGCAAACTACTTACTCCCCCGCATCTATTTTAATCCAAGAGGTGACATCCTATGGTGCAAGGATGTTCCAGAAAAGTTCTTTTTTCTTGTATGGAGGATATGAAATCAATCTCTATCCACATATGAGAATTTAAAGATACTTGACATCAATTTAGCTACATGTTTCTATGTGGATCAATGAGAGGAAATCTTGACTCACTCATTCTTCAAGGTAGAATAGGCTCACATCATTTGTAATTCTTTTGGCAAATTAACATGTATTCACTTTAGTGTAAATCTGGACAGGACCTTTTAACAAAAGAGTTTCAAGGATCAGATTAAGTGGGACATGAGTGGAAGTACATGTCTCTAATTATACTTGGAGGTTATTGGTGTTTATGGAATGTGTGAAACAATGTTCAGTTTGAGGGAGGTGTCTATGAAGGGTGGACATTGGTTATTAGAGTAAAAATATGCTTATGGATTTAAGTCATTTTGTGAGGAACTTGAAGGATTACCCCACCGTGAGACCATTTATTTCTATTATGTCTCCTCCCCATTCCGTTAGTGGTGCTCTACACAGACACTAGGTACACTGGAGTCCAAAAATTTTAGGTTACAAACTCAATACTGATGGTTATTTTTCTGTGGGCCTTATACATGGTGGATCCATGGTTTGTGATCCCAAAAGAAATATAATTTTATCATTCTTGGAATTATTTGGGGTTTGTGACTACCTCAATGTTGAGGCACTAGCTATTCTCTCACAACTTATAATATGCAGGTAGAGGTAGCTTAGTATGATGGTGGTGGAAACTGACACTTTAATCCTCAACAATTCCATGAATAATACCCACGATACCCCATTGTCAATTTTTTATATAGTATGTAGGCAAGGAGCCTCATGGGAAACCAATGAGATATTCTACATACATAGTGAGTAGGCAACAAGGTGGCAGACTATCTTGATTCCAAATCCAATATGGCATATGACATTATACTCTATCACAATGAGTATGACCTTACTTTTGAGGGTGTTAATTTGATTAGAGGCGACTCCCATGGGCTCAATCATTTCAGACCACCATAATTAACCTTCTTCTAGTTTTCTGATTGCTTATCTTTCATTTTTTTTGTTCATGTAATTTTTTCAAATAAATAAATAATGATGTTTTTGTTGATTACCCATATTTCCACTTACCATAAGTGGGTGGATTTCATCACATTAAATGATGATGTTTGTATCTTGATTGAAATGGGATGATGAGATGTCAGTTCCTCATTCCATTAATTCTTCATTGGAACTTATTTCCTAGTCCATGTCTCCTATATTGAGTTAATTAATGTTCCTGGAACTCATTCTCATTAACATATCATTTTGGATGCAAATTAATTACACAGATGTTGTCTAGATATTCTGTTTTCATCTTGATAAGGAATAAACATTTGGTCAGAATATTAGTCATGTTGGGAATCACTAGCATGTACGAACACTGGGAGCATTGGTCACATGTATTCCTAATCTTGGTAGGGAATATCATGTTAAGCTTATTAGGTTCATAACCTAAGGAATTTCATGTAAATTGTGAGGTAACTACTCTAGGAAAAATAATCCTCCTTGTTTTTTCGCATTAGGAATTCCATTATTATCATGGAGTATGCATTTGGGGTTATACCACAAATTATATATCATGTGGAGATGGATTCCAACATCAAATTTAGAAAAATTAGGGCATATGATTAATGTATTGTAGAGACAAGAATAGTTTTAATGTATTTTGGGGAGAAGATGAATTGATCAAGATTATCCCTGGAGCCAGACCCAGGTGGTTGATCAGGATGCCCCTTAAGGCAAATCAGGGAGGTGTGTCCCTAGAAAAAAAGATCTCACACCATGGTGAACGAGGGCAGCCCATAAGGAAGATCTGGGAAGGTTGAGTTGGAACACCCATGATATTGATCCATATGGTTGATCAGGATTCCTCTAAGGGTGGATCATGGTGGTAATTCCCTAGATGGAATAACCTAGGTTAACTATTGGTAGGTATTGAACCTCAGGCAGGATTCCTATGTACCATGTTTAGAAGGTACGGATCAAAACCCATATAGTCTGATACCATAGTTTAAGATCACATGATAGGACCAATACATGGAATTTTACTTCATGAGGTAGGGAGGGTTAGGAGGAAAGTCCGGGTCAAAGTATGGTATAGGAGTTATGTCGAGGCAACTGGAGGGACATGAAAGAGATGCGGTTTTCGAGTGGATCATGATATTATTGAGTATTCAACCCTAAGAACAATAAGGAGAAGTTGGATGTTGTAATTAGATCATGGGGAGGATTCCTATGTATCACAATTAGTTGTGAATAAAATCCCATGTAGATCTAAATGGTTGGGTTTTACACTTGTAAAGAGTCCCATTTGAGTTGGATGTTGTGTGGATGTCATGATCACCACTATCCTTTAAACCCATTTGAGTCATTCTCTGAGTGAGAAATAAGAGGATATAGTATATATGATGCTCATGTCATATAAGAATCCTCAATGAGGGATGGTGTGGGGATTAAACATGAAATATTTCCATCACAAGAGGATTTCTCTCGGTTGGTGTTGGTGGGGGGGGGATTACGCATTGAGATACTCGATTCCTACCCAGAGAAGTAATTATGTGGATGGGGATTACATGTGGGAGATGCTTGAGTAGGATCTTATTCCCTGTGATATGGTACACATGACATCTTATTAGAGGTCACCCCATGTCACCAATACAAAGAGAATCCTATTCTTATTTCGTAGGATAAAACCATAGTTTATCATCACGTGTTGAGGATATAATTGTACAGTTTAACATTGTTTAAAAAGGATGTGAATCTTGGAATCTTTACATCAAGTTTCACGAATGTGGATACTCACTTCTCACCCCACTAGATTTCATTTCCATTGATCCTAAACCGATGGGAAATGTATATATTTTTCAATTAAAATGGGTAATGATAGGGAGAAGTTTATAGTAACGTGTTCTTTGTTATGGTCCTTATGCTGAGATGCAATACGGGTTATAGAACATATGATTAGAATAAAAAATTTATGGAAATGGATGCACTATAGGAATGAATAAAATCATCTGGGGAACCATTAAATTGTTTTAATAAATTTTAGAGTGTTTCCTATAAGAGGTTCATGAAAGGTTTGGAATTTTTATGAAATGGTTTTGGGAGCATGGTGATGTAGCACAGGATAAGGCCATTGATGTAAAGGGTGTAGGTGTGTGAAATATTGGTAGTTGATCACAAAGTCAAGGTTTCACGGAAGCAAGACCTTTTCACACACCCATCATTCGTTAAGTAGAGTTGGGATATGATTACTCAAATATGGTCCATGTCATGTTTGGTCCCACATGAGGTTTATTTCACAAGAGTCTATACCTTTCATGATCAATGTTGTGTGCTATCACATAATATTAGTTTTACATGAAACAGAGAGGTGATTTTTCTTCCATAGAGACCCCTTGAAGAATGGGGGATGAACTTTTATTTATAGATGAAATGTTCGGTGATTGGAGTAGAATATTTTGGGCATACATTTAATTTTTGTTTAGATTATTCCTTAGATTCTAGTGCATGGTAACACAAGATGCCCAACTTGATGTCACCTTTTTGGTGCAGGGGGAATGGAAGAGTGGATGTCCGCCATTCCAGTTTCTTTCAGTTTAGAGAAATATTTTATTTTTACCATCATTATGAATTCCATTTTCATTGGTGGAAGAGATGAAAAATATTTTCATCTTTATCTAGAAAAACATTTGCACACACGTATGGAATCTTGCGTGCACTAATTTAATTAATCGTGGAATGGTTCTTAAGGGTGGGATGTGTGCCTGTTTTTATTAAAAATAAATTTTTTTATCTTCATTTGAAATTTAGGTTCCAACAGTAATTACTTATATTATTCAACTCTTATATCAAATGGGAAATGAAAATGTCAATCGTGTGTGTGACGATCAACCGCCTTGCAAACCAATGTAATTCATTTTCCAATTCCACCTCTCAAGAATGGATATAATGTTGGATTTAATATATATAAGATATTTTTGATATTATTATACTTATGAAATTATTATATCATATATACCTTAATACTTTCCATTCCTTGGGAATATGAAAATGGTGCTCATGTGTATGACAGATGAAATCCTCACGAAGCATTGTAATTTTTTTTTTCACATTCAATTTACATGGGCTGTAAAGGGATAGATTTACTGAATTTATATTATATATACGAAATCATAATGATTATATATTCGTGAATTTTAATTTTACTTCTTTTCTTTCCATCCATCAAGTATATTGATATGATGATCATACGTACGTACGACCTACAATCTCCATGAATACTGTAATTCATTTTATATCATTAAAATTTATCGATTACTATGAATAGATAATTAATGAATATATAGTATATTGATATCATGGTTTATATTATATATATTATGTCACTATGATCCAAATAAAATGTCTGAGAATACCAAACCAAAAAAACACACAAAAAACAAAGCAGTTATTACTCGACACGTGATTTAAACAAGGAATTATTAATAAATAGGTAATAAAATTATATAAGTAAATTATATATGATATTATATATATATATATTCAGATAATAGATATATAGTAGTACTTTATTTATTATATAGGAGTTTCAAATGAGTTCAATGGATGTCAAGACATGATGTAAGAGACTTATAGTCTCTCTTTTATTTCTGGGAGATATATTCCATATTCAAAACTAATTTATTTTATGGGGTTTATATAATTCACTTTTTAAATTTTATACCATAAACAAACATTATTTTAATAATATTTAAAGTTCAATTTCTTGTTATTATTTAATGGGTCTTATTATTCAATTTTTTTGAAGTGGTAAGGGATTTCCATATCACATTTGTTTCTGAGGGACACATCCCTTATACAATAATTGTTTCTTCTTTGAGGTGTATGTGTAGCACATGAATGTATTTTATGATTATTCTTATGAAAGTTATGGTTTATAAATATTCATATTGTTTTTTATGGGTATTATTATTCAATAGATACCAATGTTTTATAAGTTTTATGTTAAAATATCATTATTTATCAGGATTGTATTTTATTAAGTTTTAAATAATGAATTATTATAAGTTATCTCAAAATAAAATCATTAATTTATCTTATCAATTGTTTATTTCATGAAATTACACATTTTACCTTCTTTTTAACCTCTTTATGTACTAAAGAGTCAAAAATAATATTTTATGCAAAACATACATTATTTCAATCTTCAGCTATAAACCTATTTTTTTCTTCCACAAACATGTTTTTGAAAAAATGTTTTAAAATAATTTTATTATTATTTTTTAATGATTGTTTAATTTCATATTTACAATTTTTCTGAATTTTTTAAAAATTGTTTACAAATAATATTCTTGGTGTTTTATAAATGTGGTGTTTGTGACTTTTAAAAAAAAATAAAGGAATATTTTTTAATATGAATCACATAAATTATATTTATTGATGTCATGAAAACTCAATTATTTAATTATTCCCTTACATGTGTTCATGATTTTTTTCCAATAAAAAGTTTTCATTAATATTTGATATATTTTTAGATTATAATGAAGTGATTTTAAAGTGGAATTTATATCTTAATCACGAAATGTTCCATGTGATATTTCAAAATAATTTCCCATATTTGATTACATAATATGAAGTTGTATAATATTTCTAGTGATATGATCAAATGATTAAATCCTCATTATTCCTCATGATGGTTTATATTTATTATGAGAATTTTTTTATGATAACCTTTAATTTTTTATAGGTTATGATATGATGTAAGGATGAAATGTTTTTGAAACCGATTTCTCTTCCATGGATTATTTTATTATGAAATTTTCAGGATACCCATTTATTTTCATGGGTTATTATATTATTAATTTTTTCTTAGTTTTTTGGAACATAGATTTATGGATTATGTTATAGGTGGGATCTATATCTACCACAAATTCCTTGGGAAAACCTTTATATATCATGATACAATGATGGTAATAAGGCTGATGTGATTAATCTACTATGAGAATTAGGTAGATTTGCTTGACCCACTATCGAAAACTATTGATGATTCCTAATATATTATGAAAATAAAAACAGTTTTTGATGCCTGATCCATTATTAATTGATGGTCTCAGAAATAAAACTTGATATGTGAAATGGTTTCTATACGTATGAATGTTCCACACTTATATGACATGAACATATGGTTTATGATTGATTTATGATGATTTCAAACTCTCATGATTAATGAATTTTAAAATGATAATGTTTTTTTCCATGTATCATGTTTATAATCCATGATAAATTAGATATGAGATTTGTTAGTTATATTCATAATATCCTACCCTTAGTCTTATCTTATGCCTTCATATGTTCATCAAATGATATCTTCCATGTTTTCCCTTACTAATCATCTGAGCTCACCCTTTATTATGTCTCCTTTCTCTAGGTCATTATGAATTGTTTATGTAGGGATGTTTATATTGTGTACCAAATTGGAAGATATTTATGAGATAAGATGAATATATTTCATGAAATAAGACGATAGTGTATCATGTCTTCAAAGACGCTAATATGTTATAGTACTGGAGCATTTATTTGTGAAATATATTTAATATTAACATATTAATATGTAATATCATTGTATGAAAAGTTAGTATTTTTAAAAAATCTCACCCATAGTATTGGATCCAGTTGAAATAAGAGGATTGAATCATGATGTACAAAATTATCAAGGCATTGATAGTCCCTTTATTCAATGGGAATAAAGTGTTCACACAAACCATTTCTATTATATATTTTTCATAACATTTCTATTCTTGTTTATCATGAAAGGGGTGTATATGTGGACCAGGCTTGTGCATTGTATATATAAGTTATTTATGTATATTGTGAAGGCAATCCCTAACTATATATAGTTTCACCCACCTAATGACACCTACTCATTTCGAATGGTTTCCCTATTTTTTACTCTCATCATGAAAACATTTCATCCACATCTTTATAGGAATATTTATATTTATAGTTTTAGGTATTCACTTTCATGAGTATTATCCATGAAGTGACTTTAGGGAGGTTACATTCAGGAAGTTCTATGTGAGGTCACATGGGAAGTGACCTGTGTGAGGCCATCTAGGAAAGTGACCTATGTGATGTTACATTCATGAGGTACTTGCATGAGGTCACTTAGGAGACATTCCTATGTGATCCCACCTAGACAAGAGGCCTCTGTGAGGTTATCTAGGAAAGTGACCAGCATGACACCATCATGGTGGGAGGCATGTGAGAGTCCGTCTAGACCAGTGACCTAGGTGAGGTCAGAACTTCATTGGTTTTTATTCCCTAATGCACCATGTTAATATTTTATCTCTAATTAATACATACATGCTACACTAAAATATTTAAATTAATGGGAAAATATTGTTGGTCTTCAATGAACAAGATTCTTAAAACATCAAGAAGATGTAAGATATTATTGGGTCAAAATATTTTAATGTCTATGAATTTATCCTTTTGAATCTCATGAAACATCTAAAGAAGTACCATCTTGAGTTTCCTAAGATCGATTAGTTACCGATATATAACTATAGGATATTTATGATAAATATTATACTAAGGATGAAAAATTATTTTCCACACATATTGTTCAAGTAATATATGAATCTCACCATAGACAACATCTTCACTATGGGTACACATAATAACAATGAAATGAAACTATTTGTACACTGCAATAACCACCCCACAAGTTCTCTATATTTGGGTTCCCACACACCTGAGCCGAAACAACACTAATAACCTTTTTTACTTTCATGCTACCAATAAATATAATTCAATTGGATGATATTAGTATTAGGACATCTATGTTATGGGGGGGGGGGGTTAAAGCAAAGTAGTTGTGTGAAAAATGGCTGTGTCAGATATTAGAAAAGATTAATGGTGAGTGGAAAAGGTTAGTATTTATGAAGTTGCGTGTGTTGCATAAATTTATGTATATAAAAATCCTGACATAATTCTAGAGTTAATTAGCCGAATGTAATGTTCCTAAGTGTATAAGGATTTTTTATATTGGAATTTACTGAGAACGATCATAATGTTCCTTGTACATATCATACTCATATGTAAAGGATGTAAAGTATTTCTCGATCATGTGTTTTAGAATAAAGGAACCCATTTTTTAATAACCTTCTTGGATCAAGGAAATATGTTGAATAGGGGGGGGGGTTATCATATTTTGTATGGATGTAGGATTTGAGATCTTGGAATCACTATGTATCCTGTAGTAGCAAGTATCGATCCACATATAGTTCTTATATAAAATATTCCATGTGGTAGTCTAAAAAATATGTATAGAGAGAGAATTTTGCTTTTCCTTTTATATTGTGTTTGGACCTAGGATTCCAGATTTGGGAATCACTATGTATCACATGGTAACAATAGTCAATCCACACATATTTATGATATGGATGATTCCTTATACAGAATTGAATCTCTCATAGGAATGAGGGAACTTCATTTTATTCTTTATTGGTATGGATTATGCTCTATGAATTGATAATGAATTGATGTTCTGTATTTTGAATGAATGAAAACCTATCAGGAATTATGTTTCAGTGCTAGGATCATGTATGAATATTTTTCTATAAATCTAACATCGTGAAACTAGGACAACTTCCATGTAGTTTAACTTAATATGGTAAGGATTTAAACCATGTGGTTTAATGTTATGTAATCATGAAATTTTAAACCTAGTGTGGAAAGAGGTTAGGAGGTATTTCATTATAGAAGAATAATTGGAATGAACCACAAATAGTTTAATGTTGTGGTTGTTGGAACCCAGGGTGATGTGATGTAGCTTGAATGTGCAGTCAGATCCCTAAAAATATTTCTAATCCCACATGTGGAATGATCATTGTAGGAAATAGGGGTTGGTAAGGACTACAAAATGCAGTTTAAATACATGACGTAAGGATGTTGGAAACAAAATTAAATTACATATAGTGAGGATGTTTGTCATTAATTTTATTTTCTTCGTACATGGACCAATACATAGTTTAAATTCATGTAGATAGGGTTTTCTCATTAATCATGTGAAATATTTGTTGAGAAATCATGAATTGTTAGGGGAATTATACACTCTCCATCCATTGTAATAAATGAATATGCACCACCAGATTAGACCTTATGGATTGAAAATGGTAACTCCCATTTTGTTTTAGGATTTATAGGATTCTTCATATTTATCATTTGGGTCCTTTAAATGATGCAAGGTATAAAATATATTCACATCTAGAAATTCATATTCATTTAGTCTCTTTTAATATTACATGACTATAGATAGATAATTGAAAATGGAAATTCGAAGTGATGGTTGTTGAATTTTGTTGGGTTGGACTGCTTGTTTCATGTATACCAGTTAATATGGGATCATTTATGTAATTGTATGAGTTGTTGTATAATAATCGTAGCATGATTGTAGAATTTTATGATCCCATGATTTATTATCTTTTTCCACCATTTTCTTGTGTATATTTAAAAGTTTATTTTTAAAATAATATTTCTTTCTAGTCAATACTGAATGATAGAGAGAAATATTATTAGACTTAATGTTTTACTCCTTATACAACCTCTTCAATTTTGAAGAGTGGAAAGTAGTGTCGTTTCTCATCATATTATGTGAGGGAGATAAAATCTGGAGATGATACTAGAATTAAAAAAAGTAATGATGTTATTTATCCTTATTTCCTTGATGGTTACTTCCTTGAAAGATTTGGAGAATATGTCAATTGTAGTAGGGATGTATTTCAAATGTTGAGCTGTAGTGGAAGGATATGTCCCCCACAACATCCATCCCCCAAATGATAAATAGTTGTGAGTATTTTTCAATGTGAAAAAACTATTAGGGTTTAATCATGAATTTGGAATGAAATTGACTATAATTACACCTTTTGATTAATTTTTTTACAACACTGAATCATTAATGGCCAAAAATTCAAAACGCATCAAATCTAATAAGAAATATTGATCCATGACTATTGGCCATCAAAGGCACTCGAATGTACTTCTTTCATAATGAAAAGAGTCTTTTTTGAATCAATACACTGAATAAATAGTCCATCAAATCCTCATTTATAGAGGAACTTCTGGAGAGTCTGTCCGTCATATAGTTTGAATTTGACTAATTTTCATCAAATAATATATTTTTGGATCTTCCTTATTAGAGAAATCCATTTTTGAGATATTATAATCTTTGAATAAAACAAAAATTTATAGTACTATTTGGTTTAGGGATTCAATTGACATCATTGATCACTTCAATATTTTCATAAATAAATAGTGATACCATTTTGTAGTGCACATTGTTGATGAATATTTTATCTTGATCTAGATATGAGAAGGCTATATCCAAAATTTCAAAGGAATTGGACTAAAAATTATATGAATGTGGGACATGGGTTAGTTTTTTTTACAAAGGGAATTCTTTCATCAACCCTTATAAATAGTCATGTGAGGGGTTTCATTATTATTTTTTGATAGTTTAATCACAATTCTTTAACTTTATTTCCAACTCTGAATCACCTTTTACCTTTATGTTGGTAACTATAATTACAATGACATTTCTAATCCTACAATGAGGTTACGATATTATTCCTCATTATTGGTAAATCCTTTTGACAATAGGAAATAATAGAATGACTCCCAACTCGAATTCCTTTATCCTGGTGTCTTCTACTCTTTTTCCTGTTGGGATTCTGAACATACTTTTGAAATAAATCTCCCATATACGGGGGTTACTTTGAATATATAAAATCTCTTACTTAGAAAATTCAATATTTAATGAAATTGGTTCTACATAGGTATGTTCTATAAGTAAATTTTCAATAACATGTCCTTTTATCACTTTTTATGGTATGAATTGAATGTCAAATCATGAAAATATGGATTCCCACTATGCCAAACATCTAGTCAGCTTGGGATGGTTGAGAATGCATTTAATTAGTTTATTATGAGGGTCCAATTGGAACATGTGAGAATTCATGGAGTTCCATAGTTTCTAAAATGTAATGATTAATTCTAGTTAGTTCTTCTCGATATTTGAATAAAGAGTCTCATTATCAATCATGGTTTGAATGATATATTACAGGATATCTCACTCCGTATGTCAGTTTTTTATGATGTAATAAGCTAGTGTTTGCTAAATATCAATCAAATATAAGATGAATGGTATTCCATAAATAGGTGGACTCAACACCAGTGGAATAAAAAATATTTCTTGAGACTATCAAATCCTTCTTGGTAGACATTAATGAACTAATAATTGATCACCTTTTTATTATATTAATAAAGGGAAATAACCGTATACCAATATTTTATATAGAGCATTGAATATAGGCAAAACATCTGTATAGTCCTCTCAAATCTGGCAGGTTTTTAGGAGGTCACATTTCAAGGGTATATTTTTTATTCTTAGGATCTACTTCGATTCTGTGATAGAAAACCACGAAGGAAAGAATCGTCATTTAGGTTACACCAAAATCACACTTTCATGGGTTCATTTTTAGGAAATGATTCTATATATTATTGAATATGGTTTTGAAATTAGAAAGATGAAAAAATTCCCTTTGGAATTTACCACCATATCATCAATTTAGAACAAGATGATATTTTACAATATGAGTTTGGTGATGTGATGCAAGAAACTGTGGTATGTTTAACTGAAATTATTTAAACCAATAATAAATACCCAATATAAAAATAACCCTTGTGGTACCCAAAAATATGTGGGTTATTTATTCCTAGGGGTCATACATATTTGATTGTATCCCAATTAAACATCCATAAAGGAAAGATCTTGATAGTTAGTCATCAAATTGATCAGAAGTTCTGTAATTGTAATCGGGAAAACATTTTTTAAAAACATTGGTTGAGATATATGAAGTTTATGAAAACTATTTTCTTAACATTAGTCTTATTAACTAGGAAAATATTGATGAGAAATATTGGTTATTGGACCTCACTAGTGATTTCGGTTTAGAGGAGATGGTCAACTTCATCTTTGAATTTGGAAGGGTGAGTTAGATGCATCCTTTGGGATTCTTTCTTGTAGAAATGGTGATATTTTGATAGACCTAGGTGGTGGGAGGACACATTAGGGACAAGGCACAACATTTCTAAATAATTATAGGAAAAAACATCTTCAATCTATTTTATAATATATGTTCATACATATTGTTTATTGGATGATATAGTTGGGATGATCAATATAGGTCACATATCTTACTCTGTAAAAATATTTATCAACCGGAGTTTGTCAATAGTGGGATGGATTTATTCCTTAAATACTAGAGGGGAATCATTGAGGCCATCCTCTTCCTATCCATCAATTACATGAGAACATTTTATGGTTCATCCAATGACATGGGGGTCTACTGAAGCTCCAGAGGAAAAGAAGGGGAGTTTTCAATTTATGTGTTAATGATACATTAATTATCAATGGAATTTTCACTATAAATGGGTCCAGTCATCATGGCTAATATAATGATGGTCGATGAGTACATGATCAACTATAAACTCAGGTTTTTAACAATAATGATAGTAAACACTTATCTATCTTCATGATCTATGAATCATTTATATATATTCATTTCAAGATTATTTGGATCCATAACCCAAGTGAAATCATTAGTCATTATTTATTTCCCTTCCCTTTAGGAAAATCCTACATCAATGTATTGAGACCCACAAGAAGAACATGGAGCTCTATCACTATTCAATGTACCAATCATACCATTAATTGATTATTTGGGACATTGATGGTATGCTGAAGGTACTATCGCATACCGGTGTTACCTAGGCCTACCTATAAGAACAATAAATGTTTTATCCTTCTTAAAAACTAGATATCCATAATTAGACACAAGGACCTCAAATTTAGCCCTATGCTTAATTAGAACAAGGGATTTTTTCTATATTTCTTCAAAACCATGATTTTTTTAGCAGAAGGGGTCAAATAAGATTTGTTGTAACCAATTGAATAAGTTTTCTGGGTTTTAGAAGATTGAACAATGAGCCATTATCAATGAAATCCCATTTAATGTTAATATCATCTAATATATTAGACATATAAAAGGGTTTGGTATGTCCTTGAATGAAATTATATGTTTCCAGCTCTATGGAATGGATATCCACATGCTATTCTAATGGGTATATCTCTATATAATACACTTTAGTATAGAATAACATAACTTCAGACTCTTGAGGGATTAGTAGGGCCTCTAAAAGTGCATTCCAAATATCCATTTATATATTGATAGCATACATTATTTAAATAATTAATAAGACCATAACCAAAGGTTTCAGGATGTCATATTTTTTGGACAGAGGTATTTGATTCATTATTGGAGTATATTCCCTAGAAGTTATTTATTGACACATTTAATTGAATTAGAAATTTTATGTAATTCTCTATATTTTTAGGGGCCCATGTGGAGGGATTTTATTGACTTAGTCTTCCCTCTCACCTAAGATGACTGAACTACTATAGACCCATCAATTGATCTTCCAACATAATTGGATCTGGATAAAAATTTTCCAACTTGGGTACATTTTGACACTAATAAAAGGCTATTTGAACGGATTTTCCATATTTTTAGTGGAATAAATAATTCTGGAGAAGATTTGATAAGAAAGTTTATTTTTACCGTGATTTATACATCCTCTACTTCATTAGATCATATGGGCTTTACTTGCGGTTCCCTAATATGTCATAGGGAAATAAAAGTGATAATAATACTCATACTTGGAGAATGAATACATTATGTTAATGTAATTAATGGACATGAATATTAATTATTTTTCTGATGAGGATTTTCTTTGGTGAGATGAATCATGTGGTACCATTTACTAAGATGGTTTCCAGCCTCTCAAGATTGGAGGCATGAACTCTGAGAGATTCGGGACTAGATTTTAAATTTTAATAGTATCGACCTCCTATAATTTATTATTTTGTCATATTAAAATATTTATTTTAATATCATATCTTGGAATATTAGAGTGAGGATGGGTATGGTCACACATTAGTGGAGGATACTGGGGGTATAGTTGGTTGTTTTAACTTCAACTTGAGGATCGAATGATATTAATTGATCATAATCAATGTAATGGAATAACTAAAATTCTATTCATAATTGATTTAGACTTCCTTACACTCACATTATTCTTATAGAATTATATTAGAAACACATTCCCCTTAAACATGTGGCATTCCAAAATTTACATTCATGTATTCATCAATTTTTTACAATGTCTTTAAAAAGAATTAAACCCTAGGTTGTATGACCCAAGTTTTGATTAAATGGGAAATAGTTCAAGAATTCATCAAGGCCAACTTGATCACATATCCATGGATTTGTAAATTCCCACATGTTTATTCTATGGTTTCTATAATGAATACATGATCTATTTTATCTTAAAAATAGTAATCCTTTTTCTTCTTTTTCTTAAATTGATTTTTTCTCTATTCCCTTTTCCCATCCGGAAAGAGATGTTATTATTGTAATTTCTTAGGAGGAGGTTCCATATAATTGGGTGCAGGCTTTAGAACTAGAGTCTATATAGGATATGGTTTAAGGGTTATGATATCAATTTCTACTCTATGAGTTATATTTCCATGAGATATTAATATTTTTCAACACTTGTCCTTGGTTCAAAAAATAGAATCATACAATCTATGGGAAGGTATGTCTTGTTACTATAACCCTCTTGTATATTTCCCATGGATGAGTAGTGTATACAAGTCTTTACAAAGTTTCTATATACAGATGTCTAAATACTCTTCCTGTGGAAGATTCAAGTTTAGAGGGAAATTAAAACCCTTCCACCTAGCGAAGAAATATAAAACTACTATCATTATCTTGTTGTTTTAAATTTTAGAGGTCAAGGATCTTTATTTTTTATAACATTGAGATGAATTAGTATAGTATCTTCCAATAATGATCTTCCCAAACTATGATCGGCTGGTCCGATGAACCAGTGTACTAGAAAAAGGCCAATCCTCTCATGGATTGAGTGAAGCTCCTGATTTTAGCTGCATCATTCTATTAAAGGGTTCCCATCATGGGTTTACAATGGGACAAGAAGTGCATCAGATGTTGTTCTATATTCCTGGTCTATTATATGATGGGATAATAGGATTCCAAATGTTTAGTGGGGGAAGAGTTGCATCTACCCATTCATATTAAGGGTTCCTCTTTGGCGGTAGTAGAACTCCCCATCCATTCATAGCTTCAAATAAATTTTTCAATGACTCAACAATTTTGAAAATATCTAGGGGAATGATCGGTTGAAT
Source organism: Viscum album (assembly GCA_963277665.1). Lineage (NCBI taxonomy): Eukaryota > Viridiplantae > Streptophyta > Magnoliopsida > Santalales > Viscaceae > Viscum > Viscum album. Next base: position 1,707,012,333 of record OY728143.1, on the reverse strand, counting down.
GAGTGATATGGACATGGGTAGTGATAGGTTGGATCAGCTGTGGTGTCTTTTCATGTACTTCTTGTTGATAAACTTCATGGGTTAGGCTATGAGGATTTTTTTTGACATAGTTCATGTTTTTTCCTTAGTAGAAGAAAATAAAGATATTCAAATAACATTGGATCCTAAAAAATGGTTATCTTGATCTCATGTTGATGCTATTTTTTGTCTCTACTCTCATGAGTATGGTGATCCCATCTTATCGAGGGACATCTAATGGGGGAGTGAGTTGAATTTTTTCAAGAACATTCCTAGTGTGGATATTTCCAATCAATGTATCTACATTTATTTCTTCAAATCCAACATTCATATTTCCCTTTGGTTAATGACTCCTCTAATGTTTGTGGTTCAACTCTTTCAGGTAAAGGATGGATATTTCCATGAAATTTCCCTTTTACTTGGTGGAATTTATGTGATGAAGTGGTAGTTTATTGTTTTTTAGAATCCAAAAATTATTGGTGATATTTTGGTTTTTGGTTCACACAACATCCCCAGTTACTTTAGTGTTGATCGTGTTTAAATTGGAATAATCATCCTCTAATTCCTTTACATCAGATTCATGTTCAATGTTGTCTATATAGGTAGTGATAATAATTTTATCCGATGTATAATGCATTGAATGTGTCTTATTATAACTTGAATGAAAAGATATTTGATTTCCCTAGGGATATAAACTAAAAGGGATATAATAATTAAAAGTATTAATAACCTGGATATATCAATTTTGGTTTTGAACACTAATAGGTCTCATAATTATTTTAAATTATTCTCATATACCCAATTTTTGGGGTGATCTAAAGATAATATTTAGGAAAATCTATCTTATATTTTCTAAATGAAGAAATTTGGTAATGATATGGGAAAAACTGGGAGGGTTCACTTTGCAGTGATCCTCCAAAATAGGAAAATACTTATTTTTCCACTAATAAGGTCAAGGTAAAGATTTCCCCAACCCTATGGGCTAGGTTTTCCCTTGATCTACATATGGATTACATCAAACTATATTTATTGATCTTGAAGGAGGTATTTATGTTAAAAATGTCCCTATCCCTATTGGATAGGGATTATTCTATATTTTCATGGTTGAAACTGTTGTTGATATTCTCTAGATAATTCACATCATCATTCGAGATTGAGATATGAGAAATGTATGGTCTACAAATGAGTTATTTTTTAAGGAATCTTGGGCATGTGATGATTATATTCCATTTAAAAAGAAGTGTGTTCAATGTTTTTATATTCTTGATGAAATAAAATTATAATGACTCTTTCTCATTGGGCTGGGCATTTTTTAGACTCATTCATGGAAATTTTGAAATGAATGTACCATTTTATGTGAGAAGAGATCACTTCTATGAGACTTCCTGATATAATTACATTAAATGATATCGCATGTAGAATGATTTATTAATTGGGAGTAGAGTAAAATTAAATTCTCTATGTTCTTCCCATCCCTAGATATGAACACTGGATGGGGTTTCAGTTATTTGATGACATATGTTTCATAAATCATTAAGAAATGAACAATGTGAACTCTCATTCCATTTCCCCAACATCGAGCATCTTATATCTAAAAGGGAAGAGAATTTAATTTGTTTACGATGTTCTTCTATATCCATGTCATTAATTTCATATCCATCATGAGGACATAATTTGGTTTTCTATTTACTAAGAGTTGTTTATTGATTCAAAGGAATGTGATGTATGAGTTCTTATGAAAATGTCCCAATGATATCATACTCAGGTGTATCCAAGTGCCAAAAAAGCAACCGGTATGCTATATTTACAGATTTATATCCTCAAGATCAATATATCCTCTCTATAATTTTTAATCTATTATTCCACATAGCCTAACAAAAGAGGGAACTTTTCATATTCTATATTATAGACCAAAATATTGGTAATAATCCCATCTACTTTTTTGAATAGAATATTATCAATGGTTTGTTTGGAGAGTGACTATTCTATCAGTATATCTTCTGGTGGAGAAATAACATCACTCTTTAATTATAAGGTCTTAATAAAAGTTGGACTTAGCATCCATATCCCCATGTTATGAGAGAATTTTCACAATTGATTCAGTAAGGGTAGGACCATCATGTAAAAATCAAACACCGCTTTGTAGAGTACCTTTTTAGTGAATAACATTATGTATATGATACCATTATAGCTTAAAATAAAACTATAGGAAGGATCCATGTGGAATGTACCATGGGGAGGACCTTTAGGTTGGACGATAGAAAGAGAAATACATCTTGTTGTTTGATATTCTGAATGTGTGGTTGGTTTTCATGGCACTCTTCAATAGATGGGTTCTCATTATTGAGCATTTTAAGTCCTTGAAGGTGGAATCCATGGTAAATATTTTGGGGAAGTCCTCTAGATTTGTGGGTAGAAATGTAGCATGGAGTACATTCACAACTGAGACAACTACTTCCATAATTTTTTAATGAGTCAATTGGATCTTGTGCCACAATTTATATATTCCAGATGACCTCTATAATATCAAACTTGAGTAGAGAAGAATTATGGTCCTTCTCTTGAATCATTAATAACCTTTTTAATAATTCTTTTTAGATTTTTTCCTATGTGTGTCTAGAGTCACATGTCTTGGATAGTGAGTTTCATATTTGGGATCCTATTTGAGATACTAATTTGTGATTTTAAGGATTTACTAATAAGTTTATATGGTTTTTATTGGAATATAATCCTTCCAAGGAGACTCCATTTAAATGGAATGATGATCTTTAGTTGGAATGTGGGAATATTCCCAATCCTGTTGTCCATTAATAAAATGATTTTTATGATGACCCACATAGATGAGGGAATGAATATATGTATTCATCTGAGTTACCTTTGTATTATGATAAAAAGTAAATCTAAATGAAGAGGGGGGGTTTCATGCCCGACCCCTAAATATTGTCGCTAAAATCATTATATTTTGGAAGGTGTTTATAATTTGTGTAGGAGTAGATGCCTATCCATACATTATTTCCAAGATATTATGGGTGATCTCTACAACTAGAACATCAAGTTATCCCATATAGTGTTTGGAGTAGGGACATATCTCTATTCCTCTTATCCATTCCCTAAAAAGATATTCGGATAGTCTTTATATGTAGGGAAGAAGATTTGCATCTCCCCTACTTCCAGGATTTGTCTGTAAGATTATATGAGTACTTTCAAATTGTGATGGCAAAATTCATGAATGTGGGAAGGAATAAGCACATACTTTTAGGTTTCCACAATTGTTTTTTGTTATGATTTTATTGAGATAACATGCATATATTCATATTTATTATTGATTGTTTTATACCAGTAGTAGGCTTCCGTAGAATATCGGTTCTCAGTATCCTAATATAGGGCCCATGGGGTGGAATCCTCAGTAGGATGATATTTTGATGATATAAGAAATTTATAGTGGTCACTTCTAGAAGTACCCATTTAGTGTGATCCCTGCATTGATGAAATAAGATTATTTTCAACCTCTTGATCTACCTCCCTAAAATAGAGGTGGAATTTTCTAATGTGTTATTGAGAGAGGCTGCTGAAACTGTTATAAAATGAAACATGTTATGTTTTCTTCTTTACACTATCTCTCATTGGGTGGATGGTTGGTAAGACTTAATATCCTAGAGAGATTCACAAAAATACTCCTTTGGTTTAGAAAATACCATTTATGTGTTACTCCTGAATCCATATGCGAAATAGGATGATAGGGGTTTAGTTTTATCTTACAAGGAATATAGCCCTATAAATATGTCCTTCAACTAGAATATAGGTTTATGAGGATGGGTAGAAAATAACCTAGAAGGGGTATATCATTATATGTGGGTGATTTGACCTGCAGAGAATATAGACCACCAAGGAGGATGGTGGTTTGAAGGTGTTGGTTTTGATCCTTATGGTGGCCTTCTATGGTTTACTATCTAGTACCGAAACCAAACATCATTCAAGGTGATCCAAACTAGAATTGTAACCTGCATTATGAACTAAAAACAAGAAAAAACTATCAACGTGAGTATTAAAATTTAATAGGTATGCCCGACTAATCTATTCCTAATGCACAAACATTAAATAAAGAAAACAATGATTATCAAGTTTGAACTAAAAATATAAATGTCGGGTTTACCACACTTTACACTTTAAAAACAAACACACATAACCGATTTCCCTCTAAATTTAAAACAAGGAAGAAGTGATAAAAAGGGGAGTTGAGTTTTCTATTCCAAAACATTCACTTAGAAATTATTTTTAAACCAATCAAACCTTCACAATTTTTCCAAAACAAAAACCAAAACAATGTGTAAGGAACAAAATACTACACAAAGAGGGAAACATCTCTAATAACACTCATAATGGGAAAACATAGGAAACACTAGGAACTTAGGGGAGAACCATAACATACTAATACATGTGACTCATTCCAAATGCAATCCCTACTCAATGATATCATAACACCATAATGCCCGAACGTTTCCCTGCCTAGCCTAATCGAGGGGCCAGATCCCATAACAATAATAACAAAACATCCCTCTTCCATGGGCCCTAGCCACTGTGAAATCTAAACTAGTGCAAAAATCGTTCTCGATAAACCTCTTTGCTATGATAAGTTTCCATGTATATTTCACAAGGGGGTCTGTCGTACAATTGAAACAATATGTCACATATATGTAACAACACACACCACACAGTTTGACACCACACCGACCACCTCAAGGTTTGTCCCTTGCCTTAAAATAATTATCATACGAGGGAAGTCCCATACCGAGGACCCTCCCAACTCACAATCAACCAACAAGTTGGGATACCCAACCCAAAAGGGTTTCTCCAAATAGCCATTTCAAAATTCCAAATAGGCCTTTAGATTCACAAAATTTTACCATTTACCAAAAACACTTAGAAACAATTTCAAAAACACTACCAAACATCATTTTTATTCTATCATGGTCTAGAAGGCCTTACAACCTTATCACAATAATGGTTTATTTAATAAATAACGACACACAACCCACCTTTGAAACCAAAGACATCTAAAAACCCAATTCATAAATCTCGTGGACCGTTTAAATTTGAAACACACATGAAATGGATAAAGAGACATATATCACTAAGAACTTAATATGAAAAAACCATTTAAATACCTAAACCGCCACTTAAAACTTCACAAACATGTTTATAAAAACCAAACCATGCCATAATAAATCACTAATAATTTTAAAGATCCAATTCAGCCATTTAGAGAAAAACACATAGTGTGCACAACTTGGAAAAAACACACCCCATGCTAAAACCCCCTTTTTAAAATCACGTGCACCTCAAAACACTTCTAAACATGATTTTCACCATTCAAATTATTTAATAAACCATTTAATGAATTTATAAAACAATTTTTTAAAAAGTAACTCATGTCTTTACGCACAAAACCCATCCAAAAACCACTTTTGTGATCAATAACACACCTGTCGCATACCAAAACAGAATATGCACGAATTTCATTGTCCAAAAAAAAAAATAGCATAATGTCATGCAAATATATTAAAAATTATAAATTTTGTTTTCATCAAAATGCACCATACTTCCCATAAACATGATACAAAGTATCAAACAAAACTAAATTTTTTTAGAAAAAACTAAATTCATTCCAATCCAATTAATCACAACACACACTATTATAATTAATTAATATTCAAGAAATGAAAAACCAAAGAAATTAGAGTATTTAAAAATTTAAAGGAGGAAAGTGAAAAGGGATCCTACCTTAATTGTTGTAGAGAACTCAGAACTCAGTACAAAACATCGATCGCACCACAATTGCACCAACAGGAAGCTTAATCTGACATAATGCATCAAAATTGGAAATGAAATTTAAGTATTTGATCAAAAAAAGTTAAACCCTAACCACAAAATAACCTTTCATTGAAAAAAGGAGGGAAATTTCCAAAAAGGGGAGGCTATTGGAGAGGTGGAACCAGACGAGAGTTTGGAGGTCTGTCGGCAGAGGATGCGATATGGCTGGGGGAACGCGTGATGGCCGAACAGCACTGGTGAGGGACTCGACCAGATGGGAGGTGGTGCAAGGGTAGGTCGGACAACGCTGGTGATGGTTCGGTTGGATGGAAGTTGGTGCACGGGTAAGTCAGACGGTGATATTGAGGGCTTGACCGGACGAGAGGTGGTGCATATGCAGGTCGGATGGTGCTGGTGAGGGGGAGGCGACCTGTATGGGGAAAGAGATGAGAGGAATGATGGGGGGAATCAAGTTAGGGTAATGTGGAAGCTTTCTCATTAAGTGGAAGGAGATGGAGGCCGATAGGAGGAGGCAGTGGTGACGGCTGTTGTGCGCACATGCGAAGCACACCGAACAACAAGGGGGCGAGAGACTGCGTGAGAGGAGATAAAGAGAGAGGGATAAGAGGGAAAACCCTAAAAAGATAAATAAATAAAAATGAATTAAAAAAATAATAAAACCTAATAATAATAATAATAATATAACAATTATAATAACAAAAATAACTAGCAACATTCTTGATTAAAATAATTATTGACATTCATAACAATTATAATGTTTACCCATAACAATTTTAATTATAATATGATGATTAAAATAGTAATAGTTTTGACAAACATAATAATTATTATAATGATATAATGAAAACAAAAATAATAATCACATCATTTTTCATTCAACATTAAATGATAATAATAATAATCATAAAGATAAAAATAAAAAATGATAAAAATAATTATTCCATTTTAATAATAATAAAAAAATTATTAAGAATAATAAAAATTTTAAATAACACAATAAATTAAAAAGTTTACAAATTTTAATTTTTTTGAAGATAGAACAACCACGCAATTTCCAAGGTGAAGCTGTATGGGGTTTCCAAAACACGCTCTCCCCATGCACTGAACGATGTCAACTCAAAAACTTGCTCTTTTTGAAAAAACTCAATAATCTCATTCAGGATTCAACCTGATCCTCAACAAAAAAATTTAAAAGCTGCAAAAATATTAAAAATACCAAAAACACGAGTCGATGTGAGACAATTCTCCCTACTATAATGATTTCCTCCCCTGGAATTCAACAACAAGATCTAGACCCGTAAATAAAACTTTTTAAGCGTCACCCACCACCAAAATTTTAAGCGCCTCCAGTTGATCGATACAAAAAGACACTGAAATCCCATGACACACAACTCATCCTTAAATCATGATCACCTTAACCACCACCAAGTTGAACCCGGACCATCCATTTAAACCAACTATTGAATGAACATAAAAAATCTCTAACATTGATTCCTATAATCCTAGTCCAACAGAACTGTTGGGTGTACTCCAATTCCAACATTTACTCAAGAGGAAGAACTTATGAGTAGGTGATTCTGCACGAGACCACCCCCCACAAAAATGAAACCTGAAACAAAACTTTGATAATGACACAGGGATGCCCGAATGAACTCCCCACCATAAGGATTGGTTTAACACTAAATTACTTCAAGTGTAACTCTGTGAGATCCACTGTGGGTCTCCCCACCATAAGAACTGACGAGATTAATTGAACATGGAGATTTTCTACACAGACCCAAAACCCCCACCACGAGGGGGAGAAGGGAAGGTCCCAACTGATAGAGCATCAAAACTACCATCATCACCATATCAACAAAATCTCACCCTCAGAAGTTCACAAACCATACCACACTAAGGAAAAAGATTAAACTAACGCTATTTTTTACTATTGGGGTTCTTCTCACTACGTTCTAGCTTCACTACGGGACAAATGGATATAGCATCGATGATTGAAGCATCTCCTTTCTCGTAGTCAGGCTTTAGAAATTCCCAAACATAACATAGAAACTAGAATTTTTCCAAAAACACTTCTTTTAAAATAGAGGTTTTAAAGAGGTTTGTCAATAACCATTCTTACAACTAAAGGAAAAGAAACACCAAAAAACACTACAAGAGACAACCACTCCATCAAAGAAACAATATAACGAGAAAACACCAAATTGATCCCAAGCATTGTCCTATTCCCATTGACTGGAAGAGGTGACCTTCGACGAGCCAGGTTTGGATTCAGCGTGCTTCTTGGAAACACCTCAGCAGAATCGTTGCAAGTGACCCATACGTCCATAGGTGTGGAAGGGTCTCAAAGAACTCAGTCACATCAGCTTCTTGTGACCATTCCTACCAAAATGGTGATAGATAATGACATTTCACTATGAAGAAGATGACTAATGGTCTAAAGGCATCTTGATTCCTCTATTAGAGCGACCAACATCATGTTCCTACCCATTATTTCTATTGTCAACCTCTACACTTCTTCCCAAGGCTCGGGGAGGATCTTCCACCTCATGTCCTCCTGCTAACTCATCTTTGTCCTGAAAGTCTTTCCCCATAACATCTGAGAATGTGGTTAGGTTGAGCCATTCCACTTTTGATTACAGTTTAGGTCAGAGTCCAAATCAAATTCCAGAACCTTTTCGATATCATTTGAAATGAACCATTGGTCATACGGAACTAGGTCTAAGAAACATCAATAGAATTCTAGTACTTATTCAATGCCCTACTGAAAACAACAAAACTCCATCCTCTTCCTCAGCTTCGTGAACTCAGAGAAATATTGTTGGATAAATGAATACTTGAAGAACTCCCATGTGAGATCTTCTCGAGGCTTGCTTTGAGGCATGGACTTCCACCATTTCCAAGTTGGACCTTTAAGTATAAAGGTAACCAACTTCACCTTCAATGACATAGGAAACCCAATGATACTGAAGTTCCTCTCAATATTCATCAACCACTCCTCCGCCTAAAGATGATCTTGACCATAAAACAGGGGAGGGTTCATCTTCCATAATTTCAGAATAGGGTTTATAGGTTGATCAACTGGAGGATTTTCTAAGGGCGCACCAATCAAAGCTACACCTAGGGAATTCATCAAAACATCGTGGGGGAGAACATGAAGAAATAAGGAAACAAAGAACTTAATCAAAACATGGTCATTACCATTCGAAATTAAACTTCTCAAAATTCAAAACAATACTTTACAAATAGTTTTTAGAATTTAATAAGACCCAAACGATTCACTAGGAGAAACTAGTGTTGATGGGTGACTCATACATATGGTTTGTGGCCACACACCAATCACTCCACTATCCCAGAGAGAATTATACGGTAATGTACCTGGCTCCACATGGATTTCCAGGCCATGTGAGCTCATGGGGATACTTTCCAACTCCCTTTTCATTTCTCAACATAAAACAATTTAGAGGAACCATAAATACAGAAACAACATGGACAACCCATGGTAACCCGAGGTTCAGAACGAGCAAGTGTTCATGACGTCCTTCCCATCCATATGACTTGAGTCCCAAAAATTCTACTCCTTCTACCATGACAACCCCAAATAACCATGGGAGATCTAAAAAACATTGTCCCCTGAAGACCCAACCTCCTCCGATAGCATTTTGTCATGACCCATCCTCGGTCGACTCTGGACTGGTCACCTGAGCCGATCCATGGAAAGGCCTTAGTGGTGTTATAGATCTTACTAGGCTGGCAACAAGCACCAGGGAATCATCAAGTAAAAAAAAGGGAATGATTTCGCCCAAATAAAATAAACTAAAAAATAGAAAACAACAGAACATCACAAAATAAATAATTAACAGGAAAAGAGAAAGGAAGACCAACCATAAGACTAACCATTAAATGTCTAAAACTCTACATAACCTCTTGGTTTACTCTATGGTACCAATACCAAAAATTTCTCAAGTAAATCCAAACCAGAACTGGAACCTTCAACAAGATCTAAAAACAATAAAAAATTATATGCGAGAGTATTAAAACTCAGTAGGTATGCCCGACTAATCTATTCCCAATGCACAACCATTAAATAAATAAAACATTGATTAATAGGTCTGAACTAAAAATATAAATTTAAGGTATACCATAATTTTCACTTTAAAAATAAAAACATATAACTCATTTACCACCAAATCTAAATTAAGGCACAAGAGAGAAAAATGGTAGCTGAGTTTTCTCTTCCAAAACATTCACATAGAAATTATTTTTAAACCAATAAACCTTCATAATTTTCTCAAAACAAAAACCAAAACCAGGTGTCTTGAACAAAATACTACACAAAGATGGAAATAACTCTAATTGCACTAATAACGGGAAAATACAGGAAACCCTAGGAACTCACCGGTGAACCAGAATATACTAATACATGTGACTCATTCTGAAGGCATTCCCTACTCAATAACGTCATAACGCTCTAATGCCCGACTGTAGCCCTACCTGTCTTGGTCGAGGGGCCCAATCCCATAATAATAATAACAAAACATACCTATGCTATGGGCCACTACCAAGTGTGAAATCTAAACAAGTGAAGCAATCGTTTTCGATAAACCTCTTTTCTATGCTAGGTTCTCATGTATATTTCACAAGTGGGCGTGCCGTCTAATTGAAAAAACTAGTCAAATATATATAACTACACACACCACACAGTTCGGCACCACTCCTACCACCTCAAGGTTAGTCCCCTGCCCTAAAATAATTATCATATGAGGGAAATCTCATACTAAGGACCCTCCCAACTCACAATCAACCAACTATAAAAGAGACCCAACCCAAGGGGGTTTTTTCCAAATATCCATTTCAAAATTCCAAATGGGCCTTTAGATTTAAAATATTTTACCCTTTCCCAAAAACACTTAGAAAACATTTTCAAAACATTACCAAACGTCATTTTTATACTAATGTGGTCTAGTAGGCCTTACAAACTTATCACAAAAATAGTTATTTTAATAAATAATGGAACACAACCCACCTTCGTGACCAAACACATTTAAAAACCAATTTCATAAATCTTGTTCAACATTTAAATTACTAACACACTTGCAATGGCCAAAGAGAATATATCACTAAGCACTTAATGTGAAAAACCAATTTAAATACTTAAACCACCACTTTAAACTTAAAATACTTTTTTATAAAAACAAAACCGTGCAATAATAAATCACTAATCATTTTAAAGATCCATCTAGGCCATTTAGAGAAAAACACATAGTGTGCGTAACTTGGAAAAAATTCACCACACGCTAAAATACCCTTTTATAAAATCATACTCACCTCAAAACACTTCCAAAGCATGATTTGCACCATTCAAATTATTTAATAAACCATTTAACGAATTTATCATTTTTTTAAAAGAATGTCACATCTTTACGCACAAAACCCATTAAAAATCACTTTTGTGATCAATCACACACCAGTAGCATACCAAACTAGAATACACATGATTTGCACCATCCAATAAAAAGATAGCACAATTTCATGGAAATCTATTAAACAGTATACATTTTATTTTATTAAAAACACACCATACTTACCATAAACATGGTACAAATTATCAAACACAACTAAATTCTTATAGAAAAAAATAAATTCACACCAATCCAATTAATCGCAACACACACTAAACTAATTAATTAATATTCATGAAATGAATAAAATAAAAAAATAAATGTATTTAAAAACTTAATAAAGGAAATTGAAATGGGATCCTACCTTAACCATATAAGAAAACCCAAAACCTAGTGCGAATCACCGATCACACCACAATTGCACGTGTGGGAAGCTGAATCTGACCCAACACACCAAAATTGGTAATGAAATTTAATGATTTGAGGACAAAAAAATAAAACCCTAACCACAAAATAACATTACATCTAAAGGAGGAGGGAAAGAAATACCAAAAAGTGGAGGCTACCTAAGAGGAGAAACCAAACTATAGTTTGGAGGTCCGCCGACAGATGGCGCGACTCGGCTGGGAGAGCGAGCGGTGGCTGAACTACACTGGAGAGGGACTCGATCAGATGACAGGTAGTGCGTGGGAATGTCAGACAGCACTGTCAAGGGCTTGACCTGACATAAGGTCACGCATGGTCAAGTGAGACGATGCTGGCGAGGGGTCGACCGGATGGGAGGTGGTTCAAGGGCAGGTTTGACGATGTAGGCAAGGGGGAGGTATCCTACACAGAGAAGGAGAGGAGAATAATGATGGGGGCATCTAGTTAGGGTAAGGGGTAGATTTCATGCGAAGGGGAAGGAGAGGGAGGCTGGTTGGAGGAGGTAGCATCGATGGCTAGTGTGCGCACATGGAAAGTGCGCCAAACAGTATGGGGAGGGGGAGAGTCTGTGTGAGAGGAGAGAAAGAGAGAGGGAGAAGAGAGATAACCCTAAAAATAGATAAATAAAAAATGAAATAAAAAATAATAAAACATAATAATAATAATAATAGAACAATGATAATAACAAAAATAAATAGAAACAATCTTGATAAAAATAATTATTGAAATTCATAACAGTTATAATGTTTACCCATAATAATTATAATAATACTATGATGATATAAATAATAATTTTTTTAACAAAAATAATAATTATAATAATGATATAATGATAATAATAATAATAATCACATAGTTTTTTTAACATTAAATTATAATAATAATAATCAAAATGACAAAAAAAATAAAAATGATAAAAACATTCATTCCATTTTAATAAAAATAATATAATTATTAACAAAAATAAAAAATTTAAATAACACAATAAATTACAACATTTTCTAATTTTAAATTTTATAAAGACAGGCAGATCACACAATTGCTGGGGAGAAGCTGTGTGGGGTTTCTAAAACATGCTCCACCCATGCGCTGAACGACATCAACTCAAAAACACGTTCTTTTTGACAAAAATCAAAAATCTCATTCGGGATTCAACCCGAACCTCGACGAAAATATTTAAAATACAGAAGAAAAATTAAAAAGACAAAAAACATGGGTCAGGATGTGACAACTACTTATCTCTAAGCCCACATTATTCATGCTATATATGAGATATAAGAGATAATTGAATATTTTCTTGTTGCATTATCATGTCTGAGAATTGACTTACACCTAAATTGGTATAGTTGATTGAAATTTCATTCTCATCCACTAGTGGATGAGTTTTGGGATATGTAATATAGGATGAATATGAAATACTACAAGAAATTATGGGGTATTTCTCTTAGAGGGATAACCATATTTGAATATATTTCCATTTCTACTAATGGATGAGGGTACGAAAATGGAAGAAATGAAGAGATTATTATAGAAGGTATTACCATGGACTTTTTCGGACTTCTTTCTAAACCAATGGTTTGGGATTAAATATTAATAGAATACAATGATAGAACCAGATTTTATGAATGATTTAGGTAGTATATGTCGCTACTTAAACTGAGAAACATCCCACCACCACCGTTGATGTTGGGATCCTTATTTCCACATTAATGAATGATTTTGAAAATTACAAGGATCTTATATATTTGGTAGGTTAATTGTTGGTCTTACTTTACTAGTGAATTTCATGATCGAGAGGGAATATTGATGTTCCTAATCCTATGATCATGCATTTTTATAGGCCAAAAAAATGGTCTTGATTTTTCCTCATTTAGATTGGGAAACGATGAAGAGGGGTGCCCCTCCCTTTTTAATATGTGGATGACATAGGGATCAGAGGGTTTTTTTCCCTGGTGATACTGGGGTGAGCTAGTTAGGATTCACTAAGTTGATACCGAGGTCAGCTATATTAGCCTTCTTTTAGGTGATAATTGGGTGAGATGGATTAGGATTCTCCAAGGTGATAACTAGAATATTCAAGAAAAGTTTCTTATGTGATGGGTCACATAAAATAGAAAACTTAGGCGAGAGGTTTATCTAAACACTAAGGGTCTCCACAGGATATCTTAGAAGGATGGTGCATAAGTATTTAGTTGGGGTGTGTTACTTCTCTTTAGTGATTTTATAAAAAATGGGTAAGTGGTTCCTTATGTAGTTCATTGGGGTTTGAACCTTGATAGAAATATAGTACATTATCTCTTGAAAAATATTTATTGGTTAGTAATCCTGGAATGATAATCGATTTTTTCTGGGACTTGGGAAATATAATTTGAAAATTATAGCTTCAATACATTTTAAGGTGTTCCAATAGTGTCAAATGATGAGCTTAAGGTTCCTATTTATAAGAAAACTCAGGACCCCAGGTGGTGGATGTTTCCTGTCCAATTTTTTCATGTCGGTCGTCCATGCTAGTTGGTCGTGCTGGTCGAACATGAACTATAGTGGTCAAATTGGTATTCCAAAAAACCTTTATATGGGTGAAGATCATGGGTTTTTAGAGGGGTTTTTCCCATCATTCATTCCCTTTCCTTCTACATATGTTTTTACTCTTGAGTAATATCATGATTCCAAATGAGAGTGCCAACACCCTCTCACTAAACACTTTTACTAGAAACATCCATGAATCAAGATTGTTTGAATAACTATGAGAGTTTGGAAACATAATTAAGCTATTCAATAATTGAACTTATTTAATCTACTTAAAAAAACAACATTAAATGTTACGAAATCATTATATATTGTGTAAATATAACACTTTATATGTCACGACCCATTCCCCGGGGCTCGCTTCATGACTACACCAAGCCCACCTTCCATAGGCCAGGGGTTGGCGACAAGCACTGGAAAGGCATATCCCTAAAACAGGAAGGCATTGCCTTTAAAACTATATGAACACATAGTCCAAGATCACAACAAGATGAAACCATGAAGTAAAACTGAAATAGTAAAAGTGTGTACTGAAAGTAAAGGAGCTTTAATAAAAGCCCAACAAAAAGATAGAAGTATAATAGAAAAATATAAAATAGGTCCTAAGATCGTCCGCCAAGGATCATACCTGAAGGGTAGGTATAGCTCATCTCCACAACTCTCCACGTCAACCAGTCACCTCTCTATACCGCTTAGTCATGGATCATATAGTATCAACCGAGATACTCATCATCTGCACAAGACACAACAAGGTGTGGGCAAAGCCCGTGCAGTGGTGAGTATAACAATACCCAATAGGGACCCTGGGACCCCGAAGGTCTCTCAGAATTCCACAAAGGAAACCCATAAAGAATGATATCAATCACAAAGAACAAAGAAAAAGACTTAACTCAAACCAGGTATAACATAAATAAATAAGTACAGATGATTAGTCTTAATGAAAGATCATCTTATTCTATCAGGGGTTCTGCTTCTGATCCATAGAGGATCACTCGGTGTTGATTCATAGAGGATCACTATGTGATGATCCACACATGATCGCTAGGTACTGATCTACATGGTATCTCTAGATGATAGTCCAGACAAGATCACTAGGTGCTGATCCACACAGGATCGCTAGGTACTATTACACACAGGATTGCTAGGTGTTGATCCACACAGGATCACTATTCATTCTTCACATCTCAGCCAGCCCCTGGATTCCAGATCATAGAATTCTTGATTCTGGGAGGATCCACTCCTCATGAAATCAATCATACTTCAACTGGCACAATGTCCCATGAAAAAGTAACACAGTGATTATTCATGTCATAAGGGTTCCAAGGCAACAGACGGTTTGTCAATCAGATGCCCGATCTGAGAGTTATAGGCATTTCTGTGATGAGGGACCAGTTGGATTCAAGTACGATCCAACCTGGTCATACTTAATCATTCTCCAAAACTCAGGTGGATTACCTCAAAAGGACCTTCTTACCACAATAATTCCAACACCATAGAATTCTCATCAAACAGATGTCTAGTTTGTAAGATATGACCTTTTAAGAATTTCTGGATTGAAGAGGGTCCCCTTCCTCCGCAGCTTCGAAGTCACGAACTCCACCTATGGCACGTGATAGCGCACCGCCCTTCTGCCAACATGGCTAAACTAGAGTCTACTGCCCCTTCAGTCCGCCACAGTCTCGTTTGGTGCCGCCCCCTTCCATGGCTAGTGAGCACCGGCCGCCGCCCTCTCCTGCTGGTGCGTGTCGACGGAGCCACCGCGCCAGCGGGTGTTTCATGGGACACCGGGTGAGCTTATGTTTTCCCTTCAGAATGTGACTACGAGCCTCCTAGGTTTCCGCTGTCACTGCATGCCTCCCTGTTTCAAGGTTCCTTCATGTTTAGAAATCCACCCCTGAAGAATGCAATGAAAAATCAAACGACCGATGGTCCGGGCCTTGTTCGTTTAACCCGTGCCCTCTGCATTAGCATTATATCAAGCAGTTAATAAACAATTCCTCACAAAGATATATTTTATCTAATTCAGAACTTCCACGATTCATTATGCTTTAATAATGTTTCAAAGAAATAATTATCATGAATTTAGAAATAAACAACCTCTACCTTGATATCTATTTGGTGATGCTGTGGTTGTGGTGAGAGAAGAGTCCTCATGGGATGAAGTCACCAGTGTTCATCGATCCTGGATCATTACTTCCCAATATTCTATCCTCCATTGGTTGAAGATGTCACGGTACATCACCGGAGGTCCCTCACAACCATTTCAAAACCCCCAACTCAAGCCTCAATTAAATAGAGGGGAAAATGAGGTTAACTCACTGAGAGATTAATGAGGTTCATTAATAAATGAACCTATTAATCTCTTAATGGTGTGGTAAAAAACTTAAGATTCAATCCATTAAATGGATTGAAAACACATGGGTCCCACTACCACCGCCCAACAATAGGTAGTAAAATTAAATAACAATTTTTAAATTATTTTATTATTTCTTTAAAAGTCAGAAAACTAAAATTTTCACCCGACCTAATGCGGTCAAAGTTAATCCTCCCTTATGAGAATCTTGGTTCTGCAGATTTAACAGTACCCTCATATTTTTAATCCTAGGATGGGTTCAAAATATAGAAAACGTCACCCGTGAATTTACAGGACGTACCTTAAAAAGAGTTTAAAATTCCGTTCTGGGTACACTGGGCCTCGAAATCAAGCACCGTCAATTTTCGATAACTCATAGCAATCCAAAATAATTTTAAAATAATATATATTGAATTTAAGGGTATTTGAATTCTCCCCACCTTAGGGATTTTCATTCCCAAAAATCTACAACAAAACTAGGGAAACGAATGGGGTAACTGTGCACGTATCTGAGCCTCCTACTCCCATGTGCTCTCCTGGAGGTTCTTGTGCTGCCAAAAAACTAGCACTAGAGGAATTGACTACCCATGAATAACCCACTCCTGTCGATCCTCTATATCCACTAGGAACTCCTCAAATGTCACCTCATTATCGATTTCCAACATCCCCCCATCGATAACATACTATGGATCATGCACGTACCTCCTCAACTTCGATACATGGAAACAATTATCCACCTGGTGCATCTGTGGGGGAAGAGATAGATGGTATTCCACCTCGCCTACTCTGCTGAGGATCTAGAAAGGTCTAATAAACCTCAAATATTGCTTTCTGCCTCATCCAAACCTCTGTAATCCTCATCGAGTTGAGACCTATTTGGAATTCACGGTCTCCCTCCTCAAACTCCAAGTGTCTTCATCTCCTGTCGGCATAAGACTTATGTCAGCTCTATGTAGTCTTCATCCTCTCCTGGATGATCTGCACCTTCTCTATGGTAGCATGTACTATCTCTGGACCCATAAGTGATGACTCCCCTGGGTCTGTCTAGCATAGCGGTGATCTTCATGGTCACCCATATAAGGCCTCAAACGGTGCCATTCCGATGGCGGATTGATAGTTTTTGTTGTGTGTGAACTCCAATAGTGGAAGGTGGTCCTCCCAACTATGGACCAAATCAAGGACATAAGCACGAAGCATGTCATCGAGTGTCTGTATGGTCTGCTAAGTCTGACCATCTGTCTGAGGATAGAAGGTGGTTCTCAAACGTAGATGAGTCCTCAAATGCCTCCTGTGATCCATTCCACAAATGAGATGTAAAACGAGTGTCATGATCTGATACAATCATTGATATCACCCTGAGAAGCTGTAAAATCTTATGTAGGTAGAGGCATCCCAATATCTCTACTGATCCCTACTCTCGGATGGGTAAGAAGTGGGTTGACTTGCTGAGATGGTCAATGATCCCTGAGATGGAGTCGTGGCCCTTGGATGTATGTGGTATCCCTATCACGAATTCCTAGGATATACCATCCCACTTCCACACTAGTACCTCAAGTGGTTGAGATAAGCCTGATGGTACCTGATGCTCGACCTTCACTTGCTGACAAGTGAGGAATCATGATACGAACTCCACATCCACTTTCTTCATCCCTGGCCACCAGTATAGATGCTGGAGGTCCTGGTACATATTCACCACACCAGGATGTACAGCCAAAGGGGATGTATGGAACTCCCTCAACACCTCCTCTTATAGAATCACTGGTACTATAGTGCATCCTCTAAAGAGGATGACATGCTCCCCACCTTCAGAAAATCCATCAGGAGCCTATCATGATGATATCTAAGCATGTCAGGGATCACAGTCAATTTCCCCAAGCTGTTCCTCCCGGAAACACTGAAGGAGTGGGGGAGTAACCGTCATAGACTAGAGGTAAGCTCATCCATCACTATCGACAAAGGATATCTACAATGTGACCAGTTTCTTTATCGACTCACTCAGAAACTATATACCAGACCTAATGCTTAGTGTGTCTGCTACAATGTTCCCCTTCATATGAGTGTATACTATCTTAAAGTCATAGTCTTGGAGGAACTCCAGACATTGCTACTTTCTCAGGTTCAGGTCATTCTATGAAACGATATACCTGATACTATTGTGATCAGAGTAAAGAGTAAACTGTTCACCCATCAAGTAGTGCTGCTACATATTCAACGGAAAAACCGCTGCTGCTAACTCCAGGTGATGGGTAGTGTAGTTCTACTCATGTTGTCTCAACTACTATGAGTCGTAGGCGATCACAGCTCTATCCTGTATCAGGATGCAACCTAGTCTTGTCCTTAATGCGTTGCAAAATACTACATAACCAACACCCTCTTCTGGTAGCCTCATGATGGGGTCACTCTTCACCCTCTTCCTCAGCTCCTAAAAACTCTGGTGGCATATCTACGTCCATACGAAGGGATGTACCATATTTTTCAAATCTGAAAAGGGTGTCACAACTCTAGAAAAGTCAGTTACAAAACTCTAGTAGTACCCAACCAATCCCTGGAATCTCTGAAACTTGGTCACACTCCTTGGTGGTTTTGAAGCAAGCATTGCCTCTATCTTCGCTGAGTCCACTGCAACTCCAGCCTCCAAGATAACATGCCCCAGGAAGTGGAAATCCCGTATCCTTAACTGGAACTTTGAGTGATTTCCATAAAGCTGGTTCTCTTAGAGTTCTTCTAGAACTATATGTAGGTGTGTGGTATGCTCCTCCTCCGACGCTAAGTATATAAAGATGTCATCAATTAAGACAACCATGAATCGATCAAAGTAAGGCTAGAAGATCATGTTCATGATACCCATTAACACTTCCAGAGCATTGGTCATGCTTACGGGCATCAACAAGAACTTTTAATGGACATAATGAAATCAGAAATTTTTCTTCGGTACATCCTCATCTTATACCCTGAGCTGATGATAGTCTGATCTGAGGTCTATCTTCGAAAACCATCGAGCTCCCTTCAGCTGGTTGAAGAGATCATCAATCCTCGATAGTGGATACTTGTTCTTCACGGTCACCTTGTTCAGGCACAAATAGTCCACGTAAAGCCTCAGACTTCCATCTGCCTTCTTGGAGAACAAAATCGTGGATGCCCATGGAGAAAAACTAAGCCTTATAAATCCCTTCCTTTGCAAGTCCTCCTACTATACCCGCAACTCACGAAGCTCCACGAGAGCCATCTGATATGCCGGAGTAGTTATCAGTGTTGTCCCATGGTACAGGTCGATGTAGAGGTCTACCTCTCTGTCAGGAGGTAGTCCTGAAACATCATCAAGAAAGACATCAAAAAACTGGTCCACCACTATAGGATAACTCAGACTCCTCACGTCAAATACTAAGAGGGTAAGGCTATCCAACTGATAAGTGATCAGCTACACCCTCCCCTGATAAAGTCCATCCTATTTGGAAAAGGTACCCTTCTCAATGGTGGATGAAAACCTGATCCCATCCTCGTGGACACAATGCCCTTTGCGCCTAAAACAATTGATCTGATCATGGATTTTGGATAACCAGTCCATACCCAACATAACATTGTAAGGCCTCGACACTGCAACTCGGAGAACCCAGCCAAATATCTCACCCCCTAGAGTGAGTTCACACTATCGGAACCAGTGTGTAATCATCGAATCTTATCATATAGATGTCTCTAATCGTAAGGATTGATCCAAAAGCTCCATCAGAATATATGATCTCCGAATGAGTGACGTGGAAATAAAAGAGTGACTGGAACCTATGTCTATAAGAACTGCAGCTAGGGTGGAATAGACACAAGTCATACCTCTAATCATATCTGGAGCACCGAGGTCATAGGACTCTGCCGTTGGAAGATGATCCCACCCCTGTCCACCTACTCCCTGTGGTCAGGGTGGACCACCTTGGGGATGTGGTGGTAGTACCTCAAATCGTCATCCATCACCTGCTGCATGACATGCTCCTTTTCCACGTCCACTGCCCATGCAGACCCCCTCAGTCATACCTCAGTCGCTGCCTCGGAGGTCCCTTGGTCACGTTATGATCATTTATGCTGGGAGTCGGATAGTCGTGATCCATGTGTCTCTTGCCGCCACAAGAGTAACACGATTTAGTTTTCAGAATACCTCCTCTGCCTCACGAGCTCCACAACTCCGACCCTACATCCTGGGGTCATCCTCCAGAAGGTCTTGCCCATTTGGACCTCTAATTAATCTACCTACTACCTGTTGTAGATGACTTGGCTAACGGTGGTCCAGTGGTGGCTCTCTCTATAGGTGCCTGCTCAGCTAAGAATCTCTCCACTAATAAAGATCGCTCGAGAACTCCAACATACGTTTGGATATTATAACACCCCAAGCTTCTACGGTACGCTTCTCTTTGAATAATGTGACAGCATGTGTTGTACGCAACATCGAGTTCTAACACACCACAACCAATAAAACTAGCCGTTATAAATAGTAAAACCTAGTTTTTGAAATTATATATATTTTATATTTCAAAATGGACTTCATTTTTGGTTTCGGAATATCAAAATTATCCTAAGATGAATTTTTGGTATTTTTCTGAGAACTTCCAATTTTTATGAATAGTGAAAAATACTTAAAAACAACTTTTTTAATCAAAATAATTTATAGTGATAAATTATATTATTGAGTGGTTTCAAAGTATAATTAGAATATATTTTTACCATTTTATCCAATGGTGTTCATTAGACTTAATTTCACTTTGAAATTGGACCTAAACAATTGTGAATCTTTTGATATATATTGTTTCTTAAAAACATGCTATTTGTTGTGACAACAGAATTAATTATAAAATTAATTAATGGAAATTATATGTTTGTAATTTTATAAAATAGACATCGTTTTTGAATTCGGAATATCAATTACAGCTTAGGGTGAAATTTTGGCATTGTTCTGAAAAACTTCAATTTTTGATGAATAGTGAAACTACTAAGTGGTAGTTAAAAAATAGAATTTTTCATAAAACTTAATTTTACCGCTTCTGTGAATGAAATTTCAAAAATATGAGAGACACGGTTAATATCAAGAAGTAAAATGTGGTTCAATGAGATGAAAATATTTTTTGGTGAATAGTAACTTTTTACTTTTATTTACCACAGTTAAAAGTAAATAGGGTAATTAAGGGTAAAAATGATATTAAGATTACCATAACACATGTCCTAATTCTATTGTACAAGTTTATCTTGACCAAAAACAACCTTAGGAATAAAATATTATCATTTAGGTCTACTTGGATTAGATTAGGACATTTATTATAATTTAATTCAAAGAAGAGTTAAAAGAGTTAAAATCAAAGTTTATTTACTAACACATTTTTAATATAGGGTTATACATAAGATAAATTCGATTGTAAATATTCATTATAAAGCTAATAAAATTTACTACATAATGATATTTTATTTATAATTTTTAGACATTAAATAATTTAATATATTTATGACACAATGATGATGCAGTAATTACCATAATAGTGAAAAATTAAAATAATTGATATTATAAATACCCAAATAAATATAATTTAAGACTTTTAATGAATTAAACTAATTTTATAGGATAATATTACATATTAGTATTGATTTAATTGACTTTTTTAGAAGTAATAATTCCGTATGAGTTTCAAAAAAATTAACTATTGAATAGTGTTAAAATTGATATAAAAGAGATTTAAAACAAAAATATTATATTATTAATTGATATTAAATTCCTAAAAATATAAGGTTCGGCAAAGAGACTTATCTCAGGATAGGTATATCATTAATGGAAAACTTGGGGGTCTATCGGATGTATATAGTATGTTTATTAACTAAATAATATAAAAATACAAAGTGACATGGTAAATGTCAAACTAATTAACTAAGAGTTAAAACTTAAAGATAAGGTTAATATAGTAACCCAAACCTATATAAATTCTATTGGTTGAATGTTTTTCGACCTATCCCCACCTTAACCTTCTAATAATCAACTTTTTATCCATTATAAACCTAATATTAATTTATTATAAATTAATATTTATAGCTTTTCCAAAGGTGCCCCTCACCCCTCTTATAAAAGGGCACTCCTCCTTCTCATTTCTTCACACCTTAAAAGCCTTTTTGTTCGTCCAAACCCTGCCCAAATACTCTCTCAACTTCCCTCAATACAACCTAGAGGCATTATTATGATCATAAAGACAACCTAAGGAGCCCTTTTGATCAAATCAAAAGGAAGAACCCGAAGAAGAGGTAATGTTTTCACCACCCCTTTTCAAGTTCCTTTCTTCTTCCACTTCTTCTTTCATTGTTATTACAATTCTAAAATAATAAATCCAGTATCTTATATATACTATGATATTAGTATAAATATTGTACAACTATATTCAGTATTCTATCCACCCTTTGAATAACATGTCACCATACGTGCGTACGTACGGCTTACCGTCTCCACGTCGTGGTGTAATTGTTATTCAATATATTATTATTTGGGTGGGTATAATAATGATGTGTAACTCATTTAAATAATAAATATAACATGATAATTATTCTGTATATATGATATACCATCCAATTATATATTATTTTAATATCAAAAGAATGATATTGTCGCTCGTGCGTACGTACAGACTACCGTCTCCACGAACGCGATGAGATTCATTCTCCATCATATCCATTCAAGTATAATTATCATTTGATGATTTAAAAATAATGTTTAAGAACTTTATATCATTCTGGATATGAATAAGATACAACCTATCCATGAGAAACATGGCTTACATAACAAAACATACAAAAGAAAACGAGTAAGTTAACACCTGAAACGACGATAATTCTAAGATATTATTAACAAAGCAATGTTAAAAGATCATATATGATATCATATTAATGTATATGATTCATGAATAATTTAATAACAATTATTTCAACATTATACAGGAGGTTAACCTACCCCAACCAAGGAAAAGTACAAGGTAAGGGGTTTCTTATCTCACTCTTAATTTTGTGAGAATTCCATTGTTCACCACTTATTTATTGCATGTGGTGTATGTGTACTGCTCATGATTGTATTCATTGTGTAATATACTTTAATTTATGGGTATTTACATCATAATTTTATGATCCTTATTTCGTGGGTGTATGTTTCATAAGTTACCTAATCGATAAGGGAATTTGAAATTTCAATTTCCACTCACTCGGCTTTACGCATACTTCATTGATTATTTTACTCCAAGATTATGTGTGGAATCACTATTCATTTGATTATGTCATAATTTCCACTCCCCTATCTATGGATATACTTTTTATACACATAATCACTCCATTGATAAATTCTCAAGTCATCAGTATGAACTTTATAAGAGTAATATTTACTCAATATTGATTTGTTGAGATAAACTTCCAATTCATTGGTGCTGTTTTTACAAGAATATGTGTGAATGTCCCTTGATTGTTTTACACTTAATATCCAATCATATTTAGTGTATTTATATTTGTCACACATAATTATGTTGTTGATTTATCCTTAACCTAAGGATACGGCCTTTATGAGAGATTTCATCTCAATTTACATTCCATTGAGACTTCTTTGTTGTTATACACCAAATCACTTTTATGTGGTGTATATAATGTACTTTGACATAGTATACCATGTATTCCTTTATTCTCATGATATTAAAATGTTTTGATTACCTCAATTATTTATATTCAAGTGTCTCTCTTTTTGTTAGAAACTCTAACTAAAATACCATTTTTAAATGTTTTAAAGACTTATTCTTCTAAATATTTCTCATTAATGTCCATGTTTTAAAAATGGTTTTAAGTATTTATTTATATGGACATTAAAGTTTTAAAATTAAAACTCCTTTTAGAAGTTCCAAAGTGGTATGGGACGCTTTGATTTAAAAATATATTTTTAAATAGCTTCTTGACAAATAGTGTGACATTAAATGATTTCAAGAAAAAGGGGGATATTTATCTCAAATAGTTTTGATGATTATTTTCATCTATGTCAATATCCTTCATTATTCTCGATTGAGGTTAATATGATACAATACAATCTTCCATATTGTATAGAATGAGTTATGTTTGACTGTGGATGTACTATTTTTATACCATTCATGGTTTTTGGATAAAGTATTGACATTTCGTATGCTAGTTTTAATATGAATGTTTATGTTATGTTTCAAACTTTTCATATGAGGAATGAATTGGAGTTATTAAGTGGTGGGTGGAGCCCACTATAGCTCATCGATGCATCGGTAGGTCTCATAAGACAAACTAGTGTCTTGGCACAAGGCCTTGGAAAAATCTTATTTGTAGTATTGGCAGGAGGCCTTGGCTATGTGGTTATGATAGTCTGGAATTATGCATTCCATCATTATGAAAGTGGTTATTGATATTGCATGTGATCATTCGACTAGTAGAATATCCACGTGGGTAAGTAAATGGCTATATTTTATTTAATCTTTGCCATTTTATGCTGAAGTTCATGTTTTAAAGGCTTTTTTAGTTATAAACTGCCTTAACTGTTAATGCTTATCTATGAAAACTTCTGCTATAATGTTATCCATACTGAGCATCTGAGCTCACCCCTTTCAATGTTTTATTTTTCCCAGGATTATGAAGAAGTAATTTATGAATGACCTGTAGGGATAGTGAGAGGGGATATGAAGACAAGATTTTTTTGTAGTTTTTTTTACCTTATGATGTAATGTAAGACTTATGAATATATCTAGTGTTTCCAAGACTACTAAACTAATCGGTCTTTCGAGACTTGATCCTTTGTGACCATGACAATGTTATGTAATAATGCACTGACTCTGGGTATCTAGGGTCGGGGCATTACAGTTGGTATCAGAGAAGTTTAGTATAAACCTTGGAAGCTATATTTACATAAACTCTGATTAGAGCACGTAGACCTAAGATGAACTTTGAGGATTAGTATGGAATAACTTCCTAGAATTTTGGTATTTTAGAGATTTTGTGAGTTTTCCGAGCAATACATCCCTGTCTGGATACGAGCAGGTAGAGGCAGCTCTAGCACAGATGTACCTAGGGGTAAAACCCGAAAACACCACTTTTAGCTAGACTCGAATGGGAGCTGGTGCACAACAACGGGCCTTGCTGCACTCTTGGTTACGACACTCCTGGGGGATATGCTTAGGATAATTTACATTTTCTTTACAAACCAATTTGAAGTATTATATATATAATATGGGAGTAAATGAACTTGGTTAATCCTAATGTGTTTCAAATTGAGAATATGGTGACATGTTAATATTTAAATGATTTTATGACTACTGTTACTCACACAATGATTTCTGGTTTTAGTAAATGGCTGGATTCCAAGGAAGTCATAGTGACTTTGAGAATGATGTACAAGGTGGGAATAGTGGTGGCAATGAGCATAAAAATGGAATGTTGATAGGCGTAAAAGATATCGTCTTTATGCAAAATCAATTTTCCAAAAATATGATCAACAATATATATATTAACCAATTCGCGAACTCAAAAAAGAAGAGAAAGGTGATGAATGATAAGAGCTCCAGCAGTGGAGACCATGGAGAAAGGAATCCTCAATTTCCATCATACAGGAAATGTGGAAGGAGACACCCAGGAAAGTGTCTCAATGAGACACATAAATGCTTTACATGCGGGAAGGAAGGACATAAAGTGAAGAATTGCCGAAGAAAAATGAAGAGTACTATGGAAGAAGATAAAAATGGTCCCAAGAGTCCATTTACAGTCATTTGCCGTAAATGTAGGGGACCTGGCCATTACCTGAGTGAATGCCCTATTCTATAGGATATTTTCATGGTCAAAGAATAAGCTATGTGGAAATAAATGGTTGGAGAAATGTTTAAAACGTATTAGTGCTCCTTGTTGATGGGTTTACTTTGGAATAATTTTCTCTTGTATTTGTAACCCCGCAGTTTTCCATGTGAGAATGATATTTGAGGAAGAATTATCTCTTCTCTTGTGGATATAGTTATAAATAATCATTTGGTTTTATATGATCTTTGGGTTTGAGGAAATTATAAGTTATCATAATATGGGATGAAAATGCAAGGTATGAGATAAGATTTGTGGAATTTATTTCATTTTGGTAATATTATAAAATATAGTTTTTGAAAAAGGACAACACGCAGACCGTGTGACAACCCGTCGCGTCGGACAAAGCTGTGGGAATCGAACCCACAACCAAAGTGTGATTGGGATTTATCTCCTACCACTAGACTACGTGAAGTCCCTAGATAGTGTGACTAATTATTTTTAGTTAAATGATTTTATCGATCAATAATATGTTGATTTGGGTTCTTATGTCTTATTAAATGAATACCCTTGGTATAGGAAAATGATTTGGTGATTAAGTGATAGATGTTATTTTGGAAGTTGTTCGCTTTGTTGTGAACACTATATGCCAAAGGAAAATAGAATAGTATGGGATTTCATTTGAAGAGTAATGGTGTATATTTATCTATGTTTTTATTATGGATTTACAGTGATTTGGGTTGTTTATGGAAATGATTAGGTTAATTACTTTTAAGTATGTGACTTTAAGAGTAATTAATGACATTTGGAGATACAATTTAACGTGTAAGACTACATTATTAATAAGTTTTGGTTTTCAATATTAGTTTTGATTATATTGAAGGATTTTAAGGACAATTGATTATTGAATGGTATTTATTTAACTTTGGGGTATTGTTGGTTTAATTTTGGAAATTAAGATTAGTGTTTATTTCTCTCAAGGAATATCCTTTTGGGGGATCATTAGATCTTGTACTAACCATTTTGGTTTTGATTAATCTCTAAAGACAATGTAAATATATAGTTCATCCTGCATGGATCATGTGATTCTATAGAAGTTTATTCTAGCTCTTCTAGTGTGACCAAGTCTTCTTGAATACTCATCATTTAAAAAAAATGAGTTAGTGGTGAAAATTTATTAAAGAATGAAACTCTACCTAAAATGTAAGTATATATCTTTATATTCTTAGTCAATATCATAAATGAATGTAACTTAAAACAAAAAAATGTTGCCAGTTTACTTTCCTACTAGGAGACTAATGGCCATTTGTCCCAACACAAGTTTGTGGTTTTCTTATTGTTAACATTATCCTGATCATGATTTCTATCCCTCTCCATCAGAACGTGACACTTAGTTTATCATCCATATCCATGTTTTCCTACATGGAATCCGAGTATGGGTTATCTTGGTTGACCTTTATACCTCTCTTTCTTTCTTTTAAAGTGATAGTTTTATTGACTCTTTTTCCGATGTGAGACTTTCCATTATATTCCCAAGCACAATTTTCAAAAAATTGCCAGGACTCAATTTATTGAAGGAGGGGAGAATTTAACACCCCAAGCTTCTACGGTACGCTTCTCTTTGAATAATGTGACAGCATGTGTTGTACGCAACATCGAGTTCTAACACACCACAACCAATAAAACTAGCCGTTATGAATAGTAAAACCTAGTTTTTGAAATTATATATATTTTATATTTCAAAATGGACTTCATTTTTGGTTTCGGAATATCAAAATTATCCTAAGATGAATTTTTGGTATTTTTCTGAGAACTTCCAATTTTTATGAATAGTGAAAAATACTTAAAAACAACTTTTTTAATCAAAATAATTTATAGTGATAAATTATATTATTGAGTGGTTTCAAAGTATAATTAGAATATATTTTTACCATTTTATCCAATGGTGTTCATTAGACTTAATTTCACTTTGAAATTGGACCTAAACAATTGTGAATCTTTTGATATATATTGTTTCTTAAAAACATGCTATTTGTTGTGACAACAGAATTAATTATAAAATTAATTAATGGAAATTATATGTTTGTAATTTTATAAAATAGACATCGTTTTTGAATTCGGAATATCAATTATAGCTTAGGGTGAAATTTTGGCATTGTTCTGAAAAACTTCAATTTTTGATGAACAGTGAAACTACTAAGTGGTAGTTAAAAAAACAAAATTTTTCATAAAACTTAATTTTACCACTTCATTGAATGGAATTTAGAAAATACAAGGGACACGGTTAATATCAAGAAGTAAAATGTGGTTCAATGAGATGAAAATAATTTTTGGTGAATAGTAACTTTTTTACTTTTATTTACCACGGTTAAAAGTAAAGAAGGTAATTAAGGGTAAAAATGATATTAATATTACTCTAACACATGTCCTAATTCTATTGTGCAAGTGTATCTCGACCAAAAACAACCTTAGGAATAAAATATTATCATTTAGGTCCACTTGGAATAGATTAGGACATTTATTATTATTTAATTCAAATAAGAGTTAAAAGAGTTAAAATCAATGTTTATTTACTAACACATTTTTAATATAGAGTTCACTACTAAAAAAACGCCATTAGCGACCGCCAAAAGCGGTCGCTATAGGGCTCTAGCGGCCGCCCAGCGACTGCCATTAGCGGTCGCTTTAGCCTCGTCGCTAGAGGCCTATAGCGATCGCCAATGGCGGTCGCTATAGATTTTTTTTTATAAAAAAAATGTCTACTGAAATAAATAAATATATATATATATATTAAAAAAAATATTCACATATATACTATTAAATACAATATTTTAAATATATATATATATAATATTTTAAATGTTTTAATATATTTAATATTAAATATATGTATAATATCGAATCATTGTGCTATAATAATTTAAAACCCCCGATTTAAGAAATGCTATCTTTTCAGGTTTTTCGGAGCACGTTTGCTCCGAATTCGACCACTGCACACTGTTTTGGTGTTTTATGACTCCGGAAACGCGTTTCCGGCCGCCGCGGTCAAGAGGCACCTTCGATTGACGTGCCATCTATCCGACCATTTTACAATTCACGCAACGGATGTTGTCGTGCTGTTTCGTGGCATTCGGAGGTCGTTCGGGTGGTTTTGACCCCCCAACGCGCCATTTCAGCGCGCGCTGAGCTGCTGAAAACGACGCATTCGGTCGTGCCGCGCGCACCGCACGTCCGATGGACGTGCCGCCTCCTCCTGCATCTCAGGAATAATATTCCTATCGTTCTCGTGCGGTGTCAGGTTTTTCGGAGCACGTTTGCTCCGAATTCGACCGCCGCACGCCGTTTTGGTGTTTTATGACTCCAGAAACGCCTTTCCGGCCGCCGCGGTCAAACGGAACCTCTGATTGATGTGACGTCTCTCCAACCATTTTACAATTCACGCAACGGATGTTTTCGTGCGGTTTCGTGGCATTCGGAGGTCGTTTGGGTGGTTTTGACCCCCCGATGCACAATTTCAGCGTGCGCCGAGCTGCTGAAAACGACGCATTCGGCCGTACCACACGCACCGCACATCTGATGGACGTTTCGCCTCCTCCTGCATCTCAGGAATAATATTTCTATCGTTCTCGTGCAGTTTCAGGTCGTTCGGAGCACGTTTGCTCCGAATTCGCCCGCCGCACGCCGTTTTGGTGTTTTATGACTCCAGAAACACGTTTTCGGCCGCTGCGGTCAAACGACACCTCTGATTGACGTGCCGTCTATCTGACCATTTCACAATTCATGCAACGGATGTTGTCGTGCGGTTTCGTGGCATTCAGAGGTCGTTCGGGTGGTTTTGGCCCCCCCAACGCGCCATTTCAGCGCGCGCTGAGCTGCTGAAAATGACGCATTCGGTCGTGCCGCATGCACCGCAAGTCCGATGGATGTGACTCCTCCTCCTGCATCTCAGTAATAATATTCCTATCATTCTCGTGCGGTTTCATGTTTTTCGGAGCACGTTTGCTCCAAATTCGACAGCCGCACGCCGTTTTGGAGTTTTATGACTTCGAAAATGCGTTTCCGACCGCCGCGGTCAAACGGCACCTCCGATTGACCTGCCGTCTCTCCGATCATTTCACAATTCACGCAACCGATGTTGTCGTGCGGTTTCGTGGCATTCGGAGGACGTTCGGGTGGTTTTGACCCCCCAACGCGCCATTTTAGCGCTTGCCGAGCTGTTGAAAACGACGCATTCGGTCGTGCCGCGCGCACCGCACGTCCGATGGACGTGCTGCCTCCTCCTGTATCTCAAAAATAATATTCCTATCCTTCTCGTGCAGTTTCAGGTTTTTCAGAGCACGTTTTCTCTGAATTCGACCGCCGCACGCTGTTTTGGTGTTTTATGTCTCCAGAACCGCGTTTCCGGCCACCGCGGTCAAACGTCAGCTCCGATTGACGTGCCGTCTGTCCGACCATTTCAAAATTCACGCAACGGATGTTGTCGTGCGGTTTCGTGGCATTCGGAGGTCGTTCGGGTGGTTTTGACCCCCCAACGCGTCATTTCAGCGCGCGCCGCGCTGCTGAAAACGACGCCTTCGGTCGTGCCGAGCGCACCGCACGTCCGATGGACGTGCCGCCTCCTCCGGCATCTCAGGAATAATATTCTATAGTTCTCGTGCGGTTTCAGGTCATTCAGAGCACGTTTTCACCGAATTGGACCGCCGCACGCCGTTTTGGTGTTTTATGGCGCCGGAAACGCGTTTCCAGCCGCTGCGGTCAAACGGCTCCTCCGAATGACGTTCCGTCTGGCCGACCATTTCAGAATTCATGCACCGGCTATTGTCGTACGGTTTCGTGGCATTTGGAGGTAGTTCGGGTAGTTTTGACCCCCCCCCCCCAAACGCGCCATTTCAGCGCGCGCCGCGCTGCAGAAAACGACGCATTCGGTCGTTCCTCACGCACCGCACGTCCGATGGACCTGCCGCCTCCTCCTGCATCTCAGGAATAATATTACTATCGTTTTCGTGCGGTTTCAGGTCATTCGGAGCACGTTTGCTCCGAATTGGACCGCCGCACGCCGTTTTGGTGTTTTATGGCGCCGGAAACGTGTTTCCGGCCGCCGCGGTCAAACAACACCTCCAAATGATGTGCCTTCTGGCCGACCATTTCAGAATTCACGCACCGGCTGTTGTTGTCCGGTTTCGTGGCATTCGGAGGTCGTTCGGGTGGTTTTGACCCCCCAACGCGCCATTTCACCGCGCACCGAGCTGCTGAAAACGACGCATTCGGTCGTGCCGCGCGCACCGCATGTCCGATGGACGTTCCGCCTCCTCCTGCATCTCAGGAATAATATTCCTATCGTTCTCGTGCGGTTTCCAGTCATTCAGAGCACGTTTGCTCTGAATTCGACCGCTGCACGCCGTTTTGGTGTTTTATGACTTCGGAAACGCGTTTCCGGCCGCCGCGGTCAAACGACACCTTCGATTGATGCGCTGTCTGTCCGACCATTTCACAATTCAAGAAATGGATGTTGTCGTGCGGTTTCGTGGCATTCAGAGGTCGTTCGGGTGGTTTTGACCCCCCAACGCGCCATTTCAGCGCGCGCTGAGCTGCTGAAAACAACTCATTCGGTCGTGCCGCACGTACCACACGTCCGATGGACATGTCGCCTCCTCCTGCATCTCAGGAATAATATTCCTATCGTTCTCGTGCGGTTTCAGGTTTTTCGGAGCACGTTTTCTCTGAATTCGACCGCCGCACGCCATTTTGGTGTTTTATGACTCCGGAAATACATTTCCGGCCGCCACGGTCAAACGACACCTCCGATTGACGTGCGGTCTCTCCGACCATTTCACAATTCACGCAACAGATGTTGTCGTGCGGTTTCGGGGCATTCGGAGGTCGTTCGGGTGGTTTTGACCCCCCAACGCGCCATTTCAGCGCTTGTCGAGCTGCTGAAAACGACACATTCGGTCGTGCCACGCGCACCGCACGTCCGATGGAGGTGACGCCTCCTCCTGCATCTCAGAAATAATATTCCTATCCTTCTCGTGCGGTTTCAGGTTTTTCGGAGCACGTTTGCTCCGAATTCGACTACCGCACGCCGTTTTGGTGTTTTATGCCTCCGGAAAGGCGTTTCTGGCCGCCCCGATCAAACGTCACCTCCGATTGATGTGCCGTCTGTCCGACCATTTCAAAATTCACGCAACGGATGTTGTCGTGTGGTTTCGTGGCATTCAGAGGTCGTTCGGGTGGTTTTGACCCCCCGACGCGTCATTTCAGCGCGCGCCGCGCTGCTGAAAATGACGCATTCAGTCGTGCCGCGCGCACCGCACGTCCGATGGACGTGACGCCTCCTTCCACATCTCAGGAATAATATTTCTATCGTTCTCGTGCGGTTTCAGGTCGTTCGGAGCACGTTGGCTCTGAATTGGACCGTCGCACGCTGTTTTGGTGTTTTGTGGCGCTGGAAACACGTTTCCGGCCGCCGCGGTCAAACGGCACCTCTGAATGACGTTCCGTCTGGCCGACCATTTCAGAATTCACGCACCAGCTGTTGCTGTACAGTTTCATGGCATTCAGAGGTCGTTCGGGTGGTTTTGACCCCCCAACGTGTCATTTCAGCGCGCGCCGCGCTACTGAAAACGACGCATTCGGTCGTGCCGTGCGCACCGCACGTCCGATGGACGTCCTGCCTCCTACTGCATCTCAGGAATAATATTCCTATCGTTCTCGAGCGTTTTAAGGTTGTTCAGAGCACGTTTTCTCTAAATTGGACCGCCGCACGACGTTTTGGTGTTTTATGGCGCCAGAAACGTGTTTCCGGGCGCCGTGGTCAAACGGCACCTCCGAATGACGTGTCATCTGGCCGAACATTTCAGAATTCACGCACCGACTATTGACGTACGGTTTCATGGCATTCGGAGGTCGTTCGGGTGGTTTTGACCCCCCAAAGCGTCATTTCAGCGCGCGCCGCGCTGCTAAAAACGACGCATTCGTTCGTGCCGCGTGCACCGCACGTCCGATGGACATGCTGCCTCCTACTGCATCTCAGGAATAATATTTCTATTGTTCTTGTGCTGTTTCAGGTCGTTCAGAGCACGTTTTCTCCGAATTGGACCGCCGCACTCCGTTTTGGTGTTTTATGACTCCGGAAATGCGTTTCTGGCCGCCGCGGTCAAACGACACCTCTGATTGACGTGCCGTCTATCCGACCATTTTACAATTCATGCAATGGATGTTTTCGTGCGGTTTTGTGGCATTCAGAGGTCGTTCGGGTGGCTTTGACCCCCCAACGCGCAATTTCAGTGCGCGCCGAGCTGTTGAAAACGACGCATTCGGTCGTGCCGCGCGCACCGCACGTCCGATGGATGTGCCTCCTCCACTTACATCTTAGGAATAATATTCCTATCGTTCTCATGCGGTTTCCGGTCGTTCGGAGCACGTTTGCTCCAAATTGGACCGCCACACGCCGTTTTGGTGTTTTATGACTCCGAAAACGTGTTTCCGGCCGCCGCGGTCAAACGACACCTCCGATTGACGTGCCGTCTGTCCAACTATTTCACAATTCATGCAATGGATGTGGTCGTGCGGTTTTTTTGGCATTCGTATGTCGTTCAGGTGGTTTTGACCCCCCAACGAGCAATTTCAGCGCGCGCCGAGCTGCTGAAAACAACGCATTCGGTCGTGCCGCACGCACCGCACGTCCGATGGACATGCCGCCTCCTCCTGAATCTCAGGAATAAATTCCTATCGTTCTCGTGCGGTTTCAGGTCGTTCAAAGCACATTTTCTCCGAATTAGACTGTCGCACGCCGTTTTGGTGTTTTATGACTCCGGAAACGCGTTTCCGGCCGCCGCGGTCAAACGACACCTCCGATTGACATGACGTTTGTCCAAACATTTTACAATTCACGCAACGGATGTTTTCGTGCGGTTTCGTGGCATTCGTAGGTCGTTCGGGTGGTTTTGACCCCCCAACGTGCAATTTCAGCGCGCGCGCCGAGCTGCTGAAAACGACGCATTCGGTCGTGCCGTGCGCACTGCATGTCCGATGGACGTGCCGCCTCCTCCTTCATCTCAGGAATAATATTCCTATCATTATCGTGCGGTTTCAGGTCGTTCGGAGCACGTTTGCTCCGAATTCGACCGCCGCACGCCGTTTTGGTGTTTTATGACTCCGGAAACGCGTTTCCGGCCGCCGCGGTCAAACGACACCTTCGACTGACGTGCCGTATATCCGAACATTTCACAATTCACACAACGGATGTTTTCGTGCGGTTTCGTGGCATTCAGAGGTCGTTCGGGTGGGTTTGACCCCCCAACGCGCCATTTCAGCGCGCGCTGAGCTCCTGAAAATGACGCATTCGGTCGTGCCGCGCGCACCACACGTCCGATGGACGTGCCGCCTCCTCCAACATCTCAGGAATAATATTCCTATCATTCTCGTGCGGTTTCAGGTCGTTCGGAGCACGTTTTCTCCGAATTGGACCGCCGCACGCCGTTTTGGTGTTTTGCGGCGCCGGAAACGCGTTTCCGGCCGCCGCGGTCAAACGGCACCTCCGAATGACGTGCCGTCTGGCCGAACATTTCAGAATTCACGTACCGGCTGTTGTAGTATGGTTTCGTGGCATTTGAAGGTCGTTCGGGTGGTTTTGACCCCCCAACGCGTCATTTTAGCGCGCGCCGCGCTGCTGAAAACGACGCATTCGGTCGTGCCGCGCGCACCACACCTCTGAATGACGTGCCAGGGGGGTTGTACGGGGGTGCAGGGGGTTGTACGGGGGTGTGGGGGGCTGTACGGGGGTGCGGGGGGCTGTATGGGGGTTGGGGGGGCTGTCCGGGGGTGCGGGGGCTGTACGGGGGTGCCGGGGGGGCTGTACGGGGGTGCTGTACGGGGGTTCGGGAGGCTGTACGTGGGTGCGGGGGGCTGTACGGGGGTGCGGGGGGGGGGGGGGGGGGGGTGGCTGTACGGGGGTGTGGGTGGGGGGGGGGGCTGTTCGGGGGTGCCGAGGGCTGTACGGGGGTGCGGGGGGGGGGGGGGGGGGGGCTGTGCGGGGGTGCGGGGGTGCGGGGGGCTGTACGGGGGTGCGGGGGGGGGGGGGGGGGCTGTACGGTGGTGCGCGGTGGGGGGGGGGGGGCTTTACGGGGGTGCGGGGGGGCTGTCCGGGGGTGCGGGGTGCTGTACGGGGGTGCGGGGGGGGGGGGGGGCTGTCTGGGGGTGCGGGGGGGTGTACGGGGGTGCCGGGGGGGCTGTACGGGGGTGCAGGGGGGCTGTACGGGGGGTGCGGGGGGCTGTACGGGGGTGCGGGGGGCTGTACGGGGGGTGCGGGGGGGCTGTACGGGGGGGGGGGGGGGGTGTACGGTTGTGCGGGGGGCTATATGGGGGTGCGGGGAGGCTATCCGGGGGTGCGGGGGGCTGTACGGGGGTGCGGGGGGCTGTACGGGGGTGCGGGGGGTTGTACGGGGGTGCGGGGGGGCTGTACGGGGGTGCGGGGGGCTGTACGGGGGTGCCGGGGGGGCTGTACGGGGGTGCGGGGGGGGGGGGGGGGGGGGCTGTACGGGGGTGCGGGGGGCTGTACGGGGGTGCGGGCAGTTGTACGGGGGTGCGGGCAGTTGTACGGGGGTGCGGGGGGGGGGGGGGGGCGGTGGGGGGGGGGGGGGGGGGGGGTTGTACGGAGGGGCGGGGGGTTGCACGTTTGTGGGGGGGGGGGGGGGTTGTTCGGGGGTGCGGGGGGTTAGAGTTTTTAAATGCACGCCTTAGCTATCATATAATAAACAAGAAAAGAAAGAAATTATAAGTACACAACCTTCTAATTTAAATTAAATGAATACATACAGTACATCAATGTCAACCCCACCAGTAAAAACAAAAAACATATCTCGTGAATAAATGATGCGTCACGCGTTGTCATCAATGCTACCTCCTTCTTGTGGGCCAGGGGCCTACAAAAAATAAACATTATAAATATTTTAATAATAAAAATATTTTAAATTAAATAAATAAATACAGTATATACCTGCGTCGTATGATCCCCTGCACCATCAGCTCGACGCACATATTCCCGCAGTGCTCTAACCTCAACTGTCAATTGCGCATTTGCCTCCTCGGAAGCGCGCAGCCGTGCCTCAAAATATGACATCTGCTGTGTCATATGAGCAACAGCAGGACCGACAACCGCAGAATGTGACACTACAGAATGAGGAATCCCTGCTCCATAGGTCAAACTATAGCCATGCTCGTCCCGACCGATAATGCGATGAAAGATCTCATCCAGTCGCATGGGAAGCTGTCGCTGGTCCTCTGGCAGATGTTCTAACTCTTCTTCAAATTGAGCCTATGAAATATTTAAATATATATAAATATATATATGTTAATATATAGATTTATGTAATTATTGGTAAGTACAGACACTTACTATCAATGCTGCAACCTCTGGATCATTGCGATCACGAGTCCTCATCGACACTGACATTTTATCAGTTGCTGCACCTTGCTCTCGCAACTGTATATTAAAATAATATAAACACAAAACCATATTAATTAATAAATTAAAAAATGAATAATATATACCTCATGTCGGATCTGAGACATGTGACGAGTCACAAGCCCGTGAGGTGGTCCCTGCAACGCTCGATTCTCAGAATGGCGTGTTGACACCTCCTAAATTCAATTCATTCAAATTTCAAACAAATCACA
This sequence comes from Viscum album, assembly GCA_963277665.1. Lineage (NCBI taxonomy): Eukaryota > Viridiplantae > Streptophyta > Magnoliopsida > Santalales > Viscaceae > Viscum > Viscum album. The sequence continues at coordinate 1,706,975,316 of OY728143.1, read as the reverse complement.
TATTCTTGAAAATTTATATACACCAAAATAATTAATATACAAACCGCAACACCCTTAGTAGACCAATATGCAACCAAGTCACGCCACTGAGCCGGGAGGACACCTCTTGGGACTTTTTCCAAAATGTCTAGGGCACCCACATTTGGTACCCAGTGGTCCCTTTTCACTTTGCCTTTATAATCTTTCCACATCTTACGGCATTTGCTCATACACACGGGTCGAAATTCAGGGCATACTTTCAAATTTTGCTATAAAGAAAATAATCAAACATATTAGTATTCTTTATACATAGAAAATAAAGTAAAATGATTTTCTTACCTGAACCTCCCTCCATAGACGATCTAATGTGTCCTGAGGGATAGAAGCCCAGTCACGCGTGGTCAATGGAAATCGATGTGGGTCACGTATGATATGACCCAGCTGACGAATAAATGTCGGGGCATTCGGTCCCACAGGATGAAAAACCTCATGAAATGAAACATCTATCATCGTGTCGGAATTCCATGATAATATGCCACGACCAGGGCCTCTCCTGCGAGAGGAAGAAGCAGCTGAGTCTGATCCTGTTGAAAACAATTTTATATATAAATTGACAAATGTTATATATATATATGTATGTCAATTACATAAAAAATATAGACAATGACATTCAAACATACCTCGACCCTGAGACGTAGATGCCTCAGATGGATGATGTGGATCTTCTGCCTCTTCCCCTGACATGTCTGCAGTCATAGAAAATATCAGTTTTGAGTCCAAAGTGTTTAAAAGATAAATTGGATTGTTCTTAAAAAATCACACTTTTACAACTATTAATCAAACAAAAACTGGATTGAATAATTAGTTGTGAATGAATTTTAAAAAATCAGAAATTTAACAAAACAGATATACAAATTATGTACAAAACCAGTCAATGCATAGCCAAATTTCAGATAGAACTAATAAATATTCAAGCAGCACATGAATCAGATGAAGAATACCTCAAAGGGATGATACACCGACCATAACATCAATAAATCAAGAGTAAAAACAACCTAAATATTTATGATTGAATTAACTTAAAAAAGTGAGGATTAAAACTTATAATGATTTATAAAATGATTAGATAATTTATGATATCCTAGGACATTCTGCTGAATAGCGGGAAAACAATTATACCTTTCATTAAGCATGCAAATCGACCGTTTCTCCTTCAACAGCCGCTCTAACCCAATAAATATCTTCTTCACGTTGAACTACAGTATGTTGATCAAGTTGTTGGTAAACAAACGGAACAGTCTCGGGTTCATCTTCTTCAAATAAAAACACTCCTCGCCGAGACATTTTGACAACAAACTTGCCAACTTGGATCCGAAGGCAAAGTAACAAAGAATACTTGTTCCGCTTGTGATGTCAAAATGAAAGGTTCATTCTCAAGTCGTTCATTATTTCTGTATAACATATATTTAAAATTCACCAATGAAAACTGATATTGATCGACTTTACATCCACGCATGGGATTAACCCAATTACACTTTAACAATATGTACTTCAAACCGTGTGTGTATACAACTTCAATGATGTCTATCAATTGACCATAGTAATAACCATAATCGAAAAAGGGACAACCGATGCCACTGTTTTGTGTTGCTCGTTTGTCGTCAACATCTTTAATGCGAAATCGAAAACCATTAGCATCAATAGCTTTATAACGATGAGCCGTTATAGATGGACCCTCAGCCAGTTGGATAAATACTTCAGGTAGCGTGGGGCCCCCTAACTCCCTTAGCTTACGAACCTACATAATTTATAAAAATCAATACTGATATATGCAGAGAATTAGTATAATACATCACTCATAATGAAAATCAATTTATACATACATAATCCTTGAAACCAATCATGAAATGACGCATAATGAGATTGTTGAATTTGCAACTCAGTCGCACGATGCATCTCTTCTTTTATCTCATTAATGTGTTTCCTGCAAATGATAACGCGATGTTTAAAAGATCATCTTATGCAAAAAAAACATGTAAAAGTTATACAAGCACATTGATAAGATACTTACTGCATTAATGGTGCAACTAATGGAGTATTGAACAAGATATATCGATGTGCTTGTATCCACTCGATGTTGTCCCATATCAAATGTGGTTCCTTCTCCAACTGGACCATCATGAATCCGAGAGGGCTTATCTAATTTTGTTTCAAAATCCGTAAGATATTCTGCACAAAAGGTAGTACACTCATCCATCAAATAACCATTGGCTATTGATGCCTCTGGACGAGCTCTGTTGCGTACAAATCTTTTCAATGTACTCAAATACCGTTCAATAGGATACATCCACCTGAATTGCACAGGACAAGCAGCCATTACTTCATCAGTTAGGTGCACTGTCATGTGGACCATAACATCGAAAAATGAGGGGGGGGGGAAGTTTCTCAAAGTGACAAAGCGTAAGTACAATTCGGTCCTGCAAACTTTTTAAATCACTCAATCGTTGATTTCTTAAACAAAGCCGTCTAAAAAAATTACTCATCTCAATCAAGGGCTGAACAACATTGGGGAATAAACAATCACAAATTGCGATTGGAATCAACTGCTGAAGTAATATGTGATTGTCATGACTTTTCAACCCTTGAAATGTCTTGCTCATCAGATTCACACACTTTGAAATATTAGAAGAATAACCATCAGGCACCTTGACCATCTTCAAAATGGAAAGAAATGTTTCTTTCTCCTCTTTAGTCATCGTATACTGTGCAGCAGGCAATATGCCTTGTTTCCCTCAGCTAACTGTAAATGCAACTGTTTCCTTAAACCCATTTCTTCCAAATCACGGCGTGCATTAACATGGTCCTTTGATTTTCCACTGACACCTAAAATGGTCCACAATATGTTATCACAAAATTTTTTTTCAATGTTCATGACATCCAAATTATGCCTCAACATGTTAGTTTTTCAATACAGAAGACTATAAAAAATACTTTTCTTTTTCCAATTGTGACTGCGCTGCCTACCCGCAGCACGAATATTACGTACTGGAGGAGCCACCAAATCCTGAATTTCATATACCGTGCGGGTGTTTTCTTCCTCAATCTGCGATAACATTTCGACTCCTATCATGATCTTTGGTGCTGGGCTGAACTCTCTAGAACCATCAAATGCCACTCTGTCCTTTCTGAATCTGTGCTGAGGAGGGAGAAAATGCCTGTGACCCATGTATGCCCATTTTTTGGAATGTTTAAGCCATACAGATTTTTTACTTTTATTGCATCAAGGGAAAGAAAATTCCCCTTTCGTACTCCAGCCTGATAAATTTTCATAAGCTGGTAAGTCATTGATTGTCCACAATAAAGCAGCATGCAGTTTGAACATTTCATTCGTTTTTCAGTCATAAGTCATCACACCATCGCCCCAAAATTCATTCAACTCATCAATCAATGGATGAAGGTAAACATCAATCTTATCCCCTAGACTTTTAGGTCCATCAATAAGAGTGGAAAGTAATATAAATTGTTGCTTCATACAAAGCCACGGAGGAAGATTATATGGAACCAACACCACGGGCCATGTGCTATGAGTTTCACCAACGATAGACTTGAATGGATTGAAACCATCTGCTGCCAATCCCAATTGGACATTACGAACATCTTTAGAAAAGTCGGTATGTCTCTTATCAAAATCCTTCCATGCATGAGAGTCTACTGGGTGGGTTAACATATCACTTTCATGAACTCTTTCTGCATGCCATCTCATTAAATTAGAAACTTTAGATGACATAAAAAATCTTTTCAACCTCGGTTTAAGGGGAAAGTAACGCATTTGATTTATGACAATCGGTTTCCCCTGTATCGCAATCTGACTTTGATGAGTATTATTTCTCTTATTCTCTTTCCACCTGGAAGAACCACAAACCGTACAAATATCCAAAGGGGCAGTTTCTTTTCTAAACAACATACAGTTGTTTGCACATGCATCTATTGTCTCATATGTAAAACCTAAGTTCTCTGTCAACTTACGAGCATAGTAATACGACTTAGGAATCTTAGCGTTGACAGGAAGAACTTTTTTCAATAAAACCAAAAGCATGTCGAATGATGTGTCTGAACAATTATTCAAAGTCTTCAAATGCAACAACTCCATGATAAACGATAGTTTATTGTAAGAAGTAAATCCAGGATATAATTCTATTTTCGCATCATCAAGTGCTTCATAAAACCTCCTCGAATCACGATCTGCACCAGAACAAAGATTTATCTCACCGGTCTCAAGATTCTGGATGTCAATGCCTTCAGGATCAAACCCAAGTACCATTTCAGTAATAATTTCATGCATTGGATCAGTCATCCTTGCATCAACATCCATCTGAGCTGCATCTGTATTTTGACAACGAACATATTAATCTCCATGATGAGTCCAACTCTTATAATTTTTCAGAAATCCATTAAAGAAAAGGTGCTCTCTCATAGTATCTCGTGTGAATTGATATCTGTTAGCACATTTTCTACATGGAAAACTAATATAGTCACTTCCAAATCCTCTCGTGAAGTCAATAAACTGCATAATCCTATTGAAATATTCTCTAGACGTTCGATTTGGAAGATCAATCCAACTCTTATCCATAATTATATCTGTATAACAAACATTTACACAATACTTATTACATTTACATTTTTAAAATCAACTATATTTAATATAAATATTAATCATTTGTTTATGAACCATTGATAAAATAATAATGTAACTAAAATCCCATGATACCTGATTGAGCTACAAACCTGAAAGGGACGGGAGCCGAAGGCGGTGAAGCGAGAGAGAGGAGGCAGCGAAGGGGATCCGGAGCCAAAGGTGGTGCAGCAAGGGAGGGGACGGGCGGTGGCGGCGGTGGGGAGATGGAGGAGAGGAGGCGGTGAGGGAACGAGGGACGGGTAGCGGGGGGGGGGGGGGGGCTGTCCAGGGTCGGGGGGGGGGGGGGGCTGTCTGGGGTGCCGGAGCCATCCGGGGTGGGGGGGGGGGGAGGGCTGAGGGGGCGGAGGGTGGATGGCGGAGGCCGGAGGGCGTGCGGCTGGGGAGGCCGGGCGGCGGGGGAGGTCGGAAGGCGGGGGGGGGGGGGGGGGGGGGAGGGCGGCGACGGGGGGGGGGGGGGGAGGTCGGGAGGCGGGGGGGGGGGGGGGGGGGGGCGTCGGGGGGGGGGAGCGGGGGAGGCCGGGCGGCGGGGGAGGCCGGGCGGCGGGGGGGAGGGCGGCGTCAGGGCGACGGGGGGGGGGGGGGAGGGTTCGATCGAGAGGGGGGGCGCGGGGGGGGGGGGGCGCAAAAAGGCCTGGATTTTTTTTATCAAGTCCAGCAACCGCCATTGGCCGTCGCCCGATTCTGGGGGGCTTCAATGCCCCCTTTTCTAGTAGTGGTTATACATAAGATAAATTGGGTTGTAAATATTCATTAGAAATATAATAATATTTCCTACATAATGATATTTTATTTATAATTTTTAGACATTAAATAATTTAATATATTTAGTACACAATGATGATGCAGTAATTACCATAATAGTGAAAAAGTAAAATAATTGATATTATAAATACCCAAATAAAAATAATTTAAGACTTTTAATGAATTACACTGATTTTATAGGATAATATGACATATTAGGATTGATTTAATTGACTTTTTTCGAAGTAATAATTCTGTTATGAGTTTCACAAAAATCAACTATTGAATAGTGTTAAAATTGACATAAAAGAGTTTTTAAAACAAATATTATATTATTAATTGATATTAAATTCCTAAAAATATAAAGTTCGGCCAAGAAACTTATATCATGATAGGTATATCATTAATGGACCACTGGGGGGTCACTTGGATGTATATAGTAAGTTTATTAACTATATAATATATAAATACAAAGTGACATGGTAAATGTCAAACTAATTAACTAAGAGTTAAAACTAAAAGATAAGGTTAATATAGTAACCCAAACCTATCTAAATTCTATTGGTTGAATGTTTTTCGACCTATACCCACCTTAACCTTTTAATAATAAACTTTGGAGCCATTATAAACAGAATATGAATTTATTATAAATTAATATTTCTAGCTTTTCCAAAGGTGCCCCTCACCCCTCTTATAAAAGGGCACTCCTCCTTCTCATTTATTCACACCTGAAAAGCCTTTTGGTTCGGCCAAACCCTGCCCCAATACTCTTTCAACTTCCCTAAATACAACCTAGAGGCCTTAGTTTGATCAGAAAGGCAACCTAAGGTGACCTTTTGATCAAATCAAAAGGAAGATCCCGAAGAGGAGGTAATGTTTTCACCACCCCTTTTCAAGTTCCTTTCTTCTTCCACATCTTCTTTCTTTGTTATTACCATTCTAAAATAATAACTCCAGTATCTTATATATACTATGATATTATTATAAATATGGTACAACCATATTCAGTATTCTATCCACCCTTTGAATAACATGTCATCATACGTGCGTACGTATGGCTTACCGTCTCCACGTCGTGGTGTAATTGTTATTCAATATATTATTATTTGGGTGGGTATATAATAATGATGTGTAACTCATTTAAATAATAAATATAACATGATAATGATTCTGTATATATGATATACTATCCAATTATATATTATTTTAATTTCAAAATAATGATATTATTGCTCGTGCGTACGTACGGACTACCGTCTCCACGAACGCGATTAGATTAATTCTCCATCATATCCATTCAAGTATAATTATCATTTTATGATTTAGAAATAATGTTTAAGAACTTTATATCATTCTGTATATGAATAATATACAACCTATCCATGAAAAACATGGATTATGTAACAAAACATATAAAAGAAAACGAGTAAGTTAACACCTGAAACGACGATAATTCTAAGATATTATTAACAAAGAAATGTTAAAAGATCATATATGATATCATATTAATGTATATGATTCATTAATAATTTAATAAAAATTATTTCAACATTATACAGGAGGTTAACCTACCCCAACCAAGGAAAAGTACAAGGTAAGGGGTTTCTTATCTCACTCTTAATTTCGTGAGAATTCCATTGTTCACCACTTATTTATTGCATGTGGTGTAAGTGTACTGCCCATGATTGTATTAATTGCGTAACATAATTTAATTTATGGGTATTTAAATCATCATTTTATGATCCTTCTTTCATGGGTGTATGTTTCATAAGTTACCTAATCGATAAGGGAATTTGAAATTTCAATTTCCACTCACTCGGCTTTATGCATACTTCATTGATTATTTTACTCCAAGATTATGTGTGGAATCACTATTCATTTGATTATGTCATAATTTCCACTCCCCTATCTGTGGATATACTTTTTATATACATAATCACTCCATTGTTAAATTCTCAAGTCATCTGTATGAACTTGATAAGAGTAATTTTTACTCAATCTCGATTTGTTGAGATAAACATCCAATTCATTGGTGTTGTTTTTACAAGAATATGTGTGAATGTCCCATGATTATTTTACACTGAATATCAAATCATATTTAGTGTATTTATATTTTTCACACATAATTATGTTGTTGATTTATCCTTAACCTAAGGATACGGCCTTTATAAGAGATTCCATCTCAATTTACATTCCATTGAGACTTCATTGTTGTTATACACCAAATCACTTTTATGTGGTGTATATAATGTACATTGACATGGTATATAATGAATTCCTTTATTCTCATTATATTACAATTTTTTGATTACCTCAATTATTTGTATTCAATTGTCTCTCTTTTGGTTAGAAACTCTAACTAAAATGCCTTTTTTAAATGTTTTAAAGACGTATTCTTCTAAATCTTGCTCATTAATGTCCATGTTTTAAAAATGGTTTTAAATATTTATTTATATGGACATTAAAGTTTTAAAATTAAAACTCCTTTTAAAAGTTTCAAAGTGATATGGGATGCTTTGATTCAAAAATCTATTTTTAAATAGCTTCTTTACAAATAGTGTGACATTAAATGATTTCAAGAAAAAGGGGGATATTTCTCTCAAATAGTTTTGATGATTATTTTCATCTATGTCAATATCCTTCATTATTCTCGATTAAGGTTAATATGATACAATAAAATCTTCCATATTGTATCGAATGAGTTATGTTTGACTGTGGATGTGCTATTTTTATACCATTCCTGGTTTTTGGATAAAGTATTGACATTTCGTATGCTAGTTTTAATATGAATGTTTATGTTATGTTTAAAACTTTTCATATGAGGAATGCATTGGAATTATTAATTGACGGGTGGAGCCCATTATAGCTCCTCGATGCATCGGTAGGTCTCATGAGACAAACTAGTGTCTTGGCATAAGGCCTTGGCAAAATCTTATTTGTAGTCTTCGCACGAGGCTTTGGATATGTGGTTATGATAGTCTGGCATTATGCATTCCATCATTATGAAAGTGGTTATTGATATTGCATGTGATCATTGTACTAGTAGAATATCCATGTGGGTAAGTAAATGGATTTATTTTATTCAATCTTTTCCATTTTATGCTGAAGTTCAAGTTTAAAAGGCTTTTTTTAGTAATAAACTGCCTTAATTGTTTATGATTATCTATGAAATCTTCTGCTATAATGTTATCCTTACTGAGAATCTGAGCTCACCCCTTTCAATGTTTTATTTTTCCCAGGATTATGAAGAAGTAATTTATGAATGACCTGCAGGGATAGTAAGAGGGGATATGAAGACAAGATGTTGTTGTAGTTTTTTTAACCTTATGATGTAATGTAAGACTTATGAATATATCTAGTGTTTCCAAGACTACTAAACTAATCGGTCTTTCGAGACTTGATCCCTTGTGATCATTCCGATGTTATGTAATAATGCACCGACTCTGGGTATCTAGGGTCGGGGCATTACAGATATTGAGCAATATCATCAACACTTTGATCTCCTGCCAAAGACCCTGATCAAAGGTCTGGGCCCTGAATAATGGGTATCGTACCATGTATGTGGAATAGAATGAGAGGTCTGTGAATCTTGTCGAGTATTAGGACACCGACAGGCTGCCCTGATGTAAGTGCAACAGCTCCTGGATAAGAAATGAGCTTAAAGTCTCTAGTATGAAGTCTTCCCTAAAGAGGGTATCAAAGTCCAACCAAGAGAGTGTTTCCTCCTCATGTGTCTGGAGTATCAAACTCCACCATCTCCCTACTATTCCCTGGAATATGCTAGTAGCTAAAATCACAATTTTCTTTGATGATGTCTCAACTAAGAGAAAAACATGTGCCATAGAATCCAGCCAATCCTCAGCTTCCTGGGGATCAATCTTGACTTGAAACCTTAGAGGCCTCTATCTCTGGAACTCATACAACATGCTAAGTGGGCATTCATGGTCTGCCAGTGGGGCTGGGGTCAACTACTGCCCTCCGAGTGGTGGTGCTGCTGGTACAACTCCTAAAGATGAAAACATAGTAAGAGGGTCCAACACTGATGCCTTGTCTCTTGGTGGGCCATCATCATGTACTCTCTCTAGAATCCTTGCTGGATGTATACACGGTGGAATCCTGAAAGAAAAAAGGTGCTCCATGGTCAAAATGTTATCCCTGGTGAGCTGACTCAAAATAGATTAAAATTAAAAACATTTCCAAAACACATTTAATCAGTGTTTTCATACACCGAGTCGAAAATCAGAATTCAGGGTCCTGGGTATGGATACATCGGCCACTGAACCAACACTAGACTCCCCTAACTGAAAACTATGCTCAAAACTGAAGAACCATTGTGGTGTTTTGTTTTAACAAACTTGTGAATTTATTGAAAACTAATCTTTTCGTTGAAGAATGTTTTTGAATTACAGAAATTTGATGTTTCTAGATGCTGAATATTTTCTTAATGAGGATGTTGTTGAAGAATAAAAATTCATAAGTTAAGAAAGTGACTCAAAATTTCTAAACAAATTCAGAATATTCTTTTCTAATATAAAATTTCTCAAAAATTATAAAAATATTCATGATAAAAGCTATTGAGTAAATAATGGAAAGGGTTAATGTTTTTTGAGAAACTTTATGAGAAATTCGGAACCTGAATTTTGAGAAACCTTATGAGGAAATCCAGATCCAACTTCTGAACATGTTACCTAGATCCTACTTCTGATCATGTTACCCAAATACTACTTCTGAGCATGTTACCCGGATCCTACTAATGAGCATGTTACTGGAATCCCATATCCTACTTTTGAACATGTTACCCGGATCCTACTTCTGAGCATGTTACTTGGATTCTACTTCTGAGCATGTTACCTGGATCCTACTTCATAGCATGTTACGAGAAACCCAGATCCTACTTCTATGAATGTTACAAGGAAACCAGGATCCGACTTCTGAGAAAGTTACTCGGATAATCATATCCTACTTCTGAGCATGTTACTAGGAAACTTGGATCCTACATTCTGAGGATGTTCTTGATCTTAAGGAAATGTTTCTTATAGAAGATTTCTTTATGCAAGGAAATTTTTCTTACAACAAACATTCAGTAATATGGAAAAGTTACTTAGAGAAAGAAAATATACTTAGAGAAAGAAAATTTTCTTACAGAAAAGGTTTTTCAAGAAGATTGAAGTGTCAATGAAGTCAAAGGAAGATCAACAAAAGTTTCAATCATGAATTTGGAACCTTATCAAAATCCTGAGAAACATGTTGAGAAACCAGAAATGACAATTTTGAGCAACATGTTGATAAAACTGGAATGAAAATTCTGAGAAACATGTTGAGAAATATGGACTGACAATTCTAAGCAATATGTCGAGACAAACAAAATGAAAATTCTGAGCAACTTGTTGAGAAACCTGGAATTACAATTCTGAGAAAGATTTTGAGAAAACTGGAATGAAAATTCTGAGCAACATGTTGAAAAAACGGGATCCTTAATTCTGTACAATTTGGAAACTAATTTCTAAGTAATTCCAAACCTGATTTCTATAAAATTCGGGACCTTATTTCTACATAATTTGGAATCTGATTTCTGAACATTCCTGAACCAAAATTCTGCACAATTCAAAACCTGATTTCTAAGTAATTCAGAACCTGATTTCTATACAATTCGGAACCTGATTTTTGCACATTTCGGAACTTCATTTCTGACCTTGTTTATGAGAAAATCAGAACCAAGATCTAGCATCATCATTTCAATAAGATATGAAAATTTCAAGAAGTCAAACCTGATTTTCATATTTTCATAAATCTTAGAGAAATTTACAGAGGTTTGAAGAAGTAAAATATTGAAGATTAAATGCGATAGATTTACAGATTTTTTAATATTTTAGGAAGCATGAAATATTTTCAAGATTCCCGCCTTTTTTATGAGATTTATATAAATATGTTCCTAGATCATTCACTCATTTGTAACTTTCATATACGCAGAAAAAGAGGAGTGCTGGTCAATTCAATGTGAAAAGTTCTTACCAACTTGGAAAAGTTTTCTTGAGTGTTTTAAAATAAGATAATCAGTATCATCTTACCTTGCTAAGAAGATAAAAATTATCTTGAAGAATTTTATTGATTTTTTAGCAGAAGGAAATCAGAACCATCATTACCTTGGTGAGAAGACTAATTTTAAAAAATTGGATTCAAGAAAACTGGACTGAAAATTCGGAATGAGAATTTGTAGAGCAGCTTCAACAAATTTCTTATTCTTATGTTTGGCTCATTTTTTATTTAAGAAAACATTTTAAACCAATGGTATTTAGTATAATTTTTTCTATCGGGATATAGAAGGTATCTAATGGGAGTTAGCACAATTCTTATTCACTTCTTTATTATAGTGGATTTCCATAGACCCATGGTAGTGGCTATGGCATGGACATAGGTTCTCATATTCTGGTCAAACCTTGTAAATTATTTTGTGCCTTTCTTTCTTTACCTTTCTTTCATGATTGAGTTTCTTGATAAAGTTTGACAAGGAAATAAATCTTAATAGGTTGTAAGGATTAAGTTTCATAAAGTTTTTAAACTTGTATAAAGTTAAAAAACTGATTCCCCCCTCTCAATTGTTATTCAATCCTTGGAACTTCATGTGATATCAGAGGGAGGTTACCTTGTTGAATCTTTATCATGGATGATATTTTTTTTTTCAACAATAGAGGAGTTCCTATATTCGATGGGAAGAATTTTTATGTATAAAAAAATAGGATGATTCCTTATATTCTATCTTTAGGCTTGGAAGTTATTGATGATTCCACTATTGGTTTCCCCCTATAGAGAAAGTTGTCCCCATGAAATCTGCTGATAAAAAGAAAATATATGTTGATGGAATGGAAATAAATTCCATCCTTATGTCCTTATCAAAGAATTTTTATCAAAAGTCAATGGGTATTAAATCATCCAAAAGTATGTGAGACATGCTTGAGAGTGTTTTTGAAGATAATACAAAAGTTAAGGAAGAAAATCTACTGATCTAGAATAGTAAGTATGAATACATCAGAATGAGAGATGAAGAAAAAATTGTTGAATACTTCACCAGAGTAAATTAATTTGTTTGCAACATCAGGGGGTTTGGATATGTTTTGGAAGACTTAACAATTGTGAAGAAACATATGAGAAACTTTCCAGAAAAATTTGAATCTAAAATTTTTTCTTTAGAAGATAAGGATGATTTATCTCTTGATGAACAACATAACATTATTGTTTCTTATGAAATGAGGAAATCCCGAATATTTAAGAAGAAGATTAAATATGAAATGGTTTTTGAAGCTATGAGAAAGATGAAAATCTAAGATGAAGATGAATCTGATCCTTGTGAGTCTGATGATAAGGAAGATGAATAGTTGAATGGAAAATTCATGCCTCTCATATCCAAGAACTATCAAAGAGGAAGAGGAACGTATGGAGGGAAACTTCCTCTCAAATGTTTTGAGTGTGGTGGAATCAGACACTTTGCTATGAACTTCGCTAAGAAGCAAGTTAGAGAATATTAAGATGTTTCTAATGATAATTCTCGATGGAATAAGTATAACAAGAATGAAAAAGAAGATAAGACTTCAAAAAAATTCAAGAAGAAGTTTTCTTGAAAGAAAAGTAGTATGTCGAGCAAGAAGGTTGAATCAGAATCATCTGACAATGATTCCTTTGAAGATGAAAGTAAAGAAAGTTTTAGAACCTTAATTGCAAAAGTTGAGAGAAAACAAATGTTTCCTCAAAAAGTGAAGAAGGTGGTGAATAATCCTACAGAGAATATCAGTTAAGATCTGAAGTTCTTGTATGTCTTGAGAAAAACAAATCTATCAAGAAAGAAATTCATGTGATGGAGAAAAATAATGAATAAATTCACGAAGGAAGTATATATCTCACCAAGAAAGTATATGAATACATTCAAGAAATTTTAAGTTACAAACTTAGAATTGATGAATAGGGAAAGATGATGAAAGGTCTTAGCCAAAAGCTAGAAACTAAATAAGAAGAGGTCAAAAAGTTACAATGAAATGTTATTGAGTCCAAAAATACCCTAAGGAAGATAAATGAAAATTCAACAACTACACTAAAGTAAAATATGAGACTTCCAAGATTGGTGAGTAGGCTTACCAAGAGAATCAGGTGAAATATTCTTCTATCAAAAATATTGTCTTATCTGATACTTCTAACATTTCAGGTTATTGAAAAAGTATTAGTAAATCTTGGGTGGATAAAGGATGTAAGAAACCTATAAATCCTACAAAAGTAGAAAACTCACTCAAGAGAAGAGATGACCTACATCCTGAGTTTTCTAGAGCTGAAAGAAGTTATCAACCTCAATAAAGTTTATATAAAGAAAAATTATACTTTAATATAAAATAAATATTTGAGGGCTATTTATGGTGCTGCATAATATATGGGCATAGATCATATAATTTTTGGTATAATTTATATCTACCCGGAAGATGGTTTGAGCAAAGTGGAATAAATAGTAAAAGAAGAATGAGTAACTTTCTGTACTCATAGAAAGTTGAAAAGGTGAATTCTCAAGATGTTAGAAATATTCCATAAAATAATCAATTTTAATGTTTTGAAAAAGTTTGTGGAAGATGTGATCAGTATGGTCATCATGCCGAAATATTTTTGACACTCCTTCCAGAACAAGATTCTAATGATAAGAAATCTGAAAATAAGAAGGTTGATGAGAGAGCATTTTTTGTTGAGACATCTTTGAAAGAAATAAAGAGAAAAAAAACATGGATTCTGGATATTGGTTATTCTTCACACATGAAATGTGATACAAAAATCTTGGAACGTGTTGAAATTCCTGATGGAGGAGCAGTTACTTTTGGCAATGATAGTTCCTTAAAAATTTAGGGAATCAGAATGGTAGAGATTGAAGTAGAGAAACTGAAATCTAAGGAAGTATTTCTTGTTTATGGTATAAAACATAACTTAATTAGTGTAGGTCTACTTTGTGATGATAGAAAGGAAGTAATATTCAGAAAGTATTCTTGTATCATAAAAAGTGTGAAAAATGGAAAAGTGATTACAAAAGGAGAAAGAACCATTGGGAATCTCTTTCATATTGGAGAATCCATTAACTCTGGTTATTTGAGTGCTGAAGATGAAAACATGTTGTGGCACCGAAGATTTGGCCACCTTGGGTAGAAGAACATGAGTAAGCTTTCTAAATTTGACGCTGTTCAGAATTTTCCATAACTGAAAAGAAGAGATAAAGATGTTTGTATTACTTTCCAAAAAGGAAAGATGACTAACATAAGTCATAAAAGAGTTGAGATTCAATCTTAAAAACCACTATAGATTATTCATTCTGATCTATGTGGGCTGATTAGACATCAATCAAATAAATAGATTTATACTTTATTACTTTTATTGATGATTTTACTCAGATGACAAACATCATGTTCATGATTCTTAAGTCAGAGGCTATTGAAATGTTTAAATTCTTCAGAAAAGAAGTTGAACAGGTGGGAAAGGAAATTTAAGTTTTCCAACCATACGAAAACATGTTGAATATGAAAATATTATTAGGGAATCAGAAGTCTCCAGTTCAGACAAGACGGAAGTTGAGACTAGAAAATCATACTCCCATTATATCAAAATTTGAACCAGAATTACTTTCAGAAGCTATTCAACATAAAGAATGGGTTGATTCTATGAATGAGGAACTAGATCATATTGAGAAGAATGAAACATGGGAACTTGTTCCAAATCCAGAAAATAAAAATGTTATCGGAACCAAGTGGGTTTATGGAAATAAATTGAATGAGCATGGATAGGTTACAATAAATAAAGAAAGTCTTGTGTTTAAAGGATATGAACAGGTGGAAGGTGTGGATTTTTATGAAACCTTTGCCCCTATTGCAAGGTCGGAAACTTTTAGAATATTTCTTATAGTGGTTGTTCATTAAAATTACAAGGTTTATCAAATGGATGTAAATTCGGCTTTCTTAAATGATGAGATTGACGAAAAAGTTTACATTGAAAAACCTTATGGGTGTTTACTTGATGAGGATGAAAACATAGGTTGAAAATTGAATAAACCCTTGTATGGGCTGAAACAAGCACCATGAGTATGGTATTCAAAGCTCGACAATTATTTGAGAAATATGAAATTTTTTATAGGAAAGGTTGATAGAAAATTGTATGTTAAAGATGTTGACTCCGTAACGTTAATTGTAATTGTTTATGTGGATGATATAATTTTTGCTAGAGATGAAGAAATGGCCTATAAAGAGTTTTCTAAAGAGATGAAGAAATTTTTGAAATGTCAATGTTGGGAGAATTAACTTTCTTCCTTTTCTTAAAATTTCAACAACAATAAAACTACATTTTATTATCCCAAGAAAAGTATTCCATGGAATTGTTAAAGAAGTTTGGGATGGATGAATCAAAGGAAGTTTCAACTCCAATCTCAGTGAGAAAAAAGTTTAGAAAAGATAAATCAGGGTACAGTGTGAATCAGAAAGACTTTCAAAAGTTGATAAGAAGTCTTCTTTATCTTACACCTTCAAGGCCTAATATTTCTTATTTTGTGACTCTATGTTCCTAATATCAAAGTAATACAAAATAATCACACATGTTTGTAGTTAAAATATTATGAGATATGCTAAAGGAACAACTTCAAATGGGTTGTTATACAAAAGAAACAATGAGATGATGTTTCATGGTTATATTGATGCTGATTGGTTTGGTGATTGTAATGATAGAAAATCAACATCAAGAGGAACATTTTTCTTAGGGGAATGTTGTGTGAGTAGGAATTTTAAGAAACAAAGTTCAGTAACTTTAAGCACAGTTGAATCTGAATATGTTTCAGCTACTCAGGATTGTACTCAAATAATGTGGATAAATGTTCAGCTGGAAGATTTTAAAGTGAAAGTTTCTAAAACTTTTAATATACTCTATGATAATCAAAGTTCCATTGATCTTTCTAAGAATCCTGTTAAACATTCAAGATAAAGACACATTGATATAAAGTATCACCTTTTAAAAGAGAAAGCTAATTCTAGAGAAGTCTTGATGGAATATATTTCAATAGAGTATTAGATTACTGGTATTTTAACAAAAGCAATGACAAAGGAAAGGTTTATTGAATTGAGGATGAAACTCCACATTCAGCCTCCTCCCGTAACTTCATAAAACTAATAATGAAGATCCCCCACCGTGTTTTGTATTATGTTGAGGGGAAGTATGTAACAACTTTCTACATTGAATGTTGTGTTTAGTTGGATTTATTTTATGAATCTGAAGCTGTGGTTATCATATAATGGGAGAGAGAGAAAGAAAAATTAGAGAGTAAAAGAAAAGTGAGATAAAGAATGATAAAGTTGAGGGAGAGTTTGAGTAAGGTGAAGTTTATCCTTACAAGGACACAAAATTTTCTTGTCACTGAGGGATGGAAATCCTTCAAAAACATTACTTTATCCATTAGTGTGGTTTCAGGACACTCTCTTTTTTAGAAAGGATATGTTTTGGTAAAGTTCAAGAACCTGAGATGTCAAAATTTTTGAGAAGTGAAAATTTGTTAACAAGGGCTGCCAACAAATCCAAAGGGGGAGATTGAATAACCTTTTTGTTCTTTTATTTTAAAATTTTTTTATATTTGTTGACAACTAATATTTTTGTTGAATAATGTTTATGAATTATAGAAAGTTGATGTTGATAGTTTATGAATATTTTCTTAATGATAATTTTGTTGAAGAATATGAATTTAGAAGTTAAGAATGTGTCTCAAACCTTATAAAAAAATTTATACGATGGTTTTCTGATATTAAAGTTCCAAAAAATCATGAACCGTTTAATGATAAAGATATTGAAGAAATGCGGGAAAGGGTAAAAAAATTTGAGCAATATTATGAGTAATTCAGAACCTGAATTTTGAGAAACCTTATGAAGAAATCCAGATCCTACATATGAAAATGTTACGTGGATCCTACTTCTTAGCATGTTACCTGGATCCTACTTCTGAGCATGATACTAGGATCCTACTTATGAGCATGTTACTGGAAAACCAAATCCTACTTCAGAACATGTTACATGAATCCTACTTCTTATCATGTTACCCGGATCCTACTTCAGAGCATGTTGCCCGGATCCTACTTCTAAGCATGTTACTAAAAAACTAGATCCTACTTATAAGAATGTTACTAGGAAACTTGGATCCTACATCTGACCATTTTATAGGTATACTCTGATTATACTTTTAAGAATGTTTTTGGGAAACTCGGATCCTGCATTTTGAGGATGCTGATGAGCTTAAAGAAATGTTTCTTATAGAATACTTTTTTATGCAAGGAAATGTTTCTTACAACAAACTTTCTTAAATAAGGAAAAGTTCCTTAGAGAAAGAAAATTTCCTTGGAGAAAGAAATATTTCTTAAAGAAAAGGATTGTTAAGAACATTGAAGATTTGAACAAGTCAAAGGAAGATTAAGAAAAGTTTGGACCCTAAATTAGGAACCTTATGACAATCTAGAGCAACATGTTGAGAAAACCTAAATGACAATTCTGATAAACATGTTGTGAAAACCAGAATAAAAATTATGAGAAACATGTCAAGAAATCCACAATGACAATTCTGAGAAACATGTTGAGAAAAATATTATGACAATTCTGAGAAACATGTTGAGAAACCCAGAATGACAATTTTGAGAATCATGTTGAGAAAACAAGAATGAAAATTCTGAGTAACATGTTGAGAAAACCAGAAGCTGAATTCTACACAATTCGGAACCTGATTTCAAATTAATTTGGAACCCGATTTCTAAACAATTCAGAACCTTATTCCAACAAAATTCGGAACCTAATTTCCAAACAATTCAGAACCTGAATTCTTTACAATTAGGAACCTGATTTCTAAGTAATTAAAAACCTAATTTATGAAAAATTCAAAACCTAATTTCAAAGCATGTTTCAGAGAAAATTGAACTAATATCCAGTATTATCATTTCAATAAAGATATGAATATTTCATGATGTCAAGCCCGAATTTCAACTTTTCAAAAATCTAGGAGAAATTTAAGGATGTTTGAAGAAGTCAACGATTAAAGATTAAATAATAGTTATTTTCGGTGTTTTTATGATTTGAGGAAGTTAGAATGATTTTCAATATTCCCAACTTTTTTTTATGAATTTCCTATAAATATGTGTGAAGGTAATTCAATCATTTTTAACATTCATATACGCAGAAAAGGCATAGCACTAGATAATTCAATGTGAAGAGTTCCTACCATCTTGAAGAATTTTTCTTGAATGTTTGAGAATTAGAGAATCAGAATCATCTTACATTGTTAAGAATATCAGAATTATCTTAAAGAAGTTTTCTTGAGTTTCTTAGTAGAAGTAAATTAGAACCATCATTACTTTTTTGAGAAGACCGATTTCAGAAAAATCAGATCCAGGAAAAACGGACTGAAGATTCAAAGGGATCATTTGTGGAGCATCTTCAACAAAGTTCTTATTCTTGTGTTTGTATAATTTTTTCTTTAATAAAACATTGTAAACTGACAAGAGTCAGTATAATCTTTCCTATCGGTATATAGAAGATGTCTAACGGGAGTTGACAAAATTTTTATTCACTTCTTTATTATAGTGTATTTCCATTGTCCCACGGGAGTTGCTATGACAAAGATGTAGGTTCCCATATTGAGGTCAAACTTTGACAATTCTTGTGTGCCTTTATTTCTTTACCTTTATTGCATTCTTGAGTTTATTTCTAAAGGTTGATAAGGAAATAAATCTTAATAAGTTTAAAGGGTTATGTTTCTTAATGTTTTGAAACTTATAAAAAGTTAAATAAATGATTCCCCCTCTTCTTAGATGTTATTCGATCCTTGTAACATCAAAAACACTAAAAACTATTGCTCCATTGGAAATATCGGTGTCCTAGTTCTTCGGTAGAACTGACTCCTTTCATACTGATGTACATGGATTTTTACATGTATTTTTATAATTTTCTAACATAGTTTTAATTAATAAGTTTAACCAATTTTTATATTTTTAGTTTCTTTTTGTAGTTTTGTAGTAATTTAGATATTTTAATAATTTTTAGTTAGTTTATGTACTTATATTAGTAATTTAGTATTTCTATTAGTTATATTAATTTTATATATTATATTTAAAACTATATTATTATTTATTATTTTATTTTTATTAGTTTATTGTAATATTTATTAGCATTATTATATTTAATTACATGTGAATTATCATTTAATTCTTATCACTATTTATTATTATTATTTTACTTAATTAGATAATAATTATTTTTTAATTTGAATTTAACGTTTTTTTATTCTATTTTCCCCCTAACAACCCACGCACCACCCCACTCCCCTTTGACCGCTTCCCCCTTCCCATGTCACCCCTTCCCATTCCCCCTTTTTTCTCTACCCAACCCTACCCTCCTAACTACCCATTTCTCTCTCCAATCCCACGCCACACCCCTTTTTTTTAAACTCCCTCCCTCCAATCCCCACCCCACTACCTATCTCCAATCTCACCCCACTCCTCTCCCCTAATACCCGCTGAACCCGCCGCCCATCCTCTCTCCATTCCCCCTGAAGACCTCTCCCCATTCACACACGCCACTTCTTCCTCTCACATTGGACCCACCAACATCTCCCTACCCACTACCCCTCTCCACTCGCCGACCCCCTTATCTCCCCCAGAAGCCGCCGCCATTCCCCTCCCTCCTCAGCTGCCTCCCCATACCCACTCATCCCCAGCCTCATCCCCCCTATCCCCTCTCACCCCTACCCTGCTCTCCCCTCCCCAATTATGATCGCCCTCTCCCCTACCTAACCTGCCACTCACCTCACCCCATGCCTCAACCAACCTACCCCACTAGGCATACCTTTCTTCCCCCATTTTTATTAGTGCCTCTATCTCCCCTGTAGGCATCCGCTTTCTAAAGTGAGCACGCCAACAACCGCGCAACAATCAGCGGTGATCTCTTCTTGGTCTGACTCAGCACCAATCCACCCAAGACTTCAACATACATCTGAACCGACGTCACGAGGGTTTGATTTGACGTTGCGATGATTAATAGGACAGTGGTTATTATTTTATGATCGTCAAAGGCCGCTTGCAGTGACAACTACAACAACACGATCACAATGATATCCATTTATTATTTTATGTGCCGTGTTGTCATCATAATGGTGGGCTAATTCAGTGGTGTCAGAGTTGTGATAAATGTGATGGTGAATGCTTGTCTTTAATTTATTCCTATGTTTTATTTCCTTTTAAATTAATTTTAATTGGATGTTTATTTAATTAATTATATCTTCATTGAAATTAATTGTCATTTGGGCTCTACACACATGATTTGGTACCCATTTGTGTGATACCTAATAAGTAATCATGGACGTGAGTTCATTAAAGAATTTATTTATTCGGAATTCGATCAAGCGCGTGGGAGAATTCTGAAAAAAAAATACAATAGTTGAAAAATTAATATTTTTTGTGTGCGCTTATTCAATATTGTGTGAGTGATACTGAATAAGTGATGTCATGTGAGTGAACCCGACGCAGGTAGATACATCGACTTTGTGAGAAATGGGTCGTCGTATTTCACCAAGTGATTCAGTGCTATAATGATGTGAAAATTTTTCTTTAGGACAGAGAACGAAATGATGGGTAATATTTGTAAACATTAGAATATTGTCTAACATTAGAGAACGAGACCAGATATTATTTTGATTAAATTTGGAATCGGTGATAATTGAATAAATAAATATTAAAATGTGGGAATTAAATAATTGACATTTCATGCACTTGAACGGACATCACAACTTTGACACTTCCATCTCCACCAGTTTCTTTCATATCTTAATTCACTTAGATAATTTTAGTCAATTTATATATTCATTTTTAAAATAGTCATTTAATTTTTAGAACTTAGTTGTTAATCACACAATTAAATCTCATATGCCTGAACATTCCTCGAAGAGGACATTTCTAGTGTCTACTCACATTCTCTCTGGGGTTCGACCCTGATCGCCACTTCTACAGTAGTTGGTAGGATAAAATATATTTCCAATTTTCACGCTTTGTGATGCACGTGCCAAATTTATGGCGCCGTTGCTGGGGAGAATAGTAGCATTAGGAGTTCCTTTAAAAGAGTGATTTAAGTAAACAAAACTAAAAAAAACTAAACCAACAAAAAAAAAGTTCTCTACTCTAGGAATTTTTCATTATAGGGATTTTCAGGACACCCAGAAGTTCAAAATGATGTGGGCCGAACCACACAATTACAACCAGTACCTGCCCTACGCAGCCCCAACTCAAGGTATGATGTATAATGATTCACCGCACATGAGATATCCAGGTAATCCCATTTATTTCCATGATATTTATTCAAGTCCATGCTATGATCCATATGCGAATATTTCTCCATGCTATGAAACAAGTCCTTATACTTCTGTTGATCATTTTTAAATTCAATTCATTCCTGAAAATTTAGAACTTGATAATTCATTTCAAACAAATGATTCAATAATTGAGCACATGTTGCATTGTGCTATCACTGAGACAAATTAGAGGTTTGAACTTCAAGATGAACATAATGAAAAGTTTCTTACCTCAACAAAAAATCTATAAAATCAATTAGAGAATTTAATAAATCAAATGAATCATATTTCCTAACTATCTACTTCATTACCACTTGATGATCTAATTCAAAACAATTCATTTGAGGAGAGTGCAATAGAGGTTCAATTTGAACTACATCTATGTCCGGAGTCTGATAATGAGATTTATCTGCCTTCTTGTCAAAAAAATTGATGAATCCCCTCTATCACAAAATAATTCTTCCAATCTAATCAAATTTGAAGAATATGAGAGTTTGGTCTTTTGCCATGTTGAACATAATGGTCCCTCAGAAAATGTGATTTCATGTCCTTCTGTGAGTTCACAACCCAGTCATCCCAATGTGAAAAAGGACACATTCAATGTCTATCAAATTGCATCTTTTGAAGATGAAGAGGAAATTGAACTAGGACCATTACTTACCATGATAGATTCAGGATTGAACCAAGAGACAATGAATTTCACCACTTAAGAGGACATCACTTCAAATGACATCGAATCACCTCTTTCTGAAAATCATTGTGAGTCTAAATTTTTTTCTAAAATGGAGATTTTTGAATCATTTTTGGAGTCGGAGAATCAATCAGCATTGGTGGTAGAGAACAATCATAATTTTCTAGAAACAATAAAATAATGGGATTGCTTGGAGGATCCTGAGTTTGTGGTGAAACATGTATCGACAAAGAAATATGGTGAGGGAAGTATAGAAGAAAATTTAGAAAAGATGACATTCTTAACAAAATGGAGTCATCAGATCCAATTGATCCCACACCACTTGCTCCATGCATCGATGCTAAAAACACTTCACTTGAAATACCCACATATGTGAACAATATTGTTGACCTTGACACAATAATTTCACACAATCATTTTTCTAACAAGCTTCCGTTGAGATTTTGTGCAGCTTAAAGGATAAACTCATCTTCAACGAATGGATTCCACACTCCTACTGAAAAAGAAGCAGATGTATGGCTTATATTTCTATTCAACCCTGGTGGAGTTTCAATATCATCTGGCTGAAGATGAAGAAAATTTAGCGCTCAATGGGAGGTAACCCATCATTTGTTTGTTTTCTTTTCACTGCATTTAATTTAATTTCATTTAGTTTTATTTTAAAAAAAATGGCATGCATTTACAATAATTTATTTTCTCCCGGCACAGTAGTGGATTTAAATTCATCAAAAATATTTTATCATCCACATTCTTTTGATTATGGTGTGACTTCTTTGATATAATGTGAGTATGTGCTGTCAATGTGTAGGTTTGACTGGTATACCATTTCTGGAGCTTCATCGGATACAAACAGCCTCTCAGCGTCAATCTGAACTTACACAGGGAAGTGTTTTATTTTTCCATATTTTATTCTTCCAAAAAGACCATGTAAACTAACAAAAAAACAAAAAAAACAAGAAAAATTTGAAAAATGAAAAAACAAACAAAAATTCCTTTAATTGATGAACCCAAATGAAATCGGTTGTATTTTTGTTGCAACATAGTCGGGAACATACCACTTATGTCCCTAGGCAGTTTTAGCACTTGATTCTTGTTTGGAATTCATTGATCTTTGATCTCACGACTTAGATGATTGCTTGTATTATTTCATGCTTCGAATTTTTTTTCAAAAACATGTATATTTTTGAGACACTTATTTGAAATCATGCTCATCTGTGTTGTCCAACATTTTATTTCCATACCCATGAGGAATATAATCCATTTTAAATCATCTATTATTTATCTTTTTCTTGAGGGCATCTCAACCATGTCATGTCTTCTAGAATTTGACATGCTTTTTTCCATCAAAGCGATAGGAATTTTGAAAGTTTCTCTAAAATGATCGAGGAATTTGTTTGATATTTTAGCCCTGTTGACCCACTGAGCCACCCATAAATTTTCTCTATCGTGTAGCCCTTAGAATCCATGAAGAAGCCTTTTTTAGGATAAGCCCATAACTGATACTCTTCCCTACCCATTTCTTGAATTTTTGCATGATAATTTTCAATCTAAGTGTGGGGGATAGATTTACTCATGGAGAGGGTTCTTCGAGGGGCAGTGAGTCATTTGATGTACATGGATTGACGTTATCCCATCCTTATCATATGAGTTATTTTCCACAGTAGCCACATTCATTACATATATTTTGATATAGGAATATAGAATCATTTTGGTACCAACAATGAGTACATTGGTGGTCATTACGCGGTAACCCTCGACTTTGGGGATACCTGTAAAAGTGATGATTCATACATTCAGGAGCTAAGAAGTTTTATATATGACATACCTTCATTGAGATGTTACAGCGTATATGCTACTTGTGTACCATTATTTGGGATTATTTTCTGACATTTATTTCATGGGGTTTTTGAGTTGATACTCACCAGTTTTTCCTGATCATATTATTTGAGTGAGTTGTGTCTTAAAAAAGAGTGAAAAAAAGAGAGAAACATTGGATTATCATATTCTTGGGGACAAGAAATGTTTTAAGTGTGCGGGAGTGAGAGTTTGAGGGAGAAAGTTGAGGGAGACATTTGGATTGACATATATCATGAATTTTTTTCAAGATTCAACCATCCTTTTTACCAAAAAGATGTCAATATTTTTTAACCCACCATCCTAAAACTTCAGAAACATTTGAACCACATGTAAATTCCTTGATATTGGTGCATTCTTTTGATTTCCACTAGTGGAGATGTAAAATTCATGGCAAGACTATGGTAAGCATGCATGTGTGTGAGAACTGAGAAAAACTTTGATCAATGTTTTCGAGAAATGAGTGTAATGTCAAGGTAGGTCACATGATAAATGAGTGCACGTACTTGTTTTGAAAAGATTGTCGGTAGAAGAAAAATTGTTTTTGAAAATTGGAGTTTTAAATAAAGCATGATATTTTATGGGTAAATGAGATTGAAAAATTTTGAACTTGTAATTTTGATGTTTTTATTTGTCTACAGCCACTTGTGTTTTTTTTCTGATTATTTTTCCGAGGAGAGAAAAAGTTTAAGTATGGGGGATTTGATGTACCTAGATTTTTACATGTATTTTTATAATTTTCTAACTTAGTTTTAATTAGGATGTTTAACCAATTTTTATATTTTTAGTTTCTTTTTGTAGTTTTGTAGAAATTTAGATATTTTGATAATTTTTAGTTAATTTATGTACTTATATTAGTAATTTATTATTTCTATTTGTTATATTAATTTTATATATTATATTTAAAACTATATTATTATTATTTATTATTTTATTTTTATTAGTTTATTATTCTATTTAGTAGCATTATTATATTTAATTACACGTGAATTAATATTTAATTCTTATCACTATTTTTTATTATTATTTTACTTAATTAGATAATTAGTTTTTTTTAATTTTAATTTAACATTTTTTTATTCTATTTCCCCCCTAACTACCCACACACCACCCCACTCCCCTTTGACCCCTTCCCCCTTCCCACGTCACCCCTTCCCATTCCCCCCTTTTTTCATTACCCAACCCCACCCTCTTAACTCCCCATTTCTCTCTCCAATCCCACACCACACCCCTTTTTTTGAACTCCCCCTCTCCAATCCCCACCCCACTACCTCTCACCAATCTCACCCCACACCTCTCCCCTAATACCCGCTGAACCCACCACACACCCTCTCCCCATTTCCCTCGCCGGCCTCTCCCCATTCCCACATGCCACTCCATCCTCTCACGCTGGACCCGCCACCATCTACCTACCCTCTACCCCTCTCCACTTGTAGGCCCCCCTTATCTCCCCCAGAAACTGCTTCCATTCCCCTCTCCCCTCAGCCACCTCCCCTTACCCGCTCATCCCCAGCCTCCGCCCCCTATCCCCTCTCTCCCCAACCCCACTTGCCCCTTTTACCGAGCACCTCCCCTCCCCAATCCCGACCACCCTCTCCCCTGCCTAACCCGCCACTCACCTCACCACATTCCTCAACCAACCTACCCCAATGGACATACCCTGCTTCCCCCATTTTTAGTGGCGCCTCTGTCTCCCCTACAGGCATCTACTTTCTGATGTGATCACGCCAACAACTGTGAAATCATCAGCGGCGACCTCTTCTCGGTCCGACTTAGCACCAATCCACCCTCGACTTCAACATACAGGTGAACCGATGTCGCGGTGGTTTGATTTGATGTTGCGAATATCAGTGGGACAATGGTTATTATTTTACAATCGTCAAAGGCGGCTTGCAGTTACAACTATGAGAACACGAGCACGATGATATCCTTTTATTATTTTATGTGTCGTGTTGTCATCATGATGGCTGGATAATTCATTGGTGTTGGAGTTGTGATAAATGTGATCGTGAATGCATGTCTTTAATTTATTCCTATGTTTTATTGCCTTTTTAATAAATTTTAATTGGATGTGTATTTAATTAATTATATCTGCGTTGAAATTAATTGTCATTTGGGCTCTGCACACATGCTTTGGTACCCGTTTGTGGGATACCTAATAAGTAATCACGGATGGGAGTTCATCAGAGAATTTATTTATTCAGAATTCGATCAAGCACGTGGGAGAATTCTAAATAAGTAAATATATTAATTGAAAAATTAATATTTTGTGTGTGCACTTATTCAAACTTGTGTGAGTGATACTGAATAAGTGATCTCATGAGAGCGAAGCCGACGTAGGTAGATACTTCGACTCTGTGAGAAAAGGGTCGTCGTATTTCACCAAGTGATTCAGTGATATAATGAAGTATAAATTATTCTACAGGACAGAGAATGAAATGATGGGTAATTTTTTAAAACAATAGAATATTGTCTAACATCAGAGAACGAGACCAGATAGTATTTTGATTACATTTGGAATTAGTGATAATTGAATAAATAAATATTCAAATGTGGGAATTAAATAATTGACATTGCATTCACTTGAATGGATGTCACAACTCTAACACTTCCATCTCTGCCAGTTTCTTTCATAGCTTAATTCACATAGATAATTTTAGTTAATTTAAATATTCATTTTTAAAATTGTCATTTAATTTTTAGAACTTAGTTGTTAATCACACAATTAAATCCCATATTCATGAACATTTCTCCAAGTGGACATTTCTAGTGTCTACTCACATTCTCTTTGTGGTTTGACCCTGCTCTCCACTTTTACAGTAGTTGGTAGGATAATAAATATTTCAAATTTTCATGCGTTGCGATGCGCATGCCAATACCACTTTTTCATGACCCATTCCCCGGGGCACGTTCTGTGACTACCCCAAACCTGCCTTCCATAGGCCGGGGGTTGATGAATAAAACTAGAAAGGGGTATCCCTAAAATGGGAAGGCATTGCCTTTAAACCACCATGAACACACAGTCTAAGAACACACCAACATCCAACCACAAAGTAAAAATGTAGTAGAAAAAGTGTGTACTGAATGTAAGGGGATGGAATACAAGACCAACTAAAAGATACAACTATATCATAAAAATAGAAAACAACTCTTGAGATCGTTAGAAAAGGATACTACCTGAAGGGTTGGTAAATATTGTCTCTATAGCTCTCCAAGTCAACTAGTCACCTTCATTTACTGCCTGGTTCTAGATCCTACAGTCTCATCTGAGCAGATCATTGTCTGCATAAGACACAAGAAAGTGCAGGTGAATCTCGTGCAGGGGAGTATATAACAACACCCAGTAAGGACCCCAAGACCCCCGAAGGTCTCTCAGAATTCCAAAAAGGAAAACCACATAGCATGATCTCAATGAAAAAGAAGAATTAAAAAGACTGAGCTCAAACTAAGTATAATGTAAGTACAGAAGTACAGATGATCAGTCATAAAGCTAGAACATGTTATTCTGTCAAGGGTTCTGCTGCTGATCCACACAGGAACGCTCGTTTATGATCCTCATAAGATCTCTAGGTGATGATCCACAATGGATATCTAGGTGATAATCCACATAGGATCGCCAGGTACTGATCCACACAAGATTGCTAGCAGCTGATCCCCACAGGATCACTATTCATTCTTGTAGTCTCAGCCAGCCACTGTATTCCTATACGTAGTATGCATGACTATGGGAGGATCCGCTCCTAAAGCCATAGGTCTTAATTAAACTTTAACTAAGTCCCACTAATAATTAACTCAATGATCCTTCATTTCATAAGGGTTCCAATGCAACAGACAGTGCGTCAATCAGACGCCTGGTCTGAGAGTTATAGGAATTTTAGTGCCGAGGGCCTGGTTGGATTCTGGTACGATCCAACCCGGCTGTACTCAAACATTCTCTAAAACATAGGTGAAGTATCTCAAAAGGACCTTATTATCCCATGGATTTCAATGCCGTAGATGGCTCATCAAACAGATGTCTGGTTTGTAAGATACGACCTTTTAAGTGTATCTGGATCGAAGTGGGTCCGAGTCTGGTCCGACCCGATCGGACTGACCTGACCCGATCGAACCGACCAGACTCTCTTGTCCGGGGCTGACCTGACCCAATCCCAGTACGACCAGCCTAGACTGAACCGGGTGGGCCATGGACTGGCCTGGTGCGAACCGGCTGGGCCGCGGCAGGACCGGTGCGAACCGGCGGGGCTGTGGACCGGCCCAGACCGAACCCTCTAGGCAAGGCCACGGTGATCTCGGCCCGCTGGGGAGTAGATAGGACATGCCCGACAGCTGGGCATGACCCGCACGAGGGGTCATGATACCCATCCTTCCCGAACAACCTAATATCTATTCGGCTCTTCAACTGGCAGCACCACATGGAGCCACCTTGCTATCCACCGAACCCATAGGGCGCGGGTCCCCCTCTTTCATGACTTTGAAGCCATGACCTCCACTGGGGGAATGTGACGGTACACCGCCCTTACACCAATGAGACCGACCTAGAGACGGCTGCCCCTAAGGTCCCCTGTGGCGCCGTGCGGCATCACCCCCTTCTGCGGTTGGTGAGCTTCGGTCGCCGCCTTCGCCTGCCAGTGTGGGTCGTCGGCGCCGCCACGCTGAGGCCGCCACACCTGTGCCACACCGGAGGGTCTTTTGAGGGCCACCACATCAGATATGGTGGTTTGTTTTCCCTAATGAAAGCTTCTATGGGCCTCCTAGGATTCTGTCGTCGCTGCATGCCTCCCAATTTTAAGGTTTTGTCAAGTTGAGAATTCCTCCCCCGAAGAATGCAACAAAAAATCTGGCGGAGGAGGGTCTAGGCCTTGTTCATTTGGCCTGCACCCTCCATGTTAGAATTATATCATGTACTTAATAAAAAAATTATCACAGAGATAAATTTAATCTCGTTCATATCATCTGTGATTCATCATACTTCAAGAATGAAGAAAACGCACAATTCTCATGAATTTATAAATAAACAATCCCTACCTCGAGATCCGTTTGGTGATACTACAGTTGTGGCGAGAGAAGAGTCCTCTTTGGATAAATTCACTGGCATTCGTCGATCCCAAATCATTTCTATAAGGCCCCAGCCTTAAACCTTACTTAATATTGAATTAAATGAATAATTCACATTGAGGATCTTTTCAGGTTTAGAGTTTTAGAGAAATAGAACATAACTATTACATCTTAAAAGATTACAAAGTAGACACTTCTACTAAGTCTCCATAAAATAAAAACTCTTAAAAAGAAAGATGTCTAGATTCCATGTTTTAGATAGCATGAAATTCCCTTGATCCCATCCTTGACCTTATTCCACTTTAAGTCCTGTGAAAAACATTTCGAAAAACATGGGGTGAGCATAAAAAGCTCAGTAAGGGATACAGAAAGAATGAAAACTGTTAGTTTTTCAAAATCAAGTAAACCATGTATACTCTATCAAAGTAATACCTTCACCTTCATGAAGTTGTAAAAAAACTCTTCACTGAATAAAGTATCATTACTTACCTTTTTGTAACCAAAGGATTACCATAAAATCCATAAAAATAACACATAACATTTATAAAGGTAACTTGGGACATAAACATACTTAAGTGGAATAACCATACGGTCGACTTCCACACATATCACTTAATGGAATAGCCATACGGCCAATTTCCATACATACTTAATGGAATATCCATACGGCTGACTTCCATACCCAAAGCATTGGAGGTTATAACGTAACCACCCGTCCTGGTATTCACGGCACCACCCGTCATATGGTTTATAACGTAACCACCCGTTAAAATGTCCAAGTACCAGTATAAAATCATAAAATATAAAACCAATATAAAGGAATGATAACATTTCCACATTTCAATCACAATATATCATAAATATATTAACATAATAGAATCCTTTATCAAAACCATTTTTAATACCAAAATACATAAAAGAGTATATGGTATTTATTTTATTTTAAAAACATTACGGCTTGTTGAGGAAGCCAAAGACCAAATAATACTCGCGGCGACGGAAAAGGTCGTTGTCACCGCGTACGTTAAAAAAACATTCCTTTTTGTCGTTTTGTAAAACGCTTCGTAGAAAAAGATTCGTTTTGTATAAAAGTAAAAGTCAAAGGGGTTTATACACCGTATAAAAGAAATTTGTGTATAAAACGAAATATGCCTCAATGAAAGGAGATTGAGACGAAGTCCCTTACCTCGTATCCGACTTGACCCGACCGTTCTTTAATATCATGAATAATAAACTTGAGTTAATCTCTACTTGCTTATGAATCTTTTTCAAGTTCATTATTCCTTTTATACCATGTTATGAACATCTTGTAATCAGTTAAGTTAATAATGTTCATTTTGTCGGTATTTGGTTCTTAAGTCAAAAATAGACTTCTTACACTTACATGTTGTTCATTTGGTCAAAGGTTCATTATATCCAGAATGGTATTCATGATGTAGATATCATATATGTCATATATTTCCAGTACATACATGCATTTATAATATTACATAATCATTTAGAGGTAAGAAATGAAATGCACCGTTCATGGAGACGGTAAGCCGTACGTACGCATGAACGCTACTTCCATTTCTATTTCATATTTTCTGGAATGGAATCATAATGATATAAGAGTATATTATAATTCCAGTATAATAACATATATAATATCATTAACTTTATCCTTTACACATCCCACATATGGTATTAACGAATCAAATCACTTTCAGGGGGCGGTAGTCCGCACTTCCTAAAATGAAGATATCGTGTTTACCCATAATGGAAACCATAAAGGTATGCCAAAAATGAAAAATACAGAAGCTTAAAGAAAACATAAACTTATTATATATCATATATAAAAATAGTGACATCATAATGGCCACCTTTGAAGGTGTTAAATGAGTATTGAACAATCATCGTTTCGGGAGGCAGAATTTCGCCATCCACGGAAACCGTATGTTCTTTAACCATTTGATGTAGTTGTGTGAGAGTGTAGCTCAAATAAATCTTATAACAACATCCTAGTATATTTAAGATATTGGTTTTGTTACAAAAGAAGTAAATAAAAAGAGTTTAGAGGGTTGGAGAAGCAAAATAAAACAAATGAACATGAGAGAATGAATTACCTTTAAAAGTGTAACTCCTTTTGATTTGAGCCTAAAGGCTTCCTTTGAAAGGATTCTGCCCAAAGGGAATCCTCTAGGATGAGTAGAGGGATGTGGAGAGAGTAAATGGGCAGGGGTTGGCCGAGCAAAAGGCTTGAGGAGTGTGTTAAATGAGGTAGGGGTGGGGGTCTTTTATAAGAGGAGAGGAGGGGCACTTTTGGAAAGTAAAAAAATATTACTTTATTTGAAAATGTGTTTCGGTTTCAAAAGGTCCCACATCGATATAATTCGTGGATAAAGTGATAAGGATTTGAAATCCACTCATACAATAAGTTTTGGACATGTGTAGTTCATAGATTTTACATTATCTTTCCATTTTATTTAAATCGTCAAATAATGATGTCATCGCTGCATCATTATTATGTCATATATAATTTAATTTATTTAATTTCTAAAAATTATAAAAAAATTACTATGATGTAGTAAATCTTTTTAGCTTTCCAATAATCATTTATAATCAAAATTTTAACTTGTATAACCCCACTCAAAAATTATTTTTGTAAAACCATTTATGTTAGTGTCATTTTCACTTTAACATTAAATAAAAATTTATTAATGTCATTTTCCAACTAAAGTGGCTCCATGGGGTCCCCAAGTTGGCCCATGGCTTGTCTTGGTCGGCCATGACTCACCCAATAGGTGTAGGACAAGTTTCATGGTGTTTTCACATTCTTATAATACAATTTTTACCTTAAACTACACTAATTACCTCTAATCGCGATTAATGAAAAAAAGTTACTATTCACCAAAAAATTATTTTAATCTCATTGAACCACATTTTACTTCTTAATGACAACCATGTATGTAGGATTTTCAAAATTCAATACACATTAGTGGTAAACTTTCATTTAACTGAAAAATCAGTTTGCTTGATTACCACTTAGTGGTTTCACTATTCATCAAAAATTGAAGTTTTTCAGAAAATTACAAAAAATTCACCCTAAGCTATATTTGATATTCCGAATTCAAAAATGAAGTCCATTTTACAAAATTCAAAACATATAAGTCAAATTAATTAATTTAATATTTAATTCCCGCTGTCATGACAAATAGCGTGTTTTTGTGAAACAATAAGTATCAAAAGATTGACACCAGTTTAAGTCCAATTTCAAAGTGAAATTGATTCCAATGACCACCATTGGATTAACTGGTAAAAATATTTTCTAATTTCACTTTAAAACCAATTAAAAAATAATCTAATCATATAAATAATTTATATTAAAAAGTGGTTTTGAATTAAAATACAACATTTTACACTATTCATAAAAAAAATGAACTTTATCAGAAAGGTACCAAAAATTTACACAAAGTAAATTTTGATGTCCTGATTCTAAAGAAGAGTTATATTTGGTCCAAAATAAAGTATAAGAGTGATCAAAACTATATTTAATGACGGTTCACCATTAAAAGGTGATAAGTGAACCTTTAGTGAAAATTAGAGTATATATGCCCTAAAATTGAACTCTTTCCGTATTTTAAGCCTTTATGTATAAACATTTAAAAACATATATAATCATATTTTAGTTATTTCTATCCATTCCCACCATTACAACGGATACATGTTAACTACCATTTAAAATAATATTATTTTATTATTAGAGTGCAACGTAAGATTTCAATGAAACACTTTGTTGTGTATCGGGTATGCTATCGAACATAGCAACCCTTTTAAGTAATATTAATACATTATTCACAAATATGGATAAATATGAAAATGTCTATTCTTTATTTACCTGGGGTGTTACATCCTTCCCCCCTTTTGGGAATTGCGTCCTCGCAATTTTAAAATTGGGCTTGGTAACATCCTTGAAAGTCCCACATCGGAACAAAAGTCGGTAAAACAAACACTTTAAAATAAAGAGAGATAAGTACAAAGGTCACCCGAGTTAACCCATACTAGGATTCCAAGTATGAAAACATGGACATGGAGGAGAAAACATAGGGTCATGTTCTGATGGAGAGTGATAGAAAACATGTTTAGGAGAAAGTTAACCATGAGAGAATCACAAACTTGTGATGGGTTAAATAGTATTTGATTCCCTAGTAGTAAAAGTTAATAGACAACATTTTTCTTTTAAGTTACTTTTCATTTAGGAATTTAGTTTTTGATCTTAAGGAAACTTACTTGTCATGTTGACTTTCAACTCTTTCTAGGTTTCTTACACAAACTCATAATAGCATACCTTGATCATGGCATCCACTCGGTTTCATCGTCATCTTGTTCACGTAGGTAGAAGTCCCATGCATTACAAGAAAGATTTAGAGATCCTTCAAAATCATTTGCTTCCTCCATCCAAATACACCTCGCACAACATGGGTCATATGGGTGTTCACAGAAAAACAGTTTTGGAAAATAATCATGTAGGACATATAATTCCAAAACATCTGATAAAACATGATTTCTAAAAAATAGTCAGACCGAAATTGAGTTGAAACTTTCTATCATTGGTCCTTTTAAAATACCATAAGTATGAGATGTGAGACTATATTTTAAAAGCAAATATAAATAGGTTGCGCAAGGGTCTCCTTCCTCAGCACCATTTTGAAAATCATAATATGCTTCAAATTCTTGTGATAAGGTAAAATATTTGAAAATACCTTGATAATATTTACCTCTCTTGAAAACATGAGAATATTGTGAAAATAGTATTTTTCTAAAAACAACCCATGATCCACGATGATAACGAGGTATAGCGGAGGTGTTTGATATTTCAAACAAATGCTTGCAAGTGAGTTGTATGCTAGAAAAAGTTTCACAATCATCCGAAGATGACTTTGCAATAATTATTGCAAGCATGTCATCAGGGAGAGATAGGAATGTCGTTTGAGATCCTCCTCCTTCCATTCGTAACCGACATTACTTGACCTGAAAAAAATTAAAAAACAAGGATTTAACTGAAATAATAGTTATAGGGACTAATCATGTGCCTCACAAAAACTCCTAATCCCTAAAGTTGTCTAAACCGTCCTCTAATACCAATTATAAGGCCCCAGCCTTAAACCTTACTTAATATTGAATTAAATGAATAATTCACATTGAGGATATTTTCAGGTTTAGAGTTTTAGAGAATTAGAACATAACTATTGCATCTTAAAAGATTACAAAGTAGACACTTCTACTAAGTCTCCATAAAATAAAAACTCTTAAAAAGAAAGATGTCTAGATTCCATGTTTTAGATAGCATGAAATTCCCTTGATCCCATCCTTGACCTTATTCCACTTTAATTCCCGTGAAAAACATTTCGAAAAACTTGGGGTGAGCATAAAAAGCTCAGTAAGGGATACAGAAAGAATGAAAACTGTTAGTTTTTCAAAATCAAGTAAACCATGTATACTCTATCAAAGTAATACCTTCACCTTCATGAAGTTGTAAAAAAACTCTTCACTGAATAAAGTATCATTACTTACCTTTTTGTAACCAAAGGATTACCATAAAATCCATAAAAATAACACATAACATTTATAAAGGTAACTTGGGACATAAACATACTTAAGTGGAATAACCATACGGTCTACTTCCACACATATCACTTAATGGAATAGCCATACGGCCAATTTACACACATACTTAATGGAATAGCCATACGGCTGACTTCCATACCCAATGCATTGGAGGTTATAACGTAACCACCCATCCTGGTATTCACGGCACCACCCGTCATATGGTTTATAACGTAACCACCCATTAAAATGTCCAAGTACCAGTATAAAATCAAAAAATATAAAACCAATATAAAGGAATGATAACATTTACACATTTCAATCACAATATATCATAAATATATTAACATAATAGAATCCTTTATCAAAACCATTTTTAATACCAAAACACATAAAAGAGTATATGGTATTTATTTTATTTTAAAAACATTACGGCTTGTTGAGGAAGCCAAAGACCAAATAATACTCGCGGCGACGGAAAAGGTCGTTGTCACCGCGTACGTTAAAAAAAACATTCCTTTTTGTAATTTTGTAAAACGCTTCGTAGAAAAAGATTCCTTTTGTATAAAAGTAAAAGTCAAAGGGGTTTATACACCGTATAAAAGAAATTTGTGTATAAAACGAAATATGCCTCAATGAAAGGAGATTGAGACGAAGTCCCTTACCTCGTATCCGACTTGACCCGACCGTTCTTTAATCTCCTGAATAATAAACTTGAGTTAATCTCTACTTGCTTATGAATCTTTTTCAAGTTCATTATTCCTTTTATACCATGTTATGAACATCATGTAATCAGTTAAGTTAATAATGTTCATTTTGTCGGTATTTGGTTCTTAAGTCAAAAATAGACTTCTTACACTTACATGTTGTTAATTTGGTCAAAGGTTCATTATATCCAGAATTTTATTCATGATTTAGATATCATATATGTCATATATATCCAGTACATACATGCATTTATAATATTACATAATCATTTATAGGTAAGAAATGAAATGCACCGTTCATGGAGACGGTAAGCCGTACGTATGCATGAACGCTACTTCCATTTCTATTTCATATTTTCTGGAATGGAATCATAATGATATAAGAGTATATTATAATTCCAGTATAATAACATATATAATATCATTAACTTTATCCTTTACACATCCCACATATGGTATTAACGAATCAAATCACTTTCAGGGGGCGGTAGTCCGCACTTCCTAAAATGAAGATATCGTGTTTACCGATAATGGAAACCATAAAGGTATGCCAAAAATGAAAAATACAGAAGCTTAAAGAAAACATAAACATATTATATATCATATATAAAAATAGTGACATCATAATGGCCACCTTTGAAGGTGTTAAATGAGTATTGAACAATCATCGTTTCAGGAGGCAGAATTTCGCCATCCACAGAAACCGTATGTTCTTTAACCATTTGATGTAGTTGTGTGAGAGTCTAGCTCAAATAAATCTTATAACAACATCCTAGTATATTTAAGATACTGGTGTTGTTACAAAAGAAGTAAATAAAAAGATTTTAGAGGGTTGGATAAGAAAAATAAAACAAATGAACATGAGAGAATGAATTACCTTTAAAAGTGTAACTCCTTTTGATTTGAGCCTAAAGGCTTCCTTTGAAAGGATTCTGCCCAAAGGGAATCCTCTAGGATGAGGAGAGGGATGTGGAGAGAGTAAATGGGCAGGGGTTGGCCGAGCCAAAGGCTTGAGGAGTGTGTTAAATGAGGTAGAGGGGGGGGGTCTTTTATAAGAGGAGAGGAGGGGCACTTTTGGAAAGTAAAGAAATATTACTTTATTTGAAAATGTGTTTCGGTTTCAAAAGGTCCCACATTGATATAATTCGTGGATAAGGTGATAAGGCTTCTAAATACACTCATCCAATAAGTTTTGGACATGTGTAGTTCATAGATTTTACATTATCTTTCCATTTTATTTAAATCGTCAAATAATGATGTCATCGCTGCATCATTATTATGTCATATATAATTTAATTTATTTAATTTTTAAAAATTATAAAAAAATTACTATGAGTTAGGAAATCTTTTTAGCTTTCCAATGACTATTTATAATCAAAATTTGGACTTGTATAACCCCACTCAAAAATTATTTTTGTAAAACCATTTATGTTAGTGTCATTTTCACTTTAACCTTAAATAAAAATATATTAATGTCATTTTCCAACTAAAGTGGCTCCATGGGGTCCCCAAGTTGGCCCATGGCTTGTCTTGGTCTGCCATGACTCACCCAATAGGTGTAGGACAAGTTTCATGGTGTTTTCACATTCTTATAATACCATTTTTACCTTAAACTACACTAATTACCTCTAATCGCGATTAATGAAAAAAAGTTACTATTCACCAAAAAATTATTTTAATCTCATTGAACCACGTTTTACTTCTTAATGAAAACCATGTATGTCGGATTTTCAAAATTCAATACACATTAGTGGTAAACTTTCATTTAACTGAAAAATCAGTTTGCTTGATTACCACTTAGTGGTTTCACTATTCCTCAAAAAATGAAGTTTTTCAGAAAATTACCAAAAATTCACCCTAAGCTATATTTGATATTCCGAATTCAAAAATGAAGTCCATTTTACAAAATTCAAAACATATAAGTCAAATTAATTAATTTAATAATTAATTCACGCTGTCATGACAAATAGCGTGTTTTTGTGAAACAATAAGTATCAAAAGATTGACACCAGTTTAAGTCCAATTTCAAAGTGAAATTGATTCCAATGACCACCATTGGATTAACTGGTAAAAATATTTTCTAATTTCACTTTTAAACCAATTAAAATAATAATCTAATCATATAAATAATTTATATTAAAAAGAGGTTTTGAATTAAAATACAACATTTTACACTATTCATAAAAAAATGAACTTTATCAGAAAGGTACCAAAAATTTACACAAAGTAAATTTTGATGTCCCGATTCTAAAGAAGAGTTATATTTGGTCCAAAATAATGTATAAGAGTGATCAAAACTATATTTAATGACGGTTCACCATTAAAAGGTGATAAGTGAACCTTTAGTGAAAATTAGAGTATATATGCCCTAAAATTGAACTCTTTCCGTATTTTAAGCCTTTATGTATAAACATTTAAAAACATATATAATCATATTTTAGTTATTTCTATCCATTCCCACCATTACAACGGATACATGTTAACTACCATTTAAAATAATATTAGTTTATTATTAGAGTGCAACGTAAGATTTCAATGAAACTCTTTGTTGTGTATCGGGTACGCTATCGAACATAGCAATCCTTTTAAGTAATATTAATACTTTATTCACAAATATGGATAAATATGAAAATGTCTATTCTTTATTTACCTGGGGTGTTACAATTTCTGCCCAATCTTCCATCCTCCGTCGGTGGATGATGTGAAGGTACTTCGCCAGAGGTTTCTCACAGTCGTGTCAACAACAACAACCCAATCCTCAATTAAATAGAGTAAAAAAGGATGTTAACACAACGAAAGATTAATGAGGTTCATTAAGTAATGAACCTCTTAATCTCTCAATAGTGTGGTTACAAACCAAATATTCAATCCATTAAATGGCTTGACACCCCATCGGTCCCACCACCACCACTCAATAAGAGGTAAGAAAATAAAATAACAATTTTTATGTTATTTTATTATTTCTTTAGAAGTCACAAAAACTAACTTTTTCACCCGACCTACTACTGTCAAAATTAAGTCTCCCTTAAGAAAATCCAGATGCTGCGAATTCAATGTTGCCCTCATATTTTTAATCTGAGAAGCTATTCAAAAGATATAAAATTTTGCTCGTGCATTTACTGAACATACCTTAAATAGAGTTAGAAATTTTGTTTCAGACACACCGGGCATCAGAATCAAGCACCGTCAATTTTCACAGACTTGTAATAATCCTGAATAATTTTTAAAAAATTATATAGAATATCCATGTCATTACATTATATTTTCATCATCATGTATAATACCTTATTCCATCAAACCATTTATTGAAATAATGGAACTAATTATAATAGTTTTACGAGTCCCCATAAATTTTTTAGGATTAAGTGAAAATTACCATGATATGGTAACTAATAGTAAATCATACATTTATCTTTAGCTCCATATCCTAAACACTTTCAGGATACAGTGAAAACATATGGTTAGGGTAACTAACATAATTATTTACCTTTCCTTTTTAGCGTTATTCACATAACATTTTTAGGATATCAATTATAATTTATTTTTTCAGTTTTATTGGTATAATCCTTTAAAAATATTTTCATTGATGTTTCATTATAAAAAATATAAATATTTTAAATTTTATTTATCTTCATATATATTAATTTGTTTAAATATATTAATTGAAAAAAAAAATTAATCTTAGACTCATATAATATATTAAGAAATTGTGATACTAACATTCTACATGATAAACAAATGAAAAACATTATAGTTTTTTTACCATCGCATTTCATAAATATTTTAGGATATTAATTGGAAATCACATTACCTTATGGTTGGTGTATTCATTTAAATGTTATTTTTTAACTTCTCTATGTTTAAACATACACCAACTAGATTCATAGATACTATATTTTTTCATAATATATTATTAATAAAAATCACAAATCTTTTGTGTTCATAAATAACATTTATTTCCTTTCATTAGTAACATTTAACAAAAAAATGTTTTCAAAAGATCATATATGGTATTATTTGTGTTTGATTTTTTCCCTATGAATAGAATAAATTATTAAAATATACTATTGATGATTGATGAAAACACATTCCACCATACATCAACCAGTATATGCATTAACACGTTATTCTATATAAGAAAATTGAGAAAAATATTCTTGAAAAAACATGGTATCAAAATCGATGAACCACGAACCATGTGTATACAATTAATCATAACAACTAATTTTTATCAAACATATACTCTCATAACATAAGAGAAATGAGATAAAGATACACATATTTAAATTATATTCACTTAAGATCAAAAAAATCCATTATATAAAAATCCTTGATGTGGTAACTATTTACTTTATACCATTCATATTAACTACTAGCTCAATACATTCTTCCTTTTCTTTTGATCTTTTATATATTTACATCACATTAAAAAAATTTGTATTTGGTCTCACATAATATTAAAAATCAAAGTATTAATTTATATAACATCCATACATGATATGGACATTTCATGGAGTTTCACAAACTAATTCAGGTATATCTTAGATAACCAAATAACATTAAATTATTACTTATTCCTGATAACCCAATTTTTAAATGAACATAATTTTTTATGAATAATTAATTATGAAATTTTAAACCATATTTTCCCTTCTAGTTTGATATTTTACATGGTTTCTATTTCAAGAAAGTAATTTAGAACCAATAAATTATATTCATAGTTTATATATATTGCTAATAATTTTAGAATATTGGGTATTTTTTAAAATTCAATCATACTCTTAGAACATTTACATATATAGTAATTTAATAAATTCCCAAAACAAAACAATTCATTTTAGTGTCTCCTTAAATCCTGTTATAGAATTAAACATCTCATAAACCATGTGTATTAAAAACAACCATCTCATTTAAAATAAATAACTATTATTTAAATTCTATTATGTAAAGATAAATGTGATAAAATACACATCTTATGATGAGTTTATCCAAACTTGATGTGTCCAACTTATCAATGTATAAACTCATTTTCCCCCTTACATAAAAAATGTGTTTCCATAATTTTCATCTTCTAACTCCCTATATATTTACTACACATTGTAATGTGTACAGTTGGTACCATAAATCTATTAAAATAAAAGAACTGATTTATATAACGAGTAATGATTTAATAAAACAATTAGTCTCAACGAGTCATCAATATATTCAATCACATTTATTTTTTTTACATATGAAATCATTTTTAGTATATGAGAATACTATTCCATATAATATTTAATGTACCCGATCATATTGAGTACATGAGTAGAGAAAAAAATTCATTTGTAAATTTTGTATCTAATTCATTAAAAACATTAAATTAGTCACTCTATAATTCCATACACATCTAGAATTCCTTTTATAGTAATATAATCAATCAGTTACTTAGGAAGGAACCATTCCTACATGTAGGATTTTTTATAAGAAAATTTTATTAAACTACAAATATATATTAATAAATTTTATTAATTTACCAGTCTAATGAGTATCAAACATTAATATTCTCCATATAAAAGATTAATGAAAAACAATATATTGATGATGTCGATGATAATAGTATATACAATAGAAGATTTTTTCATATGAGTATAAAAGTTTGTTCACAATTTAATAAAGACTTTTATTAAATGGTACCCCACTCAAATTATAACCCATTTCAAAATAATTTTTCATACTAATCAATTAGCCAAATTAAATATTTTTATAATAAAATTGACTTTCATTTTCATGAAACTCACCACTTAGTTATTGAGGTCTAGAATCATCCCTATTATATCATATATGAATCGTTGATAGTGGAGTGGATAAATCGTTATCCGATCCATCATATGGATAAACCCAACCCTATTCTTCTAGTATCCCAATAATCATTATATCCTATCTAGTATATCCCAACGAAAAAAATGATATAATAAAAAGGAAATCTAGTGGAACCCCACATTGATGTGAAACTACCGAAGAATGATCCAATATCACTGATTCCATAATTTCCCTACATATTATAATCTAGTGGAACCAAACATTAGGATAAAACTATATCGTTGGATAATTGTGGTCATGAACGGTACTACTATGGATGGAATATATCACTTAGTGTTTGAACTAGATTTCACATCATCATATCATCTCTATTTATTCCCTTTTATATAAGAATTTTTCTAATTATTTTAATTTTAAATCCTTTTCCATCAACACGGATAATATTTTTACACCATATTAATCTGTAACACTTTATTAAACACACAGGTTTTTGTTACTTGCCCAAAATTATAAGTCAATTATATTCATACATATCCAAATGCATTATACACATAAGGTATATGAAAACATCATATAAAGTTTAAAAATTATATTATATTGTAAATTTCCATATTAGTAGGCTTGAAGAAACATATAGCCACCATCATTCACTTTTATAGAAAAGAAATATGCCTCTAGGTATGTTGGTAGTTTAACCCAAAATTCCTCATCCAAGGGATAAGTTACTCAAGAGAGAACATATTTTATCATAAATCTAACACAAAATATAAGAAATATATATTCCGAAACTAAATAAGAGATTATAACTTCAATCAAAAAACATTTTCAAGTTAGACAAAGAATTAATTTCATTATAGAGTAATTCATACAAAGAAAATGAAAGGATATATCATAGAAGAAATTTAATTTATAAATTTTGGTATAAAAACATCCATGATATAAATATTTTATAACCCAAAATAAAATATGGAATAAAATTTAAATAAATGAAACTCTAAATATTTAAATATGTGTTAAATATTTATAAACAATCAGAAAATAAAAGATAATTATAATTATTTTATAATTATATTCTTTAACATAATAGAAATTACATAATTATGAATATAAAAATTTTATATTCATTCTAACATTTAATATTCAATATTTATCAATATATTTCACTTCCATTTTAAATAGTCGATATTTTTAAAATTATAAAATATTTATAATTCAATATATATTACATGGCAATTTTATTTAATCTAACATCACGTATCTTACCATTATTTAAACATTGATCATATGAATCATTAAAAAACTTTTTCACGTGGGTTAAATAATATCAACATAATTCCCTCATTTAATTTTTAACAATTCAAAATTATAAACTATCAAGAATTTATAATTTAAATATAGACCTTTTATATTTTCGACTTGTTTCATAATTTATAGCTCTTTATAAATTAATTCTTATGATTTATAAATAAGAAAGTTTAGTTCTATATCATAAGAATTTAAATATAATTTAAGAGGTATCTAAAAAAATCATATTTAATACTTGGGAATAAAATGTTCCCAAAACACATATTTAATTAATTTAAAACGTTTTATAATTTTTTAATTAGTTATAAATGTAAAAATTACTTATAAATTATATATTCAAAAAATAATTTTTATAATTATTTATAACATTTTATAATTAGTAAGACCATGCAATAATTTAAAATAAATTATCAAAATATTTTATATTTACACTTACATATAATTCAAATTATATATAAGGGTAAACTCCCTGAACCCTAATATTGATAGTCTATATAATAGTAAAGAGTATCTACCCTTACACAACACATACCATGTAAGCATACTGAGCAATTTCCATTATTATTTTTTTTATAAATGGTGGTGCCTTGGTCAAAAAACCAAGGCACATTTATATAAAAGGATAAAAATTACAAAAGTATGAAAGGGTTATTTTTTACAAATTTTTTCATCAAAGTAAATAATGTACATATAAATTTCATCCAACCCAATTATGTCATATTGACTCCCTTGTTGGAAATCTGGGCTATAAATGAGTTCACATCCTAAAAAGCAAGTGTGATAATATGATTGATCTCTAAAATCAAGTTTAAGCAATCCATCCATCGATTTGTAAGTGGCCAAGATAGATACACCATGATATTTTGGAGGTCATTAATGATGGTTTTTGAATCAATTTATAACCATATAAAATTGAATTAAAATTTATAAAATATTTTTAATTAAAATATATTTCAATTTAAACACAAAAATTCAACAATACATTAATGTTTTTTTCATATTGTGATAACTCATAACACAATGTATTTAATATAAATATAAATTATGTTTTATATAAAAATCCATCACTATAAAAAAAACAAAATTAAATTTATTCAAATTAGAAATGTCTCTAAAAATACATATCATGTGTTAATACAATAAATAAATAATTCAAAATATCTTGATGCAATGTATTTTCCATTAGAAATGGTTGTTCCCAATCTATTCAATTAATTAAATAATGTGTATGGTCATATGAAAAATTTGAATGAATATAGATATATTCCAATAATTTATTATAATAAACCTTACAATCATCCAAAATATATCTTCAAATTTGGTCATTAATTAAAAACAATTATTGTTTTAAATGGCTAGTTTAAAAAAACACAAGTCTAGTTCATTAATCAAGAATGTCAGGATCATAATTATGAAATTAAAACATCATATAATGCTATCAAAATACATTATTATCAATATGTATTCTTTATTATGTCATTTAATGAAAACGTTTCAACTTCATTATTGTATATCAAAATTTTATGTAGTAATACAACATGTTTATTCCATTAGAATACCTATATTATGATATACATTTTGATAACATTTTCATACTTTATGCATTGGAAAAAATAAAATGTTTTCCTTAACATTATACTATAATGTTATGTTCCCATGTTTTTAACAAAACTATTTGTAACAAATTTAATTCCATTAGTGACCATTATATTAAGCTCACATGTCAGATTGTTTGAACGAGTTATGCTTCCTTGTTAAAGGAAATTACCTCAAGTTACATTATTATAGGTCCCCTAGAACCCTCAGTTTACACTCTCCCCTTAAAAAAAATTCTTTATATTTAGTTTCTTAGATTTTTCAAAAACAATTAATATTTTTCTAATGTTAATAGATACATAATCCATAGATAAAATTCGAAAAACATTATCGACATCTAATATTTAACATGT
Organism: Viscum album; assembly: GCA_963277665.1. Classification (NCBI taxonomy): domain Eukaryota; kingdom Viridiplantae; phylum Streptophyta; class Magnoliopsida; order Santalales; family Viscaceae; genus Viscum; species Viscum album. The sequence goes on along the minus strand of OY728143.1, from coordinate 1,706,930,582 downwards.
AACTATAATTAGGTCATGTATAAAATTAATTATCTTAAATTTTATTTTAACTACTCCGAAATATATTTAAAATAAAAATTTACATTATATTTAATAGATAAAAAAACTAGATTAGGTATATAATATCAATATATTATTTAAAAATATAAAAATATTATTAGTTTAGAAGCTTTGAAAATCTTCTATAATAGAATTTTTTTATTTTCATAATTTATATAATCATCAACTACACCACAATTAAAAAATATAATAGGATGAATCATTTATCACAATTATTTAGGAAAATCATGTAATGAATCCGATTTATATACCCCCTAATTGGGTTAGTAGTGGAAATATAAGCTAAATGGAATTACATTATTCATCATCAATTCACATTAGAAAATTATATATCTTTATTACATTACACTCATATATTAAACATTAACACAAGCATTGATATGATAAATAACCTATCAAAATGTATCCTTCAAGACAATTCTTATTACTCACAAATTATTTCATCATTGGATTCGTTATTTATAAAGGATGCATAGAGAAAAAAAAAGTTAGTAAAAAAGAACTTCCCAGGGAATATGGATTGTGAGATATTCCATACAAGTGAAAACTAAAAGAATTAGTTTTTACAGATCAATAATTATATCAAACATATTTTAAAATTTTAATTACAATACCCCTTTACATTCTATAATAGAGGTCTTGATACAATTAATATAACTGAATCATAATGACCCTCACAATATTTACAGAATAAATTTATTATATTGGGAATTAACTCATGAAACAAGACATAATAGACTTGTGTATTAAGAGATTTAAATTTTCTATATTTTTTATTTACCTCTTTTGAATTATAATTTTAATAAGAATTAAAATTTTCATATTTTCTAACACATGAATGAGTTTTTTTACACATTGTATTTTTTATAAAAACAATCACAGGATACATGACATTATATTTTACTAATTATATCTATATGAAGTCTTGGTTTTAAACCACAATTCATCAATTCATGATATGAGAACTAATAAAAAAATTTACACTTTATATATAAATGTATTTTGAGGAAAATTTCACACATGTTTTTATTAATATGAATTATGTCTAATTATTTGTTCAATAAATTTTTTTATCAAAGATGAAATTAAATAATACATTTCTTTCTCCATTAGAGTTTGTAATTTGAAATATTATTCCCTCTCTTTGGGAAATTAAATTGACTTGATTTATTAAAAAATGCATACCATCAAGTTCCTTAATTATATCATTCCATAAAATTTATTTTGGGGCCTAAAATTTCTCAAAAATTTATCAAACTTACTCTTAATTTTTATCTATTCGTTATCCATTTATATTAATCATTGATTATCTCTGAAGTTTAAATTTTATCAAAAATTAACATCCTAAAATATTTATTTTTATAGAAATATAGTAAGATAACTATAATTTACTACTCGAATTCGAAGTCATTTTATTAGTAGGGAGATCATTTATCTTCCTCAAATGATTTATACATGTTATAAAATATTACTTTATAAATTCATTGAAAATCTATGTGATAATAGTTTAAAACTATTTATACTCATGAATTAATTTTTTAATGTATATTTCTTTGTCACTTTCTAGATATGTGGGAACATATATCAACATACTCCTAATAGAAAATAGTTTCTTCATATTAATCACTACATGAATGTTATAAATGTGAATGAAAATCGACCACATATTCTATGGAGTATGATTATATGGAAATTAGTTAAATTTATCACATTATAATCTAAATATAAAATATTTTACTTCACAAATAGAATCATAATATATAATTTAATATTTATTCTATTTTAATTCATTTGAATTAGTAAATACTGTTGTTTCATCTGTATTTATTTACTCAAGACACTTTATATATGTCATAATATAATTTTTTTGGAAGTCCTAGAATAAAAGGAATGTGATATGTCAATTTTTATAGGATACATGATTATTTTCCATATTTAAAAAACTTCCATCTAGACATACCATGCTATTTTATCATTTTCAACTATTTATTTTCCTTCCAAAACTAAAATAATTTTTAGGGCATGCATGGACCTTAGTTGAAAGAATCTATATTTATTAATTAATTTTGATAACCTGAAATTATATTCTATAATACATTCATCATCATGTATTGTGTGATTAGAAAATGTAATCATATAATTAACATCTATACTAATAAATCCATACATGGTTTTACCATAGTTTAATTTTATAAAAAAATTACACCTTGTATTTTTTCCACATACTTGGTATGTTGGGGAACATTGATCTTTAATTATATTTTTGAAATGATTGAAATTATAGTTATAATTAAAATATTAAAATTCCATACCTATATTAATTTCCTTTAAGACTTTTATAATTGAAATATTGTCTTAAAAAATAATGAAACCCAATAACAAATCAATTTTTTGTAACACTCCTTCTTATTATATCAATTTTCACTATATATTATAATGTTTTATCCACTATGATACCATATATGATATTTTTTGTGGGAAATATTTATTGATTTTTAACTAAATTATTCATGAGTTAAAAATGCTATTTCAATGTTGTAATCATATGGGAATCAAATTAGTAATCCATTTCAACCGTTAGTGAGACAAAAATCCAAAAAAATATAATTCATTTTAAAACCCATCTATAAACTGATTAACATTCTAAATTAATCATATATCCATTCTAATATATAATATATATTTTTATTAATGAAACATAGGAAATTATATAGATATATATGAAAATTTAATATATTATTTAATTGAAAATTATTTATCGATGTGAATGCTATATATTTATCAATATAAAATTTATGATGGGTTTATCAAGACTTGTACTTAGATTAATTAGTTGGTCCAAATATCAAATAAATTGTTTAAAAAGAAAATTTGATTATATTATTGTTATTATCTTACTCATTCTACATGAAATTGAATTATTTTAATCCTAAAATATTAAAATAATATAAAAAATATAATATAGATTTTATTTAAATATGGTTTTTAAAATAACTACGAATAATGGGTTAGATATTAAAAATATATTACACAAATTCTTTGGATGAGATATTTTCACATCACTAACTCAATATTTTTTAATTAATTATGATAAAAAATATTATAGTTAATGTCACATTACATTCAACTTTTCAGCGATTCATCTGGGGCATGAAAAAATTGGTTTTTAGAGTTCGATGATTATAACTAGTGAATATATTAATAAATCAATAATCATTATAATTTGGTAAATTTATTTTTCATGTGAAAATAAGCGTGACATTAAAAATAAAAATGAAAATAAAAAAATACATTAAAAACAAATGGTTCCTAAACACGTGAATTAAAATAAACTAAAAATAATACATGAAGATATAATAATAAATAGGTATCTGACTAAGATACTTGTGACATACTAATAAAATGACAGTAAAAAAAATCACAAAAAATAATTATAATAGTGAAAAAATATATTTATTAAGTACTTTAAAACCATAAAAATATATCTTATAAATTCAAATTCTTAGTAAACCAACCAATAATATCGTAAAGAGATAAAAATTAAAATCCAATATTCTTAACATTAAAAAAGGTCTGATTAATCATAATTGAAATATTACCCAATATAATTTTATTTAAATAAATTATCAAAATTTGTATACTATACTGTGGAATAAAGTATTTATTACCAAATAAATCGCAACAATAACATAATTTTTAGAAATATACATCCTTTTATGAGAATAATGTTTTTCAAAATAATTCAACTTCTAATATTAAAATATTCAAGTGGTACAATAAAACTCAATAGTTAATAAATTTTTTGTAGAATATTATTTAATATTTTTAAGTTGTTATTATTTTATAAAAAACCTTTCACAATATATCCCCAAATATAATTCTAGTTACTTATAGAGTATACATTTATTTGATTAATTATTTCTATATCATATAATTAGATGCATACAAAGAAATGAAATATGACTATTAAAAAGAACATACATGTGAAAAATAAAGAGTGAAATTTTTCTCTAAATTACATAAAATGGATAATGAATCATTACTCAATTTATTAATAATAATACATCCCTACCTTTTTGAACTATGGTCATTATACAATTAAAATAATTGAATCATAAAGACACTCATATTATTTGACAGTAATTTTCTATTGTTCATGGGAACCAAATCATGAACCGATAAAAGATAGTAAATTTTTTTGGGAATTTTTTTTTACATTTTTCACATTCACCAATTTTTAAATTATATAGGTAAATATATTCCAAACCATTATAATTTTTAACACCTGAAAGAGTTTTATATTCATTATATTAATAATTGACAAGCAATAACAATGTACTTTAAACAACGTTTCATCAATGAACTAATGATAAAGTCTTGTATTTATAGCCTAACCCATTAATTCATGATTTGATAAAAATTATATTTCAATTTACCCTTTAAATTTAATAAAATTTCATGTTACATATCATAAACATTTTTATTGATATGTATTATATTAAAGTAATGATGAAAAAAATTAAAATTCAAAAGCTGAAAATTAAGGAATATAATTTTATTTCTCCAATTATATTTATATTTTGATGGAATGTTATTCCCTTTTAGAAATTTCATTGTCCCTTTCTGAAAAAAACTGTACCATCATGTTTTTATGGATATCATACCCCAATATTCATTGAGGTGCCTCTGAAATCAAAACAACATTATCAATATATATTTAATTTTTCTCATATTCATGATCTCATCTTATAAATCAATTTTTATCTTTAAAGAAGAAAGATTATTGAAAATTTAATTTCTTGGAATGTAAATTTTTAAAGGGAATTGGCAAATATAATTCCTAGTTCTTACTCCAAAAAGACATCATCCATTAATAGGGAAATATTTTAACATATACAAAAGTGTTGTTTGCATTAAAAAATAATTTTTTTATAAATGCATCACATACATTTACATAAATATTACATTACTTATTCATCTTATCTATTAATGGTTTCATGTATATATCAATATAAATTATAGGATATGTGGGGTTAAATATCGATATAGTTATGATAGCCAACCATTTCTTTTTTACTAATACATAGTGAAATCTAATTAATGTGAATGAAAATAGGCTACATAAATTGAATATTTTTAATATGGAGAAGTGACTTAAAGAAATCATATGATAACCCCAGTCTAAATTTTTTTTTTCTCTTGCTAAATTAAGAAGTTTCCATAAAATTTCTACCATAGTTACCCAAATTAATTATTCTATATTATTTGATTATAATTAGTTCATTCAACTATATTCCTTAGCATATCCTATAAATATTTTTTGGATTTTTTATGTATTAGAATTAGTGTAAAGATAATAATAAATTTTTCTAGTTTATAGAATTTGGTTCGATCTTTATAATCCTTCTATATTGATAAAACATTAAGTTTTATCTAATTAAACAATAGATTTTCCTCCCAAAAAAATAATATTACTTAAATGAATGGATATTAATTTATAATAATCCAAATTTATCAATTGACATTTATTATTTGAATTTATTTTAGGGAATACTTGAACAAACATATAGTATGAACAAATAATATACTGATATAATCAATCCCAACATTAGTAAATCTCTATATGGTTTTCTAATGAGATAATAATATTTAAAACCCAAATATTTTTATTTTTAAAAATGTGAGGAATTTTGTATCATATACATCATTAATAATCATTTTTACATTCTCAGCAATGATACAATTAAGTATTGGTGAAAAATATATACCTAAATTAATTTCCACTTTAAATTGCTTAGATGGAGTTTTTGTTTGGGAAAAAATGAAAACCAATCATGAATTAAATTTTTCATACCAATATTTTCAGTTAACTCAACATAATTCTACACATTATAGTTCTCTCAATTATGATACAATATAAGATAAATTATTTGGAAATGGTTTTTAGTTATATAATAAATAACATATTTATGAGTTAACCAAGGTCTTTCAACATTTTCCCAACAATGTTATTAAATTACCATACCATTTGAACCATTATATAAACATAATTTAAAAAATTAAATCCTATTATTAAACTAATATATAAGATTTTCAACATAATAAGTCCATATTTTACCCCTTATAATATAAAAAAAGATTATCATTAATGATACATATGAAAATTATTGAAATATTTTTAAAATTATAAATTGATAACATAGTGCAAATTCATAATCATTGTGAATGTTACAATTTCCTCAAGAGAAAATTTTTAATTAGATAAATTAGAATTATTTATTGACTAATCAGATGGTCTAAATATGTGATCATTTTTCTTGAAATAATAAATAAAAATTAAATATATATTTAATATCATTTATCTCATTTTAAATAATAAAGCGAAACTTATGGGAAAAAATACATAATGAATATAAAATAAAAAATATTGGAGTTTTTTTAATATGAATTTTTAAATAATTAAATATAATCATTAATAGAATGAATGGAAATGACACAAGGTTTTTATACATGACCTTTTCACTTCACTAACTATATTTTTTAAGTAATTATAAGAAAAAAAGGAAATGGTGTATTTAATATCCCATTACATGAATATTATTATAAATTCATCTTGTACATGAATACAATAAAAGTTGTGTGTTTGATGAATATTACTAATAAATATGTTAAAATCATTAATAATTATAATTTGATTTTTTTTATCATTTTAATCTATGTACAAAATGAAAAAGTTTAAGCCAAATAAAAAATTAAATTAAAATAAATGGTCCCTAATCTCATACATTTAAGTTGATACACAACTATTACATGATGATATAAAATATAACATATATTTTATAAAAAAAAATCACATTACAACAATTTAACATCATAATAATATCTTAACTACTAATAAAACAATTAAAATCATTATAAACAGATCAATATTGTGTTTGATAACCTTATAAATAGAACATAGGAAAATAAATCCATGGTAAACCATCCAAATAACTCCTAAACACTAATAAAAACATATCCAAGGTTTATAACATTCAATATTACTTAATTAATCATATTTATATACATCCAAACAAATATTGAATTAAATTATCAAAAATAAAATAATATACTTTTGAATGAAGTATTTATTCCCCAATATAATGTGACCCAACAATATTACTAAAAATATACAACCTTTTAGGATTATCATTTTATTCATAATAATAAAACATTTAATTTTGAAACATTTTAAGGGTAAAATACTCTGACTTTTGGAAGTAAATTTTTAGAGGATTATTTTCAACTAGTTTTATTTTTTTATTTTCTATATATTACGTGATAAAAACATTATAAAAGTTGTTTCATTATTACTAATATTTAAAAAAAGGTATGTAATATGATATCTATAAAAATTAATTTATAGTGTGTCTCATGAACAACTATTCTTCCATTTATGCAAATACTAAATTAATCATTAATTTAAAAAATATAAATAATATATTATTGAAACATATATCTTGTTATTATTTAATATTTTATGAACTAAAAATGTTTTAATTAATATAAATCACTTATAATAAATCTATTTATGAAGATTCGCTACTTTGAAGCCTTAGAATCTCCGAAAACAATGATTACATTATCTAAAATAAATCCACATGGAATCATAATAATTACCATAAATACAACTTATCTACACATCATAATGAAATTGAATAAATATTATAAATAAATTCGACCATATTATTATCATGATCATCACTTTACTATGTTTGGGACCATCACTAAGAATCTGGAAGCATAATTCTTTTGAATAAAATATATAAATCACAATAAATTTTCTATAGTGATTAGAATAATTATATCTGTATTTTATATCAATCACGCCAGTAACATCCAACAACAAAAAATTATACCCACTAAATAAAATTATTTTAACTAAATTAATTCATTTAAAAATACTAAAAATATAAAAACATGAAGATAATAATAAATAATTATCTTTTAAAAAACAACAGATACTATGTGGAAGATGTATAGATATTAGAGAAAGAATTTTTTTCATTTATCCTCAGGGGAAAGGGTTTGATAAACAAAGATGGATCCAAGGATTATCATTTATATGTTTTATTAATTGATTGATTAGATTAATGAGAGAATATGGTTTCTATACGGGTTCATAATTTGTAAAATTATGTAGTTAAATTTAGGGCTATGTGTACAAATGAATTATGGATAGGATGATAATAACAATTAATGTTAATCTGGTTAACCTATATCAATGGTTCATTATTACAATATTAATATGGTACCTCTTTCTTAGGAATAATTTTACATGGAAATAGAATTCTTAGAGATATGAAATCTTACCATGATCCACAATGGATCATGGATATAATCCATTCAATAGGGGGATTTAATCATTGGTCATTGTTATCCAGGACAACATACTATCGATAAATGTACTATAGTGAGGACCCATTGTAGTGCATGTCTTCATACATCTTTATCATCTTCCCCCATTTTCATATTTATAAGTTTTTAGATATAGGGGGATTTGGAGTTGTTATCTCATGTACATCATTTATTTGAATCAAAGTTTTGGTAATTCTAAAATAATGTAAAAGTGATACGAATTTGAATAAAGGCCACTGGCCTCATCTCATATGATCATTGAAGAAATTAATAAGAAGAATAATTCATTATATAAGTTATTTCATTAAATTATAAAAGTTTCCACAATACATTCCATGTGTCTAGATCATGAGATAATTAGTATAGTGGGGTATGAATTTGATACCTTAAGTTAGATGGGTCGGGATACTATATGGAGTTTAATATTCGTACCCTCACCATTCTTACTTAAGTGGTTGAATTTGGTGATATAGGAATCCATATGAGGATTTTGGATAGATTTATAGTGGAGTTAAAAACAAGTTATGTCTTTAAAGGATCTCTATTATAGGTTTAGGAACAAGGATAATGATCAGGTATAACTTAAAAAATAACATTTTTCATATATAATGATCTTTCTCATGCATTTCACATTTTTCCCATATCAAATTCTTTCCATGTCAGTAGTTTTTTATTAATGAAATTTTTTGGAATTGTATTGTGATTTCCCAATTGAGTTCTTTGATTAATAAAATTGTGATGTGTCAATTTAGAGTCATTTTTCTTAATACTCATATATGTGACCAATTGAAGGAATATTTAAGGGTGTTAATGATGTAATGAGAGGTCAAATATACCCTATTCACTAGGATACTAAATACAATCACTTAAGAAAGAATTCCATGACAAGAAAAACTACTCATATATCGATGAACAACCCATACACATGCCACATGAATTATTTATGTTGTGGTTTTATGGATACTACCATTGACACTGATATTTATTATCAAAAGTGTGATTTTTTTGGAAACCTTATGGGTGAATGGTTTTCAATAGATTATGATTGTAATAATTAAAATGAAATAAAAAATAAAAAATTCAAAATAACTAGGATCTATTTACATTTTTGGAATAAATAATAAAATGAATAAATAATATTGTACATTATTATATATTGATTCAAATCTTGCACACAAGTTGGATATAGATCACTGAGAATAAATCAACATGTTACTTCCTAATATGGTTTTGATTGTCTAAATAAGTCTCTTCATGATTATGAAATATCCTCTGTTATCCCCAACATGATAGATTCATGACAATAATTGATAAAAGAGAAAATGATCTAGAGTGATATTCTAATTGAGGAGTTTATCAAAGTGTCTTTAAATAATGGAATCTTATACACATATCCTAGGATAAAACTTATTTATATATTCACCCAAAAATCCTCATAGTATATTCTAATTTTGACTATATTGATATATCATTTAGATGAACTATCAAATGTTATAAATATTATAATAAATGGAGAAACTTTTCAAATGATCATTTAATAATTATGTAATAATTCTGGGGTGTTTTTACCCCATTAATTATCATTTCATGATTATTAAAAGGAGAATGATAGATGTAGTGGAATATGGAGGTCAAACCAGGAATAATAATACAAAATGATAATTCCATGCAAACTAGATTCCCATTGTGAGTTTCACCATGTCGAGGAATTCTATACATACCACAATGACTTAGTGATGATAATCATGCCATTGTTACTTTATTAAACTTCTCTAATAATCTCTCACATTTAATAAATCCTTATAAACATTGTAAAATTTCACCTTATGTTACATCATTTTTTAAAACATCTATCTATATATAAAAATTTTCTTTTGTATATTTTTTAAAACACATTTTTTTAAATCTATCACTAATTTCCAGCAAATATCACATTTTTAGTAACAAGTTGTAGAAATATATATATAACTTATTCTGGATATCTTTAAAAAAATGTTAAGGGTAGCTCTAAAGGTTTCATAAATTTCCCCCCATTCTCTCAACTGCAAAGTGTGACACCACACACCTTAATAGAATTAAATATTCATGAATTAAAAAATTTATTAATGTAGGTAAATAGTATTATTTATAAAAGTGCCAATTATACATACAAAAAAATATATTTGTAATTATCTATATCAAACACATGTATACCTATACAAATTCTCATAATATATATCATATAAAATTACAAATAATCCTATAATACATTTCTACTAGATACCATGTTTCGATGGGACAAATTTTGTGTCAATCCTATATATCAACTCATATATTTCTAACTCTCAAAGTATATATTGATGTTCTTAATGAATAGACAAAATTTCACTCATTGAAGAGGACATTTACATCAAAATACCATCATCAAGAGGGAAAAGTACATCACATACACATTATAATTTTATGTTCATAAATTACTCAATATTTCTAAATTGAAGGTCTAGATATAATTCATGTAATATAATGGGAAAAATTACATCTTGGATATTTCCTAACCAATGACATAATTAGCAACATTCCCCTCTTAACCCGATTTACTATTCTTTATGGCATGTGTAATAAATGTTTTAAATTTCGTAGGTTATCATGCTAGGTATATTACCTAACTTAGGTATAGGGATTAAATATAATATATAAACCACTATAAAACCAATTACATAGTTTAAAACACTACATGTGGTATACATTATTGGGAATCCAATGCACAAAACTAATTTTGTTCCTTATGATTATATTATGTATATATATATGTATGAAATTATCCTCATGTTAACCTTAACATTTCCAAAATTCTATAAAAGTCCTAGAAAAAAATGAATCAGTATAACTCAAATTTATATTCAAGTGGTCAATTATCATTTCACTACATTATATAAATGTATCAAGTATGAAAGAATATTAAAGTAGAGAGTACATTTTTTATAAAATATTATTTTGTCTTAATCCCTATTAATAGATTTAATAAAACCGTCTAGTAGTGCATGTTTATTAATTTCTCAAATGGTATAATATAATTGATTCATAATATTCACTACAATTTTTATGTTTGGTAAACTTATTATATAACTATGTAATTCCTACCATGTATCTATATAACCATCTAACAGAACCCTCACAGAAAAATCTTATAGTGGTCAACATATATTAGGATTATTTGTTAAATTAATTATAATACTTATGTATCATTATCTTGAAGTTTATTAATTTTATATAATGTTAAAAAAAATTTACTACATGAAATGATAATATGTTATTAACATCCATTATATATTTAAAATTCTTTCTATGTTCATCATCATAGTCTTAGAAATTTTCACCCAGGATTTTTTTGGAGATATTTTAGTAACCAATGTAACAATTTTCATAATATATTTCTTTAATAATATACCCTCAACTATTTTATGTTATAAAAGGATATTAACTTCATTATGGGAAATAAATATAACTCTTTATATTTATATTCTCCAACATAACCTAAAACATTTTAGAACATAAAGAGATATTAAAATTTAAAATTACTAGTTTAATATTTTATTTTATTTACATTTTATTATTTAGGTATGTATATATACTTAAACTAGAAATTTGAAATCTATATTCTCTATATAACTCTTTAATAAGATACAAAACAAAAAAAATTTATAAAATAAAACTTATTTTCTAGAATGAATACTTAAAAAATAATTTTATATCCACCATTTCTCATAAATAATATTATGAATTTAGAGAATTATTATTAGAAAGAAGAAATTATTTTTTAAATATTCCACTTAAGGTAGTGGTATCCCTGTCCATCATATTTTAATAAATATCTTAGACAAATTTATTAATTTTATATAAAAGAACGTTTATCCTTATCTTCTTCTTAAGAAATGTATGTTGTTCGATCAATCATAAACTATGTGTATAATATCATTTGTTCATCGCATCTATTTTATTAACAAGTAACTGTATTACACCATATTTGAAGTGAAATGAGTATAAAAATACTTTTTTATATCTATATAGGACTAAAAAATATTTTTTATTGAAAATAAATATTATATTATCCTTATCTAATATATGTAAATAAAAAATATAAACACCAAAAAAAATTATCTTGATCACAAATGCCTATAAGTTTAAATTTTTTATAAAATATAAAAATAGTATTATATAACATTCTGAAACAATTAATAAATTCTACAACAGTAATACATAACTAGACACTCCATTATGATACTAATAAATCTTCTAGTATCCTAGATATTTTCATCCAATGAAAAATTTCCACTCTTTCGAGACATCTTCTTTAGGTTTGGACAATATTGACACACTACTCAAAGAAACGTTAATTAAATTTTAAACATAATTTTCTTCCTATAGTTTGATAATTTACTCATTTTTACAACCATTATAGAACATGAATGTTGACATATCCTACCCCAATAATCTTCCCTAAACACATTAAGAACAAGGGTTAAAATTTTAATGAACTAATTCATAGTGTAACAATATTTACAAAAATTCTTATCAAATGACTAAAATAGCAGAATATAAATTAATTAAAACCATCAATATCTCTAGGTTGTTAATATATGCAATCATATTGTGTACATGAATTGAGACTCATGTTTATTAAGAAATTTCTCATTTAATTCCATTAAAATGTTTAATTAAATCATATATTTTTTTCATAACCATATACATACACTAGTTGAAAAATTTAAACATTTATTTTACTCAGGAAGGTATTACTAAAACAATTTTTTTTACTTTTTCATAAGAATTATTATTATGTTTTTGTATCATTCCAATGAGTTGGTTCTATAAAAAAAATAATTTTCAAGAATTGATTTCAATGTCACATTTGATGATGATGGTACTATATTTATACAACAGAATCTTTTATTAGATGAGTATCATGTATTAAATTCAATTTATAAGGACATTTATTAATTTTTATCCAACAAAAATTATAAACGGGTTTAATATTAATTATGTAAATTATTGGTCTAAAATCCATATTTCATTATGATTTGGGTCACTTTACTATGTATCCCATTAAATAGACATTTTTTTAGATTTACATGTTAATCATATTAGATATGAATTTTGGATAGTTTAGATAATAACTATTTTTCCAAATTGATTATATGAATTCACTAAAAATTAATCCTTTGGAATTTAAATCCTATTAGGATTTCCAAGATAATTGTATCCCAAATAAAATGAAAAATGGATTTTTAATTCTATTAGGTCCACCAATTAATTTCTTTTCATACAGAATATAATCTATTCACCCTCAATATTATCATGAACCTACATGGTTGGATGATCAGGGTCTTGAAAACTTTTCTCTTTGGAAAGAAGCATACATATAATTTTTAAAAAGGATTAAATATCACAATTTAATATCATTTTCCACTTATATATTCACAATAATGATTTCTTAGTATTGATTCCCTATTTATTCTTTAAAAATATTATTTTATGATACCACCTTCACTAGTAGCCTTCTTATATAAGGACACCACTTTTTACTGACTAGAATATGAGTAAAAATTTGATTTTTTCATTCAAACACTCATAAGGGGAAAAATGGTTTCCCCCAAAGAATATGATATCTAATAAATTTTATGACCACTTTTTGGTTCCCTAAATAAGATACTTACACTAGTAATAGTGTTTGGTAGAATTTGAGCTATTCTAATTTTCATATAGTATTTAATATTTAATATTTAATTAATAAAAAGGTAATTTATTTTAACACATTTGTTGGATATAATTTTTAATAAAGTATTGTATTGAGTTTTTTCCTTTATTTAATCTATAATTTAGTGATATACATAGGGTATAAACTTCTATCGGTTTTCAAGGCAAGGCTCGTGCCCCTTTTCCTTTTACTTTTCTTTTTATTTATTTATTTTCCATTTTAATTTTATCTTTTATATGATAAATTGTTGCAAATGAACCTTTTGAGATTACATTTCCACTATTGAGAGAGGAGAGGAAGAACGAGAGATATAGAAATACAGATAGAAGATGAGAGGTGCTAGTGAAAAGTGTGGTATGAGCCGAATCATTGTTTGACAACTGCGGATTGTAGAAATATGAAACGCATTGGTAGATTCTCTCAAAGGTAGGATATTATTATATTAATTCCATATAACCACATATATTTACAATTTACTTGTCATAATGACCTATTAATAATACTTAGTACCCCTCAATAGATGACCTATAGCTTTTGGGGATAAAAATGATGTTTCAGGACAATTTTATGGGGTTCCCATTTGAAAATACAAATCACACAACATGTAGTTGAATAAAACATGTTGTGTGTTCTTCTTATTTGGGGAATATAATATTTTTATAAGTAAAAAATGTATCAAGATTACAATCCATGTACTATTACTTGGACAAATTGCTCAGTACATGTCCAGACAACCCGTGGGAGGGAACATGGTCATGTAGGGTACACGACCAGACTCTGTGTGGGCCACATGCCATATAAAAGTATTAGACTAAGTATAATACATGGTTGGGACATGTGAGGTACATAATAGGGTACCCTATGTATGGTTCATGTTGTGTATATGGTATACACTCCATGTAATTAATCTTTACATTACATTTCCAATTTAATTAAATGCCCAGGTGAGGCTTTGATGGTACATGATGTGTACTAGGCTATACAGGTCGTGTACTCCTTCTTTGCTACAATTTTGAGTGTTTTCGACAACTTCACACCCTATAGTAATAATTGTTCACATTATAAGTCCATTTTGAGTATAATTCATGTAGATATTGATTGTAAAATCCTTGAGGTGATCTAAGGACTCCTAGAAGGTGTTTGGGGCCTTTAAACTAAGTATATAGGTTCTTCCTCAGGTATTCAAATACAGCTATCTACAAAGAGTGATACCCTTGATCTATGGTGGTCCATGAGATATATCTCTATAATGGTATTCAAAGAACATTCCTTTTTTGATAATTGTTTTCTTCTCTTTTCTCATAGAGGATCTTGCGAAGGATTTCCCAACCAAACTACTATTTTCAAGGGTACCTTTTTAGATTTCTTCACTTATATGCTAAAATATAGAATTCATTATATGATCCCTCAACTAGTTTACGCCTTTAGATGATCTTGCATTGGATTCCATGTAATGACTGAAACATTATTCAATGGATTTTTTTCTCTTATTATAATTATTTTATATTGTATAAAACACAAAAATAACATGTAAAATCCAATAAAAACATCATTCTCCTAAACGAAGAATGAAATAACAAATATTTAATGGAATTCAGAATGGTATCCCGAAAGAATACTAACAGGACCCTTGGAATAGTGGAATGACCATTAAGAATAGTAATTTGGCCAATATATTAGTATCCTCATCAATGAAATTATAAATAAAATTTTATTCATCTTATAAATGATAATATGATATAATTTTATCATATAATATGTAAATAAATTTTTTAAAAATGATAACTTAAGTGTTGGTATTTTTGTAAAACAAAATCTTTATTCGTAATTTTAAAAATAATATAATGAATTAAAATTAAATTTATTTTAATAAAATAGATTCATAAATTAATATTTTTTTCTTATGATCATATTATTATTTTATAAGACCCTAATCAATTTTTCAAAGTGTTATATAATCATATATAATTTAAAAATTGGTATTTTATAAGTAAATAAATCATTTAATTAAAAATTAAATATATCATATTTCAAAAATCATTTTCAAAAAATGGAGTTCACTTTCAAAATCTACATATCAAAAAATGGTTAGGGTGATTTTTTTCGAATTTTATAAAATAGTTGGAATTTTTTATGAATAGTGAAATACCATAATTTATGTTATTTAACAAATATAAGAATTTTTGAGTCATGTATGATGCATGGATGAGGTCAGCACAATAATATCTAAAAAATCTTCTCCATTTACTTTATTTATTCATATTAATCAAAACTATTCATAATTTTGATCTAAAATAATAAACCAATGAATAAAAATAATCAAAACACACCTCCCTCTAACCCTATAAGTACCAACCCTCACCACCTATTTTACTCAAACCTGACAAGCTATGAAGATTTTCCAATTTCTACCCAATACCCTTACTAAGAAACTCCCCCATGTTCTGGATCCTTTTGTCTCAACAAAACCTTAAATCCAATTCCCCTAAAGAGGTTCTCAAGGAGAATAATTTGAAGAGATATAATATCTTCCATTTCCTTTTAATTTCCATTCTAGTTTTTTATTTTCTTATTCTATAATCACATACCCTAATCTAAGTTGAATTATACCTCTAATAATTTTTTTATAATGTAATTTTATTATGTTAATGGAATAATACATCATCAAAACTCTTCTCCTCTCCCTTTTATTATAAATACGAAGATGTCGTCCGTGAGGTGTTGATTTATTACTTTCAAGGATGAAAAGTTTTAATTTTCCATTATAACCATAAAGGAAGGTCATAAAACCATTATAATGGATGAAACCAATTTTAAAATGTATATTATAACCTTTTTTATTCTATGGAAATAACAAATAACCATAATATCAAACAATAAAACAAAATGAGTTTATTGTGACTGAAAACCGAAAAACATTAATCTAAATGGTTATCAATAAAATTTTGTCTAATTAATCATCCAAATATATGAAAACAATATTATTTAAGACCAATTAAACTTATTGATGTTCATTAATAACATATAATTTCAATTCTGGGTAATTATCCCCCTTTTACATGATCTTTAATATACTTATACAAGTGAACTGATCATGAAATACATGAAAATGAATATTCCAAAATGAAGAAATTGAACAATAAAACTCATAAAAATGGACATAAATGAACTTAATAAAATTAAAATGAATAAAATAAATGTATAAGAGGTTATTTATTTATTAATTAATGAATAAACGTTTATTATCTAAGATATTAAATTGATGAATGAATTCGGACATATGGTAAGGGGATTCTCAAACCCAGTTTAATTTCTTTGGATTATTCCTATTTCATGAAAAAATTAAGGGTGAATATTAATTTAATATTCAACAGATATGATTTTATTTTTTTCCCTTCTCATTTTTTTGATATACATGCTTAAAATTTGATTTTATGCAAAATGAAATGATTTTTTTTCAAAATAACTGTTCTTTCTAAAAACACATGTTTTACATCTCTTGAGATTGTTTATTCTTCACTCAGGATTTATGATTCTTATACCATGAATTTTATTACATTTATATTTTGGGATCAACATGGTTTATTCATGAATATATTCCTTATTAAGTTCTCATGAACCCCATTTCCTTTCCATGGGTTATTTGAGGTATAATAATGAAGTATTATCTATGTTGCATGCATTATTATGTAAATGTGGTGATGTGATGTGCAAGAATGGAATTATATATCATGAAAATCCACTGAGTAATGTGATTTATCTCATGAGATAATGTGAAATATGCATGAACATGATTCTTCATCGGTTCACTATTATAATGTTATGATTATGTACAAATGTTATGATTGGAAATCATGATAGCTTTGTTCAAAACTACGTATGGTGTTTTTTCACTAATACATGATGTTTCATTTTAATGAACTTAAACATTCCATTCCTTCATATAATTCTTACTCTCATTATTATTTTTATGATCCCATGATTATTCTATGATGATGATGAGTATTATTTCCCATGTTATATTGATTCATGTTCTTATTTATCCTCTTACTTGTCTTTCAGGTCACACCTTTATTTCATATATATCTTTAGGTGACTACTTATACTAAAGAGTTCTTTAGGGACACTAAGAAGCTATAGAAGAATTAATTAAATAATTTTCATGTTTTATTATGCAAAATTTATGTATGTTCATAATTTTACCAAGACACTAAATATTTTAATCATGGTTGTGTAATTATTATTTATTGTTTATATATAAAATTATGTAATAGTAAAATAAGAAAAAGGATGGTTACTATAGTTGGTATTAGATCATGGTCTTTTTAATTTGTGAATTAGTATTAAATAACATCAGTGAAAACCCTTAATCCTGAAGATAAGTATATGTAAGAACCGAAGAATATTTTTTCTAGAAAAATGTTAAACATAGGGATCCCACAAGATATGCATTTAGGGTTAATTTCACAATAGAATAAATTATTTATTCATGAATAATTGATTACTATTTTTTAAAACATTTCTCTTTTAGAAATTAGTGGGAACTAGGAGAAACCAAGCCAAAAAACTGTGAGAGGGACAATACAACAATTACCTTGAGCAACATCCCCAATGCATTTAGAGGCGGTGTTCAAATTTTCATAGAAATACTTATGCATGGGACTCATGATATGAACAATAACATGAATAATGTTGAATTTATACCATCCCCAAATAGGATGAAATTGGCTATAGAGTCTTTTATGTGGAAACAACCACAGACATTTAGTGAATCTTTTGATCCACTAGATGCATAATAGTGGGTCAAATCAATGGAGAATATATTTTATATTATTCAATTTTATGAGATGTATAAGGTGACTCTAGTTATTTTTTTAGGTAGAGAGGCCCACCAATAGTGGGTGTTGACTAAGAACACCAAGATGAAGTATGGAATTGAAGAGATGGATTACGATACATTAAGAAAATATTTCTTAATAATTATTTCCCTTGAACTATGAAGACAAGGAGGAATATATAATTCATAGAGAGGATAAAAAAGGAATGTGAATCTATCATGGAATTCAAAGAAAATTTCACATGTATTTCATGGTTTCCCTCAGGTTCTGTTTTAAATAATGATAGAAAAATAGCATAAAGACCCGGAATTTCCATGTAATTTTTTTAATTAAATGTAAATTTTACGAGTCCGAGAAAATTGACGGCGCATGATTCAGAGGCCCAGTGTTCCTGAAATCAATTTCTGAAGTTTCCTTCAGGTACATTTAGTTAATTTTCGAGCTGGTTTTTATAACATTTGAACCAGTGCTCAGAATTGAAATCCAAGGACACCGTTGAACTTGCAGCACCAGTATTCACTTAAGGAGACTCTCACCTCAACGGAAGTTGGTCGAGGGTTAAAGTTAGTTTTTGGGTTTTTCATGGAAATAATAAAAATAAATTAAACACATGTTTTTTTGTTTTATCTGTTGTAACTACCCATGTGGTAGTCGGAGGTGGGAACTCCAACACCTAAACCTACCATGAGAGGTTATATTGGTGGGGAACACCCGAGGCCTAAACCTCCTCTTCATGTTTAATTGTGGTGGGGACCACCCGAGAATTCAAAACCTCCAAATTTGAATTTGGTAGTGGGGACCACCCAAAATCCATAATAATGGTGGGAGAGTAAAACCTCTCAAATCCCCTCATTGATTAGGGAGATCCTCTTGACCTCCTCTACCATTAATGGTGCCACTACCTCCATTAATTTAATTCTGCCAATCCACCCTAATTAATCTTACCAACATAGGTGTTTAATTAGGCTAATTTGAAATTGGTGCCAATGACATAATAAGATATTTTTATCTAATATCTTTGGATACCATTTCATTTAGTTGGAAAAGGAGGATTGTGGAGAGGAGGAACGTGGGAGAAAGCTCGCAATGAAGAATGCTCCACCAATGAAGAATGCCGACGAGGAATGCCTTCGACTATGAAGAACGACCTCGACTACTACATTGTTCCTCGGAACCTCCTTCGACATAGGATGTGTTCCTCTACAATGAATCGACGTCCACCTTCTCGCACCAACGATGATGAATAATGAACAAGGTAGGGGTTTATTCCTTATTTGATGAACACATCCAATGTTCTCCCCTCTTTTTCTTTCATGGGGTTGGGAAAAGAAATTAACGAGGGATTATGGGAATTGAATATATCTTTCGTTCTCATTCTTGTTTATGTTCTTGGTAAACCTCATTCTACCGCCCTAATGTGGAGAGTGTGGGACAAACTATCATTTATTTTCCTCTCTATAACCCTTTTGTTGATTTGTAATGTTCTTCGAAACGGAGAAAGGAAATAATTGCATTGAAGGCGATGATGGCAACGACCGCGCTACCCATGGCCTCCGCAACCCATGACGCCCCCACGATGCTCCAACACTCTGGCTGGACTAGCTCCACCACCCCTGGCTAAACCACGTCGCCCGCCAGCCCTGTGATGCCGCTGATCGAACCGACCCTATCCGTGATATACCCTGTAAGCGGCGCACTGGGCCTTGGCCGAGCTGCCCCGAGCCGCACCCCGCGACCCTCCAGGATGAACCGGCCTCGCGACGCCCTCCTGAGCTTCCCTGGCCAAACTAGCCCGCACCCTCATGGCACCCCGGCCGAATCGGCCCCTCGCAACGCCCTCTGAGCCAAGCCACCCTTGCATCGACCAGCGGTCGGTATGCGCCCTCGAAACTGGTTCGTGCCCTCGAGGCCCTTTGTGACCCCTCGCTGCCCGCTGGGCTGTGCCGAGTGGGTCGGGCCAAACATAACGGGTTGGCCCACCGAACGGGCTAAGCCAGACCCAACGGGTTAGGCCGGGTTGACCCGAATCAGGTCGGCCCAGACTGGGTCAGGCCAGGTCGGTCTGACCGAGCCTGACCAGACCCGGACCCACTACGGCCATTTACATTCTTTTAGCCATATCATTGGCACCGTACATCCGTTTGACGAACCGTCAGAAGCCCTGGTAATCTTGGAGCATGACGGTCCCTTTGAGTATACCTTACTAGAGTTTGGGGTATATTTGAGATACGGTTAGGTTGGATCATGCATGAATCCAACCAGGCCCCTAGGACTAAAAGACTAATAACCCACAGACCGGGCGTCTGATTGACGTGTTGTCTATTGCATTGAGACCCCTATGACATGGAAGACCTTTGAGATACTTCTTCATAGGACTTCTTAGTTGGAGTATTGACCAGTAGCTTGTGGAGTTGATCCTTCCAGTGATGAGCGAGCAGAGTGCGGAGACCTAATAGATGGATGACACATGACGACTGCTGATCGTTTTACTTGGAGAGACTCTACCATCCTTGTGGGGAGCACGTGGTTGTGGCGGTAGACCCACGGTGGAGGAGTGCGCTTGGTGACGCTGCAGACCCACAATACTTGACAGGAGGAGTACCTCAACAGGCTACGAGGGGGAGTATCTGGGTGTCGTTGCAGACCCACGGTGGCGAGTGCCTCTGTGTGACGCTGCAGACCCATGGTACTCAACAGGAGGAGTACCTCATCAGTCAAAGGTTAGTGGGAAGCGCCTATGTGTGTTGCGGCAGGCCCACTGTACTCGATAGAGGAGGAGTTATCTAGTAACCGAGGTTTCAATAATGTCTTGGGGATGTTAATTGATACTACCCCTAGAATAAAAATCCTGGTTTGAGCTGAGTTAGTACTTTTGTGTTTTCCTCATGATTGATATGGATTACTTAATAACTTAGGTATATGTATGGGCATATACCTAAGTAATGTTATATGTTGATTCCTTACTTTGTTGTTTATCCTTGGTGGATTTGTGAGACCTTGACGGTCTAAGGGTCCCTAATGAGTATCATTATACTCACCCCAACATGGGATATGCCCACACCTGGTTGTGTTGGATGCATACGACAGACAACGCTGATTGAGGCTGAGTGTACCAGGACTGGACGGTACCTGGAAGTGGACCTTACGACGAGTCAGTACATGGAGGAGACTGACGGATGTGGAGTGATGAGGAGGCAATCTGTACCTACCAATCAGGTAGGAATCCCGGAGGATGACCCAACAGCTATTTTTCCTTTCTTCAGTGGTACTTGTACTTCCAGTTCCTTGTACTTTATAGTTGGGATTGTATTTCCGGCCCCTTTTAGTTTTCATCACTCTTTTTTATATTGTTTACCTAGTGTTTTGTATCTAGTTGGGTGCTCTTTTGTGTGAATTTATAGGTTATAAAGGCAATGCCTTCCCAGTTTTATGGAATTACACCTTTGGTGCTAGTCACCAGCCTCTAGCCTATGGAAGGCGGGCTTGGGGTACTCAAGGCATGAGCCCTAAGTGACGGGTGCTGACAAATTGTTATCTGAGGAGTCGGTTCTACTACATAACTTATGACTCAAATATTTTCTATGAAGCGATAGTGTTAAGTGTAGTGAGTGTGGTTTTCAATTCAGGGATTCCAGTGTTGGTGTGGTGGACGACGTATCCATACAACAGGATCGTGACTTCTAATTTCTGACTAATTGCATGAAAACAATGATTGT
Source organism: Viscum album (assembly GCA_963277665.1). Lineage (NCBI taxonomy): Eukaryota > Viridiplantae > Streptophyta > Magnoliopsida > Santalales > Viscaceae > Viscum > Viscum album. The sequence goes on along the minus strand of OY728143.1, from coordinate 1,706,907,837 downwards.
GTGTGTGTTTTAAAAAGTTTTCCTTATGTCAGCTCAACTAGTTCATCTCACCAGGTATACCATTTTAACTATAGCACACCTATTTCTTTTCAGTATGCCTCTACACAGATAGCCGGCTAGAGTTCCGAGAGTTGTACGCACTGATAGCCCACCAAGAGATGACGTCTCAGTGTAGGGCCATTTTTCAGCAGAGGCACTAGTGGTACCACTCCACATTGGGCCACCAATGCCACCATCCCTAGCAGCAGACGTTGCACGCCGCTTGAGCGCGTTGCATGAGTTCCAGCGCTAGAGGCCACCCAGGTTCAGGGGAGAGACGGACCCACAGGAGGCTGAGGATTGGCTAGAGGCTGTGGTGAGAATCATTCTACTATTAGGGACACCAGCTGAACTCACAGTGATACTTGCTGCTAGCCTTCTACAGGCAGCATCGGGAAGATGGTGGATATTGAAGCTCCAGGTCCACGATGAGGTGACGCTTCTCTAGGAAGACTTCAAGAGCCTGTTTCGAGCAGATTTTGTCCTAGTGACTCTTCACGTAGTGGCCATTCAAGAGCTACTTCATCTACAGCAGGGCAGCAAGACTATAGCTCAGTACTCAGTGAGGTTCACAGACCTCTCACGCTACTCATCCGATATAGTGCAGGTCCCATTCATTAGGACTCAGTCCTTCAAGCAGGGACTCAGGCAAGAGATCAGGGCTTCGGTGATCCCACTCATCATCCCGAAACAGGCGGGAGTGTTAGAGGGAGCCCTCTTACTGGAGAGTTTCCTTACTAAGAAGTCTCCACCAGCGAGATCCTCCACTATTCGACACGTAGTAGAGTTTTCTAAAGCTGGCAGCAGACAGATGTCGCAGAGGTCCAAGAGGACCAGACCTACAGGTGGATGACCGTATGACTCAGGATCAGTTGTGTGGGGAACTAGAAGTGTAGATAGACATGCCAGGAGTGGACAGTGTTACACATGTGGCGGGCAGGATCACATGGATCATGATTGTCTAAACCGCCATTCGGATGATTAGTAGATGTTTGAAGGACCACCCATGAATAGATAGAGATGATTGAGGAATGATCTGTGTCTACTCCACCATAACTACAGTACTTATAGACACAAGTGTCAGTCACTCTTTCATTTTCATTTCCCTCATTCAGAGCTCAGAGATTCTGACAGAGCCATTGTCACAATACATATGGAAAAAGGCTCCCACGTGAGCATATTCAATGATTATGCACCACTGTCAGCAGTGTGAGATTACTCTAGGAGGCGAGAGCTTCGACTGTGATCTTCTAGTAACGGCGTCGAGGCGTTACGACGTCATCTTGGGTATGGAATGGTTATCTATATTCCCTACTCAGATTTAATGTATTAGAAAAAAATTGCGGTGTGTCTACATGTATGGGACCAGTTTCACCTTCACTGGCGAGAAGGGAGATTTTATAGCACAAGACGAACTTACCCGGAGAAGGGTGCAGCTGATCACTCATCAGTTGGCTAGCCTTACCCTCAGAGCAGTTGATGTGGAGAGTCTAAGCTATCCTATAGTGGTGGACCAGTACAGGGATGTCTTCCTTGATGATGTTCTAGGTCTACCCCCTCGCTGAGAGATAGACTTTTACATTGACTTGTACCCCGGGATGGTACCGATATCTACACTAGCATATCGGATGGCTCCCGCAGAGCATCATGAGATGCAGGTATAGCTAGAGGAATTGCAGGTAAAGGAATTCATCTGGCCTAGTGTTTCTTCCTGGGTAGCCTTGATTCATTTCTCCAAGAAGGCGGATGGGAGCTTGGGGATTTGTGTTGACTATCGGCGCCTGAAGCAGGTGACCGTGAAGAACAAGTACCCACTCATAAGGATTGGCGACCTCTTTGATCAGTTGAAAGGATCATGGTGGTTCTTGAAGATAGACTTTAGATCAAGATATCACCATCTCAGAGTTCGAGACAAGGATGTGTAGAAGACATCCTTTAGATGTTGGTACGACCACTACGAGTTCTTGGTTATTCCATTTGGCATAACTAATGCTCCAGCAGTGTTCATGAGAATAATGAACAGGATCTTTCAGCCATACCTAAATTGCTTTGTCATAGTCTTCATCAACAACATTCTGATCTACTCGACTACTGAGGTGGAGCATGCCTATCATTTGTAGGTAGTACTGGACACACCCCAAGAGCACCAGCTTTATGGTAAGCTCTCAAAGCTCCAGTTCAGGATTCGAGAGGTTTACATTCTGGGACATGTCATCTCGGAGGATGGAGTTGCAGTGGATCAAGTGAATATTGAGGTGTCACTTTATTTGGAGCCACCTAGGAGTGTGATGGTGGTACGAAGTATCCTGGGTTTGTCTGGTGATGACTGGAGGTTTATACCATACTTCTAAAGAGTTACAGCACCACTATCATCCTTGAAGGAGAAGGGGAAACCCTTCGTGTGTTTGGAGAGATGTCAGCAAAGCTTTTAGGAGTTGAGGAAGAGACTGTCTAGTGCCCCCATCTTGAGGCTTCTAGAGGAAGGCATAGGGTACATAGTCTACTGGGACGCATCAGGGATCGGGCTCGGATGTGTGCTGATGCAGGATCGAGCAGTGATCACATATGGTTCACGACAACTAAGACAACAAGAGAAGAAATACGCTACCCATCACATGGAGTTAGCAGTAGTGGTATTCACCTTAAATATGCGGTGACACTATCTGATGGGCGAGCGTTTTACCATGTAATATGTTCACAAGAGTCTCAAGTATGTCTTCTGTCAGAATGACCTGAACCTGAGATAGTGACGTTGGCTTGAGTTCCTCCAGGACTATGACTTAGAGATAGTCTATACTCATAAAAAGGGGAACGTTGTTGTAGATTCACTCAGCAAGAGATCTGGTATACAGCTGCTAGGCGAGGTGACGGAGCAGCTAGCTGCTTTGTAGATATCCTTTGTGGATAAAGATGGAGCAGCTTTTCTTCAGTCTCTTACAGTCACTCCCCCACTTCTTCGGCGATTTAGGGAGGCGCAACATGGGGATGCTGACTATGGGATGTGACATGCTCAGATATCCATAGGGCATGCACCTGATGGATTTTATGAAGGTGGGGAGCATGTCGCCCTCTTCAAAGGACGTACCATGGTACCAGTTTCACTTTAGGAGGAAGTGATGAGGGAGTTCCACACATCCCCTCTAGCGGTACATCCAAGAGTGGCGAATATGTACCCGGAATTCCGATGACAGCACTGGTTTCCAGGAATGAAGAAGGTAGTAGCATAGTTTGTCTCTCGGTGCCTCATGTTTCAGTAAGTGAAGGCAGAGCATCAGGTACCAGTAGGCTTGGTTCATCCTTTAGAGGTCCCATAGTGGAACTGGGATGGGATATCCATGGACTTCGTGATAGGACTTCCACATACATCCAGAGGTCATGACTCGATTAAGGTGATCGTCAACTGAATCACCAAGTTGGCCCACTTCCTATCGATTAGATAGTAGGGTTCAATAGAAATCTTGGGATTCCTCTATGTGTAGGATATTATGCGGATACATGGAGTACCATGATGATTGTCTTCGATCGTGTTGCACATTTCACTTCTCAACTACGGAAGGGGTTGAAGGAGGCTTTCGGGATGCAGCTTCATTTGGGCACTGCCTTCCAACCTCATACGGATGGTGAAACTGAGCGGACCATTCAAAGCCTTAAGGACATGCTATGTGCTTGTGTCCTCGACTTCGGTTGCAGCTGAGAGGATCACTTGATTTTGGTGGAGTTTGTGTACAAAAACAGCTATCACTCCACCATCGGGATGACACCTTTTATGGTGTTATATGGGCGACCTTGTAGATCTCCATTTTATTGGACTGACCCAGGGGAGTAAGCACTAGTGGGAACAGAGATGGTATGAGCTACCACAGAGAAGGTTCAGATCATCCAGGAGTGGATGATGACTACACAGAGCAAGTAGAATTCATATGCTGACAGGAGATGGAGACCTCTAGAGTTCGAGGATGGTGACCACGTCTTTCTATGGGTCTCAACTCGATGAGGTTTGCAGAGATTTGGACAAAGTGATAAGTTATCTTCGAGGTTCGTCGGACCTTTTTTGGTCCTCATCAGAGTTGGTGAGGTGGCATGCCGCTTAGCTCTTCCACCTCAATTGCACCAGGTGCATGACATCTTCGACGTATCCCATCTGAGGAGAAACATGCACGACCCTTCTCACATCATTGGAAATGGAGAGTTGGACGTCGACGATGGGGTGACTTTTACAGAGGTTCCAGTAGAGATTGTGGATCGACAGTAGCAGGTCCTTCGTGGATGGTAGATACCTCTGGTGCGCGTTGGTTGGCAGAACATGAACCTCTAGGAGAGCACATGGGAGTGGGAGGCTCAGATGCATGCTTAGTACCCCCAATTGTTCCCTTAGTATGAGTTGTAGCTTATGAGGACATAAAGCCCTAAGGTGGGTAGAATGTAAAGACCCGAAATTTCCATATATTTTTTTAATTAAATTGGAATTTTATGAGTCTGTGAAAATTGATGGCACGTGATTCTGAGGCCCGGTGTGCCCAGAATCAATTTCTGAAGTTTTTTTGGGTATGTTCAGTTAAAGTTTGAGCAGGTTTTTATAACTTTTAAACCGGTTCTCAGAATTGAAATCTGAGGAAAACATTGAACTCGAAGCACTAGTATTCGATTAAGGAGACTCTCACCTCGACGACATTTGGTCGAGGGTGAAAGTTAGTTTTTGGGTTTTTCAGGTAAATAATAAAAATAAAATTTACATGTTTTATTTTATTTTATCCATTGTAACTACCCATGTAGAAGTTTGAGGTGGGGACCACCACACATTAACCTACCATGATAGGTTGTGGTGGTGGGGACCACTCAAGGACTAAACCTCCTATTCATGTTTAATTGTGGTGGGGACCACCCGAGAATTCAAAACCTCTCAATTTGAATTTGGGAGTGGGGACCACCCGACCCCCTAATTATGGTGGGAGAGGAAAACCTCTCAACTCCCATCATTAATGAGGGAGATCCTCCTGACCTCCTCTACCATTAATGGTTACACCACCTCCCTTAATTTAATTCTGCCAATCCACCTTAATTAATCTTTCCAACCTAGGTGTTTAATTGGGCTAATTTGAAATTGGTGTCAATGACTTAATAAGATATTTTTATCTATTATCTTTGGCTACATTTCAGTTGGTTGTAAAAGGAGGATTGGGGAGAGAAGGAACTTGGGAAAAAGATCCCAATGAAGAATGCTCCACCAACATAGAATGTCAATGAGGAACGCCTTTGACTACGAAGAACGACCTCGACTACTACTTTCTTCCTCAGAACCTCCTTCGATGTAGGAAGTGTTTGTCTACAATGAATGGATTTCTATCTTCTTGTGCCAACGACGATGAACAATGAACAAGGTAGGGGTTTATTCGTTATTTGATTAACACATCCCATGTTCTCCCATCCTTTTCCTTTATGGGGTGGGGAATATAAATTAATGAGGGATTCTGGGAATTGAATATATATTCTGTTCTCGTTCTTGTTTATGTTCTTAGTAAACCTCATGCTACCACTCTAATGCGGAGAGTGCGAGCAAAACTAACATGGCATGTCCTCTCAGAAACCCTTGTGTAGATTTACAGGGTTCTTTGAAATGGAGGAAGGTGACAACAGCGTTGAAGGAGACGATGGAAACGATCACACTAATTGTGGCCTCCACAACCCGCACGTCCCCCACGACGCTCTGCCACTCCGGTAGAACCGGCTCCACGACACTAGGCCGAACCGCGCCGCCCACCAGCCCTACGCCACCGCCGGCTGAACCAATCTGAACCGCACCGCGCCCCAGCTGCGCCGTAGTGGCCCCGGGCTGAGCTGCCCTAATCTGCACCCCGTGACCCTCCAAGTTGAACCGGCCTCACGGCGCCCTCCCGAGCCGCCCCGACTGAACTAGCCCGCGCCCTCACGATGCCCCGGCTGAAACGGCCAGTCGCGACGCTCTCTAAGTTAAGCAGCACTCATGTCGAACCACGTCCGGTCCGCGCCCTCATGACCGGTCCGTACCCTCACAGCCCGCAGGGTTGGGCCCAGCGGGCTGGGCCGAACCTAACGGGCTGGCCCGGCCAATGGTTCGGGCCAGACCCAACGGGTTAGGACGGGTCGACCCAAACTGGGTCTGCCCAGACTAGGTTGGGCCAGGTCGGTCTGACTGAGTTGGACCAGACCCGGGCCCACTATGACCCTTTACTTTCGTTTGACCATATCATTGGCACCGGATGTCCGTTTGATGAACCGTCAGTGGCCCTAGTAATCTTGGATAATGACAGTCTCTTTGAGTATACCACACTAGAGTTTGGAATATAGTTGAGATACAGTTAGGTTGGATCATGGACAAATCCAACCGACAGCTCGGGACTAAAAGACTAATAACTCACAGACCGGGTGTCCGATTGATGCGTCGTCTATTATGTTGAGACCCCTATGATGTGGCGTAACATTGAGATACTTATTTTTAGGACTTAATGATAGTTGGAGTATCGACCAGTAGCTCGTGGAGCGGATCCTTCCAGTGACGAGCGAGTAGAGTGTGGAGACCTAGTAGTTGGCTTAGACCCGACGACTGCTAACCGTTTGACTCGGAGAGTCTCTACTAGCCCAGTGGGGAGCACTTGGTTGTGGCCGCATACCCACGGTGGTAGAGCACGCTTGGTGGCATGGCAGACCCATGATACTCAACAGGAGGAGTACCTCTGTAGGCTACGAGGGGGAGTGCCTGGGTGTGGTGGCAGACCTATGGTGGGGAGCGCCTCTGTGTGACAGAGCAGACCCACATTACTTGATAGGAGGAGTACCTAAGTAGTCCAAGGTCAGTGGGAAGTTCCTTTGTGTGACACGACAGACCCATTTTACTCGATAAAGGAGGAGTTGTCCAACAGCCAAGGTTTCGATAATATGTTGTGGATGTTACTTGATACTACCCCTAGAATAAAAATCCTGGTTTGAGTTGAGTCAGTACTTTTGTGTTTTATTCATGATTGATATAGATTACCTAATAACATAGGTATATGTATGGGAATATACCTATGTAAGGTTATCTATTGATTCCTTACTTTGTGGTTTATCCTTGGTGGATTTGTGAGACCTTGAGGGTCTCGGGGTCCCTACTGAGTATCGTTATACTCACCCCTACATGGGTTATGACCTCACCTTGTTGTGTTGGATGCAGATAACAGAAAACGCTGATTGAGGCAAAGAATACCAGGACTGGATGGTACCTATAGGTGGACCTTACGATGAGTCGGTACATGGAGGATACTAATAGATGTGGAGTGATGAGGAGGCTATCTGTGCCTACCCTTCATGTAGGAATCCCATAGGATGACCCAGCAGCTATTTTTTCTTTCTTCAATTGTACTTTTACTTCTAGTTCCTTATACTTTATAGTTGGGCTTGTATTTCTGGCCCCTTTTACTTATCAGCACTCTTTTTTATACAGTTTACCTAGTGTTTTGTAACCTGCTATGTGCTCTTTTTTTGCATTTACAAGTTATAAAGGCAATGCCTTCCCAGTTTTAGGGAATTACGGCTTTGGTGCTAGTCGCCATCCCCTGGCTTATGGAAAGCAGGCTTGGGGTAGTCATGGCATGGGCCCCGGGGGATGGGTCGTGACAAATAGATAGATTCTTTAGTGGTTTAAAACCACACATTCAAAAGGATATAGAAATTCGAGAGTTGGGGAGTTATGAAGATATCTTTCTATGTCCTCTTAAATAGGAGATGGAATTTATAAAATGGTTCTTTGGATGTGAAGATAAGATATTAAAGATGGATTTTCATGCAATATGATCTAATGAAAAAGTGGAAAGAAAAATAAACCACACACATGTCCAAAAAGTGGAAAAAACCATCATGGTAATTACCTAAAAGGGATGGGAAAATGCTTCAAGTATAGAGGATAAGCTCACTTAGCTTGTGAATGATGAAGATATATGAGGAAGCAGTTCAATGTGGTGGAGGAAATGTTCGAACCACCAATGGGTGAATGTTTCAACTATAGGGTGAAATGGCCCTATGAAAGCTAGTGTATTAAACCTCAACCAATTGAGGGTAATCAAAAACATCAGAAAATAAAGAAAAAAGAGAAAGGTAAATATTATTCCCTCACTACAGATGAGGTGGAGCACAAAAATGATGTTGTGATAGGTACTCTGGTTATTCATTCAATAATAGAGAAAAAACTATTTGTTCCTAGTTCTATGAATTCTGTCATATCATGAATGTTTATAAGAACTATTCAAACACCACCTCTAAATATGAAGGATTAGTTATATATGAGAATATTAAATGTGTGAATTATTTCATCTAAAGTATATAACTCCTCCCAGGTTAATTTTGGTGGACTAATGCTCCTTGAAAATATTTTCTTACTTTATGTTTTGGAGCTTGTTTCTATATTAGGAATGGATTGGATACCTTTAGAGAAAGAAAACATCAACTATCAGGAAAATGAGATTACTCTTCACATCCCAAGGCATCCTAAAATTATGTACCTGTGAAAGGAGGATAAGGAGACTACTTAATAATCATTGTCTCATGTGTGGATATTATTTCTTTATGATCTATCACAACTATCTCAAATTATTGAGATAAAGAATGAAATCGTGCTTGAGGAAATTCCCATTGTGAGGGACTACATTGATGTGTTCCCTAAAGAATTTATTTGGTTTTCCTCCTAATTGAGAGGTTGAGTTCTCAATTTAACTTATTCTTTGATCTCTTAATATATTAAAGACACCATATATAATGGAAACCATTGAGTTAGAGGAACTGAAGAAGTAGTTACAAGAGAATCTGGATAGGGGTTTTATATGCCTGAGTTCTTCACCATGGGGTGAAAAAGTCTTCTTCAAGAAGAAGGATGGATCAATGCACCTCTACATTGATTATCATGATCTCAAAAAAACATGATAAATATCAAGTATCCCCTTCCATGGAAATAGGACTTGTTTGATCAACTATGTGGTGTTGAGTATTTCTTTAAGGATGACCTTTAGTTGGGATATAAATAGTTTAAGGTGAAGAATTGAGATATTACAAAGATTGTCATTCAAATGTGGTAGGGGAAATATGAGATCATAATGATTCCATTCAGACTCATTAATTCATGATAAACATTCATGTACTTAATGAATATATTCTCTATATATTACCTCAAAAAAAAATTGAAGTATTTATTGGTGATATTTTGATATAGACGAAGAGAAAGGGGAACATGAGGAGAATTTTGATATCATGATAAATACATTTTGAAGTTAAAAAAATTATGAAATGTATAGTAAATATGAGTTATAGATGGAATAAGTATCATTCTTGGGTAATTTTATGACCAATAAAGGAATATCTGTGGACCCTTCCAAAACAAAGTCAATCAAAGAGTGGTCCAGGCCAAAATCTGTAATAGAGATCCTTAGTTTACTTAGTCAAATTGTGTATTACCAATGGTTTATGAAGAACCCCTCTCAATATTAAATCCCACTAACCAAGATGACTCGAAAGGAAGAATGTTTTTTCTAGACTAGTTTATGTGAATACTGCTTCAATGTGTTAAAAAAGAGGCTTATCACCATGTTAACACTCACACTTCCAACAAATGGAAAACAAATTTCAGTAAATAGAAATGATTAAAAGAACAGTTTACAATTCTTAATAATTTAAAATAAAATATTGATAGCCTATTCCTCAAGGAAGTTGAAAATTCAATAGAAAAAACTATCTCATGCATGATCTTTAGTTGGAAAATTTGATCATCGTCTTGAAAATTGAACAACCCATTAAGTAATTGATGATTTTTTATTTTTGGTCAACCATTAAAAGTGATTATTGTTGTGCTGTTATTTAGTTCAAAGACATTTGAAAATATGGTTACACATTTTTTACAATAATGAATAAGATCAATGAAAATATTGATTGTTTTGTGTGAGGAATGTGGGTGTAGAAGTGGAAGTTTTTAAGTGACATGAAATTTTTTTGATAGACATTTTACATTGATATCGTACCAAAATTTTGGCTAAGATAGCCAAAAACCATGGGATCTATGTGAAAAATTCCTTATATGGGCACTAATATAAAAAGGAAATCCATCCATTATGGAGTGTCAATGGGAGCAATGATTAGCCATCGTGTAGGGGCGGCATGATGGAGGATTCAAGAACATATATGGGGTGGTTCCAGTCCATGTGAGAGTGACTGATAACTAATTTATATAGTGATGGGGATGAAAAATTTATATAAAAGGTCTATGAAACAAATGTTTTCTTGATGTGGGATATTATCTAGTAGCTCTAAAAAGATTATGACCACCAGATTAGTCGATCTTATTTTTCTAAGCCATTCCATCATCTCTGCAACGTCATCTTCAACCTCATCCCATGACTAAGTATTTTTTTTTGAAGGATATCATTATGCATTGAGGTCGATAAGAGTTTGATCAGTGATCACTGATCTTAAAATGAGTCTTCTAATGAACTGAAACTGATCAAAACATCATGGAACTCCATTTGGATACTCTTTTACAAACATGTAATAGATAAAAAATAGTGACATGTAAATTGTTGTTTTATATTTGATGATTTTATATAGAGAATAAAAACAGGTGGAAGTGAGATGATGATGTGTTTGGATCTCTGTGAAATTTGGAACAGTGAGTTGATGGAGTTCTTGAATATAAATACCACCTGAGACTCTCATTTTTAGTTTGATTATTATCTCACATATGAGCTATGAGTTCAATTTTTGAGAGAGAAATAGAGTGGATCACACACTTAATATTTTTCGAGGATGTTCCTTGTATTTGATCTGATCAATCAATATTAATGTTTGCAATATATTTTTGAAAATCAAATTAAATTATTAAATTTTTTCAAATAAGAATTGTTACCCCATGAAGCATAAGGAGAATCCATGAAGGAGAGTATCTATGAGTCTACGTTGATATTTGTAAAACTATTATGAAAAGTATACCGAAGAAACATGTTTAAATTTTATGAAAGAAGAAGAAAAAATGTGCATCTATTATTGTCTATATGAAGGGTATTCCTAACACTCTCACAAACTAATACTCTCACAAACCATCATTCTTAAAATCTTATATTATTTCATTCTTACTCAGTTATATAAAAGATATCATACTACTATGTAGAGTTTGATTTATCAATATTTAACATCCAGTGTACTTTACATAAGCATAGAATACAAAGGAATGTGTGTATAAATAATTTGATATTTTAAAGAAAAGATAGTTTATACAAAATATAATTTTTGGGGAGAAACATGAATCAAGGAAATAAATATTTCTAGATAGTTGTGTAGTAATTTCATAAATTTTAGTGATAATTGTGTTTTTGTTGAAGGATACGCCCAGTTGAAATTAAAATTTGATAGTGTACTGATACAAAAAGATAAAATTAATGAAAAATACGATTTTTTAAAAAATCATACAGTCACTTTTTTAGTTTTAAATTCATAACTAATTAGGTTCATTTCACTTGTTCAAAAATTTGGGTATTGCATGAGTTTGAGTTTTCAAAGAGTTTATCTACAATAAGTATTATGAATTAGTTATTCTGGATAGTGATGTGTTGTATTTTATTGATATTCTAATACATCTATTTTGGAATGAGTGATGAACTGCAATATCATCATATTACTGAGGATTGAAGAGAATGATTAATTTTCTATTACAGAATCAGTTTATATTCTTTCTCATAGCGATTATGTTTATTGTTTGTATATTTGTGTGAACCATTATAGTCTTTTTTCAAAAGAAAGTTTATAGGGAAATGGATGATACCTATTCTATGTGGTTTCAGGGTGATACCTGACCTAACCACTTGTGATTTGTGATTTATTTTTAGTGTATAATCTATTGGTTGGATCTACCTAACAACAACATTGATGTAGCCACCCTTCTTTGAGGAGAACCTTGTAAAAATAAATGGTTTCATTGGGATCATACTCTACCAGGTAATAAAAGGTTAATTTCAAAGAAATTAAATTATAAAACTATTGTACCATTGATTCAACCCCCCTCCCAGTGGGATAAATCTTTCTCAGAAACTTCAAGTGGTATCATAGAATGTTATCTATAAAGGATCTTTTTAAAAGTAATGATGGAGAATTTGAATTCAGTCAACAAAAGGTGTTTTCAAATTTTTGATAGAAAACATATTAATGGAATAGAATAACACAATGATTTCATTCTTACTATCACAAGGATTTGAGGTTTGTGATGTAGTGAATGTTTTCTTTCCTCCTCTATAAAAATATTTCCACATGACATTTGGCGACAAAAGAAATATGTAGGTTGATAAAAAAGGAATAAATAAAATTATATCATCCATGTATGATAATTTCATTACTAAACTAATGGGACTTAACACAACCAAATAGATGTGGGATAAACGTAAAAACATATATAAAGGTAATTTCATGATCAAAGAATACAAGTTTCAAAATTTGGAGGGATAAATTTGACGATATCATAAAGACAGAGGATAATAAAGTGGATGACTATTTTTCTAGAGTTAATAATGTTTTTAGTGATATCATAGGGTTTGGAGAAAATCTACAGGATTAAACTATTTTTATAAGATTAATGGGAAACATTATAGGTATATTTGAACTAAATATTTTAGCCTTGGAATAAAAAGAAGTCATATCTCTTGATGAGATACACAATACATTATGCAACTATGAGATGTGAAAGGAACCTATATTCAAGAAAAAGGATGACGAAGAAATGGAATTCAAGGTCCTGAGTAGACAAAATATCAAAGAAGATGCTAATAAAGACTCTGGTGAATTTGAAAATGAAGAATAGAATTAGTACAAGTATAATAAAATCACGTCACTTATCTAAAGATACATTAAAAAGGGAAATATTATATCATCCTGACTCGAATGAACACTAATACGGTACCCAGACTAGTGGGTCACATGGCCTCATGTGCGACTCCCCATATTCCAGAGGCTTTCAAATATCATAGAGGGTGTAAAGAGGTGATAGGGGGAGACTATACCCTCATGATCAAAGTAACACATCGTTATATCATGTAATATATAATATTCAATAGAAGAAGAAGTAAAAAATGACAACACAATGGAAGAATAATAATAATCAATTGAATAACAAAATATAGACAACACCGATATACTATAGATTCATGCATGTCCTAATGACGATACTTAAACTAAAACAAAAGTCATACAGTAGAAATTGATACAATAAAATATAAAAATAAATAATAGAAAAAAAATATCTTCAAGAAACTCCATGAGAATTCTGAGATCCATCTCAGTCTTGTGTTTCTAACTCCCAGATACAGGATAAACAGAACTAGCAATCAATAAAGGTCCTGGAAGAATTAGGTTTACTCGTGTACCCTAGTGCAATGGCGACCCGAGCAGGTTGTGAGATAATAATTCAAATATCTTCCCAACAATGGTGTCTATGACTAAATCTAGTTATTGAAATTAAATAATAAGTTTTCAGACCATCTGAATAAACAAATAGTCTGAATAAATAAATAAAAACTCATCCATGTTCCTAAGGGATACCTAGAGATTATACGTGATTCAGATCATAACCGGAATAAGCGCCTGATTAGTTTCCATAAAAATATAGTAATAATTTATATGTATATAATATAATTCTATGTTGTGTACACCTATATATACTAATTACATTGCGAAATAAGTGGAGATATTCTCGGAATACTATTAAATTGATAAATTGTGGTGAAACACATAGAAAACCACCAAAAAGCCGCAATATCTTTCAAATATTTAGCATGGCGTAAGATCAATGCTCCCTTAGGGAATCAAGGATGAAGTCATGATAAGGAATGTATTCATGTCATTTATAAGTGTACACAAAGGGGAGTTAAATGATTACCATGAAGATTATTCCAACCACTACTGGACGACTTCCCTTGAAAGAAGCTTCACTTCACCTTACAACACACCAACATCAACTTATCACAAGCCTTCACCGCATGAGGAATTTCATGATCATTCATGATTAACCACGTAATTCCTCCATGACTAGTAGAGTTTTAAAAGGTTGGATAGGCCACCCACCACAACAATGTTGTGTTTCTAATAATTAACCGACATGTTTCAAAACATGCAATCCTAAAAGGAAGTTAAGAAAATTAACCATTTACAAATGGTCCCCTTAGGTTTTTTTCCTTCTACTTGAAATGGAAAGTATTTTCCAAAACTGATTCGATTCCCCCACCTTAAGAGTGTCCTAGCCATAAAAAGAAAATATTTATTACATACACTCAAAATCATACTACACCAAAGCTATATTAAACAGATGTGTGATGAACCTATGAGAAAAACTAAAACAAATGGAAAATCATACAATGAAATCCAAAACCAAATCGACCGGCATGTCAAAACACCTGAGTCTTAAATAAGTCATCCCAATCATTAAGATGAACTTTATTTAATTTAATTCATAGGTCAATACACTATGGATAAAACCCAATAATGTACTCAAAAGCACTAGGCCAACCATTTCACCAAACTCAAATAGTTCATTAAAACATTTAAAATCTCAATGGGTACCACAATATCAATCCATACTACAGGAGATCACAAAAGTAAGATGGAATACCCTTAATTCTATCCATATGATATCCAACCAATGAATTTAATAATTTTATGTCATGTATTGATAACTAGCTCAAATTCACATTATCCTAAACTACTATAAAATATGATGATGAACACTCGAGTCACCTAAGTAAAGAGGAAAGGGTCACTAGTTCTATAAAGTGTCCAACCATGCCCTATTAATTTCAAACAAGCTAAAACCCAACATTACTCGATCCTCACACCCATAATAAGGGAATGGAATCCATGAAAACCTATTAAAAAATGGTGTTATTTGATTCTAAGAGTCATACTTTAAGAAACCCCACCTGAATGACACCAAAGAAAAGAAAACTCATTGAAAAAAGAAAGGAATTAAAACTCTATTGGTGATACCTACCATGAGATATCCCCTTTCAAAAACATACTAATAGAATATATCACTAGGTCAATCCAATACATTATACTAGGACTTACACCTATCTTTTAATATATTGCTAAATAGGAGAAATTCCAACAAAATATGCTCATGTTTCCATTCCAAGGTAACTTAAGAGAAACTAAAACTACCCTTACATGAGGGTTTTATACAAGGGACGCCATTTCAAGTTCTATTTTTAAGTCTTTTATACTAATTCAAAATTAATCTTTACACATATAAAATGTTTCAAACAAAACAGAAGGAACCAATTTAAAAAACAAAACCCATGGTACTTTTTTTCAATTAATTACAAAAAATAGACAAGTTAAATCAATCTTCCTTTTTAAACGATTTACCGTTTATTTAAATCCATTTATAGTGAGGTAATTTATTAATTAAAATTCATTTTATGTAATAATAGAAAATAATACCTATGAGGGTCCCTTTAAGACTACATGGGTCCCTCAGAAAAAACCCAATAGTAGTTGTATAATTATAGTGATTACAAACACCCAAATAGTTAATACCATAAGTAACATGACCCAACCAAACTACTTGTGTCCAGTAGTGCATTTTGGAAGTTAACCAATTCCTTTATAGTTAATATTAATCATCTTTCACATTTATAACCATTTCAAAATATATGATGGTCACAAAAACAATGGTTCGATTACCTGGGTTTCCACCACCCTAATCTATAAAGAACCCAGAAACTTTATGGACCAAAGTCTTAATCCCATTTAATTGAATCCAATTTCATTTCATAATATTACATATTCATGTATAATGGTTCAGTTATATTGGTGGCCATCTACCAATCTATAATTCACCCATACACTTTAATGTTTGGAATTTGGAGCCCATTAACTAAACCAATTCACTTTAATAATTTTACATTAGCATCCTTTTTCATTTTAACAATAGTTTCTAAACATTTCTAAAGCTCAAAGTTGGTTCGAGTATATGGATAACATTTTCCCAATTATAAGGTTCCCATACACCTTATAATTGAAAACTAGCTCTCATTTAATCTCAACCCAGATATTTATACCATGAGACAATTTTCATAATAAAATCATAACATAACATGTTATTATAGGCATTAAACATAGAAAGAATTCTAATAAACTCAAAATAATGTAATATAATCATGATAGAACATGCCAAACAAACTCTCAAGCATGTCATATAATCGGGAATTATAAAAAAATAAAATAATGGAATAACACTCAAAGCACACATCAAAATTGGTATGAAAGCTATAAATTCAACTACACAACATAGAATATGCATGGAATGTGAATTTTCTTTGTTACTATGTTGAAGCATGTAATTTCATTTCATTACCATATTGGGCCAAGGGTAAAATTCCATAATAATATAAACGGTAAGGAGTGTAAAGTAATTCATTCACTCAAAGTGAAATAATAATCAACTATAATAGTAACCATCATAAATAACAATCCCATCCTTGGACACATTGTAGTTTCCCTATGGATGGGGTGATTATTTCAAGACACTTCTATTTACCAAGAACTAACACATTCATAGTCTCCGATATTGTAATCCAAAATTGTAATACAAAGGAAAATTAATTTTTTGATACCACTTTATAACGTCCTGACCTGACTGAACACTAATATGATATCTGGATCGATGGGTCACATGGGCTCATATGTGCCTCCATGTATGCCAGAATATGTCCAATTACAGCAATTGGGTAAAAAGGTGATAGTGGGGAGATGATACCCTCATGATCAGAGTTATATAATAGTATATCAAGTAGTAAATAATATACAAAAAGGTAATAAGTAATAAAAATGATAGAATATTGGAAGAATATTAATAATCAAATAAATAATAAAATATGGTCAACACCAATATAAAATAGATGAATTCATGTCCTGATGATGATACATAAACTAAAAAATTACATCTAGTAGGTAGTGATATAATATAGAATAAAAAATAAAGAAAAGAAAGAAAATCAAAAAGGGAAAATCCATGAGAATCCCATGCTTTAGCTTCTTCCTATGATCCTTACACCGAGGTACAAGCTAAATAGAACAAGAAATTTACCATGGTCCTATAAGAATAGTTTTACAGTGTTACCCCACTACAATTGCAGCCCGAGAAGGATGTGAGATAATAATCCCAGTAGGTTCACACCCATGATGTATACGAATGAACCAATTTCATGAATATAAATATTCAGTGTGAAGGTGATATGAATAGATTAATAGACTGAATAAATAAATATCAACCTTCCTAGGTTCCTAAGGGGAACCTAGCAGTTATACCTTCTTTAACCTATAGTCAGAATAAGAGTCTGATCAGTTTCCATAAATATTCTATAATAATATATATGTACATAATATAGTTCTTTATTACAACCACCTATATGAACCATGTATGTGAAAATATAAGTGGTGATATTCTTGGAATAATGTTTACTGGATAGACTTAGATGTAACTCGATCATCCATAATATGTATGAACAAGCCTATAATCTAATGAAGTAGGGTACATTCCAACATCCCAATAGAGTGAGATATGTTATGCTACAAAACTCAAGATTCTCATGGAGATCTCCCTTTGAGATTTTATTTTTTCTTTAGTCATTAATTGTACTGTATCATTTAAAATATTGTATGTTTTTTGTTTTCATTTTGTAACATCATCAATACATGCATGATTTTGTTGTATATTGGAATTTAATATTCTTTTATTATCCATATGTTAATATTTTTCTTCCACTTATCCATATTTAATTTATTAATACTTCATCTATTATCTATTGTTTATCTTATGATATACAAATGTTCTACTATGATCATGAGGGTATAGTCTCCCCATTATCACCTCCTTACACCCTCACTGCTAGTCAGTAGCCTCTGGCATATGGGGAGGTGCTCTTGAGGCCATGTGACCCATTTTCTTGGCAACCATATTAGTGGCCATTCAGGCTAGGATGTTACAAAGGGTATGTACAAAGGTAATATTCAACTAAATTTTTTTAATCGTGGTGGAATAATACATTTTTCAGTTAATTTTATAAATATAAAATGTGTGTATTATGAGAGTGATGATTAAGATAAATGTTCTTAGAAAAATATATGGGTAAAATATTCCAAATATTCTATAAAAACAGCTAATAAAAATAAAAATTTTCATACCAAAATAATAACCATGTTAATTAATGAACACAAAGAATACTCTTCTTTTGGAAGTCTTTATGAAGAAGAGGTTCCATAAAAATTTATGAATTTTATGGCTAAAATTGGGAAATTTAATGAAAATTCAAGTAGTGATGAATAATATGATAATGTGTCTTACATGTAACATTTCTTAAAATCACAACATGAATCATGTCTTAAGAAAAATACTAAATGCAAGAATGAAATAAATATTTTTAAGATATAGAATAAAAGAGAACTTGCTTACATTATTGAGAACATAAATATAATTTTGATAGTTGTTGAGTAAGGTAAAATGATGAATGATCATTATAAGAAAATGACCTTAAAGGATAATGAATTGGATAAGATCCATTTAGAGTATCTCAAAGTAGAAAACTATCTGATGAAGATCAATAAAGATGTTAAATAAAATTATAAGTTAAAGCTAAAAAATATTTTGCATCTAATAAAATTTTCTCAATGAAAACGGTTTCATATTCTTCTTATAAAACCAATATAAATCTATTGTTTATAATAATTAATGTTATATTGAAAAAAAAGGGAAAATCTAGGCAACTAAGAACAATGAAAAATATTTATCTACCACAATGAATTATATGGAAACATCATATAATGATATCAACTTAAGACAGAAGGAATCTTAGTATTAGATGGTACAACTAAAAAAATATCCTTAATAAAACATCCAATAGTATGGATGATATAAATTTAATTATTATTGTGGGTGTTGTGGAATTTTGTAAGAACTCAGACTTTCTTTTTAGGAATGTTTTCCTTTTATAGTCATTTTTAAGAAAAAGTGGAATTTTTGGAAATTTCCAAAGTAACGCCATGTACTTTACACTCCGTGTAATAGGTTACCATGGGTAGCCGTGTGCTGGCTATGTAGGGGCCACACAAACAGCTGTGTGTGGGTGACTTGGAGGCCGCCTAAAGTGGAGTATGGAAATGGAAAGTACATGTCGTGTACTTCAAGCATACATGCCGATTATTTTCTTTTTTTCATTAAACAGATAGGGGTCACATCTAATCAACAGAACACCCTTCTTCTAGGTCTTTTTCATCCCAGAGAACCCATACGACCGTGATCCCTCTCTGAGCCCCCGAGCCTCTGTCCGATCTTTGATTTGATAGATGTCGATTGCGTTGGGATCACCTTGGTTAGCTTGTCCTTCTGCTTGATCTCATTTCATGATTCATCTTCTTTCTCAAGTTATCCTATGTAGAACTTTATAGATGTTTTTGTAGATCTACAATGTTCTAGGGTGATTCAAGCTTCAAGGTTCACGTATATCATTCCTATACACCGAGGTAGGTGGTTTGTGCCATTCTATTGAAGTTATTTGAGTATTATGCGAAATTTTGTCCAATGCCCTTGAACGGGGTATTGCATGATTACCATTTTACCCCTGTTAACTAGATATTAATCAGGTTGTTTTCTATGATTTGGATGTGTTTGCCCGTGCATGCTCTGTTTACTACGATTTGGTCCGGTTTAGCCTGTTAAGCTTCTTTGATGTTCTTCCCATGCATAGCACTGTAGGATGGATTGATTATTTTTATCTGACAAGATTGATACGCTGTAGACTGATTAGACGAGTATTTTTGTAGGTTTACTTTTTCCATATTTCTTTTCTATGCTAATTTGATTTACACAGGGCCGTGAGAACCTGGTGTAGTAGACTATAAGGGTAATTGACCGAGTGAGCTTCCTCAGATAGTCTTTGAGCACTTTAGGATATAAGGGGAATTGACCGAGTGAGCTTCAGCCGAAGGTCTTGAACCACTTTGGGCTATAAGGGGAATTGACTATGTGAGCTTCCTCATAGATTCTATGAACACATGGGGCTATAAGGGGAATTGACTGTGTGAGCTATCTCATAGAGTAATTGACAACTTTAGACTATAAGGGGAATTTATCATGTGAGCTTCCTTAGATAGTATTTAAATTATTTTTTACTATAAGGGGAATCGACTGTGAGTGCTTCCTTGGAGAGTATTTATATATTCTTATGACTAAACCAGAGGGGATAGTCTACATGTACTTTCCATAGGGTTACTATTTCCAACACTTTCGTCGGGGCACGCGCGTTCTTCTAGTTCGGGGATGAGAGGTGCAGTTTTTGTTGCCCCGCATTCCCACTTTCCAAAGGCGGGCGATATCAACTCCTTATTTAGGGATGTCTGCTCCTTGATCGAAACGGGGTGATGGGATTTCGGTTCTTTCATCCATGGATTCCTCCTCTGAACTCGTCACCTAGTCTGGGTCTCCCTCATAGATTTAATACATTGTTCGGGAAACTCTTCATGGTGCCATATCTTCATGGACACCAGTTAAATACACTGCTTCTGTTAGGATATTCCATGGGGTATGGTCACGAAAGCAACCTTCGGTTAGGGGAGTAGTTAGTTTTGGCATCACTGGCATGTCTGGACGGTAGGGGATTGTCATGTCTGTCTTATGTCCCATATTAGAGGGCTTCTCGAGGGAGCAAAATCCCGAAGCATCCCACATCGAACACAAGGAATCGTATTCCATGGGAATGTATATGAGGTTTTCCTCAGCTTCCCATATTTAACACAGGGTATACCATAAGTTTAATGTCCAACAGAGACGAATCGAGTTGATCAGAACACTGACTAGAGTGGATCAGATGGGTGCAACCACTAGAGGGAACACCAATATTGGGGCCAACGCATGGTTGGCTTCCCGGTTAATGTTTAGGGGAATGGGGGTATGAGGTGTCACGATCCCACCGGGATGTGGCGGCCCGGGTAAAAATCAGGATGGATAATGGAGAGTTTAAATGAAGTGGATGGTGAATGGGATGGAACCGCCATGAGGATGATGATAGTTTTGGTCTTCAGCCTCGAAGAGGCTTCCTACATATCCCCGTAGCAGTGAATAAATGTCCACTTAGTTCATCTCACGGTGGCTTGCTGCCAGATTCGATCACAATGGCTTACCACTGGATGGGGTCACAACGACTTACCACTGGATGGGGTCCACAGTTTAATGTCATGCAGGATAGGGTCGAACCGATGTGAAGGTGGTCAGAACTGTTGGGTGTTGGGCTTGAACCTTGTGGAGGCTTCCTACGTACCCCACCTTGGAAAGGATCAAAGACCACAAAGTTCAGATGGTGGCATTTAGGGCTTACGCTATGAGGCGGCCAGGGGTGTCTGTGAACCGACGTGGAGGAGGACCTGGGGTCCAATGGTTATTTGTCTTGAACCTTAGGGAGGCTTCCTATATACCCTACCTTGGAAAGGATCAATGTCCTCATAGTTCGAATGGGTTATTTGGGGCTTATTCTCTGAGGCGGCCCAATGAGTTGGTGAACTGACGTGAAGATGGTCCGCACAACCGGTGTTGGACTTGAACCTCGTGGAAGCTTCCTACGTACCATGCCTTGGAAATGATCAAAGACCATGTAGTCCAGGTGGTGGTATTTGGGGCTTATGCTCTGAGGCGGCCCAGGGTGTCAGTGAACCGGCGTGGAGGAGGACCTGGGGTCCAATGGTTTTTGGGGTTGAACCTCAGGGAGGCTTCCTACGTACCCTTCCTTGGCAAGGATCAAAGTCCTCATAGTTTGGATGGGGCATTTGGGGCTTACACTCTGAGTCATCCCAATGAGTTGGTGAACCGACATGAAGATGGTCGGAACAACCGGTGTTTGGCATGAACCTCATGGAGGCTTCCTACATACCATGCCTTGGCAAGGATCAAAGACCACTTATTTCAAGTGGGGTGTGTGAACCGACGTGAAGGTGGACCTGGGGTCTGATGGGTGGTGGGCTTTAACCTTAGGGAGGATTCCTACATACCCTACCTTGGCAAGGATCAAATACCACGTAGTTCATTTATGGGTGTGGAGCATACACGCTAGGCTACCTAGGGTGTTGGTGAAATGATGTGAAGATGTTCGGAACAACCAGGTGTTGGGATTGAACCTTGTTGAGGCTTCCTACATACCCTGAATTAGAAAGGATCAAAGTCCTCATAGTTTAGGAATGAGTGTGGTCGAACAAATGTGAATGGGATCAGAACAACCAAGTGTTGGGCTTGAACCTCATTGAGGCTTCCTACATACCCTGCCTTAGCAAGGACCAAAGACCTCGTAGTTCAGGTATGGGTTTGAGAAAACCGACGTGAAGGGGATCAGAACGACCGGGTGTTGGGTGTGTGGTTTACACTCTAGGATTCCAAGGGAAGATGTCATGTTCGGTTCTCACTCTAATCCCATGTGAGTCATTCTCGGTGTGAGAAACAAGAGATAATAGAGAACTGGCAATCACGTCGCGAAAGGTGCATCCATGGGAAGTGGAGTGGGGCTTACACGTGATCACAACCCAAATAGGAAACATGGGATTATGAGTGGTTAGCAGCCTGAAGATGTTGGGACTTACTCTAGAATGGAGGCCCGTGGGAGGCAAATCACAGAGGGAGAGGGATTTGGGACCGAAGAAAGGAGAAGCATTGTTCCCCATCACACCCTTTGCTGGCCCTGGGGACCGATGAAGAAAGGAGCTGGGATGATGCCTCCTACAAGAAAGCTATGGGGCTTACACCGCGATGGTTTCCTTTTCCCTGGGGACAAATGCCACTCCCATAAAGAGTATATCATCCCCTATGGAGACTATTGGGCGTGGAGAATGTCCAAGGTGGGGGTGCCCTGCATGCGAGGCACGAGGCGAGATCACAATTTAATGTCATGTGTTGTGGACGAAGGTACATGGTGGTTTAACATCCTGCAACTCGAACGAGGTGGGATTGCTCCGCACTCCTAGGACTTACATAACCAGTACCCTCTACTCTTTGGTGTAGAGAGGGGACAGGCAAAGCCGTGGCGAGGGGGTGTTATAGAGAAAACCATCTGGGGGTCCACATTAGTGTGGTTATGCGAAGAAGCAATAGCCATCAGCATGCCTATGAAAAAAAGAATGAGGTAAAGCAATGCAATGGGAAGTATCATCCAAGGGACTTTGAAATCACATCGTGAAAACCTGGAGGGTCGCACTGGAAAAGGAATTTCAAATCAGAGGGGTTCATAGGAAGGGGCATTGTCAAGCTCTATTGCTCTGCGTGGCAGAGGGAACTTGCGAAGGGGTTTGCTTTGTGAAGTGGGGTGCCTTAGCCTAAGCATAGGGTAGAGCTTCATATGGGAGTTTCTTTGTTAAGTGGAAATTCATTCGTGGAACACTGCCTCATGGAGCAAAGGTGCCTCACGAAGCAATGTGCTTCGCGAAGTACAATGACCCTGCCTTAGCATGTAGATCATGTGTACATGAAGGGTGTTTCATGAAGCATAAATGCTCCACGATGACCAGGGTACCCTTGGGGATCCCCTTCCTTCACGGAGGCCCTTAGGCTCTATGATAGGCATCCCTCTCAGAAGAGAGGATCAAAACGAGACAAAGGGGAGGCAATTTGCAGAGCAGAAGTACCTCGCACAACTCATGGTTCGTAGAGCAGAAGGTTGCTTCGTGATTTGAGAGCTAGGAATTCGAAAGATCATATTTTCCATCTTCCGAACTTGGGGGGAGTCTGGTATTTTTAAGGGAGAGGCACCATAAAGAAGTGCTCACTCGGCGCAAAGAGGAATTCATTTGATCTGCGGCACGTCGCGAACGTCAACTGCGGTCGTGGATCATTACCACCACCTTGCTTCATGGAGAGGCGCGAATGTCAATGGGTGTCACGTAGCGTTACCGCCTCCTTGCTTCGTGGCGGGCTGCGAACGTCAAGGGGGGTCGTGAAGCATTGCCGTCTCATTGCTTCGTGGCCGGTCGCAAACGTCAAGGGGGGTTGCGGAGCATTACCGGCTCCTGAGTACAGATTATCATCCTCAGACAGATGGTTAGTCAGAGCGCACGATCTAGGTGCTTGAGGATATGCTCCAAGCTTACATTCTAGACTTTGGTGGTTCTTGGGAAAAGCATATTCCTCTCATGGAGTTTTCCTATAACAACAGTTTCTAGGAAACTAATCAGATGGCACCTTACGAGGCTTTGTACAGTAGGCCATGCTGATCTCCTTTGTGTTGGCTGGAGGTAGGAGAGGCAACTTTGTTGGGACATCGTCTCCTCCAGGAGACCTCAGAGCAGATATAGTTGATTCAGAAGAGGATGACTACTGTAGAGTCTCATTAGAAATCATATGCTGACCAGCGGAGGTGACCTCTATAGTTCGAGGCCAGAGACCAGGTTTTCCTATATGTTACCCTAAGGTTGGGACACAAGAGGATCAGGAGACAGGGTAATCTTTCGCCGAGATACGTTGTGCCGTTCGAGGTTCTGGAGAGATTCGGGCTAGTTTCTTATAGGTTGCAGTTACCTCAAATATATCAGGGTATGCATGACGTCTTCCATGTTTCTCAGCCTCAACGCTATTTCTGAGACCCGTCCCACGTTTTTTGACCCGAGGAGGTTGAGCTGAAGCAGGATGCATCATTCAAGGAGCATCCTATCAGGATTGTTGATCGTAGCACAAAAGTACTCTGTGGTCGGTCTGTTCCTCTAGTACGGGTGCTATGGCAGCATGACCGTGTGCAGGACGATACTTGGGAGAGGGAGGCCGATATGCGATCACAGTGGCCAGAGTTGTTCATGGTTTATTCTTCTCCACCTTTATAGGGAAATTCGGGGACAAATTTCTTTAAGGAGGGAATTTTGTAAGAACCCGGACCTTCTTTTCAGGTATGTTTTCCTTTTTTGGCCATTTTTGAGAAAAGAGGATAATCTGGAGATTTTGTAAGTACACGCTGTGTACTTTTCGTCCTCTCGAGGCTGTGTGCTGGCCGTTTCCAGGCCAGTCACACGTGGTGTAGTGATGAGGTGGAGTCCGATTAATATGGAGTACGGAAAAGGTGAATACATGCCTTTTACTTAAGAAATACATGTCGTGTACTTTTCTTTTTATTTCATTAATCGGAGCGGGGTAACACCTAATCCCTGTTTTCATCTTTTTCTCTGCCTAATTACATCCAAAGCGACCTAGAAGACCGATTCTTCTCCGATCCACTGATCCTTCACTGGTTGTCCGAATCAAACGTCGCCGGGTGAAATAGAATCGCAGTGGTGAGTTCTCAGTTCTTCTTTGGCTATGTTTCCTAATTCCTCCTCTTATGAGAGTTATCTAAGGTTGAACATTTTAGAATTTTTTGTATATTTACTTTGTTCTAGGACGATTCACAGTCCGAGGGTCAAGAATATCAATCTCCTAGGATTAAGGTAGGTGGTTTGTTGCCTATGATTAATGTATTTGAGTTTTTGTTGCAAAAGTGCCGGATACCCATGTATCGGGTATATCGGGTTAGGGTTTGATCAAGTATCGTTATCTAACTTAGATTGCTTGTATGCTTGAGGTTATTAGATGATTAATAATTGCTTGTTAGCATGTTTGAGAATCACCCCATGGGTGTTTCCCCTTGTTTTGGTTGTTGATTACCATTTGGCATAGTTTTCCTACGAGGCAACCCTTTTTCCCATTGCTAGTATGCATGTTGACTTGATTGCATGTATTGCCTGCTATTTATATTCTTGTGGATGCATTGTAGAAATTATCCAAGTAGTTTCTGAACTTACTTAGGATGCTAACAGTCGATTACGCATGACTAAACATCTCAGGGCTGAGTAAACTTGGTGTGGTAGACTATAGGGGTAATTGATGATTAGGGATTCCCTAGGGAGTCTATTATAATTAGTATCGATCGTAGGACCTAAGAGAACGGGACTTTGTGCTTCCTCAGAGTGTCCTTAGTTACGTAGAGAGACTCTAGGGGGAATTAGACGTAAGTGCTTACTTAGAGAGTCCATATATTTCATTGCAAGACCACATGGGAATTGATGGTGAGAGATTCCCACAGTGTCTGTGCCTTTGTACGTATACTTGACTAGTGGGGTTTTCCAGTAGGAGCCACCCAGAGATTCAGTGCTTTATTTGTTGGTTGGTTGTGACGAGTCCACCAAGCCAAAGAACAATCTTGGGTTTGTACTACTTACTGTTTAGGTAGACTGCTGAGTTACCTGTTGTGCTTACTTGCTTGCCTTCGGAGTATAGATTTGTTGCTAGGTTCCATGGTTTATAGCTAAATGATTGTACTGAACTAATAAATAACTGGGAATGGAGTTTGGTAGGATTTCTTAATTTAGTGTACATCTGCTTCTCTGCAGCATTTATTTCCTTTACTTTTTCTATATTACTCACTAACATTTGGACACAGATCTCATGGTGATTTCCTACTGGGATTAGTCTCACACCCTGTTTGGGTCCTTCTTTTTGGCCCAAACAGGTTATATGGTTGCAGGTGTGGACAAGTATTTTGGCCCTTCTACTTCAGGTACGTGATTGCTGGTTGGAGCTGGAGAGCATAGGGCCGAGCTTAGGCTTGTGATGCTTCTGGAGTTGCTGTTACTTTTGTACTTTGTTTTCAGTTGTATTTCAACTCGTTGTTGTGTCTACCTCTTTCCTTGGATACTTTAAACCACTGCATCATTATCATTATCATTATGTGTTCTCTGCTTCCGTTGTTTAGTTTTAGTGTTTGTATGTTGTTTACTGCTTCCGCCATTGACTGTTGTTTTCTGGCATTGTATTCCATACCAAATGAGGGCATAGTTTCTAAAATAACTTACAAAGGCCCTCACTGCTAGTCGTAATCCTTTGGTATTTGGGGAAATGCGTTTGAGGTCATGTGACGAACCGGGTATGGGGAAACAGTGGAAGGGCTCCAGATTCGGGTCGTTACAACCGGATCCTTCCTTCGCGGCAGGTCTCCAATGTCAAGGGGGTTCATGGAGCATTACTTCCTCCTTGCTTCACGGTGGGTTGTGAACGTCAACGGCAGTTGTGGAGCATTACTGCCTCCTTACTTCGCAGTGGCACGGTGCAGACGGTTCTCCATGAATGGGCTTCACGAGGCAGCCATCGGTTCGGCGTCTTCTTCTCCTCCCTACATTTTGGTGTCAAAAAATTCCCCCCGTCAGACTTGGAGTTGTAGAGAAGTCAAGGGTTGAAGTCTAAGGGTCAATATCCAAAATCCTCAGTCTTTCGTGAAGCTACATCCCAAAGAGGGATCGTCAAGTGGGAAAGCGAAGCCCCGATCAGATGCACCGCGAAGCAGGCTTCGACCAGGGCACGCCGCGAAGCTCTGAGGGTCCCCTGCCTATAAATAGGGGACATGAAAACTCTTTTGACCCTTTTCATCTCTGTGATTTTGGACTTTAGATATCTTGATTTGTGAAGCTTTGTGTATTATGTGACTGATCTCTACGAATCGGGACTTCTCTTCACGGCGCACAACAAGTTTTTGACTCTGCTACAGCGCTTCGCGATCTCATGCTTGAAGGTGTGGGAAGGACTCCGTGAATGGGCTTCACAAACTCTCTACACGAACGGGCTTTGTGAACGCTCTCTACAAACGAGCTTCATGAACCAACCTGAAAATCGTCGAAGTTCTAAAACCAAATGGCTCACCAAGAATCTGTCGAGGGGGTTCTTGCAGATGTTGCCTAAAGGGATGAGATAGGGAGTACTCTGGGTCTGGGGGAGTTAGTCCATAGCCACTCAGACCATAGTTCATTGGTGGAGCTACTATTAGAGATCCAGAAGAACTACACGTTGTGTAGGAGGTTTCCCTTGTATGGCTTCGGGCTTAGGGATGACGTCTTCATCCCTGAAGCAAGCAGGGACAAACCAGCTTACTGGTTTCAGAGCACATCATGCCAGCGCCGATGGTTCAGGGTGGCTGATGGCCATGACCAGGAGGATTTCACACCCATCAATGTTGATGGATTATACAACCACCTGAATAACATCGATGGGAAGGCGTTGTAGATGGAGACGTCTCCCCCTCTATACCATATGATACTGAAGGCAACTTTGAGGAACCCAAGGAAGGGGTGGTCCAAGGAATGGTACCTACGCTAGGGCGGAAACTTCATAGACGATTGGGCCTGGGCCTACTGGGGAGGGGCCTCGTGTGAGGAGTTTGGGGATGAGCTGAGGAGAGTGGGTTTGTATGAGGTGGCATGGGCCTCTCAATTCCACATATATCAACCAAAACAGCTGATTCCAGAGCTATTAAGAAGATGGTCATCAAGGACCAATACCTTCCACTTACACCATGGGGAGGTCGGTATCAGCTTGTGGGATGTCCACCAGATCTCAGGGGTCCCGATACTAGGGGTGATGTACCACAAATCCCTCCCCATCATGAGTGTGTGAGTGGATCCAGAGAAAATGCCATGAATGGCGATGGCACTAACGGGGCTTGTGTCCGGGAGGACAAGGAGGCAGTAAGGGATGTCCACTTCAGGAGGTGGTTCAAACAATTCCTGAACTTCTTGGAAAACAGGCAGTTTCCGGCGAGGCCTCAGACTTGTCCAAAGGGGGCTCAACGGGGCAAGGAATACTTGTACTAGTGTCTTTTTTAGGACAACCAATGGAAGACCTGGGGATTCAGTGTCATCACCGAGCAACAAACAATACTTAGGCTAGCAATGTTCATCATGGATCTGATCTGTGGTTGGATCCTACCAGTGAGGGATACCAACATGGGAGTATGCCCAAGCACATTCATCATGGTATCCACATTAGTGATAGGAGGGCGGGTCAACCTAGGAATCCTAATGCTCGCCAAGCTGTATAAGGTGTTGTGGAATATCAGTGAGGGAAAATTTCCACAGAGGGTATGTGGTACGTTCAACCTTCTGTATGGGTGGATAACAGCACATATCGGGGGGGGGGGGGGTTACGAATACCTGAACCCTATCTCTCTTCTAGGCTCGAACTTCCGCCCATCAATCATGAACACTATCGGGAGATTTCCGACCAAGCTAACCGCACCGTTTGTTCTGGACCGGGTGTGGAGGGTGGAGGAATTCAATTTCCACATATTTCTGTTACCGATGGGGGTATTTGCTAATGACGGTCCGGGGATGGAAGAGCACTGGGCATGTCTCTTGGCCTTTCAAGGTGGATTCCTGGTAGCGTGGGTGGACCGTGAGCACCTCTACGAGCCGTATACCCCACACCGGTTTACAGGGCAATTCCAGTGTATGCAGCGACTGACCCCACAGGTCTATTTGGAGGTGCGTTATGAAGAACACCCGTGCATGATGAGGCAGATGTGGCTCATATTCATGCGGGAAGATGGGAAAATGGGGAACGAGTTTCCTCCACCGACCGCCATCCTTGGGTTGGTAAAGGAATATTCCTAGAGTTCATAGGTGGATTATCCAGTGGATATGCTGAAGTAAACAACCATTCAGGTCTGTGATGGTGAGCTTTCCCGACCTCGGGGCTGGGGACGGAAGACATCAAAGGAATCCCGTGGTGGTGGGGTTTCCGTGGCGGCAAGGCCCACACCAGTTTTGGTGAGGCAGTGGCCATAGGTCCTGTAGCGGTAGTGGACCCAGCGGTTCCAGAAGAACATAGCCATCCAG
The DNA here is from genome assembly GCA_963277665.1 of Viscum album. Taxonomy (NCBI): domain Eukaryota; kingdom Viridiplantae; phylum Streptophyta; class Magnoliopsida; order Santalales; family Viscaceae; genus Viscum; species Viscum album. Next base: position 1,706,878,110 of record OY728143.1, on the reverse strand, counting down.
AGGGGAGGCCACCGAGAGGTTTCCGCAGGATAACTACCCTGGCTCTGGGGAAGTAGCTATGCCATTTTGACATGCTAGAGGATGGTGTCTTCCTAGAGGCCTGGGAAATCTGGGATGTCAACAAGAAATTCCTTGGCCTCACCGAGTTGTGGCAGCACCTGAACCATCTCAGGATGGATTTACTAGGGATAGGCCCTATCTGGGCCAGCATTGCGTTGCCCCAGGCGGAAGCAGAGCGGTACCTGGCAGAGTTGGAGGAATTTTTTCATTCCCAGGGTGCCCCTCATCCAATGACAGAACGAGTCAAAGTGTTTCTTGATCGCACTACTCCCCTGAAATTGTTGAATACTGATTTAAGAGAATGGTTTTCTCTGCCGGAAGAATCGGAAGAGTCCTCCTGGGGAGACGAGGCCGAGAGAGGGAGCCTGTTGGAGGAGAGAGAAGTTGGAGGTCAAGACTCGGATCTTGAAGAGTTTTCAGAGTCCCTTGAGGTAAAAATATGAAACCCCCTTCTTTTATACTTTCTTTGAGGTCATTTCAGATGCCTTGTTAACATATGAACTATGCAGGAGGGTCTTATATATAGAACTTGTTCTCATCCCTCAGTGGATGAAGATGCAGGACCTTCGGGATCCACACCTACCGCCGCATCTATTGTTGTGTACAGCGGGGCTAGGATAGCTGAGGCGACCCCTTCATAGTTTTCAGACCTTCCCACCATATACAGAGGGCCATGCTTCGAGGTCCCTATGGCATCAACCCAAGAGCGAGACTAGGGATTTGATCTCAGTATGTATCCTCTACCGATTCAATCACTGTCATCCCCTAACCATGTTTAATGATGTCCATGTCCTTTTTTCATCACGTATAGTTCTTCAAATGGAATGGGTCACCTTGGTGAGGTTGTTTAGGGATTCTGGCGGCATCCTTCCTAGGGGAATTTCGGTGGTCGTGGAGGCGGAGGTCCAAACCGACCTAGTGGTGGTGCTCCCAATCACTGGTGGGACCGTCAGCAGGGTTGATCCCGAGATCATCGAGGTAGGATCCTATGATGAGGATCAATCAGATAATCCAGATCCTGCCATGCCCAATCAAACACCAGATGTGGACCCAGCTGAAGAGTTCCTAGGGGCGTTCCCCGCATATGAGTTTTCCAATCGTGCCGAATGGGACGAGACGACCTCTGACAAAGAGGATAGCAGGATAGTCTATCTCCTATCTTGGAAGCTAGTCATGTGCTTCATCAATGACACCCCCCAAGCACTATGGTTGGATGATATGGAAATACTTCGCTCGCAGCTGCGCGAACTGTGTGCCGAGGGAGTGGATGCCCAGCGTCCTCACATGCTCGTCCGAGATCTTGTGGCAGAAAATATTCGGGAGTTTGACCATGGCCTCAGTGTGGGCTAGCAGTAGAGGAAGTCGTTAACCATCAAGAGGCTCCAGGAGGATGAAGATGAGGTCCAGTGGCTACAGAATTGGGCGGACGAGCACTCAACCTCCCTCAACACGCAATATGAGATAATATTGTGATTGAAGGCCAAGCTGGCAGAAGCCGAAGAGGGCCTGAAGCGAGCTTCTGAGGAGATGACTTCTATCCAAACCGACGTGGAGGGGGCCCAGATTATGGCCAATGAATTGCGCCCTCTTGCTACCGAGGAGGTGCATGAGCCGAATAGGCGGCAACAACACCTGGATTCCACCAGCCAGAGGGTGGCGAAGATACTAAGCTCTTTTGACGAGGTCAACCCATCCATGTGGGGAGTCGACCCCCATTTACTATAATGATTATAAACACTCAAACGTTCTTTAATTCTTTGATTGTTTGATTCCATAGAGTGAATGAGTTCCATTGTTTTTATTGGTTAATTTCATTCTTATAACATTGATGGAGCATCATGCGATCATTCCCTAAGCTCACCTGGGTCGGGCCCGATGTTAGAAACAAGAGATGACCACCTTATCACCCCAATTAATATGTAGGAGTGCAAACCAAGATTTGGGCATTTGGATTTTGAACAACTGGACCAGATTTCTGAGAGGAAATAGGAGAGACCTGACTAGAGAATGAGGCCCTCAGAACAGATGAATTACCATTTTCCTAGTGTGCTCTTGTGCATGAATGGGGTAATGCCAGGGGCGCTGGAATCAATCTAAACAGATGGGATTGGAAGGTGTGAATCATGATACCCAGGATTTGGAACACTATGGGGGTGGCGTGACAATAAAGAATAACTGTTGACTGCATTCGAAACACAGTATCCTTACTGTGTTAGCCTGGAGTGGGGATAGCAAATGAGGGTCTACCGCTAACCATGTTCAAAACATGGGGAGTGACTCAAAATGTCATTCATTAGTCTTCCGGAATGTTGGCCCATGACAATAGGCGGGCCATTGGCCGAGCATCCATACTCCTAGGGGGTTACCTTAGACATGAAAGAGGATGAGGGTCTGAATAAGGGGTACGCAAAGCGTGGAATGTGGAGTGATGGTTTGTTCGAACAAAATCCATCACTCAAAACTACGCCACCATAGAGGGAGCACATTAGATGGGCACATTGGTTTGATCATGGATCATTCCTTCTTTTAGATAATACCACTCTAACGAGGGAGCTATCACATCCCAATGTCATCATGGGGCATCCCGAAATTGTTCAAGAAATAGCTTCAGTTACACGGTTCCCCACAAGGGGTCAGTCCTGGGGGGCAGAAATGAGGAGGAATAGGATTTATGATTCTTGGGGATGGACCCATGGAAAAATGCTTAGGTGTCTCTACGTATCCCATGGGGATGAGAATCAAGAAACACATAGTTCTAAAAGAGATCTTAGTTTATGGTCTTAGAGCTCGGACCATGGATGGTAGAAAGCGTGGGAGTCACATGGTGGGGTTATTATAAAACCCAACGTGAATGGGAACCTAGGGTTATGACCCCCACGTGTTCCCTAGGAAGGTGTGACGTCAAGGTACCGGACACGAGTGTTAACCTGGGCCCGAGGAAAGTCACACGGATGTTCCTACGTACCCCATGAGGATGGGGATCAAGCTGCACATAGTTCTAAGAGATGGCATGGTAAGGTACCAGTTCCAGGGATAAAAGGGGTGTGCGGGTGTGACCCTCGCACCAACAGAAGTAGTATTTGATAAATCTTGTTTGTCCTTTAAGGTGAATGTTTTTTTCTAAGCGACTGGCCTACGGTAGAAAATCCCACCATCGCCACAAGAATCAAGCCATGTACATTCATTAACAAATGGTATGATGTGTGACCAATACCAAACATGGTGTCCCCTTAATTGAGGACATCACAATGTGGTACCATTTTTCGTTGTGCGGCCAGGATGATAATATCATAGTTTAGGGTCATGTGATGGGACTAGGCGTACATTTTAATGTCATGTGGCACAGACATAACACCATACATGATTCTGCGAAAGAATCCTCGGGCCAAGGGGCCAAAATATAGGTGAAAGGGTAAGGGGCAGGAGAAACTAGCTCCCAATTGAGATGGACCTGAAAACGAGATGTATGGGTGCTCCTACATGTCCCATAAGGATGGGAATAAAGCTATACGTAGTTCTCACAAAGGGGAAATATGAAAAGATCTTAGTTTAAGGTCTTAGAACCCAGACCATGGATAAGTAGGACTATCCCAGGTAGAGGCCACCCTTATCCCAATCCCTAAGCCTACATGAGTTGAACTTGGTGTAATAAACATAGGCGGATAAAGTATTCACAATACGTGAAATACATGAAATGGGGGAGCCAGTGAAGCCCCGAGTGATCGCCTTATCGTGGATTCTTTTTCTCCTAACGCACGGATGCGCACTGAGGAATAGTACCAAGAGTTTCGATGTTCTACTTGGACATGATGACGTAGAGAAGGATGTGAATCATGTAACTGACATTTTGGGCTTAATGGGGTTGGCATGACGATAGAGGATGACTGTTGACCGTGTTTGAAACACATCATCCATATCGCATTAGCCTGAAATGGGGACAATCAAATGAGCATCAACTGCTGACCATATTCGAAATGTAGGATTTGTATTGATTTTTTATCTATGACCCTCAAGTACGTTGCCCCGTAATAGTAGGAGAACCCTTAGTCCTAGCATCCATGCCACTTGGGGGTCCCTTCAGGTGTGAAAGGTGATGAAAGACCTAATGAAGGGGAATACGAAGCCTGAGAAATGTGTGAAAGCATATCCAAGTAGAGTCCGACATTCCAGGTACTAAACCAGAGTACCCTTAGGCACATTGGTGAATTTATGAAAGAGGGCTGAGGGGCCAGGATAACAGCAAGACCCTAAGAGATGGGGCTAGACCCGAAGACGAGATTCTCAGGCGGTCCTACATATCTCATGAGGATGGGAATCAAGCCACATGTAGTTCTGGAATTGCACATAGGGGTAAGATACCCTAATGAGGGGGGGTGTACAACATAGTTAGTCACCCAACGTGAATGAGGACATAATCTCATACCACACCATACAACCATAAATAGGAACTTGGAATGAGGGCCCGAAAAGGCCAAGGGGCATGAGGCTGGGCCTCGGTCAGAAAGTCCCAACCAGTTTGTAGTTTAACATCTTTTTGTGAGGATGAAGAGAGGAATAAGATACCTCAAACAAGGGATATGTACGACATGGAGAATAACCCAACGTGAATGAGGACATAATCCCATACCACACTGTACACTCCTAACTAAGAACTTCGGCTAGGGTCCCGAAATTGCCAAGGGGCCTGAGGCTAGGTCTCGGTCAGAAAGGCCCGACCAGTTTGTAGTTTAACATCTTGTGGTGAGGATGAATAGAGGATAAGGTTTCTCATCTGGGGATGTGTATCGCACGGTGAGTAACCTGACCTAAATGAGCACATAATCCCATACCACACTATACAATCCCATAAGAGAGAACCGGGGTTGAGGGCCCGAAAAGGCCAAGGGGCCTGAGGCTGGGCCTCAGATGGGAAGGTCATACGTTCTCTTGTACGATTTCCACCTCATCATATCTTCTAATCCCATGTGAGTAGTGATCGGTGTACGAAACAAGGAGCCGGTCTCGGCTCTCCCCGTCATATGGGGGTCAAAATGATGTCTTTTCCGGAAGGAAATTTGTTTCTTGGAGATACAACGGGGCAGAATGAACCACTACACTCAATGTTTGGGACATCTTGGGGTGGTTCCAACATCGCAGGACAACTTTTGACCATGTTCTAAACACAACGTCCCTATAGTGACCTGTAATGGGAACAAAAAATGAGCAACGACTACTGACCATATTCGTAACACGAGACTTGTATTAGCATGTTGCTCAACATCCACGAGGGCGTTGGCCCGAAGTGGTAAGAGATCCCTTAGGCCTAGCATCCATACCATTCAGGGGCCCTTCTAGATGGAGAAGATGATGGAGTCTCAATCAAAGGAGTGGGTGAAGCATAGTTGTACCCATCTATGAAATAGGCGAACGTCTCTAGGGAGAGTGATGTATGGACGGATCGAGGTTAGCTCGAAATGAATTGGAGAAAAAGTCTGCACTCCTACCATATGTCTTGACCTAAGGGGAAGATCGGGAATTTGGGTTGGGCCAATAGATAAAATGTTCTGGTGTTCCTATGTGTCCCATAAGGATGGGAATCAAGCCATACGAAGTTCTTGAATTCCATGCAGTTTAACATCATACGGTGAGGACGTGGGAAGATATAAGAACAGGGATTGGGAACATGGTGTGACCATTGTAATCCTAGTATGAGTGGGGATTATGAATCCTACACCATATCATGCAAAGATCCCCTGAGAGAACAATACCTAGGGGAAATAGTAAAAGAGAATAATTTATGGGTTAGGATCAAGGAGAAACTCTTGATCATTCCTACGTATCCCATGCAGATGGGAATCAAGACATACATTGTTCTAAGGGCACAGTTTAACATCTTGCGGGATGATGCACAGTTTAAAGTCATATAGGACTGAAGAGTTTAAGGTCATGTTGGACCATCAAATAGTTTAAGTTCACGTGGGACCATCATGCAGTTTAAGGTTATGCGGGACCATCATGTAGTTTAAGGTCATGCGAGACCATCATGCAGTTTAAGTTCATGTGGGACCATCATGCGGTTTAAGGTCATGTGGGACCATCATGCAGTTTAAGGTCATGCGGGACCATCATGCTGTTTAAGGTTATGCAGGACCATTAGGCTCAAGAAAAGTATTGCTTGAGGAACTTGGCATTAGTGGGAAGAGCTATACGCTCACCATCCATGGTCACCAGGGAGTATTCTACATTGGGGTAAACCCTGTGAACTATATAAGGTCCTTCCCATTTGGGATCCAACTTGGGAGGTTTCCTACCAAGGATCATTGGTTCCCAGAGGGCCAATACCAGGTTTCCTTATAGAAAAGAGTGGAGGCAAACCTTCTTGTTGAAGGCTCTAGCTATCTTATTCTGATGCCTTTCTAGATTGTGCAGGGCACAAAGCTTATTCTTGTCAAGTGCTTCCAATTCAGCCAGACGAATTTCAGCTACCTTATCTTGCACCTGCTGGTCATTTACTTCTATGCATAACGAGGGCAGCTAGATCTTGATGGGCAGGATAGCCTCAGCTTCGTACACCAGGTAATTGGGTGTCACCTGGGTGGAATTGTGAGTTGTCGTCCGATAAGCCTAGAGGGAATTAGGGAGTTTTCCATCCAACTTTTCTTGTTCTAACCAACCATTTTTTTTCAAAATAATAGATAGGGTTTTGTTGAATGCCTCAATATATCCATTCTCCTATGCATGGTAGTGGGAGGTATAGTTTGAACGGATGTTTTACGTGGCTTATAATTTCTTCAACTCAACTGCATAGAAGTTGGTGCCGTTATCGGTGAGGACGGCGTGAGTGACCCCAAATCGGTAGATGATATTGGAGCTCATGAAGTTGAATATATAATAGGCCTTGACCTCCTTTAGTGGAACTGCCTCTGCCCACTTGGAAAAGAAATCCGTGGCGGTCAGGATGAACCTTCATTGGCGAGCTGTCGCTGGTGGATATGGTCCCACGACATCGAGTCCCCACACCGCAAACATCCAAGAGTACTTGGTGGAGTGGAGAGGTTCTGGTGGCCGATGCATGAAGTTATCAAGAATTTCGCATGTGTGACATCTCTTGGAGAACTCGATACAATCATGGATCATGGAGGGCCAGAAGTACCCCCGTCTCCGGATCTGATGGGACATCTTCGATCCAGCTTGGCGGGCACCGCAAGAACCGGCATGAACCTCCTGCATGACCTGAGAAATATCGAATCCTTGGATGCAACAGAGGATAACACCATATAACCTATGCTTATAGAGGATCTGCTAAATACTGGGACCACTCTGGAGGGTAAAATACATCACATGATGTTGGATTCTCTTGTGCTCGGCTTGATCAGCCGAGAGGTAACCATTTTGGTGATACTCGACAAAGGGGGATCTTCAGTCGGGAGTCACTTCAACCACTTCATCTGAAAAACATGGGGGTCCGGGAATGGAGGATCCGACAGTAAGATGGGTTACTCGCAGGTCATCATCATCATCTAGGGTGACATGATAAATGACTCTCTAGTGTGCCACGTGTATAATCAGATCATCCTGCTCGGGTTCTGAAAGTGATGTAGCCAGGCCTGCCAGGGCATCAGCTCGACCAATCTGAGATTGAGGGACATGAGTAACTTCCGAAAGATATAGAAACTGGGCCATTAGTTGGAGGGTGCGCTCCAACAATGGTTTGAGCTCTGGATTTCTGACGATATAGTTATTGTTGACTTTCTTGATGACTAGTTCGGAATCCCATTTCACATGTAGATGGGGCACATTGATCTCGAGGGCCAGCTCAAGGCTAGTGATACGAGCCTGATATTCTGCTTCGTTGTTGGTGCAACCTTCCAACAACAAGAATGAATATGGCAGAATGGATTGTTCCAAGGTAATAAAGACAATACCTAGGCCTACTCTATTTAGTCCTGGATCATTGAGTTTCCTATCGGTGGGGCTCCAAGAGGCTCCATCAAAGTGCATCTTCCAACATGGGATGGAATGATCTACCGAGAGGATTGCCTTTTCGGGAAAATCCAAGTCTAGGGACTTGTCCGCAGGGGTTGGATGGGAAGCAAGATAGTCTGCCAATGCTTGTCCCTAGATAGCCTTCTGATGGAAAAACATGATGTCTAACTGCTGGAGGATTACTACCCACCATGCTAGTCGGCCCGTCAATATGGGGTGGTTCAGAATGCACTTCAGCAGGTCTACTCGAGACACTAGCTATACCTCGTGGTGCTGCATGTAGTGTCACAATTTCTCTACTCTGAATACCATAGCAAGGTAGATCTTCTCGATGGGGGAGTATTTTGTATCTATATCGAGGAGCATGCGGATGAGGTAGTAGAGGTGGTTTTCTGTCCCCTCATTGTTCTTCTGGGCATGAATGGCACTGAGAGAACATTCCAGGGCAGTCACGTACAGAATCAGTGGTTTTCTAGAGATTGGTGGAATCAAGACCAGTGGCTGGAGTAGATACTACAATATTTCCTCGAACACGGTATGGAACTCTTCATCCCATTCATTGGGTAGATCCTTTCTTCATGATCCTAGAAAAGGGATTACACTTGCCGTCCCGATTCACAATGAATCAACGTATATAGGCTAAGTGGCCTTGGAAACCTTGAAGATCCTGAATATTGCTTGGGGGAGGAATCTAGATAATTGCCTTGATCTTCTCTGGGTCGATCTCGATGCCCCGGTACCTGACAACAAAGACAAGAAACTTCTCAGAGGTAACCTTGGAGGCACATTTCAGTGGGTGCATCTTCAGGTGGCGGGAACGAAGGAAGCCGAACACTTTCTCAAGGTCTTGGAGATGGTCCTGGAACTAGAAAGATTTGACCACCAGATCATCCACATATCATTCCACCAATTTCCCGAAGATTGGCTTAAATATGTGGTGCATGGCCTGCTAATAGGTGGCACCTACATTCTTCAGGCTGAAGGGAATAACCTAGTAATAGAAAGTACCTTCGGGTGCCATGAAAGTGGTGGAATATACATCCTCAGGGGCCATCCAGATCTGATTATATCCAATGTAACCATCCATGAAGGAGACGACTTGGAACCTAGCGGTAGCGTCGATCAACAATTCTATCACTAGAAGGGTAAAATCATCCTTTGGACAGTGACAGTTGAGATCTCGGAAGTCGATGCAGACTTTGATCTGTCTGTTCTTCTTCCTGAATGGCACAATGATGGCTAGCCACTTGGGTTACTGGATCTCCATGACAAAGATGGCTCTAATGATCTTGTCAACTTTTGCCTTGATCATGGCATCGTGAGAAGGGTTCATCTTCCTGGGAGGCTGCTTGAACCCGTAATGATTTGTTGGGAGACCGAGGTGGTGGAAGGCTACCTGATGATCTAGTCCTGGTATCTCGTCGTAATTCTAGGAAAACACATCACGATGCTATTTTAGGAAATCTATGTACTGTTTCTGCTCCTCGAGGGATATAGCGGCACTGATCAATGTGGGTCTCGGATCTTCCTAGATATCAAGGTTCTCCTGTACTAGTTCATCAACCATGGTGGAAACGCCTTCTTCAATGGTGGGGGGAGCGTCCTCCAAATCCTCATCATCAATTGCAGAGGAGGGATTCCCAGCAGGTGAAGATTCCTCTGGGTTGGAAGATCCTGATGGGAGGCTGGTACCAGCCTGGACAGTAGTGGACAACATATCAGGAGATTCATGTGCCGCTGAGACCATAGCGATGAAGGCATTCGATCTGATCCCATCTGTTCTTTGGCCCAAGGGGAAACTCCTGATGATATCACAGCAATAGTGGCACGTCGTCTTGAGCCGGTTAATCCCAGCCTGGAGAAACAGACACGTATGAAATACTATAATTGCCATGGGGCAGACATCTCGGTACCTTATGGGGTAGGAGGCTCCGGGACCACCTGATCCTAGTTTGTGTAGGAGTATGAGGTGATTTTCCGCCGTCGCTTGGACTTGGGAGCATGCTTCCCTCTTGTACAAGAGACAACAAATCATTTCCCCATATCGGGGGTTGTGGCCTCCAATCGATGGATCGGGAAGACGTAGGCGTCATCCAGACCTACCCAGGGGTCAGTTTCAACTATGATGGGTTCGACCTCACTTGCATGAATTTACTTATCATTTCTCTTGTAATAGTTAGAATCCAGGTATCGGGATTCATAAGAGGTAAAAGGAGATGAATCACCTTAGATTATGCCTACTTGACCATTAAGGGAGTAATTAAGGCACTGGTGATACGATGAGGAGACCTCCATGTGCAGGTGGAGCCATGGTCTTCCCATAAATGCATTGTACGCGGTGTCCTGGGAGACAACCATAAAATCTGTACTAGCAACTAGGCCACCGAACTGGGTCTTCAAACGGATCTTGCCGACCGGGGTCTACTCTGTCATGTCATATCCCAGGATCGTTAAATCAGAGGGGTCAAGTCATCTTCGGATAAACCCAGCTTCTACAACATCAACGTCTGGATAGGGTTGATCCCAAAGCCGGTGTCAACAAGAAAACAGTGAACCTCCATGCCATTAAATTGGTTGGTGATGTACAGTGGGTGGATATGACCCTATATGGGAGAGCCTTCAGTATCTCTGGAGAATGAAATGATGGCCTGGCATTCAGCATCCTTGACTGCTTCAGCCTGAAAGGCTTCTGCAGCTGCTACCTCCATCTCAAATTGGATGGGGCTACATAAAGCCTCAGCAAGGGCCTCACACATATCTGATGACAAGATGAGGGCTTCAAGGATGGAAAGCCTCACTGGGATTCTGTAAAGGTGCTTGAGGACATCATATGTCTACTCCAAGAGAGAACTTATGCTTACAGGAGACCGCTCTTCTATTAGAGGCATGGTGGGTCCTTCCAGTTGGACTGGCGACTTCCTGGTGTTGGGCATATCCCAATGATCACTAGTCGAATCCTAAAGATTAGTTTTCGGATGAGGGCTGGACAACTGAGATAATCATGTAGCTGGGTGAGGCTGGTCTCGGCCTAGACGAGGTAGCTCCGCCTGATCCAATAGCACAAACGGTGGTGGAGGTGGTCTTGATGACACCATATGAAGAGGCTGCACGTGCTGAGTTCTGCGTTGGGCCTGCTGTCTGGTCTCGGTGGCATGCATAGCCTTGCTGGAGGTGACAACTGATGCACCTTGACGAACCATATGGCCACAGATCCACCGACGTTGGCGTCGCCTGGAAACGTTGGGGAGGTTCATCTGGCACTCCCCATCTTCAGGAGTCATATATGGGTTTACCAACTCCACGGTATTAACCGAAGCGTTCCCTTGACTATCACTTGAAGAGTCATCCACTACTGGGAATATTCTGGGAGGAATCCCCTTCTCAGGGGGCATGAAGTCGCTAAGAGTGAGGGACAACGATGGCATTGGCGGGGCACATTTCTTTCCCTTGTGCCACTGATTCTTGCTCTTATGGGAAGAGGTTGGCTGAGATGATGATGCGAAAGTGGTGGTCACAGCTTTTGAAGGCTCCGACTAATTCAAGCATGCCCTAATGATGCCATTGGTGCGAGCAACCGTCTTGCAAGCCATTCATTTCTCATACTTCTGGGACCCAAAATTAGAAACCTGTTGCCACTCTCCTTCGCTGTCTCTACTACTATCTAGCCTTACAAAGACTCCTTCCACTTATGTTGGGGCCGGGCCCAGCTTGACTATGTTGTTATCGACCTGGTCTTGAAGCCAGTCTTTGAACACATAGCACTACTTGAGGGTGTGCCCCAGAATCCAATGATAGGGGTAGTAGTTGGGGAAATCAATGAGATTCACCTCTTCCAGCCTTCTACACTCAGGAAAACATACAATCATATACTCTAAGGAACTTATAAAATAATGAGGAACCTGATTTTCGCTGAAAGAGTTGGTCCGGATTCTTTTGTCTGGAAAAGGGGCCCTTCGGGCCTGGCCCTAACGAGGAGCTGGAGGGGTCTATCAAGGAGGCGGGGCCTAGTTTTACCGCTTGGGCGGTGGCGGTGCATTCCATGGAGGTGCTTGCCGATGCTGAGGCAGACACTGCTGAGCCGGAGGGTGCGCCTGAGGAGGAGGGCCTATGCAAGGATGCAGGGCCGGTTCCACTGGTAGTAACTCCAGTAGTCTGGGGGCTTCTATTTGGGCCATTACAGTAGGTTTGACTCTGGCATCCCTCCTTGCTAGAATTACAGGGGGAAAGGACGTTCCTGGATGGCCTATTTCAGGGCTTCCTCCAGGCATTGGGCCTTATCGGAGAAGTCTCGGAATCCACTAGGGTAGTTCTGGGTGATCAAAGAAGGAACCAGTTCTGTCTTGACATTTCCTACACATATCATCAGTAATTTCTCCTGAGTCATTGGCATGTCAAGGGAGTATGTGAGCCCCTTGCACCTGGAGATAAAGTCTGTGACATGCTCATCAGGCCTTTTCTTTCACATGAAGGGGTCTTTGATGCTGGTTTTCCAGGTGGTAGAGCTAAACTGGTAGATGAATTTTCTGCAAAGGTCCTCCCAGCTGGTTATAGATCTGACGGGGAGCTGGCTATACCAGACGAACTCTGACCTTTCCAGTGTCTGAACAAAACAGCAGAGATTGGCAGCCTCCTGTTGCGCTAGAGTCCCTAACATGGGCCCACACCTTGAATTGAAGTGATCCAGGTGGTTTGGTAGGTCCCACATCCCGTTAAAGGGGGAGAATGCAGGATTCCCATAACCTGGAGGCATCAGCATATCATCCATCCATGCCAGGTATGGCTTACCATCAAGTGGGATTTCCATCTGCCGCGTATTCAATGCCTCGAGGTGGGATATGAGTGCTGCCATAGGATCATCTCGGAGGGGGTCCCTATCTTGACGGGGATCCCTAAACACTATCACGTTGTCTGGTTCGTCAAAATGGTAGACAGGGTCAGCGGCTTGTGGAGCAACCCTTGGGGTGGCCGGGGGAGCCCGAGCGGGATTCCTTGGATTGCCAGGTCCTTCAGGAGGGTTTGGTGAGACATACCACGCCCTCTTTCCATGATCTCTGGCTTCAGCCTTATCCATAGGAGCGACATGATCAGGGTTTCTTGGAGGTATCTCATCGAGGGTTAGTTGTTCCTGCCCCTGTTGTAGTGGCCTTGGATTGACGTAGTCAGGCTGTCACTCTGCAGTGCGTTCAGCCAGGAGTTCGTCGACCAACTTCTTCTTCTCAGTATGTTTTTAGCGCAACGTGGCCTTCTCGGGATCCTCCATAATCTTATACACTGAGGCGGATGATTCAGAGTGTTTAGCATCTCCGATGTGCTCTTTTCCCTTACCAGAATTCTGGCTGAGTACCAATGCTTCGGTGGGTGCAGGGAGACCTAGTAGGTTTCTCTACTGGTGCGTAACCCTTCCCGGAGGGTCCAATAGTGGTGGCACGCCCTCAAGAGGTAAGTCTCCATCGAGAAGCTCCAGCTCTTCCTCCTTTTCCACTAGGTTAGCAATATTGACCGTGACCCTTCCTGGGGGAATATCCTCGATATCTCCTAGTAGGTCGGGCTGCCACCATATAGGACTGAAGAGGCGGGCGACATACTTCCCCCAGCCATGGATTTTATCGTGGGGGTATCCTCCTTGATAATTTTTCCTAGTATCTTGATACTTTGAATGGATGGCTACTGGAGGGCCTCACGACGACCTGTTGACTCGGGGCATTGGGTCATAGGGAGCGCAACCAGATCAACCAGACGACATTGCTCGCTGATGTCTTTGAAATGCGTCTGGCTCTTTGGATAAACCACACACGGATGAAAAATACTAAAATGTGTCGCGCATAGGGTATAGTAGAAACACTCGACTTCCTCCGGGGTGGGGGATTTTGATATGCAGAAATCTCGTGCTGCCACGGGCCCAAACTTCTCGGGGAAGTGGTCTGCTGCGAGGATGTTCCAGAATCTCCTTGGCTCAAATTTAGGGTCTGGCCCTTTATTTTCCCACTCGTGAACTCGGGGTAGTTGAGGAACTGGCAGAAGTATTGAGGAAGACTGCTGGGATGGCAGGCTATTCAGTGGAGAGTATGGCGAATGGGCTAACTGGAAGCCATATATCGGGACTTCTTCTAAAGAGTGTAGTGACCTGGCCGCTACCTTGAGATAGGATGGGATGTCGACCGCAATTCCTAGCTCAGGGGATAGGTCTACTGGTGATAGACTGCGATGCTGCTCACCCACCATTGGTCCCCAGAATAGCTCTCTATGATCTCTCGTGGAGGTAGAGAGCACTTCCAGTGACGATGGTGGTGATTGCATGACTGTAACCTGCTGCGTTGCCAGATTTTTATCCACCTCGATATACCTGCAGAGGGAGGCGGGGATCATATGAACCTCGCATTCTGGGAGCACCATGCTGATGTGCCTCATCCTTGCCCCATCCCTTTACTCGGATGAGCGAGGGGAGGGTTCCCGTGCTGAGTGATACTCCGCTTCAGAGTCTGAGAAGTGGAACGTTCTGATCCCTGTCTGAACCTCTCTCAAATTCCTCTTATGGCAGCGATGGCCCGCCTTCCTTCCCCTGGGTGGTTCCTCGTGATAGGGCTGATTTCTAACACAGTGTCCTTTAGACGCACTGGTGATGGGGAGGAGAGGGTTTCCACCCGAGGAAGCCGAGGTGCAAGGAGCACCGGGACAAATGTCGAAGGGGACTTGGGGAGTACCCCCATGGGTAGCACTGGAGTGGGAAAAACCTCCACCGGGACTAGCCGAATCATGGGGAGGACCTCCACGCTTATTTTCCCTGGCGGATTCAGTACGAGGAGGGTCCTTGTACCAGTCTAGCTAAACACGGGTAGGACCTCCATGCTGGGTGTGGGTGGAGTGAGACTGACCTTCACCCCTCTGGTTTCCAAGGTGATGAGGACCTTCACCGTCTGCTGAAAGGATATGGGGAGGGTCCCCACGTGGAAGAGAGACTAGATGTGCAATGTCCCAGCACCGGCGGTCGGGGGCAGGAGGAATGACCCATACCCATTGTAATGGGAACATGAGAGGCTTCCATACCGAGTATCACTATCATGGGGCAGACCTTCATTCGGATTGGGGGTGGCACAGGGTGGACCTCCATGTCGAGCCTCAAATCGGGGAAGGCCCACGCTCTCTGTGGTAGGGGTACGAGGAGGACCTCTATACGGGGTGGCATCGATGCGGGTTGGTTCGCGGTGACCACTGCTTGTGACTGTGACCCAGATAGTTGACCTAGCCTGCCCGTGGGGTGGTTCGGGCCTCGATCCCAGTCTGGAATATAAGTGGCACTACTCAATGTGTGTAGGGGCCTGATGATATGTGTCAGTGGTGGCTCGGGCCATAGTAGCCGTCGACGTAGATGCCCCTTGGCGGGCGTCCTTCTCATCTTGCACCCGACGCTGGCATCAGGTCAGACGAACCAGGACCGGTGGTGCAGGCACATGGCTTACATGCTCCTCCATCAAGAGTGGTCAGCGGTGCTGACGTGGCCGAGTGGGAGCCCTTACTGCGAGCCCGTGGAATGGGACTCTAACTGGGCTGGGTCGGACATCACCTACCTCATTAGCGTATGGCAGGGAGTCGTCAAGGCGCTCTAGGGACAGGCTCCTGAAGCGGTTGTATGTCAGGGTTGGGAGTCTGCGTGGCCCTCAGCGGTGGTGTTGGCGACAAGGCGTGGATGCCTCCAGGTCCAGGTGGGCCATATCATGTGTTGGGATTATTTCCTCTTCCTCTTAACGACGCACAAGGTCGTTAATTACCCTTCGCCGGATAACTTCTGATGGGGAGAGGGGGCATGGGAACCCTATGGTCATAGATGTAGAGGCCATCGTGGAAGATGTTGAACCATGTGGGATGGTCGTGCTGGCATTTCCCCTGCCCCTGCGTAGGCGGGCAGGTGGTGATTGTGCCCCTGATGCAGCAACCTAATTTCTGAGAATCAGGGAGATGAACTCGTCAGTGCTGAAAGAACAAGGAATCAACGACTAATGCCCCAACCCCATGCCGTCTCCCGTGATCAGTAAGAGGGATCCATGCTAACAACGTCACAGAATGGATTTTCCAACATTCTATTTCCCCAACTTTTGGTGAGTTCCATGCCAGACCCTCTATTTTCATGGCGGAACCCGGCACCAGATAACTAGATTCAGTGACACGTCAATCCGTTGATTCCTCAAGAACTACTAATCTATATATTGAGGTGAATAAATTGACGTCGGGTTCACCATTTTTGTTTCTGATGCTTTCGCTAGGGTGCACACGTCCATCTCTTTCGGGGACGAGAGGCGCAGTTTTCGTTGCCCAACATTCCCGCTTTCTAAAGGCAGGCTATGACAACCTTTCTTTTATTACAAATTTAAACATGATTTATTACATAAACTATTCACTTGATAGAACATGGAAGATAGAGAGGTCTAGTGCCTTTGGGGCTTATTATCATTACATAACAACTTAAAACATGAAATACAACATCTTTATTGAAAACATCCTTTACATGACCACTACATTCCCTCGTACTTAGCATTGCATGGGATAACCTGAGGACATGAATAAGAAAAGGGGTGAGCTATAAAGACCACTATGGGAATAAACATGGAATACATGAGGATTACAATACATGTTAGACAATAGGAATATCAATATATCATAAGAGAAACATGAACATAAAGGCATGATAGAGCATGATAATCATAACATGAAAATGTGGCAACAACACCTAACATGGAATTAGCATGAGCCAAGGCTCATTGCACATGGAGCATGAGTAAATACTTATTGCACATGAAGCATGAGTAAACCCTAATTGCACTTGAATTATCATGATTTAACACTCATTTTACATGACGTATCATGATACTATACTTTACCTAGTTCATTGGAGCGCTATAAGGGCGCACCCTTCTTAAACATTTCATTTAATGCATAAGTGTGCAACATGGATCATAAAACATGGATTCATAAAACATAATCATTTATTCAATGAAAAAGGAATGTGGAATGAAACTTTTATAATCAATAAGTAAATGTCCATGAAGGTGAATACCCTTGATGGAGAAATGGGCATGGTATTCACTACACAATGGAAATGGATTAGAAAATCGGTGCAATTTCGGCAGCGTAACGGCGTGATATAAGAATTAATAAAAATGGTTGATGAGAGAGAAAGGGGTGTCTCACCATATCTACATGAAATGGAAAGTAAGGGGGGTCATATAGTTACATTTCCCAACAATTTTAATGGAATTTAGATTCATGATACAAAAGTATTGCTTGAATGTAAATGAGGAGAGAGAAGTTCCTTTCAGAATTTCGGCATAGTAATGGGTGTACATGGGAGGAATTTAATGAGAGATAAAGGGGTCTCCCATCATTAAAAAAATAAGAGGGCAGTGTGGGGGAGGTTCAAAACCATAACCCATCATTTATAATTGAAATTAAATGGGCATAACAATACTAAGAAAATTGGACAAAAAAGTGAAAGGAAGAAAAACCCTTATGTGAAAGTGTTCTTCCAAAGGCTTGAGAGAGGCTTGAGAGAGGCTTCATGGGAGCTTGGGGCACCTTGGGAGGATTATAGAGAGAGTAGGTCAGAGGTTGGACGAACTCCAAAGGCTTTGAGTGAGGAGGAAGTGGGAGCTTGTGTGGGTTTATATAGGAAAGGTGAGTGAATTCTTTATTATTTAGGTTTGGGACCCCTTTCATTAAACTAATCCAAACCAAAAATCAGCTCATGGTTTTTGCCCATGGTTTTATGAAAAGGGGAGAGGAAAACAATATTTTATAAGTCCAATGTCCTAGCTTCTTAAAATAATGGGTTTGCTTATGTGGAGGTGAGTCACACTCCCATGGAAATTAATTTAAAAAGACAAGATGTTTAATAAGTCTTGAGGGGTACATTAATGCTTTGTAAAATAAGTCAAACAAACCCAAAATCACATTATTTTAAGGGTAAAACACATATTTTCAAAACATAAAGCTTATAGTATTTTATTACATCAGTATTATGATGTCATAAAACACATTATATATTTAAATGGTTTTTAATTTTTACCCAAAAATTTGACTGTCTCAGAAAATTATGAAAAATTCACCGTTGGATAATTTTGACATCCTGATTCCAGAAATAACATTTATTTTATCTAAATAATTTTCTAAATATGTTAATTTTCAATTTTAAAATAAAAATGACATTTATAAAAAATTCACGGGTTTTGACAAAAATGGCTTTCAAACATTAAAAAAATTACAATTGCATTCATAAAATTATAAGATCATTTATATTTAATAAAAATTAATTTAATAATAATAATAATATTTTATTAAAATATTATTTAATTAAAAATCCCTTAATTTAATAAAATATAATTCTTAATTAAATAATAACTAAAAAACTATTTGTACTTTAAAAACTATTTACAATGTATCAATAATGAAAAGAAAGTATATTCATTTTTATATACAAAAATAATGTACATGAACATAGTACTAGAAATTTGTTACATAATCCCATAAAATAGCCGCATAAGACCTAAGGGTAAGGTGTGTGATGGTGACAGACTCTTGGTGTGGCTCAGATAACATTGCTCGAGTGGTAATCTCTATCAACTTCCACATTTTCCATAGATTGCCCCGTTCGAGCTTGACATGATGAAGATCAGCTTGTGATTTTTCATGAGAGAATCCCAAAGACACCACCTCTTTTCCGAGCTCCGACAAATGGGATTCGTATGGAACAATTATACTGGATGAGTCCATCGCTTCCTTTGTTTGAGTAAATTGTTTTGTTAAAGCCTTATATTTATACTAGTCATGTGATCATTGTTCAATGACTATAAAAGTAACGGTCACAATTCTTAACATAAAAACAAAAAATATGACATTTTTTATAAACATTTTACATAAAGAGACATTTAATTAGATCAATAGGGATTCCCATTAATGAAACATTGGGTCGTTACACAGGCGGAATCCGATCCTTATTTAAAGACGTCTTCTACATGATCGAAATAAGACGATGGGCTGTCAGTTCTTACTTCTGTGGATTCCTCCTCGGAACTCGTCACCTAGCCCAGGTCATCCTCATAGACTTAAGAAATTGTTTGTGAAACTCTTCTTGGCACCATATCTTCATGGACGCCAGTTAATTACACTGCTTTTGTCAGGACATTCCAAGGGGTCTGGTCAGGGCAGCAACCTTCAGTTTGGGGAGTAGTCACGTTCCGCATCACTGGTATGTCCAGACACTGGGGGATTAGCATGTCTGTATTCCGTCCCTTATTATAGGGTTTCTCGAGGGCACGGAAGCCCAAGGCATCCCACATAGAATACGGGGAATCATATGCCATGGGAAGGTATCTGACATTTTCCTCAGCTTCCCATGATTAACACAGCATATGCCGTAAGTTTAACGTCCTGCGGAGATGGATGGGGCTAATCAGAACACTGACTAGAGTGGATTAGATGGATGAAACCCCTAGAGGGAACACCGATATTGGGTCCAACACTTGGTTGACTTCCCGATTAATGTTGAGGGGAATGAGGTATGTGGTGGCATGATCCCACCAGGATGTAGCAGCCCGGGTAGCAATTAGGATGGATGATGGAGCGATTGAATGAAGTGGATGGTGAATGGGATGTAACCGGCATGAGGATGATGATAGTTTTGGGATTGAGCCTTAAAGATGATTCCTACGTATCCCTGTGGTTGGGAATCAAAGTCCACGTACTTTATCTGATGTCGGCTTTCCATCAGATTGGATCACAATGGCTTACCACTGGATGGGGTCGTAATGGCTTACCATTGGATGGTGTCCACAGTTTAACGTCATGCAGGATAGGGGTGGACCGATGTGAAGGTGGTTCGGACTGCTGGGTGTTGGGCTCAAACCTCATGGAGGCTACCTACATACCTCACCTTGGCAAGGATCAAATACCACAAAGTTCATATGGTGGCATTTGGGGCTTACACTCTGAGGCGGCCCAGGGTGTCGGTGAACTGACGTGGAGGAGGACCTGGGGTCCAATGGTTATTGGGAATGACCCTCAAGGAGGCTTCCTACGTACCCTTCCTTGACAAGGATCAAAGTCCTCATAGTTCGGATGGGTCATTTGGGTCTTACGCTTTGAGGTGGCCTAATGAGTTGGTGAACTGACGTGAAGATGGTCAGAATGACCGGTGTTGGACTTGAACCTCGTGGAGGCTTCCTACATACCTTGTCATGGCAAGGATCAAAGACCACATAATTCCGATCATGGAATTCGGGGATTACACTCTGAGGTGACCCAGGGTGTCGGTGAACCGATGTGGAGGAGGACCTTGGGTCCAATAGTTATTGGGCTTGAACCTCAGGGAGGATTCCTACATACCCTGCCTTGGCAAGGATCAAAGTTCTCATAGTTTGGATTGGGAATTTAGGGCTTACACTCTGAGGCGGCCCAAAGATTTGGTGAACCAATATTAAGATGGTTGGAATGACCAGTGTTTGTTTTGAACCTCATGGAGGCTTCTTACGTACCATGCCTTGGAGAGGATCAAAGACCACGTAGTTCAGGTGGGGTGTGTGAACTGACGTGAAGGTGGACTTGGGGTCCGATGGGTGGTGGGCTTGAACCTCAGGGACGCTTCTTATGTAGCCTACCTTGGCAAGGATCAAAGAGCACGTAATTCATGTATGGGTGTTGGGCTTATACTCTAGGCTGCCCAGGGTGTTGGTGAACCGACGTGAAGATGGTCAGAATGACTAGGTGTTGGGATTGAACCTCGTGGAGGCTTCCTACGTACCCTGCCTTGGCAATGATCAAAGACCTCGTAATTTAGGTATGGGTGTTGGAAAAACTATGTGAAGGGGATCAGAACAACCGGGTGTTGGGATTGAACCTAATGGAGGATTCCTACGTAACCTTCCTTGGTAAGGATCAAAGACCTCGTAGTTCAGGTGGTGGCATTTGGGGCTTACACTATGAGGTGGACCAGGGTGTTGGTGAACTTATGTGGAGGAGGACCCTAGGTCCAGTGGTTATTGGGCTTGAACCATGGGGAGGCTTCCTACTTACCCTTCCTTGGAAAGGATCAAAGTCCTAGTAGTTCGGATGGGGAATTTGGGGCTTACGCTCTGAGGTAGCCCAATGAGTTGGTGAACCGACGTGAAGATGGTCGTAACAACCAATGTTGGGATTGAACCTTGTGGAAGCTTTCTACGTACCATGCGTTGGTAAGGCTCAAAGACCACATAGTTCAGGTGGGGTTTGTGAATCGACGTGAAGGTGGACCTGGGGTCCGATGGGTGGTGGGCTTGAACCTTAGGGAGACTTCCTATGTACCCTTCCATGGCAGAAATCAAAGACCACAAAGATCATGTATGGGTGTGGG
This sequence comes from Viscum album, assembly GCA_963277665.1. NCBI lineage: Eukaryota > Viridiplantae > Streptophyta > Magnoliopsida > Santalales > Viscaceae > Viscum > Viscum album. The sequence goes on along the minus strand of OY728143.1, from coordinate 1,706,856,710 downwards.
GCTTACACTCTAGGCTGCCCATGGTGTTGGTGAACCGACGTGAAGATGGTCGGAATGACCAGGTGTTGGGATTGAACCTCATAGAGTCTTCCTATGTACCCTACCCTGGAAAGGATCAAAGACCTCATAGTTTAAGTATGGGTGTTGGCGAACTGATGTGAAGGGGATCGGAATGACCGGGTGTTGGGCTTGCACCTCTTGAAGGATTCATACGTACCCTGCCCTGGTAAGGATCAATGACCTTGTAGTTCAGGTATGGGTTTGGGCGAACTGATTTGAAGTGGATCGGAACAACCGGGTGTTGGGTGTGGGGCTTACACTCTAGGATTCCAAGGGAAGATGTCATGGTTGGTGCTCACTCTAAGCCCACGTGAGTCATTCTCGGTGTGATAAACAAGAGATTGTAGAGACCTGGCGATCACGTCGCGAAAGGTGTGTCTGTGGGAATTGGAGTGGGGCTTACATGTGATCACAACCCAAAGAGGAAACAGAGGCATATGCGTGGTTAGTAGCCCGAAGAGGTTGGGACTTACTCCAGGATGGAGGCCGGTGGGTGAAAAAGCACAGTGGGAGAGGGATTTGGGACCGAAGAAAGGAGAAGCACCATTCCCCTTCACGCCCTTTGCTGGCCCCAGGGACCGAATAAGAAAAGATGAGCTAGGATTCTACCTCTTACAAGAAATCTAGGGGGCTTACACTGAGATGGTTTCCCTTTCCCCACAGACAAACTTCACTCCCATAATGAGGATATTGTCCCCTGTGGAGACCAATCGGCGTGGAGAATGTCCAAGGTGGGGGTACCCCGCATGAGAGGCACGAGGCGAGGTCACATTTTAATGTCATGTGTTGAGGATGAAGGTTCTTGGAAGTTTAATGTCTTGCAGCTCGAATGAGGTGGGTTTGATCCGCACCCTTAAGACTTACATAACTAGTACCCTCTGCTCCTTGGTGCAGAGAAGGGACATGCAAATCCATGGTGAGGGGGTGTTATAGAGAAAACCATCGAGGGGTCCACATCAGCGTGTCTATGTGAAGAAGAAATATCCATTAGTGTGCCTAGCTAAAGAAGCATGAGGTAAAGCAACGCAACGGGCAGCATCATCCAAGGGACTTTGAAATCACATTGTGAAAACTTGGAGGGTCACACGGGAAAAGGAATTTCAAAGCAGATGGGTTCATAGGCAGGGGCCTTGTGAAGCTCTATTACTCCGCATGGCGGAGGGCACTTGTGAAGGGGTGTGCTTCGCAAAGTGGGGTGCCTCACCCTAAGCACTAGGCAGAGGTTCATATGGGTGGTAATTCGTGAAGTCGAAAGGCATTCACAGAGCACTGCCTCGTTGAGTAAAGGAGCCTCGCGATGCAAGGTGTCATGCAGCAATGTGCTTCGTTAAGTATAGTGACCCTGCCTTAGCATGTGGATCATATGTACATGAAGGGTGTTTCGCAAAGCATAAATTCTTCGCGATGACCCGGGTCCCCTTGGGGATCCCCTTCCTTCGCGAAGGCCCTTAGGCTCAGTGAAATGCATCCCCCTCGGAGGAAGAGATCAAAACAAGACAAAGGGGAGGCACTTCACAAAGTAGAAGTACCTCACACAGCTCATGGTTCACAGAGAAAAAGGGTGCTTCATGATTTGGTATCTAGGAAGTCGAAAGGTAGGATTGTCCTTCTTCTGAACTTGGGGGAGGCTGGTATTTATAGGGGAGAGGTTCCACGAAGCAGTGCTCGCTCGGCGCGAAGAGGAAGTCATTTTCTCTGCGCTGCGTCGTGAACATCTAATGCGGTCACGAAGCATTACCTCCTCCTTACTTCGCGGTGGGGTGTTAACATCAAAGGGGTGGAAGAGCGTTACCACCTCCTTGCTTCGCGGTGGGCCGCAAATGTCAAGGGGGGTCGTGGAGCATTACAGCCTCCTAGCTTCACGGTGGGTTGCAAACGTCAAGGGTGGTAACGGAGCGTTACCGCCTCCTTGCTTCGCGGGGGGTTGTGAATGTCAAGGGGGGTCACGGAGAATTACCACCTCCTTGCTTCGCAGCGGGTTGCGAACGCCAAGGGGGTTCGTGGAGCGTTACCGACTCATTGCTTCAAAGTGGTGTGGTGTGGTCGGTTCTCTGTGAATGGGATTCACGCGGCAGCCATCAGTTCAGCGTCTTCTTCTTCTCCCCACATTTTGGCATCAATAGTTACCTTGCTTGGTTAGATGCCTATTTGATATGTGTAACTGTTTATTGCTGAGTACTTTCTTGTTATTACATCACTGATTATTACATGCCATATATGATCATAGACTGTTAGGCATAGATCTTTGGGTGGTTTCCTATAGGTATTTAGTCTCACACCCTATTTGGGTCATGCTTTTAGGCCCAAACAGATTATATTGTTGCTGTTATAGATAAGGGAAATGAACCTTATACTTCAGGTTCTAGATTTACTATGGAGTTGGAGAGCATGGGACGAAGCTATGTCTTGCGATGCTGAAGAGTTGTTTACTTGCATTCTTTTGTATTTGGTTTAGTACTGTTGTATTATAGCATTGAGACTTTTTTGGATACTTTCCTAGACATATGTATCATGAATCATTCATATATATATATATATATGTGTGTGTGTGTGTGTGTGTGTGCTCTAGTTTATAATTTTCCAGTCTTCCACTGTTTACTTTTGTATTGATTATTACTGCTTCTGCTATTTCTATTGTTTTTCTTCCGCTGTGTTACTCAGCCAATGAGGGCATAGTTTCCCCACTATCACACCCAAGGCCCTCACTGCTAGTCAGCAATCTCTGGTATTTGGGGAAATGCGCTTGAGGCCAGGTGACCAACCGGGTACGGGGCACCTCTGGGTGGCTTCCGGAACGGAAACGTTACAAAGTGGTATCAGAGGACTTATTTTCTCTTGACTTACTATTTGGAGCCTTTAGCCTGGGATAAGATGGAATAGGTACTTGGTAATAAACTGTGCCCGAAAGTAGCTAACCCATGTATAGGGACAAGCCAATATACCTCATTTAATGCAATTTTTCTAGTTTTTCAACTTTACGGTAGATTTGATTTTCTTCGTTGGGTTACTCACATGTTTTTTACTATTACTATCGATGTTATTGAGGTTCTATTTCTATCGCAACCCGATGAGATGAGGGTGTTCCATCTCATGCATCATATAGGAACTTGTCAGAAATCACATGTCATGTATTCTTGACATGCCATTTAGGGTGAATTAGCGATTGCATGTTGTTGTGATAGGTGTTGTGTAGAATATTAATGTTGTTGTGTTAGATGTCGTGAATGAATATCTATTTTTTTAGAGCATTGATTGTTTAAGTTTTTTCTTGAATGAATGCCAAAATTTGGTTCATGAGGTGTTATGGACCCTCATAGACCGGAATTTGGTGGATCATTTAACTTTTATCCTTGTTTATAACATGTATAAGATTCCAAGATTTGATTCATGGGGATTATGGGCCCTCACAGATAAAAAATTGGCACTTAAGGGATCGTTTTAGTGTTTTTCTGGGCTTCAGAGTAGTTTCTGAGGCTTACTATCTGGAAAAACCCAAAATACATACCGTGTAGTTTTGACTACATGACATGCGTTCTTCTATTTGGGAAGAAATTGTTTTTGTTAAATACAAGTTGTGTACCGTATGTAAACGTTGTGTAGTCTTTAACTGTGTCATAGGCCGTGTGGGAAGAGACATAGGATAGAGAAATTCTCATGGGAACACGCTGTGTAACGAAGGTACCCACCGTGTGTCTAGAACCAGTGTTCACTCGTGTGACTAACGACATGGAGGGATAAAATCATAGGGTTTACATGTCGTTTCAGTCTTGAACACACCGTGTAGTGTGATCCTGGAGTCTGGCCTTGTAATTAACAACACGGTTAATCTTTTTCTAAGGTGTGCACTTGACCTTGTAGAGCCATGCCACCGAGACATCCTCCGGTTGTATTCCAGTTGTCAGGCAGTGATCAGACACCGGACTTGGCTGATCAGGTACTTCCAGCGGATCCCCTAGTTGTGCCAGCCTTGGAACCAGCCGTTTTTCCTGACACAGGTGCTAATGTACAGTACAGAGAGGGTTTCATGAGGATGATGCAGACCTTTCAAGGAGCATCATCTCCTACCCCGTCAGTGGAAGAATTGACGTAGGTCTTTCAGTAGTAGCATCCTTCCACTTTCTCATTGGATGGAGGACCCCAGGTTACAGATACCTAGCTAGAAGCCACGTTGACAATCTTCTAGAATCTGTAGATACCTCCAGAGAAGAGTGTGAAGCTCTCTATGTAAATGATTCAATACCCTTCCAAAAGGTGGTGGGATGTGATCTCACAGGCGGGACACCAGTAGAATATGGCTTGGGATGAGTTTTAGTGCATCTTCTATGATTACTTCTATTAATAGATCTTGAGGTTTGACCGAGCCTGAGAGTTCTTGAGTCTAGAGTAGGGTACTCATTCTATTATGATTTATTCCTCTCGCTTCACCAAGATGCAGCGCTTTATACCCTTTATAGGGGGAGATGAGTTGTTCCTTGCACGGAAGTTTGAGGACGGTCTCAGGCAGGATGTTTGATCCTAGGTGAACATATTTAGGTTGAAATCGATATCCTCCATCATCAACCAGACACTGATTACGGAGTATAACTTGAGGGATTCTGGAGCTGTGAGCCAGGATGGCTTATCATCCAGAGTTAGTATTCCTCCTCCTGATAGCAGGATGCGCCACCGAGAGACTGCACGTGGAGATCAGAGTAGGCGGGATGCATCTTATGGTAGCCAGGTGGTGTGATACCAGTGCAGAAAGAGCGGGAAAACAAGGCCACATTTCCCTATAGAACCAGTGGAGTGCCGATCTTGCGGCAAGATGGGTCACCTTTAACATTTATGTTAGACCTTCTCACCAGCAGCTGGTGAAAGGGGTTCTTCGATGACTCCTCATTCAGAAGTTGTGCCACCAGTTTCTCACCAGTCTGGGAACTGCAGTTCTTCCAACCGTTCAGGGTGAGGTGGAGTTCGTGGCTGTGACAGTCATTCATCGGTCATTCAACGACAGCAGTGTGGATCAGCTCAGAGTGGTCAGGCAGGGTCACTGGGCTGCGGTGTAGGCCATACTTTTGTAGGGGAGAAAAACCAACAAGAGAAGGATCTTGGACCCTCTATTTTTTGAGATACGATCTTAGTAGCCTCATTTTTAGCTTCGTCTCTTTCCGATACAGGGTATTCCCATAGCTTTATATATGTTTTTGTCATGGAGAGCCTTGGTCTCTGCAACTTTTGTTATGCTGATATCTTGATGCTAGCCACTCCGTTGGGGATGAGAATGGCTAGTGTACATCAGTGCATGGATTTCACTCTAGAGGTTGGTGGGTGTCAATTCTTATGGGATATCTATGTCCAAGAGATGACAGGCTATGATTTCATTCTTGGAATGTACTGGCTAGTTCCCTTTCCAGGCAGTCGTCGACTGTTATCGCCACAAGGTGAGTTTCACATCACTAGAGGGTAGATCGTTTCTTCATAGGGGCGAGTGGGATGTCCCGACGAGAAGAGGGGGACCCAAGTCTCATGGGTTTGGAGGAGTTACAACCCAGATTTCTAGTCTATATCTGGATGAACAGGGGACTTCACAGTTAGACTTTTCTCTAGTAGTGGATCATTTCAGGGACGTCTTCCCTGAGGACTTTTCAGGTTTTCCTTTGAAGAGAGAGGTAGAATTTTCTATTGAGCTTGTTCCAAGAGCGGCACTGGTATCCATTCCTCTTTATAGGGTTCCTACACTGGAGTTGAAGGAGCTCAAGAAGTAGTTGGAGGAGTTTCATTCAAAGGGATTCATCCGACCCATTACTTATCCTTGGGGTTTTCCTGTCCTATTTGCGAAGAATGCAGATGGTACCCTCAAGTTTTGTGTGGAATATTGGAAGTTGAACCAGTTGATGATCAAGAACAGATATCCATTTGCTAGTATTGATGATCTATTTGATCAACTTCGAGGATCCCAAGTGTTCTCGAAGATTGACCTGAGATCGAGTTACCACCAGTTGCGTGTTAGACCATCTGATATACCTCTCACAGCCTTTCGGAGTAGGTATGGTCTATATGACATATGGTTATGCCGTTTGGTCTTACGAGCACACCGGTAGTTTTCATGGCACTGAGTTCCTCCATACTTTGATTCCTTATTGGTTGTTTTCATAGAAAATATCTTGGTGTACTCACAAACTAAACACGACCATGATACCCATCTTGAGATTATTTTGAGTACACTGAGAGAGCATCAATTATATGATAAGATCTCAAAATTCCACTTTTGGATGGATCAGATTCACTTCTTGGGTCATGTTATCTCAGAGACATGAGATTCAGTGGACCCAGAGAAAGTGAGAGTAGTAGTTTCCTGGGAGAAGCAGAAGAACTTCTTTGAGTTCCAGAGTTTTCTAGGGTTGGCTGGATACTACAGATGCTTCATACAAAACTTTTAATGCTTAGCAACACAACTGATAGGTCTTAATAAGAAGGGTGCGAAGTTCTTGTGGTCAGATTCTTGTGAGTCATCCTTTCAAGAGCTGAAAGGGAGGTTGAATTAATCACCAATACTAGTCTTTCTAGAGCCCGTAAAGATCTATACTATGTACTGTGATGCATCAGGTATCAGGCTAGGAGCTGTGCTTATGTAAGGAGATGGAGTCGTTGAGTACAGGTCTCATCAGTTGCGGCCACATGAGAGGAATTACCCAACGCACGATCTCGAGTTAGCCGGAGTTGTTCATGCTTTATGTTGTTGGAGACATTATCTTTTTGGAGATAATTTGAGGTTTTCAATGACAAAAAAAGTCTCAAGTACATATTCACTCAGCATGACTTGAATTTGAGATAGTGAAGGTGGGTTGAGTACCTTCAGTCTTTTGACATTGAGATTGCCTATATGCCAGGGAAGGGAAATTCAGTGGAAGATACGCAAAGCTGGAGGACCCCGATATAGGCAATTCAGGATTCTAGTAGTGAGTGGTAGCTTATGGATCTGTTCTCTGAGATGCATTTGGAGGTGCACGACAGACAGGGGTAGATGTTTATTTATTTTCTAGTTTCCACCTCTACTCTTCTTGATCGAGTTCGAATAAGGCAGCTATCAGATTCTAAAGTTCTAGTTCTATGGAAGAGTGTGTCATGAGGGGACCATATTCCTTGATGGACCATAGGTGAGGATGAGATCATTAATTTATAGGGGTGAGTATGTGTGCCAGCAGACATACACGAGGAGCTAATGTGAGACATTAATTCCTTAGTTTCGGCAGTTCATCCCGGTGTCACCAAAATGTATCGCGATCTACACCATCAGTATTGGTGGCCAGGTATGAAGAGAGATGTTTCTAGTTTTGTCATGAATTATTCCTCTTATCATCAGGTGAAGGCGGAGCATCATTGACCAGCCGGGATTTTACCGCTGTTACCTATTCCCGAGTGAAAGTGGAATGATGTCACCATGGATTTTGTGACATGGTTATCGAGGTCACCTCGTTGGAATGATGCAGTTTGGGTTGTTATTGACAGACTCATGAAGGCTTCACACTTATTGTAGATCAAGGAGACCTTCAGTGTTGATGAGTTGGGATGGTTGTACATCCATGAGATTGTACGTCTACATGGAGTTCCACACTATATTGTTTCAGACAGGGATGCCTGTTTTACTTCTCGGGTCTGGTAGGGGCTTCACAAGGCTTTGGGTATACATGTACTTTTGAGTACAACATACCACTCCCAAACAAATGGCCAGTCTGAGCGTACGATTCAGGTGCTTGAGGACATGCTCTGAGAATGCATCCTGGATTTTGGAGGTTATTGGGAGAAGCACATACCTCTTGTAGAGTTTTCCAACAACAATATTTTTCAAGAAACTATTCAGATGACACCTTATGAGACTTTGTACGGTAGGTCATACCGATCACCCTTATGTTGGATGGAGGTAGGAGAGGCAGCTTTGTTGGGACCTCATCTGGTTCAGGAGACCACAGAGCAGATAGAGTTGATTCGGAAGAGGATGGCTATTGCATAGCCTCGACAGAAGCCTTATGCTAATCGGCGGAGATGACCTTTGGAGTTTGAGGTAGGGGATCAGGTTTTCCTGCATGTCACACCGAGGTTGGGGCACATAATAATTAGGAGATAGGGTACGCTTTCACCGAGGTACGTCGGGCCATTTGAGGTTGTGGAGAGAGTTGGGCCGGTTTCCAATCGGTTGTAGTTACCCTAGAGGCACAGGGCTATGCATGACATTTTTCATGTTTCTCAACTGCGACGTTACTTTTCAGACCTATCTCATGTCTTTCAGTCTGAGGAGGTTGAGCTCAAAGTGGAAGAATCAGTTGAGGAGCATCTTATCTGAATTTTTGATCACAGTACAAAGGTTCTTCGTTGTCGGTCTGTTCCTCTAGTACGGGTGTTATGGTGGCACTGGCGAGTACAGGACGGGACTTGGGAGAGGGAAGCCGATGTATGAGCATAGTGGCCGAAGCTGTTTAGGGTTTCTTCTTCTACGCCGCGCTAGGGAAATTCGGGGACAAATTTATTAAAGGGGGGAAGTTTGTAAGAACCCAGACTTTCTTTTCAGGTATGATTTCCCTTTCTGGTCTTTTTTGAAAAAAAGAGGAATTTCTAGAAATTTCCAAAGTACACGCTATGTACTAGGTTACCACGAGTAGCCATGTGCTGTCCATGTTGAGGCCACACACACGACCATGTGGGGTTGACTTGGAGGCCTCCTAAAGCAGAGTACAGAAATGGAAACTACACGTAGTGTACTTCAAAAGTACACTTCATGTATTTTCTTTTTTTTTTCATTCAACCAACCGGGGTCACATTTAATCAAAAGAACACCCTTCTTCTAGGTCCTGTTCATCTGAGATAACCCATACATCCACGATCCTTCTACGAGCCCTCGATCCTCCATCCGATCTCTAATTTGATAGTCATCGATTATGTTGGGATCACCTCAGTAAGATCTTCATTCTTCTTGATCTTCATTTCATGATTCCTATTCTTTCTCAAGTAATCATCAGTTGAATGTTTTAGATGTTTTTGTAGATCTACGGTGTTATAGGGTGATTCAAGCTTTGAGGTTCACATATATCATTCCTACGACACCGAGGTAGGTGGTTTTGGCTTTCTGTTGAAAGTCTTTGAGTATTATGTGAAATGTTTTCCAATACACTTGAACGAGGTATTGCATGTTTACCATTTTACCCCTGTTTATTTCCTGTCATGCATGTACGCCTGTGTGGAGTTTAATTGGATATTAATAGTGGTGTATGCTATGATTTGGATGTGTTTGCCCGTGCATGTTCGGTTTACGACTGTTTGGTCCTGTTTAGCCTGTTAGACTTCCTTGATATTATTTCCATGCCTATCACTGTAGGATGGATTGATTATTTTTATATGACATGATTGATATGTTGTAGAATGATTAGCCAAGTAGTTCTATAGGTTTACTTTGGCTGTATTTATTTTCTATGCTTATTTGATTTACACCGGGAAATGAGAACTTGGTGTAGTAGACTATAAGGGGAATTGACCGAGTGAGCTTCCTTATAGAGGCTTTGAGAACTTTAGGATATAAGGGGAATTGACCAAGTGAGCTTCCTCAGAGATTCTTGAACCACTTTGGGCTATAAGGGGAATTGACCGTGTGAGCTTCCTCAGAAAGTCTATGAACACTTGGGGATATAAGGGGAATTAACTGTGTGAGATTCCATATAGATTCCTTGGCTAATTTAGACTATAAAGTGAATTGACCATGTGATATTCCTTATAGAGTCTTTAAATTACTTTTTACTATAAGGGGAATCGACTGCGAGTGCTTCCTCAGAGAGTCTTTATATATTATTATGACTAAAACAGAGGGGATAGGCTGCGGGTACTTTCCAGAGGGTTACCTTGCTTTATTAGATGCTTATTTGATATGTGGAACTGTTTATTGGTAAGTAATTTATTTTTACTGCATATTTGATTATTACCTACCATATATGCTCACTAAATGTTAGGCGCAGATCTTTGGGTGGCTTCCTACTGGGATTTAGTCTCACACCCTATTTGGATGATGCTTTTGGGCCCAAATAGATTATATTGTTACAGGTATAGATAAGGTCAAGCACCCTTCTACTTCAGGTTCTTGATTGAATGTGGAGCTGGAGAGCATGGGACCAATCTATGTCTTGCGATGCTGAAGAGTTGTTTACTTGTTTTATTTTGTATTAGGTTTAGTACTGTTGTTTTCCAGTATGGTGTTTTGTTTGGCTGCTTTCCTAGACATATGTATCATGCATTATTCATATATATATGTGTGTGCTCCACTTTATTATTTTCCAGTCTTCTGAAGTTTAATTTTGTATGGATTATTACTGCTTCCACTATTGCTATGGTTTTTCTTCCATGGTGTTACTCTGACTATGAGGGCATAGTTTCATCACTTTTACACCCAAGGCCCTTGCTGCTAGTCAGAAGCCTCTGGAATTCAAGGAAATACGCTTGAGGCCATGTGACCAACCAGGTATGGGACACCTCTAGGTGGCTTATGGAAGCAGGACGTTACAAATTTTATGGCACAAATAATATTCTTTTATGGTACAACATGTCACTTCCTTGTAGAAGGAATTAGTTGAGTTAGAGAACATTTGGAAAGCTGAAAAGAATATGAGTTAAGAAACAAAATCTAGAATAAATCATCAAATCTCTTTATTCTAAATAGATTAGACAGTTTAGAAGAAAGTTTATGAAGATGTAATCAATAGATTCATTGCTATGATAAATGTAAGTTTATTCTTCTTGGATAGATTTAGAATAATACTATCTCAAAAAAAATCAAAATGCTAAGATGGAATGAAATAACTCGTTGTTGAAGTTTATTTGAATGATAGAAAAAAAAAAGACAAACCATGGATTATTGATAATGGTTTTTCCTCTCATATGAAATGTGATACAAAAAACCTGAAAAATATTAAATAAAACAATGTAGTTGTAGATTATTTTGGGAATGAAAGTTCTTTGAAAATAAAATGTGTTGGTACTATTGATATTGAAGACCATAAACTAAAATCCAAATAAGTTATTTTTTTCAAGGGCATAAACACGATATATTGAGTGTGGACCAATGTTGTGATTATGTAAATGCATTCATTTTCAAAAAATATTATTTCATCGTAAAAAATTCAACGGATGGAAGATTTATCATCAAGGTTGAAATAACGAGTGGTAATCATTTCCAAATTGGTGATCCTACAAATTCTAGTTATTTTTATACAAAGAATGAAAACTATCTATGTTATTAAAGTCTTGTCCAATCTTGTCTAAGTAATTTGAGTAATATTTCAAAGAATAATGTGGTAATAGATCTTCTTCATTTAAATATATATAGATAAATTGTATGTGAAACCAGTAAAAATGGAATTATTGTGAAGGCTAGTCATAGAAGAGTTGATATTCAGTCTCATAGACCACTTGAGCTTATTCCATATGATATTTTTTTATCTATAAGACATATGTATACGAATGGTGAAATATATTTTATAAAATTCATTGATGATTTAACTCAGATGAAATATTTCATGTTTATTAACCACAAATAATAAGTATTTGAAATTTTTAAGTATTATAGAAGAAATGTAGAGAAAGAACTAGAAATTTATACTAACAAATGAAAATAAGTAATGGTGGGTAGTTCACTAGAAATTATTTTTGAATCATATCATTCAAATCATATAATTAAGCCTCAATAAAACAGTCCTTATACACCACAAAAAAATGGATTAGAAGAGATAATGAACATAAGTATTGTTGAAATGGGTCAGAACTGTGTTGGTTGAACACAAACATTCAAACTTCTACTAAAGATAAGCAATGTGTACAGGTGTGCATATACTGGACATACATTTAATGAGACCAGACTCTAACATAACTCTACATGAGATGTGGTACAACATGATGACATTCCTAAAATATTTAAAATTTTTGGTAGTCCATGTTTCATCAAAATTAATAATGAAAATATAGGAAATTTCGAGGAGAAATATGAAGAAGGGATCTTTATAGGCTATCTTTCAAATGAAACAGTATATTGATGTTAGAGTAAAAAATTTAAAATGTTGGTAGAATTTTGTGATGTGAATATTGTTGAAAATAAATCCAACTCTAACCCAAAAATTTTATAATATTTTTAAAAAATTGAAGTAGAAAAAACATATATTTCTATAGGAGAAAATGAAGTGAATAATGTACATGAATCAGTGATAGTTGATGTTGACTCGGATAAAACCACATATTAGGATAATATTGATAGAGTACAAAAAGAAAAGAATTAGAAATTATAAAATCCTATTAATTCATAAAAAATTATTTGAAGTCAAGAAGATCTATTATAGACTAGAAGAAGACTATGAATTTAAAATCAAATATATCTCATTTCTCAAATTGAACCAATGTCAGTTGGAGAAACTGTTGAACATGTGGAGTGGATAAATTATATGAATGAAGAGATAAATCATATTAAGAAAAATAGCACCATGTATCTTGTTTCTAGACTTAATGTAAATAATATAATAGGTAATAAATGGATGTTTAGAAATAAACTCAACGAGAAAGGTGAAATATCAAGAAATAAATCCATATTAGTCTTTAAGTGTTATTTGCATGTGGAAGATATATAGTTTGAGGAAATATTTTCACTCATTGAATAGACTGGAGGTTATCAGAATGATTCATGCAGTTGTAGATCAAACATACTATTATGTTTATTAGATTTATGTGAAGTATATATTATTGAATAGAGATCTTGAAGAAAATTTTTTTATTGAGAAAACTAAAGACTATATTCTTAATGTTAATAGAACTAAATTGTATAAGATGAAAGATTTTTTTTATGGGATGAAACAAGCTCTTTGAGCTTGGTATTCTAAACTGGATAGTTTCCTGAAAAAATTAATGTTTCTTAAAGGAATTGTTCAATGTGAATTATATTTAAGGGGTTGAAAAGTGGTATTCTTATTGTTCTTTTGTATATTGATGATTTTTTTTCAAGGGATAAGGATTATTCATGCGAATAATTTGATAATAAAATAAAGATGTAATTTTCAATTTCAATGCTCAGAACTATGAATTTATTTCTAGGACTATAATTTTTTCAAAATAAATGCTATATATTTATTTCACAACAAAAATACACCAACGTGTTTTCAAATGGATTTGGCATGGAAGACTCAAAGGAAGTCTATACAGTTATCACAATTGGTGTAAATATCAGAAATATGAAATGTGACAGATTGTTAATCAGAAAGATTACATAAAATGAATTTGTAGCTTTGTATATCTTATGACATCATGACCATATATTGTGTATACAGTAACATTGTGTTCTAGACATCAAATTGATTCAAAAGAATAAAAAAAGATTGTTGATAAAATAATTCTCCAGCATATCAAAGGAATATAAAAGTGTTGTTTGATGTATAATAGAATTGAATATTGTAACATACTAGGATTCACTAATTCTGATTAGGATTGAGATTTCAATGATCATAAATCAACATGAGGAGGAAGATTATTTTTATAGAATGTTGCGTAAGTTAGTATAGTAAAAAATTAAGTTCTATGGATTTAAGTACATCTGAAGTTGAGTATGTTGCTGCTACTAATGCCTATACTCAAATGATATAGATGAAGGTAAATCATAAATATTTAAAGGTGAATGTTGAAATACCATTTAAATGTTCCTATGATTATTAGAGTGAAATTAATCTCTCAATAAATACTGCATAACACTCCAAATCAAAACATGTTGATATTAAATGTAATTTAATAAAGGAGAGAGTAGGTAATGGAGATGTTAAATTTGATTAAATTTATACAAAAGATTAAATTGTCGATATATTCACTAAATATATTAGAAGTGAAAGAATTTAGGAAGATAGGATAAAACACCATGTTCATCCTTACCTTCTCACATAGAGAGTTTTGGGGATGCCCCCACTTTTAATTGGATTTTAATGTCATTGGGGAGAATAATACATAATTATATTCTAATATATTGTGAATCTAGTGTTGAGTTTATTAAAAAATGGGGGATTTAATATAAGGGTTGTGGGGGAGAGAAATATTTTATATTGATCTCATACCGATATTTTTGTAGGGACATCTTGTAACCATGGGAACTAGGTGATCCACTACTTAGGGGGGGCACTAAGATCAACTGGGGAAGATGGCCAGTATTGAGTGCCCATGGGAGAAGTGGGTATCCACTGTGTGGTGGTGGCATGGTAGCGGAGGTAGGAGTAGGAATGAGGTGGTTCCTGTCGTTTATGAGAGTCCAAAATAATTATGGCCATCAAAACCATAGATCTACTTTTCCTAGGTCTCATGATCATCTTTGTGACATTGTCTTCACCCTCCGTCCACACTTGATTATTCTATACATCAATATAAATATCCGTGTAGTAACATTGATAAATGATTTAGTAGTGATCAATGAGAATATTTTGAGTATTTTGATGATCATAATATGATTAAAAACTCATTAAACTCAATTTTCAAGTTTTTTATAAAGATGTAACTGATGAAAAATAGTGAGATGAAAATTATTCTTTTATCGATGTTGGTGTTATCCCAAGAATAAAATTTGGAAAAATGAGTTGAGGATGTTTTTGGATCTCCATTAATTTTATAGAAATGGATAAATGGAGTTCTTTTCTATAAATACCACCTGAGTCTCTCATTTGAAGTTTTCATATTATCTCACATTCGAGAGTTGAATTTTTTTAGAGATAAGTAGAGTGGATGGAATACTTTGTATTTTTGAAGGAAGTTCCTTTTATTTGAACTGATCAATCTATATTCATGTTTGTATGATGTTTTTAGAAATCTAATTATATGATTTATTTTTTTTCAAAGAAGAATTTTGAAACCAAAAAACATAAGGTGAATCCGGGAAGCAAGAGAGTATGTATGAACATATGTTAATATTCATACAGTTGTTTTGAGATGTAGTCAGAAGCAAAAAATTTACATTTTATGCTTGTAGAAGTGAATTGTGAAGATATTCTCATCTACATGAAGAGTTCACATAACACTCTCAAAAATTAATACTTCTCATGAACCATCATTCTTGAGAACTTATATTTTTTAAATCTTACTCAGTTATATGAAGGATATAATATTTTCACGTATAGTTTGTGTTGTACCCCACACTCTTTGATTTTCATGATCACAATCACTTTCATATATGTTTAACATTGTGTTTTAAGTGTTTGTGTTGATAGGCATTTGATTGCCAAGAAGTTGACCAAGGAAGAGGCAGAAATGGACTGAAATTCAGTCCACCGGCCGACCGGTGGCTTCACCACCGGTCGACCTGTGGCATCCAGCCCAAAAAGTACAATCTACTCTCTTGCCACCGGCCAGCCGGTGGCTCCTCCACCGGTCGACCGGTGGCACCCAGATAAATAGTGAGACCTACTGTCTTTCCACCGGCCAGCCGGTGGCTCCTCACCGGTCGACCGGTGGAGCCTGGACCAGAATTCTCTCCACATTCCAAGGCACCGGCCAGCCGGTGGCCCTGCACCGGCCAGCCGGTGGCCCAGTCAAACTAGCCGTTGGAGCTTTGACCAGGCTGCTCCACTTGCCTCCCAACGGCTCCGAAGACCTCTCCAACGGCTCCGAAGCCTCCCCAAGGGTTCCTAGCCTATAAATAAAGGCCAAGGAAGCCCCGGACATCTACCGGAACACTTGTGAAGCCAACGGACATATTTTGGATCAATTGGCCAACCTCCGGCGACTTCCTTCAAAGGAACCCCAAGAGCTCCAACAACTTCCACATCCAAGGAGCTCCACTCAAGAAGCTTGGGAGAGCACGCCCATCAACTCCATCATCCATTGGCGCCCGAGTCTTCCCAATTACGGGTTTTATTGCATTTATTTATTTTGAGCTTAAAATTGGGTTTGTGCCTACAAACCCCAACCCTTTTCTCTTCCCCCCTTCTTTTGGGTTTCACACCACCACTAAGGTGTGAAGAGGTTGTCAAGCCTTACCTTGTAAAAGGCTTGAGATCGGTGAGCTAGTCTTCACCCGTAAAAAGACTAGTGGGTTATTGCTTAACCATTAAAAGCATTGGGTTCTTGCTAAACCAATAAAAGCAAGCTGTAATAGGTCCTAGTGCTACCTCAAAGCCTAGTGGGTTTCTTGCTACAACCATTGAAAAGCAAGCGGTAGGAATCTCTCAACGGTTGAGTTGGGAGCGGAGACGTAGGCCGGGTTTTGGCCGAACTCCGTTATCAAGTTCTTGTGTGATTGCCTCTTTTATTTTCCGCTGCACTTTGATATTTGACTTTTAATTTGTTAATTATTTTTAAAAGGCAATTCACCCCCCTCTTGCCATCTTTCCCTCCTTGGGGTATTCTTCCGACCCAACAATTGGTATCAGAGGGACCTTTGAGTAATTCCTTAACCCGGTTTCAAAGTTAAGATTTTTTTTTTTTGATGGCATCTACCTCTTTCGCCCCCGAGGGCTACTCATTGGGTCGGGCTCCATTTTTTGATGGGTCCGACTATAATTATTGGAAAACCCGCATGACCACCTTTTTACGAAGCATAGGTTATCCCATTTACAAAATTGTCATGCAAGGTTACACTTTGTCTACCCCCGACGAATCCAAATGGACCCCCGCCGATATAAAGAATTTTGAGCTTGATGGCAAAGCCATGAACGCTCTCCATTGCGGCCTAGACCGAAATGAATTCAATCGAGTGTCCACTTGCACCTCCTCACATGAAATCTGGAAACTTTTGGAGGTTACCCATGAGGGGACCAACAAAGTCAAGGACACTCGATTGGACATGTACCGTCAAGATTTCGAGTCTTTTTCCATGCATCCATCCGAATCTATTTCTGAAATGTTTACACGGTTTACTGATGTGTGCAATGGTAGAAAATCTCTTGGAGATGACATTTCTGCAGAAACGATGGTCAAAAAGATCCTATGGGTCCTTCCGAGCTCATGGGCACCAAAAGTGACGGCGATCCAAGAAGCTAAGGACGTCAAAAATATGCCGGTAGAGGAGCTCATTGGATCTCTTATGACGTACGAGATCACGATGAGGAGGCAAGCTCAAAAGGAGGGCACACCAATCAAGACACCAAAGAACATTGCCCTCAAGGTACAAAAAGAAGTAAGCTCCTCCTCATCCTCATCTTCCTCATCTACTTCATCATCAAGCGGCGACTCGGAAATGGAGTATCTCGCCCGCCAAATGCAAAAATTCATGAAGAAGCACAAGAAGAAGAAGAAATCCCGCAAGCACCGAAAGCAAGAACCCACCGTAAAATCCGAGCCCAAGGTGAAATGCTACGGGTGCGGCGAAAAGGGCCATTACAAGCCCGATTGCCCACTCAACAAGAAACGGGCCACGCCAAAGGAAAAAGGAAAGAAGAAGGTCCTCAAGGCCACATGGAGTGACACCTCCTCTTCATCATCCTCCTCGTCTTCCTCGAGCGACAACGGTACAAAATGCCTAATGGCATTCCATGAGGTAACATCTTCCGACTCCTCCTCTTGCTCTTCAAATTCAAATTCTTTAAATCATCTATCCTATGAAGAACTCTCACATGCTAGAGATCAATTGGAAAATGGCTTTCATGAACTATCTTCAAAATTCGTTGCTTTGAAAAAGTCTTTCAAAAAACTCTCCTCCGAAAAAGAACAACTTCTCAAAGAGAAGGAGGAGATGTCCCTTAAAATCCAAAATTTTCCAAATGTTGATTCTATGGAATCAACCATCAAAGACCTTAGAGAGACCCTAGCCAAGTTCACCCAAGGTGAACAAAATTTGAAAAATTTGCTTGGTTCCCAAAGGGTTTCCCGAACCACCAATGGACTTGGCTATACCAACCAAGCCTCCTCCTCCCATGCACCCACTGTTTTTGTAAGGGGGAGCTCTAGCTTTAAATTTTGTAACTATTGCAAGAAAACCGGGCATCTCATTTATGAGTGCAATTGCAAAAATGCCCGGTACGGCCAACCCAAATCAATTTTCTATTCCGATGAATTTTATAGGAGAAGACCCGCCATGAGGCAAGTATGGATTGAAAAATCCCTATTGGCAAGTCTCTCCGGGCCTAAATTTGTTTCGGTCTCAAAAACCACTCCCCGGTAATTCATTGTTTTTATTTAGGGGGAGTTAGGATTTTTTTTTAAGCCTTTTTTGTGTATTCAAAGTTTTCATTTCAAACTCAACTCTTGGCTTTGAAATTCAAATTTTATATTAAATTTTTTTTTTTTAAATATCCAACAGTTGGTGTCGATTTTTCAAAACTCTCAATTTAAAAAATTTCATTTGGTTTCAAATTTCGAATTTCAATTTGTTTTTGTTTCAAAACTTTCAATTCAAACTGTTATTCAAATTTTTTTTCAGAAATCTCAATTGATTTTCAAATCTCAAATCTTGTTTTTAAAATCTCAATTTCCCTCAATCAAGTTATATGCCCCACTCTATTTTGATAATCACAAAGGGGGAGAAATCTCTTGATTGATTGGGGGAGAATCTTTTCTCTCATGCTTAGTATTTATTTTCAATTTATCATTTAAGCATGCCTTTCATTTAAGTTTTTACATTGCTTAGATAAGTGATTGTGATCATCAAAATAGGGGGAGATTGTTGTACCCCACACTCTTTGATTTTCATGATCACAATCACTTTCATATATGTTTAACATTGTGTTTTAAGTGTTTGTGTTGATAGGCATTTGATTGCCAAGAAGTTGACCAAGGAAGAGGCAGAAATGGACTGAAATTCAGTCCACCGGCCGACCGGTGGCTTCACCACCGGTCGACCTGTGGCATCCAGCCCAAAAAGTACAATCTACTCTCTTGCCACCGGCCAGCCGGTGGCTCCTCCACCGGTCGACCGGTGGCACCCAGATAAATAGTGAGACCTACTGTCTTTCCACCGGCCAGCCGGTGGCTCCTCACCGGTCGACCGGTGGAGCCTGGACCAGAATTCTCTCCACATTCCAAGGCACCGGCCAGCCGGTGGCCCTGCACCGGCCAGCCGGTGGCCCAGTCAAACTAGCCGTTGGAGCTTTGACCAGGCTGCTCCACTTGCCTCCCAACGGCTCCGAAGACCTCTCCAACGGCTCCGAAGCCTCCCCAAGGGTTCCTAGCCTATAAATAAAGGCCAAGGAAGCCCCGGACATCTACCGGAACACTTGTGAAGCCAACGGACATATTTTGGATCAATTGGCCAACCTCCGGCGACTTCCTTCAAAGGAACCCCAAGAGCTCCAACAACTTCCACATCCAAGGAGCTCCACTCAAGAAGCTTGGGAGAGCACGCCCATCAACTCCATCATCCATTGGCGCCCGAGTCTTCCCAATTACGGGTTTTATTGCATTTATTTATTTTGAGCTTAAAATTGGGTTTGTGCCTACAAACCCCAACCCTTTTCTCTTCCCCCCTTCTTTTGGGTTTCACACCACCACTAAGGTGTGAAGAGGTTGTCAAGCCTTACCTTGTAAAAGGCTTGAGATCGGTGAGCTAGTCTTCACCCGTAAAAAGACTAGTGGGTTATTGCTTAACCATTAAAAGCATTGGGTTCTTGCTAAACCAATAAAAGCAAGCTGTAATAGGTCCTAGTGCTACCTCAAAGCCTAGTGGGTTTCTTGCTACAACCATTGAAAAGCAAGCGGTAGGAATCTCTCAACGGTTGAGTTGGGAGCGGAGACGTAGGCCGGGTTTTGGCCGAACTCCGTTATCAAGTTCTTGTGTGATTGCCTCTTTTATTTTCCGCTGCACTTTGATATTTGACTTTTAATTTGTTAATTATTTTTAAAAGGCAATTCACCCCCCTCTTGCCATCTTTCCCTCCTTGGGGTATTCTTCCGACCCAACAGTTTGGTCTACTAGGAGTGAACACATGTTGTACATTAATTATGCATTAAAGAAAAAGGAACGCATGTATCAATCATATGATATTATAATGTGAAGATTCTTTATGTGAAGTAGAATATTTTGCGAGAAATGTGAAGCAATGAAGTGACAGTATCAAAACAGTTGTACAATACTATCATGAATCATAGTGATACTGTGTTTTTGTTTAACGATTCACCAATTAGTAATTATAAATAGACAGTGTAATGATACACAAAGTTAAAATTTGTAAAAACTCTAATTTGTGAAAAAGTATATAGTAATGTTTTTTATAATTCATAAATAAGAAGGTGCATTTAAATTGTTTAAAAATAAATGTATTTAATGAGTTGGAAATTTAGAATAGTTTATCAAGAAGCAGTAGTATCAATAAGTTACACAAGAAAATGGTGCTTTGCAGTTTATTTATATTTCGATATAGGTATTCTAGAATCAGTGATAAAGTTCAGTGTCATCTTATTACTGAGGATCGAAGAGAATGATTAATTTTTTTCTCCAGGAGATTCATGGAATAATTCTCAAATGTGATTGGTATTATTGTTTGTAAATTGGTGTGAACCAGTATAATATTTTTTCAAGATACATTGTATAAGGAAATGGCTGATACCTATCCTTTATTGTTTCAGGGTGATACCTGAACAAACTTATTTTAATTTGTGATTAATTTTTAGTGTATAATTTGTGGCTTGGATCAACCTAACCAAAGCAGGGACATATTCACCCTTCTTGGTGGAGAAACTTGAAATAATATTCTAGGTAATTGGTATTAGGCTCTAACAAGTCATCATAGGTTTATTTCAATGAAGACAAATTATAATATTATAGTACTACTGATTCAACCCCCTCTTAATGCTATAACTCTTTCCTGGATACTTCAAAAATATGGTGACGTTATCTCTATGGGGAGAAGTGTGAAATATATACTAATAATAATATACTAAAATATATATTCACGCAGAATGAGATTAATATGTGCCAATGAAGAAGGTTATAGCTCATTAATTGATTAGGATTTCTCAATCAACTACCATCATGGAGAAGTGAATAAAGTGGTGGATGCTCTAATTAGAAAGAATCCTACAACATTATAAAATATGGTAATTTAGAATGATCCCAACTTCTTAGATTTAAAATGTATGGACATGGGGATATTTGTATAAGGAAAATCAAAAATCATTTTTCAAATTACTACTCAACCAACCCCCATTGACAAAAGAAAGAATGATCAAATAAATGATGTGGAAATTTAGAATAAGGTGGAATCCATGAGAAAAAGGAAATCCACAGTGATCAAAATTGATGAGGAAGGAGTTTTAAGATTTGTATAATGGATATATGTACATTCTAATATAGAGATAAAGAAAGATATTCTGAGTGATTCACTTAGATCATCCTTTTCTATTGACACAGGGTGCTCAATGCTTTATCAGGATGTCTAAGAGAACTATGGTTGGGAAAATATGAAGAATGAGATCACAGAATATACATCAATGTTCATAGTATGTTAAAAAGTGAAGGATGAAATGAAAAGGTATATGGCTCAATGAAACCATCACCCATACAAAAATGGAAATGAGAAAACATAACTGTGTACTTTTTCACCTAATTTCTAAATATATCGAATAGAACCAATGCAATATGGGTTGTTATGGATCATCTTACAATAACATATCAGTTTTTCACAATTTGATAGGAAAAATCACCAGATCATCATGCATAAATATACATAAGAGAAGTGGTAAGGATGCATGGATTACCACTTTCGATTGTATATGATTGATATTTGAGATTTACCTCAATGTTCTGCAAAAGTCTCCAACATTCATGAAATATTGAGATGAACTTCAGTATGGCCCATTATCCTCAAATTGATGGCCTGTCAGAGTGGAAAATTAAGAAACTGGAAGACTTGTTGAGATCATGTTCTATGGAGATTAATGGAATATGGGACCAGAATCATCCTCTAGTCGAGTTATCGTACAATAATTGTTTCAACCAGAGCATACATTTGGATTCTAATGAATCCCTTTATGGGAAATGAAGAAGAACAACAACATTCTGTGATGAAGTTGTGGAACTTAAGTTGATAGGACCTGAAATAGTGGATTAAATGGTGGAAAAAGTGAAAAAAATTCTTTATCACATCAAGGAAGCCCAGATTTGATAGAATAATGATGCAAGAAGTCCTTAATAAGACATAGATTTTGAGGATTTATACATTGTATTCCTCTGGATATCTCTATGGAAGAGGATTATGAGATTTTAGAAGAAGGCAATTCAGATTCATAGGTACATTAACCCATTAGAGATTATTAATCATGTTAGAGCTATGGCATATTGACTAGAACATCCACTGACTATATCTCACGTACACGATGTATTCCATATATCTCTCTTGAGAAATTACATACCAAATCCCTCACATGTACTAAATCCAGAGGGGGTACAGTTGGAAAATTATATATATTATGAGGATCGTCCAGTAAAGATCTTGAACCGTAGAGATAAAGTTATATAAAACAAGAAAACTCACACAGTCAAAGTACTATAGAAGAACCATAAGTATAAAGAGGAATAATGGGAACCACAAGAAGTGATGAAGGTTTAATAAACCCATATACTTATGTAAAATCATATTTCGAGGGTGAAATTTTAAAAGGGGGGAAGAATGTAATGACCCAAAATTTTATCAGTGATTTTTTTATCTTTTTATAAATATGTTATATAGTATAAAAAACCTAAATATCATGTATATCTCAATAAAAACATCATTATCATAAATAAATAATGAAATAAGTAATATTTAAATAAATTAATGAACTAATCCCAGTGGAATACTAACTAGGCCCTCAAAATAGAGACATGAGAATTAGGAATAGTAATTTTGCAAATAGAATATTAACCTGATCCATAAAAGTATAAATATATTTTATGTATCATATAAATGATAATATGATATAATTATATCATAGTATAAGTAAATAAATGTTTGAAAATGATAAATTAAGTATTGGTATTTTTATACAGCATAAATAATTATTTAATATTTTAAAATTAGTATAATGGTTAAAAAATTATTTTGATAATATTGATTCCTAAATAAATTTTTTTGTCTTATTATTATAAGATAATTCTTATGATAACTTAATTAATTTTAGAAATTGTGGTAAAATTTGTTCAAATTTTAAAAATGGTATTCTCTACGTAAATGATGATTTTAATTAAATATTAAATTTATCATATTTATAAAATTATTTTCAAAAAATGGATTTCATTTTTTAATTTTACATTTCAAAACCAAATTGGGTGAATTTTATGTATTTTTCAAAAATAGTTGATTTTTTGGTGAATAGTACAAATATGACATTTTACAGAATTTTAAAAATGCCTAATTTTTTGAGTAATTTATGATATATGGCTTATGTAAGTATGATAATCTCGAATAATCATACTCCCTTTACTATATTTAGTCAGTAGAATCAAATCTATTCACATTCTTGAGCTAAAATAATAAACTAATGAATAAAATAATAAAAAACACCATCTTCTCCCCTATAAATACCACCCTCACCACCTCTTCTCCTCACACATTGAAAGCCTTGAATATTTTCCTATTTTTTCCCTATCATCTTCCCATGCCCCTCCCCCATACCCAAGATCCTTTGGTCTCAACAAAAGATGAAATCCAATTTCCATAAAGGGGTTCTCATGGAGAAGAAATCTATAAGGTAAAATCCTCTTCCATTTATTTTAATTTTTTTAAGTTATTTTATTTTATTATTCTCTACACATCTCTCTTAATCCAAGTGGTATGATTCCTATAGTATCTTATATATACTGAATTTTTTATTATGTTGATGGAATAATTCATCATCTAACATATAATATCCTGACATTATCCAAGTTGTGGACCATGTAAATTTTTAGTTTGATATCTTAAAAAAATTTTAAAAAATTCTTGAGGATAAAAGAGATATTGGGTGAATCTAGGGCTCTTTTAAGGTCTGGTGTAGTTAAAATGTGGATGGAGGACTAGGTTGTTGAAGGACCCCGGGACACCCTGAGAGGGGAGGGGTGAATCAGGGTGACCACTTTTTCTTTTAAATTGTTGGATCTTGTTCCCACGTTGGTAGGAACTTGTTGAACCTGTATGATGATTACGATCAAAAGGAAAACATTCACATGCACAGAGAAGACACAATCATTTTTACTTGGTTCACCACTAAGGGCTACGTCCAAGGAGCATACGCCGACAGGTTGTCGGTCGTACCTAAATCCACTATGCTTCACTAGCTGCGGATACAAAAGTTCGGGTACAGACACTCTGTCCCAGGCTCACTGCCTTTACAATAGTTCAGGGATAACTCACTGCGTCCCTCGGGTCACTCCCGTTGACTCCCCCTGGCTCACTGCCGTTGGTGAAGTCCCACTCAGTTTATAGATGTGTAGGTCTCTTCTTCATTTGCATAAGAGTGCATCCTTTGTTGAATGTAGATGCTCTATTGAAGTCCGATTCTCACCAGAAGATAAATATCACTTTTCCTCGAATGAACCGAGTAGTTTCTCGGCTTTCGTGCAGCTCCAGCAAGGCAGGCGTGCTTCAATAGTGTCTAGGTCTCCTTTTCAAGCCCGGCGCGCAAGTCTCCCGGCGGCGCGCAAGTCTCAGGTGCGCAAGACTAAACTGGCGCGCAAGTTTCACTGAAGCACCTGCGCGACACTGCCTTCTTGAACTAAATACTTGCGCGATCCACTTCCTTTCTCTTCCAAACTGCCTTGGGAGAACAGCCAAACACCGGCGCGCAAGCTCTACTTGCGCGACAAAACAACCACCTGCGCGACTCAACCACCTGCGCGACGAGAGCTCGAACAATCTCTCGGCCTTGAACTCCGTTAGAAATGAGGAGGGGTGGTCCAGTATTTATAGGCAAACTGGACCCCCTGCGCGGCGGCGCGCAAGTCCCTCGACGGCGCGCAAGTCCTGTCTCCAGATCCTCTGTCGCGCAAGTTACTTGCGCGACCCAACCAACACTTGCGCGACCTTCTTTCCTTAGCCAAATTGTGATGTTCTGATCCTCAAAAACATATGGCGCGCAAGTCTTTCATCGTCCAAGAGCTCGGCGCGCAAGTATCTTTGCCAAAAACACTTTACTTTATTTACGGATTTTCAGGCCCAAAAATTTGGCAAACACTGGGAAACAGCGCCACCTTCACTACTGTTTTCTTCCTGAACGGTATGATCGCTTTGTTGGTTCACACCCTGAACTTCTACTGAGGATTGACAACAAACACAAACCATACACCAAATCATGCTTTGAAGAACCTGGTTCCAACAATCTCCCCCTTTGGGTTTGTTGGCAATCAGAAAAAAATTCAATAGATCTCCAACCATGAGCAAATCCAAAACGCAAGAATCAACTCAGCTAACACTCTAAGTCTACGTGAGCAATGCTCGGTGTAGAAAACAAGAGAGAAAGCTTGAATTGGGTCTTAGTGTGTTGAAATCGTACACGAAATTCTCTATCCCGATGTTATCCTTATTAAACTTCTCATCACAAGCTTACACTTCTCATCACAGAAGAATTTCTTGCCTTGAATTTATTCCTTTCTCCCCCATTGACAATAAAACCAAAGACCGAAAAGTTTGTTCAACGTTCAGCTCAAGCCATACTCCCCCTGGATAGTATCTCCCCCATAAACCTGCATCACAGCCATAAACAGATAAAAACAGTTAAAACAAACGGGGAGAGGGGACTTCCGGAGCCTCCTTATGCAGTAGGAGGTGGTCGAACACCGAGGTTCAACCGATGCTTCTCGAACACAGCCGCGGACAATGGCTTGGTTAGGATATCAGCCACTTGCTCATTAGTTCCAACATGATCCATTTTAATCACGCCTTGTTCAACCTTTTCTTTGATAAAATGATACCGTATTTCAATATGTTTTGTACGAGAATGCTGAACCAGATTCTTCGTAAGATCAATTGCACTTTTGTTATCACAATAAATCACCATTGGTTGCTGCACCTTATCACCAATATCTGTTAGCTGCTGCTTCATCCAAAGAAGTTGAGTGCATGCTTTTGTGGCGGAGATATATTCAGCTTCAGCAGTACTAAGAGAAGTACTTTCTTGCTTCTTGCTCAACCAGCCAACACATTTATGCCCAATATAGAAAGCTCCACCACTAGTGGACTTTCTGTCTACTACATCCCCAGCCCAGTCAGCATCAGAAAACGCTGATAATTCACTGTCCCTGCCTGCAGCAAAAAATAACCCGAAGTTATGTGTGCCTTGAATATACCTCATGATTCTTTTTACTGCTGACATATGTTCCTCCTTTGGATTACTCTGAAAGCGGGCCACAAGGCATGTTGCAAAGACAATATCTGGCCTTGTCGCTGTCAGATACAGTAGGCTTCCAATGATCCTCCTGTACATGGTGGGATCAACAGAGTTCCCATCCTCATGCTTTCCAAGTTTAGTTCCAACAGGAATCGGAGTTGACATTGGTTTGGAGTCTTGCATATTGAACTTCTTCAGCAACTCTCTTGCATATTTTTCCTGAGAAATGAAAGTGTATTCCTTCTTTTGAATTACTTGCAACCCCATGAAATATGTGAGCTCCCCAATCATAGACATTTCAAATTCTGATTTCATGTGGTTGGCAAATTCATCCACTGATTTCTGCCTGCTGCCACCAAAAATGATATCATCAACGTAGACAAGAACCATGAACTGATCTTTTGGAGAATTCTTCACATAGAGATTGTGATCAACTCCTCCTCTTTTGAATTCCAACTTCTTGATATATGAATCTAGCCGTGAGTACCATGCCCGTGGTGCCTGCTTCAAACCATATAGAGCTTTCTTTAGTTTGCAGACCTTTGTTTCATCGGTACCCAAGACAAACCCCACCGGTTGTTCAATGTAGAATTCTTCTTCGAGTACACCATTCAAGAATGTTGTCTTAACATCAATTTGATATACTTTATATCCTCTTTGGAGTGCCATGGCAAGGAAAATCCTGATTGATTCCAGTCTAGCAACTGGAGCAAAGGTTTCTTCAACATCAATACCTTCAATCTGGGAGTATCCTTTACATACCAGTCGTGCCTTGTTTCTGATAACACTTCCATGCTCATCAAACTTATTTTTGAAAATCCATTTGGTACTAATCACATTGTGACCTTCAGGTCTCTGGACAAGATCCCATGTCTGATTCTTATCAATCTGATCTAATTCATCATTCATGGCTTTCACCCAAGATTCATCTTTTGCAGCTTCTTCGAATGAGGATGGCTCTACAACTGATAGAAATGCAGATTGCATGGTATTCCTCATCCTTCTGGTTTGTGTGGGTGCACTCCTATCCCCAATTATGTTGGATGGATCAATCTCAGCTCTTCGATTTCTCCTGCGAGGTTCAGTAGTATTCTCTTCAGCCATAGTTTCTTCTTCAGATTCTTCTTCTGAGTCAACATCATTATGTGATTGATGAGTGTTTTGAACAGCTTCCTCTATTTCTGCATTTGTAGTTTCTTCATGTCCACATTCTTCATGACTTTCTATCACATCAGCATATGACGTCCGTGAAGCATTTGTGGTTTTCTCTTCAATTATCTTAACATCATTGCTTTCCACAATCCTTCCCAAACGATTGTTGAAACATTTGTAGGCTTTGCTGTTCATTGAGTAACCGAGGAAGATTCCTTCATCTGCGTTGTCACCATATTTCCCCTGATTTCCTTCTTTGTTCCTGATGAAGCACTTACTTCCAAAAACACGAAAGTATTTTAGAGAAGGCTTCCGTCCATGCCACAATTCATATGGTGTCTTCGTCTCACCCATATAAAGTCCTGTTCGATTCTGAATGTACACTGCAGCTTGAACAGCCTCTTTCCAGTAATGTCGTGGAATACGACTCTCAATCAGCATAGTTCGTGCCATGTTGTTCACCTGTCGATTCCTTCGTTCAACAACTCCATTTTTTTGTGGAGTTCTCAAAACAGCTACCTCATGTTGTATCCCATGCTTCTCCAGATAATTTTCAAATTCAATGGATGTGTATTCTCCTCCATTGTCAGATCGCAACACTTTGATTTTTCGTCCAGTATCATTCTCGGCGATTCGCCGATATGTTTTCATGCAGTCAAGGACCTGTCGTTTCCGGTGAATGACCATCACACATGCCATTCGACTGTAATCATCTATGAAAAGGACAAAGTACCTTTCTCCATGAGTTCTGGCAACATTTATTGGACCACAAACATCTGTATGAATCAGATCAAGAAGGTGAGATGCCTTTTTCTTCTTTGGCCGATATGAACTGCAGACCAACTTCCCACGAATACAAGCATCACAGGATTTTTCACGCTCACGCTTCAGGTTGGGAATGTCCATGACAATTCTCAATTTTGATATTTTCTCCATGTCTTGTTGATTGATGTGTCCCAATCTCTGATGCCACAGATTGTTTTCTTCTTCAACAGTCATGTAACATACATTCTCTTCACTATCAACCTGATACAAGTTTCCTTCTGTTCTGCATCCCTTCATGAGAGAATTGCCAGTTTTTCTCTTGATAGTGCAGCCTTTCTGATTAAAAGTAACAACAAGTCCTGAGTCACAGAGTTGACTCACGCTGAGGAGATTATGACGTAGGCCATCTACGTAAAGGACTTCAGTCTTCTTTAGTTCTCCATTAGCTAATTTGGTACTTCCACTCCCTTTGATTTTCAGAGCCCCATCATTACCAAATCTTACTGTACCATCAACATTCTTTATGATATTTGTTAGTAGACCGGCATTACCTGTCATATGAGATGAGCAACCGCTATCTAGAATCCAGGTACTGTTGTTCTTTGTAGCTTTGAGAGCTACCTCTGCAAGGTTTGATTTCTCAATCTTCCTCCTTTCCTTCCATGAGACATTAGATTGAGTATATAGAACTGATGGCCTTTCAACTATCTCTTCCGCAAACCCAGGTTCTTCATAGTCAAAGTCTTCTTTAAGAGGTGAGAACCTGTTTGAAAGAGAAACATCGTCTTGCTGACGAGACTTGACATGTCTGGAACTTCTGCATGAGGTGTCAATGTCCCTTCTCTGCCTGCAATTAATGGCCTTATGACCAAAGTTAGAACAATGAAAACAATATCCATAGAAATTATTTCTTCTATAAGAATTAGGATATGAAATTGTTCTCGTTTGTTGAGCATCTATATCTTCTCCATTCAGATAGCTTCTTGCCTCTTCACAATAGGACATGGTATGGCCCAGATAGCCACAGAACTGACACTTCATGAGAAGAAATGTATTCTCACTTGAATTTTTCCTTATAGCTTCTTCCTTGGGAGAATAGTAAGACTGTCGGCCATTTTTGAAAGTTTGAGGATAATTTTCAGGTCTCCTTTTAGTTTGGATTGAGGGTTCCTTTTTCAGCACTCTAGGTAACATTTCAACATGTTCAACTTTCATCTTATCTTTCTTTTGGATCTTTGCACTTCCAGCAATTGATGACTTAGCCTCACAGCCAATTCCACTCTTTCCCATGCAAGCAGGTCTTTGATCACTCAAGACTTTTCCAACCCCATCTGAACCACACTTGGCTCTTGCAAGTAATTCTGCATCTGAGAATCTTCCGAACTGTATTTTCTTCCTCGATTCTTTTGGAACTGATTCTGTCTCCATTTTACTCCTCAGAGTAACTACTTCCTCCTCAAGACCCTCAACAGTCTTGGATTTTTCATCCAGTCTGGATGTGAGGTCATTGATGACCTTTGCTTGCTCTTCAATTCTCAGCTTCAGATCAACTGCATCATCATTGCTTTCAATTATTTTAGACTGTACCTTCACAAATTCTTCCAGTCGTTCAATTTCAGCTTCAAGTTGATCAACATATTCAGTTGATTCTTCTACAATTGATTTCCACTTATTGCAGCTCTTACATTTAATCTTAAGCTTACTAACTGCATCCTTAAGTTGCACCTCAGGATCTACACAAGTTCTCAGTTGTTTTTCACCATCAGTATCTTCTGACTTTTCAACAGTGGCCATCATAGAAGCATGGTTCCCAGTTTTGAATTCTGGTTCTTCTTCATCACAGAATTCATTGTCATCTTCTTCCTCTTCACAGACAAAACTCTTTCTTTGCATTTTCTTACCAGATTTGAAGTCTCCCTTTTTGAAGAACCTTCTTTGAGGCTTCTTGAAGTTTTCATCTTCACTGTCATCATCATTGATATTCTTCAAGCACTGAGAGGCAATATGCCCAACTTTTCCACAACAGAAGCATGCGAGAGGTAACTTCCCTTTGAATTTCCCTTTCCCCTTCTGGAACTTCTTTGCAATGAGAGAAAGAATTTCTTTCTCTTCGTCATCATCACCGCTACTATCCTTTGAGATTTTCAATTTATCCATGGCCTTGAATGCCATTTCCTTGCTCACCCGAGTCTTAGAATCTTCTGGTTTGACTCTCATTTCATATGCTACCAAACTGCTCAGTAAGTCATCTAGAGAAAGTTTTGAAAGATCTCTTTCCTCAAGAGCTGACACCTTCGCATTATACAGAGGTGGAAGTCTTCTTAATATTTTCTTTACAATATCAATGTCTTTGATTTCTTCGCCTAGACCCCGAATTGCTCCAACCACTTCAGTAATTCGATTGAAGAAAGAGTCTGCATTCTCGTCTGGATGCATCTTCAGATCATCAAACCGATTGTGTAGCACTTGTAGTTTCGCCTCCTTCACTTTGCTATAACCTTCATAAATATTCTCAAGTTTATCCCACATAGATTTTGATGAGGTGCAATTCATCACCTTCAGGTAAATCTGATCAGAAAGGGCAGCAGTGAGAGCCTTCTGTGCTTTGGCATCTGCATCAAGAAGTTTCCTATCTGTTTCAGTCATAGCCAGACCTGTTGGATCAGTGACATGTATTCCTTGCACAGTAGAAAAAAGAACTTCCATTCCAAGAGATCTTAGATGAGATCTCATTCTGTTCTTCCAGATCTGGAAATTGCTTCCATCGAAGTGAGGGACTCCCCTGACATTGATCGCGTTTTCCATGACAAAGAAGGTCAGATTCAACGCCAGCAACCTCCCTCTGATACCACTTGAAGGACCCCGGGACACCCTGAGAGGGGAGGGGTGAATCAGGGTGACCACTTTTTCTTTTAAATTGTTGGATCTTGTTCCCACGTTGGTAGGAACTTGTTGAACCTGTATGATGATTACGATCAAAAGGAAAACATTCACATGCACAGAGAAGACACAGTCATTTTTACTTGGTTCACCACTAAGGGCTACATCCAAGGAGCATACGCCGACAGGTTGTCGGTCGTACCTAAATCCACTATGCTTCACTAGCTGCGGATACAAAAGTTCGGGTACAGACACTCTGTCCCAGGCTCACTTCCTTTACAATAGTTCAGGGATAACTCACTGCGTCCCTCGGGTCACTCCCGTTGACTCCCCCTGGCTCACTGCCGTTGGTGAAGTCCCACTCAGTTTATAGACGTGTAGGTCTCTTCTTCATTTGCATAAGAGTGCATCCTTTGTTGAATGTAGATGCTCTATTGAAGTCTGATTCTCACCAGAAGAAGAATATCACTTTTCCTCGAATGAACCGAGTAGTTTCTCGGCTTTCGTGCAGCTCCAGCAAGGCAGGCGTGCTTCAATAGTGTCTAGGTCTCCTTTTCAAGCCCGGCGCGCAAGTCTCCCGGCGGCGCGCAAGTCTCAGGCGCGCAAGACTAAACTGGCGCGCAAGTTTCACTGAAACACCTGCGCGACACTGCCTTCTTGAACTAAATACTTGCGCGATCCACTTCCTTTCTCTTCCAAACTGCCTTGGGAGAACAGCCAAACACCGGCGCGCAAGATCTACTTGCGCGACAAAACAACCACCTGCGCGACTCAACCACCTGCGCGACGAGAGCTCGAACAATCTCTCGGCCTTGAACTCCGTTAGAAATGAGGAGGGGTGGTCCAGTATTTATAGGCAAACTGGACCCCCTGCGCGGCGGCGCGCAAGTCCCTCGACGGCGCGCAAGTCCTGTCTCCAGATCCTCTGTCGCGCAAGTTACTTGCGCGACCCAACCAACACTTGCGCGACCTTCTTTCCTTAGCCAAATTGTGATGTTCTGATCCTCAAAAACATATGGCGCGCAAGTCTTTCATCGTCCAAGAGCTCGGCACGCAAGTATCTTTGCCAAAAACACTTTACTTTATTTACGGATTTTCAGGCCCAAAAATTTGGCAAACACTGGGAAACAGCGCCACCTTCACTACTGTTTTCTTCCTGAACGGTATGATCGCTTTGTTGGTTCACACCCTGAACTTCTACTGAGGATTGAAAACAAACACAAACCATACACCAAATCATGCTTTGAAGAACCTGGTTCCAACAGTTGTATGGTTTTCTAGAACCACATGACCTAGGGAGTATTCCCATGCGACCCGTTGTAAGTTCTGAAAAGAGGGAATGGAAATTCATTTCATGCAGTTATTTGAATTGTATACCTAGATCATGCACATTGTTTTTCATGTAGAAAAATAAAATAGGGTTTCCCTCTAATTTTATTTTTATTTTATTATTTTATTATTTTATTTTATTTTATTTTATCTTATCTTATTTTCATTTTAATTTTTTTATTTTATTTATTTTTAGTTTCTTTATTTTACTTTTTTTCATTCCTCCATAATTTCTGTCCTTCCACGTGTTTCCTCCCTCTTCTCTTGTGCATGGTGGCCTTCTCCTCCTCCAAGCTTAGGGGTTTTGGATATTTCACCCCTCAATTCTCCTCCATTTTCATCATCACTTGATTCACTATAAATCTCTCTATATTCTCCCTCTTCTAAACTCTTCTATTTCTTGGTTCTTCCACTTATCATTGCGCTATTATAGAATAGAAGGTTTTTTTTACCATATTCTTGGGGTTCAATTAATTTTTATGATTTCTATAGTTTTAGGTTGAATCTTAGCTTGTTACTAGATGTAGAGTGTGCTACGACATTGATGTAGGGTGTCTACACCTTTTCTTAATGTTTTGCTACGTTTTAAATATCAAATCATTGTGATGATCATTGGAAGATTCCTATAAAGCTTGATGACATTTATTAAATTAATTCTACTACCTTGTTCTGTCCGTAGTGAACCTCGCTTGCAGTGAAACCCATTTATGGGGTGTTTTCATCACCTTCAACCACCCATTTGGATCTACCATCTATTTTGGCCTACATTTCCTTTTTCTAAAAATGTAGAAATTATTTTGGTTTTGTGTATCACCTTAGTTTGTTGTTTATGTTAATAAAATAAATTAAGTTGTGTTTGAACTATGATATGGATGTCTTTTATTATGCACGTGCATGTTTCTTTTTGTGAGTACATGGGTAGAGCTAAATTCCATTGCTAGTTCTCATTTCATATGGAATTACTTGTCTACAATTTATCATACACGTTGCAATTTCCATATTTGTGTAGTGTGTGAAATTTCTTATACATGGGATTTCATTTTAATTGTTGTAGAATTATGATGCAAGAATGGACACTAACTATTATTAAATAAAATGATTATAAAAAATTTCATGTTTTTATAAATAAACCCCTCCAATGGTGGTGCGATATATTCTAAGCTAAATATTTAAGATTTTTGAAAAAATTCATGTTTGGTTATTTGGATTTGATGTTTTCCCTATGAATTATACCATGTGCAATTTTCTCACCTTATTTCATGCAAATGGAATTTATTTATTAGTTCACTTTGTGAGTTTCATTTAAATAGTGTGAACAAAATTAAATATTTTTGTTAAGATTATTATATTAATCTATAAGATTACATGTGATGACATTAATTTGATTAAATTTCATGTTTAACCCTCATGAAATTCTTATTAATGATGTTTTAACTTGAAATATTAAATGTGCCATTGTTGATTAGTTTAAATTGCATGGAATTATATGGTCATTTAAATTGAATGAAATTATAAATTCATCCCTTAATATATTAATTGTATCCTTTCTTGTGATGTACTTGGAAACTTGACTCACTTGACATAGTCTGAGTGAGAGCATGGGCTTTGTATTAAGGACTCATGGATGGAATCCCATGTACACGTGGTTATACCACGATGCACCAAGGTCAATTCATTGTCTTTCTAGGAGAGGTAATCCTGCACAATTAAATATACTCCTTAGTTTTACTAGTTCCCTAGGGGAGAAACCATGGACATACTCAATAAAAAGATGGATATGCCATGAATTGGGTGATACTTAGTCTTCTAGTGAGATACCTTAGACAAACTCAGAGTCACCATGTAATGGCCCGCCAATTCTCATTGGCTTGAGAGAACAATGAGTCATTACAAGGCCTTAATAGACATCCCCAAGATGCCAAAGGCTAGAAATAAGTGGAGAAGGGTTTCAAATACAAGTGGGGGATGATTTACCCTTTAAGTAATAACCCAATGAACCAACCAACCATAACAAAAAATTTACTATATGATGAATGAACAATTGAAAGACAGCTAAACAACTTCATTTAAGTCAAACACATCAAAGTACACAACAACGGATAAGCAACTCAAGACTATCAAAAGTCACCAAGACACCCTCCATGGCTCCAAACCAAGCTCTATTCTCCAAGCACCACCACATCACCCAAGAATCACCACAAACCACTAGAAATGAGATTCCATACCTTTACCTATGTCTTGGAATACGACATCTTCAAAAGCACCAAAGTGCCAAAGAAGGGGTGAGTATAAAACTTAGTAGGTTTTCCCCCAATGACTTCCCTAATCACGCCACTAGGATATAAGAGTTGTCAACAATTATATAAAACAATATATATATATATATATAAATTTCTCAAAAGTAGTTTATAAATAAATATAAAAAAGTTTCCAAAACCGTTCATTACCAAAAGCAAACAAGTGCAATTGAAACCAATTTTCCAGCAATATATTTTTCCCGAAAAACAACCAAACAATCTTTACAACCATTTCCCAATATCCCTATATCATCATACCCAACCATTTATCAAACCCATGTAACCAACCATGCATGCTACGTTATGACAGTTCCATACTCATGAAAGATTTCTCGTCGATCTACCAAGTCATCACAAGGTAATTGTTTCCCATGTGCCATCAATACTTTGGGACCGAGCACAAGGTCATATTTCAACCAAGCCCCGTATATGTAATTCCCATGTGCCATTAAACCTTTGGCACCGAGAACAAGGTCATATTTCAACCAATACCCATATATTCAATATGAACACACAACACATATGCCCAACGATCAAGCCAAAATAAACCTTTCAATAAAAACACCTTTTTATTGAAAACTATTTCCGTCAAATCCATTTCAATGACAAACCATTTCAACAAAACTAAATTTTTATTGAAAACAATTTCTATTGAAAACCACTTTTTCATTAACCATTTATCAATTACATAAAATCCATAATTTAAAATCATCATTTTAAATTAATCCCCCTTTTGCACAACTATTCACCAAGATCACGCAATTTCACAAAAACCATAAATCATCACAAATGAATATTTTTACATGAATTTAACAATAAATAAAAAATTTTAATCTAATACAATCAATTATATCAAGAGGAGTTTAGAAAGAAGTCGCCTACCTCAAAGGTCTTGATGAAACTTTAACAACAGATGAAGAACACACAAGAAAGCTGGTCGATTCTCCAAGAGTGGCCTTAGATATCTTATCCTAGAAAGATCATGACTCAAAATTTAAATATTTGGCATCCAAAAACGTATATCTACCCAATATAGGTTAATATCGGAGAAAGAATAGAGATTGGAGAAGTAGATCTAAGAAAATCTAAGAAATCATGACAAATCCGTAAAGAATGGTGACATACCTCAACAATCAGACTCGAAATCACCAAGGGAAGGTTCTGGAATGGCTTCAACTCATGTGGGAAGGTTTATCCAGCCTTATAGGGAGATTAATATCTAATTATGGGAATTTTGAATCCAAAACTATATAATTAGAGCAAAAACGAGCAAGCTCCTGGAAAATAGGATGTAGATTTGACCTCTATGGAAGATTTGACCAGACAATTTGTGCCAACCGTGTATGGATCATGTGACCCTAATTACTTTCCCAACACTCCTTATAAAACCCCAAAAATCTCCCATCCTTCACCTTTACCCTTTTTATGGAAACAATATTTTATGGAAACATCACACTTTATGGAAACACCCCAATTTATGGAAACAACCAACATTCTAGAAATATCCAAATTTATGGAAACAACCAACATTATGGAAATATCCAAATTTATGGAAACAACCAACATTATAGAAATATCCAAATTTATGGAAAAATTCTATATTATGGAAACTCTCTATTTTATAGAAACACTCTATTTTATGGAAACACTCTATTTTATGGAAACTCTCTATTTTAATACACACCAAATTAAAAAAATGTGGGGAAAGGGTTTATGTACCCAAAACCAGGGGTACTACACACCATGTCTCAAGTGATAATAGGTAATCTTTATGGATCACCTAAAATATACTTGGTGGTATTGGATTACGTCATATGTATCTTATAAATACTTGGGATTCTACTTAGATCTCTAGGGATGGTCTCATACTCCACATCTGGAATTGATGGACTAGATCGAATTTCTCAGATTTCATGTGATGAATTTATTAATATTTCATAGAGAAATCTTTATATTTTTGTAATACCTCTATTTATTTTATTATCACACTTGAAAATAATATGAGAAATATGACCCAAGCCAAAGGACAAACTTGGGGGGTATGCCTACTTGGAATTTCGTGTTTACATTATCCCTTGTATGCATATTCTTCCTTGAATAGGTACTTTATTTAGACTCATGGAATATGAAGAAGCAGGTGGTGTGGGAATGGAATCCTTTTGGGAACCCATACCATGTTACATTTATTTTATTTATTTATCTTCTAGAATTTATTTTACCTGGAACACTGTTATCTATTTACAATAGGAAATGGAATGGTCTAGACATAGTGGGTATTGGCCTATTGAGATTATATGTAACACCATGATCTGGAATAATTTGGTACCTGAGTAGATTTTATGATCATAGGTATGGATAAAGGGAATAATTCCACTTCCAATGCTTGATTTATTTGATGTTTAGGCTGGAAAATTGGGGGCAGATGAACGAGACTATGACTGAGATGTTTTGTAGTAGTTTTTGGTCAATTGGTAGTTTTTTAGCATGCAGTACATTCTTATACCCCTATACCGATGCAATATTATTATGGATGGTTTCATATATTGACGTCATCAAGGTATTTGTTATGTTTGTTTGGTTTTCGCAGTAATTATTTATTCTATTTGGGTCATTTATCTACTTCTGTTTTTTCTCATTATTATTAATCTTATTCTACTTGTTTTATTTTGTTTATAATTGTGTTATACCTAATACAATGAAGGCATAGTCTCCAAAAAGAAACACCCAAGGCCCTAACAACAAGTCTGTAGCCAATGTCATTCGCGGAGATGCACTTGAGGTCTTGAGGTACACCTACTTAGGGCCCGTTTCTATGCCACTCGGGGTGGGATTCTACAAAGTGGTATCAGAGGACTATTTACCTTTTATCATACTATTTGGTTTAGGAAATATAGAAATGTTTAATTTACCATGTGCTTGGTCATATCTAACCCATATTCTAGGGAACCCCAAATTTCTATAGATGGGAATTGCAGTTATTGATTATGCCATTTCTTATTGATAAGACTTCACCGATGGGTGATAAACTTGTTTTATGATACTATTTCTCTTTTTATTATTGAAATGATGGATTTTATTTCTTCAGACAGATGATACAAGGGAACTATATAACCTACATCATGCTAGGATCTATAGGAAATTGAAATGACATGCATTATGCCACATCATATCTATTTACATAATGCATTTCTTGTTTTCATGTGATTATTGTTGTGACGAGTTGTTATATCCATAATTTTTTTTATTTTTTTTATAAATACACAAATGTTCTAGTTTATCTGGGAGAGTCATGTTATAAAATTGATTAAGTGGACATATAATTTCGGTTTATAAGATGTATGGGCCCTTAAAAATATGAATGATGATCCACCAAATTCAATATTTTTAAATAATCAATAAATTAATAAATGAAACTAAAATTAAATGGACACCTTAAATGGAAATATGATACCTTTACTTAAATTTACCTTTGAAATGGGTTGTATACCTTTTGTCTTTGTGATTATTCTCGGGTTATCCTTTCTTATATGGTCCCCGATCTTGGATCCGGCTTTCTATTGTTTAATGATCAGAGATAGGGAATGTACCAATCCACTTTTAACTCTTTCACCAGCTGATTGGACATGTTTCAGGGAGGCCTTGCACCTTTCATTATTTAATACTTCTTTTACTGCTTTCCCAATTTGTTATAGAATCTATTTTGTGAGGTGTGCACATGGAAGTTGTAGAGCTATTCCACTATGACTTACTTGTGAAATATTCCAAGAGAGTGGTGATGAGAACACTCTATAGTTTGTGGTCCCTCATCCACCCATAGTGCCTCCTATTATACCACCTATGGAACCTTCTCCTGACCATCCAATGGGTGTCGATGCTCAGTTCATGTTTAGTGTTTTTTGGTTCATGTGGTATGTTCAGAGTGCTCCCATGCCTACCATGACTATGGTAGATCTTACACATGACTTATAACAGCATCATCCTTCCACATTCTTGTGAGATGGAGGTCCTATTATTATAGTGTAATGGATAAAAGTTATGATATACATCTTCGAACATCTTGAGATTCCTCTAGAGAGGAGGGTCAATATTTCTTTATATATGCTTTATGACTCTGCCATGCATTTGTGAAATGTTGTTTATTAGCCAGACCATTAATGATACAGGGTTTAGGAAGTTTTCTAAATGGATTTATATGAACACTTATTTTCACACACTCTAATAGGTTATCGACCAAGGGATTTCTTGAATCTGCAGTAGGGATCCATGATAGT
The DNA here is from genome assembly GCA_963277665.1 of Viscum album. Lineage (NCBI taxonomy): Eukaryota > Viridiplantae > Streptophyta > Magnoliopsida > Santalales > Viscaceae > Viscum > Viscum album. The sequence goes on along the minus strand of OY728143.1, from coordinate 1,706,817,715 downwards.
TCTTGAATATTATGCACACTTAGTTGAGATTTATTTTTTTTCTCTGACCCTGTCCAGTGAAAAAATTATTACTATGAGGAACTCTATGGATGGGATTGGGTATCATGTCCAATTGAAGGTGAATGTATTTTTGTTGAAGATCATTACAAATATAGTGAACTAGGCCCTTATTATGGAATGAAATATCAGAGAAAATGTTCCTATGAGCCACGGTGATTAAGTTCCAAGGAAGGGTGATAGTTCTTCTATCAGTTGAATGTTTTCTTTGGAATGTGCACATGGGGGTGGTTCTAGAAAAAATACTTTCACTGAAAGTTATATTGTTTGTCATCAGTGCATCTAGTTTTTCTATAAAAATCCTCAATACCTGAAAAAAATAATGGAATGTCGAGCGTGTGGTAGGGTGGGTCACAATCAGTGATTCTGCCATTGATTTATTCTATTATCTAGGGGTAGGGGATCATTTCTAGTGAATCCATCTAGTATGGGATATATGATTCCACTTCATGCTCGTAGTTGGTCTCCTATCGGCTCATCAAGCTGAGGTAGAGGAGGTTGTTGTCAAGGCAATCATGCTTTAAAATATTAGCAACGGAAGAGTGGATCCACTCAAGATAGTAAGAAGGAATCATAGGGATGAGGGTTGGTCCAAATTTATGAAGCGCATCCAGTAGTAGTAGGGAAATTTCCAGCAACATATAAAGCTATAGGAACAATCCTTGTATCCTATACATTAGTATCTACCATTTTTGAGACATGTGGTTCAGAATATTTTATATCTACTGCAAATGTTGAGAGTTTGGGTCTTGATTTTGAGTACATAATTGATGTTATGTATCTTGACACTATATTGGGGGTATTAAAAGAGATAACATTCTAGTTCCTAGAGTTTCTCCTTAAGATAGGTGGATACCGTTTCTTCTGAAAGTTTTTTTTCCTCGAGATTAGTGGATTTGACATCATTCTTGGTATGGACTGGCTCATCCTTTATCATGACCAAGTGGATTTATATCGCTGTTGAGTATCCTTCAAAAATACCTAAGGGAATAACATATATACCTACAGTGAAAGAGATATCTAGGAAGATCGAGCAGGACCCAATCATTTGAGGCCAGGCAGAGTGATGAATCAGCTAGAATGTCTCTTTTTGAGTGATCATGGGGATTAATAAGTTGAAATTCCTCCTTTTTTGGATCTTTTCAGGGATGTCTTCAATGATGATTTATTTTTATTACCTATGGTAATAGAGTTTGAGTTCACCAAAGAGATAGTTCCAAGTGTGGAACTAGTGTCCATTCCTCTTTATAGGATGGCACTTATAGTGCTCTAGGGACTGAAGAAGCATCTTGAAGATTTTCAGGCGAGGGGTTTTATCAGACCTAACACATGACCATAGGGTTCACCTTCCCAATTTTCCATGAAGCTGTGTAATACCCTCATATTATGCATGGATTAACATCGACTAAACCAGATTATAATAATGAATCGATATTTTTCCCTCTTGTAGATGACCTCTTTTACCATATTTCAAGAGAAATTGTTCTCTCTAAGTTCGATCTGAGTTCAAGCATCATCAGGTGTGTGTGAAACCATAAGATATACCACATACAACAGTATATAATATGTATGGATTGTATGAGTTTTTGGTTATGTCATTCAGTATAACAAACACACCAACAGTCTTCACAGCTCTGATGAATCAGGTTTTTCAACTATACCTTGATTCCTTTTGTGTAGTCTTTGTATATGAAATCTTAGTGTACTCACTCTCTAGATATTAACTTTTCAATAATCTTGAGATCATGCTAAATAAGATGAGAGAGAACTATCTATATGAAATTAGCAACAAATGACACTTTTGGATCAATATGGTTCACTTATTGGGTCATATCATAATAGAAGCAAACATATCATTTGACCTAGAGGAGGTGAGTCTATTGGTTTAAGAGGAAAATACTTGTAATGTTTTTGAAATATGCAACTTCTTAGGTATTAATGGGAATTACATGCATTTCATTCTGGACTACACCACTTAGAAGTACCTCTTACATTAATGTATAAGAGGGGTGTACATTTCATATTTTCTAAATATTGTGAGAACGATTTTCAAGAGTTATAGGGAATACTCAAAAAAGCTCTGGTTATGATTCTTCATAATCTGGGAAGAAGTTATAAAGTCTATTGTGATGCTTCAAATATTATTTGGGTATAGTTCTAATACAAGGAGATCAATTCGTGGATTATAGATCCTTCTAGTTGAGGCTTCATGACTGAAACTATCTAACATATGATCTCGAGGTGGTAGTTTTGGTTCATCCTCTACACTATTGGAGGCACTATAGGTTGGGTGAGAGGTTAATTGTTTACACATATTATAAAATCTTGAAATACATCTCCCCACAATAATATTTGAATCCAAGATAGTGTTGGTGGGTAGAATACCAATATTCTTTCAAATTTGAGATTTCTTATATTACCAATAAGTGTAATTTCATGGTTGATGATTTGATCCACAAGACTTAGAGGCAAACCATTCAGGAATACATTGGTGAGTGGTAGATTATGGCCTTGTTTTCTAAGCTACATATTAAGGTTCATGAACAATAAGTAAAATAATCTATAGTAGCTCTGGTAGTGGATTCCACACTTCTCGAATGAGTATGAATGTTACATTTATCTAATTTCGAAGGGATCATTTTGAGGGATAGTGTGGTAGGATAGAACCCTCCTCCTAGTTGATTTATTGATGGATATGAGACCCTACTCTACTATGGTTGTGTCTCGGTGCCTTCAAAAATTTGAGAATAGTTGATGAGGGAAATATCATCTCTCAGTTTGGGATGTTCATCATGGGATTACCAAGATGTATAAAGATATGGATTCTTAGTATTGGGGTCCATTTATGAATAAGCATATAGTAGGTTTCATCACTTGGTGCTCCACCTTCCAGTAGGTGAAGGCAGAGCAGAAAAAACCTGCTGGACTCCTACAACCTGTATCCATTCCGGAGTGGAAATGGAATGATGTCACTATGGATTTTATTTAATGATTTTCGAGATCTCCTCATGATAGTGATGCAGAATAGGTGATCATCAACAGGTTGACCAAAGTCATGCACTTACTACTGATTTGGGAGACCTTATCTATGGACAAGTTTTGTACGATATATATCAGGGAGATAGTGAAACTTTATAGAGTTCCCCGAAATATCTTATCAGAGCAAGATTCCTGCTTCACAATGCAGTTATGGAAGGGGTTGCAGAAGGAACTAGGTTCACATGTTCTCTTGAGTAATTCAAATCACCCTTAGACTGATGGATGGTCTAAGAGTACCACATATGTTTTAGAGAATATATTGTGAGACTATATCATTGATTTTGGAGGTTCCTCATAGAATCATATTCCACTTTTTTTGTTTTCCAATAATAATAGCTTCTAAGAATCAATTTAGATGGATCCATATGATGCCCTCTATGGTAGATCTTTTTGTTCACCTCTATGTTGGCTTAAGGAAGGTGAGGCATCTCTAATATGTACTCATCTAGTTTAGGAGACTTCAGATCATGTCTAGATAATCTATAAGCCTATTGAAAAAACTCAGTTAAGGTATAATTCCTATACCAATCATCGCAACAGACCTCTGGAATTCGAGGTGGGACATCGGTTCTTTTTGTGTGTTTTCAAAGGTTGGGGCATAGATGAATCAATATATGAGAGATGATACTAGAAATATATGTCCTACCATTAGATATAGTGGAGAGAGGTAAGATGGTATGCTAATAGTTAATTTTATGTCGGAGGTATCATGCCATACATGACTTCTTCCACATCTCTTAGATTTGGTAGTATCTTCCATAACTATATCATTCGTTTGACCCTAAAAATATTGATCATGAGGTGGATGTGTCCTTCAAAGAGCATCTAATTCCTATCATTTATTATAGCATGAAGGTTCTCTAAGGTAGGTTTGTTCCTATGGTTCGATTTCTATGGAAGCACGATGTGTTTAAGAAGAGACCTGGGAGAAGGAGGTCGATGTATGTGAATAGTTGCTGGAAAGTTTCTCTGATGATGCTTTGCAATCCTTAGAAGGGAAACTTGAGGATGATTTGTCTTAAAGAGGGGAGGTTGTAACATCCATAATTTATCCAGAGTGCGTATAATTTAATTTTTTAGGTTTATTCCTTAAAAGGTCCATTTAAAAAAAATCACTAGGATTAAATATATCCCGAGTGCATTTGGGGCTAGTTTGATGTATGGATCACTAAAAACAAGGACGGAAGAATGGGCTGTGTGGTTGTCTATACCACATGATCTAGTGCATATGACCATGCGGCCCCTTTCAGGTTCAAAAAATTTGGAAAACACATGGTTCTTTTGTGGTTATTTAAACTATACACTTGGCATGTACACAATGTTTTATTCATGGAAAAATAAAAGAGGGGTTTTCCCTCTAATATTTTTCTTTTCTTTTATTTTCATTTATTTTCATTTTCTTTTAATTTTCCATTCTTTTACTTTTTCTTTTATTTATCATTTATTCTTTCCCTTTATTTTTATCATTTCTCCCACATTTCACATCTTTTATGTGTGTCCTCCCACCTCACATGGGTGTGGTGGTGTTCTTCTCATCAAATCTAGGGGGTTTTGATCTTTCACCCCTCAATTTTCCCATATTCTTTCGCCTTCGGATGCAATGCAAAACTATATATACAATCTCTCTTCTACACTCCCTTATTTCTTGGTTCCACTACTAGTCGTTGCACTGTTCTCGCACGAACGGTTTTGTGACCTATTTTGGGGGTTTATTAATTATTCATATTTCTCCCATTTTAGGATAAATTGAATCTTTTTACTCGATGTAGAGAGTGATCAACATTGAGTTAGGGTGTCTATGCCTTTTTCTAGTGGTTTTTTGTGATTAATATATCGTTCCATTGTGACGCTAGTAAGAACATTCTAGTGAATCTTTATATTGCATATTAAATTAATTGTACTAGATTATTGTGTTAGTAGTGACCCCTACTTGTGGAAAAACCCATTCATGGGGTGTTCACTTAACCGTTTTCCACCCCTTTGGGTTCTACATAAAATTTGGACTAGTTTTCCATTTGTTTAAAATTATGAAATTATTTTGGTTGTATACATCACCTTAGTTTAAGGATTAAGTTGGTAAAATAAATTTAGTGGGGATGTTAAAATATAACAGAAATGATTGTTATTATGCTCGTGCATTTTTCTTTTGGTGATCCTTTGGATAGAGCTAAATTCTATTTCTTATTCTCATTCCTTATAGAATTAATTGTTTATAATTGATCATATAGGTTGTAATTTCCTTAGTTATGCAATTTGTACAATTTCTTATGCTTGATATTTCATTTCAACTTGTGTAGAATTATGATGCTAAAATAAATTCTAAATATTCATAAATAATTTTTTGATAAAAATATACTTTTTTATAATAAAACCCCTCCATTGGAGGTGCAATTTCTTCAATGCTAAAAATTTATTATTGGGGAGTAAATGCATGTCTAGCCATTTGGGGTTGGTGTATTTCCACATGATTTATACCATGTGCAATTTGATCACCTTATTTTATGAAAAGGGCCTTTCCTTATTATTTATCTTTTATTGTGACACATAATTGGTTTTAACTAAATTAAATATATTTGGTAATCTTGTTATATTTCTCTATTTAATTGCATGTGATGACATGAAATTGATAAAATTCCATGTTTAATTCGTATTCCTTTATTATAATGGATTTTTTCCTTAAATTTTTTAATGTTCCATTATTGATTAGTTTAAATTTCCTTCCATGTTATTATTTTTTGAATGTAGTGAAATTATAAATTCTTTCCTTGATATAGTTATAATTTCTTTGCTTGTGATGTGCTTTTCTATTTTACACACATGAAACGGGTTAGGTGATAACAAGGGTTCTGTATTAAGTAATAATGGATGGACTCCCATACAAAGGTGGTTATTCCATGATGTGTTAGGGGTGATAATCAAGATTTATAGGTGAGGGATTCCCAAGAGATTTAATATATACCTGAGTGATACCAGTTCCCTAGGGTAGAAACTGTAGATGGACCCATTGGGAACATGGCTTTTTCATGTCTTGGGTGATACTTAGTCCTATTGTGATATACCTGGGATGGACTTAGAGTCCCAATGCCTCGATTAAAAATAGGGACTCCTTATGGATAAACATGGATATAATCAGTGGTATTGTATTATATAGAATGTACCGTATTGATTCCTTGGATTATTCTTAGAACTCTAGTGGTGAGCTCAGACACCACCACTTGAACTAATGGACATGATCAAATTGTTTGGATTATATTTGAAGCATTTATTAATATTTCATAGAGATTGTTTTGTGTTACCTATCTTTCTCTTAATATCACAATGTGAGATGAAATAAAAAATAATCCCTACTCCAAATCATAAGGTTGGGGGTATGCCTTCTTCGGTTGTCCTGTTTATGTTGGACCTTGTATACATATTTTTCCTTACATAGGTGCTTTATTCACACTCACGACATAGGTCGGAGCAGGTTGTATGGTATGGTTTTCCCCTTGGGAACCCAAACTATGCTACAATAATTTTTGTTATTTAACTACCTGAATTCCTTTTATCGAGAACAATATTATCTATCTACAACCTAATATGGAAAGGTCTAGACATCGTGGGTGCTAGGATACTGAGATTATATCTCTTAGTTAAGGATAAATAGTAGTGTGTCACTTCCAATTCTTGATTTCATTGCTATTTAGGATATATCATTGAGGGAGAAGGATCGAGACTATGCTCAAGATGTTTTGTATCCATTTTTGTACTTCTGGCAGTTTTTGTTATCATGCAGTACATGCTTGTACCCTCGTACACCTTCACTCTTATTTTTCATTGTATTATAAATTAATATCATCATGGTATTTGATATGACATTTAATATTCTATCATTATTATTTATTCTATATGGGTCATTTATCTACTTCTATTTCAGTTTTCTTATTCCTATTATTCCCATACTTATTGTATATTTTTTACCTCTGGGTTGTACCTTATCATATGAGGGCAAAGTCTCCACACAGGAACACCCAATATTCTTGTTCTTAGTTGGAAGCCTCTGGAATTCAGGGAGATCCTATTGAGGACATTTGGTCCACCATCTCATGGCCCAGTTTAATGGAACTTAAGGAGGGATTCTAAAAAACATCTTCTCCAAACCCTTTTATTCTATAAAATAAAAAGTCTTCCTTGAGGTGTTGATTTACTGCATTCGAGGATGACAAGTTCTCAGTATCCTTTATCACCTTCAAGGATGATTATAAAACTATTATAATGGTTGCAAAATATTTTAAAATGTATGAAATGACATTTTTTATGTTATGGAAGTAACATATACACATGATATGAAATAATAAAACAAAATGAGTTTGTTGTGATTGAAAACAACCAAAATTAATCTAAACAATTATCATCAACATTTTATCCAAAGAATCATCATCATATTTTTAAATAAAATAATATATAATACCAATTATACTTATTTATGTTCATAAATAACATAAAATATAAATTCTAGTTAATTATACCCATTTTACAAAATCTTCCATACAATTATACAAGTGAAACGGTCATGAAAACCATGAGAAGGAACATTCTCAGACAATGAAATTGAACCTAATAACACATCAAAATGTCCATGAACGAAATTAGTAAAATTATAATGAATCATATAAAAGTATAAGAAGTTATTTATTTATTACATACAGAATATAATTTTATTATCCAAGACATTAAATTCAATAAAGAATTTATACATAAGGTACGTGGATTTTCAAACCTAATTTCCTTTATTTTCGTTATTCCTCTTTCATTCCAAATTTAATTATGGATGTTCTTTTAATATTCATAAAATATAATTTCATCATATAACCCTTTTAATTTCTAGTATATACATGCTGCTAATATGATTTTATGAAAAATGTAAATATTTTTCCAAAAGAACTCTTCTATCTAAAAACACATGCTTTTCTTTTTTTGAGATTGTTTCTTCTAAAATCATGATCGATGATTATTATACCAAGTATGTTATTCCCATTTTCTTTTGAGAACCATAATATTTATTAATGAATTTATGCCTTATGAAATTATCATGAAACCCATTTCCTTTTTATTGATTATTTTATTTATAATATTAACATATCTTCCATGTGGCACACATGATTATGTAAATTTTATGTTATGAAGGGTGTGCCATAAATTATAGAGAACTCCAATGCATTGGGTAATATGATGTATATCATGGTATAATGTGAAATATGCATGACCATGACTCTATCTTTTCTCAAAATGATGATGTCATGATTATGAAGATATGTTATACATAGACATGATCCTATATTTGTTCACAAAAATGTGTGGTATTTGGAAACTAAGACATGATGTTTCATTTTTATGCATTGACACATTCCATGCATTTATCTAATTCATGATCTCATGATTATGATTATTATCCCATGATTATGATATGATGTTGACGATTATAATAACACATGTTACATTGATTCATGTTCTTATCTATACTCTTATTGGGCTTTTAGCTCACCCATTTCATTGATGTATACCCTCAAGAGATTACTTATACAATGGAGTTTTTGAGGAAAAATAAGAATCTAGATAATAAGTAATTAAATAATATTTATGTTTTATTATGTAAAATTAATGTACGGTTATAATTATCCCAAAACACTAAACCTATGGATCCTAATTGTGTAATGATTTTATACTGTTTATGATTAAAATTATGTAATAGTATTTTATGAAAAATCAAGGTCGCTATATGACTCTGCCAATTTTCACATTTCTAAGGGTCCCATGTAGGACACACATTCTTATATTATACTAGTAGGATCCCTAATTGGATCCCTTTACTTATATGTAGACCTCAAGGATCCCGTGTAGTATTTTTTAACTCTAAATATATTTAAGGAATCCTTGAAGGATGTATCTTATAACTTTTAATACTTTATAGGATCCATAGTGGGGCACCTCTCTCATGTTTTGACTTAGGGGGCCCAGTGGGTTCCCCATTGTTTAACTGAACCTAGGCCTGTGCCATGCGGGTTTGTGTAGATATAATTGTGTGTGTAACCTTAGAACCGATACTGATCTTGTTATAATTCTAGGTATTGGAATTTTTGGTGTGTTTAGGTGTTCGAATATCCTTACTCTTGTGTTTATGCATTCAGTCATCCATTATCAAATCATCTATGATTGTTAGAGTTTCTTCATGTATTTTTTTTGATGAGCCACATATTTTTTTGGATGCATAGATGTGATTCTTGGGATCCATCAACTGAGATATTTTGACCAGATATTATTATTGGGGTACGTAGATTTTCTTCATGGGACCCTATTTATGAGAATTTTTTATTCTATGAAATCTTATTATGATAACCTGACGTACTTCCAGGGATAGGACTTATGATCCCTATTGATTGAATAAAACTTCTACTATTACCAGAATTTAAAATTTCATCGGGATTCCTCCTAGCATGGAAATAATAGAGGTAGGTCACTAACAGTATCATTGAACCCCTATTATAATGGGTCTCTAAGAGGATAGATATCTTGTAAGCACCCAAGGGATGCCGATGTTTTCTAGGTGGAAGCATTTCACCCAAATAGTGGGATGCATAGGAACTCCTCAATGAATGACTTGATCTACTTATTTGATGCCTAAGATTATCCATACGATTAGATGGATGTACCATTATATTTACATGCTAAAATTGTGTGGGAGTTTTCCATTGAGGCATTAATTTAGTTTATTTTGAGTGTTATCTTGGATCATGAGAGAATTCCGTATAGATTACCTAAGGGTCACCCCCATTAGGGATTATCTACGTTCAATATAATGATTTCATATGCATCGAGACGTAGGAATCAGACATAAAACTGGATTTCACATAGATTAAGTAGTATGAATCCTAGTTGAACACCATATTTGTAGGATGTATAGTTGAAACCAAGCACTCATTCATATAACTTTTTAGAGGTGGGTACGGGAGATCCAAGGGTAATGAATTTTATCCTCATTTGGTGGCATCGCTTACTCAGAGACATTTTCAACACCGAATGAATTAGTTATTTTCTATAGAGATTACATACCCATGTATGAACTTAATTATACATGGCTTTAGTGGTATGAAAACAAGATTGATTCCCTAGTCATAGGATGTCCAATCAATTAGTATTAGGAACCAAATTATTGATTGTGTTTTGGATCATGTTTTTTGTCTCCTTATTTATACACACACACACACACACACATATATATATATATATATGGGGATATATAGATAATTATATATATATGATGAAACATTAAATAGTTTATTTCGATCACATACCTTGGGATTGACTTTGGTTTCAATTTATTTATTTTATTTATCATTTCATGTTGTGGAACATCTATGATAACCATACTTTATGAGAATATACTTATGATTGTAGATTAGTGGGTTTATTATTGGGGTGGCCTATTTATATTATTTATTACCCCTATATGTGCACCTCAGTGTGCGTGAAGACATTATGTCTACTTTTCTGGTTGATTAAAAATACATGATTGTAGGATTGAGGCCTAGGGATTTAGGATTGAGTAGATATTCCTTTGGGTATTCTTATGATCGGGCTAGATAATCTTGATAGTGTCTTGGATACCATTTATATGCTTCATATTAGAGTTAGTAGTAGAGGCATGTACATTTTTTTAGTTTCCTATATGTACTCCATTATGTATGGTTGGCCCAGTGGGTGACTAGTTTTCTATGTATGACATGGCTATTCCAACTTTTAAAACATTTTATTTATGATTACAACACACATCTATTTATTTTTGTTTAATACAAATAAAATATATTTATTTAATTATTTAGAAGATATCAAGTTATTTCCACTATCGGTTACTCTGACATAATGGCATAGTCTCTTCACAGACACACCTTAAGACCTCACTAATAGTCCGTAACCTCTAGTGTATGGAGATATGTGGTTAAGTTCTTATAGTGAACTATCTCAAAGAATAATGTTAGTAGCCTTTAGGATGATATGTTAAAAATTTGTATCAAATGTGTCCCTTTCATTTTGCTTTACTATTTAGTAAAAGAATAAAGGTGTTTTAATAATGTTTTAGAACCTTTTATGGAAATCAAAATGGTGCATGTGAACAGTTGTTCTACAATGAAGTTTTCATTTCCAGGGTTGTGGGTTTACTATTCCTGAAATGTGATGTTATAGTTATACCTAACTTTCTATTTGAATAATTCACATGTAGTATGGGTTTTAAGAATAAATTACGGATTTATGGATCTTTTCCATTAGAAAGAGTTTAGTGATTGATTTTGAATCTTTACTAGAAAAGGAAAGGGGTGTCTCATTTATCATTCTTGGTATATAGGATTCACATGTTATAGGTTTGATAATGTGTGATTATTACTGAAAATAGTTTCCAATTATTTGATATGTCAACAAAAACCTAAATGGTGTTTTCCCCTATTGGTTCTTGGTGGAATTCTACTAAATTTTTCAAACTTGTATATACATTTCATTCTGATGGAAAGTTATGTGGTTCCACTGTAAGACATTTGATTGTGAGGATGATGACTTAGTCCTCATGCATAAAAGGTGAAATTTCCTATTTGGTTGATATGGAATATTGTTCCCATGTTTTGAACCTCTTTTATGGTGTTATTACTTAGGATTGAGTTTTTAAGGTGTCACTGAGAACCTATAGTGTGTTTTCCTACATTGATCGGAATGATACCCTACTTAATTGAACCACAAACATGTGATATGATACAATTCATTAAGGTGATTTTGTGTGAATACTTTTGTCACTAGTTTTCAAAATTTATATTTGATTCATTCATTTATGGTGATCTATTTGGGTAGCTATGTACAATTCTGAAAGATACCAAGACATTAATAGTGTATTGGACCTCAAGGAATTATTAACATTCATGGATGACCTGTGAGTTTGATTTAATTATATTTTATACTTTTAAATCATGATACTTCAGGGGCAGTACCATATGAGGATTCTTAGAGTGTATCTGGTCCTGGAAAAGTTGATTTTTTGAGGTTCATTCAATGTTTATAGTTTTGACCCCCTATTTTGGTACTATCCTTACCTCTGTTAGGGAGGGATAAAAGGACCATCAAATGCCTTGTATTGAGATAGGTGCATGAATAAATCCTGGTGAGATGTTTGGCCTTTGGACTTGGTGGTTAGACCTAGTTATTCTCATATGGTACATGATCAGTAGGGCTTTATGGGATATTGAAAGACCATTAGTTGTGACTCATACTGATGTTGGTATAGATTCATTTTTATTAAGGTAAACCTATGAGTGAGGTTATCCCTTGATTTTGGATTCCTTATCAGGTAATGATATTCATTTCATGATCATTCTATGACCAATTCATTATAGGTGATTGTGTTTTGTGATATATTATGGTTAAAGACTTTAGTTTCTGATAAATTAAATATTTTTCTTATGTTTAAAGATTGTCTTTGATGGGAAGGAATGTTTAGGTGCATGGACAGGTCGACTAATAGTTTCATGTTTGATGATTAGATTTCAGGAAAATTATTTCACATGATGATATATCATAGAATAAATTATAGAATTTGAGAGGTTCTGTATTTTAAAGAGGATTTTAAAGGGTTCCTCTAAATTAATGAGGCTAAAATTCCATGTAGCATTGTCATCTTGGATTTAATAATAGATAACTCATATGTGTATGAGTTGGGTGATGACTGGGTGTATGGGTTTGTACACCAACTATGCAATGTGAAATATTAAAATGTGTACATCAGTGGTGAATGGACACATTTAAATCATCAACCTATGTCTATCCATTTGTGATATGAGGAACGATGTTTAGATGAATTGTTGTGGGAATAATTTCAATGGTTTTTCAATAAAATGATAAATTTACCTCCATAGAAGATGAGATATTAAGGATAAATCAGATGTAGTGAGGTGGTTGACCCATGGATGAATCTAGTCCCACGTATTCATAAGATGCACTGTCAGGAGTTGGTTAAAAGAAATTATATCCATTTTATATTTGAGTGTGGCTCAAATAGAGGTGTACAAGCCTATCGATGGAATCTTATCATACTCATTATATATAGATAGAATCTTATCATACAAATTTTCTATAGATACAAAGGCCTATCAATGGATTCATATCATACTCGATCTCTATTTATTGAAATACTATTGAGTACAAAGAGATAACATGAGTTGTATGAAAATATTTCTAAATAAACGTTCTAGTATGATGAAGGACCCTAACGAGTTTCCGCTGGAGTAGTGGTATTAGGTAATCCATATAGTGGGGAGTTCACCATTATCTATTTTAGGGTGGTGACCCTCATAATGAGTTGAAATTAATTATTTTCCAAGAAAACTATCATTGGGATGTGCGAACGGTTAATGTTTTGATGCATCCACATTTCCACACTTGAATGAGCATTTCTTGATACTCCAGTAAATGTGTCTAGTACTGGATAGAGTGTGGGACTTTGAGATTGGATCATGGTTGTAGGGTGTTGGTATGGATTTTACATTGTATGTGAGTATTAGATCGATCAAATTTAAACATATTCACTATATAAGAGTAGTTAATTTTCTTTTACAAGTGATTGGATTTTCAAGAATGCATCATTGTGTAGAATCTTGGGATGTTGGCATGGTTGTGTTCGACCACCAATGCTTTTGAAAGAAAAAATGGTTATGGTTGTGAGGTTGTAAGTACCAATGTTTTTTCGAATTAAAATGTGAGTAGAAATTTTGAAAATTTTCTTTCACATACTCATGGGGGATAACATGTTAATTTTACTATAGAATACGATCTCAGATAATTTTTTCTGATCACTCAAATGGTCCCAATATATGTATTTTCCTATATAATTAGAGTTTAGTATAATCCTGATCGATTTTGAATTTTCATGGTATAATTAAAATATTATTATTTTTTTAAAAAAATAATTAATTATCATATATAAATTGATAAATATATTTTTAATTAAGCAAAAAATTATGATTTGAGTATGAAATGGAGAGTTTTCCAAGTTGGGGCATAATATATTGTTCAATGTTGAGACTGGGCATGGGCCCCTTTTGCATTTTCTTTTGTTAATCTACTTTTCTATTCCATTTTTATTTTATATTTTCTTCCCTAGATTCTACCACACACTATACGTGGGATTCCTTCACCATAATTGAGATAAAAGAGGTAGAGGGAGATATGGAAAGAGCTATATAAGAATAGAGGTGCCATCACATAGCTTGGGAGGGTCCGAATCATCGTGCAATTACTGCAGGTCACAGAAACATGAGGTGATTCGACGAATCAAACCCAAATGTAGGTAATTTTTATTTTTATGTCAAATATTACCATATTTTTACCATTATCTAGTTTTATATCCCTATTATCACTTCTTATGACTTCTTGAGTGTTGATCTATATATTTTTAGGGAAAAATTGTTTTGGGTGGATTTTTAGTGTTTCCTATTTGTAAATCTCAATCACAAGACATCTAGTTTAGGAACACATGTTTTTTGTTCATCCCATATAGGTAAAGTGATATTTGTATAAGTATATTCCATGTATTGTGAGTATATGCCATGTACTCATCCTCAACTATGTAGCCAAGTACATACCATATTTCTCGTGTAAGGGCACATGGTTATATAGAGTACAGGACCAGACCCCGTGTGGGTAAGACACTATATAGCAGTAAACAATGTGAAAAAAATACATAGAGATGCCATGTGAGTTATATGGGTAGTCACCCCATGTATGGTACACACTATTTAAATGGTATACACACTGTATAGATGTGATTCACACACCATGTTAGGATAATATACACACCAAGGTAAGAATACGATGGTGCTTGAAATGTATAAGGGTTTCAACAATATGTACTCCTCCATTAATACCATTTTCAAGGGTTATCATATCTTCATGACCCATATATAGAATTTGACAAATGATTAGTCCATATTGAGAATCTTTCTATATAGAACATGACAGTGAAACTCTTAATGGGATATGAATACTACTAGGAGTTATTTTAGGATTTTTAAATTAAAAGAGTCGTTCTTACTCTGGTAATTGAATTCATATATTCCAATAGAGTGATAACCTTGACCTAAGGTGGTCCATCACCCATATCTCTTGATTTTCATTCTATGAATTTTTATTTTTTGCCAATAATTCATCTTCTCCTTTATCAGAGAGGATCCCATATAGAATGCCTCAACGATAATGTTGTTTCTAAGAGTAGCATTTGGAATGACTTCATTTCATATTGACCTAGTATATCCATTTTACTATTTTACTACTTTATTATTCATTATGAGGATCCCGTGTAGGATAAATATTCTTATGTATATCTTTTATGAGGGTCCCATGGAAGACACATATTCAAAATATGTTCCCTAGCTGGATCATAAGAGGTATCCCTTATCTTATATATATACATGAAGGATTTAATATAGGATTCCTTTATTAGATCATACAATTTTTGAGTATATTGATAAGGAATCCTATATATTCCTTTATTTATCCAAAGGATCTTGATTAGGATGGCTCTCCAGTGTTATGAATTATTGTAGCTAGTGGGTTCCTAGTGTATGACCAATACAAAGATAATGTAATGTCGAATTGGATAAAGATGGTAGAGGGTGTCCCCATAGAAACTGTAAATAATGTGTATGTATATGAGTCCATGTATATAATGGATGGTTTAGGAATTAATCTATACTAACACATGCATTTATGAATTCAATGCGTTGTTTTTTATGAAACCATGGTTTTCAGAAGTTCCTCCTTGATTTTGGATGATGAGCCAACTTATTTTATTAGAATTTAAAGACGTACATCCTTGTATATAAATTCTAGTACTTTGGGCCATAAATTATTATTTGGGTGCCCAAACATGTTACCATGTACCTAACTTCTGATCCTTGCTTTATTTACCATTATTTTTTTCACGATACCCATACATACTTCCTAGAATCTAGTTTATGAGCCCTATTGATGTAATGGAACTAATATTTTTATCAAAATGATCATTGTCACTGGGATTCCTCCATGTTTAGCAATTATAGAGGTAGTTCACTGATAGTGTCTCAGAACCCCTCTAATACCTTGTCACTATGAGTATGGTTTTCTTTCATTTACTAATAGGATTCCAAAGGATATCAAGTTGGTTTATTTCCCTAGTGTGGTGGGATGATGATGAGATCTGCAAGTATTAACATGATAACCATGTTTAATTCTATGGTTTATCCGCAGGATAATGTGGATTCACCCTTATAGTTACTCACTAGGATTTTCTATGAGTTTTCTATTGATTTTTTTCTTGAATGAATGCATAATGTTATCTTGGATCTAAAAATAATTCCTTACAAATAAGTTAAAGATCGTCCCCCCTTATGGATTATCTAAGTTAAATATCCTGATTTCCTATGGTCTGGGACCTAGGAATCAGATATTAAAATGAATTTCAATTGGATAGAGTAGTATTACATACATCATTACGCCATATTTTTAGCAGGTCTTGTTGATTATTGGGACTTCTTCATCTTACTTATTGGAAGAGAGTATGAGAGATCCAAAGGTTATGACTTGTATCCCTTGATGGTGATGTAGCTTGCTCAAAGAAATTTCCTACATTGGAAGAATATGGTATTAGTGATCAAGAATAAAAACCCAAGGATCAACTTAATTATATATAGAT
This sequence comes from Viscum album, assembly GCA_963277665.1. Lineage (NCBI taxonomy): Eukaryota > Viridiplantae > Streptophyta > Magnoliopsida > Santalales > Viscaceae > Viscum > Viscum album. The sequence continues at coordinate 1,706,800,875 of OY728143.1, read as the reverse complement.
TTAGTTGTATGCCATCTAGCTCACTGCCCGAGTCATTAGCTGTTGAGTCGATTGGGATTACGACCCCAATGATTTTCTATGCTTTGGATCATATAATTTTTTCCTTACCTATATAAACATATATATATATATATGTGTAAATATAGATATTTATATCAAACATACTTTTATATATGATGGAAGATATCTCATTTGACTAGGATCACAGACTCAAGGATCGACTATGATTTCACTTTAATTATATTATTTTTCATTTTTCCTTATATCTTGACTGGGATGATCATATTTCATGAGGATGAACTTATGATACTATATTTATATGTTCATCATTGGGGTGTCCTAGTAATACTATTTCTCATCCATATATGTGAACCTTAGTGTATGTGCATACCTTATGTCTAGTATTCATGATAATCATAGATACATGATGGTAGGTCTAAGGCCCTGGGTTGCATGATCACGTAGAGATGATTGTGTGGATTCTTTTCATCAGGATAGAGTATCTTGATAGTTTATTAGAGAATATGTATGTTGTTCAGCCCAAAGTTAGTAGTAGAGGCATGCATTTTATTTTATTTTACTTTATTTAATCCTTCATGTACGTTTGGTTTAGTTGGTTACTAGTGTTGTATATATTACTTGGATGTTTTAGATTTTATATAATTTCATTTATTATTACATAATGATTCTATTACAGTCTATTTACTACATACACATTCTGATTATTTAATATATTGGATGACATCTAGTTATTTGTACATTTTTTTACTATATAATGAGGGAATATTCAATCTATGGACACACCATATAACTTGAAGTCTTGTTAGTGACCACTAGAATATGGAGAGGCATGCTTGAGGTCTTTTGGAAGACTAGTTTGAAGAACCAATTTAGTTGAATCTGGGTTAAGACATTACATCTTAGGCTATTGTTGTACATGAGGGTAGGGGGGATTCTACCTCTAATAAAATATAGGATGGAGAAAAGCACTGAGGATATAGAATTCATATAAATGAGAGGCATTGCCATCAATATGTAAACTTAAGGACAAGAGATAAGGTTATATAAATTAATAATCTCCAAATAATAATTAAATAACACATTTCAATAAATGAGATTATTATAATATAAATTTGAAAAACTATGAATAGAAAATACAAGTATGAAATTTTGAATCTTGAAAAACTCATAATAAACACCATGACCTAATAACACCCATCTAGATCATTATCTTCTTCCTATAGGACTGGAAACTATTATGTATATACATGTGTGGGGTAATAATAATTGAGTATTCAGTAGGATCCCCCTTGAAACCTCTCATGAAAATGTGAATGAAGCATGAGAAATCCTAAGGAATAAATATACAAAACCAAGTCATTGTCTAAAAATTAAGAACTCTATTTTATCCTCACCAAGGTTCACACACTAAGTAATGCACAAAATTAGGTAAAATAATATCAAAGGAATATATGTAGGGGAATGATACTCAACATCCACTTGCCCACAATTTTTTTAACTCTCATGACCCAATTCTAAATATCTTAATATTAAATTATTTCTATAAGTCATCCCAAACCTAGAACATCCATATCAAATCTAAATCATCACCATAGGATTCAACCCATGAAAATCATCACAACCCCATCACTATCATGTCACTAAACAAAGTAGAACTTTATAATTTCATTAAAACAAATGGATCAAGTTCTATACATAATTTCACTACATCATTTTATGTAGTGATTTAGGTGACAACAATAATTAAACCCAGATAGTAGTATTTTTTATATCCTTATGATTTTACAACATTCAGATACATGTATAATGAAAATAAGAGTTATCATAGTAGTTTTAGGAAAAATCCCTATTACATAATCCATCACAACCTAGGATATGCCTCCGCACTATGCTACTATCGAAGAGGGAGTGGGGGAGTAGAAGAGGTTAACCACAAATCCCCTCACTAATCTAGATCTTGGGGAAAACACCTCATATCCAAAAGAAAAAGGAATCAAATTCTATCCCTAATATTGTGGTGGGGTATAATAAATCATAGAAATTTGGATATATATTTATATATATATATATAAATCACAAGAAACCATAATAGGGGAATCTACCAAGCCATAGAATTGAATTGCGGCTATTGCCTCTCTTCATAACTGACTTCCAATTTTAATGCCTATGAAACTAGATTTCATATAAGCACCAAACAACCCAATTTCAACATCATTAATAATATTCATTTATAAATTAGTGATTACCCAGCATTTTTAACACATTATAAAATTCTGGTAGAATAATATCATTCCATCACATTCCAACAACCTTTTATAATTTATATAATAATTCCTAAATTCTATTACTTTCCCATAGAGAATTTATTCCAAACATCCCATGGTTCAATATTTTATTCACTATTAAAAAGGTCAACACGCAACCCACGAGTTATTTTATAATTAATTCTCTATTCCAATATCTATTTATTATAGTACTTGACTTAAAATACTACAACAGAATATACACATGTAGTGCATAGGCCAACTATAAGTGGAAGTTGGAAATAATAACAACTAATCATCAATAAAAATATCCTTCCAGAAAAAAATTAAATCGAGAAAGCCTTAAACTTACCCAAAACTGACTAACCCAGAAACATTCCTCACAGAATAACCTAACAAATAGGAAATCCCTACTATCAACATACTCCATCAATTTCCATCAATTCCTTGGTTGATATTCCATCGAAATCAATTTCCCAAGACATCAAAGTAAGGTATATACTATCATAGATCATGTATACTTGAAAAAAAACCATCACAAAATTTTCAATGGTAACAATGTCCACAACTTCAATTGGAAAATATTAAAAATATTATGAAAGACATGTTATAGACCCAAACACATCAATTTAATTGAACAAACTAATTTCATTACCCGTCATGAATTCACTAATTCATTATGATTGTTTTTCAATAATAGAAAAATTATAATCAATAACTATCAATTTCTATTGATAAACTATATAAATTGATCAGGAAATATTTTCTTATTAATTATTTTATAGGTATAATAATTAGTTCCAAATTCCTTCTTCATTATTAACTTATTCCTTACCATTTTTAAATTTTATATCCAATTTTGAGAATATAAATAATTCTAAAGAACTAAAGTAATCACATAAAATAGGTATCAAATTATCTAGAAAATATATAGAGGCATCTAGAATAACATAACCACATGTGTTGACAACATCCAATTCAATATTTTTTTCTTATATAGTTTTGAAAATTATTATTTTCATTAGGTAATTTACTCTACCTTACTAAATTATAAAAATCATGATGCATTCAAATAAACACATATTAAAAGAGACAAGTCTTGATTCCTCTAACCCAAAAGCTTTTATAATCAGTAAAATAAAGTATAAGATAGATATTAGACAATCTAAATGACAAAAACACCTAATGAGAACATCATAAAAATAGAACATAATAATAACCATCCATTCTATAATCCAATAACACCATTCTAACCCATGAACATTTTGGTACGTCCATCCCAAATGAAGGATTGGAGGGAACTCAAATGAATAGGAATAATACTCACTTTGAATAAGGTAATTATTAATCATAGTATTATAGTTATTTAAAGACACTTAAGAGGACTGTGTGTATCAAAAAAAGCGTTTCATTTCATCAATTATTTGAGGAAAAATCAAGGTATAGGATTTAAATTTAGGGTACTACCATATTTTTAACTAGATTGAAATGAAATAAATTATAACATGATATGATATAATTGTGATTTAATTTCCTAGAGACCCATAAATTGTGTTGTGATTGATTATGGTAACACTATGATGGGCCAATATCCCTTGGAGATCTAAAATTCATTCCACTAATTTCATAAATATTTCTCATTAATATCATATTTAAAATATCAATCCTAATAAATTTAATAATGTATACACCATATAACTTGCTTCATAGTGTAATATTATATAAATAAAATCCCGAGAATCCATACCAAAGCTTCCCAAACTGTGAGATAATCCTATAGGTTGAGATCGACAAACCTTGAAAACATCCATCTATGTCCAGAAATCAGTCACTATGAAATATATGTTGACCACACAATGTGACCAACCAATAACAATATAGGTTAACTATAACTAACCCCTTAGGCTTGGATCCATATGTTCACTTCATGACCTACCTTTTAATGTAATAATTCTTTCTCAAAACAACTCATACTTCCTTTTCTCTATTCCTGATGAGTCTACCCATTCTTAGAAATGAATATGTTTCACCTATTATACATATTATAAAACATCAAATGAACTAACGTATTAGTATACTTGATTATTAGATACATAAAAAACTTATTTTAAAATATTTTTAAACAATAATAATTAATAAACCCACTCCATACCATTTATATACATATTATAATATATACGCATCTTTTGAAACTAGGGAGCAAGCTTAAAATAAATGGGTGAACTCAAATTATATGAAAGTGAAACAATATCAATAAATCATAGTGTATAGATGAAACATTTATGAAAACATGTACATGAGATAAATATTATATTAAAAGATTACATGATCATAAATACTATTCATAAAACATGTTGGAGTATTATGGATCTTGATATGGGATCAAAAGACCCCAGAAAGTTCATCAAGGAAGCATAAAAACAATAAAATGGATTAGAAGAATATAAAAAATCAGTAATCATGGGAGGAAAACATAATAATTTGTAATATGAAATAAATAGGTACAATCATGTAAATTTAGTATAACAAGGTTCTTTTTCAAAAATATATCCACATGGAAATATTAATTTGAGAGTCACTCACATGCACACACTAGTGAGTAAAAACCAATTTACAAAAAATATTAATCTAATGAGAATTAAGACCTTAACCAATGCATTATAGGGCTATAAAAGCCCCAAAATGAATTATACATACGTATTCGTGTCAATAAAACACAATTAGTCATCATATTATAAAGTACCAATTGAAATGAAATGGTAATTATATCTTTTACAAATGGTATAGGGTAACTTGATATCAATAGTAGATCCATTTATTATAAAATTTCAACAAACCAAAAGGATACTTTCAAAAAATAAATTTAAACGGTGATTCATGACAACTATTTCAAATAAAATAAATCCTTTATAGATAATGAAAAAAATAGTTGCAAAACCATAAAAGTGTTTTTAGATTATTTTACATTGTCTAAAAAATTAAAGTTATGAGTCACATTAAAAAGTCAATATTGAAAGGATAATTAAAATTTTTTGAATGAAAATAAATTTAAAACATTATAATATATATTCTATCTAGAAAAATACATAATGATTATTTTGAGGAAAGTGGGGTTAAAGATAAAAAATAATTTCATAGATATAAACCCTTTGTAATTACTTCATTAAAACCAATGTCGTAAATTAGGATAATAATTCATTTGTTTGGAAAGAGTAAAACTAAAAAGATAAAGTAACATGATATTAATAATTAATGGAGTTCTAAATATAAAGGAAAGCATTGGAATAAATATAAAATATTGACATGTAAGAGAAAGATCTTATTTGGGGTGTATGGGAATTATTATGAACATCATTAAATTCTAAAAATAATTAAATCCATCAGAGAATTTGTTTTTTAATTTATATTTTCATTCAATATAAAATACATATAAACGGAAATAAAATACTATCATACTATAGAGTAAAAATTCCTGAATAACCTTACTTATGATGAATAATTATGACTTAGTAAATGAAGTTGAGTGAAGAAAACAACTTACGAATATCATATTTTATTATGTAACAGTACATTAAAAATGAGTTTGTGAAAAATAATCATAAAAAAATCAAATATTAAATATAAAATAAAATTTTCTAAAATATTTGTATAAAATAAATCAACTTATAATAACATTGTTCAATAATAATCATTATAACTCCAAATATGAAATTGAGTTATAAAACCCTTAATACATTTGTTACAATTTAATCATTTATATTTGAAATCTGGATTCATGAAAAGGTTTTTAAATATAATTTTAAAAAATTAGTAATATTAATAAAACATAATTTTGTAGAAATTAGAACATATAAATTAAGAATAGGTTAACAATATTTAGATATTATTTAATGAATGGGAATTGAGATCAAATCCATTTCCATTAATCTTTATTATTGCTGAATTTTTTTATTATCAGATATCATAAATATAAAAATGTTAATAACAAATTTTAGAACCATATTCATATTTACTAACATTTTAAATCCTTAGTTACAATCATTAATTATACTTTAAGTATCTAGGTAATATTTATTTTCTTTATTAGCAGTAGGTTGTTTCACATAGGATTTATAATGGTGATGTTATACCACATTCATTGAAACAAATTTCTAAGTACCAAATAAAAAAATATTAATTTTCTTTAGTTATTTATTTATAAAAAATTTAATTTTATAGGAACTATTGGCATGGTTTACATGAATGGAATCCATGAAAATAATATTATAGGTAATTTAATGATATCAACAGATAAAATTTTAATTTATTGTTATGTTATACATTCATAACAATATTTACAGAATACATTAATAATTAATCACAAAAATATTCATAAAATATATTACAGAAATATATATAGGGTGATGATGGAAAATTGAACATTCCACGCCATGGGGGCGGTTTTCCACTCATACGGACATAGGACATTCTAATTTATTCCTTCAATGTAAATAATGATGAAATTGTTTTACCATTTTCATATCATAATAATATTTAAAAAATATTATTCATCCATTATATATCCCTTTTTAAATTTTCATCTTTGATAGAGAAGGAAAAAAAATTTACTTTGTAAAGGTGGTAGTCCATACATACACAAGAAAGTTGTTTTTATTTCTATAAAGAAAAGATAAATGATTGATAATTATTATTCCCTTGACATAATAAAATTTATTATGCTAAAAATAATAATATTACTATATATAAATGAAAATTTTACATTATAAGAGGATTTTTAAATATAAAAGAAGTTAGGGAGTGATTAGTACTCATGTTTATAAATCTATCTTACCAATGGAGGCCTTCATAGAAATGAAATAGATACATAGATTTATTGTAGACATAGTCTTATGGTCATGGAAGATGATTCTAGGGGATTAAAATTGGTTTTATTTCATGAGTAATTATAATTTTTATTATTTCCTCAATGTGGTTGTGGGTAACCCCTTTTAGAAATGGATGGAATGTTTTTTTGTAAATATAGCACAATAATATTATGGGAGCACATGTTTCACAAAAAATATGGTATAAAAAGTGTAAAATAATGGATAAGAGATATGTTTTATAACATAAAACATAAACCTATCATATAAAGACAAATTTTAAAATTATTTATGTCTTTTAACCTTATATTTTATAATTAAACCCATTTAGGTTTTACCTTGGTAAATAATTTTTACCAAATTAATCTATTTTTTATGACTAAAAATAAAATGGAAAACATTACATTATTTATACATACTTATTCCGTATATGAAATAAATTTTATTAAATACAATTTAGATAGGTGAGAATAATACATTTTTATATTATCTCGCTCAATGTGTAAATAGAATTTGATGGAAGAAAATATGTTTTTTAGTGTAAAAAATACATTCATGATTAAATTATCAATATTTATATTTCCATAAAATTAATTCATTTATCACTGTGTTTAGATTGAAAATAATTCCAAAACCCAATTCCACATAGTTGATACTTAATGAAAAGGAAAAATAAAATAAATTTTTTATAAAAATAAACGTTACTTAACATTCAAATTGATAGACATGGGTTTTTAAAATTCAACATTGAATTATAACTTAATTAATTTTACTCATGAAATACCATTCTTTAAGGATAAATGTGTTATATTTATTGAATTAATAATTAGTTTATTATAATTTCATAAAGTATTATATATATATATATGCAATGTATATTCTTTTATTCACCTAAAAAATCTTTTATAAAAATACATAAATTTTTTTCTATGATAATAATATTATTCTAAATAAAAGATATTTTCATTTTTTTCAAATTAAAAGATTAAAATATTGGAATTTAACTTATGAAAAAAAATATTGGAAACTGTTTTCATAGGAAAATAAAATTTTAAAATAAAGTTTATTAATATTTTTATTCAATATCATTTCTAATTAAAATCGTGTTAATCGATTTTTAATATTAAAATATATCTAATCTTCATTTATCTATTACATTCATAGTTTCTTTCACATTTAAAAACAATAAATTTAAAAATTACATTTTTAATCATAAAATTATCTTACTAGTTTTTAAGTTATACTAGTTGAGTTTTATTAATGAGTCAGTATTAAAATTGGACTTTATTTTTTCTTTGAGATATATATGATAATGTTATTACCTTTATTTATACCCACCAATTTAATAGTTACTTTAATATAGCTATAATTATCATAATAAACTATGTCTTGGTTCATATGGGGTTTGGTGTTTCCTATGAAATGAGATATTTAATACTATGAATAATTTTTTGAGGAATATTCACTAAAACCATGGTTAGTGACATTATACCCAAGATAAAAAAATTTTTATTACTCAAATATTATTACAAGGATGAGAGTATGTGAGGATAATTACAACACATTACAACCTCATGCATTCACATAACATTAAAAAAAATATTATTCAACCATAGAACATTAACTAGATGGGTGGCCTTAATTTATAAAAATTTATTTCTTCGATGGCGAATTTCAACTGGTTGATCCCCATATAAAAGGTCATTTTCTAATCCCAGAAATATTATGTTCAATACTAGTGTAGGGTATGGTATTTACTTTTTAAAAAGTGATACATATAATACATATTGTATTTTGTATATTTTTGGATGGATTTCTAAGAGATAATATAGAAAAATGACACTATAAAGGATTTTGAAGGGATCAACATAACAAGGCCCAACCTGAATTTCTTCAAAAAAACCATATCTGCTTCTAATTTGATATCTGTAGGAACATTTTATCACTAAATTCATACTCTGGTTCTTATCGATTATTATCTACATAATTCTTCTTTTTAATTTGTTGAATATTCATATGTCACTGAATGGTTTGAACCATCTTCATAATTTTTTAGAAAACACTAGTTCCTATCATCTCCCCCACTCTTATTTCACCCATGTATCTTGGAATCCAATATAACTTCCCATATAGAACCTCATATGGTTCCATATGAATGATTTTATGGAAACTATTATTATATGAAAATTATACAAGGGGGTGGTTTTGATGCCTAAATCCTTTGAAATCCAATGAATTGGATATTACCATATCCTCAGGTTTTTAATTAGTCCTTTTAGATTAATTTTTTTTCTAATTGTGATAATCATTGATGAAGCTCAACTATGACAATAATGATCAATTAAGTATTTAAAAAAATATTAAGTTAAATATTTGATCTTTATGAGATATAATATAGAGTTGTACTCCATGAATATTTACCGCATACCTTACATATATCTTCGTGATTTGGTAAACTGAGAAATATTATTTCATGATTATAAAATGTTCTCAGTTTATATGGTGATAGACTACATCCCCAATAGAATAATGTATTTTATATATCCTTTTAAGTCTTACAAAAAATCCATGGTAATATTTTCTTCCCGAGAGGTATGTTTAATGGTTGCGCCATCCACTTTAATTACATTAAATCTCCTGCATGCTAGGAATCAATATACATTTTATAAAATGTCTCTGTTTATTTTATCCCACTATAATTTTTTATTTTCATCTCTAAAAATATCCATTATTCTCTAATAATTTGCGAAGGATGAGAAATGTGTCTCATAAAAAATTTCACTCATTAATTTTGGTATTTATAGATCACCAATCTGATTTCCAAACCATATAAATCCATCATTATCAGTGTTGATCATAGTAATATATGATACCTTTTTATTAAATCCATATATTCCTTCTAGGAATCATGTGGATGGATGGTTGAGTATTCGTTTTGGAATAAGAGGACCGACTCCCTTACCTTATGAATTTGAAGTTCATACTTGGAAAATCCATGTTCATTGTGTCATTTTCAACCCTCATTATAGATACAGTAGCATTATATTTCATACATAGAGCAACAAAAACCTTGTTTCCCTATATCATGTTTTATTGTATTTGGAAGTTATAGTCTTTGATCTATTCAAATAATATATTTAGAGTCTGTTTATCTACTTATATATGAATATATATTTTAAGAACTTTTATTTTAGTATAGATTTCAACCTTTTCAATATGGTTGTTGAAACCCATAATTGTGTGACATTCACTTTTCCATCATAGATTTTAGTGGTTTGGAGGTAATTTAGAAATACTCATGTGATTTCATTAATTAATCTGAATGTTCCACTTTTGAAGAATCGTATTGGTATTTTGATTTATTTTTAAGGGGATTTATTGTCCGATATAAATTTAAGTATATTCTGACCATTACCAAAATGTAAGGCCAATCCACCAGCTAGCTGGATTATGGCTCAACTACAGGACCATTTGGGATTGGAGTCAACCGTGTGTAGTGGGAGAAAACCCATGATAGAGAGAGGATGCCAACATAGAGTCTGAAAACAACTGGTGGGACTGTGTATAGGGCATGTGGTGTGTGATCATGAAGGCAAGCATAGTGTGAGCCTATAGCTTGTAGGGCTGAATCCCAGGTGGTGCAGTGTGTGGGTTGTATAGTTACTGAACCCCGTTACCAGCTCGACTGAATAGTGGTAATGATTTTGGTTGTATACTCTAGGTGAAGAAATATTTTTTACATGGGATGAGATTTTTCATGGTAGTATTCAAATGATTGAATCCATAATACTCGATCAATATATCAGTTGTCCAAATCCATCCATTAAATCCCAAAAATCACATGTTCAAATTGAATCTTCCATTGACGGGAAAATTTGAATAGATTTCACACAGTGTAAGAGAACATTTTCACATCTCCCTCTTGATGGTTCTTTATCCATCTCAGTTCACAAAAATCATCCCTCACAACAACATCAAAGAAGAAGCCCAAATGGAACTGGGTTGAGACATGAAGCTTCATTATTCATGTACAAGAAGAATAAATTCGATCATGATTCCCAATCAAAAACATCAATTTCATGCCACAAGATCTTCCACAAGATCATGAAGAAATCACGTGACCATTTTTGATAATTATATCTAGTGAATACAATCACATGGATCATCATGATAAGTTTGAAACTACGATATACTTCTACATTATTACAGTTTTTTTATCTAGATTAAATATAGATTTATTAGAATCTATAGTGGTTGTACAACATGACATCAAGAGATTATGATCCTGAAGTCGTGATAGATACATCAAATGAAAGAAATAAAATAATGAAAATCCATCTTACTAACATTTGATGTTGATCCACCTATGTATCCCCTACCTCTTCCAACACACTCAGTGTCCTCCCCATGAAATATGGTGTTATACTAGCCTCCTTCATCCTATAAATACCAATACTCCCCATAAAAAAATATAGGTTAGGGAGGGGTAGAAGACCGAACATGGATATAGAGAAAGTTGTAGGAGGTAAACGACATAGAGTAATCCCAACATCTCCCAATGGAAAACTCCCTCTGGTGATCGTAAAAAGTCATAACTTGATCAAATTATGATCCCATGGTTGCATGAACTAGGAAAAAATTATAATAACTAGTTAACCCTGTGAAAATGTTCCTCTATTCAACTATGAATTTCCACATATATATATCCCTATCTCAGGAACCTCCCTCCTTTCAATGTGGTTTTGAGGTTCAGTGAGATTGGGTCTCATGATTCCTTTGGGATCATGTATCCACATGATGAATTAAACCTCATGAAAAGATACATTTTTTGTGAAGTGTTCAGTATAGAGACTATGGGTAGACACTAGTGGATGATGCAAACCCCCCCATACAGTCTTGGAGATCTGATTGCATTAATACTCTATCTTGTGATGGCCTCATGCATCTATTGTTACATGTACTTAAATTCATGCCCTCGATCTTGGGGATCCAAAGGTTCTTCATAGCCATGTTTTATGCACACCACATATGAAAAAAGGTCCTTGGTTTTTTGATTCCACCTTATTGATCTCATGATTCCCATAGATTTATCTGTCTATGCCCCTTTTCGGTCTCGTAGAATAGATACTTGACCCTTCACAAGACCTTATGAATGTATAGAGGATTTTATGAGTTTGGTTATATTATGGAAACCTATGTCCATGAAAGTGGATTTTGTGTGTGTGTAAACCATTGGACATACCCTCATCCATGAATCCCATATTCCATGAACTCATATCCATGTTTGCAATGTCATTGGGAATCCTATTTCCATGTTTACAGACTCCCTCCCAAGGCCTTTTTTACTTTATGAAAATCACAAGAAATATGGGTCACCATGCGAGTTATTTTTGACATATGTATTAGTCCATGGATAAGAAATCCTTTCACCATGAAATCCCTATGGTGTAAATCCACCACATGAACACTTAAGAACACATTGTTTCCCATGCAACATTAGAAACAAATGCCTTTGGGCATGTTCCATTAATCCTTGAGCATTCTCCCTTTATCATGAGAGTGATCTTAAATATGTTAATGAGACCATGTCGTGTAGCTCTTTTAGGAACACTAGATCACATGATTCATCATCTATCTCAAAATTCCATTATGGGGGCATGGAAAATCAAAATTGATCCAAATAAAACCCCTTTAAATGTCGGCATTGTGATAAGATAAACTCTAGACATGTAATTTTAATCATGATATTTCCCATTGACATGTATTTATTATCATATGTTTACCTAAGGACAATTCATATTGATCCTACTAAGAACCCTAGAATCACCTGTCTTGATTATGTGAATATATCTTACAAAATACACTTTTATCATGTGAATGAGTCCTCGAAATTCCTTCCTCATTAGGAGATTTATCATATATATATCGTTATTTTCATGAGATAGTCTGTAGACATGTTAGGCCGACCATGAAATGTGGTATGGTCATCTCTACATTTATAATGTGAATGAATCTAGACATTTCCGATTCGAATTTGTGAAGAATCTTGAACATGTCCATTTTGATTATGCAACGATATCCAAGATGGGTCAATTGATCAGGAAAACACCCTCAGATATTTCTATCATGTCAGTCTAATTTCCAAAACACGTCGAATAGAAAATCAAGAACTATCTAGAGGGAAACCAAGACACTTCAGGTAGATCCCATAGGACATGTCAACCATATATGGTAGACGCACATAGACTCATTTTATGTGGGCCCTGACAAAGAACCTTAAGTTGAATTCCCTTTTTTATAAGGGGAGTTTCCTTTATTAGATAGGGATATTCACTCATCTAGTCCTATTTATATCATGATTTTATGAGGGCCCTCCATGTCATTCCATGAATATCTGAAGGTCCTTGTGTGATCACCATCTATTTTTATCTATTAGAAGATAGAGAATAAATATGCAAGTGGGAGGCCTCTGTTTGTAAGCCCAGATCAATAGGGAATATATCATAGTATAATCTCATATAATTATAAAACCCCAAGGATAAAAATAATGTATCAGAGTGTGATATTTCTATTTATCCCCTTTGTGGGTTAAGGGATCAACAAACTATAAGAACTAAGATTCCAATCCACGAAAGATGTGGTGGACGCCTGTTTGAGGCCCGAGATCTAATGGGAATCCATCCTCGAGTAATCCCCAAGAATTCATGAAACCTCAGGGACAAAAATAATCTCTTTGAGTATGATCATATAACATAACAAATTATAGGGTTTGGGATCCAATGAACTACTAGAACTCTGATTCCTATCCAAACAAGATATGTAGGATTCTTACCTAAGGCCTGAGCTCCAATGGGTATCCAATTCTGTGTAGGTACACTAATTTATCTTACATTACATCCATCAGAACATAACCATTCATATGTTATGATCATTATAAATCATCCATCAGCAGATGATAGGAGGGAACCTATAGGGGAATCATTATATTTATATGTCCTGATCATGACATCGAGTTTGTAAAACGCTTTAGAGGGTTGGTTATGAGATGAACTATAATGAATATAATTCCTGTTAGTAAATAGGATATGTAGGGTGACTTACTAAGGAAATTTCTCCATACAATATCCTCCATGAGATGGGTAATTGTACCTCTCAAATGTAAAAATTAATATGTAATCCCCAGTTGGATATCCTCTCATGGATTGTGTCCAATATTTTATTTTCTCCTGTTTCTTAGACAGATTATGAGTCATGTGGGAATAAAGACTAGAAATGAATGTACCTATTACATGATGAAAATCCCCATAGTGTGGGATCACCAATGGGGTGTAAGTAAAATTACATCGCATATTATATCAAAGGGATATATTCCCAAAAATTAAATCCAGGGATGTTTTATATTCATAATTCATGTTTAAGGCATTTATTGTTGTATCTCTCAGAACACAAATACCGTTATGAGGACTAAATAAATTCTGATTCCTATTTGAAATAGGATATATTGGATGACTCATCGAGGTCTGATCCCTATATTTACTTCCTTACCACATGATGTTAAACTAAATAAATCATTCCAAACACACAAATTTAAACCATGACAAAATAACTATACGTGTTTTGATTACTATTTTCATCTGATACGTAGGACAACATGTAGAGGTCTAACCCATATTCAAGACCCAAACCACCTCCCTTGATGATAATATACTATAGATTTCTTGAAATGTGTACATATCCTAAAGCATCCTAAGTAAATAAGAGAGTGGTAGAGAACCTATGATACACATGTTATTGTTTCTATCGATACAAGTCTGTAATCAAATCATTGGAATAGGGGTAATGAGTCCTGTGTCAGGGTATGTGATGGATTTCATGATCATATCTTAAATCTAAAATAGAGTCCCAGTGTAGGTAACAAATCCCCCTCAAAAGGACGTGATGTGGCTGAAATCCCAACGTATCGACCAATGTGAGTTTTTAAGCGTAGTTATGTGTGAAACCCCAAAGGACCATGTGCCTTGAGAAAGAAGGTTAGTACCCAGTTATGGATGTGGAATCCTTTGGGTGTTTCTAGGGAATACTAAACAAATGGGAAACCAAATTTGAATCATTGAGCAAGGCATTGAACCCCCCAAAATCAATCAAACTGTCAGGAAAAATATCATACATGTGTCTTTGCCAACCAAAACAAATGGTGAACCCAATGTGAAACCTTTAACGATGTGATAAATTTCATGGGTCAAAAAATGATAGATTGTATATTTCCCTTCAGACCCATTTTTTTGTGCTCATTGCATAACCAAATTTTGAACCCAACATGTTTCATTTAACTTTGCTGAACAATGCATAAAAATAAAAGACCACTTATTTATGATTAAAATATGAATATAATTTGCCAAAAATGTACACATATATATGATGTTTCACTAATTCAGTGTATTTTTCTATTCCTTGAGACTTTATATATTCCTTGAAATAAAATTGATATCATAAAATTTACCAATGGATTTTGAGATCACTGAACAAGCTCCTTTGGCCCTGAGGCCCTGATGTATGCTTCCACCAACACTACACCTCCAGTATTAGTTATTGAATTTCATGATTAGTGAGTATCTCATCATGAACATCACCCAGAAATTGGTATTGAATCATGAAATCCTTTAGAGGATTAATTTCTACTAGGCTTATTTCCCACTACATACCACAAGAGAAGAAGTTGCCATTTTTTCTACATTCAACCACTTTGTGAGCCTATACCTAGAGAATATCAACACATAACTTCCCACCTCAGGGAGGTGGATGAGGAAAATCATAATGAAAATTAAGTCACTCGTGATCATCCTAGTAAGGGGGATCCCATACATTCTGTTCATCATCACCAACATGTGACCATGATTTCATAAGAATATTCAGAGGAGGTTGCGCCTATGCTAATTTTCCATGTTGGTACATACATTAGGAGATCCCTATAAGGGTATCCAAACAATGAAACTTGGGAGCATGCTTATTTCCCTATTATCACTAACCTATTTGAGGTTGATCTGTGTATCTTGAAAGTTGACTAGAATCAATCTCATATCATTACTATGCAAGATCCTCTAACTTCATCAAAACTAGCATTGGTGGCTATATAATCCCTGGGTGAACCCATTACATAGGGATGTGGGAATGTTTTATCATATTTTATCCCAGTATCATATTCAATATGGTCACCAACCCTAGAATAGTATAATGGGAACCGACCACTCAATCTTTACTATTGTCACCAACCCCTCAAATGGTATCACTGGCACATACCACTCAAACTTTACCATGGTAACTTACCCATCAAACGGTATCATGGGAGAATACCCCTAAAATGATATCATGGGAACTTTCCCCACAAATCGTATCATGGGAACTAACCCCACATATAGTACCATGTCCACCAACCCTCCAAATGATGTACTAGGCACTAACCGGCCACACAGGATACTCCATTGAAAATTGGATAAAACCCACTTGTGTAAAAATCAATATGATATCAATTAGATTGGAAGAATCCTTGTTGAATTCAGATAGGAACACTCTGAAAGAGCATAATCATACCCTCCCTCACTCATCGAAGTTATAGTAGGTTGACCTACCTTCTCTTATTGGGACCTGAAAAGAGATGCTCAATGGTATATTTCAAGCATCTACAGAAAAGATATTCTAACCATGTTGTTATATAAAAAGGTAATTAAAATTGATCATATGGTAAGTGGAAGTAGTGGATTTAGTATTTGGTGTCCATTTTGGACCTCCCGCCATTATCCACTCTCCCTAGCATCAATAGTAGAATGGTTATTTTCATGGCTCCTACCAGCCAGCCCTTTGAAGATGACACAGAAATATTGGAAGAAGAAATTATCCCCCAACTAAAATAAGAGAATAGGGGTATACATGAAATTAATATGGGAATAATATTAATATATCTACCTCAGGATGATGTACCAGTTCCTACTTATGGAAGCCCGCATTGCAGTGAAGTTCCCCAATCCACGGGTTTGGGGAAATTCTCATATTGTTCATCCCTCATCAGGTGAAATGAAAACATTGTTCCACCTATACCTATCACATATGACTTGGGGAATTTCCATATTTTACAGTACACATTGTGGATATTCTATAAGTCATATTCCATAATATGTCACCAAAATACCTTGGAGATTTTGGGTACTTTAATTAGTGGGAAAAATATGCATCATCCAAGAACTCTAAGGACTCTACACCTTCCCCCAGAATAATAAATACTAGGACCATATTCCAATATCTTGAGACTCATCCATGCACCCAAATACATAGAGACATAAATAACATTCAAGATAATAAGTATTATTTCCCATCCCATGAGGATAGGCACCAAAAAGTACATTGATTCCAATAAAGACATGTTTTTATGTATTTCAACAATGCCATGGAAAATGGTTTAATAGAGCTCCCAACAATGATAAATCCAAGTGAAGAAAATATTTTATGAAATTAAAATCATTTCCATAAACATCTACGTAGTGATAACAAAATCAATGTTTTATTTTCCTTTAAATACTAGCTTCATAATAAGATGGACATGGGGATATTGAAACTACCAACACCTGAATCCATGCTCCAGTCATCTGATCTCTCTAAACAGGATGCACCAACTGTGAATCAGAGAATGATCCACCATCCTTCCAGGGATAAAAAAACATCTCTCAATGATCTATTGAAAAAAAACCCATTACTTACTATCAAATCATGCCTTTAGTTATTTTGATTGTGCCATGAAAAATGGTTTGACAAAACTCCCAATAGTATGGAAGCTAGATGAGGTAGGGTTAAAAGGACATGAAAACTTTTCCCCTACCATAGATATATCATACAAACAATAGAGAGATGCTTTTTCTTTAAGGATTGGTTGTAGATATAGGAAAGTGATGTTTTTAATAGAGTTTAATGATAAAAAAATCATATAGTATACATAAGTATTATCCAAGATCCATCGGAATAACCATTCTCTTATTAGATTATTATCATTATCCTTACCATAAGATGATAAAATTTAAGACCAAAAACATTATTTAAAGACAATAAACTCCATGTCCATACTCATTACCATAATACATTATACATTATGTCATTCATCCTTACTGAAAGGCTTTAAACTACATGAATTACAGCCTTACCATATGATGTTAAACTGGATGGCTGTGTTCTTTCTGTATGACATTAAACTTCATGGGTTTCTTAGATCAATGTATGGATTTATTATCATACTAATGAGATGTGTAGGGATTATTGGATACTATATCTTGTACCATCCACCTATATTCAATTCCTTACTATAAGATGTAAAACTACATGACTGATAAGATTTTATCATGACCTTATATTACATGGGTTTTCTTAAACTAAATACATATTCATTTCCATACTAATGTGGTTGGTAGGTATTTCGGTATCCTACATCTTTTCCCATCCACAAATATTCACATCCTTACCAAAAGACGTCAAACTACATGGTTGATTTCCTCTCCAAATTACATTAAACTGCATGTTTTTTCTAGAACTATGTACAGATTGATTATCATTATAAGTAGATAGATAGGGATTTCTAGGTCCTATATCATAGCCTAGACACTTATATTCACATCCTTACCACAAGACATCAAAAATCAGTGCTAATGCCATTTTTACATGACATTAAACAGTATGGGGTATGTATGAATCCATTACCTGATGGATAAATTCCATCAACATATTTTGATGACACGAGGATAAAAAGAGTGGTTGTATATCCAAAATTCAACCAAAGACATCAACTAACATATCCTGTAAGCTGAGAGCATACATGCATATATTTCTATACATGCCCTATTTAAGAGCCCATTCTTTGTGAAAACATTGGAGGGGATCTATTGGTATGTTTTATTGATGATAAATGGATAATAATATATTTTTATCTCAATATCTACAGTAAAACAATACTCTACCCAGTATGAAAGAGTCACTACACCAGAGAAAGAGAATATCCTTACTCCAATCCAAGAGAATTATCAACATATTCGGATAAAGGATGCAAAATAAGGATTGAGATCATATCCCAATTCCAACCTGGGATCACAATGTGAGAGTGGAACATGCCTTAGGATTGGCTCATATTCCAATAAAAAATGTTTCGTTGCAGATTCCAAATAAGCAATATTGGTCTCATTTCCCCGTTTACCAGGGGCTCACCAAGTAAGAGCGACACATGCCTCAGGACATGAGTATTTCCATATTTTAAAAAGACCAACAACATACTCCAAAGGCTCAGGATCAAGATCATATCCCCTTTCATACAGGGGATCTCTAAGTGATAGTGGAACATGCCTTGGGATAAGTTTATATTTTTGTCAAAAAGATACTCAAAATATTCTTTTAGCTTATAGTAGGAGGCTGATATCCCTAATCCAATTCTAGAGGTCCATCAACATATTTTGATGGGTAATTAATATTTGGAATGGGGTCATATTACCATTATAATTTTGGCTTCAGAAGTTAGAACATCACACACCTCATGATAGAATCATATCCCTATTAATAAAGATCATTGGAATACTCTGACAATTTCTTAGTAGAGGTATGATATTCCCATATCCCCAAATCATTATCAACAGATTCTGGAAGCCATCGTTGAGTAGGCTAATATCCCTGATCAACCCCAAACGATATCAAGACATATTTCGACCACTATAAAATATTTCCATTTTTCTAACAGGGGAATATCTATTGGGAAATATACATTTTCCATTGGTAAAACATTTTACCAAAATATAAGTCCCTATCACTAAAATTTCAGTAAAAACTATGTAAGTAAATGTTGTTGTGAATGATAAAATAATATTTATACAATAATAATAATACCAAAATATAATATATATTATTGCTAAAATATTTAATAATGGTGTCTTATGACAAATTTTTATGTTAATAATAATATTATGATAATTTAATATCTATTTATAAATTAATTTTGAATAAAAATTATAAATATTTATTTATAGTTAAATTTCATATTATAATTTTTTAATTTATCATATATAATCCAACTGTTTTAATAATTAAAGATATATTTTTATCACATGTTCAAAATTATAAAAAAAATTAATTATTTTAAAATAAAATTTAATACAAAATTAATTAATAAAATATCCATCCCCTCAAAATGATCCATCACACAACCCACCATGCCACATCAGGGACCAACGATCACCAGTAACCCATCAATGCCCCAAGAACAGCAAGCCAGCTCCAAACCATCAATGTCACACTAGGGACCAATGAGCATTGTCAACTCATCCATCCCTCAAGACCAACGGGCCAGCTCCAACTCAAATCAGTGAAAAATATCTACATGAATTGAAACCAAAATATCAATAAAAGGAGGTATAAAAAATAATTTTCCATGGGTGAATTTTTTATGATCCCTGTTTACATATTAAGAGTCTGATAAGAGAAAGTTTTCCAATTTCCCAAACCACCTACCGCTACAGTATTCAATCCATCTCCAACAATAGGTCCACTTGGATAAAGCTACAAAAAAATCACAATCAGTCAACCTCTACAAATGAGTTTAAATAAGACTATGTTTTTTTTCTAAAATGTATAATAGAGAGACACTTTGAATAATCCATGAAATGGGAAATGGGAAATGGGCATGAATTGGGTAATGGGAAATGGTATACCTAAGAAATGGGTGTGAACCGGGGAATGGGAAATGGGCAATCGACATACCTGGGCAATTGGTGTGAACTAGGAAATGACAAATGGGAATACCTTGGAAAAGGGCGTCAATTGGGAAATGGGTAATGGGCATACTAGGGCAATGGTAATAAACTAGGAAATGATAAATAGTCAATGGTTATACTTGGGAAATGTAAATGTGCATACCTACTCTTACCAGAAACTGGATCATTTACTAGTAAATAGATACTAGATAGCTAGATGAAGAAACAAATCCATCTATATTATGTGAACTTTTCACACATATCAGCATCCATTTACCAAAAAACATCATTTATGAGAAGAGTGAGAAAAATATAGTCAATTAAACGTGATCTAACAAATACATAACTGGTAACTTAAAATATTTTTTTTTACAAAATTTTGATCCATAAAAGTAACACAAAATATTACCAGTCATGGTAGATTCCTATAAGTACATAGTAAAAACAAAAAATCAGTGACCAAAATAAGAGTATTATATAACCCGTGCAAACAAAAACCTTATGATAAAAAAATTGACAAACTTTTGTTGAATACATTCATACATTCAGTGAAACAAATATTTAATGAAACTAATATATGTATATAAAAAAAATATATGCATAAAAAATATAAATATTCAAATTTTAATACATTGAGTGAATGGAGGAGATGATGAAGCAGAGACATCTATGGTTCTAGGAGAGACACAGACACCAAGCACACACTTCTATGCCCTAATCCACACACACATCCATGGATGAGAACGAAATGGGAATGTTAAACTTGATAGCATAAGATGAAGATTCCTTCACACAATGTGCTGATATATTCTAAAATAAGATTCCTAAAATGATCATTAGGGTGGTAGACTTTTATTAGACCCATCGATCACTAGTCGAGAAGTACGACCAGGTAAAATCTTACCCAGGAAGCCAATGCGGGCCACACTGAGTTTCTGGTTATTCATCAACAATTACCAGTATTAGAGAAATTCCATATCATATTTATGTCTTTTTTACAAAAATTTGCAGCACTAAATTAATATCCAATGACGTTAATCAATTCTATAATTGGAGTTCCTTTAGTCACATATCTAAATCAATGTGAATAAAAAACTATAGTACATCATTCAATAATTATAATTCATTATATATAAACTAAATTCCTAATCTATTTTCTTATTCATGTAAGATCTTATATGAGAATTAAAAAACTGCATATTTAATAAATAAATTGTCAACCGAATTTGAGGAATTTATTTTGGCCTAAAAAATTAGGAATTTTTTTTGAATAAACTATAATTTGAGTCTCTATTTGAAAAAAAACATGAAAAGAGAATGTAGAAATTTCTACTAATCATAATCATTTCGAAAATAAACAAAAATGAAGTGATGTTTATTCTATTTATATTAAAATTGTGGTAATTAAAATGTTTATTAGAAATTCTATTGTTCATGGAATAAAATCAATATATTAATAAGCAGTTCAGAAATAGATTTATAGAAACAGGTTTTAAGGTAATGTAATGGGATTGTATGACACAAATTAATCATTACCTGTAGTAGTAAATACTTTTGATATGTAGTTTGGAAGTATCTATAGAAAACTAATGTTTATAAAAAAATATAAAGATAAATAAGTGAATAATATTAATTTTCTTTAAGAATTTAAAATTTTTCATTGATTGTATTTACCTCTAAACATTCATTTATATCAAGTAGATTTTTTTGTTCTTTTGAAATATTATTGGTGTCGAATAAGCACTCAAAATTGATATAGATGTCAATTTGATAATATGGTAATAAAACAAATATGTTGACCATAAACATAAGATCATTAATAATAAAATATATGAACATTTATTATAGAAAGTGTATACATTCAATTCGTATCTTCCATGGAGATGAAGATGAAGAACAAGAATAAATAAATAGATGTAATGTATAATGTATACAAGTTTTCTATTTTTATAGAATAAATCACCTAGATTTGAAAATTTCTATAAATGGAGTGTAAGTATAGAACGCTAATTTTGAAGCATTCAGTCCTCTAGTAATAATTAGAGGATCAAAAAAGAAATACATGATAAAATATAATTGAATAATTATTAAGGTTCATGATGCTGCTGCTAAAAAATGAGACATTGATATTGGTGAAAACTTACCACTATATCATTTTTCATAAACCAACTACATCTCTAAAATAGTGTTTGGCTCTTAATTTTCATTCATGAATTTTTTTTTGCAACACAAGAATCCTAAAGTGTTAAAATTATAGTTAAACCTCTGAAAAGAAATTACTATATGGAAAATAATAATGTTAAAATAAAGTGTAAAATGCATGAGTGTTGAGAAAAATATGTCAATTAAATAGTATTTCATTCACCATAATAATTTTCATCTTTTTACATGTACTTCCTCTCAAGGTTGAGTGGTCTGATATTGATGTAGTTGGACAAAAACTAAAAAACATGAAATTCATCATAGATGAGATGTGAGGCGGAGCAGTGAGGCGGTGGGATGTGAGTCAAGGCGGTGGGATTTGAGGTGGGGCTACTGGATGTGAGGTAATGGTGGGGGCGACGAGATGTGAGGCAGGGTGGTAGAATGTGAGGTGCTAGCGGGGTGGTAGGATGTGAGGCCAAGTTGTGGGATGTGACGTCAAACACAAGAAATTGGCGGTGATAGTGTCACCAATTAGGGGTTTTTTTGGTGTTTTTTATAAAAATTATTTAATTTTTATTAAAAAATATTATTAAAAAAATAAATAATTAATATTTCAAGAAAATTGAATATAAAATATTGAAAAATATGAAAACATTAAATATTTTGAGAAAATTTAAAATTAAAATCAATTATGAGATGTTTTTAATAAATCATTGGGAAATAAAATGTTACTTGTTCGTAAAAATATAATATATATAAATATATATATATATATAAAGTATGTTTCTCTTAATTTGTTATTGATGCGTATTTTTTTATTGAATGATTTATTATGAAATTTAGCTATTGAAATAAGAATAATTGTTGGTAATATCATTATAAATTATAGGTTCATGTGTTAATAAATAAAATATCAGTACTAGCAAGATAAATCAATAGATTCAAATATTGGTAATTGATATGTTGGTATTTAATGATAAGTATCAACAAATATATCTGTTAGAAAAAATAATTTTTGGTACTAAAAATTATACCAATAAAAATATATGTATTGGAATTGATCATTTATACAAGAGATATACTATCTATCAATAAATATCTATTGGTATAAGTCATTTTTTATGGTTCCCATGATGTAGGGTAAGAACCATACCCATGACCTTCTCAATGAAAAATGTACTTGAGGTTGCTTGAGACACATTCTCAATACCCAAAGGTTCCATTGACTCTTCCATCAAATCAAAAGGAAATCATTGTTGCGATAGTTCTCCTCATGGTAGTTTAGAGATGGATCGCATGGAATCTTCTCTTGACATTCGCCATGGTCAACCGCCCCATAGTGATATTTCCCAAAGACATGAAAATCATCCCCTTTCCATGAAACCTTCTTATATAGAGGTGTTCAAAAATAAAAGACACTTTTATATAGAAAGGTGATAAAAAATACCAGGAACCATCATATAGAATGATTCCCACAATATTAGGGTTAACCATATATAGTTCCCCATAAACCAATAGTATCGCCTCAACATAGTTAGCAGGAAACCCAGAGAGGCATCCTATGTGGTCTAACTAGGTAAATACTTGTTTCTCTATTGAATAAGTGGAAGAGAAGATATAGAGAGTGATTTTAGGATGAAGCCTCCCAAACATGCCCACATCCATTGCCACTTCCAATCATGAGATCCCAAATTGGGGAAAAAGGTAGCGCCAAAGTTCATCCTAACCACATGATGTTAACCTATATGAAGTTCATCCTAATCACTTGATATTAAACTATAAAGAGTTTTTCCTAACCACATGATGTTAAAGTATACACAATTCACCCTAACCACATGAAGTTAAACTTTACAGAGTTCATATTAACCACATGAGGACAAACTATACAGAACATTTCCATACCTAGTGATGTTAAACCATATGGATATCATCCTAGAATAAAGACATTAATCTGCATAACATTTAATGTCCTAACTGCATGACACTAAACTTTGTGGAGCACATCCTCACCACATGACATTAAAATGCACTGAAATCACCATCTCACTAATGACTCACCACACACAATATATATCATTGCGAAGGAAGGATAAAATTCCATCATTACCTTGTGAGAGTATGCTCCTCATAAAGAATATATTAATCCATTGACTATGTGTGGCTTGTTTCCTACCATCAAAGGATATGTAGTGATGCCCAAACCTCTAGTATTGGGTCTACCCATCATATTCCTTTTTCTTTCAAAATGGGAGATCCATGTCCTTACCGCATGATGTTAAATTGTACGATATACTTCCTCACCACATGAAATTAAACAAGACGTTTCCCTACATGGATAATATTTATTCATGTCAGATGACATACATCTATACCACATGACAATAAACTGCACGACTGATGTCCTTTCTAGACGATATTAAACTACTAGGGTTCTCTAGAACTAAGTACGGATTGATTCACATTTTTATGAGATACATAGGAATGATTCGATCTTATATAATGGTCCAACCAAAACTTCACACAAAATGTAACACCCTAGGATTTCATAAAAAGTTATCTCTTTAAAGTAATTCAATAGCTTCAGTCACACACAACACTGAGTACGAGGACACCACGACTTATCAAACTAATTGTTTGAAAAGCAGTCATGAATAATATTAACTGAATTTTGAATTTTATATGCTCCATATAATTTTACCATTCATATTATGTGTTTTTAGACCTAATATAAGAACAAAAACAATTTTTTAGATAAAAGAAGTATTTTTCAATAAAATGAGATTTTATCACCTTTTAATGGAAACCCCTTTTTAAATACAATATTTGACACTTTTATATATTAAATTTGACAAAATAAACTTCTTATTTAGAAGGGGGATATAAAAATTTAGTTTGGATAATTTTTTGGTTTTTTTGATAACTTTTATATTTTGATGAATAGGGAAAAATAATAAATTTTAATTGAAAACAACTCTTTTAATCAAAATAATTTATATTGTTAAATTATACATTTTAATGTTTTTGAATTATAATTATATTATATTTTTATCATTAATCCAATGTTGGTCATTGGAAGTAATTTTACATTTAAATTAGACATAAAAACATATCAATCTTTTGATAGTTTTTATTTATCAAAAACCCGCTTTCTGGGTTTGACAACGGGAATTAAATTTAAATTAATTAATGCCTTTTTTATTTTTTGAATTTTGTAATATCGAAATCATTTTTGAATTTGGAATATCAAAATTATATTAGGGTGAATTTTTTGTATTTTTTGGAAACATTCAATTTTTGATGAATAGTGAAAAATACTGCATTGTAAATAAAAACTGACTTTTTCATTTAAATAATAATTTTTAATTATAAATTTATCTTAAAATAGATAATTAATACATATATTAGTAAAATTAATGTCATTGGAGTCATTTTATAATAATATTATATATATAGAATTTTATTGAACCATTTTAACGTCACTTTACCCACCTTCTAGGCACATTTACGCACCTTCAAGGAAAATTTGAAAATTTTCATAAAACGTAATTTTACTGCTTCTGTGAATTGAATTTCAAAAATCCGAGAGACACAGTTGACATCAGAAATTAAAATGTGGTTGAATAGGATGAAAATAATTTTTTGGTGAATATTAACTTTTGAATTTTATTTACCGCGGTTAAAAGTAAATATGGCGATTAAAGGTTAAAAAAATATTAATCTTACCACAAAACATGTCTTAATTATATTGAATAAGTGTATTTTGACCAAAAGAAACCTTATTAATAACATATGATCATTTTGGTCCCCATGGATTAGATTAGGATTATTATTATTATTTTATTTAAAGAAGAGTTAAAAGTGTTAAATTCAAAGTTTAATAACTAAACCATTTTTAATATAGGGTTGTACATAAGATAAATTCGACAATAAATATTCATTATAAAGATAAAAATATTTCCATAATCATGAAATTTTAGTTATAATTATTAGACATTAAATAATTTAATTTATTTACCACACAATTAGGATGCGATAATTAACTTATTTATGAATTATCAAAATAATTGATATTATAAATATCAAATTAAATGTAAATTTAGACTTTTGATACATTATAGGAATTTTATATTTTAATATTACATGTTAGGGTTGATTTGACATATTTTTTTCTATGTAAAAGTGTTTTATTGACATTCTAAAAAACCAAATATTAAATAGTGTCAAAATTGACTTAAATGAGATTTTAAAACAAATACAATATTATTAAATGATATAACATTCCTAGAAATCTAAAGATTTTCCAAAGGTCTTATATAATGATAGATATGTAATTAATGAACCACTTTAGGTTCTCTTGGCATTTTATATAATTTTATTAACCACATAATATAATAATAAAAGAAGGCATTGTAAAAGATAAACTATTTAACTATGACTTAAATCTGAAAGATAAGGTTAATATAGTGACCTAAAATTGTCTGAAAGCTATTGGTTGAGAGGCTTTCGACCCATCCCCACCTTATCTTACAAATAAATTCATTTAGAGCCATTATAAACTGAAAATTATTTTATAATAAAATAATATTTCTAGTTTTTTCTAAAGTGTCCATCACCTTTCCTATAAAAGGGTACTACCCTTACTCTTAATTTCACACCTCCAAAGCCACTTAGAACGGCCAAAACATGCTCAAATATCCTCCCAACTACCCTCAATTCAACCTAGAGTCCTTACTTTGATCCTAAGCCAACCTAAGGACCCCTTTTGATCAAATCGAAAGGAAGAACCCAAAGAAGAGGTAATTACTTCATCATCTATTTCAATGTTCTTTTCTTCTTCCACATCCTCTTTATTTGTTGTTTCTGTACTAAAATAAAAAATACAGTACCTTATACTTATGGAGACGTTATTATGGTACAACCATATTAATTATTCTATCCATCTTATGAATGAAAAAGTCACCATACGTGCGAACGTACGACTTACCGTCTCCACATCATGGCGTAGTTTGTTATTCAACACTTCATTATTGGGATGGGTATAAAAATGAGTATAATTGATGTAAATAATTAATATACCATTTTAATGATTCTATATATATAATATAACATCCAATTATATATTATTTCAACAAAAATATAATTATATCATCGCTCGTACGTATGTACGTACATACAGCTTACCGTCTCCATGACGCGATGATATTCATTTCCACGTTCACCATTCAACAATGATTATAAATATATATATTATTAATTAGTATGTAATATATGACATAATAATGATACAGGATATATATAAATATATATATATATATATATGTTTGTGTGTGTGTGTGTGTATTTACATATATCTCATTCACTTACTTCCGTTCAATATGATATGAAAACCGAAACGGCGTTTATGCGCACGTACGACCTACCGTCTCCATAAACAGTGTTTTCCATTTAATATATCAATCTATTATACATACATACATTATGAATTTATATGATACATAAATAATTTTTTATATTCTGGAATCAATTAAATCATGATATTATTTATATGATCAAGAATAACAAGTTAAAACACCTATGATAAAGAAAGCGATTATTACGCAAAATGTCATATTAACATAGAAATTATTATTAAATGGGTTTTATAATGACATAAATGAATCATGTATGATAGCATAAGTATGAATATGGGTCTTTTATAATATAATAACATACTATGGTCATTATAAAGGAGGTTAACGTACCCTTGACCAAGGAAATGTATAGGGTAAGGGTTAATTCCTCAATCTCATTATTAATCTAGATTGTTTATGTGTAAATATTTACTAGGACATTTTTATAATCCATGTCCATGTTTCATAAAAATGTTTTCAAAATGAATATTTTAAGGTTTCATGGAAGGTAATATTTATCAAGATCATCAATTGAAATGTTTTAATTATTTATTTTTAAAAATCCTTTAATTAATGTCCATGTTTTAAAAATGATTTCAAGGATTTATTTATATGGACATGATTGTTTTGAAATGTTAATTCCATTAAAAAGTTTCTGTTGTACCTCTCGAACCCCTCAAGGTTTTATTTTCATGATCACAATCACCCTCATATTTATCAAATCCTCTTTCAAGTGTTTTTGGTCGATAGGAATCAAATCAAGTGGCCAAGGAATTGGGCCAAGAAAGAAAGCTGGCAAATGGTCTGAAATCCAGACCACCGGCCAGCCGGTGGCACACCACCGGCCAGCCGGTGGCACCTGCACTCAAGAGGAAGCCACTGCCTCCCCACCGGCCAACCGGTGGCCTCACCATCGGCCAGCCGGTGGAACCCAGCCTCAATAGTGAAGGCTACTGCCTCACCACCGGCCAGCCGGTGGCTCTGGCACCGGTCGACCGGTAGAGCCTGGACCAGAATTCTCAGCCACTGTCAAGGCACCGGTCAGCCGGTGGCCTTCTCACCGGCCAGCCGGTAGCACTGGTCAAACTAGCCGTTGGCTTTGACCAGTCAACTCCAAAAGCCTCCCAACGGCTCCGAGGCCTTTTCCAACGGCTCCAAAGCCCTCCAACGGATACTTGAAGGTTCCTAGCCTATAAATAAAGGCCTAGGAAGCCCCGGAACATATACGAAGCCAACGGACATATTTTGCATCAATTGGCCAACCTCCGGTGGACTTCCTCAAAGGAACCTCAAGAGCTCATTGATGGATCGGATCCCTCGGCCCAGCAATATTGTCCGCTCTGGCCCAGTTGCTATCCCAGGCCTCACGGCTTTAAAACGCGTTGCTGAGGGGAAGGTAGGCACGGGAATTTCAAGCACCCACCAATCTCCCTCCACAACCGATGTGGGATTGGTTACCGGGGCACAGGCGCCAACAATCCTGGCGGGGGCTCACAGGCCCAGGACACAACATCCCCCCCCCCAAGCCCACACCGGTCCCGAGACCAACCACCCTCTGATACCAATTGATGGATCGGATCCCTCGGCCCAGCAATATTGTCCGCTCTGGCCCAGTTGCTATCCCAGGCCTCACGGCTTTAAAACGCGTTGCTGAGGGGAAGGTAGGCACGGGAATTTCAAGCACCCACCAATCTCCCTCCACAACCGATGTGGGATTGGTTACCGGGGCACAGGCGCCAACAATCCTGGCGGGGGCTCACAGGCCCAGGACACAACATACTGGATAGGCAGGATGGTTTATCCACTTTACTATTGACTGAATGTGTATTAATAGAAGGATCTTTATCAAATGTAAATCAATCCATAAAATATCACATAAGGTTAATAAATGGTATTAAATCCTCATTATTGATAGCTTATTCCCCATTTAAATGTTTATTTATAAATTCCATTTGATACTAAGATGGGAAATTGGTATCTATAATAACAATTTCAAACCTCTTGTGAGGGATTGATATTCCAACACTTTATCTGAAAATACATTTGAAAGAATGGAATAATATCGTAGGAGTTACATTTTAAGATAAATAAATATAGACCCCATAAAACCATTACTAAATTTACATTCCTCCATTCATATTCAAGAATAAATTTTTGGTGTTTCATAAATGTAAATCTCACATGGTTGGGTGGGTTCCTCGATTGAGGAAACATTTTTATGTAGAGTATTTGAGTCTAAGGCTGAATTTTCCAAATGTACTTAAAAAAATTCAAACATCATTGGTTGAATTTTTATAAATGAATTGGATATCAAAATATAGTCCCATATCTCAAACTACAAAGTTCAAATTCAGTGATTAATGATGGATTTTAATGGATCGACATGGAAGACCAAATTTACCTACTAATGTTATAAGTAATGATATACAATTTCCATTTCAAAGATAAAGGGAATGCAGTTTTTTCAATTGATGTACACCAAGTACCATTAATTTGTATCATTTTTTTATGATAATATAAATTATACTTCTCACCCTCATAATTTATTTAGGAAAGGTGGAAACCAATGGATCATTATAAGCCTTTCATATAAAAAATAGTTTTATTAACTTCCACCAATGAAAGTAAAATATCATGATTTAATAAGTGTTATTTTATTACAAAAAAAACTAACTTTGGAAGTATTCATACCACTGGTAAGTGACTCCTTTTTTCATAACATTTCTAATGTTTAAACATCTTCATGATTGGTTTATAATGAAGTCATAAATATTGAATATGTAAACATGGATTCATATTAAATATCAATGATTTTATAGAGGGTGCTTTTTGAGAATTTCCATGGTCATTTCAAGGACAACATGGATGTCTCTATAGTGAATATAAAATATCATAAATTTACCCTAAGTCATGAAAATGAATAACTGATAATGTTAATTTAAATTTTTTATGAAGGAAATTTGTAAATTACCACCATGAAGCCAAAAAAATTGGACACTACAATGACATAAATTCTAAATCATATATATTTCAGTACATATTTTTTCCAAGAATGGAATAAATTTATAGTGCATCTCTCTTTGATATGTAAATAAAAATTTTATTTAACTAATAAGAATCTACCAATAATTTTACACTGCTTTTATATATGTAAAAGATATGGATTCCTCATTCTTAAGGGTCATATAAATTTATTATACTATAGGTACACATATAAGAAATAATTGAACTAAAAACTATTTATCATATAGATCAATAAATTCATGATCGCTACATTAAAATAATCCATCGATTAGGAATTATTAATGACCTTAATAATGATTAAAACTCTAATTTATCCATTTTTATTCATTATAGTGAAACTTCTATCCTATAAAATAGTGTAATGTGCCTTTAATATATTTCATATGTAGATAAACTTTTCAAATATTGTATCCCCCAAGGAACTATGAGATGGTTTCACCCATTTCCCTATTAGTTAGTAACCATTGTGATTAGATAGTGTACTTGTGTAGTAGATGGAATTGATAAAATAATTTGGTATCTAATCCTATAAAAGAAATTTGTAACTACAAGTAAATATATTCATCTTTTAATTGAGTAATGTAATATATTTCTCTTGTTCATTAAGATTCATTCCATTACTAAATAAAATAGGATATGGATATTATACAATGCCCAAAATTTACTTCATTTATCACTTTATTAGTGGTATATTGACATACATCCAAGGTGGAAGGGGAATCTATGATATCCCAAGAATCAGGTCCGTGGGTGGTACGGGAAAAATCAATCTCTTTATACCTAGTTAATTATGTATTTTTATCATTGTATTCCTTAGGGTCTTGATTTTTAGAGATTGATATATAGTTATTAGACTCTATTTAGACCATGTAGATGATTATGGATGTACAAAAACTCATTATCCTTCATTGGCAGTGTACTTTGATTTCATTATACTTTCTTATCTTCATCAAATATGTCTATGGTATCCTAATGTTCTAATTTAAATGATTTAATCTATGTCTAATTAACATGTGTCATGTAAAAATAATCTTTATTTCTTCTATTTATTGTCTTGATTTGAGATATATGTATTCATATATTTTATAGGATATAAACTTATTATAATGGTTTTCCCCCGTAGCTTGAAGAACATAGTGACATATCATTTTTGGATTTGTTACCATATGGTTATGGATAAGAAGTAATAAAATCTACTTCACAAATTTCCAAAGTATTATATAGAAATATTACTACCCTTTTTTTCTACCACCGACACCATATTTTCTATCTTAAGATACTTCCCATACCATTAATAATAATTAATATCAATGAACCTTATTTAACATGTGTCAAAATAAAATATTTCACCATAGTCCACCCCCATTTTTTATGAAATGGAAACAATTTTTCATTGATATTTTCATGAGAGTACTAACACATTACAATGAATAACTGGCCATCAAAAATGGTCATTGAATGTAATTTCAAGTTAAAACACCCTGAATTTAGTGTAAAAACGGATGTTCCTAAAACAAATTTTGAAAAAACTCTTCATTTAGAGTTTGTGATTTAATTATAGAATAATCATAAATTTAAAAATAAAAAAGGTGATAGGTTGTACTCATTCTATATTAAATATAGGATATTAGAGGCCCTAAGGAGTCTAATTTTGGATCCATTTTCCACTCTTAAATGAATAATGTCAATTCTAATAATATTTACATATAGAGGGAATGGACAAATGTTCCCTTGTATAGTTGTTTATCAAACTAGTTATTTAATGGAAATGGCTATATGGGACTCAATAAATATAGTCTCAACATGATATTCAATAAAAAAATAATTCTATTTTAAATTTATTAGGATATTAAAAATAAATAATATGGACGTCTATATAAAATTTAGATAATAAAGTGCATTAAATATTAAGGGTCACTGAAGAAGAATGGAGAGATAAGTTAGACAATAATATTTTATATCAAGTGTATTGGGCCTCCCATCATTTTATTTTTCTTGGAAATAATATATATATATATTTGAGTTGACTATAAATACAACACTCAAAGATATTTCTATGAAGTTTCTCATTTAATTTGTATTCCATGTAAAAAATTTAACTCTAAATTATGAAACTTAATAGAAGATAATTTTTTATGTTATTCATTATATAAGTTAAACTAATATGCGATGTGATTTAAAGTGTCCTAATTAATACATGATAAAAATTCACACTAAATGAACCACTAGAGGATGGTGTTTTGATCTACTTCTTGGTATATATTATGGTGCACCAAGGAATAATAAATTTCACCATGCCATGGTGGTGTTCATCGTATTCTATATATTATGTAATATCATATGTCTTTACTTCCTTATCCTACACCATGTTTTCATTTTCTATTTGATCATTTTTTGATATTATTATTGGTATTTTGATCATCTGTGTTAATGTTTTATTCAATAAAATATTAATAAAAAATAGCATCAATGATTAATAAAGGACATTACTCCAGAAATTTATTTGAAATGCTTTATTTAACATTTCTGAACACTTAGGTTTTATAGAGTCTACTTGAATATATATATATATATATGTATATATCTGGGTGTGTGTGTGCTTGGTCTTTGAGGATTGGTTTTGATATTTCTATTGATAATATATGAATCTCCCAATAAAAGTACCTCCCTTGTTATCTCTCTCTCACACTAAATTTCTATTTACTCTATAGTTTAATAAAATTCTGAAGAAGGGAGAGTCCATCAAAACCATTGGTAGATTCTAAAATCCTACTTAAAACATTGGAATTATATTTTTATAGATTTATTTTTAGTAATATATATCAATCTCAAGTGAACAATCATAGATAAATGCTGAATAATCAAATGATAAAAGATATATCGTTCATTAGTTGTTTTATTTAATCCAATACAAATGGAACAACTGATGGTTTTTAGTTTGGTAATTATTTTTTACATTATTTCTTTATAAGTCAAATCCCCTCCAAATTCCATCAATAGTATCATAACCTATTTTATCATGATTAAATAGTTCATAGAATGAATGAAGAAGAACATATAATTATAAACTTTTCACCATAATATAACCAAGTCCAAAAAATTCATCATTCATAAAAGATTATAAGACCATGTCCTAATACTTATGTTATGTAAGATTGAACTTATAAATATTGTAAGTGAATGTTTAAAAGTATAAAAAAAAAAAAATTGAACTTTATTATGAAAAGTAGATAAATTATTTTCTACTTCACTATGTCATTGTGGTTTGAGCACAATGGAATTGTGATATACACTCTGATGATAAACCAAAACATAGTAGAAATTGTCTATCCATATAACCAAATGTATTCTCCAATAGAAAACTCAAGTATTTTATCATGTTACCATGAATATATCACATTATTTTTGTGACGAAATAAACCTAAAAAAAGAATAAATATTTCAAAATTCCTTTTTTAAATAATTAATTGATATATTATAAAAAAATAATAAATGAAAAACACTCAAGAATTTTTTATTTTGGTTGTGGGTATTCTTTTTAATTCTATTAAACAATTATACACATTAGTGAAATAATGGATTATATAATAGATCATAAGGATGGGAGTTCAGGCTCATCAGAACCCTTTTGAGGGGGAATTGCTACATAAAATAATCTCTCTTATATATTTAATATATGATCAAGAATAATTCATAGTAACATTGGTAACACTACTGTTTACCCCCAAAAATTATATGATGTTAGATAAGCACTGTATGAAACACTTCAATATATATAATTTGTTTTTCAACTCTCCCTTTTGGGGTGTCTTGATTATACTATGTTTTAAATCCACATAATTTAGAGATGTGGTGTTTATTATCATAAAGGTATAAAATAAGTGTTACAAATTTGGTATCATTTACATGAATTTTATTTCAATATATATCCAACACCACAAGATTTTATGAAATTGTTTATTTAAATACATTAAATTTCATCGATATCTTATGTTAAATGAAACACCGTGTTAAAAAAGATATATTTTTAAAATATTCTTATTTAGTTTAAAAATTATGGGTTAGTGGTTGGATTTGTTTGTATTAATAATAATTAATAAATTTTGGAAATTTTATGGTTTATATATTTATGAAATTATTTTTTTATTTATCAAATAATTAGAAAGGAAAATAAAAACCAACTGAAAATAAAGGAGTTGTTTTTATGAAATCTGTTTTATGTGTGTAATGTGTGTGTATCTTAATAAAATAAATTGATCAATATTGGTGAAATATTTTAATGAAATTTATATGTTATATATTCAACCAAATTTTTTATCTTACATATTATAGTTTTTCTTAGAATTGGATAAGAATGCTTCTACTATTATCTATAAAGATGTATTTGTTTTCCAAAAAGTAGATTCACAAAAAACTAACTTTATAATTTATTTTTATAAAATTTAAAAAATTTAATATAAAAAATAAATATAAATTTTTATGTCAAAATATTAAAATAATATTACAATATATTTGTGAATTTTTTTTTAAAATAGTAATTACTCAATGCATAGTGAAAATTATTGATTTTTATCAAAAAAAACTCATTTTAATTTAAATAATTTATAAACATAATTTTTATTAAAATTGTTTAAAATGTCACATGAATTTACATTAATTTTTATTATTTTTATTTAGTTCATTTGAAAGCATGTTTTCATGATTTTTTATATAAAAACATTTTAATATTTAGAATCCTTTTTCTGTGGAAAATTACTTTAAGTCATGTTTATGAGTTTAATTTTAAATTAAATTCTATAAATTATTTTAATGGAATATGAAAAATTGGATTTAATTTTTTGAATAATGATAATTATTATTATTAAATAATTTCATCCTAATTTTTGATTAATTAATATTTAAAATAGTAAAAGAATATTATCATTTTGGTAGTTAAAATAGTTATTTTAGGATTGTTCATTATTGAATATCTATTGAAGAAAATTTATGATCATTATCTAATAAATACCTTAATTTTTATTCTCCTATAGTTATTTCATGAGAATACATGTTTTCCTTTATTTTTCATCTATTTAAGTACTCTTTATATCAAAATAATGTTTTTATGTAAAACTGAATATGTTTTACTATTCAGTCAGGAATATTTCTCTTCTATGAAATTATTTTATAAAAAAATTATAAATTTTTGTTACTATTATCTATAAAAATTTAATTTTATTTTTAACCATTTTTGAATTTTAAAAAATGGTTTAAAATTATTTTTATTATCATTTTCTAAACAAGGTACTTTTTGACTTTTTGGAAAAAAATTGAAAGGTATATTTTCTTTTAACAAATAATACATTAAAATAGCTTCCCAACATCATGAATTCTCAACAATTTAAATCTTCTTTTAATAAGATTCTATTAATATTTTCAATGAAATTATATTTTGAAAATATTTTGGAAATGTTTAGATTTTATAGGATTTATTTTAAAAGATAATTTTTATCTCAAAAATAATTTTAAAGATATGTTTGTGGTATTTCTATCCAAAAACCATTAGAACAGTTATTATTACATAATATTTACTAGGTATGTGATCTAATATTACCTTCCTTTTTCAATTTTATAGATTTTTTATTCCTATAATGATGATATTTTTCTGAAACCCATTTATTTCCCATGGGTTATGCTATGATTGATTGATCAGTGTTTTTAAAAACACATTTATTATTAATGGGTTATTATATGAGTAATGTTATATGATTCTATAGAACACATATATATGGTATTAATTATAATATGGGTGGGAAAAAAATTATATATCCCTCTAATTCATTCGTTAAGGATTTATATATCATTATATAATTATGAGATTCAATAATATGATCTTAATCCACTATTGGAAACAAGTCGATGAACTTGATCTATAATGTTATGTTAAGTGGTAATGCATGATCTGAAATGATATGGGGAGAAGGTAGGGATTCCTGATCTTTTATGATTTTATTTTCATAGTAGTAAATCTTGGGATATGAAATTTTCTTGTAAATATGATGGTGCCCCAATTTTATGATAAGAACAAATTATCTGTGATTGATTTATGATTATTTATAAGTCTTATGAAACATGTTTCATCAAATGAGAATTATTTAATAAATTACAGATTCTTATGATCATCAAATTAATGGCTATTAAGTTTCTATGTTATTTCCATCATCACACACCCTTATGATTAAATTATGATTTCAAATGATCTTTCATAAATATCTATCAATTTTATCCTTACTGCGAATATTAGATCAACCTTTCTTATGTTTCCTTTCCCCGGGTTATGAATAAATGTTTTATGTAGGTTATGTTTATAAAGAGTAATAGATGATAAATTTTTTTTAAGATGATAAAGATCCTTCATGAATTATGATTATTGTGATTCCAGTTTCTTAAGACCATAAACCATTATATTAACCAAGCATGTATTTGTAAAATGTATTTAATATTCATCTAAAAAGTTTTTTTATTATGGTTTCGTAATATTGGTCGTTATATTTGGTATTAGTGGAATGTTTTAGTATATTATTCTAGATTAGTGTTAGAAAACATTACTGAAATCTATGGGCATAAGTCTATGTACAAGATAGCATCCTAATGTTTTGGTAAGGAATAAATTATGTGGGTTTCCAAGGAATAAATATTTTTCTAGATTATACAAGTGGACATGGTTTTTGAAAAGATGCATCTCAGGGTTACCACCCCAAAAAGAGTTTGTTGATATATCTAATCCAATATTCTGGTCTATGGTGAATGTTCCTCTACTTCACACATGGTTTGACACTATCTCAGAATATGCTTAGGTTAATTAATATTATAATTAAAACAATTATGAAGTATTTGAACAAATGGTGACCATGGATAGCCTAGGTAATACCTATGGTGTCATAAAATTAAAAAAAATTGTTCCATGATTTAGATATCCTATAATTGTTTCATTATTATGTGGTTTACCATGATGATTATCATTTCTCATACATTTTTTTTTCATTTCAGTCTATTTCTAGAACTAGAATGTATCCTAATAACAATGAATGTGATAAAAAAATTAATTATTTCCACATATGAAACCAAATTATGTGGGATGTGAAATAAAAAAATCTTGTTCCTATGCTCAAACAAATTTATATGGTAATGAACCAGACTAAAAATCTAAATAATTAGTATAGGGAATAACTTATTGTTGAGTATTTCATTATGAAACATACACATTATTTTAGAAAGTATTCTTATCCATTAGTATCGGAGAAATTGATCATCACCATTGGGAAGATAGATTTCATTCTCTAGTGATAGAAATATGAAAATGTTTCTGGGGATATTTATCAATTGTATGGAAAAGAAGATCAATGGTGTATCCTTAATAATAAAAAAGGCAATGGGATGAAACAGACTCTATGGATTAGTGTGAGTTTAAGAGGAAATGTATAATTAATTCTTTCTTTCTTATTCTACATAAAAATATGGAGACGGAGTTCCTTGAGCATAAGAAAAAGGAGGATGAATAAATCGGTACATATGGGTTAAAATTTATAGATTCCATGGTATTTATCTGGTATAACAATTCTCCTTGACAGAACAATTGATTGATTCTTTAGTTTCATAAAACTAAGTCATTTAAAGGTATTAGATATATGTGAATTTAGAAGATGTGAACAAAGAATTTTATGTTCACTGAATGTAGAAATGGAAATTAGCCATTCCCATCATTTTCATAGTTTTGATATGAAAGGGAGGATTGATACTCATGAAAACATGAATAAATCACAAGGTGGAATGAAATTCTTGAAATCTACATGATAGAAATGTGGATAGAAATATCATGGGAATTTCATGATTGGAACTTGGAGGTTATTTAAATATAGAAAGGGGGTCATAAATCTTTTGAATCACAAAAGAAAATGAAACGAACTGTTAATGATATAGAAGAGAATAATATTCCAACTAATTCACCACCAACACACTAATAAATCAAATGAAAATATTATTAGAATTATCCAAACCTATGCCTGAATATGAATGTTTATGGTCATGATTGTCATAAAGAACCTCTTATGAAAAA
The DNA here is from genome assembly GCA_963277665.1 of Viscum album. Classification (NCBI taxonomy): domain Eukaryota; kingdom Viridiplantae; phylum Streptophyta; class Magnoliopsida; order Santalales; family Viscaceae; genus Viscum; species Viscum album. The sequence goes on along the minus strand of OY728143.1, from coordinate 1,706,761,305 downwards.
AGATAAAGAAGATCTAATGAGATCCTAACTACAAAGTTCCGCTATGAGAATATAATGGGTAAATTAAATATTATTATCCAATCATGGAAGAATAATGTTTTATTTCATTCTATCTCTATAAAAACTTTTATATCTAAGAAATTTCAAATGGGTATTGAATTACTAGATCAATAATTATATATTGGGTTACTGATTAAAATTCCTAGTGGAATAAAGGTTGCATCTGATGTCCATTGTTCCTCTCTGATTAAATTTTCTAGGAAAATGATTACTGATAATCTTGTGATTCTTCATTTAGTTGAATTTGATGTGATTAGATTGGGTATATTTTTATATTTCACTTATCAATTTTGACAAAGGGAAGTCATATTTTATATTCCAAATAAACCCATCCTCTTTTATCTATTTGAGGAGGAATTCAAAGTTAATATATAAATTACTCCTTTATTTTTGGTATTAATTAATATATTTGAAGTATATTTATCTCTCAAGGTTGGGAAAAAACTCAACATAGATGTTATTAATATTATTAAACATTTTGTTGATATATTTATAGAATAATATTTTGGTCTGTCTATGATTTGGGAATTCATGTTTTCAATAGAACTCATATGTGTTTCTACACTTATTTTAATTAGTCCTTATATAATGCCCCCAATTGAGTTACAGTAATTGAAAAAGAAACACTTTGAGAATCTTGACAATGGATTTATTCAGCCATGTGATTCAACTTGGGGTTCACCAGTTCTTTTTTATAATATAAATAATGGATCAATGTGACATTGCATTGATTATAAATAACTTAACAAGACCACTATCAAAAACAAGTATCTTCTACCCCATACAAATTTTTTTATCATTTAAAAAATTAAAATTTTTATTCAAAGATAGATCTATGATCAAAGTAATAATTGTTGAGGATCAAAAGTGAAGACATTCCTAAGAAAGTATTCTATTTGAGGTATACATGCTGTGAATTTATAGTGATTCCATTTGGTCATAAAAATTCATATGATATCTTCATGGATTTAAATAATATAGTCCTTAAAGTTTACCACGATCAGTTTATGGTTGTCTTCATAGATGATATTATTATATATTAAATGGGAATGAATAACATGAATATAATTTGATATTTATGAGGAAGACCCTCAAGAACGAGAATTGGTATAAAAATTTTACCAAGGATACATTTTAGATTTAGATTGTGTAATTATTTGGCTATATAATCTCATTTTAGGGTATTTAAATGCATCCTCAAAAGATAGAAGTAAATAAAATATGTCCCTAAACAACCAATGTCATTGAGAACCAATGTTTTCTTGTGTTGGATATATTTTTCTACTACTTGTGGAGACTATATAAATGATTTATAATACACTCAAAATGTTAGATGGGAATAGATATGAGTTATTGAGACTAATGAATCTGTGGAAACATTCATGGAACTAATAATAATTTTAGTCAGTCCATATATGTAACAGCCCAAGATTTTATAAAAAATATTCTTTTTAATTTTATTAATGTCTTGTGTTGTACGCTACACCAAAAGGAGCTTGCACAACACGCATCCTTGACTTGCCTTGCATTACACGCAATCGCGACCTTCCTCGATAGCGTGTGTAATACGCAATACCGAGTTTCACTAAACAACGATATGCTATTAAAATATTATTAAAACTAGCCGTTATGAATAGTAATAACCACTTTTTAAATTCTGTAAATCTTATTTTTCAAAATGAACTTCATTTTGGATTCGGAGTATCGAATTTATCCTAAGGTGAAATTTTGGTACTTTTCGGATAACTTTCATATTCTGGTGAATAGTGAAAATTACTAAATTATAATTAAAAACAACCTTTTTAATCGAAATAATTAATAGTGATAAATTATTAATTTGAGTGGTTTTAAAGTATATTTAGAATATATTTTTACAATTTAATACAATGTTGGTCATTGGTTGTAATTTCACATTTAAACCAGACATAATCAAGTGTCAATCTTTTGATATATATTGTTTCCTAAAAACACGCTATTTATTTTAACAGCGGTATTTAATTATAAAATTAATTAATACAACTTCTATGTTATGAATTTGGTAAAATAGATTTCATTTTTGAATTCGGAATATGAAATATATCTTAGGATGAAATTTTGGCATTGTTCTGAAAAACATCAATTTTTGATGAATAGTGAAACTACTAAGTGGTAGGTTAAAAACTGAATTTTGTATAAAACATAATTTTACCGCTTCTGTGAATGGAATTTCGAAAATCCGAGAGACACGGTTAATATCAAGGACTAAAATGTGGTTCAATGAGATGAAAATAATTTTTTGGTGAATAGTAACTTTTTACTTTTTTTACCGCGGTTAATAGTAAATAGGGTAACTAAGGGTAAATATGATATTAATATTACCCTAACACATGTCCTAATTCTATTGGACAAGTGTAATTCGACCAAAAACAAACTTAGGAATAAAATATGACCATTTAGGCCCACTTGGATTAGATTAGGACATTTATTATTAATTTATTTAAATAAAGGTTAAAATAGTTAAAATCAAAGTTTAATAAGTAAATCATTTTTAATATGGGGTTATACATAAGATAAATTCGATTGTAAATATTCATTAGAAAGCTAAAAAGATTTCCTACATGATGGTATTTTATTTGTAATTTTTAGACATCAAATAATTTAATTTATTTATGACACAACGATGATGCAGTAATTATCTTATTAATGAAATATTGACATAATTGATGTTATAAACACCAAAATAAATGTAATTTGAGCTTTTTTATGAATTACACTAATTTTCTAGGTTACTATGATATATTAATGTTGATTTAATCAACTTGTTTCGAACATTTAATTCTGTTATGACTTTCACAAAAATCATATATCAAATAGTGTCAAAATTGACACAAAATAGTTTTTAAATCAAATATTATATTATTAATTGTTATTTTATTCCTAAAAATATAAGGTTCGGCAAAATGACTTAGATAAGGATATATTTATTAATAATAAACAATTTTGGGTTCGTTTGGCATGTTATAGTAAGTGTATTAACCATATAGTGAAAGAAAACAAAAAGACACGGTAAAAGTTAAATTATTTATCTTAGAGTTAAATCTAATTGATAAGGTTAAAATAATATCCTAAACTTGTCTAAATTCTATTGGTTGATAGTATTTAGACCCATCCCCACTTTAGCTTCGAAATAAGACCCTTTGGAACCATTATAAACCGATTTTGACTTTAATATAAAATAATATTTTGAGATATTCCTAAGGTGCCCCTCTCCTCCCCTATAAAAGGACACCTCCTCCCCCTCCTCCTCACACCAATTTGACCACTCAAGCTCGGCAAACCCCTGCCAAAATCTCTTCTCCACTTCCCTAGAAACATCCTAGAGGTTCTGGTCTTCCTCAAAGACCAATTCTAGTGCCCTAAGAGGAGGTCTCAAAGAGGCACTTCAAAGAAGAGGTAATTACCGTTACCAATTCTTTCATCTTTATTTCTTCTTCCACTTCTTCTTCTTAGGTTGTTTCATTATGAAGTAATAACATCAGTATCACTCATATACAGATATGTTATTATAAGTATGAAACAACCCTATTTCACCATCTATCCATCGTACGGAAAAAGAAATCACCGCGCGTGCGTACGTGCGGAATACCGTCTCCACGCCGTGGTGAAATCTATTTTTCCACCATCACTTTACAAGGATGGGTATAATGGTGTAAAGAATAACTATACATAGTTATTACAACATCATCTTGATTCTGATATATTGTATAATCCACTCCAATTCAATTCAATATTTATAGAAATGATATCATCGCTCGTGCGTACGTACGGACTACCGTCTCCACGACGCGATGAGATTCATTCTCCATGTTAACCATTTAAGAGTGATTATAAAGTATATATAAGAAATAATAATGAAATATATGAAATTATAAAGCTACTGGATTTATGTGTATATATATATTTGTATGTCATCTACTTACTTCCATTTCAAGACAATAAGGAAAGTAAAACAGCGTTCATGCGTACGTACGGACTACCGTCTCCCTGAACGGTGTTTTTCATTTCATTTATCTATCTATTATATATATATATACTGAATATATATGATATATAAATCATATTTTATATTCTGGAAGTAAGTAAATCATGATATAAGTAATAATAATTTCAAGAACAACAAGTCAAAACACCTACGATAAATGAAACGATTTTACCCAAAACGCTCTTTAACATGGAATTTACAAAAGAACGGGTAAAATAAAGTCATAAGTGAACCATATATGATATCATAACAATTATTATGATTATGGAATAAGTCAATGACATTATTTAAATCATTATACAGGAGGTTCGGACACTTACGAAGCAAATCGGACCTAAGGTAAGGGAAATATGACAATCTCATTTTTATCTGAGATTGCTTATACGTTGGTATTTACTGGGGTGTATTTTATCATCCACATCCATGTTCCCCTAATATGTAATATTATTTCTATCCACCTACAATTTTTTAAAACCTGTTTTACCCTTTGGTGAGTTTTTAGTAAAAGATATGAAAGGAATCTTTTTTCGTACGAGGTACTTTTTGAATTTTCCGACAAAAGTATGAAGAATGTTTTTTTTAACTTATACGGCATGAATGGATTTTTAAAACATTATTTCCAAGAAGCTTCCTTTACAAGTTTTCAAGTTTATTTTTAATCAAATTATTTTATTTTAAAGTCGTATGACATGTTATGAAAGGAAAAATGTTTTTGAAGTAGAAAGGATATTTTCCTCAAGAATGGAGTTCAAGTACTTTATCAAAATTATTTTCCATCTAAGATAATAAAAGGGTTCTGTTTTTATCCCTATTATTACATTGATTTGATTAATGTGGTGATGGAATTATTTTTATGAATTCCTTTATCTTATATGAATTGTTTTATGATGTCATGTTGTTTAAGAATCCCATTTTTATTACATGGGTTATGAAATGATGTATGATTAATGATTTTGTGGCACACATAAGAATGGTATCATTATGAGATGGGTGGGACCTATATCTCCCTCCAATGCATTGGGTAAAGATTTTATATCTCATGAGATAGACATGGATGAAATGGTAGGTTATACCGGTTCAGTGAAACAGGACTGAAACGAGGGTTACTCGATTCAGAAAGGGACTTTGTCCACTAAGATAGTCTTGGCAATGAGTCTTGACTAACAAGAAATGATTTTCTATGATTATGTGTGTATTCCACAAAGTTTCATGTTTTAAGTTATGATTATTGGGATTACTTTTTCACTGCCATGATTTATCCCATGATTATGAAATTATGCTCTCTTTTACAGGTTATGATTTCCAAAATGTTATGTTCTTATGAATATGATGTGATTGATATTTATTTTGTTTACCCTTACTGAGCATTTGAGCTCACCCTTTTATGTTTTCTTTTCCCCAGGATATAAAGAAAGGTTTTAGGTAAAAAAAAGAAGATCTTTATGGGAGATTTTGAAGATCTTTCACCACGATTAGAAGATTATAGTCCGAGTTTCCAAAGACACTAAACTATTACGGTCCTTGTGTGTGTGTTTTTGTAAGGTACTAAGTATTCCGCAAAAGTAATGTAATGTCAATGTACGTCAAGCTTCGGGTCTCTACAGTTGGTATCAGAGGAAAAGTTTAGTCAACCTTTGGAAACTAGGATGCGAGAACTTTAGTGAGATACCTAGAGATATTTCTTAGGTATGTCTAGGGATGTCTCTAAGGATAAGTATACGTATATGTTATAGTCCTAGAATTGTGCTAACGATCTTAGAATTTAACCTAAGATGTTAGATATTGAGGGTGCTTTCCCTTTACTATGTTGTCTTCCATAGCATGATTTCGCCTCTCACAAAATTCTTTTTGTGTTTTAGTTAATGGAGGGAACCAGAAGGAATTCGGTTAACATTGAATCCAATGGACAAATTGGTGACTATGAGCAAAAAATTTTTGTAATACCTAGAGATAAAGATATTGTGATTATGCCGAATCAGTCATCGCGATATATGATTAACAAGGTGAAATTTAGTGGTATGACTAATTCATCAAAGAAGAGGAAGATAAACTATTATGCGTGTTCGCATGTTGAGGAGCATAAAGAAAGGAAGATTGAGATTTCTAAAGAAGGGAAGAAGAACCTTGAGGAATACCTCAAATGGAGGGACCGATGTTATTTGTGTGGAGAAAAGGGTCATAGAGTGACAGACTGTTATGGAGTTCAATGTATTATTTGTGGAGAACATGGGCATTACCCAACTCAATGCCCTGACCTAAAAAGTTACTTCTAAATCAAGGAAGGACTTATTCCAGGAAAATAATTTAAGAGGATGGATTGAAGTGTTTATGTATTGGTATTCAAGAGTAATGTTGTTGAGGTACTTTTATTGTGTATTAGAATATTTTTGTATTATTGTGGTTTTCAATAATTTTAAGGTACCGGTAACCATGAAAAGTGATTCAAATATTTTGGAAAGCAGATGATATGCGCATAATGAAGGGATAAGGAGAAAATGAAATGTTTGACAGTATTCATGAGCTCATGATTGATATAAGGACTAAGTGATATCATGGTTTGAGTATATAGAATTTTGAGGATTTTGGTATGTGGAAAGTGTTAACTTTTAACTGCACTCATGTTTTCACTAAGGTATTCAAGAGAATACACGATTAAGGACTTTGAATGTTTGGAATGTGACCAACAAGACATATCTTATGATATGTGGGGATCAACGATGGTATTAAATCTCTTGTAATCGTTTTCACTATGTTATGAGAATGGACTGCAGTATTATGGATAGGACTAAAGATTGGAATGGATTATGTTGGACATAAGTTAGTATTGTTTAAGGATAGAAGTTTTCTCGATATTATTGATGGGATGTTATAGTAACGTAGTTTTAGAAAAAGGACAACCTGCAGGACGGGCGACAGCCCATCGCTTCGGACAAGGCTATAGGAATCGAACCCACAACCGAAGTGCGACTGGCCTTTATCGCCTACCACTGGCCTACAGGAAGTCCCTGTTTAGTAGAAACTAGTTTTATTATATTAAGCAGTATGATATATGAAGTATAAGTCCATTTTAGGAACCATATATGATTAATCTCACTATAGATCGACTTATGTATATAAGTTTTGCTAACCTTTTGTTTGAGACAGATGGAATGACCCGTCATTCTATCACATGATCTGCTAACACTTCACGAATAACAAATTCAACTTCATTTATTTAATAGATGAAGTGGAAATTGTTCAAGGCACGAACAACAGTGAGATTGTACCAAAATAAAGTAATTATTTATTCTAATTCAAATTTTCAACTTTAGGGGGAATGATCTTGAAAACCAAAAATGTTGTCCTAGTGATCTTATATCTGATGAATCGGATGGTACCTTAGATCGTCACAAATTTATGGATTTGTGATTGTTGGCTTTTCCATAGCCATGTTCTCTACCACTCTCCATCAGAACATGATGGTTAGATTTCTCTTCCATATCCATATTTTCACCTATGTGGAAACCCACTGATTAGTTTATTTGGGTAACCGTTACGTTTCATACTTTTGTTTTTAAAGATTGGTTTTGATATTCCTTTTTACGATGTGGGTTTCTATTAAAGAAACTTTCGAATAGTAAACCATTTATAACCCCGACGAATTTCGCGGGCGAAATTCATTTTAAGGGGGGTAGAATGTAACAGCCCAAGATTTTATAAAAAATATTCTTTTTAATTTTATTAATGTCTTGTGTTGTATGCTACACCAAAAGGAGCTTGCACAACACGCATCCTTGACTTGCCTTGCATTACACGCAATCGCGACCTTCCTCGATAGTGTGTGTAATACGCAATACCGAGTTTCACTAAACAACGATATGCTATTAAAATATTATTAAAACTAGCCGTTATGAATAGTAATAACCACTTTTTAAATTCTATAAATCTTATTTTTCAAAATGAACTTCATTTTGGATTTGGAGTATCGAATTTAGCCTAAGGTGAAATTTTGGTACTTTTCGGATAACTTTCATATTCTGGTGAATAGTGAAAATTACTAAATTATAATTAAAAACAACCTTTTTAATCGAAATAATTAATAGTGATAAATTATTAATTTGAGTGGTTTTAAAGTATATTTAGAATATATTTTTACAATTTAATACAATGTTGGTCATTGGTTGTAATTTCACATTTAAACCAGACATAATCAAGTGTCAATCTTTTGATATATATTGTTTCCTAAAAACACGCTATTTATTTTAACAGCGGTATTTAATTATAAAATTAATTAATGCAACTTCTATGTTATGAATTTGGTAAAATAGATTTCATTTTTGAATTCGGAATATGAAATATAGCTTAGGATGAAATTTTGGCATTGTTCTGAAAAACATCAATTTTTGATGAATAGTGAAACTACTAAGTGGTAGGTTAAAAACTGAATTTTGTATAAAACTTAATTTTACCGCTTCTGTGAATGGAATTTCGAAAATCCGAGAGACACGGTTAATATCAAGGACTAAAATGTGGTTCAATGAGATGAAAATAATTTTTTGGTGAATAGTAACTTTTTACTTTTTTTTACCGCGGTTAATAGTAAATAGGGTAACTAAGGGTAAATATGATATTAATATTACCCTAACACATGTCCTAATTCTATTGGACAAGTGTAATTCGACCAAAAACAAACTTAGGAATAAAATATGACCATTTAGGCCCACTTGGATTAGATTAGGACATTTATTATTAATTTATTTAAAGAAAGGTTAAAATAGTTAAAATCAAAGTTTAATAAGTAAATCATTTTTAATATGGGGTTATACATAAGATAAATTCGATTGTAAATATTAATTAGAAAGCTAAAAAGATTTCCTACATGATGGTATTTTATTTGTAATTTTTAGACATCAAATAATTTAATTTATTTATGACACAACGATGATGCAGTAATTATCTTATTAATGAAATATTGACATAATTGATGTTATAAACACCAAAATAAATGTAATTTGAGATTTTTTATGAATTCCACTAATTTTATAGGTTACTATGATATATTAATGTTTCTTTAATCAACTTGGTTCGAACATTTAATTCTCTTATGACTTTCACAAAAATCATATATCAAATAGTGTCAAAATTGACACAAAATGGTTTTTAAATCAAATATTATATTATTAATTGTTATTTTATTCCTAAAAATCTAATGTTCGGCCAAATGACTTAGATAAGGATATATTTATTAATAATATACAATTTTGGGTTCGTTTGGCATGTTATAGTAAGTGTATTAACCATATAGTGAAAGAAAACAAAAAGACACGGTAAAAGTTAAATTATTTATCGTAGAGTTAAATCTAATTGATAAGGTTAAAATAATATCCTAAACTTGTCTAAATTCTATTGGTTGATAGGATTTCGACCCATCCCCACTTTAGCTTCGAAATAAGACCCTTTGGAACCATTATAAACCGATTTTGACTTTAATATAAAATAATATTTTGAGATATTTTTAAGGTGCCCCTCTCCTCCCCTATAAAAGGACACCTCCTCCCCCTCCTCCTCACACCAATTTGAGCACTCAAGCTCGGCCAAACCCTGCCAAAATCTCTTCTCCACTTCCCTAGCAACATCCTAGAGGTTCTGGTCTTCCTCAAAGACCAATTCTAGTGCCCTAAGAGGAGGTCTCAAAGAGGCACTTCAAAGAAGAGGTAATTACCGTTACCAATTCTTTCATCTTTATTTCTTCTTCCACTTCTTCTTCTTAGGTTGTTTCATTATGAAGTAATAACATCAGTATCACTCATATACTTATATGTTATTATAAGTATGAAACAACCCTATTTCACCATCTATCCATCGTACGGAAAAAGAAATCACCGCGCGTGCGTACGTACGGAATACCGTCTCCACGCCGTGGTGTAATCTATTTTTCCACCATCACTTTACAAGGATGGGTATAATGGTGTAAAGAATAACTATACATAGTTATTACAACATCATATTGATTCTGATATATTGTATAATCCACTCCAATTCAATTTAATATTTATAGAAATGATATCATCGCTCGTGCGTACGTACGGACTACCGTCTCCACGACGCGATGAGATTCATTCTCCATGTTAACCATTTAAGAGTGATTATAAAGTATATATAAGAAATAATAATGAAATATATGACATTATAAAGCTACTGGATTTATGTGTATATATATATATATATGTATGTCATCTACTTACTTCCATTTCAAGACAATAAGGAAAGTAAAACAGCGTTCATGCGTACGTACGGACTACCGTCTCCATGAATGGTGTTTTTCATTTCATTTATCTATCTATTATATATATATATATATATACAGAATATATATGATATATAAATCATATTTTATATTCTGGAAGTAAGTAAATCATGATATAAGTAATAATAATGTCAAGAACAACAAGTCAAAACACCTACGATAAATGAAACGATTTTACCCAAAACGCTCTTTAACATGGAATTTACAAAATAACGGGTAAAATAAAGTCATAAGTGAACCATATATGATATCATAACAATTATTATGATTATGGAATAAGTCAATTACATTATTTAAATCATTATACAGGAGGTTCGGACACTTACGAAGCAAATCGTACCTAAGGTAAGGGAAATATCACAATCTCATTTTTATCTGAGATTGCTTATACGTTGGTATTTACTGGGGTGTATTTTATCATCCACATCCATGTTCCCCTAATATGTAATATTATTTCCATCCACCTACAATTTTTTAAAACCTATTTTACCCTTTGGTGAGTTTTTATTAAAAGATATGAAAGGAATCTTTTTTCGTACGAGGTACTTTTTGACTTTTCCGACAAAAGTATGAAGAATGTTTTTTTTAACTTATACGGCATGAATGGATTTTTAAAACATTATTTCCAAGAAGCTTCCTTTACAAGTTTTCAAGTTTATTTTTAATCAACTTCTTTTATTTTAAAGTCTTATGACATGTTATGAAAGGAAAAATGTTTTTGAAGTAGAAAGGATATTTTCCTCAAGAATGGAGTTCAAGTACTTTATCAAAATTATTTTCCATCTAAGATAATAAAAGGGTTCTGTTTTTATCCCTATTATTAAATTGATTTGATTAATGTGGTGATGGAATTATGTTTATGAATTCCTTTATCTTATATTAATTGTTTTATGATGTCATGTTGTTTAAGAATCCCATTTTTATTACATGGGTTATGAAATGATGTATGATTAATGATTTTGTGGCACACATAAGAATGGTATCATTATGAGATGGGTGGGACCTATATCTCCCTCCAATGCATTGGGTAAAGATTTTATATCTCATGAGATAGACATGGCTGAAATGGTAGGTTATACCGGTTCAGTGAAACAGGACTGAAACGAGGGTTACTCGATTCAGAAAGGGACTTTGTCCACTAAGATAGTCTTGGCAATGAGTCTTGACTAAAAAGAAATGATTTTCTATGATTATGTGTGTATGCCACAAAGTTTCATGTTTTAAGTTATGATTATTGGGATTACTTTTTCACTGCCATGATTTATCCCATGATTATGAAATTATGCTCTCTTTTGAAGGTTATGATTTCCAAAATGTTATGTTCTTATGAATATGATGTGATTGATATTTATTTTGTTTACCCTTACTGAGCATTTGAGCTCACCCTTTTATGTTTTCTTTTCCCCAGGATATAAAGAAAGGTTTTAGGTATAAAAAAAATAAGATCTTTATGGGAGATTTTGAAGATCTTTCACCACGATTAGAAGATTATAGTCCGAGTTTCCAAAGACACTAAACTATTACGGTCCTTGTGTGTGTGTTTTTGTAAGGTACTAAGTATTCCGCAAAAGTAATGTAATGTCAATGTACGTCAAGCTTCGGGTCTCTACAATATATACTAAAATTACAACATAATGGAGAAGGGATTGTATTATATAGTGATCTATCAAATAAAGGAATTGGATGTTTTCTCAAGTAAAATGATATTGTGATAGACTATACCTCATGATAATAGAATTTTCATGAAAAAAATTTCCAAATATTTATTTGGAGTTAATTGTGGTATTTTTTCAATAAATATATAGAGGAAATATCAATATTGTGAATGGAATGATATATATATACATATCAATAAATATTAATTTATATTTTCACATTGCAGGAAATGAATATGTTACAATGTATAAGGTTGGATATGATTAAGGATTACACTCCCTAATACATTACCAACCTAGGAAAGAGAACAGCATTCAGATTTTTTGAGTCAAAATGATCATATTAAATTCTCTAAGATGGGGATCACAAACGATCCAATGTTTCTATATTTATAGAGTATGTATCTTGAATTATTGATGAGAGGGAAGAAATATTATTTATCCTAAATGAGTGTTTAACCATATATCTATGTAAGGAATCACAAAAATATGATGTTATGTTATAGAAGATAGTGAGAAATATCCAGGAGTTTAACCATGATTGTGTTGGTATGATAATGTTCAAGAATTTTGTATTTTTACATCCATAATAGGTTTGATGGTGCTATTGTATGGATCTCATAATTCATCATTATATATTCATCATGGTTGATTGATGATATAAAGAGATCTGAAATAGATTTTTTGGTGGGTCAACATGTAAAGGGACACTATAGTGTACATATATTGGATCATGGTATGTCAAACAATTATGTTTTGGAGATAAAAGTATAAGGGGATCGTACAACCATTACCAATACCATAATTGAAATGGTAAAAAATCACCATGGATTTTTTCATGAGACTCCCCAAAACATCTAATAGGAACAATATGGGTTCAAATCTATCACCTCATGAAGTTATCACACTTTATATCCCTAAAATAATACTTCTTCATTGATCATCTATCCATTATTTTCTTAAATTGTGATGTTTAATGGAGGATCGCATTCTATTGTAACTAATCATTATATGAGATTTACCTTGATGTTTTAGTGAATTCTTCCATAGGCTGTAGATTTGATGTTAAGTATTTACACTACTTATAATTCTTAGATAGATGGTTAGTCTGAGAAAACCCTTAAATCATTAGAGTATACATTGAGATCATGTTTTCTAGTATTAAAAAAATGTTTTGATCAACACCTTCTTATTTTAATGTGTTATTACAACAATTTCTTTCACTTGAGTATAAAGATGAATCTTTATGAGTCCCACTATAAAAATATATTTAAAAATCCAATTTTTTTCAATGAAATTGTAGAATGAAATCTATTTTTACCTAAGATAGTTTAAGAAATGGTAGATAATGTCGGTGCCATTGAATAACGCATAGGGTTCGTATAAATTTAATAATAAATTTATACTAACAATCATTAGTGATATCTATAAATAGAAATTGGTGACAAGTTATATCTAAAATGTTCCCCTTGGAAGAAGGTGATTATATTTACAAAAAAAAGATGAGACCTAGATATATTGGACCATTCAAAATTCAATATCGAGTGGGGATGATAGATTATAATTTAGTTATTCCCCCAATCCTCTATCAAGTTCATGATATGTTCCATGTATCACTCTTGGGGAAGTAAATACATGATCCTTGACATATACTAAACATAGAAGTTATATCATAGGAGAATGATTATTTTTATAATGAACAACATATGTAAATTCTATATCATAGTGAGAAGGCTCTATGAAATAATACATCTCACCTCATCCAAGTATTATGGGAAAACCACCAACATGAGGAGGCTTTGTGGGAACCTTAAAATTTGATTTCGTAGAAGTACCCACATTTTCTTGTATATGAGTGACGAAATTTATTTAGTGATTTTTTAGGGGGAGGGGAGTTAGAATGTATTGACCTAATATTTTATGATGTATCATTTAAAAAAATAATAATTTCATCAATATCTTATGTTACATGGAACACTATGTTTAATCGAACCATGATATATTATTAAACATTTATTATTTAATGTTACATTATTTTCAAACCCTTTGACTGGTTGTTATGGATATGAATAACTAAATTATGATACTTTTATAGTTTATATATATATTAAATAAATTTATTATTTATCAATAAATTGAAAATGAAAATAAAAAACACATGAAAATAGAGGATGTATTATTATAAAAAATTTATTCACACAATCTAGGTTTATTTTAATAAATTAAATTTATCACTATTGTTTAATGAATTGAGTGAAATTTTTATATTTTTAACCAATAATTTTTTTAAATTGCATCTTATATTTGTTCTTAGTGTAGGATAAGAATAAATATATTTTTATAAACAAAAAAATGTTTTTAAGAGGGTTCTTCATGCCCCAAATGAAAGTTTTTCCAAAATTTAGAAAATATATTTGTAAAAATAAACATTAATTTTGAAATCAAAATTTCTAAATTATATTAAAATTAATTTTTAATAATTTAATGTAAAGACTAATTTTTCAATAAATAGTGATAAACACATATCCTTATTAAAAAAATTTCATTTCATTAAAACATTTGAAAAGTTTATTTTATTATAAATGGTTTTAAAAGTAAAATTATTTGAATTAAATTATTATTAATCTAATTTAGGTCATTTAAATCCATTTTATGTTTCATTTTTCTATAAAACATTTTATAAATAAAAATATTTTTCCTTAGAAAACTAATTTTAATCATGTTTGGATGTTTTAATTTTAAATTAATATTTTACAAATCTATGAATTGAATTTTGTAAAATGAATTCCATATTTTAAATTATCATAAGTAATTTTGGATAATATTTTCAACTTAATATTTGATCATAATGAACAGTAATATAGTAACAAAAGGTTATTTTGGTTATGGTTAAAAATTTTATCAAGAGTCAAACAAAAAAAGGTATGTTTCAAAATGATATAATCACATAATTTAATTCTATAGATTGGTTGGATTTCAAATTTACCCATTTCACTTATTAATATTATCTATTATGTATCAATTTTTCTACAAAAGTTACTTACCTTTTCAAAATCATAAAAAAATACAATTTTTTCACTCAAATCAATTATAAAATTAAAACTCTTATCCTATCCTCTTTACACTTCAATAGAATTTTAGTTAATCCAACCCCTACATATATCCCTTTCATATATTCCTACCCATTAATTATAGATCTTGGTTTCATTATAATATTATCCTAGGAAAGCTTTAGGTATAAATATAAAGTGGTTTTCTAAAAAAGTGGATGTTCAAACCTGTATGAAGAATGTTGAGATGCAAGGTAAGAGATTATTGGTTCAATAAAATTTTAATTGATATTATTAATGTGTTAATTTCTGTTGAAGAAAAAATATAATCATTATCTAATAAATACCTTTCATTTTTCTTCTTCTCTAGTTATTTCTTTATAATACACGTTTTCGTTTCCTTTTCCTCAATATTTGTACTCCAGAGACTGAAAGTATAATTTTTTGTAAGATAGAAATTGTTTTAAAATACATTCAGTAATATATCTCTTTCAAGTGAATCTTTTCTAAAAAATTAAATAATGTTTTTTCTATTATCCAATTAACGTTTAATGTCATTTTTTACCATTATTGTACTTTTACAAAATGGTTTAAATTGAATCTTCATGGATTTTTCATAATGATGATATTTTTTATTTTTTTTAAAAAGTGTGAAAGGAATATTTTTTTAATTTAACAACCAAATATTTTAGTTTATGTATCTTTATGAATTTAATTTACTTTATATCATAGGTTTCACACAACAATAATCTTAAAAGAACAATGATATTCAATTAAATATCATTATTTTAACACGTCCCTTATAAACTAGTCGTTAAAATGGAGAGACTAAATAATAATAATGAAATTTATATATTATTTATTTATCAAAATGTTTTTAAATTCATCAAAATTATTTTATATTCATCAGATAAGAATGAATCAAATTTTAAACATTAAAAGGCAACATTTTTCTAAAGACAGTTTTACAAACTTCTAATGGTGCACTTGTTTTAAAACAAAATTTTTATATTTTACATATTATTTTGAACAAAATAAAATTTATTTTTAAAATTATAATTCAAAATTATTTTAAGGTTAAATTTTGGTATTTTTTGAAATTTTTTATTAGAGATCAAATAGTGAAAAATCATGATTTTTTATAAAATTTTCATTCTCTTTATATTAATTGTCTAATTTTTATTCAAATAGTAACCTCACCTAGGAAATTATAAATAAAATTTAGAATTATTATAAATGAAAATAATTCATAATTAAATAATAGAGTAAGTAAATACATATTTTGAAAATTATAAATTAAATGTTGGTATTTTTATAAAACATAAATGTTCATTTATAATTTTATAATTAATATAATGATTTATAATAAAACATAATTAAATAAAATAGAATCATACATTAATATTTATATTTATTATGAATATAAGATAATTTTTTGAGAACTAATTTAATTTTCCAATGTGTTAGAAAATCAGTTATAATTTTAAAATTTGTATTTTTTGAGTTAATGATGTTTTTAATTAAAAATTAAATTTATCATATTTAGAATTTTATTTTAATAAAATGTAGTTAGTTTTTTATATTTTACATGTAAAATGATCAGGCGGAATTTTTGGGATTTTTCTAAAACAGTTAAATTTTGTGTGGATAGTGAAACACAGTAATTTATTGTATAAGCTAAATACATGAATTATTGAGTCATAGATGATGTATGGATAATTTAAAAACCATTGGTTCAAACTCACATGACCTAGTTATATTATATAGTCACAATAATAATAACTATTTCTTGTATTGACATAAAATAATAAATTAATGATTATAATAATAAAAAACACCCCTCTCCTCCACTATAAATACATCCACTCACTACCTCTTCTCCTAACACCAATAAAGCCTTAAAGACTATCCAATATTTTAACAATACTATTTTTAAATATACACCCTATGTCTATGAACCTTTTGTATCAATAAAATATAAATCCCATGTCCCTTAAGGAGGTTCTCAAAGAGAATAATTCAAGGGGTAAAACCCATAATTCTTTCCTTTCATTTTATTTTATTTTATTTTCATTTCTTTAATAATCTTTCCCTCACATCCTCTCTCCAAAAATGAATGAAATATACAGAATCTTGTATATTCTAGAATTTTATCATGTAAATTGAATAATCAATCATCATTACTCTTTATTTATCTTTTTTTCTAAAAAAATAAAAACATCGCCCGTGACGTGTTAATTTATCACATTCAAGGAAAACAAGTTTTAAATTTATATTAATGCCTAAATGACTTCTCATAAAACCATTTATGTTTTTAAACCAAATTTTAATAAATGTATTATAGATTATTTAATATTCTGTAACAAGTATACATACATAATATTATTAATAAATCAAAACTACTTCATGATGATCGAAAAAATCTCCAAAATAATCTAAACGATTATCACTAATGATTTATCTAATGATTCATCCTCATAAAATATAACTGAAGGAAATATATAACCACTTAATATTTTCTAATCTCCTTAAAAAATCTAATTTGAATTCTATAAAACTATTCTCATTTTACATTATTTTGAAAACTTTTATACAAGTAACTCGATCTTGAAAACCACGTAAACAAACGCTCCCGAATGATAAAATTATAAATTATAAATCATCAAAAAGACCATAAATCAAATTAATAAAATTATACTAAATAAAATACATGTATAAAAGGTTATATATTAATTAATTAATGGATTTTATCTGATTATACATGACATTAAGATCACATTCATTACACGTTCAAACATAAGGTAGGAGATTCTCCTTGAACATCCATTTTTTCTATTGGGTTACCTTTATCTCACATTACCCCAATGTAATTATTAATTATTCTTGTGTAATCATACTAAATTATATGTGTAAATTCCAAATATATTTTTCGAGATCAATTTTTCCTTTATTTAGGGATAATACATGTTTTATAAGGTTATTTTTTAATTCCTCCTGATAAACAAGCCCTATTTAGGGGAACATTACAATTTCTTCCAATTTTCAAACACACATCATAATATGTTTCAAGCCACTAAGATTTTTATAAAATAACTAGTTTTTTATGAAATCTATCTTCGTTAATTTCTATATTTATGTAAATAGTTATACATTTTTCCGTTTAAAGACACTTTAATATTTTCCCTTAAATCACACTAAAGTGTCTATTTTATAATGTTTTTTAAAAACCATTTTTTATATTTTTTCACATTAGTTGGAAGTCATTTATCCAACAAGAATTATTTCATTTTCCTTCCCTTTTCATTTATGGGATAAAAATTTTTACAATATTATTTTATGACAAATACAAATGACTTTCTAAAAGAACTCTTCTTTCCAAAGTAAAAAAGGTTTATTTCTCTAATGAATTTATCAATGATTTTATTAGAGTATTTTAATATATTTCCACAACCAATATTGAATATCATTATTTATCCCTTTTGTTACCCTCTAACATATTTGATTTAATGGTTTATGATTATATGGTCTGGGGATGTTCTATCTTGATATCATTCACCACATTACTCTTGATAGTTATTTCATTATCTAGGAAAATATGTATAAATCTACCTATTTTATTTAATATGTATATTTAATGATAAGGTAAATTATTTATTAACTAAATAAATATATATGTAATTATTTTTATTAGTATGACATCGGTCAAGGGGCATATAATAAAATCCCTTTGGGATTAGGATTAGTTAATGCAAGCCCAACGGGTGGGGCCTGGTTATAGATAGCCCCATGATGCATCAATAGTCTCGTGAGATAAAAAGAGTTGGTAGAAAACCTTTGTGTTTTTTTCCAAATATAATAAAATGGGTTTTTACCCATATACATAAATTTACATTATGGTATTATGGTTTATGTTCAAAATATATAATTTCAAATGATTAATCATTCCCTTTAGTTAATATTTAGTTATTAATTTCCATGATATTTTCACTAAGAAAAAATATATGGATTCATTTTCATTCTCATTTTTTGATGGAATTTTTTCCTTATTATTCACATTTCTAAAACTTCTATGCATTATTGACTTTTTATTACTTATTATTGTTTCATATAACCCTTTTACTGAGCATTTAATATCACCCTTTTATTTTTTTCTTTCCCCGGGTTTTGAAGATAAATACATTGAATAAGTGAGAAGAATAATTTTATTTTTTTTATTATATACTATTTTTTAATTAAAAATGTAATAATGGAAACATTAATTTTTCTAGTCTCTTAGAAACTACTAAAATAACCGATCCTTGGTGATGTGGTCTTTTGTATCTATTCTGTTATAGTTAAATAACCACTGACTCTGGGCTACTGGGGTTGGGGTTGGGACAGCTGGTATCAAATAATGTTTAGTAGAAACATTGGGAACTATATTTAGAAAACATCGTTTAGGGAACATAACACTAAGATAGACTTTGATGATAATCATTGAATAACATCCTAATTTTTTTTAAGGTATATATTCTGTAAGTCTTCCTAGAAATAAATCCATGCATGGATACTACAACAAGATGTGGTTCTTGTAAATATATACTCAGGTGTAACAACTATGACAAGGTGTGTTGAGCATGACTCATTGTAACCCATTACATCACAAAGGTCCTTATATTGCACCTTTTTTGACACACCTAAGTGATATACTTATGATAATTCACATTATCCTTACAAACCATTATGAAGTATTTAATAGTAAATATTTCCCCAAAGTAACCATGTTTATGAATATAACATTAGATATTAATAATTTTGAAAATTAGGTTGAGTGTTTTTTTCGTATGAAATTATACATTATGATTCATGATTTTATGCAATAGTCTATTATATTTTATTATTTAAAAACGGTGCGCATAATGAAATTTGGTTTATAAAAGATTAAATTTTCATTGTATATTATTTTAGTAAAAACATTATACATTACCATTTATTTTTAGTTGAGGAATAGTCTCGAAATGGAAGTTGAAAGATCATGAACAATTATTTTATCTCTTCCATAGGATTTAATTTGAGGTATAATTCTGAAATCATACTACTTTGATTTCTATACCATTATAAACATCCAAACTACCTACAAGAAACTATACAGGGAATATCACACCTCTTAAATTATTTATTTATTCTAAGGATCTTGGTTTGTATAAGAATAAATCGGGTATTCTTATATTTTATACTATTCTAAGCATTGAAGTTATTACCAGGGTATTTTTGAATTAATCACCTTAACTAAACTATATGAAGCTCTAGTTAATCTCAAAAGCAATGCATAATAGGGTGACCTTTGAAAAGCTTCCATGTATCAAATTTGAAATTTTTATATCATTCAAAGTATTAAAGATTATTTTTATACCTTTGAGTAAAACATAATAAAATTATTTTATAAATGTTAGGTTCTTGGGAATGTTAAAAAAAATTTATTTAAATATAAAAATTCTTTAAATACATATCAATTTTTTCATCACATATATCCAAACTGCACAAGTTGTAATTGGAAAGATCAGGTAAAGTATTTTAAGGATCCCATTAACTACCATTGGCATTCATGGTCTCATGCTCTTCATTAGGGACACCAACACTGAAGACCGAGATGAATTTATGAGTTTCTTTTGACTAAAATTTTCTATAATTAGTGATATTAATAAAATTATTTTAGAAATTTAGAACCTCTATGTTTGGAACATGGAAATCAGGACATAGATTGTGAATGAATTTCAAAGGTAAGAAAACGATTTATAATGAAAAATTAATCAGTTTTAAGGATATTTAGATCTACAAAAATGAATAACCCAAGCGTCAGAGGAATATATCTCTGAACAAGCAAAGGGATCGGGGTTAAGCCTCCGCTATTACCATATATAAAGAGTAATGATTAATATACTTGTGTTTGAATTAAAGAGTTATATTAGTTGAGTATTTTATCAGTAATTATATGGTTATAATAATAATTTAATATATAAGGATTATATTAAAATACTTCTTCTTTAATAAATTCCAAGCATGTGGTGATTAAAACCATTAATCAAGAGACATTATTCTATTGTATTTTGATCTTCTTGAAACACATTACTCGGGAAATATAACCCTAAATATTTTATTGATGTTGAGATAATAATAAATATATTGTTATTGGATATTATTTGTGACCATGAGGGTGGTTAGTGCTCTGATGGTTTAATTTATGTTGGAATTATTAAATGTTTGGATTCGAGGAATATATTAAACAAACTAATATTTTACCTTTGGATGCATGAATTTTCCATAATGGTTTAAAGGATATTATGTTATTAATATATTTATTATGTGACAATAAAAGCTATATTATTTGTGGCATCCAATGTTAAGATGATTTTTGGAAATTTAGTGACCTTCCTTCTAAATCACTACTCATTGAATGTGGATATACCACTTTTATATGGGTCTTAAGATTAACTACTTGAGGAATAGATTAAGTTCAAATTTAGAAAAAAAATTCATTAAAAACATATGCTATCATTCATGGTTTTAGAAATCATTTAATTGTTAATTGAAAGACTTAAGGCTAATATTATTCATTAAAAGTGCTTCAGGTGTGACAAAATTCATCCTGAAAATTCATTTTCAGGTGGAAGGGATGGATAGAAAATAGATCTAAGCACAACCAAAGGATTATATTATTATTATGAAATGTAATATAATTATTTATGTTTATTCATGTGGGTTCTTATATTAATATTAAAATAATCTCTAAAATATATAACAAATTTGGAAGAAAAACATCAGTTGTTTACTTTCTTCAGAGAAATAAAATGTCTTTTAACCGATCACAAATTTACTGCTTTTTGATAGTTAACTTTATAATGACCATGTTCGCTATCACTCTCCATCGGAACATGATGGTTATATTATTCCTCCATTTCCATATTTTTACTTATTACTAATGTTATACTATACAAATAAATAGTGTTTTGGTAACCTCTAAATTTACCTTTCCTTCTTATTAATATAATATTTTATTAACCCTTCTTCTGATGTGGGTTTCCTATAAATGAATTTTAAAGTATCAACCTTCATTTTTTTGAAGTACAATTTCAAATTGTGAGGAAAAAATTTATTGAAGTAGGTTAGAATGTTACATCCCATGATTTTTTGGTATGTATATTTTAGAATTTATTTTTTTCAATAGTAAAGGTTTCACACAACACTAAGTTTAAATGAACAATGATATACAATTAAATATCATTATTTTAATACAACCATTATAACCTAGCAATTATATTGGAGGGAATGAATAGAATTAATTAAATTCATGTGTTATATATTTAAAAAAGTGTTTTAACAATCACCCAAATGATTTTATAGTCATAATATAATAATGAATATAATTTTATTCATTAAAAGAATCTATTTTTCTAAAGGAATTTTTACCACCTTTTAATGGAAAACTTATTTTAAAACTTATTTTTGAATTTTTACAACATATTTTAAACAAAATAAACTTCATTTTTAATTTCATAATGTTAAAATTATCTTAGGATGAAATTTCGATATTTTTGATAAATTTTTATTTTATAGTGAATAATGAAAAATCCAAAATTTCTAAAAAATAACCATATTTATTATATTAATAGTATAATTATGATTTGAATAATAACCTCACTTATTTAATTATATATAAATTTTCTTCATTTTATAAATGAAAATATAATATAATTATATCATATTATAAGTAAATAAATATTTTGAAAATGATAAATTATGTGTTGGTATTTTTATAAAACATAAATATTTATTTAAAATTTTTGTAATTAATAGAATGATTTAAAATATTTTTTTAATAAAATAGAATATTAAATTAATATTTGTTTATTAGGAATATTATATAATTTTATAAGACCTTAGTTAGTATTTCAAAGTGATATATAATAACTTATAATTTGAAAATAGGTATTTTTTGAGTAAATGGTGATTTTAATTTAAAATTAAGGTTATCATATTTTGAAAATTATTTTCATAAAATAAAGTTTATATTTTAATTCTAAATTTTTTTTAAAAAAATTATGGTGATGTTTTGAGATTTTTCTAAAATTGTTGAATTTTTGGTGATTAGTGAAATATAATAATTTAAATTATAACATAAATACATGAATTATTTAGTCATAAGTTATATATGGATGATTTAATCACCATTGTTTTGAAAAATCACATGCACTAGTTACTATATTTAGTCACAATATTCACCACAATTTTTTGACTTGAGAAAAATAATAAAATAATTATTAGAATAATAAAAAAACACACCTCCTCTACTATAAATACCACCCCTCACCACCTCTTCTCCTAACACCACCAAAGCCCTGAATATTTATCAATTTATAACCTATAATTTTCCCAAATCTCTACCCTAATTCTAGAATCATTTAGTCTCAGAAAATATCAAACCCAAGTCCATTATGTAGTATCTCAATTAGAATAATTCAAGAGGTAAACTCTTTAGTCCTTCCCTTTCATTTTCTTTAATTTTATTTTATTTTATTATAATTCTATCACATTCTCTATAAAAATGAATGATAAAACAATTATACTATATATACTATAATTTTATTATGTTAATGGAATAATCCATCAAAATTTCTCTTTCTCTCCCCTTTTATTCTAAAACATTCAGACATCATTTGTGATGTGTTAAGTTATCGCATTCATGGAAGATGAGTTTTCAATTTCTGTTAATGCCTTAAAGTATTCTAATAAACACATTGATATGATTTAAAAAATATTATAATATATTTATTAAATATTATTTAATGTTCTTTAACTAGTATATGTACATAATATCAATTAATAAAACAAAACTAGTTCGTGATGGTAAAAAGATGTAAAAATAATCTAAACGATTATCACTAACCTATTTTTAATGATTCATCCTCATACAATATAAATAAATGAAATATATTACTATTTAATATTCCATATGATCATTAATGAAATATATTTTCATTTATGGATAACTATTCAAATTTTATACGATTTTCCATACATGTTCAGAAGTAAAGTGATCATGAAAACCATTGAAACAAACACTCCAGAACGATAAAATTGTATCTTATAAACCATCAAAAATCTATAAATGAACATAATTAATTTATAATAAATAAAATAAATGTATAAAATTTTATTAATTAATTTATTAATGTATTTAATTTGATTATCCCGGAAATTAATATCATGTGCAGAACACATTCGAACCTAAGGTAAAGGAATCTCCCCAAACTTCCATTTTTCTATCAGGTTACTCTTTCTCTATTTTACCCAAAAGAAATTATTATTTGTTTTTATTTAATACTGAAAAATTCTATTTTTTTTTCTTAAAATATGAACCTATCTCAATTATTCTTTCATTGATGTGTAAATACATTTTTTATAAGGTTCTCTTTTAGATTACTCCCGATAAGCAAACCTGATTTAAGAGAACATTCCAATTTCCTACACATCTTCAAGTACAGTACATAGTATGTTCTAAGACACAAATATTTATCTCAAATCACTCATTTTATAATTTAAAAATATCTTTATTCATTTTTGGTTTTATTAAAACAATTATACCTTTTCAGTTTAAATTCTCTTTAATATTTTCCCATGAATCGCACTAAAGAGTCTCTTTTCCAATGTTTTTAAAAAAAAATTTATTTACATGATTTCATTATTATTGAACATCATTTATGCCTCAAATATAAGTTTGTTTTACATACCTTTTCTTTTATAGGATATACATGTTTATAATCTGATTTTACGAAAAATGAAAATTATTTTCCAAACAAAACTCTTCTTTTCAAAGTAAAAAATTTATTTCTCTCAAGGATTTCTCAATGATTTTATTAATCTATTTTCATATATTTCTAAATCCTCTATTAAATCTCATGATTAATCCTCTATGTATCAATATAGAATATTGTATTGAATTTTTTATGATTATTTTCATTTGGGATGTTATATCATAATACCATTCACCATATTACACTTCATAGTTATTTGATTATCAAGGGAAATATAGAAAAAAAAACTGCATCTTTTATTTAGTATCGATATTTGATAATAAGGATCATTATTTATTAACTAAATTAATTTATGAGGAGTTATTTAGATTAATACGGAAAATATAGGGGATCATTTAATGAAAGCCTCACGAGTTGGGGACTGATTAATGTATGTTCAATGGGTGGGCCCTGTTTATAGATAGCCCCTTGATTCATCAGTAGTCTTAGCAGAAAAAAAAAGTTAGTGAAAACCCTTTGTGATTGTTTCCATGTATAATCATATGGGTTTATAACCACAGACTTAAACTATCTGGATTGTATTATGGTTCATGTGAAAAATACATGATGTCCAATGATTAGGAATTCTCTTTATTTAGCATTTAGTTTTTACATTCCTTGAAATTTGCTCTATGAAAAAAAATCAATTTATGCATTTTCATTATGAGTTTTTTAAGGACATGTGGTTTTTATATTGTTTACCTTTTCAATAATTCCTATTCTTTTTTGACTTTTCATCACTTATTATTGTTTATTATAACCCTTTCTGAGAATTTGACCTCACCCATTTATTTGTTTTGCATCCTCTTTTTTTGAAGATTTAATATTTTAAAATGTGACTAAAAGTAATTTATTTTATTTTATTATGTACTGTGTTTAAATTACCAATTTAAGTACTAGAGAATGTTTGTATCTAGTCTCTCCAAGACTACTAAACTGATTGATACATGGTTATGTGATCTCTTTTATCTATTCCACTATAAAAAATGACCTTTGACTCTTGGATACTTAGGTTGGGGTTGTTATATTTAACATATAGGATATGAACCAAATTTCTTTCTTTCGTGACCTCTCTGAAAAATCATACTTCCATTTAATGTTTTTATAGGTCTTTTTAATGAAAATATTTTCTATAATATTTTCAATTTTTTTGAATTTAAATATTTTCTATAAAAAATAGAGATCCGATTTCTAAAATTCATGGAAATATAATTTTATTACATGGTTATCCATCAATGATATAAAAATTGGTTTTTCTGATGTTATACTAGAGATATTATAAAATGGTACCATATTTATTATTTTATATATATATATTATAAATGTAATGTTGAAATTTTTATGACACCCATTTCTTTTCAGTGGGTTATTCTCTAATGTATTGATGAAGCATATATGTAACATAATTACTTTTCATTGTAATAATATGATAAATATTTTATGTTCTATTATAATAGATATGTATGGATTCCATTATGTGATTGGTCGGACCAAAATTATACAACCCTCCAATGCATTGGGTAAACCTTTATATCTCATGAGATAATTATGTGATTATAATTGATGTGATTGATCCACTATGTGATAAAATGGGTTTTCTTGATCCACTAGGGGATTCAAGTGGTGATGCCTGGTCTATTATGATATGGGATACATGTAGGGATACTTGAGACACTATGATTTGTTGGTCCCAATAGTCAACCTTTTCAAATGAAATAGTTTCAATACTTATATTGGTTCCAAATATTTACCACATGGTCATATGGTTCATTATTGATTTATGATTATTTCTCACTCATATAAATAATGTATTTTAAAATGATAAATATTTATGTGATGAATCATGTGTATGATCTTTGAAATATTGGGTAAAACTATGTTATTTATGGTCATTATCTGACCAACATATAGTTATCTTATGTTTTAATATCATATTTGATTAATATATCCCATGTTAACCCTTATTAAGAATGTGATCTAACCATTTTTTATATTTCCTTTCCCTATGTTATATAGAGAGTTATTGAGTATAATATCTCTATGAAGAGTAATAAATAGGAATATATTTATGTGATATATCGATGATATTTCATGACATAAAAATATAGTGTATATAAACTCCTATGATAATAAACCTTTACAGTCATCTGGCATGTATTTTTGAAATTCTTTGAATATTCATCTAAAAATATGTAATATTTAGGTGTGAAAATATTGGTTTTTTATAGTATCCCTATAAATTGAATCAAACCCCACATAGTTCAGTGCCACTAAATTAGAAATTTCATACCTTTTGGGTTATTTGATTAGGACCATGATGGTTATTTTGAATATATTCCTATAAAAACCAAGTGATGTGATCTATAAAATCATTCGTGCAATAGAAGTTTCTAGCAGTTTAATTTTATATGAAATTCATATATATTTTGATGCTTAATATCTTTAATCTTATACATATAGGTAGAATATTTCTATTAATGGTTGTAGTGGGACTTGTGAATATGGGTCCCTTTCATATTTATCATATCTATTTGTAAAAAATAGGAATATGGTATTATTGAGTTCAATGGGAATATATCCTAGTTAGGAAGGATATACTCCCATAATGAATATTGAATAACAATAAGAATATATTTTCAAATGGAAAATAAACCATTGAGAATGATCTTGAGGATTATAACTAGTATTAGGCCTATATATGGATGTTTCTACTTCCAATTGGTGGATGGTTAGCAAAGACGGATGACGTGACACATGTTTGATATATCCTTATAAAGTAAAATTTCAGATTTTACACTTAGATAGAGGGCCTTCTACACCTAGATTATTGATTGAACTCAAGGGGTAACTTAGACACTCTAGTGGATAATATTACAGAAATTTTTTAGTCAAGATGAGTATCATGATCTTGGTGGGTCTTCCCCCATTCACTAATAAATAGGATTGTAGTTATAAATGGGTTTCATGATTGTTATCACCTTTTGGGTGCTATTTTCTAGGGATGAGAGTGGAAGAGAGCTCCATTATAAAGGAAATATATTATTAAATAATAGAAATATTTCATTCTCATATTGATCTTGAAAATTTTGTGGTCTTGGAGGAGGACTCAATAGTTTGGTACCCATACTTGGATGAATGTGCTGCCCAGATCAGAGACCTCGGAAAACATTCACTCCACCATAGGACTAAGGTGAATTTTGTTACCTATTATGGGATCATAGGTAAATGTGCACACAATTATGAATTATATGTTGAAGGTTGTCTATATTATGGAGTCATGAGTGAAGGTTATCGCTTGTTTAGAGGCCTCAGTTAAAATAGTTTTGGGTTCCCATGTGAGGAGTCCTTCAAAGAATCATGGTGCATTGAGTCCAAGTGATCTATAAACACCATGAATAACCTAAGTGTAATGAACTCTAGTATGTCATCTTGGAAGGGTCCTTTTACCTATTTTAATGGATTGAGTGATAAATAGTCATTATCATTGTTTTATAATTCTAACTACAAACCTACACCTAAATTTTGTTTTTATCCTTATGTTTGGGTTTTAGAAAGTTCCATGAATGAGACAAAATGGACTACATGTTTTCTATTAATAGATAATAATCATATGTATACCTCCATGAATAAAGAAGATCCACATGGGTATATTTATATGAAACTATAGAATGTGTAATGGATCAGAGCATGATACCCCTTCTTAAACTTTTTTCCTTAGATCCTTATACATGATTTCATAGTTTTACGACATAGGTGTGATGTTGGACTTCACATAGTTTAGTTAGGCCACACACAAAAGTGTAAAACTGTGTGTCAATATATGGTAACATGGAGGCTTTATATAAGAGACCTGGGTGTGGATATATATTAAAGTATCTTGGACCAATGATTAAAAATGTGTTTCATTAGAGGTTTCGGTTTTGATTATCCTATCAAATTATATAGTTTCTTCACCACTCCTAAAAGAGAGATCCCAAAAATAACCCTAGTAATTGGGTCTAATCATCATGAAATGGATCCAAATTTGAGTTAAATGTTACCCTATAATTAATGTTTCATAAAATCATGGTTAATTCACTCTAATTATGGGCATATTCATTATGTGTGTTAGTACATGGGACTATGATACATCTCCTATATAAATATTAGGGGTCGCCTTACTTCTACACACCTTAGTGACCCAAGAATAACATATAGAATCTTACTCTATTTTTTTAATGTCACATAATCAACTAAAGGTATAATGTCAATTACTTTGTCCTCTCATTCTATAGCACACTAAGGTTTCCATATTCACCTGAGCTCTCCTAGATTGGTGATAGACATTCACCATGGTGGTTTGACTTGGGAAAAGGGGGATAAGTGAATAAACAATGGAAAAAACATTTACCCTATCCAAATATCACATAGTGGTTTCCATTATGGAATAATCCTTTCATTAAAACTATGATTACTAATGTTTTCAACATATATATTAAGAGGAAATCAGTGGATTATACTTTGAACAAGGTCCTGGGTATTGATTCTTCAACTCACATTGATGATATAGATAAGGATATTAAGATCGTCTAGAAGAATTTTATCACACTATGTCATCGGAACCTTACAAGACATCTTAAATTGGATTTTCTAAACTACCCATTTTTATAAAATATTATATTATAATTATTTTTCATTATAATTTATGTTCCACTTCCAAAATATGAATTCCATTTCTCTATCATACAAATCTTAACACCCCATGATTTGTGTTGAACTAATATTTACATTGACTTGAAGATTATTTGTGAGGGAAGTAATGAAAGAATTTATTATATAAACCATTTTATATCATCATTTTCCAATGATCTGCAAATATATCACACTATTAAAAATTCTTCCACAAGGATTCAATAAATGTGGTTGTATTTTAAATGGGACCCCCATTATGGAGTAAATTTCACAAATGAGTGCTCATAGACCTATTGGGTGAACTAGAATTATGTTTATCAAGAAGAAAGATGTATACTTATTAGAATTTATAATTATATCTAATATTCATAATTTTAAGTCAATCGTTATCTAGATTTCACCCTTGAGTTGATAAACAAGTGGTTTTCTATAAGAAACACACTTTATCTACCACATAGGATGGTCAACATCAATCTCTGGTACATTAATAACATTGATGGTTCTATATCCTTAGTGATATGTATAAAATGTTTCTTATTTATCACAACATATGGGAAAGTTCTAAGTGAAACCTTATTTTAGTGCGGGTCCTTGTAGTACTAGATGATGAGGAGATGGAGATGTAAATTCGTATATTTCTCAACATGTCCTTGACTAATTATATCAAAATAATGATTTAATACCCAATGTAAAGTGAACGAGGACATTCCAGAACCAAATTTCTTGTGGGAGTTTGAAAACGTGATGGTAAATCCTAAACAAATGTTGATACATGACATGTGGATATCTAATCAAATTAGAGATAATCCTGGATCTCTACCAGAAAGGTCTCCTAGTAATGTTTATCAATGGATCGATATTACCAACCTATGATACCTGAAAATGGTGAGATCTATAGTTTTCATGATAGATACATACTTGGTAGTATGGGTGTGAGAAAGTTTTAATGTTCCAAACTCAAAAAGACACTATTAGGGGTTGGTCATTGTTTATTGGCCTCAAAAAACCTATATGACTTATGTCCCATTCCAGTTATTTCTTGGTTTGATCACAACACACATGGGTGGATATTCTTCACGGAACATGGTTTTATCCCACCAATATTCCCAAATATAATATTTACTAGACATCATGGGTGTTCAAATGGTCTTTTTAGATTTCCATGATTTAGGCCACATCATGTCAAACTTTTCATAATTTTTATTTACCCCATGTATGCCTCCTATTAGGAAAATATTGGATAACATCACTAAGAAATCATATGATTAGTTATGTTAGAATAAACTATTAGAATGGGTGATCATAGTGAGGTTTTATTGGGTTCCCAATCTATATATCCTATTTATTACAGTGGTTCAGATACAATTTTCATAGTCTACAATATGTATGAATATTTACCTGCTCTAGAGTTTGCAAGAAGATCATCCAATGATCATGTGGTACTTATTTTTGAGGTTGATGAATATAAATATCATAAACCCAAATAATGTATCATTTTCTAATTATCTCATTAGTTTTATATTGTTGTATTATCCATCATGAGTTTAATGCTAATGTGGTCTGATACTTAAGGGAACCATCTCTTTGATTAGATAGACAATATTTTCACATCATAATGTGATTCCATTGAGAATTTCAGTGGGTAAAAAACTTTATCAGGATAGATTCTATAACCAGTGAAAGAGAGAACCTATTTATTAACCATGATATCATTTAATTTGACAAAGTTAACTGCACAATTATACTAGAGGTTTTTACTAACTTTGATGCTCAATGAGATCTTACTAGTAAAACCTCCTTGGTTGTATTTCCTCCATGTGTGGAAACCTTGTATTTGGTTCTAATTTCATCCCAATAGGTTTTATATGTTTTTCAAATGAGAAACATGATCCCATCATACATTCTTGTCCTAGAAGATGAGGCAAAATCTGATTATGGAGATACTTCAATAAAAAATGACACAAGAAATGGAATATAAAAACTCTATGATATAATCATGAATCTACTATATCCAAAGTAAAGAATAAGGAAAAGTATATCCCTCAGGTATTGGTTGGTTTTTGAATGAGTGAATTCACCTATATTAGAATCCATTACACCGTGTTGGAAATCATTGATGAGATTAAGTGGGTTGAGAAGACCTGAATAGATCTTTGAAGTATTTAAACTATCAATTATCACATATAAAATAGGCACATATTATTTTGAGAGATATCTATATATAATATAATGGTTTATGAGAGGTAATAAACTTATAAAAAAGGATTGAATTTTTAATAAAAACAACTATAAATAATTAGTTGAAATTGAAGAGAAAATAAATAATAATGATAGGATTTCTATTTAGTCCAAGAGAGAAGGTGAAGCTTCCACACTCAGAGATCATTGACTATTTTCATATGTAGATGTTGGAACTTCATGGTTGATTGTCTTTTAACATAGTATCAATGAATCTAATGGTTCAATTTATTAACTCTGAGCATCAATGCAATGATTCTTATAATATATTCTTATTCAAGAGAGAATAAAAAATATGGATAATTCTCTTCTATTTTTAGAAACAATGAAAAATATTGGTTTTTTTATTCAAAATATGTTATGATTTTACATAATTGTTTCATTAAATATCAATTAATAATATACTATAATTATAATGAATAGTGGTATAATGATAATTGAACAATCTTGAACATTTAATAATATGTGATTAAGTAAATCAAGATTTCCAAACATAAAAGTTAACAATTGAATACATGAAGAAATGTGTAATATTCTAAAGATATATACTTAGATTGGTATAAGATGGACAAATATAGTGGAATACGTATATCATCACCATAATCTTTTGAATTCTCATGAAATAATGGATTGAAATATTTTATTCCCCCTATTCCAATTCACATTGATAAAAAAGAAAGTCTTGATATTATGGGACATGTGACATCTCAATTTTCCATGGTGGGTCTACTCGTATATGACTTTATAGTTCCCTTCTGAACTTGTACATAGGGATGAAGAATTTTAGAAAGATATTTTGAGTCACATTCCATATTTATAGTCCATAGTGGGTATACTCATAATTGGATGTACTGAATGGATTAGTGTAACGAAAATATTAAAGGAGGAATTTGGGGATGAATGTTTCACTAATCAGTAGGGATCAAGTTACAATAACTTTCACAATAATTAATTTCAAATAGTTTATATAAACCAGTTTTTGAGAGGAACACGAAAGTGATATATTTTTATTTCACAATCGAGTGACCTAGTGAGCAGATCTTGTCTTTTAATAGGTCTATATTGTTTTCCCTATGAACTTTTCATCCATTATAAATTTTATTTATGATTTTTTTCCCATGCCATATATTTATGGATTCTCAATGGGTAAGAATTAATATTCTACTCTAGCTTCCATTTGTTAATTTTCAACTTGAAAATCCATTCACCACTACTGGTTTTCAAAATAATAAAAAAATTACTTAGAAAAATGCGGTACATGCCTAATGAGTAGAGACTAAAATTTTCCCATGATGTATTTGGTGTATTTTAAACTCGGTGAGTACTATATCACAATCCTTTGGATATTTATAGTCTTGAATATTAGACCCATGACGGTTCATGTTTAATATCAAACAACTTTTACCATAAATATTTTGTGATTAAATTCACACAACCTGGACTAAATGTTTCTTGAGTCAATGGAATTATAGATTGGATAAAATGTTCTATATTTTCAACATAGAAATAAGGGAGAGATAAATTCAACAGGATTGAAAATCACAAATGAAAATATAAAGTACCACTTGATAGTATCCACAATTTTTAAGGTTATAGTGCTCATACCAAAGGTTTATAATGTTAAACATCATAGAGCATGAAATAAAATGTGAGGTTGTAAACTTAGAAATATATGGGAGGAAACATCAGCATGAATGTGGAGAAAAAGATATGAATTAAGAAATCTGTAGGTCAAGTGTGTATAGTTTAAGGTTTTAGGTATTGTACCATTAGTATTTTGGGTTTAGGGTTTTACAACTTTAGCTAAATATTTCTATTGTTTACAGTCAAGGAACAATGACTAAATTTTTTTGAATTTTATAGTCACAAATATTTGACCAATATAGGAGATAACCTATATAGCTTTGGAAAAGTAAAACTGATATGGTAGAATGACCACAAACTATAATACCTTATCCCAGTGAAGGGTTATTGACATTAAAGTTCACAGTATTTGAACTAATGGATTTGTACATTCTAAAAATGTAATTGGACCATAAGTGGCAGGGGAACCTAAAACCTTTGAAAAAGTATCGAGAATGATATAAATCATATTCATAGATATTTCAATTTAAACATGATAAAATGTAATAGTAATTAAGAGGATGCCCATTAAATATATTCAAATGTTGTGTTCCACAACAATACTATTGAAGATCAAGGTTGTTAGAGTACCTTTTCCTATAGACAAAAATATTCCTCTAGTTGTAAGTCCATAGTGAGTTCATGTAAATCACGATAATATATGAGAAATGTATATCATTAACAATAATATATGTAATTTGTAAATCAAATAAGCTCATTTATAGTGTCCATGAATGATTTTTGGTGATTTTAAAAACTATTCCACAATGTTTGGAGTGTGGGAAGAGGATATTCTAAGTGAAATTGTGATAGTCTAGCTCAAAATGATTAAATTTATGTTTCTAGAAAATGATATTCAAGAGTGAGAGTGTGTGATGATTTGTTTTTTCAGTATGATATATATGTTTAGATTTCACTACCTATAGAGTAATTACATTAATCAAGAAATTTATAGTTTTTATTGGTCTCTAAGTTGAATTAGATCATGTGTAGAATACTATAGCCTCACTCTAGTGAAAGACCATTTATGAATTCAAAACATGAACATGGGAGAAATCCATTAATGAAATATGGAATTTAAAATCCTCAGTTCGGGGAACTGCATAATCCAGTGAAATTTGTTTGAGCCATATATTTTTAAACCCCTTCACATTCAGGTTAGACTCTTACATAAGTGGTAATTTGATCATTTTAGATCAGATGCTCTCAGTAGTTTAAAGTCAAAAAAGGTAGACTCTAGAATTTTCAGTTTAATTTTGTTCTATGTGGAATAATATGTTATTGGTTTAATATTTAATTATGAGGACCATATAATGTTTATTTTAGCATTATATAATTAGAATTTCTTTGTTAATTATGAGTACTAAGTATGAATGGTTCTGACAGTGAGATATATTAATCTTTATTAGATCACAATTATGATTTAAAATTGTATAACATTGAAGGAATTTAAATCCACTTTAATAGGTGTGTTATCAAATATTTTAATAATATTATTGGAAAGTTTGAATCACATAGAATTATAGATAATTTGGAAGGTGTTAAGCATTTGAAATGGGGAATCCATCATCGATCTATCAAAAATTATTTCATGGTTGATAGAGGATATTTTCCTGAAAGATTAAAAAATTTCTCTAGTTGGTACCTAATATTGGGGGAAATCATATTTTCAAGAGTAATTATACTTTTGGAACCAAATAAATCCATCTCAATTTTTTGTTAAATGGTAAACTAGGAGGAGGAGGAGAGATGGCGGCTGCCGCGTCTTCGGCTTCCTCCATGACGATGACCTAGATCTGATGTAGCATCATTCTGCTCACCCCTCTCAATCGGAGGGGGGAGTTGCGCGATCATTTCCGCACGAGCAGGGTAGGCCTCTATCGCTATGTTCTTGTTCTGTTGCGCATCTCCCTTTCCCAAGGATCCAGCTTGCCCAGATGGTTCCAGATATTTTCCAAGAGGCACCACCACTCTCCCTTCTCTCAGCGGAGATTAATGGGGACGCGGACATGTGAAATCTCACCCTTGTCACCCATTTTCATCCTTAACGCCCATCGGTTGATGAGTTTGAGCGGTTTGTCTCTGATTCTTGGGAGCTTCAGGAACACGCAGTTGTCAGTCTGTTTGATCGGCGTCATATCATGATACAATTTGGGTCAGAGGAGGATTTGATTTGTGCCTAGTCCAGGGCCCCTCGAAGATGCAAGGGTTTCTCCTTCTACCTGTTTCGTTGGAGCTTCAACTTCCATATGCGGCGGGATCCATCGACAATCACGACGTGGGTAAGTCTCCCTGGATTAACCCTGTCCTTACAAAATCCATTTATTCTATGTGCAATTGAGAACATGATTAGCCACTATTTATGTTCTGACTGCCGAACCGAGTCTGTGTGTCACCCGATCTGTCCGCGGATCTGCGTGGAAGTTGATGTCACAAGATATCCAGTGAATCGTTTCTAGATCAAAGACAACAAGGAATTCCATTGGCATCAAGAAGTCCTCTTTGAGTCTTGGATGCAGTACTATGTGAAATGCTGTAGACATGGTCATTTTGATTTGGTTTGCCGCAGCGGAGGAAAGGTTGGGTTCTCCCAGGCGATGAAACCGCGAGGAGTTCATAGTGGAGATGCTTCTGGATCGACTCCCACTCCTGCTACGGGTTTTCCGGCAAACCATTTGAGTGCGCGAGGGGGTGTGGCCGAGGATAGGGGTGTGGAATGTGTTGGTGCTGGCAATATTGTTGATCGGGGTAATCACATGGGGAGTCCTTGCATTGATTCTGCACTGAATGTTGAAAACATGGAGCAGGGGGAATGGCAAGATACAGGCATTGAGGTGAATACGCGTGCTTGTTCAGTGAAGGAGGTTTGGGAGCCCCTACATCCAATAGTGAAGCAGGTTTTTGACCGTCTCAAAAGTGATCTTGGTGCTGGAGGTCCACCTTTGATGGAGTTTGCTGTTAATTCATGCCAACTGCAGCTGATTTCTGACAATATGAGTGATGAAGGAGGTGGACTTGATAAGTAAAATCTTACCCCACCTGTTTGGGCCTCTTCTGGTAATATATTTGTAGGGCTGGAGAAGGAGGAGCCACCCAATGTGATGGATGATACGCAGGATTTCGAGGTTCTTAATAATCCAGAACATGGCGCAGTGTATATCCCAAGAAAGGAGTCATTTGGTGTTGTTGTTGGTGAAATGAACCCTCATTTCCTTATTGTGATTGATCATAACAGGCTCTCTTATACTATAGGAGAGTCTCTTAAATCCTCATATGATGTCTTGGGAAAGAAAGATTTTGCCAGCAAGAGTTTGGTTTCTGTGAATATCACTGATAAATGGGGGAATATATCTGATAGTGAGAAAGAGAATGGTGGTAGAGCCCCCAGACCTTCATATAGTGATATTATTCAAGGTGGTCGAATGAAGATGTATGAAATCGAAGGTGTCATGACTGCTCCACCAAAGAGGAGTCCAAGGAAGGACTACTCGTACCTGCCGAAGCCAGTATCAACCAGGTCATCGTCTAGGAAGGAAGGAGGGAATATCCCTACTGCTAAGAAGGGTCGAGTCAACAAACAACCATGTAAGGCACAAATATCGGTGTAGAAAATGGAGATTAGAAGGAAGTATGCCAAGGTGTTTCAACAATATGAAACAAACTCGGAGTGGGAATCAGCGACCGTGGAGGAAGTCTATGGATATGGTGAGGACTATGGTTACTATGATATGTAGTTGCTTTTCCCTTATTGGCTCTAGTCTTGGATTTTGATGAATGTATGACTGTACTATTTTTCTTTTTATTTTATATATGGTCAGAGGCTCTTACCTCTGACTAACTTGCTGGGTAAACTAGGAGGATCTACACAATGTCTTGAGGTTTTAAGAAGAAACTCTCAACACAAGGCTCGTCAGTTTATGGTGGATCTGATACCAAACAGACAAAGTATAATATTTTAATAAAGGGGACTCAAGAAGGATTAAATAACCCTAATTTTAATTGTATTGTGTAACAAATATATTTCCAGGTTGAAAATATAAGTCATTAACTTTTCTCGGTAACATCATCATTTGGCAGGAATCTCCACACTAAATATTTCATGGTATAGTTAATCCCTCGAGTATAAAATGACTATTACAAGGGCCTTGTTTTATCACCTATAGGTGTTTTGTATTTACATTTACACAGTAAGTGTTTCCTAATCCGAAACATGGGAAGGAATATTTGGTGAAAACATTACTTCTTCTTGGGATTCCCCTTATAGGTTTTCAACATTACAAGTCTTTGTGTCTCATTCATTTATAATTGAATGATTTTTTGAACAATATATGGTCGTGTTTTTATAGGAGAAAAGATTTTTGTAACACTGGATGATTTTTATGGTCATACATATTTGGCCCATAGAGGTCTTAGTATGGTTTGAATGTAGGAATTACAGTGGCAGAGGTTTGGGAGTGATAAAAATCATGGATGAACATGGGATGTAGATCTTCTTCTATAGATAGATTCACCTTTCTGATCTCATAAATAGTGGTCAAGAAACCTTCCTCAAATACTCTAGGGGATATCTATGATCCTATTATTTTACCTCAACATCAACATATTCACTATTAAAGGAATAAAAGAACTCATTTATCAGGAATAAAGATATGATTTGGTTTAATTATCTAGAGAATTGTTATTAGGGGAATTATTATTCCTATATAGATCACATCTGACTTCCACATCACTAGTATTGTATGAAAAAACTAAAATGAGTGGGGTAGGGTAAAATATTCTTAGGGCCTATTCATGTATCCTTATCTAATTGGTGAGGTACAATAACTCCAACAGCCTCGTCTATGTGGCCTAAATGTTCATTAGAACCACCCTTAAATAAATGTGATCTAGGAAATGATTTATCTACATCTCTTTTGTCATTTTATTTAGATTTATATTCATAGGAAAGTTAGTAGGCCCATCCACCTGACCATCATATGAAATAAATTAATTTTATATTTTATTTTATTACTTAGTATGGCCCACATGATCCAGTGACTTCCATGATCTTGAGTTCTCAACTGGATCTGATAAATCTGGAACAAAAGTCTTTCATTAGGATTTCTCCATGGATTTACAGATGTGACTTCCAATCCATTAGGATTTAAGATCATAATGTCATCATCAACAATCAGTTAGATTCATTCCCTTTTGTTAAATCCTTTATCTATATAATAGTATTTTTAGAAGTCAAAAGGAGAACAATCATCATAAAATACCCCAACTAGCCCATTTATATAATATTTATGAAACCCATAGTATACCTTGGATATTGCTACATGCATATGGATCCATGGCCTCCTATGAAATAAAATATAGGTTGTACCTTGACAGACATCCATGGACTCAAAATATGATATTTGGCCCCTAAGTTGTGTTCTAGGTTTGATCTACCCTAGTTTATTTTACTCATTTTTATCATATAACATAATATCATAGATGGAGAGATATAGTACAGTCATAATACTAATAAAACATCAGAGGGTTAAAACTGGAATGAGATTTATTCAAGAACCATTTTCCACCAAGTTTCAATGGATGTTAATATCATCAATCATTATAAGTACATACTGGTGTCTCATGTGTTCATATATATAATCATATCTATATATTATTAAAATGATATGACCATGTGTCTTTTTATAGAGCATGTATCTTCATTATTTAACTTATTTGCATCAACCTAATCTTCGATCACTCCATCACATGATAGAGGCTCAATAGTTTGTTCCATTAGCTCCTTCGATATGTGAAGACTATCTAGAATTATGATCATGGTTGGATAAATATAAAATTTAATCATGATATCATATTTATAGTCATGTGACCTAGGATTATTATCCTGAGGCCTATCCCTAGACTAAGAATTATGAGTCAGTGTATCATTCATGGTGACTCTTGTGCCTAACTATAGTTATGGGGTAGAATGGTCATTATCAGGTTGGATGGAGAAGATCTTCCATCATTCATTATGGAAAAAATAATTTACATCATGTAATTATTAATAAAATGTGATTAAATATATGTAATTCATGGAATATTTAGGATTCACTAGTACAAAAATTATTTATCATTTCAGACATATCATGTATGTTATTAATTATCATTCTGAACAATGAATTTTTCTATCTTTATCATGATAGTTATATAATAACCAAAATGATAATGTGATTTATAGACTGTTTTGAATCTCCTCTGAGCGGTGTCTCCCCTTATATCTCTTGTTCTAGGGTCTCTCTTTGGCGGTAGTTCAGAGCGGGGGAGGCCATTGTGTGGCTCTCCAACATCGTCTCCCCCTCTCCTTCTCATCGTGTTCCTTGACTCCATTGGCGTTCCTTGCTCTATTGTTTTCCCATTTATCCCACTCCGTATTTTCCTTCCATCTAGCTTTGTTTTTCTATTTTGGACATTGTTCTCTGTAGCCGCAGTCGCCGCTCACTTCCTATGCTCTTTTTGTCCATCACTTTGTGTTGGACTCCATCTATGGTCCAACGCAAGGGTTCTTTTGCCGGATTGGTATGGTGAGGAGGCTTGACCTGTGATGGCACGGTGGTGCTCGATTTCATTCTGATGATGGCAGCATTGGGATTTTTTTGGTTTTCATTATCCATTTATTCTTCATTCGTAAGTGTGTTATAGGTGGTTCTGTTTCTATTTATGTCCATTTCGAATGAAGGATTTATTGTACTAGTGAAGGTCGTGGATCTTTAGGGTAACCATTTCCTACTTCAATCTCTTCTCTAGCCTGATGTTCTATCGCTTCCCCTGGTTGGTGTGGAGTTGGTAGTTTACTATGGGGTTTTGGGATGTGCTGGTTTAGCTTTCGATGGTTTACCAGGAGGCACGGCCTGAGTAGGCATCGGTCCTTGCTGTTTCTTCTTGTTTTTATTCCACTTAATTGATTTGGCTCTGGTGATTCATCCTCGATGGTGTTTTCTATTCCATTTTTTTGTGTTTTCATTGGTTTGGTGATCGATTGAGCTCGTGTTGGTATGGCCATTCTTTCTTGTCGATGATAAAGGTTTTTTATGTCTGCTGGTTTTGTTTCCCGATGATGATGGCTATGTTCTCGGGTGATCGGTGGTGAGGAAAGGTGACCAGTGGGTCCTCGCTGGTGAAGTGGAGACGATGATTGGTGTGAGGATGTTTCTGCTCGACGACAGGTGATTTCGATGACGACTATGTTAGGAGTGGATGGCGGGGACGTGAAGATGATGAAGGTAGAGTGTTGATGGTGGTGACGACGTTGATGGCATAGTTGACTCGATTTTTCTTACCATGATCCAGTGTTTCTTGGGTGGATTGCGGGATTTGCGGGATGTGTTCCCCTTGTTTTTGAATTTTAGAATTCATGACCGCCAAAATGTGTGATGATTTGGACAATGTTCAGGTTTCCTAATGACCCACTAAAAATAGTTTTATGAAAAATATATATTTGGGGTAAAATAATGTGATTTATAGGATTTTTCAAATATGTTTTTTTTACCAATGTGAAAAATCTAGGTATGTTATTTTATCTCATTCATTTTAAAGAAACCAATGTGATAAAGCATGTTACCACGCTTTCTCAAATCAGTTATCATATAAACAATGTGATAATCCAATTTTCATTTCTTTTTCATGTCATTTATATGATAACTGACATGAAAATCCATATTTATCACTGAAATTATTTTTACCCAACAATATATATCATTTCAAATTTTATGAATCGTTGGATTGAATCATTTAGTTTTTATTCCCTCTCATGAAATATGATTTCTTTCTCCCATTCAGAAGCCCTAACCCACTTATTTCTTCGATATGGTGGGCTCAAATATCAGTTTTCCATCTTCATATAAATCCTCTCTTTCGGTCATTCAATCCACTCTTTCGGTCATTCAATGACACTAAAGCCCTAACATTAATTTTTTTATTCCATGTACTCAAATATCCTATTATAATCTTCTTAAACACTCATATTTTTTCAATCTCATCATTGTAAATTCAAATACAGATCTACTCGTCTAAAATTTCACATTATCATCTTTATATACCGTAATTATGAATTGATTTAAGTGAAAAAGTTCATGTATTTCATTATGTCATAATGTTTTGGGGTTTTTATTAAATGTAAATCAAATTTAAAAAAAAATCACAGATGTTAATACTGAATCCCATTTA
Organism: Viscum album; assembly: GCA_963277665.1. Classification (NCBI taxonomy): domain Eukaryota; kingdom Viridiplantae; phylum Streptophyta; class Magnoliopsida; order Santalales; family Viscaceae; genus Viscum; species Viscum album. The sequence continues at coordinate 1,706,719,669 of OY728143.1, read as the reverse complement.
AAAATTCTGCATTTATTCTGAACATGTTACTTATTTGGATTATGTTTGAGAATTATTCATTGTTTATGAATACATTTCCACATATGTAGATAATATTAATTAGTGATATAAACTTATTAGTTACTTAGTATTCTTGAAATGTAATTTATAAAAACATTTAAATTTTCATATTACTAAATGTACAATATCCTATTACTAGTGTATATGCATATCAGCACTTTTCTTTTAATTTGAGCATATTATTTCCTTGAAAAATAATATATTGGTTATGTAGTCTATATATTATGAGTTATTATCTATATAATATTGAAATTATTTGTGAATACTCAATAGAAATAGTTTGTTAGATCCTTTACATATCATGTTATATTCTGATAGATATATCTTAGTGGAATTACACATGCATCACATGGTATTCACGCTGGATGCATTTTTCTCCACATAAATTTGGATTTTTAATATATCAAATAAAGTAGACTATAATATTTAGAATTTTTGTTGTTAGTGTTTTACATTAAAATAAAAAATATTTTAATACAATACATTTTATGTAATATGATTTTTACAATTCGAATAATACACTAGACATAAATAATATATTAAATTAATTTTGTATATATACATTTACCGCATTATAAATTCATCATTATACTGTTTGAACTCTACTATATGATTGTATTATAGTATGAATTAAGGCTTCTACAAATAATTATTGGATGTTTTATGAAAATAAATTCTAATGAAATTCAATGATAAATATAATAATCAATATAGAAAATGCGCACTTGATTTAGATTCTATGAAATAATATTCAATTTCATGTTTCATCAAAATTAATTCCAAAGAAAATGAAAAATGAGAAAATGGGTTCACTATATTTTCATTGGTAAATTATTTCCATTAAAATATTTTTATGATTTACCTTTTTTAAGTAAACTTAAAATACATTATTGTTTAGAATTCAGAAAAATAATATTCAAATACACATATATTTGGTTTATATTTCAAAATTATGTTACATTAATATTTTGGAATATTTGACATCAATTAAAGAAAATAACATGAAAAGATATATATTTTTTATATTTTTTATATATAATAATTAGTTGATGTTGAATTATGACACTTATAATAAGTGATGAATATGAGGGAGGTGTTGATTATTTCTTGGAATTTTCTAAATGAAGCATTCCAAAAAACGACATGTTATTTTCCTTGATTGAAAATTTGAAACATTAAGAAGTATAAAATTAGAGAGATGAAATGTCATTTAATTTTTCATGCTTTTAATCCAATTTACAACCCTTGTATTTGGCATGGTGAAACTAAGATGAATTTTGTATCTTTTGATGCTGATCCGTTGCAAAATGATAAGTTTAATCAAATTTAAGAAATGATTCATCATATTGAAGTACAAGGAATTGAGAAAGAATTGAAAATTGAGCATCTATATGGTGCTGTTGAAAACCCATTTTATCCATGTTTTATAGTATTTATGGTTTTATCGATGGTTTTTAGATTGATTAACTTAATGTAGAAACATGGGTGAAGTGACATGAGTTTTACAAAGTTTTTAAAAATATTTAAGGATATTATTTCCAAATACAATGACCTTCCAAATTCACATTATCATGATAATAAAATAGAATTCTTGATGGTATTAGGTTACAATAAAGTCCATTATTTTCTTAATGAATGTTTTCTATAAAGTATGGAATAATAATTTCATTCAGGGAATCCAAAATATTGGACCTCATGGTATAATTTGAAAGAAAATTCATATGCTGATTTAGAAGTAACAGAGACCCTTTCCAAGGAATTTTTTAATATTATTATAATTCCTCATTTGAAATGTTTTTTTGAAAATTCACATAATAAAAAATGTTGATTGTGGTATGTAGATGATTAGATATTTGATGGAAAATTATAGCACCCAATTGACTATCCAATGTTGAGGAAAATTGATCACTAATTTCAAACATTTGAAAATAAAGTTGGAAATATCAGGCTTGGAATGTGCATAGATGGAATGAGTCCTTATCGAAGCCTTAGTAGTACAAATGCATGGTATTTGTTTATTTATAATTGATAACTTATCTTCTGAATTTTGGATAATGATAAAAAATTTCTTGTTGAAGATATATGAGACTTTGATTACATTTTTGCATCAACTATATATTATAGAGTAATTGAAGAAATACAAGAGTTTCATTACATTAAATTTCATGTTCCTCTGTTTAACATTAAATTATATATCCATAACAATAGATCCAGGAATGATTAATTTTGTATTACACTAGTTAATTTGAATAAATTGGAATACACAGTTGATCCTTTTATCATGGAAACGCATCATAAAGAAACATTCTATGTTCTTGACCAATATGATATGCAGTGGTCTATTTTTACAAGGAAAAAATGTATGTTGGTGATGATGATCTTGATGAAGATATTTATTTACATGGTATCCCATTATATATGGAAATTTATAAATACATATTGATGGGAACGTCGTATGCATGGTTTTTACATTAAGAAACGAATATGATGAATGAATTTGGTAAAAAATCCTTTAGTAAATTCTTAGTATTACAAGTGGTATTTGTTTATTTTTTGTTTTCTTTTTAAAATTTAATAAATTATTAAATACAAGAATTTTATTTTCTTTTTAAAAATAAATTTTATAAATAATATGTTTAATTGTTTTTTTATATTAGTTTAGTTTTGGATAGATTACCATGTTTAACTTTACATAACATATCTATTAATTGATTTTTTTGGAAACCAATTATTTTATATTTAATATGTTAAATAAAAAAATGTTGTATAAGAGTATATTATAATAAAATTATTTTGTGTATAAATTATTTAACATGTTGGAGTATTTTTACTATTCACACACCATTTTTGGATTTGTATTCATTCATTTATGTCATTTCATATCGCATCAATATTTTTAGAATTTTATATTACCGTAAAAATTATGAATAAAAATGTGTTAATTATAGATTACTTTAAATTTTTTGATAATTATTAATTTTTTATTTTCATGTATGTGTAATAGTTTGATTCTTATAATTTTATACTAATTGTTTTTTATTTTATTTTTAGTATAATGATAGATCAATCAGATGATCTACCACATACATCTAGAGATGTGTGTACTAATACATTTAAGGATGAGCGTAAAAATGCCCCTATTTATGAGTCTCCAAATCCTTCTATACATGAGATATCTACTTCCATAGGGGTAAAAGAGTTCAAGGATTGGTAAATGTGGCCGCACACATTTACAAAAAAATATCATTTTCTCGTATGTAGTATCAAAGGATACCAGTAGGCATTAACGATAATAATATTCCACAAGGTCCAAATTCAAAACATTTCAATACACTTATAGTAGTACAAGGTAAAAGAAAAGATAGTATTTTGTTTTATTATTAGTGAAGTGATGAAAAAGTGACATTATCACACTTATGATAGACCATTTTAGTAATATTGTTTGTAATTATTTTACATGTCATGAAATGTTTATAGTAATATATTTTTTCCCCAATATTATGAGATGAAATATGATAATCCAGATACTATATCATTCATGAGGAAATATGAATCATTAACTTCTAGAAGAAAGAGTTATTTTAAATCATCACCCACATCAGAGTTCATTTTTTGGGGACTGACAACATCATAATCTTAGTGATGAATATCCATTTATAGATAATGATACATGGATGAATTTTGTTGAAAGTAGAAGATGGGAAGAGTTTTTTTTAAGTTCAATGTTACCTTGTTGTTTTTTTATATTAATTACAATGTTAATGATTTATTTATTAAAAAAAATTAATTTATATCAATTGAGGAGATATCATTTGAAGATCCAATCATGAAACATATACCCTCATACATTATCTTAGGGAGGGTATAAGTTATTGGAAGAAAAAATGATATTATAAAAACATTCAAATTAGAGATATGAGAATGCATTATCTATAGGGGATTCCTCTCCTTCTACCCACTAGACATAAAAAATTGAAGACGGCTCAGATGAGAGGTAATGTTATGTATCTTATGGAAGAGTTGGGGGTTTTATTTAAGAGGATTGTAAGATATTTACATTATATTTTTATGTAAGTTAAATAAGCTTTTCATATACTATGATGAATTAATGATTTATTCATCTATTATATACATGATTCTCTTTAAAAGAATATCACCCAATGAGTCATTATTTTTTAGGGTAGAAAAGATATTTTAGCTGCAACATTTGGAAAGCCCGAACACCAAGGTCTTGAATAAGGATTCTCGGTAGGTGTATCGATAAAAAAAGGTATTTTCTCATTCATAAATTTATTAAATTTAGGATGTTTATTAAAAATAGATCCTTTGTAAGATGAAGATCTGTATATTCATGTGATGATAGAGGAAAAGATCATAGATTCAAAATAGTCGATGTTTCTAGACATGCAAAGACAGTTTTGGACTACTATTCTAACTCCTTAACTTCCGTTAAAATATTCCACTTCTACTTGTCCTACTAATTCATCACTTCTTGTGGACCCCATTCCTAATCCTACCCCTACTCCCCCTCTTTCATAGACTCCTTGTCACTTTGAGTGATATGTTTATGGTCCTGATCATATTGTTTCATATGGGATGATATTTTTATCAGTGATATTGTTCATCATCAACATATAGAGATAGAGAAACATATAGTCACTATACAGAATATTATAGATTTATCATAAAAATACCATGTATTACTGATGATTTGAGTATAGTTGTATGAAGTATTAATCATTTTTTAGTTTTTCCATCTCAACATATTCGACATATTACCATAGAGGTGTGTATGAATTTTATATTTTATTTCTTTTTCCTATAAATTTTTTCTATTTTAAGGTTTCTCTATTTATGTAATTTTTCTGAGGAATATGTTAAAGGTAAAGAATTACTGTATATATGACAAAAATATAATCTTTTATGAAATCAAATAAAGATTATACAAGTATTTATAGAATGTAAAAATATAAATATTTTTTATTGGATGTTTATGATATTCCAATTGAATTATTTGTTTGTGGGAATGTAATGACTATGTGGATTTTAAAAATTAATATCATAGAGCTTGTATCTAGATATCAATTGGGAAAAAACACTATGAAATTTTTTTTAATGTTAGTTATTTTAAAAAAAATTACATTTGTTTAATTTATCGAAAATTTATAGGTCTTTTTGTTTTAAATTATTTTCTTTATAATTTTTTTACAAATATTTACAAGAAATATGTATATAGATTTATGGACCCACATTTTAATTAACATATAGCTTGGATAATTACTGAGGTATAAATAACATTTTATATCTCCAAAAGATTTGAGAATAATAAAATTATTCAATACTGGATGTTTCCATGTCTTCAAGAGTATGAAACATATTCCTAATAATGTGTTATATATCTATTAAAATAACAAAAAGTCACATTAAATTTTCTTATATATCAGTGGCCATTGGATTTTGGGTGTTTTTTTCCAGTGATAAGACACTGAAATGGCTATGAAATATCCAAGGTTATGGTAAAGAATGTTTTAAGAATGTATTGAACACATAGGTTTTAATGTTTTAATACCTTTTAAAATTATAAACACTCAAATTTATTTTAGTCATATTATTTTCCAATTGGGAATGGAATTTATTTAGAGAGACGAAAAGAAAGAAGAGTGCCATTATCAAATTTCTACAATCTAAGGTAAATTTTCATTTATAATTACAAAATTTTGGATATGATACTTATAATTCTTATTTTGAATTAAATTTATTTGGAACATCCTTTTCAAAAATAATAAGCAGTAAAGGAATATGAATATTGTCTTTGAATATTTATGTATGGAATAATTTTAAATGTGATAGTTATGAAGTTCCATAAGGTTATATTTCATTATAATGTTTTACTTAATATTTCATTTTTATAATCAAAATTTAAGTTAAATACTTTCTTTATTATTTGTAGATTTTTGATGACCCATGGCCATATAGTTCACATGATATAATACATTTACAAATTGAATGGATGATTCATTTTATAGGTCTGATTGTTTTTTATTATATTTTTAATATATATTGTAAATTTGAATGTTCAATATTTCGGGTTGTTTGTTTAATGTTTTTATAGTTTTTAAACTAAATTTTCTACTGGTGTTTTACTTTTTTATTCTTTGGAGAGGATGAATCAATTTTAATTTTTAAAAAATGTTTTTTCATGTCGATTATTGGATAACTGACCTTAAAAACCAAATATTTTTCATTTTTTAGATAGATTTTAAAATAACTAATGTGAAAAATGTATAGAAATTTGTTTTTCATTTCAATTATCAAATAATCAGTATGAAAAATGGGTTTTCTCCTCAGTTATTAGATATCCAAAGTGAAAACCCAAACATAGATTTTTATTCAACGTCAATTTTTTGTAATCGATAGTAAAAAATTATTTACAATGTCTCCTTAAATAACATCACCTAATAAGTGGTGTGAAAAATAAAAAAAAATTATGCAAAAAATCATTTATGCACTAGTGATTGGATTAACATTACTACTATCTAAAATGGATTCATTACCTTTGGGATTTTGTTTCATGTACAAAATTAGTGAAAACGGTTCCTTCTCATCATAACCCCCTATGGTTGAGTCCTCCTCAATCTTTGAATCCTCCTCCCCCACTATAGATATATAATTCATGTTTATATATATCTTCCACATTATAAAAGGGTCATAATAATTGAAGGAAATTTTATGAACTGTCTTGTGAATCCTCATATCATGAAGGATCAATTTGGTGGTGTCATTCATATCCTCCAATTATTAGGGGAATGAAGTCATAAATAGTATAGTCTGGATTAGGATTCGTTAAGTGTTCCTACTCCCATGAATAATTCATTTTTCATCGATTACACATAACTTTGGAGGACTATGATGAAAATTCACTCTTTAGAATTACATATAGAGTTGGGGGTATTATTTCTAAATTCAATGGAACATTGAGAATAAAATTCACCAATTTGACCTATTTTTCATTCATCCAATCATCAAATTTCAGTACGCACCAAACTATAACATCCTTCCATAATTCATCCTCCTCAATTGGGATTTAATAGACAAAAGTAACTAATGTTGGAATGCCAATCAAATATAACCTTTCTAGAATAAATTATCTTTAAGAGGATTTCCATAAGGATAAAAGGGTCTTAGATAGTGTCCCATATCAATCTATAGTAAGGGTCGTTGTTACGTCCATCCTTGACACCAACTTCATAACATTTCTTGGTCTCTAGAATCTTATTTGGTTAGTTTTTCTGGGTGATGATGAATTATCCTAGAACATTCTTTCTCTGGAAGGTATATGAATTTTTATTTATATATTAACATTTTTATCATCTTGGAACATTCTTCCCTTTTTAAATAGGATGTTTTAAACACTGTTATGGTCTAGGAGGAGGCACTGAATGATATTGAATGGGCTTGTGGATAAAGCTAGAACACGTGCTGGTTTTGTGTGATATTCTCATTTCTACTTTAACAAATATCGATCACTAAGAATCCAGTGTTATCCAAGATATTCTAATGGTGCATCGGATTCCATCATCCAGCACCCAGTTACCATTATAAACTCCTAAAATAAACTAATATATTATATGGAAATGAGAGGTGTTTCTATTTCAACCCATTGATTATCTATGTATATATACAATAATAGATAATATAAGAGTTTCATATTTATAGAGTATCATTCACCATTCTATCAAGAAATTAAATATGAGACTCTCAATTTGACCCTACATAAAATTTAGGATCTAAAGATTAATTATATTCCTTAGTGTGGAGATAGATTGATAAAGGAATTATTGATGAAGTACTTCCCATATCAAAACAAGACCGGATGGAATGTTTCTATACTGTATAAATTATATTCCATCAGTAGGATGCATGAAGCATCTAAACATGGGTACTTCCTACTATTAATATGTTCTTATCATATGTATATACCTATATAGATATTGTTTCAAATGTGTCTTTGGATAATCCAAGTCCTTGAAGGTATAGAATTCCAGAAGTTGTGGTTGTATATACGATTGTATTGAAAAAAAACTAAAATTGTGGATATGTGTGAAGATTGATATTATTGTGTCATGCTTAATAATTATATACATTTTGTCCTTTTATAGGGTATATTAATTGAAATTGTAGTCATTTTTATTCCAGTGGAGGAAAATATTGATGGTCCATGGCCATTGTTATTAGATAAAATATTGTATATTCCCTTGGATTGTGGGATGAATAAACATTACTAATATCAATTAATTAGTTCCCACTTATTAAATATGTATTTTCTAAGGACATTTATTGGTCTCTAATTATTAGTAATACTTAGTTATAGTATTTATCATGAGAAATTTTTCATTATTTCACATCTACTCATCCAACTCATCTTCATATTTCACTATCTTTCATTGATAGGGAGGGATTCAATCTCTTCATATGATTATTGGGATTCTTCCATTCCATTCATCTTATATTTATTCAAGGGTCATAGAGTAGGTGGTAGATAGATATTTGGGGATTCTAATTCATAGGTTTTATTCTGGTGATATGTAATGACACCTTCCTCAAATATTTCAGTAAAAACCATTCTTTAGAAATATTTGTCTTCATCATGTCCCTCTACATCATTGTGATGATCCATGTTTTCTATGATGATTTAATGGATGACCATCACTGACACATACCGGGTAGATGTAATTATATCCTCATCTACATCAATATAAAAAAATATGATCTTTGTTCTGTGAGTATCTATGAAGAGGTAGCTCATATTCCCTATTAAAATCGTCCTTCATAATTTATTTTGTATCATTCATCCCCTATAAGTATTCACCTTTACTCATAAATATTACCTTGGAATAAATTTATAGATAATTATCCATATGGAGTCATCAATATCATTCACTGAACAAGACCCTAATAATGAAGGTGTACAATGGGAGATACTATGAGGGTGATTCCTATGAAGTTTCACCAAATCTACATAAGAAATAATTATACAAAGGATAAGGGGTAATAATTTCCCCAACCCCATTGGATGGTGTTGGATCATCTATTTAACCATCATAGTCTTGAATCATTAGTGATTTTATGATCCCAGTGGTAGTGGTGGTGGTAAAATTTCACTCATCCTTATGGGTTGGGGTTTACCCTATATTGATTATAAGGTCATTGATACTATAGACTAACTACATTTTCATAAATTATTCCTATCATAATATGAATAAAACACAAGTTTTATTCATTATATTCTGACCATTGAGTGGTTATCTATATTTTTTGGCTTCAGATTCCTCACGTAGGAGGACTATTTGAATTTTCATGTACCCTGAAAAAGGATATTTTCAATGGCCATATATGACCTAATGCATCTTTTATGGGCTCTAGGGAGAGTAAAATATTTCAACATACACTAGTTGGCATAATAAATTCCCTATATAGATATATATCCTGAAGAGATTTAATTTCTATTTTTCTTTATTGGTTGATTTTCTAGCCATTATGTCGAGTGAGGTAAAATGTTTTATATTCACCACATGCTTTGATTTCTAAAACATCTATGGAATCAAAAAATTTCTAGTGAATATCCTACATATTATTAGGTAATTAACACTGGAGTTTTTTTAATGATTACCCAATATTAAGTTCTTTGAGACTGAGAGGGTGTCCATGTCAACATGAAAACAATGGTCTCTCATCTCCATGATGTTTTTGGAATACTCCCAATAAGAAAAATGATTGATTATTATGTGATATAGAATCAGTCAAAAGTGATTGGTTTTGATGGGGTTGGTATACTCACTATTATTTGATACTTGGAAATCTGGCTAGTCGGTTTATTTTTTTCAATCAGAATAATGAACTCCGTATGTCATCTGATTTCTCCTTGTATAAGTATTGTTGTCTATGTATCAAAATGTCTGAGGATTGGATTGAAATTTAAGGTGGGGAATATTTTTGTTGCAATAAACCTATTTTGGTTGAAGATTAGATATATTACTTTATTTCTTGAAAACACTTGGGACATCCCCCTCAGACATTCCACAAAGGTGATAAAAGAGGAATTGAGGATATTGCTTTGACAAATCAATAATTATCAGGAATTGATAAGGCTATTAGAATAGTTGAGGACAAGGATGGTATTCATTATCATGTTCCAACCAATTACTTCAAGAAAGACTCAAGACCCAGGAAGGATGATATGAAGGAGGATAACATCTTAAATCTCTAGAGGAAGGTCCTGGTTGACCCCATGATAGTAGTTTAATCCCATTACAGGCTAGTGGTAACTGAGGTGGTTAGTTATACATATGTTCTAATCCCATTACAGCCTAGTGGTAACTGAGTTGGTTAGTTCTACATATGTTCTAGAACACAACCCCATATCTATGAATGAAAACTCTTATACAGAGTCTATGAGAGTTGGCACTGAAAATACTCTAACACATGTGGTTCCATTGCCAAATGATGGCTGTTTAATGGGTTTCAAGGGATGGGATAATTCTTTTCAAGGTACTGAGGTATAACTGGATATTGTGAAGGGCCTCAGTATAGGAAGTGACTTCAGTAGTTTAAATATGAGTAATCCGTTTGAAGGTCTGGTGGAGCTAATACTAGACCATATTGAGTTAGTTCTTGTTGGTAATTCAAATGAGGGAAAAATATTCCATGGTTATGAATCCATAATTGAGGTGTATGACATGATTTTTGGAGACAGTGATGAAGGATTCCCGGAAAGAGGGATTTACAGCATGAGAAGGTGGATAGGGAGGAAGAAAAATAGGGACATGGGGAGATGTATTTTGGTCAAGGAATGAAAAAAAGTGTGAAAATATTGCTATCATCTTCCCAAACCCAAGGTGAAAAAATCATCATAGAAGTTTAGGCCAAAGGATATAGACTACATCTCCAGTTCAAAAGAGTGGGAAGAAATTCATGATGAGGCCTCTAATATTAGGGCCCCTATAGAGGTGGTTAAATGATTGTTTGTGATATTGTTACAAGTAGAATCTAAAAAAGAGTAGTGAAATTGGATCAATAAGAAAGATCTCATCCAAATTAGTAGCTTCAAAAAAAGGAAGAAAAATATGGATGAGTACATCCAAACATGGGACAATATGGAATATTAGTTCAAGGATCTGCTCAAGGAGGACCCAGATATAGAAGTAAGTTCTCTCCAATGGAAAATATTTATGGATAATGGTTTGAATAGGATCAAACATGATTTTAATGGTTCATATATTTCATTTGGTTCAAGAAAACTGTTTGGTAAAATGTTTTGTTTCTCACTTTTCTACATAAAATTGTGTGGAAGTAATAAAAAATTATTTTTCAGTCATTCTTAAAGAGGACCATCATGGTAATCGGGGTGGCTTCCATGGGGAGTGCCTTTATGGATAATAAATTCAGGTGAAATGAAAATCAGAAGTCTTCCTAACTAGTTGATCTATGGGATATTGTGAGGACCTCTATAGTTGATGTTAGGGGTAGGACCCTCGTAATTGATATTTATATCGCCATGGGGAGGACCTCTTAAGTGGGTAGTATGTAGAGGACCTCTAGAGATGTTAATAATAGTGTTGTAGGGAGGGCCTCCATGTCAAAAACTATAGTCTATTATTTTATATGATTTTGAATATTCTTGAGCCTCTATTGAAATAATTTATAGAAATTAAAGAATATTAGTGTTTACTAGGGAACTATCATGTTCATGGATTACACGATTCATTTAATTATAAAATTGGGATATTCATGTAAATTTGATAAGGGATAGAACCTTGATCATAATTTTAGTCAGGTAATGCATGCCATAACCCAATCACATAGAAACCCTCCTTGGTGATCTCATCATAAGAATATGTCTATAATCCTCTTAGGAAACCACAATAAGATGTTAGCATGATAAAAAATCATTAATAATTATAGTGATATGAGGATATTATAAATTTACAGTTATAATAAATATATAAAGATGGGATTCTCTAGTGAATGTGGGAATATGGGTCTTCTCTTTAATTGGATCCACAATTATATTTCAATGGACTTTATATATATAGTAAGGGATATGATCATGACACAGTTTTGTTTCAATAATTTTATATTTATCTCCTCTGAGGGAATCATGAATTTGATCTTTCTACAGAGTGATTATCATAACACATCGAATAGCTATTATGATCGGGGTAGGTATATGGGTATACCCCATAGTGTCTACATGATGAATAAATTGATCTATAATAGGTATGGGTATATAAGTCCTTCATTTTTCTTTATTAATTATCCTAGAATTCCAGTGAACCTATTGAATGGGAGTGCGAATATGATCCATTTCTCATGTGGCTATTAGGTTATTCTAATACTCTTTTATGATGTTGAATATAAAATGAATAAGGTTCTCCCCTAGTTTTGACTAAAATATTTCAGTGAATGTATTCTACTACAACTTGGATATGTTGAAAGTTCTAGGAGGAGTAATAAGATATACAATTTTACTCTACTATTTCGTCTAGGATATATTGGTTGGATTCTTCAGTGTGAATGGGAATATTAGCCCACTCCATCCCATCAGTGTTCCACCTAACCTAGAGAATCCTTTTCCATATTATAGATGATGGGTTGATATCTCATGGAAAACCTTAACAATGAATCCCATTCAAACAGGGGTTGTTCAATGCTAGTGGAAGAGATGGCTGGAAGGATCCCTCATATGAAACAAATGGACCATCATAGGGATATTATTGATATCATCTGATACTTCACCAATATAAGAGAAGTATTTTTTTCTAAATCAATGTATATAATCATGATGTGGAATTATGTGGTAGGTAGTTCCACTAGATCATCCACAACCCATTGTTGGCGGGATAGAACACAGTTCTTTATTACACAGAGTCTTATCCAAACTATGACAAGAGTAGGATGAACATTGTCGATGAGATGAAATTGTTTTAGAGTATTTTCACTTTTTGTTGATAGTGATGTGGTGTTTAATGCATCATTGTAGTTTGAATGTTCGTAGCCTTCATTTTAATGATACGTATGTTGGGAACCTCACCTAATGATCAGTGGCCTATGATGCTTTCTGGTAGCTACGGTTCTATCTCGATGAGTTTCATGTAGTACTGAGATTTATGATTCTATTTTATAGATTAGAATGCACCCTTGAAAGGTTTTATAAAGAGAAGAATCCATAAATAAAAAACTAGTTAGTTCAACATCACAAGCATTGGAGCATAGTAAATCGACACATATCATGGGTAAGGAGTCATATTGACCTCGTCGTTCTATTTATGATGTCCAACATTACCGATGAAATTTTTTTCAATTACATTCCTACATTCCAATGGTAGGGGTTTTTAGGATATACTAGTGACATAATGGTCTACACATTATTTCTTTATGATAGGATTTTAGGATCATACAAAAACATTTTTGGGGGAATTACTAGAGACTCTCTTATAGATTTTAGACATATTCATGAATCATTCCATGTAACATTGGTAACAATATTAGTTATCCCTGTAAAAATGAACAATAATCGACAACAACTGATGAGAACATAATATTCTATATCATAGGTTCTCAATCACTCCTTCTCTAGCTGGTTTCATTATACTTTATTTGAAACCTACACAATTTTGTACTTTTTAATTTATAATCATCTAGGGAGACAAAGGGTTTTTTATGTTGGAATTAGGCTCATGAATGTGTTTCATATGTCTTATAATGAATGGAATCAAAAACACATAGCTCAATTTTCCTTGATGTGACACATTACACGTTTTAAATACATGTGATGAATACCCTATTAGTGTATATTAAGTTCATGATTCCCTAAACATGTGAAGTAACTTTTATTATCTTGCATCAAGGTCTAATTAATTTTAGATTAGTATTTTATGGAATGTATGTGTATTTTCCAGTTTCTTTTCATGATGTTAAGACTACTATAAAGAAGGGGTCGTGTGCTTGTTATTGTAGGATTACACATGGGTGGGACTTTCTAATTCACCCTATTTGTTTATAAAAAATTAAGAGGAATCTATAATTGATATCAATAGGAATATGATCTAATGAGGATTGTAATGGCCCCATCATGACTATAGAACTACATGAATGATATAGTCTAAGAGGGAATAGGGAATAGTGAAAAAGATATTATGGTCATCACATAGTTTGATTCCTTCATATTGATGTTTCAACTTCCTTCCAATTGATGGTTAGGAAAGGAAAGATTACTAGAAAATGTGGTACATAGTATTTTGTGTAATAATTTAAGGGAATACATATAGAAGGAGGCCCATGTGTTTCAATGTGATTTATTGGACTCAAGGAGTAAATTTGACAATCTAGAGAATAAGTTAGTGGATATGGGTTAGCCAAGACTAGAACTGTGAACCAAGGGTGGTTTCTATATCACCAGAGTATAATAACCTTGGATATAAAGGGAGTATATGATAATTATCACATTAAGGGTTTAGTGTTCTAATGAAGAAAGATTGGGATAGACCCATTATTAGGGTAATACATGATCAAAGAATAAAACTCAAGAATTCTTAAGAAGATCATGAATCCTAGGAGTCCATAGAGGGGGCATAAACTGTTAGGTACCCAAGATAGAGTCTTCTATGATGGTGGCCCTAATATTGGTGAACCCGGTAAAAATGTTCAAAAACCATATGACTAGAGTGAATTTTCCACCCCAGCATGGGATCCAGGGACAAGTTTTACCCTAGTATGGAGGCCTGGTTTAAGTGTCTCCCTATTATAGGGGTATGGGTAAAGGGACAACCTTGTATATAGACATAGATGGAGGTTTTCCCTTGTACACAATATTTCACGGACATAAGTGTGTTACTACCTAGTAAAGAGTCATTATAAGGATTAGAGGAACATGACGGACTAGTTATGTGTAGACCCTGATTTTCACTTAGGGACATTGTGTACCATTGTGTCATCTAAGAGGTTACTTCTCCACAGTTTTGGAGGAATAGGGGATAAGTGGGCCCTATAAATGGTTTAGAATTTTTATATCAGAATTAATACTAAATTCCATTACTATAATTAGTTTTTGACTTTAAAAAGTCTGCTAAAGTAGAGAAGAAGGTTTGGGAACACACTAGTACTTTTTGATCTTCATCTTCCTATATCTCAGTATAATTAAGACCCAAGGGGTTATATTTATAGGGAATTGGAGACTAAGGAATAGATAATATTTTTTAACCTCTTCTTTCACCCTTGTGGTTGAGCTATCCATATAGGACCCCTTGGTTGTGTGATAGTGGAATAATCCCGTTGTCTAAAATGGTTTCCTTATACATGATATTGTGTATAATTTTAACGAATATTATATTTTTATTAATTACAAAAAAAACATAAAAACATAGTGGGGATATAAATTAACCAAATTATTTTTGGTATATGTGATCAACATTTAAGTGGTTATACATGGTGAATAATTTATAAATTGTAAAAATTAATATATATCATAATATTAAAGTCTTTATATTAGTATATTAATTACATGTAAATGGTAACATAAAATATTTATATGGTGAGGCCTTATTGGAAAAATTATTTGAACCTTTCTAAAAGGAGTATTAGTTGATTATATCAATGATTTAAATGATGTAAAATATAATATCTTAAATTTTGTCAAAAAATTTACATAATATATTATTATATTTTTTATAATATTTCTATAATGTATGAAATATTTTTGGAATATATAAGAGTTCATAATAAATTCAACGTAAATAAAAAATATTAAATAATTCATATTAGAATGAATGTGAATGCTCAAATTTATTTATGTGATGGAATTTTTAAAAGATAATTCTTAAATTAAAAATATTTTATAATTCATCAATTTATGAATTCTTTTTAAATTATTTTTTCATACATAAATGAGTTAAATATTTTATTTATTTATCTTAGTCACTAAATTATTCATGGATATAAAGTGTTATATCAGGAATTTATTCATTTTATTTATTAAATAATTAAATTTCATCTTTATATTATTATTTGTTCAATTGAGGTGTTATAAACTATGTATGAAAATTGATTTAGTTTTCTTCAAACATGACTTTGGTTTTTTCCTCAGTTATATGCTCCAATTTAATGGTCAATAATATTTTATAATTATGTGGTTTTAAAATTGTTATGGAATTGAAGTAACCCATGAGTAAAAGACCATGTGTAGGGGGGCATGGGTTTGATTGATCATTGTTTTAGGACTTTAGTCTTTGTCTAGAGAAGTTTGGGTTGGATTACTATCTTTCAGGATTACTCTTATATATATTGTTGTTTTTATATGATTTTATGCCTTTGCATGAAATCATTATGATATAATTTATTCATGTGATATATATATATAATTGGATTTTAATATGGGTATGTAACAGAAGCTATGTATTGGGTACAGTGTTACACCAAAAATATATTTTTTTAAACTCATCACATTATTGGGTTTAATGTGTACCATAAAAAACTCATAAAATAAAAATTAATCATCAAAATAATAGAAAAAAACCAAAAGGAACTATAAAAAGACCATATTCTATGCTCATTAATGTTATCCCACTTTTTGTCACCCCTCCTAATGAAAATAGAGGAATTATATGTATTTTGAATGAGTTCATGTAATATAAGTTGATGTTACTCATTGATATTTTTTGATATTATTGAATAATATTCCCCGTGTAGATAAAATTGAGAGTATCTTTTTTCTACAATAGATTCTACCGAAGAGAAATTATTCAATGTACAGATATCTTCTTTTCCCCTTAGACCAGCTTCTAGAAAAAATCATGAAAAACTTATTGTTTAGAAAGGCTGAGGTAGGGGACATTAGTAAACTTTTGGATTCATCAGTACTATGTGGCCCACATTTTTCCTTGAGGAAATTCCCATTACTT
Organism: Viscum album; assembly: GCA_963277665.1. Taxonomy (NCBI): domain Eukaryota; kingdom Viridiplantae; phylum Streptophyta; class Magnoliopsida; order Santalales; family Viscaceae; genus Viscum; species Viscum album. The sequence goes on along the minus strand of OY728143.1, from coordinate 1,706,702,654 downwards.
TCCATCCCCATAAGTGATTCCACTTATCCTATGATCAATTCATATTATTTGTCTCCCTGAATAACCATATAAAAATATTGAAAACCCTTTCTTGTTGAACATGAAGAAACTATCTTCATTAATAAAGATTATTATTTATGAGTGTTTTATTTCAACATGTTAATGCTTAATACATCATTATACACTGTTTATGATGCTTTCTCCTAGGCACGCATGTTCGTCTATGGAGTATGAGCAGTTGTTGCCCAATATTCACGCTTTCCAAAGGCGAGAGGCATATGTTCCTTGTACGGGGATATTTTCTCCTTGATCAAAATAGTATGATGGGATATCGGTGATTCCTTTTGTGGATTCCTCCTCGGAACTCGTCACCCAGTCTGGGTATCCCCCATAGATTTAAGTCGTGGTTTGTGAATCTCATTCCTAGTGCCATATCTTCATGGACGTCGGTTAATTACACTACATCCGTCAGGACATTCCATGGGGTCTTGACATGGTAGCGACCTTTGTTTGGAGTAGATGAAAACATCAGGCATGTATGGGAATCTCTAGGCGCGTGGACATAAGAGAACTTGTACTCTTCCTCATAAGAAGGCTTCTCAAGGGTGCATGACCCTGAGGTGTCCCACATAGAATGTGTGGAATCATATGTTATAGGCATGTCTCAGAGGTTTTACATGGCTTCCCTTGTTTAACATGGGGTGTGCTGCATGTTTAACGTCTAACAGAGATGGTTATACCAAAGGCATGTCTTCCAAGGTTTTCCTAATGCATCTTTTGTTTATCACGAGGTAGGTCGTGAATTTAACATCTTGCAAAGATGGAATGAGGATGATCAAAATGACCCATAGATATGGATCATATTGGTACATCAAAAGGATGGAATAGCTAGAAGATGGATGGATTAGAATTCCCAATGATGACAGATCTGAGGTGGTGCACCCCATGGAGGGGACATGTCACACCATAATGGCTGATATGAACACCACTTAGGGAAGATCAGGGAGAGTTCACCCTAGAATGGGGAACACCAAGGTTTTCCATTGGTTTGTATTGAACCTCAGGGAGGTTTCCTATGTACCCTGTATATATGACAGGGATCAAAACCCATGTAGCTCGAAGGGGTGATGAATCGTGGTGTAAACAAAGGACAATTACCTGGAGACATGTTGGGTCTTACGCATGAATTTCTACCCAGGTATTGGTAGGAGCATCAAGGGGGGGTGACATGATCCCACTGGGATGTGGAGGCCTGGGTGAGAATTAGGATGGATGATGGAGAGTTGATTCGAGTGAAGGGGGAATGTGATGGGACCGTCGTGAAGGTGACGATGGTGTTGGTCTTGATCCTCAAAGGGACATCCTACGTATCACTATGGTAGGGAATCAAAATCTTCAGAGTTCGATGAGACAATGGGACACCTGAGGAGGTGTCCCATGAGAATTGACACATGGATGAGATCGGGAGGAAATAGGACCTTCAGGTTGGGTCATGACCTTCCCAAAACACATAGTCTTGAGGGAGAGATCAGGATGAGACATGAGTGATAGGCTTGAGCCTCATGGAGGCTTCCTAGTATCCCCGTGGTAGGGAATAAAATCCTGCATATTTCATATGAGTATGGCTGACCATCAATTGGGGACATCAACGACTTACCATTGAATGAGGTTGATAGCGTCTTACCACTGAATGGGGGAACAATGGATTGCCGCTGATTGAGGTCTACAGTTTAACATCATGGAGTATGGGGTGAACTGATGTAAAGGGGGTCAGAGTGATGGGGTTTTGGGCTTAAGCCTCAGGGAGGCTTCCTACATACCTTTCCATGGCAAGGATCAAAGACCACATAGTTCAGGTGGTGTGGGACTTACACTCTAGTCTGGCCAAGGTGTTGGTGAACCGATGTGAAGGAGGCCGGGACAACCGGGTGGTGGGCTTGAACCACAGAGAGGCTTCCTATGTACCTTGCCTTAGAATATATCAAAGTCCTCATAGTTCGGATGGTGGTATTTGGGGTTTACACTCTGAGACGGCCCAAGGTGTTTGGTGAACTGATGAGAAGGAGGTCGGGACAACCAGGTGGTGGGCTTGAACCTCATGGAGGCTTCTTACGTACCCTATCTTTTCAAGGATCGAAGTCCACATAGTTCATGTGTAAAAGGGGCTATTGAACCGAAGCAAAGGGGTGTCGGAACAATTGGGTGTTGGGCTTGGACCTCGAGGAGGCTTTCTATATACCTTACCTTAGCAAGGATCAAAGACCTCGTATTTTAGGTGAAAAAGGTGGCACTTGGGGCTTATGCTCTGAGGCGGCCTAGGGTGTCGGTAAACCGATGTAGAGGAGGACCTGGGGTCCAATAAATGGTAGTGGGATTGAATCTCATGGAGTCTTCCTACATACCCAACCTTGGAAAGGATCAAATACCTCGTAGTTCAGGTGGTGGTGTGTGGCTTACACTCTAGGCTGCCCAGGGTGTTGGGGAACCGAAGTGAAGGAGGTTGGAATGACCGGGTGGTGGGATTTGACCTCGTTGACACTTCATATGTACCTTTCCTTAGTAAAGATCAAATTCCTCATAGTTCGGAGGTTTCATTTGGGGATTATTCTCTGAGGCGGCCCAAAGAAGATGTCATGGTCGGTGATCACTCTAAGCCCACGTGAGTCATGCTTGGTGTGAGAAACAAGATATAGCAGAGACCCTATGATCAAGTCATGAAAGGTGCGTCCGTGGGATGTGAAGTGGGGCTTATACGTGGTTAGTGGCCCAAAGTGGAAACAAGGGCCTATGTGTGGTTAGTTGCCAGAGGTGGTCGGGAAGTACTAAGGAGGGAGGCTCGGGTGCCGCTATAGAGCAGAAATGTTGGATGGGGCTTACGCAAGGAAGCTGCCCAGGTGCCACTATGGAGAAGAAATGGTGGATGGGGCTTACGCGAGGATGATGCCCAGGTGCCGCTATGGAGTCGAAATGTTGAATGGGGCTTACGCATGGAAGCTTCCCATAATGTCTTCCTCATGTCTGTCCATGAGGGCATCCCAACTCACTGGTGGGTTGAGGCCTTCACCTATGCGCTAGCTCACAAGAGGGATATTTCCAAGGGGCATTGGAATCAATCCTAAAAAAGGGAGATGAAGAGTTTGAATTACATGCCCAGCATTGAAACGCAATGAGGGTGGCGTGGCGATGGAGGATAAATGTTGACCATGTTCAAAACATAGCATCCATATCGTGTTAGCCTGAAATGGGGAAAAACAAATGAAGGTCGACTATTGAGCATGTGTGAAACAAAGGACCTGACTCAAAGTGTCATCCATTGTCTTTTGGGGTGTTGGCCCAGGATGGTAGGTGAGCCAATGCGGCATGGGACCAGGCCGTTAGGGCGTCCCTTTAGACATGGATGTGGATTAAGATCTGAATGAAGGACACACAATGTGTGAGGTGGAGTGATGGAATGTTTTAATGGATTCCAACGCTCTTGAAATTACACCACTATAATCATGGCATTAGGCATATTATGCTTAGAGCATAAGGCATCTCTTGTTTGGAGAAAGTGGCGTCCAATGTTTGGAACATAGGGTGTACTACAGTTTATAGACATGTAGAAAGGACTATTGGCATATAATTCTTGGAGAATAAGGAATAAATTGTTAGAAGAAAGAGGCATCCTATGTTTAGAACATAGGGATTACTATAGTTTAAAGTCATGTAGATAGGACTGTTGGGCATAAGGTTCCTAGTAATTTTTGGTGTTGTGACTTATGCAAGGGCGGCCCTTTCTGGTTCAACCTGGCATAGGAACCAAGTGATAGGGTTTGGATGAGTTTCTTGAGGAATGGTTCAACTCAAGGTACTCGGGGAATTGATGAGCAGAATATCATCTCAAAACATGGGAAACTAACCAAGATGAATATGTCGACTCAAGGTGTTTCACGGTGTGCAAAGTAGTATCTCAAATCATGGTATTCCATCGGTGGAAGGTTGGTGCACAATAGAAAATCCCGACATCCCGGCCCGAAACTTTTGTGGTGTGACTCTCCATTTTTAATGGGGGACAGTGACAGTAGCGAAAGGACCGGCCCGAAGGGCTAGGACCGCAGCTCGGGAGTAACCCCAAGTGGGGGTGTGGGGGCACATCCACCACTATATGAACTGGTGGGTGCGAAGGTAGGAGCTTCGTAAAGGATAGGTCTTCATGAAGTGGCTTGCGGAGAAACGAGGCTCATAGAGCATGGTGTCTCGCAGAGCATGGACTCACGGAGCATGGACTCATAGAGCATGGACTTGCAAATCATGGGCTTGCGGAGCATGGACCGGCGGAACAGCAATGCAAAGGATGCTACTTGCGGAGCAGGGACTCACGGAGCAGCAACATGAAGGAAGCTTCTCGCGGAGCCACTTCACGAAGGAAAACGGAGCTCCAAGAATCGGGAGATTGGCCTCCCAAGGGGTGAAGTGGTCGTCTAGAGAAAGGGGTGACATAGGTATTTATAGGTAAGGGGCACTGCAGAGCATAGCTCGCTCGGTGCAAAGATGGGTCTTGCTTTGCAGCGGCTTACGAACGTCAAAGCGGCTCACGGAGCATTACCGCCTCCTACTTCGCGACGGATCGCAAATGTCAGAGGTCTTCACAAAGTGTTATTTCCTCCTTTCTTCGCAACGGGTTCACGAACATCAAAGGGGTTCACGGAGAATCCCACCTCATTACTATGCGGTAGCGCTCCACGATCGTGGAGGGGGCTTCATGAATGGGCTTCACAAACTAGTTTTCCAGCACAAATTCAAATGTCCATAACTCCTAATTTGTAATTCCATTTAGGCCCTATAACCTACCAAATAAAATCTTGTCAAATGGGTTATGATCTTAGATCATGTATGGAAACATTTGGAAAGTTTTGGGGACGTGTTTTCTGGTATCAACATACACAATGTCTTATCTGTCCATATTATCAGTAAGCATTTGAAAATTCCATGAACTAGAGGGAGAGGACCCCAAAACTAGACCAATATCTAAAGATATGAATTTACCAACATTATTTCACAATAATTAAACCTAAAAGGAAATAGGTATAAATTATGAAAATTAAAATTTTCATATCTCAAGTTGTTAATTATTAACCACTATAGGGGAAATTAGAAACTAACCTCATTGATGAAGGTCATATTAACTAATATAAATAATTTATAAGGATCCTTAAAATAAGAATATTTTGAAATATCATTAGCTAAAACAATTTGGATTTAAAAAGGTTCCATGGGTGTTGTAATTTCTATAAATCCCATAATTAGTGTAAAGAACCTATCTATTATGAAAGAATCAAGGGCCTACATAGAATAAGGTTCTCTAGGTACACCCACTTCCATCAAACAATGAAGGGTCAAGACATTAGCATCCTGGTAGTCTATTTCCATACTTTAATGGGATTTCATTCTATTGACCGTATATCCATATCTTTATCAATACATAACTAGATACCCCTAAATGTCAATTTTTTTAAATATATACATTATATTCATATAAAATTGTTTTCTTGTAACTAAATTAATCCTTGGTAGAAATCCATAAAAAAGTGGTAATGTTTTTAGATAAATAAAAACCTATAAATATCCATGCAATAATAGAATGTTTAATTATGTTGGTATTCTAGTCCATTGATAAAAACTTTAATCAAATTAACACATACTTGAAGAATAGATTGATTATAAGAAATGATAAGAATCCCTAGAATGTTGAAATAGATAAATAGGGTGAGTATTTTCCATTGTTCACTTGCATGCACAAAATTAATAGGATAAGTAAAAAAGGAGTATAAGATCCATTTAGTTATAAATAAAGTGGATGATTAAAATAATCACTCTAAATATGGATTAATATGAAACATGTAATAAGTAGGACAATAATTAGTCAAGAATTAATCCCCCTATTATGTTCTGATGTTCCCATCATACACATAAATTGATAGATGAATCTTAACAAATTTATCTGTCAATGATATATTGAGATTAGTTGGGAGTGCATAATTTCCAATGGAGACAGCTCAACCACGTGGAGCCAATCAAATTTCTTATATACCCTCTAGTGTAAATGAATAGAGTACAACACCATGAGAGTATTGTTTTTGGGAATTTCAAAACACTATTCATCATACACATCGAAAATTGACGAAATGTTTCGTCAATAAATGGGACAGATGATGGTCAGACAATCCCTCTAGGGAGGCAGATGATGTCATAACCCAAACAACCTTAATATCATAATCACCTAGAACCCATTAGATCTCTATTAATGAAAACAATATGGTTTGATCATATATATTTGGTGGATGTAAGAGGGATTCAAAAATGAAATCATTAAAATTTCTTATACATGAAATGTGAATAGATTTGAAAATAAGGTTACATAATAAAACACCTTATAATATCTTGTGTTATATTTTTTCTAATGAAAAAACTTTTTATGATCTCTAGTGTAATATTTATGATGTTTTTCCACTCATCATGGTTTATTATTGGTTTTTTCATGATCCATGTGACTCTAATATATACCAAAGGATGGAACTCTCTCCATGTCTTGGGGTGGTGATTATGGAAACTTTTTTTAGAGGATAGGATGGGAGATCATTTTATCTCATAATGGGTATTGAAACCTGGTTTGGGAATCTTTTATTTATATAGAAAATAGCTAGGAATCCTTCCTAGAAACACTACTAATGATATTTATACACATAAAACATGTATTTAAGTAGACACTGCACATTGGAATTATATTATTTCCCATTTGATCTATGTTTTGGAAAACACTATAGTTTAAATTCATATAAGATAAAACTATGGAATTTATTTTTATATAAGGAAACATTAGACTCTTATTAGAGGAGTTAGGAGGTTTTTAAAAGCTGGTATTTTTCCCCTGAAAGGGGATTCCTTTGAAACACTATAAGTATATCATAACCCATATATTTTGGTTCAACTAAATTGGTAACTCCATATATTTTGTGGTCATGATAAAAGTAAAATAGAGGTTTCATTTTAGGTTGTACTTCTATGATCACTTCAATGCAGTTTATATTAAAAAAAATTGGATTATTGGGTTAAAGGTGCATAAGAATGGGTTGGTTTGGGACTTACCCATGAGTGACCATTTCTATTTTGAAATAATATATGAAATAGGATAGTGTATTTTTGTTATCGACTCGTGGAATTCATATAATCAATGAGTAGATTCACAACATAAAAAATTTAGTGAAATGAAAACGGGAATCATATCTCAAGGAATATAAGAAATCACGAAGGAGTATCTTGACTTAAAGAATTTGAGGAAACCAGGTAGATTATAAAAACTCAAGGAATATGAAGAAACTAATAGGATTATATTTCTTATTTTAAAACATAGAAATTAATAGAAGTATCTCTACTCTAGGAATATAAGGAAACTAATAATAGAATTTGGACTGAAGGAATTATGGGATCAATGTTTGGGTTTTGTATATCATAACTAAATTCATTTATGGATATGATTAATCATTTTGTGGTGTAAATATTAATTTTTGATGGGGCATATAAATGGAATCAAAGGGATTGCGATAATGTTCTAATATTATAATCCATTATTGATCCTAACCTAGGGTAAAGGGGACCGATCCCTGGTAAAATAAACCATTATGAACCTAGGTAGGTTACTTTGGGGAATGAGTCCTTAGGTAGGAGGCTTGGGAGAAGTGGAAGAATAGATAGGTGGCATATGTGATGTCAACACCTGGTTAGGAGGCCTAAGAGAGGTGGGTATCTAGACTGGTGTCATAGCCAATGTTACCCATAATAGAGACTCAGGTGAAGTAGATTCCCCATAAGATTCATGGGTTAATAGAATGTTCATGTGCATGGCTTGGGTGAAGTGTAACTCAATGTGGTTTCCTATAATATGTGGTTTTTTCCCATGTATTTGATGTATAAGTGATCTGGTCCGCATGTGATCTGGTTCCAATGTGTTCTGGTACCCAGGTGGTCTATATCCAAAGAGGTATGGTTCCCAAGTGGTGTGGCATTCAGCTTGTCTAGGTATTAGGTGATCCAACACGCTATTGGTTGGGTTCATAGGTCATGTCTACATGTATTGGGGATTGATAATAAACATTAATATCCCTTATATGTATGTTTGGATTTTATGATCACTTGATGGGGGTTCTATGTATCAAGTGCCCTAGAACTCTGGTCTCTAAGAGATCTCATATCCATTTGGATTTTAGTGCCTAAAAATAGGAAACAAGGGTGTCTTTTTTTATAAAACGTCATACTAAGTTATCGTCCATGGGTGGTAAACAAATTTGGAACCCAAGTATTTGTCTACATGTTCCAAACATTGTGTTCATTTAGTAGTGCACTTGATAGGGAGAGTGAGGCAGTGTGGGCATATGGTAGGGAATGTGAGGTTAGGTTTTGGAATGGAATAGTATTAAAGTAAGTTCAAAAACACTATATCATGCATGATATTGGAAAAATAATTTCTTCTAAATAAATTTTATAATAAAATTCTAACAAAAATGATCAAAACATTTAATAAAGACATCTATTTTAGTTCCAGGAACTATCACATCAAATTCTGAAAAATATACTACACTACATGAGTTAAAGTTTCACTATATCTAGTGTATATTAGTGATAAAATGTACTCAAAATAACACTAAAAATATGATTCTTGATTTAAAAAAATTCAACAACAATTGATGAAATACATAACCTACTCCCAATGGGAGGCTCTCAACACCGTGTCAACAGGATGTGAATAAAATATTAAGGAACTCAATCACTATGTATGTGAGAAATAATTTCACATATAAATATAATATTAGTTTTTTTAATTTTTTGTGGTACTTATTTATATTCATATTAACTAAATTGATGGTCTTTATAGTAAAGGGTATGGCACACAATTTATGGGCTCTAAAAAATATCACACATCATGATTGGATTTTTTTCCGAATAAAAAGAATATTATTATAAGTTAATATTGAGAAACTTTTCATATTCATTATTCATAAATTATCTTCTAGGGATATCTTATCATAATGATTTTAATTATGATAAGGATATCAATACCAAGATTTTTGGAACCATGAATAGAATCTATACTCGATTAGTTTGATACCCTATGTGTTACCATCAACTTGAGGAAATTTGTATTTCCTAGTGTAGAATATTAACTCATCTTTTTTTTGTATTGTCTTGAGGAGTATCAAGAAATAATATTTTTGGATTTCCAGGATGATGATCTCAAATAAATCATTTATTGTTTACATAATAAGGATCTTGACCCATTGATTTTGTTTTTCCTTGAGAAGGATCTTGACCTGGAGCATTAGTATTTCCATGAGGAGGATCTCCACTTAATTTTTTTTTAATTTCCATGATGATGATTTTTAATTAAGTGTTTTTTTTTTCAATATGATGATCTCATTTCATTGTTTTTGTATATTAATGTGGATTATCTCAACTAAATTTTATTTTGTTTCCATGAGAAGTATCTCAAATAAATTATTTTGACATTTTAATGTGGAATAATTTAATTGAGGCATTGGGTTTCCAAGAGAAATAATTTACATGAGGCATTTGATTTTACAATACAGGTTGAATTGGAGAAAACTAAATTTACTTGTTAGATCAATTTCAAGGATGGTCATGGGAATGAAATTAATGTGTAATTTATGAATGGATCAAATATAGATGTTCAGTAAATAAGTATATAAACTATGTGAACAAGAATAACACTACATATAGGGCTTGACAGGCGCATATTAATTTTGAAGAATGTTTAGAACCAATAGCATATCCCTAGTTTTACCCAATATTATAGATATTGGTTTCTATTTATAGTATCCCATATTTAGGATTTTTATAAAACCCTATAGTAATGTGACAATCCACTAGTATAGTTTTGATTAAGGTTAAATTTTTCTCTAGGTTCAAGAGATATGATCCTGAAATCCCTACATATCATTTGATAATAGGAATCAAGCCCCGTGAATTTATTTATAGTGAATCTATATGTATATATGATTCAAAAATAAAGGAAAATGAAATAGAATAAATTAATTCCCTGATGAGAGAGGGAATAATGAAACCCAATACGAATTGGTAATGGTATCAACACTAGGGATTGGGAGTAAAAAATATATTATGGTCGAACCATGATATATGGATTGAATGAAAATATGTATCTTATAAGAACATGAATCAAGAAACATGTTTTTTCTAATGGAGTTATATGAGAAAATAATGATCATCCATAGGACAAAATATAATGGAATCATCATTGTGTAGAGTTATTAGAGAATTTCTATCAGGAACTGGTAAACCCATACACTATGAGCTATTATATATATTTTTTTCATGTATATAGTAGTCATGTAATATATAATAAATCTCTATATATCTATTAATTTAATATGGGATGGACACTATATCATTATTTTTTTGGTATTGTGATAAAAACCATGTAACCATTTAAAATTCTCCAATATAATAATCTCAATGAATGTATTTGGGGTTTCAAATAGGTATATCATAATTCATGTAATTAGAGATGCTAATAAAAGTATCTCAACTTATGGAATTTATGAATCCATGATTATTATCTAGATTCAAGAATATTTTTTATTATTTAAAAATGCCTCTCTATATATGAAATTGAAGAAAAGTATGATCTCATAATATTTCATTTGTAATGGGTACAAATAATGAATATGTAACATCAATGATATTTGAATTGACTTGAGATATTTTGTTATAGAATATATAAATCATAACATATGATTTTTTAAATCAATGTAAAATGAATACTATTAGGAAGAAGTAAACTATTTCTAATGGATGGACTACTAAAACACTACTAGGAAATGGTTCATGGATTTTGGGGATTGTTTCTTTGAGATGATAACACTCCTATGGTTAATAGGTTGGATAAGTAACACATGAATTATTACTATGTATAGGATTACTATTTTTAAATCAGATTTACTCATTACCAAATGCAATGAATGTGGGAATAATGATGAAACACTCTTGGTTTTTGGATTACCAAGATGGGAATATTAACTTGTGGTTGTGGTTTTTTGATGAGTTTTACAAGAAAGGTACAAAGTATATGTAATGAGAAAAGGATATTTTAATGCTTTTGAGAACCATAAAGTTTTAATCACATTGTGTAGGACACATTCTTTGGGTGAATCGATATAACATGAATTTATTTGGGTATATGATCATCTAAATTGGAGTTCCATCTCAATATGAAGAAGTGAAATTTTCTTAAATGAACATGTACCACTATAATATGATCTGATCCCATAAGGGGGGTTGGAATATATTCTATAAATGTTTGCAAGAGTAGTGGGTCTAGTGAGCACAAAATGAAATTCTCTAGGGATTTCTTTCAATCTAAAAAGTAATTGAACCTTCTCAATTTAAGATCTAAATACATTCTATTCTTTTAAAGGGATTGAATAATGGGTTAATACATAACTTTTTATTAGTAATTTCTTTATATATTTCAATTTCAAAAAGTCTTTATGACTCTTTTGATGTATATTAAACTCTATCTTTTTCTTAATCTATGAAAGGGAATGGTCTAGTGAGTGGAGTCCTGAAGTTTTTTCAAGATTCCATTTAGGGGTTTTCAATCACACATTTCCATGTACATATATTGATATATCTTGTACTCTAGTTTTTTAAAAATCCATAAAATATAATTTAATAGAAACTATAGTCTTTAATTTTGCTCTGGATTCTCTTTATAATTTTTAAACCTTATAAGCATTTTTGTCTCTTTTGTTTGTAGCTTACTTCCCTATAATTTGTTCCAAAATTGGATAATAGAAGATCCATGTCATACATCGTATACTTAAAGTGGAAGAAGCTTCATGTTAGACATATTTGAAAAATTATGAGGTGACATACCCAGTGAAAGTGTTAAAATATACCCACTGTGAATGAGAAACTCAATACTAGATATTAAACCTAGCATAATTAGAAGAGATGGAATGATGTAATGGATGTACCCACTTCCAATTTAGGGAACCTAAAAATTAGTGGAAATAAGTTTTCATTTGAGGGTTAAACTTCTAAGATTTAAGGATTTATTATTGTTTAATTCCATAAAACACAAACCAAGATATGCTCATCAAGACCCTATATGTAGATCTGGAACATACAATATAAAATATTAAATGACATCTTTCTTTGAACATATGATATAATATCAATCCATTAATATATATCCCATGATAATGAGAATCAACGAACACATATTTATGTTAATTTGTAATTTTTTCATAAGTTATGTGAACCATGACATTTAGTAAGGAAGATATGGATACAACTTTCAAATCTCTTAATAAAAAGAACTACTACATAGATTAGGCTCCTATGTTATGGGTTACTTTCCAATTTTAGGATAATCGATTATAACACCCTATGTAGTTTATGGTAATTATGGATGGCCTATTTTTAATTCCTTAAAATCTTGTGATATAGACTATTTAATGTACAAGTTATATTATTTTGGTAAAGACCATGTGTCATGAAATTTAAGATCTTAGAAAAAGGATTTGTGATTCTTATTGATTATGTCCAGTAATATTTTACCAACATGTCCTGTAGTTTATGCTCATGTGAATTGATCCTCATTAATAGAATATTTAATGCATAAGGTCATAAAAAATAAAGATATTTTTTATCCTCTAGGACATAATGTAATTATATATAGTAAACTAAATCATTACGTGTTTAAATCTATAATGATGGTATGCTAAATGGTGGGAATAGGCTGATCATCTGTAATATAGATAACACTACCACACTATTCCAAAATAACATAGAATTTTGGGTGACCCTATTGGGGGATAGAAATTATTCCCTAGACATTACATATTAGCTTAAAGGCCACTATGGTGTTCAATATTTATTTATATGTATAGATCCCTGGGTTAGATCGATCATTAGTAGGGGGTATCATTTGTCTTCTTCAATAAATTCCTCTCCATTTGAAATCATCCTCTTATGTTGGTTAATGTTCTCAATCCACCAATGAATATTGATCAAAACATCACATCACATGTATTAATATGCTAAAATAAATCATCATAGAGTATTAACAAGGTTTTGTATAAATTCATAATCCTTTCCATGTTTTTTATTCCCCTTAACATGGGTTCTTGATGATAATAATATTATTAGTTATTATTGTCTCCTGAGTTCACTAGAGAATGATTGGTTATACTCCCCAACCACCCAATCTTACTCAATAGGTAATACCCCCAGTCCCAGTCCCCTTCAGCATTTGGTTATAAACATAATTAGAATATCCTTCTCCTTCTATGTTGATCCAACATAAAATGATCTCATTGTTCTCCCTATTTTATTATACACCACATGAAAATAGGATCTTATTCTATGAGTATAAGGCATAGTAGGTATACATTTTCACCCCTTCATGATCCTCGTTAGTTTCTTAGAATAAGGATATTGGTCTTGAAACTCCTTATAGATCTCGTATCATGATTCTACTTAGATTCCTCGAATACATAGGTGTATTTATTTCATAGACATCTTGATTTAGCTCACCTTATTCTCTTTGGGATACTCTTTGTATGATACTCTCTTATAATTCTCAATTTGAGAATGATATTTCTCTAAATTATCATATCTATATCATTGTTTGATACCTTCACCATAATTGCATTCAATGAAACATCAAGAATATCATTTTAAAATTGTCATAGTCAATATATTGATATTGTAATTTTATAAAACACATTTTATTAAATATCATGATAACCTCATTAAATTCATTAAATATATTGATAATTTATCCTAGATTTTAATTTTCATTTGAATCATATTTTAATCCAACAAAATATATGGGATTTTAATTCCTTCACAAATTTTAAATATTGTTATCCCAAAACATCATTAAATCCTGGTACTTCTAAATACCAGATGGACTCAGGCTTTCAATTATTTCATGTCATATTTAAATATATTTCCACACATATTCTTATTTAAATATCATTTTTAATTACTTAAAATTCACTTCACCAAAAACTTCTTATATTTCCATATGCATTTCCTTATGAATCTATACTGCATAGACCATGCGTTTTTTAAAATTACATTTTTTTAAACTCTCACCTAGTACATAAGGATATAACCCCTTAATTGGTTATGATATTCCTATGGTTTTATCATGAACTAAACAATAATAATTACATAAATAGACTCCAAAACTCCCTTGTATCATCTATATTGGTGGTACGACTACGCGATTCTTTCTAAAACTCGTAAATAGTATACTGAACTACATGATTTATCTATGACACCATATTCCCTTCCATCAGCCAAAACACCTACATGGATAATCAATTTTAGTACATAGAATCATTCAGCTACATGATTTATTTGGTTATTTGAATGTCTATATTTTCTTTTATATAAAAATTAAGTTTTGTGGTTTTTTCATTTTTATTCATTTGGATACATCACTAGAATTAGTAATATGGATCTAGAAAATTATAGACTTATCTGAAATAAATAAAACCCCTCTTATCTTAATTATAATACATTTCAAACTCCTCACCACTTATAAAATATGTTATAGGCAATTATCCTTCATCCATAATTATTTTTCTTTAATTATGTTTAAGATCTTCATAAAAATCATCATATTTAATAAATTCCACTTTTTATGGAATCTGTTAAATATATATTCAAGAAATCAGACTCATAGTTATTTTTTTATATAACATAGTAGCATATCAATCATATTATGTACTCACATAGAATCATTTTCATGCATGACAGCCAATTCCTCCACATGAATCCATAATTGTCCTCCATGTATCATCATAAAGACAACTAAACATATATAACCATTGACACCAAATTAAGTACTTACATGGAGAAAATGCTAGGGTGTTTTCTTAAAATGAATAAATTTCTCAATTAACAATTTATAGGATTTTGGAATCCCTAAGGATAGTCCTTAGGATTTGGGTTACCATTAGGAGGATCTAAACACAATGTTATAGGATTTCAATAGAAGAATAATCACTGAAGGATTATGACTTTGCTAAGAGAATTATCTTAACTCAATTGGTTGGTTATGATTTATAAATCATAGGAATGAAATTTTTTATGTGGGAGATTATATTTTAAAAATAATATAATACCCAAATGTCACACTATCATGTGTGAAGTAGGACATTTTTCAAAAAAAAAATGTATACCCTAATATAAGTGGATAGTAAATTAAACCTCATAATAATTCAAATGTTGCTTCAAGATTTAATGGTGGCGTATTGTTCATTTATTATGTAGATATTTCTTTTTTTAATATAGAAAATGTATTTTAACATAACTTTTACTCTCCTAATGAAAATGGGTGGGCTATGATGATGGAAAGATCTTCTAAAACTAAACACTCTAAGTAATTTATGTTCATAAGAGATAGACCATGCACCAAAATGTTTATGTTTCAATGGTAAGTACCTAATTTAATAATAATTAAGGTTATTTAATAAGGAAATCATGTCATGAAGTTTAACAACATGTGATAAATACATTATGTTGTGCAGTTTTGAGTTATGTAGCAAGGAATTTTTGTTGTGTAGGTTAGCATCAATAAGTAAGAACTAAATTATATAATGTGGGTTTTCGAGCATTATAATTTTATATTATAGTGATAAGGTCTTGGATAAAATTAACATGATCAAACTATTCTATAGAACTATTGGGACTTCATCAATTTTATTATGAAACTAATCATTAAAAATAAATCATCCTTTAATATTATTAAAAGAAATTAAATCATAGGGATAATAATTTCATTGACATTTAATATCATCTCCTCAATTCCCATGATATTCATAAGCTTTGAATGGTTATCACTTATATTAAAGATAAATAAAACATGGCCAGGTATAGTGTAATAGAACTTATTTTTTCCACCATTGAAATATATATATTCCAGATTCAGTCATACAATTTTTATGGTCTTATCAGGTTTTCCACATGGTATAAGTGAATATTTAAGTTTCATTGACAACATTATCAACTCATCTATCTGTTCTTGAATATAATCCTAAAAGATGATGCTACTCTTGATGTTTTTCTTACAATTGATGGTAGGGGATGTAATTGGTATGGTATTTCAAATATCAATCATAGGGTATCTTAATCCTAGGGATCTCAATCAAATTGGTCCCTATATAAATGGAAAAATGATAAGAATCGTTATTTTAATGAATTAAATATACATTTTTTATACCTATTATTGGATGACAACATTGTTTTCCAAAAATTCAATATATGACATGATCAAATTGATCACATGAATGAATTTGAAGTCTTGAAAATACTTCCTTAATACCTATCAATTTGGGGGTATATTTTTCATCAATTGATTATCGAGACATCAAATATTCTACCCCTAGACTATAAAACATGGGCTATTTTATGGAATGTGTTTTGATCACTGATTTTAAACAATTTTCGAAATTTAGATTATTAGAAGGTTGATGTAACGAAAATTTCCCCATCCACATTGGTTAGTGTACTTAAATTCATGGAGGGCCACTATAGTAGTAGGATTCCACTTCAATGTGAGGAAATCATCTCTAAGGATTGACCAATGTGGCTCTCAATTCAATGGAATGATCTTGTATGGGTCCATCCAGTAAGTCAAAGTATTTTCTTGAAAATCACCATGATGAGAAGTTATTTCATATAGTACCACTATAATTAGATTCCATATATTTTCATTTTTTCACTACATCTAAGAAATATGTAATTCAATGGATATGATCATGATAGCATCCTATGGTTGATGGTAAGATGACATTACAAATCACTATCCTTTTCTAATTTCATGATCAGTGCATAACATCATTAGTCTAGCCAGGGTCCCAAGTGAATGGACCTAAATTTTACATTGATAACACACTCCTTTATCACATACAATAATATTAGTGATTCAATTATAGATTAAATACCAATAACGAAGAGATTGAAAAAATCTCATTCTAAATCATTATAATGGGAAAAAATACATTAAACTATTGTAGGTGGTGAATCATCATGATCCTATATGGTTGATAATATGTTGATAGAAAAATATAATATTATTTCAATAATATATTCATACTTAGATCAATTTTCTATCATTCAATGAACATTGATAAAAGTGAATTTTTGATCCTTATCAGAAGGGAATCCAGTTGGGGGTAATTCCCATTGAATCTTTTATAGGGAAGCTTCCAGTGTTCTTATTTGGTGGGATGAATCCCACTATCTAAATAATGGGGATATGGAATCCATAAGAATATATATTGTTTTAATAATCCTTGAGGACCCAACATTCATTTTTTTCACCATTTTTGGTCATGATAGTTGTTTTGACACTAATATATAGAATCTGTTGTCATCATATTAGCATAGGGAATTGTGTTTATCACTAGTTGATTTATGAATTCTGTGATGATGGCATGCCCATGATACACTGAATCCCAAATCATCTGATAATAATATATTTTTATATTATCATATAGATCCTTTTTATATTCTTCATCTTTATTAGTGATAATGAACAACACATATATTACATGCCCTATGGGGCTGTCTCATGGTACTTAAACATCATCACCTATCTTTTGAAACATTTCATTAAATATGATTAATTCCTAGAAAATGTGACCCATTAAGAAATGACATTGGAAAAAATTTGAGTGATAATTATTCCATATTTAATATAGCTTCCTTATTTATAGTGGAATGATCATGCTATTTTCTAAGGAAGAGATAAAGTTCCTATGAAACTAATCATTATGAAAGAAGAAAATGGTATTCTTATATAATTGAATATCATGTTGCCTCAAAAATGAGATTAAGTTTGAAAAACACCATTTATTTCATTCCATGCTTTTTTATTTGTGATAGTGATGATTTTTGGGAACTTAACTTGCTTCTCCTAATAACATCCATTGAAAGTTGTGCTATAGTTGAATACTCTCAAAACCCATCAAGGTATGTTATGGGGGTAATAATGGTTGAAATCTCATCTTGTAGTTTATCTAAATAAATATTATTTAAATATAATTAGATAAGATGTATTTGTAAGGAGTATGTTATAAGCATAAATTATGTAATGAAATCTGAAACTCTATCATTCCCCTGCAACTTATAAATGTTTTTGTTAATAATAGTTTGATTCCTCGATGTATTGAAAATTATGTTGCAAAATCTTTGACAAATAAATTACATGATTATAATAGATGTAGATATGGGGTTACAATATCAAAATAATTAAATACCAATTCTATTCTTCACATAGCATCTATGTGTGGAATCCACTTGTTTTTTTGTTCCAAATACTGAGTCACACTTATAAGAATTTTTTTTAGATTTTAATAAAATTATTCCATTCCATCAAATTTTAGGAATGTATAATCCCAAAAGATGGGGGAACTATAATATTCCCAATCCGGATAAAAAATAATCTATAGATATACAAGTTTATGTAGGCCTTCCATAGCATCCAGAGTAGTGTAAGATCATCTAGTAATTCCTAGTATTCCACTAAAAATGTCTGTATAGTGTAACTTTCTTGAAATGAAGGTTGATATTTCCCTAGAGGTGAGAACTCTAAATAAAAATATGAGCTTGAGTATAATTGTATGATCGATGTGTTCTAAAATTGATTGGATGTGTCAATTCTACCTTTATAGCTCATGCAATGTCCTCCAAATGAATAGGGATTCATGAAGGTGGAAAGGACTATTCATCCTAAAAATTAATACACCAAGGGTATATATCTGCTATAAAAATCATTGATAAGACTAATATAATCTAGTAGAGACTCAAAATAATAAATCTAATCTTTTAATAATATAAGTTCATACTCTCCAAGTGGTGGATGGGATATGTTTGTGGCCACTCCTTTTCCTTTTTTCATAGAAACTATCATACTGATCCATTCAATGGCAAATATTTGTAGCGGATAACAAATAATGTGTTTACATTGATGATTGGTATATACTCCTTCTTCAAATACCTCTATATGAGTGGAATTATCTACATATGACTCATGTTTTTCATGTTATTCAACTGTATCATATACTACCTCAAAAATCAGGCCGATAATGATATAAGTTACTGATGTTAAACATGTATTAGCAAACTCCTTCGGTTAGGTATATCTATAATTTTATTATATTTCTTCCTAATGGATTATACTACAAATAAATGTGGGTGATACAAATTTCCTAACCCTATGGGTTAGGGATTCTCATAGGTTGTTGTAGTGAGAGTTTCATATCTCTTCACTTGTTGGTACTATATTCTACCATATGATTGATGTTGGTGACACCATAGTTATAACCTCCATACTAGTAAATTTCTTCCCTAACATGGGTTGATTTTCTAATAGGGTATGCCTCCCTACGATTTTTTTGCACATTGTAATACTTTATGGAGTCTTACCCTCTAAATTAGGACGGTTTGTCTACAATGTATGAATTATCTCTACATTGAGGTAGTTATACACAATTATATCCACCACCTAGTTTTATAAGTATTGGGTAGGTCATAGTGTACATCATTTCCTATGATATTTGGTTGATGTATAAATTATAGTGACATAAGATCAAGGTTTCATTAGATGGGGGATCAGTTAAACACTTTTTGTTGTGTTGGTTCCCCTGGTTAGTTGTTGATCCTGATATCATATAGTATGTTCTTCATGGATACCATTTAGATTCTAAATAAATATTACGAAATCTATGTATCAAGTTTCTCAATTGAGAATTCATGATTTTATAACTTATTATTTAATTAGAGATTAAATTTTTGGATCACTATTCATTTTATTAAAAGTTTCTTCTCATCACCATCGTGCTCTAGTTATTTTATTTCTTACATAATTTTTTCTCTCTTTCCTAATGTGGGTTACATCTCAAGAACCTTGATTAGTTACTATGAAACCTTTTGTCAGATGATAGGATAATAGGTTGACTCATTCCTTAGGGTATCTTACTGCATAATTTGGGAATTTTTCATAGATTTAAAACATGTTCATGAATCCTTGCTCGTAACACAATCTATGAAATTGATTGAATGGAAACATGAAATTTATAAAGAAAACAATAATGGTAGTTATAATATTTCTCATTTGATCTAAATATTTTATCAAACTATAATTTATATACATGTAATTGTTAAGATTGTAATTTATTACAACATAGGGAGGAATTACACTTCTAGGAAAGGAGGAAATAGGTGTCATGGAGTCAGAATAAGATCCTGGAAAGGTTCATTCTAATTTACCATGTAACAGAAATCCAAACCCATGTAGTTTTGTTCCATTTAACATGAAACATAATGACTTATAAGTTCATTTTAAAGGTAAAATAATGGTTTTTCTTAATGTTTTAAATTCATGATCACATCTAATAAGTTTAATGTCATACAAAGATAACTACTAGGTGAAAGGAACCTTATAACGGGTTGGTATGAGCTTTATGAATGAGATACCCTTTTTTATTTAACCTAAAATGTGATTCATATTAGTGTATTTGTTTTAAAAATTTAGAGAATGTTGACTATATTAATTTAAAGAAACTGGGAGTAATACCTCAATGCAAGGGATTTATAAAATCCTAGAGTTGTATCTCTACTCAAGGAATATAAGAAAAGTGATTGTAGTTTCTCAACTCTTGGTATACAAGGACAAAAAGAGGAGTTGTTCAACATAATTAATACTAGGAACCAATAAGAGTATATCAACTCAATGAATGTAATGAAACCAAGTGGATCATATAGACTCAAAAAATACAATTAAACAATTATGACTATCTCAAATATTGGTTTTCTTTGAGATATAGTGTGTGGATATAGATATCATGACCCGAATCATGTATTGGCTGGCATAAATTGTTCATTGTGAAAGTATTTATTTTTAATGGAATGATGAAAGAGAATGGATCAATGTAAAGGCTTTATAATGTATCACATTATTGATCCTAACTACGGTTGTAGGGAAGAGACTCCATGGTATATACCTATGGATATAATGGTAGGTAACATGGAAAAATGGATACCTATCATTGATGCATGGGTGAAGTGAATGCCTTTTCTAGAGGCTTGGGTAAATTATAAAACTAGGTATGATACATGGATAAATTGGGTTACCATTATGGATTGCTGGGAAAATATGGAATCTGGGAAGGAATCCTTGGCCAAGTTGTCATCAAGGAAAGATGACCCTTTGAATGGTGAAATTAGATGATCATATTAGTAAAAGGGTTACTCAGGAATATTAACTATGATAAATGGTTAGTTCCTAGAGAGTGGTAAGAATGTTGGTCTAGTACACATGAGTTTTGTGCCTAGGAAATCCAATATCCAATTGGTTTTGTTCCTAGGTGGTCTGACGCTATGGGGATTAGTTACCCAAGTTGTCAAGAACCAAGGTTATCTTGTTACCTAGTGGTCCAACACCAAATCATTGATCCATATAATAGTTGTTAGATATGGGATTCAATTTCATATCCTATGTTTTGGATTAGAAAATCACATAAATGAGGGTTTTGTTCACCAATGTGTTCAGTAAACATGTCTCTTAGAACTCAGGTCAACACATGGTTAGCGGTGCCCCAATATTTAAAGCAATGATTAATTTTATAAGCAAGAATTGTCCTGGGAAATAATCAATGGTTGTAAAATAACTATGGATTCCATGTAAGAGTTTAGTCATATGTGTAAGGGAACTTGTGTATTATGGTGTTCTAGGAATCATGAGTGTGGTAAATGGCCTATAAAGAATGGATCATACATTATATGACATGTTATGTAGGGAACATGATGTAGGGTTAATATGTAAAAGGGAATGTGAGGAATTCATTATGAGGAAGGAATATGCATGGTAGGGGCTATTAAGTAGGGTGTGGGAATAAAAGTTCATTTGAAGTAGAATGAATGAATGCAGGAACACACATAGTTTCTCTCACAATTAATAGTGTAGCCATGGATTCTAAAGAATTTATACCACACAATTCCAAATTCAAATCGCTGTACTTTTTTATCTAGGTGTCTATTTTCATATATGAAATGAAAAATTGAGGTCTTTAATACATACCACAATACAAAATCTACATTTTATGAAATAGAGGGTATTTTTTTCAAAAACTATCCAAATAACCCCCAAAAAGTAGGTTTCATTATTTGTAAAACCTTTTCATCAGTAATGGATTAATTACATGGACTAATCAAAATTGGAGGTTATTAGAACAATTTCATCATGATGGGAAATTTTTGGAAGGATATATATCCCTCATTATGTGAGAAATCATTCCACACATGGAGATCCAATTGGTTTATTTTTCATCGAGTGTGTTGTTCATTCAACATAAACTCAACTCTTTTCATCTGTATGACGATCATATCCTATTGTTTGTAGAAAATCTCATGGGAACAATTTTCTATTGTCGACACATAAAAATGCGTATTTCAGGCCAAATTTGAGTACCTATTGAAGGGTATAATAATATTACTAATCCTAATGGTTGTTTGATGATTATAGGAATGGGAATAAGTTACACTTATCTAGGTACCCTAAATATCTTGATACCATTTTAATAGAGTTGAGTTTATTTATATGATAGATCTTGGAAATGGTTTTTCTACATAACTATTCAAGAGTCATATATTACATTATTGATTTGATTTTCTTCCAGATATATCTTGGGATTATGTTAGGATCTTCATTGGGATAACTCATGATCAAAAATTTATCTTAGACAAACTAATGGGAAGGATGTACATTAAAAGTAGTCATCATTTTAGTGGAATCAAATTGAATATAAGTCCTTATTAAGTTAATGTAAAACAGTACACTCTACTGATAAAGGAATTTTTTATATATAAAATTGAATCATCATCATCGAACAATACATTAAGATAACTATTGTAAAAAGATAATCTTAATGGGATCCACTTACAAAGACTAGTATAAAAATTTAATGATAGTTTTTATTCAAGAGAAAGAGTTTAATGTATCAGATATACTTCTTTCTAAGAAACCAAATGTTTTATGTGTTATAGAAACCCATTCCTGATCAAATAAATGATTATTTTTTTGATAATGGGATAAAAATTTTATGGGATATATATATAATATTCACTTCAATGTTTGAACAAATTTAGATTAAAAATGTCATATAAAACATTATTCTAAACTCATGCACTCAATATGATCAAGTAAGTAAATAACATAGAGGGATGAAACGTTTCCATTAGGATTATGAACCTGAATTTCATTTTAGAATTAGTATTTGAATGTATCCCACAATATGACTGAATTAAATAAATATTTACCTTAGATTATTCAATCAAAAAACAAGATCATGTTTTGACCTGAACATTAAATAAAGGAAAAATAAGTATGGAGATGTATATTCAGACATGGTAAATGATGGGATATAACTTTAAGGGTCTCTTCAAAGAATATTCATTCATTAAAATAACCTAAATTCAATAGATTTTAAAAGTGTTGAATGATTCTAATAGTCTTAAATTTTTCATGAATCGTCTTTATTTATTTTTTGTTGTTTAATATTATGCAGTTTGAGGGATCTGACATTCTCCCAAATACTAATATTTGAAATGAAAAAAAATAAATCATGTAATGAATAAGAACATAATGTTGATTTAGTTTAGTAAGTAATGATATGTACAAGATCTGGTATAATGTTGATTGTATAAATGGAAAAAATTTGAAGCCAAAAAAATATGATCTAATAGTACGTTTTCATCCTTTCTTATTAAAACATACATGGACCATACCATGGTTATATTAATTATAGTATAAATTTTTATATAAACAAGAATATTATCTACTAAATTCCAAGGGATATTTTTAAAATTAATATTAAAACATATATTATAATTACTATTATTAATAATTTTATTTTGATTTATTTAATAATAATATTACCAGATTTTCTGGTTATTGAATCAAAATGATTGAAGTGATATATTCCATATAAAAAAAATTATATTATTGGAAAGGAATAAAGACCTATAGATAAATCCATATAGTATTTCTGTGAAGGAAATATGTTGAATTATTATTATTTATGAAATTGACATCTAATTAATTGATTAAAGTTTTTTTCGATGTCAAAAAAATATGGGTAATATTAAATGATGAAAAACACACATGCACACACATATACATGTGTCTTACTTCATTATAAATATTATTATGAAATAAATAGGTCCTTTTTTATAATAATAATCATATTATTATTATGTTATAATATATATACACTGAGTACATATGTAAATTTATATATATACTTGTGATATGGAATGTTGTAGGCTTCTCAATTCGGACTTGGGTCGACATACTGGGCCTTCTAGGTAAGAAATGGACTTTGGGAAAATAGTCCATCTAGGCATCATATGTAATAAAATTTTACTTCTAGGTTTTTTCTATTCTTGTTGAGGAGTGACAAGGCATGACTATCTAAGGGGCCTGGGTGTGTGTGTCCTTTGGATTCTTATAATCCCCTCTACCTATAATATATATTTTTAATATAGATATATAGGTAATGATATTATTCATGTTGTGTTATAATTAATATAATAATAATATAAAGTATTTTTGTTATTATTATTATTATTATTAATGAATTTTTAAGAGTAAGTAGTGATATTATTGTTATTATTATTTAATTTTTAATTTATCATGCTAAAAAAGATGGGAAAACAACTTAAACAAAGATAAATTGCCTATTTAATGGATGAAGCATGGGGTTTACATGAGAAGGGGGTTTGAAAAATAGTAGTTGTTGGGTTAGTTCACTATTCATTGAATTGGGATGGAGGAGGGGGAATGTGAAGATAATAAAAAAATAATAAAATATTAAAAATGGAATGTGGCGCATGGTATTTCATCTTCCTTCCTATCCACTTCACCATCATGTTATTTTAAATAAATCTGGTATTTGAGATTTGGATTCACTAAAATCATTGTGAAATCATTTTCAAGGAAAAGGGGTTCTTCTATGTCTTCTTATTGCAACACATAGGGTGTCTATCACATCTCTTTCACTATGGATTCATTCAAAATTCATTGAATTTTGAAAATAAACTTATTTCTAAATTAAATTATTATTAAATTAGGGATTAGGTGTTCGATATGACATCATTTCTTGGTTTATTTTCCTCTTAGGATGGGGATTTTTTATTGAGAATAGTACACTCTTATATAATTTTATGGCACCATTTATCGTTATGTCTCTATTTAGCTCACCATTAAGTTTTAAGAGCTATAATTTTACTTTCATTTATTATTAGTTTGAGATAAATTATTTCAATGGTGGGTATAATTTAATTGTTGAATTTTATGATGTTTAGGTGAGGATAATTATTTTTATATGGTTTCTAGTGTTTTTCAGTTATATTAGATATTTCTTTCGGTGTTTAGATTTAGGTTTTTATCACATAGGATTTGGTGTGAGTCAGAAATAAATCGCAGCCACCCTACTCATGGTTTGGGGTCATTATGGCACCTATTATGTTTGATATTATTTATTTCATCGTGGGATTTTAGATTTTGATGCATAGTTTATCAATTTAAGGGGGGTGTTAATGGTCGAGTTATGTTATCTGGGATATGTGAAATCTTGTTGTATGTTTGGGATGAACGTGTGAGTCATCAGATTTGAGGTAGGTGGCTCCAAGCATAATTTTTTTAACATAATTCCCCGAGTGATTTCCTATTTTAAATTCAAACCATGACATTAATTGAAAGCCACCAAATAAGCATCTGAAAAAGTAACAAAGGAAGAAATACTTTAATATGGGTTTTATTTAGCCCATGAAATTAAGAAGAAGAGGATAGTTGAAGACTCAGGAGAGCCTCTAAGAGGCTCGCGATCACGTGATAATTTCAATTTCATGAAAAGGATCCATGGATGGTGAATCACCCACGGCTGTTATATTAGATCCCCTTTCAATAAACCTTCTTTCCCTTATGAAGGCCCTCAGACAACTGAATGACCACCCCCATGCCGCATGTTTTTCCATTGGTAAGTTCCTGAAAACCAACCTAAAATCCAACAAATATAAAGAAGGATGAAATTATAAAGGAATAGAAACCTTGTGGTCATGAAGATCATGTACCAAATCATCACTGTGATGAATAAAATACCTTGGTGGTATCTAAGAAATCTCGCATGACCTATTTGGATTTGTTACATTAAATGAAAAAGATAAAGGGGAGGAGGCAAGAGGGGTTCTCGGTCAATGAAAGACATGTGATGTTCACCCTAAGTGATCCACCAGACACTTTAAGACCTCACATGAGCCCTTTGGATTTTCATCCATGTCTCACGGAAGTCCTTGGCATCATCGACATAACTCTGTGATGCTCTAAGGATAGACGGATAAACCAGCCTTTTACATGCTTGCACGCTTTCCATATGACCAATATTGGTTAGGTGAGACATCACCCAAAATCAAGTAAAAATAATAGATATTACTCATTCTGACATTCATGATCAATGGAATTTGTAAAATAAGACAAATAAGATCAAAAGGGAGAAGATGATAGGGGTTCATAGTTGTTGAAGTACATGTGACATGCCCTGGACCACCCACAAGGCACCACAAGTCCTTAGCAACACGTCTGCCTCACCTAGTAGGAGCCCTCTGGCTTGTCATCCTCACTATGTGAAGTGTCCCAGAAAAATATTCAACATTTAAGGGAAAATGGATAGATTTTCTCATGAAATTCTCATTCACCCTTATACAACCCATATTGGTCATATGACGCATCTCCAAAAAAATTGAATAAATTCACTTGATAAAACATATGAAATATTTCATGACTCCCGGCCTTTTTTACATCAAACCTATGAGATCAAAAAAGATGAGGTGAGATGTATTCATAGTGTCTAAAAGGCATGCGACATGCTCAGTGCACCCACAGCTCTATCCTGCGAGACCCCTAGAAAAGTCACCTAGGGTCTCTCAAGTGTCTTTTCACAAGCACTTGGATCTCGTGAGGACTCATTGACATGTCAACAAGACAAAATGAATGTACTTTGAAACATATTCATAATCTAAAAAGTCTCCAATAATTTTTAATAATATATTAAAATAAGATACTCACAATTTCTGAAAATTATGCGACGCACCCGAAGCAATCCATGGAAGAGGATCACAAAACTGTTTGTCCCTAGGCCCCCTTCACCGACTCCAGCCTAGACTCACACTAGATACACCACACAAACCAATTAGTATCTACGATACTGATCCTTATAAGTTCCCTGTCACAACACAAAGAAAGGGTTGGATTTTTTACTACTACTACGAGCCTTGGACTCTTGACTTCTACGAACATATTCAAGAGACCACACGACTGACCAAATTTTCTCCAGGTAATACACTGATGGAAAGCCAGATTATTCATGTGCTAGGAAAAAGTTACTTCACATGATCATTCATCGATCTTGTAAAGGAACTATTGTGGGTTTAGTCAAAAACATCTCACAAGCCTACGAGACCATGCGAGATTCCAGAAAAAACAACATTGAACAAAACCAAGGCATTCACAATACAAGGGTAAGATACAAGACTCCAAGTGTAAGATTCAGGAGGAGGACGTGACTGTTGGCCATCATGTTCATCACATGTTTCATCCAAACAAATGTGATAGAACCATGTCATGTCATTTGGATCTCATGATACCCCCTTGATATGTCCCATAGGCCCATGAAATACTTCATACATTTCAAAACAATTCACATGTCTCTCTCATAGACACCACTATGATCTTGAGAATCCCCTGGGCCCATCACCCAGGAATTGTGACATCCCCCGGTCACATCACATAATTCATATAACAACATCCAATCATGTTATCCAAGACTTGGAAAAGCATTTGAACATTGAAAAATAATCTCTTGTGATGCCCTCCGATCAAGTCAACTAAGACATGAGATGCGCTCTAGAACTGTTGGACAAGTCTCATAATGCCTTCCCGTGATGTCAACCAAGAAATGTGACACCCCTAGAACTGTACCACAGTGATTCTCACGACACCCCTCGTATGTGTCAATCTAATCCATGTAATGGATTCTGGGACATAAAAACTAGTTCTTGTGATGTCATCCAGACAACAAGGCTATACCAACAAGGAATCATAGGACTTGGTGATATTTCCCTTCCTTGGTGTGTACGCCCCGACCAACAGGGAAGCTTTATCATGTAATCCCATATATACAAGGTACTATTACAACATTGATTCCTACCATATTCAGGATATTTAGGTCTCTTCCCCTGAGGTTTGAGATCCATATTGATTATCTCGGTCAATCTCGTCATTTATGTCTCTTACATAAAGTAATGACATTGATCACATTCTATCCCATGTTTCTAAAAAATGATCATGGATCTTATAGGCCTAGAGAGTTTCAATGATAATGTCATCTTCACCATAAACTCCAATAATTGTATAAGCTATCCTCAGTATTTTTCACAAGACATAAATAAAAACTATGAGAACTTTGATTCCCGCTATAATCAGGATACATAGGACAGCTTCTCAAGGCCCGATCTTGAAACCAAACATCATAAGGATTGTCTAAGTACACAAGTCCCACACATATACACTAAGAGGTTGGTAATATTCTTACCCTTGTTTCTCACACTGAGCATAGATCACGTGGGATTATGGGGATGATATGAACCCCTCATTAGGCAACATATATCTCCATGATTCATAAAAGCCCCAGAGTTCAAGCCCCAATATCAACTGAACTGTGATGACTCTGATTCCCATTTTACATGGGATACATAGGATGTCCCTCAAGGTTTCGAGCTTGAATAATCAGTGTCCAAGAGCACCCACATGAGTCCTCCCACCTAACGTTAAACTACACAGGTTAAATGAACTGTGTGGGTTTTGATTTATACAATAACCAGGATACGTAGGACACCTTATACCGGCTCAACCCCATCCTCAGAATATCAATCTATTCCCCCACATACGAACGTATCATGAAATACTTGATTATATGGTTACCACTTATAAACGAATTATTTCCCATTAGGTAAATGGATGAAGAACATCAGATACATACAGATGGATTCCTCGACAAAATACCCTATCTGAAGAGAGAACCGTCTGAATTAACCTTTTTTTAGGGTAAGAAGTCCCATATCAAGATTAGGAAGAGATACATGAACATAGTTTAAAACTATAATAGAGTCGTGTAGTAGGAAAATACCCCCAAGTGTGTAATAATATTCGCCTCCCATATTCTCGACCAATGCGAGTCCCCAAGAGTCATTGGGCCTAAAAACCCAGATGAATGTTGGAATTTGGAAGGAAGGTTTGTGCCAAACTACAGATGGGGGAACCGTTAGGAGTTTTTTATAAAAGTGATGATGGTATCCTAATGAGAAAAAAATTTCACACCATGAAGAAACCTAGTGAAACAAAAATGGAGAACCTAACGTGAATCTATCCAATGAGAAAATGATTGGTTATTACCCATAGAGTAATCTTTTGTTTTACACTATATGAAAACAAAATGATATGGCAGACATGAATATATATAAATATAGATTGATTGGGTTATAATGGATCAGGAAACATTATTTTGAGAACCCTATACAAACAAAGCAATGAGACTAGAATAATCTTATAAATGATCCTCTCTAACTAGGGTTATCATAATTATATCCCCATTTTGACAATTCAAAATTACTAGAATGGATATATCGGGAATAAAAGAACTAACGAGTTAACAATGTATATCAGTTTCAGAATATTATGGATAAGATACTTCACTAATTGGTATCTTTTTTGTTGTTGTCTGTGTCATTTTAGATACTTCTTCAGCAGACCGATTCGAGACGATGTCATCATCATCTAGCACTCATTCCGGTAAATCATCTGCAACTGCAACTTCTGTAGGTTGTAAAACAATCTCACCTACAGGATGACTCTAATAGCAGGTAGCTAATATGATGGTATGGGGTACAATCACTATGGTACTATCCTGTCCATGGAGTCCACTTTTGAATTCCTCTAGACATGATGACTGGGGAGTCCGCATCACTTGAGAAACACAACTACTAAACCTATCAGTCTCATCACCACAACCAAGAGATTCAAGATCCTTTCCTCGGAGTATGATATCTTCCACCATCCACAAATAAGGAAGGTTGACCAGCAATCCAAATATGGATCCCTTCATGTTCATGATCCACCCAGGAGGTATCTTTCTAAATGCCATCACCAATAGCATTCCATCGGTACCCCTCCGTCATCCGATGAGGATATCATCTGATATACAACACACTCTGAAGCCCATTCACGGGCTACAATGAAAATTCATTGGAGGATAATGGTGTTGGATATCTAGTAGAGGGAACGTATCCATGTTCCTACTGATGATGACTACCTAAATACTCATATAGGGACCTTCCATTATGCTCATATCCCTGCTCAATCTGAATAAGTCTGTAGGCATATTCCCACAGCAAGTATGGGGGAGGCATATATTCCTACCCTCTTATACAAATCCCATTGGGACACCCTGATGGAACAAGGAGGAAAAAAGTGGGAACATATCCCCACTTCAATAGAATACATGTTTCAATTCATCATGGAGACAAAAAATGTGTAGGCGCATATCCCTGCATGCACTTTACTAAAATGACAATAAATTTTAAATTCAGCTGATGAACACCATTGGAATATTCTGACACTATTTCTGATGAAGGGACAGAATGATACACCTATCCCTATATCCAGGACAACACAACACTCTAATAATCTGAACAGGTGGATATATCGGGGAAAGTACACACACTTTCTCTCACTCGAGAGGATTATCGGCATACTCTGAAGAAGTAAGAGGCATAAAATCGGGCTTATATCCTTGTTCCTACTAGGGGAAAGTAGGTGAGAGTGGAACATGCCTTGGGAAAAGGTTACATGCCTATCGAAAAAGTATGGCTGTATAATCTGAAGGCCCATGATCGGTCATATCTCCCTATTCTATCCAAGGATGAATAAGTAGGAATTGCACAAACCTCGGGAAAAACTCTTATTCTTATCAATTGATATGTCCGACATATTTCGGTAGATCATTGTTGTCCAGAATATATTGCTACTTCCACCAATGAATGATTATGCCAGCAACATTCCAAGGATACATAGGGTAATTCTTATAATACCTATGCAATATTGGAGGCCCATCGGTATATTCGGATGGGGAATTAATATTCATATCGGGCTCATATCCCTATTCCAACTAGGGCCAACCAGGTGATAGCGAAACATGCCTCGGGTTAGGCTGATATTCCTATCATAAATGAGACACCTCTTCGGTATATTTAGACTACATATTAGCAGTAGGATTATACCCCTACTGTATTAGATTGTTATGTACAAGTTCCAACAACTGTTATACAGTAGGTGCATACCCATGCACAACTCGAAAAGGCTAGTCGGCATATTCCGACCACAAAACAGAACATGTCCCTATCCCTAATATTCTTAATCACATTACCCTTAACATTTTTCAAGACACATTTTCAATATTAGAAGGGTTTTTCATCTCATCCATCAAAATATAAGAAGAAGGTGTCCATTACTATGATAGTCCTCCTCATGGTTGTGTGGTGATGGATCGTAGGGACTTTAATCCTGACATCCACTGTGGTCAACCTCTCCATGGAGATATCTCCCATGGACAAGTAAATCCTCCCCTTGTCCAGACACATCCATAAGAAGAAGTGTTCAAAACTTTGAAACCTTCATACAGAGAGGTGCTCGAATCGTTAGGGTCAACTATATATTGTTCCACATCAACTTTCAGCAGCACCCCATTCTTGTTAGCAGGAGACCATCAGAGCCACCCTATGTTGTCTAATTGGATGGAGGCAAGTAAGTCTAATGAAGAGGAGTAATAAATTGACATATGGAGTGATTTAGTTGGAAACAACCTCCCCATCATGTTCTTTCTCCTCCCAACTATTGACTATGAGATCCCAGAAGAGATAGAGAAGGATTGCATGACTTATCTACTCCATAATATGTGGGCCGATAATTAGCGACTGAAGGATTGACATATATTATATCCAGGACATGAGTTTCACCTCTAGAAAATCAATATACTCTATTGTCAGCTACACCTAGCTTCTATCTCCATGGCCTGAGATCAGAAACTAAAAAATCATAGTGAAAATCTGTAACATGCTTTCTTTCATTGCATCATGACTCTTTCATAGCTAATCTTCAAATCCACATCATACATCCATATTCAAGGATGGGGACAGTATGGATCATTACACTTTTTTACTCCCATGGAACATTATATCCCTTCAGATATGGAATCCTTCAATGTTATATCCTCTGATGAGATCAAGGGACCCAGAAACACTCAGTCCAGTTGGTCACTACAACATAATGGCTCTACTCAAACAGTGCCCAGACATTATTGACAGAGAGGGAGGATAGACAACAAGACTTAAAACTAGGCCCCTTGAATTAATAAGAAATTTAAAACATGGGGGCAATGTTTTAAATTTTCCGGACACATTCCCGTGAGAAATGATCCTCATCAAGGGTTGTTATCACACCCGGTTCCTACGCAAGCACAATTGCACCGCATCAAGAAGTCCACTATCACAATCACAGTATCATCCATATAGGAGAAGACCCGGCGCGTCAGTCCAGGGGATTATCTACCATTACCTGCACCTCTCGGATCTTCAATTCTTGATATAATTTGGGATGCATAAGCAGTAGCTACACGTGAACCCCAGCTCACTGGGATGGGGGTATTTATATCCTAATCACCATCCCTAGGTTCATCATCCTCTGAAATGACCATAAATATATCCTCGGTGATCCCATAAAAACACCACCACACTAGGCTAAGGGAATTTATATCTTCATGTCTATCATGGGAGTCATAAAATCCATGACCGAAGCCATTGGATCATCAAAAATTGGACCAATCACTGAAAATTATGGCCCTTAATGACCCCCACCCTGAAATGTTGGGGGAAGTTTCATAATCATCACCACCGTAGATGGAATTACTCTTCTCTAGATTATGAAAATTGAATCAATGGTTGGTACATCACCTACCGAGAGACACATCTCTATTGGTTGGGTCCTATTTAGAAACTTTGACCGGAAACTCCCTCAGGATCCCTATTCATATACCAAAGTGGGGGGAATGTTGATTGAGGATAGTTAATCCCTACTGGTGTTGCAAGAAAAAATGGCCTGGTAAGGCAAAAGGATTCAAATAATGTCTCTAATGGATGTTTTGCAGAATCTTCCTATTACGTAGAAAGGAATGGAATGACCGCCATTTCCTGATATTCCTCTATGAATGTATTCACTATCAACATTTCAGATGTTGATCATTATGAAAATACAGAGGGTCACAACATGGAAACATACCTTAGGAGGAGAGTGACATGAAAGAACCAAATGAGGATGCAGGCACAAGGAATCAGAGATGACTCCAAAACATAGAAATTATGAATATAAAGTTGCCGCCTCCCTGAAGGAATTTTTCCAAGGAGAAGAGCACAATAAAATCTTAATAACCTCCCAAGAAGAGTGAGTTTCCTTCCCCATATGATCGATTTTCACAATAAGAGAGTGAGAAACAAGATCTTCGACAACATAATTAGGAGTTAATCAGGAGTAATATTCTCGCAAGGTATTGTCTCCATGCAGAGTCAAATGTTCTCCCTCCTATAGCTAATCCATCATCAAGGGAATATTCTAAATATCATATTGGATATAGATATAGGAATCAAACCCACATACATGAGGAAGGCAAAAATGATCATGACTTCCCTTCGTTGCAGCAATAGCCTCTCCCCCATCAGGATAATCATTCAGTCATAGGAAAAATTAAAAATAAGAAGGAGATAAGAATGGGGACTGCTCATCAACCCTCACCAACTCCCCATGGATAGGAGGCATATCATAAAATAGTACCCCCATATCTCCTTAACATAATCAATTCCCTAGCCACATGGATGGAAGCCATAGAATGGTGTCACACACCTATGAAGCCTGAAAGGAATATATATCACAAATGGGTTGTTGATACCCCACCTCCTCCCAAAATTGGAAATCCAACTTTATCCAACATATAAGGTTCGCGTGACCATGGGAAACATCTCACACACTTATTTTCCCAATGTAGGCTAATGATAGGCCCTCAAGATCAACAGAAGGCAATGAAGCTGAGGTGTTTTGTACAAAATCTAACAAGGAAAACCTTTGTTTGGTATAGTAGTATTCCAGTAGGATATGTTTTAGGATAAGAATACCTCAATTGTTAATTCCATTACCGATCTAGTTCTACACTGAGGAAGACAATGATCGTCGACCAGAAAAACTGAAAACAACATGACAATGAGAGGGTGTCTGATATCATAGCAAGGTGGAAGGGTGTGACCTAATCACTAAGAATCCCTCTTTCACAAGATCAACTAATGGAACTCTGTGACTAAAATCATAGAGATAAGTTGTAGAAACCCCTGATTCCAATCAAATATCCATGCGGATTATGTGATTTTTTTAAATAGCACAACACCTTAAAAAATATATTCAGTGGACCCAATCCAAATCGTGACTCACACTCATGAAATAGGAAAAAAGGCTATCCAGAATAGATGTAGTAGTTTCCACTATAAATCCAACAATGGTACCTTTCCCGATGCCCAGGAAGTCCCCTAACTACCCAGCACCCCCAAACGAGCGGTGAAAAAAATAGAATATCCCTCGACCAGAGGCACAAAGAAATTACGATCACCTTGTATATGAATATTGGATGAATAAGGTGTAATTTTTCATGAATTAATAGGCCCCATATTATTTCTTGTCCTCCATAGACAATAACCTAGTCACACTTTTGTAACCCAATAAGACCTATGAATTCAACCAAACTAACTGAAAAAATTACTCCCCTTTCCACATAAGTTTGGGTTATAATATCCATAAATTTTTCATCTTCAAAGATGTCCTTCATGGAAGGACCAATTCTGGAAAAGTGGTGTTGGATAATTCCTCAGAGAAAGTGTCTTTCATAACCACAGTCCATATAGAAGAAAATGATTATTGGTAGAATGTCTAGGAAATATGAGTACTGAAATTCAAAAACTGGATGGTTCGAAATACAGTTGATCGATCCCATACCACTCTAAGAGAAAAATGGAAAATTCAAACAACAACTCCACCACCAAATAAATAAGAATTAAATATGCCTCTCAAAGGTGGGTGTGACAACAATCGGTGAAATGAAATAGAAGATAAAAAGTCATATTCTCCTCTAAAGTAGTCTATAACCCTCACTGATTTCTTCCCTAAAACATTGGCAAGATAGGCACCGCCCCAATAAATAGAATCCTTATCAGACGATAAGCTCATCTTCTGTTCTTTCAACACAATACACTTGATATAACCCTTCTTCGATGATGATTATGACCTCAAATATAATTTCCTCACCAATAAGTGAGGAATGGGAGGCCACATTCACAACAAATAAGGATATAGGGGACAACGTGGATGTGGCTGAACTTAGTATCCTAAACATATACCCATAGAAGATACATATATAGCTGAGACCCATGGAAAAGCACTCCAGCAGGCTCAAAAGAGGTGAGGAGGTTCCTTAGATCCCTCTAGCAATCGCCCATACTTGATTCCATTTCATGACTGTTTATCAAGGGTTAAATCCAATCAACCCACATAATGGGGGAGGTTGGCACAACCTACACTACTGGAGGTGGATATTCCCTCAACATTGGCAAAACTAGTAGGTTCATCTTCCTCAGATTCTCCAAATCCTAAATCGCATTCCTAGGAGCATATTCTTATTGGGAAGCACAAACCTTGGGAAAAAACATATGACTTTCTGAAATAGCTAGTTGTGACCCTACCAAGATATCGATCCTAGATACACATATTATTTCAAATGAACTCAGGGAATCACTCTTCAAATCCCTCTAGAGCCCATCAAAATTTGAGACAAAAGTCCCTACTACTAAGGTATATATAGTGGAGGATATGCCCATGGGATTCCATGTTGACATCTCATTCATTGATCAAGATCTGAAGAAGGCCATCCAAGGGCACATCAAAACCTTATACATTTTGGGTAGACTCAATAATATAAATTTATAGAGGGTGCTTATTGATAATGGAATGGGGATCAATCTAATTCCTGTCTGGACGCTCTAATGATTGGGGTATAATGAAGGG
Organism: Viscum album; assembly: GCA_963277665.1. NCBI lineage: Eukaryota > Viridiplantae > Streptophyta > Magnoliopsida > Santalales > Viscaceae > Viscum > Viscum album. The sequence goes on along the minus strand of OY728143.1, from coordinate 1,706,666,296 downwards.
GACATATCCCCTACAAAGCTGACCATCCATGGATATAAAAAGATTGAGTAGAAATCCCTTGGGATGATCAAACTCAAAGACTATTTTGGGTAGATCACATATGATGTTGAGTTTATGGTTATCTAGTAGGATACCACATATAATGTCATGCTTGGAAGGACCTAGCTCCATAGCCACTCTATGGTACCATAAAAATTCCGTCAATGTATAAATTACACCCATCAATGGAAAGGTTGGCATACAACATTGTGCCATCTCCACCTTTATGAATTACAGATCCATATATGCTGAAGAATATTTCATCAAAAAGGGAGTCAAACAGCCAGTTCTAGATGATTATATATGGTTCGTAGCTCCCAATTGAATAGAGAACTACCCTGTAAATCTCTGTAGAATGCTCAATGATGATTATGTGCTCCCCAAAAACATTTTTGAGGTAGTATATCTAATCCTAGAGGTCCAAAAATCTCTCATCCTCAGCAATAATCATCTCTATGATCTCTTTAAATCAGCTCATATAATAGAGGGTGGTTATATCTCTTTTAATGTCCCCCCTCACCCTGATATAGATAGAGAGGCACCCACACTACCAACTTCACTTGAATATTTCTCCACATACATAGAAATTGATGTGGATGATCATAGAAACAGACCTCCAGCATTTGAGGAAGGTGTCTCCACTACCATAGATGAGCTTAGACATATAAATCTGTGAATATAGAAATATCCATGAATTGCTCTAATTAGTGCCTCCATTAATCTATAATAGTAGGACATGTACATCGCATTTATGAGTTAAAATTGATATATATTTTCTTAGAAAAACATATAAATTCCCAAACTAAATCCAGATGTGACCACACACCATCTCGAATTTATTAATGAGAATTGAGGATTAAAACAAGCATCTAAGATAATTCACCCTTCTCATTCCACAAATTTAGAGGCATAAGTGGACAAGCTGATCAAATAAAACTTTTCTGAGAATTGAAATACCTGATATTGCTTTCCAACATCATTCCTGTCAAGAAGAATATTGCACAAATCAGGGCCCTCATTGAGTTTAGAGGCCTCAATAGGCATTTCCCAAATGATAATATCCCATTTCCAACCACAAAACTCTTAATTGATGAAATGGTTTGCTTCCATGACCTTTCCTTCATGGATGGGTACTTAGGCTACAATCAGATCAAGATGGCTCATGATGATGAAGAAGCCATTTCCTTTATAGCACCTCAAGTGATCTTCTTCCACCATGTCATTCCCTTTGGAATAATGAATGTGGGAGACACATATCATCCTGCCAAGCATCGCATCTTTAATCCATTCCTATGGAGGATAGTTGAGGGTTATGTCAATGATGTGGTCATTAAATCCCAACAGCAGTCTGATAACATCACAGATCTCCAAGAAATATTTGACAAGATGAAACAACATTGTCTAAAGATGAATCTGTTAAAATGTTCCTTCGGGGTAATGTCAGGAATGTTCTTTATTTTTTTGGTACACCACCATGGAATTGAGGTTGAACCATAGAAAACCATTGTTATTTTGGAAATGTCACCCCCTGGGAACTTGAAAGAACTAAGGGGAATCCAAGGGAACCTTGATTAATTTCAGTGATTCATAGTCAACTTGTCCCACAAGGATATCCCTTTCACCAGGCTAATGAAGAAGGGAGTTATCTACCAATGTAATGATGAATGTCTAAAATCCTTCGAGAGTCTAAAGCAATACCTATTGCACCCACTGATTCTGATGCCCCTAATTGAAGGGAGGCCACTGATATTATATGTGGCCACTATGGAATGCTTGTTGGGTTCCCTTATCGTGAAAAATATTGATGCAGTAAGTAACAATAGTCTCTACTACCTTAGTCAGACTATGATAGGTATTAAGGCTCGATACTCCGATGTCGATAAGAACTCCCTCACAATCATCTTCAAAGTGAAAACATTGAGGCACTACATGTAGAACCCCTAGTTTCACTTGGTATCTCATATTTATCCACTCAAGAACATCCTTGTCTACCCCATGATGATTAGGTGCTTGGCCCAATGGGTAGTCATTCTTTACAATATGAAATCAGGATTGTGTCAAAGAAGTCAGTGAAAGGACAATCCCTATCTAATTTTCTTGTAGCACACCCGGCCTCCAAAAATACCCTAGAAGGCACCTAGCACACTAATGAGGTGGTCTTTTATTCCCACGATACTCCCCAAACATGGGAGATGTACTTTGTTGGGGTCTCCCAGATTCCCGTCGATACTAGAATGGAGAATCTTAAACTCAATCAGGTTTGTCTATGGATTGTATTTATCTCCCCAGACAAAGTTGTTTTTCCCTACTCTTTATCACTATTTGAAGGCTACATAACTAATGAAGAAGAATACCAAGCTCTCATAGCTAGACAAGAACTATCACTACAACTACACATAGCTTACCTTAACGTCAAAGGGGATTTGTGGTTAGTGATAAAGTATGTTAGTGGAGAATATTCCATAAAAAAGGGGGAACTGGCCCCCGTCATTGGATATGTTAGGGGATTGATGGAAGAATTCCCCTTTGATCCCACACTGCATTATGTTCCCTGATCATAGAATGGTTGTGTTGATGCACTGGCTAATCCATCCGTCGTCTGAGTCGACCATGATCTGGAGGAAGCATCCTTTCATATTAAACACTGAAGAATGGTTTCATCAATCACCATATGTGATATGGAAGAGATCAATTAGGTCAGAACCACCCTAATGAATGATGAAATGATAACCACCCCTGGATGGATTGATCCCATAATCAGCTATCACCACGACATGTCTCTCCCATAAAATTGTATCGGAAGAGGGAATATTCGGTGTAGTATAGCAAACATCACTCAATAGGATGGCCAAAATGATCATAAAATACACTAAAAGTGTAGATTTGATGGAATTATATTTAGGTGCATAGTAGAAGGAGATTTTCTCAACGTCATGGAGGATGCTCACGTAGGATCTTGTGACAAGCATAAATTTGGAAGCATTCTCTCCTAGAAAATCAGGATGTTGGGATATTACTAGAAAACCATGATATAGGACTATGTAGAATTAACTAAGAATTTTCATGCATGCTAGATCGATAAACACATTATCCATAAGCCCCTAGAATTACTACATACCACTAAATGTTGTTGGCTATTTTTCGTTTGGGGGATGGATGTTGTGGGGCCATATCCCCTACCCATATCCAATAAGTTCTAGTACATCCCTACTACTACCGACTTCATTTCCAAGTGGGCTGAGGAAATACCCCTCATGGAGGTTAGGTGGAAGAATATCATCAGAATCATGATATCCCATATCATCACTAGGTTCGGAGTCCCTCAAACAATATTGATGGAAAACAACACCATCTTTTTTTCCACAGAGTTGAAGAAGATTTTCCAAGAGTACAACATCAATTCCAATCACTCGTTCCACTATCATGTAGCTGAATATAGATTGATATAATCCTTCAATAAGACCTTATCGAACATACTCTAGAAGGTGGTGAACAAGGATAATAATTCTGTTTTAGATAAACTCATCCATGATTTTTGGGCCTACCGTACCACCATGCATACTTCAAGTCAAGTAATTCCTTAATCAGTGGTGTCTGTGATTGAAGTAGTATTTCCTATAGAGGTCCAGATACCTTTACTCCAAATAGCCATTTGTGGATAGATTTGAGATGATGAACAGTCACATAAATGATTTTATGATTTTGATTGGTTATATTAGAAATGGTTGCGCACACTACAAAACCGTAAAGTCCACTAGAATTGGATAGCATGAGATTTCAATAAAAAACTTCACCTACATTAATTTATTAAAGGAGAATTGGTTTTTTCTCTCATAGACTTAATGATGTCAGGAATTAAGCTACTGAAATTGGAGCCCAAGTGGGAAGGACCTTACATCATACATAAGGTCTATCATAATTGAGCCTATTTGTTGGACACTATGGATGGGGAGCATGTCACTCCACCCACAAATAAGAGGTTTCTAAAGAAATACTTCTCATAGAAATTATTCACACAAGAATCTACATAAGGGTAAGCCCCATCATTTAACCTCCCTGTATGATGTTATATTTCATTGGATATTTCATCCTGGCCACATGACATTAAACTGTACAGAGTTTGTCCTTATCGCAAGACATTAAACTTCAGGTCTGATGTCCTTGACACGGGAAATTAAACTACACAGTACTTATAGAACTACGTAAATATTTATTCCCTTTTTGAATGGGATATATAGGTACTCCTTGATCAAATATCTTGGTCCAACCATTGTATCATTCAAAATGCCCATGTTATTCCCCTCTTTTGTTTCTACACTATAGGTGAACCAACGCAACTCTTTTTTCTCACACTAAGCATAGTTCACGGGAGCTTAGGAATTATAGTAGGGATTTACACTCACAATAAAGGTACAGGGGTATATAATAGATCCATTATATTATTGAGTGCAATACCGTCAAAGGAATTACATAAGTTCTTGTCGCATGACATTGAACTACACATTCGATATCATTTTCATAAGACATTAAACTACATAGACATCCAAGAACAACATGTTGTTTGATTCTCATCCCCATGAGATATGTATTGACACTCAGTCTTTTATCATTGGGTCCAACCATGAAATCTCCACCAATTCATGTCGATCTACTTTCATCATCACTATATGATGTTAAACTACATTGAAATTCAAAAATTATGTGTTGGTTGATTCATGCCCATACATGATACGTGGTGATGTTGGATGTACAATACTAGGCCCAGATGTAGCTGACAAAGAAAATAATGATTGCCTCTACATAGAGGTCAAAAATTCATAAAGTATTTCCGCTAGAACTATGTATGACTTGATTCTCATCTTCATGAGATATGTAGTGATGCCCAATTCCCTATCTTTGGGCCCATTCTCAACATCTTTCAACATTCACATTAGTTATCCCACATCCTTAATGTATAACCTTAAACTAAACAGAAACATGTCCTTACCAAATGATATTAAACTTCACAAATATGAACAACCACACCACCTGATAAAAAATTGTGCAGAGCATCTACCATTTTTCATTAAATTTCAAACGACTACAAGAGACTTACCCCAGTCATCCATAGTATGGGGTGATTCCACAATCCTTTAATATAACCTCAAACCCATATACCACACTTCAGGTCTTGAGTGTCTCTGACTTATGTCAACCTTTCATGGCCCTTGGAATGTATAACCAGCTTCAAGGGACCTTTTCTTGATTATTCAAACATGCACGTGCCTCCAAGATATACGCATATGATCATCAACTAAATGTGTCACTCTAAAAAAGTAAATTCTAATTCTAGTAATCCTTTAAATCATCATGGGAGTGTTGAACACCTCAATGTGTCTGAACCTCTCCTTGTATGATTTCCCCACATCATTACTCATGACTTGAGAAACTTGATCTGTGATTTACGACACTTTTTCCCAATGCTCAAGAAGATGTCGTTGAACTCCCGACCCCAGGTATCCTAATTAGGCTCTTGTGTAACATTGTATAGACCCAAAGCTTGATGTACAGGGACATTACATTACTTTTTCGGAATACTTAATACATAACAAACACAGACATACAAGTATCGTAATAGTTTAGTGTCTTTGGAAACTCGGAATTTAATCTTCTAATCGTGGTGAAAGATCTTCACCTTCTCCTATAAAGATCTTCCCCTTTTGTTTTATTACCTAAAACCTCTCTTTATATCCTGGGGAAAAGAAAACATAAAAAAGGTGAGCCCAAATTCTCAGTAAGGGTAATCATAGAGAACATAAAACAATCCATAAACATTTGAATCCAAAAGCCTAAACATAAAATCTAAACATCAAAATCTCGATCAATGACAAAAATATTGGAAGTAAATAAGGCATATATCATAAAGGAACATCAATCTTGATAAAATAGCATGGGAATAAATCATGTAATTCTGGCAACCATTCAGCACTTTTCATGATTTCCATAGTAGCCAAGGCATTGCTGCCAAGATGATCTTAGTGGACAAAGTCCCTTTCTGAATCAAGTTCACTCCTTGTTCCAGTCCTGTATCATTAAACCGGATTAACTTACCATTCCAGCCATGTCTTTCTCATGAGATATAAATATTTACCCAATGTATTAGAGGGAGATATTGGTCCCACCCATCTCATAATGAAATAATTCTTACTTGTTCCACAATATAAACATAAATCATTCATTATAACCCAAACAATAAAAATTGGTTTAATAAACATCATCCCATCATAACATAATCCATATAGAAAAAATGGATATCATTTTATCATAAGAAAAGTGAAACCATGTAAATAATAGAGACATTATACATGAAACATAAACATATTAAATAATGTCATTTTAGATGGAAAATAGTTTTGATAAAACAATTGAAATGAATTCTTGAGGAAAATATCCTTTCTTCTTCAAAATAATTTTATTTTCACAAAATGACATGAAATTTTATAAGAAAAGGGTTTTTTGAAAATAATCTTGCAATATTGTAGAGTAAGCTTCATGAAAATGAGGCATTATGAAATCGTAAAAATCTGTTCATGCAGTATAAGTTAAAATAACATTCTACTCGTACTTTTGTCGGAAAAGTCAAAAAGTTCCTTGTGTGGTAAACAAATGTAAGATTCCTTTCATAACATGTGGTAAAATTTAAAAATGGGTAAAAATGCCATTAAAAATACATGAAAAAATTTTTATAAAACATTTACATGGATGATAACAAAAACCCCAGTAAATAATTACGAATAAACAATCTCAAATAAGAGCGACATTGGAATAGTTATCCCTTACCTTAGGTCCGATATGCTTCATACGTTTACAAACCTCCTGTATAATGATTTAAATAATGTCATTGACTTACTACAGAATCAAATTCATTGTTATGATGTCATAAATTGTTCACTTATGACTTTATATTACCCGTTCTTTTGTAAATTCCATGTTAAAGCAGCGTTTTGGGTAAAATCGTATTATTTATCGTACGTGTTTGGACTTGTTGTTCTTGATATTATTACTTATATCCTGATTTACTTAATTACAAAATGTAAAAAATGATTTATATATAATATATATTCATCATATACATAAATATATGATAGATCGATAAATGGAATGAAATACACCATTCATGGAGACGATAGGTCATACGTACACATGAACGTTGTTTTTGTTTCCTTATTAAATTGAATGGAATTAAGTAGATGAAATAAATATATATATACATACATACAGTATCATTAATATTTCATATATTTCATGATTACTTATTATATATACTTTATAATAATTCATGAATGGTTAACATGGAGAATGAATCTCATCGCGTCGTGGAGACTGTAGTCCGTACGTATGCACGAGCGATGATACCATTCCCATGATCGTGGAATTGTATTGAAGTGTATGTATAATATTTCAGAATCAATATAAATTTAAAATAATCATATTTAGTTGTTTATTTAAACCATTATACCCATCCAAGTAAGGTGGTGGTCAAAAACAGATTACACCATGGCGTGGAGACGGTATTCCGTACGTTTGCACGCGCAGTGATTTTATTTTCCATGGGATGGATAGAAGGTGAAATAGGGTTGTTTAATATTTATAATAACATATAAGTATATAATTAATACTGATGTTATTACTTTATAATGAGACAACTAAATAATAAGATGTTGAAGAAGAAAGAAACTTGAGAGAATCGGAAGAAGAGATTACCTCTTCTTTGACGCACCTCCTTTAAGCTTCCTCTTATGGAAATAGAGTAGGTCTTTTGAGAAGACCAGAACCTTCAGAATGTTTCTAGGGAAGTTGAGAAGATAAATGGTCAGGGTTTGTCCGAGATTAAAGGCTCAAAAGGGAGTGAAGAGAATAGATAAGGGGTTCCCTTTTTATAAGGGAGGAGAGGGGCACCTTTGGATAAACTAAAACTATTATTTTATTATAAAGTCATATTCAGTTTTTAATAGCTCCAAATTGATTTATTTAGAAGATAATTTGATTATGGGTCTAAATAATCTCATATAATAGAATTTATACAAGTTTAGGTTTCTATTTTAACCTTATCATTTAGATTTAACTTTAAGTTAATTAATTTTACTTTTACCTTGTCTTCCTGTTTTCTTTCACTATAAGGTTAATAAACTTACTCTAACAAGACAAAAGAACACCAAGTTGTTTATTATTAATATATATAACCTTATATAAGTCTTTTGGCCGAACCATATATTTTTAGGAATAAAATAACAATTAATAATATAATATTTGTTTTAAAAATTATTTTATGTCAATTTTGACACTATTTGGTAATTGATTTTTTTGAAAATCATAACAGAATGATTAGTTCAAAAAAATTTAATTAATCAAAACTCTCATTTCATATTAACCTATTAAATTATTTTAATTCCTAAAAAGTCTCAAATTACATTTATTTTGGTATTTATAACATCAATTATGTCAATATTTCATTAATAAGATAATTACTGCATCATCATTGTGTCATAAATAAATTTAATTATTTAATGTCTAAAATTATAAATAAAATACCATTATGTAGGAAATCTTTTTTTATTTCTAAATAATATTTATAGTCTAATTTATCTTATTTATAACCCTATATAAAAAATGATTTAGTTATTTAACTTTTATTTTAACTATTTTAACCCTTCTTTAAATAAATTAATAATAAATGTCCTAATCTAATACATGTGGGCCTAAATGGTCATATTATATTCCTAAGTTTGTTTTTGGTCGAATTAAACATATCCAATAGAATTAGGACTTGTTTTAGGGTAATAATAATATCATTTTTACCCTTAGTTACCCTATTTACTTTTAACCGTGGTAAAAAAAGTAAAAAGTTACTATTCACCAAAAAATTATTTTCATCTCATTGAACCATATTTTAGTCCTTGATAATAACCATGTCTCTCGGATTTTCAAAATTCCACTCAAAGAAGCGATAAAATTATGTTTTATGTAAATTTGCAAATTCTCCTAGGATGTGGGTAAAAGACGGTGAAAATTTCAATAAAATTTTTATATATCTAAAATTATTATAAAATGACTCCAATGAATTTCATTTAACTTATATAGTTATTATATATCAATTTTTTCCCAAAATAAATTTAAAAAATAAATAATTATTTAAATAAAAAGTCAGTTTTTAAATAGTTACCCAATGATTTCACTATTCATCAAAAATTGAAAGTTTTCAGAAAAATACCAAAATTTCACCCTAGTCTAATTTCGATATTCTGAATCCAAAAATGAATTCCATTTAGAAAAATAAAATTTCAAAAAGTGGGTATTACTATTCATAACGGCTAGTTTATATAACATATCGTTGTTTAGTAAAACTCGGTATTGCGTACAATATACGCTATCGTGGAGGGTCACGATTGCATGTAATGAAACCCAAGTTAGGAAAACATGTAGTGTAAGATCCTTTTAGTGTAGCATACAACACAAGACATTAATAAAATTAAAAATAATATTTTTCATAAATTCTCAGGGTGTTACATTCTACCCCCCTTAAAGTGAATTTTTTCCTCAAAATTCGTCGGGGTTATAAATGGTTTACAACTTGAAAGTTTCTTTATTATAAACCCAAATCATAAAAAGGAATACCAAAACCAATATTTAAAAACTAAAGTATAAAATGTAACGGTTGCCCAAATTAACTAATCATTGGGTTTCCACATAGGGGAACATAGGTGAAAATATGGATATAGAAGAGAAATCTAACCATCATGTTCTGATGGAGAGTGGTAGAGAACATGGCTATAAAAAATCCAACAATCATAAAGCCATAGATTTTTGATGATCTAAGGTACCATCTGATTCATTGGATATAAGGGCACTAGGACAAAATTTTTGGTTTTCAAGATCATTTCCCTAAAGTTGAAAAAATTGGAATTAGAAGAAATACTTTCTTGATTTTGGTACAATCTCACCGTTGGCCATTCCATGGACAATTTATACTTCATCACTTAAAAAATTAAATTTAATTTGTCATTCGTGAAGTGTTAGCAGATCATGTGATAGAATGATTGGTCATTCCATCTATCTCAAAAAAAGGTTTGAAAAAGTTATCAAAAATACATAAGTTCATCTATAGTGAGAGTAATCATATATGGTTCCTAAAATGGACTTATACATCATATATCATACTTCTTAATATAAGAAAATTGGTTTCTACTAAATAGGGACTTCCTGTAGGCCAGTGGTAGGTGATAAAGGCATGTCACACTTCAGTTGTGGGTTCTATTCCCACAGCCTTTTCCGATGCGATGGGTTGTCGCATGTCCTGCAGGTTGTCCTTTTTCTAAAACTACCTTATTATAACTTTCCATCAATAATATCGAAAAAGTTATAGCCTTAAACAATACTAACTTATGTCCAACATAATCTATTCCAATCTTTAGGCTTATCCAAAATGATGTTGTCCAATCTCATATTATAGTGAAAATGATTACCAGAGAGTTCATATAACAACCAAGTTAATACCATCGTTGATCCCCATATATAATAAGATATGTCTTGATGGTCACATTCCAAACATTCGAATGCCTTAATCATGTATTCACTTGGAAAATTAATACCCATTGAACCTTAGTGAAAACATGAGTGCTGTCAAAAGTTAACTCTTTCCACATACCAAAGTCCCAAAATTATGTATACTCAAACCATGATATCACTTGGTCTTTAAAATAATCATGAGCTCATGAATACTATTAAACATATTATTTCCTCCTTATCCATTCATTATGTGCATATCTTCTTCTTTCCAAAAATATCTGAATATCCTTTCATGGTTACCAGTACCGTTCAACATATACTTTCAAATACTTTTGGAAAAAAAATAGTGTAACAATCCTTAGATGTTTCTTTATTCCATAGTACCATTAAATTACCTATACAACATAACTCTTGATAAACATAAAATCATTCCACTACCTTCTTAAACCATTGACCAATAATTAACACTTCTTTCATCTCATATATCATTTGTATTCTCCTCATCATCATCCACATAAATACTACCCATTTGACCATGTTGCTTCACTTCATGAGATTTTCCCTTAGGGAATTGGTTTGCATAATTCCCATAAATTCCACATTTAAAACATATAATCATTGTTGATATCGTAGCAATACCATTATCCTTATACATGGTGTTAACGAAACCTTTTCCTTTGTACTTACTGGATTTGTGTCCTTTTCCGCACCCAATGCATCTTCCAGTTCCTTTGAAACATTCTCCTTGATGCCTCTTCCCACATGATTTACATGATAGAAATTGAACTTTCCTTCCACTATGATCATCATGAAACTCCATCTTTCTATTATTAGCCGAGTCAGGAAACTTACCAAAGTTGAGATTATTGATCATATTATGTGATTGCTGATTAGGCATAATAACGATATGTGGACCTCCAGATCCAATTTCATTCGGGTTCTCATAAAGAATATCATTCCATTGTCAATCATATCCTCCATTATCATGAATCTTCCCATTCCCAGCCATTTTCTAAAACCCAAAAAAAATAGTGTGAGAGGAAAAAATCATAATCAAGGGGGATTACCTTAAATATCTAACATCTTAGGTTAAATTATAAGATTGTTACCATAATTCTAGGACTATAACCTATACTTAAACTTAACCTTAGGGACATCCTTAGGCATACCTTAGAAATATCTCTAGGGATCTCACTAAAGTTCTCGCAACCTAGTTTCCAAAGGTTGACTAAACCTTTCCTCTAATACCAACTGTAGAGACCCAAAGCTTGAATTACATGGACATTACATTACTTTTTCGGAATACTTAATACATAAAAAACATAGACAAACTAGGATTGTAATAGTTTAGTGTATTTGGAAACTCGGAATTTAATCTTCTAATTGTGGTGAAAGATCTTCAACTTCTCCCAAAAAGATCTTCCCCTTTTTTTTCTTACCTAAAACCTTTCTTTATATCCTGGGGAAAATAAAACACAAAAATGGTGAGCTCAAATTCTCAGTAAAGGTAAGCATAGAGAACCTAAAACAATCCATAAACATTTGAAAGCAAAATCTTGAACATAAAATCTAAACATCAAAATCTTGAGCAAAGACATAAATCTTGGAAGTACGTAAGGAATATATCATAAAGGAACATAAATCTTGATAAAATAGAATGGGAATAAATCATGTAATTGTGGTAACCATTCAGCACTTGTTATGATTTCCATAGTATCCAAGGCATTGTTTCCAAGACCATCTTAGTGGACAAAGTCCCTTTCTGAATCGAGTTCACTCCTCGTTCCAGTCCTCTATCACTGAACCGGATTAACTTAACGTTCCAGCCATGACTATCTCACGAGATATAAATTTTTACCCAATGAATTGTAGGTACATATAGGTCCCACCCATCTCATAATGAAATCATTCTTACTTTTGACACAACATAAACATAAATCATTCATCATAACCCAAGGAATAAAAATGGGTTTCATAAACATCATCCCATCATAACAAAATCCATATAAAAAAATGGATATCATTTCATCATAAGAAAAGTGAAACCATGTAAATCATAGACACATTATACTTGAAACATAAACATATTAAATAATGTCATTTTAGATGGAAAATAGTTTTGATAAAACACATGAAATGAATTCTTGAGGAAAATATCCTTTTTTCTTCAAAATAATTCTCTTTTCACAGAATTCCCTGAAATTTTAAAAGAAAAGGGTTTTGTTGAAAATAATCATTCAATCTTGTAGAGGGAGATTCATGAAAATGAGGTGTTATGAAACCGTAAAAATCTATTCACACCATATAAGTTAAAAATAACATTCTCCTCGTACTTTTGTCGGAAAAGTCAAAAGGTTCATCGTGTGGTAAACAAAAGTAAGATTCCTTTCATAAAATGTGGTAAAATTCAAAAATGGGTAAAAAGGACATTAAACATACATGAAAAAAAATTATAAAACATGTACATGGATGAAAAAAAACCCTAGTAAATACTTACGAATAAATAATCTCGGATAAGAGCGAGATTGGAATAGTTATCCCTTACCTTAGGTCCGATATTATTCATACGTATCTGAACCTCCTGTATAATGATTTAAATAATGTCATTGAATTATTAAAGAATAATATTCATTGTTATGATGTCATAAATGGTTCACTTATGACTTTATATTACCCATTCTTTCATAAATTCCATGTTAAAGCATCGTTTTGGGTAAAATCGTTTTATTTATCATACGTGTTTGGAATTGTTGTTCTTGATATTATTACTTATATCCTGATTTACATAATTCTAGAATGTAAAAAATGATTTATATATAATATATATTCATCATATACATATATATATATGTGATAGATCGATAAATGGAATGAAATACACCGTTCATTGAGACAGTAGGTCGTACGTGCGCAAGAATGATGTTTTCATTTCCTTATTGAATTGAATGGAATTAAGTAGATGACATACATATATATATAAATATATACAGTATAATTATTATTTCATATATTTCATGATTACTTATTACGTATACTTTATAATCATTCATGAATGGTTAACATAGAGAATGAATCTCATCGCGTCGTGGAGACGGTAGTCCGTATGTACGCATGGGCGATGATACCATTCCCATGATCGTGTAATTGTATTGAAGTGTATGTATAATATTTCAGAATCAATATCACATTAAAATAATAATATTTAGGTATTTATTTACACCATTATACCCATCCAAGTATGGTGGTGGTAAAAACATATTACACCACGGCGATGAGACGGTATTTCATACGTACGCACGCGCGGTGATTTCATTTTCCATAGGATGGATAGAAGGTGAAATAGGGGTGTTTCATATTTATAATAACATATAATTATATAATTAATACTGATGTTATTACTTTATAATGAGACAACTAAAGAAGAAGAAGTTGAAGAAGAAAGAAACTTGAGAGAATCGGAAGAAGAGATTACCTCTTCTTCGACACACCTCTTTTATGCTTCCTCTTATGGAAGTATAGTTGGTATTTTGGGAAGACCAGAATCTACAGACTCTTTCTAGGGAAGTGGAGAAGAGAAATGGTTAGGGTTTGGCTAATCTTCAAGGCTCAAAAGGGTGTGAAGAGAATAGGGAAGTGGTGCCCTTTTTATAAGGGAGGAGAGGGGCACCTTTGGAAAAACAAAAAATATTATTTTTTTATAAAGTCATATTCTGTTTTTAATATCTCCAAATTGATTTATTTCAAAATTAATGTGGTTATGGGTCGAAATCATATCATAAAATAGAATTTATGAAAGTTTAGGTTTCTATTTTAACCTTATCATTTAGATTTAACTTTAAGTTAAATAATTTTACTTTTACCGTGTCTTCTTGTTTGCTTACAATATAAGGTTAATTAACTTACTATAACCAGCCAAACGAACCCCAAGTTGTTTATTATTAAAATATATAAACTTATCTAAGTCATTATTCCGAAAATTAGATTTTTAGGAATAAAATAACAAATAATAATATAATATTTGTTTTAAAAACTATTTTATGTCAATTTTGACACTATTTGGTAATTGATTTATGTGAAAATCATAACAGACTTATTAGTTCGTAAAAAGTCAATTAAATCAATACTAACATTTCATATTTACCTATAAAATTAGTGTAATTCATAAAAAGTCTATAATTACATTTATTTGGGTATTTATAATATCACTTATGTCAATATTTCAATAATAAGATAATTACTGCTTCATCATTGTGTCATAAATAAATTAAATTATTTATTGTCTAAAAATTATAAATAAAATTCCATAATGTAGTAAAACTTTTTTATCTTTCTAAATAATATTTATAGTTGAATTTATCTTATGTATAAGCCTATATAAAAAATGATTTAGTTATTAAACTTTGATTTTAACTATTTTAACCCTTCTTTAAATAAATTAATAATAAATGTCCTAATCTAATCCAAGGAGGCTTAAATGATAATATTTTATTCCTAGGATTGTTTTTGGTCGAATTACACTTATCCAATAGAATTAGGACATGTGTTAGGGTAATAATAATACCATTTTTACCCGTAATTACCCTATTTACTTTTAATTGTGGTAAAAAAAAGTAAAAAGTTACTATTGACCAAAAAACTATTTTCGTCTCATTAAACCACATTTTTTTCCTTGATATTAACCATGTCTCTTAGATTTTAGAAATTCCACTCACAGAAGCGGTAAAATAATGTTTTATGTGAATTTGAAAATTCTCCTAGGAGGTGGGTAAAAGACGGTGAAAAGTTCAATAAAAATTTTATATATATCTAAAATTATTATAAAATGACTCCAATGAATGGCATTGAACTTATATAGGTATTATGTATCTATTTGGACCTAAAATAAATTTAAATAAAATAAATAATTATTTAAATAAAAAGTCGGGTTTTAAATAGTAACCCAGTGTTTTCACTATTCATCAAAAATTGAATGTTTTCAGAAAAATACCAAATTTTCACCCTAGGATAATTTTGATATTATGAATCCAAAAATGAAGTCCATTTTGAAAAATAAAATTTCAAAAAGTGGGTATTACTATTCATAACGGCTACTTTATATAACATATCGTTGTTTAGTAAATCTCTATATTGCGTACAACATACGCTATCGTGGAAGGTCGCGATTGCGTGTAATGCAACCCAAGTCAGGGATGTGTGTAGTGCATGCTCCTTTTAGTGTATTGTACAACACAAGACATAAATAAAATTAAAAAGAATATTTTTCATCAAATCTAGGGGTGTTACAAACGTCATCAATGCTAGGTCCATGCGAGTCATGACCCGAAACTGCAAGTTCTTTGGTCAAAGTTGTACGACCTTAAACTCTATCACATAACAGTCCAAATCACAAGACCATAAACCTCTAACAGAGACAAAAAATTGTCTGAACAAAAATCCACAAATGGTGGGCTGATAAAAATTCAAGTCTCCACCAACTAGACTATTCATCCATAGAGTTTAGGAAAACATTATGGTGCAAACATAAAATTCATAAATCTCAAGGGGTCCATAACCCTAGTAAAAGCCAAACTATTCCCATCAAACACACTGGTCCAGGAATAAATTAGGGAAATATTGTTCACACCTCCTTTTCATGAGAATATGTTTGTAGGCTATGAAACAATCTTTAGGTCATTCTAATCCCCCCCCCCTTGTATTTTACATATTTTTCTAACCACACATCTTGAGTTGGTATATCTCAAATCACTATAACCTTCCACGACCCTTGGAAAATATACCTGAATTTGAGTACCCTTTTCTTGACTATGCATACATTCCCATGGATCCGGCATATGCGCATGTGGCCTTCAATAAAATGTGTCACTCTGAAAATGGACATGACAATCCTCATGAGCCCTAACATCATCATGGAAGAACTCAACATCTTAGTATTTCTGAACCACTCCTTGTATGACTTTCCTGTATCTTTTTCTGAATTCGAGCACTTCAAATCATGATTTACAGTCCCCATACTAGACTATCCAAGCTAATTCAATATCATCAACTTTACATCACATTGTTTTGAAACCATTATCAAACATGTACTACAGCACTACATTTTCTATGCTTGGATTTCCCACTTCTCATTATTTTAAACCACATAACATAAATATCAAGCTTTATTTTAAGATCTAACTACCCTAGGGTGACATAACCCTTCCTGGATAGCTTTCTTCCCATATCCAACTTCATCATTTAGACATTTGAGACTACAAAAACCTTCCATAGCCCTTAGAAATAAGTGGAGATCATCTTTTCTTGGAAATGATACCGACTCATAAGGGTCCTGAACCTCCAACTGAATGTGTCTTCTCTTTTCCAGAAAGGATCTTCAATCCTTGTGAGCCTTTTCAACACCATGACAGAACCTCGCATCTCAGGGTGTCATGGGACATTCTTTGCATGTATTCACCCTCTCATATTCTTGGACATGGTATTTCGGATTATTATTTACATCATCCATTACCCAAATATCTAGGTGAACCTAGTTTCCCTAGTACTTTATCCTCCTCAATATTACCCTCATAGATCATCCATAGCGCTTAGAAAAGATACCCAGTTCAAGGACCCTTTTCATGGAAATTCATATATTCTCATGGCTCTTATATGTGTTCCTATGGTGGTCAACCAAATGTGTCACCCTAAAAAAGGAAATTTTGATCCTCATGATCCTAGTCAACACCAAAGTATGGCTCAACACCTTAGAGTGTTTTGGATCATTCATGGAATGTCTTCACCATATCCCGTGATCATACAAATGGTCTGATCTAAAAGACCATAAACTAAAGAAATAAATTGACCCATATAAAAGACCGTAAACTAAAGAAATAGATAGTCTGGTATAGAAGACCTTAAACTAAAGTGATATATGGTCCAAGATAAAAGACCATAAACTAAATAAACAGATGGTTCTATCTAAAAGAACATAAACTAAACCAATATATGGTCAGAGCTAAATGACCTTATACTAAAGGAATAGATGGTCCAATCTAAAAGACTTTAAAATAAAGAAATAAAGTTTCTGAACTAAACTACATAAAATAAATCGACATATAGTCAAAGCTAAAAGAACTTAAACTATAGAAATAGATGGTCATAGATAAAAGACCTTAAACTAAAGCAACATATGGTCCATGCTGAAAGACCTTAAACAAAAGAAATAGATGGTCTAAGATAAAATACCTTAATCTAAAGAAATATATGGTATAATCTAAAAGACTATAAACTAAAGAAATAGATGGTCCAAGATAAATCAAATTAAATTAAAGCGACATATTTTATGAGATAAAAGACCATAAACTAAAGAAATAGATGGTCCAAGTTAAAATACCATAAACTAAAGCAACAAATGGTTGGAGCTAAAATTCCTTAAACAAAAACAATATATGGTCTACGCTAAAAGGCCTTAAACTAAATCAACCAATGGTACGAGCTAAATGAACATAAAATAAAGAAATAGATGGTGTGAGCTAAAACCCATAAACTAAAGAACAAGGAAATTATTGTGAGTCCCACTAAAGGGCTTTATTACGTTCAAGATTCTATCAAAATATATGAAAATCACTTATTATTCACGACATATCTTCCACCCAGACGATGTACATCACGATTTCAACATCAAATTCTAGGAATTAATGTTTATTAAATTCAATGAAATGGATGAGTTTCGATAGAAGAGAAACAAAATATTAAGAGATTATATAAGGAAAAAAATTGGATCGTAATTTTAGAGAAACTCATCCAATCACTATATAAAGAAATGGAATCTCCATATTTTTAAGTCTCTTTGAAACATAAAAAATGTGGGGTGTAGTGAAAAAATAGGCGATTCAATACAAAAACTTGATTTACAAAAAAATATGGTTGGTCGTGCTAGCCAAGTAAGTAAGAGTATGGAAGGAGGCATCAATTGAGCATTGGAGTGCCTCCTTCCCAACTTCTTCTGCCTCTACCTTGGGGCAATGAACATTGACCAAAGTAGATAACTCTTCAACCCTCCTCTGAGCAGTGTCCAATGAGGCCAATGATGATGAAATATTGAACTTTATATGAGTGATCATCTCTTATTACCTACATATTTTTTTCATACAGGCATCTGTTTGGCCTTGTAATTCTAAAAACAACTAAAGACCCTGCTCTAATTTCTCCACCACCTCACCCATTTCTTTGAGAACGGAGGCCTTATCCTTGAGATCATGCAAGACCCTTTCTTTTTTGACTAAGTCTCTTCGATCCTAGATGATTTTTTGTATAATTTTGTACAAAGGATGCTAATGGAAACCATCTTCTCATATGTAACATCCCATTATTCTATGGTACATTTCCCTTTGAATAATGGAATAGCTTGCGTTTTACGCAACATTGAGTTCTAGCACACCACGACCAATCAAACTAGCCATTTAAAAAAGAAGTTTTGAATAGTAATACCCACATTTTGAACATTTAAAAATTTTATTTTCATAATGGACTTTATTTTTCAGTTCAGAATATTAAAAATTATCTAAGGGTGAATTACTGGTATTTTTCTAAAAACGTTCATTTTTTTATGAATAGTGAAAAACACAGCGTTATTATTTAACAACAAACTTTTTATTTAAATAATTATTTTTAAATTTATATTTAGTTTAAAGTAAAAAATAGATACATAATACCTATATTATTATAATTTAATTTTTTAGAGTCATTTTATAATAAGATTATATATATATAATTTTATTGAACTTTTTAACTTCTTTTACCTGCCTTCTAGGCACATTAGCAAATTTTCATAAAATGTCATTTTACTGCTTCAGTGAATTTAATTTCAAAAATCTAAGAGACATGGTTTTCATTAATAGGTAAAATTTGGTTCAATTAGATGAAAATAATTTTTGGTGAATTGAAACTTTTTTATTTTATTTACCACAGTTAAAAGTAAATAGAGAAATTAAAGGTAAAAATGATATTATAATTACCCCAACACATGTCCTAATTCTATTAGATAATTTTAGTTCTAAAAAATCATCCTTAGGACAAAACTATGATCCCTTTTGATCCACATTGATTAGATTAGGAAATTTACTATATATTATCTACAGAAGAGTTAAATGTTTAAATTCAATGTCTAATAACTAAACCATTTTTAATATAGGTTTACAAATAAGTTAAATTTGACTATAAATATTAATTATAAATATAAAAATATTTCAGACATCATGGTATTTTATTTTTATTTTTTAGACATTAAATAATGAAATTTATTTATGACACAATGATGATGTAGTAATTACCTTATTAATGAAAGATTAAAATAATTGATTTTATAAATATTTAAATAAATGTAAACTGATACTTTTGATGCATTCCACGAATTTTATATGTTAATATGACAATTTAAGGTAAATTAAATGATTTTTTTATAAGTATTAATGTTTTTATGACTTTCACAAAAACCAAATACTAAATAGTGTGAAAATTGACATAAATGAGTTTTTAAAACAAATACTATATTATAAAATGATTTACTATTCCTAAAAATATAAAAAATTTCAAAAGGACTTAGATGAGGTTATATATGTCATTGGTGAACCACTTTATGTTTTATTGTCATTTTAATGTAATTTTATTAACCATATTGTGTAAGAATACTAGAAGTCACAGTAAAAGTAAAACTATTTAACTAAGAGTTAAATCTAAAAGATAAGGTTAATATGGTGTCCTAACCTTGTCTAAAAACAATTGGTTGAGATTATTTATACCCATCCCTACCATATACTATAAATAAATCCATTTGGATCTATTATAAACCGAAAATTATTTTATAATAAATTATTATTTCAAACGTTTCCTAAAGTCCCCCTAACCTCTCTTATAAAAAGGTACTTCACCTTATCTTAAATTAAAACCTCCAAATCCGTTTGGATAGGCCAAACCCTGCTCATACCAACTCCCAAAAACCCTCACATAAACCTTGAGGCCTAAATTTGATCATAAATAAAACCTTAGGGTCCCTTTTTTTCAAATCAAAAGGAAGAACCCGAAGAAGAGGTAATTATTTCATCACCTCTTTCAATGTTCTTTTCTTTTTCCACTTCCTATTTCATTGTTTATTCCATACCAAAATAATATATCCAGAACCTTATACATAATAATATGTTATTATAAATATGGTACAACCATATTCATTATTCCATCCATCCTATGAATGACAATGTCACCACATGTGCATATGTACTGCTTACCATCTCCATGTCATGGTGAAGTTTGTTATTCAACACTTCATTATTTGGATGGGTATAATAATGAGTATTGTTGATGTAAGTAATAAATATAACATGTTAATTATTATTTATATATAATATACCATCCAATTACATATGATTTAACCATCAAAAGAATGATATTTTCGCTCGTGTGTACGCACGGCTTACCGTCTCCACGACACGATGAGATTTCATTCCCCGTTGTAACCATTCAAAATAATTTTCATTTGTTGAATTAATAATTATTTTTATGAACTAAATATAATTTATTATTTTAATTAAACATATCAAATCCATAAAAAACATGACTTAGGTAATAAAACATAAAAAGGAAAATGAATTAGTTAACACCCGAAATAATGATACTACTGAAATATTATTAACAAATCAATATTAGAAGATCATATATGATATCATATTTATGTATATGGATCTTGTATAATTTAATAACAATTATTTAACCATTATACATAAGGTTAAAATACCCTTGACTAAGGAAAAGTACAAGGTGATGGGTAATTTTACAATCTAGTTATTATCAGAGATTTTTAATACGTAACTATCTACTGGGACTTTTTTATCATTTACATATGTGTTTCTTAAAAATATATTTAAATTTTTTTAATACTTCCAATAAAATGGGTTAAATTCATATATACCCTTTTTGTAATTTTTATAAAATGTTTTGAAAGTAATCTTTCCTTCATTTTCCAACCAAGGTACTTTTTTACCTTTTCAACAAATTAAGAAATGAATATATTTTATAACTTATACGATGGGTGTGGGTATATTATTTCATTCTAACACCTTAAAATATTCCCTTAAAGTCTTATAAGAATAATTTCAAAATAAATTTTTATTTACTTTTAAATTATTTAAAATTAGAAGGAGATATTTCACTCAAATAGTTTTTGGATTGATTTCATCTATGTCAATATCCTTTGTTGGAATTTATGCTTGTTGAAGTTGATTTATTATGATACAATCTTCAATATTTTATTAAGGGTTTTGTGATATGTTTGACTATGGATGTGATATTCTTATACTTTTCATGGTTTATGGTTAAAGTATTAACATTTTGTATGTCAGTTTTAATATGAATGATTATGTTATTTTTCAACCTTTTCATATGAGGAATGCATTGGACGATGTAAGTGATGGACGGGGCCTACTATAGCCCCTCGATTCATAGATAGGTCTCATGAGACAAATTAGTGTCCAACACAAGGCCTTGAAATAAAATCATATTTGTAGTTTTGGAATGAGGCCTTGACTATATGGTTATGATGTCCGACATTATGCATTCCATCATTATGAAATTAGATATTGATATTACATGTGATTATTAGACTAGTAAAATAACCATGTGAATAAGTAAATGTAATTTTTTTATTTACCTTTTCCATATTATGATTAAGTTTATGTTTAAAAGTCTTGTGTTTTAGTTTTATTGATTGCCTTAAAGGATTATGCTTATTTATGATAATGTTCACTATATTTTCATCCTTACTGAGCATCTGAGCTCTCCCCTTTCTTATTTTTTATTTTACCCTGGATGCAAAGAAGTATATTATGACTGACCTGTAGGAATAGGATATTGTATATGAGTGTGTTAAAAATGGAAATGACTATGTTGTTTTCCATTTCATAATTTAATGTAAAATTTATGTATGTATACAATGCTTCCAAGGTTACTAAATTGATCGGTCTTTCAGGACATGATCTCTTGTGATCATGCCAATCTTATGTAATAATTCACAGATTTGGGGTAACTGGGGTCAGGGCATTACAGTTGGTATTAGAGTAAGTTAAGTAAAAACCTTAGAAACTTTATTTCGAAAAACTCTGATTAGGGAACACTACCCTAAAATAGAGTTTCAAGATTAGTATAGAAGAACATCCAAAAATTATGGTAATGTAGATATTATGTGGGTTTTTGAAAAAATACATCCCTTTCTAGATTCGAGCAGGTAGAGGTGGCTCTGGAACAAATATACCTAAGGGTAAAACTGAAAAACACCGCCTTGAGCGAGACTCGAACATGAATTGGTGCATGACAATAGGCCTTTCTAGACTCTTTGTTACAACACTCTGGGGGGATATGCTTTGGATAATTCAAATTTCATTTACAACCCATTATGATGGATTTATGAGTAAATAATTCCCCAAATAAAACATTTTATTATTATTATGGATTATATTAATTAACTATTCAATTTATCTTATGTATTTTACAAGTTTGGAATTATGCATTGTGATTCATAATCAAGTCTAGTGTACTCCGTTGTTTAAAAATTTCACCTAGTTGAAGGAATGGAAACCATATCAACTCACATAATCCATGTAGGTATTTACCTCCTACTCAAGATAATTATAGTGGAGATCATGATGTAACTGGTTCTTAACATCTTTTAACCATACTGGTACAACTCACTCAAGTTATGAAAAATAACATTACCCAAATGGATCTCCCTGATCTGCAATGAAGAGGGTCAATGTTAGACCACTTCATGAGGAAACAACCAGTAACATTAAATGCGACTACAATTCCATTTTTAACTGAGAAATGGATAAGTTCCTTAGAGAAAATATTTCATGCTTTATAGAGTAGCGAAAGAGATAAAGTTGTTATGGCAGTTTATCACCTCACAGGAGATTCAGATCAATGGTGGTAATTAATTAAAAACATAAAGGAGGATGAATAATTGTCAAATATGGAATAGAGGGAGTTTAAAGATCTTTTCTTGGAAAAATACTTTCCTCATGAACATCGAGCAGATATGGAAAGGAAATTTCTGAGTCTGAGGAAAATGGAGGATGAGAATATCGTAGAGTATGAGTCTAACATTACAAGGTTAGAAAGGCATGTAGAAGATTATATAAGTAACCCATGAAGTAATATTTATTGACTATTTGATGGGTTAAAACCATTTCTTCATCGATTATTAGTCTCACAAACCTTATTATTGTATGAAGATATTGTCTCATGTGCTATCAAGACAGAAAAGTATTTCTCTATGTTTTATGAATTTAATGAAATGCAAGAGAAGCACTGATCTGTTGAACACTCTGAAAACATAAATAAGTGTAATGAAGGGAAATTTTGAATTTCCACCCTATAGTAAATGTGGGAAGAAACACCCTGGTACATGCCTAAAGTGGATGATACTTTGTTAAAAGTGTGGATAAAAAGGCCACCAAGCTCATGATTGTAAGGGAACGAAAGAGGTTGTCAATGTTGAGTGCTAAAATTGTAAAGAAATGGGGCATTATAAAAATTAATGTCCTAAGTGCCAAGAAAACTTACCCCAGAAAAAGACAAGGGAGAAAGGCTATGCTTATGCGATCACTACTGCTGAGATTGAAGCTATTAATGACATGGTGGCAGGTAATTTAATAATTTCCTTAAAATTAGGAAATGATTCATTTGATTTGATATCATACAATTCCTTCCTATCTTTCCAGTTTGTCGAGAAAATTAGATATTTTCAATTTGACTTAATAAGGGTGTTGTAAGTCAAAACTCCTAAGAGATGTATCATTACAACAATGTTTTTTCAATCAGTTACAAATATGGAATATAAACATGCTTTATCTGTTGATCTTATTTTCATACCCATGATTGAATTTGATATAATCCTCAGTACGGATTGTCCTTCGGACCATGATGTGAAAATTTGTTTTAAGAATAAGGATGTTACAATTTTTTATGATGATAAGGATTACCTTATCTTTAGAGAAAAAAATGTCACCATTTGATTCTCATATAGATCCACCACAAATAGATCTACTAAATTCAATTATTTGGGGAGGAAGGTATTAAAATAACTATGGGTGAGGAAAATAATGTTCAAATAGAGGATGTACCTATTGTGCAAGAATATGATGATGTGTTTCTAGAGGATTTACCTGGACATCCTCTAGAACAAGAAATTTAGTTTTCCATTGACATAATTTCTAGTTCAAGGCCTAAATTGAAGACGCCTTATAGAACGGACACTGTGGAATTAGTGGAACTAAATAAACAATAAGAGGAATTGAGTTATAAAGGATTTATTCACCTTATGGTTTCTCCAGGGGGATCCCATATTCTTTTTGTTAAGAAGAAAGTTGGATCTATGAAGTTGTGTAATAACTACAAGGAGATTGATGCTCTAACAATAAAGATCAAGTATCTCCTACCTCGCGTTAATGATTTGTTTGATCAAAATCATGGAGATAAATATTTTTCAATCATTGACTTTCGATCAAGATATAATCAATTGTGCGTGAACAAGGATGATATTCAAATGATAGCATTTTAAACCAGGTATGTGCATTATGATTTTACAGTAATGCCTTTTGGACTATTGAATTCACCCTCTATTTTCATGGATCTAATGAATATAGTTTTAAAATAATATCATGATTACATTGTAGTGGTATTTATTGATGATATCTTGGTATACTCCAAAAGAAAAAAAGTTCATGAAAATAACTTTTGTCCTATTTGAAAAACTCTTAGAATAAATGAATTATATGGGAAGTTTAGCAAGTGTGAATTCTAGATTGAGTATATTTATTTTTTGGGCCATATTGTCTCTAAGGATGTAATCTCTGTTGATCAATCTATGGATAGTGAAATCCAATAATGGCCAACACCGGCGAGTATAACTGAGGTATGCAGTTTTATTGGTTTAGCAGGATATTATCGAAATTTTGTCTAGAATGTTTTCAGATTGTCTAACCCATTAACCAAGCTCACACGTAAAGGGGATAAATATTTTTGGGAAAAAGTGTGAATTTTTTGTTGATCAATTGAAGAGAATATTAGTCAATTCTCTTATCTTAAATCTACTAGTGGGGAAAAATGGTTTTGTTATTTATAGTGATGCTTCAAATAAAGTACTTGGTTGTGTACTTATGTAGAATGATGGAGTTATTGCCTATGCATCATGGTAGCTAAAAATTCATGAACAAAACTCTACTAATTATGATCTTGAGTTAACAACTATTATCTTTTCTCTGAAGATATAGAGACACTATCTCTATGGTGAAAATGTGAGGTATATAATACACACAAGAGTTTGAAGTATATTTTCTCACAGAAAGAACTCAACATGGGAAAAAGGTGATGGCTTTTACTACTAAAGTATTATGATTGCACAGTACACTACCACATGAGGATGGTAAATAAGGTGGAAGATGATTTGAACAGAAAGGATCATGGATTTCTGAACAAGATGAGAGTTGAAAGGGATCCTATGTTCATTGATCTAGTAAAGATAGATATGGGAATAATCTTGAAAGGTGAAACATCAATACTTTTTCAAATGGTTACCAACCCAACTTTACAAGAAAGGATAAACAGTTCTCATACTAATGATGAGGAGTTTCAGAAGAAAATTAAAGCTACGAATAATGGGAGATTGACTGACTTCATCTATGAAGATTGAATTTTGAATTTTGGGAAGAGAATTTGTGTACCTGATATACCTTATCTAAAAAGGGAATTTTTGGATGATTATAGTAGCTACAATTTCTCTATACACCATGGTAGCACTATGATGTATAGATATTTGAAGGAACATTTTTGGTGGGACAACATGAAGAGAGAGATTGATGATTATGTGTCAAGATGTATGGTGTGTCAACATGTTAAGGCTGGAAGGCAACATCCTGGAAGAGTCATGGAACCTCTTCCCAAAACTGAGTCGAAATGGGATGATATTATGATGGACTTCTTCATGGGGATACCAAATAATCCTAGAAGTAATGATGCAATATGGGTCATTGTTGATCATCTTACCAAGTCATCACATTTTCTTGCTATAATAAGATTTTTACCACTTGAAAGTTCAGTAATAACATATATTAATGAAGTTGTAAGAATTCATGGTGTACCCCTATCGATTTTTCATGATCGTGATCCCTGTTTTGCATCAAGATTCTAGAAAATTCATTTGAAATACCTCAATACTGAACTTAGTCTGGTAATTCCTACCACCCTCAAATAGATGGAAAATAATAACATACAATTCAAACCTTAGATGACATGTTGAGATCTTTCTCACTTGACATTCTAGGTATCTGGGGTCAATATTTACCTCTGGTAGAATTTTCCTATAACAATAGCTTCCATTCATGTATTTATATGGCTACATATGAAGCATTATATGGAAAGAGATGTCACACACCAACTTTTTGGAATGATGTTGGTGAAAGAAAACTTGTAGGCCTAGAACTTGTTAAGGAAATAATGGAAAAGATAATGATTATCCCAACCCATATCAAAGCAACTCAAACTAGGAAAAAGAGATATACCAATAACCGAAGAAAGGATTTGGGATTTCAAGTAGCAGATCATGTTTTCCTGAAGGAATATCCATGGAGGGTGTTATAGTGTTCAGTAAGAAGGGTAAATTATGTCCCAGGTATGTTAGACCTTTCGAAATTCTAGAACTAATTGGAGTTATAGCTTACCATTTTGCAAAGTAGTCATGTCTCTCCAATGTTCATGATGTTTTCCACGTATCACTATTAAGAAAATACATGTCTAACCCAACACATGTACACACCTTTGAAGGAATAGAGATGGAATTGATCTGTCTCGTTGTGAAGAGCATATCAAGATTCTTGATAGTAGAGAACAAATGTTGAGAAAATGGATGACTCTTCTGGTAAATGTTCTTTGGAGAAATCCTAAAATGGATGAGGCAATGTGAGAACCTGAGGAACTTATTATAAAGAACCACTTGAATATTTTTATGCAGTAGTATTATAACAATTTCTAGGATGAAATTTTTTGAATGAGGGAATAATGTAACACCCCTAGCTTCTTCAGTACATTTACCTTTGAATAATGAAATAGCTTGCATTGTACGCAACTTAGAGTTTTAGCACACCACGATCAATTAAACTAGCAATTTAAAAACCAGTTATGAATAGTAATACCCACTTTTTGAACATTTATAATTTTTTTTTCAAAATGGACTTTATTTTTGGGTTTGGAATATCAAAATTAGCTTATGGTGAATTTTTGATATTTTTATGAAAATGTTCAATTTTTGATGAATAGTTAAAAAACACTGCGTTATTATTTAAAAACCTAATTTTTATTTAAATATTTGTTATAAAACTAAATTTATTTTTATGCCAAAATAGATAAATATTACATATATTAGTCCAATATAATTTTTTGGAGTCATTTTATAATAAGATTATATTTATTTATTTATTTATTTATTTATTTATTTATTGAACTTTTTAACATCTTTTACCCACCTTCTTGGAACATTAGTAAATTTGCATAAAACATAATTTTACCACTTCTGTGAATTGAATTTAAAAAATCTGAGACACACAGTTTTCTTTAGTAAGTAAAATGTAGTTCAATGTGATGAAAATGATTTTTTTGAATAGTAACTTTTAAATTTTATTTACCACGATTAAAAGTAAATAGGGTAATTAAAGGTAAATATGATATTATAATTACCCCAAAACATTTCCTAATTATATTGGATAAGTTTATTTTGTCCAAAAGAAACATTAGTACAAAAATATGATCCCTTTTGATCCACTTGGATTAGATTATGACATTTATTGTATTTTATTTAAAGAAGATTTAAAAGTGTTAAATTCAAACTTTAATAACTAAACCATTTTTAATATATGGGTACACATAAGATAAATTCGACTATAAATATTAATTAGAAATATACAAATATTTCATAAATCATGGTATTTTATTTATTTTTTTTAAAAATTAAATAATTAAATTTATTTATGACACAATGATGAAGCAGTAATTACCTTATTAATGAAAGATTAAAATAAAAGATTTTATAAATATTAAAATAAATGTATATTTATACTTTTGATGAATTAAAAGAATTTTATAGGTTAATATGACATGTTATTGTTGTTTAAATGATTTTTTTGACGTAATAAAGTTCTTAGGACTTTCACAAAAACCCAAAACTAAATAGTTTCAAAATAGACATAAATGAGTTTTTAAAACAAATACTATATTATTAAATGATATACTATTCATAAAAATATAAAATTCATACAAATGACATAGATATGGTTATATATGTAATTAAATAAACACTTGGGGTTCTCTTGGAATTTTATAGTATGTTTATTAACCATATAGTGTATGAATACAATAAGACATGGTAAAAGTTAAACTATTTGACTAAGTGATAAAACTAAATGATAATGTTACTATGGTGACCTAAACTTTTCTAAAACCTATTGGTTGAGAGGATTTAGACACATACATATCTTATCCTCTAAATAAATCCATTTTTAGCTATTATAATCCAAAAATGATTTTAGAATAAATAAATATTTCAATCTTTTCAAAAAGTATCCCTCACCTCTATTAAAAAAGGGCACTTCCCCTTCTCTTAAATTGACACCTCCAATACCATTTGTCTCGGCCAAACCCTACTCAAATATCCTCCCAACTACCCAAAATTCATCTTATACACCATACATTGATCAAAATCTAATTTAAGGAGCCCTTTTGATCAAATCAAAATGAAGAACCCTAAGAGAAGGTAATTATTTCATCACCTCTTTCAAAGTTCTTTTCTTCTTCCACTTCCTATTTCTTTGTTAATTCCATACCAAAACAATAAATCCAGTACCTTCTACATAATTAGATGTTATTATAAATATGATACAACCTTATAAATTATTATATCCATACTATGAATGACAAAGTCACTGTATGTGCATATGTACGGCTTACCATCTCCATGTCATGGTGTACTTTGTTATTCAACACTTCATTATTTGGATGGGTATAATAATGAGTATAATTGATGTTAATAATAAATATAACATGTTAATGATTATTTATATATAATATTACATCCAATTACATATGATTTCACCGTCAAAATAATGATATTTTTTCTCGTGCATACATATGGATTACCATCTCCACGACGCGATGATATTTCATTCCCCAATGCAACCATTCACGAATAATTTTCATTATTTGAATTAAAAATAATGTTTAAGAACTTAATATAATTCTATATATTAATCAAATATACCTATCCATAACAAACATTAATTATGAAACAAAAAATATAATGGAAAATTAATCAGTTAACACCTGAAACAATGATAATATAGAAATATTATTAACAAAAAAATATTAGAAGATCATATATGATATCATATTTATGTATATGGTTATTTTATAATTTAATAAAAATTATTTCTCCATTATAAAGGAGGTTAACGTACCCTCAACTAAGGAAAATTATAAGGTAATGGTTAATTTTACAATCTCTTTATTATCTGAGGTTGTTTATACGTAAGTATTTGTTCTGACTTCTTTATCATCCACATTCGTATTTCTTAAAAATATACTTCAAAATATTTTTACTATTTCCTAGACTATGGTTTAAAGTCATTTATACCCTTCTTTTTCTTTTTATAAATTTTTTTGAATGGAATATTTCCTTTGTTTTCCAAACAAGTTACTTTATGACTGTTTCGACAAATTTGGGAAAGAATGTTTTATAACATATACGGTGGGTGCAGGTATCGTATACCGTTATAACACCTTTTAAGCTTACCTTAGAGGAATATAATAATATTTTCTAAATAAATTTTTTCTTTACTTTTAAATTATTTAAATTAGAAGGAGATATTTCACTCAAATATTTTTTGGATTGATTTCATCTAGGTCAAAATCCTTGGTTGGATTTTACGCTTGTTGAAGTTGATTTTCTATGATACAATGTTCCATATTGTATTGAATGTTTTGTGATATGTTTGAATATGAATGTACTATTTTATACAATTTATGGTTTATGGTTAAAGTATTAACATTTCGTATGCTAGTTTTAATACGAATGTTTATGTTATTTTTCAACCTTTTCATATGAGGAAATAATTGGACGTACTAAGTGACAGGCGGGGCCCACTATAACCCCTCAATGAATTATTATGTATCATGGAAAAAATTAGTGTCTTGGAATAAGGCCTTCAAAAAATTCTTATTTGTAGTCATGGAATGAGGCCTTCACTATATGGTTATGATGTCTGGCATTATGCATTCCATCATTATGAAATTAGCTATTGATATTACATGTGATTATTCAACTAGTATAATAACCATGTGAATAATTAAATGGAATTATTTGATTTATCTACACCGTATTATGATGAATTTTATGTTTAAAAGTAGTTTGTTTTAGTTTTATACATTACCTTAAATGTTTATGCTTATTTATGATAGTTTCTGCAATATTGGTATCCTTACTGAGCATCTGAGATCACCCATTTCTTATGTTTTATTTTTCATAGGATGTGAAATAGTATATTATGAATGACCTAAAGGAATAGTATATGATATATTATTGTATTCAAAAAGAACACAATGTTTTTGTATTCCATTTTAGAATGTAATGTAATATTTATGTATGTATCTAGTTCTTACTATGCTACTAAACTGGTCAGTCTTTTGGTACATGATCTCTTGTGATTGTGCCAATGTTATGTAATAATACACATACTCTTAGTAACTGGGGTCAGGTAGTTTCATCCTTGATAATGAAATAATTTGAAAAGATGCTCCCCTTGATGGAAGAATGTCCCCAAAGGGGTCTTAGTAATCAAGACATGGATACACTCCCGGACCATCTTATGATGTGATTGAGCCTCATTAGTTGATGAAGATGATGTAATATAATGATAACTAACCAGGCAAATCAATGTTGAAATAGGAGAAGAATCCCCATACGCCACTCTCTCATCAGGCATATCATTCGTAGCCTACAGTAGAGGACTAGTCTCCTTTATAAAATATGGCTTCCTACTTGAATTACCATTTCTAGGGAGAGGTATCTTCCTATACGTCTTTCTTAAATTTTTAATCAATTCCATTAGTTCCATTTTTGGAGGCATTAGTTGTAACACCTCAATATTTTGTAGTACATTATTTCTTCAAAATAATTCAATAACTTGCACTACACGCAAAACTGATTTCAAGCACATCGTGACTTACAAAAATAGTTGTTCAAAAGCGGTTATTAATTAGTATTAACTGAATTTTGACCTTTATATAATCCTTATAATTTTCAAATCCATATTATGAGTTTCTTAGATATAATGTAAGTACAAATTCATTTTTTCAGATAAAAGAAGTATGTTTCAAAAAATGCTATTTTACCACCTTTTAATGGTGAACCCTTTATAAATCCAATATTTGAATCGTTTATATATTCAATTTGACAAAATAAACTTCTCCTTTATAATCAGTACATAATAATTTAGTTTTAATAAATTTTTAGTGTTTTTCTGATAACTTTCATATTTGGGTGAATAGTGAAAAATACTATATTTTAACTAAAAACAACTTTTTATAATCAAAATAAATTATAGAATTAAATTATACATTTTAATGGTTTGGATTTATAAATAGATTATATTTTTACTATTTAATATAATGATGCTCATTGTAAGTAATTTCACTTTGAAATTGGACATATACAAGTGTCAAACTTTTGATAGTTATTATTTCTTAAAAATATGTCATTCGGTTTTGACAGCGGGAATTAATTTTAAATTAATAAATAAAACTTCTAAGTTTTGAATTCTCTAAAATATACTTCATTATTGAATTTGGAATATCTAAATTAGCTTAGGGTAGATTTTTGGTATTTTTCTGAAAACTTTTAATTTTTGGTGAATAGTGAAAAACACTCAGTTATTGTTTAAAACCGAATTTTTATTTAAATAATTATTTATTTTATTTTATTTCAAAATAGATACATAATAACTATATATGTTCAGTGTAATTCATTAGAGTCGGTTTATAATTATTGTAGATATATGAAAAGTTTATTGAACTTTTCACCGTCTTTTACCCATCTCCTAGGAGAAGTTTCAAATTCACATAAAACTTAATTTTACCGCTTCTGTGAGTGGAATTTCAAAAATCTGAGAGACACGGTTAATATCAAGGATTAAAATGTGGTTCAATAAGATAAAAAAATTTGGTGAATAGTAACTTTTTACTTTTATTTACCACGGTAAAAAGTAAATTGGGTAATTAAGGGTAAAAATGATATTATTATTACCCTAACACTTGTCCTAATTCTATTGGCTAAGTATAATTTGACCAAAAAAACCATAGGAATAAAATATGAACCTCTTTGGTCCACTTGGATTAGATTAGGACATTTATTATTATTTAATTCAAAGAAGAGTTAAAAGAGTTAAAATCAAAGTTTAATAACTAAAACAATTTTAATATAGGGTTATACATAAGATAAATTTGATTATAAATATTCATTAGAAAGATAAAATGATTTCATATATAATGGTATTTTATTTATAATTTTTATCCACTAAATAATTTAATTTATTTATGACACAATGATGATGCAGTAATTACCTTATTAGTGAAATATTAAAATAATTGATATTATAAATACCCAAATAAATATGATTTGAGACTTTTAATGAATTACACGAATTTTATTGGATAATATGACATATTAGGATTCATTAAATGAATTTGTTTCGAATTAATAATGTTATTAAGACTTTATAAAAAATAAATTATTAAATAGTGTCATATTGACATAAAGGAGTTTTTAAAACAAATATTATATTATTAATTGATATAATATTACTAAAAATATAAGGTCCATCCAAAGGACATATATGATGATATTTATGTCATTAATGAACCACTTCGGGTTCTCTTGATAGTTTATAGTTGGTTTATTAATTATATAATATAAAAATACAAAGTGACATGGTAAATGTCAAACTATTTAACTAAGAGTTAAATCTAAAAGATAAGGGTAAAATAGTGACCCAAACTTGTCTAAAACCTATTGGCTGAGTGGTTTTCGACCAATCCTCACCTTAGACTTTAAATAATCTAGTTTTGAGCCATTATAAAACAACTATGAATTTATTGTAAAATAATACTTTAAGTTTTTCATAAAGATCCCATCCTCCCCCATATAAAAGGACACCATTTCTAACAAATTCCTTACACCTCTAAAGCCTTTTGGCTCATCCAACCTCTACCAAATTAAGCTCCCTACATCCCAATCCTCCTCTTAGAAGCCTTAACTTATGCATAAGGCACATCAAGAGTCCTTTTGGTTCAAACCAAATGGAGTTACCCAAATTAAAGGAGGTTAACCTACCCTCTACCAAGGAAAAGTACAAGGTAAGGGGTTTTCATCATACTTTTTATTACCATGATATTCATGATGTATTTCCACTATTACCTTTTTAGTGGTGTATGTACTTCCTATAATTGTATTCTTTGTGTAATACACTTTAATTTATTTGTATTTACATATTCATTATATGATACCTCTTTCATGGGGTGTGTGTTTTGTAAGTTACCAAATTGGTAAGGGTTTATTTCACAATCTCTTCATTATCTGAGGTTGTTTATACGTGATTATCTACTGGGACTTCTTTATCATCTACATCCATCTTTCTTAAAAATGTATTTCAAAACATTTTTAGTATTTACTAGACTATGGGTTAATGTCATTTATACCCTTGTTAGACTTTTTATAAAATGGTTTGAAAGAAATCTTTCCGTCATTTTCCAAATAAGGTCCTTTTTAACCTTTTTTACACAATTAAGGTAAGAATGTTTTTTTTAACTTATACAGCGGGTGCAGCTATTTTCCACCATTATAAAATCATCGAAGCTTCCCTTACAAGCATATAAGAATATTTTCAAAGTAAATGTTTTCTTTTATAATTATGTGACTTTTAAATGATTTCAAAATAAGAGATATTTCTCTCAAATGTATTTATTTCATCTATGTCATCATACTTTGATGGATTTTATGCTTATTTGAAATTGATTTATTTTGATACAAAACATCCATATTGTAT
Source organism: Viscum album (assembly GCA_963277665.1). Classification (NCBI taxonomy): domain Eukaryota; kingdom Viridiplantae; phylum Streptophyta; class Magnoliopsida; order Santalales; family Viscaceae; genus Viscum; species Viscum album. Next base: position 1,706,631,545 of record OY728143.1, on the reverse strand, counting down.
TGAAGGTTTTGTGATATGTTTGACTGTGGATGTGTTATTTTTATACCATTCATGGTTTATGGATAAAGTATTCACATTTTTTATATTAGTTTTAATAAGAATGTTTATGCTATGTTTAAACCTATTCATATAAGGAATTCATTGGACTTAGTAAGTGATGGGTGGATCCCGATATAGCTCCTCGATGCATCGGTAGGTCTCATGAGACAAACTAGTGTCTTGGAACAAGGCCATGACTAAATCTTATTTTTAGTCTTGGCACAAGGCCTTGACTATGTGGTTATGATAATATGGAATTATGCATTCCCTCAATTATGAAAGTGTATAGTGATATTGCATGTGATTATTTGACTAGTAGAATATCCATGTTAATAAGTAAATTGAATTATTTCATTTTATTTTTGCCATATTATGATGAAGTTCAAGTTTAAGAGGATTTTGTTTTAGTTATACATTTCTTTAAATGTTTATGCATATTTATAAAAGTTTCCGTTGTATTGTTATCCTTACTAGGCATCTGAGATCACCCCTTTCTATGTTTTATTTTTCCCATGATGTGAAAAAAATATTTTATGACTGACCTTCAGGGATAGTTTTAGGGGTTATGAGTGTGGACTTTGGAGACTATGTTGTTGTAGTTTTTTACTTTATCATGTAATATAAGACTTATGAATGTATCTAGTGTTTCCAAGGCTACTAAACTTATCTGTCTTTAGAGACTTTATCTTTTGTGATCATGCCAATGTTATTTAATAATGCACCGACTCTAGGTAACTAGGGTCAGGAATTATAGTTGGTATCAGAGGATGTTTAGTACAAACCTTGGAAGATATATTTAGATAAAATCTGATTAGAGAACATAGACATAAGACGGACTTTGAAGATTAGTATAAAAGTACTTCCTAGAATTTTGGTTTTGTAGATCTTTTGTGAGTTTTCCAAGAAATGCATCCCTGTCTGGATACAAGCAGGTAGAGGAGGGTCTAGCAAAAATGTACCTCAGGGTAAAACCCAAAAACAACACTTTAATCTAGACTCGAATGGGTACTGGTGCACAATGATGGGCCTTGATGCACTTATGGTTACGGCACTCCCAGGGGATATGCTTAGGATAATTCTCATTTCCTTTACAAACCATTATGAAGGGTTTATGAGTATATACTTCCTAATTGAAATTTTTATTATGATTATGGATTATATCCATAAACTGTTCAGTCTACATTAGATATTTTACAAGTTTGGAATTATTCATTGCAATTTATAAACTGACCTAGTGTGTGTCATTGTATAGAAATGGTGCCCAGTATAAAGAATGTGAACTCCAACAATACGTATGATCCAAAGAGTAAAAAGGATCATCTCTTTCACAGTATTAAGCCAAAATTTATAAGGGAAATATTCTCCCATGTATTCTCAACATATAAAGAAATAGTATCATCCGTTAATAAGATAAGTAAATAATTCTCCGAGTCCTATGGATTTGAATGGAAGTAAGAGAAGAATAGGATGGAAGAGAGAAAGATGGATAAAGGGAAGTTGGAAAAGAAGAATTTTACCATATGTGATAACTGTGGGAAGAAACACCCTGGAACTTTCCTAAAGGGAATGGAAGTTTGTTATAAGTGTGGAGAAAAAGGACACCATGTACATCACTGTAATGGTAAGAAAAAGGTTTCAAATGAACAATGCTTCATCTGTAAAGAGTTAGGACACTACGCAAACTGATGTCCAAATCATCAGAGTATTCCCCAAATGATGCTATTGGATAATAATCAGGTTATGATACTAACATAGATGAGGAGTAATGATTAGAGTTCTTATGTTGTTATTAGTGAATTATGTCATTTGAGTGTTGTATCAACAAAGTACTGGTTATAGAAATTATGGAGTATATAAGGATTGTACTGCAGTACTATTTCATTATGGACTTGAGATTGTGTGGAACCAAGAAAAGTGACTCAATAGCAGGTTAAATCTTTGGAAAGTATATGGTTGACAGAAAGATAAACCACAATATGGTTCTAATATTGAGGTAGTGATTTTGTAATAATACATCATTGATTTGGATAAATTATATTAGATATTTTTGACTACCTTGAAGCTGATTAATGATTTGTATATTCGATCATTGTTGGAGTTTACAACATTTTTTGGATAGAAGGAGTATATCCAGTATTTTATAAGGAATAAGGAATCATGAATATAATCAACAAGGTTTTATGGTAATTCAGGATGTAGCAGTGTTTTAAAAGAATACATGATGAAGGTTTTCACATGTTATTATACGGAAAAAAGGATCTTCATTGTGTCTACCTTCCTTATAAATTTTGGAATGTGAGTTTGGACAGAAGTATTTTGGATAATTCTAGTTTGAGATTATTTTTGGATTGCCAAAAAAGGATAACCTGGAGGTCGGGCAGCAACCCGTCGCGTCTGGCAAGGCCGTGAGACTTGAACCCAAAACCGAAGGGTGACAAGGGTGTATCAACTACCACTGGCCCACGTGATGTCCTGGATTGAATAATTTAGTCTTTTTTTTTAAAAAATCATGTAGATAAATTATAATTTCTTTTTTTTAGCCCTATAAAAATAGGATAAATATAATATTATTTTTAAGTTCTATTATCGTTTAGATTGAAATATGAGTTTGTGGTAGAAATTAGTTAAAAGATGGGACTCTACTTGTCAAGTATATATTTTTCTTCTTCTCTTATTCTATGAAGAAAATAATTATTATACTTTAGTGAAGAGACCTTAAAACAAAAAATTTGTTATCCTAATACCGTATGTTTTGTTGAACCGATGGTATTTTAAATCATAATAGATTGATTAATTTAAGGCCCTCAATTTTACACTTGTTTGTGATTGATGACCTCAATAACTACCTATAAATATTTACATTTTTCCTCCAATTATATGTATCTAATTTCCACCAATGATCTCCTAATCGATATCATAATTTGGTAGTGACTTTTTCATTCCATTTTTCCTCTAATTAAGACTAAATTTTATTAACCCAATTTCCGATGTGTGTTTCCCCACAAAGGTATTTTTTATATTCAACCTTTTTCAAAAAAAAATTCAAATTATGAGGATGAAATTTATTGAAAGAGGGAAGAATGTAACACCCCAATATTTCATAGTAAGTTATTTCTTCAATGTAATTCAATAACTTGCACTACCCGCAATACTGTGTTCAAGCACACCACGACTTACCAAACTAGCCGTTAAAAAGTGGTTATTAAATAGTATTAACTTTATTTTTAACTTTATATAATACTTAAAATTTTAAAATCCATATTATGAGTTTATTAGACATAATGTAAGAACAAATTCATTTTTTTCAGATAAAAGATGTATTTTTCAAAAAATGCAATTTTACCGCCTTTTAATGATGAACCCTTTTTAAATAAAATATATGAAACTTTTATATATTAAATGTAACAAAATAAACTTCTTATTTAGAATAGTAACATAAGAATTTAGTTTCAATAAATTTTTGGTGTTTTTCTGATAAATTTCATATTTGGGTGAATAGTGAAAATACTATATTTTAACTAAAAACAACTTTTTTTAATCAAAATAATTTATTGTGTTAAATTATACATGTTAATGGTTTGTATGTATAAATAGATTATATTTTTACCATTTAATCCAATGATGGTCATTTTATGTAATTTCACTTTGAAATTGGACATAAACAAGTGTCAAAATTTTGATAGTTATTATTTCTTAAAAATACGCCATTTGGTTTTGACAGCTAGAATTAATTTTAAATATTTAAATGAAACTTCCATGTTTTGAATTTGGTAAAATATACTTCATTATTGAATTCAGAATATCAAAATTATCTTAGGGTAATTTTTTGGTATTTTTTTGAAAACTTTTAATTTTTGATGAATAGTGAAAAACACTGAGTTATAATTTAAAACAGAATTTTTATTTAAGTAATTATTTATTTTATTTAAATTTATTTTAAGTCAAAATAGATACATAATACCTATATAATTTCAATGTAATTCATTGGATTTGGTTTATAATAATTTTAGATATATAAAAATTTTATTGAACTTTTCACAGTCTTTTACCCATCTCCTAGGAGAATTTGAAAATTCACATAAAACTTAATTTTCCTACTTCTGTGGGTGGAATTTTGAAAATACAAGAGACATTGTTAATATCAATGAGTAAAATGTGGTTCAATAAGATAAAAATAATTGTTGGTGAATAGTAACTTTTTACTTTTATTTACCACGGTAAAAAGTAAATCGGGTAATTAAGGGTAAAAATGATATTATTATTACCCTAACACATGTCCTACTTCAATTGGATAAGTATAATTCGACAAAAAAAACTTTAGGAATAAAATATGAACCTTTTTGGTCCACTTGGATTACATTAGGATATTTATTATTATTTAATTCAAAGAAGAGTTAAAAGAGTTAAAATCAATGTTTAATAACTAAAACATTTTTAATATAAAGATATACATAAGTTAATTTTGATTATAAATATTAATTAGAAAGTTAAGAAAAATCCTACATAATGGTATTTTATTTATAATTTTTAGACATTAAATAATTTAATTTATTTATGACACAATGATGATGCCGTAATTACCTTATTAGTGAAATATTAAAATAATTGATATTATAAATACCCAAATATATATAATTTGAGACTTTTAATTAATTCCACGAATATTATTGGTCAATATGACATTTTAGGATTGATTAAATAAATTTGGTTCGAATTAATAAAGTTATTTAGACTTTAACAAAAATCAATTATTTAATAGTGTCAAAATTGACAAAAAAGAGTTTTAAAACAAATATTATATTATTAATTGATAAAAAAATATTAAAAATATGAGGATCATCCAAATAACTTTTATAATGTTAGTTATATCATTAATTAACCACTTGGGGTTCTCTTGGTAATTTATAGTCAGTTTATAAACCGTATAATATAAAAATACAAAGAGACATGGTAAATGTAAAACTATTTAACTAAGAGTTAAATCTAAAAGATAAGGGTAAAATAGTGACCCAAACTTGTCAAAACCAAATTGGTTGAGTGGTTTTCCACCCATCCCCACCTTAGACTTAAAATAATCCAGTTTTGAGCCATTATAAACCGAATGTAAATTTATTATAAAATAATACTTTAATTTTTTCCTAAAGTGACCCTCCTCCCCCTTATAAAAGGACACCACTTCTAACCAATAAATCACACCTCTCAAGCATTTTGGCTCATCCAACCTCTACCAAATTAATCTCCCTACATCTCTCTCCTCCACCAAGAATCCTTACCTTAGGCAGAAGGCACTTCAAGAGTCCTTTTGGTTCAAACCAAAGGGAGTTACCCAAATTAAAGGAGGTTAACCTACCCTCTGCCAAGGAAAAGTACAAGGTAAGGGGTTTTCATCTCACTCTTTATTCCCATGATATTCATGCCATATTGCCACTATTACCTTTTTTGTGGTGTATTTACTACCCATAATTGTATTCTTTGTGTAATACACTTTAATTTATGTGTATCTACATATTCATTGTATGATACCTCTTTCATGGGGTGTATGTTTCATAAGTTACCAAATTGGTAAGGTTTTATTTCACAATGTCTTCATTATCCGAGGTTTTTTATACATGATTATCTATTTTTAATTCTTTATCATCCACATCCAGGTTTCTTAAAAATGTATTTCAAAACATTTTTACTACTTAGTATACTATGGGTTAAAGTCATTTATACCCTTGTTAGACTTTTTATAAAATGGTTTGAAATGAATCTTTATGTCATTTTCCAAACAAGGTCCTTTTTAACCTTTTTGACAAAATTAAAGTAAGAATGTCTTTTTTAACTTATACAACGGGTGCGGCTATTTTCTGTCGTTATAAAATCATCGAAGATTCCCTTACAATATTATAAAAATATTTTTAAAGTAAATGTTTTATTTTATAATTATGTGACTTTTAAATGATTTAAAAATAAGTGATATTTATCTCAAATAGTTTTTATTTCATCTATGTCAACATCCTTTGATGTATTTTATGCTTATTTGAAGTTTATTTTTTATGATACAAGACTTACATATTGTATTGACGGTTTTGTGATTTGTTTGACTGTGTATGTTTTATTTTTATACCATTCATGGTTTATGGAAAAAGTATTGACATTTCGTATGTTAGTTTTAATACAAATGTTTCTGTTATGTTTAAACCTATTCATATTAGGAATGCACTGGACTTAGTATGTGACGGGTGGAGCCCGCTATAGCTCCTCGATGCATCGGTAGATCTCATGAGACAAACTAGTGTCTTGGCACAAGACCTTGACAAAATCTTATTTTTAGTCTTGGCATAAGGCCTTGACTATGTGGTTATAGTATTCTGGCATTATGAATTCCATAAATATGAAAGTGTTTAGTGATATTGAATGTGATTATTTGACTAGTAGAATATCCATGTGAATAAGTAAATGGAATTATTTCATTTTATTTTTTCCCTATTATGCTGAAGTTCAAGTTTAAAAGGATTTTGTTTTTGTTATACATTGCCTTAAATATTTGTTCTTATTTATGAATGTTTCTGTTATATTGTTATCCTTACTGAGAATCTGAGCTTACCCCTTTCTATTTTTTATTTTTCCCTGGATGTGAAGAAATATTTTATGACTGACCTGTAGAGATAGTCTGAGGGGTTATGAGTGTGGACTATGGAGACTATGTTTTTGTAGTTTTTCACTTTATCATGTAATGTATGACACATGAATGTATCTAGTGTTTCCAAGGATACTAAACTAATCTTTCTTTTAAGACCTGATCTTTTTTTATCATGCCAATGTTATGTAATAATGCACCGAATCTGGGTAACTGGGTTCAGGGAATTACATTATTGATGCAAACGATATGTCCACATGGAAAACCAGCTGGCCTAAAACCCCATTGGGAAAAGTCGTCACCCAAGCCTATGAATAATCCCGAGTGTGGAAAGCGGGAGCGCCGGTAGGTGTAAATATGATCACAGATAAGATATATTTATAGGATAGTATCTTCAAAAATTTGTGGATAATGGCAGGATGTCGTTCTCCTCGAGCACTATACAAACGAATGGGGTAGACTCTCAGAATGCAGCCAAACTATCAAGAAAATTTATATGTCATGTGTGGATCAAAGATAATCATATTTTCCCCACTGGCTATAAGGATCCCATCCTGAAGAGAGATAATATAAGACCACTCACCAAGAGATCTATTATCATAACCAACAATAAAATTGCCCGGTGCATGAAAAGTAGTAATGTTAAAGCTATCAGGTCGATATAGTGCACCCCTGACTTCTGCAGGGGTCATAGAAATAGGTCCAACTCCATAGATGTCCTGCAGTTTAGGGATAGATATGGGTTCTGAGATCCTAGAGGTATTGTAGTACTTGTAACAATGGAATTACTCCCATATCAAGATGAATAAGAACTGAAGAAGGCCACCAATCCTCTTGGGAGTGCTTCATTGTTGGATATGACCTAAAATATGGAATATGCGTGAAATAAGGGGTACCACCATGTTAAGGATCTTCCTTTCTACAAGGAATGCCACCATTACCAACATGCTAAAATGAATTCCCAATAATGTATCCTCAACTGGGAAGAGCCACCCATTTAGGAACATAGAAAGAAATCTTTCCGACCTAAGGTCCAAAGAAACCTCTGGGTTCACTTGATATCCCCATGAAGCATAATCCCCATCTTCCAGAATATCCCAATACGTTCCTACCATATCACAGACTTTCTACGAAGGGAATTAGTGGGGGTAGATAAAGTTTGGTCTGACCCCACTAGCACACAAAAATATATTGATCCATTCAGTGAAGGAAATAAGTGGGCACACTATCAGCTCTCTCCCAAAAAATTTCTTCACAATGATGATCAACTCCTTCACTAGAATCAGAGTTTATAAAAGATCATCCCATAAATCTACAGCAGGAAGAAATTAATCATAAATATTTCCAAGAAGAGGGATGATTCCCAGGTTATGGAAATCCCATAAACTGATACCCACCTCACCCTGATGAAGATGGAATTTGTTGGTTCTAGGACACCATTGGAAAATCATTTCCACAAGGAAGTCGGGATAGTGAAAAAATGATGAATTGAGATACCCATAAAGCTTCGTGGAGATGAACCCTATATAGAACATCAGAAATTTCTAAACAGCTCTGCGTCACCTAGAGTGTCCAATCCCATTCATCGGAGAAATTTCATCCATGAAAAGGATCCCATTTTCAATACCATCTTCCAGCAGAGGCATACATATAAGAGGAAAAGATTCTAGAGTAAAATTTGGTGATGTTTTTTTGAACAAGTTCATGACCATCCATATTCAGTGAATAATTGGAAAAGGGGTAAGACGAGCCCTAAAATTGGGGCATAACCATCTAATCATCCTCAGTAATCATATCCTAAATTCAATCAGGAGATCTAGATACCTAGTGAAATTGAAGGTTAAAATATAGGTGAGTTATAACGGTATGATCTAAGAAGACAAACATGTACAGTTTTAGTTGATCATATAAGGGATAATTATGAAATCCAAATGAAAGGAACCTCTGTAGGACATCGTTATCAGTGCACACATGATAGTGGGGATCTTCATTGTGGTTCCTATAAATCATGGACCTCTGGTTGGAAGCAGCTAAGTAACCTTGATAAGAACCAGATACCATCTTAAAATTAGTATGTGGAACATGTCAAAAAAAGGAATTACAATGAATTGACAAAAAATAAACCATGACATGAGAAAGTTGAATCAAGAATATTTCATGTCTTAGCCAAGGGTATGTGAACCACATCCAAGAGTTCATGAGTTTCCAGATCTATGAAGTACATGCAAGGCGCATAACTCATACAAGGGACCACGTTCATTACATGACTCCCTTGGAGACTCTTGATTTCGTGACCTAAACATCATCATCTGAATTGTCAATAATCAAATGATTGGGCCAACAAATCTTGTGAAAACCACAGTACAACCATATCCCTCATAGATAATGCCTGAGGAATTACTAAAAATTGTGTTTTTCGTTGAGGCTAGTGAGATCCTGATTAGAGAGTGGTCTTGCGCAAGAGATTTGAAAGAATAGGTTCATGATAGAGACTTGTGGAAATGGTTCGTGATTAGGGTTCGTGGAAAGCTATCATGATAGAAGCAATAGTAGGAGTACTCTGGAGAATAGGAGTCCAGTTTAATGAATTTTCTTACACCCATCCCTATATATAGACAGTTTATGAAATACCAAAGGTCACCTAGTAGGCCAAATGTCACCCAAAGAACTGGTTCACAACGCTGTCAGGGACTCTAGCAGGATTTAGTTTTCCACAGAAGTGAGTCCTTTCCCACTTAGATGTCATTTCTAAGGGGGGAATTTTTTATACCTTCTAAATTAGCATTGGAAAAATAAAAAAGGAATATGTACCAAAATATTGGTTTTATTTTCCCAATGAAATCAAGAAGAATAGGATAGTCAAAGACTCGTGAAACCCTATTAGAGACTCATGATTGCGTGAAAATTTCAAATTCACCTGAATTCTCCAAGCATGTTGTTTCACCCATGGCGGGTCCAATATAGCTCCCTTTGAAAAACTTTTTTTCTCTCATGAAGGCCCTCAGACAACTGAATGAGGGACTGAAGGCCGCATGGTCTGTCATTTACAAGTGACTAAAAACCCACCCAAAATCCTTCGAAAATAAATAAGGATGACATTATAAATGAAGAGAACCCATGTGGTCATAAAGTTCATGTTCTCTATGATAATTAGGATGAATGAAATCCCTTGGTGTTGTCTAAGTAATCTTGGTTAACCTTCAAGCCTTTGTCACATAAAATTAAGGAGATAAATGGGAGGAGGTGAGAGGGATTTTCCATTGTTGAGAGACGTGTGAGGCACTCCATGAGAAATCCACAAGACACCATGAGACTTTGAGAAATCCCTATGGATTTTCAGCCTCATCGCTTGGAAGTCCATGAGAGAATCCAAACAAATCTGTGATTCTCTATGAGAAGATGGACAAAGATTTCTTCTATATGGTTTCACACTTTCCATATGACCAATATTTCTCAGTCAAGACATCACCAAAAAATTGATTAAAAATCATAGATATTACTCATGACAACTCTCATGATCTTTGGACATTGTAAAATTGATAATATCAAAAAGGAGAAGGGGAGAGGGGTTCGTTGTCACTGAAGTATATGTGACGTACCCTTAACCACCCACAAGGAACTACAAGTCCTTAGTGACACGTCTGGATCACCTTGCACGATCGATTTATCTTTCCATGATCATTATGAAATGTGCCCCATAAATCTTCATGGTGTTTAAGGGAAAACTGATTCATTTTAAATGAAATTCTTGTGCACCCATGTATAACCCATATTTTTCATGTGACTCATCTCCAAAAAATAGAAAAAATACCCTCGATAACTCACAATAAATCTTGCAAGACTCCCAACATTTGTTACATCAAACCAAGGGGATCAAAAAGTATGAGGAGAGAGGTGTTCATAGTCACTGAAAGGCGTGGGATGCGCCTAGTTAACCCGTAGTGTTGTCCCATGAGACCCCAAGATATGTCACCTGGGGTCTCGTGTGTGTCTTCTCTTAGGAACTTGGATCTCGTGAGGACCCTTGGACATGTCAACATGACAACATGAAAGTACCTCAACATGTCTACATGATAAAACAAGTCTCCAATTATCATCAATAATCCGATAAAGGAAGAGACATGCATCACTAAAAATTAGGATATTCCCCCGAATCTATCCATCGAAGAGGCTCATGAAACTACATGACATCCGGCCCCCTTCACTGACTCCAACCTGGACTCAAGCTAGATACACCACACAAATCGGTGAGTATCCCAGATGGATATGCCTATAAATTCCCTAGTCTAACATGAAGAAACGTTTGGAATTGCGAAAACTACTTTGTGACTTGGACTCTAGACTTATGTAGACATCTCAGAGCGACCACACAACCATCTAATTTTTGACCAGGTAATACACTAAAAAACAGACAGAGTAGTCATACTATAGACATATGGTACTTCATGTGATCATTCATAGATCACATGAAGGACCTCTATTAGGTTAAGCGAAGAACATCATGTAATCCTACAAGACCAACTAAGATTCAAGACAAACCAACATTGAATAAAACCAAGGAATTCACAATTCAAGGGTTGGAACCAAGACTTAGAGTGGAAGGTTTAGGCGGAGGACATGCTCATTGGCCCTTATGATCTATGCAACTGTCAGCCAAAGTCATGTGACAGCACCAAGTTGCATCACCCAGATCTCATGATACCCCCATAATATGTCTCCTAGGACATGTGAAATACCTCATACATGTCAGAACAAGTCACATGCATCTCTCACGGTCACCACTTTTATCTTGAGAACCCCCTAGGTCCATCACCCAAGACTTGTGTCATCCCCCAGAAACATTACCAGACTCATATAATGATGTCTACTCATGTTATCCATGTCCTGGTAGAGCATTTGAATTTGGAAACCATGCTCTCACGATGCCATCCAGGAAAGTCTGCTGAGACTTGTGATGCCCTACATACATGTTGGTCAGGTCTCGCAATGACTTCTAGGGATGTCATCCAAGACACACAAAATCCCTCAGACTATGCCACCCTAATTCTCACGACACCCCTCGTATGTTTAATGTTGGTTAATGAGATGGATCCCAATAAATACCCACTGGGACATGCGACATACTCAAGAAAATAAGGCCATACTAATAGGGCATCCCATGACATAGTGATATTGATCTTCCTCAGTGTGTACACCCAGACCAACAAGGAAACTTTAGTGTGTAAACCCAAACATGAATAGAACTACAAATACTATGATTCCTTCTATATTCAAGATAAATAGGTTTCCATACCTGAGGTTTGAGATCCATATTGATTATCCATGAAAATCTCATCGTTTAAGCCCCTTACTTAATGTAATGACCTTGACCACTTTATCTCTCTTGTTTCTCACAAATGATCATGGGACACATGGGATTAGAGAGTAAAATAATTATATCATCTACAACATAGACCCCCACAATGGTATAGGGTACCCTCAGTGTGTAAGCCCAAACAAAAATATGAACTATGAGAACTCAGATTCCCTCTATTACCGGGATATGTAGGATGCCTTCTCATGGCTCGGGCTACACACCAAACACCCCAAGGATTGTTCCATTACACAAGTCCCACACATATACACATTGATTCTATTCATCCGCTCTCCCTTGTTTCTCACACCGAGCATAACTCAAGTGGGATATGGGGGATGCAACAAATACGTCATTTGGTATCATATATCTCCATAATCTAGGGAATCCCCAATGTGAAATCGCCAATATTAATCAAACATTGATAATGTTGATTCCCACTATACTTGGGATGCATAATACATCCCTCTAGGATTTGGGATTGAATACTCATTTTCCCAAAGTACCCATATGAGTCCTCCCAGAAGACGTTAAACTACATGGGTTAAATGAACTATGTGGGTTATGATTCCTGCAATAATCAGGAAATGCAGGACACCATATACTGGATTATCCCCATCATCAGAATATTAATCATCGCCCCCATATGGGAGCATATCCTAGAATACTGGGTTATAAATTAACATCATATAAATAATATATTCCCCATTAGGGTAATAGATGAAGAACCTCAGGTACATACATATGGATTCCTCAACAAGACCCCCTTTTTCTTTGAAGATATAACCAACTGATAAACTGTTTTTTCATGGTATTCAGTCCTATATCAAGATTATGAACATATCCAAGAACATATATTAAATCTATAATAGAGTAATGGAGTATAAAAAAACTCCACCCAAAAGGGTGTGATGATCCCGACCTCCCATCCCCTCGACCAATGCGAGTATCCAAGAGTCATTGGGCCTGAAAACCTAAATGACCACCGAACATTGGAAAGAAGGTCAATACCGAGTTACAGATGTGAGAACCATTGGGTGTTTCTAAGAAAAGGGAAAATGTTATCCTTACTATAAAAATTATTTCATTCCATTAAGAAACTCGATGAAACAAACTTCTTATGAATTACATACAGTGTAGCGAATATTTATTGGTATTTGGATTTAAATGGGGATGAGTGAAGATTGTGAAATTTTTTATTATTTTCAATTTAGTTTTTATGTGTTGTTAAATGGTTTTGTATTCAAAATATTAATTTAAAAATTGGATTCCTTAAGAATGTCTCCAAGGATGAGTTAGATATTTATAAAATTATTTTCTTTAATGTCAATGTCTCCCTCGAGTATAAACTCATTGAGTAATTTTCATGAATGTTGTTGTGAATTTTTGTGATTATGTGAGTTGATAGATTCATTCTAAAGTATGGTATATGATTCATATATTTTTTTTGTTCAAAATAATATGGGGATTATTTGGTATGGGATTTTTAGAGGATAGTATGTGTTATGATTTGTGATTTGTTTTGAATCATACATATTATAGGGATTTATTTACATTGATTCGATGAATGGAATAGATCACCTCCATCTAACTACTAATGGGAGACTCAGGAATATAGGGGGGGTGAATTGGATTATGTACCATCTAAGAATTGATTATTCTCTCCCATGACATTGTATTAAACCAAAACACTAACAAACCAATATTATGATATGGATATGACTATCACTAGAACATTATTTTTTTCTCATGTAGATCATTATCATGAAGGAATATGATTGGTTATGGAAAGATATGATTGTTTTATCATTGAGATTATGAGGTTACTAGGGTTCTTGACATAGTTCACCTAGTGTATCCCCCACATTATCTGTTTCCTATCCTATTTTGAGTAATTATACTTCTTTTTATTATTGAAAACTTTTACTATTTGTTAGTTATTTTTTATTTTTTATTTCATTTTTTAGCTGACGTTAATACATATGATGTTATAAATATAGTTTTTTACGTCATTTATTTAAAAACTGACATAAAAAACATAACATCGATATGTTTTTCAGGTCGGTTATTTAATAACCGACGTGAAAAACTAGTGGTAGAGTGTTTATCACATCGGTTATTAAATAACCTATGTGATAAACCATTTCCCAAGGGTTTATCACATCAGTTATTAAAATAATCGACATCATAAACCCTCCCAAGTCCTTTATCACGTCAGTTATTTTATAACCGACCTGAAGCACTAGTTTGGGAGGGTTTATCACATCGGTTATTAAATAGCCGATGTGATAAACCAGTACAGGGGTGTTTATTACATCGGTTATAAAATAACCGACGTGAAAAACCATTCCACAAGGGTTTATCATGTCAGTTATTCAAATAACCAATGTTATAAACCCATCACAGTCATTTATCACATCGGTTATTTTATAACCGATGTGAAAAATCGGTTGGGGAGGGTTTTTCATGTTGTTTATTAAACAACCGACCTAATAAACCCCTAGGAAATGCCTTATCACGTTGGTTATTTAATAACCAACATGGTAAAGAATTTTCCTAGGCCTTTATCATATTGGTTATTAAATAACCGATGTGAGAAACCATTCCATAGGGGTGTATCTCGTCGATTATTTAAATAACTGACATGATATACCCTTCCCCATTCCTTTATCACATCGGTTATAAAATAACCGATGTGGAAAACAATTTTTTTTAAAAAAAAATTGAATGTAGTCCTCTGCTCTACCCAGAAACAACCAGAAACCAAACCAAGAATTCATACCAAAAAAAATAGAAGTAGACCAAAACAAGAACCAAAGAAAAATTAAGCATTTACATTGATAACATTTAAAACTTAAAATGTCAACTAAAAACAACTAAAATCCAACCAAAACAATCACCAAATACACAATTACAATTACAATTTTCAAAATTACATTTTACATTACAAACAAACTAAAATCCAATCGAACCTGTAAAATAATTTGACCATTCAACTTCTAAGTTTTTGACCTCTTGAGAACTATACAGATTAGGGTTATCAAATAGCTAAAATGTTATAGAAAAATATATAACGTGTAAAATGAATAAATCAACTGAAATATTATGGCAATGTTCATAAGAAAATCTAACCTGGTCAAACTTCAAAAGTGATCCCATTGTAATTATTTCGTACATAAATCTTAACATATAATATCTGAATTCATTGAAGCCTTGTTGTTTATGTAATTTCTATTTAAATGAGTGTGAATTAAATATAACTTTTTATGTAATACATCCAAAATTACAAATTATAAATGGATATTTACCTTCACTTGTACATATTTGATCTTGGCACCCCTTTTGTTTGTGGTTTTTCGAAAGTTGTTTCATCCCCTTTTAGAAAATAATTTGAATGAGATAAATTTATAATTCATTATAATATAAAAAACTATAAGGAAATTTAAACATACTTCTCCAACAAATTCTTAAAACTTTTCTTCCCATCACCATGGACAAAGCATATACAATATAGTGTTTTCTCTCGTGGACAAAAAACACCCAACATCCAATGATCACTGATATAAAGGAAAATTTTATGTAAGTAGTTTTTTTGTTAAAAGAGATAGAACACTATCAGATATATGTTTAATACCTCTCACAATAAGGCATCATCCAACACTGTGTGATAATATTTTGTTGAAATCTTTCAGCAACATAAATTTCTTTTTCATCCTCATCCAATGAATGTGCATCAGGGGAAAGAAAATGAGGGTCCATAAACCCATATACATCTGTCTGGTCATTCCTCTCACACATGTTATAAATATACCTAATAAAAAACAGAAATAAGTACTTGTTTTTTTATAAATTTAACGTAGGGACAAAATTTTGTAAAGACTTACATGGAAAAAATATGCACCACGTTGATTCCCAACTTGTCTCCAGTATCAAGCTCAATGATATCATTTTTCAAAATTCCTACATTCATTTCACATCCAAAAACATGACCTTCTAATGGAAATTAATAATACCCCACTAATAAATTTGAATATATGGACAATCTGTCAAAATTACTAGAATCTATATCTGATGTCATAGCCATTTGTATTTTTTGTTGTCTATAAAGTATGTCTTTACCTTTAAAGTATTCCTATAAATAAATTGATAAATATATTAGCTTTAAAATGCTAAAACAACTTTATTAATAAATAAAATATAAGATATAACACACATACCTTTAGGTTAATGACTAGTATAAGTTTGTATGACAAAACTAAAAAGTGGCTGATACTATGTCCAATTGTCATCACCTCATCTGTAGGTACTGGAACACAAGCTGATATATCTATAATATCCTATAAAGTGACCTTATGCTACTCTAACTCTAACTTCTAATGATGAATTGTATCTCCTATATAATATACCATCCCATATGCCAATATATGTTAGTGAGGATCATAAACATACAACTCACAATAAGTAGGAAGCTGTGGCGAAGGATTAAGATAAAAAAATGGGGTACGCAGGTTGAGGTGGATCAATGGAGGCCTTAGGATGAGGTGGAGGAGTGGGAGTTACTTCCATAGGTGGGGGAGTGGGATCTGCTTCCGGAGGTGGATGATAAAAAATGGGGTATGCAAGGGGAGCTAGAGTAGTGGGAGCTGTAGTCTGAAAATGTTTTTGCATGTCTGCAAACATAGACTGTACTGATACTCTGATGTTTTCCTCCATAATCGCATTAATATTTTGAACTTCAGCCTCCAAAGAATCTATTTTTTTTATACACACCCTAAATGGAAGATGTTGAAGAACATGGAAACACTTTTCTTACTGATACACTCGTCGGGTATCCTCATACATGACCTAGGTGTTCGGGCTTTCCCAATGTTTCAGATAAAATATCATACCTCCCAGTAGCTGTAAATGCCCCCTGTGTGCACTTCTCCTCAAGAGAATTTTTTTTTAATTAATTAAAAAAAAATTATTGATTCAAAGTATATAATTCATAGATAATAATTTAAATAAATAAAATAAATATCTTACAATTCTCTCAGCTACGATCCTCGATTCATCTGAAAGATTTTGCCCCTTTTTCCCATCTGATCCCTCTTCCATTTTTCATTTCTAGATGGAGGGGACAGAGGAACAACCTCTCCTAATATTGAAGACTCGGCTATATGTTTTTCTAATTTTTCTTCCATTACTTTTTCTTCTAATAATGTATACGCTTCCCGAGATAATCTACGAGGGTATAAATTTTTAGCTTGGATCTACTAATGATATTTCCTTGTTTGCTGTAAATTGACAATAAGAAATCCTTAAATATTTATTAATAAGTTCAGTTATATAAGAAAACTTATAAAAGGTTACACTGCACATACCAAAAATGATTTTCATCTACTAATTTGAACAAATTTTATCTGTGTTTCTTCATCTTTGAAAGGATATATATGACATGGATTCTCATGATTTCTTTGAACATAAATGAAATCAGATGTGAGTGTCAATTTGAAATCCCTCCATCTTATAGCTACCATCCATAAACTTCTCTTCTTGAGTCCTCTAGTGTCAAGAATATCAAATGTTGTCTGATAAAGAAGAGGGTGTTTATATTATGTTATATTCTTTTAAAGATAAGTCAAACAGTAGAAAATGAACTTACCAAAATAGTCTCCCATAACTGAGCTTCTAACGTTTCGTCCACACTTTTCCAATCATTGTACAAAATGAAAACTTTTACTTTTACTTGATTTGATACAAAACACTTAAAATCTTTTTCATTTGGACCTCTTGGAATATAACTGTCATCAAAATCAACTATTATCTTCTTGTCCTGGGCATGGGAAACTGATAATTTTGGTAAACGTGTCCTGCCACATTTACCAAACTCTTGAACTCTTTTTTGTTATGGTATCACATGAAGATGATTGTGGAACATCAAAAGTATCATGTAAATGTTCCTCCCCAGAGGAATCATCCTGTTTCTCACCTTCAGAATCATGTGGTTGATCAACTGATTGATCTGTCATTGTCCTTGAAGTCAAAACATGAAACATTAATTAAAAAATAAACAAATTCAACTACCACAATGGTAAACATGGTAAATATGGTTTATCATGATAAAAAATGGTAAATATGGTAAACATGGTAAACATGGTATTGTAATTTTAATTTTAACAAAATCAATAAATATATAACTTACGTAAAGTAAAACATGATAAATTATGATAAAATATGGTAATATATGGTAAAATATGGTAAACATGTTAAACATGGTAAACTATGGTGAACTATGGTAAACATGGTAAACATTTTAAACATGCTAAACGTGGTAAACATGGTAAACAAGGTAAACATACGTTACCTGTAATATTAGGAATGTACACATGGATTGTTTTCCCAAATTCCTTCGTCATGATCATTCCTTATCGCACAAACCATTTCTACAACATGATCATTAGTATTTTCTTCTAATCATTCCATGGAAGTAGGGATATCACATAAATCGGCATCTACATCAATTTTATCCTCACCAACTTATTATTTTTTATCTTGTAAAACAATAGACCAGTGCATTTCTAATTGATCAACAACATAGAAAATTTGTTTTTCATGTGTTGCCTGTATAAAAGAATCTATTGTGTCTTCCAATCTATTCATATTAATAATTTTCATTCCAAATTCATCTTGTCTTACACTTTTGATACCGATAAACCATTTTCAGTTAAAAACAGGAACTTTAATTTTAAAGTAATTAACCTCCTATATTTCATTAATGACTCCATATGATGCTCTTGATGGAAAAATTGGACTTTTGTCTTTAGAAGTCGAAATATTCATTGCTTCTGCAAACATCAATACCCCACTATTCTGAACTGCACTTCAGTTGTCCTGATATTTCATATGAAATGTATATCCGTTAATGTCATACCCCAACCATGTTATCGAACTTAAACTTGGACCACCCACTAACCATCTTCACGTCTATGAGATATCTGATCAACCAAGTTGGGTCTTTTTAAACCATGTCAAAAATGTTTTGTTGTGCTCATTCAAAATCCACATTTCATTATTTTTTGGATGACATTGTTTCAACTCATTAATATGAAATGTGATATACAGTTGAGCATCAACTATGTTATTCAAGATGTATAAATGTACCTTCTTCATCTGTTCAGTTGACAAAGATTTGAATTTCAAGCCACGAATCCCCTTTCCCTCAGTACTAACTTGTTGATGATGAGATATAGGAAAACCTATGTACTCCACTACAGACAAGTATCTCGTAAAAAACTCTGCAACCTCCTTAGAAATATAATTTTCAATAATGGAGGATTCAGTTCAATAAGGATTTTTAACTTACCCCTTCAATGTTTTCATATAACTTTCAAAAGGATACATCCAACGAAGATATACAGGTCCACAAATCCTTATTTCTAGAACCAGATGAACCATTAAATGCACCATTATATCAAAAAAAATATGGATGGAAATACAGTTCCAATTGACAAAGTATAGATATTGCATTTGTTTCAAAAGTTTTCAAAGAATTCGCATCAATCACCTTATTACAAATTGAATTAAAAAAATAACACACCTTCGTCATATTCTTTATAACATGGATGGGAAATATTCTATGCAATGAAACTGATAGAAGTTGTTGCATCATGACGTGAAAATCATGAGATTTCATACCTATCAACTTCAAATCCTTCAGAGAGACAAAGTTTTTTACATTTGAAGAATAACCTTGAGGTACTTTAATATCATGAAGACACTCAGAGAATATAATTTTATCCCTCTTGGATAATTTATAAAAATCCAAAGGAAGAAAAGTTTGTCTTCTATCAGAATTCAGAGCTTACTCCGAACGTATTCCCATTGATAGTAAGTCTAATCTTGTATTCAATCCATATTTAGTCTTTCCATTAATATTTAACATTGTTCCAATAAAACTGTTGTAGATATTCTTCTCCACGTGCAAGACAGTAATATTATCCTTCACTTCATGATATCTTTAATATGGTAGCTCAAAAAATATTTACCTTCTCTTCCAAACATGTCTGTCATTACAATATTTATGTGTCTTTCCTAATGTCACATCAAGGTTTTGCACCCTCTCAAAATACTCATCTGGGGATAAAGGTTACGGAGTAATATCTAATTCTCGTGACTCATTGTATGCCTTTTTAGTCTTCTATATGAGTGATCCATAGGTAAAAACTTTCGATGACCCATGTAGAATTTTTTCCTCCCAGGATGCAATTGACAATATGAAGTCTGTTGTTCGCAAATTGGACATGCTTTATTCCCATTAACATTGTATCCAGACAAATTTTTATACACTGGTAAGTCATTTATAGTGAACATAAGCACTGCATGTAGTTGAAAATATTTCATTTTATAATAATCATACACTCTCATACCATCCTCCCATAAGAGTTTCAAATCATCAATCAATGGTGACAAGAAAACATCAATATCATTTCTAGGTTTCTTTGGACTAGAGATCATTATACTCAACATGAAATATTTTTGATTCATATAAAATTCAGGAGAGAGATTGTAAATTACCAATAAAATAGGCCATGAACTATGTATGCTACTGAGACCTAGATATAGATTCATTCCATCTGTGCAAAATCGAAGTATTATATTTATAATTTCATTTCCAAATTTCAGATACTACTCATCAATTCTCTTCCATTGTAGACAATCACTTAGATGATGAATTTTTCCATCACATATCCACTCATCGCCATGCCATCATAATCTTTTTTCATCATGTGAGTTAGAAAATAAACATTTCAAACGAGGAATTATAGGAAGATACCAAAATACTTTGACAGGAATCTTTGTAATCTCTACATCAGCATGTGCTTTTTCTTTCAACTTATACCATGATGTCCCATATTTAGGACACTCTAACAGAAATTCATATTCCTTACTATATATTATACAGTCATTTGTACATGCATGTATTTTTTTATCCCATTCCCACAGGGCATAATATATTTTTTCCTTATAATGTGATTCTGGAAGATTGTTGTCTTTTGGAAAATGTTTTTCAACAATTGTAGAAGCTCCATAAAACTTTTGTCTCTCCATTCATGTTTCACCTTCTGGCTAATCAATCCTAACACTGCCGACAAAACTGTAAAATCTGTACAACTAGGATACAATGGTTTTTCAACATCACCATATAGACACACAACTGTCGGTTCTATCTCAAATTGTTCTACTTCAATATCATGAATCATTTATTCAATTCTATATGATTTATAATCATGAAAATCATCATCATCAATAGATCTGACATTCTGTCCAGTTTCACCATGACAAATCCAAGGGCTGTAACTTGGATTAAAACCATGACAAATTAGATGATCTTTGACCTCTCAACTTTTCAACTTCTTCATATTCAAACATTTCAGGCATGGACAGAAAAAAATGTCATTGCTTGGAACATTTCATTTAGCAAATTCCAAAAAAGCATCAACACCTTCCTCATATTTATTACTCATTCGATGTGTCTTAATCCGACCTTGACTCATTATTACCTATATCAAATATCAAAATTATACATCTTGTGAAGAAAAGAAAATTTTATATTTATATGAAAAATAACATAATTTGAATTCAAAACAATTTTTAAATATAAAAAATGAAATAAAACATGTTTAAAAGTTATTATTTGTAATAACAAGTATAACAATTAAGAAGACAAAAAAGAAAGACCATAAACATGGAATTATAAAAAACCCTTTTTGGATAAACCCATAATGAAAAATTTTTGATACAAACCCCTTAATGGCTCAACCCATAATGACAAAATGATGTACAATCTAGAATTCATTCGCCACGATTTTTGTAATATACAACCCTTGTTCATTTGAAAAAAATCAATTGGATTTTGTTATCATATTAACTTTCATGATGAATTGAAAACATACATAAATAGGTGAGAAACTAGATTATAAACATGAACATTAGAATCAAAGTAAATGAAATAAAAAAATGAATTTAGGGAATCCTCAAAAAATATTATTTAAATCAGGGCGGGTTGAAAGACATACTTAGGGATTTCGAGTCAATATGAGATATTTGTTAATAATAAATATAATTAAGGATCTAAACAAACTAACATTGAGGGAATGAGTTCTAGGTGGGTTTCTAGGTTTTACGTGCAATAGAGAAGAGCCAAAAGCCATAGATCGAAGAAAAAGGATAAGCATAGGGGTCCTGATAAATCATTTAAAGGGTTTATCATGTCGGTTATTTTATAAATGACGTGATAAACCACCGAGGCTTGATTTACCATGTCGATTATTTCCTAACCAACATGATAAATCATCGTCACTCAGTTTATCACGTCGGTTATAAAATAACTGGTGTGATAAATGGCTTTTTTTTAGTTTATCACATCGATTATAAAATAACCGACGTGATAAATAATATTTTTATGTTTATCACGTCGGTTATTTTATAACGGACGTGATAGACCTCTTTTTTTTAGGTTTATCACATCGGTTATAATATAACTGACCTGATAAATCAAGGTTCGGGGGTTTATCACTCAGTTATAAAATAACTGACCAGATAAAACTTCGTGATTCCATTTATCACGTCGGTTATAAAATAACCAATGTGATAAATCCAATCATTGAGATTTATCACATTGGTTAAAAAATAACTGACCTGATAAATGTCTATTACAGATTTATCATGTCTGTTATAAAATAACTGACGTGAAAAATACAGTTTCATGGTTTTCCACGTCAGTTATATATAACCGATGTAAAAAATTCCACTATGATAAACATTTTCTGCACTAGTGGTAGCTGAGAAATGGATAAGTTCATTAGAGAAAATATTTCATGCATTATAGAGTAGAGAAATGGAAAAAGTTATTATGGATGTTTATCACCTCACATGAGATTCAGATCAGTGGTGGTAATTAATTAAATACATAAAGGAGGATGAAGAATTATCAAATATAGAGTAGAGGGAGTTTAAAGATATTTTCTTGGAAAAATACATTCCTCATGAACACCGAGCAGATATAGAAAGAAAATTTATAAGTCTGGGGAAAATAGAGGATGATAATATTGCAGAGTATGAGTCTAACATTACATGGTTAGAAAGGCATGCTGCAGATTATATACGTAACCCAAGAAGTAAGATTTATTGACTATTTTATGGGTTAAAACCATTTCTTCATCAAGCATTAGTCTCACAATCCTTATTATTGTATGAAGATATAGTCTCATGTTCTATCAAGACAGAAAAGGATTTATCTATGTCTTATGAATTTAAAGTAATGCTAGAGAAGAACTGATCTGCTGAACACTCTAAAAAAGGAATTAAGTTGAATAAAGGGAAAATTTTAATTTCCACCATGTAGTAAATATCGGAAGAAACACCCTGGTACATGCCTAAAGGGGATGTTAGTTTTTTACAAGTGTGGAGAAAAAGGCCACTAAGCTCGTGATTGCAAGGGAATTAAAGAGGTTGTCAATGTTGAGTGCAACAAATGTAGAGAAATGGGGCATTATGAAAATTAATGTCCTAAGTTCCAAGAAAACATACCCTAGAAAAGGAAAATGGAAAAAGGTCAAGCTTATGTGATCAATACTATTGAGGTTGAAGCTATTAATGACATGTTGGTAGGTAATTTAATCATTTTCTTAAAATTAGTGAATGCTTCATTTTACTCGAGATCATCACATTCTTTCATAACTTTCTAGTTTGCCAAGAAAATTATATATTTCTAATTTGACTTAATAAGAGGGTTGTAAGTCAAAATTCCTAAGAGTGGTATCACTACAATAATGTTTTTTCAATCAGTTACAATTATGGAATATAAATGTGCTTTATCTGTTGATCTTATTTTCATACCCATGATTGAATTTGATATAATCTTCAGTATGGATTGGCCTTCGGACCATGATGTGAAAATTTACTTTAAGAAGAAGGTTGTTACAATTTGTGATGATGATAAAGAATACCTTATCTCTAGAGAAGAAACATCACTATCTGATTCTCATATAGATCCACCCCCAATAGCTCTACTAAATTCATTTATTTGGGGCAAAGGGATTGAAATAAATATGGGTGAGGAAAATAATGTTCAAATAGAGGATGTACCTGTTGTTCAATAATATGTTGATGTGTTTCTAGAGGATTTACCTGAACATCCTTCAGAATAAGAAATTTAGTTTTCCATTGACATAATTACTAGTTCAAGACCTATATTGAAGACCCCTTATAGAACGACGACTATGTAATTAGTCAAACTAATGAAACAACTATAGAAATTGAGTAATAAAGGATTTATTCAACCTTAGTGTTTCTCCAGGGGGGTCCCCTATTCTTTTTGTTAAGAAGAAAGATGGATCTATGAGGTTGTGCATTGACTACAGCGAGATCGATGCTATAACAATAAATAACAAGTATCTCCTACATCACATTGATGATTTTTCTGATCAAAATCATGGAGATAAATATTTTTCAATGATTTCATTTTAATCTAGATATCATCAATTGTGCGTGAAGAAGGAAGATATTCAAAAGACGGCATTTTAAACTAGTTATGGGCATTATAAGTTTATAGAAAATCCTTTTGGATTGATAAATGTACCCTCTGTTTTCATGGATCTAATTAATATAGTTTTAAAGGAATATTTTGATTACTTTGTAGTGGTATTTATTAATTATATCTTGGTATACATCAAAATCTACAAAGTTCATGAAAATCACTTTTGTTCTATTCGAAAAACTCTTAGAATAAATGAATTATATGGTAAGTTTAGAAAGTGTGAATTCTGGCATGAGAATATTTATTTTCTTGGCCATATTGTCTCAAAGGATGGAATCTCTGTTGATCCTTCTATGGATAGTGAAATCCAATAATGGCCAGCACCGACGAGTATAACTGAGGTATGCAGTTTTATTGGTTTAGCAGGTTGTTATCGATATTTCGTCTAGAATTTTTTCGGATTTTCTAACCCATTAACCAAGCTCACACATAAAGGGGTTAATCTTTTTTGGGAAAAAGTGTGTGAAAAAATGTTTTGAATAATTGAAGATAATATTAGTTAATACTCTTATCTTGAATCTACCATCAGGGAATGATGGGTTTGTTATTTATAGTGATTCTTCAAATGAAGGACATGGTTGTGTACTTATGCAGAATGATGGAGTTATTCCTATGAATCATGACAGCTAATAATTCATGATCAAAACTCTCCTACTTATGATCTTGAGTTTTCAACTGTTATCTTTTCTCTGAAGATATGGAGACACTATCTATATGGTGAAAAATGTGAGGTATATAATGATCACAAGAATTTGAAGTATATTTTCTCACAGAAAGAACTCAACATGAGGATAACGTGATGTATTTAACTACTAAAGGATTATGATTTCACAATACACTACCACACGAGGAAGGCAAATAAGGTGGTAGATGATTTGAGAATAAAGGATCATGGAGTTCTGAACAAGATGAGAGTTGAAAGGGATACTATGTTCATGGATCTAGTAAAGATAGAAATGGGGATAATCATGAAAGGTGAAACATCAATACTTTTTCAAATGGATACCAAACCATCTTTAATAGAAAGGAAAGAAAGTTCTCATACTGATGATGAGGAGTTTCAGAAGAAAATAGAAGCTGTGAATGATGGGAGATTGACTGACTTCATCTATGAAGATGGAATTTGGAATTTTGGGAAGAGATTTTGTGTACCTGGTATACCTTATCTAAAAAGGGAATTTTTGGATGATTCTCATAGCTCTAATTTCTCTATACACCATGGCAGCACTAAGATGTATAGATATTTGAATGAACATTTTTGGTGGGACAACATGAAGAGAGAGATAGATGATTATGTGTCAAGATGTATGGTTGGTCATCATGTTAAGGCTGGAAGGAAACATCCTGGAGGAGTCATGCAACCTCTTCCCAAACCTGAGTGGAAATAGGATGATATTATGATGTACTTTTTCAGGGGGATACCAAAGACTCCTAGAATTAATGATTCAATATGGGGCATTGTTGATCATCTTACAAAGTCATCAATTTTTATTACTATAAGAAAAGATTTACCACTTGACCATTTATTGAGACTATATATTAATGAAGTTGTAAGAATTCATGGTGTACGTGATCCCTATTTTACATCAAGATTATGGAAAATTCTTTTGAAAGACCTCAATACAAAAATTCGTCTGAGCAATTCCTACCACCCTCAAATAAATGGGAAATCATAACATACAATTCAAACCTTAGAAGACATGTTGAGATATTTCTCACTTTACATTCAAGGTATGTGGTATCAATATTTACCTCTGGTAGAATTTTCCTATAACAATAGCTTTCATTCATGTATTCAGATGGAACCGTATGAAGAATTATATGGAAAGAGATGTCACACACCAACTTGTTGGAATGATGTTGGTGAAAGAAAACTTGTAGGCCTATAACTTGTTGATGAAACAATGGAAAAGGTAATTATTATCCCAACCCATATCAAAGAAACTCAAACTAGGAAAAATAGATATACCAATAACCAAAGGAAGGATTTGGGATTTCAAGTAAGAGATCAAAATTTCTTGAAGTTATCTCCATGGAAGGGTGTTATAGGATTCAGTAAGAAGGGCAAATTATGTCCCAGGTATATTGGACCTTTCGAAATTCTAGAACAAATTGGATTTGTAGATTACCGTTTTTCAACGCCGCCATATCTCTCCAAAGTTCATGATGTGTTCCACATATCACTATTAAGAAAATACATGTCTAACCAAACACACGTACTCACCTATAAAGAAATAGATATGGAACGTGATTCATCTCATTATAAGGAGCCTATCAAGATTCTTGATAGCAGAGAACAAATTTTTAGAAACCAGATGACTCGTTTGGTAAATGTTCTTCGGAGAAACCATAAAATGGATGAGGCAAAGTGAGAACCTAAGGAACATATTATGAAGAACCACCTGAATCTTTTTATGCAGTAGTATTCTAGAAATTTCTAGGATGAAAATATTTGAAGGAGGGAAGAATGTAACACCCCAAGCTTCTACAGTATGTTTCCCTTTGAATTATGCAATAGCTTGCGTTGTATGAAACTTTGAGTTTTACCACACCATGACCAATTAAACTAGCCATTTAAAAACCAGTTATGAATAGTAATACCCTCTTTTTGAACATTTATAAATTTTATTTTTCAAAATGGACTCTATTTTTGGGTTTAGAATATCAAAATTAGATTAGGGTGAATTTTTTGTATTTTTCTGAAAATGTTCAATTTTTGATGAATAGTGAAAAACCCTGCGTTATTGTTTAAAAACTGACTTTTTATTGAAATATTTATTTTAAATTTAAATTTATTTTTATGTAGAAATAGATATATAATACCTATATTAGTCAAATTTAATTTGTTGGAGTCATTTTATAATAAGACTATATATATATATATAATTTTATTGAACTTTTTAACATCTTTTAACCACTTTCTTGGAACATTAGTAAATTTTCATAAAACATAATTGTACCACTTCTGTGGATTGAATTTAAAAAATCTGAGAGACATAGTTTTTATTAGTAGGTAAAATTTAGTACAATGGGATGAAAATTATTTTTGTTGAATAGTAACTTTTAAATTTTATTTACCACAGTTAAAAGTAAATAGGGTATCTAAAGGTAAAAATGATATCATAATTATCCCAAAACATTTCCTAATTATATTAGATAAGTGTATTTTGACCAAATAAAACATTATTACAAAAATATTATCCCGTTTGATCCATTGGGATTAGATTAGGACATTTATAATATTTTATTTAAAAAAGAGTTAAAAGTGTTAAATTCAAAATTTAATAAATAAACTATTTTTAATACAGGGGTACACATAAGATAAATTTAACTATAAATATTAATTATAAATATAAAGAGATTTCCTACGTCATGGTATTTTATTTATTATTTTTATACTTTACATAATTAAATTTATTTATGACACAATGACGATGCAGTAATTATCTTATTAATGAAAGATTAAAATAAATGATATTATAAATATTAAAATAAATGTATATTGATACATTTTATGAATTACATGACTTTTATAGGTTAATATAACATGTTATAGTTTATTAAATTTTTTTTTTTTGAAGTAATAAAGTTTTTATGACTTTCACAAAAACCTAAAACTAAATAGTGTTAAAATAGACATAAATGAGTTCTTTAAAACAAATCTATATTATTAAATGATATTCAATTCCTAAAAATCTAATATTCATACAAAGGACATAGATAAGGTTATATATGTAATTAATTAACCACTTGAGGTTCTCTTTAAATTTTATATTAAGTTAATTAACCATATAGTGTACGATTAGAATAAGACATGGTAAAAGTTAAACTATTTAACTAAGAGCTAAATCTAAAAGATAAGGTTAATATAGTGACCTAAAATTGTCTAAAACCTATTGGTTGAGAGGATTTAGACCCATACCTACATTATTCTCTAAAAAATAAATTTTTAGCTATTATTAGACAAAAATTATTTTAGAATAAATTATTATTTCAATTGTTTCATAAAGTGTCCCTCACCTCTATTAAAAAAGGGTACTTCCCCTTCTCTTAAATTGACACCTCCAATACCATTTTTCTCAGCCAAAACCTACTCAAATATCCTCCCAAATACCCAAAAGTTATCCTAGAGGCCTTAATTTGACCATAATTCAAATTTAAGGAGCCCTTTTGATCAAATCAAAAGGAAGAACCTGAAGAAAAGGTAATTATTTCATCACCTTTTTCAAAGTTCTTTTCTTCTTCCACTTCCTATTTCTTTGTTGATTCCATACCAAAACAGTAAATCTAGTACCTTCTACATACTTATATGTTATTATAAATATGGTACAACCTTATAAATTATTCTCTCCATCCTATGAATGACAAAGTCACCATTTGTGCAAACGTACGACTTACCATCTCCACATCATGGTGTAGCTTGTTATTCAACACTTCATTATTTGGATGGATATAATAATGAGTATAATTGATGTTAATAATAAATATAACATGTTAATTATTCTTTATATATAATATTACATCCAAATACATATAATTTCACCATCAAAAGACTGATATTTTCGCTCGTGCATACGTTTGGATTACCGTCTCCACAACACGGTGAGATTTCATTCCCCAATGTAACCATTAAATAATAATTTTCATTAGTTTAATTAAAAATAATGTTGATGTACTTAATATAATTATATATATGAATCAAATATATCCTATCCATAACAAACATGACTTATGAAACAAAAAATATAGTATAAAATGAATCAGTTAACACCTGAAATAATGATAATACAGAAATATAATTAACAAAGAAATATTAGAAGATCATATATGATATAATATTTATTTATTTGGTTCTTTTATAATTTAATAAAAATTATTTCACCATTTTAAAGGATGTTAATGTACCCTCGACTATGGAAAATTATAAGGTAATGGTTAATTTGACAATCTTTTTATTATCCGAGGTAGTTTATATGTAAGTATCTGTTTTGTTTGCTTTATCATCCACATCCGTATTTCTTAAAAATGATCTTCAAAATATTTTTACTATTTCCTAGAATATGGTTTAAAGTCATTTATGCCCTTCTTTTTCTTTTTATAAATTTTTTTGAAATAAATCTTTTCATCGTTTTCGAAACAAGTTACTTTATGACACTTTTGACAAATTTTGGAAAGAATATTTTTTTAACATATACGGTGGGTCCAGCTATCGTCTACCGATATAACACCTTCGAAGCTTCCCTTACCATCATATAATAAGATTTTCAAAATAAATGTTTTCTTTACTTTTAAATTATTTAAATTAGATAGAGATATTTCACTCAAATGTCTTTTGGATTGATTTCATCTCTATCAAAATCCTTGGTTGTATTTTATGCTTGTTGAAGTTGATTTTTTATGATACAATATTATATATTGTATTGAATGTTTTGTGATATGTTATAATATAGATGTGCTATTCTTATACCATTCATGGTTTATGGTTAAAGTATTAACATTTCGTATGCTATTTTTAATACAAATTTTTTTGTTATTTTTCAACCTTTTCATATGAGGAATGAATTGGACATAATAAGTGACAGGTGGGGCTCACTATAGCCCCTCAATGCATCAGTTAGTATCATGGGACAAGTTAGTGTCTTAGCACAAGGCCTTCAAAAAATTCTTATTTGTAGTCTTGGAATGAGGCCTTGACTATATGGTTATGATGCCTGGCATTATGCATTCCATAATTATGAAATTAGCTATTGATACTACATGTGATTATTCGACTAGTAGAATATCCATGTGACTAAGTAAATGGAATTATTTTATTTATCTACACTATTTTATGATGAATTTTATGTTTAAAAATCATTTGTTTTAGTTTTATACATTTCCTTAAATGTTTATTCTTATTTATGATAGTTTCTTCTATAATGTTATCCTTACTGAGCATCTGAGATCATCCATTTATTATGTTTTATTTTTCCTAGGTTGTGAAAAAGTATATTATGACTAACCTATAGGAATATGCTATGAGATATTAGTGTATTAAAAAAGGACACAATGTTGTTGTTTTCTATTTTAGAATGTAATGTAAATTTTATGTACTTATCTAGTGCTTACTATTCTACTAAACTAATCGGTCTTTCAGTACATGATCTATTGTGATCATGCCAATGTTATGTAATAATTCACTGACTCTGGGTAACAGGGGTCAGGGAGTTTCACCCTTGATAATGAAATAATTTGAAAAGATGCTCCCCTTGATGGAAGAATGTCTCCAGAGGGGTCTTAGTAATCAAGACATGGATACACTCCCAGATCAGCTTATGATGTGATTAAGCCTCAACAGTTGATGAAGAAGATGTAGTATAAGGATAACTAGCTAGGTGAATCAATGTTGAAATAGTAGAAGAATCCCCATATTCCACTCTCTCATCAGGCATATCATTTGTAGCCTACAGCAGAGGACTAGTCTCCTTGATAGAATCTGGCTTCCCACTCGAATAACTATTTCTAGGGTGCGGTATCTTCTTCAATAATTTCTTAAATCCGTAATCAATTCCATTAGTTCCATTATTAGAGGCATTAGTGATGCAAGGGATCTGTCCACATGGAAAACCTACTGGCCTAGAACCCCATTGGGACAAGCCGTCATCCAAGCCTATGAATAATACCGAGTGTGGAAAGAGGGAGTGTTGGTCGGTGTAAATATGATCTCAAATCCGATATATTCATAGGATAATATCTTAAAAAATTGGTGTATGATGCCAGGATGTCGTTCTCCTCAAGCACTGTCCAAACAAATGGGAGAGACTCCCAGAATATAGCCAAACTATCAACAAAATTTATATGGCATTTATGGCTCAAAAATAATCATCTTTTCCACACTGTCTATAAGGATCCCATCCTGAAGAGAGATAATATAAGACCACTCACCAAAAGAGATATTATCATAATAAATAATCAAACAACCTGGTGCATGAAAAGTAGTAAAGTTAAAGCTATCAGGTGGATATAGTGCACCCTTGACTTCTGCATGGGTCATAGAAATAGGACCAACCCCATAGATGTTCTGCAGTTTAGGGATGGATACGGGGTCCGAGTTCCTAGAGGTATTGTAGTACTTGTAACAGTGGAAGTACTCCCATATCATGCTGAATAAGAACTAGAGAAGTCCACCAATCCTGTAGGGAGTGCTTCATTGTTGGATATGACCTAAAATATGGTAGAGGCGTGCAATAAGGGGTTCCACTATCTTAAGGCTCTTCCTTTTTATGTGGCATGCCACCATATCCAACATACTAACATTAATTCCCAAGCATGTATCCTTAACTGGGAACAGCCACCCATTTAGGAACATAGCAAGAAATCTTATTGACCTTAGGTCCAAAGAAACCTCTGGGTTCACTTGATATCCCCATGGAGCGTAATCCCCATCATCCAGAATATCCCAATACGATCCGACCATATCGCATACTTTCTATGAATGGAATTAGTGGGGTGGATAAAATTTGGTCTGACCCCACTACCACACAAAAATATATTGATCCATTCGGTGAAGGAAATAAGTGGGCGCACTCTCTGCTCTCTCCCAAAAAATTTCTTTATAGTGATGATCAACTCCTTCACTTGAATCAGAGTCTATAGAAGATCATCCTATAAATATGTAGTAGGAATAAATTCATCATACATCTTTCCTAGAGGAGGGATTATTCCTAGGTTATGGATATCCCATAAATTGATACCCCCCTCACCATGATAAAGATGGAATGTATTGTTTCTAGGACACCAGTGGATACACATTTCCACGAGGAAGTTGGGCTGGCAGAAAAATTATTTATTGAGATTCCCATAAAGCTTCATAGAGATGAACCCTATATTGATCATCAGAAATTTCTAAACATCTCTGCCTCACCCAGAGTGGCCAAGCCCATTCATCGGAGAAATTTCATCCATGACAAGGATCCCATTTAGAATACCATATTCCAGTAGAGGCATCAATAGAAGAAGAAAATATGCTAGAGTAAAATTGTGTGATGTTCTTTTGAACAAGTTCACAACCATCTAGACTCGGTGTATAATTGGAAAATGGGTAAGAGAAGTCCTTAAATTGGGTCGTAACCAGCTGACCATCCTCAGTAATCATAGCCTGAATGCAGTCAAGAGATATAGATACCCAGTGAAATGGAAGGTTAAAATTTGGGCGAGGTATAACGGTATGATCAAGACAGACAAACATATATAGTGTTAGTTGATCAGATAAGGGATAATTAATAATTCCATATGAAAGAAAACTCTGTCGGACCTCGTTATCAATGCACACATGATAGCGGTGATCTGCATTGTGATTCCTATGAATCATGGACCTCTGGTTCGAAGAATCTAAAAAACCTTGATAAGAATTGGATACCATCTTAAAATTAGTATGTGGCACATGTCAAAAAAAGGAATCACAATGTCATGACAAAAAAATAAACCCTGGCATGAGATAGTTGCATCAAGCGTATTTCATGTCTTAGCCAAGTGTCTTTGAACCACGTCCAGGAGTTCATGAATCACCTAATATATGAAGGACATGCAAGGCGCATAACTCCTACAAGGGACCACATGCATTACATGACTCCCTTGTAGACTCTTGATTTCATGACCTAAACATCATCATGTGAATCATCAATAATCAAATGATTGGGCCAACAGATCTTGTGAAACCCTCAGTATGACCATATCCCTCATGGATAATGCCTGAGGAATTTCTAAAAATTAATTTTGTGGTTGATTCTGGTGAGCTTCTAATCAGATAGTGGTCTTGCCCAAGAGATTTGATGGAATAGGTTCATGATAGAGACTTATGGAAATGGTTCGTAATTAGGGTTCATGGAAAGCTATCATGAAAGAAGCAATAGTAGGAGCACTTTGGAGAATAGGAAACTAGTTTAATGAATCATATTCCACCCCTCCCTCTATATAGGAAGTTTATGGAATACTTAAGTTCACCCAGTAGAACAAATGTCACCCAAAGAACCAGTTCATGATGCTGTCAGGGACTCTAAAGGACATTAGTTTTCCACAGAACTGGGTCCTTGTCCACTCAGATGTCATTCCTAAGGGAGGTATTTTTGATACCTTCCAAATTAGCATTGGAAAAATAAAAAAGGAATAAGTACCAAAATATGGGTTTTATTTTCCCTATGAAATCAATAAGAAGAGGATGGTCAAAGACTCACGAAAGCCTCTAATAGACTCATGAGTGAGTGAAAATTTCAAGTTCACATTAAGGCTCTATGCATGTTGTTTCACCCATGGCGAGTCTAATAGAGATCTCTTTGAAAAACCTTCCTGCTCTCATGAAGGACCTTAGAAAACTGAATGAGTGTCCGAAGGCCGCATGGTCTGCCATTTACAAGTGACTGAAAACCCACCCAAAATCCTTCGAAAATAAATAAAGATGACATTCTAAATAAAGAGAACCCAAGTGGTCATGAAGCTCATGCGCTCTATCATAATTAAGATGAATAAAATCCCATGGTGGTATCTAAGTAATCTTGTATGACCTTCAAGCCTTTGTCACATAAAATGAAGGAGATAAAAGGGAGGAGGTTAGAGGGATTTTTAGTTATTGAAAGACATGTGAGTCACACCCTGAGTAATCCAGAAGACATCATGAGACTTTGAGAAATCACTATGCATTTTCAGACTCACCGCATGGAAGTCCATGAGAACATCCAAAAAACTCTATGATTCTCTACGAAAAGATGGATGAAACTTTCTGTTATATGGTTTCACACTTTACATATGTCCAATATTTCTCAGGTGAGACATCACCAAAAAATTGATTAAAAATCATATATATTACTCATGAAAACTCTCATTATATTTTTTCTTTGTGAAATAGATAAATATAAAAAGGGAGAATAGGAGAGGGGTTTGTTGTTGCTGAAGTATATGTGACGCACCCCTAACAACCCACAAGGCACTACAAGCCATTAGTGACACTTCTGGCTCGCCTTGAAAGATCCATTTCTCTTTCCATGATCATTATGAAATGTTCCCCAGAAAGCTTCATGGTGTTTAAAGGAAAACTGATAGATTTTTCCATGAAATGCTCCCACACCCATGTACAACTCATATTGGTCACGTTGAGCATCTCCAAAAAATAGAAAAAATACCCTTGATAAATCACAAGAAATATCGCAAGACTACCAAAATTTGATACATCAAACCAAGGGGATCAAAAAGGAAGAGGAGAGAGGTATTCATAGTCACTGAAGGGAATGTGATGCGCCTAGTGAACCCATAGCACTGTCCCATGAGACCCCAAGATATGTCACCTGGGGTCTCGCAGGTTTCTTCTCGTAGGCACTTGGATCTCGCGAGGACCCTTGGAAATGTCAACATGACAACATGAAAGTAACTCGACAAGTCTACATGATCAAACAAGTCTCCATTGATCATCAATAATCTGATAATGGAAGAGGCCTGCATAACTAAAAATTAGCTGATGCCCCTGAATCACTCCATGGAAGAGGTTCATGAAACTACATGACATCGGGCCCCCTTCACTGACTCCAACCTGGACTCAAGGAAGATACACCACACAAATCGGAGAGTATTCTGGAAAGATATGCCTATAAATTCCCCAGTCTATGATGAAGAAAAGCTTGGAATTTTGATAACTACTATTTGACTTGGACTCTTGACTTATGGAGACATCTCAGAGTGACCACACAACTATAAAACATTCCACCAGGTAATACACTGAAAAACAGACAAAGTAGTCATGCTCTAGACATAAGGTACTTCATGTGATCATTCATCGATCACATGAAGGAACTCTATTAGGATAAGATAAGAAAATCTTGTAAGCCTTCTAGACCAACTAAGATTCATGAAAAACTGACATTGAATAAAACCAAAGCATTCACAATACAAGGGTTGGAGCCAAGACTCAGAGTGGAAGGTTTAGGCGGAGGACATGCTCATTGGCCCTCATTCTCTATGAAACTATCATCCAAAGTCATGTAACATCACCAAGTTGTGTCACCCAAATCTCATGATATGCCCTCAATATGTCTCCTGGGACATGTGAAATACCTCATACATGTCAGAACAAGTCACATGGATCTCTCACTGTCACAAAGTTTATCTTGTGAACCCCCTAGGTCCATCACCCAAGACTTGTGACATCCCCTAGACACATTACATGACTTGTATAATGATGTCTACTCATGTTATCCATGTCCTGTTAGAGCATTTGAATATGGAAAACAAGCTCTCACAATTCACTCTAGGAATGTCTGCTGAGAGTTGGGATTCCCTATATACATGTTGGCCAGGACTCGCAATGACTTCCATGGATGTCATCCAAGACACACAAAACCCCTCAGATTATGCCACCCTAAATATCACGACACCCATCATAGGTTTCAAGTTGGTTGATGTGATGGATCCCAAAAAATACCAACTGGGACATGCGACATACTCCAGAAAAGAAGGCCATATAAATAGGGCATCCCATGACATGCTGATATTGCTCTTCCTCATTGTGTACACCCAAACCAACAAGGAAACTTTAGTGTGTAAGCCCGGACATGCATAGAACTACAATGACTATGATTCCTTCTGTATTTAGGATACATAGGCTACCTTCCCCGAGTTTTGAGATCCATATTTATTATCCATGGTAATCTCATCATCTAAGCCCCTTACTTAATGTAATGACATTGATCACTTGATCTACCTTGTTTCTCACAAATGATCATGGGTCACATGGGCTTAGAGAGTTGAAATAATTATATCATCTACACCATAGACCCCCACAATGGTATAGGGTAGCCTCAGTGTGTAAGACCAAACATAAATATGAACAATGAGAACTCAGATTCCCACTAATACCGGGATATGTAGGATACCTTCTCATGGCTAGGGCTTCACACCAAACACCCCAAGGACTGTCCCATTACACACGTCCCGCACATATACCCCGTGAGTCTAATCATCTGCTCTCTCTTGTTTCTCACAACAAGAATAGCTCAAGTGGGATATGGGGGATGCAATGAACACCTCATTAGGCATCATATATCTCTAAAATCTAGGGTAGCCCCAATCTGAAATCGCCGATATCAATCGAACTATGATAACTTTGATTCCCACTATACTTGGGATACATAAGACATCCCTATATGATTTGATCTTGAATAATCATTTTCCCAAAGTACCCATATGGGTTCTTCTAGTATATATTAAACTACATGGGTTAAATGAACTATGTGGGTTATGATTCCTACAATAATTAGGAAATGCAGAACACCATATACTAGATCAACCCCATCATCAGAATAATAATCACCACCCCTGAAAGGGAATATATCCCAGAATACTGGGTTATATAGTTACATCATATAAATCATATATTCCCCATTAGGGTAACAGATGAAGAAAATTAGGTACATAAAGATGGATTCCTCAACAAGACCCCCTTATTCTTTGAAGAGATAACCAACTGATAAATCGCATTTTTAGGGTACTCGGTCCTATATCAAGATTATGAACATATCCAAGAACATATCTTAAATCTATAATAGTGTACCAGAATATACAAAAACGGAACCCAAAAGGGTGTGATGATCCCAACCTCTCATCCCCTCAACCAATGCGAGTATCCAAGAGTCTTTGTTCCTGTAAACCTAAATGACCACCGACCTTTGGAAAGCAGGTCAATACCTAGTTATAGATGTGGGAACCATTGGGTGTTTCCAAGAAAAGTGAAAATGGTATCCTGACTAGAAAACCCATTTCATTCCATTAAGAAACTAGATGAAACAAACTTCTAAGTAATTACATACAGTGTAGTAGATATTTCTCGGTATTTGGATTTAAATGGGGATGAGTGAAGATTATGAAATTTTTTATTATTTTCAATTTATTTTTTATGTGATGTTAAATGGTTTTGTTTTCAAAATATTAATTTAAAAATTGGTTTCATTAAGAATGTTACCAAGGATGGGTTGGAAATTTATACAATTGGTTTCTTTAATGTCAATGTTTCCCTCGAGCATAAACTCATTGAGTAATTTTCATGAATGATGTTGTGAATTTTTGTGATTATGTGAGTTGATAGATTCATTCTAAAGTATGGTATATGATTCATATATATTTTTTATTTGTTAAAAATAATATGGGGATTATTTGGTATGGGATTTTGGAGGATAGGATGTGTTATGATTTATTCTTGTTTTTTGAATCATACATGTTATAGAGATCGATTTACATTGATTCTATGAATGGAATCGATCACCTCCATATAACTACTAATTAGAGACTCAGGTATATAGGTGGGGATGAATTGGATTATATACCATCTAAGAATTGATTGTGCTCTCCCATGACTCTGTATTACACCAAAACACTAACAAACCAATATTAATATATGGATATTACTATCGCTAGAACATTATTTTTTTCCGACGTGGATCATTCTCATGAACGAATATGATTGGTTATGGAAATATATGATTGTTTATCATTTAGAGTATGAGGGTATTGGGTTCTTGACATAATTCACCTAGTGTATCTCCCATGTATCTATTTATTAACCTATTTTTATTAATTCTATTTCTTTTTATTATTGAAAACTTTTACTATTTGTGGGTTAATTTTATTTTTATTTTATTTAATTTGGTTTTCCATTATTGAGTTAATATTAATGTTTTATGAACGCTAATTTTTTATGTCATATGGATCCATTAATACCCAATTTAAATATTTGTTTATGACATATTATTGAGTTTAGGGTTTGTTTCGTGGTTGAAACCCCATATTATGGAAGAAATAATTAGGCTGCATGGTAAGAATAAATTGTGCAACCCAAACCACATAGTTTAACCAAACTGTGTATAGTTTTTTCAAATGTAAAAGTAGGTTGCACAGTTTTCCCTAACCATGATCCATGGGGCACATTCCCATGTTAAATTAATATGTTGTTTAGCATAGTCTAAACTTTTGTCAATGACATATTTTTTCTAACTTTTCATGTCAACCATTCAATTATGGTTTTGAGGTAGTGATGTGTGTACAGTTAGTGCACAGTTTGGCCAAATGTGTGACCAAACCATGTGACCTAGTTTTTTGAGGAAAATTTAAACATTTTCCCTTTATGAATTAAAATATTAAAACTCTCCTTCATTTAAATTTACTCTATCTTTGGCCACCCCTCTTATCATATTTGGGATCATCCTCCTCTCAACATAGGTTCAGAGATAACATCTCTATTCATCTAGTGCCTTTATTTCTTTTTCTTCCTCTAAATAGAGTTATTTTTGTGTCATCTTGTATTCCCTATTTTCAGGTTGTTCATCTAATTTTCCATTTATTCTCAATCTACACTAAATCAAAGGCCAATACAGAATTATTCCTCTTATATAGGATTAAACTAGATGGTCTAGTATTTATCCCATAGTGTTTAGATTCCTTGTAACATGTTCCATTGTGCCTCACACCAGTTTTACCATTCATTACCCCTAAATTAAATCTTCTTATAAATGGTGTCCTAAATTTAGAACTGGATGACCATCATAGGTCTCTTTTATTTGTCTCCTCCCCTCGAGGCATGAAGATCAATTATAAATTATTGTTATAAATTTATAAACTAGAAATACATTGTCTATAAGGATTTGGGGTGACTTATTAATGTGATATCATAAAGGAAATGTTTAATTGTTGTGGTGTATCATGCCTAACACACTTATTAATCCATAATGAATTGAATGGAAGTGAGTGGTATGACCATGTCACTTTTATTAAATTGAATAATTTTCATTCCTTTATTAATTAGAAATGTATGTGAATTATGAACTATCAATTGGATATATTAAATCCAATTATTGTTTATCCTTATTATGATGATGGGAATGGAAACCCCAATGATTTAATATATATAGGAATGGCGTACCTATTTTAATTTCTATATAAGGGCTTGGATTCCTTGTTTGAATTTGTAACTGAGGGAATGGAAACCCATTATAATATAGGTATATGGGCATGGTGTCCCTTCTTATAATGTGACATACAGGAATGAAAACCCTCATTAATTATGATACATGGGAATGGGGAACCTAAAAATATGATAAAGGCATTGAGACACTACAAATATGACATGCGCATGGAAACCCTCTTGATATTATATATGGGCAGATGACCCTCAATGATATGATATAGGCATGGAGACCGTATGACTATGATATAGTCATGGAAACCCTTACTATAATAAAATTCCATGAGGAACCTTATTGATTTGATACTGGGCATGGAGACCATACTATTATGATTTATACATGGCATCCCTACTACAATGATACTAGGAATGTAATCCCATTTTCTTATGATACTAGGAATTGCATCCCATGAAACTATTATGATACTCATTTAATAGATTATGGGTACCTTAGATGGGCCTCAGGTCTATTCTAGTAGTAGTATCCATATATACAGCTATTGACGACACTATATATATCATCCATACAAGTTTATATAGTTAGTTACTTATTCAATGATAATATTTTTTAAACTGAAGTAGGTATAGTCAGTCTAGTGTCCTTTTGAAACAAGATCCAACCCATTACAAATTTTATTACTGGTTATCATTTATTACCTTCACTCATCTATATTATATGCACGGGCTTGATATTTATAGGCATTGTTCATGGTGGAATACTGAGTTTACCTTATACCCTATCTGAGATATCAATGTTAACTGACAAGATTATATTTATGTTGTTAGAGAAAGAGGAAGGCACCTAGTTATTGATACTTGATTTGGTTATAGCTTGGGAGTGAGGAAGCACATGACCACTCAATGGTTCATGAAACTACAAAAAAAGTGACTAATACCAAGAGAAAATTACAAAAAGATAACATATTTGTTGGAAAAAATGGGTCATTATAGTATATATTAAATTCTATTTGTATTAGTTATAGGTAATGAAAAAAAAATTAACAACAAATATATCTTTTTATACTAGTATATTAATACCAAAAAAATCTTTTATTAATATTTTAATCTATTGGTTTATCATAGTATTGAAAAAAACTGTTTTATCAACAAATGACTTTGTTATTATTAATTTTTTATAACTAAAAATATTTTATAATTATAAAAAAATACAATAAATTATTCAATAATATCACATGTTATAATAAAAAGTATATATATATACATATGATATAAAATTGTTGATAAATGATCCAAATTTTTGGTGACTCAAATAACTTGTAAATTAGTTCTATGTATATAATTGATTTTTTATTGAAAAAAAGATAAAAATGTAAAACAGTATATGTACATATTTGGTATAATATTTAATTTAAATTATTATTTTACTTAAACGGTTATTTCTAAATTTAATTATTCATTTACAATAAAAACATAACAAACCCCAATTTCTAAATCTATTGATTCTTGATAAAAAGTTGAAACAATTCAATTTTCCAATTTGTTTTTGTTCTATCCATGGTTCCCTGAAAACACTAAAATTTCACCTTAATTCATCTACATCGGTTCTCTCACCACTCATTGATCACTGCTTGTGTTTTCTATTGTTGTTTTCCCACCTTCCCATTCAGTTCCTCTCCACTTGTTCACAATTCATTCTTCCTTTTCTCCATTATTTTTTCCCATCGCTCACCCTCCTCATTTCTCCTTGTCTCGAGCCCCTTAATTATAGATATTCTTCTAACCCACACATGTCTAGTTCATATTCACTTCCATCATCATCCCCCGCACAAAATTCATCCAAGGGGATCAGTTAGAATTTAGTCAAGGTTCAAAATCTTTTATCGACTGGTGCTAAAAGGGAATCTGGTTCATGACACATGAAGTCAAAATGCGATAATGGATAACATTTGATGATTTATTATCAAATTCAGATGAGTTTGAGTTGGAATCATTCAATTTAATGTTCTTTAAGAAACAATCTTTGTAAAGTAGGGTTATTGTCTTGATTTAATGAACAGTTCCTATTTACAAAGAATCTGATTTGTTAATTATATTCATTTGGTTATAGTGATCATTGAATAATACTTGGAAAAAAAAATTTGGTTGATTTAATAGTGTGTAATATTATAAATATATCATTGTCTCTAATGTAAATAAATAATAGTCAAGTAGTAGGCCTATGGTTCAGTCATGGTAATTGTTGCATTTCCTGGCAGGGTAGCGTAGTTTGGATTCGATGGAATGTAGTGGTAGGTACTTTTCTCCCATATTTTTATATATTCTAGCAGGTAGTACATATCTGTTAGCTTGAAGTAGTGGTGGTCTCGGAATTGAAATTCTAGAAATCTATAGAAGTACCGTATAAATATTTTCTTATTCCACTTTATTTATAAGCCCATTCAACAGTATGTTATGTAGTGTGCTCATTTTTAGGTAGTTGTTTCCCACTATTTCTCTCAATTTCATAAAATATTGATTTATTATAGTTTTTTAGGTTTATTTTCTCTATTCTAGTAGAAAAATACTTCATTCATATCATCCATCCACTCTATGTATAATATGTTCTCTTATTGTATTCAAATCCTTCATCTGTTGTAAGTATAATCAAATTCTTATTTTAATTCATATATGTAAGTGTTGTCATATTAAATTTATAACAATTTACTATAAATTTAAAGCTTAATATCATCCATTAATTATCATTAATCACCTGATTTCAATTATTTACTTGCGTTTTGATCTTAATCAATGAAGATTTAATTTATTTCTCGTATTATTAAAATTGATTCAGAATTATTTTCCCCAATTAAAGATTTATTGTTTAATTAATTTGGAAAAAATATGTTTAAGTAGTATAAATTTTTATTATAGGTGTAATAGTTGAGAATTTTGATCTTTTAGATTTGATAATTTTGAATTTGATTGATTGATATATCAAGGGAGCTTATTTGAAGTCATATTTTCAATTCATTGTGGATGAATCAATATTTTTTCTTTCATGTTTTGTTTTCTTTTTCATTTTTTTTTAAAAGATCATTTTTATATAACTTAAATTTCCAAAACCATACATCAATATATATTGAAAAAATTTATAGTTCAATATTTCTTATAACTGGTGACGTTGATTTTTAATATGTTTTGAAATGATTTTATATGTAAAACTGGATGCTCTACGAATTTATACCACTATATTATTTTCCATCATTCATTCATTTTGATAATATTAAATACCCATGACTATTTATAGTTTGATTCCTAGTGAATTCAGTTTTATGATAATGTCTCAACTATATTCTGACATTATATTAGTTTTTGGGTTTTGTTTATGTTCATGTTAAATTTTATTAACAGGTTTCTAATTTTTACTTCATCTTAAATTCCTCTTTTATATTTACTATAAATTATTTTAAGATCCACATAATCACATATATTTTGACTAGTTTCAACTCAACCCTTATACAGTCAAGCCCATATATAAGGCTAGTCTCTACAATAAAACAAAGCTCAATTGAAACCCCAATGATTTTATTTGATATAATAGTTTATCTAAAATTGGTATTTATACTCTGGTAAATTAAAACCATAATCTATTTTCTTTATTGAAACTCATATTTTCTGATTCAAAAGATTCACATGAGAATAAATATATATTTAACTATATTTTAATTGCAGGTTACAAAGTGTACCCCTAGAAACTATTATAAAAATTCAAACCATAAAATATTCTATGAATGAAGTGGTTCCTTTAGGAAGAAACTGTTCCAATGAAATAATTTGGTTTAAAAATTGTAATGTATCTCCATCACTAATCATTTCAAGGTATGGATTCATATCTATTTATTGATTTACATATATATCCATTACCATTAATTTGAATGGGTTAAAATTTTACATTACATATATTGTGTTTCATGTTTCATTATATATAGAGTGTAATTTTTATTAATTGGCCATAGTGGATTTATCTTTATTGTTATTTTGGGAAAACTAGTATTTTAATTCATATAAAAAAATTGTGTTAGACCTTAGAGATATTCAAATTTAAGAAAGAATCAAATTTTCCTATATAATATTTTTTTTTATACTTTACCAGTTATAAAAAAAAATTGATCTTTTTCTTTTATAATAGTAATTAATTTGGGTTCACAAAAAATATAATATCATCAAATCCAAATCATTTGGTAATCATTTTTTCTTATCTAGAACTAATTTAATGATTTCAACAAATAGTTTATAATTTATGAGGTTTATAATGTTGAAGGGTACATACCCACTTTCACTTAGTTTAAGTGGAATGAATTGGCAGTGG
Organism: Viscum album; assembly: GCA_963277665.1. Classification (NCBI taxonomy): domain Eukaryota; kingdom Viridiplantae; phylum Streptophyta; class Magnoliopsida; order Santalales; family Viscaceae; genus Viscum; species Viscum album. Next base: position 1,706,587,665 of record OY728143.1, on the reverse strand, counting down.
ATTAGTATTGGGGTAGCTGACTAGCTAGTAATTTGGATCTAGTGGGGTTTTAATCCACTTTCCATGTAATTTATGATCCAATTTTCAGTAGAATTTTATAACTAGTTTTGTGAGTGGGTGCTAGTTTTTTATAATTTTATGAATGATGTGTAGTCAAAGTGAGATAGAAGAGGCATTATTAATTGAATATATTACTTCTGGTAGGCATATTCATGTACAGGAATAGGAAGGTGCATTGAATTACCTAGACATTATGGACAAACTCACATGTGGGTAGTCATTTTTCATGTCACAATTCATTAGGTGGAACACATCGTGTGTGGTAATCGGTCATGTATTTACCCAAAAATAACACAGTCACTCTCAGTTTTAATAACCATTTTAATTGTGATTGTTTAAATATAAATAAAAGAAACACCACTGATTTTTTATTTTTTATTTCAAAATGCTTCTCAAAAGTAAAAAAATTGTCCCTTTTTATGAAGTGTTTCAAACAAATAAATGATTCGTATTTTTGTGTCATTCAGACTACTGATTCTTGATATTTCAAAAGGGATGATGAAAAATGATCTATAGGAAAATCATTTTTTTATAGATCCATTTATTTCTAATTTAATTTCACTTCATGAAGATATTTTTCAATGAATTTTAGGTATTCACTTTGGTTTCCTTATGTAGATATTAGAGCTTAAAAGTGTGGCATAATAGTGACTTGAGGTTTCTCATTGGTACTGGGGATGGCCCGATTTATTTATTGTGGGTACTGGAGTTGGATATTTTTTTATAATGCTCTTTGGTTTTGTGTAGTGTATATCAGGGATATGAAGGATGTAGTTTGAGAGAAAATTGAGTTTTATCACTGGTGCTGCAGCTAGCTCACAGGTCATGGGGAGTTGATGATACCCTTGTTCTCATTGTACCCTGGTGCTAGAGATGTCTTGTGGGTATGGATGGGATGGTGTTGAAAATGGGTTTCTAGATTGGGACGCTGGTTCTCATTGTTCCCTAATGTTGGATCTATCTTTATGTAATGGTTGGCCTAGTTCTGGAGCTAGCATATCTATTATTGGAGATGTCATAGCTATTATTGGAGTTGGCATAGCTGTTGAGTACTATGGAAGTTGAATATTTGGTTATCTTCATCATTTTTTCATGACCATCCTTTCTGTGATGAGTGGGAGGGGATCGATATTAGCTCCACTATTAGTATTTCAATCAGTAGCACCTTTCCAGGAAGGTTTATGGAGTACTAATGGAAATGTAGGCAAAGGATGAGGTCATAACCATGGTAACCTGATGTTAAATGATTAATTATAGCTGATTGGACTCGATCATGGTAGTTAAGTTGCATCCCAAGGCCATAGAATAGGTTAGATTTATTTAGTGCAGCCTATACTAGAGGAGTATAGTTCTAGACCATCTTCTGTTTTAGTTACTTTCTATTAAACTGAACTATAGTGTCTTCTTTATTCGATATAGGGGCATTAAACTTCTTTATCCTGGTGGCTATTATGGGAATCCATGGGACTGATACTCTATATTCCTATGATGTTATGACTCTTGAAACCCCTTTTTTATAAGTTCATATATTGTACATCAGTGTATGTAATTTTCCCTTGAGGTAGTACTTCATAAATTCTTATGGTACCACTTCATTCTTTAATGATGGGCTTTGATGTCATTATCAAGATGGACCGATCGGTCCCCTATCTCACCTATGGGTATTTTTTTCACAAGATGTTGCCATCCACCTCACCATATGGTGGTACTTATATTCAAAAGCGAGAGTGGGATGTGAAGGAAAGAAGAGATACATCAGAGAATATTGAGATATGTTGAGTGACTGACCAAATTTTATGCATTCATATAGAGGATGAAGGATTAAATTATACTGAATTGCCTTCATGGGTGGAACATTTTAGGGATTTTGACCCAAATACTACTCTAGAAAGCCTCCAAAGAGCGAGGTTGAGTTTACTATCAGGATAATTCCTAGAGTTGCACCAGTATCCATTTCTCCTTACTAAATGGCTACTACTAAGTTGCATGATATCAAGAGGCATCTAGATGACTTAGAATCTAAGGATTTTATATGGACCAGTACTTATCCTTGTGGTATACTGGTCCTTTTTCACAAAGAAGTTAGATAGAACCCTTAGGCATTACATGGATTACCAGAAGTTGAATCAGCTTACTGGGATGAACCAGTATCCCTTACCACATTTTGTTGATCTCTTCAACTAGTTATGAAGAGATAGGATTTTCTATAATATGAATTTGAGGTTAGGTTTTCACTTGGTGCGTGATATACCTTTAAACATACCTTGTATGACTTTCCATAGTTAGTACGGTTTATATGAGTTCCCAGTTATGTCGTTTGGTCTTAAAAACACACCAGTGGCATTTATTTTTTTATTAATGGGGATTTCCATAGATATATATAAATATTCATTTGTGGTAGACTTTTTATATAACATCTTATGTGTTATCATACTCAAACCAACTATGCTAGTCATCTAGAGATTGTTGTGAATACACATAGAAATAACCAGTTGTATGGTATACTTAGTAAATGTAACTTTTAAATCGATAAGGGTCACTTCCTATGTCACATTATCTCAGAAGAAAGAGTATTAGTTGAGTTAGTGAAGGTAATAATAGTTTTTAACTAAGATAATCCCAAGAATATAATTTACATACAATGTTTCTTGGGGATAGCTAGTTACTATAGGTATCTCATACAAGACTTATCATTTATAGAAAAACCTCTTATGGGCTTAACTAATAAGGTATTGAAGATTATATATTCCAAATCCTATGAAAGAGAATTTATGGAGTTTAATGGAAGGTTGACTTCATTGCTAATACTGATTCTACTAGATTCATATAGAATCTATACACTATATTGGGATTCATCAAGTATTGGGCTCGAAGTAGTTATGATATAGGGAGTTGGAGTCTTTGCGTTTGAGTCATATTAATTGTGTCCTCAATATTGGAATTACTTGAGGTATGATCTTGAGTTAGTTTTTATTGTTCACACCTTGCGTTGTCTAATGCATTTCCTTTTGGGAGAGAATTTTGTGGATTTTATGAATAGAAAAATCCTCATATATATTTTCACACATCATGAATATAATATATGGAAACGAAGGTGGGTTTAATAACTTCAGTCCTTTAACATTGATGTTTCTTATATTCATGGGAATGAAAATGTTTTCGTTGATGCTATGAATAGGAGGAATCTACCCTAAGTAATTAAGGAGGCCAGTAGAGAGTTGATAATTATGGATTTATTTTATAAGATGAAAATATAGTTTTAGGTCCATCATGGCACTTACATTATCATTAGTTACCTCTTGAATTATGGGGAGAGTGAAGATGTGGTAGTTTTTGGATCCTAAAGGCTTTCTCCTACATGAGAGTATTTTTGGTGAGGTCCAGAATCCAGATTTCTCTATTGATGGTGAATAAATATTGTATATAAATGGGAATATATAGACACTTGTATACAAGATAGATGATTTGATATGATGGTCACATAATTCCCCATGGGAAGTCCACCCATGTATCTTCAATATTTATTTCATATGCAACGATAGTATTTGTGGCCATGGCTGAAACATTGTATAATAGTTTTTATCATAAGGTGTCCCACAAGTCATTAGGTTAAATGAGAAAACCAGTGGAACCTATCTTGTTACAATTGTTACATGTCCCTGAATGTAAATGGGAAGATGTTTATATGGATTTTGTTATCATATTATAGAGGTTAACTCGAGGTATAAATGTAGTTTGGGTAGTTTTGGATTGACTGCAAAAGGTATCTCACTTAATTTATACTGAGTAGATATTCTCAATTTATGGATATTGTATTTCTATGAGATTATAAATACACATAGGTTCCCTCATACTATCATTTTAGATAGGGATGTATGTTTCAGATCAAGGTTCTATAAGTGGTTATAGCAAGCTATGGTTACCCAGGTTCTTATGAGCATAACATTTCACCCTTAGACTGATATTCATTCACAACAGACTATATAGATGGTAGAATACATGCTCTGATCATGTGTCATTGATATAAGTGGTTCTTGGGAGAATCATATTCCCCGTATTTAGAAGAATTCAGAGTACGGTCAACTTATTAAGAAGCATAAGTCTACAACTCAGTCTAGAAAGAAATCATATGTCAATCGCCATCAATGGACTATGGAGTTCAAGATCGAGGTTCATGTCTTATTATGGGTACAAAAAATGGTAATATTTGGATACAGAGATAGGGAAATATTTCACTTAGCATTGTCATCCCTTTTGAGATTTTCGTGAGAGTATGATAAGTAGACTACGTGTTGTTAATACCTTATTAGAACCATTCCATGAATAAAATCCTCCGTTTTTCACAGCTTCATCATTATCATATTGACTTGTCCCATACTTTGTATCCTGAGGATGTGATCTAGATAACAATGATTCTTTTAAGGAGTATCCCATATGAATCATTGAATATAGTACGAAGTCTCACTGAATCCTATCATTCCCATTTGTATGTGTGTTATGGAATAACAACCGATTCAATAAAGAGAGCTGAGAGTGGGAGGTTGATGTACATGCTCAGTACGTAGTGTTTTCCTTATACTTTATTCTACCAAACATGGAAGGGAAACTCATGTATGAGTTACTTTATGGGGGAATAGTTTAAGAACCCTGATTTTCTATAAGTCATGAATCCTCTAATTTCTAGATTAAATATTTTTTTTCAAATATCAATGCCTAGTGAGACTAAGGATGAAAAAAGGGTTTCCTTGAATTTTTTAGAGGTTGGAACCACAACTAGAAAAAGAACAAAATCAAATGTAATGTTAGTTGAAACCATACTACCCAGCCTATAAGGTTTCTCCTAATTATGTAGGGTTTTTCAAAGAGAAAAGAAAGGTGAATATTTTTCACAAATATTTCATCTAGGTCCACATGCTTATACAAAATGTTTGTAGTTTTTATCATATTCATTACACAAGGTCAACACATATTTGGTGCGTGGTTTGCCCAACAATGTGAAAAAACCTTACAGCCCAATGTTTCAAGAAAAAATGACCATTAATCCCTTACTATGTTAAAATATTAAAATGCTTCTTCCTTTACCATTTTTCATCCATCTAAATCCCTCGTCTCCCATTTATCTCGTCATCCTCTCAACCTAGATTCGACGATAACTTTTCCATCCAGACTCTGATTCGGTCTCCATTTACATTTTTTGGTGCTCATTGATAATACCTATTTTCAAATTTTACCTTTCATCATTTTTCTTCATCTAAAAATAGTTATTTATGTGTCGTATCATATGCCCTATTTTCAGAGTGGTTTTAGGTTTTTTAGTTTCATCTCAATCTAGTCCAACCCAAAGGTTGATACTAGATGAGTTCCCCTATATAGGCTTAAGGTATTTGGTCTAAAATTATCCCTCAAAGTTGATATTACCTATAACATGATCCATTGTGTCTCAAACCAAATTCACCATGTGTTTCCCCTAAATTAGAGATGTATTAAAATGGTTTCCTTAATTAGAAACCTGATTAACTTCTTCAGACCATTTAAATTTTCACCACCCTTAAGATATGCGGATCAAGTTTTATATTGTTGTTACAAATGGATAATCATCCAGGCCATTTTCTATACGTTTTTAGAATGAATTCTGATAGTTTTTTCATAAATTAAATGGATATTTGATGTGGTGTAGCATTCCTAACACACTTAGCAATCCATAATGAATTGAATGAAAGTGAATGGTAAGACTACATCACTCGCTTAAATTTAACAATGGTCATGCCCATGTTAAATAATTATAAACTATCAATACGATACTGTTAAATACAATGATTATTTACCACTATTATGATTATAGGCATGGATACCCCTAGGATTTACTATATGCGAGAATGAAATCCCTCTTTAAATTGTCATATACGAGCATCGTGTCCCACTTTAAATTTTTATATGTGGTCATGGAGATCAATTATACTAACATTATATAGGCATGACATCCCTTATTCTAATTTGTATACTGAGATGGAGACCCTCATTAATAATTATGCATGAGAATGGTGAAAATAAGTCTATGATACGAGCATAGAGAAACCATTAAACATGATACGGGCATGGTGACCCTCTTGATATGATATACGGGCATGAAAATCCTTTCTGTAATGATACGGGTATGGTGAACCTATAACTATGAAAAGGTCATGGAAAGCCGTAATGTTATAAATGTGTTTGATGAGACTTATTGATATGATACTATGCATGGAGACACTGAAATTATGATTCAGTCACGGAGTCTCTACTACTATGAAAATATATGCATCATCCATATTATTGTTATATTGTGAATTGCATCCCATGATACTATTGTGATACTCATGTTACATATTATGGACTCTTGAGTTACGCCTCAGGTCAAGAATAGTTTTCTTAGACATATATATGGTTTTAGAATTAATTTTTTATAGAATCCATATATATGTTTTCACACCTTGTTACTTATTCAGAGACTATCTAGGATAGGCCAAAGTAGGTAAAATCATCCTAGTGTCCTTCTAGAACCATATCTGACCCATTATATCTTTATTTACTTGTTATAATTTATTACCCACAAATATCCATATTATATGCTCTAACATGATATTTATAGGTACTATTAGTGGTGACCTACTAATTTTATTTAACACCCTATCTAGGCCACTAACGGTTCCCGAGATGATTATTTGGATGTAGGTATTCATTGGGGAAAGTTCCTAGATGATAATAAAAGATTTGATTATAGCATAAAAGTAGGGAAGCATAGTAAAAAACTTAGGCTTCTGATGATTTTTATCAACTTTTTAATCATCCATTTTTATTTTAATTGAATAAAATTTATGATCTAAATATAAACCTTTAAAATAGAATAAAAATTATTATCATGTATTAAATTTGAATTGTGTAATTATTTCTTGTTCCTTTTTTCAAATAATTGAACAAATTATTTTGAAAGTATTATCTTCAAACAATCATTAAATAAAACTATTATCAAAGTTTAAGTATTGGGTATGGGGAGGACACCTAATGGGAATTATTAATCTTTATTATTATCATTACAAGTTTAGTTCATGTTTTGTTAGGTTGTGGTAGATTTTATTTGGATTTCAGTTCATATATGGTGGTGGTGCCAAGAATTGATTACCTTTTTAGACATAGGGAGTACGGAGAAAATGTCCTTGTTTTATTTTGTCTAATCTATTTGTTTTGTGTTATTCCATGTTTGTTTCCATTTATTAATCTATTAAAAAACTTACATTTTTTTAATTATTATCTAATGCATGAAATTTTCATAACATTATTTAAAGGGAAATTTCCATGTTTATTATAATTTTATAGGAAAAAAATATTTACATGAAAATTTATCTTTATTTATAGAACATGTTTCATGCCTATATGAATTGATATTATCTTATGGACCTTGTCATGGGTCAAATCAGGTGTCCAAATTGGGGATGATCTGAGTTTGTTCATGAAAAAATTGTACTGAAGAATGTTTTTGTTTTATGTTTTTTTGGTGGATATGAGATATAAAGGTTTTGTGATCATCATAAGTTTAGGGGTAAGTACAATGGATTACATAGTCAATACTCTCAACACTAATCCTTGAGAAACCATAGATTGTTGGGAATGTGTAATTTTAGTCTGAATTTTGAATTCTCCTTCCTTATGGATAAAATAATATCTTTAATGAATGTTGGAAGGGGGGAAATGAGAAAAATGGGTAGGTTTCATGGGGTGTAGACTATGAACATAGGACATTTTTCATGGAAGGGTGTAATTTTTTATGTCTTCTCTATTTCACAATGTTCTCTATTGATTTTATCGAATAGTATTAATGGATAATATTGATGTCTATATAATTTCAAGTAGTATTTACACTATTATATTTTAAATTATATATTAAATTAGATTATTTTCTAAACATTTTATTAGGGGTTAATTTTTTGGGGTTGTTTTTTAATGTTATATCATTGGATTTTACATTTTAAAACCATAATTCGTAGAAAATGGAAATTGAGATTTTATGTAATTTTGATTAGAGAAAAATTTTCTTTTATATTATGGATGTGTTTTAAAAAAATAACTATGGTTTCTCTTGATTTAAATAATTTAATATATAATAATGGTTTTATGTGGGTTTTCTAATCGGAAAATAATTTTTTGATATTGTGAAATTAAAATTTTATTTATTGGTAGTGTTTTGATTTTGATAAATTTCAAAGTGGTTTAAATCATTTTATTAAATCTCAAAATATATTTATAATCATTTTTAATCACAAATTTTTTTTATTTACAATTTAAATTTTTTAACATGAAGTTTTGATTTGAATATTATATTGAAAAATAACATCAAGTTAAATTGATTTAAAAAATGAAAGTATCATGTGAAACTTGAAATTCAAGGGATGATTGAAGACAAGAAACCCATGATAAAACATACCATAGGAGGTCATATGAATATAATCAAATAGATTCTTGATACCCTTGAAATTTTAACAATCTTAGTTTTTATTTTTTATATTCAAACAGTGATTCATTAAAATTATGTATTGTTTTTAGGAATTCACACATAATATGTGTCACTAGTATATTGGCTTATGTTTTAATGTGAACATTTATATTTAATTATAGGAATATGTGGATATTCATTAGAGAGGAGTTGTACTTCTTGAGAAGGATATGTAGATTGGTATAGAGTTTTTCAAGACCCAAGTATTGGTTATATTTACTATTGTTTAATTTTATTATTTATATAGGAATATACAGTGGTGATATCCCTAGGTTGTTTATTTAGGATGTGTTCTACATTTTACTTATTTTCTTATTATTACTATTATAAAATGAAAATTTTGATTGAATTGAATATAATATATCTAGATTTTTAGTTGTTAAATAAAATATATTTTAGTGATATATTCCTTATAAATTGATCTTTGTTTTGATGAATAAAATATTATAGATAATCCATAATTATCATTTTATGAAGGAAATATGTGAAATTATTTTTATTATAGGTATTGATTTATAAATAATTTATTAATGTATTTTGCGACAATAAAATGGGTGTATTATTAATTGATGAAGGAAACACACACACACACACAGATATATATATATATATGAATGTGTGTTTCTTCATTATAAATATAATTTTAAAATATGTATGATGTTATTTTTAATAATAATACTGTTATTATGTCATGGTATATACATAATATATATTCATGTAGATTTATATGGCATCAATGTTTTAATACTTTTAGAATAGAGATATATGGGTAAATATATTATTTGTGTAAAATTAAAATAAAAAAACATTAATATGAAATATTAATATTGTTTTTATTAATACATAATGTGTTCTTGATATTTTATAGTTTTTTTATATAAATAGGGATTGATTGAATTTTAAAAAAAAATTAAGGTTATCAAAATACTTTTAATGTAATGTTTCATTATTTTCATTTCAATAGTTTAATTTGAAAATTATTTTTCTTATGGATATTCCCAAGTTCGGGTTATAAACATTCAAAATGATTTTTTATGTTAATGTTTCCATATTTGTTGTCCATGAGTCGTTTTAATGAACAATAAAGTGAACTGTTGGTATTATGATAGTTGATGGATTCTTTCCCTATTAGGGGATATGATTCTTATATTTTATTCATGGATTAACAAAAAAGGGTGATGCATTTGTAAGGGGTGTTTTAATGTTTGGGTAGTTTTGGATTTATGGTTGTTGTTTTTTTGTTTTATACATGATATTTATACTTATTATACTTGATTCATTAATTGGAAAAACCTTCCATCATCTGACTGATCATGGGAACTATTGGTACATTCCTGTCGAAGACTTAGATTATATACCAAAAATACATTGGTTATACTCTGATTAGTTATTATATAATTTTGATATATTAACTTAAAATAGTATCATGAGGTTATGATTATCATAGTGACATGACACATTTCTCCCCAGTGAATCATGTATGAAAGGGAATATGTTAGGTTATTTCCTAATATGATTTTCAAATTGCTGATATTAGAAGGAATCTATTATTTCTTGACTTATACCCCTTATTTTTTGTCCCATGATATTAGTTACTTTGTTTCATTTGTTGGGTAATGTTACAACTATTTATGTTTGACTAATTTTCCTTTTAATGAGTGGATATTATTGTGGTTTCATTCATTTATCTGTCTATTTTTGAGTACTTACTATTGTCATTCATTATTAGTTTTCTTTCCATGAACTGAGAGGATTTTATTGGAAGTTATTTTTCATGGAGTCTGATATGTATTCTTTTTTAGTGGGGCCTTTATATGATTGATTTTTTTTGTCTTTTAACTCATTCCATCACTAGTAATTTTAAAACCATGTAACACATGATTATTATAGGATGTTTTTAAATAAATAATTTTTATTTTATTTAAAATGTTCTGTTATAAACCTTAAATACATTTTCAATTTATATGAAGGGGAAAAGTTTATTGTTTAAGTTATACTAAATTGAATGTTGATAAATTGTCTTTTAAATTGTTTTAATTTTTGGAAAAATTAATTTTTTTTATTTTTATTTAAAAACTAGAATAAAAAGGATTTATTTTTAAAGTTAATTTCTAGGATGATGGGAGGATTCCTACTAGGAATTTTTTTTCTCATGCATATCATCATTAGAGGTTTCGTTCATGTTATTTTGAGTTGTAATGGTATATCTTGAGGTTTTAGTTTCAGTATGACGGTGGTACTAATAAGAAGATAATTACCTTTCATGATACATATATTTAGTTTAGATACATCTTTTCTATTTTATTATATATTTATTTTGTGTTATTCCTTGTTTAGTTTCATTTATTAATCAATTAAAGAATTTTATTCTTTTTATTGACCATCTGATAAAAAAATGATCATCTCAATCCTCTAAGGGCATGTTCCATGTTTATAACCATTTTATCAAGGATAAACATTTCCAATAGTGTTTATCATGACTCCCAACACTATTTGTTGGCCATTTTGTGATCCGTAACTCCAATTGAGGCTTGCAGAAAGGTTACTCAGTTTCCTAGGTCATGGATGACATGAGTTGGTTTTTGACAATAACCTATATAGACTGTCAGGAAAGTAAAAATTATTTCAATTGGATGTAATTTTGAATAATATATAATAGAGAATATGAAAATCCAAATAAATCACTTTTACTTATTTGTGGTATATAATAAATTATGAAATTATAAATGTTATATGATATTACATCTATATTTTAAATTTATGTTAAATATATAAAAGTTAAAAATAAAGTTAAGAGTTGATATATATTATTTATTTAATTCAAGTGGTGAAGAAAACTATTTGTATATCAAGGAATGGACTACAAAAGATAATTTAAATACCTAGATAAATATAAATATTATGTTTTTATTTTGATCACATTTCACTTATATGATAAAATAAGTTGTTTGTAGATAAAGAGATGTGATGAAAAATATGATATGATGGTTTTGATAAACCTGGATTATGATTCAATAAATTATATAAAATTATTGTAATAAAGACATGTATAACAAATATGTTTTACAAAATATACTAAATTTTCAAGGATATTTGATAAAATATAATTGAAAGAGTTAATAACGCCCAAAATAAAATATTTTAAATAAAAAAGTCTTCTTTTTGGAATATTACTTCAAACACATCAAACACTAAATATTATTTAGAAATTAATAGTTGTTTTTAAAAAAAATACTACTATAGGAAGTTAGCGTTCTTAACAAAAATCATTAGTTTTTTATCTTTTCATGATAATTTAAGGATTTAATTGCACTTTAGATTCTGATGAGAGTTTTTAAGACTTATAGAAGCTTAAAGAAACACAAATAAAACATTAAAACATTCAAGATAATTATAAAGAAGAAAATTTAAATAATAAAAGTGTTTAGTATGTGTATGAAAAGAAGTATATGAATATAAAGTTTTACATTTAGATACCAAAACTATATCAATGAAAATATTTAATAGAATGGTTTCATAATGAATATGATTAAATTATAAATCATTCAATGTAGATAATTGAAGTTGTTAACATCGTATCATTCGTCTTTATGATTTAAGGATGGTTGAATAATAAATTCAAGGAGCTGAACAATTGTAATTTGATTCATAATTATCATTATTTTCAAAACTATATTTCATTACAGATGTTACTAAATAAATTATTTTAGTTATAGGTTATTATTTAATAAAAACAAAGTGTTTTGGATGGAATTATATAGAGATGTAATAAGTTAAATTAAATAATAATAGTATAGTAAACATGAGTCTACTCTGGTGGTCTATCATATGATATATGTTATGTCTGTAACATATTTATAGTTTTTTTATTCTTAAAAGAGATTAAGGATATAAAATATACAATATAATTAAATTGAAGGATGAATTTATATTCATATCGCATTGGCTTCAAATACTTTTTGGAGTGTAATGGAAATTGACCTTTTAGATTATTTGTAATCAATTGACCATTTTTGGATTTAAAAATATTGGATTTCCCCTCTCATATAATCAGTATAAAATATGTTCCCTTTATTGAGATATATTGTGGAAGTAAATGCTTATACCTAGATAAGGTACAAGTGAGGTTTTTATTTATATGGATGATGACATGACCAGGTATGGGTGTGATGAATATGATTATTATGATTTGTAACCTCTATATATCCTCATCTCTGTTGTCTCTACACTTTTCTTTTTATTAATAAATTTGGTGGTCCAAGCGTTCTTGGATCTGGAATTTTGGGTAATATTGTTGGATGATTAACATGTGGTTTTTTCATCAATCTAGTGAGTATATATATAGGTAATTAAGAACATATGAGTAGTATACATGGTATTTACATACTCTAGGTCCCATGGATAGTTTAGGTATTGAATAATGGGGTTATGTGATTGAAAATATTTATATATCATACTATTTGTGGGCATAAGAATGGAGATACATGTGTTTGATAGTGATCATGCATGATCCCTTCTCTTGCCTCTCCCTTTCTCGACAATCCAACTATTATTCATAATTTTAACTCTAATATCCTTCCAATTGATTCTAGATATCCATTATTTTTTTCACATAGAATAACAAGGTATTTAATCTTCACTCATATCCAATTCTCCTTCATGTTCTTCTAATTAAATTATATATTTGGGATTTGGATTCACTAAAATCTTGGATAAATATATTTTTTTATGATTTTAGATTATTCCATATTTTCTAAAAAACCCTTATAAAGCCTATATTTAGAGACCCTTTACTTTTACACATAATATTACATGATTTTAAGAATACATAACCATCAAATACATTAAAGGACCACAAAGTCTACTTTCTTTGGAAGATAAGGTACATTATTAGACATCCTAAAACCAAAATAAAAACATTATTTATTTAAACTTTACAATGAGATCATAATACCCTTTGAGCCCTTAAATATATATAGGATAACCTACGTAATACATGAACAAATGGAGGAGCTAAAAATCCTTGTAAGGGAATAGACATATGAATAAAGCATAGAACATGAGTCAGAAAACATAACATGCTGACATAAAAAAGACATAGAAAATGAATAAACATGAGGATTCATAACATATATAACGTGGGATCATATGAAAATGGTGTCATATAAGTGTGGAAATAATATATAACATGACTTAAGAAGGATTCAAGGATTATTGTACCTGGAGCACAAGTCAAGGCTAACCTCTAAGACAGTTGCACATGGAGCACGAGTTAAGTCTAACTACGAAGACTATTGCACAAGATGTCTCATGAAACTAAGAATTACCCAATTAATTAGTGATTTGTCTAGGTTACCACATTATAAAATGTTTATTAATACATTTTACACATAAATAATCATATATAAGCAATCATACATAATTATAGGGGTTTCCCATGGAAAGAATTGGGTATCAAAATCTTATCAAAAGGCATATCAAAATGAAATATCATAATGGTGTCAATGAAATGATGGATTTAAATCATAAATGAAATATAATAAGTGAATATAGTCATATATATTTATAATTGATGAAAAGATTAATTGAAAATATTGTATAAGAAGAATTATAAGTAAACCATTTTACTACTATTTAAGGGAGAACATTCCATATTCATTAAATTTTAGAAGGCATAATTATTTGTATAAAACCAGAATTGAAAAAATGTTTTTTTCATGATAAAATGAGTTATTTTATAAAAAAAATGGTGTATTAAAACATATTATGTATTGTACTTGAAAATGGATATGAAATTGGGAAGTTCTCTTTAACTATGTTTACTTATCAAGAAGAATTACGAAGGGAGCCTTTCTAAAACATGAATTTCCCCATAAAAGAAGGATGATGTGAACTAGATATATTATTTTATAACATATAAATATAATTTATAATAAATTCAAAAAAAATAAAGAACCATTACATTGGATTTAAGGGAGAGAAATAGTAACCTGATGAAAAAATATAGGTTCAGAAAGGATCCCTTAAATTATGTCAGAAAGTGTTCCGCACTTGATATTAATGTCTAGTATAATAAAATTAAATTCATTAAATGACAAATAAATAAACTTTTATACATTAATTTTATTCATTATAGTTTTTTAGGGATCATTTATGGGTTTTTTGATGAGTTATAAAGTTTAATTTCATCATTTGGGAGTTTTTTTTTCTGGGTTTTCATTATCAGTTTGTTTGTATATGAGCATGGAAGTTCATGTAGAATGGGTATAATTATTTAGAATTGAAATTATATGTTAATAATGAACATATAGAAGTTAAAATTTTCTTATATATTATTTTCATCCAATATATGATGATGAATCATTAGATAACATGTTAGTGATAATTGTTTAGATTAATATTAGCGGTTTTTTCATCACAATGAACTAGTTTTGTTCAATTATTTAATATCAGGTATATATAATTGTTATATGACCTTACATAAGATATAATAATATATATATATAGTCTTTTTTGACCAAAAAATTGGTTTTATGACCACCATTGAATATGGTAATAGAAATTGATGTCTGGTAGTTCATGAATGTGATAAATTAACACATCAGGGACAAAGATTTAATTTTTTTGAACAAAGGGATAGGATAAGAGGTATTGATGATGGATTATTCCATTAAAATAATAAAATTACATTATAGGTAAGTTATTGGAGTTGTATGTAAATTTGGATGATTGGATGTGTAGATATAATAAGAAAAATAAAAGAACTTGAAAAGAAATTAAAAAAAATAAGGAGGATTTTACCTCTTGTATTCCTCCTCATTGGGAACCTCCTTAGGGAAAAGGTTTTGGTCTTTTTATTAGACTAAGATCTCATGGACGTTGGGGAGGCCTTTTTAAGTGATCTAAATTTAATTTGTACAAGGCCCAATGATTTAGACATGTGAGGAAAAGAGGTGGTGAGGGGGTGGTATTTATAGTGGTGGAGAGTGGTGTTTTCTCATTATTTTAATCATTATATTATTATTTTGGATCAAGGCTTAAAATAGTTTGACAATTATCACAAAAAATGTTAAAATAATGAATGATAGCTTGATATTTTGGGCTTTAATCTTCCATACATCATCTATGACTCCATAATTCATGTATTTAGCTTTATCATAAATTATTGTAGTTTACTATTCGCCACTAATTCAACTATTTTAGAAAAATACCAAAAATTTACCCTAACCATTTTTCAATGTGTATAATTAAATAAAGAACTAGATTTTATGGAAATAATTTTCTAAAAATTCAAAATGTAATTTTTTAATTAAAAACACCATTTACTCAAAAAATAATGATTTTTAAATTATAACTAGTCTTTTAAAACTTTGAAAAATTAAATAAGGTATGATAATATTATCCTAAAATCATAAGAAAATAAATATTAATTTTTGAATAAAATTTATGAAAATATATTTTCTTTTAAATTAATAAATTTATACAAAAATATTAATTAAATAATTATGGCTTATAATAATACCAACACTTTATTAATAATTTTAAAAACATTTATTTTATTAAACAAAGATATAATTATATCATACATTCATTAATAAGATGTGTAAATTTTATTCATTCATTCATGGGTGAGGTTACTGTTCATTTGGCAGGTTTACTATTTATAAGGGTCATATTACTATTCCTAAGGCCAAGTTACTCTTTCATCAGTATGGGTTCTTTAACTTCTAGAAATAATTCTTTTTTAATTCATTATTCATTTATAAAGTTTTTATTGTGTTCAAAATGTGATTTTATGTGGTATATACTACCTGTTAAAATTATAAGAAGGTTATTTCCATGAAAATAATTTAGGGTTGTTACATTATTCCCCCTTATGAAATTTCCCCATTGAAATTATGTTTTATATACTAAGGGTAAAATAAGTGAGGGTACTTATCATTCATCACTTCCTATAGTTACCATGTTGCCTCTTCATATATATGGTATGCCATAGTACTTTGACCAGGTGAGTGGTCTTATTGCATAGAACATTATCTCTATAATCCAAGATATTTATTGGATTATCCTCATATAATAGATCATTTTACTACTATACCACCTCTAAATGTGTTATATGTTAAGGATATGGTATGTACTTCCTTATAAGGGATACGTGAAATACATTGTGTACTTGATCCATAGTAGATGGAAGTGCTAGTTGATATCCCACAGCTCTAACACGATCAAGAATCTCGAAGAGGCCGATGTACCTGGGACATATCTTTCCATTCTTCTCAAATATCATAATCCTTTTCAATGGGGATATTAAGAGGAATACCATATCTCTGACCTCAAACTCAAGGTCTTATCTATGATTTTATGCATAACTCTTTTATCAACTTTGGGCTACCTTGATGTGATGTTGAATCATTTTCACCTTCTCCAACATTTCTTCAACAATTTCAGTTCCTAGAATCTTACATTCACTGACTTCATCCTATAATTCTGGTGTTCTATATCACTTACCATAAAGGGATTTATATGGATCCATTTGGATGTTAGAGTGAAATCTATTTTTGTAATATAATTCGACAAATGGAAGGTGTTGTTCCCATTCTTCTTTGAAGTCCATAGAGCACACACTAAATATATATTCTAATGTATGTATCATCTTATTATATTAGCCATTAGTTTTAGGATAATAGGTCGTACTGAAGTTGAACTCGATGTTTACAGAATTTTTGAGACTTTTCCAGAATATGGAGGTGAATCTAAAATCTCGATCAGATACAATATATAGTGGTACCCCTTATTGCCTTAACACTTCTATGATTTATATTCATTCAATTTGATCAAATGAGAAGTCCTCTTGAATTGAAATAAACTGATATGTCTTTGTAAGATCATTCATAACAACCTATATAGCATTGTTTACCATAGATGTATTTGGAAGTCCAGTGACAATGTCCATGGTAATGTTCTCCCCCTTACATATTGGTATGGGTAGTGGTTTCATCATCCCCATATACTCTTGTCTTTCATAATTCAATTAATAACATACATGGAACATTGATTTATATTCAGTTATATCCTTTTTCATATCATCCCACCAATAGTTCTCTCTTAGATATTGATATATCTTTGTGCTCCCTGGGTGAATAGAGAAGGTTGAGCTATGTGCATCATTTAGAAGATCCTTATTTATCTTTGTATTATATGGCACACAAAATCATGACCCAAATATCATTACTCCTTCCTGATCCATTTGAACACTGAGGATTTCCCTATTCTAATGTCTTCCACCTTCTTTTAAATTTCTATATAATTCCTTTGAGAATCCCTTATTTTCTCCATGAGGGATGGTTGAGAAATCATTTGAGAAAGGATTTATGATGTTCCTTCCATAATGAATCCCTTGTAAATTCATTAAATAACTATGAAGATTATATACATCTCAATTCTATTCATTAATAAAGATGTAGGATCATATCTACATGGAGAAACTGCTACCTTATATTCATTACCATGATAGTAGTGGATTTAGCAGTTGTAATCTTTGATGATATCTACCAATCGTCATTCTCCTATATTAATCTTATTCTATGACAATATATATTTTAGGCTCTTATGATTATTATATATTTCACACTTCTCCCTATAAAGATAATTCCTTCATATTTTCAATACAAAGATCATATCCTCCAACTCCAAATCATGCATGGGATAATTTTCTTGTTAATTTTCAACTACCTTGATGTGTAGGCTATATATGTCTCATTTTGAATCCGTACACTACCTAATCCATTCATTTAAGCATCATTTTATAGCTCAAAGAGTTCCCCACTTGTTAGTAGTGTGAGTATTGGTGCAGTGATATGCCTCTTTTTCAAATCTTTAAAGCAGTCTTCACATTCACTGGTCTGGAAAAACTTTGTTCCCTTCCAAGTCAACTTGGTTGGTGTGTTTGAAAATTGGTATATGTTCTTCACAAATCACTGGTAATACCCCGCTAGACCAAGAAAGCTATAGACCTCCATTATAGATGTTTTCATGGGCCACTGTTCAATTTCCTATGTCTTGGAAGGGTCTATAGAAATCCCTTTCTTAGTGATAATATACCCCAAGAATGATAATTCCTCAATCTAGAACTCACATTTAATATACTTTTGATAAATTTTCTCCCGTTAGAAACTCTTAAACATAGTATTCAAATACTTTTCATGTTCCTATATGCTCTTTGAGTATATAAGAATATCATCAATAAAGACTACCACAAATTTGTCGATGTAATATCTAAAGCCTCTATTCATTAAATCCAAGAAAACTAATGGATAATTAGTGAGGTTTAAGGGCATCATTATGAACTCAAAGTGTCCATACCAAGTTCAAAATATAGTCTTGGGAATATCGTCCTTCCTCACCTTTCATAGTTGATATCCTGACTAAAGGCCCCCTTAGAGAAATAAATGTCCCCACATAGTTTATATAAAAAGTTATCTATCTATGGAATGGGATACTTGTTATTTATACTGGTGTTATTGATATTACAATAATCATTACATATGCACATTGATCTATCATTATTCTTAATTAAGAGGACCGGTTCTCCCCATGTTGAAGCACTTGGGTGTATAAAACCATTTTCTATATGCTACTATAACAACTTCTTCAGCTCTTCCATATTAATAGTGGTTATTCTATTAGGTGTCATTGATAAAGGTGGACATCTAGGATTATGTTTAGTTGAGAAATAAAACTCTTGATTAGGAGGAAGACTTGAAACTTCTTCAGGGAATACAAAAATGTAATCCCTCATGATGGGCATGTCTTGGAGTATTATTACCTCCTTTGTCTCAATCATTTGAGCTAGATTTTATTTCTCATAATAAAATAATATACACACATGAGACAATGATTCTGAAAGAGATTCAGCTTCCTACTTACACTTGAATTGGATTAGAGGATTCTTTGGGATATGAAGAGTGATATCCCTTTCCCAACATTCGATGTTTTCTTTGTATAAAGATAGCCGATCCACTTCCAAAATATCATCAAACTCACCCAAAGTAAGTATGACAAGATATTCTTGGAGGTTCTATCCACAATCATTAATCGAGGTGGAGTTATATACTTTGGATGCAATAATTTCCCCATTTTCTGTTCTAACATATAACTCAACCTCCATATTTTGAGGTGTTGTTTGAATAATTCTAAAAATCCTAAAATATATGAAAGAATGTGTAGAACTATAATTAAATTGTCACAACCTGACCCTACCCGGGCTCGAGCTGCAACTACCTTAAGCCCGCCTCCGTAGGCAAGGGGATGGCGACCAGCATCGAAGGCACAACAACTGGGGGAGGCCTTTGCCAAAGTACCTGTACACACACATGTAGCACACTCAATGCAAAATTTCAGAGTAAAAAAGAAAAGAAAAGTACCAACTACTATAAATAAACCACAAGTGCATCGACCTCTAATAGTACAATGTACAAGTTGAAAGTAAACTGAAAAGAAAATGGGAAAAACACATGCCCAACCAAAAAAAGCCACAACCCGGCAACAGGTAAAACAACAGCAAACATCTGGGAGGGTCCAACACCTGGAACCTGAAAATGACCATCGCACGCGGTACAAGCTCCCGGCTCCTATGCTCCTCTGACTTCACGACCAACCTGTCTGTCGTCTGCAAGGGCACATCAAGTGCAGGCAAAACCCAAGTAGGGGTGAGTATAAAAATACTCAGTAGGATATCCCGAAGGCTCGAGGGAGAAACAAAGGAGGTACCGAAGTGTGAGCAGTAGAGCGAACAGGAAAAGTAAAGGAGTACAACAGAGGGTCCAGATCAACCCAACAATAGGAAAGAGGGTAGACTCATCCTGACGCAAGGAGCTGGAAATGGTGAGAAGATAAACTTCCCATCGAGTTTTCGCTACCTATAGCAGGAGAGTAGACTCATCCAACCATGAGAATCTAGACATGAAAAGCGTGTGGCATACCTCGCGCATCTTCGCCTCTCCGGTAGGGAGAGTAACCAAACCCAAGAAGTGGGTACTGAAACAAGGTATATACATAACCTTATTCTCAATCAAGAAGCCCAAACAAGGTCGTAAGGGGATCTCCATCCCGTAGCTCAGCCCAAGAAAGTGAGTAGCCAACAGTACCAGAAGTAAACACCATTGATGCCCAGCATCCCACACGTCTGCCCCGAACTACAAGTCAAGGAGCTCAAATCACCGCACCTCGACACTATCTGTTTTGGGTGGCACTGACTCGCCCGCACGGTTTTAGGTCGTGTCATAAGGATGCGTCTCGGTGGAGAAAGTTCCCCTCTTACATGAGAGTTCTAGGTTAATTAAAACCACACCTCTTCACTGCACCGTAGTCAAGAGGTCTCCTCAAAGTCAAAGTTATCACATCACTAACCCGTACAAACAAGGGTCCCACTCTGGTAGTCACAGAGTAATGCCACAGACTATCCTAGCATAAAGGACTGAGTCTGGAATACCAACGGGTGACCCACTGCCCAGCCCTGCTGGAGGGTAATTCATAATATGATTTTGGGTGACCCACTACCCAGCCCTGCTAGAGGGTAAACCATAATACATCATCAGGCGACCCACTGACCAGCCCTGCTGGAGGGTAAACCTAGAATAAGCCGTCAGGCGACCCACTACCCAGCCTTGCTAGAGGGTAGACCTGGAAGAAGTCGGCGGGTGACCCACTGCCCAACCCTGCTGGAGGGTAGACCATAATACATCATCAGGTGACCCACTACCCAGCCCTGCTGGATGGTAAACCTTAAATAAGTCGTCAGGTGACCCACTGCCCAGACTTGCTGGAGGGTAGACCTGAAAGAAGTCGACAGGTGACCCACTGCCCAGCCCTGCTGGAGGGTAGACCCTCAAGAGTCGTCGGGTGACCCACTTCCTAGTCTCTACTAGAGGGTAAACCCTAAACAGGACGACGGGCAACCCACTGCCCAGACCTACTGGAGGGTAGACCCTCAAGAGTCGTCGGGTGACCCACTTCCTAGTCTCTGCTAGAGGGTAAACCCTGAGAAGTCGATGAGTAACCCACTGCCCAGCCCCGCTGGAGGGTAAACCCAGAACTGCTCTGGCCATCTCTACTAGATGGTACAACACTGGCCAACCAAACAAGGAGTGGGTATCGCGCAACCATCTGACTCCGAAACAAGACCAAGGGAAACCACTCATCCCTGCTGATCTAAACCATCGAGCATAGAGCTGGGGGAAAAACTCAACCCCGCTGGTCAATAAACAACAACTGAGGGACACTCTACGTCGCGAGAGGTCAAAGGTATGAAAAGAAGAACACGACACACACATGGGGACCACACAACGTGTGGCCCCATATCAACCCCAACCAAGCACAAAAACATTCTCAGGTACAAACCACACGTACCTCCAAACGCTCTCGTATACTCCTAGAGTATACCACGTCTCTAGTCCTAAGGCTTTCATGCACACAACACCCAATGTCAACACGAAGGCATGAATGTAACAACTCCACCTCAAAGGCCCAGGAACGGCCAACCACATATCATGAATCATTTACATCACTCTCCCAAGAGTGCGCGATCACACACCAAGGGTCCTCTACAAACATGGTAGGAAGAACCACCACCGGATCACCTTTCATGTTTCCACATTTAATAAGACCGCGTATGAGGCTCCGCACAACCAAATGAATCGTACTGTTGTAATCCTCGCGAAAAAACATGCGCGATAGACTACTTACTCTCCCGAAACATTCAACCGGTGAAGAAGGTACTATTCACCGTAGTTGGGTCGGGTGGGACCCACACCACATCCCCAAAAAAGGACGGGAGAAATGCACCATTGCAATACTCTTAAAAAATCACTTCAAAATCACTACTCACTTGAATGGAATGGGTATCCAGAGAAAAAGATGCATTCCAGATTAACGCGCATGAGCGGTACCACGCGGGACCTGCACCTCGGTCCCGAAGAGCTTCCAACGGATTGCACCATTGTGATCCTCTCGAAAAATTACACAATATGGACTATTCACTTGTCCAAAATGGTTGCCCGGTGATAGAGATGGATAAATCACCATCAACGCCCAAACGAACCTCGTGGGGCCTGCACCATCATGCTGAATTAGGGTGGGTGGATTGCACCATTCCAATCCCCTCAGAAAAACATCGAAAAACGACTTCTCACTCGCCCTGAACGGACGTCTGATAAAAAAGTCATGAAATGATGCACGCAGCACGAAAGACGGGCCGTGGTGTCCGCACCTCAACTTCGGCTTCAACGCCCAAAACCATCCTGGAAAGCTCCGCCTCGGTTCCAGGGTTCCAATGCCACTGACGGCGCCTAAAACGGATGTTGGATGCGTTCGCGCTGTCCAAAACAAGATCCCTGGAAAAACGTCAAATCGCTTAAAGACGCATCGCGCCTCCACGACCCCTCGTTTCGGGAATTAAAAATTCTTGAAACCATCTCAAAACGTTCTCCTCGATGCAAGGTCTACGCTGTCGCTGATGGTACGGGAAACAGACGCACGTAGAGAATGTTACGGGCGTCAGAAAACTGAGGGGCAAAGCCCCTTGGGCTGGACCGGCCTGGACCGGTCGGTCCGGCCGGCCCGGCTCGCAGTGCCTGGCCCGCGGCCTGGCCGCGCGGGCCGGTGGTCGGTCGTCGCGCGACGTGGGTCGTGTCCCCCCGCTGGGGTCGCGTGCCACGACCCCGGTGTTCCCCTACACTCGGCGGGCTCGGCCTCCCTCCTGGAGCCGTCGCCGCCTGAGCCACCTGTGTCGACGCCCAGACGGCCCCACTGGCCTCCGCGCTCGCCCGACCACCACGCTGAAGCCGCGTCCTCGCCCAGGCCAGCAGCTGCCTCACGCCGCGAACCCACGCCGGACCGCCGCCGCTCGAACACACCCGGCCACCATGCTCCGCCACTCGCGCTCGCCAGACCACCGTGCAGGCCGCCGGAAAGCTCCAAAACCCGCAAGCTTTGGCGGGCGTTTGCGATCATCTCCGCACTCGGATTTCTATTCCGAAAGAAGCAATGGAAAGAAAAGAAAATGTATTATGAATTCATGGGATTTTATTGCCAATTTGACGGCAAATCGACAAAACAAATTTAGGATGAAAATGGTGCGGGAAATTAAAACGAAAATGACAAATCCTACATCTTGGGTGATGCTCGGAGCTTCACGGGGAGTCCGCCGCCGCACCGCTACCTTTCCGGAGTTGCCCCTCCATAGGTGCCTCGCCGGAGTGGAGGAGGAGAGGGAAGGGGCTGCCCAGGCTAAGAAGAAGAAGAAGAAGAAGAAGGGGGTGTTTAAGTAGAAAATACTTAAACCATCCGCCCTGCACGACCCGACTATGCTCCCGACGCAGACAAAAAGGAGGCCACCCCTGGGGTAAACACAACGCTCCAAGTGCAACGGTGGTCTCATAATTTTAATCTGAGGCCACGTTCAATAGTTATAAAGCTGAACGCCCAAAGCCGCCAAATTATGAAAACGCCCCTCGGGGCATTTTTCACAGACGACCCGCGCCTGCGAAACTCACACCCCTCCTAGGGTAAATGGCACGTTCCGGACTCAACGGTGTCCTCGATTTTCCAATCCGAGCCACCGTTTATGAAATACCTGAGATTCACCATTGAAGGAATAAATTAATTATTTAATTTATCCATTCCACATTCCAAAAGCGAGTGAGGGGTCCAAACGTCCCGCGCTGACATGCTTTATGTCGTTCCTAGGGTAAACACCACATTTCGGACCCATCCGTACACTCGGATCTCTGATCCGGATCACTGTTTAGGATTTATCTTATTTATTTTTCATTTATAGTGTGAACGCACTAAAAATTTAATTTCGGCCACACCGGGGCTCAGAATCGCACGCCATCTGAAGGCGCTACTCTGGAATAACATCAATAAATAGTCCAAAGTCTTTCACAGCAAAAACTGGGTTCTTACATCATTCCCTCCATCAATATTTTTGTCCCCGAAAAGAAAAACTTGGGAACAACTCATGGTGTTAAGCCCACACCTGGCTCTCCCATACCCAGAAGAACTCTCGCACAGCTCTATGCCACCACAACAGACCAATGGATTTGATCTGTTCACGCGAGGTCTTCCCTCATCGATGACGTGCATGGGAGCATGCAAACTTCTTCTCAAGCGAGTCACGCGGGAGACACTATACACCCAAACCAGCCTTTGGGGTTAGGGTAAGGCGGTAGGGAACCTCACCATCCCTTTGCACAGTCTCAAATGGCCCGAATGCTCTCAGGGGTAGATCGCCTCCCCAACCGAACCCTTACATCGCACGCTGTGACTGGAATCACCGACCAGACCTGGAACAAGGCTCGGTGATTCCCTCCTTCAGAAAATCCATATGGTGAAACACCCAAGGATATATGGTCACGCAAGGTTCACAGTCGATCTCCTATGACCAAGACTCTCTTACACGTTTGAAAGGCGAAGGAGTCGCCACCATCGAATAAAGAGGATGGTTACACACCTTCTACTCTACCAACACAGGGTTACACCTCACGCCCTGCATCACCCTGGTAACAACCCAAGCAAGGAGTAGAGAGAAAATCATTTTACAGGCAGTCTAACAATTCTACTGCAAAAAGTAGAATAGTTGTAGAGTGTACCTCTTATCATCTCATGCTCTGCAGGATCGTAGACATCCAAAGCTCGCGGCTGTCTACGGTCCCAACCGTCAGCTCCCGGAGCATGGCGTGGACCGCCTAGTGGTGATGGGAAGACCTCGTAATGTCATCCTCCACTACTAGTTCTTCTCGCTCCTCTAGTAGCACCACCTCTCTGGGCGCTACTCCGATCACGACGCTACCTCTACTGTGGTGGTGCGCTTGTTGCCTGCCCAAAGCTCCTAGCAACTTGGGTCGGGCAGTCTCGTGCCAAGTGATCTCGCCCGTCACAAGCATAACACCAGTGTTCTCTGGGCTACACTGGTACCCTCCGGTGCCACTGTGGTGTACGACCACGCCCCTGAGTCTGGTTATTGTAAATCCACCCGCTTCAAGGTTCTTCTTGTCGACGCCCTCTAGCTGCAGCAGACGTCTCGGCTCCAACATGCATGCTGCCACCACCAACTCTAGAATGTCACAGGAAGCTCTCTATCACCAGCGCCTTCTCTAGCACCCCGGCATATGTGGAAATGCCCAAGGGTAATATGACAGTGTGAATCTCTCTACGGAGACCCTGCTTGAACTTCCGCGCTCGGAAGTTGTCTTCATGGACCAAGTTTGAGTAAAAGCGTGCACGGTCTACAAAACTAGCCACGTACTCGGCCACCGTCATCCCTCCCTGCTAAAACTACAAGAACTCCTGAATCCGAGAGGAATGCAAGCAGGAGGGGAAAAAATCCTCATGGAACAACAATTGAAATCAGCTCCACGAAAGCGTCGACTCGTCTAGATACTGAGTCACCAGACTCCACCAACGCTAAGTTGCTCCGCAAAAAGGATGGCAGCCAAAGCCACCATGAGATCTACAAGCGTCTGCACAAGCCTGCAAAGGCAAACCACTATCTACAGCCAACCCTCTGCCACCTGAGGGTATGGCTCACCACTGAACTTAAGTGGTCCTTGCCGCTGGAACTCACAGAGTGCGCTCAAGCTGAACCTGCTCTGCTGAAACAGTCTGCTGCTCAACAGGTGGGGGTGCTGCTACCATCCCACCCTGAGAAAGGGGCTCGCATGATGGGTCCTGGACTGAGGCCTCGTAGCTCACAGAGTCGTCGTCACGCACCAAAGCTGGTATCTTGGCTGGCTGTATTCGCAGATACATCCTGAATATTATCAAGGAGTGTCGTGGTTAGATGAGCATATATGTATATACCAACAACAATGATGGGGATATGACTAAAGAAGGACAGTAAAAGACTCAAACCTATGTGATGCACAAACCAATTTTCCATGCAACAAGTGTCTCAGCATGACGAGTCGACAAGCGGGTTATCAATGTCCTGGTGAATGGATACATCGGCCTTCACACCATCACTAGACACCCTGTCCTGAGAGCCGCTCTCGAGACACGTTAACACTATTGCCCTAAATCCCAACCAATTCCTTTTATTATAGGGGCGTCCGAACAGCGTCCCAAGGAATGAACCACCTCTGATACCACATTGTCACGACCCGACCCTACCCGGGCTCGAGCCGCAACTACCCCAAGGGGTGGCCTCCTTTTTTTCTGCGTAAAGAGTGGAGTCGGGGCATGTCGGGCGGATGGTTTAAGTATTTTCTACTTAAACACCCCCCCCCCCCCTTCTTCTTCTTCTTCTTCTTAGCCTGGGTAGCCCCTTCCATCTCCTCCTCCACTCCGGAGAGGCACCTCCGGTGAGGAAACTCTGGCAAGGCAGCGGTGCGGCGGCAGACTCCCCATGAAGCTCCGGGAATCACCCAAGAGGTAGTATTTGTCGTTTTCATTTTAACTTCCCGTACCATGTTCATCCTAAATTTGTTTTGTCGATTTTCCGTCGAATTTTCAATCAAATCCAATGAATGCATAGTACGTTTTCTATTCTTTCCATCACTTCTTTCGGAATGGAAATACGAGTTCAGAGACAATCACAAATGACCACCAAAGTTTGCAGGTTTTGGAGCTTTCCGGCGGCTCGCGTGGTGGTCCGGCGAGCGCGAGCGGCGGAGCGCGGCGGTCGGGTGTGTTCGAGCGGCGGCGGTCCGGCATGGGTTCTCGGCGTGAGGCGGCGGCTGGCCAGGGCGAGGAGATGGATTCAACGTGGTGGTCGGGCGAGCACGGAGGTCGGCGGGGCCGTCTGGGCGTCGGCGCAGGTGGCTCAGGCGGCGGCGGCTCCAGGCGGGAGGCCGAGCTCGCTGAGCGCAGGGGAGCACCAGGTTCGCGGTGTACAACCCCAGCGGGGGAACACGACCCGTGTCGTGTGGGTCATCACGCGGTGACTGGCTTCAGCAGGTCGGCCACATGGTGGACCGAGTCCACCACCGGCCCGCGTGGCCAAGCCGCGGGCCAGGCACAGTGATCCGGGCCGGCCGGTGCGGGGCGGACCGGTCGGTCCAGCCAAAGGGGCTTTGCCCCCCAGTTTTCCGACGCCCGTAACTTTCACTACGGGTGTCCGTTTCGCGTACCGTCAGTGGTAGAGTAGACCTCACATCGAGGGGAATGCATTGAGATGGTTTAAAATAAAATTAATTACCGAAAGGAGGGACCGTGGAGGCGCAACGCGTCTTTAAGAAATTTGAGGTTTTTTCAGGGATCTTGTTTTGGACGGCGCGGACGCGTCCGACATACGTTTTTGACGCCGTCAGTAGCGTTGGAACCTTGGAACCGATCCGGAGATTTCTAGGGTAGTTTTGGGTGTTGAGGCCGAAGTTGAGGCGTAGACCCCACGACCCGTCTTTCGAACTGCTTGCAACGTTTCTCAACTTTTTCATCGGATGTCTGTTCGGGGCATGTGAGAAGTTTTTTTTTTGGATGTTTTTTTGAGGGGATTGCAATGGTGCAATCCGCCCACCCTAATTCGACATGATGGTGCGGGCCGCATGAGGTTTGTTTGGGAATTGACGGTGATTTTTCCATCTCTATCACCGGGAAACCATTTTGGACAAGTGAATTGTCCATCTTGTGTACTTTTTCGAGAGGATCGCAATGGTGTGATCCATTGGCAGTGCTTCGGGACCGTGGTGCTGGTCCTATGTGGTACCGCTCGTGCGCGGTAAGCCGGAATTCATCTTTTTCTCCAGATACCCATTCCATTCAAGTGAGTAGTGCTTTTGACGTGCTTTTTCAAGATCATTGTGATGGTGTAGTTCGCCTGACCTTTTTTGGGGATGTAGTGTGGGTCCCACCTGCCCCGGCTATGGTGAATAGTACCTTTTTCACTGGTTGACCGTTTCGAGTGAGTAAGCATTCTATCTTGCATTTTTTCCGTGAATATTACAATGATATGATTTGTTTGGTTGTGCGGACCCTCATACGCAGTCTTATTAAATTTGGAAACATGAAAGGTGCTCTGGTGGTGGTTCGTCCTACCATGTTTGTAGAGGACCCTTGGCATGTGATCGCGCACTGTTGAGAGAGTGATGTAAATGATTCATGAGATGTGGTTGTTCGTTCCTGGACCTTTGAGGTGGAGTTGTTACATTCACGCCTTCGCATTGTTGTTGGGTGTCGTGTGCACGATAGCCTTAGGGTTGGAGACGTGGTATACTCTGGGAGTATATGAGAGCACTTGGAGGTATGTGTGGTTTATACCTGAGAATTTTTGTGCGCTTGGTTTGGGTTGAGATGGGGTCACACATTGTGTGGGCCCCACATGTGTGTTGTGTTCTACTTTGCGTACCTTTGACCTCTCGCAACGTAGAGGGTCCCTTGGTTCTCGTTTGTTGACCAGTGCGGTTGAGTTTTTTTTCGGCTCTGTGCTCGATGGTTTAGATCAGCAGGGTTGAGTGTTTTCCCCTGGTCTTGTTCCGGAGTCTGATAGTTGTGCGATACCCACTCCGTGTTCAGTTGGCTAGTGTTGTATTATCTAGTAGAGATGGCCAGATCAGTTCTGGGTTTACCCTCAAGTGGGGTTAGGCAGTGGGTTACTCATCGACTTCTCAGGATTTACCCTCTACCAGAGAGTAGGCAGTGGGCACCTGACGACTCTTGCGGATCCACCCTCTAGCAGGGCTAGGCAGTGGGTCGTCCGTCGTCTTGTTTCCGGTCTACCCTCCAGCAGGGCAGGGAAGTGGGTTTCCTATTGACTTGATCAGGGTTTACCCTCTAGCAGAGACTAGGCAGTGGGTCACCCGACGACTTTTGAGGGTCTACCCTCTAGTAGGGCTGGGAAGTGGGTCGCCTCGTCGTCTTGTTCCGGGTTTATCCTCCAGTAGGGCTGGGTTGTGGGTCACCCATCGACTTCTTCCAGGTCTACCCTCCAACAAGGCTGGGTAGTGGGTCACCTGATGACTTATTCCAGGTTTACCCTCCAGAAGGGCTGGGAAATGGGTCGCATGATGATGTATTATGGTCTACCCTCCAGCAGGGCTAGGTAGTGGGTCACCCGTCAACTTCTTCCAGGTCTACCCACCAGAAAGGCTGGGCAGTGGGTCGCCTGACGGAATATTCCAGGTTTACCCTCCAGTAGGGCCCTGATGATGTATTATGGTTTACCCTCCAGCAGGGTTGGGCAGTGGGTCACCAGATATCATATTATGAATTACCCTCCAACAGGGATGGCCAGTGGGTCACCCGTTGGTATTCCAGACTCATTCCTTTATGCTAGGCTAGTATGTGGCTTTACTCCGTGACTACCGGATCGGGACCCTTGTTTGTACGGGTCAGTGATGTGACAGCTTTGACTTTGAGGAGACCTCTCAACTACGGGGCAGTGATGAGGTGTGGTTTTAATTATCCGAGAACTCTCAAGTATGAGGGGCGCTTTCCCCATCGAGACACGCCCTTCTGACACGACCTAAAATCGTGTGAGCGATTCAGTGCCGCCCAAAGAGGATAGTGTCGAGGTGTGGTGATTTGAGCCCCTTGACTTGTAGTTCGGGGAAGATGTGTGGGATGTTGGGCATCGATGGTGTTTACTTCTAGGACTGTTGGCTACTCACTTTCTTAGGTTGAGCCACGGGATGGAGATCCCCTTACGACCTTGTTCGGGCTTCTTGATTGAGCATAAGGTTATGTATATACCTTTTTCAGTACCCACTTCTTGGGTTTGGTTACTCTCCCTCCAGGAGAGGTGAAGACGCACGGGGTATGCCATGTGATTTCCATGTCTAGCTTCTCGTGGTTGGAGGAGTCTACTCTCCTGCTATAGGTAGTGAAGACTCGGCAGGAAGTTCATCTTCTCACCGTTTCTAGCTCCTTGAGTCAGGACGAGTCTACCTTATTTCCTCTTGTTGTGTTGAGCTGGACTCTCTATTTTACTCCTTTAATTTTCATGTTCGATCTACGTCTCACCCTTTAGTACCTCCTTTGTTTCTCCCTCGAGCCTTCGGGGTATCCTACAGAGCATTTTTATACTCACCTCTACTTGGGCTTTGCCTGCACTTGGTGTGCCCTTGCAGATGATGGACAGGTTGGTCATGACGTTGGAGGAGCTTAGGAGCCGGGAGGTTGGACCACATGCGGTGATCATTGTTGGGTTCCAGGTGTGGGACCCTCCCAGCTATTTTTTGTTGTTTTACCGATTTTCAGGTTGTGGCTTTTTTTGGTTGGGCACGTGTTTTTTCCCTTTTCTTTTCAGTTTACTTTCATCTTGTACTTTGTACTGTTAGAGGTCGATGCACTTGTGGTTTATTTATAGCATTTGGTACTTTGATTTTATTTTTACTATGCACTTTTCCATTGTGTGTGCTTCGTGTGTGTGTACAGGTACTTAGGCAAAGGCCTCCCCGAGTTGTTGTGCCTTCGGCACTGGTCTCCAGATCCTGGCCTACGGAGGCGGGCTTGGGGTAGTTGCAGCTCGAGCCCGGGTAGGGTTGGGTCGTGACATAAATAGTATGTTTTCTATTCATGAATGATTAATTAGTGTACCTATCCCCACATCATTGTTGGGCTCTACTTTATTAGTAGGGATAGCATATGTCCTTGCTTCCTTGGAGGTTTTTGTTGTTGATTGCCTCCAAAAAACCTTGGATTTGGGAAATGGTTCACATAATTCCCATGTTCCTTACAGTTGAAACTCTAAACTATTGGATGAGTGTTGATCCAAACAATACCTTATTCTTCTACATTAGAGTTATTATTCACATTCCATTGGAAGTTATTATCTATATTCCTTGTTCTTCCACATTTTAATAATTTCATGGTTCCCTTTAGATAGTTCCCAGGATGCTTCTTACTATATTATTTATTTGTGGGATATTGGTTTTTCTTTTCATTATAAGAATTTTTTATTGATAGAAACATATTAATCTCCATTTTAATCTTTTTATCATTGGTCCCATGAGACCACTGAGATTCTCTAATATCTATTTCGATATTAAGGGAACAATGGAAAATCTCCTCATAGTTGTAAAGGTCTTTAATTTCCAACGCTTTTCATAGACCCGACTTTAGTCCTCTAAAGAAGTGATTCACCTTGATGATGATATTCATGAAAAATCTAGAGGTGTATCTTGCAATCCTTGTAATTTTTTCTTCATACACCATGATTGATGGATCTTCCTTATGCTTAAGTCTGAGGAACTCTCCTTCCCTCTTGAGATAGTGGGTTTGGGTAAAATATTTATTGAAAACCATTTTCTCGAATTCCTCCCAACCCATGGAATAAATTTCCTCCATCAACCTCATGTTCTTGATCATTTTCCACCACTGATCAGATTCTCTATCAAAACAATAGACTTCCATGTCAACTTTCCTTCTTCTATGCACTATAGTACAAAGTATATCATTTAAATGGAGTTAATGAACTATTATATGAGGAGGGGATCAGAAGACCTACTAAACATGGGAGGCCTTTGTTGCATAGATGATTCAACCACAACTTTATCTCTCTTTGAAGAATGAGGGTGTTCCACGTGATTCAAGTTATCATTCATAACTTGATCCCGTTGAGAAAGTACAGTCATAAAGTTTTGAGCACCTGTTCCCATCTTACATGTAATATCATTAGGGAATTCATCACGTTTACCATCAAATTGATTGTTGGCACACATTATTCTATTCCCAACCATTAACAAATAAAAATAATGTATAATTAGTTGTATTTAATACTTTTCTAATAAGAAGATAAAATGAAACTTCAAACATAAAAGGATAAACTTATAAATGAAAATTATATCCTAACTTTTGATTTCCTAGGTTTCAATATATGTTATCCATGATTTATTTCCTACCATATATTCTTATTGGATTTTCCCCTTACTAATGATTTTTAAAGAGAATATTAATTTACTAATGCATATCCCCTAAGAGTGTCAAACTAGATGAAAAGAAAGGCATGTTTCCATGTACCAAGTTACCCCGAGTTAGGCCTATAAAACCTTATTAGAGTTGTTACTCCTAGGTACATCTATTCCAAAACCACATCCACTTATATTATATGAAAAGTGATGTATTTATGTGATAAGTAACATACTCTATACAAACCAAAGTTTATGTATATTTTCTCATAATTATTCTTATTCCTATAGCTTTCGCAATATTTTTCCAAACCTAATCCCAAAAATAACTATACTTAGATCTGATACTGACTATATTAAAACTATCATTTTAAAAAATATTGTTACATGATTTTAAGCATACTTAACAATAAAATAAAAACAAGTATCATAAATTCTAGTGTCTTTAGAAGAATAGGTACATAATTAAACACCATGAAACAAAAATAAAAAAAATTATTTATTTATACTTGATAATGAGATCATAACACCCTTTGATCCCTTAAATCTATATAGGATAACTTGGAGAATACATGAAAAAATGGATTAGACAAAAATCCTAGCAAGGGAATAGACACATGAATAAAGTATAGCACATGGGTTAGAAATCATAACATGATGACATATAAAAGACATAGAAGAGGAATAAACCTAAAGATTAATAAAATTTATAATTTGGTACAATATGAACATGGAATCATAGAAGTGTGAAAACAATATACAACATGACTTGATTATGATTCAAGTCCCATTGAATATGGAGAACGAGCTATGGATAACCACCAAGACCGTTGCACATAGATCACAAGTCAAGGATAACCACCAAGACTGTTTCACCTGACATCTCAGGAGACTAAACATTACCAAATTAATTGGAGTGCTATCTGGGTGCACCCATCATAACTTGTTCAAGAATAAGTTTTAAACATAACGAATCATACATAATCAATCAAACATAAACATAAGGGTTACCCATTGAAATAGTTGGTTATCATAATCATGCCAAAAATATACATCAAAAGGGAATATTATAATGATGTATATGAAAGGATGGATTTTAATCATAAATTGAAATTAATAATGGAATATAGGCATAGATCATGATATGTGATTTCAACAATAAGTGAAAAGAGTGTTTAATAAACTTTATAAATAAAATATTTTAGTATGGTTTAAGGGAAACCATTCAAGATTCATTAAAATGGAAAAATAATAATTGTTTTTATAAAACCAGAACTGAACTGAGATAAATTTTCTAGGTGAAATGAGTTATTTTATAAAAATAATGGTGGATTAAAATATATTATGTAGTGCACTTAAAAATTTGTAAGAAATCAGGAAGCTCCCTTTAATCGGGCTTTCTTATAAGGAAGAATTGAGAAGGGAGCCTTTTTAAAACATGTATTTCCCCATTAAAGAAGGAAGATGTGTTCTAGATATATGAGTTTGAATAATATTCATAGAATTTATAATAAACATAGAAAAATAAATAAACATTAAATTATATTAAAGAGATAGAAATAGTAACTGAAGGAAAATAGAGGTTCAGAATGGATCCCTTACCTTATGTACAAAAGTGCTCCACACTTAATCATAATGTACTGGATAATAAAATTAAATTCATTAATTTATAAATCTAGAAAATTTTATACATAATTTTATTCATTAAAGTTTTACTAAGATCATTTATCCTATTTTTTATGAGTTATAGTGTTTATTTTCATCTTTTGGGGGTGTTCGTTTTCTTGGTTTTCATGATCGGTTTTCTTGTATATTTGTAAGGAAGTTCATGTAGAATGGGTATAATTATCTCAAATTGAAATTATATGTTATTAATGAAAATAAATAGGTTTAATTTTTCTTATATATTATTTTTTCCACATATTAGTATGAATCATTAGATAACATGTTAATGTTAATTGTTTAGATTAATTTTAGCAGGTTTTCTATCACAACAAACTAGTTTTGTTCTACTATTTAATATCATGTATATATAATGTCTCAAAGACATTAGATAAGATATAATACATATATTATAATCTTTTTCAACAATAAAAATTGTTTCTTAACCGTCATTTATGATGGTAATAGAAATTAAAAACCCATCATCCTAGAATGTGATAAATTAACACATCACAGACAATGTTTTCATTTTTTTTAACAAAAGGATAGGAGAAAAGGTATTAATGATTTATTTTTTTCATTAACATAATAACATTACAGTATAGTTAAGGTAATTTATTTATCATTCCATTTTAATTAGGGATGGTTATAAGAGAATAATAAAATTATAATAACTTGAAAAGAAATTAAAGGAAAAGAAAGGGGATTTTACCTCTTGTATTATTCCTCCTTGAGAACCTCCATAGGTCAATGATTTTTATATTTTTAGGAGGCTAAGATATAAAAGATATGGGGGAGGGGACTGTTAAGTTATTTGGGTTGAATATTTACAAGGAATAATGGTTTAGAGGTGTTAGGAAAAGAGGTGGTGAGGGGTCGTATTTATAGTGGTGAGGGGTGATTTCCCATTATTTTAATCATTAGTTTATTAATTTGACTCAATACTATGAAGAGTTTTAGAGTTAACTACAAATATATTAAAATAATAAATTATAGTTATATTTTTTTAATTACATCATCTATGACTCCATAATTCATGCATTTAGATTTTATCATAAATTATCGTATTTTACTATTCAACAAATATTCTACCATTTTAGAAAAATCCCAAAAATAAACCCTAACAATTTTTCTAAATTTATAACTCAAAAATGATCTCCATTTTATGAAAAAAAAATATGATAAATTTAATTTTTAATTTAAAACATCATTTACTTGAAAAATACATATTTTAAAATTATAACTAATTTTATAACACATTAAAAAATAATATAAGCTCTCATAAAATTATCTTAAAATCATAAGAAAATAAAATATTAATTTGTTAATACATTTTATGAAAATAAATTTTATTTTAAATTGTTAAATTATACACAAAAGTTTAATTAAATATTTATGGCTTATAAAAATACAACGAATAATTAATAATTTTTGAAACATTTATTTACATAAAATATGATATAATTATATCCTACATTAATTTATAAGATTCCAAAATTTTATTTACTCTTTCATGGGTGAGGTTTCTATTCATCTAGTAGATTTACTATTCATAAGGGTCATCTTACTATTCCTACGTTCAAGTTACTATTTCATCGTTATAGGTTTTTTAACATCTAGAAATAATTATTATTTCATTCATTCATCATTTAAAAAGTTTTTATTATGTTAAAAATTTGACTTTTCGGTTTATATTATATGACATAATTATAAAAAGTGAACTTCCATTCAAATAATTAAGGGTCATTCCACCATCACCCCCTTTCTCTACAATTCTATTCGTATTTTACTAATTTTTTAAACTACCAAAAGGGTTCCTATGAATTTTCATTAAATTGGGGATTTAGGGTTTGATATATTTTCAATTATTTGTGAAACTTTTGAACATGATTGGTATTTTTTATATTTATGATAGGCTATTATTCTATGAGTTTATTTCACTATTTACATTGCTATTATTTCTCTATTTATCTCATCATTAAGTATCAAAGACCTATAATTACACTTTCATTGACTATTATTTTTACATAAATTAAGTCATTGGTAGGTATAATTTTATTGTTGTATTTTATGATGTTCAGTTAATGATATTTATTTTTATAGGGTTTCTTGTGAATTTTATTTTAATTATATATTTATTTGGGTGATTAAATTGGGATGTTTTTATGGAATAGGTTATAATTTGCATCAGAAGTATATCAAAACTATTATACTCATGGTTTGGTGTCATTATTCCCCCTTTATATTTGGTTTTATTTATATCATAATGGGATATTATATTTTGTTTCATGTTTGATCAATTTTAGGGGGTTTTAATGGTTTAGTTTTGTGCTTGATGATTTAGTAATGGTCACTATGATTTTGGGAAGAGGTATAAGAAATCATATATAAGGTAGGTGGCTAAAATCATAATTTTCTAAAATTAAATCATTGATTTATTTTTTATTTAAAATTCATGGCCCAGACATCCTAGGAATCACAATCAGTGCAGATGATATTTGTTTGAATTTGGATTTAAATAGGGATGAGTGAAGTTTAAAAAATTATGTGATGTTTTTATTGTATTTTCAATGTAATTATTCATTGTATAACATTCAAAATATTAATTTGAAAATGGGTTTTCTTAAGGATAATAAAAAGACTCAAGTGGTACTTTATAATAAATTGTTTTCTAATGTGAATGTTTCCTTGAAGTAGGCTCTCCCTAAGAAGTGTCTTTATTCTATTCCTACCCTTTGTACTTGACTAAAACACTAACTAGAAAATACTAATATATGGATATAACTATTCCTAATAATCCATGTAGGTTTCCCTTGGGGATTATGCAGATGAATGAATACAGTCTGTTATGGACAGATATGATTATTCAATCACATAGTATGAGGATCCTTGGGTTCCTTCACCTAGTTCCCCTAGTTTTTTTCTGTGTCATCAGTTACATATTTTCTATTGATGTAGTAAGTTACTATTGTTTATATTTGAACAATTTTCTATTTCATGAGTGGATGTTATTTTTATTTTCATTCATTTATCATTCCATTATTGTGTTAATATTATTTTCAATCACACTTATTTTTTCTCATTGATTTGATTGGATGTTATTTCTGGTCATTCTTCATTCAGTGTGGTATTTATTCTCATAACTATTGGGGCCTTTATATGACTTCATTTTAGGTATTTGTTTAATTAACTTGATAATTATTTTAAAAACATGTAATAGATTTTTTTGAAATAAATTTTATAAAAATATAATTTTTATTCTATGTTAAAGGATTAAATTTAACACATTAATGGGTATTAAATTAAATGAAAATGGGATATTAAATAGAGGATTGCTTATCTTTTTTTTGAGTTGGAGTTAAAAATTATTTCTTATTATTGTTTTCTTAATTGAAAAAATATATATTTTTATTGTTTTATTTTCAAACTATCTTGAAACAGGTTTATTTTTAATGGTTATGCATGGGGTGTATGAAGGATACATACTAGGAGTTCTTTCTCATGCCCACTATAATTAAAGGTAAAATTCATGATCTTTTGGGTTGTGGTAGTTGGTTTCTAGTTTTAGTTTATGTATGTTTGTGGTGACAAGAATAAGGTTAACTTTCTTGATACATTTTATTGGTAAAGGTACCTCCTATTTTATTTTACGCAATTTATTTATTATGTGTTCTCCATTGTTTGGATTCAATTATTTATCTTGTCAAACAACTTATTTTTTTCCACTACCATCTAATTTATGGAATGGTCATGCCTATATTCATAGGGGAATTTAAATATTTATAATAATTTTTTTGGAAATAATATTCCCAAGAGATTTTATCCTGATGTTCGGAAATAGTATTCATACTTTAGAAAATTATAATGCCTTTGATCCTTGCCACAGGTCATCTTGGGTGCCCAAATTTGGGATTACCTAAGTTAGTTCATGAAAAAATGGATCAAGATATCATTGTTAATTCATCTTTTTTTGAGAGATGAGGAAGATTGGTTATAGGTCATATGAAATTTTGGGGTAGGAATGAAGTAGATCCAATTCAATTCTCTCAGTGCAGAACCTTGAGTTAAAATAGGTAGTTGGGAATGTAAAATTATAGTCGTCGATTTTATTTATCCTTCCTTATAGATGTAATTCTATATTTAAAATATGGAATATGAACTAATTAGATTCATGGGTAGGGTGGATTGGGTTCAAACTGTGCACATATGACATTCTTCAGGGAAGGGTTTTCTTTTCTTATTTCATAATTATCTCTATGGACTTTTTAAAATAGTTTTGATTCATATTAAATATGTTTTATAACATTGAGTTTTATTTACCCATGTTTATTTTAAATGTTATATAAACTAAGATGTTTTTCTTAATGTATTATTCTAGTTTAATTTTATGTAGTTTTATTTTTAGGTTTTGAATTTTGTGTTTTAATTTTGAAACAAAACATCCTAGAAAATTGAATTGGAAATTTAAAGAATTTTTTGTGAGATAAAAGTGTTCTTTTCTATTATGGTTGGGTTAAAAAAATTAAAAATAGAAGGTTCCATTTATTTCAAATTATATAAAAAGTAATAAATGTTTTAATGGGGGATTTTAAATGGAAATATTAAAGTGATGATAATGTAAAATTTCAATTTGATGTGAGAGTAGAGTTTTTATTTGAAGATTTTATATAGAGGAATATGAATTTTAATAAATTTGAAAAAATATTTTTAAGAATTTTTTATCTATAATTTTTTAAATACAACCAAAAGTATTTAAGGTAAAATTTTGTTTTAATATTTACAAAAAAATAACATTATACAAAAATTATTTAATTATGAACGTATCATGTAAAACTAGAAATACAATGGAATATTTATAAACAAAACAAAAGATGAAACATAAGGAGGGGGGTTCATTTGAGTAGAATAAAATAGATTATTAACATCTGGGGAATTTTAAAAAACTCATGTTTTATTTCTAGTAATCAAACCATGACTCTATAGAAGTGTGAATTTTTATGTGGAGTCACATATGAAAACTCTAACTAGTATATTGATTTATTTTATAACGGGATAATTTATATTTGGATATTTGAATTAGCAGAAATTCTTAAGGGAAGAATTTGAATTCTTATGGATGAGATAACCTATGGTGTGGAGATTGTTAAGACATGTGCCTTAGTTATATTAATTACAGTTTAAATTTTTGTTTAAATTGGAATTTCTAGTGGGAAAAACTAGGTGTAGTTTTCATGGTTGAAATATAGATTTATATTATTATTATTGTTATTATTATTATTTATAAATGAATATTTAACTTATTTGAAAATAATATATCTAGATTTTCATTTTATAAATAAAAAATATTTTAGTAATATATTCTTTATAAACTAAGATTATTTTTTTATAAATGATTATAATATTATATATAATTCCATATTATAATTTTATAAATTAAATATTTGTAATTATTATTATTTTTAGTTTTTATGTATAATTAATTGATTAAATTGTTTTCTGATGTTAAAAAGGGGTATTTTTAAATGGTAAACAAGAAAAGAAATATATATGTGTGTGTGTGTGTATGTATGTATGTATATTCATGTGTGTATCCTCATTAGAAATATTATTATAAAATTTATGTATGAAATTTTTTTTAAAAATAGTACTAATATTTTTTCATAATATATATATAATAAATACAGATATAGAAAATATAAAAAATGAGAAATTCCATATATAAGAGGTGTGGAATGGGGGTGTACTCAACAATGTGGGTAGTAGAAAAGGTTAGAATTAGGGTTTTGCGCAATAAAAAACACATGTAAAGGAGGAATGAAACGTTTAATGGATGTAAGAAAAAAGAAGAAAGAAAATGATAAAAATGAAATAGGTAAATGGGGGAGTCCCTAATTTTGGTTTAATAAAGCACAAGGTGGAGGGAGTTTTCTATGTCTCTCCTCTCTCTATCTTACCTACCACTGTCATCATCATCATCTTAGCTCTCATCTCCTCCCTCTCAATTTTGAATGTCTGTTAGTCTATCAACACATGATCTCTTGGTATTTTTTCTTCTTTCTTCTCCACTTCTCCTTTATATTATTTTGTTTAATTTAAGGGTTTAAGATTATTATTCACCAAAATAACTGAGAAATCATATTTATCAAAACAAAATATACTTTATTTTTCTAAAGGTGACCCTAGGGGGACTGTTATTCATCTTTCAATATGATTTCATTCATGATTCATTTATTTTTAAAACAATCATAATTTCTACTATTAATTTTTTTTATATTTGGTAATTAGATTTAAATATTTCATCAAGGATTAGTGAAACATCTAAGGATGATGGGTATTTTTTGTCTTGAACATAGTAAATTCTATAAAATTTTATCTCACCTTATTAGGTGTCATTATATCATTGTTTATCACACTAGTATGTGTCACAGACATAGATTTCATCTACCATTGATTATTAGAATTTGATAAATTATGTTACTATTTCGTATAATATATTTGAGAAATATTACAATTATCAGTTGATTTTATGAATTTATTTAGGTTTTTTTGTTAATTTGAGTTTAATTAGACATTTTTATGGGTTTTTTATTTGGTTATTTCATATGGATTAGATTTAGGTGTGTGTTGGGAGTTTATAATACATTATATACTCATAGTTAAGTGTCATTATTCATATTAATATTTTTATAATAATATATTCCATCTTGTAATTTTATTTTTTTTATTTAATTCTTAATTTAAGGGGATTTTAGTGGTTTGGTTTGGTTTTATAGGACTCAAGAAAGGATTTTGTGAATTCAGAGTCAAGGTGAGGGACATCAGTTTGATGTAAGTGGATATAAGTATAAATTTTGAAACTTAATGCCTTGATTGCTTAATTATTTTAAATTCATATCTTGAACTTATTAAGATTAAAATAAGTTGTGATTTGTATTTTTATAATATTGATTTAAATAGTTATGGGTGGAGTTTAAATTTTTTTTATGTTTTCAAAGGATTTTTAAAGTACATTTTCGTGGTATGTATTTAAATAGGTGAATTTAAAAAATATTTTTCTTATGGATATTCCCTAGTCCAAAATGGAATATTAAAAAAATGAGTTTCCATGATCTAAATGTTTCCTTAGAGGCCATCATTGAGTTTTTTTCCTGAAAGCTAAGATGAATTCTTGGATTTATGATTATTGATTCATTCATTACCTCTAAGGGAATATAATTCTTATATTTAATTATTTGAGTGAAATAAAAGGGTGATTCTTTAGTAAGGGGTGTTTTAATGTGATGGTGTATTGTGATTTATTGTAGTTTTTTTGTTTCATACATGATATTAAAAATTATTATTCTTGATTCCGTGATTGTAATAACTCTCCTCCCTCTGTATGATCATGGTAACCTTGGATACTTATGTGGGGAAGACTAAGATTAAATACCAGTTGGAATTGATTATGGTTTCCCTATCCTTTATAATATTCTAATACATTCACTAAACAATATTATGATATGAATATAATTACTATTATGACATGAAGTATTTCTCCCAATGGGCTCATGCATGAGAAGAGTTATTCCATGTTATGTGAACGTTTTATTGATTGAACACTAATAATATAAGAATTCAAGGGTTCCATGAATTAGATCCCTTATTTATTCTCTCATGTTGGTAGTTGCTTCTTTTCATTTTTTTGGGTAATGATACTACTGTATATGTTGGAATAATATGCCTTTTCATTTATGGATATGATTACTATTTGGTTTCATTTATCATTCCATTATTGAGTTATTACTATTTTCATTTATCATTATTTTTTTCCATGAAAGGATCGTATTCTATTGATTGTGATTTTTCATGCAATATGATATGTTTTCTTATTATATTTTGATCCTCTATATGAGTGAATATTAGGTATTTTTTTCATTCAAGCACTAATTATTTTAAAACCTTGTAACAAATTTTTTATAAATAAATTTTGAAAATAAATAATTTTTCTTCTATTTCAAAGGTTTTTATTTAACTCCTTAATTAATTTTCAACTGATATAAAAATAGTAAATTAACTTTAATTTTTTAACTTATATTCAAATAAATTTTAAAAACAATTCCTGTAAGTTTTTAAATAAAAAGAAAAAATTATTTTCATAATTGTATTTTAAAACTAGAATGAAAAGGATTTATTTTAAAAGGTTAAGCATGGGGTGTTGGTAAGATGCCAACTAGAAATTTTTTCAAATTCCTATTATCATTAAGGGTTCAATTCAGGTTCCATAGATTTATATTGGTAAGTATTAAGGTTTCTGTTATGGTTTGTTGGTGGTGATAAATAGTGTATAACATTTCATAACACACAAAGTTAGGTGGGGAATATCTTTTTTTAAGTTATTTATTTGGTTTCTGTTATGATTGGATTAGATTCATTTATTAATAAATTATAGCTACGTATTCTTTTGTGTGGACAAGAGATGAAATGAATGGTCATAGTAGTCCTTTCATGGGAATATCCATTCTTATTAATATTTTATGATGAAAAACATTCCCAATAGAGTTTATCTTGATTCCCCACACAAGTTGTTAGTATATGGGGATCAATGACTCATATTGAGACTTTCTACAAGCCGACAGGAGTTCCTAGATTGGGGAGGACCTATGTTGGTTTTTGAAAATATCAATAATATATTATCAAGAAGAATTCATATATTTCTATTGGATGGAATTTTTTAGAGTACATAAATTATTTTATGAAACTCTATAGAAAACCCATTCAGATATTAATGTTACAGAATTAATTCTTAAATTTTAAATATTATATGACACCAAATCAATATTTTAACATCATTATAAATATTTATGAGTTCTAAAAATATTAATTATTGATGGATATTATAGATTGAATTCATGTGGTGAATCAAATTGTTAGTTTACCAAAGAATGGACTACAATGGATTATTTAAATGCTAAAATGAATCTAAATATTTGATTTGTATTTTACACTTATTTCTATTATTTGATAAATTATGTTGTTTATAAATAATGATGTGTGATGAAAAAAATGAGATGATTTTTTTGATAAACAGGGTATATGATTCACTATATTTTATAAAATTCATGTAATGATAACATGTATAATAATATTTTCCAAGAATAAAGTATTTTCTGAAATATATTTGATTAAATAAATGGGAAAGAGTTCCCACCACTCAAAAATTGAATATTTTAATGAAGAAAATTCATTTGAGAATATGTATTCAAACATATAGAATATCATATAAGATATAAAAGTTAATGGTTTATTTGTAAAATATTCCCACAATATTAAATAAGGGTTATTTTCTAAACTCAAAGGAATTTTTTTAACTTTTTATGATAATTTAGAGAGAAAATTGTAACTAAGAGTTTTATAGTAGTTTTTTGACTTATATAATATTAATTTAAAACAACTAAAACATTAAACCTATCAAGTTCAAAGTAAAACAAAGAAATTGTATGTATTAAATGTGCTTCGGATATGTTGTTAAAGAAATATATCAATGTAAAGTGTTTCATTAAGATACCAAAATTTTATCAATAAAAATATTTAATGGAAAGGATTCATAATGATTAGGATGAACTCATAAAGAATTATATCTTGTCAATAAATTTTTTTAACATCATAATATTTTATTTTTTGAATTAAATATTCTTGAATACTACACTAAAGGAGATGATCATTTACAATTTGATTCATAATTATCAGTATTATTCAAACTTTATTTCCACATAGATATTACTCACTAAATGAGTTTAGTTAGAGGGTATTATTTTGTGTTCACACAATGTTCTGAATATAATTACATATAGATGTGATGACTTTCATAAAATACTAATATTTTTATAAATAATAATGCATCTCCAGTGGTCAATCATATGATATATGATATTACCAGAACATATGTATAATTTTATTCGGATTCATAATAGAGTTTAATAATTTAAAATGTATAATATTATGCATAATGTGTTCTCTACATTATCATTTTATAACATTTTTTGAATATATTTTTTGAATTATAATGAAAATTGGTCTTTATGTGTACTTCTAATAATGTCACCAGTGTATGCCTTACCAAGATGGGAGTTCCCCTCTCATATAATAAGTTTAATATTGGTGAACATTATTGAGATAGACTGAAGAATTGTATGTTCATACATAGATTCTATAAATGTGTTTTGATTATTTATATGGATGAGGGGAATGTGATATACTCATATAGTTAAAGTAATGAATTGTGATTTTTTTCATCCATCTAGTCGGTATATACATTAAAAATAAAGAACACTGGATTAGTCAATATGGGATTTAAAAACTCAAGGTCCCATGTCAAGATGAGGTATATAATAAATGTATTATATTTTTATAAAAATTTATATATAATATTATTATTTGGTATATGTATATAGATACTTCTGTTTGATAGAGATCATGTGGGATTCCTGTAAGTCTTAGATCCACTGACCACTAGAAAAGTAGCCATACCAGAGGGTCACATGGCCTCAAGCACACCTCCCCATATTCTAGGGGATGCCGACTAATAGTGAGGTTCTAAGGATGTGATAGTGGGGAGACTATACCCTCATGATCAGAGTAGCACAACATTTTATCAGAT
The DNA here is from genome assembly GCA_963277665.1 of Viscum album. NCBI lineage: Eukaryota > Viridiplantae > Streptophyta > Magnoliopsida > Santalales > Viscaceae > Viscum > Viscum album. The sequence goes on along the minus strand of OY728143.1, from coordinate 1,706,542,940 downwards.
AACAAAAAATAGAAACAACAAAAGAAGTAATTAAAGAAAGATAGAGCACTGTAAGAATAATTTAAACTATATACAAAAGATGGAAAACACCAATATATCAAAATAAATTCATGTCTTGATGATGATACATAAACTAAAATTATAGACATAAAATAAGAATCATGATACAGTATAATAATTAAATAAATAAAAGAAATAAAATCCCCCTTGGGTGATCTCCATGAGCATCTTGAGCTCCATTTCTATATTATGCTCCTAACTCCCATGAATAATCAAAGAAATAGAAGAATGGTTCATGATCCTATGAACATGAGATCTACTCGGGTACACTAGTGCAGTACTGACCCGATAAGGGTGTGAGATATAAATCCTAGTAGGTTACAACTTAGAGTTTCTATGAATAATTCCAATCCATGAATATAAAGTAATGAAATGTGTAGGTATAATGAATAATTAAAATAACATAATAAATAAACAACAACCTACCTAGGTTCCTGAAGGACGCCAAGAAGATCTACCTACCTCAGATCATGGATGAAAAGAGAAGTATAACCACTAAATATATATATATAGTAATAATATATATATATATATTATACTTATATATTTCTTCCACCTATATGGACCAAGTGTGTGCCAACACAAATGGCCATATACCTGGGATACTAGTTGCTGGATGGACTGGGGTGTAACTCTGATATCTATAACCAGACTACACAAGCCTAGAAGCTCTGGTAGATGGTAAATGAACTACATATCATAATGAGTGGGAGAATTCATTCACATCGATCTACAAGGTTTTAGTTTCAATATGAAAACACTTGAAACATTGGTGAGTGTGCCATCATTCCAACACTCACTCTAGGATGTGGTCCATCATGCCCATTGTCATATATTATCAATAGTGTGATATGTCATGCTTAATGCCCGATCTAAGGGAGTGTGATACCTCCATGATCAAAATAACCCTTACCACCATTCTTTATTTTTTTTATCATAGAATAACTATATAATAATAATAATAATCATGTGGCATTACCTCTCATACTTTACATTAATTACGCCCAATTAATATTAAGGGAGTCTCATTTAAATTACAGCATGCAATAAACAAGAAGTGAATTTCTTAGACTTTTTTTCATGTACATTTCATTTCATTAAAACCATTTAATTAATTCTAGGAATCTAAATAATCACATAGCATACATTTTAATATAAACCAGTCATAACATTTATACCATTTAAAACATTCAAGGAAATCCATCTTGTCAACCCATTCCATTTATTTTATGTTATTTAATCTATCCTAAACATGGAAATTCATTTTCAAGACTCTAATATGCCCTTAGAATATTCCATTGTCAAATGGGAAAATACCTACATGTGAATTCCCATTTTAAAAAACCCATTCCCTTAGGAGGATCTTGGTTTCATTAAATTTTTACATCAATGGAGGGACACTCCAATTAGGAATAGTTTACAAGTCCATGTAAAAAATCATTCCATACACCCAACCTCATAAAAATCATAGGAAATAATAAATTCCATAAGGCCAAACTATATGCAATTCAATAAACATCACTTTGAAATTCTGAATATAGCACACCTCATTTGAGGGGTTTTATTGTTAAAGCATGGCATTGTTTATCAAACAATTCATTTAACCCAATTAAGTATTAAATATAAGATTCATAACTCAATTATCATTAAATCATCCATTTATAATCTATAAATCAAGAAAAATAATTACATAAGGTTCATGGTGTCTCTTAATATGTTCTAACACTAATTGAGAAATTGCATAAAGTGGGAAATTATAGTATAAATCTAAGTCGAATTCATAGAAGGAAATTCAGGAATTAAAAAATAATAATTATTAAAGGAAAATTCAATCCATCACTCCTAAGGTTTTTCATTGATCGATGTTAGAATCCCTTAATTATGGAACAACAATCTAATGGAGGAATACCATTTGTGTAAACCAATTTTAAATGAAGGGCTAAATTTTAACGCATTGCATGTTAAATTATATTGTGTGGTGTAATTATGATATTTATAATTCAATTTAAAATTGATGAAACAGTTATAGACCTCCTAACTCATACTTAATATTATATACTTGTTAAATATCATGGTCTTATTAAGTGTGATTAGGAAGAAATTGATGAAACATAAATTTTCCCTAAAAAGATGGGAAATGAGCTTGCACCTAAATAACTCGGCCAAGATGAGATAAAATAAAGAAATATTAAAAAATAATTGAGATCTTGACTATGAGAATCTATAGAGACCAACGTTGTTCGATCAGACTTTGGATGGAGGAGATCTGTGGAAGCCTATGTTAGGCTTAGAGGAGACCCACAGTGTATGGGAGGATGCTCACACTTGAGAACAATGAAGAAAATAGAAAGGAAAAATTAAAAATTAAACTCATTAATTTTTTTTAATTTCACCCTCAAAACCGAAATCCACATTTTGGTCATACGGTTTGTCCAAACTTTTAGCCAACCATCTGGATTTTTCTACTTAAGAACCCACTTCACACAGTTTTCTCCACACAGTTACCCTAATAGAGTGTGAACCATGTGTTCAATAGTGTGAGGTTACTACCTAAGTTTCACTAATTGTATAAGATAGGCACATAGTTTTGGTAACCTGTGCACAACCCATGTGTCACCTTATGATCCTATGAAATAGACCACAAATTTTGTTTCTGGGGTTTTTACAGATTTATACAAACCATATTCCATGTTCGGACCACCAAAACCTATGATTTCTAGTTCTCAGCACTCTCAAAACTCAATGATACCTCTAAGGGGCCTCTCAGGCCTTTAAAAAACCTAAAAACATCATTTTAAGTGTCCCAACTCTCAAAATTATGTTCCAAATCTCTATTTAAAGAATGAACCATCCAATAAATTCCAAAATTCATATTCCCTTGTAATTATAAGTTGGATCAAAACATTGGTTATTACATCTTCCCTAACATAGAACTTCTCATCCCTTGGTAGATTTCTGGAACACCAAAAAACATCACCTAACCTTATAGGGTCACGAAGTCTCTTTCAAACATTAATAATTTGTTTCCAAATTCCCAATGAACTTTAAATCATTTCATAAGAAGATGTCACTAAATCCATCAAAACTCGATCCAACACTCATTTTTTTATTGAACACCTAAATGGTGTATACTCAAACCTATTCAACTAGAGACATGATCACTCCATTACCTATTTAAAAAATTATTTGATGGTGCTCCCCATAATTGGTTGTATCCTTTAATAGCCAACCCTGAAACAATGGTATGCCTCACCATTGAAATTTCCTTAAAAATAACTCCTTATGTATTCTAATGATACTCCTAGGGTGATTTATTTAACAGGGTGATCCTGATTACATTTGAGGACATAACAAAGACCGTACTGTAAAGAAATTTAGGAATACTGTTCAACTAAACCGAAGATGGTTGGAAAAGCATTCCTTGAAATACACTCATGACCTCTATATCACACCCACTTTAACCCACCAGTGTGCCTTAAAACTATTCCTTATGACTGTACATACAAATAAAACGTAATAATAAGTAAAACTACCTCTGAAAAACTATTCCCACAATGCACATCATTAATGGTTGATGTAACGATATAAAATACAATGCCTTATCCCAAGGCATATTTCATTTACAATGATCACATTCAAAAAAGACTCTACCTGGCTTCCTATGATGTTTCTTGACCAACCATTACCTTACCAATAATCTTTCATTCCTCATCAAGAAAAATGGTGTAATTCATATCCATCCCACAAGAATCATCACCCGTTTAGAATTACCTTCAAGCCTGAAAACAAGTTGGAGATAACCTCGTATTCATTAAATCGAAGTCTAGTGAACTAACCTGATGGATTTCATACTCCATGTTTACAAGAGAAACATTGGTACAACACATGGAAATAAACATCAAATCATTGACTGAGACCAGAGAGGAATCTTCTAGGTGGTTAATTCAATGGAGAATGGACGGATTATAAGAGTCTGCCCAAGGAATTCCTACATAAAAATCCAAGTATCCCTCAGGAATAACTAGGTATCAATAAAAACCACATGTCGAGCATGCAACGCTGATAAAGAACCCAATCTATCCCAACAACTTTTAAACATTAGCACAACATATTACTAATTCTCTCCTAGTTCATCATGGGAAATGTCAAGAGAGGGTACAAGCTTGCCTCTATGTAGAAATATATTAAGTGGATTCAATGGTTACCTAGAATATCATATAAGCCACAATTATTTGACCTCTTGAAGGAATCTCATCTTCACATACTTATGCATTTCCATTAATGGATCACAAATCATTTACCACATGAGGAATCTTGTTATCATTCAATATTAACTACTGAATTACATCCATGACCAATGCTTCTTATCAAGGGTTTGATTCATAGCCAACCATATAAAAAACTTCATTCCAAGAAATCACTTATGGGATTAAAAACTCGCAAGCCTCAAGGGAATTCGAAAACCACACTAAACATTTTCAAATGGTTTTAGATAATGTATGCTCTTCTTGTAATGATACATTTTCACTAGAAATAACACGATAATCTCCACCATTGGATTGTCCTCATTTTTGAATGAAGAGATGGGCCAAAAACTCATAAGTTCACTATATCTTATTCACTTTAAATGAAACCCTTTAATCATTTGGAATGAAAACTAAAACCAACTAACTGGCATGTCAAAAAAACTTGATACACTTGGAAGTCTTCTCGAGCATTGGGAAAACTTGATTTATCAAACTCGTAGGTCACTCTAATACATAGAAGACAAAAGAACTTACCAAATAATAAAAGGATCAATTATTCCACTGAACTTACCAGGTTCGTTACAACATTTAGCATCTCTATGGGTATCACATATATGAACACATAATACCCTGAGATTATATTATAAAATGGAACATCCCAAATACTATCCATAGGTTTCCTTCCCTGTGAATTCAAGAATCATATGGCTTAGTAGAAATTATTTTGAAAGGAACATTCTACCAAATGAATGTTAAACATGTTGATGACCTCACCAGTCACCCGAGGGAATAGAAATAGGGTCATGATACCTACTAAGAGTTCGACCATGCCCGTGGAATGTCTAACCTTCAGAAATGGGGCATTACTCTATTCTCATACCTGTAACAAGGTCCATGATACCCTGAATACCTATATGAAAAATGGTTTATTTTAGAGGCTAAGAGTCCTACTAGAGACAATGACACCCAAATGACACCATATATTAGAAATTTCATAGCGATGAGCTTGGTATTTAAGCTCTAAGGGTTCTACCTACCTCAGGATAGCCTCTTATAAATGCACAAGTGTCAACCCTATCATTATGTCACACCAACAAGATGTCACTATGTTTAAAATAATATTATTTAATCCATTTCCAGATAAATGAATGGCATATGGAAAACACTCACATTTTTGTCCCAAGTAAACTGAAATAAATGGTTAAACTGTCCTTACAAGAGGGTTAAACTAAAGACACCACTTATGGTTCCCTTTTATTTCATTACATATATTCACATTTAAATATTAAAAATTTTAAAATTTTATAATAGAATACCAAGTAACAATTATAAAACAAAATAACGTGGAAAAAATAAGGTGACCTAAGAGGGTCCCATTATGCCATCTTGGGTTCATCAAAAAGTAACCCAATAGTTGTTATTTAATTATTAATGTTTTAAAAACCTATAGCGGGGTATCTTATAAGTAACATTTTCCAACTAACCTAATGGGGTCTAGTTGTGCATTTAATATGCTAATCACATGAGCATTGTGACCATGTGATAGAGTCACAAGCCTTTATAGAGGGAATTCATACATTTCAAAAAAAAAAAACATATTTTACATTTATAACCATTTTCAAGAATATTATTGTCTTATATAATCATTATTTATGGTTTCTCATCTTTAATTTATAAAACCCCCATACACTTCCTATATCTCAGACTAACTCCAATTTAATAAAAATCTATTTACTTAAAAATTTGATCATTAGCAGCATTCACATTTTAACAATAGTCTCTAAATGTATATAAAACCTTAATGGGTCATTTGACTATACATGTTACATTTTTCCATTATAAGGTTCCCATACACCTTAAAACTGAAAAGAGGTTCTCATTTAATCACAACACATGTGTTTAGGCTATGCAACTAATTATATATCAATACAAAAGGAATAATGTTATCATAAGCCATAAACATAGAAAACTAGCTAATAAGCATAGAATAATATCATACACATAAGAAAAATATAGAAAATAAATCACCCAAGCATGTTATACAAAAATCCATACTGAAGAAAACAAAATCATGACATAACACTCAACATACCCAATCACACTCATCAGAAAACCTACTAATGAAACTACATTGTATGGAATCTGCATGCCATGTGAATTTCTATGTTCTAATAATGATGAATGAAATACTACTTCTTTGTCATACCAAGACAAGGTAAAAATACTAGTATCTCATAAATAAATAAGTAGAGAAAAATACACCATTTACTCAAGGTGAAATAAAAATAAACTATAACAACAAATATCCTGAAAAACAATCCCAACCCTAGCCACGTTGACTTCTCCCATGCATGGGATGACCATTCCCAGACATGGTTCTTACCATGTTGTGAAACATTCTTAATATCTTGTCTACCAGCCTAAATAGTAAGATAAAGAAAAAAAAGAAGGCTCTAATACCACATTGTAACATCCCAACCTGATTGAACTCTAGAACAATAGCCTGACAGGTGGGTCACATGGCCTCAAGAACACCTACCCATACACTAGAGGATGTCGAATAGCAGTGAGGTTCTAAGGATGTGATATTGGGGAGAAGATAACTCTAATTTTTAGAGTAGAACAATGGTTTATCCAATAAAAAATAAAAAATAACAACAAAAGTAGTAAAAAATAAAGACAAATCAGTGGAAGAATAATATAAACTGCATACAAAATATGGACAATGCAAATACATCACAATGCATGCATGTCAAGATAATGATACATAAACTAAAATTGTAGACATATAATAAGATGCATGATATACTATAGTATATAAATAAATAAAAGAAATAAAATCTCCCTATGTCGATATCAACAAGCTTCCTGAGCTTCAGATCATCCATGTGCTCCTAACTCACTGGTATAAGCAATGTAGCACAAGCAATGGTCCATGGTGCTACGAACATGATATCTACTTAGTTATCACAGTGCAATGGTGTCTCGAGCAGGGTGTGAGATATAAATCTAAGTAGTTTACCACCCATGGTGTCTAAAATTGAATCCAATCCATGAATATAATGTAAATAAGTGTGCAGATATAGAGAATAATAAACAAAAATGAATAAATAAGCAACATCCCACTGAGGTTCCTCAAGAACTCCTGGAGGCTCTACCTGCTTCAGCTCATGGCGGAAAAGATAAGTTTTCTCAGTAAATATATATATATATATTAATAATATATATAGTATAGTTATATATTTTATCCACCTATATGGGATATGTGTGTATCGATGATAATGGCCATATACCTGGAATACTAGTTACTGGATGGACCGGGGCGTAACTCAGACATCCAAAACCACTCTAATGAGACTATAAGCTCTAGTAGAGGGTGAATTCCCTATGTGTCTTAATGAATGGGAAACTTCATCCTCTTTACTAAAGTTGGTGAGTGTATCATTATCTGAACACTCAAAATAGTGGTAAGTGTGTCATCATTCGAACACTCACTCGATGATGTGGTGTGTCATGCCCACCGTCCTATATTATCAATGGTGTGAGATGTCATGATCGAAACCCGATGTAAGGGATCATGATACATCCATTCTCACCAAAACCCTTATAATTATTCCATAGCCTATATCAACGCATAACCATATAATAATAATAATTGAATTAATGAAGCATTACGGCTAATTTTTTACATTAAATAAGAAAAATTAATAATAAGGGAATCACATTGAAATTATAGTATGTACTAATCATGAATTGAATAGAGTGTCATTTCCACCATTTTAAATTCATTTCATTAAACCCATTTAATTAATTATAGGCATGAAAAATGTAACTTCCCGGTTCTGAAAGCCACCCAGAGGCAACCCATACCCGGTTGGTCACATTGCCTCAAGCGCATTTCCCCGAATGTCAGAGGCTACCGACTAGCAGTGAGGGCCTTGGATGTGATAGTAGGGAAACTATGCCCTCATTGGTAGAGTACACAAAGAAAGTAAATAACATGCAATAGAGGATGTAGTAACAATCCACACAAAGTAAACAGTGGAAGAACAAATATAATAAACAGTAGGAACACATATATATATGATTCATGATACATATGTATTGGAAAACATCCAACAAGTCACAAAGCTAGAATACAATAGTAATAAACCAAAGTATAAAATAAAACAAGATAAACATCTCCTTATAATCGCAAGCCTCATCTTGGTCTCGTGCTCTCCATCTCCATAGCATATCAAGTACCTAAAGTAGAAGGGCACTTTCCCTTTTCTATACCTGCAGCAAAATAATCTGTTTGGGCCCCAAAGCATGGCCCAAAAAGGGTGTGAGACTAAATCCCAGTAGGCAACCACCATGAGATATGTGCCTAACAGTTAGTGAATATTTGGAAGGTAAAAAAAATACAGAATCATTAAACAGGATAGTACTAAAAAGTAAACAATCCATAGTTTCAAGCATCTAATCCACAACAGGTAATCAGCTACACAGTCAAGAAGAAAAAACGGGTAACCCTCTGGGTAGTTCTCATAGCCTAACCCCATCTGGTTCACCCAACAAGTACTAGAAACCCTATTAGAGGCACACATAGTCTCACCCCTCTAGTTCAGCTAAAGAATAGACTCTCTGGGGAAGCCTTCACCATCAGTTCCCCCTATATGCTCATATCAAACTAAGGACACTTTGGGGAAGCACTCAATGTCTCATTCCCCCTATGGCACGCATCGAGGAACTACAGACACTCTGAGGAAGCACTCAATGTAAATTACCCCTATGGTCTTTCATCGTATTATAAAGACACTCTGGAGAAGCCCTTACATCTATTCCCCCAATGTTCTACTATACTAGGTTCCTGCAGCCCTGTGTAAAGTCAGCAAGTATCACATCGCGTAACGGCCAAAGTAACTTCAAGAACTACTTAGCTATCATTTTACAGCATACCAGCATAACAGAAACAAAGTCACTCTATCCTAAAACTAGGAATGGAACTGGAAATATCATAACAGGTAAAACTAAACCAAACTGTCTATAACAGGAAAAACATGCATGGGAAAAACATCCAAGAACAGTAAATTACCCTATTCACAAGAAATAACCTCTACTCATGCATATAAGCAAAGAAGGAAATCAACAACGGAAAAATAGGTAACACTCAATACCCCGTTCAAGGGTATTGGTGGAATTTGCACAAAATACTCAAAAGACTTTCTACAGAGAGTCACAAACCACCTACCTCAAAGTTTTTGATGAAAACCCCCAACAAACGAGGAATTCACAAGAAACCCGGTTTGATACTCCAAGAACCCACCTTAGATCACTTATCCAAACAAAACCAAGACCAAAACTCAACAAAAATCCATCCCCAAACTTAGATATACCAATAATGGGCATAGATCTTAGAAGCTGATAGAAGAGGATGATTAGATCTAAGTAGATCTAAGAAACCGAGCAAGAAGGAAGAGGAACAATCACATACCTTAATAAATCGGCTTAGATTCTCTAAGAGAAGCCTTCGGATCACCTCCGTAATAATTTAAGAACCTTCTCTAACCTTAGGAGGAGAAAAATACCATGTTATGGCTATATATGAGGAAAAACGATCCACGTGGAGGCTAAAACGGGTGGGATCCACTTTTTTAGGATCTCACTTAAGTGCCCACATGGTTTGCTCGCACGGTAAGACAAACCGTGTGCTAACCATGCAGTAGCCACTGCCACGGACAACCCTCTCGTATGACATCATAGCATGGTTTCTCTTAACCATGTGCCAACCTTGCAGGAGCTACTACCTTAAACATTTATTACGCATGGTTTGGCCACACGGTTATACAAACTGTGAGCCGCCCGTGCGACTCCTCCTTTTTCCTCAAAACTTCACTCAAAGTTCTCCCGACTCATCCTCCCATAACACTTAACCTTAAAACCATGAAAAACATCAAACAAGGGTCACATACCTGAGAAGAGGATATGGGTTCTTACAAACTTCCACCCTTAATGAAATTTGTCCCCGGATTTCCCTAGCAAGGCTCAGATGAAGAAACCCTGAAAAACTCCAGCCACTGCGATCGTACATCGGCCTCCCTCTCCCATGTCTCATCATGCACTCGCTCGTGATTCCATAACACCCATACCAAAGGAACATACTATTCATGAAGAACTTTCATACTACGATCGACAATCCGGATAGGATGCTCGTCTAAAGATGCATCCACCTCCAACTCGACTTACTCGGGTTGGAAAGCATGAGGCGGGTCTGAAAAGTAATTTCGGAGCTGAGAAACATTGAAAACATCATGTATGTCCTGGTACCTCTAAGATAAATGTATCCGATAGGCAACTGGACCAACTCCCTCCAACACCTCAAATGGCCTGATGTACCTCGGTGAAAGCTTACCCTGCCTTCTAATCCTCTTGTGTCCCAACCTCGGTGTGACATGTAGAAAAACTTGGTCCCCGAACTCGAACTCCAGAGGTCATCTCCACTGATCAGCATAAGAATTCTGATGAGACTGTGCAGTATCCATCCTCTTTCGAATCAACTCTATCTACTCTGTGGTCTCATGAACAAGGCGAGGTCCTAGTAAAGATACCTCTCTTGCCTCCAGCCCACATAAGGGTGATCGGCATGTCCTACCGTACATAGCCTCATATGGTTCCATATGAATAGTTTGATGAAAAATATTGTTGTAGGAAAACTCTAAAAGAGGTATATTTTTCTCCCAAGAACCTCCAAAATCCAGGATGCATGCTCGTAGAATATCCTCAAGCACCTGAATCGTACGCTCGGATTGGCCATCTGTCTGAGGACGGTATGTTGTACTCAAAAGTACCTATGTACCCAAAGCCTTTTGAAGCCCTTGCCGAACCGGATAAGTAAAAAGTCCATACATGTCTGAAACAATGGAGTGGGGAACTCCATACCGATGTACAATCTCACGAATGTACAACCATCCCAGATCATCAACACTGAAGGTCTCCTTGATCAGGAAGAAGTTATCAACCTTCATAAGCCTATCGACAATGACCCAAATAGCATATTTCCCTCGAGGTGACAACGGAAAACCATTCACGAAGTCCATCGCGACATCATTCCACTTCCACTCCAGAATGGGTAGCTATTGTAAAAGACTTGCTGGTCATTGATGCTCTGCTTTCACTTGTGGACAAGTGGAACACCTCATGACAAAACCTGCAACATCTCTCTTTATACCTGGCCACCAATACTGGCGGTGTAGATCACGATACATCTTGGTGATTTCAGGATGAACTACCCAAACTGAGAAACGAAAATACTGTATCAGTTCCTCACGTATATCTGCTGGCACCCATACGCGTCCCTGGAAATGCAAGATCTCATCCATCCCTACTGTACATCCAGGAAGAGGGTCCTCTCCTGACACACTCTCCCAGAGGACTAGGCCTTCTAAGTCTAATAGCTGCCTCATCCATACCCGATCGAGAAGAGTAGAGGTAACAGCTATAAAAGATAGAAAAATATTCCCCTATCTGTTGTGCACATCCAGATGCATCTCATAGAATAGAGCCATAATCTGCCACTTACTACTGGCCTCCTAAACTTCTTGTATCTGAGTTCTCCGGCTCAATGCATTGGCCACTGCGTTTCCCTTCCCAGGCGTATAGGCAAGCTCAAAGTCAAAAGATTGTAGGTACTCAACCCACCTGCGCTGTCTCAAATTTAGATCACGCTGAGTGAATATGTACTTGAGACTCTTGTGGTCCGGGAAAACCAAAAAGTGCTCTCCCAGAAGATAATATCTCCAACAACATAAGCCATGAACAACTACTGTCAGCTCGAGATCATGTGTCGGGTAGTTCCTCTCATGTGGCCTCAATTGTAGAGACCCGTACGCAACGACTACATCTCCCTGTATAACACAACTCCCAACCCAATACCTAAGGCATCACAGTAGACAGTATAGATCATTCCCAGATCTATTAAGACTAGTATCGGTGATGAGGTCAATAGCCCCTTCATCTCTTGAAATGATGACTCACAAGAATCTGACCACAATAACTCTGCACCCTTCGTAGTCTGGCATGTCAGAGGTGCTGCCAAGCGCGAGAAGTCCTGTATGAAACATCTGTAGTATCCAGCCAGCCCTAAAAAACTTCTCACCTCAAATACGTTCTTCAGCTTCTCCTAGGAAACTATTATGCTCACTTTCTCTAGGTCCACTGATACTCTTGTCTCTGAGATCACATGTCCCAAAAAGTGAATCTGATCCATCCAAAAGTGGAACTTCTAGAGATTAGAATATTTTTTATGCTCCCTTATTGTACTCAGAATGATCCCAAGATGGGTAGAATGGTTGTTTCAAGTGTGATAGTACACCAAGATATCGTCTATGAAGACCACCATGAAGGAATCCAAGTATGGATGGAACACTCAGTTCATCAGTGCCATGAAAACTGTAGGCGCATTCGTGAGACCAAACGGCATAACCATATAATCGTATAGACCATATATGCTCCTAAAAGTTTTGAGAGGTATATCATATGGTCTAACATGCAACTGATGATAACCAGATCTCAAGTCAATATTCGAGAACACTCGGGCTCCTTGAAGATGATCGAAGATATCACCGATCCTCGGTAAGGGATATCGGTTCTTGACCATCAACTGGTTCAACTTCCGATAGTCCACACACAGCCTGAGGGTACCGTCTGCCTTCTTCGCAAACAGGACAGGAGATCCCCGTGGATAAGTACTAGGTCAGATGAAACCCATTGCCTGCAACTCCTCCAACTGCTTCTTGAGCTCCTATAACTCAGGTGTAACCATCCTATAAGGAGTAATGGACACCGGTGCCACTCCTGGAACAATCTCAATAGAAAATTCTACCACATGCTTCAGAAGAAAACCTAAAAATTCCTCTGTAAAGACATCCCTGAAACGATCCACCATTGGAGGAAATTCTTACTGTGAAGTCCCTTGGTCATCCAGATAAAGACTATAAATCTGGGTTGTAACTGCTCCTAACCCATGATTCTCTTGTCCCTCTCTTCTCGCCTGGACATCCCACTCACCCTTATGAAGAAAATATCCACCCTCTAGTGATATAAAACTCACCCTTTGGTGGTACCAGTCGACGACTACCAGGAAGGAGACTAGCCAGTTCATTCTGAGAATGACATCATAGCCGGTCATCTCCAGAACATAGAGATCCAATAGAAAGCGATACCCAGCCATCTCTAGAGGTAACTCCCTGCACTAACGTACACTAGCCGTCCTAGTCCCCAAAGGTGTGTCTAGAGTCAATGTATCGATAGAGGAAATGATGCAGAGCCCAAGGCTCTCCACAACAGCAATAGAGATAAATCTATGGGAAGCCCCTGTGTTGAAAATAGCAGAAGATAAAACTGAGGCAGCTAGAATGGTACCTCGAACTGTAGAGGGTCAGGGATCCTGCTCTTGCTAGGTCTGCTCCACCACAAGATTTTGGCCTGCTCCACAGCCCTATGACCCTTCATGACTGCTCTAAGTTGATCCACCCTGCTGTCACTGAAAGACCGGTGACTGACCACCACAGCCTCTACCTCCACCTCGGCCCGAATGGCCGGAAGAACTCCATTTCCCAAAATGGTGAGAAACTGGTGGCGCTTCCCTTGAATGATGAGTCATGAAAGAACCCATGTCACCAGCTGCTGGTGAGAAAACCTGACATAAGCACTGAAGGTGACCCATCTTCCTGCATGATCGGCACTCCACTGGGTCCCTCTGGCACTGTGGCCTCGTATACCCAGCCCTTCCACACTGGTATCATACTACTTGGCTACCTGAAGATGTGTCTCGCTACCTCGTATCACCACATGTAGACTACCTACAACCCTTTCTACTGTCATCTGGTGAATCAAAAACTCTGGAATCAGAACCGCCCTGGCTCTCACCTCCAAAATCTATCAGATTGCACTCTGAAATCAGCGCCTGGTTGACGATGGAAGCGATGGAGGTCAACCTGAAGATATTCACCGGTGAGTGGATCTCTTGTCTGAGACTCTCCTCAAACTTCCTTGCTAAAAACAACTCATCTCTTCCCTGGAGGGGTGTGAAATTCTGAATCTTTGTGAAACGAGAGGAATAATCCATGACAGAAAGAGTGCACTACTCTAGGCTCAGGAACTCCTAGGCTCGGTCGGCCCTCAAAGTCTCTAGATAAAAGTAGTCATAAAAGACATGCTGGAACTCATCCCACGCCATAAACTACTGATGACCTACCTGTGAGATCACATTCCACCACCTCTTGGCGGAATCTCGTAGCATGTAGGTAGCGAGAATGACCCTCCTTTCTGGAGGCATCTCTAGATGCTCAATGATCATCAGCATGGCTTCTAGCCATGACTCTGCAGCCTGGGGTCCTCCTTCCCCTGAGAAAGTGGAAGGATGCTACTACTGGAAAACCCGCGTCAAGTCTTCCATAGTCGAGGCAGGAGGCGGTGCTCCCTGGAAGGTCTGAATCATCCTCATTAATCCTTCCCTAAAATGTGAATCGGCACATGCATCTGGTATAACTACTAGTTACAAGACTGGCACATGAGGAGGAACTGTCAGAACTCTCAGATCATTCATGTCTGGTGTCTGATCATCACCATCCAGCCGGTGGATAACCGAAGGACATCTTGGTGGCATGACTCTACAAGGTCAAACGCACACCTTAGATCAAGATTAATAGGTACTGAAACATAGGAGTACATGGCGTGTACAGAGAGTACACGGTGTGTACTATGTAAAGAATTTTTCCTCCCTAACAGAAGAACACATGTCGTGTAGTCAAAACTAAACGGTGTTCATTCTGGGTTTCTCCTGATAGTAAGCCTCAAGAACTACTCCCAAACCCATATAAACACTGCAACAAACATTTAAAGTTCCAAATTCCGATCCAGGGGGCCCATACTCTCCACGAATCAAAGCATGGAATCTTACACAAGTTATAAACAAGTTAAACAAGTCAATGATCCACCACATTCTGGTCCATGAGGGCCCATAACACCTCAAGAAACAAAATTTGGTGCTCATTCAAAAAAACCTTACACAATAAATTATTTAACAAGAACCATACATTTTTTATCAAGGAACCTAGCACAACAGCATGCATATTCTACACAACACCTATCAAAAAAACATGCAATTGGTAATTCACACTAAACAGCGTGGAAAGAATGCATGCCATGTGATCCCTAGAAAGTGTTTATATGTTCCATGAGATGGAATACCCTCATCTCATCAGGTTGTGACAGAAATAGAACTGCAATAAAAACAATGGTAATATCACAAAGCATGTGAATCACCCAACGGTAAAATCAAATCAACTGTAAAATTTCAAACAAATAAAATTTCAATAAACGAGGTCATATGGCTTCTCCATGTACAAGGGTTAGCTACTCCTGGGAAAAGATTATTACCAGGTACCTATTCTGTCATATCCCTGGCTATTGGATCAAAATAGTAATTCAAGAGAAAATAATTCCTCTGATACCACTTTGTAATGTCCTGGTTCCGGAAGCCACCTAGAGGCACCTCATACCCAGTTGGTCACATAGAATCAAACGCATTTTTCCAAATTCCAGAGGGAGGGCCTTGGGTGTGATAGTGTGGAAACTATTCCCTCATTGGTAGAGTACACAGTGGAAGTAAATAACATGCAATAGAGTAAGTAGTAACAATCCACACAAAGTAAATAGTGGAAGACCAAATATGATAAACAGAAGGAGCACATATATATATATGATGCATGATAAATATGTCTTGGAAAATAGCCAAAAAGTCACAAAGATGGAATACAACAGTACTAAACCAAAGTACAAAAGAAAACAAGATAAACAGCTCCTCATCATCGCAAGCCTCAGCTTGGTCCCGTGCTCTCCAGCTCCACAGCATATCAAGTACCTGAAGTAAAAGGGAACTTTCCCTTGTCTATACCTGCAAAAAAATAATCTATTTGGGCCCAATAGTATGGCCCAAATAGGTTGTGAGACTAAATCCCAGTATGAAACCACCACGAGATATGTGCCTAACAGTCAGTGAATATATGGCAGGTAAAAAAAATACAGAAGCAGTAAACAGGAAAGTACTAAACAGTAAACAATCCACGGTTTCAAGCATTAATCAACAACAGGTAATCAGATACACAATTGTAATGACCCACCAATTCTCATTGGCTTGAGAGATCAATGAGTCATTACTAGGCCTTAAGAGACATCCCCAAGGAGCCAAATGCTGGAAATATATGTCGGAGGGTTTCAAAATATGTGGGGGACGATTTACCCTTTAACTAAAAACAACCAACCACACAGAAACTAGATAAACATATCCAAAAAACCACTATATAATGCATGATTTAAAACCCAAAAAACTCAATTGAAATTACCACAGTGAAAAACAAAACTAAACATCAGAGTAAATAGTGGAAAGAAAACTCAAGGACTACATGACAACAACCCAACTCCATGCTCCACAAGCTCCAAGCACCAACATCATGAACTAGTCCAAGTATCATGAAGCAGTGATCTAAACATGTGACACTTTACCTTTTCCAATGTCCTGGTATATGACATCAGCAAAAGCACTGACCTACCAAGGTAGGGGTTGAGTAATGAAACTCAGTAGGTTTTCCCCGATGACTTCCTAAACCATGCCTCTAGGAAAAAACATTTTAGGACATTTATGTAAAACAATTTATATAAAAACAATTCCAAAATAGTTCACAATATAACAAGTTCCATGTCAAAGACATTTTCCAAAAAAACCCATTTTCCAACAAAAACCATTTTTCTCAAGAAAAATAACCAAGAAAAGTTTCCAATCAAATTCACATTTCCATTTTGGCACATTCATTCCATTTCACAAATCCACACAACCCACCATATCACAACCCATGAAATCCAGTATGCATACATTGTTATGACAGTTCCATACTCATGAGTGGTCTCTCATCAATCTACCAAGTCGTCACAAGGTAATTATTCCACATTTTCCATTACACCTTTGGCACCGAGCACAAGGTCATATTTCAACCAAGCCTCATAAATGCAATATGAACACACACACCAAGTATGCCAAAAAACACACCATTCCAACAATGAAAAAACTATTTCAATAAAACAACCCTTTTATTGAAAACCTTTTTCCCACAAACCATTTTACAAATCCATAAAATCCTTATTTTAAAATCACTATTTTAAAATCAAGAAACCAAAACACTTTTCACAAACTATACTTTCAATTTCCACAATTACATCAAAACCCATAAATCGTCATTAAAGAAGATTTATAACATACTTTGCATCATAATTTTACAATCAAAACCAAGAAATTAAATCAATTTGAACTAATCCTTCATGTTCTTAGAAAGAGGAATCGATAGTGAATCCACCTACCTCAACAAATTGGGTGAAACCAAGCCACGGACGAAGAACGCTCAAAAACAGCAGGTCAAACTCCAAAAACACTCCTTAGATCTCTTCTCCTAACACATCCAAGACCAAATCTTTTCATATATGGCATCACCACCCTTAGATCTACCCATAACGGGCATAGATCTAAGAAAACGACAGAAGAGGATAAGTAGATCTATGTAGATCTATGAAACCAATCCAGAACAATCACATACCTTAAGACTCCTGCATCGATTTGCCAAGAGAAGCCTTCGGATCACCTCTGGAATTCTTGGGAGAAGTCTTCTAACCTTCACAGGAGAGTAATCCTGAGTTAGTGCCTATTAGGAGGTTTAAACAAGGCAATTAAAGGCAAAATGAGTTAGATCCACCATTTTAGTATCTTGCTTTATGTGACCGCACGGTTAGTCCACGCGGTTTGACAAACTGTGCGCTAACTGTGCGTTAGCTTTTGCCTCGGCCATCCTTCATGCACGGTTTAGCTACACGGTTAGATAAACCGTGCACCGACCGTGTGGAAGCCACTGCCTCCAAGACTCACTGTGCAAGGTTTGGCTACACTGTTAGACAAACCATGTGCCGACCGTGTGACTTCCCCTTTGCCTCAAAACATCACTCCAATCTCTCCCGACTCTCCCATTCAACACCCTTAACTTTAAAACCATGAAAATCATCAAGAAAGGTTTACATACCAGAAACTGGGGGTAATAAATTCTCCCCACCATTAGCCTTTCCGTCCTCAGAAAGTAGAGAACCATCACTTGACTGAAAGAGTTTTGGTCACTGCTCCTTCATTTATTTCTCGCGTTCCCATGTCTCTTCCTGAATCTGACCATGTTGCCACAAAATCTGCACTAGACTGATGATTTTTCCACGCAAGACCTTAACTTTCCTATCCACAATCTGTACCGGGATATATACCAATGAAGCATCTGTCTCTAGGTCAATGTGATCCCATCTGATCACATGGTCAGGATCGGGATGATACTTCTTCAACTGAGATACATGGGACACATTATGCACTGCACTGAACTGTGGTGGTAATGCCAACCGATATTCCACCTCACCAACCTGTTCTAGTATCTCAAAAGGGCCTATATACCGAGGAGATAATTTTCCATGTTTCTCAAAATGACGATGTCCAAGCCTTGGAGAGATTCTCAGAAAGACATGATCACTCATCACAAACGACAACGGTCTTCGGTGACGATCTGCATAAGATTTCAGACAACTCTGTGCCGTCTCCATACTCTTTTTCATCAACTGAATCTTCTCTGTTGTTTTTTGGACAAGGCTCAGCCCAACTAGTGAAGTCTCACCTGTTTCCACCCAACAAAGTAGAGAACTAGAAGGATTCCCATACAATGCTTCATAGCGAGCCATGTGTATCGAGGCCTGATAACTATTGTGATATGAGAACCCCAATAAAGGCACATGCTCTTCCCACGAGCCACCAAAATCCATTACACAAGCCCGCAACATGTCTTCCAATGTCTGTATCTTCCTTTCAGATTTTTCATCCGTCTGAGGATGATACGCCATACTCATATTTAACTAAGTTCCTAGGGATTTCTGTAAGGATCTCCAGAAACGATATGTGAACCTCGGATCTCTGTCTGACACGATAGAAACTGGTATTCCATGTCTCTTTACAACTTATCGGATATAGATTTTTGAAAGATCTTCCACCGTATGAGTTTCAAAAATAGGGATTAAATGGGCCGACTTGGTCAGATGATCCACTATCACCCAAATGGAATTGTGTTTCCAGACTGTTCTAGAAGACCTGTAACAAAATCCATTTCTATCTATTCCCATTTCCACACTAGAATTGGTAGATACTGAAACATACTCGCTGGTCTCTAATGCTCTACTTTAACTTGCTGACAAGTTAAACACCTTGAAACAAATTTAGCGACCTTCTGTTTCATGCTTCTCCACCAAAATTTCTCCTTCAACACCTTATACATCTTTTGTGTACCCGGATGTATAGCCCATATTGATTGGTGGTAAGCAGGAGTGAGTAGTTCCTGACAATCTAAAGGTACAACCATCCGATCTCGAAACCACAAAACTGAATTCCCATCCAGCTTCCATCCCTCAATGGTGTCCCCACCATTGAGTTTTGAACTCATCGCTACACATTCCACATCATATGTCTGTGCCTCCTTTACCATATTCACCAAATCAGGAACAAGTGTAGCTGAAAAGAAAACAACAACATCACCTTGGTCTTTACATTCCACATGCATGTCGGCTAAGACTGACATCAACTACCATTCTTCTGAAGCCTCTTTTTCCAACTGAGCATACAACTTCCTTCTTAATGCATCAGCCACCGAATTGTCCTTACCGAGTTTATACATTAAGTCAAAATCAAACATTTGAAGATACTTCATCCATCTCCTCTACCTCAGATTCAAATCTCACTATGAGAAAATTTGTTTCAAGATTTTGTGATCCGTAAACACAGAGAACTTATCACTAAAGAGATAATGACGCCAAGTCTTCAAGGCAAGGACAAATGTAGATAACTCCAAATCATGTGTTGGGTAATTCTTCTCATGCACCCTCGACTACCTTGAACCATAAGAAACAACATGGTCTCCTTGCATGATAACACATCCCAACCCTGTTCCCAAAGCATCACAATACACCACATACCCTTGTCCTGATCCAGGAAAGATCAAGATGGGTGCTGATGTAAGGTGAAGTTTCAACTCTTGAAAATATTTCTGATATTCCTCGGTCCATTGGAATGCATTGTTCTACTTTTTCAATGTTTTCATAGGTGAATATAGTCATGAGAAGTCACAGACAAGGCATCGGTAATAACCAGCTAGACCAAGAAATATTCGTATTTCAAAGACATTCTTCGGTAGTTACAAAGAAAGAACAGCTTCTATCTTTTCTAGATCCACTAAAACACCTTTCTCAGAAACGAAATGGCCCAGAAAACATACTTCTTATATCCAAAAATCACACTTTGATAATTTGGTACACAACTTTTGGTTTCTCAAGATTTCCAACATTGTCACCAAGTGTTTCTCATGCTCAGCCCTTGTTCTTGAATACACCAGTATGTCATCCACAAACACCACAACAAAAGAATCCAGATATGGCTGAAATATCCAATTAATCAATGCCATGAAGACCACTGGTGCATTTTTAAGACCAAAAGGAATGATTGCATATTCTTAGTGGCCATATCTACTTCTAAAGGTTGTCTTTGGAATATCCTCCTTTCGAACTCGCAACTGGTGATATCCTGATCGCAAATCAATTTTAGAGAACCACTGAGCTCCCCTCAATTGATCAAACAGGTCACAAATTTGTGGAAGTGGATATCTATTATTTATCATAACTTGGTTAAGTTTACGATAATACACACATAGACTCAAAGTTCCATCTACATTATTTACTAACAAAACTTGTGCTGCCCACGGAGACACACTTGGAAGAATAAATCCTTTTCTTTCCAGCTCCTCTAACTTCACTTTCAATTTCTTTAACTCTGTTGGTTCTGTCCTATATGATGGAAGTGGGATTGGACTGGTCCTCAGAAGGAGATCAATCGTAAAATCCACTTCTATTAAAGGTGGTAACCCCAAGAATTTTTCTGGAAAAATATCAGGAAATTGATCCATGAATACTAGAAAACTATTATTCGCGATCTCTTCTATCAATTCTAAGTTTAACTTAGCCATCTGGTAAGAGATCATTCTGACTATTGGTTCCAAAAAGCCTGGTGCACCTGCCTTCACCACTCTTTCTTCTCTAAAGAGATGATTGACTCCATCCTCAGTCGTAAAACTGACTGTTCTTCTATAAAAGTCGATGTGAGCCCTGAACATTGTCAACCAATAAATACCCAGGAATATATCATAGACATCCATATCCAGCACAAAGAAATCCCATTTCAGCTCAGCTCCATCAACAGTTATATAACATGATTTACACATGGAGGCTCTACATTCTCTTTCACCGAGAGGTGTTTGAAGTTTTATCACAGAATGGATCATTTAAACTTTTATGTTTAGCAAATAAGCAATACAAGAAGAAATAAAAGAATATGATGAACTAGTATCAAACAACACATGCATGAGGGTAGAATTCAACAGAATCGTACCTCTCACTATAGACGGTCCAAACTGGTCATCCACAATCACCTGTTCCGCTCCATACAATTTCTTTGTTGCTGCACTTTTATCCTAATTTCCTTGTTGAGATTTCCCATCCTGAGGTGTCATGGTATTCCTAGAATCACCAAAAATAGCTATGTTCTGCTGGCAAGACTAATTATGTTGTCCTCATTCTATCGATGCATAAGTTTCTTACGACACATGGGAAGTGTCACGCGCGCTCGACCTCAGAGCACTGCAACAATATCGCTGAAAATGCCCCATATTATTGCAATTGTGACATGATTTTGGTTGTGTTGTACATTCTTGTTTCATGTGGTCAATTGTGCCACATTGAAAATACCCATCTTTCATCATGGGTCATGGAGGAAGATTCACCGATCCCGCCGTCTGATTCTGATTTTCACTCCCATCTTGGAAGTAGGTTTCCTTCTTCTACTTGTTTCCAGCATTAGAGTTCCCAATCATTCCTGTGGGTGTCATCATACATCCTCCTCCCATAACTCCTGAGCTATATATTTCTACTACTGTTTCTCTGTTTACCATTTTCGTATAATCCGTAATACAAAGCACCTCTATCTTTGAACGAATCTCCTATAACAACCCTGATTCAAAAATGTGTGCCTTCAGTGACGCACTTGCACCAACTTCCGGTGAAAAGTGTACTAAATTCATGAATTTAGCCGCATATTCCGTGATAGAGAGATTCTCCTGCTTCAGGATAAAAAATTGTGTTGTCCTCTGGATCTTGAACATGTGAGGATAGAATTGTTTATTGAACAACTCCTCAAATTCCTCCCAGCTCAGGCCTTGTTCCACCTTATCCTGTAGCACTAGCTCCCACCACTATCATTCAAGATTCTCCAGCATGTACATTGCCAACTTTACTTTCAGCTATGCTGGTGTGCCAATGAAATCCAAGATATGATTCATCCCACTCAGCCACACCTCTTCCCTTTCTGGTTCAGAATCACCCCGAAATATGGGTGGATTCTGCTTCTGAAACTGGACGGAATGGTATACATGCCTTGACTCATCCCTTCGATTCCCCGTGTCTACAACTTGAAACACTTGAATTATACTTTGAACCAGGTCTTGGTTCACACGTGGTTCAGGTGTAACCACATTCTCTGCAGCTTCTTCCATTTGGTTTCTACGATGTCTAACAGGTGCCATTTTCTATACAAGGAACACACGCCATTAGTCTCACTTCCTAACAACTAAAGGCTTAGTATTTCAATCTCTATTTCACCACTATCACAAAATTGATTTCCAACCATTTCTAAAACAAATATTTTCTATTCTTTTGAAAATCAATCTATTTTCAAAATACATCAACCATTATCATTTCAAAATCTTTCATTTGAAAATGTGCTTAAAAATTCCAGAAATTATGCTTTTTCATCAAAACATAATCCATTTCTCAAAATGATTTATGAAATCCTAGTGGGAATTCATTCCTCAATAATTCATGGCATGCTCATATCATTGGATAAACCCATGACAATGATATTTCCGACATTCTAGAAGTGTATCCAAAACACTTATTTACCCAGAACCTTGGTAACTTTAAGTTCAGCATAAACGGATTAGATATGTCCTCTTATGCTATACATTTCAAGTTCTGACAATCCTACTCCTGTCTAAAATGACCACCCAAGGAATATACAAGAATGAATTTCAACTCCAAGACCAAGAACATCGATGACTACTTGTTAGGCAAGGACCAAACAAGTTGATACCTTTTGTAATGACCCGCCAATTTTCATTGGATTTAGAGATCAACGAGTCATTACTAGGACTTAAGTAACATCCCCAAGGTTCCAAAGGCTAGAAATAAATGATGGAGGGTTTCAAAATACATGGGGGGTGATTTACCCTTTATCTGAAAACAACCAACAATGCAGCAACTAGATAAACATCTCTAAGCAACCACTATATGATGCATAATTTAAAACCTAAACAACTCAACCAAAAGTGCCACAGTGAAAACCAACACTAAATAGAAGATTAAACAGCGGAAAGAAAACTCAAAGAATACAAGACAACAACCCAACTCCATGCTCCACAAGATCCAAGCTCCAACATCACAAACCAGTCCAAGTATCACGAAGCAGTGCTCTAAACATGTGACACTTTACCTTTTCCAACGTCCTGGTATATGACATCTGCAAAATCACCAACGTGCCAAGGCAGGGGGTGAGTAATGAAACTCAGTAGGTTTTCCCCGATGACTTCCCCACCCATGCCTCTAGGATAAAACATGTTAGCACGTTTATATAAAAAAAATTATATAAAACAATTCCAAAATAGTTCACAATATAACAAGTTCCATGTCAAATCAATTTTCCAACAAAACCCATTTTCCAACAAAAACCATGTTTCTCAAGAAAAGAAACCAAGAAAAGTTTCCAATAAAATTCATGTTTCCATTTTGGCACATTCATTCCATTTCACAAATCCATACAACCCACCATTTCACAACCCATGAAATCCACTATGCATGCACCATTATGACAATTCCATACTCATGAGCGGTATCTCATCGATCTACCAAGTCGTCACAAGGTAATTATTCCCCATGTTCCATTACACATTTGGCACTGAGAACAAGGTCATATTTCAACCAAGCCTCGTAAATGCAATATGAACACACACACCAAGTATGCCAAAAAAACACACCATTCCAACCATGCCAAAATCATTTCAATAAAACAACCCTTTTATTGAAAACCGTTTTCCCACAAACCATTTTCCAAATCCAGAAAATCCATATTTTAAAATCTCAATTTTAAAATCAAGAAACCAAAACACTTTGCACAAACCATACATTCAATTTCAACAATTTCATCAAAACCCATAAATCATCACTAAAGAAGATTTATAACATGCTTTGAACCACAATTTCACAATCAAAACCAAGCAATTAAATCAATTTGAACTAAGCCTTCAAGTTCTAAGAATGTGGAATCGAGAGTGAAACCACCTACCTTAAGAAAATGGGTGAAACCAAGCCACAGACGAAGAACGCTCAAGAACACCGGGTCAAACTTCAAAAACCCTCCTTATATCTGTTCTCCTAACACAATCAAGACCAAATATTGTCATATTTGGCATCACCACCCTTATATCTACCCATAACGGGCATAGATCTAAGAAAATGAGAGAAGAGGAGAAGTAGATCTAAGTAGATCTAAGAAACCGATCAAGAACGATCACATACCTTAAGAATGTGGCTTCGATTCACCAAGAGAAGCCTTCGGATTGCCTCCAGAATGCTTGGGAGAAGTCTACCAACCTTCAAGGGAGAGTAATCTTGAGTTAGGGCCGCTTAGGATGTTTAAACAAGGAAAATAAAGGCAAAAGGAGTTAGATCCACAATTTTAGGATCTAACATTAAGTGACTGCATGGTTAGTCCACATGGTTTGACAAACAATGCGCTAACCGTGCGTTAGCTTCTGCCTCGACCATCCTTCACGCACGGTTTGGACGCATGGTTAGATAAACTGTACGCCGACCGTGCGAATTCCACTGCCTGCAAGACTCACTGCGCACGGGTTGGTTTTACGGTTAGACAAACCGTGCGCCAACCGTGTGACTTCCCCTTTGCCTCAAAACATCACTCCATGCTCTTCTGACTCTCTCATTCAACACACTTAACTTTAAAACCATGAAAAGAATCAATAAAGGGTTACATACCAGAAACCAGGGGTACTACAACAATCAAGAAGAACAAATAGGTAACCCTCTGCGTAGTTCTCATAGCCTAACATCCTCTGGTTCACCCAACCAATACTAGAAATGTAAAACACCAAACTTCCATGGTACGTTTCTCTTTGAATAATACAGTAGCGTGTGTTGTAGGCAACGTCGAGTTCTAATACACCACAACCAATCAAACTAGCCGTTATGAATAGTAATACCAAATTTTTGAAATTTTATAAATATTATGTTTCAAAATTGACTTCATTTTTGGATTCGGAATATCGAAATTAACTTAGGGTGAATTTTTGGTATTTTTCTGAAAACGTACAATTTTTTAGGAATAGTGAAAAACACTGAGTTATAGTTTAAAACCAATTTTTTATTTAAATAATTATTTATTTTATTTAAATTTATTTTAGGTCATAATAGATACATAATACCTATATAAGTTAAATGTAATTCATTAGAGTCAGTTTATAATATTTTTAGATATATAAAATTTTTATTAAACTTTTTACCGTCTTTTACCACCTCCTAGAATAATTTTCAAATTTACATAAAACTTAATTTTACTGCTTCTGTGAGTGGAATTTTGAAAATCCAAGAGACACGGTTAATATTAGGGAGTAAAATGTGGTTCAATAAGATAAAAAATAATTTTTGGTGAATAGTAACTTTTTACTTTTATTTACCACGATTAAAATTAAATAGGGTAATTAAGGGTAAAAATGATATTATTATTACCCTAACACATGTCTTAATTACATTGTATAAGTATAATTTGACAAAAAACAACCTTAGGAATAAAATATGAACCTCTTTGGTCCACTTGGATTAGATTAGGACACTTATTATTATTTAATTCAAAGAAGAGTTAAAAGAGATAAAATAAAAGTTAAATAACTAAAACATTTTTAATATAGGGTTATAAATAAGATAAATTAGATTATAAATATTCATTACAAAGATAAAAATATTTCATACATAATCATATTTTATGTATAATTTTTATTCTTTAAATAATTTTATTTATTTATGACACAATGGTGGTGCAGTAATTACCTAATTAATGAAATATTAAAATAATTGATATTATAAATATCAAAATAAATGTAATTTAATCCTTTTTATAAATTCCACTAATTTTATAGGTTAATATAACATATTAGGGTTGTTTAGATGAATTTTTTTTGAAGTAATAATGCTGTTATGAATTTAGAAAAAAAATACCAAATAGTGTCAAAATTGACATAAATGAGTATTTAAAACAGATATTATATTATTAATTGATATTATATTAATAAAAATATAAGTTTCATCCAAATGACTTAGATAAGGTTATATATATTAATAATTAACCACTTTGGGTTCTCTTGGCTTGTTATAGTAAGTTTATTAACCATATAAAATTAAAATAAAAAGAGACATGGTAAATGTCAAACTATTTAACTAAGAGTTAAATATAAATGATAAGGTTAATATAGTGCCCCATACATGTTTAAAATATTTTGTTTGGGTATATTTCGACACATCCCCACCTTATCCTAGAAAAAAGTCACTTTGAAGCCATTATAAACCGAATATGAATTTATTATAAAATAATATTTTATGTTTTTCCTAGGGTGCCCCTCACCCCTATTATAAAAGGGCACTCCTCCATCTCTCAAATTAATACCTTCAAAGCCTTTTGGTTCAGCCAAACCCTGCCCAAATATCCTCTCAACATCCCTCACTTCAACCTAGAGGCCTTAGTATGATCAGAAATCCAACCTAAGGATCCCTTTTGATCAAATGAAAAGGAAGAACCTGAAGAACAGGTAATGATTTCACCACCCTCTTTCAAGTTCCTTTCTTCTTCCACTTCTTCTTTATTTGTTATTTACATTCTAAAATAATAAATTCATTATCTTCTATATAATGTGATTTTATTATAAATATGTTACAACCATATTCAGTATTCTATCCATCCCTTGGATGAAATGTCACCATACGTGCGTACGTATGGCTTACCGTCTCCACGTCGAGGTATAATAGTTATTCAATACATTATTATTTGTATGGTTATAATAATGATGTATAATTATGTAAATAATAAATATAACCTGATAATGATTCTTTATATATGATACACCATCCAATTATATATTATTTTAAAATCATAAATTTGATATTGTCGCTCGTGCGTACGTACGGACTACCGTCTCCACGAACGTGATGAGATTCATTCCCCATCATATCCATTCAAGTATAATTCTCATTTTATGGGTAAAAATAATTTTTAAGGACCAGATATAATTCTGGATATGAATAAGATACAACCTATCCATAACAACCATGGATTATGTAACAAAACATATAAAAGAAAATGAGTAAGTTAACTCACGAAAAGACGATAATACTAAGATATTATTAACAAAGTAATGTTAAAAGATTATATATGATATCATATTAATGTATAAGATTCTCGTATTATTTAATAATAATTATTTCATTATTATACAAGAGGTTAAACTACCACTTACCATGGAAAAGTACAAGGTAAGAGTTTATTTCACAATCTCTTCATTATTCGAGGTTGTTTATACGTAATTATCTATTGGGACCTCTTTATCATCCACATCCATGTTTCTTAAAAATTTATTTCAATTCATTCATACTAATTTACAGACTATGGGTTAAAGTCATTTATACCCTTTTTTGACTTTTTATAAGAATTTTATAAAGGAATCTTTCTGTTGTTTTCCAAACAAGTTCTTTTTTAAACTTTTCGGCAGAATGAAGGTAAGAATGTCTTTTTTAACTTATACGGTGGGTACGGCTATTTTCCACTTTTATAAAATCATTTAAACTTCCCTTAAAATCTTATAATAATATTTCCAAAGTAAATGTATTATTTTATAATTATTTGACTTTAAAATGATTTCAAAAAAAGAGATATTTCTACCAAATAGTTTTGATTTCATCTATGTCAACATCCTTTGACTGATTTTAAGATTATTTGATGTTTATTTATTATGATACAAAACGTCCATATTGTATTGAAGGTTTTGTGATATGTTTAATTGTGGATGTTTTATTTTTATACCATTCATGGTTTATGGATAAAGTATTGACATTTCGTATGCTAGTTTTAATACGAATGTTTATGTTATGTTTAAACCTGTTCATTTGAGGAATGCATTGGACATAGTAAGTGACGAGTGGAGCCCGTTGTAGATCCTCGTTGCATCGGTAGGTATAATGAGACAAACTAGTGTCTTGTCACAAGGGCTTGGAAAAATCTTATTTGTATTCTTGGCACATGGTCTTGACTATGTGGTTA
This sequence comes from Viscum album, assembly GCA_963277665.1. Lineage (NCBI taxonomy): Eukaryota > Viridiplantae > Streptophyta > Magnoliopsida > Santalales > Viscaceae > Viscum > Viscum album. Next base: position 1,706,514,050 of record OY728143.1, on the reverse strand, counting down.
TGATAGTATGGCATTATGCATTCCATAATTATGAAAGTGGTCATTGATATTGCATGTGATTATTAGATTAGTAGAAAATCCATGTGAATAAGTAAAGGGAATTATTTTATTTTATTTCTGCTATATTATTCTGAATTTCAAGTTTTAAAAGCTTTTGTTTTATTTATACATTGCCTTAAATGTTTATTCTTATTTATGAAATTTTCTACTATATTGTTATCCTTACTGAGCATCTGAGCTCACCCATTTCTATGTTTTATTTTTTCCAGGATGTGAAGAAGTATTTTATGAATGACCTGCAGGGATAGTATGAGGGGATATGAGTGTGGCCTATGGAAACAAGATGTTGTTGTAGTTTTTCATTTTATGATGTAATGTAAACTTTATGAATATATCTAGTGATTCCAAGGCTACTAAACTAATCGGTTGTAATGACCCGAAATTTTGAATAAATCTTGTTTCTTAATTTTGTGTGTTATTTTATTTTTTATACTCAACAAAACTATTTCATTTGATAGCATGAATATAATTAAAATGAGACTGTTGGGTTTTGACTATTATATGACCATTGGTCAATATGACAGCTGGAAACTAAACATTTCGATTATTGTCTCTAAATACAAGTGATCTTGGTTAATTAATATAGAAAGAAGATTCGATGGCCTCATCCAGTATTCTCGGCCCAATCGAAACCCATCTAACAGGACTTGGGAAGGAGGTAGCACCACTGGGCTTTGTTCTGGACCAAACAGAAGCTGAACATCATCGTGTGAAGCTAGAACGGAATCGCCTTCGCGAGAAGTTCAAACTGATAGAAATTACTACTCGTGCGATGTTGGCGGAGCCTCCCTCGGGTTCTCTCACCTTATCACACCTTACACTTAGGTCCTATGCTGGTGTGATAAGGGGCAATGTAAAGAGACTGTAACTGCCTTGTGTAATCCTTTGTTTTAAATAAAAAATTTGATTTCTTCTTATGATGAAGTTTATGAATTTTCAAATGTCCAGATAAATATAGTGTGCATATTTTTGATGAATTTTAGAGAAAGGATTTTTTTAAAATGTTTATGTAAACGATAAATAATTAAAAATGTGTTATGATTTTCAAAAAATGGTCTTCTACAATTATGTTCAGTACGAAATTTAGAGTCTAATAAGATCAACTTAATTTTTTATGAATCGTAAAATATGAATAGTGATTTTATGCTTAGGATTAATAATGTGACCAAATGGATTAGTAATCTCACTTAAAGAAATTATTAATATAATCTAGGCACCTTGATTAAGTAATGTGATTCAATAAAATGTTTAAATAATAGTTTCATAAATTATTAGTCAAGTATTAGTTTTTTCAGGTGAATAGTGTTTTTTAATTAAAAATTAAATTAAAAATATTTAGACATTTTTTTTTATAAAATGGACTTTATTTTTGAATTCAGAACATCGATATTATGCTAAGGCAATTTTTGGGGATTTTTCTGAAAAAAATGAATTTTCAGTGAATAGTGTTTTTATTGAAAAATTAAATTAAAAATATACAGAAAACTATTTTTATAAAATGGAGTTCATTTTTGAAATTAGAGCATCGATATTTGGTTAAGGTGAAATTTTGGGATTTTTCTGACAAAGTTGAATTTTCGATTAATAGTGAAAATACAGTTTTTAAGTTACGGGTATTTAATGACATCATTAAATGATGTGTTAAGTATGTAATCAATATGGTAGACTAATGAATAGTAATATAAGGTACTAGGTGTCCCAAGTGGCCAATACCATGGGAAAATACCATGGTCAAGCCCATGGTTTTGCCAAAACCACCAATGAGGTGTCCCTTGGCCATTAATGCCTTGTCCCCTCACTTTCCCTACAAATACCAAGTCATCATCTCATCCATTCAACTCCCAACTCTTCCCCAACGAAGCTCTGCTCTCATTACCTCCCAAGGAGTTCTCCCAAGGTTCCCCCAAGCCCTCAAGGTCCAAACATTTGAGTTTTAAGAGTTACCTACCTCTCTCTTTCTTTCCAAACACTCTCTTTTGTGTCATATCTTTTATGCTCCATGTTCTTATGTTGGAGGATGTTATTTTATATTCATTCTACTGTCCTTTTCATTTTCATATGATGAGATGCCCCCTATTACTCTCATCATTTCGTTTTATGAATGTTTAAGTGGCGTTGTTAGGTTGCCGACATGTTTGTAATGGATTCTTTCACCCTTCTCATTTTCATGTTCTATTTTAATGTCAAGTCTTTGAAGTTCTTTTTTATTATGTTGGGGTATGATCTCTATATAAATCATAATGATATTTTATGTTAATATGATTAGAGACCCTATTTGATCTCGTCAATTCATTTTTTTTTGAAGTTTAAGTGATGTCGTTAGGCTGCCAAATTTTTAAGGGATTCTTTCACCTTTCTCCTTTCTCAATGTTCTACTTTCATGAAAAGTCTTTCAACTTCCTTTTAATTATGTTGGGGTATGATATCTATATCTGACATACTGATGTTTTATGTTCATATGATGAGATACCCTATTTGATCTTGTCAATTCATTTTTTTGTTGAAGTTTAAGTGACGCTGTTAGGCTGCCGAATTTTTAAGGGATTCTTTCACCTTTCTCCTTTTTCAAAGTTCTACTTTCATGTAAAGTCTTTAAAGTTCTTTTTTATTATGTTGGGTTATGATCTCTATATCTATAATACTTATCTTTTATGTTCATATGTTTAGAGACCCTATTTTATCTCATCAATTCATTTTTTGTTGAGGTTTAAGTGACGTCGTTAGGCTGCCGAATTTTTAAGGGATTCTTTCACCTTTCTCATTTTTTCAAAGATCTACATTCATGTCAAGTCCTTAAAGTTCCTTTTTATTATGTTGGTTTATTATCTCTATATCTATCATACTGATCTTTTATGTTCATATGATTTAATACCCTATTTGATCTTGTCAATTCATTTTTTTTATGTTTAAGTGACGCCGTTGGGCTGCTGAATTTTCATAAGAGAAATCTTATTTTTGTCTTCCTTCCATGTTTTTTCATTTCATATGGTATATCTTTAAAATTTCATTACCATGTTCTTATAACCTTTATATTATGTCCCTATACTATTTTATAGATCATTTTTGAGTGGGTGACCCATGTCCCCTGTCTTTTCAATGTTTTCTAAAACCCCGAAACATAGCCATTATGCTACAGAATTTATGTCTCAAAATGTCTCTCTCTTATCCTCAAATTAGTTTTATTAAGTGAATACTCAAAGCTATTTCTTCTAAATGGGAATTCACATATATACCAAAATTTTCTATTTTAAAGTTTGGGATTTACATACATGAGACCCGCTTTCCCTTTCCGTGGGTTTAAAGTGACATAATGATCATGTCTTTAAAGCAGTTTTTAAAATGTTATGATTATGAAATGAAACCCATTTCTTTTATGCTATATGGGTTGTTTATGAAATGATTGATGATGATATATGTGGCTCACATGATAATGAATAAAAATTTAGGGTGCACCATAATAGCGCTCCAATTCATTGGGTAAAGACTGAATCTCTAGAGATGACCATTTTTAACGATGCCTTGGTGAATAACCTTGGTAATTTTTAATGACACCTTGGGGATGGACCTTGGTGAAACGGAAATGATTTTCAATATTAAATGTTCTAGAAACATCTTAAAGTTATGAAATATGTTATTTTTATTATTATATGCCTCATGATTTCTTTCTCCTACCTTAAAGTTCTTTTCATGACCTCATTGAAGTATCCCAAGTTCACATGTAAAATGTTTCTCTTGTTTCCCTTACTGGGCCTTCTTCTCACCCTTTATTTTGATGTATGTCCATAGGTTATGAGATGCAGTAATGAACCTAGGATGAACTTATGGAGAATCCTTTCAAGTGTTTAAGAATAATGTTTTATGTTGTTTTCATGTATTATGTTCCTGGTTTCCAAGACACTAAACATTAAAGATCCTCAGTTTTGTGTAATGTAATGAAAGTTTATGTGATAAAAAGGTGTGATGCTATATCGGTCTTTCGAGACATGATATTTTGTGATCATGCCAATGTTATGCAATAATGCACCGACTCTGGGTAACTAGGGTAGAGGTGTTATATTTGGTATCATAGGAATTTTAGTACAACCCTTGGAAGCTAGATTAAGATAAACTCTGATTAGAGAACATAGACCGAAGATGGACTTTGAGGATTAGTATAGAAGTACATCCTAGAATTTTGGTATTTTATAGATTTTGTGAGTTTTCTAAGAAATACATCCCTGTCTGGATACGAGCAAGTAGAGGCAGCTTTGGCACAGATTTACCTAGGGGTAAAACCTGAAAACACCGCTTTGAGCTAGACTTGAATGAGAACTGGTGCACGGCAACGGGCCTTGTTGCACTCTTGGTTACGACAGTCCTGGGGGATATGCTTGGGATAATTCTTATTTTATTTACAAATAATTATGAAGGGTTTATGAGTATATACATCCTCAAAGAAAACATCTTTATGATTATGGATTATATCCATAAACTGTTCAATTCATGTTAAGTGTTTTAAAAGTTTGGATTTATGTATTACAATTCATAAACTAATCTTGTGTATTCCATCTTTTAGAAATGGAACCTAGTGGAAGAAATGGAAACCGTATCAATGCATGCACTCCATGTAGGGATTTCCCTCCTTCTCACGATAATTATAGTGGAGCTGGTGATGCAACTGGTTCTGATCAGCTAATCACCATACTTAGACAGCTCACTCAGGTTATGAATAATAACATTACCCTTATGGAGCACCCAGATCCACAGCATGGAGGATCAATGGTAGATATCTTCATGAGGAAACAAACTCCAAAATTCAATGGGAGTACAAATCCATTGGTAGCTGAGTAATGGATAAGTTCTTTAGAGAAAATATTCCATGCCTTTGGGAGTAGTGAAAGGGGAAAAGTTGTCATGGAAGTTTACCGCCTCATTGGAGATGATGATCAATGGTGGTCATTGATTTAAAACAAAAAGGAATATGATGAAGTATAAAATAATTAATGGAGGGAGTTAAAAGATATTTTCTTACAAAAATACTTTCATCATGACCATCAAGCTGATATGGAAAGACAATTTCTGAGTCTGAGGAAAAAGGACGACGAGAATGTTGCAAAGTATGAGTCTAACTTTACAAGTTTAGCAAGGCATGCTACAGATTATATATGTAACCCAATGAGTAATATTGATAGTTTCTTTTATGGGTTAAAACCATTTCTCCATCAAGAATTAGTCTCACAATCCTTCTTGTTGTACGAAGATATTGTCTCATGTGCTATCAAGACAGAAAAAGAATTCTCTATGTCTTATGACTTTAAAGAAAAGAAAGAGAAGAAGATATCTGTTGATCACTCTGTAAATGGAAATAAGGGTAATAAGGGTAAGTTTGAATATCGATCCTGCAGTAAATGTGGGAAGAAACACCCTGGTACTTTCTTGCAGGGAATGGGAGTTTGTTACAAGTGTGGTAAAAAAAAGGCCACCAAGCTCGTGATTGCAAGGGGAAGAAAGAAGCTATCGATGTTCAATGCCACAATTGCAAGGATATGGGACATTATGCAATTGAATATACTAATCATCATGGTAACTTACCTTAGAAAGGGCCAAGGGATCAAGTCCAAGCTTATGTCATCACTACTGTTGAGGTAGAAACTCTAAAAGATGTGGTGGCAGGTAATTTAATGGTTTCCTCAAGTTTAGAAAATTTGTTATTTGATTATGGATCATCGCAACGTTTCATATCTTCCTAGTTTACTATGAAAATTAGATATTTCCAATTTGATTTAACAAGGGAGTTTTCAGTCAAAACTCCTAAGAGAAGTATCATTGGAACAAAGTTTTGTGAATCAGTCCCCATTAGAGCACATAAATGTTATTTGTCTTCTGATCTCATCGTCATACCCATGATTTAATTTGATATAATCCTCAGTATGGATTGTCATTCGGACCATGATGCGAATATTTGTTATAAGAAGAATGAGGTTATGATTTTTGATGATGATGATAAGGAACACCTTATCTTTAGAGCAGAATCGTCACCACCTAATTCTTATCTAGATCCACCCCCAGTAGCTCAACCAAATTCAATTATCAGGGAGGAAGATAATAAATTAACTGTGGCTGAGGAAAATAATGTTCAAATAAAGGATTTACATATTGTGAAAGAATATATAGATGTGTTTCCGGAAGATTTACCAGGACATCCTCTAGAACGAGAAGTTGAGTTTCCCATTAATTTAATTCTTGGTTCAAGGCCCATATCAAAGACCCATTATAGAATGGCCACTGTGGAATTAGTTGAACTAAATAAACAACTAGAGAAATTGAGTAATAATGGATTTATTCGACCTAGTGTTTCTCTATGGGGAGCCCCTGTCCATTTTGTTAAGAAGAAAGATAGAACTATGAGGTTATGTATCTACTATAGGTAAATCAATGATATAACAATAAATAACAAGTATCCCCTACCTCTCATTGATGATTTATTTGACCAATTGCATGGAGCTCCTTACTTTTGAAATATTGACCTTCAATCTAGATACCATCAGTTTTGTTTGAAGAATGAAGACATTCTGAAGACAGCATTTCGAACCACGTACGGGCATTACGAGTTTACAGTAATGCCTTTTGGATTGACTAATGCACCCTCTGTATTCAAGGATCTAATGAAAATAGTTTTCAAGGAATATCTCGATGATTTTTTAGTGGTATTTATTGATGATATATTGGTATACTCCAAAATCTATGAAGATCATGAAAATCACTTGCGCATTATCCTGAAAAATATTAGAAGACATGAATTATATGGGAAGTTTATCAAGTGTGAATTCTGGCATTAGGTGATTTCTTTCCTTAGCCATATTTTCTCTAAGGATCGAATTTACATTGATCCTTCAAAGACCAAGGCAATCCACAAATTTCCATCACCGAGGAGTATAACTAAGGTACGCAGTTTTATTGGTTTAGTAGGTTATTATCGGTGTTTCGCCCAGAATTTTTCCCGATTGGCTAACCCATTAACGAAGCTCACAAGTAAAGGGGTTAAATTTATTTGGAAAAAATATTATGAAGAAAGTTTTGAAGAACTGAAGAGAAGATTAGTCAATTCTCTTATATTGAATCTACCATCGGGGAATGATAGGATTGTTATTTATAGTGATGCTTCAGAGAAAGGACTTGGTTGTGTCCTTATGCAGAATGATAGGGTTATTTCCTATGCATCACGACAGCTGAAAATTCATGAGCAAAACTATCCTACTCATGATCTTTAGTTATCTAATGTAATATTTTCTTTGAAGACATGGAGACATTTTCCCTATAGTGAAAAATGTGATACATATACCGATAAAAAGAGTTTGAAGTATATTTTCTCACAGAATGAACTCAACATGAGGAAAATTAGATGGCTTGAACTACTCAAGGATTATGATTGCATGATACACTACCACCTGGGGAATGTAAATAAGGTGGAAGATGCTTTGAGCGGAAAGGATCGTGGAGTTTTGAAAAAAATGAGAGTTAAAAGGGATCCAATTTACATGGATCTAGAAAATTTGGATATGGGAATAACCATGGAAGGTGAAACATTGGTACTTTTTTGAATGGCTACCAAAACATTGTTACTAGAATGGATTATGTGTTCTCAGACCGATGATGAGGAATTTCAAAAGAAGATAAAAGTTGTGAATGATGGTAGATTGAGTGACTTTGTGTATGAAGATGGAATTTTGAAATTTGGGAAGAGACTTTGTGTTCCCGATATACCTAATATGAAAAGGGAATCGTTGGATTATACTCATAGTTCCAATTTCTCTATACACCCTAGTAGCACCAAAATGTATATATATTTGAAGGAATATTTTTGGTGGGACAACATGAAGAGGGAGATTGCTTATTTTGTGTCAAGATGTATGGTTTTTCAACAACTGAAAGCTGGAAGGCAACAGCCTGGAGGGGTCACGAAACCTCTTCCCATACCTGAGTGGAAATGGGATAATATCACGATGGACTTTGTCATGGGACTACCAAAGACTCCTAGAAGGAATGATTTAATATGGTTCATTATTGATCTTCTTACCAAGTCAGCACAATATATTTCTATAAGAGAAGATCTATCACTTGAATGTCTAGAAAGACTATATATTAATGAATTTGTGAGACTTCATGGATTACCACTATCGATTGTTTCTGATCGTGATCCCCATTTTACTTTAACATTCTGGAAGAGTCATTAGATGGCCATAGATACTGAACTTCATTTGAGCACTACCTACCACCCTCAAACAGATGGACAATCATAACGGACTATTCAAACCTTAGAAGACATGTTTAGATCATGCTCACATGACATTCAAGGTATGTGGGATCAATATTTACCTCTGGTATAATTTTTCTATAGCAATAGCTTCCATTCAAGTGTTCGGATGGCACCATATAAATCATTATATGGAAAGATATGTCACACACCAACCTGTTGGGATGATGTTGGTGAAAAAAAACTCTTAGGCCCAGAACTGGTGGAGGAAACGATGGAAAAGGTGAAGGTAATCCAAAACCACATCAAAGTAGCTCAAAGTAGGCAGAAGAGCTATGCAGACAACCGAAGGGAGGATTTGAAATTTCAGGTAGGAGATCTTGTTTTATTGAAGGTATCTCCATGGAAGAGAGTTATATGTTTTGGTAAGAAAGCTAAATAGAGTCCCAGGTACATCGGACATTTCAAAATTATAGAACGAATTGGGGTTGTAGCTTATCGTTTTGCAATGCCACAAAATCTCTCCAAAGATCACGATGTGTTCCACATATCACTATTGAGAAAATATATGCCTGACCCAACACATGTACTCACCTATGAGGAATTATAATTGGAACTCGTTCTATCTTATTATGAAGACCCAATCAGGATTAAGGATACCAGAAAATATGTGTTGAGAAACCGGACTACTCGTCTGTTAAAAGTTCTATGGAGAAACCATAAGATAGAAGAGGCAATGTGGGAACCCGAGGAACTTATGATAAAGAACCACCCGAGTCTTTTCATGTGGTATTATTCTAGAAATTTTGAGGATAAAATTATTTGAAGGAGGGGAGAATATAATACCCCAAGCTTCCACGGTACACTTCTCTTTGAATAATACAGTAGCGTGTGTTGTAAGCAACTTCGAGTTCAAACACACCACAACCAATCAAACTATCCATTATGAATAGTAATACCCACTTTTTGAAAATTTATAAAAATTATTTTTCAAAATGGACTTCATTTTTGGATTCAGAATATCAAAATTAGCTTAGGGTGAATTTTTGGAATTTTTCTGAAAACATTCAATTTTTGAGGAATAGTGAAAAACACTAAGTTATAGTTTAAAACAGAATTTTTATTTAAATAATTATTTATTTTATTTAAATTTATTTTAGGTAAAAATAGATACATAATACCTATATAAGTTTAATTTAATTCATTGGAGTCAGTTTATAATAATTTTATATATATATAAATTTTATTGATCTTTTCACTGTCTTTTACCCACCTCCTAGAAGAATTTGAAAATTTACATAAAAATTAATTTTACAGCTTCTGTGAGTGGAATTTTGAAAATCCTATAGACATGGTTAATATAAAGGAGTAATATTTTTTTCAATAAGATAAAAATAATTTTTGGTGAATAGTAACTTTTTTCTTTTATTTACCACGGTTAAAAGTAAATAGGGTAATTAAGGGTAAAAATGATATTATTATTACCCTAACACATGTCCTAATTCTATTGTCTAAGTATAATTCAACCAAAAACAACCTTAGGAATAAAATATGAACCTCTTTGATCCACTTTCATTAGATTAGGATATTTATTATTATTTAATTCAAAGAAGTGTTAAAAGATAAAAAATCAAAGTTAAATAACTAAAACATTTTTAATATAGGGTTATACATAAGATAATTTAGATTATAAATATTCATTAGAAATATAAAATTATTTCCTACAAAATTATATTTTATGTATAATTTTTAGACATTAAATAATTTAATTTATTTATGATACAATGGTTATGAAGTAATTACCTAATTAATGAAATATTTAAATAATTTATATTATAAATATCAAAATAAATGTAATTTAAGACTTTTTATAAATTAAACTAATTTTATAGGTTAATATAACATATTATCGTTGCTTATATTAATTGTTTTCGAAATAATAATTCTATTATGAATTCATAAAAAACAAAATACCAAATAGTGTCAAAATTAACATAAAGTAGTATTTGAAACAAATATTATATTATTAATTTATATTATATTCCTAAAAATATAAGGTTCATCAAAATGAATTATATAAGGTTATATATATTAATAATTCACCACTTGGGGTTTTCTTAGCTTGTTATAGTATGTTAATTAACAATATAATATAAAAATACAAAGAGACATGGTAAATGTCAAACTATTTATGTAAGAGTTAAATATAAATGATAAGGTTAATATAGTGACCCAAACCTGTCTAAAAAATATTAGTTGAGTGGATTTAGACCCATCCCCACATTATCCTCAAAATAAGTCACTTTGGATCCATTATAAATTGAATATGAAATTATTATAAAATAATATTTTATGTTTTTCTTAAGGTTCCCCTCCCCATCTTATAAAAGAGAACTCCCCCTTCTCTCAAATTCATACCTTCAAAGGCTTTTGGTTCGTCCAAAACCTGCCCGAATATCCTCTAAAATTCTTTCAATTCAACCTAAAGGCCTTATTTTGATCAGAAAGATAACCTAATGATCCCTTTTGATCAAATCAAAAGGAAGAACCCGAAGAAGAGGTAATGATTTTACCACCCTTTTTCAAGTTCCTTTATTCTCCCACTTCTTCTTTCTTTGTTATTTCCATTATAAAATAATAACTCCAGTATCTTATATATACTGTGATGTTATTATAAATATGGTACAACCATATTCAGTATTATATCCATCCCTGGGATGACATGTCACCATACGTGCATACGTACAGCTTACCATCTCCACGTCGTGGGGTATTTGTTATTCAATACATTATTATTTGGATGGATATAATAATGATGTATAATTCATGTAAATAATAAATACAACATGATAATGATTCTGTATATATGATACACCATCCAATTATATATTATTTTAACATCAAAAGAATGAGATTATCGCTCGTACATACGTACGGACTACCGTCTCCACGAACACAATGAGATTCATTCCCCATCATATCTATTAAAGTATAATTCTCATTTTATGGTTAAAAATAATTTTTTTAGGACTTGATATCATTCTGGATATGAATAATATACAAGTTATCCATAACAAACATGGCTTATGTAAGAAAACATATAAAATAAAGGAGTAAGTTAACACCCTAAACGACGATAATAATAAGACATTGTTAACAAAGCAATGTTAAAAGATCATATGTGATATCATATTAATGTATATGAATCTTGTATAATTTAATAACAATTATTTCACCATTATACAGGATGTTAAACTACCCTTGATCAAGGAAAAGTACAAGGTAAGGGTTTATTTCACAATCTCTTCATTATTCGAGGTTGTTTATATATAATTATCTACTGGGACCTCTTTATCATCCACATCCATGTTTCTTAAAAATGTACATCAAATAATTCTTAACATTTTATAGACTATGGGTTAAAGTCATGTATACCCTTGTTTGACTTTTTATAAGATGTTTATAAAGGAATCTTTCTGTCCTTTTCTAAACAAGGTCCCTTTTAACCTTTTCGACAGAATTAAGGTAAGAATGTATTTTTTTAACTTATACGGCACGTGCGTTTATTTTCCATCATTATAAAATCATTGAAGCTTTCCTTACAATATTATAAAAATATTTCCAAATTAAATGTTTTATTTTACAATTATGTGACTTTTAAATGATTTAAAAAAAGAGATATTTCTCTCAAATAGTTTTGATTTCATCTATGTCAACATCCTTTGATGTGTTTTAAGATTATTTGAAGTTGATTTATTATGATACAATACTTACATTTTGTATTGAATTTTTTGTTATATGTTTGACGGTGGATATGATATTTTTATACCATTCATGGTTTTTGGATAAAGTATTGACATTTCGTATACTAGGTTTTATTACAAATCTTTATGTTATGTTTAAATCTGTTCATATGAGGAATGCATTGGACTTAGTCAGTTATGGGTGGAGCCCACTATAGCTCCTCGATGCATCGGTAGGTCTCATGAGACAAACTAGTGTCTTGGCACAAGGCCTTGACAAAATTTTATTTGTAGTCTTGGAAAAAGGCCTTGACTATGTGGTTATTGTTGAAATAGTGGGTTCCCTAGACCCAACTATGTGGTACTTTTGATTACTGTATCATGTGTACAGTCAGATATGCGTGATGATATCTTACCATTATAGTGCAGACTTTTCTGCGTCCACTATAATAAAGGTAATGTCCAAAGGTTAATTGTCGTGTCAAGAGGTTATAGCAGATCCCAGACTATAATGAGAACATCGAGATAAAATGACATTGATCTTAAATATATGTTCTATATTCTAGATACATCTTACTGACTGGACACAGTAGATGTCTGACTATCAGGTGCTGGTGGCTCACAAGCATTGAGACTTCTTCTCATGAAGTTCGCACTTGGTGATCTATAGTAGTGAGATCATGAGGACAAACCTGCCAATGGAAACACTACATGTTTTGGGTGTCATTGGTTGTTCCTATCTACGGACATGTGTATTGGTCTCCTGAATTGAGACCATTACCAATGTATATCATTTAATTACGTACTTTGATGCAAGGAAAAAATCATTGCAGTAATGTTGTGGTGAGGTAGTTTGTGTCGGGTGTGTCGTTAGTGGTATGACGTTGGTTGAATGTCCAAGAAAGGATTTGTCACTTCCATGTTTAGAAAGTTGTATATCTCAGGCCTGGTTTATCAGGATGGTGCTGCCTTCATAGGTCTTTGGCAAGAGTAGTAGAAAGGCGAATCCATCTGGATAGATCAACAAATAATAAATCAAGATAACGACAATGACACAAGAGTGCGTCCTACTTTATGAGATATCAAATGACAAAGAGACTATAGTACACAGTCAGTATTCGTAGGATGGTAGTCGTTGCTATTACTATCCTTATCTCTTTAGGGGCCATGACGGGTTGCTAGACCCCGCTCTTGGTCTTTGAATTTTATTCACTACTATCGAGATAAGGGCCTAGAGGGTCACACACAATAGCGTATTCAAGAATCTTCCCTATTCAGTTGAATAGGTAAATGGACATAGTGGGCCCCACCATAGGGTCCGAGCATTTTCCAAGTTTTTGATCACCTAAATAATTAAATAAATTCATTAATATTCATGTTACGAATATTTGGGATTTAATTTATTTAATGTATTTACGAGTTTAGTATATACGAGAAAATATTAATTGAACGAATATTATTTTAATATTCAAGGTTCGTTTAATATTAAGAGGGACAATGAGTCAAGTTAAATGGCTCAGATTTTAACACGTAATATATTTTATATATATTACAAGTATGCGATAAAATAATAAATAATATTGGCGCAGTTAAGTTCGTCAAAATTATTTATGTGGACGTTGAAATATACGGGGGTCGGGGAACCCAATTGGGTATATCTCAACGTATCTATAAATAAGAGAGGAGGCTCTCTCTCTTTTATGTGAAATTCACTATTCACTCATTTGCATGGAATGAGAGTTGAGAGCCTCTCTCTCCTCCTACTTCTTAGAGAGAGAAGCACTCGATCCAAGAGTTCGGATCAAGTTTCTCCTCACGCATCGCAAGATCGACGATGCGGTGATCGTCAGGACATCGAAGATATCGTTAAATCTTCACACTAGCACCCGGAGTTCGACGATCGGCGTTCCTGCAGATTTTTGAGGCATGTGTGGATGATCTAGAGGGATCCTGCTATGGATCATTCATGCAACGATCGTCGTTGACAAGTACCAGTCAACAACATCTTCAGATATGCAATGGGTATGTTTTCCTTTAATTTTGTGCTCTTAACAATCTATGGGAGATCCTCAGACCTCTTCGGGGCTCAGATCGTCGGCAACGACAAGTACCATCATTGAGTCGACGAAATTTTTAAAATCCCTGGCCCACCGGCTTCCGTTGCAGGCCCCGGAAACATAACAGTGGTATCAGAGCAATCACGTAGATTTTCTGATCCAAATAAAATTAATTTGCATAAGATTTAGTAGAGGGTTCTAAAACGGTCCCAGTGGTTCAAACCGCACTTCGATCCGATCTCAAATGGCCAAGATATGGTCAATATAAATTTTCGGATTGGATTGAATATGCAATTTGATCTTTAGTACTAATTGTATTTCATCCAACGGAACCGATCAAGTTGAGATTGGTTCAATTGATGTAATTAAAATTGTGAAAATTATAATTTGTCAAATTAAATAATTTTCACAATAATTATATTATTTTAATAATTATTATTTTATTATTAGAATAATGTAATAATAATAAATTATTATTTTGTTATAATAATTTTATTATTATATAATTTAAAAGGATATCTTTAGACTTAAGAATAATAATGGAAATGACTAGAAAAGATAAGTCTTAAAGTTTAAAAAAATGGGTGGAACTGAGACTTAAAAGAAGTCTTCACAAAATTAAAAAAAATAAAGGGAGGGTGGCAGGTGGCTACCGCGTGGCAGAAAACAGAAAAAAAAACAAAAGGGAAGGGGGTCTCCACCGTGTGAAAACAGAAAACAAATAAGAAAAATGTTGCTACAGGGGGTCCGAGTAGACCCCCTCTCTCCTGTGCGGTGCACACAGCACCGCGCTGCCCTCCTCCCACTCGGGTTGCAGAAGGCCAGAGCTGGTCGCCCCTCTCCTTCGCACGCCACCGGCCGGCCGCCGCCCTCTCCCCTCTGCCAGCGCCTGGCCTCCCGGCCACCCGCCTCCCTCAATGCTGCATGGATATCTCTCCCCACACGATGCTTAGCAGGCCGCCACACCCTTCGGAAAGTGCTGCTCCCTCCAGGTCACCGCCTCCACCTCCGCAGCAACCCAACCCTCCCTTCACAAGATTTCACCCCGGCGCGACGGACGCACCCCGGAGCCGCACCCCTCTCCAGCTGGGAGCCCCTTCGCCTGATTCTCTCTCTCGGATTGGCGCCCCATGTGCGGTCCGGCCGGGGCATGCAGCCGAACCCCTCCTGCAGTAGCTCCCATCGGAGCCGCACCCCAGCTGGCATCCTCCACCAGCCCGCGACCTAGGCAGGGTTCGCCGGCGCACCTTCGGTTGAAGCCCACCACCGCGCAGCTGTAAACCTAGCAGCGGGTGAACCTTTGGCTGTTCTCTACTGACTAGACTCTGCAAGAATTTCGCGGTCTTCTCTGGACCGCGTGCTGCATGTCGGACCACCCCGCACAGCCGGTTCCTTAGCACGAAGCCCCACGCTCTACTAAGGGAGGCGCCGCCTCCAGCAGTGGTAGACCACACAGCAGCTCCTCCCAGGGAGCACCCTGGCCAAGGTTACCCGGCCGCCGCCCAGTCCTCCTATCGGGCATGTAACCCCTGGGGTTATTCAAATAAATTAATATAATTAATTAAATTAATTCATTAAATTCATTAATATATTAATTGTAATGAAATAATTTTTTAATACCCGATAAGAATTAATTTAATTTAGATATTAAATTAATTAAAGGACCATTAATTAATTAATTTAATTTAATTTAGTCATTCATTTAATTTAATTATATACCCCTCGTACTTATTTATGCATTTTAATTTTATCGCGCTTTATTTTTACCCATCGTCTGGTCTTGATCATCGACCCTTGAATATTTGCTTTTAATTTGAAATAATTAATTATTTAAACTGTGTGCGATGATTGTAATTAATTAAAGACGGTCCGCACATCATCTATTTTCGGTTAAAATTTATAAGGGCCTATGCGCCCAATAATTATATGATGTGTGTTTGTACTTGAGTTCCCCTCTCCTGTGTATGAGTACCTTTGTACTACGGACAAAGACGGCGAGCGACGTAGACCCCGTCAAGATGAGATGGTGTATGACGGTGTAAGACGAAGCGTGGATTCCACCAAGGTGAGGTGGTACTCTAAGACACAACATAGACCCCACCAAGATGAGGCTATGTATGATGGTGTAAGACGACGTGTGGATTCCACCAAGGCGAGGTGGTACTCCAAGACATGATGTGGACCCCGCCAAGACAAGGCAATGTTCCAGAGGTGAAGAAAACATAAAACACAAGGGGCAAGATGCATTTTTCGTCAAGCTTCGACTCAGGTACGATGCCCTTAGGTTGGTTAGATGCTCAAGACCAGTTGGGTAGTAGTTTTACCTTAATGCATTTATTTATTATTTTATGCATTTTAGAGTAGTGGGAAAAATACATAAAATGATAAATAATAAAATGCATAAAGGAGCGACGTTTGATTTCTATTAAAGTTAAGTTGTGAGCGCAACAACATAGATGAACAAGATTAATAGAAATGGATTACATTCATCGAGAGAAAAACATAAAACCCTCAAAGAAAATATTAAGTCACAAACAGCCTTCCATCATTCAAGTTTGAACAAAATCGGGTGTTCGAGGTATCGGTTCATGCCTCAGCTAAGGGAGACTCTTACTACCGAGGAGTTATTATTTGTGTGGTGGGTCAACTTAACTAAAATTGAAGTAAAGTTATAGCCTTATCTATTTTTTTAATTTTAGGGGCAAGCATTGAGTAAATCATTAAATGATTTTGAAGCTGGGACTTCACTCAACAGATCAAGGAATCGTGAGTTAATGCGGTTGGCCAGCCAAAAGCCTACCTTGGACCCTCCGAGTAGTGGCGTATCCCTAGGTTGTAGACTATGAAAGACGTTTGGTGATCCTTGTCACTAGAATACTCAAGAGTATTCTGATTCTAGTACAGAGGGTTCCTAGAATTCAAAAAATTAGTGGGAGTCATTTAATGATTAAATAATCAGTAATGTCAGATAAGGTAATCACATAAAAGTACAATCTGCTAAAGTATTTTTGTAGATAATGGAATTTAATATCATAATATAACTGCGATAAACATTGGACAAAGTTAATTCCAATACAAGAATGAAATTCCAAGTGTAGTAAAGGCACTTGGCAACATTACTACTATAAGGGAAATTCAAGGTGCTTGTGTCCCAACCTGTTAAGCCACCTTAAGAAGCGAGGATGTAAAACAGATTATAGGAGACTCGTGAATAAAGCATATGATGGTTCATTCATAATTTTATCATCAACGTCTAATGTTAGTTGTGGTCGCTACATCAAGACATGGATTATTTTACAAGTAGTCTCATCTCTAAGATCCTTTTGAGGAGAAAGCGAAGCAAGATTTGAATGTGATGGTCGCAGTCAGTTTGTGTAAAGTGAAAGATGGTTCACAATCTTTCATGCCATCCCTTTTCTTATACCTTTTTTACACCCAATTACTCTAGTTTCATTTAAAGGTACAAACGAATGGTATAGAGTAAGCACTTCATTACTTTTAAGGTAACATTTTCCAAGTAATAATAATATTGGAGATAACGCCATCTTTTATTCTTATGGAGAATACATTGAATGAAAAGGTGAAAAGGATTATGGAAAGTTACACCAAATGAATATTCATCATTTCCTTCAATGAAAAGTGGTTGGTTATTTAACAGGATGTTATTTTCATCACATAATGAAATAAATTCATGGAAGATTAAAAACTGAAATACAAGAAGTAAGTACCCGCTTCTCGTTCAGTTTAAATTCATCAAATAAAAGTATTATTTTCTCGAATACTTCTTGGGCATTAAAATACAATATGCTTTTAACATATATGTATTTAAATACAATAACCATGTAAGTAGAGAAACATTACTATAAGTAAAGTGTCTTCTCCAAGCAGTTGAGAAAGGGTGATTCCTAAGTCAGCAGGGAGAAACACATAACTTCTAATTTCCAAGTGATTGATTCAAATTGAACAAGTTGTGGAGTATAACCAAAAACATTTATCTCATGTTCCCATTTGGGCATGATGAGACATTATTCCATGTTTTGGAATTAATTTTGTTTGAGGTGACATACGCAACAAATAATTCACTACAATTTGAATCAATGGAAATACATGATGAATATAAAATGTAAGACCTACCCAGTTGTGGCAATGTAATTCTTTGTCAAGTAAAACTAAAAGAGGACATAAACTATATACCCAGTATGGTATTTAGGCTTGGTAGAGATAAAAACCTATGGTAAAATTGACATATTTAGATTAAAACCATTGGAAATAAAGGTACGCCACAAAGCTTCCGAGGATAGTTCAACACGAGAGTGTGAACTGTTCCAAAGAAAGCTAGAGGTAAAGATACTTCATAAGATTTCCTTAAGTAATTAAGGAATGTACCAATGAAGTATAATTTTGGTCAGAGGATATGAGTTTCTTCGGATCAGTAGGTAGAAGAATATCTTTACCAAACAATCATCGATCATGATAATGTAGCGTGGAGTAATTTCTAAATGCATGTTACCTTATCTACATAATCGTATTGATGTTCATAAGGAGGATCGATGACAAGTCTTACATATTAATATTGGTCAATAAACATGTAGTGTGGAGCAATTCCTAAACACATATGTTATACATCAAAGTTATGAGGTAAGTTATATCAATGTTACATCCTGCAGAATGTTCCATTATATTTCATGATGTGCTTTGCAAATAACGGCTAAAACCCATAACCAATATTCCAACTAAAATGAAAAATGAATATCATACAAGTCATAGTATGATGGAAAAATCCATTATGTCATTGGACGTGTTTAGATTCAATTTTTTTTTAGGATTTAAACAAACATGCATCAAGTGAAACACGTTGTTCATTTGAAGTAATTATCCTAACAGTTACTTAATATATTACTTAAATCCCCTAAGATAGAAAAAATGCAATCAAATATTAGACTACATTTATATTCAGGGGTGCACATCTCTATTAAAGATAGTGGGAGCTGAACTGACTTGGACCTAGACAATGCTTCAGATGCAGAAATGGTTGGCATAGGGAACAAGTTCCACAAGTACATGTGGAATTGGCATATTCTAGAGACACATACTGTGTAGGAAGAATAAAAACATGGTGATGGTTTTACATACACCACGGGTGGTGATAAATTATTCATTGAGAATAATAAATACTACAAGTAAGCAGTATATGGAAATAAGTTAATATTGACAAGATCAACTAAAATTGAATAATATATTCCATGTATCGAATTTCAAAGGGGCTTATAAATTGAATACTATGGTGGGTATTCAAATGAAATGATACAAGGATGGTACAAGTATGGTACTAATAAGGATCGATTGGTTATACCAAGTCTGTACACCTATATCTATTATAATTTTACTTGTCATAGCTGAACTTCTATGATCATGGTATTGGTCATTGGATGTCAAGATCATCTTTCGTGGAAGGTGTCTATACGATGAAACCAGAAAGAGATGATGACATCAAATGATGCCAATAAGGGTTGAAATTTACTGAAATACAATTCTGGATTCAAGTAAGCAACAAGATCTTATAGAATTCATTATAAATGAATCATTGCTTATGTCTACCAAAGGTTAGTGGGAGTGCCAAAGTTTTCCAATTGAAATCTGTTCGACAAAATATGGAAAACAAATCTTGATCTTACAGTTAGATAAGATCAGGTTAAAAGTTATTCTCCAATGATTGACTTCAAGTAGCAACCTATGTTCTAGGGAATAGGATCCACTGAGGTAGATCCAAAGGTTGATTGGTCCTAGTCAATAGTACATATAGTGACATTGTATTGAAAAATACAAGTTGGAACAATTCATGTTTAGAATTGTTGCCTATGTCACATGGCTTAATCTCTCCAGGTTAACATGTTCGGAGCATGTGTAGATATTAAAGTTGTGAATTGATACCAAATGATTTAGCAATGGATCAATCACATATTCCATAATATTTACAGTAATTGATACTTCTAGGATATAATTTATTATAGGTAGATATCAATTGTTTCTAGGATCACTGCAAGTGATGCAGTCAGAACTATCATCTTGTACTTCGACAAGTATAAATGATATGTACCTAGAATATGGAGAGGAAGGTATACTAGTTATGGTGGGACACAAACTAGTAATCCTTATATAAATTTTATCTAGTATTGCAGTTAGGCAAAGGAGATGAGCGAGTCAAGCTCATAAAAGCTTGTGGTATCCATACCTACCAATACCGAGTACATTGCAGCTTATAAGGCAGCTAAGAAGCAGTTATAAATCGCAATGATTTTTCCCAGTTCTTGGATTCACACCTAGTGAGAAAATTATTACCATAATGAGAATTATGATATTCTTACTAGACAAGTTGTCAAGTTATGAAAAAGGAAAAAAGTAATATACTCAGGGATACCCTATCTTGAGAAGTTTTACTCAAGCATATGAGGTCGCATATAGCAGATGTTCCACGCAGAGAAAACGTGGCAGGCCCAACAGTTAAGTACATTACTCAGCAGAGGCATGGAATTTATCATGTGAGTAGCTAACAAGTTTAGTTAGCAAGTTGGCTCTAGTGCAAGTGGGAGTGTTGAAATAGTGGGTTCCCTAGACCCAACTATTTAGTACTTTTGATTATTGTATCATGTGTATAGTTAGATATGGGTGATGATATCTTACCATTATAGTGTAGAATTTTCTGCGTCCACTATAATAATGGTAATGTCCAAAGGTTAATTGTCATGTCAAGATGTTATAGCAGATCCCATGCTATAATGAGAACCTTGAGAAACAATGACATTGATCTTAAATATATGTTTTATAGTCTCGATACATCTTACTGACTGGACACAATAGATGTATGACTATCAGGTTTTGGGCGCTCAAACGAATTAAGACTTCTTCTCATGAAGTTTGCACTTGGTGATCTCTAGTAGTGAGATCATGAGGACAGGCCCGCCAATAGGAACACCACCTGTTTTGGGTGTCATTGGATGTTCCTATCTACAGACATGTGTATTGGTCTCCTGACTTGAGATCATTACCAATGTATATCATTTAATTATGAACTTTTATGCAAGGAAAAAGCCATGGCATTAACGTCGTGGCGAGGTAGTTTGTGTTGGGTGTGTCGTTAGTGGTATGACGTTGGTTGAATGGTCAAGAAAGGATTTGTCACTTCCATGTTTAGGAAGTTGTATATCTCAGGCCTAGTTGATCAGGATGGTGCCGCCTTCATAAGTCTTTGGACAAAGCAGTAGAAAGGAGAATCCATCCAGATAGATCAACAAATAATAATACAATATAAGGATGATGACACAAGAGTATGTCCTGCTTTAGGATATATCAAATGACAAAGAGACTATAATACATAGTAAGTGTTCGTAGGATTGTAGTCGTTGTTATGACTATCTTTATCTCTTTAGGGGCCATGAAGGGTTGTCATACCCCGCTCTTGGTCTGTGAATTTTATTCACTGGTATAGAGATAAGGGCCTAGATGGTCACACACAACAGCGTATTCAAGAATCCTCCCTATTCAGTTGAAAAGTTAAATGGACATAGTGGGCCCCACCACAAGGTCGGAGCATTTTCGAAGTTGTCGATCACCAAAAGCATTAAATAAATTCATTAATATTCAAGTTACGAATATTTGGGATTTAATTTATTTAATGTATTTACGAGTTTATTAAATACGAGAAAACATTAATCGAACGAATATTATTTTAATATTCAAGGATCATTTAATATTAAGTGGGACAACGAGTCGAGTTAAATGGATCGGATTTTGTAACATAATATATTTTATATATATTAAAAGTATGTGATAAAATAATAAATAATATTGGTGTTGTTAAGTTCATCAAAATTATTTATGTGGACGTTGAAATATATGGGGGCTGGGGAACCCAACTGGGTATTTCTCAACGTATCAATAAATAAGAGACGAGGCTCTCTCTCTTTTATGTGCAATTAACTATTCACTCATTTTCATGGAATGAGAGTTGAGATCCTCTCTCTCCTCCTGCTTCTTAGAGAGAGAAGCATTGCATCCAAGAATTCAGATCAAGTTTCTCCCCACGCATCGCAAGATCGATGATGTGGTGATCGTCGGGATGTTGAAGATATAGTTGAATCGCCGCGCTAGCACCTGGAGTTCGACGATCGGCGTTCCCACAGATTTTTGAGGCGCGTGTGGACGATCTAGAGGGATCCTGCTATGGATCCTTCGTGCAACGATCGCTATCAACAAGTAGCGGTCGACAACAACTTTAGATATGCAACGGGTATGTTTTCCTTTTATTTTTTGATCTTAACAATCTACACAAGATCCTCGGACCTCTCTGGGGCTCGGATCGTCGGAAACGACAAGTACCGTCATTGCGCTGATGAAAATTGTAAAATCCCTGGTCCACCGGCTTCCACTCCGGGCCCCAGAAACCTAATAGTTATGATATTCTGTCATTATGAATTCTATCATTATGAAAGGGGTTATTTATATTTCATGTGATTATTAGATTATTATAATATCCATGTGAATAAGTAAATTGCATTATTTCATTTTATTGATTCCATATTATGTTGAAGATCAAGTTTAAAAGGCTTTTGTTTTAGTTATACATTGCCTTAAATGTTTATGCTTATTTATGAATGTTTCCGCTATATTTTTATCCTTACTGGGAATCTGAGCTCACCCCTTTCTATGTTTTATTTTTCCAAGGATGTGAAGAAGTATTTTTTGAATGACCTACAGGGATAGTATGAGGGGTTATGAGTGTGGTCTATGGAGACAAGATGTTGTTGTAGTTTTTCATTTTATGATGTAATGTAAACTTTATGAATGTATCTAGTGATTCCAAGGCTACTAAACTAATCAGTCTTTCGAGACTTGATCTTTTGTGATCATACCAATGTTATGTAATAATGCACTGACTTTGGGTAACTGGGGTCAGGGTGTTACGAGAAACCCTATGGGAGGCACACACAGTCTCACCCCTCTGCTTCAGCTAAAGAATAGACTCTCTGGGGAAGCACTCAACGTTAATTCCCCCTATAGTCCCGTATTGTACTAAAGGTAATCTGGGGAAGCACTCAATGACTCATTCCCCATGTGGCCCGCATCGAGAAACTATAGACACTCTGTGGAAGCACTAAATTTCAATTCCCCCAGTGTTCTAGCATCGTATTATAAAGACACTCTGGAAAATCCCTTACTTCCATTCTCTCTATGGTCTACTACACTAGGTTCCCGTAGCCTTGTGTAAAGTCAGTAAGTATCGCATCACGTAACGGCCAAAGTAACCTCAAGAACTACTTGTCTAGCATTCTACAGCAAACCAGAATAATAGAAACAAAGTCACTCCATCCTACAACTAGGAATGTAACCGGAAATAGCCTAACAGGAAAAAATAGACCAAACGGTCATAAACAGGCAAAACATGCAAGGGAAAAACATCCAAGCATAGTAAATTACCATATTCACAAGCAATAACCTCTACTTAGGGATATAAGAAAAGAAGGAAATCAAAAAGGAAAAAAAAGGTAACAAGCAATTCCCCATTCAAGGGTATTTGTGGAATTTTCCTAAAATACTCAAAAGAATTTCCATATAAAGGCACAAACCACCTACCTCAAATGTTAGACGAAAACCCCCAACAAACGAGGAACGCACAAGAAACCTGGTTTGATTCTCCAAGAACCCAAATTGGATCTCTTCTCCTAACAAGTATAAGACCAAGACTCAGAAAAAAGTCATCCAAAAACATAGATCTACCCATAACGGGCGTATATCTATGAAACCGAGAGAAGAGGAGGAGTAGATCTAAGTAGATCTAAAAAACCGAGCAAGAACGAAGAAGAATGATCAGAAACATTAAGAAATAGGATTCTATTTTCCAAGAGAAGTCTTAGGGTCACCTCGGGAATGATGGAAGAACCATATTTGACCTTAATAGGAGAAAAATCCCAAGTTATGGTTGCATATGAGGAAAAACGAGCCACCTGGAGGCTATAACGGGTGAGACCCACTTTTTTAGGATCTCGCTTAAGTGTATGCATGGTTTGCTCACGCAGTTAGACAAACTGTGCGCTAACTATGCGGTATACACTACCTTGGCCACCCCTATTGCATGGCATCATCATACGATTTCTCCTAACTGTGCAATAATCATGTGGGAGCTACTACCATAAACATTTATTACGAACGGTTTGGAAGCACAGTTATACAAACTGTGTGCCGCCCGTGCGACTCCTCGTTTTGCCTCAAAACATCACTAAAAGTTCTCCCGACCCTTCCTTCCATAACCCCTAAACTTAAAACCAAGAAAAAAATCAGACAAGGGTCACATACCTGAAAAGAAGATCCAGGTTCTAACAAAAAACATCATGAAGCATTACATTTAATACAAACAAGTCATATCATTTATACCATTTAAAATATTCAAGGAAGAAATCCATCATGTCAAGGAATTCCATTTATTTTATTCCATTTAATCTATATTGAACATGGAAATTAATTTTCAAGGATTAAAGAGGCACTTAGAGGGATCCTCGGTCAGATGTAAAATACCTACATGGGAATTTCAATTTATAAAGAAAACCAATCTCCTAGGAGGGGCTTGGTTTCGAAAAACCTTAACATCAATGGACAGAAAATCCATTTAGGAATAACTAAATAGGACATATATTAAACATGACATGCTCCCATACACAAAAAATTCTTAGAAAATCATCAACTCCATAAGTCCAAACAAGTTGGAATTCCCTAAACATCACTTTTAAATTTTGAAGATAGCACACGTCATTTGTGGTGTTTTATTATAAAATCATGACATTGTCTATAAAAAAAATCCATTAACACAATTAATAATAAAATATAATATTCAAAACTCAATTCACTTTAAAAATGATTCTTTATGCTATCAATGAATAAAAACAATTACATAAGGTTCAATGTGGAACTTAGGAGGAGCTAACACTAATTTTGAAATTTTCTAAAAGGGGAAATTTCAATATAAATTTATATTGAACACTTATGATGAATTTTAGAAATTTAAAAAATAATTATAAAGAATAAATTAAATCCCACACACCCAAGGGGTTTTAGGGATAGAGGTTTATATCCTCTAATTATGATGAAATGTCTCAAGGGAGTAATTCATGGTGTTTAAACCAATTTAACATGAAGGACACAATTTTATAGAAATGTGCATAAATGGTCAATGTGCGGTATAACTATGCTATTTATAATTCAATCAAAATTTGAGGGAAAATACATAGACTACATACCTCAAACTTAGTTTGATTTTCTCATCAAATATCAAGGTCTGATTCGGTCTAGTTTGGAATAAATTGATGAAATAGAAATTTTCCCTAAAAATAGGAAAAATGAGTTTGCACCTAAATAACTCCATCAAGAGAATATAAAACATAGAATGATTCAAAAGGAATCAATAGATTAATGATTTATATCCCTAGAGACTGATTTTGTTCGATTCAGTCTTCAGACAATGGATATCTATGGAAGACTATGTTAGGCTTGGAGGAGACCCACGATGCAAAGGAGGAGGCTCAGGTTGGAGAAGAAGGATGAAAAAAAAAGAAAAAAAAGAAGAAAAAAACTCATTAAGGTAAAATTTCTAATTTCACCCTCAAAACTAGGCCACATAGTTTGGCCAAATCTTGCAAAAACATTATGGGTCCTGCTACTTAGGAACCCACTTCGCAGAGTTTGTACCATACGATTACCCTAAACATGTGCCAACCATGTGATGAATAGTGAGAGGGCACTACCTATGTGGCACTAACATTCCAGGATAGGTGAATAGTTTATATAAACACTACGTACTACATGAAACACCTTATACTCCTTTGAATCAGGCCACATAGTTTGCTACTAGGGGAAATTTGGTCTCAGACATACCATGCTTCATTTTTAGACCACTAAAACATTTTATTTACTAGTCCCAACTCTCTCGACACTCAAATAGACCTCTGAGGTAACTCTCGGGCCTTTACCCAAGTCTAAAAACAACACACTGAAGTTTCCCAACACTCATAATCACATTATAAAGATCACATTATATAAAATCCCATATAGTAAAAAACAAATTTGAAATTCCCATGGAATTATACATTAGATCAAAAAACAGGTCATTAAAATCCATTTATAGTTTCATTAGCTTTAACATTATTCCAGAGTCCTATCCATTCTTATAATTATATATTTGGAAATCAATAATTGTTTTAAATACTAAAAAATCTCACGGTTTCAATGTTTTTAGTTATGTTTTTAGGGAATACGTTTTTTAGAAAAATTTAAGGAACCCCCTACATTTTTGGAGGTTATATATGACAACCCTGCTTTTTATTACAACTTAAACATGATTGGTTACATAAAACTTCACTTGATACAACAAAGAAGATCGATAGGTTTAGTGTCTTTAGGGCTTAGGATCATTACATAAAAACATAAAACATGAAATACAACATCTTTATTGAAAGCTTCCTTTACATGACCACTACATTCCCTCGTACTTAGCATTGCATGGGATAACCTGAGGACATGAATAAGAAAAGGGTGAGCTATAAAGCCCAGTAAGGTAGTACACATGGAATAACATGAGGAGTACAATACATGTTAGACAATAGGCATATCAATAAAGCATAAAAGAAACATGAACATAAAGGCATGATAAAGCATGATAATCATAACATCGAAATGTGGCAACAACACTTAACATGGATTTAGCATGAGCCAAGGCTCATTGCACATAGGGCATGAGTAAACCCTCATTGCACATGAAGCACGAGTAAACCCTCTTTGTACTTGAATTAGCATGAGTCAACACTCATTGCACTTGACGTATCATGATACTATACTTTACCCAATGCATTGGAGCGCTATAAGGGTGCACCCTTCTTAAACATTTCATTTCATGCATAAGTGTGCCACATGGATCATAAAACATGGATTCATAAAACACAATCGTTTATTCAATGATAAATGAATTTGGAATTCATACATGAAACTTTAAAATCAATAAGAAAATGTGCAAAAAGGTTAATACCCTCGATTGAGAAATGGGCATGGTATTCACTACACAATGACATTAGCTTAGAAAATCGGTGTGATTTCGGCAGCGTAACGGCGTGACATAAGAATTCATAAAAATGGTTGATGAGAGAGAAAGGGGTTCCTCATCTTATTCACAGGTAATGGACAGTAAGGAGGTCATATAGATACATGTCCCAACAATTGTGATGGAATATAGATTCATGATACAAAATTATTGCTTGAATGTAAAAGAAGAGAGAGGAGTTCCTTTCGGAATTTCGGCATAGTAACGGGTGTACATGGGAGAAATTTAATGAGAGATAAAGGGGTCTCCCATCATTCAAACAATAAGAGGGCAGTATGGGGGAGGTGCAAAACCATACCCCAACATTTATAATTGAAATTAAAAGGGCAATACAACTTAAAGAAAATTGATAAAAATGAGAAAGGAAGAAAAAACCCTTACTTGGAAGTGTGCTTCCAAAGGCTAGAGAGAGGCTTGTGAGAGGCTTCTTGGGAGCTTGGGGAACCTTGGGAGTATTCTAGAGAGAGTAGGTCAGAGTTTGGAGGAACTACAAGAGATTTTAGTGAGGAGGAAGTGGGAGCTTGAGTGGGTTTATATAGGAAAGGTGAGAGAATTCTTTATTATTTAGGTTTGGGACCCCTTATATTAAATTAATCCAAACCACAAACCATCTCACGGTTTTTTACCATGGTTTATGGAAAAGGAAAGAGGAAAACAATATTTTACATGCCCAAGGTCCGAAATTATTAAAATATTAGGTTTGCTTATGTGGAGGTGAGTCACACTCCCATGGAAATTAATTTAAAAGGGCAAAGTGTTGAATAAGTATTGAGGGGTTCATTAATGCTTTGAAAAGTAAGTCAAACAAACCCAAAATCACTTTATTTTAATGTTAAAAAATATATTGCCCGAACCTAAGGATTATGGTATTTTATTACATCACCATTGGGTCATTATGATGTCATAAAACACGTTATATATTCAAACGGTATTTAATTTTTACCCAAAAATTTGACTATCTCAGAAAATTATGAAAAATTCACCGTTGGAGAATTTCGACATCCTGATTCCAGAAATGACATTTATTTTATCTAAAAAAATTTCTAAATATGTTAATTTTCACTTTTAAAATAAAATCCAACATTTATCTAAAATTCACGGGTTTTGACAGAAATAACATTCAAACCTTAATAAAAATTTTAATTTCATTCATAAAATTATAAGATCATTTATATTTAATAAAAATTAATTTAATATTAATAATAATATTTTATTAAAATATTATTTAATTGAAAAATCCCCTAATTTAATAAAATTGAATTCTTAATTAAATAAAAACTAAAAACATCATTTTTATTTTAAAAACTATTTACAATGTATCAAAAATGACTAGAAATTATATTCATTATTATATACAAAAAAATAATGTACATGAACATAGTACTACTTATTTGTTACATAACCCCTTAAAACAGTGGCATAAGACCTAAGGGTAAGGTGTGTGATGGTGACAGACTCTTGGGGCGGCTTGGATAACATCGCTCGAGTGGTAATCTCTATCAACTTCCACTTTTCTCATAGACGGTCACGTTCGAGCTTGACATAATGAAGATCAGCTTGGGCTTGGTCAAGGGCGAAGCCCAAGGATGCCACCTCTTTTCCGAGCTCCGACAAATGGGCTTCGTATGGGGCAATTCTACTGGATGAGGCCATCGCTTCCTTTGTCTGAGTAAAAATTGGGTTCGTTAAAGCCTTATATTTATACTAATCATGTGATAACTGTTCAACAAATATAAAAGTAACGGTCACAACTCTTATCATAAAACCAAAGAATTTGACATCTTATAAAAACTTTTTTTTATAAAGAGACATTTAACTGGATCAAGAGGGATTTTCCATTAATGAAACTTTGGGTCGTTATAATATTCCCCCCTTAAGAAATTTTGCCCTCGAAATTTTCCTTTTCCCACACTAAAACAAATGTGGGTAACTCGGCTTCATCATATCCTTCGACTCCCAAGTTGCTTGTTCAAACTTGTGGTTTCTCCACAACACCTTGACGAGGGGCATTCTCTTATTTTGTACAACTTTTTCTCTACGATCTAAGATCTTCACTGGTTGCTACTCATAAGAAAGATCATCTTCCAATTGTACCACCTCGGAAGAGAGTACATGTGAAGGGTCTGGTATGTACTTCAGTAAGAGGGATACATGAAAGACATCATGCATCTTGGCCATAGTAGGTGGATGTTCTAGTCGATAGGCCACATCCCCAACACGATCAAGAATCTCGAAGGGGCCAATGTACCTTGGACTTAATTTCCCTTTCTTTCCAAACCTCATGACCTTCTTCCACAAAGATATGCGTAAAAACACCATGTCTCCAACTTTAAACTCAAGGTCTCATCGACGATTATCTGCATAACTCTTCTATCGACTCTGGGCTGCCTTGATATGCTGCTGAATGGTTTTCACATTCTCCACCATTTCTTCAACCATTTCTAGTCCAAGAAGCTTACGTTCACCGACCTCATCCCAACATGCCGGTGTTCGGCACCTTTTCCAATACAGGGATTCATATGGTGCCATTTGGGTGCTTGAGTGGAAACTGTTATTATAAGAGAACTCAACCAAAGGAAGATGTTGATCCCATCCTCCTTTAAAGTCCATTGAGTATTCTATCAACATATCCTCAAGTGTTTGGATAGTACTCTCTGATTGGCCATCAGTTTGAGGATGATAGGTCGTACTAAAGTTTAGTTCAGTATTCAGAGCATGTTGAAGACTCTTCCAAAACATAGAGGTGAATCTTGGATCTCGGTCGGACACAATAGATAGTGGTACTCCATGCAACCTTACCACTTCCCTGATATATATCCGTGCCAGGTGATCCAAAGAGAAATCCTCCCGAATAGCAATGAAGTGTGCAGTCTTTGTAAGATGATCCACAACAACCCAGATTGAATTGTTGCATTTGGATGTCCTTGGAAGTCCGGTGACAAAGTCCATGGTGATGTTCTCCCATTTCCATTATGGTATGGGCAATGGTTACATCATCCCCTTAGAGTTCTGCCTCTCTGCCTTCACTTGCTGACACACCAGGCACTTTGTTGTATATTCAGCGATCTCCTTCTTCATATTATCCCACCAAAAGTTTTCTTGGAGATCTCGATACATCTTTGTGCTCCCTGGGTGAATAGATAAATTTGAACTATGTGCATCATCCAAATGTTCCTTCTTCAGCTCCGGACATGATGGAACACATAGTCTTTTCCAAAACCGCACAATTCCTTCTTCATTAACATTAAACTCTAAGGATTTCCCCTTTTTGATAGCTTCCACTTTTTCTTGAATTCCCACATCATCCTTTTCAGCATCCTTTAACCTTTCCAAAAGAGATGGTTGAGCAATAATTTGTGAAAGGATTGATGATGTTCCCTTCTTTATGATTCCCACATCCATCTTCATCAAGTCTAAGAAGATTGGATCCTTCTCAATTCTCATCATTGATAGAATCGTTGGATCCTTTCTACTTAGGGTATCTGCCACCTTGTTCGTTTTCCCAGGGTGGTAATGTATTGAATAGTCATAATCCTTGATGAGCTCTATCCATCTTCTCTGGCGCATATTAAGCTCTTTCTGTGTGAATATATATTTAAGACTCTTGTGGTCAGTATATATCTCACATTTCTCTCTATAGAGATAATGCCGCCAGATTTTCAAGGCAAAGATCACAGCCGCCAACTCTAGATCATGTGTTGGATAGTTTCTCTCATGGATTTTCAACTCCCTTGAGGCATAGGATATCACTTTATCATTCTGCATCAGCACACATCCTAATCCCTTTTTCGAAGCATCACTGAATACCACAAAAAGCTCCCCACTTGCGGGTAAAGTGAGCACGGGTGCAGTGATAAGCCTCCTTTTCAACTCCTTGAAGATTTCTTCACATTCATCACTCCAAGAAAACTTTACTCCCTTTCGAGTTAGCTTGGTAAGAGGGTTGGACAATCGTGAGAAATTTCTCACAAATCGTCGATAATATCCAGCTAACCCCAAGAAGCTACGGATATCCGTTACCGATGTTGGCATCGGCCATCCCCCAATTGCATCTGTTTTGGAGGGGTCTACAGATATCCCATTGCTTGTGATGATATGGCCCAAGAATGAGACCTCCTTCAACCAGAACTCACACTTAATGTACTTTTCATAGAGATTCTCCTTGTGAAAAGTCTCTAGTACAGTTTTTAAATGCTCCTCATGATCCTCCTTGGTTTTGGAGTATATTATAATATCATCTATAAAGACTACCACAAATTTTTCAAGGTAATCTCTAAAGACTCTATTCATCAATTCCATGAATATTTATAGAGCATTGGTGAGTCCGAAATGCATTACTATGAATTCATAGTACCCGTATCTTGTACGAAAAGCAGTCTTGGGAATATCTTCCTTCTTCACCCTTACTTGATAATATCCCAACCGCAAGTACAACTTGGAGAAGCATTGTGCTCCACGCAACTGATCGAACAAGTCATCAATTCGTGGGAGTGGATACTTGTTCTTTATTGTGATTTTTTTAAGTTCACGATAATCGATGCAAAGCCGCATTGACCCATCCTTCTTCTTGATGAAGAGGACTGGTGCACCTCATGGTGAAGAACTTGGGAGTATAAACCCTTGATCCAGATTATCCTGTAGTTGTTTCTTCATATCTTCAAGATAAACAATATCCATTCTATATGGATTCTTGGATATTGGTAGCGCCCCAGGTATAAGTTCAATTGAGAACTCAACATCTCTTCTAGGAGGAAGACCAGGCAGTTCCTCGGGAAATTCTTCCGTGAATTCCCTCACAATAGGCATTTCTTCAAGGATGGTTTCTTCTTTATACTCAATTATCTGAGCCAGATACGCGTGCTCATAGGGCAGTAATATCCATTCTTGAGATGATGGAGCTAAAGGAGATTCATCTTCCTCCTGACACTTGTAAAGAATCGGGGGTCGATTCTCCATATGGAGTGTGATTTTTCTCTCCCAACAATTTATGTTGTCTCTATATAAGGAAAGACAATCCATGCCAAGAATTGAATCAAATTCCACCAAAGGGAGTATGACGAGGTTCGCTGGGAAATTCAATCCACGTATTATAACAGGGGAGGAAGTATATTCATGGGATGCAATGATTGCCCCATTTTCCGTACTCACCAACATCTTTACTTCAATGATTTGTGGTGGTGCCGGGATTGTTCTACTAAACATTCGAGATATAAAAGAATGCGTAGAACCTGAATCAAAAAGTATGTTCACTGTTCTTGAATGAATAACTAGCATACCTATCACCACTTCGTTGTTGGGGTTCACTTCGGCAGAAGTAATGGAAAAACCTCTTCCTTGTTGTCTTGGAGGTTGTTGGTTGCCTCCGATAACCCTTGGATTAGGGAACTGATTTGAAAAATGGCCCGGTTCTTTGCATTTATAGCATTGAACAACGCGTTGAGGTTCGAACGGAGCGTTCCTCTCCTCTGTCGCAGCGGCGGGTCCTTCTTTCCGACAGTTAATAGCTAGGTGCCCTTCCCTTCCACACCTGAAGCATTTTCTCGTCCCCTTAAGGAAATTTCCAGGGTGCTTCTTCCCACAATTTTGGCAAGTGGGGTGATGGAACTTCTTATCAGTGTTGGATTTATCCATCGGACCACCAGCATTGAATTCCACCTTACGCTTCTTATCCCCATGATGCCCCTGTGATTCCCCGATCTCCATTTCGACCTTGAGGGCACATCAGACAATTTCCTCATAGCTGTCGAAGTCACGGATCGCTAATGCTTTCTGCAAGCTAGGCTTTAGCCCACCAAAGAAGTGGTCAACCTTGCATTCGGGGGTCACGACGAAGTCGGAAGCGTATCATGCAAGCCTTATGAAGTTTTCCTCGTACGCTCCCATAGATTCTTCATCTTTTTTCTTGAGGGAAAGGAAGTCCCTTTCCATCTTAAGATGGAGGGTGCGCGGAAAATATTTATCGAAAAACATCTTCCAGAATTCCTTCCATTCCAAAGCCTCGATCTCCTCCTCAGGCTTCGTATTTTTGATCAACATCCCCCATTGATCAGCTTCACCCTCCATACGATAAGCCGCCAGGAGAACCTTCTCTTATTCAGAACATTGAAGTATGGAGAAGATCTTTTCAATGGAGTTGATCCATTGTTCAGAAATAGTGGGATCAGATGATCCACTAAAAGTAGGAGGCATTTGTCTCATGAAGCTCTCGATAGCAACTTGTTCTTTCTTAGGGGGGGTTGAACGTTTCTCTTGACCTGTGTTTCTATTCAAAACTTGAGTTAGCTGAGAGAGAAGTGTGACAAAGTTCACAATTCCCGCTCTCATTGGATTGGGTATCTCATTAGTACAGTCATCACACTGATCTTCACAACAGTTGTTAGCCTGAGTCCTCCTATTACCGGCCATTAGCTGGAATAAAAGGAAAGTTAGGGGTAACACATAAAAGGGTAATCCAAAGACAAAATTTGATGACTTATAAATAAACTTTCATTCCTTAACTCATGAGTCTATAGGCTTCAATCTAGGCTTTTCATGATCTACTTTCTAACAAAAATTCTTAGGGGCATTTTTCCCTTAATAAGGGTTCATACTAAGATTGTGAATTTATAAAAACATATCCCCCAGGAGTGTCGTAACCAAGAGTGTAGCAAGGCCCATTGTCGTGCACTGGTTCCCGTTCGAGTCTAGCTCAAAGCGGTGTTTTGGGGTTTTACCCCTAGGATACATCTATGCCAGAGCCGCCTCTACCTGCTTGTATCCAGACAGGGATGTATTTGTTTGATAAACCACTTACTTAGTATTTACCAAAACTTAGGGATGTTTTTATTATACTTAGTCTTGTATCTAAGGCTTTACTAGGGTTTCCTAATCCCAAAAATAACTAAACCTATCCTTTGATACCAACTATGACAACCCTGCTTTTTATTACAACTTAAACATGATTGGTTACATAAAACATCACTTGATACAACAAAGAAGATCAAGAGTTTTAGTGTCTTTGGGGCTTAGGATCATTACATAAATACTTAAAACATGAAATACAACATCTTTATTGAAAACTTCCATTACATGACCACTAAATTCCCTCGTACTTAGCATTGCATGGGATAACCTGAGGACATGCATAAGAAAAGGGTGAGCTATAAAGCCCAGAAAGGGAGTACACATGGAATAACATGAGGAGTACAATACATGTTAGACAATAGGCATATCAATAGAGTATAAAAGAAACATGAACATAAAGGTATGATAAATCATGATAATCATAACATGGAAATGTGGCAACAACACTTAACATGGATTTAGCATGAGCCAAGGCTCATTGCACATAAAGCATGAGTAAACCCTCATTGCACATGAAGCACGAGTAAACCCTAGTTGCACTTGAATTAGCATTAGTCAACACTCATTGCACTTGACGTATCATGATACTATACTTTACCCAATGCATTGGAGCGCTATAAGGGTTCACCCTTCTTAAACATTTCATTTCATGCATAAGTGTGCCACATGGATCATAAAACATGGATTCATAAAAAATAATCATTTATTCCACGATAAAGGAATTTTGAATTCATACATGAAACTTTACAGTCAATAAGAAAATGTGCATAAAGGTTAATACCCTCAATGGAGAAATGGGAATGGTATTCAGTACACAATGACATTGGCTTAGAAAATCGGTGCGATTTCGGCAGTGTAACGGCGTGACATGTGAATTCATAAAAATGGTTGATGAGAGAGAAAGGGGTTCATCATCATATTTACATGTAATGGACAGTAAGGAGTTCATATAGATACATGTCCCAACAATTTTGATTGAATATAGATTCATGATACAAAATTATTGCTTGAATGTAAAAGAAGAGAGAGGAGTTCCTTTCGGAATTTCGGCATAGTAACGGGTGTACATGGGAGGCATTTAATGAGAGAGAAAGGGGTATCCCATCATTAAAATAATAAGACAGCAGTATTGGGGAGGTGAGAAACCATACCCCAACATTTATAATTGAAATTAAAAGGCCAATACAACTTAAAGAAAATTGAAAAAAATGAGAAAGGAAGAAAAAATCCTTACTTGGAAGTGTGCATCCAAAGGCTAGAGAGAGGCTTGTGAGAGGCTTCTTGGGAGATTGGGGAACCTTGGGAGGATTCTAGAGAGAGTAGG
Source organism: Viscum album (assembly GCA_963277665.1). NCBI lineage: Eukaryota > Viridiplantae > Streptophyta > Magnoliopsida > Santalales > Viscaceae > Viscum > Viscum album. The sequence continues at coordinate 1,706,478,649 of OY728143.1, read as the reverse complement.
GAAGAGGGGGGACGAACGCCAAGGTATTTTAGTGAGGGGGAAGTGGGAGCTTGAGTGAGTTTATATAGGAAAGGTGAGAGAATTCTTCATTATTTAGGTTTGGGACCCCTTATATTAAATTAATCCAAACCACAAATCATCCCATGGTTTTTGCCCATGGTTTCTGGAAAAGGAAAGGGGAAAACAATATTTTACAAACCCAAGGTCCGAACTTATTAAAATATTAGTGTTGCTTATGTGGAGGTGAGTCACACTCCCATGGAAATTAATTTAAAAAGGCAAAGTGTTGAATAAGTCTTGAGGGGTTCATTAATGCTTTGAAAAGTAAGTCAAACAAACCCAAAATCACTTTATTTTAATGTTAAAATATATATTGGCCGAACTTAAGGATTATGGTATTTTATTACATCACCATTGGGTCATTATGATGTCATAAAACACGTTATATATTCAAACGGTATTTAATTTTTACCCAAAAATTTGACTGTCTCAGAAAATTATGAAAAATTCACCGTTGGATAATTTCGACGTCCTGAATCCAGAAATGACATTTATTTTATCTAAAAAAAATTCTAAATATTTTAATTTTCACTTTTAAAATAAAATCCAACATTTATAGAAAATTCACGGGTTTTGACAGAAATGGCTTTCAAACCTTAATAAAAAATTTAATTGCATTCATAAAATTATAAGATCATTTATATTTAATAAAAATTAATTTAATATTAATAATAATATTTTATTAAAATATTATTTAATTCAAAAATCCCTTAATTTAATAAAATTGAATTCTTAATTAAATAATAACTAAAAACATCATTTGTATTTTAAAAACTATTTACAATGTGTCAAAAATGACTTGAAATTATATTCATTATTATATACAAAAAAATAATGTACATGAACGTATTACTACTTATTTGTTACATAACCCCTTAAAACAGTGGCATAAAACCTAAGGGTAAGGTGTGCGATGGTGACAGACTCTTGGGGTGGCTCGGATAACATCGCTCGAGTGGTAATCTCTATCAACTTCCACTTTTCTCGTAGACGGTCACATTCGAGCTTGAAATAATGAAGCTCAGCTTGGTCTTGGTCAAGGGAGAAGCCCAAGGATTCCACCTCTTTTCCAAGCTCCGACAAATGAGCTTTGTATGGGGAAATTCTACTGGATGAGGCCATCACTTCCTTTGTCTGAGTAAAAATTGGGTTCGTTAAAGCCTTATATTTATACTAATCATGTGATCAATGTTCAGCGGCTATAAAAGTAACGGTCACAACTATTATCATAAAACCAAAGAAGTTGACATCTTATAAAAATGTTTTTTTATAAAGAGACATTTAACTGGATCAAGAGGGATTTTCCATTAATGAAACTTTGGGTCGTTACATTATATAAATGTTTTTTTGATTAATTATCAAAATTTGTTTTGTATTATTCAACATGTTTTGAAATTGAATGAAAAATATTCCTAAATTACAATTAGAAGATATTTAAAAAGAATTTTGGAAATGGTTTTAAAAATTTTTACATATGACTTGACATTAGTTGAATGTGCACACAATCGTTTTTTATTTAGTACAAGTGGAATAGTTTTTTGAAAGTGAATTTAAGGAACCACCATGGACTAGTTGTTTATATCAAGTCATGATGTATGTTTGTATTCACCCTAAAATTGTGAATTTCAATATATAATAGTGTTGTACATTGAATTGTAGAAGATATATTATGTTCGAAGGATCAAATTATTTCTCCAACACCGTGATATAATTATTGATTTTATCAACATGTGAAAATGTTATATGGAATATAAATTCCCAACCATAGAGTTTAAACATTAAATTATTAATAATAAAATGTTAAAATAGAATAAATATTATTACTCTTGAACTTTTTATGAAATAATTATTTTAATATAAATGAATAATTTGATCTAATAGTGTCTCCTTGGATGGCTATGATTAGTTATTAAGGATTGTGTAATTATTATTAAAGTTAAAAAACAACTAGAAACCCTTAAACAATGATATATATTTTATAGAATAGAAACCACATGAAAACTAAATTGAATATCATGTGTATATTACACTAGAGATGGTTGGTACAACTATAATTAAATTAAATATTTGATGAAGAACACCAATAACACAAAAATGAAATCTTATGACTGAGGTGTACCCATAAAAAGACCATAAACCCTCAACTCTTAGGTTGTATTCTTCCCCAAACAAGAATATGCTAGTATATCTCGAGGAAAATGAATGAATAGAAAGAGTTATTTGACATGAAGAATTCAAAGGAACCATACATCCCATTTTCATGGCCTTGATCTTGTTTATATAGTACTTGAGGACTCTCCTAAAGCCTCTATGTATTTATTTGTATGTTATAAAATTTATGAGAAAATTACTTTGAGTACGATATTTTCAACAACTTGGATGATCATTAATTTATAATATATATTAAGTCAATAATTTTCCATACATTTCATCATTTAAAATGTTTATAATCATGATATCCTTTATGTTTAAGAGATTTGAACATTGAAATTTAAGATTCAACATCCATTAATCAATCATATCATTCCATAGAAATAAAACAATATGATACTCTATGAATAATGTATAATTATATAGTCAATTCAACTAAAAATGTTGGATATATAAGTATCATTATGATATATATATATATATATCTTCTAATGTTTTACCCAAAATAATTTAATATTCCTTTTCACAATTGATGTTATACCACATGAATTCATTATATATTCCTCTACGATATCAGATAACATGTATCATATACACATTATTCATTTGTACATATTTCCATTAATCTCCCATTTTAACTAAATCCTCACACACTTTTTTTTATTTCCCCATATATTGAAACAAAACAATAACTTTTGAAATAATATTTGAAACTCATTTTTAGATACTTTCCAAAAAAATATGAAATATATCATCAACTTCACCATTTATAATATCATATGAAATATTCTAAAAATAACTATTCAAAAATATTTTTCAAAACACTCTAAAACACCTTTTAGAGTTGACCATTGAATTTCATAAAACACAATCGCTATTAATTAAACCAAAATATTTGATCCCATGGGACATTGTAGCAATGAACAAAATGATTACACAATTTTATAAGTAAATGAAAATTTTTACCACTAGTAAATAATCAGTGAAACTTGATAATGAAAGGGATTTGTAATGATCTTAATTAAACATTTGTATTTTTATACGTATTCCATCCATATTTATCATATACAAGAATTCGTTTTAAAATGATATATTATCATATTAATTAAAGTAACCACATAATATAGAGTATTCTAATTTTATATAGATACTTATACACTATTGACTCACTGAGTATAGACTGGACCAATAGATTAACATATCACGTTTCAATTTTAATAATGGATAATAATATAACATGAATCTCATACAAATGAAAAGAACATCACATTTCAAATATCTATGTATGACAGCCCATTCCTTCAATTTATCTTAATTAAGTTCCAATATATCATAGTCATCAAAAAATTGAAAGATCTCATATTGATTAAACTACACCAATGAAATGATTTGAAACGTTACTAACCCCCCCCCCCCTCGCACTAATTAGCTTACCCTTAGAGATGGTATTAGAAAGGTATCAGAGTATAAAGGATATCATTCGATCTATTTAGTATAACCCTATAAAATAGGGAAATGAAAATATAAAACATGAATCCCTAGTGTACTAAAGAAATAATTTTGAAAATCTATGTGGTATAATTAATGGATCAAATAACAAATGAAACTCTTTTTTGTGTCTCATTGGAATATTTTGTCTCTATATTTGAAATCATAGTCACACTAACCATAACAATAATTTACACCCTATAATAATACATCAAAAAAATTGTTTAGGGATACCTAAATTTCGTAATTTAAGAGGTTAATTTTTATTTCACTTCAGGTTCCAAATGTAATAAACAAGAATGAATGATTAAAGGGTCTTCCATTGTATTAAATTAGGAATTTCATGTTATTAAATTATTTTAATAAAACATACAGAACAATACATAACCCAATGTATCATATCTCATATAGAGTTCTAATTTATATTCTTATGTTTACTAAAATTTATATATTTTTTAAACTCATTACATCTCTGCATAATTGAATCCATAGAACTATGTGACCATCTGATAAAAATCCCCCCCAATAAAAACATTTAATGGGATGTGTTTAAGAAGGAATCCATTTTTAGTAGAGTTAATATTATTAATCATATTCCTTATGTTCAAATATTTGAATAAGTTTTTAATATTATTTAATTCACAAAAACCATTGTTAGGATGTTAATAGTGTCTTTTGTCAACACATAACACTTTCTAAGTTCATAATAATCCTAATACCTTTTAATTTTAACATTTATTTTGAGATAATTTGGTATAAAAATATAAAAAAATTAATTAATATCTATTGTTACCGTGTTTTCTTTACCTCATTTTGGATGTAATGTAATATTTACTATTTTACACTACCGAAATGGAATTATTTTGGAAAATGGATTTTTTATCATGTTTGTGGGTTTAATTTAAAAAATAATTATCCCAATTATTTAAATTAAATTTTGTAAAATGTGATAGATATTTGGTATAAAAATAAATTATATAATATAATAAGTTAATCTCAATTTTTTTCTCTAATTTAATAGTAAAAATAGAAAAAAAAAATTACCACAACTAAAGCTAAATTGGGTTTATTGGGGGTTAGAAGAAAAATATAAGTGTTAAAATTACCTAAAAATAGGTCAAATTCCTAAATTATGGAAATATTTTGACCTTATATCATATAATGTTTGATAATGAGACATTTTGGTTTTTTTTAGTGTGTGGGAAATGTGTTTATATATTTTTCTTTTCAAAACATCCAAGTCTGTCCACTCCCCACTTATAAAAGGACATATATTCTCCTCAATGGTTCATACATAAAAAAACTATTGGATATTCATATCCCAAACCAAATAATTTTCTTTCATCCCTCACCATTACCTAGAATCCATGTTTTTATAATATAAACCTTTTATTAAGGATATTGGTGAAAACCAAAAGAGGGTGTCTAAAGAAGATATATCTTACTTTACAAATAATTTCTATTTTATTTATTCTTCCTCATCCTTTATATATTCTTAAAATGTGATAATATAGTAAAATAAATATCCCAAATATAAATTTATGTTATTATATTAGTGGAATAAACTACATCCATCCCATCTACCATCAAATGAAAAATGGAACCATCGAATGTGTGTACAACAACCGATTGAATCACGAATCGATATAATTCATTTTCCAACACCTCCTCTAAAAGATTGATATGATGATTTATTTAACATATTTTTATTATATTTATGAAATTATTATACTTCTTAAACCATAATATCACATATTCAATACCACCTTCCAATCCATTTTAAAATGATGACGTCGTGCATGCGTACATATGGACTACCACCTCCACGAAGCGATATGATACGTTCTTAATTTTACACTGACATGGATTGTAATAGGTATTAATATAATGAATATATTTTTTTATATTATTTATAAATGATTCTATAAATTTTTTTTGTTATTTGACATTAATTCATTCCATTCGTCAAAAAATGGAAACAACGTTCATGCATATGTACTACTGTCTCCATGAATAGTGTGAATCATTTGTCTATCATAATTTTTTATGGATTATTATAAATACATATATAATTAATATATATGATATTTATATCATTGATAAAATTATGGATATTATGGAACCATGACCAAATTAAAAGGACTGAAACTACAAAACCTGAACATATGAGAAAATAAAGCAGTTATTACTTGAATCATGATTTTAACAGGGAATTGTTAATAAACATGTGATGAAAGGAAAAAATAAATAATATATTGTATGATATATATTTTTTTAGTAAATTTATGTTAAACCTATATTTATTATATTTGAGGTTAAAATGTGTACAGTAAAAGTCTATACTTCAGGTAAGGGATATTCATATCACATTTATTTCTTTGAGACACATTCCTTGTCCACAACTTGTTTATTTTATATAGTCTATATATTCCCATGAATGTATTTTGGGATTATTCATATGAAATTTATGGTGATTTATATATCCATCAAGATTTATTTCATTCAAAGGGCTTATGATTCAAAATTTACCAATGTGGTAAAGGATTTATGTTATAATCTCATTGTTTATTGGGAATGTTTATGATTATGTTTCTAATGATAAAATATTATGATCTATCTCTCAAGAAACTCATTAATATTATTATAAATAATTTATTAATTTAGAATAAAATTTTCTATATTATTTTACTTTCATTTAGTACTCAACACACCAAAAGAATGATTTTAAGTAAAAATGATTTTATTTCTCTTATATGTAAAAAACTAATTTTCATCCACGTGCATGTTATCTAAAAAAAGTTTCAATGAATGTTTTTACTCTTATTTAATTATTTTTTAAATAAATTTTATCTTATTTTTTAATTTTCAAGAAAAATGATTAAAATGAATCTTATTGTTTATTTCCAAACATAGATCATTTTACTTTTTATAAAAAAGGTGAAATAAATATTTTCATTAACCTATAAGTCATAAAGAGTATTTTCTATCCAAATAACCAATAAATGAATAAAATATGATATTAAAATATTTAACGGTTACCTTAAATAAATTATTTAATATTTGGGAAATATTTTATTTTAAATAAGTTGTTTCAATTTGTATTAGATATTTTTCTCATGAAATGTAATAATCAGTATTTTAAAATCATTTTACATCTAAGATGGAATCCTTTGATGTTACATAATCCTTAATGGGGATGTGATCCAAGTATACCATCGTTATTCCATTCATGGATGGTCTATGATTATTTATGATGATATGTTTATGAACCCCATTTAATTTCCATGGTTTATACTTTGATGTATTGATGAAATTATTATCAAAATATTTTTCTTTATAATAGTTATGTTATGATATGATGAATGTATTATGATATTATAGAACACATATATATAGTTTTCATTATTTTATGGGTGGGTGGAGTTATATAGTTCTCCAATTAATTGGGTAACTCTTTAAATATAATGAGATCATTTTGGATATCAAGTAGATGGGATTTATCCACTATGAGAATAAAGTTGGTGTGCTTGATATTATATGAGAACCATGAAGATGTTCATGATGTTTTTTTGGGAAACTAGTAAATGTTCTTCATCCATTCTAGTAAACATGCATTGATTCTTGATCCATTATTATTTGATGGTTTTCATGGTTAACATTGAAAAATAAATTTTATATATACTTATGATATTAACACACATTTATTACATGAACTTATGGTTCATGATTGATTTATAATGATTTATCACTATTATGAATCATGTCTTTTCAAATAATAAAACATTATACGATGACTCGTGTTTATGATCGTTGAAAAATTGGTTATGAAAATTTTATGTTATATTCAAAATATCATTCATTAATATTTATCTTATGTTTTCATATGATCATATATTGATATCTCTCATATTTACCCTTAATAAGGATTTTATCTTACCCTTTCATATATTTCTTTTTTCTAGTTTTTAATGAAATGTTTTTAGTAGCGTATGTCTATGAAGAGTACATAATGGGATGATCTTTATGGAAGATATTGAGGATCTTTCATGTAATAATAAGATTTTTTATCATGTATCCAAATACACTAAACCATTATGATACTTAAGAATTATTTATTAAATTTATTTCATATAAATCTAAAAATATGAAATATTTATATTAGAAAAACCTGAGTATTTATAGGAAAACCTATGATAAATGCTCCTATATTGATATTTACTCGTACACAAGATCGATAATATTCCCATAGAGCCACATACCATTCCATGGTGTCCAATTACACATTAAGAAAACTCATATAAAGGTAATGGTGATCATGTTTCACTTGATTTTGTGGCTATCATGAACACTTCACTTAGTTCTAGAGTCCCAAACACTGGGGTGAATATTGGGAAATTGTTTTTCCCTTGTAATTTATGGATACACCAAAGAAGGGAGTTTCCAACATCACTACATATCATAAATAATTATGATTCTTTCCACATTAATTTTATGCAAGGTTGTTATCCATAGAGACTATGTTCTTTCAAAGGGGGATAAATTAATTTTTATCTTGAATTTATGAATGAACAATTATATGATGAAGGATCCTTTATATATTTGACTCATACATAGGGTTTAGATCATTTTCAATTCACTAGGGGGTAAAAAATTGTGATCCATCTGTTGGTGGTGTTCTTACAAGGATTTTTTACTCATATAAGGATACAAATCCATGTATATTAGTCTTATCTATGAATTTGGAGGTCTTTTAGGATGAATAATATTCCATGCTACTAATTATCATTTTACAAGGGAAAAAAGAAATACTCCACATAGATCAAGATTATATGTGGGGAAAGGGGTTTTTTATTTTTAACTTATAGCTAGGTTGGGGATAAGTTACCTTAGTGTCAATACATATCCTTTTTTTATTAGAATAAAGACACACATAGTTCTTATATGTTAATTCTATATAGATATGAAACATTCATTGTAAGGGAGGATTGGGTTTCACATTTATAATGGGTTATGAAGGAACTCTCATGTGAACAAGTGTGCCTAAAAAATAAGGAGAAATAGGGAATAATTGTTGATGGAATTCACTAATAGACCTAGGATGAAGGACATATGTGTCACTACGTATCCTATCAGATGTGAATCAAGAAATACCCGGTTCTTATGAGAGGTACCTCATGGATTTATAAATCTTTTATAAGAGTGGTATAATTTATTCTTCTTGTTGAAGGAAAGAAACATACCCAGAATATATACACAGATCTAGTTCTCATGTATGATATTTTGGAACCTAATCTTAGTAATATTTGTGTAATTAAGGTTCATATATGTAGGATTGTGTCAAGTGTCGCAATGAGGATGGAGAATACCCAAACAGTAGAATGAGGCAAATCCTTATGGGGTATTTACATGAATATTCTATAGCCTATGGACTATTAGGGGAATACCACCCACAAATTATTGAGCTCAAGTACTAAGACTAGGTTTCAAAAATATAAGGGATATTCTATTCACATAATAGGGTTATATGAAAGAAATATCAATTTTCTAAGTGGACCACTAAGAAAACATATTTTTATTGATTATTTTATTGATATTTAATGATATAATTTCCTAAAATTGTGCTAAATATGTTTATCTGTGGAATATTTATGAGTAGATAATTCAATTGAATGTTTTTGGAAAATTCGAGTTTTGACCCATTAAATTTCACAATTTGGTTTCTGTAATAAATATTTTTCTATGAAATACTTAAACATATATTTTCATAACATAATTATTCAGTCAATGGGATATATCTTTATTCCAGGATATCTGAGTTGGATCTCTTATTTTATTGGAGTAATTGTCTATGATATTGAAGATGGGTTGGAGTAATTAAATTGGACACCACATTATAAAATTACCCATATCCTTTATATATGATATTTGATTGGGATTGACTTTTTAAATTAGATACTGAACCCAATTCTAAACAAATCATCCTTATAGAATGATATCATGTTATTTTTTTTGGAGGTCAACAAGGTGGTTCAACTTGGATTAAAATATTTGGTCAAATTAACTCATTCATAGTTGTGACATCTTATTTCTGAATCCCCCTTCCCTCTATAAATTCATATTTGTATTCTTTAGAGGGTTTTGTAGGTGCATTAAAGTATTCTGAGAAAAGTATAAGTGGTTACTTGAATTAAATATACATTGTTGGAGTATGGAAGCTATCAATTTAGGATCTCCTCTAAAATACTCTACTTTTCCTCTTTTTTGTTGTAACGTTGTTGTTATTGAAATAAATTTTGTCATTATTTTAAATTTAACCTCTTTTATTTAAATATTATTCTTCTCATATAATCTTATTTGGGAAAAAAATTAAATATAGAAATTAAACTTCAATATTCCCTTTCTAGACCTTTTCACATGACAAACATTTCAACAATAACAACATAATCCATTGAAGAATATATTTTCTTAGTAATATATCTAATTCTCACCATATAAAATTATTTTTTTTTTAAATAAATGAGCTTCTATAAATCACAAAATATTATCCTAATTGATTTTTTTACATAAAAAATAATCAACAATTCAAATAACAAACACAAATCCCACCTGGTTGTGTAATGTTTTAATTATGAGAGTGGAGTCTTAATATGTTAAATAAAAAAATGGATTTATATATATGGTTAAAATATAATCACTAGACGTAATTGGTCCTTCACTTATAGTATGGATATGATCCCTAATTTCCCATTGACCATAATCAATATTTGTAATGACAATCAATGTAGGGTGTTATGATTTCATATTTTTAATTTATCATAGTGTTTAATTCAATTTATTTTTGAGTTTTATGTAAATTATCATAGGGTTTAGGGATTAAAAAATCCGTGGATCCTAACTAAATGGATTTTAATTTGAATTATAATGATTAAAAATTTATATGGGAGGAAATGTTTGATCGATCACACCATGTATATTATGTAAAAAATCATTTCATATTGTTTTGTAAATAAAATTTAAAGAAGAAAAATGTAAAAAACAAATACACACTTATTCCAACATACATCTTCTTATGTAATAAAAATTAAAAAAACTACTCATAACTTTTAATAGTTTTTATCTTTTTATTTTATTTCAGAAACACCAATGTAATGTTATTTTAAGTACTAACTCTAAAGAGAATAACATTGGTCAACTACTCTAATGAACCTAGGTACTAAAATTTTTCATATCATTTCAGAGGTCCCACGTTAGTGCCTTTAAATTTGTAACTATTTCATGGGAGGTAAGTATTCTAATTCAACTAATAAGTGGTATTTGTTTACTTTTATTTAATTTTTTTCATATCTCTTTATTTTTCCTTATTTACGCTTACTCAATTTGACTTTTATTTAATTTTTTGTACCATCAATTTAAACTTATATTCTTTTTATTTTTATCTATTTTTCATCATTTAATTTTTAATTGATTTATAAAAAAATCTCAAGTATCACTTTTATCTAGACTATTTTATGTAACAAATCCTTAGAGCTCAAATCAGACAATCTTAATCTATATAAAGTGTCAACATTTATCCAATCTGTGAATTCCATCATTTTTGATAATTTAAAAATAGATAGTGCATCTACAACAAACTTAAAATGGAGATAATGATATAAAATAAAAATAATGAACTCTATTGAAACAATTGAGATTTGGATGCACCTGATATTAATTATCACCATACATGAATTTCATATTATACTCTCAAAAAATACCTCAAAATTGAATATTTGTTAATCTACTTTCTCCCAAAATTTTATGGATTACCAAATTAGGATCTAAAAAAACACCATAAATAATTCAATGTGGTATGACAAAAAAATAATCCAATAAGTTTATTTAACAATCAAATAAATATAAGGTAATTCCCATTCACACTTGATGAAACTGCAAAGGACTGGATACATTATTTACTTCCTGAAGACACAATATGGAATATTTCCTTGAAATGACTTTTCTAACAGATATTGTTTTCTAGAATCAAGCGGCACTACAATTAAAAAATATATTTCATTGATCATTTAATCATAATTGGAGTTAATTTATGAGTATTGGGAGGGATTCAGGAAGTTGTGTGTAAGTTTACCTCATCACAAAATTATTTAGAAGATCCTTATCCAAAACATTTATGAATTCCCTACACCCATAGAGAGGATCATGATGAGTGGCATAGAAATAGGAGGAATTTATAATCAAAAAATCCATAGTTTCACATTCATTGATAAAAGATTTCTCACAAAACACACAACTATTAAGTCAAAAATTTCTTTTTTACTTTTGTATTCCTTTTTTTGTAAATCACACACTCTTTCTTAAATACCTCATTAGTAACTCCTTTATGTTAAATGTATTTTAAGAATTAATTAATATATTTTTTTACCATACATTCATTAAAAAAATTGATTCATATATTATTATTATGATTTTATTTATAATTCACATGATAATAATCATACTCATGAGATTTGAAGAAATGATTCATTCCATGATTATCATAATGGGCCCAGATAAACATTCTTCTATCATATATGAAAAATATGATTTTTATCATACACGGTATTTATTTCTGATACTGAGAAAGATTTACCACATTATAAATCATATGGACTCTCATAACAAAAATCATCATACTCGTTTTTATTATATCCAAAAATTTGTATCATAATGGAAGGAAAATAGTTAAATCAAAACAATGTTGTGTATTCGGTTTCAATATGAATTTTAAAATGATGTCTTTGTTTTGGTTATAAGATGACTATTGGCATGACAAGTGTCCAAGTCCCTCTGAAATTTCAAGAGAAAATTAGACTGTTGGAGTCCAAGATGATTATTGGGGTGAAGGAATATAAATACCAAGTCATTTGAAAGAGCTATCATCTGATTGATGAACTCTATACATTTTGTGAGAGATATGAAAAACTGATGCAACATGTGAAAACCGTGAAGTGTACAAGTCAGGAACTGCTTGATCCACATACTTGTGACCTCCAAGTGTTTTTTTATTTGTGAGACACTGGTCATTTTGATTACGATTGAGGGATTATATGGATAGGAAGATAGAGGTGTTTCTCTTTTGTGGATCAAGGACTTCCAAGGCTCTGAAGACAGAGGTTCCAATCACCTTCTTGATCGAGGGTAGATGGGGATAGGCAGACAGATTGACGTCGATAATCATATTGAGGGATTCCCTCGGGGTGGTTTAGACAGACATTCTTGAAAGTATAAATCAAGAGACCTACATCGAGGGTTATTAGAAACCCTTATCTTTTGGTTAAAATAATTTTATTAATTTACTAGTTTTACATTTATACTTTATTGTAATAGAAAGTGAATTGTTTTTATATTTATTTTTATATTATCTATTTTTTATTATGATATTTGTAATTATGATTTCTGTGATTATGATCAATTAATATTCTAAATATGATTCTATGAGATTTATGATATAATCATTAATTGTTTTACTCTTTTTATCATAACCATTGTGATTACGATATATTTTAATCATAATCTAATTAGATCATCTTCTTACTTTGAATACGATTAATATCAATTATGACCTATGGATAACTTATCATAACCTATTAATTATGATACATTGCTCATCAGACCCAAAGAACTGTATGATTATAGCTTAAATACAAAATATTTTGGTGAATATTATTTGTTTAATTATATTAAAAAGGTTTTGTTAAAAATTAAAAATGAACATTTTTAAACTTAAAATTCACCCTCCCCCCTCTTGTATTTTATCCATATGCATATATATTTTAGATATATTTGATACTACAATTGGTATGAGAGCATGATTATATAATACTAATATTCAAAATTAATATCACAAACTAGTATTTATATTAATGATAGTCACATTTTTTATTAAACAAGATTCCACTTCTATTACTTGGTATTCTTTTTATTGATTTTCTTTTGAAATGTTATTATTAACTTTCTGGTTATAAATACATATTAAACTAATGTGTTTTTTGGAAATAGTTTTTTATTGTTATAAAGATGGTAGGATTAAATGTCAGTATAATAGACTATTTTAATACAGATAGAACATAGATTTTTAATGGAGCTAATTTTGAATATGGATGAGATAGAATGAAGACTTATGTTTTAAATACAAGAGTAGACAATTTTTTCATGCTTACTAGATATTATAAAATTCAAGATAAGAAGGTTAATACTTTCAAAAATCCAGAAAAATATGAATTCCAACTTAATAACAGGTTAATAAATAATTTATTGTGTTCAATTCCTAGAAATATCTATAGTCAAATTTTGTCTTGGGAAAAAGAAAATAGTATTTATAAGAAATTAAAAAATAATCATTCAGGAACCTCAAAGGTTGTGAATACCAGAAGAGAAATTCCTAGATCTAACTATCAAGCATTTGAAATCCTTAAATAGAACCTGTGAAAAAGGCACAATATATATTCATGATAATAGTCACGATTTTAAAATCCATGGGAGTGATTGGATTAAAGGATAAAATTCTTTTGGAAAAGATAATAGATATTATGCCCAAGGAATGGAAATCCAAGAGTACAACAGTAAATGGATCAAAAAAGATTACATATCATACTATTGATGATATTTTTGAAAATATTTTATAGTATGAAGTAAGATTGAAAAGAGATGCAGAGAAATTAATGAAAAACAATGGTGGAGTTTCTTTTATTTCTAATACAAATTCAATTAAATCTCCAACCCCAGATAATGTTGTCAAGACTAATAGAAAGAAGAATGTTTTTATTCAATCTGATTTCAACGATTCTAAATTTTTTATGAATGAATTAGAAAATCATTATTGAAGTTGTAAATAAGAAGTATTTTTAGTATTGATAAAATAAGAGTAACAAGGATAATGATGAAAAGAAATACACAGATGTTACTTTTTATAAATGAAAAATAGTGGGATATATCATACCGAATTTTCATGAACTAAAAAGAAAAGATAGAAAGGATATAAATATTTTTTTAAATCAAAAGAATTATTACAATTCAAAATGAAATAAAGTTCTGAAATAAAATGATTTATGAAGTTCTAGTGGAGGAGACTCTTCTGATAAATCTGCAGACAATGAAAATTCAGGACATAATAATATTTGTCTTTATGCTAAAATTTCATTTGAGAGTCAATGTTTTATGGCCGAGTTACACAATTCTAATTATTAAGAAAATATATCTTTAAATACTAATTATCAGGATGATAGGTATTATGAATCTTTTCTTGATTAACCTTCTTTAGCTAGTGATGATGAGACATTAACTTACTATGAATAAGTGACTAGATTTTCAAAACTCCATTAAAAGGAGACTTGTAAAGTTTATAAGAAACATGAAAAAGGAAATTATTGAGTAAATTTTTTAACAAAAGAATTATATTATCCTTCTATGGATATAAATGAAAAATCTTTTTAAATAGGTACTATTTCAAAAAAAACATTGAGAAATCTAATTATAAAAAGGATAAGCTTTCAAAGGACTTTTAAAATCTTATTTCTGAGAAAAATATTTTGGAAGCATAAATCATATCTAAATCTAATACTTTTGAGGATAATAATTCTATTATTAAACTAAAAACTAAAATATTTTATTTAAAAAAACTCTTTTCATAATTTAAACATGGAAAATAAATTTTTTATAACATATATAATCAAATTTTTCCTCAGGGTACTACTTCTGGAATGGGTTATTCTCATTCAAAACCTATTTTAAATAATAATAACTTTGTTCCAAAAAGTACACCCTTTATAAAAAGTATAAAAGTGAATATCACTGGAAAAAAATTCCTTAAATAAAATTCTATCACAAGGATTTCATAAACCCCATTTTTCCAAAAAAATATTTATTCCTCTGATTTTATTTTCTAACATTTCCAGACTCGTGAAAGTTTGGTTTCCAAAAGTATAATTTTTTTAGGAAAACAATGTAAGTACCAAATAAAATTAACAAGGTACATGGATAGAGGTTTTTCTCGATATATGACTATAACAAAACTTCTTTGAAATTATTATTGAAATGAAATGTGGAAGAGTTAACTTCAAAGATAATTCTCAAGGGAATATTTTTTTTATAGGTAACACTGAACTTCTTGGAAAATATTTGATTTCAAACGATTTATTTTTTTAAAGGAATTATGCACAACCATATGAACATAAGACCATAATGTTATTAAGGTTACCTTGGTAATTTTAGGAATGATAAATGTGTAGTACACAATTCCAAGGATGAATTCATCCATTCTATTAATTGGCTTAAGAATGTTTATACACATAACATAGAAGACCTTAGGAGACAAAACATACCTGGTCTTAGTGAAATAGAAGATCAATATTGGTAATGGTATAGAAGGTTAGGACAATATAGCCTTAGTAACATAATTGAATTTTAAAAGAAAATACTTGTTAAGGATCTACTGAAACAATGATTTGATTCTTAAAAAGTCTATTACCCTTTTAAATATTGAAAGAAACCTAAGATAAGTTTTAAATATATTAGTGATGTCTCAACAAGAGATGTATTATAGTCAATCCACGTGGTATTATTCAATGCTATGAAAACTGGAAGTATTAGAGGAAAGTATTATGTATAATTTTTTGTGGATGATTACACAAGATACATGAGTCTATTTTCTTGCAAAGAAATATGAAGCCTATTTCTATTTTAAAACTTTTTTCCCTAAGTTAACAATGAGAAAAACCTTTCATTGATAAATTTTCATAGTTATCATGGTGAAAAATTTGTAAATTCAAATTTTGAACATTTTTTGTAATAAGATAAGAATTAATCATTATATTTGAGAACCTAGAACTATGTAGAAAAATGGTGTTGTTCAAAGAAGAAATACTATTATTCATGAGTTAGAAAAAACCATGTCTTAACAAAACACTTTATGATTTATGGACAGGCTGAAAACCAAAAGTTTCAGACATAAAAGTATTTGGAAATAAAGTGTTCATTTTGAATAAAAAAATTTACATAATTTTGCACCCAAATCTGATGAAGGTATATTATTAGGGTATTCCACTACTTCTAAGTCATATCGTGTTTTCAATAAAAACTCATGTACTGTTGAGGAAACAACACATGTCAAATTTTAGGAATCTAATTCTTTTTTTTAAACAATCCCATCCTATGAATTTTGATGTGTTTTCTACAACTGATTATTAAACTATGATATAAGACTCTTCTCTTAAAAAAATACTCAAGAATTTTTTTTTCTGAAGTATTTACTCAAGAATATATTCTACCTTATGTTGATGAACAGGTTTCAAAAAACCCAAGTTAGTTGTTTCTTAAAAATCATCCTAGTGATAGTATCATTGGTGATGTAAATCAAACTATAAGTACTAGAAGTTCATTAAGCAATGAATTAGAAAATCTTGAATTTCATTCTTAATTCAAACCTAAAATTCCTGATGATTATTTATGTGATCAATATTGGATTAAAGTAATTCAAGATGAACTAAATAAATTCAAAAGGAACAAATTCTGGACCTTAGTTAAAAGAACTAAAGAAACATATGTAATTGGAGTTGAATGGGTTTTTAGAAATAAATGTGATGAAAATGGAATTATTGTTAGAAATAAAGAAATAATTTTTGCTAACAGTTATAATCAATAAGAGGGAATAAATTATGAAGAATCCTATTCTCCAATAGATAGACTTGATTCTATTCTAATTATATTATCCTTTGTAGTATTCTTTAATTTTAAACTTTTTTAAATGGATGTAAGTGGGATAAATGATCATAATAGATTATAATGTATTAGTAAGAGGGATATATACTTACAAAAGAATAGAATATGATCCTTAGTATATTCTTATCCTAAGGGGGATTTAGTCGCATTTAATAACATATTCAAAATTGTTTTACAACTAATGGAGATAAGTATAAGTGTGTACTTCAGAATATGTTAGTTCTTTAAATCCCTTTTGGAATCAAGTTTTACATAGTAATTTTATATTTTTAGACTTGTGGTTTTTTCTTTCCAAAAAGGTGGAGATTGTTAAGTCAAAAGTTTCTTTTTGACTATTCTATTCCTTTTGTTTTGGAAATCATGATCTCTTTTTTAAATACATAATTACTTAGTCTCTTATATGCAAAGTATTTTAAGAATGAATTCATATATTGTTTTACCTTAATTTCTTAAAATATTTTTATTCTTATATTATTTAAATGATTTTCTTTATAATTGATATGATAATAATCATACTCGTGAGATTTTCATAAATGATTGATTCCATGATTATCATAACAATCTCGGATACGATTTCTACCATATACACGGAATATGATTTTTATCATATACACTATCAAGTTATCCTACTAATAATGATTCAAAATGATATAAATTGTACTATCTCACATAAGGAAGATCATCATACTCATTTTTATCATATCCAGAAAACTATATCTTAATGAAAGGAAAAACTTTAAAACAAAATGATTTCAGGTATTAAGATTCTATATGAATTTTAAAATGATGTTGTTGTATCAACTATAAGATGATCGTTGGAGTTCCAAGTGTCTAAGTCCCTCTAATGTTTCAGGAGATAATCCTACCCATTGAGTCCAAGATGACTGTTTGGATGAAGTCCTATAAATACCTAGTCATTTGAAAGAGCTCATATCTAATTGATGAACTATAGACACTATGCGAGTGCTCTTCCAAATTTCTGATACATGCGAAAACCTTGAAGTGTACATGTCACGAGAAACTTGTTCCACATACTTATGGCTTTAAAGTGTGTTTTTTTCTTTGTGAAACAATATTAATTATGATTACGATTAAAGGATTCTGTGGATAGGAAGACAGAGGTATCGATCTTTCGCAGATTGAGAGCATCTGAGGCTAGGAAGATAGAAGTTCTGATCTCCTTCTTGATCGAGGGATACTGGGGATAAATAGACCAATTGAAGCTGATAATCGTATCAAGGGTTTACCCAAGTGTGGGTAAGATAGAATTTCTTGAAAGTAAAAATTAAGGGACCTCAATCTAGGGTCATTGGTTATCCTTATCTTTGGGTTAAATTAACTATATTAATTTACTTGTTTTACATTTCCATTAAATCGTAATAGAATGTGAAATGTTTTTTATATTCATTTTTCTATTATTTATTTTCAGATTACGATATTTGTAATTATGATTTCTGTGGTTACGATCAATTACATTACTCAATGCGATTATATACACTTTATTATAGAATCATTAATTGTTTTACTCTTTTTATCATAACCATTATTATTACGATCTATTTTATTCTTGCTCTTATTAAATCATCTTCTTAATTTGAATATTATTAATTTCCATTATGAATTTTGGAGTACTTATCATAACCCAGTAATTAAGATACTTTGTCCATCAGACCCAAGGCCCTGTCTAATTAAATTTTAAATAAAAAATGGGATTGTGAATATGATTTTTTAATTCTATTAAATAATGTTTTTTAACATAAAATTCACCGTCCTATTATATCTTATCCATCTGCATATACATTTTAGATATTTTGATCCTACATCAACAATTTAGAAATCAACATTCCTCAAATGTTAGAGAAGCTGTTGGAACCAGAAAACGCTTCCCTAGAATTTTTCAGAAGCTTCCATAAACGATCCAATATTGTATCCCTTTTCTCAAGCTTTGATTTGGTAGGTCGTAGGGCCCGAACAGAGTTACATATTAGGAGTTATGGGCATTTAAAGTTGGGCCGGAAAAACTGCCTCATGAAGCCCCTTCACGGAGTCCCCCAGCACCGCGGCCACCATGAAGAAAAGAAAGCGGAAGGCTCCATGAACTCATTTTACATTCGTGAGCCCGCTGCAAAGCACAGAAGGTGGGACTCTCCACGAAAAAATTTGACGTTCGCGAACCCACCGCGAAGCGAAGGAGGCAGGACGCTCAGCGAACCCATTTGATGTTTGTGGGCACACCGCGAAGCCACCAAACCCCTCTTCGCACCGCGAGAGCACTGCTTCACGGAACCTCTTTCCTATAAATACCCAGCTCACCCCCCTCTCTTGATCGATATTTCACCCCTTGGGAAGCTGATCTCCTGGTTTGTGAAGCTCCACGAGCAGCGCCCTTTTCAATGCTGCTCCACGATCCCATGATCCACGAGAAGCATCCTTCGCGATGCTTCTCCATGAGTCTATGCTCCGCGAGACCATGCTCCATGAGTCCATGCTCCGTGAGACCCTACTCCGTGAGACCATGGTCCGTGAGTCCATGCTCCGCGATGCTTCTCTGCGAGACCATGCTCCATGAGTCCATCATCCGTGAGACCCTGCTCCATGAGACCGTGCTCCATGAGTCCATGCTCTACGATGCTTATCCGTGAGTCCATGCTTTGTGAGAACCCTTTTCTCCACGGGACCATTTATCTGCAAAGCTACTTCACGAATACTTATCCTTTGTGAGGATCCTACCTTCACACGCACCAGTCCATACCGCAGGGGCTACACCCCCACACCCCTGCTCGGGGTCACTCTAGGGCTACGGTCCCGGCCCTTAGGGCCGGTCCCTTGGCCACCATCACAGACCCCCATGAAAAATGGAGAGTCACACCACAAACATTTTAGGCCGGGATGTCGGGATTTTCCAATGCACCCTTATGCGAACCCACCTTCCACTTATGGAATACCATGATTCAAGATACTCCTCCAAACACAATGAAATACCGTGAGTCGACATATTCCTCTTGGTTCTTTTTTCATGTAGTGAGTTGAGATTCTCATCATCAATTCCCCGAGTATCTTCAGTCGAACCATTACTCAGGCAACTCCTCCAAACCCTATCACTTGGATCCTATGCTATGTTGAACCAGAAAGGACCTCCCTTGCATAAGTCCCAACACCAACCATTTCTAGGCGCCTTATGCCAATAGTCCTATCTATATGACTTTAAACTGTAGTACACCCTATGTGGCAAACATAGGATGCCTCTTACTCCAAATAAGAGATGCCTTGTGTTCCAAGAATGAGATGCCTATTGTCCTATCTATATGACTTTAAACTATAGTACACCATATGATGCCTCTTACTCCATAAAATAGATGCCTTGTGCTCCAAGTATGAGATGCCAATAGTCATATCTACATTACTTTAAACTATTGTAAACCTTATATGATAAATATAGGATGCCTCTTACTCCAAACAAGATATTCCTTATACTCCAAGAATAAGATGCCAACAGGCCTCTCTACATGACTCTAAACTACAGTACACCCTATGTTCCAAACATAGGATGCCTTTTACTCCAGATAAGAGATGCCTTATGCTCCAAGAATGAGATGCCAACAGTCCTCTCTAAATGAATCTAAACTGTAGTACACCCTATGTGTCGAACATTGGACACCTCTTTCCCTATACAAGAGATGACTTATGCTCCCAGCATAAGATGCCAACAGTCCTTCCTACATGACTCTAAATTGTAGTACACCCTATGTTTCAAACATAGGATGCCTCTTGCCCTATGAAATAGATGCCTTATGCTCCAAGAATAAGATGCCTAATAGTCCTATCTATATGACTATAAACGGTAGTACTCCCTATCTAAAAAATGATAGGATGCCTCTTCCCTATACGAGAGATGCCTTATGCTCCAAGCATATGATGCCCAATAGTCTCATCTACATGACTCTAAACTGTAGTACACCCTATGTGTCGAACATAGGATTCCTCTTTCCCTATACAAGAGATTCCTTAAGATCCCAGCATTATATGCCTAATAGTCCTATCTACTTGACTATAAACTGTAGTACTCCCTATCTAACAAATGATAGGATGCCTCTTTCCCTATACGAGAGATGCCTTATGTTCCAAGAATAAGATTCCTAATAGTACTATCTACATGACTATAAACTGTAGTACTCCCTATCTAACAAATGATAGGATTCCTGTTGACCTATACGAGATATGCCTTATGCTCCGAGCATAAGATACCCAATAGTCATGTCTACAAGAATTTAAGTTGTAGTAATACCTATGTTCCAAACATAGGATGCCTCTTTCCCTATACAAGAGATGCCTTATGCTCCAAGCATAAGTGCCTAATGCCATGATTACAGTGGCATAATTTCAAGAGCATTGGAATCCGTTCAAAAATTCCATCACTCGACATCACGCTTTGCATGTCCTTAATTTGGATCCTCATCCACTTCCATGTCTCAAGGGACCCCCTAAAGGCCTGGTCCCAGGCCGCATCAGCTCACCTACTATCCTGAGCCAACACCCCGGAAGACTTTTGATAACACTTCGAGTCAGGTCCTGTGTTTTGAACACGGTCAACAGTCAACCCTCATTTGTTTTTCCCCACTTCATGCTAACACGATACAGATGCAGTGTTTCAAACATGGTCAACAGTCATCCTCCATCATCACACCACCCTCACCACATTTCTAATGTCGGTCATGTGATTCACACATTTCATCTCCCTTTGTTCGGACTGATCCCAACGCCCTTGGCGTTATCCTACTTATTCACTAGCTCATATGTAAATTCCTCAACCCACCGGTGATTTGGGATTCCCTCATGTCCAAACAAGAGGAAGACACCTGGGAAACTTCCTTGTGTAAGACCCATTCTACATTTCCACTCCATAGTGGCACCCAGGAAGCTCCCGTGCATAAGCCCATCCACCATTGCTGCTCCCTATTAGTACTTGGAACTCCACCCTGGAGTAAGTCCCGGCACCCTGGGCCGCTCCATGTGTAAGCCCCACTCCACATCCCACGGATGCACCTTTCATGACGTGATCGTCAGGTCTCTACTGCCTCTTATTTATCACACCGAGAATGACTCACGTGGGCTTAGAGTTAGAACCAACCATGAAAACATAATGAACTATGGGGACGTTGATCCATGTCAAGGCATGGTATGTAGGAAGACTCCCTGAGGTTCAAGCCCAACTCCCGGTCGTTCCGACCATCTCCACGTCAGTTCACCAACACCCTGGGAAGCCTAGAGAGTAAGTCGTACACCATCCTGAACTATGTGGTCTTTGATCCATGTCAAGGCATGGTACGTAGGAATCCTCCCTAAGGTTCAAGTCCGCCACCCATCAGAACAAGGTCCTTATTCACATTAGTTTACCGACACCCACACCATCCGGAACTATGTGGTATTTGATCCTTGCTAAGGTAAAGTACGTAGGAATCCTCCCCGAGGATCAAGCCCAACATCCTATCATTACAACTTCCTTCACGTCGGTTCACCCCCATCCCACATGAAGTTAAACTGTATTCACCCACTGAACTACATGGTCTTTGATCCATGTCATGGCATGGTACCTAGGAATCCTCCATGAGGTTGAAGCCCTCCATCCACATGGACCAAGGTCCTTATTCAAGTCGGTTCGCTGACACGTCTCTTCCTGAACTACGGGGACTTTGATCCATGTCAAGGCATGGTACGTAGGAAGCCTCACGAGGTTCAAGCCCACCACTAGTAGATCCCTGGGTCCACATTCACATCGGTTCACTGGCAACTACCCACCCGAACTATGGGGACTTTGATCCATGTCAAGGCATGGTATGTAGGAAGCCTCACGAGGTTTAAACCCATCACCCATCAGACCCCGGATCCATCTTCACGTCGGTTCGCTGACGACACTATCCTGAACTACATGGTCTTTGATCCTTGCTAAGTTAGGGTATGTAGGAAGCCTCCATGAGGTTGAATCCCATCCAACGGTAAGCCGTTGCGACCTCCTTCAGTGGTAAGCAGTTGTCAACCTTATTCGGCAGTAAGTCGTCGTTAGATGAACTACGTGGTCTTTGATTCCCCACCACTAGGATACATAGGAAGACTCCATGAGGGTCAAACCCAGCACCCATCCATGTGTCCATTCTCACAAGTCACCTCCTCGGGTGTCCCATCGTACCACCGAAATACACGGACTTTGATTCCGTGCCATGGGGATACGTAAGAAGTCTCTTCAAGACTCAATCCCAATATCACCATCGTCCTCGCGTCGGTTCCATCTCATTCCCCCTCCACTTCATTCGGATTTCCATCATCCATCCGGATTCTTACCCGGGCCACCACATCCCGATGGGATCATGTCATCCATTTCTTCACTACTCCTAGTAGTACTTGGGCCGCTATCCACACATAAGCCCCAGCATGTTATCGGGTTTTTGTCCTCTGTGTACATCCTGATTCATCACCTCTTCAAACTACATGGGTTTTGATCCCTGTTGTTTACATAGGGTACGTAGGAAACCTCCCTGAAGTTCAACCCAAGCCAATGGTAAACCTTGGTGTTCCCCCATTTTGGGGTGAACACTCCTTGATCCACCCTCAGTGGTGTCCAGAACAGCTTTCACGGTGTGACATCTCTCCTCTATGGGACACACCACCTCTGATCCGCTTCTATGGGACATTATGATCAACCTCGTTCCATATCCGCAAGACATTAAACTCACGGAATACCATGTGTTAATCATGGGATGCTGAGGAAAACCTCAGATTCATTCCCATGACATATGATTCCCCGCATTCGACATGGGATGCCTTGAGTTCTACACCTGTGAAATTCCCTCTAATGTGGAATAATACAGGTTCCCAAATGTCCATGCACCCAGAGATGCCTCAACATGCCTGATGTTGTCATCTACTCCGACTGAAGTTCGCTACCATGTCAAGACCCCAAGGAATGTCTTGATAGAAGTAGTGTAATTAACTGGAATCTATGAAGATATGGAACTGAGAACGAGATTCACGAACCATGACTTAAATCTATGAGGGAGACCGAGACTAGGTGATGAGTTTCGAGGAGAAATCAAAGGATGGAAGAACCAAAATCCCATAATCCCATTTCGATCAAGGATAAAATGTCCCTGAATAAGGAATGGATGCTGCCTGCCTTTAGAAAACGGGAATGCGGGGCAACAGCTACGCATCCTCACATATGGATGCGCACACCCTGGCGAAAGCGTTAGAAACAGAAGCATATCAGGTAAATCCTATTTTTATTGGAAATCATCTAAATTATACTATGTTGGATGAATTAACCAATATGGTGAAAATTATTTCATTATCTTTAATGATTTACCAACCTAGGCATACAAGACCATGTGAAATTTTTTCTAAAACAGGCCACCATACTACCTATTTCTCCCTATTATAAGAGATGGAGGATTTCATAATCATATTCCCAAGGAGACCATATAAGTAGAAACAAAATCTATATCCATAAAAGATATAAGATTCCAATTCATCAACATACATCCAATGGTGAAAATAACACTCAGACATGAGGTGTGGCTCTAGACAACAATAATGATCCTATTTTCAATGAACTTTATAGAATTCTCCACCTTACAAAAAAGTTTTTCAATAACTCCAAAATATATTTGAATCCAAATAATCAACGAGTTAATAACAAGGGAATTATCAACATAATGTATAATCTTAAACTAATGAACATTTCATAAAAAAATTCATATCAACAGAATTAGGAGAAGATTGAAGGTTCAATGTCTAAGGAGTTGAAGAAAAAAATGTGTTATATTTCTACTACCCTCCATGAACTAGTAAGTAATAATTATAGAAATATTTCTTCCAAACCAACTCCAAATCCCATCGTGAATGTTAGTTCCATACCACTGAGAATTGGGTTTCAAACAAATGATACATCTACACCTATCTTTCCACTAGGATTCACCACATCTTTGGAGAAGAATTATTTATGCCTATTCAAAGAGAAGATGTAGTTGAAAGACAATGGTAACAAAATGATTGAGGATTTTCCTCCTAAAACCACTCAATATCCAAATAGAGTTGTGAAAACAAATAACATGGATGAATAAGTGATTCTAAATGAGATTTCAAATACATTCAATAATTTTGTGATCAACATCTATATGCTTGAAGTAATCATGAAAACTATAGGGTATTCCATTTTTTTTAAACAAATTTGTATAAATATAAGAGTTGCACATTTCCAATGATTTGTATGATTTTGGAGCTTCAAAAAATTTAATGCCTCACTCTTCATTCTATTATTTAATTATTTGTGAGTTGACGACAAAAAGTACAGTTTTTTTATTGGAAAATAGAGCTCTGAAATATTTAATTAGAGTCCTTGATGATGTAGTTGTTTGGGTAAGGGGCATGGATATTCTAATGGAATTATAAATGTTGAATATAGAGAATGATCATTTATGTTCTCATGCTCCAATAATTATTTTTAGAACCTTCCTATAAACATCCAATACAATCATAAAATCCCATAATGGTACATATTCTATGCAGTTCGGAGAAGAGATCAAAAAAATTTAACATTTTAGACTCTACGATGCACTCCTCATAATACCGTCCCACTTTCATAATTTACCATTATGTCCCATAATTTAATGATTTGAAAAGTATTTATATTCAATAATTTCCAAATGTAGATCATTCTTTTATTAATTATAATTTTAGTATTATGGATGGATGATATCTCAAAACATTTCAACACCTATTTTTTAGAAAACATAATCTCTTAGTGTTGATATTGATGTGGATTTTAGTCTTCGGAATATAATTTCTAGTCATAATATTATTATTTATTTTTTTGATGTTTTTGATGAATTTTTCACTAATTTATATGATTTTAATTTTTAACTCATCATAAATAGTCCACATATCTCACTTCCAATGTCATTTTCATTAGTACAACACCCGCCTAAAAATTATCACAATCCATTTCTCTAAAATCTAAAATATTCATAATTTTTTAGTGACAAAAATTCTCCTATAGTAATTTATAATAATCAAATTACTAAATATGAAAAGATAATAATCATTACCATAGAATATTTAGGGCATTGGGTGGACGTTATTAAACATACCAAATATTAGTCATTCCATTTTCATGCATATAATTCATCTTTAGTATGAGGGTAAACCTTTTAGATTTCCCTAAAGGAGGATCAACCCCCACACTATTAGAATTTATAAAGAAATGGGATAACAAAATTGATGTGGGTACCATCTACCCAATTTTAGTCTCTCAGTGGGTCAGCCTAGTCCAGGTTATACCAAAGAAAATTGGGTTCACTATTACAAAAAATTAAAATGATGTTTTTGTTCTTGTGAGGGTGATAAACAGTTGGTGATTGTGCATAGATTATATTAATGTGAATGAATCAACTCATAAATACCATTTCACCATTTCATTCATTGCCCAAATTCTTGAGTGACTTACGAGTTGGATACACTATTGTTTCTTGGATGGTTTCTCTAGATATTTCTACGTTCCCATTATAGTATATGACCATAAGAAGATTACATTAACCTTCCCATTAAATACATTTTCATAATAATGTATGAAATTTGTACATTGTAAAACCCCATGTACCTTTCAAAGATGTATATTGAGTGTCTTTTTTGATTTCCTCGAGACTTGAACAGAGGTATTTATGGATTATTTTACTATGTATGGTTCTTTATTTTTTTGATTTTTTCTTATGATATGGTAATGTGTTACATCATTTCATTAAGAAAAAAATATTTGTAAATTTCAAGAAATGTGATTTCATTTTCGAGAAGGGAATTTTCCTAGGTCATGTAGTCTCAAAAACTTTAATAGAAGTTGATAGATCTAAATATTACAATATTTCTACATTTATATATCCTAAATGTTGGCGTGGTGTTAAATATTTCTTAGGACATGCATATTTTTATCGGTTCTTCCTCAAAGATTCAAGTAAGATTTTTATTCTATTATCAAGAATGATTAAAAAAGATCATGAAATTGTGTTTGATGATTTTTTATGGGATTTCATTAATGTGTTTCTGAAATATCTCCGAACAAAATTGATCATTCATCCCCCATGGTGGAAGCATCCATTAAAGATTATATGTGATGCTTCTAATATCACAATCGGGGAAGACTTATCACAGATGGTGAAGTGTCATTCAAATGTGATTTCTAATGATTTCAGGATATTGGATTTATTACAATAAAACTGTACTAACATTAAAATTTATTTTATTACAATCATACTTGTTTTATATAAATTTAATTCTTATTAATTTTGATCTAAAGTAGATGTTTTTGTGACCATGTAGCATTGATGTAACTCCAAAATAATATAGATGAAGATTATAGACATATCCATTGGATGATAATTCATTAACAGTTTTATATTCAGATAATGGGAAAGAAGGGTTTAGATAAATTTGTGGCTAACAACATGAGTAGGATCACTCAAACACTATAGGATAACAACTTTGACCAGAACCACTTCAAAATACATTTTATAATGGGAATCTTTCTGCACTCTATGGTACACAACCATGGTATGATGATTTATTTATCTATCTTATTTACACTAAATTAATAGAAAATTTAATGAACAAACAAATTCAAAAAATTGAAGAGTGGGTTTGTTTTATATGTATGATGATCCATAACTTTGGTGCATGTGTAGTGACCAAGTTTTTAAGAGGCATGTTCCTGATCATGATTATTAATCTATTCAACATTCTAGTCATATAATTTCATGTGGTGGACACATTGGACCCCAAAGGAAAAATAGGAATGTCTGAGACCATAGATAATATTTTCATGGCTTAAACATTGGTTCTCATGTGTTTTTTATAGCATGCTAATATTGCCAACACATAGTAAATATTTCTGAGAGATATTATATTCCTCAACAACCTATATTATTATGTTAGATTTAAGATGAATGGGGAATTTAATATATGGCTTCTCTTCCATGTTCATTTAGTTTTTTTTTACATTCAGGTTATTCTTTATCATGTTAGTATATGGGTGGTGACCAAGGACATCAGGACTAATGATTCTCATGTTGTAATGTATTTTTTCAGGTCTCAAATATTTTATAGGTTCATAATTTCATTGCAGATCATCAATGATCAAGGGATAAAATATTTTGACCATATTTTTTATTCTCTATTCAGAAGTATGGGGTAATAGAAAAATCATCAACATCGTACAACACCCAAAAAAAATTCTAGATGATGTTTACAAACATGAGTTATTATAGATATTAGATAAAATGATAAAACTGAATATAAGGTATTTGAGAAAGATATTGTATAATTTTATATGGGATTATAGGATGACCTTAAATAATCCCAATGTAATTTCTCCATTTCATATTGTTTTTGGTAAATCCTATCATCTACCAATAGAAGTCAACCATCATTCATTTTGGGAGATAAAGAAGTGCAGTGGGGATTTATCACAATTAGCACATCAAAGGAAGATAAAAAATTCAAGATCATGAAGAGATATGATTATCATAATATTTTAAATCAATTATCAATAAATATAGAGAAAAATAAACCCATGACAAGATGACCTAGAAGAGGGTGTTTCTTAAGGGAGACAAATTTCTTCTTTATAGTTTATGACGGAAGTTGATGTTTGGTAAAAAATCATGATTGTTAATTCCTTATTTTTAATCAATATTATTTCCATATAGTATCATGGAGGTGACACAAGAGGAAACTTGATTATTATTTATAGAAAATGGGTTGTGGTTTAAGCCATACATTGAGGGAATTCCTATACATGAAATTGATATCATCACACTACATGAACTTGTCATCACCTGAAAACATTAGTTTTTCCCATACACTACAAATTTTATGTTATTTATACTAATTTTAATTCTTTATTTCATGGGAATATTATAATTTCATTGAAACATTATGTAAAATGTGACATTTAAATTTTGGGGTATCGGATAACATTTTGGGTATGCTCTTTTGGATATTTCATTTTTTTATGGTACATATTTTTTTTATTTATATTTTGAAAATCCAAAAAAATCATATCACATGATCATTATATCCAGGAAACATTTTTAGAATAGGAATTTCAATTTTTACATTTTGAAAAAAAATAATTTATCCTTACTTGTGAGCTCAAATGATCATCCCTTCCATTTTTAATAAGCATTCTAATGAGTGTGACAATTTATCCTATGAAACTGATCATGAATGTGTGCTGAAAATGACTTTGTTTCAATTTTTTAACATTAATAATTTCTTAAAAAGTACTATTTTTTATTTCATTTCACATATCACTTTTTTTATCTTCAAAATATCATTATTCGGAGGCTTGTGAACTGTTTTTGACATATTAAACATATTCAACTCATTTTGTAAGAGAAATAATCCATGTAGTCTTTAACTGGAATTTGATTTATTTATTCCAAAACATTTTGGTTTTAAATACATATTTTTTAAATAATTATGTCATTTCATTATTTTTTAAATCTAATTTTCAAGGGAATCCTTTTTATTCTACATTTCATGTTATATTTAATCCATTTATCCCTTAGTATACATGAACAACATGTGAGGATAGCAACATTAAAAGCCAATTTAAATTATCCAACCTTTGTAAGTGAAAATTCATGATCTAGTTGATAATAACCATTGGGGGATTCTATCATATTGTATTCTATATCATTTAGTACTATGTTGGGTTGAAAATAAGTTGATGGTAATATATATTTTCTTCTAAAAATATAATTCTACTAAAACGTGTTCCATGATGATGATTTTGAGTAGAATTCCTAAAATTTATAAGAAAAATATATTGGAAAGTTTTACAAAGAATCATGTTTGTGAAGATGACCAGATGTAATTTCATTCAATATAAGTGAAAGGAATCACACCCATTTACTTAAATTTAAAGAACCTTCACTTACTTTAAAAATAAATATGTGAAAAATTGAAAATATCATCCAAAACATAAATTTTATAAAGGGATTTGTGTCAATATAATTATTTCTACTAAAATTAAAAAAATTATGAGCTTTCTATAAATATTTTATGATGACGGGATATTATTTTCAACTAATGGATATAAGGAGGAGGCCATACATTGTTTAAAATTTGAATCATTCAAATTTTCTTCCAAATGAGCTAAACCCTCGATAATCTACCTCAAAACTTTTAAAATATAAAACCTATTAACTAAAATATAGTGAAATTACATGAAATGTACTCATGATAAACACATTTCTATCACTCAAATTGAGTGTGGATGTAGGAATTTATCAATACTATGGTGACTATTTCTTGAGTTTGGATGGGAAGATCCTTATTGAATGTTATAATTTTTGTTATCAGAGAAAATTCATATGAGGTAAGTGTTTTTTTTTTGAATGGTAGGATAAATAAAGAATAAATTGATTTAATGAACTAAATTTTTTCATGAAATATTTTTTTTAGTACGAAGGATGTATTTTCCCCCTTTGTTTTAAATTAGTGGATCTCATCGGTATGTGTTTTGTTTTGATTGGATTTTGATTATTACTTTTTCTAGGATGCCATGTTATAAAGGCAAGGGAGTTTATAAAACACATGTTTATTGAATATTTTTTTGATAATTAAATAAATAATTTCCTAACATTTTCTTAAATATGTTTATATGGAGAACTTTTGGGATTATATCATTTAGTTTAAAATTTGATTAAATTCCATTTTCTTAACCTTTAAATTTCACTGTATTTTTTTCATATATATTTTTCTATGAAATATATAAACATAAAATTTCATAGAATAATTATTCAGTCAATGGTCTATAACTTTAATTTGGTTCATCTACACAAGTTGTTTTATTTTATTAGAGTAAATGGAAAATTAAATCAAATTAGTACTGCAATTTTTAATTTGTAAATGGCCTCCACATTTGACCATATATTCTACATCAAATATTGAATGATGCTATGATTTTGATAGTAGATAGAATAAATAATTATATAAAAATAATCCTTCTTGAAGGATTTTTAGTTCACACATTTGTGAGGTTAACAAGGTGGTGAAATTCGAATTAAAATATTTTCCCAAATTTTCCCATTCCCACGTGTAACCTCTTATAACCTTATCCTCCCCTCCCATAAAAAATGTGTATTTATATCATTTGGATGGATTTTTTTATTAATTATATGATTTGTATAAATGGTGACAATGTTTTTTGAAATTTTTATATACCTTTGGATGAGGGAATCTCAACAATAATGATCTCCTCCAAAATGTTAGTATTTCCCTCTTATTTGTGGTAACATTTTTCGTGCTAACAAAAATTTGAATCTATTTTATTTCACATCATCTATTTAATTTTTATTCTTCTATTATTAAAATAGTTCATCTGGGAAATGTGAGTATAAATGAAATTAGGATATACCAATTATACCCATTTTCACATGAAAAAACACTTCTACAATAACTAAAACACCCATTGAAGTGAATATTTTAAAAGTAATTGAAATAATTCTCACCTCCATAAATTATTTATTTTGAATCAAAAATTATTTTTAATTAAATTAATATAATATATGATTTGGATTTATAAAAAAGAATAAATCAATCATGAAATTTAACAATTAATGCAATGCGCCTGAGTTTGAGTAATATGTAAATTGTGAGAGCTCAATATTAAATAGTAAATCAAAACAATTTGGGATCAATTTTTAGGGTTCAAATATAATAACAAAAAAATATTTTAAAATTTTGAAAAATCACATTGAGGTTATGTGAGAACCACAGTAATTTCACACTTATAGCAGTGAAAGCCATAGGAATATAAGTTATAACTGAAAATAATCATCATACATACCTTTAGAAGCATCTAGTTCACTCTCAGAATCAAGATCCAAATCATCAGGCATAAAACCAAACTGACAGCTGATGTGAAAGACCACGGGACACCCTGAGAGGGGAGGGGTGAATCAGGGTGACAACTTTTTCTTTTAATGTGATGGATCTTGTTCCCACATTGGTAGGAACTTGTTGAACCTGTATGATGAATATGATCAGAAAGCAAACATTCACATGCACAGAGAAGACACATCCCTTTTTACTTGGTTCATCACTAAGGGCTACGTCCAAGGAGAATACGCCGACAGGTTTCTGGTCATACCAAAATCCACTAATCATCACTAGTTGTGGATTACAATTGTTCAGGCACAGTCACTCTGTCCCAAGCTCACTGCCTTTAAAAAGGTTCAGGGAGAGCTCACTGCTTCCCTCGGGTCACTCCCATTGACTCCCCCTGGCTCACTGTCGTTGGTGAAGTCTCACTCAGTTTATAGACGTGAAGGTCTCTATCTCCTGTTCAGTATGAGACTTTGCTTGCATCAGAGTCCTGAGTTGATGCTCTGTTAAATTCTGAATTCCATCCACTGATGAATACCCCCTTTTTCCTTGTCCCCTGGGCAAACAACCATTGGAAAGGGCCTTCACAAAGTACCCTACTTTGCAAGGCTCCCAATTTTGCAAAGCTCAAAAAGGCCTTTGCGGAGACCCTGCCTTTTCATGGTGTTCAATCGCGAAGCACTCTCGCGATGCACTAGCCTTCGCAATGCTTGGCTGTCACGGAGCTCCTGCCACTTCGCGAAGCTCACTGAGCCAACGCGGGGCGCACGACTTTCGCGGAGCTAGAATAGCCGTCGTGAAGCTCCTCTATCGCGAAGAACACTACCTTAACGAGTGACCTTTTGCGAACCAAGAGAAAAGGATTTTAAATGAAATTCTTTCTACTTCTCTGGAGGGGGTCGACCTGTATTTATAGGAAATTCCACCGACCATCGAACTTTCTGCGTGAAGTCAACGCCACGTCATCTCAAATTGCAAAGCTCCGAAGTTTCCGCTGGAATTCTATCCAAATCGTGAAGCACCTCGGTAATTTTCGGATCACGGAGCTTGTCGTAATCTCGGAGTATCACCGTCATCATTCCTTCGCGCCTTCGCCGTGAAGCTCCCTCGTAAAGCCTTTCACCGCCGCGATGCGCTTTAACTCTGCCGTTTCGCGAAGCTTTGACATAATCACGAAGACTCACCGCCTCCATTCTTCTGGTCTTCACGATTTCCAAACCATGCATCCTCTCTTCGCAAAATTCATGACTTTGCCATATTTAATTATTATCTTCATGGAAATCCACTTTTCACGATTCTCAACAACTTCCCGATTTTGGTCCCCAAAAATTTGGCAAACACTGGGAAACAGCACCACCTTCAATACTTTTTGTCTGCTTGAACGGTATGATCTCTTTGCTGGTACACGATCCGAACATCCATTGATGATTGACAACAAACACAAACCATAGTCCAAATCATGCATAGAAGACCATGGTTCCGAAAATCTCCCCCTTTGGGTTTTTTGGTAATCAGAAAATAAATTCAATAGATCTCCATCTATGTGAAAACCAAAAAATGCAAGAATCAACTCAGCCAACACTCTAAGTCTACGTGAGCAATGCTCGGTGTAGAAAACAAGAGAGGAGGCTTGAATTGGGTTCCACTGTTTTCCTTCTCATTCTTCTCATCACAGAAGTTGCCTGAATTTATTCCTTTCTCATTTATCCCCCATTGACAATAAATCCAAAGACCAGTAAAAAAAATTCACGTTCAGCTCCAACCATACTCCCCCTGGATAGTATCTCCCCCTTAAACCTGCATCACAGCTATAAACAGATTAAAACAGTTATAAAAAATGGGGAGAGGGGATTTCTGTAACCTCCTTATGCACTGGGAGGTGGCTGAACACCGAGGTTCAACCGATGCTTCTCAAAAACAGCTGTTGACAGTGGCTTTGTCAGGATATCAGCTACTTGCTCATCAGTTCCCACATGATCCATTCTAATCACCCCATGATCAACTTTTTCTTTGATAAAGTGATACTTGATTTCAATATGTTTTGTACGAGAGTTCTGAACAGGAGTTTTTGTAAGATCAATTGCACTCTTGTTATCACAGTAAATCACCATCGGTTGCTTTACCTCATCACCAATATCTGTTAATTGTTGCTTCATCCATAGAAGTTGAGTGCATTCCTTTGTGGTGGATATATACTCATCTTTAGCAGTACTAAGAGAAGTACTTTCTTGTTTCTTGCTCAACCAGCCAACACAGTTATTCCCAATAAATAATGCTCCACCACTGGTGGACTTTCTGTCCACAACATCGCCAACCCAGTCAGCATCTGAAAATGCTGACAATTCACAGTCCCTTCCTGCAGAAAAGTATAATCCATAGTTGTGAGTACCTTGAATATACCTCATGATTATTTTTACTGCTGCCAAATGTTCCTCCTTTGGATTACTCTGAAAGCGGGCTGCAAGACATGTGGCAAAGACAATATCTGGTCGTGTCGATGTTAGGTACAATAGGCTCCCAATGATCCTCCTGTACATGGTGGGATCTATAGATTTGTCATTCTCATGCTTTCCAAGTTTGGTTCCAACTTCAATAGGAGTTGACATTGGTTTGGAGTATTGCATATTAAACTTCTTCAGAAGCTCTCTTGCATACTTTTCCTGAGAGATAAAAGTGTAGTCTTTCCTTTGAGTCACCTGCAGTCCCAAGAAATATGCAAGCTCCCCGATCATTGACATTTCAAATTCTAATTTCATATGATTGGCAAATTCATCCACTGATTTCTGCCTGCTGCCTCCAAATATAATGTCATAAACGTAAACGAGAACCATGAACTGATATTTCGGAGAATTCTTCACATAGAGATTGTGATCTACTCCTCCTCTTTTGAATTCCAGCTTCTTGAGATAAGAATCTAGTCTGGAGTACCACGCCCGTGGTGCCTGTTTCAAGCCATAAAGTTCTTTCTTTAGCTTGCAGACCTTTGATTCATCAGCACCAAGAAGAAAACCCACTGGTTATTCAATGTAGACTTCTTCTTCGAGTACACCATTTAAAAATGTTGTCTTGACATCCATTTGATATACTTTATATCCTCTTAGGAGATCCATGGAAAGGAACAGCCTGATTGACTCCAGTCTAGCCAATGGAGCAAAGGTTTCTTCAACATCAACACCTGCAATCTGAGAATAACCTTTACATACCAGTCGAGCCTTGTTTCTGATAACACTTCCATTCTCATCAAATTTGTTCTTGAATATCCATTTTGTTCCAATCACATTGTGACCCTTGTGTCTCTAGACAAGATCCCATGTCTGATTCTTGTCAATCTGATCTAACTCTTCATTCATGGCTTTCACCCAGGATTCATCCTTTGCAGCTTCTTCAAATGAGGATGGCTCCACAACTGACTGAAATGTAGAAGGTGTGTTATTCTTCATCCTCCTTGTCTGAGTGGGTTCATTCTTGTCTCCAATTATGTTAGATGGATCAATCTATGCTCTTCGATTTCTCCTATGAGGTTCAATCTCATTCTCACCATCCAAGATTTCCTCTTCAAATTCTTCGTCTGAGTCAACATCATGATGTGAAAACTGAGTGTTTTGAACAACTTCCTCTATTTCTGCATTTGTATTTTCTTCCCATTCACTTTCTTCCTGACTTTCTATCACATCATCATATAACGTCCTTGAAGCATTTGTACTTTTCTCTTCAATTATCTTAACATCACTGCTTTCCACAATCCTTCCAAAACGCTTGTTGAAACACTTGTAGGCTTTGTTGTTCATTGAGTAACCGAGGAAAATTCCTTCATCTGCATTGTCTCCATATTTCCCTTGATTTCCTTCTTTGTTCCTGATGAAGAATTTACTTCCAAAGACACGAAAGTATTTTAAAAAAGGCTTCTGTCCATGCCACAATTCATATGGTGTCTTAATCTCACCCATATAAAGTCTTGTTCGATTCTGAATGTACACTGCAGCTTGAACAACCTCTTTCCAGGAATGTCATAGAATACGACTCTCAATCAGCATAGTTCATTCCATGTTGTTCACCTGTCGATTCCTACATTCAACAACTCCATTTTGTTGCGGATTTCTCACAACAGCTACCTCATGTTGTATCCCATGCTTCTCCATATAATTTTCAAAATCAATGGACGTGTATTCTCCTCCATTTTCAGATCGCAACACTTTGATTCTTCATCCAGTATCATTCTCAGCGATTCGCTGATATGTTTTCATGCATTCAAGGACTTGTCGTTTCCTATGAATGACAATCACACATGCCATTATACTGTAATAATCTATGAAAATGACAAAGTACCTTTCTCCATGAGTTCCAGCAACATTTATCGGCCCACATACATCTGTATGAATCATATCAAGAAGGTGAGATGCCCTTTTCTTCTTTGGCCGATATGAACTGCAGACCAGCTTCCCACGAATTCAAGCATCACAAGATTTTTCACGCTCACACTTCAGGTTGGGAATGTCCATGACAATTCTCAATTTTGATATTTTCTCCACGTCTTGTTGATTGATGTTTCCCAGTCTCTGATGCCACAAATTTTTTTCTTCTTCAACAGTCATGTAACATACATTCTCTTCACTATCAACCTGATACAAGTTGCTTTCTATTCTGCATCCCTTCATAAGTGAATTGTCTGTCTTTCCCTTGATAGTGCAGCCTTTCTAATTAAAAGTAACTATAAGTCCTGAGTCACAGAGTTGACTCACACTGAGGAGATTATGACGTAGACCATCTACGTAAAGGACTTCAATCTTCTTTAGTTCTCCATTATCTAACTCGGTACTTCCACTCCCTTTGATTTTCAGAGCCCCATCATTACCAAATAGTATTGTACCATCAACCTTCCTTTTGATATCCATTAACAGGCCCGCATTACCCGTCATATGAGATGAAAAACTGCTATCCAGAATCCAGGTTCTGTTGTTCTTTGTAGCATTGAGGGCTACCTCTGCAAGGTTGGATTTCTCAATCTTCTTCCTTTCCTTCCATGAGACATTGGATTGAGTATATAGTACTGATGGCCTTTCAATTATCTCTTCCACATACCCAGGTTCTTCATAGTCAAAATCTTCTTCGAGAGGAGAAAACCTGTTTGAAAGAGCGACATTGTCTTGCTGATGAGACTTGACTTGTCTTGAACTTCGGTATGAGGTGTCCATGTCCCTTCTCTGCCTGTAATTAGTAGCCTTATGACCAAAGTTAGAACAACGAAAACAATATCCATAGAAATTGTTTCTTCTATAAGAATTAGGATATGAATTTTTTCTCCTTTGTTGAACTTCTATATCTTCTCCATTCAGATAGCTTCTTGCCTCTTCACAATAAGACATGGTATGGCCCAGATAGCCACAGAACTGACACTTCATGAGTGGAAAAGTATTCTCACTTGAATTTCTCCTCATACCTTCTTCCTTGGGAGAAAAGTGTGAATGTCTGTCATTTCTGAATGTTTGAGGATAATTTTCAGTTCTACTTTCAGTTTTGATTGAGGGTTCCTTTTTCAGCACTTTAGGAAACGTTTCAACATGTTCAACATTCATCTTATCTTTCTTTTGGATCTTTTCACTTCTAGCAGTTGATGTCTCAGCCTCACAGCCAATTCCACTCTTTCCCATGCAAGCGGGTCTTTGATTACTCAAGATTTTTCCAACCCCATCTGAACCGCACTTGGCTCTTGCAAGTAATTCTGCATCTGAGAATCTTCCAAACTGTATTTTCTTCCTCGATTCTTTTGGAATTGATTCAGTCTCAAGTTTACTCCTTAGAGTAACAACTTCCTCCTCAAGACCCTCATCAGTCTTGGATTTTTCATCTAGTCTGGAGGTGAGGTCATTGATAAAATTTCCCTGCTCTTCAATTCTCAGGTTCAGATCCACTACATCATCATTGCTTTCAATTATTTTAGACTGTACCTTCACAAATTCTTACAATTGTTCAATTTCAGCTTCAAGTTGATCAATGTATTCAGCTGATTCTTCTACAATATATTTCCACTTTTTGCAACTCTTGCATTTAATCTTAATCTTATTAACCGCATCCTTAAGTTGCTTCTCGGGATCTAAACAAGTTCTCTGTTGTTTTTCTCCACCAGTATCTTCTGACTTTTCAACAGTGGCCAACATGGAAGCATGGTTCCCAGTTTTGAATTTTGGTTCTTCTTGATCATAGAATTCATTATCATCTTCTTCCTCTTCACAGACAAAACTCTTCCTTTTCATTTTCTTTCCATATTTGAAGTCTCCCTTTTTGAAGAACCTTCTATGAGGCTTCTCGAAGCATTCTTCTTCATTATCTTCATCATTGATCTTTCTTAAGCACTGAGAGGAAATGTGCCCAACTTTTCCACAACAAAAATATGTGAGAGTTAACTTCACTTTGAATTTCCCTTTCCCCTTCTGGAACTTCTTTCCAATGAGAGAAAGAATTTCTTTTTCTTCTTCATCATCACCACTACTATCTTTTGAGATTTTCAGTTTATACATGGCCTTGAATGCCATTTCCTTGCTCACACGAGTCATAGAATCTTCTGTTTTGACTCTCATTTCATATGCTACCAAGCTACTAAGTAGATCATCCAGAGAAAGTTTTGATAGATCTCTTTTTTCAAGGGGTGACACCTTTGCATTGTACAGAGGTGGAAGTCTTCTTAATATTTTCTTTACAATATCAATGTCTTTGATTTCTTCACCTAGACCCCAAATTGCTCCAACCACTTCAGTAATTCGATTGAAGAAAGAGTCTAAATTCTCATATGGATGCATCTTCAGATCATCAAACCGATTGTGCAGCACTTGTAGTTTCGCCTCCTTCACTTTTCTATATCCTTCAAAAATATTCTTGAGTTTATCCCACATGGATTTTGCTGAGGTAAAATTCATCACCTTTAGGTAGATCTGATCAGAAAGGGCTGCAGTTAGAGCATTTTGTGCTTTAGTAACTACATCAAGAATTTTCCTGTCTGTTTCTGTCATAGCCAGGCCTGTTGGATCAGCGAATTGTATTCCTTGCACAGTAGAAAAGAGAACTTCCATTCCAAGAGATCTTAGATGAGATCTCATCTTATTCTTCCAGATTTGGAAATTACTTCCATCTAAGTGAGGGACTCCCCTGACATTGACTGCATTCTCCATGACGGTAAAGGACAGATTCAACACCAGCAACCTCCCTCTGATACCACTTGAAAGACCCCAAGACACCCTGAGAGGGGAGGGGTGAATCAGGGTGACAACTTTTTCTTTTAATGTGATGGATCTTGTTCCCACATTGGTAGTAACTTGTTGAACCTGTATGATGAATATGATCAGAATGCAAACATTCACATGCACAGAGAAGACATATCCCTTTTTACTTGGTTCACCACTAAGGGCTACGTCCAAGGAGCATACGCCGATAGGTTTCCGGTCGTACCAAAATCCACTAATCTTCACTAGTTTTGGATTACAATTGTTCAGGCACAGTCACTCTATCCCACGCTCACTGCCTTTACAAAGGTTCAGGGAGAGCTCACTGCTTCCCTCAGGTAACTCCCGTTGACTCTCCCTGGCTCACTGCCGTTGGTGAAGTCTCACTCAGTTTATAGACGTGAAGGTCTCTATCTCCTGTTCAGCAAGAGACTTTTCTTGCATTAGAGTCCTGAGTTGATGCTCTGTTAAAGTCTGAATTCCATCCACTGATGAATACCCCCTTTTTCCTTGTCCCCTGGGCAAACAACCTTTGGAAAGGGCCTTCACAAAGTACCCTACTTCGCAAGGCTCCCAATTTTTTAAATCTCAAAAAGTCCTTCGTGGAGACCCTGCCTTTTCGCGAAGTTCAATCGCGAAGAACTCTTGCGATGCACCAGCCTTCGCAATGCTTGGATATCGCACAGCTCCTACCACTTTGTGAATCTCACTGAGCCAACGCGGGGTGCACGACTTTCGACGAGCTAGAATAGCCGCCGCGAAGCTCCTCTATCACAAAGCACACTGCCTTCGTGAGTGACCTTTGTGAACCAAGAGCAAAGGATTTTCTCTTAAATTCTTTCTACTTCTCTTAAGGGGGTCGACCTGTATTTATAGTCAATTCCACCGACCATCGAACTTTCTGCGCAAAGTCAACACCACGTCATCTCAAATCGCAAAGCTCCGAAGTTTCCGCCAGAATTCTGTCCAAATCGCGAAGCACCTCAGCAATTTTCGGATCACGGAGCTCGTCGTAATCAAGGATTATCACCGTCATCATTCCTTCACGCCTTTGCCGCGAAGCTCCCTCGCAAAGCCCTTCACCGCCGCGATGCGCTTCAACTCTGCCATTTCGCGAAGCTTTGACGTAATCGCAAAGACTAACCGCCTTCATTCTTCTGGTCTTCGCGATTTCCAAA
This sequence comes from Viscum album, assembly GCA_963277665.1. Lineage (NCBI taxonomy): Eukaryota > Viridiplantae > Streptophyta > Magnoliopsida > Santalales > Viscaceae > Viscum > Viscum album. The sequence continues at coordinate 1,706,437,872 of OY728143.1, read as the reverse complement.
CCATGCATCCTCTCTTTGCGAAATTCATGTCTTTGCCATATTTAATTATTATCTTCATGGAAATCCACTTTTCGCGATGCTCAGCAACTTCCTGATTTTGGACCCCAAAAATTTGGAAAACGCTGGGAAACGACGCCACCTTCAATACTGTTGTCCGCTTGAACGGTATGATCTCTTTGCTGGTACATGATCCGAACTTCCATTGATGATTGAAAACAAACACAAACCATACTCCAAATCATGCATAGAATACCATGGTTCCAACATGATGGAAATAGTACACGTCCTTCTCGGCATGTCTGGTAATTTTTTTTTAAAAATGACCATAAGGAGAACACCCAGGTTAGACAATTATCTTTCTTTCCCTTGCATGTTTGGATTACTTTTTGGGAGATAATCACCCCCAAGCACTCAAAATTTATTATGGGTGACCACAGGTGCTACCAAGATTCCCTTGACACCCATTTCAATGGTCTTTCTAGCCTCATCCATTTGTTACGTTTGTGTGACCTCAACTACCCCAGAGTCCCCTACAACACGCATTGAATTCCCAATAGGAACGACCGCCATACCACGTACTATGTATATATATATGAATGTGGACATAAGGATGACTGAGAGGATGGAAAAACACCCCCAGTAACCACAACAACTATAATGGTATTTCATTTAATGTCATCCTCAGACACAAGAATACTTGAAACAAAGGGGGAATCAAGGGTAGAAAAACCCGAGATACGAGAAGTAGGTGGGTGATATTGGTCTCCAAGAAATGATACATCTCCAACTGATGAATATTGAATGACTAGATTCAATCTATCTAGACTCTAAAAGATTCTTAAAGGAAAGTGATGACCAATCGCTGATGATACATTCATTATGTTTTTTTAATACTAACTCCTAAGAGAATGACCTTGGATAGACACTCTAATGCACCCTAGTACTAAATATTTACACATCATTAAAGAGTTCCCATGATAGAACCTTTCAACCACTCTAAGAATTTTATGGTCTTTTAGTATTGACCATGTTGTATGCAGTTTAACATCATGAAACAAGGACATATATGTCATATAGATTAAGTTCATGTGAAAAGGACCAAGGTGTCACAATTTTTAGTGTCATGTGACCAGGATGTAATGATTCATTATTTAGGGTTATAAAAAAGGACTTATGGTCATTTTTAGAGGAATATGATTCGTAGGAAAATTATAGACACTTTTCATGGAGATGAGTTATAAAAAGTCCCATCATGAGCGAGTATAAGGTTAAGAACTAGGATAAGGTGTTGGAATTTATGATTTCTTCATGGATTGACCAAGTTTTGGAATTCTGTGTGGTACTACATATCTTAGGATAATAGGAATCAATTCATACATAAATTTAGAAACATTTTCTATATTCATGTCAAAATCATACCTACATATGGGAGGATTTGGTTTTTCATGAGTCCATAGAAGAGAGGACCACATTAAATAGTGTCCTTCGTATATATAAATTGTACATAATGATGTTAAGTGTCTCCACAAGACCATGTACCATGATGTTTAATGTCATAAGACAATGAATATTGTTAGATAGTTTAATATCACATGTCAAGGACATGGGTGTCATATATTTATTGGTCATGAGACATTGATCTTTGTTACATAGTTTAATTTCATGTGACCAAGACATATATGTCATGTTGTTTATTATCTTGCGACTTAGAAAAATGTGTAATTTAATTAAAGGTATTACAACCTAGACCATAGTGATCTGATTTCAAATCTTGGAAAAGTTATTTTTAAGGAAACATTCATTGGTAGGGGAATTTTTCACTTTCCCTCCATCACGAATAATTATGAATATCCATTGGATTGGAACATATGTCTAGTGCATGGACCCTCCCATTTTGGTTCAAATACTGGAGGCCTCACTAACAATTTCATTGGATTCCTAACGTCCAACACCAATTCTACATGGATGAATGAAATAATGTTGAACTTGTTGTTTAAGTCAGGATTAATCCAATCATTATGAATCTTTATGTTATGAAATATGTGAGACATTTTTTCATCGAGCAAATACAGTCTGTAGAGTTACATGTTTGAGTGTTCTTACTCAATATAATAATTGAATATGGAAGCACAAAGAGGATTAATTAAAAAATTCATGGGTAAATAATTTATATTATATACACAAATGAATATAGATTCTAACACATAGGGGTATTGGTTGGGGTGTGAAAAGCCCAAAATTTGTGCATCATATTTTTTTTTGGAAATTACCTTTTTTTTCACATACACTATTATCTATAAAATATTTGATAATTAATTATTGAAGGTCTTCATATATCAATTGTTCTCTTCATGAATATAGGTTTTTTTATTACAATAGATATTTCTCTCTTTTTAAAAACATGTCCACTCAAAAGCACTAAATTTAGTGTTCTTTTCCATCAATAGATAATGAGGGAAACCAAATCCATTAAATTTGTTTAACATTATTAAGTTGATTAATGTTTTAGTGATAAATTAAATGTAGGGATAGCCTATTCCCATTTAGAGAAGAAATTGGTGTGAGTGAGAATGAATTTGAACTTACTAGATAAAGCATAGGTATATTATCCCATGTCAATAATTATCTATAGAAAAAATTTCCATTTATAGTTTGTAGTTTGAAATAACTCTCGGAGATTATGGATGAAACAAGTATGAACATGTAAATCATAAAAACTTTTGGCTAACTATAAGAAATAGTGAATAATCATTTAATAGAAATAACTATACCATTTGATTTTCTAAGAGATATTGTTTTTAGACTGATGAAAATTGGAAAAGCCATATTGTACTTATTTCATTATAGAGGGTGTATCCTCTCTATCAATGAGTCTAAAGAGGATTACATCCAAAACCCCATTTATGTAGTGCCTTTTAGAAATCACAATCACCAAAAAGGGTGAAGTGCACTGCCTAATGGAGAATATGCTATTTCCTGGATCCATTCATCAGGTTGATCAAATCTCAAAGGTGTTCCAAAATATAGACCATCATGTAATTGAAAATATTTATTGAATTGGATGAGGGAATATATTGTTTAAGGATCATGACAAATTCTATGATCTCATTGGAATTATAGATGATGACTACGTATATTGTCCCCAAAAGCAACAAAAAAACAAATATATGTTTATCTATCCCTATTTTTTATCACCGCTAGCTAAAAGTGCATATAATGGATGCTATTATTTGTGCTAAAAATACTGATAATGGGGGGGCCTTTATCAGTGCTAAAAAAATGATGATAGTGGGGCCTTTATTAGTGCCAAAAAGCACTGATAAAGGGTGAATTTATCAATGATAATAAATAAATCACTAATAAAGGGGGTCCCTTTATAAGCACTAGTAAAAAAGTGCTGATAAAGTGGTCCCTTTATCAACACATTTTTTTCTAGAACTAATAAGGAGTATATTTCATTAAAAGGAATATGATTCATTAAAATTAATATATCAATATATCAAAATATTAATATACTTATGTTGATATAAATGAAATATATTTTAAAATATGATTTAAATAAGTATTATATGTATTTACACTTTATATATAATCCATTTAGTGAAAATTGATTATAAAATATTTAGAAAACTATTATTTTTTAAAAATACTTTAATTATTATAAAGTAATATTTATTTAATAACAACTGGATGAAAAAAATGAATTAATGAATGTTCTAAGATAAGTTGTAACATGACTTGAACTTCAAACGAGTATTACCTTTGATATGGATGCCTGTTTGGGCTTTACCATATAAAAAATAGTATCATGCGAGGAGTTCTATGACATTTTGACTGGGGGGAAACCCCGTCGTTATTTTTTCAAGGTTAGAAAAGGCCTAGAATGCCTAAAACACTGTGTTTTTTATTCATATGCCCCAATTTTTTAATATTAGATAGAATTTTAGAATTTTTTAAAAAATTCTTATATAGCTATTTTAACAAAGATTAAATTTTTTTCACAGGTATTACATTCATATTAATATTATTGTTTTGAAAATTTATCATTTTTCATATTGTTGTTTCATTTATAGTGAAATATATGAATAATTTCTTATATTTACATATAATAAAACAACATGTATAAGAACATATTTACCAAAAAATTTATTTTGAAATATATAAACCTTATGGAAATAAATATTTATTATTTATTTAATTAAACATAAATAATTGTCCATTTTAATTAAATTATAAAAATTAATTAAAGTATATATTCATGTACAAGTAATGTTATATAAAAAAATATGTATGTCAATAAAAAATATTAATGTGTATATTATAATATATGTAAATAAATACTGAAGTACCCAGATTAGTGTGAATCACTGAGAGGGGGAGGGGTGAATCAGTGATCCCTTTAAATATTTTTTACTAATTGATTCTTTTCAATTAAACATCCATGGATGGTTAAAGCCTCAATCCCCTCTTCTTGTGTCTCTCATACTTACCTCCAATGATACTATAAATGTAAATGCACTAAACACAAGGATTTAAAAGGATCGGTTCAAAGACCTACTCCTTATTGTGTTGGTTATCCCCCCCAACATAGATTCTCTACTATAATCTTATTCTCAATTACAATGGTCAACAAAGAGTCCCACTAAATCTCTCATGAGTCCCATAGGAGGGTCTTTTTACTGCATCCCACAGTGTTACCAGAGTCCCACTAGCCTACTCCAGAGTCACATTGAAGTCTTCTTCTCATGTCTGAACCTCACATGGGTCTTCTAGCTCTCAAGTCACAGGAGCAGCTTCCTTCTTTGAGTTCTTTCTTTTTTCACTGTAGATGATATTATTCTCTTCCCACACAGGATTACTAAATCACACTTACTTGTGTATATCTTCAAGAATCTTCAACTTCCTTTGGTAAGGTCTATTGGCATTGTTTAATAACTCTTATCACTTTTCTTGATCAGTCCTCAGTCTCACAATTCTTGGGCAATTCTTTATTCTTTTGATGAAGACTCAGACTCACTAAGATGTCTTAAAGTGGTTCAAATAACTTCTTCAAGAATATTCCAATGAAATAATGATCTTAAACAATATCATCACAATCTCTCTTCTTGGATTCTCAAATACTTCCAACTCAAATATTAAATTTTCTTTCTATTCTTTCTGGCTTCAATCTCTGTTTATCTTCACTTCATGCATGGATTTCACAGGGTTAAAACTTCTTATTTTTGGATATCTCAGTTACTTATCACACATGCATGTGTTTATGAATGATTGTATTAATGAATAATATGCTACTTGTAAACCCAAACACCCATTGTTCACCTAAATCAATGTTTTAGGTTCAATTTGTGTATGTCATGTATATACATGAACTTTCTTCCTTGTGAATCTCACTTTCTTCTTCCTCAATGAACACACGTTCTTCATATTTTCTTCTTTGCACAGACACACTTTTTCTTTTTAATTAGAGTTCCATTATATGTGTGTTTCCTCGTACCCTAATGGGTGTATTCATTTATTTGTGTTCTTTTTCTTTCTTCCTCTTTCTTCATCACATGTGCATAGACACTGTATTTTATTTCCTTTTCATGCACGTGAACTCCACCATGCTTGCACTCTTCTTTTTATTCTTCTTTCAGACACAACCTGAATGGGTATATAGATAGTGTTTGTGTAATTTTTCCTTTTTCTTAATGGTAATTTTATGTATACACTCTCCCTTTATGAACTCTCTTTCTTCTATTTCTGAAACCAAGGGTTCATGAGTTATTCTTCCTTGTGCAAACCAAAGGGCCTAGTTCTTCTTCTTCATGAAAACTAGGGAGCACAGGTTCTTCCTTCATCTTGACTATATTGTGTATTTCTCAATAAAAAAATCATGAACCAATATGGTATCATGGTTCTGAATGTGTCACACAAACAAGGAAGGTGCAATGCATTGTTCTCATTTGGTTTCACAAACCAGATTCTTCACAAGGCATGATAAGGTATGTTAAACCGATCGCATGTCTGTGGTTCCCTTAACATACAAGGTTCTAATTCTTCTTCTTTTTTAGGAAGTCTCAAGAGTGGATTGCACTAGTTTAACACATGTGGCACATCCATTTCATGTAACAAGGTTGCGCAGAAACTCTCAGGGCTCTTTTTTTTTGGAAAATAGGAGCTTTATCAATATCATCAACAACTCAAAATAGTCTAGGAACTCCTCCTTTTATAGGCATGGATCAACATGATTCCCCATGCTCAAATCCCCCAAAATATTCCAAGGTTTTTGTATCTTTTAATTTTCTTGATCTATGGCTTTTAGATATTCAAACGCTGGATAAAAGATATGTTGAGTCTCTTGGTTTATTTTTTTCAACATGGTTTCTTCTTTTTCATTAATATCCTCACCGGCATGAATTTTCAAACACATGAAAATAATCTTCTCCATGCATACTCGATCATGGATATTTCTTAACAGACTTGTAAGCTTTGCATGCCTCGGCTTCCTCGGAATCTTCATTTATTTGTATGCATGAGTATCATCATTCCCAGACGATCATTATACATGGAGGTTCAAGCTTCAATGGTGGTCGAATTTTAATCAAGGTGGATCACCAGTGGAAATGGTGAGCAGCACCATCTAGTGGCTCTCCATGCGTTCAGAGGATAAAGACAGAGTCATGACCATTGGATCGGCTCAGATCGATCATGGATGGACCTGATTTGAAGGCGTATAACGGATGCGATGAGTGGCTCAGATCATGCTCGCGATCAGAGGGATGATGGAAATTGCGTTCACATTTTCAAATCTCATCCCACATCAAAATGTGTCACAATTTGCAGCATCTTTAAATAACAATCTATGGAAAACTCATCTCAGAATTCTCCTTCCCACACTCTTGGTGCCACCCTGCACCAGTGTTTTGTGGGCGTGATTATGTTCCCACTCTGCCTCCTTTGAGCACGCTCCTAGCACTCAATATTCACTCATTTCATGGGTTCACCACTGTGCGTGCACCATCATGCTTATACATGGCCCGCGCTCCTACCTCATGTGGGGCTAGCCTTGAGGTCTTCCCTCAGGCTTGGTTGACCCTCGGGTCCCGCATGTACTTGTGGATGAGGGCCCCATCTGGCCTCCATGGTTGGCCTATATTTTTTATGTAATGCATTATTAGGTTAAAAAAATAAGTGTATAAGAGTGCATGGCCACATTCTTACTACTAATCCCTTTCAGGGGAAATGGAATTAGTATATTCCATAATAATCCCTTCTTTCTCTCTTCTCAATCTTCAAACATCATCCTTCTTTTCTTTTTGAAATAATAAATCCAAGATCTTCAATATTCCTCTTTTTATTCAATAATAGATGATTCATGGAACATTTCTTCATTACTCATACATTAAAGAATAATGCATGATCTTCAATTTTGTAATGAGTGATGTGTTCTCTTTAAATCACATGTCTTCTTCTTTGAGGATCAGCACACATATTCATCTAATTTTTTTACATCATTTATTTAGACTCAATGGATGGATCTTCAACACTTCATCCACTAAGTGACTATGGATGGATTTTCATTTATTTCCGCATTAAATTGAGTATTACATGGAATTCATAAATTATTTTAACAATGTATCACCATGATACAAGTCTTGTAACTTAAGACCATTTCAACAATCATTATATTTCATCTTGAGAATGTCCAAGAATGACATTCAATTTCAAATAGTGATTCTCTAAATATCAGTGGCATTTTCTTTGGAACAACATCCCCTCTTCAATCATCATCACCACCACATTTCCATACACATATTGACACTTAACACCTTATTTAGATCTTATTGAAAACAAATGAAACTTCATGCTCAAACAATATATATATATTTAAATATATTTCTTTCTATATGAGAAATATAAATGTGAACTTGTGTGTATAAATATGTACGTGTGTGTGTGTCAATATTATTTGTATACATCATATAAAAATGTATTTTTATATAAATATATCTTTATCATTAAACATAGTCTGTAAATGAATTTACAGAAATACCATATGAATATATATACACATATATATAATTTTTATATATACATGTGCATGTGTATTTATAAACATATATATATATTAGTATATATATATTAATATTAATATATAATATATTTAAAAAAAATTAACCATATATATCATACACATGTAAACACTCATACAAACATATATTTTATATATGTATTTAAATATAATTATATATATATATATATGAATATTTAATATGTGTGAAAATATATATAAATAAATAGAAATATCTTAATATACAATAAAACAATATAGGGAAGTGATAAAGAGGTTCACTTTCTACAAGAAGGTCATGATATCAAATCCATCCACACAAGGGTGGCTGTGAAGCAATATAGCACTAAGGAAGGGGGTCATGAGCGACGATGATGGGGGTGGGTGTTGGGATTTCAGTTAGAGAACTATGAAAGGGGGTTTTGATCACTAATAAAGGGAATAAAAAAATATTTTGTTTCCAGTTTTTTATCAGCGCTAGATTGATGTGCTGATAAAGGAACCCTTTATCAGTGTTAAAAAAAGCACTATTAAAGGGTGTTTTGATCAGTACTTTTTAGTACTGATAATGACCCCAAATATCAATGCTAATGAAAAGTGATGATAAATTCCCCCAATATCAGTAATTTTTTCTATCACTGATAAAGTTCATCTTTTAAAATTATTTGGTAGTCTACGCTTTTTATGTACTTATAAAGCATATTATAAGAAATGTTAAAAATTTTGTTATTTTAGAGATGATACATATGAGAAAATCATTATGGTTGGGGTCTACATGTATAATAACTACATTATATAGGGTTTTAGTGTGTGAATTATATTAACATAGAATGTGATTTAATATCGGTTCATTCTAGAATTGTAGCATCAAAACTCGTGGATGACCAAGGAAAAGTATCAAATCTACCTTTGTGATATCATATTCTCCATTTATTTTCTTTATTACCAACTTCGAGTAACCCATGATGTTGAGATAACCCACTGGTTTATTTCAGGACAACTCCATACTACCATGGAGGGACTGTTACTCTTCCTCATTTTTATATCATTTTCATGACATTAAGGAATCAGTTTGGACTGGCTTTACTGGGGATACAAGGATGATCCCTAAACTAGATTGGTTGTCTTTGGGGTTCTCTATTCTTAGACCAATTAGATTTTGAGAAGCACCATTGAATTACATATCTCATGTTTCATATGTATCCTGTATGTAAATGATTTTCTCATTTGGGATGTCCACACTTAATGGACCACTCTTAATAATGAGATGAATCAAAATTATATCCACTAATCTCCATGTCACATGATTCATTTTTGTGGAATAAATCAATTGTTAAACTACCATAGGATGAATTCCAATAATTCCATACATTTACTCAACATTCGATGGATGAGGATGTACTTTAGTTGATCAACATGATATAGAAAATGAATCACTTTATTATGAATATAGTAAGTCTATTTCTATATAATGAATACAAATTGCAAAAGAGTTTTTCTATATATGAGAATAATCGGTCTTGATATTTATAATAATCTGATTGAGGTGCTATATATTATTTTATTTCCATTGATCATTCATCTAAGCTAGGACTATACCATGTTAACATTCCAGATATATCATATATTGAATATGTGGATTCACTTCATCATGTGGCCTAAAAACATGAATTTTAATGAAGTTACTCTTATGATTCTTGAATTAACTCTACAAATCCACATCCTACTAGTATAGAAACCCTGTATTCATTGACTTGGAAAACAATAATTATTTACCTGTGGTATTAAAAATAAATTACCTAATACAGGACACATTTCTTTGGATTCCTCTAAATTATTTTTAGTTTTTGAGGAGGTGGAATATTTATAATCACCATAGTCGTCTCAGGGATGACATCAATGATATAATGGTGTACAACCAAGCTATGGAAAATTATCAATGTCACACTAAAAATTCACTTTAAGGGATACGTTATGAGGATTTTCTATAGAATATTCCTGAAGAAAGCCTTATGATTAAAAAAATGGCCATGGTGATACTATGATATGATGAACAAGACATCCACAAAACCTTCAACAGTTATTCCTAGTGAATAGAAGATGATGTGGTGCATGGAGTATTAATATGTAGCACCATAATTCTCTAACTCAAATGGAATTAATAAGTAGAAATACACCCCTTGGGGAACCCTAAGAGTAGTGGATTACCAATCATTTAGGGTCATTTGAATATAGTAATACCTAGATTACCCATCCCTAAAATAGAGGGATTCAAATCCAACCATATCATCCATCAGTAATTTCATGATTGGGACTAAGAATTTGTATTTTAGTAAATTCCTATTTTGGACCATGAAGTTGATACAAACATTATTTTGATCATTTTTCTTCTTAACGCTAATGTTGTTATCTGATGTTTCAAAAAGATCACAGAAAAAATGAGAAGGGGGTGGGTTGAATAACTTGTTGGATTTTACACATTTTCAACTTTATAAAACATAACCTCTATAACTTTCTAGAGTGGATTTCTTATCACCTTTAGTAAACTAACATGCATGCAATAGAAAGAATGTAAACATAGCACATAAGATTTAAATGGTTTGGTCGTAGTGTGAGAACCTACTTCTTAGCCATAGACACTCTCATGGGTCTATGGAAATTTACTATTACAAAAGAATTGAATACAAAATTTCTATCAAATCATATTGAAAACCTTCTATCTCTCAATTGGTATGATTCTACCAAGTCATGTCAGTTTACAAATTTTTCATACAAAATTTTGACCCCAACAAAAGTATAATTTTTTTTCAAACTTATCCATAAGTTCTTGGGAAAAACATTGTCTAACGAATATGGGTATAATAGACTTGTATCCAAATTTCAAACAATGATATCCTCTATTTTATGGATTCTCTCTGATTCCCTTGTTCTGGTGGCCCTTTTCTCAAACTACACATTTTATAAATTATTTTTCTTGAAGATAAATAATACCAACTCTTCTCAAACTTCTTTTCATAAAATTTAGTGATATTACTTATGATGAACTTATTCAATTAAATAAACTATTCATTCATCTATATAATCTTATTATCATGATCTCTACCCAAATAAACACTTCTGACACCAAATTTTTAGTTTCTCATGTTTTATGCATGGGTGGAAAGTTACATATAAAAGTACTATATGCTTATATTTATAAGTTCTCTAGAAATAGTAAAGGTGGGAAACATGAAATAATTTTTCACTCACCTGAATTAATAAATCTGAATATCTCAGATATTTTAATTTTCAATTTAACACTTCTCAAATATTCTAAACTCTTCTATAACTTTCACCCAATCTCTTGGATCTTCTAAAAACATCATCCTTCTTCAGATTTGATGTATTTTATTCAGTCCAATCAAGTGAGTTTGATCATTCTTTATTTGGTTATTTTGAGCATTCATCCCTACCTGATCATCAATTCGGTTGTATTTCATTTTAAAATACATTCCAATGAACTTTCTAACTATTAGTGTATCCAATGGAAAATCTTATAAAATTATTATATGATTTTATTTACAAGTAATTCACAGAATTATAACTAGAAATCTGTACCTATTTCTCTTAACAAAAATTAAAAATAAAACAAATTAATTATTTCAGGGTTCAATGCTTTAAGATAATATAATATGGTTGACTATATTATGGGAACTTCTAAAGACTTTAGGAAAATGAAACATTTTAGTTAAGTAGATGCTTCATCATTTCTAACCTCTTCTATGAACAGAGTATCAACTACATGTAATATTATTTTTTATCTAATATTAATCATCTAGTAATCTATCTGATGTTCTATATCAGATGGTCAATCTGATGACCTATATCCAGAGATCTTCATCTGATTGGTTTATCTGATAGAACTCTATAAATATCTTCACTTTAACAAAAAAAAACATTTATGGTTTATCTAATAACCATCATCTTATGTAGTCTATACATTAATCTTCAGCCGATCTGTTGTATCTCATCATCTACATCTGAAGATCAACATCATCTAATCTTACACTGATGATCTACATTCAGAGATGCGTTTATTACACATAGGCTAGAAAGATGTGTTTGAAACATTCACTCCAATGACATTCATTTTCCACCATTCCACGAAATTTTTTATCATTATTTTTTACATTATGTTAAAAAAATTAATATCATAAAAAATATTCTTACCTGTAGTTAGATATTTATGATCTTTTTAACTCCCTAAGTTCATACATTCCTTATTCCATGTTTTCAGCAACATTATGTCTTTATCACTTAGGAAATTATGACATTCTAACACGGTCCATTTATATTCATCTTCATATAAACATAGAATTTCTTATGTATTTTTCAGATGATGGTTCTTCCAATGAAATGGTTGATCAACAACATTATTAAACATCGATCTTCTATATTTATAACAATATTTGTATCCAGTTCTCCCCATTCTAATAATCTTCATTCCCCTTTTGTATTTGGATCTGAATATTAATAACTATTCACCTATTATACAAAAAAACTTTAACAAAGTATTACTTGTTAAAAAAAAACCAATTTAAAACATCAAAAAGAATCTTCAATATTCATCTTTGGATTTCTTTGACAATATTCATTCAAAAAATCATCATATTTCCTCACACAATTTTTTTTTGAAATTTATAAAAAAATTAATTTATCAAAAGAGAGTTTATTGACACCAAACTACTTGATAAAGTAATTTTTTTAAAGGAATTTTATCCCATGATTAAAATAATGTTTTCATCTATATTAATATAAATTCTCACTTTTTATCTTCCTTGTATTTTTCTTTTCTCTTACGCCTTTTTTCTTTTCTCTCCCCATATATGGAATATTATTCCTTATATGATAACTAAAGATTTAAATTAATTAGATATATAATAGTCAAAAGTTTTTGTCCCCCATTTTATTATGTATTTAGAAAAATTTCCATTTACTCTCCCCTTTTTCAACATAATCTGATGCATGTTGGAAGAATTCCTTAAGTGTTTTAGGATGTATTTGGTGGAGGCTGAACATGATGTTGCATCCTCAAATATACATATCATTATTATTGTTCTACTTTTTTGAAAGCATAATCAATATGATATTTTCTGTAAATGAATTCTAGTAAAACATATCCACCATAAAAAATTTCTTTTATTAAGATAATCATAATATAAATGTTTTATTCTCTTGAGTGTTGGAATAGATTTTCAGAATGTTAAATTGTTCTCTGATTATCACAAAGTATATTCAATGGTGAAAAAAATATCAATTTTAAACATTAAAGTGGGGCATTCATCCACAAAATTTTATTGCAAGCCTGAGTAGTAGCAACATATTCTGATTTTTCTATGATCAATGTTAGAGAACTCTATTTCTTAATATACCAACTCACACAACATTACACCAATGAAAATGTTTCTCCTGATGTTGATTTTTTTATCATTATGATATGAAATGAAATTAGGATCAGTATAACCCTAAATGTTAATCTCACAACTTATTTTTCACATCATCACATATGAATTTTTTCCTTTAACATATATCAAAATTATCTTTAATTCCAACATAAGGGATTCTTTTGGATCACTCTGATATCTGGAACGTAAATTAAAAGTATAACAATATCTTGTATTGAAGCTATAAGGTAAATATATCTTCTATTAGCTTTTGAAAATATTTCTTATTCATATATTCTTTGGATTCATTTTTACATAACATTGTGCTTAGTGGAATTAAAGTGGAAACCTCTTTCCAATATTCCATTCCATACTTCTGTAATGATTCGCTGTAATAATTTTTAGATATAGAAAAATGAATTTTTCCTTTTGTTGAGCTTGATATCCTAGGAGTAAAGTAAAATATCTTATCATTGAAATTTCAAAATTATTCTTCATTTCTTTATGAAATTAATTAAAAACGTCATTTCTATCCCTAGAAAAAATTATATCATCAATATAAACAATTAAAATCAGGGTACCATAGTCTATATCATTCACATACAAGTTGTTATTAAATTTTCCTATAGAAACCTAAAATTTTTCAGATAGATATAATGTTTGGGGTACTATGAATGTGGAGATTATTTTATCCCATAAAATGATTTAATCAAATAATAAACCTTGTTTCATCATTTTCGTGTAAAAAACCATAATGTTGACATATTTACATTTCTTCTTCAATCTCCCAATTTAATAACTATATCTTTACATCTATATAGTAATATTTATAACATTGTTCAACATCCACTACTAAAAATATTTTGATAGTTTCTATTCATACAACTAAGGAATAAGATTCTTTAATGTCCACATATTCCACCTGTGCATAAAATTTTAAAAGAAGGCATTCTTTATTTCATGAAACTTATCTATGTTCATTTAACATGTTTACGTATACCTATTTTTTTCAAATAAAATTTTTATTTCATAGTCTTGGAGAAAGTTCCTAGGTTTCATTTTTCTTAATCTAATCTAACTATTCATTCATAAAAGTCACCCATTCTTTTTTTTAATATCTTCTAACACTAATTTCAGTTCGACCTATGGCATAAGTGAAGTGTGATTTTTCTAATCTCAACTTTCTTCTATTATGAATACGAAATTTATAATTTCCATTGATATTTTTAGATTCTACATTTTTATATTGAGTCTAAATATTCAACTTTATTCTTCAATCTTCACTTTCCCTCAGACATGATTCCTATTAATCTTCTAACATCATACTTTCCTCACTTTTTTATTTTCATCGAAAGTATTTAATTTATCTTTCATATACTTTTCAATATATTTTGTAAAATAGGTTGGATTTTGAAAACCATTCACATCCTATAAATCCACCTTCTTTAGTAAATATTAATTCCAATATTTGAAACTTATTTTAATGGATTAATATCCCATGAAAGTTTTATGATCATATTTTTTTAATGTTTCTCGAGATATATATTTTTTATTATTAGTAAACACATAATTATAAAGGCCTTGAAATATTTCAACACAAGTTTTTTTATTCCAAATTTCATAGGATTTAATTTTTAAATCTATCTTTAAAAAACTTTTATTATTAACATGAATAGATGTACAAAAATATTCTCTCTAGAAAAACATAAAAAATTTGTATTCAAAAAATATGTTTCATCAAATTTCCACTAAACTTGTATCTTTCTTTTTGGACACTCTATTTTGTTGTGGGTTGTATGGATCATTATATTGATGCTTAATTATATATTTATTAACATATGATTCCTTGAAATGGATATGTATTTCTCTCTATTATCATTTCTCAAGATTATTATATAAACATCCATTTCTCTATCAAATTTTCTAATAAAAACATTGATTATTTCATCTTCCTATGACTTGTGCTTTATAAACATGATATTTGTCATTCGAGTGAAATCAATAATAAAAGTGATAAAGAAAAATTCTATTATTTTTTATTGATGTCCCATTGGACCACAATATTCAGAATTAATAAGTTGAAGAGGTTGAGTGTATTAAAATTTGAATTTATTTAGGATTTTACTAACTAACTTTCCTTTTTAAAAAATTATAAAAACATCATGTTCCATTATTTTCAAAGTAGGAATTTTTATAAGAACATCAACATTATTTTTTTTCGTAGTTTTCTTCACATGTTTCCCAATTCTACATTAAAAAAATGTTTTCATCATTACAGCTCATGCAATAGGGGTTACAATGACTTCATATTTGAAAGAGATATGCATTGGTTCTTTCACCAATGGTAATAACTTTATCATCTTCCAAACATTTGATGATACAAGAATATTTTCTGAATATTAAATTTTTTACATCATTATAATATTAACTCATAGTATTTATGTTATGTTTGATTCCATCAATAAATTAAACTTCATTTGATTTAAATTTTCTAGGTTCTACATGAGTAGTTCATATTCCTCTAATTGTTAAAAAACAATTATTCCCAAATGTAACTATTACTCCATCAAAATTTTAAACATTAATTAATATTTTTATATATAAATTCATGTGTGAGGAAAAAATACTATCAATAATCCATGTTTTTTTATTTTTTATTTCTTTTATAGTTGTCTCAACAATAAAATACATTTTTTTAACATTATTCTTTCTAGCCTATTTTTCATTTCTAGAATCTAAAAATTTTCCTGGAAGTGTAGTTATACATGCTTCATCAAATTGAACTGATTAATCATATCTTCTATAGAATAACAAATAAAAATCAAACTTATTATTCATTGATATTTTTCTAACATCTTTAGATTAAATTTTTATAAATTTCTGTGGCATAAAAATGATACAAATTATACTTCCACTGTTTCTTCTCCTCTGTTCAAACCTCTTTCTTAGAAGTGAAATGTTGTACAAAAAATTTTAAACTCATTGCACATATATTCCACAAAACAAATAAAATTTATCAAAACTTGTCTTTCTATAGATTAATGATCTTTCATTGCAATAATATTATTGAGGTTTACAACATTTTTCAACTTTTGTAAACTTTGGGTGTATGGAAACTTTCTTCTCAAGGGGTTCACTAACTTTTTTTGATTTGATATGTTTTTCATGTACCTTATCAACCCATGCATTCCCAATATTATTCTTCACACCTATAGAGTTAGAAAAATTAGATGAAATATTACAATTAGTTTTTGAATATTTCACTATACTTGTGATATAAACTTTCTCAGTAACATTATATTTATTAGATTTTACATCCAAATATTTTTTTAATTTTTCATTTATGTTTCTCAAGTTACATTCAAATTCAAAAAAAATCAGTGATATTTGAAAAAGTAATCTTATTTATCAGCTATGTTATTATATAGATCATTTACCACATTTTATTGTTTTTTTGATTTCAATAATATATTATTAATTTCATCACTGTACACATCTTCTCTTTTAATAATATCTTCCTCCACATAAACAATCTTCAATGAATTTTATTCATTATTCTCATATCTTCCTTAATATTTTCATGTTACTCAAGACATTCTACAATTTCTGATCTATAATGATATTTTCTATATATTTATTCACCTCCTTATCCTTCACCACTATCCGAGTAATCATTAGCTTTCTCATATTTTAAAATTAATGTCCTAAACTTTTTTGAACTTTCATCTTCAGAAGAATAGTTTTCAATTGAGTCAGATTCACTTTTCTAACTGAGTATATGTCTTTTTTTTATAGGGAAATACTTTCTATATTTTTATGAATATTTTTCTTCTTTATAAATTTTGCTCCACTTCATCCATTAAGGATTTTATTATGTTTAATCTCTATATTCTCCAAATTTATTCTTTGGAAAACGAATAGAAAAATTACTAATTCCACAACACTTAAAAGATTTTAGAGGAAGGATTACTCCATAAATTCCTCTTCTACTTAGTTAATTATTTAAGATAAGAAACATGATTTTTTTCATTCAGTTCATCATCCTCTTTATATTTATAATCAAAAGGATCAACGTCTTCGGAATCCTAAATTTTCATATTTTTCATAGCTTCAAAACCCATTTCATCTTTGATCTTCATTTTTAATGCTAGATATTTTCTTACTTTATTGGAAATAATAATGATATGAAATTAATCAAGGGATAAATCATTTTCATCTTATAGAGTAGATATTTTAAAATCAAACCTATCTAAAAATTTTCTCCCAAGTTTCATTAAAATTGTAAAAGTTTCACAGACATCTCAAAATTCTATAATAGTGCACACATCCTCATTTACACTGGTGATGTACTCATCAATAGTTTCTTCCTCACCCACCATGTTAGGTTAAAATTTTAATCAAAATATTTTTAAATTATCTTAATTCAATTTTTTATTTCCATTAAAAATATTTTCATGTCTGTCCAAAGTATATTTAGCTAGTTTGAGATCCATCACCTTCATAAACCACTTTCTAACAAAGAAAAAATAATATAATTTCTATCATTTCAATAAATTTCAATGTTTCTTCTTTCAGAATCTTTTATATGAGTATATTTCTCATGAGGTTGAATCACAGTTGTAGCAGCATCAGTAACTTTCAGGATAATAGATAGGGGTGTGGAATCATCTTTTTTTCCAACCATTATAATTTTACACCCAAATGTATGAATCCCTCTGATATTGATGAAATTGGGATTTTACATAATAATTATATAACTAATCAACAACACAATTTAATACGAGTTGAATTTCTAAAAAGATAATAAAACAATTGAGAAGAAGGGGGTTGAATATGTTGTTGGATTTTTACAAATTTCAACTTTAAGAAACTTAACCCCAATAAATTGTTGGAGTTAATTCCATATCACCTTCTAGTAAACATAAATTGATGATGAAAAATGAAATTAAACCAATAAAAAATTATTTATATGTTTAATAATCTGTGTGAAAACTTACATCCTTTCCATAACCAATCATGTAGTCCAAATGAAATTCACTATTTCTAAGAAGTGAATAAAAAATGTGTTGACTCTTTTTGGAAACCTTCTATCCTTCGATAAGTATAATTAGACTAAATTATTTCATTTTAATATTTTTATTAATAAATTGGGCCACAAAAAAACTATATTTTTTCCAAAATTATCCACAAAATTATAGTTGGGAACCCAATCTGATGACCCTAGGTCTGAGGGCCATGTGTCTTATTTCCTGACACTGATTAAATTTGACTAATGAATTCTAACTGATGGTATTTGTTTGATAAATGATTTCTCAAACTGTTCAAGCTATAGAATTTTTTTTATGTATTCAATAAAACATTCTCTTTTAAAATTTATTCTTATAATATAGTCCAATCATCCTCAGTATGATATTCTTCATTTTTGACCATAACAATTCAGCTGTCTAATTTTTATTCAATATATCTGCCTGAAAGAATAGTTTTTTCACTAATTTTGAACACCTCATGTTTTATGTAAAGAAAACCATTTAAAAGTAAAAGTACAATGCACTTATATATTTAGGTTATCTAGAAATAGAAAAGGAAAGAAACATGAAATATTTTCTGGCTCATCCAAATTCCTAAATCAAATTTCCATGATATGTGAATCTTCATTTTACCACATCTCAAATGTTCTAAAATCCTCTAGAACATTCTTATATCCTATTGGATTTTTTTAAAACTTCATCCATCTTCAGATTTACAATATTTTATTCAGTTCAATCAATTGAGTCTGATCATTATTTATTTGTTGACTCTGGTAATTTTTCTAGCCTCAACATGAGTCTAAAAATCATTCTTATGAAAATATTATCCAATGAACTTTATAGTGATTAGTGTGTCCGATGGGATTTATAATAAAAAACATTTGATTTTATCTAAAAATACCTCCCAACATTATAACTAAATATCAAATAATGCTTATCTTGAACCATTTTAAAGTAAAAAAAAAGTAAAGATTCTGGGTATGATGCTTCATGATAATAGATGGTAGTTGAAAAAATTGTGGAAACTTTAAAAAACTTCAGAAACATGATTCATTTCAAACTAGTATCTGATTCATCATTTCTATCCAATTATTTGTCTAAAGTCTCATCTATAACTAATACTTTTTTTTATTTCATCCAATATACATCAAACAGTTATCTGTATGAGTATCGGTATCTGATGGTCCATCTCATGACTTGATTTTGATGAAATATATCTGATTTTTTCTTCTATTTGAACTTTATACTACTATTAACTTTCAAAAAAATATATTTAGTCTATATGATAACCATTTTCTAATGGATATTATCTGATGATATTTATCTAATGAACAATATTTGGTCATCTACATCTGAATCTCTACATCTACCATATTGAAACTAATGATTTTCATCTGGAGCTACATTAGATACATTCGGACTAGAAATATATGACCTGAACTATTTTCCTAAAGACCATTAATTTCATACATTATTTAAAAATATTTATCATGAAGTTTTCCATGATGTTATTAATATAAATATTGAAAAATAATCATCTAACTTGTTTTTATAAAGTTAAGAACTTTATAACTCCCTAACTTCATAAATTCTTCATTTCATGTTTTCAGCAGAATTCCATCCTTATCATTTTGAAACTTCTGATTATCTAACATAAGCATTTTTTAGTGATCTTCATCATTATATAAACTCATACATTCTTATGGAAGACTCAAATGATGCTTCATGAAATGAAATAAATAATTAAAATATTTTTAAAACATCGAACATCCTGCTTCTGGACAACATCTGCATCTGGTGCTCCTCATTCCAATAATATTCTTTCCAACTTTGTATTCAAATCTGAACTTTCATCACTATTCACATTTTTTACAAAAAAAATATTGAAAAAAAAGTTAGTTTTAAATAAATACAAAACATTTTTAAAACATCACAAATGATATTTATTCTCTAAACACATTTGATACTTAACCTCTTAGATAAAGTTATACATAATACATTTTTAAATTTTAGAATCAATTTTGTATGTAGGGCATTGATTCATTATTCTTGTATCTTGTTTTCATAAATGATTTTAATCCAGGAACTCTAATTTGTGAGTATCCACTTAGATATAGAATCTAGTAATTTCGATATAATTACATGTAAACACAACACAATTCTATTTTCAAAATAAAATAAATCCATACTACCCCATGAGATACATCATTTCACCTATCAATGTAGTTCATAGATATGATTATGTTCAATGATTACTTTATTAAGCTCTCAAATGGTGATAGATGAACCTTCCTCAAATATTAAAGGGGAATCATTGAGGTATACTTCCTTCCCTTACTCCCCTACCAAAATAATGTTGTGGAAAAAATGTGAGGGGGGTATTTGGATCTAGGAGATGACGTGGGGACACTTTCATTGATCAAATTTGAGGGGGATGAATCTTCAAATACTTGATCAAGAGATATAATGACACCCTGAAAATTATAAAATGTTATGAGGGAATTTATTTTTTCCACTGGTGATGTGGAGATATTTTTTATACTAATGATGATGAATGGATTTCCTTGGGTTAGATGACAAATATGTGTATCTTTAATATGGGTATTTTTATTTCTATAATCATATCCACTAGAAGAATAATGATTAATTTTTAACATTCTCACTTAAATTGAAACATATTCCACTATAAAAATGGGGTAAAGTTATTTCTATAAACCCTATAGGAATCCTAAAGATGAAATTAGTTCCTCCATCAAGTTGATAAATAGGGAGTAATCCTCACTAAACATTATCCTAGGAATTTGTTGAATAGTTCCCAATCCATGGGATTAGTAGTCAGGATGGTGTCAACCTCCATCAATTATTTTCTTTATCTATTATATAATCCCACTTCAACATACAACTAATCAAAATAATTTAAGGGGAAAAGACTCTATATAATACTCCAAACATTCCCTTAATAATGTATCATAGGTATTGAATGTATAAGGATAGTATCATAACATGTATATGAAGAAAGAAATATTCCCAATATGATGTAAAATTTTGTATCCTATAAAACAAAACAAAATTTGGTGTTGGGTAAAAGATATCCAAATAGGATTTTTAATTTTATCCTTTTTAGTGGTTTTTTTGGATGATATCAAACCCTAAAATCGATAATTTAGAGGGAGAGAAGTTATCCTCTCTATAAATAAGACATCACATGGTTAAAACTGAGATTAGAGTTACCCAAATAAATTATGGACCATGACTCAATGAATTCCAATATCATTATACTTTCCCAAATCTTACAAAGGTTATATGTGTCCCTTAATTGTTACATCATGATTCTATTATATGGATGAGATAACTGTATGAAATTCTGCTGAAGTAGTTTCCACCTGATATACATATTCTACAATGTCTTCAGACTTATATTCCTTGGGGAACTAAAGAGCCTAAAAACTACTCCACTGAGCTCTATTGAGATATGTAGTGTGTATAGGATCAAAAAAAATTCTGAAAAGATGAAACATTACATCATAATATCACACTTCTACACCATAGGTCAACACTTCCCAGAATTAGGTTGTTCCTTGATCTTGAATTTGGAATATGATGTGGATACTGCTAGTGGTTCTTATGGATGACCATAACATAAAGGTGTGTCCATCACGAGTGGGTTAAGTCAGGTTGGATTCCCCATGTGATGCTGTCAATCAGTAGGATACACATCTACCAATCGGTCCTCAAAGATAATTTTATTTTAATTAATTATAGAGGATTATGATTTTTCTTAGTGTTTTGGTTGGTCTTATTTAATGGATCACCATTTAGTTTCAGTATAATATAATGATTTGTATGATATATGGACTAATCATTAAGGTATATTGTGCATGTGTCTTACCTAGTTCCATCAGTCTTAGTGGCCTGTTCACCTACTCCCTAAAAATGAGTGGAGAACTCAAGTTCATATGAATCATATTTATCAAATAAAGGATCCATAAAATGAAAAAAAATGATATATATGAATCAGTGTTCTTCATCCAATGAGGATTCCATTTCTTGGTACAGTTCCCATATGACAATTTCATGTGTTTGTTCCCATACTCCTAAAGATTGTGGCATATAGTCTTTGAATGTTTATACTAGTTTCATATTATGTATAAAATATTCCTACTACACTATATTTCTCATTATTTTATTTTGTTTACCTCCTTATGATGTTTTAAATTTAATATAATTTGAATATGTAGTGTGATTTGTGGCCATAGTTATCTATTTATTTTGGGCCTTGAGAATGGCATGGGATTGATCAACCATGTTTCGATTCATCTAGTCTTTAAATTTATTTTAAATATTGAGAAGTACTTAATTCTAGGAACCATCCTATTCTAGTTGAGTGGGTAAAAATAGTTTACCTATGATATATTTTTTCTTAAAATAAATTAGTTAAATTATACCATTATCTAGTAAATATATTTGAGAATAAATTTTTCTTGAATGTTACATCACAACATCTTATGGTAAGGGAAGTAGACAGGTTTTTCATTTAGTCTAACATTATTCTAATATAAAGTCTCAATATGTTTTATGAGATTCCTTTCCATATCTATAATGATGTATCCCCAAAAACATCTCATTTCATAAAGCATTGTTTTTCCTTAAGTTCTCATATAGTATACATCCTTAAAATTTCCTTGCTTTAGATGAGGGAGATGTAATTTTTATAGTCACCCAAAGGGAGGATTTGGATGATGTGAAGATTATTTGGGTGATTCAATAGTTTTTAGTGTGGTATTAAGCATAAAATTAGTTATTTTTTATTTACTTAAACTCCTTCCTTGAGTATCTGAGGTAGGTTAATATTTTTCAATGGTCTGATGAATGGTGTCCTTAGGAAACTATGATTTAATTTTAAACTCACAAATTAAACATCTCTATTTTATAGTTATTAACGTATTATATAGATCCTAAATTAAATTATCTATATATATATTTCCAATATATTCTTCTCCTGGAGTATTATATTAGGTGAGTTTGTTAGACCCTTTCATCTAGAGATGAAATCTAAGACTCACTCAATTTCATGTTTCCCATAATTAGAAAAATCACAGACTATCATTTTCCTAAGAATATAGATGAATTTATTAATGTTCTAGATAGAAATTGTATCCCAATAAATGATGGATCATGATAAAAAATGAGTTTACCAGATGAATATTGAACCGTCCTTGGTATTTAAAAAAAATAACATCTTTATTGCCCCCTTTTGATCACGTGTTTCCATAATAAGACAAAATTGAGAAACAAAATGTATCAAGTGTTTCTACGAATCTAATATATGATTGAATCCATAGAAAATGGGAATCCCAACGTTGAGTAGAGGAGGAGTGGAATACAATGATTTTTTATATGGAATTCTCTATGGTTTCACCAGTGGATTTAATCATTTTATAGGATCCATTTGTGATATGAGGGGATTTATATATTAAAGGGGATTTTTAGGTAACTATGTATTTTTCATTTTCTAAATGTGGGTAGATGGTGATTCTTGAAATGGACACCCAGCATATTCTTGTTGTTGAGATTTAGTTCATGTTAGAGCAACATGACTTTCCAAAAACAAAGTACATAGTCATCGTAGTGGAGGGAACTATTGATCTTCCTCAATAAATAAGTTCAAAGAGATTTTTTATTTAGATTCAGTGATGATATGATGATCCATATATGATTTCATGCGATAGATAACACCCTCATTTTCATGTGGGGTTTAAAAATAGGAAATGTTCACCTCATCCTACTTGTTGTACATATAGATAATATTTCCCCAGATTAACTATGTATTAATCATTTCAAATTATTTATCTTTATTTCATATTATGAAATATTTTGTTCAACTATGTGTATTTATACCTTACTAAATTCCATGTGGGACATAGTAATTCCTTTTCAATAGTGTTCAATTAAATCATGTAGAGCATGTGGTAACTGAATATTCAGATCTATGAGATTCTTGATCTACTTATGGTACCGATTTTTCATTACTTGTGTGGTTCATTGAAAATTAGGGTTCTTATAAATACATCTTCATCATTCCAAAAAGTTATACCGTCTCTAAATACATCCTATATTAGGTTGTCCTTGATTATTTTTACCGATTCATAACAAGTATTCAGAATCAAATTTGTCAAAATCATATCACTATCCTCATGAGAGTAATTTGAAAATTATTCATCCCTTATAACCTCCTCATGGGAAAGTTCATGTTCTTCTTCACTATCTATCTATTATTATTCAGCTTCATCTCATGACCTTTATGGTTTTTGACCCTTTCCACTTAGAATTTCCCTTGAAGTGACCTATAGATAGTGATTCTGAGAGAATACCCAAACATCAATATTGAGCATAAAATACAAGCGTTTTTGAGATTTGGAATGATGGGTGTCATATCATAGACTAAAAAAGAATGATTCTTTAGTACAGGTGGAGGATAGGATAAAAATTACACCATCCTTATGGACTGGGGTTGAACTAATTCCACTAAAATCACCACTTTATGTTGTTGAAGATTCAATGACATTTTTTGTGGTGTTGATGAAAACAAATACACACTTTCATATGGGAAGGTTCTATCATAGAATGGTTACCGTAGTAGATTCCCATATGAACATTCTAATTTTATGATTTTTTACCCTATTTTATTATGGATTTTGAGCATATTTCGGGTCAAAGAATCATTCCATTAAGAATCACCACATGAATGAAGGATTTTGATTTCGAAATTGGAATTATCAAATAATAATTTTTGAATGTTATAGTAGAATTTTTTTGTGGTATATTTCCATTGGTATAATAAATTTCATTATTTATAGGTAGTGGGGTTTTACTAGATAGAAAAATAGGAATGTGAAGATTCTGGTCCAAAGACTTCTCTTTAAAAAAATTCATGTTCTCTTTTTTAGGGAGCATGATTTTCCTAAAAATAGAGATAAATAAAGTGATCCATAATCATCATATACTCTAATAGACACACTTTGTGAGGCACTAGAGATAACTTATCAATGATACAACAAACCATGAAGAAAATAAAACCATATGTTCTTCAAGATTCTCTATGATCATGGGCTCCTAGACACTATGAAATCAGTGTTGTTAGTATTGTGAAAAATCATTCTTATCGCATTAAGATGGTTAGAATCACCCTGATATGATATGTACATGGACTTTATTTGTTGAAGGGTCAACCATAAGTTCTAGAATAGAAAATGGAATCACCCCACATTTATCACTTTTAGAATTCTATATTAATGTTTTGTGATGGGTAATGACATGTTAAAGAGGATTCTCTTGGACAACTCTTTTTATATGTTGGTGACATCATAATTATATCTTGAAGAGGTTTCTTACACCCAGTTAGACCAAAATGGTCACTTCATGGATACCTTTTCATAATAGAGAGGACCAATGAGAGACTTTCTAACAAGGTTATAGTTTGTGTGGGGGTGAGTAAGTTGTTGAGATTGTTCATTTCCCTAAACTATCTATTGATGAGGAGAAAACACGACTAATGGATTTTGAGGACATTAATGTAACTAGCATCATACCATAATGTGTTACTCTATATGATGGAATTCTCAAAGAGTTTATTACATGGTGGGGGCCTTCATATCATGATGAACTATTAGTGTATGGAGGACCTTAAAAATGATCACATTAAAGATGACCTCCAAGGAAACACATCCAACTTCTTTTGGGAGGGAATTCATGGTTACCTATCTATCATTTAGAAATTGGAGGACCACATTTTACATCATTATACTAACTATGATAAGATCATACACATATATAATTGTTGGAATATCTCCCATGATCATTCACTATGTTTCCAAGGGGAGGACCACCATGGAATGTGCTATGGGGAGGACCTACAGAATTGTTTTCCATTATATAATAGGGTGGAAAACTGATATTAGGGATACTCTCACTCTTTAGGGATGAGTCAACCAACCCTTGGTACACCATAGAGAGGTGTTACTAGGCCTTATGAATTTTAGTACTTATCGAGGTAGGGATATGATGTTTCTATATGGTTATTGGATACCATTGGTGGGATCTCCTCTTGGGAGTCCTCTTCAGTTATTATTGGGATATCATTATAGTCAAATAGGAAGATCCTTGAAGTGGGATATGTTTATGGACTTATCCTTTGTTTGACTGTAAAGTATTCCAATGAGTCTCTTATGACTGGGATGGAATGTGTGCCCACACCATTTGGTCTCCAATGAGATATTTTGTTTCTCTTCCTCAGTCTAGAGGGCAGTATGAGTATGTGAATTCTTCTGAGACTCTACTAAGATATAATAGAAATCATCCTATATTTATTTCATAATGTGGGAAAAAAAATTTGTTTCCATTGTAATATGTTTATAGTTCTCATATACAAAGTAAATAATATGTTTTTGCATCTACACTATTGCTTAGGGAGAAAAAAACATGGGCCTTCCCCTATTAGTTGATGGTATAAACCAATTAAACTCTATGGGTATGGGGATATGATCAAACCCTTGTTATTTATTCTATGGCAAAGTATGTTGGGGATCCTCTAGAATGGTATTGGTTTTTTACCCACTCTTACATTCATATATTGGAATATGTTGATGAGTTATTTCCACATTGATGAGAGATAGATTATGGGCCTACTCATAGGAATTAACAGGGGTATTCTATTTGTTTCCTTCTTTTGGTTTTATTAGGATATGTTGAAATATTTCTAATATATATTCATAGATACTAGTCCATCCATACATTACCTACATTATGTGTTGAGTGGCATCTGTAGTGAGAATTAGTATGCAATCCCATTATTTGATTGGAATTCGAATATGTCTTATTCCTTTCCTCTAGTTGTCATCAGAATATGCTCATGATATATATATATATATATATTGGGGTTGTAATATGTGTCTTCTAGTTATTATTGTAGATATTTTTTGAAAAAATTATCTCGAAGTTACATGTGTATGTTGGAAGACTTATTGAGTGGGGGGATATGGGTATGATCTACTGCTAGAGTGTGCTGATTGGAATCATCATGATGAATAAGTATATGTGAATGTTCTGGTCCTAGTGGGTCTTTTTCACCAAGCATGACCCCATTCTAGGTATCTAATATTGAATGTTTAGTGGCTAATCTTCTAGAGAGGATTCCTTGATACATACCTGGGGAATTAGTGACACATATCATTTTTGGTGGTGGATGTTGGCTGTAGGAACCCTCCTAAGTGACCCTTGTGTAGTAATACGGCTATAGTAAACCACTTTATCAATATTATTATGATAAGGGAGGTGTACATTACTTTTATTTGGGGAAGGATTCTCGAAGAGGTTTATGGTGGAGATAAGAACCACTGATGGGATCAGCTGCGAGGAAGCAATTACTGGAGACACTCTTTAGTGGATACTAAGCTCATAATAGTATCCTTTTGAGGGTACTCCATATTTAATATAATCACCACAAGATTAATAAGTTTTTATGTTGGTTACATAATATTTTTTTCCATGGATGCCCTGAACATCACAGTAGTCAATGTTAGAGAGTGTTCTCCTAATGAGGATTTCACCACTTTGGATCAAATGGTGTTTTGATAAGAAAAGTAATTAAAATCAGTAAAAAACAGAAATAATAAAACCTATCAATGTAGTATCATAATTAAGATAATTTTAAATAAATTACATTTATAGATAAAAAATTGATATTGAATTCCACATTTTTGATTTCATGAAATGTTTAAAACAAAATGTCTAGATGTTAAGCAATGAAAGATTGAACATTTATGAAAGATTATTTTTTGTTCACCATTTTATTTCTTTCTTTTCCCAATGGGATTTTTTGGGAAAAAAAATAAACTTCTTTTATACCCATAACATTTTTATTATTGCAAACTGGATTTCTAAAGGCGCATTAATAGAAATCTAGTCTATACCGACATACATATACTAGCAGTTTGAAAAAACCATTGGTATAGGGTGGATAAACAAATACTTTGAACAAACCATTGGTATAGGTGACACTTACACAAATATTTTTAGAGAACCACTGGTATAGGTACCCAAAAAGAACCTATACCAATGGTTTTCCAAAAATGTTTGTATAAGTTCTATTAATTTTTGGGACCTATACCAAAAGTTTTTTAATATGATTTGTTTTGGTCGTATGTTTGTAACTATAATGATGATTTTCCATAATCCCCAGCATATATATATAAATTTATAGGACCTATTCCAATGGTTTTCCATAACATTGGGTATAGGTCCTAGAAATTATTTCGACCTATACTACTATTTTTTAGAAAATGTTGGTATTGGTCTCTAATAATAGATTTCAAAAAAGAATTATAGGATACATGTATTTTTTGTATGTTAATGTACTATACATAAAAAATTACAATTTTATTTATACATACATATATATAATTATAATTATATAACAAAATTTTCTCATGGACTCGTGGTTATGCCCTTTAATTATATGAGGGAGGTCCTAGGTTCAATACCTGATAATTAATTTTCACAGAATATATACCAATGATTTCCAAAATCATGTATAATGATATTTACTATAAAATTACATATATTAATGGTTTGTAAAACCCTCGTACATACAACCTATACCATTAGTTTTTAAAAACCATTGATATAGTTAAGTCCCTGTAGAAAATCACCTAATGGTTCATCAAACCATTGGTATAGGCTATAAAAACTATTTCAAGTCCAATGCTAATGGTTCCAAACTATTGGTATGGAATTATTTTTTCAGTATTTTCATGTGTTAATTTGAGTTCCTTAGTAGTGAAACCTTAGAATTCACATTATCCAAGAGAATTGTAGTTTAGAATTGTCTTCACCATCTGATGGGAAATTATTACCTGCTCTAGGACTCTCTTATATATTTAACATACATTCA
Source organism: Viscum album (assembly GCA_963277665.1). NCBI lineage: Eukaryota > Viridiplantae > Streptophyta > Magnoliopsida > Santalales > Viscaceae > Viscum > Viscum album. Next base: position 1,706,408,421 of record OY728143.1, on the reverse strand, counting down.
CTAATATGTCCCAAATAGTAGAATTTAACTGGATACCCCCATGATAGTGATTCTATCATGAATATGGTTTAATGTTAATATATGTGTATGTGATAGAGATTCTATATAATTATTTTTATAGGTTAATGGTGATACAGTTTAAAGCCACCTAATTGGTCACTCTAGAGTTTAAAATCATCATGGAAGGTGGAATGTCTGCATAGTATTGGGATCATGATTCTTATATATCCTACCTATATTCCCATTAAGGTAATTAAAACCCAAAAGTTTAGTTCCACATAATGGGACATGTCGTAAAATTTAATTTCTTGTGGGAATGATTGATACGTTTAGTTTAACATGATGTGGTGAGGAGGAATATGTGACAGGTTCTTGAAAATGATTTGCTTAGGGATTACACACATGAATACCTTTCTAGTTGTAATCATAGGGAATATATCCAAATTAATATGTGTTTTAGGATGAATTTTTCCTAGTTGAGGAGAAATTATGATATATAGAAGAAACTTTTAACTCTAGGTAGAATTTGATTTCATCAGGATTATGACCCATTAAATGATGATGCACATGGAATATAAACATAGTGGAGGATAACACGGTCTTAGGGGGGTCTGGAAAAAAATGAAATGACATATAGACTCTTGGAGAATATATCTCAATGAGAATGGATATAGGAGATTGGTTTGATCCTCGAGGAGGAATATTTTGTATCATGTTTGATAGGAATCAAAGCCCACATAGTTTGAGGGGCATAATTTAAGATCATGTGGTAGGACTATACCATCTAGTTTAACATCATATTGTGAAGTTATAGATACAATACATGTGTATATGTCCTTTTTAGGATATATTAATCAAAGATATAGCACTATGAGGATTAGTTGGGTATTACTCATTGGGTTTTTTGTTTGTAGCGAAATGTGCCTCATTATGTATAGAAAAAATGCATCACTAATACGGAAATAATGACCTACACATGCGATTAAGACCATCCCTCATGGGTCAATAACTATAATTATTCATCCACAAAGATACAATACTAATTATGATTGCTCCTAGGCTATCCATGTTGAGCAACATGAGTCTTTGAAGCTCTCACCACTATCATAATTATTAGGACCCTATTATCACGGGGATTTATGATTTAAAACCTCACGAGGGCCCTATCAGTTATGATAGATAAGTAGGGGACAAAAATAATAAATGGAATGCATGATCACAGTGGTGCGTAGATTAGTACATTGTATCTAGTGGAATTGGAGGAGGATTCAATATTTTAATTAATAAGTAAGAGACTTGGGAAATGGGGAACTCACTACCAGAAGCATGGTATGCATGGAACACTAGCATAGGGATTATAAAAAATAACACCAGTTGAGGGACATTAGTATGATTTTACCATGTAATGGATTTTTAGATATTAATATCCCATGTTGAGATCATTGGTGTGTTTGTATCCAAGTTATTAGTCTTGTGAAAAAAGGGTCTATCTTATGGATGGTTTAGTGGTAGATTCTCTCTAGGGAAGATCCTAGGGAAAAGGGTTTACCTTGAGGAAGTCCTATGGGTAGAATAACCCAAATGAAGATACTTTTGTGAATTGTTTCCCTTATAGATCACCCCAACGAAAGTGTCCCACTAGTGAAAGGCCTTAGGTGAAGGGTTCCCCTTTTTGGATTTCCTAGTTGAACAGTCACCCTTGTTAATCATGTTAAGTGATGTGTCTCTATAGTGTGGTGATTGATACTGGTTCTTCAACCTAGTAAATGAATACTAAGTGAAAAGTGGTCATTATGAGAATTTTTTATCCTTTATATGACTTAATTAACACTTATGTTAATTCCCATAGTTTTAAAATTCCAAATAGTAACTAAAGGGGGGGTTTGAGAACTGGTTGTAGTGGATTTGAAGGTCTCTCTCTCTCTTCTGGATGTGGGGTATATTATGCTCTAGTTGGGTCCCCGATGTGTCTATTTATAAAAAAATATGGAGGTTTGGGAACATTTTTCTATTGTGAAAAAGGTGGTTTGATATGGTAGATTGGGTAATCCAGTCTGATGAGGTACCTTGGTGAGATGTCTTAGCCTAAGGTCTTGGAGATGGATCTTGGTGAGATATCCTAGAGTTATATTGTAGTGATAGGGATTTACAAGTTACCACTGCACATATCGGGACCCCCAATAGAAATTTATGGGGTTCACCCCAGGGGACATAGGTGAATTAAGGGGGCTTCTCCTTGGGTATTCTTTGTATTTTCAAACACATCCCTATATTCCAAAAGGGAGTACCAACACAATTAACACAAAATATATAGTAGTTGCACACAAATTAGTGTGATTTAATTCTATAATAAATATTATACCAATGGAGGATATGGAAGACCTTGAATCTGTGGTGCCATCAAGGTATGGTGATGCCCTAGAGGAACCTTTCTCATGAATATGGACACACCAAACCCCCCCCCCCTCGAGTGGTGGGATATTCTTTGTCATCATCTCTCCAAAATACCATCTTACCTTTTACCAATCCCTATTTCCTTCCTTCTTTTCCCTTTATTTTTTAATCCCTAATGTACCCTCACTCTAAGACAAGATCCCACAGCTTCCTCTCTCTCAGAATAATCTTTTTTGTTATTTTCAAAAAACCTCTTTGAGGTGGAGCAGTAACCAAAACCTCATGCATGGGATACAAAACATACATTACAGATTCAAAATTCAAAATTTAAAACACATCAATATTACATAACTCAATGTCGCCTCAATCCAAGAGGATCCACATCAGCTGGAGATATGAATTCTACCACATGGTTCACACCTATCGTCGACACCAACCTATCATCGCTATCATTGTTGTCGTCCTTCTCCACACCCATACGCTAGATAACCCAGTTTTCTAGAGCTGATCAATGCCACTCCACCACCATCATGATGAAACATATCACATAAACAAAGTCATCATTGGTGAAAACCACTTCAGCAAGAGAATCATCGTTGTCCCCATCACTAAAACAATGTCATCTTCAACTTTTCACTGGAGCCAACAATGCATATAGCCGCCAATGCAATCAAAATCAAACATCAGCAGAACCAGAGACAAAAATAAACATCTTTATTGCTATCCCTAGCCATGAAAAAGTTGTCTCACCACCGTCATCGCTACCACATCACCTGATGCTCTACCATTGCCTAAACTAGAACTAGGACAACCATTGCTAACAGAAAAACATCAAACCGTAAGAAAAACTTGAATCATAAGAATAATAAATAAAGAATCGTCAAAACAGTATCACTTGACCATCCGATTTAAATAGAAACCATATTAGTAGATGAGATCATACGGGATGAGCCCCTGCCACTGACTCGTAACATCCAACACCATCCCAAAACCACCATAATCACCCTCGTACTAAAGAGAGAGGTTACCAAGAATAGAAGGATGGGTAGAAAGAGTATAGGAGGTGAAATGGGTCAATGAAGATACCACTGAACCTCATACCTACGAAATCCCAATCTCCTATAGTGACATTGTCACAAACCATAATAGAGTTTATCATGAAGGTTCCCATGACAAGAGCAGCAGTGGGAGAGTATGGAAGTCACGAATTGACAGTGAAAATCCCCCAAAATGGAATTGGAAAAACCAAATATCTGGGAGAAAAGGAGAAAAAATGCATAGAAAGGAAAAAAAGAACATAAAAAAGAAAGAAGATCCTAGAAAAACATGAGATACAGAAACCTAAAGAAGAACCATGAGCAATGAAAGTAGAGGAAGAAGAATGAGAAAAGGTAAAAACCCTAAGATTACAAAGAATAGGGTCCCATCAGAAATAGAGAACCTAAGAAGAAACCAAAAATCAAGACGAAGAGGTGGCTGAATCAATGGAAAAGAGAGAATAAATAAATAGATGTTGAAATAGGATTCTTCATTTCCAGGGGAGGAAACCCTGGGAGGAGGATCCAAGGGAATAAAACCTTAGGAGAAGGATGAGAATTCTTGAGAGAGCTCTCTTAGAGAGAATGGATCCATCACTTATTTTTGGATGCTTCCTCTCCCCATACATGTGTTTTTTAGGCTTCTGACCACCCTTTCCACTTGTTGGTTGTTCATTTTGGCTGGAGAAATATGTTGATAGATATGTTTGACTGGTTCAACAACACCACTTCAGTTTTGATGGATTAAGAATTTATAGTTCTGTTGGACTTTAATCACATGTGGATCTGATTTTTTTATGAAGATGAACTCCCTTTAGCCTGGTCCCAACTCCCATGACTCCTTGAAGGATCACATTTCTCACTTTTTAGATCAACATAAAACTTCCATATTTATAAGGACTCTCAATCTATGATGATATGGGTGTATTTCATAGAACATACAATCCCTTCCAAAATCCATACTTCCTTCATATTCTCGAAAATCTATTTGGTTGTTTCTAGTGCATCTAATATAGTTCCAAATCCATGGGCCATCCCCTTTCTCCATGCATTTGAGTTGAAGTGGATGTGTCTGATCCCATAGTGGAGGTTGTCTCAATTGATGTCAGTGAGTAGTTTTGATGAAATAAATTGGTGGTGTTTGAATCATGGACTAGCCGATTTTCAAATTGATTCCACTTAGGGAATATACAACATTATTGTCACTGATAAATATGTGAAGGTCCTCCTAATTCATTGGTTGACTTCATGGATGATGCTAATTAGATTAGTTTTATTGGAAATTCTTCTTCACATCCTCTTTTTAAAAAAATTCCCCCTAGTTCATTTGATTCACAACCTAAAACCTCTATGGAAGAACCTTCAGAATGCCTCCTCCTCTATGTTTTCATAAGTATTATGTATCGTTATACCCCTCCTTAGTTCGGAGTAGAAATTCATTAAATAATCCCCTCCCTTGAAGACAATTGATGTTTTGGATGGGTGGATCCTCCCTCCAATTATATCCACTAAAAAACATTAGATGTACTCTTATGCAGACCTGGAAATTTTGGGAGGGGAATCTGAATAGGTATTGTCATTTCGTACATCATGGTTGGTTATAAAGTTTACTGGTGTGGGAATGAATGTGTATAACAGTTTTTCACTTCTTGTATTTGAGTTTTTAATCTCAAAGAAGGATCAAAAGGACTATATTTCTTGAGAGGTTATTTCACACGTGCCATAAGAATCTCATATGGAAACAACAGAGAGTAAACCAAAGATAAATCCCTATTAGTTCTTTCAAGTAGACACTAAGAATAAGAAGAAGGGTAAATTTGATTCGGGGGTATCTGATCCACAAAATTAAGAGATGTAGGACAAGGATGGACTACACTAATATTCCGAATCCAATGGTCATCCATGAATAAATGATCAATCCAGTGATAGACCAAGGTAAAGAGGATGGAATTCACTATGAAGAACCCCCCAAAAAGGTAGAATAAATCTCATAGTTCTTTGACATAGAAAGTAACCCCAATTCTAAAATTTTGGAAATTGAGTTCAATTAGATTTGGGGATTTTAATTTCCCAAATAGTTCAATGAAAGGATGAAATTAGCCTATGATAAACTTGGAAAGGATAATGTGGAAGAATTAAGAGATTCAAGTATCTTCGATACATATTTTCACCAAATAATTTGGATAAAATAAAGAATAAAAGTGATCCCCAAAGCCTTAAGGGGGATATGTTCAGATGATTCCTTGAACAAGTTGATGTTTTATTTATAGATTTCATCCATCATATTTTTATTATGGATGAATATGTGGAGGTATGCAACCTCTTAAAAGATAATTACAAGGAGAATAGGGGTAAAATTTTCACTTTGACATAAAATTTCTTGATTGGAAGTTTAGGAATCCTTTTGTCCAAAATGATTAGAGAACTTTTTGTTTGTTTCTCAGATGTTTTTCATGTACTGTGAGATTGGTTATGGGTTCCTCTATAACCCTTAAAATGGGTTCTTCTAAAAGAAAATAAAAAAGTAAATTTCAGTGAGTATCCATGTGATTTGACTAACATGATCTAGTTGTAAATCCATGTACTTTGAATGAGCTATCATGGATTATATGAAACATACAATGGATACACATTGGGTAATCCACTATTTCCTATCCAACACCACCCACCAAAGGAATCGATGTGTATTCTAACTAGGTATGAAAATAATTACTTGGAACATGAGATTTCTACATTCCATGTAATTACATATTGGCTATGTCACATAGTTTGATAGCTCAAACAACTCCTATAATAAATAAATGAGACATAATTGACCAAACAGTTTCCTCAAATTACATTGGAAACTCATGTGGGTTTATATGGTGTGTACATCTTCTATAAACTATATGACCTATAAATCTCTATGAATTTTTGTTAGCTTTCATGTAACATGAAATTAATATACACCATGTAATGACACCCACAACACAATTTGTATTTCTCATGATGTATCCTTGTGTCATTGAATATACTATAGGGAATATACTTTTAAGTCACATGCCATGTAAATGTACCCTCTAGCTATAATATTTGACACCTCTAGATGGTATCTCTAATATTTATTCATATATTCATTATTTTTTCTAGACCATATAAACGTGAATTATTATATAATATAAAAATTCATATAAAAGGATTAGTTAACATGAAATGAAAAATAAATCCAATGTGTAAATCATCAATGAATTAATATATTAATATGGCGACTTCTCTGCTATCACTTGAATGTTTCAGGGTGTGCAATGGATGTTTTCAATCCATTTCCCAAAAAACTATTTTCACAAATTAATTGAATAAATACTAAAAACTAGATAATAATCATCCTAGAATATCAATATATAATATCTTATTCATATTTAATTTATAATTAACTTATAATAGAAATAAATGTCTAGATTCTCATATTACATTCTGGGATGATTACATTGATCAAACCAACCAAGTTTTATTCGTACAATAGTTTCATCAATATGATCTAATATAGAATCCCTCTGGTGGTATTCACACATATTGTATCAATTTCCAAACAACATTATTTTAACTCTAAGTTCTATAATAAAAAAATTGTTAAAAAGATGGGAGTCAAAAAGACAAAATGGTTTGCAGATAAAGAATAGAAGTATATAAGAGAAAAAATAATGAGTAGAATATCATAAGAAACAGATATTTACTTGGTTAAATAAATGATCCCTATATCCATAAAGTGGAATAAAATTTAATAATTCATTGAGCACAAATATATGAGATAATCATAGATTTACACATAGAATCACTTTCTCAAATAATTTAATAAAGAATCTTATGTACTATTACACGAACTACATACTTAGTCCATTTTGAAACATTACCACATCCACCCATGTCTATATTTTTATAGTGTCAGTGGCTAGAAGTATGTGGAGATACAACCCAATGGTCTCCAAGGTCCTAGATGCTATAGTTTAGGCTACTAGAATTCAACCCATCTTCATCCAAACAGATTAGGCTACACCATTCCAAAATGGAAAATCCAATCACCCTATTTTATTTAATGTGGATCATAACAATACCAAATAATACTAAAGTAATATTAATAGGTTCTCTTGGTTAAGAGAGTGAGGAAGAAAAATAATTCTTTGTTATTGATAAAATTCAAGAGAAATCTCTATGTACATGATAGTTTTTCTCTAGAAAAGATACATATTGCAAAATAAAACTCACATTGAAAAGGATATAACATGGGTTTATATAATCAAGTTTCAGGGTTATATATTAAGAATAAGCTCTTACATTATTCACTTATTCTAAGTAAACCCCAAAACACAAAAATAATAATATTTTTACTTTTTCTGGATGTCTACATGCCTGGTGGATAACTAGTACTTTTCTCAGGAATATTTAGGGGACTACTCACCATTGTGTTTTATAAAATAAGAATGTAAAATCCAATTTAAATAACATAATGATTTTTTATTTCTAAATGAATCATAATGAGAAAAAATAAAATATTTTTATTTTTATATTAACAAATGCAATATATAAAATGAGAAGGTGTAAAAAAAGATGAAAAATCTCAGTAAAATTTTTCAGCCTTTATATTGTTGATAATATTTGTAGATTTTTATTTCTCCTTGATAGAATCTTGAAGTCAAAGAATCCAAACCTATAACCCTCATCATAAAAATATTGAAATAGGTTTTTCTAGACAAAATATATATTAAATATGTATATATTTGAAATATTATATTCAATAGAATCATAATCATAGATTTTAGTGATATAAAGTAGATGTTAATCATTTATCCAATCCCTAATTTATGAATTTCATTACATTCGAAATCAAGAATTTGGTGGAATAAGTAAATAATTTATTTATGATTTTTTTATAAGTGATAAATATGTAATATAAAATATTTATCAACATTAAAATATGTATCCTTCAATGTATATTTATATTACATAATTTTTTCATTTAGAAATGTGGCCACCACTAGGAACAAAATGGTTTGATGAGAACTGGGTGTTCTATCCATTTTAAGACATGAATGAGATGCCACAGTTAAACGATTTCACATCAGTTTTGCATTATTTGTTTCTGACAGAGATTTGTGTAATTTTTTATTTTACTATTTTTCTATTTATTTAGGGGTTTTGAATATTTCACAATCATTGATTCCAGGTTTACTATATTTGAATAACCTCTAATGGCCTTTGTTTGTGTTGTCGAAAACACCTAATGGATATCAAATTGCTGGAAACATGCGAACCAACACTCAAGAGGTCAGCATTCATTAGGGAACTTGGACAATGACACTTAAGAACTCAAATTGGTCAAGAGTTTGGTAGGTCATGATCATCACAGAGTTTTGGGTGGAATAATTACCCTATCCAAGACTCTCTTATAAATTTAAGACATATTTTTGAATCATTGGTTCATCCCCAAGTATAGAATGGCTTGCCTCCGAGTTAATAATCAATTACTAACAGTCATGGATTTGTAATAATCTATATATATCAGGGTATCATCATTAATGAATATATATATATATGTATCTGACATTCTCCATCAATGGTATCCGCTTATGGATGAAATATATATTCTTTGGTCATTTATGATTATGATCTGGTTATAACATCATCTAGGGGGAAGATGGTTATTCTGATGTTGGGATAAAACCTGTAAATTGGGATTTTGATGTATCCTTATGAAAGGAATCATTACACCTGTAGTTATTTTCCACTTAATGGGACCTTTCATAACTTTTAATGTCATGTGATAAAGACCCAACCATGCGGTTTAGAAACTTACGCCTATGATGATATGGTGGAAGTTGTGCGGTCAAAATTAGTTAGAGACTTAATGTGAAGAGGTATGATAAAATAGGGATGTATGTGGGGGTCCCATTTAAGATATGGCCATACTGGGAATTTTTCCCAGAGAATATTCAGGTGAACATGGGGTGTTGGGTTTGTACCTCAGGGAGGCTTCCTATGTATCATGGTTAGTTAATAATCAAATATCACATAGTTTAGTTTGGGTTAGGGCTTAAAATTGAAATGATACCCATGTGACTAAGATTGTGTGGATGTCAGGATCACTATTAACCTCCAATCCGAAATGATTCATGATCTGTGTGAGAAACAAGAGGAAGCAACAGATCTGAAGAACCACAAAATTTTATTTTTTTCTGTTGGTGGAAAATGTCTGTGCCTAAAGGGAGAGAGAGAGAGATGGGGCTCTGACGTTCCCACCCCTCTCATCATTGTAACCTCACCTATAGAATAGGATCAAGATTGGGACCTCCATCAAGATATACTAAATGATTACTTTAGGAGAGATTCCCATGGACTGTTTCCTATAGATGATAGGAATATGGTACACTTTCCCTCAATATAAAGGAATGTGTGATCCCCTCCCTCACCACTCAGAATGCGGAGGTCCATTTGAGAACCTCAAATTTCCGGACCCTCGCTACAATATGAATATATGAACAATAACATTTTGAGATCCCCCCATTTGAAGGATTATATCACCAGGACCATATTTACGATTATATATACACTCAAGAGGACACACTAATGTATCGAATGAGTCAGTCATATACATCTGGTGTTTTTTAGAGAGGCATGATCTTGATTTCTCATAGGAAGGAACACTTATGTATTAAAACTTTTTATATGAAGTTTTGATGAATAAGGCCATTGGGGAAGTTCACAAAGTGTCTATGGTGGGACCAGACTACAAATTTGATAAGCGTAATGAGAGTGGGGAATCAGAGAGCCTCATAATTCTCCAATCTTTGTAGTGTTTTTATACACATGACAAGTTTCCCTCCATGTAATGTTTTTATATATAGGTGGGGTTTTCCTCATTATAGTGTTACGCTATAAAGGCCTTGTTTTTTCCACATATTATATTCTTACATGGGGTAGGGACCCTTCTATAAATATTTTCACTATGCAGGGTCATAGATCACACAAGATTCATCAATTTATCCTTTACAAAAGGTCATCTTTATTGGGTTTTTAGTATGTTGATTTTTGGATGAATACCCATTATTGTTTTAATGTTATTTGGTCATTACACCTACTCATGATTGATAGAAATCCCAAATTCTTTCAATTATCCCCATCACATGTCTCTATATCCTCATCCTTTCTAATCCCCTCTTGGGTTTTTTATAGACGATTCCTATAACCACTTACTAGGTTTGGTTATTCAAGATGGGTCATCGCACCTTCGTTTGTAGAAGCATAAGAAAGAATCCCATCACTGAGAATTATTTTTTTCACGGGGGATAGAAAATACCATCATCTCCCCTAAATGATAATCTTTTTCGGGGGCTGGTTATTTGCGGGGGGAAACCACTATATGGACCCACAAAAAAATTTCTTTTCTTTTCACAGGATAGGGAACATGGTCCATGATTTTATACAAATCCATGTTTGTCAAATGATTCAGTACATGGGACTCCATAAGAAGCTACAGTCTATAAAAAAATATTTCTATATGGAACATGTTCCTTCTTTGAGGCTTGGATTCTTTCAAATTTCCTTGAGGTTTACTTTTTTACCCTTTTTAGAATCCATGAATGCCTTTTTTTTCTACAATGTGGATTTTCAAGTACCCAAAAAATAGCCCCCATCTGAATTTTATCTAATTGGGATGAAGAGGAGGGGATTCTGATGAAGAAATTGGTCCTTTTGGAACTAGTTTGGGGCATGTAGGTGGACCCACTGAGGGGTCCATGCCTATAAAAAAGGGTCCCTTGATCATTTTTTCTTTATCAAATATCCCTGCAAACTTGGTGCTCTGTGAGCTCTAGATCATATGTCGTTTATGTATTCTTCTTTGAAGACAACTTTTATCGTTAACTAAAATTTTTTCATCCACGAAATATTTGTTCTCTCATACGCATAAAGAATCGTTCATCTACATAGTGGATTTTTACCTCACATACGAGAACCTCATGGGCCAACGTGTCGCATGCTAATGTGTCATGGGCCTTCGTCCTGCTTTCTGAGAGACTCATGGTCTGATCATCTCATTGTCCATCACCTCACGAGCTATGTATTGTTCACTTACATCACCACATTATGATGAATAAAACATTTTTTTTCTTATATTGAAGATAGAATGTATACTATTAAAAAATCAATGGATTCATACTCCATGACTGTGATTAAGAAAATAACATGCATTATTGAGAACATTAAAAGTAATCTTTAACACCAAGTTATTATTTAGAATCATATTCTAAAGTTACCTCATTTATAAGTGTTTTTGAACAACCTAATATCTAATATATTTTCATTGTATCACTTTGTACTTCAAGATTATGCTCTCATTCCCCTAGCCAATCAAACTTCTCAAATATATTTCTTTGAGGTGTCTCCAGATAGTGTTTCAGTGAAAATTTCTATCATGGGAAAAATCAACTCTGAGTCTAGTTAAACAGAAATTTTCATTAAGAATGGATCTTCATCAACAAATATTGTTTAAAATTGTGATAAAATATCCTATCATTATTCAATTCAAGACTATTTTTTCCATCTTCAAACTTTTATGAGGGGATCCAAATGGAGGGTGGAGCTCTACATGGGACCTATGGTTTGGAGAGAGTTTTTCAAATTAATGGGATAGAGAATTCTAAATGTTCCATAATTCCAATATGTTTTCCAACATTTGGAATTTTCATTTTGAAATAGAAAGTGTTGATATCTCATCTTATAATTTACTCTCCTACTGAGGTACTACCGAATTGATCAGTCATTGGTGTTCAAGCACTAACACTTTCCACATACTACATGGTGAAGTTTGGATCAAAATGTGGGATATTTTCCAATTAGTAAAAATTCCCATTATTGGAATTATGTATAATGATGTTCTACATGAGACTAAAACATATTAATTCACTACAAATTTCCCTCTATTAGCCAAGGTTTTATTTTCCATGATAGAGAAATCACTTGGAGATCCCCTTCACACCCCTTCACTTATTAAATTTTTTATTGGATAAAGATTTTTCTAAAATATAATGGTCCATGGTCAAATGATCGACATATCATGACTCATCCCACTCATAATTCTCTAGGTGTTTTGGGTTCATGCTGGGCCACTCTCGATGAATGTCAACATATTGCATGGGTATACGAGATGTGACCAGCCATATCTTCAGAATTTATGTTGGTGGTATTGTTGACCATGTTCTTAAGAGAATGGAATTTCCCATCTCGTGATTCCTACAGTTGTGTCAGGGTTGGAACCTTACTAATGGAAACCACGATGGAGAAGTAAGAACCCATTAACCTAGTTTTTCTCTATATTTCTCATATTTATGAGTTTCAAGGACATATATAGGAGGGAAGGCATCCACATTACCTTTGTGGACCGTTTCAAATTTTGTATGGTTATCCAGTAGAACACCTTTGATGCTAAAAATACTAGTATACCACAATAATCCCTCACTCTATCTTTCACCCTACATTTTACAACATTGCTATCATACACCCAAAATCTCTTAGAATTGACAATGTTGTTAAGTTGTTAAGTGATTTCTTCTTCTTTACCTTAATCACTTATCTAAAACCCTTAGAAGTTGTGGAAGATAATGGTAGAGATATTTCAGAGGTATAGTCTTACATAATATCATTGCAAGACTAGATTCTGGATTCTTGGTTAGATGTAGTGACTGTTTTCAATCTCTATTCTCCCTACAAATTTATGTGATATTTTAGATGCCTACAATTGGTCGTTTCACTACCACTTACCATTATTAAGAGGGAATCACACCCAATCATCCTCCATCAATTTTGGATGATGATGAGGCATTAGGATTCTTCTATAAAAAATTATTTACCTCATGAAAAATATATCACAAAATTTTCATGGGGTTATGCCAAAATATTGGTGAAATACTATCATAACGTGGTACTAGGGAAGCCAGTACAATAATTGCATAAACCATTTCCCTTTCCCAATTATTTTCATAAAATTCCTTCCTCACCAATTTATAATGGAGAAGGAATCTCTTTTCAATGTTCCATGAATTTCTTCAGGGATTCATCCTCATGTTCACCTTTTTTGTGAGTGATGAAAGTCTCACATTTTTTGTTGGAAATGTTGGTCACCCTGCTGATGTTGGTTCCAATGGACCAACATTGGGATCATAACTACATGATTTCATACCAATAATTCTGGTTCCTAAAATTAATTAGGTGGTGTTGATTGAGGATCTTCCTCCTACAATGTCTCATTTTGGAGAATGACTACCCACAATGAACACAATTCCAGATTATATTCTTGGAGTTGTAGGTAAAAAAGATTTGGAACTTATGGATTTCCTTGACACTCAAGATATATGTAAATGCACATGGTTCCTTGACTACACTATCAAAAAAGAGACTCCTTTATAAAAGATCCTGAATAAATCATATAACCTTCATCATCTTTTCTTAGTCTTAGGCATGGGTGGATTTGATTTTAGACACCTGCATTCCCTTGTTTATCAGGTTCTTATTTTTTGAGAGGATTTATCTATTCCCAAGTGGGACCTCATTCAATTTAATTCTTAAAATATCTAAGAGGAAGAATTAAAGGATACTTATACTCCACTTCATCACATGGTTACTTAATAATCATGATTTTATGAACATATGGATACACATATGGAGGATATATAGTAATTTGAGGCTCGTGTAGCTATGATAAAGGAACATATGTTATCAAAAACTACAAGAATAGAGGCCCTCCGACATAATTGTCAAAATTTAAGGTCTCTCATTAAGCAAATTCATCTATTATCTGAATCAAAAGGAATGAAATGAATCAATCTCAATCATTCCCATGATGGTTCATATTAGAAATTATATAATCTACTTAATCAAGAAAGTAAATAACTACAGTAATCATTTCATATTTTTCTCATTGTCCATAAATGTTATGGAGAAACACTAATATTTAGATGTTCAAATAAAAATTATCAAATGAATTGAAATTTATATTTTCTCAACCATTTATCTTTCTATACCATATTTTCATTTCAATTTATATAGTAATATTGTAGTGGACTTGATTTAATGAAACATCTTGTAATGCTATAATATTTTCCTAATCCAAGTTAAATTGTGGGCATATTATGACTATTTCTAGGGCCACATGACACACCCAAAAATATTTTATGTCTTTTTTATTACAACCCTAATTTTTTCCTAATTCTACTATGATGTGAGATTAAGAGGTTTCACGTGAATTTTTCTTAGGTCATAATTTGGGGGTTTTCAACCTAACAATTTTTTTTACCTTTTCCCTTTAATTTTTAAATTTTTATCAAAAACGTGTATAGTGCACATCTAGTGAGCTAGGACTCAACAAGTTTTCAGGATTCCCTTCGTAGTTTTTATCCTGGTGAGTACTATAACCCCTTTTTTGGGAATTTTATAATATTTCAATTTGGACTAATGCAACTGGTGTTTAGGTTAAACAGATTTGACCATTAATCATGGGATGATGACCCTAGTAATAATGTTTTCCAAAAATGTTCCAATAATTTATAGACATATGAGGGAGGATTTTTTATCCAAAATTTTTTGATTCTTGATTTTGAGGCAGGATGTGGTCCATGAAAATGAGTATTGATAATGGACCACATTCGAAAAGTGGTTTCCATCATGATGCTGTTGGGGCATACAATGATAGGAGAGGTATCCCCTAAGAATGAATTTTCCACAGGTTGACATGACTTTTTTGTGGGAAACTTATGCAAATCTCACTCGGTCGTATCAATTCATAGGAAAACAAAGGTTTCCTCAAGACAGTAACACCTTATTTCTAATTTATGGGTAGTTTTGTGATGATCCATATTACTTATGACCGTGATTGTTGGTTATTCAAAGGAATATGTCTAAGAGTAATAAGGGTATCTACATTGGCACTAGCCTAGAATTGGATAAACCACTCCTACATGAATTTGGCTTGTGTAATGGATGGTGATGCGAATTGTGGTTTAGTGACATAAAAATAGGACCTAGATCACAATGTTTAATATCTTGCGGTAAGGACATATCATGCATTTTAACATCTTACAATAAGGATGTTGGATCTATAATTTTAAAGGTCATTTAGGTTGGATCAACTAGTTACTATCGAACCATTCCACGATGGTTTAACAAAGAATATTCTTCTTTCTTCATGAATAAAGGGGGATAACTGTAAACTACAACCTGGGGGATTCCAAATCTAAGGAGTGAAATGGGAGAAAAACATCATTGGGTCTTACCAAGATACAAGAGGGATCTCTAGAATTTTCCTTTTGTTTATAGGCTCTTATTGTGGGTGATTAATGAATATTCAACTAGTTCATATCATGAATATTCAAACAAAGTTGTTATCAAGACATTAAACCTCCATTTTCACTGCTCATAGAAAGATTATGGAGATTCAGACTTACCAAGACACAGAGTTTGGTTTGTATAAGGAAAAGGTCTAATTAGGGAAGGAGTATCTAATATCAAAATTACCAATGAATATTTATTAATACTTTTCTCACATAATTATGACCCATATGATAGAAGGGGAATTTTAACATTTATTTGTTATATTTGGGATCAAGGATTAAGGTCTTTGAATCACTATGTATCTTATCAGATTGAGAATCTTTCCATGTCTTGTTCTTGGAAGGACTTACCAAACATCGATATATCTTGTTGTCTGGATATGGGGAATTTATTTTTTAGTACATGCTTTCAAGTGGGGTAAGAACCCATACTGGACTCTTTTCCATAGATCGGACTCATACATAGGAGAGTGGGAGATTTATTTGTGTTGGTAGAATGGAATATAGAACATGGGAATCACTATGTATCTCATTAGAAAGAGAAATAATCCATGCCTAGTTTTAGTGTGAACATTCCATGTGCAAGTATAGACCATACAAAAGGAAGAGGGATATTTATTACGATGGATAGACCCAGAATTAGAGACTCATGCATCAATATGTATCATGTGACAATTAGAATCATGTCGAATATAGTTCCCAAAAATCATGTAATTTAGTGTCATGAAGTGAGGACATCATACATGTAGTTTAACATCATGCAGTAAGGAATAAATGATTTATTGAAGTTTAATGTCATACAACTAGGGTCATATTTCATGGAGATGATGAGTAATACAAGGATATTTATCCAATGATGTTCCAACATTCCTTTTATATGGAGGGGGGAAATGTAATCAATTATTATGTGTTTTCATTGATCAGGAGAAATGATATGGGAAAAAAATTCCCTCAATGCTTATAGAGATAGAATAGGCCTCTAATAGGGATGAATTTTCCACTAGTTTATAGGCCCTTTTGTGGGTGATTTATGTGTTACCATCAATTTTGTATCATGTATAGTCAGACAAAGGTGTCCATAGGACACTAACCATCCATTTCTGATGGTCATATATAGACTGTGGAGATTCTTAATTTTCCAGGATACAGAGTATGATATATCGAATAAATGTGTATGAGTACATAAGAAACATTTTGGATGATATTGGAAATGTAATTTGAAGTTCATTATTTAGATATGAATCATATATTGGAGGGGCAGTTTTGTTTCCTTGATAGACCTCTGAATGAGGGGACCCAAATTAAAATCTTCTACATGGAACCATTTTGTACTAGAGGGGGATATTTTACTTACTTTACCGCATGGGTGGGACTAGGAAATGAGGTCTATAAATAAGTATGTATCTCTTCAGAGTGAAAATCAAGACACATGTAGTTCATGATAGACCATGCGGTTTAATGTCATATATTGAAGAAATACAGTGTAATCTAACGTCTTATGGAAAGGTTGTACCATGTATTTAGCATCTTATGGATAGGATGATATCTCCCTGATCTGAAAAGGATATTACTTTATCATGTGGGGAATTCATTACCTAAACACCTAATCTCACATTTTCTATGCTCGTTGTGACAAACAAGGGGAGGAAAATGATTATTCCACCACATAAAGGTGATAGAGATGAAGGATGGAGGAATTTTGATTTTTTGGTGGCTATATCAGTACAAGATATCTTGGTTTTTCATTGTATATTGATAGATAGATAGTCAATCCATGTGTAGTTCCTATAAATTCTCCCTATATAGGTCTGACCCATACAAAGGGAGGGGGAATTTTTAACTTGGTTGCAGGTGGACCTAGGATTGGAGATGTAGGTGTCACTATGTTTCTCGAGACAATATGAATTAATCCATATGTAGCTATTGAACCCTAATTCTATATAAAAATTTCATTAACCATACAGTTTAACAACATGTTTCTAGAAAATGATTTCATGGGAACCAAGAGTGATAAAAAGGGTTATCAGGCCATGATGACCCCCAAGCATCAGACATGAAGTGGTAAAGTTTAAACCATTATGCTGTGTGTTCTCAAACCCGGACAAATTATATGGGAAAAAATATATCATTGAGATTATAGAAGTAGAAGAGGACTCTCCTGGGGTTGAATTTTCCTCTTAATTACAAGAACTTTTTGTGGGTGATTAATGAAAATACAACTAGGTAGGATCATGCATAGTCATAAAAAGTTTTCCTAAGGACAATGACCCTATTTTTCTAATGTACTAGGAAATATTGAGGGGATTCTAAATTTACCATGGAATAGACTACGATAAATATATTGAATGTGTCTGAGTATGCATAAATCATTTCAATTAGTATTATCCATAATGTTTGAAATTCCCCCACATAGATCTAATTCATGTGTAGGGAATGTGATGTTTTATTTTTTTATTTTTAGGTTGTGGTTGGCTGTGATAAGGGATACTGGCATCACAATATATCCTATATGTATAGGAATCAAGATAAACATAGTTCTAGAAAGGGGGTGTAGTTGGAAAACAATACCTAATGCTCTAATCTATTCACGTTTGGTTGGAAATATTGTGTGGTTTTACATCATGAAACAAGGATGTGGACCATTAAATTTAACATATTGTGGTCATGATGATGGTTTCTTATAGTTTTGTGTCCTGCAATGAAGACATGTATTTATGGGAATGATGGTTTTATGGATCAAAAGGAGATAAGACCTGAAATAAAGGGTGGATCTAAGGCGAAAGTATTGTGAAAGTTATCTAATGAATTTAGGGTAATTTTTTTTCTTGGTCTAATACATAATGTATAGGCATCACTACGTAACCCATGTGAATGGGAATCAACCCACATGTATTTTTGGAATTTATGTGTGGTGGGAGACCAACACCTAGAGTAGTGGTCCTCTCAGGTGAGTTCTATAATAACATGCATATTTATGTCATGAAAATTACATCAACTGTGCATTTTAACATTATACAGCAAGGAATCATGGTGTTCCCATTAATGTATCACATCCAATACCATTCCAACCCTATCATGAGATGATATGTCTTGACCATGTGTGGAATTATTTTTCAGAACAACTAAGCCCACAAGATCTCAAATTGGTGTGAGAAATGAGGAATGGAAATGGTTCCCCTTTCCATGGAGACAATTAGAGAAAAGATGGGGGAATTTTGTATCATTTGGTGGATGGGAAAAGATATAATATCCTAGAATCCATATGTATCCCATTGGTATTAGAATCAATATGTATGTATTTAATTATAAACCACATGGTTTAATCTCATTCTTCAAGGATGATAGTGTTATGTAGTTTTAGGTTATATGAAGAGGACCTATGGTGCCATGCATTTTTAACAACATACAGTGAGGATGGTGGAATCTTAGTTTAAGGTCTCACAGTTTGGACCATGGGGGTAGAACAAATGGATCTTTGTAGTGTTTAAGAGTTACAAACATTATGTGAATGAGGATTGAGGAGGCCCGATTTCCCACAACCCATTCATCAGAAGGCTCATACACAGTTTAAAGTTGTGTTTCTTTTACTAGGGCTCCTAATTTAAGGTTTTATATCTCAAATCATGTGCTAAAAAATTTAATTTCAAGTGGATCATACATTAAGGGTTATTTTCTCTAGAGGTTGTTTTTATGACATCAAAGAGGTAAAACCTGACATGAGTAGATAGAATACAAGCCCAAAAACCACATAAATAATTCAACATGAAGATCAAATATTTTATGTTCATAATTCTTGGACCATGAGTGGGGCCAAAAGTCTAATAATTCATGCTTTTGTGGTTGGTCCTAGAAATATGATGTCTAGGCATCACTGTATATTTCATATAAATAATATTAAAGATACATATAGTTTTAGATCCTTATTTTATAGTAGAATAAAATTGGAAGGGACAATCCTCTCTATCAAGGGCACCCAATGTTAATGATATAGGGTAAGGATATAGTTTATCATCATATGATGGGGACTTTTACCATGATTTTTAACATCATACAATCAGAATGACATGATACACAGTTTAATGTCTTATAATATATACAAGAAGAACATCAAATGGTTTATTGTCATAATTCTTGGATCGAATAAAAATAGTTTAAGGTCATCTTGCATAGACCATAATATGACTATTTTTTAAGGTTTTAAACTCTGACCAAAGGCTCTTTGAATAAGGTTATAAAGTTTGGATCATGGGGGTGAGTGTCGAGGGTGGATTCCTATAGTGTGGTGGCATTAAAAATCCTATTTGAATTATGAATGAGGATTTCTAGTACCACACCACACGTTACTTGTGTATGAACCTGAATCCTCTTTGGAGGTATGTTTTTATTTTTCTTGTGTTTTAAGAAAAATATGAATTTCTAGAAATTTTCTAAGTACACACCGTGTACTCGGTTACCACGGGTAGCCAGGTGCTAGCCGTGTAGCGGCTATACACACGGCTGTGTGCGGTGACCTGGAGACCGCCTAAAGAAAATTACAGAAAAGGCAAGTACACGCCGTTTATTTTGTTTTTTTATTAAATGGACCGGGGTCATGTCTAATCTACCGAAACATCTTCTTCTCCAATATCATCAATAGAGAGCATCCATATGGCATGGATATTTGCTGATTCCCCAATCGAGTGCCTGTTCTCCAAATAGAACTTTGTCATTTGTGTTGAAATAGAATCGGTGAGTTCTATCTTCTTGTTGAACGCCATCTTCTGATTTCTCCTCTCTCATGAGATATCATGGGTTGAATGTTTTAGACATTTTTGTTGATCTACGGTGTTCTTGGTCGACTCGAGGCTTGAGGATCACTTATATACATCTCTCAACACCGAGGTAGGAGGTTTGTGCCTTTGTGTTGAAAGTATTTGAGTTATAAGTGCAAAAATCCCTAATACCCATGAACGGGGTATTGCGCATTCAACGTTTTAGCCATATTGTTTGTCTGATTTTCTTGTATTCCTGAGTAGAGGTTATTTAATTTGAATGGGGTTAATTTTAATGCTTTGGAAGTGTTTTCCCTTGCATGTTTTGGTTGTGGCTATTTTGTTTTGCTTAGCCTGTTAGGCTTCCTTGTTTATTCCCATGCCTAGTATTGTTGGATGGTGTCATTGTTGTTCTGATATGCTGATATGACATAGAATGCTAGGCAAGTAGTTCTTGAGGTTTACTTGGGATGATACATGTACTATACTTGTTTGAATTACATAGGGGTGTGAGAACCTGGTGTAGTATATATAACAACCCATACTTTACATACATTATTAATACTTCAAAATTGAAGTACACCTAATACAACGTATAACAAAACCATGAGAGGACCATATAGGTATAGTGTCTTCAGAAACTGGGAAACATAAACAACTGGTTCATAAAGCGTCTACACTATCTCCCATTTATTTCATCATATCTATAGTTCCTTTTGGCATATCTTACTTAATAACCTTCTTCCTGACCAGGGGAAAGAAAACATACAAAAGGGTGAGCTCAAATGCTCAGTAAGGGTAAACAAAAGAAATATCAATCACAACATATTCATAAGAACATAACATTTTGTAAATCTTACCCTACAAAAGAGATCAAAATTTCATAACATGGGATAAATCATGGTAGTGAAATGTAATCACAATAATCATAACTTAAGACATTAATCTTTGTGTCAAACACACATAATCATAGAGAATCATTTCTTATTAGTCAAGACTCAATTTCCAAGACTATCTTAGTGGACAAAGTCCATTTCTGAACCGAGTTCATTCCTCGTTTCAGTCCTGTTTCACTGAACCGGTTTAACCTGCCGTTCCAGCCATGTCTATATCATGAGATATAAAATCTTTACCCAATGCATTGGAGGGAGATATAGGTCCCACCCATCTCATAATGATACCATTCTTATGTGTGCCACAAAATCATAAACCATACATCATTGCATAACCCATGTAATAAAAATGGGAATCTTAAACATCATGACATCATAAAATAATTCATATGAGATAAAGGAATTAATAAAAGTAATTCCATCACAACATAATCAAATCAATTTAATAATAGGGATAGAAACAGAACCCTGCATTATTATAGATGGAAAATAATTTTGATAAAACACTTGAACTCCATTCTTGAGGAAAATATCCTTTCTACTTTAAAAACATTTTTCCTTTCTTAACATGTCATACAATTTTAAACTAAAAGAAGTTGATTAAAAATAAAATTGAAAACTTGTAAGGGAATCTTTTTGGAAATAATGTTTTAAACAATCCATTCATGTCGTATAATTAAAAAAAACATTCTTCTCGTACTTTTTTTGGAAAAGTCAAAAAGTACCTCGTACGAAAAACGACAAAAGATTCATTTCATATGTTTTACTAAAAACTCATCGAAGGGTAAAATTGGATTTAAAAAATTGTAGGTGGATATAAATAATATTACATATTGAGGAAACATATATGTGGATGATAAAATACACCCCAATAAATTCCAAAGTATAAACAATCTCGGATAAAAAAATGATATTTTGATATTTCCCTTACCTTAGGTCCAATTTGCTTCGTAAGTGTCTGAACCTCCTGTATAATGATTTAAATAATGTCATTGACTTATTAAATAATCATATTAAAAGTTATTATATCATATATGGTTCACTTATGACAATATATTACACATTCTTATGTAAATTAAAGTTAGAGTAGTGTTTTGGGTAAAATCATCTTATTTATCGTACGTGTTTGGACTTGTTGTTCTTGATGTTATTATTACTTATATCATGATTAACTTGCCTAAAAAATGTAAATAATGATTTATATATCATATAAATTAATTATATATCTAGCATATACAAGCATTTATAATATTACATAACATATAGAGGTAAGAAATGAAACGCACCGTTCATGGAGACGGTAAGTCGTACGTACGCATGAACGCTACTTTCATTTCTATTTCTTATTTTAATGGAATTAAAACATAATTATACATAGGAATATTATAATTCCAGTATAATATCATATATAATATCATTAACCATATCCTTTATACATCCCACATAAGGTATTAACGAATCACATCACTTTGAGGGGGCGGTAGTCCGCACTTCCTCAAATGAGATTATCGTATTTACCGACTATGGAAACCGTAAAGGCTTGATATAATTATTAAGTAAATAAGAATAAGTAAATCATAAACATAATATATATTATATATAAATACATTTCCATAATAATGGCCACCATGAGAGGTGGTAGGAGAAAATCGAACAATCATCGTTTCGTGAGGCGTTAGTTTTCCATCACAGAAACATTATGTTCTTCATCTATTAGATGGAGGTGTGTGTAAGTGTAGTTTTAATCCTTCTCATAACAAAATCCTATTATATTTAGTATATTGGTTTTGTTACAAAATAAAGGATTAAAAAGAGTTTAGGGGTTGGAGAAGTAGAATAAAAGAAAACAACTTAAGAGAAACAGTTACCTTTAATTTTGGTAACTTCCTTTGGTTTGAACCAAAATGACTTCTTGGAGAGTCTTCTGCCTAATGTAAGGCTTCAAGGGGGAGGAGAGGGATGTAGGGAGCTTAGTTGGGCAGATTTTGGACGATCCAAGAGGCTTGAGATGTGTGAGTAATTTCATAGAACTGGCCTCCTTTTATAAGGGAGTGGAGGGGCTCTTTAGGAAAGTGTGAAAACACTATTTTATTATAAACTTATCTTCAGTTTCAAGA
The DNA here is from genome assembly GCA_963277665.1 of Viscum album. Classification (NCBI taxonomy): domain Eukaryota; kingdom Viridiplantae; phylum Streptophyta; class Magnoliopsida; order Santalales; family Viscaceae; genus Viscum; species Viscum album. The sequence goes on along the minus strand of OY728143.1, from coordinate 1,706,384,873 downwards.
GGTCCAAACCACATTAATGCCGAATATAAGATGACTCATATTCGAAATAAAATCATCCAATAGGAATTGTACAGGTTTTGGATGATATTTTAATCATTTTAATCTTATTTATTTAAATCATTTATTAATGAGGTAAATACTGCATCATTATTGTGTCATAAATAATTTAATTTATCTGATGTCTAAAAATTATAAAAAAATACCAACATGTAGGAAATATTTTTATATTTCCAATTAATATTTATAGTCCAAAATATAATTTATATATTCTCTTATAAAAATTAATTACTAAACGAGTTTTTGTTAATTCCAATTTTGTCTTTACATTAAATTAATTAATCTAATGTGTCATTGTCTTTCATAAGTGGCTCCATGGGGTCCCCAAATCGACTCAAGAATGCCCATGGTCGGCCAATACTCATCCAATAATGTTAGGACAAGTGTAAAGGTAATTTTTGAATTATTATAATATTCTTTTAACCTTGAATTACCCTATTTACCTTTAACCGTAGTAAATAAAAATTACCGTAGTTACTATTCATAGTAACAAAAAAATAAAAGTAACCTATTAACATAATTTGGACCCAATGATTCCAAATATGGAATCCATTTTTCAAAATTCAAAACACATAATTTGCAGTAATTAATTTAAAATCAATCTCGTTGTTAAGCAAATGGGTTTTAAAAGTTAAAACATTGCCAAAGATTGAATTTATTTAACCTACGAATTCAATGTAAAATCAAGGCTAATGACATAAATTATATTAAATGGTAAAAATATATTCTATTTATACTTTAAAAACATTCAATATTATAATTCAACCATATAAATTATTGCGATTAAAATTTTGTTTTTAATTAAAATATAGCGTGTTTTTACTATTCATTAAAATATGAAAGTTATCAGAATAATATGAAAAATTTATCCAAAGTAAATTTTTATATCTTGATTCTAAATAATAATTTTTTTTTGTCAAATTGAACTTATAAAATTGTCAAAAACTATATTTAATGTGGGTGTGCCATCAAAAGGTGGTAAAACTGCATTTTTTGAAAAATACTTCTTTTATCCAAAAAAACTGATTTTGTTTTCATACCTCATTCTAGAAAATGTATAAGATGAATTAAAATGTTATAAAATTCAAAATTCAGTTTATACTATTCATAACGGCTAGTATTATAATATATCTTTGTTTAGTGAAACTCGGTATTGCGTACGACACAAGCTATCGAGGAAGGTCGCGGTTGCGTGTAAAGCAAGACAAGCTAGTGTTGTGTGTAGTGAAAGATTCCTTTGATTATTTATATAACATAAAAAACAAAATATTTCTCATAAAAGTCTCGGGTGTTACATTCTACCCCCTTAAAAAGAATTTCTCCCTTGAAATTCGTCACTTTGTAACAAACAGATGAGGATGCCTCTCCCTCATCATATCCTCAAGTTCCCATGTAGCTTCTTCTAATTGGTGGTTCCTCCATAAAACCTTCACCAAGCGAGTGGTATTGTTCCGTAGGAATTTTTCACTATGATCCATAATATCTATGGGCTGTTCTTCATAGGAAAGATCTTGCTCCAGCAGTACAACTTCTGAGTTGAGTACATGTGAAGGATCAGGTATGTACTTTCTCAGGAGAGATACATGGAACGCATCGTGAACTTGAGAGAGATTCGATGGAAGCTCCAATTGGTAGGCTACCTTCCCAACATGATCCAGAATTTCAAAAGGACCGATATATCTAGGGCTCAACTTTCCCTTCTTTCCAAATCTCATGACCCTCTTCCAGGGAGATATTCGTAAGAACACTTTATCACCCAATTCAAACTCTAAGTCTTTTCTTCGGTTGTCGACATAACTTTTTTGTAGAATCTAAGCTGATCTTATGTGTTGTTGAATAGATCTGACCTTTTCTTCCATTTCATCAACGAGATCAGGTCCTAATATCTTTCTTTCCCCAACTTCATCCCAGCAAGTTGGAGTCCTGCATTTCCTTCCATATAGAGCTTCATAAGGAGCCATCTGAATACTGGAGTGAATGCTATTATTATTAGAAAATTCCACCAAAGGTAGGTGTTGATCCCAACCACCTTTGAAATCCATAGAGAAAGCTCTCAATATATCTTCTAGAGTTTGAATTGTCCTCTCAGACTGACCGTCTATCTGAGGATGATAAGGAGTGCTGAAACTCAACTCTATATCCAGAGTATGCTGAAGACTTCGCCAGAACTTTGAGGTAAACCTCGGATCCCGATCAGATATAATAGAAAGTGGTACTCCATGAAATCTTACCACTTCCTTCACATACATCCTGGAAAGCTGATCCAGAGAGAAATCCTATCTAATAGCGATGAAGTGTGCCGACTTTGTAAGACGATCAACTATGTCCCAGATAGCATTATTGCCTTTTGATGTTTTATAAAGTCCTGTGACAAAGTCCATAGTGATGTTTTCCCATTTCCATTCGGGTATGGGTAATGGTTGTAACATCCCCTTAGACTTCTGTCTCTCGGCTTTAACTTGCTGACAAACCAAGCATCGAGAGACATATTCAGCAACATCTCTTTTCATGACATCCCACCAGAAGTACTCTTTCAGGTCCCTATACATCTTCATTCTTCCAGGATGAATAGAGAATGAAGAACTATGAGCCTCATCCAGCATCTCCTTATTTAATTCGAGGATGGGAGGAACACAAACCCGATTCCTGAACTTTATTATCCCATCACAATCAAGGTTGAATTCAGGAACATTTCTCACCTTCTTTTGTAACTCTGCATCTTCTTTCTGTGCCTCTTTAATCTTCAAATGTATATATGGTTGAAAATTCATTTGAGAAAGATAAGATTTTTTCCCTTTCATTCTAATTCCATGATCCATCCTTTGTAAATCCATAAATATTGGATCTTTTGTGATCCTCATCGTGGATAAACTGGCATGGTCTTGTCGACTTAATGCATCTGCCACCTTGTTTTCTTTCCCAGGGTGGTAATGAATTGAGCAGTCGTAATCCTTAATCAACTCTAACCATCTTCTTTGGCGCATATTCAGACCCTTTTGTGTGAAAATATACTTTAAACTTTTATGATCAGTATAAATGTCACACCTTTCTCCATAAAGATAATACCTCCAAATCTTTAATGCAAAGATTACCGCAGCTAACTCCAAATCATGAGTTGGGTAATTTTGCTCATGGATTTTCAACTGTCATGAGGCATAAGCTATCACCGTATCATTTTGCATAAGAACACACCCCAATCCCTTCTTGGATGCATCACTGTAGATCACAAACCTTTCTCCACTACAAGGCAGTGTGAGTACAGGTGCACTGGATAACCTTCTTTTCAACTCCTTGAAATTCTCTTCACATTCCTCCATCCAAACAAACTTAACTCCCTTCCAAGTCAACTTGGTGAGTGGATTAGATAATCGTGAAAATTCTTTCAAAAAACGTCGATAATATCTAGCCAAAACAAGAAAACTTCGGATATCGGTTACTGTTGTTGGTCTCAAACATCTTTCGATAACCTCTGTTTTTGCTGGATCCATAGATATCCCCTCTTTTGAGATTATGTGACCCAAAAATGAAACTTTTTGAAGCCAAAACTCACAATTGGTAAATTTGGCATAAAGTTTCTCCTTTCTCAGGGTCTTCAATATAATTATCAAGTGATCTTCATGTTCTTCCTTTCTCTTTGAATAAACAAGAATATCGTCTATAAAGACTAGCACAAACAGATCAAGATAGTCTCTAAAGACTCTATTCATCAGATCCATGAAGATAGCAGGGGCATTAGTAAGACCAAATGGCATCACTATAAATTCATAGTGTCCATACCTTGTACGGAAAGCTGTCTTTGGTATATCCTCCATTTTGACCCTTAATTGATGATACCCGGAACGAAGATCAATCTTGGAAAAGTATTGAGCTCCGTGTAGTTGGTCAAATAAGTCATCAATTCACGGGAGAGGATATTTTTTCTTGATAGTGATCTTGTTAAGTTCTCGATAATCAATGCAAAGTCTCATTGATCCATCTTACTTCTTAACAAACAGAACAGGTTCTCCCCACGGTGATGCACTAGGTCATATAAACACCTTATCAAGATTCTCTTGTAGTTGCTTCTTCAATTCATGCAACTCAATTGGGGTCATTCTATAAGGTGTCTTTGAAATAGGCAAAGCACCTGGTACGAGTTCGATTGAAAACTCAACTTCACGATTTGGTGGAAGACCCGGCAATTCCTACAGAAAGACATCATCAAACTCCTGTAAAATGGTCATATTCTTAATCATGAGTTTCTCACCAACCATTTGAGATAAATAACCTTCATTTAGTGGAATCAAGACCCATAAGATGGAAGAAATTTCCACTTGAAGGTTATGTTCATCCTTGCATCGATAGACGATCAAAGATTTATCTGGAATATGAAATGTGACTTACCTTATTTGGCAATTGATATGAGATCCATATAGAGAAAGCCAATCCATGCCAATAATCACATCAAATTCCACTATAGGGAGGATCACAAGATTTGCAGGAAGCACTTTCCCACAAACTTCAATCGGAGAAGAATTATAAACTTTTGATGCGACTATTGTGCCATTAGGGGTTGTCACAGCCAACTCAACATCTAATTGTTGAGGTAATACGGTGATACCCTTAGAAAATTCTTCAGAAATAAAAGAGTGGGTGGATCCAGAATCAAATAAAACATTTGCTACTTTAGAGTGGATAGTAAGTGTACCTTTCACCACATCGTTATCATACTCCACATCGCTGATAGAAATTTCATGTGACTTTCCTTATTATTTAGCCTTAAGATTTTGTTAACGTCGATCATCATCCACAACCCTTGGATTAGGGCATTGATTGGCATAATTCCCCATTTCCTTGCACTTGTAACATTGAAGTGTAGGAGGTGCACTCTGTGTAGCCTTTTCATTGTTCGCATCACTAGAAATCTTCTTCCCATCATTGCGGCATTCAAATGCCCGATGACCTTCCTTTCCACATTTGAAACATTTACTTGTCCCTTTAAGACAACTCCCTCTATGTTTCTTTCCAAACTTTGAGCATAAGGGGAAACTCATCTTCTTTTCAGTGTGCTCTTTAGATTTTCCTTTGAATTCCATTTTCCTCTTCTTATCAAACCCATATGACTGATGGGTTACTCTAATCTCCATCTCAACTTTGAGAGCACATCGAACGATTTCCTCGTAGCTATTGAAGTCCCTTATGGCTAACGCCCTTCGAAGACTTGGTTTTAAGCCACTAAAGAATCGATCGATCTTACTCTCGGGTTGGATAATAATACCAGAAGCGTACCTTGAAAGTCTTGTAAAATTTGCTTCATAGGTACCAACAGATTCATCATCCTTTTTCTTTATTTCAAGAAACTCCTTCTCCATCTTTGTTCAGAGAATACGAGGGAAGTACTTATTGAAAAATAAGTTCTTGAACTCTTCCCATTCCATGGACTCAATTTCATCTCTTGGCCTCGTATTCTTGATAAGATTCCACCATTGATCAGCATCACCATCCAAACGATACACTACTAAGATGACTTTATCATGTTCAGAACATTGAAGAACTGAAAATGTATTTTCAGTAGTATTGATCCATTGTTCAGCAACTAATGGATCAGTATACCCGCTGAATGAAGGTAGACGCTGTCTCATGAAGGATTCAACAGAATGTTGCTCCTTCCTTTGCTCGTATGGAAGTCATGCATGATTCATAGCTTGAGAAAGTTGTGTGAGCATGGATACAAGATTTTTCATTCCAGCTCCCATAACGTTTGGTTGCTTAGGGGGACAATCATTGCATTGCCCATCGCATTCCGCATTAACACGGTTCCTTCGGGTTCCAGCCATTGACTAAAACCAAGAAGAATAGTGTGAGCAACACTAATTATAATAGGAAAACCACATAATCAAGAATAAAATTTCACACTTAAGGTCTTATCCTAGGTTATTCATGGCCATTTCCAGAACACTAAGATTGTGTTCTATGCTTAGACTTATCCTTATAGTTCTTACTAAGGTTTTCACATCCTAGTTTCCAAAGGTTGACTATACATTTCCTCTGATACCAACTATAACGACCCATACTTTACATACATTATTAATAATTCAAAATTGAATTACACTTATTGAAACATATAACAAAACCATTAAAGGACCGTATAGGTATAGTGCCTTTACAAACTGGGAAACATAAACAACTGGTTCATAAAGAGTCTACATTGTCTCCCATTTATTTCATCATATCTATAGTCCCTTTTGGCATATCTTACTTAATAACCTTATTCCTAGCCTGGGGAAAGAAAACATACAAAATGGTGAGCTCAAATGCTCAGTAAGGGTAAACAAAAGAAATATCAATCACAACATATTCATAAGAACATAACATTTTGGAAATCTTACCCTGCAAAAGAGATCAAAATTTCATAACATGGGATAAATCATGGTAGTGAAATGTAATCACAATAATCATAACTTAAAACATGAAGCTTTGTTTCATACACACATAATCATAGAGAATCATTTCTTATTAGTCAAGACTCATTTCCAAGACTATCTTAGTGGACAAATTCCATTTCTGAACCGAGTTCATTCCTCGTTTCAGTCATGTTTCACTGAACCAGTTTAACCTGCCGTTCCAGCCATGTCTATATCATGAGATATAAAATCTTTATCCAATGAATTGGAGGGAGATATAGGTCCCACCCATCTCATAATGATACCATTCTTATGTGTGCCACAAAATCATAAACCATACATCATTGCATAACCCATGAAATAAAAATGGGAATCTTAAACATCATGACATCATAAAACAATTCATATGAGATAAAGGAATTCATAAAAATAATTCCATCACAACATAATCAAATCAATTTAATAATAGGTATATAAACAGAACCCCATATTATCTTATATGGAAAATAATTTTGATAAAACACTTGAACTCCATTCGTGAGGAAAATATCCTTTCTACTTTAAAAACATTTTTCCTTTCTTATCATGTCATACAATTTTAAACTAAAACAAGTTGATTAAAAATAAACTTGAAAACTTGTAAGGGAATATTTTGGAAATAATGTTTTAAAAAATCCATTCATTCCGTATAAGTAAAAAAACATTCTTCTCATACAGTTGTCGGAAAAGTCAAAAAGTACCTCGTACGAAAAATGACAAAAGATTCATATCATATGTGTTACTAAAAACTCACCGAAGGGTAAAATTGGATTTAAACAATTGTAGGTGGATAGAAATAATATTAAATATTTATGAAACATGGATTTGGATGATAAAATACACCCCAGTAAATTCCAAAGTATAAACAATCTCGAATAAAAAAATGAGATTATGATATTTCCCTTACCTTAGGTACAATTTGCTTTGTAAGTGTCTGAACCTCCTGTATAATGATTTAAATAATGTCATTGACTTATTACATAATAATATTCATTGTTATGATATCATATATGGTTCACTTATGACTTTATATTACCCATTCTTATGTAAATTAATGTTAGAGTAGCGTTTTGGGTAAAATCATCTTATTTATCATACGTGTTTGGACTTGTTGTTCTTGATGTTATTATTACTTATATCATGATTAAATTACCTCCAAAATTTAAATCATGATTTATATATCATATACATTCATTATATATCTAGCATATACAAGAATTTATAATATTACATAACATATGGAGGTAAGAAATGAAACGCACCGTTCATGGAGACGGTAAGTCGTACGTACGCATGAACGCTACTTTCATTTATATTTATTATTTTAATGGAATTAAAACATAATGATACATAGGTATATTATAATTCCAGTATAATATCATATATAATATCATTAACCACATCCTTTATACATCCCACATAAGGTATTAATGAATCACATCACTTTGAGGGGGTGGTAGTCCGCACTTCCTCAAATGAGATTATCGTATTTACCGAATATAGAAACTGTAAAGGATTGATATAATTAGGAATTAAATAAGAATAAGGAATTAATAAACATAATATATATTATATATAAATACAGTGCCATCATAATGGCAACCATGAGAGGCGGTAGGAGAAAATCGAACAATCATCGTTTCGTGAGGCGTTAGTTTGCCACCATAGAAACGTTATGTTATTCATCCATTAGATGGAGGTGTGTGTAAGTTTATTTTGAATCCTTGTCATAACAACATCCTAGTATATTTAGGATATTTTTGTTGTTACAAAAGAAAGGATTAAAAAGAGTTTAGGGGTTGGAGATGTAGAATAAAAGAAAACAACTTAAGAGAAACTGTTACCTTTAATTTTGGTAACTTCCTTTGGTTTGAACCAAAAGGACTTCTTGGAGAGTCTTCTACCTAATGTAAGGCTTCAAGGGGGAGGAGAGGGATGTAGGGAGCTTAGTTGGGCAGGTTTTGGATGATCCAAGAGGCTTGAGAGGTGTGAGGAATTGCATAGAATCGGTCTCCTTTTATAAGGGAGTGGAGGGGCTCTTTAGGAAAGTGTGAATACACTATTTTATTATAAACTTATCTTCAGTTTAAAGAGGTCCAAAACACATTAATGTCGAATATAAGATGACTCATATTCGAAATAAAATCATCCAATAGGAATTGGACAGGTTTTGGATGATATTTTAATCATTTTAATCTTATTTATTTAAATCATTTATTAATGAGGTAAATACTGCATCATTATTGTGTCATAAATAATTTAATTTATCTGATGTCTAAAAATTATAAAACAAATACCAACATGTAGGAAATCTTTTTTATCTTTACAATGAATATTTATAGTCCAAAATATAATTTATATATCCTCTTATAAAAATTAATTACTAAACGATATTTTGTTAATTCCAATTTTGTCTTTACATTAAATTAATTAATCTAATGTGTCATTGTCTTTCATAAGTGGCTCCATGGGGTCCCAAAATCAACCCAAGGATTCCATGGTCGGCCACTACTCATCCAATAAGGTTAGGATAAGTTTCAAGGTAATTTTTGAATTATTATAATATTCTTTTAACCTTGAATTACCCTATTTACCTTTAACCGTAGTAAATAAAAATTACTGTAGTTACTATTCATAATATCAAAAAATATAAAAGTAACCTATTAACATAATTTAGACCCACTGATTCCAAATATGGAATCCATTTTTCAAAATTCAAAACACAGAAGTTGCAGTAATTAATTTAAAATTAATCACGATGTTAAGAAAACGGTTTTTAAAAGTTAAAACATTGCCATATATTGAATTTATTTAACCTACGAATTCAATGTAAAATCAAGGATAATGACATAAATTATATTAAATGGTAAAAATATATTCTATATATACTTTAAAAACATTAAATATTATAATTTAACCATATAAATTATTGTGATGAAAAAAGTTGTTTTTAATTAAAATATAGCGTGTTTTTACTATTCATTAAAATATGAAAGTTATCAGAATAATATGAAAATTTTATCCAAAGTAAATTTTTATATCTTGATTCTAAATAATAATTTTATTTTGTCAAATTGAAATTATAAACTTTTTAAAAACTATATTTAATGTGGGTGCGCCATCAAAAGGCGGTAAAACTGCATTTTTTTTAAAATACTTCTTTTATCCAAAAAAAACTGATTTTGTTTTCATACCTCATTCTAGAAAATGTATAAGATGAATTAAAATGTTATAAAATTTAAAATTCAGTTTATACTATTCATAATGGCTAATATTATAATATATCATTGTTTAGTGAAACTCGGTATTGCGTACGACGGAAGCTATCGAGGAAGGCCGCAGTTGCGTGTAAAGCAAGGCAAGCTAGTGTTGTGTGTAGTGAAAGATTCCTTTGATGATTTATATAACATAAAAACAAAATATTTCTCATAAAAGTCTCGGGTGTTACAGTAGACCATTGGGAGAATGGATGTAAGGGCTTCTCTAGAGTGTTTGTAATTATTATCATGATGAGAGACCATAAGGGGAATTGATTTTGAGTGATTCCTCATAGTTTCTTTAGTTCCTCAGCATCGGCCACAGGGGGAATGTGACGTTTAATGCTTCCCTTGAGAACCTTTAGTACCGATATGAGACTATTGGGGGAATTGACATTGAGTGCTTCCTCAGAGAGTCTATAATTGATCTGAACTAGGGGTTATACTGTGTGTGCTACCCAGAGGGTTGCTTGTGTTACTAGGTGGGACCAGAGGGGATAGGTTGTGAGTACTTCCCAGAGGGTTACCTTTCGTGTTTAGCTACTTTCTTGTGTTGTTAGATAGGACTAGAGGGGATAGGCTGTGAGTATTTTTCAGAGGGTTACCTGTTTGTTTTTACCTACTTGTTCAACTGCTGTTTGATATTTGAAACTGAATGCTTTGAATCTGTGGATTGTTTACTGCTTTCATTTCATATTACCTGCCATATATTCACTAACTGTTAGGCACAGATCTTTTGGTGGTTTCCTACAGGGATTTAGTCTTACACCCTATTTGGTCCATTCATTTGGGTTTAAACAGATTATATTGCAGTAGGTATAGATAGGGGCAAGAACCCTTTTACTTCAAGTACTTGAGTGCTGTGGAGATGGAGAGAATAGGACCAAGATGAGTCTTGCGATGCTGAGTATTTTATCTGTTTTCTTTTGTACTTTGGTTTAGTATTGTATTTCAACATTGTGACTTGTTTGACTTCTTTCCTAGACATATGTATCATGCATCATTTTACATATATGTGCTCCAGTTGTTATTGCTTCTAGTATTCCACTGTTTATTGTTGTATGTATGTTTACTGCTTCTGCTATTGTATATATCTTCACTTCTGTTGTGTTACTCTACCAATGAGGGCATAATTTCCCCACTATCACACCCAAGGACATGTCTACTAGTCAGAAACCTCTAGCGTTAGGTGAAATGCATTGTAGGCCATGTGACCAACCGGGTACAGGGCGCCTCTAGGTGGCTTCCAAAATCGGGATGTTACAAATAGATATCAAAATGATTTTTTTCTCTTTATTTACTATTTGGAGCCTATATCCAGGGATAGGAAAGGATTGGTACTTGGTAATGAGTTGTTCCCAAGAGTAGCTAAATCTTGTATAGGGAAAAGCCAATCTACCACGCTTATTACAATTTTTCTGGTTGTGCAATTTTACAGTTGATTTGATTTTCATCGTTTGGTGATTTACATGCTTTGTGCTATTACCATTGATATTATTGAGGTTCTATTTCTGTTGCAACCCTATGAGATGAGGGTATGTCGTCTCATGCATCATATAGGCACTCGCTATAAATCACATGTCATGCATTATTTATATTCCATTTACGGTGAATTAGAAATTGCATGTTGTTGTGATAGTTGTTGTGCTAGATATAAATGTTGTTGTGATAGATGACTTGATATAATACCTGATGTCTGATAAGGTATTGTTTTTTGTAAGGTTTTGTTTGGATGAATGCCAAAATTTGGTTCTTAAGGTGCTATGGTCCCTCATAAACCGTAATTTTATGGATCATTATATTGTTACCCTTGTTTATAACATGTATAAGATGTCAATCTTTGATTCACGAGGATTATGGGCCCTCACAGATCAGAATTTGGCACTTAACTGTTCGTTTCAGTTTTTTCTGGGCATCTGAAGTAGTTTCTGAGGCTTACTGTCCAGAAAACCCCATAATACATGGCATTTAGTTATGAACACGCGTTGTGTGTCCTTCTGTTAAGTAAGGAAATTTAATTTTAAAGTAAATATCGTGTACTATATGTACATGTCTTGTAGTCTCTAACTGTGTCACAGGCCCTGTGGAATAAGACACGAGGCCTGGAAAATCATGGTAGGACACATCGTGTACCAGATGTGCACGCCATGCGTCGAGACCTTTTTCCCGCCCGTGTGACTAACGACACAGATGGATGAAAACTTAAGTTATACACTTCATGTTACTCTTGTACACGTCGTGTAGTTTAAACCCTACATCCGGCCATGTGGCTAACAACACAGGTTGGAAGAGTCTATTCTTATACATGTTGTCTCCACCTTGAACATGTCTTGTAGTGTGAGTCGTGTATCCGGCAGTGTCACTAATAACATGGGTCAGTGGAGCTCGTATTTTACACGCTGTGTCTGGCACAAACACACTTTGTAGTCTTGTTTTAGGAGAACCGTGTGGGTCAACTATGTAAGGGGATTCGGGAAGGGGAAAAGGATTCAAGTACACGTCATGTGTTAGGACAACACATCGTGTGGTTGGGGTGTTACACAACTATTTGTGGAAGTAGTACACACCCATGTGAATGGCTTAAGGGAACACGATGTGTAGGGTATTTACATGTAGTGCAGTCATGTTTTAAAAAACATGAATGATTTCTTTATTTTGTTCCCTTATTGTCCTTCCTATATTCAGTCCTTGATAATCTTGATCTAAGGTGTGTTTTTGACCTTGCATAGTCATTTCATTGAGACGTCCTCTGGTTTTCTTCTAGTTACAGGGTAGTGATCAGATGCTGGATATGGCTGATCAGGGACTTCCTCCGGATCCTCTTGTTGTGCCAGTCTTGGCACTAGAAATTATACCAGATGCATGTGCTGATGTGCAGTTCAGGGAAGCCTTCATGAGGATGATAAAGACCTTCTAGGGAGAACCACCTCCTACCTCATATATGGAATATTTGATGCTAGTTTTCCAGTTGCAACATCCTCCCACCTTTTAGGGGAAGGAGGACCTCAGGCTATAAAGTCGTGTCTAGAAGCCATGATGACGATCTTCGAGCATCTGATGCCACCTCCAAAATGGTGGGTCAATCTCGCTGCCTACATGCTACGATATTCCGCCAAGAGATGTTGTTATGTGATCTCACAGGAGAGTCATAAGTAGGTTATGGTTTAGGAGGAGTTCCAACGCATCTTTTATGATTACTTCTATCTGGAGACCTTGAGGGCCGATTGAGCTTGGGAGTTCATGAGTCTAGAGCATGGTACCCATTAGGTTGTGAATTATTCCTCTCATTTCACCAAGATTCATCATTTCACACCCGTTTTAGGAGGAGATACGTTGTTCTTGGCAAGGAAGTTTGAGGATGGTCTCAGATAGGACATCTGATTGCATGTGAATAACTTCTGGTTGACTTCCATCACTTCCATCATCAACCAGGCACTGATCATGGAGTAAAATCTAAGGGATTCTGGAGTTGTGAGCAAGGTTGGATCAGCATCTGGAGCTAGTGCTCCTCCTTCTGATATCAGGAATTTCCATAGGGATTCTATGTGTGGGTATTTTAGGGACGAGAGACACCTTCAGGTAGCTAGGTGGTACGCTACCAGTGCGGGAGGAGTGGGAATATGAGGCCGCAGTGCCAGAGAGACCTTGTGGATTACCGATATTTTGGTAAGATGGGTCACATTCAGTGTTTCTGTCAGGTCTTCTCACCAGCAGCTGGTGACCAGGGTTCATCTATGACTCCTCATACTGGAGCAGCTCCCCCAGTTTCTCACCAGTCTAGGAACTGGAGTTCTTTCAGCCATTTAGGTTGAGGTGGAGGTTGTGACCGTGGTGGTCAGTCGCTAGGCTATCAGTGATAGCAAGGTGGATCAGCTCAGAGGGGTCAAGTAGGGTCACAGGGCCATGGAGCAGGCCAGACTTTTGTAGTGAAGCAGATCGAGCAGGAGCAGGATCCCGAACCCTCTATAGTTTGAGGTGAAATCCTAGTTGCCTCAGTTTAATCTTATTATCTTTTTAGCGTAGGGGATTCCCATATCTTTATATCTGTTATTATTGTGGATAGACTTGGGCTTTGTATCCTTTATTTATCTGATATCTTGACACTAGAAACTCCGTTGGGGATGAGAACATCTATTGTATGTTAGTTCAAGGAGTTCCCTCTTGAGGTTGGTGGGTGTCACTTCCTTTGGAATCATTATGTCCTAGAGATGACAGGATATAATTTCATTCTTATAATGTACTGGTTAGTTCCCTTTCAGGCTGTTGTCAATTTATATCTCTGTAGTGTGAGTTTTATATCACCAGAGGTAAAATCGTTTCTTCATAAGGGTGGATGGGATGTCCAAGTGAGTAGATCGGGACCAGAGCATCATGTATTAGGAGGAGTTATAGCCTAGATTACTAGTCTGTATATGGATGACCAGGAGAATTTACAGATATACTTTCCTCCAGTGGTTGATCATTTCAGGGTTATCTTTCTAGAGGACTTTTCAAGTTTGCCTCCAAATCGAGAGGTATACTTTTCTATTGATCTTGTTCCAGGAGCGGCACTAGTGTCTATTCCTCCTTATAGGATGGCTACACATGAGTTGCATGAGCTCAAGAAGCAATTGGAGGATTTACAGGAAAAGCGTTTCATTTGGCCCAGTAGTTTTCCTTGGGGTTCACCTATCCTATTTTTGAAGAAGGCAGATGGTACTCTCAAGCTTTGCGTGGATTATCGGAAGTTGAACCAGTTGACAGTCAAGAACTGATATACCTTTCCGGGGATTGATGATCTCTTTGATCAGCTTCAAGGAGCCTGGGTGTTCTCAAATATTTACTTGAGATCTGGTTACCATCAGTTGTGTGTTAGACCATCTGTTATACCTCATACAGCCTTCTGAAGTAGGTATGGTCTATATGAGTATGTGGTTATGCCATTCGGTCTCACGAACGCACCTATAGTTTTCATGGAACTAATGAACTGAGTGTTTTATCCATACTTGGAGTCTTTTTTTGTAGTCTTCATGGACAATATATTGGTGTACTCTCACACTTGACACGACCATGCTACCCATCTTGAGATCATCTTGAGTACACTGAGAGATCATTATTTATATACTAACCTTTCAAAATTCCACTTTGGGATGGATCAGATTCACTTCCTGGGTCATGTTATCTTAGAGACTAGAGCATCAGTAGACCCAAAGAAAGTGAGATCAGTAGTATCCTGGGAGCAGCCGAAAAACTTCTTTGAGGTGCAGAGTTTTCTAGGGCTGGATGGATACTACAGATGCTTCATACATGACTTTTCATGCTTAACAACACCACTAACGGCCCTGAAAAAAGGGTGAAAAGTTTTTTTGGTCAGTTTCATGTGAGTCATCCATTCAGGAGTAGAAAGGTATGTTGACTTCAGCACCAATACTAGTATTTATAGAGCTAGGAAAGAGCTATACTATTTACTATGATTCTTCAGGTATCGGGCTTCGAGTTGTGCATATATAGGGAGAAGGAGTTGTTGCGTACGGGTCTCGGATGTTCTGGCCACGTGGGAGGAATTACCTGATTCATGATCTCGATTTGGCTATAGTTGTTCATTATTTACATTGTTTGAGTCATTATCTATTGGTAGAGTACTTTCTGGTTTACACAGACCACAAAATTCTCAAGTATATCTTCACTCAACGTGATCTGAATTTGAGGCAGTGAAGGTGGGTTGAGTATCATTAGTCCTTTGACTTTAAGCATTCCTGCACGACTCGGAAGGGAAACATAGTGGTTGATGCACTGAGCATGAGAACTCATATTCAGGCAGTTCAGGAGGCCAGAAATGAGTGTCATCTTATGGCTCTATTCTCTGAGATTCATTTGGAGGTGCACAACAGATAGGGGCAGACGTTTCTTTCTTCTGTAGTTGTTACCTCTACTCTTCTTGATCAATTTTGAATGAGGAATCTATCAGATTCATAAGGCCTAGTCCTATGGGAAAGCGTTTCAGAAGAGGACCCTTTTCTTGGATGAACCATAGGAAAGAATGAGATATCACGTTTCCAGGGGAGTGTATGGGTTCCAGCAGACATACGCGAGGAGATGATGATGGACATTCATTCCTCTTTTTGGGCAGTTCATCCTGGTGTCACCAAGATTTATCGTGATCTACACCACTAGTATTGGTATCCAGGTATGAAGTGGGATGTTGCTGGTTTTTTCATGAGGTGTTCCACCTTTCAGCAGGTGAAGGCAAATCATCAGCAACCAGCAAGGCTTTTGCAGTAGTTACCCATTCCCAAGTGGAAGTGGAATGATGTCATGATGGATTTCATGACAGGTTTATTGAGGTTGTATTGAGGGAATGATGCGGTATGGGTTGTCATTGACAGACACATGAAGGATTCTCACTTCTTTCTGATCAAGGAGACCTTCAGTGTTGAGGAGCTGGGATGGTTGTACATCCGAGAGATTGTACATCTATATGGAGTTCTACACTCCATCGTTTTAGACAGGGATGCACGTTTGACTTCTTGGATCTAGAAAAGGCTTCAGAAGGATTTGGGTACACAGGTGATTTTGAGTGTAGCTTACCACCCCCAGATAGATGGTCAGTCTGAGTGTGCGATTTAGGTGCTTGAGGACATGCTCCGAACATGCATTCTAGATTTTGAAGGTTTGTGGGAGAAGAACATACCTCTTGTGGAGTTTGCCTAAAATAATAGTTTCCAAGTAACTATTCAGATGGAACCTTATGAGGCTTTGTACGGTAGGCCATGCTGATCAACCTTATGTTGGCTGGAGGCAGGAGAGGTAGCTATGTTTGAACCTCATCTTGTCCAAGAGATCACTGAGTAGATTGAGTTGATTCGGAAGAGGATGGCTACTGTGCAGTCTCGATGTAAGTATTATTCTGATCGATGGAGACGACCTTTGGAGTTTGAGGTCGGGGATTAGGGTTTCCTATATGTCACACCTAGGATGGCACACAGAATAATTAGGAGACCGGGTAAGCTTTCTTTGAGTCACATCGGTCCATTTGAGGTGTTAAAGAGAGTTGGTCTGGTTGCCTATCGGTTGCAGTTACCTCAGAGGTACCAATATATTAATGACGTATTCCACGTTTCTCATCATAGACATTACATCTCAGTCCTGTCTCATGCTTTCCAACCCGAAGAAGTTGATTTGAAGGTGGATGCATCATTTGAGGAGCATCCTATCTGGATTGTTGACCATAGTATGAAGGTTCTTTGTGGCCGGTTTGTTCCTCTGATACGGGTGCTATGGCAGTACGGGAAAGTATAGGATGAGACTTGGGAGAGGGAGGCTGATGTATGATTACAGTGTCCATATCAGTGTTTCTTCTTCTACACCACCTTACTAGGGAAATTCAGGGATGAATTTCTTTAAGGGGGAAGTTTATAAGAACTTGGATCTTCTTTTGAGTTATGTTTTTTTTTTGTGTTTTTATGAAAAAGTGGAATTTCTGGAAATTTTCCAAGTACACGCCGTGAACTTTATGAGTACATTCCATGAACTCGGTAACAGTAGGTAGCCAGGTGTTGGCCGTGTAGTGGCCATACACACGGCCATGTGTGGTGACCCGGAGACCGCCTAAAGCAGAGTATGGAAAAGGAAAGTACACACTGTTTACTTGGAAAGTACATGCCGTGTATTTTTTTTAATAAATGGACCAGGGTCACATCTAATCGATAGAAACATCTTCTTCTCCAAATTCATCGACATAGAGAATCCATACAACACAGATCTTTGTCGAGCCCCTGATCGAGTGTCTGTTCTCTGAATCAAACTCTATAGGTTGCATTGGAATCGCGTCAGTGAGTTCTATCTCCTTCTTGAATGTCATCTTCTGATTTCTTCTCTCTCATGAGATATTTTGGGTTGAAAGTTTTAGACGTTTTGTAGATATATGGTGTTCTTGGGATATTTGAGGATTGAGGTTCCCTTATATTGATCTCCCAACACCGAGGTAGGTTGTTTTTTCATTTCTATTGAAATTATTTGAGTTATATATGCAAAAATCACTAATACCCATGAATGAGGTATTGCGTGTTTATCGTTTTAGCCCTATTGTTTTCCTTCTTTGCATGTATACTTGAGTAGAGGTTATTGAATGTGAATAGGGTTAATTTATATACTTTGGAAGTGTTTTCCATGTATGTTTTGGTTGTGGCTATTTGGTTTTGCTTATCCTGTTAGGCTGCCTTGTTTATTCTCATGCCTAGTTTTGTAGGATGGTGTGACTGTTGTTTTAATATGCTAATATACCATAGAATTCTAGACAAGTAGTTCTTGAGGTTTACTTTAGCCGATAAGCGTACTATACTTGTTTGACTTACACAGGCCTGTGAGAACCTGGTGTCGTGGACCATAGAAATAATGGACGTACGGGCTTCTCCAGAGTGTCTATAATTATTATCACGATGCGAGACCATAAGGGGAATTGACGTTGAGTACTTCCTTAGAGTGTCTATAGTTCCTCAACATGGGCCATAGGGGGAATTTGATGTGGCGTGCTTCCCCAGAGTGCCTTTAGTACCAATACAAGACTATAGGGGGAATTGACAGAGAGTGATTCCTTAGAGAGTCTATAATTAAGCTGAACCAGGGGGTTAGACTGTGTGTGCTACCCAGAGGGTTGCTTGTGTTACTAGGTAGGACCAGAGGGGATAGGTTGTGAGTACTTCCCAGAGGGTTACCTTTCTTGTTTAGCTGCTTTATTTTGTTGCTAGGTAGGACTAGAGGGGATAGGCTGTGAGTACTTCCCAGAGGGTTACCTATTTGTTTTTACCTGATTGTTCAACTACTGCTTGATATATGAAATTGAATGCTTTGAAACTGTGGATTGTTTACTGCTTTCTTTTCTTATTACCTTCCATATATTCACTGACTATTAGGCACAGATCTAGTGGTGGTTTCCTACTGGGATTTATTCTCACACTCTGTTTGGGCCATGTTTTTGGTCCCAAACAGATTATATTGTTTCAGGTATAGATAAGGGAAATCATCCTTATATTTTAATGTACTTGAGTGTTGTGGATATATAGAGTAAGGGACCAAGATGGGGCTTGCGATGCTAATGATTTTATCTGTTTTCTTTTGTACTTTGGTTTAGTACATTATTTCATCATTGTGACTTGTTTGGATCCTTTCCTTGACATATGTATCAGGAATCATTTTACATATATGTGCTCTAGTTGTTATTGCTTCTATTCTTCCGCTCTTTATTATTGTATGTATGTTTATTTCTTCTGTTATTGTATATCTGTTTACTTCTGTTGTGTTACTCTGCCAATGAGGGCATAGTTTCACCACTATCACTCCCAAGGCCCTCGCTGCTAGTCGCCAACCTCTGGCATTAGGGGAAATTCCCTTGAGGCCATGTGACCAACCGGGTACGGGGTGCCTCTAGGTGGCTTTCGGAACCAAGACATTACAACTGGGAAGGATTTCACATTATTTTACAGTCAAGATGATTTGACTAGGACTCCTATTTTATGGTCATTGATCTTGGACCATATGATATGAAGTTTAAATTCATAGAGCTTAGAATTTGTTTTACTCCTCCTACGGTCATATGTCATAGACCAACTATACAGTTTAACGTTCTTCAGCTGAGATGAAGGTTTTTGGTTATCACACGAAGTATTTCTTGAGAAATATATCATTGTTAGGAGTAGTGCTATTTTTTACATCCATAGAGATCAAAGTATAAGCTCTATTGGAGAAAACATTGTGTATAGGGTAAAGTCCCTCCCACTTTGGTTCCAATTTTTTGGGTTTCTTCCTAGATATAATTGGATTACGAAGGAAAAATAACATTTTTTACTCAAAGAATGACTAAAGGTATATTTTTTTGCTAGAGGATTATGTAATATAATTTTTGGGGACATCCTAGTTATGAAAGATATAGAGTATCTTCTCATCCAAGTTCACCAATTCAACCAACAGTTTCTAGGACATATCATCTATGAATAACATCTCACATATGGTAGCATAGTGTAAGGTAAGTTGACCCAAGACAAGCAATATAGTCTCAGCCCCATATTCTAATGTGTATGGGGTTTCCTTTGTGTTGGTGTGGGTTGTGGTTTAGTATACCCAAAAGGCATGCAGGAGCGTATCTAGATAATACATTTTATCCTTATCTACAATCTTTTGGAGTATATTTTACATGGATTTATGGAAGTCCCCTATATTTCCATTTTTATTGGTTGATAGTGGGATGAATGGTTGGACTTCAAATTATACTTCTGATATAGCTTCTCCAACCCAAAAGAACAGAAATTAGTGTTTTTATATTCCAATATTGTAAGAGGGACACAAAATCTTATAATGATGTTGGAATTAATGGATATAAAAATATTGTTTTCCCAAACCTCTTTTAGGGGTACAACTTTATCCCACATGGAGAAGAATTCAGTTACAGTGAGAATGATCTTGAACTAATTTCAGGTAGAAGAAGGATATGGTCCCATGAAATTCATCCCATATATGTAAAATAGATAGGATTATTTGGAATTATGCATCAACATTGGTGGTTGATGAATGAAATTAGCAATCACTTGATAGGAATGGAAATTTTGGTAAAAAAATGAAATTTTTAATTATTGTGGGACAATATTACCCAAACCTTTGAATTTGATGGGAAGGTTTGAACCCTGAATAGTTGGTTCCATAGGCTCCAACTTGCACTTATTTCATGACATCAGTTGTTTCCTCTCCCTCAATGCTCCTGAAAAGGACCCAATCATGGACGCACTTTTCAAGGATCTTTTGATGATTTTTACATTATATAGAAAATTTTTAATTGATCATATTCATATTTTCTCTTTCTTAGCATTGTCTGATATGAGTTCTGATTTTAAAATGTAGTCTATATTTTGTATCATAAATCTAGTGGTCATACCATATGGTTCGAGGACGATACTAACTTCATCAGTTTCATCAGTGTTGGCTTCAAAAAAAGGTGACACCATACAAAAATGTGCAATGTTGATGACTATTTCATCATGGTCTAGATCTCCATGAGTTGTAGTGGTATTTTTCAGGGCGTCAACTAGATAATTTTGTGAGTGTGGTATATGACTCAATGTCAGATTTGAAGGGGATTCCACCATTTTTCATTGCATGTGGTATAGTAGGGGGATTATATCATACTTTTTTTATGCTATAATCACCTTTGACCTTCTTGATATACAATTCTGAATCCCCTTTTATCTTCAAGTTATTAACTTATTCCTGATTTTCTAGATCTCTCCATATGATGAGTACCTGATATTTTTCTTTATTGTTCATGAATCATTCTAACATCAACAATGTGTAATGAAGGACTACCTTTGGTGGGGAGATGAGAATAACTCCAAACTCGACTTTTTTGAGTTTGGAGTCTTCTACCAACTACCTATTTGGATTCTAGATGCACCATAAAAATACATTTTCCATTTTTGGGGATCCTCTTGAAGAGATAAAATCACTTCATCGGGTAGTTCAATATTATGTGATGTCGTTTCTCTAGAGGGATTATCTTCTAGAAATCATTCTAACTTCTAGACTTTAAACTCTTTGTGATGAAAGAACTGAATGTAATATTTCTATAGGATCACTGCCCACCATGATCTACATTCAATCAACATGGGAAAACTAATAATGCACTTGAGCTAGTTATTTGAGAGACCAAATGGACCTCATGATGTTGTATGTAATACCTCATTTTCTTGTCTAAAAATATCAGTACCATACAACTCTTTTAAATTTAGGAATAACTTTTCTTAACATTGATCATAGTTTGGATGAGATAATAAATATTTTTCCCCTTCTAAAATCGTTTTTATATGCCAGAGAGGCACCCAGTGAATGGTCTAGGTCTTTCACATATATAATGAGTATCTTTAACTCAATAAGAGGTATCAACAATGGTAGACTCAAAAGTTACATCTTGAGACTATGAAATTCTTCTCGATAGTCATCAGCAAACTGATATGTAACCCCTTTTCATCAACCTAGTGAAGGGAGAACATTTTCATACAAGGTTGGCTATATAGAATCCAATGTATGCTAATTTTCCTTGAAATCCTCTCAATTCATTGAGTTTTTTGAGGAGGAAAATTTCTATGGATGTCCATTATCTTCTTGGGGTCGACTTCAATGTGGGGATGCTATACAGAGAAGCTAAGAAATTTCCTTGAGGTAATGGAGAAAGTACATTTCATGTGGTTAATCGTTATGTTGTGTTGTCATAGTTTATTGAATAAGGATTTAAATACCATATCGTCTAGATAGTATTTGAAAACATTACCCACTAAGGTTATGAAGATACGATTCATGGAACATTGGTGTGTAGTGTCTACATTCTTTATGAAAAATGACATTACCCCATAGAAAAATACACCATGAGGGGCCCTAAAGGTAGTGGCTTCTTCATATTATCAGACCATCCAAATCTAATTATACCCTGAATATTCATCTATGAAGGAGTGGTCTTGATATTATTCTATTGCATTAATCATTAACTCCTTGATTAAAAATAAGAAATCATCCTTTGTAAAATGTCAGAGTAGATTTATGAAATCTATGCAGACACTAATTTTTTCATTCCTTTTCTTGTTAGGGACTATATTGGCTATCTATTTTAGATATTGGACCACCTGAATGAATTCATCTATGATGAGATTGTGAACATCATTCTTAATTTTGGTGGCCTAATTCAGATGTGTCCTTCTGGATACATTTATATAGCCTTGGTGGTCTTCTTGTAGGCCTGTGTTGTGAGTGGACACCTTGGGATTGAGATCAGACATTTTTGTGTTGTTTCAGGAAAACATGTCTCGATATTTCTTTATAAAGTAGGTTTACACCTCTTGTAGTTTATAATACATTTCTTCAATGATAAAAGTGGGTCATGGGTCCAGTTATGTAATTATATTTACCAATTTGAGTTCATTAATGGTTGTAGATACACCCTCCTCAAAAGCTATAGGGGAATCCCTATGGTCTTCCTCCTCCTCATATTCATCTACATACCCTTATGTTTCCTCCTGCTAATCCATTTTTCTGTCAAGGGGGGAATACAGTGAAGTAAAATCTTCAAAACCAAGAGAGGGGTCAATATTTTGATATTTAGAAGGTGAAGTTTCTTCTTTTGAATTGGAGGATGATGTAGGGTTTCTTTTAAGTTTCTAGGGATATATGAGGGACAGAGAATATATATATTCAATTTCCTTTAGGGAAATCACAACCTTTTATGACTCAACTAATGAGGGAAGAATATCTTGTGACCCAAGGGATGGAATGGGGGGATTTTCATATGATCTTAGCTCAGTCTTCCTGACCAATATCATGAATATTTTTGAATATGTGATATAATTTAGGCATATGTTCTCAATCTTGTTGATGAAAAATACGCACTGTTCTCCTAGTTATTAACAGGGATTTTATGTGGTAACTTATAGACTATTTGGGGTAGAAACCCAGGAAACACCATCAATCATGGGATATTTTCTTTTCCTTAGATAGAATCCTACATCAATATAATGTGACTCATAGGATTTTAATGGGGCCTTATCAAACCGTAATGTCCTAAATTGTCTATTAATGTAGTACATGATTCCTTGATGGAATTTTAAGGGGATCGCTACTTTCTAATGAAACTGAATACTTCCTATAAAATCATTGAAGTTAATATCCATATAAACAGCTAGAAAGTTTATGTCAGAGACAAGGTCTCCAAACTGATCTATGAACTTGATTTTTCCCAATGGATTTGATCTACTTTATCATAGCCTATAATTCTAGGGAATAAGGTCAGATATTATCCTCAATTTATCCTATAAGTTTGAGTGATTGTTCTGGGATGAGATTTACTCATGATCCATTATCATAAAAATACTGTTGGGAATTGATACCATTTATCCTCCCAGACATGTACAAGGGCCTGATGTGTCCCTGTATAACAATATCTTTATCTTGATTTGAAGAGGATATTTCTACATGGTGTTTTGTAGAATTAGTCTCTGTATGATAAACATCAGCAGTATCATCCTTGTCTTCAAACATCTAGGGGCTTAAGAAAGCATCTACAAGTGATTCCCTGATGTATTTGGATAAAATCAGGGCATCCAAGAAAGAAAAATATGCTAGAAGCATGTATAATTACTCCATGATTTCATAATTTTATCCTAATGGTTTGTGATTCCCGATGGGGGTTTCTCTTCCATGTGCACTTTTTGTTCATGACTGCTTGATGTAGATGGATCATTCCTTGAAATAAAAATTAAGGGTTCTCCTGTTACTGGTGTGTTGGACCAAATATTCCTACCTAGACTTTGAGGGTGAATGTACACTTATCCCTATTCTAATTGATACTCCAGAATAATTTGGACGGGTCATATTTTTTCATGTTTTGTTGGATTTCCCTTTTCTTATTTGACTCGCTAAAGGGATCTTCTGCGAGTTTCTACAACACTAACAACTTGAATAGGGATGTGTCCATAATTATGTCTTATATGGTAACCATGTCTTCAACATTAACCTTGGCTACTGCGGCCTCTTCCTTAGGTTACCTAATCAGGTTTAGGGAACTCATTCTCATAACATAAATCACCATTGGATAATTATGATTGATGTTAACAGATCTCAATATCAATTCCACATTTGATGAGTATTTTTTCTGGTTGAAAACATCTTCTGATACTATTTAGTAGGAAAATTCACATTGTTTCAATACCATAGGAATAAATTTTGAGTGAGTCAAAACCATATTAAACTTTGGTATAGTTACATAAACCTATGTTATCTCCCCACCCATCTGACTAGATTTCTTATTGAATGATTGGCTCTTGTAGGACTGCGATGTCAAATAGGGAGTGACATATGGTATAGTTGGTTTCTTTAATTATTTTTGGATGATGGCATGAGTTATGTTGATTTTAATTTAAGCCATCCAATCACTCCATATATGTGTTCCTTTTGTAACAAATTATTATCATCTACCTTCTTCCTCAAGAGTTGTAATGGAAACATATGATACGTGTGCTAGTAGATTTTTTAATTTTACCTACCCATAATCTAATATTTTTTTAGGATGTATTTAAAGATGAATCATTCATTAATTTTGTTCCCTAGTGTATTGTTAAAGGTGAAATAATCTAGTAGGTCCTTGATACCCACTTGGTTGGGATTTTTTAGGATCTAGAAGGTGGAGTAAATCATTTTTCATATCAGCTATAAAGTTTCTATATGTTTTTTCATAGTTGAATAAATAAAATGTATTCCTTCACTCCTTGAATTCATTTCTCTAGGGTCCCATACAGTCATCCTAATGAGAAGGAGGTTTTAGATGAATCCAAGGGGGTGATTAATGATATGGTATAGGCTTTGGATAAATTGTCGGTGCGTATGATGGCTTATGTGTGACTGAAATAGCATTTCATTTCCCTATTCTTTTCCCCAGAATCGGTAGAGCCATTCAAGATTTTAATTTTTTATATTGTATATAATCTATTATTCTTTTAGAATTTGTTATGAAATCCAAAAAACTTCATATATATCTGACATGTATGAGAGGAAGTCGCAGCTTGTCACAATGGTTCTCTATACCAAGAGAAATTAATTCTTCTTGCAGATGTTGTAGGTTCAAGGAGTAGGCCAACCCCTTCCACCTCGAAATGAGATCTTTTAACCTCTCATTCTACCATTTTTTTAAATTCAATAGGTAAAGGATTGTTTTCATTTTTATAATTTATTATAATTATAAGTTAAACATCCAATTAAGGTCTTCTCATCCAGTGGTTGATCGAGATGGAAAACTAGAGTACCATACAAATGTTAGACCCTACAAGTTTTTCATGAAGCATCTAAGTTTCATTGATTATTTTAGTCTAGGGGTTCCCATCATGGTATCATATTGAATAAAAGGTGCATTATATGTTGTTATAGGTCTCCTGTTCTATTGAATATCAAAAATGTAGTAGCTGAAAAAATTTGGTGGGCTGGAATGTAAGACATCCATTCATGGTAGCTTTTCTATTCTTGTTGAACTTGTGAATTTTGTTCCTCCATAGATTCAAATCATTCCATAAATGATTATATGGTGTCAATAATCCCCTGATGATGGTATATTTGAATAGTATTTTTAATAGGGGTGATAAAAAACATGGCATGTGGTGCTATTTGTTCCATTATATGCGGTTGATATATGGCAGGGTACATCTTTTGAGGGTTTTCCTGAATCCGTTTTGTTTGTTTCCCTAATGGAGTTAAATCTATATATGATTCAATTATTAGGTCCATGTAGATAGTTTTTCCAAGTATATGGTTGATAAGAATTCCTAGCTCTATATCAATCACTAGTATATATCCTTTTTGCTGAGGTAGACCTATTGGAAGTGAGATATGAGGCTCTACTTACAGGGAATATTGAGAAGGAATGTTGCCTTAGAGAATTTCCTCATTGAGTGTCCTTAACTCTTTAATTTCTTGATACTTCTTAGAAAAAAATTATTCAAGTGTAAGGGTTTCAACCACTTAGAGAGGTACTTTGTATGTAACATCTACATTACTCTTATCATTGTTTAATGTTTGTTGAGGAGGTAGTGTTGGATTGGATGAAGGAACCCCCAAATTTAGATAAATACATTAATTCTGGGTGTGAAAACCTACTTTATTTGTCTTAGTGTGGAAGACATTATGTGTAGAACCATCCTCAACTTTCTCCTTTGTGTCGGCTCCATCTTCCATGTTATCTTCAAGATTGAAACCCTTGATATTAACCAATGCATAATGCATTGTATTCATCATATTGGAATATTAATGATAGGATGTTAATTTGTTACCTTTACTGGAACTCTTCGTCCCTTTATGGGATTCTATTCAGGCTTCTTAGTGAATAGATTATTTGACAGAACCACCACACATCCTTGTTGTAAGTTTCCTTTATGAGGAACACAGGTCGAGAGATGGGACAAACTTGGAGATCTTGTTTCTAGGTTCCACACTCAAATGGTAAAATATTGATTTCCATAATGGTTGGTTTTAAGGTAAAAACTTCCCCATCCCTACAAGCATGGGATTCTCTCATTCCTTTATTATCATCCCTTGTGAGGAATTTTTTAAACTTGGAGAGGAATTTTGTGGTAAAAAATCCCTAGTACTGTAAGCTCGGGTTGATCATGTATCATGGTGGAAAATGCTACTTACACTGCTATCTTGAGCTGGAGTATCTTTTTCTAGACATTAGGTGGATGAAATGTTGGGTATGGACATGAATTTATCACTATTGAGGTAATCATTAGTGCATATTGGTTAGCCTCTCTTGGGTGTGATGCTTTCATGATGTTTTTGGTTTCTTGATTTGAAAGTTTATTTATGGTCTTCTCTCCTCGGGCTTCACTATTTTAGTGAAAAATTCAGGGCCTATTCCTATTAAGTGAACCATCTTTTTTAATTAAGGGTATTTTATGGTATTTTTCTTTGAGAAATGACATTATAGGTTTCTATCAATGGTGACTTTTTTCTGACTAGGGAATCGGGTGAATTGAAAATCTCTATGTTCTCCCCATACTCATATATGAACACCAGGAAGGGAATTGATGATCAAACTATATAACTTGTGCAATTAATTTAGGCATTCTAGTGGAAGGTATTTTCATCACTTTTCTAATCATGCTCACCATGCAGACAGAATGGATTCCAAGTCAATTTGACGATGGTAATTTCCCTAAATTTTAAAATAATCTGCATATCTATTTTAATGAAAGAACATTAGTTTAAGATAGAGGAGAGTTTTCCAGATATTTAAATATATGTTAAATATGAATTCTTCAGAAAATTACTCTATAATTTCAAAATGATATGTGGATAAGGAGAAAAACATGGGGGTATATTATCCTCATCCAGTTGTATTTTCATATTTTTCTTTGATTCTACCAGAAAATTATCTAGCTCATCAGCCCAAATTGATCATTTCTGGATGATTTTATCATAAGAAGTAGGGCTAGTTGGGATATCATTGGAAAAAAAATGGTCTGAAATTTGTTTGGAATATTATTGTTGCATCAGGTAATATTCAGATTGACAAGGGATGTTTCCTTTCACATAGAGTTTGTCAGACATAGTTGACCCTGTCTTTCCAAACTCAACAGAATACAAGTTCCTTCTTTTATTTGGTATGTTAAGGTGAGGACCTTCTTGTTGAATAATTGTATAGCCTCAAAGAAGGATGACATAGTGCTCATCATGAGATGAACACTCATGATCGATTAGATTATTACCATGAGGAAATCTTTCAAGGTTAACATTCAGGGGAGGATCTCTAGAGCTTTTGGTAACAGTGTTATTAGGATGGCCTTCACAACAGCTACTTCCACTTTTGTAATTGGTTAATACGTTATCCATATCATGGGTTTATATATGGGTCCATGAATTTTTCTTGTAATATAGCATTTCCATGAGTTTACTTTGAAAGTTCCAAGTACACCAGGAGGGGTATATATTTCTATGCTCTCCCATGGGAAGCTGCAATCACATGCTACAAATGGGAATTACCATATATATGATTGGGTTTAGGAGTTTCTTTTTTGGTTTTCAAATCATTCCAACATGTTTTTGGAGTTTATTCAAGGATATATGATTGCCTTGGGGTGGATCCTGAAATGGGTCAGTAGTCCCCAGTTGGAATGGGTATTTTTTGCCCAATCCAACTATCCATTTATCACCAAATGCTATAAAAAACCTTCTTAGAAGAGATTGAGAATCCACATATTCTCTTGAGTGACCCTCCTGATGTATAGATGAGTTTCCCCACTTGAGGTGGTAGCATCATGGGTCCAACTCCTAGTTGTTTCCATAGAAGAGATTACACATTGGAAGGGTTGTAGGTTGTGGTCAGGAATTGACATCTAAAGTTCCATCATCACCAGGATGTGTTGAGAAATGTACTTAGTAGGAATGGGGATATACACCTATTCCACTATTGGGAATGGTATAGAAATCTTTCCCTGGTTCATATCTGAGTTATATCAACAATTCCTTCCTTTTCCACTGTATTTGAATGGCGGGCATGATATGCATGAGAAAGAATTTTCATCTTTTTAAAGTTTTTCATCATATTTGAATGAAAAATTTCATAAGTGTGAGAATGGATTAACATATTCTCATAGTATTCCACCATATTTGACATACTGGATTCATATTCATGAGTATTTATTTTCATATTCTTCCGATTTTCCACCATATTTGACACACGGGCTTTATATGCATGACTAGGGATTTGAAAATTCTTCAGATTTTCCACCATATTTGACTGGTAGGAATGATATAAATAAAAATGGATATGAATTATCTCATAAATTTCTTATGTATTTTATTTGTTGGATTCATATTCATGATCATGGATTTATATATGCTCCATGTTTTCTACATTATTTGACTGATAGGATTCATAAGAGTGAACTTGGATTTGCATCTGTTCATAGTTTTCCACTGTATTTGACTGATGGGAATCATATGCAAGATCATGGATTTTCATAATCTTAGGGGTTTCCATCTTATTTTACTGATGGTATTCATAAGAGTGAGAAATAATTTTCATCATCTTGTTTACTTCCACAGCTTCCTTAAGGGATTCTTCATTAGGAACTAGAATAATAGCATGTTTCAGATTATATGATTGTCTCCCTCCATGAGCCACCCTAGAAACCAAAGCTCATATGAACTGGGCTAGATCTCATGGGGTGTTATCTTATTCATATCAAGGATGTTGATATTTGTGGAATTGGAGATGGTGGTTAATGGAAGGAACACTCAGGTAGGACCCTTGTATCTCTAGAATTATGTCACTGGTGACAACTTCATTAGCCTTCACAAGGTAAGGAAGGAAGTTGTTGTTTCATTCTAGGTATAGGTGCCTGAAATGGTATGAGATGATTGTTGGTGCCATTAGGTTCTGGACTGCTGACCATTGTTGAGCTGACAGATGGTGAGGCTTCATACATTGGATGGTCATCAGGCTTCCTATAGTGTTGGGAGAGTACCATTTGGATCATATTCCCAAACTAGTGAATTTGAGACACAATGTTGAAGAAACTGGGTGGGTGATGGCATACTTTGTTCGACTAAGGAACCAATTTTTGAAATAGCTTATTCATACGTCTTCATAAACTGGTGTGATTCCATTGGATTAAAGAGAGTTTTGGTGAGATTTCCTATAGTATATGTGACAAACACCAGCAAGAAAACCCTGTCAAAGTAGAATCTCTATAAATGAACCCATGAGTAACTGATTGACTTTTTTGGACCTCTTTAATTTGGGATTTGAAAGGGGGTTTGACATGATTGTGATTTTATCATATTATTTTAGTATTTATACTAGATTCACCTATTTTTTTACTTTGTAAATGTGTGACGCCCCGACCCCGGTATCCCAGAGCCGGTGCTAAGGTTATGGTGTGTAATTTATTTCGCACAAATGAAACAAATAAGTCACACATCATAACCCATCAGGAGGAACTTTCTGGTTTAGATCCTGGAGAATCAGGGGCAACAGCTTTGCTTCTTCATTTTCTGAGCTAGGAACAAACATCCAAGTCTAGGAAAGGCTCTATCAACCTGTAAAAAAAAATTTAACATAAAACATAGGGTGAGCATTGGAATACTCAGTA
This sequence comes from Viscum album, assembly GCA_963277665.1. Lineage (NCBI taxonomy): Eukaryota > Viridiplantae > Streptophyta > Magnoliopsida > Santalales > Viscaceae > Viscum > Viscum album. The sequence continues at coordinate 1,706,354,486 of OY728143.1, read as the reverse complement.
AGGGGTTTTCAAAAATACTTAAATACAACTTTTGAAAACTACGTTGAAAAATACTTTTCTATACTTAGAAAGTTTTCTTAAAAGAAAAACTTCAAGACTAAACAAAGGTTGATACATCAGAGTTAAAGTACTTCATACTTATGCACTAGAACACTTGGTGGTAACAAGATAACCATAATATTAAAAAGGCATGGGTTGCACGAAGTAAAGTGTCCATAAACAAGAAAAGTGTGTATGAACAACAAGATGAAAATGTCATCAGAGTCGCGCACAAGCGCATCATCTACACAAAATATGCACATTATGACGTGATAATTGAAATACAACATTTGAAATGAAGTTCTGGAAAAGGAATTGGTCATGCATCAACATTGCCATATCATATGTCTTGTGCTTCTTCTTTTTTATCTGATACTCATAGGTAAGGTTCTATAACCAAGGTTATTCCTCTAATCGGAATAAACACTAGGTTGGTCATAAACAAAGAAATGCATGCTGAAGGACTCATGGTCTCTGGGTCAAGGCCTTGTGCCATGACCTAAGGGTATAAACCCAATCTGACTGTCTCGAGAACTATCGATGCATCGAGGAGCTTACTTTTACCGGTCTCCAACCCAGAGGGCTTACTTTAACCAGTCCCCAACCTGGAGGTTTTTCTTCTTACCGGACCCCATTCCGGGTAGTCCCATACATTAATCACATGTTGATAGGGTCAGATATTCAAGGTGTCCCATACCACTTTGAATATTTAATTTTCATTTCATATTACCCAAGGTGTCCCATACCACTTTGGGTAATACCATTTTCATTTCTCATTACCCAAGGTGTCCCATACCGCTTTGGGTAATTTTAGTTCTTAGTTCATTATCATGTTGAGTCATATGCATGAACAATATGAATAAGGAAAAAATTATATAATTGGTTTACAAATACATGTTACGGTAGATAAAATGGAAAATATGGAATAAAAGCAGGCAAGGTTAAGCAAGCATACTATGTGCATAGAACAATTATTTAAGCACATAAGATGATGAATGTGTGAGACTTAATCCCAAGGGGTATTAAATGATGAGTTTCTAAAATTCCAGTGCATGGAAAAGAACTACTTGGCATTAACTATTGTACTTCACAGGTCATAGTACTTGCAACAAATCTCCATCCGCTAATAATTACTGCGGCATGATTGGTATAAAAATAATAAACACTTGCAATCTTTAAAATTCCGACACTTGGAAATAAACCACTTTAAAAATAATACCTTTCATTAATTATTATTCTTCTCTGGTCATAGAATTTGATGTTACACTCTGCTCACTAAAAATCATTGAAACGAGTTTGGTATAAAAATAATAGAGGATTTCAACATATTAACATAACCCTTAAATCCATATCCTTTTAATGCAAGTTTAAAATTGGCAAGGGCATATCCTTTTGAAAAAAAGCACAAATCATTTTAAGGGTGACATTAATCAAGTTCATTGGTGTACCCTTAGACACAGAAATATAAAACAGCATAGACAAGTACTAAAATCATACATGCATAAAATTATTAATAACCTTTTCTTGAAACTAGGGTTTTCAGATATTAATCTTAAAAACACATACATACATAGGGATATATATACACAATGTATACAAATAGGGTTTCTCATAAATTAAACATGGTTCACTTGAAATCTGAAACCTCTAACAATCTATCATTTATTCAGTTTTAAAAAAAGAACAAAACCTTATGGGTTTTAAGTGTTCAAGAAACTGTAAATATATAAAACTTCGACTTCAACTATTACATGTTTTCACTTAAAACAAAGACCTGGTTCGCATCCAATATTATTCATAGACAAAGTAAAAATCAAAAAACTGATTTTCATTGAAATACATAACTAATAAAATTATATAATTACATATATATAAGGCTTACATAAAGATTGTACACGTTAGGACTTGTTTTAAAATACCCCTTTCAAAGGTATAATTCTTATCATAAAATACTGAATTATAAGGAAATATTAGAAACATAATTTTGTATGGTTTGCATGGAATATATATATATATAAAGTTATACATATACCTTTAACTATTATGTGTATATATATATAAACTCATGTATATAAAAACTTGAACCGAGAACCATGGGTGGAAAAAAAACATATAAACGTGGCACCCTTACCGCTCAAGAGAGGAGCTCGCCGGAGGGAGGCTTGCTGGGTGGTCGGAGAACCGGGAGGAGCTTTGGTGGCCGGTGGTGGTCCGGTGAGGTCGCGGCCACTTGGAGACGCTGCGAGGCGACGGCCTGGTGTCCAGAAGTGTAGCGCCGGAACTAGTGTGGTCGTGCACAGGGGTGAGGTGCGAAACTGGAGGTGGTTCGTGGTGGCGAGGCGACGGCGAGGCGGCGGCGAGGATGGTGTTGCGGTGGCGCGGGTTGGCTCCAGAGGTCCCGTTTTCACTGGGGTTTCTCAGTTCTTAAAGGAAGACGATCCGAGGAAGGTTAGGCCGAGCCTACGAAGGTGGGTGCGCGAGGTCAACGTGAGTAGTGGGGGGAGGCGTCTCGGGCAAACCATGACTGGTTCGCGGGTCCCCGTCGCGAGGTAGGAGAAGACGCGAATATCAGTTTAAAAAAAAATAAACAATGGTTGGGATTTCGACCTCGGCGTGATCGGACAAACGAAAAATAAAGAGATTTTTAAAACATAACAACGACCAGGATTTTCCATGGTGAGATCGGACGGTGGAGACCATCACGCGGCCAGCAACTGCCTCTCCGGGTATAAACAGTGTGTTAATAAAAAAAAGTTTAATAAATGCTAAATTAGAATTTATACTACTTCGCAATATATATATATATAACCGGTACATTATAATTTGGAATTTTTATAAAACATATTAAGTAATTTTAACTCATAATTTTCAAATCCAAAAATCCCATTTTAGTTTAAGTAAACAAATGATACTATTTGATATAACTATTATTTTTTTTTTTTAAAGATATATTTTAATACCACACTTTTTTAACTACTATGATCTTATAACCATTAAAATCCAATTTATAACGTGCTTTACTTGTTTATTTATAAAATTATGTTTAAAAGACCCGTAGTTTTTCTCTAATTTAAAACACATAGTTTTAGAGATCCGAAAAGATACATTTTTTTTCAATTATTGTTGATACCGCTATAGACTTGATGTTCGACACATTTTAAAAATACCAAGTTTTCCATCATATAAATATCATCATGATCAAGATAGATTCATTCGCAAAAATATTATTTTATTTTTAATACTTGAAGATATAATTCTAATATTTTGTATTAAAAAAATGAAATACCATAATATTATAAAAGCGTTATAAAGACAAAAAATTTTATAAAATGATGCACTTTATCCATTGGAACCCAACGGTCAAAAAAATGGTCATATTCCTTTTAGAGGTCCATTTTAAAAGCAAGGGGTAGGATGTTTTATATTTTCAAAACACCGAACCCTTGGCGGATGGCTCTCCTCATACCTCTGGGGATGAGTGCGTGCGCGGTGATTCTGGCGGTTATACTTTTCACACTGTTGGATCCTGAAGATGACAACTATCCGATTGCCCGTGTTGTGGTTCTTTGTAGTCTTGATGTGGCCGTGTTAGGTCTTGTGCAGGGTACTTTCAATTAGATGGGTCTTGTTGTAATGTATCTTTTAGATATATGACAGTTTATCGTATTCTTCATGTTTGATTTCCACTCGAATTCTTTATCAGCACACAAACCATAAAATAGAATAAAACAAGAGACATCAAAAAAAAGCACAACATTGTTTACTTGAACCAGTTTATAAAACCTGGGGCGTTACAAAATGTGGCTACCACTAGGAAAAAATGGTTTGACGAGAACCGAGTATTCTATCCTTTTTAACACTTGAATTAAATGCTACAGTTAAATGATTTCACATCAAGTTTAACATATCTATTTCTAAAGGATATGTGTGGAGTTTTTTATTTTACACTTGAAGTCTTGATTGTGAGGGGATTTAATATTTCATAATCATTTTTGTTAGGTTTACCATTTCTAAACGGTCTCGAAGATGCTTCATTCATCGAGCAAAAAACAACCAAAGGCTCTCAAATACATGAAGGCTCACGAACCTACATTCCAAAGGAATATGATCATTAGGGAACATGGAAAAACACTTAAGAACATGCATTAGTTTAGAGGATGGGATTTTTGGATCATCACATGAATTTTGGTGTAATTGTTAAATTCTCTAGGACTCTCTTATAGATTTTAGACAAATTCATGAATCATTGGTTATTCCCCAAGTTTGGCGTGGGTCACCTCCAAGATAAAAATCATTTATAAAAAATCATTGATTTTGAATCGTCTGTATGTATCAAAGGTTCATCATTAATGGAGATATATTTTGTATTTGAGGTTCACTATCAATAGTATCTACCTATAGAAGAATTAGATATTTATTCATTGTTTATGATTATGATGTCGGTTTTAAGAGATGTAGTGAGATACCCAAAAATTTAACATCATCTAGAGGAAGTGTGCTATTTTTATGTTGACATATAACATGTAAAATAGTCTTACTATGTATCCTTCTAAAAGGAATAAAAACCCAAATATTTTAGTTCCACTTAATGGGACACATCATATCTTTTATGATCACGTGATTTGTACCCAATAGTTAAGTTTAACATCATGCGGCCAAGATTCCTGGGTGAAGGGTTCCTATTCAAAGTTGGAGTGGGACTTGCATTGAATAGGCTAGAAGGACCTAGGAGGTATGTGGTTCACCAAGGTTAGATATGAACCTGCAGGGAATGTGTCTGATAGAAGATTAGGGTGAAATTGGGTTGTTGGTTTTGGACCTCATGGAGGCTTCCTACATATCCTGGTTAGGGGGGAATCAAATTGGACATAGTTTTGTTTGGTTGGGTATTATAATTTAAATTATTACCATTTTCTAGGGATTGTGCAGAATTCAATATCCCCACCAACTTCTAAGACCATGTGATTCATTCTTGGTGTTAAAAACAAGAGGAAGCGATAGATGTGAAGAAACATAGAATCTAATTATTTCCACTGGTGGATGAGGTTTGGGCCCAAATTGAGAGAGAAATAGAGTGGGCTCTGACATGACCATACATCCTATAATTATAACCTAGTCATGTAAATAGAATATAGAGAGTGATCTATAGTACAAAAGAATAGGGGATTACTCAAAGAGGAATTCCCTTTGACCTATTCCTAAGGAGAGAATTTTATGATACACTATACCTAAAGGGGGAATAAAAGAGTGATCCCCTACATCCCCACTCTTAATGGGGGGTGGACATGAGTACCAACAAGTTTGATACCCTCTTATTACCATATTAATGTATTCATGATATCATTATGAGGGTTCCCTTATTAATGTAGGTTTTCAATCATAACTCATTTACCATAGGTATTTATTCTTGAGAGGACATGCTGAGGATTCAAATGATTAGGTCATATAAATATGGTGGTTTTGGGAGATTCCTTGTCTTGATACCTCACAGAAAGGACCAATTAGGTATTAAAACATCATAAAATAATTTTTTATGAAAAACTACATTGGGGTAGTTCATGTAGGGGCCAAGGTGGGACCGAACAATACATTGGAGGTGGGTAATTTGAGCAGGAAATCAGAACACATGGGGATTCCCCATTATTTGTAAATTTTTTCAATGTTGATAGTGTTCTCTCAATGTAGTGTTTTCTAAATAGGTGGGGGTGGCCTCTACATAGTGATTTTCTACATAGACCTAGGTTCAACCTGTATAGTATCTTCCTATGCAAACTTTAGTTCGGTCCATATAGTGTTGTATTACGTGGGCTGGAATTCCATCCATGTAGTGTCTTCCTATGTGAGGTATGGACCCCTCTATGTTTATTTTCACTATACAGGGTCATGGATCGCACTAGGTTCGTCCTTTTATTATTTATGTAAGGGATTCTATAGAGGGTTTTGAGTCTACTTAACATGAAATTAATTACCTTTTTTATTAATGTTATGTGGTCATTATACATGCTTATGATCAATGGCGTCCACGCTTTCTTCCAATTCTCTAATATTTTGTGTCTCTGAGTCCTCCTCCTTTCAGCTTAGATTTTGGGGCTTTTATAGAGGAGTGGTACAACTAAATACTAGGTTGGATTATTATAATGGTCTAGAGGGCCTCCATTTGTGGGATCCTAGGAAAGCCACCCAGGCCTGCAAACGATTTCGTTTACTGGGAAATGAAAATACCATTCTCACTCGAAATTTATTTATCAATTTTGGGGCAGTCATTTTTTATAGTGGAAATCACTATACATGCCTACAAAAAAATTTATTTTATTTATAGGGGAAATCGAACATCATATGTGGTCACGAATGAAGGTGAGTTTAGAAGGTACTTTCATTCATGAGAATCCATGTAGAGCAGTGATCCACCAGATGAGTTTTCTAGGAAAACCATGTCCCTTGTTTGTATCTTGGATTATTTCAAATTTACTTTAGGTTTAGTTTTTTAACCTTTTCCAAATCCATGAATGTGTGTATTTTCTTCAATGAGGATTTTCTAGGACCCAACAATAATCTAACTATAAAAAATTAATGAAACTATCCCATTGAATACAATAGAAAAGTTAATGTAAAGGGAAATAGATAGAATAAATATTGGTAAAAAATCACCACTATAACTCCATTCAAATTATGATAGGGTTGAAAACCCCCATATCATTATCAATTCATATACTTTAGGTGTATCTATCATTAGATTAAAATAATGAACAAAATATGAACCATGAAATGTTTTAATCATATTCCCACTATGATTATCATCCATCATCTAGGTCAAGAACATTGATTTGTTTCCAAAGAAAAAAACAACATGAATTAAATTATATATATTAAATATGATAAAAATGAATCTAAAAAGTAATAATATATCATCAAATGACCAAACTCATATGATGTTGTGGTATCTTAGTATAAATAATATCATCAATCTCATTCTATTTCTCATAATTTCCAATGTTAGAGTAAAAATCAAAAAATATAGCCCACTATAGTAATGATCTTTTTATGATTTTAATTTAAACCCCAATCAATTATCTTCATTGCATCATCCAGTTTCCATATCTGAACACGTATTTTTTCATTTCATGAAACATCCCACATTATAAGAGAACAAATTTTTAAAAAATAGTTGAGTTCATGATATTTATATATATAAAAGTCATGTTTAGTTAAGAAAAAATGTTTTCTACATTCAGTTTTCTAAATTACACTAAATATTATGCATAATAATGTGAATTGAAACAATTTTTTATAAAAGAATCTAATAATAAGGGAAATTTGGAAGATTTAAAGATTTTATAAAATAATTGAATCCATGGTGTCAATGAAAACCCAAGGTTGTGTTTTATTGATGAAAATGTTTTCTATATTTATTTTTGAAGACTATTTAAAAAAAATAATTATAGGTAAAATGAAAAAAATCATTTGAAAATAAAATTCTGGAAAATAATAAAAATAAATTCATAGTTACAAAAAATAAATTATAAAAATTAAAAACGACAAAGTTGATCTTTTGATCAAGGTCTTGGTTTTCTCGAGGGGAGGTTGTTGTTTCTTTCCTGGATGGTTTAGAGTTATCTTCTTTGGCATGGGTGATTTGGTTGACTCAATTTACCTTGGGTCTAGGTGCTTAGGTTTTGTTTTGGATTTTCTATTTTAATGGGTTTTATCCTGTCAGGCTTTCGGGCCACTGAATTTTGAGGCTAGGTGCCTCTAGGCCTACGGGCTTGTAATGGGTTTTCCTATACCCAATTCAACAGGGTTTCAAGTTTTCTTCTTCACTTTTTAATATAGGGTAATTCCCCCAACCCTTATGGTATTTCATAATACACTAGTGAGGGTAAACAATTAAAATATGTAAATGCTTTAATGTTGAAATACATGTACAATTTGGCACAACCCACCCTTTGATAATTTTATTTTATGATAGGAAAAATAAAAAATATATATATTTGAAATTTAAAAATAATAGAATGACGCACCTTTTATCCAACTCCCCCACCCAACCCTATTCTAACTCACATTATTAAACCACTACCAATTCAATTTCCAATGATACATGAACTGGAAGCATATATCAAATGAATGACATGATAACGGTACTTATTGGTTCTTTAGTGAAAAATGTAAACATATTAAATTTAATATATCAATTAAAAATAGAGTTTTTGAATTACAGGATACTATTATTATTACCATAAACATCTATGATGTGATCAAAAACCAAATACAGTGGCATCCACTGTTGAAATTAATTGATCAATCATGTTTGTAGATAGTGAATGACTTATTTATAAATAAACCACTTGTAAGAGTTAAACTCATAAAGAAATATTGAATGAAATAGAATACCTTAGGGAATCTCATTAATATTTAAGGAAAACTATTTATAAAATATATTTTATTAGTAATATGATTAAAAATAAATAGAGTATGATCGGTTAATGATATAGGAAATGATTTAAAATATATAGTAGAATATAAAAGGTGGAATATATAATTCTTAAATAAATCTATGTAAATGACTGAAAAAATAATTAGATATAGAAATTTTATGTATTCTGTATAGGTTTCGCATGATCATAATATTGAAGGGAGATGTCAAAATAAATTTTTAGATAGGTATGAAACAAATTTTATTATATGAAATTTTATCAAATTCAATATATGATATTGAAATTTTATTCCCAAATAGTTATAAACATACCTGAAACTAGAAATATACAGAAAGAAATTTCAAAATTTAAAATACCATTGATGTTGGAAGATGATGTAGCCACATAAAAAATGGAGATTCCTCCCTTGTAGAGAAAGAATTAAATAAAAAAACATGAAACCATATCTAATTTTATAAATATAAGGGGCATTAGTAGTAGTTTCTAAATAATGATAGATCCATGAGTGAAATTAAAATGAAATCCTAAAAGTGTATTGTTTTAATGTTTAAATAACCACTGGAAATGTGGTTTCTATTATTTTTTAACTTCCATAACCATAAAAAAATGTCATCAATCAATTTGAAAATGAAAAGGAAGATAAAAAAAATATAATAATGGAATGACCCTAGAAAACTCAATATGCCTTAAAAGAAAATATGGATATAAAGAGACCTCTAGTAACAAAAAAACCACAATAATCTCAACAAGAAAGATCACCAAAAAAATTTATATAGTATAAACTATTTCATGAAACTATAATAGAATTAAAATTACATTCTATATTAATTAGTGAAATTGTATTTTCATAAGTAGTCAGATTGAATGTGTGCAAAAGAAACTAAAAATAGGGAAATTAAAATACTAATGATTTATTATGAAAGATTAGTAATTAATTATAGTATATAGTGAGATTAACAAAAAAATATTTCATTGAAGTAATGTAACAATTAAAGGATCATTATTATTTTTAGTACATTAAATTCTATTGATTATAGAAAATAACCGTAGGCCACTAATTAACCAAGTCACTAATAAACAAATCACTATGGGTTGTTGTTGTTTAACCACCTTAATGATATAGATTTATAAAATATTAATAATCCTATATCACTATTTATGGAATATCAAAAATATTTATACATAATAAAACAATAAAATCAAATAAAAACCTAAAAACATGATTAGAAATTTGGAAGGAAAATCGCCATCGATTGAAAGAGAAACAGAGCTCGTGACCGTAGGTACTGATGCAATGATTTAACTGGTATATAAGGAAACTGGTGTAAGTAGTTAACGCACATGAGCCTTAGCCCGGTTGGCAAGGTCTCTGATGGTGCATCCAAGCGACCAAGGATCAAAACCAGGCAGAGGTAGGATTTCCGGTACTGTAGCAGGCACTATTTGGCACTGTAGCAGCCGGGAATATGCCCCTGTTTGGGCCTTCGGGCATCAGATTTGGTCCCTGAGTCCTTCATTGGCCTTCGGGCACCCAGGCCTTCGGGTCAGTTGGGCCTTCGGGCTATCCATATGGCCTTTGGGTCACCTGCAGATACAAACCATACCAAACTACAAGGAACAAGCTCTATAAGGAGGATGAGCAAAGGAGATTTCACCACAGCAGGAGCTAAATAGATTGCAAGAATGAGAGGGTATGGAACCTGCCATCGGGACAAGCCTGTGCATGCACGGGAATACCTAGCCGAACAGCCATGCGGATGTGAAGAGCTAATTTCAAAGATGAAGATGCTAGGGAGGAGCAGATCCAAGTTGTTAGTCTGGGTTGTATGGTATGTTTGTGCCTACGGGCATAGGTTCCTATATGGCCTACGGTAATGTAATAGGGTTCCACCTCATCCCTTGAAAGGTGGATTATCAATCAATAAAAAATGAAGGCCTTCGGGCCATTGGAGGAGGTGTAAGTAGTTAACAACATTTTGGATAAATTATACAATTAAAATTGATGAAATACAAATGAAAAATCAAATAAACCATCAACTAATGAAAATTATAAACAAAAAAAATTAGAACAAAGGAAAATTAGGGAAGCAATGTGACAAGGAATCTAGAAAAACCATATAAGATGGAAACCAGATATGGATTTTAAGATCTAAACTAAATAAAATGTTATAGGTGACTGAAATTGGAGGGAGATAGAGAAAATTTATCCCTCATAGTTTTCATAATATAATTTGTATCTTGAAAGTAGGGCTCAAAATACTAAAAAATGACGGAGGGGATAAAGGTAAAATTGAATCATCAGAATTCCGAAGGAGATGATAAAACATTAAATTAGATATTATAATACTGAATATCAGGGGAATTTGAAAATTGGGATAGTTAAGAACAAAAAATTGTAAAATAGAAATCAGTTACTGAGAAAATGAAAAAAATAGAAATGTAATGAATAAGAATAAAAATTTTATTAAATGAAGCTAGTTGATATGTTTTTATAGAATTCATATGACTATATATGTTTGGATTTTCTAGTGGTGCTGATTATTGAGAAGAAGAATGGAATATAGTCATGGGAGAGAGATGGAAATAATGATATATTGGATTCATTACCATGATTTCAAGTAGGGTGAATAAAGGGGACCGATAAGGGGAAGACAATAGTGTCGTAAAATCGGGAGGGAGAGTGGTATCAAGAGAGGAGGTGGGGGGATAATCGAGATAGAGGTATAATTGGGGGAATCGTGAGGGGTGGGAAGTTAGAGGTGGATAGAGAATCAAGAGAAATAGGAGAATTTGGTGGGGGTCATCGGGTGAAGGGATGGTGAAAAATTTGACCAGGGAAAGATGGAATGAGAAACCACCATGTGTATTGGGGGTAACCAATGTTTAATAGATATGATATATTAAAAATTATTTCATAAATTATTTATTTAAATGATATAAAATAAAATTATATGAACTATATTTGGACCTATAACATGGTACATCAAATCTCTTTGGTATTTATTGAACCCTAAATAATCATTACATATTTTAATAAATAATTATTATTACATTATTCATTCCATAAAATAAATGAATAAATAAATATTATTTTAAATATCTAGAAAATTGAAATTTATTAACTTTAAATTAAAATATATATATTTATAGTAATTTAACTACTGAATGAATGTCTTGGGACCAACACATGTAGAACAAATATTAAATATTATTTATAAGAATAATATTTATTCCTAAATTAAATTTAAATAAAATTGAATTGATTATTCAATACAATATTTTTTGTTACCCTCTAGACCTCTACCTCAATGGAATTAGGAATTTTATCCCAAATTGAAATATCTATATCTAATAACATCCCAACAAACCCATAAAAGATGAACATAATATAGAAACAACAACCTTATAAGAATGTTCACTTTTTAATATAATCTTTTTACCTCGATATCTCATGAGACATGTTTCATTACCTATGTCACCAACATATGTACTTGATATATCATTCTTTATTTAATCAGATGAACTCATAGATAAACAACCTTCTTTTTTGACTTAATCTAACAATTATATTCAAATGTAAGGGCCATGATATCATTTTAAAATCTGAAAAGTGACATATCCAATCTTGACTTATTCATTAATTTCATATAACTCGTGAAACATCCAATGTTTATTATATCATAGTGAGAATTGGTCTTCCATGTTTTTAGTAATAAATCAAAGTAAGTGACTCATGATATACTTTAATAATAATATAAATATGAATTATTATTATAGATTTACATTGATTCAAATATCCAATGACACATATAACATGTGTAATTATTACTAATTAGTCTATTCTAATAACCTCATATTTGGGAGATTACAAAGTTAGAAACATCATGAGAAATAATTATCTACTTATAATAATCCAATACATGATGATATTTATCATATTTATCCCATCATATGATGTCATTCAACTATAGAATATTGTTTTAAGAATATTATCATCATAGTTGAAGGGTACCATCTTACTAGGGAGATATAATGTCCTTTCAATGTTATTAATACTCTAAGGTAATTATCATATTAAATTTCATAATGAAGAAAAACCATCATATTATAATATTATTACACATATTGTTGAATATATACAATTAATCCGAGGGAAAATGTAGCTAGTTCTATGGAATCAATGCCAACAATACACAGGTTCTCATTATAACATGAAACATTGATCACCATTTTATTTAAAAAATACTCCAAGGTAATTATTACATTAATATTATATATAATTAAAAACATTATAACATAAGATAAAAAATATTATTGTAACTTAAAGTACAATATTAATTCGTTTTAGCTTACCAACTACAATTAAATCCCTCCTTTAGTAAATCTAACTACAAACAAACATTTAAATTTCTATTTATCCAATTATATTCATGATTATGATGAGATAAGGTATTATAAAATGAGCATATCAAATTATATTCCTTGTAAAATTTTATAACTATGAATTCTCTTATTTGAGTAAAATATATCAAGAGATGTTACTTCAAAAGTATATTCTTAATCTACTGGTGTAACCTAGGTTCCTTCTCTAGAATAATTTCTATAGTTTTATCGAATTTTACTATTATATTTTCAATAATAATATGTATAAAACCATGATATTATACAAAACATTGTATCCAAACCACGTTTTCAGCCACAATAGAAGTATTAATATACTCGAAGTCTTCTATAGGATAAGTGACAATAATTTTTTTTAACTTTTCAAGATCACTACATCTTCATTAAGGTATAACCTGTTTATTAATTAATATTTTAGATTATTTTGATCTATTTGGAAACTTACATCTATATATACCCTTCATATTTTCCCTTCATATCAAACATATACAAGAAAAATATCCTTTTTTACATCTCATGTACATTTGGATTGTTTTAAATACATCCCAATTCATCTATAGTAATTCATCAAGATATCTTCCTAAAATTAATAAATAATAATCAATGTAAATCATGGTATATTTAATGGAATACATGATAGAACAAATTACCAAATCATATGGAATTATAATATTTATTTCTCCCTCTTTTTATTTTCTCGAACATATTTTTCTAGAAGAGATGTTGGCCTTGTGATATTTGTAACAATACTATCATGGACTATTCCATATTTGATCTCTTTAAACCATTTTCAATATATGAACCATAACACAGCCCATGTAATATCTCAGAATTATCTCTATAAATCTTAATCCTTAGAATGTATGCTACTTCACCAAAGTCCTTCATGGAGAATTATTAATTTTACAAAGACTTAAACAACTATAAGACTAGTGTCTAATTTCCCATAAATAATATATCATAAATATATATCATTTTAAAAATAATAATGGCATATTAACTATCATGTAGAAAGAAATATCACAACCATTCATTATGTAACCTATTTCTTGTATGGCCTCATCAAAATAAACATTTCATTATTTTGATTCTTTCTTTAATCTAAAAATGGATATATATAAAATAGATACATTATTGTTTTCATTTGGTGCCAAAAACCCTTATGGTTTTTTCTTGTATCCATTTAACACGTGTTTTCCATTTAGGAACATAGCATCGAAATCTATCTGATAAATTTCTAAATCATGGTTTTTTTTTGTAGTGAGAAGAATTCAAAGGGATATTTTCATTAAAACTACTGATAATGTTTTATCATGGTCAATTGTCTTATATTTTTTAAACCCCTTAGTGACCATTCAATTATAATTTTTATTGAATTTATTATCTATTCCTAGTTTTTCTTGAATATCCATTTACACCCAATACATTTTATATAAAATAAGGGATCAGCCAAATTCTAACCATGATTTTGGGACATTAAATCCATTTACGAATTCATAAATTATATACACAAATAATCATCCTAGATATTTATTGATTCCTTGTCATATAAGAGTTTATCATTTATAATAATAAATTTTTTAGATTACTCAGTTATAATAAAATTAAATCTCTTAGGTTCTCTAACATCCCGTGTTTACATAGATAGTTTTTTTGTCTCTTGAATAACTTCTTACACTAGTTCTTATAGAGTTTTTTCATAATCCAACTCATGAATATCTAAATCATTTATTTATTTAAAATATATCATTCTCTCATAGTATCTTTAGGTATTTTTTCCTTTTAAAATAATATACATTATCATTCCCCAATGAATTTTTTATCCATGGGATAAAATAAATAATATCTTCTTTTTTGGATATCTTATAAAGATATACTCCATGAATCATGATGAATTTTTTAGAATTAACTATAGAATTTTTTTCATCCCTACACATGTATGTGTGAAAAATGGATATATTACCACACAATATCTCATATGAAATTCCACTTGTTAAATTAGTCGGAATTTGGCATAATTAGTGTGCTTTTTATTGTAATATGTATACCCAAAAAAGAGTTGAAGTATTTGATGAATCATTATAAATCTCACAATGTCCAACAAGTTATGGTTACTCCTTTCATAGATTACATTTCACTATGATGTAAACTTTAGAGTGTGTTGGGATAATAAACCAATAACCTTCAAAAAATTGATGAATTAAAAGTTCCAATATTCTCTACCTCTATCTAGGATAATTATCATAATCTTATTATAGATATGATTTTATAATTTATTATTATCTTCCATAAAATTCTAAAATGAATCATACTTATACCTAATATAGTAAAAATTTTCAAAAATACTAAAATCTTCTGTATAAGAAATGAACTATAAGAACCAACCTTTATCCTCGACTTGAAAAGGTCCACACACGATTGTGTGAACTAATTATAAAATCTATGTGAATCTGTCACTATTTTCACTGAATGTTGATTTTTTATTTCTCATTATAAAAAATCAAGATATATATATATATATATATATGGTTTTTAATTTAAAGTTCTATAAATATCCTTATCAATATAAAACTGTAAAAATACTTTGTGTTTATAATACCAAGTCGACGATTCAAAAACTGGGTGTAATTTGATTCCTGGGAATTTAAATCATTATCAATTTCTGAAAATTTTGTTTTTTAGTCTAGAATGTAACAATTATTGTTAATTTTTTTCATAACAATGCATATTATTTATTTTTAAAAGAGTAAATATTTATTTACAAACATGAAATATAAAATAACTATGACAAAACATGATAAATAAATGATGTTCTTTGTTACACTAGGAACATAAAAATAATCATTAAAAATGAATACCATTCTCTATGGAAATGTGAGATGGTAGTCTACTATAGTTGGAGTATCTATTATCACCCAATTAACAACTAAAATACCCACCTCACCATTTATAATTTTCTGAAATCTATATGGTTCCTCTATTAAGAAACAAATGTCTAAGATGCAAGATGTTTCTAATAAACAGGTAGTAGAATTAGAAATATTTCAACTGATAACAAATTCACTTGAATATTCACATTTCATCTTCACTGGGGTACATTTTTTCCCCCATGATTTTTTCTTTCCATAGTCAAAACAAACAACCTAGTGTTTATTTTAATCCATATGGATCTTATTCTTTATGGATGGATGGTGTTTAGGATCCTTCATCTTAGAACCTACCATTGGTTATTTTCTATTTCCTTTACATTTATTCACCATTAGGGTTTAGTATTTATCTATATTCATGTCCTTATAGTTATGAAAAATTATTTTTAAGAGATATGGAAGTAACTTCTTTATGTTTTTTATATCGAAACAAAAAATAATTATTTTGAAGCTAGAAGGCATGTATGATATGATAGATTTGTAGACACCACATGGGGTAGATTAAATCCCATATTAACCAAAATCCTAATATACCTAATTATATTCAGCACAAGACATTCAATAGGGAATCTATATCAAACATTATCATGAAGAGTTCCATGAGGATTTTATAACTTTAATTACTAGTATCTCTTAGAAAAAATCATGGTTATGAGACATCATAGAGTATGAATCTTTTTCTTAATGATTCTTCTGTAGCTTAATTGATGTAGAAAACAACACAATTCATTGTATATGAAATTCATCTTGCATATGTTTTTCATAGAAGTTTCTCTCATCCTTATAGGATTCCTAATGAGGCTAAGTAGGAATTGAGGATTCCTGTACATAGTGAATCCTTTCTTATCACAATATGATGCATACACATATGTACAACTCTTATATTTTTTCAAAATTAAGTAAATTTTTTTCCTTGAATCGACCACATTGATAATGTGATCATTTTATAACTTGTTATGATATAAAATAAATATGAATATAATTTTAGTACTCTATCTTGACTATTAGTTATGAAATAATTATTTAATATTTCAAATATATATCTTGCTATTTTTTCAAAATCACAAAAGCATGTACCATTAGATTTTAATTATAAAGTCAGTGAGATATCCTTGTCGAAAGGATTCATACTTCATCTCTTCTAACACAGAAAAATTCCATGTGAAATTATTTGATGGAATTTTCACACACATTAATTTAAAAATTCATTAACACATAGCTCCATGATATCTTGAGTGAACTCCCAAACCCTAATATCATATTCATTGATTTCCCAAAACCTTTTTTACCAATTACACAAGTTCTACTAGGTCACTTATCTTTATAAAAATTTGGTTAATTCTACAAAGATCATTCATTATAACTCCTCAATAATGGAATTAATTCATACAAGGGAAATACCAATGCTTTGAACAATGGTGGTATTCTAAATCAAGTAATAGAAAGAGATTTATGAATTAATATTTTAGATGAGGTGTTTTTTATTTAATACATTAATATCATTATTTATTATTTAAATGCTAGTTAAATTTTATATGGATATTACATAAACATTTAACCATGATGGTTAAAATAATTCATATATGTAATTTAATTAAAAAAGATATCAACATTTTTCCTCTATATACTTGTAGATTTATTTAGGTCGAAAAGTAAATAAATAATTTATTATACCCAATAAAACAATATTATAAACATTATATTATTGTATATAATAATTTTTTTATGTATTTATTTTATGTGGCCATATTTAATTAATAAAATAGATAAACATGGTATTATATAAATAAATAAATAACCATTTCCTACCAAAATAAAATAAATACATGGATGATCAAGATCATTTAGCTACAAGTTAGTTTATCGAGAAGTGATAAACCAACCCTCATCACAAGGGTAAAATCCTTAAGTATAATCTTTCATCAAGTTACCACATCCACCATTTTCTTATGTATCACTTTTTATGGATTCATCTCTTCTAGGGTCCCAAACTAACTCCTCTAACTAAGATATCCATCCATTAAAAATGTATACTTGTATGAAAATGAGGGGAACCATGGGTTTGGGGTTTCAAAAAATAAATATTGGACATGCATTCCCGTACATAATAAAGGAGGGAGGGATGATTAAAAAAATTATATTTAATTTAATAAAATTATAACATGATAAATAGTTCGATAAAATAAAACAAAATAAATAAATTTAAACCTACAGAGGTTGGTCAAATCTCATGATTAGTCAAAAAATTAAATAATAATAACATTTAATATCACTAGCATTCATTTCTAATCATTCCTTTTATGATAAGTTATAATGGATTAATAATTTAATAATTTAATTCCTTATCTTAAATAATTTCAAACCTACGGTCCTTGAGATGTTTTAATAATTCAATAAAATATTATTTTTAAATAAATTAAGTTATTGTAATATTAATTTTAAATTAATTTAATATGTAGTGTGTACATGGGAGGATACACAATATCATAAACCTATGTAATATTTATTCACTTATATATAAATTTCATATTTTTATATAGTATATTGCTGAATTTTATGTGGTGTAACAGACACTATATGTTGTCTATGTTGTTCATCACAAACTACATGACATGTAATTGCACATGGCATTTTTTTCAAGATGGTTAAACTACATATTATTTATAGAATAATAGGCCAAATGTGATGCCATTAATTTTCATGTTGTGTACTTATAGATATGCATGTGTAGTACATAGAATTTAATGGACCTTTACATACAGTGTAATAATAGTCAATATGTGTTGTGTTGTTACACAACGTGCAGAACAACCTGACATGCCATGAAATACATGTTGTGTACCTTTTATGGATTTATACGTGTCACAATGCATGTACCTAGCCACCATATTCCATGTAGTTTGTGTCAGGTCATGTGATAGGCTAGTATTCAATATGTAGCATGTAACAACTCCACATACTAGCCCACAAACTGATCTTTGATTTACAGGTAAATTATGCTTTATAGGGATTCACAGAATGTACTCAACTGAAACATTCCATGTAAGTCCTAACAAACCATTTGTTGCATCATTAATAAATAGAAAACATGTAACAATGCCACATAATGACCCACAAAGAACACTTTGATTAACACAATATGTCTATTATGAGGTTTAAACCCCACCACATAGCATGCAGTTTAATATTATATGTCTTTTAATAGTGGTATGCATCCAAAAACATTGGGTCCTCCATAAAGGTTGTTCATCTATTATTCATGCATTCTTAGCCATATAAAGTCACATTCTCTTGCGATTATTACCCATGGACCCCGATTGATAACAAAATTAAAAATCACATAAATTTGATCAAGAATATTTCAATAATTATAAATTGAAATTTGAATGCTCTGATACAACGTGATGGTTCGAGGGTACGGTGGAATCCTTTAAGGGACTAACACCTATTTTTTTATTAAACATGTTCAATGAATAGTACTGAAAGAGAATGTCAAATACAACCCAAAACATTGAGAGAGGATCTTTAAAATATAATTTATAATTAATATAAATAATAATTACATCAATCTTTGAATTCCATAATGATCAATTTTTTATTGTCTACACTATTATTGTGTTTTCAAAAAAAAATTAGATGTTTCCCAACATGCTCAATGAATCTTCAAAACTTATTCTTGATCTCTCAAATGTTAGCATGACGAGATTAAAGTCTTCACATATTTCACTATTGATCACAATAAAGAATCATATATTTCATTATGTTCATGGGATGGTGGTGGGAGGAAAAATTTCTCTCTCGTTCATGTGAGAATTATTGAGATTGTCTCTATTTTGTCAATAATTATCATTTATTTAAAATGATGTATTTTAGATCATATACATAGAGATAATAATTGATAATTAAACTAATCCCTTATTATATTTTTTTTAATATAAATATTATCTTATTTCAAAATAATAATAATATTACTATTATTATATCCCAACACATTATTATAATCTAATACTATTTATTAAATTAATTAGTTAATATTGATTTCAATAGTAATAATTTTATCATCTCTATGAAATTGATAAACTCAAATCATAACCTCCCGTTAAAATTATTGAACCTTAAATAAAATATTATTCATTCAATAAAATAAATATTATGTTCACTAATATCATAAATAAAAATTTATCTTTAATATTTATTTAACTAAAATTAATATTTATTTATGTTATCCATGAAATCAATTAATATATATATATATTCCTTTGAATAAATAAACAAGTGGTAAAATACTACTCATATATTTTAAACTTTAATAACCTTTTATTAAATTGTAATGATCAACATAACATGAATGAATATTAATCCACGATTTAGGAATAAATTTATTTTTTATTTTAAATTAAATAGAATTTAATGAGATTTCAAATAGCCTTACTGTGTGACCTATTTCCAAATTTTATCAATGGAAATGTTATAGAACAATCCAAAGTCTATTATTGGAATCTAACAATGTTTCAAGAAACCCATCATGAAAGGAGATATTTTAGATACTATTAAAACCATCTTACAAAGGATATTGTGTAATTTAATCCATTATTAAATTGATTTCTCATCAATAAAGTGCATACTTATTTTATTACCCTGTATTATTGATTTATCATTCTTTGACATTCTCAAGTGAACTTTTCTATGAACTAACATGTCCAAATATTTCTTCATAATGTTCATTTTTAATGAAAGGGAATAATATAAATTCTTCAATTAACTCAGAAAGGAAAGAATACATTCTTGACTTATTAAATTAATAAAATATAACTTATAAAGAAACCAATGTATGATACCTCTCGAAAAACATATATCATCATGGTTTTTGGAATAATGTTTGTGATTCATGATACACATTAGAAAAAATATCTAATATTAGTATTAATTAACACATTCATGGATAAAAATATCCTACGAAACATAAAACATGTGAAAATACTTTTGGTGGGTGTGTCCTACTGAACTCCCATCATGGTAATCACCATGCATGAACTTCAAGAGAAGAATTATTAATGACTTATGATCCTCCCACACTAGGGTGTCAGACACAATATTTTTCCTATGATAATAAAATATATAGGCAATAGGATATGTTATTTGGAAATGTTTTCATGCTATCTTTTGTTTCTCATTATGGAAAGGAACTTCTATAAACTTTTGATCCAAGGAAGTTATAAAATTATTATCAAAAATAGTCATATAAATTATGTGATAAGATAATATATTTTATCATAAAAAAAATACAATATCAATTGGTTTTAGGGAACCAAATATAATATAGAGAATATTTTAATCTTTTCAATTGATTGATGAAATCAATAAAACTCACACTCTCTCACTTCACGTAGTTAAATAGGTCACAAATACTCATTTTCCATAGCAATACACAAAATTGTTAGTGAAACTTTCCTTGATGATCCTCCCCTTAGGTGATAAACTAAAACACTATGTTATTATAGTAAATTAATGTGAAACCTTCTAATGTATTGAAAAATCATATATGTTTTTTTACTCGTATTATTCATAGACAGCTACCATTAGTACACATTGGGAATTTAAATGAGTTACATATTGTTCTTGTTTTCATATTCCATTCAAGGATAAGAAGCTAGGATTGTTGAAATTAAATGGTAAATGGTCAAGACCAACCATTCTAGGTATAAATTATTCTCTTTAAATACTTGATTGTGTTGAGATTTTATGGTTGTTAATTTCAATGTAATGGAAGCAATTATCTATGTATGTTTTATATATCATTTCACTAAGATGTATTACAAACTGCATTATAGATATTTCAATTGATAATGACTCATGGGTAGAAACTCTCAATGACTCAATAAATAAGTAATTCATTATAGATTATTATTCCAAGATACTATGATCCATAAGGACCCTTATAAAACATAAAATGAATAAAAAATCATCATTTTATAGAACACAATGATCCCTGAAATGGTGTATTGAGTAAATTTATAAACAGAAACCACAACCTCACACAAAATAATAACCCTTTTCATTGAATTATCATTCATGAATAAAAAAGAAATTGAGAGAAAATAACATTAGATAAAAAATAAAAAATATTACATAGCTCGATACATTTCCTTATCCATGATAGAAAAAAGTCTCCCTTTATTACGAAGAGAAGAAAAAGGAAAACCCCATGAATTACATGTTATCTAAATACATTAACATTAAACTAGAGAAATTGAAATATAAAATATAGGAAAAAACTATTTTCTTCTAACTTAACCCACCCAAAAATTTATAATCAATACCTTTGATTTTTTAGGTTCCACTACCATATGAAAAATTCTCTACATTATTCACATCATTGAAGGAGAAAACTACCAACCGAGAGAGTAAACAATATCCTGATAACTTCTAGTAAAAATTTATTGATCACTTGGAAGTCATCCATTCTCATTTACATAGTCTTTTATTTGGAACTACCACTTCCACCATGTTACTTTTCCAAAAATACCCATTTGGTTCTACAAACCAAGTTCTATATTTAATACTTTTGAAATATAAAGTCAAAATTTATAAACAAATTCTTCACATAGTTGATCCTGACAATATCCCACTTGAATAGTACTTTAATATCTTCTACCAAACACTTTATAATTTTTCTCACTTCCCTTTTTCTATATTTACAATAAATAAAACGCTTTTTTCTTCCTTTCAGTCATCCAAGATCCATCGAAGAACAAAACAACCCCCAAACATTCATAAACTATGAACATTATCAATATATATGCTGGATTATAACATCCAACAATCTTATATAGTTCTTGTACTCTATTTAATAGTTGATTATAGATTAATTGATACTTTATTTGAATATGTTTTTTCTATGAGGATTCTTCATAAATCGATTACACTCTTATTATCATAATACAACATTCCATTTTACGGACACCTTTTGAGTGTATCCAACAAAAAATTATGTTAGACAAACTCATTTTCATCTTTTACAATGATAAAATAATTTATTTTCATAAATAAAGTGAAAATAATTACTTTAACCTAGATATAAAACTTATGGTAATCTCATTGATAGTAAAAAAACAGCCAATGGTACTCTTCCATATCCCCATACCTCTACAAAAGTCCATGTTAACATTGATTTGAAATGGATAATATATTCCAAAACATAGATAAAGTTCTTTCAATCCATTAATATATAATTTAATACACTTTATCACTTCCCAATACTACATTCCCAGATCAATAATGAAGCTACTTACAACTTCCACTGCAATAAAAATGTCCAGCCTCCTACAAACTATGGAAAACAACAGAATTCAAATTTATTATGAAAATGGAACCATTACCATGTATCTAGAATAATCATACATTTTAAATGATTTCTAATTAGATAACATTAAATGTATGAACAATTTTGTAGTCATAGATTTAGATATGGACAATATGAATCATTAAATGAACTTAAAAATATACTATAATTTTGAGAATATCAAGGTCCATATCATTTATTTCCCTCTAAAAAATATAAAAAAAATCCAATAATATTTTTTTAATATTCTTCAACATGAGACTTTTAGATATATCATCTTTAATATACTCTATATAATTTATATTTAAACCCACGATTAGTATATCATCCAAAAACAAGACAAGTATGGTGAAACATCTATCATCAAAAACCTTATTTTATAAGTAATGACCCGCATTTTTCTGAATAAACCCCTTATCTTATAGTATTGCATCAAATATATACTACTATATCTTAGTTAAATACTTTATCTAGTAAAAACATCATTTGAGCAAGAACACCAGTCATTCTGATTGAATTTCAATCAAACCATTTAGTTACATGATACATTTTTGAACCTTTATATAACCAAAAATTAATTATATTTTCACATCTAATTATACAATATGCAATCCTTATGAATCAACCGGGATTAGTATCACTCATATTTTTACGTTTTTAATAACTATATAAAATAATTTCAATAAATATGTACTTTTTTGTTGAAATCATTTCACAAAAAATATAGCCTTGTACTATTTCCTACAATCCACTTCCTCCTCCAAACAGTGATCATATATTTTAAAATGAAACTACTTCTCTAGTGATATTGTTGTTAGATTCCGTAATGTAAATACATTAAATGGTTATGTTTCCTCCTTTATTGTCAACTCCCATCATTTTGAGCTTGTAATAGTAGATAAATTTTACATGTTTTTTGGGTTCTCTAACATATATAAGATGAAAAGAAAATTTGATTGGTTCTAAACCATTTCATCCATTATCTAATCCTGGTATACCTACTTAATTTAAATTGAGGTTCAATTTCTTATTATACTATATATTCCAAAAAAAATCTACCTTCAGCTTCCATAGTCTTAGATCATTTTGATACATTCGGCATTGATGGTTGTTCATGAAATTCATTACTACCAGAATGTTTCAAAATAGACAATCTCCCATTTAGATCACCTTTTTCATTATTAACTGAATCTATAGTCTCAACCACATATTATAAAATGTTATAACCTACCGCTTATGGAATTCTATTGACCATTATCCCTTAAAAATAATCCAAATATGTTTTCATTGTATAATATAAAGAAACGTGCTTGTGATTTTGCATCATGTTTCCCATTTACCTATCATTAATATAAAAATACACCCTAATTCTAAAAGAATTATGATTAATATCATTTGGTGTTTTAGTTTACTCTTCTTATGGAATATCCTATATCAATGATGCAAAATAAATCTAATTCATGAGATAATTATCATAATTAAAATATTTTATACCTTACACATTATGTAAAATGTAATGTAACCTCATTCTATGGTCTTTATTATTTATTTCACTATTCATCAATTCTCTCACACCATTTTCTATGTTGTATTAGTTATATTCTTTTTAAACATGGTTCCATCATTTGGGGAAAACCTCTCTAACTCTCTCTATTTAGACTCACCATATTTCCTAGAAATAATGTTATTTAGCTTCATTTTGGTCTTCTTTTCCACCATGTATCTCTATCTAAAGAACATTTCTAAAAACTAGGATTTTTTCTTAATGAAAAACTCACACATTTTCCCTGTGAAAAAGATCTTATTTTTATGTATTTAGTGACCTTGTATTTATAAAAAATAACACCTTATTATGCTTTCTAAAGTTAAAACTCTCACATGTGCTATACTCCATCTAATTTCCCTTTATTACACCTTTTTTAACTATTCATTGTGTATTATATTCACTCATGTTACCAAAATAGAAATTCAAAAACTCCTCACTTTTAGGTGTTGATGTTTTATAAATCATTTCTCCATATAAATTTCCCATCCTATATAATGTTCTTCCATTATAAAATTTTCAACCATTATTTTCCCCCATGTGATAATGTACACTCCCCCCATAACATTTATACAGAAACTCACTTCTTCTAGTTGACTTACTAAGAATAGATTCTTCTAGAAACCATGTATGTTAAAAACTCCTTATAATTCTTTAAATCCTACATATGAAATTATGACATTCACATAACACTTTCCTATGATCCTTAATGATTTATTTTCCTAAATATGAATGTTTTCAAACCATAATGAAAAATTTTGTTCATTCATCCTATCTAGGAAGTGGAGGGGAATGAATCCCCAGGATAAAATACCATAATTCTAATGAAATATTTAAATTTTTAATAAATCTATTTCAATTTTAGTTGAGATATTTATGTGACTTACACAAGAAAAACATTAATAAATAACCCTCCAGTCATTTTATTATATCTTTGGATTCACTTTCTTCTTACAATTTAGGAATATGATACCTAGGACATCTGATTTACCTTGAATTATTTTCCTATTCTCTTCACCATTATTCTGACAATTCTATTGAACATAACATACTTTACCTTCCACATTAAAATGGTTCCATCATGTTTATATACCTCCTTTAACCTTATATTCTAATTTTGAATGATGTCATGAATGTTCCAAAAAATTAAATCAGTCTTACTTATAGAATTTCATGTAGTATCATGCATCACATCTAATCATTTCTAGAGTTATGAAACCAAAATCATTGCCTATATTAACCCTCCAAAATTTACTCATATTAACTCCATGTATCTCCAAATCATGTTTCAATCATTAAGATGATCATACATCATATTTCCTTTTTTCATATATAGGTTAATGAGTATCTGCATCTAAAACACATTGTTAATAGTTATTGGATTTTCATAAATGTAATATTGTGTTTTAATTAGTTCCCTAGTGGTATTCAACTCTTGAGTGTTGAAGGAAGTATAACATTCCAATGTCTTATGAACTACTCCTAATGCATTTGTGTCGATCGATTCTATCACGACCTGTCCCCCAAGGCCTGCATCGTGACTGCCCCAAGCCTGCCTTCCATAGGCTAGGGGATGGAGACTAGAACCAAAGGCGTAATTCCCTAGAACTGGGAAGGCATTGCCTTTATAAAACGTAAACACACACAACCAGAGAACAATCTGAAGAAAACACTATGTAAAGTAGTATAACAAGTGTGCTGAAAGTACAAAGGGGCCAGAAATACAAGCCCAACAGAAAGGTACAGCTATAACTGAAAGAAAGTACAACTGAAAAGACAAACATCTAAATGCTGAAGCAGCTTCTAGATCGTCCTCCGGGTTCCTACCTGAAGGGTAGGTAGATATGTCCTCCTCAGCACACCGCATTTATTGGTCTGCTCCATGTGTCGTCACACCGAGTGTCCACCTCCGGGTACTATCCAGTCCTCGTACACTCTGCCTCGGTCAGCACTATCCGTCATCTGCATCCAACACAACGAGGTGCTAGCATAGCCCGTGCAGGGGTGAGTATAACGATACTCGGTAGGGATCCTGAGACCCTCATGGTCTCACAAAATCCAAAAAGTATAAACCACAATGAAATATCTCAATAGGTAACCTTTACTTAGGTATATGCCCATACATATACCTTAATTATCAATTAATCCATCTCAATCATGAGGAAAACACAAAGGTCATTGACTCAGCTCAAACCAGGATTTTCATTATCAAAACCACAACTGCTGGAGAACTCATCCTCTGTAGAGTATAGTGGCCCTATCGCGACTTTGAGGCGCTACTCACTAACCTTAGACTACTGAGGTACTCCTCCTTTTGAGTACCACGGGTCTGTCGCCCCAACACAGCGGCGCTTCCCGCCATGGGTATGCCGCCCCAATACAGTAGTGCACCCCCTCATAGCCTACAGAGGTTCTCCTCCTGTCGAGTACCATGGGTCTGCCGCCCAAACACAGTAGCGGTCCTCCACCATGGGTCTGCCAACCCAACACTATAGTGCTCTGCACTGGGCTAGTCAAGTCACTCTGAAACGAATCGGACAAGTAGTCATCAGGTCTCAGCCAGCTACAAGGTCTCTGAACTCCATACGCTCGCCTCTGGGAGGATCCACTCCACGAGCTACTGGATGATACTTCCAGGTTCCACGTAATCTCGCGTAGAAGTATCTCATGGGACCTACTCGTCATAGGGGTCTCAACGCAACAGACAGCACGTCAATCGGACGCTCGGTCTGTGAGTTATTAGCATTTCCGTTCAAGGGTCTCGGTTGGATTTCGGGTTCAATCCAACCCGGCCATACTCAAACCACATTTGAATCTTATGTGGAGTATGTAAAAAGGTCTATATCATCAAAAGGAATACAACTTAGTCGATGGAACATCAATCGGACATCCGGTCCTTATGTTATAAGTGTTTCTGCTCCGAGGGCCCGGTTGGATTTCGGTTTCGAATCAACCTATCCGATTTTCCAAAGTCATCCCTAAACTCACTTACAGTATCTCAAAAGGACCATCTCATTGTGAGGGTCTCAATGTTGCAGACGGCGCATTTATCGGACGCACGGTCGTGAATTTATTCGCATTTAAGCGTACGGGCCCGGCCAGTTAAGCCCAGTGGGCTGGTGGGTCGGGTCAACCCAGTTTTGGTGGGTTCGACCTGGAAGAGGGTCAGACAGGCCCGGTGAAACGCGCGGCCCGGCCGCAGCCCGACCGGCTGGCCAAGTGGGCCGAGGCGGGGGGTGCGGCCCCTCGGCTACCCGAACCGGGGGCGCCAAGCGGGGCCGCCCTCCATAACCGGTCGGCCGAAGCTGGCTGGTCTTCTTGGCGCAAGCGGCCCGCTTGGGCGGGCCATGGACCTGCTGCACGGCACCTTCAGGTGTCGCGGATTTCCTCCACCCAGCCGACCGACGAGCCAGCCGGTTCTTCCTCCGAAGCAGCCCACCCCGTGCGAGCCATAGTTCTCCGCAGCACGGTGCCATGGGGTGCCATAGTTTCTCCCTTCGGCCCGACCGGCTATAGCCAGCCGGTTCTTCTTCGGCAGAGCGGCCCGTGTTTGCGGGCCACGATTCCTTTGCACGCGGCAAGCACACGGCCACCGCTTCTCCCATCACAACCTCTTCCATTCGCGAATTAAAATAACAAGAAACGTCGGAGGGTCATTGGGACTTGTGTGTTCGGTCTGCGCCCTCCGCGTTAGGCGGTAGCAGTTGGCCAAAGACAAACCAACTTTTACAACGTATAACAAGAACAATTTTAATCCATTAAAATTGAACATAATCCACCTAATATTAACTCTCAACCCACATAAAACTCAACTACAGTAAAGGTCCCCTTAAGCGAATACTGGTGCTGCGAGTTCATCGGTGTCCTCGGATTGCAATTCCAAGCACTGGTTCAAAAGATAGAACAACCAACTCGTACGTTTACTGAACGTACCCAAAAAAAAGTTCGGAAAATTATTATCAGTCACCCTCGACCCATTCCAGTCGAGGTTAGGCTCTGCCTAATTAAAAAACACCCAAAATAATCCAAAGATACTCTCTTATTCTCAATCCAACTTACCGTTTAGATGTTATGAATTTTACAATAAAATAATTATCACTTAATTATTTTATTTTCGGCCAAAAACTAACTTTTTCTGGTGGCATGCACTGGAAAAATATAGTATATTCTTAAATAAATCATACCCTCATGAGTTCAGTGGTGGTCTCAGATTTTTAATCCGAGCTACCGTTTGTGAGTTATAAGCATTCGAAAAATAAAATAATTTATTTAATTATTTTATTTACGGTTATGCCATTTTTGAAATTTCTCCCAGGAGGCCCATGCCGACTAAACTTAAGTCGCGTTTAGGGTAAAGCTTCCATCCTGAGTGCAACGGTGCCCTCAGATTTCTGATACGAGTAATTGTTTAAGAGTTATTCCACTTTTTCAGTAAAATTGCTTACATGCATTAATTTAAGCTTAACAAAACTTCAGAAAATTATTTCGGGCACACCGGGCCTCGAAATCAGGTTCCGTCAGAAACTGAGGACTCGTAAAATTTTAAAGAATTTAAGAAAAAACAATTCCTTGAAATTTTTAGGTTTTTACATTACCCCCACCTCATGGATTTACGTCCCCATAAAACTACAACACACACTAGGGAAACAAAAAGGAGGTACTGATCGTGCATTTGAGAACCCCACTCCCAAGTTCTCTCCTATAGATTCCCATACTGCTAGTGAATGTGCACTAGAGGAATCGACCATCCACGTAGGACCCGCTCCTGTCGATCGTCGATCTCCACCGGGACCTCTGTGAATATCGTCCTGTCATCGATATCCAACTCCCAGTGGTCGATGATGTGGGACGGGTCATGCACATATCTCCTCAGTTGAGATACGTGGAAGACGTCATGCACCCGGTGCAACTAAGATGGAAGGGTCGGACGGTAAGACACCTCGCCTACCCTACTGAGGACCTGTAATGGTACGATGAATCGTGGAGATAACTTGCTGTCTTGGACAAATATCCTGAGACCTCATCGAGGTGAGACCCGTAAGAATATGTGGTCTCCATCCTCAAACTCTAGTGTTCTCCATCTCCTATCAGAATAGGACTTCTGTCTGCTCTGTGCAGTCTGCATCTACTCTTGGATGATCTGCACTTTCTCCATCGTAGCTTGAACCATCTCTGGTCCTACATAAGCTGCTAAGATTTCTCCTTTGCTGATAAGAGAAATCCAGTCTCATCCCCTGGATGAACCACGTTCTTTTCCTAATACAATCAATCCTAACATGAACGGTAATATTTCATGCCATGGACGACGTCGTAAGGCCTCGACACCATTACCAAGAGATCCAATTGTCATTCTCGCCTCCAAGGGTGGAGTCACACTATAGGCATCAGTGTGTGGTCACTAGGTCTCCTCTAGTAGGAATCTCTAAATTGAGGGTCAAGTCAAAAGTTTTAACCGGAACCTCTTAGTATTAACCACACGAAGGGAAGAAAAGAAAATGTCACAAGGACAAGTGTCTTTTTTATTGCATCTCAAAGTACGAGACACATAACAACCACAAAGGTTCTCTCTAGAACCCTAGCATAAGTGTAAATGCATAGAGGAATGGTGTTGGTTTGGATGTCCTTTAAACACACCTCGCTCAGTAGTCTGAGCCCCAAAGCACTGATCGTATCGTATTTATTGAGTACCCAGAACAATCGGTATGCCTCGATGAATACTCAACTACCGACATGTCATCCTGCCGAAGCTGTATAGGCTCTAGAACACTCTCATCCACCTCCACAAGCCAGTCCTCAGCCGCCTGTGAGTCGATCTTACCTCAGCACCTAAGGGGTTTCTGATGATGATACACGTGTAAGGCACTAAGCCTACATGTGTCATCTACTGGTACTTTCAGCTGTAGCTGCTGACCAACAGGTAGTGATATAGCTGGCACACTACCCAAAGGTACTATCTCAAGCATCGTTCCACGTACCGAAGCCTCATCACTATGCGGACCATCCTCATGGTCAATCACTAAAAAATACTAGTAGCTAAGATCATCATATTTTATACAAGTGTCTCAACTAGGTGGAAAACTCTAGCAATCGCCTCTAGCCAGTCCTCCACTACCTGGGAATCTGTCTCACCTCGTAACCTCAAAGGTCTCTACTGCTGGAACTTGTGCAACGCACTCTGTCGGCGTTCACTTTACACTAGTACGGCTAGTGGAATATTCTACCCAACGAGTAGTGGTGATGCTGGTACACCACACAAAGGTGACAAAATAGTAAAAGAGCCCTGCACCGGAGCCTCGTCGCTCGGTGGTCTGTCATTGGGTACTCTCTCAGAATTCCAACTGACTGTCTGTGTGGAGGCATCCTAAATAAATGCAACACGGTCAAACTTTTTATACCTGGTGAGTTGACCTAGTTTGAGCTAACTTAAAGAAAACTTTTGGTAACACACATGCAATCATTGTATTTGTGCACTGAGTCGGAAATCAAAATTCAGGGTCCTGGTGTATGGATGCGCCGGCTGTCGCACTAACACTGGACTCCCTAAACTGAAGACCACACTCGGTACCCTTAACACTATTACTTTATAGAAAATAATGATCAGATTCTTGAGTTATATAGTAGAACCGAATCCTATGATACCAATTTGTCACAACTCGTCCCTTGGGGCCCGCATCGTGACTACCCCAAGCCCGCCTTCCATAGGCCAGGGGCTGGCGACTAGCACCAAATCTGTAATTCCCTAGAACTGGGAAGGCATTGCCTTTATAAAATGTAAACACACACAACTAGGAAAAAATGGAAGAAAACACTAAGTAAAGCAGTATAACAAGTGTGCTGAAAGTACAAAGGGGCCAGAAATACAAGCCCAACAGAAAGGTACAGCTACAACTGAAATAAAGTACAACTGAAAAGACAAACAGCTAAATGGTGAAGCAGCTCCCGGATCTTCCTCCGGGTTCCTTCCTGAAGGGTAGGTACAGATGTCCTCCTCAGCACTCCGCATCTATTGGTCTGCTTCTTGTGTCGTCACGCCGAGTTTCTACCTCCGTGTACCGTCCAGTCCTCGTACACTCTGCCTCGGTCAGTGCTATCTGTCATCTGCATCCAACACAATGAGGTGCGGGCATAGCCCGTGCAAGGGTGAGTATAATGATACTCAGTAGGGACCCTAAGACCCTCATGGCATCACAAAATCCAAAAAGGATAAACCACAAATAAATATCTCAATAGATAACTTTTACTTAGGTATATGCCCATACATATACCTATGTTATCAAGTAACCCATCTCAATCATGAGAAAAAACACAAAGGTCATCGACTCAGCTCAAACCAGGATTTTCATTATCGAAACCACAACTGCTATAGAACTCCTCCTTTTTCGAGTACAGTGGACCTGTCGAGACTCCGAGGTGTTACTCACTAACCTTAGACTGCTGAGGTACTCCTCTTATCATGTACCGCGGGTCTGTCTCCCCAACATAGTAGCACTTCCTACCATGGTTCTGCTGCCCCAACATAATAGTGCACCCCCTAATATCCTACAGAGGTACTCCACCTTTAGAGTATCGCGGGTCTTCCACCCTAACACAGTAGCACTCCTCCACCATTGTTCTGCCACCCCAACACAGTAGTGCTCCCCATTGGGCTAGTCAAGTCACTCCAAAATGAATCGGACAAGCAGTCATCAGGTCTCAACCAGCTACAAGCTCTCCATACTCTGTACGCTCGTCTCTAGGATCATCCGCTCCATGTACTTCTGGTCGATGCTTCTAGTTGTCACGTAATATCACGTAGAAGTATCTCATGGGACCGCCTCATCATAGGGGTCTTAACGCAATAGAGGGCATGTCAATCGGACACCCGGTCTGGGAGTTATTAGCATTTCCGTTCCATGGGTTCGGTTGGATTTTGGGTTCAATCCAACCCGGCCATACTCAAACCAAATCCTATTCTTGTGTGGTGTATTCCAAAAGGTCTGTCTCATCAAGAGGAATCCAACGTAGTCAACGGCACGTCAATCGGGTGTCTGGTTCTTATGTTATAAGCGTTTCCGCTCCGAGGGCCCGGTTGGATTTCAGTTTCGAACCAACCCGGCCGTTTTTCCAATGTCGTCCCTAAACTCACTTAGAGTATCGCAAAAGGACCCTCTCATCATGAGGGTCCCAATGCCGCATACAATGCGTCGATCAAACGCACGGTCATGAAGTTATTCACATTTAAGCATACGGGCCCGACCCGTTAAGCCCAGTGGGCCGGCGGGTCGTGTTAACCCAGTTTTGGCGGGTCCGCCCCGGCTGAGGGTTGGACCAGCTGGTGAAACACATGGCCAGACGTATATGTCAAGGCCAGGCCTGGCGGGCGGGGTTCGGCACCGCAGGGCGCGGCCCGGCCGAGGCACGACCGACTGGCCGAGCGGTCCGAGGTGCGGGCGTGGCCCCCCGGCTGCCCAAACCGGAGGTGCCAAGCGGTGCCTCCCTCCCTAACTGGTCGGCCAAAGCCGAATGGCCTTCTTGGCACAAGCCTCCTGCTCAGGCGGGCGGCGGACCTTCTGGGTGGCACCTTCGGGTGTCGCGGCTTTCCTCTTCCCGGTCTGTCGACGAGCTGACTGGTTCTTCTGGCGAAGTAGCCCGCCCCATACGGGCCACGGTTCTCCGCAGTGCAGCGCTATGGGGTGTCGTGGTTTCTCCCTTCGGCTCGGCTGGCTATATCCATCCAGTTCTTCTTCAGCCGGGCGGCCCGTGGTTGTGGGCCACGGTTCCTTCGCATACAGCTGGCGCACGGCCGCCGCTTCTCCCATCGCCGCCTCTTCTATTCTTGAATTAAAATAACCAGAAACATTGAAGGGTCATCGAGTCTTCTGCGTTCGGCCCATG
The DNA here is from genome assembly GCA_963277665.1 of Viscum album. Classification (NCBI taxonomy): domain Eukaryota; kingdom Viridiplantae; phylum Streptophyta; class Magnoliopsida; order Santalales; family Viscaceae; genus Viscum; species Viscum album. The sequence continues at coordinate 1,706,320,928 of OY728143.1, read as the reverse complement.
CCCTCCACATTAGGTAGTAGCATTTGTCCAAAGACAAACCAAATTTTACAACGTAGAACAAGAACAATTTTAATCCATTAAAATTGAACATAATCCCCCTAATATTAACTCTCAACCCGCATAAAATGCAACTACGGTAAAGGTCTGATTAAGCAAATACTGGTGTTGTGAGTTCATCAGTATCCTTATATTTCAATTCCGAGCACCGGTTCAAAAGATAGAACAACATGCTTGTGCGTTTACTGAACGTACCCAAAAAAAAGTTTGTAAAATTATTATCAGTCACCCTCGACCCACTCCAATCAATGTTAGGCTCTGCCTAAGTAAAACACACCCCAACAAACCCAAAGGTACTCTCGGATTTTCAATCTGACTTACCATTTAGAAATTATGAATTTTATAATAAAATAATTGTCACTTAATTATTTTATTTTCATCCAAAAACTAACTTTCCCTGGTGGTCTACGCCGTCCAAAGTTAGTATCTTCTTAAATAAAGCATACCCTCATGAGTTCAGTAGTGGTCTTGTATTTTTAATCTGAGCTACCATTTGTGAGTTATAAGCGTTTAAAAAATAAAATAATTTATTTAATTATTTTATTTACGGTTATGCCATTTTTGGAATTTCTCACAGGAGGCCCGCACTGACAAAACTTAAGTCGCACCTAGGGTAAACCCACCATCCTGAGCACAACGGTTCCATTGGATTTATGATCCGAGTAACCGTTTAAGATTTATTCTACTTTTTCAGTAAAACTACTTACGCGCATTAATTTAAGCTTAACAAAACTTCAGAAAATTATTACGGGCACACCGGGCCTCAGAATCAGGTGCCGTCAGAAATTGCAGACTCGTAAAATTCTAAAGAAATTAAGGAAAAAAATCCTTGAAATTTACAGGTCTTTACATATTCACTCTCTATATTATCCAATGTTTCTGGTTTGAATCTATTTAACAAATTCTCATGATCTATTCAGAACAGAAAAACATAATTCTTAATCCTCTAGAATTAATAACATGTCATGTAATTATTTTCAATTTAAACCTTTTCTTCATTCAACTCAATTACTTTTGAATATAAATCTAACTAAAAGGAAATCGTAAATACAAGTGGTGTAAAAAATTTGTTTTTTTTTCAAAACAATGTGATTTAAAACTTTTTAAACCGTCAAATATAATACAAATAGTTATTCCAAGACACCATGATCTAAACAAAAACTTCCATAAACTCAAATTTGAAACAAATTCAAGATCATATAAAATATACTGACACCCAAAATTATATACCCATTATTGAAAATATCATGAACCCTACCCTTGTAATGAATCTATATACCCACCAAATACACATCTTTATAGAAGAAAAAACCAATCAATAAACACCTACATGGAGTAACAAACATAGGGGTTTACATGGTTTAACTGTTACCATACTCTATAGATGATACACTACTCTTTTAAAATTGAATAAGAAAAGACCCTTCCCCAAAATTTTCATGTTTCCAAAACAAAAAAACACTACTTAATATAAATAGGAAGAAAAAATATATGAAAAACTATTGACTAAATAGTGACCCCCACCCAACAATTTATTGTTTAGTTCTACTAGTTGTACAAATTTCACCAAAATCAGAAAAATTATCTTTATTTTACACATCATCTAATTAAACCATCAAAATTATACAGACCAAACTAACTATAGTAACTTATATTGAACTATTATCTGATATCAGAAACTAATCATTTTAACCTTATTGACTCTATCTTCTTGGGATTACACTTATACAGAGTTCTACTATCAAAAATTCCCTTTTTATTCCATTGCAATACCCAAAAAATATAATAATTTAATTTTGTTTTTTTACAAAAAAATTTGGTGATCCTTTTGTGGGGAAAAGGAAAATATATTGAAAATTCCAAATTACCTCATGGATAAGATAAAACATTTCTCCCTAGACCCAATATGTACACTTAGGAGATTTCACATAGGTTTATATCTATACGCTCAAGTTTTTCCTCTATGGTAGTCCTATGAAAACTGACCATTACTCCCAACTAACTTGTACATAATTCCCCACATTCACTAATAAATAGACACCATATTCTCCCACTTATTCTTGATATTTCCACATTCTTTATGATATAGAGACAATTAGATATCCCTTCCCACAAGTCTCAAGGTCCCCCTTCAGGTAGCTTATTATATGTAAAAACAATGGAAACCAACTTAATTGAATGTAAATTGAGTTATTCAAATGGAAACCCCTCATGAATGACCAATTCCCTCATATCATCCTTGTACTAATGTGAGATAACAATATTATTAATAAATACAAGACTATTATTCACCCGGTCCTTCTAGGGATCACTACATAAGGGTGAAGTGTGCTAAAATTCGTTAGGGTAATCCCTTACTAGGGAAAACAGTCCCCTTTATACATTACTAGGGATAATAATCTTCTAGGACCTTTACTAGGGTGACTCATCATTGGTAGCCCTCACCAGGGTGATGTATCCTTTTTCTCCCGTATTAGGGTGAAGCATTCTATTGGGACTTCATTTGGGAAAATCATCTTTCTAAGCCATTGTTGTAGTGAAGCATCCTAGCTAGCCCTCACTCCAGAAAATAATTATCTATGACATTTATTAGGGATAGTTACTCTCTATTCCCTAACAATATATCACTATGAAAACTATACATTATATTGAAAATAATCCATTCATTGCAAACTCCTACCCAAGTATCTAATTTTGAGGACCTCCTCCAAAGGAATCATAAATATTTGGTTAGGTAATGAACAACATGGTACACCCATTTTAAACTTTATTACAAAAATAAAAAGAAAATCCTAAGAAATACTCCCTGACAAAATAATTCTACAAGAAATTCACGATCTTATACTCCCTTAATAATCGAGTTCCTTACCATGAGGTTACTAGAGAGACATTCCCAAACTCATTCATCCTAAAATGGTTAACCCATACCCAAACCCACTCGACATTGGTGTCCATTGGATGCATTTTTTCCTTAAATTCTCCATTAATGTGAGCCATTCCATTAATGGTTTAATCCTTATCCTGTTTCACATTGATAATTCCACCATATCAGATAATAAATGAGAATAGTACATATACATCATAAACACACATACCATTATGTATGCCCCAATCATTCCATCATTGTTCTAGAGAAAAACTATTGGAATATGATTCTTAAGACCCAACACCCCCCCCCCTCCCCATCAGGCTATATCTCCCATGTTTTTAAACATCCTTCACCATCCACTTATAGATGATATGTGGATGTACTAATTGATAGTCATATTCATAATACACAATCAATTACACCCTCATTAAATATCTCATATTTATGATCTAGTAATAAGAAGTCTATAAATGGGCATCATCATTGCATAAGACTGAATCAATTGTTTTTTGTTTCATAAATGGTGGAATATGCATCCTATTTCAATGATATAGAATTGTACGATAATTTCCATGTCGCATGATGTTGAACTACACTGTACGGTCCTATTACATGAATTCAAATTGGTTACCTTATAAAATGTGTGGTTTTTTCCTAGATGTGATACATATGAAGCCTCTTTAAGGATTAGACCAAAAATCATCTACCATCTGTACACATCATCATTTTTCTATACTCCTCATGAAGGCACTAATGTACTTCCTAGTTGGCACATATTCCTCATGAGTCAAGAGTCCCTCTCATTGGACACTACTTCATTTGGGACCCTTAACCATCCTAGTACAGCCATATACCTTTTTGGACTCATACCCTCCTTCACATAATCCATATTTCATTACAAAATTTCAATACCTTTCTCATAAAAATCATATTTCCTATTAGGACATATCCATTATTTTGGGGTCATACCCCTCACCAAACTATACCCATCATCCTCAAACCACATTCCTTTTGAGGATAAACTAGATAGGGATGATCATACATAATTTTCACACCAGTTATTGCATGTAATATTCTTTCTATTAAACCCTTGACACATAACCTCAAATTGTATGATGTATCCTATTAATTGAAAATAAACTATACATGATCTGATTCCCCTCATTAGGATATTTAAGAAACCTAGATAATATTTTCAATCATGACACTATAAAAACCTATCACCTTCTGAGATGGTGATAAAATTCATTATTATTAGATATGTGGTTTTATACCATTTTCTGATAATCATAATCTCATTAGAAGTTAATGAGAAAGATGGAAACGGGTGATACATAAAAACATTCACATCAAAACATAATTTCTATAAAATCACCAGAACAAGGGTAACCATTTTCATACTATGATATGAGAAGGCTTTATGACTATATTTAAATCTAAAATAGTTCCCCATAGTAGGACACAATTTTCCCTAAAAAATGTTACAATGATCTCAACCTTCCATCCTCTTGACTAATGCAGATTCCAAAGAGTCAATTGTAAATACCCCAGTGTGTTACATCCACTGGAAAGTAATACCACAGTGATTTTTAAATTGAATTTTCATGGATGGGAAAGCTGAAGAAGTTAACTCTATAAAATATATTGTGAACCAAATATGAATCCATCTATTGTGATAATGTTTGATAGAAAAAAAACCTTTATCGGGATACTAAATTTATGGGTTTGTTGTATATATATTTTAATCAATTAAATAATCATGTGAGAAGTGCTTACTTCAATACAATATCTTAGATTCACCACCCAACAGACATTACTTTTCATTAACTATTGAAAATACTACATCTCCAACATCAAGGAGGACATTGTCGTTGACATTGTGACTCCAAAATAGGTAAAGAATGCATTAGTAAAGTGGTACCCCATTAATGATACGATTCAAACCATGATTTTAACCTAATAAAGCCTCAAAATTCTAAAGTATCATAGACCACCTCATCAAATTATGGTTTCAATGAATCCATTGGAACTAATCCATACTTACAATCACTTTTGGAGTTTCTCTCAAGAGGGTGGAAATATCAACATTCCTTATATTAGAAATATAGAGGGGATTCTTATAAACTCTCTGAATAATATGGATATTTCCATAAGGACCCCAATATTGGTCATCACTACCGTCTACACTGTAATTAATTAACACCATATGGGATGATTGAGGGCATTGCTATGGAAACATAAGCCTCCACCATCAAGGTTGGGCCATATTTGTAAGCTTTCTAAGAGTATCGAGAGAGAATTTGATAGGATTATATTCTTTCATGTGTGTAGGATATCTTAAAGTATAAATTTTTAATGTTATAAGAGTGGGCCAATATCCCTAGTCATCTCAACAAGGCCTTTCAATATATTCTAGAAATGGTCGATGAAACTCATCGATACATCCTAGAAATTACTAAAGAGTGGGTATATATTCCTACACCACTCAAAGAGGATACTCATTAGAATATTCTAGTATAAAAGGAGGAATGTAAGCAATAACATACTCTTGGTTTATGATATGAATCTTATAGGTAATTTTTGGTATCTTTTAGAGTATATGAACATATTATTGCACACATAAAAATGGAATCACATCAACACATCCTGACATCCACCATCCAGTAGTGGGAAGATATTATAATAACCACATTGGAGGACTATTAGAATATTCTTGCACTGAATATTGAATTGGTTTGGGAATATATCTCCTTATCCTTAGGGGATTTTCGGTCTCTACTATGAACTAGTAGGTTCAAGTTCATATTCTTACTCCCTAGATGAAAACATAGGATTAGGCTCCCATTTTTTCTTACACCGATAAAAATCATCTACTTATTTTAAAATAACATTGAGTTAGGATCACATAAAAAACTATTTGTACGGGTTTGTTAGTACAACATGGAAGAATCCATAAAGAAGGATCATATTATTTATCCTATTTAATCTAATTAAATTGAATTATATATCGCAATGGTGATCAAAATATTGGAACATATTCCCATAAAAAAGTAAGGGATCCATAAAAAAATCCACTTGAAAAAGAAATTACCATATTCTTATCTACTAGAAATTACCTCACCAAAAATATACAATGATGACACAGGAGCCACCCAGGAAGAATCCCACCCAAAAAGGATATCATTCGTCTCCTAGGAGAGCATCTGAAAGGAGTTCTTACAAAAAATTTCTAAAATTGAAAGAGTAGACTCATGTCCCTACATTGATCATTATGAATGTACTTTAACCCCTACAACATTAGCCTATGGTATCTGGATGGCCTACTAAATCATCACTGTAAAGTGATAGATGATTAATATATAAAGTTCCTCTATATGATATTCAAATCACTAGTTCTAGTAGTCCTCCCCATAACACATTCCATGAAGGCCCTCCTAGTGGAAATAAAAATACCTACCATGATAATTATTCTTAGGATGATAGCTCTGATGGACCACCTCATAGAGGGAAGATCAATAGTAATGAAGTTCCTCCCCTTTCCAATGAGTCAATTAGTAACCCCAAAGTCCATCCTCATTGAATTCATATCCATATCCATGAAATACACCTATATATTATTCATTTTTAAGGACCTCCCCACATTGATATTTCATTATGATAAGAGGGTCATCCATGAAATACACCTATATATTATTCATTTTTAAGGACCTCCCCACATTGATATTTCATTATGATAAGAGGGTCCTCAATTTATCAATAATATTTTAATTATTACCTTATACCTAGTCTCACTTGAAGTATCAAGGATAGTTAATCCCATGGATTTATAACATTCCAATTAGGTTTAATCCTCATTAGTATATGTTCCAGGGAGATGATCATTTAAAGTTCTTTAATCACCCCACACATAATCTAGCTTGGTCAAAAAGGCCCTTGGATGACCCAACTGTATGATAATGTAGATAGAAAAAAATTGGTCTAATGTAGTGGAAGAATTTACTCATGGGTATAATGAGGTAGAAATGGATATTTGGAAATAGTAGGTTATGGAAAATTTTTGAGTTATATTTTATCCCATTTACACACCCTCATATAACATAACTGAAGTGTAAAAATTGGATTCCCTTCGTATTCCATATTATATGGGAAACTATCTATTAAGTTAATTTCATGTGTTTTACATATTTTGGTTACATTGAACATTTAATGGTTCCAAGATATCTCTATAACCAAATAATCATTTCATCTTTTTTATTCGCTCAGATCCTGAAATTTTGGAAACACTACAAAAACATTTGATATCATTGTCTCTATAGGCTAAAGGAACATTTACAAATAATATGTGTGACCCAATCTAACATGTGAATATAAGGATTTGGTGAGTACCAAATATTAAAAATTCCTCCATTTCTAGTATATAATATCCCTGGAAAAAGCCTTCAACAATGTCATTATTAGAGGAGAAGTCCATAGATCAAATATTTTATATTCCAACAAGTCCATAAAAAAAGTATCACTACCACTAAAGTGAAAAACAACATGATTGGAGGGAACTGGCCCTTGAGAAAATTATATTCTAAGCTTCCAAAAATATCATGTGAGCATTCACATTAAGAAAGATGATGTACTCAGCCAATGGACTACATTTAGTGATAATTATTTCTCATTCATAATATATTCCCAACCTGTGACTATGTAAAATTACCCAAAATTAGAAATGCCACACCAGTATCTTCTATGGAATCTATTCTAGAGAAGCCCCATCCCCAAGTGTTAGTGGGATTTTAAAAACCTCCACAACCCAAGAGGCCTTAAAATCTGCAATGATTAGTATTGATTATGGGAGAAGAATTAGATCAACAATATCCCTTAGGGATGGAGGAATTGTTGTCCCATCCTCCACCTCCTATTGGATAGTCGATCTTTTCCAGACTACAAGGCTACCTCTGATAGTTAGTACCCCCACTATTCTTACTAATACAAGATCAATACCATTCATTTGGGGAAGGATAAATTATGATTTTTTGGGATTCCATTATAATCATCATTCATATATTTCTCATAGGGAAATATCTTGTGGGTATGACTATATCATCTAGAGTTCACAAGGTGAAGTGGCCTACTAAGAGAGGGGATACAAAGAAGATGTTTGATCTAACTCACATGGAGGGAAATGGAGATGAAGACCCACCATATTACTGTAATGGTGATGGATAAATAATTTTTGATAGCCAATACACATGGGTTAATTTCCTCAGTGTTAATCAAGCCATGGACATAGGGCATGACCCATGTATAGAGGTAAAAGATGTGGAAGTATCTTCCCGAGACTCATTTCATGAAAAACACAGTAGGAATGTTTGTGCACCTGACATCATAGAAATATGTAGATCCTAGAATCTTTGAATATATATATACAACCTACTTGATTCACTTTAACTATAGATAGTATAAAATTCTTCACTATATACAAATCTCCACCTAAAGTATTTGAAATTCACATTATAAAGGAAAAGTCAGCAAAGTGAAAGGTTGATATAATTGGTCTAATATGGCCCAATTCTCAATTAATAGAAGAAATATTCATATAATGAAAAATTTAATATTATAAGTTAATTTATATACTCTAATGAACCTCTTTCATTAATATGGTGTTACCCAAACCATAAGAGTTGAGTCTAATCATGAAGCCAGCTCTAGGTCCAAACAACCAATTTATTTCTACCCAATGCTTGAGGAAGACCAAGAGTTTCCCCCATTGTGACCCCCAACACAATAATTTTGGTAAATTAAACCTTTAATATCATGATAAAAACCAATATAAAACTGTAGACCACATCAATATTTTCCTACTAACTGTGTTGATGCCTCAACTCATATAACATTACCTTTAAATCTCCTCTATTGAGCCTCTAGAGGCCCATATGGAAGCCTTAAAAGGAAATCATGCCCTAGTGTATCCTAATAGGATTATATATCTAAAATAAGAATATTACTCTCCTCCACCAAACTACATGAATCCCATATTCCTTGTGTTTAACAACATGGGTATCTAGAATGGAATTTGACACATTTTCTGTACCAATTATGCACTATGACGGGAACCCTCAATCAATATTATTCAATGAAACTCATATGTTTTTTTTTCAAACCCTAGTGGTGCCATAAATTATTTGGTATAATAATTTTCCATATAGAACCATTATTGGATGAAAATAGCTTCATCATTAATTTCTCTAACAATTTTGATATATGATAGGTACTATGATAATCCAAGTTATAGTGAACTAAAATGGTTTAAAATTATTGAATCTTGGATTTCAAATCCACATGGAAGAGTCTAATATACACTAATACAAAATAGGCCTTTAACGGTGCTATAAAGGGCCTTTATTAGTTCTATAAAAGAACTAACTACATAAGAGAGGTTAAAATACCTAGTCTTTTATCATTGCTAAAAAACATTGATAAATGTGTCCTTTATCAGTGCTAAAAAAAGCAATGATAAATGTGACCTTTATCAGCACTTTAATTTAGCACCACTAAAGGAACCATTTATCATTTTTTATAAAAGTGTTGATAATGGTTCTTTTATTAGTTCTTATAGAAGCACTGATAAAGGGTCATTATACAATGTGATGTAACAGCACACCATAGCACCATAAACACACCAGATATCAACAAAAACAAGTCCCAATATAGGATTTAAATGAAATGAAATTTACAACACACAAAAAACAATATATTATACACATTTCAAACATTGGTTTATATAATTATTGAAATAAAAATTATTACATACATTCAAAAATATCAATGTTACTTTATCTTTTAATACTAACTCAACTCATACTATTGCCGAACAAACCACACCTACTCAAGAAAAAGAACGCACCTTTATAAGAAGACAATTCTTAAGTTAGTAATAATATATAGAAATAAATTAATAGAAAGGGTTGTTTTTTCAAAAATTGAGGTCAATTTTAAATAAAAAGAGGTACTTGAAATCATATCAGTCACACCTTGCATCGGATTGAGGTGTGGCTAATTCCAACACATCTCAAATGACTTTTGAATTATTTTCTTAAAGTATCAAAACAATATGAATTTTTTTGCTTGGATTTGAGTATGTTAGTTGTCTTTTTCACTAAAATGTCATTTTAAACTAGAAACACACACTTTTGACCCATTTTGACAACATCATGTAGCGGTTTGATGAAAAATAGGATTCTTATATTTCACAAATGACTTATGAATAGTTTTCCTAAATTATCAAGAAAATACGATCATGGTTGATCAGTTTTTAGTGAGTGGAACTTTTTGAACTAAAATGTCAATTTTAAACAAATAACGGACTCTTTGAGTCATACCGGGAATATCGTGTATCATATTGAGGTAAAATTAATTCCTAAATGTCAAAAATAACATATGGATCATTTTGGTAATGTATAAAAACAATAAAAATGTGTTTTCTCATATTTGAGTAGGACAATTTTCCATTTTACTAAAATTGATGAAAAATTTAAATAAAAAGATGCACTTTGAGTCATACCAGTCACACTATGAATAGGTGTGGCTGATTCCTAAATGTTCCAAATAACTTATGGATCATTTTCTTAAAGTATCAAAACAATATGAATGTGTTTGATCGGTTTTGAGTATTTCACTTGTCTTTTTTACTAAAATGTCATTTTAAAATTCAAACATGAACTTTGACACATATAATAGGAATGTCATGTTGTGGATTGATGTGAGGTTAATTCATAAACATCATAAATGACTTATGAATCATTTTAGTAAATTATAAAAATAATCTGAATTTGTTTACTTAGTTTTGAGTAGGTCAGTTGGCCTTTTTACTAAAATTGACAACAATTTTAAATAAAAAGACTCACCTTGAGTCATACCAGTCACAACGTGTGTAAGATTGAGGTTAGGATGATTCTTACATGTCCCAAATGACTTAAAGGTAGTTTTTCTAAAGTATCAATAAAATTTGAATGTGTTTTCTCATTTTTGAGTATTTCTTTTTTACTAAAATGTCATTTTAATATTTAAAAATGATCTTTGACTCATACCAATAACATTGTGTTTCAAATTGAGGTGTGGATGATTCCCACACATCACAAATTAATTTTGTATAATATTCACAAATTATTTAATCAATTTGAATGAATTTTCTTGGTTTTGAGAAGGTTAGTTGGCCTTTTTATTAAAATTTATGTCAATTTTAAATAAAAACACACACTTTGAGTCATATATATCACATCCTGCGTAGGATTGAGGTGAGGTTGATTCAAGCACGTCTCAAATTACTTACAGATAGTTTTCCAATAGTATAAAAACAATATTAATGTATTTTTTTGGATTTTAGTAGGTCATTTTATTTTTTACTAAAATTGATGTCAATTTTAAATAAAGACGCACTTTGAGTCATATTGGTCACACTTTGCATCAGATTGAGGTGTGGCTGATTCCTACACATTCCAAATCACATATGGATTATCTTCCTAAAGTATCAAAAAAAATATGAAAATATTTTCTTGGTTTTAAGCATGTCATTTATCTTTTTCACTAAAATGTCATTTTAATCTTGAAACACACATTGTGACTCATATGGATCACATCGTGTATCGGTATGATGTGAAATAGATTCCAACCTGTCACAAATGATTTATGAATCGATTCCCTGAATTATCAACAAAATCTAAGTGTCGTGGCTCGATTTTCAATTAGTAACACTTTTTAAATTCAAATGTTGATTTTAAATTGATAACGAACACATTGAGTCAGTTTTTATTTTTACTGAAATTAATTTTGATTTTAAATATAAAGAAGTAATTGGAGTCATACCTACACATTGTGTGTCAGATTGAGGTGCGGAAAATTTTTACATGTCCCAATGTCTCAAAAATTCCAAACATTCAATGTCACTATGATTTCCATTGAATTTCTTTGTTGAACTACCAACACTGCATCAGCAGCTTTAAACAAACCACATCAACTCAAAAACAAAGAATTCACCTGTATAAGAAAATAGTTATTATGTGAGTAATACTAAAAAAAATTAAATTAAACATAAATATGAAACAGTAAATTATTTCAAACCACAATGATTTTACTATGCAAACATCAATATTACCTCTGTAGTTGAGCAGAGGTGGCGGTGTTGCTATTCATGCATAGTTAGTTGAGGAGAATTTAAGGAAAGTGATAAATGTCAACACATCAGGGGTGAAAAGTTTTTACGGAGAAGAAATTTGTGGAATTTTTGGTCCAGAAAGGCATGAAAGATGGATAGAGTACCCCAACATGAACAAAATAATTTGCCTATATAAGAAAACAATTATTATGTGAGTAATACTAAAAAGAAATAAACTAAACATATATATGAAACAATACATTAATTCTACGGACAAATATTTTACTCTGAAAATATCAAGATTACCTCTTTGATTGAGCAGATACAACATCATTTCTCTTCTTGCAATGGAATGACACATTAAGTTATAGTGGTCACACCATGTGTCAAATTAAGGTGTGGCTTATTCCTACACATCTCAAATGATATATGGATCATTTCTAAAAGTGTGAACTAAGAAAATGGCTCCATCGTCTCTTTTTCCAATCATATAAAACCTTATCATTTTTTTAATAAAATAAAACCTATTTAAAAAACATTTTTTATAAACCAAATCATTATAAAAAATACACAAACAATTATTTTATTAAAGTATTAATAAGATCCTTTTGTTTAAATTCAAGGATAAAAATGAATTTAATTCAACATTAACTCTACCTCCATGTAAAATAAAATAAATTAATTTTAGTAACATACACTTGTTAGCTAAAATTACACTATAGAAACCCATGGCCCCCAGTTGTGCAGCACTGCAGTTGCATATTCTGATTCTTTCGTCTCCACTCTCTCCATTTCTTTCTCACACTTTACTATATCATTTCTATGGTTGTGTGGATATTTTCTCTGGAAGAAGTTGGTGGAAATGGATAATAACTAGTGTCAATGGTGGAATTCTCACAAATGAGAGGGATTTCCCCTTTTAGAATTACACCAATGACACTAATTATTAACTCAATGCCTCCATTGTCACCAACTCATTCTATAGAAAACTCCACCAAAAAAGAGAAGTGATATAATGAAGGTTGGGAATGAAATAGAGATGGTTGATATGGAAGAGTCAAAATATGCTACTATGGTGTTGCGCAGCTCGGGGGTCTTGGGTTATTAAAGTTTAATTTTATCTAACAAGTGTGAGTTACTGAAATTAATTTATTTGATTTGACATGGAGGTAGATTTAATAATGAATTAATTTCATTTTTATCCTTGTATATATCCACAAGGATTAAAATAAAACTTTAATAAAATAATTGGTTGATGGTTTTTTTATAATGTTTTTTTTGACAAAAAAAATTTTTTTAATTGGTTTCATTTTATTAAAAAATGAAAGGGTTTTATATGATTGGAAAAGTTTATTGATGGAGGCGTGTACTTCGTTTACACTTGCATCGATAGGAAATAAACCCAATGGGGTTCTTGCCTTCCATTGTCAGAAACTATAAAATGGATGTCACTCCTCATTCGATAGATAGATAATTAAAGTTAATCAACCTAAATATTTTATCTATCCTTACATTGGACATCCATACATTATAGATAAGCATATGAAAAATAAATAACAATCCAAATAGGTCATAGTAGAAATAAAAAATTGTCTCAACTCATCATAACTAAATCATTCACCCATAATATAAAACTAAATAAAATACATCAAAATTAAATTAACTAGTTTAGAATATAAAATACACTGGGCCGAAAAGGTTGATACAATATCCCAAAATGAAAATAGAACCTAAGTAGCTCCAATATCTTATACCAGAACCACGGTCACTCACCATGACCACGTGTCCATCAATATATCAAGATGAACATACAACTAAAATGAAGACCTCAGCACCTAGAAAAAAATAGAGAAGTTTCATAGACACACATATATTGGTGTGCATGTAAGGTGTGAACCAAACATGCCTATTAGGATTTCATAAAACTATCTATACAATTAACTTTATAAAACATTTCATTAGTGTTAGTTTGAACATAAAATAAAAAATAGGTTTTAATATTTCAATAAGTATATATAAATTATATGAGAAACATACTATATCACATTTCTGTTTGAGATCTTAAAATAACCCATTCTAAAAATCAGTCATATCCAATTTAAAATCATAATTTTCAAACATAAACTTTGAATGAATTTTTTTTCTTTTAAATTCCCTTCAAACCATAAAAAGAGGTATTTTAAAATACATGAAACAAAACCCAAACTTTTTCATTCTTTCATTGACATGTTTACTCAAATACTATTCAGAAAGAAATTACTGCTTCACTTTATAAATCACACTATCCCAAAAAAATTGAAACAATTTGAAAATAAACCAAAGCACCATTAACATGAATTCTATCATCCCAGGAACCAAGATATCAAAGACTAAAAAATTAATGTACAATAACCAAAAAATGGATCTATGGGATCAAATAAAGGCTAGGGTATACAAAAAAGACATGAAATGGAATCCCATAAAAAATCCCAAATGGGTACTAAACATCATGAGAAACTCCCTAGGATCTAACATGTGTTTTATAGAAAATAAACTCATCAAAACACTCACAAAGACCCTATATAAAATAGTAATAGCCATCCCGGCTTCCAATTTGGTCTCACTAAGAAGAAAATAAACAAATCCTATTAGGGAACAAAATTCCTAGGGAATTATTTAGTGTTTCAACACCAATCTAATGTAGCACACATTCAAAAATTATACTTAGCTACCTAGGATATCCATATATAAATAAATGGAGGTGAGAAATCAATAAATCTTGAGTCTTTCACATGAATCAAGGAAAATCAAAACCTACAAAGGAAAATCAAAACCTACCTCGTTAGGTTGAAGAAAATTTGAGACCCTCTAATCTAGATCTTAAAGATTTCTTTGGAAAACGTAACTAAAACTGAACATCAGATGTCAGATGATGTTCGAGCAATTAGAGGTTGTGGTTTTGTCTGATTCAAGCTTCGATTCATAAAGGATGAGCACAAACAATGGGTGGATTCCATGAAAATATTATAAGGTCAAAATGGGTTTTCAACAGTTTATATTTATTTAATTAGATAAGGACACTTTTATCAGCGCTTTCATAAAATCGTTGATAGAGTCATTTTATCATTGCTAATTATTTAAGAACTCATAGTAGGCATATTTATCAACACTTTTTTAGCTCTGATAATGGTAGGACTTTATCAGTCCTAAAAAAAGTGCTAATAAAATCCATATTTATCAGCATTAATGTTTGAGCACTGATAAATATGACTTTTATCAGTGCTTTTTTAGCACTGACAAAGATGAGGCCTTATCAGTGCTAAAAAAAGTTCTAAAAAAGATAACCTTTTTCATCACTTATTACTTAAGAGCTGAATATAGTAAATATATTACTTATTTAAATATATTTATTATAATTTTATAATTATTTAAATATAAAATTATTTATTGATAATTATAAAAATATTTTTTAAAAATAATATATATATCATTATATATATATAATATATATATATAAATAAAAAATATTTAATATATTCATTATTTAAGTAAAATTATTATAAATTTAATTATTATTTAAATATATATATTTATTTATAATTATAAATATATAATTTTATTAATATAGTATGTCAATTTTTTAATATATTTATTTACAAATATTTTCTTAACATTATTAATGAATATATAATTTTAAGTGAATGTGTGTTAAAAATGAGTGAAATTGAATAAATTAAAAATAAGTACACATTAATAAAATTAAAAAAGTGGATAATTTTTGTGTGCCTACATTGTATATAAAAATTCATTATTTAAGTATGTTTGAAATCAATATAACACCCATTTGATCTTTATTAAATTGAAAAATCAAACGACATTCAATTATTTGATCATTACTCTATGTAATTAGTGAGTATTTTTAATTCATATTAATTTTTAATTATAAACCATTATTCAATAAATATAGAACATAAATATTTTTTAATATATAAATCATATTTATATACATTAATATATATCGTATATTTAATATATACTATTTATTAAGATTATAAATAATCATCTAATTAATAAAATGTTTAATATTTTTCTCAATTTACTTATTTTTAATTTTAATTTGTTTAATTGTTATTTTAAATATCTATATATTTAATACATAATATTTATTAATATTTATAATTTATATATAGTATAATCAATTTATTCATTTTTATCAATAATTATTTAATTAATAAAATTTGTAATATTTTTTTAATAAACTCATTTTTTTATATTTTATTTTTTATTTTTTCATTATTTTATTTTATTAATTATAAAATTTATCTATGCTAAAAAAGAGGTGATAAAGGGTACCATTTATCAATGGTAAAAAAGAACTGATAAAGGGTTAAATTTATCAGTGCTTTCTTTATAACTAATAATGATGTCATTTATCAGCACTTTTTTTGTCACGAATAAATATCATCGTTGTTAAATTCCAGTTTTGTGGTATTGATATAAGTTCAATATGTAGTTCCCACAGGGGAAATTTTCTGAAGATTTTTTTGAAGAATTTATTGATGTATTACAGATGTTGTTAATCACTATAAAATATTCAGATAGAATTCAAGAGATTACATCCATGGCACAAAACCTAGAGGACTTCATTCAGCGAACCAAATCTAAATCATAACCTATAGTAATGTACCATGTTATATGTTATGGTAAATTAAAGATTGAAACTATCATACTTAAACCATCACTAAAAAATATTATACTATTCAGAAAAGATAAATATCATTTGGAGCCTCCTTTATAGAAACAATAGTAGCAACACTACTGGTTTTGAGATACTGGGAAAGAGTAAGGTTGCCCATTATATAAGGAAAAAAGACACAAAACATACTATTTTAGAAAAGATAAATCTCCTAGTTACTTTATCAAAACCATGTAAAATAATATTCTCAAGATTCCCAAACCTAGGAAACCAAATGATACCAGCCTTAGTGATTGTACCAAATATTTCCCTAATCACTAAATATATTCCAATAAGTATTTAAGAGTGTTTCATTTTTTGATAATTTCTCATGGTAATGGAGTATTTTGTTTAGGTTATGTTTTGAAAACATACCACATTAGAGGATGATATATCCACTTCCCAATCATGGGATGAAGATGAATAGAAGAAATTCCTAACTAGGAATGAAAAATATTATGATATCTAGATTACTCAAATGATAGTAGTTCCAGAGCATGCCATTCTAAGAGAACAACTAAAACAATCAGATAAAACACCAATTCCCACTACATCATATGAATCAATTCCTTCATATACATCATTCAAAGGCAGGAATATTTCGAATAAAGGGTGGTAGGATTAATTAATACCAACATATAAACAAATACATACCCTTATAGAAATTCTATCATATTCATTCGACGGGAGGATATAGTCTGACCAACTAGAGTCCTCTTTGGATGAAGAGTCACAATGCAGTTCTATCAATATGATTCAATCAGAAAACAAATTTTTTTAACAAAAATTCAAATAAACCAAAGTTACCCATCCCTAATCAAGGGTAAATAAGAAGTGTGCATAGTTTTCAAGAGATTCAAGGAAGACATGGTCACGATAGATCTCAATGATTCAGTTACATATCAAATAAATCATTATATGTAACTAGAAATAGAAGGAAAGAAATTCACCGATCCTAACAAGAAAACAAAAAATCTCTTAAATCAACCCAATGTCATTCAAAACCTATAGTCCTATATGATTAATTATCATGTGTTAAATAATATGATCAACACAAACATGTTGACTGGAATGCTAAACCTAACTAACAAGAGGCACACATTCTATTGGGCTCTAATTGGGCATAATTACCACAAGCCCTAAAACCTTCACCATCTAAGCCTCATACTAGGGAGACCCCGAATATCTAGAGGTGTTAGCCCCTAGTATAGAAATATGAAATAATGAAATATCTTGTTTTGTTCATCTATAAACATTCAATCTTGGATACACTTTACCTCTAAAATGTGCTTTGAGAAGAACTTTTCAAGACCCTTTTGATCCCGAATGTGTTTTAGGGTGAAGTTTCTATGGTCGAGGAATATGATTCTAAGATAACCTCGATAGATTGCCTAAAAATTATCACATTCACAAAATATTATTGACAAATTTTCATCCATTGTTATGTCATATCTATCTATGTTTCAAGTAATATTGATAATGTAAACATTAATTGATCATTAATCAATGATTCCCACCACTCAAAGGGTATAAAAATATCTATTCTTTATTTTTTCAATATAGGGAAATGACAGATCAGGTTCATCTCACCTAAGGATTTTTAAAATTCAATCACTACCTATTCTAAATTAACTTATTATATTTTTGGGTTTTTTAAAGAAAAAATAAATGTGGTGGATTTTTTTATTGAATGAAACACTAAAAAGTAAACATGAAATTTTAAAAGAATGAATTCATATAAAATTAAGTTAGTGATAAAGGTAATAATCCTAAAATAATTACCAAGTGTGAACCATCATTGTCTTATTTTATGTTTTATATTTACTTAATGAACAATGTCATTATATGTGTGAACATATTCTTCAAATCTAGCTGTGAATATATATTTCACTCAATAATTTCTAGATACACTATACACCCCCTTCATCAAAGGAAAAATAGTTTTAGAAGAATAATATGGTCTTTAGATAACTATATAAATGGTATCTTCTCTCACTACTGGTAATATTTCAACCAACACAAAGAATATAGGGAACATTATTCATGAATACATGAAGGCTTGTGGTTCAGACCGTGAATTCATCCCTAGGGAGAGTTTTTTACTTGTTAAGTCATTATCATGGGTTTAAGAGACCAAAATTTAGAAAGTTTCATGTAAAAATGAAAGATAATGATAGGAAAATAGTGGAAGTGGAGATACTTTTTTAAAATATATAGAAATCATGTAACGAATAAAAGAAATTAAACTATTCCAATAGTACTAATCAAAATAAGAACAATAGTATTTTTTCTATATTTTCAGTTTAGTGGTTGATTCCCTTCCATAGTGGTCACCTTTAAGTTAATGGAATCATTACACCCATTCAAAGGAATGAAAATATCTTCTTTAATCATGTACTAAAATCATGGTCAATATTCATGAATTTGATTACCCAGTTCCTTCAAAGGATATCATAGGATCTTATCACTTAAAACATTCTTACTAATTTCATAATTTACTTAATTATTCTTATAGCATTGCACTGCACATGGTTTCCACGTTATCGAATTTGGTCAAACCTTCTATTTCTTATCCTTTAAATCTTGAATATTATATTTCTTTTTCCTTATAACCATCATTCTCAAATGAAATCTAGTTTACCATAAAATCCATAACACCCCTCTGGTTTAGGAAGAAATATTTCTCATTTTATTTTCCATGTTGATTTCTCTTTTTTATTTCATTCATGAATAAGTGGCCTACTCAATCCTCATCTTGACCATGAATTTTGCAAGAACATCATCTCTATATTTTTAATTCATTGAAATATTCATATAATTTCATAAATTAATACTTACTACAAGAGTATTAATGTACAACATGGGGATAAATATCATATTTCATAGGTGAAATTTCATTCAAACTATTGAAATGTATTGTATGTAGATGAAATCTTTTATGCGATGGGTGAAATGAATTCCGTGTAAGATGGATTCCATTGAAACAATTTCACACACTTCAAATATCATGTGATAAATCATATTTCCTACAAACACCTACAATTTTTTATATAGGAACCATGTATTTAAAATATCTTACTAGATTATAGATTCTCTTATGAGGGAATCATAAGAGAATTTTATTATTTATTTTCTTCAAAATTTTAAAACAGTGCTTCTAGAATCTCATTAAATTTCTTCTAAACATTTTGAAAACATTTTTGGGATTCTAAAATCACATCTACACATCCTATAATGACATCATAACACCCAAATATAATTATATAACTTATTCTAATAATTTCTATATATGAAATAAATGAAAAAAACATGTTTTAATCAATTTTCATATTAAATCCAAAAATTAAACTATAATCTAAATATAATTTAATTACTAAAAACTAATTTTTTTTATTTTAAACATAGAAATTCATGTTTCAAAAATAATAAATATTTACTTCTTCAATTCCCCCACACCTAAATATTTCTCTCCAAGAAATCATCTGATACCAACAAAATTTATATTTTTTTAGATATAAATGTATTAATTTTTTAATTCGATCAATAAAATAAAAATTATTAATTATTAATAGATTCTGATTCTTAATTACCTCATCGAGTCACAAAAATTAATTCAATCTATTGTTTAGTCTCATGTCCATTTTGTGCTTACATCCATGGATATTTATTTGTCTTCACTAATGGATTTTGAATTGGATTTTTTTTCATTATAAACAGAATACAATATGTACATACTATTAATGCCCTTAGATATTATACATTTCATATTACCATAAAATGAGTTAATCATGAGGTCTTTTACCTAATATTTTTTAAGGATAAAAGGTTTTTTTAGGATATAAATGTAACAAAATTGATTTAAAATGAGGATGTTTGTCTCTAAAGTGAAGTAAAATGTATAAAATATTTTATTCTCAAGAATGGATACAATTTTACACCCATTTTAAAAATAGTTGACCTATAAACTCCTTTTAATATTTTTTTATGTCCACACCTTGTATTTTTCATCATCAATGATAAATTTATTCCATATTCCCCTCTTTTTTCCCTTGTTCCAACATGAATTCATATCTGATTCCATCATTTTCAAATTTGGAAGTCTTGTCTAGATTTGATTTATGAGAGGTAAATAGTGGAATATTTTAATCATTAGTTAGTTGTGAACTCAAAACAAATATTTTAATTTCATTTTGGTTATCCTCATATATTTACACCATGTATTTCCTTCTCAAATAGTATCAATAAAGTTCCCAACACCCTTAAAATAACATCAACATATTTTTTAATATTGCTGAATTCTTCCTCCCCCACATTTTAGTGCCACTATATTTGTGAAATTAACTACAGGATGGAGGTATATTGGGATAAAGGTCTTGTAATGTGGTAGCCTAACATGGATTTTAATGGATACAAGGTTCTTAATAAAATTGTCAGTTGTAAGGGCAGTCTTGAAAATATATTTCAATATGAAAATAGGTTTCAAAAATATTTCCTTGATCATTTTTAACAAATTTATAGATATCTGGCCGTATTTAATAAGATGGAAAAAAACATCAATTTTTTATATAATGCCTCAAGGAACTCAAGAAATATATAAATTTAAAGAATATGTTAAATAGTCTTATAAACCCATTAGTCTTGGGAAAAAAATTACATTTTGGATAACACTATTGAAAATTGATTTTCATATTTGATGAGACTTTATTAAATAATATAATTGCATATAATAAACCAAATCAATTTTACTAACCATTTGTAACTTTTATAAATTCAATTGATGTAGTTTTATTAATAACATCAAGATAGTTTCTATTTTACAAAATCACTCAATGAATCTCTTTTTCCCTAAAAAAATACCAAAATTAAAAACTAAAAAAATCATTCATGTTATAAATAGGGTGGTTCCACTCCCCCATAATTTTTCTTTGATCTCACCCTTTGTGATTTATAAATGATATAACTTGTATTGTATATAATTAAATTTTATAGAAACAAAATAAACTAAAAAAGGATGAATACAAATTATCTTATTGGTAGGACTATCTTTGAGGTAATCTCCCAAATTAATCCAATTAAAAATATAGTAGTAAAATAAAAAATAAAATTAAAATCACTAAAATTAAAATAAATAAAAATAATGTGAAAGGGAAAAGTAAAATGATAAATCTTGATTTGACCTCCATGTGGGTATAAAGGTTTTACCGCCACTAGCTAAGAAATTCCAATGATTGATCATAGATTGACGATAGGTGGAGTTTCTTTGAGATGATCCACCATATATATTTCCTTCCAATATACTACATATTTCCCTCCATGTTGAGGAAGCCACATATAGAGCGCATCAGGTCCATCTCCATTATAATTACATACAATTTTCATTTTTTGGTTAAGAGAAAATATGATTTATAATCTTCTTGGGCTACTACATTTTATGCTTCTTCACACACTTAATTATTATTCTCCTCATGTGCTATAGTAATAGATTTAACAATGGTTAATATATATAATAATTATATGTTATTGAACATAAAACCTGAAAAAATATATTAAAATAATCCCCATGATTAATTGAAACATTATAATTTATTTATTCATGAACAACCCCATGAATCTTCTCAAGAAATCACTCCAATAAATGATTAATTGATTCGTATAGCCTCATGTATTCCTTAACAAGTAAAATTTCTTTTTCATAATCACTATATGATTACAAAAATTCATTATAAAAGTCTAATAATTTTAAATTATAGTTGTTAATCCTCAATTTATTTTAATTAAAATTTCACCAAATTGATTTCAATAATGTATTTACTCCCTGATTTGGTTAATCATCTAGTTCTATTAATTCCTAAATGTATCTTGGATTTGGTTTGTAATGGATGGATGTAGATTGTCATGTTCCTCTAATCTCTTTTCTAATTATACTACTTCGGATTAATCTTATTCTATATATCATAACAGATATAGTATTATTGATTTTTATTCATTGATGATGGGAAAGAATATATTTTATTTCATTGCATACAAATTTATCTAAATGTTGTTCATCTCCCATATGTATATATATAATAACGTTTCATTCATGAATCTCCTCTATCAGTGGATGAAGGTTGTTAGGTATAAGTTATTCAATAAAGGCCTTAAGCTCTAAAATTTTATTAAAAATGAGAGAAAATAAAAAAGACTCTTTTTCATAATTTTATTCTTCTTGATGGAACTATAGGAAGTACTATTTGAACTTAGTTATCACCCAGACCAAGGATTCTAGAAATGTTAACACTAGGTATTTTTTAAGATACTATATGAGCTCTACTAATGACTCTTATTTTCAAGATATGATTCACGCTCCTCTTAATTCTGTAAAGTAATGAAATTATCTAATTCATTCCATGGGTGAGTAGTTTTGAAAAAAAAATCAAGTTTTCATTTTTTTGAAAAAAATAAATAAATATTATTTAAAAACATTTAATGAAATAATTAGTAATTAAATACTTGGATCCCAAATAATGGATCCATGTTTTTATTTACACCTATTAAGGAGTGTGGAAAAATTATATTCTTTAATTTCCCTAGGGTGGAACAGTGGGTAAATATGGTTTCTCACTTGAAAGAATATTTTAGTCAATCACTAACTATTAAAATTTTAATTATTATCTTTTGGTTTTTTATATTTTATGATTTTAGAATAAATATGGGTTTTTGGTTATGGAATTAAAAAACAAAATAATTAACATGAAATATAAAAAAATGAATGTATATAAAATGAATTTAGTGAGAAAGGTAATACTCCTGAGATAATTACCCAAACGAAACCTTAATTTTAATATTATTAGTTTTATGGTTTCTTAATGAAGACACTCCATTATATTTATGAACATATTATTCTATAATAGTTCTGAATATATTATGTACTAAATGATTTCTAAATACACTTCACACCTCCTTCATCAAATGAAATATAGCTATAAAATAAAAATTGAATCATTAGATAATAGATTTTAGGGAAACTTATCTCACTAATGGTAATCCTTAAATAAAAATAATGAATATAAGAAACACCAATCATGAATACTTTATGAATTGGTTTCAATCACTAGATTCATTCCCTATAATATTACCTAGGTTAGTCACTCATTATCATGAGTGCAAGAGATCATTATGAATAAGTTGATGGGGTTAAACAAGAGAAAATAGAAGAAATATATAAATACATGAGAGTGAGTTTATTAAAATGATTATCATTTAATTATAGAAGAAAATAGATTAACCTAGAGTTGTCAAAATAATTTGAAAAGAAACAATAAATATTCAAGCAAGATTCTCATTATAGGGGATGATTCTATTCAATATTAGAGTACTCCTCTTAATTAAAGGTTGTGTTCTTCCCTGTAAAAAACCTGAAATAATATTCCTGGAACATGAAATAAACTCACTGTAAATTCTCTCAATTTTTTTTCCTTGATTCCTTCTGATGATCTAAGGGGGTCTTAATAAGTTATTATTGGGTGTGAATTTTTTATTTCTTTAACTCGTTATCTAGTATAGGGTCTTGTGGGGTGTTCTTATTCTAGAATTTTTTAAAGCCTCTGATATCATGTCCTTTAAATACTGAATATTATATTTCTTTTCCCCATGATCTTATTAATCATCTATGATCTAGTATTCCACAAAATCTAAATATCCCTTATTTTATTTCGATTAAAATATTTTATATTTTATAATATATGTGGTATCCTCTGATTGATTTCATTCATGATAAAGTGGACTTGCAAAGGCTCATAGTAAACATGTTGTTCATAATAAAAACATTGTAAGACTTTTTATTCATTGGAATATTCTCATAATTCCACGAATTTGAACATCTTATTTGAAGATAAATATCCAACACATAGATAAATTTAATAAAGAGTAGGAAATGTTTCATAGGTCCTATAAAAATGTCCTATAAGAGGATAAAATATCATAAGTGGCAGGATAAATGTCTTCTACATATGATGTTTGGCTATGAGAAATTTCACATGACATAAAATATCATACAATAGATCAAATTTCTAAAGACCACGTCAAATTTCCTACATGTTTTTTTGTATAGACAATGTACCATATGAGATCACAAATTCGCTAATGAGGTAACCATAAAAAATTTTATCTACCATTTGGTTCTATATTTCATAATAGTGCTTCCAAAATCTCATAATTTATATTTCAAACATCTTAAAATCAATTTTTTTTATTCCAAATTACATATAAACATCCTTTAATAACATCAAAAAAACAAAAGATAAGTATGAATTTCATCAGAATAAATTTCAATGATGTATTAATCATCTAAAACAATGTTTTATTCAATTTTCATACAAGAAACGAAAATTATTCTATAATATAAATATGACATAATAACCCATAAACATATAATTTTGATATACTTTATACATTAAAATTTCTGTGAAAAATATGAAATTATTGACTACATCAACCAATAATATTTCGGGGGAAATGTTATCCCTATCTTAAATAATTGTTGCTTTGATAATGGCATGGATGTGTTATACCCCTTAAAACGTACCTTTCAAGGTTGTGAAAAAATTAAACAAAATACATTATGAAGATCAAGCTTGGAACCCAATTTGGGATCATATATAAAACTTTTAATTCATGTTAGTTTGATAGGGAATAACATTTAATATATTATTGGAAGGATCATGGATCTACATTCATATAGTGGTACCATTTTTTTACCATCAATTCATGATAAATATTACTAATGGTAATGTTGGGGTACTTGGTGGATATCATTCCCCATTTGACTATTGGGATTCCCTATATTCCGAGGCAGACTTCTACATGAGAGAGTGAAAACAATTTATGGTAGGTGACACCATTCAATTCACCCCTCCCATTGGTATGAAAAATTCTCTAGCCATCCCCTTAGGTAAGCTCAATGATGTTTATTTATTCTACTATAAATTTTATTATAGATGAAATCACAAAATTATGAATCTATTAGGGTAAAAATAAATCACTCACACCTATTTTTATGAAGATTTTTGTGTTAGTTGAGGTGAGCTTTATCGATGGTGATCTTGGTTCCCCAAATAAAAAATACACTACATATTATAATTCTCTAGTAAAACATGATTCCCCATTTCTTTGATGATATGAAAAAATCCTTTCATCATCATTAGGATCCAAAGAAACCTCCACGTCATTGGTAGAAATAGAAAATTACAATATATAATCTCTTGAATCTTAGTATCTCAACACCCCTTCTTCTCAAGGTAATTTTAGAGAGGAAAAATGGGATTTCCATAATTTCTGGTATAATGATTCCCCTCCATCATCATCATTGAGATATATACATGACTCTTTATATTTCACTCAAGATAAAAATTCCCCTATATCATCTTCAAGATCTAAAAATGAACTTAGTCTTCTAGTTCAGAAAATATTAAGGAAGAGTAAGAGGAGGAAGTCAATATTAGAGATTCCCTTTTACTATTTGTGGAATACGTATCTAGAAAAAATCAATGAGTTCATATAGTTTTATCTTAGTACATTGGAGGATCCACAAAAAACTTTGATTAGTGTATTCATGTCCCCCATGGAGAAGGGGGAGTATGTTACCTTGAAAAAATTACACTGAGGTGTGTTGAAAATCATAGATATAGAAACTTGGGGTATGCATCTATCTCTTACTACTAAATTAGAAGTTGTAATTGAAAAAAACATCAATCCCAACATTATCCAAAAGTTTGAAATAAAAAAGTGGATAGAAAAAATATCCATATCAGGAAGAATAATATTTATATCTAAGACTATATCAAATTTTGGGACCTTAATAGGCAGTTTCCAAATGATCTCTTCTAGGTCTCGATCGTGTAATTTCTAATTAATGATATGACTAGCTTCAAAGCCCTATCCATTATGGATGTGTATTTTGGTCACATTCGTAATTGAATGTCCATATAAGATGAATAATCCAATCATTTTAGGGAAACATAGTGTATATATTTCTATAGTAAAATTACATTCATCTTAAAGAACAGTAGTTTCACATATCAATTATCTATGCATCATAACTTCAAGAACATATTGGGAAAAACTATGGAATTCTACATAGATGACCTAGTATTCAAATATCAAAAGTACTCTAATTAATTTTATGAAAAATAATTATTCATTGCCAATATTAAACATCACATATTAATTATAAATACATTTAAATTCCCTATCAAGGTGACATTTGAAATATTTCTCATCATTTTTGTTTTGAATCATGACATAGAGTTTGATCCTGAAAATACTAATTTGAATCATAATATACCTCTACCCAAAGACCTCAAGAAATTTAAAGGATTATAAGAATATATTTCCTATAAAAAATAAATAAATACTGATCATTGAAGTAAATGGTTACATTTATCCAAGTCAATGGAAATTTGGGATGCCTACAGGTGGGGAAGGAACTTCCATGGCGCCTTTATAAAACTCAAGCAGTACCTACAAATCTCAATTTTTCTAACAGAACCTGTTAATTTAAATCCACTTATCATGTATATAGAAACTTTGTAGAATGTATTTGGAACTCTCCTAGATTAAAATAATGATCTATGGATTGTAAATATCCTATATTACATCATATATTCAATTATTTTCAATGATACATAGTACTCTAACAACATGCTTTTTTTGTGATGGTATTCATAACATAGAAGTTGAGGAACTAGACTCACCATTAAGAGATTAATTTGGTAACTACTATAGATCCATGCAAGAATATCTTTATACACACCATGTTTACTAGACAACTTTCATAATGTGTAGTCATCATGAAATAATTTGACATCTGGTTTATACCTTAAATTGTACTCAAGGGGAAAATATTAGTACTCTTCATTGTGGAAGAACATACTCCTAAAAGTATTTTATTATGTATAGATCTTCCTAATAATAAAGAATTATACATGAAAGATATATACCAATCATGGGAAATTTACTTTGAGGGTGGTTCTTGAAACCTGATAGGTACAAGAATGTGATAATTTAAAGGATAATTGGTTTGTCTTGTGAATCATGTTTGTTTCTCCATAAAAGGAAATATTTTTCTATTCATATCTATGGTTTGAATGGGTCACCAAAAATAAGGTATAAAATCAATCACCCATCACTAGTTTGGATTTTTCCTAGTAGATACTAGTGGATCACCTCAACATAAATGGTTTATCATATTTGGTAAATAAGAAAATCAATGGTGAGTATACCATACAGAAGGAGGAGTTGATCCCTCTATATTATTTTATCTTATAATTAATGGTAGTGTTTACCATTGATGCATCTCTTACCCAAGTTTCACATTCATAAAATTACCATGTTGATGTGTTGGCTAATGAATCCAACACCCTAATAGTCCTAGACAAGGACAATAAGGTCATACATATCGTACATCATAGAATGACCTCACTGTTTATCAAAAATAGTCTTGGGGAAATATGTGGCGTTAATGTTATCCTTGTCTGGGGAGAGCCATTATCTTCACTAGTTGATGTCTCTATTAAATAGATGTCCCCAATTAAGAAATACCTCTGAGATGGGACCTTTCTTCCTAGTCATTCCAATAGAGAGTAGATCCAATATTGGGTATATATTTTCACCCACTATGGTGACCCTAAATCCAAAAGGGTCCCCTAAAAATGGGACTTTGAGATATTTATACTAAAATTTATTGAAGGTGAGAATACCCTCACTATAATTCAACAGTTATATTATTTCTCTTACAGTGCTCACCAATATAGTACCAAGATCTCTTATCAAATCAATATACATTGTTATTTATGGTCATCAATGATCCATGATTGTTGGGGAATCACAATAAGGTCCCAAAAATTCTAGGTGTATTAAAACATCATCCATCATCCCCAAGAGTTACTGCACACTTCAAAAAACTCTTATCCCTTTACTATATAAGTAATTTTCATCATGGAGTCATATACCTCAGCCATAGTTAATCTCTTAAAGGTTATTTTTGGTACTAATGACTTTTTATCAAAAATGGAATAGAATATACACTCAAAGAATATGGCACAAATACCTTCATGAATATTGTGAATCCTTACATCATTACCTAATTTTGTGTCCCTCGTCACATAATAATGGAAAATTTCACCATATTTTGGGATTCAAAGATAAAAAAGAATGCAACAAGAATACAATAACCAATCCAACCATTTATTCTACTATCATATAGTATCAAATGTAATTATATAGGACCACAATAAGACTTTATTCAATATTCTTTATAAATTGGTGGATAAGGGGAAGAATTCATGGAAACACATGTAAATGAACTACACTATCAATAATTTCCCCTAAAATTCTCTCTTATGAGATACTGGTAACTATAAAACCATCTATTAT
Source organism: Viscum album (assembly GCA_963277665.1). Taxonomy (NCBI): domain Eukaryota; kingdom Viridiplantae; phylum Streptophyta; class Magnoliopsida; order Santalales; family Viscaceae; genus Viscum; species Viscum album. The sequence goes on along the minus strand of OY728143.1, from coordinate 1,706,291,732 downwards.
TTCTCATATCGATCATGAATGATATGCTCTTAGAGGTACCGATTGATTGTCCAGGTTACGGAAATTTAAAAGCCTTATGTCTGATGTTAGGGAGGCACTTTCATCTTGGTTATAATACATTAAAATACATGACATTGGTTCCTTCATACATAACCCCGATCTACTCAATATAGGACCACATTGAGTATACTACTCCCCCTATATATGATCTATATCTATTTAAGAACCCTTGACATATGATTTAACTATTATTAGGAATATAAAATTTCCCATTCCTATAAATTATATCAATCTATATAGGGGATATTTTTGAAAAACTCTGTGTGGATTGATTCCTACTCCTATAGGATATATAATAATGCATATATCTCTAATCCTAGGCCCAAGCACAAATTCAATCAATAGAAGAATTCCCCCTTTCACCCTAATTTCCTATCCTCCTCATCTACATTTTGTATTATCAATGTCACTATGTTAAGGATAACCACATGGTGAGATTAAATGTCCCATTTCATACATATGATCCAAATCTACATTGGAACCTCCAGTATATATTCATCCATTCCTCTATGACAAAATAAGTTCCTCATCTTATAAGAACTACATGTGTCCTGATTTATACTATTATAAAATATATAGTGACACTATGATTTCATATCCCTGGCCCAACTAAAAGTCATTTCCACCCTTCATGATAATGAAAATTATATGGAGGCCTTCCTTTTATAGCCCAATATCCTTACAAGAGATCCAAATCCAGGTTAGAACTACACTAACACATTGATACCTATATTCAATTTAATATTGAAGTTAACATTACCTCTTTTATGTATGTGATATATCTAAAAATAAACATTTTCATTGCATTCTTCATCAATGACCCAATGTTAAAATGGATTCTACAAGTTTAAAGAGCATGATATACATATAATACCCCTTACAAGAACTAAATGTGGCTAATCCCAATTCCATTAGGATATGCAGTGGTGTTGGTATGTCCTATCCAAGACCTAGCCGCAAATTCTAATTACATTGGTTGTACTCTATTGAAGATAGCTTCATTGTATTCATTTAATATTTTTATTATTTATTCTCATTCCAGGGTTCCCGCATTTTTTGTCCCTCTACCATGTATAAGAGTCATATCTATGATAAGGATGAATTGAATAATTATGGTGGTTTGATTCATGTTATTTTTGTATATTCAATAATCCCTAGACCCCTTATCATGGGTCCAACCACAAATTACAATCAAATCCCCACTCGATATCAATGCATAATTCCACATTCACTTAGGTTGGGTTTTTTTCTTATTACTAATGATGTGGAGGAGTTATTTCATTTTTTGTATGATCCAATTCAATGAAAAGTTCCCATAAAAAGTTTATTGTCATAAGACCCTACACTATATGGATTTAATTCCTTGTCAAATAAAATTAAATTGAACACCATTAGGTCCTAATTGTATAACCAAAAAATATATAACATCTAATCCTTTGTCGAATGATTTTGAACTACATTACATAATGTTTATATCACATGATGCTAAACTACCTAGGAAGGAGTCTTTTCATGTGATGTTAAACAATACAGCATGATCCCATGACTATATATGATAGATAGATCTATGTAAGAGAACAAATCATATGGAACCATTCCCTATGATAGAATTACCCTTAGTCATTAACATCTCTGGGGGTTGGATCTCACACATTCATGTTTGGATATAAATTAGCACATTTCCCTGGATATAAAACTAGGATTTCTTAGGTTCTTAATCATGGATTAGGAATTGAAAATATACCACCCCATCACTTGAGTTAGATAAGTACATAATAACTTCATCATATAATAAGTACATGTGGATTGATTCCTATTCTATTAGGATATATAGTGAAATTCATTCCATGTATTCATGACTCAGCCAGAAGTCATTGTTTATATATACCAATTTCTAGGGGATTAAAATATAATACACAAGGAAGGTTATTTTTTGTAATTCCTTCATCACAATTTTTTAACATCCCTTTCTTATAAATCACATTTTTCACATTGAGTGTATTGAATTTTCATAAATATTCCATGACTATTAGTAATTAGTGAATCTGAGTCTAAGGGGTACCTCTTCCTATGTATATATGCACACTCTCATTATATCTCTAAATATACCCCCCCATATGGATTTCCAAATATAATAATTATTTCAACCTATAGAGGGGGTAATATATTCTTTGTACACCCCCACAATATCACAATAGAACCTTTCATTTTAATGTAGTCAACAGTCATCCCATGAATACAAGTCTCTTATCATCATTCCTAATCCAAAACATCAAGACATGATTTATAGTGTAATCATTAACTATTAAAAAGATGTTTTGGGTAAACTTATCCCTTAAGCCCCATTCGGGTTGCTATTTTCACGCCATTGTTCAAAAAATGATGAATTTAAACTATATTCACCAGTTTACAAGATAGTATTCAACACTATTGGGTTCATTAATCATGTCAAGCCTTACAACATCCTTATTGCTTAAACTATTTTAGTGTTTGGACAAGAATATAAGACCTTAATCATCCATAGTTTTTGGTCCAAGTAGAAATACATTAATGTTTGTGCACCCTAACTTCATGAATTTTAAATTTATTTTGTAGGTATCTCATTAAAATTAGCTCAAACGTACCCTCACCATTATGTAGATGTAATCCATTTGAGTCAAATTGGTGTGACCTTAAGTTGTATCCCTCAATGTTCTAAATCAAAAGAATTTAAAAACTATGATGTAAATTTATATAAAACTTTTCAGGTTGAAAATTCATAATGTAAGGCTTGGGAAAATGGGATATATTTTCTCACTAAGTATCTTATTTTTATGTAGAAAGAAAAAAAATTAGAGTGTAGGAGGGAAAATGAACAAAATATGATCAGCAGAAGACCAATAAATGGTGTCTTATGAAAAATTAAAGTTATTTCCCAATATGTCTACCTTGTTGTCCTAAAGAGTGTATAACTGAAAACTCAAGAGGGTTAAATTGAGTTTCTAAAATTTTATTTAGCAAAAACCACCCTCTTCAGGTATGATAGTTCAAATATTTTTCCTTAATATGAATAAGATGCCAAAATAAAAAAACATTAAATAAATATATTGAGATTTATAGTGGTTTGAGAGATATAAATCCCCAATTCCACTCTACTAGCACTCCACTCCATGAGTTTGTTTATTTTCACTGTAACATCCCTTTTACAGGGGGCTCTCTACCAAGTACATTAAGCTATAAATTAATACAAAGGTTTATCCATGGTCTCAATGCACACTATTACAATAACTATGAGAAGAATAGAATTAATTGACTTTTAAAAGAACAATTTCATCACACAGCTGCAAGCCTCAACTAACACTATTTGAAGATACGTCCTGAAATGATGGTAAACTTTAAATTGTAACTCATAATGATATTAAGTGAAATTGAAAAAAATTTAAGCATAACATAATTGTTTTTTATCTTATCTATGTACATGCATTCATATTATTTGTATGTACATGTGTTCTATTCATTCTTCTTTTTTCTCCATATCTATCCATTAAGTGCCTAACTCTTCCTTTAATATATCATCTTTTATTTTGAAAATAATCATGATATAAGAATAATAGTTGAGTTTACAATCCATGGAGAAGTTTATATGATAGTCTATTAATGACATGCATCCATTCCATCCAAATATGGAATAAGATTCTGCAGTAGCACTATCAAAGATAATCTTCTTTAGATCTTTCCACTCTTGAAAAAATGACACTTTTTACAAATTTATCATTCCATAAATTTAAAATCCCTTTTTAGAAATGGATGAAAATTATGAAATAAATTAACAAGATATTATAAAAGTAATCATGAAATTCTTCAGATAATCTAATTCTTTATACGATAATAAAAAAATTACTTTTATTCACAAGATAATCTTATGAAAGACGTAATAAGATAAATGAGATCTTTTTCTTTTTCATGTTGTATGATAAACTGAATTTAATATTGTGTTATGTAATTCTTCAACGAAAGATAATTGTGTTACCAAGGTGAGATAATTAGATTCCATTACATCTTCTATCATTCATATGATAATATTTTATGAATATATTCATCATAAGATAATGTCTTATCATAAATTCAATATGTCTAAAATAATAGACTCTGATAAAACAATAACTCAATCATACTCTTCATAAGATAATATATTATGTAGTAATATAAACTTGTGTAACTGATCTTTCTGATTCTTTGTTTATGGAAGATAATATTTTATTCTCATAAGATAAAATACATTTTTTAAACTAATATTTCACATGTAATATGAAAATCACTTATAGATTCAGCACGTCAAAAAAAAATTTATAAATTAATGTGAAACGCTAAATAAAAACTTGTTTGAATAAAAATATGTATTTTTTGAGTCATAAAAACATATAAAAACATTGATATATTGGAATAACATATTCCTATCCAACAATAAACCCCTTTTTATTGATCCTAAAACCTAATTAATAGAAAACAAAAATTTTGAAAATAAAACTCTATTTTTAGAGTTTTTAAAAGAACATTTGAACCATATATTCTTTCTTTTTCTTCTCCACCTTTAAAATAATTTTCCCAAAATAAAAATTTCAAAAATTTAAATTTATGCATTTTATTTTTCTTATCCCATTTTTGTTATATCAGTAATAAGTAAATCAAGGAATATAATCATAATTCCAAATTAACAATAGTAAATAGTTTATAATACTGATTATGAAGAGAATTTTGAATCATGTTATTTTAAAAAAACTAAGTAATTGATATATTAACGGAAATAAGTATATTCAACTGAGCATGATTAGTGAATACGTACTACGAATAAAAAAATATTGACCATATAGATAAACAAAGAAAAAATAAAAAATAAAAATAATAATGAATAATTGTTAAAAAAATAAGATGGAAGATTATTCAAAACAAACACTTCAATATGAAAAATTGAATAAAGAATGAAATCTGAGAATGAAAGTAATCAAAAATATATTGAAATTTTTAAAGGATTTCATTCAACCAATTAAGTTTCAAATGTTTGTAAACTACCGATCCATTGGGAAACCATCACAAAACCCCATAAAGGTGCAACAACTCTAAAACATGAACAAATTATTAAGGGTTTTTTTCTTCAATGATTGATATTGTCTTAAGGGTAAAGAGGATGAAGGTATAGTAGAGTCGGTTGTTTCTCCAACAACACCCAATATAAGTAAAGATGCACTAAGTCCTCCTTGATTAGTCCTAGAGATCCATACATTTGTGGATTGGATGTTGAGAGAGGCTCGTTGAGCTCTCTCCATGTCAATGTTTTCTTTAGGTATAAAGGATAGTTTAGAAAAAATGTTAGGTATAATAAAATACACTTATACAAAGAAACCTTATATTTTCTCTTTGACAAATATTAGTAGGATAAAAAATTTCTTTTAACCATTTCAAAGAACTCACATGGAGATCCATGATGAGTGTTCCTAGAAGAAGTCTCCCTTTAATCTGAAATAAGGAATCAATACAAGAATTAATAATTTTTACCATGTCATTATTGAAATAGTCTAAAATTTTTGTAAATCCATTTCATATCTACTGTGAGAAATTTCAAACTAGGTTCAGAATATCTTCATTCTTTGGGCAACTGAACACCAAGTTTTTCAGTGTTTCATACTTATTATCTTAAATTTATACTGAATGATCAAATAAAACAACCTCTTTTACTATTTCTAACATTGGATATTCCTGGGTCTCAGAAAAATAATCAACCACTTATTCCTCATCATTATTTTAATATTAAAACTTCATAATTCTTATAAAACTTTTATGTAAATTTTTAAATTTTATTGTCTAATAATTCAAAATTATTGTCTATGGATACATTCTTCTTCTTTAAACTAGTAATAATGAATCATATATCATTTTCATCTTGTGATTTCAGTTGTTGAACTTATCTAATTTTTATTATTGTGACATCCTAGACCCAGATGGCACTTAGGAGGTTTCCTTAACCCAGTGGGCCACATGGCCTCAAGTGCATCTCCCCAAATGATAGAGGTTATCGACTAGTAGCGAGAGCCTAGGGTGTGTGGGGGGGGAGATTATTCCCTCATTACTATAGTGTATCATAATATATTATTATAAACAGAGGTAATAAATCGAATCAATAAGTAAACAGAATGCATAATGGAAGAGACTAATCAATGATTACTGAAACAACTGGAATAACATAAAAAAGTTGATGATGATATATTCCATGTCACTAGAAATATGGAAAACATTGATACAAAGTAGAATTAATACATGAAAAAAATTTAGAAAAAATTAAATATATAAAATATCCCAAGTATCTTAAGCTAGAATGTAGTTATCTATTACCAACTTCATCCTATCATAGCAAGTAATCAAGTGCCTAAAGCATTACTCTTCCCTCTATCAACAACTATGTACATGTAATCTACCCCATGTTCTAAATGGCCCATAGAGAGGGTGTAATATAAATCTCATTAGGCCACCACCAATTGTGTCTATAGCATCCATCCCATGTAATGGAAATATAACAGTGCACAAGAATGTATAAATAAATCAGTATAATGTTACTAAATTCCAGGTACCTACTTCATCCCTCGACTGGTGTCTAAACTTGTAACCAGTTCATTAATTAAGTAATTTCAAATTTATATTATTAATTCATGTGATTCATATCCAGTATTGAAATCACCTCAAGATATTATAAATATTGAAGGTTCCAATATGTAACAAGGAAACCCTGATTGATGACTAAATAGGATGTGGTTCCATGTTAATCACCAATACGACCTAGACCTCAGGGGAACTAACTCAGCAATAACTAAGTCTAGCTAAGGGGTAATATTGTAATCCAAGGAGCATTTTACAAGGAATTTCCACAATCATATGCTTAATGAGTCCAAGGAGTTCATCCAAGGTAAAATCAGGCTAAGTAATGACTGGGCCCAATGGGTTGTAAACATGAAATCTACTTTTCAATGATGGATCCAACAACTGTATCCAAGGCATACTATAATGATAATTAAGGGATCCTATGGTGTCATACTTGGAATCCAAAGGTATGCGAGGATAGGGTTCACAAGTAGGTCTCACCCAAGGAAACCGACATCCTTGAATTGAAATTACATCCTCAACTACTCAAGGCATTCCCTCGGGAATCTAATAGATAACATGATTCAAGAATTACTATCATGATTTCAAGGTCTGTGTGCATAAATAGGAACATTATATTTAATTCACTACCATTGATTTGGTCATATGATAACCATGCCATTAAGAAATTCAATTGGTTCAAGTTTGGCATTTCATTAGTTTGACAAGGCCAAGTATCATTAAACAATTTAATTTAACTTTTTTACATAATAATTTAATTTTTTTCATCCACTAACATCCACTATAAGAGGAAATGAGTTCTATAACATGCAACCAACCATCCAATTTTGAATAATATATCCAAATCATATTCAGACCACATACATTCCAATTTATCACTTTAATAAATTAGTCACACTTAGGCACTTGCCTTATGTGGGTCAAGTGAAAATGACATGGTACATTCCATTCACTATTACATGATTAAATAGGCATTTAATATATGTAGGATTACCATTAGTGTGATGAATCTTTAGAACACCCAAATGATAGCTCAAAAGTTTCAAAATGATAAAAATATTACTATAGAATATTACCCTACATGGAATGTCAGATGTTGTGGACATAACCACCAATAACCAATCATGTTAATGAAAAGAGAATAACCATATGGTTCTAATGAATATAATCATGGAATATAAATTCAATAAATGGCACATGATAAAATCAGCAGGCCCCACATGTCAATTCCAAAATCAATGGACTTGAGGGATGATTTATAGAGCACCCACCTAGTACTCATAAAAATTTCCTCCTTTGGTATCAACCTCTAATTTGTATTGGATCAAAGTATATCTGAAAAAAACAAAAAATTCTTACACCTTGATAATTAGGTCAAGAGAAAGGGAGACGAATAAAGGCTTAAACGAACTCGAGTACTTACCGTTGTGCATCCAATGTGATGAATGGAAGCTTGAACATAACCCGAATGAAGGAGATCTCTTGATCCCTATCATAGGCCTTCAAAAGTATCTAAAATGGTGGAAATGGAGGTTCATCCCACTGGAAATTAGATTAGGGTAGAATGAGGGGGATAATAAGATCATTAAGGGTAAAAATTTAAAATTACCAAAAAAATTAGCATGTTCATGGTTTGGCCGCATGGTTTTCCAAACCATTCACCAAACATGCACATGTACCTAGAGAAGAGGGGTAACTCACACCATTTGTACACATGGTTTGAGAAACTATGTGCTAACCATGCGTTATGGGTCCTGCCAAAAATGGAGACCATCTGCAATGTTTTGACTAACCATGCAGCCATCCCACATGGTTTACTCTAACCATGCGCTAGGACTATTTTTCAAAAAAGATGGGTTCCCAGATCTAAAAAAATCCCTAGAAACCCTTGGGACCTTCTCTAACTCATTAGGTATCCATATTAGGTCCAAAATAAATAATTAGACTAAAATTTAAATGATCCATACCTGAGTGAAAAATCGGGTTCTTACAGTCTTCCCCCCTTAAATGAACTTTCCCTTGAGTTCACCTTCTAAGAGTGGTAGTACACTTTCTAGGAAAAACTCTCTCCACTTGGCATGAACATTGGTCTCCCTCTTATAAGTCTCATCATGCATGTGGTCATGCTACAATAGCGCCCATACTAGAGGGACAGACCGGCCTCAGAGAGCCTTCGTGCTCCGGTCAATGATGTGTATTGGATACTCTTTGAGGTTAGCATGGATATATAACTCAAATTCATTGGGATTAAAGGTATGAGATGGTTTGGGCTGATATTGAAGAAGTTTTGAAACATGAAAGACATCATTCATGACATGGTACCTCTGTGGTAGTAACAACTAATAGGCCATTGGAACAACTCTCTTTAGGATATCAAATATCCCTACATAATGAGGAAACAACTTCCATTTATTTTGTAACCGTTTATGCCTAGGTCTGGGTGATGCTTGATGGAAAACATGATCCCTGAACTTGAAATCTAGAGGTCATCATTGGCGAATAGCATAATATTTCCATCTAGAATGAGTATTATACATATGCTTTCTGATTAGGCGAACCTGCTCTGATGTCTCTTGTATGAGATAGGGACATAGTAGGGTTTCTTCACCTTCCTCTATCCAAAACAGGGGTAAATGGAATGGCCTACCATATAAGTCCTCAAAAGGATCGATTTGAATTATCACATGAAAGATGTTATTATATGTGAACTTGATGATAGGGATACGCTTCTCCAATGAACTGTCAAAATCAAGGACACATGTTCATAGCATGTCCTATAGAACCTATGTTGTTCGTTCAGAATACCCATTGATTTGAGGGTGAAAAGTTGTGCTTAGAATCACCTGTGTACCCATATATTTATTTCAATCCCTTCCAGAAATGTGATGTGAAACAATCATCCCTAATTAAAATGATGGTATGAGGTAAATTGTGTAGTCATATGATATCACAGATATACTTCCTTCCCATATCATCAAATGAGAATTTCTCCCCAATAGAAATGATGTGGGATTCTTTCATTAGCTGGTCAATAACCACCCATACAGTATATCTACCCCTCAGAGACCTAGGTAAGCTAACTACTAAATCCATATATATATCTTCTCATTTAAATTATAGGACTGGAAGCAGATGTAACAAGACTATAGGTCTCTGGTGATTTTCCTTCACCTACTGATAGGTGGAATACCTAGTGATAAAGTCTATTATCTGACGTTTCATCCCAAGAAACAAATACTGGCATCATATATCATGATATATATTAGAGATGTCTAGATGAACTGCCCACTAAGAAGTGTGGGACTCTTTCATCAACTCATCCCTCATATCTGTAGAAACCCAAGCATGCGTAGGAATACACAAGATGTTGTCTATGTGCACAGACTAATTTGGACTCAGGTCTGCTCCTGATATACTCTTAGGGATAACCAAGCCATCAAGATCTGAAAATTTTCTACCCTTCCCTTTTTCAAAGAAGGAAGAGGTAACTGTTAAGGCTAAAAGTTAAGACTTCTTGTGACTATCATGAAACTCTAGATGAAGTTTAGAGAATAGGTCCATGAACTTCCATTCATTATTGTCTTCCCAAATGGCATGTGCCTGAGTTTTTTGACTTAGTGCATCTATGACTACATTTCATTTTCCATGCATATAGGAAATCTTGAAATCAATGGTCTAAAGATATTTGACCCATATTTCATTTATAAGGCTCAATTCAAACTATAAAAAAAAAAATTTAAGTCTCTTTCATTCAGTGTACACCACATAGATTGCACCCAAAATATAATTTCTACAGCAACATTAGGCATGGACAACTTCTACTAGCTCAAGGTAGTGCATCGGGTAATTTATTTCATGAGGCCTCAACTTTCAAGATCTGTATGAAATGAATCTGCCTTTATACATCATCACTACTTCTAAGCTTTTTCCTGATGCATCACAGAAGATGATATAACCTCTTCCTGGCTCTGGCAGAGTCAGAATAGGTGTTGAGACAAGCCATACTTTTATCACATTAAAGGAATCATCAAACGCTTCTGACCAAAGGAACTCAACACCCTTCTTTTTATGGCCAATAAGCAGTGAAGCAAGGTGTGAGAAGTCCTATATAAAATGCTTATAATATTAGTTCATCCCCAAGAAGCTCCATAAATTAAACACATTCTTGGATTGCTCCCAGGAAACAACCACACTCACATTCTTTGGGTTAATAGAGACTCCTAATTCTCAGATAATATGACCTATGAAGTGAAATCTATTGATCCATAAGTGGAACTTAGAAAACTTAGTATAAATATGATGCTCTCATAGTATACTCAAAATGATCTCAATGTTCTTAGCAACGTCACTATGAGTGTGAGAATACACGAAGATTTCATCCACAAAGACTATGAAAAAATATTCCAAATATGGGTGGAATACCCAATTCATCAGATCCATGGAAATGTTAGATGCATTCATAATACGTAACGACATAACTAGGTACTCATACATACCACTCATGCTATAGAATGTTGTATGATGTATGTATGATGGCCTGACTTACACCTGATAATAGCCCTATATCAGGTCGATCTTAGAGAAGACCCTATCTCCTCGAAGGTGGTCAAAGAGATCATATATTTGAGGCAGTGGATACCAATTCATAACCTTAATATGGTTCAACCATATGTAATCCATTCACATATGAAGGGTCCCATCCTCCTTCTTGGAAGAAAGCATGGGAAAACCCCAATAGGAAGTGTTGGGCTATATAAAACCTTTGGCCTCCATGTAATCTAACTACCACTTGATCTCCTCAAGCTCTATAGGTTCAATCCTTTATGGAGGAATGGAAAATGGAGCTACTCCTGTAACAAGATCAATCATAAACTCTACCTCCCTCTTAGGAGGTAAGCTAGAAAAGACATCAGGAAAAAATCTATGAAACAATCTACTACTGTATGGAATTCATCTTGGACTAAACCTTGATCCTCCATGAAGAGTTTAAAAATATGGGTGGTTACCCCACCAAGCCCATGATGCTCTATTCCGGCTCTTCTAGCATGGAAATCCTACTCACCATTATGTAGATAACTTCTTCCCTCTGGTGATGTAAATGATATTGTTCAATGATAGCAGTCCATAAAGGAGTGAAATAGAACCAACCAATCCATATCATAAATGATATTGAATCTCATAATCTCAAGAACAAAGAGGTCTCATAAGAAAGGGTAATTTTCTACCTTAAGGGGATAGTCCTTACACTGGCTTATGTCCTCTGATCATACCCCTAATAATGTATCTATGATCATAACACCACGGTAACACTGTATTTCCATCCCAAGTGTGTCGATGATAAATAAAGAGATAAATGAGTTTGAAGAACCAATATCAAATAAAGTAAATTCTATAGTGGAGGCTACTATAATAGTACATCATATAGTAGATGATCTCGCAGCCTTATCCTTAGGTATTGGCCATAAGCCATGAATCTATCCTGATCCATGGCCCTAGGAAACAAATGGATTTCCGTGATAAAAAATGATTTACTAGAGCTACTGGTGATCATGGATCAGGATACCACGGCCACGACCACCTCCTCATCTATCCCTACCGATGCTACCCAACTCTCTACCTGACTCGGCATAAAATAACCTACTCCTGAAGGTGGAGCAGATGTGGATCCTCTTCCACTTAAAGATGATGTAAAGGCCAGATAGAAAAATTGATGATGCCCTATATGGCCACAAGACAAACACTCCTGTGGTTTTCTATCACAATGAGGCTTCATATTCCCCATATGTTTGCACTGGTGACATGCTACAGAACTACCTATATAGGTACCCTAGCTACCACTACCCTACTGAGAAACATCGATGGAATGCTACCTGCCACCAGAAGAATTAATGTCCTAATGTGGGACTGGTCCTCTATGCCCAGTACTATCACAGTCCCTTAGGTTTCACTTAGTGATAAGATCCAGATTTACTATTTTAGAGAAATTTCATAGGTGAAATACATTCACCTGGGTGAAGCTGGCATATTGGAGACTATCCTCGAAGCATCTAGCACGTGAAATCTAATCGCCGACTAGAAGTAGTGAAAAGTGACTAAAATCTATAAAATGTGATGAATACTCCATAGTTGACAAGGAAAACTGCTCAAGATGCATGAATTATTTGGATCTGTCAACTCTCAACATCTAAGGAAAGAACTGATCATAGAAGGCATCCTAAAAATCAACCCATAACATTCCTTAATGACGACCAGCCTAGGTAATCACATCCCAATAGTTCTTGGATGAATCATGTAGTATGTAACTAGAAAATTTGACCCTCCACTCTAGAGGAATCTTAATATGCTCAAAATATATATAGGATAGCCTCTAAATGAGACTCAGTAGCTTGCAGACCGACATCCCTAAAAAGGTTGGAGTATGTTCCAGCTAGAACCCATGATTCAGATCATCCCTCACACATAAAGCTAATGGAGCACCATGCATGGACTTCATCAGACGTAGGAAACAGTTAAAAACTAGGGAATTGGTTCCCAAATCAGGTACAATAGGTGATTCCTCCAATGAAACTCTTGCTGGTATGATTGGAAGCTCAGTTCCCTCCATGTCTATATTATGGTCATCCCCACCTTCCTAGTGCACATCGCGAGTATTTTTTGGTGGAATTGGTTTATAAATTTCAAGAAAACACCTCAGAAAAATCTTTGAAGAATAAATATTGTATCACAAGAAGAATATGAATGAAAGAAAACTGACTACCCAATGCATACTACCCCAATTACCTGCTTTGATGTCTAGGTATCAGTAAGTGCTCAGATCTTATTTTCAGGGGTTTAAATAAATTAAGGGCCAATAGTAACTTGCTTCCTCATTTACTGGTAAATGTTTCATTTTATTTATCATTTAATTACTTAGTTTACTCCTTCACCTTTCCTAAGTATGATAATTTGGGATAAGTACGTGCATCCATTCATCTTTTATGTTTTCATTTTCTTATAACATGTATCAAAGTTCCTTTAAAATGGATTTTCACTCCTAGTGAATCAGGGCCCATACTCATTATCACAAAAAATGACACCCATTTGAATTTCCAATTAAAGGATTGATTTAGTAAATTACTCATTCCAACCCATGAGGTCCCATAACACATCATGAATTGATACACACAACCACTCAATCATAACCCATAGTAGCACAAGAAAAATATATAAACAAGGCAAGGCTCACTCATCAATGAGAGAAATAACAAGAAATGAAAAGTAGTGAAATTAACCTATGTGGAATGAAAATATGCATGACATATAAATTCTAGGTGCCTACTATGATTCATGTAACAAATCTCCTTACCCTCATATCATCAATCCAAGGATAAAATAGAATCTCAATTAGAATTAAAAACAACCACACCACATAGCATGTGCATCAACCAATGGTGAACTGATATCCACAATAGTAGTAAAAAAATATAACAACAATTGTACTTCAAGAAACTTGGATTTTACCTCGAACATGGGTTCACGATGCCCAAGAACAGCTTATGACCAAGCTCCAAGTGTTCCTTATCTCTTGAATATTGGATCCAAATAGTAAATCAAGAAAGAAACCACTTTGATAAAACTTTGTGATATCTAAGAACCAGATGCCACTTAGGAGGTTCCCCCAGCCTTGTGGACCACATTGCCTCAAGCGCACCTCTCTATATTCCAGAGGCTTATAACTAGAAGCAAGGGTATAGGGTGTGTTCATGGGGTGACTATGCCCTCATTACCAGAGTGTAGCATAGCAGATTATTATAAACTGATGTAAATGGCATAATAAAGAAGTAAATAAAATTCATAGGGTAAGAGACTAATCAATTATAACTAAAAAATGGAATAACATCAATAGATGATGATGATATAGTCATGTCACTAAAAATCTATAAAATATACACACAAAGTAGTAGGCATACATGAGAAACCAAATGTAGAAAAATGTAAATACAAAAACTATCCCAAGAATCCTGAGATACAACTTGGTCATTTGCTACCTGCTCCATACTATCACAGCATCAATCAAGTGTATGAAGCATTATGCTTCCCTCTATCAACAACTGCATACATGTAATCTTCCTTGGGTTATAAATAGTTCCCAATGACGATGTGAGATAAATCAAAGTGTTCCACCACCAATGGTGTTTATAACATCCAGCCCGTGTAATGTAAATATAAAATTGCACAAGCATGAATAAATAAAGTAGTATAGTGTAACTATATGTCAGGTACCTGCTTCAGTCCTCAGCTAGTGTTAAAACATATAACCAGTTCATTAATTTTTTAATTTCCAATTTATATTAATAATTCACATGAGGCATAACCAACACTAAGATCTCATCATAATAGTATAAATAGTGAAGGTATAAAGATATAACAGAGAAACCATGATTTATTACTAAATATGAAGTGGTTCGAAGGTAATTACCAAGGAAAACTAGAACTTAGGGGCCACCAACTCAGTAGTAAATGGGTCTAGATATGGGGGTAAGAGTGTAATCCAAGGATAATAGTCCAAAGCATTTCCGCAATAAGACACCTACTGAGTATAATGAGTTCATCTGAGGTAAACTGGGGCTAAGCAATGACTAGGCCTGATGGGCTATAACCATGGAACCTACTTGTCAATGTTGGGTCCAAGGAGTGTATCCAAGGAATCATGTAATGATAATGAAGTAATCTTATGGTGTCATATTAGTAATTCATAGGTATGTGAGGATTGGTTTCTCTGGTAGTTCTCACCCAAGGCAACATACATCCTTGAATCGGAATGATGTCCTCGAGTACCCAAGGAATTCCCTCAGGAATCCAAGAGCTATCACAAGTCAAGAATTCATATAAAGATTTCATGGTCCATGAGAATAAATATGAACCATACATTTAATTCACTACTATGAATTTGGTCATATTATAGCCATGCTATTAAAAAAATCAATTGGTTCAAGCCTTGCCTTTAATTAGTTTAACTTGGCCAAGTAGCATGAGACCATTTAATTTAAATGTTTGTCATAATCATTTCATTTGGTTAAACTGCTACCATCAACCGTAGGTGGAAAGGGGTGTTATGTCATGAAACCAACCATCCATTTTCGATTAATATGGCTAAATCATATTCATACCACATACTTTCCAATTTATCACTTTAGTCAATTAATCACACATAGGAACCTACCTTAGGTGGGTCCAGTAAAAGAGATATGGTAATTTACATTCACCATTACATGATTCAATAGGCATTTAATATAAAAAGGATTACTATTTGTGTTTTAAATCTTGAAAACACCCAAATGATGGCTCAAAAGTGTCAAAATGATAAAAACCCAATTATGGCATATTACCCTACATGGGGTGTTAGAATTTGCGGACGTAACCATCAAAAAACCATCATGTTAATGGAAGGAGGATAACCATATGGTTATAATGAATATAATCATGGAATATAAATTCTATAAATGGAACCGACAAAATCTGTGGGCCATACACATCAACTCCAAATTCAATGAACCTGAGGGTTGAGTTATTGAACACCCACCTAGTAACCATATGATTATCCACCTCCAGTATCAACCTATGATTTATCTTGGATCGGATTATATCTGAAAAATGGAAAAAATCTTACACCTTAGTAACTAGTTAGAGAGAAAGAGAGATGAACAAAGGCTCAAACGAACTCGAGTACTTACCGTTGGGTATTTAACGTGATGAACAGAATCTCAAATTGATCCTGGATGAAGGAGATATCTTAATCCCCAGGTTATGCATTCAAAAAGATCCAAAATGGGAGATATGAATGTTCATCCCATGGGAAATTGGATTAGAGAATAAGTACGAGGTAATTAGATCATTAAGGGTAAAAATATAAACTTTCGAAAAATTTATCTTGTGCATGGTTTGGTTGTACAGTTTTCAAAACTGTGCACCAACCATGAATGGGTGCCTAGAAAAGAGGGGTCATCTGGATGGTTATCCCACACGGTTTGAGAAACCATGCACCAACCATTCATTATGGCTCTATAAGAAAATACAAATCATCCGCACATTATACTCTAATCATGCACTAGGACCATTTTTTCCAAAAATCTAGGTTTTGAGCTCCGAAAAAGCCTCGGATACCCTTGGGATGTTAACTAACTTGTCAGGAATCCATATTAGGTCCAAAAAAATAATTAGACCAAAATTTAAAGGATTCATACCTGAGTAAAAATTCAGGTTCTTACAATTGTAACAGGGTTCTAAATTCCATCTTTGATTGATCAATTAACATAAGATATTTTTTAGGGAATAAAAAAATTCTTCTGATTTCATCAATAAATTCCATTCATTGATCCTAAATTAATTCATTGGCTATCATGTCACACTAGATATAAGAAATTGTACAATTCATTATGTCTATCACCACAGACACTCCTTCTAATCCTGAGAAAACATCCTCCTGATTTGAGGTTTCCTAGGATGGTTTTACAGATATCTTTTAAATGAAATAATGATATAAAAACATTTCTTCTTTAACATCATCTCTTGAAATATAATGATCATAGGGAGTCTAAATTTCATTCCTATAATCTAGAAACTAAACTTTTAGATATTCATCTTCTAACATTGACATTTAGTATATTTATCTAGCACTTTATTTAGCTATTTACAAATAATCTGTAGGAATTTATGATTGTGTATGCTATTCATGAATTGGAGATAAAGTGTCTTGATGAACTTCCAGGCTTATTATGTCATCTAAAAAATTATTTCCATTAGTAGTGGGTTTATCCTTTTGAGACGGTTCTCTAGAAACAGATCTTACTCGATCACTTGTAGCTACCTAAAATTAATGTCTGTGTTCTTGTTCTTTTACTTCACCAACTACATTTTGACTAATAAGTTCAAGTGATTATAGTCTAAATCTCAAACTTGTCTCACTTGTGAGAGATATTTCAATTAAGGTTGTTTCATCCAACAAAGTTGATATACTTTCTTGTCTAATACATACTAATCTTATGGTTCTAGATACCAACACTTTCCTATGGGAAGAAAATGGGATAACAACAGGTAATTCTAATGCAAGAGAAGGATTTGAACTAATTTCTAGAGAATATTCTCCTCTAGACTATAAAAAAATCTAGCACATATTCTTCCTTCCATTAGGGTCTTTTTTCGAGAATATCTCATACACTAATAGATTGGACTGGCCTCTATACTAAAATAGGAATAATTGATTGAACTTCAACACCATTGGAAAAAACCCATTCTAGATGACACCTTATTAGTAAAATCCTAGTCTGTTCCAATATTATATTCTAAACTTACTAGTACCAACTTTTTCAAAGTATAATTTAAAAGAAACACTTTTCCTCAAAATACTTGTTCTCAATGTTATCAATCCATAATAATAGGTGTAAATATTATCATCCAAAAAAATACTATATTCTTGAAAAAATAAGGTTAACATTCTTCCAAAAGGAATGAAATTCACAAAATTGTTTTGTACATGCAACATGAACCTCATGACAAACAATGCAATGTTAATGGGATATTCAATCATTAATAAATAAAAAAATAATGTCTTGAAAAAATAATTTTTAAACTCACCATTTCACTGAGAAATGGTGGAATGGATGAACCTAATGAGTAATTTTATTTATGGATCAATATCATTAATTATATTATTCTCTACATCAGTAGATCCAATAATAGACTTCAAGATCTCAAGTGGGATATCTCAATCTACTATATGAAATGAAGTACTCAAATCTTCATAGCCTTCACGAGGTAACCTTAACTCTTTAGAAATAACTAAAAAGGTTAATGAGAAACCTTTTTGGTTTACTATTTTAGATTCCAAGACATCATTAACCTCAAAATGGAAAAATACAGTTTTTCAAAACTCATGAAATTCCTTTTCAAACATTAACTCAGTTTTTCATTCATCAAAAACATATTACCAACATTGATGATTGATAAAATTATTTAGAAAAATATATATTCCATCAAGAAATGAGAAATAAATTTCTCATCCACATAGTACTTTTCAAGAAGTTATTTTCACTTGTTTCTTTTTGAAGACACACTATCAACTCTCTCTTTTCTATTTTGAAAGTATTTGAATGATATGAGGCTTAGGGGAAAAGGTTTTTTTATAGTAGATAGAATGTGATGGTTTTAAGGTTTACAAACTTTTCATGAGTCTACATGACACACTTTCTTTTATTTTGTAGTAATCAAGGGGTCACACAATGATGTGCAGGGAAATTATTACAAAATCTAGGTGAAGTTCCCTATTTTAATATTACTAATACTCAAAATATCAACAAAAAAACTTAATCAAAGTAAATTAAATAAATTATTTATATCAATAAAAAAAATATTTTTACAAATCCCAAAATAATATCAAGTAAAAATAATCAACACTAACTCTAATTTAATAAAATAAAATATGTCAACAGGTATGGGTTTAGAAAAAATTTCTACTAATTTATTTCTTGTGAAAACAAATTCTAAAGATATATTATTCTTTTTTGTATGATATATTAATAAATGATGTCTCAAATCAGTTTTCTTTATTCTAAAAAGGTTTATAAAATTCTTTTAAATATTGATAGAACTATTTAAATTACATTTGATTGGAAAAAAATTGAAGTTAAATATATTAAGATGTGTTTTATTCATAACAATTGTGCTCAACAACATCCTCCTGTAATATATTCTTCTTTAAAAGCTGAAAATGGAATATAATTTTGTTTCTTAATTTACCAATATACTAGAGATTTTCTATGAAAATGAAAAGTTCCTAGGGTACCCTTCTGATATAGTCATCATCTAGCAAAATCAGCAACCAGATATGAACTTAAATAAAAAGCATATTTTTTTGAAAGAGATGAGAAAGTGAAACAATTCCTATTTAATATATTAAAATTAATTTTTCATAAATTAAATGATAATAATTTTTATTATCTTGAAATATTTCATAAAGACATACTAAGAACATAATTTTGTGTATACATTTAGTAAGATACAATAAGATTCATATTATTCCTCTATACAACTTGATGTAAACTGGTTTTTCAATCTCATCCATATCAAGTTTAATATTGGAACTCATAGGAGTTTAATTAGTCTTACTATTTTCATGTCCTAACTTCTTATGTGAATCAAGTATGTATTTTATTTGGTTTCAAACATTTCAAAAATAATTTTGCTCAATTTTAAATCCTAGAAAATAATTCAACTAACCCATCATACTCATTTTGAATTCTTTCTGCATATGTTTTGAAAAATCATTACATAATTTTTGATTATTTGATCGAAAATAGCATCATCGACATATACTTGTACTAAGAAAATATTTGAGGATGATGTTTTCTTAAATTGTGTAGGATAATCCATTCCTATTATAAAACCATGTGATAAAATAAGAGATCCTAATAATTTTTACCATTCTCTCGATCCTTGTTTAAGTACATATATAGATTTGGTAATTTTAAAAACAGAATTATTAAAGTGAGGTTCTTCAAAACTAGTAGGTTGTTCAACATAAACTTTCCACATTAGAATTCATTTAAAAAAATCATATTCAACAACCATATGATATAATTCAAAATCCATATAAGTTTCATATTATATAAGATTTATAATTTCTTTTAATATAGATATGGGACAAAATGTTTTTTTGCAGTCTATTAAATCTTATTAATTGTAAAAAAATTCAACTAATATAGATTTATTTTAGCTGTTATACCATGATCATCTATATTGTTTCTAATTACCCATTTTGATCCAATTTAAGAATATTCAGAAGGACTATTAACTAATTCCCACACATTTTTTAATTTAACCTAATTTAATTCTTATTTCATAACTAAGAACCATGTTTTATCATATAATGCTTCTTCTATAGTATTAGGGTCTAGATGGGATAAAAAATAGATAATTTTACTATTTTTCCAATATTTTTTCTAGATAAAACTCCTTCATATAGGCTTCCTATAACTATTTCTAAAGTATGGCCTTAAATGTTTTTAGGTAATCTAGGAATCACACTTTTCGGTTCACTAGTATAAACCCTTATAGGATCTGGTTTAATGTAATCAAGATACAAATCATAATCCTTGTTGTTATTAAAGAGAGATTTAGGTCCCATGTGTTTGAGAGAATCACTTTGATCATTAGTTTAAATCATTTTGTTATAAAAATGATCACATTCAACAAACATCACATGAGTTGATTCTTAAACAATCCAAATCCTTTTATGAAAAACTCTATAGGATTTGGAAGTAGTAGAGTAACCTAGAAGGATACCTTAATCAACCTTTGGACCAAATTTACCAAGATTATACTTTGTGTTCATGATGTAAACCTTGAATCCAAATACATTGAATTATCCTACCATTTTTTTCTATTATTTCAAAACTCATTGGGTATTTTTTTAAAAAAATATTTCTTATTAGAACCTTGATAATGAGATAACATATTGTATTAATAACTTCATTTGAAAGATGAGTGGGCATGTTATATTTAAATAACATGGTTTTTTAAATTTCTTACAAACTTCTATTCCACCATTCAACAAGACCATTATGTTGAGGTGTCATAGGGGATGAAAATGAATGTTTAATTTCTTTCATTGAGAATATGAATTAAATTCATGATTCTAAAATTCACCTCCATGATCACTTATAAAAGTCAAAAATTTATAATCCTTTTCATTTTTTCAAGATTATAGGAATTAATAAAAATATAACAAGCTTCGCTCTTAAGACATAATAAGTAAATACATGTAAATCTTGAATAATCAATAACCAACACATAAATAAGTGTTTTTTCATCAAGATTTTCAATTATATTCGGTCTGAACAAATATATATGGATAAGATCAGAAGTTGTAGATATAGAAACCTCTTTAATTGGTTTAAAATATATCTCGTGTTTTTTTTTCATTTGAAATGAATTTCATACTTTCTTTTTTTCCAATTTAATGTTAATATATTTTGATATAAAATTTTTCCTACACAACTTTTCAATTAATTAAAATTACATTATCCAAGCCTTCTATGACAAATCCATGATTCATAAATTTCAGCATTAAAAAAATATAAATTTTTTCTACATATGGAATTGAGATCCAATGTATATACATTAACAATTTTAAGTACATCAAATTTGAGAGACATATTTTGAAAAATGAACATGTATTGATGGAAAAAATCAATTAAATAACCATCATCCCAATATTGAGAGACACTTATGAGGTTTTTATTTAATCTTTCAACAACCACAATACATTTTTTATTTTTTTGAAGTGACACTTTGAGGGTAAGTGGGAACCTATAGTACTTCCTCCATCATCAAGTCACACCCACATCAAATACATGTATAGACTTCAAATTTCAAAAATAGAAGACCATACACAGCACCAAGACTCTAAATTCTAAAAAATAAAAATTTAAAATTTACCATCATCACAACAAATCCGCAAATCCCGCAGTCAACAGAGGAAACCGCACCTCCCAAGAAACCTACCAATGAGGAACATCACTGCCATTGTCACATCAATTGAAAAAACACTATCACTTCTAACACACCATCACACCATCTCCAACTAGGGTCACCCTTATCTACTCATCGATGTCATCCTTCTTTGACATCCACTGCCAAAACCATACATTGTCATCATAGTCATCTTCGTTGTCACCTCCCACAACCTGGATGTTGTGAACACCAAACCGCAATCGCCAATATCGTTGTTGTTAAAACACTATAGAGTATAGGACATGACTCATGGACTGCTGAAATTCCCTTGAATAGAACCTCCTAAATCTCCAGTGAACACCACCCCACTAGACTGACCAAGGTAAGAGAGATGGTACACATATCCAGAGTAGAGTAAGATAATAATGGATCCTCTATAGAGATACAAGATCACCACCGACAGTGCCCAACCAAAATGATACTTTACCATCATCAAAACGTAGGTTGGGCCACCTGAAAACCCCCCACTGCAATGCACAACCCAACACAAAGCCTCTTGAAATCCAACGCACCCAACTGACTAGGAAGAGCATGATGGACCCAGAAGCCAGATAAGAGAATGAGCTACCAAAACCTCCAAACCAAGCCACGATCGAGGAAACACCAGCACACTCATAGAAAAAATAGAAATATTGAACCTTCACTAATGAAATGTAGACCATCATGCCGTCGAGGATCCTTAATATCAATAGATCTACAACACATAACCACCATAGTAGGAGAATAGAAATAAAATGGGATGAAACCCTAAATGAACCCAGGACTGAAACCCTAAACTAAAATTCAGATGATACCATAAACAAAAAAGGAGTCAAGTGAGGGGATTAAACCATAATAAAATGAAAAGTCTCTAGGGTATGGAACCCTAGTTAGGAAAAAGGAGAATGCTCCAAGGATCTCATCAGGATATAGGAGGATGTAAGATCACTCCATCACTAGGGGAGGAAGCCAAGGAAGAAGGAGATAAGCATGCTTGAGAGAGAGTATTCATCTTTCAATGTAATTAACTTTGATAATGAGAATTGATTCAGTATTTAAAATAGATCCAATGACAACAATTTTTCCGAATGCATTGTCATAAATGTGACATAGCCTCCATAAATATTAGATAGTGAGTGATAGTTTGAGAAATATAAACTCATATTTCTTGAACAACCACTTTCTATAAACCATTTTTCATTTCTGTTCATGTGGTTTTTTCCATAAAATGACAAAAAAACTATCACAAACCAGACCGGGTATCCTGGTAACCTAATAACCAAGCCGACCCTAACATAGTCTGAAGGGAGTTCCCGATCCCCACGGGTCAGTGACTAGCAACTGGAATCATACAACATACAAGTGGGAATGATATTTCTACAAGAATGTAGAAGCAAGGGTAAATAAACAGTATGCTTGACAAAAGAAACTCCAATGGGAGTGATGTACCAAAATACAAAGATGCATGAAATGCCAAAGTACTACAACCCAAGTATAAAAATGGAAAACAGTCCCAAGGTCTCAAAGGACACAACTCACCAAGTCTAGAGATCAACAACTGGATCCACCTCCCAGAGGTCCCTTCCCTTTACTCGATCCTGGATGAAGAAAATCTAAAAACACCCGAAGGAAAAAGTAGGGTGTGAGCCTAAGCCCAGTAGGATACAACCAAAGATTCCATAACAGATTCCAAATATAGATTATCCAAATAAAGGCTTTCCATTTTCAAATAAATAGGTTTGGAAATTCAAAATCATATTCTAAAAAAATATGCTAAACATTTCCAAATGATGGAAATAAATACTTTAAGTAAAGTCTTTACAAATGATGGAATATTTATAAAACAACGGATTAAGCAAAACATTTATATAAAACAGTTTATATAAATTTAGTAGGTATGTAAAACAGTTCACAAGCATTGGCATACATTTACATCTCAAATATAAATAAACAAGCGATCAACATGGTCATCTACTAAAAGGTACGATAGTATTAACCAGTTATAGGATTCAGCACTCTCTATGTGAACTCAGCAAGATGTGTATAAACACTTCCCTATGACACTGGCCAAAGGAGACTCATCACCAACCTGTCGGGGATGTGACCCATTGCATGTATGTTTTATAACGTTGTCGTAGCATAGAGTGTAACCAAATAACTCACTAACTACCTAAGGCTTGAATGCGCTCTTAAATGATGGGAAAACTATTTTAAGAATGCTTAAAATACAATCAATCTCATTCTTCCATTTAAAAAGTGCCAATTTCATTCCAATTAAAACCAAAATAGGTTTTATTCAAAACATGACTTTTTCACAAGATAAAACCAATGGGTTTCTATCAAATCATTTTAAGCCATTTTCATAAGTTTGAAATCCATTCAAAACCAATTCCATCATTACACATTTCATTTCCACAATTAAATTCAACAATTTAATTTAAATCATTTCCATGAAATACAAAATTTAAATTAAACCATTTAAATTGACCAATTTTCCATAAACACACCCAATTCAATGGAATTGGGATTTTCCAAATTTCCCTGCCAAAACCATTTCAAATATCTCCATTAAATAGAATCGAGTTTTTATCAATTTAATTGAAAGAAACTTGAGAAATTGAATTTAAATCAATAACTGAAATAAATCAAGAAAATACAATGATAATCAATTTGGAAAGACAGGATGGAACCACCTACCTTGAAGGTTTTGACCAAAACCACAACGGTCGAGAAAACCGGGTTACTTATTCAAGAACCCACCTTAGATCTCTTCTCCTAGAAAGATCAAGACTGAAACTCATAAAACTTGGTACCACACACTTAGATCTATCCATAACGTCATAGATCTAAGAAACCGTGGGAAGAGGAGAAGTAGATCTAAGTAGATCTAAGAAACCAATCAAGAAAGAAGAATAACGATCACATACCTTGAGAATCCCACTTTGATTCACCAATAAGAGCCCTTAGATCACCTCCGAAACAAAGGGAGAACATTATCTGACCCCAGGATAAGACAAATCCCGAGTTAGGGCCGCATAGGAGTAAAACCGAAGCATTTATAGGAAAAACAGCTGAGATCTACAATTTAAGGATCCAATTTAAGTGACCGCATGGTTTGGACGTACTGTTTGAAAAACCGTGTGCTAACCATGCGTGAGCTAATGCCTCGGCCACCCTTCTTGCACGGCTTGTCCATATGGTTAGACAAACTGTGCACCACCCATGTGGAAGCTTCTATCCAAGTTTCAAGTCCCGCATGGTTTGGCCGCACGGTTTGTCAAACCATGCGCAAACCGTGCACAACACACTATCCTCTAGTTTTTATTTAAAAGTTCACCCAAACGCAACCCAAGTCTTGAATCCAAAACAGGGGTACTTAGAAACATCGAATAGTACCTGAAAATGTAACGGGATGTTAAAACCTCCCCACCATAAGATATTTCTTCCCCCATAAAGCCTATGAAGAAACCTCCACGTCAAAAATATGAGGCCACTGATCTCTCATTAGTGCCTCCCTTTCCCATGTCTCACGATAATCAGAACCATGCTGCCACAGTACACAGACCAGAGGTATCGTTCTCCCACGAAGTACATTGGTCTCAGAATCAATAACCCTGACTAGTCGTTCAGTCACAGATAAATCTGGTTCAATCTCAAGATCACTCCATCTCACAACATGAGATGGATCAGAGAGATACTTTCACAGCTGTAATACATGAAACATGTTATGTATCGAAGTCAGCTATGGTGGTAGAGATGGATGGTAAGAAACTTTTCCCACAAGACCAATAACCTCAAAAGGTCCCACAAAACAAGGAGCAAGCTTCCCTTGCCTCCCAAGTCGTCGATGACCTAATCGGGGTGAAACATTAAAGAACACCTGGTCACTAACTAAGAACTCTAAAGGTTTACATCGACGATCAGCATAAGACTTGTACCGACTCTAAGTTGTCAACATTCTTTGACAAATAAACTGGATCTTAATTGTCGTCTCTTGGACCAAACTCGGTCCTATCAAGGAACTTTCACCAATCTACGACCAACATAAAGGAGATTTACAAGGACGGCCATACAAAGCCTCAAAAGGAGCCATCTTAATCGCAGATTGATAACTATTGTTATAAGAAAACTTATCTAACCCCAGATGATCATCCCAATATCCACCAATGTTGAGATCACAAGTGCGGAGCATGTCCTCAAAGATCTGAATAGCTCTCTCAGTCTGGCCATCTGACTGTGGATTGTAGGCCATGCTCAAATGGACCTGAGATCCCAGGGCCTCCTAAAGGCCTCTCCAAAAGCGAGAAGTAAACCGAGGATCCCTATCAGAGAATATTGCAGATGGAACTCCGTGCAAATGAACAATTTCTTTCACATAGATATTTCCCAACTCCTCAACTTTAGTTGTATCTAGAATAGGTATAAAGTGAGACGACTTGGTTAGTATATCGATCACAACCCATATCACATTCTTCTTCCTCTAGGTTTGAGGTAACCCAACCATAAATTCCATTGATATTTCATCCCACTTCCATGTAGGTACTGTAAATGGTTGAAGCAAACCCGAAGGTTTCTGGTGCTCGGCTTTCACCTGCTAGCATGTATAACAATGAGATACAAACTCAACAATGTCTCATCTCATACCTAGCCACCAGAACTATCACCGCATATCATAGAACATCTTCATGGTCCCCGAGTGCACAGCCCACTGAGAGTTATGGAAATCCCTCATCACATCCTTCCTTGCTGATAACGGCACAATGTAACGGTTTGGATAACACAGAACACCCTCGTTGGAGAACGACTACAGGGTGTCAGTCTCCCCACCATAAAGAGAGTCCCTAATGATATGGAATTCATCATCCAGTTGTTGTTCCTAAAGAATCAATTCAAGGAGAGCATAATTCAACTGAACACTGGCTAAAGAAACTTCATTCCCCTTCCACTGAACTCCAATATGCAACTGAGAAAAAAGAGCCATCAAACTCCACTCTTATGAAGATTCTTTCACAGCCTGAGATGGAAGTTTCCTGCTTAACGCATCTGCAACTACATTCCCTTTCCCTGGAGTATAGGAAATGTCAAAGTCGAAAGATTGTAGGTACTCCACCCAATTCCTTTGGAAAAGATTCAAATCTTTTTAAGAGAAGATATAACTCAAGCTCTTGTGGTCTGAATACACAGTAAACCATTCTCCATAAAGGAAATGTCTCCAACACTTAAGTGCGTGCATTACAGCTACAAGTTCAAGGTCATGGGTAGGATAGTTATTCTCATGAGTCTTATGCTGATGAGATCCATAGGCAACAACATGATTACCTTGCATAAGGACACATCCCAAACCTGAACCCGATGCATCACAGAAGACCACATAACCTTCCCCAGCCTCAGGAAGAGTTAACACCAGTGCAGTAGTCAAAATATGCTTTAGATCAACAAAAGAACTATGACATTTATCGTTCCAGGAAAACTTCACTCCCTTTTTAGTCAGAACAGTCATTGGAGAAGCTAACTTTGATTAGTCTTTAACAAACCGGCGATAATATCCTACTAATCTCAAGAATCTCCAAATATCGAAAATATTCCGTGGTTGTTCCCATGTCATAACAGCCTTCACCTTCTCAGGATCAACTGATATTCATTGTTCTAACATGACATGTCCCAATAATTTCGCTTCCCGAATCCATAAATCACACTTTAAAAGCTTGGAATAAAGTCGGTGATTCCTTTGAAGACCCAGAACTGTTCTCAGATGATGCACATGATCCTCCTCAGACTTGGAGTAGAAAATAATGTCATCCAAAAAGACCCCCACGAAAGTATCTAGATACTCACAGAAAATTGTGTTCATCAAATCCATGAAAACTGCAGGAGCATTTTTTTAGGCAGAAGGGCATAACAAGGTATTCATAATGGCCATACCTACTCCGAAAAGAAGTCTTAGGAATGTCATATTCCTTTATCCTCAACTGATGGTAACCAGATCGAAGATCAATTGTTGAAAACCACTTTTCCCATTTCAATTGATCAAACAAATCATCAATTCATGGTAAAGGGTATTTGTTCTTTATAGTAACTCTATTGAGCTTTCGATAATCAACACCTAAGAAAAGAGAACCATCGGCCTTTTTGGCGAAGAGAATAGGTGCTGCCCAAGGTGAAACACTCGGGCGTATAAAACCTTTCTCAAGAAGATCATCCAACTGATACTTCAGTTCTTTTAATTCAGCTGGAGCCATTCGATAAGAGGGAATAGAAACCGGTTGAGTACCAGGCATTAATTCAATAGTAAAATCAACCTCTCTTACTGGTGTCATACCAGAGAAGTCATAAGGAAACATGTCTGGAAACTCAGCGATGACTGGAGGAAGATCACCACTCATTGGATCTTTCTCAAGATCAAAAGAAATCACTGATATAATTTTCCCTAGCTCTGGATAAGAAGGTTTGTCTCTGCCTAACCTGGGGTCCCATTCTCCTTGAAAAACAAGAGGCACACCACTGGGTGTAGTAAGGTAGACCCATCAGAGGTGACAATAAATTAGGGATTTACTGAAGATGAGCCAATCCATCCCAAATATGAAGTCAAAATATTTCATGCTGAGAACCAAAAAGTACCAAACAATCTCAACATCTGATAGAAAGAAAACGTAAGCAGGACTACAGAGACCCTTCTCTCTCACCGTACTAAGAGGTGTAGTAATATCCATTGCACAAGATAAAAGCTCCATAGGAAGATTAAGAAGATTAACCAGATGGGTTGAAATAAAAGAGTGAGATTCACGAATATCAAACAGATCTTTCACTAAAGACGAAGCTATAGTAATGGTACCTCTCACAGTTGCAAGACCTATATCAGCTACCTCTGGTGACTCTTCCACTACGTGAAGAAGCTTCATTTCGGATGCTTGTGGATAGAACCCTTTTGCGCATGAAGCATTTGATTGCCCCGCATTATTTGGAGGTGCTGATGATCATGTTCCACTATGCAGAGTAGAGAAGTGATGGAAGAATCTCTATAGGTGCCCTAAATGTCCGCAGGAGCTACAGTTATTGGGTGCCTCAGTGCAAACCCTCTTAGAATGTCCTGGCTTCCCACACTGATAAAAAGTCAAAGAAGCCCCTCCTGGTGCTACCGAAGGTCTGGAATGACTCTATTACCGAGAACCACCCTGAGTAACATCGTTCTTCTTTTTTCCTTTAAAGGAACCAACACCGCTACTAGAAGAAAAAGGAACTTCCTGCAACCCTGACTTTCCTTCCAAATCCATCTCAACCATCATTTCTCTATCCATCACATCGGCATAAGTGAGTAGCTTCAGTAAGAAAACCTGAGAACAGATATTTGATCGAAGAACCAACTCAAATCTTCGAGCCTTCATACTCTCATTAGATACAATTTTAGGAGAAAACGGTACCAACTCAGCAAAGCGATTTGAGTCCTCAGTCATGGTTTTGTTGGCCTTCTCAAGTTTGAAAAACTCCATAGCCTTGGCCAACACCATAGATTCTGGATAGAACTGATCAGTGAAAAGAACCCTAAAGTCTTTCCACTCCAAACCCTCACGTTTCCCAGCCATCACCATCATGTCCCACCATATCCTACTTGGTTCCTCCAGCATGAAGGTGGCACACTTCACCTTGATCGCATCAGGTGTCTCCAAAAACCCAAACAAGCCTTCGATATTACTCAATCATTCCTCAGCATGTTCAGGATCAATGGATCCTTTGAAGGCTGGTGACTTCTGGCATAGGAACTCTTGAGAACGACTTTAGAGAATCTCACTATGAGGATCTATAACTGGATTCTGAACAGGAACTGGAGGTGGCTCCTGTCCTATAGCTTGGATAGTGAGAACAATCACCTGAACCAGACTCAGATCCACAGTAGGACTCGCTTACTGAGATTTAGAAGCAGCCTATTTTTGGATTTGAGCTCCACGCCTTCTCGGAGGCATGATGCTACACAACAATAGAAAAGACAGAGATTAAGACACCAACTGGTTAACAAGGAAAACTATTATTAAAAAAAGGGATAACAAGATTTGGATTTTACTATATCCAAATCAAAACAGGGAAAATACTAGAACTAATCCAAAAGTTGTATTTCCCTAACCAACCCTGGTGACTTAAGGTTCATTGTGGTGAGAGATGGCCAGGCACTCAATAATAACTACCTCCTAAGTCCCGACAAGAATACTCAATGCATACTATCATAAAGGCAATATGTTTAACCTGCCTTTAATACCAATTTGTCATGAACCAGCCTGGGTACCCTGGTAACCCGATAACTGAGCTGGCCCTGACATAGCCCGAAGGGCGTTCCTGATCCCCACGGGTCGGCAACTAGCACCTGGTATTGTACAACATACAAGGGGGAACGATTTTTCCACAAGAATGTGGAAGAAAGAGTAAAAAAACATTATGCTTGACAAAAGAAACTCCACTAGAAGTGATGTACCAGAATACAAAGTGGCATGAAATGACAATTTACTACAACCCAAGTACAAAAAGGGAAAATAGTCCCAAGGTCCCAAACGACACAACTCACCAAGTCTAGAGATCAACAACTGGATCCACCTCCCAGAGGTCCCTTCCCTTTGCTCTATCATAGAAGAAGAAAATCTATAAACACCCAAAGTCAAAAGTAGGGTGTGAGCCTAAGCCCAGTAGGATACCACCAAAGATTCCATAACAGATTCCAAATATAGATTATCCAAATAAAGGCTTTCCATTTTCAAATAAACAGGTTTGGAAATTCAAAATAATATTCAAAAAAATATTCTAAACATTTTCAAATGATGGAAATAAATACTTTAAGAAAAGGATTTACAAATGATGGAATATTTATAAAACAATGGCTTAAGAAAAACATTTATATAAAACAATTTATATAAATTCAGCAGGCCTGTAAAACATTTCACAATCATTGGCATACATTTGCATCTCAAATATAAATAAACAAGCGAGAAACATGGTCATCTGCCAAAAGGTACGATAGTATTAACCAGTTATAGGATTCTGGACTCTCTATGTGAACTCAGAAAGATGTGTATACACAAATCCCTATGAAACTAGGCAAAGGAGACTCATCACCAACCCATCGAGGAAGTGACTCGCTGCATGTATGTTTTAGAATGTTGTCGTAGCGTAGAGTGTATCCAAATAACTCACTAACTACCTAAGGCTTGCATGCGCTCTTAAATGATGGGAGAACTATTTTAAGAATGATTAAAATACGATCAATCCCATTCTTCCATTTCAAAATTTCCAATTTCATTCCATTTAAAATGAAAACAGGTTTTATTCAAAACATGCCTTTTTCACAAGATAAAACCAATGGGTTTCTATCAAATCATTTTAAGCCATTTTCATAAGTTTGAAATCCATTCAAAACAAATTGCATCATTACACATTTCATTTCCATAATTAAATTCAACAATTTAATTGAAAGCATTTCCATCAAATCCACAATTTAAATTAAACAATTTAAATCGACCAATTTTACATAAACACACCCAATTCAATGGAATTGGGGTTTTCCAAATTTCCATGCCAAAACCATTTCAAATATCTCCATTCAATGGAATTTATTTTTTATCAATTTAATTGAAATCAACTTGAGAAATTGAATTTAAATCAATAATTCAAATAAATCAAGCAAATACAATGATAATCAATTTTTCAAGATGGGACGGAACCACCTACCTTGAAGGTTTTGACCAAAACCACAACGGTCGAGAAAACCGGGTTGCTTCTTCAAGAACCCACCTTAGATATCTTCTCCTAGAAAGATAAAGACTAAAACTCATCAAACTTGGTACCACACACTTAGATCTGCCCATAATGGCATAGATCTAAGAAACCAAGGGAAGAGGAGAAGTAGATCTAAGTAGATCTAAGAAACCAATCAAGAAAGAAGAAGAACGATCACATACCTTGAGAATCCCACTTTGATTCACCAAGAGGAGCCCTTGGATTGCCTCCAGAACAAAGGGATAACCTTTTCTAACCCCAGTAGAAGACAAATACCGAGTTAGGGCCGCGTAGGAGGAAAAAAGAATCATTTAGAGGCAAAATAGCCGAGATCCACAATTTAAGAATCTAATTTAAGTGACCGCACGGTTTGGTCGCACAGTTTAACAAACCATGCACTAACCGTGCGGGAGCTACTGCCTCGGACACCCTTCTCACATGGCTTGGACACACAGTTAGATAAACCATGCACCAGTTGTGTGGAAGCTTCTGTCCAGGTTTCAAATCCCGCACGGTTTAGTCGCACGGTTTATCAAACTGTTCGCAAACCATGCAAAACACACTATCCTCTATTTTTTCTTTAAAAGTTCACCCAAATGAAACCCATTTCTTGACTACAAAATAGGGGTACTTAGAAACATAAAAAAGTACCTAAAAACATAATGGGATGTCACAAAAACAATATAATTCATTGGTACTCAAAGCCTTTTGGGTCCAAAAACTTTATCTATAAGAGACTTAGGGATCCAATTTTTTAATTTTCATGAAAATTTAGAAAAAAATTGAAAAAAATGTATGAAAAGAATATTAGATTCCAGAAAAATAGAGTATTTTTCAAATTATATGTATTTTCATAATTTCAATTTTCTCCACTATGAAAATAGATAACCTTAAAATGGTTTTTGATTTTATAACTTGTTTCAAAATTATATTTATAAAATTTAGGCTTTTCACCATGACTTCCTATTCAAATTGTTTCCTTCTTAAAATGATTCAGACCAAGAATTTTATTTAGATAATTTTTCGCTTTAATGAAAAAACTAGTAGTATATTTGAAGTTTTGAACCTTTTTTGGTATGTTTTTTATTTTCATAAATTTTTCAATACCTAAGTAAGTAGTCTTTTCCATTAGATTTTCCAAATTTGAAATTTGATTGTTTAAATCATCCTCTTTACTAACACATTTATTATAGGAGTTCCTAAGAGATTTTTTTTTCTTTTTTACAATTTTATACTTTTTTATATCATTCTGAAGTATTCTTTTAATTCTTTATATGAGAAATTTTCATTTTTATAATTCATGCTCAATCTCAGAAGAGTGGTATGAATGTACCTCATCCAAAGTTTCTATAAATCATATGTCATCATTTTAACAAAGTGTTTAGGATTCTAATTATGATTATGCACACTCTCTAGAATCTTCAAAATAACTCCATTTAGACTTCATAGCCTTCTTGGATTTCATCTTATAACCTACTTTCTTGAAGTATTTCTTTTCAGTATGTTTATCATCCTTAAGTTGTGGATAATCAGGATTGATATGTCTTAAATTCTTACACTCATAACATCTTAATTATTTATATTTATCACCTTGCTTTTTTTACTTTTCGAAATGTCTTCTGAAGACTCATCTCTTGTTATATAATTTTTTGGAATTTCAAGAAAACTATGTAAGAACATTATTTCATCCAGAATATATTGAGGAGTCTTATACTTCATGTATTTACTCTATTTGTGTGATTTTTTATTCCTGGAATCCTTATAATTAGAAACCTTCAAGGCATCATTTTCTTTCTTGATTAGTTTATACTCTCCATCTATAGCTTTGACTTCAACCTAAATCATAATAATAATTCCAATGATATATTTTATCATGAAACTTTTTACCACTATAGATTGTCTGATAGTGGATTAGATCCCACTTAATATATATGGTAATACTCTAAGACCTGTTAATGATTTTTTAGGATTACTGGTAGGTTATCATAAAGCAGATATATTATTAAAAATATCAATGAGGCTTCCATTAAATGAATTAATACATTCTTCATAAGACATTTTTAATGATTAAAACATGAGTTTTGAAGTATCATATCTAATGTCCTTCACGTTGTATGTATCTTCATAAGAAATTTCTATAGTAGTACACATTTAATGAGTTTTTTGACATTGAAAAACCCTGTTGAAATAATCATGAACTAATTCAAAGATTATATCATTCATTTATTTGGTGTTCAAATCAATGTCTGATTCAGTAGTAGCATCCCTTTTTTCAGTTTCTATCTTAGGAATTTTATATGCATTTACTACTTTCAAATACACTTTCAATCCAAGATTATTCAAATAGATGGTAATACAATCCTTCCAGCAAACATAAATTTGACCATTAAATAATGTAGCTCCAACAATCAAAATACCTTATATATTATTATTCATAGAATCCATTTGAAAATAGATATTTGGACTTCACCCTTTGACAGTTGGGAACTGAAGATTCATAAGCTATGATACCAATTTTTTCCCAGGAGAATGGAAAACTAAAAACACAATAGGGGTGAATTGATTTCCTAAAATTTTATTTATAGAAAATCTCCCTCTTTTGGTATGATAGTTAAACTGTTTTTTCATAATATGAATCAATAATGGAAATTTAAAAATATTAAATAAAGACATTTAAATCAAGAGATTTATAGTGGTTCAAGGAATAAAAATCCCCTAGTCCACTCCAGTAACACTCTATTTTATGATTTTGGGGATTTTCTATAAAATTCCTTTTCTAGGGTTCCCATATGAGTAAAAGGAGTTTTCAATTAATAAAAAATTCAAAGAGCACTCAACCATGATCTCCCTTTACAATACCATTCCATGGTCTCAATAAAAACTATTATAATAATTGTACAGAAAATAGAATAAATGATCTTTTGAAATAAAAATTGCAACACATAGTTGAAAGCAGAAAATGAAATTAGTTGAAGATATCCCTTGAGAAGATGATATACATCAAATTGTAGCTCATAATGATCTTTATTTCAACTAATAAACTTGTATCAATAGGAAAATCATTTTTTTTTATCATTTATATGTATATTCATTCATATTATTTACATTTACATGAATTATATTTTTTTCCCTCTATATATCCATTAATGTATCAACTAACTCTTCCTTTTATATCTACACTTTAATTTTGAACCTAAGAATGACATAATTGCAACGGTTGAGTTGATAATCGGTTGAAAAGTGGATATAGAAGTCCTTTAATGGAATGTGTATATTCATTTAAAATATTCCATAATATTCTACCTCATCACTATCATAGATATTCTTATTTAGATCATTCCATTCCTAAAAACATAGGCCATTGTAATAATCAATTTTTCCTTAAATCGAAAATCCATTTTCTGATACGTTCAAAAAGAAAGAAATCACTTAACATGTGATTATCATTGTAATAATGAAATTATGCATATCATCTAATTTTTTATTAGATATTGAAATGGAAGTAATATTCTTCATAATATAAACTTTTAAGAGAATCCATAAGATAAATCAGATATTTTTATTCTTCAATGCGTAAAATAAACTATATTCAAAAATGTGTAGGATAATTCTTCATCATAATATAAATTTTTTTAATGAGGTGATATGAACATCCTCCACAACCTCTATTGTTGTTTGTATTATTATATTTTATGAATATAATTTTCATAAAATATAGTAATCTCATAACATTGAACAGTTTGAAATATATGACTATGATCAAACAAAAACTCAATTATACTCTTAGTAAGATAATATATTATGTAGTAAGATAATATTTTAACACTAATATTTCTAATTATGAGTAGACAGATGGTAATCTTTGATTATCATGAGATAAAATATATTTTCATAAAAAAAATACTTCACACATAGTAAGATAATCACTTATAGAATCAGCATAAGATAAATTCTTTTGATAAAAGTAATCTGAAACAATTAAGAAAAATATGTAAAAATAAAAATAGGGATTTTTTAAATCATCAAAATAGATAAAAACTAAGATATTTTGGAGAAACATAAGTTTGTCCAAAATACCGTATATGAGGTTTAGGTAAAAGTTATAGTGATAAAATGAAAAGGATTCAAATATCATGGTTTCCACAATGTAGTTGCAGCATAAATCTAGCTAATGATCACATGTTCCCCCTTTGAAAGAATATTTTAGAGGATCCATATGTTCCATATAGTCTATTGGTTTATGTAATCAACATAAAACATGTGAAAATGTAGGTTAAAAGTTTTTTATCCTTCTCATACATTAGAATCACCATTAAAATGAATTACCATTGTGATCCTCATCACATTGAGACATTTATCATCCATTTATAAATGAACATACTCTAGTGTTATGGTGAGGGTATTATGAAAATACCAATCCATAGGCCTTTCCTTGGAAGAAACAAGCCATATCTGAATTGACCTACTCTAGTGATATAGTGATGGTGTTATGCCTCTACACATCCATATGTCATTCAAGATGAAATATCTCTCACTCATGTTCTTAGAATCCATGATTAACCATATGTATTCCTCATTCAATGTTCAAGAGAATTTAGGTTGTCCTAATATTGTTTTCTAATATTCTACAGATTATTATAGTGTTTTCATAAGAGTTTAACAGAGATCATTGTTAGAAAAGATATTGGGATAATGGTTTATTTTTATTATATGGAGAAGAATAGGAACATACATAAATTATAATCTCTTTTAATGGTAATTATGATTTTGAATATTCCATCTATACAGGAATAAAATTAAATAATGGATTTTTAAGATTCATCAACTTCATAGTGTGGTTTATATGGACTTGCAATTTTTTCCAACATAGTTAAACAATGTAACTCTACCATTGAAGTGCAATTTTTAATCAAAATCTTGGAATTATCTAGGATCATTTGGTTCCCCATAAGTACTAACTTAGAGAATTTTAAATCTTAAAATACATGAATTATGATAATAAACTTTTAATTAGCTTTAAACTACTATCCTGAGGCTATATTTGTATAATGGAATTCTTGTTGAATAATCATGGCATGAATTCAAGAAAGAAGTTGGTATATTCTACCTCTAAAATGAAATACTAGAAATCACCTCCTCACTCTCTTTCCTAGGTGATTTTTTTTATGGATCAATGGATATTTTGGTAGTTTAAACCCTCACTTCCTAGAACCATGAAGTAATGTTGAAGTCTGTGAAGAATTTTTCTTTGATCACATAGGGGGTGTTATAAATTACCTTTCATATGCTCCTTTAAGTATAATATCAACAAACATGGTGTAAATTTAGATACATTTAGTCTCGATCAATTTTATTTCTAGAAATAAGATTATATCTTGGAAAATTTCTCTTTAAGAGATGATAAGTGTGTATCCTTTTGATTTTGTTGGCACTAGGGAAGAGGCTTCCACGATACGAGATCTAGAAAACAATGGAAGTTATATAATATATATAAAAATACATGTTAATTGGTGAATTATATTTTAAAATGAGAGAAATATGGACACTAAGCCCTCTTGGATAAATTGGTGGTCTCTATGATTATTGTCACCACTACTGGAGAGAAAACTTGAATAACTCTTACAATAGGAATTTCCTCATTAGCAGCAGTATGATTTTCAATCCTCAATGTGATCATGACCATAGATTCCATTCCCATTGAGTCTTGACTACCCTAAATAATGGTTTCCTCAACAATATGATGGGTAGGGACATCTATGTTAAAAAACACTATATTGGTGTTCATGACACGCTTTATAAATCTTTAGTGGGTTTTATTCCCTTAATGTTTAGACCATAGATGATTATGTACAAAAATGTTTTATAAGTATAATGTTATGTGCGTGGAAGGTTATGATATATAAGTAAACCTATGATATTTTGACACCTATTTGGAGTTTTTAGGTTTTCTAAGAGAGATAGGTTCATAAAGGTTATTAAAAACCATCTTGAATCATCACTGTATCCACATAAAATTTGATGATTCCAATTAAAATATTGTAGTTATATAGGTGTTACATAAACTTGTGGCCACATTCAATCATTTTAAACAAATTATCTTTCACTCACCTGATGGGGTTATTGGAATTAACACTACTAGTAAAACCACCCCACCAATCATAGGTCTGACTAAACTAGTTATAGGAGTATAAGATTCACTTATAGTCTCTTTATTAGTATCCTATAGAAATTTATAAAACCATTTATTGAGTTAGATCCTATAATCAATGAGCTATTATATAGTAACTTATAAACACATGAATATATATATATATATTTGTGTGTGTGTTTTTGAAAGTAAACAATGATTTTGTTATGATTAACCCCTTTTTATAAGAAGAATTTTATTAGCCAGTGTTTTTTCATAGGTTCTTTATTTAAGACAGGAAAGGATACAGAATTATTACGATCTAAACCGGCATTGAGGAGTGATTATGGAAGAAAATACTTCTCATTCTTCCTTATAATTCATTTTCTACTTGAGGGACAACATTTCTAATTTCTTTCTAGGGAACTTCCATTAGATCCATCACTCTAAGAATCCATAAAAATATACATGGGAGACTTATTCATCGTTGTAACTTCCTCATTCACCCAATGTAAGATATAAAAAAACACATCCGAATAGATACTTTTATATAGCATTGTAAAACTAAAAGAATCATTCATGCATCATCATGATCCATGAATGAATCTCTTTATCCATTCAGATAATATCTATGTTCCACTTCATGTTTTCCCTAATCATTCACATATTTCACCAACATGTGATGGGAACCCTCAATTTGGGGTCTAGGAATAAAAAATCAAATTATTAGATATACTTCCTCACCACTCTAGGGATGGTTTCAATGTTTATATATAAAAGATAGTTAATATTATGTTTTTTTAATATTAATGTCACACTAGATTTTGAAGAACATGTAACAAATATTGATCATGGATAGCATAGCATGAAAAAAACTTAATGACCTTTAGGTACACACCCTCTGAGGGATCATCGAACAGATTATCCTTTTCCCTGAATGAAGACATAGGCTCCTTCAAAATCACTTACTTCTAGGGTGTGTTGATTTCAACCAAGTACTCTGAAAGTCTTCACTATCTATGCCATCTTGGTAGAACCATATTCTATACTAGATCCACCCTAGGTGTTGAGGAATTTTGGGATTTAAGATGTTTTGATGGCCTGGGCACCACATCCATCAGGTAAATGTTATAGGGATCCCTACATTTGTAGGTATCGATGTCTATAAAAACATGGTTGTGACATTGGTAATTTTGGGGATAATATTATATGTGGATATGTTGATATCTAAGATTAGTCATAATTAGAAAATATACTGATAAATGAATCCTCATGAGCTATCTTAATCACATCCTATGTGGTTTCATCTACCATCATCACATAGAACTATCATAACACAATGGGATTCTTCTACTACATCACATCCAACTTGGGTGCCATTACTTTTTAATGAAGGTATCAAAAGTATCAAGAATGTTCATAGGGAATATAAGACTCACAAATGATATCTCATTTTTTCCAAGAAACCCATACACTGTCTCTCAAAGTAATCCTATATAAACACATCTTGTATGTTCCACTACCATCATCATCGATCATTTTGGTTTGAGGTGGCCCGTAGGTAATAATTTAAACTCTGAGTAAATATGTTTGAGTTTAATAGTAGACACTCCCTTCAACAACAATGGTATTATTCTAGATATATAGTAGATGAACTATCAAAATATATATTGCTGGAATTATAATTTAATGGGTGAGCCATCGATATTTAAGGGGAATTCCCTTTGTATATATGAGACATGAATTGATGAATATTGACCAACACTGACATAATTATCCCACAAAATCTACTTCTATCAACTAGAAAACTATCATATACGTACTTGACCTAAATCCATTATGGGAGTTAGGTAGCCATAGTAGGTACACACTGATCAACATGTCTAGAAACCTAACCATATAGGTTTAAGTGATAATTATCATATTGATGGAATACCCTCATTTCTCCATATAC
This sequence comes from Viscum album, assembly GCA_963277665.1. Taxonomy (NCBI): domain Eukaryota; kingdom Viridiplantae; phylum Streptophyta; class Magnoliopsida; order Santalales; family Viscaceae; genus Viscum; species Viscum album. Next base: position 1,706,251,677 of record OY728143.1, on the reverse strand, counting down.
CCTAGATGTACACTTAGCCGATTTCACATAGGTTTATATCTATGCGCTCAAGTTTTTCCTCTATGGTAGTCCTATAAAAAATGACCTTCACACCCAACTAACTTTTTCATAATTCCCCGCTTTCACTAATAAATAGACACCATATTCTCCCACTTATTCTTGATATTTCCACACTCTTTATGATAGAGAGACACTAAGATATCCCTTCCCACAAGTCTCAAGATCCCCCTTCAGGTAGCTTATAAGATGTAAAAACAATGGAAACCAACTTAAGTGAATGGAAATTGAGTTATCCAAATGGAAACCCCTCATAAATGACCAATTACCTCATGGCATCCTTGTACTAATGTGAGAGAACAACATTTTTAATAAATACAAGATTATCGTTCACCCGGTCCCTCTAGGGATCACTACATTAGGGTGAAGTGTGCTAAAATTTGTTAGGGGAATCCCTTACTAGGGAAAATAATCCCCTTTATACCTTACTAGGGATAATAATCTTATAGGACCTTTACTAGGTTGACTCATCATTGGTAGCCCTCACCAGGGTTATGTATCCTTTTTCTCCCACATTAGGGTCAATCATTATATTGGGACTTCATTTGGGAAAATAATCTTTCCAAGCCATTGTTGTAGTGAAGCATCCTAGCTAGCCCTCACTCCAGAAAATAATTATCTATAACATTCATTAGGGATAGTTACTCTCTATTCCCTAACACTAGATCACTATGAAAATAATACATTAGGTTGAAAATAATCCATTCATTGCGGACTCCTACCCAAGTATCTAATTTTGAGGACCTCCTCCAAAGGAATCATAAATATATGTCTAGGTAATGAACAACATGGTACACCCATTTTAAACTTTATTACAAACATAAAAAGAAAATCCTAAGAAATACTCTCTGACCAAATAATTCTACAATAAATTCATGATCTTATACTGCCTTAATAATCGAGTTCCTTATCATGAGGTTACTATAAAGACATTCCCAAACTCATTCATCCTAACATGGCTAACCCATACCCAAACCCACTCGGCATTGGTGTCTATTGGATGCCTTTTCCCCTTAAATTCTTCATTAATGTGAGGAATTCCATTAATGGTTTAATCCCTATCCTGTATCACATTGATAATTCCACCACATCAGATAATAAATGAGAATAGTACATATACATCATAAACACAAATACCGTCACTACTACAAACACGTCCTTTATCAGCACTAAAAATGGCCTTTATCAGCGCTCTGAAAAGCGCTGATATAAGACCCCTTTATCAGCGCTAAAAAAAGCACTGATAAAAGTACCCCTTTATCAGCTCTTTTTTTTGCGCTGATAAAGGGGTCCTATATCAGCGCTTCCTTTATCAGCGCTCTCATTTTAGCACTGATAAAGGACCCTTTTATCAGCGCTTTTAAAAAAGCGCTGATAAAATTTAAAAAAATTTAAAAAAATTTAAAAAATACTGCCAATCGAGGGGGGGCTTTTATAGCGCTTGAACCCCCCCCCCCTTTACAGCGCTTTTCGGCCCCTATACAACACCCCACGCACCCCACGCACCCCCCTCCACCCTTTAATAGCGCTTGCTCTAATATTCCCCATGCGCGCGCACCCCTGCCTCCACCAGGATTTGAACTCGAGACCTCCCCCCTGCGCGCCTAAGCCCTTACCACTACTCTATTTTGATTTACTTTCCAATTCATGATATCTCTATATATATATATTTATATATTTAGTTATATTTATTCGTATAGTAATATATATTTATATTAATATATATATAGTTATATTATAATATATATAGTAATATTAATATATATATATAGTGGTATTAATATATATCTATATCTATATATATATATAGTTATATTTATTCATATAGTAATATATATTTATATTAATATATAGTTATATTAACATATATATAGTTATATTAACATATATATAGTTATATTAACATATATATAGTTATATTAACATATATATAGTTATATTAACATATATATAGTTATATGAATATATATTTATATAGTTATATTAATATATATATAGTGATATTAATATATATATTTATGGTGATATTAATATATATATATTTATAGTAATACTAATATATATATATGTAGTTATATTAATATATATATAATTATTAGATTAATATATATATAGTTAGATTAATATATATATATAGTTAGATTAATATATAGGTATATAAATATTCATATATTGGTATTTTAAATAAAATGGATATTAGTTATTATTTAGATAAAGCTAATATATTTTATATGTAAATATGTTTAATTATTTATTTAAAAATTTTAATTTTTAGGTGCGAATATATAAAAAATATGTACATATAGTTATATATTTGATTATAAATAGCAGTTCATTATAAAAAAAGATGAAATTTCAAAGACATAATATCAATATGAATGTAATACCTTGGAATAAATTGAGTCCCCGTGAAGAAAAGCCAATAATACCCCCTTAAATAAGTTTGAAAATCCACAAAATGTTAAAAAATCTGGTTACCCCGACAAAAAACTCAGTTTTGGAGGCCTTCTGGGCCTCTTTTGGCCTCTAAAAACGCTTGACTGGGGTCCCCCCGAGTCACAGCGACATAGAGCTCGTCGTAGGCTTCGATTTGATATGTGGTAGAGCTCAAACGGACACCTAGATCAAAAGTTATGGCCGTTTGAAGTTTGAGTTGCGTTTTCAACATATTTTGGATCTTTTTTTAATTTTTTTAATTTTTTTAGTCCTCAAATTGTTATTAAATGACTATTACTCCATAATGATTATCAAATTATTAATTAAAAATATTTTTTTAATTTTTTAAGAAGCCATTTTCACTAAATATCTTATATATATATATTAAGTGTAATAAGTGTAAATGTACATTTATACTTATCTAAAATATATTTAAAAATTATATATTATATTTATATAACAATATAACTATATTTATATATTAATATATTTTTAATTTTTTTTTTTTGAAGCCGACCCTTTATCAGCGCTTTTTTGAGCGCTGATAAAGGGACCCCCCTTTATCAGCGCTTTTTCGTTAGCGCTGATAAAGGGGGCGCTGCGAAAAACTGTTTTTGTGGTAGTGCGTTATGTATGCCCCAATCATTCCATCATTGTTCTAGAGAAAAACTATTAGAAGATAATTCTTAAGACCCAACACACCCCCACCCCACCCCATTAGGCTATATCTCCCATGTTTTTAAACATCCTTCAGCATCCACTTATAGATGATATGTGGATGTACTAATTGATATTCATATTCATAAGCCACAATCAATTACACCCACATTAAATATCTCATATTTATGATCTAGTAATCAGAAGTCTATAAATGGGCATCACCATTGCATAAGACCGAATCAATTTTTTTTGTGGCATAATTGGTGGAATATACATCCTAGTTTAATGATATAGAATTGTACGATAATTTCCTTGTCGTATGATGTTGAACTACACGGTACGGTCCTATTACATGATGTAAAATTGGCCACCTTATAAAATGTGTGGTTTTTTTCTCTATATGTGATACATATGAAGCCTCTTTAAGGATCAGACCCAAAATCATCTAACATCTATACACATCATCATTTTTCAATACTCATCATGAAGGCACTAATGTACTTCCTAGTTGGGACATATTCCTCATGAGTCAAGAGTCCCTCTCATTGGACACTACTTCATTTGGGACCATTAACCATCCCAGTACAGCCATATACCTTTTTGGACTCATACCCTCCTCCACATAATCCATATTTCTTTACAAAATTTCCATATCTTTCTCATAAAAATCATATTTCCTATTAGGACATATCCATTATTTTGGGGTCATACCCCTCACCAAACTATACCCATCATCCTCAAACCACATTCCTTTTGAGGATAAACTAGATAGGGATGATCATACATAATTTTCACACCAGTTATTGCATGGAATATTCTTCCGAGAAATTCATAAACCCTTAACACATAACCTCAAATTGTATGATGTCTCATATTAATTGACAATAAACTATACATGATATGATTCCCCTCATTATGATATTTGAGAAGCCTAGATAATAGTTTCAATCATGACACTATAAAAACCTATCACCTTCTGGGATGGTGATAAAATTCATTGTTATTAGATATGTGGTTTTATACAATTTTCTGATAATCATAATCTCATTAGAAGTAAATGAGAATAATGGAAAGGGGTGATACATAAAAACATTCACATAAAAACATAATTTCTATCAAATCACCAGAACAAGGGTAACCATTTCCATACTATGATATGTGAGGGATCTATGGATATATTTAAATCTAAAATAGTTCCCCATAATAGGAAAAAAAATTCCCTAAAAAATTGTACAATGATCCCAACCTTCCATCCACTTGACTAATGCAGATTCCAAAGAGTCAACTGTAAATACCCCAGTGTGTTACATCCATTGGAAATTAATACCACAATTATTTTTAAATTGAATTTTCATGGATGGGAAAGCTGAAGAAGTTACCTCTATAAAATCTATTGTGAACCAAACATGAATCCATCTATTGTGATAGTGTTTGATAGAAAAAAATCCTTTATTAGAATACTAAATTGATGGGTTTGTTGTATAAATATGTTAATCAATAAAATAATCATGTGAGAAGTGCTTCCTTCAATACAATAGCTTAGATTCACCACCCAAAAAACATTCTTTTTCATTAACTATTGAAAATACTACATCTCCAACATCAAGGAGGACACTGTCATTGACATTGTGACTCCAAAATAGGTAAAGAATGCATTAGTAAAGTGGTACCCCATTAAGGATATGATTCAAACCATGATTTTAACCTAATAAAGACTCAAAATTCTGAAGTATCATAAACAACCTCATCAAAGTATGGTTTCAATGAAGCCATTGGAACTAATCCATACTTGAAATCACTTTTGTAGTTTCTCTCAAGAGGGTAGAAATATCAACATTCCTTACCATAGAAATATAGAGGGGATTATAATAAACTCTCTGAATAATATGGATATTTCCATAAGGGCCCCAATATTGGTCATCACTAGCGTCTACACTATAATTCATTAACACCATATGGGATGATTGAGGGAATTTCTATGGAAACATAAGCCTCCACCATCAAGGATGGGACATATTTGTAAGGTTCCTAGGAGTATCGAGAGATAATTTGATAGGATTATATTCTTTCATGGGTGTAGGATATCTTAAAGTATAAATTTTTAATGTTATAAGAGTGGGCCAATATCCCTAGTCATCTCAAGGAGGCCTTTCAATATATTATAGCAATGGTCGATGACACTCATCGATGCATCCTAGAAATTACTAAAGAGTGGGTATATATTCCTACTTCACTCGAGGAGGATACTCATTAGAATATTCTAGTATTAAAGGAGGAATGGAAGCAGGAACATACTCTTGGTTTATGATATGAATCTTATAGGTAATTTTTTATATCTTTTAGAGTAGATGAACACATTATTGCACACATAAAAAGGGAATCACATCAACACATTCTGACATCCACCATCTAGTAGTGGGAAGATATTATAATAACCACATTGAAGGACTATTAGAATATTCTTGCACTGAATGAAGAATTGGTTTGGGAATATATCTCCTTATCTGTAGGGGATTTTTGGTCTCTACCATTAACTAGTAGGGTCAAGTGCATATTCTTACTCCCTAGATAAAAACATAGGATTAGGCTCCCATTTTTTCTTACACCCATAAAAATCATCTACATATTTTAAAATAACATTGAGGTAGGATCACATAAAAAACTATTTTTACGGGTTTGTTAGTACAACATAGAAGAATCCCTAAAGAAGGATCCTATTATTTATCCTATTTAATATGATTAAATTGAATTATATATCACAATGGTGATCAAAATATTGGCACATATTCCCATCGAAAAGGAAGGAACCCATAAAAATTTACACTAGAAAAAGAAATTACCATATTCTTATCTAATGGAAATTATCTCACCAATAATATACAATGATGACATAGGATCCACCCAGGAAGACTCCCACCCAAAAAGGATAACATTCATCTCCTAAGAGATCATCTGAAAGGAGTTCTTACCAAATTTTTCAAAAATTGAAAGAGTAGACTCATGTCCCTACATTGATCGTTATGAATGTACTTTAACCCCAACAACATTGGCATATGGTATCTTGGTGGCCTACTAAATCATCACTATAAAGTGATAGATGATTAAGATATAAAGTTCCTCCATATGATATTCAAATCACTAGTTCTAGCAGTCCTACCCATAACACATTCCATGAAGGCCCTCGTAGTGGAAATAAAAATACCTACCATGATAATTATTCTTAGGATGATAGCTCTGATGGACCACCTCATAGAGGGAAGATCAATAGTAATGAAGGTCCTCCCCTTTCCAGTGAGTCCATTAGTAACCCCAAAGTCCATCCTCATTGAATCCATATCCATATCCACAAAATACACCTATATATTATTCATTTTTAAGGTCCTCCCTACATTGATATTTCATTATGATAAGAGGGTCCTCAATTTATCAATAATAGTTTAATTATTCCTTTCTACCAAGTCTCACTTTAAGTATCGAGGATAGTTAATCCCATGGATTGATAACATTCCAATTAGGTTTAATCCTCATTAGTAGATGGTCCAGGGATACTATCATTTCCAGTTCTTTAATCACCCCACACATACTCTATCTTGGTCAAAGAGGCCCTTAGATTCCCCAACCGTTTGATAATGTAGATAGAAAAAAATCGGTCTAATTTAGTGGAATAATTTACTCATGGGTATAATGAGGTTGAAATGGATATTTGTAAATAGTCGGTTAAGGAAAATTTCCTACTTATATTTTATCCCATTTACACACCCTCATATAACATAACTAAAGTGTAAAAAGTGGATGCCTTTAGTATTCCATATTATATGGGAAACTATCTGTCAGGTGAATTTCATGTGTTTTTCATATTTTAGTTACATTGAACATTTAATGGTTCCAAGAAATCTCTATAACCAAATAAACATTTCATCTTTCTCAGTAGCTCAGATCCTGAAATTGTGGAAACACTACAAAAACATTTGATCTCATTGTCTCTATAGGCTAAAGGAACATTTACAAATAATATGTGTGACCCAATCTAGCATGTAAATATTAGGAATTGGTGAGTAACAAATATTAAAAATTCCTCCATTTCTAGTATATAATATCCCTGAAAAAGGCATTCAACAATGTCATTATTGGAGGAGAAGTCCATAGATCAAATATTTTATATTCCAACCGGTCCTTCAAAAAAGGATCACTACCACTAAAGTGAAAAAACAACATGATTGGAGGGAACTGGCCATTGAGAAAATTATATGTTGAGCTTCTAAAAATACCATGTGAGCATTCACATTAAGAAAGATGATGTCCTCAGTCAAAGGACTACATTTAGTGATAATTATTTCTTATTCGTAATATATTCCTGAACTGTGACTATATAAAATTACCCAAAATTAGAAATACCACACTAGTATCTTCTATGGAATCCATTCAAGAGAAGCCACATCCCTAAGGGTTAGTGGGATTTTAAAAACCTCAACAACCCAAGAGGCCTTAAAATCCGTAATGAGTAGTATTGATGATGGGAGAAGAATAAAATCAACCATATCCCTTAGGGATGGAGGAATTTTTGTCCCCTCCTCCACCTCCTATAGGATAGTCGGTCTTTTCCAGACTACAAGGCTACCTCTGATAGTTATTACCCCCACTATTCCTACTAATACAAGATCAATACCATTAATTTGGGGAAGGATAAATTATGATTTTTTGGAATTCCATTATAATCACCATTCATATATTTCTCATATGGAAATATATTGTGGGTATGATTATATCATCTAGAGTTCACAAGGTGAAGTGGCCTACTAAGAGAGGGGATATAAAGAAGATGTTTGATCTAACTCATATGGAAGGAAATGGAGATGAAGGCCCAAAAAATAACTCTAATGGTGATGGATATATAATTTTTGATAGCCAATACACATGGGTTAATTTCCTCAGTTCTAACCAAGCCATGGACATAGGGCATGACCCATGTATAGAGGTAAAAGATAAGGAAGTATCTTCCTGAGAATGATTTCATAAAAAACACAGTAGGAATGTTTGTGCACCTGATATCATAGAAATATGTAGATCCTAGAATCTTTGAATATATATATACCACCTACCTGATTCACTTTAACTATAGATAATATAAAATTATTCACTATATACAAATCGCCACCTAAAGTATTTGAAATTCACATTATAAAGGAAAAGTCAGCAAAGTGAAAGGCTGATATAAATGGTCTAAAATGGCCCAATTCGCAATTTAATAGGAGAAATATTCATATAATGACAAAATTCCCATTATAAGTTAATGTATCTCCTCTAATGAACCTCTTTCATTAATATCGTTTTACCCAAACCATAAGAGTCGAGTCTAATCATGAAGCCAGCTCTAGGTCCAAACAACAAATTTATTTCTAACCAATGCTTGAGGAAGACCAAGAGTTTCCGCTATTGGGACACCCAATACAATCATTTTGGTAAATTAAACCTTTAATATCATGATAACAACCAATATAAAACTAGATACCACATCAATATTTTCCTACTAACTGTGTTGAGGCCTCAACTTGTATAACATTACCTCTATATCTCCTCTATTGAGCCTCTAGAGGCCCATATGGAAGCCTTAAAAAGAAATCATTCCCTAGTGTATCCTAATAGGATTATATATCTAAAATAAGAATATTACTCTCCTCCACCAAACTACATGAATCCCATATTCCTAGTGTTTAATAACATGGGGATATAGAATGGCATTTGACACATTTTGTGTACCAATTATGCACTATGACAGGAACCCTCAATCAATATTATGCAATGAAACTCATATGTTTTTTTTCAAACCCTAGTGGTGCCATCAATTATTTGGTATAATAATTTTCCATATAGAACCATTATTGGATGACAATACCTTCATCATTAATTTCTCTAACAATTTTGATATATGATAGTTACTATGATAATCCAAGTTATCATGAACTAAAATGGTTTAAAATTATTGAATCTTGGATTTCAAATCCACATGGAAGATTCTAATATACACTACTAAAAAATAGGCCTTTAACGGTGCTATAAGTGGCCTTTATTAGTGCTATAAAAGAACTAACTACATAAGAGAGGTTAAAATACCTAGTCTTTTATCATTGCTAAAAAACATTGATAAATGTGTCCTTTATCAGTGCTAAAAAAAAGAAATGATAAATGTGACCTTTATCAGCACTTTAATTTAGCACCACTAAAGGAACCATTTATCATTTTTTATAAAAGTTCTAATAAAGGTTATTTTATTAGCACTTATAGAAGCGATGATAAAGGTTCATTCTACAATGTAATGTAACAGCACACCATAGCACCAGTAACACACTAGATATCAACAAAAACAATTCCCAATATAGTATTTAAATGAAATGAAATTTACAACACAAACAAAAGAAAAAAATATATATTATAGACATTTCAAACATTGGTTTACACAATTATTGAAATAAAAATCATTACATACATCCAAAAATATCAATGTTACTTTATCTTTTAATACTGACTCAACACATACTATTGCCGAAAAAACCACACCTACTCAAGAAAAATAATGCACCTTTATGAGAATACAATTCTTATGTTAGTAATAATATATAGAAATAAATTAATAGAAAGGGTTGTTTTTTCTAAAATTGAGGTCAATTTTAAATAAAAAGACGTACTTGAAGTCATATCAGTCACACCTTGCATCAGATTGAGGTGTGGCTGATTCCAACACATTTCAAATGACTTTTGGATCATTTTCTTAATGTATCAAAACAATATGAATTTTTTTGCTTGGATTTGAGTATGTTAGTTGTATTTTTCACTAAAATGTCATTTTAAACTAGAAACACGCACTTTTGACTCATTTTGATCACATCGTGTATCGATTTGATGTAAAACAGGATTCCTATATGTCACAAATGACTTATGAATAGTTTTCCTAAATTATCAAGAAAATACGATCTTGGTTGATCAGTTTTTAGTGAGTGGAACTTTTTGAACTAAAATGTCAATTTTAAACAGATAACAAACTCTTTGAGTCATACTGGGCATATCATGTATCAAATTGAGGTAAAGCTAATTCCTAAATGTCAAAAATAACATATAGATCATTTTGGTAATGTATAAAAACAATCAAAATGTGTTTTCTCATATTTGAGTAGGACAATTTTCCATTTTACTAAAATTAATGAAAATTTTAAATAAAAAGATGCACTTTGAGTCATACCAGTCACATTGTGCATAGGTGTGGCTGATTCCTACATATCCCAAATAACTTATGGATCATTTTCCTAAAGTATCAAAACAATATTAATGTGTTTGATCAGTTCTGAGTATTTAACTTGTCTTTTTTACTAAAATGTCATTTTAAAATTGAAACATGCACTTTGACTCATATAATAGGAACGTCATGTTGTGGATTGATGTGAGGCTAATTCATAAACATCATAAATGACTTATGAATCATTTTAGTAAAGTATGAAAACAATTTGAATTTGTTTACGCGGTTTTGAGTAGGTTAGTTGGCCTTTTTACTAAAATTGACAACAATTTTAAATAAAAAGACTCACCTTGAGTCATACCGGTCACACCATGTGTAAGATTGAGGATAGGCTGATTCTTACATGTCCCAAATGACTTAACGGTTGTTTTTCTAAAGTATCAATACAATTTGAATTTTTTTTCTCATTTTTGAGTATGTCACTTTTCTTTTTTAATAAAATGTCATTTTAATATTTAAAAATTAACTTTGACTCATACCAATCACATTGTGTATCATATTGAGGTGTGGATGATTCCCACACATCAAAAATCAATTTTGTATCATTTTTCCAAATTATTTAATCAATTTGAATGAATTTTCTTGGTTTTGAGAAGGTCAGTTGGCCTTTTTATTATAATTTATGTCAATTTTAAATAAAAACACACACTTTGAGTCATATATGTCACATCGTGCGTAGGATTGAGGTGAGGTTTATTCAAGCACATATCAAATTACTTACAGATAGTTTTCCAATAGTATCAAAACAATATTAGTGTATTTTTTTGGATTTTAGTATGTCATTTTATTTTTTACTAAAATTAATGTCAATTTTAAATTAAGACGCACTTAGAGTCATATAGGTCACACTGTGCATTAGATTGAGGTGTGGATGATTCCTACATATTCCAAATCACATATGAATTATTTTCCTAAAGTATCAAAACAATATTAAAATAGTTTCTTGTTTTTAAGCATGTCATTTTTATTTTTTAGTAAAATGTCATTTTAATCTTAAAACACACATTGTGACTCGTATGGATCACATCATGTATCGGTATGATGTGAAATAGATTCCAATATGTCACAAAAGATTTATGAATCGATTCCCTGAATTATCAAGAAAATCTAAGTGTAGTGGATCAATTTTCAATGAGTAACACTTTTGAAATTCGAATATTGATTTTAAATTGATAACGAACACATTAAGTCAGTATTTATTTTTACTAAAATTAATGTCGATTTTAAATATAAAGAAGTAATTGGAGTCATACCAGTCACATTGTGTGTCATATTGAGGTGCGGCAAATTTTTACATGTCCTAATGTCTCAAAAAAATCCAAAATTTCAATGTCACTATGATTTCCATTGAATTTAATTGTTGAACTACCAACACTGCATGAGCAGCTTTAAGAAAACCACATCAACTCAAAAAAAAGAATTCACCTGTATAAGAAAATAGTTATTATGTGAGTAATAGTAAAAATAATTAAATTAAACATAAATATGAAACAGTAAATTATTTCTAACCATAATGATTTTACTATGAAAATATCAATATTACCTCTGTAGTTGAGAAGAGGTGGAGGTGTTGCTCTTCATGCATAGGTAGTTGAGGAAAATTTAAGGAATGTTATAAATTTCAACACATCAGGGGTGAAAAGTTTTTAGGTAGAAGAAATTTGTGGATTTTTTGGTCCATAAAGGCATGATAGATGGACAGAGCACCCCAACATGAACAAAAGAATCCACCTATATAAGAAAATAATTATTATGTGAGTAATACTAAAAAGAAATAAATTAAACATATATATGAAACAATACATTAATTCTATGGACAAATATTTTACTGTGAAAATATCAAGATTACCTCTATGATTGATTAGATACAACATCATTGCTCTTCTTGCAATGGCATGACACATTAAGTCATAGTGGTCACACCGTGTGTCGAATTAAGGTGTGGCTGATTCCTACACATCTCAAATGACATATGGATCATTTCTAAAAGTGTGAACTAACCACATGGCTCCATCATCTCTTTTTCCAATAATATAAAACCCTATAATTTTTTTAATAAAATAAAACCTATTTAAAAAACATGTTTTATAAACCAAATCATTATAAAAAATACACAAACAATTGTTTTATTAAAGTATTATTTGGATCCTTGTGGATAAATTCAAGGATAAAAATGAATTTAATTCAAAATTAACTATACCTCCATGTAAAATAAAATAAATTAATTTTAGTAACATACACTTGTTAGCTAAAATTACACTATAGAAACCCATAACCCCCAGTTGTGCAGCATTGCAGTTGCATATTTTGATTCCTTCATCTCCACTCTCTCCATTTCTTTCTCACCATTTACTATATCATTTATATGGTTGTTTGGATATTTTCTCTAGAAGAAGTTGGTGGAAATGGAGGTGTCTAGTTAATAACTAGTGTCAATGGTGTAATTCTCACAAATGAGAGGGATTTCCCCTTTTAGAATTACACCAATGACATTAATTATTAACTCAATGCCTCCACTGTCACCAACTCATTCTATAGAAAACTCCACACAAAAAAGAGAAGTGATATAATGAAGGTTGGGAATGAAATAGAGAGGGTTGAGATGGGAGAATCAAAATATGCTACTGTAGTGTTGCGCGGCTTGGGGGTCTTGGGCTGTTATAGTGTAATTTCATCTAACAAGTGTGAGTTACTAAAATTAATTTATTTTATTTAACATGGAGGTAGATTTAATGATGAATTAATTTCATTTTTATCCTCGGATTTATCTACAAGGATCAAAATAAAACTTTAATAAAATAATTGGTTGATGGTTTTTTTATAATGTTTTTTTCGACAAAACTTGGTTTTTTAATTGGTTTCATTTTATTAAAAAAATGAAAGGGTTTTATATGATTGGAAAAGTTGATTGATGGAGGCGTGTACTTTATTTACACTTACATCGATAGGTAATAAACCTAAATGGGGTTCATGCCTTCCATTGTGAGAAACTATAAAATGGATGTCACTCCTCATTCGATACATAGATAATTAAAGTTAATCAACCTAAATATTTTATCAATCCTTATATTGGACATCCATGCATTATAGATAAGAAGATGAAAAATAAATAATAACCTAAATAGGTCATAGTAGAAATAAAAAATTGTCTCAACTCATCATAACAAAAACATACACCCATAATATACAACTAAATAAAATACATCAAAATTAAAATTACTAGTTTAGAATATAAAATACACTAGGCCGAAAAGGTTGATACAATATCCCAAAATGAAAATTGAACCTGAGTAGCTCCAACATCATATACCTGACCCACGGTCACTCACCACAACCACGCGTCCAGTAATAGAACAATATGAACATACAACTAAAATGAAGACCTCAGCACCTAGAAGAAAATAGAAAAGTTTCATAGACACACATATACTGGTGTGGATGTAAGGTGTAAACCAAACATGCCTATTAGGATTTCATAAAACTGTCTATACAATTACCTTTATAAAACATTTCATTAGTGTTAGTTTGAACATAACATAGAAAATAAGTTTTAATATTTCTATAAGTATTTATAAATTATATGAGAAACATACTATATCACATTTCTTTTTGAGATCCTAAAATAACCCATTCTAAAAATCAGTCATATCCAATTTAAAATCATAATTTTCAAACATAAACTTTGAATGAATTTTTTTTCTTTTAAATTCCCTTCAATCCATAAAAATAGGTATTTTAAAATACATGAAACAAAACCCAAACTTTTTCATTCTTTCATTGACATGTTTTCTCAAATACTATTCAGAAAGAAATTACAGCTTCACTTTATAAATCACACTCTCCCAAAAAAAATTGAAACAATTTAAAAATAAACCAAAGAACCATTAACATGAATTCTATCATCCCAGGAACCAAGATATCAAAGATGAAAAAATGAATGTACAATAACCAAAAACTGGATCTATGGGATCAAATAAAGGCTAGGGTATACAAAAAATTCATGAAATGGAATCCCATAAAAAATCCCAAATGGGTACTAAAAATCATGAGAAACTCCCAAGGATCTAACATGAGTTTTATAGAAAATAAACTCATCAAAACACTCACTAAGACCCTATATAAAATAGTAATAGCCATCCCAGATTCCAATTTGGTCTCACTAAGAAGAAAATAAACAAATCCTATTAGGGAACAAAATTCCTAGGGAAGTAGCTAGTGTTTCAACACCAATCTATTGTAGCACACATCCAAAAATTCTACTTAGCTACCTAGGAAATCCATATATAAATAAATGGAGGTGAGAAATCAATAAATCTTAAGTCTTTCACATGAATCAAGGAAAATAAAAACCTACAAAGGAAAATCAAAACCTACCTCATTAGGTTGAAGAAAATTTGAGACCCTATGATCTAGATCTTAATGATTTCTTTGGAAAACGTAACTAGAACTGAACATCAGATGTTGGATGATGTTCAAGCAATTAGAGGTTGTGGGTTTGTGTGATTCAAGCTTCGATTCACCGAGGAGGAGCGCCGACAATGGTTTGATTCCATGAAAATCTTCTGAGGTCACAATGGGTTTTCAACAGTTTAGATTTATTTAATTAGATCGAGACACTTTTATCAGCGGTTTCATAAAATCATTGATAGAGTCCTTTTATCATTGCTAATTATTTAAGAACTCATAGTAGGCATATTTATCAACACTTTTTTAGCTCTGATAATGGTAGGACTTTATCAGTGCTAAAAAAAGTGCTAATAAAATCCATATTTATCAGCATTAATGTTTGAGCACTGATAAATATGACTTTTATCAGTTATTTTTTTAGCAATAACAAAGAAGAGGCTTTATCAGTGATAAAAAAAGTTCTGAAAAAGATATCTTTTATCATCGCTTATTACTTAAGAGCTGATAAAGGATTTATAATTATAATTATAAATAAAAATTTTAAAATATATAAATATACTTAATCAATCTATATAAATATAAATATAGTAAATATATTACTGATTTAAATATATTTATTATAATTTTATAATTATTTAAATATATAATTATTTATTGATAATTATATAAATATTTTAAAAAAATAATATATATATCATTATATATATAATATATATATAAATAAAAATATAATTTATATATTCATTATTTAAGTAAAATTATTATAAATTTAATTATTATTTAAATATATTTATTTATTTATAATTATAAATATATATTTTATTAATATAGTATGTTGATTTTTTAATATATTTATTTACAAATATTTTTTTAACATTATTAATGAATATCTAATTTTAAGTGAATGTGTGTTAAAAATGAGTGAAATTGAAAAAATTAAAAATAAGTACTCATTAATAAAATTGAAAAAATGGATAATTTTTGTGTGCCTACATTGTATATAAAAAATCATTAATTACGTATGTTTGAAATCAATATAACACACATTTGATCTTTATTAAATTGAAAAATCAAATGGCATTCAATTATTTGATCATTAATCTATGTAATTAGTATGTATTTTTAATTCATGTTAATTTTTAATTATAAACCATTATTCAATAAATATAGAACATAAATATTTTTTAATATATAAATCATATTTATATAAATTAATATATATAATATATTTAATATATACTATTTATTAACATTATAAATAATCATCTAATTAATAAAATGTTTAATATTTTTCTCAAATTACTTATTTTTAATTTTAATTTGTTTAATTGTTATTTTAAATATCTATATATTTAATACATAATATTTATTAATATTTATAATTTATATATAGTATAATCAATTTATTCATTTTTATCAATAATTATTTAATTCATAAAATTTGTAATATTTTTTTAATAAACTCATTTTTTTATTTTTTATTTTTTATTTTTTTCCATTATTTTATTTTATTTATTAGAACATTTATTTGTGCTAAAAAAGAGGTGATAAAGGGTACCATTTATCAATGCTAAAAAAGAACTGATAAAGGGTTAAATTTATCAGTTCTTTATTTATAACTAATAATGATGTCATTTTTCAGCACTTTTTTTGCCACGGATAAATATAATTGCTGTTAAACGCCAGTTTTGTAGTATTGATATAAGTTCAATATGTAGTTCCCACAGGTGAAATTTTCTGAAGATTTGTTTGAAGAATTTATTGATGTGTTACAGATGTTGTTAATCGCTATAAAATAATCAGATAGAATTCAAGAGATTACAGCCATGGCACAAAACCTAGAGGACTTCATTCAGCGAACCAAATCTAAATCATAACCTATAGTAATTTACCATGTTATATGTTATGGTAAATTAAAGATTGAAACTATCATACTTAAACCATCAATAAAAAATATTATAGTGTTCAAACAAGATAAATATCATCTCAAGCCTCACTTAGAGAAACAATAGTAGCAATACTGCTGGTTTTGAGATACTGGGAAAGAGTAAGGTTACCCATTATATAAGGAACAAAGAAAAAAAACATACTATTTTAGAAAAGATAAATCTTCTAGTTACTTTATCATAACCATGGAAAATAATATTCTCAAGCTTCCCAAACCTAGGAAACCAAATGAAACCAGCCTTATTGATTGTACCAAATATTTCCCTTATCACTAAATATATGCCAATAAGTATTCAAGTGTGTTTCATTTTTTGATAATTTATCTTGGTAATGGAGGATTTAATTTATGTTATGTTTTGAAAACATACCACATTAGAGGATAATATTTCCACTTCCCAATCATGGGATGAAGATGAATAGAAGCAATTCCCAACTAGGAATGAAAAATATTATGATATCTAGATTACTCAAATGATAGTTGTTCCAGAGCATGCCATTCTAAGAGAACAACTAAAACAATCAGATAAACTACCAATTCCCACTACATCATATGAATCAATTCCTTCATATCCATCATTTGAAGGCAAGAATATGTAGAATAAATGATGTAAGGATTAATTCCTACCAATATATAAACTAATACATACCCTTATGGAAATTATATCATATTCATTCGAAGGGAGGGAATAGTCTGACCAATTAGAGTCCTCTTTGGATGAAGAGTCACAATGCAGTTCTATCAATATGATTCAATCAGAAAACAAATTTTTTTAAAGAAAATTCATATAAACCAATGTTCCCTATCCCTAATCAAGGGGAAATAATAAGTTTCCAAAGTTTCCAAGGTATTCAAGGAAGACATGGTCATGATAGATCTCAATGCTTGAGTTACATATCAAATAAATCATTATATGTAGCTAGAAAGAGAATAAATTAAATTCACTGATCCTAATAAGAAAAAAAATATCTTAAATCAACCCAATGTCATTCAAAACCTATAGTCCTATATGATTAATTATCATGTGTTAAATAATATGATCAACAAAAACATGTTGGCTAGAATGCTAAACCTAACTAACAAGAGACACGCATTCCATTGGGCTCTAATTGGGCATAATTACCACAAGCCCTGAAACCTTCACCATCTAAGCCTCATACTATGGAGACACCCAATATCTAGACGTGTCATCCCCTAGTATAGAAATATGAAATCATGAAATATCTTATTTTGTTCATATATTAACATTCAATCTTGGATACACTTTACCTCTTGAATGTGCTTTGAGAAGAACTTTTCAATACCCTTTTGATCCTGAATGTGTTTGAGGTTGATGTTTTTATGGTCTAGGAGTATCATTCTAAGATAACATCTATAGATTTCCTAAAATTATCACATTCACAAAATATTATTGACAAATTTTCATCCATTGTCATGTCATATCTATTTATGTTTCATGTAATATTGATAATGTAAACATTCATTGATCTTTAATCATTGATTCCCACCACTCAAAGGGTATGAAAATATCTATTCATTATTTTTTAGTATAGGGAAATGAGAGATCGGGTTCATCTCACCTAAGGATATTTCAAATTCAATCACTGCCTGTTCTAAATTAACTTATTATATTTTTGGGTTTTTTAAAGAAAAAATAAATGTGGTGGATTTTTTTTTTTGAATGAAACAATCAAAAGTAAACATGAAATTTTAAAATAATGAATTCAGATAAAATTAAGTTAGTGATAAAGGTAATAATCCTAATATAATTACCAAGTGTGAATCATCATTGTCTTATTTTATGTTTTATATTTACATAATGAACAATGTCATTATATGTGTGAACATATTCTTCAAATATAGCTGTGAATATATATTTCACTCAATAATTTCTAGGTACACTATACACCCCCTTCATCAAAGGGAAAATAGTTTCAGAAGAATAATATGGTCTTTAGATAACTATATAAAAGGTATCTTCTCTCACTACTGGTAATATTTCAACCAAAACAAAGAATATAGGGAACATTATTCATGAATACATGAAGGTTTGTGGTTCAGACCATGAATTCATCCACAGGGAGAGTTTTTTACTTATTAAGTCATTATCATGGGTTTAAGAGACCAAAATTTAGAACGTTTCAAGTAGAAATGAAAGAGAATGATAGGGAAAATAGTTAAAGTGGAGATACTTTTTTAAAATATATAGAAATAACTAATCAAATAAATTAAATTAAATTGTTCCAATAGTACTAATCAAAATAAGAACAATAGAATTTTGTTTATATATTCAGTTTAGTGGTTGATTCCCTTCCATAGTGGTCACCTCTAAGTTAATGGTATCATTACACTAATTCAAAGGAATGAAAATATCTTCTTTAATCACGTACTAAAATCATGGTCAATATTCTTGAATTTGATTACCCACTTCCTTCAAAAGATATAATAGGATCTTATCACTTAACACATTCATGATAATTTCATAATTTACTTAATTATTATTATAGCATTGCACTACACATGGTTTTCACATTATTGAATTTGGTCAAACCTTCTATTTCTTATCCTTTAAATCTTTAATATTATATTTATTTTTCCTTATAACCATCATTCTCAAATGAAATCTGGTTTACCATAAAATCCATAACACCCATCTGGTTTAGGAAGAAATATTTCTCATTTTATTTTCCATGTTGATTTCTCTTTTTTGTTTCATTCATGAATAAGTTGCCTACTCAATCCTCATCTCGACCATGAATTTTGCAAGAACATCATCTCTAGATTTTTAATTCATTGAAATATTCATATAATTTCATAAATTAAAACTTACTACAACAGTAGTAATGTACAACATGGGAATAAATATCATATTTCATAGGTGAAATTTCATTCAAACTATTGAAATGTATTGCATGTAGATGAAATATTTTATGCGATGGGTGAAATGTATTCCATGTTAGATGGATTCCATAGAAAAAATTTCACACACTTAAAATGTCATGTGATAAATAATATTTCCTACGAACTCCTACAATTTTATATATAGGAACCATGTATTTAAAATATATTAATAGATTATAGATTCTCTTATGAGGGAATTGTAAGAGAATTTTATTATTTATTTTCTTCAAAATTTTAAAACAATACTTCTAGAATCTCATTAAATTTCTTCTTAACATTTTTAAAACATTTTTGTGATTCTAAAATCACATCTACACATCCTATAATGACATCATAACACCCAAATATAATTATATAATTTATTCTAATAATTTCTATATATGAAATAAATGACAAAAACCATGTTTTAATCAATTGTCATATTAAATCCAAAAATTAAACTATAATCTAAATATAATTTAATTACCACAAACTAAATTTATTTTTGTATTTTAAACATTAAAATTCATTTTTCAAAAATAATAAATATTTACTTGTTAAATTCCCCTACACCTAAATATTTCTCTCCAAGAAATCGTCTGATACCAACAAAATTTATCTTTTTTAAGATATAAATGTATTAATTTTTTAATTAGATAAATAAAATAAACCTTATAAATTATTAATGGATTCTAATTATTCATTTCCTCATAGATTCACAAAAATTAATTCAATCTATTGTTTATTCTCATGTCCATTTTTTTCTTACCTCCATGGATATTTATTTGTCTTCACTCAAGGATTTTGAATTGGAGTTTTTTTCATTATAATTAGAATACAATATGTACATACTATTAATGCCCTCAGAGAATATACATTGCATATTACCATAAAATGAGTTAATCATGAGGTCTTTTACCTAAGTGTTTTTAAGGATAAAGGGTTTTTAAGGATTTAAATGTAACAAAATTGATTTAAAATGAGGATGTTTGTCTCTAAAGTGAAGTAAAATGTGTAAAATGGTTTATTCTCAAGAATGGCTACAATTTTACACCCATTTTAAAAATAGTTGACCTATAAAATCCTTTTAATTTTGTTTGTATGTCCACACCTTGTATTTTTCATCATCAATGATAAATTTATTCTATATTCCCCTCTTTTTTCCCTTGTTCCAACATGAATTTATATCTGATTCCATCATTTTGATTTTGGAAGTCTTGTTTAGATTTGATTTATGAGAGGTAAATAGATGAATATTTTAATCATTAGTTAGTTGTGAACTCAAAACATATATTTTAATTTCATTTTGGTTATCCTCATATATTTACACCATGTATTTCCTTCCCAAATAGTATCAATAAAGTTCCCAACATCCTTAAAATAACATCAACATATTTTTCAATATTGCTGAATTCTTCCTCCCCCACATTTTAGTGCCACTATATTTGTGAAATTAATTACAGGATGGAGGTATATTGGGATAAAGGTCTTGTAATATGGAATCCTAACATGTATTTTAATGTATACAAGGTTATTAATAAAATTGTCAGATGTAAGGTCAGTCTTGAAAATATATTTCATTATGAAAATAGGTTTCAAAAATATTTCTTTGATCATTTTTAACAAATTTATAGATATCTAACTGTATTTAATAAGTTGGAAAAAACAACTTCATTTTTTCATATAATTACTCAAGGAACTCAAGAAATATATAAATTTAAAGAATATGTTAAATAGTCTTATAAACCCATTAGTCTTGGGAAAAAAATTACATTTTGGATAACACTATTGCAAATTGATTTTCATATTTGATGAGATTTTATTAAATAATATAATTGAATATAATGAACTAAATCTATTTTACTAACCATTTGTAACTTTTAGAAATTAAATTGATGTAGTTTTATAAATAACATCAATATAGTTTCTATTTTCCAAAATCACTCAATGAATCTCTTTGTCCCTAAAAAAATACCAGAATTAAAAACTAAAAAAATCATTCATGTTATAAATAGGGTGGTTCCACTCCCCCATAATTTTTCATTGATCCCACCCTTTTTTCTTTATAAATGATATAACTTGTATTGTATATAATTAAATTTTATAGAAACAAAATAAACTAAAAAAGGATGAATACAACTTATCTTATTGGTAGGACTATCTCTGAGGTAATCTCCCAAATTCATCCAATTTAAAATATAGTATTAAAATAAAAATTAAAAAAAAATCACTAAAATTAAAATAAATAAAAATAATGT
The DNA here is from genome assembly GCA_963277665.1 of Viscum album. NCBI lineage: Eukaryota > Viridiplantae > Streptophyta > Magnoliopsida > Santalales > Viscaceae > Viscum > Viscum album. The sequence goes on along the minus strand of OY728143.1, from coordinate 1,706,229,746 downwards.
GAAAGGGAAAAGTAAAAAAGATAAATCTTGATTTGACCTCCATGTGGGTATAAGGGTTTTACCACCACTAGCTAAGAAATTACCATTATTACACGTAGTTTGACGGTAGGTGGAGTTTCTTTGAGATGATCCACCATATATATTTCCTTCCAATATAATACATATTTCCCTCTAATTTGAGGAAGCCGCATATAGAGAGCATCAGGTCCATCCCCATTATAGTTATGTACAATTTTCATTTTTTGGGTAAGAGAAAATATGATTTATAATCTTCTTGGGCTATTACATTTTATGCTTATTCACTCATTTAATTAGTATTCTCTTTTGGTGCTACAGTAAGAGATTTGACAATGGTTAATATATATAATAATTATATTTTATGGAACATAAAACATGAAAAAAATTATTAAAATAATCCCCATGATTAATTGAAACTTTATAATTTATTTATTCATGAACAACCCCATGAATCTTCTCATGCAATCACTCCAATAAAAGATTAATTGATTCGTACAGCCTCATGTATTCCTTAACAAGTAAAATTTCTTTTTCATTATCACTAGATAATTAAAAAAATGAATTATAAAAGTATAATAATTTTAAATTATAGTTGTTAATCCTAAATTTAGTTTCATTAAAATTTCACCAAATTGATTTCAAGAATGTATTTACACCCTGATTTGGTTAATCATCTAGTTCTATTCATTCCTAGTTGTCTCTTGGATTTGGTTTGTAATGGATGGTTGTAGGTTGTCATGTTCCTCAAATCTCTTTTCTAATTATACTACTTGGGATTAATATTATTCTATATATCATGACAGATATAGTATTATTGATTTTTATTCATCGATGATGGGAAATAACATATTTTATTTCATTACATACAAATTTATCTAAATGTTGTTGATATCCCATATGTATATATATAATAACGTTTCATTCATGAATCTCCTCTATCAGTGGATGAAGGTGGTTAGGTATAAGTTATTAAATAAAGGCCTTAAGCTCTAAAATTTTATTAAAAATGAGATAAAATAATAAAGACTCTTTTTAATGATTTTATTCTTCTTGATAGAACTCTAGGAATTACTCCTTGAACTTACTTATCACCCAAACCAAGGATTCTGGAAATGTGAACACTAGGTGTTTATTAAGCTACTAGATGAGTTCTACTAATGACTCCTATTTTCAATATATGATTCACGCTCCTCTTAATTCTGTAAAGTAATGAAATTATCTAATCCATTCCATGGGTGAGTAATTTTGACAAAAAAATCAAGTTTTCATTTTTTTGAAAAATATAAATAAATATTATTTTAAAACATTTAAGGAAATAATTAGTAATTAAATACTTGGCTCCCTAATAATGGATCCATGTTTTAATTTACACCTATTACGGAGTTTGGAAAAATTATATTTTTTAATTTACCTAGGGTGGAACAGTGGGTAAATATGGTTGTCTCACATGAAAGAATATTGTAGTCAATCACTAACTATTCAAATTTTAATTATTATCTTGTGGTTTTTTATATTTTATTATTGTAGAATAAATATGGGGTTTTGGTTATGGAATTAGAAAAAAAATAATTAACATGAAATATAAAAAAATGAATGTATATAAAATGAATTTAGTGAGAAAGGTAATACTCCTGAGATAATTACCCAAACGAAACCTTAATTTTCATATTATTAGTTTTATGGTTTCTTAATGAAGACACGCCATTATATATATGAACAAATTCTTCTATAATTTTTTTATTTTTTTAAAGGTTGGGGCCAAAGCCTCATTTTATTATTAAAGAAAATCAAATACCTCTTTAACTGGGTAGAGGGAGACCCATTACATAGCCCGAAGGCCCAGTAGGCATTTAGCCCATTACATGACCCATAGGCCCATTTTTTGGCCCAAATCCCATTCTATGAATAGTACTGCTATAGTACCCATGTTGCTACAGTACTACATAGTACCCGCCACTGCTACAGTACTCTGTCGCCGCTATAGTGCTATGCTGCCGCTACAGTGCCCGCCATTGCTACAGTGCCACCGCTGCTACAGTGCGCTACAGTACTGCTACAGTACCTGCACCCATTGGGTTTTGAACCCCCATTTTTCATGTAGATTTAAGGGGTGATTACCACTAAGACAAACCCCAACTACAAAACGTGTGTAAGGGTAACGCTCGTCTCCCACTGGGGTCCCCGCCATGCTAGAGCGCGTCACACGTTCCCCGACTAGGAAAATGGCTTTGAATCGCCCTATGCATAATACGCACACTATCCCAGTCTGTCGGGACTCGAGCCTAGGTCAGTTCCCATGAAGAGCTAGGGGTACAACCAGCGGGTACCACTCACTAACACCCCATGGGAAAAACATTTGTAAGGGTAATGCTCGTCTCCCACTACGGACCCCACCATGCCAAAGCGCGTCGCACGTTTCCCGATTAGGAAAATGGATTTGAATCACCCTGTGCATAATAAAAATAATGAAAATAAGAAACACCAATCATGAATACTTTATGAATTGGTTTCAATCACTAGATTCATTCCATATAATATTACTTAGCTTAGTCACTCATTATCATGAGTGCAAGAGATCATTGTGAATTAGTGGATGGGGTGAAACAAGAGAGAATATGAGAAATATATAAATACATGAGAGTGAGTTTATTAAAATGATTATCATTTAATTATAGAAGAAAATAGATTAACCTATAGTTGTCAAAATAATTTAAAAAGAAACAATAAATATTTGAGCTAGATTCTCATTATAGGGGATTATTCTATTCAATATTAGAGTAATCCTCTTAATTAAAGGTTGGGTTCTTCCCTGTAAAAAACCTGAAATAATCTTCTCAGAACATAAAATAAACTCACTGTAAATTTTCTCAAATTTGTTTCCTTGATTCCTTCTGATGATCTAAGGGGATCTTAATATGTTAATATTGGGTGTGAATTTTTTATTTCTTTAAGTCGTTATCTAGTATAGGTTCTTGTGGTGTGTTCTTATTCCATAATTTTTTAAAGCCTCTAATATCATGTCCTTTAAATCCTAAATATTATATTTCTTTTCCCCATGATCTTATTTATCATCCACGATCTAGTATTCCACAAAATCTAAATATCCCTTATTTTATTTTTATCAAAATATTTTATATTTTATAATATATGTGGTATCCTCTAATTGATTTAATTCATGATAAAGTGGAATCACAAAGGCTCGTAGTAAACATTTTGTTCACAATACAAACATTGTAAGACTTTTTCTTCATTGGAATATTCTCATCATTCCACGAATTAGAACATCCTATTTGAAGATAAATATCCAACACATAAATAAATTTAAGAAAGAGTAGGAAATATTTCATAAGGTCCTATGAAAATGTCCTACATGAGGATAAAATATCATATGTGGTAGGCTAAATGTCTTCTATATATGATGTTTGGCTATGAGAAATTTTACTTCACATAAAATATCATACAATAGATCAAATTTCTGAAGACCACCGCAAATTTCCTACATGGGTTTTGTATAGACAATATACCTTATGAGATCAAAAATTCTCTAATGAGGGAACCCTAAAAACTTTTATCTACCATTTGGTTCTATATTTCATAATAGTGCTTCCAAAATCTCATCATTTATATTTCAAACATCTTAAAATCAATTTTTTTATTCAAAATTACATATAAAGATCCATTAATAACATCAAAAAAACAAAAGTTAAGTATGCATTTCATCTGAATAAATTTCAATGATGTATTAATCATAAAAAACAATGTTTTATTCAATTTTCATACAAGAAACTAAAATTATTCTATAATCTAAATAGGACATAATAACCCATAAAACATATAATTTTGATATACTTTAAACATTAAAATTTCTATGAAAAATATGAAATTATTGACTACTTCAACTAATAATGTTTCGGGGGAAATATTATCCCTATCATAAATAATTGTTGCTTTGGTAATGGCATGTATTTGTTATACCCCTTAAAACATACCTTTCAAGGTTGTGAAAAAATTAAACAAAATACGTTATGAAGATAAAGCTTGGAACCCAATTTGGGATCGTATATAAAACTTTTAATTCATGTTAGTTTGATAGCGAACAACATTTAATATATTATTGGAAGGATCATGGATCTACATGAATATAGTGGTACCATTTTTTTACCATCAATTCCTGTTAAATATTATTAATGGTAATGTTGGGGTACTTGGTAGATATTATTCCCCATTTGACTATTGGGATTCCCTATATTCTGAGGCAAACTTCTACATGAGAGAGTGAAAACAATTTATGGTAGGTGACACCATCCAATTCACCCCTCTCATTGGTATGAAAACTTCTCTATCCATCCCCTTAGGTAATATTATTGATGTTTATTTATTCTACTATAAATTTTATTATAGATGAAATCGCAACATTTTGAATCTTTTAGGGTAAAAATAAATCACTCACACCTATTTTTATGGAGATTGTTGTGTTAGTTGAGGTGAGCTTTGTCGATGGTGATCTTGGTTCCCCAAATAAAAAGAACACTACATATAATAATTCTCTAGAAAAACATGATTCCCCATTTCTTTGATGATATGAAAAAATCCTTTCATCATCATTAGGATCAAAAGAAACCTCCACATCATTGGTAGAAATAGAAAATAACATCATAGAATCTCTTGAATCTCAGTATCTCAGCACCTCTTCTTCCCATGGTAATTTTAGAGAGGAAAAATAGGATTTCCATAATTCCTTATATAATTATTCCCCTCCATCATCATCATTGAGATATATACATGACTCTTTATCTTTCACTCAAGATAAAAATCCCCCTATATCATCTTCAAGATCTAAAAATGAACTTAGTCTTCTAGTTCAGAAAATATTGAGGAAGAGGAAGAGGAGGAAGTCAATATTAGAGATTCCATTTTAGTATTTTTGGAATACGTATCTAGAAAAAATCAATGAGTTCATATTGTTTTATATTATTACATTGGAGGATCCACAAAAAACATTGATTAGTGTATTCATGTCCCCCATGGAGCAGGGGGAGTATGTTACCCTGAAAAAATTACACTGGGGTGTGTTGACAATCATAGATATAGAAACCTGGGGTATGAATCTATCTCTTACTACTAAATTAGAAGTTGGAATTGAAAAACACATCAATCCCAACATTATCCACAAAGTTTTAAATAAAAAGTGTATAGAAAAAATATCCATATCAGGAAGAATAATATTTATATTTAAGGCTATATCAAATTTTGGGACCTTAATAGATAGTTTCCAAATGATCTCTTCTAGGTCTCAATCCTGTAATTTCTAATTAATGAGATGACTAGATTCGAAGCTCTATCTATTATGGATGTGTATTTTGGTTATAGTCGTAATTGAATGGCCATATAAGATGAGGAATCCAATCATTTTAGGGAACCATAGTGTATAGATTTATATAATAAAATTATATACATATTAAAGAACACTAGTTTCCCCTATCAATTATCTATGCATCATAACTTCAAGAACATATTGGGAAAACTATGGAATTCTACATAGATGACCTGGTAGTCAAATCTCAAAATAACTCTGATTAATTTTATTAAAATAGATTATTCATTACTAATATTAAATATCACATCCTAATTATAAATACATTTAAATTCCCTATCAAGGTGACATTTGAAATATTTCTCATCATTTTTGTTTTGAATCATGACATAGAGTTCTATCCTGAAAAGACTAATTTGATTCAAAATATACCTCTACCCAAAGACCTCAAGAAATTTAAAGGATTATAAGAATATATTTCCTACAAAAAATAAATAAATACTGATCATTTAAGTAAATGGTTACATTTATCCAAGTCAATGGAATTTTGGGATGCCTACAGGTGGGGAAGGAACTTCCATGGAGCCTTTATAAAACTCAAGCAGTACCTCCAAATCTCAATTTTTCTAACAGAACCTGTTGATTTAAATCCACTTATCATGTATATAGAAACTTTGGAGAATGTATTTGGAACTCTACAAGATCAAAATAATGATCTAGTGATTGTAAATTTCCTATATTATATCATATATTCAATTATTTTCAATGATACATAGTACTCTAACAACATGATTTTTTTGGTGATGGTATTCATAACATATAAGTTGAGGAACTAGCCTCACCATTAAGATATTAATTTGGTAACTAGTATATATCCATGCAAGAATATCTTTATACACACCATGTTTACTGGACAACTTTCATAATGTGTAGTCATCATTAAATAATTTGACATCCGGTTTATGCCTTAAATTGTACTCAAGGGGAAAATATTAGTACTCTTCATTGTGGAACAACATAATCCTAAAAGTATTTTATTATGTATAGATCTACCTAATAAGAAATAATTACACATGAAAGATATATACCAAGCATGGGAAATTTACTTTGATGGTGCTTCTTGAAACCTGATATGTACAAGAATGGATAATTTAAAGGATAACTAGTTTGCCTTGTGAATCATGTTTGTGTCTCCATAAAAGGAAATATTTTTCTATTCCTATCTACTGTTTGAAGGGTTCACCAAAAATAAGGTATAAAATCAATCACCCATCACAAGTTTGGATTTTTCCTAGTAGATACTAGTGGATCACCTCAACATCAATGGTTTATCGTAGTTTGTAAATAAGAAAATCAATGGTGAGTATACCATACAAAAGGAGGAGTTAATCCCTCTACATTATTTTATCTTATAATTAATGGTAGTGTTTCCCATTGATGCATCTCTTACCCAATTTTCACATTCATAAAATTACCATGTTGATGTGCTTGCTAATGAATTCAACACCCTAATAGTCTTAGACAAGGACAAGAAGGTCATACATATCGTACATCATAGAATGACCTCACTGTTTATCAACAATAGTCTTAGGGAAATCAGTGGTGTTAATGTTATCCTTGTCTGGGGAGATCCATTATCTTCACTAGTTGATCTCTCTATTAAATAGATGTCCCCAATTAGGAAATACCTCTAAGATGGGACCTTTATTCCTAGTCATTCCAATAGAGAGTAGATTCAATATTGGGTATATATTTTCACCCACTATGGTGACCCTAAATCCAAAAGGGTCCCCTAAAAATTGGACATTAAGATATTTATACTAAAATTTATTTAAGGTTCGAATACCCTCACTATAATGCAACAGTTTTATTCTTTCTCTTACAGTGCTCACCAATCTAGTACCAAGATCTCTTATCAAATCAAAATACATTGTTATTTATGGTCATCAATGATCCATGATTGTTGGGAAATCACAATATGGTCGCAAACATTCCAGGTGTATTACAATATCATCCATCATCCCCAAGAGTTACTGCACACTTCAAAAAACTCTTATCCCTTTACTATATAAGGAATTTACATCATGGAGTCATATACCTCAGCCATAGTTAATCTCTTCAAGTTTATTTTTGGTACTAATGACTTTTTTCTCAAAAAGGGAATATAATATACACTCAAAGAAGATGGCACAAAGACCTTCATGAATATTGTGAATCCCTACATCATTACATAATTTTGTGTCCCTCATAATATAATAATGGAAAATGACACCATGTTTTGGGATTCAAAGATAAAAAAGAATGTACCAAGCATACAATAACCAATCCAACCATTTATTCTACTATCATATAGTATCAAATGTAACTATATAGGACCACAATAATACCTTATTCAATATTCTTTATAAATTGGTGGATAAGGGGAAGAATTCATGGAAACACATATAAATGAACTACACTATCCATAATTTCCCCTAAAAGTCTCTCTTATGAGATTCTGGTAACTATACAACCATCTATTATTACTCATATCGAGCATGAATGATATGATCTTAGAGGTACTGATTGATTGTTCAGGTTACGGAAATTTAAAATCCTTATGTCTGATGTTAGGGAGGCACTTTCATCCTAGTTATAAGACATTAAAATACATGACATTGGTTCCTTCATACATAACACTAATCTACTCAATATAGGACCACATTGAGTGTAATAATCCCCCTATATATGATCTATATCTATTTAAGAACCCTTGACATGTGATTTAATTGTTTTTAGGAATATAAAATTTCCCATTCCTATAAATTATCTCAATCTATATAGGGTATATTTTTGAAAAACTCTATATGGATTGATTCCTACTCCTATATGATATATAATAATGCATAGATCTCTAATTCTAGGCCCAAGCACAAATTCAATCAATAGAAGAATTTCCCCTTTCACCATAATTTCATATCCTCCTCATCTACATTTTGTATTATCAATGTCCCTATGTTAAGGAGAACCCCATGGTGACATTAAATGTCCAATTTCATACATATGATCCATATCTACATTGGAACCTCCAATATATATTCATCCATGAATCTATAACCAAATAAGTTCCTCATCTTATAAGAACTACATGTGTCCTGATTTCTACTATTATAAAATATATAGTGACACGATGATTTCATATCCCTGGCCCAACTGAAAGTCATTTCCACCCTTCATGATAATGTAAATTATATGGAGGCCTTCCTTTTATATCCCAATATCCTTACAAGAGATCCAAATCCAGGTTAGAACTACACTAACACATTGATACCGATATTCAATTTAATATTTAAGTTAACATTACCTCTTTTATGTATGTGATATATCTAAAAATAAACATTTTCATTGAGTTCTTCATCTATGATCCAATGTTAAAATGGATTCTCCAAGTTGAAAGAGAATTATATACATATAATACCCCTTACAAGAACTAAATGTGGCTAATCCCAATTCCATTAGGATATGAAATGGTGTTGGTATGTCCTATCCAAGACCTAGACACAAATTCTAATTATATTGGTTGTACTCTAGTGAAGATAGCTTCATTGTATTCATTTAATATTTTTATTCTTTCTTCTCATTCTAGGGTACACGCATTTTTTGTCCCTCTACCATGATTAAGAGTCATATCTATGATAAAGATGAATTGAATAATTATGGTGGTTTGATTCATGTTATTTTTGTACATTCAATAATCCCTAGACCCCTTATCATTGGTCCAACCACAAATTACAATCAAATCCCCACTCCATCTCATTGCATAATTCCACATTCATTTAGTTTGGTTTTTTTTCTTATTAATAATGATGTGGAGGAGTTATTTCATTTTGTGTATGATCCAATTCAATGAAAAGTTCCCATAAAAAGGTCATTGTAATAAGACACTACACTATATGGAATTAATTCCTTGTCAAATAAAATTAAATTGAACACCATTAGGTCCTAATTGTACAACCAAAAAATATATAACATCTAATCCTTTGTCGAATGATTTTGAAATAAATTACATAATGTTTATATCACATGATGCTAAACTACCTAGGATAAAGTCTTTTTCACGTGATGTTAAAAAATATAGCATGATCCCATGACTATACATGATAGATAGATCTATGTAAGAGAACAAATCATATGGAACCATTCCCTATGATAGAATTACCCTTAGTCATTAACATCTCTGGGGGTTGGATCTCACACATTCATGTTTGGATATAAATTAGCACATTTCCCTAGATATAAAACTAAGATTTATTAGGTTCTTAATAATGGATTAGGAATTGAAAATATACCACCCCATCACTTGAGTTAGATAAGTACAGAAGAAATTCATCATATAATAAGTACATATGGATTGATTCCTATTCTATCAGGATATATAGTGAAATTCATTCCATGTATTCATGACTCATCCAGAAGTCATTGTTTATATATACCAATTTCCAGGGGATTAAAATATAATACACAAGGAAGGTTCTTTTTTGTAATTCCTTCATCACCATTTTTTAACATCCCTTTCTTATAAATCACATTTTTCACATTGAGTGTATTGAATTTTCATAAATATTCCATGACTATTAGTAATGAGTGAATATGACTCTAAGGGGTACTTATTCCTGTGTATACATACACACTCTCATTATATCTCTAAATATACCCCCCCTATATGGATTTCCAAATATAATAATTATTTCAACCTATGGAGGGGGTAATATATTCTTTGTACTCCCCCACAATATCACAATAGAACATTTCATTTTATTGTAGTCAATAATCATCCCATGAATACAAGTCCCTTATCATCATTCCTAATCCAAAACATCAATACATGATTTATAGTGTAATAATTAACTATTAAAAAGATGTTTTGGGTAAACTTATCCCTTAATCCCCATTCGGGTTGCTATTTTAACTCCATTGTTCAGAAAATGATGAATTTAAACTATATTCACCAATTTACAAGATAGTATTCAACACTATTGGGTTCATTAATCATGTCAATCCTTGCATAATCCTTATTTATTAAACTATTTTAGTGTTTGGATAAGAATATATGACCTTAAACATCCATAGTGTTTGGTCCAAGTAGAAATACATTAATGTTTCTGCACCCTCCATGAATTTTAAATTTATTTTGTAGGGATCTCATTAAAATTAGCTCAAACGTACCCTCACCATTATGTAGATGTAATCCATTTGACTCAAACTAGTGTAACCTTAAGCTATATCCCTCAATGTTCTAAATCAAAATAATTTAAAAACTATGATGTAAATTTATATAAAACTTTTCAGGTTGAAAATGCATAATGTAAGGCTTGGGGAAATGGGATGTATTTTCTCACTATCTTATTTTTATGGAGAAAGAAAAAAAATTAGATTCTAGGAGGGAAAATAAACAAAATATGATCAGCAGAAGACTAATAAATGGTGTATTATGAAAAATTTAAGTTATTTCCCTTTATATCTACCTTGTTTTCATAGAGAGTGTATAACAGAAAACTCAAGAGGGTTAAATTGAGTTTCTAAAATTTTATTTAGAGAAAAACACCCTCTTCAGGTATGATAGTTCAAATCTTTTTCCTAAATATGAATAAGATGCCAAAATAAAAAAAAACATTAAAGAAATAGATTGAGATTTATAATGGTTTGAGAGATAGAAATCCCCAATTCCACTCTACCAGCACTCCACTCCATGAGTTTATTGATTTTCACTATAACAACTCTTTTACCGGGGGCTCTCTACCAAGTACATAAAGCTATAAATTAATACAAATGATTATCTATGGTATCAATGCACACTATTACTATGACTATGAGAAAAATAGAATTAATTTACTTTTAAAAGAACAATTGCATCACACAGTTGCAAGCCTCAATTAACACTAGTTGAAGATACATCCTGAAAAGATGGTAAGCTTTAAATTGAAACTCATAATGATCTTTAGTGAAATTGACAAAATTTTAAGCATAACATAATTGGTTGTTATCTTATCTATGTACAGGAATTCTTATTATTTGTATGTACATGCATTCTATTCATTCTTCTTTTTTCTCCATATATATCCTTGAAGTGCCTAACTCTTCCTTTAATATATCATCTATTATTTTGAAAATAATCATGATATAATCATAATATTTGAGTTTACAATCCATGGAGAAGTTGATATGATAGTCCATTAATTCCATACATCCATTCCATCCAAATATAGAATAAGCTTCTACAGTAGCACTATCAAAGATAATATTCTTTAGATCTTTCCACTCTTGGAAAAATGAAACTTTTTACAAATTTATCATTCCATAAATTTAAAATCCCTTTTTAGAAATGGTTAAAAAGTATGAAATGAATTAACAAGATATTATAAAAGTAATCATGAAATTCTTCAGATAAGCTAATTCTTTGTACGACAATAAAAAAATAATTTTATTCACAAGATAATCTTATGAAATACATAATAAGATAAATGATATCTTTTTCTTTTTCATGTTGTATGATAAACTTAATTTAATACAGTGTTATGTAATTCTTCAACGAAAGATAATTTTGTTACCGAGGTGAGATAATTAGATTCCATTACTTATTCTATCATTCATAAGATAATCTTTTATGAATATATTTTTCATAAGATAATGTCTTATCATAACTTTAATATTTCTAAAATAATAGACTCTAATCAAACAATAGCTCAATCATACTCTTCATAAGATAATATATTATGTAGTAATATAAACTTGTATAACCGATCTTTCTGATTCTTTGTTTATGGAAGATAATATTTTATTCTCATAAGATAAAATACTTTTTTTAAACTAATACTTCACATGTAATATGAAAATCACTTATAGATTCAGCACGACAAAAATTGTTTTTATAAATTAAAGTGAAATGCTAAATAAAAACTTGTTGGAATAAAAATATGTATTTTTGAGTCATAAAAACATATAAAAACATTGATATATTTGAATAACATATTCCTGTCCAACAATAAACCCATTTTTGTTGATCCTAAAACCTAATTAATAGAAAACAAAAAATTTGAAAATGAAACTCTATTTTTATAGTTTTTAATAGAACATTTGAACAATGTATTCTTTCTTTTTCTTCTCCACCTTTGAAATAATTTTCCCAAAATAAAAATTTAAAAAATTCAAATTTATGCATTTTCTTTTTCGTATCCCCTCATTGTGATATTAGTAAGAAGTATATCAAGTAATACAATCATAATTCCAAATGAACAATAGTAAATAGTTTATAATACTGATTAGGAAGATAATTTTTAATCATGTTATTTTAAAAAAACTAAGTAATAGAGATATTAATGGAAATAAGTATATTAAACTAAACATGAGTAGTGAATACGTACTAAGAATAAAAAAATAATGACCATATAGATAAACAAATAAAAAATAAAAAAATAAGAATAATGAATAAATTTTAAACGAATAAGATGGAAGATTATTCAAAACAAACACTTCAATATGAAAAATTGAATAAATAATGAAATCTGAGAATGAAAGTAATCAAATTTTTTTAAAAAGATATTGAAATTTTTAAAGGATTTCATTCAACCAATGAAGTTTCAAATGTTTGTAAACTAACGATCCATTGGGAAACCATCACAAAACCCCAGAAAGGTGCATCAACTTTAAAACATGAAAAAATTATTAAGGGTTTTTTTCTTGAATGATTGATATTATCCTAAGGGTAAAGAGGATGAAGGTAGAGTAGAGTCGGTTGTTTCTCCAACAACAACACCCAATGTAAGTAAAGATGCACTAAGTCCTACTTGATTAGTCCCAGAGATCCATACAGTTGTGGATTGGATGTTGAGAGAGGCTCACTGAGCTATCTCCATGTCAATGTTTTATTTAGGTATAAATGATAGTTTAGAAAAAATGTTAGGTAAAATAATATACACTTATATAAAAAAACCTTATATTTTCTCTTTGAAAAAGATTAGTAGGATAAAAATTTTCTTTTAACCTTTTCAAAGAACTCACATGAAGATCCATGATGAGTGTTCCTAGAAGAAGTCTCCCTATAATATGAAATAAGGAATAAATACAATAATTAATAATTTTTACCATGTCATTATTGAAATAGTCTAAAATTTTTGTAAATCCATTTCATATCTACTGTGAGAAATTTAAAACTAGGTTCAGAATATCTTCATTCTTTGGGCACCTGAACACCAATTTTTTCAGTGTTTCATACTTATTATCTGAAATTTATACTGAATGATCAAATGAAACAACCTCTTTTACTATTTCTAACATTGGATATTCCTGGGTCTTAGAAAAAGAATCAACCACTTATTCCTCATCATCATTTTAATATTAAAACATCATAATTCTTATAAAAATTTTATGTAATTTTTTAATTTTATTGTCTAATAATTCAAAATTATTTTCTATGGATACATTCTTCTTTTTTAACTAGTAATAATGAAACATAAATCATTTTCAACTTGTGATTTCAATTGTTTAACTTCTCTAATTTTTATTATTGTGACATCCTAGACCCAGATGGCACTTAGGAGGTTCCCTGAGCCCAGTGGGCCACATGGCATCAAGCGCATCTCCCCAAATGATAGAGGTTATCGACTAGTATGAGATTCTAGGGTGTGTGTGGTGGGGAGATTATTCCCCCATTACTATAGTTTAGCATAGTATATTATTATAAATAGAGGTAATAAATGGAAGTAATAAGAAAACAGAATGCACAATGAAAGAGACTAATCAATGATTACTGAAACAACTGGAATAACATAAAAAAGTTGATGATGATATATTCCATGTCACTATAAAGATGGAAAACATTGATAAAAAGTAGAATTAATACATTAAAAAAATGTATAAAAAAGTAAATATATAAAATATCCCAAGTATCCTAAGCTAGAACTCAGTTATCTATTACCAACGGCATCCTATCATAGCAACTAATCACGTGCCTGAAGCATTACGCTTCCCTCTATCAACAACTATGTACAAGTAATCTACCCCATGTTCTAAATGGCCCATGGAGAGGGTGTGAGATAAATCTCATTAGGCCACCACCAATGGTGTCTATAACATACATCCCATGTAATGGAAATATAACAGTGCGCAAGAATATATAAATAAAGCAGAACAATGTTACTAAATTCCAGGTACCTACTTCATCCCTCGACTGGTGTCTAAACTTGTAACCAGTTCGTTAATTAAGTAATTTCAAATTTATATTATTAATTCATTTGATTCATAGCCAGTATTGAAATCACCTCAAGATATTATAAATAGTGAAGGTTCTAAGATGTAACAAGGCAACCCTGATTGATGACTAAATAGGATGTGGTTCCAAGTTAATCACCAATACGACCTCGACCTTAGGGGGAACTAACTCAGCAATAACTAAGCCTAGCTAAGGGTTAATATTGTAATAAAAGGAGAATTTTCCAAGTAATTTCCACAATCATACGCTTAATGAGTCCAAGGAGTTCATCCGAGGTAAAATCGGGATAAGTAATGACTGGGCCCAATGGGTTGTAAACATGGAACCTACTTGTCAATGATGGATACAATGAGTGTATCCAAGGCATACTATAATGATAATTAAGGGATCCTATGGTGTCATACTAGGAATCCATAGGTATGCGAGGATAGGGTTCACAAGTAGGTCTCACCCAAGGCAACCAACATCCTTGAATTGAAATTACATCCTCAACTACTCAAGGCATTCCCTTGGGAATCTAATAGATAACATGAGTCAATCCTTATTTTCAATATTTCAAGGTTTGTGTGCATAAATATTCACCTTATATTTAATTCACTACCATTGATTTGGTCATATGATAACCATGCCATTAAGAAATTCAATTGGTTCAAGTTTGGAATTTCATTAGTTTGACAAGGCCAAGTAGAATTAAACCATTTAATTTAACTTTTTGTCATAATAATTTAATTTTGTTCATCCACTAACTTCCACTATAAGAGTAAATTAGTTCTACAACATGCAACCAACCATCCATTTTTGAATAATATGTCCAAGTCATATTCAGACCACATACTTTTCAATTTATCACTTTAGTAAATTAGTCACACTTAGGAACTTCCCTTATGTGGGTCAAGTGAAAGTGAAATGGAGCATTCCATTCACTATTACATGATTAAATAGGCATTTAATATATTTAGTCTTACCATTAGTGTGGTGAATCTTGAGAACACCCAAATGATGGCTCAAAAGTTTCAGAATGATAAAAACCCAACTATAGAATATTACCCTACATGGGATGTCAGAAGTTGTGGACATAACCACCAACAACCAATCATGTTAATGGAAAGAGAATAACCATTTGGTTCAAATGAATATAATCATGGCATATAAATTCAATAAATGGAACCTGATAAAATCAGCAGGCCCCACACATCAATTCCAAAATCAATGAACTTGAGGGACGATTTATAGACCACCCACCTAGTACGCATAAAAATTTCCTCCTTTGGTATCAACCTCTAATTTGGATTAGATCAAATTATATCTGGAAAAAACAAAAAATTCTTACACCTTGATAGTTAGGTCAAGATAAAGGGAGACGAATAAAGGCTTAAACGAACTCGAGTACTTATCGTTGTGCATCTAATGTGATGAATGGAAGCTTGAACATAACCTGAATGAAGGAGATATCTTGATCCCTATCATAGACCTTCAAAAGTCTCTAAAATGGGGGAAATGGAGGTTCATCCCACTGGAAATTCTATTAGGGAAGAATGAGGGGGATAATAAGATCATTAAGGGTAAAAATGTAAAATTACCAAAAATTTAGCATGTTCATGGTTGGGCCGCATGGTTTTCCAAACCATTCACCAAACATTCACATGTACCTAGAGAAGAGGGGGAACTCATACCATTTGTCCACATGGTTTGAGAAACTATGTGCTAACCATGCATTATGGATCCTGCCAAAAATGGAGATCATCTGCAATGTTTTGACTAACCATTCAGCCATCCCACATGGTTTACTCTAACCATGCACTAGGCCCATTTTTCAAAAAATCTGGGTTCCCAAATCTGAACAAGCCCCAGACACCCTTGGGACCTTCTCTAACTCATTTGGTATCCATATTAGGTCCAAAATAAATAATTAGACTAAAATTTAAATGATTCATAATAGAGTGAAAAATCGGGTTCTTACAGTCTTCCCACCTTAAATGAACTCTCCCTTGAGTTCACCTTCTAAGAGTGGTAGTATACTTTCTAGAAAAAACTCTTTCCACTTGGCATGAACAATGGTCTCCCTCTTCTATGTATCATCATGCATGTGGTCATACTAACATAGCGCCCGTACTAGAGGGACAGACCGGCCTCAGAGAGCCTTCGTGCTCCGGTCAACAATGTGTATTGGATACTCTTCATGGTTAGCATCGAGATATAACTCAAATTCATTGGTATTAAAGGTATGAGATGGTTTGGCCTGATATTGATGAAGTTTTGAAACATGAAAGACATCATTCATGACATGGTACCTATGTGGTAGTAACAACTAATAGGTTATTGGCCCAACTCTCTCTAGGATGTCAAACAGCCCTATATAATGAGGAAAAAACTTCCATTTCTTTTGTAACAGTCTATGCCCGAGCCTGGGTGATGCTTGATGGAAAACATGATCCCTGAACTTGAAATCTAGAGGTCATCGATGGAGAATGGCATAAGATTTCCATCTAGACTGAGTAGTATACATATGCTTTCTTATTAGGCTAACCTACACTAAAGTCTCTTGTATGAGATAGGGACATAGTAGGGTTGCTTCACCTTCCTCTAGCCAGCATAGGGGTAAATGGAACGGCCTACCATATAAGTCCTCAAAAGGATCAATCTAAATTATCACATGAAAGATGTTATTATATGTGAACTCGATGATAGGGATACGCTGCTCCAATGAACCGTCAAAATCAAGGACACATGTTAATAGCATGTCCTATAGAACCTATGTTGTTCGTTCTGAATACCCATTGATCTGAGGGTGAAAAGTTGTGCTTATAAGCACCTATGTACCCATATATTTATTTCAATACCTTCCAGAACTGTGACATGAAACGATCAACCCTAATTAAAATTATGGTATGAGGTAAATTGTGTAGTCATATGATATCATAGATATACTTCCTTCCCATGTCGTCAAATGAGAAATTCTCCCCAATAGGAATGATGTGGGCTTCTTTCATTAGTCAGTCAATAACCATCCATACTACGTCTCTACCCCTTAGAGACCTAGGTAAGCTGACTACTAAATCCATATGTATATCTTCCCATTTACATTCTAGTACTGGAAGTAGTTGTAACAAGACTACAGGTCTCTAGTGATTCACCTTCACCTACTGATAGGTGGAATACCTAGTGATAAATTCTATTATTTGACGTTTCATCCCAAGAAACAAATACTGGCATCGTATATCTTGATATATATTGGAGATGTCTAGTTGAACTACCCACTAAGAAGTGTGGGACTCTTTCATCAACTCATCCCTCATATCTGTAGAAACTCAAACATGCCCATGAATACACAAGATGTTTTCTATGTACACAGACTAATTTGGAGTCAGGTCTGCTCCTGATATACTCTCAGGGAGAACCAAGCCATCAAGATCTGAAAATTTTCTACCCTTCCCTTTTTCAAAGAAGGAAGAGGTAACTGTTAAGGATAAAAGTTAATAATTATTGTGACTATCATGAAACTCTAGATGAAGCTTAGAGAATAGGTCCATGAACTTCCATTCATTATTGTCTTCCCAAACGGCATGTGCCTGAGTTTTTTGACTTAGTGCATCTGTGACTGCATTTCATTTTCCAGGCATATAGGAAATCTTGAAATCAATGGTCTAAAGATATTTGACCCATCTTCGATTTCTAAGGCTCAAGTCAAACTATAAAAAAGATAAATTTAAGTATCTTTTTGTCAGTGTACACCACATAGATCCCACCCAAAATATAATTTCTACAGCAACATTAGGCATGGACAACTGCTACTAGCTCAAGGTAGTGCATCAGGTAATTTCTTTCATGAGGCCTCAACTTTCAATATTTGTATGAAATGACCCTGCCTTTATACATCATCTCTACTTATAAGATTTTTCCTGATGCATCATAGAAGATGATATAACCTCTTCCTGGCTCTGGCAGAGTCAGAATAGGTGTTGAGACAAGTCATCCTTTTATCACATTAAAGGATTTATCAAATGCTTCTGACCAAAGGAACTCAACACCCTTATTTTTATGGCCAATAAGAGGTGAATCAAGGTGTGAGAAGTCCTATATGAAATGCTTATAATATTAGTCCATCCCCAAGAAGCTCCATAAATTAAACACATTCTTGGATTGTTCCCAGGAAACAACCACACTCACTTTCTTTGGGTTAATAGAGACTCCTAATTCTCAGATAATATGACCTATGAAGTGAAATATATTGATCCATAAGTGGCACTTAGAAAACTTAGCATAAATATGATGCTCTCATAGTATACTCTAAATTATCTCAATGTTCTTAGTAAGGTCACTATGAGTGTGAGAATACACCAATATTTCATCCACAAAGACTATGAAAAAACAATCCAAATATGGGTGGAATACCCTATTCATCAGATCCATAAAAATTTTAGGTGCATTCATAATACAGAACGACATAACTAGGTACTCATACATACCACTCTTGCTATAGAATGTTGTACGATGTATGTCTGATGGCCTTACTTACACATGATGATAGCCATATCTCAGGTCGATCTTAGAGAAGACCCTAGCTCCTCAAAGGTGGTCAAAGAGATCATATATTTGAGGTAGTGGATACCAATTCATAACCATAATATGGTTCAACCATATGTAATCCATTCACATACGAAGGTTCCCATCCTCCTTCATGGAAAAAAGCATGGGAAACCCCAAGAGGAAGTGTTGGTCTATATAAAACCTTTGGCCTCCATGTAATCTAACTACCAATTGAGCTCCTCGAGATCTATAGGTGCAATCCTTTATTGAGGAATGGAAAATAGAGCTACTCCTGTAACAAGATCGATCATAAACTCTACCTCCCTCTTAGGAGGTAAGATAGAAAAGACATTAGGAAAAACATCTATGAAACAAACTACTAATCTATGGAATTCATCTTGGACTAAACCTTGATCCTCCATGAAGAGTTTGAAAATATGGGTGGTTACCCCACCTAGCCCATGATGCTCTGGTCTGGATCTTCTAGCATGGAAATCCTACTCACCATTATGTAAATAACTTCTTCCCTCTTGTCATGTAAATGATATTGTTCAATGATAGCAGTCCACAAAGGAGTGAAATAGAACCAACCAATCTATACCAAGAATGATATTGAATCTCATCATCTCAAGAACAAAGAGGTCTCATAAGAAAGGGTAATTTCCTACCTTAAGGGGATAGTCCCTACACAGGCGTATGTCCTCTGATCATACCCCTAATAGTGTATTTATGGTCATAACACCACGGTAACACTATATTTCCATCCCAAGTGTGTTGATGATAAATAAAGAGATAAATGAGTGTGAAGAACCAATATCAAATAAAGTAAATTCTATAGTTGAGGATACTATAATAGTACATCGTACAGTATGTGATCTCGCAGCCTTATCCTCAAGTATTGGCTATAAGCCATGCATCTATCCTGATCCACAGCCCTAGGCAACAAATGGACTTTCGTGATAAAAAATGATTTACTAGAGCTGCTGGTGATCACAGATCAGGATACCACGGCCATGACCACCTCCTCGTCTAGTCCTTCCGATGCTACCCAACTCTCTAGCTGACTCAGAATAAAATAAACTACTCCTGAAGGTGGAGCAGATGTGGATCCTCTTCTACATGAAGATGATGTAAAGGCCTGATAGGAACATTGATGATGCCCTATATGGCCGCAAGACCAACACTCCTATGGTTCTCTATCACAATGAGGCTTCATATTCCCCATATGTTTGCACTAGTGAAATGCTACAGAACTACCTACATAGGTACCCTAGCTACCACTACCCTACTGAGAAACATCGAGGGAATCCTACCTGCCACCAGAAGAATTGATGTCCTGACATGGCACTGGTCCTCTGTGCCCAGTACTGTCACGGTCCCTCTGGTTTCTCTTAGTGATAAGAGCCTGATTTACTTTTTTAGAGAAATTTCGTAGGTGAAATACATTCACCTAGGTGAATATGGAATATTGGAGCCTATCCTCGAAGCATCTAGCATGTGAAATCAAATCACCAACTAGAAGTAGTGAAAAGTGATTCAACTCTATAAAACGTGCTGAATACTCCATAGTTGACAAGGAACACTGCTTGAGATGCATGAATTATTTGGATCTGTCAACTCTCAAAATATGAGGAAAGAACTGATCATAGAAGGCAGTCTAAAAATCAACCCATAACATGCCCTAATGACGACCAGCCTAGGTAATCACATCCCAATAGTGCTTGGATGAATCACTTAGTATGTAACAAGAAAATTTCACCCTCCACTCTAGAGGCATCTTCAGATGCTCAAAATATAGATAGGGTTTCCTATAGATGAGACTCAGTAGCTTGTAGACCAACATCCCTAAAAAGGTGGGAGTATATTGCAGCTAGAACCCATGAGTCAGATCATCCCTCATAAGTACAGCTCATGGAGCACCATGCATGGACTGCATCAGACGTAGGAAACAATTAAAAACTTAGGAATTGGTTCCCAAATCAGGTACAATAGGTTATTCCTCCAATGGAACTCTTGGTGGTATGATTGGCGGCTCAGTTCCCTCCATATCTATAGAATGGTCATCACCACCTTCCTGGTGCACAGCACGAGGATTTTGTGGTGGAATTGGTTTATAAATTCCAATAAAACACCTTAGAACAATCTTTTAAGCATGAATATTGTATCATAAGAGGAATCTGAATGTAATAAAACTGACTACCCAATTCATACTACCTGAATTACCCGCTTTGATTTCTAGGTATCAGTAAGTGCTCAGATCTTATTTTTAGGGGTTTAAATAAATTAAGGGCCAATATTACCTTGCTTCCTCATTTACTGGTAAATGTTTCATTTTATTTATCATTTAATTACTTAGTTTACTCCTTTACCTTTTATAATCATGATAAGTTGGGATAAGGACATACAACCATTCATCTTTTATGTTTGTATTTTCTTATAACATGTATCAAAGTTCCTTTAAAATGGATTTTCACTCCTAGTGAATCAGGGCCCATACTCATTATCACAAAAAATGACACCCATTTGAATTTCCAATTAAAGGCTTGGTTTAGTAAATTACTCATTCCAACCCATGAGGTCCCATAACACATCATGAATTAATAAAAACAACTACTCAATCATAAACCATAGTAGCACAAGAAAAATATATAAACAAGTAAAGGCTCACTCATCAATGAGAGGAATAACAAGAAATGAAAAGTAGTGAAATGCACCTATATGGAAAGAAAATATGCATGACATATAAATTCTAGGTGCCTACTATGATTCATGTAACAACTCTCCTTACCCTCATATCATCGAACCAAGGATAAAATAGAATCTCAATTAGAATAAAAAACAACAACACCACATAGCATGTGCATCACCCAATAGTTAAATGATATCCACAATAGTAGTAAAAAAATAGAACAACAATTGTACTTCAGGAAACATGGATTTTAACTCGAACATGGGTTCGCGATGCCCAAGAATAGCTTATGACCAAGCTCCAAGTGTTCCTTATCTCTTGAATATTGGATCCAAATAGTAAATCAAGAAATAAACCACTCTGATACAACTTTGTGATGTCTAAGACCCGGATGCCACTTAGGAGGTTCCCCCAGCCTTGTGGGCCACATTACCTCAAGAACATCTCTCCAAATTACAGAGGATTCTGACTAGCAGCAAGGGTCTAGGGTTTGTTCGTGGGGTGACTATGCCCTCATTACCAGAGTGTATCATATAGGATTATTATAAACTGAGGTAAATAGCATAAGAAAGAAGTAAAAAAATGAACAGGGGAAGAGACTAATCAATTATAACTAAACAAAATGGAATCAAATTAATAGATGATGATGATATAGTCATGTCACTAAAAAGATATAAAATATAGATACAAATTAGCAGGCATACATGAGAAACCCAATGTAGAAAAAATTAAATACAAAAACTATCCCAAGAATCCTGAGATACAACTTGGTCATTTTCTACCTGCTCCATCCTAGCACAGAATCAATCATGTGTATGAAGCATTATGCTTCCCTCTATCAACAACTGCATACATGTAATCTTCCTTGGGTTCTAAACGGTGCTCGAAGATGATGTGAGATAAATCTAAGTGGTCCACCATCAATGGTGTTTATAACATCCAACCCATGTAATTTAAATATAACATTGCACAAGCTTGAATAAATAAAGTAGTATAGTGTAACTATTTGTCAGGTACCTCCTTCAGCCCTCGGCTAGTGTCAAAACATATAACCAGTTCATTAATTTTTTAATTTCCAATTTAAAATAATAATTCACATGAGGCATAACCAGCACTAAGATCACCTCATGATAGTATAAATAGTGAAGGTACAAAGATATAACATAGAATCCATGATTTATTACTAAATAGGAAGTGGTTTGAAGGTAATCACCAAGGAAAACTAGAACTTAGGGGTCACTAACTCAGTAGTAAGTGGGTCTAGATATGGGGGTAGGAGTGTAATCCAAGGAGAATAGTCCAACGCATTTCCACAATAAGACACCTACTGAGTCTAATGAGTTCATCTGAGGTAAAACGGGGCTAAGTAATGACTAGGCCCGATGGGCTGTAACCATGGAACCTACTTGTCAATGTTGGGTCCAAGGAGTGTATCCAAGGAATCATGTAATGATAATGAAGGAATCTTATGGTGTAATATTAGTAATCCATAGGTATGTGAGGATTGGGTTCTCTGGTAGTTCTCACCCAAGGCAACATACATCCTTGAATCGGAATGACGTCCTCGAGTACCCAAGTCATTCACTCAGGAATCCAATATCTATCACAAGTCAAGAATTCATATAAATATTTCAAGGTCCATGTGAATAAAGATGCACTATACATTTAATTCAATACTATGAATTTGGTCATATGATAGCCATGCTATTAAAAAATCAATTGGTTTAAGCCTTGCCTTTAATTAGTTTAACATGGACATGTAGCATGAAACCGTTTAATTTAAATGTTCATCATAATAATTTCATTTGGTTAAACCACTACCATCAACCGTAAGTGGAAAAAGGTGCTATAGCATGAAACCAACCATCAATTTTCAATTAATATGGATAAATCATATTCATACCACATACTTTCCAATTTATCACTTTAGTCAATTAATCACACTTAGGCACTTACCTTAGGTGGGTCCAGTAAAAGAGACATGGTAATTTCCATTCACCATTACATGATTCAATAGGAATTTAATATAAAAAGGATTACCATTTGTGTGGTCAAGCTTGAGAACACCCAAATGATTGCTCAAAAGTGTTAAAACGCTAAAAACCCAATTATGGCATATTAACCTACATGGGGTGTTAGAATTTTCGGACATAACCACCAAAAACCCATCACATTAATGGAAGTAGGATAACTATATGGTTCTAATGAATATAATCCTGGAATATAAATTTCATAAATGGAACTGACGAAATATGTGGTCCATACACATCAATTCCAAATTCAATGAACCTGAGGGTTGAGTTATTGAACACCCACCTAGTAACTGTATGATTATCCACCTCCAGTATCAACCTATTATTTGTCTTGGATCAGATTATATCTGAAAAATGAAAAAAA
This sequence comes from Viscum album, assembly GCA_963277665.1. Lineage (NCBI taxonomy): Eukaryota > Viridiplantae > Streptophyta > Magnoliopsida > Santalales > Viscaceae > Viscum > Viscum album. Next base: position 1,706,205,554 of record OY728143.1, on the reverse strand, counting down.
CTCTTACACCTCAGTAACTAGTTAGAGAGAAATAGAGATGAACAAAGGCTCAAACGGACTCAAGTACTTACCATTGGGCATTTAACGTGATGAACAGAATCTCAAATGGATCCTGGATGAAGGAGATATCTTAATCCCCGGGTTAGGTATTCAAAAAGATCCAAAATGGGAGATATGAATGTTCATCCCATGGGAAATTGGATTAGAGAAGAAGGAGGGGGTAATTAGATCATTAAGGGTAAAAATATAAACTTTCCCAAAATTTATCCTGTGTATGGTTTGGATGCACAGTTTTCAAAACTGTGCACCAACCATGAACAGGTGCCTAGAAAAGAGGGGTCACCTGGATGGTTAGCCCACATGGTTTGAGAAACCATGCACCAACCATTCATTATGGCTCTGTAATAAAATACAAACCATCCTCACATTATACTCTAATCATGCGTGAGGACCATTTTTTCCAAAAAGCTAGGTTTTGAGCTCCAAACAAGCCTCGGATACCCTTGTTATCTTCACTAACTCGTTAGGAATCCATATTAGGTCCAAAAAAATAATTAGACCAAAATATAAAGGATTCATACCTGAGTAAAAATTCAGGTTCTTACAATTGTAACATGGTTTTAAATTCCATCTTAGATTGATCAATTAACATAAGATATTTTTTAGTAAATAACAATATTCTTCTGATTTCATCAATCAATTACATTCATTGATCTTAAATTACTTCATTGGATAGAATTTCTCACTAGATATAAGAAATTGTACAATTAATTATGTCTATCACCACAGACACTCCTTCTAATCCTGAGAAAACATCCTCCTGATTCGAGGTTTCCTAGGAGGGTTTTACAGATATCTTTTAAATGAAAGAATGATATAAAAACATTTCTTCTTTAACATCATATCTTGAAATACAATGATCATAGAGTCTAAATTTCATTCCTATAATCTAGAAAGTAAAATTTTAGATATTCATATTCTAACATCAACTTATAGTATCTTTATCTAGCTCTTTTTTTAGCTATTTACAAATAAGCTGTAGGAATTTATGATTGTGTATGCTATTCATGAATTAGAGATAAAGTGTCTTGATGAAATTCCAGGCTTATTATGTCATCCAAAAAATGATTTCCATCAGTAGTGGGTTTATCCTCTTGAGACGGTTCTCTAGAAACAGCTCTTACTCGATCACTTGTAGCTAACTAAAATGAATGTATGTTTTCCTGTTCTTTTACTTAACCAACTACATTTTGACTAATAAGTTCAAGTGATTCTAGTCTAAATCTTAAACTTGTCTCACTTGTTAGAGATATTTCAATTAAGGGTGTTTCATCCAATGAAATTGATATAGCTTCTTGTCTAATACATACTAATCTTATGGTTCTAGAGACCAACACTTGTCTATGGGAAGAAACTGGGATAACAATAGGTAATACTAATGCAAGAGAAGGAGTTAAAATAATTTCAAGAGAATATTCTCTTCTAGACTATACAAAAAATCTAACTCATATTCTTCCTTCCATTAGGGTCTTTTTAAGAGAATGTCTCGTACACTAATAGATTGGACTGGCCTCTATACTAAAATTGGAATAATTGATGGAACTTCAACACCATTGGAAAAAAACCCATTCTGGATGACACCTTATTAGTAAAATCCTAGTCTGTTCCAATATTATATTCTAAACTTACTAGTACCAACTTTTTCAAAGTACAATTTAATAGAAACACTTTTTCTCAAAATACTTATGCTTAATGTTATCAATCCATAATAACAGGTGTAAATATTATCATCCAAAAAAATACAATATTCTTTAAAAACTAAGGTTAACATTCTTCCAAAAGGAATGAAATTCACAAAATTATTTTGTACATTTAAAGCCCGTAAAATTCAAGGAAAATTTTTTCTTAATTTTCTTTGGGATTTTACAAGAACGCAGTTTCTAGCGGCACTTGATTCTGAGGCCCGGTGTGCCCGAAATTCCTATCCGAAGTTTAGCTCGGGTACGTTCAGTGAACGAACGAGCGGAAAATTCTAACTTTTGAACCGGTGCTCGGAATATAATTCCAAGGGCACCGATAAAACCGCAGCGCCGGTAATTGCTTAGGAAGACCTTTACTGGATTTGCGTTTTCTCGGGAGGATTTGTTAAAAATTAGGGAGTTAAATGTTAGGTAAAATAAATTTTGTGCAAATTTATTTTATCCATGGTAGTTTAATTCTCTCATGGGAAGTTGTTGGTGGGGCACACAACCACCCAATTTCCCATGTGAGGTTATGAGGGCGGTGGGGCCCACACGAGCCCCCATCTTCTCATATTCCCTAACTCCTCTAATCTCCCACTTAAGTGTGTAACCCTTAAAACTTCCCATTTAATTTGTGACCTTTCCTATCCCCACATTTATTCAATGCCAACTCTTTAATTTAATTAAGTGAGTTATGTATTTGAAATTTTTAATTTTGAAAGGCATGACTTAAGATAATAAAATGAGAGGGATCTTATTTTATTAGGTTGGATGGTGGTGTAAGGGGATTGGGGAGAAGAAAACTCTAAGTCTTGAAGTTCATCTTCTTCCTCGTTGTAGAACACGAATAATGTTGAACCTTAGACGAAGAACTTCGTCACATCAAAGGGGAGTTCGTCGTACCGTCTTCTTCCCTCTCCGCAGCCGGTGAGAGACGCCATCCTCAGAGATCGACGACGTGACGCCGTGTACCGTGACGTCGACGACTCTCTTCTCTGTGACGCCGAAAACGCTTACGGAGTCTTCTTCCACGACGATCTTTTCTGCGATGAACCTTCATTCTTCTCGTTATCAAGGTAGGGGTGTGTTTTTATTTGAGCAATGCTGATTCTTCCTTCTTTTGTTTATCTTGACCCGCTTTCTACCAAAGTAACATGGAAGGACTGGGCCAAACGAACATGTCCCGATTCCTCTGCCGTTTTGTGAATGTTTGGTGGGATCTTCATGTTCTTCATGGGTGATGAACACCGGAACGTTGCTAGTTCAGTGTGCGATGCAACGATACCAATTGAAGATCCAACGTCATGACGTCCTAGAAAAGGTGCGACGATGATAGCAGGCGACGGATCAAACCGGAATGGGAGAGACCGTACCTTGAACGTTCTTCAAGTGGGTGAATCAAATCGTGATTTCGGAGCTGATCGGAGGCCCAAAAACACCGTAGACGATTACGGGACATTGGGGCAACATAGTGTCCGAAGTTTCGTGATGAGCGGACTGTTAGAATGAAGAATGGATGGCACGGGAGGCGCGCTGGCCGAAGGCGTCAATTCTGGAAAATTCTAGAATACACGGTGTGTTCCACTGACCAACATGCCGTGTAGTGTGGGTGTACTGCGACTGGATTTTCGGGTTTAGACAAGTAACACACGGCGTGTGACCCCGGCCACATGGTGTGTAATCTCTATGTAGAATAGTAGAAGCAGCTTCGTGGAACTCAGCGTGTAATCTGGGGATACACGAACATGGATTTGAGTACACGGGCATGTACTCCACCACACGACCAAGCATGGCCAGCATACACGGAGCCGACCCAGATGTTTGGCCACAGCGTGTAACCATACCACATTCCGTGTACATACTTTTTACACGAACAACCCATCGACACGGGCTGTGGAATACGGACAGTACCCGTGGACAGAAGACGTGGCTTGTAACCATACCACACGCCGTGTACTTACTTTTTACATGACCATCCCTGCGACACGGGCCGTAACACATGGGCAGTACCCGGTGTCAGATGACACGGTGTGTATCGTATATCTACATGCCGTGTACTTTTGGAAAATGGTTTGGTCGTCCTGTTCTCGGTGACTTGGGCACATTTTTCTTGGTTTTTCCCTAAGACGTGGGACGAAACGTTGGGTTACATCATCTCTGGTCTTCATGATGGTTGATGTGTCCATCCCTTGACTTGAGGAGAGGATCCTCCGAAAACGATCTTGTTGTGTACGGGAACCCTACAGCTGACTGCGACTACGATGACGACGACTGTACAGAAATCCTCTGTGGATTCAACGACGACGACTACAGCACTCAGCGATCCTATGTGGATCAGTGCTACCGATCCTGTGTGGGTCTGATCCTGTGTGGGTCAACACTCAGCGGTTCTGTGTGAGCCAACGCCTACAGATCCTCTGTGGTTCCGATCCTGTGTGGGTCTTTGCGGGGGTTAGTTACCTATCGATCCTTTGTGGGTTAGATCCTTTGTGGTTCATTACGGGGGTTAGTACCTATAGATCCTTTGTGGGCATGATGGATTGGATGAATCAGTGGAAATATCTGATCATCTTTATCGTCATACAATGAAGTATACCTATGTGAGCTGAATCATGTTTTGCTTTCCTTTGTGGGTTGTGTTGTGCTATCCTGTGTGGATTTTGTTTTGCTTTCCTGTGTGGACTGGGTTGTGTTTTCCTGTGTGGACTGGGTTTAGTTGGGCTCGGAGGTTGGAGAGGACTGGAATTGATGACTTAGGTATATGTATGGGCATATACCTAAGCAGTGTCGGATGTTACTTCGTGATTGTATCTTTCCTTAGTGGATTATCCTTTGTGGATTCTGGGAGACCTTCGGGGGTCTCGGAGTCCCTACTGAGTAGCTTATACTCACCCCTTCACGGGCTATGCCCGCACTACATTGTGTTGGTTGCAGACGACGGACAGCACTGATCATGGTTGAGGCTTGCGGAGCAGGACGGTACCTGGAGGTGGACCATTGGGCGAGACGTACTGAGAGAGAACGGTTGGACCCTAGGATCTGTGGAGGCCATCTGTACTCACCCTTCAGGTGGGAATTCCAGTGGATGGATCGATGTTGCGGCTTTACTTTCTATTGTTGTTTTCCCTTTCGAGTTGTACTTTACTTTCAGTTGGGTTTGTATTCTGGCCCACTTACTTTTTCCGCACTTACTGTTGTACCCAGTTTTTACTTAGTGTTTACTTCTACTGTTTGCTTACTCTGTGATGTTTGTTTACTTTACAAAGGAAATGGCTTCCCTTTTTACCGGGAATTATGCCTTGGTGCTAGTCGCCAGCCCCTGGCCTATGGAAGGCGGGCTTGGGGTAGTCACGGCACGGGCCCCGAGGATGGGTTGTGACAAATTGGTATCAGAGGACTTCGGTTCTACCGCAGAACTCAGGACTCTAATCTTTTTCTATGTGAAGCAATAGTGTTAAGAGTATTGAGTGTGGTTATCAGTCCAGGCAGTCCAGTGTTGGTGCGACGGATGACGTATCCATACACCAGGACCCTGACTTCTGATTTCTGACTTAATACATGAAAACATTGATTACATGTGTATTTAAAGTTTTCTTTGTGATTACTTTGTGTCAGCTCACCAGGTATACTGTTTGACCATGGCGCACTTGTTTCTTTTCAGGATGGCCCCACGACGGCAGCCAGCTAGGGTTATGAGAGTTGTGTGTGACGACAGCCCACCGAGCGACGAGGCCTTGGTACAGGGCCCTTTGACAGCTGAGGCATGATCGTACCACGATTCACTGTTTTATTCCACCCTTACACCACAGTTTTAAACTAGTTTTGTAATTAATATTCCAAATATAATAATAAATTGCACTTCATGTTTGAATAAATCAATTAATTTTAATCAATATTACAATGGGCAATGTTACTTGTTTTTTTGTTTCAATGTAGGTGGAGGTGATTTGGAGGGCCTTTGATGAAGTGGAAGAAAAATGGGCCAAAATTGCATGGATCCATGGACATCTGTCCACTGTTTTGAATAGTACACAACATCCATGCATTCAAATGGGCTGAATTTTTGTGGACCTGTCCAAAATTCAATAGGCTACATTTCATATGAAGGAACCCAATCCTGATTCGGCTTTTATGGGGCCCATCCGAACTGATATGTCCAAGCCACCGAATTTGGACCAAGTCAAATGCGGTGTTCTGTATTTTATCAATATCTTGAGATGTAGTTGTTTAAATAGTTCCAAACTTTCGGTGGAGACATTCAATAGGTAGGTCTACAACTTTTCTATTTTCTCCAAAGTGAGATAATACTGTCTGAAGGCCGAAACGCGTTGTGTAAGTGGATTGATGAAATTTGTGTGCCCAAAACCACCTCCCACATTTCCTATAAAAGGACACCTTGGGCTCCTCATTTGGAAGTTCGGCCAAGAGGCAAGGTGCTGCCATTTTGAAGTCCCCAAGGATTCTTCTCAACATCTCTAGAGGTTCTGGAGGCTATGGGAGGTCCTACTTCAACATCTTCTTCTTCTTCCCCTCCCATGGGTTTCTAAACCCCTTGTGATCACCCGGGGAGGAACGTGATGTACATCTCGAGCTTCATGTTTGTAATATTTGAATGATCTTTTAAATTCCAGATTGTTGTGTTGTTTTTCATCATCATCTATTCTTATTTTATTGAGTTATGTACTGGTATGTCATGATCAACTCATATGATCATGTTTGGGGGTACCCATTCATGTGATGTTTCACACACCGTTCGCCACTTTCTTTCCCCCTTTCAATTGCGGTATTTGTGTGGTTTATATTGGTCAATTGAACTCACACAAGCTCTTTCAAGGCCATTTACATTTATTTCATGGTATCACAATGAAATAACATGCAAACCTGGAGAGCACATCGAATTCTTCATGTGTTTCCTTGGTGAGTTTCGGTTATGATGTCGAACACAAATCACCCAATCATCGGTGGTGTCCGGTGAATCGTTATGTGTTTTCGACTGAACCCTAGGAGGTATCCTAGTATAAACTCAGTAACATTATGGTTCTTGGTGTTAAAAACCAGGGATTAAAAGATCATAACCCCATCCCTTGAAGCGATGAAGGATGAGCATCATGAGACTTCTCCGGGTTGATCACGCTTAATCAATCTTGTTCATTTCTACTTAGTTTTATCGCTTTCATTTTCTATTTTCATCATTAATCATAAAACCCCCAAGTTTAAAAAAACCTAATTCACCTTATACTTTCATAATCAGAACCCTCTTTTAAAATTAATGATCTAAGGCTCCGTCGAGAGACGACCTAGGGTTGCTGTTATACTGCAGAAATTCTAGTCAAAATTAAACAACTAATTTGACGTGCTCGACAACACGGTCAAATTTTGGCGCCGTTGCCGGGGATCCAAGATCATTTTTTTTTCTTTATTTAATTTTATTTAATTATTTTACTTCTTAATTAGTACTCCTCTAAATACCCCACCCCCATTTGATTTTTTTTGTTTTGGGTTTTGTCTTTATTTTTTGTTGTTTTTGGTGTGTTCTTTCTCTCTCTCTCTATCTTTCTCTCTTCTTCTCCATATACCTCTCTAATTCTATAGTATAACATTCTATTATTATTTCACACTTCTTAAGTTTTTTTTATCCATCTAAAAAAACACAACAAAAAAATCAATCAATCAAACTATACATCATTGTTGCATGACAAGATCTGGTAAAGAAACACTACTTGAATTTGACCCTGAAATTGAAAAGTCACTTCACACACAAATAAAGGCATTTAGAGAAGGTAAATCAAGTAACATTGAGGAACCCCTTGTGAAACCTCAAGTGTTTCTAAACCAACCCAAAATTGAACCCAATCAAACCCAAGAAAACATGGCTGTAAATAATCAAACTTTAAAAGAACTTACTACCCCTGATGTGGAGTACCAACCTGCATACATCCAATATCCCGAGGAAGCATCCAACTTTGAGCTTAGATCAGGTATCATCCACCTTCTTCCAAAATTCCATGGTCTTCCCGATGAGGACCCTCACAAACATCTAAAGGAGATTCACATAGTGTGCTCCACCATGAAACCCCAAAATGTGTCTGAGGACCTCATTAAGTTTAGGGCCTTCCCTTTCTCCCTTGATGGTGTAGCCAAAGATTGGATATACTATTTGTCTTCCACAATTGGGTGCTGGAATGACCTAAAAAGACTTTTTCTATAGAAGTTCTTCCCTGCCTCCCGAACTGCTTCAATTAGGAAAGAAATATGTGGAATTAGGCAATCACAAGGAGAGACCCTTCATGAATACTGGGAGAGATTCAAAAGACTTTTCTCAAGATGCCCCCACCACCAGATTAGTGAACAACTTTTAATTCAATACTTCTATGAGGGACTTATCCCCATGGATCGTGGAATGATTGATGCTACAGCTGGTGGTTCCCTAGTTGACAAAACTCCTTCTGCCGCTCGTGACTTAATAGCCAACATGGCTCAAAATGCACAACAATTTGGTACACGAGCTATTGTACCAACCCGAGGAGTTAATGAGGTAAGTCATTCATCCCTAGAACAAAAGGTAGATACTAAACTTGATGATATGCATACCCTTATAAGGCAATTAGATCAAGCACAAGGTAACTCACACTCTACTTCTATTCCATTGCATTGTGGTATTTGTTCTGATAACACTCATTTTTCTGACCAGTGCCCACAACTTCAAGATTCATCTGAGTCCTGTGCAGCTTTATTCCCAGGGCGTCCATTCCAACAAGCGCCTCCCTTCAAGCAAGAACAATTCAGGCCAAATCCAAATCCAGGGTGTCAAGCACAACCCCAATACCGACAAGGAGGAAACTCAAGCTACCCAAAGCAGAATTGGTATCAACAAGGACAAGGTATGAAACCTTCTTATCCTTCAACTTCTCAAAACAATCATCCTCCTCCTCCTCCCAAATTTGAACCAAGCCTCGAGGACATGGTGAAACAAATGGCAACCCAGAACCTTCAGTTCCAACAGACCACACAATCATCTATTCAATACCTACGAACCCAAGTGGGGCAATTGGAAAACACCATCGGTGAGCTTAATATGCAAGGTTCTGGACAACTATCATCCCAACCCATTTCCAATCCAAAGGACAAAGGTAATGTATGTGCAGTTACACTTCATAGTGGTAAAGAAGTTTCTCCTTCTACTGATTCTGCACAACAGGTATGTACCCCTCATGAAAACTCTCTTTCCCAACCCTCAAAAACTTCATGTGAAGAAAAACAAGACAAAATGGTAATCGAATAGTAATTAATGATTCAAATGAACAATCCATTCCTCTTCCTTTCCCTCAAAGACTCTCTAAATCTAAGAAAAACTTTGATAATGAGATTGAAAATGAAATAATGGATACATTTAAAAAATTTCAAGTTAATACTCCATTGTTGGATGCAGTCAAGAAAATTCCCTATTATTCCAAATTTCTTAAAGAGCTTTGCACCCATCGACGAAGGCTGAAGGGGAATGAGAGAGTCAACCTGGGAAGGAATGTATCGGCCTTGATTCAACCGGCAATTCCAACCAAATGCAAGGATCCCGGCACATTGTACCATAGGGGAGACCTTCTTTTCTGATGCTATGCTAGATTTAGGTGCTTCCATTAATGTAATGCCTCACTCCGTGTATACTTCTCTACAGGTTGGAGAGCTTCAACCAATAGGCATTGTTGTGCAACTTTCCAACCGGAGTACAACACATCCAAAAGGAGTGATTGAGGATGTCCTTGTTAGAGTGAAGAATCTCATCTTCCCCACTGATTTCTACATTCTTGAGATGGAAGATACTCGAACCCAAGGACATGCCCCTCTCATACATGGGAGGCCATTCCTAAAAACAGCAAAGACGATCATCAATGTTCACAATGGTATGTTGTCCATGGAATTCGGAGGAGAAAAGGTATGTTTTAACATCCTTGAGGCTATGAAACACCCCATTGAAGAGCACTCCACTCTTCCTGTCTATTCAATGGAAGTTCTCTCAAACAATGCACACACACACAATTCTCTCCTCAAACCAAACTCTGATTATTTTTTGTTTTCTTCACCCTTGGATGATTTGAGTTTTGGTTCTTCTTTTGAATGTTGTGTGGGTTCAAAAAAATGTAAATTGTGTGCTTTAATTGATGAGTGTGTTTATTCTGAGGTACCCATGAATATCGATGATTCTGCAAATCTCATTTCAATAGATTCTCTTTCCTTTGAGAATAAACATGAGCAGATAGATAGTTTCATGGATCTCACTCCCCCTAAATCCCCTCCCTTAATCCAGAAACAACCGGTGTTTGAACTTAAACAACTTCCTTCTAATTTAAAATATGCATATCTTGAGGGTATTGACCAATTGCCCGTCATTATTGCCAATAACCTCTCTCCACAACAGGAATTGAAACTGCTCAAACTTTTGAGAGATTGTAAAAAGGCAATAGGATGGACATTAGCTGATATTCCCGAGATTAGCCCATCTATTTTTATGCACCATATACTTTTGTATGATGAGGCTAAGCCTGTAAGACAATCTCAACGCCAGTTGAATCCCACTCTCCTTGAAGTGATAAAATTGGAAGTCAGTAAATTACTTGCTGTAGGGATCATTTATCCTATATCTGATAGTAAATGGGTTAGCCCAGTGCAAATTGTGCCTAAAAAACAGGAATAACAGTTGTGTCAAATGAAAGGAATGAATTGGTTCCAACACATGTGCAAAACAGTTGGCGAGTCTGTATTGACTACCGTCGACTGAATCAAGCCACGCGGAAGGACCACTTTCCTTTACCTTTCATTGACCAAATGTTAGAACGATTGGCTGGTAAGTCCCATTATTGTTTCCTTTATGGATATTTGGGTTATTTCCAAATCCATATAGCCCCTGAGGATCAAGAAAAGACAACATTTACCTATCCATTTGGCACATTTTCATACAGAAGGATGCCATTCGGTCTATGTAATGCTCCTGGTACTTTTCAGCGATGTATGTTGAGTATTTTTTCTGAGTACCTTGAGAGTTGTATGGAAGTATTTATGGATGATTTCACGGTTTATGGTTCTTCTTTTGATGATTTTTTGGAAAACCTAGGTTATGTCCTCCGCCGCTGCATTGAAAAAGATCTTGTTTTAAATTATGAAAAATGTCATTTCATGGTTGAGCGAGGGATAGTTCTTGGGCATATCATTTCAAATAAGGGAATTCAAGTTGATAAATCTAAAATTGAATTAATTTCATCCCTTCCATTTCCAAAATTTGTTCGTGAGGTGCGATATTTCTTGGGTCATGCTGGTTTTTACCGCCGATTCATTAAAGACTTTAGTAAGATCGCACTTCCCTTATCTTAGTTATTACAAAAGGATTCTGAGTTTGTATTTGATAAAAATTGTGAGGATGCATTCAATTCACTAAAAAAAGAGTCTCACATCACCTCCCATAATCCAACCACCTAGGTGGGATCTCCCCTTCGAGCTTATGTGTGATGCCTCTAACTTTGCAGTTGGGGCAGTTTTATCACAAAGGGTTGAAAAGGCTCCTCATGTCATTGTGTATGCCTCGCGTACCCTTGACCATGCCCAGGTAAACTACACAACCACATAAAAAGAACTCCTTTCTATTGTGTTTGACTTGGAAAAAATCCATTCATATCTTCTTGGGTCAAAAGTGATTGTGTTTTCTAACCATGCTGCCCTTCGTTTCCTCCTAAAGAAACCTGAAGCCAAGCCCCGCCTCATTCGGTGGATGCTCCTCCTCCAAGAGTTTGACCTTGAGATTAGAGATAAGATAGGGGTGGAGAATGTTGTAGTTGACCATATTAGTAGGATTTACCCACCATTGGACCATCATGTTGACTCACCCCTACCCATTGGAGAATTCTTCCCCCATGAGAACCTTTGTGATGTTGTGGACCTTACCCCCTGGTATGCGGACATTGTGAATTTTCTATCAACATCTAGGGTCCCCCCTGATTTTAGCACTTCATAATCCCAGAGACTTAAGCATGATTCTCGTTGGTACATTTGGGATGACCCATACTTGTGGAGAATTTGTAGTGACCAAGTAGTTCGTCGGTGTGTCCCTGACCATGAGTTCACCTCTGTTTTGACCTTCTGCCACACTTTGGCCTATGGGGGCCACTTCGGCTCTCAACGTACTGCTCGAAAGGTCCTTGACTCAGGACTTTATTGGCCAACATTGTATAGGGATGCCCATAGATTTTTCAAGTCATGTAGTCGTTGTCAATTCACAGGGAATATCTCCAAGAGGAATGAAATGCCCCAACAACCCATGTTATTTTGTGAGATCTTCGATGCATGGGGCATTGACTTCATGGGGCCTTTTCCAAATTCATTTGGCTTTGTGTACATATTATTTTCTATTGACTATGTATCTAAATGGGTGGAAGCAAAGGCCACCAGGACCGATGACTCTCGAGTGGTTGTTGATTTTGTGAGGTCCCAGATTTTCAGTAGGTTTGGTCTACCAAGATTCATCATTAGTGATCAGGGTTCACATTTTTGCAATCGTAACATGAAAAACTTGCTTCGTAAGTATGGGGTTGTTCATAAAGTCTCCACTTCATATCATCCCCAAACTAACAGACAAGCATAAATTTCAAATCGGGAAGTTAAGAGAATCTTGGAGAAAACGGTACAACCCAATAGGAAAGATTGGAGTTTGCGCTTGGATGATGCACTTTGGGCGTACCGTACTACTTTTAAAACACCGATCGGAATGTCACCATATAGGATTGTGTTTGGAAAATCTTGTCACCTCCCAGTGGAGGTAGAAAACCGTGCATATTGGGCTGTTAAACAATGTAATATGAACCTTTCAGATGCAGGTGAGGAAAGAAAGCTGCAGATTCAAGAGTTGGAAGAAATTCGACGTGATGCATATGACAACTCCCGAATCTATAAAGAGAAGATAAAGGCTATTCATGATAGCATGATTCACTAGTGGAAGTTCCATATTGGTGAGAAGGTCCTCATGTACAATTCCAGGCTTAAGATCCACCCAGATAAGCTTCGTTTCCGATGGCTCGGTCCTTATATTGTTACTAATGTTTACCCTTTTGGTGTAATACAGGTTTTGCATGAGTAGAGTGGACGAAGTCTTACCGTCAATGGGCAGCGACTTAAACACTTCTATGAGGATTTTCCAAAGAATCCGGTGGAGGAAATCCACCTTCTCAACGCATCATACCAATAAAACACACCAGGTTTTATCCTTCCTTCTCAAATTTTCAATTATTTCAGTGAGGACACTGCACATTCTAGGTGTGGGGGGTGGATACATTCCTGGGTTAGTCAGGATTTTTCATCGTTTTCTCCTTTTGTTTTCTCTTTTTGGCCTTCTTTATGGTATTTTTATTTTTCCCCATCAACAATTTTGAAATTCCATGATTTGGCGACCATAAAGTGGGGAAAGTAAAAATACCATAACGAAGGCTAGAAAGAATTTGTGTATGAGTTTACCATCAAAGAGTTATTTTTAGTGAATTGGTTTTCTGTCAATGATATAAATGGTTGTATCTATGTGAAACCTTTGAGATGATTGATGCCCTTTGTGTGAGTAGTTTTTTTTGGAAAACTGTGTCACTAATATCTCCACAAATTTTTGAACCAAACCAAAAAGTGTGATTATTTCTTACTTAATATAAGGTAAATATATGTTGTGTTAATATTTTTCAGCTTTAAATGATATTTCCATACGTTCGTTCCTTATCCGATCTGTTTCATTACTGTACCAGATTGACCTATGCATGTGTACCTAATGTCCGACTATTGTACGCCCTCAAAAAAAAATTGTTGTGTCTTGGGCAGGTCAAAAACCACTCCTCCTCAACCTTTGATCATGTTATAACTATTTCAATTAGTGTCGTGAGGAGATCAAACAAGGGTTGAGATATGAGTGTGAGATTTGTTCCAATTGCAACTTCAAAAAAAATAATAATAAATGAGGGGAGTGATGAAATGTGCAACATATGGGGATATCTAGGTCAGGAGCTTATGGTTTGACTTCTGGGAATACTTAAATGATTGGGTCTTGAAATATGATTGCAAAGGATGTAGGATAGGTTCAGTGACAAAATCATTTAAGCTGAAAAATGTTAAAATAACATATATTTATTGGATAGAAAGTGGAAAGAATAGCATGGAATGGTTTTCACACACACACATGGAGATTTAGTGTCATGGTTTACTTCTGAATTCCTTTCTCAATTGGGTATCATGAATCTTTTTGAATTTCGCTGTGATATGATTTATGAGACATCTTTTTCTATTTTCACTAGGAAGAACTCCTTGGTGTGGTTCGTGCATTGATCACTTTACTTTAAATAAAATTTCTTCAAATGATAAATCTTCAGTATGTTGGAAATATATATATATAAATCATTGTATTTGGATATGTGACTTTTCCCAGGAGTGAAAATGTTTAGGTGTGGGGGTGTGATCGTACCAAGATTCACTGTTTTATTCCACCCTTACACCGCAGTTTTAAACTAGTTTTGTAATTAATATTCCAAATATAATAATAAATTGAACTTCATGTTTGAATAAATCAATTAATTTTAATCAATATTACAATGGGAAATATTACTTGTTTTTATTGTTTCAATGTAGGTGGAGGTGATTTGGAGGGCCTTTGATGAAGTGGAAGAAAAATGGGCCAAAATTGCATGGATCCATGGACATCTGTCCACTGTTTTGAATATTACACAACATTAGTGCATTCAAATGGGATTAAATTTTGTGGTCCTCTCCAAAATTAAATAGGATACATTTCATATGAAGTTATCCAATCCTGATTCGGCTTTTATGGGGCTCATCCGAACTGATCTGTCCAAGCCACCGAATTTGGACCACGTCAAATTCGGTGTTCTCTATTTTATCAATATCTTGAGCTGTAGTTGTCCAAACGGTGCCAAACTTTCGGTGGAGACAGTCAAGAGGTAGGGCTACAACTTTTCAATTTTTTATAAAGCGATATAATACTGTCTGAAGGCCGAAACACGTCATGTAAGTGGATTGATGAAATCTGTGTGCCCAAAACCACCTCCCACATTTCCTATAAAAGGAAACCTTGGGCTCCTCATTTGGAAGTTCGGCCAAGAGGCAAGGTGATGCCATTTTGGAGTCCCCAAGGAGTCTTCTAAACATCTCTAGAGGTTCTGGAGTCTATGGAAGGTCCTACTTCAACATCTTCTTCTTCTTCCCCTCCCATGGGTTTCTAAACCCCTTGTGATCACCCGGGGAGGAACGTGATGTACATCCCGAGCTTCATGTTTGTAATATTTGAATGATCTTTTAAATTCCAGATTGTCGTGTTGTTTTTCATCATCATCTATTCTTATTTTATTGATTTATGTACTGGTATTTCATGCTCAACTCATATGATCATGTTTGGGGGTACCCATTCATGTGATGTTTCACACACCGTTCACCACTTTCTTTCCCCCTTTCAATTGCGGTATTTGTGTGGTTTATATTTGTCAATTGAACTCACACAAGATCTTTCAAGGCCATGTACATTTATGTCATGGTATCACAATGAAATAACATGAAAACCTGGAGAGCACATCGAATTCGTCATGTGTTGCCTTGGTGAGTTTCAGTTATGATGTCGAACACAAATCACCCAATCATCGGTGGTGTCCGGTGAATCGTTATGTGTTTTCGACTGAACCCTAGGAGGTATCCTAGTATAAACTCAGTAACATTATGGTTCTAGGTGTTACAAACCAGGGATTGAAAGATCATAACCCCATCCCTTGAAGCGATGAAGGATGAGCATCACGAGACTTCCCCGGGTTGATCACGCTTAATCAATCTTGTTCATTTCTACTTAGTTTTATTGCTTTCATTTTCTATTTTCATCATTAATCATAAAACCCCCAAGTTTCACAAAACCTAATTCACCTTATACTTTCATAATCAGAACCCTCTTTTAAAATTAATGATCTAAGGCTCCGTCGAGAGACGACCTAGGGTTGCTGCTATACTGCAGAAATTCTAGTCAAAATTAAACAACTAATTTGATGCGCTCGACAACGCGGTCAAGGCATCGGCGGTACCTCTACCCGCCGAGCCACCGATTCTTCCAGTCCCAGCAGCTGACGATGCACGTCGCTTTAGTGCACTGCACGAGTTTCAGCGCCAGCGACCGCCCAAGTTTCGTGGGGAGACAGACCCCCAGGCAGCTGAGGACTGGCTGGAGGAAGTGGTGAGAGTTTTCAGGTTAGTGAGGACACCAGCAGACCTCATGGTGATCCTCGCAGCGAGCCTACTGCACGCGGAAACAGGCAGATGGTGGAGCTTGATGCTCCAGGTGCACGATGAGGCATCTCTCTTCTGGATGGACTTTGAGAGCCTCTTCTGCTCAGAGTTCGTCCCAGCCACCCTCCATGCGGTGCGCATCCAGGAGCTTCTTCAGCTGCGGCAGGGCAGCTTGATAGTCGCCCAGTACTCGGTGAGATTTACCGATCTCTCGCGCTACTCGACAGACATGGTACGAGACCCATTCTTCTGGGCCCAGACCTTTGAGCAGGGATTGAGACATGAGATTAGGGCAGCGCTGATCTCCCTTAGCATTCCGACTCAGGTAGGAGTATTGGAGCGGTCCCTTTTGATCGAGAGCTTCCTTGTTGAGCCTTCATCAGCGCCGAGACCCACCACAGGGCGGCACGTAGCAGAGTCTTCTGCAGCAGGCAGTCGAAGGATGACTCATGGGTCCAGGAAGACCATACCCTTAGGCAGACGACCTCAGGAAATTGGCTCAGCTGTGCGGGGCACACAGCGCGGGGCCAGTCTTTCGAGAGGCGGGCAGTGCTACTCATGCGGCGGGCAGGGTCACATGGATCATGACTGCCCGACCCGCTGTGCCGAGGAGCAGCATATGGTTGAGGTACCACCCAGGCAGAGGCAGAGGGTCGACCGTGGTGGTTCGCAGGGAGCAGGCGGACGAGCCAGAGGAGCTGGCCGAGCAGCAGGTGGTGGGCGATGCTTTGAGGCTCTACCACCACCACCACCAGGAGGTCCACCCTGACCTCAGGGAGCTGCCGGGTAGAGACAGGCACAGCTCCAGGCAACGGAGGCCTACGACCCCGGCGTGCCCAAGATGATTTGAGGTACTATCTCTGTCTATTCCACCCTTGCTGCAATTCATATAGACACAAGAGTGAGTCACTCTTTCATAGCCGCTGCCCTTGTTCGGAGCTCGGAGATTCCGACAGAGTCGTTGGCTCGATCCTTACAGCTAGAGACTCCTACGGGAGCAGACTCGACGATTACGCACTGGTGCCGGCAGTGTGAGCTTACTCTAGGAGGCGAGAGCTTCGGCTGGGATCTTCTTGTAGCGGCTTCGAGGCCTTACGATGTCATCTTGGGCATGGATTGGTTATCTACAGTCCATGTACAGATTGACTGTATTAGGCGCAAGGTGCGATGTGTACGCACCGACGGGAGCAGTTTCACCTTCACCAGTGATAAGGGAGCCTTCGCAGCATAGGATGGACTCACACAGAGGAGAGGACAGCCCATCACTCCTCAGTTGGCTAGCCTCATCCTAGGAGCAGTTGACGTGCGGAGTCCTGGTTTTCCTGCAGTGGTGGATCAGTATGCGGACGTTTTCCCCGACGACGTCCCAGGGCTACCTCCTCACAGGGAGGTAGACTTTTATATTGACCTGTACCCCGGGACAGCCCCGATATCGACTCCAGCGTATCAGATGGCCCCCGCTGAGCTTCGAGAGCTACGGGTACAGTTGGAGGACTTGTAGGGCAAGGGATTCATACGACCCAGTGTTTCACCCTGGGCTTCCCCGATTTTGTTCGCCAAGAAGGCGGACGGGAGCTTGTGACTTTGTGTCGACTATCGTCACCTGAACTAGGTGACAGTGAGGAACAAGTATCCACTATTGAGGATCAATGACCTCTTCGATCAGCTCAAGGTAGCACGGTGGTTATCGAAGATAGACCTCAGGTCAGGCTATCATCAGCTCAAAGTTCGAGATGAAGACGTGCAGAAGACGGCCTTCAGGTGTCGGTATGGCCACTATGAGTTATTGGTTATGCCCCTCGGCGTGACCAATGATCTAGCAGTGTTCATGGCCCTCATGAACAGGATCTTTCAGCCATACCTCGATCGATTTATCGTTGTCTTCATCGACGACATTTTGATTTACTCGACGACTGAGGAGGATCACGCCTACCACTTGCGGGTTGTACTAGACACACTCCGAGAGAACCACCTTTATGGAAAGCTCTCGAAGTGTCAGTTCTGGATACACGAGGTCCACTTCTTGGGACACGTCATCTCTGAGGCGGGATTTGCAGTGGATCCTGCAAAGATTGAGGCAGTGTTAGCTTGGGAGCCACCCAGGAGCGTGACGGAGGTGCGGAGTTTCTTGGGACTAGATGGATACTACCAGAGATTCGTGCCAGACTTTTACAGAGTTGCGGCACCACTCTCAGCTTTGAAGAAGAAGGGAAAACCCTTTGTATGGTCAGACAGATGTCAGTAGAGCTTCCAGGAGCTAAGACAGAGATTGACCAGCGCACCTATCTTGAGGTTGCCTGAGGAGGGAGTAGGATACGTAGTCTACTGTGATGCATCAGGGACCGGACTCGGATGTGTCCTGATGCAGGAGCGGGAAGTGATTTCCTATGGATCACGTCAGTTGAGTCTGCATGAGTAGAACTACGCTACCCATGACCTGAAGTTAGCATCAGTGGTCTTTGTTATGAAGACATGGCGACACTATCTGATGGGCTAGTGCTTTACAGTCTATTCTGACCATCAGAGTCTCAGGTACATATTCTCTCAGAAGGACCTGAACCTGAGACAGCGGCGATGGATCGAGTTCCTCCAGGACTATGACTTTGAGATAGTCTATAATCCTGGGAAGGGGAATGTGGTAGCTGATGCTCTCAGCAGGAGGACGAGCATTCAGCTACTTGGGGAGGCGACAGAGCAGTTATCCGCTTTGCAGATATCCTTTGTGGATAGAGATGGAGCAGCCTTCCTTCAGTCACTTACATTCGCTCCTCCACTATTGCAGTGGGTCAGAGAGGCACAGCGTGGGGACGCCGACTGTGAGACGCGACGTGCGCAGATATCCTCAGGACAGGCACCTGATGGTTTCTCCTTTGGAGCAGATCATGACGTCCTTTTCAGAGGATGTAACTTAGTACCAGTTGCTTTACGGGAGGAGGTGCTGAGAGAGTTTCACACTTCTCCCTTAGCGGTACATCCTAGAGTGGCGAAGATATACCAGGACCTCAGACGACAGCATTGGTGGCCAGGCGTGAAGAAGGTTGTGGTAGAGTTCGTTTCTCGATGCCTCACCTGCCATCAGGTGAAGGCAGAGCATCAGGTACCAGCAGGCTTGGTACAGCCTTTGGAGGTCTCGGAGTGGAAGTGGGATGGAATATCTATGGAATTCGTGACTGTACTTCCACGCACTTCCAGAGGTCATGACTCTATTTGTGTGATTGTCGACCGACTCACCAAGTCGGCACACTTCTTACCCATCAGAGAGCAGGGATCAGTAGAGAGCTTGGGACGACTCTACGTTCAGAAGATTGTACAGCTTCACGGTGTGCTATCATATATCATCTCCGATCGAGATGCTCGCTTTACTTCCCGGCTTTGGAAGGGGTTGCAGGAGGTGTTCGGGACGCAGCTACGTCTGAGCACCGCCTTTCACCCTCAAACGGATGGTCAGACGGAGAGGACCATTCAGACTCTCGAGGACATGCTCCGCGCATGTGTCCTCGACTTTGGTCGCAGCTGGGAGGACCACCTACCCTTGGTGGAGTTCGCGTACAACAACAGCTACCACTCCACCATCAGGATAGCACCATACGAGGCGTTGTACGGCTGACCTTGCAGATCTCCTTTGTGCTGGATAGACCCTGGGGATTCAGCACTTGTGGGACCGGAGATGGTCCAGGCCACGACAGAGAAGGTCCAGGTCATCTAGGACTGGATGAGGACAGCTCAGAGCTGGCAGAAGTCTTATGCGGACAAAAGGCAGAGGCCACTGGAGTTTGAGGATGGCGACCACGTCTTCTTGCGAGTCACACCTCGACGTGGTATACGGAGATTTGGCCGAGGCGGAAAGTTTTCTCCATGCTTCATCAGACCATTCCAGGTCCTCAGCAAGATTGGCGAGGTGGCTTATCGCCTAGCTCTACCACCTCAGTTGCACCGAGTGTACGAAATCTTCCACGTATCTCAGCTGCGGAGATACGTGCACGACCCGACGCATATCATTGACCATGGGGAGCTAGACGTTGATGATGGGGCGACTTTTACGGAAGTCCCAGTGGAGATCGAGCATCGACAGGAGTGGGTCCTACGTGGACGGTCGATCCCTCTAGTGCGCATCAGATGGCAGCACGGGAATCTCCAGGAGAGCACTTGGGAGCGGGAGGCTCAGATGCATGCTCAGTACCCACATTTGTTTCCCTATTTTTCGATGTATCATTACGGGGACATAAAGCCCTGAGGTGGTAGTAATGCAAAGACCCATAAAATTCAAGGAAAATTTTTTCTTAATTTTCTTTGGGATTTTACAAGAACGCAGTTTCTGATGGCACTTGATTCCAAGGCCCGGTGTTCCCGGAATTCCTATCCGAAGTTTAGCTCAGGTGCGTTCAGTGAAAGAACGAGCGGGAAATTCTAACTTTTGAACCGGTGCTTGGAATATAATTCCGAGGGCACCGATGGAACCGCAGCACCGTTAATTTCTTAGGAAGACCTTTACTGGAGTTTCGTTTGCTCGGGAGGATTTGTTAAAAATTAGGGAGTTAAATGTTAGGTAAAATAAATTGTGTGCAAATTTATTTTATCCATGGTAGTTTAATTCTCTCATGGTAAGTTGTTGGTGGGGACCACAACCACACAATTTCCCATGTGAGGTTATGAGGGTGGTGGGGCCCACACGAGCCCCCATCTTCTCATATTCCCTAACTCCTCTAATCTCCCTCTTAAGTGTGTAACCCTTAAAACTTCCCATTTAATTTGTGACCTTTCCTCTCCCCACATTTATTCAATGCCAACTCTTTAATTTAATTAAGTGAGTTATGTATTTGAAATTTGTAATTTTGAAAGGCATGACTTAAGATAATAAAATGAGAGGGATCTTATTTTATTAGGTTGGCTGGTGGTGTAAGGGGATTGGGGAGAAGAAAACTCTAAGTCTTGAAGTTCATATTCTTCCTCGTCGTAGAACACGAAGAACGTTGAACCTTCGACGAAGAACTTCGTCACCTCAAAGGGGAGTTCGTCGTACCGTCTTCTTCCCTCTCCACAGCCGGTGAGAGACGCCATCCTGAGAGATCGACGACGCGACTTCATGTACCGCGATGCCGATGACTCTCTTCTCCGTGACGCCGACAACGCTTATGAAGTCTTCTTCCGCGATGATCTTTTCCGCGACGAACCTCCGTTCTTCTCGTTATCAAGGTAGGGGTGTTTTTTTATTTGAGCAACGCTGATTCTTCCTTCCCTTGTTTATCTTGACCCGCTTTCTACCAAACTAACATGGAAGGACCAGGCCAAACGAACACGGCCCGATTCCTCCTCCATTTTGTGAATGTTTGGTGGGATCTTCATGTTCTTCATGGGTGACGAACACCGGAACGTTTCTAGTTTGTTGTGCGACGCAACGATCCCAATTGAAGATCCAACGTCATGACGTCCTAGCAAAGGTGCGATGACGATAGCGGGTGATGGATCAAACCGGAACGGGAGAGACCGTCCCTTGACTGTTCTTCGAGCAGGTGAATCAAATCGTGATTTCGGAGCCGATCAGAGGCCCAAAAACACCGGAGATGATTACGGGACATCGGGGCAACATAGTGTCCGAAGTTTCGTGATGAGCGGACCGTTAGAACGAAGAACGGATGGCACGGGAGGCGCACTGGCCGGAGGCGTCGATTCTGGAAAATTCCAGAATACACGGCGTGTTCCACTGACCAACACGCCGTGTAGTGTGGGTGTACTGCGGCTGGAGTTTTGGGTTTAAACAAGTAACACACGGTGTGTGACCCCGGACACACGGCGTGTAATCTCTACGCAGAATAGCAGAAGCAGCTTTGTGGAACTCGGTGTGTAATCCGGGGATACACGGACATGGATTTGAGTACACGGGCATGTACTCCACCACACGACCAGTCATGGCCAGCATACACGAAGCCGAACCAGATGTTTGGCCACATCATGTAACCATACCACACGCCATGTACATACTTTTTACATGAACAACCCATCGACATGGGCTGTGGAACACGGACAGTACCCGTGGACATAAGACACGGCGTATAACCATACCACATGTCGTGTACTTACTTTTTACACGACCAGCCCTGCAACACGGGCTGTAACGCATGGGCAGTACCCGGTGTCAGATGAAACGGCGTGTATCGTATATCTACACGTCGTGTACTTTTGGAAAATGGTTTGGTAATCTTTTTCTCAGTGAATTGGGCACGTTTTTCTTGGTTTTTCCCTAAGACGTGGGATGAAACGTTGGGTTACATCATATCTGGTCTTCATGATGGTTGATATGTCCATACCTTGACTCGAGGAGAGGATCCTCCGAAAACGAGCCTGTTGTGTGCGGTAACCCTAGAGCTGGCTATGATTACGATGATGACGACTGTACAGAAATCCTCTATGGATTCAACGATGATGACTACATCACTCAGCGGTCCTACATGGATCAGTGGTACCTATCCTGTGTGGGTCCGATCCTGTGTGGGTCAGCGCTCAGCGGTTCTGTGTGAGCCAGCGCCTACAGATCCTGTGTGGGTCCGATCCTGTGTGGGTCTTTGTGGGGGTTAGTTACCTATTGATCCTTTGTGGGTCAGATCCTTTGTGGGTCATTGCGGGGTTTAGTACCTATAGATCCTTTGTGGGTCCGACGTCTTAGATGAATCAGTGGAAATATCTGATCATCTCTATCGTCATACAATGAAGTATACCTGTGTGAGCTGAATCATGTTTTGCTTTCCTTTGTGGATTGTGTTGTGCTATCCTGTGTGGATTTTGTTTTGCTTTCCTGTGTGGAATGGGTTGTGTTTTCCTATGTGGACTGGGTTGTACTTGGGCTCGGAGGTTGGAGCAGACTGGAATTGATGACTTAGGTATATGTATGGGCATATTCCTAAGCAGTGTCGGATGTTACTTCATGATTGTATCTTTCCTTAGTAGATTATCCTTTGTGGATTCTAGGAGACCTTCAGGGGTCTCAGGGTCCCTATTGAGTAGCTTATACTCACCCCTTCATGGGCTATGCCCGCACTACGTTGTGTTGGTTTTAGATGACGGACAGCGCTGATCGTGGTTGAGGCTTGCGGAGCAGGATGGTACCTGGAGGTGGACCACTGAGCGGGACATACTTGGAGAGAACGGATGGACCCTAGGAGCTGTGGAGGCCATATGTACTCACCCTTCAGGTGGGACTTCCAGTGGATGGCTCGACGTTGCGGCTTTAATTTCTGTTGTTGTTTTCCCTTTCGAGTTGTACTTTACTTTCAGTTGGGTTTGTATTCTGGCCCACTTAATTTTTCCGCACTTACTATTGTACCCAGTTTTTACATAGTGTTTACTTCTACTTCTTGCTTACTCTATGATGTTTGTTTACTTTACAAAGGCAATGCCTTCCCTTTTTACCGAGAATTACACCTTGGTTCTAGTCGCCAGCCCTTGGCCTATGGAAGGCGGGCTTGGGGTAGTCACGGCACGGGCCCCGAGGACAGGTTGTGACAGTACATGCCACATGAACCTCATGACATACAATGCAATGTTAATGGGATATTCAATCATTAACAAATAAAAAAATATTTTCTTGAAAAAATACTTTTTAAACTCACCATTTCACTGATAAATGGTGGAATGGATGAACCTAATGAGGAATTTTATTTATGGATCAATATCATTAATTATATTATTCTCTACATCAGTAGATCCAATAAGAGACTTCAAGATCTCAAGTGGGATATCTCAGTCTACTGTATGAAATGAAGTACTCAAATCTTCATAGCCTTCACGAGGTAACCTTAACTCTTTAGAAATAACTAAAAAGGTTAACAAAAAACCTTTTTGGTTTACTATTTTAGATTCCAAGACATCATTAACCTCAAAATGAAAAAATACAGTTTTTCAAAACTCATGAAATGCCTTTTCAAACATTAACTCGGTTTTTCATTCATCGAAAACATATTACCAACTTTGATGATTGATAAAATTATTTAGAAAAATATATATTCCATCAAGAAATGAGAAATAAATTTCTCATCCACGTAGTAATTTTCAAGAAGTTATTTTCACTTGTTTCTTCTTGAAGACACACTATCAACTCTCTTTTTTTCTATTTTTAAAGGATTTGAATGATATGAGGCTTAGGGGAAAAGATTTTTTATAGTAGATAGAATGTGATGGTTTTAATGTTTACAAACTTTTCATGAGTCTACATGACACGCTTTCTTTTATTTTTTAGTAATAAAGGGGTCACACAGTGATGTGCAGGGAAATTATTACAAAATCTAGGTGATTTTCCCTATTTTAATATTACTAATACTCAAAATAGCAACAAAAAAGCATAATCAAAGTAAATTAAATAAAGTATTTACTTCAATAAAAAAATCTATTTTTACAAATCCCAAAATAATATCAAGTAAAAATAATCAACACTAACTCTAATTTAATAAAATCAAATATGTCAACAGGTATGGGTTTAGAAACAATTTATACTAATTTATTTCTTGTTCAAACAAATTCTAAAGATATATTATTCTTTTTTGTATGATATCTTAATAAATGATGTCTCAAATAAGTTTTCATTATTCTAGAAAGGTTTATAAAATTCTTTTAAATATTGATATAACTAGTTTAATTACATTTGATTGAAAAAATGTGAAGCTAAATATATTAAGATGTGTTTCATTCATAACACTTGTGCTCAAAAGCATCCTACTATAATATATTCTTCTTCAAAAGTTGAAAATGAAATAGATTTTTGTTTCTTAATTTACCAATATACTAGAGATTTTCTAAGAAAATGACAAGTTCCTGAGGTACCCTTCTGATATAGTCTTCATCTAGAAAAATAAGCAACCAGATATGAACTTAAATAAAAGGCATATTTTTTTGAAAGAGATGAGAAAGTGAAACAATTCCTATTTAATATATTAAAATTAATTTTTCATAAATTAAATGATAATCATTTTTATTAGCTTGAAATATTTCATAAAGACATACTGAGAACATAATTTTGTGTATACATGCAGTAAGATACAAAAAGATTCATATTATTCCTCTATACAACTTGATGTAAACTGGTTTTCTAATCTCATCCATGTCATGTTTAATATTGGAACTCATAGGAGTTTAATTAGTCTTACTATTTTCAAGTCCTAACTTCTTATGTGAATCAAGTATGTATTTTATTTGGTTTCAAACATTTCAAAAATAATTTTTATAAATTTTAAATCCTAGAAAATAATTCAACTAACCCATTATATTCATTTCAAATTCTTTCTGAATATGTTTTGAAAAATCATTACATAATTTCTGATTATTTGATCGAAAAATAGAATCATCGACATATACTTGTACTAAGAAAATATTTGAGGATGATGTTTTCTTAAATTGTGTAGGATAATACATTCCTATTATAAAACCATGTGATAAAATAAGAGATCCTAATCATTTTTACCATTCTCTCGATCCTTGTTTAAGTACATATATAGATTTGGTAATTTTAAAAACAAAATTATTAAAGTGAGGTTCTTCAAAACTAGTAGGTTGTTCAACATAAACTTTCCACGTTAGAATCAATTTAAAAAATCATATTCAACAACCCTATGATATAATTCAAAATCCATATAAGTTGCATATTCTAGAAGATTTATAATTTCTTTTAATATAAATATGGGAGAAAATGCTTTTTTTAGTCTATTGAATCTTATTTATTGTAAACTTTTTCAACTAATCAAGATTTATTTTAGCTGTTATACCATGATCATCTATATAGTTTCTAATTACCCATTTTGTTCCAATTTAAGAATAGTCAGAAGGAATATTAACTAATTCCCATACATTTTTTAATTTAACCTAATTTAGTTCTTATTTCATAACTAAGAACCCAGTTTTATCATATAATCTTCTTCTATAGTATTAGGTACTAGATGGGATAAAAAAGCAGATAATTTTACTATTTTTACAATATTTGTTCTTGATAAAACTCCTTCATATAGGCTTCCTATAAGTATTTCTAAAGTATGGCCTTAAATGTTTTTAGGTAATCTAAGCATCACACTTTTCGGTTCACTAGTATAAACCCTTATAGGATCTAGTTTAATGTAATCAAGATCCAAATCGTAATCCTTATTGTTATTAAAGAGAAATTCAGGTCCCATGTCTTTGAGAGAATTACTTTGATCATTAGTTTTAATAATTTTGTTATAAAAATGATCAAATTCAACAAACATCACATGAGTTGATTCTTAAAAAATACTAATCCTTTTATGAAAAACTCTATAGGATTTGGAAGTAGTATAGTAACCTAGGAGGATACCTTTATCAGCCTTTGGACCAAATTTACCTGGATTATCCTTTGTGTTCATGATGTAAACCTTGAATCCAAATACATTGAATTATCCTACCATTGTTTGTCTATTATTTCAAAACTCATTGGGTATTTTTTAAAAAAATATTTCTTTTTAGAACCTTGATAATGAGATAACATAGCGTATTAATAACTTCATTTGAAAGATGAGTGGGCATGTTATATTTAAATAACATGGTTTTATAAATTTATTGCAAAGTTCTATTCCACCATTCAACAAGACCATTCTGTTGAGGTGTCATAGGGGATGAAAATGAATGTTTAATTTCTTTCATTGAGAATATGAATTAAATTCATGATTCTAATATTCACCACCATGATCACTTATAAAAGTCACAAATTTAGAATCCTTTTCATTTTTTCAAGATTATAGGAATTAATAAAAATATAAAAAGCTTCGCTCTTAAGACATAATAAGTAAATAGATGTAAATATTGAATAATCAATAACCAACACATAAATAAATGTTTTTTCATCAAGACTTTCAATTATAGTCAGTCTGAACAAATATATATGGATAATCTCAGGTGGGGTAGATATAGAAACCTATTTAATTGGTTTAAAATATATCTCGTGTTTCTTTCCCAATTGAAATGCATTTCATGCTTTCTTTTTGTCCAATTTAATGTTAATAAATTTTGATATAAAATGTTTCCTACACAACTTTTCAATTAATTAACATTACATTATCCAAGCCTTCTAGGAAAAATCTATGATTCATAAATTTCAGCATTAAAAAAATATAAATTTTTTCTACATATGGAATTGAGATCCAATGTATATACATTAACAATTTTAAGTACATCAAATTTGAGAGACATATTTTGAAAACTGAACATGTATTGATGGAAAAATCATCTAAATAAACATCATCCCAATATTGAGAGATACTTATGAGGTTGTTCTTTAATCTTTCAACCACCACAATACATTTTTTTATTTTGTTAAAGTGCCACTTTGAGGGTAAGTGGGAACCTAAAGGACTTCCTCCATCACCAAGTCACACCCACGTCAGAGACATTTATAGAATTCAAATTTCAAAAATAACAGACCATACAACGCACCAAGACTCTAAATTCTAAAAAATAAAAATTTAAAATTAACCATCATCACAACAAATCCACAAATCCTGCAGTCGACAGAGGAAACCGCACCTCCCAAGAAACCTGCTAATGAGGAACATCACTGCCATTGTCACATCATTTGAAAAAACACTATCACTTCTAACACACCATCACACCATCTCCAACTAGGGTCACCCTTATCTACTCATCGATGTCAGCCTTCTTTGACATCCACTCCCAAAACCATATATTGTCATCACAGTCATCTTCGTTGTCACCTCCCACAACCTGGATGTTGTGAACACCAAACCACAATCGCCAATATCATTGTTTTTCAAACACTGTAGAGTATGGGACATGACTCTTGGACTGCTAAAATGCCCTTGAGTATAACCTCCTAAATCTCTAGTGAACACCACCCCACTAAACTGACCCAGGGAAGAGAGATGGTACACATATCCAGAGAAGAGTAAGATAAGAATGGATCCTCCGTAGAGATACAAGATCACCACCGACAACGCCCAACCAAAATGATACTTTACCGTCATCTAAATGTAGGCTGGGCCACCTGAAACCCCCCCACTGCAATGCACAACCCAACCCAAAGCCTCTTGGAATCCAACGCACCCAACTGACTAGGAAGAGCACGATGGACCCAGAGACTAGATAAGAGAATGAGCTACCAAAAACTCCAAACCAGGCCACGATCGAGGAAACACCAGCACACTCATAGAAAAAATAGAAATATTGAACCTTCACTAAAAAAATTTAGACCATCGTGCCGTCAAGAATCCCTAATATCAACAGATCTGCAACACATAACCACCATGGTAGGAGAATAGAAAGAAAATAGTATGAAACCCTAAATGAACACAGGACTGAAACCCTAAACAAAAATGGAGATGAAACCATAAACAAAAAAGGAGTCAAGTGAGGGGATTAAACCATAAAAAAGGAAAAGTCATCAGGGGATGGAACCCAATTAAGGAAAAAGGAGAATTCTCTGAGGAGCTCATCGAGATATAGGAGGATGGAAGATCACTCCATCACTAGGGGAGGAAGCCAAGGAAGGAGATAAGCATACTCTAGAGAGAGCATTCATCTTTCAATGTAATTAACTTTGATAATGAGAATTGATTGAGTATTTAAAATAGATCCAATGCCAATAATTTTTTCAAATGCATTGTCATAAATATGACATATCCTCCATAAATCTTAGATATTGAGTGAAAATTTGAGAAATATACACTCATATGTCTTGAACAATAACTTTCTATAAACAATTTTTCATTTCTGTTCATGTGGTTTTTTCCCTAAAATGACAAATAAAACTGTCATGATCCAGCCCCGGTACCCTGGTAACCCGATAACCGAGCTGGCCCTGACATAGCCCAAAGGTCATTCCCGATCCCTACGGGTCGGAGACTAGCACCTGGAATTGTACAACATAGAACTGGGAACGATTTTTCCATAAGAATGTGGAAGCAAGAGTAAACAAACGGTATGCTTGACAAAAGAAACTCCACTGGGAGTGATGTACCAGAATACAAAGAGGCATGAAATTCCAAAGTACTACAACCCAAGTACAAAAATGGAAAACAGTCCCAAGGTCCCAAAGGACATAACTCACCAAGTCCAGAGATCAACAACTGGATCCACCTCCCAGAGGTCCCTTCCCTTTGCTCGATCCTGGAAGAAGAAAATCTACAAACACCCGAAGGAAAAAGTAGGGTGTCAGCCTAAGCCCATTAGGATACCACCAGTGATTCCATAACAGATTCAAAATATAGATTATCCAAAGAAAGTCTTTCGATTTTCAAATAAACAGGTTTGGAAATTCAAAAGCATATTCTAACAAAATACGCTAAACATTTTCAAATGATGGAAATAAATACTTTAAGAAAAGGCTTTACAAATGATGGAATATTTCTAAAACAATGGCTTAAGAAAAACATTTATATAAAAAAGTTTATATAAATTCAGCAGGCATGTAAAACAGTTCAAAATAATTGGCATACATTTATATCTCAAATATAAATAAACAAGCAAGCGACATGGTCATCTGCTAAAAGTTATGATAGTATTAACCAATTATAGGATTCCGCACTCTCTATGTGAGCTCAGCAAGATGTGTATACACACATCCCTATGACACTAGCCAAAGGAGACTCGTCACCAACCCGTCAGGGATGTGACCCGCTGCATGTATGTTTTAGAACGTTTTTGTAGCGTAGAGTGTATCCAAATAACTCACTAACTACCTAAGGCTTGCATGCACTCTTAAATGATGGGTGAACTATTTTAAGAATGCTTAAAATATGATCAATCCCATTATTCCATTTTATAAGTGCCAATTCCATTCCATTTAAAACCAAAATAGGTTTTACTCAAAACATGCCTTTTTTACAAGATAAACCCAATGGGTTTCTATCAAATCATTTTAATGCATTTTCATAAGTTTGAAATCCATTCAAAACAAATTCCATCATTACACATTTCATTTCCACAATTAAATTAAACAATGTAATTGAAATTATTTCCATAAAATCCATAATTTAAATCAACCAATTTTCCATAAACACACCCAATTCAATGGAATTGGGATTTTCCAAATTTCCATGCCAAAACCATTTCAAATATCTCCATTCAATGGAATCGAGTTTTTATCAATTTAATTGAAAGCAACATGAGAAATTGAATTTAAATCATTAATTGAAATAAATCAAGAAAATACAATGATAATCAATTTGGAAAGATAGGACGGAACCACCTACCTTGAAGATTTTGACAAAAACCACAACGGTCGAGAAAACCGGGTTGCTTCTTCGAGAACCCACCTTAGATCTCTTCTCCTAGAAAGATCAAGACCGAAACTCATCAAACTTGGTACCACACACTTAGATCTACCCATAACGGCATAGATCTAAGAAACCAGGAGAAGAGGAGAAGTAGATCTATGTAGATCTAAGAAACCAATCAAGAAAGAAGAAGAACGATCACATACCTTGAGAATCCCACTTCGATTCACCAAGAGGAGCCCTTGGATCACCTCCAGAATAAAGGGAGAACCTTCTCTGACCCCAGGAGAAGAAAAATCCTGAGTTAGGTCCGCATAGGAGGAAAAATGAAGCATTTAGAGGCAAAATGGACGAGATCCACAATTTAAGGATCTAATTTAAGTGACTGCATAGTCTGGCTGCACGGTTTGACAAACCGTGCACTAACCGTTCATTAACTATTGCCTCGGCCACCCTTCTCGCATGGCTTGGCCGCATGTTTAGACAAACTATGTGCCACCTGTGCGGAAGCTTCTATACAGGTTTCAAGTCCTATAAGGTTTGGCCGTATGGTTTGTCAAACCGTGCGTAAACTATGCAAAACACACTATCCTCTAGTTTTTCTTTAAAATTTCACCCAAACGCAACCCAAGTATTGAATCCAAAACATGGGTACTTAGAAACATCAAAAAGTACCTAAAAACGTAACGGGATGTTACAACCTCCCCACCATAAGATATTTCTGCCCCAAGAAAGCCTATGAAGAAACCTCCACGTCAAAAAGATAAGGCCACTGATCTCTAATTAGTGCCTCTCATTCCCACGTCTCATGAGAATCAGAACCATGTTTCCATAGTACACGGACCAGAGGTATCATTCTCCCATGAAGTACCTTGGTCTCAAAATAAACAACCCTGACTGGTCGTTCAGTCACAGATAAATCTGGTTCAATCTCAAGATCACTCCAGCTCACAACAAGAGATGGATCAGAGAGATACTTTCGCAGCTGTGATACATGAAACATGTTATGTATCGATGTCAGCTATGGTGGTAGAGCTAGGCGGTAAGCAACTTTTCCCACAAGAACAAAAACCTCAAAAGGTCCCACAAAACGAGGAGAAAGCTTCCCTTTCCTCCCAAGAAGTCGATGACCTAATCAGGGTGAAACTTTCAAGAACACCGGGTCACCAACTAATAACTCTAAAGGTTTACGTCGACGATCATCATAAGACTTGTACCGACTCTGAGTTGTTAACATTATTTGACAAATCAACTGGATCTTAGTTGTCGTCTCTTGGACTAAACTGGGTCCTACCAAGGAACTTTGACCAATATCTGACCAACATAAAGGATATTTACAATGACGGCCATACAAAGCCTCAAAAGGAGCCAACTTAATCGCATATTGATAACTGTTATTATAAGAAAACTCAGCAAACCCAATATGATCATCCCAAAATCCCCCAAAGTCGAGAACACAAGCACAGAGCATGTCCTCAAGGATCTGAATATCTCTCTCTGTCTGGCCATCTGACTGTGGATGGTAGGTCGTGCTCAAACGGACCTGAGATCCCAGTGCCTCCTGAAGGCCTCTCCAAAAACGAGAAGTAAACCGAGGATCCCTATCAGAGACTATTGCAGATGGAACTCCGTGCAAACAAACAATTTCTTTCACATAGATATTTCCCAACTCCTCAACTTTAGTTGTATCTCGAATAGGTATAAATTGAGGTGACTTGGTCAGTATATCGATCACAACCCATATCGCGTTCTTCTTCCTCTGGGTTTGAGGTAACCCAACCACAAAGTCCATTGATATTTCATCCCACTTCCATGTAAAGACTGGAAGTGGTTGAAGCAAACCCGAAGGTTTCTGGTGCTCAGCTTTCACCTGCTGGCATGTATAGCAACGAGATACAAACTCAGCAATGTCTCGTCTCATACCTGGCCACTAGAACTGTCACCGCACATCATAGAACATCTTCGTGGTCCCCGGGTGCACATCCCACTGAGAGTTATGGCAATCCCTCATCACATCTTTCCTTGCCGATAACGGAACAACGTAACGGTTTTGATAACACAGAACACCCTTTTTGGATAATGACCAAAGGGTGTCGGTCTCCCCACCATAAAGAGAGTCCCTAATGCTATGGAATTCATCATCCAGTTTTTGTTCCTAAAGAATCAATTCGAGGAGAGCAGAAGTCAACTGAACACTGGCTAAAGAAACTTCATTCCCCTTCCACTGAACTCCAATATGCAACTGAGCAAAAAGATCCATCAAACTCCACTCTTCTGAAGATTCTTTCACAGCCTGAGATGGAAGTTTCCTGCTTAACGCATCTACAACTACATTCCCTTTCCCCGGGGTATAGGCAATGTCAAAGTCGAAAGATTGTAGGTACTCCACCCAACGCCTTTGGAGAAGATTCAAATCTTTTTGAGATAAGAGATAACTCAAGATCTTGTGGTCTAAATACACAGTAAACCTTTCTCCACAAAGGTAATGTCTCCAACACTTAAGTGCGTGCATTACAGCAGCAAGTTCAAGTTCATGGGTAGGATAGTTCTTCTCATGAGGCTTAAGCTGACGAGATCCATAGGCAACAACATGATTACCTTGCATAAGTACACATCCCAAACCTGAACCCGATGCATCACAGAAGACCACATGACCTGCACCAGCCTCAGGAAGAGTTAACACCGGCACAGTAGTAAAAAGACGCTTTAGCTCAACAAAAGAACTCTGACATTTATCCTTCCAGGAAAACATCACTCCCTTTTTAGTTAGAGCAGTCATTGGAGAAGCTAACTCTGAGAATTCTTTAACAAACCGGTGATAATATCCTGCTAAGCCCAAGAAGCTTCGAATCTCAAAAACATTTCGTGGTTGTTCCCAAGTCATAATAGCCTTCACCTTCTCAGGATCAACTGATATTCCTTGTTCTGACAAGACATGTCCCAATAATTTCACTTCCTGAATCCAGAAATCATACTTTGAAAGCTTGGAATAAAGTCGTTGATTCCTTAGAAGACCCAGAACTATTCTCAGATGATGCACATGATCCTCCTCAGACTTGGAGTAGACAAGAATGTCATCCACAAAGACCACCATGAAAGTATCTAGATACTCACGGAAAACTGTGTTCTTCAAAGCCATGAAAACTTCAGGAGCATTTGTTAGGCCGAAGGGCATAACAAGGTATTCATAATGGCCATACCTACTCTGAAAAGTGGTCTTAGGAATGTCAGATTCCTTTATCCTCAACTGATGGTAACCAGATCGAAGATCAATTTTTGAAAACCACTTTTCCCCTTTCTATTGATCAAACAAATCATCAATTCGTGGTAAAGGGTATTTTTTCTTTATAGTAACTCGATTGAGATTTCGATAATCAACACATAAGCGAAGAGAACCATCAGCCTTTTTGGCGAAGAGAACAGGTGCTCCCCAAGTTGGCACACTCTGGCGTATAAAACCTTTCTCAAGAAGATCATCCAACTGAGACTTTAGTTATTTTAATTCAGCTAGATCCATTCGGTAAGAGGGAATAGAAACTAGTTGAGTACCAGGCATTAAGTCAATATTAAAATCAACCTCTCTAACTTGTGGCATACTAGAGAAGTCAGAAGGAAACACGTCTGGAAACTCAGCGATGACTGGAGGAATATCACCACTCGTTGGATCTTTCTCTAGATCAAAAGAAATCACTGATATAATTTTACCCAACTCTGGATAAGAAGGTCCAGCTCTGCCTGACCTAGGGTCCCATTCTCCTTGAAAAACAAGAGGCACACCACTGGGTGTAGTAAGGTAGACCCATCGGAGGTGACAATAAATCCGAGCTTTATTGGTGATAAGACAATCCATCCCAAATATGAAGTCAAAATATTTCATGTTGAGAACCAAAAAGTACCAAACAAGCTCGATATCTGATAGAAATAAAACTCAATCAGGACTACAGAGACCCTTCTCTCTCACCGTAATAAGAGGTGTAGTAATATCCATTGCACAAGATAAAAGATCCATAGGCAGATTAACCAGATTAACCAGATGGGTTGAAATAAAAGAGTGAGATGCACCAGTATCAAAAAGATCTATCGCTAAAGATGAAGCTATAGTAATGGTACCTCTCACAGTTGCAGGACCTGTATCAGCTACCTCTGGCGACTCTTCCACTGCGTGAAGAAGCTTAGTTCCGGATGCTTGTGGCTGGAACCCTTTTTCGCGTGAAGCATTTGATTGCCCTGTAGTATTTAGAGGTTCTGATGATCCTGTTCCACTACTAGGAGTAGAGAATTGATGGTAGAATCTCTGTAGGTTCCCTAAATGTCCGCAGGAGATACAGTTCTTGGGTGCCTTAGTGTAAACCCTATTAGATTGTCCTAGCTTCCCACACTGATAGAAAGTCAAAGAATCCCCTCATGGTGCTACCAAAGGTCTGGAATGACTCTGTTGCCGAGAACCACCATGAGTAACATCGGGCTTCTGTTTTCCATTAAAGGAACCAACACCGCCACTAGAAGAAAAAGGAACTTCCTGCAACCCTGACTTTCCTGCCAAATCCATCTCAACCATCATTGATCTATCCATCACATCGGCATAAGTGAGTATCTTCAGTAAGAAAACCTGAGAATGGATATCTGATCAAAGACCTAACTCAAATCATCGAGCCTTCATCCTCTCATTAGATACAATTTCAGGAGCAAACTGTACCAACTTAGCAATACGATTTGAGTACTTAGTCATGGTTTTGTTGGCCTGCTCATGTTTGAAAAAGTCCACAACCTTGGCCAACACCATAGATTCTGGATATAACTAATCAGTGAAAATAACCCTAAAGTCTTTCCACTCCAAATCCTCATGTTTCCCAGCTGTCACCATCATGTCCCACCATATCCTACTTGGTACCTCCAGCACGAAGGTGTCACACTTCACCTTGATCGCATAAGGTGTCTCCAAAAACCCAAACAGACATTCGATCTTACTCAACTATTCCTCAGCATGTTGAGGATCAGTGGAGCCTTTGAAGACTAGTGGCTTCTAGCGTAGGAACTCTTGAGAATGACTTCGTAGAATCTCACTATGAGGATATATAACTGGATTCTGAATAGGAACTGGAGGTGGCACATGTCCTAGATCTTGGACAATGCGAAAAATCACCTCAACCAGACTCGGATCCACAGTAGGACTCGCTTGCTGAGATTTAGCAGCAACCTCTTTTTGGATCTGAGCTCCACGTCTTCTCAGAGACATGATGCTACACAACACCAGAAAAGACAGAGATTAAGACACCAACCAGGTAACAAGGAAAACTATTCTTAAAATAAGGGATAACAAGATTTGGATTTTACTATATCCAAATCAAAATAGGGAAAATACTAGAACTAATCCACAATTTGTATCTCCCTAACCAACCCTGGTGACTTAAGGTTCATTGTGGTGAGAGTTGTCCAGGCACTCAATCACAACTACCTCCTAAGTCCCAAAAAGAATACTCAATGCATACCGTCATCAAGGCAAGATGTTTAACCTGCCTTTGATACCAATTTGTCACGAACCAGCCCGGGTACCCGGGTAACCCGATAACCGATCTGGCCCTGACAAAGCCCGAAGGGCATTCCCGATCCCCATGGGCCGATGACTAGCACCTGGCATCGTACAACATAAAAGTTGGAACGATTTTTTTACAAGAATGCGAAAGCAAGGGTAAACAAACAGTATTCTTGACAAAAGAAAACCCACTGGGAGTGATGTACTAGAATACAAAGAGGCATGAAATGCCAAGGTACTACAACCCAAGTACAAAAAGGGAAAATAGTCCCAAGGTCCCAAAGGACACAACTCACCAAGTCCAGAGATCAAAAACTAGATCCACCTCCCAGAGGTCCCTTCCCTTTGCTCGATCCTGGAAGAAGAAAATCTACAAACACCCAAAGGCAAAAGTAGGTTGTGAGCCTAAGACCAGTAGGATACCACCAAATATTCCATAACAGATGCCAAATATAGACTATCCAAATAAAGTCTTTCCATTTTCAAATAAACAGGTTTGGCAATTCAAAAGAATATTCTAACAAAATATGCTAAACATTTTCAAATGATGGAAATAAATACTTTAAGAAAAGGATTTACAAATGATGGAATATTTCTTAAACAATGTCTTAAGAAAAAAAAATTATATAAAACAGTTTATTTAAATTTAGCAGGCATTTAAAACAGTTCACAAGTATTGGCATAAATTTACATCTCAAATATAAATAAACAAGTGAGCAACATGGTCATCTTCCAAAAGGTACGATAGTATTAACCAGTAATAGGATTCTGCACTCTCTATGTGAACTCAGCAAGATGTGTATACACACATCCCTATGACACTGGCCAAAGGAGACTCTTCACCAACCCGTCGGGGATGTGACCCGCTGCATGTATGTTTTAGAATGTTGTCGTAGTGTAGAGTGTATCCAAATAACTCACTAACTACCTAAGGCTTGCATGTGCTCTTAAATGATGGGAGAACTATTTTAAGAATGATTAAAATACGATCAATCCCATTCTTCCATTTCAAAAGTGCCAATTTCATTCCATTTAAAACCAAAACAGGTTTTATTCAAAACATGCCTTTTTCACAAGATAAAACCAATGGGTTTCTATCATATCATTTTAATCCATTTTCATAAGTTTGACATCCATTCAAAACCAATTACATCATTACACATTTCATTTACACAATTAAATTCAACAATTTAATTGAAAGCATTTCCATCAAATCCACAATTTAAATTAAACAAATTAAATCGACCAATTTTCCATAAACACACCCAATTCAAGGGAATTGGGGTCTTCCAAAT
Source organism: Viscum album (assembly GCA_963277665.1). Lineage (NCBI taxonomy): Eukaryota > Viridiplantae > Streptophyta > Magnoliopsida > Santalales > Viscaceae > Viscum > Viscum album. The sequence continues at coordinate 1,706,168,467 of OY728143.1, read as the reverse complement.
TTCCATGCCAAAACAATTTAAAATATCTCCATTAAATGGAATCGATTTTTTATCAATTTAATTAAAATCAACTTGATAAATTGATTTAAAATAAATAATTGAAATAAATCAAGCAAATACAATGATAATCAATTTGGTAAGACGTGACGGAACAACTTACCTTGAAGGTTTTGACCAAAACCACAACGGTCGAGAAAATCGGGTTGCTTCTTCAAGAACCCACCTTAGATATCTTCTCCTAGAAAGATCAAGACTGAAACTAATCAAACTTGGTACCACACACTTAGATCTACCCATAACAGCATAGATCTAAGAAACCGAGGGAAGAGGAGAAGTAGATCTAAGTAGATATAAGAAACCAATCAAGAAAGAAGAAGAACGATCACATACCTTGAGAATCCCAATTTGATTCACCAAGAGGAGCCCTTGGATCACCTCCGGAACAAAGGGAGAACCTTATATGACCCCAGGAGAAGACAAATCCCGAGTTAGGGCCGTATAGGAGGAAAAACGAATCACTTAGAGGCAAAACAGTCAAGAACCACAATTTAAGGATCTAATTTAAGTGACCGCACAGTTTGGCCGCACGGTTTGACAAACCGTGTGCTAATCGTGTGTGAGATACTGCCTCGGCCACTCTTCTCACATGGCTTGGCCGCACTGTTAGACAACCCGTGTTCCACTTGTGTGGAAGATTATGTCGAGGTTTCAAGTCCCACCCGGTTTGGTCGCACGGTTTGTCAAACCGTGCGCAAACCATGCACAACACACTGTCCTCTAGTTTTTCTTTAAAAGTTCACCCAAATGCAACCCAAGTCTTGAATCTAAAATAGGGGTACTTAGAAACATCAAAAAGTACCTGAAAACATAATGGGATGTTACAAAAACAATATAATTCATTGGTACTCAAACTCTTTTGGGTCCAAAAAATTTATCTATAAGAGACTTAGGGATCCAATTTTTGAATTTTCGTGAAAATTTAGAAAAAAATTGAAAAAATATTGTATGAAAAGAATATTATATTCCAGAAAAATTGAGTATTTTTCAAATTATATGTATTTTCATAATTTCCATTTTCTCCACTATGAAAATAGATAACCTTAAAATGGTTTGTGATTTTATAACTTGTTTCAAAATTATATTTATAAAATTTAGGATTTTTACCATGACTTCCTATTCAAATTGATTCCTTCTTAAAATGATTCGGACCAAGAATTTTATTTAGATAATTTTCCCCTTTAATGAAAAAACTAGTAGTATATTTGAAGTTTTGAACCTTTTTTTATATGTTTTTTATTTTCATAAATTTTTCAGTACCTAAGTAAGTAGTTTTTTCCATTCGATTTTCCAAATTTGAAATTTGATTGTTTAAATCATCCTCTTCAATGAAACTTTTATTATAGGAGTTCCTAAGAGATTTTGTTTTCATTTTTACAATTTTATACTTGTTTTATATCATTATAAAGTATTCATTTAATTCTTTATATGAGAAATTTTTATTTTTATAATTCATGCACAATCTCAGAAGAGTGGTATGAATGTACCTCATCCAAAGTTTCTATAAATCATATGTCAGTATTTTAACAAAGTGTTTCGGCTTCGGATTATGATGATGCACACTCTCTAGAATCTTCAAAATAACTCCATTTAGACTTCATAGCCTTCTTGGATTTCATCTTATAACCTACTTTCTTGAAGTATTTCTTTTCAGGACTTTTATCATCCTTAAGTTGTGGATAATCAAGATTGATATGTCTTAAATTCTTACACTCATAACATATTAATTATTTAGATTTATCACCATGCTTTTTTTACTTTTTGAAAGGTCTTATGAAGACTCATTGCATGTTATATAATTTTTTGGACTTCCAAGAAAACTATGTAAGAACATCATTTCATCCAGAATATATTGAGGAGTCTTCTACTTCATGTATTTACTCTATTTGTGGGATTTTTTATTCCTAACATCCTTAGAAGTAGAAACCTTCAAGGCATCATTTTCTTTCTTGATTAGTTTATACTCTCCATCTATAGCTTCAACTTCAACCTCAATCATCATAATAATTCCAATGAGATATTTTATCATGAAACTTTTTACCACTATATATTGTTTGATAGTGGCTTAGATCCCACTAAATATATATGGTAATACTCTAAGACCTGTTAATGATTTTTTAGCCTTACTGATAGGTTATCATAAAGAAGATATATTATTAAAAATATCAATGGGGATTCTATTAAATGAATTAATACATTCTTCATAAGCCATTTTTAATGTTTAAAACATGAGTTTTGAAATATCATATCTAATGTCCTTCACGTTGTATGTATCTTCATAAGAAATTTCTATAGTAGTACACATTTAATGAGTTGTTTGACATTGAAAATCCTATTGAAATAATCATGTCCTAATTCATAGATTATATCATTCATTTCTTTGGTGTTCATATCAATGTCTGATTCAGTAGTAGAATCCCTTTTTTCAGGTTCTATCTTAGTAATTTTATATGCATTTACTACTTTCAAATACACTTTCAATCCAAGAGTATTCAAATAGATGGTCATGTGATCCTTCCAGCAAACATAAATTTGACCATTAAATAATGGAGCTCCAACAATCAAAATACCTTATATGTTATTAGTCATAGAATCCATTTGAAAATAGATATTTGGACTTCACCCTTCGACAGTTGTGAACTCAAGAGTCATAAGCTATGATACCAATTTTTTTCCAAGAGAATGGAAAACTAAAAACACAATAGGGGTGAATTGAGTTCCTAAAATTTTATTTATAGAAAACCTCCCTCTTTTGGTATGATAGTTAAACTATTTTTTCATAATATGAATCAATAATGGAAATTTAAAAATATTAAATAAATATATTTAAATCAAGAGATTTATAGTGGTCCAAGGAATAGAAATCCCCTAGTCCACTCCAGTAACTCTCTAGTCCATGATTTTGGTGATTTTCTCTAAATTTCCTTTTCTAGGGTTCCCATATTAGTAAAAGGAGTTTTCACTTAATAAAAAATTCAAAGAGCACTCAAATAGGCTCTCCCTTTATAATACCATTCCACGGTCTCAATAAAAACTATTATAATAATTGTACATAAAATAGAATAAATGATCCTTTGAAATAAAAATTGCAACACATAGTTGAAAGCAGCAACTGAAAGTAGTTGAATATATCCCTTGAGAAGATGATAGTCTTCAAAGTGTAGCTCATAATGATCTGTATTTCAACTAATAAACTTGTATGAATAGGAAAATCATTTTTGTTTGATCATTTATATGTATACTCATTCAGTGTATTTACATTTACATGCATTATATTTGTTTTTTTTCTCTATATATCCATTCATGTAGCAACTAACTCTTCCTTTTATATCTACACTTTAATTTTGAACCTAAGAATGACATAATTGCAATGGTTGAGTTGATAATCAGTTGAAAAGTGGATATGGAAGTCCATTAATGGAATGTGTATATTCCTTTCAAATATGCAATAATATTCTTCCTCATCACTATCATAGATATTCTTATTTAGATCATTACACTCTTAAAAACATGGGACATTATTATAATCAATTTTTCCTTAAATGGAAAATCCATTTTCGAATACGTTCAAAAAGAAAGAAATCACTTAACATGTAATTATCAATGTAATAATGACATTATGCATATCATCTAATTTGTTATTAGATATTGAAATGGAAGTAATATTCTTCATAATATAAACTTTTAAGAGAATCCATAAAATAAATCAGATATTTTTATTCTTTAATGTGTAAAATAAACTATATTAAAAAATGTGTAGGATAATTATTCAGCATAATATAAATTTTTTAATGAGGTGATATTCACATCCTCCACAAACTCTATTTTTGTTTGTATGATTATATTTTATGAATATCATTTTCATAAAATAAATTAATCTCATAACTTTGACGGGTCTGAAATATATGACTATGATCAAATAAAAACTCAATTATACTCTTCGTAAGATAATATATTATGTAGTAAGATAATATTTTAACACTAAGATTTCTAATTATGAGTAGAGAGATGGTAATCTTTGATTATCATGAGATAAAATATTTTTTCATAAAAAAATACTTCACACATAGTAAGATAATCACTTATAGAATCAGCATAAGATAAATTATTTTGATAAAAGTAATCTGAAACAATTAAGAAAAATATGTAAAAATAAAAATTGGGATTTTTTAAATCATCAAAATAGATAAAAAAATAAGATATGTTGGAGCAACATAAGTTTTTTCAAAATACCCTATATGAGGTTTAGGTAAAAGTTATAGTGATAAAATGAAAAGGATTCAAAGATCATGGTTTCCACAATGTAGTTGCAGCATAAATCTTGCTAATGATCACAATTTCCCCCATTGTAAGAATATTTTAGAGGATCCATATGTTCCATATAGTCTATTGGTTTATGTAATCAACATAAAACATGTGAAAATGTAGGTTAAAAGTTTTTGATCCTTCTCATACATTGGAATCACCATTAAAATGCATTCCCATTGTGATCCTCATCACATTGAGACATTTATCATCCATTTATAAATGAACATACTCTAGTGTTATGGTGAGGGTATTATGAAAATACCAATCCATAGGCCTTTCCTTGGAAGAAACCTCCCATATCTGAATTGACCAACTCTAGTGATATAGTGATGGTGTTATGCCTCTACACATCCATATGCCATTCAAGATGAAATATATCTCACTCATGTTCTTAGAATCCATGATTAACCATATATATTCCTCATTCAATGTTCAAGAGCATTTAGGTTGTCCTAATATTGTTTTCTAATATTCTACAGATTATTATAGTGTTTTCATAAGAGTTTAACAGAGATCAATTTTAGAAAAGATATTGGGATAATGATTTATTTTTATTATAGGGAGAGGAAGAGGAAAATACATAAATATAGTCTTTTTTCATGATAATGATGATTTTGAATATTCCATCCATACAGGCATAAAATTAAATAATGAATTTTCAAGATTCATCAACTTCATAGTGTGGTTTATATGGACTTGCAGTTTTTTCCAACATAGTTAAACAATGTAACTCTACCATTAAAGTGGAATTTTTAATCAAAATCTTGGAATTCTCTAGGATCATTTGGTTCCCCATAAGTACTACCTTGGATAATTTCAAATCTTAAAATACATGAATTATGATAATAAACTTCTAATTATCTAGAAGCCACTAGCCTGATGCTATATTTGTATAATGGGATTCTTGTTGAATAATCCTGGCATGAATTCAAGAAAGAAGTTGGTATATTCTACCTCTAAAAGGAAATACTAGAAATCACCTCCTCACTCTCATTCCTAGGTGATTTTGTTTATGGATCAATGGATATTTTGGTAGTTGAAACCCTCACTTCCTAGAACCATGAAGTAATGTTGAAGTCTGTGACGAATTGTTCTTAGATCACATAGGGGGTGTTATAAATTACCTTTCATATGCTCCTCCAAGTATAATATCAACAAACATGGTGTAAATTTAGATACATTTAATCTCGATCAATTTTATTTCCAGAAATAAGATTATACTCTTGTAAAATGTCTCTTTAAGAGATGATAAGTGTGTATTCTTTTGATTTTGTTGGCACTAGGGAAGTGGCTTCCACGGTACGAGATCTAGCCAACTATGGAAGTTATATAATAGATATAAAAATAAATGTTAATCAGTGAATTATATTTTAAAATGAGAGAAATATAGACACTAAGCCCTCTTGGATAAATTGGTGGTCTCTATGATTATTGTCACCACTACTGGAGAGAAAACTTGAACAACTCCTACAATAGGAATGTCCTCATTAGCAGCAGTATGATTTTCAATCCTCAATGTGATCATAACTATAGATTCCATGGGATAAATTTCATTCCCCATTACATCAAGGATTCCCATTGAGTCTTGACTACCCTCTATAATGGTTTCCTCAACAATATGATGGGTAGGGACATCCATGTTAAAAAACACTATATTGGTGTTCATGACACGGTTTATGAATCTTTTGTGGGTTTTATTCCCTTAATGTTTAGACCATAGATGATTATGTACAAAAAAACTTTATAAGTATAAAGTTATGTGCGTGGAAGGTTATGATATATAAGGAAACCTATGATCTTTTGACACCTTTTTGGAGTTTTTAGGTTTTCCAAGAGAGATAGGTTCATAAAGGATATTAAAAAACATCTTGAATCATCACTGTATCCACATAAAATTTGATGAGTCCAATTAAAATATTTTAGTTATATAGGTGTTGCATAAATTTGTGGCCACATTCAATCATTTTACACAAATTATCTTTCACTCACCTGATCGGGTTATTGGAATGAACACTACTAGTACAACCACCCCCACCAATCATAGGCCTGACTAAACTAGTTATAGGAGTATAAGATTCACTTATAGTCTCCTTATTAGTATCCTATAGAAATTTATAAAACCATTTATTGAGTTAGATCCTACAATCAATGAGCTATTATATAGTCACTTACAAACACATGAATATATATATATATATATATATATTTGTGTGTGTGTTTTTGAAAGTAAACAATGATTTTTTTATGATAAACCCCTTTTTATAGGAAGAATTTTATTAGCCAGTGTTTTTTTCATAGGTTCTTTATTTAAGACAGGAAAGGATACAAAATTATTATGATCTAAACTGGCATTGAGGAGTGATTATGGAAGAAAATACTTCTCATTCTTCCTTATACATCATTTTCTACTTGAGGGACAACATTTCTAATTTCTTGCTAGGGAACTGCCATTAGATCCATCACTTGAAGAATCCCTAAAAATATACATGGGAGTCTTATTCATCGTTGTAACTTCCTCATTCACCCAATGTAAGATATAAAACTACACATCGGAATAGATACTTTGATATAGCATTGTAAAACTAAAAGAATCATTCATGCATCATCATGATCGATGAATGAATCTCGTTATCCATTAAGAGACTATCTATGTTCCACTTCATGGTTTCCCTAATAATTCACATATTTCACCAACGAGTGATGGGAACCCTCAATTTAGGGTCTAGGAATAAAAAATCAAATTATTGGATATACTTCCTCACCACACTAGGGATGGTTTCAATGTTTATGTATAAAAGATAGTTAATATTATGTTTTTTAATATGAATGTCACAGTAGATTTTGAAGCATATGTATCAAATATAGATCATGGATAGCACACCATGAAAAAAACTTAATGACCTTTAGGTACACACCCTCTGAGGGATCATCGACCAGTTTATCCTTTTCCCTGGATGAAGACATAGGCTCCTTCAAAATCAACTACTTCTAGGGTGTGTTGATTTCAACCAAGTACTATGGAAGTCTTCACTATCTAGGACATCTTAGTAGAACCATATTCTATACTAGATCCACCCTAGTTGTTGAGGAATTTTGGGATTTAAGATGTTTCGATGGCCTGGGCACCACATCCATCAGGTGAATGTTATAAGGATCCCTACATTTTTAGGTACTGATGTCTATAAAAAAAATGGTTGTGACATTGGTATTTTTGGGGATAATATTATATTTGGATATGATGATATCCGGGAGTAGGAATAATTAGAAAATATACTGATAAATGAATCTTCATGAGGTATCTTAATCACATCCTATGTTGTTTCATCTGCCATCATCACATAGAGCTATCGTTACACTATGGGATTCTTCTACTACATCACATCCAACTTGGGTACCATTAATTTTTAATGAAGGTATCAAAAGTATCAAGAATGTTCATAGGTAATATAAGACTCACAAATGATATCTCGTTTTTTCCAAGAAACCCATACACTGTCTCTCAAAGTAATCCTATATAAACACATCACGCAGGTTCCACTACCATCATCATCGATCATTTTGGTTGGAGGTGGCCCGTAGGGAATAATTTAAAACTCCGAGTAAATATATTGGAGTTTAATAGTAGACACTCCCTTCAACAATAATGGTATTATTCTAGATATATAGTAGATGAACTGTCAAAAGATATATTGTTGGAATTATAATTTAATGGGTGATCCATAGATATTTAAGTGGTCCATAATAAAGCCTAATAAAATTTGGAATGGCCAGAATATATGAAAGGGGAATTTTTTTTGTATATATGAGACATGAATTGATGAATATTGACCAACACTGACATAATTATCCCACAAAATCCACTTTTATCAACTGGAAAACCATCATATATGTACTTGACCTAAATCCATTATGGGAGTCATGTGTCCTTAGTAGGTACACGCTGATCAACATGTCTAGGAACGTATCCAGATAGGTTTAAGTGATAATTATCATATTGATGGAATAAACTCATTCTCTTATTTTTGTCTCTCATGATCTTGAATTTAAATAATGAGGACCCCCCCCCCCTCATGTAGGTACATCGCTTTGGGTGGTTAAACATATAACCATTTCTATTAGGGTATAGGTATATCATCATCCATGTATCAAAATTAATATCATTTTGGGATCTGGGCTCATTTCCTGTGGAATTCTTGGCCTCTTTTTTAATGTATAGTCTATGTGGGGTGTAATCCGAAGGACTCCCCATGTATTTGTTGGTAGAAAAAAACTATCCATAACTATACAGGATGATTAGTTCCATATATACCTTTTAAATATCCAAAACATCATCTTATGTGATGTGGAATGTGTTAGTTTATGGAATCCAACAACTCATCAACTCTTAAATATGATCATTGTCCTTGAAAATAATTTTTATAATATATTCAAATAATTTTTTTGATGGATTAATTGTTTAAATAGGTCTCAAAATAGGCAAATGGTTTCTAGACTCATTTATCCCACATATACTTAAGAGTGAAACCTCATCGAAGGCATAGGTCCTAATATTTATTCTAACCCTATTCTTGATCGATGATGAAATAAAAAAATGGAGTATAAGTGTGTTTCAATTTCTATGATTTGATTACTATTTTCTAAATTAGACTTGTTATGGTGAATTAAACAATATATATTATCAATCCCTCTGATAATTTAAGCATCCTTTTATAGAATTTTTGTGGAAACCAGATTCATGTACTATAAATTTCATTTATTATAAAGGAAGACATCTATATGTGGTATATTAACATCAGTAATCTATCCAAGACTATAAAATTGTTGTAAATATGAATTATTGTATTATTAGTGATGTTTCTTTAGGATTTTTTTTAAAAACTTACTGTAATGATTACTACTATCCATAATTACCATGCATGACCTCATCAACCATATACATAATTAAAGATGAAACCACAGTTTTCAAAATAATATTTTATGAGAGGTCCATTGTGAAACTATTATAAAAAATAAATTGGTTAAAAGTTCCATAATTCAAATTATAGAAAATTATCTATGTAAAATATAGTCCTAACACAAAATCAATTGTACAGAAATTTTATAGATTCTGTTTTTTCTAATATGTGGATTTTCCCTACTAAATTATCATAGTGGACTTTACCATGTGGGTTAAACATAGTGGATTAACATAGGACAATTCACCATTGTCTCCTAACATATCCCCCTCACTAGGACCCTTCACTTGGCCACGTTCACCCAGCTGAAGGAGGGGGGATATCCCACAAGGGATAATGATAGTTATTGTTCTCACCTTGAGGTATCATGAAAAAACATTTTCTAAAGGAGAGTGTAAAGTAGAATATCTCACTCATGTTGTCATAGGTCTACCCTGGTATGGATGAGGGACCACCTCTATTTATGGAGGCACTTCTCCCTTCACTTGGATCACAATATTCTATTTATGTAGTGTCTCCAGTATGTGCTTTACCCAGAATACCTATGTGAAAACAATTTTATCACCCTAGTGAATGGTCACTCCAACGAAGACGCTTTTCTTAGAATTTTATCATTTTCATTTCAAACAGATCCCATTCTGAGTAGGGTATTTATTAGAGTTCATTTTCAGAGTCAAAGGATCACATATTTAGAAGTCCAAAATTTCCCAAGGTGAATCCCTACTATTTCTTCCAAAACCCTAAAGGTGTGTCTAGGTCATTTTGTTTAGGGACCTATACACACACTCAAGCTATCATGAACTTGTGTTTCTATATGAAACAACCTTCTCTCCTAGATCCCTTTATCCAAGGTGTTTACTTTTTACTATAAATATACCCATTGGGCTCTCACTTACTCATGCGATTTATGCATTTTGGAAGATATAAAGACACCCATTGAACCCTTCACCCAGTTCTCCAAAACCCCCTAGAGGAAGTGTAATGAACATAAAAAATGGAATGAACTCTAGGGGATGGTAATTGAATCATATTAATATAAATGTTTCTTAAATAACACTTCACCACTAGTTTTCATGCACTATGGAGATACTCTAACCTCGATAATAAATACAAGAAAATCATTCACCCAGCCCCTCAGGGGAGCACTGTATTACAGAGATGAACACTCAACTCTATTAGGGGAAGCCCTTGCTGAGGAAAATATTCTTTAACTACCTTCACTTGGGGGAATCATCTTTTCTATCACTCACTATAGTGAAGTATCTTTAATATCCCCCACTTGTGTGAAGCATCTTATAGGCCATTCTATAGGGAGACTCATCATTGTTAACCCTTAGTATAGTGAGTAATCATTGTATTCCATCAATAGGGATAAATTTATATTAGGACCTTCATAAGGTAGAATAACATTTGATAACCCTCACTTGGGTGAATCATCATTGGTAGCCTTCACTTTGGTGAATAATCTTCTATCACATTTACTAGGGTGAAGCACCCTCAAAGCCCAAACACCAGGGCATCATGAACACCCTAATTTCAAAAGAAAAGAATCCCTTCACCTAGGATTCCTCTTAAGGGGTCAAAACCAATATACTAGCCTTTCATACCCATACTAATGGGTATATACTCCTTTTGAAGCTAATCACACCCTTCCCCACTAGACCATATTCCATGTGAGCCTAGATATCTCTCTCATTGGATAATACTCCAATATGAACCCATAACCATCCTAGTTAGACCATATTCACTTTAGGCCTCATACCTTCATTTATTAGAACCATATTTCTGTCAGTAGTTTTCATATATTCAACATTTGAATTATATTATCTATCATACAAAATCCCATAATGTGGATCTATATCCTCTAAAAAACTATACACATCCTCATCAGACCATAATTACTTTGAGGAAAAAATAGAAAGGGACACTCATGTATAAGTCCCAGAAAATTAATTAATGGGAGTTATCTGGGTATAAATTCACCAATCATTGTTAGAGAAGTTGAAATTTTTTGTTGTTTCTAGTTCAGTGGTGTTGAACTATATGGGTTTTGATTCCCATCACAGAGATATATATAAATACCTTATCATGGGTATGATCATGATACCATACTCATATACCACCTCCCTATATGGTTTTAAACTCTCGAGTTCTTATATATGGGGAATTTAATGATTCTATAATAACTATAATCTCATTAACTCAAAATGAGAAATATGTAGAGGGATTCATAATTACAAACATTCATATCAGTACATAATTTAAATCAAATAACTACAAAAAGGGTTACCAATCATGTAATGGGGTATGGGATAGATTCATGAACATATTTAAATATATAATAGGCACTAAGTGTAGAAAAAAAATCCCCCATAAAAAAGTGTGAGAAGAGTTTAACCTCTCAACCCCTCAAAAAATGCACATTCTGAAGAGTAACTGGTAAGTATTGCAGTGAATATTATAGTGACCACCAATTTTTTGAAAGTAATGTTTACATCGTATCATCACATATGTGGATTTCATTGAAGATTCCAAAGGAAATAGAAATAATAAACAAAAATAAACCATAATGTAATTAAAATAAGATTATGTAACAGATTTATTGAATTAGTAATTATAAATAGAAGTATCCATATTATAAATTCAATTTAGAAATTATATGAAATGAAATCAAGTAGTTGATGCATTCCTTACAAATCTTATTTTTTCCATCATGGATGGGATAAAGATTCTCTAGGGTTTTCCCTGGACAAAGCTCAATCCAATCTCAAACAAGTATAGATTGTGTGAAACCATTTATGAGTGAAGATCAATCTCATGGAAATCATTGTGAGATCCATGATACCTAAAACAATAACCATAATGACCAACACTACATATCTTATCCTTTAGTATTATGCGAAGATATTGAAGGCCTATTTAATTAGGATTTGGGATGATTTAAACATGTCATAAATTATATATATATATCATATGAATTTTTATACAACTCAATTTTATAATTTAAAAGAAAAAATAATAATAATAATGTGTAGATAAAATTAAATTAATGACGCTAAATAAATAATAAAATCATATTGTTCCAAAAAAAATATCTTTTTAAAAATTATATATTATGGGCTATTCATTTTTATTTCAAGAAAGTAATTCACTTGTGGTTAAATGATGATAAAATATATTTTTGTTAAGAATAATATATTAACACTAATTTAATAAGTTATTGATAAGAAATAATAATAAGAAAATTTAATATTTAAAATTTCAATTATCTATAAAAAATGTTTATATATATATTATGTTTTAATTTAAATGTAAATTTACGCATGTTTAGAAATTGAATTAGATTAAAATGCTTCCATATTCAGATTTAACACATTGATATTATGAAGGATGATCATCTTATATTTTCAGTAAAAACATAATTACCATGTTAAAAATTTAATCAAGGAAAATAAGGGTAAAAGGAGATAACGTAATGTGGATTGAGTATTTATAAATTAAATTGAAATTTAGACATTTTAGAAGACCTTTTTTATTGGAGGGTCAATCCCACATGTCTCACCAACATTTCCTCACCTAAATATCCTAACACCAAAGTGATTCCAACTTTACACCTCACTTAACTTTAGTTTCTATTGAAATGTCCATTTTTTCACCTATAAAGGGAGATAACATCCACTATGTTCAACTCACATCTATACATTGAAATTTCTTGGAACCTCAACTATTTTAACAACCTAAGATCTCTCTTTAATGTTTGTAAACTTCTACTACCATGCATAGTACCCAAATCCTCCATTTATATGAGGTATTTCAATCTATGATTCATGTTCTCAAGGAGGATAAAGCCCTTTCATAGATGTAAAGATTAAATCTAAGGGTTTTCTCAATTAAAATTGCCTTTCTCTAGACAAGTATTATATTATGAAATTGTTTTTATTTATTCATAATTTTTACTTCCCCTTTGAAATATTTTATCACCTATATAATTTTATCCATGGTAATTAATGGTTTATTTCAAGTTTTCTCTTTAATAGTGTTTTGATTCGATGGTTACTGAATCAATAATGGTATTTGTTAACTTAATATACATTCATTGATTTATGGACATTCTCTTTGAACATTTTATCCTATAATTTGGGTACATTACTCCAAATAATTAAATTATAGTTCACATCATCTTATTTTTATAGATAAAATTAAATTTTTAATTAAAATAATAATTCATTATTTTATTTCATTATTTATTAAAAATAATTGTTAAGAATAATTTACTTCCTCCCAAAAATTATCTCTCTCTTCCCTATCCATATTCATTATTTCCATAAAATTTTTCCTTTTATATTTTGAAACCCATATATGTAATATCACCTTTGAACTTTTTATTTCTCTTTACTTATTTTTAAACGGAAGATTTGTTATTATTTTAACAACATGGGTATATATAAAGTTATTTTGAAATAATAAGAAGTCATTTCTTTTCATGGTCATACCTTTTATCTTTCACTCCAAATATATTGACCAAACCATTGTTTGTTTTCATGGTTCCATTATTTGTATTTATTTCAAAAAAATTGATAAAGCCTTCATGTCATGTTCTCGAAAAAAACTTCTGAAAGAAACTCATAACTTCTTCATTTTATGATAATGTTAAATTTGTTTTTATGATATAACTTTTTATGATTTCTCTTTAATTTTCATATTTTTTCTAAAAGTTAAATATCCTATGGAGATTTAGTTCCATGAATTACTCTCTATATTATCATATAAAATAATCCTATTGGGTGACTAAATTTTGGTATCAATTGATCTAATTTTTATGGTAATTTTTAGTAGTACAATTCTAAATAAAAAATGAAACCCATTTTCATTCCTTATGTATTTAAGGATAAAATTTATAAATGGTTTCATGTGAAACACATGTGTATGGATTATCATTATAAGATTGGTGTGAACTATATAGCCATTTTTTGTGTTGGTTAAAACTTTATATCTTAGGAGATAATAATGGGAAATGACATGTGATGCTTGATCTACAATGGGAACCATGCATAGGTTCCTTATCCACTATGTTATGTGAAATATATAGTTATTCCTAGTCCACTATAATATGATGTACTTCATAGTTGAAATTATCATATGTAAGGATTTACTATGATTATATACATGCCGCACTCTTATGACATATTTATATGTTATACTAACTGATTGTGATATACTATATGGCCTATGTTTATTTACTCATTTCCCATAATCTTAAGATATAGTATATGTTTCATCATTTTACATTACATTTCCTTCTATAATTCCCGATGGAAAAAATAATTGTTCCATGATCCTTGTTTATCAGATATTTATCTTGTTCCCATGTTTTCCCATAATCTTATGACATAACCCCTTTGTGACCAATTGAATTGTTTATCCCTTACTAATCACTTGTGATCTCCCATTTCATATGTTTTTCATCAACCAAGTTGTGAAGATGTATGTGTAACAATTGGTCCCCAGTTACATCACAGACACCCCGCCTTAACATGGTCACCGGGTCCTAGCTCACTAGGTACCGCCAGTTTCCCCATAAACACGTGGTCCCCACCCTGGGACCCACACACATGCCTGAACATGTCATCTGACTAATGATAGTCCACACAATCCAACACATGTCCTTTTCAGTGTGCTTTTTCTTTACTCTCACACACCCTAGGAAACTTCCCCGAAGGTCACCAATCATGATCACTACTCGAGACCAAGCAAGCTTAACTATGGAGTTCTAATTAGGTAGGCTCCCAAAAAGAAAGGTGCACCTTATGGACATGAGTCATATAATTTATTCATTTAACATTTTATCATTCTGGGTTGTTTTAATCACCCCCCCCCCCCCTTTAAAGAAAAACGTCCTCGTTGTGGACCCAATATCTCATCCCAAGCAGTGCACTGAACTTAAGGTCGAGTTCCTACTCTGATACAAAATGTGACAACTGGGTCCTGGTAACAGCACATACACCCCACCTTTAACATGGTTGTCGGTTCCTAGCCCGCCAGGTACCATTATTTTCTGTGTAGACACGTGGTCCCAACCTTAGGGCCCACCCACATCCCCGAACAGGTCATCTGGCTGATGATAGTCCCCACAATATAACACATGTCTTTTCCAGTGTGCTTTTCTATTACACACATACACCCTAGGAAACTTCCTAGAAGGTCACCCATCCTACTCACTACTCCAGGACAAGCACACTTAACTATGGAGTACTAAATAGGTAGGCTCCCAAAAAGGAAGGTGTACCTTGTTGACATGAATCATATCATTTATCCATTTATCCATTTATCATTCAAGGGTGTTACAATATGTCCAGAATGAATTCTAGTATGGTGAGATTATGGGAAATGATCCCAATTATGTGATGTATCATTTTTATATATTTAATCTACAAAGACAGTAAACCTTTGGTTCTCATGGTTGTGAAATTATTATTTAGATGTAATGCTTAAGTTTTAAAAATGAAGTTAAGTATATGCATGTTTTTTCCATATTGAAGATTATCTTAGCAGGTGTATTAATGATCTTCCACAAGTGAGATTCTATAAAAAATTCAATGTATGGAGAAATGAGCTTGTCCCTTCACATTTATTATGTGCATATTATATTCTCTTATTTTTGAAAGTGTCAAGGAAAAATATATATTCAATTAAGGACCTTTTCACACATTATGAGGAAGTGGGAGAGCAGTCCATTAACTGGGGAAAGACCTTTATCATTTTTGGGAATAGAGTATTTGTGTGTAAACATAATGGGATGAATAGGAATCTCAGGGTGATAAGGGGATCTCTTCACTTCAATTACCTCAGTATCTCTTTATTTTGGGGCAAGGTGAAAATACAATTCCTCATAGAAATTATTTCTGGAATTACCAACCAACATGCTAAATATGAGATTAAATCTATGCTTCAAGCATGGAGGGTGTTCCTTGTAAACTCAGTCATCACTTCTAAATTTTTTTACTCCTACTATATCTACAAGTGGAACATATCTATTATTAAGGAGTTGTATGGAATGATTAGAAATTTCATCTGGTCCAGGTTTGTGCGTGATAAGAAAATTGTAACTATTGTGTGGAAGTAATGTATAAAAACAGTTGAAATGGGGGGTATTGGAATTAAGTAACTCAATATATTCAATGATGGTTTGATTAGTAAGTTCACATGGATCTTATTAAGCACAAATGATCCCTCCTATGAATTTTTTATTAGCAAATTCGGGAAGAGGCTATTCGATGGTTATCCACACTACCTTGGATCATTAGTATGGCCCTCAAACAAGCTCTATTCCATGATATCATGAAAAAAACCAAGTGGATTGCCAAAAAATAGTCTGACCACAAATGTTGGATCACTTGTTGGCTTGATCAACCACTAAAGGATTTTTTCAGTATCCCCACTGATCAGATGCATATGACAATTTCTGAATTTTACACAATCAATAGCAACCTTGACTTTATCCCAGTTCAAGCTACAATGATGATATAGTATTACATTTAATGGACATGAACACAGTAGTGTGGAAGCCTAACTCTAATAGTCTCTTTAATTATAAGGATTACTACAAGATGAAATGTGATAACTCAATCATGATCCTAACGTGGCTACCTAAATTCAAGATCAACTTCATAAAACCCAATAGGTACACACTCATGTATGGAATTTTGAAGAACAAGCTACCAACACATGACTAACTTCTGTCATTGCATCAGTCTGGACAGTGTGCAATAAATGTCTATTTTATGGGACAACATCATCAATGCATGATTTTACGGTTGAGATTTATAGGGAGTTGTACGTAGTAGACAAAATTTGACATGGGGTAATTCATAATAATGTGGAGGATCTGAAAGTTCTTCACCTTTTGGGTGTTGTAGGTAGATCAAATTCTCCACTTGTTCACAAAGTCATAAGGTGGATTCCCCTAATTTGAATGAGGATTAAATTTAATGTTGATGGTGCCACCTCTAGCATCCCAGGACCTTTGAGATGTGGAGGTATTTTCCAGAATCAACGTGGCTTTGTTAAGAGTTGTTTTTATCATTACATTGGTAATGGTACTTCTTATGAAGTCAAGTTATGGGTGATGATATATGCGATTAGACATGTTTTTCAACAACAATGAACCAATATATAGATTGAGTCGGATTCTGAAAATTATGCAATGGAACTAAGTTCAAGGAAAATAAATGTCACATGGAGGCTTCTACCACAATGGATTGAATTAATTTCTAATGTTGTGCATTTTATTTTGACTTTATATCATGCATATAGGGAGGTGAAATAGGTTTAGAACACCCTTTAAAAGATGAAAATCATGGAAAAAATCTCAATGTGGACCTTCAGAGCTCCTGATTATTGTTATGTATTGGTTGATGATGACATCTGAGGTGTTATTCACTCTCACATTTATAAACTCCCTTATAATGCTTAATCTTGTTTGCTTTATTTTTTATTAATAATTATTAGGACTTGAGTCATTCGGATCCTAGATCTTCTTGTTATATACAATTTTTTTCTAAGTTTTACCACTTAGTATTGAAACATGTATGTAAAGTGTAACTTCTAAGCTCCAGACCGGACTGTATGGGTATAAGGTATCTTCGCTTTTATCATAGTAGGTTGTAGTTATTTTTTTATATTTGTCTAAGAGAAATTTAGTAAAAACCCTAGAGATAATCCTAAATATAGGAAAGCATCATAATTGTTTTCATAAAGTATTGAGTGTCTAGTTTCCAAGAAAGGACATCCCTATCATGATACTAAAAATTGAATGTAGACTTTGAATCATATGCACATAGGGGTAACAACCATAAAAATCGTTGATTGGGTATTAACATGATATTTTTTCAATTTCAAATTAATGGTCTTAACTATATACCTCATTTTACACTCATATGGGTTATTATATGGTTGATTCACACACCCTTTACAAATCATTATAAAATATTTAAATTAAATTTTAGGATGTAATATATAACTACCTAGGTTAGGGAACCTAATAGAAATATAAAAATTTATAACCTTGATTAAATCATAGAGATTCATATGTTAGGGTATACAGGTTGTTTATGAGTTACTTAATCTTTGAATATATATTTCCTTTTATTAATTTATTAATTTAAGGTATTCTCATACATTAAACATTCATTTTTAGAGAAATTGATGGATATTAGAGGGACTGAGTTAATAAGGTGTGCGATGGAAAATGTGTGTAATTTCCCCAAAATAAAGATAATGAGATATGTTTTGGATTTCAAAATATTATAAAAATGATCCCCCAACTATCAAAAGCATTGACCAATAACAAAAAACATTTTGATCTCTTAAACCCACCATGGAAGGATAAAATTTTTATTGAGTCCTTTATTTGGAAATGTCTATCCTCCTTTTTTCGGTCATATAAACCTATAATTTTCAAGTAATTAATCAATTAAATTGAGAAGTTATTTTTTTCATTCAATGCTCAAATCAAGAGAAGTTCATTTTATCTATTCATAATCTGGAATGTGAGGCTAAACAATGGTGGACTCTCATTAAGAATATCAAAAATAATAATTTGAATATATGACATGGGATGATTTAAAAAAAATATTATTCACTAAATATTTTCCTAAGACAACTTCATAAAAAATACATAATTTTAAAATTTAAACAAATTAAGGATAAATCCATTTACACCTATGGATAAATTTTCCCAGAACTTATTGATACCACCTCTATTTTTATTCATGACATAAAAAGTAATATTGAACAATAATATGGATACCTAAATCCATGCCTTCAAAATAAATTATATATAAGATACATTGGAAGCTATGATGATTTTTTTAAAATTTAACTTATAGTGGAAATGGACATGGGGGACTCTCATTATTTAAATGAAAATAAAAGTAAGATTTAGTTTCATAGAAACATAGATGTAATTTTTCATGGAGTAATGAAATTTCAATCCCCTAAATGCTAAAAATGTGGGAATAAATAGCATAGATATTTCATAAGAAAATAAAGAAGTTGTTTTAAATGTAGTTGAGAAGGCCAGCAAGAACATGATTTTAGAAAATATGTGAAGAGTCCAACTAATAAAAAAATAAAAAAAAAGGTCCTAGCTACTTCTCCTCCCATTCTTCAATTCTAAAAATGAAGGTAGATTGGGAATTATGGAAATAGATTCCCTAGTACATTGGATAACAATGAAAATAAACCCCAAAAACCTTCATGAATAAAGGAATAGGGAATACACTTTGTAATAACAATGAATTGGGTCATGATAGTGATGTGGAAAAAGGTATACATACTGTCAAATATTGATCTAAAAATGAATTTTTCTACTTTATTTATTTACACACTTTTATATCATAAAAAATTGTAAGAATATTGACTTAAAACCTCAAACATTGGATAATGAATTATTAATTAAACCACATGGTGGTTCATTGATTGCATACAAGGTATATTAAATTTTGAAGACTAATTTATGTTGAAAGATACTTTATACAGATCTAGTTCTCCTTATCGTGGTTTAATTCAAAGTGATAATGGAAATGGGATAGCTTTCTATACAAAGATCTCATGTCAATTTTCAGGATAATGAAATGTCATTTAACAAACCTGATCGTTATTCAATAAAAATAAATTTAAGGATGATTATGAACTCCCTTTGAATGAAAACCATCTTATATGTGTCTTGAAACCCAATGACATGGATACATAGCTAAAATTATTAAGGAGGAATTCAATGTTGAAGACTTTACAACTGTACAAGAGTATATTTATATATTTATACAGATGAATTGCATTTCATTCCCCTAAAATATGTGGATGTGTTTTAAAATAAAATCAAATATGTTTCTATGCCTTTGTTTAAGAGTCTATATAAAATGTATCCTATTCTATTTGATTAATTGAAGAAGAAACTTTAGGAGATTCTGGACAAGGAGTTTATTCATAATTATGAATCATCATGGGGTGTACTATTCCAATTTTTCAAAAAGTCATATTGATCAATTTTCCTCTACATATATTATCATGTTCTTAACAAAGTCTTGATCATAAAAAGTATCATCTGCCATATATTGACAATTTGTTTCTCAATGTAGTGTACCTCAACACTTCTCAATAGAGTATCTTCAATATAGATACCATGAATTAAACATCAAGAGAGAATATAAAACCAAGATAGATTTTCTCAAAAGAAATGGATTTAATGAATTCATTGTGATTCCATTTGGAATTAAAAATGACCCTCCAATATTTATAGATTTTATGAAAATAATATTTAGAGATTACATTGGAAAATACATGGTATATTTATTGATGGTTTCCTCATATATTCTATTAGTAAGGATGAACATGAATACCATTTTAGGATTTCCCTAAATACCCTAGGCAAAGATAATTTATTTTCCATATTCAAAAAGATTAAATTTTGGATACAAAAAGTATCATTATTGTGTTGTGTAAAGAAAAGATAGGGAATATCTATGTATTTACTGAATAAAAAGTTGATTGAAGAATAACTCAGACCAACCTACCTGTTAAATATCCAATATTTTCTCATATTAGATGGGTAATACCGATGTTTTGTTAAAACTTTATCACAATTTTCAAATACTCTAACCATTTTAACACAATTACAAGTTAAGTTCCTCTTAAAAGAAAATTATGATGAATGCATCAAGTATCATAGGAAGTGATTGGCAATTGCACCACTATATAAAATACCCTATAGTAGATAACAGTTTGTAATATATAATGGTTCTTAATTAAAGGGTTTGAGATGCATTATTTTGTGGTATGATAATGTAATATCGTATGCTTAATGTTAATTAAATAATTCTGAGTAAAATTACCCAATGTATGATCTAGAGATTGTTATAGAATTATTTTCATTTCAAATTTGGTGGTAATATATCTCTAGGGAAAAGTGTGATGCCTATACTGATCAAAAAAGATTAAATCATGTATTCACATAAAAGGCGTTGAACATGTTCTAAAGGATATCGTTGGAGATGATCAAAGACAATGATTTCTTAGTATATTACAATAATGGGAAGGAAAAAAAGTTGTATGATACTCTAATATAAAAGGATCATGCTTCCCTTTTCATAATGAGGATCAATATGGAACCAATATTTGTGTATATTCAAATGATGGAAGTGGATATTAGAATAGAATGGATGAAATCATACCTTTTCCAAATGATTTATCAACTATACATCTATTTAATTAATATGGATTCCTAGAAAGATGACACAAATCTATAAATGAATATAGTAAATGTTTGATAGTTCAGTCATGATGGAGGTGGGATTATAAATTTCAAACCTGACTATGATTCCCATCCATACCAAAAACCATTAAGTAACTTTTTTTATTTTTCACATAGATCACCCTTCTCCATTATACCTAAAATCACAAATATGTATAAAGATATTAATCACCACTTATAGTTTGAAAACATGAAGAAGGAGATTACCGAATACATTTCCCGATTCTTGGTATGCCAACAAGTAAAGGATAAATATCACAAATCTAAAGGGATAATGAAAACATTACCTATACCAATTTATAAATGGGAGAAAGTAATCTTATATCTAATCCTTAGTATTCCTAAGACAACTAAAGAATGCAATTACATCCGGGTATTAGTGGATAGACTTATAAAGTCAACACCCTTCATTGTTATTTGAGAAGAAAAATCACTCAATTAAAACAATAAGTTATATATAAATTAAGTGGCAAGACTATATAGAATAATAGTTTTAATTATTTGTAATTGAGATATAAGGTACACATAAAAATTATGGAGGATTCATCCCAAGGAATTGGATAGATAGATGAGATTCAACACAGTATATCAACCTCAAACTGATGGTCAATCTAAAAGTACTACATAGACATTGGAAGATATTATAATATCTTTATCATTGAATTTAAAAGGATGTATGGATCAAAAAATTCATTTTTTGAGTTTTAATATAATAATAGTTTCCAATCTTGTATCCAAATGGGTCTCTATAGGGCTCTTTATGGGAAGATATGAAGAACTATAACAGATTGGTATTATATTAGAGAATGGTTTTTGCTAGGATCTAATCATGTCCAGGTTATAATGGAAATGTTCCAAACTATTCAACAAAATTTGAATGTATCACAATGAAATCAAAAGTGTTGTGCTCATAATTATCAATGAGATATGGTGTTTGATATTTCTAACATGGTATTCTTTAGGATATCCATTTAGAAGTAGGTTGTGATATTAGTAATGAAAGTTAAGTCAACCCCAAGATACATTGGTTCCTTTGAGATTCTTGATGATGTCATGGATGTATCTTTTTTCTTAAAAATCCATCTATAAACCTCACAAGTACAAGGTATGTTACATGTATCACTTTGTAGAAAATACATACTAGATATATCACATGTACTAAATTAAATGTTTATGCAGTTGGAATATTGTTTCTCTTTTTAAAAATAATCTATGGTGATCTTTGATCAAATAGATACGTTTCTGTGAAACAGGATCACCCACATGGTCAAATATCTGTTGTTGAACCATATATTTTCAAAATATACATGGCACCTTGAATATGTAATGAGAAAAATGTGTCATAATTTATTTTCATCCTAGTAATAAAATTTTGAATGAATATTCCATTAGTGGGGGTTGAATGTTACACCCCATAAATTATAATACATTAAAGTTGTTATACCTTGTTTTACATGAAACACTGAACAAAAATGAGCCATGTTATAATTAAAATATTAACTAAAAAGAAATTATGTTGAATAATTGAGTATACATAAATGTAAAAATATTATGAAATAAATTAAAAAATTAGAATAATTGGAATCATGTTGTAAAATTATTCCTTATGAAGCTCATTTGTTTGAGCATGGAAGTGTGGTAGATTCTCTAGAGTTTCCCCAAGATGAATCCCAAGACAAAATATATCATGGTTGTCTTAAGAAAAAATATTTTTGAGATAATTTCAAGCTCATGGAAATTACCATGATATCCATTCTAGCGGAATCTCCACCCACAATGACCATTATTTCTTATCTTATCCTTAAGACTTATTCATAAATTTTAATGGGATAGGTAATTAAATGTTAAGATGATATAAATATGTAACTAATTCTTTATATATCACTTGTATTGTTAAAAATATCAAAATAATACTTTTAAATAAAATAATGGTTTTTTTAATAAAAATTTATTGATAAAATTCAATTAATATAGAAAAATAACTAATAAAATCATTTTTTCATAAAATTTTATTTTATTAAAAAAATTGGTGATATGAATTATTATTTTATGATCCTAAATATATTATGGTGAAATGATGATAAAATTTATTATTGATAAGAATAATATATTAAGAAATATTTAATTATTAAATGATAAGACATATGAATAAGAAGATTTAATATTTTAAAAGTCATTTTTCTTTGAAAATGGTTTTATATATATATCATATAATTTAATGTATAAGTAAAAGTTCTCATATTTAAAAAATCAATGAGATTGATATATGAACAACTTCATATTCATTATGTATAAATTATTTAGGAGGGTTCCTCTTATATTATTAGTAAAATAATAATAATCAAGATAAACTTTTAATCATGGTTAATAAGGGTAAACAAAGGATACATAGAGTAGCTTGGATTTTTCTAAATTAACATGAATCATAAACCTTTTAGAAGACTTTTTTAGGATTTAATTTCAATCCCACATTTCTCACCAACAATACATCACCTAACTCCCTTGTGATTCCATTTTTAAACCTCTCCTAACTTTAGGATCCTTGGAAATTTCTAACATCTTATACAATTGAAGGATCTCACTTACACCCACATCAAGACAAACCTACCCTTATAAATTCTACAAAAAAAATTCCAAAATTTACTCCCATGTGGGACATTTCCATGTTTGAAAATTTTTCTTCCTATATATAATCCCCAAAAAATCCATTTATGATATTTCTTTCAAGAGAAGATCCCTATTCTCAGTGAGGTTGAAGCGGTTTTGTGGAAGTTATGGGTAACGATGCAGGTTTTCTTATCTCAAATTATATTTTCTATTATAAAACCTTTTTATTTATTGTGTGTATATACTTCCCATTTTAAATATTTTATCTTAAATATATTTTCATTCATGGAAATTAAATTTATTTTTAATGTATTCTCTCTACAGGTGTTTTGATTCAAAGGCTACAAAAGTTATAAGGGTCTTTGAAAACTCAATATCCATTCATTGAGTTATGATCATGTAAGGACCCAGCCTTAAAAATTACATATTCTTGTTATTTTTAAAACTATAAATCACTTTTATTTCCCAAAGAACTTTTAGATTTGGCGTATTTGATAATTAGGAAAAAAATGACATAGTAAACACATACAATAAAATTAGACACTTGTACTCAGTAAATATTTTTTCATCAATGGAAAAAATTTAAAATAAATCATGGTTTCTCTTTATGAAAAATCTTCACAATTTTTACATGGATATCATACTTATCCTAACTCTTCCTTAAACTATTCGAAAAATAATTAAAAACTTTGGATGACCAGAAAATATCAGTAAGGTATATAAAGGAAACAAAAACATTAGGTAAGTGAAAACCCATAACAAAATTTCCTAGAAAACATAACTTTTTAACCTTGAAAAAGGAATAATAATATAAATATGATCATTATTTTACCATTTAAAAAACAAACAATTTTCATGAAAAATTATAAGAAAGAATATAAGATATAAGTAGGTAACTTGGTTCATAATTATAATAAAATGGAATAACTATGTGGTTGACTTCGAGACAAGTCACTCTTACAAATGAAATAACCATACGGTCAACTTGCATACCCAAGGCATTGGAGGGATATCACGGACCCACCTATAGTTAGTTTATAATGAAACTACCCATAATTATTTTACCATGTAACCACCCAAAAAATGTCCAAGTACCATTATATAATCACAATACATAAAAGTTTTAAATTTTCCACAAGTCACTATTAAAAGTTAATTTCCACTCATAATGAAACATTTCATATTATTGAAATAATAAATCCATTTACAACAACCATTTTCAAAAAAAACCCAAAAAAGGGGGGGAAAGGGGTTTTTTTATTTTAAAAACTTACTGGACTATAGAGGAATCCAAATATCAATAATTGTAACGATGGCGGAGAAGTTGTTGTCTCTGTATACTTTAAAAGGAATTTTCATCCTATGATTCATACACAAAGTCAAGTGTTATATATATAAAACATAAAAAGAGTATTTTTTAAAAACCATTAAATGAAATTCAATGTCAAGGGGGATGTTTATACACCTCACAAAATTAGTTTGGTGTATAATATCAAAATATGCCTCAATGAAATGAGATGAGATGAAGTCTCTTACCTTGAGTCTGACTCACCACATAAAATATTTATATTCCAAAATAATAAACTAAGGTTAATTATTTAATTTCATTAGAAAATTATTAAAGTTTATTATTCATTTTATATCACTTATTATAATGTCTTATCAATTACATATTTATTCATGTTCATGTAGGATGTTTTGACAATAATCTCCACTTGAGTCCAAAATGAATTTGGTATGATGTTAATAGTCAAAGTGGTCAAATTTCAATCATCTCCAAAATAATATTCATGAAATAATAATAATTTTTTTATATAAATTATCCTTTTAAATCCATTAATTAGATATGGATATGAAAAATGAATCACGTTTCAATCATGTAGACAATTAGTCATACGTACGCATTAGTAACATTTCCATTTTTCAATGATCATTATGGAAAGAATATGCGTATTATTTTATTTGTAAAAATTTATAATAATATCATTAATATCAATTTAATAATTTAAATACACTTATTTGTATCATCCATGTGATGTGGTGATGAAAAATGAATCACATCACTTCATGGAGGTGATAGTTTACACATACGCACGAACGACGTCATCATTTTTCACTGCTAGGAATGGTAAGAATATAAATGATATATTATATTTTAATAATGTTAAATATGTCATTAGTATCATATGTAAACATTAACTTTATCATTATAACTATCCTTGGGAGACCGTGATGGAAAATGAATTATATCAGTTCGTGAGGTGATAGTTTGTTGTACACACGAACGATAATTGTTTTCTCGTTTGATGGAAGTGGAGATTGATTTAGGTGATTATATTAACATAATAAAATCTTATTATATTTAGGATACTGGTTTTATTATTTCATCATGTTTTAATAATATTTTAAGGAGTTGGAAGAAGAAACAAAACAAAAACACTTAATTAAAAATAATACATTTTCTTCAGACAATCTTCTTTTCTTAAAACCTTAAGACCACTAAGAGTGGTGTTTTTCCTAAAATATGAGATCTAAAATATGAGGGGTTATTGGAAGGTATTTTGGTAGATTTTGGCTGAACCAAATATATTTTCAAGTGGGATTAAAAGAGAATAATAGGTTCCCTTCTATAAGTGAGGGGAGAGGCACTCATGGAATTCCTCAAAATATTTAATTAATATAAATTACGTTTCTATTCTAAATGGCTCAGAAATAATTTTTCTCAAATATTGGATGATTTTGGGTCTAAATTCATTCATAAAATAAAAATTAGTCTTATTTTTCATTTTTTTAAACCTTCACGTTTTATTTTAACCCTTATTTTACCTTTTTAATTCTTATTGTGACAACATGTGTTTTTACTCCTTAAGGGTTAATATTGTTACTATAAAATGAAAAACTAAAAAAGCATGGATCATTAATGAAATTAAAAACATTATACCAAAAATTTGGCATAATTATATATTTTTACAAATTTTATATCAATTAATAAAATATTATTTATTTTAAATTATCATTTATGTCAAACTAGACACTATTAAATACGTGCCTTTTTAAAAATATCACAACATTATATCCTCTAAAAAATTATTTTAACTCATCACTAACATGTCAAAGTAATCTATAATTTTTTTTATGAAATTACTTCTATCAAATTATATTTATTTTAACATTTTTAATAACATTTATTTGATATTTCCATTAATTAAACAATTAATACATCATCATTTTTCAAGCCTTTAATTTAATTATTTATACCCTATAATTTAAAAATAAATTTACATGAAGAAGATAATCATTGTATCTTACAAAATAATATTTACATTCCAACATATCCCCTATATAACCCTATATTAATAATATTTCACTTGTTACAAATAAATGTATGATAAGGACTTTTCTTTGAATAAAATACTATAAATTGCTTAATGTCAACCAAGTGGCTCTAATATATCGAAAAATCATCCCAAAAGTTTATTTTGGTTTAAATTGACTCATCCAATAATATTAGGAAAAGTTTTAGGGTTATTTTTTAATATTTATAAATTTATTTTTACCCTTAATTACCAGATTTATCCTTAACTATGGTAATAAAAATTACCAAAGTTATTATTCTTATTGTCCGAAAATAAAAGATAACTATTTACTAAAAATGTAACTTTTTATTCCAAATATTTAATCCATTATTTAAAATTCAACACACATAATTTTCTAGTATTAATTTAGAATTAATCTCGTTGACAGAATGAGAAAACTAGATTTTAATGTAAAAACATTCAAAATAATGAAATTTTTTTATATCCAAATTCAATAGAAAATTGATTACATTGGAATAAATGATAAAAAATTTATATAATTCTTATTTAAAACTAATCAATAATTTAATTTAACACTATTAATTATTTATATGAAAATTTTGTTTTAATTTAAATTCAGTATTTTCACTATTCATCAAAACATGAGACTTATTAGAGAAATACCAAAAAATAAACCAAAGGAAATTTGGATATACCTATTTAAAATAAGAAGAGTATTTTTTATAATATAATTTATAAATGTTTCAAGAACTATATTTAAAATAACTATTCAATCAAATGGAAGCAAAATAGCCTTTTTAGAAAAAATAGTTTTTTTATGCGTAAAATTAGATTTGTTCTTATTTCATATCTAGAAAACAAATAAGATGATTCTTAAAAATTATATTGAATATATTATATAAATATATTTCGTTAATATAATCCAACAATATTTATTTTTTATTTATTCTATAAAACACACTTCCGTACATTTAAATAGTTTTTTAGAAAATCATTTCCTTTTATTTTAAAAATGGTTTTGCATTATTTTATAATTAATTGGTCAAGGAATTATATGAAAATGTGGAAACAATATTCCCATAATTAAGTTAATCATTTTCATACTCATCATTCTAACATCTAGGTTATAATGGTAACATTTAAATAATAATATTTAGTTCTTCTTTAAAGCTCGATGTGGCATTTCATGTATGTTATTGAACATAGAATTTATTTTTTTTAACTCAGGATTTTACATTATCCCACAACCTTTTTGATATTCCTTCCTCGCAATTTTTAATTCAGGCTTAGTAACTATGGTTTGAGTTTTCAAAATACCTTTACTGAAATCCCACATCGAAAAAAGGATTAATGAGACTTCCACATTAAAATATAAAAGGGAAGTATGAAGGTCACCTAAGGTAAAACATACTAGGGTTCTATGTAGGGAAACATGGACATGAATGAGAAAAAACTATCAAGTTCTGATGGAGAGTGATAAATAAAATGGTCATGTGAAAGTCAACAATCACAAAACCATAAATATGTTATGGGATAAAATGTTCTTTGATTTATCAATAAGAAAAGTAAAAGGATAACATTTTTGTTTCAAGATTTTTTCTATAGAGTTGAGAATTCTTTTACTACCTAGACTGAGAACATTAAGAAATATACTTACTTTACAAATATATTTTCATCCTTTAATCAATTTCCATCACAAAATCATCTTTTTTTCTAAATGATGAGTGTTCAAGATGAATTTTTCATTCCTAAAGCAATAGAATCAACTTCTAGAGAATAACATAATCCAAAAAAAGATTAACGATCTATTTCTCATTCCATGAAACATTAATCGAAACCAAAATAGTTAGAATAATATAACATAATTCTCCAAAAAATAAACCTTTATATGATGAAAAACTACATTAATCTCAAAATTCAATAGTAATACCCAAAGCCCAACATAGAACATTCAACAAATAAATATCCTTAAAATTCATCAAAAATATTGTAGTATACATTCTACCTAAATCTTATAGGATTCAAAAAATAGTGAATGTATTTTGAAATAATATTAATCACTTAATCACCAAATCAATTATAATCTCATGGTTATCTATAAAATATATTTTCCCAAAATGAATTTATCCTTTATCATTCATATGGTTTAAATAATTAAAAAAAGTATACTAACCAGGACATCACGTGGGCCAGTGGTAGGTGATGCACCCTTGTTTCCCTTTGGTTGTGGGTTTAATTATCATTGTCATTATAGACACAATCGGTTGTCACCTATCATGCGGGTTTTCCTTTTTCTAAAACTATATTAATATATTCCATATAAAATTATATAAATATGAGAAATTTCCTCAAAATAACTTTCATATGTCTTAACGTAAATGGTTATCTCATACCTTTTTTTTTTGCATCCCAAAATGTAATAACCCATAATTACCTAAAAAAATGAATACCTCTAAAATTATTGTTTGTCACATTAAGATTTCATAACTAAAATACTAAAAAGATGGTTTCTAAGACACTGATCTTATGATCAACTTGAAAATTATAAACTCATGATGATATCCATAACTCTTAATAAAACATCCTAATGTCCAAAGTTGTATATACCCTCATATGATACCAACTATAAGGACTCATCCTTAAACATAAAATATTATAGATATTTTCAAAATGAGAAATCACTTTCATTTTCCAAAAAACTTCTTGGTTTAGAGTTTTAGAGAATTAGGAAAAACACTTACATAGTAAACTCATACATTACAAGTAGACACTTATACTCAGTGTCTATTTTTTCATTAATGAAAACTTTTTAAAAAAATAATGGTTTAAATTCATGAAAAATATTTACAATTTTTCCCTTGATCTAATTCATGTCCCAACTCTTCCTTAAGCTCTGTGAAAAACATTTGAAAACTTGTGATGAGCACAAAATCTCAGTAAGGGGCATAAAATAAATGAAACCATTAGTTTAGTGAAAATCCATAATATTATTTCCTTAAAAATGTAGAGTTTTACCTTGAAAAGGGAATCATCATATCAAAAGATAATTATTTTTCCTTTTTAAAATCTAATGATTTTCATGAAAACTCATAAACAAGCATATAAGATATAAGTTGGTAACTTGGGACATAATTATACTAAAATGGAATAATCATGTGGTCTACTTCCATAAATTTCACTCTTACAAATGGAATAACCATGTGGTTGACTTCCATACCCATTGCATTGGAGTGCTATCATAGACTAACCCATCCTTAGTTTATCATGAAACTAACTTTCATTTTTTTATCACATAACCACCCATCAAATGACCAATCACCAATATATAATCAAAATACATAAAAGTTTTTAATTTTCAACATGTCGCTATTAAAATTTCATTTCCACTCATAATGAAACATTCCATGCTATTGAAATAATGAATCTATTTCCAGAAACCCTTTTTTAAAAACAAAATTCTAAGAAAAGTGAAAAAAGTGGTTTCTTTTTATTTTAAAAACATGAGGGCTTATAGAGGAATCCAAATATCAATAATTATCACAGTGGAAAAGAAGTTGTTGTATAATTATACATTACAAATAATGTTCTTTTTTTCATTTTTAAATAAATTAAAATGTTCCATATAGAAAATATAAACCTATTTTTAAACTACTGAATGAAACTCAAATTCAAAGGGGTTGTTTATACACGTCATAAAATGAGGTGGGAGTATAACATCAAAATATTCCTCAATGAAAGAAGATAAAGACTAAGTCCCCTACCTAGAGTCTGACTCACCATGTAAAATATTTATATTCATGAATAATAAACATCGGTTAATTATTTAATTTATTTATAACCTTATTAAATTATATTATTCCTTTAATATCACTTATTATCATTTTATAAAAATTACTTAATTATTCAAGTTCATGTTATATTTTTTGAAGATATTCAGTACTTGAGTCCAAAATGAATTTGGTATGATGTTAATAGCCAAAGTGGTAATAAGTCCATAATATCCAGAATAATATTAATTAAATAATAATAAATTTTATATTTATTAATTTTACTTTTCAATCCATTCATTGAATATGGATATGAAAAATGAATTGTGTTACAATCATGGAGACGGTTGGTCATACATACCCATGAATAACATTTCTATTTTTCAATGATCATTATAAAAAGAATTTAAGTATCATTTTATCATTAAAAAATGATAATAAAATAATTAATATCATATTTATCATTTAAATAAAATTATATATATCATCCATGTGATGTGGTGATGAAAAATGAATCACATCTCTTTACGGAGGTGATTATCCAAACGCATGTAGAAACGATGTTATCATTTTTCTGTGCATGGAAAGTTTAGAACATAA
The DNA here is from genome assembly GCA_963277665.1 of Viscum album. Classification (NCBI taxonomy): domain Eukaryota; kingdom Viridiplantae; phylum Streptophyta; class Magnoliopsida; order Santalales; family Viscaceae; genus Viscum; species Viscum album. The sequence goes on along the minus strand of OY728143.1, from coordinate 1,706,136,546 downwards.
ATGAAATATTATCTTTAAATAATGATATATATTTCATGAATATCATACATAAACTTTAATTCCATCATTATAACTATTATTGTGATATGGTGATGCAAAAATAATTATATTAGTTCATGAGGTGGCAGTTCGCCGTACACATGAATGATAATTTTTTCCCCATTTTTTGAAAGTGGAGACAGATTTAGGGGATTATTGTAAGAACCCAGATCTTCTTTAGAGGTATGTTTTCCTTTTTCTGGGGTTTTTGAGAAAAAGTGGTTTTTCTAGAAATTTTTGAAGTACACGACGTGTACTTCATGAGTACAAGTCGTGTACCCGGTTATCACGGGTAGCAATGTGCTGGTCGTGTAGCGGCCGTGCACACAGCCATGTGTGGTGACCTAGAGGCCACCTAAAGTAGAGCTCGGTAAGGTAAAGTACACACTGCATACTTTAAAATTACACGTCGTGTACTTTTTTTTCATTAAACATATTGGGGTCGCGTCTAATTGGCATAAAGGGATTCTTCTCTGCCGGACTCGACCAAGAGCATCCGTACGGTAGTGAATCTTCACTAAACTCCAGAGTGAGCATCTGATCTACTATTTAGATGTCATAGATTGCATTGGGATCACCTCGGTAAGCTCTTCCTTCTTCTAGAGCTTTGTTTCCTGATTCCTCCTCTGTCAAGTGTTATCTTCAGTTGAATGTTTTAGATGTTTTTGTAGATCTACAGTGTTCTTGGGAAATTCAAGGCTTGAGGTTTACGTATAATGATCCTACAACACTGAGGTAGGTGGTTTGTCCCTTTCCTTAGATAGTCTTTGAGTTATATATGCAAAATTTCCAATACCCTTGAATGGAGTATTGCGTGTTTATGGTTTTACCCTTGTTATTTTTCCTGCTATGCTTGTATGCTTGAAAAGAGGTTAATTGAATGTGAATAGGGTTAATTTATATGCTTTGGACGTGTTTTCCCATGCATGTTTGTTTATGACCGTTTGGTTCTACTTAGCCTGTTAGGCTTCCTTGTTTTTTTTCCCATGCCCATTATTGTAGGATGGAGTGATTTGTATTCTGACATGTTGATATGCTATATACTAGTTAGCCAAGTAGTTCTTAAGGTTTAATTTTGACACTACGCATTGTTATGATCGATTGACTTACACAAGGCTGTGAGAACCGGGGTAGTAGACCATAGGGAGAACGGACGTAAGAGCTTCTCCAGAGTGTCTTTTATAATATTATGATGCAAGAACACAAGGGTAATTGACATAAGTGTTTCCTCAGAGTGTATGTAGTTCCTCAATGTGGGCCACAAGGGGAATGAGACGTTGAGTGCTTCCCCAGAGCGCCTTTAGTACCGATACGAGACTATAGGGGGAATTGACGGTGAGTGCTTCCTCATAGAGTCTATAATTAAGCTGAATCAGAGGGGTTAGACTGTGTGTACTTCCAAGAGGGTTTCTTGTACTTATTGGTTGAACTATAGGGGATAGGTCATGTGTGTACTTCCCCGAGGGTTACCTTCTATGATTTGTTACTTGCTTGATATACGATATTGAATGCTTTGAAACTGTGGATTGTGACTGCTGAGTACTTCCTTGTTTACTGCTTCCTTTTACTTACTACCTGTTATATACTCACTGAATATTAAGCACAGATCTTTTGGTGGTTTCATACGAGGATTTAGTCTCTCACCCTGTTTGGGTCATGATTTTTTGCCCAAATAGATTATATTTCTGCAGGTATAGATAAGGTCAAGCACCCTTCTACTTTAGGTACTTGATTGTTGTGTAGCTGGAGAGAATGGGACCAAGATATGGCTTGCGATGCTAAGGAGTTGATTACGTGATTTTCTTTGTACTTCGAATTAGTATTGTATTCAGTATTGTGACTTGTTTGGATGTTTTCCTAAACATATGTATCATGCATCATTTTATATATGTTCTTGAGTTTATTCTATCAGTCTTCCACTATTTACTTTTGTATGGTGATATTACTGCTTCTGCTATTGTATATCTATTTTACTTTTAGTGTGTACTCTGCCAATGAGTGAATAGTTTCCCCACTATCACACATAAATCCCTCACTGCTAGTCGGTAGCATCTGGCATTCGGGGAAATGTGGTTGAGGCCATGTGACCAATCAGGTACGGGGTGCCTCTAGGTGGCTACCGGAACCGAGACATTACATAGTGGTATCAGAGGGAAATTTTTTTCTTCTTGACTTACTTTCTGGGGCCTATAGATAGGGATAGGGAAAAAATAGGTACTTGGTAATAAGTTGTGTCTGGGAGTAGCTAACCCGTGTACAGGGAAAAGCCAATCTACCTCGTTTATTGTAATTTTTCTGATTTTACAATTTTACAGTTGATTTGATTTTCACCAATGGGTGATTCACATGCTTTATGCTGTTATTGTTGATGTTATTGAGGTTTTATTTCTATTGTAACCCGATGAGATAAGGGTATGCCATATCATGCATCATATAGGCATTTTTTAGAAATCACATGTCAGGCATTCTTGTCATGCCATTTAGGGTGAATTAGTGATTGCATGTTTTTGTGATAGATGTTATGTTAAATATGCATGTTATTGTGATAGATTCATTGATAGAATACTTGTTTTTGATAGGTTATTGCTTTGTGTAAGTTCTTGTTTGAATGAACACCAAACTTTGGTTCTAGAGGTGTTATGGGCCCCCATGAACCGGAATTTGGTGGATCATTGTATTTTTATCCTTGTTTAGGACCTATATGAGATGCCAAACTTTGATGCGCGGAGAGTATGGGCCCTCATGGATCAGAATTTGGCACTTTAATGTTCATTTCAGTGTTTTTCTAGGTTCCGGAGAAGTTTCTGAGGCTTACTATCTGGAAAAACCCCAGAATACACGGCATGTAGTTATGGACACACGTCGTGTGTCCTTCTATTCAGAAAGGAATAGTTTTTATCAAGTACATGTTGTGTACTATATGTACATAATGTGTAGTCCCTAACTGTGTCACAGGCTGTGTGGGTAGAGACACGGGGTTGGGAATTTCTTTGGTAAGACACGTCGTGTATCGGATGTACACGCCATGTTGTAAGGCCGTGTAACCGGCCATGTCACTAACAACATGGGTCGGTTGTGTCTTTTCTAATGCACACCGTGTTAGGATAGAACACGCCATGTAGTGTAACCCGTACAGTTGGTCGTGTAGCTAACAAACACCAGTCGGTGGAGTCTTTTCTTATACATGTTGTGTCCATATGGAACACGTCGTGCAGTGTGAGCCATGTATCCAGTCGTGTCACTAACAACACGGGTTGGTGAAGCTCGTCTAGTACACGACGTGTTTATCCTAAACATGTCATGTAGTCTTGTTTAGGAGAACCATGTGGGTTAGTAGTGTATAAGGACTCAGATAGGGGAAGAGAATTCAAGTACACGGTGTGTGTTAGGACAACACACGGTGTGTTTGGGGTGTTACACAACCAGTTTTGGAAGGAGTACATGCCCATGTGAAGTCTTAAAGGGAACATGTTGTGTAGAAATTCTACACACTGTGTATCCATGTTTTGAAAAAAAAACCTTGAATGCCTTCTTTCTCCTATTTCCTTCTTATACTTCTAGTTTTTCAGTCCTTGATAATCTTGATCTAAGGTGTGTGTTTGACCATACAGAGTCATGCCACTGAGATGTCCTTCGGTTTTCTGCCAGTTTCAGGGAAGTGATCAGATGTCGTATATGGATGATCAAGGGATTCCCATAGTTTTATATCTGTTGCAATTGTGGAGAGCCTTGGGATCTATATCTTTTCATCTACTAATATCTTGAGGCTGGACACTTCGTTGGGGACTAGAGCGGATAGTGTACGTCAGTGCAAGGAGTTCCCTCTCGAGGTCGATGGGTGTCACTTCTTGTGGGACCTCTATGTCTTAGAGAGGACATATTATGAAATCATTATCGGAATGGACTGGTTGGTTCCCTTCCAGGCAGTTGTCGATTTCTATCGTCGTAGGGTGAGTTCACATCACCAGAGGGCGGATCGTTTCTTCACAAGGGTGAACGGGATGTCCAGGCAAGCAGAGCGGGACCCGACCATCATGGGTTGGGAGGATTTACAACCCAGGTCGCCAGTCTATATCTGGACGACTATGGAACTTCATAGATGGAATTTCCTCCAGTGGTGGATCATTTCAGGGATGTCTTTCCAGAAGACTTTTTAGGTTTTCCTCTGGAGCGTGAGGTGCACTTTTCTATTGAGCTTGTTCCAGGAGCGACATTGGTGCTCATTCCTCCTAATAGGATGGATACACAAGATTTTTCATGAGCTAAAGAAGCAGTTAGAGGAGTTACGGGCTAAGGGTTTCATCCAACCTAGTACTTCTCCTTGGGGTTCTCTTGTCCTGTTTACGAACAAGGTGGATGGTACCCTCAGACTATGTGTGGATTATCAGAAGTTGAACCAGTTGACAATCAAGAACTGATATCCCTTGCAGAGGATTGATGATCTCTTTGATTAGCTTCGAGGAGCCTGGGTGTTCTCAAAAATTTATTTTAGATCTGGTTATCATTAGTTGCATGTTAAACCATTTGATATACCTCTTATGACCTTCTAGAGTAGGTATGGTCTATACGAGTATATGGTTATGTCGTTCGATCTCACGAACGTGTCTGTTGTTTTCATGGCACTGATGAATCGAATGTTCTATCCATACCAGGATTCTTTCATGGTAGTCTTTGTGGACGATATCTTGGTGTACTCCCGCACTCGACACGACCATGCCACCCATCTTGAGATCATTCTGAGTACACTGAAAGAGCATCAGTTATATGCTAAGCTCTCAAAATGACACTTTTTGATGGACCAGATTCACTTCTTAGGTCATGTTATTTGAGAGAGAAGAGTATCAGTAAACCCAAAGGAAGTGAGAGTAGTAGTTTCCTAGGAGCAGTCGAATAACATCTTTGAGGTATGCAGTTTTCTAGGGATGGTTGGATACTACAGATGTTTTATATAGGACTTTTCACCCTTAGCAGTGCCACTGATGGGCCTGACTAAGAAGGGTGAAAAGTTCTTGAGGTCAGATTTTTGTGAGTCATCCTTTCAGGAGCTGAAAGAGGGGTTGACTTTAGCACTGATACTATTATTACCAGAGTCAAGAAAAAGCTATACTATTTACTGTGATGCATCAGGTATCGGTCTAAGAATTATGTTTGTGCAGGTAGAAGGAGTCGTTGCGTACGGGTCTCAGCAGTTGAGGCCACATGAGATGAATTACCCAACGCATGATCTCGAGTTGGCATCAGTTGTTCATGCCTTACGTTGTTGGAGACATTATCTTATGGGGGATCATTTTTTGGTTTTCATCAACTACAAAATTCTCAAGTACATTGTCACTCAATGTGACATTAATTTGAGACAGTGAATGTAGGTTGAGTACCTTCAGTCCTTTGACTATGAGCTTGCCTATATGCATGGGAAGGGAAACTTAGTGGCTAATGCGCTGAGTAGGAGGACTCACATACAGGTAGTTCAGGAGGCCAGTAGTGAGTGGAAGCTTATGGCTCTGTTCTCTGAGATGCATTTGGAGGTGCAAAATAGACAGAGGCAGACATTTCTTTCTTTTGTAGCTATTACATCTACTCTTCTTGATCGAGTGCGAATGAGGCAGCTATTAGATTCTGAAGGCCTAGTCCTATGGGAAAGAATGTTGGGAGTGGACCCTATTCTTGGATAGATCATAGGAGAGGATGAGATCTTGTGTTTCTAGGGGCGTGTATCGGTGTCAGCAGACATACGCGAGGAGATGATGCCAGAATTTCATTCCTCAGTTTGAGCAGTTCATCCTAGTGTCACAAAAATGTATCGTGATCTACATCTTCAGTATTGGTGGATAGGTATGAAGAGGGATGTTACTGGTTTTGTTAGGAGGTGTTCAACCTGTCAGTAGGTGAAAGAAGAGCATCAACAACCAGTAGGGCTTTTGCATTGGTTACCCATTCCCGAGTGAAAGTGGAATGATGTCGCGATGGATTTTGTGGCAGGTTTGTCGATGTTGCCTTGAGGGAATGATGCATTATGGTTTTTCATTGATAGACTCATGAAGGTTAATCACTTCTTTCCGATCAAGGAGACCTTCAGTGTTGATGAGATGGGGAGCTTGTACATTCAAGAGATTGTACATCTACATGGATTTCCACACTCCATTGTTTCAAACAAGGATGTGTGTTTTACTACTCGAGTTTGGAAGGGGCTACAGAAGGATTTGGGTACATAGGTACTTTTGTATACATCTTACCACCCCCAGACAGATGGCCAATCCGAGCGTACGATTCAGGTGCTTGAGGTCATGCTATGGGCACGCATCCTAGATTTTGGAGTTTCTTGGGAGAAGCACATACCTCTTGTGGAGTTTTCCAACAATAATAGTTTTCAATCAACTATTCAGATGGAACCTTATGAGGCTTTGTGCGGTAGACCATGACAATCACCCTTATGTTGGCTGGAGGTAGGAGAGGCAGCAATGCTGGGACCTCGTCTTGTCTAGGAGACCATAGAGCAGATAGATTTGATTTGGAAGAGGTTGTCTACTTCACAGTCTCAACAAAAGTCTTATACTGATCGATGAAGATGACCTCTGGAGTTCGAGGTTAAAGATCAGGTTTTCCTATGTGTCACCCTGAGGTTGGGACACATAATGATTAGGAGACAGCGTAAGCTTTTGCCAAGGTATGTCGGGCCGTTGGAGATAGTTGGGTCGATTGCCTATTAGTTGCAGTTACCTCAGAGGTACCGGGATATGCATGATGTTTTCCACGTTTCTCAGCTTCGACGTAACTTCTCAGACCCATCTCATGTTTTTCAACTTGAGGAGGTTGAACTAGAGGTGTATGCCTCATTCGAGGAGCATATTATCCGGATTATTGGTCGAAGTATGAAGGTTCTTCATGGTCAGTCCGTTCCTCTGGTATGGGTGTTATGGCAGCACAGGAAAGTACAGGACGAGACTTGGGAGAGGGAGGCCGATGTATGATTACAATGGCTGGAGCTGTTCAGGGTATTTTCTTCTACGCCACCTTGCTAGGGAAATTCAGGGAAGAATTTATTTAGGGGGGGAGTTTATAAGAACCTGAATCTTCTTTTGAGGTATGTTTTCCTTTTTCTAGTGTTTTCGAGAAAAATAGGTTTTTCTAGAAATTTTTGAAGTACATGTCATGTACTTCATGAGTACACACCGTGTACTCAGTTACCGTGGGTAGCCGTGTGCTGGCAGTGTAGCAGCAGTGCACATGACCGTGTGTAGTGACCTGGAAGCCACCTAAAGCAGGGCTCAGTAAGGGTAAGTACATGTCATGTACTTTATTTTTTTTCATTAAACATACTGGGGTCCCGTCTAATTGGCAGAAAGGTCTTATTCTCTGTTGGACTCGACCGAAAGCGTCTGTACGACCACAAATCGTCATCGAACCCCCGAGCAAGCTTCTGATCTCTGATTAGATCATCGTCAATTGCATTGGGATCACCTCTGTAAGCTCTTCCTTCATCTAGAGCTTCGTTTACTGATTCCTCCTCTTTCAAGAGTTAACTTCGGTTGAACTTTGTAGATGTTTTTGTAGATCTACGGTGTTCTTGGGCGATTCAAGGCTTGAGGTTCATGTATAACGATCCTACAACACTAAGGTAGGTGGTTTGTGCCTTTCTGTAGATAGTCTTTGAGTTATATGTGCCAAATTGCCAATATACTTGAATGGAGCATTGCGTGTTTATGGTTTTACCCTTGTTAATTTGCTTGCTATGCTTTTATGCTTGAATAGAGGTTAATTAAATGTGAATATGGTTAATTTCTATGCTTTGGAAGTGTTTTCCCATGCATGTTTTTTTATGACCGTTTGGTTCTGCTTATCCTGTTAGGCGGCCTTGTTTGTTTTCCATTACCTAGTATTATAGGATGGAGTGATTTGTATTTTGACATGCTGATATGATATAGACTGTTTAGCCAAGTAGTTCTTAAGGTTTACTTTGGCTGCTATGCATTGCTATGCTCGATTGACTTACACAGGGCCGTGAGAACCTGGTGTAGTAGACCATAGGGATAATGGATGTAAGGGCTTCTCCAGAGTGTCTTTTATAATATTATGATATGAGACCACATGGTGAATTGACATAAGTGCTTCCTCAGAGTTTTTGTAGTTCCTCGATGTGGGTCACAGGGGGAATGAGACATTGAGTGCTTCCCCAGAGCGCCTTTAGTACCGATACGAGACTATAGGGGGAATTGACGGTGAGTACTTCCTCAGAGAGTCTATACTTAAGATGAACCAGAGGGGTTAGACTGTGTGTGCTTCCCAGAGGGTTTCTTGTACTTATTGGTTAAACCAGAAGGGATGGGTTGTGTGTGTACTTCCCAGAGTGTTTCCTACTTTGATTAGTTGTTTGCTTGATATATGAGATCGAATGATTTGAAACTGTGGATTGTGATTGTTGAGTACTTTCTTGTTTATTGCTTCCTTTTACTTACTACCTGCTATATACTCACTGACTTTTAGGCACAGATCTTTTGGTGGTTGCCTACTGGGATTTATTCTCACACCTGGTTTAGGTCATGCTTTTGGGCCCAAACAGATTATATTGTTGTAGGTATAGATAAGGGCAAGCACCCTTATACTTCAGATACTTGATTGTTGTGGAAGTGGAGATCATGGGACCAAGCTATGGCTTGCGATGCTCAGAAGTTGAATACTTGATTTTCATTGTACTTTGGATTAGTATTGTATTCATAATTGTGACTTGATTGTCTATTTTCCTAGACATATGTATCATGCATCATTTTATATATGTGCTCTAGTTTATTCTATAAGTCTTCCACTATTTACTTTTGTATGGTGATATTACTGCTTCCCCTATTGTATATCTATTTTACTTCCACTGTGTACTCTGCCAATGAGGGCATAGATTCCCTACTATCACACCCAAGGCCCTCGTTGCTAGTCAGTAGCCTCTGGCATTCATGGAAATGCGCTTGAGGCCATGTGACCAACCGGGTATGAGGTGCCTCTGGGTGGCTACCGGAACTGGGACGTTACAATTATATTTACATAATAAAATCTCAGTATATTGAGTATACTGTAGTAATTATTCCATCCTATTTTGAGAATATTTCAAGGAGTTGTAAGAATAAACAAAACAAAAACATTTAATTAAAAACCATACCTTTTCATCCGACAATCTCCTTTCTTTAACACCTTAAGACCCCTAAGGGTGGTGTTCTAAATAAAATAAGAGCTCCAAAATTTGAGGATGTTTTCTAGGAAGGAATTTAGGAATAGTTTTTTGAATGAAATGGGTTTTTAGGTGTGAAGAAAAGAGAAGAAGGTGTTCTCATTTATAAGAGAGGGGAGGGGCACTCTTGGAATTCCTCAACATATTAAATTAATATAAATTAATTTTATATTCAAATGGATCAAAACTGATTTATGTAAAATATAGGATGATTTGGGGTTAAAATAAATTCTTCCAATGAAAATTAGACAATTTTTTAAAAAAATTATCCTTGTCATTTTGTTTTAACCCTTATTTGACATTTTTAATTCTTAGCGTGAAAACATGTGTTTTTACTACTTAATGGAAAATATTATTACTATAAAATTTCAAAAGAAAAAAATGGATCATTGGGGAAATTTCAAACCTTATCCCAATAATGATTCTGAATTTTATATTTTTATGAATTTTATAGCATTTAATAAAATATTATTTATTTTAAAATATCATTTATGTCAATTTTGACACTATTAATTACTTGACTTTTTAAAAACATAATAAAAACATGATATGTTCAAACTAGCTCTTTCAAAGCATCACTAACAAGTCAATTTCGTCTATAAAATTCATGGATGACATTACATATGTCAAATTATATTTATTTTAAATTTTTTAATAACATTTATTTGATATTATCATTAATCAAACCATTTCTACATCATCATTATGAAGGCCTTTAATTTAATTATTTTTTCCTGAAATTTAAAAATAAATTACCATGATTAAGGTAAACATTTTATCTTTCAAAATACTATTTATAGTCAAACATATCTCTTATATAACCCCATATTAAAAACATTTTACTTGTTAAAAACAAAAGTATGACCAGATTTACTTTTTATTGAATAAAATGCTATAAATAGCTTAAATTCATCAAAGTGGCTCCAAGATCTCATAACATTGACTCAAATATTATTTTGGTAAACATTATCTCATCTAATAAAATTAGAACAAATGTTAGTGTCACAACCCGACCCAAGCTGGGGCTCGAGCCGCAAGTACCCGAAGCTCGCCTCCATTGGCCATGCGATGGAAACAAGCACCGAAGGGACAACTAAACTTGGGGAGGCCTTTTCCTAAAACCTATACACATGCACAAAGGAAACTCAATTAAAAAGTGAAGAGGAAAAGTAGACAAAGTGAAAACTGCTATAAATTAAAATGAACATGCATGAACCTCTAGACGGTATAAGAGTGCGATAGTGTCAACTAAATAGTAAAGGGGAAAAACACACGCCCAAACCAGAAACCTATCCCAACCTGAAGGAAATTGAAAAAGAGTAATAATTAAGAGATCCTTGCTCCTGTATCCTAACTCTGACCACCGTACATAGTCCATGAAGCCAGTATCACTAAGCTCATCTTAGATCAGGATCGACCTATCCACTTTCTGCAAAAGATAGGACACATGTTGGGAAAATCCCATGTAGTGGGGAGTATATACATACCCAGTAGAACACCCCGAAATCATGAAGGGGGAAGTAAGAGATACACTGAAGAGGAAAGTAGTAGAGAGAACAAGGTACGATAAAAGAACAAAAAGAGTATAACTCAACCTAACAAGAGAGTGAAAGTGGACTCATCCAAGCTTAAAGAGCTAGAAATGGTGAGGATATTAACTCCTTTTTGAGTCTTCACTACCCATAGTAGGAGATTAGACTCGTCTATGTTGGGCGGAGAAGTGATGGCAAGAGGGGGGGTGAATTGCCTTTTAAAAATTAATTAACAATTTAAAATCAAAGTAAAAGTGCAGCGGAAATAAAAGAGGCAAGACACGCAACTTGATAACGGAGTTCGGCTTAAACCAAAGCCTACGTCTCCGCTCCCAACTCAACCGTTGAGAGATTTACTACCGCTTGCTTTTTAATGGTTTTAGCAAGAAACCCACTAGACTTTAAGGTTAGTCTAGAACCTATTACAGCTTGCTTTTAATGGTTAAGCAAGAACCCACTTACTTTTAATGGTTGAGCAAGAACCCACTAGCTTTCTTACAGGTGAAGGCTAGCTCACCTATGACTCAAGCCTTTTAAAGGGAAGGCTTGACTAACCTCTTCACACCTTGAAGGTGATGTGAAAACCCAAATAAAGAGAGGATGAGAGAAAGAGGGGTTTGTAGGCACAAACCCAAATTGATGCTCAAAATAATTAAAACAAGAAAAACCGTAATGAGGAGAAGCCTTGGGCGCCAAAGGATTGATGGAGTTGATGAAGAGCGCTCCCAAGCTTCTATGGTGGTGCTCCTTGGATGTGGAAGAAGGTTGGATCAAGTGAGGGTTCCTTGAGGGAATGCGTCGGAGGTTCGTCAAATGATCAAAAATGTGTCTGTGGGCTTCCTTACGTTTCTGGGGCTTCCTAGTCCTTTATTTATAGAGGGGGAACCCTCAAATGGCCTTTGGGAGGCTTCGGAGCCGTTGGAGAGGCCTTCGGAGCCGTTGGGAGGCAAGTGGACAAGTCCGGTCAAAGCCCAACGGCTAGTTTGACTGGCTCCACCGGCTGACCGGTGCTAGGCCACCGGTTGGCCGGTGCTGAGGCAGTGGCTAACACAATTTGTCTGGGTTCCACCGGATGGCCGGTGGTGGGACATCGGCTGGCCGGTGGTCTTCCACCGATTGGCCGGTGGACTGAAAATCAGTCCACTTTTTGGCTTCTTGCTTTCTTGGCCCAATTCCTTGGCAACCTGAAATCATGCCTATCATCCAAAAACACTTAAAACAATATTAGATAAATAAGAGAGTGATTGTGATCATGAAAATTAAACCACGAGGGGTACGAGAGGTACAACAGTCTAACCATAAGAATCTAGACACGGAAAGCATGTGGCATACCCCACACATCATTGCCTCCCCTATAATTGGAGTAACCAAAACCCAAGTAGTGGGTATACAATAGAATAGATATATATATGGTCAGTCAAAGAATCTCAAAAGATAGAGTAAGGGGGTCTCCATCTCACAGCTCAGTCCAAAAAAGTGAGTAGCTAAAAGTTCTAAGTGAATCCATATGTGATGCTCAGTATCTCATGCATCTTCCTAAGTGGCACAAGTAAAAGGGGATCAAATCACCGCACGTTGATACTATACACTCTGGGAGTCACTGAATCACCCACACAATTTTAGATTGTGTCAGAAGAATGCATCTCTATGGGGAATGCTCTCCTCTTCCTCGTGAATCCAATGGTAAGTTGAACCAAGACTTTCCATTATGTTGCATAGTCGAGGGTCTTGTTTGGTAGTCACTGATGAACTCCCCTACCCAGTCCTACTAGAGGGTGCCACTCAGGACAGTCACCGAGGAATGCCAGTACCTAGACACTGTTGGAGGGAAAGCCATGTGAGTCATCAGGGGGACACCGCTGCCCATCCCAACTATAGTGTCATGCCCGAAAGGTCATCGGGGACTACACTACCAAGCCTAGTTGGAGGGTCATCCTATAACATCAAGGAACTCCACTGCCCAAAACATACTGGAGGTGAACTTAGAATCATCAGGGACTACACTTCCCAGTCCCACTTGAGGGTCGTCCTAGATTCATCAGGGACTGCACTACCCAGCCTAGCTAGAGAGTCAGCCTAAAATGTCGAGGAACTCCACTACTCAGATCCTACTGGATGGAAACTCATAATCATCAGGGAATATACTACCCAAACCCACTAGAGGTTCATCCCAAAATCATTTGTGACTACACTTCCCATCCCAACTGGAGGGTCATTCCAGAACTACTCTGGTAAGCATGTTTGATCGCTTCCATCATTTGGTGTCATCTATGTGTGTGCCCACCTGGAACATTCATGTCGTATATTGAAATCCTCTTCTAAGGGATATGCATCTCACAGGCAAAAATCCAAGTTCAAACGAAGGATATACAAGAGGTTGAAGGTTCTTAATGAGGTACATGACGCGTATGGGTCCCACACAATGTGTAACCCCACCTCATCACCTGGACATGTACCTATCCATCCTCAGGTACAAAGCTATGTATGTGTAACCCTTGGCATTCCGGTATACTCTCATAGTACATGGAATATGTGGCCAAAAGGCTGAAGAATGCACGATGATTATCATCGGTCTGATGGGAAAAAATATAATTTCACTGGAATTCCTCCTTGAAAGGCCACTGAATCTTTGGCTTTATATCTTCACACATCTTTTCCACTCTCACAAGATCTGGAATTGACCTAATCCATGTATTTTCTTCAAACATATCAAAATGATCTTCCATCGATGTTCCTTTCATGTGTATGCATTTAATGAGGTCACGAATAAGGCTCTGCACATCACACCATGAATAAAAATTGTGAGGAATTAGATAGGAAAATGGATCACACCGTTGAGATCCTTACAAAAAAAGTACACATGGTTGACCATTCATTTGCCTCAATTAGACACCTAATGAAAATTTCGTATTTTGCTTCATTAAGCTCAAATGGAACCTCATAGGGCCCATGCCTTGATCCTGAATTAAAATCCCGATATTGGTCTCAAAAGTTAGGCCTCAATGTCAGGATCACAATGTCGTTGACGGCATATCAATAGGGCATCGTATGCATAAGTTATAGCGGGTCAAAGTTTAATAATAATATAATATTTTTATTTTTATTTCAGAGTTTCATGGACCCGAGTCACGGGTCAAATAATAATTATCTGAAATGTTCTTAGAATGACCGTATCATAAATGGGGTCTCAGGTTCAAACTCATTATCATAGCGGTGCAGAACTCTGAATCGATCAATCGAACGGGATAACTTCGATCCCCGGTTTGTGACTGACTCGCCCCCTATGTGATTCTACACTGGAAAGGGCACTCAATGGACATCATACCAAAGTCAAAGCGCTTCGCCACAACTATCTTCCGGCATGAGAATCGCTAAAAAGACCTCTATCTATCATTTCTTACTCTTGATTCAATTCATCAAAGGGCTGGATTGTGGAGGAAAATATCCTATTGAGTAGTTTGTGTGAACTACCTCTATTGTGCCGCCTTTCGCCAACATCACCTTGCCTCCACGGGCCGCCACCGTCCACCACCTAGAGCCACCTGGAGAAGTTGCCTCGGCCAACTTAGACCACCACCACCTTCCACACAAAGCCTCACCTTTGTTCAACCCTTAGGAACCCAAATCTAGGGTTATTCACACCTGATTCGTCATGATCTATCCTGATACATCCTTCATTTAGAAATTTGTTTTTGTTTCTTGTTGGGAATCAGCCTCGCTCTTCGACAAGGGTTTGGTCAATTATTTTACACGTAGTATCAGCCTTGATCATCGTCAAATTGAAGAAAAACATTCGGATTCTTCATCCTTGCATCATTTTGTTTCTGGATCTATTCCTTTCTTACAATATTGTTGTCGTTCAGCTAATTCGTCTCAAATCCCGACACTCGATTGATCTCGGGTCGCCCAACAATTATCGAGCTGGGAACCGCATGGTTCCATCGGCAAAGAACATGAATATTCGAGGGAGAAAAGCACCATAAGCATGGGTTTGGATCATTTTCAAAGCAATCTTGGACAACTAATCAAGAACGGGCATCTGGGTTAGATAAACAATTGATACACAATATATTTTAAACAATCAGGTAGGTGTAATGGGGCGTAGATTGAGGAATTAATTGACAACATTATCAGAGTTTAATAAGAGGTATAGAAACACCAATGAAAAATCCTAACTGGATGGGATTGATCATTGTCTATGAAGATCACACTTTCCCACCAATCGAAATAAGATATTGTGTTCGTCGTGCTTCGATCCTCCTGGATCCAAGGCTTCGTCATTGTTCTTCATCATTCGTCATTTGCCAATAGCAAGGAGAGGAGAAGGGAAGGGAGATCATGGGCCAAAATTTAGGGTTACGAGGCCAAATCCTCTTAACCACAAATTTATATCCTTTAATTATGTTAAAATGGTATTTAATGAATTAAATAAATTTATTTATTTAGTCACATAAACGCACTGAAAATGAGCAAGGGGAACAAATGTCCAACATCGACTTATTTTATGTCGCGCCTAGGGTAAAAACCATGTTATGGATACAACCATGGTCTTAGATTTCTGATCTGATCAACCATTTGAGAGATATTCAATTATTTCTAAAAAACTATGTGTGGGCATTAAAAAAATATATTTAATATTTTTATAAAATTAATTTCGAACACACCGGGCCCCAGAATCGTGCACTGTCTCTGCTCCTGGATCCAAAATTATTCATATGAATATTCCAAAGTCTTACATGGAAAAACTTAAGTATCTACATTAATCCCTTCTTCAATGTTTTTCATCCCAGAAAAGCACAAACTGAGAAAAGAGGTGGGGATACTAAGCATGCACCTGGATCTTCCCTACACTGGGATGTAGTCAAAAGAGAAGTGTGAAGCTCCCTCATCACCACTCCTTTCCACGTGATTGGAATCACCATTTATCCCTTAATGGTGTGATTATATTCTTCATAAAAACCAATCGGGTGGAACTCCTAAGGATATCTGATCATGCAAGACCTCATAGTTAATATCTCCCTACTGAGACTCTCTAACACACTTGAGAAGATAAGCAGTCAAAACCATCAACCAAAGAAAAACTATACCCTCCTACTCAACCATTTCATCAAGGTTGATGTTGAGCACGCAAGAGTACCAACGAACAAGGCGGATGAGTAATCTCATCTAACCATGAGAATCTAGACGCAGAAAGCACATGGAAAACCTCATGTGTCTTCACTTCTCTTGGAAGGAGAGTAACCCCAAACCAGAAACTCCACCACACTTACTAGTGGAATCCCAAGCAAAAATGTTCATGCAGAAAAACTCCATTGGTAATACTAGGACCTGCTCCGACACTCCATCGTACAACACTAACACAAGGTTACATCGACGCCCCATGTCACCCTGATTGAACCTTGAGAACTAAGAAAAAAGAAAAGGGGACCTCATAATAGTGTCTAAAAATCTCTGCTGTAGAAATTATAAAGTACAGAGAGCATACCTCTTATCATCTCATTCATTTCGGGATTGTAAACATCCAAAGCTTGTAGCTGTCTGCGGCCCCAGCCACCAGCTCCCTGATCCTAACATGGTCCACCTGGTGGTGGTGGTGGAAGAGCCTCATACCATCATCCCCCACCTGCAGGGCCTCCTGCGCCTCAATCAGCACCGTCTCCCTGGGGACCACCATATCCCCTCCTGGGAGATCCCTGATCATGACGTTGTCTCTAATTTGGAGGTCCATCACTTTTCTACCTATGCTCCTTGAAACGTATGGTTAGGTAGTCACATGTCATGTGACAACGCCTGTCACATGTGTAACATTGGACCTCTCTGGTTTGCCCCGGTGATCTTCGCTACCCCTGCATAGTACGAACACTCCCATGGGTCTACTCACGAAAGGGTCTCCAGCCCCGAGATATCTGGTATCTTCCTCCAAATAAAGATGACTCAGCCTTGTCGTGCCAAGTGCCAGCTTGAACTATCTGGCATCCCTCCATCAGGAAGATCTCTGTAACAGGTGTCTGCTCCAACACGCCGACATAGGTGGGAATGCACAAGGGCACCATGTTGGACCAGATCTCTATGTGCAGTCCCTACTCAAACTTCCGTGCTCAAAAATATCCATCTTTGATCATGTCAGGGGAGTAGCATGTAAGGTCTATGAACCTCGACTCATACTATTTCACTTTCAATCCTCCCTGGTAAAGCTCCAAAAGCTCCTGGATCCGAATGGAGCCTAAGCATGAGGGGTAATACTCATCACAAAATAGTTATTGGATGTCGTCCCACGAGAGTGTTGACTAATCATGCATTGGAGTAACTAAGCTCTACCAATTCACTAATTCTCCATGGAAAATAATTGCTACAAAATCCAACATCTGATTTTTTGGGGTCCGAACAAACTTGAAGATGTGGACCACTGAATCCAGCTAATCATCTACTGCCTGAGGATCTGACTTGCTACAGAACCCCAGCGGTCTCTGATGTAAGAACTCGTGGAGTGTGCTTGGCTTGCACACGTCCTCAGCCTGATCTGCTGAGACTATATGTTGCTCAATAGGTGGAGGTTCTGCAATCTTTCCACCTAGAGGTAGGGGATCGCATGATGGAATCGTACCGAGGACTCGTCGCTCATAGAGTTTTCATTACAAATCGGAGCTGGTATCCTAGCTGGTTGTCATCGCAGAGGCATCCTGAATGTTTTCAAGGAGTACCATGGTCGGATGATTATATATATATATATATATATATATCAATGATAATGGGGATCTAACTCAATAAGAACAATCAAAGACTCAATCGTACATTATGCATGTACCATTGTTCCCTACAAAAAATGTCTCAGGGTACCAAGTTGATAAGAGCGTAATCAGGGTCCTCGTGAATGACTACATCAGCCGCCTGCACCATCATTGGACTCTCTGGCCCAAGAGCCTCTCTCGATACACTTCGACACTATTTCCATAAACCCAACCAGTACCTCTTTAGGGAAATATACAAACAAGATCCCAAGGGTTGAACCACCTTTGATACAACTCTATCATGACCTGACCCAAGCAGGGGCTCGATCTGCAACTACCCCAAGCCTACCCCCATAGGACAGGGGGTAGCGACAAGCACCGAAGGAACAACTAAAATCAGGGAGTCCTTTGCCTAAAACTTGTACACAAATGCAGATAACTCAATGAAAAAGTGCAGAGGAAAAGTAAAAAAAAGTAAAATGTTCTATAATGTAAAATGAACATGCATGAACCTCTAGATGGTACAAGAGTACGGTAGTATCAACTAAATAGTAAAGGGGAAAAACACACACCCAAACCAAAAACTTCTCCCAAACCAATGGAAATTTAAAAATATTAATAGCCGAGAGAGCCCTGGTCCTGTAACCCAATTCTGACCACTGTATGTGGTCCACATAGCCCGTATCCCTAAGCTCCTCTGAGATAATGATCGACCTGTCCGCTATCTGGAAAATACATGACTCGTGTTGGGAAAAGCCCATGTCAGGGTGAGTATATACATACCTAGTAGAACACCCCAAAAAGGTGAAGGGGCAGTATGAGATACACTAAAGAGGAAAGCAGTAGAGATAACAAGGTACGATAAAAGAATGGAAAGTGTACATCTCAACCCAATAAGAGAGTGAATGTAGACTCATCCAAACACAAGGAGATCAAAATTGTGAGGATATGAACTCCTCATCGGGTCTTCGCTACCTATAGTAGGAGAGTAGACAAGTCCAACATGAGAAGCTAGACACAGAAAGCACGTGGCATATCATGCGCATCTTCGCCTCTCTTTGAAGGAGAGTAACCAAAACACAAGGAGTGAGTACTATACTATATATATATATATATATATATATGATCAGTCAAAGAATACCAAATGAGAGGTTAAGGGGATCTCCATCTCACAACTCATCCCAATAAAGTGAGTAGCCAACAGTTCTAAGTGAAGCCATTTGCGATGCCCGAAATCTTGTACGTCTGCCCATGAGGCATAAGTAAAAGGAGCTCAAATCACTGCACCTCGATACTATCCTCTATAGGCATCAATGACTCACCCACACGAGTTTACATCACGACACAAGAATGCATCTCAATGGGGAAAACACCCCTCTTCCTTGTGAGTTCAAAGATAAGTCGAACCACGCCTCGCCACTGTGTCACACAGACGAGAGTCTTCTCCGACAGTCACTAAGGAATGCCACTACCCAGTCCTACTGGAGGGTGCCACTCGGGACAGACAACGGGGAATGCCACCACCCAGACACTACTAGAGGGTAAACCTAGTGAGTCATCAGAGGGACGTCGCTGCCCAGGCCAGCTGGAGGGTCACACCTAAAAGGTCATCGGGGACTACACTACCCAGCCCAGCTGGAGGGTCATCCTGGAATGTCGATGAACTCCACTGCCCAAATCCTACTAGAGGATAACTCAGAATCATTAGGGACTGCACTCCCTAGTCCCACTACAGGGTCATCCTGAAATCCTTGAGGACTACACTACCTAGCCTAGCTGGAGTGTCATCCCGGAACATCAAGGAACTCCACTGCCCAAATCCTACTAGAGGGCAACTCAGAATCATTAGGGACTGCACTCCCTAGTCCCACTAGAGGGTCATCCTGAAATCCTTGAGGACTACACTACCTAGCCCAGCTGAACGGTCAGCCCGGAATGTCGATGAACTCTACTGCCAAGATCCAACTGGTGGGTAACTCAGAGTCATCAGGGACTACACTACCCAGTCCCGCTGGAGGGTCATCCAAAAATTATTAGGGACTACACTGCCCAGCCCAGCTAGAGGGTCATCCTGGAACACCTCTTGTAAGCATGTCTGGTCTCTGTCATCATCAGGTGTCATATTTGTGCTTTCCCACCCAGAACATTCATGTTGTATCTAGAAAGATGCTTCTGATGGAACCATCACATTCAAAGCATAAAAACACTCAGGATAGGAATCTCTTAGGCCAAAATCGGAGTTCCAAAGAAGGATATATATGAGGTAGAAGGTTCGTAATTAGGTACTGAACAGTGTAGGTGTACCCCTTGGCGTGCTAGTGTACTCCTAGAGTACATGACATATATGGCCCAAAGGATGATGAGCGTATGATGCTCGTCATTGGTCTGAAGGGAAAAAACATAATTTCACTGGCATGCTACCTTGAAAGGCCCTAGAATCATTGGTTGCATCTCTTCATACATCTTCTTCACTCTCACAAGAGACATCACTGACCTAATCCATGGATTCTCTTCAAACACATCAAAAAGATCTTCCACCGATGTTTCTTTCATGTTTCAACATTTAATGAGGTCACGAATAAGGCTCCACAAATCACAGTGAGCATAAAAGTGGGAGGCCTTACATAAAAAAATGGATCATATCCTTGCAATCCTTTCAAAAAAGTGCACAATATTGACTATTCATTTGTGTCAATCGAACACTTGATGAAAAAGTCGAATTTTGCGGCATTATGCTTGAATGACGTCTCATGGGGCCCATGCCTCAATCCTAAATTAAAATCCCCATATTGATCTTAAAAAGTCCTTCTCAATGTCTGAATCACAATGTCGCTAACGGTGCATCAATCAGGCCTCGTATACAGAAGTTATGGCGAGTCAAAGTTTAATAATAGTATTATATTATTATTATTTGAGTGTTTCATGGACTCGAGTCACGGGTTAGAGAGTAATTATTTTAAATTGTCTTAGAATGATTGTATCGTAAGTGGGGTCACACTGCTGTTTACGACACGTCAATCGGATGTCGCACGAGGAGTTTATGGGGCTTTAAAAAGTTAATAATAATAATAATAATAATAATAATAATATTATTATTATTATTATTATTATTATTATTATTATTATTATTTATTTATTTTTTTCCCCTCCCCTTTAGGGTTTCCACGCGGTGCACCGCGCCGTCCCTTGTAACCTGCTCTGCTGCCTCGGCCTACCGCCTCTCCGGGAGCTACCTCACCACCTCGGCCTACTATGCCTGAACTGCCTCCGCTGCGCCGCCTTCTGCCGGCCTCACCCTACTACCATGGGTCGCCGCCTTCCACCACCTGGAGTCGCCTGCCAGAGCTACTTGGACTAGCCGCCTCAGCCAACTCGGACCGCCACCACCTTCCGCACAAAGCCGCACCTCCGTCCGACCCCGAGGAACCCAAATCTAGGGTTGTTCGCACCCGATCCGTCAAGATCTATCCCAATCCATCCTTTGTTCAGCGATTCGTTTTCATTGTTCGCAGTGAATCAGCCTCGCTCGTCGACAAGGGTTTGGTCGATTATTCTGCACGCCTCCGCGACTTCGATCCTCATCGGATTGAAATGAAACCTTCATATTCTTTATCCTTGCATCAGGTCGTTTTCAGATCTATGACTTGCTCGCAATTCAGTCGTCGTTCCACAAATCCGTCCCCAATTCGGGCACCCGATCGAACTCAGGTCACCGGCAATTGTCGAGCTGGGAACCGTAGGGTTTCTCCAGAAAAGAATGCGAAGATTCAGGGGATAAAATCACCATAGATAAGGTTTTGGATTGTTGGGCAAGAGTTCTTGGCCAACTGATCAGGAACGAGCATCCGGGTTTGATGAATAATTGATGCACAATATATTTTTAACAATCAGGTAGGTGTAAGGGGGCGCAGGTTGAAGAATTAATTGAAAACATGCTCATAGTTTAATCGGAGGTGTAAAAAAACCAAATGAGTCCTACCAAGATTGGATCGATCATTGTTGACGAAGATTGCACTTGTGCAGATCTTGTTCCGTTCGTCGCACTTCGATCCGCGGATCCTTGGCATCGTCGTTGTTCTCCATCATTCGTCATTTTTCAACAGGGAGGAGAGGAGAGGGGATATCGTTGGCCAAAATTCAGGGTTACGGGGCCAAATCCTCTTAACCACAAATTTATATCCTTTAATTAGGTTAAAAAGGCATTTAATGAATTAAATAAATTTATTTATTTAATCACATAAACGCACTACCAACGAGCGAGGGGTCCGAATATCCCATTCCGACTTATTTTATATTGTGCCTAGGGTAAACAAAGATTTCCAGACCCAACCATGGTCTTGTATTTCCAATACGATCAACCGTTTGAGAGATATTTCATTATTTCTGAAAAATTGTGTGCGCATTAAACAAATATATTTAATAATTTTATAAAATTAAATCTTGTCACATCGGGACTCTGAATCACGAACCATCTCAATGCCTGGCCCCAAAATTATTCCTAGGAATATTCCAATGTTTTACATGGAAAACCCAATGTCTCTACAGTTACAGTAATTTTCTAATATTTATAGTATTATTTTTGCCCTTAATTATCTGATTTACCCTTAATCGTGGTAATAAAAATTATCAAAGCTACTATTCATATTTTCTAAAAATAAAAGGGACCAATTTTCTAAATTTTTACCTTTTGATTCAAAATATGGAATCCATTTTTAAAAATTTAAAACACAAAATTAGATAAAATTAATTTAAAAATAATCTCATTGACAGAACGAGAACACAGGTTTTTAAAGTGAAATCGTTCAACATATTGAAATGTTTTTATGTCCAAATTCAATGTGAAATTGATTCCAATGACCAAAATCGGAATTAAAGATATAAAATTGACATAATTATACTTTAAAACCAATAAAAAAATAGTTTAACACTAAGTTATTTAGATGAAAAAGTTGTTTTCAATTAAAATTTAATCTTTTCATTATTAATCAAAACATGATACATATCATAAAAATACCAAAAATTCAACCAAAGTATATTTTTATATTCTAATTTCAAAGAATAAGTTTATTTTGTCAAATATAATTTAGAAAAGAGTTAAAAACTAGATTTATAGGAAGTGCACCATCAAAAGGTGGCAAGAATGCCATTTTTGAAAAAAAAAATTATTTTATGCATAAAATTTGATTTGTTCTTATACCATGTCTATAAAACACATAAATGTTAATCATTAGATAGAATATTATATATATATATATATATATATATATAATTAAAATCCAATAAGAGTGATTTTTTTATTTATTGATATAAAAGACACTTGTTCTCTTTTAAATAGTTTTATAGAAAAACATTTCCTTTTATTTTAAAATGGGTTTTACATTCATTTATAATTACTTGGTTAAAGAAAAATATTTAATTTTGAGAAAAATATTTTCATAATTCAGTTAATCCTATTCATACCCTTCATTCTAACGTCTAAGTTATAATGGTAACATTTAAATAATAATATTTAGTTGTCCGTTTAAGATCGATGTGGTGTATCGTGTACGCTATCGAACATAGTATTTCTTTTTTAAAAACTCAGGATGTTATAGATCATTTACCTTGAACTTTATTATTATATTTTTTTGTACATTATTCCTCATTATTGAAATATATTTCACTGCATCTTATGTTTCTGGGGAAAATTTCATTTTTATTTCAGAACAACTTCTAAAACAAATTTTTTCCCTTAATAAAAATTGTTGTTTAAAGAATAATTCCCACAAACCAATTTAATATCCTTATCTTCCATGTACATATTCATTCATTCAAAAAATGTTTCCCTATATTATTTTGATACCGAAATATGTATTATATCATATGAACCTCACGTCTCTTTAAAATTTCTCCAAAGGTTGCTTTATCACAATATTAAAAATGTGGGTTTCAATAAAGGTATTTTGAAATTTTAAATTGGCTTTCATTTTGACAATAATATCCTTTATCTTCTACACCATATTTATTTATTTAACCTTTATTTCATTTAAAGGTTCCATTATTGGTATTTCTTTTAAATAAATTTTGAGAAAAACATTAAGTAAATTACTTCAAAGATCTTTTGAATGTTACTTATAACATTTTTTCAATAATTTTAAAAATATTTTATAAAATATCTTTTAGTGATTTTGATTCAATTTTTCCCTTTATCTCAAAAATTTATATCTCCTAAATAGATTGTGTTTGATGAATAACCCTCCAAATGATATTATAAAATACTACTTTTGGGTTTTTGATTTTTAGTACCAATCAATCTAATTGTCGCGCAAATTTTAAATTGTACCATTTGTAATGTGATAGGAAACCCCTTTTATTTACTTTTTTCCATTATATAATTTATGAATTATTTCATGTGGAACACATGTGTGTGGTATCTCATTATATGTTGCCTTGGTCAAGTATAACCCGCCAATGTATTAGGTAAAGCTTCATATATCCGGAGAAAATAATGGGAAATGAGCTGTGATGCTCATTACAAAATTTGAAACATGTAGATATGATTGATCCACTATGTTGTGATAAACCATTTGTGATTACTTAACCACTATGATATGATATTATTTGTATTTTACCTTAAAATAAGTTTGTATTTCATATTGTTGTGCATATTCTAGACTCTTATGTCACATTGCAATGTTATGCTATATCCCTATGATATACATCATATCTCATGTTTATTTTCACATGATTATGCCCTATAATTCAATGGTATATTTTTCATCATTAGATATTATATTTCCTTATATCATGCATTATATACTACTCTTATTGTTTCTTGCTCCTTTTTATTCGATATTTATCCAATGGTCTTGTTTTATCATATTCTTATGGTCTTATACTTTTATGACTCGATTATATGTTTTCCCTTAATTAGAATTTGTGCAACCCCTTCCCTATGTTTTCCATTCCTCAGGTTATGAAGATGTGTATAACATATGATATGTATTTTTTGATTTCTAATATGGTGCAATTTTAGAGAAATGTTTAGAATTATGTGAAATATGATTTTTTATATAGTTGATCATCAAAGACACCAAACTACCAGTTCTTGGGGTAGTGCAATTATTAGTTTGATGCAATGTTTATCTTTTAAAAAGGATGTGAAATATAGTTTTGTTTATCTTGGGTTATCCCAATTAGTATTAAAGATACTATGTAAAGTGTGTGTTTTTAGCACCAGACTCAATAGTGCGGGTCCATAAAATCTCACTTCGTATCAAAGTAGTGTTTAGTTAGTTTTAGAGATTATGTGTGGAAAACAGTAGTTAAAAATAGACAAAATCATAAAAATATTGGAAAAAATGTTTAAATTTCCATAAATTATAGATTGAGTGGTTTCCTAGCAATGAAATCCCTATCTGAATACAAATAGGTGGATATAGGATTTATCTTAGGTGCACCAAGGGACATCTCTTTACAAGATTAGTTGCGTAAAAACTAGGTCTTCACGTGATGCATAATTAATGGGTCAAACTGTACACCTAGTTTAACACTCCCATTGGATCTACTTTGGTTGATTCGCCTGATTTTTATAAACCATTATAATGTATTTAAATTAAATTTTTGGATTAAAGATATAATTAGTGTTTTTAGAGAACCTCATTGGAATATAACCCAACATATCCTAGATAAAAAAAATAGAGATTCATAATTTAGGTTTTACATGTCATTTAAGAAATAATTCATCTATGTTTATAGATTTTCATTTATAAATTTAATAATTTAAGTAATTTCATATCTCAACATTCCATTGAATGAAGAAATTTCTAGAGCTCAGAAGAACCAAGCTGACAATATGTGTGATGGACAATGTTGAGATTTTCCCAACGAGAAAACTAATGAGGTGTTGTAGTACAAAATCATGTAGCAATGCTCCCTCAACAATATAATGATGTGAAAAAATAACACAAGAAATATTGAGCTCTCAAAGGAAACAAGGAAGGATCAAAATTCTATCGAGTCCTTTATACAACAACATTCTCCCTCCTTTAGTGGGACTTCCAAATTATTAATTATTGAGCAACGAATCAACCCAATAGAGAATATATTTTCTATCCTTCAATGCTTGTATAATGAGGACATTTTAGATATTTATCATTTGCATGGTGAGGCTGACCAAGGGTGGACTCTTGTTAAGAATATGATAATGAAGGACGAAGTTGACTCTCTAGACTGTGAGCAGTTCAAGAAAATATTCACCACTAAATATTTTCCTTGAACCCTACACACTAAAATAGGAAGAGAATTCATAGACTTAAAATAAAAGGATGATGAATCCATTGACACATATGAAGAAAATTTGTTGAGATTATCAAGGTATGCATCCATTTTTTAGTTCTCATGAATGTATGATTGAAAAATTCTTTTGTGGCCTGAAGCCACGTCTTTGGAATGAATTAGATAAAAGTTACTTTGGTAGCTATGAAACAATTGTTCGATGTAAACCTAAGGTTTAATAGAAGGTGTAGACTCTCATTATTTCAGAGACAAGAAAAGGATTATAGGGGTTCATTGAAACCTAGATGAAAAATTTCATAGAGGAAAGAATGTTCAATCCCCTAGATGGAAAAAATGTGGGAAGAAACACTTGAAAAAATATATAATAGAATAAGAATATATATTACATGGGGTAGAGTTGGTCATCATGTAGGGACCACTCCCAATTTGGGAGTGATTGGTGGAGTCTCCTTTGACGGCAACCTACCCAGGCGGCTGGAGAAGAATTCACCAAGGTGGGAAGCCTTCATGGACCTCCTGCATGCAGCGTGAGGAGACTTCTTAGGGGTAGATGAACCTACCCCAACAACTAAAGATGTTTTGGGTTTTTCCTTCCTCTATTTAAACGGGATGAAAATCCCATTGTTTGTAAGGGAAGAAATTGTGGTTTATGTTTTGTAATCCTCCATCGAGAACCGGAGAGATAATAGAGAGAGGTCCCCCTTCTCCCATGGATGTAGGTCATACGACCGAACCACATTAAAATTCTGGTGTTGCTCTGTTTGCTCCTGTTTTTATGTGTTTGAGGTACCACACACCTCCGATGCGCCCCAACAAGTGGTATTAGAGGCGAGGGGGAGCGAACGGAGGTGAACCGGCAAGGCGACGTCAAATTTTCCGGTGGCTGGAAAATTTAAAGTGGTCGGAAAATTTTACGAGGGCATATTCGGGAAGAGGACGGCGAGACGATTCCAACGGTGCAAACGGTGAAGAAAACGGAGTTGAAACGAAGGAGATATGGCCGGTCGAAGTTCGGTCAAACCCGCGGGTGAACAGTAACCCCGTGCCGGAGAAGAAGGCATTGTTCACACCGCCTGCGACAATTCCGGCGAGATTCCGGCAAGAGCTCCGGTGTGCCATGTCAGCGCCATGACAGCGGGTGATCTGGACCGTTGAACGTGTTTTGACCATATCTCGGTCAATTGGTGTCCGATTTCAACGGTCCAGGAGTCGATTCTGACTATTTCGACCATTCTGGACACATACGTATGGTTAGTTTTTAAAAATTAGCACTCTTTAAGGTGGTGATTAAAGGGTGTGACATCGACAGTGGTGATCGCGTTTTGCGACAACGACGATGACGAGTGGCGGAGCACTTCCAAGATTTGATATCGGGAAGTTCGATGGTCGAAACAATTTCAGCTTGTGGAAAAGCACAATGAAGGATCTTTTGGTGCAACAGGGCATGATCAAACCGTTGATCGGAGAAAAGCCCGAGACAACCAGTGTCGATGATTGGGAAGAGCTCGAGATGCGGGTCGTCAGCACAATTCGGCTATGTCTGGCGAATGAGGTAAAATACTCGGTGTTGGACGAGACATCACCGAAGGAGATCTAGAAGAATTTGGAACAGCGGTATATGGCGAAGTCGCTCACCAACAAGTTGTTCCTGAATAAGAAATTGTACCAGTTGCGCATGGACGAGGGAACAAATTTGTTGGATCACACCAACGAATTCAACAAGATCCTGACACAGTTATTGGGGCTCGATATGAAGGTTGAAGAGGAAGACAAAGAACTTTTGATTTTGTCATCACTACCAAGCTCATTTGATGGGCTTGTGACTACATTGCTCGTGGGGAAGGAGACATTGAAGCTGGACAAGGTGATGGCGTCACTTCAAGATTCGGAAGCATTTCAAAGACCCACGACGCATTCAGGCGAGCAAATCATGGCGATGCGAGATGATCAGCATGGAAGGAGCCGACATCGGAAGTTAGGAGGTAAAGAATGGCGACCAAAATCCAGAGGACGTGATCCTAGTGATATCACGTGTTTCTGGTGCGAGAAGAAGGGTCACTATAAAAGTGATTGTGGAGAGCGCAAACGGTACGTTGCTGGGAAGAAGAAAGTTGAAGAGGAGGATACGAACATCACAGGTTTATCAGCAGATGATGAAATCTGCGTGACAATGGGAAGCATGCACTCAGATGGGAGAGTTGAATGGGGAGAAGTGCAATGTCATCATTGCAAAAGATTCGGGCACATAAAGTGGGAATGTCATTTTCTAAAGAGGAAGAATGAGCGGGATCAAAATCCAAAGGAAGAAGGATGGGTTCTGGATTCAGGGAGCTCAGCACACATATGTACGACGAGAGGTACATTTGATACTTTTCAGCAGGTGCGAGACTTGGTGAGACTTGGTGATGGGTCAACATGCGAGGTTCGAGGAGTCAGGACAGTGAAATTGAAGACACCCGATGGAGGAGTCCGTAAACTGGCTGACGTGAAATTTGTTCCGAGGATGAGGCGGATCTTGATATCATTGAGTAGGCTCGATGCGAGAGGGTTCAAGATTTCCATAGCAGGTGGAGCGTTGAAAGTCTCACGTGGGGATGCAGTGATATTTATTGGGAAGGAGTCCCAAGGTTTGTATCATTTGATGGGGACCACAGTCAGCCCGAGCTCGAGTGAAGATGGTGGAAGTGCCACGTCATCTGGCGTGAAGAAGCATGTTCGATTTGCGGATGAAGTTTTCAACACCTGTAAGGAGATTGTAGGTCAAGCTTCTACCCCAAATTGGTCATGAGGGGGAGATTTGTAGGGACCACTCCCAATTTGGGAGTGATTGGTTGAGTCTCCTTTGACGGCAACCTACCCAGGAAGCTGGAGAAGAATTCACCAAGGTGGGCAGCCTTCATGGACCTCCTGCATGCAGCGTGAGGAGACTTCTTAGGGGTAGATGAACCTACCCCAACAACCAAAGATGTTTTGGGTTTTTCCTTCCTCTATTTAAACGGGATGAAAATCCCATTGTTTGTAAGGGAAGAAATTGTGGTTTATGTTTTGTAATCCTCCGTCGAGAACCGGAGAGATAATAGAGAGAGGTCCCCCTTCTCCCGTGGATGTAGGTCATACGATCGAACCACATTAAAATTCCAGTGTTGCTCTGTGTGCTCCTGTTTTTGTGTGTTTGAGGTACCATGCACCTCCGCTGCACCCCAACACATCATGCATTAGATTTTTGAAAAGATATGAAGTGGCTAAATAAGACAACAGAGGAAGAGGGTCCCAACTAACGCTCCACCCATACATTAATTCTTCAAACATAACAGAATTTTGAAAATATATTCCCTAATATAAGGAAAAACAAGGAGAATATAACATAGTTTATAACTATTTTTAGTTAATATGGTGCATAGTGAAAAGATGGGTCTCGAGTACGTGCTGCACGCTCCTCCGCCATTTAAAAAAAATTCAACTATCACTACAAAAAAAGTGACTTATACCAACAAAATTTCAATGACAAATAATATATCTATTGGTAAAACTCAGTATTTCCAACAGATATTAAGTTTTGTTGATATTAATTTAATATACCAACAAATGTTTTTACAAATTGATATATCTGTTAATAATAACTATTAAATACCAACAATTATTTTACTAACACTTAAATCTATTACTTTATTATATCAATACCGACATTTTTTTTACCAACACATTCATCTATTATTAATAACCATCATTACCAACAGATCTTTTAACATCAGAAAAATATGTTGCAATAAACTATTGAAGGAAAAAAAACATTATCATTAACTGATTTAGAAATCTAATTTATCTCAATATCATTTTTAAGACCGATGTTAACATTCAATTTATCATGAGTGTTTTGTTAAAATATCATGTTTTATATAGTAATTTAATTTTTATATTTAAATTTATCAAACATAAAAAACTAATCAACATAAATCCAATAAATTATTAATATAAATTTAGGAAGTAAAAAAAAATCATGAGAAATTTTGGAAGGGGTGCGCTCTGCTCGGTCGACGCTCCTGCAACCATGCCCTAAGCGGCGATGGTTACTACACCGCCCCCTCCCCCCTGGGTGGGTGAGGGTCATTTGCCGTCTATACTTGGGGATCGACCACCGTACTTTACCCCTTTCTCTCGAATCCTCATTTCTTACCCTCTTTACTTCAGATCTCCCTCAGTCCGAAGGTACCGAAATGGTTCGATGGGTCCCCGCAATTGTCGCTCTCAACCTTGGAATTCACTGATGCTTCCGCCCTGCTACATCTAACCATGATTGTGCGTTTCAAATGCCGAAGACCATCTGTGGACGTCTTTGATCACCCGATTTTTGGATCATGGGGTCTACATGAGCGCGCAACTGTAGGGATTCTTGATTCCAAGCATATTATGATCCGGGTCTCCTCTGAAGAAGATACGACCTTGCCTGGTCTAACATATCCCGATTTCACCAATGGTATGTGTTGAAGTTGATGTCTCTAAGCCCCCTGTCGACTCCTTTTGGATTACTATGGGTGAGGAGTTTCGTTACAAACATTTGGTCGTTTTTGAATCTTTGTATGACTTCTGCTCATTGTGCAAGAAATTGGGGCATAATGTTGTAGCTTGCAGGCATAAGAGGTTGATGCAATAGGGATCTGGTCTGGGTGATCAGGTGAATCAGTCGTCAGTTGGTACTACTGTTTATCGTGGCAGGTTCCCGGTGAACCGTAACGTGTCAACTCAGGGCTGTGAGGGTGATGTTCGAACTACTGGTATGGATGCTGGTCCTATGAATTTGGGTGATGCAGTGCCGCTGAAACCAACACAGGTGTTGCCTCCTGATACGAAGGGTAATGGAATTTTTTAAAGGTTGAAACAGGACTTGAAGGTGGTGAGCTCTTCAGGAGCATTTTTTAATCAGGGAAACGTGGCTGCTGTAAGTGAAATCAATGGAGAAGAAGATGTTAATCACTCAACTAGAGGTCTTCGAGGTAATAATGGGGTAGCAGAGGGTGCACATGAGGGTGTAATGGTGGATGTTAATCCAGACTTGCAGAATGTCTCTTTGAACCAACTTAGGGATGCTGAAATGCATAGGGAAGTAGTGGCTGAGCAACTGGAAACCCCTGGGAGTGTGTTTTCTCAGCCAAGAGACACTGGCAGGGAGGATGCTGGACTGGTTCACGATGCAGATGTTGGGCACATGGTGAGGGAGGTCTAATGGGAGCCCACCAATGAAGCTGTAGTTAATGAAGATAGTGCGGGCTGGGTGAAGGCAACAAGTGGGGTGAGACGGGAAATTATTAGTTCAAATGTTAGAGTTTGCAACTGTTTTGGGAAAATTAGTGATTGTGATTTTTTTGTTTCAGGTTTAGCATGGTGTACTTGATGTCGAAAATGGGAAGAATGCTATGGTGGGAGGGGGCTGCGGAACCTCAGCCTGTAGCTACCACAACACACTTATTTTGTTCTTCGTTGGTTTCAGAAGAGGAAATGGCGTATGCGGCTATGAAACCAAGGAAACCTGGGTTGGAGGAGCCCCTGGAGAAGATTCACAAGATTAGGATCACATTTCCTCAAAAAATGTAAAGAACCTTGAAAAATGTCTTTTATTGATTCCTTTCAATGATTTCTTATTTGATTTTCTATATTGATTATCCATTATATTTTGATAAAATATGGAATTTTTTATTCTCATTCAAATTTTTGTCTTTAGCATAGTTTGTTATGGATCTTTTTTCAATTAATTTGATCTTGCTTAACTTAAAAAAATCAGTTCTCATGTGTTTTAATTTTACATTAACTCAACATGATTTGTTTTGTCCTGGTATGATGGCTCTCCACATGTACTGAGTTTAAGCGGAAGAACATTAACCACTTTAAATTCTGTTTGAAATTTATGTTTTTAAAATACAAGTTCTAGAAATGAGGACTAGCTTCAATCATGCGAGCAAAGTTATATGATTAAAATGAACAAATGAATTCAGTAATATGTAAAAGCCTTATAGTCCTTGTTCCAATTTTTTATTCTTTCTATTATTTCATAGGTGACTTTTTTTGCCCTGTTTTTATGTTGTTTTCAGTGTGTGCCGATCTGGTTCATGGTGCCAAGGACAAGCAGCTGAAAATCAAGGGACCTATTAGAATCCCTACCAAGGTCCTTCACATAACTACCTGGAAGTCCCCTTGTGGAGATGGTAGTTTATAATTTCTTCCTTGATCACTTCCCAGTTTGGCCTCAAATTCATGGAAAGTTACTGAATTTTCTCAAATCATACATTCAACATCATGTTTTGGAATGTGAAGTTAGTGAATTCTTTTAATATCATTGCTGTGAATGTAAGTGATGGTTCAAGCCGGTTATGTCTTCCTTGTAATCCAAGTTCTATGATCAAACAGGTTATATGTGGGTTTATATTCATATCACAACATAACTCATATTGGAGCCTGCTTGATAACTTGATATTCTCTAATCTATTTCTTTGCTTTTCTATTAAAACTCACAGGGACCAACACATGGGATCAGTTTGAACTGCATGTGCACAAGCGGCACTGCCCCTACTATCGGTGTGGTGATGCAACAAGCTGGAAGCAGGCGTCACCACTTAGGTTTGTGAAGGAGGATCTCAGGTGGCTAGATGAGGTGTCGGTCCACTCGATTGCGGTGCTCGTGCGCTGCATCAAGATTACAGGACCCCTGAAATCAAAGGGATGGAGGTCCGCATGTGTATGCTACCCATGAGGGCTCATGTTCATCAAAGGATGGCTTCTCATTCATGATTTGGACTTGGGTTCATGCTGTGTTGTTGATGGAGTCTTTCTTGGTGGAGGGTTCATGTCACACCGTTTAGGTTGGAGCCGTAGCAAATATGGTTTTGGTGGCTCCCTAGTTGGGGATATTCGGATTCGTGTGCTGCAATTTCTTTCTTGAAGGAGTTCCCACTAGGGTTGTTTCGAGTTATTCACTGCTGCATACCTTTCTTGGACTAGGATTTGTATTGGGCTGCCTCATGAAGACTTTCAGGCATCCAATCAACACTTGGAGGCCCAACCAGAAACCAAGGTTGATCAAGTGGGACGTGTGGAAGGCTGACATGAGGAGAGAGACACCGAGATAGAATTTGTTACAACTACTGTGATAGAGGAGGATTCCACCTATAACAAAGAGGTACCCAGATTACTATCCACTCTATATTATTCCTGAATCAACTTAGTAATAAATTCCCCTCAATGGGAGGATACTCTACTACTACAGTTAATTCTTCATCATTATGAATAAGTTTCCTATTTCTTCCTCTATTCCACTAGCTTTATCCACCAACTCATTCTGTTTTCATTTTATTTGTGTTAATTTTGTGTTACTACTATCCCCCTGTTCTTCTAATTCTAGTTTTGATGTGTTTCTTCTTCTTATACCATATGACCTTCTATTTAGTGTTTTTAATTCTGTTTCATATTGTTTTGTGTTGATGTGCTGCTTTCTTCCTCTATTTAGTGTTGTTTTCTTCTTTTGTTTAGTGTTGTTTTCTTTCCTCCAGTGTTGTTTATTTTTCTCCTCAGTGCTGTGATATCCCTCCATATATGGAGAGCTAATTGGATTTTCTTGTCCAAAGGAGTGAAGCTGAATTTGTCGTTTTGAGTTTTAAAAATTATTGTGTTGATTTTCTTTTATACCTTCTCCATGACTTCAGTGGATGTATTAAGAAGCTTGGTGACAACACATGAATTCCCATTCATTTTCTTCTTCTTTTTCAATCTAATCAATAGCTTCTTTTCGCTAGCATCATTTCTTGATAAAGTGGGCTGTGAAATGATAATTGAAGTGGTCAATTCATAGAAAAATTTGAGAGTTCATCACTGTACTTGTAGGAAGGGAAGAGATAACTTTACACTAGGAAGACATTCTAGTGAGGATCCGTCATGTCTATCTCAGGAACAGGACTCTCAGGTTGGTTTGGGTTTGCATTTGCCTTAAATAGAATGGAACCACACAGGTTTCCAAGATTTTTCAGAGGCCAACAACGGGGCAGTGCAACCAGTGAATGACTTGGTTAACAGAAAGGGGCCACCGGTGGGTGAGGATGTGCTCCACGGTCTCAAACTTGAGCATGCAAGTGTCTCATGCAGCTAGTGACTGTACATCTCAACGGGTTTGGTGAAGAAAATCACGTCCATTGGGGTGGAGGTTGAGGTCACCATTGCTGATACTTCTTTAATTTCTTCGTCCTTTACAACTCTAAAGGAGGGGAGAGATGTATTCTATCATTTTAGTTTGGAGAAAACCATTTTTTTTGTGTTTGAATTGTCTCTGTTAAAGTTTTATCTTGGAAAACATTTTTTTAGGGGTTTCAGTTGGTTTGGGAAACATTATATATGGACCAGAGAGTTCACATATATCTGATGAAATATCATCAGGGATGATGAAAAATTATTTCTATGCAAATCATTTTTTAATAACTCTTCATATTTTGGTTTCAATTCATACAGATATTTGGCACCGATTTGAGTTGGAGTGGTCTCGCTAGTCTTGAGGTATGGATGAGTTGTTGATGTTCGTTGGTTCGTGGTGTGACATGAATGAGCTGGAGTTGACTTGCTGGTCCTAGGGCATGGATGGGTTGTTGGTGATCGCTGGTCCCTGATGTGGTATGGATGAGTGATGTTGACATGGTGGGGGGGATGAATTTTGTATTAATGGGTGTGATGGATCCTGTTGGGGGATGAGTTTTGTATTGATTCATTTTGTAATGAATTTCGTTATTAATATAATTATTTTTTATAGGTTTGAACATGTGTTAAATTTGTTTTTGATTTAATAATTAAAACAAATATATTATATATAATAAATTAATAAATATAATATGAAATTTTACTAGCAATAAAATTTTATAATTTCTATTCAAATTTAATTTATAAATAAATATTATATGTTGGTAATATTATTACCAATAGAAAAATTTGTCACTAGAACCTATTGCTAAACACTTTAACTAACATATACATTATCTGTTGGTATTATTATAATTGCAACAGAACTATTTTATCTGTCGCAAAAACATTTAGCGACAGAGTTTTTACCAACAGTTTAGTGACAAAGACATATATGTTGGTAAAATGTTTTACCAACAGAAAATGCACTTTTACCAACAGATATGCTCCCGTTGGAAAAAGTGAAATATTTTGAAGTGTATTGCGGCCCAGACAACTCCATCTAGTTCAGCCCTGGTTCCGTCTCTGTGCTCCTACAAGATCAAACGGCACGCTCGAATCCCCCTGTCGCTCTTTCTCCCCAGTCAGAATTCAGCACTTCGGATGGTCATTCTCTCAAGGAGGGTTCATCAGAAGGCACCTATGGTATCTTCTAACCCGTCCGTGCCAGTGATTCCTTCGGATAAGGTTAGTCTATGCATGGTTGATTTTGCCCTGAAGCTCGTATTCCCAGTCGATTTCTTCTCTTATATGACGTCCTTCCACTAGTGGACCCAGTGGGTCATTTTGGATTGGATCGGCCTCCGCTACCGTGGATTCAGAAGGTGGTGGTATCTTGAGCTTTTGCCTCTCTGGTGTGAGTGTCAATTCTAAGTTGTAAAGCCTTATGTCATCCTCTCATCGAAGGAGGACTTTGTTTAAGCTTTGTGTCATAGCTTCAGATCAGTAAGTAAATGGATCTTTAACCTATTCTGGTGGTATATCAGCGTTTACTCTGGGCGTGACTCCCCTCAGGTGGCAATGTGGTTAAATCATCAGTTTCTTCCTCTTCCATTGCACAATGTGTCCTTCCTTCTATCTAACAGGAATGTGGTGGGCACGTTTCTATGTGCTGATGAGTGCACATATCATCTTCTTGACGCCTCCATGGCCCGGATCTGTGTCGAAGTGGATTTATCCATGCCTCTCCCAGACCACATCCTCTTGCATTCGGGGGATTTCTCTTGGTGTGAAAATAATTTTCCATCATACCTGGAACGCTTTTTTTCGAACTCTCATTTGAAAGTCCATTCTACTTCTTCTTACAAGAAGCGTAGGATTGTTCCTCAGTTTCATCCCCCCAGTCCCTCTTCTGACCTCCCATCCCCTTCCTCAGCTCCTTGTCATGATTTTTCTGTGCCTCATCCCTACACCCCTACTATTAACCCCATCACCATACTCACAAGGAATACTCAGGAGCACCTTCTCCATCCTCCCTCTTCTGATAACTCCAAAGATTTAAAAATCCATCATCCTGGTTCGTCCTCATGTTTCACTCCCAATACTCAAGAGTCATCAGAGCATGTGATGTTGATTTATCACCCACCAAGCTCCCCAATTTGTGTTTCCTCCTTCAAACATGAACTTCCTGCAATAGATCCTATGCAGATCACTCATGTATCTTACTCGGAATATTTTGGGCTTGTTGTGACCCTCCTTTCCTCTTTATCCACATCTTCCCTAAAGGCTGATGAACTGGAAGTATTGGCAACAAATTAAGTCATGACACCTTCACCTACAAGTGGCATTCAAACCAGGTCACAAAAGAAATTATCTAATGCTTTTGAGGAGCATATAAAAGAAATATCCTCATTGGTGGGCGCCAAAGCCACAACACTAGTTGTCCCATGAATTTTTTCTTACTATAGAATTCGTGTTCTCTAGGAGCACAGGAAAAAACTAACTTCATTCACAATGAGCTATACAACTCCAATTCCACCATGGTGGAAATATTCGAACCTAAGTAGAAAACCTCTAAAGTTTATCTCTTTTCAAACAGAATTGATGTTGGAGATTATTTGATTTTTGATTCTCAAAATTACTATATTGGTTTGTTCTAATAGTACATCATCAAAGTTTAGATGATATCGACTTTGAATTAGTTTATTACCACTATGATGAGCACATGAGTTCACTTCTTCTTCTTCCCCTTAAGTTATGCAAAATGTGATGCCCATGAAAGAGAGGTTCTATGGCATAACCAAGGGCTCTACGATCCGAAGAACGCTCCCTAATTTGTAGGTGGGGACTTCAATGTAGTTATAAATGACTCGAAAAAATGGTCATGGATCATTCTATCACAAGTCTAGTCAGGATTTTGTTTCATTCATATCTGAAACTAGGCTCTCAAAGTTTTGATATATAGGTAACCACTTCACATGGTGCAACAACCAAAAGGGCGTGAACCACACATGGTGTCTCTTAAACCATTGCCTTGGAAATGAAAATATTTTCTCCTCATATCTAGCCTCTAAGGATACACATTTGATTAGAGACTTCTCTGATAACTCCCCTATTGTTTTGGATTTTTAATGTAGAATATATAAGGGGGAATTTATTTTTCTCACAATAGGAGACCCTCACCCATAATTGTCACCAGGTTATGTGGGAATCATAAAACAAGTCCGTATAGGGATGTGTTTAGATGATCCTTCATAATAAGCTTTGAAGTCTCAAAGGAAAGCTTCAAACATTGATCAAAAACCAACCGCCACGTTTACAGTTGTTGGACTCGATCAAATCTGACATCGAGTGTATGGAATCCACACTGGAGGAATCATGGAATGAGGATATTTTCAATGATATTTCCTACTAGAAAACTGTAACGTCCCGGTTTCGGGTGCCACCCAAGGGTGCCTCGTAACCAGTTGGTCACATGGCCTCAAATGTATTTCTCCGAACGCCAGAAGCTGCCGACTAGCAGCGAGGGCCTTAAGTGTGATAGTGGGGAAACTATGCCCTTATTGGCGAAGCATGCACAATGGAGTAACAAAAAATAAACAGTAACAGAAGAAAAATACCATACAACAAGTAAACAACAGAATACTCAAAGTAAATAACAACTGGAGCACATATATAAATGATGCATGTCACAAATGTCAAGGAAAGAAGCTAAACAAGACAATATGTTGGAAGTACAACTGAACTAAAGTACAAAGAAAACAGGAAAACTTTCGCAGCATCGCAAGCCTAAGTTTGGTCCTTTGCTCTCCAACTCCAACCAACCAATCTTGTAGCTTAGGAAGAAGGGCTCTTGCCCTTATATACACCTACAACAATATAATATATTCGGGTCCAAAAACATGACCCAAACAGGGTATGAGACGAATCCTCGTAGACAACCACCACAAGATTCGTGTCTAACTATTAGTGAGTATATATAGTAGGTAATAATGGAAATGCAGCAAAAAACTAGGAGTATACCAAATTGAACAATTCTACAGTTTCGATTTAAATTCATTAGCATTTAATGTTCATCATTTAATCAAGTAAGTATCACAAATAGGTATCTCAGAAGACTACCTAACAGGACCTAATCCAAGCTTCTACTTTGTCTTGGTAGGCGCATCACAACCATTCAATATTTATGTTAACCCTCCAGGTAGCTTACACAGTCTTACCCCTCTGTCCAAGTAATGAAATAAAATGGAAAATACACTTTGAGGAAGCACACACCATAAATTCCCCCTATGGTCTATCCACAAAAACTATAGACTCTCCAGAGAAGCACTCAACATCAATTCCCCATGTGGTCTCATAATGTAAACTATAGACACTTTGAGGGAGCACTCATCATCAATCCACCCTGTGGTCTCGTAGCGTAAAATATAACAGACACTCTGAGAAAGCACCTAAGGTCAATTCTTCCTGTGGTCTAACTACACCAGGTCCTCACATCCCTATGCAATTCAATCGTGCATATATAATATTAAGCAGCCGAAATTAATCTCCACTACTACATGGCTAAACAATTCCAATGCACATATCAAGCATTTTACAATAAGCAAAAAGGCAATCAGTCCATCCTATAAAGCAAGGCAAGGAAACAAAGTCTGCCTCATATGCAACCTAGACCAAACAACCCTAAACATTCAAACAAGGAAACACACCCATTTGGTGTTCCTTAAACATGTAATTTCACATAATACCACAACAAAAAAACGCATAATACAACAATCAATCCAAGGCAGATAAAATAGGGTTTAATTTCCTTAACCCGAAATACCCGAAACATGGGTAATCGAACCTTTGGAATATAAACTCAAAGACAAACTGTTGAAAGTGGGTGCCTTAGACCCAACTTTTATTGTACTTTGATTACCACTACATGTATGCAGTTTGATATAATACATGTGTTTATCTTTCCATAATAGTGTAGATACTTCTACATCCACTTTGTTTATAGAAATTTACTTAGATTACCTGCCGCATCAAAGGGTTATAGTAGATCCCAGACAATAATGAGAACCCTAAGATGCCATGACAGTAATCATAAAGTTACATCCTATAGTCCCGTGATATCATTATGAAAGGACACAGATGATGTGTGACCATCAGTTGCTGGGGGATCATAAGCATGGAGAGTTCTTCTTATGAAGTTCACACTTGATGATCTCTAGTAGTTGAGATCATGAGGGCAGACTCACATAATAGGAACACCACATGTTTTAAGTGCCATTGGTCGTTCCTATCTATGGACATGTGTAATGGTCTTTATACTTGAGATCATTGTCAATTTCTATCATTTAATTACGTACATTTGATGCAAGGCGAAAACCATGGCGACAAAGTCGTGGCGAGGTAGTTTGTATTGGGTACGTCATTAATGGCATGACATTGATTTAATGATCAAGAAAAGATTTTTCGCTTCTGAGTTCAGGAAGAGATATCTAAGGCCAGAATGATTAGGATGATTTCACCTTCATTAAATCCATGGCCATGGTAGTGGAAGGTAAGACTCTCTGGAAAAATCAAAAAATAAAATAAAGCAAAATAATGAATGATGACACTAGTGTGCATTCTGCATTATTGAGATATCGATGACGAAGAGATTATATTACACGGACCGTGATCGTAAGAAGGTAGTCGTTGCTTTGAATTTACCTTATCTCTATAGGGGCATCGATGGGTTGTTAGACCCCACACTAGGTCAGTGGATATTATTCACTGCTATTGAGGTAAGATCCTAGAGGGTCACACACAATAGCGCCTTGAGAATCTGCCCTATTCCGGGAAAAGGAATATAGAACTTGGTGGGCCCCTCCAAAGGGTCCGAGCACTATCCAAGTTCTATGGATCACCAAAGAATAAATAAATTTATTGATTATTCAAGTTTAGAATAATTCATTGAATTTTTTTATAACATGTATTTACAAGTTATATAGTAAATACCGGTATTAATATTATTCGATTGGATTTTAATATCCTAGGTTCATTTAATATTAGCAGGAGGTGTGAGTTGAGTTAAAGACTCAAATTTTTCATATAATATATTTATATATTATATGTAAGTGATAAATTATAAATATTATTTATGGCATAATTTTATTTGTCATAAATAATTAGTTATAACACTTATATAGCAGACGTTTATTACACGGGGGCCGAGAATCCATACCGCGTGTTTTAAACACTCCCTATATAAGTGAGAGAGAGGATCTCCCATATTAACTATTCATGTGTTGAGATAGAGATATTCTCTCTCCTCCTAGAATCTAGAAAGAGAGTCTCTCAAGTGAAGGAAGATCTTCAAGTTCATCCATCTCAGATTGAAGCTTCTTTCCTTGCGGTGATCGTCGCAGCACTGAAGTGAGTGTTGAAGATCCACACTAGCACCCGAATCTTGACGAATGGAACGTGAGAAGATTCAAGAGGCGTGTGTGGAAGATGTAGAGGGATTCGACGTCAGTGTCTTCGAGCAATTATTGTCGGCGTCCTGTGGCCGACTTGCACACGTCAAATCTGAACTAGGCACATGCGCAATTAGTTCTTGTGCTCTGTTTAAACCTTGCAAGATCCTCGGACCAAACCGGGAAAAGATCACCAGAGTTGACAGGGTTATGTCACTCCGATGATGCAGAAAATTTAAATTCCCAGCCCACCGGCTTCCACTACGCCATCCTGGTACCTATCAGTGGTATCAGAGGGATCACAAGTTTTTATGAGTCAACAAAATTAAGATTCATTAAATTTAAGTACGGGGTGTTAAAATGGTTCATTCGGATCCGACCTTGCGTCGTTTCTTTTTCAAATGATCATGCTACGATAATTTAAGAAATTTAATCGAATCGACGCCGTAGTTTATTTTTTCCTTCGTTTGATGTTAATCTCAATCCTAATTGAGATAAAATTAAATGTAATATTTTATTATTATAAAATATTATATAATTTTTTATTATAAAATATTTTCCACAAAAGGGGTGTGGAGAAATATTTTCCACCAATTTAAAAAAAGGGGAGGGGAGACCAAGACCCCATTTTGGGGTCTTCCTCCTTTTATTTTAAAATAAGAGGAGAGACTAAGACCCCATTTTGGGGTCTTCTACCTTTTATTTAAAAAATTTTAAAAAAGGGGGGTGGGGGGCATGTGGTGGAATTTGTCTAAGGACAATTAAATAAAAAAAGGGAGAAGACCCAAAGGGGTCTTCTCTTTCACACGGTGCACAAGAGAGGCCTCTCCCCTTATGGAGAAACCCTAGCGGCACACCCCCACCGCCTGGCCACCAGACTTCCTCCTCGAGATGCACCCGACCATGTGGTCGCACTGCCCCGAGCCGCGCTGGACCGCCTGGTCGCGCTACGCCGCGCTTCCTCGGACCGAGTTGTGTCGGACCGCCGCCGTGAGCCCCGCCAGACTGCCTGGTCACGCTGCCCCGAGCCCCACTGCGCCGTGCCGCTCCTGAACCCCGGTCGCCCTCTCGCTGAACCGGCCTGGTCGCGCCGCCTTGGACCCGGCTGCGCCGGACCTGGCCGCTACCGGTCCAAGCCATGTCGGACCGGGCTGCCGCCCTGTCGGCTCACCGGAGCAACGGGCTGCCGGCCATGCGGTCGACCAGAATGCCCCAGCCTCCTCCCTCTCCCTTTGAACCTCGCCGGAAGCTACTGCCGTCGCGGGAGTCACTGGACCGCGTGGTCACGCCGCGATCAAGCCGCGATCAAGCCGCGATAATGCCGTAATTGGCCCTACTCTAGGACGACACCTCGTGGCGGTTCGTAGTCCTGCCGGAATCCTCTGTGGCGAGAGGTAACCCTACTTTAAATTATTTTTAATTAATTTAGTTTTTAAATTGAATTAATTAGAATTAATTTTGGTGGTTTAATTTTATTTTAATCAGAAATATTAATTTAATTTCAGATTCAAATTAAATTAATGATTTAATTTAATTTTTAGAATTATAATTAAATTAAATAAATGTAACCGATAAATAACTTATTTGAATTTAATCAAATTCATTTAATTTATCTGAACACCATCGCACTATTTAAATTTATTGCAATTTAATTTTCTTGCGCATATTTTAACTCGACTGGTCTTGAGAAAGCGACCAAACTATGCATGTCGGGTGTTTATTAATTTATTTAGTTATTTATTCAATGCGTATGATGTTTGTAATAATTAATTAGATAAATGACGGTCTGTGAATCATCCTTTCAATTTCAGATATGTATAAGGGCATGTGTGTCCAATGCACAAGATGTATTTTGTACCCATAGACCTCCTCGCCCGCGTGCGAGTATATTTGTAATTAAATGATGATTCGAGACGCAGACCTCACCAAGATGAGGTGGTAAACTAGACGGGCGCCAAGCACATTACACTGGGAAAGCTGCGACGTGAGTCAAGTCACGACTCAGGTATGGATGCCCCTAGGTCAAGATTGATCTGTTTTGGATCGATCTTTATAGAATTCTCAGGACTAGTCGGATTGCATGATTTACTTTATGCATAGTTTATTATTTTATGTGTTTGCATGATTATTGTGTGATAACATAGAATAATAAACAAGATAAAATGCATAAATATGTGACGAATTATATTC
Source organism: Viscum album (assembly GCA_963277665.1). Classification (NCBI taxonomy): domain Eukaryota; kingdom Viridiplantae; phylum Streptophyta; class Magnoliopsida; order Santalales; family Viscaceae; genus Viscum; species Viscum album. The sequence goes on along the minus strand of OY728143.1, from coordinate 1,706,093,969 downwards.
TATTGCATGTTCAGTTGTGAGCGCGACAACCCAGTTTGATCATAATAAATAGAAAATGATTATATTCGTCAATAAATTTAAAAATCCCTCAAACATATGTTAAGTCTAATAAATGCCTTCCATTTCTCACATCTAATCAAAACCGGTTGTTTGGGGTGCTCATCAGCCATAGTTGAGAGTACCTCTTACTACCGGGGCGTTTTCATGAGTGAACTAGGTCGACTTAACTAAAACGAGTAGTCAAGGATTAGCCTTAGCTAACTTACTATCACTTTAGAGGCAAGATGTTGATGGAATAATGTTCAGATTCCAAAAGCTGGGACTTTACTCAAAAAGACAAGGAACCAAAAGAACATGTGGTTGGCCAATCTAGTGCCTACCTTGAAACCCTCCATGTAGTGGCGTAGCCCTAGCTTGTAGACTACGAGGTAGGTTTCGAGGATCCTTGCCACTAGAATACTCAAGGTACAGAGTATTAAAAGTCTAATAGTGAGGGCTATTAAGGTTCACTAAAATAGCGGGAGACATTAAAATGATATAATAATTTATTAATCATAAATGTCAAAAGGTAATCGAGACAAAGTACCAACTGCTAAATGTTTATCTGATGTAGATTCAAAATGGTAATCACCAACACCACAAGTACTTTAGCATTGCGATCAATCTTGGATAAAGAAAATATCCTGACAAGAAATAACTTTCAGGAGTGGTACAGGTGCTTGCACATAGTACTATGCCAAAAAAGGAAATTATATGTGCTGGAATCCCCAATTCCTGCTGAGCCTCCTTAGGGAGAAAGTAAGGAGGAAAAAGATAAATGGAGAAATCATGTAGACAATGCGATTGATGTACAATACATCATGTTTTCATCCATGTCCAACCAATTGCAAAAATGCATGAGGATGAGGATGCCTACAAGATTCTTTCACATCTCCAAGAACTATATGAGGAGAGGGCCAGGCAAGAAAGGTATGAGATCTCAAGTGCACTTTACAAGTGCATGCTAGAAGAAGGTCACCAATCCAGTCCTCACATACTCAAAATTATTGGGTATATTGAGAGGCTTGAATCCCTTGTGTTCAAACTGAACTAAGAACTAGCAATGGATCTTATTCTTGCCTCTTTACCGTCAAGCTTCTCGACTTTTATTGTGAATTATAATATGAATGATATGAAAAAGTCGCTCCTAAACCTTTTGGCTTTAGTTCTCCAAGCTAATAAGAATATGAAAAATACCAATTCATCTGTCCTTATGGTGAACAAGAAAAACAAGGGCAAGATAAATGGGTCTAAGGCCAAGTCAAGGCCTAAGACACTAATTCATCGTCCTACAAAGAAGCCAAAGATTCATAGGCAAAGTAATGAATAGGAAGCTGTCTTCTTTGGATGTGGCAAGAAAGGCCACTAGAAGAAGAATTGCATAGCTGGGAAGAAGAAGCAAGATGATGCTTCTAGTTCAGGTATTTTTGTCATTGAATGCAATATATCTTTATTTGCAAGTTGGGTATTTGATACGGCATTTGGCTCACACATTTGTATTCATATACAGGAACCAAGTAGGTTCAAGAAGATTGTAAAAGGTTAAGTGGATCTCCGAGATGCAAATGGTGTAAGTCTGGCAGCCTTGGCAGTGGGAGACTATCACTTAACCTTGCCAACTAGTTTGGTTCTAGTTTTAAACGATTGCTATTATGTACCTTATGTTACCATAAACATTATATCTATGTCGAGTCTAGACACTATGGGTTTTTATTTCAAGTTTGGAAATAAATGTTTTATCTTTTATAGGGATAACATATGTTATGGTATTACATATCTTAACAATGGTTTATATATTCTGGAACTAGAAAACTCATTAATGGCAATCAATGACAAAAACAACCAACATGACTCAAATATCACCTGCATATGGAACTTCAGGCTTGGTCATGTAAACGAGAAGCGATTACAAAGATTACATCAAGAAGGGTATCTAGACTCGGTAGAGTTAGAACCCTTCGATGTATGTCAAGCTTGTTTACAAGGAAAGATAACCAAAGCACCTTTCTTCGGAAAGGGAGAAAGAGCCAATGCAGTGCTGGAATTAATACATACTGATGTATGTGGTCCATTTCCAGTAGAGGCAAGGGTTGTTTTTATATACTTCATTACTTTTACTGACAATTATAGTAGGTATGACTATATCTACTTAATGCAGTATATGTCATATTCCTTTCAGATATTTAAGGAATACCAAAATGAAGTAGAAAACCAACTTGGTAAGAATATAAAAGAACTTTGGTCAGACCAAGGTGGAGAATATCTTAACGAAGCTTTCATTGATCACTTGAAGGAGTGTGAGATAATATCCCAACTCACTCCTCCTTATACACCACAATGGAGTGGTGTTAGTGAAAGGAGGAATATGACCTTTCTTGACATGGTCAGATCAATGATGATTCATGAAACTATTCCATTATCCTTTTGGGGATACGCCTTGCAGACAACAGCATATACCCTTAACTGAGTACAAACTAAAGCTGCAGATGAGATTCCATATCAGTTATGGTATGGAAAGAAACCCAAACTGACACACATGCGTGTATGGGGTGTGAGGCATTTTTCAAGACTTTACCAAGTGACAAATTAGCATCCAGAATCACTAAGTGCATCTTTAAAGGTTATCCTAAGGAAACTAGAGGATACTACCTATATAACCCTTTAGATAGAAAAGTCATTATGTTAAGATACACCGCATTTCTAGAAATAGAACACATTTCCATTAGAAATAGTGGGAGAGAGATTGAATTTGATGAAGTTAATGTTCTAGATGCACAAGAGTTGGTAGAGGAACAATCTCCAAAAGAACAAGTGGAAGAAGAAGTTGTTCCTGAGACACAGATACTGTGTAGGTCTACGCGAGAGGTTAGAGAACCCGAGCATTATGGTTTTCTTGTGACCAAGTTAGGTGACACATTAGTCCTTGATGATGATGAACCTCTAACTTACAAGGAAGTAGTAGAAGGCAAAGAAGCTATTGAATGACAAGAATCCATGAATTATGAGATGGAGTCCATGTACCAAAATCAAGTTTGGATTTTGGTAGACCCTCCAGCTAATGTAAATCCCATTGGATGCAAATGAGTATTAAAGAAGAAGCTAGACATGGATGGTGAGGTTAATACCTTTAAAGCAAGGCTGGTTGCAAAGGGTTTTAGGCAACGTCAAAGCATTGACTATGATGAAACCTTCTCACCAGTAGCAATGCTTAAATCTATCAGAATATTGCTTTCAATAGCATCTTTTAATGATTATGAAATATGGAAAATGGATGTCAAAACTTCTTTTCTAAATGGTAAGTTGGTTGAAGATGTCTATATGACTCAACCCAAAGGGTTTGTTAAGTCAAAGAATGCCAATAATGTATGCAAGATACAGAGATCCATTTATGGATTGAATCATGCATCAAGATCATGGAATGTTCATTTTGATGAGTCCATAAAATATTTTGGTTTTGTCAAAAATGAAAGCAAGCCTTGTATCTATAAAAATGTTGAAGGGAATGCCATCGTTTTCCTAGTATTATATGTTGCTGACATATTAATTATGGGAAATGAGGTGCAAGTCTTACAGTCAGTTAAGACTTGGTTAAATGAATGCTTCTCCCTAAAAGACTTAGGTGAAACAACCTACATTCTAGGGATCAATATCTATCGAGATAGATCTCAAAGGATTCTTCAACTAAGTCAAAGTACATATGTTTACAAGGTACTCAAATGGTACAATATGTAACAATCAAAGAGATGATTGTTACCTATGTCACATTGTGTAAATATCTTCAAGAAAATGTGTCCAAAAACACAGGAGGAGATTGACAGAATGAGTAGAGTCTCTTACGATTCGAAAGTGTGTTTTATCATGCATGCCATGCTATGTACTAGGTTTGATGTCGCATTTTCTTTAAACATGGTGGGTAGATATCAAACCAATATAGGAGAGTTGCATTGGACAACTGTTAAAACTATCCTAAAGTACTTGAGACGTACTAAGGATATGTTCCTTGTGTATGGAAGAGATGAGGAACTAGTTGTTAGGGGATACACTGATGCTATTTTCCAAACAGATCATAATGATATGAAATCACAGTCAAGCTACATCTTTTTCCTGAATGGTGGTGCAGTGAGCTGGAGAAGCTTGAAGCAAGCTATGGTTGTTGATTCTATAGTAGAGTCTGAATATATTGCAGCTTTCGATGCAAAAAAGGAAGAATTCTGGATACACAACTTTATCTTGGACATTGGTGTTGTACCTAGCAGTGCAAACCCTGTACCAATATATTGTGATAATACTGCTGCAGTGGTGCTTGCCAAGGAGCCCAAATATCACCATAGAACAAAGCATATTATTCCGAAGTTTCATCTCTTGAAGGATTTTACTCAAAGAGGTGAAGTGAAAGTTAGCAGAGTAGCCACAGAGGACAACATGACAGACCCCCTGACTAAATCCATTTCTCAGCAGAATCATGATTCTCATGTGAGATTTAGTGGATTGAAACCTTTTAGCAGTTGGCTCTAGTGCAAGTGGGAGTGTTGAAAGTGGGTTCCCTAGACCCAACTTTTATCGTACTTTGATTTCCACTACATGTATGTAGTTTGTTATAATACATGCATTTATCTTTCCATAATAGTGTAGATACTTCCGCATCCACTTTGTTTATGGAAATTTCCTTAGATTACCTGTCACAACAAAGGGTTATAGTAGATCCCAGGCTATAATGAGAACCCTAAGATTCCATGACAGTAATCTTAATGTTACATCCTATGGTCCCGTTACATCATTCTGAAAGGACACAGATGATGTGTGACCATCAAGTGTCAGGGTCTCATAAGCATTGAGACTTATTCTCATGAAGTTCGCACTGGATGATCTCTAGTAGTTGAGATCATAAGGACAGACCCACATAATAGGAACACCACATGTTTTAGGTGTCATTGGTCGTTCCTATCTATGGACATGTGTAATGGTATTTAGACTTGAGATCATTGTCAATGGATGTCATTTAATTACGTACATTTGATGCAAAGAGAAAACCATGGCGACAAAGTCATAGTGATGTGGTTTTTATCAGGTACGTCATTAATGTAATGAAATTGATTGAATGATCGAGAAAGGATTTTTCTCTTCCGAGTTCAGGAAGAGATATCTCATGACTGGTTGATTAGGATGGTTGCACCTTCATTAAATCCATGGTCATGGTAGTGGAAGGTAAGACTGTCTGGACAAATCAAAAAATAAAATAAAGAAAAATAAATAATGATGACACTAGTGTTCATTTTTCTTTATTGAGATATCATTGATGAAGAGATTATATTGCACGGACCGCGATTATAGAAAGACAGTCATTACTTTGACTTTACCTTATCTCTATCGGTGCCTTGATGTGTTGCTAGACCCTGCTCTAGGTCGGTGGATATTATTCACTGTGATTGAGGTAAGGGCCTAGAGGGTCACACACAATAGCGCCTTAAGAATCTGCCCTATTCTAGGAATAGGAAAATAGACCATGGTGGGCCCTGTGAAAGTGTCCAAGCACTATCCAAGTTCTATGGATAACCAAAGAATGAATAAATTGATTATTTATTTAAGTTTAGAATAATTCATTGAATTTGTTTATAACATGTATTTACAAGTTATATAGTAAATACCAGTATTAATATTATTCAAATGGATTTTAATATCCTAGGTTCATTTAATATTAGCAGGAGTTGTGAGTCGAGTTAAAGACTCAAATTTGTCACGTAATATATTTATATATTACATTTAAGTGATAAATTATAAATATTATTTTTGGCATAATTTTATTTGTCATAAATAATTATTTATAACACTTATATAGTAGAGGTTTATTACACGGGGGCCAAGAATCCATACCGCGTGTTTTAAGCACTCCCTATATAAGTGAGAGAGAGGCTCTCCCATATTAACTATTCATGTGTTGAGATTGAGATCTTCTCTCTCCTCCTGGAATCTAGAGAGAGACTCTCTCAAGCGAAGGAAGATCTTCATGTTCATCCATCTCGGATTGAAGCTTCTTTCCTTACGGTGATTGTCACTGCGCTGAAGTGAGTGTTGATGATTCGCGCTAGCACCCGGATCTCGATGAACAATGCATGAGCAGATTCAAGAGGCATGTGTGGATGATCTTGAGGGCTTTGACATCAGAGTCTTCGAGCAATGATCGCCAGCATCCTGAGGCTGACTTTCACACATCACTACTGAACTAGGTACATGTGCAGTTTATTTTTGTGCTCTGTGTAATCCTTGAGAGATCCTCGGACCAAGCCGGGACAAGATCTCCGGAGTTGACAGGGTTATGTCACTCTGGTGATGCAGAAAATTTTAAATTCCCAGCCCAGCGGCTTCTACTGCGCTGTCCCGGTACCTAACACTAACAACGAAATGCAACAAACCACCTACCTCGACGTTGTATGATGAACACTCTCGAACACCGACCCTTGAATCGGACTAAAACATCGTAGATCTACAAAAAGGTCAAAAATGTTCAAACTTGAATAACTCGATAGAGAGAAGAAATCAGGAGGAGAGGCTTTAGAAGAATCAAGAACTCACCGAGGGGATTCCAATGCACTCGCTGAAGATCGAATCAGACCTTGGATGGAGAAATGATGCATTGGAGAAGAATCTGTGATTCTGGACACTCCTTCACAAGGTACGACCAGAAGAAGACATTCCTGGGGATTATACGCGAACCTAGTCTGATTAGTCAATTAAAAGAAAAAGTACACGGTGTGTACTGTTAATGAACACATCATGTATTTGCCTCTACCAGCCCCCGACATTAGCGGCCTGCCATGTCACCCCACACAGCCATGTCTCGGAAGTTACAGGAGCAGTACACGACTACCCACGACAACGAAGTACACAATGTGTACTCCTAAGTACACAACACATACTATTAAGTACACGACATGTACTTATAAAATTTCCAAATTCTCCCCTTTTTCTAAAAAACACCTGAGATCCAGATCCATACCCGAGATGAAGATCTGGGTTACAAACTTCTCCAATTAATTAAATTCATCCCTTAATTTCCCTAACAAGGTGGCGAAGAAGAATCCTTGAACTGCTCCGGCCACTACGATCACACATTGACCTCCCTCTCCCATGTCTCATCATGTACTCTCCTGTGCTTCTATAACACCCGCACTAGAGGAACATACCAACCACAGAGAACCTTCATGTTGTGATCAACAATCCGAATAGGATGATCCTTGAACGATGTGTGCACCTCTAAATCAACCTCCTCTGGTTAAAAAACATGTGATAAGTCTGAGAAGTAATGTTGTAGCTGAGAAACATGGAAAACGTCATGCATATCCTGATACCTCTGAGGTAACTACAACCGATATGAACCGGCCTGACTCTCTCCAAAACCTCAAACCGCCCAACGTATCTAGGTGAAATTTTTCCCCATCTCTTAATCCTCCTATACCCCAACCTTGGTGTGACACGTAGGAAAACCTGATCTCTGACCTTGAACTCCAGAGGTCTTCTCCTTCAATCAACATAAGACTTCTACCATGACTGTGTAGTAGCCATCCTCTTCTGAATCAACTCCACCTGCTCTGTGGTCTCCTCGAAAAGACGAGGTCCCAACATAGCTGTCTCTCTTTCCTCTAGCCAACATAGGGGTGATCGGCATGACCTTCCATACATATCCTCATAAGCTTCCATCTGAATAGTTGCCTGAAAACTATTATTGTAGTCAAACTCTAAAAGTGGTTTGTGCTTCTCCCAAGAACCTCCAAAATCTAGGACCCATGCTCAAAGAATATCCTCTAGCACCTGAATCGTGCGCTCTGACTAGCCATCTATCTGGGGATGGTAAGCTGTACTCAGAAGTACTTGTGTACCCAAAGCCTTTTGTATCCCTTGACAGAAATGTGAAGTAAAATTGGAATCCCTATCTGACATGATAGAGTGAGGAACCCCATGAAAATGTACAATATCTAGGATGTACAACCTTCCAAGCTCATCAACCCCAAGGTATCCTTGATCGGTAAAAAGTGTGCAACCTTTCTGAGTCTGTCAATGACAACCCAAACTGCATCATTCCCTTGAGGCGACCTCAGTTAACCTGTCATGAAATTTATCTCAACATCATTCCACTTACACTTGGGAATGGGTAACTATTGTAGAAGTCTGACTGGTCACTGGTGCTCCGCCTTCACCTACAGGCAGGTGGAACATCTCATAACAAAACAAGCTACATCCCTCTTCTTACCTAGCCACCAATAAAGATGATAAAAATCTCGATACATCTTGGTGATACCCGGATGAACTACCCAAACTAAAGTATGAAAGTCTTGCATCATCTCCTCACGTGTTTCTGCTGACACCCATATGCTTCCATGAAAGTGAAAGACCTCATCCTCACCTACAGTCCACTCAGGAGTGGGGTCCTCTCCTGACACACCCTCCCATAGGACTAGACCTTCCGAATCTGATAGCTACCTCATTCGCACTCGATCAAGTAGAGTAGAGGTAACAACTACAGAAGAAAGAAACGTCTTCTCATGTATATCGTGAACCACCAAATGAATTTCAGAGAACAGATCCATGAGTTTCAACTCAGTACTGGCTTCTTGAACTGCCTGTATCTGTGTCCTTCAACTCAATGCATCAACCACTACGTTGACACTCTCAGGTGTGTAGGCAAGCTCAATGTCAAAGGACTAAACGTACTCAACCCATATTTGTTGTCTCAAATTAAGGTCATGCTACGTAAAGATATATTTGAGACTTTTTTGGTCAATGTACACCACAAAATTCTCCCCTAGAAGGTAATGTCTCCAACAACGCAAATCATGCACAACTGCAACCAACTCGAGATCGTGCGTCGGGTAATTCCTCTCATGTGGCCTCAACTGCCGAAACCCATATGCAACGACTCCTTCCCCCTGCATAATCACTGCTCCCAGCCCGATACCTGATTCATCACAGTAGACGGTGTAACTCTTTACTGGCTCTGGAAAAACTAGTATCAGTGCGGAAGTCAACATTCCCTTCAGCTCATGAAAGGCCGACTCACAAGAATATTACCACGAGTATTTCACAACCTTATTAGTCAGACCCTTCAGTGGTGATGCTAAGTGTTAAAAGTCCTATATAAAATGACTATAGTAACCAGCCAACCCCAAAAAACTTCATACCTCAAAGACGTTCTTCGACTTCTCCTAGAAAACTACTACTCTTACTTACTCTGAGTCTACTGATACTCCAGTCTCTAAGATAACATGACCTAAGAAATGAATTTGGCCCATCAAAAAGTGACATTTTGAGATCTTAGCATATAACTAATGTTATCTCAGTGTACTCAAAATGATATCAATATGGATAGTATGGTCATGTCGAGTGTGATATTACACCAAGATATCATTCCCAAAAACTAGCAAAAAAGGAGTCAAATATGGATAGAACACTCTGTTCATTAGTGAAAGAAAAACTAAAGGCACGTTTGTGAGACCTAAAAGCATAACCACATACTCGTATAGACCATACCTGCTCTGAAAGGCTATAAGAGGTATATCTGATGGTTTTATGCGCAACTAATGATAACCAGATCTCAAGTCAATATTCGAGAACACTTGGGATCCTCTAAGCTGATCAAAGAGATCATCAATATTTGGTAAGGGATATCAGTTCTTAACAGTCAACTGGTTAAGCTTCCGATAATACACGGAAAGTCTGAGGGTATCGTCTTCCTTCTTTGCAAACATGAAAAAATAACCCCAAGGAGAAGTACTGGGTTGGATGAAATCCTTTTTCTTTAACTCCTCCAACTGATTCTTGAGGTCCGAAAACATTGGTGTAGCCATCCTATGAGGAGGAATGGACATCGGTGCAACCTCTGGCACAAGTTCAATAGAAAATTCTACCTCTATCTGGATGAAAACCTAAAAAGTTTTCTTGAAATACATCTTTGAAATGATCGATCACTGGAGGAAAGTCCATCTGTGAAGTCCCCTATTCATCCAGATACATACAAGAAATCTGGTCTATAACACCACTCAACCTGTGATGCTCAGGTCCAGCTATACTTTCTTGGACATGCCATTCTCCCTTATGTAGAAAAAATCCCCCCTCTGGTGATGTGAAAATCACCCGACAATGATAAAAATCAACAATATCCTAGAAGGGAACTAAACAGTCCATTCTGATAATTATGTCATAGCCCGTCATCTTCATGACATAAAGGTCCCATAGGAAGTGACACCCACCAAACTCAAGTGGGAACTCCTTGCATTGATGTGCACTAGTCATTCTAGTTCCCAACACAGTGTCCAACGTCATGATATCAGCCGAAGTAAAGATATAGATCCCAATGATCTCCACAGCAGGTACATATATAAAGCTATGGGAAGCCCCTATATCCAAAAGTGCAGAAGCTAAAAGTGAGGCAACCAAAATCGTACCTCTAACCGTAGAGGTTCCGAGATCCTGCTCCTGGTAGATCTACTCCAGTGCAAAAGCTTGATCTGTGCTGCAACCCTGTGAAGCTATCTAAGATCCCTAAGCTGAACTACCCAGTAGCTATCAAAAACCCTATGTCTGAACACTAAATCCACAACCACCACCTTAGCTTAAACAACCTAAAGAACTCCATCCCCCAGTCTGATGTGGGGCTGATGGTCCTACTCTGGTATGAGGAGTTGAAACAGATCCTCCCTCACTAGATGTTAGAAGGAGGGTATTGCAGAAATGATGAAGATGTTCCATCTTTCCAAAAGATCAGGACTCAATTGGGTCTCTCGGGCACTGAGGTTTCTTATATCCCCCCATCCCGCACTGGTAGCACACCACCTGTATACCTGAAGGAAAATCCCACCGACTCAGATCTCCATGCGCAGACTCCCTACGGCGCTTCCTACTATTAGTCGAAAGGGTACCAACTCTGGATGTTGAACCGCCCTAACCCATAGCACCAGAATCCATCAGGTTGTGCTCGGTGATCAGTGCCAGATTTACTATAGAAGATATGGAAGTCAACCCGAAGATGTTCACCTGGGATCAGATGTCTTTCCTGAGACCATCCTCAAACTTTCTCACCAGAAATAACTCATCACCCCCCAGAATGGGTGTGAAGCGCTATAGCTCCATGAAGTGAGAATAATACTCACTGACTGAGAGAGTACCCTGCTCCAAACTCATTACTCTCAGGCTCAGTCGGCCCTCAAGGTCTCCAGGTAGAAGTAGTCATAGAAGGTCCACTGGAACACATCCTAAGCCATAAACTACTGGCGTCCTGCCTGTTATATCACATCCCACCATCTCTTGGAAGAATCCCGAAGCATGTAGGTCATGAGCTTCACCCTCCTCTCAAGAGGTGTCTCCAGATGATCAAAGATAGATGACATGGATTCTAAACATGACTCTACAGCCTGAGGTCCTCCATCCCCTGAAATGCCTGCATCATCCTCAAGAAGCCTTCTCAGAACTGTGCGTCGGCACCTGTATCCGTAATGAAGGTTAGTGCCATGAAGGACATGATGGGAGGGTCTACTGGTAGTCCTTGTTCTACCATTTCCAGTGTCTGATCATCGCCCTGAACCTGATGTACAACCGAAGGACATCTAGGTGGAATGACTCTATAAGGTCAAGTGCACACCTCTGTTCAAGATTATCAAGGACTGAAACTTAGAAGTGCAAGGATGGATCAGGAGAAGAAAACAATCAAGTTTTACAAAACTGGGGTACACAACGTGTATAACCCCTACACGATGTGTTCCCTTAGGATTTTAATATGGCGTGTACCTCTGCCTAACCTGGTCGTGTAACACCCATACACACAACATGTTCTCTTTGAGACACGATGTGTACTTGAATGTTCCCTCCTTCCCAAGTACTCCTACATGGCTCGAAATACACGGTTCTCTTAGAACAATACTAAAAGGCATGCATATGCCAGAAACGATGTGTACTAGAAGGATTTAACTGACCCATGTTGTTGTTCACATGATTGGATACACGGATCACCAAAAAACGGCATGTACGCCTAGTACACGACATGTTGAAGAAAAGATTTTTCCAACCCATGTCCCTGCCACATGGTTGGTCACATAGTAAACGGGTACACAATGTGTTCATTACATACATGACATGTCTTACAAAAGGTTCCCCAATCCTATGAATCTGATCACATGGTCATTATCTATAGGACATGTAGAAAAAGTACACGATGTGTACTTAAGAAAAACATTTTCTTCTTGAATAGATGGATACATGACACGCGATTCATCATCACATACTGTGTATTCTAGGTTTTTTGGGATAGTAAGCCTCAAAAACTACTCCAGAACCCAATAAAAACACTAAAACAAGCATTAAAGTGCCAAATTCTGATCCGTGGAGCCCATACTCCTTGTAAATCAAACATTGGCATCATATTAATGTCATATCATAACAGACTTTAGTTAAAGTTCAATATGATCCACCAAATTAGAATCCAAGAGGTCCCATAACACCTCAGGGATCAAATTTTGGCGTCCATCCAAAAAAACTATGCATATTCCAATACCCTATCAAAATAGCAGGTATTCTATCAAGGAATCAATCAAAACAACATGCATATCTAGCACAACATCTATCACAACAACATGCAACCAGTAATTCACCCTAAGTGATATGAAAAAAATGCATGACATGTGATCTCTAACAAGTGATAATATGATTCATGAGATGGCATACCCTCATATCATCGGGTTGCAACAAAAATAGAACCTCAATGATATAAATCATAACAGCACAAATCAAGTGCATCACCAAACGATGAAATCAAATAAACTGTATTAATTTCAAAACCAGAAAAATTGTAATATTTTAGGTAAATTGACTTTTCATTGTACATGAGTTAGCTACTCTCGAGAAAAACTTATTACCAACTACCTATTCCTTCCTATCCCTATCTATAGGCTCTAAATAGTAAGTCAAAGAAGAAAAGAATTCCTTTGATACCACTTTGTAACGTCCCAGTTTCGGGTGCCGCCCAAGGGTGCTCTATACTTGGTTGGTCACATGGATTCAAGCACATTTATCCCAATGCCAGAGGCTACTGACTAGCAGTGAGGGTCTTGAGTGTGACAGTGGAGAAATTATTCCCTCACTAGTAGAGCATGCACAACGGAGTAACAAAAAATAAACAGTAGTGAAAGAAAAATACCATACTACAAGTAAAAAACAGAATCCTGAAAGTAAATAACAGATGGAGCACATATATAAATGATGCATGTCACATATGTCTATGAAATAATTCAAACAAGACAATATGATGGAAGTAAAACTAAACCAAAGTAAAAAAGAAAACATGAAAATCCCAACAACAACACAAGCCTAATCTTGGTCATATTCTCTCCAGCTACAACTAGCTAATCATATACCTGAGGAAGAAGGGCGCTTTACCTTATCAACACCTGCAACCATATAATCTATTTGGGTCCAAAAACATGACCAAAATAGGGTGTGAGATGAATCCTAGTAGACAACCACCACAAGATCTATGCTTAACTGTCAGTGAGTATATATAAAAGGTAATAATGGAAATGAAGAAAATAACTAAGAGTACATAAAAGTAAATAATCATACAGTTTCCATTTACATTCTTTAGCATTTAATGTTCATCATTTAATCAAGTAAGTATCACAACTGGTATCTCAGAAGTCTACCTAACAGAACCGAATCCAATATTGTGCTTTGTCTTGGCAGACGCATCACAACCATTCAATATTTATGTTAACCCTATGGTTAGCTCAAAAAGTATAACCCCTCTGGCGAAGTAATGAAATAAAATGTCAAAGACACTCTAAGGACACACTCACCATCAATTCCCCCTATGGTATTTCACACAAAAACTACAGACTCTCTGGGGAAGCACTCAACGTCAATTCCCCATGTGGTCTCGTAATGTAAACTATAGACACTTTGAGGGAGCACTCACCGTCAATCCCCCCTGTGGTCTCGTAGCGTAAAATATAACACACTTTGAGAAAGCACCCAAGGTCAATTCCCCTTGTGGTATAACCACACCAGGTCCTCACATACCTGTGCAATTTAATCGTGCATATATGATATTAAGCAGCTGAAAGTAATCTCAACTACTACATGAATAAACAATTTCAATGCATTTCTCAAGCATTTAACAAGAAGGAAAAAATGCAATCAGTTTATCCTATCTAGCAAGGCAAGGAAACAAAGTCTTCCTCTTAGGAAACCTAGACCAAATGACCCTAAAAATTCAAACAAGGAAACACACCCACTTGGTGTTCCTTAAACATGTAATTTCACATAATACCACAACAAAAAACCCTCAATAAAATAATCAATCCAAGGCAGATAAAATAGGGTTTAATTTCCTTAACCCGAAATACCCAAAACAAGGGTAATAGACACTTTGACATATAAACTCAAAGACAAACAACGAAAGGCAACAAACCACCTACCTAGATGTTGTATGATGAACACTCTCTAACTTCGGCCCTTGAATCATCCTAGAACGTCATAGATCAACAAAAGGGTCAAAAATATTCAACCTTGAATAACTCGAGAGAGTGAAGAAATCAGGATGAGAGGCTCTAGAAGAACCAATAACTCACTGAGGGGATACCAACGCACCCACAAGAGATTGAATCAAACCTTGGATGGAGAAACAGTGTCTTAGAGAAGAATAATTGATTCTGGACACTCCTTTGCAAGGTACGGCCTAAAGAAGACGTGTCTAGGGATTCAACACAACCCTGGCCCGATTAGTCAATTAGAAGAAAAAGTACACGATGTGAACTATTAATGAACATGTCGTGTATTTTCTTCAACCGACCCCCGACATTAGAGGTCTTCCACGTCACCCCACACGACCATGTCTCTTCTATTACATGGCCAGTACACGGCTACCCACGACAACTAGGTACACGACGTATACTCTTAAGTACACGACGTGTACTTATAAAATTTCCAAATTCTTCCTTTTTTCTAAAAAACACAAGATCCATAAAAGAAATAAAGATCCGGGTTCTTAAAAAGACTACCCTTATCGATCTCATTCTTGAATAGGAACTGTTTTCCCACGACCAATCATAGATTAAATGGTTGAAGGAAGGTGATTTTTATACGGTGCTCTTCCAAGCTTGCATAATGGAAATAAAGTGGTTCATCGAGCCGAAATCCTTATGGTGGATGGAACTTATAGGGATGACCAAGATATTGTGAGAAACTTGGATAATATTTATTTTAATTATCTTCTATAAGGTAAAAACCATCACATGGATGGTGGTTTCCCTAGGGGTAGTGGTGAGTTGTTTGATTCCATACCTAGAAATGTGTCATCCCATGATAATATATGATGAATGAGAGATTCAGGAAGTGGTTCGGGGTCATTACGTTGACAGTGTGGTTGGCCCGGATGGATTCCCAGGGATGTTCTATTGGGAATCATGGGACCTGATAATGGGTGATTTGGGTTGTGTGGTGTAGGAATTCTTATGGGGTGTCCATCTCCTACACGTTGTGAGTGAAACTACTCTGGTGCTCCACCCTAAGATGAAAGACCCATCCTCCCTCCATCACTAATTCCCCACAAGCTTGCGTAATATCCCATTAAAATTGTTGGAAAATGCCATTAATAAGGGATTATTTCAATTTTTATCAGTCTATATCTCAAATGACCAGTAAGTATTCATCAAAGGAAGAACAATTCTGGGTGTGATCGGGTTGACGTAGGACATGATGAGGGAAATCAATCAAATGGTTGTCGGGTCAAACATGGTGATCAAAATCGACATGGAAAAAGCCTATGATAAAATCCAATGGAACTTCATGTTAAAAGTTATTACCAGCTTGGGCTTCTCCCCCTGAGCCTCCGATATCATTTTCAGGTGCTATAGATCAATGTG
The DNA here is from genome assembly GCA_963277665.1 of Viscum album. Taxonomy (NCBI): domain Eukaryota; kingdom Viridiplantae; phylum Streptophyta; class Magnoliopsida; order Santalales; family Viscaceae; genus Viscum; species Viscum album. Next base: position 1,706,078,028 of record OY728143.1, on the reverse strand, counting down.
GATCACCACATCCTTCTTCATGAAGAACTAAAATTTATTTAAAGTGGTGCGGGCTATTAGACATGGGGAACCACTATCTCCAAGTATTTTCATTATCATTAAGGATACTCTTAGTCGGCTCATCGGCAAGAGAATCTTAGTTGGCACCATCATCCCATATCGACATAGACAGTCCTTCAGCTTCATTTCTCACCACATGTATGTGGATGATACAATTATTTTTATCAATTGAATTAGAAGATCTATTTGTGGAATTTAAACAACTCTTGCAGATTACGACATGTGGAGTTTCCAACATGTCAATAGAGAGAAGAGTAACATTTATATTTCAGCAAGGTGTTCTGTCAGAAGTGCATGCAATATAGGAAGGCACGTAGGAATTAGTTGGCAGATATTCCCACTATATTATCTTAGAACTCCTTTATACTTGAACCAGATCTTCATTCATAATTTCAATAAATTGGTGGAAAATATCCCTAGATGGATTCACAACTGGAAAAATCAGTATCTTTCATTTAGTGGCTACATAAAACTGGTAAATAACATTCTTACCTCATTTCCCATGAATATTTTATCTTCTATCTCAACCCAGAAGGTGGTCATTGTGGGTATATAGAACATCTTAGCACCCTTCACATGGGACTCCAACATAGATGGGAAACACCACTGAGCATCGTGGTCAAGGTTTTCATGATCAATGTAGGAAAGAGGCATTAAGGGTGTGTAGGATGTGATTAATGTATTGCATGAAAGGTTGTCATTGGATGTTATTAAAGGCCATATGTTGTGGGGATGCACAACAACAAAATAGGGTTTTATCAGCGTTAAAAATGACCTTTATTAGTGATAAAAAATTATGATAATCGAGGTTCTTTTAAAAGGTGGTCCCTTTTATCAGCGTTGATAAATTCCCCTGTTATCAACGCTGAAAAAAGAGGTGTTTTATCAGCGTTAAAAAAAGCTCTGATTAAAGTAAAAAAAAATTTAAAAAAATAAAATCAGAGACCCCCTCTTAACAATGCTTGACCCCACCCCCTTTAATAGTGCTAGGAAGCCCAGCCTGTACCCGTGCCCCCAGTATCCCCTTTAACAGTGCTCACCCACCCCCTTTAACAATGCAAGCTCGCCCCTAGACCCACCCGCGCGACACTGTTTCTCCCTAGATTCGAACTCGAGACCTCTCCCCAGCGAGGCTAGACCCTTAACCATTCCTCCATGTTGCTTTGTTCTCCATTTAATTATATATATATATCTATTTATATATATATTTAGTTATATTTATTTGTATATTAATGCAGTTTTATTTTAATATATATATATTTTTATATTAATATATATTTATATATATTTATTTGTATATATAATTAGTTATATTTTTAATCCGTATATTTATTCATATATTAATATATATTTATAAGATTAGTTTTAAATACATTTATAAAATATTTTGTGTGTGTGTGTGTATAAATAAATAAATACATACATACATACATATATACAACATACATACACTTGTATGTATATATATATATGTGTGTGTGTGTGTCTGTATCTCTAAGTATAATTATACATATTTATATATATTTACAAATATTATATATTCATATGTTAGAATAAATAGATAATATATATTAGTTTATTAATACAGACACACACTAATACACACAAATACAGACACATTATATAGGTATATAAATATTCTTATATATGTATTTTAAATAAAATGGATATTATAAGGCTTATATATTGAGAAATATACTTTATATGTAAATAAGTTTAATTATTTATTTATAAAATTAAAATTTTATGGGTGAATATATAAAAAATATGTATATATTGTCATATAATTGATTATAAATAACATTACATTATTAAAAACTAATTTTTTTTAAAGCAATAATATCAATATGAATGTAATCCCTCAGAATAAATTCAATCCCCACTGAAAAAGGTCAAAAAGACCCCCGAAAAAAAGGCTGAAATCCCATCGAATGTTAAAAATTTAGGTATCCCGACAAAAAAATCAGTTTTGGAGGACTTTTGGGCTTTTTTTTACCTCAAAAATTGCGATATAAGGTTTTCTTGTGTCTCCAGCACATAGAGATTGTCGCAGGTTTCGATGTGATATGCTGTAGTGCTCAAACAGACGCTCGGATCAAAAGTTATGGTCATTTGAAGTTTAAGTTACTTTTTTAACTTATTTTAGATATTTTATTAATTTTTAAAATTTTTGTGTCTTCAAATTGCTATTAAATGGATATTAGTTGATCATAATTAGAAAAGTATTGATTAATAATATTTTTTAATTATTTTATAAGACATTTTCACTTAATATTTTATATATTATGTGTAAATGTATATTTATACTTATCTAAAACATATTTAAAAAAAATATATTATATTTTAATCAATCCAAATATATTTATATATTTATATGTTATTATATTGTTTTAATGAAATATATATATATTTTTAAATATACCCTTTATCATCGCTAGTAAAAATTGCGCTGATAAAACCCCCCTTTATCAACGCTACTAAAAAAAGCTCTGTTAAAGGCGACCCCTTTAATAGCACTAAAAAAGAACTGATAAAGGATGTACCTTTATAATTTATAAAAATAGAATTTATAAAGGGGCACTTTTAACATTATTTTTTAGTGTTGTTGAAAGTACCATTTATCAGCGCTTTTTTAGCACTGATAAAGGTACCTCTTTTATCAGCGTTTTTTTAGCGATGTTAAAGAGTGGTGCTGCGGAAACCTAGTTTTATATTAGTGATGAATCCTTTCTCAACAATATTAGAAGAATGATGATTATACTGTAAGGATATCATATCCCTTATGGCTGTAATTCACACACATATTTTAGCTATTTAGTGGAAGTCCTTGTGGATCGTCGCCAATGGTGTGTGGTACATGATTAATGTATTGTAAGAAAGGTATTCATTGTGGGGTTGGATCATCATTAAAAAATTAGTGAGGAATGACAATCATCCTAGAAGAAACTAATGTCCCTTATGACATGCAATTCAACCACATCATTTGGCCCTTCAATGGCACTCCGGGTGGATTGTCGGTAGGGGTGACATTATCTTCTGGCACCAGAACTGGGCATGCTCCACCCTTTGTTTTTTGGGATGCCTTGTACCATAAAAGAATTTCTAGTGTGCAAGAGTGTTCCCTTTCTTCACTCACACTATACTTAATGAGGAGAAACACATGCTTTCTGATCTCATTGAGTTGTCTTCGGGCCCCGATAACTGCATTTTTTCAGGTTCCTTGTTGGGCGTTTTTCTAGAACAGACTATCTCCAGCTGCAAAGGATTCCAACCGAGTGGGATTGGTGGGGAGACATGTTATGGTGAAATGAAATCCTAGCGAAGAACAACATCCTGGTTTGGCACATTCTTAATAAATCTTTACCCATATATGATCTTTCCAAGTGAATCGGTATTAGTCTCGTGTCTAGTTTTTCATGTTGTGGGATCCCCCTAGTAGAGTCCCCAACGAATTTGTTTTTTGAAAGTGAATGGAAGCTTTTAGTATGGTGTAAGTTTGAGGAGTTCAATGGTTTTTTCACTCAGGTGTTTTTAGGTGATATTTTTTTGAACATCCAGTTTCATGGTTCTGAGAGTAATAATGTTGAGAATAAGTCAAGGGCAGTTATTCTTTTTATTGGGTGATGATGCATGTGGCAGACCAAGAACAAATCCTAGTATGAAGGTCTTCCATGTGCAATGTTGGCCCTTATTTCTATAGTTACCAGTGTGATGATCGATCTATCTAGGATTATCATGAATTGGACCAAGGACCCATCTCTTAAGCTCTACAATAACCCTAGTTCACCACTCTTGGTATCTTATATCACCCCTAAGTATAGTGGATATGTCTGAAAATACACTTTCATGGGTATAAACAAAACACAGATGGTTCATTCAGTATAGGGAACATGTGGGGTGGTGTAATATTTTGAGATACCAGGGGGTCTTTCATTTTTTCTTTAAATTCTTTCAATGGGAATGGTGTCTCTCTTCAGGCCGAAGCAAAGGTGATACTTACAGGTCTGGAGCTTTGTAGTCAAAACAACATCAACATGGATTTGGTTGAGACTGAGTCCAAAACCATTTTTAACTCCATACATGGAAATTGTGATATTTCATAGACTATATCCCATCATATAAATATGTGAAGTAGGTTCATCAATAATTTTATAGATATTATGTTGCGGAATCATCAGGAGTCACAACGACAGAAACAAGAAAAAATGAAAGAAAAGAAAGCAAATGACACAAAAATTTACATGGTTTAGGAATAATCCCCACGTCTACGGGAGAGGCAGAATTTCACTAATTCGAGAGCACAAATTACAGAGGGTTTTTTCAGTAGAAACCCTAGCCTGAAAATGGTCTATAAAACAATGTAGAAGACGATCACTGTTCGAAAAAGTGGTCTGTGTCGCTACAGTGAACGATGGCTGGCTTTGTCAAAAGCGCTATAGTAAAGTTGACCCCGAAGTCCGCACCGCTACACTACCTGTCGGTGTCAGTTGGTCAGCTTCACTACAGTGGTCAGTATTGCCACAGTGCCGAAAAAATTGGGCCAACAGCCTTTGGCCCCTGGGCCCCCGGAGCAGGGGCGCGTTGCCCCCTGTAACCCCCAACGAGCTCACCACGGAGCTCGACCCGTGACTGTTGCGGGCCACAAGCATTCGGCCCAACCAGATCGGGCAACACCAATCCAACAGATTATTCACACTCAATAAGAGGGTAATAAAGAAATATATTTTTCGGAATCTAATGCCCCCAAGGTCTGACTATTATTTTTTCTCACGTTTGGGTTCACTTCCAGTTGAAGGGATATATATTGTTCATGGGGTTTCCTATAGAACTCGTTATTTGATGCCCATGTAGCCCCTATATTGATTGGTACCTCATCCTCTAGATACATTAATAAAAATGTAGATGATGATGATGAATAAGTAAAATATAAATTAACAATCTCTAAGACTAAAGGAATAAAGAAATAACTTGAAATCAATACCGCTAAAGTGGATACCGATAAGGAGATGGTCAAAGGTACCATTTTTCTACACTATAAATCTACAAATTTCTTATTCTACTCTAATTATTCATATTATTTCACTTGATAAATGTTTTGTTAGAATGTTTAATCACTACCTAATTCTTTGGATAATAAATTATTGATGTAAACACCTGGTGGTGAATTAATTTAATCAAAGGTATATAAATCATTTCCAACTAACATTTTTGGGAATATAATACTTCTATATATAGTCCTACTTCAATTTTATGAGTTATATGTTATATGGAGAATGGATTGACATTATCTAAATAGAGATTAGATCAATTTTTAGGATAATGAAATATCATTCCATATCTCTAATCATCATGTTATAAAATATTAATACAAGAATTATTATGAAACCTCTTTAAATAAAACTCCATTAATTTAGGTCTTAAAACTCAATAATGAGATATACATGTCTCTAAAAATTAGAGAAGAACTCATCATTGAAGATAATCCAGTTTTATGGGAGAAAATTGATATATTCCCAAATGAATTTCCTAGACTTTCCTTGAAATGTGTGGTTGAGTTTTCAATTTATATTTTACATGGATCTATAAATATAATTGAGAGTCCTTATAGGTTAGCTCCCATTGAATTGGAAGACATAAATAATAAACTTGTGGAGAATTTGGTCAAGGCGTTTATTTATCACGGTGCTTCACTGTGGGGTTCATTGGTCACCTTTTTTAGAAAGAATGATGGATAAATTTATATTTTTATAATTATCATTTGTTTTGACAATGTCACCATCATAAAAAGTATTCTTGACTCTATACTGATGGTTTTTTTGATAAACATAGAGGATATCAATAATTCTCAAAGGAGGATCTTCAATCTAGATGACATCAACTAAGGTTAATGTTAGTAGATATATCCCAAACTTCTTTCCTCATAGTGTATGGATACTATGAATTCCTAGTGATTCCATTTGGACGTACAAATTCCCCATTTATATTTATGGATTTGATGAAAATAATCGTTAGAGACTTCCTTCATGAATTCATGGTAGTATTTATAAATCAAATAATTATATATCCAAATATAAAGGAAGAACACATAGTTAATTTGAATAATTTTCTAAAGATCCTATGAAAAATGAAATTATATTTTTAGTTTAGAAAGTGTAAACTTATACTAAAAAAGATACTTTTTTGGGTAATGTAATAACAAGAGAGGGTATATCAATAGATTCAATGAAGAAAATGGTGAATAAAAAATAGAAGATACCAACTTTTATGATATAGATCTATGTTTTTCATGGGTTATATATATACCACCGATGTTTTTTATGAAATTTTCAATGATTGTATAGCCCTTTAACAAGTTAATATGATATGTAGTAATGATCCTCTGGATAAAAGAATATAATTGGACAGGTTGGGATGAACTCAACACTGATAAGGGGAATCATTGTTGTTGACATTAAATCTAATTTACACATTATACTTTTAATCCATTTCCTTTTAACTAAATCACTTATTAATGTGAATTGTTTCTCTTGTACTATATTCCCCCTTTTGTTTAATATTGAAACACAACCAATTACATACATACAAGAGTAAAATCAATTAATATGGTTCACCTTTAAATATGAAACACAATTCCTTAGTGTGATGTGGTAAAACCCATGATCACACAATGTGCTAGTATAACCCAGTGATAGTGAAACTATTTTCTATTGACAATGTGGAGTTTTCATCTTACACATTTGTTCGATACATAAAACATGAAAGAACATATCGTACCTATATAATGAATTTATGGGGTAAAAATTGGAGATCCTATAACCACTTTATGTCCCTAAAAAGTCATTGATGTACTACATTTTCTTCTTCATATTCTTATATTTATTTCCCAACAGAAAATAAGAAACACATAATCATTTTCTATTCCCAACACTACATACCACCCCTTCATCTATTATAAAAAGTGAACATGAGTTATACCTTGTTATTTTCATAGAAATCATCTAAAATGATTCCTTTCTTATGTAGAATTAAGAATTATTTTCATAATATTCCAAACACAATCATGTCCTCTTTCATAATTTTTTCTCCTCAAATACCGGATTCCAAAACCCCTTATTCTTCTATGAACATAATGACCAAATCTTCCACTTATTTTTCACTTACCCTATCCTTAGTATCCCTCTATATAGAACATACTAAACTATATATTCATCATAATTTATTCTACCTCAGTGAAAAATGACCAAACTGGTTCTATAACATCCATTTACTTGGTTTTAGGTATTTTGACCCATTAATTTTAGCATTCTTTGATTATATCTCTTTTTGGGTTGTTTTTGGTGTATTTGGAGGTTTTTGATCCTGTTCATGGTTGGTTCATGGTTTGAAAAATGATTTAGCCAATTATTGAAACCTTTCCAGTATCCTCGGTAGGGGTTCATTGTTGGAATACCGTTAGACAAACCACAATGCCAAACCATGAAACATGCATAGAAAGGGTCACACGGTTTGGGAATCGTTAATCAAACCATGTAGAATAATTAGGAGACTTCTAGAAATTTTTAAATATGAGTATTATTGGTACATGGTTAGTACTAATCGTGCGATAAGACCTAGGATACCGTGAAATGAGATTTTAATGCCCTAAAAATCAAAATTAAATTCTTAAGACCCTCCTCTTTAACCCCAAATTACTCCATTTAAAAACTAATTTGTTCAATTGATTTTGGGATCCCTATAGAGGAGCTTTGGACCACACATCCTCCTCTCAGGGAAAATTGAAGTGATAGTTTAATACCGCGATACTCTTCTGATATATTCTTATCCTCTCAAACTTTAATCTCATTTATTCTTTTGTTTTATTCTACCTAGATTTTATGAGGGACTTTTATTCCATTGAATCATGGTTGGTTGATGTGGAATTATGTATCTAGGATCTCTTCTTAATTTTATAGATATCCCTCTTCCTAAATTCAGTGATTTCCATCAGATGGGATAAAACTCTGATCTATTGCATTTGGATTCCTAATTTTACATGTAGGTGTTTCAATGATTTTTCATCATTTTAATTGATTTTTAATGATAATTTATGGATTGGTTCCTCCTTTTAACACATCTTCTATAAATATTGATCATGAATTTCCTTGTGAAATCTACTTTGATCATGTTTTTCAAAAATTGAGCATTGTATGGGCTCCTTATCACAGTTTTATAAATTAATGAATGCTATGTTGATTTTATTTCCCTTTCAAAGAGTTATTTAAGGTAAGCTAGTGTAAATTGAGTTCTTAGTCCAGGTTTTGATTTCTAAAGTTAAATGTATTTACTTGTATTTTTCTAAATATGTGATTATTTCCATGGATTTTTGATTTTTTGAATTTATGAAATGACCTAGATCCCACATTGAATGATTTTACCATCATTTAGAAATGGGAAATCTTGGGGTTTTAAAATGATTTATTTATTCAAAATGAATGAGGGAATAAAACCATTTTTTGAAATGACCTTATGTCTTTTTAAATTGTGAAAATTATTTGAATTACTTTGAGTTATTTTAATAGAAATTCTTATATTAAAGGGACCTTTGGAATTATTATTTTTTTTGTGAAGGGAAGAAGGTATGTTCACCCTTCTAAAGGATGAATTAAGGAAAAGGTTTTGAATTGAATTGATTATGTTTAATGACATATTTGGAACTTTATGATGATCCCATCTTATAATAACACCTTAATGTAACTTTTTTTATTATTGTACATCCCATTGATGGGTGTTGAAAAAGGATTTTTTACTTTGATGGAGCTCAGACGTGAGAGTGATGTGTGATTTCAGGGCATGTTCCCATTATTGAAATATTGATGGAATGAGTCCGTGATTAATAATGATAAAGATCCCCATTGTGATCCTTATAGCCTAATTATCTCACTCAACACATTTTACTGGTAATGGGAACCTTGGTAGTTAGATTATATTACCATAATATATAATTTTTTAGAAGGCTACCACCATAGGTAGTGGATCCGTATATAACATTAAAGGTTCATGCTATGGACATGAAACCAGGAAGGTGAGTGTGTATGAAACAGATTTTCATGAGACATGTGAGACTATTTGTAATTATGGTGATCATTCATGATGTATTTTTGTTAGATTGACTATGGTGCACTCACTATTGTATCTATGTTGTATCCATGAAATCTATTTACTTAATACTTGATACATGATAATGTTCATTATCATTACATGCCACCAAAGTTTCCTTTGTTTATTTTTACTACATTTTATTGATCTAACATTATATTATGAAATGGTTTTCAAATATTTTAAATAAAATGATTAGTTTTTAAATGGTGAAATTTAATGTTTTCCAACATCGGTTTAATAAATCCTAATAAAAATTTTAAAACCCTATTTTCAATATATCTTCATACTCTATTTTTCACACCTATCTTAGAAAATTTTACTTACCTTATAAATTAATTTTATAGAATCCTTAGTGGAATCTAAATTGGATCTATACCTCACACAATACTTATATAATTTTCTATTCCTTACTTTTATGATCTTATAGTAGGATATTATGCTCTCATTATATTCCTTTATGGGTTCGTGCTTGGGTGACCTAGGGTGGGTGTCTTGGGATGTGGTGGGAGGTCATGGACCACCATGATATGGATTTTTGGCACTCATATTTTGTTTTTATTATGTTACAGTTGTATTTATTACTTATGTGATAATTTCCCTATAGTGTACTTTGATTATTGTTTTCTATTGAAGGAGTAATCATTCCCAAAGTTTAATTATAGATTCCAAAGTGCTTGTCACTAGCTCATGGAGACTGGGAATGCTCTTTGAGTTAGTGTAAAATTAATCGAGAAGTCAACATAAATGGTTATATTACTTCATGCAGTGAAAGTATATTAGCCTTAACCTGAAAATAAATTTTCTCCATGATATAATAATTTAAATTTTTTCATTTATTTATGATATTTAATGTTACTTATAAATATGTTGATTCACCATTCATGGAACAAACCACCTAAATTATCTTTCCTCTATCAATATTATCATTCTAAATATTCTATCTAGAATAATTTTTATTCATTAAATATTTTACATAAAAGCATAAAATAGTTTCAATTATTAAATCCATAATTTATGCCATAAAATCTCCCAAAAATTATTCCTCCACTACATTTTTAAATCTACCTAAATAAAAATATAATATATCATGAATATTGTTTTTATTAATGATCTATAAATATGAAATTGGATGAGTTATTATTCATCATAATATAAAAATATTGAATCTCCTTCACCGCCCTTAAATTGGCCCATTGTGCTATTGTGTCCATTATGTAACATTTTCTCACCATTATAGAGATTTTTGAAATTTCATGTTACCTAAACATAAAATAGAGTTGAACTTTACACTGTTAGTGCAACTCAAATTTTACCTTTACATAACTTAATAATTTTCCTCATTACCTTTACACAGCCTACAAAAACTTGGAGTTACCTTCATGTAGGTACTATATACATTTAATTAGGTCAATAATGACCTTTATGTTGCCTTTATACATCCACGAGACACATTACACAAATGAACAATACCTTTATGAAACATTCATAATAATGGATTTACCTTTATATAAGAGGGTCTTCACTTTACATAGCTTGAATCACTAGTTTTACAACAATTCATATCTATCATAGAGTGTGCATTGACTACATGAATTGAATTTGAGTCACATGGTCCATGAAAAAACCATATAATGAACGCATTAAATTAATCAACCATAAAGATCCTTCGTGTGAAGAAATAACTAGTGGGTTATCCAACTAGAAAAGTAACTGTATGAAGAAGTGGTTAATGGATCAGCCAAAGATCTTCTGCTTCTCCTAGAATTCAAAAAATCCTAATCAAGATCTATCCGATGATCATGAATGCAAGAATTATATTGTGATAGATCTCATTACCACCTTATATTATGAACTCCTTCATTCTATTTTTTGAATAATCTTATAATCATGCCTGGATTTTTTGTGTTCTTATATGTTTTCACACCCAAATCATGGAACTCTATCTTGAGTTTACACATTATTTAATGGAGGTATATGGATTGAGAATCCTAAGATCAACACAGTTTATTGATTATTGAAGAATAAAAATATTGTACATGGTTCAAGTTCAAGCCTAATAACTCATGTGATTTAAATGATGAATAATTTTGTGCTTATGATATCCCATATCAAACCATTGCTCGAGTCACCACTAGTTAATAATAATGGGTGCACCATTTTTTATCCACTGAAATTTCACTATATTCTATTATCTCTAACGATGAGTTTTACAAACACACGTTGCGCGACTGGGCACCACAAACACCTCTGAGCATCCCCTTACTCTTATGTTTACCCATATAGGGACTCTTCCCCTCTCCATAGCCCTTCCATGCTAGCTCTAACTTTCTTCTTAGTAGGAATTCTCCTGCAGAGTTCTATCTACTTTAGGTGTTGATCTTGGTAGGAGTTGTAATCTTGTTTACTAAATACTAATATGAAATTTACTCTGTTAAATAACATTGGAAAATTTAAAATCCATTAATTATCTTAATATTCTCTTCTTATTTATCAATATTTCATTATCACTAACACTTTCACACTTGAATTCTTTTTTTCCCTATTTTCCATCTTATCTATTTTCCTTTGGTTTTTTCTCTTAGGTTCCGGGTGTTCTAGGTATAAATATTGAGTTTCAGGATGTTTTTATAAGGTTGCATGATTTAGTTTCATAGCTAGGGAAAACAATGTGCCATCCTAGAGGAAACTGTGTGAGACTCAAGGTTCCTCTGGTTGAGGGTACACGACCTACACATGGTTAGGAAAACTATGCGAATGGATTGCGCACGGTTCTACCAATTTGGATAGAACAACATCCCATGGTTTGTGAATGGTTTACCAAATCGTGCAACCAAATTTTGTGGGTTCTTTGTGTGTCCAGTGAGGGGCCCATGGTTGGTGCATGGTTTGACTAACCATGGAGACAAACCATGTATAGTTCCCAGGTCATTAAAAATGTGAATTTCCAATTCCATCCTCTTAGGATTTTAACCCCAAAACACCCATTTTCCTCCTCTCATGGTTCGCGTAACCCAATGGGATCTTCTCCCTTTTTCTCTAACCCCTCCTCCACTAATATGGTTTGGATCTAATGATTTCTTCAAGTTTTAGGCTTGATTTCTCAAGGAAATATTCTCCTATATTCTTACTATTCCTCCTTCTTTCATTTACTCTTGACTTCCTATTATTCAATGGTATTGTGGATTTAGGGTTTAGGTTTACCTTTGTTTATATTTTGTATTTTATCTTCTTAGGATTTCTATTGGTCTTTCTTGCCTCATGGAACATTCATGGAGTTGTTTTGGGTTGGTGTTGTTGAAGCGCATGTGGTTTGAGGTAGGTTTCCCTTTACAATTTCCTTTAAATTTAGTAATAATTGATTTCTTACTTTTCACACCTTCCTTGTATGCTAAATAGTGATATGTGATATTTTTATTAATTGCTTGGTGTGAAAAGTTGTGATTTCTTCTATATTTTGTGATAAATGGATTTATTTTGTTAAATGTTTCACACTAAGTGTTTTATAAAATGCCCGATTGGATTATATGAGTGATTTGTGATATTTAAAGCATGGTTTTTATTTGTTAGTATATTTTTGTAATCCTAGAAGATGATTTGGGTTTCTAAAAAGGTTCTCCAAGTATTTTGGATTAAGAATTCATGTGTGTTTATCCCATTAAAAATGGCTTGACATGAAACAGTGGTGTGTGGCCTGCTTGACATTTTGATGAAAAAGTAATTAGTTTGAAAATGTGTCATGGTTACTAAATGGGATTTTATAAATGTTTTTTCAATGATAGATGGTGTGTATTTACCCTTTTGAAAAGGTGGATTTGGTTCTTTAGGAATGAATGATTTATCAAAGAGTGTTCAACGCCCGATTGGAATTTTTATAACAATTGATGAATAAAAAAACTATCCTTGGATAATGATCTTGCCTTGTTTATATTTAATGGATGGTATGACATCAACATGGAATCCTTATTATCTATTTATGTGAAAGTATGATACTTCCTCGCTATAGTTTCCTCATGATCCATTTACTTTGATTGGAATGGGAGATCCTCAGTGTGGACTCCTTTTAGATCTATGAGTTGTGGGGAAAGAGTTTGATCCTTAGTGTGACTTGGGTGATTCATGTTGTGTGAATTATTTATATAGGATATGTTTACAGATGATTGTATTCCCAGTTGGAATTAGTTGGATCACCCTATTCTATAATTTTGACATGGGAACCTGGCATGGATAGATAATTTCATGAGAATGATTGTTGCACTAGTTAGGATTACACTCTGGATAGTGGCCCATAACAGTGGATATGATTTGTTTTGTTTTTTTGCTATGGGATAAATCCTCTCAGTTAGACCAGGTATGGTGTGATCGATCATTTGGGATTTAATAATGCAATCGAGTGAGGCATGATTTCTAGGATGAGGAAATATGTATAGTATGTTCTAGATTATTTCACAATCTCCTAGGTTTTTCCCATGTCTATTGTAACTTAGTTGTCTATGGTGGATGATTGAGATGATTTTGTTGGTTGGTTAAACTAGTTTGATATTTCCCATGGCCCTTTTTGTGTGATTGTTGTTCTTGTTTTCTTGATCAATGTGGCCTCTTTAAAAAAGTAATAAAATGTTTTTCAATGTTATGGAAAAAGTTTTTGGAAATGTTCTGCAATATTTCTCATTTCTCTAAATAAAATTTCATCATTATTCATTAAAATGATTATGTATCCTTCTTGGAAGGGAGTGTGGTTTTAAGTGATGAAAAGGGAAATGGACTATGTTTTGTTTTAAAGTGGAAATGTGTAGAAAACTAACTTTTATATTTTGTTTTTCAAACCTGAAGGTGATGTTTATTTTATTAAAAGGAATTACATTGGGAATATATTTGTTCAGGTATGGATACTAAGTTTTAATAATAATGCCTATAGTTCTCTCTTGTTTTCAGCATTTGGTGTAGGGTTCAACGTGGTATTGATTTCTATGGGTGATGTTTAATATTGGAATCAGAGGGTGACACTTAAGGTCACATGGAGATATTATGGGTTTCCAGTTCAGTTATGTTTTGTTGTTTAGTTGTTGTATTTTCAGCTTGTGTATAAACAATGTCCAGTTGTGATATTATATTTATATAGGGATGCACTTTTTATTTCTGCTATTTTTTTATTAGGACAAATTATTTCCTTGAACTCTCTGTTTATATTCAACACTAGTTTAAAACCTATGGGGTTTGAGAATTTCCTTCGGAACTTTCCACAGAATAGATCAAGTGACCAGTTCAGGATCAAATAGTGTTGGTTCATGACAAATTGATATCAAAGTAGGTTGGTTCTTTAGAAGGATTCTCTTTTAGAGTGCCCCATGTTATTTTGGATGTCAAGGTAGATGTAATAGGACTTTAAGAACTTGGGGTGTAGGTCTGGGGGAATTTTTGGCCAACACTTTATAGAATAAACCTTTATTTTCCATGGGAAGATGGGTAATATTTTGTTTCTTTAGATCTTGTGGTTTGTTTTGTTTTTGGGAAATGAAAAGGTAGTTGGGATAAAGGTCTCTGTGATATTGTAGGGCCTCAAAATATATGTAGAACTTGGGACATGGTCTAAGAATACTCTCCAAGATGGTGGTGTGATTGGCATATAGCCTCCAACCAAATGACCAAATCACCCATCGACACTAGTTTCCCCTTGTGATTTTTTGGGTCTTCCTTGATTCAAAAAATTGTTTTGAAAACACTTTTTTTGGAATTATGAAAACTTGATTTAAAATGGTGACAATTTTATTTTTGGTATGATGTGAAATTTATTTTTAGAATCATCTTGATGAAAGCATTAAAAAATGGATTTTTATAAGCTAATTTTGGGTAAAATTGGGAGTGGATTATTGAGATCAACCTTTTAATAATCAAAGTATGTATTTTTTCAAAAAAAATGGTAGAGGTGAGAATTTATTTTAGAGAAATTATTGGAAATTTCTTTCAAATGAAAAGAAATAATTGATAAAATGAGTTTTAATCAAATTTTTTTATGTAATGATGTTTATTGAGATACTGAAAAATGTTTTGAATGGGATGAATTGAGTTTTGGATGGAATCCATGAGATTTTATTTTGAGCAGGAAAATATGGATTGGTGTGTGGAGTTTGAAAATTAATTTTACTTAGTGGTTATTGGGTCTTTTAGAAGTTTCTTAAATTTTGAAATGGGAATGTTTTGTTTTGAAAACTTGAAATATTTGTTTTGACTATTGTTTTTTCCATGGGTGCTCAAATGCATAGATATGTGTGGGAGGTGAATGGATGATAATATGGGAGGATGAGTGCTTGGATTAGAAGGAGTTGATGGGTTCTTATATTGGCACGATAATTTGAAAGTGAGTGAAACTCTAAGGAATACCATTGGTGAGTGTGCAACCCACCATGTTTGTTTTCTTTAAAAAATATTTTAAGACGACAATTTCAATGTTTTGATAACCAGTGGTTATGTAGTGACTTTTCAATATTATTTGGAAGTGTTATTTGTGCGGTGTTATGATTTTGAGATATTGTTGGTAATTAAATTTGTAAGCGTTGTTTAACGGATTTCTATAATTGATTTTGGGAAGCTTTGGGTTGGTTTCCTTTTTCTAAGATGGTGTTTTTTCAAGTTGAATTTTTGTTAATGAGATGGTTTTGATTGATCTTTTGGATTTCTTATTTCCTAGTGCATTCCCTTACAAATATCCAGTGGATGTTCATGGTGCAACTATCAGTGATTCTCCTGTTAGCTGGATTTCTAGTTGATCAACGTAAGGACATCGTTCATGAGTTTCAAAAGCTAAATCCTCATCTATTTTATGGCCAAGCAGATCCTATCAAAGCGAAAGAGTGGATGTGGAAAATTGATAGAAAATTCATCCTAATTGAGTTACTCGAGTCATTAAATGTGTAGTTTTCTATTTTTTTCTTGAGGGACCAAACTAGAAATTGTGGAACCCAGTCTCTTAAACTAATCCTTGGGAAGATCTTACCTAGGATTTCTTTAAGGATTCATTTATGTGACTATACTTATATGAGATAGTGAAGGAGATAAAGGGAATGGAAATGTGTTGTCATAAGAAAGGTGATGAATCAGTGATGGAGTACTTTTTTTATTTTTTGGATCTAGTTATGTCTATTTTGGATTACACTAAAGATGATTCCTTGAAAGCTCAATATATTGATTATGGGATTCATCCATATTTTCAATCAATGAAGTCAAAGTTTGGATTAACCTATTTTTCCAATGTGGTGAAGAAATATGTTCATGTTGAGGCAATGTTATCAGTATTTCTTGAGGAATAAAACCATCCTCCAATTTTAGGAAGCTGTGAAGATAATTATAGTAAGGGGATGGGGAGTCGCTATGAAGTTATTGGTGCTGGTCATGGAATTAAAATGCCTCCAGTTATTTCATCAGCTTATTCTAGGTGTAGGATCCTGTTGTTTTATCAGTGTGACATGTCAGATCATAATAATCCATCATGTACAAATTACCCAAATACATTTCATTCAGGTGGAAACCTAAGTCACCTACAGTGGTTCTATCAGGGTGTTTACAGGAAGCAACATGGAGTGATATCCACCTATTCAAAGACACCCCATCCTAGTTACTAGAGTAGGGTGTTGTTTGGGCTCAGTTTATAGTCTCCTTATTTTTTAATGGTTCTTTATATTGTAGAGTTTGTATTTGGAGGTGTTCTCTTTTGTTTTAAATGTATGGGGATTTTTTGGACCTCATGAGAATTCCTGTTCAATGAATGTGTTTTTTCTTCAAGAAATTATGAATTTTACCATATTAAGAGAAGGTTAATTCTCCATGTGCCTTCCTCCTGTTGTTTCTTATTAGGGTGAAATATGATTATGCACACACATCTTCTAAGTCCCTATTTTGGTGAAGGTTCCTTATGTGGGTAAAGAGATATTGTGGTGTGTCTTGATCTTCTTTTTATGCCTGGGGTGCTGTGTGGTTTCTTGTGACAAAACAAAGAAGGAGTTGAAATTTGAGATTATAAAATCCTGAATGTGGTGTAGTAGATGATCTGGAATCTAGGATCCAACCATAGGTCTTGGGGTGAAGCTTTTTACGCAGTCAGAAAACTACTGGGGGTGTGGGGAACTCTGTTTCAGCTCTTGTCTTCACCATTAGGGTGAGGCAATTTGAATGTTCTTATTTCAGTTTTCCTTTTTTGTTGTAAGTTACAATTTTTGGATTGGTTTGGTTTTGAGTTTTATTCGATTGGAGATAGTTGCATCACATGAAAATGGTGAATCATGGTTTGGTTACCACTTGGATTGACTTTATTTTGATAGAACCCCCTGGTGGTGGGGTGGTTGGCCATTGTAGGGATGTCTTTGGGATGGTCTTTTTTGGGTTTCCTGTGTTGTTATGTGCTAGTTAGTTTATTAAATTCAAATCTTAATGGTGGGGAGTCCCACCATGGGTCTCATTGTGATTTCCTCTAGTTTTGATCGAAGATGGTTTATTTATAATGGTGGGATCCCATTAAGACATCCTCTATTAATAATCTGGTTTAGTCTCGGGTGTTGGATTGACAATGGGTGGTTCTATTTGATGTTATATAATTTCTAGGTCCTCTTCATTTGGGGGAACATTTGGATTTTGGAGAGCACCCATAGGTATTATTTGTGGATGGGTTGGGAGGGTTATTGTTTGAGTTTTATGTTGTTATCTCAAGAGGCGGTTTTGTGTTTGTGGGTTTATTTAAGGTAAGAGGCATGAGTTCATTTTGAGGTGATTGATATGTTCTTGGTTTGAGAGGTTGTATATTTCGATTGTGTAAATCCATAGTCCTTGATTAATCAACTTTTTAGGAAGCATAATGGTAGGGAGAATTGTCACAACCGAGTTTTTATATTTTACCTATGTTCTGGAGAAGATTTTGGCCTTGGGGGTTTCCCTCGATTTTTGAGTGTTCCAAGTTTAAATTTTGAGTTTTGGGATGTTTTTCATATGTAGAATTATTTTGATGCATGGTTAGGGAAAACCTTGTTCTATCCTCTAGGAAACTGTGTAAGCCTTGGGGTTCCTCTGGGTGAGGTTTCACGACCCATGCACGGTTAGGAAAACTGTGCAGAAGGCATGCACATGGTTCTTCCAATTTAGACAGAACTACGTCACATGGTTGGCGCATGTCTTACCAAAATGTACAAACAAACCATGTGAGTTCTTGGTGTTTCCAGTGAGGGGTGCACGATTGGTGCAGGTTTTGTTAAACTGTGCGGCCAAACCATGCACAATGACCATGCCATTAAAATTGTAAATTTCATGTTCAAACCTCCTAGGATATTAACCCCAAGCACCCATTTTCCTCCTCTCATGGTTTGCGTGACCCAAAGGGATATTATCCCTTCTTCTCAAAGCCTCACCTCCTATCCCATGATGTGGTTCTAGTGATTTCTTCATTTTTCAGGCTAGATTTCTCAAGGTATTATTTTAATCTCTTCTTCCTCTTCCTCTTTATTTCATTTTCTATCGAGTTACTCTTCTTCCATGGTCTTTTGTATCTAGGTTTTATGTTTCCCCTAGTTTATATTGGGGTTTTTATCTTCTTAGGGTTTCTCTTGGTCATTATTTCCTCTTGGAACCTTTTTGTAGTTATTTCATGTTGGTGTTTTTGAAGTGCATGTGGTTTAAGGTAGGTTTCCCTTTTCACTTGTCCTTTAAATTTATGAACCATTGGTTTATTGATTTTTTCACTTTCTTTGTATGTTAGATATTGATATGTGATATTTTGATTATTTGTTTGGTGTCAAAAGTTGTCATTTCATCCTTATTTTGTAAAAAATGACATTATTTTGTTAAATTTTTCACACCAAGTGTTTGATAAAATTCCCAATTTTCTTTCGTGAGTGATTTATGATATTTAAATCATGGTTTGGATTTTTTATTATATTTTTGTATTTTTATAAGATTATTAGGTTTTCTAAAAAGGGATCCCAATTTGATTCTATTAATAAGTGGTGAGTGTTTGGCACATTAAAAATGGATTGACATGTGATTGTGGTTTATGGACCGTTTGGAATTTTGATTAATGTTGATTTGGTTTGAAAATGTGGTGTTGGAACCTAAATGGGATTATTTAAATTATTTTGAAATGATATATGGTGTGATTGTACATTTTTTAAATGATGGACTTGGTTCTTTGGAAATGAATGATTTATCAAATGGTGTTTGAGGCCTAATTGGCCTTTTTATAAAAATGGATATTGATGAAAACACTCCTTGAATAATACTATTTCCTTGTTTGTATTGAATGTTACTCTCTGTGGAATCCTCATGATCCATCTATGTGAATGTATTGGCCATCCTTACTGTGGACTCCATGTGACCCATTTACTTCGATCGAAATGGGAGATCCTCAGTGTGGGCTATTTTGAGATCTATGAGTTCTAAGGAAAGAGTTTGATCCTTTGCGTAACTCGGGTGGTACCTGTTGTGTGAATTATTTATATATTTTATGTGTACATGTGATTGGATGCTCAGTTAGCATTGACTAGATCACCATTTTATATACATTTGACATGAGAACCTGACTTAAATAACAATTTTTTAGAGAATGAATGCTGAACTAGTTAGGAATACACTCTGGCTAGTGTCCCATAGAAAAGGATATGATTTATTATTTTTTTTGTTATAAGATAGTTCTCCTTGGTCAGACCAGGTAGGGTGAGATCATGCATATGAGTTTTAATGATGTCATAGAGTGAGGCATGCTTTCCTGGATGAGTCAAGATGTATAGTTTGTTCTGGATTATTTCATGATCTCTTAGGTTTTTCCCATGTCTATTGGAACTTTGTTGTCTATAGTAGATGATTGAGATGATTTCATTGGTGGGTTACTATTGTGTGATATTTCCCAAGGACCATGTTGTGTAATTTTTGTTATTGTTTTCTTCAGTAGCATGGCTTCTTGTACAAAGTGATAATATGTTTTCAAGTGTTATGGAAGAAGTTTTTGGAAATGTTATGCATTCTTTCTCATTTCTCTAAATGAAATTTCACCATTCTTCTTTAAAATTATTATGTCTCATTCTTGGAAGGGAGTGTGCTTTTATGTGATAAAAAGGGTAATAGACTGTGTTTTGTTTTAAAGTTGAAATGTGTGGAAAATATTAATTTTATATGTTGTATTTAAATATAGAAGTTGATGTTTGTTTTATTTAATGGAAGTGAATTAGGAGTATATTTGTGAGAGCATGACTACTATGTTTTAATACTCAAGCCTATAGGTCTATATTGTTTTTAGCCTTCGGTTAAGGGTTTAGCTTGGTGTCGATCACCATGGGTGATGGTTGGTCTTCATATGGGAGGGTGACCCCTGGGGTCACATGGAGATGTTCTGGTTGTTAGGTTCAGTTGAGTTTTGTTCTTCATTTTTTTGTATTTTTATCTAGTGTATAAACAATTCTTAGTTTGGATATTATATTTATATTGGATTTCTATTTTTATTTATTCTATTAAAATTATTTATTATGGGTAGAAATTATTCCATTAGTTTCAATTTTGATGCCTAGCACTAGTTGCCAGCCTATGGGGATTAGGAATGCCCTTTGGTCCTTGCCCCAGATCAGATCAGATTACCTGTTCGGGATCGACCCAGGATTTTTCCTGAGAAACACCATCATAATGATTTATAATTTTTCTATGATAAATTTAAAATGAGAATTTAATATTAAAAAAAAATTCCCTTAAATTTACTACCAGAAACATCCAAAGGAAAGAAAACCCATTTTAATATAAATTATGATAAAATTTTTCTTCATCATGTCAAGATTGGGTTCTAAAAATGATCTTATTCATTAATTATACATCAACATATTTACATTTATTGAAAAAAATAATTTTTTTGAAAGTTTTCTCAATAGAATACTCCTCTATATTTATTATAAAAACCTTAAAAAATGATATCTAAATGTGTACTCCATTCGATATAATCTTTACTTCTATCACCCAATAACTTATCTCTTCTTTTCTTACCATCATATCACTCTATATTTTTCTTCCACATATTTATAAGAAATGAAAAGTAAATTAGAAAGATAGTATTAGTAAATTACAAACTATTTCATATCAACCATTATACCCTATGTCAACATAATCCATGATCTTTTTAGAAAAAAGAGGGTTTTATTTAGAAAAAAAATAACTTAAAAAATACAATGATAAAAAATGAAATGAAATAACTCAAAAATTGAATTTTATGTACATTAAAAACTAAATCTGGATTTGGAATGTTATACTAATTTAGTTTCAAATTTATTTCCAATTTGAACTTCCTATATCAACATGAATAAATTAATTAGTACATTCAAACATTGAATGATTTACAATAGCAATTGAACTTCATCAAACACCCTATTTTTTCCATTGATTAATTCAATTTCATGCCCTATAATTTATGAAATGATTTTATTTATAAAATTTTATTGAATTAAAAAACACACAATGTAAATGAAATTACTTTAGGAACATTGTAAAATATTAAAATTTTCAAGATGTAATAATTCTAGAAGTTTCTTATACATATCCTTTACTTGTATCCTCATCAAGGACACACTCTAGAAAATTTTCATAATTAATTTTTATATTCGATAGATATGGTTCATGATTTCCATGATGAGAATACATGATAATGAAATTCAGTATGGGGTTCTCCAGATTTGACAGCTTTCAAATCATCACCATGGATGTTATTTTTCATTGCATCTTGTTTAGAATACTTAATGTAAGATCAAACCAGTATGGTAGTTTCTTCACTTTGTTGAGCAGTGTTGAAAACAACCACTTTTTGAACTACATCAATGGTGATTGTTTATTATATATTTCTGAATACTAATTGAGGGATCACTATATAATTGATACTTATTATATATTGAAATCATGATTTTACATCGAACATTTTTTATTTTGTTTTCCATAAGAAACCATGCTTTATCTTTAATTCCTATAATTGTGAGCACAAATAAAACACACAAAGTGTAGTGAAATTAGATGGATCATCCTAATTATTAATGTGAACTGAATCATTGAAAGTATTTTAACAACCAAGTTACAAGGTTCTACATACTTCCTCATGTATTTTTTAAAATTTATTTTTTTGGGTAGCATGGTGCTCTTCATATCCTCTTCTTATTTATGTAGATTTTTCTTATCAACTACATTAATTATTAATGAAATTAAAATCCTTTTTAATTATTCTAATTATACTATAATAATTCATAGATATATTATTTTCATTGTTTCGATCTTCATTAAATCTGCCAAATAGTTCTTCTTTACTTTTTTGTTTTCAAATGTCGATAACAATTATTTAAATTCAAACTCTTATTGTATAATTTATTATTTAGATTTAGAATAGAATTTTTCATATTCCAAATCCATATAATTTTCTTTCAATAAATATACTATCCAAATTACAAGAAAATCCATAGGTACATTGAAAACATTATTCTAATCTTCATATGAAAATTTCTAAGTGCTCTTCATTACATTAATTCTATTGGATGTAGAACTCCTCTTAATCTACTAGGACTTAACACTTAATGATGAACCATAAACTTTTTTTATTTTCTTAAGTGTATTATAACTCATATCTTTCTTTAAATTAATTATTCACTATATTTAATGGTTTTCTTACACAATTTTCATTGGATACATGATGATTGAACATGAACCATTTCTATGACCACACCCAATACAATCGTCAAAAATTTATTTAATATTTCAATATCTATATGAGGTAGATAGATTCATTTTAATTACTGTATTTTACTTTAATGGTACTGGGGAACATAGTGGAAGTTGGTGGGTTAGGGATTAAAACTTTTTCATCACTGAAGTGATAAAACTACATCATCTATGATGATTTGAGCCCCATTAGAGGTCTAAGGATCTATTGTGAATTATCAAAGAACAAAAATTAAAGAAGAATGAATGCCTCATTAGAATAAAAGAGAACTTGAAATAATCTCATCACCAGTAATAATTTATCAAATAATCTGATCTCAAAAACCTTAATATCGTCTTCACATGCTTTACAAATCTACACATATGTTGATCGTTAAAATCTGAGATCTAGTGCGGCACTCCAATGATTTCTTCAACGTCACAATAATCCCCTAGATCTTTGTGCCTTGGATCCATGAAGGCATTATTGGATTGATCACTTATATAGATACTTTCCATCTATAGGATGGGGGAGTAGAGAGGAGCTCTCAATCCATTGGAATGAATAGTGTTGTAAAAATAAGCTCCATCCAACATAAATTATGGATGTCCAAAATACCCGGATAGGGTTCCCAAACCCCCATATATTTAACATCCAATAAATAAATAAAATATGAATAGTTATAATGAACTAACTACATCATAAATATCATTTATATTTTTTCATGTACTTGTTATATAAAATAAATATTTTACATGATAAACCCGAGTCATTAAGTCAACTTGTAATTCCATCTAATATTAAACAAACCATGAATATTAAAATAATATTCATTTTAATTATATTATTCCATGTATTTAATTAAATTATTATAAATAATTTTAATAAATAAATTCAACCAAATTATTCTATAATTGAATAATGAGGAATTTATTTATTCTTTGTGGATCAATAATACTTGGAAAACACTCTTACCCTATGGTGGTACCCACAATGTCACATATAACAATTCAGTAGAATAAAGTATACTCTTGAATACACTATTATGTGCGAACCTCTAGGAAATTATCTCGGTAGTAGTGAATACCATTCATAAACCAATAGCATATTCTAGAAACCCTTCAAGGCCCCTAAAGAGATATGGTTAAGTCATAGCAATGAAAACCTTTTCTATGAAAACTTATTATATAATATAATCCCTTTGTCTCATGATATCTCATAAAGTAAGATGAAAAACATTCATCATCATCCATTATTAGATTAATATTTTTTGATCTTTATAGATGGAGTAACCTTTGAATACCATTTCCATGGATTTATGAAGGTACTACCATCCTGGTCAACTAGGCCTGAGATATCACAACCTCAACTCAGAAGTGACAAATCCTGTCTTGATCATTTATCAAATTTTGTACCACCAATGACACAACCAATATAATCTACCTCACTATGACTTTATTTTCATGGTTTTCACATTTCATCATTGTATGAAATCAAAATTCACACATTGATAATGATCTCATGTTAGGAGAGTAATATATATTTTCATAGAAAGGAAAGGCTAATGACACCGGAAACATGTGGTGTTAATAATGGTTGGTATGTCCTCATGATCTCATCTATTCATGATCTCAAAGTGTCAACTTAATGAGAAGAAGTCCAATTATTATGAGACCCCTGCAACTCATAGTCACACATTATCCATGTCCAATTGGTATCATGTTTTTTGACCATAGGAAATAACATTAATAACACTGTCATGGTATCTTTGTGTTCTCATTATATCTTAGTAACTATTATATACTTTTGATAAGAGATGTAATCTAAGGACATTACAATTAATATAGTGGAAATAGAAGAATATAAAATATTCTAGTAAGACAAAAACATGTATATATCAAACTATATGTATTTCATGATAATCAATGTACATAAATATGTTGGGTCTAGGGAACTCACTTTCAAAACTCTCACTTATAATAGATCCCACTCTTTATAAGTCTCAAACAACTAGTTCTCACTTTAGAATCATGAATTTATGGAGATATGGATTTAGTTAGGGGGTTTTCCATGTTAACCTAAGTGGATACACTGCTAACAGCGACTTCACCTCTCTAGGTAAAATCCCTCCAGAGAGGAAACTTCTGAAGTATATGATTTTCCCTACAATGTGACATGGGATCCATGGAAATCACCAATGCAATTGTTTTATCACAACAAAATAGAGAATAATCTGCACTACTAGGAAAAACACTAATATCTATGTCAAATCATCTCATCGATAACATCTCCTTAGATTAATTAGAAGTTATGATATACTCTATCTGTTTTTTTTGAATAAGTAAACAGAGGTTTCTTAAATATTATATATCTCACTACATCACCGTTCTAGAAAATTACATAGCATGTATTCATTTTAAGATCATCATGATATTTCTAGAAAATAGAATTAATTTATCCACTCACTACTATTTCTTCATCTCCTCTATACAATAAGAACATATACTTATGTCTCAATTAAATTAGTATAGCTTTGACATCTGCCCAATAAAGATCACATTGATTATCTTGATATTATACGACCATGATTAAAGAAAAAGAAATATCAAACCTACTATATACAATGAGATACATGGTATATCCCACATATAATGGATTGTAGATTCTATTCATTATTTTAATATCTTCCTCTATTTATGGGTACAATTTCATAGAGATACTGATACCATCTGACATAAGAAAAACATCTCTAATATTGTTCGATGTTGTAACTTTTATGTACCTTATAAATATATATACTTTGACTTAGACCAAGAAACCTATGATATATATCATGATAGATATTGATCCTTAGAATGTAGGGTTCTTCACCAATATCTTTAATGGATAATAATTCATTTAACTAAGTATTAACTAACTATAATACCTACACTTTATTTCCCATTATTAATATATCATCAATATATAATACTAGGAAAACAATTAAATTCCCATTAACCTTATACAAGATACATGGATTTTGTTTTTTTATTGAAAAAATCAAATTCTCTTATGGAATAATAAAAATAAACATTACATGATCATGATGCCTACATCAATCCATAAATGTATCTTTGCATCTTGGACACTTTATTGGAATTATTTTAAATTATAAACCCTTTGGTTTGATTCATATATACATCTTCAACCAATTACCGATTTAGAAAATAATTTTCACATTCATTTTCCAAATATTATAATCATGGAATGCTATTATTTCATGTAAAATTTAGAAGGAGAATTTATATTGGTGAAAAGGTTTTTTTGTAGTCTATGTCTTAACATTGCATAAAACCCTTTATTTCTAGTATTTCATTATTTTTATTAACCTTAACATATATTTCCTTATTTTTATTCGGCACCCATTTACAACCAATGATATTTTCATCATCTAGAGGGTCTACCAAAATCTAAAATTTCTTTTGGAACCTGGAATCCATCTCAAAATTCATGTAATATTGCAATTTACAAGTATCCCTACCTTCAACTTATTATTTATGGGTTTAATATTAATCATCCTCAATAAGTAATTCTGCACCAGTCTCTGTGATAGGAAAACCATAAATCATTGGTTCTATAACCTCGCTTGTTGACCTATATAGTAATTGTGTCTCAAGGAAATATTTATCTCCCAAATTTTCTTATAGAGATTGTTCCCATACCAACTCTGATGTATCTGAAGAATCAACTTCATCAAACTCAATATTTACAGTATTATTTACATTTGAAATTCATTCCATTTCTCAAAATATGTAATTTATAAAAAAATAAATTTCTTATATGAAAGGTTATATATCTAATATCATTTAGTTTCATTACAATAAACTATAACTATGAACTTTGTGCCTCTGTATTATGATTTTTCACTAGGTATTATCATGAAATAAACCTCGCATCCTTATTGACATATATGTAAAATATTGGGTTTATTTCCACATTAGAACTCATATGGAATCCCATATATATCTATAATTGGTAACCAGTTAAGGGTATATATCATTTCCTACAAAGTGTATCCCCAAAAAAATAATTTAAGAGTTTCCTAACTCATCATTGATCTAACCATGTTAAGAATGGTCTGACTCCTCCATTCACTAACACCATTACTCTGAGGTTTGTATGGAGGTTTAAGGTTGGATATTATCCAACACCACATCAAGTGATCAATGAATTATAGGCTAAGATAATCTCTACCTTGGTCTGAACACAGTACTATAATCCTTTTACCAATATGGTTTTCTACTTTATAATGGTATTCATTAGACATCTGAAAGGAATCTGACTTATACCACATTAAGTAGATAGAGAAACACATTATAAGTATAAAAAAACTCCTTTAATCTACTTAAAATGGACCACATACATAAATATGAATTAATTCTAGTAATTTAGGGGCTCTTACTCCATTCCCAAAAGAGGGTGCTTTAGTTATCCTCCCTTATAATCAATCATGACATATATCCAGTGGTTTTAATTCAGTTGAGTCTAAATAAATTTCTTGATTTAATTTCTATAAACACTTCTCAATTACATAAACATCCCCGAAGTTCCCTAATAGGGTGTTGTATGAGTCATGTTTGTTGGTTTTGTCATTGATTTTCCTAACAATGGTATCGAGTTAATATATCTATATATATATATTAGAAATTGTTAAGATGTTCCATACCTTAATAGACACTATCCTTATAAAATAGAATCCATTTATTTCCATACCTTAAATAAAATAAAATAGTGTAATAACTTGACACTGATATAATATTTCTATTTACAAAAAGAACATAATAAAAATTACATAATATAAAAACCATACCACTTGTGAATTTTAGGTGATAATCTCTTACTAATAAGGCAGTTAGACTCAAAACATTTGTGACTTGGAGATCCACCTCAACATTCAAAATATTTTTGAGTATACATAGTTCATTTATATGATTATGAAAGTGGGATCCACATACTATATCCAATAAATTTTTTTTTGATGACAACATATTTCATTCAATGATAAAAATAGCTGATGTTTAAGAGTTGGATTTCTTACTCATCCTAGCTTTGCAGTTCTTCTTTAAGTGGCCTTTCATTCCATGTGGAAAGAATTCATCCTCCATATAATTTCCCTACCTATGTTTTTTTATTTTTTGAAGGACAACACATCAATGTCTTTATCTTGGACAAATACTTATCCCCCGTAGCCATTATCTTCATCCTATTGTTCACCATAAGGAATAAAGAATTAGTATCCTTTGTATACCTATTATCTTGGAGAATTCAATACAAAATATATGGGAGTTACTTTTCCATGTTATAAATATTATAATTAAAAATTAAAATTTAAAACCAAGGAAGTAATGTGGAAATAATGATATCTATCATTAGTTATTTGTTCATCTTGAACCCAAGTGATTCATGTTTATCGATGTACCTGAGCATCGAGAGTACATGAGTTCCTTCTTGATTCCCTTATGCTATCTATCACCAATAGAGTGGACTAGATATTTTATAACACTCATTCTTCTCTCTCTCCTGATATAAAAACTAGATATGAATTATCATATTTTAGTCATCTTCATCCTCATTCATTTTATATAGTTGATTGGAAATATATGATAACATGATACTATATAAATCTTGTGCAACATCTACATTATTCATATAATTATATTTATAAACTTTAATTTCTCCCTGATAGGGCTTAGTAAAAGGTGGGTACTCAATTGCATAAAACATCTACTCAAGGAATGGAGCTTTGTGCAAGTTCCTATATTACTACTGGATGTTATGGAATTCCATGATATTTCTTTTATCTAGGATAGAACGCATTGATACTGTTCAGGTGTTGGTGTTGATTTAAATATTTATCAAGAAAAAATAAAATTAACAGTTAGTAAATATTATTGATCATATTTTAGATATTATTAATAAAATAAATAAATCATTAAATATCTCCCAAAATTTTATCAAATCTCAATATCCCTTACTACTAGATTTGAAATAATTTGTCTCAGAAGTATTATTGGAACCATGGTTTTTCTAAGCTGGAATAGATTTTATTTTGGGTTTGTTTTCAATCCAAATTGGGTTTATTGAGGAGTTTTCAAGCCAATTTGTCATATGGTTTAGCTAGATTCAATGTTCAAGGTGGCATAATTTCTTAGTGATTGAAAAATATTTTGAGCACAAAATACAGAGGAAGGGTTAAGCTTCACAAATATGGATTTTCAGGACTGTCTATTTAATATATAAAATAGGAATGGAATTTTTAAAGGCTGGATTTTTGTAAAGATATAGAGATTCATGAAGGAATATATTTTCATAATGTTTTGAAGGATCACATAAGAGGTTTTTTGAAGAATGTATGAGGTGTGATGGAAACATGGTATGCTACACAATTATTAGAATATTCCTGAATGGTAAAATTTTTCTAAAGATTCATAATGAAAAGAAGATTTTTTAACATTAACTAAGAGGTTTATAAAAGGCCATGGTGGGATTTAATTCTTTGTAAAGGATTAAATGTCTATAAATAGGCAGCCACTCATCAAATGAGACATATTTGATGTTTGGAAAATGGAATAATTGATTTGATTTTGCAAAGGTCTTATGAAAGGGTAATTATTTTATGAATTTGGAACTCTTCGTGAACATAAGTTTCACAAAAGGAATGGATACGAACTAATTGACACTAAGGAATTTCTAAAAAGGGAGTTTTATGAAGTCTAAGAGTTTCGTGATAGTATGGAATCCTGCAAACACATGAGGATTCATTATGGATGGTAACTTTGCTAAAGAATGTTATTTGCTAAAATCCAAATAATCATTGATAAAAAAGTAGTTTTTGGGAAGGTGGGATTTTAATGAAAGTTTCTTATGAGAGTGTTATTTCATAGTATATTGTTTGATTGAATAGTGCATTCAAGTGAATCAATTAAGGATTGTGGTGCAAGAAGATTCTTTTTCTAATTTGGGGAAAAGACTTATATGTCCAGTATATTGATGTGACCATCAAGTTATTAAACTATGGAAGACTTCTCCAGAGGTAGTGAGAAAAGGGGAGTCAATGGAAGTGATCCGAGGGAGGGAGTTATCTATCCCTTAAATTCTTATAAATACAGTGTTCCTAACATATAGTGAAAATGTCTTATCTTTTGTAATCCACCATAAATCGTGAACCATAGTAGATTCTGGTAAGAATGAGACATTGTCTTTGTATGATCCTTGAGTATCCCTTAGTATTGAACCAGGTAAAACTACTGTGTTTTGTTTCTATCTCTTAAAATGAGTGTTAAATAATTGAACAAATCCTTCAGAATAGTATAATAAGTTCTTACCATCATTGGGAACGGATCTATCTATTTGAAATAAAATAATGAAACCTTGGAGCACTACTCATATCTCAGGGTATTTTAGGGTCCTACAAGTGGTATTAGAGCATACAAGTTTTTGGTGTTAAATCTATCCTTTATTGTTTTTAAGTAGAATTAAATTAATTTCAGTGGATCTCCCCTTTTTGATGGGAGTAAATTTCATATTTGGAAGAATGGATTGAGTTATCATCTATGATATATTAATATGGATGTTCTTTATTCCACAGTTTAAGGGATTCAGGTCAGTGATTCCACAGGTCTTTTTATGACTAAAAAAATAGGAAAATGGTTGATGTATATGAAAAATCTGAAAATACTGTTAATGAAGCACTGTTTGATCAAATCTATTTAAAGGTAAATATTTTCACTACTAAGTAGCTCATGTGGGAGATACTAGAAAATATATAATGAGGTGATAAAAAAATAAAGGTGGCAACACATAAAGTTTTTTGTAACACCCCAACATTTTATGGTATGTCTCTTTTTAAATGAATTCAATTTCCTTGTTAGTTTATTCTTCACACAACACCGATCTTAGACGAAACACAATATACTATTAAATATTACTATTTTAACTTAACTATTATAAACTAGACATTAATACGACAATGTTTAATAGGATTAACTAAATTATGGAAATATAGTTTACACATGTTTATAAATTTAATTCTCTGGTTACCAATTAATTAGAAATTAAAATTAAAACCAATTGAACTTAATGGATTTGTTTTTATTAAAAAACATTTTATGCCTACAATGACATTTTATCTTAACAAATTAAATTAATCACTATTAGTGGAATATATTAATAAAATTTATATGTTATATATTCAATAAAATTTTATTAAATTCATTCAATTTAATATAGGTTTAATATAATAATAAATCCAATTTTAAGCATAAAAAGCTTTATTTTTGAAAAATATAGATTTACAACATTTTGATGGTGCACCTATTTTAAATATAAAATTTTAAACAATTATAAGTTAAATATTAAAAAATGAGTTTCATTTGTGAATTTGTAATATTAAAATTATCTTAGGCTAAAATTTTATAATTTTTTTGATAAGTTTCATTTTTTGATGAATAGTGAAGAATATTGAATTTCAATTATAAACTGCTTTTTATTCTAATTAATTTATATAGTTAAATTATTTTTTAAATAAGTTTTAAAGTATAATTAATTAATTTAAAAAATCAATAAAACCAATTTATGTCATTTTAATCAATTTCACATTAAAATCGAATATAAAAACATTTCAATGTTTTGAAATTTTCACTTTAAAAACCACCTATCATTTTATCTATGAGGATAATTTTAAATCTAATTTTTAGAATTATTTAAATTAAATTAGGTAAAATATATTTAATATTTCAAATCACAAGGTCCATATTATTTTTTAATTTCAGTCTCATTTTTTTGGTATAAAAAAGTTATCGTGGAAAAAAAGTATTTACCGCAGTATAGGTAATGTAGTGACAAGGGTTAAAGTTAAAAGATAAAAATTTAACATACCTAAAAATTAAAAAATTTAATGGTTTTTTGATGAATTTATCATCCCTAACTATAATAAAAAATATTAATTAGTAATATAATTATCTAAATTTAATTTCACCTCAATGTGGTTGGATTTATATATATACAAAAATTCGTTATTCTAATCACTTAAACCCACCTCTCAAGTATAAATACCAACCATCACCACCCCATTTCGAACCCAAATAATTTAATATCATAAAATACCTAAAAAATTCTCCTCCTAACTATCCCCATGTCTATTTTATACTATAATCACCCAAATACCAATCCTATATCCATTAAGAAGAGATCTAAAGGATGTCCACCGAATAAGAGGTAATGTTCTTCGACGAGCAGTATTTTTTATTTCATTCTCCACCACTTAAATTATTATTATATATTATTTATATAATAACCTATGTATTTTAAATATAATTACATGTTTTTTGTTAATCATATGACATAAAACTTTACACACTTCCATTAAATAGGATACACAATCATTGTTTGTGTGTACAACAAACTATCGCCACATGAGCCAATATCATTCGTTCATCCATTAACACCTATAAAGGATAGGGATAATGATGTATATATAGTTTATATAAAATATAAATTATATTTATAATTTATTTATTATTTAATAATTATTATATAACTCATACCTTCAAGATTTCTATTTTATGGGAATATGATAACATCTTTTTTGGACGTGTGGACTACTGCATCCTCAAAGCGATGTGATTCATTCACACTTGAAATGAAATGTATTAAGGATGATTTTAATAAAAATATGTGTCCTATATAAAATAAAAATAATAATTTAATTATAATATACATATATATCATTTAATTTTTTTTTCTTTCAATACGATGAGAAAATGGAAACACCGTTCATGTGCATGTACAATCAACAGTTTCCTTGAACTATGTATTCTATTTCCTACAACTAAATATTATGGATTATGATAAATATGTATATAATGAATATATATTAGATTTATATCATGTTTTAAATTCATTTAATTAATAAATCATGATCTATATAAGTGGAACAAAAAATAAAATGTCAAAACATACTCGAAAAACAAAGTAGTTATTACCGGAAACAATGAAAATATTGGGATATTATTAATGAAAAGGTAAAAATATATTATATAAGGATAATATATGATATAATAAATATTAATATGGTTATTTAATGAGTTAATAATATTCTTAAAACAATTATATAGGAGGTTAAATAGTGAAAAACTAAAGGGAATCTTGATGTAAGAGTTTCCTCATCTCATTTCTACTACTGTGAGATATATGCCTTATCTCCAACTTATTTTTGTTGTATGATGTATATAATTCACATGAATCTATTTTATGTTTCCTAATAATAAATTTATAGATATTTTCATATACATTTGAGTATCCCACTTTCACAGATTTTATGGTTTCAATGTTACCATTATGTTAATAGATTTTTTCCACAATTTTCCTTCTTTGAGACATTTGTTAAGTTGTATACCAATATTATTTTATGAGGTGTATGTACTGATACTTTGAAATGTTATATCATGAATTCCATTATTATCATGATATTATAAGTTTCATTTTAGGTTATTAATTCACAATTCTTATGATTAAAATGTTTCAAAGTTGTATGGTAACACTTTGGATTTTTTAAAGATTATTTTCCTCAACAATTTTTCAATGATATCATTTAAAGTATTTCCATATATTTAAAAATACTTTATTGAATATTTTAAATAATTTATTATTATATCTTATGTTACCTTTGTGATTTTTGGATATTCATATTTCCTATATCCTGGATCTGATTATAGTCTAAACTGTAATTAATTTTTGAATACGGTGTGTAGCTTGAATATTATTTGATTATTTTTTAGAATATTGATAAATATATATATTTTAGTCAATATTGATATATTTTTGATAATACATATTTTTTTATCTATTAAATAAATTGTTCAATATATGAGGAATGCTTCGGTCTGGCAGACACGGGTGGAGCCTGATTATAGATAGCCCCTCGATGCATCAGTAGTCTCATTGGACAAATTAGTTAAGGAAGAAGTAAAGGGTTATTACCTATAGAATATAAATTCTTTTGAAAGGTCTTTATGGTAGTGGTTCATGTTACAGATACATGATATCTAATAATTAATCATTTTATTAATAAATTAGTTATTATTATCTAGGTTATTTTTACTATGAAAAAATACATGGACACATTTTGTTTTAAGTTTATCAATTAAATGGAACATGTTTTCAATTATTTATCATTCCATATTGATTATGATCATTGATTCATTAATTATTATATTTCACTTATCCCCTATTGGGAGTTTAACCATGCTGATTTCTTATGTTTTATTTTTCCTAGGTTTCTAAGAAGTATATTATGATTGATATGCCGGATTTCGCTAAGTGGAATAATGGTGTTCTCAAAGAAAATATTTTTTCATTTCAAAAAAATGTAATATAAATTTAAAAGTTTTATCTAATTTTACAAGACTACTAAACTATTCATCCCTTTAGGACCTTATTCCTTGTATCTATGCCCATTTTATAAAGAAATGAACTATCTCCAGCCTACTAGCGTTGGGGTCATTATAGTTGATATAAGAGTAAGTTTAGTAGAAACCTTTGGAACTAGATTTAGGAACACATAGATTATAGAACATAACTCTATGATGGAATTTGACAATAAGTATAAAATAAAATTATACATAAACTATGTTTATGATTATGATAATGTCTAATCATAAATTATTCAATTTATTTTAAGTATTTAACGTTTTTTGGATTATAAAATATTGATTCATAATCTTATGATATAATCTATTGAATTTCATAATTTAGAAAATAGAACCTATAAGAAGGAATGGGAACCACATCAATGTATGTAATCTAAAGAGTAAGAATGATCATTTCTTTTATAGGCTTACACCAATATTTAGAAGAGAACTAGTCTCCCAAACATTCTTATCATATAAGGAAGTAGTATTATGTGATATCAAGATAGAGGAACAATTATCAATGTATAATGGATTAAAATGGAAGCATGAGAAAAAGGCGATGGTGGGGAAAATGATGGATAAAGAGAAGACAACAATGAAGTATTTTCCCACATATAATAAATGTGGAAGGAAACACCTTGGTATATGCTTATGAGGAAAATGATTTTTTCTTCAAATATGGAGAAAAAAATCCCACCATTATCACGATTTTAAGATAAGGAAATAATTTTACAATATTCGATGGTTAATTGTAAGGATATGGGGAACTAAGCCAAATAATTCCCCAAGCATCAAGGAAATATACCTCAAATGAAACTAATAGAGCATGGTCAAGATTATGCTATTAATATAGATGGAGAGGAATGAATAATGTGATTATTATTTCATTCAATAATTATTTAATTTTAGTATTTTATTAATGATGTATTGGTTATAAGAATTAAAGAATATATAAGGGTATTTCAATACTTCTTCTTTATGGATTTTGAGGTTTGTGATGAATAGTACTTGCAACCAAGAGAAGTTATTTTGTTGTATGATAATAATATTATTTGGGGATGTAATTAATATGTGATTAATATTGTGATAATGAGGATAAAGATTTGTTTATGGGATAGTTTTGTGACCATGAAAGTGGTTAGTGATTCTATGGTTTATATTGGGTTTACTATATGTTTGGATTTAAAGAATATATTCAAAAACATGAGATCTTATTTTTGGAAGCACGCTTGTTTTAATTAATATTTAATGGTGATAAAGGTATTAATATACATGGTACATGATAAAAATATATACATTGTTTTGTTATGAAAATATAATGTTATGTTGATTTTGGAAATTTAGTTACCTTCTAAATTTTTTGACTTTGAACTTGGATAAATGTATTTTTGATGAGTCTTAAAATTAACTACTTATGGAATGAATTAATATGAACATTGGCTATTATTATTTTAGTTTAATTTTTGATTTATTATATTGGATATCATTTGCTATAAATTTTTGTTCCATTAAACATTTAGAGGCCAAAGTAATTTTTTTTGGATCTTATGATTAATTAAGATTCTATGGACATTAAAAACAAATCATCGTGAATAATCAATTACTGGCATAAGGGATGAAGAGAAAATAGATTGAAGAAAAACCAATGATTGGATTTGTAAATATGAGAAGAAATCAAGTAAGTATATATTATCAAATGATTTTAAAGTAAATTTTTATCATATTAGCATCATTTTTGATGATATCAATGTCCTTTCTCAGACCTATTTGGTCTATTATTTTGTGGTCATTAACCTTACAATGACCACATTATCTATCATTATCCATCAGAACTAGATAGTCATATTTCTATTCTATATACATGTTTTCACATCTCACTAATGTTATCCTATTCAAAATCCTAATACTGTGGTGACCTTCACATTTCCCTTTTCCTCTTATTAAGGGAATATTTTATTAACCCTATTTAAGATGTGGGTTTCCAAAAAAACAATTTTCAAGTATCAAACTTTGATTTTTTGAAGTGAAATATCAAATTTTGAGGAAAAAAATTATTTTAGTAGGAGATAATGTAATACCATATGATTTTACATCATGTCTCTTCTTAAATAAATTCAATTTATTTGATAGTATGCGTTGCATGCAACACCGATCTTAGACGAACCACGATGTACTGTCAAATACTATTATTTTCACTAGACCATTATAAACTATTCATTAAGTTGGAAGTTGTGAATAATATTATCTAAATTATTAAAATATAGTTTACACATGTTAATATAAATAATTCACCGATTACCAATTAATTAGAAATAAAAATAAATGCTAATTAATATTAAAAGATATGTTTTTATAAAAAACCATTTTGATGCCCACAATGACATTTTATCTTAATAAATTAAATTCATCACTATTATTTAAATATATTAATGAAATTTATATTTTATACATTCAGTAAAATTATTTTTAAATTCATTCAATATGTTTGATAGTGTTAAGAAAAAAATAAATCCAATTTTGAGCATAAAAAGCTATATTTTTTAAAGGCGGTTTTACCGCATTTTAATGGATAAAATATTTTTAATATATGTTTTAACACCTTCATAAGTTTTATTTGAAAAAAATAATTCTCATTTTTATATTAAAAAATAAAAATTATTTTATGGTAAAATTTTGGCATTTTTCTGATAAGTTTCATTTTTTTATGAATAATGAAAATTAAAAAGTACTTTTTATTATAATTTTTTACATAGTTAAAATTTATATTAATTTTTTTTTTCAAATTCTAATTAGTTAAAATATAAATTAATAAAACCAATTTGGGTAACTGGAATCAATTTCACATTGAAATTTCATATAAAAACATTTCAAAGTTTTGAACTTTTCACTTTAAAAACCCGCTTTTTTATTATGTCTGTGGGACTAATTTTAAATCTAATTTTTCAAATTATGTTAATAGAATGAGGAAAAATGGATATGTAATAACAAGGTCCAAATTATTTTTGAGATAGATTTTTTTTAGGTATAAAAAAGTTAATGTGGTAATAAAAATTATTGGCCACAATATAGGTAAAATTGTGAGAAGAGCTAATGTTAAAAAGTAAAAGATCAACATACCTAAAAATTAAAAAGTGTAATGGTTAGTTGAGGTATTTATAAAAATTAACAAGAATCCACATAATTAATTAAAAATATAATTCATTTAATTTTATTCCACCTTAATGTAGTTTTCTTTTTATATATAAAATAATCATTATTTTAATCACATAAACCCACCTCTCCTCAAGTATTAATACCACACTCACTACCACATTTAGAGCCAAAAGGACATGAAGAACATCTAATCTCGGTAAATACTTTTCCTTATCACTCTCAACATGTCTGTGTGCACCTTTTCTCACCCAAAGACCAATCCTAGATCATTTAAGAAGAGATCTAAAGGAAGTCCTCCAAATAAGACATAATGTTCTTCCATGAGAACTTTTGTTTTATTTATTTCTACCACACAAAAAATATTCTTATATCTTTATTATATAATAAAATAAGTAACTTCAATAAACTGATATTTTTTTATGTCAAGTTTATGACCTATAAATTCAAACACTTCCACCAAATGGGATATGCAATCATCGTTTGTGTGTACAAAGGACTACCACCTCACGAACTGATATCATTCATTCTTCCGTGACCACCTTTCAGGGTTGGGAATAATGATGTATATATAGTTTATATATGATATATATGATATTTATAATTTCTTTATTATTATTTAATTATTATATAACTCATACCTTCATTCTTCCCATTTTTTCGGAATACGATAACATCATTTGCAGATGTGTGGTCTAACTTCTTCTCGAAGCATTATGATTCGTTCACGCAATACATGGAATGTTATAATGATGATTTAAAATAAATATGTGTCATATATGAAATAAAATTATAATAAAATTATAATATTCATACATATAATTAACTTTTCTTCCTTTCAATATGAAAAGAAAATGGAATCAATGTTTAGGCGTACGTACCACCTACCCTCTCCATGAATAGTGTATTTCATTTCCTATCACTAAATATTATGGATTATTATAAATAAGTATATAATGAATATATAAAACCTTTATATCATGTTTTACATTAATTATATTAATAAATATTGATCTATTTAAGAGGAACAACAAATAAATAGTCAAAACATACTCAAAAAACAAAGTACTTATTACCCAAAACAATGAAAATATTGAGAGATTATTAACATATGGTTATTAATATATTATAAAAGGATAATATATGATATAATAAATATTAATATGGTTTTGTAATGAGTAAAAAACATTATTAAAATGATTATTAATGAGTTTAATGTATACAGAACTAAATTGAAGCATGAGGTAAGGGTTTTCTCGTTTCACTTTTACTTATATGAGATATATTCCTTATTCACAACTTATTTTTGTTGTGTATTGTATATATTTATTATGAATGTATTTTTAGTTTCTTATACTTAAATTTCCTTGTATTCACATAAACATTTTATTTTCTCTCCTTTATGGTGCTTACGGTTACAGTTTTACCAAAGCGCTAAAGTATTTTTGCCACAATTTTCCTTCTTTGAGAAATTTGTTAGGTTATACGCCTATATTATTTTATGATGTGTTTATACTATTAATTTGAAAGGTTATATCATGAATCTACTTATTCTCATGATATTATAAGTTTCATTTAATTTTATTCCTTTATGAGTCTTATTATTCAAATTTTTAAAAGTTGTATGTGATACTTCATAATGTTTAAAGATTCTTTTCCTTAAGAATTTTTAAATGATATCATTTAAAATATTTTCATCTATGTAAACTTCCTTCATTGATATTGAAATTCATTGAGTATTATCACTAATGATAACATCATTTTTGATTAATATATATGAATATTTCTTGTACCGTGTACATGATTAAAGTCTAAAAAATATTCTATTTTAATACAAAGTGTTTACCATAAATGTTATTTGATTAATTTTGGAAATATTTATAAATATTTATCTTGTATTAAATATGAATATTTGATGATAAGGCACATTGTTTATCAATTAAATCTATTAATTGATAAATGAAGAATGAATTTTACTAGAATACATAGGTGAGTCTCAGTTATAGATAACCCCTTGATGAATCGATAGTCTCTTGGGATGAATTAGTTAAGCTACCAGTAAATGTGTTATTACCTATATGTTAAACCCTCTTGATAAAGAACATAAAAATAGTGGTCCATCTTCCAGATACATGATGTCCAATACTTAGGCATTTCATGAAGAAATTAGTTATTATTATCCAGGGTATTTTCAATACGAAAAAATCTCTCGATTCATTTCATTATCAGTTTACTGATTAAATGGAATGTGTTTTCATTCATTTATCATTACATATAGATAATGATCATTGATTTATTATTTATTCTATTATTCTTATTCCTTACTAATAATTTGATCTCACCCATTTATTATGTTTTATTTTCCATAGGTTTTCATGAAATTTATTATGATTGATATGCAGGGTCACATTAAGGTGAATAATGATGTTATCCTAGAAAATATTTTTTGATTTTTTTTTCTGAAATGTAATTTGAATTTCAAATATGTATCAATTTTAATGAGACTAATTAAATATTCAGTCCTTTGGTATGTTATTCCTTAAATCTACAGAAATTTAATAAATTAATATAACAGATCTGAGTAACTAGGGTCATGGTTGTTACAATTTT
Source organism: Viscum album (assembly GCA_963277665.1). Taxonomy (NCBI): domain Eukaryota; kingdom Viridiplantae; phylum Streptophyta; class Magnoliopsida; order Santalales; family Viscaceae; genus Viscum; species Viscum album. Next base: position 1,706,037,930 of record OY728143.1, on the reverse strand, counting down.
CAAAATCAGTTTAACGATTTAAAAATGTTGATAGTTTCTTCAACCAAATTACTATTTTTTTTAGAGATATTCAAGGTCTTGGGGATGAAACTAAGGATGATTACATTATGATGAAAATTATTATCAGGATCTATCCTCTCTAAAATCCAAAATTATCAAACTATAAGAAAATATATTTGTCTAATATTTCTCTTAATGACCTACTAAGTAGTCTAGTAGCTTATGAAATAGGATTCAATCCATAAGATTTAACAAATTTGGGTAAGGAAGGAAATATAATTAAAATCCAGGGAAAAGATACAAATTTCCAAATTTAGTGATTATGGATATGAAGTATTTGATGAAATTATATGACTTTTTGGAGACAAATCAATAGAGGAAAAGGGATATTTGAAGGAAATATTCCTTTGGCTTGTTTTAGGTGTTGTAATGTAGGGCCCATTTCTTATCAGTTATTATAGAGATTTAATTTTGTAGAAATTTAAGTAAAAATAATGAATTTTCCTCAAAGGAGATTTCCCTAAAAGTTATACTTCAAATAAGGTATGAAATTATAGATAATGAGCTTCATCTATAAAGTGGAATGAGATAATAATGTCTTTTGGGTACAAATAGAACTATTGTATAAATATGATATTGGTGCTTCCAAGATGGAAATATTTTAAAAGGTAAAATATATGGAAGATGAAGGAAAATGGTCAAATGGTGTTATATATATCAACATGTAAATTAAGGGTTCTATTTATGATCTTGACATTCAATGAAATAGAAATATAAATATGGGGGATTTGTTGAAAGACTCATCACCATATGTGGACCATCTTGAAGTATCCATTGATTGACCAGAAGGAGAGGTAGAATAAAATTTGACAACTATTAAAATATCTAAATACATTGTGGAGTTGAAACATGGGACTCAATAGATGAAAAAACTCATCAAATGAACTTACTTTAATATTGGTAGAAATGTTAAGGATAGTTGAGGGCCATGAAGAATAATTCATTTCATTGAGGAGTAAACTGGAAAAAATCAAAATGAAGGGAATTGTAGATGAAATTATAGTTTGTAAGGTTCTCAGATATAGATATTTTGGAAATATTTAAACATAGTTCTGAAGGAGTAGAGAATTCCTTGAATGATCAATGATATAAATTTATAAGAAAAGTGTAATTGGTTGTGATACAGTAAAATAAAAGGCTAGAAATGGAATGAGACAAATAAAAGGGAAGAAGAAAGCTGTACATATCACTAAGTTGTCTTATGTGTTAACAGAGACCACTTCGAACCAAACAAAGAATTGTTTTGAATATAATAATTAACTAACAAGATAGGATAACCTATAAAATACCTATGAAAATTAAGGGTACATGTGGAGGAATAGAAATAATATTATATTTTCTCTTATGGAATGTAAATTCTGTGGCATTCTAGGCCATACCATGTATTAATGTGAAGATAAAAGGGATATCTAGATGGAGAGGAACATGGAAGTAAACAATGGAGAATGAGATAATATCCTTCATCATATAGAATAAATAAATTCTGTGGATATTTTTTTTAACTATTCTAACTTTTCCATTAAAATGTACATTTTAGGAAGAGAAAAAGTTAAAACCATAGAAAAAAAACTCAGAGTGAATTCATTACTGGTCAATGTACCATACTTACCCTATAAAATAAGTATTTACATCTGGAAGAAGAATATGAGTATGATTCAACCAATAATATTTAAATGATATTGGAGAGGATATCATATTCCTCAAATAAATCAGGTATCTCTTGGAAGGAAAAGAGGAAAATTGACAAATCCAACCTAGAAGTGATAACTCAAAAAGATATACAGAATAGTAAAAATTGGATTCTTAAGAGCAGTTCTCATCCCACATGACATGAAATGAAAATTTGTTGAAAAATGATAAGGAAAATATTTATGTAATAGTGATATTTTGCAATGATGGTTCCTTAAACATGAAAGGTATTAGAAATAAGGAATTAAAAAATAACGAGGAAAGGAAAAAATAATTAATCTACATGGAAGGATTGCATCACAGTCTACTAAGTTAAAGTCAATTATTTGACTTAACACTGGTAGTGAAATTTAATAATTTTTTTTTAACATCAATGGAAGAACATAAAATTCACTCATTAATGGATGGAGGATAATTGAAAATTTATAATTGATAGATAGTATATAAAATACATGTTTCTTAATAATTGAAGAGGAATTTTTTTTGGAATCAGAAGTTGGGTCAAATTAATCAAATGATCATGAAACACTTATCCAAGCTAAAGGATATTATAGACATTCCAAATCTAAACAGCGATCATGAAAAAATTGTGATGCTTTCATATAAAGAATGATGGTTAAGAATTCATATTGGTTAAAGAATAAAAGTGAATCAAATCCTATTTATGTAGTACACACAGATGTGTGATGTCCAATGAATGTGGATGGAACATATGAATATAGATAATTTATTATTTATATTGATGATTATAGTTGAATGGAATGTGTGATGTTTATGTAGTGTTAATGATAAGTGACTGAATGTATGAGGAGATATATCTGATTATTTGAGAATGAAACTGGGCACACAATCAATATATTATGATTTGTAAATGGAATAGAATAAACATCCATTGGATTTTAAAATTACCTTAAAATACATGGGATCATGAATAAAGTTTCATTAGTGAGAACATGACAAAAATGGGTTCTTTGAATGTAGAAATAAATAGGTGAATGGTGTGGAGGAAACTATAATAATTGAGAGTTTTTCTTCTCATCATTACTATAAAGAGGCTGTTAAAGTTGATGTTTATATTAAAAATTGAATAAGGTTTAGTATATGACTGAGCATGACACCATATGGGATATGGGATAAAAGGAATCCCTTAATAAGGTATTTTAATGTTTTTGTATTTAAATGTTCCATCGAAAAAATGAAGGAAATAAAGGTAAGTATAGTATTGTTATAGATTAGGAAATTAACTACAAGAAAAAGACCATTTCTCAGCATTTTTTTGGAAATGGAAACAGTTTAAAACTGCCGCCATATGGTTCTACGACAGTTTTTTAAAACCTCCACTCAAGTGTGTGTCGGCATAAATATGTGGAGGTTTCCTAGATTTAGCGGTAGTTTATGGTAACGGTCGTAATGGGTGCATTTCACAGCGGTTTACCTGGGGGAAACCGTCGCTAAAACCATTAATACCTCTAGGATATAATAAGGGAATATGAAAAATATTTAGCAGCTGTTAAAACCACCGCTAAAAAAATATCTATTTCTCCAGGGAAAACTGCTGCTAAAACCATTAAAACCGCCACGATATAATAAATTAATATGAAAACTGTTTAGCGACGGTTAAAAACACCGCTAAATTATTGTTCGTAGCGCTAGTTTTAACTGCCGCAGATAGAGAAATACCAACATTTTAGTGGCGATTAAAACCACCGCTAAATATATTATATTTATTTTGCAGTTGTTAAAACCTCCTCTAAAGCTAGATTTGCAAAAAAAAAAAAATGCAACTGATACTACATGCCCATTACCAATACCCTGAAAAAAACCCATTAAAATTGATATAACATATAACACATCAAAACCACAAAAAATTGCAACCACCCCACATCACAACCACCCCACATCACCACCACCACACATCACAACCACTACACATCACAACCACAACACATAATTTTGTTTCAAAAAGGATTTTTATCACAATCACTAATTTATTATAAAGGGTATTTACATAGAAATACAATATTGCATGGGAAACCAATTTAATAGTTCAATATATATTATTAGTCGTTTTCATATGTGGTGAGGTTATACAAACATACATAGAAAGTTTTATAAAAACCAAAACAACATACTATCTCAAAATAAGTCATAATTGTAAAACCAAGTAAGTGTGTCCATATAAGAATAAATAACAAGAATAATTAAAAATCATGCGATTTATCCCTTTACCTTAAAATCCAATTAATCGTGTTTATTATCTTTATTAAGATGATGTACCATTTAACCAAAGGAATACAAAAGCATGATATTTTCAAATATACATATAAAAAAGGGGAGATGAAGGATCCCCAATATAAGGCCCCAACCTTAAACCTTACTTAATCTTTAAATATTAAAAGATTACACATTGAGGATCTTTTCAGGTTTAGAGTTTTAGAGAATTAGAACATAAAACATGCATTACATTCCACAATTAAACAAAGTGGATACATAAAAGATAGTATTCATTTTTTCCATCAATGGAAACATATTTAAAATAAAGCATGGATTCTTTCTTGACACTTCCTTTACACTATCATCATATCATGTACCTTTCCCTTGACCTGTGAAAAACATTTCAAAAACTTGGGATGAGCATAAAAAGCTCAGTAAGGGATATAAAAGTATGAAATGAAAACATTAGTCCATGTATGAAATCATACTTCACTCATAAAACATAAGCATTTTAACATACCTCATCAAATCATGAATAAATAATAGAAATCATAAGACATAAAGGTAACTTGAGGCATTCATAACATTCTTACGTAGGGAGTAACCCTCTTGGTTATGTTTGGAATACCCATCATAGTATATTCCCTACAATTCTTCGGAGAAACCTTAACATTTAACTCCTTCCCATTACCCAATACATTGGAGAGCTATATCGGGTTCACCCACCCTTTGTTTATCATGGAACTACCCCTCTTCATAACAATGCCCAAGAACCATAACATAATCGTATCACATAAAACATGCATAAAGGAAACATAACATTTTCTCTTTTCAATCACAAGATATCAATACAACACATTGATATAAAAACATTATTAAAACCATTTTCAATACCAAAATAAAATAAAATTAAAACATGGTATTTATTTTTCTTTCAAAAAAGTTATGGCTTGTAGAGGAAGCCAGAACTCAAATAATGGCCACGGTGGCAGAGAAGTCGTTGTCGCCGCATACATACGACAAAAAAAACATTCTCTTTTATCATTTAGTAAAATCTTCATATAAAAATATTCCTTTTGAATAATCGTAAAAGTCAAAGGGGTTTCTACACCGTATAAAAGAAAGTTGTGTATAAAACAAAATATGCCTCAAAGAAAGGAGATTGAGACGGATTCCCTTACCTCGGGTCCGACTTGACTCGATTGTTCTTTAATGTCCTGAATAATAAACTTGAGTTAATTTCTACTTTCTTAAGAACCTTTTTCAAGTTCATTACTTATTACCATGTTATGAACATTATTTAATCATTTAAGTTAATAACGGTCGTTTTGTCGATATTTGGTACTTGAGTCAAAAGTGAACTTCTTATATTTACAAGTTGTTCACGTAGTCAAGTATTCATTATTTCAAGAATTATATTCATGGTGTAGATTCCATATATATCATATATATCCAGTATATACATACATTTATAATATTACATAATCATTTAGAGGTAAGAAATGAAATGCACCGTTCATGGAGACGGTAAGCCGTACGTACGCATAAACGCTACTTTCATTTCAATGTCATATTAATGGAATTAAAACTAAATGAGAGATATGTATATTTTAATTCTAGAGTTATATTCATCATTTATATGTAACATACATCATATATATCCATTATATACATGTACTTATAATAGTACATTACATTTGGGGATAATAAATGAAATGCACCGTTCATGGAGACGGTAAGCCGTACATACGCATTAACGCTACTTCCATTTCTATTTAATATTTAATGAAATTAAAACATAATGATAAATAATAGCATTATAATTACAATATGGTATCATATATAATATCATTAAATCTATCCTTTATACATACCACATATGGTATTAACGAATCAAATCACTTTGATGGGGCGATAGTCCGCACTTCCTAAAATGAAGATATCGCGTTTACCCATAATGGAAACCATAAAGGTATGACATAAATGAAAAATACAGAATCTTAAAGAAGAAATAAACATATTATATATCATATATAAATATAGTGACATCTTAATGGCCACCTTTGAAGGTGTTAAAAGAATATTGAACAATCATCGTTTTGTGAGGCAGAAATTCACCATCCACAGAAACAATATGTTCTTTAACCATTAGATGTAGGTGTGTGTAAGTGTAGCTAGAATACTTCTTATAACAACATCCTAGTATATTTAAGATACTGTAGTTGTTACAAAACAAATTAATAAAAAGAGTTTAGGGGGTTGGAGAAGCAAAATAAAACAAAAGAACACAAGTGAAGACATTACATTAAAATCAGGTAACTCTTTTTGATTTGAGCTCAAAGGCATCCTTGGGAAGACTTCTACCCAAAGTGAGGCTTCTAGGAGTAAGATAGGGATGTGGAGAGACAAAATGACCAGGTTTTGACCGAGAAAAAGGCTTGAGAGGCGTGGGTAAGGTGGTAGAGGTGGGGGCCTTTTATAAGAGGAGAGGAGGAGCAATCTTGGAAAGCTATAAAATGTTACTTTATTTTCAAATGAGTTTCGGATTTTAAAGGTCCCACATTGATTTATTTTAAGGATAAGGTGATAAGGGTTCGAGATATACTCATCCAATAGGTTTTTGACATGTGTAGGTCTTAGAATTTATATTATCGTTTCATTTTATTTAAATCGTTAAATAATGAGGTAATCACTACATCATCATGATGTCATAAATAATGTAATTTATTTAATGTATAAAAATTACAAAAAAACTACTATGATGTAGGAAATATTTTTATATTTCCAATGACTATTTATTGACCAATATATCATTTATTTAGACAAAATTAAAAATGTTTTACTCAGGTGATACATTCTTTGTTATATTTAACTTTCTTTAAAAATAAAAAGATAAAAAGTCACTTTCACACAAAAGTGATTCCATGGGGTCCCCAAGTTTTGCACAAGGCATCCCATGGTCGGCCAAGAGATAACCAGTAGCATTAGGACACATGTTGGGGTCATTTTTTGTTATTATAATATTATTTTATTATCCTTAACTACCTGATTACTCATTAATCAAGATAATTAAAGATAATTACAGTCGTTACTATTCATAATGTCCAAAAACAACAGAGTATTAATTAAATATTTTTGACATTCTGATTACAAATATGGAATCCATTTTACCAAATTCCAAACATATAAATTGCAATAGTTAATTTAAAAATAATTCCCGTTGTCAAAACAAATAGCGGGTTTTTTTGAAACAATATCTATGAAAAGTTTGGCACTTGTTTATGCCCAATTCCAAAGTGCAATTAATCCCAATGACCACCATTGGATTACATGTTAAAAATATATTATATTTACACTTTAAAACCAATTAAATAGATAATCTAACCATATAATTAAATTATATGAAAAAGTAGTTTTGATGTAAAATGCAGTATTTTTCACTATTCATTAAAAAAATGAACATTGTCAGAAAAATACCAAAAAAATTATCCAATGTAAATTTAAATGTCCGAATCATAAATAATAAGTTTATTTTGAAAAATAGAGCTTATAAAATTGTCAAAAGTTTGATTTAAAAATGGTTTGCCATCAAAAAGCAGTAAAACAATCTTTTAAAAATATTAGTGTATTCCATAATTAAGATTGGATTTATTCTCATTTTAAGCCTATAAAACACTATATAATTAATAAATAGAAATATATAAGAATATCTATTATTCATTACTTACATGGGATGTTACATCCTTCCCCCCTTTAGAAAATTACATCCCCGCAATTTATTTACTTATCGAATAAGTGGGGGTATTTAGCCCTCATTGCATTTTCAGATTCCCATGTCGCCTCTTCAATCATGTGTTTTTTCCACAAAACCTTTACCTAATGAATCACCTTATTCCGTAACACTTTCTCCCTATGGTCAAGAATCTGTACCGGTTGTTCCTCATAAGATAGGTTTATTTCCAGCTGAACTACCTCTGGTCTCAAAACATGAGATGGATCTGGCATGTACATCCTTAACATTGAAACATGAAAAACATTGTGTACCTGAGATAAACTCGGAGGTAAAGCCACTCGGTAACCAACTGATCCAACTCTCTCCAGAATTTCATATGGTCCAATGAACCTTGGACTCAACTTTCCTTTCTTACCAAATCGCATCACACTTTTCCATGGCGAGACTTTGAAAAAAACATGATCACCTACCTCAAAAGAGAGATCCTTCCTCCTGTTGTCCGCATAACTCTTCTGCCTGCTCTGAGCTGTTCTCATGTATTTCTGTATCAGCTGAACTTTTTTTCCAACTCTTCTACCAATTCTAGTCTCATAAGCTTCCTTTCACCTACTTCATCCTAGAAAGCAGGAGTTCGACACCGCTTCCCATATAACTCCTCAAATGGTGCCATCTGTATACTGGAATGAAAACTGTTATTATAAGAAAACTCAACCAAAGAAAGATGTTGGTCCCAACTTCCCTGATAATCCATCGAACAAGCACATAGCATATCTTCCAAAGTTTGAATTGTTCATTTTGACTGCCCATCTGATTGAGGATGAAAAGTTTTACTAAAATTTATTCTAGTACCCAACGACTTCTAAAGTCATTTCCAAAAGTTAGAAGTAAACCTGGGATCACGATCAGATAAAATGGAGAGGGGAACTCCATGTAACCTGACTATCTCTTTAAGATACAAACGAGAAAGTTGATCTAGGGAAAAAGTATCTCGTATAGCAAGGAAATGAGTAGATTTAGTTAAGCGATCAACAATAACCCAGATTGCATTATTACCTCGAGGTGTCTTCGGCAATCCCACAACGAAGTCCAAGGATATATTCTCCCATTTCCACTATGGTACTGGTAAAGGATGAAGCATCCCTTTAGGTAACTGCCGCTCTGCTTTTACCTGTTGACAATTCAAACACTTCACAGTAAAATCAGCAATATCTCTTTTCATTCCATCCCACCAGTAATACTCCCAAAGATCTCTATACATCTTAGTACTGCCAGGATGAACTGAAAATGGAGAACTATGAGATTCACATAACAACTATCTCTTCAACTGTGAATCACAAGGCACACACAATCTCTTCCCAAGTCTCAAAACACAATCATTATCAATGTTGAATTCAGGCAACTTACTCTTCTGAACCAGCTCTACCTTTTTCTGCAACTCGCTATCTTGCTTCTGTGCTTGCTTAATTCTGTCTGATAGAGAAGATTTCACTGATACCTGAAACAAAACAGAAGGACATCCTGCACCAAAAACTTCTATGCCAAATTTCATCAAATCCTTATCCAAAGTATCACGTTCCAACCGCAACATTGTTAATGAAGCATTACTTTTTTGAATCAAAGCATCAGCCACTTTATTTGCTTTTCCCGGATGGTAATGAATTGTACAATCATAATCCTTGATTAATTCTAGACATCTCTTTTGTCTCATGTTCAATTCTTTTTGAGTGAATATATACTTTAAACTTTTGTGATTGGTATATATTTCAAACTTTACTCCATACAAATGATGCCTCCAAAATTTTAAAGTGAAAACAACAGCTGCTAATTCCAAATCATGTATAGGGTAATTTACCTCATGAGTTTTCAACTATCATGAAGCATAAGCAATTACCTGATCATTCTGAATTAGGACGAAACCATGTTCTTTCAATGAAGCATCACTGTAGATTTTAAACTCACCATTCCTAGAAGGAAGTGCCAAAACTGGATCATTCACCAATTTTCTTTTCAACTCCTGAAAACAATCATCACATTCTTTTGTCCAGATAAACTTAACACCCTTCTGAGTTAGCTTAGTCATTGGACTAGATAACCATGAAAAATTTCTAACAAACCTTCGTTAATATCCTGCCAAACCAAGGAAGCTACAAATCTCAGTTACATTTGTGGGTCTTGGCCATTCTTCAACAACCTTTGTTTTTGCAGGATCAACAGTTATCCCATCTTTAGAAACAATGTGACCAAGGAAAGAAATTTGTTGCAACCAAAACTCACACTTGCTGAATTTCCCATACAATTTCTTTTCTTTTAAGGTTTGTAAAATAACCCTTAAATGTCTTTCATGCTCCTCTTTAATTTTAGAAAACACCAAAATATCATCAATGAAAACCACCAAAAACTTATCCAAGAACTCATGGAAAATTCTATACATTAAGTCCATGAATACAGCAGGTGCATTGGTTAGCCCAAAAGGCATTACTACAAATTCATAATGGCCATATCTTGTATGAAACGCGGTCTTTGGAACATATTCTTCCTTTACCTTCAGCTGATGGTACCCCGATCTCAGGTCAATCTTTGAAAAATACTGAGCTCCCTGGAGCTAATCAAACAAATCATCAATATGAGGCAAAGGATATTTGTTATTAACAGTGATGTTATTCAAGGCTCTATAATCAATGCAAAGTCTCATAGAACCATATTTATTTTTAACAAATAAAACAGGAGAACCCCATGGTGATGTGCTAGGTCGAATGAAGCCTTTCTCTAATAAATCTTGCAATTGCTCCTTCAACTCTAAAAGTTCAATTTGAACCATTCGATAAGGGGGTTTTGAAATTGGCTTAGCATCAGGAAATAAGTCAACAGTAAACTCAACATCCCAATCTGGTATTATTCCAGGCAACTCATCAGGAAAAACATCAGGATACTCATTTACCACCGGAAAATCATTAATCTGAACAGTTCCTTTGTTTTCAACAATATGTGCAAAGTAACATTCATTTCCATCTTTTACAAGTTTCTCGGCCTCTTGATATATTATCAACAGTAAGGGTTCATTCTTGTACAAAAACTGAAAGTATTTCTAAAAAGAATCTTCTTTAGCTCTATAGTCAATCTTAGCATGGTAAATAGAGAGCCAATCCATACCTAGGATAACATCAAACTCTACTTGAGGTAGAAAAATTAGGTTTGCAAGTAGGTTCTTTCCACGGACAAGGATAGGAAGATTCTTATAAATTCTTTTTACCTCAACATTTCCCCCAGGTGTTTTTACCACAATTTCAGGTGTCATTTCTTGAGATGGTATTCCCATTTTACTAGAAAAGTTTTCAGAGATGAAAGAATCTGTAGACCCCGAATCAAAAAACACACTGGAATAATATGAAAAAACAAACAAAGTACCTGATACAACTTCATTTGATGGCCCGACATCTTCTGAAGTAGTTGCAAAGGATTTCACCACCCCTTTCTTCTTGTAGTCTAACTGCTTCCCATCACTCAAGCTCTCTATCGGACGCTCGTTTGTATAGTGACCCATCTTATTGCACTTAAAAAATTTCACTAACTGTAAATAAAATTTGGACTTACCATCACCTTGATCTTTTTCAGTGCAATCATGAGCCTTATGTCCCATATTATCACATCGGTAGCACTTTCTAGAATTCAGAAGACATTCCCCATCATGCCTTTTACCACATTTATCACAAACTGGAAACTTAGTTTTCTTACCATCAGACCTTTTTAAAGAATTCTTCCCTTTCTCCTGCCATCTCGGTCTCTTCTTCTGTTGGTTGTTATAGAACACTTGATCATCTACAAACTCCATTTACACCTTCTCAGCACATCGAACAAGCTTTTCATAACTTTTGAACTCATGAGAAGCTAATGCCCTTTGATATTTTGGCTTTAATACTGAGTAAAAACGATTGATTTTACTATCAAGGTCTTGGATAAAATTTGGAGCATACCTTGCCAATCGAGTGAACCTTTCTTCATAGGCAGCCACTGAGTCTTCCTCTTGCCTCAATTCCAGGAATTTTTTTCTATCCTAAGTCGAACAACCTTAAGAAAATACTTCTCAAGAAACATACCTTTGAATTCATCCCAGTTGAGAACATCAATCTCATCAACATCCCTGATATTTTTAACCATAGACCACCACTGATCTGCTTCACCCTCCAAACGATAAATAACAAGACTAACCTTTTGATTGTCTGAACACCCCATGACATCGAAAATCTTCTCCACTTCTTTAATCCTCCCTTCAGAAAGCACAGGGTCAGATGATCCTCTGAATGATGGGGGATGTCGCCTCATGAAATGTTCCACCACTGACATGTTCCCCTACGGTTGATCTGGCTGATCTCGTGCATGGATACCACCACCATTTATCGCTTGAGTCAACTGCGCCATTACTGCAAAAAACTATTTAGTTCCAATTAAGACCATCTCAGGATGCTGATTCGGAAGGTTATTTCCTTCTGTATTCCTTCCTAGCACTACTTCCCTGTTTCCTCTACGGAAACCATTCTGAACAAACATGTCTTAGATAAAGCAACATGTTAATCTTCAAATTCTATATCATTTCAATTTACCACAAAAAAATATTTTTGGATAATAATTTAATAGAATTATAACTTCTAAAGTTATCTAAACCTACCTTTGATACCAACTATAAGGCCCCATCCTTAAACCTTACTTAATCTTGAGTTATTACAAGATTACACATTGAGGATCTTTTTAGGTTTAGAGTTTTAGAGAATTAGATCATAAAACATGCATTACATTACACATTTAAACAAAGTGGTTACATAAAAGATAATATTCATTTTTCCCATCAACGGAAACATATTTAAAGTAAAGCATGGATTCTTTCTTGACAATTCCTTGACACTATCATCATATCATGTACCTTTCCCTTGACCTATGAAAAACATTTCAAAAACATGGGATGAGCATAAAAAGCTCAGTAAGGTATATAAAAGTACGAAATGAAAACATTAGTCCATGTATGAAATCATACTTCACTCATAAAACATAAGCATTTTAACATACCTCATAAAATAATGAATAAATCATAGAAATCATAAGACATAAAGGTAACTTGAGGCATTCATAACATTCTTACGTAGGGAGTAACACTCTTGGTTACGTTTGGAATACCCATCACAGTATATTCCCTAAATCTATTCGGAGAAAACTTAACATTTAACTCCTTCGCGTTACCCAATGCATTGGAGAGCTATATCGGGCTCACCCTCACTTAGTTTATCATGGAACCACCCGTCTTCATAACAATTCCCAGGAACCATAACATAATCGTATCACATAAAACATGCATAAAGGAAACATAACATTTCCACTTTTCAATCACAAGATATCAATACAACACATTGATATAAAAATATTATGAAAACCATTTTCAATACCAAAATAAAAGAAAAGTAAAACATGATATTTATTTTTCTTTCAAAAAAGTTATGGCTTGTAGAGGAAGCCGAAACTCAAATAATGGTCACGGCGGCGGAAAAGTCGTTGTTGCCGCATACGTACGACAAAAAAAAACATTCCCTTTTTTAGTTTAGTAAACGCTTCGTATAAAAAGATTCCTTTTGAATAATCGTAAAAGTAAAAGGGGTTTATACACCTTATAAAAAAAAGTTGTGTATAAAACAAAATATGCCTCAAAGAAAGAAGATTGAGACGGATTCCCTTACCTCGGGTCTGACTTGAATCGATCGTTCTTTAATGTCCTGAATAATAAACTTGAGTTAATTTATACTTGCTTAAGAACCTTTTTCAAGTTAATTACTTATTACCATGTTATGAACATTATGAAATCATTTAAGTTAATAACGGTCATTTTGTCGATATTTGGTACTTGAGTCAAAAGTGAACTTCTAATATTTACAAGTTGTTCACGTAGTCAAATATCCGTTATCTCAAGAATGATATTCATGGTGTAGATGCCATATATATCATATATATCCAGTATATACATGAATTTATAATATTACATAATCATTTAGAGGTAAGAAATGAAATGCACCATTCATGGAGACGGTAAGCCGTACGTACGCATGAACGCTACTTTAATTTCTATGTCATATTAAAGGAATTAAAACTAAATGAGAGATATGTATATTTTAATTCCAGAATTATATTCATCATTTAGATGTAACATACATCATATATATCCATTATATACATGTACTTATAATAGTACATTACATTTGGGGATAAGAAATGAAATGCACCGTTCATGGAGACGGTAAGACGTACGTACGCATGAACGCTACTTCCATTTCTATTTCATATTTAATGGAATTAAAACATAATGATACATAATATTATTATAATTCCAATATTGTATCATATATAATATCATTAAATCTATCCTTTATATGTACCACATATGGTATTAACGAATCAAATCACTTTGAGGGGGCGGTAGTCCGCACTTCCTAAAATGAAGATATAACGTTTACCCATAATGGAAACCATAAAGGTATGCCATAAATGAAATATACAGAAGCTTAAGGAAGACATAAACATATTATATATCATATATAAATATAGTGACATCTTAATGGCCATATTTTAAGGTGTTAAAATAATATTGAACAATCATCGTTTCGTGAGGAAAAAATTCACCATCCAGAGAAACAATATGTTCTTTAACCATTAGATGTAGGTGTGTGTAATTTTAGCTAGAATAATTCTTATAAAAAAATCATAGTATATTTAAGATACTGTATTTGTTACAAAATAAATGAATAAAAAGAGTTTAGGGGGTTGGAGAAGAAAAATAATACAAAAGATCACAAGTGAAGACAAAACCTTAAAATCGGGTAACTCTTTTTGATTTGAGATCAAAGGATTCCTTGGGAAGAATTATGCCCAAATTGAGGCTTCTAAAGGTAATAGAGGGATGTGGAGAGACAAAATGAGTAGGGGTTGGCCGAGCCAAAGGCTTGAGAGGTGTGTGTAAGGTGGTAGAGGTGGGGGCCTTTTATAAGAGGATAGGAGGGGCACTCTTGGAAAGGTATAAAATGTTACTTTATTTTCAAATGAGTTTCGGATTTTAAAGGTCCCAAATTGATTTATTTTGAGGATAAGGTGATAAGGGTTTGAAATATACTCATACAATAGGTTTTTGAAATGTTTAGGGCTTAGATTTTATATTATCTTTTCATTTTATTTAAATCATTAAATAATGAGGTAATCGCTGCATCATCATGATATCATAAATAATTTAATTTATTTAATTTTAAAAAATTACAAAAAAACTACAATGATTTAGGAAATATTTTTATCTTTCCAATGACTATTTATAGTCTAATATATCATTTATGTAGACAAAATTAAAAATGTTTGACTCAGGTGATACATTCTTTGTTATATTTAACTTTCTTTAAAAATAAAAAGATAAAAAGTCACTTTCACACAAAAGTGATTCCATGGGGTCCCCAAGTTTTGCAAAAGGAATACCATGGTCGGCCATGAGACAACCAGTATCATTAGGATAAATGTTGGGGTCATTTTTTATTATTATGATATTATTTTATTATCCTTAACTACCCGATTACTCATTAATCAAGATAATTAAAGATAATTACCATCGTTACTATTCATAATGTCCAAAAACAACAGAGTCTTAATTAAATATTTTGGACATTATGATTCCAAATATTTAATCCATTTTACCAAATTTCAAACATATAAATTTCAATATTTAATTTAAAAATAATTCCCGTTGTCAAAACATATAGCGGGTTTTTTTGAAACAATATCTATGAAAAGTTTGGCACTTGTTTATGCCCAATTGCAAAGTAAAATTAATCCCAATGACCACAATTGGATTACATGGTAAAAATATATTATATTTAAACTTTAAAACCAATTAAAAATATAATCTAACCATATAATTAAATTAGATGAAAAAATAGTTTTGATGTAAAATGCAGTATTTTTCACTGTTTATTAAAAAAATGAACATTGTCAGAAAAATACCAAAAAATTATCCAATGTAAATTTAAATGTCCCAATCATAAATAATAAGTTTATTTTGACAAATAGAGCTTATAAAATTGTCAAAAGTTTGATTTAAAAATGGTTTTCCATCAAAAGGCAGTAAAATAATCTTTTAAAAATATTAGTGTATTCCATGCTTAAGATTGGATTTATTCTCATTTTAAGCCTCTAAAACACTATCTAATTCATAAATAGACATATATAAGAATATATATTATTCATTAATTACTTGGGATGTTACACCCAACCTTGACTGAATCTTTAAGGATAAATGAACAAGAAACAAGGATAAACCTCCCTTAATCTCAAGTGAATCACTATTGAATCCAATGAATAATAAGACTCCATCCAAAACCACCCAAAAAAGAGGAGAATTACCATCATAATGAACTCTTGAAAATTATATAAATATAATAAAAAAGTAATGGGTAAATTAAGGGCTACCATGAATCAAATAACTTCAATCTAAATGATCCAATATGATCCAAGTGGTTTGGAGCACCAAGGGAGGTGACTGGGGAAGGGGAGGATGAGTAAGGTTTAACCAAGAATTGATGGAAAGTCTAAAATTCAAAACAAGGAGGTAATAAAACTCTTATTTATAAGTCAGTCACACTAGACTCTACCAAAACATGGTTAATATCCAAAACTCATGTGGCGGGGTTGGTAAAAGTGTGATCTAGAACCCTCATTATAGTTTAATCTTTTTTCCCATTTTTAAATGGAATTTTCCCTCCCATAAATCTTAGAACAAGGAGTGGTCTAAGCCATAATGGTTCTTCTATATTCTTCCATGTATTGAATCTATGACCTAGTTCCCATTTCCCAACCATTTTACCCTCACTATGCCCAAGGCTACAATGTGGTGAGCTTGGGTTTCCTATTTTGGATAGGTGGTCCTCTGATATTCCCTACCCACCCAAGGGAATTTCAATATTATCATGGTGCATAGTAAAACCACTAGGACAACACACATAACACCATGTCATTCCCAAGTCATGGTTGTATATCCCATTTTACACAAGAGGATCCCTAACATAAAACTACCTCCTTCATATCCAGACAAGTCATTACACAAGCCGTGGTGGCCATCAAATAGATAAAACACCACCTCAAACCTTAAAATCACCACAAAACTCACCCTAAACATCCCCAAGACTTGATAATGCACAAAGGGATGTTTATAAAGGGTATGTATCATTACACTTATTCTATTTATTTTGTTTTCCCTATTATTTATCAATTCTAAGTCATGGTGATCATATTTTACCCAAAATTATAAGAACTATGTGTGGATTGATTACTATTTTCCTGGGATACATAGTTATTCCTAGATCTCTTATCTCAAACCCAACCAAAAAACCGATATCAAATCCCCCACTTTATCTTAGTGACTGGGTTTCTTCATTAACATTGGTTTTCCATCCATAGGGTTGGCATCAAGACAAGTTCATTTAATTTTAAACATCACTTTAAACTATATTAAACCACATATAATAAGGTATTTTTCATATGATCTTAAACTATAGATTATTTTATTAATTTTTACATGATGTTAAACTATGTGATGCATGGTCCATCTTGTAAGACTTTAATCTTCTTAGACCAGTCTACCTAGTAAGACCTATCATCCTCTACATATTATGAAAATCTACATAAGGATTATTAGCATGTGGTTCTTTATCCATAAACCTATGTTATTAAAAAATTACTCTTACCCTGGGAAATATTCTAATATGCATAGGGGTATTATATAAAAACTATATGTGGACTGATTCATGATGTTTAAATATATGAAATGATGTTGGGATCTCCTATAATAGGACTTGGTGAAAATTATAATCAAACTGGTTATACCCTAAAGGTGAGACCTTTAATCATTCACATCAATTTGTTTATTTCTTCCTCACATGATGGTTCCCATACATCTCATCCTTCTCCTCCTATACACGAGACAAATTTTTATAGAGGACCTTTTCCAAGAACTATGAATTTATTGATTTCTGTTACTACAGGATATGTTTTTGATCATTCATACTTGGGTAAAAAACCTAATAAATTTAGGAAAAATGAATATTAAAACATTATTCATGATAAAAAATAATTTACATATATGGGGCATACCACACTCAAGAAATCAAGACATAAAAGGAAACATCAAAAATCAATAAAATACATAAAATGAAACATTAGAAATCAAGAAAATGTTAGGTCATGAAAATGCTTGGTGGAAAATATGTGCCACACATTATACATATACAAACTGACTATTACCATATTTTTCCAACATATCAACAGAACAACTAATCACAGTTCGATGATGAACAAAGTTATTTAACCTCTCCACCCCCATTTCTACTTCCTGCTATAACCTAAAATAAGATTATATTGAAAATTAAATATTGTTGTATATTTATATTTAAAATTAAACTAATAAAATATTACAAATTAAATGACTTTGAATCTTTTTGATTTACATTCTCACCACCAGTAGATGAAATACCACCGGGGGTAGATCCGGTCATCTTATCATATAAATCAATCAATGCTTTATGTAAAACAGATATCTGAGCCCCCTGTTTGTGAACTGTGTTTCGTAGAGAAACAATCTCTCTCTGAGTATCTCATTGTATGGAATGACTAAATCCAGGAGTAGATGCAGCTGCAATACTTAGGGGATTTAAAAATACCTCAGATGGTATGGGTCCTAAACCCATCCCATGCACCCTACTATGATGCTCCTTCCCAAAGACTTTAGCAACCGGGTTATCCTGGGAGACTGAGTAGGACTGTACAGGATTGAAATCCCATAGTTCTATAATTATTACCTATAAATCAAAAAATAGTCATATTAGAAGCAATATATATTAACATAGTAACAATTGATAATAAGTTATTATAATGAAAAATGAGTTCATAACCCAACTTCTTTGGCAAGCTCATTAACAAAACTTCCATCAGATTTTTGGTGAACATTCAACCTCACTTATTTTCAGGATGCTTCGTGCCCTAAACTCTGTGACTGAATTAAATAAACATAAATAAAAAATTTAATATATTAAGCATATAATATTGTCTTATAAATATTTAAACTAATGAAAAGATTACTAGAGCAGATTGAATTCCAGAAAAACTCTTTGACCCTGCAGTGTGAGGGATGACCTGCTTAGCCCGACTTGATGCATTCTTTCTTGAAAGATCCTAAAATAAATAAAATAAAATTTAATATTAATGTATTAAATGTCATCTTCTATTCATATACATGTATAAATGTAAAATTATATTATTATAGTAATATATATTTAAATACCATCTGATTCTCATCATGATGTCTGTCAAGAAAAACATTCCATTGCTCTTTGGGTACCCCATCAGGTAGTTTGTCATACATCGGTTGGGTGGTCAATGAAGTATCATTGACATCTCCCCAAAATATCCATTTAAAGTTTTTCTATTTTTTGCCAAGATTTTTCAATGTCCACTTTCGTGCTATCACATCAGCAACCATAAAGTGGAAAAAAATTAGTACATAGAAATTCATTTTGAAAATATTAATAAAATGACATTAAATTACACCATAATGTATTAAAATAACCATTATTTTGGAATAAAAAACAACATTTTACAACATTAAAGCATATGTATCCAATAATTATATGAAATAGGAACGAAAATGAGCTCTATGGCCAGCTGGCCTAAAATCTAGCCAAGTAATCCTGCTGTGTCATCTATAGGGACCCCATATGAATCAAATGGGGAAACTATCATTTTTCCAATCAGATTACATACATCTAAACTTTTTATATTTTTTTTCTATAGTTTCATTATTTCCATCTTTAATGAACAATCAGTTAGTATAAAAAAAGTGCAAAAAATTTATTCACATTTAAATTTTTACCTAAAACAATCACCCTCCAATATCTCCACGAAGAACTAGAAGTGGAATGATGCTCCCCCACTGTTGAGTCTTTTGAAGCGGAAGGTGATGACTGAGCTGCTGAAGGGATGCTCAGATACGGTGTGAGAGATAGTGCAGAGGGAGATGGTGTAGGGGTAGTCGGATGGTGGCTTAGATTTCATAGGGAGGGAGACAGATTGATTGTCATCTGTCGCAGTGGTTGATGAAATAGTATATCGCTTCCTCCTTGGCATTCTGTCATTTAATCAAATAAAATTAAGTTCAGAACATATATTTAAAAATAATTATGCAGAAAAAATTAAAAAAGATAACATATTAACAATACAAACAAAAAAAATATACATAACAATGATAATGAATAATTACACAAGGGAAAAAAGTGGTTGCTAAATGAGTGCATAACAATACATACAATAATTTTATCCTTCAATCATGTCAGTTTCCTACTCCATTACTTCATCCGCTTTATTCATCCTTTCTAGACTAATATTTTCAATATCATGGTGGACAAATAATTTTAATTCTTGTTGTTGATGAGATTCAATGTTAGAGGTAAAATCTTCTACTTCATAACCCATATCATATATATGTCTTTTTTTTACGTGAGAAACTACACTCCACCCTTCATCAAAAACATCATTCACATAATATACCATTTTTTCTTATGATGATAAGATATATGGATCATGTAGTTCACAATCACCAACATCCATCAAGTGAGAGAAGTTCACAGAAGTAAATTGCAAGGAATCTATTTTTACACCTCTGATAATATCAACCCAATTTCATTTGAATAAAACAACTAAAAAATGCTCGTGGTAGTTTAATTCATTAATATCGGTTGGATTTACATAGTATCCCACTTTAGAAAATGTAAATATACCACTATTCTATGTTTTCAAACCCTCTTCTCGATCTACTATACAAAATTTAAATCTATTCACATTGTAAGCGTCGAACTTTCTAACTTGTTTTAGAGGACCTCGAACAAGAAACTTCAAATCTTCTAACAAATATATTTGAGTATTATTATTCATGACAAAAAAAAAATAAATATACTTTATTATAATTACAAAATATATGTGTCAACCTAATATTCGTATTTATTGTAATATTTATAAACTTACTCATCGTGCAAACCATTCTACAAGCTCTTTATTAATATCATTCATTATATATTTCTCATTTCGTGTTCAGCCTCTCATTCATCTCGTTTTTTTGTATCCTCAACTCTATAATAATTGGATCTGCAATTTCACTATTCATCATAACATATATATGTACCTGTAATAATTCCATTTCTATTAGTGTAACATTTGAGGTCCTACCAAATGATCGGACAATAACAGGAAATATTTTTGATTTCCCATATATTTGAGATTGAGTCGATGTGTCATCAACACGTCCAACTAAATTAAATATTGTATCAATATCATCCATGTATCTAGAACAAATGTTAATACACTCTTCTTCCAAATAGCCTTCAGCAATAGACCCTTGTGGTTGAGCTTTATTTCTCACGTATGATTTCAAATGCCCAAGATATCTGTGAAATAAAAAAAATCAAACATAATTATGCATTTAATTAAGTGCCAAAATTTTCTACTTAATTAAAAATCATATAAATAATGTACCTATCAATTGGATACATCCATCGATAATGAACGAGGCCTCCTAATTTAGATTCCTTAGCCAAATTCCCAGTTAAATGCATCATGATAGTAAAAAACAATGGAGGAATGATCATATACATTTCACAAAGTGGCAATACAAACCACTCTTGAATGATTTCAAGCTCAAATGGATGTAGAGATTTCTCAAATAGTTTCCTAAAAATGTGTAGAATTGGAGTACAACAGCAGTAACTTTTTTAGGTAATAATGTACAAAATTCCAATGGTAGTAACTGCTATAAAAAAATGTGAATCATGACTTTTAAATCCATGTAACATATGATTAATTAAGTCAAAACAACTTGATATGTTACTTGAATACCAATCAGATACTTTCACATGCTTTAAAATTCAAAGGAATGTATCTTTATCCCAATTTTTTCATTTAAAAAATTGTCGCAACATACTTTTCATTCTAATCTGGCAGCAGATCACATTTTATGTTCATTACTTGTAAGTCTTTCCAAGCATTGAGATGATCCTTCGACATTCCATGCTCATTAAGAAATGTGGATATCAAAATTTTATAATTTTTTTTCTCAATATGAATCACATCAAGATTATGCAGCAAAAAATTAAATTCCCAATAGGGATGTTTGAAGAATATATTTTTTTCTTCCATTGTTCCATTCTGATTTAACTTGATGATGCACTTCGAACCATTTTCCTGCTATCAATCAAATGATAAACCTTATCAATCAAATGATAAACCTTCCCAAATTCTATTTCATATTTTATAAGTTGTGTCAATATTTTATAACCAATTTAAAACATTGGAGGTGGTCTACGATCAATGAAACCGTCAAATTTTGATCTGTTCAGCTGAAATCTATGAGATGCATCGAGAAATCATCGATGGAAAAAGAAGAACCATTTTCTACTGTGAGGTAGCCATTTGGGCTCAGTGTCAAAGTTACAAATAGGACATGCCAAACCCATGTATGTATTCGAACCAGATAAATTCCCAAGCTTAGAGAAGTCACTAATCGTCCACATTAAAGCAGCATGCATTTTGAACAGTGTTTTAGAATAAGCACCAAATGTTTCAACACCATTTCTCCATAACTCTTATAAATATTCTATTAATGGATGTAAGTATACATCAAAATAATTTCCTGGAATTTTCTCTCTAGGAATAATCATCAAAATGATAAAATACGTTTGTTTCATACACATCCATGGAGACATATTGTAAGGGATCAAAATAACTGGCCAAATGCTATAACTAGCACTCAAAGTCCCAAATGGGTTGAATCCATCACCAACTAATCCCAATCAATCATTCCTAGGATCTTCTGAGAAATATGGATGTAATTAATCAAATTTCTTCCATGATTGTAAATCTCATGGATGTCTCATTAACCCATAATTTTTATTATCTACAGAATGCCACTTCACGTGTTCGACAGTTTTCAATGACATGAATAATATTTGGAATCAAGGATTTAAAGGAAATTAATGTAAAAACATTGTAGGTGTGTTTCTTTTCTTCTTCTTCATGGTAATATGTTGATTTAGACTTCCAACATCACCCATTGACTGCCATCTAGAAGTAGATTTTTTTTGCAGTCCTCTCTTCTTGAACCCTCTCGCCAATAAAGCGTATAATCATTGGGACACACATGTATTTTTGTATAATTCAAACCAAGCATGTTAAAAACTTTTTTAATATCATAAAAATAATCGGGGATGTTTTATTTAGGAAATTAATTACCCAAAAATTTAAATATCATGGACATTTCCTTATTTATAATTCTACATAGACATTTGATATGGTACAACTTCAGCAAAAAAGAAAGTTTTGAATATTTTAAAAATCCACTATAAAAATCTTTATTTCCATCATCAACTAAATCATGAAACATATTTTTCTCAGTGATGTTTTATTTTACATTTGTCTCTATATAATCAATAGGAGGATCCACAGATATGTTACAATCTTCATATGGTTGTCCTAAAGTCTCAAAAACATCACTTGCCACGTTGCTATTTATAGCAGCATCATCTGGTTATTCTGATTTGTTTTTACATTGATGTCATTGTATTTCAGTGCCAAATGCATCATTTATAAGTTTTTTCATTTCATTTCCCTTTGTCGAAAAAGTTGTGAGCACATTCTGTAGATTGTCATCAGTGCTCAACCTTTCTGTAACGTTTGATTCTCCATGCCAAATCCAACACAAATATTGACCAAGTAATTGATTCAATATTAAATGTTTATAAAATTTATATCTTTTCAACCATCTTCTAAATTCACATTAAAGACATTGAAATCTTATTCTCCCATCAACGGATCGATTGGAAATTGAAAAATCTAAAAATTCCTCAAAACCCTTAACATACTGAGGCGTGTTCCTCTATAATGTGATCCAATTTTTATCCATGTATATCACAATGTGCCTACATAATATTAAAAAAAATTAAAACACATAAATATCAATACATAAGTAAATATATTCATATATAATAGTTGAAAAAATATATAAATATGTTAAATATTTGAAAAAAGTCTAGGATTTGATCAAAAAAATCCCCAAATACCCTTTTTCCCAATAGTCCATGGTAACGTAAGGCACTTTAAGATGATATATGGCCAGGAAATTTCACAAAATTTACCAATTAAGTCTCAAAAATACTATCTATTGTCTACCAAGACATCCCAAAATATATAGCAATTTCAAAGAAGAGGCATGAATGCCGTTGATATAGAATTGTCAGAAACCAACCTAGATAACCTGCCTAAGCGGCATATTATAGGGTTTCTATGTAGATCATATATTTCATGGATAAATAGATATATGAAAATAAATAAGAATGAGGTTGATAAAATAGAGTCATATTATATTTTTAATGATATACATGCGTGATAAAGGATACTGCTGGAGGAATCATGGAGGAAGGGAAATAGATGTTGGGATGATGAGAAAGCGTCAAAGGTGGAGCTAGAGGAATGGACGCAGGGAGAAAGATATAGAATATTTTTTCATATGAAAAAAAATCACTCAATTGAAATTAATCATCTGTAAACACACCTTATATTAGTTATGTAAAAATGAAACCATAACCAAATGTATTGATCCATCACTAGTAAGAATAATTTATATTATCATGGGTTTATAAAGAGAATTTTAGGTTAACATAACCATTTTATTAACTAGAGTAATATCCATAAAAATACATGGTTCAATATATATGTTCACATTGGGTATTTATAAATTTAAGACATCCATTTTGTGCAGCATACTCAGTAGGACAATTTTTGGTGATTTAATGTAGTTATTATAAAATGCATACCAAATACTGTCAAATGATTTTATGATTATATTGTCTATGTTATTTGTGCTAAAAAATATATCTATTCAATAAAAATCCCCAAGGTAATTGACTATGTTTCATAAGTGGTCATAGAAATGTAATTATACAGAGACACATACTGTATAAGAAAGATAAAACCAACGTGATATGGTTTTATATTCAGAACATATGTTATATATTATTATTTTATAATATATAATTAATATCCTATATAGAGTAATATGTTTTAACTAGTCACGATTAACCACTCCATATGAATTCAATAAAGGAATCTAAATTTATAAATTTACTTCTTTGTTTTGTTTTATTCTCAAATTGATGTATTATTATTGGGGGTGTTCAAGATAATCTATGCATAGGTGAATAAAAGTGGTAATAATAAGGGATTTTTTATACCATTTACCCATGCATTAATTTATTGATAGATCAAAATTTAATTTCTCACTTCTGAGTAGAGGAAGAAAAATATTGGGCACAATTGACCATAATACAATCTAATATTCATTTTCATAACAAATTATTACCTGTAATTTCTATTAATAATAATCTATTACAAAATTCATGTTATATCATGAAATAACCTAGGTTTTTATATCATGATAAACACACTTTAATCCAATTTTAAATTCATTATTAATCAATGATATCCACACCCATGAGTATCAGCGATTTCTTCCACAATATAATTGAATCTAAAGAGATCCAAGGAATAATCACACCCATGCTTTATAATGATTAATCGTTCAATTATTTAATGTCAACATTGTGATGGAAAAATTGTTATACTAAAAATTATTAATAATTAAACATACCATTAGGATTGGTGGATATGTTTCAAATAAATGTAAAGGAGAAAAGACTACCTAAGATGAGAATCGGTGAGGCGGTGAGGGGCTAGGGTTTCGGGGGTCGTGGGGGGGGGGGGGTCTCGTAGGGGTCGGGGAGAGAAGGGGGGTCACGGGGAAGTGTTGGGGTTAAAAAAAGTGTTAACAGTGATTTATAAAAATCCACTGATAAATCATTAATAAAAACTTTAGTGGCATTTTAGTAAACCGATTATAAAAAACCGCTGCAAAAAGATATTAATGTTATAGTGTAAGTTTTCTTGGGTAGTCAATGAAGAGTAAAGCCAAAAAAATGCTCCAATAATCATATTAAAAAGAATACAGAGAAAAATTATTTTAATATAATTGAGGATAAATATATGAACAACTCAAGGAGATCATATGTTTAAATGATTGAAGATGAAGAAGAAATTAGAAAAGGGATAGATTCAAATATAAATATTGTGGAAGGCTTAGCCAACATTCAGGGATTCTAAAATTATGATAATTCAGAAGTAGAATAAGAAGAGGAAAAAATTGATGATGAAAATCTACCAGAAAGTCATATGAGAAATATAATAGTAGAAGTTGATCAATCTAACATTATAGATTATTATACCACACCTACCTAGACTAAGATAATTAGGAAAGCATCAAAATATTCTCTCCTATCAATTATGAAACCAACCACTTTTAATAAATACGAAAAGGATGAATAATGGGTTATTTTCATGAATGAATGACTAGACCATATTGAAAAAACTGAAATAGGTATCATGTTAATAGAAAATAAAATCACAATGTTATTAGAACAAGGTGGATCTTAAAAAATTGATGATAAAGGAAATATGATCAGAAACACGGAACACCTGATGTGTAAAGGCTATACACAAATTTAAGGCATTGATGTTGATGAAATGTTTCCTCAATTATCTTGACTAGAGTCAATTAGGATCTTCCTTGACATGGAAATTTAATTAGAGTACAAATTTTATCATATGGATGTCAAAAAAACATTAATAAATTTTTTCATGAAGAAGAAGTCTACATTGAAGAACCAGTTGGATTTATGATTTGAAATGATGAAACAAAGGTTTATATATTATATAGGGATCTTTATGATCTAAAGTCAACACCATGAGGATATTTTTCTCAACTGGATTCTTATCTAAAGAATCTACATTTTAGAAGAGGAGGTTTTGACCATAATCTCCCTGTCATGAATTTTTAGGGAGATCCATTTATAGTGCTTGTGTATGTGGATGAAATTTTATTTGGTGGAAAAAGGAATGAACCATTGGAAGAATATAAAAATCACATGAAATCATAATTTGAAATTTCCATGATTGGTGTACTCACATAAATTTTGGGGATATAGGGTATTTTAATTAAGGACTACACCATTATTTTTTAGGAAATTTATACAAGGGAGATTTTGAAAAAATTCAACATACATGACTTCTAACTAATTTTGACTCCAAAAGTGGTTGGAAAAAACATGTAAAGAACAAGGATGAGAAATATATATATCCTACCTTGTATAGGAGGATCTTGGGAAGCCTATTATATTTTACTACAATACAACCATAGATCTTCTTTGAAACATGTTTAGTAGCCCACATGTAGTGTAATATGAAGGAGGATCATTTTACAATAGTTTAAAGAATCACAATTTACATTCACGGTACTCTAAACATTTTCTCATACATTAAAAAAGATTAGACAATGAAATATATTCATTTTATGATATTGGATGGGCTAGAGATATGGTGGATCAAAAGTCCACATGTGGGGATACATTATTCATTAGAAAAAATGTGCAGGCTAGTTGAGTACAAAACCAGAAATAACTTCCCTAAATACAACTAAAGAATAGTATATCTTTATAAAAAAGGCATGCACTTAGATACTATCGATAAAGAAACAACTTACTGACATTGGGATGAATTTAAGTAGACAATGGTGATATTATTTGACAATAATATTACAATTAATCTCATGAAAAATATTTTTCAAAACACCTATAACAAATATATTGAGAACAAATATAACTTCATAAAATAAAATGTTGAACAAAGTTATATTAAGGTGGATCATGTTTAAACTAATGATCATTTGGATGAAGATATGACTAAGCCTTTGGGAGAACCAATGGTCTAGAAATATCAGTTGAACATTGGTGTTTAGAACCCCCATTTCACGAGGAGGTTATGGTTTACACCCTCTCCCCATTTGTGTTAACTATTTTAACCTATTTTTGGATGTGTTTAGTTTTATGGGGGAGATATGATCTAGGTGGATGATTATTTATCATAAAAAGTTCCAATATATTTTCTTTTGGTTTATTTCCAAAGGGGCTAAATGAAATTCAATGTACTGTAGGTTTACAGGAGAGGTCGATGGTCAAGGTGGTATATCAAGGCATTGAATCCTATTTTTTACACAAATGTTTTCTACATGATGATTTGATCATGTATAATTAGTGTGATGGATGATTTATTTCATGCATAAATTTTTTTAAAGGATATTTCTTTATTTATGTTATCTACAGATTTACAACAAACCCATTGGGGTGGATTGTCGGAACCAAGGTTTTTCATAGCTAGAAATGTATTTTATTTTGTGTTTGTTGTTAATCCATAGTAGGTTGAACATAGATTTTCAATCCAAGTGATATTATAGTATAGCTGGATTAATTTTTGAGGGTAGCATTATTTCACACTTTTGACAAATTTTTGGATCTCAAAATTCTGAATAAGGGACAAGCTTCGCGAAATTTGGATTTCTAGGAACGAATCTATAAAATATAGAAAAGGAATGGATTTCATGAAGCCTGGAGTTTCAAAACGATGTGGAGATTATTTAAGGAATTTGGTGCCAGAATGGTTTGAATATTCATTAAATAGTATTTACAAAGAATGGTTGAGGTGTGATAGAATGACAGTAAGAAATACAATTATAGGAAACTTCAGAAATGGGATAATATTAACAAATCATCATGAAGATAAAGAGCTTTGGGGAAATGAATAATGTGGTTCACAAAAATTTTGAGGTGATATTAAAAGCTTCAAAAAGTAAGAAATGTCTTTATATAGTCGGCTGCTAATCATTAGAGACTTCAAGAAACATCAGAAAAAGAGGGAATTTCTCTGATTTTTTTGAAGATCTTATGAGAAGGTAATTATTTCATGAATCAGGATCTCTTCATGAACACAACACCTATGAAAATAATGGTATAGAACTAATCTACACTATTGAATTTAAAAAATGGGAATTTCAACAAGGTTGGGAGTTTCATGATAGTTTGGAGCTCCGTGAGTGGACAAGGTTTTTTGATGGCTTAGAGATTTTCTAAATAATGTTGTTTCAAAAAAGTTGAATAATATTTGAGACAAAATGTTTCTTTTAAAAAGGAGAGAATCATAAATGGTCCATTTGAGGAAAGAATTGTAGAACATATTGTTTGAGTGAACAATACATTTCTGTGTATCAATTCTGGACTGCGGTGCAAGTAGATTCTCATAATAATTTGGGCTAAATACTTATATGACCAATATATTAAAGAAAACATCAATCCAAGAAGCTGTTTAAGACATAATCCTAGGAATTTATCAAGATAGAGTTGATATAAGTGATCCAAGGGAGGAATTGTTATATCCTTAACATTATTGTAAATGAAGTGTACTTTGAACAATGCAACCATGCTTGATCTTTTGAAATCAACCATACCTAGTAAAGTTTAGTGAATTTAGGTACAACTGACACACTATCAGCATACAATCCATGGACTATCCCTTAGTGGTTAACCATGTGAAACTTATTTATTGTGTATCTATTTCTTCATTTTGTGGCCAAATAATTTCACAGTCTTATCAGGTAGGTTTAACAAGTTCCTACCAACTTGGGGAAAAGATCTTTCTCTTTGAAAGAAAAATTCAACACCTGGATTCAACCATCCCCTCTAAGGGTGTTTTAGGGTCTTAAAAATATTATATTGGAATGAATCCTTGAATAATCTCTTCATAATAAAAAATAATTGGATATACCACTACTTGGAGGGTTTCAAGCTATGTAGTAGACTATCCAACCACATTGACTCACGGTTCCTGGAACCGTTGAGTAAAGTCCCAATTTATCTAAATTGTAAAATTGATCCCCTTAGTTATTATTCTTATAAATCTTAATTTTTGTTATTCATTTCTACCACATTTAGTTAATTCAAACCATTACTCTCAAAAGAACTCCACTATAGCTGGTGGCACCCACAAAATTAGCTGATGATTATCCATTACATCTGATTTTGTTCAAATTTGTGAAATAGAAGGAAATTTAAATAACTATTACTTTGAAAGGTTTCTAATATTTCTTCCTGAATGTAATGAATTTTTATTAAATTTATTAAAACAATTTTTTCAAACTAACAACAGAACATTAATTAATAGAAAAAAATTAATTGCGGCTTTATTCATTTTTTCTATTTATTATTTTATGTGTTCTAATAGTGAACATGAACATGCATAATATACTAAACTGTGAATAAAGGAAATAAATTACCTGACTTCTCTTAAGAATATAATATTTTTTGATTCATTTAAACTTAATGGATCAACCATGACCTTGGGGTATCATAGCTGAGTCGTGTCCTAAATCGTATTGCAGAACACCCCTAGTCCAATGTTTTAACTACTCTTCTGAGTTACCACTTTGAATTGGCATGGTCCACATATTATAACACAATCATCAATAGTATAACAATACAGACACACAAATGAGAGGGTCTCAGAAAGTGAAAGGTATATATAGAAAACTCATTGATGGACACGCATGCCCTTTGATATAATGAATAAAATGGAATGATGTGTCTTCCTTCATAAAGTTTTTAATTATTACAAATATCAGATGAATGTAATAAATAATTAAATAAAATTACACAAAAAAGGTTCATTTAGATCTCAAAACCAACAAATGAGAAAAATAAATGCATCAAAAAATTAAATTGCAATATATATAAGTACGAGGGAATTTATGTAAATTAAATGAACTATTTAAATTCAAATAACTTATTCTCATTGAGTTGCGATATTAATTTAATTTTTATTCCAAAAATTAAATTATTTATTAATTTAATTTTATACAATAATTAATCTATTTTTTTCAAATAATAATAATAATATTTATAATCTAATAGTTTATAACATAATTTTTTGTCATATTAAATTTTTTCCTAGATCGAGAAACCCATTCTGGGATCATTTCGGGTCAGTATGAAACCCCATAGGCTTTTTTTGGGTTAGGAAGACCTATGTTGGACTTCTTAGCTCAAGAAGAACCCATATAGGTCTGATTCTTATTGGGAATGACACACATCAACACATACTAGGTCGGGCCCACCTGATTTAGCACACATGTTTCACAATTTGGGTTGCGTGACTGTATAAGAGAGGAGGGGACTACACAAGGGGTCTCAGCTAGAAGTATTATGTCACCAGGGGTTGACCACCACAGGAGGCCACAAGTAGGGAGGATCTCATCCATAAAAGAAGAAAGAGGTGGTAGGATATAGTGTTTTAGTGTCCAGTTAAGGAGGTGGCCAACTTTGGAAAATGGGATGGCATTGGCAGGGTGCTGTGGACTAGAGATGATGATCTAGAAACATTGGTGGTAGGATCCACATGGGCCAATGAGGATGGCATCAGGGGATGGAATCCATGACAGGGTGCTGTACAATCATGGGTGCCTATGATCTTTAGCAGGATTGAAGTGGAGAATGAAACACCGATGGATTCCACTAGAAACCACCCATTTTTCTATTAGTGAGTCCTTCAACCCAATAGTTAATTAATATTTTTTCCATGTTTTGAGAAACACACCCCCATGGGTTGTATTTTTAGACCCACCTCCCCTAGATGTCAATATACCTTCATTTTTAATATTTTTTCTGACTTATTACAGAATAGAAAAATATAAATCCAACCCATATTTTCCCTATTCATACTTAATAGACATAATAAATATTATTTTATGTTTTTGATTCCATAATAAATAGAAAATTTTATCCATCAGACAATAATATTTTGGCGGCCAAAATTCATCTGTATCTTTGATGAATTTTTTTCAGTCATTAGAATTATTTTTCCTCACAATTCAACACTACGATGATGTAAAATTACACACACAGAAACACTGATATATATATACACACACATATATATCCTTCAATATTAGTACCCTAAAAAACTAACTATGATCTGTATTAAAAATTAAAATGACTATATATCGTACATATGATACAGTATCGATGCTAATTTGTTTTGGTACATATTTAAATCCATCTGTATGAATTTATGGAAGTATAATGTTTCATGTCTTAGAAAATCCATGCACTCCATTTAATACAAATTAATGTTACTATAGAACACAGTAAAAGATAATGGGTTGGTGATTCAAAAATTTTCAACAATGTATTGATGAAACATCATCTTCTCAAGAGATCTAATCACTGATAGAATTTCAAGGATCTCACATGAATTACCATAGCACAAAAATTAAAAAAATGAATACCTAATTTGAATCGAAGTGAAAACTATAATAGATTTACATCTATGATCATTTTTCAATGGATATGATATCTAAAACCTCTAGATCATCATCACACACTTCATGAATCCTCATATACTCCGATCATCATAATTTTGGTGGTAGTGGAGAGCTCCAATAATTCCTTCAATGTTACAACAATCACTTTGATCTCATTCCTTTGATCTATGAATGCATTCATATATTGATTACCTGGACAAAGCCTTTCTCTCACTAAGGTGAGGGAGGATAAAGAATCTCTCAATCCATTTTATTGAATAGTTTTTTTTGGAAATTTTCTACTCATAAATTATATTGTGGATTTCCAAAATACCTCGATAGGGATCCCGATCCTCATATATTTAAAATACACTTTATAAATTATAAATGAATAGTTATGAAAAAATAATTTCATCATAAATATATTTTATTTTTTACCACCAAATTTAAATATGTAATAAATATATTACATGATAATCTAGAGTCATTAACTTGATATATAATTCCCACTAATATTAAAGGAACTTTGAATATTAAAATAATATATGTTTGTACAAAATTATTCCATGTATTTACCTAATTACTTGTAAATACATTTAAAAAATAAATTAAACCCAGTTATTCTATAATTTAATAATAATGATTATTTTATTCTACGATCAATAATACTTGGAACCCATGGTGGGGCCTGAAATTTCCAATATAAAAATTCACCAGAATATAGAATACACTTAAACATGTAATTTTGTGTGACCCACTTGACCCTCATCTTAATAGTAGTGAATATCATTTAGAGACTAAGAGTGGAGTATTAAAACCCATCAAGGAACCTAAAGTGATATGGAAAATTCATAGAAATGAAAAACATTCCTAATAACACTCAATATATTTTAAAATCTCTTTGTCTCATAATATCTCATAAAACAGAATGCATATCTTGTGTCATCATCGACTATTTTGTTATTATTTTTTAATCTAATTGGACAAAAAAACCATAGAATTACATGTCTATGAATTTATAAAGGTATTACCATCCAGATCAACTAGAACCAAGATATCACTTCCTAAATTATTAATTGAAAACATTATTCTTGATCATTCAACCAATGCCATTCGACCAATGGCTCACCCAACAAATATTACCCCACTTTGAATTTAAGGTTATGTTTTGTTTCGTGAATTCATGTATGTGACCAAATAGAATACATTGATAATGATCTCAAGTTATGAGATAAATACACATTTTCATATATTCTAATAAACAATGATAGATAAATCATGCGGTGTTTTAATTGGAGGGAATATCCTCTTTATCTCATCTACTCAAGATCAGCAAGTTCAAACATCATGAGAAGAAGTCTCAATAATTATGATCCCCCAGAACTTGATGGTCACACATCACTAGTGTCCTATCAGTATGATGTATCTGGACCATAGGACATAACAATAAGAAAACTTTCATGTTATCTCTATGTTCTCATTATAGCCTGTGAACTACTATAACTATTGAACATGGCATGTAATCTGTGGATATTACCATAAATATAGTGCATGAGGAATAATCTACACTATTTTCTTAATATAAACACACACACACACACATATATCAACTTGTATATATTTTATGGTAATTATATTTCATATATATGTTGGATCTAGGGAAACCACATTCGACACCTTCTTCTCTAGATTTTCCCATGAGTGGTGGGATTCAATATTATTCTAAAATGAGAGGACTATTCATGGAATTCAATAAAAAATGTTGAATTTTTTTTAGAACCAACAAAGGACTACATTCCAAGATATATTTTATTTGTTTTATGCTGTCATAAATTTTCAACAAAACATGCATGCTATTTTTGGGTCTTTCCCCCTACCGTTTGGGCTCCTCTTAGGTAGGTAGCTTCTCCAAAACATTTTCTATCCACTATAAACATGATGGTAGGATCCTATTTATATTTCATCATACATATATGTACAAAATTATATTTTAATCATGCACTATTTTCTAATATAATTTTTTATAATAATTCTATTTAGATATGGGTGGAACCTTTTTCTTTGAGTCATCTTGAGAATGATCTTCAGATGATTTCATGATCTTCTTTCAACATAAAATAATTTCTTTTACATTAAAATCCTCATTATAATGATCTATAGAAACAAAAATTCATCCCTTAGTTTGTTGTAAATAATAAACATGACTTGCGTTCAAATATAGAATTTCAATATGGAGCTCAAGGAACATCATATTAAAATTAAATTTACCACTTTAAATTTCCTTGAATCTTTCTTTAAAGTAATTATTCTTTCATTCAATATCCTCATCGTGAAACTTCAGTATTTATTATAATAATGATCCAAGATCCTTCATCCTCTTGACCTTTATATCTAATTTATCATTCTTTATTGGAAAATATTATTTAAATTCATAGAACTATTTATTATATTCATTAGTGGAATTATCATTTTCATGGTTTTTATTGATAAACTCATCATAAATTATTTATCAACTCTCTTCAATCTCCTTATTCATATCTTTATTCACATTAACATGTTTATGGGTATTTATATATGTTATAGTTCTTTCTCTTAACACTCTCTCCAAGTTATCTACCTCACATATATGCTGGGTGATTTCATTGTTTTAAAATTCAAAAATCACTAATGTAAAATCAATAACTTATTTGAGAAAATAATGAATCATATCCATTAATATTCCATGAAATATACCTTGTGAACCAATAAATGTATCCTCACCCCCACATATGCTAGGTTCTTCATCAAGGATTACTTGATATGAATTCACACATACCTGTTGATCAAATGAACTCCTTTATAAAATTGAGGTGGAAGGTATATCTAACACCTTTTAATGTCTATCAAGTCCCGATATATATTTCTTAGTGTAGTTGATTAATGGAATTGAAACCACCTTTTATTTTAACAACAGTGACATCATCTTTAGTCTCATTTTCACTTTATTTCTCATATTCATTATGATTTTGGTTGTAAATAAATTATGATTATAAATAAACAACTCTTTTAAAAACTGTTACTTCATTATAAACTTGGAAAGAAACAAAGATTGAAAAACTAGAAAACCATTCAATATGATAATTCAATTAGAGGTGGACCTAGCTCCAATACCAATTCAGGGGACCGGTTTGGATGAAATCAATACCGGGAGGGGGTGAATCAGTAATGGTGGCTTTAAATCAAATTTAAACATGATAGATTTACATCCATTACATTATCCTTCATCACTTTTCTTGTTAAATTAATTCTCTTTTCCACACTTCTCACATTAATTAAATATTAAAAGACAACCAAACACATACACACAAGTGGAAAAAATTTGTAATCTTCACCTTTCAATATGAAAGGTTAATCATTGGTGTGAACTAGTAAAATCCATGATCACATAACCCTCAAGTAAAACCCAATGAAAATTTTACTGTTGTATCTTGATAGTGTATATTTTGAATCCTCAAAACTTGTTTGGTGTTTACTGAATTTAGGTATATCATGCACACTTATAATGAATTTTAGGTTTAACATTCAGATAGTATATCACCACATTAATAAGCCCAAAATTTATCAATGATCAACCTTTTTTATTCTTCTTATACTTACTTGACCTTCATAATAACATTCAAGAAATACTTTATCTTTTTTATATACACAACATTTCACACAACACCATCTAATATTTTCCATAACAAACTGAAGTACTGTTTATTCTTTATTTTTACAATAATGAGTTTTAATGGTTATATTATCGCATAGATAAAATATTTACTATCCATTAAGCATTAAAAATGAATTAATAACTTATTTCATATACTTTCTACCAAAATACTAGATTACACAAGAAATATTTCTTCAATGAACATCATGAATATCTTGATAAATTATTTTTCCTCTTCCCTTTTAATATAATTATCCTTTAGTGAAAAAAAAAACTACAATTAATCTTCTTACTCGTTTATTATACTTTATTAGACAATTGAACAACTTTGGTTCCTCTTCAATATATATGACACAAAATAAATCTACATTTTTTGATATAGTGTCACATATTTTGGCATTGATAGCCAAGGATATTTTTCTTTTATTTAAATTAGTTCTATCACTAAAAATTTCCACTTAATTATTCAAAAAACTATAATATATATATGTGTGTGTGTGTGTGTTTTTGGTATGATAAGGACCATTTTAGTTATTTTCTCTTCCATTCTTCAATTATTTCTATCTTCATAATGTGTATGAATACAATAATTAAAATTTCAAAAAATTCCTAAACATCAATAAAACCTAGAATATAATATCTGGAAATAACTATTTCACATCCTTCATAACTTCTTGTAAATACAAAAAATATTTTGTAACTATTATGGGATTCCACTTCAATAATATTGGAATTTTTCCACATTAAACCATAAATATTTTTTCCTCTACAATGGATGGATTTAAATTTATTTTGGCATGAACTATATTTATAGTTGTTTCTAACTATGTATATTAACACTTCCTAACACAATTTTTTAATTATTTTTCTTTATTCAATCATTTAATTATTTGTATTCCCACCAAAATACTCCGTATGAATTTAATATTCTATATAAATGAATTCACCTATTGAAATAAGGGAATCCTTTATTTATGGAATATAATTAACCAAAAATACTACTTCCTCCATCTCTTTAAATATGTATGAATCAAGATATAACTAGTCATGAATTTTTATTCCATTAATGAACTTGAAATCTAGAATTTATTGAGTTATTATTTGGAATATACTAATATTTAAATTCCATCATAACCCATACATAAGGCCTTTGAAATCTAGTGAACTTTACACATCATTTGTAATACTTTATGCATCAATTATAATTTTCATGTTACCAATAATTATATGGGAGTTTACCTTTATGTAATCAGTAAAAAAAATATATTAACTTTACACA
The DNA here is from genome assembly GCA_963277665.1 of Viscum album. Lineage (NCBI taxonomy): Eukaryota > Viridiplantae > Streptophyta > Magnoliopsida > Santalales > Viscaceae > Viscum > Viscum album. The sequence goes on along the minus strand of OY728143.1, from coordinate 1,706,000,921 downwards.
ACTTACAATTTTTCACATTACCTTTACATAGCCTATAAAAACATGGAGTTACTTTCACAGAACTCATGTAGACCTTAACACTTGTCATGAATGACTTTTTCATTACCTTAATGCATCCTTGAGTAACCTTATGTAAATATATATACCTTTATGAAATATAATCAATAACGGATTTAAATTTTCATAAAAGGATATGACCATTACACATATGACCTTAATGGATCAACCATAAGGAATACCGACCATATAAAGTCAACCAACCACATGAATCGATTATGAGGAATGTGGTCAATGGATCAACATTATGATGCATGAAGTCAATGAATAGACCATAATGATTAACATTGTGAAGAAATAATCATTGGTTCGACTGCACATTCATGTGAAATAATGATGTTATGGTAAATAGATTGACCATATGGATCAAAGATAACTCTTCTTATTCTACCAAGATTTACCAACTCTGAAATAAGATTCTTATGATGATCATGTCTATAAGCATGATCTTCTAATGGATCTCATATTAACCATATAACATACCTATGAACACCTTAATTATGTTTTTAAAAACCTATAGTTAACTGTCATGGATTTTTTATGCTCTTATGAGATTACATTCATGAATAATTTAAGTGCATCTTGAGTTCACTCCTTAAATGGAGGTACATGGCATGATAATTGCAATATTGACATGTATTCACAGTTGGAAAAGAAGATTACTATAGTATAAGGGTTGAGTTCAATCTTAATTACTAATGAGATTTAAATAATGAAAAATTTCATGATTCCATTATCCCTCAGAAAATATTCTTGGTAGATTCCACTACTTAATAACTTTGAGTGATCAACTAGATGACCATTGAAATCCCAAGGGAGATGGTTTCTCAATGGGTGTCCCATGCTAACTTATATAGTGTAGTATGAACACCATGAAATCCTCTGAATGACCCCATGATCTATGCTAACCCATATTGGTAGACTCTATCCCCTAAAAATCCCTATAGGTTTGCTCTGTCTTGTATCTTTAATGGGTTTCCATGGTGGAGGCATAACTTCATTGGGTGTTGAGCTAGATATGAATTAGAATTTTTTTCTAATAAATATTTTAATATTTACATTATAAAATAACATTTTTAAACTCAAAATATAGTATCCAACATTCAATTATATTCTTAATCATTAATAAATAATCTTCTGATTGATAAAAGAGTGATGGGAGAAACTTCTATCTTCTTGGGAGTAACCCTCGACGCGAACTCTAATCTGGAAATCACTGACGATCTTAATCCTTGCCCCTAAAAATCTTCTTGGATATGGAATCTTTCAATACGAGTTGGGAGTGTTATAATTATGAGAAATGAAATAATGAGATGGTGGAGAACGATCCTAAAAGAATCGATCTGTCTCAATCATCAAAGGCGACTCCAAGAGGTATCTCTTTTCTCAAAGCTCTTAAAGGTTCCTCCTCCTCTTATGTAGCATCGAAAAATTGATCTTCGATTAAAATATTGGTGGATAGAGGGTTCATTGTCGAGGATTACCCAAATACGATTCAAAAATGTCAAAATCTCTACAAGTTTTCTATTATGGGTCGAATTTCATATGAAAAAGGTGACAAAACCTGGTTGTATCATGAACTGGAACAACATATTTCTATCTGCTGAGATTTTACGAACTGGAAATCAATTTACCAAGGTAGATGGTATTTTCACATGATTTTTAACTCACAAGATGACCTTGATAGTGTCTAGAGATTAGGAAACCTACAACTTAGGCTTGATTTTATTCAAATATCATAATGAGATTTCAATTTCAATCCAAATACTCAAAGGAGTAAATTGGCCCAGGTCGGGGTTAGATTCCATAACCTTAATTGGTTCTTTTGTCATACAAAGATCCTAAAATATCTCTCTTATTTCATTGTCACTCCTCTAAAGAAAGATAAAAGAATGCTAAATTCTAATCTGGTCATGATTTCCAGGATATTAATTGAGATTAATTTAAAAACCAAACCACCTCAGTTCATCATCTTCAACGCCAATGAGTATAAGACTGAGGTTAAACTAGAATATGAGAAATGAACCCCCTTCTGTGACTTTTGTAAGATTGTAGGACATTCAATCCCAAGTTTCAGAGTGTATCTTTGGGTCTCCAATCACCACAATGCCTCAGAGTGAAAAAAAGTGAAACAATATAAGAAGGATAAATGACCTCCCACAAGTAAACCAGGGCCCTCGAAATAGAAATATGAAAAATGGATTGTAAAATCACATCCTGTGCCTAGAATATCATGAGATGACTTGGTGGATGATCATGATAAATAAATAGAGGAACAATTCATTAGACACAACATTTAAAGTGATATTCTTAAAATTCTAGAACAAACAGACTTGGATACCCTAGATAAATCCAATGTCGTGTCTCCACTTGTTTTGGGTGATGATAATGAACCTAACCTCACATCTCCTTCCACAAAGATCCAACCTAAATTTTCAAAGGGTAATAGTATCTTGAACCAAAGTGTGACTGGGACTATTTTTGGGCCTCACTCCTCTCTTCCATCCGCTAACAATGCACAAACAAGAAATTTCGATTCTATGCAAGGGGATAGTCCTTCTGATAATTTTCCTAAAAATCTGGAAACAAAATCTCTTGAGGATAAGAAATCCAACTTTATCCTGCAATACCTGGAAACTAACCCCTCTGAATCTTCTCCCTCTGATAGTTATGTTAATGCTATCAACATCTATGAAATCCCCCTTAAGGGGATTGAGAAACCATGAAATTTTAACTGCCTTTCTTCATCCATATATTGGACCTAAATCATACCTAATGAAGGAGAAAAGGACATAATATCCCAGGATGTTTTGGTCTCTGTCCCCGTTGAAACTGTTATAAATTCAGAAGCTGTGAAACTGTCCTACCGAGACTCATCTCTTTCCAGCATCCTTCTACCTCTGATTCCATGTGGTCAAACTAATGTCAAGGAAGGTGCTTCTGAGAAGAATCCTGCTACAAATTTAAGTAAATAGATGAAACATTGCACACCTAACAGAGATTTTTCTCTTAGAATAACCAGAGGGAAACATTCTTGAGGTAAAAATAAATGGGGTTCACACCCCAAAAACAAGTCTCAATGCATATTTTTTTTGGAATTTTCAGGGTATTGCAAACCCAGACACCCTACATGTTTTAAAAAGGCTCATTAGAATTCATAATCCTAAAATTATTGAAATTTCTAAACCTAAAATTAATTTTACTCCTAGATTTCTACATATTTTTAATCATTTATTTTCTTTATTAGGGGCCTATAACAACTACAATTCTGTTGAAAATATTTGGATCTTCTTTCATTATCCACTACAAAATGTAAATTTTTTTAGTATTACTAATCAATATTTGAAATGTGAATACTAATTTGATCACACACACATCTTCAATACTCTTGTTTAAGATAAAAACAAATATCAAGATAGAAGACCCCTTTGGAATGACCTCTCCCACCTTAACAACAAAATTTAGTACCCCTAGATTTTTGTTGGTGACTTTAATTCTATTCTTTCTCCTATAGAAAAACTTGGTCCTTCACACTCCAATATCTCTTTAAAAGAATTTAAATCCTCTGTAGAGGCTAATAACCTTACTGAATCATAGGTTCCAAATTTACATGGTATAGACATCATTACAATAGGGTTGTGGTGAGGAAACTTGATAGAGCGTTCACTAATGACTCAGCCCTCGATAAATGGGACCATATTTTGAGCATTACACTTCCTAAAATAGCTTCGGAACACCATCCTATCCTAGTCAGTTTTGCTCAAAATTTTCAAAATAATTGTCTTCTTTTTAGGTTTAATATTTCCTTGTCCTCAGACCCTGAGTGTGTTACCTTAATTAATAAAACTTGTAACAACAAGTGTACCCCTAATGATTCCTTTGCTTGCACCACTAAATTAAAAAAACTCAAACTTATCCTAAAAAAGTGGCATAAATACAAATCTGATCTTATTTTAATGGAAATACATTTCTTAGAAAAAGAGATTACTCAAATTAAAAACAATAACTCTACCTCAAGATTTTATAATGAACCACAAAAATTAAATTAACATATCTTATAAACTACTTTCTATGCTCAAATTTAAAGATAACATCAAAAAGAAAATATTCAAAGCTAAATGGATAAATGATGGAGATAGAAATACTAAATTTTATAACTCCCTTCAAAGGGTTAGATAATCCAGTAAGCCCCTCTTCTATTTAAGGGATGGTGGTAACCTCATTGATTCAAATGAAGGGATATCTAATCACGTTGTTTCTTATTTCTATGTCATCTTCCATGGCCCTAATATCAACAAAGATCTCTTGGCTAATGTCATCCCGAATATGGTAACAGTTGAAGATAATCATTTCCTTAATTGTGTCCCCCTTGATAATGAAATTAAGGACACTGCCTTTGGCCTTAACCCTGATAGTACCCCTAGGCCTGATGATTTCAATAACATTTTTTCAAAAAGGCTGGGATGTCATTCATAATGATGTCTATATTATGGTTAGAAATTTCTTTGAAAAAGGAATTCTTCCACATGGATTAAACTCTAAATTCATTACTCTTATTCCCAAAGTGGAAAATACTAATGAAATACATCTCTCCAGACCCATTTTTATTTTAAACTCACTCTTTAAAATTATTACCATGATCATTGCTAACAAAATCTCTACCATTAGTAATATAATTGTTTCATGGAATCAATTTGGATTCATCAAAGGAAAATATATACAAGACTGTATCTGTCTTGCCTCATAATCCACCAATCTTTTAAATAGAAAATCTAGAGGTGAAAATGTCTCTATAAAATTAGATATCACTAATGCTTTTGATATTATTGATTAGAGATTTATATTTAAAGTGCTAGCTAATTTCGGTTTCAATGACATTTTTATCAATAGAATCAAAACTATTTTCAACTAATCCCATATCATGATTCTTGTTAATGGATATACTAGAGGCTACATTAAATGTTATAAGGGGTTCAGAAAAGGTGATCCTCTCTCTTCCATTCTTTTCTATATTGCGGAAGATTACCTAAGTAGATTACTCACTCAAGTAGTATATCAAGGAAAGATCAAATCGATTCTTTCCTCTAGAACCCTAAACGCCCCATCCCATATTCTCTATGATGATGATATCACTTTATTAATACAAGGAGACTAAAGAAATATTAATAACCTCAAACCACCATTTTTACTATGAGAAGTGTCTGGTCAACTTGTCAATTAGCACAAATCTTTTATCTACTTTGGTAAAAGATTCCCCACAATAAATAAAGGTCATACTATGATGCTCTGGGGGTTAAGGATGGTTCCCTCCCTTTTACTTATAAATCTGTCCCCATTTTTTGTGGCTGACCCAATCCACCTATTTCCATCACATTTTTGATCAAATTCATCGACCACTTTCCTCTTGGAAAGGTAAAAACCTTTCAATGGAGGAAAGAGTTTGCCTTGTCAAATCCACTATAGTCTCCAAATGGGTTTACTCTATGATGGTCTATAAATGGCCGGTAGGACTTTTAAAATGTATTAATATTTCTATAAAGAACTTTTTTTGGATTGGAAGTACTCTTGAGAGAAAAATGGTAACTATCCCCAGGTCTACCTGTTGTAAACCCATAGAGAAAGGAGGCATTGGCATAAAAACTCTTAAAACATTCAACAATTCTCTCCAAGCCAGACTCACCTGGTCTCTTATAAATAATAACTCTCACTCCACAAATTTTCTTAGGGTTCGATTATTTGATAAGAATAAGATAGGTACTCTTCATTATATGACTTATTCTATTTGGCCCTCCATCAAAACTACTTTTTCCTCCATCATGGAAAATTATAGATGTATTGTCAGCAAGGACTCTACTCTAAATTTTTGGTTTGACAACTGGACTAGCTCTCCCCTCATTTCTAAGGTGCCTAATGCTTTTACACCTATCTCCACTAATAGTACCATTAGAGATATGTTTAATTCTCAAAGATTAAATTTTCTTTATAATGTTAAAGAGATTTTCTATAATTACTCTTTCACAATTTATGATGATCTTTTGATTTGGGAGCCTGTGCAAAATGGCATGCTTGACTCAAAAAACTTTTATAACCATTGCTTTTAAAACTCTGACAATAATCTAAGATGGTTTAAAACCTTCAACAAAGCATGGTTAAAACCATATCGTCTTACTCTTATTTGAAAGATTGTGCATCAAAAAGTTCCTACTATAATTTGTTTACAATCTTTTGGTATTAATCATTATTCTAATTATAGAATGTGAAATCAACATCATGAGGACATAAATCACCTTTTCCTATCTTGTGACACTAATTCTTCTATTTGGAATTAAATTTTTGATATTTTTGAGTGCATATGGATTTTTGATAACTTTATTTTCTCTCTGCTAAAAAGGACGGTTGATTTCCCAGGGTCCCCGCAAATAAGAAACCTCTTTCTCACAGATGTGGAGGAGCTCCTTCATGTCCTATGGTATAGTAGAAATGATTTTATCTTTAATAAAAACTCATTTATATTAAATGCTGGTAAAATGAGGATTCTTATTTATATTAGAGAGGCTACCTCAATTCAAAAGGACCACTATGACAACTCCGTTAAGGATTTCGAGATCCTTCGCCACATCAGAGTTCATGGAAACTACCCAAATCCCAAATGCACTATTGAAGTTTTCTGGAAAGCTCCCCTTATCGGCTGGATTAAAGTCAATGTGGACGAATCTTAAAAGGGAAACCTAGGACCTTCAGGCTGTGGTGGCATATTTAGAGACCATATTGATCATATCCTAGGATGTTTCTACGGATGCTGTAGTCTCTCTTCTACATTGGAGGTTGAAATGATCGGTGTTATTCACGCCATTTCATTTTCCAAAAAAGTACAAATAGAACAACATTTGGATTGAGAGTGACTCTACAACTATAGTGAAATCCATTTCTAATGGTATTTCTCATATTTATTGGACTCTCACCTCCTGAGGGATTGATTGTCTTAACTCACTCAGGAATCTCAATTTTATTGTCACTCACACCTACCGTGAAGTGGACAATATTGCTGATGGACTTTCCAACATGGGATTTCCTCACAAAGTTTTTTAGAGGAATGAACTTCCTTCATATTTGATTCCTTATAATATTATATACACCAAAAAAATTCCTACTTTTTGTCTCATGTAATTTCCCCTTGTACTCATTACTTTTTTGAATAATTATTAGTGTTCTGGTCTTTGACCAAAACACAACCATCCTTAAAAAAATAATCTTCACCTTCACCATCATATAAATATATAAAATTTCATGATAAATCATCCATGAGACATTAATCATCAAAAAAAATTTCCTTCAAATTGTTTCTAATAACATATAAAGACAATAACACCACTTTATCATATAAATAATGATAAAATTCATTATCTTCATCAAAAAATTTTCAACTAAATCTGATATTATTTTCCAAGATACTTTAACATATTGAAATGACATGAAAAAATAAAACATAATAAAATTAGGATCAATAAAATTTGGATAATGTTTTAAGGATCTTAAAAATGGATTTTTCACTACAAATATACATAAAATACTCAATAGTGGATATGGGTTTATAGTATACAGTGATACTTAATTAAAGATCATGGGACATATTTATATACATAATGAAAAGGTAATATATTTCACCTAATTTCAAGTAATGAATAATGAGAAAAATTAACCAATGCATGATCTAGTGTTGGTGGGAGTAGAATTTATATTGATAATTTTTTGGAATTATCTATAAGGAAAAAATTAACTTGTATAATGATCAAAAGTTATTAAAGTTTATATTTATATAAATGGAGCTGAACATGTTACAAAGGAAATTGTTTGAGTTTCTTAAAGAATATGATTACATAATATAGTACCACCTTACGAAGTAAAACATGTTGTAATAATTTCTTTTATTAAAGGATCATGCAATCTTATCCTCGATAAGGATAAAAAAACCTAATATTTATAGACATTGAAAGGATATAAAGGGAGATCATAATGGTATGGATGAAATCCTTCCTTTCTAAAATCATTTATCAACCATATTTTTTCCAAATGATCATGGAGGCCCAGAAAGATGATTTAAAGCTACAATAGAAGATATGAAATGTTCTAGAGTACAATATTGATGGAGATGTATTTCCATGATTTGGAACACAAATATTTTTCCCATCCATACCAAAATTAAAGATATATCTTTAGGATAATTCCAAAAGCCCATCATTCACTATTTTTCTTAGAAGTACAAATATTTAGAGATATCATAAGTAGAACATTTTGTAGGACAACATGAGGATGAAGATTTGATAATACATATAAAATATAAGGGAATGAAAAAAATGTAATGAGTAAACATTAGAAATAAAAAGAGTTGTGGAAACCACTTATTATAAAAATATTTAAATGGTATAACAACAAGATAGATTTCATCAGTAATTTTTCTAAAACTTTTAAAATATGTAATTGTATCTATGTAGTGGTTGATTTGATTGTAAAGTATATACACTTTATTTCATTTTTAGAGTCATAGTCATTAGATTAGGGTATAATGTTATATATAATGTAATTGGTAAGATAATATAAAATTATTTTTTTGTACTAATTGATATACAAGTTTAAAATCAAAATTTTGGACGAGTATTCAATGGAAATTGGACACATAGAAGAGATTTAGCATTGATTATCATCCTCTAACTGATTGTAAATATGAAAGGGGTCATTTAGATGTTGGAATATATAATAATAAATTTCTTGAACCATAAACATTAAATTTTTATTACTTAAGAGAAAAGGGTTACATGGGAGGAGAAGGCATCACAGGGTCTATGGAGGCCTAAAATAATGATGACCAAGGGAATCCACTTGAATCAAATTATCCCCCTCAGGTTTGAATAAGGATATGTTGGATAAGTGTGTGATAGTTTAAATTTGACCCTCCTTGAACTCCATGTGATCTACAAGTTTGTTCCCCTCACGCCAAGTGTGGTTCACCTTAGTGTTACCGTTAAAGAGCCTTATGCATTTTCTAATTATATATGATATTGACCAAGGGTTGGATTATTTACCATTCAAGGAGTCTATAATGATAATTGATTGTTTTTCCATATAGGATAGGAGGATATTATCTTGACTTAAAAGCTTGAGATCAGTTAACACAACATGGGAAGGGATAAACATGTCTAGCATTTTGAGATGAAGTTGGCGAAAATAAGTTTTTATGGCCTAATAATATAAATGAAATTATAAAAAATGATAAAATAATTTAATGACATATAAATGTAGAATAAATTTAGTATAATAGATGTTTTGTTAATAGTTGAGGATATTTGGAGTTTTTAATTTGTAAACATGTGTTTATTTTTAAATGTCCTTGGAAGTAGGTTAGGTAATTTTGAAAGAAATGGATGTTGGACCCTGGATTCATCAGTCCATTGACGATTATTAATCATTTCATGGATTTAGCTTATCATTTAGTTTTATATATACACATATCACAAGTTATTTATGTATCCATTTATAAGTTTTACATAACTAAATATTAGATCAATCACATGGGAAGAACTCAGAAGCTATGAATTCGGGTCATTATCTCTCTAGAAAAGATCTACATATTGAAATCATCATTTGGGGATATAAGGTATTGTGAAACAAGACCACCCACTTGGTTAATTTTTTATAGAGAAACTATTTGTTTGATGATGCTTTGTTGGAATGTATATTTTTAATAAGAATAAATAAACCAAATTTTCTCATCCAATTATTTTTTTTGAAAATTTATTTTTAGTGTGGTAGAATATAATACATAAAAAATTATGATCCTTCAATGTTATGACTAATTTTTTCATGAAACACTAGAAAAAAACATGTCATAATTAACTTATGACCATTGTAACATAGTTTTTGTATTAGTTGGTTTAATGAAAAGTAATAATATTATTAAATCAATTCAAAAAATAGAATAAATTGAATCATATAGTAGAATTATTCCCTAGTAAGATCATTTTTCTATGATTGGAAGGGGGATAAATTTTCTAGGTTTTTACCAAATCCAAACCCATAATGAACCCCAATAAGGGAAACTCATGTAAAATAATATTTTGGAGAATTTAATGCTTATATAAATCATTAGATGACCAATTCAATCTGAAACTCAATTTTCAAAGACTGCAAATTTTTATCTTATCTCTAGGTATTATGTGATAATATTGAGACATTAGGTAAGTGGAAGATAATATAATATAAAAATTAAATAAATTATTTACATATCACATGTATTATTATAAAGTTATCATTTCTATTATTAAATATAAAAGAGATATTTTTATTTCAGTAGTTTCGTAATATCTAAGATGTTTCCGTAGAAGGTAAATACTACATCTAAAAAATTATTTCACAAATACACCATTTATAGACCATTTAATAAATAATTTATTTAAATTATAAATTTTAGAATATAAATTTACCAAACAAATTGTATTTCTTGATTCAGCATATTCAAAATTTATTACTAGGCATTTTTTTGCTTTTTCTGAAAAGGATGGGTTTTAGTCTAAAAATACAGGTTTCATGATTCATAAAATTTATACGACATTACCATTATAAAATAAATACCTAGGAATTTATAAAAACTCTCAATTAATGAAATATAATTTTAATTAAAAACATTATACATTTTAAAATATTATTTTAACTTAGAAAATATATGGCTTGAATTTTTATAATCAATAACATTTTTACATTAATTAGAAAAGGTTTTCCATATTTTTAAAGAATCAAGAATTTTCACACGAGATTCAATTTTATCCTGACATGAAATAATCATATTATATATATGTTTTATATTAAATAAATTTATTTCATTGAAATTTGTATCCAAAATAATTTTATATAATATATAATTATAGTTATTAAAAAGTAATTTCACTAAAAAAAGGTTTTAAGAGATTAAGTGTATTGATTTTGAAATTAAATTTACACCCATTTAGAAAAATAATCTCATAAAATGATTTTAATTTTTTTAATTATAACAATAAAATTATTATAAATGGTCATTCTGAATATTTTTTCATTAAAATTAATTACTTATTTTTAAATTAATGACACAAGTAAAAGTAAATTAGGATAAAGTTAAAAATTTAAAATAATATCTTAAATAAATAAATATGACTAAAAAAGTATTGGTTTGAGTGATTTTAAACCAATTTAATTTTCCTATCCTATTTTTACTATTTTATAGACTCTGACACTTGAATAGTAACCTTACATTAAAGAAAATTTAAGGGTTACTCCTAAAAACATCATTTTTTCATTGTGAAGACTATCGCCTACATAATGGAACTTGATCCATTTTCCTTAACCTTATTATAATGATGGATTTAAGTTTTGGATTTAAGAATGTATATGATTCTTATGATATTATTGAGGATTTATTGCGACAAATTTGACAATCCATTAATGATATGATCTATAAATGATTGATGTTAATTTAATCATTTAAAATAAGCTTACTATGGGGATAATATTTTATTCAAATTGTGTAATGTTTTCATATATACTAATTAATATTATAATAATATAAATTTATGATATATTAAAATGAATAATATTGAACATTGTCATTATTATTCTGGTTTAATGATATTAAAACAAAACCACCTCATAATCTTTTATAAAATTTAGGTATGCTCAACTATGGGTCAGTTTAACCACCTAATTGACCAATAAAATAAATTTATATGGTGAGTGAATATGGTAAAATAATTACTAGTGTAATATGATATAAATTTATAAATAATTATAATTTTTGGTTATAGATATGTTATATGAATATTTAATTAATTAAATAGTAAAATGCACTTTGGATGATAGGTATCACAGAAACATGCATATTTTCAATATCATCTTCAATGATAAAGATAAAAAAATCATGAAATGATTTGGAAACATAATAAATAATTATAAATCAACCTTAAAGGTAAAATTAATGATATATTAATTCTAAAATTTTAAAGAATAACAAACTTAAACACCACTACTATGATATAGTAAAAACAATCCAAACTATAAAGACCTGATGTGGAAAATTAGAAGATTTAATATTGAGAATGTCTATTTATGGAAATTTTTAGTGAAAATTGATATGTGTAAGGTAATTATTTAATTGATTAATATATAATTTTTAAAGAGGTTAAGTCATGATCAATGAATTTAGGACAATAGTTAACAATTTTCCATCTCCAATTCATCTATTTGAGACAAATTTTGTATTATACACCAAATTTACATTATGTAGTATGTATAATACCAATTAGAGATATTATATGATGAAACAAATTTATTCATGTAATTTTAGAATAAATTTTATGCCACCTCTTCCATGAGGTTATGACTTAATTTCTACCCAAGTTATAAGTGGGTGTTTTCCATTTAAATTTGCATTCTTTGAGACTCAGGTTATAATAACAACCTTTATTATATTTATGGTGCATACATTTAAATTGAAGAATTTTTTCCCTAATTCTCAGGAGATTTAATGAGTTTTGATTTCTATATTTCTTTCCCAAGGTCTTATTAATTCGATTCAAGAGTCACATTTTACATAGTATAAAAAACATCATATATTCTGATAAATTAAAATTATGGGTAATTTCCAAGAAAATACATCCCAATATGGATATTGGATAGATAATGAAGATATGGAATGGTTTAACCTAGGGGTATATACCACAAAATTTTTTCTTGAAATTGAATATATCTTCACCATGATGTACGAAAAGTGTGCATAAAACTTCACACTCGATGATACATTATAGGTGGACATGCTGTAGAATAAGAATACGCTCTTAATTACCAATGATAAAGGAGTTTTTCTACCATTTCCTCTATAAAATACAAAAGAAGACTATTGATCCCAATTACTATATTTTAGGGGTAAACCAAAAAAACTGATTATCGTCTTCACTCTATTAATTTGATAGTAGATCTTCATGTAAATTTGATGGTACACCATGACAGAAAAGTTGATTAAGGGATGTTATCCTAGAAATAAACATTATTATATTCAATGAGGAAGTATTTGATGTCTATATTTCAAAATATATGGATATAAAAGTTCTATTCCGTAAGAGGTTCACTAGGGAATTTTATGAGAGTTCTCGATTACTCTTATGGTGAACACATTAGAGTTATTCAAGAGATAGGTGGTGTAACACCCCAACCCTAGAATCCTAAATTGGCATGATTACAAGAAATCAATTCCTGATTCAACAACCAGTTTCATACTCTTGGAAAATATATTACATACATAAACTTTACATTACAAATCAAATCATAAAATGCAGCATAGATTATTCTTTATGAACCCCAATATTCTTCTAGTTTAACCCTACATATTAATAATAAAACACTTCTTGACATACTGGGAAAATAAAACATAAGAAATGTATGAGATTAGAAGATCAATAAGGTTTAACGATACAGAAAAAACGTTCATAAATAAGGAAAAACATTTAAGGAATGGTATAAAATTAAACCATAAGGCTTTTAAACATTACCTTCCACATAATATGGCCAGAATAAATCAAATAACGCCATTTAAACATTCACATATATATTTTACTAGTCAAATAATCACATGAAAAATCCAAAACTAATATCATAATGAGGAAATTCATAATTCCAAAAATATGAAACATACCATCGAGGAATTGGACAAGACATATAAAAATAAATAGTTAAAGCCTTAGCAAAATCCATATCTAAAAATTAATGGGGAAGTCCTTGACTAATTACATATCTAGTTTGTTTCATGAGACCTACTGATGAATCAAGGGGCTATAGTAATCCCAAACCTTCACTTAATAAGTCCAATACATTCCTCATATGAAAATTATTAAGCATAAACAACCTAATCATTCATATTAAAAACTAGTATACGTAATATGAATACTTTAACCATGAATCAATAATGGTATCTTCAATAGAAGATCCATAATCAAATTGATCATAAACCATTAAATAAAATATGGCAAATGATATCATAACAGATTGACCTCAATTATGAATAATATTAACAAATGATGTTGACATATATGAAAAAAATCTATTAAAATCATTAAAAATATCTTGAGACAAATACCCATTTTCATTAAAATCATTTAGTCAAAAGTTGCACACTTATAAAAGAAGAAATTTAAAAAGAGACTTTTGAATCAAAGCATCACATACCACTTTGAAACTTTTGAAAGGAATTAACATTTTAAAACATTAATGTCTATAAATATAAATCCTTAATTTTTTTTTGAAAACATTGACATTAATAAGAATGATTTAGAAGAATAAATCTTTAAAATATTTAAAATGATTTTTTAGTTAAAAGTGTCCCTTAATTAAAACCATAAAAATATTCCTTTTTATAAAATTTTAATGAAAATACAAATTGAAATAAAATTTTCTTTATAATCCTTTTTATATATATAAATAAATATTTATGATAATATAAAGAATATTTAAATAGAGAAAGGATTAATCATTTAAACATTCAAAGCATCCCATACCACTTTAAACATTTAAACAATAATCCTAATATCTTCAAATTAATCTTTAAATAACATGAAGAGAAACGTATTCATGATATAAAATGTAATAGGGGTTGTATATACTCTACGCACAATACAAAGGTGGTAAAAATGGATTCTATCTCACAAAAATTAGAAGTGAGATGAAATTCACTTACCTTAGGCCCAATACTCTCTGTATGTGTTTGAAACTCTTGTATAATGGTTTTAAATATATTATTAATTTATAAAAGAACCATAATAATATTTATGATATCATATATGATTCATTTATGACATTATATTACTCTTTTATTAACAATTCTATATTAAAGAAACGTTTCGGGTAATAATCATTTTCTTTATCGAACGTGTTTTTACTTGTTATTCTTGATCAAATTACATAGATCATGATTTAATTAATTTTAGAATATATAAAATGATTTATATATCATATGTATTCATAATATTAATATATATAATAGATAAATATATGAAATAGAATACATTGTTCATGGAGACGGTTGGCCGTACGTATGCATGAATGTTGTTTCCATTTTCTAATCGTATTGAATGTAAGTAAGTGAATGAAATATATTTACACACACACACACATATATATATTATTATAGAAGAATTATTATTTCATATATTTCATACATATTCATAATATGTATTTTTATATTCATTCCTAGATGGTGAACGTTGAAGATGAATCTCATCATGTCGTGGAAACGATAAGCCATATGTAGGTATGTGCGACATTATCATTTTCTTTATGGTTAAATAGTATAAAATTGGATAGAATATAAATTTTATAGAAACAATATCATGTTATATTTTTTATTTACATCCTTTATATTCATTATTATACCTGTATAAATAACGTGAACATGAAAAACATTTTACACCACGATATGGAGATGGTAAGTTATACATGCACATGCATGGGGATATTGTTTTTCATAGGATGTGGAAAAGGATGAATATGGTTGTACAATAACCATAAAAACATAAAATAATATTATATTTTTATTTATTTATTATTTTATTATAGAAATAACTTAGGAAATGGATGTAGAAGAATAAAGAACATTGAAAGGGTTCGATAAAACAATTACCTCTTCTTTGGGTATCTTCTTTTGATTTGCACAAAAGTACTAAATAAGTTGGATTTCTGCCCAAAGTAAAGACTCTAGGATGATTTTATAGAATTTTTTAGAGGAAATGGGTAGGTTTTTTATTATAAAAATGTCTTTGGAGGTGTGAATTAAAGATAAGTAGAAGTGATCTTTTATAAGAGAGGTGAGGGGCACTTTAGGTAAATCATGAAATATTAATTTATTATAAAATGATTTTAGTTTTCTAATGGATCAAAATTAGTTTATTTTGAGGATAAGATTAGGATAGGTATAAATCCTCTCAACCAATATGTTTTAAACATGTTTAGTTCATAAAATTAACGTTATCTTTTAGATTTAACCCATAGTTAAATAGTTTAACTCTTACCATGAATTCTTGTATTTTTACACCACATGGTTAGTATAGTAACTATAAAATTACAATTAAACCTAATGTGGATCATTGATGTCATTTTTAACACTATAGTGTTTTTAATAACATTATATTTTTATGACTATTATACCATTTAATAAAATAGTATTTACTTTAAAATATCATTTATGTCAATTTTAATACTATTCAATACTTTATTTTTGTTAAAGTAATAACAAGTTGATTCCTTCAAAAAAATGAATTAAATCAATCATAAAATTTCATAGTCATCTATAAAAGACGTGTATGGCATCAAATATTTCAAAGAATATTTATTTTAATATTTATAATATCATCTATTAGATTCTTTTATTAATAACTCTATTATTGCATCATTATTGTGTCATAATTAAATTTAATTATATAATTCCAAAAAATTACAGTTAAATTATCATGATGTAGATAAATTTCTTAAATTTCTAATGACTATTTATAGTTGAATTTATCTTATGTATATCCCTATATTAAAAATGATTTAATTATTAAAATTTGAATATGACACTTTTTACTCTTCTTTAAATAAAATATAATATATGTATTAATATAAAAAAAGTGGCTTAAAAAGGATAATATTTTTTACGTAAGATTTATTTTAGTCTAAATATAATTATACAATGAAATTAGGAAATTTTTTGGTGTAATTTTATATTATTATAATATTTTTTTACCTTTAATTACCCTATTTACATTTAACTATTGTAAATAAAATTCAAAAAGTTACTATTCAACAAATATTATTTTGATCATATTAGACCAAATTTTAACCCTAATTACAACCATTTATATTGGACTTTCAAAATTCAATTTAAAGAGGTAGTAAAATTACGTTTAATGCTAATATGCAAATGTGGCTAGAAGGTGGGTAAAAAGATGTTTACATTTTTTAATAATTTTGTATATCTAATTATATTATAAAAAATATTCCAATAATATAAATTGGATTAATATATGTATTATTTATATTTGTTTACATTAAAACCAATTTAAATTAAAATAATTATTTAAATGAAAATGTCAGTTTTTAAACAATAGTCCATTGATTTTCACTATTCATCAAAAATTGAACGTTTTTTGAAAAATTACAAAAATTTACTCTCAGATAATTTTGATGATATTAATTCAAAAATGAATCCTATTTTGAAAAATAAAATTTATAAGTTTCACAATGTTGTTAATACTCTTTATATTCACTTTTTAAAATGACTAGTTTGATAGGTCATGGTGTGCTCGAACTTGGTGTTGTGTATAGAAAAATATATTGAATAATTTAAAAAGAAGCATACAGTGGAATGTTGGGGTGTTATATTATCCTCTCCTTAAATAAATTGCATCTTCACAATTTAAACTCGGTGTTGAAAAATAAGGGTTGGACTTCTGAAAATATCATTATTGAAATCTCAGTTCGGAAAAAGGACTAATGTCACCTCCATTTTAAAATAAAGAAATGAAAGTATGAAGGTTACCATAGATAACACATACAAGGGTTCCATATAGGAAAACACCGATATGAAATAAAAACCTAACCATCATGTTCTGATGGAGAGTGATAAAAAACATGATGTTGAAATATATAGCATTCGCAAAGCTATAAGTCGATGGTAATCTAAGAGACCATTGGATTAATATGAAAAGAAAGTACTAGGAAAACATTTTTGGTTTTAAGATCCTTTCCCTAGAGTTTAAGAATTAATTTACTTCATAAAATAAGAACAAAACGAAGCATACTTACTTGCAAAGTAGAGTTCCATCCTTTAACTAATTTCCACCACAACACATCTTTCTCTCTAAAAGATAATAAAATTCAAAAATATTCTATTTATATTAATCATATAGTTTTCCAAAAATAAATTTATACTTCATATGTCTGAACTATTAAATAAAAAAAACTATGTTACACAAACCAGGACATCCCATAGGCTAATGGTAGGTGATACAACTTTGTCGCACTTCGGTTGTGGGTTTGATTCCCACCGCCTTGTCCAACACGATTGGTTGTCACCCGACCTGCATGTTTTCCTTTTCTTAAGACTATATTATTATAACAATCCAAAAATAACCATAAGAAATGTTTTAACCTTAAATAATACTATCCAATGTTCAATGTAATCAGTTACAAACTTTAGACAAATCCAAAATAAATCCGTCCAAACTCACAGTCCAAAAAGGTCTCTAAATTTCCAAAATCATTCCTAAAATAATATTTCCCAAAAAAAATAATGTATCTTCTATTAAAAAATACCTTTATAACCTCAAAATCCTTAATGAAATCATTCATACTTCATAATACTTTAATAATAAGTACTTCAGTACAATCCTTGTAGTTCAAATCATTCTTATTACTAAAATATAATAAGGTAATTCTTGAATACAAATATAAATACATTAATTATTTCACTTCGACTGTATTGACACCATAAGCTTGACCATGATACATTTGATTAATCTGATCCATATTTCCTTGATTCTTTGGAAAATCGTTTTCATAATGTTTCATATCTTTACAATTATATAAATTCACATTAAAAGATTCTTTCTTTCCCTTAAAATCATGAGCATGATTGAATTTCTCACCACACTTGAAACAAACTCCTTTAAATTTTAAATAGGCGCTAGAATGTTTCCTTCCATAATTGTCACATGTGGTAAAATCCTTCTTTCCCTTCATCCCAATATCTATCTCTTTCTCCACTATTCTCTTCTTCTCTTACTTTCCCTTCAAGTCATATGACTTACATAATTCTTTCTCTCTCTTGATAGCACATGAGAGTATATCTTTGTATGATGAGAATGTTTGGGAGACCAATGCCTTTCGGAGAAATGGATTTAACCCACAAAATAAATGATCAATATTTCTCCTTGGTTTATGTATGTAGTCTACAATATGTCTTGATATCCTTGTGAAGTTTTCTTTATACTTTACAACATTCTCATCCACCTTCTACCTCAGACTTATAAATTGTCTCTCCATATCAGCTCGTTGTTGACTAGGAAACTATTTTTCTAAGAAGAGTTCTTTAAACTCTCTCCATTACATAGTTTATACTTCCTCATAAACCATGATTTTTTGAATTAATTTACACTATTGATATGCATCTCCTGAGAGACGATAAACATCCATGATAACTTTTCCCTTTTATTACTCCCCCAAAAGAGAAATAACTTCTCTAAGGAACTTATCCATTAATCTGAAAAAAATGGATTTTTATTCCAATTGAATGTTGTAGGTTGTTGTATATTGAAGTGGTCTAACATTGATCCTCTACGTTGTGGACCGGGGTGCTCCATATGGGTATGGTTAATATTAATAACCCGAGTTAGTTATCCCAGTATGGTTTTAATCTATTCAGCACTAGTTGTATCACCAACTCGACTATCAATATATTGCATAGGAGGGAAATACCTAAATGGATTATGTGTGTTGATACGGTTTCCATTCCTTTCACTAGGTTGCATTTATAAATAATGTCATACATTAGATTTGGTTATGAATCATAATTCATAATTCCAAACTAGTAAAATTATTAAAGTAAATTGATTTTTTTATGCATATCTAATCCATAATCATAATTTTTTTTCTTTGGGGACATATTTACTCAAAAATCCTTCATAAAGGCATGTAAATAAAATTTGAATTATCCTAAGAATATCCCCCGGGATTGTCAAACCCAGTGCGCATTAAAACACATTTTTGTGTACCAGGTTACCCCAGGTCATGTCCAGAACACCTTTTCAGAGTTATTACTCCTAGGTAAATCTGTGTTAGATCCACATCCATTTGCAGTATCTAGATTGGGATGTATTTACTAGGAATACACACATAATATCTACATTACCAAAATTATAGTATGTTTCTCTATACTTATCCTCAAAGTATATCTTAGGGTTATAATCCCTAATCTAAGTTTTCTAAATCTTTTTCCAAGGTTGTTTTTAAAATTTCGTTGATACCAACTGTAACACCCAAATCCCAAAACCACAGAGCTGGTGCATTATATTAATACATTAGCATGATTACAAGTAATAAAATATCTAATAACCGACTAGTATAGTTGTCATGGAAAATAGATTACATACATGAAATTTACATTATATATAAAAACCTAAAATACAGCACATATAATTCATTCTGAACACGATTAGTATTCTAGATTAACCCTGAATATCAATTATAAAACACTTATTAGCATCCTGGGAAAATAAAACATAAGAAATATGTGAGCTCAGATGCTCAATAAGGTTAAACAATACAATAAAAGCTTTCCTAAAAAATGATAAACTTTTAAATAAATGTATAAAATTAATCCACAATCCTATTAAAAATTACCTTACACATAATATGGAAATAATAAATCAAATAATTCCATTTAAACATTAACATGGATATTGTACTAGTCGAATAATCACATGTAATATGAATAACTAATCTCATAATGAGGGAATACATAATACTAGACATTTGAAACATACCATTGAGTCCTTGTACAAGACATCTAAAATTAAATGGTTAATGCCTCAACCAAATCCATATATAAATATAAATGGTCAAGGCCTCAGCCAATTACATATCTAGTTTGTCACATGAGACATACCATTTCATCGAGCAGCTATAGCAGGATCACCTATCATATACTAAGTCCAATACATTTCACATATAAAAATGGTGAAGCATAAAAAACACAATAATTCATATTAAAAACTATTTTATGAAATATGAATACTTTAACCATAAAAAAATACTATCTAAACTGCACATCCAAAATCAAACTTATTATAAACCATTAAATAAAATATAGTAAATGATATCAAAAGAGATTAACCTCTGTTAGGCATAATATGAACAAAGGATGTTGATATATATGAAAATACTCTATTAAAATAATTAAAAATATCTTGAGACACATACCCATTATTCTTTGAAATCATTTTGTCAAAAGCACGCACTTATAAAAGAAGACATTTAAAAATAGACTTTTGAATCTAAGTGTCACATACCACATTGAAAATTTTAAAGGAATTAACCTTTTAAAACATTATTGTCCATAAAAATAAATCCTTAATTTTTTTTGAAAATTTGGTCACTAATGAGAATGATTTAGAAGAATAAATCATTAAAACATTTAAAATGATGTTTTAGTTAAAAGTGTCCATTATGTAAAACCTTAAAAATATTCCTTTTGAAAACATTTTATTGAAATTTAAAATAGAAATAAATTTTTCTTCTCAATATTTTTTATATATATAAATAAATATGTATGATAATATCACGAATATTGAAATAGAGAAATGATTAATTATTTAAACATTCAATGCATCCCATACCACTTTAAACATTTAAATAATAATCCTAATATATTTAAATTAATATTTAAATAACAAGATGATAAAATTATTCACGATATCAAATTTAATAGGGGTATTACATACATGATACACAATACAAATGTGGTGAAAATGGATTATATCTCATGAAAATTAGAAGTGACATGGAATTCCCTTACCTTAGGTATGACACTCTTCGTATGTGTTTGAAACTCTTGTATAATGATTTTAAAAAAATTATTAACTTATAAAGGAATCATAATAATATTTATGATATCATATATGATTAATTTATGACATTATATTACTATTTTATTAACAATTTAATGTTAAAGAAATGTTTCAGGTAATAATCGTTTTCTTTATCACACATGTTTGGACTTTTTATTCTAGATCAAATTACATAGATCATGATTTAATTAATTATAGAATGTATAAAATGATTTATATATCAAATATAATCATTATATTAATAAATATAATAGATATATATATGAAATGGAATACACCGTTCATGGAGACGGTAGGCCGTACGTACGCATGAACGTAGTTTCCATTTTCTAATCGTATTGAATGGAAGTGACTGAAAAAGATATATGTATGTATGTATATATATATATATTATGGCAGTATTATTATTTCATACTTATTTATAATATGTATTTTTATAATCATTCCTGGATGGTAAACGTGGAAGATGAATCTCATTGTGCCGTGGAGACGGTAAGCCATACGTAGGCACGAGCGACGACATCATTTTCTTAATGGATAAATGGTATGTAATTAGCTGGAAAGTGAATTTTATAGAAACTATATCATGTTATATTTATTATTTAAATCCTTTATATTCATATTCATACCCATATAAATAAATTTTACATGAAAAACATTTTACACCACGATGTGGAGATGGTAAGCCGTACATACACACGCATGGTGATATTGTTTATCATAGAATAGAAGAAAGAAGGAATATGGTTGTCCCATAACCATTACAATATAAAATCATATAGGAGATTCTGGAGTTATTATTTTAATATGGTAACAACTTATTAAATAGATGTAGATGAAGAAAGAACTTTTAAAGAGTTTGATAAAATGATTACCTATTTTTCAGGTCCCTCTTTTTGATTTTTATAAAAGGACTCCATAATTTGAATTTATTTCCAAAATGAGGCCTCTAGGATGATGTTAGAGAAGTTTATAGAGGAAATTGGTAGGGTTTTTCTTAGACAAATTGATTTAGAGGTGTGAATTAAAGATAAGGAGAAGTTCCCTTTTATAAGAGAGGTGAGGGGCACTTTAGGAAAATATTAAAATATTAAATTTTTTATAGAATGATATTCCTTTTTTAATAGCTGTAAATTAATTTATTTCTAGGATAATATGAGTATGGGTCTAAATCCCCTAAACCAATAGGACTTAAACATGTTTAGGTCATAAAATTAACATTATCTTTTAGATTTATCCCCAAGTTAAATAGTTTATCTCTTAACACGACTTCTTGTATTTTTACACCACATGATTAGTATAATTACTCTAAGATTCAAAGAGAACCTAATGTGGATCATTGAAGAAAATTTTAAAACTATAAATTTCATTTTTATTAACCTTAGAGTTTTATGACTTTTATATCATTTAATAAAATAGTATTTATTTTAAAATATCATTTATGTCAATTTTAATACTATTTAATACTTGATTTTTGTTAAATTTATAACAACTTGATTGCTTATAAAATATATTAAATCAATAATAAAATGTCATAGTCATATATAAAATTCCTTTATGACATAAAATATTTCAAATAATATTTATTTTAATATTTATAATTTCATTTATTTGATTGTTTTATTAATAATTCTATTATTTCATCATTATTGTGTCATAATTAAATATAATTATTTAATTCCTAAAAATTGAAAATAAATTATCATGTTGTAGATAAATTTCTTAGATTTATAATGAATATTTATAGTCTAATTTTTCTAATGTATAACCCTATATTAAAAATTATTTATTTATTAAAATTCGAATATTACACTTTTAACTCATCTTTAAATAAAATATAATAAATCTCTTAAGTGAATACATGTGGTATAGAAAGGATAATACTTTCAAAATAATTTTTATTTTGGTATAAATATAGTTTCCCATGAAATTAGGATAAGTGTTTGGGTTATTTTATATGATTATAATATTTGTTTTACCTTGAATTACCCTATTTACCTTTAACCATGTTAAATAAAATTAAAAAGTTACTATTCCCCAAAATTATTTTGATCCTATTATACCAAAATATTCACCCTAATTACAAACATGTATGTCTTATTTTCAAAATTCAATTCACATAAGTGGTAAAATTATGTTAAATGCTAATATGAAAATGTGGTTAGAAGGCGGGTAAAAAGATATTAAAAATGATCAATGGGTTTTTATATCTAATTATATTATAAAAAATATTTGAATGACTTAAATTGGGTTAATATATTTATTATTTATATTTTGTGAAATTAAACCCAATTAAAATTAAAATAATTATTTAAATTAAAAAGTAAATTTTTAAACAATAATGTAGTGTTTATCACCATTCATTAAAAATTGAAAATTTTCAGAATAATGCAAAACATTTACCCTAAGCTAATTTTGATGTCATGAATTAAAAAATGAATCCTATTTTTAAAAATAAAATTTATAAATTTCATAATTTGGTTAATACTATTCATAACCTCTTTTCCAACATCTGGTTTGATAGGTCATGATGCGCTCGAACTCGGTGTTGCGTGTAACAAAAGCTATTGAATTATTTAAAAATAAGCATAATAGTGAATGTTGGGGTGTTATAAGTGGGGCCTATAATTATATAACTCCCTGATGAATAAAAAATATTCTAATATTTTTTTTTGGATTTTGTGTATTCTTATTCCCATGATAGGAAAGTGTATTTGCACATAGCCTTGATTGTATATGTTTTACATCCAACGTTATGCATTACATTAGTCATAGATAAATAATTTTCTATCCTTGTTTTAATTTATTGTCATGGATATATCATTTCATTAGTTTCAATTTATTATCTATTCAAAATTTTAATTTATTCTTTCCAAATAGTTTATTCAATTTTTATGTTATGTAAGTTTCCACTATATTCTACTCCTTTCAAAAAATCTGTTCTCACCGTTATTTTTTTCTTTACTAATGAAAAATAATATAGTAAATTGTCTAATTTCAAGGCATATGATCGAATGGATAATCATGTTATTATAATAAGATAATGCTTTGACTTATGAATTCAAAATAAATGTATGTATGTATCTAGTATTCTAAGACTATTAAACTATTCCATAATTTTATAACTCTTATGATTTGTACCAATAATTTTAAAGATCAGAACAAGGATTCTAGAGTATAGGATGATGCAGTTGGTATCAAAGGATGTTTAATAATAACCATGGGTATTAGATTTATAGAAACCGCGTTATATGGAACTAGTACAATATAAAGTATGAATTATTTATATGGAAAACTCAAAAAAACAATATTAATTGTATTTTAAAATTCAATATCATGAGTTAATTATTTGCATTATATTATATAGAGATGGAGATTAATAGGGTAATTTATTCTATATCAACACTGATTATCAATGTAGTGATATTACCCTTAATAATGGTAATGAATTTAGAGTTGAGGACAATCAATTTATAACCAATTAGGCTTATTGAACAAGATTATAACTAATAATATCACCCACATAGGGAAATATGATGATCCACAACATGGAGTAACTATGTTGGATCACATCATATGAAAAAAGTCCAACATATTGTGGATATAATAATCAATTTATATCTTAACAACCAATCAAGTCCCTTAAGAAATATTTCCCTTTTGGGAAGTAGTAAAAAGGAAAACGTTATCATGATGGTCTATATCATGATGGGAGATGCAGTCAATGGAGTTCACTATTTCAAAACACAATAGAGGCTGGCCAAGTGTGATCTATGGAAGAAAAAAGGATCCAAAGAATATATGGTTTACCCATGGTAAAAAGAGTAATTGATGTTGTTTCAAAAGAATAACATAGATATATACAAGAGAATGAAGTTTTTTCTTCCATTATACTCATTAATGATACAAGACCCATATCTATAACTCATTATAGAAACAATCAGTTAGACTTTTCTAGAGTTAAAGAAATATCTACCAGATTTTAGGGACAATGAATTTATATACCCTAGTTCTTCAACATGGGGAGCTTATGTTTTATTCATAAAAAGGAAGGATGTGTTTATGATACTTTTCATTGATTATAGGGAAACCAATAAATTTACTAAAAAGAATTTGTATCCTTTTCCATGAATTTATTACATATTTTATCAACATTATTTATCGTAACATTTATCAGCGGACAATAGTTTCTATGGTTATCATCAAATAATAGTTAAGAAGGATGATATATCAAATTTGACACTTGGAATAAGGTATGGACTTTGTGTGTTTCTGGTAATTCATTTTGGATTAACTAATAAACATTATATATTTATGAATTTTATTAATATAGAATTCTATGAGTATCTTAAGAACATTGTGGTGGTATTAATTTAATATATATTTATATACTCTTAGAGATATGAAGATAATGACAGTCATCATTAATTAATTCTGAAGAGCCTTAGAAAAAAGATATTATATGGGAAGTACAGATATTATGAATTATCACTAAATAATGTCTCTTTTCTTGGATTTATTTTATGCATGTATAGAATATTTATTAATGATTCAACAAAAAATTTTATAGTGACCAATACTTTTCATAAATTGATATTATAACTTATTTGATTAATATTCATTACTTGACATTACGATCCTTTCCAGAATAATATATATCATATGCCTTTCAAAACATCAATACATAAACAACTTGTTCATATGAGATCTATATCATCCGCCACTATATTATTTATAACTATCACAATTTCATGGTCATAACATACAAAAATATTTCTTCAAAACACAGGGAATGCAAACACAAGAAAGGGTGAGATTAGATGCTCATATAGGGTAAAAAAGGGAGATATCCCTGATCACATAAACGTATCATTAGAACAAGGGTATGTGAAAATGTTCTTAAAAATTTAAAACCATACCCAATAAATCATAGACCATAATATTAAGTCATGTAATAAAGTTTGGAATTTTATAAAACCCAAATCATAGAGGAATCAATGAACATGATCCATGTGAGAATAACATTGGCATAAGACCAAAATTTCTTGAATACACATAAGAATATAAAATCATTTCCTATATAGAAAAGGATCACATAAAAAAATAGTGGATTGGGTCTACTGCACATTCCATAAAATTATTCATGGTTTTCAACCAAGACTAATATCATGGAAAAATATCTTATTGAACTAGGTTAACTCTCCATTCTAGTCCTATTTATCTCATGAGATATCAATATTTTCCCAAATAATTAGAGGGATATATAATTTTGGGTTCACATGTCAAATATAGAAATTAAAATATATGTGTGGTATTAGTTCATAAAACATTCTTTATATTATAACCCATTAAAAGGAAATTAGTTTCTTAAAAAATTCATCATAGAATAACCCAAGGAAAGGGAAATTTGTTCATAAAAATTTCATCATTTCATCATTGCATAACCCAGGAGAAATAAAATGTTTTAATAAAAATATTTTCATGAAAACAATAAAACATAAAATTAAGGAAAAAGGATTATATCTCATGAAAATTAAATGTAACATAATCCGATGTTATCATAGATGAAAAATTTCTTTACAAGATTACTGTAAAATTACATATGGAAAACACTATTTTCACATTAAAATCACAATTTTAAAATCTATATGTAAGGAACTAGAATTAAACATTACATAATCTTGAGTTAATTCATTAATTCACATTGAGGTTCTTTTCATGTTTAGAGTTTTAGATAATTAGTCCGTAATTATTACATTACATCTCAAAAATTACAAAGTAGACACTTGTACTCTATTTAAATGATTTCAAAATAATAAAACTCCTTAAATAAAATAAGAGTTATTTTCTTGATATAAACATTATTGAATAAATCATATCTCTTAACCTTATTTATACCATGTAAACAACATTTCAAAAACATAGGATGAGGATAAAAATATCAGTAAGTGTTATAAAATAAGGAAAGAAAAAACTAATCCATCAATACATACAAATCAATGAAATCATACTTCTCAATCATAAAACAAAAGCTCTTTAACATACCTCATGAAGTAATTATATTTAGAAATAACACATAGAAATCATAAACCATAAAGGTAACTTGTGGAATCTATAACATATTTACATTGTAGTTTTCACAGCAACATAGGGAGTTACATTTGGAATACCCATCACAGTATATTGCATAAATCTCTTAGCAGAAACAATAACATTTACCTCAGTCACATTACAAAATGAATTGGAGAGATATCCCAGTCTCACCCACCTTAGGTTTATTATGTAACCACCCATATAAATAAAAAATTTCCAAGAACCATAAAAGAATCATAACACATGAACAAGCATAAAGGAAGATATCATTTCCACAATGCAGTCACAAGATATTAGTTCAAGATATTGACACAATCAATACATTATCAAAACCATTTTAAATACCAAAATATGTAAAAGGGTATATGGTATTTATTTTCTTTTTAAAAACATTATGGATTGTTATGTAAGACAAATATCAAATAATGCTCGCGACGACGGAAAGGTAATTATCACCACGTATGTTAAAAAGAAACATTATTTTTTTCATTTAGTAAAATGCATCGTAAAAAAGAGATTCCATTTGAATGAAATTAAAATAAAAAGGGGTTTATATACCATATAAAATAAATTTGTGTATAAATAAAAATAGGCCTCAATAAAATGATATTGAGATGAAGTCCCTTATGAAAATTCGGCAGCCTAATGACATCACTTAAAAAGTCAAAAAATGAGTGGATGAGAGTAAAAAGGGTCATTCATCATTAGTACATAAAATGGATAGAATTATTAATATATAATAATATATCCCAAAATTTAAAAATTTAAATTAAAAAACAAAACATAAAAGAAGTCTTTTTCTAAAAGAAGAGGGTGAAAGGTTCCCTTACCTTGAGTCTGAATCGTCACGTATGTTCCTTTTTCTTCCTGAATAATAAAATTAAGTTAATATATAATTGATTAAGAACCATTTTCAAGTTTATTATTCATTTTATATCCCTTATTAACTTTCTATAACAATAATATAATTATTCATGTTCTTATCTGTCATTTTGTCGATGTTCAGTACTTGAGTCAAAAATGAACTTTTTATAATTAGAAATTGTCAATGTGGTCAAAAGTCCATTATCTATAGAATTGTATTAACAATTTAAATATCATATATATCCATTATATATATATATTTATGTCTATTATATATTTATTTAGAATATTCCATAACATTTTTATATAATAAATGAAATGCACCGTTCATGGAGACGGTAACCCGTACGTACGTATGAACGCTACATTAATTTGTTTTTCATATTTGAAGGAATTAAAAATAAATGGTAAATAGGTATATTATAATTCCTGTATAATATATATGTTATATATTCTACATAATTTCATTAATTCCATCCTTTATATGTTCCATGTATATCATGAATGAGTCACATCTCTTTGAGGGGGCGTAATCCACACTTCCTCAAATTAAATTATCATATTTATGCGTTATGGAAAGAATAATAGTATGTTGTAAATGAAAATAAATAAGAATAGTGACAATATAAATATATTATATATCATATATAAATAAAATTCCATCATAATGTCCACCATGAGAGGCGGTATGAGATAATTGAACAATCATCGTTTTGTGAGGCAGTAGTTCACCGTCCACAGAAGTAGTATGTTCTAAATCCATTAAATGGATGTGTGTGTGACTGTAGTTATGATATTTAGCATAAAAAAAAATACTATTATACTGAATATACTGGTTTTGTTATAAAATAATGGAATAAATAGAGTTTATGTGGTTGGATAAGAAAAATAAATGAACGAATCTTGAGAGCAGACATTACCTCAAATTTGGTAACTACTTTTAATTTAAGCTAAAAGAATTTCTTGAATTTACTTATTCCCATGGTGAGGACTGTAGGATGAATAGAGTGATATTGGGATATTATCTAGGTAGAGGTTGGATGAGACAAGGGGCTTGAGAGGTGTGATTAAGGGTTATAGGTGATTCCCTTTTATAAGAGGAAGGAGGGGAACTTTAAGAATGTCTTAAAAGATTATTTTATTATAAAATTAATTTAGATTTTAAAAGGTACCAAACTAATTTATTTCAAATATAAGGTGATTATTTTTTCAAATACTCTTAACCAATAGGTTTTAGACAAGTTTTGGTTTCATATTTAACCTTATCATTTAGCTTTAACCCTTAGTTAACTAATTTGAATCTTATCATGTCTTATTGTATATTCATTCTATATGGTTAGCATAGTTACTATAATATTCCAATAGAACCTAAAGTGGTTAATTAATGAAATTTTCAACCTTATCTAATTAATTTGGCCATATCTTATATTTTTAGGACTATTAAATTATTTAATAAAAAAGTATTTGTTTTAAAAACACATTTATGTGAGTTTATATACAATTCATATCATAACTTTTAAAATATCAAAAAAACTTGATTATTTCGAAAAAAATTCATTAATGCAAAGATAAAAAGTCATACTAATCCCCAAAATTCTTGTATGGCATAAAAACTTTAAAAATAAATTTATTTTAATATTTATAATCTCATTTATTTAAATCATTCATTAATAAGGAAATCACTACATCATCATTGTGTCATAAATAAATTTATTTATTTGATATCTAAAAATTATAAATAAAACACCAGATATAGGAAATATTTTTATATTTATAATGACTATTTACAGTCAAATAGATAACTTATATAACCCCACATAAACATTATTTTAGTAAAAGATATATGTTTATGTTATATTATCCTTAACTTTAAATTAAAAGTAATTAAATGTCATTTTCACACACAAGTTGCTCCATGGGGTCCTAAAATTGACCCAAGGATGACCATGGTCAAATATATAACATCCAATAGGGTTATGAGACATGGTAGAGTAATTTAATAATATTATAATTTTATTTGTTACCCTTATTTACTAGATTTACCCTTTAACCATGGTAAATAAAATAATTACTAATGTTAATATTAATAAGGTCTAAAAATAAAAGATACCTATTTACATAAATTATACATCCTATTTCCAAACATGGAATCCATTTCTTCCAAATTCAAAACAAATAAGTTGTATAAATTAATTTAAAATTAATTCTTGTTGTCAAAACCAAAAAGCGTGTTTTCAAGAAGTAAAAACTACCAAAAGATTGACATGTGTTTATGTCAAATTTCAAAGTGAAATTAATTAAAATGACCAAAAATGGATTAAATGATAATAATAAAATCCTATTACACTTTAAAACCAATTAATAGTGCAATATATATATATATATAAGTATATTACATTAAAATGCAATTTTGAATTGAAATGCAGTATTTTTCACTACTTATTAAAAAATGGACTTTATCAGAAAAATACCAAAATTTCATCCAAAATAAATATTGATGTCCCTATTCTAAAGAAGAAATTTATTTTTTCAAATAGAACATATAAAAGTGACAAAAACTAGATTTAAAAAAGGTTCACCATTAAAAGGAGGAAAATCGAACATTTAAAGAATATTTAAGTATTTCATGCTTAAAATCAGATTCATTCTTATTTTAAGCCTCTATAATTTATTGGATAAATGTAAAAACATTTCACAAACAAGTGTAATCATAATGTAGTTAATTATGTTCATTCTCAGAAATACATTGGCTATACGTTGACAACCATTTAAAATAAAAATATTATTATTTTATTTTTTGGTATAACTCAATGTTTTGTGTAATATATGATTTCAAGGAAACCTGTTGTTTCAAGTTGAGTATGTTATCATAAATAGTGTCCTATTTAACATAAAATAAATATCTTATTCATAAATATTAATATAAATGAAAAAAGTATTATTATATACATACCTGGGTCGTTACATCCTTCCCCCTTTTGGAAATTGTATCCACACAATTTTAAAATTGGGCTTAGAAACTTCATTGAAAGTACCACATCAGAAAAAGAGTCAATAAAACAATCAATTTAAAAGAAAGAAATAGAAGTACAAAGGTCACCTGAGATAACCCATACTAGATTACATATATGAGAACATGGATATGGAAGAGAAACTAGCCATCATGTTCTGATGGAGTGTGATAGAAAAAATGATCATGAGAAAGTTAACTACCAGAAAACCATAAAATTGTGATGGGTTAAATAGTCTTTGATTCCGAAGTAGAAAAAAAAAACAGATAAAATTTTTATTTTATGTTCCTTTTCATAATGTTAAGAAATTTATTTATGAGATTAAATAAGATCATAAGGAAATATACTTACTTTTCAAGTAGAGTTTCATACTTTAATAAATTTCCACCACAAACTCATACTTTCCCCAAACGATGAGTATTCAAGCTAGATTGGTTACACCTAAAGCGCTAGAATCAACTTCCTGAGAATCACATAATCCAAAAAATGAACTATATATTTCCCCTATCTTTTGAAATTAACCAAAACCAAAAATTGTTAGTAGGAGATCAGATAATCCTTTATAAAAAAATACTTCTCTTAATCTCCAAAATTCAACAAACAATACACAAAGTCAATAAATACCACTCAATACACAATTGTCCTTAAAATTCTTCAATATAATCCAAACTAATATTGAAACCCAAAACTGCAAATAATTTAATCACATAGTCTTCCACAGTAAATATTAACATTTATCTTCAAATAACATAAACTACTCTTAAAGTCTCATACTGAAGTGTAATTATCCTAATCACATATTCTCCATGACAGGTTAATCATTTCCATAAATAACCCAAATCTGCATATTACCACAATAAAAAACATAGATTATTCCAAAATAAAATTTCAACCATTATTCCATAAATAAAATCAAATAGTGTTCTATTTTCCTTAGTTATATAGTGTTCCCAAAATAGCGAACATCTTCCAAAATAACATTTATCACTTAATCACCAAATCATTTTTCTATACTAAGGATATCCATTTGATAAAACATAAGTTCCAAAAATAAACTTATTCTTAATACATAAAATCATTTAACTAAAAATAATAATTCATACTAAGCAGAGTCTTCACATAGTCCAGTGGTAGGTGATAAATACAAGTGGCACTTTGGTTGTGGGTTCGATTCCTACAACTTTTTCCGACGCGATGGTTTGTCACACAGTCTACATTTCTTCTTTTTTCTAAAACTCTATAATTTTATAACATTCCCAAAAAATGAGATAAATTCCTCAAAAATAACCATAACATATTTTAACCACAAAATTTATCTCATACCTCGCATTTTCATCCCAAAAAGTAATAACCTGTAATTGCCTCAAATTCAAGGATCATATAAACCAAAATGGTTCTTTATAACTATATCCAAAAAAGAAAATATAATTCTTCCCAAATATAATTTTCACATAACAAACTACAGGGTTACACATACAATAGAAAAGTCTTCCAAATTAATCCCATCAACAAAGAGCTTTAATACTTTTAAACATTTCATCACCCAAATATCTAACGTAACTCTTGAATTTCTAAAATATAGACATCTTAATCATCCATAATTCTCTATGATCCCTTAACAATTTTTTTCAACATATTCCATAATACTTTTTTTTACAAACAAAATCATGAATCATATCTTAAGATTCAATAATATAAAAACACCATCTAAGAAATAATCCATACCTTTCATAGGTCATTTCCGATTTCCTCATCCTCAATTGGAATGACATTAGGAATTAGTAAACATATATTTGTACGGTATTGCTGATCCCATTCCGGAACCTTCTTTTTCAGGAATATATTTGTGTAATGACCATGTACACCATATTTAAAACATTAAATTGATCCCTTTGAAAGAACTTCTTTCCTTTTCCTGGAGCCAACTGAACACTTCCTTTTTCCACAACATTTTATTACTTTATGAAATTCATTACCACATCTATAAAATCTTCTAGTCCTTTTTGAAACATTTTCCTTGGTGTTTCTTTCCACATCCTTAACACATAAGTTTTTAATATACTTACCTTTATTATTATTACGTGAACATCCATAGGGATTCATTTCTCGCGTAAATGATGCCTTGGAAAAATCACCGTAGTTCAAGTGGTCAATCATAACTCCAGATCATTGGTTATGAATGACCACAAGTGTTCTCATCACAGCTCCCATTTCATTCAGTTGCTCATTCAAAAAACCATCACAGTTTTCTTCACATCCATTATTACTTTGGTGGAGACTAGATCCAACCATTTACTAAAACCAAAAATTTTAGTGTGAGTATATCAGAAAAAGCATCATATAACATCTTATGAGGAGGGTAAACACTAAGATATACTTATTCATGTTATCTTAAACTCATTTGATATATCTAAAATAACCATGACTCTTTCTAATATGTTAACCATTATGGTTATGTCACATATTCTTAAATAACACCGTAACCTTTAAAGTTTTCTAAACTGACCTCTGATACAAAATGTAAGTCCCCAGCCTTGAACATTACATAATATTGAGTTAAGTCAAGAATTGACTTTTAGGATCTTTTTAGGTTTAGAGTTTTATATAATTAGGCCGTAACTATTATATTAAATCTCAAAAACTACAGAGTAGACACTTCTACTCTATCCAAATTTTTCCCAATAATAAAATTACTTAAATAAAACAAGTTTTCTTTTCATGATATAAATATTCTTGAATACTTTGTTTCTCTTACCCTTCCTTATACATTGTGAAAAACATTTTAAAAACTTGGTATGAGCATAAAAATCTCAGTAAGGGTTACAAAATAAGGAAAGAAGACAATAGTCCACCAATAAATACAAATCAATGAAATCATACTTCTCAATAATAAAACATAAGCTCTTTAGCATACCTCATGAAATCACTACATTTAGGAATAAAACATAGAAATCATAAATCATAAAGGTAACTTGTGGCATCCGTAACATACTTACATTGTTGCTTTCTCATCTATATAAAGAGTTATATTTGGAATACACATCACCGTATATTATCAAAATATATCAGGATAAACATTAACATTTACCTATGTCACTTTACCCAATGAATTGGAGAGAAATATTAGGCTCACCTGCCCTATTTTTATCCTAGAACCACCTGTATACATAAACAATTCCCAAGAACTATAACATAATCATAACACATGAATAAGCATAAAGGAAAGATAACATCTCCATATTGCAATCACAAGATATCAGTTCAAGATATTGAAATAATCAATCCATTATCAAAATTTTTTTCAATAAAAAAATACATAAAAACGTTATATGGTATTTATTTTCTTTTTAAAAACATCATGGATTGCTAGGCAAGCCAAACATCAAATAATACTTTCAAAGTCATAAAGGTCGTTGTCACCGCATATGTTAAAAAGAAACAATCTTTTTTTTTTCGTTTAGTAAAATTCCTCATAGAAAAAAAATATTCCCTTTGAATTAAATTAAAATAAATTTTTTTTTATACACCTTATAAAATAAATTCTTGTAAAAATCAAAATAGGCCTCAATGAAAATATTGAGTCGAAGTCCCTTAAGAAAATTCCGTAGCCTAACGACGTCACTTAAAAATTCATAAAATGAGTCGATGAAATAAAAAAGGGTCCATCATAACTTGGACATAAAATGTAAATAACTATGGATATATAATATCATATAACAAATTTTAAAAATTTAAATTAAAATACATATCATAAAATAATTCTTTGACTAAAAGAGGAGGGTGAAAGGTTCCGTTACATTGAGTTTAACTCATCATGTATGTTCCTTGTTCTTCCTGAATAATAAACTTAAGTTAATTTCTAATTGATTCAGAACATTTTTCATGATTATTTACTCTTTTATATACCTTATTACCTTTCTATAACAATCATATAATTATTCAAGTTCATATCGATCATTTTGTTGATGTTCGGTATTTGAGTCAAAAATGTACTTTTTATAATTACAAATTGTCAATGTGGTCAAAAGTCCATTATCTATAGAATTTTATTCATGATTTAAATATTATATATATCTAGTAAATATTTATTTAGATATAGTATATATGTATTTAGAATAGTCCATCAAATTTGGATATATTAAATGAAATGCACTGTTCATGGAGACGGTAAGCCGTACGTATGCATGAACGCTACTTTATTTTATTTTAAATATTTAAAAGAATGAAAACTATATGGTACATAGGTGTATTATAATCCCAGTATAATATCTAAGTTATATATGTTACATAATTTTATTAATTCCATCTTTTATAAGTTCTATGTATAGAATGAACTAGTCATATCACTTTGAGGGGGTGGTAGTCCACACTGCCTCAAATGAAATTATCGTATTTACGCATTATAGAAAGCATAATGTTATGTTGTAAATGAAAAATACCAAATAATAGAGACAATATAAATATAATATATATCATATATAAATACAGTTCCATCATAATGTCCACCATGAGAGGCAGTAGGGGATAATTGAACAATCATCATTTCATGAGGCAGTAGTTCGCCATCCACAGAAACATCATCTTCTAATTCTATTAGATGGAGGTGTGTGTGAGAGTAGGTATAATATTTCTCATAAAATAATCTTAGTATAATTAATATACTTTTTTTATAAGATAATGGAATAAATATATTTTAG
Source organism: Viscum album (assembly GCA_963277665.1). NCBI lineage: Eukaryota > Viridiplantae > Streptophyta > Magnoliopsida > Santalales > Viscaceae > Viscum > Viscum album. The sequence goes on along the minus strand of OY728143.1, from coordinate 1,705,964,525 downwards.
GGGGTTGTAGAGGTAAAATAAATGAAGGAAGCTTGAGAGAAGACATTACCTCAAATCAGGTAACTCTTTTTGATTTAAGCTAAAAGGACTTATCGAATTGCCTTATTCCCAAGGTGATGCTTATAGAAGGAATATAGGGATGTTTGGAGATAATATTTTCATATTTTGGACAAGAAAATTGTCTTGAGGGGTGTGAGTAAGTGTTAGAGGTGATGCCCTTTTATAAGAGGAGGGAGTGGCACTTTAGGAATGTCTTGAAAGATTCTTTTATTATAAAAGGAATTTTGAATCAAAAGATCAAAAAATCACTTAATTATAATATAAATTTATTATTTTTCTAAATCCTATAAAACAATAGGTTTTAGAGAAGTTTTGTTTTCAAATTTAACCTTATCATTTTGCTTTAACCCTTAGTTAACTAATTTGACTCTTACCATGTCTACTTGTATATTCATTTTATAAGGTTAATATAGTTACTATAAATTTCCAATAGAACCTAAAGTGGTTAATTAATGATATTTTAAACCTAATATAATTCATTTTGTCTAATATTTAATTTTTAGGACTATTAAATCATTTAGTAAAAAAGTATTTGTTTTAAAAACTCATTTATTTTAATTTATATACTATTTTTTATGACTTTTAAAAAATCCCAAAGAACTCTATTATTTTGAAAAACATCCTTAATTAAAACATAAAAAGTCACAATAATCCCTAAAATTAGTATATGACATAACAAGTTTCAAAATCAATTTATTTTAATATTTATAATCCCATTTATTTAAATCATTCATTAATAAGGAAATCACTATATCATTAATGTGTCATTAATAAATTTATTTATTTGATACCTAAAAATTATAAATAAAATATCATAATATAGTAAATAATTTTATCTTTATAATTAATAATAATAGTCTAAGTGATCAATTATATAATCTCATATAAAAATTGTTTTCGTAAAATGATATATGTTTATGTCATATTTTCCTTAAGTTTAAATTAAAAGTAATTAAATGTCATGTTCACACAAAAGTTTCTCAATGGGGTCTTAAAATCTACCCAAGTATTCCCATGGTCGGATATATCACATCAAATAGGATTAAGACACGTGTTAGGGTAATTTAATATTATTATAATATTATTTTTTACCCTTATTTACCAGATTTACCCTTTAAGCATGGTAAATAAAATATTTACTGAAATTACTATTCATAATGTCTAAAAACAAAAGTTACCTATTTACACAATTTTCAAATCCTATTTAAAAATATGGAATCCATTTATCAAAATTCAAAACACATAATTTGCATAAATTAATTTAAAATTAATTCACTTTGTTATAACCAAAAAATGTGTTTTTAAGAAGTAAAAACTACCAAAAGATTGACTTGTGTTTATGTCCAATTTCAAAGTGAAAATTCATATAATGACCAAAATTGGATTAAATGATAAGAATATAATCCAATTACAATTTAAAACCAATTAAAAGTACAATCTAACTATATAAATAAATTATATTAAAAGGCAGTTTTGAATTAAAATGCAGTATTTTTCACTGTTCATTAAAAATGATCTTTATCAGAAAAATATGAAAATTTCATCCAAATTAAATTTTGATATCACAATTATAAAAAATAATTTTATTTTTTCAAATAGAACATATAAAAGTGAAAAAAACTAGATTTAAAAAGGGTTCGACTTCAAAAGGTGGTAAATCAATCTTTTAATGAATATTAAAGTATTTCATGATTAAATTTAGATTCATTCTTATTTTAGGCCTCTAAAATTTATTGGATAAATGTAAATAAAAATAACAAGAATGTTTACTCATAATTTAGTTAGTTATTTTCATTATTGGCAATAAAATGGCTATGTGTTAACTACCATTTAAAATAATAATAATAATAATTTATTTTTTGATATAACTCAAAGTTACGTGCAACGTAAGATTTTAAGGAAACCCATTGTTTCATGTGTAGTATGCTATCAGAAAAAGTGTCCTATTTAACATAAAATTAATATCTTATTAATAAATATTAATAGAAATGAAAAATGTATTATTATATAAATACGTGGGTCATTACACTATAAATATCACAATTATTAAGGAAAATATTTTATTCTAAAAGAATCATATGAACTGATAAAAGAAAATTAAAATCATTTAATTGTCATGAAGGAAATTTGTTTCATTCTATACAGAATAAAGGATATAATTTCTTTCTTATTTTTAGAAAAATTCAAAAATGTTACACATTTGAAAATGAATATTGTCTTTAAAATCATTTTTTATAATGAAAATAATGGTTAACAATTACATTAAAAAATTATCGTATAATATTACAAATATTCATAATTTTTTTTAGAAAACAAGGATGTGAAAGAAAAATGTTTTCAGACTAGTGAGTGAAATAAAGTTAGTTTTCCTTGAAATAATTATTTTGGCCTCTTTAGTTATTAAATATAATTTTTTTTAAAAATATAACCATAACATATAACCATAGATAAATAAAATTCATGGGATTCATAAGAGAAAATTAATAAAACTTCATCATTGGAAACATAATCATAAAAAATCTCAATAAAAAATGAGATTGTCACATAAACCCCTTACCACGTGGGTAAACTATATATCAAAACCTCATGAAAGAGAGAACCTCATATTAATTTTAAAAAATAGATTTCCTAAATGGAATCAAAAAATATAATCATGGGAAGTATATAGACTGCACAGATATAACAACTTGTGAATATGGAATTTGTCTCCCATAAATAAAAATGACATGAGAAACACAAACCTCAAGTTTGAAATGATTAAAAAGTGATATAATATCCAATATAATAAATAAAAATTAATTATAATATTATAAAATAGTAATATTTATACTTATAATATCTTATATAATACCCTTTTAACATTTTATCATCGATTTATTATTATTTATTTATTAAAATGTTCATTTATTGGTGACAACTTTTTCATCTTTCATAAGAATTTCAGTTTTGTAGTTCTAGTAACTATAAATTGATCATGTTTATATCATATAGAAAATGTTTATAATGATATAAATACCATATATATTCATCATATTCATATTTTTTATAATTCATTGAAGGTAGTCAAAGAAAAATGAATTACACCATTCATATAAACGATAGGCTGTACATAAGAATGAATAATGTTTTCACATTTCAATGGATAGAATGAAATACATGTAAATAATAATTAACCTATCTAGAATCATTATGATATCATATATATGCATTAAATATATTCTTATTACCATTCACTTAGAATGATAATGAAAAAAATTACATCGTTTTGTGGTGATGGTACACAACAAATGCCCACAAGTGACATTATAGTATTCCAATGGATTATAATATAAGAATGTAGATATGATATTATAATCCTAAAAGTTTAATCATGTCATATAAATAATATATAAACATTGAAACCATTACAATACATATCCATAAAATATGGTGATGAAAAATGAATTGTGTCACTCCAAGGATAAAGAAGTCCATACATATGAATGAGTGATATTTTTACTTCCCATTTAATGGGTAAGTGGGTGAATATTGTTTATTACACGATCATAATAAAAATAAATATATTCAATATAATGAAAACATCATTTAATGATTAATACCACATATTTTGAGTATGTAGAATAAGAATAAAATTTAAAGAGGTCGTGTAAGAAGATTTCGTCTCTTTTAGTTGGCCACCTTCAGATCCTTTAATATGAACCTTTGGGTTGGTATTTCAAAATAATACCTCTAATTAATGGATATGTATGTTGATAATAGAAATAGTTAGGGTCTGGTTTATCTAGAAGGATCAGTTTTGTGTAACTAATAGAAATGATGAGTGTCCTTTTATAAGAGTGTGGGAGGACACACTTAGAATTTATAAAAAGATTAATATATAATTAAGTCATTATCAATCCAAATTCTTCATAATGGATATATATTTTATGTAAAATTGTTCAGGTTCAAAATAACATAAAAATTAATATTTATAAACGTTTGAGTTTCAATTTAAACCACATATTTTTTATCAACCACTTCATTAACTGTTATTCAACTTAAACGTGATAAAAACTATTTATTTATTAAAGGGTTATGAATGATATCATAAACAACATAGAGACTCATAAATTAACCATTTTAAATATTTTCCACAATATCCATTTAAATAAGACAAATATAATGAATATACTAGTGTCCACCTAGGTTGAAGATGGTCTTGGGATTTATAATTGTTTTATCATAGGTTGATGTAACAATGTTCATCTCTGATGATGAACAACCTAGTATAAATACTCAAGGATATTGCATGAAAAATTTTAATCATAAAAGTTAAATCTAATTAATTATTTTTTTTGTTTCAAATATGTGTTAATATATCATTCATTTCCAAGGACCTTTTCTCAAAGGAAAGGAAGTCAGATCACATTGATATTGTCCACACACTCTTTAAAAGTTAATCGGAATTCTATTCGTAAAATTTTCAATGATACTATGGATATTAAATAAATCATTAAAAGAATCAGTAATCACCATAATTATGATCCACTTATCCCTAAATAATAACTTGGATCATAATCTCATATCAAATTCTTTATTCTATACGAATCAAGAGAGGAGAGAGAGAATCTCAATAATCGAGTAATGAAAAGTCATGTAAATGAGATCCTCTCCTCATTTATATAGTGATGTTATAGAATAACAAAAAATGGATACCTTCCTTTTGATATTTATTATCCAATATAGAAAACATCTTATGACTACGTCACAAATCAACTAGGCCCAAAATATCACTTTCTTTGAGAAGAAACCAAAATCTATATTGATTATTCAATAATGTCATACCACTAATGATGCACCCAATGAAAGATACCTATAAATGGAATTAGTTTAAATTTTTTTATCCTGCATCAAATTATGTTTTCAAAAGGTATACATAGATAAAAATTTCAAGATAGGATACCATTACACATTTTTAACTATTTGAACTACCGATGACACTTGAAATTTGTGGTGTTACTTTTGGAAAGTTAGTCCTCATGTTCCCATATACGTGAGATCAATATGTGATCAAATCATAAAAAATGAATCAATTTATATAATCGCCATCACTAGATAGTAAAAAATCATTTATGTCTAATCATTATGATATATCTAGGCCATATGGAACATGTTTAAAATTGAGTTCATTTTATCTCAAGGTTCTTGTCATAGCCTATAAATTTATATAGCCTTTTGATAAGATAAGTAATATAATGAAATTATCTTATAAATAGTGAATTCCAAAAATATCAAAACAATTATGGTAAGTGTACATAATACATATCTAATTGTATACATGGTATAATAATTGAAAAGTATTATTTTAGTTGGTTCTAGGAAACCCACTTTTACAAGTCTCAAACTTGAATTAGAGATAACTTGATAACTATACATGTTATCTATCACATGATAAGATCAATATTCAAATGAGATAGGTCTTTAGTCACTGGGCTTGCCACATATCTATTGTGTGCCAATTCATCATTTGGGACTTTACCTCATTGAGTAATACTTCTTGATGTTGATATCCCTGAGTATATTCCAATTTCCCAATTGCAAAACTAGAAATCCTAGACAATACCAGTAGTAGGATTACCATAATTTATATTATGATGAAATATTACGAACTTTGTGAAATTCCATGAACATGAACAAATCATTGCATATTTTACACTTCTTATTTATTTTCATTAGAAGCCTCAATACACTCAATATTTTCAGATATGGCTACCACTAGCTAGAATGAGTTTCTCTTGCTCATTACTATATATTGAATACAATATTAGATCATATTGATATTATAGAAGACATGTTTCTATCCCATTTTAAATATAATCCATTCCACCTTAAGTAACAAAAACATATCCCCTGTACTCTCCCAAGTACAATTGGATAGTTCAGACTATTTCCTGTATAGTTATCTGAGATATATAAGATATTTTCTTATGATAATGTAACTTTTTTTAATATAATATTCTGTACATAACATGTAATATGTGATTTATCCATTATACAAGTATATAGAATTATACTAATCATATTAATCTCCACTTATGTCTCAAAAATTTATTCTCAGAGTGATTTATTCTAAGCGAATTTGGAAACAATTCTCTATAGATTTTCTCCAACTTTTATTTTTCAACACATTGTTACCACATATATTTTGTATTTTTATAAGTTACCAACTAGATATATCATATTATTCCTTATTCTATAAAACATGGGATACAACATAAATTCAATCTTTAAATACTTACTTTCATTATGGTCATAACTAATTATATGACCAATGGATATTTTACATATGTTATCAAACATGTTTTCCTTAGAAAATGTATGTTCTACCATTATCCTCTTATATACACATGGGAAATATTCATTACAAATGAATGTTATATGATCATGATTATTAATAAAATAAAATACTGGATTTTAGTAACTTGAACCCTTTACGAGAATTCTATGGTGTCACTAAATCTTTCTTTTTTACATCAAGTTGACACCTTCCAAGATTTCATGGTCTTGACATCTGACACCCAATATATTGATCATATAAAGTATATGTGAAATATAGAAAATTTTAGTGTATTTATGAAATATATCTTGGTATAAAAAATGTATCATTATCAGTACTAATCTTATACCACCCATGTAATGTTTCTCTTTAATACCACCATAACATCATGATTTGAAACAATAAAAATACAAAGAATATAACAACCCTACTCTTTAATTAATATTTCAACTTGATTTATTACATTAAATTTCAATTAGTACAACTGATAAGATCAAGTGTTCTAGTGTGGTTGGGGATTTGGAACATTACATAACAACTTAAAACATAAAATAAAACACATTTATTGTAAATTTCATTGACATGACCAACAAAGTCCTTCGTACTTAACACTGCTTGAGATAACCTAAGGACATACCTAAGAAAGGGGAGATCTATAAAGCCCAGTAAGAGAATAAACATGGAATTAAATGAGGATAATAGTACATTTTAGATAATTTATATCAATTAGGAATAGTGAAACATGAATAATAAATCATGATAGAGTATGATAATCATAATAGGGGAAATGTCGCAAAAATATACAACATGATATGAGCATGAGTCAAGGCTCATTGTACATATAGGAGCATGATTCAAAGATCATTGAACATGGAGGATAATGAATCAAATATCATTAAACATGAAGGGTCATGAATAGAAACTCATTTCACCTGAAATATAATGATACTAAACATTACCCAATGCATTGGAGTTCTATCAGAGCACACTCTTTATAAACATTTCATTTTCATGCTGATGTGTGCCACATAGATCATATAAAATGGATTCATTCAAGATTATAATTTTTTAAATGGTAAAATAATGTTGAATAAATATATTTAAGCCATAAATAATTAAATATATAGGTATAAATCTGATTACCCTTGGTAGATAAATTGTTATGGTATTCACTACAAGATATTTTTGGCAGAAGAAATCACCGTGCAATTCCAGCAGCATAACGATGTCATTTAGAAATTCAAAAAATGGTTTGATGAGAGATAAAGAGGTATCTAATCATTTAGACATGAAACAGATAGTATGATGGATATTTAAGAACATATCCCAACATAAGAAAAAAACGAAATTAGAAGACATAACATAAAAGGGATGCTTGATAAAAGAGGCGGGTGGAAGACCCCTTACTGAACTTTAGCATAGTAATGAGTGTTCTTAAAGGAACATAGGGGGATTAATGAGAGATAAAGGAAACTATAATCATTTAGAAATCAAATTAATAGTAATGGGTATTTTTGAAAACATACCCTATAATTAGTAATTGAAAATAAAAGGTCATAATAATATAAAATAACTGGGGTAAAGATGAGGAAAGAAAGAACCCTTACTTGAGTGTGTGATTAAAAAGGCTATAGAGGGGACTATTTAAATCTTAGGGAACCATTTTAGGACTCTAGAGAGTATAAGTATGATATTTTTGGTACTCCAAGGTGTTTTAGTGAAGTGTAATGGGGTTTTGGATGGGTTTATAAAGGGAAATATGGTGATATCTTTATTATTTTGGTTTTGGACACTATATAAGAAAATATTCAAAAACACAAACTATACAGAGGTTTTTGCCCATAGTTTCAGCCATACGAAGGAGTTTTAAATTTTTTATAAGATAAAGGTCATAACTTATTAAAATATTTCCCCTGTTTATGTGGAGGTGAGTCAGACTCATAAAGAAATGAATTTAAAATCTTAAAATATATTAAATGTCTTGGAGGATTCATAACGGATTTAAAAAGTAATCCAAATAAACTTTAAAACAAATTATTTTAATGATAAAACATATATTTATCTTAATATACCTTTTATAGTATTTATTACATCATTACTGGGATACTATGATGTCATAAAACACATTGTGTATTTATACACTATTTAATTTTTACCAAAAAATTTGATTGTCTTAGAAAATTATTAACCATTCACAATTGGATAATTTCAACATCCTAATTAAAAATATAATATTTATTTTATCTATATAATTTTATAAATATGTGAATTATTACTTTTAAAATAAAAATCGTCATTTATTGAAAATGATGTGATTTTGACAATAATAGTTTTCAAACGCTAATAAAAATTATATTTGACTTCATAAAATTATAAGATAAATTATATTTAAGAAAATTTAATTTAATAATAATATTTTATTTATTTAAAAAATCCATTAATTCATCAAAATAAAATTTTTAATTGAATTTGTATATTAACCAAAAATACTATATGTGCTTTAAAAATAATTTACAAAGTAATAATAATATAAAGAAAATATATTCATTATTATATACCAAAACTATTTTACATAATATTATGGATAAGTTAATGATACATATACCTTTATTACACCGGTATATTCCCTAAGAGTAAGGTGCGTGATGATTGGGATTTTATGAATTCGTTCGGTAAACATGGTTTGGGTCATGATCTCGATGAGCTTGAACCTATCCCATAAACGATTTCTCTCATGATTATGTTTTTGTATCTTTTCTTGGTCTTGGTATTGGGAAAATTATATAAATTCTATCTCCATTGGAATATTTGATAACTGGGGTTCATAAGGAACAATCCTACTGGTTGATGCCATTAGTTCCTTTTTCCGTGTCAAAAAGATTATTTAAAACCCTATATTTATACTTGTCATGTGATCACTTTTCAATGAATATATTATCAATTGTAATGATACATAGTAGTTATTTAAATTCAATTAGATATAATAAAATAAAAATAAGTGCATGTGTTTTCTATATCCATAAGACATTTAATTAAATCAAAATAAAGAGAGTTTTATTCATAAATATTTGGGTTGTTATAACCTTACCCCCGTAAGAAATTTCACCCTCGTAATTTTATTTTCACACACTAAAAAAATTAACGTTACTTGTTTTAATCACTTCCTATAGTTCCCACATTTCTTCTTTAAACATGTGGATTCTCCACAACACCTTGTTAAGGGGAATTGTATTATTTCGTAGAACTTTTTCTCTAAGATCTAAAATATTCACCGGCTACTAATCATAGGAAAATTCATTATCCAATGAGACTACCTATATTGATTACATGTTATGGGTATAGAATATACTTTCTTAAGAGGGATACATGTAATACATCATGTACTTGAGATAGGGTTGTTGGGAGTTCTAGTTTATAGGCTTCTACTCTGATGCGATTAAGGATCTCAAAAGGGGTGATGTACCTTGGGTTAATCTTTCCCTTATTCCCAAATCTTGTAAATCTATTCCATGGAGATATATGGAGTAATATAATGTCTCAAACATCAAACTCTAGGTCTTGTCTATGATTGTCTGCATAACTCTTCTATTGAATCTGAACATCTTTGATGGGTTGTTGGATGGTCTTCACCTTCTCAACAATTTCTTTGACCATTTATGAAACTAGAAGTTTTCATTCACTAACTTTATCCCAAAATGTTGGTGTTTTACACCTCTTCCCATAAAGAGATTCATAGGGATCCATTTAGATGCTCGAGTGTAAACTGTTGTTGTAAGAGAACTCTCCCAAAGTAAGATGCTGGCCCCATATTCCTTTGAAGTCCATTAATAATGATCTCAACATGTCCTCAAGTGTTTGGATCGTCCGCTCATATTGGACCTTAGTTTGAGGGTGATAAGACATACTAATGTTCATATCAGTTTTTAGAGCATACCAACGATTTTTATATAACTTAGAGGTGAATCTTGAATCTCAATCAGACACAATCGATAGTGGTACTCCATATAGACTTACCACTTTTATGATGTATATCCATTCCAATTGATCTAGTGAGAATTCATCTCGAACTAAAATGAATTGTGTAGTCTTTGTAAGATGATCCACACAAATCCATATAGAATTGTTTACCTTAGATGTCTTTGTGTGTCTGGTGACAAATTCCATGGTGATTTTCCCCATTTCCAAGTTAGTATGGGCAATAATTGCATCATTCCATTAGAATTTTTCCATTAATCCTTTACTTGCAGACACACCAGACACTCTAATTTATATTTTTTGATATCCTTCATTATCTTATCCAACCAATAGTGCTCTCGGAGATCTCGATACATCTTTGTGTTTCCTGGGTGAATGAAAAAATTCAAACTATGTGCATCATCCAAGAGCTATTTCTTAACTAAAGATTTGATGGAATATATAGTCTTGATACAAATCTCACAATTCATTCTTCATTAACATTTAACTCCAAGCATTTATTATTTCTGATAGTTTCAACTTTCTTCTGAATTCTCACATCATCTTTTTGAGCATCTTTTAACCTTTATAAAAGAGACAGTTGAGAAATAATTTGTTAATGGCTTGATGATGTTCCTTTCATTATGATTCCCATGTCTATATTCTTCAAGGATAAGAAGATTAGATCCTCATCAATTATCATAAATGATATAATTGTTGGGTCCTTTCTACTTAGAGAATCCGCCAATTTGTTCTCTTTCCCGAGATGCTAGTGGATTGAGTATTCATAATCCTTGATGAGATCTAACCATCTTTTTGGTGCATATTCATCTCTTTCTATGTGAATATATATTTGAGACTTTTTAGATCCATATATATCTCACACTTCTCCCAAAAGAGATAATTCTTCTATATTGTCAATGAAAATATCACAAATTCTAACTCCATATCATGTGTGAGAAAGTTTTTTCATGTATTTTCAACTGCCTTGAGGTGTAGGTAATGAATATCGTTTTCCATCAACACACATACCAATCCATTTTTTTAATAATCAATGAAAATTATAAAAATATCCCACTTATGGGTAGTGTTATCACATGGTCAATGATACCAATACTTTTGAACTAAATGAAGCTTTATTCACATTCATCATTCCAATCATATTTTAATCCCTTTCAAGTTAGTTTGGTAAGTGGGTTTGAAAATCCTGAAAAATTTCTGAAAAATAGGTGATAATATCTAGATAACCCATGGAAACTACAAATATCTATCATGGATGTTGGCCTCTTACATCATTCAATTTATATTTTCATATAAGGTTCCACAAATATCCTATTGATTGTGATGGTATTTCCCAATAATGAGACCTATTTTATGAAGAACTCATTGATGCTCTACTTTTCATAGAGATTCTCTTTTCACAAGGTCTTTACCATAGTTCTCAGATTCTCCTCATGATCCTCTATGGTTTTGGAGTATATTAGAATATCATATATAAATAATACCACAATTTGGTTGAGGTAATCTCTAAATAATATATTCATCAATTACATGAAGATTTATTGGGCATTAGTGAGTTTGAATGGCATCACTATGAAATCATAATGCCCATACCTTGTATGAAAAGCATTCTTGGGGATATCCTACTTCTTCAACCTTACTTAGTAATATCCCAACCAAAAATCTACCTTGAAGAAGTATAGTTATCTATATAGCTATTCGAACAAGATATCAATTTGTAGAAAATGAAACTTGTTATTTATCATAATTTTGTTGAGTTCACGATAATCAATGCAAAGGCACAATGACCCATCATTCTTCTTGATGAAGAGGACAGGTGCACACCATGGTGTAACATAGGGGCATATAAACCCTTTCACTAAATTATCCTGTAGTTGTTTCTTTTTCACATCAAGTTACTCAATTTCCATTCTATACGGAGTCCTAGATATTGGTAAAATACTCGGTATAACATCTACTAGTAATTCAACACCTCTTCTAAGAGGAAGACCAGGCAATTCATCGGAAACAATTCTATCATAATAGGAATATCATTGATGATGGTTCGTTCCATAAACTCAATAATTTGAGATTGATATTATTTCTTATTGGGGAATAATATCCATACTTGAGATGATGGTGCTAAATAATATTCCATCTCATCCTTACACTGACATAGAATTGGGGGTCGATTTTCCATATGGAGGGTGATTTCCATCTCCCAGTAATTTATGCTAGCTCTATTTAGGTAAAGAAAATACATGCCTAGAATTGCCTCAAATTATACCAAGTGATGTATTAAAATGTTTTTTGGGAAGTTAAATCCACAAATTTTTACATGGGAGGAGTTAAATACATAGGATGCAATAATGTTTACATTTTCCATTTACACCGACATCTCATTTTCCATACTTTTTTGTGATGTTTGAATAGTTCTATTAAAAATTTATGATATAATGGAATGCATAGAACTAGAATAAAAAATTACATTATCTATTATTGAATAAATAACTAGAGTATATATCAACACTTAATTATTTGAGATTAAATTCGGTGGTAGTGATGAAAAAAGCTCATCATTGCTACCTTGGTGGTTGTTAGTAGCCTCAAAAAACCCTTTGCTTAGTGCACTAATTCACAAAGTTACCTAGTACCTTGCAGTCATAGTAATAAAAAATTAATTAAGGGTTGACCAGAGTGTTCCATTACTCTGTCATATTGGTGGGTTTCTCTTATCAACAATTATTATCCAGGTTCCCTTTTCTTCCACACCTAAATAATTTCCTTTATCCCCTTAGGCAATTTCTAGGGTGCTTCTTTACGAACCTTTGACAAGTGGGTTGTTGGAATTTCATGGCACTGTTAGATCTTTCTATTGGAATTTTAGAATTGATCTCCAATTTCTTCTTCTTATCCACATGATAACCTTGAGATTCACTTATCTCCATCTCTACTTTGAGGGAACATTGGAAAATTTCCTCACAGATATCTAAGTCATAGATTTAAAGGAATTTTTGTAGGATAGGATTTAGATCACCAAAGAATCAGTCAACATTTCATTCAGTGGTAATGAAAAAAACAAATGTGTATCATGAAATTCATGGGAAGTTTTACTTTTACACCACATTATATTCATCATAAATTTTCTTTAGTGCATGTAAATCTCTTTCAATTTTAAGATGGAGGGTGTAGGGAAAATATTTATCAAAAAACATTTTCTAGAATTCATTTCACTCCATTGCTTAGATCTCTTCTTTAGGATTCATATTATTGATCAATTCCCACCACTGATATGCTTGAACCTCCATAAAATAAATATTCATAAGAAATTTATCTTCTTTATAACATATATGTATGGATAAGATAATTTCTATGGAATTGATCTATTTCACTGTGATTAAGGGATCATATGGTCCACTGAAAGTAGGAGGCCTTTATCGCATGAAGCTATAGACCACAATTTTCTATTTTGTGGGGGGGGGGGTGGGTGCTCATCCTGGGCTAGGTTTCTATTCACAACATGAGTTAACTAAGAGATTATCATTACAAAGTTTTTGATTCATGCTCCCTTCAGGGGAATCTCATTGAAGAAATCCTCACACTACCCTTCACATTAGTTGTTAGCATGATTCCTCCTATTTACCGCCATTGGCTAGAATAAAAGGAAAATTAGGGATGAGTATCTTACACAATGAAACACATAAAGGAGAATCAAATGAAATTAAAGGGTTAACTTATAAATAACATTTATCTATTTGACTTATGAGTTTCTTGGATTTAGTCTATGTTATCCATGATCTACTTCCTAACATATATTCGTATGGGAATTTTTTTGTTCCCTTAATAATGGTTTGTAACGAGCTTATAAATTTACCAAATAATATCCCCCAGTAGTGTCAAACTAGGTGCGCAGTATGGCCCATTTTTGTGTTCCATGTTACCTCGAGTCAAGCCCGACACACTTTGTAAGAGTTGTTACTCATAGGTACATATGTCTCAGAACCACTTCCACTTGTAGTATCTAGATAATGATTTATTTTCTTGATAAATAACTTACTCTATACTTACCAGAATTTAGGGATGTTTTCTTACACTTAGTCTTATCTATAAGGGTTTTCACTAGCATTTCTAATCCTAATCCCAAAAATAACTAAAACTATCATCTGATACCAACTATAACAACCACACTCTTTAATTTACATTTCATCATGATTTATTACATAAAATTTCACTTTCTACAACTCGAAATATATAGTGAACTAGTGTCTTTGGGGATTATGAACATTAAATAACAGCATAAAACCTAAAATACAATAGCTTTATTGGAAATTTCATTGACATGAAAAAACATTCCTTTGTACTTAACACTGCATGGGATAACTTGAGGACATAAATAAGAAAGGGGTTAGATATAAATCACAGTAAGGGAATAAACATGGCATGGCATGAGGATAATATTAAATTTTAGACTACTAATATAAATTATGCATAAAGAAACATGAATAATATAACATGATATATCATGATAATCATAACATGGTAAATATTGAAATAACATACAACATGATATTAACACGAGTCAAGGCTCATTGCAAATGGAGGAGCATGAGTCAAACATCATTGTACATGAAGGATCATGAGTCAAATATCATTTCACATGAAGAATAATAAGTCAAAACTAATTTCACATGATGTATCATGATACTAAACATTACCCAATGCATTGGAGCACTATCATGGATCACCCATCATAATCATTTCATTTTCATGCATATGTGTGCCACATAGATCATATAACATGGATTCATTCAACATCATAATTTATTAAATGGTAAAAGAATGTATAATACATACATGTAAGTCATAATTCATTAAATATATAGGCATAAAACTTATTACCCTTGATAGAGAAATTGTTATGGTATTCACTACACAATATTTTTGGCATAGAAAATCGCCGTGCAATTTCAGCAGCATAACGACGTCATTTTGAAATTCTGAAAATGTGTTGATGAGAGAGAAAGAGTTATCTAATTTTTTTATAAATGAAATGTACAATATTAGTTATTTTTAAGAACATATCCAAACATAAGAAAACATTAAATTAGAAGACATAACATAAAATGGATGCTTGATAAAAGAGGCGGGTGAATGACCCCTTACTGAATTTCAGTAATGTAATGAGTGTTATTAAAGGAACATAGGGGGATTAATGAGAGAGAAAGGAAAATATAATCATTTATAAATAAAATTAATAGTAATGGGGATGTGTGAAAACATACCCCATCATTAATAATTTAATATAAAAGGGTATAATAAGATAAAGAAACTTGGTTAAAGATGAGAAAGGAAAGAACCCTTACATGAGTGTGTGATTCCAAAGGCTAGGGAGGGGATTCTTTAAATATTGGGAGCACCTTTGGAGGACTATAGATATTATAGGGAAGTGTTTTTTGGTCCTACAAGAAGTTTTAGTTAAGAGGAATGTGATTTTGGATGGGTTTATATAGTGAAAGAGGGAGATTTCATTATTATTTTAGTTTTGGACACTACCAAATAAAATATTCAAAACCACAAACCATCCCATGGTTTTGCCCATATTTTCTGACAAATGGGGGGTGTATTACATTATTTTATAATATAAAGGGACTAATTTATTAAAATATTTTCCTTGATTAGGTGTAGGTGAGTCGCACTCTGAAAGAAATGAATTTAAAATATTAAAATATATTACATGTCTTGGAGGATTCATAATGGATTTACAAAATAATACAAATAAACTTATAACCACATTTTTTAAATAGAAAACATATATTTATCTTAATATCCCTTTTATAGTATTTATTACATCATTATTGGGCTGTTATGATATCATAAAACACATTGTGTATTTATACATTGTTTAATTTTTACCAAAAAATCTGAGTGTCTCCAAAAATTATGAAAAAAACGCCATTGGATAATTTCAACATCCTAATTCAAAAAATAATATTAATTTTATATAGATAATTGTCTAAATATGTGAATTATCACATTTAAAATAAAAACCATTATTTATTGAAAATGATTGGTTTTTGTCAACAACAGTTTTCGAACGCTAATAAAAATTATATTTGACTTCATAATAATTTTATGATAAATTATATTTAAGAAAAATTAATTTAATAATAAAATTTTATTAATATTTTATTTATTTAAAAAATCCATTAATTTAACAAAATATATTTTTTAATTGAATTTGAATATTAAGTAAGAATACTATTTGTGCTTTAATTTTTTTACAAAGTAATAATAATAGGAGGAAAATATATTCATTATTCTATACCAAAATATTTTACATAATATTATTGCTAAGATAATGATACATATACCTTTATAACACCAGTATATTCCCTAAGAGTGAGGTGTATGATGGTTGGGATTTCATGAGGTTGTTCGGTGAACATGATTTGGGCCGTGATCTCGATTAGCTTGAACTTCTCCCATAAACAGTTTCTCTCATTATTAAGTTGTCAGATATTGGATTGGTCATGGTCTTGGGAAACGTCTAGAAATTCTATATCCCTTGGAATCTCCAATAAATGGGATTCATAAGGAACTATCTCACTGGTTGATGCCATCAGTTCCTTTGTCTGTGTCAAAAGGATTTGTTAAAACCCAATATTTATACTTGTCATGTGGTCACTTTTCAATGACTATATTATCAATGGAAATGATACATAATAGTTATTTAAATCCAATTGGTTATAATAAAATAAAAATAAGTTCATGTGTTTTCTATATCCATAAAAAGTTTAATTAAATCAAAAGAAAGATAATTTTATTCATAAATGTTTGGGTTGTTATAACCTCCCCCCATCATAAATTTCACCCACGAAATTTCCTTTTCACACACTAATCAAAATTAGGGTTACTTTGTTTAATCACTTACTCAATATCCTACATTTCTTCTTTAAACATGTGGTTTCTAAACAACACATTGATGAGAGGAATTGTCTTATTTCATAGAACTTTTTCTCTAAGATATAAGATCTTCACCGACTGATCCTCATAAGAAAATTAATTATCCAATGGGGCCAAATTTGGAGTGAGTACATGTGATGGGTCTAGTATATACATTCTTAAGAGGGATACATGGAATACATCATTTACTTGAGATTGGTTTGGTGGGAGTTCTATTTGATAGGCTACTGATCTGATGCGATCAAAGATTTCAAAAGGGGTGATGTACCTTGGGTTAAGATTTCCCTTCATCCCAAATCTTGTCACTATCTTCCATGTAGCTATATGGAAGAATATCATGTCTAACATATCAAACTCTATGTCTCATAGATGATTGTATGCGTAACTCTTCTATCGACTCTAAACATCTTTGATGTGATGTTGGATGGTCTTCACCTTCTCAACCATTTCTTTGACCATTTATAAACCTAGAAGTTTTCATTCCCCAACTTTATCCCAACATGCTTATGTTCTACACATCTTCCCATAAAGGGCTTAATAGGGATCCATTTGGATGCTCGAGTGGAAACTGTTGTTATAAGAGAACTCCCCTAATGGAATATTCTAGTCCCATCCTCCTTTGTAGTCCATTGAGAAAGATCTAAACATGTCCTCAAGTGTTTGGATAGATCAATCAGGTTGGACATGAGTTTGAGGGTGATAATCCTTATTGAAGTTCAACTCAGTGCTTAGATCATTCTGGAGACTTTTATATAACTTAGAGATAAATCTTGAATCTCAGTAAGACACAATTGATAGTGGTACTCCATGAAAACTTAACACTTCTCTGATGTATATCCATTCTAGATGATCGAGTGAGAAATCTATTAAAATTAAAATAAAGTGTGTAGTCTTTTTAAGATGATCCACATAAACCCATATATAATTGTTTACTGTGGATGTCTTTAGAAGTCTGGTGAAAAATTCCACAGTGATGTTTTCCCATTTCTAGGTTGGTATGGGTAATAATTTCATCATCCCCTTAAACTTGTTCCTTTCATCCTTCACTTGAAGACATACCAAACACTTTGATTTAGATTTTTTGATATCCTTCATTATCTTATCCCACCAATAGTGCTCTCTGGGATCTCTATACATCTTTGTGTTTCTTGGGTGAATGTAGAAATTCAAACTATGGGAATCATCAAAGAGTTGTTTCTTTAACTCAAGATTTTATGGAACACATAGTCATGATCCAAATCTCATAATTCATTCTTCATTAACATTGAAATCCAAGAATTTTCCATTTCTGATAGTTTCCACTTTCTTCTAAATTCCCACATAATCTTTTTGAGCATCTTTTAACATTTAAAAAATAGATGGTTGAGCAATCATTTGTGAATGGATTTATGATGTTCCTTTCTTTATGATTCCCAGGTCTATATTCTTTAAGTCTAAGAAGATTAGATCCTTATCAATTCACATAATTGATAGATTTATTGGGTCCTTTCTACTTAGAGCATCCACCAATTTGTTCACTTTCCCAGGATGCTAGTGAATTCATTAGTCATAATCCTTGATGAGATATAACAACCTATATTGGTGGATATTCATCTCTTTATGCGTGAATATATATTTGAGACTTTTGGATCCGTATATATCTCACACATCTCCCCAATGAGATAATTATTCCATATTGTCAATGAAAATATCACACCAGATAACTCAAGATCATATGTGGGATAGTTTTTCTCTTGAATTTTCAACAACCTTGAGGTGTAGGCAATGAATTTTTTATTTTCCATCAACCAACATCCCAATCCCTTCTTTGAAGCATCAATTAAAATTATAAAAATATCCCCACTTATGTGTAGTGTGAGAATAGGGGTAGTGGTAAGCATAATTTTCAACTAAATGAATCTTTCTTCACATTCATCATTCCAAGAATATTTTAATCCCTTCTTAGTTATCTTGGTAAGAGGGTTTTAAAATCCTCATAAATTTCTAAAAAATTGGCGATAATATCTAGATAAACCATGGAAACTATATATATATCTATCACGGATGTTGGCCTCATCCATCCTTCAATTGCTTTTATCTTGGAAGGTTTCAAAAATATCATATTCCTTGTGATGATATTCTCCAATAATGAGACTTATTTTAGCCAGAAATCACACTTTATGTACTATTCATAGAGATTATCCTTTCACAAGGTCTTTATCATGGTGATAAGATACTCCTCATGACCCCCCTTGGTTTTGGAGTATATTACAATATCATCTATATAGAAAACCAAAAATTTGTTACAGTAATCTCTAAACACTCTATTCATCATGTCCATGAAGATTTATGGGGAATTTGTGATTCTGAATGGAAAAAATATGAAATCATAATGCCCATAACTTTTATGAAATTCAGTATTGGGGATATCCCCTTTCTTCACCCTTACTTGGTAATATCTTGACCACAGATCTACCTTGGAGAAGTATTGTTCTCCACATAGCTGGTCAAACAAGATATCAATTCGAGGTAAATATCACATGTCCTTTATCATGTTTTTTGAGCTCATGATAATCAATGCGAAGGCACATTTACCCATCAATCTTCTTGAAGAAGAGGACCGGTGCACCCCATGGTGATGCAATTGAGAATATAAACCCTTTTTCCAAATTATCCTGTAGTTGTTTCATTTTCACATCAAATTACTCAATAGAAATTCTATATAGAGTCTTGGATATTGGTAAAATCTTCAGTATAATATCGATCAATAATTCTACGTCCCTTATATTAGTAAGACCAAGAAATTCATCAGGAAACAATTCTCTCCCAATAGGAATATCTATGATGATGGTTTGTTCCATAGACTCAATCATTTGATATAGATATTCATTCTCAAATTAGAATAATATCCATACTTGAGATAAGGGTGATAAAGAAGATTCTTCCTCATCTTTGCACTTATATATAATTGGTAGTCGATTTTCCATATGGAGAGTGATTTGCCTCTTGCTGTAATTTATGATGGCTCTATATAGGGAAAGAAAATCCATGCCCAAAATTGCATCAAATTATACCAAGGGAAGTATGATAATATTTTCCAGGAAGTTCAATCCACAAATTGTGACATGGGAGGAGTTAAATACATAGGATACAATAATTTCAGCATTTTTCATTTTCACCAACATCTCTATTTCCATGATTTGTGGTGGTCTTTGAATAGTTCTACTAAAAATTTGTGATATAAAGGAATGCATTGAACTGAAATAAAAAAGTAAATTCCCTATTATTGAATAAATAATGAGATTATGTATCACTACTTCATGTTGGGATTAAATTTGGTGGTAGTGATGGAAAAAGCTCATCATTTCTGCCTTGGAGGTTGTTGGTTTACTCAAAAAACCCTTCGCTTAGTGCACTAATTCACAAAGTTCCCTATTTACTTGTAGTTGTAGGAATAAAAAATGCATTGAGGGTCAATCAGAGTTTTCTATTAATCTTTTAGATTGGTGGGTTTCTCCTATCAACAATTATTATACAGGTTCCCTTTTCTTCTACACCTAAATAATTTTCTTGACCCTATTAGGCAATTTCTGGGGTGATTCTTTTTGATCCTTTAAAAAGTGGGTTGTTGGAATTTCATGGCACTATTAGATCTCTCTATTGGACCATCATAATTGATCTCCAATTTTCACTTATTATCCACATGATAACCCTGATATTCACTTATCTCCATCTTTACTTTGATGGAACATTGAAAAATTTCTTTATAGCTATCTAAGTCACAAATTTGTAGGGATTTTAGTAGGCTAGGATTTAGCCCACAAAAGAAGCGTTCAACCTTGCATTTGGGGGGTAAAGACAAAACTGGAGGTGTTTCATGAAATTCATGGGAAGTTTTCATTATACACCCAACAAATTCATCATCCTTTTTCTTTATTACAAGTAAATCACTTACCATTTTAAGATAGAGGGTACAAGGAAAATATTTATCAAAAAACATTTTCTAGAATTCCTTTGTTTCCATTACTTAGATATCTTCCTTAGGCTTCATATTCTTGATCAATTTCCACCTCTAATCTTCTTCACCCCCCATAAAATAATCATTCAGAAGAAATTTCTATTATTTATAACATTTAAGTGTGGAGAAGATCTTTTCAATGGAATTGATCCATTTATCTGTGATTAAGGGATAATATGATATATTGAAAGTAGGAGTACTTTTTCCAAGGAAGCTATTGACTGTAGGTTGCTATATTGGGGGGGGGGGGTTTGGGTTCTTATCCTAGTCCAGGTTTCTTTTCAGAACATGAGTTAACTGAGAGAGCATCAGGACCAATTTTTTGATTCCTACTCCCTTCGAGTTGGGCATCTCATTGGGGAAATCTTCACACTGCCTTTTACATCAGTTGTTAGCATGATTCCTCCTATTTCCAGCCATTGGATAGAATAAAATAATAATTAGGGATGATTATCTTAAAGATTTAAGAACATAAAGGGGAATACAATGACATTAAAGTAATAACTTATAAATCACATTTTTATCCTTGACTTATGAGTTTCTAGGTTTCAGTCTTTTTTATCCATGATCTACTTCCTAACATATATTCTTATGGTCATATTTTTGTTCCTTTAATAATGTTTTTAATGAGATTATAAATTTACGAAATAATATCACATAGGAGAGTCAAATCTGGTGCTTAGTAAGGCCCATTTTTGTGTACCGGGTTACCTCGAGTCAAGCGCATAAAACCTTATTAGAGTTGTTAATCAGAGGTACATCTATTCGAGACCCACATCCACTTATATTATCCAGAAAGAGATTTATTTTCATGATAAATAACTTACTCTATACTTACCAAAATTTATGGATGTTTTCTTACACTTAGTATTATCCCTAAGGGTTTTCACTTGGTTTTTCAAATCCTAATCCAAAAAAATAACTAAACCTATCCTCTAATACCAACTATAACAACCACGCTCTTTAATTCACATTTGAACTTGATTTATTACATACAATTTCACTTAGTAAAACTCAAAAGATCTAGTGCACTACAATATTTTGGTATTAGGAAAATTAAATAACAACTTAAAACATAAAATAAAATAGCTTTATTGTAATTTTCATTGACATGAACAAAACATTATTTTTTACTTAACACTGCATGGGATAACCTGAGGACATACATAAGAAAGGGGTTAGTTATAAATCCTAGTAAGGGAATAAATATGCCATAACATGAGGATAATAGTACATTTTATACTAGTAATATCAATTATTCATAAATAAACATGAATAATATATCATGATATAGCATGATAATCATAACATTTTATATATGGAAATGACATACAACATGATATTAGCTTGAGTCAAGGCTCATTGCACATGGAGGAGTATGAGTAAAAGATCATTACATATGAAGGATAATGACTCAAATATCATTTCACATGAAGGGGAATGAGTCAAAAATTATTTCACATGATGTATGATGATACTAAACATTACCCAATGCATTGGAGCGCTATCAGGGAGCACCATTTATAATCATTTCATTTTCATACATAAGTGTGCCACATAGATCATATAACATGGATTAATTGAACATCATAATTTATCCCATGTTTAGAGAATGTGGAATAAAAAATGTATTTTATCAATAATTAAATATATGTTCATAAAGGAGAATACTGTTGATAGAGAAATGTGTATGGTATTCACTACAGAATGATTTGGGCATGGAAAATCGAGGTGCAATTTTAGAATCATAACGTCATTCAGAAATTTATAAAATTGGTTGATGATAGATAAAGAGATCTATAATCAATTATTAATTAAATTGACATTATTAGGGATATTTTATAACATATACCATAATATTAAAAATTAAATTAGATGACATAACATAAAAGGGATGCTTGATAAAAGAGGCGGGTGGAAGGTCCCTTTTGGAATTTTGGCATAGTAATGGGTGTTCTTAAAGGCTCATAAGGAATATTAATGAGATAAAAAGGAAAATATAATAATTTTTACATCAAATGGATAGTAATGGGGAGGTGAGAAAACATACCCCATCATTAGTAATTGAAAATAAAATGTCATAACAAGATAAAGAAACATGGGAAAAGATGAGGAAGGAAAAAACCCTTACTTGACTGTGTGATTCCAACGGCCTAGGAGGGGATTTGTGAAAGCTTTGGGGAGTCTTGGAAGGACTATAGGGAGTGTAGGAATGATTTTGGTGGTTCTAAAAGGATTTTTAGTGAAAACTAATGGGTTTTTGGGTGGGTTTATTTTGGGAAAGATGGGGATTTCTATATTATTTTCATTTTGGACACTACATAATAAAATATTCAAAACCACAAAACATACCATGGTTTCTACTAAATGGGGGTGTTTTAAATTATTTTATATGGCCAAGGGAATAAATTATTAAAATATTTCACCTCGGTTATGTGGTGGTGAGTCACACTCTTAAAGAAATGAATTTAAAATATTAAAATATATTATTTTCCTTGGAGGATTCATAATGGATTTTAAAAAAATAAAATAATAAATATAAAACCACATTATTTTAAAGATAAAACATATATTTGGATAAATAAACCTTTTTATAGTATTTATTATATCATTATTAATCCATTAGTATGTCATAAAACACATTTTATATTTATACGGTATTTAATTTTTACCCAAACATTCGACTATCTCAGAAAATTATGAAAAATTTACCATTGGACAATTTTGAAATCCTGATTCCAAAAATACAATTATTTTTCTCTAAATAATTCTCTAAATATGTGAATTTTCACTTTTAATATAAAAATGTCATTTATTAGAAATGACGGGTTTTTGACAATAAGAGTTTTTGAACGCTAATAAAAATTACATTTGACTTCATAAAAATTATACGATAGTTTATATTTAAGAAAAATTAATTTAATAATAATATTTATTAAAAATATATTATTTAAAAAAATACATTAATTAATCAAAACATATTTATTAATTGGATTTTAATATTAACAAAAAATATTATTTCTGCTTTAAAAATCATTTACAATGTAACACTAATAGGAATAAAATACATTTTTTATTCTATACAAAAATAATGTACATAATCGTATTTATAGAGTCATGATACATATACCTTTATTACACCATAATATTCTATAAGAGTTAGGTTCATGATGGTGGGGCTTTCACATGGTAGTTCGGTGAACATGTTTTGGGTCATGATCTCAATGAGATTGAACTTCTCCCGTGAATAGTTTCTCTCATGATTAAGTTGTCATATCTTAGTTTGGGATTGATCTAGGGATAATACTAGAAATTATATCTCCCTTATATGTTCTGATAAATTGTGTTCATAAGGAATGATCCTACTTGTTGAGGCCATTATTTCTTTTATCTATGTCAAAATGATTTGTTAAAACCCAATATTTATACTAGTCATGCGTTCACTATTCAATGAATATATTATCAATGGTAATGATACTTAACATTCATCTAAATAAAATTGGATATAATAAAACAAAAATAATTTCATGTATTTTTATATCCATAATACATTTAATTATATAAAATGACATGTATTTTTATTCATAAATTTTTGGTTCGTTACAAAGAACCTATACATTGATGCATGGAATCCAATATTGAATTTTATTATAATTATCAATATCATATTATTTCCATTTAATACTTTCAAAATGTATTAATTATTATTAATATACAATGTATCACAATCTACGGGGAATGTAAAACCCTTACCATGGTTTTATTCATCATATGAAATATATTTCTCTCTAACAATCCCTTTTGAAAAGCTATTTTAGAACTAGTTCCTTTGAAAAATATTTTTCTATCTCCATTGTTGAAAAAATAAAATCCAATCATTCTCCCTCTATCTTGAATAGAGATGTACACCATTTTATAGAAATATATTCTAGAACTTGAAAATACAGTTTCTACCCTAGGGATTTCTATAAAATCCTGAGAAAAATTTAGGGTAACTTCTTTAGATTCATTTTGTATATTTCTTAAGAATGGGTTTTTTTATAAGATTAATAAACACTTTTACTATAAGAAATTGTTCTTATGAAATAATTGATTAATATCAAATCTTAAATCATATGATATCCATTTTTAATTATAGTAGGATTTTGGTTTTGTGGTTACACCTCTATTTGTGTATAATTTCTTGAAAATTAAAGGAAGTCACTATAATGTATATGAGTTGCAACATTGAATCTCCTTTTACGTACCTCATGACTCTTATGTGTATAAGGAAATGTGTGTTTAGAAATTACTCCACCCTAAATTTTAATAATCAATTATTTCATTTAAGACTCATCACTGATCCTCTTTATTAGCATATTGACTCTAATGTGTATAACGAAATGTCTGTTGAGGAATTACTCCATGCTAAATTTTACTGATTGATAAATTATTGGTGAAGATATTATTTCTCACATAGTCCCAATGAAAGATATATATTTTATACATTCATATTCATTACTTCATTATTACTTTCCTCAAATACTTAAATAAATATTATGATATAAGGAACCAACCTTAAAACATTATACAATATTGAGTTAAGTTAATAATTTTTCATTATTTCACATTATGGATCTTTTCACGTTTATAGCTTCAGAGAATTAGGTCATACTCTTACATGAAAAAACCATAATAAGGAAAAGTGGACACATTTGAATAGTGTCCATTTTCCATAATCTAAAAAATTTAAAATAAAACATGATCACATTTTAAGAAAACTTACCATGACATTGAACATGAAATCAACTTATCTTTACTCATCGTTATGTCCTGTGAAGAAAACTAACAAAATGTGGGATGAGAATAAAAATCTCAATAAGGGATATACAAAAAGGAAACAATTATTCCAGTAATATACATTAAAACCCATAAAAACATTATTATAAAGTAATACTTTTGACCATTAATAATTAATAATTATATTCCTTTTAAAATAATCCCATTTAATACATTGTTTTATAATCACATGATTACCATAAAAACTATTAAAATATTAGAAAATATATAAATGTACCTTAAGACATAATTATACTTGTAAGACTTATAAATGGAATAAAAATGCGGCCGAAGTCCATACATGTCACTCTAATAAATGGAATAACCATGCATCTAAATTCCATAAATAATTCATTACAGGTTATAACATAACCACTAGTCCTTGGTTAATCATACTTTGTTTATCATGGAACCACATGTCTAATGTATAAGTAACATTACATAATCATAACACATAAAATATTACAAATTTAAATATCTCAATCTTAAAATTTCATTTTCACTCTTAATAAAACATTGCATTTTATATAAATAATCAATACATTTTCAAAACCCATTTTCAATAACAAAAATACTAAGAAAAGGAAAAATACGGGTTTCTTTAAAAAACATGAAGGCTTATAGAGGACTAGAAATATCAAAATAGAAATGAAATTTATTTTATAATCATATTATCCATATAAATAAATATGTAAAATAATATACTGAATATTTATATAGAAAAAAATTTATGAAAATTATATCTCAAACATTCAAGGCATCTCATACCACTTTAAAATTTTTAATCATAAGCCACATGAAACAAAAACTTTTAAAAAACATTAAATAACATGATAATAGATATAATATGGATATGGAATGTCAAAATCCCTGTATATATACTTTATAAATGAATAGTTGTGCATATAATTATGATATGTCTCAATAAAAGGAGATTGAGACAAAATCCCTTACCTTGAGTCTAACACATCACAGACAATATTTATATTACTAAATAATAAACATAGGTTAATTATTTACATGATTTATAACGTTTTAATTTTTTATTATTTCTTTTATATCCCTTATTATCATATTATAACAATCAATTAATTATTTATGTTCATATTGGATGTTTTGAGGATATTTGATACATGAGTCCAAAAGGAAATTTGTATGATGTCTATTGTCAAAACTGGACATTAATTCATCATTTATATAATAATATTTATAATATTATTATCATTTTTATACATAAATTATACATTAAAATCAATTCATTATGTATGTTTATTAAAAATAAACTACGTTATAATCATGGAGACAATAGACCATAAGTACACATGAGTAATGTTTCCATTTTTCAATGATAATTATCGAAAAGGGTAAGTAATTTTTTATCATTAATAAATTATAATAATATAATTAATATCATATTAATCATTTTAATATAATTATATACATATTACAAGTGATATGGGTATGAAAAACAAATCGCATCACTTCGTGGAGGTGATTGGTCACATGTACGCATGTACAACACTATCATTTTCATATGAAGGTAAAGGTAAGTACATAAATGATATATTATTATTAAATAATGATAAATATTTCATTAATATCAATTATAAACAATATTTCCATTATTAAAACCATTCTTGAGATGTTGTGATAGAAAAAAATTATATCGGTTCACGAGGTGGTAATCCACGACACACACAAATGATTAATTATTTTCCCATTTTATGGAAGTGGAGATGGATTTAGGTGATCATATTTAAATAATAATATCTTATTATTTTTTGGACACTGGAGTTATTATTTCAACATGGTATAAGAATATTTGAAAGAATTTGAAGAATAAATAAAATCGAAACACTTAATTAAAATGATATCTCTTTTCAGACGATCTCCATTGATTAAAATCTTTACTCATTTAAGGAGTGTGTTTTTTCAAAAATAAGTCCTATATAATGTTTCAAGGGATTATAGTAAGGTATTTATGCCAGGATTGGATGATCCAAAAATGATTTTAAGTTTCAATAAAATAGAAGAATGGGTGCCCTTTTGTTGGAGTGGGGATGGACACTCTTGGAATTCTTCAAATTATTAAATTATTATTAATTAATTTTATTTTCAAAATTTATCCAAATTGATTTATTTAAAATATAGGATTAGTTTTTTTATTAATTCATTCATACAATGAAAATTTGGAAAATTTTTATTTTTTTAATCCTTATCATTTTATCCCTTATTTAACCATTTTAATTCTAATCAAGATATCATGTAATTTGTACTTTGAGGGTTAATATAATTACTCTAAAATTGCAAACTAAAAATAATTGAGTTATTTATGAAATATTAATACCTATACTAATTATTTTTCTGATGTTTAGATTTTTTAAAATTTTATATAATTTAATAAAATATTATTTATTTTAGAATATCAATAATGTCAACTTTGACACTATTCAATACATGACTATTTAAAAATATGATAAAAATGATATAAATTCAAAAAATTACTTCTATAACATCACTAACATGTCAGGTCCATCTAAAAAATTCGTTTAGTACATTGATAATCTCAAATGGTATTTATTTTAGTATTTTTAATATCATTTGTTTTTTATTTCTTTTAATTAAATAATTACTTCATCATAATTGAGCCACCATTTAATGTAGTTATTTTATCACTAAAAATTAGAATAAAATTATCACGATTTATATAAAAATTTTATATTTACAAATACTATATATAGTAGAAAATACTTCATATATAACCCCTACATAAAAAATATTTCTCATGTTAAAAAAAAGTATGAAAAAATTGACATTATTTTATATATAATATTTTAAAGGTTATATTTTCATCCAAAAAGTCCATAAATGGTATCATAATAGATCATTTAATAATTAGGGACTAAAAAATAATTAAAAATTAAGACAAATATTAGTGTAATTTTATAATATTTATTATATTTTTTACCCTTAATTTACTGATTTACTCTTAACCGTGGTAATAGAAAAATTATTAATGTTACTATTAATTTATTCAAAAAATACAAGGGGATAATTTAATAAATTTGAACCTTATGATTCCAAATATGGAATCCATGCCAAAAAATTCCAATAAGAGGAATTTCAGAAAATAAATAAAAATTAAACCTATTGGATGAACAAAAAAACAAATTTTAAAGTAAAAACGTTAAAATGATTGAAATGATTTTATATCATAATTCAATATAAAATTGATTCCAATGAACTTAATTTGATTAAATTAAAAAATACTGATGTAACTATACATTAAAAATAGTCTAAAATATAATCTAAAAATATAAATAATTCAGACCAAAAAGAAGTTTTCAATTAAAATATAGTATATTTTACAACTTATAAAAAATGATTTTTTTTAGAAAAATACAATTTTTTTTTTAAAATATTAAATATTGATTCGCTGAATTAAAATAAAATTTTTATTTTGACAAAAAGAGTATATAAAAGTTTTAAAATCTCTATTTTAAATATGTTCACTATCAAATGGAAACAAAACCTTCTTTTTTTTTTAAAGTACTTCTTTTATATTTAAAATTAGATTTATTGTTATATCATGTATTAAAAATAAATAAGATGAATGTTAAATGTTATATTAAAAATATAATATATATATTTCATTAATTTGATTCAAAAAGGGTGATTATTTTATTTATTATTATAAAACATAGTTGTGCACATTTAAATAGTTTTTTTTCAAAAAAAACCCGCCATTTATTTTAAAAAAAGTATTAAATTCAATAAGAATTAATTGGTAAAATAAACCACATTTTCATAATTTTGTTAAACCTATTCATATCCCCAATTAAAATGGCTAGGTTATAATGGTAACATTTAAAAATTATCATTTATTTGATCGTTTGTTCTCGATGTGGCCTATCATGTAAGATATCTAACATAGTATTTCTTTTTTTAAAGAATACCCAGGATGTTACATTCCACCCCATTTTAGAAATGGTGTACTCACAATTTTGAATTATGGATCTGTAACTAAGGTATGAAATTTCAAAATATCTTTATTTAAATTCCACATCAGAAAAAAGATAAATGAATATTTCACTTTAAAATAAACAATTGGAAGTACGAAGGTCACCTAAGATAACACATAATATGATTCAATATAGGAAAACATGGACATAGAAGAGAAAACATACTATCAAATTATTAATGAGAGTAATAGAGAAGATGGTCATGTGAAATTTAACAATCACAAAACCATAAATCTGTGATGGGTTAAGATGTTATTGATTTCTTAATGTTAAAATTAAACAAATAATGTTTTTGTATTAAGATCATTTTCATAGAGTTGATGAATTATCATATTTTCTAATAATATAAGGATATATAAATTATATATTTCCATTTCATAAGCACTATTTTATACTCATGTGATGAATATCTTTAAAAATATCGTTAATCAGCAAATATTATATAAGAAATAATCTTTATTAATACCTTAAAACTCATGTCCAAAAGTAAAGGCATAGTTATTATTAACTAAATCCTTACATAAACCTAAACCCAGCTAAACATAACCCAAAAGTTGTTAATCACTTTATGATCACATCACATAAAACATTGGAAGGAGTGTCTAAAACCTTGACCATAAGGATAACATTTGAAAAATACCATGCTCCCTGGAGCTCCCATCACTTTTCCAAATGACTCCACATCAAATGCAGTAGTAGAAAAAGATTTTTCCAAACCCTTTAGTTTATGATCATGATTATTTCAATCTTGAGTAAGTAACTTTGGAAACATGTTGACACAATTTCTTAACTCATTATGTCTAAAAAATCATACTATTGGATTCTATTTTCTTTCTAGATCATATCACATGAAGTCATGATCCATATGACCAATCTTACCACACCAAAAGCACTTCCTAGACATTGAAATAAATTCTCCAGGATTGTTTTAACCACACCTCTCACAATATGATAATTTGGTTTTTTTCCTTTAATATTCATTTATGAATGCATTCCCATTGCCTTCCAATCAGACCTCTTATTTTTCTTATTTTCATAGGACCCATGATCATCATCAAACTCCATTTCTTCCTTCTCTGCACATCAAAAAATTTTCTTATAGATTTTAAAATCATGAGAAGCTAATTGAATTAGATATCTTGGCTTTAATACTAAGTTAAACTGATTTATCTTACTATCAAGATCCTAGATAAAATTTGAGAGTACCT
Organism: Viscum album; assembly: GCA_963277665.1. NCBI lineage: Eukaryota > Viridiplantae > Streptophyta > Magnoliopsida > Santalales > Viscaceae > Viscum > Viscum album. The sequence goes on along the minus strand of OY728143.1, from coordinate 1,705,933,187 downwards.
TACCCTATGAGTGAAGTTTTCCTCATATTAAACTATCGAATCTTCCTCGTTTTTTTCCAAATTCCTAGAATTCATTTTTAATCCTAATTTGAAAAACCATAGGAAAATATTTCACAATAAATATATTCTTAAATTCATCACATTACAAGGAATAAATTTTGACACTTTCTCTAATATTTTTAATCATTTACCACCATTGGTTAACATCACCTTCAAAATGAAAAATTGGAATAGTTATTTTTTGTTTATCCAAACAACCCAATACATAAAATATATTTTCTAGGACTTTAATCCTTCCTTCTTCTAGCACGAGGTTTGATTATCCTATGAATAATGGGGGATGTTGTCTCATGATATTTTCCTCTATAGACATGTTTCTTCATGGTAAATTAGGTTCCTATCTATCTTGGATACCATAACAATTTATATCTTGTGTCAATTAATCTATTACTATAACAAACTATTATATTCCAATTCCTAACATCTTAAGATACTAATTTTGAAGGATATTTTTCTATCAGTGCCTTCCAACATTAGATTCATTATTTCCACTATGGAAAACCATTCTGAAAAAACATCTCTTAGATGAAGAAACAAGGTAATTACAAAATCCAACATCATTTCAACATAAATATAAAGTAAAATATTCTAATATAATATAATTAACACTATATTAACTTATAATGTTTTCTAAAAAGTTCTTTTTGATTCCAAATATATAGACCTAACCATAAAACATTAAATAATCTTGAGTTATGTCAAGAATTTTACTTTCTTTGACATTGAGGATCTTTTTAGTTTTGGAGCATTAGAGAATTAATTTGCACCCATACATAACAAAACAATAAAAATATAAATTGGAAACTTCTGAATAATATCCATTTTTTTATAATATAAAACATTAAAAATAATTCATGATTATTTTTATGAAAAGTATTCACAACATCCAACATGACGTATCCCAATCCATACTCATCCTTGACTCCCGTGAAAAAAATTAAACAAAACCCAGGATTAACATAAATATCTCAGTAAAGGATATATAAAAAAGGAAAATTTTAGTCCTTTGATAAACATTAAAACCCTTTAAATCATTATACTAAAGTAATAATTCTCACCCATAATAAGTATTATGTGCTTTACAATAAAAATAATCTCATTTCATACATTTTTTGTAATAAAAATATTACAATAAAACCCATAGCAAGCACAAATAATGTATAAAGGTACCTTTGGAAATAATTATACTTATCATTATTATAAATAGAATAAACATATGGCCGACTTCCATACATGTCACTCTTATAAATGGAATATTCATACACCTGAGATCTATACCCAATTAATTGGTTGTTATAACGTAACCACCCATCCTTGGTTTATAAAAGAATCACCCATCCTTGGCTTATCATGAAACCACCCTTCCAATGTCTAAGTACCATTACATAATCATAACACATAAAATCTTTCAATTTTCATCATGTCACTCTTAAAATCCAATTTTCACTCATAATAAAACATTTCATGTTAAAGAAATAATCAATCCATTTTCAAAACCCATTTTCAATAACAAAAATACCCCAAAATGGAAAAAGAGTGCTCTATTTAAAAAAATTGAAGGATTTTAAAGGAATCCAGATATCAAAATGGAAATAGAATTTATTTTATAATAATTATATATATATATCCATAAATATTTAAAATAATTTTATGAATATTAAGATTGAGAAAAAGTTATGATAATTTAATCATTAAACATTGAAAGTGTCTTATTCCACTTTGAACATTTAAATTATAATACACTTAAAAGAAGAAAATAAAAAAAACATTAAATAACAAGTTAATATATATAATATGGATATTTAATTTTAAAGGGGAACTACCTACCCTTTATAAAATAATGATGGTGCATATCATCAATAAATGTCTCACTGAAATGAGATTGAGATGAAATCCTTTATCTTGAGACCGACTCATAACATACAATATATATATATTCCTAATTAATAAACTTAGGTTTATTATTTAATTGTTTTAGATGTTTTTAAACTTTATTATTCCATTTATATTACTTATTATCAATTTATAATAATTACTTAAATAATTAGTTCACATTGGACGTTTTGATGATATTCGGCACATGAGACCAAATGACTTTGGTATGATGTCTATAGTCAAAATTGGTCATTGGTCCATCATATCTAGAATAATATTAATGATATTAATATAATAAATCAATTATAATTTTAAATCAAACCATTATGTATTGTTATGAAAAATGAACTATGTTATAATCATGGAGACGGTAGGCTGTAAGTATGAATGAGTAATGTTTCAATTTTTCATTGATCGTTATAGAAAAAGGGAAAGTATTATATTACTTTTAAATAAATATCTTAATATCATTAATATCATATAAATAATTTAAATATATATATATATATAATCCATGTGATGTGGCGATGAAAAATGCATCAAATCGCTTCGTGGAGGTGATAGTTTACATGCACACACGAACAATGTTATCATTTTCATTAGCATGGAAGGACAAGAATGAAAATGATATATTAATCTAAAATAATTATAAATATGTAATTAATATCATATATAAACATTATTTTGATCATTACAACCCATCTTGATAGATGGTGATGGTAAATGAATTATATCGGTTCACAAGGTGGTACTCCGCTGTACAGACGAACGATTAATTATTTTCCAATTTTATAGAAGTGAAGATTGATTTAGGTGACTATATTAATATAATAACATCTATTTATATTTATTATACTGTATTTATTATTTCAACATGGTGGAAGACAATTTTAAGGAAGTGAAAGAAGTAATAAAATATAAACACTTCATTAAAAATGATACGTCTTCTTCAGACGATCTCCTTTTATTAGCCCTTGGACTCCTCTAAGGAAGGTGTTATGACTAAACTAAGGCCTATAGAATGTGAGGATGTTTTATACTATGGGATTCTGGAGATATTTTAAGAACAAAATATGTTTTTACATGTGAATAAAATATAATAATGAGTGCCCTAATTTAGGAGAGGGGAGGGGCACTCTTGGAATTCCTCAAATTTTTAAATTAATATAAAATACATTTCCATTCCAAATGGATCCCTCCAAAATTATTTTTTTCTTATATAGGATGATTTTACAAAGACATTAATTCATCTAATTAAAATTATATATGTTTTTTATTCTTTATATTTTTGTTTTAACCCTTATTTATCCCTTTTAATTCTTACCGTGATATCATGTAATTTACACTATGTGGGTAAATATAATTACAATAAACTATAAAACGACCAATACATAAGTCAATAATGACATTTAAAGACACAAAAAAAATATTGTTTCCTAAATTTATATTTTTATAAATCTTACATCATATAATACTATATTATTTATTTTATAATATTAATAACATCAATTTTGACGCTATTCATTACATGACTTTTAAGAAATATCATAAAAATAATAATAATGAAAAAAATACTTATATAACATAAATAAAATGTGAAAGTAGTCTAAAAAATTTCTGTATTACATTAGTCATAAAAAATTATACTTATTTTAGTATTTTTAATATAATTTATTTAAAATTTCCTTTATTAAAAAAATACCGCATCACCATTGTGTCACAATTTAAGGTAATTATTTTATGACTAAAAATTATAAATAAATTACCATGAATTAGATAAATTTTTTATATTTTGGAATAATATTTATAGTTTAACATATCCATTGTATAACACCATATTAAAAATATTTCATTTGTTAATAACAAAATTATGACAAAATTGACTTTTTATTGGAATATAATATTATATAGGTTATATTCTCATCCAAAAGGCCATAAATGGTCTCATAAGAACAATTTAATTTATAGGGTAGACAAATACTCATTTAATAAAATTATAACTAGTGTTAGGGTAATTTTATAATACATAAAATATTATTTTTACCCTTAATTACCTTATTTACCCTTAATTGTTGTAATAAAAAATTACTAAAGTTACTATTCGTATTGTCCAAAAATCAAAGTGACCAATTTTATAAATTATAAAATTATAATTATAAATATTGAATCAATGTTTTAAAATTCCAAAAATAAAATTTTTATAAATCAATTAAAAACTAATCTTGTTGACGAAACTAGAAAATGAGTTTTTAAGGTAAACACATTCAAAATTTTGAAATATTTTTATATCAAAAATCATGATAAAAATGGTTCCAATGACCTTAGTTGGATTAAATGATAAAATATTTATCTTAATATATTTTAAAACCAATATTAAATATAATCATACAATATAATTAAGTAATAAAAAAAGCAGTTTTCAATTAAAATACAATATTTTCTAACTATTCATTAAAAATTAATCTTATCAGAAAAATACCAAAAGTTAAAACCAATTAAGTTTTTATACTCAAATTTAAAATATGGAATTTATTTTTTCAGATATAATATATAAAATTTTCAAAAAATAGATTTAAAATAAATGAACAATCGAATTTTTGCAAAACCGTCTTTTTAGAAAAATAATTTTTTTATATTTAATATTTGATTTGTACTTATATCATTTATTTAAAACACATAAGGTGAATGTAAAAAATTAGATTGAATATATATATATATATATTTCATTAATATAATCCATAAATATTGATTTGTTTATTTATTAGTGTAAAATAAACTTTTTCATATTTAAATAGTTTTTTAGAAAAACATTACTTATTTTTTTTAAGAAATTTTTACATTCATTTAAAATTAATTGGTCAAAGTAAACCATATTATCATAATTTAGTTATCCTTATTCATAACTTATATTCTAACATCTAGGTTATAATGGTAACATTTAAACATTTAAACCTAGTAGTTCGTTTAAGATCGATGTGGCCTATCATATACACTATTGAACATAATATTTATTTTTTAAAAAACTATGGATGTTATATATGAAGTGTATGAATTTACCAATCCCTTTTCCATGGAATAGTTCATTCACTCTATCTCAGCTAATTCTGATATCTTTTTGGTTTACCTTTATATATAAAGGTTTCATTTTCCTTTTCTACATAAGTAAGTGTGTCGACAATACATAAGGTCTTTATCTCTAAAGTGACTAAAACCGTAATGGTTATATCCTTTAAAACTATAATGATTTAGTGTACATAGAATTTTTATTCCATAACTGAGTATAATTTTATCTTACCTTTATATTCCTCAGTAATAGCCAATGATTCATGCATCAATGAACTATAGGTTTAGTATTAGACAAAACATAACATTTCTTCCAATATGGAATTTTGTATCCATGTGTCTATTGGACACATGAAATAAACTATTTAGTTATACTCAATTGATGTTCAAATATATCCATTACAATTTTAAATTAGAAGTTGTGTAATTCTCATGGAAAACATTGGAATCACCCTTTCTAATCCCCTTATAGAATTCACCTTGCTTATTGTAACTTTAATATATGTACATGGTTTCTATACTTAAATAAATATATGTTATACACATTCAAAATATAATACCAAATAATCTCACTAAAAAAATAACATGGTATGATGAATATAAACTATGTATATTCCACTTATTACTTCTACTTCAATTCATTACAATTAATATTCAATGATATTATCTTGAAAAACCTGAAGAAAACAACCTCTTGTATAATAACTAGTCTATTTACATTGAAGGAAAATATGAAGTTTATTTTTTTTTTCAAAATTTCTATTGGTCATTTCACCTTTTCATTCATGTTGTTCTCCATAAGAACTAATTATTAAAATTTATATGCATTATTATTTTCTTTGAGAACCTTACACAAAACATAATCATGTGTTTTCTCCATACTATTCAATTTTTATTCTTAAATGAAACTGAATTAAGTATGTGATACAAATATAATGAAAGGGATTTATTAAAATATCATGATATATATTTCAATTTATATGTATCCAGCGTAATCATCACCAAATTCTTATCATTATTGTCTTTCTCATTTCATAACTCTTGGAGACAAGACAACAAGTCATATAATCGATATCATGATATTGTTTCCCAAAATCATTATAAAATTGATGATTGAATTATTATGTAAATTTTAAATGATTCATTTAAGAGTATCCTATTAGAATATTTTTCACATTCACTTCCCGAGGTAGCTCAAAATGATGTTCAAACTCCATTACATATAATTTCCAATATCATGGTACATTATACACGCACCTACACTAATCCAGGAAACTCACATTAATTTGGACATTATCTTTGTCGAAAAATCATCATAGTAATATGTGGTATTAATTTCAATTTTCTTAAATAATAAAAATATTATTATAATTTTTTTTATATTGATTACCAACTACGCATTACAAATAAATTCATTATATATCTCCTGATATTTTATAAAACCCTAGTATCCCCCACATCTAGATTTGGAATACCAAATCTATATAGTATTCTAGTGGAAATAATCCTTTAAACCTCTCATAATAGTCCATATATGTATATTCCATTACTCATCAAGTTTAAATTTCAGCATTTGACTGTCTAGCTACATTAACTCCTGACTCCAAGAAACTATTGAGTTAAATTCCAACTTTTATAAATCATAAACTAGATTTACTCAATGCTTCACCTCTAAGGCGAAAAAAATATGGATATAGGTACTTTTTTGTTTCTAGTTTTAATTAATAAGGCCTATACCATTTATAATAACTCTCTAATTGTATGATTCACCCTCAACAAGGGAAGATGCGCACTCTACACACCTGATTTTATTCAAATTCAATCAATGGAAGGTGTTTTAAAAGAAAATTTATTTTGAGGATTGTTTATATAATTCCATGATTGATGAAATCATTTTCTATCTGATATACAAATACTATTTTCTAAAAATAACAAAACTATTATTCAGTAAATAGAAAAAAAATTCATCTCATCTTAATTTATTTCAATCTTTGCATTATTTGTTTTTTATTTTCTTTATTTGTTTAAATATTCATATTGAAAAAATAATAAATGAGGAATAAATTAAACATAAAATGCAACCAATATTTAGAATTTATTATTTTTTATCCATATAAATGCAATGTATCAATCATGAATAGAGGTGTATAATACCTAAGTCATCACTAAATTTTATTGTGTCCCACACCTTTGTCTGATGTGTCAATATTTTGTATGAAATACCACCACATATAGATGTAGTCCACATTATATACCATCCCCATCATAAAACATAAACACCTAGGAAAGTGAAAAGTAAATATTGAATTAAAAATATGGGCACACATGACCTAATAAATATCAAGAGGTAAAACAAGATGTGTATTCCATCAAAATAAAAGTAATAATTACATGCATCAAATGTAATTTCTATAAATAATTAAATAAATTATACTTCATACATACATAGGTTAGAGACTTCTCATGAGCATTTGGTAGGTAAAATACACATGATATTGTAAAATAAATATCCATAAATTTAATTGGGGGTGTTAATTGAATTAAAATAATTTATTAATTTTTTTTTCAAATAAAAAATGTGAGGTGGCCCCAAATTTAAATTTTCATCCTAAAATATGTAATTTTTTTGAAATTATTAAATTTTTATCTGGTCTATTATAACTTTTAAAACCCATGATGGTTCTTTGTGACTATACTAGACATGAAATGGTCCCTCCATGCAAATTTCGAGTATAGATGGACTAGAAAAAGCCCGTTTGGGGCCGTACAGGACCCACCCAACTATAAAATGAGTTGGGCCGACATAGATTTTTTGTGGGTAGGATAAGCCTAGTGACATTATATGGGAATCTATATGAGATGTTTATATCTAGGGGTTAGTATCATTGTTTATCTATTGGGAGGAAAATAGGAGGAACTATGATGGTTGGGCAGTGCAATCGTTCAATAGGTGGAAGGGGACACAAACAAAGGGAGTAGCGATTAGTGAGGCAGCGTCCCAAGTGGGGTGGAAAACCATGAGGAATATAGGTGGGGTTCACATGTTTATGGAGGGTTCCCAAATGGAAGGAGTTTTTGTGGAGTGCATGGAGGTGGTGGTGCTCTGGTAGTTTTATCTGGTGGGAAAGGGTGGGGCTCGGGTAGGCTATCGACACACGATACCCTTTCTACTTTTTTTTTATTATTTAAGTTTTTACCCTATATACATGACACCCACACACCTATAATTGGTTACATTTTGTTATTAATTCTCATATTTTTAAATTTTAAACCCTAGATAGGCACCCCACACTATATATGTTCATAAATTTGAAAACCCACAAACAATGAATTTAATCTAATTAAAAAATTTCATACCAACTAATATTATTTATCTGATGATGGTTTGAATCACTATGTGTGGTGTTGGGACCTTCCAAGATCCCTCTAAATAGATTTAATTGAAATTTAATTTTTCATGGCTTAAAACATCATTATATACATTAGATAACAATCAATGATATCAGGCCATCTAGTGGAAGTAGATTGAGCATCACTTTAATTTTTTCATGGATCAATGTAACAACATTGTTTTGTCTAATGTGAATCATAATACAATGGTTTTAGGATCTAATGTGAGTAATATTAATCATGAAAAATAAATCAAATAAATTACCTCAATCGATTCGAGAATACATTCATTGACTATTCTTCATCGGTGACCATTTCTTGAAGAAACTTAATCTAGACCAATCCAGATCATCTATATGCACTATAAATGTGTTCAGGAATATCATTCGTAAAATCCTACGTGATAGTTAGAAGATTTGACAGGGAATTCAATGTATTCAATATCACCACAACAACTATCCATTGATCCATGAATGAGAACTCCGATCAGGAGCTTGCATCATCTTCTCATCTCTCTGGGAAGTGTGAGAGGAGAGAGGGTATCTAAACAATGAAGAAATTAATAGTCATATGCTTGAGATCCTATCATAATTTAAATAGTGATGTTCTAAAATACCATAAAATGGACCCAGGACCTTGGTAATTCATTAACTATTATAAATGACATCTTATCACTACTACACTGAGTAAAAAATATCATTAATATTTTCATCACTAATTTATAATATGTTATGATATATTACATGATAAAACCAAGCCATTAACTTGGATCATCATTCCAGTGAATATTAAATAAATCATGATTATTAATAAAATATACATTCATATAATATGTTCCATTGATTTAATTTAATACCTATAAATACATTAAATAAATAAATTAAACTGAACTAATTTTATACTTGAATAGTATACTTATATCTATTCCTTATAGACTGAGTATATATGTACATTTCCTAGACCCCATCATGGGGCCGAAAATGTCTTAAAATCAAATTCATTAGAATATATTAGATATTTGAATACTATTTATGTAATATGAGAAGAATCTAGAAACCTATCATGTCCCCTAAATAGATATGTAAATTTCATATCAACCAAAAAAATTGATATGAACACACACAAATGTTATATAATCACTTTTTCTTGTGATATATCATAAATTTGGATATGTGGTTCATGTCATTATCCATTCTAACTTTATTATTTGTTGAACTAACTAAACCAGATTACCTTATTCTACCATTATCATAGATTTAGTAATGGTGTCACCATCAATATAAACTAGGCCTATGATATAACATTATTTTAGAAGAAAACAAATTCTATATTGATTATTCATTCAATGTTATACCACCAATTAAGAAAACTGAACTAACTACCTAACTATGAAGTAAATGAAATTGTTTTCATCTTACATCCAAGTGCATGATCAGATGTTATAAATAGATAATAATATCATGTCGGGAAACTATTAAACATGTTCACAGATTGAAACTACCAATGACACCTAAAATATATGATTTTTCTACTGGTGGTTCAATCACCATGATCACTTTTACCTGAGATCACTATGTGTGAACTTCAGGAGAGAAAGCCTTAACATTTATTATCCCCCAAAACCTGATAGTCATACACCATCTATGTTTTTTCATTATTACTTATTGAGACCAAAGGAAAAATATTTATTAATAATTTCATAGTATCTTAAGGTTCTCATTATAGACTGGGAATTCCTACAACATTTTCATATGGTAAGGAATCCATAGAAATTATATTATATATAGTGGATATAGAAAAATCAACACTATTATGGTAAGTATACAACATGAATAAAAATCATTATACAAGATATGGTATTAGAAAATGACAATTATTTTTTGTTCTAAGGAACCAACAATTACAAAAAAAATATTTTTATGAATTTTAAATCATTTAATAAAATATTATGTATTATAAAATATCATTAATTTTCATTTTGATCTATTAATTTAATTTTACATTGAAAACATCCTAACAACAAAGGAATTCAAATATAATCCTTAAATACATCCTTATAATGTTATATTATTATAAAAATATCACCAAACACAATAATTCATTCAAATTATATTACTTTTAATATTATTAAAATAATTTATTTTATTTTTCTATTAATTTGATAAATACTTTTTCAATGTTAGATAATAATTTATGGTAAATATTATATCAATAGAAATTAGAAATAAATTATCATGATAAAAATAATCATTTATCTTTTATGTATCCCTTCAGAATGATACATAGCCTCTATGTTTTCTTATGTACAAAATTTATAGATAATAAAAAAAAGTGATTGACATTTTTTACTTTTCTTTACATAAAATATTATAATTTTGAAAATAAAAGTAAAATGGAAACAAAAGATCATATTTTTTATGTTTCTATTATTATGTATGAACTAGTCCCATAAAATGATATTAGGGAATGTGTAATGGGTATTTTTTAGTCATTAACATATTATCATTGACCATAATTACCAAATTTACTCTTACCACAATAATAAATATCTACAATAATTACTATTCATAATTACAAAAAAAATTAATGGACCTATTTTCCAAACTTTATCCTCCAGATTCCAAATATGGAATCAAATTTTCATAATTCAACTTCTAAAAGTTATAGAAATTAATTTTAAAATAAATATACAAAAAATTATGAATTTTTATTTTAGAAAAATAAATTTTAAGCATAAAATTTAATTTATTCTTATCCCATGCATAGAAATATTATTATTTGAATGTTAAAAAATTTATTTAATAAATAATATATAATATTCAATAAAATAATTTACTAATATTTATTAATTTAATTTATTAAGATAAAAAATAACAATGCACCCATAAAGAAATTTCCAAACAAATATCTCTTTTTTCTTTTAATGGAATTTTATTTTCAACTATAGTTAACTGATATACAATGAATTAATTTTTAAAATGTGCAAACAATAAATTTTTAATAGTTAATTTAGTCCTATTTATACCCTCCATTATAATGGCTAGGTAAAACTAACATATTAAAAAACATAATTTTATAGTATAACATTGTTTTGTTAACTTGTTTTTTCATGTGTCCCAAACTATTAGATAAATTACCTGAAGAAAAATATTTCCAAAAATCATAGGGTGTTACATTCTACCACCTTAAAATAAAATTAACCCTTTAAATTACATCACTCTAATACAAACAACTGAGGATACTTCTGCCTCATCACATCATCAGGTTTCCACATAGCTTCCTTAATTTTATGATTTCACCACAAAACTTTAACAGGATGAGAGGTTTTGTTTCTTGGAACTTTCTCTATATAATCCAAAATCACCACAAATTGTTCCTAATAAGATATATCATTATTTATTAGTATGATTATATGTTTAGTGCATGTGAAAAATATATTATATAATTCCTCAGGAATGATATATAGAACACATTGTGAACATGAGAGATGTTTAATGGAAGTGCAAAGTGATAAGATACCATACAAATACGATCATGAGTCCTGAAGGGGAAACTATACCTATGGATCAACATTGAAGTAATTCCAAATACCACAACCTTATTCAATGTAGAAATTCATAGAAATAAATTTTCACTATCTTATAATTCATGATCTCTTCAATGATTGTCAGTATGATATTTCTTTCGACTCCAAGCTACCGTGATATGATGATGAATGGATTTATCTTTCTCTACCATTTACTCATCAAGATCAGGTCCCAATAATATTACTTCTCCAACATCATCCCAACACCATTGATTTACAGAACTCATTCCATTGTGGGCTTCATAAGGAGCCATATAAATTCTTGAGTAAAATATAATTTTTATATGAAAACTAGACTGGAGGAACGTGTTGATCAAAACCACAGTTAAAATAAATTGAACAATATGTCCAAATATCTTCTAGGATTTGAATATTTCTCTAAAATTGACCATATTTATAAGGATTATATGCTGTACAAAAACTCAAACATATATCCAAAGCATAATGATGAATTTTCCAGAACATGAAAGTTGACCGCATATCCTGATCTGTAAAAAATGTATTGTGGCTCTCCAAGAAACCATACCAATTACATAATATAAATTAATGAATGTTGATCAAGAGTAAAATCTTTCATGGTAGAAATGAAGTATACTAACATCATATAGAAATTTAATACAAACTAAATAACATTATGAACATATTTTTTTTTATAAAGTCTGATGAAAATATCCATGATGTTTTTTCCCATTTCCAATCTTCTATGGATAATGGTTGTAACATTCACTTATACATTTGTCTTTATTACTTGACTTTTAAGCATACCAAGAACCTAGATACATACTCTATAATATATCTTTCCATGTTATCCCACTTGAAATACTAATTCAAATATATATACATATATGTACCGTGAAGATGAATATAGAATGATGAACTACGAGATTCATATAATAGTTCCATACTCTAATATAGTATACACAAAAAAATATATGATTCATAAAATTTATCATTACACTAATATCAAGGTGAAACTCATGAAAATTTCTCACATTCTTTTGCATCCCTACACCATCCATCTATAGTTCTTTATTATTCACATTTATATGTGGATGAAAAACCTTTTTAGAAAGATATGATATTTCATATTCCATCCGGATTTATAGATCCATTATTTTAAAATCTATAAAATTTTGGTTATTTTTTTATCCTCATCATAGATAAGCTAACATGATTCTTTCAACTTACAACAACATCAACCTTGTTCCATTTCATACGGTGGTAGTGTATTAATAATTCAAAATCTTTAATATACTCCAAAAAACATCACCGACACATATTAAACTATTTCTAAGTGAATATATTCTATAAAATATTATGGTCAGAATATATATCAAAAATTTATCCATATAGATAAGGACTCCCTATCATAAAATGAAAAAATTATCATAGCTAACACCAAATCAGGAGTTTGGTAATTTTGATCATGAACTAAAAGTTTTCATGAATAATGAGTTATAACAATATCATTCTTCACGTGGATACATCCCAATCTCTTCATAAATTCAACATTATAGATCAGAACCCCATCACCATATCATGGTAAGGAATGTGCAAGTGTACTAACTAACCTAATCTTCAGTTATATGAAAATTTTCTTACATTCATATTTCCAAAGGAACTTTTCTCCCTTAAAAATTAACCTTGGGAGGGAATTATTTATTAATGATAAGTTATCCACAAAGAATTGATAATATCTAGCCAAAACGAGAAAACCATGGATATTATTCACAATTTTTCATTTAGTAAATCATTAAATGACATATATCTTCTTTTTGATCTACTAATACCCACTCGTTTAACCTTTTAGGATCCAAAAAGTAACTTTTTTTTAGAAATAATTCACAATTTATTAAATTTTCATAAATATTCTCTTTTTTTAGGGTATGTGGAAAAATACTCTAATGAGCATCATCAAATTATATTATCTTTTTATATATAAAAATATTATCTATTAATTCAACAAAAAACTAATCAAGGTAATCACAAAATAATCCATTCATTAAATCCATGAAGATAGTGGAGGAATTATTAATACCCAAATAAATCACCATAAATTTTTACTGTCCTTACCTCCAAAGGGCGGATGTTGTTGGAATCATCATGTATTAATCATGTTTTAATGATCAAAAATACTACTTAGTCTATAAACTATGTTAAATCTATGTAATCTATCTCACATAAAATGTACAGTTGTTTAGTAAAAGCTATCCAAAGTGCTTAAGTGTTATAACACTCAGTTTGGTTACTATACACTATCTTTTGGTTCACTTTATAATGATTTCTCTGACAAAGGAATAAGTATAATCCATTCCATAAATATCATTGCTTAAGTCTGAATACAGATATTTTCCTAAGTCTAAGACACCATGAAGCAGAAACTATGAACAAGACACTATGAAGCTGACACCATGAATAAGACACCATGAAGCAGACACTGTGAATAAGAAACCATGAAGCATACACCGTGAAGCATACATTGTGACCATGATAAACCGTGACCATGATACACTGTGAACCAGACACCGTGAACAAGACACCGTGGAATCAAGAATCTGTGAACAATACACCGTGAATAAGACACCGTGGCCCAGACACCGTGATATCAAGACTTTGTGACCAATCCAGACACTGTGTGAAGGAGACACCATTTCCCTGACATACTGTGACATCGTTTCCTAATATGTTTTTTCGTCTTTAATTTAATATCTAACAGTTATATTTGATGATTTTAATGCACTAACATAATTAATGTTTCTTTGTAGACATATCATCTGATAGTACGATGTACAAGGTACAAAATACATGCAACCTATTGGCTCCAACACATGCACTTTAAGATATTAAATAGTAGTGAGGCCTAGAAAAAGGGGTGTTGCATGATACTGAAAAACAAGCTGGTGGGTGTGAGCATGAAAATAAAGAATACACTTAAAGAATTACCTCATGAAACACGACGCTATCGAAGAACACACGAAGAATACCGGAATCCCGAGAACATCTTCACACTAAAAAACATCACGAAGAACACAAGCCAGATCCATCTGACTTGCGACATTCTGTTTTCCATATAAGGACTTGGTTTCTGCATCTTCTTAATCCCAGAAGTCCAGAGCTACAAATACTAACACTTAGAGCACTTATAAACCTATCTCAATATTTTTTATTTGTTGTGTGTCATATTTATTAGATTTCAAGAAGGGTGTGTATCTGTATTACAACACAATTTTTTTTCCTTCATTAAACTGAAGGATACATGATATCCTTACTCAAAAATCGTTTTACACTTGTGTATACCAACGGATAATAATGGGAGAGGTCCCTGTGTGGCCTGGTTGTTTGTTCCCACAAAGAACTGTGGAAGAGGTCCCTGTGTGATCGGCACAGTCTTATGTACTATTGTTAACCCCGATCTAGGGTGTGGATCAAGTTTATTTATATAAACTCCTTGGTGGTAGGTGATCACCAAGTGGAGTGGATTAGGTCACAGCTTGAGACTGAACCGCTTGTTTCATATCCGCTGTACTGCTAAATTTAGTATTCTCTATTTTTACTTCTTTACTGTATAATTCGGAAATATCTAAATTCACTTTTATAGCTACTATTGGAAAGAAGTCATAATTGTCATGTCTTAGTAGAATAGATTCAAAAGAAATCTTAAAAACAGATATTAAGATTACTGAGAACTAATCAATCTTTTAAGAAGTTATTTAAACAGTCAAACTTTTATGTCAGTATAACCTTGATTAACTGGGCAGTATTTAACCTTTTTGGGAAACCTTTTAGAAATAATTTTTAATCATAAATTTTTATAGATACGTAATTCACCCCCCCTCTTGAGTAATCTACTTTGACAAACATTTGGTATCAGAGGTTGTTTATTAGGACTTTGTTTAGCCTTATTCAACTATGACTGTGGTTATACTTTTAAAGATCTATAAATTTCTATTAATTCTAAATTTCTAGATCTTTAAAAGTATATCTGTATTATGGTTAATATATTGGAAGGTTCTGCAACCAATAGACCACCATTCTTTAATGGAACCGACTATGCTCAATGGAAAATTAAAATGAAAATTCATTTAGAGTGTATGGGTTTTGAAATTTGGTCTTCCATTATAGATGAATATAAGATTTCTACTACTAATTAAATCAAAAGAGATGAAACTACCAAAACTGCCTATAATAACAATTGCAAACCTATGAATTCTTTATACTTATCCGTAGGAGATGCAGAATTCTTTTGAATTTCTGCCTGTAAAACTACCCATGAAATTTGGGATACCCTGTCTGTCTCACATGAAGGAATATCTAGTGTAAAAAAATGATACTTAATAATTATACTATTAAATATGATAACTTTAAAATGAAACTATATGATCCTATCTATAACATGTATCTTAGGTTCAATGAGATTGTCAACACAATGATTTCTCTTGGAAGAGAAGTCACTACTAAGGAAAAAATCCTGATATTTCTCAGATGTCTTCTTGATAGATGGAGAGTAACCTCTTTTTCTATTAGAGAATCATGAAAAATAAGCAAGCTACCTATAAAATAACTCATTGGGAAATTTATGATGTATGAAGAGGAACTAAAAGTCAACAAGGAAGAGGAGGATAAACCAAAAAGGAAATATGTTGTATTCGAGACCACCACCTCTAAACCCAAAGACAAAGGGAAATTGGAAGATTATATAGAAAGTTCCAGTAGTGAAAAATCATTACTTGACAGTGATGAAGAGATGGCTTAATTAGCTAGAAGATTCATGAAATTTTACAAGAAGAAGAAATTTTTCCAAAAGCCTAACTTCAAGGGAAAATATGTCCAAAAAGGAAATTGGAAGAAGTATTAGAAAAGAAGTGACAAGACTGATGAGATTGTCAACTATGAATATAATTGAAAAAGACATTTCTAGGATAACTATCTAAAGCTCAAGAACAAGAAAATATATGAGGACCAATACATGAGTTATAAAAAGGAAATGAAAGTAACCTAGATTTCTTCTGAGGATAGTTCAAGTGACTCAAAAACATCACATGATGAAAATACAGACAAATCCAATATGTGTTTTATGATAAACACATCCGAGGTATCATTGGAATCTCCTGTACATAATTCATACTATTCTAGGGATGAGAGTGACTATAAAAATATGACTAATGATGAAATGTTTGAATAATGTAACATGCTTGAAGGAACATGAAATGAACTAAAAGACAAATATAAATCATTGAATAAATTGTGTGCCCTCACTATGACTATTAAATCAGAACTCACAACTGAAAAATAGAAAAATGCTCAACTGCTCAAAGAGAACAACAAATAAAAAAAGTCTAATAATAAATTAAAGAATGACCTATAAAAGTTTACCAATGGGAAAAATACTCTTACTCAAATGATATATAAACAAATATCCCTTAAATACAACACTGGCATGGGTTATAAACTTGGAAAAAGAAATCTGGGTAGAAAAATTTTTGTTTCTAAATATAGGAAATATAGATTTACTTTTAGTTCTAGACACAAATCAACTAATTAAATTCATGATACATTTTCGACTATTTCATGTTTTTCTGGACAAAGTAGAGTCTATTTTTCAAATACATTACTTAATTCTTATAGGAAAACTATGAGACAGGTATGGGTTCCTAAAGTACTTATTACTAATATTACTGGACCCAAACAAGTATGGGTACCAAAATCTATTTTTTCTTAATCATTTTTTAGGAAATCTACTTAAAGGGTTCCTGAAAAACTTTATGGTACTTGGACAATGGGTGTCCAAGACACATGACAGAAGACTACTCATGCTTCAAAAACCTAATAAAAATATATGGAGGACATGTCACATTTGGTAACAAAGCAAAAGGAAATATCATTGGCCTTGTCCAAATTGGTAACTCTAACTTAGTTTTAATTTCTAAAGTACTATTTGTTGACGGATTAAAATATAATATTCTTAGTATCTCATGATTATGTGATGGTGCATTTCATGTTATATTTGAAAATGATTCTTGCAATGTATTCAATAATAAAGACGAATTAGTATTTTCTACATTAAGAAATGAAAATGTTTACTATGTTGACCTAGATTATTTATCTTTTCAAAATGATTCATGCTTAAGTGTATTTCATAAAGAGTCTTGGATTTGGAATAAGAGACTAATAAATTGTGATATTCAATCCCAAATAAATCTAACTAGAAAAATCTTAGTCAAATACCTACCCAAACTTGAGTTTCCAAATGAAAAAGTGTGTAATACCTATCTAAAGGGAAAATAACACAAAATTTCCTTCAAACCAAAGAAAGAAGTATCAACTTCTCAACCCATCAAATTGGTTCACATGGATTTATTTAGACCATCTAGAGATTCTATTTTAAATGGTAAGCACTATGTTTATGTTCTTGTAGATAACTTTTCTAGATATACTTAGACCTTCTTTGTGGCTCACAAAAGTGAAACCTGCTCTTATTTTAATAAATATGCAAAGTTTGTAGGAAATATTAGTGGAATTAGAATTAAATCCTTAAGAAGTGATCATGGTCACGAGTTTGAAAATCAATATGTTAAATTATTTTACTCACAAAATTGATATAGTCGCAATTTTTCTGCCCTTAGAACACCTCCACAAAATGGAGTTGCAGAAAGAATAAATAGAAACCTGTAAGATATTTCTAGAAAAATGCTTAGTGAATATAAGCTAACTATTTATTTTTGGGCTGAAGCTATCAATACATCATTCTATATAATCAATAGAGTGTTTATCAAACCTATTCCTAAGAGAAATCCTTATGAGTTATGAAACAATTGAAAACCCAAGGTTAACTACTTAAAAGTTTTTGGTTACAAAGTCTATATCCTTAATACCAGGGATAATCTTGAAAAATTTGAATCCATGAGTGATGAAGGTATCTTTTTAGGGTATTCCATGTCTAGTAAATCCTATAGAGTTTTCAATAAAATAACTAAATGTGTGGAAGAATCTGTCCATTTCAAATTTGATGAAACATATCCACATGAGCCTAAAACCATTCTAGAGAATCTGTAGGATGATGTATCAAATTATAACATTAATTCAAAATCCTCAAACCATTCTGTGAAACAAGCTGTGAAAACTTCCAGTTTTGGAAATTCCTTAGAATCAAGTCAAAATGAACCTGAACCTATTGATGAACCTAAATTCACTAGTCCCTCTTTTTCTTAAGCTGTTAGAATTCTTAAGAACTATCCTTTAGATTTTGTTGTAGGAGACCTAGACAAAGGAACTCAAACTAGAGATTCTCTTAGAAACCAGGTTTAAAATCAAGTCTTCTTGTCATAACATGAACCTAAAAACATTAATTAGGCCATTAATGATGAATTTTGGGTGATGGCTATGCAAGAATATCATAATAATTTTGAAAGGAACAAAGTTTAGAAACTTGTTGAAAGACCCAAGGGTACATTCACCATAGGCACTAAATGGGTGTTTAGAAATAAGGTAGATGAAGCTAGTAACATAGTTTGAAATAGGGAAATATTGGTTGCACAAGGATATATCCAAGAAGAAGTAATTGACTATAAGGAGACCTTTTCACCAGTAGCTAGACATGAAGCCATCAGAATCTTGCTTTATTATTCTGCACTTATGAATTTCAAACTATATCAAATGGATATTAAGAGTGCATTCCTAAATGGGTATATAGATGAGGATGTTTTTATTGAACAAACCCCTAGTTTTACAAACCCCCATTTTCCAAATCATATTTTTAAATTATCAAAAGATTTATATGGTTTAAAATAAGCTCAAAGAGCTTGGTATGATAGGTTGAGTACTTTTCTTATTTCCAAAGGTTTTATAAAAGGAATAGATGATCCTACCCTTTGAATAAAATGAATTTTTAATGATGTTTTAGTTGTCTAAATCTATTTAGATGACATTATCTTTGGATCTTTAAGAAATTATTTATGTATTGAATTTTTTAAAATGATCCAAAATGATTTTGAAATGAGTTTAATGGGTGAACTAAAATTCTTTCATGGATTTAAAATCTCTCAAAATAAGGATTGTATTATTTTAACTCAAAGTAAATATACTAGAGATATTCTAAAACATTTTTCATTAGATATCACTAAAATGAGAAACACTCCCATGAGTACCACTTGTAAGTTGGATCTTGATGAAGATGGAAATTTTCTTGATCAAACCACTTATAAAAGAATGATTGGAAGTTTACTCTACTTAACTACTAGTCGACCATACATTATGTTTAGTGTGTGTATGTGTGCTCATTTTCAAGAAAATCCTATGAAATCTCATTTAAATTCTATAAAGATAATTTTCAAATACCTTAAGAATACACCCAATTTAGGAATGTTCTAACCTAGGGGAAAATCATAGGAATTAGTTAGTTATTATGATGATGAATTCAGTGGCTATAAGTTAGATAGAAAAAGAACCTATGTAACATGTCACTTTTTATGCAAGTCACTAGTTTCATGATGTAGTAAGAAAAAAAATTCTGTTGCATTATCTACTACAGAAGTTGAATACATAGCTACTGGAAATTGTTGTGCACAAATCTTGTGGATGAAACACACATTACTTGATTATGGATATCAATTCAGGCATGTACCTATATATTGTGGCCACAAAAGTGATCTTAAAATTTTGAAAAATCCTGTTTCACATTCTAGGACAAGGTATTTTGATGTAAGACATCACTTTTTGAGAGATCATTATCAAAAGGGTGATATCACTTTAGAATTCATTGGTACTGAGTATCAGCATGCTGATATACTTACCAAACCATTAAATTCTGAAAGAATATACTACATCATATATGAATTAGGCATGATAAATCTTATATAATTGTGTTACTATTTAATACTTTACTATCTCATCGTAAAGTTTCATGTTTACCGTATCACCGTAAAATTTCATGTTATTGTCTCACCGTAAAGTTTCATGTTTACCGTCTCACCGTAATATGCATTCACTATCTCACTGTAAAGACCCAATATGTTATCACTATAAATATTATTTATGATTTCAATTTGTGAATTAAAAACCCTATCGCGGTAATGATTCATTTCGCCTTTTGTTTTCCACAGTTTTACTTTTGCGATGTTTGGTATTCCTAAATGATAAAATAAAGGAAGTATTACTTATCCTCCACAAGAGATTTCTTCTATTCACTCAATTTGTAATCCTTCATCAAACCTTCAATCCTTCTCTCTCTCAAACCTTCTGTGAATGCCCAGGATGAAACACCCATCATCGTCGACTCCTGAGAAACGTAGCTAAAATAAGAAGAAAATCACGCTCAAGATAACACTTGAAGGTCTCATAAATCCAAATTTGTTGAATTGAGTTATATTTCATTATAAATAGATTTTATTTAAATGGATGTTGTCAAGTAAGTCTCTGGTTTTAAATGTTTTTAAGGAGAAAGGCTGGTTAGAATGGTTTTTGAAGGAAGATAGACCTATATACCCTAAGTTAGTGGCTCAATTTTATCATTATGTTCAGTTCTCCTTTGATTTTGAAGATGGGTATGTTGTGAGAAGCTGGATAAATACATAGAAATTTACATTCTCTTTGAGGTTATGGGATGAATGCCTTAGGTTACCTCATGAAGGCATCTATGAGGATTATTAAATAGGATATCCACCTTCTAGTGAATTCATTGTGTTAGAAAATTCTCAGAAAAGATTAACCAAAAATGGCACCAAGAGGAGAGCCATTGCTGCTGAACTATATAGAGAATCAAGACTTTTTTTTATGTTTATATAGAATCTGATTAGCCCCAAAAAAATTAATTTTGCTATTCTAAAATACCAGGATGTGTTTGTGATTCATCGTATGAAAAATGTACATAAGATCAACCTTTGTATGTATATCATACACCATATGTGTGAGCAGATCAAAACCACATCCAAGTCAACCTCCCTGTTTTATTCATGGATTATCACAGCCATTTTTCATGCCAAAATTATGGTTGGAACTAATGAGTAAGTTATCAAGGATTGTGAGTACTTCCTTTCAAAAGTCATTATCAAAAGGCTGAAAATCAATTGGAATCCTAGGAAAAAGGCATGGGTGGAAGACAATGATAGGATTTATGAAAAGTTTAATCCAGTAGAACATCCCTCAAGAAAAAAAGACATTTCTGATCCTATTTAAGAACCATATGAAGTTGTTGAGTACTCTTCAGAAGAAGAAGAAGAAGTGGCTGCTGTACCTCACAGGGAAACTATTTCTACAAAGGATGACAATACTCATGTTCCTCATGTTGTGAGTGAAAAAGTAGTCCCTGCATCTAAGAATATTTTCAATATAGAAGATTGAACAGTGGTTAAAATAAAATCCATTTTCAAAAAAAAAAACTGAGAAGAATGTTGTGGAAGAACCTATAGAAGAATAATTAACTGTTATATAAGAAGCTGATCTTGAAGGACTCCTAGTGGAACAACCTGTTCCTGAAGTAATTTCTTTGGCTGAGGAAAGGATGGATATAGATTTTCAGATAGATAGGAAAGAAATAAATGAGTAATTAAGAGATTAATTTGGGAAATTAGATCAAGACCCTAAACTTCTCAGTCCTGAGAAGGATGCAACTCTTAAGGGGGAGCAAACCCCAAATATGGAATCTTTTGACATACCAAACCTAACTGATTCAATCCATGTAGACACTAAGTATAAGTTACCTAATTTTTATGATGTTGATGACTCTTAGAAATTCTTATCAAAAGGACTTGACCTTTCTACTATATTTCAATTAAAATCTATCTATAATCTTTCCCTTAAAAAGAAACCTAAGACTGTATCAGTCCCCATCTCAGAACTTTCATCAGAACAACCTTCCTTGGTGAATCGAGATGATATAAAAGATTTTGGAGCTAGCCATTTGACTGAAGCTGAGAAACTCTTGAATACCCAACTAGCTCTTGTAACAAATCTATGTGAGAGAGATGTGTGACTATTGTTGAAAAAAGTAATTTGGCAGATACAACCCAAAATGCTTCATGAGGTTCAAGAAGTCAGAGTTGAAAACAGAGTGCTTGGTGATGAAGTGAAGACCTTAAGAGGTATGATTGAAGACATGCAGAAAGAGATGCATTCGAGATTAGATCTTTCTTCTCATTCAGAAGAACATGTTGTTCCTCAAACCCCACATAATGTTGTCTCTCAGATTCAAACTAATTTAGATTCCTTTGATAAAAAGGTCACAGAAAGAAACAAACAGACTATGAAAGAAATGCGAGAGCTTGTTGTTAATATTAACAAGCTCACGGATGAGTATACGGGGTGCCTTCAAAAAGTTCTAAAACAACTGAAATCTCTTACTTATGTTGTCACTACCTCTAAAGCACCTGGACCATCATCTCAACCTTCTTTAGACAGTGATCAGTTTAGAACAATAGTCAAAGAAGAACTTCAGGCTATGCTAAGTGGTTTAAATAAGGATTCTCTATATGAAGCTATCAATAATAGTGATAGGGTTCTTGATATAGTCCAAATCCATTCAAAAATTGCTAATGATTCTCAGTAATAAATTTCCAAGAATGTGGATTTCTACTTCAACTGAATCTTCTCCAAGACTTACATGACCAATCATTTCAAATATTTTGTATAAAATCTAAGGATTCCTCCTATTACTCAAGCTTTCAAGACTTAAGTCCAAAATCTCACATATTTCACTCGTCTGTTGGATAAGTTTATGGAAGGAAAAGATGTATTTGAGAAAGATATGCAGCATGGTGGAGAGATCATTGCGGATTTTATTGAGCTTCTTAGGCCCAATCATCATGTACAGAGTACAACCATTGTTGCTCATGTAGTTGCACCTTTGAGACATGGTTTTCCTATATACACCTTTTCCCTAGCCTCCACTTATATGTCTATCAGTCAGAAACTGAGTCAGATCAGGCCTGTGATGCATTATCAACAACTGCCTTGATCTTCTACTACACCTACTCTGGCTCCCTCTGTCTTTAATGGCCTTCCTTTACCTTCTCTATCAACCAGCTCACTCCCTTCTTCTACTTCAACTTCTGATCCTATGGCTTACTCTTCTGCTGCTACTGCTAAAGGCCAAGAGAATTCTAGCCAGTGAAGAAGGATGATGCTTACTCACTTTTTATGGGAATCTTGTAATATTTTTTTTACTTTTTGTAATGCCCCTCTTTTTTTATCTAATAAATTATGCACTTTTCTTGTCTCTTTTGTATTTATTTTTCTTGATACTTTTTGCTAATCCCAAAAGGGGTATAACTATATGAGAAATAGAAATATATGGGAGAAATATAGGGGAATAGAACACTCATTATATATTTGTTATAAGCACATTCAAATTATGTTGTTAGAAAAAAAATACACATGCTTTTTAATCTTCAAAAGGGGGAGATTTTTGGACTCCTCATGTATTAATCATGTTTTATGATCCCAAATCCTATTTAGTCTATAAACTATGTTAAATCTATGTAATATATCTCACATCAATTGTAAAGTTGTTTAGTAAAATCTATCCAAATCTCTTAAGTGTTATACACTCAGTTTGGTTACTATACACTATCTTTTGATACAATTTATAATGATTTTTCTGATAAAGGACTAAGTTTAATACAATCCATAAATATAATTTCTTAAGTCTGAATACAGATATTTTCCTAAGTCTAGGAAACCATAAACCAGACACCGTGAACAAGATACCATGAAGCAAACACCTTGAACAAGACATCATGAAGCAGACACCGTGAACAAGACACCGTGAAGCAGACACCGTGAAGTAGACACCGTGACCATGATACACCATGACCATGAGACATCAGGAACTAGACACCGTGAAAAAGACACCATGACCTCAAAAAACCATGAATAAGACACCGTGAACAAGACACCATGAACCATACACCGTGATATCAAGACACCATGACAAATCCAGACACCGTGTGAAAGAGACACCATTTCCATGACATACTGTGACACCATTTCCTAATATGTTTTGTTATCTTTAAATTTAATCTCTTACTATAATATTTGAATATTTTAATGCACTAAAATAATAGATGTTTCTTTGTATACATATCATCTGATAGTATGAGGTACGAGGTGCAAAATACATGCAACCTGTCATCTCTAACACATGCACTCCAAGATAAAATAGTAGTGCGGCCCAGGAAAAGAGGTGTTTCATGATACCGAAAAACAAGATGGAGGGCGTGATCATGAAAATGAAGAATATAATTAAATAATTTCCTCATGAAACTTGATGCTACTGAAGAACACACGAAGCATACTAGAATCCTGAGAACATCTTCACACTGACAAAAATCATAAAGAACACAATCTGGATTTGTCTGAACTATGACACTCTGTTTTCCATACGAGGAATTGGTTTCTTCTTCTACTTTATCCCAAAATTCCAAATCTACATAGACTAACACTCAGAGATCTACTAAAACTATATCAAAATTTCTTCTCCGTTGTGTATCATATTTATTAGCTTTTGAGAAGAGTGTGTATCTGTATTACAACACACTCTGTTTACTACATTAAACTGAAGTATATAAGTTATCCTTACTCAAACAACTTTTTAGACTTGTTTATACCCACAGATAACAGTGGAAGAGTTCCCTGTGTTTCCTTGTTGTTTGTTCCCACAAAGAACTGTGGACGAGGTCCCTGTGTGACTTGGATAGTCTTGTGTACTATTGTTAACCCTGATCCAGGGTGTGGATCAAGTTTATTTATATAAACTACTTGGTGGAAGGTGATCTCCAAGTGGAGTGGATTAGGTCCTTGCTTGAGACAGAATGACTTGTTTCAAATATGCTATGCTGCTAAATTTAGTATTCTCTGTTTTTACTACTTTACTGTATAATTTAGAAATATCTAAATTCACATTGATAGTTACTCTTGGATAGAATTCATAATTGTCTTATCTCAGTAGAATAGCTTCAAAATCAATCTTAATAACAGATATTAAGATTAATGATAACTAATCAATTTTTTAAGAAGTTATTTAAATAGTAAAACTTTTATAACAGTATAACCTTGATTAATTAGGTTGTATTTAACTTTTTTGGGAAACCTTTTAGAAATACTTTTTAATCAAAATTTTTTATAGATACTCAATTCACCCCCCTCTTGAGTAATCTACACCAACAACTCTTTTGGGAATGTTTTTAGTTTTGACCCTCAACTGACAGTTTCCAAATCGAAAATAAATCTAGGAAAACAATTTTTCTCCCCATAATTAATCAAAACAATCATCAATATGTGGAAAATTGTAGTTATTATTATTGATTTTGATATTATTATGTTCCCTAAAATGATTTTTGGGTTTCATTGATCCAATTTTCTTAACCAAAAGAATAGGTTCACCCAATGGTGATGTATTTGGCCAAATTAATTTTTTTTCAATATTCTTCTAGCGATTTCTTCAATTTCTGAAACTCATTCTAGTCCACTCTATTTGGAGTCACTGAAATAAGTGTATAACTAGCTATGAGTTCTATTAGGAACACTATATCACGATTTATTAGAAGTATAGTAAAATCTTTAATAAAGAGATCAAAAACTTCCTCAGAATAGGTAGATCATTTATGTTGGGTTTCTCTCCAACCATCTATGATAAGAATGCCTTAATTATAGGTGTTAAGACCCATACAATGGATTTAATTTCAATTTGAGTTTAATCTATATCATTTCACAAATATATGATCATAAGTTGGTTTGGAATATGAAATGTTATTACCATTCTATAGTGGTTGATGTAGGATTTATGTAAATATATCCAGTCCTTTATTAATATGAAATAAAATTCAACTAAATGGAGGGAAACATGATTTTCAGGAAGTCTATTCCTATAAAAATAGATTATAAAATATTCATAGACTTGATACACAATTATCATACCCGTAAATCTTTTTGCTGCTAATGTAATATCTAACTGCTATGGTGGTTATATTATAATTTTATAAAATTATTCGGATATAAAAGAGTGGGTAGATCTAGAATCAAATAAGATATTATAATTTATAGATTGTATGTAAATTCTACATTTCACCACATCATTATCATACTCTACATTGAAAATAGTGATCCAATGATATTTTCATTTTTTCGTTGTGATTAAGGGGTTTTAGAGATCAATCATCATCATTAACTTTCTAGTTTGAGAACTAGTTAGCATAATTCCTATAATATTCATATTTGAAATAATTTAGTGTTTGGGAAATTCTATTGGGAAATCTCTACATTCGCATCAATATCGATCTTCTTCCCATCACATCCATATTTTATTTTCTAATTACCTTCCTTTTCGTACATAAATAATTTACCATTTCTCTTATGAAAGCTTTCCTAATGTATCCTTCCACACATTGAAACTAATGGAAAGATTTTATTCTCCCTCTATGTTTTTATAATTTATTTTGTATTATAACTTTATTATCTTATGAAATCTGTGATATTTATATAAATCTATAATATGTATTTCTACCTTGATAGCACATCAAACAATTTCATCATAGCTACTGATGTCTTTTATGGATAAATCAATTTAGAGACATGGTCTTATAAAACTGAATAATTTATCATCCTAATATTTTTGTTGGATGATAATAATAGAATAATACCTTGAAATTATTTTAAAAATTGCGTCATTGTTCCTAAAAAATTCATCATCTCTTTGCTTCAGCTTAAGGAATTCCATATCCTTTTTCCAAAGAATAATATAAAGAAATTATTTAAAAAATAATAATTTTCTAAACTCATCCCACTAAATGGAGTAAATTTATACTTGTTTTCTTTTATTACTGATCAGATTCCACCATTGTTCTTTGTCACCTTTAAAATGATAAATATCCAAAAATACTTTTTCATGTTCTGAACACTACTGAATGGAAAATATCATTTCAATGTTAATGATCCATTTCTCTGAAATTAGTTGATCAATAGACCCAAAACAATTATGGTGTATGTTGTCTCATAGAGGACATAATATAAATTTGTTCCATCCTTTTCATGTTTGGAATATCAATATTATTTATTTCAAGAGAATGTTCTATAAGCATAATAATAATGTTTTTTTATTCAAGATCAAATAACATTATGTTTCTCAAGAGGAAAATCACTTAATTTTCGATCACATTCAACATTAATACAGTTCATTTTTGGTCCAATCATCGATTAAAACCAAAAATCATTATGTGTGTCACAATAATCATCTTAAAAAGCCAAATAACCATGAAATGTTTTTTATGATGTCTAAATAATGACACACAATATTCAATCTATATCACCTTAAGTATGACCTAGGTTATCCCTAATCATAATCTATTCAAATTCATTCATAATGGTTCATAATGAAAATGTGAATTAACCAAAGCATATACCTTAGGAGAATTAAACCATGTGAGTAGTAGGGGAACACTCACCGTGAAATTGAGAAATGTGTGTGATAAAATCGACCACCTATTTTTGGGGATATCACCCAAAGATGTATATATTCCAAAAATACATTCACTTTTAGTATAATAATATAAATTATTTTCTAGGAAAACACCACTCATTTAGTTATGATAACATAGGATGTTATATTTTATATAGGTTTATTCTTAGAGTTCTCACTAAATGATCCTCATCCTAGTTCTCATGGT
The DNA here is from genome assembly GCA_963277665.1 of Viscum album. NCBI lineage: Eukaryota > Viridiplantae > Streptophyta > Magnoliopsida > Santalales > Viscaceae > Viscum > Viscum album. Next base: position 1,705,904,561 of record OY728143.1, on the reverse strand, counting down.
TTGACAAAACATTGCTCTGATACAAATTATAACAACTCATACTTTTCATACATAGATATTAAATCATATTATTTAAATATTCATTACATAACATTATAATCTATGCCAGAATCATAAAAGTATACTCCATTTAGAAAATTGGATACATTAAAATCATGTTTATAAGAGATCTACATCACCTCCCATGATGTTATTTATAACTACCACCCATCACATGTATTTTATATATAAAATTCATCTTCAAAACATGGAGAATAAAAACATAATAAATGGTTAGATTAGATATATAGAAACGGTAAAGAAGAAATATATACATTATCAATGAAACATATCATGAGAATAACTATATGAGAAAATGAACTTACTAATGTGGCTCTTATTTGATTATTTTTCACATTAATTTTTGTAATTAATTTTGTTTTTAATATCAAAGTAATGTTTTTATTAAATAATTTAAAATTTTGATAATTTCATATTAAGGAATATAAAATTTTAATTATAAAGGTAAAATATTAATTTATTTTCTTATTTTATTTAATAGTTATATTTAAAGTTAAATAATTTTTTATAAACTATTATTTTATTATTTCCAATTTCATGCTAAATATTCTACCGAAATTATTTTAATTATTCATTCATCTAGTGTTTTTCAAAATAATACATTCAATTATTTAATATCATTCTATTGTCTCTTTAACTTTTTATTCAATTATATTTAAATTAATAATTCATAGTTTTTATTTAGTGATTCTTTTAATTAGACTAATTTATTTATTTTCACTATTAATGTACGAAATTTAATTATCTTTATTTTTTATTATTTTAGTTTAATTAATTAATTCAGATATTTAATTTTTTTTCTATGAAGACAAATAATATAACATATTTTTTTTCTTATTTAATTAATTATTTATTTTTTAGGGGATGCTACCATTCCTTAATGGTAGCACACCACTACCACTGCTGCTTCCATCAGTAGCACCGTACTATTGTTGCACCATTATCAACCATTCCAAGAATCTAATACCAGAATCCTTGACATCCATCATGCAACACCCCAAGCTTTCATGGTATGCTTCTCTTTGAATAATGAAATAGCTTGGGATGTACATATCTCCGAGTTCTAGCACACCACGACCAATCAAACTAGTCATTTAAAAAGCAATTATGAATAGTAATACCATCTTTTTTAAATTTTATAAATTTTATTTTTCAAATTGGACATCATTTTTGGATTCATAATATCAAAATCCGTATAGGGTAAATTTTTGGTATTTTTTTGAAAACTTTCAATTTTTGATGAATAGTGAAAAACACAGCGTTATTGTTTAAAACTTAATTTTTATTTAAATAATTTTTTTTTATATTTAAATTTAGTTTAAAGTCAAAATAGATACATAATACCTATATTAGTCGAATTTAATTCATTATATTCATTTTATAATATGATTATATATATATAATTTTATTGAACTTTTTGACGTCTTTTACCCACCTTATAGGAACATTAGCAAATTTGCATAAAACATAATTTTAATGCTTCTGTGAATTTAATTTCAAAAATATAACAGACACAGTTTTCATTAGTAAGTATAATTTCATTCAATAGGATGAAAATATTTTTTTTGGTGAATAACAACTTTTTATTTTTATTTACCACAGTTAATAGTAATTATGGAAATTAAAGGTAAAAATAATATTATAATTACTCCCACACATGTCATAATTCTATTGAATAAGTTTTTTTCTACTAAAATCAACCTTAGGAAAAAATTATGATTTTTTTGATCCACTTGGATTAGATTAGGACATTTATTATATTTTATTTAAAAAAGAGTTAAAAGTGTAAAATTTAAAGTTTAATAACTAAACCATTTTTAATATAGGGCTATAGATAATATATATTAGACTATAAATATTAATTTGAAATATAAAAATATTTCCTACATCATAGTATTTAATTTATAATTTTTAGACATTATATAATTAAATTTATTCATGACACAATGATGACGCAGTAATAACCTTATTAATGAAAGATTAAAATAATTGATATTATAAATATTAAAACAAATTAAAATTGAAACTTTTGATGCCATACAAGAATTTTATAGATTCATATGACATGTTAGAGTTTATTCAATGTATTTTTTTCTATGTAATCATGATTTTTTTGACTTTCAAAAAAACCAAATACTAAATAGTGTCATAATTGACATAAATGAGTTTTTAAAACAAATAATATTTTATTAAACGATATAATAATATTAAAAATCAATGATTTAGAAAAAATAACTTATATAATGATATATATATATATATATATATATCATTAACCACTTGAGGTTCTCTCAGAATTTTATAGTAATTTTATTAACCATATTATGTAAGAATACAAGAAGACATGGTAAAATTTAAACTATTTAACTAAGAGTTAAATCTAAAAGATAAGGTTAATATGGTAACCTAAACGTGTATAAAGCCTATTGGTAGCGAGGATTTTGACATATCCCCACATTATACTTGAAATAAATCCATTTGGAACTATTAGAAACTAGGAATGATTTTATAATAAATTAATATTTCAAGCTTTTCCTAAAGTGCCCCTCACATCTCTTATAAAAGGGCACTTCCCCTTCTCTCAAATTCACACCTCCAAAACCATTTGGCTCAGACAACCCATGCTCAAATATCCTCGAAAATACCCTCACCTAATCCTAGTGGACTTACATTGATCATAAATCCATACTTAGGATACCTTTGGTTTAAATCAAAAGGATGCACCCGAAGAAGAGGTAATTATTTCATCACCTATTTCAAAGTTTTTTTTATTTTCAATTTCCATTTTATTTGTTATTTAGATAATAAAATAATTAATCAATACGTTATACATACTAAGATGTTATAATAAATATGGTAAAACCATATTCATTATTCTATCCATCCTATGAATGAAAAAGTAACTGTACGTGTGTACGCACGACTTACCATCTCCACATCGTGGTGTAGTTTGTTATTCAACACTTAATTAATTTGATGGACTTAATAATGAGTATAGTTCATGTAAATAATAAATATAAAATTTTAATGATTCTTTATATATAATATACCATCCAATTACATATGATCTCACCATCAAAAGAATGATATTGAAGTTCATGCGTACGTACGACTTACCGTCTCCACGACGTGATGATATTTAATTCCCAATCGTAAGAATTTAAGAATAATCTTCATTTTATTAATAAAAAATAATGTTTAATAACTTAATATCATTCTGGATATTAATCAAATGCATCATATTTATATGAAACTAGGCTTACGTAACAATACATATAAAGGAAAATGAATCTGTTAACACCTGAAACAATGATACTACAAAAATATTATTAAGAAAGCAATATTACAGGATCATATATGATATCATATTTATGCATGTTGTTCTTATATAATTTAATAATAATTATTTAAAAATTATACATGAGGTTAACATACCCTATACTAAGGAAGAGTACAAGGTAAGGGTTAATTTTACAATCTCTTTATTATCCGAGGTTGTTTATATGTGAGTATCTACTAGGACCTATTTATCATTCACATCTGTGTTTATTAAAAATGTATTTCAAAACATTTTTACTATTTCTTAGACTATGAATTAAAGTAATTTATACCCTTGTTTTACTTTTATAATTTTTTGTGAATGTAAACTTTCCTCTATTTTACAAACAAGGTACATTATGAAAATTTCAAAAAATTAAGGAAAGAATTTTTTTTAACTTATACGGTGGGAGAAGCTATTTTGAACTGTTATAACACCATAAAATCTTCCCTTACAGTCATACTATAATATTTTGAAAATAAATGTTTTCTTTACTTTTAAATTATTTCAGATTAGAATGAGATATTTCACTCATATTGTTTTTGAATTGATTTCATTTATGTCAACATCCTTTGTTGGATTTTGCACCTATTTGAAGTTGATTTATTATGATAAAATCTTCCATATTGTATTGATGGTTTTGTGATATGTTCAAATATGGATGTGCTATTTTTATACCATTCATGGTTTATGGTTAAATTATTACCATTTCGTATGCTAGTTTTAATACGATTTTTTTGTTATGTTTCATCCTTTTCATATAAGGAATGCATTGAACATAGTAAGTGATTGGTGGGACCCACTATTTCCCCTCGATGCATCAATAGGTCTCATGAGACCAACTATTGTTTTAGAAAAAGTCCTTGAAAAAATATTTATTGGTAGTCTTGGCATGAGGCCTTGACTATGTGGTTATGATGTATGGCATTATGCATTCTATCATTATGAAATTATCTATTGATATTACATCTGATTATTAGACTAGTAGAATATCCATGTGAATAAGTAAATGGAATTATTTGATTTATCTTTTTCATATTATGATGATGTTTAAATTTAAAAGACTTTTATTTTAGTCTTATACTTTTCCTTAAATGTTTATTCTTATTTATGATAGTTTTCACTATATTGTTATCCCTACTAAGCATCTGAGATCACCCCTTTCATATGTTTTATTTTTACCAGGATGTGAAGAAGTATATTATGATTGATCTGAAAGGATAGGCCACGATATATGAGTGTGTTCAAAGGAGATAAAATGTGGTTTATTTTTCATTTCATAATGTAATGTAAAACTTATGTATGTATCAAATAATTCCAAGGTTACTAAAATGATCGGTATTTCGGGACATGATATTTTGTGATCATACCAATGTTATGTAATAATGAACCGACTTTGGGTAATTGTGGTCAGGGTGTTACAGTTGTTATCAGAGGAAGTTTCGTACAAACCATGGAAACTATATTTAAAAAAACTCTAATTAGAGAACACTACCCTAATATATTCTTTGGGGATTAGTATAGAAGAACATAAATTTTTTTTGTTAATGTAAATATTATGTGGGTTTTCCAAGAAATACATCCATGTATGGATACTACAAGTGGACATGGTTCTAGAATAGATTTACCTAGGAGTGAAAATTCTGACAAGGAGTTTTGGGCTTTACCTGGGGTATCCTGGTACACAACAACGGGCCTTACTACGCTCCTAGTTGACACTCCTAGGGGGTATTCTTAAGATAATTCAAATTTTATTTACAAACATTATAAAGGATTTATGAGTAAATACTTCCCAAAAGAAAACATTTTTATAATTGTGGATTATATGCATAAACTATTCAATTTATGTTAAGTATTTTACATGTCTGGAATTATGCATTGCAATTCATAAACTAACCTAGTGTATGCCATTGTTTAAAAATGGTGCCTAGTGGAAGGAATGGAAACCATATAAATGTATGAAATCCATGTAGGGATTTCCCTACTACTAAAGATAGTTATTATTGGGAGGGTGATGCAACTGGTGCTGAACAGCTTATAACCATACTAGGACAAGTCACTCAAGTTATGAATAATAACCTTACCCATATGGAACACCCTAATACACAATGTGGAGGATCAATGTTTGAATTATTCATGATGAAACAACCACCAAAATTCAATGGGACTAAAAATCCATTTTTAGCTGAGAAATGGATAAGTTCCTTAGAGAAAATATTTTATGCTTTGGGGAGTAGCGAAAGTGAAAAGGTTTTCATGGCAGTTTATCACCTCACAGGAGATGCAGATCAATGTTGGTCATTAATTAAAAACAAAAAAGAGGTTAAAGAAGTATAAAATATGGAATAGAGGGATTTTAAAGAGATTTTGTAACACCCCACGCTTCCACGGTACGTTTCTCTTTGAATAATATAGTAGCGTGTGTTGTACGCAACTTCGAGTTCTAACACACACCACAACCAATCAAACAAGCCGTTATGAATACTAATACCTAGTTTTTTAAATTTTATAAATATTATCTTTCAAAATGGACTTCATTTTTGGATTTGGAATATTGAAATTAGCTTAGGGTGAATTTTTGGTATTTTTCTGAAAACTTTCAATATTTGATGAATAATGAAAAACACTGAGTTGTAGTTGAAAATCAAAATTTTATTTAAATAATAATTTATTTCATTTAAATTTATTTTAGGTCAAAATAGATATATAATACCTATATAAGTTCAATGTGATTCATTGGAGTCAGTTTAGAATAATTTTAGATATATAAAAATTTTATTGAACTTTTCACGGTCTTTTACCCACCTCCTAGGAGAATTTGAAAATTCACATAAAACATAATTTTATCACTTTTGTGAGTGGAATTTAGAAAATCCGAGAGACATAGTGAATATCAATGAGTAAAATGTGGTTCAACAAGATAAAAATAATTTTCAGTGAATAGTAACCTTTTACTTTTATTTACCACGGTTAAAAGTAAATAGGGTAATTAAGGTTAAAAATGATATTAATATTATCCTAACACATGTCCTAATTCTATTGGAAAATTGTATATCGACCAAAAACAACCTTAGGAATAAACTATTATCAATTAGGTCCACTTGGATTAGATTAAGACATTTATTATTATTTAATTCAAAGAAGAGTTAAAAGAGTTAAAATCAAAGTTTAATAACTAATTTTTTTTAATATAGGGTTATACAAAAGATAAATTCGATTAAAAATATTAATTATAAAGATAAAATGATTTCCTAAATTATGATGTTTTATTTATAATTTTTAGACATTATATAATTTAAATTATTTATTACACAATGATAATGCATAATTATCGTATTAATGAAAAATTAAGATAATTGATATTATAAACACACGAATATATGTAATTTTAGACTTTTTATGAATTAAAATAATTTTCTTGGTTAATATGACATATTAGGATTGGTTATAATAATTGTTTTCTAAATAATAATGCTTTTATAAATTTATCAAAAACAAAATACCAAATAGTGTCAAAATTGACATAAAAGAGTTTTTAAAACAAATATTATATTATTAATTGATATTCTATTCCAAAAAATCTAACCTTCGGCCAAAGGACTTATATCATGATAGGGGTATCATTAATGGACCACTTGGGGGTCTATTGGAAGTTTATATTAAGTTTATTAACCATATAATATAAAAATACAAAGAGACATGGTAACTGTCAAACTAATTTACAAAAAGTTAAAACTAAAAGATAAGGTTAATAAAGTGACCCAAAACTGTCTAAAACCTATTGGTTGAATGGATTTAGACCCATCCCCACCTTAACCTCGAAATAAATCAATTCAGAGCTATTATAAATCGAATATGAATTTATTATAAAATAATATTTTATGTTTTTCCTAAGGTTCCCATAAACCCTCTTTTAAAAGGGCACCCCCCGTCTATCAAATTCATACCTTTAAACCCTTTTGGATCGGACAAACCCTGCCCCAATGTAACACCCGATATTTTTATGAGAAATGTTGTGTTTTTATGTTATATACATCATCAAAGTAATCTTTCACTAAACAAAACACTAGCTTGGCTTGCTTTACACGTAATCACGACCTTCCTCGATAGCTTGCATCGTACGCAATACTGAGTTTCACTAAACAATGATATGCTATTAAAATATTATTAAAACTTGCCGTTATGAATATTAATAACCAATTTTTGAAATTTTGTAAATTTAATCATTAGAAATGGACTTCATTTTTGGATTCATAATATCGAAATTAGCCTAGGGTGAAATTTTGGTATTTTTTCTGAAAACTTTCAATTTTTGATGAATAGTGAAAACACTGGGTTACTATTTAAAAACTGAATTTTTATTTAAATAATTATTTATTTTATTTAAATTTATTTTAGGTCAAAATTGATACATAATACCTATATATGTTCAAATTAATTCATTCGATTCATTTTATAATAATTTTAGATATATAAAAATTTTATTGAACTTTTCACCGTCTTTTACCCACCTCCTAGGAGAATTTGCAAATACACATAAAACATAATTTTACTGATTTTGTGAGAGAAATTTTGAAAATCTGAGAGACACGGTTAATATCAAGGACTAAAATGTGGTTCAATGAGATGAAAATAATTTTTGGTGAATAGTAACTTTTTATTTTTTTTACCACGATTAAAAGTAAATATGGTAATTAAGGGTAAAAATGATATTATTATTATCATAACACATGTCCTATTTCTATTGGATAAGTGTAATTCGACCAAAAACAACTTTAGGAATAAAATATGACCATTTAGTCCCACTTGGATTAGATTAGGACATTTAATATTATTTTATTTAAAGAATAGTTAAAATAGTTAAAATCAAAGTTTAATAACTAAAACATTTTTAATATAGGGTTATACATAAGATAAATTAGACTATAAATATTCATTAGAAATATAAAAATATTTCCTACATAATGGTATTTTATTTATATTTTTTAGACATTAAATAATTTAAATTATTTATGACACAATAATGATGCAGTAATTATCTTATTAATGAAATATTAACATAATTGATCTTATAAATACTCAAATAAATGTAATTTGAGACTTTTTATGACTTCCACTAATTTTATAGGTTAATATGACATGTTATTATTGATTTAATTAACTTTATTAGAACTAATAATGCTGTTATTATTTTCACAAAAATCAATTACCAAATAGTGTCAAAATTGACATAAAATAGTTTTTTTAAAAAATATTATATTATTAATTGTTATTTTATTCCTAAAAATATAAGGTTCGTCCAAATGACTTAGATAAGGTTATATTTATTAATAATAAACAACTTGGTGTTCTTTTGGTTTTTTATATTAAGTTTATTAACCTTATAGTGTAAGAAAACAAGAAGATACGGTAAAAGTTAAATTATCTAACTTAAAGTTAAATCTAAATAATAAGGTTAAAATAGAAACATAAACTTGTCTAAATTGTATTGGATGAGAGTATTTCGACCCATACCCACCTTATCTTAGAAATAAATAAATTTCGAGATATTAAAAACCGATTATGACTTTATAATAAAATAATATTTTTAGTTTTTCCAAAGGTGCCCCTCTCCTCCCTTATAAAAGGGCACCTCCTCCCTCTCGTCCTCACACAACTTTGAGCCTTCAAGATCGGCCAAACCCTGCCAATTTCTCCTCTCCACATCCCTAGAAACATCCTAGAGGTTCTGGTCTTCTTTAAAGACCATATTTAGTGCCCAAAGAGGAGGTTAAAAAGAGGCGCTTTAAAGAAGAGGTAATGTCCGTTGCCGATTCTTTCAACATTATTTCTTCTTCTACTTCTTATTATTTAGTTATTTCATTATGAAGTAATAACATAAGTATCAATCATATACTGATATGTTATTATAAATATTAAACAACCCTATTTTACCTTCTACCCATCCTACGGAATATAAAATCACCGCACGTGCGTACGTACAAAATACCATCTCCACGCCGTGGTGTAATATGTTTTCCACCACCACCTTACTTGGATGGGTATAATGGTGTAGAGAATAACTATATATGATTATTGGAAAGTGATATTGATTCTGAAATAGTATACATACACTCCAATACAATTCCACGATCATGGGAACAATATCATCGCTTGTGCATACGTACAGAATATCGTCTCCATGATGTGATGCGACTCGTTCTACATGATCTTCATTGCATGATGATTATATAAATTAATTGAATGAATTAAATGAATAAATATGATATATATTACACTAATATCATTATTTAAATGAGGTATCTATAACCTTAAAAGAAGAATAAGAATTTATTCGACAAAACACGCATAAGAACAAAAAGTAATAAACACCCGAATAACAAGTAGTAACGAAATATTACTAATAAGAAGCTAATAATATGACCATATATGATATCATAACAATAATTATGATTTTTTAATAAGTAAATGACATTATTTAAATCATTATACTGGAGGTTCAGACACTTACGAAGCAAATCAGACCTAAGGTAAGGGAAAATATCGCAATCTCAATTTTTATTCAAGATTCTTTATACTTCAGTAATTACTGAGGAATATTTATCATCCACATACATGTTTCATCAATATGTAATTTCTATCCTCATAAAATTTTTTAAATCCAATTTTACCCATTGGTGAGTTTTTAGTAAAAGATATGAAAGGAATCTTTTGTCGTTTTTAGAACAAGTTACTTTTTGACTTTTCCAGCCAAAGTACAAGAAGAATGTTTTTTTAGATTATACGGCATGAATGGATTTTTGGAACATTATTTCCATGAAGCTTACTTTAAAAATTTTCAAGTCTATTTTTAATCAACTTATGTTTTTATAAAATTGCATGATATTTTAAGAAAGGAAAAATGGTTTTGAAGTATAAAGGATATTTTTTTCAAGAATGGAGTTCAAGTGTTTTGTCAAAATTATTTTCCATCTAAGATAATATAGGGTTCTTTTTATATCCCTATTATTACATTGATTTGATTATGTTGTGATGGAGTTGTTTTTTGAAGTCCTTTACCATATACGAATTTTTTTATGATGTCACGATGTTTAAGAATCCCATTTTTATTACATGGGTTATGCTATAATGTATGATTTATGATCTTGTGGCACACATAAGAATGGTATCATTATGAGATGGGTAGGAACTATATCTCCCTCCAATGTATTGGGTAATGATTTATATCTCCTGAGATAGACATGGCTGGAACGACATGTTAAACCGGTTCAGTGAAACAGGACTGAATCGAGGAGTGAACTCGGTTCAGAAATAGACTTTGTCCGCTAAGATAGTCTTAGAAATGAGTCTTGACTAATAAGAAATGATTCTATATGATTATGTGTGTATGCCACAATGTTTCATGTTTTAAGTTATGATTATTTGGGATTACATTTCACCACTATGATTTATCCCATGTTATGATATTATGATCTCTTTGGAAGGTTAAGTTTTCCAAAATGTTATGTTCTTATGAATATGATGTGATTTATATTTCTTTTGTTTACCCTTACTGAGCATTTGAGATCACCCTTTTGTATGTTTTATTTCCCAAGGTTAGGAATAAGGGTATTAAGTCGAATATGCCAAAAGTGACTCTAGATATGATGAAATAAATGGGAGACAACATAGATAATTTATGAACCAGTTTTTTATGTTTCCCAGTTTCTAAAGACGCTATACCTATACGGTCCTTTCATGGTTTTGTTATATGTTGTATTAGGAATGATTTAAATCTGAAGTAATAATAATGAATGTAAAGTATGGTCCATTAATGTTGGTATCAGATGAAAGGTATAGTCAACCTTTGGAAACTAGGATGTGAAAGACTTAGTAAGAACCCTAAGGATAAGTCTAAGAATAGAACACTATCTTAGTGTTTTATAAATGGCCATGAATAACCTATGATAAGAAATAAAGCATGAAATTTTATTCTTGATTATGTGGTTTTCCTATTATAATTAGTGTTGCTCACACTATTCTTCTTGGTTTTAGTCAATTGCTAGAACCTGCAGGAACCGTGTTAATCCAGAATGTGATGGGCAATGTAATGATTTACCCCCTGAGAAACCAAACATTATGGGAGCTGGAATGCAAAATCTTATAGCCATGCTCACACAACTTTCTCAAGCTCTGAATAATTCACGACTTCCAAACAAGCAAAAGAAGGAGAAACATTCTGTTGAATCTTTCATGAGGCAGCGTCCACCCTCATTCAGCAGGTCTACTGATGCATTAGTTACTGAAATATGGATCAGTACTGCTGAAAAGATATTTTCAGTTCTTCAATGTTATGAACATGATAAATTCATCTTAGAAGTGTATCGTTTGGAAGGTGATTCTGATCAATGGTGGAATCTTATCAATAATACGAGGCCAAGAGAAGAAATTGAGTCCATGGAATGGGATGAGTTCAAGAACTTATTTTTCAATAAGTACTTCCCTCGTATTCTTAGAACAAAGATGGAGAAGGAGTTTCTTGAACTAAAGAAAAAGGATGATGAATCTGTTGGTACCTACAAATAAAATTTTACAAGACTTTCAAGGTACACTTCTGGGATTATTATCCAACCTGAGAGTAAGATCGATCGATTCTTTAGTGGCCTAAAACCAATTCTTCGAATGGCGTTATCCATAAGGGACTTCAATAGCTACGAGGAAATCGTTCAATGTGCTCTCAAAGTTTAGAAAGAGATTGGAGAAACCCATCAGTCATATGGGTTTGATAAGAAAAGGAAAATGGAATTCAAAGGAAAATCTAAAGAGCAGACTGAAAAGAAGATGAGTTTTCCCCTATGCTCAAAGTGTGGAAAGAAACATGTAGGGAGTTGTCTTAAAGGGACAAGTAAACGTTTCAATTGTGTAAAGGATGGTCATCGGGCATTTGAATGCCTCAATGATGGGAATAAGATGTCTAGTGATGCGAACAATGAAAAGGCTACATAGAGTGCACCTCCTACACTTCAATGTTACAAGTGCAAGGAAATAGGGCATTATTCCAATCAATGCCCTAATCCAAGGGTTGTTGATGATGATCAACGTCAAAAAACTCTTAAGGCTAAAGAAAAAGGAAAGTCACATGAAATTTTCTATCAGCGGTGTGGAGTATGATAACGAAGTGGTGAAAGGTACACTTACCATCCACTCTAAAGTAGAAAATGTTTTATTTGATTATGGATCCACCCACTCTTTTGTTTCTGAAAAATTTTCTAAGGGTATCATCATATTACCTCAACAATTAGATGTTTAGTTAGCTGTGACAACCCCTAATGGCACAACAGTTGCATCAAAATATTATAATTCTTCTCCGATTGAAGTTTGTGGTAAAGTGCTTCTTGAAAATCTAGTGATCCTTCCTATAGTATAATTTGATGCGATTCTTTTCATGGATTGGATTTCTTTATATGGATCTCATATCAATTTTCAAAGAAGGGAAGTCACATTTCATATTCCAGATCAATCTATGATCGTCTATCGATGCCAGGATAAACATAACCTTCCAGTGGAAATTTATTCCATCTTATGGTTCTTGATTCCACTAAATGAAGGTTATTTATCTCAAATGGTTGGTGAGAAACACACGATTAAGAATATTACCATTGTATGGGAGTTTGATGATTTCTTTCCGGAGGAATTTCCAGGTCTTCCACCGAATCGTGAAGTTGAGTTTTCAATAGAACTCGTTCCGGGTGCTTTACCTATTTCAAAGACACCTTATAGAATGACCCCAATTGACTTGAATGAATTGAAGAATCAAATACAAGAGAATCTTGATAAGGGATTCATACGCCCTAGTGCGTCACCTTGGGGAGCACCTGTTCTGTTTATTAAGAAGAAAGATGGATCAATGAGACTCTGCATTGATTATCGATAACTTAACAAGATCACTATCAAGAACAAATATCCTCTCCCATGCATTGATGACTTATTTGACCAACTACATGGAGCTCAATACTTTTCCAAGACTGATCTTCGTTCAGGGTATCATCAATTAAGGGTCAAAAGGGAGGATATACCAAAAAAGACTTTCCGTACAAGGTATAGACGCTATGAATTTATAGTGATGCCATTTGGTATTACTAATGCCCATGTTATCTTCATGGATCTGATGAATAGAGTCTTTAGAGACTATCTTGATCAGTTTGTGGTAGTCTTTATAGACGATATTCTTGTCTATTCAAAGAGAAAGGAATAACATGAAGATCACTTGAGAATTATATTGAAGACCCTAATAAAGGAGAAGCTTTATTCTAAGTCTACCAAGTGTGAATTTTGGCTTCAAAAAGTTGCATTTTTGGGTCACATAATCTCAAAAGAGGGGATATCTGTGGATCCAGCAAATACAGAGGTTATCGAAAGATGTACGAGACCAATAACAGTAACTGATATACGAAGTTTTCTTCGTTTGGATGGATATTATCGACGTTTTGTGAAATTTTTTTCATGATTATCTAATCCACTCACCAGGTTGACTCGAAAAGGAGTTAAGTTCATGTGGATGGAGGAATGTGAAGAGAATTTCAAGGAGTTGAAAAGAAGGTTATCTAGTGCACCTGTACTCACAATTCCTTGTATTGGAGAAAGGTTTGTGATATACAGTGATGCATCCAAGAAGGGGCTGGGGTGTGTTCTTATGCAAAATGATATGGTGATAGATTATGCCTCACAATAGTTGAAAATCCATGAGAAAAATTACCTAAATCATGATTTGGAGTTAGTTGCGGTAATCATTGCATTAAAGATTTGGAGGCATTATCTTAATGGTGAAAGGTGTGATATTTATATTGATCATAAAAGTTTAAAGTATATTTTCACACAAAAGGAGCTGAATATGCACCAAAGAAGATGGTTGGAGTTGATTAAGGATTACGACTGCTCAATTCATTATCACCCTGGGAAAGTAAACAAGGTGGCAGATGCATTAAGTCGACAAGACCATGCTAGCTTATCCATGATGAGGATAAAAAAAATCCAATATTTATGGATTTACAAAGGATGGATCTTGGAATTATAATGGAAGGGAAAAAATCATATCTTTCTCAAATGAATGTTCGAACATCTTTACATGTGAAGATTAAAGAGGCACAGAAAGAAGATGTAGAGTTACAAAATAAGGTGAGAAATGTTCCTGAATTCAACCTTGATTGTGATGGGATAATAAAGTTCAGAAATTGGGTTTGTGTTCCTCCCATCCCAGAATTAAAGAAGGAACTGCTGGATGAGGCTCATAGTTCTTCATTCTCTATTCATCCTTGAAGCATGAAGATGTATAGGGACCTGAAAGAGTACTTTTGGTGGGATGGCATGAAAAGAGATGTTGCTGAATATGTCTCTCGATTCTTGGTTTGTCAGCATGTTAAAGATGAGAGACAGAAGTCTAAGGGGATGTTACAACCATTAACCATACCCGAATGGAAATGGGAAAACATCACTATGGACTTTGTCACCGGACTTCCTAAAACATCCAAAGGAAATAATGCTATCTGGGTCATAATTGATCGTCTTACAAAGTCAGCACTATTCATTGATATTAGAGAGGATTTATCTCTTGATCAGCTTTCCATGATATATGTAATGGAAGTGGTAAGATTGCATGGGGTACCACTTTCCATTATATCTGATCGGGATCCAAGGTTTACCTGAATGTTTTGGCGAAGTCTTCAGCATACTCTGGATACAGAGTTGAGTTTCAGCACTGCTTATCATCCTCAGACAGACGGTCAGTCTGAGAGAACAATCCAAACTCTAGAAGATATGGTAAGTGCTTTCTCTATGGATTTCAAAGGTGGTTGGGATCAACACCCACCATTGGTGGAATTTTCTTATAATAATAGCTTTCACTCCAGTATTTAGATGGCTCCTTATGAAGATCTCTATGGAAAGAAATGCAGGACTCCAACTTGCTAGGATGAAGTTGGGGAAAGAAAGCCATTAGGGCCTTATCTTGTTGATGAGATGGCAGAAGAGGTCCAATCTATTCAACAATACATAAGAGCAGCTCAGAGTCGACAAAAAATCTATGCCGAAAACTGAAGAAAAGACCTAGAGTTTGAAGTGGGTGATAAAGTGTTCTTACGAATATCTCCTTGGAAGAGAGTAATGAGATTTGGAAAGAAGGGAAAGCTGAGTCCTAAGTATATCAGTCCTTTCGAAATATTGGATCATGTTGGGAAGGTAGATTTCCAATTGGCGCTTCCACCGAATCTCTCGCAAGTTCATGAAGTGTTCCATGTATCACTCCTGAGAAAGTACATACCCAATCCTTCACATGTACTAAGCTCATAAGTTGTACCGCTGGAGCAAGATCTTTCTTATGAATAATAACCGATAGAGATTCTGGATCGTAGAGAAAAAGTCCTATGGAACAAGACCACTCGATTGGTGAATGTTTTATGGAAGAACCACCAATTAGATTAAGCTACATGAGAGCTTGAGGATATGATGAGGGAGAGGTATCCTCATCTGTTTTTTACAAAGTGACGAATTTCGAGGGTGAAATTCATTTTAAAGATGGTATAATGTAACACCCGATATTTTTATGTGAAATGTTTTGTTTTTATGCTATATACATCATCAAAGGAATGTTTCACTACACACAACACTATCTTGTCTTGCTTTACACGCATTCGCGACCTTCCTCGATAGCTTGCGTCGTACGCAATACCGAGTTTCACTAAACAACGATATGCTATTAAAATATTATTAAAACTAGCCATTATGAATAGTAATAACCACTTTTTGAAATTTTGTAAATTTGAACTTTCAAAATGGACTTCATTTTTGGATTCGGAATATCGAAATTAGACTAGGGTGAAACTTTGGTATTTTTCTACAAACTTTCGATTTTTGATGAATAGTGAAAACACTAGGTAACTATTTAAAAACCGACTTTTTAATTAAAAAATTATTTATTTTATTTAAATTTATTTTAGGTCAAAATTGATACATAATACCTATATAAGTTCAAAGTAATTCATTGGAGTAATTTTATAATAATTTTAGATATATAAAAATTTTATTGAACTTTTCACCGTCTTTTACCCACCTCCTAGGAGAATTTTCAAATTCACAGAAAAATTAATTTTACCACTTCTGTGAGTGGAATATCGAAAATCTGAGAGACACGGTTAATATCAAGGACTAAAATGTGGTTCATTGAGATGAAAATAATTCTTGGTGAATTGTAACTTTTTACTTTTTTTTACCACGATTAAAAGTAAATAGGGTAATTAAGGGTAAAAATGATATTATTATTACCCTAACACATGTATTAATTCTATTGGATAAGTGTAATTTAACCAAAAACAACCTTATTAATAAAATATGACCATTTAGGACCACTTGGTTTAGATTAGAACATTTAATGTTATTTTATTTTAAGAATAGTTAAAATAGTTAAAATCAAAGTTTAATAACTAAAACATTTTTAATATAGGGTTATACATAAGATAAATTCGACTATAAATATTCATTAGAAATATAAAAAGATTTAATAAATAATGGTATTTTATTTATAATTTTTAGACATTAAATAATATAATTTATTTATGACACAATGATAATGCAGTAATTATCTTATTAATAAAATATTAACATAATTGATAGTATAAATACTCAAATAAATGTAATTTGAGACTTTTTATGATTTACAATAATTTTATAGGTTAATATAATATTTTATTATTGATTTAATTAACGTTTTTATAACTAATCATGCTGTTATGATTTTCAAAAAAATCAATTACCAAATAGTGTCGAAATTGACATAAAATAGTTTTTTAAACAAATATTATATTATTAATTGTTATTTTATTCCTAAAAATCTAAGGTTCAACCAAATGACTTAGATAAGGTTATATATATTAATAATAAACAACTTGGGGTTCGTTTGGCTTGTTATAGTAAGTTTATTAACCTTATAGTGTAAGAAAAAAAGAAGACATGATAAAAGTTAAATTATCTAACTTAAAGTTAAATCTAAATGATAAGGTTAAAATAGAAACCTAAACATGTATAAATTATATTTTATGAGAGGATTTAGACCCATACCCACCTTATATTCAAAATAAATCAATTTGGAGCTATTAAAAACCTAATATGAGATTATAATAAAATAATATTTTTAGTTTTTCCAAAGTGCCCCTCTCCTCCCTTATAAAAGGGCACCTCCTCCCTCTCTTCCTCACACCACTTTGAGCCATAAATCTCGGCCAACCCCTGAAAATTTCTCCTCTCCACTTCCCTATAAACATCCTATAGTTTCTGTTATTCTTCAAAAACCATCTTTAGTGCCCAAAGAGGAGGTTAAGAAGAGGCGCTTCAAAGAAGAGGAAATGTCCGTTACCGATTCTTTCAACTTTATTTCTTCTTCTACTTCTTCTTCTTTAGTTATTTAATTATTAAGTAATAACATAAGTACCAATCATATAATGATATGTTATTATTAATATGGAACAACCCTATTTCACCTTCTATCCATCCTACGGAAAATGAAATCACCGCGCGTGCATACGTACGAAATACCGTCTCCACGCCGTGGTGTAATCTGTTTTACTCCACCACCTTACTTAGATGAGTATAATGGTTTAGAGAATAACTATATATGATTATTTTAAAGTGATATTTATTCTGAAATAGTATACATACACTCTAATACAATTACACGATCATGGAAATGATATCATCGCTCGTGCGTACGTACGGAATACTGTCTCCACGATGTGATGCGACTCGTTGTACATGATCTTCATTTCATGATGATTATATAAATGAATTGAATGAATAAATATGATATATATTACAATAATATAATTCTGTAAATGAGGTATCTATAACCTAAAAATAAGAATAAGAATTTATTCGACAAAACACGCATAAGAACAAAAAGTAATAAACACCCGAATAATAAGTAACAATGAAATATTACTAATAGGAAGATAAGAATATGACCATATATGTTATCATAAAAATATTTATGATTCTGGAATAAGTCAATGAGATTATTTAAATCATTATACAGGAGGTTCGAACACTTATGAAGCAAATCAGACCTAAAGTAAGGGAAAATATCAAAATCTCAATTTTTATCCGAGATTGTTTATACTTTTTTAATTACTGGGGCGTATTTATCATCCACATACATGTTTCGTAAATATGTAATTTCTATCCTCCTAAAATTGTTTAAATACAATTTTATCCATTGGTGAGTTTTTAGTAAAATATATGAAAGGAATCTTTTGTCGTTTTTAGAATGAGGAACTTTTTGACTTTTCTGGCCAAAGTACGAGAAGTATGTTTTTTTAGCTTATACGACATGAATGGATTTTTAGAAAATTATTTCCATGAAGCTTCCTTTAAAAGTTTTCAAGTTTATTTTTAATCAAATTCTTTTTGTTTAAAATTTCATGACATTTTAAGAAAGGAAAAATGTTTTTGAAGTAGAAAGGATATTTTCCTCAAGAATGGAGTTCAAGTGTTTTATCAAAATTATTTTCCATCTATGATAATATCGGTTTTTGTTTCTATCCCTATTATTAAATTGATTTGATTATGTTGTGATGGAATTATTTTTATTAAGTCCTTTATCTTATACAAATTGATTTATGATGTCACGATGTTTAAGAATCCCATTTTTATTACATGGGTTATGCTATGATGTATGATTTATGATCTTATGGAACACATAAGAATGGTATCATTATGAGATGGGTGGGAACTATATCTCCCTCCAATGCACTGGGTAAATATTTATATCTCATGAGATAGATATGGATGGAATGGAAGGTTAATACGGTTCAGTGAAACAAGACTGAAACGAGGAGTGAACTCGGTTCAGAAATGGACTTTGTCCGCTAAGATTGTCTTGGAAATGAGTCTTGACTAATAAGAAATGATTCTATATGATTATGTGTGTATGCCACAAAGTTTCATGTTTTAAGTTATGATTATTTGGGATTACATTTCACCACTATGATTTATCCCATGTTATGATATTATGATCTCTTTTGCAGGTTAAGTTTTCCAAAATGTTATATTCTTATGAATATGATGTGATTGATATTTCTTATGTTTACCCTTACTAAGCATTTGAGCTCACCCTTTTGTATGTTTTCTTTACCCAGGTCAAGAAGAAGGGTATTAAGTAGAATATGACAAAAGGGACTCTAGATATGATGAAATAAATGGGATACAACGTAGATTATTTATGAACCAGATGTTTATGTTTCCTAGTTTCTAAAGACACTATACTTATACGATCCTTTTATGGTTTTGTTATATGTTGTAATAAGTATGATTCAATTCTAAAGTAATGAAAATGTATATAAAGAATGGGTCATTAAACCAAATATCATCACAACTTCCCTCACTTCAACCTAGAGGCCTTAGCTTGATCAGAAAGCAAACCTAAGGAGCCCTTTTGATCAAATCAAAAGGAAGAACCCGAAGAAGAGGTAATGTTTTCCCCACCCTCTTTCAAATTTCTTTCTTCTTCCACTTCTTATTTATTTGTTATTTCCATTATAATATAATAAATCCAGTATCTTCTATATACTGTGATGTTATTATAAATATCGTACAACCATATTCCACATTATATCCATCCTTTGAATGACATGTCACCATACATGTGTACGTACGACTTACCGGCTCCACGTCGTGGTGTAATTGTTATTCAAAGCATTATTATTTTGATGGGTTTGAGAATGATGTGTAATTGAAGTAAATAATAAATATAACAATATAATTATTATTTATATATTATATACCATCCATTATATATGATTTTAATATCAAAATAATGATATTGTTACTCGTGCATACGTACGGACTACCGTCTCCATGGACACGATGAGATTCATTCCCCAGCGTATCCATTCAAGAATAATTCTCATTTTATGATTAAAAATAATGTTTAAGGACTTTATATCATTCTGGATATGAATAATATAGAACCTATGGATAACAAACACGACTTATGTAACAAAAAATATAAAAGAAAACGAGTAAGTGAACACCTGAAACGACGATAATACTAAAATATTATTAACGAAATAATATTAAAAGATCATATATGATATCATATTTATGTATAATATTATTTTATAATTTAATAACAATTATTTAACTATTATACAATATGTTAACCTACCCTCGACCAAGGAAAAGTACAAGGTAAGGGTTTATTTCACAATCTATTCATTATCCGAGGTTGTTTATAAGTAATTATCTACTGGGACCTCTTTATCATCCACATCCATGTTTCTTAAAAATTTATTTCAAACGTTATTAATATTTTATAGAATATGGGTTAAAGTCATTTATACCCTTGTTTTACTTTTTATAAGATGTTTATAAAGGAATCTTTCTGTCGTTTTCCAAACAAGGTCCATTTTATCCTTTTCGACAGAATTAAGGTAAGAATGTTTTTTTAACTTATACGATGGGTGAAGCAATTTTCCACTGTTATAAAATCATCGAAGCTTCCCTTAAAATATTATAAGAAATTTTTTAAAATAAATGTTTTCTTTATAATCATGATTTCAAAATAGAAAGCGATATTTCTCTAAAAAGGGTTTTGATTTCATCTATGTCAACATCCATTGATGGATTTTATGTTTATTCAAAGTTTATTTATTATGATACAAAACACCCATATTATATTGAAGGTTTTGTGATATGTTTTTCTGTGGATGTGCTATTTTTATTCCATTCATGGTTTATGGTTAAAGTATTGACATTTTGTATGCTATTTTTAATACGAATGTTTATGATATGTTTAAACCCTTTCATATGAGGAATGTATTGGACTTATTAAGTGATGGGTGGAGCCCGCTATAGCTCCTCGATGCATCAGTAGGTCTCAATGGACAACTAGATGTGGAATTGGGTGAGGCCCTTTCCCAATTTGATATATGTTTTTGGCCGAGGCCTTAATCATTTTTAGACATCGTGGCCGAGGCCTTGACAAAATTCTTTAGAATGTCCGACATTATACATTCCCTCATTATGGAAATAATATTGATGGTTCATGTGGAAATTCGACTAGTATAATTCCCATGATTATGTTTTTCTATGGAATTATTTAATCATCTCATATTATTGCCATAAAATTATTCATGTTTATTATTGGTAATGGCATGTGGTTTCAATTATTCACCATTCTTAATATTTATGTCATTTTTCGCTGTATTACTTACCCTTACTGAGTGTTTGAGCTCACCCCTTTCTTATGTTTCATTTTCCTAGGATATGAAGAAGTTAGTTATGTGTGAACTTTATGAATAATCTAGGAGGCTTGGGTGTTCTTAATGAAATATATTTATGTTTTATTTCTCTTCAAGTTGTAAAGTTGAACTTATATATGAATCTTGTTTCTAATAATACTAAAGTGATCAGTCTTTCGAGACATGATTTCCTTATGATCATGCCAATGTTATGTAATAAGGCACCGACTCTAGGTAACAAGGGTCAGGGCATTACAGTTGGTATCATAGGAAGTTTAGTAAATACCTTAGAAACTATATTTAGATAAACTCTGATTATAGCACATAGCCCTAATATAGACTTTGAGGATTAGTTTTTTTTGAGAAAAGTGGTGACATGAACTCGTTTCCCAGTTCATGCCCCAAGAGGAATTTATTAAAATCAAAAGAGTTTCAATACAAGTACGAGGTGCAATGAACTTGCACCAGTAGGGAAGTATCCATGATACAAAGAAATGGACCCATGAGTGTCCAAGCTACCAATGCAAACAGCCAACATGAGATTCCCAGAGTGCAGAACCTTCAATTTGAGGATTAGTATAGAAGAACTTCCTAGAATTTTGGTATTGTAGAGATTTTGTGACTTTTCCAAAAAATACATCCCTGTCTGGATATGAGCAGGTAGAGGCGGCTCTGGCACAAATGTACCTAGGGGTAAAACCCGAAACACCGCTTTGAGCTAGACTCAAACAAGAACTGGTGCACGATAATGGGCCTTGCTGCACTCTTGGTTACAACACTCCTAGGGGATATGCTTAGGATAATTCTCATTTTCTGTAAAAACCATTATTAAGGGTTTATGAGTATATAATTCTTATGATTATGGATTATATCCATAAACTGTTCAATTTATGTTAAGTGTTTTACAATTATGGAATTATGTATTTTGATTCATAAACTAATATAGTTTATGAAATTGTTTAGAAATGGATCCTAGTGTAAGGAATGAAAACCATATCAATGCACGCACTCCATGTAGGGATTTCCCTCCTACTCAAGATAATTATAGTGGAGCTGGTGATACAACTAGTGTTGATCTGCTTATCACCATACTGGGACAACTCACTAAGGTTATGAATAATAACCTTACCCGTGTGGAGCACCCTAATCCGTAACATGGAGGATCAATGTTAAATCACTTCATGAGGAAAAAACCAATAACATTCATTGGGAGTACAAATCCATTAGTAGCTGATCAATGGATAAGTTCCCTAGAGATAATATTTCAGGATTTGGGGAGTAGTAAAAGGGAAAAAGTTGTCATGGCAGTTTATCGCCTCACTGGAGATGCTGATCAATGGTGGTCATTGATAAAAAACACAAAGGAAGATGATGAAGTATCAAATATGGAATAGAGGGAGTTTAAAGAGCTTTTCTTAGAAAAATACTTTCCTTGTGACCATTTAGCAGATATGGAAAGGCAATTTCTGAGTCTGAGACAAAAGGAGGATGAGAATGTCGCAAAGTATGAGGCTAAATTTTTAAGGTTAGAAAGGAATAAAGCATATTATATACGTAACCCATGAAGTAAGATTGATCATTTCATTTATGGGTTAAAACCTTTTATCCATCGAGCATTAGTCTCACAATATTTCTCCTCGTATGAAGATATTGTCTCATGTGCTATCAAGACAGAAAAGGAATTCGCTAAGTCTTACGACTTTAAGGCAAAGAAAGAGAAGAAGAGATCTGCTAATCACTCTGGGAATGGAAATAAGGGGAAGAAGGGAAAAGTTGAATATCCATCCTCAAGTAAATGTTGGAAGAAACACCCAGGTACTTTCTTGAAAGGAATGAGAGTCTGTTACAAGTGTGGTGAAAAATTCCACAAAGATCATGATTTCAAATGGAAGAAAGGAGCTATCGATGTTCAATGCTACAACTGCAGGGAGATGGGACATTATAAAAATGAATATCCTAAGCGTCAGGGAAACTTACCTCAGAAAAGGCCATGGGATCAAGGCCAATCTTATACTATCACTATTGCGAAGGTAGAAGCACCAAAAGACGTGGTGGTAGGTAATTTAATGGTTTCCTCAAGTTTAGAGAATGTTTTATTTGATTTTGGATCATCACATTGTTTTATATCTTCCAAGTTTGCTAAGAAAATTAGATATTTCCAATTTGATTTAACAAGGTACTTGTCAGTAAAAACTCCTAAGGGAAGTATAATTGCTACAAAGCTCTGTGAATCAGTCCCCATTAGAGAATATAAATGTTCTTTATCTGCTGATCTCATCATCATACCCATGATTGAATTTGATATAATCCTCGGTATGGATTGGATTTAGGACCATGATACGAAGATTTATTGTTAGAAGAAAGAGGTTACGATTTTTGAGGATGATGGTAAGGAACACCTTATCTTTAGAGAAAAATTGTCACCACCTAATTCTTATCTAGATCCACCCCCAGTAGCTCAACTAAATTCAATTATTGGGGAGGAAGAGAATGAAATGACTGTGGATGAGGAAAGAAATGTTCAAATAGAGGTTGTACCTATTGTGAAAGAATACGTTGATGTATTTCCAGAGGATTTACCTGGACATCCTCTAGAATGAGAAATTGAGTTTCCCATTGATTTAATTCATGGATCAAGGCCCATATCGAAGACCCCTTATATAATGGAAACTGTGGAATTAGTGTAACAAAAGAAAAAACTAGAGGAATTGAGTAATAATGGATTAATTCACCCAAGTGTTTCTCCATGGGGAGATCCTTTTCTTTTTGTTAAAAAGAAAGATGGATCTATGAGGTTGTGCATTGACTACAGGGAGATAAATGCTATAACAATAAAGAAAAAGTATCCCCTACCTCATATTGATGATTTATTTGACCAACTGCATGGAGCTCAATACTTTTCAAAGATTGAGCTTCGATCTGGATACCATCAGTTGTGTGTAAAGAAGGAAGACAATCTGAAGACATCATTTCGAACTAGGTACGTGTATTATGAGTTTATAGTAATGCCTTTTGGGCTGACTAATGCACCCTCTGTATTCATGGATCTAATGAATATATTTTTCAAGGAATATATCTATGGTTTTGTGGTGGTATTTATTGATGATATCTTGGTATACTCCAAAAGCTGCGAAGATCATGAAAATCACTTGCGCATTATCCTGAAGACTTTTGGAAGACATGAATTATAAGGGAAGTTTAGCAAGTGTGAATTCTGGCTTTAGGACATTTCTTTTCTTGGCCATATTGTCTTTAAGGATGGAATCTCTGTTGATCCTTCTAATACTAAGGTAATCCAAGAATTTCCAGCAATGACGAGTATAACTGAGGTACGCAGTTTTATTGGTTTAGCAGGTTATTATCGGCGTTTTTTCCAGAACTTTTCTCGATTGTATTACCCATTAATGAAGCTTACATGTAAAGGGGTTAAATATTTTTTTGGAAAAAAGAGCGTGAAGAATGTTTTGAAGAACTAAAGAGAAGATTAGTCAATTCTTCTATATTGACACTACCATCGGGGAATGATGGGTTTTTTATTTATAAGGGTGCATCAAAGAAAGGACTTGGTTGTGTCCTTATGCAGAATGATATGGTTATTGACTATACATCAAGACAACTGAAAATTCATTAGAAAAACTATCCTACTCATGATCTTTAGTTAGCAGCTGTAATCTTTGCTTTGAATATTTGGAGACACTACCTATATGGTAAAAAATGTGAGATTTATACTGATCACAAGAGTTTGAAGTATGTTTTATCACAGAAAGAACTCAACATTAGGCAAAGGTGATGGATTGAACTACTCAAGGATTATGATTTCACTATACACTACCACCCGGGAAGGAAAATAAGGTGGCAGATACTTTGAGTAGAAATGATCATGGAGTTTTGAATAAGATGAGAGTTGAAAAGGATCCTATATATATGGATCTAGTAAATATGGATATGGGAATAACCATGGAAGGTGAGACATCAATGCTTTTTCAAATAATTGTTAAACCATATTTACTAGAAAGGATAAAGAGTTCTCAGACCGGTGATGAAGAGTTTCAAAAGAAGATTAAAGCTATGAGTGATGGGAGATTGAGTGACTTTGTGTATGAAGATGGAATTTTGAAGTCTGGGAATAGAATTTGTGTTCCTGATATACCTAATCTAAAAAGAGAATTGTTGGATGATGCTCATAGTTCCAATTTCTCAATACACCCTGGGGGCACCAAAATGTATAGAGTTTTGAAGGAGCATTTTTGGTGGGACAACATGAAGAGGGAGATTGATGATTTTGTGTCAAGATGTATGATTTGTAAACAATTGAAATCTGGAATGCAACAGCCTGGAGGAGTCATGCAACCCCTTCCCATACCTGAGTGTAAATGGGATAATATCACGATGGAATTTGTCATGGGACTACCAAAGACTCCTAGAAGGAATGATGCAATATGGGTCATTGTTGATCACCTTATCAAGTAAGCACATTTTCTTGCTATAAGAGAAGATCTATCACTTGAACGTCTAGCAAGACTATATATTAATGAAGTTGTGAGACTTTAGGGATTACCCCTATAGACTATTTCTGATCGTGATCCCCATTTTACTTCAAGATTCTAGAAATGTCTTCAGAAATCCCTGGATACTGAACTTCGTTTTATCACTGCCTACCACCCCCAAACTGATGGACAATCAGAACGGACTATTCAAGCCTTAGAAGTCATGTTAAGATCTTGCTCACTTGACTTTCAGGGTATGTGGGATAAATATTTACCTCTGGTGGAATTTTCCTATAACAATAACTTCCATTCAAGTATTAGGATGGCACCATATGAAGCGTTATATGGAAAGAGATGTCGAACACCAACCTGTTGGGATGACGTTGGTGAGAGAAAACTCGTAGGCCCAGAACTGGTGGAGGAAACAATGGAACATGTGAAGGTAATCCAAAACCACATCAATGAAGATCAAAGTAGGAAGAAGTGATTTGCCGATAACCGAAGGAAGGATTTGGAATTTCAGGTAGGAGATAATGTTTTCTTGAAGGTATCTCCATGGAAGGGAGTTATACACTTCAGTAAGAAAGGTAAATTGAGTCCCAGGTACATCGGACCTTTTGCAATTCTAGAACTAATTGGGGCTGTAGCTTACCGTTTGGAAATGCCACCTAATCTCTCCAAATATCACGATGTGTTCCACGTATCACTGTTGAGAAAATACATGCCTGAACCAAAACATGTACTCACCTATGAAGAATTAGAACTGGAACCCGATCTATCTTATTGCGAAGAGCCCATAAGGATTCCTGATACAAGAGAACAAGTGATGAGAAACCAAACAACTCGTCTGGTAAAAGTTCTATGGAGAAACCATAAGATGGAAGAGGCAACATGGGAACCTGAGGAACTTATGATGAAAAACTACCCAAGCCTTTTTATATGGTAATATTCTAGAAATTTTGGGGACAAAATTATTTGAAGGAGGGGAGAATGTTACACACCAATCTTCCACGGTACGCTTCTCTTTGAATAATACAGTAGCATGTGTTGTACGCAACTTCGAGTTCTAACACCCACCACAACCAATAAAACTAGCCGTTATGAATAGTAATACCCAAATTTTGAAATTTTATAAATATTATCTTTCAAAATGGACTTCATTTTTTGATTTGGAATATTGAAATTAGCTTAGGGTGAATTTTTGTTATTTTTCTGAAAACTTTCAATTTTTGATGAATAGTGAAAAACACAGAGTTATAGTTTAAAAATGAATTTTTATTTAAATAATTATTTAATTTATTTAAATTTATTTTAGGTCAAAATAGATACATAATACCTATATAAGTTCAATGTAATACAGTGGAGTCAGTTTAGAATAATTTAAGATATATAAATTTTTTATCGAACATTTCACCGTCTTTTACCCACCTCATAGGAGAATTTGCAAATTCACATAAAACTTAATTTTACCGATTTGTGAGTGGAATTTAAAAAATCTGAGAGACAAGTTTAATATCAATGAGTAAAATGTGGTTCAATAAGAAAAAAATAATTTTTTGTGAAAATAACTTTTTACTTTTATTTACCACGATTAAAATTAAATTGGGTAATTAAGGGTAAAATGATATTAATATTACCCTAACACATGTCCTAATTATATTGGACAAGTGTATCTCGATAAAAAAAATCCTTAGGAATAAAATATTATCATTTAGGTCCACTTGTATTAGATTAGGACATTTATTATTATTTAATTCAAAGAAGAGTTAAAAGAGTTAAAATCAAAGTTTAATAAATAAAACATTTTTAATATAGGGTTATACATAAGATAAATTCAATTATAAATATTCATTAGAAATTTAAAAATATTTCATACATAATGGTATTTTATTTATAATTTTTGGACATTAAATAATTTAATTTATTTATGACACAATGATGATGCAGTAATTACCGTATTAATGAATTATTAACATAATTGATATTATAAATACCCGAATAAATGTAATTTAAGAATTTTTAGGAATTCCAATATTTTTATAGGTTAATATGACATATTAGGATTGGTTATATGATTTTTTTAGAATTAATAATATTGTTATGAATTTATCAAAAACAAAATACTCAATAGTCTCAAAATTGACATAAAAGAGTTTTTAAAACAAATATTATATTATTAATTGATATTCTATTCATAAAAATATAATGTTCAGAAAAAGGTCTATATAATGATAGGTGTATCATTAATGGACCACTTGGTGGTCTATTTTAAGTTTATAGTATGTTTATTAACTATATAATATAAAAATACAAAGAGACATGGTAAATGTCAAACTAATTAACTAAGAGTTAAAACTAAAAGACAAGGTTAATAAAGTGACCCAAACCTGTCTAAAACCAATTGGTGGAATGGATTTAGACCCATACACACCTTATCCTAGAAATAAATCAATTTGGAGCCATTATAAACTGAATATGAATTTATTATAAAATAATATTTTAAATTTTTTCTAAGGTGCCCATCACCCCTCTTATAAAAGGGAACTCCCCCTTCTCTCAAATTCATACCTTCAAATCCTTTTGGATAAGCCAAACCCTAGACAAATATCCTCCCAACTTCCATCAATTCAACCTAGATGCCTTATCTTGATTATAAATCCAACCTAAAGATCCCTTTTTATCAAATCAAAAAGAAGAACCCGAAGAAGAGGTAACGTTTTCACCACCCTCTTTCAAGTTCCTTTCTTATTCCACTTCTTCTATCTTTTTTATTTCCATTATAAAATAATAACTCCAGTATCTTCTATATACTGTTATGTTATTATAAATATTGTACAACCATATTAATTATTATATCCTTCCATTGAATTACATGTCACTATAAGTGCGTACGTACGACATACCGTCTTCACGTCGTGGTGTAATTGTTATTCAAAACATTATTATTTGGATGTGTATGATAATGATGTGTAATTGAAGTAAATAATAAATATAACATTATAATTATTATGAATATATTATATACCATCCATTATATATGATTTTAATCTAAAAATAATGATATTGTCGCTCGTGCGTATGTACGGACTACTGTCTCCACGAACGCGATGAGATTCATTCTCCATCGTATCCATTCAAGACTAATTCTCATTTGATGATTAAAAATAATGTTTAAGGACTTGATATCATTATGTATATGAATAAGATACAACATATGGATAACAAACATGACTTATGCAACAAAACATATAAAATAAAATGAGTAAGTGAACACCTGAAATGACGATAATACTGAAATATTATTAATGAAACAATATTAAAAGATCATATATGATATCATATTTATGTATATGATTATTGTATAGTTTAATAACAATGATTTAACTATTATACAAGATTTTAACCTACCCTTGACCAAGTAAAAGTAAAAGGTAAGGTTTTATTTCACAATCTATTCATTATCCGAGGTTGTTTATACGTAATTATCTACTGGGACCTCTTTATCATCCACATCCATGTTTCTTAAAAATGTATTTCAAAAATTCTTAATATTTTATAGAATATGTGTTAAATTCATTTATACCCATTTTTAAATTTTTATAAGATGTTTATAAAGGAATCTTTCCGTCGTTTTCCAAACAAGTTCCTTTTTAACCTTTTCGACAGAATTAAGGTATGAATGTTTTTTTAACTTATACGGCGGGTGCGGCTATTTTTTGCCGTTATAAAATCATTGAAGCTTCCCTTACAAGATTATAAGAACATTTTTAAACTAAATGTTTTCTTTATAATCATGATTTCAAAATATAAAGAGATATTTATCTAAAAAGGATTTTGATTTCATCTATGTCAACATCCTTTGATGGATTTTATGTTTATTTGATGTTGATTTATTATGATACAAAACTTCAGTATTGTATTGAAGGTTTTGTGATATGTTTGAATATGGATGTTCTATTTTTATACCATTCATGGTTTATGGTTAAGTTATTGACATTTCGTATGCTAGTTTTAATACGAATGTTTATGATATGTCTAAACCCTTTCATATGAGGAATGTATTGGACTTAGTAAGTGACGGGTGGAGCCCGCTATAGCTCCCCAATGCATCAGTAGGTCTCATGAGATAACTAGATGTGGAATTGGTTGAGGCCCTTTCCCAATTTGATATATGGTTTTGGCCGAGGCCTTAATCATTTTTAGACGTCTTGGATGAGGCCTTGACAAAATGTTTTAGAATGTCTGGCATAATACATTCCCTAATTATGGAAATAATATTGATGGTTCATGTGGTCATTTGACTAGTATAATACCCATGATTTTTTTTATGGAATTATTTAATCATCTCATATTCTTTCCATAAAAGTAATCATGTTTATTATTGGTAATGGCATGTGGTTTCAATTATTCACCATGCTTAATATTTATGTCATTTTTCGCTGTATTATATACCCTTACTGAGCGTTTGAGATCACCCCTTTCTTATGTTTCATTTTCCCAGGATATGAAGAAGTTAGTTATAAGTGACCTACAAGAATAATTTAGGAGGCTTGGATGTTTCTAATGAAATATATTTGTGTTGTATTTCTCTTCAAGCTTTAAAGATGAACTTATGTATGAATCTTGTTTCCAATAATACTAAACTGATCGGACTTTCGAGACATGTTTTCCTTATGATCATGCTAATGTTATGTAATAATACACCGACTCTGGGTAACTGGGGTCAGGGCGTTACATATTTTCATAGAAAAATACTTTCCTCTTGAACATCAAGATGATATGGAAAGGTAATTTATGCGTCTGAGGAAAAAGGAGGATGAAAATATCAAAAATTTGAGTTGAACTTTACAAGGTTCTAAAGGCATGATACAGATTATATACATAACCCAAGAAGTAATATTGATCAATTATTTGATGGGTTAAAACCATTTCTTTTTCAAGAATTAGACCCATAATCCTTCTCATCGTACAAAGATATAGTCTCATGTGCTATCAAGATAGAAAAGGAATTCATTAAGTCTTATGAATTTAAAGTGAAGCAAGGGAAGAAGGGATATACTAAAAAATATGGAAAAGAAAATAAGGGGAATAAGGGAAAATTGACTTTACATACTGTAATACTTGTGGGAAGAAACACCCTGTTACATGACTAAAGGCGATGGGATTTTGTTACACGTGTAGAGAAAAAGCCCACCAAGCTCGTGATTGCAAGGGGATGAAAGAGGATATTAATGTTCAATGATATAATTGTAAAGAGATGAGTAATTATTCAAATGAATGTCCTAAGAATCAAGAAAACTTACCTTAGAAAAGTCCAAGGGAGAAAGGCCAAGCTTATGCAATCATTACTACAAATGTTGAGGTTCCCAATGATGTGAAAGTTTATTTTTTGTAGAAGGAGGTTCCAATTTCTAATGATGATAAGGAATCCTTTATCTTTAGAGTAAAAACATCACCATCTGATTTTCATCTAGATCCACCACTAGTAGCTATACTAAATTGAATTATTGGGGAGGAAGGGAGTGAAATAACTATGGGTGAGGAAAGAAATGTTCAAATATAGTATATAACTATTGTTCAAGAATATTTTTATGTGTTTCTAGAGGATTTACCTGGACATCCTCCAGAACGGGAAATTGAGTTTTCCATTGAATTAATTCCTAGTTCAAGGACCATATTGAACACCCCTTATAGAATGGAAACTATGGAATTAGTGGAACTAAAGAGACAACTAGAGGAATTAAAATATAAAGGATTTATTCGACCTAATGTTTCTCAATGGGGAGCCCATATTCTTTTTGTTAAGAAGAAAGAGGGATCTATGAGGTTGTGCATTGATTACAGAGAGATCAATGCTATAAAAATAATGAAAAAGTATCCCCTTCCACAAATTGATGATTTATTTGAACAAATTCATGGAGCTCAATATTTTTCAAAGATTGAAAATTGATATGGATATCATCAATTGTGAGTGAAGAAGGACGAAATTACAATGACAACATTTCGAACGAGGTATGGGAATTATGAGTTTATTGTAATTCCATTTGGATTGACTAATGCACCTTCTGTTTTCAGGGATCTAATTAATAAAATTTTCAAGGAATATCGGTATGAATTTTTTTTGGTATTTATTAATGATATCTTGGTATACTTCAAATTCTATGATGATCTTGAATATCATTTGCACACTAATATGAACAATCTTAAACGAAATGAATTATATGGGAAGTTTAGCAAGTGTGAATTATGACTTCAGGAAATTTCTTTTCTTGTCCATATTATCTCTAAGTATGGAATCACTATTGATCCTTCTAAGTTAAGGTAAATCCAAGAATTGAAAAAACCAATGAGAATAACTAAGGTACGCTATTTTATTGGTTTAGTAGGTTACTATCAGGGTTTCTTCTAGAATTTTTCCTGATTGACTAACCCATTAAGCATACTCACATGTAAAGGGGTGAAATTGTATTGGAAAAAAGAGTGTGAAAAATGTTTTAAAGAATTAAATAGAAGATTAGTCAATGATCCTATCTTGAATCTACCATCGGGGAATGATGGGTTTGTTATTTATAATGATGTATCAAAGAAAATACATGGTTGTGTCCTTATATAGAATGACAGAGTTATTGCCAATGCATCAAGACAACTAAAAATTAATGAAAAAAACAATCCCACTAATGATATTGAGTTAAAAGCTATAATATTCACGTTGAATATATGGAGACACTATCTCTATGGTGGAAAATTAGAGATATATAATGATTAGAAGAGTTTGAGGTATATTTTATCATAGAAATAACTCAACATGAGGAAAAGTAGATGGCTTGAACTTATCAAGTATTATGATTTCTTAATACACTACCACTCGAGGAAGGAAAATAGGGTGGCAGATGATTTGAGAAAAAAGGATTATGGAGTTCTGAACAAGATGAGAGTTGAAAGGGATCTTATGTTCATGGATCTAGTAAAGATGGATATGGGAATAATCATAGAAGGTGAAACATTAATAATTTTTCAAATAGTTTCCAAACCATCTTTATTAGAAAGGATAAAAATTTCTTAGACTGATGATGAGGAGTTTCAAAAGAAATTTAAAGTTTTGAATGATGAGAGATTGATTGACTTCGTTTATGAAGATGGAATTTTTAAACTTGGGAAGAGGCTTTTTTCCCAATATACCTGATATAAAAAGAGAGTGTTGGATGATTCTCATAGATCCAATTTCTCTATAAACCTTGGTAGCACTAAGATGTATTGAGATTTGAAGGATCATTTTTGGTGGGACAACATGAAGAGGGATATTGCTAATTATGTTTCAAGATGTATAGTTTCTCAACAGTTGAAGGTTAGAAGAAAACATCATAGGGGATTCATGCAATATCTTCCTATACCTGAGTGGAAATGGGATGATATTATGATAGTCTATTTCATAGGGATTCCAAAGACTCCTAGAAGGAATGATGTAGTATAGGTCATTGTTTATCATCTTTCCAGGTGAGCACATTTTCTTGCAATAAGAGATGATTTACCACTTGAACATTTATCAAGACTATATATTAATGAAGTTATAAGACTTCATGGTGTACCCGTATCAATGTTTTCTGATCATGATCCCCATTTTACATCAAGATTCCTGAAAAGTATTCAGAAATCCTCTGATACTGAACTTCATTTGAGCACTGCCTACCACTCTCAAACTAATAGACAATCATAATGGACTATTCAAACCTTAGAAGACAAGTTTAGATCTTTCTCACATGACATTCAAGTTATATGGGATCAGTATTTTTCTCTAGTAGAGTTTTACTATAACAATAGCTTCCATTCCAATATTCCAATGGCACGAAATGAAGAATTATATGGAAAGAGATACCACACACCAACTTGTTGGGATGACATTGGTGAAAGAAAACTCATAGGCCTAGAACATTTTTATGAAACTATAGAAAAGGTGAAGATTATCCAAACCCATATCAAATCATCTCAAAGTAAGGAAAATATCTATATCGATAACCGAAATAAGGATTTGGAATTTCTAGTAGGAGATCATGTTTTCTTGAAGGTATCTCCATGAAAGGGTGTTGTACGATTCAGTAATATGGTTAAATTAAGTCCCAGGTACATCGTAACTTTCAAAATTCTCGAATGAATTGGAGTTGTATCTTACCGTTTGGCAATCCCACCATTACCTCCAAAGTTCATGATGTGTCCAACTTATCACTATTGAGAAAATACATGCCAAACCCCAAAAATTTACTCACTTACAAATAAATATAACTAGAACTCAATCTATCTTATTTTGAAGAGCCTACCAGGATTCCTGATACTAGATAAATAGTGTTAAGAAATCGGACAACTCGTCTTGTAAATGTTCTTTGGAGAAACCATAAAATTGAAGAGGCAACGTGGGAACCTAAGGAATTTATTATGAAGAACCACCTGAATATTTTTATATAGTAATATTCTAGAAATATTGAGGATGAAATTATTTAAAGGAGGGAGGAATTTAACACCGCACTCTTCCATAATACACTTCTTTGTGAATAATGAAATAGTTTGCAATGTACACATCTTCGAGTTCTAGCACACCACGACCAATGAAACTAGAGGTTTAAAAAGTAGTTATGAATAGTAATAACCATTTATTTAAATTTTATAAATTTTATTTTTGAAATTGGACTTCATTTTTGGATTCTTAATATCAAAAATATATTAGGGTGAATTTTTAGTATTTTTCTGAAAACTTTCTATTTTTGATGAATAGTGAAATACACAATGTTATTGTTTTAAACCAAATTTTTATTTAAATAATTATTTTTAAATTTAAATTTATTTTAATGTAAAAATAGATACATAATACCTATATTAGTGAAATGTAATAAATTGGAGTCATTTTATAGTAATATTATATATATAACATTTTATTGAACTTTTTAACGTCTTTTACCCTCCTTCTAGGAACATTAGCAAATTTGCATAAAATGTAATTTTATGGATTCTGTGAATTGAATTTTAAAAATTCGACAGAAAATGTTGTCATTTTTATGTAAAATGTGGTTCAATTGGATGAAAATAATTTTTGGTGAATAGTAACCTTTGATTTTTATTTACAACGGTTAAAAGTAAATAGGGTAATTAAAGGTAAAAATAATATTATAATTACCCCAAAACATGTCCTAATTCTATTGGATAAGTTTTTTTTCAACCAAAATCAACCTTAGGACAAAAATATGATCCTTTTTATCTACTTGCATTAGATTAGGACATTTATTATTTTTTTTTGAAGAAGAGTTATAAGTGTTAAATTCAATGTTTAATAAGAAAATTATTTTTAATATATGGTTATACATAAGATAAATTTGACTGTAAATATTTATTAGAAATATTAATATATTTCCTACATCATAGTAATTTATTTATATTTTTTATACATTATATAATTAAATTTATTTATTACACAATGATGATTTCGTAATAACCTTACTAATGAAAGATTAAAAGAATTGATATTATAAATATTAAAATAAATGTAAATTGAAACTTATGATGCCATACACGAATTTTTTAGGTGAATATGGCATGTTATAGTTGATTCAATGTATTTTTTTTAAATTAATCAAGTTTATATGACTTTCACAAAAACCAAATACTAAATAGTGTCAAAATTGACATAAATGTGTTTTTAAAACAAATACTATTTTATTAAATGATATAATAATTAAAAAATATAATATTCAGATAAAAGGATTATATAATGTTATATATGACATTAATGAACCATTTGAGGTTCTCTTGAAATTTTATAGTTTTTTTATTAACCATATAATGTAAGTATACAAGAAGACATAGTAAAACTTAAACTATTTTACTAAGAGTTAAATCTAAAATATAAGGTTAATATGGTGAACTAAACTTGTCTAAATCCTATAGTATTAAAGGATTTAGACCCATACCCACCTTAGCCTAAAAATAAATTAATTTTGAGCTATTAGAAACCGAATATTATTTTTAATAAATTAATATTTCAAGATTTTTCTAAAGTGCCTCTCACCTCGTTTATAAAAGGGCACTTACCCTTCCCTCAAATTCACGATGCCAAAGTCATTTTACTCAGACAAAACCTACTCAAATATCATACCAACTACCTTCAATTAATCCTGGTGTCCTTACTTTGATAATAACAAAAACCTAATTATACCTTTTGTTCAAATCAAAAGGAATCACCCGAAGAAGAGGTAATTATTTGATCCTGTATTTCAAAGTTATTTTCTTATTCCATTTACACTTACTTTTTTATCTCCATAATAAATTATTAAATCTCGTACCTTGAACATATGGAGATATTATTATAAATATGGTACCACCATATTCATTATTCTGTCTATCCTATGAATGACAAAGTCACAATACTTGTGTACATATGACTTACCGTCTCTACGTCGTGGTGTAGTTTGTTACTCAACACTTCATTATTTGGATGGGTATAATAATGAGTATAATTGATGTAATTAATAAATATAACATGTTAATGATTATTTATATATAATATACCATCCAATTACATACTATCTCACCATCAATATGATGATATTGTCGCTCATGCGTACATACGACTTTCCGTATCCATTATGTGATGAAACATCATTCCCCCTCACAACAATTCAAGATTAATTTCAATTTTATGATTAAAAAATAATTTTAAATAACTTAATATAATTCTGGATATTAGTCAAATACATCCTATCCATAACAAACATTACTCACATAACAAAACATATAAAATAAAATGAATCAGTTAACACCTGAAACAATGATACTACTGAAATATTATTAACAAAGAAATATTAGAGGATCATATATGATATCATATTTATATATGTGGTTATTTTATAATTTAATAACAATTATTTAACCACTATACAAGAGGATAAATTACCCTTTACTAAGGAAGAGTACAAGGTAAGGGTTAATTTTATAATCTCTTTATTATGTAAGATTGTTTATACATGAGTATCTACAGGGACCTCTTTATCATCCACATTTGTGTTTCATAAAAATGTATTTCAAAATGTTTTTACTATTTCCTAGACTATGGGTTAAAGTCATTTGTAACCTTGTTTGGCTGTTTATAATTTTTTTGAAAGTAATATTTCTGTCATTTTCCAAATAAGGTACTTTATGACCTTTTCGACAAATTAGGGAAAGAATTTTTTGGTTAATCTTATATGGAGGGTGCAGATATTTTGCGCTGTTATAACACCATAAACGTTTCCCTTACAATATTATAATATTATTTTCAAAATAAATGTTTTCTTTAAATTTAAATTGTTTCAAAGTAGAAAGAGATATTGAACTCAAATAATTTTTGGATTTATTTCATCTATGTCAACATACATTATTGAATTTTACACTTGATTGAAGTTTATTTATTATGATACAATCTTTCATATTATATTGATGGTTTTGTGATATGTTTGAATATTGATGTTCTATATTTATACCATCCATGGTTTATCGTTAAGGTGTTAAAATTTCTTTTGCTAGTTTTAATATGAATGTTTATGTTATGTTTCAAAATTTTCATATAAGGAATGAATTGGACGTAGTATGTGATGTTTGGGGCCCGATATAGCCCCTAGATGCATCGGTAGGTCTCACGAGACAAACTAGTGTCTTGGAACAAGGCCTTGATTTTTTTTATTTTTAGTCTTAGAACGAGGCCTTGAATATGTGGTTGTAAGGTACGAAATTATGCATTCCATCATTATGAAATTAACTATTGATGTTACATGTGATTATTCAACTAGTAGAATATCAATGTGAATAAGTAAATGTCATTATTTTATTTATCTTTTCCATTTTTTCTGAAGTTTATGTTTAAAAGTAATTTGTTTTATTTTTATACTTTTCCTTAAATGTTTATTCTTATTTATGATAGTTTATGCTATATTTTTATCCTTACTGAGTATCTGAGCTCACCCCTTTCCTCTGTTTTATTTTTCCCAAGATGCGAAGAGGTATATTATAATTGATATGAAAGGATAGGCTATGAGATATGAGTATGTTCAAAGGAGACACAATGTTTTTTATTCTTTATTTCATAATGTAATGTAAAAATTATGTATATATCTACTAATTCCAAGGCTTCCAAACTAATCCATCTTTCAGGAATTGATCTTTTGTGATCATTCCAATGTTATGTAACAATGCGCCGAATCTAGGTAACTGGGGTCAGGAAGTTACATAGTATCTACTATATTTGGCCTACTTCTTCTCTATTGATCATCGAGTCTATCATCCACAATCAACCCATATCCCTCCTCTAGTACCATCCCACACCTATCCTCCACTAGAACCTCCCCATTATCTACTAATGCATCCATCATCCTTTTTACTCACCCACTATCTACCATAACCCCCCTTTCTCTACTAATATAACACTTGTCTCTTATCTAGAATCATCACCCCTATACAGCTTCCATTCCCAATCCACCATCATAGCCCCTCCATAGATCTATTATTCATTCTAAACACCATCTTACTCTATACAACTGGTAATGCCTCTATCTAGATTCCAAACTTCTTATTTTACCACCATCCATAGATCCCAAATAGAAGCACCACCACAATCCCCATCTTCACCCAAACCAACCAGCCGAAATGTACCTCTTCTTGCATATGAAGATAATGAGACCAAACCACCAACACATTGAGCCAAATGACACTAGTGATGTTGATTACCATAAAATATGAGGTATAATGAATTAGATGTTAGAAGAACATAGTTGTATATAATGAAACCATGAAAACTAAAGTTGGGGTAGCCCGTTGAAGCTATTTCAAATCTAGGATTTCAAAGGAAGATAATATGGATGATGCTTGTAGAAGAAGATGTTGTGTCTTGTTATAGAATAAGAACCTTGGCTCAGCTTGAATGAATAAGAGAGAAAAATTAATATATATATATATATAAAGTAATATATATATATATTAATAATATTAATATATAGTAATGATACTAATAAATATATACATAATATATATTATAAAAATAATAATACTATATATTTATGTATTTATATATAAATGACATATATTTATATTTATATTAATTTTATATTTTTAATTTTTTATACGTATAAACTAATGGAAGATCTATGAAGTGTTGTGAGGATTCCAGAAGGGAGCATGGAACTATGCAATGGAAAATGGATTCAGGTAAAAATTAAAATTCAAATACAAAAAAAATACTTGAACTGGGTTATGGAAGTAAAGGATTTAATGATCGATCTTGAGCAGATATTTTAGAATATTTAATAGTTTTATAGAGTCTAGGTGATATTGTACACTGTGTAACAATCTCATGTGTGAGGAAATTTTTTTTGGGGATCATTTATCACATCAAATAGGGATGAATGTGTACACTGATGTAAATTCTATTGGGAAGACATATATCTTTTGTCAAGTAGTGACTATAAGAACACTTTTGTGTGGAACATGGATTTTTCCTATTAAGAAGTTGATTGATCATGGATTGAAGTGGAATATGGGGAAAGCTTTTAGACACTGTAATTCATCAAGGAGATAGGACAAAGTGAAATAGAAATTAAATCTTATTTTTTTTCAAGTTTTATGGTACTTTCACGGATTATATTCATCATTTTCATTATGAGTATATGTAAATTTTTTGCATAGGAGAATGGTATCTTTATTTTTTAAAATTATTAATATGTTCTGGTATTACATTAATCAATTTAAAAAAGTCATTTAATCTTAAATATCTCATTTCTCATCTTAATGTAATTTATTTTTACACTATTTTACTGACCCACAGTTGACAATATTGATCATTTTGCCTTTAAATTTAATCAAAGTACTGAAAATAGAAAAGGTTTATGTTTTTTACTCTATTAATATCATTAATATTCCTGTTTAATGATAAAAAATAATTTCTAGGGAAATATCAAAGAGTTGTTTTCATCCACTAAATTGAGTTCTTTGTAGACCATCTCCATTTTTCTATGAACTAATTCAAGTGTGGTTAACTAGAGTATAAAAATAAAATATATTAATAAATTCATAACATCATAATCTCCCAAATCACAACCAGTACTTATCTTCAATATATGATTTTACTTCTCACTGAACCACACCATTTCACGTATTCCATTTCAAATATAACTTCCCCCTACTACATTCCATTTTTAACTACTTATTTTTTTTGTTTTCTTAAGTTTTTTCTCATATTTTTGTCAGTCACACACACGTTAATCGTTTAATATAGAATCAAATCTCATATACACCATTTAATAGTTTTAATTATTCCATAGGGTTTAATAAATATAAAATTTTCATGAGTATTTGATGATGTTCATGTGACATTTTGGTGGCATTTCTGAGGAGGTTACTTGAAACCTATTCATAACAAAGACAGATAAAACATTATAAAAAAATTACAAAAAAAAAACATAAGACTAGGAATTCAAAAAAATAGAAAACCTTAAAAAAATTTAATTTTTTTTCATGAAACTATATTCTATGTACTATGTGCTCACAAGGTCTTATAAGTCAAATATTCAAAATCTAATTTTTGAAATCAGTAAACATATTGATATTCTTAGAAAACAAAAAAAAAATTGAAATGGAAATTTTTAAAAAATTGTTTTTAGGAGGTGATGAAAATGAAAAGATTAATGTACCAAAACCCATGGTTATTTTCCCTAATTGAACAAGACTTAAGGTGTTTCCCATAAAAACAATTTTACCTAATCAATAATACATTAAGATGTTGCATTTTTATTTGAACTATGAGATCAAATAGTCACATATTTATCATCTTCCTTCATTAAATTTTCATCTAATAGGGGAATAAGTATAGTTTATTATTATTTTTATGGTCCCTTACATTAATTTCCTTTGTCATATTTTATTTATGGGTAGTTAAGTTTGAGATTGTTTTCATCGTTCCTTAATGGGATCGATACGATTTTTCTAGAGTGTTGATGACGAGATCATTGAAACATTATATCTGGTGTTCAATAAAATTATATCCAAATTCTAGCATAGGAATGAATCCATATAAGTGAGGCATATGATCAGAGGTTTTGTCTAATATAAGGGAGATTTATTTTATAAGGAATTTGAGATATATATATAAATGTATTATTAGGAAATGTACCAATCACTAGTTGGATCCCCGTACTCTCATGGATTTGTTTTTTCAATGACCTCACTCCTTACATCCAGAACAATGTTGACCAATAATGGGGGTAATTTATCGGATCATAATGCTAATGGTCTTAAGAAACATTTTGATAAATTTTCCCTAAATTTCTAGGACAATTTCTCTAGTGAAATAAATATTCATTGGGATGAAACTTATACTCATGATGTTTTTGTTAATGAAAAAAATACATAGGGAGTTGTGTTACCACCATGGGATGTTTGGTCTCACTGATAAATTATATCCCAACATCGACCTATCTATACAATCTGAGGAAAGTGAATAATTTTTTGGATTAAAGTGCTAGAAATTATAAAGTCTATGATCCATTATCAAATAAGTAAAATTATACATAAAAAAATCAAACGAACATAACATTGAATGAATAATGTGTAATCTATCATCCATCTACCCCAAATTACCAAACTCATCTATGGAGTAATTATTCAAATCAATATGTGGATAAATCATCACATTGTCAAGGTGAAAAAGGAATGTTATAGTGGGTTTTGAGTGAGTTTGGTTGTTTAAAAAAGGAAACAAAGTCTATGATTCACAACTTAAAACATCAAATGGGTCAAATTGATAGAGACATAGGAGGAAATGATAAATGGAAAATACCCATCACAACTATGTCAAACCATAGAGAGAATGTAATAGAATAAACCACAAGGTCAAGTCATATACTTCATGAAATATTTAGGTAAAAGTATATGAATGATGAAAGTAATTATCAAGATGAAACATGAAAAAAATATAGAAAATCTCCAATATAGAAATTAGGATAGGAATTATGATTTTAAGAAAAATGATAACCCTTAAAATGAGAAAACCATAGAACAAAGGAATATGTAGTTGGAATTGATAAAATAAGGGAAAGAGATGGTATGGTTTTAGGATGAGAAGAAAAACCCACCTGATTTGAAGAATTATCCATCTACCAACCATTTTACTCTAAGGATGAGAAGGGCTGGTGAACATGATTACCTCACGTCTCTTGAAATGTTTAGGGGATCAATGTTTACATTCCATTTTTAGAATCTTTGATCAAAATCCCATATTATCTAAATTTTTTAAGAGGTTCTATAATAATAATACGGAATGGAGTGATATATCCATAATTAATTTGATTGAGGACTGTAGTTCCATATTTGAGGAAACATCCCCCTAAAAAATAATGACCCTGATATTTTTTTCATATCTTTTAAAAATGGTCGATGTGAAGATATTGGGTGCTTCCTTGATCTAGGAGCTATAGATATCCTGATTCAGTACTCCTATTTCAAAATTTTGGGCCTTAGGGAGATGAAATCATACCCAATGTCACAACTTCTAGCTGACAAGTCACTTTACTAACATTATGCAGAGAAATATGACATATTAGTTGATGTAGGGAAATAATATTTCCACTTACATTTCCCTATTCTACCCATTGACTATGATAACACAGTTCCAATCATTTTAGGTAGCCCATTATTAACTATAGATTTGGATTCCATTATTGTCTAAAAGGGTATAGTTACCCTCCAAGCTATTGAGGACCAATATGAATATCATGGTTACAATGTGTATTTACTTGAGGTGAGCTGTGAGATGATTGATTTTGTGGATAAGGTGTTTAAAGACAAGATTATAAAGGAAAATGATCATCTCTTTGATGATAGTATCTTTGACATTGAAAGTGAAAATTTTGAAGAAAAGTTTATTGAATCTGAGTCAACACGTGAGTTTAAAAGGCTTGGGAGAATTAAGAAAAAAATTAGGAAAATCATTTCCCCATACCATAAAGCTATCCTTACCAGAAAAAACTATATTTATAATAAAT
This sequence comes from Viscum album, assembly GCA_963277665.1. NCBI lineage: Eukaryota > Viridiplantae > Streptophyta > Magnoliopsida > Santalales > Viscaceae > Viscum > Viscum album. The sequence continues at coordinate 1,705,861,384 of OY728143.1, read as the reverse complement.
ATTATCTATTTTCCAAAATTTTCAAGCCTTTTATGAACCCCATGCTAAAAATTCTTTCCAATATTACTAAACTGTGGTGGGAGAGTCTGATGCTAGTCACTTTTCAACTAAAAATAGATTTTCTAAGGATGTTAATAAATAAAAAGTTAGTTCTATCAACATGAGTTTGGAGCTAAATTTTATGAATCATTTAAGAGTGATATAGTAGATTTTATGAGTATTTTTCAGAAAATGGATAATAGCTCTTCCCCTACTTATTTGCACCACCTGAATGATGACATATTTGTCCATGAATTTGAGAAGTCCTTAAAATTCATTGATGACTATTCCCCTACTGAACCTAAGGATGATTTCTTTAAGAATCATCATATTATGTACTGTGAGTTTTTTATTTTTTCTATTACTATAACTTCTGAACGTCTTTATTTCCCTAGGGTAGGAGAGAGAGATAGGATTGGAAATTGAAACGTATTTCTGGTCATAATGATGTCTCTATTGATTTATTTTCTAATTTTCCTATTCCATTGATTAAAAATCTAAATTTTAATATTTTTTATGGAATGAGGCTTAGTTTGAGTAATTTTTAAATTTTTCAACAGAAATCATCATGATACTGATTTTCATGAAATTATGTGGGATCTGGATCAATTTTCCAAATCAAACACCAAAGGCCCAATTCATGATGAATCTTACCCTTTTAATGAGGTGGATAAACACTTTAAGGGATTTAGTCTAGCTAGGGAAATTAAAGCTAGTACAACATGGAAGTTAATAAATTATTTTGTTGTTTTTATCTTTAGATATATGTTTTAATAAATCCTTATTTCTTAGTTGTGTGTCTACCTATATTGGTGAACCATTGTGACTAATTCTTTCATTGACATATTCTTTATATAATATGATATATTTCTATTTTAATTTATCTTAGTCAAGTTATAACGAGGTGAATATGGTTCTTAGTTGGTGGAGAAACTATCATAAGTGATCATAGTTGGTTGTTATAATTATTTACCAGTGATGGAGGCTTTTTAACTCGAATTCCCAAAGTATCTTCTATCAGATAAATACAAAATTGATCATTAAACCATAGATTGTTTCATTTAGTTTTAAGGAGGATACAAGTGATGTGAAACAAAGAGATATTACTCTTTTTATCCAGGTAGTAACTATTTTAATTATTCCTAATCTACATATTGTAGGTTCCGGGCACAGCGGAAGCGTGTTGGTGGGTTATCCCAACTTTAATTTTAAGGTTAAACAACATTCAATCCGATATCCTTCACGATATAAAACACCGAATCTTCGGAATAGAATAAAGAATGAAAAAGAAAAGAAGTGTCCTGAAACCCTTGAGATAGGATCATCATATGTTGATTATAATTAATTTAATTAATTTAGAAGAATTACCTCAATGGAATTCTTTCTTCGTTGGAGTCTCCGGGCACGATCCTATGATCCATCGTTTCATTGTAGAATCTAAGTAAAAGATTCCTCTACTGGTGATACACACATGCTCCATGTATCTCTGGACGTCACCGAAGGGATCTCCGGGTGCTAGCGCGGAATAGCCTTCGCTTGCGATGTCCGCCTTCAACTGCCTTGATCCGGTGGATGATCTTGCTTTCGTAACTTGAAAGCGTTCTTGGTGGAAAGGGAATTCTCTCTTGGCTTGAGAGTATTTCCAGATCCGTTGTGCACAACAAATGGATCTCCTCAATGAGAATAATGTTATTTGGGATTATAATACTTAGAATAATAAAATGAATTAATTGCCCAAAAGCATTTAATCATTTCATTTAATTCTTAGTAATACCCCATGTATTAATAATTATATTTGACAATCATTATTACTTGACATGCACCCAACATATTACATTTAATATCATTTAATTAAATATACAATATTTTTCTCATGAATCCCAAAAAAAACAAACTACACGGCGTGTATATAAATACACACGGTGTGTACTTTTATTTTTCCATTTTATTTATTTCCTCCACCATATTTATTAGACCTTGAGTAATGGCTATTTATTTCTTAAATAAATGTAACTAAATTAATCGCTTATAAATATATATATTATTTCACCCACAATATATTATCTTGAATAACTAGTGTCAAAATAAATGCGATCAGGCATCCTTAAATAATTATTAAACCACATTTGGGAATAATATTTATTTAACTTTTTAAATTAATATTTAACTGACATACATGGACACACTTAGTGTGTGACCCTCTAGGCCTCTTTCTCAGTGGCATTAGGTAGATCCTACCTAAAGACCAAGATTAGAATCTAGCAACACGCCAAAGCACCCATAGAGAAAGAAGTTAACCCCGTAATGATGTGTCACCTCATACGAACGCTTACTATGTAATATAATCCCTTTGTCTTGATATCTCAAATCAAGTGACTTGCATGCTAGTTCCATCAACCCATGTGCTCGATTATTATTTCTTTGACTTCCTGGAATTGAACTCGCCCACACCTTACCATGGCCATGGATTTATATAGGCTATATCAATTCCATCAAAGTGCCTGAGATATCTACTTCTGTTCTAGAACAGAAGGGACAAATCGTTTCTCACATTATCTATTAATTCAGTATTACTCGTGACGCACCCAACGTATCCTACCTCACTGCGAACAGTGTGTCATCACATTTTTCATCAATACATCTATGTGCACGAGTTGTAATACCCATTAATAATAATATTAAAGTCTAAGGACCAATACACACGTCCACAGATTGGAACATCCAATGACACTATGAAATGTGGATTTCCTACTGGTGGGTCTCGTTCTCATAATATCCTCCTGGATATTATCAAGGGCGCACACCATGAGAAGGTGGCTCAAAGTTTTATGAGTCCTCACCCCTAATGACCTATATTATTTGTGTCCCTCAAATAATATCATCCAGTCATAGAACATATATTCAAGAATAGTGTTATGTCACTTCCAGTTTCCCATCATAGCAGGGATCCGCTATGATCCATTAATGCAACAACTGTCCTTAGGACATTATCACATGCATTGTCACATAGAAGAACAATCAAGATGTGATAAGGAATTTATTAATGAATAAAGTACAAAGTAGTTGGTTCCAGGCCACCAACTCCAACAGAATCCCACTTGGACTAGAGCCAACTGCTAACAACCTTTAACCTGCTAGCTCTCACATGATATTCATGCTTCTACTGAGATAAGACTTTAGTCATGGGGTCCACCACGTTCTCTTCCGTGGACACTCTACTCACTGCAACTTCACCCCTTTGATAGAAATCCCTCATGATTTGATACATCTGGAGTATGTTCTTTGTCCGTTGATGTGACCTTGGTTCTTTTGCAAGAGCCACCACTGTAGTATTATCACAATACAATGTAATGGGATCTTTTCTGCTAGGCACCACATCAAGCTCCTGGACAAAGTTTTGAATCCATATGGCTTCCTTGGCTACATCAGAAGCCGCTATATACTCGGACTCCGCTGTATAATCAACGACAACTGGCTACTTTGAACTCTTCCAGCTCACAACTCCTCCATTGAGATAGAAAACATATCCAGATTGCGACTTCATATCATTTTGATCTGTCAAAAAACCATCATCAACATACCCTCTGATGAAAATCTCCTCATCTCCTCCATACACCAGGAACATATCCTTAGTTGTTCTAAGATACTTAAGGATAGTCTTAACAGCAGTCCAATGTTGTTCTCCTGGATCTGCTTGATATCTTCCTACCATGCTCAGTGCATAGGCAACATCAATCCTGGTACATAACATGGCATAAATGATGGATCCTATAGCAGAAGTGTATGGGATCTTACTCATCCTATCTTTCTCCTGTTGTGTCTGGGGACACATTTTCTTAGAAAGATGTAATCCATGTTACACTGGAACCAATCCCCTCTTGGATTTTTCCATACTAAAACTCTTTAGTATCTAGTCAATGTATGTACCCTGACTTAGTCCAAGCAGCCTCTTGGATCTATCATGAATGATCTTGATCCCTAGAATGTAGGCTGCTTCTCCTAAGTCCTTCATGGAGAAACACTTGTTCAACTAGTCCTTAACTGACTATAAGTTTGGTACATCATTTCCAATAATCAATATGTCATCAACATATACCACTAGGATGATGACCGCATTCCCATTAAACCGCTTATAAACACATGGATCACATTCATTCTTAATGAAACCAAATTCCTTTTTGGCTTCATCAAATCTAATTTTCCATGACCTGGATGCTTGCTTCAATCCATAAATGGATTTCTGCAACTTTTAAACCCGTTTTTCTTCACCTGGTGTCACAAACCCTTCTGGTTGTGTCATATAGACATCTTCCTGAAGGTTCCCGTTAAAGAATGCTATTTTGACATCCATCTGCCAAATCTTGTAGTCATGGTAAGCTACTATGGCATGTATGATTCTTATGGATTTAAACATGGAAACTGGCGAGAAGGTTTCATCATAGTCAATTCCTTGACGCTGTCTGAATCCTTTAGCCACTAGCCTTGTTTTATAGGTGCTAACTTGACCTTCCATGTCCAGCTTTCTTTTGAATACCCATTTGCATCCAATAGGCTTTACATCAACTGGCTCATCGACCAGAACCCAAACATGGTTATGATACATGGAATCCATCTCAGAATTCATAGCTTCTAGCCATCTTGCAGCTTCTGAGCTTTCTACTGCTTCCATGTAGGAGAGAGGTTCATCATTGTCCAACAATAATGATTCACCATCCTCGGTGACTAGGAAACCAAATCTCTCTGGTTCCCTTACCTCTCTTGAGCTCCTACGCAGTACTTGTGTTTCTGGAACCTCTTCCATGGGGGCCTGTGTAACTTGTTCCTGTACCAACTCATGTGTATCTTGAGCATCAACTTCATTGAAGTCAATATTGCTACCACTATCCTTCTTGATGATGTGCTCCCTCTTAAGAAAGACAGTGTGTATGGTGATAATCACTTTCTTGTCTTGAGGGTTATATAGGTAATATCCTTTCATTTCCTTGGGATATCCTATAAAGATACACTTCGTGACCCGGGGTGCTAGTTTGTTGCCTGAGAAGGCCTTAAAAAATGCCTCGCATCTCCATACATGTGTGTGCGACAAAGTGGGTTTCCTTCCATTCCATAACTTGGATGGAATTCCATTTTCTGCCTTAGTTGGTACTCGGTTTAATGTGTATGTTGTAGTTTGTAATGCATATCCCCAAAAGGATAATGGAAGATCCACATGAATCATCATCGACCTCACCATTTAAAACAAGGTGCAGTTCCTCCTTTCACTAACACCATTCCACTATGGTGTATAAGGAGGATTGAGATGAGATAGATTCCCAGACTCCCGTAGAAGATCTATGAACTCTTGGTTCAGATATTCTCCACCTCGATCTGATTGAAGCTTCTTTATCTTCTTACCAAGCTGATTCTCTACTTCATTCTTGAATTCATTAAATTTCTATAAGGCTTCTGACTTATACCTCATTAAGTAGACATAACCACATCTACTCAAATCATCAGTAAAAGTAATGAAGTAAGAATATCCACCTCTAGCTTCTACTAGAAATGGTCCACATACATCCGTGTGTACCAATCCTAGAAGCTCTGTGGCCCTTTCACCTTGTCCACCAAAAGGTGGCTTGGTCATTTTTCCTTGTAAAAAAGCGTGACATCTATCAAGTGGTTTTAGCTCAGTAGAGTAAAAATAGCCATCTTAGCAGAGCTTTGTCAAGTGCTTCTCGTTCACATTACCAAGGCGGTGATGCCATAACTGGGTGATGTATGAGTCATGTGAGTTTATTTTGTTATCGATTTCCAACACTTGGTTTTCGTAATTTAATACATACAAACCATAATTCAAATGTTCCATGCCATAAAATATGTTGTTCATATAAAAGAGAAAACCCTTATTTCCAAACTTGAAAATAAATCCATCCATATCCAAACAAGATACAAAAATTATGTTCTTGATAACACTAGGCACAAAATAACAATTTTGTAAAACCAAAATCATGCCAGTTGGCAATGAGAGGTGATAGTCACCAATAGCCAACACAACCAGCCTTACGCCATTGGCAGCTCAACGATCCACCTCTCCTCTAGCAATCTTTCTAAATCTACTTGGTTCCTGCATTTGAATACAGATGTGAGCCCCACAAGCTGTATCTAATACCCAATGTGTAGAAATAGAAAGATTGAACTCGATAACGAATGCACCTTTAGTGTCCCCACGCTTCTGGGTGCAGTTCCTCTTCCAGTGGCCCTACTTGCCACATGCAAAAAACACCGCCTCCCATTACTTGCCCTACCTCTAGATCTTCCCCTTCTTGGAGGGATGGTGCTCGGGGGCTTCAAACCGTTTATAAGTCTTTGTCCCTTTTGCCTTGTCCTTCCCTTTCTTGTTCACCATAAGGACCACCGGTTTGTCACGCCCCATGTCCTTATCTACCTAGAAAATAAAGGTCAGAAGCTCCGATAGACTCTTCTCATTTCCGATCATATTATAGTTGACAATGAAGCTAGAAAAGGCCTTGGGAAGTGATGATACGATGAGATCTGTATGCAACTCATCTGGGAATTTAATCCCTAAGATGTTCAGGCATTCAATGTAGCCAATAAACTTGATTACATGAGACCCAGCTAGCGCAGACTCTCCAAGCTTCATGGTAAACAAAGCATTGGAGATCTCATACATCTCCTGTCTCGCCTTCTCTTGGTAGAGATCTTTAAGGTGAGACATCATGCTATACACGTCCATGTTTTCATGTTGCTTCAAGAGCTCATTAGACATGGATGATAGCACAAAACACTGGACATCTATGGAATCATCCATGTGTTTGATGTAGAGAGATAATTCCTCATCACTATCCTCTTTCGCAGGCACAAATGGAATAGGCTCTTCCAGCACATACAATTTCCATTCATGGAGAAGGACGACGCGTAAACGCCTCTGCCACTCTTGGAAATTGGTGCCAGTGAGAAGGTTTTCTTTTTTGAGTATGGTGCACAATGATATGTTTGAAGCCATTTTCTTGACATTTATACAAATTAATATGAGCAAAGGTTTAGTACTTTATTAAAAAAATTGAGACAAATAAATAAATTAATACTTATTAGTCTCCCACTATTTTATCGAAATCCAATAGCCCTCACCATTGACTTCGGAATATTCTGTTGCATGAATATTCTAGTGGAAAGGATCCATATTTCCCTTCGCATTACCCCAACTAGGGTTGGTCAAGAAACTTGAAGGGTTTTAGGTAGGCATTCCAAATTCCAACTGCATTAACTCGCAGCTCCTTGATCTGCTGAGTGGACTCCCCAATCATGAAATCCTTTTTGGATTTCCTCAACCTTTGCCTCTTGGTCACACCATGTCCTGCTGTGGAAGTCAACCCTTGATGAAAATCAAGTCAAGTCAACCCAAAACCTTGAATTAGAATTCCCCAATAATTGAAAGCACCCCAACTAGGGTTGGTCAAGCACTTTGAACTATGGTTCGATTCTAACCAAGATTATGGAAGGCTATGCCAACTTAATATTTATTTTGAGGGATTTTATCCTTATACATAAATTTACATTTTATTATATTTGATTACATGCTTGTTAATATTAAGTGGGATATACTTAAGTGATTAAACATGTCTAAGATAATATTTACATATAATCCGATTTTATTTTAGTTCCATCTTGCATGCTCGTTTAATTCATTAATTTTGTGATCATGACAACACAACCACAATAAATAAACCATGCAACTGAAAAAAATAAAATAAATGGTATGATCATGAGCTTTTCTATTGGTTAGTTTATCTATAGGTTGATAAACTAACCCAAGACCTAGGGGAGAAACACCTTGAACCATTCGGGTTCATGTTTACAGCTTTCCACCTGTCCACCTTTGTATCTCCTTGGATTGGTTTCACCTTGGCTCCTGACTTGGGCCACCTCCAATAGATTGGGAGATCCATCCATTACATATGCATTTATCTCACACACAGGTGAGGGGTAAAAGGGTTTTTTACATAAAAGAATCCTTGGTCACACAAACCCTACATATTAATGAGGAGATGGCTCGCAGACTAACAAATTTAATTTAAATAAATAAATTAAAAGAAACCATTCACATACAAAGGTCTCGGTCTAGCTCATGATCATCCATACATGCAAAGATATTTACGCATAAATAAAACTAGCATTCAATTCTTTAATTTTTCTTGTTTAAGATAAATCATGCTTGAATCGATTAATTATCTTTAATTAATCAATCCTTTTATCTTAAATCCTTTTTCTGAATTTCCTTGAGATTCTCATCCATCATAATTTTAAACAAATAAATTCATTTAAAATTATCCTTGTACGTAACTTGTACCTTGGAGGCAACCCAGTGAATTCCCATTTATTACTCAGATGTTAAATTAAACACATATATATAAAACACCTATCATGTGTTGTGCCTCAGCTTTACGTCTGCACCATGGTACACGTCTCAAGGGTTTGCATAGTATAATAATAATTTTTAATAAATCTGCATAATTTGGGTGAGTACATGGTGTGTAGTTCTGACTACATGGCGTGTACTTTTCTTCACCGTCCATTTGAAGTACACGCCCGGGGACAGGGCGTGTTAATGTACTTCGGAAATTTTCAGAGTACACGGCGTGTACAGTGGGACACACGCCATGTAGTTTCTGCGTAACTCAGTTTCTAGCCGGGCAGGCCGTGTATGGAGTTCACGGCCCAACCCTAACCCGAAGGGACTACACACCGTGTTCATTAGACCACATGTAGTTTATTCCAGAAACTGTGTGCCACCTATTTCTGGTCAACACACGGTGTCTTAAATTCTTAGAAAGAATCCAATACATGGCGTGATTTAGCGGATCAGTCAATGCATTGAACCTAGACTAGAAGGCATGTACTTCCAAATACACACCGTGTATTCTGGTGTTATACATCCAGAAACCTTTGGCTCCTCTGGATGAGTTCCTCTATTTTATTTTAATCAAAATAAAAAGAAAAATTTGTTTCTACGAGGTGAACGAGAAACGAGGGAGGGGGAACCGATATCGATATTTAGAATTCTAGAATGATTAAACTTGAATTGAAATAACTAAATTATTAAATGCGTAAATTACCAATGAAAAACTAAAAAATTATAATCAATGATATGACCGCTCTGATACCACTTGTAGGTTCCGGGCACAACGGAAGCACATTGGTGGGTTAACCCAACTTTAATTTTAACATTAAACAATGTTCAATCCGAGATCCGTCACGATATAAAACGATGAATCTTTTAAATAGAATGAAGAACGAAAAAGAAAAGAAGAGTCGCAGAACCCTTGAGATAGGATCATCATATGTTGATTCTAATTAATTTAATTAATTCATAATAATTACCTCGATGGAATTCTTTCTTCGTTGGAGTCTCCAGTCATGATTTTGTGATCTGTAGTTGCGTTGTAGAATCCAAGTACAGGACTCCTCTAGCGGTGATCCACACGTGCTCCACGTATCTCTGGACATCGCCGAAGGGATCTCCAGGTGCTAGCGCAGAAGAGCCTTCGATTGCGATGTCCGCCTTCAACCACCTTGATCCGGTGGAGGATCTTGCTTTCATAACTTGAAAGCGTTATCGGTGGAAAGGGAATTCTCTCTTGGCTTGAGACTATTTCCAGATCTTTTGTGCACAACAAATGTCTCTCCTCAATGAGAATAATGTAATTTGGGATTATAATACTTAGAATAATAAAATGAATTAATTTCCCGAAAGCATTTAATCATTTCATTTAATTCTTAGTAATACCCCATGTCTTAATAATGACAGTTGACCATAATTATTACTTGACATGCACCCAACATATTACATTTAATATCATTTAATTAAATAAACAATATTTTTCTCAAGAATCCCGAAAAAACAAACTACATGGCGTGTATATAAATACACACGGCGTGTACTTTTATTTTTCCATTTTATTTATTTCCTCCACCATATTTATTAGACCTTGAGTAATGGCTATTTATTTCGTAAATAAATGTAACTGCATTACTTGCTAATAAATATATATATTATTTCACCCATAATATATTATCTCTAATAACTAGTGTCAAAATAAATGCAATCAGTCATCCTTAAATAATTATTAAAACACATTTTGGAATAATATTTATTTAACTTGTTAAATTAATATTTAACTGAGATACATGGACACACTTAGTGTGTGACCCTCGAGGCCTCTTTCTCAGTGGCATTAGGTGGAGCTTGCCTAAAGTCCAAGGTTAGCATCTAGAAACATGCCAAAGCACCCATAGAGAAAGAAGTTAACACTGCAATGACGTGTCACCTCCTACGAATGCTTGTTGTGTAATATAATCCCTTTGTCTCGATATCTCCAATCAAGCGGGTTTCATGCTAGTGCCATCAACCCATGTGCTCGATTGTTCTTTCTTTGACTTCCCGGAATTGAACTTTCCCATACCTTACCATGGCCATGGATTTATTTAGGCTACATCAATTCCATCAAAGGGCCTGAGATATCTACTTCCATTATGGAACAGAAGGGACAAATCCTTTCTCGCATTATCTATTAATGCAGTATTACTCATGACGCACCCAACGTATCCTACCTCACTGGGAATAGTGTGTCGTCACAGTTTTCATCAATACATCTAAGTGAGCGAGTTGTAATACCCATTAATAATAATCTTAAAGTCTAAGGACCAATACACATGTCCGTAGATAGGAACATCCAATGACACTATGAAATGTGGATTTTCTACTGGCTGGTCTCGTTCTCATAATATCATCCTTGATATTACCAAGGGTGCACACCATGAGAAGGTGCCTCAATGTTTTATGAGTCCTAACCCCTAATTACCTGTATTATTTGTGTCCCTCAAATAATATCATCCAACCATAGAACATATATTCAAGAATAGTGTTATGGCACTTCCAGGTTCTCATCATAGTAGGGATCCTCTATGACCCATTAATGCAACAGCTATCCTTAGGACATTATCACATGCATTGTCACGCAGAAGAACAATCAAGATGTGATAAAGAATTTATTAATGAATAAAGTACAAAGTAGTTGGTTCTAGGCCACCAACTCCAACACATATAGTGTTTCTATTGGTATTTTTCTAAAATTATACCATATAGTCTAGAATCTGTGATGAAGCCTTGTTGGCCACTTATACATTTTCAAACTACTACTAAACACAATATTATTTTCACATGTATTATTTGGTATATTATTTATTGATAATCATTCATGAACTCACCTATTTTGTACCATTTTTTAAGAAATCATTTTTTGTACATGACTTTATGGTAGTGTCCAGTTGGGTTCCCTTATGTATAAATTGATTTGTGTGAGTACTATGTGGAAAATTGTGTTTTAACATTACTATTATCACTTAAAATAGAATCCAATATATTATACAATTATGAATTTTTTTTAATAAACATTGTTTCGCAATGTCACCTACTTTCATAATCATCAACGAGGACATTGTTGAGTTTTAAGTGTGGGGGAGGGTCTTAATTATGATAAACTATCCATAATTATTACCCACCTAAAACCATCATATTTTTTTGAATTTCTACCCTTTCACAAATCAATTTTGGTTTTTTGTTAAAATAATCACAAAGAACGATAATAAAAATTCATTCCATCCATCTACTGTGAAAATTTCACACCATGTTTGTGGGATTAAATTATTCTAAAAATGATAGAATGGTGTGATTGTTGCGGGTTTTTTCTATTTTGGTTATGGAATTTCAATTTTCAAACATTGAAAGAGAGTGATATACGCAAGAGTATTGTGAAAATGTGATTATAACAATACGAAACATTAAATTAGAGCTTGAACATGTGTGACTCACCTTTTTGAACTAAACCCTCTAAGGTAAAACTCAAATAATAACAATATAATCCCTTTAAATATGGAGTAAAATAGGTAATTGAAATCCCAAAATGGGTGTCTGATACATGGTAACTGTGTGCGTTTCTATAAATAAATAATATCAAAACATTATAATTTCTTTTCAAAATTATAAGGATAAACCATAGATAAGTAAAATTTAAAAATAAAGGGCACTATAAAAATGATCTCATGAAGGTGTGGGTAATTTTGAACACAAATGAATAGAGGGACAATTTAATTACAAGATAATTATTTTTGTTATATTAATGATGTGAATAAATGGATCATTAATCTTTGGTTCCTTTAAGAGAGTAATAATTATTAGTCTCACTTGTTAAAGTGTCAATTCAACTTATTTATAACATATCTCACTCTTAAAAAAGAACCTAATTTGAAATGGAAATGATATAGTGAGTGACCTACACAAATGAGATATAATTATTTGATGTTTTATAAGTGTTTTTTTTATCTTTTTTGATTTTGGATTAATTTTGATCTTATATAGTATAATCATCTCTAAATATAAGATTCTTTAAAACTAGCTAAACACATTTAATTGTCTGGGAGGGAAACTAATTAGGTGTGGGGGAGTTTGATGTTTATCTTATTTTTTTACTTTTTGAAAAATCAATTATTGTAATTAATGGTATTTTTAATGTCATATTAATTTTTTTCTTAAATAATATTTAACTGTGAAAATTTGGTATTAAGTAATTTAATATTTGAATTATACTATTAAAATAATAATTCAGTTTTATATTTTAGTAAATTGGTTAATTTATATTTAAATAAACAAATTTTTGTAAATAATCAATTATTTTATTAGTGTATGCTAAATTATATAATGGAACAATTTTACATATTTATTCATCTCGTGTTTTTCAAAATAATAATTTTGAATATTTAATTCAATTTTTTATTTTTTTATTTTTTATTCAATTGTATTTCAAAATAATAAATCTTAGTTTTCTTAATTAATCTTTTTATTTAATTGATTTATTTTTTTCAATGTTTTTGTGACTAATTTATTTTCTTATGTTAATTTATTTTAATTTAATTCATTAATTCATTCTTTTTTTGAATATAAATAAACTTAAATGGTTTTGTGTTATTTAATATGTTTTTAAAATTTTTAGGGGAGACTACCATTTCTCAATTATAGCACACTGCTATCTCTCTTGCTCCATTGAACGGTAGTACCCTGCTATCATTTCTCCATCATCTACAATTCCAAGAATCTACCACTATCACCCCTTTCATCCTACATCTACCACTTCCCACTTTCATCTGGTTTATTGATCTACCAACCTACCATTCACAATATACCTTCATCCCTCCTCTGCTACCATCCCATGAAAATCATCCACTAAAACCTCCCCTGCATCTACCACTACCTCCATTCTCTGCTCAACTCACCCAACATCTATCATCTCCCCTATTTCTCTACTGATACACCACCCATATATCATCTACCATATATACCCCTATCATTATACTATTCCTAGTCCACAGACAGAGTCCCCATATATATGTACCATTCCTCCACAACATTATATCACTCACTACCACCTGTAGCAACTGGACCTACTGTCTAAACCCCCTTTTTTAATTCCATCCACATTGCCCAAATGAAAACCCCAAAACAATCCCCTTATTTTCCCAAACCAGATAGATGATATCCACCACTATATGGTGATGAAGATGATGAGCCCAAACAACTAACACAAAAAAACCAATTGACACCAATTATGAGGATTACCTAAAAATATGAAGCACACTGAATCCTATGTTTGAAGAATATAGTTGAAGATGAAATCATTGAGAAAGTTAAAGCCAAGGCCTATTGTTAGATCAATTATAAATCCATGAATATAGAGGAAGAGAATATAGATGAGGCTTATTGAAGAAGAAATCATAGCTTGCCAGGAAGGATGACCGTAGGATCGACTAGAAAGAATAAGAGTGCAAAATTATATAAAAATATATAATAATAATATAGAATATATAAATGATTATAATATTAATATATATATAATAAGAATATATATATAATATAAAATAATAACAATAATAACTAATATTTATGTATATGTTTACATTTATATAATATATATGTTTATTATTAATACATTTTAATTTTATTAATTTAATGTCATGTGGGAAAAAACAAATAGAATCCCTTAGAAGTGATGCATAGTTGCAGGAATGGTGTTGAGAATTGTACAATGAACACGAGATTCACATAATTATTAAAATTCATTTACATAGCAATTTTTTAGCTGGGTTTTGGAGATAATGGATATTTGGATCAAGCATGAGTGGTGTTCTGGAAGATACAAAATTATCTAGAGTCTAGGAGTTTTTGTATGCGGGGTAGAGAGCCTACATGTAAGGAGTGAAATTGGTCAAGGGATCATTTTTTGGGTATCCCATGGATTAAGTTGTAAACTGATGTAAATTCCTTATTCTATACATGGATCTTTTACTGAGTGGTGACCAAAAGTGCACATTTGTGAGGTTCATAGAGTTTTTTTGTTATGAATAGGAATCACAATGGTATGATGAGGGATCTTGGGGGATGATTTAAGATACCGTAAAAAACCTAGGTAATCACAAAAAGTGAAAGAGATAGTGGGGATTATTTCATTTTTTTCTTCTGTTTTTGATATGCTTTCATTAGTTATTTTCATAATAGTTATTCTTTTCATGTGTTGAATAATTTCATAGGGGATTGAGATTGTTATTTTTTGAAATTATTAAAATATTCTTCTCATAAAATCTACAATTGCATCAGTTCATTTTAAGATTATGGATTTATTTTCATCTTTTAATGAGAAACGTTTTTACATTATTCTATCCATCAAAATCTCTTTTCTTTTTGTATGTATAATAAAACCCACTTTAAGGTTCAATGGGAACCATTACAAAACACAAAATCATAGTAAGTAAAATCAATATTTAAATACTACAGTATTCAAAAACTAAAAGCAATCACAATACAAAATTTAAAAATACCACCACCACCCAAAATCAACAAAAAATACACATTTCAAAATTTAAAATTAAAACAAAAGAATTTTGGACTTTCAAGATATATCTATTAATAGAAAACATCACTCCTTCAATGAAGAAGAAACACCACTTTTTTTGAAGTTTCCTATAAAACAAATGAGAGAAACCCACCATGATGTCAACCCTTTAACACCATCATTCAAAACCCATAGGAAGGAGATAAGGTACCTCATGTTGTGCCTCCTAGGCTGCATGTGACTTCACAAACTACACATCCAAAAGCCTCAATGACAACCAATGAACTTGACTGACCAAGAGTGGAGAATGGGATTGGGAAATTGGGGAAGATTTTGAGTAGACATAGCCTCATCATTGGGACACAACCATTTCCAAGATCATCATACCCTTCCATAAAACCACAACTTCGAACCTTAGACTTATAATAAAAAACCACAACATTGCGTGAACCAACTTTGTTCAAATATGAAAAGGTGAAACCCATTGTCGTTGAAGATGAAACACCAAGAGAAAAATTGGAGAACCAATATGATTCATCACCAAAAAATATTCAAAATCGATATACATAGGAATGAAACAACCCAAAAAAAAAATAAAATCATGAAATAGAAAGCACAAAAACAAAATAAAAATGGTGCAATCGAAAAAACCGAGGAGGAAATATTATCATCTCTATGACCATCACCATACTAAACAACCCTAAAAATCTATCGTTCTTGACTAAAATTTGGTATTTTAATAAAGGTATGTAAATAAGGGAATAGGTGGAGTAATGAAAAAATACAATTTCCTAGAGACAGAGTGAAATCACAGATGAAGAGGCCAGTCACAAAACACCTCCCTGGATTCCGCCATTAACAATACCAAATCACCAAAGTATCATCAGTTTAAAAAAAGATGGGGTTTATTAATGATGATTCCAGCAATAAGTTTGATGGTTGTAGAGAACAAGGACTATGATGAAGAAATGAAACTGAGAATAACCAAAAATCATGGGAAAGGAGAATGAAGAAACTAATGAAAGAGGTGAACACTCACCTGGATAAAAACAATGGTATGGGATTGAGAGATAAATAAGATCACTGAAGAAATAGTCTCACGACATTGGGATGCAGAGATAGAGGGAGTGGTGGAAGAGGGAGGAACTGTGCTGGGAGGAACCCCTACCCGAGGTGATGAACATGAGTCCTAAAGAATGGGGATCTATCACCCTCAAAATTTTACACTATTATATGGACAAATAGGAGATGATAGTGATCATTTTTCAATTGAAATTTAATCTAAATACCCAAAATAGAAAAGGATAATGTTATTTTATCACTAAAAGTATTTCAATTCCCGAGTAATGATCAAAATATCATTTATAGGAAATGTTCAAAAAAGTGTACTAAACCATAAAATATATAGATTTGTGAATCATCCACACTTTTATGATTATTAATTAAATTGTGGATGAATAGAGTATATATATAAAATATATTAATAAATTCATAACAGTCTAATCACCCTAATCACAACCACTTCTTATCTATAATCTGATTTTAATTCCCATTTTACCATACCATTTTACACACTACATTTGAAATGAAATTTCACCAACATCATTCCATTTTCACCTTCTTGTTTCTTTTTTATTTTTGTCTTGTTTTTTCATGTTTTGGTCACACTCACACAAATTAAGGCTTCCTTGAGGAATCAAGACCTATACTCACAATCATCTAGTTATATGTAGTCATGAAGGTTTTATAAATATTATATTTTCATGGGTATTCAATGAAGTTCACATCACTTACCATTTAAAATCAATACCTATTATAACATAGTTCAAAATATTGAGCAATTGAATAAATATTGGTATTTCATAAGCTATGAATATGAAAGGAATCAAATAACCTAATCCATGAGAGAATAATAATGGTATAATATATATTTTTTTCATAAAAATATAAATTGAAAATCATTTCCTTAGTTGTTACAAACCCCGTTAAAAAATAACATAGTGGCTTGTGTTCCCTCACTATTCCATCATATTAGTCAAGGTTCACTCCCATGAAAATCATAGAGGATAAATCCCCTTAATAAATTGGGTTTACTCTATATTCCAATAATTTTTATCTCATGATATATGTAAAATCCCAACTAAGTAATGAATAATAGATATAGTTATCTATGTCTATTTATGAATTAGATAGTTTTTTAGAGGCTTAAAACGATAATACATCCAATCTTAAGCATGGAATACACTAATATTTTTAAAAGATTGTTTTACTGCCTTTTGGTGGCAAACCTTTTTTTAAATCAAACATTTGACAATTTTATAAGGTATATTTGTCAAAATAAACTTATTCTTTATGATTGGGACATTGAAATTTACTTTGGGTAAATTTTTGATATTTTTCTGATAAAGTTCATTTTTTAATGAATAGTGAAAAATGTTGTATTTTAATTCAAAAACTCTTTTTAATATAATTTATTTATATAGTTACATCATATTTTTAATTGGTTTTAAAGTGAAATTAGAATATATTTTTACCATTTAATCCAATGGTTGTCATTATAATTAATATCACTTTGAGATTGGACATAAACGAGTGTCAATCTTTTGATAGGTATTGTATCTTAAAAACACGCTATTTGATTTGACAGTGAGATTTAATTATAAAATTAATTAATGTAACTTCTATGTTATGAATTTTCTAAAATATAAATCATTTTTGACATCATAATAACAAATATAGCTTAGGGTGATGTTTTGGTATTTTTCCGAAAAACTTCAATTTTTGATGAATAGTGAAAGCACTAAGTGGTACTTAAAAAACCGATTTTTCGTTTAAATGAAATTTTACCACCTCTATGTTTTGAATTTAAAAAATCCAATATACATGGTTGTCATTATGAATTAAAATTTGGTTCAATGGGATTAAAATAATTTTTTTGGTGAATAGTAACTTTAAAAATTTAATCGCGATTAGAGGTAATTAGTGTAGTTTAAGGTAAAAATAATGTTTTAATAATATGAAATGACCTTGAAACATGTCCTACCCTTATTGTATATGTCATGGAAGACTAATAAAACCCATGGGTCTATTTTTGGGACCCCATGGAGCCACTTGGGTATAATAATTACATCAATACCTTTTATTTAAAGTAAAAGTAAAAATGACACGAACATGTATTGTTTTACTCAAACAATTTTTAAATGGGGTTATACAAGTCATATTTTTGACTATAAATAGTAATTGGAAAGATAAAAATATTTCCTACGTAATAGTATTTTTTTAATAATTTTTAGACATTAAATAAATTAAATTATTTATGACATCATGATGATGCAGCGATTACCTCATTATTTAACGATTTAAATAAAATGAAAAGATAATGTAAAATCTAAAACCTACACATGTCAAAAACCTATTGGATGAGTATATTTCTAACCCTTATCACTTTATCCTCAAAATAAATCAATGTGGGACCTTTAAAATCCAAAACTCATTTGAAAATAAAGTAACATTTTATACGTTTCCAAGAGTGGCCCTGCTCTCCTCTCACCTCTACCACCTTACCCATACCTCTCAAGCCTTTGTATCAGCCAATATCTGATCATTTTGTCTCTCCAAATCCCTCTCCTCATCCTATAATCCTTATCTTAGTCAGGAAGCTCTTCAAGAAACCCTTTTGGTTCAAACCAAAGGGAGTTACCCGATTCAAAGGTAATGTCTTCTCTAATACTCTTTTGTTTTATTTTGCCTCTCCAACCCCCTAAAATATTTTTATTCATTTATTTTGTAAAAAATATAGTATCATAAATATACTAGGATGTTTTTATAAGAATAATTCGAGCTACACTTACACACACCTACATCTAATGGTTAAAGAACATACTGTTTCTGTGGATGGTGAATTTCTGCCTCACGAAACGATGATTGTTCAATATTCTTCTAACACCTTAAAAGGTGGCCATTAAGATGTCACTATATTTATATATGATATATGATATGTTTATTTTTTCTTTAATCTTATGTATTTTTCATTTATGGCATAAATTTATGGCTTTCATTATGGGTATACACGATATCTTCATTTTAGTGCGGACTACTGCCCCCTCAAAGTGATTTGATTCGTTAATACCATATGTGGTATGCATAAAGGATATATTTAATGATATTATATATAATAACATACTATAATTATAATACTATTATGTATCATTATGGTTTAATTCCATTAAATATGAAATAGAAATGGAAGTAGCGTTCATGCGTACGTACGACTTACTGTCTCCCTGATCGATGCATTTCATTTCTTACCGCTGAATGTTATGTAATATTATAAATTCATGTATATAATGGATATATATGATATATATGATATCTACATAATGAATATAATTTTTTATATAATGGATATTTTACCACATTAACAACTTGTAATTACAAGAAGTTCATTTTTGACTCAAGTACCAATGATCAACAAAACGAAAATTATTAACTTAAATAATTACATAGTGTTAATGAAATGGTAATAAGTGATATAAAAGGAATAATGAACTTCAAAAATGTTCTCAATAAATTATAAATTAACTCAAGTTTATTATTCAGGAGGTTAAAGAATGATCGAGTCAAGTCGGACACGAGGTAAGGGAATCCGTCTCAATCTCCTTTCATTGAGGCATATATTGTTTTATACACAACTTTATTTTATATGGTGTATAAACCCCTTTTACTTTTATGATCATTCAAAAGGAATCTTTTTATACGAAGCATTTACTAAATGAAAAAAGGGAATGTTTTTTTTCGCACGTATGCGGTGACAATGACTTCTCCACCACCGTGACCATTATTTGAGTTTCGACTTACTATACAAGACATAACTTTTTTTTGAATGAAAAATAAATACCATGTTTTAATTTAATTTTATTTTGGCATTGAAAATGGTTTTCATTATTTTTTTATATCAATGTGTTGTATTGATATCTTGTGATTGAAAGGTGCAAATGTTATGTTTACTTTATGCATGTTTTATGTGATACGATTATGTTATAGTTCTTGGGAATTGTTATGAAGATGAGTGGTTTCATGATAAACTAAGGGCGGGTGAGCCCGATATATCTCTCAAATGAATTGGGTAACATGTAGGAGTTAAACGTTAAGGTTTCTATGAAGAGATTTAGGGAATATACTATGATGGGTATTCCAAACGTAACCAAGAGGGTTACTCCCTACGTAAGAACGTTATGAATGCCTCAAGTTAACTTTATGTCTTATGATTTATATGATTTATTCATGATTTGATGAGGTATATTAATGTGCTTATGTTTTATGGGTAATGTATGATTTCATTCTTATGTATATATGAACTCATGCTTCCATTCCATATTTTTATAACCCTTACTGAGCCTTTTATGCTTATCCCAAGTTTTTGAAATGTTTTTCACGGGTCAAGGGAATGGTACATGATATGAAGACAGTGTCAAGGAAGTGTCAAAAAAGAATCCATGTTTTATTTTAAATATTTTTCCGTTGATGGTAAAAATGAATACTATCTTTTATGTAACCACTTTGTTTAAATATAGAATATAATGAAAGTTTTATGATCTAATTCTCTAAAACTCTAAACCTGAAAAAGTTCCTCAATGTGTAATCTTGTAATAACTCAAGATTAAGTAAGGTTTAAGGATGGGGAATTATAGTTGGTATCAATGGTCGGTTTAGAAAACTTTAGTAGTTAGAAAATTGTTAAATTATAAATTAATTTATGGTATGATTGAAATGATATAGAATTTGAAGATTACCATGTTGCTTCTCCTAAGATATTTTTGTGTTAAGAATGGTTTTTCGTAGTGGAAACAAAACAAATTTTCTGGGAAGGCATACAGAGGGAAATGAAATTTCAAATCAGTATCCTGAGATGGTGAGAATCATAACTAAACAGTTTGTTGCAGTGATGACTCAGTTGAATCGGGTGAAAAATGTTGGTTGTTTTTATTGATGATATTTTGGTGTTTTCTAAAAGTAAAGAGGATCCTGAAAGTCATTTAAGGGTTATCTTGCAAACCTTAAAAGAAAAGAAACTGTATGGGAAATTTAGAAAGTGTGTGTTTTGGTTGCATCAAATTTCTTTCCTTGGTCACATTATTTCTAAAGATGGGATAACTGTTGATCCTACAAAAACAAAGGTTTTTGAAGAATGGCCAAGACCCACAAATGTAACTGAGATTCGTAGCTTCCTTGGTTTGGTAGGCTATTACCGAAGGAATTGAAAAGAAGATTGGTGAATGCTCCAGTTTTGGCACTACCTTCCATGAATGGTGAGTTTGTTATATATAATGATGCTTCATTGAAGGGACTTGGCTGTGTCCTTATGCAGAATGATTAGGTAATTTCATATGCTTCACGTCAGTTGAAAACTCATGAGGTAAATTATCCTACACATGATTTGGAATTAGCTGCTATTGTTTTCACTTTAAAAATTTGGAGGCATCATTTGTATGGAGTAAAGTGTGAAATATATACTGATCACAAAAGTTTAAAGTATATATTCACTCAGAAAGAATTGAACATGAGACATAGGAGATTGCTAGAATTAATCAAGGATTATGATTGTACAATTCATTACCATCTGGGAAAAGCAAATAAAGTGGATGATGCTTTGAGTCGAAAAAGTAATGCTTCATTAATCATGCTACCTTTGGAACACGATCCTTTGGTTTTTGATTTGATGAACTTTGGCATAAAATTTGTTGGCACAGGAAGTTCTTCTGTTTTGTTTCTGGTATCAGTGAGATCATCTCTATTAGATATAATTAAGCAAGCACGGAAGAAGTACACTGGGTTGCAGAAAAAGGTAGAGCTAGTTCATAAGGGTAAGTTGCCTGAATTTAATATTGATAATGATTGTGTTTTGAGGTTTGGGAAGAGATTGTGTGTGCCTTGTGATTTACAGTTGAAGAGAGAGTTTTTATGTGAAGCTCATAGTTCTCCGTTTTCAGTTCATCTAGGAAGTACTAAGATGTATAGAGATCTTCGAGAGTGTTACTGGGGGGATGGAATGAAAAGAGACATTGCTGATTTTACTGTGAAGTGTTTGAATTGTCAATAGGTAAAAGCAGAGCGGTAGTTACCGAGAGGGATGCTTCAGCCTTTACCAGTTCCAGAGTGGAAATGAGAAAATATATCCATAGAATTTGTTGTGGGATTACCGAAGACATCTCGAGGTAATAATGCAATCTGGGTTATTGTTGATCGCTTGACTAAATTTGCTCATTTCCTTCCTATTCGAGATACTTTCTCTCTAGATCAACTATCCCGTTTGTATCTTAAAGAGATAGTCAGGATACATGGATTTACCCTCTCCATTTTATCCGATTGTGATCCCAGGTTTACTTCTAACTTTTGGAAAGGCCTTTAGAAGTTGGTGGGTACTGAATTAAATTTTAGTACAACTTTTCATCCTCAATCAGATGGGCAGTCAGAATGAACAATTCAGACTTTGGAAGATATTCTACGTGTTTGTTCGATGAATTATCAGGGAATTTGGGACCAACATCTTTCTTTGGTTGAGTTTTCTTATAATAACAGTTTTCATTCCAGTATATAGATGGAACCATTTGAGGCGTTATATGGGAAGCGGTGTCGAACTCCAGCTTTCTGGGATGAAGTGGGTGAAAGGAAGCTAATGGGACCAGAATTGGTAGAAGATATGGCAGAAAAAGTTTAGTTGATTCAGAAACACATGAGAACAACTCAGAGTATGCAAAAGAGTTATGTGGATAACCAGAGGAAGGATCTATCTTTCGAGGTAGGTGATCATGTTTTTCTCAAAGTTTCACCATGGAAAAGTGTGATGCGATTTGGTAAGAAAGGAAAGCTGAGTCCAAGGTTCATTGGACCATATGAAATTCTAGAGAGAGTTGGATCAGTTGCTTACCAAGTGGATTTACCTCCGAGTTTATCTCAGGTAAGCAATGTTTTTCATGTTTTGATGATGAGAAAGTATATGCCAGATCCATCTCATGTTTTGAGCCCAGAGGTAGTTCAATTGGAAGAGAATCTCTCTTATGAAGAACAAACAGTCCAGATTCTTGACCATAGAGAGAAAGTGTTGCGGAATCAGGTAATTCATCAGGTAAAGGTTTTGTGGAAAAAACCATATGGTTGAAGAGGCAACGTGGGATCTAAAAATGCTATAAGGGATAAATACTCCCACTTATTCGATAAGTAAACAAATTACGGGGACACAATTTTCTAAAGGGGGGAAGGATGTAACATCCCAAGTAAGTAATGAATAATATATATAGTCATCTAAGTCTATTTATTAATTAGATAGTGTTTTAGAGGCTTAAAAAGAGAATAAATCCAATCTTAAGCATGGAAAACACTAATATTTTTAAAAGATTATTTTACTGCCATTTGGTGGAAAACCTTTTTTTAAATAAAACTTTTGACAATTTTATAAGCTCTATTTTTCAAAATAAACTTATTTTTTATTATTGTGACATTGAAATTTATTTGGGTAAATTTTTGGTATTTTTCCGATAAAGTTCATTTTTTAATGAATAGTGAAAAATGTTGTATTTTAATTCAAAACCTCTTTTTAATATAATTTATTTATATAGTTAGATTATCTTTTTAATTAGTTTTAAAGTGAAATTAGAATATATTTTTAAAATTTAATCCAATGGTTGTCATTGGAATTAATATCACTTTGAGATTGGACATAAACAAGTGTCAATCTTTTGATAGGTATTGTATCTTAAAAACACGCTATTTGATTTGATAGCGGGATTTAATTATAAAATTAATTAATGAAACTTCTATGTTATGAATTTGGTAAAATAGAAATCATTTTTGAATTCATAATATCAAATATAGCTTAGGGTGAAGTTTTGGTGTTTTTCTGAAAAACTTCAATTTTTGATGAATAGTGGAACCACTAAGTGGTACTTAAAAAACTGATTTTTCATTTAAATGAAATTTTACCACCTCTGTGTTTTGAATTTCAAAAATCTGACATACATGGTTGTCATTAGGAATTAAAATGTGGTTCAATGGGATTGAAATAATTTTTTGGTGAATAGTAACTTTTAAGTTTTTAATCGCGATTAGAGGTAATTAGTGTAGTTGAAGGTAAAAATAATGTTTTAATAATATGAAATGACCTTGAAAAAAGTCCTAAACTTATTGGATGTATCATTTCCGACCAAGACAACCCATGGGTCTATTTTTGGGACCCCATGGAGCCACATGGGTAAGATAATGACATTAATGCCTTTTATTTAAAGTAAAAGTAAAAATGACACAAAATGTATTGTTTTACTCAAACAATTTTTACATAGGGTTATAGAAGTCAGATATTTGACTATAAATAGTAATTGGAAAGCTAAAAATATTTCATACATCATAGTATTTGTTTTATAATTTTTAAACATTAAATAAATTAAATTATTTATGACATCATGATGATGCAGCGATTACCTCATTATTTAACGATTTAAATAAAATGAAAAGATAATATAAAATATAAGACCTACACATATCAAAAACCTATTATATGAGTATATTTAGAACCCTTATCACTTTATCCTCAAAATAAATCAATTTGGGACCTTTAAAATCTGAAACTCATTTGAAAATAAAGTAACATTTTATACCTTTCTAAGAGTGCCCCTCCTCTCCTCTTATAAAAGGCCCCCACCTCTACCACCTTACCCATACCTCTAAATCCTTTGGCTCGGCCAAGATCTAATCATTTTGTCTATCCACATCCCTCTACTCATCCTAGAAGACTTATTTTAGGCAGTAATATCTTCAAGAAACCCTTTTGGATCAAACCAAAGGGAGTTACCCGATTTAAAGGTAAAGTCTTCTCTAATGCTCTTTTGTTTTATTTTGCTTCTCCAACCCCCTAAACTATTTTTATTCATTTATTTTGTAAAAAATCCAGTATATTCAATATAATAGGATGTTTTTATAATAATTATTCTAGCTACACTTACACAAAACTAAATCTAATGGTTAAAGAACATACTGTTTCCGTGGATGGCGAATTTCTGCCTCACGAAACGATGATTGTTCAATATTCTTCTAACACCTTCAAAGGTGGCCATTAATATGTCACTATATTTATATATTATATATGATATGTTTATTTTTTCCTTAAGCTTCTGTATTTTTCAATTATGGAATAACTTTATGGATTCTATTATGGGTATACGCGATATCTTCATTTTAGGAAGTGCGGACTACCGCCCCCTCAAAGTGATTTGATTCGTTAATACCATATGTGGTACGCGTAAAGGATAGATTTAATGATATTATATATAATACCAAACTAAAATTATAATACTATTATGTATCATTATGTTTTAATTCTATTAAATATGAAATAGAAATAGAAGTAGCATTCATGCGTACGTACGACTTACCGTCTCCATGAAAGGTGCATTTCATTTCTTACCTCTGAATGTTATGTAATATTATAAATGCATGTATATAATGGATATATATTATATATATGATATCTACATAATGAATATAATTTTGGATATAATGGATATTTTACCACATGAACAACTTGTAATTACAAGAAGTTTATTTTTGACTCAAGTACCAATGATCAACAAAACAACCATTATTAACTTAAATAATTATATAGTGTTCATGACAAGGTAATAAGTGATATAAAAGGAATAATGAACTTTAAAAATGTTCTCAAGAAAGTAGAAATTAACACAAGTTTATTATTCAGGAGGTTAAAGAACGATCGAGTCAAGTCGGACACGAGGTAAGAGAATCCGTCTCAATCTCCTTTAATTGAGGGATATTTTGTTTTATACACAACTTTCTTTTATACGGTGTATAAACCCCTTTTACTTTTACGATTATTAAAAAGGAATATTTTTATATGAAGAGTTTACTAAACGAGTAAAGGGAATGTTTTTTTGTCGGACGTATGTGGCGACAACGACTTCTCCGCCGCCGTGACCATTATTTGAGTTTCGACTTTCTCTACAAGCCATAATTTTTTTTTGAATGAAAAATAAATACCATGTTTTACTTTTATTTTATTTTGGTATTGAAAATTCTTTTCATTATGTTTTTATATCAATATGTTGTATTGATATCTTGTGATTGAAAGGTGGAAATTTTATGTTTCCTTTATGCATGTTTTATGTGATACGATTATGTTATGGTTCTTGAGAATTGTTATGAAGACGGGTGGTTCTGTGATAAACTAAGGGCGGGTGAGCCCAATATAGCTCTCCAATGCATTGGGTAACACGAAGGAGTTAAAGGTTAAGGTTTCTCTGAAGAGATTTAGGGAATATACTGTTATGGGTATTCCAAACGTAATCAAGAGGGTTACTCCCTACGTAAGAATGTTATGAATGCCTCAAGTTACCTTTATGTCTTATGATTTCTATGATTTATTCAAGATTTGATGAGGTATATTAAAGTGCTTATGTTTTATGGGTAATGTATGATTTCATTCTTATGTATATATGAACTCATGTTTCCTTTCCATATTTTTATAACCCTTACTTAGTTTTTTATGCTCATCCCAAGTTTTTGAAATATTTTTCACAGGTCAAGGGAATGGTACATGATATGTTGATAGTGTCAAGGAAGTGTCAAGAAAGAATCCATGTTTTATTTTAAATTTTTTTCTGTTGATGGGAAAAATTAATACTATCTTTTATGTAACCACTTTGTTTAAATATGGAATGTAATGCATGTTTTATGATCTAATTCTCTAAAACTCTAAACCTGAAAAGATCTTCAATGTGTAATCTTGTAATAACTCAATATTAAGAAAGGTTTAAGGATGGGGACTTATAATATATCCATCATTACCCAATTCAATATAGGGATATGCAATTCTCGTCCCACCAATCACATAATTAAAATAATATATATGTTTTCCATATGTTCATATGAAATTATTCATATGATAACCCATGAATAGAAAATTATTTTCACAAAAAATTCATTATAGTATAACCAATGGCAAATGAAATTGGTTAAATAATCATTTAATAATTTAATCATATGAAAACTCATGAAAAAGAAACTAGCTTTATAATCATATTTTCATCATAATAATAAAACATCTAGATAAATTATAAGGATAGAATAATTGGATAATATCCCTAGTAAAGTGTAGGTAGAAAAATGTTTTCATAGGTGAAAAATTAAATTAAATTATAACTATATAATCTATTAAGAAAATATCCTTTTCACATTGAAATCACTTATTTAAAAATCTAAAATGTTTAGAAATATTAATGAAAACATTTTATTTGAAATGATCTATGAATATTTTAATGGAAGATTAATTTCATTGAGTTCTCATGAAGGTAGTAAATTCTATTTATGATATATAAGTTTGAAGAAAACATTTCTTTCATACTTTTGGAGAAAAATTAAAAAATGTACCACATTTAGAAAATGATAAGAGTATTCCTTTTTGTAATTTTTTTTAAAATGAAATCATGTGTAAAAATGAAATTAAACATTAATAATAGAGCATTAAAAATAATATTGGAAACATTTTAAGAAAACATTGATATTTATGAAAAATTATTTTTGAACAAAGAGAGAAATAATATCAATTTTTTCTTAGAAAAATTATTTCAGCCTCTTGAGTTCTTAAAGAGAGGAAAATGATTATAAAATATGAAATATAAAAATAAAATAGTTTTAGAATAAAAATCATGGGATTATTTAGTTATTAGTGAAAAAATATTCTCATTATAAACTTAATCATAAATAGTCCAGATAAACAATGTGAGTGTGACATGAACACCTTACCACATAATTAATATCTTAATCAAATCCTATGAAAAGAGAAAACATTATATTGATTTTTAAATTTTTATCATTATAATAATAATAAACATAATAAAAAATCATTTATATTATATACACCACAGAAAGGAAATAAGAGGTAAATATGACATATGTCTAACATAAATAAGCATGAGATGAGAAACCCTTACATCAAGATTGAATTGTTTCAAAATCTCTCTAGCCTCAGGTATAATAAATTTAAATCTATTATAATTATATTCAATGTTTAGGTTCATAAATAAAATTTCTTTTATCATCCACTTGTAAAATTTCCCTAATTATTTATAAATAATTCCTTATTAAAATTGTAATTTTAAGGTGTTAACTATTTTGTTTTCCATAGAAATTTCTGATTAGTAGTTCTGGTCCCTATACTTTGATCACTTTTCATGAGTATGTAGAATATTAATCATAATATAAATATAATATATAGTAATTATATATATATATATAACCATTACTATAAAATAGAAATATAAAAATGAATTACACTGTTCCTAGATACAGTAGACCGTACGTGTGCAGGAACAGTGTTTCCACTTTTCAAATGATTGAATTGACGAAAGGAAAATAAAAAATAATAATTAAATAATCATAATTATAAAATATAAATCATATATATTAATTATTTTTATCCTTTTACCATCCATTTAAAATGTAAATGTGAAATAACTCTCATCTCTTCATGGAGGAGGTTATCCACACGTACTCATGAGCAACATTATCATTTTACAAGGGATTGGTATTAAAAAGTTAGATTTGTTATTATAAATATATAAAAATAATTATTTCATAAATATCATATAAAAACATTAATAGCATAATAATAACCATAAATAAAATATGGTGATCAAAAATCAACCACATCACTACGTGGAGACGGTAATTTGTACATATGAACTAGAGATACATTCATTTACCATTTTTTGGGAAGGTGGGTGGATAATTGTGGTTTAATGATTGTAATAACATTTAATTATATTAAGGATGATTAATTTATTATTTTATGATTAATAAGACATATTTAGAGGAATGAAATAATGATATAAATTGAAATAGGATGGGTAAGATGATTACATATTTTTCTGTTATCCTCCTCTAGATCCCTTCTTATGGACCATTATAATGGAATTTTAGGAGAACCATAAACAACTAATATATGGATAGATAATTTTATAATATAAATAAGAATGTTTTTTTGAGATTGAAGGATCAATTTTGTGTAATGGTTGGAAAATAAGGTCTTCTTTAAGGGGGGAAGAGGACACACTTTGAATTTTTTTAAAAGATTAAAATATAATTTAGTCATTCTCAAGAAAAATGCTTCTAATGGATTGATATTAAAATAAGAATACTATAGATCCTAAATAGAATAAAAAATTATACTTAGATATAATTTAGTTTCAATTTAAACATTATCATTTTTATTAACCCATTCGTTAAACATTATTGAAATTAACTGTGATAATAACTATTTCTATCATAAAGGGTAATGAATTTAAACATAAATTGAAAAGGAGAACATAAATGTACCATAATTGATATTTTAAACCATAATCCATTAACATCGATGAATAAAATATTTTATGAATTTTAAACCATTTAATAAAATATTATTCATAATAAAATTTCATAAATGTCAATTTAGGAACTATTAATTTAATTTGAATTTAAAAACAACATGACATAAATTTAATTATAATAAATAAATTTAAAAAAAAACATAATATATCTTATTTATCTAAAAAATCATGTAACACAAGAATTCCTTCAAATTAGTTTACTTTCATTATTTTTAAAATGTTTTATTTTATTTTTATATTAATTAAATAATTACCATGTTAGAATTGCATACATGATTAAGGTAATTATTTAATCAATAAATATTTGAATAAATTACCATGATAAAAATTCATTTATATATAAAATAAAAATTTATAACTGAACATATCATATTTTTAACATTATGTAAAAAATTTATACATAATAAAACAAACAATATGACATTTTTTTGCTTTTCATTACATAAAATATTTTGAAGGTCAAAATCAAAGCTAAATAGAATCAAAAGGTCATATTTTATATGTTTGGATGATTAAAAATGAAATAAAATCATCCAATGATATTAATTAAAGTGGCACAGTTATTTATTTGTCCTCATTATATTATTTTTTACCTTAATTTCTAGATATACCCATACAAAGGTGATAAATATTTACTACGATAACTATTTATAACGCCAAAAAATATAATTAATCTATTTAAAAAAATTTATCCTCCTGATTCCAAATAAGGAATATATTTTTCAAAATTCAATTTTATAAGTGAAAAAATTTAATTTTTAAATAAATGTGAAAAATGTGATGAAAACCATTTTCTAGAAGAATAAATTTGTAATCATAAAACTATATTTATTATTTTCACATTCCATGAAAAATATTTGATAAATTTCAAAAAATATATTAGATATATAATTTATAAATTTAATTAAAAATAATCACAAATATTTATTAATTTAATTTTTTCATATAAAAAATACTTTACGTGCATAAAAAAAATTTCAAGAAAAATATAAATTTTACTTTAAAGGGATTTTTACTTTTATATATAATTAATTGATAAGAAATGAATTTATTTTAAATTTTTTTATATCATACCGTTTTTATAATTTAGTTATTCATATTCATACTCAACAATCAATTTTCTAGGAAATAATTGTCATATAAAATAATAATATTTTAATTATATATTATGGATCTTTAAGAAAAATTTTGTGAGTATATGAAGTTTCCAAAAAAAATTACTTTATGATAAATATTTTCTAAAATCTTGAGGTGTTACAAAGGTAGTAAACTAATTTTCTAAACTAACATATATAACATTGATTTGATGTTTCTTGTGTTTATATGGTTATTACCATGGGATTGTCCTAGTTTTTTTCCAATTATCGAACATGTTTACCAACTTAAAATGTAAAGGGGCTAAATCCACATCATTTTGGGAATTAAAGGAAGGTTTTGAAGAGATAAATTGGATAATTATTGATACACTAGTTTTTACTCTACCATCATGTAAGGAAGGATTTCTAATATATAATGATGATTTGAGAATAGTACTTCGTTGAATCCTTATGAAGAATGATAAAGTGATTTTGTTTACCAAAATTAAATTTAAAATCCATGAATATAAATATCAAATTCATGGAAATATGTTTTAATCCATAATATTTTGTTTTAAAATATAAAGAAACTACCGATAGTGTGATTTATGTGTTATTTATATGGACCACAGAGTTTAGTGTATCTCTTCTCTAAGTTGGTGACTAATATGAGGCAATGATGATGGAAATAACTATACAATGACTAATATTTCATGATACACTACCACATTTTTAATGTAAATAATCTGACTACTACATTTATTAAGAGGAACTATAGAGTTCTAACCATTATAAGGATTACTAAGGATCCTATATACAAGGATCTAGTAATGATGGATATAGAAATTTTTAGGTGAGGGTATTCATCATTATTTTTCTATGAAATATTTTTAACATCCATACAAGATAAGATAGTGAATACCCAACATGATTTAGAGAATATAAAAAATAATATTAATGAATAAAATTATTGTAAATTGTTATAATTTATTAGTGGGATGAAGTATTGATGTTTGGGAAGAGGTTATATGTTCCATTTATTCCAGGGTTGAAAATGGAACTTCTAGAAGAATAACATACCTCAATTTTATCTATACACCCATATAACACAAATATGTATAATTATTGTTTTATAACAGCTCTGGCGGGAAAGTATGAAATGAGAAATTTTCAATAATGTGTCTATATAATTAGTATTCAAGGAGGTAAATTTTGAAGACAATATCCTATGGGAGTCATGAAAAATCTTCTTATATCCATATAGAAGTGTAACAATTTAACTATAGACATCAACACTAGACTCACATAGACTCCAAGGAGTTATCATAACATTTGGGTCATTATTAATCATCTTACTAAGAATTCTACTTTACTAGAGATAAGAGAAGAGCTACCCCTTGGCCAATTTGCCCAGATCTAAATCAATTAAATCAAAATGCTTCATATATTACCTATATTAATTTCATCTGATCATGAAACTATTTTAAAATAGAAATTAAATAATATTATTTAAAAATATCCTAACACTAAGATACATTTAAGAGCCTCCTATCATACCTAAATTGATGGGTAGTCGGAATGGTGTAACCATACGTTTGAAGATATGGTCATGTTATGTTAACATCCAAGGTACATGGGATAATTATATATCATTGTTGGAGTATTTATGAAATAATATATTCCAATCAAGAAGATATATGGAACCATATAAAGCAATTTATGGGAAGAGGTTTCATACACCCACATTTTGGGATGATGATGGGGAATGAATGATAGTTATCTTAGATTTTGTAGAGGATACGACCATTAAATTATAAACTATTCAAGATCCTATTAAAGTAGCCTATAGTATTTAGAATATTTATGATAATAATAAAAGTATGGAAATGGATTTTCATGTTCAGAATAATCTATTCTTGAAGGTTCTCCATTGAAGGAAGTTACCATTTTTTAAATAGTAGATGTTAAGCCCAAGGTTCAATGGTCCTATTGAAATAATAGAATGAAATGGGGATGTAACTTTCTAATTGGATATATCTCCCAACCAATCTAAAGTACACGATATTTTAAAAGTTTCAAGATCATGGGAATACATCACAAATCCAACACATTTTCTCAAATTTTAGGTAATAGAGTCAGATCTTGACAAGTCTTGAAATGATAATTATTTCCACATTCATGAAACTAGATATCATGCATTTTGGAATCAAAAAACTCATTTATTGAAATTAATTTATTGAAATAGAAAAATATGAGTGTAAAATTGGGTTCATAAAGTATATATAAGGAAATATTGGAAACATTTGTTAAATAATTTATATATACCTAATTTATGGAGAAAATTATTTATGGGGAGGGGGAATATAATCCCCAAGATGGAAATATAGTAGGTAAATAAGACATTTTGAGACCATGGCACAAATGTTCCCTTTCAAGATTCATTATTCAACACATTGTTTAAATATAAAATTTTAGAAAATAAAATTCGAAAAATCTAATTTTTTTTAATTCATCATAACAAAATTTTCTTAGTGTGAATTGTTTTTCATTTTCTGTAAGGGATAGTTTCTGGTCAAAAATAAGATTTTTCACGAAACATGTAATTTTTATAACATTACCATTATATCATAATTAGCTATGCATTTATACATATTTTAATTAAAATATATGAATTTAATTAATGAAATTATAAATTTCAAAATATTTTTTGATCTCAGTAAACATATGGAAAACAATTTAAGAACTAATAAAAATGATACTTTGATATAAAAATAGTTTTAGGTCTTTTTATTGTGTAATGTATTTTAAAGGGAAATTAATTTTTGGATTTCCTTTAAAGACTTATATCATTTATTTATTTTATAATAAATGAATTTATATTATTAAAATAAATATCAATAATGATTTTATCTTATATACAAATTTATATATTTAAAATACAGTTTTTCTAAAATCTATTTTTACACGATTAAGTGTGTTTATTTTAAAATTATCATCTCTCTCCATTAGAAATTTATTTTTTGTAAAATGAATTTTTAATTTTTAATTCTATGTATTAAATGATATAAAATGGTCATTATAAAACATTTTTAATTAAAATTACATAATAAGATTAGAAATTAATAACCATGGTGAAAATAAATTTAGGTTAATGATAAATGGTTAAAATAAAAATCCCCAAAAAATTGAAAGATGTATCCAAAAAAAGTGGTTGATGAAATTTTTTATATATAATCTTTTTTACCTCAAAAAGTTTCAATTTTTTCCTATAAAAAAATAGTAAACATACATTATTTAAAATATAAGGGTTACTCCCAAAACTACCATCCCTTTCACCTATAAAAGGTTAACATCTTTTCACATCATGACTCGATAATAACTAATGTTTTTCCATAAAACATTGTAGTATTAGCCTTCAAGATCCATCTCCATCATTTGAGATATTATGGTCACCATTAGTTACAATAAGGCCATCATTTAAAATGAGACTTCCAAGGAAAATTCAAGTCCCCATCATGAGTGTTATAAAAAAATTAACTTTTCCCCATAATTATGACATATAAATCTAATTATAGTCATAGTAGTAAAATTATATTTTAATGATTTATATACAATAATGTTACTATATTAAGGATATTACCATTTTTTATTTATATAAAACAACTATATATTAAAAAATAAATGTCATTCATGAGATTTGCGAACTACCACCTCCATGCTGCAATGTGTTTAATTTTTAAACACCTACTTAAAAGGATGGATATAAGTATGTTATTATAGGATAAATAATATGCTTTTGATATCATTAAGGCTTTTTAATGATAATTTTGAAAAAAAATAATGATATTATCAAAAACAAATCATCGTTAATTTAATCATTTAAAGTATGCGTAAAAGGAGGATAATATTTTATTAAAATTATGTAATGGATTCATATTCAATACATATTCTTATAAATCATTATAATACAGATATATAATACTAATAAAAAAATAATATCATTTTTCTTTTATTCTAATTATTTTACAAAAAAACTACCTCATAATCATTTGTTGAATCCAGGTGTGCTCACAATTGGGGTTTTTACCACCTAATTGAATAATAAAATGAATTTATATTGTGACTCACTATGTTAAAATAATTAATTTTATAATATGATATAAATTATTTAATAATATATTTTTTATTCTTGAGATGTTATATCAATATTTAATTATTTAATTAAGAAAATTAACTTCAATCATCAAGAATCTCTGAAACATTCTAATTATCGATTTTATATTCAATATAAAAGACTAAAAACCAAATAAATGGGTTTAAAACATAATATATAGTTATAAATAAACAATAATAAGATATTTAATAATATTTTGATGATTTAATTCAAATTAAAAAACACAAACACCATAACTTCGAAACTAGTAGAAACATTAACTTCCATAAAAACTGATATGGAAAATCCAAAGAACTCATTTATTGAATGATAATTTATGAAAATTAATTTGTTAGGTTTTTAAATAAGTTATTAATATATATATGTTTGTGATATATAAGGATAATATACATTCAAGCATATAAGTACAAGATGTATGTGTTTTCCATTTAAAATTCCTCTCTCTGAGACTTATTTCTATTATTCACACAATTTCATTTATGGGTTGTATATAATACCTATTTGAGATGTTATGTCATGAAATTAATTAATTAAATTTATTTTAAGTTGACGTTTAATCAATCTATTCCATGTTTTTATGATTTAATTCCTACCCAGGACATAATTTTGTTTTTTATCTAAATTTTAAATCTTTATGAATTAGTTTATAATCACAGAATTTTTAATTTTTTATGGTCCATACATTACCATGTAAGAACTTTTTCCATGATACTCATGAAATTTAAGGTATTTTAAGGTCTATACTATTGTCTATATTTTATATTCATTTTATTATAGAGTTACATTTTCCATGGGGGAAAATAATCTTATGTTTCGGTAAAGTAAATATTTGTGTGATTTCCATGAAAATACATCCCTATATGAATATAGAAAATTGAATACAATTGTGGCATAGATTCCCTAAGATGTGATAACAATAAAAGGGATTGGTTGAGAATTTACTCAATAATTTCCATTATGCATAAGAAGTATTCCTAAGACCTTACACCAGTGTAGATGCTACCAATGGGTATGCTTTAAAAAATTAACACACTCTCAATGAATGATAATAATTTATTTTTCCTAACATTTCCCTAGTCTCTTACCAATTCATACTACTGAACCTAATTGATGTATTCTATATAACACCCTAAAAATTTTAGGGACCCACACCTTGATATTTCCTTGATAAGGGAGATTCAGTTTACTTTGATGTTACAACATGAAATCTATGTTTATGAAGGGATTTTCCCCTTAATATCCACATTATTATATTCCATGGGGATATATTTGATATCTGTATTTTTCAATATATGGATAGAAATGTTTTATTCAGTAAGAGGTTCCTTAGGGAAAGGTATGAATAGTCTTGATGAATCTTATAATGAATGCATTATAATAAATCAGGTGATGGGTAGGGTATGACATTGGACATCAGATTGATTCATTAATAGGTCTTTTGAGACAAAACAAGTTAGGTTTTAGTGTATTAATTTTAAAATTAAAGGAAAGTTTCAATCTAATATAAATTAAAATCATTTTTTTGAGGTATATTATTTTTAATTCATTTAGTACGAGTTTAATTATTATTATTATTATACAAGTTTTCATTTATTTTCATAGATATAGAATTCTTTAGGTTCAAGTTTATTATGGATTTATATTGTCCCTTAATTCATTCAATATAACTTATTCCATGTTTATCTTAATTATTATTCCATTGTATGCTACTCCATACTTTGAATATAAGATCACCTTCATTTTTTTTCCTTTCTCATGAAAAAATGAAAGTGGAATATGATTAAATATCAGGGATATTATTTAATGTATAATCATATTCTTTCCATATATTTATGCTATATCATATGTTTGGAAATGTAATGTAGTTATATAACTGATCTTATAATACTACTATACTATTTGATACCATATGAAAAATTGTAATTTTTACCAATAATTTAAAATAACTATTGGATCAATATTTTTGGACTGTATTATGATCAATGTATAGAAAATATTCTATTAATGTAGATAAATAAATAATAAAACCATTTTATGATTATAAATGCATTTTACTAAAAATTTCATTTTTATACACTATAGATTTAAATTTTAATAAAAAATATGTAATTTTTAAATTATGGTAAATATGTTATTGATATTAATGGTTGATAAAAAATAATTTAATAAGTAATATATAGGAAATATTATTAAGAAAAATTAACATTTGAAATTATTTTTTTCAATGATTTTTTTTATATTTCTAATTTTTAAATATAAAAGTTAATTTTATAAACATTAGAAATAAACTTAAGTTAAAATGTGTAAAAATTAAAATTAATCACATAAAAAAGTTCCAACAGAGGATATATTTTATTTTATGTAAAAAATAATCACCATGGTAAACATTTAATGATGAAGGGTAAAACGGGGTAACCTAATGTTTCTTGATATTTGCTAAGGTAAAATTACACATAAATCTTATAAAATTCCTTTTTAGTAGTTACTGAAAATATCACATTTAATTACAATATTTTCCCACCTAACACACCTATCTACCCTATTATTAAATCTTTATCCCCACCCACAATTAGTTTATAAGGAAATATCTATCTTTTTCTTCATATAAAAGGAGCTCCTTTCCACCCACTTAAAGTCACACCTCTCCCACAAAATTTTATTGAATCTCATACAATTATTATACCCCAAGAGATTCATTACATGTTTTAAAACATATGGACTCCATGAGAAATCCTATATCCTCTATTTATATGAGCTATTTCAAGATAAGATTCAAGTTCTTAGTTTGGTTAAACCACTTTCATGGAATTGAATAGTAATTGATGTGGGATTGTAATAACAAATTCCCTTATTTAAGACATGTTATGTATTGTACACCTATATTAATTTATTTGGTGTATAAAATACCCAATGTAATATTTTACCATAAATATATATATTTTAATATCATTAAATTTCTAATTTATGTTTTCTCTTTAAAAAAGTTTTTATTCAACAGTTATCAACGATTTAATGGTTTTGTTAACTCAATATTTGTTCATTTGGTTTTGATCATTCTACTTGAAAATTATTCGTATAAATGGGGAATATTATACTTCAATATATAATTATATTGCACATAATATTTTCATTCCAAGTAATGTGACATTTTAAATTTAAAACATATTCTTTAATGTATTTATTTCTATATTATATTTTTTTTGTTAAGAATAATTCCCATACACTCAAATAAACTCTTCCTCTTCCATGTCTATGTTTTTTATTCAAAAAATATCTTGATTTAATATTTTAAATGAAAATTTGTATTATCACATGTGATTATCATATTTCTCTTTACCTATTTTTAAAAGGAAATTTTATTAATTTTTTAATCATGTGAGTTTTGATAATGGTATTTCAAATATTGAAACAAAATTTCTTTTAGTGATCAAATATTTTAACTTCCATTCCTAATTTTTTGGATTAAAATTACTTCTTTTAAAATTGTAGTTATTGAATTTTTTTTTAAAAAAAATAAAAAATTATTCCATTGAACTTATCAAAAGTATCTTTTGAATGAGACTCATAACTTCATATTTTTAAGATAACATTTCAAATGTTTTATAAAAGGTCTTTTTATGATTTGGATTCATTTATTCTGTTTGTCTCAAAAATGAAAATACACTGAAAATTTTATTTCATGAATAACCATCTAAGAGATTTTATAAATCATAAATTTTAGGTGATTGAATTTTAATAACAATAAATTATATTTATTGAGTCCGTTTCATGTGATACAATTTGGAGTGTGATATGAAATCTATTTTCATTCCTTGTGTTATTCCTGATATGATTAATAAATGATTTCAAGTTTCACACATGTGTATATATTTAATTTATATGATGGGTTGGTTTTATATAAAACTCTAATGAATTTGGGTAGAAACTTATATATATTGAGATAATAATAAGAAAATAGTTTTGATTCTTAATACATAATGGGAAAGAGGTTGAGGTGCATTATGCAATTTGTTATTACAAAAACAACGTGATTCTTGATCAAATATATTACTGGATAAAAGTACTGATTCATTATCCACTATGATATGATATTATATGTAGTTAACCATGAGACATGCTATATTTTCATATATACAAAAATGTAAAACAATCTTATTCCATAATTCAATTCTGTGTGACATGCCTATGATATGATCCATGGATTGTAACAACTTGTATTTTTATAGAGGTAAAAATCATTTGTTTTTCAATTTTAACCTTTGGTTTGATCATGATAAACATTCACTATAACCTATGGAAGGTACCATGATCATCTTGTGTTTTTTAAAAGCTTTAATTTCTATAAAATGGGCTAAAAAACAAGGCTTTATGGTTATTTTAAGCTGTACGGGGGAAACAAAGGTGAAACACAAGCAACATGGTATGTCTACAATAGTAGGATTCCAGGAGCACTGTCGTGTGACCCAAATTTAGTTATTAAATGTTTTATTTCACACAGTTTTTCCATAGATTGGGAAATTTTTCACCTTAACCATGCTCGAAAATTCCTTAAGTATTGAATTTTTCATAGTTTGTGCATGGTTTGGAAAACCATGTGTCTAAATAATGCACCCTTAGGTTTTGAGTTAAAAATTACAAAAGCCCCTCACATAAAAATAAAACCTAATTTTCTTTTTATCCTATTCCTCCAATGGATGGTATGAGTTTCCTCCTCCCATATCTTCCCAAACCCTCCAATTCAGGCTTCCAAATATCTCTCCACTCTGGTGTCCAATTTAAGATTTGTTGAAGGTATTATATTACTTAATGGTGTTATAAAGTTTCTTTGTTTTGTTCCAACCTAATCCAAATACGAGTCTGATATCAAATGATAATTTTTCTATGGCATTAAGGTAGGTTGTTTCTCATTTCCCCCTTTTTTTGATGATTTATAGTGTATTCCATTTTACCACTTTTTGGTCTTTGCTGAGAATCCATGTTTGAATGACTTACTCATACCAAATTGATCCTTTCACCTTGATACATGCTTAATGATTCTTTTTTAGTATGTTCGAGTGTGTGGACCTTGGTTATGGACACCCCTTGGGAATTCCTTGTAAAATTACCACTTATAACCAATTGAATAAAATACCTGGGATGCTATAGTGACACTAAACTTTTTCACATATTATTACATGATTTCAAACATGATTAACTATAAAATCAAAAGACATGGACCATAATGTATTATTTCTCTGGAATAATTGGTACATACAACTAAAAACATTGGACCAAAAAACTGGGGATAACATGAACAAAAGGGATGAGATGAAAATCCCAGTAAGGGAATAATCATATGAATAAAACATAGAATATCGGTTAGAAGGAATAAAATGATGATGTAAAGGCATGGAATATGAATAAAAATAAAGAAGAAAAACATGTATAACATGAGGACATATAATCATTCCATTATAGGAATGTGGAAACAATATATAACATGATATAACATGAGTCAAGGCTTACCTCCAAGACTATATAACATGGTGGAAAATGTCCCATAAAAGAATCATATTCCCTACCTATCCTAAAATTACATCTTGCGAGACTAAACATTATTCAATTCATTGGAGTGGTATGTAGTCAGACCCATCATAACTTTTTCATGAATATGTGTTCAACATGAAGAATAAACCTAAGGGTTACCCATGGAAATAAATGGGTATCATAATCATTTCACAAGTCATAAAAAATGATTATATATAAAATGCATCAATAAAAGAATAGATTAAAAACATATGTGGACATTTATAAGGTAAAAATAAACATTGATCATGATATGTGAGGTCAAACTAAAGTTAATACATGTTAAAATAGTGTTTAAGATACTTTAGAAATAAAACATTTTAGTGTGGTTCAAGAAAAATAATAAATATTCATTAAAAAAATGTATAATTGTATTATAAAACAAGAAATGAACCTTTATTGTTTTTCCTGATAAAACGAGAGATTTTATAGAAATAATAGTCACTTAAAATAGATTATATAGTGCACTAAAAAATGGGTAATAATTCAAGATGTTGCCTTAAATCGAGCTTGCTTATTTGGAAGAATTTTGTAGGGAACCTTTTAAAAAACATGTATATCCCCAAAAAAGGATAAATAGGTTCTGATGCATGATTTTGGTACATATAAACATAATTTAGAAGATATATATAAAAATAAAAATAGAATTTCATTTTGGTAAAAAGAGAGTAAGAGTAACTAGAAGAAATAACGGAGGTTCTGGTAGAATCCCTCACCTTAAGTACGAAGTTATTATTAACATGATCTTAATGTCCTAGATAACCAAATTAGAATAAATAATTAATAATCACAGAAACTTTTATACATTTAATTTATTTATTATAATTTTATTAAGTTCATTCATGTCCTTTTTGATGAGTTATAGTTTTCAATTTTATCGTTCGAGAGTGCTCGTTTTCTTAGTTTTCATGATCAGTTCACTTGTATAAGAGTATGACAGTTCAAGTAAAGTGGAAATATATATCCACAATTTAAGCTATAAGTTATTAATTAACATAAAAAATGTTAAATTATAATATAAATCATTTGTTTATTTCGTGTTAGGATGGATATTTAGATAAAAGTTAATGATTATTGTTTGAGTTTATCTTGGCAGTTTTTGATCACAGTGAACTCATTTTGTTTTATAAATTAATATCATGTGTAAAAAATGAATCTAGAACATTAAATAAGATATAATACATATATTACGATATTTTTCAACCATAAAAATGGTTTCATGACCCACCATGTAGACGATAAAGGAAATTTTAAACCCGTCATCCTTGAATGCCATAAATTAACACATCGTGGATGATGATTTCATTTTTAGTATAAAAGGAGGGTGATATAGATATGGTGAAAAATTATTCCCTTATAATAATAAAAATCAAATATATATAATGTCTTTTAGTTATCTTAATTTTTTTGGGGGAATTTGAGGAGAGGGAAACAAAATAAAGGAACTTGAAAAAAATTAAAAGAAAAGGAAGAGGGATTTACTTCTTGATTCTTTTTTCTTGAGAACCTCTTTAGGGGATAGGCTTTGGAATTTTATAACAAAAAAATCTCTTGGACATGGGGGAGGGTCTTGTGAGGAGATTTGAGTAGAATTTGGATAAGGTACAAGGTTTGAGAGGTGTGAGGAGAATAGGTTGTGACAGTGTTATTTATAGAGAGGGGAGGGATTTTTTATCATTATTTTATTATTTTTCCTAAGTATTGTGAATAGTTTGAGTATTATCATCAAAAATATTAAAATAATTTTTGGGAGTTATATATTATGGTTCTTAGATTAGTGATTACTTAAGGAATAATGTATTTAACTAATAATATATAAATACCATAAATTGTCGTATTTCACTATTTTCAAAAAATTATAGTATTTTAGAAAAACCTAAAAATATCACCCTAACTATTTTAGAACATGAAATTAAATCCATTTTATGAAAATAAATTTCAAAATATGATAAATTTAATTTTTAATTAAAGTCATCATTTAGTCAAAAAATACAAATTTTAAAACTATAACTGATTTTATAACACTTTGAAAAATTAACTATGGTATCATAAAATTATCTTGAAATCATAAGAAAAGAAATATTAATTTATGAATACATTATATGTTTTTTAAAATTATTAAAATAAGAATAAAATTAAAATTAAATATTTACAACTTTTAAAAATACACACAATTATTTAATAATTTTTAAAATATTTATTTACTTATACTATGATATAATTATATCATATTTTCATTTATATCATGATTAAATTTTATTTATAATTTTATGGGTGATTTTACTATTCATTTCCTCAGTTTATTATTCGTAAGGATGATATTACTATTCTTAATGTCAAGTTACTATTTCATTGGTATATGTTCTTTAACTTCCAGAAATACTTCTTATTTCATTCATTATTTATTTATAAAATTTGGATTTTGTTCTTAATGAGATTTTATGTGATTATACTTTGTGAAATAATTACAAGAAAGTAATTTCCATTGATACAACATTTGGTCATTACGTTCTTCACCCTTAAGAAATTTCTCCCTCATAATTTAATTTTTTAATTATATGTTGTAAATGGGTGTGGGTAATTCTCTTTACGACACATATGTTTTTAGTAAATATTTTCTTCAAATAAGTACAATTCTTCAATAACTTGCATTTCATGAAATCATGATTTTAAACGAGACAAGATATTTCCTTAGTATAAAATGACCATTATAACCTACCTATTAACTTTTCAATAATAAATATAACTAACTTATGAAAATGTATGCTGAATTCATTGGCTACAAATTATTTATCAAAAATATAATCCAATTAAAGGAAAAAGAAATAATTTTTTATGTGTCAATAAATTAAGTGAATTATAATTATTAAATTAAATTAATGAAGTATATATGTTATATATTCAATTACATATTTACGATATTCATCCAATATTTATTTTAGTCAGAAAATGAATAAACCATATTTTATGTATAAAAAACCTATATTTTTTAAAAGGGTAATTTTATCGCCTTTTAATGGAGAGCCCACTTTATATTAAAATTTCGACAAAATTAATAATTTTTATAACAAAAAATAAACATATTATTTATAATATTGATATAAAAATTTATTTTGGGTGAATTTTTTATATTCTTCTGATAACATTCATATTTTGATGAATAGTAAAAATATACAAATATTTAATAGAAAACAACCTTTTAATAAAAATAATTTATATGGTTGAATTATATTATTGAATGATTTTAAAGTATAAATATATTATATTTTTATCATTTAATTTAATTTTGGTCAATGGTATTAATTTTATATTGAACTCATACGTAAAAAAATTCTATCCTTTACAATGTCTTATCTTCTAAAACATGTTTTCTCATTCTGATAATGAGAATAATTGAAAATAAATTCCCACTATTTATTTTTTATTTTGAATTTTGAAAAATTGATTCCATATTTAGAATCAATAGAAATTAATTATTTAAATAGATTTATTTTATTTTTCAGAATTATGAATAGTAACTTCTGTAATTTTTTTATTATTATAATAAATGTGTAAATCTAGTAATTAAGGGTAAAAATAATATAATAAATTTACACTGACACTTGTACTAAAAACACTGGATGATTTTTTTATAGCATTAATTTTCCTTGGGTTGAAATGGTATCTTTTGGATTAGAAAATTTAATATATTTTATATAAAGAAAAGTTAAATTTGTTTTGCTGTAATTTTAATAACTATATATTTTTTAATATATGATTATAGGGAAGATTAATTCTGATATAAATACTCTTTTTAATGATAAAATGATTTTCTTTATCATGGTAATTTATTTTTAATTTTTCAAAATTAAATAATTACCTTAATGGATTATACATTGATGATGTGGAAATTATTTAAATGATGATAAATAAATAATTTTTTTTATTAAAATGATAATAACCATTAAAATGACTAAAAGCTTGACTGAATCTGAGTGGTATAGTATATTGTTACCCTAATCATACAAGGGTCGAGTTATTGACCATTTGTATCCATAAAGAAATGATTATGTCACTTATAATATTTTATTTAAGGTGATGTTAAAGTTGTCACATTCATGTTTTAATAAATATT
Organism: Viscum album; assembly: GCA_963277665.1. Taxonomy (NCBI): domain Eukaryota; kingdom Viridiplantae; phylum Streptophyta; class Magnoliopsida; order Santalales; family Viscaceae; genus Viscum; species Viscum album. The sequence goes on along the minus strand of OY728143.1, from coordinate 1,705,817,045 downwards.
AACTTTTTAATGTATGATTTGTTTGAAATTATATTCTACTATAAGTACTATTATAAAATATAGAGTATTTATCTTTATCATATTAATTTAATTTTTATTTTTATTCAACAAAAAGTATATTAAATACTTATATAAAACTGATGTAGTAATTATTTTATTAATGGAAAATACAAATAAATGCTTATAAAAATATTAAAATAAATTTAATTTGGGATAAATAATATATACATTGAAGTTTACAAACTACCATTACCCCTATGTATTAAAAAAATATTTTTCTCAAGGATAACTTATTTTCTTGATATTTTTAAAAATTATTAAATTAAATAGTTTCAAAATTTGCTCTATTGGTTGTTTATCAAAATAATGTATTATTAAATTATTTAAAAATCATATTTTTTTGAAATATAAAATAATTTTTATTTGTCCTTTAATGTTATAAATAATTCATTTTGGGTCAAAATGAGCTAAAATAAGAAAATATTTAATGCTTTTAATATTGAAATATTTGTTACGTTATTTAATATTAAATAGAATAACTAAGTGATAATTAAAATGAAATGGTTTAAATTGATATAAAAACGTGTATAGAATTTATTTAATGATGATATTACAAAAACATATTATCACATATTCTAATATATTAATTTTTGGTGGTTTTTGGATGTGGTTTGATTTTAATACTAATTAATAGTTATGGAGATTATGAATGTGCCCCTCATATCAATTGTAAAAGGGCACATCCTCCCTCACTTTTTCCCTTCACTTAGAGCCTTAAAGATGGGACATTCCCTAAAATTTTCCCTTATCAACTTCTTTAATTACATTCTAGGGGTTCTGGTTTTCTCAAAATACCAACTATACTTCCATTAATAGGAGACCTAGAGGGAGATCATCGAAGAAGAGGTAATCTCATTTACCGATTCTTTCAAACATATTTCATCTTCTACTTCTGCTTCATGAGTTGTATCCATTATAAAATAATAACTCTAGTATCACATATACACTAATATGTTATTATTATTATGTAACAACCATATTCCACCTTCTATCCATCCAACAAAAAATGAAATCACCACACATGCGTACTTAGGGTTTACCGTCTCCACGCCTGGGTGTAATCTATTTTTTCACCACCACCTTACTTAGATGGGTATAATGATGGAAATAATAACTATATATGATTATTATTATAATATATGGATTATTTAACAATATATATATACCATCCACTTCCATACCATTTCAAAATTACTTGAATGATATTGTTGCTCGTGCATACGTACGACCTACCGTCTCCATGATGAGATGCGTTTTTTTTCTACATGATATCCATTAAATCATGATTCTATAAATGTATATAATGAATAAATAATGTATATATTATATTAATATCATTTTGGAAATGATATAACTATAACATATGAAGATGAATTAGATTTTATTCGATAAAACATGCATATGACAATGAAGTAGTTAATACCCAAAAGATGAGTAATAATGACATGTTATTAACAAACAGATTATAATATGATCATATATGATATCATAAAAATGAATAAGATTTTTTAATAAGTCATTGACATTATTCAATTCATTATAGATGAGGTTCATATAGATACAACGGATATCTAACCTATGGTAAGGTATAATTTCACAATCTCATTATTATATGCGATTGTTTATATGAAAGTATTTACTAAGGTATATTTATCATCCATATCCATATTTCCTAAATATGTATTATTAAATTCTTTTTCAGTTATCCTATAATTTTTTAAAGTCAGTTTTACCCATTGGTGATTTTTTACTAAACATTATGAAAGGAATCTTTTATAATTCACTAGTGCAGAAAACATTTTTTACGTCGGTTATTTTTTATTATTTACGTCGGTTTTTAGGCGACGTTAATACGGACGACGTTATAAATAATGTTTTTTACGTCGGTTATTTAAAACCCGACGTAATATCCCTAACATCACGGTGGTTATCACGTCGGTTCATATAATAACCGACGTGATAAATATGCGCTGGGGGGCTTTATCACGTCGGTTATTCCCTAAACCGACGTGATAAAACGCCTGGGATATCGTTTATCACGTCGGTTTTTTCTAGAACCGACGTGATAAACCGTTCCCGGGGCTTTTATCACGTCGGTTCTTAATATAACCGACGTGATAAAAAGGCCTGGGAAACGTTTTAGCACGTCGGTTATCCAATAACCGACGTGGTAAATCGATTCCCAGGCCTTTTAGCACGTCGGTTATATTAAGAACCGACGTGATAAAAGCCCCGGGAACGGTTTATCACGTCGGTTCTAGAAAAAACCGACGTGATAACCCCCTACCGATTTATTTACCACGTCGGTTATAAAATAACCGACGTGAAAGAAATTTTTTTTTTTAAAATAATTGCACTGCTCTCACCAAAAAGCAACCAGAAACCAAACAAAAATAACCATGCCAGCCCTCCCCCAAGCCCCAACTGAACCCCACCCTCATCTATACCCACCTAACAACCTGGCCAGCCCTCCCCCACCACATTGGAGCCCCACCACAACCCTTGGACACCCCCCACCCCTTGGACAGCCCCCCCACCCCTTGGACACCACTCCCATATCCCTTGGACACCCCCCACCCCTTGGACACCCCCCCACCCCTTGGACAGCCCCCCACCCTCATTTACACCCAACCGGCCCCTTGGACAGAACTCCCACCTCATTTACACCCCCCCGACCCCTAGGACAGCCCCAAACACACCTTGGACACCCCTCCCATATCCCTTGGACACCCCCCAAACACCCACCCACCCCCTTGGAACCTCTCCCCCCCATACCAAAATCCAGACCAGAAAAACCATAACAGTAGACCAAAACAAGAAGTAGAGAAAAATTAAACATTCACTTATATAACATTCAAAACTTACACTGTCAACTTCAAAAAAAACTAAATCCAACCTAAACGACTACGAAATACACAATTACATTGACAATATTCAAAATTACATTTTACATTACAAACAACTAAAAGTCAATCAAACCTGTAAAATAATTTGACCACTCCACTTGTAAGTGTTTGATATCTTCAGCAGTATAGGGTTGAGGGTCATCAAAAAGCTACAAAGGAAAAGGATAGTAGTCAACGTGTATAATGAATAAATCAAATTGAAATATTATGAGAAAGAGGAAATATTACCAGGTCAAAACTCAGAACTGTCCCAGTTGTTATTATTTCATACATAAATCTTAACATGTAATATCCGCATTCGATGATGCCTTGTTGCTCATGACATTTCTGTTTGAATGAGTGTAAATTCAATATATTATTTTTATGTAATAAATCAAAATGTACAAATTATAAATGGATATTTACCTTCGCATATACATATTTGATCTTGAAATTCCTTTTCTTTGCGCTTTTTCGAAAGTGGACCCATGCCCTGTTAGAAAATAATACGAATGGGGTAAATTTAAAATTCATTATAATATATAAAACTATTGTGAAATTGAAACTTACGTTTCCAATATATTCTTAAAACTTTCTCGCACATCAGCATGGAGAGAGCATATCCAATAAAGTGTTTTCTCCCTAGGGAAAAAAACCCCTAACATCCAATGATCCCTGATAAAAGGAAATTTAACGTTAGTGGTTTTTTATGTTAAAAGATAATTAACTCTTTGAGAGGGATGTGTTTCATACCTCTCACAAAAAGGCATCATCCAACACTTTGTGATTACATTCTTTTCAAATCTATCAGCAATATAAAGCATTCTTTGTTCCTCATCCAATGCACATGCTTCAGGGGAAATCAATTGTGGGTCCACGAATCCATATACATCTGTCAGCTCATTCCTCTCACAAATTTTATACAGATACCTAATACAAAGCAGACATAAGTATACATGTTTAATAAATATAACGCAAGGAAAAGGTGTTAAGACTTACATGATAAAAATTTCCACCACGTTGATGCCCAACTTATCTCCAGTGACAAACTCAATGATATCAGTTTTCATAATCCCCACACATAGTTCGCGTCCACAGACATGAGCTTCCATTGTAAAGTCATAATGATCCGCCAACAAATTTGAATATCTTGACAATTTGTCAAGACTGCTAGTATCTGCATCTGATGTCATAGCTATCTGTCTTTGTTGTTGTCTATACAGTATTTCTTTACCTTTGAAGTATTCCTGTAAAAATAAATTGAAAAATATATTAGTTTTCAAATGATAAAACATTAATAAAAATATAAAATAAAAGATATAACATCCATACCTCTATGGTAATGAGTCGAAGAAGTCTGGATGGCCAAAGTAAAAAATGGCCGATACTATGTCCAACTGTCGTCACCTCATCTGTAGGTAATGGTATCCGAGCTGATCTATCTATAATATCCTGTACAGTGACCCTATGATTCTCTACCTCTAACTGTTGATGATGAACTGTATCTCCTATACAATATACCATCCCATATGCAACTATATGATGTTGAGGATCATCAACATACAACTCACAATAAGTAGGTAGCTGCGGCGGAGGAGGAGGATCAAAAATGGGGTCCGCAGGCTGAGGTGGGGGAGTGGGAGCTACTGGGAGAGGTGGAGTGGGAGCTGCACCCTGAAATTGTCTTTGCAAGTCTGCAAACATTAACTGCACCGATGCTCTAATCTTGTCCTCCATTGTCGCATTAATATTATGGACTTCAGCCTCCAAGGATTCTATTTTTTTTTATAAACTCCCTCAACGTTAGAAGTTGAGGAACGTGGCAACACTTTTCTTACCGATACACCTGCCGGATATCCTCTTACACGGCCAGGATGTTCGGGCTTTCCCAATGCCACAGATAAAATATCTTCCCTCCCAGATGGTGTAAATGTCCCCTGTGAACTCTGCTCCTCAAGAGAGTCCTGTAATAATTATTTGAACATTTTTATAATGATTGGAAATATATGACGAAAATAGTAAACTTAAATAAATAAAATAGATATCTTACAATCCTCTCAACTACGAGTCTCGATTCTTCCGAAAGATATTGTCCTTTTTTGCCCTTCCAAGCTCTTTTCCATTTCTCATGTCTAGATGGAGGGGATGGAGGGGCCACCTCTCCAGAGCTTGAAGACTCAGCTCTTAGTTGTTGAAATTTTTCTGCCATCATTTGTTCTTCCAATAATGCATACCCTCCCCGAGATAAACTATGAGGGTATACATTTTTAGATTGGATCTCTTGATGAGCTTTCCTTGTTTGCTGTAAATTAAGAATAAGTAATCATTAACAAAACAATAATAAGATCATTTATATAAGAAAGCTTATAAAAGTTTACATTGCCCTTACCAAAAATGATTCTTTTCTTCTACTTTCAAAAAGTTGTCTCCATGTGTCTTCATCTATAAAAGGATATATACGACATGGATTCTCACGACTCCTATGACCATAAATGAAATCAGATGAGAGGGTTGATTTGAAATCCCTCCATCTCCTAGCAGCCAACGATAATCATTTCTTCCTGACTCCTCCAGTGTCAGGAATATCAAATGTCATCTGATAAAAAAGAGGTTAAAAATATTATATATACTAGAAACATTTAAAGAACAGTCAAACAATAGAAAAAGATCTTACCAAAATGGTCTCCCACAGCTGAGAAATTATCGCCTTATCCACACTTCTCCAATCATCATAGAGAATGCTTACTTTGCTCTTAGCCTGAGTTGCTACAAAACCCTTAAAATCTTTAGCATTTGGACCTCTAGGAAGATCATCATCATCAAACTCCACGACTATCCTCTCCTCCTTCGTACGGGCAAGTGATAATTTTGGTAAACGTGTGCACCCACGCTTACCAACCTTTGAACTCTTTGTCGTAATAGGAGCATGTGAATGTTCCTCCCCAGATGTATGACCAATATGCTCATCTCCAGAATCATGTGGCTGATCAACAGTTTGATCTGTCATTTTCCTTCAAATCAAAAAAACAAACATTAGTTCACAAATAGAAAAGTGTACTAAATTACATAATAGTAAACATTGGTAATATGGTAAGCATGTTAAACAATGATAAACATGGTAAACACAGGCAAAAGGTTGCCAAGGAGTTGGCCCAAGAAAGCTGAAAAGTGGACTCACTGAGTCCACCGGTCCGCCGGTGTGAGCTCACCGGCCAGCCGGAGGACCCAGGCAGTAGACTTGCCCACTGCCTGGTGCCACCGGCCAGCCGCTGGCTCACCACCGGCCGATCGGTGTACCAGACAACCTTCCTCTGTCTGGACCACCGGCCGGCCGCTGGATCACCACCGGCCGGCCGATGGACCAGACAGAGAGCCTTCCTCTCTGTCTGGGCCACCGGCCGGCCGCTGGCTCAGCACCGGCCGACCGCTGGTGATCCAGACAGAGAGGAAGGCTCTCTGTCTGGTCCACCGGCCGGCCGGTGGTGATCCAGCGGCCGGCCAGTGGACCAGACAGAGAGCCTCCCTCTCTGTCTGGACCACCGGCCGGCCGCTGGCTCAACACCGGCCGACCGCTGGTGATCCAGACAGAGAGGGAGGCTCTCTGTCTGGTCCACCGGCCGGCCGGTGGACCAGACAGAGCTTTGTTCTGGACCACCGGCCAACAGGTGATCCACCACCGGCCAACAGGTGATCCACCACCGGCCAGCCGGTGCGCCCAGGACTTCTCCTCTTTACGGTTTTTATTGTTTTATCGTTTTGGTTTGATACATGTTTTAATAAGTAAAAAATTTACAGTATCTAACATTATATGAAAAAACTAAATGTAAACAAGAAATAAACTTGTGTTACCTGTAATTTTAGGAATGTACAGTTGGATTGTTTTCCCAAATTCCTTCGTCGTGATCGTTCCTTATGGCACAAACCATGTCTTCAACATACTCATCATTATGTTCTGTTAATCTTTCCATGGAAGTAGGGATCTCACATAAATCAGCATCTTCATCAAATTCATCCTCACCAACATATTGGTTTTTCCCTTGTAAAACAACAGCCCACTGCATATCTGACTGATCTACTACATAGAAAATTTGTTTGGCATGTGTTGCCATTATAAAAGAATCAGCTGTGTCTTCCAATCTATTCAGATTAACAAGTGTCATTCCAAATTCATCGTGTCTGACACTGTTGTTACCGATAAACCATTTACAGTTAAAAACGGGAACTTTAATTTTAAAGTAATCAGCCTCCCATATGTCTTCAATCACTCCATAATATGCAGTTGATGCCGAAATTGGGTTTCTGTCCTTAGCACTCGAAAAATGCATTGCTTCTGCAAACACCAATACACCACTATTCTGAACTGCACTTCTGTTGTCCTGAGCTTTCGTATGAAATGTATAGCCATTAATGTCATAAGCGGACCATGTTATCACATTTAAAGATGGACCACCCACTATCCATTTTAATGTCTCTGATACATCTGATCTACCAAGCAAGGTCTTTTTAAACCATGGCAAAAAAGTTTTGTTGTGCTCATTCAAAATCCACATTTCTTTCTTCTTTGGATGACATTGTTTCAACTCATTAATATGCAATGTGATATACAGTTGAACATCAGCTATGTTATTCAAGATGTATGATTCTAACTTCTTCATATGTTCAGCTGACAGTGATTTGACTTTCAAGCCACGAATCCCCTTTCCCTCATTATTAACCCGTTCATGGCGAGATGGAGGCAAACCTATGTGTTGCGCCGTAGCCAAGTAGCTCGTACAAAACTCTGCTACCTCCTCAGAAATATACTTTTCAATAATGGAGGCTTCAGGTCGATATGGATTTTTAACATATCCCTTTAATATTTTCATACACCTTTCAAAAGGATACATCCAACGAAGATATACAGGTCCACAAAGTCTTATTTCTCGAACCAGATGAATCATTAAATGCACCATCATATCAAAAAAAGTTGGAGGAAAATACATTTCCAAATGACAAAGTATAAAAATTGCATCCTTTTCCAAAATGTTCAAAGCATTCACATCAATCGCCTTGTTGCAAATTGAATTGAAAAAATAACACAACCTCATTATAGTCTTTCTGACACGGATGGGCAATATTCCACGCAGTGCAACTGGTAGAATTTGTTGCATCATGACATGACAATCATGTGATTTCATACCTATCAACTTCAAGTCTTTCAATGAGACAAAATTTTTTACATTTGAAGAATAACCTTGAGGCACTTTGATATCATGAAGACACTGACAGAAGCTACTTTTCTCCCTCTTCGATAATGTATGACAAGCCGGGGGAAGAAATGTTCGTCTTCCTTTAGGAGTGGGAGCTAACTCCAAACGTATTCCCATTGACAGTAGGTCTAACCTTGCATTCAACCCATCTTTTGTCTTTCCTTTAATATCTAGCAATGTTCCGATCAAAGAATCACAGATATTCTTCTCCACGTGCATGACATCAATATTATGTTTGACTTCATGATACCTCCAATATGGTAGCTCAAAAAATATTGACCTTTTCTTCCAAATATGTCTATCATTACCAGATTTCTGTGTCTTTCCCAATATCACATCAAGGTTTTTCACCCTCTCAAAATACAATTCTGGGGATAAAGGTTGAGGAGCAGTATCAAATTCTTTTGAGCCATTGAATGCCTTTTTTAGTCTTCTATAAGGGTGATCCATAGGCAAAAACTTTCGATGACCCATGTACACTGTTTTCCTCCCATGATGCAATTGACAATATGACGTCTGTTGTTCACAAATTGGACATGCTTTATGCCCTTTAACACTGTATCCAGACAAATTTCCATATGCTGGGAAGTCATTTATAGTGAATAGAAGCATTGCATGCAGTTGAAAATATTCCATTTTATAAGAATCATACACCCTAATACCATCAGCCCATAACAGTTTCAAATCATCAATCAGCGGTGACAAGTATACATCAATATCATTGCCGGGTTGCTTTGGACCAGAGATCATGATACTCAACATGACATATTTGCGCTTCATACAAACTTCAGGAGAGAGGTTGTAAATTACCAATAAAACAGGCCATGAACTATGTGTGCTACTGAGGGTTCGGTATGGATTCATTCCATCTGTGCACAAGCCTAGTCTCAGATTTCTAATTTCATTTCCAAATGTAGGGTACTGGGCATCAATTTTCTTCCATTGTGGACAATCAGCTGGATGACGTATTTTTCCATCACATACCCGCTCATCAGCATGCCATCTTAACCTTTTTGCATCATGTGAATTAGCAAATAAACGTTTGAAACGAGGAATTATAGGAAGATACCAAAATACCTTTGAAGGGAGTTTTGTAATCTCTACATCAGCTTGTGATTTTTCTTTCAACTTATACCGTGATGTCCCACATTTAGGACACTCTTTCAGAAATTCATATTCCTTCCTATATATAATGCAGTCATTCGGACAGGAATGTATTTTCCTGTATCCCAATCCCATCGGGCATAATATTTTTTTGGCCTTATAATGTGAATCTGGAAGATCGTTATCTTTTGGAAGAATGTCTTTCATCAATTGTAGCAGCTCTGTAAAACTTCTGTCACTCCATCCATGTTTCGCCTTCAGGTTAATCAATCTTAACACCGCCGACAAAATCGTAAAATCTGTACAACCAGGATATAATGGTTTTTCGGAATCACCATATAGACGTGCAACTGTCGGTTCTATCTCAATTTGTTCTGCTACAATATCGCGAATCATTTCTTCAATTCCATCGGAGTTACCATCTTGCGATTCATTATCATCAGTGACATTCTGTCCAGTTTCGCCATGCCAAATCCAAGGGTTGTAACTCGGATTGAAACCATGACAAATCAGATGATCTTTTATCTCTCTACTTTTCATCTTCTTCATATTCATACATTTCAGGCATGGACAGAAAAAAATGTCACTACTTGGAACATTTCGTTTAGCAAATTCCAAAAAGGCATCAACACCTTCCTCATATTCATTGCTCATTCGATGTGCCGTAATCCAACTTCGACTCATTATTACCTATAACAAATAGCAAAAATATATATATTTTTTAGATAAGACAAATATATTTTTATATGAAAAAAAATCATAATTTGAATGTAAACAATTTTGAAATATAAAACAAATCGATGTGTAAACCCCCCTGGACACCCCCCGACCCCTCTGGACAGCCCCCCACCCCTCCTGGACACCACCCCCCACCCCCTACCCCCTTGGACACCCCCTGGACATCCCCCAACCCTCTGGGCAGCCCCCCCACCCACCCGGACAACCCCAAATACCCTCTGGAGAGGCCGCCACCCACTTGGACAGCCCCCCACACCCATCCACCCCCTTGGACAGCCCCCCACACCCATCCACCCCCTTGGACACCCCCCTGGACACCCCACCGACCCCTCTGGACAGGCCGCCACCCCCTTGGACAGCCCCCCACACCCACCCATCCCCTTGGACACCACCCTGGACACCCCCCGACCCCTCTGGACAGCCCCCGACCCCTCTAGAAAGCACCCCCACCCCTCCTGGACACAACCCCCCACCCCCGACCTGCTTGGACACCCCCCTGGACACCCCCAACCCTCTGGACAGCCCCCCACCCCTCCTAAACACCACCCCCCACCCCCTACCCCCTTGGACACCCCCCTGGACACCCCCCAACACCCACCCACACCCTTGGACAGCCCCCCACACCCACCCACCCCATTGTAAACCCCCCTGGACACCCCCGACCCCAAATCCATGCACCTATGCCATGGTTGTGTGTGAATAAAGTAGTAACAACTGTAAAAGGGCAACCCATCCAAATGGACACGCCCCAACCCTCTCGGGGATTTATAGAAAACGATGAAAAATTAGTGAAATCATAAAATTACTCAATATTGCAAGTCGAACAAATAGATCTAGGGATGATAAATAAGATTATGGTGCCAAAACGAGTTAAAAGGGTTCGCAATCGAAGAATCTTAGCTAGTTTCAACAAAAAAATCACAACACATATATATATACTATCCGCGAAAAAAAACGAACGAGTGGGAGGATTACCTGAGTGCTGCGGGTTTAGATGATTGATCCGAGGATATTAAATATGAGAAACGATGATGGCAAAACGAATCTAAACCAACGAAATGGACGAGCCGATTCGTGTTTACGCGCGAGAGAGACGAGTCGCGACTGTCGAAGGTAAACTCGCGAATGACAATCCACGGGTCTGGGTAAATTTTTAAATGAGTTATCACGTCGGTTATTCAATAACCGACGTGATAATTGTTTTAAAAACATTTATAACGTCGGTTATTTCAATAACCGACGTAAAAACCTTCCTCCGATTCATTTGTTACGTCGGTTAGTTTATAACCGACGTTATAAAGGGATCAAAATCCGCGTTTTTTTACGTCGGTTATTGAATAACCGACGTAAAAAGGCCTTCGGAAACCGCGTTTCTTACGTCGGTTATTGTTATAACCGACGTAAAAAACGAAGCCGCACGATTAATAACGTCGGTTATAATAATAACCGACGTTAAAGGGGTACCGAATACAAATATTTACGTCGGTTAATAAATAACCGACGTAACAAACCTCGTTTTACATATTATGACGTCGGTTTTATATAACCGACGTAAAAAATGGTGACGTAAAAAACGTTTTCTGCACTAGTGATTATTTATATGAGGTACTTTTTGACTTATCCAAAAAAAAGTATGAGAAGATTGTTTTCTTTTAACTTATATAGAAAGAAAATATTTTTAGGCTTTCATAATTCATTACATCCATGAATTATCATTTATGATATTTCAAAGATATTTTCAAAGAAATTATATTCTTTAAAAATAATGTGGCATTTTGATAAAATAATTTTTTATGAAGATTGTATATTTTCCTCAAGAATTAATTTCAAGTGTTTTATCAAAATTATTTTCTATCTAAGATATAATTAATTAATAGGGTGTGATTCAAATATACTATACCTATAATTCATATGGTTGAGTTTTTTTTTGATGGAAAAATATTTATGGAATCCAATTGTTTTACATGGATTATGTTATGATTTTTGTTTTTGTGGAACACATATGAATGATTTAATTATGAGTTTGGTGGGAAAAATATATACCTATATAAAATGGGTAAAGATTTATGTCTCATGAGATAGACATGAATGGAATAGGAAATGATATAGGTTCAATAATTCAAGACTATAACGAGAAGTAAACTCGGTTCAGTAATGGAATTTTTCCGCTATGATGGTCTTGGAAATGAGACTTGAATAATATAAAATGATTTTATATTATTATGTGTATGCCAAAAATTCCATGTTGTTATGACTTTTGGGACTATGTTCATTAATTCTTTATGAACTTTTATGTTTTATCCCATGACACGATGTCATGATATTATATATACAGGATATGATTTTCAATTGTCATGTTCTTATGTCTTATGATTATGATATGGTTGATTTCTCCCTTGTTTACACTTACTAATCATCTGAGATCACAGGTTCTTATGTTTATTTTCACCACATTATGAAGAAGGGTATTAAGTAAGATATGTCAAAAATGGGTCTAGATATGTTGTAATAAGTGAAAGACAATGTAAATGTCTTATGAACCAGTTGTTTATGTTTCCTAGTTTATAAATACAATGAACCCTATATGGTCCTAATGTGGTTTTTTATGTTTTGTAATGAATATTATCAAATTTTTAAGAATTTATATGTATGTAAATTTTTTTCTGTTATAGTTGGTATCAGAGCAAAGGTATAATGAACCATTAGAAAATATAATTATAAAACCTTAGTAAGAAACCTAAGGATATGTCAAAGCACATGTTATAATCCTAGTGTTTTATAAATGATCACTAATAACATATGATAACACCTAAAGTATCCTAAATTGAAATTATATTCTGGATTATGTGGTTTTCCTATTATGATTTGTGTTTATCACACTATGAATATTAGTTTTATTCAATGGATAGAACCCAAAGGAACCATGTTAATGCTGAATGAGATGGGAAATGAAATGATTGTCCTCATAAGCAAATAAATGTTATGTGAGATGGAATGAAAAATATTGTTTCTATGCTCACACAACTTTCTCATGGTATAAATCATGTAGGACATCCAAACTAGAAAAATAGAGAACAACATTCTGTTGAGTCCTTCATGAGGTATTATCCACCTTATTTTAATTGGTATTCTAAACCACTAATGTATGAACAATGCATTAGTACCACTAAAAAGTATTTCCAGTTCTCTAATGTTTAGGGCATGATAAATTCATCTTGCCATTATATCATTTGGAAGGAGAGTCTGGTCAATGGTGGAACCTTATAAAGAATATAAGGAAAAGATATTAAATAGACTCTATATAATGGGACGAGTTTATGAAATTATATTTTAATAAGTAATTTCCTCATATTCTTTGAAAAATGATAGAGGAGTTCTTTTAGATTAAGAAAAAGAACAATGAATTCATTAGTACTAACAAAGAAAATTTTACAATACATGAAAGGTATGCTTCTCTAACTATTATCCACCCTAAGAGTAAAAATGATCGATTCTTTAGTGTCAAAAAACCAAGTCTCCAAAGGGAATTAGTCGTAAGGTTATTCAATAGTGATGAAAAAAATCATTCGATGTGCTCTCAAGGTTGATATCGAGATTGGAGTAACCCATACATCCTATGGGTTTGATAAGAAGAGAAAAATACAATTCAAGGGAAAATCTAAATACTACTCTAAAAAGAAAATAAGTTTTACCTTATGCTTAAATGGGGAAATTAACTTGAAGGAAATTTTCTTAATGGTACAATAAAATGTTTTAAGTGTGGGAAAGAAGTTCATCAAGAATTCAAATAATAAAGTGATGGGAAAAATATGTATAATGATGTGAATATAGAAACAACTACATATAATGAAACTCTTACACTTCAATGATACAACTGTAAGAAAAATAGTGAATTATTTCAAATAATTTCTTAATACAAGGGTTATCGATAATGATCAAAGTCATAAAACTCTTAAGGCCAATTAAAAAGGAAAGTCACATGCGATCCTTATCGATGGTTTGGAATATGATCATGATGTGGTGAAAGGTACACATACCATTGAATATAATGTAGAAAATGTTTTATTTGATTATGGATCCACCCATTATTTTATTTATAAAGAATTTTATAATGGTATCACTTTATTACGTCAAAAATTAGATGTTGAGTTGGATGTGAAAACTCCAAAAGGAACAATGGTCAAATCAAAAGTTTATAATTCATATCTAGTTGATGTTTGTGGGAAAGTGCTACCTAAAAATCTTGTAATCCTTCCTTTATCGGAATTTTATATGATTATTATCATGTATTTTCTTTCTCAATATAAAGATCATATAAATCTCTAAGGAAGTGAAGTCACATTTCAAATTCTAGATGAATATATGGTGATCTTTCGATTCAAGGATGAATATGACCTTTGAGTGGATATTTATTCCATATTTTGGGTCTTGATAAATATAATGTAAGTTTATCTATAATAAATTCCTAGGGATAAACTCACCGTTAAGAATACACATATTGTACAAGGGTTTGTTGATATATTTCCAGAATAATTTCTTAGTCTTCCCTAAAACCATGAAGTTTAGTTTTCAATAGAACTCATACCAGGTGTTATGCCTATTTCAAAGACACCTTATAGAATGGTACCAATTAAGTTATATGAATTTATGAAGAAACTCGAAGAGAATATTAACAAGGGATTCAAACACCCCAGTGTGTCACCTTGTTGTGAACCTATTTTTTGTGAAGAAGAAAGACGAATCAATGAGACTCTACATTGATTATCATGAAATTAAAAATATCACTACCCAGAACAAATATCTACATCCCCACATTGAAGAATTATTCAACCAACTACACCGAGATCAATACTTTTTGAAGATTGATCTTAATTTAAGATATAATTAATTAAAGGTCAAGAAGTAGGATTTACTGAAGATAACATTCTGTACAAGGTATAGAAACTATAAATTTATATTGATTCCTTTTGGTATTACCAACCCCCCTATATATTCATTGATATAAGGAATACAGTCTATAAAGTATATATTGGTTATTTTGTGGTAGTCTTTATAGATGATATTCTAGTTTATTTGAAGAGTATTTAAAAAAATTATAATCCCTTGAGAAATGTGTTTAAGAACCTGAAAAAAGATAATCTTTATGAAAATTTTAGCAATTGTGATTTTTGGCTTCATAATGTTTCATTATTTGGTCACATAATCTCAAGAGAGGGGATATCTATGGATCTAAAAAAACAAAAGTTATTTAAAGTTTTCTAAGATTGAAAATAGTAACTAAGATCTGAATGTTTCTTGGTTTGGTTTGTTATTATTAATGTTTTATGTAAAAACATTCATAAATATCTATTACAAACACTATGTGGACTCAGAAAAGAGTTAAGTTCTTATGGATGGGGAATATAAACATAATTTCAAAGAGATAAATAGATGGTTTTATAGTGAACTTGTGCTCACACTTACTTGTAGTAGAGAAATATTTGTTATCAACAGTGATGCATCCAATAAGGGGATTGGATATTTTCTCATATAAAATGATATGTCGATAGCTTATACCTCACGAAAATTGGAAATCCATAAGAAAAATTACCCAAATCATGATTTGGAGATAGTTGTGGTATTCAGTCCATTAAATATATAGTGACATTAACTTTATGGTGAAAGGTGTGATATTTATAGTAATCACAAAAGTTTAAAGAATATTTTCACAAAAAATAAGTTTAATATGCTCCAAAGAAGATGGTTGGAGTCTATTAAATATTCCTAATCATCAATACATTACCACTATAAGAAATCAAAAAAGGAGGAAGATTCATTGAGTTGAAAGGACCATGATAACCTATCCATGATGAGGATCATAGAAGATTCAATATTTATGGATTTACAGAGGATTGATCCTGAAATTTTAAAGGGGAGACATCTTATCTTTCTCAAATGAATGTTCAAACATCTATACAATTTAATATTAAAGTGGCGCATATGGAATATATAGAGCTACAAAAGAGGGTGAAAAATGTTACTGAACTAATCCTTGATTGTGATGGAATAATAATGTTATAGAATCACGTTATTATTCATCCCAAACCATTAATTAAGGGGGAGATATTTTATATGGCTCATAGTTCTTAATTCTCTATTCATCCAAAAATAAAAAGGATGTATACGGACCTAAAAGAGTAATTATAGTGGGATGGAATGGACATAGATGTTGCTAAATATGTTTCTCGGTGCTTGGTTTTTCCATAAACTAAGGTTGAAAGAAAGAAGTATAAGGTGTTATTACAATAATTACCCATACCATAATGGGAATGGGAAAACATCACTATGGAATATGTTGTTTGAATTACGAAAACAAAAATACCACAATGTTATATGGGTTATAGTTGATCACCTTTTAAAGTCAGAATACTTTATTGATATTAGAGAGGATTTATCTCATGATCATCATTCCAGAATATATATAAAGGAAGTGATAATATTTCTTGGAGTACAACTTTCTATTATATCTGATCGAGATCCTAGGCTTGCCTCCAAGTTTTAGAGAAGTCTTTAGTTGGCTCTGGATACATAGTTAAGTTTCATCACTCCTTATAATCCTTAGATCTATGGTTAGTCTGATAGGAAAATTCAAACTCTAGAAAACATATTGATATATTTCTCTAAGTATTTAAAAGGTGGTTGGGATCAACACTTACCTTTGGTGTAATTTTTATACAAGAACAATTTTCACTTCAGTACTAAGATGGCTCCTTATAAATCCCTATATAGAAAGATGTGAAGAACTCCAACTTGTTGGGATGAAGTTGGGGAAATAAATCTATTAGGACTTTATATTTTTGATGAAATGAAATAGAAGGTCAGATCTATTAAACAAAAAAAAGTGAAGATCAGATTTAGAAAAAAATTTATGATGACAATGGATGAAAAGGCTTAGAGTTTGAAGTGGGTGATAAGGTGTTTCTAAAAATCACTCCCTGGAAGAGAGTAATGAGATATGGAAATAAGTTCATGCTAAGCCCTTGGTATATTGGTCCTTTTGAAATTATGTATCATGTTGGAAAGATAGCTTATAGATTGGCACTTCCACCAAATCTCTGTCAAGTTCATGATGTATTCCATATATCTCTTTTAAGAAAGTAAATACTTGTTCCTTCACATGTACTAAAATTAAAAGTCATACCATTGGAGAAATATCATTCTTATGAAGAACCATTGATAGAGATTATGTATCGTAGAGAAAATTTTCTATGAAACAAGACCACTCACTTGGTTAATGTTTTATAGTGGAACCACCAATTTGGGAAAGCTACAAGGAAACTTGAGGATGTGATGAGGTAGAGGTATCTTCATTTATTTATATCCATCTAACTAATTACGGGGGAGAAATTCAGTTTAAGGGGGGTCGAATGTAACCCCCATATATTTTTATGAAATAATTTCTTCAAATAGTTTTAATTATTCAATATCTTGCATTATAATAAATCATGAGTTTAAATAATCTATGAGTCACCCTTAGTTTAAATTGACCATTATAACCTCTCTGTTAAGTTAGATGGAATAAATATAACTATCTTCGTAAAATGTATAATGAATTCATTGACTTCCAATTATTAATAAAAAATATGAACTAATTAAATGAAAAGGAAATATTTGTATTTATGTATTTATAAATTAAGTGAATTACAATTATTAAATTAAATTAATGAAATATATATGTTATATATTTAATAAAATATTTTTTATGCATACAATAGATATTTTAGTAATAGGATATGAATAATCCATATTTTATGTATAAAAACCCTATATTTCCCCAAAGGGTAATTTTACTGCCTTTTAATAGAGAACCCTTTATAAATAAAACTTTTTACACATTACTAATTAGTATATGACAACACAAATTTCTTATTTAGAATAAGTATATAAATTGTTTTTTGGGTGAATTTTCGTTATTTCTATGATAACATTCAACTTATGATGAATAGAAAAAATATACTAAATTTTAATTGAAAACCACATTTTTCATAAAAATAATTTATTTGGTTAAATTATATTATTGAAGCCTTTTAATGTATTAATATATTATAATTTTTAGTTAATTTAATGTAGGCAATTAAAATTAATTTTACAATGAACTAAAATGTAAAAAATTTCAATCTTTTATAATGTTTTATCTTTTAAAACATGTTTTCTTGGTTTAAGAATGAGATATATTTTAAATTAATTAATAAAACTTCTTTGTTTTTAATTTTTAAATATGGATTCCATTTTTGAAATAAGTACTTCCAAATTATGTAAGTTTCTTTTTATTTTATTTTTGGTCAATATAAATAGTAACTTCAGTAATTTTTTTATCAATAAGGTTAAATGGTAAATCAGGTAATTAAGGGTAAAAATATTATTATAAATTTACCCTAACACTTGTCATAAAATCATTATATGTGTCTGTTTCTAACTAAATAATCCTTGGGAAAAAATTGAATACTTTGGAAGCAACGTGGATTAGATTAAGACATTTAATTTATTTTATTTAAAGAAAAATTAAATACGTCTTACTCAAATTTTAATAAATATATAATTTTTAATATAAATTTATACAAAAGATAAATTAGATTATAAATACTCTTTTTAAAGATAATATTTTTTCTATTTATCATTTTAATTTATTTATAATATTTAGGAAATAAGTAATTAACTTAATGTCTTATACATTGATGATATAGAAATTATTTAATTGATTAGAAATCAATAAAACAATTCTTATTAAAATGTTAAAAACCCGTAAAAGACCCCAAAACATGATCAAATATTATTGTTTGAGTATATTTTGACCATAATTATACAAGAGTTTAGTTATTTTCCATTTGGATCCCTATTAAAATGATCATGACATGTAAAATATTTTATTTAAAGTGATGTCAAAGTTGTCACATTCATGTTTTAATAAATATAATATTTTTAGTGTAGGGAGTTTTAGAATATATATTCTTCTATAAGTACTATTATAAAATATATAGGATTTATCTTCATCATAGTATTGTAATTTTAATTTTTATTCAAAAAACAATTATATTAAATTATTACACATTGCTGTTGTAGTAATCATTTATGTTAATGGAAATAACAAATTAATGAGTTTAAATTTTTTAAAATAAATAAAATTTGGTATAATTAATATATCCAATGAATTTTATATATGACCTTGACTCAATTGGGATATAATAAAATATTTGGTTTTGGGAAAACATCTTATGTTGATATTTTTGAAAACCAATAAATTTAATAGTTTCAAAATTGACAGTATTGACTGTTTATAAAAATAATCTATTATTATATTATTTTAAAATAATATTTTTTTAAAAAATATAGAATAATTATTATATGATTTAAAATTTTCTAAATCATTCATTTATGGTCTAAATGACATAAAAGGTAAATATTTCACTCTTTTAATATTGAAATATTTGTTACCATAGTTAAAATTAAATTTAATAAATAAGTGTTAATTATTATGATAAAGTATAAATTTATATATAAACATGTATAAAATTTATTGGTTTATGTTATTACAACCTTATCTCATAAAATATTATAAAATATTACATTTTTGTAGTTTATGGAGGTGGTTTTATTTTATTATAAATTAATATTTTGGAGATTCCAAAAGTGACCCTCACCTGAATATAAAAGGGAACATCCTCCACCACTTATTCACATCTCTTTGTTCCTAAATCTTGGATATAACCTAACCATTTCCCTTCTAAAATTAACTAGATACATTATATATGTTCTTGTATTCTCAAAATACCAACTCCAGTGCCTTTATGAGGAGATCTATAGGGTGTTCATTGAAGAAGTGGTAATCTCTTCTACCGACTCTTCCAAACTTATTTTATTCTTCCAATTACTCTTCATGATGTTTTTTCATCGTAATGTAATAAATACTATATCACATATATAATGAGATGTTATTATTATTATTTAACAACCATATTCCACCTTCTATCCATCCTACTAAAAACGGAACCACCACACGTGTGTACATATGGTTTACTGTCTCCAATCTGTGGTGTAATCTATTTTGTTACCACCACCTCAGTTGGATGGGTATAATGATGGGAATAATAACTATCTATGATTTTTAAAACATGGTATTAATTCTATAAAAATATATATACTATCTAATTCCATACTATTTTCACAATTATTGGTATGATATCGCCGCTCGTGCGTACGTAAGGCCTACCATCTCTACAACATGATACAATTCATTGTACATGATATCTATTAAATAATGATTATATAAATTTATATAATGAATAAATAATATATATATTATATTATTTTATTTCATGAAATGATATAAATATAACCTATGAAGAAGAATCAAAACTTATTCTACAAAATATGCATATGAAATTGAAGTAGTTAATATCAGAACGATAAGTAATAATGAAAAGTTATTAACAAATGTGGGGTAATATAATCATATATGATGTCATAAAAATAACTTTGATTCTAGATTAAGTCAATGAAATTATTTAAATAATTATACAGGACATTTGGATAAATATAAAGGATATAAGTCTTAAGGTAAGGGATAATTTTGCAATCACATTATTATTCGAGATTTTTTATATGTATGTATTTACAATGGTATATTTTTCTTCCATGTCCATGTATCCTAAATATCTAATATAAAATATTATTTACATTTTATAGAAAATTTTTTATGTAAATTTTACTTTTTGGTTAATTTTAACTAAAGAATATTAAAAGAATATTTTTCTGTTTTCGATACGATGTACTTTTTGACTTATGTAAAAAATATATGGGAAGAATGTTTTCTTCTAACTTTTACGACATGAATTGATTTTTACATTTTCATAACTCATTAATTCCATGAATATTAATTTAAAATATTTGATGTTTATTTTCATGTTAATTCTTTTCTTTACAAGTTACATGGAATTTTGATAAAAGACAACATTTTTTAGGAAGAAAGTAAATTTTACTCAAGAATTAATTTCTAGCGTTCTATCAAAATTAATTTTAATATAAGATAGGATTATTTAATTGGGTTATGTTTCAAGTATAATATCCCTATTATTCCAATGTTTCAGTATGTTTATTATGGAATACTATTTATTAAATCCCTTTTTTACATGGGTTATGTTATGATATAAGGATTTTTAAGAAACCCATTTTATTATTTAGGTTATGCTATGATAAATGATTTATGTTTTTGTGGAACACGTAAGAATGATTTAATTTTGAGATGGGTGGGAATAATGTATCCCTCCAATTCAATGGTTAAAGATTTATATCTCATGAGATAAACTAGGATGGAATAGGAAATGATCTTGATTTAGTATTACAAGGCTGTAATGAGGAGTGAACTCGGTTCGACAATGTACTATTTCAACAATGATGATATTGGCAATGAGCCTTGACTCAAATGAAACTATTCTCTATGTTTATGCATATGAAACAAATTCCATGTATTATGTGATGAATATTGCGAATATGTTTATTATATCATTATGAAATTTTATGTTTTATCTTAAGAAATGATATCAGGTTTTAATATATGAAGTATAATATTTTCTAATGTAATGTTCTTATTTCTTATGATTATGAAATGATTGATATCTACCTTTTTTACCCGTAATGATCATATAAGATTATGATTTTTTATGTTTCTTTTCCCCATTTTATGTATAATGTTATTAAGTAAGATATGTTAAAATAATTTATATATATGAGGGAATAAGCAAGATATAATGTAGATGTCTTATGAACTAGTTGATTATGTTTCCCAATTTCTAAAAACACTAAACCTATATGGTCCTAACATGGTTTTGTTATTTTTTAGAATGAATATTATTTAATTATTAATTAATATATATGTGTGTAATGTATGGACCATTATATTATCCTTTATAGCTTCCTCTGATTCCCATGTTTCCACTTCATACTTATGGTTCTTCCATAGTGATTTGACTAGGTAAGTAGTCTTGTTACATAGATTTTTATTTCTATGATCCAATATATTCACTGGATTCTCCATGTATGAGAGATCAGTTTCCAATTGTACTTCCTTAGAGTTAATTACATTTTAAGGATTTGTTATATACTTCTTCAAGAGGGATAAGTGGGATATATCATGTACTTGAGACATGGTTGGTGGAAGTTCTAATCGATATGCCACAACTCCAATAAGATAAAAAATCTTTAAGGGGCCGATGTACTTGGGACCCAAATATTATTTCTTCATAATTATCATAATTATATTCTAGGGAGATATATAGATGAATACCCTATCTCCAACATTAAACTCAAGGTCTCATCAATGATTGTATGTAGAGCTCTTTTTTGGACTTTGGGTAGCCTTGATCTGCTGCTGAATGGTTTTCACCTTTTCCACCATTTTCTAAGATGATTTCTAATCCTAGAATCTTATTTTCATTGACTTCATCTGAAAATTCTGGTGTTATGCACCTTTTCCCATAATGGGATTCATATGGAGCCATTTGGATGCTCTAATAGAAACAATTTTTGTAAGAGAATTTTACCAGTCATAGATGTTGGTCCTATCCCCATTTGAAGTCCATATAACATGCTATCAAAAAATCATCCATTATCTAAAGAATTCTTTTAGATTTCCCATCAGTTTGGGGATGATAGGCCATATAGAAATTTCAACTCAATTCTTTGAGAATATTGGAGACTTTTCTAGAACATGGAGGTGAATCTCAGATCTCAATCAGATATAATTGAAAATGGTACTCCATGCATCCTTACCACTTATTTGATATACATCTTATCAACTTGATCCACTGAGAAATCCTCTTGAATTGCAATAAAGTGAGTTGTATTTGTAATATGATCCACAAAAAACCATATAGCATTGTTCCCACTGTATGTATATGGAAGTACGATGAAAAAGTCTATGGTAATGTTCTCTCACTTCCATATTAGTATGGGTATTAGTTGCATCATCCCCTTAGACTTTACTCTTTCAGTCGTCACTTGGTGACATACCATCAACATTAAAATATATTCAGTGATATAATTTTTTATATTGTCCCACTAATAGATATTTCAAAGATCTTGATACATCTTTGTGCTCTATGGTTGAATATATATGGTTAAGCTATGAACATCTTTTAGAAGATCCTTATTTACATCGGGATTGGATAGTGCACATAGTCATGACCCAAATAGCATGACTCCTTCCTTATCCATCTGGAACATTAGGGATTTCCCATTTCTAGTAGATTCCACATTTTTCTAAATTTCTACATCATTTCTTTAAGCATCCATTATTTTATTCATAAGTGTTGGTTGATAAATCAACTGAGAAAGGATGGACGATGTTCCTTCATTAATGATTCCCATGTCAATACATCGAAAATGTAAGAAGATTAGATCCTTATCAATTCTTATCATTGATAATGATGTCAGAACCTTTATAATTAGAGAATCCACCACCATATTTACTTTACCGGGATGGTAGTGGACTGAGAAGTCAGAATCCTTGATGAGATCTAACATCTTCACTAGAAAATATCATGCTCCTTCTATATGAATATATATTTTAGACTATTTTGATTAGTATATATCTCAAACTTCTCCTCATAGAGATAATTCCACAATAATTTCAACGTAAAGATCACAGCTGCCAACTCTTGATCATGCGTGGGATTGTTTTTCCCATGGATATTCAAATGCCTTAAGGAGTATGCTATAAATTTATCATTTTTCATCAGTACACAACCTAATCCCTAATTTTTATCATTTATATACAACACAAATTCTTCCCTCATTTTTGGAAGTGTGAGTACTGGTACAGTGATGAGCATATTTTGGATCTATTTTAAGCAATTCTCACATTCACTAGTCCATAAAAACTTTTATCCCTTCTGAGTTAGCTTGGTTATTGGGTTTTATAGTCCTGAAACGTTCATCACAAATCACTGGTAATACCTAGATTGACCATGAAAAAAATGGATCTCTATTATTGATTTTTTCATGGGACACTCTTAAATTTCCTTTGTCTTAGAAGGGTCCGCAAATATCCCTTTGCTAGTGATAACATTTCCCAAGAATGATACTTCCTCCATCCAAATCTAACATTTACTATACATTGCATAATGTTTTTTTTCCTTCAAAAAGTCTATAAAATAGTTTTCAAATCCCTCTAATTTTATACTTACTCTTGGAGTATATCAAAATATCATTAATAAAGAAAAAAACAAATTGTTCAATGTAATATCTAATGAATATATTCATTGAATCCATGAAAATTGATGGAGAATTAGTGAGTCTGAAGGGAATCACTATGAACTCAAAGTTTACATACCTTGTTCGAAAGGTAGTCTTCAGAATATCTTCCTTCCCCACTATTAATTAGTGATATACGAACCAATGGTCCACCATAGAGAAATAGATATCCCCATGTAGGTGATCAAACAAGTCATCTATCTGAGGTAGAGGATACTTTTTGTTTATTGTGATTTTATTGATCTCATGAAAATCAATAAATAGGTTCATTAATCGGTCATTATTCTTGATGAATAGTACTATAACAACCCATGATAAAGCACATGGGATTAAAAAACCCTTTTCTAGATTCTCCAATAACTACTTCTCCATATATTCTATCTCAATAGTGTCCATTCTATAAGGTGTCTTTGATATTAGCAGAGATTGAGGGATAAGTTTAATTGACAACTCAACCTATTGATCAAGAGAAAGACTAGGAAACTCTTCAAAGAATACATCAGTATAATACTTCATGATGGGCATGTCTTTGAGAATTATTCTCTCCTTTGCCTCAATCATTTTAGAAAGTTAATCTTACTCATAAGGAAACAATATCCACAGTTGAGATGATGATTCTGAAGAAGATTCTTCTTCCTACTTACACATGTACACGATTAGAGGATTCTTTGGGATGTGAATAGTGATCATACTTTGTAGAAATGTGACATTAGATTTATATAAATATAGTTAATCCATTCCCAAATAGAATCTACTCTACCAAAGGGAGTATGACAAGATTTTTTGGGTGGTTCAGTCCACAAACATTTACCGGGGGGAGTTATAAACATTGGATAAAATAATTTACCCATTTGCTATACTCATAAATAAATCAACCTCAAAAAATTAAGATAGTGTTTGAATAGTTCTACTAATACTATAAGATATGAAATAATGAATATAAATAGAATCAAATAATATGTTTTCTATTCATGATTTAATAACCGACATACCTATCACCACATCATTGTACGACTCCACCTTAGTAATAGTGATAGAATATAACTTTCCTTGTTTCCTTGGAAGTTTTAATTTATTTCCTTTAAAAACCTAAGGCTTAGGAAATTGGTTTTTCAAAATTCCATCCTTACAGTTCAAACACTACACTACAGGCTGAGTGTTGATATAAACCTTCCTTTCTTACTTCACATTAGAGGGATTATTAATATTCCTTAGGAAATTATTAAACATATGTCATTCTCTTCTACATTTAAGGCATCTATTGCTTCCCTTTAAGCAGTTTCCAAGATGCATATTTGAAAACTTTTGACATGTGGGATGTTTGAACTTCATTCCATCATGGGATTTAACACCCATATTGAACTTCATTTTCTACATTTTGACACCGGGCCCATGATACCACTAATAGTATTCAATATCCATTTCAACCTTAAGGGAACAATAAAAAGTCCCATCGAAGCTATAAAAGTATTGAATCACATATTCTTTTCATAAAATAAGATTTATCCTACTAAAACACCAAACCACCTTGCTTTCAGTGTTCAAGAAAATGCTGGAGGCATATCATGAAAGCCTTGTGAAGTTTTCATCATACACCCCGATAGACTCATCTTACCTTTGATTAAATCTAATGAATTCCATTTCCATCTTGATACAGAGCGTTCATGGGAAATATTCATTAAAATAATTTTCTCTAATTCTTCCCAATCCATGGAATATATTTCCTCCATGGAATTTGTGGTTTTGGTCAGTGTCCATCACTGATCAGCTTACCCATAAAAATGATAGTATGCCAACACAACTTTCTATTCTTATTAGCTCTAGAGGGCTGAGAATATCTTCTCAATAGAGTTAATACATTGTTTATTGATGAGGGGATCATAAGATCCACTACACGTGGGAGGTCTTTTATTCATGAAGGATTCAATGAAAATATGCTATTTTTTAGTGAAAGGAGGGAATTACACATGATTCAAGTTATTATTCATAACTTGGCTCAACTAAGAAAGTATTTTCATAATGTTTTGAGAACCCATTCAAATAATATCTAGATTTTCATTAGGGGAATCATTACATTTCATACCATATTGATTTTTGGCACAAGTTATTCTATTTCCAATCATTAACTAAGAAAAATAATGCCCCATTAGGGGGCTTGAAAAATTAGCTAATAATCATAATAAACAAAACATTTAAACATAAAATGATAAAATTTTAAAGGAAAAATATATCCAAACTTTTGATTCCATAGGTTTCAATTTATTTTATCCATGATTTGTTTCCTAACATATATTCTTATGGGATTTTTTTGTTCCCTAAATAATGGTTTTTAATGAGATTATGAGTTTAAAAAAGATATCCACAGGGATTGTCAAAATAAGTGAACAATAAGTCTTATTTTCATGTTCTGAGTTACCATGAGTTAGGTCAAGAGGTTATTACTATAACAGCCCTACTCTTTATTTCACACATAAATGTGATTTATTACAAAAAATTTCACTTAAGACTACTTTGAGGATCACGAAGCCTAGTGTCTTGAGAAATTAGGAACATTACATAATAACTTAGAACATAAAACACAACATATTTATTGAAAATATCTTTTATATGACCACAACATTCCTTCTTACTTGGCATTGTATGGAATAACCTGAGGACATGCATAAGAAAAGGGTGAGCTATAAAGCCTAGTAAGGGAGTAAAAAAGTCGTAACATGAATAAAATAGTAAATGTTAGGAAATTGTAATATTAATGGAGAACAATATAATCATGAAAATAAAGGCATGATATATCATTATTATCATAACATGAAAATTTATCAACAACATTTAACATGATATTAGCATGAGCCAAGGCTCATTGCACATGGATCATGTGTAAAAACTCATTACACTAGAATTTGAATCAGTAAAACCTAATTTCACTTTAATTTTCATGAGTAAACCGTCATCTCACATGGAGTATCATGACACTATTATTTATCCAATGCATTGGAGTGCTATTAGGGGACACCCTTTATAAACATTTCATTTTATGCATAAGTGTACCACATGGACCATATAACTTAGAATCATTCAAATTCATCATTTCTTCCATGATAAATGAATGTGGAATACATACATGAATCTATATAATCAATAATTATATGTTCATAGAGGTAAATACCCTTGATAGATAAATGGTCATGGTATTCACTACACAATGATTTTGGCCTAGAAATTTGCAGTGCAATTTCGGCATCATAACAGCTTGACATAATAAATCATAAAAATGGTTGATGATAGATAAATGGATATCTAATCACATGTAAATGAAATGTAAACTAAGGGAGTCATATAGATACATTTTATAACACATGAAATTTGGAAATAGAAGGCATAACATAATAAACAAACATAAAGAAAGATGAGAAATGAAATAACTCTTTGGAAAATTTGGCATAGTAACAGGTGTACCTAGAAAGGATTAATGATAGAGAAAGAGGTTTCTAATCATTAAAACATAAGAAGTTTAGTATGAGGGGTTCTAAATCATACCCCAACATTTTAATTGAAAATACATGGGTATAACAATATAAAAAAACTTGGACAAAAATTAGAAAGGATGAAATCCCTTACAGAATTTTGGCATGGTAACAGGTGTAAATGGGAAACATTAATTAGTAAAAAGGGGTCATTTGTCATTAAAACATAATGAGGGATGTATGGGGGTTCTTCAAAATCATAACACAACATTTCTAATTGAAAATAAAAGTGTATAAAAACATAAATAAATTTGGACAAAAATTAGAAAGGAAGAAATACCTTACTTGGAAGTGTGATCCCAAAGGATTGGAAGAGGCTTGAGAGTGGATTATTTGGAACTTGGGGCATATTGGGAGGATTAATGAGAGAGAAGTTAATAGGTTTTTCAATAGTCAAATCTTTGGAGTGAAGAGTAATAGTATATTGGGTGATTTTATATAGGAAAGGAGAGGAATTCTTTATTATTTAGGTTTTGGACACTACACATTAAACTAATCAAAACCACAAATCATCCAATGGGGTTTCCCACGGTTTTCTACAAATTGGAGTGAAAAAAATATTTTATAAGGCCAATGGACTAACATAATAAAAAATTAGGCTTTCTTATGTGTAGGTGAGTCACACTCTCAAGGTAATCATTTTAAAATATTGAAATATTTTATAAGTCTTGGAGGGTCCACTAAGGCATTGTAAAATAAATCAAACAAAAAGAAAATCACATTATTTCAAAGTTAAAACATATATTTTCTAAATATCCCTTTTATAGTATTTTATTACATCACTATTGGATCATTATTATGTCTAAAAAACGATTATATATTTAAATGGTATTTAATTTTTACCTAAAAATTCGGTTGTCTCAAGAAATTTTGAAAAATTCAGTGTTAGATAATATCAACGTACTAAATCAAAAAATAATATTTATTTTATATAAATAATTTTCTAAATATGTGAATGTTTACTTTTAAAATAAAAAGTAACATTTATCGAGAATTCATGGGTTTTGACGAAAACAACTTTCAAACCTTAATAAAATTTCAATTATATTAATAAAAATTTTATGAGAATTTATATTTTAAAAAATTAATTTATTTTTAATATATTATGAAAATTTTATTTAATTAAAAAATCTTTTAATTCATAAAAATATATTTCTTAATTTAATATTAACTAAAATTTCTATTAGTTCTTTAAAAACCATTTACCAAGTAACAATAATAAATGAATGTATATTATTTATTATATAAAAAATAATTCATGTAATCATAGTGATGGGGTCCTATTAGAAAACCCTTTATAACACTCAGGTAAAACCTAAGGGTAAGGTGTGTAATGGTGATAGACTCTTGGGATGTCTTGTATAACATTGCTCGGGTGGTAATCTCTATTAACTTCAACTTCTCATGTAGGATGTGTTGTTCAATCTTAACATGTTGATGCTCAGCTTGGTCTTGGTAAAAAGAAAAGACCAGTCAAGATACATTATTTCCAAGCTCTAAAAAATGAGATTTTTAGTGAGAAATTCTACTAGATGAGGCCATCACTTCCTTTGTATGAGTAAATTGGATTTGTTAAAGCACTATATTTATACTAATCATGTGATCATTATTCAATGTCTATATTAGAAATGGTAACAATTCCTAATGGTATTTTAAAATCAAAAAACATAAAACCAAGGATGTTAATATGTTTTATATAAATTTTTTAGATAATAATACATTTAATTAGATCAAGAGGAATTTTCATTAATAAAAGTTTGGGTCATTACAATCTTCTCCCCTTAAGAAATTTCTCCGTTGAAAGTTATTTTTCCCACACTAAAGAAGATGAGGGTAACTCTACTTCATCACTTCCTCTAATACCCATGTTTCCACTTCAAGGTTGTGGTTTAGCCACAACACCTTGATGAGGGGAATTGTCTTATTTCGTAGAATTGTTTCCTTACGATCTAAGATATTCACTAGATTCTCTTCATAGAAGATTTAATTCTCCAATGATACCACCTTTGGATTTAGTACATGTGATAGGTCAGGTATTTAATTCCTCAAGAGTGATAAATGGAATACATTATGTACTTGAGACATGTTTGGTGGGAGTACTAGTTGATAGGCCACTACTGCAATGTGATCAAAGATCACAAAAGGGGCGATGTAACTTGGAATAAAAATTCCCTTCTTCCCAAATATCATAAATCTCTTCCATTTTTATATGTAGAGGAATATCGTGTCTCAAACATAAAAATCTTGGTCTCGTCGATGTTTATCAGCATAGCTCTTTTTTCAACTCTAAGAAGCTTTAATGTGCTGCTGGATTGTCTTAACCTTCTCCACCATTTCTTCAACCATTTCTGTACCTATACATTTTAACTCCCCAAAATCATCCAAAAAAGCCGATGTTATGCACCTCTTCCCATAAATGAATTCATAAGGATCCATTTGGATTCTTAAATGGAAACTGTTAATGTAAGATAACTCAACCAGAGGAAGAGTTTGATCTCATTATCCTTTGAAGTTCATTGAGCAAGCTATCAACATATCCTTAAGTGTTCGGATAGTCTGCTCAGATTGGCCCTTAGTTTTAGGATGATAAGTTGTACCAATGTCTAGCTCAGTATTTAGAGCATGTTGTTGGATCTTCAAAACATAGAGGTAAATCTTGGATTTGGATAAGATAAAATAGATAGTGGAACTCGATGCAGCCTTACCACTTCTTGAATGAATATACATGCCAGTTGATCTAATGAGAAATAATCTATAATTGCAATTAAGTGTGTAGTATTTGTAATACAATCCACCACAACCAATATAACATTGTTTCCTTTGGATTTCTTCAGAAGTCTGGTGAAAAAGTAAATAGTGATTTTCTTCCATTTTCATGTTAGTATGGGTAATGGTTGCATCATCCCCTTAGACTTCTACCTCTCAGCCTTTACTTGCTGAAATACCAGGATCTTTTATGTGTACTTTGACAATCTAATTATTCATGTTATACTACCAATAATGCTATCATATATCTCGATACATCTTTGTGTTTCCTAGATGAATGGAGAAATTGGAAAAATGTCCATCATCCCAAAGTTCATTCTTTATCTTTGGATTTTATGGAACACATAGTCTTGATTCAAATCTCACAATAACATCTTCATTAACATTGAACTCTGAATATTTCCCTTTTCAAATAGTTTCCACTTTCTTCTGAATTCCCACATCATCCTTTTGAGCATCCTCAAACCTTTCCAAAAGAGATGGTTGATCAATAATTTGTGAAAGGATTGATGATGTTCCCTTCTTTATTATTCCCTTTTCCATCATCATTAAATCTAAGAATATTGGATCCTTTTCAATTATCATCAAGGATATAATTGTTGGGTCCTTTATTCTTAGATAATCCTTCACCTTGTTTGCTTTTCGAAGGTGGTAATGTATTGAGAATTTATAGTCTTTGATCAGCCCTAACCATCTTCATTAGAGTATACTCAACTCTTTCTGTGTGAATATATACTTGAGGTTTTTGTGGTCCGTATATATTTCGTACTTCTACCAAAAAATGTAATGTCACACATTTTTTAAGAAGAAGATTACTACATCCAACACCAGATCATGTGTTGGATAGTTTTTCTCATGAAATTTCAATTTACTTGAAGAATAAACAATGAAGTTTCATTTTTCATCAACACACAACCCATACCCTTCTTCGAAGCATCACTGAATACCACAAAAATTTATCCACTTGTGGGTAGTGTGAGAAAATGTATAGTGATACGCCTCCTTTTCAACTCATTAAATCTATCTTCGCATTCATCACTCCAAAAAAACATTACCCCCATCCAAGTGAACTTGGTAAGGGGGTTTTGAAAATCGTGATAAATTTCTCAAAAATCAGCGATAATATCCAGTAAACCCTAGGAAGCTACGGATATCCATCACCAATGTTGGACTTGGCCATCCCTTAATTGAAACTGTCTTGGAGGGATCTATAGATATCCCATTTCTTGATATGATATGAAGTAATAATGAGACTTCCTTTAACCACAACTGACACTTGTTGTACTTTACATAGAGGTTCTCCTTTCACAAGGTTTCTAGTACAATTCTTAGATGCTCCTCATGATCCTCCTTGGTTTTGGAGAATATTAGAATATCATCTATAAATACTATCAAATATTTTTCTAGGTAATATCTAAAGACTCTATTCATCACGTCCATGAAGATTTCTAGAGTATTAGTGTGTTTGAAAGGAATTTCTATTAATTTATAGTTTCCTTGCCTAGTATGAAAAACAATCTTGGGGATATCCTTCTTCTTCACCTTTACTTAGTAATATCCTAACCACATATCCTCCTTGGAGAAGTATTTTTGTCCACATAGCTAATCGAACAAGTCATAAATTCATGGTAGAGGATACTTGTTTTTTGTCGTGATTTTGTTTAACTCACAATAATCAATGCAAAGGTGCATTGACCCATAATTCTTCTTGATGAAGAGGACTGGTGCACCCCATGTGAAGCACATGGGCATATAAACCCTTTCTCCAAATTCTCCTACAGTTGTTTATTTTTATCCTCAAGTTCCACAACATCCATTCTACATGGAGTCTTGGATATTGGAAAATCCCTAGGTATAAGATCAATCGATAATTCAACATCTCTTCTAGGAGGAAGACTATAGAATTCCTCATGAAACAATTTAGATAATTCCCTCACAATAGGCATGTCTTTAAGTATGGTTTCTTCCTTAGACTCAATCATATGGGAATGATATGAATTCTCATAGGGAAGTAATATCTACACTTGAGATGATGGTTTTAAAGAAGATTCATCCTCCTCCTTGCACTTATACAGAATCGGGGGTCGATTCACCCTATGGAGAGTGATTTTCCTCTCATAGAAATTTATGTTCACTCTATATATGGAAATCCAATCCATGAAAAAAATTGCATCAAATTCCCCCAGAGGGAGTATGATAAGTTTTCCAGGAAGTTTAAACAACATATTTTGATAGGGGAGGAGTTATATTCATGGGATGTAATGATTTCCCCATTTTCCATTCTCCCTGACATCTCCACTTCCATGATTTTTGGTGGTGTTTGTATTGTTATACTAAACATTCAGGATATAAAAGAATGTTTAGAACCATAATGAAAAAGAACATTTAGTATTCTTGAATTAATAACTAGCATACCTGTCACCACATCGTTGTTGGGGTTCACTTCAGCGGTAGTGATGGAAAATTCTCTCCCTTTTTTCCTTGGAGGTTGTTGGTTTCCTCTGAAAACCCTTAGATTGGGGCACTGGTTTGAAAAGTGTCCTTGTTCTTTGCAGTTGAAGAAATAAAAAATGAATTGAGGGTCAAATGGTGCCTTCCTCTCCTCAGTCGCAATAATGGGGTTTTCTTATCGGCAATTAATGGTTTGGTTCCCTTCTTTTCTACACCTAAAGAATTTCCTCGTTCCCTTTAGGCAATTTCCAGGGTGCTTCATTCCACACCTTTGGTAAGTGGGGTAAAAAAATTTCATAGCACCATTGGATTTATCCATTGGACCTCCAGAAATAAATCCCACTTCCCACTTCTTATCCCCATGATACACTTGAGATTCTCCAATCTCTATTTCATCTTTTAGGGAAAATCAGACAATTTCTTAATAGTTATTGAATTCACAGATCATGAGGTATTTCCGAAGCCTAGGTTTTAGCCCACCAAAGAAGTATTTAACCTTGAATTTGAGGCTAACAACAAAGCTAGAGGCATATCATGCAAGCCTTGTGAATTATTCCTTGTATACTCTGATGGATTTGATGTCTTTTTTCTTCAGGTAAATAAAGTACCATTCCATATTAAGTTGGAGGGTGTGTGGAAAATATTTTTTGAAAAACATTTTCCAGAAATAATTCCATTCCAATGCCTTGATCTCTTCCTCAGGCTTCATATTTTTTATCAATTTACACTATTAATCAACATCACCCTCCCTAAGATAAGATTCTAGAAGAACCATCTCTTGTTCAGAACATTGAAGGATGAGGAAGATATTTTCAATGGAGTTGATCCATTGTACATCAATTTAGGGATTAGATGATCCATTAAAAGTAGGATGCCTTTGTCTCATAAGTCTCTCGATTGCATCTTGTTCTTTCTTGGGGGGAGTGGGGTTGGACGTTCGTCTTGACACATGTTTCTATTCAAAACATTAGTTAACTAAGAGAGTATTGTGAAAAAGTTTGTGATTACTGCTCCCATAGGATTGGGCATATCATAAAATAGTGAACACATTTATCTTCACATTGGTTGATATCCTAAGTCCTTCTATTACAAACCATTGACTAGAATAAAAGTAAATTTTGGGGTAACACATGAAGGGGAATCCAAAGAAAAAAATGGATAACTTATAAATTACATTTATTTCCTTAACCTATGAATTTATAGGCTTCAATATATGTTATAGATGATCCACTTCCCAACATATATTCTTAGGGTAATTTTTTTATTCCCCTGACATTGGTTCATACTATGCTTATGAATTTACAAAATCATATCCCCATGGAGTTTTGTCACTAAGAGTATAGAAAGGCCCGATGTCGTGCACTAGTTCCCATTTGCGTCTTGGTCAAAGTGGCGTTTTTGGGTTTTTCACCTAGATATATATTTCCCAGATCCACCTCTACTTATTCATATCTGAAAAGGGATATATTTTCTTGATAAAACACATACTCTATACTCACAAAAATTTAGGTATGTTTATATTAAACATAGTTTTTTCCACATGGAATTCACTTGGGTTTTCTAATCATAATCTCAAAAATAACAAAACATATCCTTTGATACTAACTATAAAAACCATTCTCTCGATTACAAACATAAACATGATTTACTACATAATCAAGAAATTAATACAACTTTGGGGATAGAGAGGTCTAGTTTCTTTGGATGTTATGAACATTACATAACAAATTAGGCATTCGTATGTGGAGGTGAGTCACAAAGGTTATGAGTGATGAGGAATGATATATTGAGTGGGTTTATATATTAAAGTATAGAAAATTATTTATTATTTAGATTTTGGAAACTACACACTAAACTAATCAAAACCACAAACCATACCATGGTTTTCCTATGTTTTTTTTCCAATTTTGAGTGTAAAAAAATATTTCATAAGGCCAATGGGCGAACATAACAAAAAATTAGGCATTCGTATGTGGAGGTGAGTCACACTATCAAGGAAGTCATTTTAAAATGTTAAAATATTTTATAAGTCTTGGAGGGTCCACTAGGGCCCTGCAAAATTAATCCAACAATTCCAAAATCCCATTATTTTAATGTTATAACATATATTTTCCAAATATACCTTTTATAATATTTTATTAAATCACTATTGGGTCATTATTAAGTCATAAAACATATTATATTTTTAATAAAAATGTTATAGTGGTTCCCCAGTACAATTTTAAAAATTTGGATCCCATGAAAATAATCATAAAAATATATCTTCTGGTCTATATCAATCTGACAGGACATAGATGATGTTTTAGTATTAGTAATTAGAGACTCATAAAACATTTATATTTTTTTATGACTTTTTCACTTGTTGATCACTAATAAGGGAGACAATCAGAAAAATTCCTCCAATAGGAATCCCATGTGTTTTTTATTTATTGGATATTACTCTCCATGAATGTGTTTATTGTTCCTTTGACATTATATTATTATTATTATGTATCATTAATTGTGTATTATTATGTATGGATGAAAATTTTGAATTTTGATACTCATAGTGACAGATCTACACTTGATGCATCAAAAGTAATATGGTATTAATTGTATATTTATAGAATGAATTTATCTCTTCCATGTAAATTTAATAATTGATCTTTTTACCTTTTATTGATATGATCTTATTTGATAAAATATATTTACAAGGGAGTTTACAGATAAATTTATTTTATAAAGTAAAATAATGATAAATCAAGAATATAAGGTGATGACATAAGTATGAACTATCTTGATGAGAAATATATTGAACAATATATTATATTAAAGACTCATGGATCCATTATCTTCTCATTCATGCTCTGGGTGATTCCCCAGTCACTGTTGGATGATATTCCAACCCACCAACCCCTTAGAGGAGAAGGGGTTATCAACCCTCTTCTTTCTCAATAGAATACATGTGGTCCTTTATCCCACAATTTAATCATTATTTTTCTCTCAATGTTTCTCAAAATATATTAATTCCAAAAAGTTTTAGATCTATTTGAAGGCTCACCTCCTATTTTAATCTCACCATCAGATTTCACAAATGCTTTGGGTCACCTAGTCCTAACCCTGGTGGCCTGATTTCATCATCACTATCCTTCAATTGATGCATTTGATCATTTTGGTTTTGTTTCCTTATGAGTATATTAATGTTTTATTTTGGGGCTTCATGACAAGCATCATATCACAATCAGGTATCCTTTGATGGATGATTTGATTATAGCATTTTCCAGAGCACCTCACAAATTTAATGTGTGTTATTTCCATCTACTCTAGTAGTCCTATAATTTTCATATCATATGTTATGATCCTGTCACAATGATTTGGGTAAGTTTTCTATAAATCCATCCACCCATCAAAAAACCTTCTATTATTTGAATGCTTTGAAATCGGGTAGGTCGATACTTGTGTTATAATTCTAGAATAGATTATGTTAGTCATCTTATTTGTCCCCATATTTTCATAGAGGATGATTCCTATAAGTCACATGTGGAGTGGGTGTG
This sequence comes from Viscum album, assembly GCA_963277665.1. NCBI lineage: Eukaryota > Viridiplantae > Streptophyta > Magnoliopsida > Santalales > Viscaceae > Viscum > Viscum album. The sequence goes on along the minus strand of OY728143.1, from coordinate 1,705,780,449 downwards.
AATAATAGTTAGAAAATAATTTACTTGCAAAAAAACAATATTTTTTGAAACATTGATAGGCTATTATTTTTCATTTGTTAAGATTGCCCATCTAGCTTCATCCTGTCATTGTGGTAATTAGAGCAGGCATGGGGTGTAGGATCTGAAGGTGATGGGGCCGAAAATATAAAATGACCTGAAGGCTAACAAGTTGTGTACTAACGATATGGGTTAATCTAACTTCATCAAGAAATATGTAAGAACCATGAAACTATATTTCATGATTTAAAACATCTATATTCTTCCAAGATGCAAATTTAGTAACCAAAATATTACATGGGAGGCCCGAGTTGGTTTATGGGGGACTTAGGGGGTTCAGGAAGATGTTTCCTTGGTTTCTAGTTGTAGAAAACACAAATATCCCTCTTATGTAGAAATTTTGGGACATTTATAACATCTTACTCATGAGAAAACGGTCCAAGATATAGGTGTTGGTGTTCCAGATAGTATCAATAACCAAGAAATTTCAATTCAAGGATCATTAGATAAATAGAGGTTTGGTATGAATTTATTGAATAGGTCATGTCCTATAAATACCATAGACACTATTAAACTAAGTAACCATTTTGATGATATAGAAATTGAGGGGTAGGAATAGGCACAAATAAGTTCAAGACAGGTGGAGTATTCCAATAAGGAGGATGGGACCTATGGGATAAAGAAAATTGATAAGAGTGAAAGATTATTCTCTGGAAACAATTCGCAGGGAATACAAAATAGAGAAATTTACTATCCATGATGGGAGAAATAGAACATTGGAAACTATAATTCGTTGAGTTTCATTCTGAATAAAGTGATGAAATACAATGCGAGGAAGCATTAATCTCATTTTCCCAAACCAAGGGATACATGGCCTGCTAAAAAAATAGACTCAAGGAAATGGAGGGTGAGTCAGAAATTAATTCCAATACATGGGAACTAATCATACTATTTGGGGAATAAATGATGGAGGAGGCCTTTCTAAATAAGGCCTCCCAAGAGGACATAGACATTACCATTGAATTATTGTTTATAATGGGAACCAATGACGAGTTGTGCTGGTGTTTCAAAAAGAAATAACATATTTTGAAAAGAGGTTTCAATTAACCGAAAATAAATGTGGATGAGTTTATTCAATCATGGGATAATATGTATTATTACTTTTAAGACCTTATTAAAGACAATCTGGAAACAATGGTACGTGATCTACACAGACAATTATATAGAGAAAATTATTCTAATAAAATTAATATTTATTTTAATGATTTCTTAATCTCTTATGGTTTTTGATGTTTTGTGTTTCTGGTATGTGGGGGAATTTTTATTAGAGTGTGGAATATAGTTGTAGTTTTTTATGGTGTCATTTTATGAAGGTAATCACTTGACCCACAAAAGTGATCTCTTTTTTTTTAAAATAAAAAATACTGAATTGGAAAAAAATATTTTATTACACAATAGAATTTATAGGAAATAAGTTATAACTGATACACAAAATACTTCATATATGGATGCATTAACTTGTTAGTAGACACTAATATTGGATTTTGGAAAGTACCACTCCAATTCAACTGAGAAAGGATCCTAAAGTAGAATAAACTAAGTGGATATATAAACACATTAAATTCTATTGAAATTAAAAGAAAGCATAAAATATTTACTGGATTATGGATTAATATTAAGGCCATTTCGATCATAGAAATTCAATAAAAATAAATTCATTTTTAAAATATATGATTTGAATTTTATCTCTTCCTTATTTATTCACAGAACAGTGGATATAATGTCTATTTATTCACAAGTTTATTGAATATTTTAATTTTTTTTATAATTGATAAGAATATATGTTCTCAAGATAAATAATATAATATTTATTTATTCACATGCTATGTTAGTATAGTAAGATAAATATTTATTTATGTTATGTAAATATATTAGTTAATTTCAGTTCATAAATAAAGTGAAGATAATATTTACATTGTTGAATAAATATTTTAATTTACAAGGATTGATATATTCCATGGGAGAATAAATGTCAATTTTAATAATTTGATTAAAATGATATATTCAATATTAATTAACTAGATAAATATTTATATATTTAATAAATAATTTTATATTTCACACATAAAATTTGATATAATAATAATAATTCTTATTATTATATTTTTTCATGGATGATACATAAGTTAAATAATATGATAAGGTCCTTTGTTCAATTTTCTGTTATTAACACAATGTATATAATCTAAAAGATATCATTTTAGATGTGTGGATGATAAAGGTTGTTGAAACATCATGGATATGACTAGATTTATATAAAGAACTAGAGGAAAACATCACCTACAAAATTCTTCTTTGAAATATAGTGAGAAAAAGAATTGTTTATTTGTGATAAATGGTGAACACTGTGCATCACATAATTCAACCCCGTTAACTATAAGGACTCAACCAAAAATCATTACATAGTATATATTTTTTGACAAGAACTCCTATTAATTTATTCCTAATGACCTATGAGCTTTATATTTTAGTATAATTAGATCACCCACATTACATGAAAAACTAATATGTTACAAGGTTTACACTACCACTAAGTATCCATTTTTCCCACAATATAAAACATTTAAAATGAAACATGTTTTATTGTCTGGGAAAATCTAAATTTATTTCATTATAAATTATTCAATTTTAATACACTTCCTTAATACCTACAAAAAAAATTTGAATATGTGGGATGAGAACAATAATAAAAATATGGGATATAAATTAATGAAACATATTAGTTTAATGAATAATATAAAAACCTATAAAATGAATAGAGTTTCCACTTTATTCTTTGAGAATAAAAATATGTATTATCCAAATATTGGTAAAAAATATTTGTTAAAAGTGTAAAAACCTAGGTAATTATAAAATAAATCATTTTCATGTTTATTAATGTTATTACATATTTATATTCATTATACAAATATTAAGTAATTTTTAAATAAAAAAGGAAGTGGACTTAATTTAAATATTTTAACATGGGGTTTTTATTTCAGAGAATAATTTATATAATATAGATTTTAAATTTTAAAAACTGAATTTTATATTTTAAATTATTAAATAAAATTAATTTTGGTTGAATTTTTGGATTTATCAGAAAATAGTAATTTTTTTGTTGGTAGGGAAAAATACAAATTGTTATGAAAATATAATTTCCTTTCAATAAATTACATAATTTAAATGTCCTAGTTTTTAATGTGATTTCATGTAACTTATGTATTCTTTATTTATATTTCATCCAATTAGTTACTTTTTTAATATTCATTATAATGGATTTTAGTATATGTTTATTTTTGGGTCGAAGGTATGATTTTTATGAAAATTTTTTAAAAGTGCATAATGATTCAATATATTGATAAATTACAAAAAACTGATAATGTGTGATTCAAATAATATTTATAGATAATATATGAAAAAAATTAATTTTAATTTATACAATGATATTTATTAGTCATATTTTTAATATAAAACCATCTTATTCTTCAAAAATACACTTTTTGAAAATCCATTTTTTACATCGGGTTTATGGGTTTAATTTTTAAGTCAATTTGTAAGTAATTTTTGAATTTAATTTGGTAAAATGGATTCCATATTCCAAATAATAATATTTTATATTATCTAATAAGTTCATCCTAATTTTACTTCATAATGAATATTGAAAATATTAAAAATATTTTTTTTGCGGTCAAATTGAAAACGGTTTTACTATGGGTTAAACTAAACATATAAGGGTTAAAATTACTTATAATCATTAATAAATTTTATTTGATTACAATATTTAGACCTTATCTAATTTTGGTATCACTAATGGTCCATTTTTTATTATTGTGTCATGTAAAAAAGGTGGGTATCACTTTTTTTTTTAGGAATTACAAGTGCATCACTCAGCTCACATATAAATGGACACCCACATTCTACTCAAAATCAAACCATAAAATCCAATTGGATTGTAAATTTACATTAAAAATACATTAGTTAATTACCTAAATAGGAAAATGTTCCACTGTTTTGATCATAAATCTATCACATAAAGGCTTTTGGGAATGACTTATGGAGGTTTTCCAAAAAAGAGGTATCCTGCTTAACCAAACCCTTTTATTTTATTTTTTCTTCCACCATAGATTATTTTTAAATTATGATGATATAATAAATTACACATATAACATATAATGAGATTTTATTATGTTATTTAAATAACCAAAATATTACTCTTCCTCCATCAAATGGGAAATGAATTCATTATTCATCTGTATGGAGGAATACTGCCTCATGGACAATTGTGATTTTTTTTTCATCATCATCTATCATGGAATGTTATTGTAATAAATTTAATGTATATATATATATATATTATTTTTTAACAAAATTATACTTCTATTATTATTATATCACATCTATCTTTTTACCTTCCATTAAATGAGGGATACGATATCGTCTCTCGTGTGTATGGCAGACTAACACCTCAAAAAACAATGTGATTTAGTTTTCTATAATTCTTTATATGGAATGTAATAAGGATAAATTTGAATAATATATGTTTCATACATATGAAATAATTATTATATTCATTACATATTTATCATTATTAGATGTGAATTTACCATTTTATTTCATACATTTCCACTCACTTAAAAATTAAAACATCGCTCATACGTACGTGTGGACTATCACCTCCATGAAGAAAAGATATTCGATTTTAATCACCCAAAAAAATGAATGATATATATAATTATATTTAAAGGAAAAATATGTTATTATGATACTATTATAAATATTTAAATATAAAATAAAACATACCTTCTTTACATAATTATCTTTGAAAATACGGAAATGCTACTCATGCGTACGTACAACCTATCATCTCAATGATTATAAAGTAGTTAATTTTTAATTACCTTCATTCATTACTGTTATTTAAATTATAATTTATTTATTAAAATGATAAATATTTCATGATTATATTTTTTATTTTTAAATAAGGATTAATTTTACCATAGTCAACAGATATAAGTCGGTTTTGACATATAAGTCGAGTACCTTCAAAACATCATATACAAACATAAATGATTAACTAATTGTGTATATAATGGTAATAATATAAATAAATGTAATAAAAAACTTGAAAAGGATTGTAAAAATGTCTTTCAGTAAGATAAATAATGTATGTGATAATATAGAGTCAACGTAAAGGAATTCACCAGAATTTCCTTTTGTCGAGGCATATTGTGATATTATGAACCAATATTATTTTATTAAGAGTTTATAAAGAAACTTTAACATGTTATATCATGAATTTATCAATAATCATTATATTTATAGTTTTTTTAATGATACTCTCTAATGAGATATATGATTCAAATATTTCCATATTCGTAAGAGGATTTTCATTAAACAAAATCATGTTTTAATGTTTTCCTTTTAGTATATTTTTCAACCATTTCAATATTTTAAAAATGGTTTTGTTATAGAAATGAATGTTTAATGATGTAATTTTTTTCTTTATTTAATTTTTTTTTTAAAAAATAATCATTTAATGGAATTTTTGAATTTATTTAAAAATGTGAAAATGAATTTTTTAATTTAATGTATACAGAGATAAAAACATTTCTTATTGTGTAACCATTATTTCTTATTTGTAATCTATGATAAGAATTCATGTTTTTTCAAAGAAAAAAACCCTTTCCATTTTTCTTAGTATTTTAGTTTTGAAAATGTTTTTTCAAAATTATAAGGTATTTGATATCTGAATTTAATTTTTTATATACATGTATAAATTAGTTTTAAAAAAAATTATATGATGAACAATTACAAGAATTAAATGTTTATTCTTGATATGGAACAAAGAAATTATATAAGAAATGGGTGAGATAGATATATCAAATATAAGGGGTTGATCCCAAATATAAATCAATAGTGAGCCTGATATAGTGTATATGATAGATATATATAGATATCGTCGATGGGTCCTATTATAGCTTTTGTGATGGGTTCACCCAGATAGTACTCTATCATGTTGGGTAATTTTCCTTATAATAAAATGTAAGAATGAGGTTGTTATAAGATGGTATATCTTATAGGAATAATTGTACTCCTTCTATTTCTAGCCTGAGTTTAAAATGGGTTACGAAGGCTATGCACTAGGTTTCCAAAAAGGTTATGGATTTACTTCTTATGGGTCTTAAATATTTTATTTGAGAAAAAGTGTTTGTGTTTTTCAGGTGGAAATGATTTATTTCATTCAAGCAATGAACATTATGATTTAGTTAAAAATTTCATGGGTTTTAATTTTTTTGAATGGAGTAAAAATATTATTTCTTTTATTTATCTTTATCTACTTTTTATGCCTATCCCAAATTTGAAAAAAAATTCATTCAGTTTTATAATTGAAGAAAAAAAATGAAGAATTCAATTTGAATGGAACAAATATTTTTCATGAAATGAAATTTTGATTTATTTTAAATATTTTATATTATGTAAAAATAGATATTAATAAAAAATTTCTCTATTCTAATATTTTTTATGCATATGTTTTGACCTAATACTCTAAAACTCAAAAAAGATAATTATTAATGAAATAAAGTAATTTCTATACTGAAGACACTGAAATATTTATTATTTCAAATTTAATACTTATAGTTTGTATCAGAGAAAGGTTTAGATAAATTTAATGGTTAGGATAATGTTAATAGAATTCCCCTAAAATATTTTACCATATGGTTAAGATGAAATGATATAGAATTTTAATATTAACATGTTGCAACATCTAAAATATGTTGGTTCAGAATGGTTTTCCACATAGGAAATTGATAATCAATAGTGGTAAGGCACTGAGTGGATAATATCCATCCAAATTAGCCTCCCAAGATGGTAAGAATTTTGACTGAGAAGTGTTTTTTGGGATTTATCAGATGAAACAAGACATAAATGGTGGCTGTATCTATGCTAGGTAGAACCTAGATCGTCCACATATGATCATGGTGATAGTTGATTATTTTTTGAGGAAACATCAACCATATTTTATGAAAACATCAAATCCAGTGGTAGATTATGGATGGATCAATGCACTAGTGAAAGTATTTTAGTTGTGGGGTTTCTAGAACTCCAAAATTCTCCTTTTTTTATTAATTGTTTTGAAGGTGAATTTGATCGATGGTGGCCTTTGGTTTATAATACCAAATAGAAATATGATATTAATGCCATGGAATTTGATACATAATGTAATCATTTTTAAAAAACATTTCACTAAGGTTTTTTAGCTATGGATAGAGAAACAATTTCTAGAATTGCGGGAGAAAGTTGAAGATTTTTGGTATATGTATGAAATAAACTTCAAAATATTGTCCAATTTTGTGATGGATTTTATTAAGAACACTGATAGTATAATTAAGATATTTTAATCAAGTTTAAAAACATGTTCATGAAGACCTTTGTAAGAATAAGAATATGAATTTTTTGAGAACGTGGTTTGTTGATATGAGAAATATGAGATGGAGTTTTCTAGCACTTATGTTCCTCAAGATGACAATGATAAGAAAATGTCATGGTGGTAGGAAAGGGAGAAAAAACTAGAAAGGTTATAAAGAGGTATTCCACCAAAATGATCCATGTGTGGAAAAAGACATTTCTATTAATATTCGATAGGATCTATAAAGTGTTTATTGTGTATTCATTTTGGTCATCGAGCTTATTACTATAAATAAAAGAGTCCTAAAAAATAAAACAACAGTGTAACCAATATCCACCCATATAATGTCCTGACCTGGCTTACCGCTAAACTGATAGCAGAACTGGTTTTCTACATGGACTCAATCACATTTCCTAAAATTCTAGAGGCCTCCGACTAAAAGAGAGGGCATTCGGTGAGATAGTGGGGAAACTATGACCTCATTGGCAGAGTGTAACACATCAGAAATAAAAATAATACAGCAGCGGAAGCACAAAAAAGTATATAACTGGAACAAAACAACAAAATTCTTATAGATAAATATCCAAGTCTAAAACCATACAAATGATAATGAATCATGTTATTTGTTTTAAGAAATTATCCATAATAGGATACACTTCAATCATATACAAATGTAATAAAAGTACAGAAACAAAAGTAATACTCAGAAGCATCAAAAGCCTCAGCTTGGTCCCATTCTCCCCTACTCATAAGAAGAAATCAAGTACCTATATAAGGGAACTTTCCTTTGTCAAAACCTAAAATCATATAATCTGTTTGGGACCAAATCCATGACCCAAACAGGGTGTGAGACTAATCCGTGTAGGAAACCACCAAAAATATGAGCCTAACAGTTAGTAAATATATGTAGAAACAGTAAGTGAAAACAGTAAATAGTAAGTTCTCAATTAACTACCCATTCATTCTTTTTATGTTATCTAACAATTCAATTTTATTTAAGTGAAACTATCTTGAGACTCGACCATAGCCTCCCAATCCCCTATATAGAAGCAAACACAGTATATTTCACAGAAGATTATCTAGATAAATATAAAGTCCGACCCCAATCTTGTGATTTGTCTTGGAAGATGTGTCATGAGTCATTCCATTTCATTTAACAAGTGATGTGAGTTTTACAATGGTCTCGAAGTCCGGCTTAGGCCCATCAGCCCCCCGTACCAATGTAACTGTTAACTTGTGACATAACCATTTATCATTTAAGAATTTCATCATTTTAGAATCTAACCATATGTTAATTTTCTAATAGAGACCTTCCTAGGTATCCATCAATAGACCAATTATTCTCTCGGAATTTACAAATAAGGCTCAGTAAGCCCGACCACAAAAACTGTGGCTCTCTCATAGCCATTATGTATTTAACCTCTTGAGTCTGTCTGTTGCCTTTTAACTGAGATAGTGGTTCACACAAGGTAAGGAAGGTGTAATTAGTCACATGATCTTGACCTTATATTTTGACCAACACTATGGATCACCCATGGCTAATTACCTCTTTTAATCATTTACTATTTCATTTCAAAAAACATAGGTGAATTAAACTATCATAATGCTTTAAACATAAAAACTCATGTGGGAAATTCACATAGCATCAGACATGTGAAAATTAATCTATTTCGTGGTTTTAATCATAACAACTCTTGTGTGAATTTCATAAACAATATACCATTCTAATCAACCACAAAAGGGAAAACATTCACAAGCCTCAAAGGCATTCTTTCCAAATAGCCAACAATGAGAAACGCACCCATGGGGTGTCCCTAAATCAAAACATTAGTAGTCACATGATTCAACTTCATATAATCAAATTTCTAAACATCATTAGTCATAAACATGTTTCAATTTGATAGGAAAACCATACGAAAAAATGGTATCATACTATTTTATCACATATAATCATCTCGACAGTTAATGAAAGGAACAAGACCACCTACCTCGATTTTGTATGAGCAATATAAACTGATGTCGTCCCTTGAATAGGCCTAGAATGATGTACATATAAGAAAATAGGTAAATCATTCAAATTTGAATAAATTTATCAATAGAATAAATCAACTATAATGGCTCAAGGAGAAGAAAAATCTTACAGATAGGAATCCAATGAGACCAATGATACTTGAATCCGTTTCTAAACAATGAAACTGGAGAAGGAAATATTCCCACGACTTCTTCTTCACCCAGCAGCTCTTCTGTCCAAAAGAAGATAAAACGAGGCTACTACCCACATTAATCAAAATTCTAGTAGTACATGGTGTTTGATTTCACATACACACCGTGTATATCATTTTACTATTCATCAATTCACCGACTTACTTTACACATCCCGCACCGACCTTGTCGTCAAAACTACATGATGTGTACTATGAAGTACACGACGTGTAGTGGCATTTTCTTCTCCTTCTGGAAAACAGAAGAACACAACATGTATCCCCATCCTACATGTATAGACCACACATTGTGTACATAGGATTACATGGCATGTTATAATAAAACTTAACATTTTTCTAGTTTTCCTTATTTTCTCAAAAACAACTCAAAGGAATAGAAGAACATGATAACTCATAAGAAGAACCAGGTTCTTAAAAAATTCCCTCCTTAAATAAATTCATCCCCAGATTTACCTTACAAGGGTGGTGAAGGAATATATGAGAATAGGTACAGCCACTAAGCACATACGTCAGCCTCCCTCTCCCAAGTCTTGTCCTAAACTCGGTCATGCTGCTACAACACCTGTAAAAGAGGAACTAATTGGCCTCAGAGAACATTCATTCTACAATAATCTTTACGAATCGGATTCTCCTCAACGGATGCATCAACCTAAATCTCAACCTCCTTGGGCTGAAAAATGTGAGACGTGTTTGAGTGATAGCGGCATGTCTGAGATACATGGAAGACGTCATGCATGGATCAGTACCTCTGAGGAAACTTTAACCGATACAAAACCAACCCAACTCATTCCAGAAACTTAAACAGTCTGATATATCATGGTGAAAGTTTACCCTATCTTTTGATCCTCTCATGTCCCAATCTTTGTGCGACACATAGGAAAACTCGATCCCCAAACTCAAACTCCAAGGGTCATCTAAAACAATTGACATAATATTTCTGATGAGAATATGCAGTATCCATTCATCTCTGAATCAAGTAAACCAACATAGTAGTATCCATGACAAGATGAGGTCCCAACATAGTTTCCACTCCTACTTCTAGCCAACATTGGAGTGATCAGCATGGCCTACCATACAAAGCCTCATATGGTGCCATCTAAATAGTTTCCCGAAAGCTATTATTATAGGAAAACTCTACTAGGGGTATGTGTGTCTCCCAATATCCCCCAAAATCCCTGACACAAGAAAGAAACATGTCCTCTAGAACTTGTATCATACGATCTGACTGGCCATCACCCTATGGGTGGTATTATGTGCTTAGAAGTACCTGTGTACCCAACACCCTCTGAAAACTCTTCCAAAAATGAGAAATAAAGCGGGTGTACCTATCTAAAACATTAAAACAAGGAACCCCATGATGTCATACCATCTCTCGAATATATCACTTTCCAAGATCATAGACACTAAAAGTTTCCTTGACCAGCAAGAAGTGATTACATTCGTAAGCCTGTCAACTACAACATCGTTTACCCCATCATGAAATCCAATCCACACAACATCATTGCCTCTAGGAGACCTCGGTAACCCCGTCATGAAATCCATTGTGACATCATACCATTTCCACTCAGGAATTGGTAGCTACTCTAAAATTTCAGCCTACCATTGATGTTTCACCTTCACTTGCTGACAGGTGGAACAACTCATGAAAATACTATCTACTTCTCACTTCATCCCCGTACACCCATACTTATGGAACGAGTAAAGATACATCTTGGTGACTCCATGATGTAGTACCCAAGATGAAGCCTGAAAATCTTGCATCATATCCTCACATATATCCCATGGAACCCACAAACGTCCATGGACACACAGAACTTCATCCTCACCTATCAACCATCCAGAAGGAGGGTACTCACCTGCCACACTCTCCTGTAGAACTAGGCCTTTGGAATGTAATAGTTGTGTTATCCTCACTCTATCCAATAGGGTAGAGGTAGCAACCAAAGATGAAAGATAAACCTACCCCTGAAAGTCATACACCTCTAAATGTATCTCAGAGAACAAAGTCATTATCTTCCACTCACCACTGGCCTCCTGCACTGCTTGTATTTGATTACTCCTGCTCAGTGTGTCAACCACTTCATTACCTTTTCTAGGCATATACACAAGATCAACGTCAAATGACCAAAGGCATTCCACCCATCGCCGTTGTCTCTAATTCAAATCACGCTATGTAAAGATGTATTTGATACTTTTATGGTCTGTGTACATCAAAAAATGCACCCCCAAAAAATAATGTCTCCAGTAGTGAAAAGCATGAAAAACTACTACCAACTCGAGATTGTGTGTTGGGTAATTTCTCTCAGGTGTCCTCAACGGCCAAGACCCATATGTAATGACTCAATCAACCTGCATAACCACTACTCCCAGCCCAATACTTGATGCATCACAGTACATGGTGTAACTCTTTTTTGGCACAGGAAATATCAGTATCGACGCTGATGTCGATCATCCCTTAAACTATAGAAGGGCTACGTCATAAGAATCTGACCTGTAATTCCCCGACCCCAGTTACCCAAAGTCGGTGCATTATTACATAACATTGGCATGATCACAAATGATAATGTCTCGAAAGATCGATTAGTTTAGTAGCCATGGAATTACTAGATATATTGATAATGTTTTACATTACATCATAAAGTAAAAAAAACTACAACAACATATTGTCTTCATATCCCCTCATACTATTCCTAAAGGTCATTCATAAATTACTTCTTCACATCCTGGAAAAAATAAAACATTGAAAGGGGTGAGCTCAGATGCTCAGTAAGGATAAAAATATAGCAGAAACTTTCATAAATAAGCATAAACATTTAAGGCAATGTATAACTAAAACAAAAGCCTTTTAAACTTGAACTTTAGTATAATATGGAAAAAATAAAATGAAATAATGCCATTTAATTATTCACATGGATAATCTACTAGTCGAATAATCGCATGCAATATCAAAAACCACTTTCATATTGATGGAATGCATAATGCCATACTATCATAACTACGAAGCCAAGGCCTCCTGCCAAGACTACAAATAAGATTTTGTCAAGGCATTGTGCCAAGACACTAGTTTGTCTCATGAGACCTACCGATGCATCGAGGAGCTATAGCGGGCTCCACCCGTCACATATTAAGTCCAATACATTCCTCATATGAACATGTTTAAACATAATATAAAAATCTGTATTAAAACTAGCATAAAAAATTTCAATACTTTCTCCATAAACCATAAATGGTATACAAATAACACATCCACAGTCAAAAATATCACAAAACCTTCAATAAAATATGGAAGTTTCGTTTCATAATAAATAAACTTCAAATAAGCTTAAAATCCATCAAAGGATGTTGACATAGATGAAATCAAAACTATTTGAGAGAAATATCTTTTTTATGAAATCATTTAAAAGTAACATAATTATAAAATAAAACATTTAATTTTAAAGTATTCTTATAATCTTGTAAGGGAAGCATCTACAATTTTATAATGGTGGAAAATGGCCTCACCCACTGTATAAGTTAAAAATACATTCTTACATTAATTTTGTCGAAAAGGTTAAAAAGGGCCTTTTTTGGAAAACGACTGAAAGATTCCTTTATATACTTCTTATAAAAGTCAACAAGGGTATTAATGACTTTATCCCATATTATTTGAAATAGTTAGAATGATTTGAAATAAACTTTTAAGAAACATGGATGTGGATGATAAAGAGGTCCTAGTAAATAATTACGTATAAACAACCTCAGATAATGAAGAGATAGTGAAACAAATCCTTACCTTGTACTTTTCCTTGGTTGAGGGTAAGTTAAAATCTTATATAATGGTGAAATAATTGTTATTAAATTATACAATAATCATATAAATTAATATGATATCATATATGATCTTTTAACATTTATTTGTTAATAATATCTTAGTATTATAGTTGTTTTGGGTGTTAACTTACTCATTTTCTTTTATATGTTTTGTTACGTAAGCCTCGTTTGTTATAAATAGGTTGTATATTATTTATATCCTGAATGATATAAAGTCCTTAAACATTATTTTTAATCATTAAATGATAATTAGTCTTGAATAGATATGATGGGGAATGAATCTCATCACGTTCGTGGAGACGGTAGTCCGTACGTACGCACGAGCGACAATATCATTATTTTGATATTAAAATAATATATAATTGGATGTTATATAATATATAAAGAATCATTATCATGTTATATTTATTATTTAAATGAATTACACATCATTATTATACCCATCCAAATAATAATTTATTGAATAACAATTACATCACGACGTGGAGACGGTAAGTCGTACGTACGCACGTATGGTGACATGCCATTCAAAGGATGGATAGAATACTGAATATTCTTGTACCATATTTATAATAACATCACACTATATATAATATACTGGAGATATTATTATAGAATGGGAATAACAAAGAAAGAAGAATTTTAAGAAGAAAGGAACATGAAAGAGGGCAGTGAAAACATTACCTCTTAATCCGGTTCTTCCTTTTGATTTGATCAAAAGGGCTCCTTAAGGCGACTTTATGATAAAACTAAGGCCTCTAGGTAGAAGTGAGGGAAGTTGAGAGAGTATTTGGGTAGGGTTTGGCTCATCCAAAAGTCTTTGAATGTGTGAATTAGTGAGAAGGGGGAGTGCCCTTTTATAATAGGGGTGAGGGGCACATTTGGAAAAGCTAGAAATATTATTTTATAATAAATTTATATTCGGTTTCTAATGGCTCAAAATTGGATTATATAAAGGTTAATGTGGGGATGGGTCGAAATCCACTCAACCAATAGGTTTTGGACAGGTTTGGGTAACTAAATTAACCTTATCATTTATTTTTAACTCTTAGTTAATTAGTTTGACATTTACCATGTCACTTTGTATTTTTATATTATATAGTTAATAAAATTACTATATACATCCAAGAGACCCACAAGTGGTACATTAATGATAAACTTATCATGATACAAGTCCTTTGGATAAACCTTAGATTTTTATGAATAGAATATAAATTAATAATATAATATTTGTTTAAAAAAATCTTATATGTCAATTTTGACACTATTTGGTATTTTGTTTTTGATAATTTCATAACAGAATTATTTCTTCGAAGAAAATTTAGTTAACCAATCCTAATATTTCATATTAACCTAGAAAATTAGTGTAATTCATAAAAAGTATCAAATTACATTTATTATGATATTTATAATATCAATTATTTTAATATTTCATTAATTAGGTAATTACTTCATCACCATTGGGTCATAAATAAATTAAATTATTTAATGCCTAAAAATTATAATTTAAATAAAATTATGTAGGAAATATTTTTTATCTTTCTAATTAATATTTAAAATTGAATTTATCTTATTTATAAACCTATGTTAAAAATGTTTTAGTTATTAAACTTTGATTTTAACTCTTTTAACTCTTCTTTGAATTAAATAATAATTAATGTGCTAATATAATCCAAGTGGACCTAAATGAAAATTTTTTATTCCAAAGGTTGTTTTTGGTCAATATACACTTGTCCCATAAAATTAGGACATGTATTAGGGTAATATTAATATCATTTTTACCCTTAATTACCCTATTTACTTTCAACCGTGGTAAATAAAATTAAAAAGTTACTATTCACCATAAATTATTTTCATCTCATTGAACCAAATTTTACTCCATGATATTAACCGTGTCACTTGGATTTTAGAAATTCCACTCACAAAAGCAGTAAAATTAAGTTTTATGTGAATTTCCAAATTCTCCTAGGAGGTGGCTAAAAGACAGTGAAAAGTTCAGTAAAATTTTTATATATCTAAAATTATTCTAAACTAACTCCAATGAATTAAATTGAACTTATATAGGTATTATGTATCTATTTTGACCTTAATTAAATTTAAATAAAATAAATAATTATTTAAATAAAAATTCGGTTTTAAACTATAACTCAGTGTTTTTTCACTATTTATCAAAAAATTAATGTTTTCAGAAAAATACCAAAATTTCACCCTATGCTAATTTCGATATTCCGAATCAAAAAATGAAGACCATTTTGAAAGATAAAATTTATAAAATTTCAAAAAGTGGGTATTACTATTCATAACGGCTAGTTTGATTGGTTGTGGTGTTTGTGTTAGAACTCAAAGTTGTGTACAACACATACTACTGTATTATTCAAAGGGAAGCATACCGTGGATGCTTGGGGTGTTACATTCTCCCCTCCTTCAAATAATTTCGTCCTAAAAATTTATAGAATACTACCGCATGAAAATATTTAGGTGGTTCTTCATTATAAGTTCCTCGGGTTCCCACGTTGCCTCTTCCATCTTATGGTTTCTCCACAAAACTTTTACCAGACGAGTCGTCCAGTTTCTTAGTACTTGTTATCTCATATCAAGAATCCTGATGGGATCTTTGAAATAAGACAGATCAGGTTCCAGTTCTAATTCCTCATAGGTGAGTACATGTGTTGGGTGAGGCATGTATTTCCTCAACAATGATACGTGGAACACATCGTGAAATTTGGAGAGACTTGGCGGCATTTCCAAATGGTAAGCCAGAGCCCCAATTCGTTCTAGAATTTTGAAATGTCCGATGTACCTAGGACTCAATTTACCCTTCTTAAAAAAACGTATAACTCCCTTCCATGGAGAGAGCTTCAAGAAAACCTGATCTCCTACCTAAAATTCCAAATCCTTCCTTCGGTTATCGGCATAGCTCCTCTGCCTACTTTGAGCTGCTTTGATGTGGTTTTAGATTACCTTTACCTTTTCTATTGTTTCCTCCACCAGTTCTGGGTCTACATGTTTTCTCTCATCAACGTCATCCCAATTGGTTGGTGTGCGACATCTCTTTCCATATAACGCTTCATATGGTGCCATCTAAATACTCAAATAGAAGCTATTGTTATTGGAAAATTATACCTGAGGTAAATATTGACCCCACATACCCTGAAAGTCATGTGAGAAAGATCTCAACATGTCTTCTAAGGTTTGAATAGTTCTTTCAGATTTTCCATCAGTTTGGGGGTGGTA
Organism: Viscum album; assembly: GCA_963277665.1. Lineage (NCBI taxonomy): Eukaryota > Viridiplantae > Streptophyta > Magnoliopsida > Santalales > Viscaceae > Viscum > Viscum album. The sequence goes on along the minus strand of OY728143.1, from coordinate 1,705,763,715 downwards.
GGAAGTGCTCAAACGAATTTCAGTATCTAGGGATTTCTAAATACTTTTCCAGAATATTGAAGTAAAACAGGGATCACGATTAGAAAAATTCGATAAGGGTACTCCATGAAGTCTCAAAACTTCATTAATATATAGTCTTTCTAGACGTTATGATGGTAGATCTTCTCTTATTGAAAGAAAATGCACTGACTTGCTAAGACAATCAACAATAACCCATATTGAATCGTTCCTTATAGGAGTCTTTGGTATCCCCATGACAAAGTCCATCATAATATTGTCCCATTTCCACTTCGGTATGGGAAGAGGTTTCATGACTCCTCCAGGCTATTGCCTTCCAGCTTTCACTTGTTGACAAACCATACATATTGACACAAAATCATCAATCTTTCTTTATATGTTGTCCCACCAAAAATGTTCCTTCAAATCTCTATACATTTTGGTGCTCCCAGGGTGTATGGATAAATTGGAGCTATGAGCATCACCTAACAATTCCCTTTTCAAATCAGGTATATCAGGAACACAAAGTCTCTTCCTAAATTTCAAAATTCCATATTCATATACGAAGTCTTTCAATCTCCCATCATTCACAACTTTAATCATATTTTGAAACTCTTCATCACTGATATGAGAACTCTTTATCCTTTCTAGTAAAGATGGTTTGGAAACCATTTGAAAAATTATCGATGTTTCACCTTCCATGGTAATTCTCATATCCATCTCCACAAGATCCATGAAAATAGGATCCCTTTCAATTCTCATCATGTTCAAAAATCCATGATCTTTTCTCCTCAAATAATCTGCCACCTTATTTGCCTTCCCCAGGTGGTAGTGTATCATGAAATCATAATCCTTGAAAAGTTCAAGCCATCTCTTTTACCTCATGTTAAGTTCTTTCAATGAGAAAATATACTTCAAACTCTTGTGATCAGTAAAAATCTCACATTTTTCATGATTGAGATAATGTATGCATATCTTCAAAGACAATATTACAGAAGCTAACTCAAGATCATGAGTAGGGTAGTTTTTCTCATGAATTTTTAGCTGTCGTGATGCATAGGCAATAAACTTATCATTCCGCATAAGGACACAACCAAGTACTTTCAATGATTAATCACTATAAATAATGAACCCATAATTCCCTGATGGTAGATTCAATATAGAAGAATTGACTAATCTTCTATTCAATTCTTCAAAACATTCTTCAAACTCTTTTGTCCAAACAAATTTAACCCCTTTACGTGTGAGATTTGTTAATCGGTTATCCAATCGGGAAAAGTTCTGGACGAAACGTCGATAATAACTTGGTAAACCAATAAAACAGCATACCTAAGTTATATCATTGGTGCTGGACATTCTTGGATAGCTCTTGTCTTTGAAGGATCAATAGAGATTCCATCTTTAGAGATAATATAGCCAAGAAAAGAGATCTCCTGAAGCCAGAATTCACACTTGCTAAACTTCCCATATAATTCATGTCTTATAAGAGTCTTCAGGATAATGCGCAAGTTATTTTCCTGATATTCATAGCTTTTGGAGTATACCAAGATATCATCAACAAATACCCCCACAAAATCATAGATATATTCTTTGAAAACACTATTCATTAGATCCATGAATAATGAGGGTGCATTAGTCAATCCAAAAGGCATTACTGTAAAATCTTAATGCTTGTAACTGGTTCAAAATTCTATCTTCGAAAAGTCTTCCTTATTTATACACAACTGATGGTATCCAGATCGAAGGTCAATCTTTGAAAAGTATTGATCTCCATGAATTTGGTCAAATAAATCATCAATGCGAGGTAGGAGATACTTGTTCTTTATTGTTATAGCATTGATTTCCCTGTAGTTGATACATAACCTCATAGATCCATATTTCTTTTTAACAAAAAGAACAGGGGATACCCATGGAGAAAAACTAGGGTGAATAAATCCCTTATTACTCAATTCCTCTAGTTGTTTCTTTAGTTAAACTAATTCCACAATGGCCATTCTATATGGGGTCTTCGATATAGGCCTTGATCCAGGAATTAAATAAATGGAAAACTCAACTTCTCGTTCTAGAGGATGTCTAGGTAAATCTTCCGGAAACAAATCTACATATTCTTTCACAATAGGTACATCATCTATTTGAACATTAATTTCCTCACCCACATTCATTTCATTCTCTTCCTCCCCAATAATTGAATTTAGTTGAGCTACTGGGTGGTGGGTCTAGGTAAGAATTAGGTGGTGATGATTCTGCTATAAAGATAAGGTGTTCCTTATCATCATCATTAAAAATAGTAATCTCCTTCTTCATACAATAAATTTTTGCATCATGGTCCAAAATCCAATCCATACCATGGATTATATCAAATTCAATCATTGGTATGATGATGAGATCAGCGGATAAAGAAAATTTATGTGCTCTAATGGAGACTGATTCACAAAACTTTCTTGCAATGATACTTCCCCTAGGAGTTTTAACTGATAACTCCCTTGTTAAATCAAATTGAAAAAATATAATTTCCTTAGAAAACTAGGAAGATATGAAACAATGTAAAGATCCAGAATCAAATAATGTATTTTCTAAACTTTAGGAAACCATTAAATTACCTATCATCACATCTTTCAGAGCTTCTACCTCAGCAGTAGTGATAGTATAAGCTTGGCCTTTATCCCTTGGCCTTTTCTGAGGTAAGTTCCCCTGACGCTTAGGACATTAATTTTCATAATGTCCCATCTCTCTGTAGCTGTAGCATTGAACATCAGTAGTGTCTTTCATTCCCATGCAATCACGAGCTTGGTGGCCTTTTTCACCACATTTGTAACAGACTCTCATTCCCTTCAAGCAAGTAACAGGGTGTTTCTTCCCACATTTACTATAGGATGGATATTAAACTTTTCCCTTATTCATCTTATTTTCATTTCCATAGTGGTTAGAATATCCCTTCCTCTCTTGATTTTCTTTAAAGTCATAAGACTTAGAGAATTCTTTTTCTTTATTGATAGCACATGAGGCAATATCATCGTATGACGAGAAGGATTGCTACACTAATGCTCGATGAAGAAATGGTTTTAACCCATCGAAGAAATGATCAATCTTATTTCTTGGGTTACATATATAATCTCTAGAAAACCATACTATCCTTGTAAAGTTAGCATCATACTTTGCGACATTATCATCCTCCTTTTGTCTCAGACTCAGAAATTGCCTTTCCATATCTACTCGATTGTCATGAGGAAAGTATTTTTCTAAGAAAAGTTCTTTGAAATCCTTCCATTCCATATTTGATACTTCATCATCATCCTTTGTGTTTTTATTCAAGGACCACCATTGATCAGCATCTCCAGTGAAGCGATAAACTGCCATGATAACTTTTTCCCTTTCACTACTCCCCAAAGCCTGAAATATTTTCTCTAGGGAACTTATCCATTGCTCAGATACCCATGGATTTGTACTCCCATTTAATTTTGGTGGTCTTTTCCTCATGAAGTGATCTAACATTGATCCTCCATGCTATGGATCAGGTTGATCCATACAGGTAAGGTTATAATTCATAACTTGAGTGTGTTGTCCCAGTATGGTGATTAGCTAATCAGCACCAATTGCATCACCAGCTCCACTATAATTATCTTGAGCAGGAGGGCAATCCCTACATGGAGTGCGTGCATTGATACAGTTTCCATTTATTCCACTAGGTGCCATTTCTATACAATGGTATAAACTAGATCACATTATGAATCAAAATACATAATTCCATACTTGTAAAAAACTTAACATAAATTGAACTATATATGGATATAATCCATAATCATAAAATTGTTTTCTTTGAGGAATTATATACTCATAAACCCTTCATAATGGTTTGTAAATAAATTTATAATTATCCTAAGCATATCCCCCGGGAGTGTCGTAACCAAGATTGCAGCAAGACCCGTTGTCGTGCACCAGTTCCCATTAGAGTCTAGCTCAAAGTGGTGTTTTCGAGTTTTACCCCTAGGTACATCGGTGCTAGAGCCACCTCTACCTGCTCGTATCCATACAGGGTTGTATTGCTTAGAAAACTCACAAAATTTCTACAACACCAAAATTCTAGGAAGTTCTTCTATACTAATCCTCAATGTCTATCTTAGGTCTATGTGCTCTAATCAGAGTTTAGTAAAATCTAGCTTCCAAGGTTTGTACTAAACTTCCTCTGATACTAATTGTAATGCCCCAACACCAGTTACCTAGAGTCGGTGCATTATTACATAACATTGGCATGATCACAAAAGATCAAGTCTCGAAAGACCGATTAGTTTAGTAGCCTTGGAATAAGTAGATATATTCAAAATGTTTTACATTACATCATAAAGTAAAAAAACTACAACAACATATTGTCTTCATATCCCCTCATACTATTCCTGCAGGTCATTCATAAATTACTTCTTCACATCCTGAGAAAAATAAAACATTGAAAGGGGTGAGCTTAGATGCTCAGTAAGGATAATAATATAACAGAATATTTCATAAATAAGAATAAACATTTAACACAATGTATAACTAAAACAAAAGCCTTTTAAACTAGAAATTCAGCATAATATGACAATAATAAAATTAAATAATGCCATTTACTTATTCACATGGATATTCTAATAGTCTAATAATCACATACAATATCAAAAACCACTTTCATATTGATGGAATGAATAATGCCAGACTATCTTAACCATGTAGCCAAGGCCTCGTTCCAAGACTAAAAATAAGATTTTGTAAAGGCCTTATGCCAAGACACTATTTTATCTCATCAGACCTACCGATGCATCAAGGATCTATAGCAGGATCAACCCTTCACATATTAAGTCTAATGCATTCCTCATATGAATAGGTTTAAACATAACAAAAACATTCATATTAAAACTAGCATACAAAATTTCAATACTTTCTCCGTAAACCATGAATGGTATAAAAATAACACATCTACAGTCAAACATATCAAAAAAAAAACTCAATACAATATGGAAGTTTTGTTTCATAATAAATAAACTTCAAATAAGCCTAAAATCCATCAAAGGATGTTGACATAGATGAAATCAAAACTATTTGAGAGAAATATATATATTTTTTGAAATCATTTAAAAGTCAAATAATTATAAAATAAAACATGTACATTGAAAATATTCTTATAATCTTGTAAGGTAAGCTTCATGATTTTATAACGGTGGAAAATAGCCACACCCGCCGTATAAGTTAAACAGACATTCTTACCTTAAATCTATCGAAACGGTTAAAAAAGACCTTGTTTGGAAAACGACAGATAGATTCCTTTATAAACTACTTATAAAAGTAAACAAGGGTATTAATGACATTATCCCATAGTCTTTAAAAAAGTAATAATGATTTGAAATACATTTTTAAGAAACATGGATTTGGATGATAAAGAGGTCCCAATAGATAATTACGTATAAACAACCTCAGATAATGACGAGATTGTGAAATAAATCCTTACCTTATAATTTTCCTTGGTTGAGGGTAGGTTAACCTCTTTTATAATGTCGAAATAATTTTTATTATATTATACTAGAATTATATACAATAATATGATATCATATATGATCTTTTAACATTGATTTGTTAATAATATCTTTGTATTATCGTTGTTTCAGGTGTTAACTTACTCGTTTTATTTTATATGTTTTGTTACGTAAGACATGTTTATTATGGATAGGTTGTATCTTATTCATATCCATAATGATATCAAGTCCTTAAAAATTATTTTTAATCATTAAACGAGAATTAGTTTTGATTGGAAACGATGGAGAATGAATCCCATCGTGTTCGTGGAGACGGAAGTCCGTATGTACGCACGAGCGACAATATCATTCTTTTGATATTAAAATAATATATAATTGGATGTTATATCATATATATAGAATCATTATCATGTTATATTTATTATTTATATGAATTACAAATCATTATTTTACCCATACAAATAATATTTATTGAATAACAATTACACCACGACGTGGAGACGGGAAGCCGTACTTACGCACGTATGGTGACATGTCATTCAAAGGATGGATAAAATACTGAATATGGTTGTAACATATTTATAATAACATCACAGTATATATAATATACTGGATTTATTATTTTAAAATGGGAATAACAAAGAAAGAAGAAGTTTAAGAATAAAATAACATGAAAGAGGGTGGTGAAAACATTACCTCTTAATCAGGTTCTTCCTTTTGATTTGATCAAAAGGGCTCCTTAGGTTGTCTTTATGATCAAAATAATGCATCTAGGTCAAAGTGAGGGAAGTTTAGAGAGTATTTGGCAGGGTTTGGATGAGCCAGAAGGCTTTGAATGTGCGAATTAGTGATAAGGGTGAGTTTTCTTTTATAAGAGGGGTGAGGGGCACCTATATAAAAGCAAGAAATATTATTTTATAATAAATTCATATTTGGTTTCTAATGGCTCCAAAGTGGATTATATAGAGGTTAAGGTGGTTATGGGTCTAAAACCACTCAAACAATAGGTTTTAGACCGGTTTGGGTCACTAAATTAACCTTATCTTTTAGTTTTAACTCTTAGTTAATTAGTTTGACATTTACCATGTCACTTTGTATTTTTATATTATATATGTAATAAACTTACAATATACATCCAAGAGAACCCCAAGTCGTACATTAATGATGAACCTATCATTATACAAGTCCTTTGGCCGAGCCTTAGATTTTTAGTAATAGAATATAAATTAATAAGAAAATATTTTTTTTAAAAACTCTTTTATGTCAATTTTGACACTATGGGGTATTTTGTTTTTGATAATTTCATAATAGCATTATTACATATAAAAAAAATTATATAAAAAATAATAATTTGAAATATTATCCTAGAAAAGTAGTGTAATTCATAAAAAGTGTCAAATTACATTTATTTTGATATTTATAATATCAATTATTTTAATATTTCATTAATTAGGTAATTACTACATCACCATTGTGTCATAAATAAATTAAATTATATAATGTCTAAAAATTATAAATAAAATTCCATTACGTAGGAAATATTTTTATCTTCCTAATTAATATTTACAATCAAATTTATCTTATGTATATCCCTATATTAAAAATGTGGTAGTTATTAATCATTGATTTTAACTCTTTTAACACTTCTTTGAATTAAATAATAATTAATGTCCTAATCTAATCCAAGTGGACCTAAATGATAATATTTTATTCCTAAGCTTGTTTTTGGTCGATATACACTTTTCCAATAGAATTAGGAAATTTTTTTGTTTAATATTAATATCATTTTTACCCTTAATTACCCTATTTACTTTTAACCGTGGTAAATAAAAGTAAAAAGTTACTATTCACCAAAAATTATTTTCATCTCATTGAACCACATTTTACTCCTTAATATTAACCGTGTATCTTGAATTTTAGAAATTCCACTCACAGAAGCGGTAAAATTAAGTTTTATGTAAATTTCCAAATTCTCCTAGGAGGTGGGTAAAAGACGGTGAAATGTTCAATAAAATTTTTATATATCTAAAATTATTCTAAACTAACTCCAATGAATTAAATTGACCATATATAGTTATTATGTATCTATTTTTACCTTAATTAAATTTAAATAAAATAAATAATTATTTAAATAAAAATTCTGTTTTAAATATAACTCAGTGTTTTTTCACTATTCATCAAAAATTTAATGTTTTCAGAAAATACCAAAATTTCACCCTAGGATAATTTCGATATTATGAATCCAAAAATGAAATCCATTTTGAAAGATAAAATTTATAAAATTTCAAAAAGTGGGTATTACTATTCATAACGGCTAGTTTGATTAGTTGTGGAGTGTATGTTAGAACTCGAAGTTGCGTACAACACACGGTACTGTATTATTCAAAGGGAAGCGTACCGTGGAAGATTGGGGTGTTACATGACCATTCAAACATCACACCATTCTTATTCAATCCCGTCATAGGCACTGCTAAGCATGGGAAGTCCTATATAAAACACCCGTAGTAACTAACTCACCCCAAGAAACTCCGCACCTCAAAAATGTTCTTTGGATTCTTCCAGGTAACTACTTCTCTCACCTTCTCTAGGTCCACTGATACATCAGTATCTAAGATTACGTGACCTAGAAAGTGAATCTGATCCATCTAGAAGTGGAATTTTGTGAGCTTAACATATAATTGATGCTCTCTTTGTATATTCAAAACGATCTCAAGGTGTTTTCCATGGTCGTGTCAATTGTGAGAATACAAAAATATATCTTCCATGAAAACAACCACAATGGAATCTAGGAAAAGATGGAACAATCGGTTCATCAGCGCCATGAAAACTACTGGCACATTCTTGAGACCAAACGACATAACCATGTTCTTATAGAGACCATACCTACTACAAAAAGCTGTACAAGGTATTTCTACAGGTCGAACACGTACCTAGTGATATCCTGACATAAATTCAATCTTCGAGAACACTCAATCTCCTAAAAGATGATCAAATAGGTCATCAATCCATGGTAGGGAGTATCAGTTTTTAACTGTTAACTAGTTCAGCTTCTGATATTCAACACATATCCTAATGGTACCGTCCACCTTTTTTGCGAAAAGGACAGATGAACCCCAATGAGAGTTACTGGGTCAGATAAAACCCTTAGATTTATGATCTTCTAACTACCTCTTGAGCTCTTGAAACTCCATTTTATCTATCCTGTAAGAATGAATTAATACTGGTGCATCTCTTGGAACTAGCTCGATAGTAAAATCAACCTATCTAACCGGATGTATGCCTGAGAAATTGTATGGGAAAATGTCCCAGAAACGTTGAACCACTAGAGGAAAATCATCCAGACATGTTCCCTAATAATCCAAATATAAAATCAAAATATAGGTTTCCATCCCGTACAACCCATGATGCTCGGGTCCAGCTCGACTAGGCTGGACTTCCTATTCTCCCTTGTACAGAAAGGACCCACCCTCTGGTGACGTAAAACTCACCCTATGGCGGTATCAGTCAACAAAGGCATGATAGGATCCCATCCAATCCTTTCTAAGGATGAAATCAAACCTATCAATTCTAAGACATAGAGGTTCTATAGAAAGTGACACCCACCAATCTCAATAGACCACTCCTTCCACTAACGTACACCTGTTAATCTGATCCCTAGGGGAGTGTCTTGTGTCATAACATTCTCAGTTGTATAAACACAAATCCAAAGGATCTCCAAAAGAGGCACGAATATAAAACTACGTGTTTCACTAGTATTAAAAAGTGCAGACGATAAAATAGAGGCAACTAGAATAGTACCTCTGATAGTAGAAGGTCTGAGATCCTACTCTTGTTGGGTATGTTGTACTACAGATGTCAGACATGTACTGCGGAACTGTGACATAGCCTGGCTACCTTGAGATGACCCTCCCTACCTTCATTGAGATCTTGGGGTTTGGATACCATGGCCACACCCACCACCAAGCCCAAAATGCCCTGACGTATTACAGTTTCCAGACTCATGAGAAGCTAATGAACTTACTCCTACATGTAGAGTCTATACAGAACCTATCTCACTATCCCATGGTGGAAACATCCTACAGAAGCGTTGTAGATGTCCCATATTTCCACATGATTGGAACTCAACTGGGTCCTTCGGGAATTGGGGCCTCAGATGCCCAACTCTACCACACTGATAGCACCTAACATTGCTACTAGAAGATACAGTCGGAATTCTCAAATTCGTGTGAGAAAACTCTATACAGTGATTTTTTCTTTCGTTCGAGACAGTACCAAATCTCGGTGCTGAACCACCCTAGCTCACACCCCAAGATTCCCATAGGTTACGCTTGGTAATTAGAGCCTAATTCAGAATGGAATGTACATAATGAAACCTGAAAAAATTCACCTGAGCTCGGATATCATATCGAATACCATCCTTAAAGCGCCTAGCTCTCACCGCCTCATCACCCATCAGAATTGGTGTGAATTGCTGAAGCTATGTAAAGCTGGTAGAATAGTCCATCACTAACATAGTATCCTACTCAAGATTCATTAACTCCCAGGCTCCATCGGCCTTGAGGGTCTCAGGAAAGATGTAGTCATAGAAGAATGTTTGTTTGTCTCCACATTCCATGTCACGATGGCTCTCTGTCTGTATGATAACATCCCACCACCTCCTGGCAGAATCTCATAGCATATAAGTTATGATCTTGAACCTCCTATCAAAAAGAATCTCAAGAAGCTCAAATATTTTCAGCACTGATTCCTTCCATGATTCCACAGCCTATGGTCCACCATCCCCTAATAAAGATGGAAACTGCAACAACTGGAATATACACGTCTTCTCCTCCATAGATGTGGTAGCATGTGGTGCCATGAAGAATTTCTACATGAACCTCACAAAACCTTCTTAGAAATGGGAATATTCACCCACATCTGGTATAATGGTTTGTGCTATAGCTGGAAAAAATGGAGGATCCATCAGTATCCCATGGACTACCACCTCTGGTGTATACTCAATTCCACTCTCCAAGTTCACTGCTCAAGGTCATCATTGTGGCATTTCTTTGTAAAGACCATCAGATGCATCTCAACACTAATTTAACATAGAGAAAACTACAGCTCTGAAGTGAAAAGACGGATAGAGAAGAAAAAACACTCAAGTTTTCAAAATAGGAGTACACGACATGTATAACTTCTTACACTTCATGTTCTCCTAGATTTTTACATGGGTGTGTACATTTTCTCCACATGGCCGTGTAACACCCCATGTATGCAGTGTGTTCCCCAATATACACATTGTTTACTTGAGTTTCCTTCCTTCCCATGTACCTCTACATGGCTAGAAATACACAGTTCTGCCGGTGTAAGACTACACAACTTGTTCACCCTTGACATAATGTCTACAACTAAGTTTTCATAAACCTATGTCATTAGTCACACGACTAAATACATGGTGGACTTATACATGACATGTAATCACATTACATGATGTGCCCTACTCAAGCTCGACAACCCAAGTTCTCTACTCACATGACAGATTACACGGTGAAGGATTACACAATGTGTATACATGGTGAAATGTGTGTTCTTAAAACATAGAACGTGTTCTTCCCTGCATAAGAAGAACACACAACATGTTAGGCTAGACTACACGCCGTGTATACTGGGTTTTTCAGGACAAAAACTCAAAATTTCCTAGAAAACCACTATTCTGCAGAAAACCAACCAGCGAGATGCCAAATTTCAATCCATGAGGGCCCATGGTCCCCATATATCAATCTTTCACCCCAAAGAAAAACATATCATGATACAATTATAGATAAAAACTAAATCATGATCTACCAAATTTCGGTTCAAGATGGATCATACACCTCTAGAACCAAATTTTGTCATCCATTCCATCCAAACCATGGTACATACCAATACACCTATCATAATAGCAGGCATAGTTATCACATCACCTATTAAAACAACATGTGATAACTAATGAATTCTATATGGCATGGCATAATGCATGGCATGTGATTCTAACAAGTTCTTATATAATGCATGAGACGGAATACCCTGATTTAATTCAGTTTCAACTAAAATAGAACCCACAATTGAATAAATAGTAATAGAACAAATCAAGTGCATCACCCAATGGTGAAATCCATACAACTGTAAAACCAGAAAATCTCAATTGATTTAAGGTAATTCATGATATCCTTATACATGATTTAGCTACTCCTGGGCACATTTTGTTACCAAATCCCTATTTTCATTCCTATCTAGTATATTGGCTCTAAAAAGTAAGTCAAAGAAGAATGAAACCACTCTGATACCAAATTGTAATGTCTTGACCCATCTTAACACTAAAACGATAGTCATACCAGTTGGTCACATGGCCTTAAAAACACTTCCCAAATTCTAGAGTCCGCCAACTAGCAGTGATGGACTTGGTTGTGATAATGGGGAAACTATGCCCTCATTAGAAGAGTATAGCGCAACAGAATAAAAAACAATATAGTAGCAGAAGCAATAAATAGTATATGACTGAAATAAAAAAATGGATGTTTTATAGATAAATATCCAAGTCTCAAACCATAAAAATGATAATGAATCATGATATATGTTCTATGAAAATAGCCAAAATAGGATACAAAACAATTAGATAAAAATACCATATAATTACATAAACAAAAATAAAACTCCGAAGCATCGCAAGGATTGTCTTGGTCCCATGATCCCCTACTCCAAAGTAGCAATAAAGTAACAATATAAACGCACTTTCCATTGTCCAAACCTACAATCATATAATCTGTTTGGGCCCAAAAGCATGATCCAAATAGGTTGTGTGACTAATCCTAGTAGGCAACCTCCAAATATCTATGCCTAACTGTTAGTATATATATGCAACAACAGTAAGATAAAACAGTAACTATGATGTTCTCAAGTAACTACACATTCATTCTAGTTATGTTTTTTAGCAGTTCAATTTCATTTATGCAAAACTATCTCAATAATCAGACTTAACCTTCCAATCCCCCATATTGAATAAAACACAACAAATGTCATAGAAGATCATCTAGATAAATGTGAAGACCGAGTCCAATCATGTGATTTGGCTTCGAATATTGGTCATGAGTCATTACATTTTATTTAGAAAGTTCTATGAAATTTACAATGGTATCGAAGTCTATCCTAGGACCGTCAAACCCCCATAACAAAGTAACCATCAACTAATGACATAACCATTTCTCATTTAAAAATATCATCATTTCAACATCTAATCATATGTTCAGTTTCCAATAAATCCCATCCTCATTATCCCTCAATAGAACAAGGATTTTCTCAGCATTTACAAAGAATACACAGTAAGCCCGACCACAAAAAATATGTCTCGCTCATGAACCTAATGTTGTAAGAACCAAGATCTTCTTTTCAGGTATGTTTTCCTTTACTAGACATTTTTGGGAAAAAGTGGAAAATCTGGAAATTTTCGAAGTACACGCCGTGTACTTTATAATCACACACCGTGTACTGTGATTCTACTGGAGGCCATGTGATAGCCATGTGATGGACACACACACGACCATGTGTGAGTGATGTGGAGGATGCCTAAAGAGAAGTACAAAAGGGAAAGTACACGCTGTGTACTTCAAAAGTACACACACCGTACTTTGTTTTTTTTCATTAAATGCACTAGGGTCGCGTCTGATGGAAAGAACACCCTTCTATTAGATTTGGTTCATCCGAGAGCGAGGGTATGACTATTAATCTTCGACGAGCCACTAAACCTCCATTAATACTTTGATTATAACACTTTCGGGTGTGTTGGAATTGCATCAGTGAGTTCTTTATTCTCCTAGAGCATCATCTTCTAATTCCTCCTCTTTTCCATGTTATCATGGGTTGAAAATTTTGTATGTTTTCATATATCTATGATGTTCTAAGGATTTTCAAGCCTCATGGTTCAAGTATATTGATATCCTAACCCCGAGGTAGGTGGTTTGTGCCTTTCTGTAGAAAGTCATTGAATATTATGTGCAAATACCACCAATACCCTTGAACGAGGTATTGTGTGTTTACCGTTTTACCCTTTTTATATACCTGTGCAGAGGATGTTTGAATATGAACATGGTTGAACTGCTATGCTTTGGAGGTTCTTCCCATGAACGTTCTGTTTATGACCGTTTGGTCCTGTTTTTCCTTGGCTGCTTTGTCTGTTTCCATGCCTGTTCTAGTAGGATGGAGAATTGTTTTCGGACATGCCTGATATACTGTAGAACTATTTAGCTAATTAGTTTTGTAAGTAAAATTTGGCCATATTGTATTTCTATACCGTTATCCTACACATGACCGTGAGAACCGAGTGTAGTAGACTATAAGGGGATATACCGAGTTAGCTTCCTTAGAGAGTCTTTAAGATTTAGGCTATACGGGGATTGACCAAGTGAGAATCCTCAAAGTGCCTAGGATTACTTTGGTCTATAAGGGGATAGACCGTGAGAGCTTCCTCAGAGATTCCTTGGCTGTTTTAGACTATTTGGGGATAGACCATGTGAGCTTCCATAGAGTCTCTGTTTTATTTGTTTGAATCACCTGATTACCATCGACTATAGGAGGTATTGACTGTGTTATCATCCTCAGAGAGTCTATGAAAGACCTAGGATATAAGGGGAATTGAACGAGCGTGATTCCTTAGAGAGTCCTTGACCTTGGGGCTATAAGGGGAATTGATTGTGCGAGCTTCCTCAGAGAGTTATTGACTGACCTAGACTATAAGGGGAGTTGACTGAGTGTGCTTCCTCAAAGAGACATTCTAATTCCTTATGACCAAACCAGAGGGGTTATGTTGAGTTCACTGCCCAAAGGGTTGTTGGTACTTGTTAGGTTGGACCAGAGGAGATGGATGCGAGTACTTCCAGAGGGTTACCTGTTGTGCTATGCTGCTTGTTAGCTATTTCTTGACTTTGGAACTGTGGATTTTCTATTGTTCAGCATGTTTCTATTCACTATTTTTTGTACTTTTACCTATTATATATTCACTGACTGTTAGGCACAGATCTTTGGGTGGTTGCATACTAGGATTTATTCCCACACCTTGTTTGGGTCATGATTTTGGGCCCGAACAGACTATATTGTTGCAGGTATAGATAAGGGAAATCACCCATCAACTTCAGGTACTTGACTTGTTATGGAGCAGAAGAGCATAAGACCAAGATTAGGATTGTGATGTTGAGGAGTTGTTTATCTTTATTTTGTACTTGTTTTTAGTACTGTTTGTATTTCTAGCATTGTGACTTGTTTGGCTACTTTCCTATACATATGTATCATGCATCATATATATATATATGTGCTCCTGCTGTTTATCATATTTAGTATTCCATTGTTCTCTTGTGTATGGATTGTTTACTACTTCCACTATTGTTTATTGTTTTTATCTTCCGCTGTGTACTCTAAAAATGAGGGCATAGTTTCCCCACTAGCACACCCAAGGCCCTCACTGCTAGTAGGCAGCCTCTGGCATTCGGGGAAACGTGCTTGAGGCCTTGTGACCAACTGGGTATGGGGCATCTCTGGGTGGCTTCCGAAACAAGGATGTTACAAAGTGGTATCAGAGGGATTATTTTCTCTTGACTTACTATTTGGATCCTATATCCAGGGATAGGATGGAATTGGTAGTTTTTAATATGTTGTGCCTGGGAGTAGCCAACCTGTGTACAAGGAAAATCCATACTACCTAGTTTTTTGAAATTTTACTTGTTTTCAATTTTACAGTTGAATTTATTTCACTATTGGGTGATTCACATGATTTGTGCCATCACCATTGTTGTTATTGCGATTCTATTTCTATCATAACCCAATGAGATGAGGTTATGACATCTCATGCATCATATATGAACTTGTTAGAAATCACATTCCATGAATTCTTGCCATTCCATCTAGGATGAATTAGAGATTGCATGTTATTATGATAGACGTAGTGTAGATTATGAATGTTGTTGTGATAGATGCTTTGATAAAATCCCTACTGTTTGATAGGGAATTTGTTTCCATAGTGATTTTCTTATATGGATGCCAAACATTAGTTCTTGAGGTGTTATCGGCCCTTATGGACCAGAATTTGGTGGATCAATACCTAGTTTCCTTGTTATAACTTGTATAAGATGCCAAACTTTGATTTGCGAGGAGTATGGACCCTCACAGATCAGAATTTGGCACTTTCTACATTCATTTCAGTGTATTCTAGGCTTCATATTAGTTTTTAAGGCTTACTGTCTGGAAAAACCTAGAATAAACGCCGTGTATTTTTGACTACATGCCATGTGTTCTTCTATTTCGGAAGAAAAAGTTTTTCAAAAGTACACATCGTGTACTTATGTAAATGCCATGTAGTCTCTAAACCCTGTCATATACCATGTATATAGAGGCACGGGATGGGAAAATTATTGTAGGAACACGTCGTGTATTAGTTTAGCACGCTGTGTAGTCTGAAATAGGTACCTCGGCCATGTCACAAACAACATGGGTCGATGTTACCTTTTTTCATACATTCCATGTCCTCCTGGAACATGCCGTGTAGTGTCATCCATGTAGCCGACTGTTTAGCTAACAACACGGGTCGGTTGGGACTTCGGTGTACACGCCGTGTCTGTCTGGAACACATCGTGTAGTGTAACCTGGGTATAGAGGCCATGTCACTAACAACATGGGCCGATGAAGCTTATCGAAGTACACTCTGTGTCTACCTTGAACATGCCATGTAGTTTTGTCTTAAGAGAGCCGTGTGGCCAGACCGTGTAGAAGGACTCATGCAGGGAAGAGGATTCAAGTACACTATAGGTGTTCGGACAACCCAACATTTATTTGGGGTGTTACACGACCAGTTTAGGCCGGAGTACACGCCCATGTGAATCACTTAAAAGAACATGCCGTGTAATAAAATTACACGCCGTGTAGTCATGGTTGGAAAATCTTGATGCTTTTTTTCTTCTACTCCCTTATTGTCCTTACAGTTTTCAGTCTTTGATAATATTGAATCTAAGGTGTGAATTTGACCTTGCAGAGTCATGCCACCGAGACGTCCTCTGGTTGACTTCCAGTTGCAGGGCAGTGATAAGACGCCCGATATGGCTGATCAGGGACTTCCTGTAGGTCCTCCTGTTGTGCCAGCCTTGGCACCAGCGGTTATACCAGTTGCAGGTGCCGATGCCTAGTTTAGGGAGGGTTTTCTGAGGATGATAAAGACCTTCCAGGGAGCACATCCTCCTACCCCATTAATGGCTGATTTGACGTGGGTTTTCCAGCAGCAGCATCCTCCCACCTTTTCAAGGGAAAGAGGACCTCAGGCTGTAGAGTCATGGCTCAAATCCACACCGATGATCTTAGAGCATATCAAGGTACCACCTGAGAGGAGGGTGAAGCTCATGAACTACATGCTCCGAGACTCTGCCAAGAGGTGGTGGGATGTCATCTATCAGGTGGGATGCCACTAGAATATTTCTTGGGAGGTGTTTAAATGTATAATCTATGATTACTTCTACATGGAAACCTTGAGGGACAACCAAACCTAGGAGTTCATGAGCTTAGAGTAGGGTAATATTTATGTGATGGAGTATTCCTCTCGTTTCATGGAGGTACAATGTTTCACACCTATCCCAACAGATGATGAGTTGTTCCTGGCTAGGAAGTTTGAGGACAGTCTCAGGCAGGAGATCTGTTCCTAGGTGAACATCATTAGGTTGACTTTGATATCTTCTATCGTCAACCAGGCGTTGAAGACAGAGCACAATCTGTGGGATTCTGGAGCAGTGAGCCGGGGCGGTTCAACATCCAGAGTTAGTATTCCTCCCGATGATAGCAAGAAGCACCACAGGAAACTTTTTCGAGGATATTAGAGTAGGCGGGATGCACTTTCTGGTAACCACGTGGTGTGCTACTGATGTGGGAGGAGCAGGCATACAAGGCCATGTTGCCCTAGAGACCCGATGGAGTGCCGATCCTACGGCAGGATGGGCCATCTCTAGTGTTTCTGTCAATTTTTCTCTCTAGAAGCCGGAGACAGGGGTTCTATAACACCCCAAGTTCCAAGATACGCTTCTCTTTGAGTAATACAGTAGCGTGTGCTGTACACAACTTCGAGTTCTAACACACACCACAACCAATCAAACTAGACATTATGAATATTAATACCCACTTTTTGAAATTTTATAAATATTATCATTCAAAATGGACTTTATTTTTGGATTCAAAATATTGAAATTATCTTAGGGTGAATTTTGGGTATTTTTCTGAAAACATTCAATTTTTGATGAATAGTTAAAAACATTGAGTTGGAGTTTAAAACCAAATTTTTATTTAAATAATTATTTATTTTATTTAAATTTATTTTAGGTCAAAATAGATACATAATACCTATATAAGTTCAATGTAATTCATTGGAGTCAGTTTATAATAATTTTAGATATATAAAAGTTTTATCGAACTTTTCACAGTCTTTTACCCACCTCCTAGGAGAATTTTCAAATTCATATAAAACATAATTTTACCTCTTCTGTGAGTGGAATTTCAAAATTCCAAGTGAAACAGTTAATATAAATGAGTAAAATTTGGTTTAATAAGATAAAAATAATTTTTTGTGAATAGTAACTTTTTACTTTTATATACCACGGTTAAAAGTAAATAGGGTAATTAAGGGTAAAAATGATATTAATATTACCCTAACACATGTAATAATTCTATTGGACTACTGTATGTTGACCAAAAACCACCTTAGAAATAAACTATTATCATTTAGGTCCACTTGGATTAGATTAGGACATTTATTAATATTTAATTCAAAGAAGAGTTAAAAGAGTTAAAATCAACGTTTAATAACTAAAACATTTTTAATATATGGTTATACATAAGATAAATTCGATTATAAATATTCATTAGAAATATAAAAATATTTCAAACATAAAAATATTTTATTTATAATTTATAGTAATTAAATAATTTAATTTATTTATGACACAATGATGATGCAGTAATTACCGTATTAATGAATGATTAAGATAATTGATATTATAAATACCCAAATAAATGTAATTTCAGACTTTTTATGAATTACAATAATTTATTTTGTTAATATGACATATTAGGATTGGTTATATGAATTGTTTTCTAATTTATAATGTTGTTATGAATTTATCAAAAACAAAATACCCAATAGCGTCGAAATTGACATAAAAGAGTTTTTAAAACAAATATTATATTATTAATTGATATTCTATTCATAAAAATCTAAGGTTCGGCCAAAGGACTTATATAATGATAATTGTATCATTAATGAACTAATTTGGTGTAATTGGAACTTTATAGTAAGTTTATAACCATATGATATAAAAATAAAAAGAGACAGGGTAAATGTCAAACTAATTAACTAAGAGTTAAAACTAAAAGATAAGGTTAATAAAGTCACTGAAACCTATCTAAAACCTATTTTTTGAATGTATTTCAACCCATAACCACCTTATCCTAGAAATAAATCAATTTGGAGCCATTATGAACAGATTATGAATTTATTATAAAATAATATTTTAAGTTTTTTCAAAGGTTCCAATCACCCCTCTTATAAAAGGGTACTCCCCCTTCTCTAAAATTCATACTTTCAAAGATGTTTGGATTAGAAAACCCCAACCCAAATATCCTCCCAACCTCAATCAATTCAAACTAGAGGAATTATCTTGATTAGAAATCCAACCTATGGAGCCCTTTTGATCAAATCAAAAGGAAGAACCCAAAGAAGAGGTAATGTTTTCACCAACCTCTTTCAAGTTCCTTTCTTCTTACACTTATTCTTTCTTTGTTATTCCCATTATAAAATAATAACACCAATATATTCTATATACTTTGATGTTATTATAAATATGGTACAACCATATTCAGTATTCTATCCATCCTTTGAATGACATGTCACCATACGTGTGTGCGTACGGCTTACCGTCTCCACGTCGTGGTGTAATTATTACTGAAAACATTATTATTTAGATGGGTATGATAATGATGTGTAATTGAATTAAATAATAAATATAACATTATAATGATTCTGTATATATGATATACCATCCATTATATACGATTTTAATATCAAAATAATGATATTGTCACTCGTGCGTACGTACAAACTACCGTCTCCACGAACGCGATGAGATTCATTCCCCATCGTATCCATTCAAGACTAATTATCATTTGATGATTAAAAATAATGTTTAAGGACATGAAATCATTCTGTATATTAATAAGATACAACATATGGATAAAAAACATGGCTTATTTAATAAAACATGTAAAAGAAAATGATTAAGTGAACACCCAAAACGATGATAATACTAAAATATTATTAACGAAACAATATTAAAATATCATATATGATATCATATTTATGTATATGATTCTTTTATAATTTAATAACAATGATTTAACTATTATACAGGAGTTTAACCTACCCTCGACCAAGGAAAACTACAAGGTAAGGGTTTATTTCACAATCTCTTCATTATCCGAGGTTGTTTATACATAATTATCTACTGGGACCTCTTTATCATCAACATCCACGTTTCTTAAAATTGTATTTAAATAATTCTTAATATATTATAGAATGTGGGTTAAAGTCATTTATACACTTTTTTGACTTTTTATAAGACTTATATAAAGGAATCTTTCAATTTTTTTCCAAACAAGGTCCTTTTTAACCTTTTCGACAGAATTAAGGTAAGAATGTTTTTTTAACTTATACGGCAAGTGCAGCTATTTTCTTCCGTTATAAAATCATCGAAGCTTCTCTTAAGATCTTATAAGAACATTTTTAAACTAAATGTTTTCTTTATAATCATTATTTCAAAATAGAAAGATATATTTATCTAAAAATGGATTTGATTTCATCTATGTCAACATCCTTTGATGGATTTTAAGTTTATTTGAAGTTGATTTATTATGATAACAAACATCCATATTGTATTGAAGGTTTTGTGATATGTTTGACTGTGGATGTGATATTTTTATACCATTCATTGTTTATGGTTAAATTATTGACATTTCGTATGCTAGTTTTAATATGAATGTTTATGATATGTTTTACACCCTTTCATATGAGGAATGTATTGGACTTAGTATGTGACGGGTGGAGCCTGCTATAGATCCTCGATGCATCGGTAGGTATCATGAGACAACTAGATGTGGAATTGGCCAAGTCCCTTTCCCAATTTGATATATGGTTTTGGTCGAGGCCTTGACAAAATGTTTCAGAATGTCCGACATTATACATTCCCTCATTATGGAAATAATATTGATTGTTCATGTGGCCATTCGACTAGTAGAATACCCATGATTATGTTTTTTATGGCATTATTTACTCATCTCATATTCTTTCCATATAAGTATTCATGTTTATTATTGGTAATGGCATGTGGTTTCAATTATTCACCATGATTAATATTTATGTCATTTTCTGCTGTATTACTTACCCTTACTGAGCGTTTGAGCTCACCCCTTTATTATGTTTCATTTTCCCAGGATATGAAGAATTTATTTATGAGTGACCTACAGACATAATCTAGGAGGCATGGATGTTTCTAATGAAATATATTTGCGTTTTATTTATCTTCAAACTGTAAAGTTGAACTTATGTATGAATATTGTTCCCAATGATACTAAACTGACCGGTCTTTCGAGACATGATTTCCTTGTGATCATGCTAATTTTATGTAATAATTCTCAGACTCTAGGTAACTGTGGTCAAGAAATTACAGTTGGTATCAGAGTAAGTTTAGTAAAAACCTTGGAAACTAGATTTAGATAAAATATGTTTAGAGCACATATCCCTAAGATAGACTTTGAGGATTAGTATAGAAGAACTTCCTAGAATTTTGGTATTGTGGATATTTTGTGAGTTTTCGAAGCAATACATCTCTGTCTGGATAAGAGCAGGTAGAGGCGGCTCTTGAACAAATGTACTTAGGGGTAAAACCTGAAAACAACACTTTGAGCTAGACTCGAACAAGAACTGGTGCATGACAAAGGGCCTTGCTGCACTATTGGTTACGACACTCCCTGGGGATATGTTTAGGATAATTCTCATTTTATTTACAAACCATTATGAAGGAAATATGAGTATATTTTTCCTCAAAGAAAACATTTTTTACGATTATGGATTATATCCATAAAATTTTCAATTTATGTTAAGCTTTTTAGAAGTTTGGGATCATATATTTCGATTCATAAACTAATCTAGTTTATTACATTGTTTAGAAATGGAGCCTAGTGGAAGGAATGGAAACAATATCAATGCGCTCACTCCATGTAGGGATTTCCATCCTGCTCAAGATAATTATAATGGAGCTGGTGATGAAACTGGTGCTGATCAGCTAATCACCATACTGGGACGACTTACTCAGGTTATGAATTATAACCTTACCCGCATGGAGCACCCTGATCCGCAGCATGGAGGATCAATGTTAGATTTCTTTATGAGGCAACAACCACCAACATTCAATGGGGGTACAAATCCACTAGTAGCTGAGCAATGTATAAATTCCTTATAGAAAATATTCCATGCCTTGGGGAGTAGCAAAAGAGAAAAAGTTGTCCTGACAGTTTACCACCTCACTGGAGATGCTGATCGATGGTGGTCATTGATTCAAAACACAAAGGACGATGCTGAAGTATCAAATATGTAATAGAGGGAGTTCAAAGATATTTTCTTAGAAAAATACTTTCCTCGTGACCATCGAGCAGATAATGAAAGGAAATTTCTGAGTCTCAGGTAAAAGGAGGATGAGAATGTCACAAAGTATGAGGCTAACTTTACAATGTTAGTAATACATGCTTCAGATTATATATGTAACCCAAGAAGTCAGATTGATTGTTTCTTTGATGGGTTAAAACCATTTCTTCATTGAGCATTAGTATCACAATCCTTCTCATCATACGAAGATATTGTCTTCTGTGGTATCAAGAAAAAAAAAGAATTTTCTAAGTCTTATGACTTTAAATCAAAGCAAGAGAAGAAAATATCTGTTGAACTCTCTAGGAAAGGAAATAAGGAAACAGGGAAGAAGGGAAGAATTGATTTTTCTCCCGGTGATAATTGTGGAAGGAAGCACCCTAGTGCCTGTCTAAAAGGAAAAGGAGTATGCTACAAATATGTAAAGAAAGTCCATCTAGCTGGTTATTGTAAGGGAAAGAAAGATGCTACCAATTTTCAATGATACAATTGTAGGGATATGGGACATTATGCAAATGAATATCCTAAGCATCAGGGAAAATTACCTCAGAAAAGGCCAAGGGATAATGGCCAAGCTTATGCTATCACTACTGCTGAGGTAGAAGCTTCAAAAGACATGGTGGTAGGTAATTTAATGGTTTCCTCAAGTTTAGAAAAGGATTTATTTGATTATGGATCATCATATTGTTCCATGTCTTCCCAGTTTTCTATGAAAATTAGATATTTCCAATTTGATTTAACAAGGGAGTTTTCAGTCAAAACTCATAAGGGAAGTATCATTGCTACAAAGTTTTGGGAATCAGTTACCATTAGAGCATATAAATGTTCTTTATTTGATGATCTCATCGTCATACCCATGATTTAATTTTATATAATCCTCGATATGAATTGGATTTTAGACCATGAAGTGAAGATTTATTATAAGAAGAAGGAGGTTACGATTTTTTGATGATGATGATATAGAACAACTTATCTTTAGAGTAGAATCATCACCACCTAATTCTTATCTTGATCCACCCCCAGTAGCTCAACTAAATTCAATTGTTGGGGAGGAAGAGAATGAAATAACAGTGAGTGAGGAAAGTAATGTTTTAATAGAGGATGTACCTATTGTTAAAGAATATGTAGATGTATTTATGAAAGATTTACTTAGACATCCTCCAGAATGATAACTTGAGTTTTCCATTGATTTAATTCTTAGTTCAAGGTCCATATCGTATACCCCTTATAGAATGGACACTGTGAAATTAGTGGAACTAAAGAAACAACTAGAGGAATTGAGTAATAAGGGATTTATTCACCCTAGTGTTTCTCTATGGGGAGCCCCTATTCTTTTTGTAAAGAAGAAAGATGGATCTATGAGGTTGTGCATTGACTACAGGGAGATCAATGCTATAACAATAATGAACAAGTATCCCCTACCTCACATTGATGATTTATTTGACCAACTACCTAGATCTCAACACTTTTAAAGGATTGAACTTCGATTTGGACACCATCAGTTGTGTGTGAAGAAGGAAGACATTTCGAAGACAACATTTCAAACCAGGTACAGGCATTACGAGTTTACAGTAATGCCTTTTGGATTGACTAATGCACCCTCTGTATTCATGGATCTAAAGAACATAGTTTTCAAGGAATATCTTGATTATTTTGTGGTGGTATTTACTGATGATATCTTGGTATACTCCAAAAGCTACAAAGATCATGAAAATAATATGTGCATTATCCTGAAGACTCTTATAAGACATGAATTATATGGGAAGTTTAGCAAGTGTGAATTCTGGCTTCAGGATATTTCTTTTCTTAGCCATATTGTCTCTAAGGATGGAATCTATATTGATCCTTATAATAACAAGGCAATCCAAGAATGCCCATCACCGATGAGTATAACTTAGGTATGCAGTTTTATTGGTTTAGTAGGTTATTATTGGCGTTTCATCCAGAACTTTTCCTGATTGGATAACCCATTAATGAAGATCACACGTAAAGGGTTTAAATTTGTTTGGAAAAAAGAGTGTGAAGAATGTTTTGAAGATCTGAAGAGAATATTAGTCAATGCTCCTATATTGGTTCTACCATCAGGGAATGACGGGTTTGTTATTTATAGTGATGCATTGAAGAAATGACTTGGTTGTGTCCTTATGAAGACTGATAGGGTTATTGCATATGCATCACAACAACTGAAAATTCATGAGGAAAACTATCCTACTCATGATCTTGAGTTAGCAGCTATAATCTTTGCTTTTAAGATTTGGAGACACTACCTCTATGGTGAAAAATGTGAGATTTATATTGATTATAAGAGTTTGAAGTATATTTTCTCACATAAAGAACTCAACATGAGTCAAATGTGATGGCTTGAACTACTCAAGGATTATGATTACACTATACACTACCACCCGAGGAAGGAAAATATAGTGGAAGATGCTTTGAGTAGAAAGGATCATGGAGTTTTGAATAAGATGAGAGTTTAAAAGGATCCTATATATATGGATCTCGTAAACATAGAAATGGGAATAACCATGGAAGGCGAGACATCAATGCTTTTTCAAATGATTGCCAAAACGTCTTTACTAGAAAAGATAAAGAGTTCTCAGACCGGTGATGAAGAGTTTCAAAAGAATATTAAAGCTGTGAATTATGGGATATTGAGTGAATTTGCGTATGAAGATGGAATTTTGATGTTTGGGAAGAGAATTTGTGTTCTCGATATAACTGATCTAAAAAGGGAATTGTTGGATGATGCTCAGAGTTCTAATTTCTCAATACACCTTAGGAGCACCAAAATTTATAGAGATTTGAAGGAACATTTTTGGTGGGACAACATGAAGAGGGAGATTGCTGATTATGTATCAAGATGTATGGTTTGACAACAAGTGAAAGCTGGAAGGAAACAATCTTGAGGAGTCATGCAACCTCTTCCCATAGCTGAGTGGAAATGGGATAATATCATGATTGACTTTGTCATGGGACTACCAAAGACTCCTAGAAGGGACGATGCAATATGGTTCATTGTTGACAGTCTTACCAAATCAGCACATTTTCTTGCTATAAGAGAGGTTCTACCACTTGAACGTCTAGTAAGGCTATATATTAATTATGTTGTGATACTTCATGGTGTATCCCTATTGATTTTTTCTTATCTTGATCCCCATTTTAATTCAAGATTCTAGAAAAGTATTTAGAAATCCTTGGATACTGAACTTCGTTTGAGCACTGGCTACCACCCCCAAACTGATGGACAATAAAAACAGTCTATTCAAACCATAGAAGACATGTTGAGATCTTGATCACTTGACTTTCAGGGTATGTGGGATCAATATTTACCTCTGGTGGAATTTTCCTATAATAATAGCTTCCATTCAAGTATTCGAATGTCACCATATGAAGCATTATATGGAAGGATATTTCGCACACCAACCTATTGGGATGAAATTAGTGAGAGAAAACTCGTAGGCCAGAAAACTGGTGGAGGAAATGATGGAAAAGGTAAAGGTAATCCAAAACCACATCAAAGAAGCTCAAAGTAGAAAGAAGAGCTATGCCAATAACCGAAGGAAGGATTTGGAATTTCAGGTTGGAGATAATGTTTTTTTGAAGGTATCTCCATGGAAGGGAGTTATACATTTCGGTAAGAAAGGTAAATTGAGTCCTAGGTACATCAGACCTTTTGAAATTCTAGAACGAATTGGGGCTGTAGCTTACCATTTGGAAATGCCGCCATATATCTCCAAAGTTCACGATGTGTTCCACATATCACTGTTGAGAAAATACATGCCTGACCCAACGCATGTACTCACCTATGAAGAATTAGAACTGGAACCTGATCTATATTATAGCGAAGAGACTGTAATGATTCTTGATACGAGAGAACAAGTGCTGAGAAACAGGACGACTCATCTAGTAAATGTTCTATGGAGGAACCATAAGATGGAAGAGGCAACGTGGGAACCTGAGGAACTTATGATGAAGAACCACCTGAGACTTTTTATACAGTAATATTCTAGAAATTTCGAGGATGAAATTATTTTAAGGGGGAGAGAATGTAACACCCCAAGCTTCCATGGTACACTTCTCTTTGAATAATACAGTAGTGTGTGTTGTACGCAACTTCGAGTTCTAACACACTCCACAACCAATCAAAATACCTATTATGAATCTTAATAACAACTTTTTGAAATTTTATAAATATTAATCTTCAAAATGTACTTCATTTTTGGATTCGGAATATTGAAATTAACTTAGAGATAATTTTTGGTATTTGTATGAAAACTTTCAATTTTTGATGAATAGTGAAAAACAATAAGTTATAGTTTAAAAATGATTTTTATTTAAATAATTATGAATTTTATTTAAATTTATTTTAGATAAAAATAGATACATAATACCTATATATGTTAAATGTAATTCGTTGGAGTCAGTTTAGAATAATTTTAGATATATAAAATTTTTATCAAACTTTTCACCGTTTTTTACCCACCTCCAACGTGAATTTGCAAATTCACATAAAACATTATTTTACCACTTCTGTGAGTGGAATTTATAAAATAAAAGAGACATGGTTAATATCAATGAGTAAAATTTGTTTCAATAAAATAAATTTTTTTAGTGAATAATAACGTTTTACTTTTATTTACCACGGTTAAAAGTAAATAGGGTAATTGAGGGTAAAAATGATATTAATATTACCCAAAAACATGTCATAATTCTATTGGAATATTTTATCTCTACCAAAAACAACCTTAGAAATAAACTATTATAATTTAGGTCCACTTGTATTAGATTAAGACATTTATTATTATTTAATTCAAAGAAGAGTTAAAAGATTTAAAATCAATGTTTAATAACTAATTTTTTTTAATAATGGGGTTATACGTAAGATAAATTCGATTAAAAATATTCATTGTAAATAAAAAAATATTTCCTACATAATGGTATTTTATTTAGAATTTTTAAAAATTAAATAATTTAGTTTATTTATGACACAATTATGATGCAGTAATTATCGTATTAATGAATGATTAAGATAATTGATATTATAAATACCTAAATAAATGTAATTTGAGACTTTTTATGAATTATAATAATTTTATAGGTTAATATGAAATATTTTTATTGGTTATATGAATTTTTTTTGAATTAATAATGCTATTATGGATTTATCATAAACAAAATACCCAATAGTGTCAAAATTGATATAATAGAGTTTTTTTAAAATATTTTATTATTAATTGATATTATATTCCTAATAATTTATGGTTCAGCCAAAAGACTTATATCATGATATTTGTATTATTAATGGACTACTTTGGTGTATATTGGAATTTTATAGTAAGTTTATTAACCATATAATATAAAAATACAAAGAGACATGGTAAATGTCAAACTAAGTAACTAAGAGTTAAAACTAAACGATAAGGTTAATAAAGTGACCCAAACCTATCTAAAACCTATTGGTTGAATGGATTTAGACCCATACCCACCTTAGATTCTAAATAAATCAATTTAGATCCATTATAAACTGAATATGAATTTATTATAAAATAATATTTTATGTTTTTCCAAAGGTTCCCATCACCCCTCTTATAAAAGGGCACTCCCCCTTCTCTCAAATTCATAGCATCAAAGCCTTTTGGATCGTCCAACCCTACCCAAATATCCTACCAACATCCCTAACATCAACATAGAGGCCTTATCTTGATCAGAAATCCAACCTAAGGAGCCCTTTTGATCAAATCAAAAGGAAGAACCTGAAGAAGAGGTAATGTTTTCACCACCCCCATTCAAGTTCCTTTCTTATACCACTTCTTCTTTCTTTGTTATTTCAATTATAAAATAATAACTCTAGTATCTTTTATATACTATTATGTTATTATAAATATGGTACAACCATATTCAGTATTCAATCAATCCTTTGAATGACATGTCACCATACGTGCATACGTACGAATTACTGTCTCCACGTCGTGGTGTAATTGTTATTCAAAACATTATTATTTGGATGGGTATGATAATGATGTGTAATTGAAGTAAATAATAAATATAACATTATAATTATTCTGTATATATGATATACCGTCCATTATATATTATTTTATTATCAAAATAATTATTTTGTCTCTCGTGCGTACGTACGAACAACTGTCTCCATGAACGCGATGAGATTCATTCTCCATCGTATCCATTCAAGAATAATTCACATTTGATAATTAAAAATAATGTTTACGGACTTGATATAAATCTGTATATGAATAAGATACAACCTATGGATAAAAAACATGACTTATGTAACAAAACATATAAAAGAAAACGAGTTAGTGAACACCTGAAACGATGATAATACTAAAATACTATTAACAAAAGAATATTAAAAGATCATATATGATATCATATTTATGTATATGATTATTGTATAATTTAATATCAATGATTTAACTATTATACATGAGGTTAACCTACCCTCAACCAAGGAAAATTACAAGGTAAGAGTTTTTTCACAATCTCTTCATTATACGAGGTTGTTTATGTGTTATTATATACTAGGACCTCTTTATCATCCACATCCTTGTTTCTTAAAAATGTTTTTCAAAAATTATTACTATTTTATAGAATATGGTTTAAAGTCATTTATACCCTTGTTTGACTTTTTATAAGATGTTTATAACGGACTTTTTCCTTCGTTTTCCAAACAAGGTCCTTTTTAACCTTTTCGACAGAATTAAAATAAGAATGTGTTTTTAACTTATACGGTGGGTGTAGCTATTTTCAGCCATTATTAAATCATTGAATCTTCCCTTACAAGCTTATAATAACATTTCTAAACTATATTTTTTCTTTATAATCATTATTTCAAAATAGAATGAGATATTTCTCTAAAAAGTGTTTTGATTTCATCTATGTCAAAATCCTTTGATGGATTTTAAGTTTATATGAAGTCGATTTGTTATGATACAAAACTTATATATTGTATTGAAAGTTTTCTGATATGTTAAATAGTGGATGTGATATTTTTATACCATTCATGGTTTATGGTTAAAGTTTTTACATTTCAAATGCTAGTTTTAATACGAATGTTTAGGATATGTTTAAACCCTTTCATATAAGGAATGTATTGGACTTAGTAAGTGACGGGTGGAGCCCGCTATAGCTCCTCGATGCATCAGTAGGTCTCATGAGACAACTAGACATGAAATTGGTTGAGGCCCTTTCCCAATTTGATATATGGTTTTGGGCAATGACTTAATCATTTTTAGACGTCTTGGGCGAGGCATTGACAAAATCTTTCAAAATGTCAGGCATTATACATTCCATCATTATGGAAATAATATTGATGGTTCATGTGGTCATTCGACTAGTAGAATACCCATGATTATTTGTTTTATGGAATTATTTACTCATCTCATATTCTTTCTATAAAAGTATTCATGTTTATTATTGGTAGTGGCATGTGGTTTCAATTATTCACCATGATTAATATTTATTTCATTTTCCAATGTATTACTTACCATTACTGAGTGTTTGAGCTCACCCATTTCTTATGTTTTTTTCCCAGGATATGAAGATGATATTTATGAGTGACCTGCAGGAATAATCTAGGAGGATTGGAAGTTTCTAATGAAATATATTTGTGTTGTATTTCTCTTCAAGGTGTAAAGATGAACTTATTTATGAATCTTGTTTCCAATAATACTAAACTGATCGGTCTTTCGAGACATGATATCCTTGTGATCATGCCAATGTTATGTAATAATGCTTCGACTCTGGGTAACTGGGGTCGGGGCGTTACAGGTTCTTCTATGACTCCATGTTCGGGAGCATCACCACTAGTTTCTCACCATTTTGGGAACTGGAGTTCTTCCGGCTGATCAGGACGAGGTGGAGGTCATGGCCAGGGTGATCAGAAGTAGGTCTATCAGCTATAGTATGGAGGATCAACTCAGAGTGGTCAGGAAGGGTCACATGGCCATGGATCAGGCTAGACTTTTGTGATGGAGAAGACCTAGTAGGAGCAAGATCCCAGACCTTCCACCATTCTAGGTACGATCTTAGTAGCCTCAGTTTTATCTTCTTCTCTTTTCGACATAGGGGCTTCCCATAGCTTTATCTCTGTTGCTGTTGTGGAAAACTATGGTATCTTCATCATTTATTCTACTGATATCTTGACACGAGACACACCGTTGGGGACAAGAGCGGTTTGTGTACGTCAGTGTAGAGAGTGCCCTCTTGAGGTTGTGGGGTGTCATTTCATATGTGACCTCTATGTCATAGAGATGAAAAGTTATGATGTCATTCTCAGAATGGACTGGTTAGTTCCTTTCTAGGAAGTCGTCGATTGCTATCACCATAGGGTGAGTTTAATATCACCATAGGGTGGATCTTTTCTTCATCAGGGCAAGTGGAATATCCAAGCAAGTCGAGAAGGACCCGAGCATCATGGGCTAGGAGGAGTTCCAGAATAGATTACCAGTCTATATTTGGATGACCAGGGGACTTCACAGTTATACTTTTCTCTAGTGGTGGATCATTTCAGGGATATCTTTCAGGAGGAGATTTTATGTTTACCTACAGAGCGTGAGGTAGACTTTTCTATTGAGCTCATTCCAGGAGCGGCACAAGTGTGCATTCCTCCTTATAGGATGGATACACCTGAGTTGTAGGAGATCAACAAGTAGTTGGAGGATTTTCAGGCCAAGGGTTTTATCTGACCCATTACTTCTCCTTGGGTTTCTCATATCCTATTTGTGAAGAAGGAAAATGAAACCCTCAGGCTTTGAGTGGATTATTGGAAGCTAAACTAGTTGATGGTCAAGAACTGATATTCCTTTCCAAGAATTGATGATCTCTTTGATCTGCTTTGAGGAGCCCAGGTGTTCTTGAAGATTGAATGTAGGTACGGTTACCATCAGTTTCATGTTAGACCATCTGATATACCTCTCACAGCTTTTAGGAGAAATTATGGTCTATACGAGTATACATTTAGGCTATTCGGTCTCACAAATGTGCCTGCAGTTTTCAGGGCACTGATGAATCGAGTGTTCCATCTATACTTGGATTCCTTTGTGGTGGTTTTCGTGGACAACATCTTGGTGTACTCTCACACTCGACACGAACATGATAACCATCTTGAGATCATTCTAAGTACACTAATATAGCATCAATTATATGCTAAGCTCTCGTAATGCCACTTTTGGACGGATCAGATTCACTTCTTTGGTCATGTTATATCAGAGAAAGAAGTATCAATAGACCTGAGAAAGCAAGGGCAACAGTTTCATGGGAGCAACCGAAGAACGTCTTTAAGGTATAAAGATTCCTAGGGCTGGATGGATACTGCATGCACTTCATACAAGACTTTTCACGCTTATCAGCACCACTGACAAGACTAACTATGAAGGGTGCGACGTTCTTATGGTCAGATTCTTGTCAGTTATCCTTTCAAGAGCTGAAGTGGAGGTTGACACCAGCACCGATACTAGTCCTTCCAGAGCCGGGAATGAGCTATACTCTTTACTACGATGCTTCATGTAACACCCCAAGCTTCCATGATATGCTTCTCTTTCAATAATGCAATAGCTTGCATTGTACGCAAGTTCGAGATTCTAGCACACTGCGACCAATCAAAATGGCCATTATGAATAGTAATACCCAATTTTTGAAATTATATATATTTTATATTTTAAAATGGACTTCATTTTTGGATTCAGAATATCTAAATTAGCCTATGTTGAATTTTTGGTATTTTTCTAAGAACTTCCAATTTTTTATGAATAGTGAAAAATACTTAAAAACAACTTTTTTAATAAAAATAATTTATAGTGATAAATTATACTATTGAGTGGTTTTAAAGTATAATTGGAATATATTTTTACCATTATATCCAATGGTGGTCATTAGAATTAATTTCACTTTGAAATTAGACATAAACAATTGTCAATCTTTTGATATATATTATTTCTAAAAAATACGCTATTTGTTGTGACAGCGGGAATTAATTATGAAATTAATTAATGAAACTTATATGTTTGGAATTTTGTAAAATATAAATCATTTTTGAATTTGGAATATA
Source organism: Viscum album (assembly GCA_963277665.1). Classification (NCBI taxonomy): domain Eukaryota; kingdom Viridiplantae; phylum Streptophyta; class Magnoliopsida; order Santalales; family Viscaceae; genus Viscum; species Viscum album. The sequence continues at coordinate 1,705,731,413 of OY728143.1, read as the reverse complement.
AATTATAGCTTAGGGTGAAATTTTGGCATTGTTCTGAAAAACTTCAATTTTTGATGAATAGTGAAACCACTAAGTGGTAGTTAAAAAACTGATTTTTCGTTTAAATGAAACATTACCACTTTTGTGTTTTTATTTTCAAAAATCCGACATACATGGTTTTCATTAGGAAGTAAAATGAGGTTCAATGGGATTAAAATAATGTTTTGGTGAATAGTAACTTTTAAGTTTAATTAATCGCGATTAAAGGTAATTAGTGAAAGTTAAGGTAAAAATGGTATTATAAAAATATTTAATGACCTTTACACTTGTCCTACCCCTATTGTATGTGTCATGGACTACCATGAAAATCCATGGGTCAACTTGGGGACCCCATGGATCCACTTTGGTAGGAAAATGACATAAATAACTTTTTATTTAATGTTAAAATAAAAATGTCACAAACAAGAGTTGTTTTACTAAAACAATTTTTAAATGGGGTTATACAAGTCATATTTTTGACTATAAATATTCATTAGAAATATGAAAATATTTCCTACATCATGATATTTTTTTATAATTTTTAGACATTAAATAAATTAAATTATTTATGACACCATGATGATGCAGCGATTGCCTCATTATTTAACGATTTAAATAAAATGAAAAGATAATGTAAACTATAAGACTTACACTTGTCAAAAACCTATTGGATGAGTATATTTCTAACCCTTATCACCTTATCCTATAAATATAAAAGTTTGGGACCTTTAGAATCCGAAAATCATTTCATAATAATGTAACATTTCAATCTTTCCAAGAGTTCCCCTTCTCTCCTCTTATAAAAGGCCCCCACCACTACCACCTTACTCACACCTTCAAAGCCTTTTGGCTCGGCCAAACTCTTCCCAAATACTCTCTCAAATTCCCTTACTTACTCTTAGAAGCCTTACTTTGGGCATAAGTCTTCCCAAGTAATCCTTCGGCTCAAATCAAAAAGAGTTACCCGATTTTAAGGTAATGTCTTCTCTAATGTTGTTTTGTATTATTTTGCTTCTCCAACCCCTTAAACTCTTTTTATTCCTCTCTTTTATAACAACACCAGTATCTAAAATATACTAGGATTTTTTTATGATAAGGATTTGGTTTACAGTTACACACACCTTCGTCTAATGGTTAAAGAACATACTGTTTCTGTGGGTGGTGAAATACTGCCTCACGAAACGATGATTGTTCAATATTCTTTTAACACCTCTAATGGTGGCCATTTTGATGACACTATTTTCATATATGATATATATATTATGTTTATGTTTTCCTTATGCTTCTTTATTTCTCATTTATGGCATACTTTATTATTTCCATTATGGGTAAACACGATAATTTCATTTTAGGAAGTACGGACTACCGCCCCCTCAAAGTGATTTGAATCATTAATGCCATATGTGGGATGTATAAAGGATGGAGTAAATGGTATTATACATTATATTATACTGGAATTATATTATACCTTTATATAATTATAACTTCATTCCATTAAATATGAAATGGAAATGAAAGTAGCGTTCATGCGTACGTACGATTTACCGTCTCAATGAACGGTGCATTTCATTTATTACCTCTAAATGTTATGTAATATTATAAATGAATGTATATTCTGGATATATATGATGTATATGATATATAAATCATTAATATAATTATTTATACAATGGATATTTTACCACATGAACAAAGTGTAATTATAAGAAGTTTATTTTTGACTCAAGTACCTAAGATCGACAAAACGACCGTTTTAAACTTAAATAATTACATAATGTTCATGATGTGGTAATAAGTGATATAAAAGGAATAATGAACTTGAAAAAGGGTTTTTAGAAGGTAGAGATTAACTCTAGTTTATTATTCAGAAGATCAAAAGAACGGTCGAGTGAATTCGGACACAAGGTAAGGGAATTTCTTAACCCAATTTCCATTCTTTGGGTTAATCTCCTACTTTCAAATTATGACATGAAATTATTATGTCCTATCTTTTATTTTTACTTTATTTATGTGTACATATAGTGAATAAACATAATAGATATATTTTATTTAAAAATTATCTTTTTAAGGGACTTCATCTCAATCTCCATTCATTGAGGCATATTTTGTTTTATACACAAATTTCTTTTATACGGTGTATAAACCCCTTTGACTTTTTACGTTTATTCAAAAGGAATCTTTTATATGAAGAATTTTTACTAAACGACAAAAAGGAATGTTTTTCTTACGTATGCGGTGACAATGACTTCTCTTCCGCCGTGACCATTATTTGAGTTTCGGCTTCCTCTACAAGCCATAACTTTTTTTAAAATAAAAAATAAATACAAGTTTTAATTTTATTTTATTTTGGTATTGAAAATGGTTTTGAAAGTGTTTTTATTATATCAATGTGTTGTACTGATATCTTGTGATTGAAATGTGGAAATGTTATATTTCCTTTATGCATGTTTTATGTGATACAATTATGTTATATGATATGTTTAAACCTATTCATATGAGGAATGCATTGGACATAATAAGTGACGGGTGGAGCCCGCTATAGCTCCTCGATGCATCGGTAGGTCTCATGAGACAAACTAGTGTCTTGGAACGAGGCCTTGACAAAATCTTATTTTTGGTCTTAGCACGAGGGCTTGGCTACGTGGTCATGATAGTCTGGCATTATGCATTCCATCATTATGAAAGTGGTTATTGATATTGCATGTGATTATTCGACTAGTAGAATATCCATATGAGTAAGTAAATGGCATTATTTAATTTATTTTTGCCATATTATGTTGAAGTTAAAGTTTAAAAAGGCTTTTGTTTTAGTTATACATTTCCTTAAATGTTAATGTTTATTTAAGAAAGCTTCCGCAATATTGTTATCCTTACTGAGCATCTGAGCTCACCCCTTTCAATGTTTTAATATTTTCCAGGATGTGAAGAAGTATTTTATGAATGACCTACAGGGATTGTTAGAAGAGGATATGAGTGTGGACTATGGAGACTTTGTTATTGTAATTTTTCACTTTATGATGTAATGTAACATTTATGAATGTATCTAGTGTTTCCAAGACTACTAAACTAATCGGTCTTTCGAGACTTGATCTTTTGTGATCATGCCAATGTTATGCAATAATGCACCGACTCTAGGAAACTGGGGTCGGGGCATTACAGTTGGTATCAGAGGTACTTTAGTACTAACCTTGGAAGATAGATTTAGATAAACTCTGATTAGAGCACAGAGCCCAAAGATAGACTTTCAGGATTAGTATAGAATAACTTCCTAGAATTTTGGTATTATTGAGATTTTGTGAGTTTTCTGAGCAATACATCCCTGTCTGGATACGAGCAGGTAGAGGTGGCTCTGGCATAGATATACCTAGGGGTAAAACCTGAAAACACCGCTTTGAGCTAGACTCGAACGGGAACTGGTGCACGACAACGGGACTTGCTGCACTCTTGGTTATGACACTCCTGGGGGATATGCTTAGGATAATTCTCATTTTCTTTACAAACCATTATGAAGGGTTTATGAGTATATACTTCCTCAAAGAAAACATTTTTATGATTATGTATTATATCCATAAATTGTTTAATTTATGTTTAGTATTTTACAAGTATGGAATTATATATTTTAATTCATAAACTAATCTAGTTTATTCCATTTTTTAGAAATGGCGCCTAGTGGAAGGAATGGAAACCGTATCAATGCATGCACTCCGTGTAGGGATTTCCCTCCTACTCAAGATAATTATTGTGGATCTGGAGATACAACTGGTGCTGATCAACTTATTACCATACTGGGAAAACTCACTCAGGTTATGAATAATAACCTTACTCGTATGGAGCACCCTGATCCACAACGTGGAGGATCAATCTTAGACCGCTTCATGAGGCAACAATCACCAACATTTAATGGGGGCACAAATCCATTAGTAACTAAGCAATGGATAAACTCCTTAGAGAAAATATTCCACGCCTTGGGGAGTAGTGAAAGGGTAAAGGTTATCATGGCATTTTACCGCCTTACTGGAGATGCTGATCAATGGTGGTCATTGATTCAAAATACAAAGGAAGATAAAGAAGTATCAAGTATGGAATGGAGGGAGTTTAAGGAAAGTTTCATAGAAAAATACTTTCCTCATGACCATCTAGAAGATATGGAAAGGCAATTTCTGAGTCTGAGACAAAAGGAGGATGAGAATATCGCAAAGTATGAGGCCAACTTTACAAGGTTAGTGAGGTATGCTGCAGATTATATACGTAACCCAAGAGGTATTATCGATCGTTTCTTTGATGGGTTAAAACCATTTCTCCATTGAGATTTAGTATCACAATCCTTCTCATCGTATGAAGATATTGTCTCATGTGCTATCAAGACACAAAAAGAATTCTCTAAATCTTATGACAATAAAGTAAAGCAAGAGAATAAGAGAATAGTGGAACAAGAGACAAATAAAGGGAAAAAGGAAAAGAAGGATTTTCCATTATGCGATAATTGTGGGAAGAATCACCCCGGTACTTGCCTAAAAGAAATGAGAATTTGTTATAAATGTGGAGAAAAAGGTCACCAGGATCGTGATTGCAAGGGAAAGAAAGAGGATATCAATGTTGAATGCTACAATTGTAGGGAAATGGGGAATTATGTAAATGAATATCATAAGTGTCAGGGAAACTTACCTTAGAAAAGGCCAAGGGATCAAGGCCAATCTTATGCTATTACTAAAGTTGAAGTGGAATAATTAATGTATTGGTGCTTTTGGACTCAAGGATTATATTTTGGTTATAAGAATAATGTGATATATATAAGGATTGTACTGCAGTACTTGTTGTTTCAGTAAGGTTTTAATATGATGAAGGTAATCATATTTTTACTATGTGACAAAAAGATAAACTTTAATTTGTTTGGGGAATCTGATGTTACAATTGATTTTGGAATTTAGAGACCTTTTAGAGAAAGTCTGGACAGAGGTATTTTGGATAACAATTAAGGTTGGAATGGATTAAGTTGGACCATGGATAGTATTGTTTAAGGTTAAAATATTTCTGAAGATTATTTTTGGAATAGTATAATACTATAGTTTTAGGAAAAGGACAACCTGCAGGGTGGGGCATAACCCGTCGCGTCGGACAAAGCTAGAGGAATCGAACCCACAACCATAGTGAGACAGGCCTTTATTACCTACCACTAGCCTACATGATGTCCCTGGTTATTACAAAATATTTTTACTAATCTAAATGGTATGTGTTAATATTTGTAACCTTATACAATTAGGATAAATAGAATATTTTTGAGTTTTATTACCTTTTAGAGTGAAAGATGGGTTTGTGGTAAAAATTTATTAAAGAATGAAAGTCTACATGAAAAGTATGTATATTCCCTTACGTTCTTAGGAAATCTCCTAAATAAATTCCTAAACTTTATAAAAGGTAACTTAAAACAAAAACGTTGCCGGTTAACTTTTCCAATTGGGGATTCAATGACTATTTAACCAATCACAAGTTTGTGATTTTCTTATGGTTAACTTTCTCCTAATCCAGTTTTCTACGACTCTCCATCAGACCCTAATGGTTTGTTTTTCTTCCATATCCATATTTTCATAGAATCCTAGAATGGGCTATCTCGGGTGACCTTTGTACTTATCTTTCTATATTTTAAAGTTATATTTTTATTAACCTTATTTCCGATGTGGGTTTTCCACAAAGGTATTTCCTATATTCAACCTTTTATTTTCAAAGAAAAATTTCAAATTGCGAGGACTCAATTTATTGAAGGAGGGGAGAATTTAACACCCCGATCTTCCACGATATGCTTCTCTTTCAATAATGCAATAGCTTGCATTGTACGCAAATTCGAGATTCTAACACACCGCGACCAATCAAAATGGCCATTATGAATAGTAATACCCACTTTTTGAAATTATATATATTTTATATTTCAAAATGGACTTCATTTTTGGATTTGGAATATCTATATTAGCCTATGTTGAATTTTTGGTATTTTTCTAAGAAATTCCAATTTTTTATAAATAGTGAAAAATACTTAAAAACAACTTTTTTAATAAAAATAATTTATAGTGATAAATTATAATATTTAGTGGTTTTAAAGTATAATTGGAATATATTTTTACCATTATATACAAAGGTGGTCATTAGAATTAATTTCACTTTGAAATTGGACATAAACAATTGTCAATCTTTTGATATATATTATTTCTGAAAAACACGCTATTTGTTGTGACAATGGGAATTAATTATGAAATTAATTAATGCAACTTATATGTTTGGAATTTTTTAAAATATACATCATTTTTGAATTTGGAATATCAATTATAGCTTAGGATGAAATTTTTGCATTGTTCTGAAAAACTTCAATTTTTGATGAATAGTGAAACCACTAAGTGGTAGTTAAAAAATGATTTTCTTTTAAATGAAACATTTCAACTTCTGTGTTTTGATTTTAAAAAATCAGGCATACATGGTTGTCATTAGGAAGTAAAATGTGGTTCAATGGGATTAAAATAATGTTTTGGTGAATAGTAACTTTTAAGTTTAATTAATCGCGATTAAAGGTAATTAGTGAAATTTAAGGTAAAAATAGTATTATAAAAATATGTAATGACCTTTACACTTGTCCTAAACCAATGGGATGTGTCATGGCCGACCAATAAAATCCATGGGTCAACTTGGGGACCCCATGGAGCAGCTTTGGTAGGAAAATGACATAAATAACTTTTTATTTAATGTTAAAATAAAAATGTCACAAACAAGAGTTGTTTTACTAAAACAATTTTTAAATGGGGTTATACAAGTCATATTTTTGACTATAAATATTCACTAGAAATATAAAAAGATTTCCTACATCATTATATTTTTTTTATAATTTTTAGACATTAAATAAATTAAATTATTTATGACACCATGATGATGCAGCGATTACCTCATTAATTAATGATTTAAATAAAATAAAAATATAATGTAAAATATAAGACATACACTTGTAAAAAACCTATTGAATGAGTATATTTCTAACAATTATCACCTTATCCTAGAAATATATAAGTGTGGGACCTTTATAATCCGAAAAGCATTTCATAATAATGTAACATTTCAATCTTTCCAAGAGTGCCCCTTCTCTCCTCTTATAAAAGGCCCCCACCACTACCACCTTACTCACACCTTCAAAGCCTTTTGGCTCGGCAAACCTCTACCCAAATACTCTCTCAACTTCCCTCCCTTACTCTTAGAAGACTTAATTTGGGCATAAGTCTTCCCAAGGAAGCCTTTGGCTCAAATCAAAACGCGTTACCTGGTTTTAAGGTAATGTCTTCTCTAATGTTGTTTTGTTTTATTTTGCTTCTCCAACCCCTTAAACTCTTTTTATTCCTTTCTTTTGTAACAACACCAGTATCTAGAATATACTAGGATGTTTTTATGATAATTATTTGGTTTACACTTACACACACCTTCTTCTAATGGTTAAAGAACATACTGTTTCTGTGGGTGGTGAAATACTTCCTCACGAAACGATGATTGTTCAATATTCTTTTAACACCTCTAATGGTGGACATTTTTATGAAAATATTTTCATTTATGATATATATGTTATGTTTTTGTTTTAATTATGCTTCTGTATTTCTCATTTATGTCATACTTTATGATTTCCATTATGGGTAAACGCGATAATTTCATTTTAGGAAGTGCGGACTACCGCCCCCTCAAAGTGATTTGAATCGTTAATGCCATATGTGGGATTTATAAAGGATGGAGTAAATGGTATTATATATTATATTATACTGGAATTATATTATACCTTTATATAATTATAACTTCATTACATTAAATATGAAATGGAAATGAAAGTAGTGTTCATGCGTACGTATGGCTTACCGTCTCAATGAACGGTGCATTTCATTTCTTACCTCTAAATGTTATGTAATATTATAAATGAATGTATATACTGGATATATATGATGTATATGATATATAAATCATGAATATAATTATGGATATAATGGATATTTTACCACATGAACAAAGTGTAATTATAAGAAGTTTATTTTTGACTCAAGTACCTAAGATCGACAAAACGCCCATTGTAAACTTAAATAATTACATAATGTTCATAACATGGTAATAAGTGATATAAAAGGAATAATGAACTTGAAAAAGGTTCTTAAGAAGGTAGATATTAACTCTAGTTTATTATTCAGGAGAACAAAAGAACGGTCGAGTGAATTCGGACACGAGGTAAGGGAATTTCTTAACCCAATTTCCATTCTTTAGGTTAATCTCCTACTTTCAAATTATGTCATGATATTATTATGTCCTATCTTGTATTTGTACTTTCTTTATGTGTACATATATTGAATAAACATAATATATATATTTTATTTAAAAATGATCTTTTTAAGGGACTTCGTCTCAATCTCCATTCATTGAGGCATATTTTGTTTTATACACAAATTTCTTTTATACGGTGTATAAACCCCTTTGACTTTTTACATTTATTCAAAAGGAATATTTTATACAAAGCATTTTTAATAAATGACAAAAAGGAATGTTTTTCTTACGTATGTAATGACAATGACTTCTCTGCCGCCGTGACCATTATTTGAGTTTCGACTTCCTCTACAAGCCATAACTTTTTTTAAAATGAAAAATAAATACAAGTTTTAATTTTCTTTTATTTTGGTATTGAAAATGGTTTTGAAAGTGTTTTTATTATATCAATGTGTTGTATTGATATCTTGGGATTGAAATGTGGAAATGTTATGTTTCCTTTATGCATGTTTTATGTGATACGATTATGTTATATGATATGTTTAAACCTATTCATATGAGGAATGCATTGGAATTAATAAGTGACGGGTGGAGCCCACTATAGCTCCTCGATGCATCGGTAGGTCTCATGAGACAAACTAGTGTCTTCACACGAGGCCTTGACAAAATCTTATTTGTGGTCTTGGCACGAGGCCTTGGCTACATGGTTATGATAGTCTAGAATTATGCATTCCATCATTATGAAAGTGGTTATTGATATTGCATGTGATTATTCGACTAGTAGAATATCCATATGAGTAAGTAAATGGCAATATTTAATTTATTTTCGCCATATTATGATGAAGTTAAAGTTTAAAAAGGCTTTTGTTTTAGTTATACATTTTCTTAAATGTTAATGTTTATTTACGAAAGCTTCCGCAATATTGTTATCCTTACTGAGCATCTGAGCTCACCCCTTTCAATGTTTTAATATTTTCCAGGATGTGAAGAAGTATTTTATGAATGACCTGCATGGATTGTCAGAAGAGGATATGAGTGTGGAAATGGAGACTTTGTTATTGTAGTTTTTTACTTTATGATGTAATGTAACATTTATGAATGTATCTAGTGTTTACAAGGCTACTAAACTTATCTGTCTTTCGAGACATGATCTTTTGTGATCATGCCAATATTATGCAATAATGCACCGACTCTGGGAAACTGGGGTCGGGGCGTTACACTTCAGGCATCGGGCTGGAAGTTATGCTGATGTAGGGAGATGGAGTCGTTGCGTATAGGTCTTGACTGTTAAGGCCACATGAGAGGAATTAAGTGACACATGATCTGAAGTTGGAAGATATTGTTAATGCCTTACGTTGTTGGAGACATTATCTTATGGGAGAGTATTTTTTGGTCTTTACTGACCACAAAATTCTCTGGTACATCTTCACTCAGCATGATCTGAATCTGAGACAGGACAGGTGGGTCGAGTATCTTCAGTTCTTTGACATTGAGCTTTTCTATACACCTAGGAAAGGAAACACAATGGCTGATGCATTGAGCATGAGAACTCAGATATAGGTAGTTCAACAGGCCAATAGTGAGTGGCAACTTATGGCTCTATTCTCCGAGATGCATTTTGAGGTGAACAATATATAGGGGCACACTTTTCAATATTCTATAGTTGTTACCTCTACTCCTCTCAATCAAGTATGAATGAGGAATCTATGAGACTCAAAAGGCCTAGTTCTGTGAGAGAGTGTGGAAGGAGATGACCCTCTTCCTGGATGGACAGCAGGTTAGGATGATATCTTGCATTTCCAGGGATGCGTATGGGTTCCAACAGACATAAACAAGGAGATGATGCCGGATTTTCATTCCTCAGTTTGGGTATTTCATCCTGGCATCACCAAGATGTATCTTGATCTACACCGCCAGTATTAGTGGCCAGGTATGAAGAGAGATGTTACTGGTTTTTTCATGAGGTGTTCCATTTGTCAGCAGGTGAAAGCGGTGCATCACGACCAGCAGGTCTTTTGCAACAGTTACCCATTTCAGAGTGGAAGAGGAACGATTTCGTGATGGAATTCGTGACATGTTTTCTGAGGTCGCCTCTAGGGAATGACATTGTTTGTGTTGTCATCGACAGGCTTATTAAGGTTGGTCACATATTTCATATCAAGTAGGACTTCAGTGTTGATGAGCTGGGATGGTTGTACATCCGAGATATTGTACATCTACATGGATTTCCACACTCCATTTTTTCAGACAGGGATGCATGTTTTACTTCTTGGGTTTGGCAGGGGCTTCAGAAGGCTTTGGGTACAAATGTACTTTTGAGTACAACATACCATCCCCAAATAGAGGGCTGGTCCAATCGTACGATTCAGTTGCTTGAGGATATTCTCCATGCATGAATTCTGGACTCTAGAGGTTCTTGGGAGAAGCATATACCTCTTGTGGAGTTCTCCTACAATAATAGTTTTCAACCAACTATTTTGATGGCACCTTATGAGGCTTTGTACGGTAGGCCATGCTGAGCACTCTTATGCTGGATGAAGGTAAGAGAGGCAGCTATGCTGGGTCCTCGTCTTGTCTAGGAGACCACAGAGTAGATAGAGTTGATTCGGAAGAGGATGGCTACTGCACAGTCTCGGGAGAAGTCTTATGATGATCAGCAGAGATGACCTCTAGAGTTCGAGGTTGAGGATCAGGTTTTCCTGCATGTCACACCAAGGTTGGGGAACAAGAGGATTAGGAGACATGGTAAGCTTTCACCGAGGTAAATTGGGAATTTTGAGGTGTAGTAGAGAGTTGGGAAGGTTACCTATCAGTTGTAGTTACATAAGACAAACCGGGCTATGCATGACTTCTTCCACGTTTCTCAACTCCGATGTTACTTTTTAGACCCTTATCATGTCTTGAAACCTGAGGAGGTTGAGCTTGAGGTGGATGCGTCATTTGAGGAGCATCCTATCCGGATTGTTGATCATAGTAAAAAGGTTATCTGTAGATGGTCTATTCCTCTAGTATGGGTGTTATGGCAGCACGGGCAGGTACAAGACAAGACTTGGGAGAGGGAGGACGATGTATGAGCACAGTGGCCGGAGCTGTTTGGGGTTTCTTCTTCTATGCCACACTAGGGAAATTAGGGGGATAATTTATTTAATGGGGGAAGTTTGTAATAACCTAGATCTTCATTTCAAGTATGTTTTCATTTTCTGGTAGTTTTTTGGAAAAAGTGGAAAATATAGAAATTTTCAAAGTACACACCGTTTACATTATAAGTACATGCCATGTACTGCGATGATGCGGGAGGCCGTGTACTGGCTGTGTCATGGCCACACACATGGCCATGTGTGGGTGACGTTGAGGCTGCCTAAAGAGGAGTACAAAAAGGGAAAGTACATGCCATGTAATTCAAAAGTACACGCCGTGTACTTTGTTTTTTTCATTAAACGCACTGGGGTCGCGTCTAATGGATAGATCACCCTTCATTTAGCTTTGGTTCATCCAAGAGCCAGGGTACGACTGCAGATCCTTGATGAGCCACCGAGCCTCCACTCGTTCTCTGATTCTAACAATTTTGGGTGTGTTGGAATCGCATCAGTGAGTTCTTACTTCTCCTAGAGCATCATTTTCCAATTAATCCACTTTTCCAAGTTATCATGGGTTGGATGTTTTGTATGTTTTCGTAGATCAATGATGTTCTAAGGAGTTTCAAGCCTCTTGGTTCAAGTATATTGAAATCTAAACCCCGAGGTAGCTAGTTTGTGCCTTTCTGTTGAAAGTCCTTGAATATTATGCACAAATCCCACCAATACCCTTGAACAGGGTATTGTGTGTTTACCATTTTACCTATATTTTATTCCTACCATGCTAGTATGCTTGTGTATAGGATTTTTGAATATGAATATGATTTGGAGGTTCTTCCCACACATGTTCTGTTTATGACCTTTTGGTCCTGTTTTGCTTTGGCTGCTTTGTCTATTTCCATGCCTGTTGTAGTAGGATGGAGAAATGTTTTCTGACATGCTTGATATGCTATAGAACTATTTATCCAAGTAGTTATGTAAGTCTACTTTGGCCATATTTTATTTTTATGTCGTTATCCTATATAGGTCCATGAGAACCGGGTGTAGTAGACTATAAACGGATAGACTGAGTGATCTTCCTCAGAGAGTCTTTGAGCTTTAGGATATATGGGGACTGACTGAGTGAGCATCCTCAAAGTTCCTAGGATTAATTTGGTCTATAAGGGGATAGACTGTGAGAGCTTTCTCAGAGAGTCCTTGACTGTTTTATACTATACAGGGATAGACCGTGTGAGGTTCCTCAGAGAGTCTCTATTTTGTTTGTTTGAATCACCAGATTACCATAGACTATAAGAGGGATTTACTATGTGATCTTCTTCAGAGAGTCTATGAACGACCTAGGCTATAAGGGGAACTGACCGAGCGTGCTTCCTTAGAGAGTCCTTGAACTTGGGGCTATAAGGTGAATTGACTATGTGAGCTTCCTCATATAGTTTCTGACTACCCTAGACCATAAGGGGAGTAGACTGAGTGTGCTTCCTCCGAGAGTCTTTCTAATTCTGTATGACCAAACCAGAGGTGTTTGGCTGAATGAACTTCCTAAAGGGTTGTTGGTACTTGTTAGGTAGGACCAGAGGGTATAGCTATGAGTAATTTCATAGGGTTACCTGTTGTGCTACGTTGCTTGTTAGCAGTTGCTTGACTTTGGAACTATGGATTGTCTATTGTTCAGCATGTTCCTATTTACTATTTTCTGTACTTTTACCTGCCATATATTCACTGACTATTAGGAAAATATCTTCAGGTGGTTTCCTACTGGGATTTAGTCTCACACCCAATTTAGGTCATGCTTTTGTGCCCAAACTGACTATATTGTTTTAGGTATAGATAAGGGAATGTTCCCTTCCACTTCAGGTACTTGTCTTGCTGTGGAGATGGAGAGCATAAGACCAAGCTTAGGCTTGCGATGTTGAGGAGCTATTTATCTTTATTTTGTACTTGTTTTTAATACTATTTGTATTTCCATCATTGTGACTTATTTGGATTCTTTCCTAGACATATTTATCATGCATCATATATATATATATATATGTGCTCCTGCTGTTTATCATATTTAGTCTTCCGTTATTCGCTTGGGTATGGATTGTTTACCACTTACTCTATTGTTTATTGTTTTTATCTTCCTCTATGTACTCTTCCAATGAGGTAATAGTTTCCCCACTATCACACCCAAGTCCCTCACGGCTTTTTGGCAGCCTCTGGCATTCGGGTAAATGTTCTTGAGTCCATGTGACCAACTGGGTATGGGGCACCTCTGGGTGGCTTCCGGAACCGGGTTGTTGCAGAAGTAGTTAACCTCTTGAGTTAATCCATTGCCTTTTAACCGAGAAAATTTTTCACCCAAGGTAAGAAAGGTTTTATTAGTCAAATGAGACTGAAATTTTCTTTTAACTGAGAATATGGCTCCCCCTGGATAATTACCTCTTTTAATCATTTACCATTTCATTTCAAAAACAACAGAGGTCAATTAAACTATCACAAGTCTTTAAACATAACAACTCACATGATAAATTCACATAGCTAAAACCACATGAAAATTAAATTATTTCATGGTTTTAATAATAAACACTCATGTGGTAATTTCATAAATAATAAACCATTCTAATAAACCCCCAAAAGATAAAACATTCAAAATCCTCAAAGGCGTTCCTTCCTAACGGCTAACCACAAGAAACGCACCCATGGGGTGTTAATAAATCAAAAAATAAACAATCACATGCTTTAATTTCATATAATCAAATGACTAAACATCATTATGAATCAATAAGATTCAATTATAAATTAAAAAAATACCAAAAAATGGTCTCATGCCATTTTAGCACATATAATCAACTCAATTTTTAATGAAAGGAACATGGCAATGGACCTCGATGTCATACGAGTGATATAAACCGACACTGACCCTTGAATCAGTCTAGAATGACATAGATCTAAGAAAATAGGTAAATCATTCAACCTTGAATAACATTATCAAGTGTATAAATTACCCAGATTAGCTTAAGGAGAAGAAAGCACTTACCGAGGGAAATCCAATGAGACTGATGGTACTTGAATCGGTTTTTGGATGACAAAACAGGAGAAGGAAATGTTCACATGGATCCTTCTTCATTTAGTGGTTCTTCTGTCCAGAAGAAGAGAAAACATGGCTACTACCTTCTTTAAGAAAAAATTTTGTACGACACGGCATGTAAGTTCACATACACCGTGTGTACATCATTTTCCTGCTCATCAATTTGCTGAATTACTTTACACGTCCCATGCCGACCTTGCTGACATGACTACACAGTGTGTACTAGGATGTAAATGGCATGTAGTGGCCTTTTCTTCTCTTCATGGCCAAAAGAAGAACACACTGTGTATCTCTATCCTATATGGCCAGACCACACAGGGTGTACATAGGATTTCACAACATGTTCTACTAAAACATAACATTTTCTACTTTTCCTTGTTTTCTAAAAAGCAACTCAAAAAAAAATAAACTCATTCCTCATAAGAATAAATAGGTTCTTACAACCCAACAATGATGTGTTTTAGTTGAAATGCCTTTGGAACTTATTATACCATGTCTCTAATGATAGTTTCACATGATATAAATAATCATGATGAAAAGGAGAATAGCCTCGATAAGTCCTTTGTTTCTACCACAGATGATTTTGATCCATCAAATTAAGTGGTAAAAATGTGATAATTATTTATTTGAATTATGTCAGTTCAATTTTTGACTTTGGATCCTTATATTATTTCATTTATGAGAAATTTAGAAGTAAAATGAGAATATCACCATATGAAAGAAATATAAAAATTTAGGTGAAATCTATGGGTAAATGTGGATGCCAAAAATGTTTTCCCCTTACAAGATGGTATTTCTTTAATCTAAAGTCATCACATGAAATAAGGAACCATTTTAGAGCCTCCCAGGGGATCGTTCACAACTTCAATGTATTAGGCATAAATTCTATATTTAGAGCACATATGACTTGTGTAAAAAATTCACTATTGAATATATCATGGTTTAAAGGTACCCTAGAGGGAGAAAGATTTTAGAAAGGTGTTGACACATAATTTTGGACCATTTCACACAACCTGACATTCACACAGACAATTTTCTCAAAAAATTAGTTGATGAAATGAAGTAATCCTTGATGTTATCCTAATGGAAAAAAGAATGGACATCATAAAAAAATCTTGTGTCACCCAAATAGAGTTTAATGCTTGAATATTCCTATTATGACTATAAATATAGACACCCCCCCATTTGGGGGATCTCTTAGAATGTTCAAGCATCATATCTCACTCACACAATGAATATTTCCATGAAAATGATGCGTATCCAATCATCATGGAAATCCAATGGTATAGAACATGCAAGACTCAAAACACATGGGACACAACATGCCTTATTTATTAATTGATATTTACTCATGAAACTTCAATGAAAGGAAACATAGTTTCCCACAAGATGACATTTTTTTCATAACACCATAAGTTGCATAACATTAGTAGCTTTGCACACTATGCCCCCTATATCTATGGAATTTACTTACGATAGAACCTATGTTTCACAAAACACTATATTCAGGTGAAACTACAAATTTCTATGTAAAAACCTTTGATTCCCTAACGTAAATACTCCTTTATCCACACAATATTTTATGAAAGTTGAGTGCTCATGTTATTTTCACCTACTTCAACCAGATCCACCAGTTCCTTGATCTCCTTCACAAGTGAAATCATTAACCATAATGTAAAACCTCTATTCAAGGAATTAATGGTTTCCACACCTTTTTTCCCAACTAATTGGTTCCCTAATTCCTCTTGATCCAAATAATAATCACCCTAATGTTGGGACCTTATATGACTACTCATACAATATAGTTTTTATGCAATAGGCCACATGGAGGGATAAATTTAGTAGTAACATAAGCCTGGACGGTTTAATCATCAAGGAAATCCACCCACATTTCAAGGTTGGATGGCCTTATTCAATACTATCTTCTACAATGTTGAAATGGTGTCCCTAGTTTTAGATCCTAAAAATGTTCAGCCTCTATGATTTAAAACTCCATAGCTCGATGTCCTAGTTATACAATGTTAATATTCATGACAATTCCCTAAAAAAAATATTTAAAAATGTATTCCAAACCTATATAAAAAAATTATTCCATATGAATTGTATGTATGAGATGAATCCTCCCCCTATACCATGTGATGATCCCCCTAAATTAGGAAGCCTGTATAAGTATGTCCCACACCTTCCCTTGTTGACAATCCTTCTATAATATAAACATCGTTAAAACATGTTGTTAAACTAAAAGGACTAGTCCAATCTCAAAAACATAAACTAGGGAATCAAACTATGTGTTTTTTGATCCTTATCTCATAAAAGTTAAATTAGTAAACATCCATGAGGTTAAATACCGATCCCCATCATTCCAATAAAATCATCATGCATTCCCCTTAAATTCCTATAATCTTAATGTGTGAGAAATTTCACCTTGAAAATGCAATGATAACTAAAGTTTCATCATCAAATAATGGGGGAAATGTTTCTCTCTCCACTATCACCTTGCTAAGTGTGACCATATTACTAAAATGGGGGTACATTTTCTCTCTCCACTATAAATTCAAAATGTGTGATCATATATCTCACAAGAATATACTATAAAATTATCCCTGTAAGGAATTAAACCTAAAAAAAACCTGTCACCACATTAAATTTAATCTAAGACCCAGACAAAATCCCCATCCCATATAATAAACACATGATGCCTGGTGTAAAAAGCCTCAGATGCCTTTCACCCCTGGAATCAACTACACCATGGATCATAAGGGATGCCTTGGGTTCTGCGCCTAAGATTCCTCACAAATAGGATGCCTCTAATTTCAGAATGGTAAGACTTTATAGATGTCAAACAAACCCAACGTCCATAAATTCTTATACATTCCCTATGTTACCATCTACTTTGACCACAAGTTCTGACCCCATAAAGATAGAAGTAGTGTAATCAAACAGTATCTGCCTCACGATGGAACCAAGTTTTATTTTATAAAAGATGACATAAATCATTATGGTAGATCAGGATTAGGAAACGTTCTCCATGGATATACCAATGGAAGGTGGAACAGACATCCCTTAAACCCATTTCGATCAAGGTGTACACATCACCTACTATGGTGGTAGTGTCCTCCCACCTATGGAAAGTGGGAATGTGGAGAAATAATATCACAATGAGTGTTCAAAGAATAAAGTGTAGTAAAAAAATGGTTATCCCAACATGGAATTATTCTCCTTAAATAGTGAGTAGATTAATAATGAAAGGGACTATAAGATTTGGGTATGATTGGATCCAACTGTCTAACACCATGATCCCACAGACCGATGGTGGTCCCACTGCATTACTCTTTTCCAACAATTGGGGAAAAGTGAAGTTCATTGGGAATATCCATTTTGAGGCATTATCTTTGTGGAACCTCCCACTTAAATAGAGAAAAATTAAAAGTGTAGGGAACATTAGGAATTAGTATAATGAAGCTTCTTCTGATGGAAGAATCTATATATATCCAAAGGTCTCATGCTATGATGAATGCAAGATAAACCTTTTCCAACTTGATTAGGGGAAGTGGGACTAATAGTGTGAAAATCTAGAACTACTATGTTCCCAACATGGTGGTTGTCTCATCCATGATACTTGGGCACCATCCCCTGATCACCCCTTCCTAGATCATCTATATATGGGTAATAAATTCCCTTATTTGCTAATATATGCAAGAAGGGGACATAATAAACTGGGATATGGCATGAGAAATCATATAATCCCTAGAACCATTCTAGCACTGCCACCCATGTGGACAGATCTAGGGGAAATCCTCCCAAATCAAGATAATAAATCATTTCTAGATCCTCTCTCCAGAACACATTGATATCTTCATTCGATACACTGGTGAATTAAGGGATGTTCATGTCACACCCATAGGGACCACAACCCAGGAATTGCCGAGGAGGGCTCCCACCTGGCCACAAAGGCGAATTCATATTGCCACACTAGTCGGCGAATAGGTCCAACTCATCCATTATATGATGGACATAGTCCCAAACACCTAGCATCGACATGAAGTTTTGGACATAAACCCTTTCCATCAGGTGGACACTTATCCAGTTGTAGTAACCTCATCCATCATTTAGGAATTTTACCCTACACTCGTGACAACTTCACTTTTCCCCTTCTTTGTCTTATTGGGATTGAGACCTCATCTAACATTTACAGAGGTCAAGATGAATCTCCAAATTTTCAGAACAACTATAATCTATCTTGGTCCACTGCATGAAAAAGAATTTTACAATGGGGGTTCTCATCGCACCACCACCAACCAACACAATAGTCCTCCCCATTCTAAATATATTCCCTTATCTAAAGACCCATCCTGATGTAGGAGGATAAACTATCGTCATGGGGTTCATGCCCATGGCATAAGTCATAATGTTCATGGATGGTACCCAATATACCTTTAGTAACATCTTCATGGCGAGATCCCATGAAATTAGATGTAGAACCACATAATACACCATTTCACTATAGACCATTAAGACCGTGAGATGAAAAATGCATTGATAAGGGGTCCTTTATCACAACCACTATAGTTGGGGGTAAAATCCCATAGATATTGTTTAATAGTCAATCAGGTTGAGGTTCCCAAAATTTAAAAATCCTATAATAGATATAAATGGGAGGAGGAAACCCTAGACTAATTCTAAGGGATCATGATGCAATGGTCTATTCCACTACTATAATCTCTATTCTATACCTCCACGTTTTAATTAGTAGAGACATAGGGATCTTGTTTGACTTTCTCAGATGAATGTGATCAATCTACTAAGATGTAGATAAATGTTTCCACTCTTGGTCATGAGGAATATTTGAACACTCTATCATACTTGGATATTACCTTCATGTTCATCCTGCCTTTGATAGACACCCAATTTTTCAGTGGAAGTCTGGACCATGTGACACCCCCTTCATTAAAAGGAGTATCAAAATAGTTCTATGTTAGTTCAATTTTTAGTTACCCAACCTGTACTAATTGGGGTTAAGGCCAATCCAAAATTTGATAATCCTCTAGGTAATGAAAAAGATGACTTATGGGTAATATTTTCAACTAAAAAAATATATGTATAATTTTATCCACTCAAAACCTGGAACATTTTCATCCCAAAGTCTCTCACTAAGGACATAGAGAAATTATTATACCTGAATATCTGGTCGATGCTCAACCACATTTAGGACCACTAGTTGAAAAATCCAAGAATACATGGATAATTACATTCCTCTAACAATAGTTAAAGAGGGTTGAAATCAAAAAAATCCATGTAGCTAGACAC
The DNA here is from genome assembly GCA_963277665.1 of Viscum album. NCBI lineage: Eukaryota > Viridiplantae > Streptophyta > Magnoliopsida > Santalales > Viscaceae > Viscum > Viscum album. The sequence continues at coordinate 1,705,711,676 of OY728143.1, read as the reverse complement.
CCTAAATCATACTGTTACTTCTATAAATTAAAATATAACTTCATCAATATATTTAGTGTTATTTAGTGATTCATGTAAGAGTCACCTGAAAACATTCATATCGTAGGTTGGGTTCCATGTAATGTCTTCCATTTTATCCCTATCCAATTGTAATAGTAATAACACATATTTGGAATAACAAAAAATGTTAAAAACCCTTCTCTATCACCATAAAAGTGAATGTCATCACTATTGAACCTTATAAGGATCGTAGAAACGAGGTTGCTGAAACAGGTCATGATTGGGAGGGCACATTCCAAGGGGTGACATAGTATAATGAAAATACCTCCAAAGGAACTCATACTCATCAACAATGATAGGTTTTTGGTAGATCGTGTCCCCATGAAGAAGCATTATGTTGGAAAAAATACCTCAAGGAAACATTGACTCTTCTTTGGGTTGGTGGTGTTTTTTGACAAAGTGAGCCTCAATGTTTTTTTGACAAGGTGAGTCTTTAAGTTTAGTTTATTGACAAAAGAGGTTTCCATGGTGAGTTGTGAATTTCAGGATATGTTTTTAATTATCCATATTGAAGAAAGTACCATAATAATGGAATGGATAATCAGGAGGTGGTACCAAAGAAACATATATAAGGTGGAACTGTTTTCCATTAATTGCCAAAATTTTGGGCTAGAAAATAAAAAATGGAGATACTTGTTTTTGGAAAAGGAGGGTGTGCACATTATTGGATAAGTGTGGAAAAAAATAGAAATTTTGGAAAAATGGTTTTGTTCACAATATTGATCATGGTTTGGAATTTTGTAACCAAATAGCGATTTAGGATCAAAACATCGAAAAATGGCAAAGGCATGAGGTGCGTGCAAAATTTGGACATGTGCGTGAAACATGATGTTACATGAAAGAGGTTTTGCGTGCTTGAAGATAGTTTTTAACGAAAGAGTTGGGTTTTGTGCACAAGGTTCATGATTGCCTTTAAATAAGAGGTGACCCAATCCCATTTGAAGTATCTAATGATTTCGAGGATATTTGAGCTATGATGCACATAAGAAATATACAAAAAGGGAGTTGTGCATAAAATTAGAGTTTGTTCATAAAATTGGAGTTTTCATGTAAAATTGGGGGTTGTGTGTAAAATTGGAGGCTACGTGTAAAAGTTAAGGTTGCATGTAAAAAGGATGTTTTTTTGTGCAAAGCATAAAAGTTTCATTAAAAGTGAAATATTGATTTTGGGGAAGGAGAGTTTTTGCATTCTAAGCATGGTAAGGTCTGCATGAAAAATTTGAGGTTTCCCACTTCATTTCTACATTAAAGTTGTATTCATCAGTGGATAAAAGTAGAATGTCAATAGAGCATCAATATATAGTGGATGATTCATTCATTTGTGATAATGAAGGGTCCTACAAGTCAATAAATTGTGAGTGGATCCCTTCCAAGAGTAGTGAGAAAAGGAAGAGGAAGATGGTGACCCATTCCATATACAATGAGCTAGAGAAAGAGGTATAGGGAGTGAACCTTGGGAAATAAGTGAGCTAACCCAAAACATTATAAACTTAGTGATCCTGGGTATCAAATATCTTTCCAAAACATTGTAATTTCACATTAATCATTAGTGGATTTGGTACATCTACACATCACCGGTGTATTATCCTTGGACATTTAACAGTGAGGGAGAACTAATTAAAAATATATGTGTCTATGTTTTTTCATTCATACATAATATTTAAAAAATCATCATCAGATAAAGAGGTCATGATCTAGTGGGGTAGGAATAATTTTTGAAAAGAATATGCATACCCTACTTCACCCCTCCCCACAGGGTATCTAGTCCCCTATTGGTCCCAACAAATAGTATTAGACAAAATGTTTCTTTTATCAGATTTTTTTTCTATGACTTGATTTAGTCTTCTACTTTCTTTGTGTTCCATGGTAAAGGGAAGAACATCAAAGAAGAAGAAGAAGAAGTCAGGTGATATTCTACAGTGTAAAAGTGTCTATCGAAAAAGTGTGATTCAGCTTAAGAAACCCAACAATATGCTAAAGGAAGGTTTGGATGAGTTAGAGTATGAAAATGTAGACTCACTCGGTGATATTTAGGAATGAGTGAATCACATGCCATTCATTGTGATTCTAAAACTACTGATGATGAGAAAATTAAAAGAAGGACACTAGTAGATAATGATGACATGATAAAGGAATTGGATCAAAAGTTGGATGAATAAATTAAATATAAAGATATATGGATCCAAGCATGGAAAATTTAGGTCAATAATATAGGAGGTTTAAATCAAAGACTTATTGACGTGGACACTAATTTTAGGTAGAAGAATGATTCTTAAGATAAAAAACTGCAAAATATTTCTAAAAAGTTAGAAAAACCAAAACATTATGAATGTGGAGAGGATCAGAATATAGAAGAAATTCAGAATCTAAAAGACAGAAATGATGACCTTACTATACAACTATCTAGGCTAGTTTAGGAAATTAAAATGCTACAATAATAGAATGCATTTAATAATGATTCTATTGCTCTAATGAGTTCTAATTTAAATGATAAATCTAACATAATGGATAAGATCACCCAAGACTTGGAAGATGAGATGATTAGTGTAAATAATCATAGGAGAGAACTTAATTCTCAACATGAATCAAAGGATATTAAGATTCAAGAATTTGGAGAAGAGATGGAATCATTGATTAAAGAAGTGGTGAAATAAAATCCCAATGGAAATACCAAGTTAAAGGTTGCCCTGCACTTACTATTTGACTATACCTCAGAAGATGAAAATGAAATGAAACGAAAATATTCTATTTCTGAGGAGAAACAAAAAATGATTTTCTCATATCAAAGGCCATGTATTCTAAGAAAAAATCAGCATTATATATGATTAACACTCTCCCATGAATGAAAAGAAGAGTGATATGAAACGTTCTATAGATAGGAACAATCTTTTGAATAATGGAGATAGAACTAAAAGTGTTATTATAGGATGAAATGACAATATGTTTTATTTTTTGTGGAATCCATGGGTAGATGCCATGTTTTTGTTCAGAGTCTTTAGAATATAGTTCATATTTTTAATACTAAGATATTTCTAAATATTTGAATAAGTATAATCCTCTTAAAGAGTCTGCATGAAAAGTATCTCAGAAGAAAAAAGTTGTCAAATTCTATTACTATGGAAGAATGGGACATACCATGTGTATGTGTCAGGAAACTCATGATCTCAATGTCTGAATAAGGACTCAAGATTCATCAACATCTTAGCTAAGAAATAATGAAATGAGGTATTCCTTTAATAGAAGATGTTTCATATGTTCTAATAATGGGGATTTTGTATGACATTGCCGCAAGAAGAAAGAAGTTAATAAAAATGAACCTAAATGGATATTCTCAGAACAATCAATGTATAATGGAATATCCTATACTGGAAGACAATATGGTAAATAAAAAATAGGTTTACAAACTCAGGGGAATCAATATGAGCTCAATAAAAGGTGTATCAATCACCTCCTTTGTTACACTCAAAATATCTCGCCTGGAAGGAATGTGAATGAACCATGAAGAAAAAGGGGGGAGAAACTTCAGTTGTGAGTAAAGAGAATGTATGTTCTATGAAAGACTCTATACCAGCATGAAATAGTGTGAAGACACAGATTATTTATAAATGAAATATGAGTATAGAATTTATTGAAAAACTTTTATGTCATGAAACAAGCCGTGAAGTGAAGTTAGGAGAAAGATCCTTCGAACGGACGAAGCAGCAAGAGAAGATGATCTGTGGAAAGATTCCTACTTCGAGAAAGAATCACAAGAAATGAAATTTTGGTGGAACATCAGTAAAGGAAATGTGTATTAGTGGGTTTAAACCCAAAATTGATAAAATGGGAATGCATTCAGAATCTAAATATCATAAAAAGAATCAGAACGTGGGTAAAAGATGCTTAGTTATATGTCTTGAACAATTGAAGTTGGCTAGGTAGTTGTAATAGACACAAAAACCGTAAAACCATTTGCAAGAAATCATTTATGGGTTGATCAATCAAGATCGACCATAATCCTCTTCATTAGGATTCCATATGTTACCCTCTCCCAAAGTGTATAAATTCTATTAACTGATGTTCTAGTATTTTAGGGTCAAGGAGAGATATGATCCAAGGGGATGTGGAATCAATATATGAAAAGTGGTGAAGTGATGTTCTCAATAACTTCAAATGATTCAAATTAGTTATCATATTTGATGGAGAAAGAAAGTAATTGAGTGTAATGGAAGGTGATGATATTATCAACTTTATCTCTTGTTTCCTATACTGAGTTCCAACACAGTAGGCATAGCGGTCTTGTTGATGGCTCATTTCTAAGTGGTTAATTCACTGAATGAAGATATCATCGATGAAATTGAGCAGAAGAAGTTTCTCCAACCCGCATTCACATGTGAAGAAATAATTCCAAAAAAGAAGAACGGTTGTCTATCTAAAAAGTGGGCCCAATAACAGGAATAGTTATACATGAAATGGGACATCAGGAAGGATTATTAGTGGAGAAGAATCAAAACTCATGTGTTTCATGATTATCTATTTTTTATAACAATATGGTATTGGCTGACTACTTTAAGATATGAAAAATCTATGAGAGAATATCAACAATGTTTCAAACAGAATCCTTAAAGGTAGATAAATAAATGACTTCAATATAAGAGAGAATGAATTGAATCATAAAAAACATAGTGACAAGTTGTCTGATGAAAGTGATAATGAGGAGAGAGACTCAGGGGGAATATAACTGAAGAAGTGTGATTTATAAGAAGATATTCAGATAATGAGGTGGTTAAGGATAAATCAATATCTATATAGATAACAACATGAAGAGATGAAATTGATAGAAAATTCTAGTGCATACATGGAAGAGGAAGAATCTATAGAAAGAATCATATATATATCAGGGTATCTAGGCCAATAGATAGGAAGGTCATTAGGCCTAAATGGGTATTTCTTAATAAGATGAATGAATATGGAAAAGTGATTTGAAACAAAGAATGACTATTGTACAAAGGCTACTCCCAAAAAAATGGTATCGATGTCGATGAGACATTTTCACTTGTTGCAAGGCTGGAGACAATTAGATTATTCTTAGCCATCATAGAATAATAAATGTTCAATGTTTTCCAGATGGATATCAATTCAGAATCTTTGAATGGGGTTCTGAAATAAGAAGTGTATACTGAGCATCCATATAGTTTTCTCATTCATGAATATGTGAACATAGTGTGTCCATTGAAGAATGAGCTTTATGGATTGAAGTAAGCACTCTGAGAGTGGTATTTGTGACTTGATCAGTATTTGAAGAAGCTTGTCTTTTAGCATGATGGATTTGATTATAATATCTATTTAAACAATGAAATTTATCAACAGATGATAGTGCTGGTTTATGCCAATGAATTAATATTTGGTGGATCAGATGAAGCACAATGTATAATGTTTTATGAATTCATGAAAATTGAGTTTGAATTGTTAATGATTAGTCGACTAACATTTTTCATTGGTTTAGAAGTGACACAAAAAAAGAAATGAAACTTTAATTTTTCAATCCAAATATTTTAAGAACTTTCTTAGAAGATTTGGAATAGAAAATTACAAGGATATAATGACTCATGTTTCCACATGGATGAAATTATCAAAATATGATGATGGAAAGATAGTTAATATCACATAATATATGAAAATCATTGGATGTATATTGTACCTGATAGTGACAAGAACTGATAATGTTTTCACCACATGCTAAGAATCATGATATTTGAGAAATCCCAAGAAAGAAACATAATTTCAATGAAATGAATACTTTGGTATATTAAAGGAATTGTATATTTCAGTTTGATGTATAATGATAAATCTCATCCAGAGCTATTGAGATATACAGATACAGATTGGGTCAGTTTAGCAGATGATAGGAAATCAATGTCATAAGGTGATTTCTATCTTGGTAGACTCTTTATTTCTTGGATAAGGAATAAAAAAGATTTCATTTCATTGATCATTGTAGAATCTTAGTAAAATGAATCCTCTCAGGCGTGCATGTAGTTATTGTGGATGAAGAAGTAGCTTGAAGATATGGGATTTGAAGAGAAGTATCCAATCATAATCCATTTCAATAATTCTAGTTCTATCAATCATAGAAAAAACATATTCTATCACTCAAGGACTAATCACATTGAAGTTAAGTATCATTTTATCAAGGAGAAGGTCGAGTAAGGGCTTGTGATGTTAGAGTATATTCCTACCAAACTACAGGTTGCAAACATTTTTACAAAGACCTTTCCAAAAAAAGAATTTGGGAGACATTGAATGGATCTAGGAGTTTATTTGACTCCCGACACTTTCAAAAGTGTTGATTTGGACACCCCCACTCCCCGAGGTATGATCTGTATTCCCTAATGTATATATATGCATTGTTTCCAATTTTACATAACAAAAAGGAGTGACCTTTGGGTTTATTGACAAAGGGGGAAAAAGTGTGACTATTCGATGGGGAGAAAATGTATTTGTCAAGAAATTAGGAGAAACTGAAAAATAGAAAATCGAGATAGAGGGAGTAACATTATTGGGGGAGTTGAAGATGATGGGATGGTGAAGAAGGTAGGAGTTGAAGCTGAAAGCAGATAGGGGGAGTATTAAATATAATGATTCTAGAAGTGATCGACCAAAGAAGATATATCATGACAGCTGAGGTTCATGATGAAAGAAGTTTATTGGTATCAGTTTGGTTTCAATAATTGGTGTTTGGAATAAAGTGATTCATTGACGAACATTTCATTATACTGTTATTTCTCATTCCGATCATTTCTCATGTGAGCTTAGAGTATGTGTCTAGTAAATCATTGATCGTTATTAGAATGGAAAGAGGTAAATGGTGGTTGAAGATAGATAAAGCTTTAGAAAGGTATAAATTTATGAATGAGTTGTCAAAAAACCAAATGTGGGAGATTTTTGGGCAAAAATACCTCAATAAAACATTGAATTATTTTTAGGTTGGTTTTGTTTGTCGAAAAAGTGGTCATTAATGTTTTGTTTGTTCACAAGGTGAGTTTCTAAGTTTAGTTTTTAGAAAATGGAGGTTTCTATGGTGATTTGTCGAGTTCCATAGATTTTTTTGACGATCCATGTTGAATAAGGAACCATGAAAAAGTAATGGATGATCTGTAGGTTGTACAAAAAGAACAGATATGAGGTGGAACCATTTTTAATGTTTTTCCAAAATTTTGGGCCTAAAAATATAAAAACGGAGATATTTGTTTTTGGAATATTAAGGTTAGAACAATATCTTAGAGGTGTGTGAAATATTAGAGAGGCGTACAAAAAATTGACAATGTGTGAAAAATGGGTTTGTACATAATATTGAATGCAGTTTGGAAGTTTTCACAAAAATTGTGTTTCCGGATCAGAACGCCAGAAAATAGAAAAGGCATGAGGTGCGCACAAAATTGAGACATGTGTTCGAAACATGATGCTGTGTGAAATAAGTTTTGTATTCATGAATAGGGTTTTGTGTGACACAACATGGTTTTTTCATGCAGGGGTCGGGATTTACTATCAATAAGAGGGGACCCCCTCCTTCGAAGTAGCTTAAGAATTAGAGGAGATCTGATCTCTGACACGCATAAGAAAAATATGCAAATGGATTTGCACGTAAAATTGATTTTTTTTCCTAAAATTGGAGTTTTTTCATTAAATTGGGGGTGTCATGTAAAACCAGAGGATGCATGTAAAAGTTGATGTTGTGTGTAAAAATGAGGTTTTTTATGGAAAGGTTAAAAGTTTCATGCAAAGTGAAGTAGTGATTTTGGGGAAGGATTATTTTGTACATAAGGTAAGGGACTTGTGTGTAAGTCATGGTAAGGGCTACATGAAACATTTGAGGATTCCATGTTCATATCTATGGTAAAAATGTATTCATTGGTGGATGAATGTATAACATCAATAGAGAATCTAAATATAATGTAAGATTCATTCCTTTGTGATAATAAATGGACCGAAAAGTCTATAAACCATGAGTGGATCCCTTCCAAGAGAACTGAGCGAAGGAAGTAGAAGACAGTGACCCTTTCTACCGATAGTGATCCAAAGAAAGAGGCATAGGGAGGGACCCTTGGTAAAGTAGTGAGATAACCCCAAACATTTTAAAGGAAGTGAGTGAAAGTATAGAAGATCTATCTTGAACATTTTATGTTAACATTGTCCTTTAGTGGATTTGGTACATCAACACATCGTCTGTGTATGCTCCTTGGATGTATCCCAGTGAGGGTAAACCAAGTAAAAATCATTTCATCTGTGTTTTTTCATTCCTACATCATATTCAAAGAATCATCATCATAAAAAGTAGAAAATAATAAGATCAATATTAACACTTATGTGAAAAAATTAACCCTTGTAATAAATAGTACTAGATCCAGTAGGGTAGGAATAATTTTTGAAAATAATATGCATACAATGATTCACCCCCCAGGGTATCAAGGCCCCTATTAGTCCCAACTCATTATCACCTAACCACCATTGTCTTGAAAAAGGAAAGGGATCTATTGTTCTCATTGATCCATCCGTGGTCACTTTTAAAACTATTATAGATGCCTAGATGGTTTCTTTACAATAGGATATGGTTGGATACATGAGACTTACAAATAATCGTTTCTCCAAGAAACACATAGGTCATGAAAATTTAAATATGGACCCTACCTCTACTCTAGTTTTCCACCCAATCTCCCTTGGTCAGGATCCCATATTTGAGCAGAGTGGCTATGTGCAACTGCTCAGGGTAGAATCTAGGGCTAGGAAAAATGACCAAGATATGAGTTACCCACTTGGTTAAACAAGAATGCTTATCCACCTCAAGATCAGGGTCAACCAACCTCCTAGGATGATTTCCCAATCAAGTCACTGGTGACTAGAAACTATCACACAGATGATGTGATATTCAGTCTCATTTCCCCCCATGAGCTACTGGAAACAATGAAAGTGTCAAATCAACATAAAGGAAAAGTATATCTATAAAGGGTAGACCAAATTAACTAAATTATAAAATTTATAAAACCATGAATTATGTCTTTTAATGTTATGGTTTATCCACTACAAAATATGATCCGTATACCCACATGGTGCGGACCCATGTTAGAGACTCCAAAACAATGGAAATATTCTAATATTTGATGTTTCCTTTAGACTCTAGAGTGACCCTCATTGCTTTGATATATCTCTATCCCCTCACATTCTGTTTTCCAATAAGAGGATCTCCCATGGTAGTTTCTCTATCAAGTAATCTACACCATGAAAAATATCAGTATCACATACATCTATATGTGTAGGAATAGGCTTGATCAATGAGTTTTTGACTTCATTTATCAACGGTAGGGTCTCATATACTAACTAAACATGAATCTCTCTCAGGAAAATTTGATGAAAATTTTTGTGGATAATTTTGAAGATGAGATGGTCCCTCTCCCAATATCCCTGAATTATCGGGGAAGATTTTGATAGTTTCTTTTTGAAAACTCTTTGCATATTGAAGAAGCCTTACAAAATCCCAATCAATAGTAATTCCCATTAACCCTTCCAACTTTTCCACGAAGTACGATGAAATAGGAAACAACTACAACTATGCACACAAAGGCCCCCGATCTAGTTCACCTACATGCCCTTCTATCAGATGAACTATTCTAGGGGAAACCTCTATAGGAGTATCCTCATGAAATGCCACCTAGCCTCATATAGAATCACCAAAATATCATTAAAATGGACACATATCATGTCTAAAGACCTATTTTTATTTTAATAGCAAAAATGAAGATGACATACTCTTTTAAGGATGCACAAGATCGAGGATATTTAAAATTATCCCTAGAAAAGGGCATCCTTAAATTGTAAGATTTAAAGAGACACCAAGAATCTGAACATACCGACCACACCAATCACTTCCCAGACCAGAGGATCCTTGAAAAAAATATCAAAGAATCCTTCATCTTTAATGTTTTTCTCCAAGACTAAGTGGATCATTTTTTTGTAAAATTATGAAATTTAATGACATAGGCACCACACTCCTCTGCTAACCATGATAATCATAGTGAAGACTCTAGTGAGTGGAAGTAGGCCCCTGGTCACAAAATGTTGAATTATAAATTTTTTTGGTACAAATAATAGTTACTCATGCCTATTGTATCATTCATGCTTTCTTTAGTAAAAAAGAACAAGATGCAACTCTAGAATATTCTCTGATGTGTACATCCACATCTGTGTCAAATTCATCCGAGTCTCAAAAGAATTGTTATGTACAACATAATGGAATGTAATTTACCCCACAAGTGTTGAAACCTAGATACACCCTTGGAGACTTCATGAATCTCATGTAGGGAAATGCACCAAAAGTTCATCAGATCGTAGAATATTTCACCAATGAAGGGAACAAATACACCTCTATGAATTCTATTGAGTTAGTGGATCTCCGTACTATGATCAATGATGTGGAAAACCATTAAAAACCATCAGGTAGCTCTAATTGATGTCATAAAAGGAGAGGTAGAGGACATGAAAGCAGGTAGAATGTTCATGCTAGTGTTTCAGACCATACTGTCCGTTCCATTGATATAAGACAACATGCCTTTCATAGGGATCAACAAGAAAATCCCACTTGGTCTGCTCCACCAAGAACACCCCCATAGGTGACAGTATTGTTTTTCCATGAAACCTAGTTTTGAATACAACTTGATCAACCACATTCATCTAGAGACTAATCTGAGCCTTCTGGTTCCAAACCATATAGTGTTTAGTGTAGACAAGCTGGCCAACATTGGTGTATACCCAGTACTCGATAGTTATCGATGGATCATCCAAAGACTCCTTCAATTCTCCTTGATGATGAATGATTCAATATAAGAAAACACATTCCCCTCCATTGAAATATTATATTATGAAGAACATTTTTGATGTTCTATGTAGGCTATTGATCATAGTGGTGCTCTAACTATGAAAGAAGACACATCAGTCCCTTATTCGATACTTGAATTGAGCCCTTCATTTTTAGAGTAATTTATTGCCACTGAGTCCCATTACATGGAAGAATCTAAATAGGAAGAATGTCGGGCCATCATTTCATTTTCTAGAGAAGATGAGGGTGTTACCATTTAGGGGATCATAAGCCCACTATTTGTCATGGTTCAATTTAAAAGTGTGAAATCCACCACTTCCTTGTGGTTACTAGCTATGGTTTCAACATAATCCCAACATGAATACTCAAAAAATTGGTCTCATAGAAGAGGAATTGAGTCCCACTAACCTGAAAAATCAATGGTATGATAATAGTAAGAAGAAGACATGTTGAAGGATTCAATAGAAAGATCAAGTTTTTCGCCTGTAATAAATCACTATATTTTTTATGGTTGCCCATGATACTTCTTACAATGTGTTATTACGAAGGATCTATATCCATTTGGATATGGTAGTTGACTCTTTGTACCACCAGTTACCCAAAAACTACCTTGAGTGTCGAGTTGTATAAATATATGGTGACACATTCCTATTGACTCATGTTCGACACATTATCCAGATATCAGGAACAGAAATATATAGGGAAAAATCCAAATTGATTAGGTCATGAAAATTAACACCCATGAAGATCAAATAACTGATGACAAAAATCCATATAAAAAAATTGAATGATATCTCCTTCCTTCAAATTCAACGGTTTCATTCCACAACACCTTGTATGTTTTGAAATTAATTACAGGAATTAGGGTTTTTTGCATATTACCTCATACTACAAATCTATCCTACCCATGATAGTACTGGAAGACCATACACCTATAATGTATGAAGAATTTTTTCATATGGCCATTATTTCAAGAAATAAATTCATGTTCCACAAAGAAATATTGAATCAATGGAAGTACAATGGTCCCCATTAATTCAATATTAGGAGTGGAAATCATGTTTAGAAACTACTTGAGATTGGTTCTTCATCATTTTCACAACAGTATCTATGGGGAAAGACTTTTTTATTGAAGACTATTCTACATCGTATTAGGTTTTGATGATTTCCCCATATCTATATTTTCATAGTACCTAATTTTTACCTATTACCCTCATATCATATATAATGAAGAATATCAGGAATATTCCACTGTTTCATTCTAAGATGGTGTCTCCACCACTATTGATGAGTTGGATCATGTTAACCATGGCATTGAATAAGATCTGAAGAAGAAACTGATCAGCAAGACTATGTCTCTAGATGAAAAATTAAAATATGTGGACTTATTGAAAATGGATTGTGATGTGTCATTCTAGATATACAATGAGACGTCATGCCTCAATCCATATGTCATTTTTCATCTACTTACCATCACCTTATGTTACCATTAGATCAAACAACCTATCAAAAGATGATCCACTCCCACAATGCTAGATTTGAGGATAAATTATAAAGTATTATTAAAGATATATTCATTTTAGTGGTCAGGTGCCTCGGTGGATGGAAAAAATCATCCTAGTGAGCAAGAAAAAAAGATAAATCGGATTCTAAATTGTCATTAGGGACCTCAAACACCATTTTTAGATGGGTGGTTTGCCCCATCTAGTAATGGAAGTGATCATTGATCCTATAATTGGGATGTATGCTCTCTCCTTTATAGATTAATTTTACTGGTAATTTATAATCCAAATAGACCCCAAGGATGTGGAATCCACTTCATTCTAGGATCCCCATGGAACCTTATTTCAATGTGTGATGCCTTAGGATTTGATAAATTCTAGGTCAAAATACCAATGTTCTATACACTATATCACAAAATAATCCTCCAAATTATAGTGGAATATTATTTAGATGATTTGGTGGTCATTTCCTACCAAAACTAAGATCATATCAAATACCATCATAAAGTGATTGGATTCTTCTTGTCCCATCACATGATGATGATGTCTTTGAAATGTTTAAATGGGGTTACCTATAGAATGTTTCTTAACATTTTCATAATATAAAACTGAATCAAGATTTACCAGGAGAAAATCAGGGTTATAAACCAAATGTATCCTCTACACAACCTTCGGGAGTTTCATGACCATTAAGCCTAAATATACTATATTCACTCTTTTATTGCATTTTTAGCAAATAATTTTCATCCATTATCCAAGAGAATGTTGAAATAAAGAATTTATAAGTTTTATGAGTACTAATAGATTACCAATGAGTACATAAATTAGTATCTACTACATCCATCAGTTTTGATTACAACCTTCTAAGGAAATACTTTTCCTCTCTACATTACCAAGCTGGAATGTTCCCTTATCACCCTCATAAAACAAAATGATAATGAGGGTAAGGATAAAAACCTATATTATCTCATCAACATTCTCCTTTACACATAAATGAGATACTCGTACATCAAAATGTGTTTTATCATTCTTGTATTTTTAGTGTACAAGTTGTGACATTATTTTCATCATAATGAGATATAGTGGGTGTCCAAAATTGTTCTCCTAAAGTAAATCCCCAATCACCCCTACTAACTAGTTGATTGTTTCACTAGGTGGAGCAGCACAATATCATGTTTTCCCCATAGAAAGCTTTCAGGGGCATACATTAGTAGATTAATTGGTCATACATCTGACACCTAGAGAACACCCCCTATACATTGATATCCTAGATGAACCCATTATCTTTATAGATCATGCTGCATCATGTTGGAATATAAATTTTGATGGTGCCTCCTCGATCCTAACAAATAGAAGTATCGATGACTCCCTACCCAATAATGTAGGCATGGGGATTGATTTCCTCACAACTTTATATTACATATTTCCTTACTCATTACTATTATCAGAAGGACACACCATCAACATGGAAGAGTATTAAGATGTTATTATAGGTATCGAGTTGTCCCTCAATATAGATGTACCCTATTTAAATGTGATGGGATACACTGAAATGATTTTCATGTATATTAAGTGTGACAACATTTTTATAGGGAAATGACATGCTCACCTTCTAGAATTAACTCATTAGTTAATGGACCAATTATAGTCCATGAAAATAAGGAATCATATTCCTCCATCCCAAAGTGGTTGATCTAATTCTTTAGAGAGACTATTCATATCCATTTTCGATCCTGATAGAGAGGACCTTTTCTTTCATGTGGAACACTAGAGGGTCATTTTGACTTCCACTTTAGATGATGGCAATCAACAAGTATATAGTCTTGCTACCAATACTTATTCATAAGTGACCTAAAATTCCCACATGAAAGTATAAATTATTAATTGGATGACTCAATTAGTTGAGTATATCTAACATGACATTTTCCCACCCGACCTATCTGAGCATGAGAGAATCCACAAAAATTTAGTGCGCTTCTCCCTACAGAGCGACCCAAACCATGAGAAGACTCTGTACAGGTTTGTGTTTGGTGGAATTCCAATTTTATTCATCTAATAAGATGATATACATCATGTTATACATGTAGGCCATGCCTGGTCATATGGATCCAATCAAGTAGAATTGAAGTGCACCCACTGAATTTGGAGTTTGGGTTACCTTTGGCTCATTATGGTTTATACTGCATCGAATTCATCAATATTTGTCACGTATATGAGATGCATTCCAATATTGTAGATCAACCACCATAGCCTCTTTGCACTTCTAAATTTCTTGGTCCTTTTCAGTTTAAGGACTCAATGTCATTCTTCCCCATTTACTTGTGAAATCTAGACAATGTAGATTCATTCTGACAATAATATATTTCTTCTCTAAATGGAAAAAATTTATTCCCCTCAAAGAAGTCAAAACCCAGTCCATGGTCGAGTTCATGAACTCCCACACCATTCATCATTTTGTGGTTTCTCACACCATTATCATGATTAATTTCACTAACTTATATTCTATCATGTTGAAGAAATTTTACACTAAGTACAAAGTCCATTCCAATCACACTTCACACTACCATGCACAAGTGAATGGATAGATCGAGGCATTCAAAAAAACACTATCTAAGATCCTATTGAATATGATGGACCAGAATAAGGTGTTTTCATAATAAACTATGTAATCCTCTCTTTTATTATCAGATGACTACTCTATGTTATACATAGGAAACTCAATACTTTTTTGTGTATCAAACAAAGGTAGTTTTACATATATAGGTCTAGTTTCCATCAATTCAAGATTCTATTTATAAACAAAATATTCCAGAAAAAATAACCAAATCTTGGTTAACAAAGTTGGAATCCCCAAAGGATAATATACTTCATATTCTATATAATATGGAGAGGAACCATAATGTGGTAGTGTGAGAATTCAATAAAAAGGGTTGTCTATACTCCTTACTTTAGGGTTAATGGTAATGAGTATCATGAGTCTAATGATATACATAAATATACAACAAAATTTGGAATCCAAGTGGGAAGGAACTTTCAACATCCATAAGGTCTACTCCAATGGTGAAAACTAATTAATCACCATGGAAGGGGAGAATATCACACAACCCACCAGATCCATTTTCATTAAGAGTTACATTGTGTGACCAATAATCACAAATAGAGGTACTAGAATTATGACTTTAAACTATTTGTATTCATTTTACAAGAATTATTTCTCTATACTAATTGTACCCTTGGTTTGAGAACCAAGACCTTAAACTAAAAAAATACTTAGTCTGAGTTCCATGAACATAAACTAGAATAAAACTTAGTTTGAGATTTAAAACATAAATTTACCAAGGCCAACATCCTCATCACATGATGTTAAAATATTGCCTTACACTATATGATGAATGTAGGATTCCTCATAAAAAAAATATTTGATGAATAAAACAAACATCATCACCACATGACATTTAAATACAGCCTTACACTATGTAATCAACATAGGATTACTCATATAAATAAATATGGGATGACCAAAACCAATATCCTCAACACACGATGTTATTATGTATCCTTAAAACATTTGAAAAACAAAGAATTCCTCATATGATACATTTTGGATAAAAAAATTCTCAGTACCATATGTTAAAATGTAGCATTAACCTATGTAATTTACATAAGATACATCATACGACATATTTAAAAAGATTCATTATCCACGATAGAGAGTACACAACCATTCCATTTTTGGTCTTCCACCATGACCTATTTTGAAACAACGTGTGTCTTAATTTTTTATTTTCATGGGATATATAGCAACACATAGATATCATATCCTAGGCCCAGCCCCACCATTAACTCATTGTGTGGTTTTCCCCCTCAATATAAAATAATTAACTTATATACAAGTTTTCATGGAATACAATGTGGAAAAAGGTCTCCTTGGACTTCCATTTATGTCGGGTTATCTCTATTTTAAGCTACAAATTTCTCTTTAAGTCATGCACGCCCATTGTTCTAAGATCCATGACCTTAAACTAGTATTTACCTTTGTATGATCTATACATAATTAAAAAATAAAGACGAATATACTTAAGAACAGACTCATGACAATATCCTTACCCTATGAGATGAATATAGGATGTCCCATAGGAAAACTATGAGTTTAGAAAAACTAAAATCCTCAGAAAAAGATATTAAACTATAGCCTTACCATGTGTAATGAATAAAGGATGCCTCATATGATAACAACGAGATGATCCATCATCCTTAGAAGAGAGGATAAAAACCGTTCAGCATTGGTCCCCTACCAAGACGCGTTCTGGAACTAAATGTGGATTTATCCCCAGTCCCATTCATTACATACTGGCACCCACCCCACTTCCAACTTATTTTAAGGTCCTCCCACTCAGTTTCACACTTAATTCTTACTGACTATTTCACACATCTAGTTTGTTTGAGCATATGGTAGAGTGGTTATTTGAATCATTATCCCCTGAGAAATCCTTTACATCCAAATTAACATTTTTTAGGCCATAAAATAAATATCCTCATCATTATCCACAATTTGAATTTTTCTCTAAAATGGAAATGATGACTAGAATAATTTTACTACCCATAGTCCTAATCTTATGGCACGAAGAATCTTTGGTAAAATTTTGTAGTTCCCATGTTTCAAAAAATTACCAATGGTTTATCCTTCATCATCAAGCCCTGTTATTGAATGCGGTGGTAATGAAAACTATTTTTCAACCATGGTCAGCAGTGGTCCCTATCCATTGGTCACTCCCTTATTTGATATGGATTCTGTAAATCAGGGTTTACCTCCCTTTCTTCATTTAATTTCTATGGTTTAAACTTATAAACACTATATTTCATCCTCCCACATGACTGCGTATGTAAGAACCCAGATATTTGTTTAGGTATGTTTTTCCTTTTTATTAAGTTTTTAAGAAAAATGGAGTTTTGGGAAAATTTTGAACTACACGCCGTGTACTTTCTGAGTACACGCAGTGTACCCTTTTCCCGCTCGAAGCCGTGTGCTGGCCTTGTCCGGGCCACACACACTGTGTCTAGGGGTGAGGTGGAGGCTGATTTTGGCGGAGTATGGAAAAACCTAGTACACGTAGTGTACTCTAAAGGTACATGACGTGTACTTTTCCTTTTTTCACTAAACACATCGGGGTCGCGCCTGAGGGAAAAAACTTGCTTCTTCTTCAGGATCTTCATCCGAGAGCGACCCATATGGCCAAAAATCTTCCCCGAACCCCCGTGCCTCCATCTGAACTCCATTCCAATCGCCGTCTATTGCATTGGGATTGACTCAGTAATCTCTCTCTTCTGCTTTAGCCTTGTTCCATGGTTCCTCTTCATTTTCAAGTTATCGTGGGTTGAGCGTTTTGTGCGTTTTTATAGATCTACATCGTTCTTTGGAGAATCAGGCATTGTGGTTCAAGTATATCGATCCCCTAGAATCAAGGTAGGTGTTTTGTGCCTTTCTGTAGAAAGTCCTTGAATATTTTGTGCAATTTCGCAAATTCCCTTGAACAAGATTTGTGCATTTTCATGTTTTTCCCTTGATTGATTGCCTGCTTTATTGATTTCTATAGTAGAGGTTTACCTTTAGGAGTAGAGTAGTTTTTACTGTACTCTAGTTGTTTGTTGTACTTTCTTTTCTAGTTAGGCATTATGCCCGTTTCCATGCCTAGTTGTAGGATAGTGGAACTGTTGTCCTGTTTTGCTACTAATCCTTAAAATGATAGCCAAGTAGTTCTTGAGATTTACATGGTCAATACAAGAATGGTATGCATGTTTATTTATACACAAGGCTGTGAGAACCTAGTGTAGTAGACCATAGGGAGAATGGACGGAAGGGATTCTCAAGGGTGTCTTTAATTATGATGCGAGACCACAGAGGGAATTGACGTTGAGTGCTTCCCCAGAGAGTCTGTAGTTCCTTGACGTGGGCGACAGTGGGAATTGACGTTGATTGCTTCCCCAGAGAGCCTTTAGTACGATACGATACTATAGGGAAAAGCCATACTACCTCGTTAATTGCAGTTTGCTAGTTTTGAGATTTTACGGTTGATAAAATTTCTCCTAGAGTGATTGTCAAGCTTTGTGTTGTTATTTCCTTGACAATTGCAGATTTATTTCTTTCGCAACCCGATGAGATAAGGGTATTCCATCTCATGCATCATATATGCACTTGTAGAAATCACATGCCATGCATTCTTGCCATGCCATCTAGGGTGCATTAGCGATTTCATGTTGTTGTGATAGACCTTGTGTAAATTATGCATGCTGTTGTGATAGATGCTTGATAGAATCTATACTGCCTTGTTAGAGGATAGTTTGTTCCTACTTGGCTTAAATGAAGCCATATTTTGATTCTTTAGGTGTTATGGGCCCTCATGAATTGGAAATTGGCAACTCCTTTCCTTGTTTTATGTGTTTTCTGGGATTCTGTGCAGTTTCTGAGCTACTGCCCAGAAAAAACCAGAACACACGGCGTATACTTTTGACTACACGCCGTGTAGTTTTTAGACCATGTCACTGACAGTGTGAGTAGGGACACGCTGTTGTAGAAATAACTTCAGGAACACACCGTGTACTGTAGGTACGCACGGTGTAGTTCAGAGTTGTGTACCCGACCGTGTCGCTAATAACATGGGTCGGGGAAGCTCAAGCTGAACATGCTGTGTTATAATGGAACACGCATTGTAGACCTGTCCAGGTACCCGACCGTGTCACAAACAACATAGGTCAGCATCACCTTTTCTTAGACACACCGTGTGTTTTCGGAACATGCCATGTAGTCTTATTCAGGTACCCGGCTGTGTCACGAACAACACGGGATGGTGTCACCTTAACCTATACACGCCGTGTTTGTTTGGAACATGTCGTGTAAGGTTCATCCGTGTAGATGACCATGTGTTTAACAACACGGGCCACCGAAGCCTTGTTTAGTACACACCGTGTTTGTTCAGAACACACCATGTAGTCTCGGGTTATGTTGGACTGTGTGGGTTAGCCGTGTAAAGAGACTCGGGTAGGGGAATAGTTTTCAAGTACACTCCATGTGTGGGGTCAACACGCCGTGTAGTTTGTAGTGTTACACGACCTGTGGGACAGGGTTACACGCCCATGTCAGTGGCTTATGAAGACACATCGTGTAGTTTTTATACACACCGTGTAGTCGTGTTTTGTAAATTTGTGTGCTTTCCTTTCCCCGTCCCTGTTTTGTACTCTTGTGTTCTCCATCTTTGTTAATTCTAATCTAAAGTGTGTTTTTGATCTTTTAGAGCTATGCCTCCGAGACGTCCTACGGTTGTGCGTCTGTCGTTAAGCCGTGATCAGACGATAGATATGGCTAATCAGGGACTTCCTACTGATCCTCCAGTCGGGCCATCCTTGGAACCAGCTGTCATACCAGTTTCAGGCACTGATGTGTAGTTTAGTGAAGGTTTTAAGAGGATGATTCAGACCTTTCAGGGAGCATCACATCCTACCTCGACTATGGCAAACTTGATGCGGATTTTTCTGCAGCAGCATCCTCCCACTTTCTCGGGGAAGGAGGACCACAGGCGGTAGAGTCATGGCTGGAAGCCTTGCTGACTATCTTCGAGCATCAGGAGATGCCTCCAGAGAGGTGGGTCAAGCTCACCACCTACATGCTCCAAGACTCCGCCAAGAGGTGGTGGGACATGATCTCATAGGCGGATCATCAACAGGTTATGGCGTAGGAGGAGTTTCAGCTCGTCTTTTATGACTACTTCTACCCGAAGACCCTGAGGGCCGACCGAGCCCGAGAGTTCGTGATCTTAGAGTAAGGTACTCTTTCTATCATGGAGTATTCTTCTCATTTCACCGATATGTAGTGTTTCACACCCCTCCGGGATGTGAGTGGGGTGTTCTTAGCAAGGACGTTCGAGGATTGACTCAGGCGGAAGATCCACTCGCAGGTGAATATCTTCCAGTTGACTTCCATCACTTCCATCATCAACCAGGCACTGATTGCGGAGTGCAATATGAGAGGCTCTGGAGCTACGAGCCAGGGTGGTTCTATTTCCAGTGCTAGTGTTCCTCCAATTGACAGTAGGAAGAGCCGTAGGGAGCCTACACGTGGTGATCTGAGGAGGTGAGATACATCTTCAGGTATCCAGGTAGTATGCTACTAGTGTGTAAGGGTAGGGCACACGAGGCCGCAGTGCCAGAGGGACCCAGTGGAGTGCCGATCTTGCAGAAATATGGGTCACCTTCAGTGTTTCTTCCAGGTTTTCTCTCTAGAAGCTAGTTATGGGGTTCTTCCATGACTCCTCGTTCAGGAGAAACACCACTAGTTTCACACCAGTCAGGGAACTGGAGTACTTCTGGCCATTTGGGCTGAGGCGGATGTCGAGGCCATGTCTGTCAGTTACCGGTTCTTCACCGCCAATAGGGGTTTCATCTCATAGTGGTCATGCAGGGTCACAGGGTTGTGGGGTAGGCCAGAATTTTGTGGTGGAGTAGACCTATAAGGAGCAGGATCCCAGACCTTCTACAGTTTGAGGTACAATTTTATTAGCCTTAGTTTTATCTTCACCTCTTTTCAATACCGATGCCACGCATATCTTTATCTCTGTTGCGGTTGTGGAAAGCCTTGAGCTCTATGTCTTTTATTCTACCGACCCATTGACTCTAGACACACCTTTGGTGATGAGGACATCTAATGTATGCTAGGGTAGAGAGTGCCCTCTCAAGTTTGCAGGGTATCGTTTCTCATGGGACCTCTATGTCCTAGGGATGATAGGCTATGATGTCATCCTCAGGATGGACTGGTTGGTTCCCTTATAGGTAGTCGTCGACTGTTATCACCGTAGATTGAGTTTCATTTCACCTAAGGGTGAGTCTTTTCTTCATAGAGGCGAATGGGACATTCAGGAGAGTCGAACAGGACTTTAGAATCATGGGCTGGGAAGGGTGACAACCCAGATTTCTAGTCAATATCTGGATGATCAGGGAACTTCATAGCTAGACTTTCCTCTGGTGGTGGATCGTTTCAAGGATGTCTTTCTAGAGGACTTTTTAGGTTTTCCTTCGGAGTGTGAGGTAGAATTCTCAATTGAGATCATGCCAGGATTAACACCGGTGTCCATTCATACTTATAGGATGGCTACACCTGAGTTGCAGGAGCTTAAGAAGCAGTTAGAGGAGTTACAGGAAAAGGGTTTCATCCAAACCAATACTTCTCCTTGGGGATTGCTTGTCCTGTTTGCAAATAAGGCAGATGGTACCCTTTGGCTTTGTGTGGATTATCGAAAGTTGAACCAGTTGACGGTCAAGAACCGGTATCCCTTGCCGAGGATCAATGACCTCTTTGATCTACTTTGAGGAGCCCGGGTGTTCTCGAAGATCGACTTGAGGTCCGGTTATCATCAGTTGTGCGTTAGACCATCAAATATACCTCTGATAGCCTTCAGAAGCAGGTATGGTCTATATGAGTATACAGTCATTCCGTTTGGTCTCATGAAAACGCCTGCAGTTTTCATGGCACTAATGAACCGAGTGTTCCATCCTTACTTGGACTCCTTCCTCATGGTCTTCGTGGACAATATCTTTGTGTACTCTCACACTCAACACAACCATGCCACACATCTTGAGATCGTTCTAAGTACACTAATGGAGCATCGACTTTATGCTAAACATTCAAAGTGCCACTTTTGGATGGAAACGATTCACTTCTTGGGTCACGTCATCTCAGAGGTAGGAGTATCTGTGGACCCAGAGAAAGTGAGATCTGTAGTCTCTTGGGAGCATCTGAAGAATGTTTTTGAGGTACAGAGTCTTCTAGGGCAGTTTGGATACTACAGACACTTCATTCACGACTTTTCACGCCTAGCAGCACCTTTGACGGGTCTGACCAAGAAGGGGGCGAAGTTCCTATGACCAGATTCTTGTGAGTAAGCCTTTCAGGAGTTGAAGGGAAGTATGACGTCGGCATCGATACTAGTCTTTCCAAATCCATTAAAGAGCTACACCATTTATTGTGATGCTCCAGGTATCGGTCTAGGAGCTATGCTTATGAAAGGAGATGGAGTCGTCGCGTACGGGTCTCGGTAGTAGAGGCCGCATGAGAGGAATTACCCGACGCACAATCTGGAATTGGCAGCTATTATTCATGACTTACGCTGTTGGAGACACTATCTTCTGGGAGAACACTTTGTGCTCTTCACTAACCACAACAGTCTCAAGTATATATTCACTCAGCGGGATCTAAATCTAAGGAAACACAAGTGGGTCAAGTATCTTCAGTCTTTTGATTTCAAGATTACCTATACGCCAGGGAAGGGAAACGATGTGGTAGATGCGTTGAGCAGGAGAATGCAGATTCAGGCGGTTCAGGAGGCCAGCAGTGAGTGAGAGCTTATAGATCTATTCGTTAAGATGCATCTGGAGGTGCAATACAGAAAGGGACAGACTTTCTTGTCTTATGTAGCTGTGGCCTCGACACTACTTGATCGGGTATGAATGAGGCAGCTATCAGACTCAGAAGGCTTAGTCCTACGGGAGAGTGTGTTAGGAGAGGACCCTCTTCCTGGATGGACAGTTGGTGAGGATGAGACCTTCCGTTTCCAGGAATGCGTATGGGTGCCCGCAGACAAACGCAAGGAGATGATGTGGGATTTTCATTCCTCAGTTTGGGCAGTTCATCCTGGCGTCACCAAGATATATCAGGATCTTCATCGCTAGTACTGGTTGCCAAGTATGAAGAGGGATGTTTCTGGTTTTGTCACGAGATGCTCTACTTGTCAGCAGGTGAAGGCAGAGCATCAGCAACCAGCAGACCTTTTACAGTAGTTACCCATTATGGAGTGGAAGTGGAATGATGTTGCGATGGACTTCATGACCGGGTTGCCGAGGTCACCTCAAGGGAATGATGCTGTTTGGGTTGTTGTCGACAGGCTCACGATGTTTTCTCACTTCATACTGATCAAGGAGACCTTCAGTGTCAATGATCTGGGACGACTTTACATCAGAGAGATTGTTCGTCTGCATGGAGTTCCACACTCTATTGTTTCAGATAGAGATGCACGTTTTACCTCTTGGTTCTGGCAGGGATTTTAGAAGGCTTTGGGTACCCAGGTACTTCTGAGTATGACATACCATCCTCAGACTGATGGCCAGTCCGAGCGCACGATCCAGGTTCTTGAGGATATACTCCGAGCTTGCATCCTAGACTTTGGTGGTTCTTGGGAGAAGAATATCCCTCTGGTGGAGTTCGCCTACAATAATAGTTTCTAGGCGACCATTCAGATGGCACCTTATGAGGCTTTGTACGGTAGGCCATGCCGATCACCCTTATTCTGGCTAGAGGCAGGAGAGGCAGCCTTGCTGGGACCCCATCTTGTCCAAGAGACTTCAGAGCAGATATAGATGATTTGGAAGAGGATGGCTACAACATAGTCTCGGCAGAAGTCTTATGCTGATCAGCGAAGATGACCTCTAGAGTTCGAGGTCGAGGGTCAGGTTTTCCTGCGTGTCACACTGAGGTTGGGACACAAAAGGATTCAGAGTCAGGGTATGCTTTAACCATGGTACGTCGAACCGTTTGAGGTTTTGGAGAGGTTTGGGTCGGTCGCCTATCGGTTGCAGCTAACTCAGAGGTACTGGGACATGTACGAATTCTTCCACGTCTCTCAGCTTTGACTTTACTTTTCTGACCCGTCTCATGTCTTTCAGCCTGAGGAAGTTGAGCTCGAAGTGGATGCATCAGTTGAGGAGCATCCCATCTGGATTGTTGATCGCAGAACAAAGGTTCTCTGTGGGTGGTCTTTTCTTCTTGTATGGGTGCTATGGCAGCATGGGCGATTACAGAACGAGACCTGGGAGAGGGAGGCCAATGTATGATCGCAGTGGCCAGAGTTGTTCGGGGTTTCTTCTTCTATGACTCATTAGGGAAATTCAGGGAAAAATTTATTTAAGGGGGGAAGTTTTTAAGAACCCGGATCTTTATTCAGGTTAGTTTTTCCTTTTTCTGGAGTTTTTAAGAAAAATGGAGTTTCTGGATAATTTTGAAGTACATGCTGTGTACTTTATGAGTACACACAGTGTACTCTTTTCCTGCTCGAAGCTGTGTGTTGGCCGTGTCCGGGCCACACACTCGGTGTGTAAGCGTGACGTGGAGGCCGATTTTGGAAGAGTACAGAAAAACCTAATACACACCATGTACCGTAAAATTACATGCTGTGAACTTTTCTTTTTTTTCACTAAACGCACCGGGGTCACACCTGACAGATAGAACATGCTTCTTCTTCAGGATCTTTTTCTGAGAGTGACCCGTATGGCTGAAAATATTCCCCGAACCCCCGTGCGTCCGTCCGATCTCCGTTCCAACTGTCGTCGATTGTGTTGGGATCACCTCCGTAAGCTCTCTCTTCTGCTTTAGCCTTGTTCCATGGTTCCTCCTCATTTTCAAGTTATTACGGGTTTATAGTTTTGTGCGTTTTCTTAGATCTACACCATTATAAGGAGAATTAGGCTTCTTGGTTCAATTATATCGATCCCCTAGCATCAAGGTAGGTGGTTTGTGCCTTTTTTTAGAAATTCCTTGAATATGTTGTGAAATTTCGCCAATTCCCTTGAATAAGAATTGTGCGTTTTCCTATTTTTCCCTTGATTGATTTCCTGCTTACTTGATTTCTATAGTAGATGTTTACCTTTGTGAATAGAGTAGTTTTTACTATACTCTGGTTGTTTGTTGTGCTTCCTTTTCTTGTTAGGCATTATGCCAGTTGTCATACCTAGTTGTAGGATAGTGGAACTATTGTGTTGTTTTTCTGCTAAGCCTTAGAATGATAGCCAAGTAGTTATTGAGGTTTACTTGGTCGATACACGCATGCTATTCATGTTTCTTTATACACAAGGTTGTGAGAACCTAGTGTAGTGGACCATAGGGAGAATGGACGGAAGAGCTTCTCCAGAGTGTCTTTAATTACGATGCGAGACCACAGGGGGAATTGACATTGAGTGCTTTCCCATAGAGTCTGTAGTTCCTCGACGAGGTCCACGTGGGGAATTGACGTTGAGTGCTTCCCCAGAGATCCTTTAGTACGATACAAGACTATATGGGGAATTGACAGTGAGTGCTTCCCCAGAGGGTCTATTCTTTAGCTGAACCAGAGGGGTGAGACTGTGTGTTCCTCCCAGGGGGTTTCTAGTACCTATATGTTAAACCATAAGGGTTAGGCTGTGATAACTACCCAGGGGGTTACCTTGTTTTACTTGTTGATTGTTTTATACTTGTGTAGTTTATATGCTAGACTGTAAATTGTAGATGTTGTGTATTTTTCCTGTTTACTGTTCCTGTACTTTACTTTCCATGTATTCATTGACTGTTAGGCATAGATCTTTGGGAGATTTCCAACTGGGAATTTTTCTCACACCATGTTTGGGCCATGATTTTGGGCCCAAGAAAACTATGTTGTTGTAGGTATAGATAAGGGAAAGGGCCCTTCTACTTCAGGTTCTTGATTGCACTGGAGCTAGAGAGCATGGGACCGAGTTGAGGCTTGTGATGCTGAGGAGTTTCTCATCTATTTTTCTTTTGATGTTTCTTTATTACTTGTGTTCAGTTGTATTTCAGCACGTTGTTGTGTTTAATGCTTTCTTTAGATACTTGTACCTGCTGCACCATTATCATCATTGCAATATATTTATTCTTCTGCTGTTGGTTACAGTTATGTATGTTGTTACTGCTTCCACTATTGACTATTGTTTTTCTTACCTTGTATACCTTACCAAATAAGGGCATAGTTTTCCCCAATAACTTACCAAGGCCCTCGCTGCTGGTCGACATCCTCTACGATTTGGGGAAATGCGCTTGAGGTTATGTGGCGAACTGGGTACGGGGCACCAGTGGAAAGGCTCCGGATTCGGGTCGTTACAGCGTATTGTGAATATGTAAGTCAACACTATTTGGATTTCCCTATGTCATCTACCTTTTCCAAATAATGTTACCTCCCTTTTGATAATGTGAATTTCAAACCCCTACATGTTTCTCACTCTATTAATTTCTCATGTAGGATTAATATATGAGAATGAATTTCCCCAAGATATGATGAGACTAACATACATCCCTTATGTCGAATGCTGCACCACATGGTCTACGAATCATGAACATAAATTTTTTTATATTATTTTAAAGACGTTTAATATGACACAGGACCCCCCTTGGCTCATTTCTTGTCGATTTACCTTTCCTTATATGACACATAAACATTAATGTGACACCTATTTCACCCCATTTTCTAAGCTATGCGATATTAAAATATTTCTACCACTATTCCAATAATTATAACCTTGAATTATTTGAAATTCATGGTCCAAAATATATGACCGTAGACTAGAAACACTAATATGATATGCAGGACACAATGCTTCCTTAGGAATGATGGACATTCATCTCTCTATTTAAAAACACATAGTCGCAACCTACGTAGAACTCAGGATCCCACCCACCCGATTTCTCTTGTGATTTGGAAAAATAGAGTTTGTAAAAAATTAATGAATCAATTAGGACATAACATGAGCCCCAAAACAAATTGGGCTATTCTTGATGGAACCCATCATTTAAGGAAAAAATTAGTGCAAAAAATTAGATCACTTCACTTCTTGTGCTCATATATGAGGTGAATCCCATTATGTATCATTTTCATGTATCCCATGAGACTAATTATGAAGGAAATATTTACTTCGGTTTTCATGTCACATCCTCATGGTTTAAAACAGTGTGGAAGTTTTTCCACACCATAAGATACTAAATTGTGAGTATAATATTCTTACAACAAGACCTTAAACTTCACTCTCTCTATAATCATTGATCATGGAAAAAATATAAAGTGTTTGAGGGCCTCAATTAATAACACATTTTTACCTTCAATTACAGTAACCTACCATACCATTCTTCTTTATTTTATGGTTTCATTACATCTATGATTATTCTCCCCATGGAAGACAAGCATGTCCTTCATTTAGACCAACACACCCACCCGATGTTCTTAAAAACATGGTGGCATAATCCTGAGATATTTTAACTCCATTAAAACGTTACCTCAATTCAGAACCACTCTTAACATCTTCCAATATTTGGATCCTGAACATTAGTCATTTCTAATCTTTCCCCTTGATTCCAATGGTTCTTTGACCCACTGGATCTTTTTTCATCCTAGACTCACACTCCGAAATGCTTCCGATGACATTTTGAAACTTATCATGTTTAGAACATGGTAAATGGTTGACATTAATTTGATTCCCATTATAAATGATAGAATAATAGTGAAATATATATTTCAAATATGTTTAATAGTTATCCTTTATCACTCTTTCCAAATATTTTTTGATACCACCTCTCATAAGCGTCGATTCACTTCCCCCATCATTACCTTTTTTGGGTAGGAATCAATATCCCTAGCATTACTCCATCTGTGAACCAACATACAACGAGAAACCATGTGTAGAGACTCCCACTCTTCAACTAATTTTTTCTTGGTTATGATACTCATATTGAAACACCCAAAGATTGTGTGAAATATTTTTTTATTATTAAATCAATATCTTTTCTATTATAATTTTCATTGAACCCTGAAAATAGTTTTTTTGAATAAAGGAAATAATTTTATCTTGTGTTGTAAACAACACAATGTTAATCATACACTACACACAACAAAAATTTTATCTTATTACACATGAAAAAATGACTTAGCTTTCATTACACACAACACTGAGTTTCAACAAAAAAAAATTATTTTTATAATTCTTTAAATGAGATAGTTTTAACATGGTTGTTAAACATTGTAATATGAAAATTAATAAATGCTGTTTAAATTTTATTTATAATAGTTTCATATAAATAAAACATATTTATAATGAAATATATCATTTTTATTAAGGTATTTATATGTTTAAAAATACTATTTTCTTAAATAAAATACTTTTTATGTCTTTCTATGAGCAATAATATAATTAATTTTATAAACTCTTATAAATTTAATTTGAAAAAATAAACATAATTTTTGAATTCATAATTTCAAAATTATTTTAGCATGAATTTTTGGGATTTTTTTGATAAACTCTATACTTGATAGAATATTTAAAATATTGAATTTTAATTAAAAATTGTTTTTTAAAAAATTTTATAGTAAAATTTTATTTTATATTAGTTTAACATCAAAATAGTTCCCTTATACATCTATTAATACAATGTAGGCTATTAAAATTATGTTTATATTGAATTTAGATATCAAATCTTAATGAACATTTGAATATTCTCACTTTTAAAATCCGTTTTCTCACCTTACCTGCATGATTAGAATTAATCATAATTTTTTCACATCAGTGAATTGAACATAAAAAATAGACATAAAAGGATGCAATCGGTATAATATTTATAGTATAATAAGATCAACTTAATCTCAGACCAAAAAGATTAGTGAATGATTAAAATTAATTGCAGTGATTAAGGTAAAATTGAACTTATAAAATAACCTAAGTATGCTCAATATACTGATATGTTATTATAGTTATGTTTTTAACAACACTTACAAACATATTATTCTAATGGGTAATGAAATTTTTATAGTGTGAACTATCACCACGCAAATTTTTTTTGTTAATTTTTCCATTATCGCCTCTCGTGTTTGGTAATTATGATGGACAATATATTTTTTATAGATATATATGATATTCATTATGATTTTATGCTTCTATAATTATTATATAACACATAACTTCATGATTTCTATTTTTTGTAAATATAATAATTTCGTTTGGGGAAGTGTGGACTGCCGCCTCCTCAAAACGACGCGATTCATATACACTCTACATTGAATGTATTATGGATTGTTTTAGAGAACATATATGATATATATGAAATAATAATTCTATATTAATGATTATTTATATATATACATATATGTCATTTACTTTCTTTCTTTCAATAAGACTATAAAACAGAAACAACATTCACGCGTTCGTATGGCCTACTGTCTCCATAAACGATGTATTCTATTTCATCATTAAATATTTTATAGATTTTTATAATTTTCTATATAATGAATATATATGATGTTTATATCATTATTAAAATTATATAAATCATGATATAGTTATGTGTACCAAAAATATAATAAATTAAGACACATGTAAGAAAAACATTGTGGATAATGCCCAAAGCGTAACCTTGACATGGGATTGTTAACAAGTGGGTAATATAAAGTCATAAAAATACCATATATGGTATTAGATATAATAATATGGTTCTTTAAACGATATATAATAAACTTATATTTATTATACATGAGTTTTTTATGAGTATAATGAGAGTTACGACAAAAGGTAAGGAAATTGCATCTCACTTTTTATTTTTGTGTAATACATTTCATATTCACCATTCAGTTCATTTTGTGGTGTATATACTTCCCAATTAAATGTTATATCATTAATTTATTTTATTTAATTTTATTAAAATATTAAAATTAATGTTACTCTTTCATGTGGATCATGATTCCAAAGTTACTCAACTAGTAAGTGTTTTCTCATCTCACTATTATTTTTTGTGAGATACAATCCATGTTCACCTCGTATCTCTTAAATTTGGTGTGTATAATACCAATATTTGGATTATATGATTATTATATTTATATTTATAGGTATTTATATATCCATTTTATGATATTTCTTCCATGTGGTTTATGTTTCCAATGTTACCAAACTCATAATGTAATATTGTCTCAATTTTCCTTCTTTGAGACAAATGCCATGTCATGCACCTAAATTTTTCTATGAGGTGAATATACTTCCATTGACACATTAAATAATTAATATAATTATTTTCATGATATTTTAGGCTTCATTTAATTTAATTTTTTAAAATGGGGGTATATTTCAACATTACCATGTGGTACGAGTTTACTGAAACAATATCATCGTTTGTCAAGATTGTTTAAGATTATGCTTCCATTAATGAAATAATATGATTTGTCTCTCAAGGTAAGTCATTAATTATATTCTATTATATATATTCATGACATCTTCATTCATTGGTAAAATTTTACAAGCTTGGGTAAATGATAATATTATTATTTTTAAGAAAGTCTTACTCTACCTCTCTCTCTGGTTGAGAGTTTTTGATCTTTCAAACCCAGGTTTTTTAAAATGGTTTTGAAATTTTTTCAAGAATCATTTATAAGTTCTCAAATTATTTTCAAAAAAGGTTTTCAAAATATTTTAAACATTACTTTATATGTTTTCAATGTTTTTTAAAATCAAAATGTTTTTAAAGTGTTTAGAAGCTTATTTTATATGCTTTAAAGGGAAAAATTTTAAAAATGTTTTCTACATTATTTTATAAGTATTAAAGGATACCAGTTTTAATTTTTTTAATCATAATTTTATTTGATTTCAAGGTAAACGTTTTTTAAAATTTATTCAAGATTCTTCTAAAAGTTTACATGGAAAAGGTTTTTCAAATTGATTTGAAGCCTTATTTCTTGGATTTCATATTATTTTCAATGAGAATGGGTTTTAGAAGCTTTTATGTTTCAAAAATACTTTTTCGAGGAATAAGGGATATTTTATTCAAGAAATTTTATAATGATATTTGAAAATTATTAATCATCTAAGATGACATCCTGGTTATAGTTTATTCAGTAATAATGATATGATCCAAGGATACCATTAAAATTATTTCTATGATTGTTCTTTGCTTTGCTTGATTGATATTTATAAAACCCATTTCTCTTGGATGGTTTATACCAACACAAATGTATATGAAACATGTTTCTATTCAATAGGTTATTCCATGTAAAGATCCAAAAACTAGTTTCTCATCAACAGGTTATACCAAGATAAATGATTATGAAACCCACTTCCTTTTACAGATTATTCTAGGATGAAATGATTATTAAACCTATATATTTTCCATAGATCATGATGTGATTAAATGTTTATGATACCCATTTCATTTCAGGGGTTTTGATATGATGTTTATGGAAACCATCTATTTTTATGGGTCCTGATATTATACATGATTTATTAACTTCTGGATCATGTATGTTTGATTTAATTATGTGAAAATTGGGACCTATCTCTCTCTCTCTAATACAATGGGTAATGCTAAATGTTTTATGAACTCAATAGGGTACATGATAGGGGATTGTAAGATAAAAAAATAGGGAATTTTAATACTGAAACAAGAGGGTACACATGTGGGAATCCCAAGCCTCAAACAAAAGGGTATCTTAAGCCCAAAACAAGAGGGTACATGGGAGGGCATCCCATGCTGGAAATAAGAGGGAATCATAATCCTTAAACAAGAGGGTACAAAGGAGGTAATCCCAAGCTTGATGCAACATGGTTTAAAAGAGGGAATCCAAAGGCCGATGTAAGAGGTTTCATGGGAGGGCATACCAAGCCCGAATCACCTATACAGGTGATTTGATCTGAAGGTGTTGCGCCCGATGGTTGATTTTAAATGATTAAGTTTTTTTAAAATCAATCCATGTTAGTTAAAATATACTTATATGGCCTATAATGGTTTTATTGATATATCTAGAAACACACAATGGTCCTCACACCCAAGATTCATGGACCTCCATTCCAAAGGTAGGTGCTCATTTGGTGATTTTTCCAACATCACTTAAGAACACACATTGGTCAAGAGGATGAGAAGTTGGGATCATCGTACCATTTTGGGGGGGAAAATTTCCTATTTTGGGACTTTATTATTGATATAATCCTTGTTCATATGTTTGTGAAATCTTGGTTCATTCCCAAGCATGTGTCTGAGAATTAATCTTGGGTTGCAAGATCAATCATAAATATATATGGGTCCAGATTCATCTGTATGTATCTGATGTTTTCCATCATTGAAGAAATATATATGTATCAATGGATATTCCTCAATGTTACCCTTTAGTGGATATATCAATAATTACCTTGTCATTTATTGATACAATGTTGGTTTAATCCACGTGATGAGGCACACTGGAGTTTATCTTCATCTAGGGGGGAAAATAATTGTTTCGATGTTGGGATCAAACACATAAGGTAGGTTTCCTATGTATTACCATGAGGGAAATCAGAAACCATGTATTTCAATGCCACTTGAACAGACACAACACCTTTTAATGTCGTGTGATTGGGTCCCATACATGCATCTTAATGTCATGCAGTGAGGACATCTATGTAGACAATTCTTAGTCAAGTTTTAATGTGGGACTTATGTTCAGGTTGCCCAAGGAACCCCAAAAGTCATGTAGCCTTCTTTAGTGGATATAAACCAATAATAAATATATCTTGTATAACATTATAGTGGATTTGAGTGTAATTTTTGGACCTCATGGAGGCTTCCTGTGTATCTCGGTTTTTCGAGAATCAAGGCCCACATATTTTGGTGGCTCAAGAAGTTCAACGTCATGCCACCAGGATAAGAATAAATCAATGTGAAGATGATGATGTTAGTATTGAACCTTGGAGATGTTTCAAACTTACCCTAGTTTTTTTGGAATCAAAGGACATGTATTTCTGAAATCATGGGCTTATGCATGCAATATTTCCATTGAAAGGGGTATGGTTGGGTCTTGCACCTAATAGGAGGCTCATTTGGATATGGATGGGACTTATATGTGTAAAGAAGACGCATTTTATGTTTGTGGTTTGGAATATTTCATGATCTAGACTAATATCTAATCTCATGTGAGTCATGACTGGTGTGAGAAACAAGATAAAGTAGTAGATCTAATGATCGTTCAACCCGCCCCATCTGCTAATGGATGATGCTAGAGCCCAAAAAAGGGGAGAGGTGGGATTTGAACATAACCATTTCCTCTATTTTTTTTATAAGCATGATTGTTATATTTTTATATCTATGCGTATACATTCTAGGATTAGGGTAAGAGGAGTAAGAGTTCCACCTTCTGTATGAAAGGCTAGGGGCATACCTCATGTGGAGTTCCATGAAATTTGTTATGGGAAAGGTGATGAGTGTCATCCCCTATCAGAAGGAAATGACAGTGTGATATCCTTTGTTTATCACTGGACCTTATCAGAGGTAAAAACAATCAATTAACCTTAATCCATATAATTAAGAGGTTCACCTGAGTATCCCAAGGTCAGAACCCGGGTTCCCATGGGTATGTAAATTCATGTAAATTCAAGGTGTTTACCTTATTATAGAGATTATCCATGTGACTCATCTTACCAAGGGTAAGTAAACTCAAAAGGGTGCAATGGTGCCCTTGATGGTTTCATCATACTGGTTCAATGGATTTGGGTGAGGCTTTGGCCTAATTCCATTGGACTAGATCATAGAGGGACTATCGAGGATATAAAGGAAATAGAAGGAAATTATTGAACCCGGAGAGTGGGACTACTGAAGATACCCTATTATGCGTAGTATTTCCCTTTGCAGGATGGGGCTTCCTCAACATATCATGTTTCTACATGGATGAGGAATCTTTCTACATACCATGGTGGTATGTAGAGTAGGGATTAAGCGACATCGTTCTTTTCTATGTGGGGCTATGTTCTATCGGCATAGTTATTTTCTACATGGTGCTGAGTTGCATCTGAGTAGAGATTCACTATGTGATGCAGGGTTCCACCTACATATCTCTTTTCTATGAAGGTATCTAGACTTAAAAAAGGGAATTGGTTCTATTCTTTATAATAATCATATCAATGTAGGATGTTGGGTTCACTATTTACCAATTAATTTATTTTTCCCTACTTTAATTATTTTTGGTGGGTTTTACCTACATGGAATCATTGAAAGAGTCTATATTTTTTTCACTCTCTCTTCTCCCATGAATTCATTGATCGATCTCCTCCAATATTCTTCCTCCTATGTCCCCATATGGTACATTTAGAGATAGTTGGAGAGATTTGATCTGTAAGTCGAATATCATCTTTTGCAGAAGCCCATTGAAGAAACCCAACATTCAGATGACATGGTCAGTGGGGCATGGGGTTAGCGTCTGTGGTGATGTGAATTACTACCTCAATCCTACCTATTATTTTGTTCCTTTTGTGTGGATCCATTGTCTTCACCTTTCTCACGATCTATTTTAGTTCATGGGGGATATCATGTGTGGGGAATATTTATACCGCTTCTTCCAATAAAAAATTTCATTTTCTAGGGGACTGGAATCCCTGCAGACTTTCTATGAACTAGTTAGAATGAAGACACCTTGAAACATGGGCTACTATATAGTGTAGCAGTCCATAGAGGATTTAGTCTTCATGGTTCCTTTCTCATCCTTTTCCATTTTTTTCTTCTTTGAACATCCTTCCTTAAATTATTCCTTTAGTTTGTTTTACAAACTTTTCCAAATCCATAGTAGTAC
The DNA here is from genome assembly GCA_963277665.1 of Viscum album. Classification (NCBI taxonomy): domain Eukaryota; kingdom Viridiplantae; phylum Streptophyta; class Magnoliopsida; order Santalales; family Viscaceae; genus Viscum; species Viscum album. The sequence goes on along the minus strand of OY728143.1, from coordinate 1,705,676,898 downwards.
TTGATTTCCCTTTGAAAAGTTATTAGATCTCTAAAAATTCCCCCATCAAAACGAGTTCAGATTGGGATGAAGTGGACGGTATTACGATGTAGAGAGTGTTCCTGACTTGAACTACATTGCGATATAAGGGCGGAGCCATTTGAGGGGTCCACTCCTATATATAGGGGGAGTCATTTTTCCTTTAACATGTTTCTCGGATAACATAGTGCTCCCCAAGATTCTCTCAGCTTACTTTCTTCCACAACCAACATCCATTTGTGGATTCCATCACCGTTGAACCAAACTCTTCATCCACAAACAAAAAAAGACATTCGTGAACAGTGAGTTCTATTTTCCACATAGAAGGGGTTTGGTGCACGGTTCACATGTTTACCATTTTGTGGATTGTCAATTAGTTGGCTAATGCTTTGGGGGCCATCACATTTAGAACTTTTGTGAACTATTGGTTCGCAGATGGCACCTTCCTCTGAATACTTTTTTCACATGAAATTTTCCTCTCTCAAGTTTTTCTTTTTTTTCATTAGGGGATAACTTTTAATGATCCATTATAGTAATAATAATGGATGTCCCTCTCCTTCAATGAATGTGGCTAGGTGAAGGGAGGATATGGTCGAGAATGTTTAAAATGATCTCTGATATTATGTTGTTACCCTAGAGAGTACTACGAAAGATCTCCTTCCACTAAAACTAACAACCTACCCATTGTACAATCAATTGTCATTTTAAAACTGCAGACTCCAATATGACACTATATTTCCACAATTTGGCCAGAACATCCTCACTGTTCTTGGTGACACATATTGGGGGAACAATTAGTCAAATATTTCATCCATGAGGATGTTCATGACTGATTCGAGCCAATATGATATGTTCATTATAAATGTCTCAATGTGGACACAAATCAATTGTCATAACCATAATTCGTCCATTAAATCTATCATACTTGATTACTCATACATCGTGAACATATTACTAGGTAATCCCAATAGAGGAAGAAGATAAAAATGGGATCTGTGGTCTAGAGGTTTTTTTGACTAATGGTCTAGGGAATTCTGGGTGCACTAAAACTTCTTGGAGCTTCCCAAATATTTAGAAGCTATTAACTTGTACCAGGAAGTGTGGGTTTTTAATTTTTCAATCTATTCTCTAAGCCAGAAGCTTTCAGAACTACTTAGTCTTTGGTGTTCAAGAACCGAACCTTCCACATGTTTCATGTGGATGTATGAATTATCTTATTGGACGTCTACCAGCTAGAAATACTTCCCATCCCTAGAAATATGTATGATGAATTTCTTGCAACGACCAATACCTAGAAGATTTTTGATCATGTATCTCCACTTATGAGGGGTTTATTGGTCATGGATGGGGGATTGTTTCATCAGCCTCTCCATGATCACACCCTCATCCCATTTGATGATTAAGAAAATAATTGTTTCTATTGAATAGACCAAGACCAAACATTCGTCATAGCCAAACACATCCAACCCAACTATCTGGATACAGTCTAGGCTCATACTATATCACCCTTGAGTTTGGCCTATACAACACATGGGGTTACGAGGTTAGATCTAATGTATTTTATGGGATCATACTAGTGGTTTTCATCACCTTGTTCATGGGAAGATAGATTTTCCCCTTACATGATGTATACACTAGTGTCAGATCATGAACATTGATGATGGAAGATGCCCAATTATAAGGTAAGAGCATTATCTTTTCCATCCCCACCCTTTCCTATATTCATGAATTACTAGGGAAGTCATAGGAAGGGAGATCTATGAATCCTCTCAGTGGGCCATTTCAAATTTTGCATAGAATAATGGATGAACATTTCCCTTACTATGGGTAATGTCATACCATGATGGTTCCTTGTTCCGATTTCCATCCATCTCTACGCAAAATTTCTATTGTTTTTCTTAAATAATTGAGTGTTGAAATCATAATCCAATTTTTTAGGTATCTTTCTCATTTTTCTTTTTAACCTGACCTCGTGATGGAAAAAGTTGTGGTAGATGATGGATGGGGTTTCTCATAAGTGCATTCTAACACCACTGTGCTTTGGGATAGATTCTTGATCTCACACATATATAGAATAATCATATAAAAACCATACACCCCTTATAGTGTTTCTAGGTAATTTAGATGCCTACATCAAATTTCATTCCTCATAATTACTCAGGCTAACAGGGAATCTCACATGAAAATTATTTTTTTAATTATGGTTGAAAATGTCGCGTGAAGATTTCAGTATGTAGATCCTTATCCCACCAATATTTGTTTCAACCTAATTATTGTTAGAGTATGCTCAAATGTGGGTCGCTTACTATCTTAATAAATTATTTTCAAGGATAATTTGATAGGTTTAGAAACCATTTTCTATTTTCATTCCTATTCCAACTATTCCATCCTCATCCATTCTTATTAGGAGAACATGTCATGTTCTTCATTTAATATGTTCACAAGGGACTTCATCTGTGCACCCTATCTCCATAGAGAGTGATTCAGACCCCATATCTCTAGACAACATGGTCTGGGGTCCCGCTAAGGTCAGAACAAGTGGAACATCACAAGAAATACCTGAAGTCACAGTCAACCCCATATGATTAACTACAGAAACTGAACCACCTATAGAGTGGGAAGGCTCTCATTCTTGGGTGATTCAACTTAGGGCAGCTCCATCTTCTGTGATGGAACTCCCTGATTATTTACCTATTATGGTGGGTAGGAAAAATCAATTTCTCAATGATAATATAGAACAATGGGCTTCACAAAGATGGACCTGGCATAAAATCTACACTATAATAACAAAAAGCCCCCTTTCATAATTTTTTGATGTGGAGGATACCATTCGATAGTTGTTTATTGATTTGGGCTTTGGCAGTTTTGACTATCGGTAGATGCATCTCCTTGAATATCATATTTCTATAGCACCAGTTGAACTAAATACTCATGAATACAATATTGTTCAATTAAATGTCTCCCATTGTCAATAAGATGAATTTATAGATATTAAAGGAGGTGTTCCGCCACCTTCTGGGTTTTAAAGAAAATGTTTTATGACCAAATGATTTCCCAAAACAAAAAGTTTTGTGATTTTATGTCTCATGTGGCCAGGCTGAAGACATAACTGTTATTAAAAAGCACCAATTTGGAGGCTATTAAATAGAAATGAGAAGATCTAAGGTCCATTGTTAGACATGTGAATTGAGAAGTAGAAGTCAAGGCTGAACAGAGGGATACTTTAGAACATACTCTTGAGGGCCAACATCAGACACTGGTTGATCTACTGACCTAAGCAGGGAAATATTAATTGTAATGATTTTATTCTATTTTATTCCATTCCCCATATTTTTTAACATTATGGAGATAATCTAGGGTTTGGATGCTCCTCCACATCGATTTAATGGAATAGAAACATACTTTTCCCCCACTTATTGACCTTTATATTTCCCTATGCTATTAATTATAATAGATCGCATTTTGAATGATGATCTCCATTGGATGACAATGTGAATCCTATTCCAGGATGATCATAAATGAAATAACCAAATTATGCTCTATGTTTTTCTTAAATCAAGGGATTTAATGAGATTATATTGAATACTTTTAGGGTCACATGGAAAACCCTACAATGTTCACATCATTTACATTAATACACTATTTTTTGTCTAAGCCTGATTTGGTGTTTCTTTAGCGGGTATAACTTGACATTTTCATAGGCTTCCCTTTGTGGTTTTTCTACCTAACAAGATTTTTTTCTTTCTAATTTTTGATTGATCAATATTTCTCCAAAACCATACAATGTTTAGGTTTAGTGAGTGGATAATTGACTTTTTTTTAGGTTTCCCTTTGTAGGTTTTCATTGTGATGATTTTCGTGTCCCTTTTCAAGTCCATTTTAAATTCTTGAAAACCAGACTATCATTACTGATGTTTTAGGATGAATATCATTGAAAAAAATTCAAAAGGTGAGGCCCCCAATTATGGATTCTTTACTAAGGATGTCCCAACACATTTCTGACATGAATGAGGGATTTTATGACCCTGAGTTTTCAGCTTCTGGATCTAAAACATGAAATGGGGCATGAGAGATGTGGTGCTTGAGGAGGTAGGGAAAGCCTCTCCTGAGAATGAATTTTCCTTTGGTAAACATGACCCCATTTTAATGGGAACATATCTAGAACGTCCAAGGAATTTTGTTCATACTCAAACAAAGGTGTCCTTAGGACACTAACCCTCTAATTCTTATGGTCAGATAATTATATGAGAATTTGGGTTTATTTTTTTGTAATACCATAGTGGGTGGCTTGTTGGGGGAATAATGGTTGAATGTAATAGGGACATTTATCTAGGATAATACTAAGAAACTGCTCCCATGTGAATTTGACCTGTTTAAAGGAGGGATGAAGCATGATGTAGTTGCACGTCATACAATCAAGAAATTTGAGACATATGATTTAAAGTCATTCTACAACAACTAGAGGGTAAACGATTCTACATTTTTATGGTAGTCTGGCCAGAAATATTCCGTAATCTACAATAATTAAAGAGGAAAATATATAAACCATACTTTAAGAGGCTTTCAAAAACCTATGAGTGAGGTGATATATGAATGCTTTAAGGGCTTAAAAAGTTAGTAAAAGCCTATCCACCAGAACAATTTTCATTTGGTTGATATGTCTTTTTGTGGGAAACATACGTAGAGCCTCTGGTGAATTTTGTGCAATGTCAAAGAAATCTGTTAGTAGGACACTAGCAATCTATTTACAATCTTGATTAAAGATTTTAAGGATTTATAAGTTTCCAAACATAGAGTATGGTTTGAAAAAATGGAGTGACTAAACATGAAAATGAAATTTAGAGACATAATTTCTTGAGAAAAGGTAGAGATGTTCTCCCCACACTGGTGTGAGGAGGTTCTTTGTGCAAGTCTGACCCACATACTGGAACAAGGGGACAATTTTATCTCTAGGATGGACCTAAGGAATGAGATTCTAGTGTCACTACATATACTTTGAAAATAAGAATCATGATGGATTTAGAACCCATATGTTTTTTTTTCATATGACGATCTAGTCCACGCATAGGAATTGGACATTTTTCATCTCATATATGAGCTATCCAATTAGGCGGGACTCATATTGGACATTCTCTTGTGGTTTTATTTGAAACATTAGAACATAGGGTAATATTATATAATGTGTCTGGGCCTAAGGCTGAACATTGGATATCAATAATCATTTAGTTTTAATGTCATTCAATTAGAACATTAATATGGAATCTTCGATTTACTGGAGGCTAACTAGGATGGGATGCCCCCAACTTGTCCAAGATTTGCATAAGAAGGAAAGAGCAAACCTTGGTCTTCAGGGATCATTTATTTGGAGAAATTATAGAAGTTTTGGAATTTGATGGGTGTACATAAGTAGGAAAGTCCTCCCATGAAGATGAATTTTTGTTTTGGGTGACATGCCTATTTTTTTGGGAAACTTTTGCAGATCCATTGGGGAATTTTGTGCATAGTCAAACAAAGGTGTTCTCAGAACAATTACTATCCATTTCTAATGGATGGGGAGGTTTTAAATGATCCAAAATAACTCAAATAATAGAGTTTGATTTATGGAAAGTATATGTCGGGACATGTTAGAAGAATCCATGCCGTGACGACCCATGGATTAGAGAATTTATCTATATATATCTGACACATATGTAGGGTGGGGAATTTTAAATACTTTATTGGACCTATACCATTGTTTGAAGATATTCGAGTCATAAGGAGAGAGGAATTTTAGGTATATTTGTTCCCTTTAGTGGTGACTGTGCATGATATCTGTCATCCAGGCTTCACTATGTATCTTACATGTACATGATTCTATCCAAATGAAGTTCTTAGGGTACCCTGAAATTTAATGTCGTATGGTTAGGACTTTGGGATACCTAATGTGGAGGGTAGAACCCTAGCGTTTCTATAAATGTTGTTCCACTAGGACTAACTATTGTGGATTGATTTTCCATGTCTCTATAAAGAATCCCCTACCGAGGTCCCTAAGCCCATGTGAGCTATGCTTAGTGTGAGAAACAGCGGGCAACATGGGTTTACTCCACCACATAGAGATAGAATAATCTTGGAAAGGATGATTTTTTATTCGAGGTGATTGGACTGAGATGAAAATCCCGATATTTCTTAGTGTTTTGTATGGTCATGAATTAATCCATAGGTAGTTCCATAACACAAAATAGTTGGTGACTGGTGACAGGGAAAATGTCCTTTCAGGTGAGAACACTATGATGTTGTGTAGATTAACTTCATACATCTAGGAAATTTTATCATGAAGTTTAAAGTCATACAATTAGGAAAATTTCTATAATGTTTAGCATCATGCAAAAATGAAATGGATAAAATTTAGTTTATCTTTGTGTGGTGAGGACATAGATGGCACGATTTGAAAGAGGTGACATGTTCTCATTATTGAGTTGGTCGTACAAGTGGGGATTATTTGGGGATTCCCCTAGTCTAAATTATATTATATATAAAGGAGGGGAAATTTTTTATGCATTCCATGAATGGGCCTAGTTCATAGAATCCATGAGTCACTAAGTGTCCTTCATGTACATGAATCAATCCACACAAAGATCTTTAAATAAGGGATTATGTATAGATCTAGTCCACATGCAGGGGGTGTGTTTTACTTTTATAATGGCTAGACTAAGATAGGAATTCGGGCGTCACTACATATCCTATGATGATAAGAATCATTCTAAATGTAGTACTGAGACACAAAATGGTAGATGACCAATTCTAGAAATAATTTCCTCTCAGATTAGGTGACTTCCATGCTATGTAGTTTAATGTCATACAACAAGGACCTTTTGTCCTTGTAGTTTAACATCTTTCGGTAAAGATTTATTGTCCATGCAGTTTAATGTATTTTTGTAAAGACATTGGTAGTTAAATTTAACATCATGTTTTGGGGATGAATTTTCAAAGAAAAAATGAGTGCATATGGGAAAATTTGGTTGGTATATTCGAGCATGCCTCAAACGTTAGGGGTGGGGGAGAAAGTGTGAACCATGAACTTGTAGACTTTTGGATCAATAAAAATGATATGGGTCTTGGAAGTCAATTTTTGTAAGGAGATATGAAAAGTGTCTCCTAAGAAAAAACTTATAATTGATTAACAAAACTTTTTTATGGGAAACATATATAGAGTCACTAGGGCATTTTGTGAATATTCAAACAAAGGATTCTTCAAGCCACTGACCATCTGTTTTTGGATGGTTGGGGAGGTTTATGGTGATATGAAATTTCCTGATCATGGAGTTTGATGAATAGAAAGGGTATATCAAGGAACATAAGATATATCCAGACCATTATTAGTTTTGTAGTATGAGACCCTCTACATAGATCTAAATCATTAGTAGGAGACACGATATTTTAAAAAATCCTTGTTGTAGGAACTAATATTTGGAAGCTCCTGCATATATTTCATTTACATGCATGAGATTAAGGAATATTATTTCATTTTTCATGGATGGACCTGGGCACAAGGTTTAGGTGTCACAATATATCTTGTTATACTGATAATCAAGGCAAACATAGAATTAAAGGTATCATACAGTTTAACGTGTTAAGGTTAGGACTTTGGCATGAAATGAATTGATATACTTATGGAGAATCCCATGCAGAAACTCCTAATACCATGGGAGCTATGCTCAATGTGAGAAATCATGTATGAAAAAGGTTTATTACTCTACACATGGGTAACATAAAGAAGGATGAGAGTATTTTACCTTTAATCATTTGTCGCAGCTTAGCCAAGGTTTGGAGATTCAAACATAATTCTATGTATTTTCTGGTGAAGTTTTACCCATATACAGGGAAGGGGAATTTTTTTGAATGGAGGATGGACCATGTTGTAGAATCATGGTATCACTACATATCCCATGAGGGTAGGAATCAAGAAACATGTAGTTATGGAGGAAACTCTAGGTACCAGTCTGACCCATGTATATTGAGGGAGAATTTTTTTTCCATTCTTTCAAGGTGATGGTATTTTCATGTACCTTTACTATTTTTTCTGTAACACCCCAAGATTTCATAGTGTGTTATTTCTTCAAAATAATTCAATAACTTGCACTACACGCAACACCGAGTTCAATTGCACCATGACTTACCAAAAAAAAAGCCATTAAAAGAGGTCATGAATAGCATTAACTACATTTTTAACTTTATATAATCCTTATAATTTTAGAATCCATATTATGAGTTTCTTAGTCATAATGCAAGAACAGATTCATTTTCGGTATTGCACTTTTATCAACTTTTGATAGTGAAACCTTTTTAAATAAAATATTTTAAGCTTTTTGACTAAATGGAGACATCAAAAAATTTAGAATGAAACATCCCAAGCTTCCACGGTACGCTTTCCTTTGAATAAAACAGTAGCGTGTGTTGTACGCAACGTCGAGTTTTAACACACACCACAACCGATCAAACTAGCCGTTATGAATAGTAATACCTAAATTTTGAAATTATATATATTTTATATTTTGAAATAGAATTCATTTTTGGATTCGGAATATCGAATTTAGCCTAAGGTGAAATTTTGGTACTTTTCGGATAACTTTCATATTTTGATGAATAGTGAAAATTACTAAATTTTAATTAAAAACAACTTTTTTAATCCAAATAATTAATAGTGATAAATTATGAATTTGAGTGGTCTTAAAGTATATTTAGAATATATTTTTACAATTTAATATAATGTTGGTCATTATACATAATTTTACAATTAAACCAAACATAAACAAGTGTCAATCTTTTGATAGTTATTATCTCTTAAAAACACGCTTTTTGTTTTGACAGCGGGAATTAATTTTAAATTAATTTCTGCCACTTCTGTGTTTTGAATTTAGAAAAATGGATTCCATATTTGGATTCAGGATGTTCAAATTGTGTAAATAGGTAACTTTTATTTTTAGACATTTTGAATAATTACTGCGGTAAATATTTTATTTACCATGGTTAAGGGTAAATCCGGTAAATAAGGGTTAAAAAATAATATTATAATAATAATAAATTACCCTAAAACGTGTATTAACCCTATTGGTTGATACATGGTCGACCATGGTCATCTTTGGGTCGATTTTGGGACCCCATGGATCCACTTGTAAGTGATAATGACACTTTATTTTAATTAAGTCAAAATGAATACAAAAATGACACAAGCATATATCTTTTAGAAAAACAATTGTTACATAAGGTTATATAAGTTGGATTTTAGATTATAAATATTCATTGGAAAGATAAAAAGAGTTCCTACATAATGATATTTTATTTATAATTTTTAGACATTAAATAATTTATTTTATTTATGACACAATGATGATGCAGTAATTACTATAATAGTGAAAAATTAAAATAATTGATATTATAAATACCCAAAAAAAAAATATAATATGAAACTTTTAATGAATTAAACTAATTTTATAGGATAATATGATATATTAGGATTGATTTAATTGACTTTGTTCGAAGTAATCAATCTGTTATGAGTTTCACAAAAATCAACTATTGAATAGTGCCAAAATTGACATAAAAGAGTTCTTAAAACAAATATTATATTATTAATTGATATTAAATTCCTAAAAATCTAAGGTTCGGCCAAGAGACTTATATCATGATAGTTTCATCATTAATGGACCACTTGGGGGTCGCTTGGATGTATATAGTAAGTTTATTAACCATATTATATAAAAATACAAAGAGACATTGTAAAAGTGAAACTAATTAACTTAGAGTTAATACTTAAAGATAAGGTTAATATAAGTACCCAAACCTGTCTAAATTCTATTGGTTGAGTGTTTTTCGACCTATCCCCACCTTAACCGTTGAATAATCAACTTTGGAGCCATTATAAACCGAATATGAATTTATTATAAATTAATATTTCTAGCTTTTCCAAAGGTGCCCCTCACCCCTCTTATAAAAGGGCACTCCTCCTTCTCATTTCTTCACACCTTCAAAGCCTTTTGGTTCCGCCAAACTCTGCCCAAATACTCTCCCAACATCCCTCACTACAACCTAGAGGCCTTAGTTTGATCATAAATCCAACCTAAGGATCCCTTTTGATCAAATCAAAAGGAAGAACCCGAAGAAGAGGTAATGATTTCACCACCCTTTTCCAAGTTCCTTTCTTCTTCCACTTCCTCTTTCTTTGTTCTTACCATTCTAAAATAATAACTCCAGTATCTTACATATACTGTGATGTTATTATAAATATGGTACAACCATATTCAGTATTCTATCCACCCTTTGAATAACATGTCACCATACGTGCATACGTACGGCTTACCGTCTCCACGTCGTGGTGTAATTGTTATTAAATATATTATTATTTGGATGGGTATAATAATGATGTGTAACTCATGTAAATAATAAATATAACATGTTAATGATTCTGTATATATTATATACCATCCATTTATATATTATTTTAATATCAAAAGAATGATATTGTCGCTCGTGCGTACGTACGGACTACCGTCTCCACGAACGCGATGAGATTCATTCTCCATCGTATCCATTCAAGTATAATTATCATTTGATGATTTAAAAATGATGTTTAAGGACTTGATATCATTCTGGATATGAATAATATACAACCTATCCTTTACAAACATGTCTTACGTAACAAAACATATAAAAGAAAACAAGTAAGTTAACACCCGAAACGACGATAATTCTAAGATATTATTAACAAATCAATGTTAAAAGATCATATATGATATCATATTAATATATATTATTCTTGTATAATTTAATAAAAATTATTTAACCATTATAATTGAGGTTAACCTACCCCAACCAAGGAAAAGTACAAGGTAAGGGGTTTTCATCTCACTCCTTATTTCCGTGAGATTCATGCCATATTGCCACCATCACCTTTTGTGTGGTGTATGTACTGCCCATAATTATATTCATTGTGTAATACACTCTAATTTATGTGTATTTACATATTAATTGTATGATACCTCTTTTATGGGTTGTATGTTTCATAATTTACCAAATTGGTAAGGGTTATTTCACAATCTCTTCATTATCCGAGGTTGTTTATTTGTAATAATCTACTGAGATCTCTTTATCATCCACATCCATGTTTCTTCAAAATGTATTTCAAAACATTTTTATTATTTACAAGAATATGGGTTAAAGTCATTTATACCATTTTTTTTCTTTTTATAAGAGGTTTATAAAGGAATCTTTCCGTCGTTTTCAAAACAAGGTCATTTTTAACCTTTTCGACAGAATTAAGGTAAGAACGTTTTTTTAAACTTATACGGCAGGTGCGGCTAATTTCCACCGTTATAAAATCTTCAAAACTTCCCTTACAAGCTTATAAGAATATTTTCAAAGAAAATGTGTTATTTTATATGGATCTTAAATTATTTCAAAATAAAAAGAGATATTTCTTTAAAAAGAATTTTGATTTCATCTATGTCAACATCCTTTGATGGATTTTACGCTTATTTGAATTTGATCTATTGTGATACAAAACTTCTATATTGTATTGAAGGTTTTGTGATATGTTTGACTGTGGATGTGCTATTTTTATACCATTCATAGTTTATGGTGAAATTATTGACATTTCGTATGCTAGTTTTAATACGAATGTTTATGTTATGTTTAAACCTTTTCATATGGGAATGCATTGGACTTAGTAAGTGACGGGTGGAGCTCTCTATAGCTCCTCGATGCATCGGTAGGTCTCATGAGACAAACTAGTGTCTTGGCACAAGGCCTTGACAAAATATTATTTGTAGTCTTGGCACGAGGCCTTGACTATGTGGTTATGATAGTCTGGCATTATGCATTCCAACATTATGAAAGTGGTTATTGATTTTTGCATGTGATTATTCGATTGGTAGAATATCCATGTGAATAAGTAAATGGCATTATTTCATTTTATTTATGCCATACCATGTTGAAAGTTCATGTTTGAAAGGCTTTTGTTTTAGTTATACATTGCCTTAAAAGTTTATTCTTATTTATGAAAGTTTCCGCTATTTTGTTATCCTTACTGGGCATTTGAGCTCACCCCTTTTATATGTTTTATTTTTCCCAGGAAGTGAAGAAGTAAATTATGAATGACCTGCAGGGATATTATGTGGGGATATGAGTGTGGATTATGGAGACATTATGTTGTTGTAGTAGTTTTTCATTTTATGATGTAATGTAAAACCTATGAATATATCTAGTGTTTCCAAGGCTACTAAACCAATCGGTCTTTCGAGATTTGATCTTTCTTGTGATCATGCCAATGTTATGTAGTAATGCACCGACTCTGGGTAGCTGGGGTCGGGGCGCTACAGTTGGTATCAGAGGAAGTTTAGTACAAACCTTGGAAGCTAGATTTAGATAAACTCTGATTAGAGCACGTAGACCTAAGATGAACTTTGAGGATTAGTATAGAAGAACTTCCTAGAATTTTGGTATTGTAGAGATTTTGTGAGTTTTCCGAGCAATACATCCCTGTCTGGATACGAGCAGGTAGAGGCGGCTTTGGCACAGATGTACCTAGGGGTAAAACCCGAAAACACCGCTTTGAGCTAGACTCGAACGGGAACTGGTGCACGACAACGGGCCTTGCTGCACTCTTGGTTACGACACTCCCGGGGGATATGCTTAGGATAACTCTCATTTTCTTTACAAATCATTTTGAAGGGATTATGAGTATATACTTTCTCAAAGAAAACATTCTTATGATTATGGATTATATCCATAAATAGTTCAATTTATGTTAGGTGTTTTATAAGTATGGGATTATGTATTTTGATTCATAAACTGATCTAGTTTATGCCATTGTTTAGAAATGGCGCCCAGTAGAAGGAATGAGAACTCCAGAAATGAACATGATCCAAAGAGAAGGAAGGATCATATCTTTCATGGTCTTAAGCTAGAATTTATAAGAGAAATAGTCTCCCATGTATTATCATCATATGAAGAAATAATATCATGTATTTTACTGAGTCCTATGGATTTGGAGGGAAGCAAGAGAAGAAAAGGATAGAAGAGAGAAAGATGGATAAAGGGAAGAGGGAAAAGAATAATTTTCCCATATGTGGTGACTGTGGAAAGAAACACCCTGGAACTTGCCTGAAAGGAATGGGAGTTTGTTATAAGTGTGGAGGAAAAGGGCACAAAGTACGTGACTGCAAGGGTAAGAAAATGGTTTCAAATGTACAATGCTTCATTTGCAAGGAGTTTGGACACTACGCGAACCTATGTCCCAGTCATCAGACTATGCCGCAAATGATGTTATTTGATAATAATCATGTTATGATACTACCACAGATGAAGAGGAATGATTAGAGTTCTTATGTTGATTATGTCAATTGAGTGTTGTATCAACAATGTACTTGTTATAATAATTATGGAGTATATAAGGATTGTACTGCAGTACTATTTCATTAAGGACTTGAGATTGTGTGGAACAAAGAAATGTGACTCAATAGCAGGATAAATTTTTGGAAAATATATGGTTGAGAGAATATAGTTCTGATACTGAGGTAGTGATTTTGGAATAATATGTGATTATTTTGGATAAATTATATTGGATATTCTTGACTACCCTGGAACTGATTAATGATTTGTATATTCCATCATTGTTGGGGTTTAAAACATTTTTGGATTAATGAAGTATATCCAGCTTTCTATATGGAATAAGGGAGCATGAATGTAATCAATAAGGAATATGGTAATTCAGGATGTTTCGGTGTATTAAAAGAATACATGATGAAGGTATTCATATGCTATTACGGGGTAAAAAGGTTCTACATTATGTTTACCTTACTTATAAATGTTGGACTGTGAGTTTGGATAGAAGTATTTTGGATAGTTCTAGTTTGGATTATTTTGGATTGCCATAAAAGGACAACCCGGAGGTCGGGCGGCAACCCGTCGCGTCCGGCAAGGCTGCGAGACTTGAACCCGCAACCGAATGGCGACAAGGGTGTATCACCTACCACTGGCCCACGAGATGTCCTAGATTAAATAATGTAGTTTTTATTAAAAGATCTTGTAGACGAATTATAAATTCGTTTATTTTGGAACCCTATAAGAATAGTGTAAATTGATATTTTTTTTACATTCTATTATCTTTTAGAGTGAAAGATGAGTTTGTGGTAGAAATTTATTAATGGATAAAGCTCTAATTATAAAGTAAGTATATCTCCTTATGATCTTAGCCAATCTCATAAATAAATTCCTCAGTATTAAGAAAAGCAACTTAGAACAAAAATGTTTTCCTAGATGGTACCTTAAATCATCACTAATTTATGGCTTTTGGATTGTTGGCCTTTTCATAGCCATGTTCTATACCACTCTCCATCAGATAATTGATGGTTAGATTTTTCTTCCATATCCATATTTTCTTACATGGAACCCTAGTATGTGTTATTTTCGGTAATCTTCATACTTTCGACTCTTTATTTTAAATAGAGGCCTCGTTAATTCATTTTTCGATGTGGGATTTCAACTAAGATATTTTGAAACGTCACAAATGTGTTATCCCAATACCCTATATTTTGTTGAACCGATGGTACTTCAAATCATCATAGATTGATGAGTTTAAGGACCTCAATTATACACTTGTTTGTGATTGATGACGTCAATCACTACCTATAAATATTTACGTTTTTCCTCTGATTATATGTCTCTAATTGCCACCAATGTTCTCCTAATCAAGATCATAATTTGGTGGTGACCCTTTCATTTCTCTTTTCCTCATATTAAGACTAAATTTTAGTAACCCAATTTCCGATGTGGATTTTACCACAAATATATTATCTATTTTCAACCTTTTATTTTCGAAGAACAATTTCAAATTGCGAGGACGCAATTTATTGAAGGAGGGGAGAATGTAACACCCCAAGATTTCATAGTGTGTTATTTCTTCAAAATAATTCAATAACTTGCACTACACACAACACCGAGTTCAATTGCACCATGACTTACCCAAAAAAAAGCCATTAAAAGAGGTCATGAATAGCATTAACTACATTTTTAACTTTATATAATCCTTATAATTTTAGAATCCATATTATGAGTTTCTTAGTCATAATGCAAGAACAGATTCATTTTCAGTATTGCACTTTTATCAACTTTTGATAGTGAAACCTTTTTAAATACAATATTTTAAGCTTTTTGACTAAATGGAGACATCAAAAAATTTAGAATGAAACATCCCAAGCTTCCACGGTACGCTTTCCTTTGAATAAAACAGTAGCGTGTGTTGTACGCAACGTCGGGTTTTAACACACACCACAACCGATCAAACTAGCCGTTATGAATAGTAATACCTAAATTTTGAAATTATATATATTTTATATTTTGAAATGGAATTCATTTTTGGATTCGGAATATCGAATTTAGCCTAAGGTGAAATTTTGGTACTTTTCGGATAACTTTCATATTTTGATGAATAGTGAAAATTACTAAATTTTAATTAAAAACAACTTTTTTAATCAAAATAATTAATAGTGATAAATTATGAATTTGAGTGGTTTTAAAGTATATTTAGAATATATTTTTACAATTTAATATAATGTTGGTCATTAGACATAATTTTACAATTAAACCGAACATAAACAAGTGTCAATCTTTTGATAGTTATTATCTCTTAAAAACACGTTTTTTGTTTTGACAGCGGGAATTAATTTTAAATTAATTTCTGCCACTTCTATGTTTTGAATTTAGAAAAATGTATTCCATATTTGGATTCAGGATGTTCAAATTGTGTAAATAGGTAACTTTTATTTTTAGACATTTTGAATAATTACTGCGGTAAATATTTTATTTACCATGGTTAAGGGTAAATCCGGTAAATAAGGGTTAAAAAATAATATTATAATAATAAAAAATTACCCTAAAACGTGTATTAACCCTATTGGTTGATACATGGTCGACCATGGTCATCTTTGGGTCGATTTTGGGACCCCATGGATCCACTTGTAAGTGATAATGACACTTTATTTTAATTAAGTCAAAATGAATACAAAAATGACACAAGCATATATCTTTTAGAAAAACAATTGTTACATAGGGTTATATAAGTTGGATTTTAGATTATAAATATTCATTGGAAAGATAAAAAGATTTCCTACATAATGATATTTTATTTATAATTTTTAGACATTAAATAATTTATTTTATTTATGACACAATGATGATGCAGTAATTACTATAATAGTGAAAAATTAAAATAATTGATATTATAAATACCCAAAAAAAAAATATAATATGAAACTTTTAATGAATTAAACTAATTTTATAGGATAATATGATATATTAGGATTGATTTAATTGACTTTGTTCGAAGTAATCAATCTGTTATGAGTTTCACAAAAATCAACTATTGAATAGTGCCAAAATTGACATAAAAGAGTTCTTAAAACAAATATTATATTATTAATTGATATTAAATTCCTAAAAATCTAAGGTTCGGCCAAGAGACTTATATCATGATAGTTTCATCATTAATGGACCACTTGGGGGTCGCTTGGATGTATATAGTACGTTTATTAACCATATTATATAAAAATACAAAGAGACATTGTAAAAGTGAAACTAATTAACTTAGAGTTAATACTTAAAGATAAGGTTAATATAAGTACCCAAACCTGTCTAAATTCTATTGGTTGAGTGTTTTTCGACCTATACCCACCTTAACCGTTGAATAATCAACTTTGGAGCCATTAGAAACCGAATATGAATTTATTATAAATTAATATTTCTAGCTTTTCCAAAGGTGCCCCTCACCCCTCTTATAAAAGGGCACTCCTCCTTCTCATTTCTTCACACCTTCAAAGCCTTTTGGTTCGGCCAAACTCTGCCCAAATACTCTCCCAACATCCCTCACTACAACCTAGAGGCCTTAGTTTGATCATAAATCCAACCTAAGGATCCCTTTTGATCAAATCAAAAGGAAGAACCCGAAGAAGAGGTAATGATTTCACCACCCTTTTCCAAGTTCCTTTCTTCTTCCACTTCCTCTTTCTTTGTTCTTACCATTCTAAAATAATAACTCCAGTATCTTACATATACTGTGATGTTATTATAAATATGGTACAACCATATTCAGTATTCTATCCACCCTTTGAATAACATGTCACCATACGTGCATACGTACGACTTACCGTCTCCACGTCATGGTGTAATTGTTATTAAATATATTATTATTTGGATGGGTATAATAATGATGTGTAACTCATGTAAATAATAAATATAACATGTTAATGATTCTGTATATATTATATACCATCCATTTATATATTATTTTAATATCAAAAGAATGATATTGTCGCTCGTGCGTACGTACGGACTACCGTCTCCACGAACGCGATGAGATTCATTCTCCATCGTATCCATTCAAGTATAATTATCATTTGATGATTTAAAAATGATGTTTAAGGACTTCATATCATTCTGGATATTAATAATATACAACCTATCCTTTACAAACATGTCTTACGTAACAAAACATATAAAAGAAAACAAGTAAGTTAACACCCGAAACGACGATAATTCTAAGATATTATTAACAAATCAATGTTAAAAGATCATATATGATATCATATTAATATATATTATTCTTGTATAATTTAATAAAAATTATTTAACCATTATACAGGAGGTTAACCTACCCCAACCAAGGAAAAGTACAAGGTAAGGGGTTTTCATCTCACTCCTTATTTCCGTGAGATTCATGCCATATTGCCACCATCACCTTTTGTGTGGTGTATGTACTGCCCATAATTATATTCATTGAGTAATACACTCTAATTTATGTGTATTTACATATTAATTGTATGATACCTCTTTTATGGGTTGTATGTTTCATAATTCACCAAATTGGTAAGGGTTATTTCACAATCTCTTCATTATCCGAGGTTGTTTATTTGTAATAATCTACTGAGATCTCTTTATCATCCACATCCATGTTTCTTAAAAATGTATTTCAAAACATTTTTATTATTTACAAGAATATGGGTTAAAGTCATTTATACCCTTGTTTTTCTTTTTATAAGAGGTTTATAAAGGAATCTTTCCGTCGTTTTCAAAACAAGGTCATTTTTAACCTTTTCGACAGAATTAAGGTAAGAACGTTTTTTTTAAACTTATACGGCGGGTGCGGCTAATTTCCACCGTTATAAAATCTTCAAAACTTCCCTTACAAACTTATAGGAATATTTTCAAAGAAAATGTGTTATTTTATATGGATCTTAAATTATTTCAAAATAAAAAGAGATATTTCTTTAAAAAGAATTTTGATTTCATCTATGTCAACATCCTTTGATGGATTTTACGCTTATTTGAATTTGATCTATTGTGATACAAAACTTCTATATTGTATTGAAGGTTTTGTGATATGTTTGACTGTGGATGTGCTATTTTTATACCATTAATAGTTTATGGTGAAATTATTGACATTTCGTATGCTAGTTTTAATACGAATGTTTATGTTATGTTTAAACCTTTTCATATGGGAATGCATTGGACTTAGTAAGTGACGGGTGGAGCCCGCTATAGCTCCTCGATGCATCGGTAGGTCTCATGAGACAAACTAGTGTCTTGGCACAAGGCCTTGACAAAATATTATTTGTAGTCTTGGCACGAGGCCTTGACTAT
Organism: Viscum album; assembly: GCA_963277665.1. Lineage (NCBI taxonomy): Eukaryota > Viridiplantae > Streptophyta > Magnoliopsida > Santalales > Viscaceae > Viscum > Viscum album. The sequence goes on along the minus strand of OY728143.1, from coordinate 1,705,658,211 downwards.
GTGGTTATGATAGTCTGGCATTATGCATTCCAACATTATGAAAGTGGTTATTGATTTTTGCATGTGATTATTCGATTAGTAGAATATCCATGTGAATAAGTAAATGGAATTATTTCATTTTATTTATGCCATACCATGTTGAAAGTTCATGTTTGAAAGGCTTTTGTTTTAGTTATACATTGCCTTAAAAGTTTATTCTTATTTATGAAAGTTTCCGCTATTTTGTTATCCTTACTGGGCATTTGAGCTCACCCCTTTTATATGTTTTATTTTTCCCAGGAAGTGAAGAAGTAAATTATGAATGACCTGTAGGGATATTATGTGGGGATATGAGTGTGGATTATGGAGACATTATGTTGTTGTAGTAGTTTTTCATTTTATGATGTATTGTAAAACCTATGAATATATCTAGTGTTTCCAAGGATACTAAACCAATCGGTCTTTCGAGATTTGATCTTTCTTGTGATCATGCCAATGTTATGTAGTAATGCACCGACTCTGGGTAGCTGGGGTCGGGGCGCTACATTTTCATACAATGGAATCCCTTAATATCATTATTAATCTCATTTCAGCTATGCTCAGTATGAGAAAAAAGGAATGAAAAATGTTTATCTGACAATATAGAAGCAGGTGAGGGTAAAAATGAGGCATTTTGTATCATGGGGCGGTTGGAACAGGATCTAGGATCATGGTGTCTCTACGTATCCCATTGGAAAATGGGAATCAATCCCTACATTGTTCTTTGAAGGGACTTACCTATGTTTTTTTGGTCCATAATAAAGGTGGGGGTCATTTTTTAATGGTGGATGGGCCCATGACATAGAGTCTAGGAATCACTACGTATCTAACTGAAATGGGAATCAAGCCACATGTTGTTTTGGAAAGAGATATTTTCCACGTGGATCTGATTCTTACATAAGAACAAGAAAATTTTTCTTTCTACAACACAGATCTCACTCATGTGTAATGAATCGTTGATTAGAACATTGTGATCCCATACAGTTTAACATCATTTGGTTATGACCTCATATTACATGCAGTTTAACGTCTTAATGTAAGGGAAATCTATGCTATAAATATTAACATTATATAGCAAGGACCATTTATCAAGTAGTTTAATGTTGTATGATCTAGAGATTTTGACCATGTAGTTTAACATCTTGTAGTTAGGTTGTTTTTATCATGTAATTTTACATCATGCAATCATGAAAAGTTATTTCATCTACATGAAATATTTATTCAAGAACCTTGCATTGGTAGGATCCACAATGATCTATCCATCCATTGGAATGAATGAATAATCAGTGTTGGAGTAGAACCTATGTATGACATATGGTCCCTCTCATTTGGGCTCCAAATATGGAGGTTTCTTCCCCGTATCATTTGAGTTCTGATGACCAACACCATTTCTCCTTTTAGGAATGACCGAATCTGAACCTTTTTGTTGAAGGCTCGTGCAATTCGGTTTTGGTAAACTCCCAAATGATGAAATGTGTGAAATATTTTCTCATCTAGTTTCTCTAACTCATCAATCCATTTTTTAGATTTCTCATTTATGGATAACTGATCACATATGTAAATACAGAGAAAGGGTATTTGAACATCTATGGGTAGAACTAACTCTATCCCTTATACTAATGAGTAGGGGTTAATTGAGTGGTGGTGTGGTTCATGGTCTGGTAAGACCATAGAGTATGTGGGAGCCTATTTAGCAATGATTTCATGTCCTTTTCTACCATCTTATGGAGTATGTTGGACAAGGTCTTGTTAAAATCCTCTATCTTCATGTTGGTTGCTGCATTATAGCGGGATGAATGGTTGGTCATGATACAATATTGAAGGTATAACTTCTCCAGCATAGTAAATCAGAAATTGGTGTCATTGTCTATTAGTATTGTATGAGGGACACCAAATCTGACAATGATCTTTGATTTCACAAAGTTGACAATGCTTCTTTCCCTAACCACTTCGAGGGGTACAACATATACCCATTTGGAAATGAAGTCAGTTGTTTTGAGAATATAGTTGAATTGTTTAGTCATAATAGAATGATTTGGTCTCACGACATCCTTTCCCCATATAGAAAATGGAATGGTGTAGTTTGATGTGTGATGTAAATCTGGGGGTCAGTTGATGAAATAATCATGAACATGATAGGAATGACACTTTTTGGTGAATTTAGCACAATCCATCATAATAGTGGGCCTATAGTATCCAATAAATTGAATTTGATGAGAGGTATTGGATGCTTATTGATATGCCCCACAAGATTTGACATAAACTTCTATCATGACATTATTGGTCTCTTCTTTATCTATGAAACAATGAAGGACCCCATCAAGGCCCTCCTTATAGAGGACCTTTGGTTGTTTTGTGCCATTGTAAAGAAGAAAGTTGATTTCACATATTCAAATTTGTTCCTTTTTAGCCGTATCTAGTGGGAGTTCTCCCTTTTGAAGGTAATTTTCATTAGGTGGCCTCCAGATGGTTCAGGACCATACAACACAGTGAAAAGAAAAATCTCATTGATTTATTTCATCTTGTATTAGACGAATGGCGAAACCATCCGATGGTTGAAAATTCTGATGACTGTTTCTTCCCAGTATGGATCAGCCAGATCCATGGCCGTATTTTCCAAAAATGAAGCCTATTAATTTTGAGACTAAGGAATATGAGTTAATGTTAGATATATGGGGAACTCAACAATCAGTTCTTGAACATTGTCCATCAATGGAATTATATCCTCCTTCTTGATTGCATAGTCACTTTTGACTTCCATGATGACTAGTTCTGAATCACCTTTTATTTTCAATTGTTATTCTTGTACATGAAGTACAAGCTATTGGCCTACAATGAGAGCCTTCTACTCTTATTCAATGATTGTGCACCCCTTTGACATTAGTAATGATTAAGGTAGGATTTCATTTTCTGGAGATATGAGTATGAATCCTGTCCTCACATTTGAGAGCTTAGGATCTTCCATCCTTTTCCCTATCAGGAATCTAGATTCACTGTCAAAATGTATCCCCTATGTTTCATAGTCCTCTTGAATAGAGAAAACATCTTCATCAGGTAGTTCAATATCCAATGGTGTCATTTCAACTAAAGGTTGTTCTACTAGTAAATCCACCAATGTCTGGATTTTGATAATTGTTTTAGGAACACACCATATTTCAAACTACTATAGGATCCCCTCAAACCATGACAGACATCCAGTTTACATTGGACGGTTGGGAATATACTTGTGTGGGTTGATACGAGAGAACAAATAGACATCGTGGTGCTACATATAGTGCCTTAGCTTATGGGATGCAAATAATGGGTCAAGGAAACTCTTTTAAATATTTTATTAACAAGTCTTAGTGTCAATAATTGTTTGGATAAGATAATAGAGACTATTTTAGATGCTGAAATCCTTCATATATTCAAGGAAAGAACATAGTGATAACTCCAAGTAAGTCACACATAGAATGATCGTTCCTCCTTCGATGGATGGAATAATAACTAGAGGGATTATTATATAATTCTTGAGATCGTTGAATGCTTCTTGAAAGTCATCTGTCCATTCATATGCAACATCGTTTTCATCATCCTAGTGAAGGGAAAACATTTTCCATAATGGTTGACTATGAAGCAACAAATGTAGTCCAAATTTACTTAAAGTCCTCTCAACTCAGTGGGGTTTCAGGGACGTAACATTACAAGGATATCCAGTGTCTTATTGGGGCCGAATTCAATGACATGATGACATACGATGAAGCCGAGAAATATTCCTCAAGTAACTGCAAAATAAAATTTCAAGGGATTCATTTTCAGACTATGTTGTAACATTTTTTTGGAGAAGACATCATGATCCGATAGGGTGTCTGTAATTATCATGATTTAACCCCAACTTCCTCAACATAACATTCAATGAATTTTCCTAGGAAGGGATTGAATATGTAATGCATTTTATTCTTGTATGTGGTGCTAGTATTCTAGAGATAGAAGGGCATTAACATGTAGGAAAATACTCCTCGGGGATCCCCAAAGGTGGTGCCCTATTCATCTTCTAAAGCCATTTAGATTTGGTTATATCATTAATATCCTTCCATGAAGAATAAAACCTGATATCCAGTGGTTACATTAATCATTAATTATATGATGGGGACTGAGATTTCTTATTTTAGGCAGTCCCGATTGAGATCCTTGAAATCAGTGAAATCACTGATTTTTTATGTTCTTATTTTTGATGGGGACTATATTGAAAAGTCGTATGTGATATTGGTCCTCCTGAATTAATTTATATATGATGATATTTTCAACTTCAGCCTCTATCATGGATGGATGTGTTGGGTGTGTCATCCTGGCATCTTGCTTGTAGCCACGATGGTCTTCCAGAATGCCCAGGTGGTGAGTAGCCATCTTGGTATCAAATCCTAGAATTTTTGTATAATTATAGGTGATAAAATATAAATTCTACCTAAGGAAGGAGGTGTATTCATATTTCTCTTTAGAATACTTGACTGCACTAATCAGGGTCAGCTACATGTCTTGTTCAGTAACCAGTTTTATTTTCCTAAGTTAATTAATGCTGGTAGAGACACCCTCTTTGAATGAGGGATGGAAATCCCTAAGGTTAACCTCTTCTTCTTCTCCCACCCCCTTATAATTTTCTTCTTATTCTGATGGGGATTGTTTTTTATATGAGCTCTTTTGGGTTAAGAGGAGAGTCACAATTTTGGAATTTGGAGGTTGAGAAGATTTATTCTTGACCCAACGGGCGGTGGGGAAGTTTATGGAGAGGATGGAGTAGAGGAATAAAATGTATCTTCTTTATCTTCTTCCTTAGTAGGAGAGTTATAGGTCATCTAGGGATTTCATGATAGAATTAAGTAATTTCTATTAGAGTATTTACCATTATCTTTGGGGTCAAGGGATGTTTCTGCATTGTTATGTAACACCCCAACAATAGGTTCCCAGAGTCGGTGCATTATTTTAAAACAATTGCATGATTATAAAGAATCCAGTCCTGAAAGACTGATCAGTTGAGCAGTCTTGGAAAATAGATTATATACATGAACGTTACATTACAATTTCTATCGTACACCAAAAAATAATTTGATAACGCCATTGTTCCCTTAGATTAACCCTGCATCTCAAACATAAAACACATCATGGGATCCTGGGAAAATAAAACATAAGAAAGGGGTGAGCTCAGATGCTCAGGAGGGTAAATAATTTAGCAGAATATAACATAAAAAATAGGAATGGTGAATAATTGAAAACGCATGCCTTTACAAATAATAAACATGAACAATTTATGGAAGAAATATGAGCTGAGTAAATAATTCCATAATATAACATAGTCATGGGTATTATACTAGTCGAATTACCACATGAACCATCAATATTATTTTCATAATAAGGGAATGTATAATGCTAGACATACTAAAACATTTTTTCAAGGAAGCATCCAAGACGTCTAAAAATGATAAAGGTCTAGGCAAAAACCATATATAAAATTGGTAAAGGCCTCATCCAATTCCACGAATAATTGTCTCATGAGACCTATCGATACATCAAGGAGCTATATCGGGCTCCATCCGTCACTTACTATGTCTAATACATTCCTCATATGAAAAGGTTGAAACATAACATAAACATTCAAATTAGAACTAGCATACGAAATGTGAATACTTTAACCATATACCATGAATGGTATAAAAATAACACATCCACAGTCAAACATATAAAAAATCCTTCAATACAATATGGATTATTTGTATCATAATAAATCATCATCAAACAAGTTTGAAATCCATCAAAGGATGTTGACACAGATGAAAATGATTTGTAAAACTCTTTGAGAGAAATATACATTTTCCATGAAAACATTTAAAAGTTATGCAATTAAAAAAGGAATACATTTGAAGATATTTTGTAATCAAAGTGTCTCATAATTATTTAAAACTTTTGAAAGAAATTGACATTTTAAAAACCATCATCTCCATATAAATAAATCCTTAAAAACCATTTTGAAAACATGGAAATTATTGAGAATGATTTAGAAGAATAAATATTTAAAACATTTAAAATGACGTTTTAATAAAAGAGTCCCTCAAAATAATCCCATCGAAAACTATTTTATGAAATATGGGCCTGGATAATAAATATTTCCCAGTAAAAACGTACCCATAAACAATCTCGAATAATAATGAGATTGAGGAATTAATCCTTACCTTGCACTATGCATTGGTCCAGGTTACATTTAAACTCCTGTATAATGACCATAGTATGTTATTAAATTATACTAGAACCATATTCATATTTATTATATCATACATGATTCATTTATGAAATTATACTACCCATTTAATAATGAATTCTATGTTAAATTAACATTTTGGGTAATAATCACTTTGTTTATCGTATGTGTTTTAACTTGTTATTCGTATCATTTAGATCATGATTTAAATGATTCCAGAATATAAAAAATGATTTATATATCATATATTTTTTATATAAATATTTATAATAGATGTATATATGAAATGGAAGGCACCATTTATGGAGACGGTAGGCCGTACATACGCATAAATGCTATTTCCATTTTCACATCGTATTGAACTGAAGTAAGTGAATAAGATATATGTAAGTACATAGAGACACACACACACACACACAAACACACACACAAAAACACATCCACAGTAGCATTATTATGTCATATATTACATATTTATTAATAATATATATTTTTACAATTATCGTTGAATAGTGAACATGGAAATGAATCTCATCGCGTCCTGGAGACGGTAATCCGTACGTACGGACAAGCGAAAATATCATTATTTTGTTATTAAAATCGTATATAATTGGATTTTATATCATATATAAAGAATAATTAACATGTTATATTTATTATTTACATCAATTATACATCATTATTATACCCATCCAATATAATAATGTATTGAATAACAACTACACCACGACGTGGAGACGGTAAGCTGTACAGACGCACTTATGGTGACATGTCCTTCATAGGATAGATAGAATAATGAATATTGTTGTATAATATTTATAATAACATCATAGTATATATAATATCCATTATTTATTGTTTTATAATGGAAACAAAAAGAAATGAAGAAGTTGAAGGAGAAAATAACTTGAAAGAGGTGATGACATATTTACATCTTATTCGGGTTCTTCCTTTTGATTTCATCAAAAGGACTCCATTGGTTAGATTTCTGACCAAGTAAAGGCCTCTATGATGAAGGGAGGATAGTTGAGAGGATGTTTGGGCATGGTTTGGATGATACAAATGTCTTTGAAGGTGTAAAATTGAGAGAATGGGGAGTCCCTTTTTATAAGCGGGGTGAGGGGCACCTTATGAAAAGATTGAAATATTATTTAATAATAAAATCATATTCGGTTTAAGATGGCTCCAAATTAATTTAATTCGAATATAATGTAGTTATGGGTTGAAATCCGATCAGCCAATAGGTTTTAGAAAAATTTAGGTTACCATTTTAACCTTGTCTTTTAGATTTATCTTTAAGTTAAATACATTATCTTTTACCGTGTCTTCTTGTATTCTTACACTATATGGTTAATAAACATTCTATAAACATCCAATAGAACCTCATGTTGTTAATTAAGGACATATATAATATTATTTAATCCCTTTGGCTGAACATTATATTTTTATGAAAATTATATCGACCAATAATATAGTATTTGTTTTAAACATTAATTTATGTTAATTTTGAAACTATTTGGTATATTGTTTCTGTGAAAGTCATAAAAACCTTATCACATCAAAAAAAATATATATAATCAACCATAAAATGTCCTATTAACCTAGAAATTAGTTTAATTAATCAAAATTCCCAAATTACATTTACTTGGATATTTATAATATCAATTATTTTAATCGTTCATTAATAAATAAATTATTGCATCATTGTTGTGTCATAAATAAATTAAATTTATTAATGTCTAAAAATTATATATAAATTCCATTATGTAGGAAATATTTTTATCTTTCTAATGAATCTTTATGGTCGAATTTATCTTTTTTAGAACCCTATATTAAAATGTTTTAGTTATGAAAACTTGAATTTAATAGTTTTAACTATTCTTTAAATTAAATAATAATAAATGACCTAATCTAATCCAATTGTACCTAAAGGGTCATATTTTTTTCCTAAGGGTTTTTTGGTAGAATTAAAATTATTCAATAGAATTATGACATGTGTTAGGGTAACCATAATATCATTTTTACCTTTAATTACCCAATTTACTTTTAACTGTGGTAAATAGAAGTAAAAAGTTACTATTCACCAAAAATTATTTTAATCTTATTGAACCAAATATTACTTACTGATATCAAATATGTATCTCATATTTTTTTAAATTAATTTCATATAAGTGGTAAAATTATGTTTTAATTCAAATTTTCAAATGCTCCTAGGAGGTGGGTAAAAGACGGTAAAAAGTTCAATAAAACTTTTATATATCTAAAGTTATTACAAAATGACTCCAATGAATTACATTGAACTTATATAGTTATTATATATCTATTTTTTCCTAAAATAAATTTAAATAAAATAAAAATTATTTAAATAAAAAGTTGGTTTTAAACAATAACTCAATGTTTTTCAATATTCGTCAAAAATTGAAAGTGTTCAGAAAAAACCAAAAATTCACCCTAAGCTAATTTTGATATTCCGAATTCAAAAATGAAGTATATTTTACCAAATTAAAATCATATAAGTTGAATATATTAATTTAAAATTAATTCTAATTTTCAAAATAAAAAAATGGGTTTTTAAAAAAGAAAAAACTATCAAAAGATTCACATGTGTTTATGTCAAATTTAAATGTGAAATTACTTATAATGTCCAAAATTGTATTAATTGATAAAAATATAATCTGATTATAATTTCAAACCATTCAAATGTATAATTGAACACTATAAATTATTTTGATTAAAAAAGTTGTTTTCAGTTAAAATTTATTAATTTTTACTATTCACCCAAATATGAAAGTTATTAGAAACACACAAAAAATTTATCAAAACTAAATTTTTATGTCTCGATTATATATAAGTAGTTTATTTTGTCAAATTGAATATATAAAATGTCAAATATTGGATTTATAAAAGGGTTTTCCTTTAAAAGGTGATAAAATTTCATTTTTCAAAAAATACTTCATTTATCTGAAAAAATGAATTTTTTTATATTATATCTAAGAAACACATAATATGGCTGTTAAAATTATATAGAGTATATAAGATTCAAAATTCAGTTAATACTATTTATAACCTCTTTTTTTTAACTACTAGTTTGGTAATGTTTTGGTGTGCTCGAACTCAGTGTTGCGTGTAGTGCAAGCTTTTAAATTACATTAATGAGATAACATACTATGAGATCTTGGGGTGTTACATTCTCCCGTACTTCAATAAATTTCATCCTTGAAATTTGAAATTATTCTTTGAAAATGAAATGTTAAAAATATTGAAATACTTTTTTGGAAAACCCAAATCAGAAATTGGGTTAATAAAATTAAGTCTTAATTAGTGGGAAAGGGAAATGAAAAAGATACCACCAAATTATGATCTCAATTTGGAGAAAATTGGTGGAAATTAGAGACCCATAATTAGAGGGAAAACATAAATATTTATAGGTATTGATTGTGGTCATTAATTACAATATATAATTTAAATATATTGACATAAAAAATCCATTATAAAAACCATTTTCAATAAAAAAATACGTAAAAAGATTATATGGTATTTATTTTCTTTTTTTAAATTTTTTTTTGGCTTTTTAAGGAAACAAATTACCAAATAAAAATCACGGAGTTGGAATGGTCATTGTCACTTATTATATTAAAAAAGACATTACTTTTTATTTTTCGTTTATTAAATCACATCGTTGAAAAAGATTCCCCTTGAAATGAATAGTCAAAGGGTTTTATACACTGTATAAAAAATGTTGTTTAGAAATCAAAGGATGCCTCAATTAAAGGATATTGATATGATGTCCCTTAACTAAAGTTTAAGAATTAATTTAGTCATAGAATAAGAGGGATATATATATATATATACATGACAAGTAGAGTTACATCCTTCAACTAATTCCTACCACAAACTCATCTTTCACTCCAAAAGATTTCAAAAAAATATTCTATTTATCCTAATCGTATAGGGTTCCAAAAATAATGAATTTATAATTCACCTATCAGACCTTTTAAAAAAGAAACTACATTATACAATAATGGACATCATTTAAGCCAGTGGTAGGTGATGCACCCTTGTGTCCCTTCAGTTGGGGGTTCAAGTCTCGCGGCCTTGCCAAACACGATTGGTTATCGCCTGACCTATGGGTTGTAATTTTTATGAATATCCAAAAATAAACTTAAAAATTGTATCCAATTTCAAACTTAACACATTCCAACCTTTAGACTTATCAAAAATACTTCTATCCAAGCTCACAGTCCAAAATTTATAAGGAAGTTAAATATAATGAAGATCCTTTTTTCCACGTAATAACATGTAAACACCTTAATCATGTATTCTTTTAAAACATGGTAACACCCTGAATTAACATAAAACCTTATTGATTACATAAATTCTCCCATATTCTTTATACAATACAGGATATATTCCTTATATCCAAATTTTTTGAATATTCCAATAATGATGAAATAAAAAAACTATTAATCAGTTCCAAGGAAGTCAAGAATATCCACTATAATTTATCCAAATAAACCATCTCTTATTCCAAAATCACAACCTCATTATCAAGAACATATTAAGGATTACCTTTCCATCAACCACATATTTTCTAAAAAAATGTAGCTTACTATTAAATCACTTTTCTTAGAACCATATAATCTCAAATCCTCAATAAAATAGTACTGTAGTAGAATTGTTATTTATCTCCATAATTCATATAACCAGTATATTGTTGATAAAACACTCAAATGAAATAATTCTATAATAACAACATAAGAACCCTAGTCATTCCTCTTCATCTAAGGTAGTATCATAATTTTATTATTATCCAATAGCATCATTTTCGGTATACTCTTATGATTGTGACATTGATTTGTGTAGTGTCTCGATGCCCTGTGGATGAGGCATTTTACATTTGAAACCTTTTTCTTACCCTTGGAATCACGTACTTGGTGTCCTTTTTCTCCAAACTTATATCAAAATCCCATTAAATTCAAGCATTTACCAAGGTGATTCTTTCCACATTTATCACATATGGGAAAATCCTTCTTTCCCCTCTTCTCTTTATCCATCTTTCTCTCTACCATCCTTTTATTCTTTTTCTTACCTTTAAATACATACGACTTAGGTAATTCTTTACTTATATTATTAACACATGATATTATTTCTTCATATGTTGAGAATACAAGGGAGACTATTTCCCTTCTAAATTTTGGCTTAATACCATGAAAGATATGATCCTTCTTACTCTTTGGATCATACATATTGCTGGAATTGTCATTCCTTCTACTGGACACCATTTTTGAACAATGGAATACACTAGGTGAGTTTATGAATCACAATTAATAATTCCAAACATGTAAAATACCTAACATAAATTGAACCGTTTATGGATATAATCCATAATAATGAAAATGTTTTCTTTGAGGAAGTGTTTACTACAAAATATTTCATAATGGCTAGTAATGAAAATGTGAATTATCCTAAGCATATCCCCCCTAAGTTTCATAACCAAGAGTGTAGCAAGGCCCATTGTCGTGCACCAGTACCCATTCGAGTCAATCTCAAATTGTTCTTTTCAGTTTTTACCCCTATGTACATCTGTGCCAGAGCCACCTCTACCTACTCGTATCCAGACAGGGATGTATTGCTTGGAAAACACACAAAATCTCTAAATTATCAAAATTCTAGAAAGTTATTATATACTAATACTCAATTAGTATCTTAGGGTAATGTTACCTAATTAGAGTTTATCTAAATTTATTTCCAAGTTTGTTGCTAAACTTCCTATGATACCAACTGTAATGACCTGACTCTAGATTCCCAAGGTTGGTGCATTATTTTAATATATTGGAATGATTATAAGAAATTATGTCCTAAAATACAGATCAGTTTAACAGTCTTGGGAAATAGATTACATACATGAACATTACATTAAACTTTATAACATAAAACAAAAAAATAATCCTTTGAGAATTCCATTGTTCCCTTAGCTTGACCCTGCATCTCAAACATAAAACACGTCTTGGGATCCTTGGAAAATAAAACATTAGAAAGGGGTGAGCTCAGATGCTCAGTAAGGGTAGATAATTTAGTGTAAGATAACATAAACAATATGCATGGTGAATAATTGAAAACTCAAGCCTTTACAAATAATAAACATGAACAATTTATGGAAGAAATATGAGTTGAGTAAATATTGTCATAATAAAACGTAGTCATGGGAATTATACTAATCGAATAACCACATGAACCATCAATATTATTTTCAAAATGAAGGAATTTATAATGCCAGACATTCAGAAACATTTTGTCAAGGCCTTGGGCAAGTCGTCTAAAAATGATTAAGGCCTCGGCCAAAACCATATATCAAATTGGGAAAGGCCTCATCCAATTACACATATAATTGTATCATGAGACCTACTGATGCATCGAGAAGCTATAGTGGGCTCCACCCATCACTTACCATTTCCAATGCATTCCTTATATGAAAAGGTTGAAACATAACATAAACATTCGTATTAGAACTGGCATATGAAATTTCAATACTTAAACCAAAAACCATTAATTGTATAAAAATAAAACATCCATAGTCGAACATATCACAAAACCTTCAATAAAATATGTATGTTTTTTATCATAATAAATCCTCTTCAAACAAGTTTAATATCCATTAAAATATTTTGACATAGATGAAAATGATTTGTAAAACTCTTTGAGAGAAGTATCCCTTTTTCATGAAAATTTTTAAAAGTCACACAATTTAGAAAGGAATACATTAAAATACATTTTTTAAATCAAAGTTTTCCATACCACTTTCAAACTTTTGAATGGAATGATCATTTTAAAAACATTCATGTATATATAAATAAATCCTTAAAAACCATTTTGAAAAAATGGACATTAATGAGAATGATTTAGTAGAATAAATTTTTAAAACATTTAAAATGATGTTTTAATAAATGATTACCTTAAAATAATCCCATTTAAAATTACTTTATGAAACATTTAAATGGATAATAAATATGTCCCTATAAAAACTTACCCACAAACAATCTCGAATAATAATGAGATTGAGGAATTAACCCTTACCTTGGACTTTGCATTGGTATAGGGTATCTTTAACCACCTGTATATTGACCATAGTATCTTATTAAATTATATAAGAACCATATTCATATTTATTATATCATACATTATTCATTTATGACTTTATACTACCCATTCAATAATTTTTTCCATGTTAAATTAATATTTTGGGTAATAATCACTTTCTTTATCGTATGTGTTTTAACTTTTTATACTTGATCATATCATTTAGATCATGATTTAAATGATTCCAGAATATAAACCTTGATTTATATATCATATATATTTATAATATAAATATTTATAATAGATGTATATATGAAATGGAAGGGACTGTTTATAGAGACAGTAGGTAGTACGCATGCATAAACGTAGTTTCATTTTTCATATCGTATTGAATAGAAGTAAGTGAATAAGATATATGTAAGTACATACATACATACATACATATATACATACATACATATATATATATATCTCTAGTAGCATTATTATGTCATATATTACATATTAAGTAATAATATATATATTTTTATAATCATCGTTGAATGGTGAACATGAAAATGAATTTCAATGCGTCATGGAGATGATAATCCGAATTTACACAGGAGCGGCAATATCATTATTTTGATATTAAAATTGTAACACCCCAAGCTTCCACAATATGATTCTCTTTCAATAATGCAATATCTTTCATTGTACGCAAGTTCGAGATTCTAACACACATCGACCAATCAAAGTAGCCATTATGAATAGTAATACCCACTTTTTGAATTATATAAATTTTATATTTCAAAATGGATTTCATTTTTGGATTCGGAATATTGAAATTATCCTATATTTAATTTTTGGTATTTTTCTGAGAACATCCAATTTTCATAGAATAGTGAAAAATACTTAATTTTTTTTAATAAAAATAATTTATAGTGATAAATTATACTATTTAGTGGTTTTAAAGTATAATTAGAATATAATTTTACCATTTAATCCATTGGTGGTTATTGGAATTAATTTCACTTTGAAATTGGACATAAACAATTGTCATTGTTTTGAATGATATTGTTTCTTAAAAACACGCTATTTGTTTTGACAACGAGAATTAATTATAAAATTAATTAATGAAACTTATAAGATTTGAATTTTGTAAAGTAGACATCATTTTCAAATTCTTAATATTAATTATATCTTAGGGTGAATTTTTGGTATTGTTCTGAAAAACATCAATTTTTGATGAATTGTGAAACCACTAAGTGGTAGTTAAAAAAACCTATTTTTCGTTTAAATGAATCTTTACCGCTTCTATGAATTGAATTTAAAAAATGAAACATACATGGTTGTCATTATTAAGTGAAATTTGGTTCAATGGGATGAAAATAATTTTTGGTGAATAGTAAATTTTGAGTTTTTTTAACTGCGATTAGAGGTAATTAGGGTAATTTAGGGTAAAAATGATATTATAAGAATATAAAAATATCATGACACATGTCCTACTCTTATTGGATGAGTCATGGGAATCCTAGACAAACCTTGAGACAATTTTTGGGACCCCATGGAGGCACTTGGGTAAGATAATGACATTAATACCTTTTATTTAAAGTAAAAAATAAAAATGTCACAAACATGTATTGTTTTACTAAATTTTTTTTAGAAAAGGTTATACAAGTTATATTTTTGACTATAAATATTCATTTGAATGATAGAAATATATAATACATCATGGTAATTTTTTTTATAATTTTTAGACATTAAATAAATTAATTTATTTATGACACCAAGATGATGCAGCGATTACCTCATTAATGAACGATTTAAATAAAATGAAAAGAAAAGGTAAAATATAAGACATAAAATTGTCAAAAACCTATTGTATGGGTGTATTTATAACCCTCATCACCTTATATTAGAAATATATCATTGTGGGGCCTTTATAATCCGAAAAACATTTAAAATAAAATAATATTTTCAATCTTTCCAAAAGAGCCCCTCCTCTCCTCTTATAAAAGGCCCCCACCTCTACCACCTTATTCACACATTCAAATCTATTTGGCTCAGCCAAACTCTTCCCAAATACCCTATCAACTTTCCTACCTTCATCTTAGAAGCCTTATCTTAGGCATAATGCACTTCAAGATTCCTTTTGGTTCAAACCAAAGAGAGTTACCCAAACTAAAGGTAACGATTTCCCTTTACATCCTTTATTTTATTTTACTTATACAACACCTAAACTATTTTTATTCTTTTATTTAAAAAAAACTAGTATCCTCAATTTACTTGGATGTGTTATGAGAAATATTCTGACTACACTTACACACTCCTCCATCTAATGGTTAAATAACATACTGTTTCTGTGGGTGGTGAATTACTGCCTCATGAAACAATGATTGTTCAATCTTCTTATAACACCTCTCATGGTGTCCATTAATATGTCACTATATTTATATATTATATATATTATGTTTATGTTTTCCTTATTCTTTTTTAATTTTCATTTATGGAAAAACTTTATTATTTTCATTATGGGTAAACACGATAATTTAATTTTAGGAAGTGCGGACTACCACCCCCTCAAAGTGATTTGAATCATTAATGTCATATGTGGAATATATACTGGATGGAGTTAATGATATTATATATGATATTATACTGGAATTATAATATACCTTTATATCATTATGATTTCATTCCATTAAATATGAAATTTAAATGAAAGTAGCGTTCATGCGTACGTACGGCTTACCATCTCTATGAACGATGCATTTCATTTCTTACCTCTAAATGTTATGTAATATTATAAATGACTGTATATACTAGATATATATGATATATATGATATCTAAATCATGAATATAATTCTATAGATAATGGATATTTTACCACATAAACAATTTGTAATTATATGATGTTTATTTTTGACTCAAGTACCAAGGATCGACAAAATGACCGTTATTAAATTAAATGATTACATAATGTTCATAACTTGGTAATAAGTGATGTAAAAGGAATAATGAACTTGAAAAATGTTCTTAAGCAAATATAAATTAACTATAGTTTATTATTCAGAATATTAAAGAATGATCGAGTCAAGTCGGACACGCGGTAAGGGACTTCGTCTCAATATCCTTTCATTGAGACATATTTTGTTTTATACACAACTTTCTTTTATATGTTGTATAAAACCCTTTTACTTTTACATTTATTCAAAAGTAATCTTTTTAAAATATGTGTTTTTACTAAATGACCAAAAGGAATGTTTTGTCTTACGTATTCGGCGGCAACGACTTCTACGCCGCCGTGACCATTATTTGAGTTTCAACTTCCTCTATAAGCCATAACTTTTTTTAAATAAAAAATAAATACCATGATTTAATTTTCTTTTATTTTGGTATTGAAAATGGTTTTGATAATGTTTTGATTATATCAATGGGTTGTATTGATATCATATGATTGAAATGTGGAAATTTTATGTTTACTTTTTGCTTGTTTTATGTGATATGATTATGTTATGGTTCTTGGGAATTGTTTATGATATGTTTAAACCTTTTTATATAAGGAATGCATTGGACTAAGTAAGTGACGAGTGGAACCTACTATATATCTTAGATGCATCGATAGGTCTCATGAGACAAACTAGTGTCTTGGAACAAGGCCTTGACAAAATCTTATTTGTAGTCTTGGCACATGTCCTTGACTATGTGGTTACGATAGTCTGGAATTATGCATTCCATCATTATGAAAGTGGTTATTGATATTGCATGTGAATATTATACTAGTAGAATATCCATGTGAATAAGTAAATGGTATTATTTTATTTTATTTTTTCCATGTTATTTCGAAGATCATTTTTAAAAGGATTTTGTTTTAGTTATACAATTTCCTTAAATTTTTAGGCTTGTTTATGAAATTTTCCGCTATATGGTTATCCTTACTGAGTATCTGAACTCACCCCTTTCTGTGTTTTATTTTTCCCAGGATATGAAGAAGTGTATTATGATTGACCTGTAGGGATAGTATAATGGATAATTGTGATCAAAGGGGACAAGATGTTGTTGTTGTTTTTATTTCATGATGTAATGTACAACATATGAATGTATCTAGTGTTTCAAGGCTACTAAACTAATCAGTATTTCGAGACATGTTCTTTTGTTATCATGCCAATGTTATGTAATAATGCACTGACTCTGGGTAACTAGGTTCAGGGTGTTACGGTTGGTATCAGAGGCAGTTTAATACTAACCTTGAAACTAGATTTTGGTAAACTCTGATTAGAGCACATTACCCTAAGATAGTCTTTGAGGATTAGTATAGAAGAAAATCCTAGAATTTTGGTAAATTATAGATTTTGTGTATTTTCTGATCAATACATCCCTGTCTGGATAAGAGTAGGTAGAGGCAGCTCTGGCACAAATGTAACTTGGAGTGAAAAGTCTGACAAGGAGTTTTGGGCTTGACCTAGGGTATCCTGGTACACGACAACGTGCCTTTCTGCACTCTTGGTTACGACACTCTCAGGGGATATGCTTTGGATAATATCTCACTTTATTTACAAACCATTATGAAGGATTTATGAGTATATACCTACTCAAAGAAAACCTTTTTATTATTATGGATTATATCCATAAAACTATATAATTTATGTTAAGTATTTCACAAGGTTGGAATTATGTATTTCGATTCATAAACTAATCTAGTTTATGACATTGTTTAGAAATGGCACATAGTGGAAGGAATGGAAACTGTATCAATTCATGCACTCCATGTAGGGATTTATCTCATGCTCAAGATAATTATAGTGGATCTGGAGATACAACTGGTGCTGATCAGCTTATCACCATACTGGGACCACTCACTCAGGTTATGAATAATAACCTTACTCATATAGAACACCATGATACGGAACATGGAAGATCAATTTTAGACTGATTCATGAGGAAAAAACCACCAAAATTTAATGGGGGTACAAATCCATTAGTAGCTGAGCAGTGGATAAATTTCCTAGAAAAAATATTTCAAGCTTTAGGTAGTAGTGAAAGAGAAAAAGTTGTCATGGAAGTTTACCACCTCACAGGAGATGCTGATCAATAGTGGTCATTAATTCAAAATAAAAAGGAAGATGAAGAAGTATCATGTATGGAATAGAGAGAGTTTTAATATATTTTCTTAGAAAAATAATTTCCTCATGACCCTTGAGTGGATATGGAAAGATAATTTCCGAGTCTGAGGAAAAAGGAGGATGACAATGTAGCAATGTATGAGTCTAAATTTACAAGGTTAGAAAAGCTTGCTGTAGATTATATACGTAACCAAAGAATTAGTATTGATCATTTAATTGATGGGTTAAAACCATTTCTCTATCTATATTTAGTATAAAAATCCTTCTCATCGTACGAAGACATTGTCTCATTTTCTATCAAGACAGAAAAGGATTTCTTTAAGTCTTATGACAACAAAGTAAAGCAAGAGAAGAAGATAACGGTGGAGCAAGATACAGATAATGTGAAAAAGGGAAGAATAATTTTCCATTATGTGATAACTGTTGTAAGAAACACCCCGGTACTTGCCTAAAATGAATGAGAGTTTGTTACAAATGTGGAGAAAAAGGTCACCAGACTCGTGATTGTAATGGAAAGAAAGATGCTATTAATGTTGAATGCTACAATTTTAGAGAAATGGGGCATTATGCAAATGCATTCCTTAAGCGCTAAGGAAACATACCTCAGAAAAGGCCAAGGGAGAAAGGCCAAGCTTATGCTGTTACTATAGATGAAGTTGAATAATTATTGTATTTGTGTTTTTGGACTCAAGAACTATATTATGGTTATATGAATAATGTGAGATATATAAGGATTGTACTACAGTACTTGTTGTTTTCATTAAGGTTTTAATATGATGAAGGTAATCAGTTTTTTATTATGTGATAGTAAGAGAAACTTCACTTTGTTTGGGGAATCTGATGTTACAATTGGTTTTGGAATTTAGAGACCATTTAGAGAAAGTCTGGGCAGCGGTATTTTGGATAAGTATAGAGTTTGGAATTGATTAAGTTGAAATTTGGATAGTATTGTTTAAGGTTAAAACATTTCTGAATATTATTTTTGGAATATTATGATACTATATTTTAGGAAAAGGACAACTTGCAAGTCGGGGGATAACCTGTCGCGTCGGACAAAGCTGGAGGAATCGAACCCACAACTATAGTGCGATAGGCCTTTATTACCTACCACAAGACTAAAGGAAGTCCTTGGTTATTACAAAATAGTTTTCCTAATCTAAATAGTATGTGTTAATATTTGGAACCTTGTACGATTAGGATAAATATAATATTTTGGAGTTCTATTATCTTTTTGAGTGAAAGATGAGTTTGTGGTAGAAATTAGTTAATGGTTGAAACTCTACTAGTGAAGTATATATATATACCTCTCTCTTATTATATGAATAAATTAATTCTTAAACTTTAGTAAAGGGATATTAAAACAAAAAATGTGTTATCCTAATAACTTATGTTTTGTTAAACTGATGATATTTTAAATCACCATAGATTGAAGGCTATGAGGCCCTCAATTTTGCACTTGTTTATGATTGATGACCTCAATCACTCTCTACAAATATTTATGTTTTTCCTCCAATTATGTGTCTTTGATTACCACCAATGTTTTCCTAATTGAGATCATAATTTGGTGGTGACTTTTTCATTTTCCTTTCCCTCTTATTAAGTCTAAATTTTATTAACCTTATTTCCGATGTGGGTTTTCCACAAAGGTGTTTTCTATATTCAACCATTTATTTTTGAAGAACAATTTCAAATTACTAGGATGCAATTTATTAAAGGGGGGAGAATGTAACACCCCAAGCTTCCACCGTATGCTTCTCTCTTAATAATGCAATAGCTTGCATTGTATGAAAGTTCGAGATTCTAACACAACGTGACCAATCATGGTAGCCGTTATAAATAGTATTACCCACTTTTTGAATTATATAAATTTTTAATTTCAAAATGTACTTCATTTTTGGATTCGGAATATCGAAAGTTGCCTATGTTGAATTTTTGGAATTTTTATGAGAACATCCAATTTTCGAGGAACAGTGAAAAATACATAAATACAAATTTTTTAATCCAAATAATTTATAGTGATAAACTATACTATTGAGTGGTTTTAAAGAATAATTAGAATATCATTTTACCATTTTATCCAATGTTGGTCATTAGAATTAATTTCACTTTGAAATTGAACATAAATAATTATCAATATTTTGATTGATATAGTTTCTTAAAAACACGCAATTTGTTTTGACAACGAGAATTAATTATAAAATTAATTAATGAAACTTATATGTTTTTAATTTTTTAAAATAGAAATAATTTTTGAATTCGGAATATAAATTATAGATTTGGGTGAATTTTTGTTATTGTTCTGAAAATTTTTAATTTTTAATGAATAGTGTAATAACTAAGTGGTAGTTAAAAAACTGATTTTTCGTTTAAATGAAACTTTACCACTTCTATGAATTGAATTTAAAAAATACGACATACATGGTTGTAATTTGTGAGTTAAATGTGGTTCAATGGGATGAGAATAATTTTTGGTGAATTGTAACTTTTGAGTTTTATTAACCGCGATTAGAGGTAATTAGGGTAATTTATGGTAAAAATGATATTATAAGAATATAAAAATATTTTTACACATGTACTACTCTTATTGGATGAGTCATTTCCGGCCAATAAAAACCATGGGACGATTTTTGGGACCCCATGGAGCCACTTGGGTAAGATAATGACATTAATACCTTTTATTTAAAGTAAAAATAAAAATGTCACAAACATGTATTGTTTCACTAAAACAATATTTAAAAGGGGTTATACAACTAATATTTTTGTCTACAAATATTCATTGGAAATATAAAAATATTTCCTACATCATGGTAATTTTTTTATAATTTTTAGACACCAAATAAATAAATTTACTTATGACACCATGATGATGTAGTGATTACCTCATTAATGAACGATTTAAATAAAATGAAAAGATAAGGTAAAATCTAAGACTTACACATGTAAAAAACATATTGGATGGGTTTATTTAGAACCATAATCACCTTATATTAGAAATATATCATTGTGGTACCTTTATAATCCGAAACCATTTTATAATAAAATAATATTTTCAATCTTTCCAGAAGAGCCCCTCCTCTCCTCTTATAAAATCCCCCCACCTCTACCACCTTATTCACACCTTCAGAGCCATTTGGCTCGGCCTAACTCTTCCTAGATACCCTCTAAACTTCCCTCCCTTCATCCTAGAAGCCTTCACTTATACAGAAGGTATTTCAAGAGTCCTTTTGGTTTAAACCAAAGGGATTTACCCAAACTAAAGGTAGCGATTTCTCTTAACTTATTTTCTTTTATTTTACTTATACAACCCATAAACTCTTTTTACTCTTTTCTTTTGTAACAAAAACAGTATCCTCAATATACTTGGATGTTTTTATGAGATTTATTCAAACTAAACTTACACACACCTCCTTCTAATGGTTAAATAACATTCTGTTTCTATGGGTGGTGAACTACTACCTCATGAAACGATGATTGTTCAATCTTCTTTTAACACCTCTATTGGTTTCCATTAATATGTCACTATATTTATATATGATATATATTATGTTTATGTTTTACTTATGCTTCTGTATATTCATTTATGACATACCTTTATGATTTCTATTATGGGTAAACGTGATAATTTCATTTTCGGAAGTGCAGACTACCGCCCCATCAAAATGATTTGAATCATTAATGCCATATGTGGGACATATAAAGGATGGATTCAATGATATTATATATGATATTATACTGTAATTATGATATACCTTTATATAATTATTATTTCATTCCATAAAATATGAAATAGAAATGAACGTAGCATTCATGCGTACGTACGGCTTATTGTCTCCATGAACGAGTCATTTCATTTCTTACCTATAAATGTTATGTAATATTATAAATGCATGTATATAATGGATATATATAATTTATATATATGATATATATGATATCTACATCATGAATATAATTCTGGAGATGATGGATATTTTACCACATAAACAACTTGTAATTATAAGAAGCTTATTTTTTACTCAAGTACCAAGGATCGACAAAACAACCGTTATTAAATTAAATGATTACATATTTCCAATAACATGGTAATAAGTGATGTAAAAGGAATAATGAACTTGAAAAAGGTTCTTAAGAAAATATAAATTAACTATAGTTTATTATTCAGCAGATTAAAGAATGATCGAGTCAAGTCAGACACAAGATAAGGGACTTCATCTCAATCTCCTTTCATTGAGGCATATTTTGTTTTATACACATCTTTCTTTTATATGGTGTATAAACCCCTTTGACTTTTACTTTTATTCAAAAAGAATCTTTTTATATGAATAATTTTTATTAAGCAACCAAAAGGAATGTTTTGTCTTACGTATGCGGTGGCAAGGACTTCTCCGCCACCGTGACCATTATTTGAGTTTCGGCTTCCTCTATAAGCCATAAATTTTTTTAAATGAAAAATAAATACCTCGTTTCTTTTATTTTGGTATTGAAAATGGTTTTGGTAATGTTATGGTTATATCAATGTGTTGTATTGATATATTGTGATTGAAATGTGGAAATGTTTTGTTTCCATTATGCATGTTTTATGTGATATGATTATGTTATGGTTCTTGGGCATTGTTTATGATATGTTTAAACCTTTTCATATAAGGAATTCATTGGACTTAGTAAGTGGTGGTTAGAGCCCACTATAGCTCCTCGATGTATCGGTTGGTCCCATGATACAAACTAGTTTCTTGGCACAGGGCCTTGAAAAAATCTTATTTGTAGTCTTGGCACAAGGGCTTGACTATGTGGTTATGATAGTCTGGAATTATGCATTCCATCATTATGAAAGTGGTTATTGATATTGCATGTGAATATTTGACTAGTAGAATATCCATGTGAATAAGTAAATGAAATTATTTTATTTTATTTTATATTTTCCATGTTATTCTAAAGTTAATGTTTAAAAGGATTTTGTTTTAGTTATACAATTTCCTTAAATGTTTATTCTTGTTTATGAATGTTTCTTCTATATTTCTATCCTTACTGAGCATCTAAGCTCACCCCTTTCTATGTTTTATTTTTTCTAGGATGTGAAGAAGTGTATTATGATTGACCTACATGGATAGGTTAAGGGATAAGTGTGATAAAAGGGGAAAAGATGTTGTTTTTGTTTTTATTTCATGATGTAATTACAATTTATGAATTTATCTAGTGTTTCAAGACTACTAAACTAATAGGTCTTTTGAGACTAGATCTTTTGTGATCATGCTGATGTTATGCAATAATGCACCAACTCTAGGTAAATATGGTCGAGGAGTTACAAAAATCATATATAATTGGATGGTATATAATATATGCATAATCATTAACATTCCATATTTATTATTTACATCAATTATACATCTTTATTATACCTATCCAATATAATAATGAATTGAATAACAACTACACCACGTTGTGGAGACGCTAGGCCGTACATACACATGTATGGTGACATTTCATTCATAGGATGGATAGAATAATGAATATGGTTGTAACATATTTATAATAATATGAAAAAATTTATAATATACTGGAATTATTGTTTTAAAATGGAAACAACAAAGAACGAAGAAGCGGAAGAAGAAAAGAACATGAATGAGGTGATGAAATATTTACCTCTTCTTAAAGTTCTTCCTTTTGGTTTGATCAAAATGGATCCATAGGACAACTTTCTGACCAAATAAATCCCTCTAGGATTAAGGTAGGATAGTTGAAAGGATATTTGGGTAGGGGCTGGCTGAGCAAATGGCTTTGTAGTTGTGAATTTGGGAGAAGGGTGAGAGCCCTTTTATAAGAGGGGTGGGGGGCACCTTAGGAAATGATTGAAATATTATTTTATAATATAATCATATTCGATTTATAATGGCTTCAAATTGATTTAATTCTAATATAAAGTGGGAATGGGATGAAATCATCTCAACCAATAGGATTTTGACTATTTTAGGTAACCATTTTAACCTTATATTTTAGATTTAACTCTAAGTTAAATAAATTATCTTTTACCGTGTCTTCTTGTATTCTTACACTATATGGTTAATAAACTTACTATAAACATCCAATAAAATATCATGTGGTTCATTAATGACATATATAATATTATTTAAGCCCTTTGGACAATCCTTATATTTCTAAGAATATTATATAAACCAATAATATAGTGTTTGTTTTAAAAATTAATTTATGTCAATTTTGACACTATTTGGTATTTTGTTTTTGTGAAAGTCATAACAACCTTATAACTTAGAAAAAAATTTATCTAATCAAACCTAAAATGTCATATTAACCTAGAAAATTAGTGTAATTCATCAAATGTCTCAAATTACATTGATTTGGATATTTATAATATCAATTATTTTAATCATTCATTAATAAGATAATTATTTCATCATCATAGTGCCATAAATAAATTAAATTATTTATTGTTAAACAATTATAAATAAAATAACATTATGTAGGAAATATTTTGATCATTATGATGAATATTTACAGTTGAATTTTTCTTATGTATAACCCTATATGAAAATGTTTTTACTTATGAAAACATGAATTTAACACTTTTAACTCTTCTTTAAATTAAATAATAATAAATTTACAAATCTAATCCAATTTTAAATAGAGGATCATATTTTATTCCTAAGGTTTTTTTATCTAATTACACTTATCCAATAGAATTAGGACACGTTTTAGAGTAATAATAATATCATTTTTACCTTTAATTACCCTATTTACTTTTAACCATGATAAATAAATGTCAAAAGTTGCTATGCATCAAATTTTTTTTATCTTATTGAACCAATTTTTACTTACTGATATCAGACGTGTCTCTCAGAGTTTTGAAATTCAATTCACAGAAGCGTTAAATTTATGTTTTATGCAAATTTGAAAATGCTCCAAGGAGGTGGATAAAGGATGGTAAAAAGTTGAGTAAAATATTTATATATCTAAAATTATTATAAAATGATGCCAATGAATTAAATTGAACTTATGTAGGTATTATATATCTATTTTGACCTAAAATAAATTTAAATAAAATAAAAAATTATTTAAATAAAAAGTCAGTTTTAAACAATAACTTAGTGTTTTTGACTATTCATCAAAAAATTGAATTTTTTCAGAAAAATACCAAAAATTTAATGTAATAAAATTTTCATATTAATAATTCTAAAATTAAGTATATTTTAACTAATTAAAAATATATATGTTTCATTTATTAATTTAAAATTAATTCCCGTTTTCAAAATAAAAAAAATGGGTTTTAAAAAAAGTAAAAACTATCAAAATATTAACATGTGTTTATGTCAAATTTAAATGTGAAATTACATATAATAACCAAAATTGTATTAAATGATAAAAATATAATCTAATTATAATTCCAAATCATTAAAATGTATAATTGAACACTATAAATTATTTTGATTACAAAAGTTGTTTTCAGTTAAAATTTAGTAATTTTTCACTATTCACCCAAATATGAAAGTTATCAAAAAACACCAAAAATTTATCAAAACTAAATATTTATGTCCTGATTCTAAATAAGATGTTTATTTTGTAAAAATTAAATACCTAAAAGTGTAAAATATAGGATTTAAAAATTGTTGGCCATTAAAAGATGGTAAAATTGAATTTTTTGAAAAATACTTCTTTTATCAGAAAAAATGAATTTGTTCTTATATTATGTCTAATAAACACATATTATTGATGATAAAATAATATAGAGTATATCAGATTCAAAATTCAGTTAATACTATTTATAACCACTTTTTTATGTCTAGTTTGGTAATGTTGTCGTGCGCTTGAACTTGGTGTGGCGTGTAGCACAAGCTACTAAATTAATTTAATGAGATAACATACTATGAGATCATGGGGTGTTACAGTTAGGCTCAGTATACAAGAATGAAATCATGAGGACTACAGAACACACATCTGATTTTGGACTCATGCACTCAGTCTTGTTGATGGAATGTACTTATTCCACAACGAGTTTCTTGAAGGGGTCGGTGGGGACATTTTCCAAACCATTCAGAGCAGTGACCCAATCAATTACATCAATTGAGGGTTACTTCTCTTTCTTCTCATAAAATCATGCATCGATATAATATGACTCATAAGATTTAAATGGGGACTTATCAATGTATAACATCCAATTATTCCAATTAATGAAATATTTGATGCACAAATGGTACAATGAGGAAATCATTGCATGCTGATTTAGCCAGAGAATTCATAAAATGACATTGAAGGCCATGTTCTACTAGACCACAAAGAATTCTAATTCAGATAAAAGGTCTCAAAACTAAGTTTTGAGATTTATTTAGCCTCATGAATTATTCTCACTTTTATCGTTGACCAATAAGGTTGTGGTGCGGGAAGTCAAGATATACTCATTATAGCCGAGCTAAAGAAGTGTCCACAATGGGATGAAATTAACTCTAGATCCATTTTGAATAAAGAATTTTCGAATATTGATACCATTTACCCTTCTAGACACATATTAGGATTTGATGTGCCCTTACTTGATAGAGAATTCTTCATGACCCATGAAGGAAATAATTGTGTGGTTTTCTGCAAGATTGGTCTCAGTTCGAAAGATTTTATTAGGGACCATTTAAGATTCAAACCCCAGGGGGCATAGTAAACATTTCATTAGAACTGCCCAGATATCTATTTATAGATTTATTGAATCTACGATTGGATGATTAGATGCTATTAATTCCAATTGTTTAAAAATATCATATTTCTGATCAAAAGGATAGTGGATCTTGACTTGGGTATTTTCTTTCAAAGGTTCTTTGGGGGATCGATCAATGGATATAGACAGACTAGCACATGGGACAGGGCCGATGGTGCTTCAGTGCTTCATGAATTATTCTGATCATGTCTACATTAATTCCATGGATGATTAGTCATTATTCATCTTTTTATTGATATTACAAGATGATTGGGATAAAGTGTCTTTTGTAGGGGTTTAGAAACATAATCCTCTTCCTATTGGTTCTGCTGAAGGGGTCTTCCAAGAGTTTATGCAACATTGATGGATTATATCAAAGAATGACATGGAATTTGGTGTCTACAATGACTTTTCCTTCATAGTATCATTTGATCCTATGGCCTCTTTCTCCAAATCCCCAACTAGATTTAGGAAAAATGGGTTCATACCCATATTCTTCATTTGTGAAGGGGTCCATAAAATGGATGAAATTAATGGATCCAAATACCAATTCCTCATCTGATGACGACTCTACCCGTTTTAATTCCTCCAGTGGTTTTGTTTGGTGGGGTGGTGCCCGTGATTTTAGACCTGATGGTATAAATATGAGAGGGTCAATTCCAGATTTGGCCTTGGAAAGAGTTTGGTTTCATTCACTTTCTCTTTTTTTATCTAGTCAAGATGATTTTTGGATAGTCGACCCTTGGAGGATTGTGAGGTTGAGGATGTTGGATACATTTCATCAAGATCTGTTGGGAAAAAATCAACTTCTTCAACAACACTTAGAGTATTCCATGATATTGGTTGACTGTTTTCAGAGTCTTCCAACTATAAAAATTCTTCTCCCTTTGGCGAAGAACTTTTTTTTACTCTTATCATTAATTTGGGTTAGTGTTGGAGACAATTTACCCTTGTGATAGAGGTGGTCCCAGAATGAATTGTCCATAATCAATCATCCATTGCAAGAGGTATTTACAAATGAATCATTCTTAAAGTTTTTCCCTAGTATCTGGGGGAAGGGAAAATAATCTTTATGGTCATCAAGACCTACTTCATCTTCCCTCTTTGGCTCTAGTAGACAGAGAAAGTTACAATTCACAATGGCTATAATGTAGCCATAGGCTTGGTCATATTGGACCAAGTAAATTGTATCACTTAGTTCCTCAAATTTATTTTTACTAGGTCCCTTCCACTCATCTTGTTCAGGCTGGGGTGACTGTTGATGTCCAGGGGGCCTTGCACAGTTTGGTGTGAGACTAGGGGTTGGAGTCGATGTAGGGGGTGGCTTAAACATAACGGAGGCCTCTTCAGCTCTTCCCACTATTTTTCCTATGGCCAGTGTGGCCACTTGAAACATGAAGACAATCTATTATAAGTAATCCCCTATTTTTTTGGGAATTGGATGAGAAATCCTGCAACCCACTTGTATATTTTAACAAAATGTGTGGTGTTCATAGCTCGTCACATAGGTTATCAACTCACTTAGCTAGCATCTCATCTTTGGGGAGTCGATAGTTGAATAAGTAATTCGGTCCTTCCCATATGGAAATGAAGTGTGATACACTTTCATTTTATCTCTATTTATAGTTCATGAGGCCACTAAATATTGTCTATGGAAATGTTTAGCTGATGTAAAAAAAGGAACTTCCTTCATAGATCCTTTCATTCGGTTATTGAATGAGACGGAAAACTAATCTTCCTTAAAAATGATGAACCTTGAAAATTTCTGATGAACCATCTGAGTTTTACTACATCTTTCTGCTCTAGGGATACCATTATGGGATCAAGTAAGATACATAATGCATCAAATTTTATTCCAGTTCACATGATCTATTGAATATTGGGAATAAAGTGTTCCAAAAAATTGGTGGTGGTGGAGTGTTAATCACCCATTCTGGATAAGGTTTCTATTCCAGTTCAATTAGGGAATATCATCCTTACATTTCTTCCAATCAATCTACCAATGAATCAATGGTATTAATGAGACCCTGATGCATGTCGTGTTGAACATGAGAATGGGTAGTCCCAATGGGGGGGAATATTGAATTTGATGTCTTTTTTGGTAATTGAGGCGGATACCCAACTGTGGGAAGCCTTTGTGGATTTTCCTAAATCTATTCTAATTGTTTCCTTAATGGAAGGATATCATGATATCATTTTAGGATTGGATTTATGTGGACTGAGAGTCCAGATGCTTTCATGGTCAAGCATTCTAGCCTTTCTTCATTTTTTTTGGATAAACCCTTGTGGATGAGTTACACCTACTAGAAGTGTATATACAATTTTGGCATGGGGAGCATACCCGATTGAATGGTTTCCTTGGAGTAGTTAAAACGTGATTAACATCAACTCATTCATTTCATCCTCCAACTAAGTGAATATATTTTATAGTGTCAGGGGTTTGTTATTGTTTGTAAGAGGATGTGGATCATATGTGACCTTGTTTTTGTTCTTATGGTTATTAGTGACCCATGAAGGTGGTAATGAGGGATTGGCTGAGGGAGTTCCCAAATTCAGGGAGGACCATTAGTTCCAGGTAAGCACACCTTTGGGTTCAGTGTGAATTGGATTATATGAGGAACCATCCTCTATTTGTTCATTCACATTTTCATTATATTCGGCGTGGTCCATCAAATTAGCATCCATAACCTACACTAATGAATAATGAATTGTGGATGTTGTACTAGGTTCTGAATGGTTGGAGAGATTCTTCTGTCCTTTTTTGGATCTTCTAATTCCATTTCGGGGTCCTATTTAGGTTTCCTAATAAAGGGTAACTTGAAGGGAACCATCATATGACCATCCTATATGCATCCATTTTGGGGAACAAGAACTGTGAGATGGGATGAAAGGTGAGACCTCTCTAATTGTCATCCTCATCAGACGGGAAAAGAGTTACATCTAGTGGGTTGGTGGGTGTGGTAAAAATTCCCCTAGCCCTACAGGTTGGGGTTTCTACCATTCCTTTATTATTGTGCCTCAGACCAGATTTTTGGGTCATATGGGGAATCTTGTGTTAAAATTTTCAACAACCCCATGGGCTAGGGATAACCTCATATTTCATCTGTTTCTTCTACTATTACCAATTTCTTGATTGCCTGTATTCCAATTTGGGTGTGATCTGAACATGGTTCCAAGTATACACATGAATTTTTTGTTTCTAAGGACATGAGTAGAGATCGATGATTGGATTACCATAGGTGGGAATCATTCTGAATTTTCTTAGTTTCCCAATTCATGATTTTTTCAATTTCTTTTTCTCATTGGGCATGTTTTTTTAAGACATACTCATGGTCGGTTCTTGTCAACAATGTCATTGTTCACTAGCATGGATTTGATTTGATTTTTGTATTAGTATAATGACATCAAAATATGTCACTTTTAGTGGGTTCTACTGGAAAAGTCATGTAGTGAAGTGGAAATCTCTATGCTCTCCCCATCATAAGTTATAAATGCAAAATAATTCATCACTGATAAGGCAATTCAACTTTTGTAGTGCATGGAGAAAATCCAATTCAAGATCTTTCATTCGCCTCTCTAATTATGGTCATCATGAAGATGTAAGATATTCTCGGTCAATTTGATGATGATGGTCCCCTGACATTGGACTCATACCCATCATACAAAAACAATTCTTCAATCTGGAAGAGATTTTTCCAGCTATTGAGACAAATGTTATGCTTTCATTCATCTAACAACTCTCTTGGAAGGTTAGACATAGAATTGGATGTGGGATAGAACATAACTAATATATTATCCCAAGATAATTTTCTTCTAACGGGCAACATATTCTTTTTCATCCTATAAAGACTCACTGGATTGGTCTGCCCAATTGGGATTCTTTGTGAAGATTTCATCTAGAGTAGTGGGGCTAGTAGGGATTTCACTAATATATGAACGGTATGGAGGTGGCTAAGAAGATGAGTGTGGACCCATACCATCTTATGACATAGAAATTATTTCACTTTTCATTAAAAAAGTGTAAAAAATTTATAACCCCATCTTTCAAAGAACCTTAGAATATGAGGGATTTCTCATACATGAACTCGTAAGGGAAGGGCCTTCTTACCCATGGAAAATCTAGTAGCGGGGAAGGCATCAAAAACCGATGTCATGATGGTGAGGGCTACCATAGTAGCTTGATGTCTATTTTTAGGGAGAATATATATGGGTTGCATCTCGGGGAGGACCTTCAGGATGAACTACAATTAGGGGATGACATTCTTGTTGCGTGATGTCACTGTGGGGAGAGACTTCATAGGGACTATCATCATGGCGAGGACTGCCATCATGGATTGATGTCCAACTGTATGGAGAATTTCTATAGAATATATATTTGGGAGGACTATCAGGGTGAATGGTATAAATATTAGAACCTTCTTATTATTCTATCTTCTAGACACGACGAGGGTTACCATGAAACTCATTAAGAGATAGACTCTGATGATCGATTGTTTCTTTCCAATGAAGTAATCCTTCATGGGTATTCTAAGGAGGACCATTAGCGATGTTAGTAACAACATTGTTGGGAGGAACTTCAAAACTAGTACTTCCACTTCTATAATTTTGCAATGTGTTGATATGATCATAATCCTTCATTGATAGGTGTTAGAAGGAATCAAGAACTCCATATTCCAACAGAGTATGACCACGAATCTGCTCTTAATTTTCCAATTTTAATTAGCCCAATTTATTTTTGAGCACTCTTTTACAGGAAGCTGGGGTTGCCTGCTATTAGTAATGGTATTCATATATGGGTTCCTATCTAAGTGATTCCTAGGATGATATCAGGATACAATGAAATGTATCTTGAGATCTGAGAGGGATATATTCCTACCCTAGGGAGGTCACCCCCGTGGAGCGGTGTCCCCCGGTTGGAATGAGTATTTGTTCCAAATCTGTTTGTCCATTTTTCATGGAATATGGAAAAAGACCATATTGGACTAGACTAGGGATGCAGATCTTCTCTGGGTGACCATATCATTTTGTGGATGAGTCACCCCACATAGAAATATGGGTTTGTGGGATGGACCCCTTGATTTTTCTATGGATGTGATGACATCTTGATAGGACTCGAGGATATGACCGAGAATTTATGAATGGTCCTCAATCATTTATATAATATGTTGAGAGATGTGTTTTGCTGGAATGAATATATATTACCATTCCAATTTTAGAGCAGGAATATGTTCCTTCTTCAGTCCTTCATGTTTTTCCAATGGGTACCTCTAGTTCTCCTATTTTGGGGAAGAGGAATGTGTTTTGCCCTAATTTATAGATGGTATATGCCAGTTATTTTCACTTGTTTCCACCATATTTGACTGATGGGATTCATAGTTGTGAAGAGGGATTTTTATCTCCTCATTTTCACTGTATTTTTATGAAAGGCTTGATATGCATCTGTAAGAATTTTTCTCTGCTTGTATTTAATTGCCACCATATTTGACTGGTGGGATTCATATTTTTGAGCAAGAATTTAAATTGTCCCATGGTTTATTACCATCATATTTGACTGGTGGGATTCATATTCATCATTAGAGACATGCATCTGCCTATAGTTTTCCATCCTATTTTGATAACAGGGTTGGTGTGCATCACAAGGGATTTGACTCTGCTTGTAGTTGGTTAGCGCCTTATTTGGTTGATGGGTTTTGTGCACATCAACATGGATTTTTATCTACCTCTAATTTTCCACCCTGTTGGTATGATGATCCTGGTGATCATTGGTGGGAATTTGCACTTTCTATTATTATGCCAACATATTTTTATGGTGGGAATCAAAGAGGGGGCATGAATGTAAAGCTACCCATAGATTACTATGGTAGTTTCTTGGTGAATTACTTTATAATAAACCAAGTTGATGACCTATCCCTAATTATATGCTCATCACCCTTAGTGAAAAAACCAAGGGAT
Source organism: Viscum album (assembly GCA_963277665.1). Classification (NCBI taxonomy): domain Eukaryota; kingdom Viridiplantae; phylum Streptophyta; class Magnoliopsida; order Santalales; family Viscaceae; genus Viscum; species Viscum album. The sequence continues at coordinate 1,705,625,139 of OY728143.1, read as the reverse complement.
CCATGTTTGTTGAACTTCAAAAGGATACCTCAGCGTGATATCCTCTTCAAAATGAGGATACTAGGCCACATGGTGTTGGCGGTGATGTCTTCTGGTAGGGGACCTTGTGCATAACCCCTATGCATCAGGGATGAAGTCATTAACAAAGAATCTATATGCCCTCCTAAGATATTGTAGGTACTCATTTTCATGTTATTGGGATAAGTTCTTAAAATGATTAGATATGACTAGCGGGGAGACCTAGTTTCAGACCACGGGTCGCTACTGAGTGGGTGACTCGTGAGATTTCATTGAATGGATGGCCTGCCCTATAGCCTCTGACATCAGGAGAGTACCTTTTTGATGGTACTCTCAGATCATCACATTTAAGAACCATCATTGGAGATTTTTTGTGGATGATGGAGTCCTCTATTTCATGGAGGGCCCATATTGGTTTGCGGTGGTTTACATGTGTGTTTGTCAGAACTTTTGGAATTCCATTGGATAGAAGGAAGACTTGGAGAATTCCTGCAATATATGTGATATGTACATCCATAAAACCCCCAAAAAAGTAGCATCTCATGACCACATGTATCATTTATAATCTCCCTTGGAAATATTCCTTTTGTAATGTGAAAGGTGCTTGAGGTGGGGAAAAATCATCAACATGGTTAAGGATTCATGTCTAGTTCATCATTTTTGTTTAGACCTGAAAGTGTTTCACCTGATGATTTATTTCAAAGGATTAGGTTTTTGTGTAATCAATTAATTTTGGGTTCAATATCCTTATATGGTCTCCAATGGGTTTATTTGTGGAGAGATAAACACCCAATGGTCCTCACATTCAAGATTCATGGACCTACATTCCAAAGATAGGCTCTTATTGGATGATTTGGCCACTTACATTTAAGAACTCACATTGGTCGAGATGATGGGATCTCGGGATCATCGCTCCATTTTTGGGGAAAACTATTTCTAATTATAGTACTGTATTATAGATTTAATCCATGTCCATATGTTCATGATCCTTGGTTCATCCTGAGCATGTGTCAGTAGATTATGCCTAGGTCACATGAGCGATCATAAATATACATGGGTCCAGATTCATCTATATGCATCTGAGGTTTTCCATAAATGAATATATCTATAATTATTTGAGTCTCTTCATCAATTTTACCCTTATGTAGATATATATGAACCTCCCTTGTCATTTATTGAGACAACATAGGTTTAAGACACTTCATGAGGTGCTATGATGTTTATTGTCATCCAGCAGGGACGAGCATATTTTTTGATATTGGGATTGAACTTGTAATGAGGGTTTCCTACTTATCCCCATTATGGGAATCAAAAGAAACATAGTTCAATGAAACTTGACTGGACACATCACCTTTTGAGGTTATATAATGTGGACCTGTCCATTCGGTTTAACATCATGTGGTGAAGACATCTAAGAGAATGGTGCCTATTGAAATTTTAATGCTGGTCATACACCGAGGCGGCCTAGAAACCCTATTAGAGATGTGGTCTTCTTGGGTTGATATGAAACTACTGATAATATTGTATATAAAAAATTAGGGTGGATTTTAGTGTCGGGTTTGGGCTTTATAGAGGCTTCCTACATATCTCACTTTGTGTAGAATCAAAGACCATGTAATTCCATGGCTCGTTCAATTCAACGTCATTCCATCAAGAATAGAGTGAGTGTATGTGAAGATGAAGATGTTAGGATTGAGACTCTGTATGGTTTCCCACATATCCCAGTTTTTTTTGGAATCAATGTACCTGTAGTTATGAAATTTGGGGGCATATGCATGGAGTTTTTCCATTAAAAGGGGCATGGTTAGGGATTACACCTAATAAGAGGACCATTTGGATATGGTTGGGACTTAAATATGAAAAGAAGGCCCATTTGAGCATTGGAATTTTGTGGATTTCATGTTCTCCACTTATCTCTAATCCTACATGAGTCATGTCTAATGTGAGAAAGAAGAGAAACTCATAGATCTGATGATCATGAAACCCTACCCATCTATAGAGGGATGGCGATATAGCCTAAAAGGGGGGAGAGAGGGGCTTCAAATGTACCCATTTACTCTATTTTTTACTACTAAGGATAATCATATTTGGTTATATATCTAGATAAATCATAGGATGAAGTGAATAGTATCAATAATGACACCCCAAGTATGAATGTCTAGGGGCTTACCTCAGGAGGAGTGCCTTGAAATTCGTTCCAGGAAAGGGGGAGATCATCGTCCCTTTTCAAAAGGAAATGAAAGTGGGATCTCATTTGTTTATCACAATCCCTTGTTGTAGTGAAAGGCTGAAAATTACCCTTTATCCCTAGAATGGGGAGGTTAACCTGAGTATCCTAATTCTAGATCACGGGTTACCATGGTAATGTAAACATGGGGACATTCTGGGGGTTCACTTTATTGCAGAGATTACCCATGTGACTCCTCTTACAATGGGTATGTGAACTAAAAAGGGTGTGATTGATTGATTTGTGGTATCATCATATGGGTTTGGTGGATTTGGGATTGGATTCATCCTAATTTCATTGGACTGTCTTGTAGAGGGACTACTAAGGATAAGAAAAAAACGAAAGGACATGATAGAAGACGGGTGGTGGGGCACCAAAAGATACTCAATTCTGTATAGAATTTATTTATGTGGAATGGGGTTTCCTCCACATATAATGTTTCTTTCATGGTTTGGGAGCCGTCCGAAAACCATGGTGGTATATAGACTAGGGTTCAAGCTGTGGAACACTTTTCTATTTGGGGACAGGTTCTGTTCACGTAGTGATTTTCTACGTGGTGTTGTGTTCCATTAGTGTAGCGATTCTCTGTGTGATATAGGGTTCCGACCCCTATATCTCTTTTCTATGAGGGATTTTAGATTGAAAAAGGGTCATTAGTTATATTCATTTTGGGAATTATATCCGTGGAGTAATTTGGGTTCACATTTTACAAATTAATTTAGTTTTCCCTCCTTTAATGCATTATAATGAGTTTTACCTATAGGGAATCGTCGAAATAGTTCATCTTTTGTAGTGATCTCTTCTCCTATTACTTTTTTGATCAATATGATCTAAAAATTATCCTCCGAATTACTCCCTTCAGGGTCCTTTAATGAGATGAAGAGGTTTTGGGTTAGTGGTCCGCGTAGAAAATTTTGCGGAAACCCACGGAAGAAACCCTACTTGTGCAAGACTTGTTCAGTAGGGAATTGTGTCATTATCCACAGCTATGAGAATTACTACCTTGATACTGTGAAGAAATTTTGTTCTATTCATTGGGACCCCTTTCATTCACCTTTATCTTGAAATATTTGAGTCCACAGTGGATATCATGTGTGGGGTGGATTTATTCACCTTCTTCCCAGAAACTATTTTGTTCTATGAGGGGCTGCTATCATTGTCTCCTTTATGCGAACTACTTAGTTCACATAACCCTTTTGAATTGGGATTCCATGTGGAGCGATAGTCCATTGAGGATTTATGCTCCCTAACACATTTCTATTCCTTTTACATTTTTGTATTCTTTAAAAATATTTACTTTAATTATCCTTTCTATTTTTTTCTTTTAATTTTCAAATCCATGGGAGTACTTGATTTCCCATTGCAATGTTTTTAGGACCAAACAATGGGTTATTATCTCATGCTTGACAAGTTATAATGGTCTAGGTAGATATCCTTGACATTGGATTTTTTATTTTTATGTGTATTCTAGATGTTCCATGTCTTATTAATTCATAGATCGTTACTTTGTATCCCTTATGATTCATGTCTTATGAACTTCCATGTTTTATTCCCTGATTCAGGTTTATGATATTTGATATACATGGTAAGATTTTCTAATATTATGATCATGTTTTCTTACCCCTATGCACATGATTATTTTTAAAAGTCTCCCCTATTTACCCTCAGTGAGAATCTAATCTCACCACTTTTATGTTTCCTTCCCAGGTTATGAAGACATATATTAAGTAAGGACGATAGTAAAGAAGAACACAGTAGGAGGTAATGTATCTCACTTATGTATAAGTGTTTAGGTTTCCATATTTCCAAGGGCAGTAAACTAATTTTCTTTTGGGAATTTGTTTTTGTAATGTTGTAAGTATTTTTAAAAAGTGATATAATGTCTATTTACATTAAAACTAGGTTGTTATAGTTGGTATCAAATAGAAGGTGTAGTAAACCTTTGGAAACTATAATGAGAAAACTTTCAGGTGATACATTGAGATTTTTATAAGGATATGTATTGGAATGAAACTAAAGATAAGTCTATGGAGAAAAAAATATAGGAAAATGTCATGGAATGTTGGTAATGGATATAGAGAGTGGTTTCCCAAAAATACATCCACTACTAGATACTAGAAGTGGAAATGATTTTGGAACATATGTAACTTGGAGTAATAAATCCCAATATTTGTGTTGGTCCTAACCCAAACATAATTAGGTACATAGTAATTGGCCTTAATTTGAACCTGATTTGACACTCATGGGGAATATTCTTTGGGAATTCATAAACTTTTTATGAACCATCATGAAGGATTTGAATAGAAGATGACTATGAATAAACTAATTAAAACCTAAGTTTTCATTGAATAAAAATTTGGTTTTATGATTTAGACATCCTATAATTAACTTTTCATGATTATGTGGGTTTCTTATATGACATGTGTTTTTCACCCAATCTTTCCTGGTTTTAGTCAATAGTGATAACTACAAAAAACACAGTTATCAATTAATGTATCATATGTGGAAGTTATGGGAATTATAAAAATCTATATCCCAAATGGAAATATCATAATGAGAATGAAGAAGGTGGTACAGTTATTTCTTACAATGCTAAAGATAATGGGACCACAAATGAAATGTGAATGTTATGGAATGTTCTTCTAGTTTTCTTTACATTAAATTTAAGATGTATGAATAAATTGAGGTTGATTAACCATAAGACATGATTCATATTTAATATTCTAGGAAAGAGTTATTAAATAATAAGATGATCAATCCTATGAAATTGTTTAATAATAAAGTTGGATGATTGAAGTGTACATGTTTTTTAATTAAAATATTATTTTATATGAATTATTAAATATAAAAATATTGTCAGTATACATTTCACATTGTGGATTCAAAAGTATATGTTGAATCTTGATGATGAATTAGACAAGTGATATTTTGATTACGGTAAGGTAAGTCTTAATGTGATCAAAATGTTGTGAATGTTATGTTTATCATGGATAAAGAGATAATCGATTTGGATTAAGAAAATTGGATAACATCAATGGCCTTAGAACCAATTAATGATTTGTTGAAAAAGAAATCTATTTCACCATTGATGAAGTTAACAACATATTGTATTTAATTAATATATATATTAATCATCGGAATATAAAATCATTCTTCTTTTCCAAAAGGATTTATTGTAATTCCAGTTATTACCTTGTTTTTATAGAATATACAATGAGGGTATTCACATTTTTGGAATATGAAAACCAATAAATACCTTATGATACATGATCGATCAGTGTTGAGCTTATTTTAGGAAATTATTTCTAATGTTTTGGATTTTGATCTTATGGAAGAGTTACAAGGTAAAGAAATTATTGAAGGGCTTAATTAAAGATCAGATGAACCTTGTGAGATTAAAGTAACATATAACCATATAAGGATTTATGCATATTGGATAACCTATGCTAACCATTTTATGTGATTTTAAGTAATGGAATATGGAATAACTTATCATTTTATTTATGGATCTCATGATATGTTAGTTTTATATGAATTACAAATTCACCATCATTACCTGATGTAATATATGAAGTTGGAATTGATCAAGGAAAAACCAAAGGGTGAGATTGTACATATGAAAAGGAATAAAATTATGTAACTATATTTCGATATGCACCTAGATAGTAAAATAATTCCCCAAATCAAGGAAAAGGATATTGAAAAGGATTTATCTTAGAACCCTTATTTATTATGGATCAGATGGTCCCTATAATAATTACAGATTTTGGGTTTCTTATCACCAAATTATATTGATGATTTTTTTCTATTAATATCCATCAAAAAATAATACTTATCTTTATCTTCCAAGTATATATTTTCTATTTCCAACTATGTTCTCCCATGTGGAATCCTTGTTAGATGTTTTGGTAATTTTCATGTTTCCAACTTTCACATTTTAATTGAAGGTTTTGTATTCAATTTATGATGTGGGTTTACAAGAAATGAACTTTCATGTATTAAAAATTTAATAACCCATAATAATTTTGAGGGAGAAATTCATTTTATGGTGGGTAATAATATAACACCCTGATATTTTTGGAATAATTGTTTTTTGAGTTAAATTAAACTTTTGATATTTTTCTTTTCATGAAACACTAAATATATTTTTTTTGTCTTTAAAAAATATGTTTTTTTTTGCGTTATATGCAACAAAAAGTTAGTGGTACAGTACAAGAAACAAAATATTTTTTTTCTACATATATCACAGACTTTGATTGCATTACACATAACATTGAGTTTCTAAAAAACATCATTTTAATGTAATAATTATTTAAAAGAGATAGTTATAACATAGTCATTAAATATGGTAATATGAATAATAATTAATAATTTTTAAATTTTACTTATAGTGTATTCACATAAATATAAATTATTTAAAATGAAAGATAAATTTTTTGGTAAAGTATTTATATCTTTTAAAATACCATTTTCTTAAAGGAACTGCTTTTTATGTCATTAAGTGAACAATAACCAAATGAATTACAAACTATTATAAATTTAATTTGATAAAATATGTTTAATTTTTTAATTTAGAACATAAAAATTAGATTAGGGTGAATTTTTTGGTTTCTTCTAAGAAACTTAATTTTTGGATGAATAGTGAAAACTACTGAATTTTAATTCTAAACTGCTTTTTTGTCCAAATTATTTATATAGTTAAATTATATTTTAAAATGGTTTTAAATTAAAAATAGATCAATTATACATCTATTAATCCATCGTATGTCATTATAATTATTTTTGTATTGAAATTAGATATAAATTTTAAATGAACTTTTAAACAATCTCACTTTAAAAACTGGAATTCTCTCCATGTCTACGAGATTAAAAATAAACATAATTTTTCAGACTATATGAATTAAATTTCAACAAATATATATTCATGCCTTTAATAAGTATAATATTTATAGTTTAATTATATCATGTTAATTTTCAACCAAAAGGATTAGTTGGTGACTAAAATTAATGAAAACAATTAAGGTAAAAATAATCATAAAAAGGGACTAAACCTTTATCTTAAGGAAAAAATAACCTATCAACTTATCCAAAACCCATTGAAGGTAAATATGTTTTCCCTGAAACTTCGATTCTTGTGTTTGGTTTTTTATGATTACTTTTATTAGGTAAAAACGTTGGTACACCTATCTTATTTTAAAAAAATCAATGCATGTCCCCTCCATCCATTATAAAAGGCCACCAACAATACAAATTCTTCAAACATCTCAATCCACTTATGTTCTACCAATATATTCACAATTAAATTACCAAAATCCCTCACTTCCTCCATTAAGCCTCCCTTTGGGAAGAATTCCAACTATGGAAGCCCTATTTTGAAAAGCAAAAGGAGTTTCCCAATATAGAGGTAACATACTTCACGAACATCCTTCTCTTATTTTCCCTCTCCACTCACTAAAATATTTTTTTTCTATGCCTTAATAATAACCACTATGACCTAGCCCTATTTTGGTGGTTGTGGTGGTAGTGGGGTTAGGGGGTTGGGGGGCTGTCATAGGGTTGAGTCCTCGAGCCAGTTTATTTCCTTGTGTGCATTATAATAAAAATATTTTAATAACCACAGTAATCTAAATATTCTAATAATTTTTTATATTATGGGTTGTTTCAACACTTACACACACTTCCTTCTAATGGGTAACAAACATTTTTCACAGTGAACTACCACCTCACCAAACGATGTCGTATGTTTTTCCTTTTCCGCCTCTCATGGTTGGGAATTATTATGTAATTTATTTTATTATATATATAATATTAATGACGTATTTATTTTTATAGAATTATTATATAACACATAAAATCTTTCTTTCCATTTTTTTAAATATGATTATTTCATTTGAGGATGTGTGGACTACCGCCTCCTCATACCGAAGTGATTTATTCACACTCTACATGGAATGTATTAAGTATGGGTTTAGTGAACTTATAGGAAATAATAATTATACTATAATTATTATATATTTATATACACATATATTCCATTTAATTTCTTTCTTTTTTATATGACAATAAAATGGAAACAGTGTTCATGTTTATGTACATCCCACCATCTCTATGAATGATGTATTACATTTCATATTTATATATTTTATTAATTATTATGAATACATATATATTAAATATATATTATTTTTATATCATGATATACTTTCTGTAAATAGTGATATTAGTATGAGGGAAAAAATATAACAAACTAAGACACATTTAAGAAAAACAAAGTAGATATTACCCGAAACGTATCCTTAGCATAGAATTGTTAACAAGAGGGTAATATGAAGTCATTCTCAAACCCTATATGGTATTAGATATAATAATACGGTTCTATAAAAGATTTATAATAAACTCATATTTATTATAAAGGAGGTTTGTTTCAGTATGAAGGAATTTAAGACATAAGGTAAGGGAATTTTATCTCAGTTTTTTATTTCTGTGAGATACATGTCATATTCACCACTCACTTATTTTGTGTGATGTATATACTTCCCTATGAAATGTTATATCATTAATTTCCTTTACTTTATTTTCTTCATAGATTCAAATTGATGTTATTGTTCCATGTGGATCACTATTTTAATGTCACTCAAGTTGAAAGGGTTTTCTCGTCTCACTTTTATTTTTCATGAGACACATGATATATTCACCTCATATTTCTTATATGTGGTGTGTATACTAATCATATATTTATTATATTATTCTTATAAAAATTTTTATGGGTATTTACATATCCATTTTATGATCTTTCATTAATGATATTTATGTTTCAACACTTAATATATTGCTAAAGTAATGTTTTATCAATTTTCCTTCATTGAGGAACATGGAATTTTATACATGTATATTTATATTTGAGAAGTATATAATTCTTTTGAAATGATTAATCAAGAATATCGTTTAATTTTATTTTAAGATTCGTGTATTTTAATTTTCTTACATGGTGTATAATTAAAATTTACCATGTGGCAAGAATTTATTGAAAAAATCTCATCATTTATCAATATTCATTATGATTATGCTTGAATTGATGAAATAATATTATCCACCTCTCAGGAGAACATGTGGAATTTTTTTCTTTATATATTCATTATATATTCATTTATTTTTACCATTTTTCCACTATTTGTCACATAATCTGATTAAGAAAGTGTTTTTACGAAATTCAAACTCTACATTTCTCTTCGGTCGGAAATATGTGTTCTGTAGAAACCCTATTTTTTGAAAAGTTTTTCAGAGTGTCTAATGATTTATTTATAATTATTAAAATTATTTTCAATGAAATTGATTTCAATGTGTTTTCAAGATTTCTTTATATATTTTCAATGTTTTTTAGGAAAAAATGCGTTTTAAAATGTTTTGATGCTTATTTTATATGTTTTCAAGGATAATGGTATTAATAATGTTTTCAGTATTATTTTATAAGTATTCAATAAAATTTGGTTTCAAAAATATTTTCATGTTTTTTTTTACTTTTTTTAAAGTGAAATTATTTTCAAATATTATCAATCTTTTTTTAAAAAAATTCATGGAAAAAGGATATCAAAATGATTTTAAGCCTTCTTTCCACATTTTAAATATACTTTCAATGAAAATGTTTTTGAAAATTTTTTATGTTTTAAATATCCTTTTTCAAAGATGAAATGATATTTTTCTCAAGAAAGGATGATAAAATTATTTTTAAAATATTTTCCATCTGAGATTACATCCTTAGCTATAGTTTATTCTTTTTTATGGATATGATACAAGGACACCATTTATATGATTTCTTCAAATGATCTCTGATTTTATGGTTTGATGTTTATGAAACCCATTCAACATATAAGGGTTATACTAGGATAAATTCCCATGAAACCCATTTCAATTCAATGGGTTATACCATGGTAAATGCCTATGAAACCCATTTTTCTACATTGAGTTATAACATGATAAATGCTTATGAAAATCAGTTCCCATGATTGTTTATTCGAGGATAAAATGATTATGAAACCTATATATTTTCCATAGGTCATAATGTGATAAAATTTTTATAATACCCATTTCATTTCATGGGTTATGATACAATGTTTATAAAAACCCTATCTTTTTTATGGATCAAGATATGATCAATGTTTTGTTATCTTGATACACATGTATGTATGATTTTGTTATATGATATGTGTGACCTATATCTACCTATAATGCATTGGGTAACTATTAATATTTTATGAGATCAAGAGGTTACACAGGGGGGGATCCAAATTCTGAAATAAGAGGGTACACTAGAAGAAATTCTAAGACTGAAACAAGAGGGAATCATATGAATAAAATAAGAGGGTACATGAGAATGAATCCCATGCAATAAATAATTGGGCATATTAATTCTGAAATAAGTTGGAAAATTATAGGGATTAAAAAGACTGAAACAAGAGGGTACACGGGATGGAATCCCATGCCTGAAACAGGAGGGTACACGAGAGGGAATCCCAATCCCAAAGTAGGTACACGAGTTATTAGCCAAAGCCTAAATTTTTTTGAAGGTTGTGGTATCTAGAATTGACATAGGATTTTATATGTTTTTGTGTATTCAACAATTTACATGTCTTATTCCTTCTTGTACGATTCTTATGTATCCCTTATGATTCATGTCTTATGAACTTCCAAGCTTTATGCCATGATTCGTGTTTATGATTAAAGCAACCTACATTTCTTACTTGACTATTACAACATTTTAAAGATAAACAACATAGAAATGGCACAAATTTAGGATCATGTAGTTTACGGTCTTAGGGAAATTAGTCTTATTAATATATTTTACAAAATAAAACATAAAAATTTATTTAATTCCTTTTTCAATAGCTTATTATTAGACCTTGTGTTATCCTTAGTAAGAAGTAATCACCAAAGGGTTTACATCAAAAGAGGGGTGAGATAAAATCCCAATAAGAGGATAAACATGAGACCTAAAACATGGGTGAGCATAATCATCATCATCACAATATAATAAAAGGATCACAACCATAGGAATGAGAGGATACATTAGATAAAGACATGAAATGTTTCAATGTATAAAACTAAAACAAAATGTTTTAGTGGTCAAATATCACACATAGTTGTGAAGAAAGATAGCATCGTGTTCATGAATATTTTACTTTATATCATGAGATTAATCACATTAAACAATACATTGGAGCACTATATAATTTTTAGTGCACCCGTCACAGCATAACATTTACATCATCATGAATTCCACATAGAAAGTATATCAATGTTGGACATAAAATAACACATGGAATGGAATGGGTTGGATTTCACAAAGTAATCATTAATGAAAAAAATCTATGGTTCAGAAATTAAAGATGTAATAATATAATTTTTATAATAATCATAAATTTTGAGTGAATAAGAACGAATCTCATGAGTAGTAAAATATTTATTTTTGGAATGAGAAGTTGTTTTGGAACGATATTTTCATCAAAAATAAAATAAAATTATAATAAAGTTTATCCAGAAAAGAAAAGGGATGGATAATGAAATGGTATTTTGGGAACATTGTTGGAACATCTATACTAAAAATGGAGTTAAAGAGGGAAAATCCAAAGAATTAAAGCTATGTTTGAGAATTCCCCTTACCTTATGTCAGAATTTATTCTTCACTTTAATATCCTAGATAATCAAATTAAATTTATTAATTTAAAAACAAAAAACCTTTTATACATTTATTTTATTCATTATAATTTTATTAAGATAATTTATGGTATTTTTAATGAGTTATAGAGTTTTATTTCATCATTCAAGAGTGTTCTTTTTCTTGGTTTTCATGGTTAGTTTTATTGTATAGGATTATAAAAGTTCTTATAGAATTAGAATGATCATGCAAAATTATAAATAAATGTTATTAATGAATGTAAAAAAGTTTAACTACTATTATATTTCATTTTTTATATTGTATGAGGATTAATCATTAGATAAATAGTAACAGAAAATGATTTAATTTATTCACTGGATTTTATGACCATTAAGAGCATATATCATTTTATTTAACATGATGTGTATATATTGGTTCCATATCATTATTTAAATTTTAAATTTTATAATAAAATTTTATTCAGTCATAAATATAGTTTTATAACCATCCTTGACTGTGATAGTGAAAAATGGAAATTCAACCTCCACACAGGCAGTAAAACAAAACACTATAGATGATATTTTCATTTTTTGAATAAAAGAAAAATGGAAGAGATTTGAAGATGAATTATTCCTTTAACATAATAAAATTTTAGTATATAAAATATAATGGAGTTATCATGTCTCTTATAATGGTGTATGTGAGGATAGGATAAGTGTAACACCCCATGATTTCATTGTAAGTTATCTCTTTAAAATAATTCCATAGCTTGCACTACACGCAACATTGAGTTCGAGCACACCACGACTTACCAAACTAGCCGTTCAAAAAGAGATTATGAATAGGATTAAAAAATTTTAAATTTTATATATATCCTATATAATCTTAACATTCAAATTTTGTGTTTCTAGGACATAATATAAAGAAAAATTCAATTTTCAAATAAAAGAAGTATTTAAAAAAAGCATCTTTTCCGCCTTATAATGGTGAACCCTTTCTGAATCTAATATTTGAATATTTTATATATTAAATTTAGTTAAATTAATTTATTATTTAGAGGTGGGACATAAAAATTATGTTCGGATATATTTTTGGTAATTTTTTGATAACATTGATATTTTGATGAATAATGAAAAATACTAAATTTTAATTCAAAACAAATTTTTTAATCGAAATAATATATAGTGTTAAGTTATTAATTTGAGAGGTTTTAAAGTATAAATAGATTATATTTTTATAATTTAATATAATTTAGGTCTTTATAAGTAAACTCACATTTAAATTAGACATAAACACATGTCAATGTTTTGATATTTTTTAATTTTTAAAAACCCTCTTCTTGGTTTTGACAATGGGAAATACATTTAACTTAATTAATGAAACTTATATGTTTTGAATTCGGTAAAATATAAATCATTTTTGAATTCATAATATCCAAATTAACTTAGGGTTAAGTTTTGGTATTTTCTGAAGACATTCAATTTTTATGAATAGTGAAAAACACTACGTTTTTGTTTAAAACTAAATTTTTATATAAATAATTTCTTATATTATTTAAATTTATTTTATGTAAAAATAGATAAATAATACCTATATTAGTACAATTTAATTCATTGGAGTCATTTTATAATAAGATTACATATATATAATTTTATTTATCTTTTTAACCTCTTTTACCCACCTTCTAGGAAAATTTACAAATTTTTAAAAAATGTAATTTTACAAGTTCTATGAATTAAATTTCAAAAATCTGAAAGACACAGTTGAAATCAATAAGTAAAATTTGGTTCAATAATATGAAAATAATTTTTGGTGATTAGTAACTTTTGACTTTTATTTACCATGGTTAAAAGTAAATAGAGTAATTAAAGGTAAAAATGATATTATAATTACCCTAGAACATGTCCAAATTCTATTAGATTAGTGTATTTAGACAAAAATAAACCGTAGGAATAAAATATGATATTCTTTTATCTAACTGGATTAGATTAGGACATTTATTATTATTTTCTTTAAAGAAGAGTTAAAAGTGTAAAAATCTAATTTTCATAAATAAAACATTTCTAATATAGGGTTGTAAATAAGATAAATTAGACTATAAATATTAATTAGAAAGATAAAAATATTTCCTACATAATGGTATTTTATTTATAATTTTTAGATATTATATAATTAAATTTATTTATGACACAATGATGATGCAGTAATTACCTTATTAATGAAAGATTAAAATAAATGATATTATAAATATTAAAATAAATATAATTTGAACGTTTTGATGCCATACAAGATTTTATAAATTAATATGATACGTTAGGGTTTATTTAATGATTTTTTAAGTAATAAGGTAGTTATAAGTTTCAAAAAAACAAAATGCTAAATAGTGTCAAAATTGACATAAATGAGTTTTTAAAACTAATATTATATTACTAAATGCAATAATATTCCTAAAAATATAAGGTTTGGTAAAAAGACTTATATAATGATATATATATCATTATTGAACCACTTGTGGTTATTTTGGCATTTTATTATTTGTTTATTAACCATATAATATAAAAATACAAGGAGACATGATAAATGTTAAGCTATTTAACCAAGATTTAAGTCTAAACGATAAGGTTAATATTGTACCCTTAACTTGTATAAAACCTATTGGTTGGGATTATTCTAACCCAAAAACACCTAACTCTTTAAATAAATTCATTTTGAGCCATTAGAAATCGAACATTATTGTATAATAAATTAATATTTCATGATTTTCCTAAAGTAACCATCAGCTCTCTTATAAATGGGTACTTACCATTCTCTCAAAATCACACCACCAAAGCCATTTGGCTCGGAAAAAACCTTCTCAAATTTCCTACCAACTACCATCACTTAGTCATAGAGGCCTTAATTTGATCAGAAATCCAACCAAATGATCCATTTTGTTAAAATCAAAAGGCAACACCCAAAGAAGAGGTAATTATTTTATCACCTCTTTCAAAGTTATTTTCTTCTTCCACTTTCTCTTTCATTGTTGTTTCCATACTAAAATTATAACTCCAGTACATTATACATAATGAGATGTTATTATAATATGGTACAACCATATTCATTATTCTATCCATCCCCTGAATGACAAAGTCATCATCTGTGGGTACGCATGGCTAACCATCTCCACATCGTGGTGTAGTTTGTTATTCAATACTAAATTATTTGAATGGGTATAATAATGAGTATAATTAATTTAAATAAGGAATATAACATGGTAATTATTGTTTATATATAATATTTCATCCAATTAAACACCATTTTACCATCAATAGAATGATATTGTCGCTCGTGCGTACGTACGGCTTACCGTCTCCACGACACGATGAGATTCATCTTCAACGATAACCATTAAAGAATTTTTCTAAAAATATGTATATTGATTAAATACGATATATATGAAATAATATTTCTATATGAATAATATATATTTATATAGATAACTATATCTCATTTTCTTACTTCTATACTCTATGATAAGAAAACTGAAACGGCGTTCATGCGTACGTACAAACTACCGTCTCCATGAACGATGTTTCCATTTCATATATCTATCTATTATGAATATTTATATTTGGAATATATATGATATATAACTCATATTTTATATTCTGTAAGTATTTAAATAATTATTTAATTGATACGATCAGGAATAAAAGTTAAAACATGTACAATAAAGAAAGTGATTATTACCCAAATTGTTACTTTGACATCTAAATTATTATGAAATGGGTATTATAATCTAATAAATGAATCATATATGATATCATAAATTTTAATATGGTTCTGGTATAATTTAATAACATACTATGGTCACTATACATGAGGTTAAACAAACCCTCTACTAGAGGAAATACAAGGTAAGGGTTAATTTCTCAATCTCATTATTATTCGAGATTGTTTATGTGTAAGTGATTACTAGGACATATTTATCATTAATGTCCTTATTTCATAAATGATTTTTCAAGAGGATTATTTTTAAGGTACTATCTAACTAAAACATCATTTTAAATGTTTAAAAAATTTATTCTTGTAAAACTTTCTCATTAATGTCCATGTTTTCAAAATGGGTTCATGGATTTATTTATATAGACATGAATGTTTTAAAATATTATTTCCATTAAAAAGTTTCAAAATGGTATGGAAAACTTTGATTAAAAAATATATTTTAAAATTCTTCATTAATAAATTGTGCGACTTTTAAATGATTTTTTAGAAAAAGGGATATTTCTCTCAAAGAGTTTTACTGATCATTTTCAGCTATGTAAACATCCTTTACTGGATATTATTCTTGATTAAGGTTGATTTGTTTTAATAAAATCTTCTATATTGTATTTAATGAGTTATGATATGTTTGACTATGGAAGTACTATTTTTATACCATTCATGGTTTATGGATAAAGTATTGACAATTCATATTATAGTTTTAATACAAATGTTTATGATATGTTTCAAAATTTTCATATGAGGAATGCATTAGACTTATTAAGTGATGGGTGGAGCCCGATATAGCTCCATGATGCATTGGTATGTCTCATGAGACAAATTAGTGATTTTGCACAAGGCCTTGACAAAAAAACTTTTTGTCCTGGCACGAGGCATTAACTATATGGTTATGATTTCTGGTATAATGCATTACCTCATTATGAAATTAGTTATTAAATTTTATTATTTGACTATTATAATATCCACGTGCATGTTGATAAGGTAATTTTTGATTTAGGTATGCCATTTTATGTTAATTTTTATGTTTAAAAGGTAGTTTTTTTATTACACATATTACTAAAAAATTGTACAGATTTTGCTAAATTGTTTACCCTTACTGAGCATTTGAGCTCACCCCTTTCTTATATTTTGTATTCCCCTGATTCCAAGAAGTGTATTATGATTTATATGTAGGGTTAAAATAAGGGAATAATGGAATTCTCAAAGGATTATTTATGTTTTATTTTATGTTTGAATGTGTATTGTAATTTTTATGTATGTAGTATATTTTCCAAGACTACTAAATTGATTAGTCCTTTGGGACTTGATTCCTTGTAATCATGCCAATAAGGATTAGTATATAAGAACTTCCTATAATTTCGGTAATTTATATATTTTGTGTATTTTCAATGAAGTACATCCCTGTCTGGATTCAAGCAAGTAGAGGTGGATCTCGCACAGATGTACCTAGGAGTGAAAGCTATGATAAAGAGATTTAGTCTTGACCCAGGGTATCCTGGTACATGACAATGGGCCTTGCTACAATCTTGGTTACGACACTCCTGAGGGATATGCTTAGGATAATTTACATTTTCATTAAAAACCATTATGAAGGATTTATGAGTAAATACTTCCTCAAAGAATTTTTTTTATGATTATGGATTATATCCATAAACTCTTTAATTTATGTTATATTTTTTCAAGTTTTGAATTATGTATTAAAATTCATAAAATAATCTACTATATGTCATCATTTAGAAATGGTGACCTGTAGAAGGAATGAGATCTCTAGCAATATGCATGATCAAAAGAGTAATAAGGATCATATATTTCATGGTATTAAGACAACATTTAGTTTTGAAATAGTCTCCCATGTATTATCATAATATGAAGAAATAGTATAATGTGTTAATATGATACTTAAATAATTCTCAGAGTTCAATGGATTTTAAGGGAATCCAGAGAAGAAAAGGATGGAAGAGAGAAAGATGGATAAA
Source organism: Viscum album (assembly GCA_963277665.1). Taxonomy (NCBI): domain Eukaryota; kingdom Viridiplantae; phylum Streptophyta; class Magnoliopsida; order Santalales; family Viscaceae; genus Viscum; species Viscum album. The sequence goes on along the minus strand of OY728143.1, from coordinate 1,705,607,504 downwards.
GGGAAGAAGGGAAAGAAGGATTTTTCCATTTGTGATATCCGTGGAAAGAATCACCTTGGTAAATACCTAATGGGAATGGAAGTTTGTTGTAAGTGTTGTGAAAAAGGACACCAAGTACGTGATTTCAATGGTAAGAAAATGGTTTCAAATGTACAATGTTTCATCTACAATGAGTGGGGAAACTACACGAATCAATGTCCAAATCATTAGAGTATGCCCCAAATGATGCTATTAGATAATAATCAGGTTATGATACTACTAAAGATAATGAGGAATGACTAGTGTTCTTATGTTGTTATTAAATAATAATGTCATTTGAGTGTTGTATCAATGATGTACTAGTTATTTGAATTATGGAAATAAATATGGATTGTACTGTAGTACTATTTCAATGAGGATTTGAGATTATATGGTTTTAAGAAAAGTGACTCAATAGAAAGTTAAACATATTGGAAAATACATGGTTGAATGAAATATAAACCTTAATATGGTTCTGATACTGAGGTAGTGATTTTGGAATAATATATGATTTATTTGGATAAATTATATTCGATATTCTTGAATACCATGAAACTAATTAATTATTCGTTTATTCCACAATTGTTGGAGTTTTAATTTTTTTTGGATATAAGGTGTATATCCATTATTCTATATGAAATAAGGGAGCATGAATATAATAAATAAGGTTTTATTGTAATTTATGGTTTTACCATGTTTTAAAAGAATACATGATGAAGGTATTCATATGTTAATATTGAAAGAAGAAATCTTTATTATGTTTCCCTTCTTCATAAATTTTGGACTGTGAGTTTGGAAAAAATATTTTTGATAAGTCTAAAGTTTAGAATGGATTAATTCAAACATTGGATACTATTTTCTATGGTTAAAAAATTTATGAAGATTATTTTTAGATTTTTATAAAAGGACAACCCAAAGGTCGGGTGACAACCCATCACATTTGGCAAGGCCACGAGACTTGAATCCGCAACCGAAGGGCGAACAGGGTGCATCAAATACCAGTAGCCTACATGATGTCCTATTTTGTATAATTTAGTTTTTTTTAAAATGGTCTGATATATTAATTACAAATTTATATTTTTGGAACCTTAAGCCATTAGTATAAATAGAATATTTTTGAGTTCTATTATCTTTTGCTGTGAAAGATGAGTTTTTGGTAGAAATTTGTTATCATTCTATGAAGAAATTAATTATTAAAATTTAGTGAAATGATCTTAAACCCAAAAATGTGTTATCCTAATACCTCATGTTTTTTTGAACAGATGATATTTTAAATCATCATAGATTGATGGCTTTGAGGCCCTAAATTTTTCAGTTATTTGTGATGGATGACCTCATCACTCCCTATAAATATTTATGTTTTCCCTACAATTTTGTGTCACTAATTTCCAACAATTTCCTTTTAATAAAGATCATAATTTGGTGCTGAATTTTTCATTTCCCTTTCCCTCTTATTAAGACTAAATTTTATTAACCGTTTTCTGATGTGGGTTTTCCACAAAGGTATTTTCTATTTTCAACTTTTTATTTTTGAATAACATTTTCAAATTGTAAGGAAATAATATATTGAAGGATGGGAGAATGTAACACCCTATGATTTCATAGTACATTATCTCTTAAAATTAATTTAGTAGATTGCGCTACACGGAACATCGAGTTTGAGCGTAATAAGACTTATCGAACTAGCTGTTTAAAAAGCGATTATAAATAGTATTAAACTAATTTTTAATTTTATATATATCATATATAATTTTAACATTCGAAATTTTTGTTTCTTAGACATAATATAAGTACAAAATCAATTTTCATATAAATGAGGTATTTTAAAAAAAATGAATTGTTTCCACCTTTTAATGGAGAAACTTTTTTTAAATCCATCATTTGACACTTTTATAAATTCAATTTAGTGAAATTAAATTATTATTTTGAATTGGGACATAAAAATTTAGTTTGGATAAATTTTTGGTACTTTTATGATAACTTTGAGATTTTGATGAATAATGAAAAATACTAAATTTTAATTGAAAAAAACTTTTTTAATAGAAATAATTTATAGTTTTAATTTTTGAATTTTAGTGGTTTTAAATAATAATTAGATTATATTTTTATCATTTAATATAATTTATGTCATTATAAGTAATTTCACATTTAAATTAGATGTAAAAACTTGTCAATCTTTTGATAGTTTTTACTTTGTAAAAACCTATTTTTTGGTTTTAACTACGGGAAATAATTTTAAATTAATTAGTGAAAATTCCATGTTTTAAAATTTGTAAAATATGATTCATTTTTTAAATATTAATATAAAAATTATCTTAGGGTAAATTTTTGGTATTTTTCTCAAAACATTCAATTTTTGATGAATTGTGAAATACAGAACATTTTTGTTTAAAACTGAATTTTTATTTAAATATTTTTTTTATATTATTTAAATTTATTTTAAGTCAAAGTAGATATATAATAACTATATTATTACAATTTAATTAATTTCAGTCATTTAATAATAATATTAGATATATAAAATTTTATTTAACTTTTTGTCGTCTTTGACCCACCTTATAGACAGATTTCAAAATTTTAATAAAACATAATTTTACTACTTTTGTGAATTTAAATTCAAAACTCTGAGAGACACGTTTGACATTATTAAGTAAAATGTTGTTCAATAATATGAAAATAATTTTTGGTGAATAATAACTTTTGACTTTTATTTACCGCGGTTAAAAGTAAATAGGGTAAATAGAGTTAAAAATGATATTATAATTACCCTAATACATGTCCTAATTCTATTGGATAAGTGAATTTCGCCAGAAATCAACCATAGGAATAAAATATGAGATTCTTTGATCTAGTTGTATTAGATTAAGTCATTTATTATTATTTTATTTAAATAAGAATTAAAAGTGTTAAAATCAAATTTTCATAACTGAACCTTTTCTAATATAGGGTTATACATAATATAAATTCGACTATAAATAATCATTAGAAAGATAAAGATATTTCTTACATAATGGAATTTTATTTATAATTTTTAGACCTTAAATAATTAAATTTATTTATGACACAATGATGATGGTGGAATTACCTTATTAATGAGAGAATAAAATAAATGACATTATAGATATTAAAATAAATATAATTTGAACGTTTCGATGCCATCCAAGAATTTTCGAGATTAATATGTCATGTCAGAGTTGATTTAATTAATATTATTCAAAGTTATCATATTGATATGACTTTCAAAAAAACCAAGCACTAAATTGTGTCAAAATTGACATAAATGAGTTTTTTTAAAACAATTATATTATTAAATGATATAATATTTTTAAAAATATAATGTTTTTTAAAAGGACCTATATAATGTTAGATAAATCATTAATGAACCACTTGAGGTCATCTTGGAATTTTATAGTATATTTATTAACCATATAATTTAAAAATACAAGGAGACATGGTAAATGTTAAACTATATAACCAAGATTTAAATTTAAAAGATAAGGATAATATGGTAGATTAAACGTGTCTAAAATCTATTGGTTAAAAGTATTCCGACCCATCACCACCAAATTATATAGATAAATTCATTTGGATCCATTATAAACCTAAAATTATTGTATAATAAATTAATATTTCAAGCTTTTCCTAAAGTGACCCTCACCTCTCTTACAAAAGGGTACTTCCCCTTCTCTCAAAATCACACCTCCAATGCCATTTGGATTGGCCAAAATCTTATGAAATATCCTCCCAAATACCCTAACTTTTACCTATAGGCCTGTATTTGATCATAAATGACAACCTACGGATCCCTTTTGTTCAAATCAAAAGCCAACACCAGAAGAAGAGGTAATTATTACATCACCTCTTTAACAATTTTTTTCTTCTTTCACATCCTATTTCTTTGTTGTTTACATACTAAAATAATAACTCCAGTACCTTTTAAATACTGATATTTTATTATAAATATGGTACAACCATATTTATTATTCTATCCTTTCTATGAATGACAAAGTCACCATACGTGCATACACACACCTTACCGTCTCCACGTCGTGGTGTAGTTTGTTAGTCAACACTACATTATTTAGATGGATATAATAATGAGTATAAATAATTTAAATAATGAATATTACATGATAATTATTATATATATATAATATAACATCCAATTAAGCACCATTTTACCTTCTATAGAATGATATTGTTGCTTGTGTGTGCATACGGCTTACCGTCTCCACAATGCGATAAGATTCATCTTCAATGATCACCATTCAAGAATTTTTTTAAAAAAAATATTGATTAAGTATGAGATATATGAACTAATATTTATACTATAATAATATATATTTATGTAGATAAATATATGACGTGTACTTACTTTCATACTATATGGTATGAAAATAAAAAACAACGTTCATGCGTACGTACAGACTACCATCTCCATGAACGATGTTTCCATTTCATATATCTATCTATTATAAATATTTATATTATTAATATATATGATATAAAAATCATGTTTTATATTATGGAAGTATGAAAATAGTTATCTAAGTGATACGATCAAGAACAACATGTTAAAACACGTACAATAAGGAAAGTGATTATTACCCAAAATGTTAATTCAACATGTAAATTATTATTAAATGGTTAGCATAATGTAATAAATGAATCACATATGATATCATAAATATTAATATTTTTTTGGTATAATTTAATTAAATACAATGGTCTTTATACAAGAGGTTAAACGTACCCTCGACTAGAGGAAAGTACAAGGAAAGTGTTAATTCCTCAATCTCATTATTATCTAGGATAGTTTATGTGTAAGTATTTACTGGGAAATATTTATCATTCATGTCCATGTTTCATAAACTATTTTTCAAAAGGATTAATATTAATGTACTCTTTACATAAAACATCATTTTAAATGATTTAAATATTTATTCTTCTAAACCTTTCTCATTAATGTCCTTATTTTTAAAATGGGTTCATGGATTTATTTATATGGACATGAATGTTTTAAAATTTTTATTACTTTAAAAATATTAATAGTTGTATAGGACACTTTGATTCAAAAATATATTTTGAAATTATTCATTTATAAACTATTTTACTTTTAAATGATTTCATGAAAAAGGGATATTTCTCTCAAAGATTTTTACTGATCATTTTCAACTATGTCAACATCCTTTACTAGATATTATTCTGGATTGAGGTTGATTTGTTATAATACAATCTTCAATATTGTATTGAATTGGTTATAATATTTTTGACTATAGATGTGCTATTTTTATGTCATTCATGGTTTATGGCTATATTATTGACATTTTGTATGATAGGTTTAATTTTAATGTTTATGATATGTTTCAACATTTTCATATGAAAGATGCATTGGACTTAGTAAGTGACAGCTGGACCCCACTATAGCTCCTTGATGCATCGGTAGGTCTCATGATGAAAATTAGGGTCTTGGAACAAGGAAATGGCAAAAAATTTATTTTTATTCTTGGCACGAGGCCTTGACTATGAGGTTATGATGTACAACATAATGTATTCCCTCATTATGAAATTAGTTATTACATGTGATTATTCAACTAGTAGATTATCAATATGCATGTTTATATGGTAATGTTTGATTTATGTTTTACATTTTATGATCAATTTTATGTTTAAAAGGTAGTTTTTTATTATACATCATGCCTTAAATTTTTATAGATTCCACTAAATTATTTACCCTTACTGAGCATTTGAGCTCACCCCTTACTTATGTTTTTTTTTCAGGATTCGAAGAAGTGTATTATCACTGATATGCATGGTTAAGCTAGGGGAATAATGGGATTATCAATGTATTATTTATGTTGTACTTTCTATTTAAATGTGTAATGTAAAGTTCATGTATGTAATCTATTTTCCAAGACTGCTAAACTGATTAGTCATTCTGGACTTGATTCATTATAATCATGCTAATGTATTAAAATATGGCACCGACTCCAGAAATCTGGATCATGGCATAATAGTAATAAAATAATTTAAAATGAAATTAACTTAAAAGGAAAATAAAGAGGTTTTTACCTCTTTAATTTCTCATCCTTGAGAAGCATCATAGGGAAAAGAGTTTGGTATTTTTATGAGACTATGAGCCCATGGATGTGAGGGAGGGGATTTGGAAGAGTATTGGTTAGAATTTGAACAATTCTAAAATCTTAAAATGCATGAGGAGAAGAGGTGATTCAGATTGGTATTTATAGGGGCAGAGAGGGTGTTTTCTTATTATGTTATTCATTATTTTATTATTATGGCTCAAGACTATGAATAGTTTGAGAATTATAATTAAATATTTTAAAATAATATAGGGGAGTTCGAGATTATGGTTCTTACATCAGTTCTTACTTGAGGAAAATTGTATTTAAATTATAATGTACATATACAGTAAATTACCATATTTCACTATTCAAAAAAATTCATTTATTTTTGAAAAATCCCAAAAATTATTCCTAACCATTTTCTGATTTTTGTAATTAAAAAATGAACTCCTTTTTTTTATAAAAAAATTTATATAATAGAAAAAGTTTTTTTAAAATAATCATTTACTTGGAAAATACCGAATTTTAAATTATTACTGATTTTATAAGACTTTGAAAAAATAATTCAGGCCTATTAAAATTTTATTATAATAAAAAATAAAAATATTAATTATAAATAAATTTCATGAATATTTTTATTTTAAATCATTATATTAATTATAAAATTTAAGTTAAATATTCATGACATACAAAAATACAAACACATAATGAATAATTTTTAAAAATTTATTTCATTACATTGTAATTTAATAATATCATATTATTATTTATACGATTCCTAAATTTTATTTTTACTTTCATGGGTGAGGTTAATATTGTACAAACTGGTTTACTATTCATTAGGATCATATTACTATTCCCAATTTAAATTTAACTTTCCATTGGTATAGGTTCCTTAAATTCTAGAAAAACCTCTTATTTCATTCATTATTCATTTATAATATTTTTCTTTTATTATGAAAGTGATTGTATGTGGTTTACACTATATGACAAAACTATAAAAAGGGAAATTCCATTGATAAAATTTTGGGTCACTAGATTCTCCCCCAACATGAAATTTCACCCTTAAAATTTTGTTTTTCATACTATGGTAAAAACAAGTGTGGGTACTTCTCCTTCAGCGCTTTCTCTAGTTCCCATATTTCCACATAGTACTTATGGTCCTGCCATTGTACTTTGACCAGGTTAGTAGTCTTTTTTCATGGAAATTTATATCAATGATCCATGATCTCCATTGGATTCTCCTCAAAAGAGAGATAATTTTCCAAATTTACCACCTCTAGATTCATTACATTTGAGGGATCTGGTATGTACTTATTCAATAGGGATACATCGAATACATCATGTACTTGGGACATTATCAGTAGAGTGACAATTGATAGACTATAATGCCAATTCGATCAAGAATCATGAAGGGGGAGATGTACCTGGTACATAACTTTGCATTCTTTCCAAATCACATGATCCTCTTCAATGGAGATATGAGGAGTAAAACCATGTCCCTAGCCTTAAAATCATGGTCTTTTCAATGATTGTCTACACAGATCTTCTTTTGAATTTTGGATGCCTTGATGTGTAATGAATAGTTTTCACCTTCTCCGCCATTTTGTCAAACACTTTCAGTCTTATAATCATACGTTCATCTACTTCAACCCATCAATCTAGTTTTTTTCACCTTTTCCCATATTGGTCTTCATATAAAAGAATTTGGATGCTCATGTGGAAACTATTTTTGTAAGAGAATTCAACCATAGTAAGATGTTTGTCTCATCCTCATTTAAAGACCCAATAACATTCCATCAACATGTCATCTAGTTTATGAATTGTTCTTTTATATTTTCCATCTGTATGGAGATGATAAGTGATATGAATTTTTATATCAGTGTTTAGAACATTTTGGAGAATTTCCCAAAACATGGAGGTAAATCTCAGATATCGATCAGATACAATCGATAGGGGTACTTCATACAGCCTTACAACTTCTCCGATGTATTTCTATTGATGTTGATCTAGTGGGAAGTCCTCTTGAATTGTGATAAATTGATGTATATTTATATGAAGATCCAAATAAACCCATATAGCACCGTTTTCTCTAAATGTGTTGGGAAGTCTGGTGACAAGTTCCATGTTGATGTTTTCCCAGTTCCATATGGGTATCACTAATGGTTTAATCAAACCATTAGTTTTTTTATTTCATCCTCCCCTTGATGACATATCAGGAACATTAATGTATATTGAATGATTTTCTTTTTTATATTTTCCCACCAATTTTTCTCTCGGATATCTTAATACATCTTTGTGATCCATAAGTTAATAGAGATGGTTGAGATATTCAAGTCATTCAGAAGATCCTTCTTTATCTCTTGATGGTGTGGTACACATAGTCAAGACCCAAACCTTATAAAATTTTCCTCATTAGTTTTAAACACTAATGATTTAACCTTTCTCTAAGCTTCCACCTTTATCTGAATTTCCACATTATTTCTATGAGAATCCTTTATTTTCTCTACAAGATATGGTTGAGAAATCATTTGAGAAAGGATTGGCGATATTACTTTATTGATGATTCCCATTTCCATACTTTGAAAATCTAAGATGATTGGATCCTTATCAATTCTCATCACTGATAATGTTTTATGATCCTTTATACATAGAGGATCCACCAATTTATGTTTCTTACAAGGATGGTAGTGGATTTAAAAGTCATAATCCACGATGAGATCTATAAATATTCATCAGAGCATATTACGATCCTTCAATGTGAATATATATTTTAGGACCTTGTGGTCAATATATATTTCACAATTATCCCCTAGAGACAAATTCTCTAGTTTTGTAATGCAATGATCATAGGTTCCAACTCCAGGTCAGGCGTAGGAGAGTTTTTCTCATGAATTTTGAACTTCCTTGAGGCATATGATATCACTTTATCATTGTTTCTCAGAATACATCATAGGCCCTTTGTTGAAGCATCTTTGTAGACTAAAAATAGTTCCCCACTTTTTAGAAGTGGGATTATTGGTGTGGTGATAAGTATCTTTATTAACTCTCTGAAGCAATATTCACATTAATTAGTCTAGACAAACTTCTCTACCTTTAGTGTTATCATGGTTAGTGGGTTTTCATATCATTATAATTTCTTCAAAAATCACTATTAATTCCCATCTAGACAAAGAAAACTATGGATATTTGTTACATATTTTGGCTGGGACCACTCTTTGACTTCCATTGTCTTGGAAGAGTCCATAGATATTCATTTTGTTGTTATAACATGCCCCAAGAATGATATTTCCTCCATTAAGAACTCAAATTCACTCTACATTGAATAATATTTATCCCTTCACAAATACTTTATAGAATAGTATTAAAATTGTCCTCATGTTCCTCCTTAATCATGGATTATATCAAAATATCATTAATAAATACTCCCTAAAAATTTTCAAGGTAATATCTAAAGACTCTATTCATTAAGTCCATGAGTATTGCTATATTTTTAGTGACTCTGAAAGGAATCAGTATGAACTAATAGAGTCTATAACTCATTTGAAAGTTAGTCTTGGAAATAACTTATTTGTTCACCTTTAATTTGTGATATCCCAACCAAAGGTCCACCTTTGAGAAATACTAGACCCCACATTGTTGATCGATCGAGTTATATTTCTATAAATGTGGATACATGTTTTTTTATTATGATTTTGTTGATCTCATGATAATCAATGTAAAGTAACAATGATATTTCCTTCTTCTTGAAATATAGGAGTAGTGCGCCCCATGGTGAAGCACTCGGGTGTATGAAACCCTTGTATAGAGTCTCCTGTAATTGCATATTTAGTTCTTCTAACTCAATGGTGGCCATTATATAAGGTGTATTTGATATAGGAAGATATCCATGAATAAGTTCAAATGAGAACTAATCCTCTTAGTCAGGAAGAAGACCATTCAATTCTTCAGGGAACACATCATTATAGTCCCTTACAAAGGGAATGTCTTCAATCATGATTCCATCCTTTTTAATAATAATTTTTGCTAGATATTCTTGATCATAAGAAAATTATATGCACACTTTAGATGATGGATACAAAGAAGAATCATCCTCACCCATAAAAATGTATATAAGTGTAGGATAAATTGAGAATTAGAGAGTTATATCCTTTTCTAGATAGTTAATGTTGGCATTATATAAATAGATCCCATCCATGCATAGAATAGCATCAAACTCTAGTAAAGGATGTAAGACAAGATTTTAATATAGGATTAGTCCACAAACATTAACCGGGGATGAGTTATATAATTTGGAGGTAGTAATTTATCCATTTTATGTTCTCAAAATAACTAAAACTCCATATTTTTAGGTGGGGTATGGATAGTTCTACTAAAAATTCATTTTATAAATGAATGCATAGAACCAGAATCAAATACTAAGTTTACTATTCATGAATGAATAACTCACAGACCCAAAAACATATCATTTTTGAGCTCCATATCAGTAGTAGTGATGGAATAAGCCTTCCGTTGATCCTTTGGCTTTGTTTTCTGAGGATGCTGATTAACCTCAAGGACTCGGAGTTTATTGCATTGGCTTGCATAGTTCCCTTGATCCGTTCAATTAAAGAATTAGACCATGGGTGCATCTCTCCATTCCTCCACCACATTTTCCTTCTTTATCAAGTCTCTTATACATTCATGAGTTTAGTGTCCTTATCCCCAACACTTATAGAATGTCCATGTCCTTTTTTGTAAAGTCCCATAATTCTTCTTACCTCATTTTTGACATGTGGCTGGTTGAGTTTTTCTTCCACCTTTTTCATTAGATCCTCCAGCTTGAAACACCACTTTTCATTTCATACCACCATAGCCATGGTACCATTCACCAAAAAAAATATTCAATTTATTATCACATTGAAAATGATCTTCACGACTCCAAATGTCTCAAATTTCTATAGCCTTTTGATGGCGTGGTTTTAAAACACTAAAGAATCTATCAATTTTGCTATCACGGTTGATTACAAAACCTGATGCATACCTTGAAAGACATGTGATAGTTTCTTCATAGGCTATGACAGACTAAAAATCCTTTTTCGTTAGCTGTGTGAACTCTCTCTCCATATTTTTATAAAGAGTTAAATGTTAATACTTGTTAAGAATCATTATCTTACTGACTTTCCACTTAATATATTAAATTTCATTATTCATATTGGTGTTGTTAATCAATGTCCATCATCTGTCAGCCTCTATATCTAAACAATAAATGGCTAGAATACCCATATCTATATTAGAAATATAAAGAAAAGAAAATATATTATCCATCTATTTGACCCACAATTATGTGATTAGTGGATAAAAAGATCCACTAAATGTTTTCGGTTGTTACAGTGTAAAGGACTCGACATCCAGTTTATTCAAATTATGTGGAGGAGCATATTCTATATTATTCATGTTATTATTCATATCCTATGATAGTGGCATAATAATCGCAATGATATTTTGAACTCCACCTCCCCATGTATAGGGGATGTAATTTGGGCAGTCATTGCATTGTCCCTCATATTGGTTTTTGGCCCTATTTCTCCCAGTTCCCATTATTTTCTAATATATTGATGGTTAGAACAATACCTAAGTCCAAAAGACAAAGATAAATAAATCATTAATTTTTGAAATTATGTCTAATAGAATATCTTATGGGACCAATATGTTCAGTATTTTATAAAACATATCTTCTTGGGAGAATACATATACTTAGTCTCTTATAAAGGGTTTTCACTAAGGTTCTCTAATACAAATTGTCAAATTTACTAAACCATGTTTTGATACCACCTATAACGACCCTTTTTTCTTACATGAACATTACTTAATTTTTTTGGATAAACAACCTAATAGTGTCAAGAATCTAGGATAAACTAGTTTAGTGTCTTAGGAAAATTAGGCTTATACATAAATGTTACAAAACAAAACATAAACATTTATTTAATTCCTTATTCTCTAGCTTCTTATTGGCCCTCGTGTTCTCCTTAGTACAAGTGTTTAGCTGAGGATATTCATCAAAATATGGGGTGTGCAAAAATAATGATAAGAGGATAAATAAGTGTCATGTAACATGTGTGAGAATATTCATCATCATCATAATATAAGAGAAGTATCATAATCATACTAATGATAGAAAAATTTATATAATGTCATAGAATGTGTAAATGCATAAAAATAAAACTTCTTGTTTTAGTGGTCAAATACCACACATAGTTGTGAACAAAGGTAGCATCATGTTCACACATATTTCAAATAATATCATGAGATTAATTATACTACCCAATTAATGAGAGCGATATATAAATATGGGCTAACCTATCACATCAAAACATTTACATAAATTATATAATTATGGGTTCACCTATCACATCATAACATTTAGATAACCATGAATGCCACATCGAATGTATACCCATCGTCAAAATAAAATAACCCATGCAAAGGAATGAGTTTAATTTAAAAAAGAATATATTCTTGAATAAATTTTTGTGTTACCAAATAAATGATGAAATAACATACTTGGTATAAGAATAATCAATATTAATTGATTAAGAGACAATATCTCAAGAAGTAGAAGTTGTATATTTGAAATGAAGAGTTATTTTGGAAAATCCATTCTTATGACATAAAATTAGATTGTAAATGTGTATATCAAGAAAATAAAATGAAAGGATAAATAAATAATATTTTAGGAACACCAATGGAACATCCACAATGAAAATGGAGGTAAAATGGGAAACTCAAAGAATGAATGTTTGGTTCACGAATTCCCCTTACCATATTTCCCAATGATTTCTCTACATCAATATCCTAGATAATATTATTAAATTCATTAATTTACGAATCCTGAAAATTTTATGCTTTAATATTAATTATTAATGCTTTATAATGTTCATTTTTGGGCTTTTCAATTAGTTGTAGAGTTTAATTTCAATGTTTGAGAGTGTTTGTTTTCTTGGTTTTCAGGATCAGTTTGTTTGTATATGATTATGAAATCTCATTAAAAATGTTAATGACCCTAAAAATTGAAATTTTATGTTATTAATAAGAATAAAATGTTTATTTGGTCTTATATTTCATTTTGTTATATGGTATTAGCATAATAGTTTGATAAATAGTTAATGAAAATGATTTAATTTATTTGGTGAATTTCTCGACCATTATGATCTTTTATTATTTTATTTAACATTGGGTTTATTTATTAGTTCCAGAAAATTATATAAAATTTAATATGTATAATAAAATATTTTTTGACCATAGATATTGTTTTATAACAATCCTTTAAGGTGGTAGTAAAAAATGACAATTCATCCTCCATGATGGTGGTAAATTGACACACCACAGATGATATTTTCATTTTTAAAATAAAAGGAAAATAGAAGAGAATAGAATATGAATTATTCAATTAAAATAATAAAATTTAAGTATATAAAAGACACTGGAGTTATTATACCTCTTATATTTGTGGAGGTTAGGATAGGATATTAAAATAAATTAAATTTAAAAGAAATTTAATGGAAAAGAAAGAGGGTTTTTCCTATTCAATTTATCCTCCTTGAAAATCTCCTTGGGGAAAAGGGTTTGGTCTTTTGATGCGACCAAGAGATCTGGAACATTGGAGAGTGGATTGGGAAGATTATTGGGCTGGTTTTAGATATGGCACAATGTTTAAATGTGTGAGGAGAAGAGGTAGTTAGCGGTTGAATTTATAGGGGAGGAGAGGGTTGTCTTCTAATTATTTTATTCATTAGATTATTAATTTGGCTCAAGACTACGAAGAGTTTGATCATTATCACTAAATATGTTAATTTAATGAAGGATAGTTCAATATTATAGTCCTTAATTCATTGATGACTAAAGTAATAGGGTACATAATTTATATTTTATATATACCATAATTTATTTTATTTTACTATTCTAAAAATCATGTATTTTAAAAACATTATATAAAATTAACCCTAAATATTTTTTGACCTATAAAATTAAAAAATTAAATCCATTTTATAAAAATAATTTTCTAAATATCAGATATTTATTTTTTAATTAAAATCATCATTTACTTGGAAAATACTAATTTTAAATTTATAACATATTCTATAATACTTTGGAAAAATAATTACGGTCACATGAAATAATCATATAATCATATGAAATCAAAATATTAATTTAAACATATATTTTATGAAGATAAATTTTCTTTTAAATCATTATATTAATTATAAAATTATGATTAAATATTTATGACTTACAAAAATACCAACTCTTAATTAATAATTTTTAAAACATTAATTTACTTATACTATGATATAATTATATCATATTATTATTTATAAGTTGCCTAATTTTTTAATAATTTTATGGGTGAGGTTACTATTCTAATAGACCGTTGTTTTCATAAGGGTTATATATCTGTTTTGATGGTCAAGTTACTATTCCATTGGTATTTGTTGCATAACTTCCAGAAATACATCTTATTTCATTAATTCTTCATTTAATTTTTTTTATTGTGTTATCAAAGTGATTTTATGTGGTATATAATATATTAAATAATTATATTAAGGGAATTTTCCTTGTTAAAAATTTTCATTATTACAATGATTTTTGATATGTAGGGTGTAAAATTTTAATGTTATGATCATGTTTTCATACACCAATGCTCTTGTTTATTCCACCCTATCTCACTTGTTTACCCTTATTGAGCATCTTAGATCACCCCTTTTTATATTTCATTACCTCGATTATGAAGATATATATTAATTAATGGTTCTTGTAATGAATATCCTATTGTGAGATAATATACCTCACTTATGTACTAGTGTTTATGTATCCATGTTTCCAAATGCACTAAACTTATGCGGTATTTTGGCATTTGTTTGTGTAATGTTTAAAGTATTATGAGAAAATAATGTAATGTGTATTCTCATTATGAATGGGTTGTGATACCCAGTGGATGATGAAAAATTCAGACCTGAAATGTTACAGAACTTTATAATATTTTCACAGAAGTGAGAAATCATCTGTTTGTCACTGGTTTCACACACCGAGAATGACTCAAATGGTCTAATAGATTCATGGTTGGTTTTCCGGTTAACCTTATCTAAATATATCAAAACACACTTGATCATATGGGTAATTAGAAAAAATTTCAAATGTTTGGGGAGGTTCATCCATATAAAGGAACCTATACTTTGTAGAACTCCTTGGGGCTCAACCCTAGCAATTGAGAATTATAGCTTATCCAACCTCTGCTGAATGGCTTGTAGAGTCTGATAAAGCTCATTCATCCCTACCACTTCCTCATTATGGATGGAACATACCTCTTAATCATGAATCCATACCTAGACCAAATCAAACAAATATTTTTTTGTAGGAGATGCATCCCCCACTACCCCAGACTCATTAGCTTTCGGTTGTTCCCTTAGCAAGATGATGGTTTCTATATCACCATTAAATGCGACCTCATGATTTTTTACCTACACATCCAATTTAAAAATTTAATATTTAGTTTCTTGGTGCACATTTTTTCTTTCATACTTCTCCTTTTACATGAAAACATCATGCTCTTTATTCTCTATGTGCAGTCGGTCTACAATATAATCACGACCTAGTGCATGGAGAGCACGAGAATCCACCCCTATGATTCCTAGGAGCAGTAGCCAAATGATGAGAGACCATATTCAACTTACTAAATCTTCCTATGTAGTATAGGTGTTGATGGTCTTCATGTTTCCCTATACCTTTATACAGATTAAAAATTATCTTCAATTAATTCAAAAAAGAATTTATCTAGATCCATGGGTGTCATAGGCTCATACTCCTAAAAATTAGTGGGGAAAATGACAGTAGGTTCCTCTTAGGATAGCCACTCAAATGGGATGAGATCCAAGTCGATTGGTGGTGTAACATTGTATGACTATTATCAGGAGGTAGCAACTTCACTATCCACCATTTTCACCTCCCCATAACCATATTGACAACCATAATGAGTTACTCTTCTTGGACTTGTGTAGGATCTCACTAAATTCTAGGATCTTTGAGGGATGGCCTGATCAGTGGAGAATTCAGCCCTAATCCCTTATCCACCCCCTATTTCTAAGGACTTACAACCTCGATCACTATTTTAGACTAGGGTGGGATAGTTACCTCATCTTGTAACAACAAACAAGGATGACATAACTAGTGAATGAAAAGAGACTTATATAGGGAGAAGGCATGAGAGATATCAATTTCCATGGTCTCAAATGGAAATTCCACCACTGGAGACCCTTCAGTGCTATTTGGTTCATCAATAACTTCCCCAACACATATTAACATTGTATGTATATGAGTAACATCATATAGATCATTATATTAGTACATGATAATAAAATAGCATGATAAAATAATAACTAAAGGTTCTTAGAGCCTTATATTGTGGGTGGGGGGGGGGGGTCTAAGATCTAAATGATAAGCCTCCACCGGAGTCCTTATTTATCAACAACACGAGAAATTTTTGAGAAGCCATGAAAAGGCACTCAGTAAATGACTAGGAGGGACAAAAAATCCAGAACATTTCTTCTAGCCTCATCCATAGAAGTCACACCCGTCGAGGCCTCAAGAATATATTTTGAGGTAGTCTCCTCAGTGAAATGTAAACTCTCTCTTCACCATCCTCAGAGGTCCCATGACCATCATTGTATGTTTACAACATGATCCAAGATTATTGGTTAGAGGCACTAGATAATATGAATGATTAAATTCAAAGTCTCAAATGATTACCATTCCAAATAAGAGTTTAGTTAGGTCATTTTCTACATGAGTGACATCCACACTATCCTGGGTACTTCCTTATTCATTGTTAGAGCCCCAATACACCTCAACATAATAGCCTTATAGATTGGAACTAGGAGCCAACACATGTTGGTTCGGATACTCAAAAAATATTTTCTCCTTGGTCCCCAAACAAAAAAACTCATTTACCCAATGAGTGGATGGTTAAACCTCTCTGTTCCTGCATTAAAAGGAATATTTTTCATCTAGGTACTTGAAATGATATTTGAAGCTCACATGTGCTATACTTTTTATGACCTCGATGTTTAGAATATTGATCCCCTCTTGAGTAACTTCATCCATATCTTCTATAATGTGTGAGACAACCACACTTTTGCCAATTCCCCCCAAGTGATGGGGAAATAAGATTTCATATCTATATTCACCAGATAGCATAGATGATTCTTCAGAGCCTCCCTGGATCAGATTTCCCCAACATGGGAGCTATATACTTCCACCCATATTTACTTATGGGGGATCCCTATGCCTCCAGATTATGGAGGCCTAGTAGTTGACCCCTGAACGAAAACCACTATAATCTCACCTTGATTCCTCAATTAACATCATGTGCCTCAAACTATTTCCCTCTTTCCACCTAGATTCTCTTATTTCTTCCCCGATGGAACCATCCTTCTGATCCACTATCACAAAATCACATTAGGATATGCTACCCCCAAGTTCATGAAATAATTTTGGGTGAGGTTGGAATTGGGAGTGATAGGAAGAAATATCAATAATACCCTAGTACCATCAACAAAAAATATCCACCAACGTTGATGAAGGATATAGATCTACATCTTCTCATGTACTCCTATATATACTCAATACACCAAATGATGGATGTTTCCAAATCGACAAGACTACTATGATAGAGTTTACATATCACAATATGTATTATTTTTCAAAACCTCATGACAAGTACTCCACCCAAGGAGGCCTAAATGTACTCCCTCTTCTCTAAATACCCCTTCAATTTTTCATATATCTCACAGGTTGGGTTTGAAAAAATAATAAAATTTATGTTTTCATCATTTTTGACACTCATAATCCCTCAAACCTCAATGTACATCATCAGCATACCTATTTAAAAGTTAAGGACATAAGAGAACAAACTAGTGTTAAGGTGGTGGGGGAGGTGGTTGGTTTATGAAATTCATACCATCTAAACTAAGCTTTGACCCATTCATGTTGATGTTGTAATTGGCTACAGATGAATGATGACATTTCACCCACAACAACATGTACTACTTGGGGATAGTGTCTGGATAATACATGGAAACTCATGTTTATGTGATTTAATTCTGCATGAATTTCTTCCATCTCTAATGTGCATGGTTGTAGACCCATATGTGCATCCTATACTGAGAGTATCTAACCACAAAGAAAATTATTTTGGAATATTTAATACCAATACAATGGGAGAAAATTATTAATATTTTACCCCAACCACTAGTATCAACCTTCCTCTAATATCAACTGGTAAGATCATGGCTTCCTGTTCTACCTCTATATTTGACATTATTTTGAGCAGCATTGAATCTTAAATTCTGGCATGTTTCAAAAAATTTCCAATGACCTCTTGAAATGAATTCCTTTGGGGAAAAATTTTGGATGACCCAACAATACTTCTGAATGTTCAAAGTGGTTTTCCTCTATGAATGACATATTCTATAATTTATCTCAATCATTAGAAATTGGGGAAAATTCATAAAATTGTAATAGGACTAGAGGAATGTCATCTATGTATTGAAAATACCATATGATTATCCCCACCTCCCCATGATAGAGGTGGAAGGTTCTCATGCATGGGGGACACACACTAAGATGTTCTGGAAGCAACATTGGTTGATGAAATACATGGAATTATGATTTTTATACTACATCAAACAACACGATATTACCCAGTTCATCCTCAGACTCTTCATATGTTAGGTGTTACCAAAATTCTAAAACCCACTCAATGGTGAATATAATATTACACAAAAATCCCAATCTTCATCCCAACCCACGAGGTTATTCTGGTTTCTAGCACGAATTATTCTTGAATAATGTGTTGGGAATTACTTGTGTGTGGTGTATTAACATTATATATTTCATTTTATATAATGAATAAATTTATCTTCATAGTACCTATATATTAATTTGAAGATACTAGGTTTATTATTTAAATGTTCAAAGTGGTATGAGATGCTTTGGTTGTTTAAATAATTAATTTATTCTCCCTTTCAATATTCTGGATATTGTCATACATATTTATTTAGAAGTATAAAATGGATTGTAAAGAAAATTTTATTTATATTTTTAATTTCATTAAAAAGTTTTCAAAAGAAATTTTTTTACCATTTTACATAAGGGATGCTTTTAACTAAAACATCATTTTAAATGTTTTAAAAATTTATTCTTCTAAATCATTTATAGTAATTTTCATGTTTTGAAAGTGTTTTAATGATTTACTTTTATGGAAATGTATGTTTTAAAATATTAATTACTTTCCAAAGATTCGAAGTGGTTTGTGAAACTTTGATTCAAAAGTCTCTTTTTAAATATCTTCTTTTTTATGTGCATGACTTTTAACTAAATTATTTTAAAAAAAATTGGAATTTGTCTCAAGATATTTGTAATGATTTTAATAGATTATTTTCATATATGTAAACGTCATTTGTTGAACCTATGACTAATTAAAGTTGATCTCTTATGATAGCATTTACAATATTTTAATGAATTTTTTATGATTAATTTTATTATAGATGTTCAATTTAGACACCATTGTTGGTTTATGGTTAAAGTATTCATATTTCATATACTAGGTTATAATACTAATAATTTTGTTTTCTAATTTTCATTATTTTCATATGAGGAATGTATTAGACTTAGAATGTGATGGGAGAGGCCCGCTGTAGCAGCTCAATGCATCAGTGGGTCTCATGAGACAAACTAGATATATACTTTGATGAGGTGTTTCCCGTTTATTTTTAGAAATTGATTTGGCCGAGACCTTAACCATTTATTTTCAGACGTCTTGGCCAAGGCCTCGATGGAATGTTTCAAATGTCTAGAATTATTTATTCCCTCATTCTGAGATTAATTATTGATATTACATGTGATTATTAGACTAGTATAATGTCCATGTTAATGATTAAATGAAATTATTTTACATATTCCTTCCATGATATGCTGATGATTATGTTTAAAAGACTTTTCTTTCAGTTTTATACCTTGGAAAAAAAGTTTATTTTTTTGAAAGGTTCTTCTACATTGTTTAACCTTACTTTGCACCAGAGCTCACCCCTTTCATACGATTTATTTTCCTAAGAAGCCAAGAATTGTAATATTATTTATATCCAAGGTTAATCTAGGAGAATAATGGTGTTGGAAAAAGATTATCTAGGTTGTATTTTATATTTCAAATTTTAATGTAAATTTTATGTATGTAATCTATTTTTCCAGACTACTAAACTAATCGATTATTCTGGATTTGATTCTTTATAATCATTTCAATGTATTAAAAAAATGCACCAACTACAAGTATATGAGGATTTGTTTTACCCTTTGGGTCAACCAAGACCAAAATAATAACTTATTTACACTAATAATCATAACCTAGAGCCCCTGTTTTTATCATAAAGTCATATAAAGAAGGTTTTTTTGTTTTACTATGAGTTTGTCTGAAGAAGAGGTATAATTCTTAACATAGAATTTTATTTTATTTATTCTTCCACCTCCTTCATATTTTCATAATTTATTCTTATATAATATCACCAATATATCACATATACTTAGATGTTATTATTTTATTGGTATAACCATAATCTATCTCCTCTTCCATGAATTGGGAAATGAAATCATCATTGGTGTGTAAGTTGGACTACCACCTTGCGAACCGATGTGATTCTTTTTTCGTCATCACCTCTAATTGTATGTTATAATGATGGATTTCAAGTATCGGAATGATATTTCTAACAAATTTATACTTATTTAAATGTGATTTCAGATATACCTTCTTGAAATTAATTTCATTGGAGATACTATAACCTAACCCGTGTGTACAGTCCACTACAACCTCACGAAGCAATGTGATTCAATTTTCACAAATTCTCTATATTAAATTTAATTAGGATAATGTTAAAAAAATATACATGATGT
This sequence comes from Viscum album, assembly GCA_963277665.1. Classification (NCBI taxonomy): domain Eukaryota; kingdom Viridiplantae; phylum Streptophyta; class Magnoliopsida; order Santalales; family Viscaceae; genus Viscum; species Viscum album. The sequence continues at coordinate 1,705,586,427 of OY728143.1, read as the reverse complement.
AAATATGAAAGCATTATGATATTAATTAAATATTAATTATTCTCGTAAGATAATATATAATTTTAATTCTTACCTTTCCACCCATTTAATAATTGATAACAATGTTCTTCTAAACATGTGGAAAAAAGAATCCACAAAGTGATTTGATTTTTTTCATCACCAAGTCCAATAGGTGATATATATATATAAGAACAATTAAAGTAAAAATGTGGTATTTATGATATTATTATAATTTTTCAAATATTAAATAATTCATAACTACATTCCATATTGATCCAGGAAATAATAAAACGTTACTCATGTGTATGGATGACTTACCTTCTCCAGGATTGTAACATATTTTATTTTTAATAAAAATCATTAATGATTGATTTTTGAAAAGTAATTTATCTATAAAAATTACAATTATGCAATAATTGTTATCCTATTTATTTTAAAATAAGGGCCTCTTTGACCATAGTAAACATGATGATTTCATTTGTGATATATAAAATGAATATGATATAAACATCCGAATAGAACATAAATGGTAAAATAATTGTGGATATCATTTTAAGAAGATAAATTAATGGAATAATAAAAATTTAAATGGTTCTTATGAAATTAAATAATTAACATGATTTTATTATTCATGGATATAGAGATGTTCTTGATGAGTATGACTCATGGTAGAAGACCTTGTGCCAATTTCATTTCATTAAGGCATATTTTGATATGTTTCCCATATATTATTTTATGGGGTGTATATAGGAAAAAATTGAAATTTTATATTATGGGTTTTTATTTTATAATTATATTTAATTTTTTTAATGATATGATTTGATGAGTATTAATATTCAATTGTTTCTAAAGTGGGAAATTGATTTTCATTAAAAATATCATGTTTTAATGTTTTCCTTCTAACAAACTATTTTTTCCATGTAATTGTTTTTTAAAATCAATTTTTTATGGACTTGAGATATTTATAAAATAAATTTTGTCCATTCAATCATTTTTTTAAAAAGTAATCATGATATTCTATATTGGATTTTATTTATAAATGAAAAAATGTTATATTTTAATGTATATAAAGAAAAAAACATTTCCCACTGCTTTATCTATTATTTCAAGAATATACTTCTTTAAAAAATCATATTTTATAGAATGAAAACCAAAAATTACCGTTTTTAGGGTATTTTGGTATTAAAAATTGATTTTGAAATAAAAAGGGTATATTGATATCCAAAAAAATTACATACATTTTTCTAATATTTTTTCAAATATTTATAATGAAAATTTAATAAATGTTTTTATCCATGATATGATTCATGAGAATTATATGAGAAATTAGTGAGCCAAATATGATATATACTAAGGGTTTATCTCCATTATACTTCATTAGTGAGGTTTATATAACATATAAAATCGGTGCACCCAGATAGTGTTGCGTGATCTCATAATAGATTATATGATCGGTCCTCTCAGATAACACTCTAATGTGTTGGGTAATGTTCACTATCGTTACATGAAAAGGGTCCTACTAGAGGTATTATCCTATGGATCTTACTAGGTAAAAGTTATTTATGTCACTGGATTACATCAGTTATGAATTTGATGCTCTTAGTTGAAAATATTTTTTTTTTATTTTCTTGCTAGGGAATTTAAATATTTTCTTTGATCAAAAAAAGTGTCTGTGTGTTTGAAGTTGAAAAGATTTTTTAATTCTTTCAATTAAAATTTAGATTAAGTTTATAATTTCATGGGTTTTTAGGTTTCTCATTTGAGTAACACTCCAAAATTATTTAGAAATATTCATCTTTATGAAATTTGATTTCTTTTATAGATTGTGTTACACGCAACAGTGAGCCTAAACCAATCCGAAAATATTATTATTTAAATATTATTTCTATAACAAAGTTATTTAATTGGAAAATATGAATAATAATAACTAAAAAATTAAATATATATAAATTACTCACTCAAAAAAAAATTAAATGATTAATCCTTAAAAATATGCACTCAATTTTTAGTAAAATTAATTTAGGATTCAAAAATATGTTTTCATCAAAACTGGTTTTTAGTTACCTTTAACTGTAAATATTATAATTAGTTTATGGAAATTTTAGGGGATTTATTTTAATAAATTATATTCTTTTTCTAATTCATCATGTCAAAATAATTTGAGGATTATTTTGTTGACAATTTTCTTGAATATTAATTTTTTAGTGAATAGTGAAATATAACAATTTTTATAAAACATTCATTTTCATTATTTTAAAAAGTATCGTTATGATATTAATTATTATAAAATAAAATATAATTATATTTTATTTTATATATTCTAATTAATTACATTTTAGTCATCATTGTACCTTGTTTTAATATAAGTACATTTTTGGGAATAAAAACAAATTTTCCATGAAAACTATTTTTCATTGCATTTTGCAAAATTAATATTATATTAAATTCATCAAAATTAATGAGTTGAATATTGAAAATCTTCTTCTATATTGGGAGTCATTTTTTACATATTTGGTAATTATGCCCCATTTTTTTGTCTTTATGAATTGTAACTACAAGAATTTTTATTACCATGTTAAGGGTAAATTCTATAATTTAGGTAAAAAAATCATATGAACTATAAAATTACCCCAACACTTTCATTAATATTAATTTATTATTACAAGTCTTCCATAACCATCCAATATTCAGTTATATGGAATTTTATGGAAATTTGGAATTAGGAACTTTTTACTATTTTATTTTGTGAAAAATTAAACATGTCACACACACTTATTCTAGAAAAGTATTGGATTCGAGAAACCTCAGTCGTAGAAATTTATTAATGAAAATAAAATTTCATAACAAAATTAATACAATACAAGTTAAACAAAAAGAACCACTAAAGGATAGATGGAGTGAAATCCCTAACCATCAATGGAAACACCCTAAATACCCCAACCCCCAGAAAAAAATTCCCATCGGCCAAAGAAAATAGTTGAAGACCCCTAGAAACTGATAAAAATCCCCATTGTGGGATTATATGTAACCCCAAGCCCATTATCCCAAGAGAGCCCCTCCACATCCAAATCTGAAATGACGTCTCATCATCATCTATCGAATTCCACTTCAAGGAAATCATTGTTCCCACAACCTCATCCATAGTGCATCATTCAAGAACAATCACTTCATCATCATACTTGTTCTTAGAAGCTATTGGCATCCCATTCCACTGATAGCCTTAGTGAGCAGGATCCATCACAGACACCATTGTCCCATACCACCGACGATTGCTGTGAGGATCATTCATTTTCAACCCAAGACCCTGGTGATCGCCTAAGAATACAACACCAACACAAAATAAAAAATCTTCATCAGTTGAGATCAACGATCCCTGGTCTATCAAACCTACACATATAAAAGACCCAATAAAGAATGACATAATGTTCAAATGTTTTTTGAAAACCCAACACAAGGACCACTAAATCTCGAATCTAATTTTCCAATACTACAAAGAACACCAATCCAGCCTATCCGCATATGCCTACCATGACAATATATCCAAAGTCATCCGACAACACCCAATCAGAGGTTTCCGCTCACTTCCCCAAAGGTCACCTCAAGCATGCTCCCCATGAGGACTTCCAACCTGCCACCTCCATGAAGCCTGACCATCCCTAGAAAAAACATGCCACAGAAGCCCCATCATAATAGTTGGTCAAAGAAAAGATTAACCAATGTTCCCACCTCCACTGCATTGTTCAAGTTTTTTTAATCGGTTTGTTAATTTTTTTTACAAAAACCACTCAGGTTAATTTTTTTTAAAATGCACCAGAAAGGCAGCATCCCAGATGTTCCATTTTTATTTCAAGTGCAAGGCAGCATCCACGATGCCCCCTTTCCCCTTAATTTTTTTTTATTTTTTTAATTTTTTTGTTTTGATTATATATATATATATAAACAAAAAAAATCAGCAGAATTTCTCTACTATTAATGATCCAGCACTACAACCATTATAGTAGTCTAGATTCTGACAGAAACCCTCACCCATGCCTCCCTTTTATAAAAGGGCTTTCCCTGAAAATCATTTTTCATTTTTGATTTGGGATTCTGGTTCTCCCTTTCAGGAGCAGTACATTCTGAATTTATGATGTGAGATTCTGTTTCAAGTATATGACTTTGAAAAATAATAAAATACAAACTATAATACCAATATAAATGAAATTTTAAACATATATTAAACATATAATAAATAGTTGAAAACAAAAATAATTTCCTTAAAAATGTTGATGAAAAATAATCTATAACATTTCAAAACAGCCTATTAGAAACTAAAATTTTATTCAAGTACGTGACTTTTAAAGACCATAAAACATAAAATCGAATACCAATATAAATGAAACGTTATAAATTGATTTAACATATAAGAAATAGTTGAAAACAAAATTAATATACAAAAAAATGTTCATGAAAAGTAATTTATAAGCTTTCAATACCGCTTACTTGAAACTAAAAAATGTTTCAAGTACATGAATTTGAAATAATATAAAATATAAAATATAACACAAATATACATGGAACATAAAAAAATTGATTAAACATATAATAAATAATTAAAAACAAAATAAATTTTCTAAAAAATGATGATGAAAAATAATTTATAATCTTTCAAAACCGTCTTCTTGAAACTCAAAAATGTTTCAGTACATGACTTTTAAAGACCATAAAACATAAAATAGAAGAACAATATAAATGAAACGTCAAAAATTGATTAAACATATATGAAATTTTTGAAAAAAAAGTAATTTCCAAAAAAATGTTGATGAAAAGTAATTTATAAGTTTTAAAACCGCTTAATTGAAACTAAAAAATGTTTCAAGTACATGAATTCAAAAGACTATAAAATATAAAATATAACACCAATATAAATGGAAAATAAAAAACATTGACTAAACATATAATAAATTATTGAAAACAAAATGAATTTCATGAAAAATGTTCATGAAAAATAATATATAAGCTTTCAAACCCACCTACATGATACTTAAAAATGTTTCAAGTACGTGACATTAAAAGACTATAAAATATAAACCATAAGACCAATATAAACAAAACATTAAACATTGATTAAATATATAAGAAATTGTTGAAAACAAAAATCATTTCTTGAAAAATGTTGATGAAAAGTAATTTATAAGCTTTCAAAACCGCCTACTTGAAATTAAAAAATGTTTCAAGTATGTGAATTTGAAATACTATAAAATATAAAATATAAGACCAATATAAATGAAACTTTTAACATTCATTTAACATATAGGAGGAAACCCCACATAAATATTATGCACGTGTCACTATTATCACATAAATCTATAATCTTTGATGCATGGGAACTTGTTATATCTCCTTTCATGGGACAACAAAATCTATTCTTCCACCCACCATGTCCATATCCATATCAACATTCGGCCACATAAGGGTATGGTGAAAGATATGCCACATGAAATGATCATTTGTTCCCATTCCTACAAATACCAACCCCTTCAACACCACCATGCATCCAACCATTATAATTTATTCTACAATTGTCACCCCATTTCCCCAGGCCCAATTGATCAGATGTAAACACCAATGATTCCACATATCACATCGAACTCTTCATCACCAAATCATTATCCTTTATCATCTTCAAAAGGCACTTGTAGGACCTCCTGCATCAATCCATTCCAAACACTCACATACAAGTATACTATAAACATAAAAACCAAAAAATTTAGGAAAATGCTCTTTTAGTCATCTGTGACATGTAGTAATTTATCAGAGCTTTCAATAGCGCTGATAAAGGGGACCCCCCAATAGAGGCTCTATTATAATCTACATTTTAGTGTTGATAAAGGCCTTTTCTAACACTGATAAAAGAGGGATGTTTATCAGTTATAAACTATAGCTAATCAAAGTTTTCATTTCTCAGTGGATTTTTAGCATTGATAAAGGTCTCCCCCTTTATCAACGTTTAGGATAGGATTGTTTTTTTAATGCTGTAAAAACCCATTTTGTGTGTTGTTAAATGAACGATTTATGGTGGTGTAGATGATTGAATTTTTTAGTTTAAATTTATTAATTATGGCGGGTGTTTATTTACTTACTTATATAATTTACTCTTTGTTTATTTTTTTAGATATAAAATCATTAACTAATATCACTCACATATCCAACAAGGTTGTATTCTAGATTTTTATATTATTTTGTAGGTGTATGAATTCTTAAAATACTTAATTTTTGTTTTGATTTAGATTTTTTAATAATGGTGGTCATTTATTTATTTACATATGATACTAATTCATGCATTATTTTATGTGGATAGAAAATCATTTTTTATCATCACTCAAATACTTTAGAGTTTTTCACCAACCCTTGAAAATATCAGAGTATGTCCAGAGTTATTATTAAATATATCATGTTAACAAATATTTTATATATATACAATGATATCATTACTTACATATCTTCTCTTAATAACTATAACACATGTTTATAAAATATTAGTGTTTTTATTAATGTAAACACATAACATATGTTTAATAAAGTCCAAATAGAACATACTATATGATATAAACACAAGTGTCAAAACTTAAAAAAATAAAATAATATGACAAAACATATATCATATAACTAGAATAAAATCTGATTTATAGAGTTAGATTTGCAGATAGATAAAAAAATTCAATAATGTCAAAAATTCCTGTTCATTATTAACAGTCCTATCAAAACGAGATTTTATCTATATATCTGAGTTAAGAATGTATAAAAACATCATGAAAAGGTGAATTCCTACTACTTATAAATTAATTTTTCATCCACACTTTTCATTAAATGATTTTTTTCAATAAATTCTTATATTTTTAATCAATTTTTAAAGTTTCGTTTATATTGGTCTTATGGTTTATATTTTATAGTCTTTCAAAGTCACTTACTTGAAACATTATTATGTTTCAAGTAGGTGGTTTTGAAATCTTATAAAATACTTTTCATGAATTTTTTTTGGAAATTAATTTTGTTTTAAACTATTTATTATATGTTTAATCATTTTGTAATGTTTCATTTATATTGGTTGTCTATTTAATGTTTCATGGTCTTTCAATGTCACGTAATTGAAACCTTTTTTAGTTTCAAGTTGGTTGTTTTGAAAGCTTATAAATTATTTTTCATCAACATTTTTTAGGAAATTACTTTTTTTTTTAAATTATTTATTATATTTTTAATAAATGTGTTTTATTTTTCATTTATATTGGTGTTATATTTTATATTTTATAGTCTTTCAAATTCATATACTTGAAACATTTTTTAGTTTCAAGTAAGTGGGTTTGAAAGCTTATAAATTACTATTCATGAACAATTTTTGGAAATTAATTTTGATTTCAACTATTTATTATATTTTTAATCAATATTTATCATTTAATTTATATTGGTCTTCTATTTTATGTTTTATGGTCTTTCAAATTCACGTACTTGAAACATTTTTTAGTTTTAGGTAGGTGGTTTTGAAAGGTTATAAATTATTTTTCATCAACATTTTTGATGAAATTCTTTTTTGTTTTCAACTATTTGTTACATGTTTAATCAATTTTTAAAATTTCATTTATATTGGTCTTATAGATTATATTTAATTGTATTTCAAAGTCATGTACTTGAAACAGAATCTCAAATCGGAAATGAAGAATGTACTGTGCAGGAAAGGGAGAACCTGAATCCCACATCGAAAATGCAGAATGATTTTTAGGGCAATCCCTCTTATAAAAGGGAGGCCTAGGTGAGGGTTTTTATCAGAATCCAATATGCTGTAATGGCTGTAGCGCTGGATCTTTAATAGAAGAGAAATTCTGTGGAAATTTTCTATTTATATATATATATATAAATAGAATAAAGCAAAAAGAAAAAATCAAAAAATAAATTTCAAATTTTTTTTTCTAGGAAAGGCGGCATCGCAGATGCCGCCTTTCACCTACAGTTCAAAGGCCGCATCACAGAATCCGCCTTGCACCCGAAATAAAAATGCGTCATCTAAGATACCAACTTCAGGTTCATTTTTTAATATTTTTAACCTGGAAAATTTCTGTAATTAAAAAAAATGGATTAAAAAAACTCACATTGTTTAGTAAAACCATCTCCGACCACCATGACTTCCTACAACCGACGTTGCAGGACCTATGAAAGACAACACTGACCATAGAAAAACCATCTTTGATAATCCACAATAGAATCCCATACACCCTATAGACATCTGAGCCCTAGTTCTTCTCAACCAACTCCACATCGTCACTAGAATCCTGTCTCATACCGTGAGGCTATTGGATGGACACCGTCAAGTGGCTCTAACTTCATGCAGATGAGCCGATGCCACCAGGGATACTCATATAACTCATCATCGTCCAATAAACTAGATCCACCACCTAATTGTTGCATCAATCCCAGACAAGGCCACATACAACTCAATGATATTATGACAGGAGAGGATATTTGTCCTCTGATGCTATCACTATCGTGAATGGTCCTACATCAACTGAGTCCAACATAATGATACCACTCACACCGAGGAGCCCTAAATATGAACTCCATTGAATGATAGTAACCATAAACCTGCATCCTGTTGGAAATTGAAAACCATTTCACCGGTTAGTCTTCTCAATGCAGTGCGCTCTCCCATGCAACAACTTCCTGAAGCGTTTTTTCTACTCTCTTTCCCATGTGTCTGCTTTATTTCATGTCTTTTATTTCCTTTGTTTTTTGTTCCATCAATTGATGATACAATTTATTTGGGACATTTAGTTTGTTGGAAATGGTCAATATATTAGATCAAATGTAATCTGTGAATAAAAATATGTTCAATTGATGAAAGCTTGAAATCCCTTTTGTGGTATTTTGTTTTGTTCCATTTTTATTCTCCTCTATTATTTATTAGATTGTATAGCAAACAAACTGGTATCAGAAGGTATTACCAAATCATCCTCCAATTTTCAAATATGGCCACCGCAATTCATTCGCAAGTTCCGAAGCTGTCGAAGGGAAACTACAAAATGTGGTGCATTCAAATGAATGCATTGTTCGGGTTGCAAGAATTATGGGAGATCGTCACCGACAGGTATATCATACCCACTATGGAGTAAGAAGTTTCCTTCATGAATGAAGAGAAGACAGCGGTCAAAAATCAAAGAAAGAAAGACAACAAGGCATTGTTACTCGTCTATCAAGGGTTGGATGAATCGACGTTCGAAAAGATTACCGAAGAAACATCGAGCAAGCATGTTTGGGATACACTTTCCACCATATTCAAAGGTGTTAATCGAGTGATGCATGTTCATCTTCAAACTCTAAGACTAGAGTTCGTGGTGGCACATATGAAATATGGTGAGAGTATCTCTGATTAATTTTCCTGCCTAATTCTCAATGTTAACAATTTGAAATGAAATGGTGAAAAAATGGAGGACATTCGTATTATTGAGATAGCTCTTTGATCTCTCACAACCAAATTTGAGCATGTGGTTGTGGAAATCGAAGAATCAAAATATTTGGAAAAATTATCCATTGAAGAATTGATGGGGTCATTGTATGTACATGAGCATTGAATACAGAAGAATGCAGTTTCAATAATAGAGCATGCCCTAGAGTCCAAGTTGACTCTTCAAGAACCAAATAATGACCAAACACAATGAGGTGGTTATCGTGAAGAGGAAGAGTGTGTGGATACCATCCGAGCTATCAACAAAATCAAAAAAAATTTACTATCTTCCATGGAAGAGGACATAGTGGAGGCCAATTCATGCGTGGTCATGGAAACACAAAAAATGTTCAAAGCCATAACTGTAAGAAATGTTTCCACTGTGCCTATAATTGTTGGAGAAAAGAGGATCATGATGAGCGATCCAACTATGATAAAGAATCTCATCATGAAGAAAGAAGGTACCACACTCCTCCTTGTACAAGAAAAATCATGTGAACACCTGGATGTATGGTATCTGGACACAGGTGCAAGTAACCACATGAGTGGTAACAAAGAGTTGTTCAAGGAACTCACCGAGGAAGTTCATGGCGATGTGAGTTTTGGAGACTCATTGATGGTTCCCGTTCTTGTAAAAGGTAAAATAAAAATATATCTGAATAATGGTGAGTCGAATTATATTTCTAATGTATATTACGTAACAAGCATGAAAAACAATATCATTATTCTTAGGAAACTCTTTGATAAGGGGTATGTTATACACATGGAAAAGTCTTCTTTGCCTATAAGGGATTCTAACAGGAGACTTGTTTCTCAAGTCCAAATGGTGAAGAATCACATGTTTCTGCTGCATATCAACACAAAGGCCTAGGAGTGTCTCTTTTGGCTCATGAATAATGATTCATGGAGATGGCATCTACAGTTTGGGAATCTCCATTTCAGTGAGCTTATACTCCTATCCTCATCAAGAATGGTATGTGGCTTGCTGACGATTGAATCTCCAAATCATGTGTGTGATGTGTGTACACTTGGCAAGCCACAAAGGAAATTTTTCCCAAGTGGAGTGTCCGTATGAGCAACAGAACCACTTCAGTTGGTTCACACATATATATGCAGGCCACTTGAAATACCATCACTTAGAGGAAATAGTTATTTTATTACCTTTTTTGATGATTTCAGCGGAACGTTGTGGGAGTATTGCATCAATGAAAAATTGTCTCCTTTCACTTTCTTTAAAACATTCAAAGCTCTTGTTGAAACTGAAAGCAGCCATAGAATCAAAGTACTTAGATCTGATAGAGGTAGAGAATACAAAACAAATGCATTTCAAGATTTCTGGAGGGAACATGGAATCAAAAATCAATACATTGCATCCTACATGCCACAACATAATGGAATCATAGAAAGGAAGAACCACACTATCCTCGACATGATGAGGACCATTATAAAGGAGAAAGGGCTGCCAAAGAGTTTTTGGGCAGAGTCAGTGACATGTACTACCTACCTACTCAATCGGTGTCCAATGAAGAGCATCCGGAACTTTACAACACAAGAGGTGTAGAGAGGCTACAAACTGAGCATGGAGCACCTAAGAATCTTCGGGTGTGTCACCTACACTCATGTTCTAGAAGCGAGAGGAAGGAAACATGATGATCGTGGTAAAAAGTACATCTTCATTGCCTATTGTGAAGCCTCTAAATCCTACAAGATTTACAATCCACTAACCAATAAATTAGTGGTGAGTAAAGATGTGGTCTTTAGTGAGGAAGAAGCATGGAATTGCAATGATAAAGAATCTAACAAGGATGTTCCAGTCGAGATAGATGTTCCTGAAGAAAGGCATGATTATCTATAGAAAAAACCCGCAACACCTTCCTCAGGAACATCATCTGTCAGAAGAAGTCCATGAGTACATTTTATCACTCCTGAAAGCACTCCAGTAAATCAAAATTTGGCCAACTCATCCTCGAAAATAGCTCCTATGAAGATGAAAAATCTGATTATTATTTATGAGCAGACTGAAGTGGTAAATCTTTTTTTCTTGTATGTAGATCATGGGCCTCTGATGTTTCAAGAATCCATGAGGGGAGAATGATGGAGAATGGAAATGGAAGAATAAATTCATGTGATAGAGAGAAATGAAATGTGGGAGCTGAATACACTCCCAAAAAGACAGAAGATCATTAGTGTCAAATGGGTGTACAAAATAAAAAGAAATACTAATGGTGAGATCAATCGATACAAGGAAAGGCTCGTAGCAAAGGGGTACAAACAGAAGTACGAGGTGGACTAAAAAGAATTATTCGCTCCTGTTTCTCGCCTTGACACTGTAAGGATGATTTTATCCCTTGTTGTCCATCAAAGTTGGATGACCTTATAATTGGATGTGAAGTATGTGTTTCTTAATAAAATTCTCGAGGAAGAGGTCCATGCTGACCAGCCTGAAGGCTTTGTAATGCAAGGGGAGGAAGACAAAGTGTATCGACTGAAGAAATCTCTTTACGGGTTGAAGCAAGCTCCTCATGCTTGGAATGCATGCATAAACAGCTACCTTCGAGACAATGGCTTTGCCCAATGTCTATATAAGCATGAAGTTTACATCAAGAATAATTATCGAGGGGATATAATTATTTCATACTTATATGTTGATGATTTGTTGTTTACAGGGAATTGTCGACCAATGTTTGATGATTTCAAAGAGGCCATGTTCAAGGAGTTCGAGATGACCGATGGGGGTCTAATGTCCTTCTTTTAGGGCATAGAGGTAAAGCAACAACATGGAAACATTTATATCTCTTATAAGAGGTATGCCAAGGAGTTTCTTGAAAAATTCATGATGGCCAATTGCAATGTTGTAAACACACCCGTAGCAACAAGATTAAAAATGATAGAAGATAGAGAAGGAAGTAGTGTTGACTAGACTCTGTTCAAGAGTTTGATTGGAAGCCTGAGGTATCTCACAATCACAAGGCCTGATATTGTCTATAGTGTTGGGATTCTAAGAAGGTATATGGAGGCACCAAAAGAGTCACACTGGCTAGCAGAAAAATGTATCCTTTGGTATGTTAAATGAACGATGGATTTTGGTCTCTTTTATCCATACATTGAAGAAGAAACGTTGTATGGATACTCAGACAATGATTGTGGAGGTGCCCAAGATGAAAGAAAAATCACCACTGAGTTTGTATTTTTTCTCGGATCTACTACTTTCACCTGGAATTCAAGGAAGTAGAGTGTTGTTGCTTTATCCACATTTGATGCAGAGTATGTGGTAGAATCTTCTACTGTTTGTGAGGGAATATTTCTGATAAATTTTTTGAAGTAGATAAAGAATACACATGATGGATCCACTATGATATATGTGGATAACAAGTCTTCTATTGAACTATCAAAAAATATGGTGCATCATGGGAGAAGAAAACACATTGATACTCATTTTCATTTTCTCAGGGATCATGTGAAACATAAAACGATAAAATTAGAATATTGTCATACTACCGAACTGGTGGAATATATTTTCACAAAGTTATTACCGAAATATGCATTCAAAAGGCTAAGAATGATGCTCAAAATGAATATGGTTTTGGTTTGAAGGGGAGTGTTGGAAATTTCAAACCATTTCACCGGTTGGTCTTCTCAATGTAGTGTGTTTCCCATGCAGCGGCTTCCCGAAGCGTTTTTTCTTCTCTCTTTACCAAGTGTCATCTTTATTTCATGTCTATTATTTCCTTTGTATTTTATTTCGTTAATTAATGATACAATTTATTTATGCCATTTCATTTGTTGGAAATGGTCGATATAATGGATCAAATATAATCCCTGAAAAAAAATATGTGCAATTGATGAAATCTTGAAAGCTCTTTGTGGTATTTTGTTGTGTGCCATTTTTATTCTCCTCTATTATTTATTGGATTGTATAGCCAACACATCCCACTTGGTCACCAGATCTATTGATCCAATGGTTGTTGACGTGAAAAGGAAATGCAATAGATCGAGGCCTGCAACCCATCAATGCAAACCAACATCTCTAGATCGACACACCGTCGCACACACCTTGCATGTTGCACACTGATTTCATGAACCTACGCCTTCCAAGAATCATCCCCGCCATCAGGGCGGGGAGAATCTAGGGAAATCATTATGATATTCCTTTCACAAACAGCTTTAACCATCTCAAGTCACTTACATTTATAACAAAGATCAATGAGATCTTTATTCCCAACAAATATAATAATTTTTTTTCTACTTTTAATTTTTTTTCCTGATAGTTTTAAAGTCAATATAATCAATAGTTCTTAAAATTGGGAAAAATGAAATTTTATCAAAATAATATTTTATTATATCATTCAAAAAATATAAAATTAATAAATTTACTCTAGGTGGTTATCATATGGTCAAAAATGTCAGAATTCGACCATTTAAGGTCAAAGTTTATACTTATAAGTAAAAATACCATCCTTTAATATTAAAATGTTGTTACCATAAATAATTTAATATTGGATAAGTAAAAGATAATCAAAATTATAAGGTTTTAAATGATTGCAAATAATTTATAAAAAATATTCAATGATGGGATGACAAACCATCCCACATTATATTTAAATATATTTTTCTTTCTAGGTATTTGGATAGGGAATTAATTTATTAAAACTTAATCTAGTGTGAAATTCCAAAAGTATCCTTGACCTCTATTATAAAAGGGAATATCCTCCCTCACTTCATTAAACCATATTTAGACTTCTTGATTTAACATCCTTTTCCAAATTATCTTCTCCATTTCTCTAGAAACGTTTTAGATATTCTAGTATTAAAAATATATCAACTTGAGATTTCTTCAGAGGAGATCTAATGGTGTCATTTTTAATAAGAGGTAAACCATTAACTGATCACTTCCATTTATCTACTCTACTTTACTTCCTATGAACACATTAAATTTATAATAATACAATTAATAAATTTTCTTCAATATGTTGAAATGTTTATATGATTATGTAAACATCATTATACACTAACTTTTCCATCAACGAAGTAGGGAATGTGTTTCTCTAGCGTGTATACAGCTTACTGTCTCCACCTAATGTCAAAATTCCATTATCATTATAATCATTCAGGGATTTGTATTATGTTGTATTTAATATATATATATATATATTAAATTTATTTAATAATTATATTTTAGGAATTATAATATCATGTTCACCTACTTACCATCCAATCCATTATGAAATGATTACATCGTTTGAGTGTACATGTGGACTAAAATCTCCACAATGTGATGTGATCCATTTTTAATTTATGTTTTACATGGATGGTAAGAAGGAAGAATTTGATGAATATTTATGATATACATATATAAGATATAATAATGATTTTTTATAATAGAATTATTATTATCTTTTCTTTAATTAAACCAGACAGAAAATGGAAACAACGTTCATGCGTACGTACAAATTAACATCTCCATAAATGGGGTAAATAATTTTTCTATATATAATTTTTATTTATGATTATAAATGTCACTGCTCATCCCAAAGGAGAATAAACCATGAATACCACATTCTTACCTCTAGTATTCCATGAAATGGTGACTCATACTCAGTAAGAATATCACACCCATGGGATTCCTTAGCCTAATGTATGTAGACACACACACACACACACACCTCCATGTTCATGAAATGATGAAATATAAAACAATAGATAACCATGATTGCATACATTTATGATCTCAGCATCAGAGTATGTAAAATGTAACATCCCCTTACACATCTATCAGGTATGTCCTTGACCTCATTATGGTTCTCCATTTTCCAATTGTTTTTAGAGGACTGAGAAAAAATTGGGAGGATTATTATAATGGTGAAGTCATATTTTTTTGGACTTATATCCATTACCATTGTTTTCTATAGGCTGATGGGGTCTTTCACATCATGTAACTAGGTTACACATTATGTAATTTTAACTGGATAAATGTCATGAGAGGGATCCCACTGTGAAAGGATAAACGTCATGAATGGAAGTTTCACATCATGAATGGTTTAGTTAACAAATTTTATAATCCACAATGATTAGTATTTTAGCATACTTATCCAACATGAACATCCTGATGTGAATTGGAGTTTTAAATCATGAAACAACCCTCATCTTTCCTTAAAACATGTATTTGGACGTTTTTCTCAGTAAATTATTTTCAGACTCCTTAATCCTCAGCCTTAAGGTCTCTCCTAGGTGTTTGTTTAAGACACTATTACTTTTGGATCAATCCATTCAGCTTCTAATCTCCATTACGATTGTGGTGTGTCTCTCTATGTAGGTCGTCTTCCCGCTTCTTTATTGCCTATGACCATGATATCAATGTTGGGTGATGTGTTCTTATCCGTTGGGTTAAAATGGTGTTTCTTCTTGGCTTCTTTCAGATCCGTTGTATAATCTCTCTCTGGAGGCCTTTTAATTTAATGGTTATGGTGTGGTGGGCACCCGTTCATGAGGTCTGTAGGTATATTCCTTTCCACTAACCCGTTATGTTCATATTTGGATCAATCATGTGATGTGAATTGGGTTAATGGGACTCCATTGTCATCATTGGGTTTTCATTTTTTGTGGATCCTATTTTGGGTGTGTGTGACCTGAGCACTGAGGTAGGTTGTTCTGTCTCTTGCCTATGATAATAAACCCACTTGTTTTCTTCATAAAATGTTTCATAATGAAACATTGGCATGATTTTTTTGTTGTTTGAGAAGAGTTTTTAAGAAAAATGGTTTTCTCTAAGCTATTAATAAAAGAAATGAAAAGGGGTGGTATTTTCAAAGAATTGAAAAAATATTTGAAATGGTTTTCAATGCATTGAAATGAATTTTGAAAGGGGCACATGGGATACCTTGGTTACTTAGGTTTAAGGTTTAGATTGAGGCCATCGTCGATTGTTTTGTGATTATCATGGAAGTTTATCATAGGGGTTTTTTTATTTCCTAGACTTGTTGTTCTAGGGGACCAATATTGACATTGTTGGTGGGTTTACTCATGGTGTATTTCTCTACATCCTAGGCCCATTGACTGAGGAACTACTTTTTACACATGATTATTTTGGTATGAGTAGTCTAAGGCCTAGACTTGTATTACTCCTTGGTGATGTGATTCAGGTTCTTATGTTTTATATTGCATGGCTTTCTCAGTTAGCGTTGATATTCATGTTAATGGTTGAAAAAGATGATATGATAAATTTGATTTGAAATTGATACACATGATTTTTCATAAAACTATAGAAAAAACATGAAAATTTTACCATGTTTTCTATTAAATTTATTTACTTATTATCATGCCATGTTTTATATTAAAATATTCATATATGATTTGTTATATAGAAACTTGTCAAAGAACACCAGGATGGGATCCAACTGAGCCTGTTAGCTCAAACCCTGTGAACCTCTTCAATGGTGTGTAGATCTTTTTTTTCCTTACAGTGTAGGGAAAGGCAAGGAGATGCAGTGAGGCAGCGAGGTTCGTGTCGTCTAGTTGGGTAGATGAGGGTGAGATAGTGGGAGATTGTCTACGCCACTATTTGGAGTAGCTATTTGGATTGGGTTCTTTATAGTTGGGATTGTCCTTTAGAGTTTTTAGATACTTTTTCAATTGTCGATTTCTATTGTTCTATTACTATTTTGGAAAATGTATCTGTTAGTATTCCATTGTTTCATTATTGTTTTAAATATGCACTCCTTATGTTTGTTTAGGTTGAGAGAAATCATTCCCACTACGTTTTCATTCGATGCGCAGGTGCTTTTCGCCAGCCTATGGGTATCGAGAATGCTATTTGGGTATGTTGGAGATTGATTCAGGTGTCGTGTTTGTGGGAAATCTGGGTCAGTTCATTATAGTTTGGTATCAGGGGGAGGTTTGTCCTCAAGAATCATTGTCTTGGGACAATTGTTAGATTTGAGATAGGATTATTAGGTCTTGAAAGGTATGCTGCGATGAGTGCATGGCCAACTATTGTACTAATGAGACTCAAGATACCTTGGGAAGTTGGAGTGTGTGTCTCTAGTGTTGAGTTTTTGTTTTAAAATATCAGTTTTTCTTATGGGTTCCCTATTTTGAATTGAGATTTGTTTTTTGTCTTATCATTCTTATGTTTTAGTGTGAAATAGTATGCATTTGAGACATATTCCACGAGTTCCTCTAGAAGATGCAGTTGCTACTCCTCGAAGGAACCCACCTATGGATTAGAATCTCATCGAGACTATCATATGGGTAGTCTGTGTTGTTGATCAAGATGTTATATGAGTTCAAAATGTAGTGGTTGAGGTACAACCATGAACAGAAGGAGAGAGAGATTGATTGTGTGAATTATTGCGTGAGAAGCCACCATCCTTTAAAGGAACAAATAAACATCAAGATGTGGAGGACTGGCTAGAATGAATCAATCGAATATTTAAATTTATAAGGACACTTGAGAAGATGAAGGTAAAGTGTAGATTTCAGACTCAAGGGGTCCAACAAGCGATGGTGGGATTCTATGGTCTAGGAAGACAAACACATGGTCTTGGATTGGATGGTTTTCAAAACACGGTTCTTCCAAACATTTTTTCAAGATCTCTTATATTGTATATGTATCTAGAGTTACTTTCTTAGTAACAGGGAGACCATTCGGTGGCAACATACACTAATCGATTTACCATGATTGTCTAGGTTTCTCTAGACATATTTTATAATGACTAGCTAAAGGCACAAATGTACATGTAGGGTTTGCAACTAGATATCAGATAATGTTTATTTATGTTGAAGCATTCAACATATGTAAAGATGTTAGATAGTACTGTGATGGTAGAGATGAATATGGAAGGTATCTTCAAATTCACCAGTACATCTATTCCATCTAGTGACAAATTCAGTGGCATGAATGGGAAGGAGAGGATGTTACAGGATTACTACAGAAGTGGTGGAGGTGGGCCTCAATAATGAGACTCCTTTGCACCATCCGTTGTAGCTAATAATGTGCCTTTGAATTGCTACAAGTTCCGCAAGGTAGGACACACTAGATGTTCTTTTCCTATGACTGTGTAGATGTGGAAAATATTTGGATATGTTGGTCACTTATATAATTTCCCTCAGGCTATGAATATGTATCATTATGTTCAGGATTCTTCAGTTCCAAAGGCTACTATGGTGCAGTCAATATCTCCAAAGATGACAAGGCTCCAGCCACATGCCTTAAGAGTAATGAATTTACACATAGTAGATGATTTTCCAATGGATGCTGATGTATGTCCATAAATAGTGAGAGGTACTATCCTTATTTCATCTTCAGTACCAATTTCTTTTTTTGATATTGTTGACTCCCACTCGTTCATATCTGCACATTTTTTTGACATGCATAAAATTCCAATAGAACTTATTCCCTTTACAATGGAGTTAGTGACACCTCTTGGAAAGAGGAAAGAGTACTGGTCTTAGTGTCCTTGTTCGTTAGTGATATCCGATAGGGATTTTTTCTGAGATTTTTTCATTCTTGATATAAATCTGTTTTACATCATCATCAATATTGATTGGATTGTCTATCATTGAGATGAGGTTAATTTTTATCATCAGTATGTCTCATTTCTTGTTGATGATGGGGGATATAATGTGTTTCAGGGGGAGTGGGACCTAATTTCTGGTCATGAAGGACCTTCCCACCTAGAGCTCAGGAGTTTGTTGGTTACTGTTGTGTTTGATCCTGAAGACGCTTCTTCTATTGGTGATCTTCTTGTCATCATTTGAGACTTTATTGATGTTTTCCTAGATGATTTATCAGGTATTAATCCATATAGATAGGTAGTATGTACTGTTGATCTAGTTCTAGGTACACAATCGATATCAATACCTTCTTACCATATAGAACCAGTTGAACTGATAGTGCTCATGATTCAGTTGAACGACATATTTAAAATGGTTTTGTTATCCCTAGTGTTTCTCCTTGGGTATCCTCTGTGATTTTTTCTAAGAAAGAAGATGGTTCACTATGGTTTTGTGTGGACAATCAGAAGTTGAAAATTATAACATTTATGATCAAATATCCTTTTCCCCATGTGGATAGTTTTTTTTCATCAGTTGAAGGAGGTGAAAGTGGTTTATGAAGATCGATCTTTGGTCTGGTTATCATTAGTTCAGAGTCTCTGAGTCTAATGTATCGAAGACAGATTTTAGGAGCAAGTATGGTCAATATGAATATCATGTGATGAATTTTGGGTTGACTGATGCTTCTATAGTTTAATAGCCTTCATAGACCAAATATTCCATCAATATCATGAAATTTTTGTGGTAGTGTTCACAG
Organism: Viscum album; assembly: GCA_963277665.1. Classification (NCBI taxonomy): domain Eukaryota; kingdom Viridiplantae; phylum Streptophyta; class Magnoliopsida; order Santalales; family Viscaceae; genus Viscum; species Viscum album. Next base: position 1,705,566,646 of record OY728143.1, on the reverse strand, counting down.
ATGTTATCATGGTTTATTTAAAATATGAGTGTGAGTGTGAGAACCATCTATGTTTGTTTTGTGAAATTCTAAGAAATCAACATTTTTATAAAAGGCTTTCAAAATGATGTTTCTAGATTCAAGAAGTGAAGCTATTGGGGAACATAATTTCTAAACATGACTTATTAGTTGATCCAGAAAAGAAAAAGGTTTTCTATCATGGAGGGAACCTTGGAATGTATTTGAGATACAAATATTCCTTGGTCTTACAAGATATTATTGATGGTTTATCAAGGATATCTCTATGATGGAATTACCTTTGACCAATCATACCCGGATGGTGGTGAAATTCACATAAAATGCAAAGTGTTGTTATTGTTTTGATGTAATAAAATTATTTTTGAGTTCATATCCTATTCTAATATTACCTAATACTGATAAGGGGTATATGGTGTTCTTTGATTTCCCTCCCTATTTATCGCTAAAAAAAATTCTCAATGTTGGATGGATGGATGGTGTTCTTTGATGCATTAGGTTTTGGTTTGGGATGCGTTCTTATGTAGGACAATGATGTTGTTCCTTATGACACTTTTCAGCTCTGACCGTATGAGAAGAATTACCCCACTCATAATTTAGTTCTCGCTGTAGTCAGGCATGTGCTTAAATGTTGGAATCACTATCTTTTTAGGGAGAAGTTTGCGGTCATCCCAAATCAAAAGAGTATGAGTTATATATTTTATCAGAAGGACTTTAATCTCAAATATAGCTGATGGGTATAATACCATTAGAAGTTTGACTTCGATATCACCTACACCCCCGAGAAGGAAAATGTTGTTTCCATTGCTCTTAGAAAGAATTTTCCATCACAGACTAATCTTTAACCAAATGAGGAGTGGAACCTTGTAAGTATTTTCACTCAATTTCAATTGAACGCTCAGGAGGATGTTTACGGTGTGGTTCTAACCAGTGTTCAGTTGTCATATACTCTCCTAGAGTTTATTTTGAATAGTCATAAACATGATGAGGAGTTTAATAATGTTTTGGAAAACCTTTATGGTGGGGATACCATTTCGGGTTGGTATCTTTCTTCAAAAGGTATGATCCACTTCGGGAAGCGAGTTGTCATCCCAGCATCTGCAAGAAATTTAGTCTTCTTTCATTTTCATATATCTTCATGGGTTGTTCATCCAAGAACAACAAAAAATGTATTATTATATGACACAAAGATTATGGTAGATAGATATGAAGTGTGACATTACAGATTATGTGTCATGATTTTACACAGGATAATGAATAAAGGCAGAGAAATTAAAGCCCTATGGGCTGCTTCAGCCTCTTTTGGTGCCAATTTTGAAATGGTATGAGGTATCCATGGATTTTTTTGTTGGATTAACATAGAATCCCTAAGAGGATAATGTTATTTGGGTGGTTATTGATCGGTTGAAGATGTCTTCTCATTTCATTCCATTCAAAGACACCAATAACGTTGAATATTTTTGTAAGTTGTTTTTGTATGAGATTGTGAGGTTATAGGGGATCCCTTATGCCATTGTTTTATATAGGTATCCTAGGTTTACCCCAATATTTTAGAGGATTCATCAATATAAAATGGGAACTCAGGTCATTTTGAGCACAAATTTTCATCCAATGATAGACGGTCAGACAAAGCTTGTGATTTAGATCCTAGAGGATATGCTTCGTGCTTGTGTCTTGGATTTCGAACGATTATGGGATATCCATTTGGGACTGGTTCAAGTTTTTTATAAAAATATTTTTCAATTATCAATTAGAATGGTTCCATTTGAGGCATTTTATGGCCACCCATTAAGATCACCCATTTTTTGGCTAGAGGTGGGCGAAGTAGATTTTCTTGCACCAATTTTGGTTTAAGACACATCTTCAATGATTTTGGACGTACGATGATGTCTAGTTATAGCCTACAGTCAATAGAAATCATATGAAGATTGGAAAAATAAAATGTTGGTGTTTTCCATAGGTGAAAATGATTTCTTGAATGTTTCTCCCCGGTTGGGTCACTGTTGGCTTAGAAAACAAGGAATGTTGACTCCGAGATAGGTTGAACTATTTGAAGTCACTATGAATCTCAGACATGATGCTTAATTTTTATCTTTACTAATTAAATTAATGGGTGTTCATGATTTTTTCTATATATCTCAGCCCAGGATGTATCAACCTATTGACACTCATGTTTTGAGTTGGGAAGAAATTGAGCTAGAACTGGATGCTTCTATTATGGAGAAACCACTTGAGAATGTTGACTCTCAAGAGAAAGTATTGAGTGGGAAAGTGATTTTGATGGTCAATGTACTATGGAAAAACAAAGTATTTTATCATGAGACTTGGGAACATGATTCATTGCTGAGGGAGTAAGGGAATAATTTTTTTTGGGATTTCATCTTCCACATGACTTCCCAAGGATAAAAATTCATTATGTTAGGGATTTTGTAACATCCCATTAATAATACATTATGAAAATACATGAATTTATCATTGTTCTCAATCTTTCATTGTTTTTAGAGGACTAAGAAGGAATTTTTAGGAGACCTATAATGATGATATCATATATTTGATAAAAATTTTATCCTTGATCAATGTTTTCTGCAGGTTGAAGGGGTCTTTCACATCATGTAACTGGGTTACATGCCTTTTAATTATTATTGGGTACAACTCATGAGAGGGATCACATTGTGAATGGATAGACATCGTGAATGGTTATCTCACATTGAGAATGGTTTAAATAATATATTTTTAAACTGAGGTGATGGGTTTTTAGGTGCAGTAATCTAGTGTGGACTTCACAACATGAATGGGAGTTTAACATCATGAAATGGCCCATGTCTATTTTTAAAACACGCACTTGACAATTTTTCCCAGTCATTTCTTTCTATAATACATAATCCTCGACCCATGGTCTCAATAAGATATTTTTTGAAGGCACTCTTCCTTCCAAATCAATCCGTCCTGCATCCGATCTGTGTTGTGATTATGGTGGATATCTATGTGTAGGTCATCTTTCTGTATCTTTTTTCCTTTCATCACGATTTCACAGTTGGATTATGTGTTAAAATAAATTTGGTTGAGATGGTGTCTTTTCTTGATTTCATCTAGATCCGTTGTGCGATCTTTCTCCAGAGTCCTTTTCCTTTGACAATTATGGTGCAAAGGTTGTATGTTCTTGAGGTATATAGGTTTTTTCCTTTCCATGAACCCCTTGTTTTCTTATTTGGATCAATCATCTAATTTGAATTGGGTTCTAGGGCCCTTGTTTTTGTCAGTGGGTTTTCTTTTTTTTTTGTGGATCCTGTTGCAGGTGTGTGGAACCCGATCTTTTAGATATGTGTTTTTGTCACTAGCCAATGATAATAAACCTAATTTTTTTAAAAACTATCTCACAATGAAATATTATAATGATTGTATTGTGTGTGTTGAGAATAGTTTTCATTGAAAAATGGGTTTCCCAGTTATTGATAAATTCAATGAAAAAGAGGTAATTTCAAAGCATAGAAATTAGATTTTAAATGGATTTCCAAACATTTAAATGAATTGTGAAAAAGAACACATGGGTTTCCTTGGGTACTTAGGTTGAAGGTCTCACTTAAGTCCATTGTCCATTGTTTTGTGATTATCAAGGAGGTTTGTCTTGGGCTTTCCTCTACTTCATAGGTACATTTTTCTAGTGCACCAATATTGAAATTGTTGGGGGGTTTACTCATGGTTTACTCCTCTTCTTCCTAGGCTCATTGTTCTTGGATTTGGTTTGTAAAATTTCTTATTGTGGTATGAGTAGTTTGCAGCCCAAACCTATAGTATTCATTAGTTCTATGATATACCTGATTCAGCTTCATAATTATTCTATTTCTTATTTTTCCTTGAGATGAATGTTTATTCTTGTGATAACTGACATAAAAAATGTTCTTTGAAATTGATATAAATATTTTTTCAAAAAAAATGTTGAAAAAGAGATTTGTTTACCATGTTTTCTATAAAATATCATTACTATTTATCATGCCATATTTTATTATTAAATAATCATATAATATTTTTTATACAGAGTCTTTTTATAAAACACGTGGGTGGGATCCTACTGAGCATGTTAGCTCACACCTGACACACCACTTTGGTGGTGCGTAGACCTTTGTTTGTCTTCCAGTGTAGGGAAATATATGGTGCCACAGTGAGCCAGTGAGTTTTGTGTCAGCTGGTTGGGTAGATGGTAGTGAGATGGTGGGTGCTTGTCCATGCCATCATTTTGAGTGGCTATTTTGTTTGGGTAATTTCTAGTTGGACTTTTCCTTTGGAGTTTTCAGAAATTTTTCTTATTGTTAGTTTCTACTATTTTATTACTATTGTTTCATATGTATTCAATAGTATTCCACTATTTCATTATTTTTTAAAATATGTATTCCTTGTGGTTGTTCAGGTTGGCCGACATTGTTTCCCTTATTTTTCTTTCGATGCCTGGGTTCTAGTATCCAGCCTAAGGGAATTAGGAACGAACTTCAGGTATGTGGAAGATCAATTTGGGTTCCATGCTCATGGGAAATCATGGTTAGTATGTTAGATAAACAATGTATTGGAATAAAAGGGACAAATATAAACCAACTAAAAAAACTCGAACATGTTTAAACTGAGTAGTATGAGATGACTATTGTTCATGAAACAACTAAAAAACACCTCAGTATACTTATATCACTATGTTCCATTTAGTTTTAGTCCCTATTAGACTTATTCAAAAGTTTTACCATCTGCTTAGTAATTGAGGTATGTCAGAAAATCCAATATAGGTTTGATTAAAACAATACCCAATAGAAAACAACAAAATCACGATGCTTATAAAATAATGAAGAGTATTGATCTCATCATTGGGATAGGTCAATATCATACATAAAAAAAATCAAGACATAGTTAGAGTAGACACACAGTTTCAATGTATGATCACATTTGTAATGGAATCCTAGGATTCCTACTTGAAGTTCTCACATATCACTCATTTCGGAGAATAGAATTCATGAGTCAGATGACACTGACGACATCCATCCAAGCTGTCATTCTCATCAGGTCCCACTATAATAACTATATTTAAGAAGTATGAAAAGATCAAAAAAATATGGGGATCACACCTAAGGACATGGGGTATACCAATAACCCAATCTAGAATAACCTAATAAGTAAGGGATCAATAACCAAGTTGTGGCAGTCACAATGATACCATAAACCCCACCAAGGGAAAAGATGATGATAAAAGATCTTAATATGGGCCAAAACAATGGATTCCAATGACTCTATCTGTGGTTGATGTTCCTCATAGGGGATCACCGACCTTTTCATATGACGTGACTCAATATTAAACCCCCGGGGAATGGCTCAAATGAATGTATCATAATAATCATTTCAAAGATGAATTGGAAAAATGATCTATTCCATATTTTAACAATTATATAGTGTATAATAGAAGTACACAATGTGTCCTTTCTACACTAAGTTCTACTTATGTATCATGCACCATTCTTATGTCCTTGTCCTTGTAAACGACATCTATACCACCACACATGGTTTTTTGGGCTACATGTTCTCATGGGTGTGTACCACCTATAAACATTGAGCCTTCTAAAATGGAATACATGCTATGTGCCATGTCCCAGACATAATGTAACACCACCATGAATCCTAGTCATGTACACCATGTAAAAATCGAGATGGTCGGTAAGGGAATCATGTTATGTGACTTGAGTTACAAGACTTGTGATACCTATTTCTACACAAAAACCTTTGGGATGCATATAAAGGCAATACATGACATGTTTTCATAGAACTACATTCAATGTATTTTTATTTTTTCACAGAACCCTTGGGATTATTCAAGAGTCTACTCAGTGCCTCCAATCCCTTTTATTTTTCTATATAAGGTGTTGTTATTCAAGGATCTGAGGTTAACCGAACCTCAATCGCCATAATTTTCTAGATTCAGGCCATATCTAGTGATCATGAACCTATGTCGTCATGCCTCATTGGTTCTGTATTCCCACACTACATCTATAGTATCTAAATACTCTTTCTTCTCCCAATATAATCACCAATAAGAACCTAGATCATTGGTGTCAATCCGTTGCACCCAGGAACGGGTTTTCAATGATTAATTTTGGGGAATTCATTGAACTTCAAGATAAAGGAATTCTTCAAGATGAATGAATAATGGGGGAGGAAATGCACAAAACAAAAAATTGAAGTAACATACCTCCTCCAATATTTATGTTTTACTTGATTCTTGGTCATTAGAAAAAAGAATGAAGATATATAACATAATCTAAAATAAAAACTACCATTCCTATATAAATCTAACATGTCCCCTCAACACACTTGATATGCAAATCAATTTGTTGGTTTATCAATTCATGTTCATTATAGGAAAAAAATAAAATCAGTATAAAACCGATTCACTTAAAACATCGTGACATGAGATTGATCAATCATTGATAAAGAACATAACGATTTTGTTGTCATTGGTGAGATCTTTGAATTCTGATGGTATAATGATCATTGATCTTTATCTGATCTGATTTCATCTACTTTGAACCCCATCATCTAGTGGTTCCCAATGGATATGGGGTTTAGTAGCCAACCCTAACATATCCTCACATCCTTGAATTAACAAATGAGAAAATTTTTCTGTATCAGAAAAATAAAATAAATAAATTTATTTATTTATTTTATTATTTACACTAACAATTTCCTTTAACTAAATGTCCAATGCCCAAAATGATTATGTCTCACCTAGTGTAAATTCCACACTCTAAGCTAAATGATGGACTCATATTTATAATCAAGGTTTGATTTTAATAAATATACTAGTTTCTCTGGAAACATGCACACATATGATATTTATTATATTTAATATATTTAATATATTTGAAGAAATTAAATCAAGGATCACTGGTTCTCAGAATCCCATGTTGTTTGAGTTCCTATCATAAAAAATAATCCATATAATATTCTAATGTAATTAAAAAAATTATTATTTACACTCTCTCCACCATGGGTCTTTACATCCCAAAATGAAAAATGAACGGATACTCAAGGAGATGTTCATATTGAGCACACATCTGGGTCTCCTATCCTAGGTACACTCCTAATGAATCTTGAAATGAAAATTGACACACACTAAAGGAATATCTTACCCATAAAGGATACTCTCCTATGGATCCTTAATCTCTACCAGGTACTATGAAAAAGTATTTATATCCTTTATGTCTATCCCACCACATTCATTAACATATGATGTATTTTTCATGTACCTCCATAGCTACATCATGTGGAATACATCATGCACCTGGTCTAACTACGGTGGTAGAGCTAAGTGATATGCCACCTTGGTTTCTTTAGGTAGTATCTAGAATGGGCCGATGAATATTATATATTGATTGTTGTCCTGGTGAAATATACACAACCGATGTCAAGGCAATACCCTCAGGAAGACATGGTCTCCCTACATGAACTCCAAAGGCCTCCTTAATCATTTTAAATAAGACTTATGATGGATCTATGAAGTCCTCATCCATTTATATACAATCTACACCTTCTCTTTCAAGGTTCACAAAAACATCAGAGCAATAAGTGCAGACTCTCCAGGGTCGGTCCTTCATAGTGGTGAACAATCATATCAATCGTACAAGGCCTCTAATGGTGACATACAAAAGGTTGAATGGTAGATTTTTTTTATGTAAATAAAACCAATGGTAAGTGATCCTTAAATATATGTAAAATGTCAAACATAAAATCCCACATCATGTTTTAGAGGAACTGAATAGTCTGCTTAGTGTGACTGATAGTCCAGGGGTGAAATGTCATACTCAAACTCAGATGACATCCAAAGGCGTGCTAAAATTTCATTAATAACTAGGATTGGAAATGAGAATCATGGTTCGAAAATATCATTTAGAAAACTCCATTAAGTTGGACTACATCCTACAGGTAATATTTCCCCAAGCACTCTACTAAATTGTTCTATCTGATAGATAGGAAGTGAACTGACTTGGTGAGTCAATGCTAATCATCCATATTGAATCGTGTCCTCTAGATTTATGTAGTAACCCCATTATTATGTCTCTAGATATCACATACATCTCCCACTATTTTTCCTCAAGTGTTTGAGCTAAACTCATTAGAAAATGGTCTTAATCTTTCACATGAAGATATGTAAGGCATCGAGAGACAAACTCTGGAAGTCTCATCTTCATACCTATCCTATATAACTACCACCAAACATCCCGTTATATATTTTACACACCTGTATATAACACTAATGGTTATGTATGGAAGTCTATAATCACCTAAAATTTCAGAAAAACTCATACCATCTTCCATCCTTGGAAAAGATATACATGCCCCCACCTTAGAAAACCCCACCATGGGAAAGTATAATGAATATTTGAGTACATAGTGTGTCATAGCTGATATCCCAAATTCATTCCTCCCTAAATCATTGTGAAATCCAATAGATAATAACCATTTATAGGAAATATGATTTTCTATACCCTTCCATAAATGATAATTGTAAAGAGGTCAACAGATCTGATTCCTCACTCACTAGTAAGGAAAAAAGATCAATGGATAATCGAATCAGCTACCATGTTCACCATAATTGGAGTATAGAAAATATAAAATTCTAATTCATTATAGAACTCTATTCATCACCTCTATCTCAGGTTTAGAACTTTTGAAGAGAATATATAATAGTGACTCTTATAGTTAGAATACATGATACACCACTCACCCATATGGTAGTGTCCCCACATCTTTAGTACAAAGACTTCCAATTCTATATCTATATCATCGAATTTTTAGTTATACTCATGTGGTCACAACTGTCATTAACTATAAGCAATTACAACCTACCATTTCCTAATAAAATAACAATATCCCTGATGCATTGTGGAACACTACGTATTCCACACCTTGCTCTTGAAATATAATAATGGGAGAACCTTTCAACATCTTCATCAACTAATGGAAATCCTACTAACACCACTCTGTCTATATGAAAGATTATTTTTTTCTGGTCAAACCAACCATGGGATAAACTATCATAGGGAAATCTGGTACGAATATCAGAAAATTTCTTTCCAACCAAGGGATTCTCTACAACATTTTCATGCTCTTATGTGGCTCCTAATATAATACTACCATGAAATTTATTGGGTCCATTACTACATCATCTTCTGAGATGACATGTCCCATAAAGTGGACCTCTTGAATCTAGAACTAGAATTTTGAGATATTCCCATAAAACAGGTGCTCTCAGTGTACTTCTAGAACCATCCTCAAGTGTTTTATGTGATCCACATTGGGCACTGAGTACACATGAATATAATGAATGAATACCACCACAATATAGTCTCAGAAATGATGAATAATAAATTTCATGAGTCCCATGAACAATATTGGGGAATTATTCATACTAAATGACATCACCAAGTACTCATATTGATTATAATGACATTAAAAAGTCCTCCTATATATATCTTAATCCCATATTCACAACTAGTGATAGGATAATATATACTCAATCTTCTAGAACCGTTGTCCCCCTATCAACTAATCAATGAGTTCATTGATCATTGGTAGGGGATAAATGTTGTAAAAATTTCCCTATTTTAGGAGATGGTAGTATATTGAAAACCACAAGCTCTATTCTTCCTTTTTGGAATACTAAACTGGGGCTTCCCAGGGTGACAGAATGGATCTAAAAAATCACATCCTCTATAAGTCCTCCATCTGCACCTTTCAGTTATGAAGCTATACATGAGACATACAATATGATGGATTAAATATCGGGGCCATCCTATTATGTAGATTAATGGGAATGTTTATCTCCCAATGGGTAGTTAATCTGAGAATGTTCTCAGGAAGGACGTCCTTATACTTCACCACTAAAACTTGAAACTGTAGGATCAAAGCATCCACTGCTCCAATATTCATTCTAACAATGTGTTATATAATAAGATACACCCCCTATTCATGAAACCATCCTATACCATCTATGTTTCCTTTTCACCCAAAATATAAAATGTCATCCTATCACTTTGGACACCCTACATCTTCTACCTAAAAAAATATATATGGGAATTAACTATAGATATCCAATCCATACCTAAGATGACATTGAAAGGCATCATCTACAATACAAATAAATCCCAATAATAAATTCAAGCATCAAAGTGTTATGTCATAAAATTAGAATAAGTGTGTGATATTTGTGTCTCCTACAGTAGGATTGTACAAGTTCAAAGGTCGATCCAAAGACTAAACCAAAATATCTAATTCTAGAACCAGACAAGTTTGAATAAAGGAGTAGATTCTACATGATTGTATAAAAATCATAGGTAAAACATAGAAAAAATAAATTGTACATGATATCACACCTAATTCCTCTAGGTCATAATCCTTGACTGCGTGATGCTTCAGTCACCCTTGAAAACTAGCACCCTGATCATAGCAGGGAGCACATGGGGGTGATGGTGGAAATAAGTCAAAAAATTCTATCATCTCCGGCTATTCAGCCATCCCCTCTATCATGTTCACTACCCTTTAAACCTACCTACATGTACTAATGCCTCTTTCATGGAATCCCATTCACTATATCTCTATCAGCTGCACCTTTGGTCATATACTCTTGTCAAATAAGTCACCGACCATCATAAGTGTAGAAACACCTAGCTCTAGGATGACTAGATTCATTAGGTGATCATTGATACCTAGAACCCCTATCATGGATCCTCTAACTAATAAAAATCACTTGTCCAGGTCCATCTTTCTAACATCATATTCTTACTACTAAAGTCTCAACTCCCATGTGCCCACTGTTCAAACCAACTATCTACATTTTCTCATTCGGGAAACTCTTGACAACCATAGTTCAGTGAATTTCAATAGAATATGAATGAATTCATATAGGTATCAAGTTAGCTCATATTTATTTTCATAGTACTTTTTTGAAGGTACAAGTACAAAAGAACTGGTCACATGCTATATCCATAGAGTATTTAGAGAGGTTTGTAAACCTCAATGAATAAGCAACCAAAATCATTCTTCTCTTATAATATTGTAGAAACTCTTAGATTTTCCCTATCAATATACATAACTGGAGTAACACCTCTATAAAATAGAACTAGAACATTGAATATGCAAGATTAACCTCATTATATGACGAAATCACTACTCCCCATCATGGTCTTGTAGAGCCATGAAGATAGATCACTACCAGGGAAATCATCCGATCTTCCAGTGTCCTAAAAAGACCTAAGACTTTCATCACTACCTCAATAATATCCATAAAATCATGGGGGCTGGGTTAAACTCATAAACTATGGACTAAATACCACTAAAATTCAAGTATCACCCTCAAAATTCACACAACACCCTTTGGAACTAATAGTACAAGACTCTACCCAATAAGTATTGGTAAAACTAGTGCACCAATTAGATGGAACATGTACCACACAGTCTTTGTATCAAATCCTCGTCCCTGAGAGGATCATCCTTATGATCCTATTAATTAATCATAGATGTAAAACATCATGAAGGAATCATACAATATACATTATATACCACAACCACTGAGTGTATCTAGATAAGTATCTCAAGATGGAAATAGAAACCACAACCCATTCCTATATGATTCATGTACCAATGCTTTCACTATAACTAGTTTCTACATGAATAGAGTCAACGACCAGGTAATGAGAGTCTTTGTGACTAGATACACCAACTTTCGTACCAACACTAATTTCTATATCCTTGGAGACAAATGTGAATCATTAAACACTATTTTAATAAAACCAAATCAAATCTAATAGTTTTCATTCCTATGGTTGAACTTCCTACTCTAATACCACTTTTTCACGAAGCATCCCAATGGGGCCCTAACCGCAACCATTGCAATCGCTCATCGAATAATCTATGGGATAGAGACAAGCACCTTTATGACATATCACACACATGGGTGGCCTTAACAAAATGTAACTGTACACATTCACACATTTTCAATCCCATTTAATGATGAAATATAAAACAAATAATAACTAGGAACACATACATATAATATCCCAATATCAGAGTATAGAAATAACATACCAGAAAATAGGGACAAATATAAGAGAAACAATAGAAATAGAAACATGTCATACCTATGAATTATGAGAGGAATACTCTAAATTAAATAACAATAATACACATTAGTCTATCTGGGTCACTAAGATTCTCATGGTCAGAGTACCTCTTGGAATCTATCAAAATTTTGGTTATCTTTATAATATTTGAAACATTTGGGAAATTCTGATGAATGTCTAAGTATAACAATATTGAGTCAAACACCCAAAAATCCCTAAGCATATAGAATCAATAACATTATTCATCTCATTAAAGGAATATGTCAATACATTACATAACATGAATATAGAGAGATATACATAGTTGTTACCTAGACTCATGGTATGAGCACAACCTTAAATAAATCATTGGATTCCTGCTTAACTTTTCTACACATCACTCATTCAGAAGAACACACTCCAAAATTCAGATAGCACTGATTGAATCTAGGCATGTTTTCATGAACATCAGGTCTCTCAATATTATTTACATTACTTAAGTAAGAAGAGATCGATACAAAAATGGGGATCATACCTAAGGCCATGGGGTATACCAAAAACCCAATCAAGATTAACCCACTAAGTAGGGGATCCATCACCATGTAGTGTTGGTCCCAATGATACAAAGAACTCCAACTAGGGTCCTGATGATGATAAATGATCTCCCTCCATGAATCATGGAAGGATTCAAATGACTATATCAAATACTGAAGTTCCTTGGAGGGGATCACCATCCCTTTAATCTAAAAATACACTAAACTAAACCCTTAGGAAATGTATCAATGGATTATACCCTAACAAAACATGAATATGTAGAAGTAGATAAGGGTTCCACACTATATTTGAATAAGTACACAATGTTTCACTTTATTACATGGTAATACTTATTTATAATGTATTGTTCACATGTTCATGCCTGAGTAAAAAGTTTGTGGTGCACCATACATAACGTATTGGGTCAAATGATCTAATAAAATTTACCACATGAACATGCAGATCCACCAGTCAAACAATACATCATGTGTGACATGGACTAGATGGAATTCAATGCCACCCAACTATTTGGGTGTGTACACCCTGTACACACTGATCTAGTAAGAATGGGTAAAATGGTTTGTGGCTTGAGTGTGATGGAATGTGATACTTATCACTACACCAAAACCATTTCTAGATATAAAAAGGGAATACATTGTGTGTTTTCATAATACTTCATGTTTTGTAGTTGGTTTATTTATTTAACATGTCATATTTTTCATGTGTCCTACACCTCACCTCTAGTCACTTATATTACACCATAAAAAGTCCCATTCATCAAGGATATTAGGTAGAAAAAACCTCCATCACCGTCATTGGACAGATTATGGATGTATTTTGCTTTCAGGAACCATCCACATTGTTTCTTTTTAGTTTCTCATTCCCAAACCATTGTTATAGCCTCATGATCTATCATTGTATCTAGATATCATCATTAATTTGAACCCAAATCTATGGTATCAATCTATTGTACCATGAAACGGGTGTGAAATGATTGATTTATTGGTATTCACTGAACCGTGAGCTAATGGAATTGATAGTAATGAATAAATAACTAGGGGAGACATATAGAAAACACAAATGTGATGAATGGACCTCAAATAATGTTTTTAGTGGACTCAATTGGTTTTTGTTAGAATGGATAATTATGTGATATAACATAATAAAAAACATTAACATAAATTCTGGAAAAAATCTTACTCATTCCCCCAATATGCTCAATCCGTGAATAAATAGGTCTAATAAAAGATTCAAGTTTAATGTAGGAATGATCAGATAGGGGTAAATCCACATAAAACAAATACCATATCTCAATATGTATAGATCACTAACAATAAAAATACTTGTGCCATTGTCATTGTTGAGATCCACAAATTCCACTGGCACAACAATCCTAAATCTTGATCTGATCTGATGTTGTCTTCCAAGAATGTTCTCCTCCAACGCTTCCCTAGGTCTCTATTATTTACCATAAAACATGATATTTAATAATAATAAAATGAATAAATATTTTTATTTATATTATTATTTACACAAAAGATTCCTTTTAGCCAAATGTACCATACCATTAGAGAATATGTCGCACCAAGTGTAAAGCACATGCATTAGGCTAAAAAATATCATCTCTTTTTTCTCCAAGAATCTGTTCAATCATTATTCATCTTTTTAAGGAAACAATATTATGTGTTTTATTTAATATATTTCATAATATTTTTTTTGGATCACCTGTACTTAGAATCTCTTGTCCTCATAACGCATATCTCCAAAAAAATAAATAATATTTTAATCTAATACATGGAATAAATAAGACTCATTATAATAATATGTATATAATGAATATATATATATATATATATATATTATTTTTATACCATGATTAATGTTTTGGAAATGATGAGACCACAGTCAATATATGGGGATGGAGCCTACCGAATATAAGCATTCATGGAAAATAATGTAGTTTCCACCCAAAATATTGATTTTAATAAAAAATATTTTTAAATACCTGATAATATTTTCTAAATATACCATAAATGGTATGTTATATATGAATATTAGTAAGTAATAAATTTATCATAAATCCATATATATTAAACATGGGTTTTGAATGTTAATGTTGAAATGGTGAGACTTGAGTTATGGGTTTATTTTACAATCACATCATTTTTTGGGATTGATTTTGTTTATGTTTCTGATGGGGAGTATTTATCTTCAATGATAATGTTCTCTAAAAATATGTTCAAAAGGATTTTATTATTATCCTAACACTGTTTAATGTCATTTTTTTCTATGTTTCACTTTTTAAAAAATTGTTTGAAATGATTCTTTATTTCATTTTATGAAAGGTTTATTTTATTCCTTTTCTTATAAAAATACAAAAGGAATGTTTTTTAATTATATAGAAAGGATGGATTTTCCCACCTTCCTAAACAATAATTTATTTGAATCTTTTTTTACATGTTTATAAGAATATATTATATTTTAAAAATATCCTCTATATGTTCAAAAAAATTTACAAATACAATTCCTTTCAAAAATGGAAAGGGTATTTTTCATTTAGAATGTTTTTAATGATCTTTTAACATAAATTTGATATAGAAAAAATAAATATGTTTCTTAAAATAAGATAGGTATATGATCAAAGGATTCCATCCTAATCTTTTCTCAAGACGGTTTATGTTTATGATGTTATGATGTTTATAGAATTCATTTCATGTCATGGGTACAAATATAATGAATTATTTACAATCATGGGAACACATGTATAATATTTTCATTATATGATGGGTGGGAACTATATATACCTCCAATTGGTTGGGTAAAGATTAATTTTATAATATCTCAATGGGTACACATTAGGTTTTACCAAGAATTAAAGTGGGTACATGAGAGGTTATCCCAAGAATGAAGTAGGTACATCAGTAATTAACCCTAGCCTAACATGTCATATACTAATTTTAAGATACCTTGGATCATGTAATTTGATTTATTTATGATTAATATGTTTTATACAATTGATATTTTTTCCATGACTCAAACTTAAAATCATTGATATGTACAATATGGTTTTAAATTTCATGCTCATACCCTTATACTCATAGTTTTCATTATGTGATTATTGATATCTCCCAATGTTTAACCTTATTAAGAATTTTAGATCAACATTTATTTTTTTATTCACCAGGTTATGTGTTTGAAAAGTCTAATAAGAGTAATAGATATGATAAAATTAGTGGGAAAATATGTAGTTTACCTATGAACCATTTGTTTATGTGTCCAAATTTCTAAATGAAATTTATATAATTTAATATGGCACATGCCATTATGTCCTATAATGAATATTCATCTATTAATATGTAAAATACTTGTTTAAAAAGTATAGGTCGATATTTTTGGTATTAGAGAAACGTTTCATTACCCCTTGAAAACTAGGTTGAATGAATAATAATATGAACCCAACATATATGTCAATTTATGGGAAAAATTAATATTATTTTGGTAATGATCATGAATGGACTATGTAAAAAAGTATATTTTCTTTTAAGGTTTCACAATGTACAATATTCTCTAAATGATTTTTCATGATTTCTTTTTATGATTAATATTTCTCACACATTGATTTCTGGGATCAATTAATGGATGAAACTAGGAGTAATAATTTTAAATATGAATGTGATGGACAATTCAATGATTTTACACCAGAGAAAAACAATTTATGGGATATGGAATGCAGAATCATTCTACTGTTATCATACAATATTCTTAGGCTATGAATCATGTTGAGCTTCCAAACAAGAAAAAGAGGGAGGTAAATTATGTTGATTCTTTAATGAAGCAACATCCACTATCTTTTAGTCAGTCCAAAAATCCATTATTGTTTTAGAAATGTATCATCACCTTTAAAATGAAAATATCTATCCTCAGTGTTTAAAACATGAGATAGTTATTCGATAATTTTATCTTTGGGATACTAAATCTAATCAATGGTGAAATCCTATCAGGAACATTAGAGAATAAGAGGAAATTGAATCTATGTAGTGGAATTAATTTAATAAAATATTTTTCAAAAATTTATTTTATTTTATTATTTATTTGAAAATGTTTAATGAATTACTTAAGTGAAAAAATAATGATGATGAATCAATGGGTATATACGAGGTAAATTTTACAAGACTTATAAGGTATGCTTATAGTATTATTATAAATCCTAAAAGTATGATAGATTTATTGTTCAATAGAATTAAAAAACGTATCCAATGTGAATTAACCATAAGTGAATTTAATAGTTATGTAAAAATATGATAATTTTCTATCAAAGAAAAAATGAAGATTGGAGTTATCCATCAATCTCATGGTTTTGATTACAAGAGAAATATGGAATTCAAATAAAATTATAAAAACAATTGAATGAAGAATATGCGACTTCCATTATTCTCAATGTGTTGAACAAACATAGTGTAAATTGTATTAAGGTTAAAAAAATGTATTCATTAGTGAAAAAGATGGGCATTGAGAGAATGAATTCTGATTTAATGGGATAAAGTTATCGAATGATGTGAATGATGATAAATATCCATTGAATGAACTTTCCATAATAAAATGATTAAAATTCAAAGAGTATAATCATAATGATAAGTATTACTAAAAACTAATGGTAAATTATGATGATCATCATCAACCACCAATTAATCCTAGAGACAGTGGGAAATTTCGTGCGATCACTATTTATGATGTTGGGTGTGATTATGATGTGTTTACTGGTACATTTATCCTACAAGCTATAATTTAAAATTTCATATTTGATTTTTTATCTACACACACTTCTATTTCTAACTAAATTTATTAGTGTATCAATGTATCACCTCAAAAATGAGATGTTGAATTAATAGTAACAACCCCTAATGGTTTGTTGATTTTATCCCATGTCTAAAATTCTTCTCTTATTGAAGTTTGTGGGTTTTTTTTGGGTAAATGTTATCATTCTCTCTTTAGGTAAGATAAATGTTATTTTTTAATAATGCATTTTCCTTATCTACATCAGTCCCAGCTCAATTTCCATTAAGGGAAGTAATGTTTGATATTACTAATCATCCTATGATAATTTATCAGTATGATTATAAATATGAACATCCAAGGAAATCAAATCCATTTTATGGGTCTTTATTCCTATTAAAATTTATATTTTTCTCAAATGATTGGTGAGAAACTCAATGTCAAATATATTACTATTATTTTGGGTTTTTTTGTGTCTTTATAGAATAATTTCCTATTCTTCCTTTAACAAGTGAGCTATGTTTTCAATATAACTCATACATGGTTCTCCACCTATTACGAACACTCCATATCAGATATACCCAAATGAGTTGACATAATTAAAGAATAATCTCTAGAAGAATATTAACCAGGGATTTATTCTGAATAGTGTGTTACCTTGGGGTGTAAATGTTCTATTTTTGTGAAGAGAAAAAGAACATTATGAATCTTAATTCATTATCAAGAACATAACAAGATCATAGTCAAGAACAAGTATCCTATAGAACCTACTAATTTCATATTTGATTAACTGCTCAAATCCTAAAAAAATTATATGATTTATTATTTTTTGGATATCATTAATTGATGGAAAATAAGGATGATATCCACAAGGAAACATTTCACACAAGTTATAGACACTTTGAATTTATAGTGATTTCAATTAGTCATACTAATTTCCCCTCTATCATTATGGATCTAATGAATTGAATCGTTAGAAATTACCTCGAATTGTTTGTGATAGCCTTTATAGATGATATTAATATATATTCAAAGAGAAAGGAATAGAATGAAGATCAACTGAGGATTATGTTGAAGACCCAAAGGAAAGAAAATATTAAGAAACAATTTCCATGTGGGTTATTTGGATTCAAAAATTTTCATTCAAGGGTCATATAATCTGAAGTGACAGTATTTCAGAAGACCATTCAAAGGAAGAAGTTATTGAACATTGGACACGACCAACCACTATAATTGAGATCTTTTATTTTTAATGTTTGGATAAATATTATTGGCATAATTTAGTAATTTTTTAATAGATATAAAATATACTAACCATGTTAACATAGAAGGGATGCAAGTTTGATTGGATGGATGAATTTGAGTAATATTTTAATGAAATTAAGAGAAGGATAAAAAATTCACCTATTAATATAGTACTTTATATTTAATAATGGATTGTAATATATAACGATGCATAAAATAATGATCTGGGATATGACATCATGCATAATGATATGGTTATAGCTTATTCCTCATGAAAATTTATGTTCCATGTGGAAAATTACCCAACTCATGATTTAGAGTTAACTATTGTAATGCTTGTATTAAATATTTATAGCATTATATAAATGGATAAAAGTGTGACATATATAGTGATAATAGAAGTTTAAAGTATATTTTCACTCAAAAAGAGACGAAAAATATAAAAAGAACATGGTTAGAGTGAATTAAGGATTATTATTTCTCAATATATTACCACCTTAGGAATGAAAACAAGTTGGAAGATGCTCTATGATAAAATGATCATGCTTTATTATCTATGATGAAGATAAAAAAGATCCATTATTTTTTTTATTTAGAAAGGACAGTGATTTAGACTTTAATATAATGAGATTAAACTTATTTATCTCTAATGAGTGTTCATACATCTATCCAAGTAAATAATTAAGATTCATAGAAGAAAGATGTAGATATCAAAAAGAAGGTGATATATGTTTCAATGTTCAACCTTGATGTTGATAGAATGATATGGTTTAGGAAATATGTATGTGTCCCTTTAGTATTAGTTTTGAAGAATGAGCTGATGGACGAAGCTTATAGTTCGTTATTTTCTATTCATCCTGAAAGAACAAAGATGTATTTATATTTGAATGAGTATTCCTAATGGAATGGAATAAATAAATACATTTTAGAGTGTATTTATTAGTGAATTGAATTTAAACAATTTCAATTGAGAGACAATATTCTACAGGGTTGTTACAACCAATACCCATACCAAAATGGTAATGGGAAAAAATCACCATTTATTTTTTCATCAGACTCCCCAAAAATTCTAAAGGCTATATTTATATATTTGTTATATATAGTCCCTATATGAATTCTACATAATTCATTTCTTGAAAATATGATTTCCCTCTTGATCATCCTACCTGAAAAATATATTAAATAAGTTGTAATGTTGAACGGAGTACCACTATCTATTATATCTGATCGAGAATTGATCTTTACCTCAAAATTCTGGTGAAGTCTTAATTATCCTCTTATTATAAAGTTATGTTTCATAATTTATTATCATCATAAGATAAAAGTTTTTTCTATGAGTACCGTTCAAAATCTAAAATATATTTTGAGATATTTCTCCATGGATTTCATTGGTGATTTTGATAAATTGCTTCATTTGGTATAATTTTCTTACAATAACAACATTCACTATAAAATTAATATATGTCATTATGAATCCCTCTATATTAAGAAGTGAAAAAATACAACATTCTAGAATAAAGTTATATAATTAAATCTATTGATACCAGATGTAGATGATAAAATTCCAAATAAGGTTAGATCCATTCAACTACACATAAGAATGTCTCAGAGTTGACAAACTATTATGAAGAAAATCATTGGAATGGTCTATTGTTTAAAATTGGTGACAATTTATACCTATGAATATCTCAATAGAACATGGTGATAAGGATTTGAAATAAGGTAAATATAGGCATTAGTTAAATTGTTCCTTTTGGAACTCGTGATTGTACATGGTATGTATCTTATCAATTAGTGCTTCCATAGAATGTTCTTTAAGGTCATGATATTCTCCATGTATCTCCCATGAGGGAGTACATATATGATCCATCAAATTTACTAAAATAAGTGGTCATACCACTAGATAAATGTCATTATTTTGAATAAGAAACATTATAGATTCTAGATCATAGAGAAAAAGGTATTTGATATAAGAACATATTTGAAGATAATTTTTTATGGTGAAACCACCCATTTGAGGAAGGAATTTGGGAACCTGAGGATTGTATGAGGAAAAAGTATAATCATAATTTTTTATCAGAGTTACAAATTTTGTGGGATAAATTCATTATAAGGTTAACAACATTATATTTTCATGAAATATTTCACTTTTAGTAATTTGATTTATTTAATAGCTTTCCTTACATGCAACACAGAGTCTAAGTGACCAACAAAATATTATTATTTAAATATAGAAATTATAAAATATATATTTAATTGAAAGGAATGAATATAATAATAAATTATGAAATACATATAATTTACCAACTCAATAAAAATTTATTTTTTAATTCTTATGAAATAAGTAATAAATTTTTAGTACAAATTTTCTATGCTTCAAAAATATGTTTTCGTTATAAATGGGTTTTATTTCTTTTTAAAAGTGAATATAATATGTAATTAAAAAAATGATTTTTTTGAGAAATTTAACTTAATTTTTGAATTTATCATATAAATATTATCTCAGAAATATTTTTTGAGAATTTTTGGAAAAGATTAATTTTCCCTGAATAATAAAGACATAAATTTTTATAAAATTTTAATTTTAATTATATTAAAAATTACCTTTATTAATTGAATTTAAATCTAAAAGTAAAATAATTACTATTTTGTAAGATATATTCAAATTAATTACATTTTCTTCATCGTTATACTTATTTAAATATAAATACTTTTTTTGGTTTTTAAAATTCATTTTTGAAGAACTCATTTTGCAATTACAATTTGTAGGATTAAAATTAAAATAAATTATTCAACATACCTAAGATGAATCATGAAAAACAAATTCTATATTCAGAATCATTGGGTCCAAATTTTGAATATTCGTCTATTTTATTTTAGGTCATTATCAATAGTAACTTTAGTAATTTTATTACCAGGATTAGGGTAAATCGAGTATTTTATGTTAAAAATAAAATTACAGAGACGATAAAACAACTCTATCACTTTCAATAAACCTATTATATGAGTAAATTTTGTTCAAATCCATGCCTTATTTGGTTATATAGCATTTTATGGATATTTGGATGATATTATTACCATAAAAGTATTTTATTTTAAGAAAAGTCATATATGTCACAATCTTGTTTCTAATACATATAATATTTTTAACATGAGATTATCAAGAAGATATGTTCAATTATAAATCATAATTTTTAAATCTAAAATATATATCTTAATAATTATAATTTAATTTTAATTTTTAGTAAATAAATAACCACTTTATATTCATACACAATCCTAAAATAGTAATTATTCAATTAATGGAAAAATAAAATAAATGGTATTTAAAATATTTATAGAAATATAGTTTTAGAAAAATAATGATATATAAGAATTTAAAATATTAGCATGATATTTTATAAACATAAATAAATATTTCTTTAAAGTTTACTTATTTTTCTGTTTTTATTAATGTCAAAGTAATGAATAGTTTTAAAAAATTGTCAAAAAAATGTTTATTGAAAATAATATTTTATTAAATTATTCAAAAATAATAAAAAATTAAAATAAAAAAAATATATTTATGATATGGTTGATAATTTCATGAATTGTCCATTTATTGTCAATTTGTTACCATACAAGTAAAAATGGAAAACTTTAATATTAAAAATATTGTTATCATAGTTAATATTATAATTTGTTAACTAAAGGTTAATCAAAATTATACAGTATAAAATGAAACCAAAGCATATCTAAAATATTTTTTTAATGGAATATAATGATATATATAATAATATATGAATCACATTACATTTGGTTGTATGTTTCTACAAAACTAATTTATTATAATTTAATATTTTGAGAAATTACAAAAGTGCCCCTCACCTCAATTACAATTGGAAACCTTATACCTCACTTTATTAATCCACATTGAGAATTATATATTGACCATAATATTAAAATATATATTTTACACTTCACTAGAAACATTATTGAGGTGTTGGTATTCCCAAAATATCTACCCTAGATCCCTTTATAGGAGTCCTAAAGGAGCCATTTTGAAGATAAGGTAATCACCTTAACTAATAAAATTCATTATTCTAATATTCTTAACCTCTTATAAATCAATTATATTTATCATAACATAATAAATTAATTATCCTCAGTATTATTAAATGTTAACATTATCATGAAAATACCATTATAAACCTCTTTCACATCAAACAACACGTAAAAGCATCACTCTTGAATTTGTATGGAATATCGTCTCTACATAACAATACAATTCATTCTTCATCACCATATTTCATGTATGGGTAATATAATGGGTTAAATTATTATTATATAAATATATATATGATATTTATGAATTATTATACTTCTTGATGGATAATATCTTTTTCACTAACTTACCATCCAACCCTTTGAGAAATGATAATGTCGCTCAAGCATACGTGTGGACTACCACCTCCATGATGTGATGTGATTCGCTTTTCAATTATATTTTTCATGGATGTAAATAAGGATGAATTTTATGAATATATATGACATATTTATTATATAATAATTATTTAATAAATGTGAATTATTATTTATCTATATTTCATTCCACTGGGTAAAAAAGGAAACAATGTTTACGCTTACATGTGGCCTATCGACTCCATGAACAATGTAATTCATTTTTTGATCTCTATTTTTTATGAATGATTATAAATATGTATATAGTGAATATATATATATAATACCATTATGAAATTTTTTTAAATTATGGTACCATGATAAATGTCTAAGGACCGAGAGTTTATAACGGAAACATTCATAGAAAATGAAGTAGTAGTCAACCAAAACATTGATTTTAATAACAAATTGTTAATAAATGGAAGATAATATTTCATTAATAAATCCTAAATATTATTAAATATATGAATATTATAATGTAATAAATTTATAATAAAAACATATATATTATATAGGGGAGTTTAACGGGAATGGGGAATTATGAAAATTGTGTTAATGGTTTATTTCAAAATCTCATCATTATTCAAGATTGTTTATGTTTTTGTATCCAAAGGGTATCATTTATATTCCCTGAAAATTTTTATAAATATTTATTAAATAATGGTTTTACTATTTTCCTATAAATTTATTAATTTTATTTTTACCCATGTTTGACTTTTTATGAAATAGTTATAAAAGGAATATTTTTATTGTTTCCCAAATGAAATAATTTGTCACTTTTCCAATAGAAATAAAAAAGTAATATTATTTTAACTTATAAAGATTCAATGTATTTTTCTGAACACATAAAAAATATTATCTTTGAATATTTCTATACAATTTTCCAAGGATATTTTTATTGAAACTATTTCCCTTTAAACATGATTTTTTAATAAAATAATTTTTTTTAAAAAAATGGAAACTCTATCTTCCTAAGGAATTTTATTATTCATATTGTATATTTCCATTAACAAAATAATACATCCTTTAATATTTCTTATAAATTATTGGTGATATTATTCAAGGATACCATCTTATATATTCGATTCATAGTTTATGGTATGATGACATGATTTTTATGAACCCCATTATTTTATTATTTCTGATATATTGATTATTTTGTGATCTTGTAACACACATAGAAATGTTTTTTATTATTTGATCAGTGTGAAATATATATAAATCAAATTAATTTATTAATTATAAATGTTATATCATCTCAAATGTTATATGATAGGTTATCCCAATCCCTAGAGAGGGTATATGTGAGTTTATATCAATCATGATATGTCGGGTGTAGTTTTCTAATGTCAAGATCATACTCATATAACCATGTTATAATTATGTGATTATTGATATCTCCCTTTTTCCCTTATTGATCATCTAATATAACCATTTATTAATTTTATTTCCCATGTAATATAGAATGATTTTTTATATGATAAGTATAAAAGCATGCTCGATATGAATAACTTTGTTGGAGAAGATATAGTTCACCTATGATCTAGTTGTTTATCTGTCAATTTTTTGAAAGGAAGTAGACCTATATGATTCTAGAAGAAATCATTAGGTCATGTAATAAATATTCATCTATTAATACGTGATATCTATATATGAAAATTATTAGTTCCTATAACGAGACAAATGTACTTTTTCATTTTTTGCCCCTTATTGAGTTTTCTGTGCTCATCCCACATTGTTGAAATATTTTTCATAGTGTTTAAGGATAGATATAGGAATAGAATAATTAAAGTAGAATGTTGTAATGGTTTTCCAGGATAATAAATCACTCATTATTTTATGAAATTTCTATTATGAAAAAATGGATACTAATAAGAAGAGTCTACATTGAAATTAATTGGTTATTTTTTATAAGTTATGAATTATTCCTATAATTCTCAAAATTAAAACATCATTAGGAATGAAATAAAATAATATATAGTATAATTCAAATAGATAATTTAATATTTATGGGTTGATACTTATACAAATAAAACCATTATAATCCATGTAAATCATTATAATCCCTTAGGGTCATCTTAGAATATTATATTCATAACTCATATTCACTCAATAATGAAATAACTAGAGACCAATTGAAACCATTTTAGAAACAAAAATAGTAATATTAATCCTCATTTATTTTGAATACATTGGTCATTACCCCATGAATTAGAGATATTTAAAAGGATTAACCATAGAATAAGTTGTATCGGTCTCACCCAACATATAATTTGTCTCGATCCCACCAATCATCATCAATAAGTCCTGAGTACCATATCATGAAAAAATAATTACTTTTTTATTGAACATTTTTATCATTAAACAATTGAATAAATATTTTAATGTCATAGGTACAAGAATTTCATACATCAAAATATAATCCCTTTTTAAAACAATATAAAAATAAAAAAATAAAACAACAAAATGGAAACATGGTTTTCCTTAAAAATTCAAAAAAAAATTTATAGGAGAAAAATTATAATTAATAATATTCATTATTTTAGGAAATGGTGGATAAGATTTATGTATTAAAATAGATAATTCTTTTTTCCGTTTGAATTGAATGACATATATTTAATTATAAAATATATAAAAAGAATCAATTTGAAAACTGTTGAAATAATGTTTAAAGAGACAAAATTTTCCAATATAATTTATTTATGTCAATATATAATATCCATATTATAATTTTGAAAATATTGATATAGACGAAAATTATCTCTAAAATAATTATTTAAAATAATTAAAATGACCTTTTAAAGAAAGGTGTCCCTTATGAATTAATATAATTTCAAACAATGAAATATCGAAGGAATTAAAAATGATCATATTTATAGAAAATTTTACTTTTTTATAATCATGATAAAATTTATTCCTAAAGAATTTTTTACTCCATGCAAAATAAATCATGTTGTGAAATTATCTTACATCTCAAAGAAAGGGTATTGATTCTATAAATCCCTTACATCGATTCTAACATGTCACAAACATTCTCTTTCTTCCTAAATATTTAAAAAATAAAATATTTAATTTCAAAAAAATACATTTTATATTTATTATCCTTTTTTTATTTACCTCCATTTAATATTTAATTACATAATAAATGTTGTTCGTATTGGATTTTTTGGGGATGTTTGACTTGAATGTCCAAAATATCATTCGTAGTTTGACTATGGTCAAAATGATCTTGAGAATATCATTTATATAAATTTAATAATGTTATATATATATTTTATAAATAATATGACTTTTAAAACAAACAAGGGAAGGTGGTTATGAGAAAAGAATTACATTGCATGTTGAATTCAGTAGTCCATGCATACACTTGAGTGACATTTCCATTTTTCAGTGAAGGTGTTCAAAATATGGACAAAAATCATTTTACCATTTGATAATTATTATAATATCATAAAATTAACATTAATTCAATAAATCCAATAATATATACTTTCCATATGAGGTTGTGGTTAGGAATAAAACATATCGGTTCACAAGGCGTTATACTGCATGTACGCAAAAGTGATGTTTTTATTTTTCATTAAAATGTATTGATTTATTTTGAATATTAATATACCACATTAGAATTAAATTAAAATAATATATGTTATATTATTTTATTTTTATCCATCATAATGACTATCCATAAGAGGCAGTTATGAAAAATGAAATACATCATCTTATGGAGGTGGTAGTCTGCATGTACGCATGAAATATGTTTTAATTTCCATTAGAAGGAAAGGTAGATAAAAAAGGGTTATAAAAACATATTAATTTTTGAATATATAATACTTATATATTTTTATTATATCATAATTTTTTTTAGACGTTTGAATGAGGTAAATGAAAAATTAAAAAGAAACCACTTGGATGAGAACTATACAACTTCTTTTGAAAACATCAATAGGTTTATATCAAATATTGTCATAGGATGATATTATAATAAAATTCAGACCTCTAGGAAATGGGGTGTTATTTAAGGAATGTACTTGGGTAGGTATTGTAATATATATTGGGCTCTTGAAGTGTGAGGAATAGAGGATATGTGGTTCCCTTCTATAAGTGAGGTAGTGGACCCAATTATATGTTTTAAAAAAATTTAAATATATTAATGCCTTCCTTATTAAAATTTTCTCCAAAATGAAACATTTAATAATAAGAGGGTTATGGGGTGAAAATATCTTCATAAAATATTATATTTACATGTTTTTATGTAATTATAATCTTTATAATTAATTTTTTTACCATTTTACCTTGTTTCTACTCATACCATGGTTACTCCTTTAAACCAGTGTTACCATTCATAATGAAAAAAAGAGTTATATCTACTCAAAGACTTTAGGTATCATTAATAAAAATTTTATTTTATTTTTTCATCATTAAATCAATTTTGTAGGTAAAAATTAATTTTCAAATCAAAACACATAATTCGATGAAAAATTGGATTTAATGAAAATAATTTCTTAGTATAAAATTGTTTTTATAGAAAATTATTATTTAAAATTAATTATAATGAAATTAATTTAATTATCATCAGTAAAAAAGAAATTAAATCTAAAAACCATAAAAGATTGGATGTTACTTTTTAAATATATAAAAATAACATATATTTTTTCAAAAAAATGATATTTTCTACAAGTTGCCCAAAAATAAATTTTTTCAAGATGTTCTAAAAAAAGTACTGTGAGATAATTTTTACATGATGAATTAAAAAAATAAACTATTTTTTTCAAAAGAAATACCATTATAATATTTTTAAATTACACTTTTAAATAAATCCATATAATATAATTAATAGAATTTTGTATGAGTAATATTATTTAATTTTTGATTAAAAGTTTATTAATATTATTATAATGTATATAACCCTATAAAATATAATTCATTAATAATAATAATGCATAAAATTTATTTATGAAAAACATTACATGGTTTATCAAACTGTTCTACCAATTTTGAAAAAAATTTCATGTAATTTTATTCACTACAAAAACAATTTGGGATATTTTACCTTCACATCATTTTACAATTCCCATGTTTCTTATTAAAAATTGTGGATTTTACATAAAACCATAACCTAGAGTTTTAACTTATTTTAAAATAACTAATATCTATGTTCAAAAATCTAAATAACATTTTTCCCATATGAATGATTTAATTCTAACTCAACCACATTAGCGAAAAAAAATTGATACATCCGACACATAATTTCATACCACATACACTAGATATACTAGTAGGAAAGAATACGTGGTAAGATACTGATCCAAATATATCCATAATTTTATATGGCCCAATGAACCATTGACTAAACAATCATTTTTTACTAAAACACATAACATCTTTCCCTAGAGATAATTTAGGAAAAACATGGTCACCTACCTTGAAAAAAATATCTTTTCCATAATTATATTTGTAATAATTTTTACTGATCTAAGTTACTCTCATGTGATGTTGAATCATATTAATCTTATCAACCATACTCTCTATCAACTACAGCACAAAACACATTCTGTCAAAAACATCATCCAGACATGATGGAGTTTGGAACCAAAGTCCACATAATTTATCAAAAGGGTTCATATTTATAATAGAATTAGTAATGATATTATATAAAAATTGAAATAATTAAATATGTTGATCCTGGAATCCTTTGTAATTAATTTATTAAGATATATGTATGTCTCCCAAAGTCTTAATAATTCACCCAGAATATCCATTTGATTTGGGTTAATATTTTATTTCGATGTTCATATTTAGTCCCCAACAAATATTAATGGTCATTCAAAAAAATGTAAGTAAACCTATAATCATGATTTGATAAAATGGTTAGAGGAACTCCATGTAGCATTAAAATATCCTTGATATAGAATATATGAATTTGATCATGAAATTTTATCTTTAATAGTAAGGAAATTATTAGATTTAGTCAATCGATAAAAAATAACACTTATTTCATTATTACCTAGATATTTATTTTGAAATACCACCATTAAATAAATAGATATATTTTCCCATTTTCACTACATAACTAGTAAGGTTTGAAGCATGAAATTTGATAATTTAAAATCTACATTAACCCATTGAAAAGTTGAACATTGTATGGTAACCTCAGTAATATATTCCTTTATTCCATATCTCCACTAATACTCATCATGGTCTCCATAAATCTTAGTGATTAATTGGTAAAAAACCATGAGATATTTGTGAGCATCACTTCACAATTCCATTATCAATTGGTTGATAGATATAACATATAACCATTTTTCAAATAATGGGAAAACATCTTTATCAATGTTAAATTTTAGAAATATACCATTCGTGAAAAATTCCACATCTTCATAAAATTTATCATCTTCATTATGATCATGAAAAATTATGTCAAAATAATGATTACATAACTGATACTTGGAACAAAATAGAGGATTTCTTTGTATGCACCATTTCTAGGCCATCATTAATTACATCATTAAATAAAGTCACACATTCCAAAAACATCATTATCAATGATTCATTATATTTTCAACTCAGTGAATTAACTAATTCATTTTTTTCAATGATGATAGTGAATCATGGAATAATAATACTTTACCAGTTCTATGTATCTTATTTTCCTCATGTTCAGCACTTTCTAAATGAATATATATACTTCCAAAAAAATGATCCAAATATATTTCACATTTTACTACATATAATAGTTGTCTCTTGGTTTTTAATTGAATAATTATAGTATCTATTTCTAGATAATGTAAAGGATAATTTATCTCATGTGGTTTCAGTTGATGTGAAGCATAAGAAATAACATGATCATTTTATATCACTACCCAACCAATTCCATTCAAATAGGCATTAAAATAGATAAAAAAATTAAATATTTATAAATGATAGACTGAAATGGGGAAATCAACAACCTTATTTTCAATTACAAGATTCATTCATCAAATACATTCATCTATAAGAATTTAATTCATTTTTGTGTTTACAAATTGTGATAAATTAAAGAGAAATATTTTAAAAAAATATTTGGGGTGACCTGCTAATCTGTGAGAAATATGAACAAATATAATTTTTTTTATATTTTCCATTATTCAAAAACATTTATTTTAATATGATCAATAGTTATTGAATCTTTATAAAGAATGTTCCCTTGGAATGATTGAAATGTAATATAACACACATTTACTAATATCTTCATATAACTTTTTTTATTAAATTATTTCCCAATAAAATATATATTTTTTCTATCATTTTCATTATGAGTTTCATAATACAATAAAATATTATCAATAAATATTGCCAAAACATTTCCAGATAATAATATAAATCAATATTTATATGATTAATTAATAAAATTAGTGAATTATAAGATTCAAAAGACATTGCTATAAACACAAAATTCATATATCTAATATTAAATTTTATTTTCAGAATATATTCCTCATTTAAGTTCCATTAATAGTATCATTACATGGGATAAGTCATTGAAAAATACTGCACTCCCTAGATCAATTACCACTTCATTAGGCCACCCAATATCAAATGTAGTAGTAAAAAAATGA
Organism: Viscum album; assembly: GCA_963277665.1. Lineage (NCBI taxonomy): Eukaryota > Viridiplantae > Streptophyta > Magnoliopsida > Santalales > Viscaceae > Viscum > Viscum album. Next base: position 1,705,535,913 of record OY728143.1, on the reverse strand, counting down.
ATTATCAGTACAATTTTTTTCTTTCAATAATGATGATTTCCTTCCTAACAGACATACCACGAGCACATATTAGCATAATTCCAAAACACACTGAAATTAATCTCCTGAACATTTTTTGGCTATATATTATTCCATTAATCGATTTATCAAGACTATTTTATTTAATGAAATAATAAATATGACCAATCATACCACTCTAGAAATAATTCCAAAATCTAGTCAACCATTCCTTAAAATGTGTTTCATCCTACATGAAACATGTTGTGATCTTACCTCTATATTTTTTAATTAAGTGATTATTTATTAATTGATAAAATTATTTCTTCTTACTCTAGTAATCACAATTCACATAAGTGTCATTAAACAACATCATAACTTTATCTACACTATAGAAAACATTCCCATAACATTAAAATTAACATGAGGAAACTGATCTTTTAAAAATTTAATTTAACACTATTTAATATTTATAAAATGTTATACCATGGTCCCAAAAATATTTCTATGCATACCTAGATAGAAAATTACAGATTTATCAATATGTTTCTATAAAATTGTCCTTTATTTGAATCAATTACTTGAATTATTTCTTTATTTGGGTTAAAAAAACATAGGGTCTATAGAATCATTGTGTTCACCCTCAATGGTATTCTTAACCGAAGAACACAACTAATAAACATCACCATGAAAATGATAAATTTATAGGGTTAAATTTAGATGTTATGAACATCGAATGATGTTGAATATCTTTTCCAATGTATTGAACACCCGTTCAACAACCACTAACTTTGTGGTTTCACAGAATGTTTGAGGGTTCTCATTCATGAAATAATCTACAATGAACATTTTACTATGTGGTAAATCTAGTTTCTCCATAACATAGTTGTCACCCCATTAATATATTTCACAAACTGATCCTTCAATATAAAAAATGATCAGTTATTGTTTAATCCTTTATTGGATTCTAATATGGATTTATATTTTTCTCTTGATATATTCATACATCTGATTCATTATTTCCACTATAAAAACCCATTATTAAAATAAATATTATATAAAAAAGAATTTTAATATTAAAATATAATATCATTTAAACATAACCATAAATTATAATATTTTATGCTTGTTTGATTAATATTATCGTAATAATTAATGTTATCTAAAACATTAATTATATATAAATTATAAGGACCAAGACATAAAATCATTACATAGTCTTGGGTTTTTAGAGAAAAATTAAATTGATTTTATTCTCTAAATCTTTTAATTTTATAGTTGTAAATAATATTTTCTAATAATTGTAATAATATATCCATATTTTTATAATTGGACACTACCACATAACATCAATTATTCTAAAAATATATATTTTTTAAAAGAGAGATGTTTCATTTTTATTTAAAATATTGATGGCTGTAAACATTACTTCTTCTTTGTTATTGTATATCATAACAATATACAATTTTTTTGAAAAATTAGGATTATTATAAAATCCATAGTAAGGGATATATGTAAAGAAACCAGTTTGTCCAGTGAGAAACATAAAAATCCATTAAACTTTTATGTTTTTTATATTAATCATTAAGAGTATAAAATAAATATTATCCTAATGATGAAAAGAGTTTTTGCTGAATTAAAACCATATAAATCCCTATAAATTAATTGAAACTATTGTAGATATCTTAGAGAATATTATTCATATCCCATTTTCACTCAAATCATAAATAATTGGAGTATAATTAAATCCTAAGTGTAAACCTCCCCAGTCCCTCTTTATTTATTTTCTAAGATGATGATTTTACATAATGTTTTGGAGTGCTATATCAGGCTCACCCATCATATAATTTGTATTGGGATCACCGATAATATAATATGTATCAGTATCATACATAATCATATATAATGATCAAATAGAATATCATGAATAAAAAAAATTCAATCATTATGTTTTTTCATCATTAAACCCTTTAAATACTCTTTTTATCCCACATTAAAATATATTTAGATGTCAAAAAATCATTACTTTTATTATCTAATTGTTTTTTTGAAAATCATAAGAAAATTAAGAAAACATTTGACCTTGAAATTGAATGAAAATTTATATTGTAATCATTATAATTAATATTTGTCATGATGGTGGAAAAATGTGTGTCAATATATATGAATTAAAATAGAATATTCATTTTTTCCATTTTATGAATGTCAAAATGTTTTGTAAAAATACATAAAAATATTCCTTTTTATAACCTTTTCATGATAGTAATAAGATAAATAAAATTTCTTTTATAAATTAATTATGTTAAAATAAATAAATACATAAATAAATTTTATGTATATGGGCATGGGGGAATTATATTTATAAAATAAATCATCAAAACATTTAAAATTATATTTTAAAGTAAAGTGCCCTTTACGACATGATAAATTTTGATCAAATGATACTAAAAAAGAATGATATTTTATTGGCATATAACCAATATTATTTTTAGTGAATTAAGCAATAAAAACACTATAAGGTAGTTTATATAAAACTTAATAGAAAACACATGGTGATAATATGTTAAGTATCAAATAAAATTAATTGATACTATAAATGAAGTACCATGAGAAAAACATGTCATATAAGTTATTTATCTCCCCAAATAATAAACATATGTTAATTTTTTACATGATGAATACCTATTTTCATGTTTATTATAAAATTTATTTCATTAATTACCATGTTATATTAAATTAATAAATCAATTAATCTCATGTTGATTATTTTGGGGATGTTTGGTGTATATTTCCAAAATTAATCAGGTAGGATAAATATGGTAAAACTGGTCTATATAATATAATTTATAGAATATCAATAATGTTATAATTATTAGTTTTATATGTTAATTATAAATTTATAACACACCATGTAAAGTGGTTATGAAAAATGAATTATGTTACATCATGAATACTGTTGTTCATTTGTAAGAATGATTATCGTTACAATTTTTAAATGAAAATGATTGAATGATGTTGAATAACATTTTATCTTTTCATAATTACTAATATATCAAATATATAAAATTATTTCATTAATAAACCTATATATACTATCCATGCAAGGATATTATGAATAATAAAATAAAATGGTTCGTGTGGCGATAACCCACACGTATGCTCAATAGATGTTTTTATATTTTGTTCAATGGTAAATAAGGTATTGAAATAATTATTTAGTATTATATAATGAGATTTATAAAATTTATATAATATTATTTTATTTTTAACCTTAACAATGACCATTGATAATAGGTAGGGATTAAATATTAAATATATTATCTTTATGAGGATGTTGTCTGCAAGTACATGAGAATGTTGTCTTCAAATTTCACTGTATATATTTGGATGCCAAAAATTCTTATGCGAGAAAATTATTAACAATTTCTATATTGGTGATACTAATTTTTTTGTATCACAATGGTAAGGATATGCTTGAATTAGTTAAAATAAGAACTAAAAATAATATACTTTTATCAGTATTATACCTCTTCATCAGAAAAACTCTTATGTTTAAAAATAAATCCATTATATGAAAATATTATGATCAAACAAGAAAAAATAAGACTTGTTAAGGGATATTAGAAAGTGATATTTTTCGGCATTGTATCAGATAAAAGGCACTTGGAGTGTGATTAATAGAAAATAGGAGGTTCCCATTTATAGGTAAGGGATAGGACACACTTGAAAATTTTCATAATATTAAACAATATTTATTTTATTCTCAAAAAAGTTAATATTTGATGAATAAATAATGAATATGGAAGGGTTTAGGAAATAAATATTTCCAATTAATATGATTTTGAAAAATTTTAAGTCATTTTAACCCATATCATTTTAGTTTTATCCCATTTAAACATTTAAAATAGTAACTTCACTTTTTTACCAATGATGCTAAAATAATAACAAAAAATGTGGTATACCTATATATAAAATCTAGTCCTAATGAAAACAAATTTGGAATAACATTTTTAAGATTAATTCTACATTATACTTAAAAATATCTTTTGAACTCAGTACACACAACGCTATGAAAAATGATTTTCTTGGAAAATTTAATTTAGGTATAAAAATTTTTTTATATCAAAATAATATGTAATATTAATAAAAATGAATATTGTTGGATTTTTTTCTAAAATTTTACAAATTAAATTTATTAAATCATTGGAAATAAATATGAATTTTTAAATATATTATAGAAATACACATTTCTCATAAGAATTGTTTTTTTCTACTATTTTCCCAAAAATCAAGCTTTTTAAAAAAATTACCAAATATTGAATCAAATATAATTTGGAGGAGACACACTTGAAATTTTTAAAACTATTAAAATATATTTATGTCATTATAAAAAAAGTGGATATTTGATGAATAAATATTGAATATGGAAGGGTGTAGGAAATAAATATTTCTAAAAAACATGATTTAAAAAAAATTTAAGTAATTTTAAACAATATTATTTTACTTTTATCCCATTTAAACATCTAAAATAGTAACTTCAATTTTTACAAAAGATGCTACAATAATAATAATAAAATGTGGTATACCTATATATAAATTTTAGTTCTAATGAATAAAAATTTGGAATACATTTTTCATCATTAATTCTCTATTATACTTAAATATGACTTTTGAACTTAGTACACAAAAGGCTATGGAAAAAGATTTTCCTGAAAAATTATTTTAGGTATAAAAATGATTTTATATCAAAATAATATGTAGTATAAATAAAAATGAATATTATTGGATTTTCTTTGTAAAAAGATACGAATTAAATTTATAAAACCATTAAAAATAAATATGAATTTTTAAATATATTATATAAATACACATATCTCATAAGAATCAGGGTTTTGTACTATATTCCCTAAAATCAACCTTTATAGAAAATTACCAAATATTGACTCAAATATAATATGGAAATAAATATTTCGAAAATTCAATTCATATTTTAAAATTAAATTTCTAAATTTTTTAAATTAATCATTTAAATAGAACCATATAATACATGTAAAGACATGTTGTAAAATAAAACTATTTCATGTTTTAGTGAAAAATTAAATTATATTATTATAATGGAATAATATTAATAAAATTTAATTCCTGAATATTAATAATGTATGAAATTTATTCTATTTTACATTTAAAATGTTTCTACACTATCACCAATGAATGTAAGAACAATTTTCAGAGTTTCACATAACACCCACTGATACATATAAAGGGATCATTAATTGTGTTTTCTAACATAATGAAATGAATCAAGAGAAGTGATAAATAAAGATGGATTAAAATGAAATTCCATGTTTGATTTATTTATCAATTAAATTAGTTATAAATTAAATTTCAATGATCCTTTCTTTATGTTCTTTTTGGTGTTTATCATGTTTTTTAATATTATTCATTTTATATGTTTAAACCCCAAAGATGGGCTATTGGCCAATTCTATTCCTCCACAAAATTGATTATTCTAGTGATATTAGAGTGGTTATACTTGAATTTATATTTATTTAATATTATTTGATAATATAAATATTTTTTAGTGTTTATTTTCTGTTTTGTCATTTTGAGTCTACCAGTCATGATGATGTGAGAATTTGATATCAAATAGAAAATAAAAGGTCCAAAATGCATAAAGAAAACATAAATCACCCATCTATAGGATCCATAATAAATGTTTTAATAACAACTTTACACATATTGTAACAAAACAAATTATATTATGTGATGGGTTATTAAGAAAATTGTATGAACATGGTGTGAATCATGGAAAATTATGTGGATCCTTGTTGTATTTAATGACTACATATTAACATCCAGTGTTTCATAAGGTTTAACCTTAATTACATGGAATCTATATATTTAGTAAATTCCATATAAACCCACACAGTAAACACATAATATAAAACACATAACATTATGTGGGTAAATTCAAGACATCATTACACAATATATATCGATTTTCATTCTATTAAATGGAATTTCACCGACTATATTGCATGTAGATGTTGATTACACATCATTTGACACATGTAAATATAAATAAAGTACATAATGTGAATTTTGGTAGTGTCTCATTTCGGTAAATATTTTATTTAACAACATACCATGTATTTAGTTCTAGTATACAACATGAAATAGACCATTAAATTCAATGTATTCTACTCACATTTGCAGTGTTACATGCTCAGTACTTTAGAGGCATGACATCTAAAAGTTTATTCTACATAGAATAATTTTTTTACCACTCAGAACAACATGTCTCTTATTTTATGATATTCCTTGTGGAATAATATCTCATGTAGTACATTGTAAATGATGAAGACCATGTATAACATGTGTTATATGATGTTTTTTGTTATGTTATATTCCATGTACATATTATATTCCCTGAAATGGATAAAATATGTTTTATAAAAAACATGATATGTGGCCTCATAAGCATTGAAATGTTTGAAAATATTTTATAATTAAATATATATATATATATATATAATTTATTTAATAATTGTTTATAGAAATATTAAAATGGATTAAGGATGAATGGTTGTACATTTCTCAGATATGGAATTGATTTATTAAATTAAATATTTATTTATTAATTATTGTTAATTAGACATAAAAGGGATGAATTGAAAAAAATAATAGCTAAAAATAATATGTTTTTATTTATTTTTTGAATGATAATTAGCTTTTACTGACATGTCACTATATGGATTTAATTATTTAATTTATTTCTATTAAATTCTTTATTATATGGTAATTTTATTAAATTAAATATAATTATATTTGAATCACCCCCTCCATTATTATATTTGAAATTACAAATCCATTGTTTATTTTATGTATACTTAAACCCCTACTTCTGATAACTTCTATGTGAGTATACATTTGTGAAGTATAGAGATCCTAATTAGAGGAGATAGTCAAGGACCCTTACTATGATGAATCTATAAAAGACGATATATAAAAAAATAATGGATGTGATAACTTGAGAAAATATAACACTCAGAATGTTTTTCTCTTAGGATAAATATTAATTTGTCATAAATTAATGAATTTAAATGTTGATAAATGGTCCTATTTATCCAAATATATGTTTATTTTTTATCCCATATTTATTATATAATTATATGGTTCATGGTTTAATTATTTTATTATGTAAAAACAATCACATAAATTAAAAAAATTAACTAGAATGCATAGATAAAATGAAATTAATCATATGGGATTATTTTATTGTGTAAATTTAATTATTTTTTTATGTTCCCACATAAATAAATTAATAAGTATTCAATGAAAAAAATATAACATCAAGTATAACTAAATAAAATTCCTAAATTATTTCATAATCCATGGATAACTATTTATTTAATAGACACCTAAATGTCTACACGCATATATATAATAAATTAATGTTTTTATGGATTATATAACAAGACCCTTCAATAAAAATATTTATTACAAATAAAATAATAATTTTTATGTTATAATGCAAAAATAGTTTATAGTTTTGTTCTATCTATAGTGGTGGTAACATTCAATTATCAGGCATTATTAATAATGAAATTTGGCTCGCATAGAAATATTGGTATTAATGGTAATGACCATTATAACAACCATACTTTTTATTACACACTTAAACAAGATTTATTACATATAAAACATAACTTTATAAAACATATAAGACTGAATGGTCATGTGTCTTTTGGGACTAGGAATTTTACATTAAAACATATAACATAAAACACAACATCTTTATTGAAAACATCATTTACATGACCACTACATTCCCTCATACTTAGCATTGGATGGGATAAGATGAGGACATGCATATGAAAAGGGTGAGCTATAAATCCCAGCAAGGTATTAAACAAGGTATAACATGATGAATACAATACTTTTTTGGAAATATGAATAATAATCGAGCATAAGAGAAACATGAACATAAATTCATGATATATCACGGTTATCATAACATGGAAATGTAGAAGCAACATTTAACATGATATTAGAAGTAGTCAAGGATCATTGTACATAGAGAACAAGTTAAAAAAATTTAAAATTTATTTATAATGAGTAAACCCTTATAGCACTGGACATATCATGATACAAAACTTTACCCAATGCATTGGAGTGCTATCAGGGCACACCCTTCTTAATCATTACATTTCATGCATAAGTGTACCACTTGGATCATATAACATGGATTCATTAAAAATAATCATTTATTCCATGATAATGGAATGTGGAATTCATACATTAAACTCTATAATAAGTTAGTAAATGTCCATATATGTGAATACCCTTGAAAGAGAAATGGGAATGGTATTCACAACATAATGACATTGTCTTGAAAAATCATGGTGCAATTTCGGCAGCATAACAGCAAGACATAAGAATTTATAAAAATTATTGATGAAAAGGAAAGGGGTGTCTCATAATATGTACATGAAATAGATATTAAGGGGTTAATATGGATACATGTACCAACAAATGTAATGAAATTTAGATTCATAATACAAAAGAATTTCTTGAATGTAAATGAGAAGAGAGAAATTCCTTATGGAATTTTGACATGGTAACATGTGTACATGGGAGGCATTAATGAGAGATAAAGTGGTCTCTAATAATTTCAAAAATAAGGAGGTAAGTATGGGTGGTGTGAAAAATAATAACCCCATAATTTTAATTATAATAAAAATTATATAAAAACATAATGAAATGTGGACAAAAAATGAGAAACACAGAAATCCAATACATTGAAGTGTGATACCAAAGGCTTGGGAAAGGCTTGAGAGAGGCTTCTTGGGAGCATGTGGAATCTTGTGAGGATTATAGAGAGAGGAGGTAAGTGGTTGTTCAAGCACTAAAGTATTTGATTGAAGAGGAATTGAGAGATTGGGCGGGTTTATATAAGAATGGAGAGAGAATTCTTTATTATTTAGGTTTTGGACCCTACAAATTAAACTAACCAAAACTACAATAAATCACATGGTTTTTGACCATGGTGTTTGAAAATGTGTAGTGTAAACAATATTTTATAATTCTAATGGCTGAACCTCATAAAATATTTGGCATTCATATGTGGAGGTGAGTCACACTCTCAAGAAAATCAATTTAAATGTTTAACTGTTTTATAAGTCTTGGAGGGTCCCCTAACACTTTTTAAAATATATCAAATAAATATAAAATCACATTATTTTAATGGTAAAACATATATTGGCCCAGAATATCATTTATATTATTTTATTACATCACTATTGGGTTAGTATGATTTCACAAAACGAATTATATAATTAAATGGTATTTAATTTTTACCCAAAGATTCGACTATCGCATAAAATTATGAGTAATTCACTGTTGGATAATTTCATCATTCTGATTCCAAAAATAATATTCATTTTATCTAAACAATTTTCTAAATAGTTTAATTTTCAATTTTAAAATAAAAACTGACATTTATAGAAAATTCATGGGTTTTGACAAAAACGACTTTCAAACCTTAATAAAAATTACAATTGTATTTATAAAAATTATATTATCATTTATATTTAAAATTAGATTTGGTAATAATATTTTATTAAAATATTATTTAATTCAAAAAATACATTATGTAATCACAATATATTTCTTAATTGAATATTAACTAAAAATACTATTTTTTTCTTTAAAAACAATTTACCAAGTAAAAATAATAAAATGAATGTATATTATCTATTCAAAAATAATATACATAATCATAATGCTTGGGTATTGTTACATAACCCCTTATAATAACCGTATAATACTGAAGGGTAAGGTGTGTGATGGTGAAAGTCTCTTGGGTTTTCTTAGATAACATCACTTGGGTGGTCATATCTATCAACTTCTTCTTCTCCCGTAGGCGGTTCTGCTCGAGATTAATGTGTTGAAGCTCAGCTTGGGCTTGGTCTAGAAGGAATCCCAATGATGCCACCTCCTTTCTGATCTTAAAATAATGGGCTTCTTGTGGATCAATTCTACTAGATGAGTTCATCACTTCTTTTGTCTGAGTAAATTGGATTTGTTAGAGCCCTATATTAATACTAATCATGTGATCCCTGTTTAATAACAATATTAGCAACGGTCGCAATTCATAATGGTTTTTAAAAATCCAAAAACACAAAAATAAGGAAGTTACTCTTTTATATAATCAAAATAAAACATTTAATTAGATCAATATGTATTTTTATTAATAAATGTTTGGGTCATTACAATATTCCCCTTTATGAAATTTCTCCCCTGAAATTTCCATTTCCCACACTGAAACTTATGTGGGTAACTCTTATTCATCATTTCATCTGATTCCCATGTTTCTTCTTCAAATATGGAGTTTCTCCACAACACCTTGATGAGGGGAATTGCCTTATTTTGTAGAATGTTTTCCCTATGATCTAAGATCTTCACTGACTTCTCTTCATAGGATATGTCATTCTCCAATGGTACCACCTCTGTATTGAGTACATGTGATGGGTCAGGTATGTACTTCTTCAATTGTAATATATGGAATACATATTGTACTTGAGATATGTTTGGTGGGAGTGATAGTTGATTGGCCACTGCTCCAATGCAATCAAGGATCTCAAAAGAGACAATCTACCTTAGACTAAGATTTCCCTTATTACCAAATCTCTTAAACCCCTTCAATGGTGATATGTGGATGAATACCATTTCTCCAACATCAAACTCTAGTTCTTGTCTATGATTATCAGCATATCTCTTTTTTTCAACTCTGAGCAGATTTAATGTGTTTCTGAATGGTCTTACCCTTCTCCACCATTTCTTCGACTATCTCTAGACCTGGGAGTTTTTTCTCCCCAACTACATCCCATCATGCTGGTGTTCTGAACCTCTTCTTATAAAGGGCTTCATAAGGATTCATTTGGATGCTTGATTGGAAAATAATATTGTAATAGAACAAAACCAAAGGAAGATGTTTATCCCATCATCATTTGAAGTATATTGAGCATGTTGTCAATTTGACATGAAGTGTTTGGATAGTCCAATTTGATTGGCCACCAGTTTGAGAATGATAAGTTGTACTAAATTTCACCTTAGTTTTCAGATCATGTTGAGGACTCTTCCAGAACCTAGAGGTGAATCTGGGATCTCAATTGAATATAATTGATAGTGGTACTACATGAATACTCAACACTTCTCTGATATATATCCATTCCAGTTGATCAAATGATAAATCCTCTTGAATTGAAATGAAGTGTGTAGTCTTTGTAAGACACTCCACAACAACACAAATAACATTCTTTCCTTTGGATATCTTCAAAAGTATGGTGACAAAGTACATGGTGATGTTCTCCCATTTCCACATTGGTATGGGTAATGGTTGAATAATCCCCTTTCAATTTTGCCTCTCTACCTTAACTTCATGACACACTAGACACTTTGATGTATACTCAATGAAATCCGTATTCATTTTATCCCATCAATAATTATATTGGAGATCTCAATACATATTTTTCTTTCCTGGGTGAATGGATAAATTCGAACCATGTGCATCATCCACAAGTTCCTTCTTCAACTTGGATTTTACAGAACACATAGTCTTTCCCCAAATCTCACAATTCCTTCTTCATTAACATTTAACTCTTAGGGTTTATCTTTTCTGATATTTTCCACATTCCTTTGAATTCCCACATCATCCTTTTGAGAATCATTTAACCTTTCCAAAAGAGATGGAAAAGAAATAATTTGTGAATGGAGTGATGATGTTCCATTCTTTATGATTCCCATGAACATCTTCATTAATTCTAAGAATATTGGGTCCTTTTCAATTCTCATCTATGATTGAATTTCTGGATCATTTATACTTAGAGAATCCTCCATCATGTTTGCTTTCCCAGGTTGGTAAAGGATTGAGAAGTCATAGTCTTTGATCATCTCTAACCATCTTTGTTGGCGCGTATTCAACTCTTTTTGTATGAATATATACTTGAGGATTTTTTGATCCGTATATATTTCATACTTCTTCCCAAAGAGGTAACACCGCCCAATTTTTACAGTGAATATTACTACAGCCAACTCCAGATCATGCATGGGATTTTTTGGAGGCATATGAAATGACTTTTTCCTTTTTCACTCAAATTAAATCAAAGGGAGACTTATAAAATTTTCAAGAATAACTTTACCAAAAACATCAACAAGTGATAAAACACTTATAGAAGTTGTTTCCCAAATGATTTAATATCTTTTCTGCTAGGGACTCAATGTTCTTAGAAAACATAAAAGATACACTAATAGGACATGAATTGAAATACATTATAACATAAACTACTTTGTTTTAGTAGTTACATATAATTTATTCATCATTATCCATCTTATCATAAGACTTCCCATGCTCCCTTGATCAAGGATATTGTTATTTCTCATCATGCTTCTTAGCACTTTCAATAAATAATCGTCTTGCATAATGCCAGACTTCTCCACATTTATGACATAGAACTATGAAAGATGCCTTAGATGAAGCTCTTTTTCCATCCATCACATTATCCAATCTATTATGTAAATTGGATTCTTTGGGACCTTACTTTCCACAGTTTAAACATCTTCTGGTCCCTTTGTGACATTTCTTTTGGTGCCATTTTCCAAACTTTTTTCATGAACGAAATTAGGTCTTTTTTCCCTTATCACCTTTATTAGATGGGATTTCATGAGATCTTATCTTCCTTTTCCATGGTGTCCTTGGGAATTCAACAAAATTAACAATTTTTAATCATGATTTTTGATAGTTGGTTTGGCATAGTCACAATATGTCCTACTTGAGCTCTCATTTGATTGGGAATCTCATCGGGACACTCATCAAGTTACCCTCTACATTAGTTGTTATCCATATTACTCATATTACCAGCCTTTGGATAGAATAAAGTGAATATAAGGGATTAATATCTTAAATAGTTTAACAAATAAAGGAGAATCCAATAAAAATAAATGAATAACTTTTAAATTACATTTATTTCAGAAACTTATTAATTTCTAGGCTTTAATCTATGTCATCCATGATCTATTTACAATCATATATTCATAAGAGGGTTTTTTTATTCCCTTAATAATGGTTTATACTATGATTATAAATTTACCAAATAATATCCCTCGGGTGTTTCATAACCAAGAGTGTAGCAAGGCCCATGTTCATTCACTAGTTCCCATTTTAGTATAGCTCAGAGGGGTATTTTCGGGCTTTACCCCAAGATACATCTATTCCAGAGCTACCAATACCTGCTCATATATAGACATGGATGTATTTTCATGATAAATAACTTACTCAATACTCACAAAAATGTAGGTATGCTCTTATTGTACCTAGTATTATCTCTAAGGATTTCAATGGGGTTTTCTTATCCTAATCCAAAATATAACTAATCCTGTCCTCTGATACCAACTATAATAACCCTTATTTTAATTACACACATAAACCTGATTTATTAAATAATAACCTTTACTTGATATGAAATAGAAGTTATATAGGTCTTGAGTCTTTGGGTCTTAGGAACATTACATAATAACTTAGAAAATAAAACATAACATCTTTACTAAAAAATTACTTTACATGACCACTACATTCCATCATACATAGCATTGTATAGGATAAACTAAGGAAATGGATAAGAAAATGTGATCTATAAAGAACATTAAGGGATTAAACAAGTCATATCATGAAGAATACAAAAACATGTTTGGCAATAGTCATAACAATATATCATAATAGAAACATGATCCTAAAGGCATTATATAGCATGGTTATCATAACATGGAAATGTGGTAGCAACATTTAACATGATATTAGGCGAGGAAAGGATCATTTCACATGAATCATGAGTAAAACCCCATTGAACTTGAATTATAATGAGTATACCATCATTTCACTTGATGTTTCATTATACTAATCATTACACAATGCATTGGAGAACTATTAGGGTGGACCCTTCTTAATCATTTCATCTCATGAATAAGTGTGCCACATGTATCATATTACATGGGTTAATTGAACATAATCATTTATTCCATGATAAATGAATATGTAATTCATACATTTAACACTATAATAAATGAGTATATGTTCATAAATGTGAATACACATGATAGAGAAATGGGCATGGTATACACTACACAATGACTTTGTCTTAGAAAACCACAGTGCAATTTCGACAGCATAACAGTGTGACATAAGAATTCAAAAAATTGTTTGGTGAGAAATAAATGGGTGTATAATCATATTTACATGAAATGGATAGTAATAGGGTCATATAGATACATGTCCCAACAAATGTAATAGAATTTATATTCATAATACAAAATAATTTATTGAATGTAAATTAGTAGAGATAAATTCCTTATAGAATTTTGTAATGGTAATAGGTGTACATGATAGGAATTGATGAGGGAGAAAGAGGTCTTTCATAATTTCAAACATAAGGAAGAATGTATTGGTGAGTTTTGAAATCATACCCCATCATTTTTTGTTGAATGAAAAAGGGTATAACAAATTAAATAAATTTGAACAAAAAGTGAGAAAGAATGAATTCCCTTACTTGGAAGTGTTATCCCAAAGGCTTTGGAGGGGCTTGAGAGAGGATTATTAGGATCATGGGGCACCTTGGGGGGATTCTCGAGAGAGGAGGTCAGGGGTTGGTGAAGCTCCAATGGATTTGATTAAAAAGTAATTGGGAGCATGGGAGGGTTTATATAAGAAAAGGGAGGGAATTCATTATTATTTAGGTTTTGGACCATACACATTAAACTAACCAAAACCACAAACCATCCCACAGTTTCTGCCAATGTTTTTTTCCAAATGGGAGTGGAAATTTTTTTTATATGACTAATGTTTGAAATTCTTAAAATATTTTTTTTCTTATGTAAAGGTGAGTCACACTCTCGAAGAAATCCTTTTAAAAGTTTAAATGTATTATAAGTCTTATAGGGTCCACTAAAGCTTTGTAAAAAAACCTAAAATCACATTATTTTAACGGTAAAACATATATTGAGAGAAAATATCATTTATCGTATTTTACTACATCACTATTGGGTCATTACGATGTCATAAAACACACTATATAATTAAATAGTATCGAATTTTTACCCAACTATTTGAATATCCTAAGAAAATTATGAAATATTCACCATTGGAAAATTTTGATGTCCTTATTTCAAAATTAATATGCATTTTTTATAAATAATTTTTTAAATATATGAATTTTCACTTTTAAAATAAAAGCCAACATTTATCGATAATTCATAGGTTTTGAGAAAAACACCTTGAAAACCGTAATAAAAAAACAATTGAATTCAAAAAAATAATACAATAATTTATATTTAAAAATTAATTTAGTAATAATATTTTATTTAAATGTTATATAATTTAATTAAATCTATTTATTCATCAAAATATATTTTATAATTGAATATTAACTAAAAATAATATTTTTTCATTAAAAACTATTTACCATGTAAAAAAATAAAATAAATGAGAATTTTCTATACAAAAATAATGTACATAATCATAGTGCTAGGGTATTGTTACACAAACACTTATAACAACCACATAAGACTGAAGTGAATTGAGTGTGATGGTGACAGACTCTTGGGGTGGCTCAGATAACATCACTCAGGTGGTAATCAATATAAACTTCCACTTCTCCTATAGGCAGTTCTACTCTAGCTTAATATGTTAGAGACCGTCTTAGGCCTGGTTAAGAGAGGAGCCCAATGATGCCACCTCTTTAGGAGATCTGACAAATGGTCTTCGTATGGAGAAGTTATACTGGATGAGGCCATCACTTACATTGTTTGATTAAATTATATTTTTGAAAGCCCTATATTTATACTAATCACGTGATGACTATTTAACGGGTATATTAGCAATGGTCACAATTCTTAATGGTATCTTGATATCCAAAAACATAGAAACAGGTAAGTTCATATATTATATAATCATTATAAGACATTTAATTAGATCAATAGGGATTTTAATTAATGAATGGTTTTGTCATTTTGTGTCAATTTTCTTTGAAATATGTGTTTTGGTTTTTGAGATTTGTGATTCCACTAAATATATCAAGGAGAAGAGAGTTAAAAAATTTGGTTAGAGAAAAATCTAACTAAAAAAGTTAAAATAAATATGTTTTACCATAGTCTCAATTAATAGACAAAAAATTTGGATCCTCACCAGTATAATATCCTACTGACTTTATATTCAAATTATAATGGTCAGGTTTCTTGGGATTTCAATAAAATAGTGGGAGGTGTAATAAAATATTACGTTATTAGGTCATAAACTCTAATCAAGATAATGTATTAAAATGATATTATATTTTTTAAAGTAAAATGGAAAGTAAAACAATATAATCACATCAATAAACATAATAAATAGAGAATTTCCTCACTAGTATAAATTTCTAGGAGTTGAATAGGTTATTGGTATTCTATTACTATAGGAAAATAATTTTATGTTCTAGGATCATCTATACTAGATTGACCACATAAAAGAGCTGGGGATGAAGATAATGATTCGTACATTAGGTATACAAAGGACACATGAAATTTTTGATTCATCATGTAGTCAAATATATCGAATAATATGATGTTATGAAAATAGGAAATGGATGAAAGAACTATGTTTAATCACTTATTAAAAATAATATTGATAAAGATATTGTTAAAAATTGAGTTTTATAAATATTCCAAAATTCTACCTCATAGAAATCCTACAAAATAATTTTTTCCTTACATGTAAGTAACATTATCTTTTACTCTTTGGAAATACTATTTCATACATTTGAAAATAGACTAAATTATAGAAGAAATATTTTTAATACATAAAATAATAGTTACATGGTGTCTATATCTTCTTCAAGTAATTATTTTCAATTTTTTCTTAAAGGAATTTTTCCCAGAAAGAATCAAGAATCATTTCTCATCTAATTATCCTTGATTTTTTTGTAATAAATTTGAACAACAACTTCTTTTTACTTATGGACACATGGTTGGGTCTCTAATTTCACTAATCGACATCACCTATGAGAGGATTATTTATAGAAATAGTGGGTGATTGATTTAAAAAATGTATACTTTAACGGGAAATGCAAGGGTGAGTTTATAGAAACCTTATTATGGCCATGTGATTCCTTTTGGTGTATTTGGATAGTTAAAAAATTAAATTTTGATAATAATGCTAGATTTTGAATCTTTAAGAGAGTATATGATCTGGGTGAATAATAAATTTATGGTTTTTTATTTTTCCAATTGTGGATTAAAATAAAAATATAATCTTAGTTATCTTTTTGTTTTAACTCTACTTTTAGTAAATATATATACACACATTATATGTAATGAATAAGAATATATAAATTCATATATGGTAATAAGACCTTATTTTAGTAAATACATATCCTTAAATAGATATTGTTCTGAATTTATTTTCTCATACACAACACCATGTTTTAATGAAAACTACGATAATTTAATATAATTATATAATGAAATATGATAATAATGATATATCCATTAATCTATCTGGAATATATTTTTGTAACCATGCAAAGACCCTAACCTTAGTAGCCCAGTGTCTATGGTTAATTTATTATATTGTATTGTGAAACATGGAGTCTCATCTTAAAGGGATAAATAGTTTAGTAGTCTTAGTAAACTATATAGATACATTAAGATCACATTCATTTGAAAATATTAAAAAAATAATATTTATTTCTTTGATAATTCCATTATTCCATATAGTGTATCCCTGAATATCAATTATAAAACACTTCATGGTATCTTGGGGAAATTAAACCAAACAAATGGGCTGATCTCAAATGAACAATAAGGATAACAGTATATTATATGATACCATAAATAAAAAATTATAATCAATATGTAATGGTAAATAAATAAAACACATGCCATTTAATCAATAAACTAGGCATAGTATGGAAAAATAAAATATAATCAAATAGATACATATAAATAATCCCATAATCTTTAATTTTATCCTTAGATTTTCCAACTACACAAATATTCACATGAAAATAAATAAATGATGTCATAATGAGGGAATGGAACATTGTGTACATCTAAAATAACCAGTATTTGTCCTAAATCCAGTTTAAAACTGTGGGTGGAAACCGATCTAATCTGACTAAATGAATATCCGAATGAGATATGTCAAAATAAATAAAATAAAAATCTCTATAAAAAGAGTTTTATAGAAAACTACATTTTCATTTTGAAAATAAACTTTTAAAACTATATGTTTTAAAAAATAGTTTTTTAAATAAATTTCATTGAAATATTCTAAAATAATCTTGAAATCATAGAGTAGTCATGATAGAAGAAAATTGCATTCAGGTTATACACTTTAAAACAAACAATCTCTTCACATTTTTGGAAAAAGATAAATGGTAATTATTTTTAAAATAATACAAATATTCCTTTAAAAACATTTTATGAAAGGTTAAAATGTTTATATATTACATTGATAAATAATTTTGAAAATTATTAAATATAATTTAAAACATTTCTAGAAAACATGGGTTTTGATAAAAAAGAGTTTTCGATCCAAGAGACTAATATGTTTGAATTTTCATAATGAAAATTAATTAATAATTATAGGTATTAAAGAGTGAAAAAATGGTACCATTATGTCAAATTTTCTTAAATAAGTTAAAGAGAATAAAATATATTTTAAAATATAAATAAAAATAATTCCACCAAGGGAGACTTAAACAAAACCAATCTTAGATAATGATGTGATTGTGAGATAAACACTTAGAAATTTGGTATCTTTTGAATCGTAATCCCTGTAAAAGAAAAAATAATTTAATTATAAATTATATTCTATGATGATAAATAGATAAATAATATATAATATATGATAGAGGAGTCAGTTTTAGAATTTGAACTCAAAATAGAACTATGAGGGTTTTAACATCCTTAAATGATGTTTTTGGATATGGAATGAGGCATGTTTGTAGGTTCGTATTCTCGGAGATGAGTTGGATAATATTATAGATGTGAAATAGCTAAAAAATCAAAAAAAAATTTCACAAGAAATTGTGAACTATGGTTAATCTATAAATTGAGGTTTGGCTGAGCAAGACTCCATTTTCCTTGACTATTTCATGTCTCGAACTAGGGTTCAGGTTGTGAAGTTGTTTGGTGATGGGAATTAATGTTGTGAGACTCTTGTTTCATGTTTTATATGGATCAAAGGAATGATTTTATATTAGGGGATAAACCTAATTTCTATTTTAGATAATGGGGTTTGGTGGGGGGGTCGATCGATGGGGGGATTCCATTTTAGCTGGACTCCCTTTCCACTTTCCCTCACTCAATTCTTGTTTTATAGAGGGAATTCATGAATTAATTGTTTTATGGTTTAATTTTTGATCTTAAATTATAATATCCTTGTATATATATCATTGAATACTCTCGGATCTGGATATGTGTTGGATATATTTTCTCTTTTAATTATCATAGTATTGTTCAATTGAGTGAAATTGATTAGGATTTTCCATATGTTATATAAAGGATTACATGAGGTGGTATTTGCACACCGAAACATATGGTATTGATGAAGGTATGTAACCATGGGATTCTTTCAAGGTTTTTAATAAAATTAAATAGAACATTACATGTTATTATTGTTGGGTGATAGATATTTTAGTTAGAATATTGTTTAGGGTGTTACAAAAACCTTTACCTAGTGGTTGGTATCCGATTAAGAGTAAAGGTGCTTCACTATATGTTTTTCGTAACACCCTAATATTTTTATGAGATAGATTATTACTATTTTTATTTAATTGATGTATTTTGTTTTACACTACACCAAGATTTTATTTAACTATACACAACATAGTATTAGCCTGTGGTAAATGCAATCCTAATATTTTCTTGTGTTACACACAATTTCATGTTTTTATTATAGATTTCAATTCACGCAAGAACAATTTTAAGAGAAAAACTAAATATTATTATTTTAACATATAACCTATCCATTATAATGGCGAGTATGAACAATATTTAATAAACTATGAGAACAAGACTTGAACATGTATATATAATTAGTTCTTTGGTGAGAAAATAATTATAAAGGAAAATAAAACTCTTTTTAAATTAATGTAATTTTTTATTAAAAAAACTATTTAAATAAAATAAGTGAGATTATAAAAACACTATTGATAGATTTTATATATTCAATAGAATTTTTATCATTCATATTATATGATTTCTAAAAATTATATACAAATAAATTCAATTTTTCAGATAAAAGAAGTATTTTCCAAAAAATACAGTTTTCTACCTTTTTTCTTGAAAACCCATTTTAAAACAAGTTTTAAAAAAAATTAATATTTTATTCAAAAAAAATAAACTTATTATTTGAATTTAGACTATAAAATTTAACTCAAGGGGAATTATTTGTATTTTTCTAACAAGTTTTCTTTTTTGATGAATAGAAAAAAATACAACATTACTGTTGAAAAACATGGTTTTCCTTTATATTAATTATTAAATTTAAATATTTTTTTTAAAGTAACAATAGATCAATAAAACAATTATTAATCCAATTTAGGTCATTGAGATATTTTTAATATTGAAATTAGATTAAAAAAATATTGATCTTTTCAACTTCTCTTTTACTCATCTTCTAGTAACACCATTGGGATTATCATGAAGCATAATTTTACCACTTATATGAATTTAATTATGAAAATAATAAATAAATGGTTTTTATCAGTATGAAATTTTTGTTTAATCGTATCAAAATAATTTTTGGTGAATACTAACTTTATCCTTTTATTTATCATGATTAAAGGTAGATCAGGTAAATAAGGGTAAAAATAATATAATAATATTAAAAAATTACCCTAACAGTTGTCATAATTACATTGAATGAGTTTTTGTAGACCAAAATTAACCTCAGGTATAAATTATAACCGTTCGATTCCACTTGGGTAAGAATATGACATTTTTTATATTTTATTTCAAGATAAATTAAAAATGTCATACTCATATATTTAATAAGTAAAACATTTTTAATATAGGGTTATATAGAAGAATAAATAATACTATTAATAGTCATTTAAAATATAAAATATTTATCTACATCAAGATAATTTTTTTAATATTTTTAGACACTACATAATTAAACTTATTTAAGACCCAATGATGAGGTAGTAATATCATTATTAGAAGAAGAATCAAAAAATTGATATTAATAAAATTAAAATAAAAATAAATAGAAATATTTTATTACATCCATGAATTTTACATATTAATGTGACATGTTAGGGATGCGTTAGTGTAGTTCATTTTAATAGTATCAAGTTATTATTTTTAAAAAATTCATGTAATGAAAAGTGTCAAAATTGACATAATTCATATATTAAAATATAAAATATTTAATTAAATGATATAAAGTTTATAAAAAACAAATATTTATTCAAAAAGATGAGATAAATTTAAAATGTCATTAATGACTCATTCATTTGTATTTTGGAATGTTATGGTAATTTTTTTAACCCTAAAATGGTAAATTACTTGAAAAATGATAAGAGTTAAAAGGGGTTAAAACAAAATGATAAGGATTAAACAATATTTAGACCATATCTAATTTTATTTGGATGATTAGGATTCAAACAAAAATCATTTTATATTTTAAATAACTCACTTTGGAGATATTTGAAATAGAAAATAAATTTATAATAAGTTAATAGTTTTGGAGTGTCCTAAAGTACCCCTTCCCTCCCTTATAGAAACAAACCTGTCCTTATCTATTATTTACACATCTTAAATACTTTGGATCAGAAAATACCAGCCCATTTATTCTCCAAAATTACTTAAATTCATACTAATAGACATTATTTGGGCAGAAATCCAACCTACGGAGACCTTTTTTGAAAATCAAAAGGAGACACTCGAAGAAGAGGTAATTATTTTATCGACTCTTTAATAGTTCTTTTCTTCTTCAACTTTAATTTCCTATGTTTCATTAATAATAAAGTAATAAATCAAATATCTAATATATTCTGAGATTTATTTATAATTTTTTTATAATAGTATTCATCCTTTTACCCATCCCACAGAAAATAATATCACCATGCGTGCGTACATACAACTTACCTTCTCCATGTCGTGGTGTAACCTTTTTTTCATCTATTCTTTATTTTGATGGGTATAATGATGAATATAATTTATATAAATAAATAATATTACATTAGAATAATTAGTTATTATTAATATACTATCCAATTTATTACCATTTATCCATTAAGAGAATGATACAGTCACTCGTGCGTACGAATGACTTATCATCTCCGTGACGCAACAAGATTCATCCTCCACTACGACCATTTAAGAATGATTATGAAAATTTATATAAATAAGACGTATAAAAAAGTGACAAATTAATTCTATTAGAATAATATATATATATATATACATTTATATTTCCTTTACTTTCTTACATTCAATACAATAAGAAAACGTAAACAACATTCATCTATATGTACAACCTATAATCCCCATGAACGATGTATTCAATTTCATTTATCTATCTATTATATATATTTATATAATGAATATACCTGATGAATAAATCATTTTTTACATTATGGAATTAAGTTAATCATGATCTCTTTAATAATATCAAGATTAACAAGTAAAAACATGTACAATAAACAAAGCGATTGTTACCAGAAATGTTTCTTTAACATGGAATTGTTAAATGAACAGGTAATATAAAGTCAAAATGAATAATATATGCTATAATAAATATTTTTATGATTCTATAACAAGTTAATAATATATTTAAAACCACTATACTAGAGTTTCAGACACGTATGGAAGAAATCAGACTTTAGGTAAGGGATAATTTTACAATCTCATTATTATCCGAGATTATTTATATGTAAGCATTAACTAGGCTATATTTATCATTTATGTTCTTGTTCCATAAATATGTATAAATAAATATTTGTATTATTCTTCTAAAAATTTTTAATGGAAATTTTTCTTATTGGTGAATTTTTATTAAAGGGTGGGAAGGGATTATTTGTGGTTTTTGATACAAGGTGCTTTTCGACATTTCCAAAAAAGTATGAGAATAATGTTTGTTTAATTTATATAGTAGGAATAGATTTATAAACATTCATAAAACCTTTTTATCAATGAAGCATACATTATTATTTTTATGGTTTTTTTCAATGAAATTATGTTCTTTTAATATTTTTTGGAATTTTATGAAAAGAAAACATTTTTTAAGAAGAAAGAATATTTTTCTCTAGAATCAATTTCAAGTGTCTTATCAAAATTATTTTTCATCTATGATGAAATTCTTTAATTAGGATACATTTCAAGTATAAGATCCTTATTATTCCTATGGTTTTATTATGTTTATCAAATTTATGAAATCCATTTGTTTTTCCTATATTATGTTATAATGTAATGATGTTTAAAACCCCCATTTTATTCCTTGGGTTATGTTTATGATTAATGATTTCTATTTTTACAGAATACATATGAATGATTTCATTATAATTTGGGTGGTACCTATATCTCCATCCAATTCATTGGTAAAGGTAGGATAACTTATTAGGTATCTTTATTTTATGTGAACATTATATCATCTTCACAATTATATGCGTGGACCAGGTTTTCATGTCCCTAATTGTATGATTGGACATTGTTTTCTTGTCTATAATTTTATGAGTGGATCTGGATTCCATGTCCATACGTTCATGAAAGGTAAAAATTTTATTTCCTTAATTAAATGAGTAAACCTGTTACTCTATATACATGTTCATAATGTTTTAAGTTTATGTGTATGCGACAATTTTATGCCTTATGTCAATTTTATGATCGTATAGAATATGTTCTTTGGTTTCCATACGATTCAAGTTTACCTTTGATATTAAGGACATGATATTATAATGTTATGATCAAATTATCCTACCATTCATGCCTATGTTTATGTTCATTGATGTTCTAAGGATTGAATAACAACATAGATGGTTGAGGTGGGGGTTGAAACATTTTTTCACCTTTTATAAGTTTCAAAATAATAAGAAACATAACCCCTACAGCCTATTAATATTGCATTTATTATCAACCTTTAACAAATACTTATGAATAAAAAAATATTAAATAAATAAAGGAACATACAATTTATAAGTGTTTACCTCAATGTGAGAACCTAATTCCATGCCATATCCACTCATATGGGTCTATGGAAATCCACTATGATGAATAAGTGAATAAAACTTGTGTCAAATCCAGTTAGACACCTTCAATCTCCTGATATAAAATATTATATTGAATCTCTTTAGTTTATAATACTTTTTAAAGGAAAATTGATCCAATAAAAAGAATAAAAACTTTGCTGAATCTACTCCACAAATGCTCAGTCCAAATCCCCTGTCCAATTTGGATAACTTCAATCTTCACAGAATGGTAAGGATGATTTTGAATTTCCTGTGCTCAAACACTAAAAGAAATATTCTTCAATCTTTTGGGAACTTTTTAGTTTTAATTCTGTAGTGCTTAGCCTTTTATACGTGTGTGAATGCTCCAAATGAGTGAATGATTTGGGAAATTATTTATAGGAAACTCGAAAAACAAAGGTGGGAATCATGAAAAACATTCCTACTTTTTCAAGTCTCAAAATCTATAAAAATAACTCACATATAATCTTCAAACATTGAATTCATCAAACCACCTAAAATTTCATATAGATTTATGTAATGTTTAAATCTGAGTTCTTGAACTCTTCATAATTTTCTTGGAATGGTAAGGTTGAATCTTGGTTTTAATCTTCTCAAAAACATGTTTAGAAAAGTGGTTCCGAATTTCTCAAAATCATGATTAGAAAATTGGTTCATTTTTTCTCAGAAACATTATCAGAAATGTCGTTCAATTTTTTATAGATTCAGGCTCAAACATGTGATTTAGTTTTTTTTTCAAAAAAAATGTTTTGATTTTTTTCAAAAATTAGGTTCCAATTTTCATAGAAATTAGGTATGGGTTTACTCAGAAATAATGTTCTAGTTTGCTCAAAATTTAGGATATGATTTTCTCAGAAATTAGGTTCTTGTTTCCTCAGAAATAAGGTTCTAGATTGCTCAGAATTCTGGTACAGAATTCTTCAAAATCTAGTTTCTGGTTTCCTTAGAAATCATGATCTGGTTCCCATAGAATTAATTTCTGATTTTCTCAGAAATCCAGTTTTGGTTTTATCAGAATTCAGGTTCTGATATTATTACTAAATTAGATTCTTGTTTGCTCATAATTCAGGTTCATGTTTCCTTAGAAAATAGGTTTATGTTCATTCAGAATTCAGGTTATGATTTGCTCAGAAATAATGTTCCAGTTTTCTCATAAATCTGGTTTTATTTTGATCGGAATTCAGGTTCTTATTTGCTCAAAAATATGGTTTTGATTTTCTCAAAATTCATGTTTCGAAATGCTTAGAAATTATGTTCCGGTTTCCTCATAATTCAGGTTCCGATTTATTCAAAAACCAAGTAATAAATTTCTTATATTTTATGTTCCAAATTGCTCAAAATTTAGGTTCTGAATTTCTTAGAAAATTTGTTTTTATTTGTGTAGAATGATGGTCCCAATTTATGTAGAATACTAGTTCCTATTAGTTTAGAAAAAAACAGGTTCCTATTTTTCCCTAAAACATTCTATGAATGTTATTAAGATTTCTTCAAACCTCTCAAATATTTTTTCAAAGGCTTTTATCATGAATGTTTATTCATGATTTTTAAGGACATCTTTATCAATAAAGTGTCATATTATTTTGTACAAAATTTTTTAGAAACTTTCTAACATCTGACTTGTCGTTCTTCAACAACATCCTCTATAAAAAACACTTCAGCAATAAAAGGACTTCAGTAACATCCTTCAAGATTAGAAACTTATTTATTTCTCAATAACTTTTTTAAAATGGATCAAATTCATTCTTTCTCAACATCTTCCTTCAAACTCAGCAACTTATATATTTCATATAAATATCCTTTAAAATTAGCAACTTCTTTTATTCACATCAACTTCAAACTCAACAACTTCATTATTTCTTACATTATAACAAAGACAAAAATTCCAACAACCAAAAACTTCATCTTCTTGTATGTAAAAATAATTTTTCAATAAAGTTGTTAGTTGTTAACAAATACAAAATTTCGTTAAAATATAACACCACAATGTTTCTTCAATCTGACCTTTTTTATTTGTTGAGAACCTTTATTAACAATATTTTCAAACTCTCTGAAATTTTCTCTCAACTCAACTTTTATATAAAACTTATTTTTTTGACTTTATCATTCCATATCCAATTTAAAAAGAAAGTGTCCTAACAATATACAATTGGATAATGTATTGTTTTTGAAGGAATTCCATCCATTGGTGGAATGAAAATTTTGCTTCTATATAAAGATAAACCCCCCTTTAAATTTATCTTTCTCTTTCTCACATTTACTTTTATATTCCAATTTTATTTTTCTATCCCCCATTATATAATAACCACAGCTTCATATTCATAAAATAAATCTATGAAAAAAATTACTTATAAAGTCATGAGTTGTTTCTAACTCTCCCCCTTTGTTAACATAATAGAAAGAACAGTGGGGTTATTTTTATTATGAGGTTTAGGAAGACATGGGAGGATACTGAACAAGGATTTTTAGCCTCATTTTGACAAACAATTCCTACTACATTGCTTTTGTATTGATATTCACAATCTAATACATTATTGAAATGTATTCCAGCAAAACATCTCCAGCATAAAATTTATCTTTTAAGAAGTGAAATTTTAAATCAATGTGTTTTGATGTTGAGTGTTTGACATGATTCTTAGAAAGATCAATTGCAATATTCTTATCACAAAGTATCTTAAATGGTATAGAGACTTCTACTTTCAAATATCCCAGCTGAACATTCATCCACATCATTTGAGAACAATACTGATTTGCTTCAATATATTCAGATTCGGTTGTGATCAATGTTACTAAACATTGTTTCTGACTATAAAAACTCACACAACATTCAAACAAGAAATATATTCCTCTTGAGGTTGATTTTCCAACCTTACAATCACCAACACAATCATCATCAGTAAAACCATGATACATCAACTCACTATTTCTTTTGGGTAACAACCCATAAGATGTTGTTGCATTAACATATCTTAGAATCCACTTCTCTACAAACATATGCAATTAATTTGGATTATATTGATACTTGGAATATAGAGTCACAATATAAACAATACCAGGCTATGAAGCTAAAAGATAAAGAATAATTCTTATCAGATTATGAAAATATTTCAGATTGACTCTTATTCCAGATTCATCTTTTCTCAACTTTGTGTTCAAGGAAATATGAGCTAAAAATTCGTTTTATTTTTCCATACAAACCTTTGTTGAGAATTCCATGTCATAATTTTCTTGAGATAAAAAATGTATCTTTCTTTTTGTTAAACTTTTAATCTAAGGAAGAATGTTAATTACCCCCAAATTAATATCTCAAAATTCTTCTTCATCTCTTAGAAAACTCCTCACAATCATTTTCTTCTTTCCCATCACAAATTATATCATCCACAATAATAAGTAAAATTAGAGTTATTGAGTCAATATATTTCACATAAAAGTTACTATCAACTTTTCTTTTAGAAAATTTCATCTTTTATAAACAGTTTTCATGATTTTAATAATAAGAATGTAGAGCTTGTTTCATGACACACAAATCTTTGTTCAAATTTAAAACATTGATTTTATTCTCATCATGTATAAATCCACAAGGTTGTTCAATGTAAACTTCTTCCTCAATATCACAATTTAACATATTTGACATTACATCCATTTTGTACACATTTTAATTATGATGAGTAGTCGCTAAAAGAAACATTTTAATAGTTTCTAGTCTTGAAATGTAATAGGTTTCATAAAAATGCACACCATCCACATGTTCTTATCAATTACAAACAAGTATTTCTCTGTTTCTCGAAACTTCACTATGTTCATTCAATTTATTTATGTAAACCAACATGGTTTGGATAACATTTTTATTTACTGGACCTGGAACAAGTTCCCATGTTTCATTATACTAAATATATACCAACTCTCTATTCATTTAATCCACCCATTATTTACGTTGAATAGATTCTAAAACTGATTATGGTTCAAATTTTGAGTTAAGTGAAGTTTTATTTTCTATTGTAAACTTCCTTCAAATTCAAATTGGGGCGTTCTGATTCCCAATAATGTTTTCAAATCCAACATGCTTTTGTAAGATTGGAAATATCACAGTTTCATTCCCAGCATCACTTTGTTCACCACATGACTCATCTGACTCATTATGAGGTTGTTTTGGATAACATTTACTATTGTTGGATTTCTTCAATGTATCATACTCAACATTATCAAAAACCTTTATTAATTACTATTTACATTCAATTAACTTCACATCATATAAGTCCACTAACTTTTTTTAACATTTTTCCAACATTTGTAACTTCTTCCATTTGGTGAATAACCCATGAAATTTCTTTCCTCAGATTTTCCATCAATATTTTCCAAATATGGATTTTTAACATTAAGCAAACATAAACTATCTAAAACATTTCAATATTTCAATGATGGTTTTTTGTTATAACATGTTTCATAAGGAGTCATGTTGCTTTATAGTCTCAACAAGCATATATTTTAAACATGTATAGCTATGCGAAAAACTTCTCCGCAAAATAATTTTAAATGTTTGTATTCTACTAACATACTTATTCACATTTACACCATGCTACTTTTCTTCCTTTCTTCTTCTCCATTTTGTTATGGTGTGTAGGGAGCACTGTACCGATGTTTGATACCATTCTTTCATAGATAGGTTTTAAAAGTATTTTCTATGAATTCGGTACCATTATATGTTTTTAGATTCTTTATAGAAACCCCCAATTATTTCTAAAAATCTTTTTTAATGAATTTGATCATTTTAAAAGCATATGACTTGTTCCTCTTAAACATAATGTTTTCCATCTGAGTGAAATCATCAATAAAAGTGATAAAGCAAAGATCCCCATTTTTTTGATTGATGACTTATTGACCCACACAGACCAGAATGAATATTCTCATGTGGGTTTGTAGATTGAATATAAAATATTTTATGACTTTGGTTCGTCATCGTTATTTTCTAGAAAGCAAACAAAAATTTTCGTCTCTTCTTTTCAATTATGGAAAATTCCAGACAATATCAATTTTAGAATGTTTATAAATGTTTTTCTTCCCAATATGGAAATGTTTCTTATTCCATATATTGTTTTCATCTTCAACACTCAAGTAAAAAAGAGTTATTGAACTATCCTCTTTGAAAGAGATTCCCACTAGTTATTTATTCTATTTTAGTGACTTTTCCATCATTTACACTTTTAATGATATAAGAATACTTTAGAAGTATTAATTCTTTTCTATCATCAAAATTTTTACTTACACTAAGTTATTTATGTTTTAACCCATCATTGAGTAATACTTATTTAGATTTCAATTTATCATCTTCAATATCGGCCTCTTCGATTCCTCTGATTTGTAAGGAACTATCATTTTCAAAAGTAACTACTCCTCTATCATGTCTTTCATCATGTTTCAGGATTTTTATATCACGTGTCCTGTGTAAAGACAAAACACTACCAATAATCCATGGTTTGTTCCTCTTATATTATTTCAAAGATGTCTCGACAACAAGAGATCTTTCCTCAACCATCTTATTTTTAGTTTCCTATTCTTTATTTTTATAAAAAACATTATCTGGAAGGAGTGTCATACATATTTTAACATTATTAGTATACTGATAACATATTCCAAAAACTTCTTCCAGAAATTCACATTGAATCCTTATTCTAACGTCTCTATCATCTTATGAAAGCATCTTTTTAACATTCTGTGAGTTATCAATGTTATTCATTTTTCATTCAATATTTCTTTCACTTTTCTCAATCCTTCGTCCCAGTAGAGATAGATGGTTCCATAAAATATAATCTCTATGACCATAGATTTTTTAGCACCAGTAATAGCCTTAAAATATTGTTTTTTATTTTTAATAATGATCATTTACTATAGAAACTTTTTTGAGGTTGATAACTTATTTTATTTTTAACATACTCAGGATGTGGAACATCTATTCCTTTGAGTTAGTTTTCTACCTTTTTAGATTTGATAGGTTTCTCACATCCTTTTTTCATCCAAGATTTCCAAAAACCTTTTCCCTACCATAAATTTTTTCAAGAATCAGATGAAACATTATTTTTGTTCATAGAATATTTAACCTGATTCTCGTAATGATCCTTCTCAATAATTTTAGAGGTCTCAAATTAGTTGAAGTTTTCATTCATTTTCCTATGGGTATTTTTGGACTCAAGAGGTATTTATTGAAACTTGTTCACCTCTTCTTCCAAAGATTTATGATTCTTTTCACAATATTCTATCACCTTTCACCGTTCATCATTTCTAATTTTTTATATGGAATATCTTGAATGTATTTATCCTCATTCTTGATGACATTATTTCTTCCATTAGGAAATTATTAAAGATCTTTCTTAACTTTTATAATTTTCTTTTTAAGAGATTTGTTTTTCTCATGATATTCATGAATTTTGGTTATGGGATGATACTCTATATAATATTCATCACCACCTTCTTTAATCTATGAGGATTATTTTTTATCATCTTTTGCAATGAAGGTTATGATATTTTATGAACATTCATCTTTATAAGAATCATTTTTAGTTGAGTTTGATTCAAACTTCTCAATCAATATACTTATTTTCTTTCTAGAACACTTCTTCATGAATTTTCTGGAAGACTACCCTTCTGTGTCAATTTTGTTCCACTTCCTCTATCTATGTTTTTCATCGAAATCATCTTGATATTTTGCAACATTATTTTTGGGGAAATTCATAGAAAATTTCCTGATTCCACCACACTCCATAAATTTAATGGGAATTTTAGCTCCATACTTCTCTCTTTATCTTTAATAGTTCTTATATATGAGAGCCATGATTTTTTCAATTAACTCATCATCTTCCTTTTCATTGGATTCAAAAGGATAATATTTATCAAAATCATTGATTCTCATCTTTATCTTCGATTAAAAACCCATTTAATATTTCATTTTCTTCTTAATGATCGGAGCTTTCCTAATTTTTAAATAACAATAATGCTATGTAATTCATGAAGTGATAAATCATATGTATCTTCTAAAGTAGAAATATTATAATCGAAACTGTCTATAATGATCCTCAGATGTTTCTTAAAAATTGTAGAATCTTCTAATAAATATCTATATCCTCTAATGTTCCGAAAAATTTTATTAATTGTGGTGAGGTATTCATCAATTGTTTCATCATATCTCTTTCTGATGTCCATATAATTACTATATCAGATCTATAGATTAGCCTCATTGACATTTTCATTTCCTTTGAAAATGCTTTCCATATTGTCCCACATATGTTTTGTTGTTTTGAGACCCATTAACTATTGATAAATTTTTTTGATAAGTACATGAGAATAAAATTTATATCCTTTCCATCAACTTCTATATTTCTCTTTTCAGAAAATTTCATAGAGGCATCTTTCTCAGTAGGTGGGAATCCAATAATAGCAGTATCAACAACTTCATGGTCAAGTGATATGATATAATGAATAATCCTATTTTTCCGTTAATAATAATTCTTTCCAATGAATATAGCAATTCCTCTATTGTTGACAGAACTGATATTCTCTATGATAATGATAAAATAAGGGAACCTTCCTCTAATAACACTTGAAGTTCCAAGTATATAATAACAACTGAGAAGGGGGTGGGGGTGGTGGTGAAACAATTGTTAACTTTTTATATGTTTCAAATCTTATGAAACATAACCCCTGATACCTGTTAAGATTTCATTCCTTATCAAAATTTAAAAAAATTCCTCTTAATGAAAGAATAGTAAAGAAAGGAAGGAATAAATGATTTACATGGTTTGACATGAATGTGAGAGCCTACGTCATTCCATATCCACTCCCGTGGGTAAATGGAAATCCACATTGATGAATAAGTTAATAAAAATTGTGCCAACTCCCATTATACACATTTTATATCTCGTTTTGAATGATTATAATAAACCCCACTAGTTTAAAATGTTTTCGTAAAGAAAAATTGATCCAATAAAAAGAATAACCATATTGTCAAATATTCTCCACATATTCTTAGTCCAAATCCTTAGTCCGATTTGGAAAAGATTGATCTTCTCAGAATGGTAAGGATTATTCTGATTCCCCTCTACTCAAACACTCCAAAAAAACTTCTTCAATAAGGTAGGAAATTTTCACTTTGAATTCTTCAGTGATCCACCTTTTCTGTGTGTGTTAAAGATACAAATGAGAAAATGATTTAAGAAACTATTTATACACAACTCTGAAAACAATGGAAAAAATCATGAAAAACATTCCCATGTTCTGAAATCTAAAAAACTCTAAAAATATCTCACGTTTAATCTTCAATATTTCACTTCTTCAAACCTCCTTAAAATATTCGAATATTTATGCAAAGTTGAAATTCAATTTCTAGAACTCTTAATATCTTCTTGAGTATGGTAAATCTATATCTTTGTTCTGACTTTCTCAGAAACAATTTCTGAAAAGTGGTTTCGAATAAATTAGAAACATGCTCAGAAAAGTTGTTGGGCTTTTATTAGAAACATGATGAAAAATGTGGTTATGTTATTCTCAGAAATATTCTTAAAAATGTGATTTTGTTTTATTTATAAAATAGGTTCCTCTTTTACTAGAAATCAAGTTTATATTTTCTCAGAAATCCGGTTTCGGTTTACTAAAAAATAGGATTATTGTTTTCCAAAAAACCTTGTTCCAATTTGTTCAGAAATAAGGTTGCAGTTTTCTCAGAAATTAGGTTTTAGTTTTTTCAAAATTAAGCTTCCAATTTTCTCAAATATATGGTTCCATCTTTCTCAATAAATATAGTTCTGGTTCCCTCAGAAACCATGTTCAAATTTTCTCCAAAATTATGTTCCAGTTTTCTCATAATTTAGGTTCCGATATGCTTAGAAATCAGATTATAGTTTTCTCAAAATTCAAGATCTAATTTTCTCAGAAATTAGTTTTCAGTTTGATAAGAATTTAGGTTATTATTTTTTCAAAAATCATGTATTAGTTTTTTCAGAAATCATGTTCCAGTTTTCTCAGAATTCAGGTTCTGATTTCCTCATAAATCATGTTCCAGTTTACTCAGAATTAAGGTTCTGATATTCTTATAAACCTAGTTTTGGTTTTATTAGAATTTAGGTTCTGGTTTGGTTAGAAATTGTGTCCCGAATTACTCATAATTTAGGTTCCAAATTGGTTAGAATTTAGGTTCTAAATTTCATGAAAACTCATTTTGATTTGTGCAGAATACTTGTTACGATTTATGCATATTACTAGTGTTTCATTTGTTCAGAAAGAATCAGGTTCATATTTTTTCTTAGAAACATGCTCTAAAAGTTATTCATATTTTTTCAAACCCCCCCACCATTTATTCAAAGAATTTTTATCATGAATGTTTTTCATGATTTTTAATAACTTATTGATCATAAAAGATAATATATTTATTATAATGTTTGAAAAACATTTTAACTTATAACTTTTCATTATTTCACAACATCCTCTTTAAAAAAATCTTCAAAAACAAAAGAACATTAGTGTCTTCCTCAAAAAATAGAAATTTATTTCTTTCTCACCAACCCCCTTCAAACTGAACAACTAATTTCTTTCGTAGAAACTTCCTTCAAACCCACCAACTATTATATCTATCAGAAACATACTTCAAACTGAGCAATTTCATTATTTATTAGAAAATTCATTCAAACTCAACATCTTATTTATTTTTTATATTTCAACAAAGATAAATATTACAACAACCAACAACTTCATTTTCCTGTATAACAAAAACATTATTCAAAAAAGTGGTCAGTCGTAAAAAACAATATTGATAAAATAAACCACCACAAATGTTATTCATTTACATATCACCCTTGTTTTCTCTTAATGAGAATCTGAGCTCAAATTTTCTGATATTTTTTTTTTCCCAGGTTATAATGAATGGTTTTTTGTAGGAGTTAAAAAAGGAGGAGATCTTCATGCGAAAAATCGAAGGACATTCACTAGACTATAATTTTTGGTTCCATGTTTCCAATGGCACTAAAATAATATGGTCTTTGGGTGTGTTTTTTTTAATATATTAATTATTCCACAAAAATGATGTAATTTCCATGTAAGTCATGCTTGGGTAGTTACAGTTAGTATCAAAGTGAATGTTTAGTTAAAAATTGGAAAATAGAATTCAATAAGATTATGGAGACCCCTATAGATATTATAAATGATTTTTCTAGGGATATCCTAACCATAAGTCTAATTATAGGTTACAATCCTATAATTTTGGTAAGAGTCATGGATAACATATGACTAAACCTAATATGTGGTAGTTTGGATGTACTTTCCCTTGATTATTTGGTTGTCTTCTATGAGATGTGTTTCTCACATCGTACTTTATATTTTTTGTTAAAGGAGGAAACTAGATGAAATTCTGTTACAATTTATTTTGATTGAAAATCTACTGATAATGAGCCAAAAAATTGGATAGTAACTGGGGAGAATTTTATTGTTATTATACCTAATCATCTATCACGATATAAGATTAATGATGTGAAATTTGGTAAAATTTTCAACACATCAGATAAGAGGAAGATGAAATTTTATAAATGGTGAAATTTTAATAATCAAAGAGGAAATAAATATTCAGCTTTCTAAATGTCAAGAATATGGGAAGAAGAATGAAGAGGAATACCTCAAATAGAGGGGAAGATGTTATCTCTTTAAAAAAAGGGTCATAGAGTGATGAGTTGTTATGTAGTTCAATGTATAATCTCTTGAAAACATGGGCATTACCCCAATAAATGCCCTGAAATAGGAATCTACTTCTTAAAAAATGATGTACCTATTCCTTACCAATCATTAACATAGAAGGATTTAAGTATTTATGTATTTGGATCCAATAATTATGAATGTTTGATTATATAATCAGTATTCAGTATATGTTTTTCTCTATGTATTTTCTGGAATATATTGAATAGTTTTAACGGACAAGATAATTGATTTAATTAAAAGGTAATATTCATTAGAAACACAAGATTAGGGGAATGATAACCATTAGTATGGTTCTAATTTTAAGATAATGATTTTTTAGATAAGAGACGTGTTCGATATAAATAATTTAATTGGATGGTACATATTACCTATGATCTGATTATTGATTGGTTGACAAAGTGGTATATGTTTTCATGAATGATGTTTAAAAAATCTTGGATTTAAGGAATATATATTGTGACCTATGAATTAAGGACGCATACATTTTTTCAAAAATTATAATGGAAATTCAAGTTATTACCATGTTTCAAGAGAATACATGATTAAAGTATTCACATGTTTAGAATGTGACAACTAAGAACAGACTTATAAGATAAGGGACCTAAATGTTAAGCCAATCCAGTTCACCTATTTATATAGTTTTGGATTTATATATTTCAAAATGATTTTATGGTTATCCATTTATGGATAATATAATTTAATCTTATAGTGGAGTTTGATAGAATAAAGTATTATCTCACCACATGTGTAATTATGTATATTTGATAACTTGTGCAAACATTTTTGTGGGACAATGATAAATGTAATGAACTATCATTCTAATTATGGATCAAATGGTTTACTAAAGTTTAAGGCATGAACAATTCAACATAATTTAGTTGAATATGAGATGAAGTGAAAACTGTTCAAGGCACAACCAAGAGTTGTATTGTTCCAAAATCAAGGAATTACATCTTCTATTATAAATTATTCAACCATTAAAAAAGGGATCCTGATGTAAATGGGTGTCCTATTATCATCATTTTAATCATATCAATGACCTATTTAAAGTTTCTTTAGTTTATGGTTTTGTGATAGTTAATATTTTCTAGATCACTAACTTTATTGTGATTACTGATCTTTATCAATCACTGTGACTATTTACACTTTTCTCCTGTGCCCAAATCTCACATATGTTCTCTTACAGAGAGACCTAGTTATGATTTACAATTATAAAATGTAATTTTATAACTATTCCTTTTTAAAATGAAATATTAGACTTCATTTATACAATTTGTATTTCTATGAAAGAAACTTTCACGTATTAATAATTTTATAAGCCAGAAAAAATTTGAGGTAAAAATTCATTTTAAGGGGGGTAGAATGTAATACCCTCATATTTTTATGTGATAAATTCTTTTTTCTAATTTATTTTATGTCTTTTGTTATAAGATAAAACAAGATTAGTTGGTGCTATATGCTATACCAACTTATTTGGTGGTATACACAACACTATGCATGGCATGTCTTACACAAAATTTCAAGTTCTTTTTACAGATTTCATTTCATGCAAGATTGGGTTTAAGAGAATAACTAAATATTATTATGTTACCCTATAAAAAACCCATTATAATATAGATTATTAATATTTTTATCTAAATTATGAAACTATTCTTTGTACATGTATATATTATTTGTTCTTTGGTGAGAAATTAATTATATATGAAAATAAAACTCTTTTTAAATATAAAGAAGTGTTTTTATGAAAAAACCATTTAAATGAAAATAAGTGAGTTTATAAAATCACTCTTGATGGATTTTATTTATTGAATATAATTAATTAAATTCATCTTATATGTTTTCTAAACATTATATATGAAAAAAATTAAATTTTTGGATAAAAGAAGTATTTTTAAAAAATTACAGTTTTGCTACCTTTTGATCGTGAACCAACTTTAAATTACATTTTAACACATTTTTTTATTTTTTATTTAGAAAAAAATAAATGTCTTAATTTAATGTGGGGTATCAAAATTATCTTAGGATTAATTTTGAATATTTTTATAAGAAGCTTCATTTTTTATGAATAGTGAAAAATGCTCCATTGTAGTTAAGATCTAATTTTTATTTTAAATTATTAGTCTAATTTTAACTGATTTGTAAAGTAACAATTAGATCAATAATAAATTTTTTAAACCAATTTAGGTCGTTTGGATAATTTTTATATTGAAATTAGATTAAAAAAATTATTGATATTTTGAAGGTATCTTTTTCCCACCTTCTAGCAATATCTGTGGGATAACATTAAACGTAATTTCACCACTTCGATGAATTAAATTTTGGAAAATTAACATACAAGGTTGTAATAAGTAAGAATAAACTTTTTTAATAGGATGAAAATATATTTTTTGGGAATAGTAACATTAGTATTTTATTTACCACGGTTAAAGGGTAAACCAGGAAAATAAGGGTAAAAATAATATCATAATATTGTAAAATTAACCAAATACTTGTACTAATTTCATTGTATGAGTGGCTTTTGAGAAAAATTTACATAATGTCAAAATTGAAAGGTTTTTTAGCCTGTTAAGTAAGAATATGACACTTATTATGTTTTATTTAGTGAGAAGTTAAAAATGTCATACTCATATTTTTAATAAGTAAATCATTTTTAATATCAGGATGTATATAAATGACAATTTGATTATAAATATTCATTTTAAAGGATAAATGTTTAATCTACATATTTATAATTTATTTATAATTTTGTATGCATTAAATAATTATATTTAATTGTTACACTATGATGATGTAGTTTTAGTGTTATTAATTGAAGAATCATATAAATGAAATCAATAATATTAAAATAAATATAATTTAAAATATTTGATTATGTCCAAAAATATTTAAGATTAATTTTACATGTTATAGATGTGTTAATATATTTTAAGGAATTAAGTTGTTATGATTATTTAAAAAGTCAAGTAATGAATAGTGTCAAAATTGACACAATTCATATCTTAAAAAATTAAACATTTAATTAAATGATATAAAATTTATAAAAATCCAATATTTTACCAAAACAACTGAGATATTTTTACAATTTTCATTAATGACTCATTGATTTTCCATTTGGCATGTTATGGTAATTAATTTGTCCCCCAAATTGTAAATTACATGATAAAAGAGTAAAAGTTAAAAGGGGTTAAAAGAAAAATATAAGGATTTAAATTTTCTTAAACCTAGTATAATATAAAATGGATGATGTGGATTTTAATAATAATAATAATAAATTCTAAATAACTCACTTTGGATCTATTTGAAATCCGAAATCAATTTATAATAACTTAATTGTTTTGGAATTTCTTAAAGTGCCCCTCCCCTCTTTTATAAAAGATACCTCTCCTAATCTTTTGTTTACACCTCTAAAATACTTATTATTGAAAAAAACCCATTTTTCATCCCAAATTCACATAATTTATCATATAGGCCATAAATTGGGAAAAAATCCAACCGAAGGAGTCCTTTTGTTCAAATCAAAAGGAGGTACTCGAAGAAGAGGTAATCATTTTACTGACTCTTTCAACATTATTTTCTTCTTCTATTTATTTTTCTTAAGTTTTTTAATACTAAATTTATAACTATATAATCTAATATATTCTTATATGTTTATATTCTTATGGGAAAACTATATTCCTCCTTTAACCCATCCTACATAAAACAGAATCACCATGTGTGCATAAGTACAACATATTATCGCCATGTAGTGGCATAAACTGTTTTTTATATATAATTTATTTATATGGGTATAATGATGAAGAAAATTTATTTAAATAATTAATATTATATTATAATGATTCTATATAATTAATATACTATCCATTTTCAAACCATTTAACCACTAAGGTAATTATTACATCACTTATGCATACTTACGACTTATCGTATCCATGACACGATGAGATTCATCCTCCACTACAAACATTTAAGAATGATTATAAAAATTTATATAGTGAAAAAGTACAAAATATATGAAATAATAAATATACTAGAATAATAAATATATGTATATGTATATGTTATTTACATTCATCCATTCAATATAATAAGAAAATGGAAACAACGTTCATGTGTATGTAAGACCTACCATCCCCTTGAACAGTGTATTCCATTTCATTTATCTATCTATTATATATATTTATATACTGAATATACATGATATATAAATAATTTTTTGTTTTATATATGTAATTATATCATTATCTCATTAATATAATGAAGAATAACAAGTGAAAACACGTGTGATAAACAAAGCTATTTTTACCCGAAACTTTGCATTAACATGGAATTGTTAAATGAACAGGTAATATAATATTCTAAATGAATCATATATGTTATCATAAATACTATTTTTTATTGTTTTATAATTAAATAATATGTTTTTAACTACTATACAAGAGCTTCAGATATTTATGGAATAAACCTGAACAACAGTAAGGAATAATTTTTTAATCTCATTACTATCTGAGATTATTTATATTTAAGTATTCACTGGTGTATATTTATCATCAACGTTCAAGATTCCTAAATATTTATTCCCAAATATTCATTTTCTCCTTCTGAAATTTCATAAAGGCAATTTTACCTATTCATGAATTTTTATTAAACATTTTGAAAGGAATCTTTTTCATTTTTAATACATGGCACTTTTTGACTTTTGCAGAAAAAGTACGAGAAGCAAGTTTTTTTACATATAAAACATGAATGGATTTTTAAATGTTAATAAAAACTTATTTCCATGAATCATACCTTATGTGTTTTCCAAGTTATCTTCAAACATATTTTTTTTCTTTTAAAATTTTGCAGTGTTTTAAGAAATGAAAATTTTTTGATGAAGAATTGATATTTTCATTGAAAATAAATTTCAAGTGTTTTATCAAAATTATTTTACATATATGATAAAATTATTTAATAAGTAAATATTTCAAGTATATTATCCGTATAATTCATATCATTTTATTATCATTAAAATATTTTTGAAATCCATTTGTTTTTCCTTGATTATGCTATGACGTAATGATGTTTAAGAAATACATTTTATTCCCTAGGATATGTTTTTGATGAATGATTTCTATTTTTTAGGTACACATGAGTATGATTTCATTATGATATGGTAGGGACCAATATCTACATCCAATTCCTTAGGTAGGGATGGATAACTAATGTGGTATATATATTATCTGTGAACTTGATTTCATGTTCCCAATTATATGTGTGGACTTGGTTTTCATGTTCATTATTTTATGAGTGGACCAAGTTTTCATGTACATAATTTTATGAGTGGATATATTTTACATGTTCATAAATTTATGAACGGTCCTTATTTCATTTACTTAATTTAATGATTGAACATATTAAAATTTAAACATGCTCACAAACATATTAGTTTATGTGTATTCCAAAATTTCACAGCTTATGTCAATTTTATGATCTTGTATAATATGTTATTTGATTTCATTATTATACATGTTTACCATTGATATGTAGGTCAGGTTGTTATAATGTTATTATCACATTCTTAATCCCTGTATGCTCATGTTTATGTTTACATCTCATACTTATTTAATCTTACAGAGCATCTGAGTTCACAATTTCTTCTGTTTTATTTTCCCTAGATTTTAAATAATGGTTTTAGGTAGTATTAAAAAACAGAAAAATATTTGTGGGAATCATTAAAGAACATTCACTGGACTAGAAGTTTGTGTTCCATGTTTCCAATGGAACTAAATTAATAAGGGTTTTGGGCATGTTTTTGTGAAATGTATTAAGTATTCTACAAAAATTATGTAATTTCCATGTACATTAATCTTGGGTACTTACATTTTTGGAATATTAGTCCTATATGGATTAGGTAAAATAAATAAATATAATGTTATCTAATTAATTATTTATATTCTCTGGAATGAGATAGGTTGTTGGGAGAGTAGATGGGATTTGTTATGGCATGTGAAATCATGGAAAGGGATTAAATTTGGTATTAAAGAAGGCAGATAAAACACCTCTATATTTTATGATATAGTCCACAATAAATAAATTTTATATCTTTGATAACTTAATTTACATACAACACCAAGTTTAAATGGGTTGTGATATAAAATTATTTTCATACTGATTAATTATAGGGTATTAATAGACAAACAAAATTATGAAAAATGAATGACTAACAACTTTATAATACAAATTACTTAGTTATCAATTGATTGAAAATGGTGATAAAATCATTTGAAAGTAAAAATGTTATTTTTCTAGAAAATGATTTTATTCATATAATGTGTTTTTATATTAACAAATTATATTAATTACTATTGGTGAATTATTTCTATAAAATTTATATATTTTATATTTTATAAATTTTCATAAAATTTATATAATTTTTTTTAAAGGTAATAAATAAAGTTTTATGTGAGAAAATGTATTTTTTAAAAAATGTTTCTTTTCAGGTTTTGAGGACTTATTTTAAATTTAATTTCACCTGATAATATGAACTTAATCATTAAAAATTGATTCCATAGTTATAATATGGAGGATAAAATTTGGTAAATAGATTTCTTTAATTTTTGGTCATTATGGATAGTAAACATGGTAAATATTTGTCACTGAGGTAAAAGTAATATCGGAAAAATAGTTAAACCTTTGGATAAAGGATTTTAATTTCAATAACGCATTCTTATAACATATTAGATGAATTTAGTTTTTCTATTTCTAGTTATGTTTAAAAAAAGAAAAATGGTTCTAGTTTTCTTTTAATTTGACATTTATATTATTTTAAGAAAATTATAAAGACAAAATGTCACTCTCTTGTCATTAATATATATAAATTTTAAAATTTAGGATATAAATAATATTTTTTAGTTATATATTTCATTTGAAATATGAATTAATATTATTATAATTCTATTTTTTTATAAAATTAATAATGGAATAATTACATAAAATTCTTAAACAATAAAGAAAAACTATTATTTCAAGTTATAGATAAATAAAAAATATATTTAACATATTAAAAAAGGAATAAATTATTCTGGACCATGATTTTTTAGATAACTATAATATATTAAGGATTTGTGAAATGTTTATATTTTTATTCCATAACAATCATTATGACTTTAAAGTCAAAGTAATTGAAGAGTTCAAAAAATGATATTCATGATATCTTAAAATAAACAATATTATAATGAAGTTCACATAAACATTACATAATCTTATTTTCTAGTCACGAATTAAATTTATTTCATTTTCTGGATCTTTTCAGGTTATGATTTTTTTAGAATTAGGTCTTAAATCATACATTACAAAACCATATAATACAATGTTGACAATAATGATTAGAGTTAATTTTTTTGAGAATATATTAATTTCAAAATAAAGTATGACTCTATTTTATCGAGAATCTCCATGAAGTTAAAATCGACTTCTTCATTTCTCTTATCTATCCTTAATTTATAAAAATCATTTTAAAATGTTGGATGAGTGCAAGAATATTTTTAAGGGATACACAAAGATAGAAATCTATTAGTCATGTGTAAAAATGAATACCCATGACAATTTTATCATAAACTAATACTTTTCACCATTAAAATGTTTTATAAACATTTAATGGAAAATAAGAACAATTATTTCCTTTTTTTAAACAAAATATTACCATAAACCCATATAAAACATCAATAACACAAAAATATATATTACGATTTAATTATACATGTCATTCATATAAATTGAATAATTATGCGTTCGACTTCCAAATAAGTCACTCATAAAAATTGAATAACAATACAGTCAACTTCCATACATGAAACTCTTACAAATTGAATAACCATTCGATTGACTTACATACCCAAATCATTGGGGGCCTATC
Source organism: Viscum album (assembly GCA_963277665.1). NCBI lineage: Eukaryota > Viridiplantae > Streptophyta > Magnoliopsida > Santalales > Viscaceae > Viscum > Viscum album. The sequence goes on along the minus strand of OY728143.1, from coordinate 1,705,493,010 downwards.
ACAGACACACCCAGGGTTGGTTTATCATAGAACCACCTTTCATTTATTTACCATGGAACCACCCATCATTGGTTTATCACATAACAACCTGTCAAATGACCAAGTACCATTAAAATTCATAAAAAATAAAATCTTGAAATTTTAAACATGACTCTCATAAAATTTTACATTCACTTAGAATAAAACATTTCATTATATTTAAATAAAAAATTCTTTTTCTAAATCCATTTTCAATAATAAAATACCAAGAAAAACAAAAAGCGGGGTGTCAATTTTTATTTTGAGAATGCGAAGGACTATAGAGGAATCCAAAAAACAAAAAAAGTCTTAAAATTTTCTTTAATATAATTTTTTCCTTATAAATAAACATGAATAATAATGTCAAGAATATTAAGTAAATTAATGAGACTTTTAAATCAAAGTGTCCTATACCACTTTGAAAAATTTGAATCATAAGATCCATGAAAGAAACAGATTTAACAAAAAATTAAATAACATGAGAATAAATATATTCATGATTCGATATGTCAAATGAGATGTATATAAATCATGAAAATGTATGTGGGTGTATAAATTTAAAATATAATCTAATGAATGAGGATTCGGACGAAGTCCCTCACCTTAAGTCTCACTTATGAAGTCTATCTTTACCATCCAAAATAAAAAAATTATATTACTTATTTACTATCTTGAGAACCTTTTTAATTTTTATTATTACATATATTTAACTTATTACAATGTTTTATATAGAAACTTAATTAATTATGTATATGTCTGGTGTTTTGACCATATTCATCTTATGTGTCAAAATGACTAAGGTTGGTTGACTATGGTCAGTAGGACATTTTATAAACATCTATAGAATGATAATCATTAACTAAATAATATAATTAAAGGTTAATTATTTTTTTTAACCAATCATCAAATATGGTTATAACAAAAAACATTGATACATTCCTGTAGATGGTGGGTTGTACATACACATGAGTAACATTCCCATTTTTCCATGATTGTTATGGAATGAAGGTATGCAAAATTTATCATTACAGAATGAAAATTATATCATAAATCCAATATTTTCTAATAATATATATATATATATATATATATAATTATTTTGTCTTGAATGAAATCACATTTCTTCGAGGAAGTGGTTGTTCACACATCTATAAATGACATAAACACTTTTTCAGTGTGAGAAATGGTAATAAAGTAAATGATATATTATATTTCTAGAAGTATTAATTTATAATTAATATTATAATTATGTAACATAAATCATATATAATCAATATAGTTACCCTTATTTTACTACTTGTAAAAAGTTAATAAAAAAGAATCATATCACTTCATGAGGAAGTAGTCCACCGTACACATGAGTGATGTTATTTTATTCCTTACTTTATGAAATGTAAAAAGTGTGTATATGATATAGTGAATCTAGATGTATATTTATGTCAAAAATAAATAAATATTATATATAAAGCGTATTTAAATCATAATTCCCAACCATAAGTGCTGGTAAAGGAAATAATTGATGAAATTGTTTCTCTAGGCTGTAGTCTGTCGTACACATAAATGGTGAATTTGTCACCCATTAGATGAAAGTGTGTGTAGGTTCACGTAAAACCCTAAACATAACATCATATATGTATTTTTTTATATTATTGATATTATATAATATTTTAATAAGAATAATTTAATATCTGGATAATGAAATAAAACAAAAGTGCATGTTAAAGAATGTTACATCTTTTTCGGGAAACTCTATTTGGTTTTCACCAAAGTAAATCCTTTTTTTGATTTATGAAAAAAGTGCGTATTATATTATTATTATAGGAGGGATATTGGGAGTTTATTTTTTCTAGGCATGGAAATAAAAATGTTGTTTTAGAGGTGTCATGTGGGGGGAGCGGGTGGCCTTTTATAAATGAGGTAGAGGGAATATTTTGTATTTATGAAAATAATTTAGGTGTACACCAACTTTTACCTAACTAAAGTATTAAAACCCAAGAAAATACAAGTATTAAGTTTTAAATGATTCTATATAATTGTTTTTTGATCAATTTTGTGGTTTTTGGGCCATTATTTTTATGGTTCAATACATAGTTAAGAATGATTTTATCTTAATCGATGTAATTAATTTTAATTGCATTCACTAATTTTTTTGGAAAAACAAAAGTATGTTTAAATCCATAGAAATTATAAATCATTTTGATTAAAAATATTGAATCCATTTTCAAAATTCCATTCACATCTGTGTAATAAATTAATTTAAAACTAATCCAGCAGATGGGATGAGATGAAAAGTTTTTAAAGTGAAAATATTCAGAATCTTGAAATATTTTTATATATAATTTCATTGTTAAATTTATTCCAATAAAATAAAATAAATTAATATATATAAAATTTATATAACTATACATTAAAATAAATTTAAAATATAATTGAACTAGAGAAATAAATTAGATGAAATTTCATTTTCAATTAATATTCATTATCTTACAATATTCATAAAAAAATGAATCTTCACAAAAAACACCAAAAATTCTCCCAAAGTAAATTTTGATATTCTTTTTTACAAAATAAAACTATTTTTGCTAAATAATTTTTTTAAAGATTCAATATTTTGTTTTAAAATTGGTTCCCCATTAAAAGGTGACCATATTTCCCTTTACAAAAATAAAAAAATTTTATGCTTAAATTTGGATTTATTCATATCTTAAGACTATAATAAATACATGATAAATATAAAAAATATGGTTTAATATATAAAATATTAATTTTATTAGATTATTTAACTAATATTGAATAATTTAATTTATTAAAAAAAATTTCTTATTATAAAAATAGTTTTTCATAAAAACAAGTATTTTGTATTCAACTATTTTTTATTTTCAATTATAATTAATTTTGAATTGATGAATTAATTGTATAATTTTTTTTAAAATATATGTTAATAATTTAGTAAATCTCATTCATTCATATCATTCAAATAGATAGGTGATTAATATCAAGTTATAGAATAATATTAATAGTATATTGTTTCTTGGTAAGTCTCAGCTTGTGTGTAATAGGAGTCATTAAAGGAACTCGATGTTGAGTGCATCTCAAGATAAACATGATGTTCTATATGACACTATAAAAACTATTTTTTCATATAATTCTAGATATAAAATAATTTAAAATAATTTGAATTAATATATTTCATAAAATATCGAGATAGTATATCTTACCCCCTTAAAATAAATTTTCCCCATAAAATTCATCTTTGTATAGAAAGGACTAAAATTTTTAGAATTTATTTTTTAAACCCACATATACAAATGAAATTAATAAAAAACCACTTAAAAAGAAAATTGGGAAACATAAAGGTCACATGAAGTCACACATAAATAGGATGGCACATAGAAGAACATAGCTAGTAATGGATGAAAAGCATAAATAAAAAAGGAGAGCGATTAAAGTCATTGACCACAAGAAAATTAATTATTAGTAAAATGTTATGGGCCTCGAAACCATATATATATTGTGATCAAAAGAACATAATTTTTTCAAAAATGATGGTATAAGGATAAAATTTTAATTGAAGATCATTTTCCAAGCGGTAAAGAATTATCAAAACATTTAAAATAAGAGAATAAGGAATAATTCATACTTAATGAGTAGAGATTCATCTGTTAATCAATTTCCCCCATTGTATCATCTTTTTCTCCAAATAGTGAGTATTAAGGATGCAATTTTTCTTTCATGAATCACTAAAATTCACAATTAATTGATTATAAGATCCACAAGTTTGTGAAAACTAATTAAATAAATCTCTAATAATTTTTCAAAATAAATATGGTTATAAAAATTTTTATAATACAAATAATTAAAATCTAGTCCTCAAAAGTGAGACCACTGATTTATAATTAATATTTAATTTTCAAAACATTTAAAAAATTTCATAAATTATTTTATAAATCCAAAAGATTTTGAATATCTTCAAATTATGTCAAAAATTAAATACATACTTATAATTAAACAAAATCCTTATATAAAGATAAACCAAAACAAATATGTCCCAAAAATTCCTCAATCTCATTATGATATCATCATTTAAAACCTTATAAATAGTGTCTAAAATCTTGAACCTATGGTTTACCATAATGAACATAGATCTCCCTAGATCTATCTCTACTTCACCAAGTGTACCGACATAAACTACAGTAGTAGAAATATATATTTCAAAACCTTTGTTGTTCATGATTATATTGATTTACACACCGATTAAGTATGTTTGGATAGAATTTATCTAAATATAAAAACTCATTTATACTCAAACATTTAATTCTAGATAGCTATTTTTCATCTCATTCTAGGATAATTCATGACTCTTTTCATTACAGTCACCAAACTTGTGTCAGAATTAAATATTATTGTAATACTTCTCAGATCTTGATATACATTCCCCAAAATTATTTTTACCACACATTGAACACATTTAGTTCTGACCTCCAAAATTATTATTTGGATGCTTCTCCATTTCCTTTTTTAACTATTATCATCTTGTGGGAGATAAGTATCCTAAAAATCAGTCTATCCTTTCATTGAAAAATGAATAACTTTCTCATAAATTCTAATGTATCTTTTGGTTAATGTTATTTATAATATTGGTTTTAATACTGAGTAAAATTTATTAATTTTAATATCATTGTCTTGAATAATCTCAAAAACATACCTGGATAATTTTTAATGTTTTATTCATATAAACCCAGAGAATTATCATATTTTTTCCTCAATTCTAGGAATTATTTCTCCTTACTAAGATTATGAAAATTTAATAAATATTTATCAAGGAATATATTCATCAACGGGTCCCATTCTACTGCATCAATATAATCATTCATTCCCATATTATTAACCAAAGACCACAATAGATCAACTTCAACATAAAATAATAGTTAGAAATAGTAAAATTTTTATGTTCCAAACATCCCATGACTTCGAATATCTTCTCTAAGGCATTGATTCGTCCTTTGGCTTCCACTAGATCAGATGATCCACTGATTGATGGGAGATGATTCCTCATTAAATGATCCACTATAGACCTATTCCTTCATGATATTTTTGGTTCATTTCTAGCATGGTTACCACCACCATAACTATCTTGTTTCAATTGAGGCATCACTACCAAAAAACCAGTCTGTTACAATTCCAACCATCTCAGGATGCTAACTTTGAATGTTATTTTGCTCTCGATACCTTTCCACTACAACTTCCATGTTTCCTCTGTCGAAAACCATCCCAAACAAAAATAATTTAGATGAAAAAATGGTAATATCTAAAATTATAGAACATTTCAATTTAACCATAATGTTTAATATATTAAGGGAATTATATTAACAAAATCCCAACATCTAAAGATGTCGAAAACTATCATCTGTTACTAACTATAATGACTTGAATGGCCCGAAGGCCTTCTTTTTATTTTTATTATAGATAATCCATCTTTTAAGGGTTGAAGGGGAACACGTACATGACCCGTAGGCCGAAGGCACAAGGCCCAAAATGACCCGTAATACATGACCCGAAGGCACAGAGACATATCAGGCCCAATACATGAACCATAGGCCTATCCCACTAGAACTTCCCCTCCCCAGATTCTGCATCATTGATTGCATTTAGCTTCCTACCTGCACTGCTGATCAGCTAGAATTGCCCCGTACAAAGCTTCACAGTGCTTGGTCCCGATGGTGGTTTCTATACCCTCTCATTCTTCCAATCCGGTTAGCTCTGCTTCTGGTGGCTGCTACTGGTGCTCTGATCCTTCATCTGGGGCCTGCTCTGTGTGAATAGTCCAGCTGCTACAGTACCAAACAGTTCCTGCAACAGTGCCTACTACAGTACCTCGGAAATTCACCTCCACCTGGTTTCGAACCTGGGTCTCTTGGATGCCAAGCAGGAGCCCTTACCACTTGGGTACAAGCTCTTTGTCTTCTTACTAACTATAATGACCCAACATTAATAATAAAATAATACTATTTTTTATTCATGAATTCTCTTTATTTAAATTTTAGAATATTTTCTAGTTTAGTCTGTTAGATAATTAGGTCATAAATTATACATTAAAAACCATAAAATAGAAAGTGGAAACTTCCAATTAGTATCCATTTTTCAATAATGTAATAGAAATAAAATAAATAATTGTTACATTTTATAGATAATCTCTGTTACTTTGAAAATGAAATATACATTCCCTTTACCCATCATAATGTCTTATGAAAAACAATTAAAAATGTAGGATGACCACAAAAATATCAGTAGGGGATACACATAGTGGGAAAACTGTTAGTCTTGTAAAAACATGATAACCCATTAAAATAATTCCATAAAGAAATACTTTTAACCCTTAATAATTATTAAAATCATTACTTTGAAAAAACCAGATTTACTAACCTATTCTTGGTCACAAGATTACCATAATACTCATAGAATTAATAGAAAATAGATAATGGTATCTTGGTATATAATTATAAATTCAATATTTATAAATGTAAGAATGATGTTGTTGACTTCCACACATGTCACTATTAAAAATGTAATAACCAACCAATCATGTTCAATACATTTCACTCTTACAAATGGAATAACCATATAGTTTACACCCACAACCAAGATATTTTAGGGCTATAATTGACCCATCCATCATGGTTTTATCATTGAAAAACACTTAATCATTTTATCATATAACCAACCATCATTGTTTTATCATATAACAACTAATCATTATTTTATCCAAGTACCATTACATAATCATAATAAAGAAAAAAATACCCATGAATAGGAAATGAGGGGTTCAAATTTTCTTTGAAAAAAATGAAGCTATGTAGAGGATTCAAAATATAAAAATGAAAATTAAATTTCCTTTATAATCATTTTAAATCCTTATAAATTAATATGAAAAATATTATCAAGTATATCGGCATGGTGGAGAAATGTGATTTTAAATAAAAGTGTCTCATAAAACTTTGAAATATTTGAATCATAAGTCTCGTGTTGGATTAACATTTATAAAATCATACAATAACATTAGAATAAGTAAATTCATAATATTATATGTAAAATGGTATGTATATACACTTTTTAAAATAATGTTGGAGTATAATATCTAAATATGCCTCAACAAAAGGATATTGAGATGAAGTCCCTTACCTTGATTCCAGCTTGTCAGGTGTGTATTTATATTCCTAAATAATAAAATTATGTTAACTAATAAGATTATTGAGAACATTCTTCATGTTTTTTATTATATTCATTTCAATTTTTACTATGTTTTTAATAACTACATAATCAATTAAGTCTATATCTGGTGTTTTGACCTTATTTTTTATTATGTGTAAGAAATGTCTAAGTTTGTTTCACTATGGTGAAGGAGGTTATTATATAATTATATCTAGATTAATAACCATGTAATCATTATTATATTTATATATCAAATATACTTTTAAATCCAATCATGAATGATAGTTATGAAACATGAACCAATTTTACAATCATGGAAATAGTAGGTCATACATAAGCATGAATAACGTTCCCAATTTTCAACGATCATCATAGAAAGAAAGTAAGAAAAATTTATATTTATAGAATAATAATTATATTATAAATCCTATATTATTTAATCATATATTCTTATATATATAATCATTATTTTTTTAAAATGAATCACATCACTTCGAGGAAGCGGTAGTCCACATATCCATGAATGACATTATCACTTTTTTTGGGTGTGAAATTGTAATAATGAAAAAGATATATTATAATTTATGTTAGATATACATTTAATTTAAATAATAATGATATCATTTATATCATATATAATAATTATATCTACACCTATTACCTACCATTTAACTTGTTTGTGAAAACTATTTACATTCCTTTGCGAGGCGGTAGTCCATCATACACCCGAGAAACATTAGTGTATCTCCTACAATATAAAATTTAAAAGTGTACACATAATATAATTAATATATAGGTTTGATTATGTTATAAACATTAAAAATATAATATATAAATATTATATTCATAATAATTCTTAACCATATGATGTGGTAATGAAAAAATGAACAACATCATTTCATGAGGCGGTAGTCCGCCGCACACACGAACGATGATGTCATTACCTATTTGATGGAAGTGTGTCTAGGTGTATGTAGAAACTTTAACAGAAATATAAATATAAATATATATATATTTATCATACTTATATTAATATATAATCAAGGAATAATTATAATTTAATGGATGGAGATTGAAGTAAAAAATGTGTGTTGAAGAATGGTATCTCTTCTTTGGGTAACTCCTTTAGGTTTTCACCAAATGAAATAATTTATTTTCTTTCGTACAATAATTATGGATATTTTATTAGATGATTCATATTTTAATTTTATTCTGGTGGATATTTTATGATCTCTAGTTATTTGATAGGTGTGAATTTGGGGAGAGAGGGTTGTGATTTTTCTATGAGGTAGAGGACTCATTCGTAATTTTTAGACGAAGTTATGTGTACACTGGTCTTTACCTAATGAGAGTCTTCAAAAACAAACCGAACACAATAAAAAAATATTTAGTGTTGAAAAATTTCAATCCAATTGCTTTTGAAAAGATTTATAGGAAATGTTTTCGCTTATGATTATGTTTTAGTTTGTTGTTAAACTCGATTTTATCTTATTCGTTGTAATTTATTTTAATTAGTATAACAAATAATTTTAGTAAAAAACAATGTTGACCTCACTAAAAAATATATATTATTTTGATTATAAATATAGAATAATTTTTTCAAAATTACAATCATATAAGTGTTTCCTCGTAATATAGATGTAAATTTATATGAGATGGCACAATACAAGAGGGGGTTGAATTGTATGTTTAAAAAAAATTGTATTTAAAATATTAAGAATGTACATAGATTAAGAGGTCTTAAACTAATAAAATGAACAAAAAAATACAAATGACCAAATAGGTCTCGGATTTGATAGATATGATATGATGTAATACCACATGTAATAAAAAACAATTGTATTTGAATAAAATACAGTAATATGAGTAATACAAATGTAAATGATTCGACCATACTGCTTATAGAATCTCATAATACATTATGTAATGAATGGATTGTAATTGAAACAATTACAATACTAAAAGATTATAAATATAGATATGAAACAAAATGATTCCATTTATAATACAAACATTAGCAGAAATATAAAGGTAATATAATTCTTTTATCCCAAAGAGTAGGGTATCCTTTCACCTAAGATAGAAGGTCTATCTTACCAACACCTTGGTAATCCATTGATATAATGATCATAAATAATGTATTCCTATCATAGGAAGCCCTCTATTAAGAAGGTAATCATCATATATTTCTTTCAAACACATGAAATCCCTCGATACGATGATCGAAAACATGCCTTCCTATCCCTAGAAGACCATGACTGTTATCACAGTGATCAAATGCACAAATAAAAACAAAGCGCTTATAGATATACACGAACTTGGAACTATCCATTCATTTCTTTTAACTTCAAGGATTTCTTATAATGTAATAGAGAGGTCAGAAAATCTCTCTCTAGAACTAGATAGAAGAAAACAATTCAAAAGTTATTCTGTTTTGTTTGAATGACTTCTTATTTATAGGCTCAGGTTTCCAATAGTCATATTTACTCCAATAGTTATATTACTCCAAACAATTAGGATGGACTTGGATACCTAGAAATACAATGGTAAAAAAAGAATACATGACCTTATTTTTTTAGTGTATTACTTACTCAATGACATCATTTTAGTTAGAAAATGGTAAGTACAAAAGTTCAAAATAATGAGTATGAGAACCATGTAATCTATATTAAAGTAAGACATGAATTAAATGCATTATATGAGTATGATTCATAACTTGATTACGATGCTTATCATGGGTAAGATGCATATTAGGGTTATGATTCATATTGTGGTTATGATTCATATTGTGGTTAGGATTCATATCGTAATTTCAATACATAACATGGTTATAATTCATGATGTGATTATGATGTATATTCTAGTTTTGATTCATGGTTATGATGTATAATATGAATGTGATACAAATCCTGGTTACTATACATGATCTGGTTATGATTCATGACCCAGTTACGATGCATGAAGTTACAACAAATGATTATGATAAAATACTTAACTTGGTTACACTGCATGATTACAGTACATAATATAAATACAATACATAACTTGGTTACAATACATGACCTGGTTACGATGCATGGGGTTATGAAGCATGGGGTTATGATGCATAATTATGATACAATACTTAAATTGGTTATGATGAGAAACAATATATGTGATTTTAATTTAAAAACAAACAACATTTTTTTTAAAATGTAGATAAACAACATGTGTGATTACGATGGAAAGAAAAATACAATATTACGATTGTATGTGATTATGATATATGTAATTATGATGAAAATACAAAATAAAAGAAAATAATATATGTGATTATGATTCGAATACAACATATCTGGTTATGATTTAAAACAACATACATGATTAACAAGAAGTGATTTCTGATTTTCAAAACAAAATGAACAATGGGAAAGTAGAAACAAGTGTTGACAATAAAATCTCCTCCTTTTTAGAAAGAAGAAAACAAAATAAAAAATAATGACTTATCTCGACCTGATTTCAATAACTCTTCTGAATGTAATATTGGATATGACTAATTCCACCGAAGGTTTAAACAAATCACTAGGGATCATATTTCCTTTACTTTTACTTGGGATTTATCCCCCTTAATAAGGTATTCATCAATTTATTCCTTTTCCAAACTATTCTCCCCCTTTTTTATTTTCTAAAATTATAATGAAAAACATTCATTTCATAAAAAGGATTATAGAAATAGAGTAAGAAAAAATAGATATTACTTTTAAAGAAATAATTTTATATTACAATAAGAGTTCAAAAGACATTCTTTCCCATTTTGTTTTTAAAATAGATTAAACATTGAAAGCTTCATTTTCTTGAACTATTTTCTGTCCTACATCATTTTGTAAAGATATTTCTTCCGATCCTTAAATTTAACATCTTTTTCATTAATAATCATTCATTGCTTCCGAAGCCATTGTTATTGATGCAGATTGATTGCTTCTGGAGCATTAATGTTTGCTTAATGGGAATTGAAATCCTCTAATATAACTTTATCTACCTTCTCCAAAATTAAAACTCTATTTGAGAGTAAAACAGCATCAATACTCTCATTGTCCTATTTTTACCTTAAATTTTCATGATAATAATAGGATATATCTTTTGAGGTGCCAAGTCCAAGAAAGACTTCAATATTTTGATTCAAATTAGTAATCAACTATAGGTAAAGTGCATTGATATCATTTACCAGATTCACCAATTCAACCAACTTGACCTGATGATTCTTGATACTATCTTCAACATTGTACAACAACTTTAAAACCTTACTGAACGCTTTAATATGATTGGAAACACATTCCTTGAATATCTCAAAATCGGCTTTAAGATTCAGAAACATGTCCATCAAAGTCTTGATAGATTCTGTTCTATCATTATGAGCATTTAAAATGATTTCAAACCCAGCATCAATCTCTGGAATGAATGGTATCATCTTTTCCAATATATTCAATATTTTTTGATGTACTGAATTCCCTTATAATTTATTGTCCTTTCAAAATATGAATCTTAAGTGAATTTTAGGAGAACATCAAAATGAGTTTCAGTACAAATCCGTTGAGATGGCTAATTCTGATTCCTAGCAGATTCTTCCTCTTTTTCTTTTTTATCTGAAATTTAAATGACATTCTTAGATGTATACAATTGAGAAATTTTCTCGAAAGTATGAGGATCATGAGATGGAAAATTAAATGATGGAACTTTTTTAGATTCTACAGTAAGACTTTTCCTGTTTGCAACTTCTTTCTCATCAACCTATATTACTTAATGTCCATGTTCTTCTTAACCTTGTTCTTATTCCCCTTGTTCTTCTTCCCCTTATTATTCTTCACCTTGTTCATCTTTTTTATCTTCTTATTCTTCATATTCTTGAATAAGAGATTTTGTAGCCTATTGTTCAAAATATTGTTTTTCTTTTTCTTTTCTACTCGATCCGATTGAGTTTGAACATGTTCCTCCCTTATTGCAAAACAAGTTTTTTCTTAATCAGCTATTATAAAAAGTCTATCAATGTCAATTACTTGAAACTTTTTATTCTCATTCATTTCTTATTTTCTTCTTCTTTAAAGTCTCTTATGATATTATTTTCAGAGCCAGTACTTCAGCTAGATCCAAACCAAACTGAGGATCCCCTTATTTCCTTTCATCATTTTTGTTCCTCCACTCAACAACTACCTCATCATATAGAACCTTTTGTTTCTTTGACATTCTAGGGTTTGAAGTGTAATTTCCTTTATTTTTCATGATGTTTTTGTGGATGGATTAGAAGGTTTATCACTACCATCAACTACTTCCTGTTTATTCTTAGCATCCGTATCTTTCTTATACATTCTCAATTAACAATTGAATCATAACATTAGCCTCCTTATCACATCCTTACTGATTAAGGGATCTTTGAAGGAATTCAGATATGACATAATTGATACGTTACACAAGACCAAGAATTCTTTCAAAATCTTATTGATAATAGTGGAAAACATGATCATTTGTGAAGCTATGGAACCAGATTTGAGATTCTTAATTGTTAATAAAATGAATCCCATAAGTTTTAATTTCCTCATATTCACCAAATAATAAAAAACATATACCTCTGAAACATTTATAGATTCCTTATCACATTTTTTGGCATTAAAAACCCATGAATCTAGAGGTCTAGGAGTCTATTATCTCATGATAAATGAATTACCATTCTATTTTCCTCATGAATCTCAAAAAGTTATTCTTCAGCATTACCCTTATCAAAAGTACCATCCAATTATAGTAGCTTGTGAGAAGGACATTGGGAATCACCCTCATATAGTACACCTAGAAATGTAACTTCTTATATTATAGTGGTTGTATACTTCTTGTAATACATTATAAAATAAAACTTGATACTATTTTCTATCTACATTGATTTAAAAAATTGTAACACCACATCATGATACACAAAATCATTATCTGAATCCAGTCTTTCAACACAAATTCATTCCCACACTTGGAAACAAATTATCCATTTCAATGATGAATTAAAATTCTCATTAAAGTCGCAATAGACTATACTTTCACCTCCAATGTTCATGGAATAAAATTATTTTGGAGACATTTGTTTGGGAGATGAAGTAGTTGACTCATACATGAAATACTATCTCAAACCTTGATGATTTTCCTTGTTACAAAAGCTGAGTATATCACATATTATGAAAACTAAGGTAACTTTGATTATGAACCTTACTGAATATTTATAGAGCATCAGGTCTTGAGAGATAAACAGAGGATTTAGATGTGGGATATGTAGGGATGAGTTCATTAAAAAAGAAATTAACGTATTTGATTAGATCTAGAGGCTCCAATGGTCTAGAATGATTTTTAACTCTTAATGATTTCCTTAGAATAAAATCTTATTCAGAATGAACCCAATTATTAGTTGAAATAATAAAATGAAAAACTACTATTTGAACAATGAAATATAAGGCATTATAAATTCTACCTCCCGATGTATCAGGATAGATTTATTGTTTTCAATAAATTGTTCTTATAACAAAAATAATATAAACAATTCCTAAAAGCTAATGTGACCAATTAAAAATATAAAAACTTATAGAATATTGTTAGTATGGTACCGATAATCTTGTACTGATAATGTAATTAAATTTTGATATTCTAGTACATGTTATTTAATTCAATACCAATTACCCAATAATGATAATGTAATTCAATACCCATAGTATAATAAAAAAAATGTAGAACCAATAAATTAATCCAATACCGATAATCTAAAAGTGATAATTATAAAACATATGAAACCGGTAACCAATGAAACCAATTAAAATAAAATGTAAAACCTATATAGATAAAACTAATTAAAAATAATATGAATAAAGTGAAACTAATAAACATCTAAAACTGATAAGGGAATAACCGCTAAATGTAAAACAAATAAGTGTAACTGATAAACATTAAAACTAAAGAGAAATGTATACAACTCATTTGAAATGGATTAACACAATGTAATAAGATTGTTTATACAAAAAATAGATGTGAATAATTAATTTACAATGATCATTTATAGTTTCTGTTTTATGTATTCAAATCTATCAGACGATAATGGTTTCATAAAAATATCATCAATTTGTTCTTTCATTCTAATGAATTGTAAAATAATATCTCCTTGTGTGTGTGTGATCCTATAAAAGTGATGCCTAATATATATGTGTTTTTAATGGGAGTGATGTGTAGGGTTTTTACTAAGATAAATGGTATTAATATTGTCACATAGTATTTGAGTTTTGGAAAAATGCATGCCATGGTCAGTGAGTGTGTGTTGTATCCATAACACTTGAGCACAACAACTTCCACCTGCTACATAATCAGCATTTTTAGTGTGAAGTTCTACTAAATTTTGTTTTGGCATGACCAACAAACTAATGAATCTACTAAGAAAAGAAATGTTCTAGATTTACTTTTTTTATCTATTCTACAACCACCAAATCGAGCATTTGAAAATCATTTCAAAACAAAATAATTTCCAGAAGAATATAATAGTCCTAAATCCACAGTTCCCTTTATATAGTGAAAAATAATTTTTAATACATTTAAATTAGATTCATTTGGATTATATTGGTATATTGCACAAAATAATATAGAAAATATTAAATATGGATGACTAGCTATTAACTATAACAAGCTTCCTATCATACATCTAAAAGATGTTTGATCTACTGGTTTCCCAGATTTGTCAAGATAATGTGTATTAGATGTACCGATTGGAGTACTTGTAGTCTTAGTGTTGTCATATCCATAATTTTTATGTAAATATTTGACATACATAAGATTGGATATATAGGTTTCTTATGATTTTTGAGAGATTTGAAAACTAATTTTTTTAACACAACCATCATACTCATTTCAATATCATATTTTATAATATTTTCAAAAGAATTAGTTGAGGATTACTGAGTTGATCTAAATATAAAGTCATCAACATATATTTAAAAAATCAAACCATTTTTCCTTTCCATTTTTATAAAAAGAGTTGGTTATGTAGTACATTTTTTCTAATTGTTTTATAAAAAAAATCTTGTATGTTTATCATACCATGATCAAGGGGTTTGTTTAAATCCCTATAAAGCATTGGTAAATTTAAAAACATGATCATGATGTTTTGAATATAAAAAACGTAGAGGTTATTCTACAAAAAAATATGTTTAGAAAGAACAATTAAGAAAAGTAAATTTTATATCCATTTGAAAAATTTTGAAATTTATGTTTACTAAAAAGGATAATAGAATATGAATAGATTCGTGTATAACTATAGGAGAAGATGTTTGTTCATTGTCTATTCCCTTTTTTTATTATACCCCCTAGTAATAAGTCTTTCTCAATTTCTTATGATAACAACATTCTCATCAGATTTGTTTCTAAAACCCATTTTTCTCCAATTACTATTTTTAGATCATTAAACCAAGGTCCAATATTTATTCCATTCAAAATAATTTAGTAAATATTGCATTCATTTAATCCAAAATTCATCACCTAAGGCTGCATTCAATGATTTAGGTTCAAATTGAGTTCGAAAAGAAATATTTCCTATGTCTTTTCTAAAGGAATATCTATCCTTTATGGGTTTATTTAAATCAAAAATGATATTATCATTGGGATGATTCCTAAGAAACAATTGATTTGTTTTTTTTAAATTGTCCATCAACATAAGATAGAAATTATACTAGGGTAAAAGTTTCAGAAATAATTTCTTGAGTATTTCCATTTTCAAAAGTGTTTTCAATAAGGGGTTGATAATTACTTTGTGAAAATGCATATGTTGATGTTGGTATGGGTTTATTAAAAACAAATGGGCCACCTTCATCAAACATAACATTCACTATTTCGTCAATAATACAAGAGTTTTGTTAAAGACTCTATAAGCCTTAGAATTTTAGGAATAACCTAGAATGATTCCTTCATCAGATTTGGGTGTGAATTTATGTAGAATATATTTAGTATTCAACATTAATAATTTTCATCCAAATACCCTGAAGTAAGAAACTTTAGGTTTTCAACCAATCCACAATTCGTAAGCTATTTTTTAAGAATTGGTCTAGAAATAAATTGATTTATAGTATAATATGAAGTACTAACCACTTCATCCCAGAAATTATTAGCAACTGAGTATTTTCTCAACATGGTGCTTGTTATATCATGAAGAATACAATTTTTTTCTTTCAATAACACCCTTTTTTTGAGGGGTTCTTGGAACTGAAGAGTTGTGAGTAATACCTTTCTTACTAGAAGATTTTGAAATTCTCCCCCATAAACACTTTTAATTGTTATGAGTGGTGGGTTTATTTATTTTCAACTTGGGCCCTAAATGTTTTTAAATAGAAAAAGGATTGATATTTCATTACTATAAAATATACTCATGTACATCTACTATAGTCATCATCTAAAACAAATACAATGTAATTTCCTTTAATAATTCCAGTTTTTGTAGGACCAAAAAGATCTATGTGCACTAACTATAATGCATTAGAAGTTGAAACTTAATTAATTGAATTAAATCCAGTTTTATGTATCCTTCCATATTGACTAGGTTCATAAACTATTGAAGAATCAAACATGATATCCATTATATCCTTAAGAATTATTTTCCTTGAGAGTTTACAACGGTTCATAAGGTTACAATGTCTTACCCTTTTATTCCATAACCTTGATTGGTCTTCCATTTCACTTAAGTAATGTATGTCTTGGTTTTGAAGGTCTTATATGTTAATTTTGTATACATTCTCATGCCAGTGGGAAGAAAAATGAATTCATCATTGGAATTGTTAACTAAAAATTTATCATTCCTAAAATTCACAAGGCAACCTTCATCACATAATTAACATATACTTATAAGGATTTTCTTAAGGCCTTTAACAAACAAAACATTTGAAATTAAAACCATTACTAAAAAATAATATTACCTACACCAATAATATTTCCCTAAACATTATCTCCGAAAATCACTCTTCCACCTTTCATTTTAATGTTATTTTCAAGGAAATATTTATTTACTATCATATGTCGAGAATAACCACTATCCATGTACTAGGTATTCTTGTTTTTGGTACACTTTTTGTTTCCCTGAAAAATAAACATTTTGTTTTTTGGAACCCAAACTCGTTTGGATGTGAAAATGTTAGATTAAAAAATTTTATGAATCCAATTTTTTTTTCAAAATAAGCTTTATGAAATCCGAAAGATTGTGTTTTATTATGTGAATAATTTCTTTCCCAATGTCCACCACTTTTACATTTGGGGCCGAATAAATCATTTTAGGGAACAAAATATTTTTGACTAGAAATAGGATTTGAATGAGTATAACCAATTTCATAACAATTCCTTAATGGAATAATTTGAGAATATATTTTTTCAAATTCATTCCTTCTTGTAGTTAAGTTTGAAAAATGTTTATTAAGAGAAAAAAAATTTAGATTTTTGTCCAATAATTAAATTTTCATGCCCACAAGAAATTGTATTGGAATTTTTTTTATTCTCAAAAACGTTTTTTTAAAAAGGTTTATCAAAGTCCTTAAGAAGTTTATCCTTCTCATAATTTACATCCATAAGGTTTTTTGAAGTATTTTCAAATTCAAGAGTTTTCTTATCAAAATATTTTGAAAATTTTGATACTACTTTTGTAAGAATAGATATTCTAGAATTTTCCTTATCATGATTTTTCTTGAGTTTGAAATTTTCATTCTCATGTAATGTGGAAAATCTCAATACATCTTTAAAAGAAGGAAAAATTTACTCTACTGAGGAAGATTCTTCTTCTGAAGAGTAAGAATATTTATCATCAAGGTAATTAGTATTTAGAGATACATTTTTAAGAGATTCTATATTGTGTACCATATCCATGAAACAATGGTTTTCAATATGTAGTATAGTTATTAGTCTTACATTTTTCTGACCAGAAGATTCAAATTAAAATGATTTGTCTAATGAATCAACACCACTTTCACACCAAGTATCATTTGTTATCAAGATATTATTTGTCTTTGAATTATAAGTCTTTTTTCTGGTTTCTATCATATTGTTTCTCCTTCCTATCTATTTTTAAGAAAATGAAAATCAGGTCTAATATGACTTTCTATTTTATAATCATAACATGTTACTTATGAGTATTTCTTTTCCTTCATGTCATTCTTTTTAAATTTATACTGAATGTATTTCATTCCAATAGTCTTGTTCATTCATCATGAAATATTGGCTAATTCATTCTCTGAATGATCTCTTTCATTGGATTCTAATATGATAAAAACATTATTAGATTTTGATCATGTTACCATTTTTGGTGCCTTGGCTTTAGATGTAGTAGTAAAAGCTACACTTCCATTTATATTCTTCGCCTTATTAAAATATTATTCTATTTTAATTATTTACTCGTCCTATAAATGACTACCAAATAATTCATCAATAGTGATTTATGAGATTTCATATTCTCATCAATAACTATACTTTTTTATTCCCACTCAATTGGCATTATATCAATTATTTTTTCCACTAGAACTTCATCATCAAGACCTTTTTCTCCCATGGATTGAAGACTATTAACTATTATCATATATCTCTATTGAATCTAGAATACTAGTTCTATTTAGGGAAATAAAAAACCATGATATTCAACTCAGAGCATATATCTTCATGTTTCTATAACATTGGATGTACCAAAATTTGTGACTTCCATTTATTACAGATACAATTGGCTGCTTCACATGAAAAAACCTAACTATATATATTCCTAGTCATAGAAAACAATAATGTATTTCTTACCTAGTAAATTAGTTGATATTCTAATTTATCTTGGATAATGAAGGTTCAAGCTTCCTTTTCTGGTATTTTGTAATCTTTAGTAACCATGACAAAGTTTTCCACTCCAATATTAATAATAAAAGTATTCATTTGATCTCACTAATATTCATAATCACTCCCATAAAAATAAGTGGCCTATTTAGGTTTAGATTGTCAATTTATCCAATATTCATTCCTTCCATCTTCTAAAACAATACTTTTCCACTCCACACGTTAGTGTAGTATGTAGTTATAAACAAAATGTTAATAATAGAAATAAAATTGTCTTATATAAATAGATAAAGAAAGTAAAACAAAACAGTGGAACCCTACTCTAACACCAAATGTTGGATCGTAATATAAATGTAAATGTATATGAAATGGAAAAATATAAGGGGTGAATTATATGTTTAAAAATGTTTTATTTAAACTCTTAAGAATGTACTTAGTTTAATATGTCTTAAACTAACAAAATTAAAAACCAAAAAAATGATCATATAGGTCTTGCAACCGATGGATATCATATGATGTAATAATATAAGTAATGAAAATAAATTGTATTCAAATTGAATAAAATAATCAGAGTATTATAAATGTAATTGGATATACCATTCAATGTATAGAATCTCTTAATATAGAATGTAATGAATGAATCATAATTGAAACAATTACAATAGTAATTGAATATGAATATAGATGAGAAAAGAATGATTCCATTTATATTACAAATACCCGTAGAAATTTAAAGGTATTATAATTCTTTTACCTCAAAGAGTAGGGTATCATTTCACATAGGATAAAAGGTATGTCTTACCACCTCCTTAGTAATCCGTCAATTCTATGGTCGACATGACTGTCTACCTATCCTTGGAAGCCCATGATTAAGAAAGTAATCTACACCTCTATCTTTGAAACACTTGAAATCCCTTTATACGATGATCAAAAACACATCTTCCTATCTCCTTAGGCCTTTTCTCATTATCCCAATGGTCGGACAGACAAATAAAAACAAAGAAGTTATAGAAATACAAGAACTTGGAAAAAACTTTTCACATATTTTGACCTCATGTATTTCGCACAAAGTAAGAGAGAAGTAACATTATCCCTCTCTAGATTATGATAAAATAAAATGTTGTAAACGTTATTCTATTTTGTTTGAAAGAAATCTTATTTATTGGACTTATTTTCCCATGGTAGTATTTCCTCCAATGGTCCTATTTCACCAAAAAATTCAGAGGGACTTGGACAACTTGCATTACAATAGTGAAAATAAATAGAATACACGACATCATTTTGTTTAGTGTATTACTAACTCAACGGCATTGTTTTAGTTAGAAAATTGTATGTACAAATGTATGAAACAATTTTTATGAGAAACATGAAATCTATATTAAAGTTAGACATGAATTCAATGCATTATTTGAGTATAATTCATAACTTGATTATGATGCTTAACATGGATAAGATGCATATCGGGGTTACGATTCATGTCCTGGTTATGAATCATATTATGCCTACGATTCATATAGTAATGTCAATATATAACATGGTTACAATGCACGATGTGATTACGATGCATATTCTAGTTTTTATTCATGGTTACGATGCATTATATGAATGTGATACATATGCTAGTTACTATACACAACCTTGTTACGGTACTTGCAGTTATGATGAACAATTATGATTCAATACATAACCTTGTAATGATGCATGTGGTTATGATGAATGACTATAATATATAATATGAATGCGATACATAACCTGGTTACAATACATGACCTGGTTATGATGTGTGTGGTTATGATTCTTGTGGTTACAATGCATGATTACAATACAATACATAACCTAGTTATGATGAGAAACAATATATGTTACTTGAACTGAAAAAATGGAACATTATTACTATGTAGATCAAAAACATTTTTGATTACAATGGAAAACAAAATATGTAATAATGATTGTATGTTATTACAATATATGTAATTATAATGAGAATACAACATATGAAAAAACAATATATGTAACTACATTTAGAATACAACATATCTGGTAATGATGTAAATAAATATACATAATAAAAAAGAAGTAATTTTATATATCCAAAACTAAAATATCAATGGTAAAGTCAAAAAAAATTGGCTCCTAAAAAATAGGTATAAATTAATTTAAATTTCATCACGCAGATGAGATGAGAAAACAATTTTTTAAAGAGAATAAAATAAAATGTTTGAAAAGATTTTATATCCAATTTCTTTGTGGGATTTATTCCAATGACATATATTGGATTAATAGATGTAAAATTTATCAAATTTTTCTCTAAAATATATTTAAAATATAATATAAGTATATAAAAAAATTATACAATAATTTAGTTTTCAATTAAAAATAAATGTTTTCTGAAAAATATCACAAATTCAATTAAAAATTTATTTAATATTTATCTTCATCCTATTAGTATTATTTGATAAATGAAATTTTTTTTTTCAATATATGACATATATATTTCTTTAATATATATATAAGAGTGTTTAATTAAATTTATTAATAAAACATGGAATTCTATTCATAAATTTATTTTTCTTAAAAGCACATCCTATATATTCAATTAGTTTATATTTACATTAATTATTAATTGGTAACCAAATAATTAATTATATAAAAATGTTTAAATTCAATTTTAAATTTTTTTTAAGCTCATTCATTCCCCTAATCTAATTTATAGGTGATAACTATAATGTTAGATAATAATATTAATAGTATATTATTGTAAGGTAATACTCGATCTTGTGTGCAACAAAAGTCATCAAAGGAACTTGGGGTTTATTGAAACAAAAGAGAAACATTGTAATTCATATGAAACAGGATGAACTATGTATTTCATGTAACCCTTGATATCAAGGAATTTAAATTATTTTTAATGAATATATTTCATAAAATATCATGATGTTACATCCTAGCCACCTTAAAATGAATTTCACCCTAAAATTTCATATTAGTTATAAATGGATTAAAAATTCTATAAATCATTTACTAAAACCAATATCATAAAAATGAATTAAAAACCCCCCTTAAAAATGGATAGTTGGATACATAAATTTCTTCTGATGGTGATCATAAATAGGTTTTCACATAGGAGAACATAGGTTGTAATGGAGGAAAATCATAAATAAATATGGAGAGTGATTTAGGTAGTTGATCATAAGAATGTGATTGATCAATGGAATGTTAAATCCCTAAAAACTATATATATATATGATGATAAAAACCATTGGAATATCAAAAATGAAGGTACTAATATAAAATTTTATTTTAGGATCATTTTTATAGAGCTAGGAATTTCTCTTACAATCTATATTAAGAGAATAAGGAAATATAATTACATAATGAGTATACATTTATCCATTAATCAATTTCCACCATTGTCTCATTTTTTTCCTAAACCATTAGTATTCAGGATAAACATTTTTTTTCTCAAAGCACTAAAATTCACTGTTAACAGATCATTGGACCCATGAAATTGTGAAAAAAATTTGTGTCCATATCTACTAATTTTCTAAAACAATATGTTTATCCTAAGTTATAAAATAAAAATAAGTTAATATCTAAAACTGAAAATTAACACCATTAGATCGTAATTGATTTTTACTTTTCAAAAAATTAAAAAAAATCATTAGTTATCATATTAACCTTAAATATTATAAATTCCATAAAACAAAAGTTCAAAAGTAAATTCATACTTGTCATTAACTATATCCTTACATAAACATAAAAACAATAAAAATATACCAAAAATTCTTTAATCAATTTTTTTCTCATCATAATAAACCACATAAAGAGAGTCTAAAAAAATAACATATGGTTATCCATTGAAAAAGACTGATCTACCATGATCTATATCCACTTCACTATATGTCCCAACATCAACATCTATAGTAGAAATATATTTTCCCACATCTTTTTGTTACTGATCATAGTGATTTCCTCCATGATTATGTAACTTCAGAAACACATTAACATAACTTCCTAACACATTGAAACAAAAACATTTCACTATTGACTTGCAATTTTTCGTCTCATTTTTGGATTATTCATGACCCTTTTTTCGGTCATGTTCTCTACAACCAAACAAAACGCACTTGTAATACTATCCAAATGAACATATAAATTCCTAGAAATGTATTCTACCTCACTTGGAAAAAGAATTGGGAAAACCTGTAAAATTATTAGTTTGTTACATCTCATTTTCCTACCAGTATTACCATTTCATACTATTTTCATCTCGTGGCACAAAAGTATCGATAAACTCAAACTCAAATTTCTTATAAAAATAAAATTATATGACATTGTAAATTCCCAAGAGGAAAATCCTCTTCGTACGATTGGTTTTAATCCCAAGTAAAATCTATTAATTTAGATTTCAATTTCCTTAATATTGTTCAACACATACTTGTCCAATATTATGAGTATTTCTTCATATACAACAATAGAAGCTTCATATTTATACCTCAGTTATAAGAATTAGTTCTCTATCCTAAGATAAATGACCTTTAGTAAATATCTCTCAATGAAAATATTCATAAATGTTCCATATTTCATAAAATCAATACCATATTTCTCTTTGGATGTTTTTTACCAAATAACACATCGATTGGATTGACCTTTAAAACCATTTATATAACTAGTTACCTTATGATGTTCTAAACATCCTATGAAATCAAATAGCTTATCCATGAGATTGATCCATCCTTCACCTAGAATTGGGTCAGATGATCCATTAAATGATGGGGGGCATTGAATCCTGAAATTATCTATTATAAACATGTTCCTTAGAGGTATATTTGGTTTATCTCTAACATGGATACCACAACCATTAATATCTTGTTTTAACAGATCCATCATAGTACCATACATGTATATTCTAATTCCAAATATCTTAGGATGGTGATTTGGAAGGATATTTTCTTCTCAATTCCCTCCCACATCATCTTCCTTATTTCCTCCATAGAGAAAAATTCTATGCAAATATACTTTATAGGAAGAAACGTGGTAGTCATTGAAATTCTACACTATTTCAATTAAACCATATATTAAAATATTATAAGGGAATTATATTAACACTATCCAAACATATAACATTTTATAAACCCTTACTTGGATTCCAAATATAAGGAACCATCCATAAACATTACATAATAATATTTTTTATCAATAAGTAACATTCATTCACTTTTAAAATCTTTTAAGGTTTAGTGTTTTAGAGAATTAGGTCATAAATTATACTTTAAAAAACAATGAAATATAAATTGGACACTTCTGATTAATATAAATTTTCCCATTATATAATAAATTTAAATTATTAAATTAATTTATTTCAGGTTGAATCTCCATGAATTTCGACATGACTTATTCTTTTCCCATTTCCATCATTAAGAGTTCATAAAACCATTTAAGAATGTGAGATGATCACAAAAAACTCAATATTGGATACACAAATATGTAACACTATTATTCCTATAATAACAATAAAACCAATGAAAATATAATCATAATGTATTACTGTTATCCCATAATAATGAGTATATACATACCTTTGAAAAAATATTATTTAATACTATATTTATAGTGAAAAGAATACCATAAATCCAATAATATGCGTAGATAAAACCTAATGTTTTCATGGGGATGCAATTATACTTTTTATTCTTTTACATGGAATAACCGTGTGTTTGAATTCCAAACATGTCACTATAAAAAAAAGTATAAATATATGGCTGACTTCAATGTCCAATGAATTAGAGGGATATCACAGACCCACCCATCATTGTTTTATCACAGATCCACCATTCATTAATTAATCATAAAACCACATTTCATTGGTTAATCATGTAACCACCTGTAATTGATTTATTTCGTATCCACCTATCAAATTTCTAAGTAAAATTACATAATCAAAACAAATAAAAGCTTCTAATTTCCATTAACTCACTAAAACAAATTAACTTTTACTCATAATAAAACATTTCAATATATTGAAATAATCAATCCTTTTTCAAAACCCATTTTAAATAACAAAATACCCCGAAAAAAGAAAAGAGGGGTATATGTTTTCTTTTGAAAACATGAAGGTTTGTAGAAGAATACAAGTATGAAATTTGAAATAAAATTTCCACTATAATATTTTTATATCCATATAAACAAAAATGTAATATAATATCAAAAAACTCATCATGAAGGAAAATAATGATATTTTTAAATCAACGTTTCTCATGCCACTTGGAAATAGTTGAATTATAATCCCCATACAAGAATAAAATTTAACAAAATATTAAATAACATGATAATAAACAAATTCATGACATGGTATGTTGAATGGGATTTATATTAACCATGTAAAAAATTGTGGGTGTATAACATCTATAAATTCAATAATGAAATGATATTGTGATGAAGTCCATTACCTTGAGTTTGACTTGTCATGTGTGTCTTTATCTTTCAAAATAATGAACTTATGTTCATTACTTAAATTAATGAGAACCCTTTTTTAATTATTTATTTTATTTCACCTGTTACAATGTTCTATAAAACTACATACTTAATGAAGTATTTGTGAGGTGTTTTGACCATATTCGCTTTATGTGTCAAAAATACTATGTTTGGTTGAATATGGTCAAAGAGTTCATTAAATAAAACACTATGGAATTAAAATCAGGACAAAATTATCATATTTATGCATATATTATACTTTTAAAAACAACCATGAAATATTTTTATTATAAATGAACCAATGTTACAATAATGGAGATGGTAGACCATAAGTACACATGAGTAACGTTCCCATTATTCAATGATCATTATAGAAATAAGGTAAATAAAATGTATCTTTATAAGAATATAATTATATAATGATTCCATATTATTTAATCATATATAATTATATATAGAATTTGTTTTTGTAAGAGCAATCACATCGCTTCATGGAGGTGGTAGTCCACATGTCCACGAATGATGTTATCACATTTTCAGTGTGTGCAAAGGTAATAATGAAAGTGATATATTAAAATTATAAAAATATAAACATGTAAATATAATCATAATTATGTTATTATTATCATATATAATAATTATATCTACCCTTATTACCATTAATGTAACACATTAGTGAGAAACTCTTCACATCGGTTCATGAGGTGGTACTCTTCCATACACTGGAGAGACATTATCATATCCCCTATAGTAAGAAATGTTGAAAGGGTGTATATGATATACCAAATAAACATGTATATTTATGTAATAAAAATCATAGATATCATATATAAATAGTATGTACATCATAATTTTCAATCGTTAGAGGTGGTAATGGAAAAATGAATGACATCATTTCATGACATGGTAGTCCCCCGTACAAACGAACAATGATTTTGTTACACATTTGATGTAAGTGTGTGTATTTTTAGGTAAAAACCTTAACATAAAAACATATAAGTTTGGATACTTATTTTAATATATAATAAAACAAGAAAAATAATTGAAGTGGTAGATAAATTAATAACACAAAAGTGTACATTGAGGAATGCTACCTCATCTTTATGTAACTATTTTTTGTTTCCAAAAAAGGACTAACATGGTTTTTTTATTCCCAAATATTTGATTTTAGAAAGAGATTATTGATTTTTTGAGTCTATTTGGGTTGGTTTTTTCTGAACCCAAGTGGTGTGAGCAGTGTGAATTTGGGGAAGAGGGGGTTTCCTTTTATAATTAAGGGAGAGGGAACACTTGGAATTTTGAAAAATAAGTTAGGTGTGACAATGTATTTTCAAAAAATGTTACTAAAAATACATTAAAATAAATAATATAATATTTAAGTTCGAAATAGGAACCAAAAATTTGATTTTGATGAGTTTCTAGGATATTTTGGCCCTTTTGTTTGTGATTTTGTCCATTGTTAAGATAGTATTTTTCTTAATTACTATAAATATTTTTAATTTCCTTCCCAAATATATTTTGTTAAAAAACTAGTTGAACATTATACGAATTATAAATTATTCTAATTCCAAAAATAAAATAATGTTTTCCAAATTAAAACCAAATAATTAACAAAAAATAATTTAAAAATAATTCCTCAAACGAGATGAGACAACATGCTTTTAATGAGAAACAATTCAAATGTTTTAAATTATTTAATATAAAAAATCATTGATTAAATAATTCAATTGAATTAAAATGTATTATTAGATATATTATTGATCAAATTTTAATTTAAAACCAATTTAAAATATAATTTAAATACATAAATAAATTAGATGAAAATGTAGTATTCATTTAAAATTCAGTGTTATACAATATTCATCAATAAAATAAACCTCTCAGAAAAATAAAAAAAAACTCACCAAAAGTATATTTTGATATTCTTATATAAAAAAATAAAGATTATTTTTTATATTATAAATTATAAAAGTTGAAAATTTTATTTGAAATAGGTGTGACATTAAAATGAAGTAAAAGTTACTTTTAGATAAACACATCTTTTTATGCTTAAAATTAGATTTATTCTTATCTTCAGTCATTATAAATAATTCATTAATTTAAAAAAAATTAATTGGTTATATAAAATATAAATTATATTAATATATTTCCGTAAGATTTATTAATTTAATTTATTAACATAAAATTCCATTCTGGTAGTAAAAATAGTTTTTCCTAACAAAACATCCTTTATATTCAATTTGTTATTATTTTAATTATAATTAATTTTCAACCAATTAATTTATTTTATAAACATATGTAAACTATAATTTCATTTTTTATTTAATATCATCATTTTTATGTCGTTCCAATGTCTTGGTGACAAATTGTTGGTTAAATTATAATATTAATTGTATAAAGTTGCCCAGTAAGACTCGGGCATGGGTTTAATAGAATTCATCAAAGGAACTCTATGTTCCATGAAATGAAATGTAATCTTGGTGTTATATGTGATTAATTATAATCTATTTATTGTGTTTAACTGCATTTATAAAATAATTTAAATTAATTTCAAAGAATTTATTTCATAAAATATCTAGATTTTACAAATATTTTATAAAATGATTTAAATTAATAAATATCATATATTCATAAATTTAAATGGTATATGGTTTAAAATAATAACCATTTTACACTTATAGGACATTTTATATTTATTTTAACCTTTAGGACCCTTAAAGAGTAAAAAAAACTGATATTTCTTTAATTTTTAAAATTCTTCATGGGGGAGGGGGGTAAATGTTGGGATATTTGATTAACATCACCTAAATTTTTTTACATTTTATAGAATTATATTATTAAGACTTATTATATTAATATATTTTAAAATATAATTTTTTATCTACATGATTCTAGGTTTGAAATTATATTAATTTAATATATTAAAGAATATCATGAGTTCCCCAAACCTCACTTATAAAAGAGAATCTCATTTCCTCCCTCATTCAAAATGATTGAGCCATAAAAATCAACCTTGAACATACCTAATATTATAAAATATTCCATACCTATGTCCTAGAATTTATGTTATATAAAAAAGAACATCCTTTGAAGGGATAATTTTTAATAAAAAATAATTTTCTCAATGATGAGGTGTAACTATTAAAAGTTTTCAATTTTATTTCTTCTTCTACCTCCTATAGAACATGATATCCATTATGAAAAAATGAATTAATTAATTCAAATATCCAGAGTTTTTAGTATGATGATGTAACATCCATTCTCCACCTTATTTCTATCTAACTAGAATTTAAAACATTTATTGTGCATACATATGTTGTACCATCTCCACATAGTGGTGTAATTAATTTTGTAGCAGCACATTACTTGGGTGGTTATGATGATGGTTTTAGAACATATATATGTTATTTATTTTAATAGTATGGTTCTGGAAATGTGAATAAAAATTTTCTTTGCTTTCATTCTATCCATTGAAAAGTGGAATCGGTACGCATGTGCACATACAAATTATCGCCTCCATGTAGTGATGTAAACAATTTTTCATCATCTCTTTATATGAAAACATATAAAAGTATATATAAATATTATGTTTAATATTAATTAAATGATTAAATTTATAAATATGGTGGAATAATGATCAACTTATAAACCCAAGATAGTGATTTTAATAAAAATTTAATAAATATTTGATAAGATGTTACAAGAAAATAATATATGGTATTATATATATGAGTATGGTTTTATAATACCTGTATAAAAATATACATTTAATATATTTGAGGTTTTAATGATTACGAAGAAATATGACTCATGATGTAAGACATTTTATGTTTCAATCCCATTTTAATAGGGTTTTTATAGTTAAATTTACATTAAAGGAATTACAAGAACCTTATATGATCAAAAAATTTCATTTTTATTCCCATATATAAATTTTTGGATTTTTTGTACCATTTTTCTCTCATTGTACACAAAATGATTTTTTAAATGATTTTTAAAAGTGGGAAATATTTATCAATTTTATATTGAATAATTGTTTTCATCCATATCCATGTCTTGTAAAATATTTTGAATTTTTTTGGATGTACTCCAAAGTCATTTTTATGTCATTTTTACCCATAAATAAATTTTTACAAAATTTTTTAAAAATAATCTCCCTTTCATTTTCGGAAAGAGGTATATTTTATTGAATTTTTGGAAACTAATTTTATATTAATGATTATATAATGAATGGAATTTCATACATTCATAACCACTCAATTCTTTCGTATAATAATTACATGTTTCAAATGTTAGTTAAAAAGAAAATTTCTTCTAAAATATTTTATAAAAATTTTAATTTTGATATAATAAAATGGAAATGGTATTTTTCATAAGAAATATTTCAATAATATTTTAATGTCATCTTTACTTTATGATCACATCCTTTAATGTAACATATTATAAACTAGTAATTTTATCCAATGATTTGATCTTAATTATTTATATGGATGTTTTATGATTATGATCATTTGATTTTTATGAAACACGTTCATTTTCCAATGTATATTCTATGATGAAATGTTCAAATGTTTATTATACTCATTTACATTCCATGTGTTATGAATCTATGAAATGATGAATGTTTTATAATCTTGTGGAACACATCTATGTGGTTCTCGTTATGTGAATGGTGGGATAATAATTATATATCCATACAATTAATTTAGAAAAGATTCATATCTAATGAGATTATTAAGGGAATCGAATTGATGTGCTCGATACACTATGGAAAAAATATAGGAATTCCTGATCAGTTGTGGGAAACATATAGGGATTCCATATCCATTATTAAGAACAGGTGGTGGGTCCTGATCTATTTTGATATGGGAAATAGTTTCTGATGACTCATCCACTAGGATTTCAGGTTCACATTAGTTAACCTAAATATATAAAATTATTTTGAGGAGTTTTATAGTTCTACACTTTTTTGACTTATTTTTATGATTATTATTTGATCTCATGGTTCATGATTTAATTATAATGACTTATCTCACTTATGTCAAATGTCTCTTAAAATGAAAATGTTTCATTTCCCAAATCATGATAATGATCCATTATAGATTGTGTATGAACATTATAAGTTAGGATTATTATCATATACCCTAAATCATATCTTATTATTTATTATGATAATTGATTAATATGTCCCATGTTTACCATTAATGAGCATATTAGTTCACCCATTAATTTGGTTCCTTTCCTTGAGTTATGATTTTTAAGTAATTTATTTAATAAAGGTTATAATTTTCGATGAAAATTTTCAGAGATATTGAGGAATGTGCTAAAATAAGATGTTTATTTATATATTCACCAATGAAACTAAAAAATAATAGTTTTGGCTTCAATCGTAATGTTATTTATTGAATATTCATAAAACAATATATAATATTTATATATAAATTTTTTTAATTACCTCAATAGACCCTAAAATATATTTTCATATGTTTTTATGCATAGGTGATCCTAAACCATCCATGGAGTTTAGCCGTTATTACCAAAAAGACATGAAATTTTAGGACTATCAAAGGACTCCCATGAAAAACTAATACATGAAACACGGTGTGGGGGGGGGGGGTTACCATCTTAAAAAACCAATCTATTTCCACTGACTGACAGTTAATACAAAAATTTATCCCAAAAATCCACATCGAGGCTCTCACACCATACCTAAAGTCCTGATTATTATTTAGACAGAATGAAATAATGATTCCATTGATAGAGAATCTCACACATCGTAGTGCATAATAGGGAATACTCAACCAATATTATTTCAATGTATAATATCTTATGCCCCAAACCCATCGAGGAGATTACCTAACCTATTTAGGGAAATTGAGAGGGAACTGCTATATGAAACATACAAATATTATTAAATACATCCATGATCATCCAGAATCCATGAAAAATATTGGAAATGGTGAAGATATGATCATGGTCACTCCACCACATTTCACCAGTCTAAAGAAATATCCGAAATCTTCAAACCCACATTTCTAATACCTTCATTTTGTCATATCTAAATATTTTTAAAAAAACCATTTGGAATTAACCTCAATCATTTCTCTATATCCCTCATTCACAAAAATATTTCATAAAACATCTTTTATGGACAATTACTTCTCATTATATGGATTTCACACGTTCGCTTCTCAATATAAACTACATAAACACTCATTCATATTGTGAAGAAAACATGGTTATAGATAGTTTTGCTAACATGGGTTTAAATCAAGACACTACCAAGTTGGATGATCTCCCTACCGATCTTCTTCCTTTTCATGAAAATGAATGTAATATGAATCTTTATTTTAGACTTTTTTAAGTGATTTTTTATAATATATGTGAGTTGGTATTTTTGGGCCAAGTCATAATATTTTAAAATAAAAAAGGAACATATGATACATATACCATTGAATGAATAATGACCACAATGGTCATCTCAAATATGGAAAACATATCTAACTCACTTATCTTCTATATAAAATATAAATTCACCAATAGCAATTCTATTTTCTATGTATTGATTGTATTAAAACTATTAAATTAAGATATTATTTCACTAGGACTCTCCAAACTACTTGTCTCTGAATAGGGTACCTCTCATGCCTTGTTGAATGATATAATATATGGCCCACCATCGTATGGGATACTTAGAGACACTGTAACTATTGGAGGGAACCAATATCTAAAAGCACATGATAGTCACATGAAAAACATCTAATTGTTTAATGGGAATGTTCTAATCCCATTTAACATGCACCACTCAATCATCTGAATACCATTATCATCAATGAAAATGGATATGGATCCATAACCACTAATAAAACATCTTCATCACGTATTCAAATAGGAAAGAGTATGCCACTATTATGTTTTAAATGGAAAGATAATCATATGGGATTATTGATTTTCTCAAATATGATATTAGGTTTAGAAATAATGAAAACTCTATAAAAATGGGTAGTATGCAATATGTACTAGTATTACATAACAGGACCTCACATATACCAAAGCTAGGTAATTAACTCAAGTTAACCATGGCGTGTACACCCATAGTACACGAGGTATCCATATACTACACTAGGTCTAGGATACGTGATAAATATTTCATGGGACCACACATAGATCAAGTCGTATTTCTTCATATGGCGCATACTCATACATACCAATGTGTCACACATGGGTTCCTACACGTGTACATGGGTCATCAATATATAATGTCTCCTAGGGTTCTATATGAAATATCAATGTAGACTAGATGCCTCATATATATTTTTTATGACCTATTATAGAAAAAATTCTACAAAACATTTTTTTAATACCACACAAAATATTTTTAGAAATTCTAGACACAAAATAATACAATGAACACTATTTCACCAAAAAAATTAGAAATCAATTTGAAACCAATTAAAATATAAACCAAAAGAAAAATATAAACTAGAACAATAGGCATGAATTAAAAACTAATCTATTTTTTTTGAAATTGAAATAAAAAATCCATACCTCATGGAAGATCACTGAATCATTATTATTTAATGCCTTTGATCTATGTTCCATGGTCAAATCACTCTGAATCCACACTTAGTATCATATCTAGAAGGATTACCTCGATCATTTTCTAGTGAACCCCTACATCAACAATGATGGATAAGACTAATTCCTTTAATTAATGAAATGAATAATGTGGGGGTAATAAGGTATAAAAACAATAATTTAATTAAATGGAATACTATTTAGTTAGCCTATACATAGGTCTAAAACCTGTGCCTAAATTACACCTCATGTAGAAAAAATCCCCCTTTTCAGATTAAATAACAGTGTCCTAATTTCCATATGGATCTTCTTTTAAGAGATATCGATATCCAATCCTATGAGAATAAATAATATTTATTTAATATGTAATAAATGCTCTTAATAAATTTTCTGATATTGAATCTCACTAAAAACACTTCTCTCAAGTAAGCATGAAGTTATAGAATCAAACAAACCATGAGAATATTTTTATATGGATATTTTATTGTATTAAATTTTTTACATTACATTTTAGAAAGGCATCAGGCTCTGAAACATCTAATAACACAATATATTTCTCATGGGAAACCCCAAATAATAAAAATTTCCCCTCCAGAGATATTTTAATCCTCATAAAGGTAACAACTATAATTGACTTCTGAGAAAACCTCCAACAATCCTCAAGTAGGAAAAAAGATGAATTATTCTTGATCCCCCTAGATCAAGAGGTATAGAGTATATAGGGATCATTAATATATTTCAAATGTGGCAAAATCACATCCTAATATTCTAGTTTTTTACACTGTGTCGAATACTTAATTCCTCAACTTCTAAAAAACATCAACCCAACTCACTTGAATCTTTATTCACAAACACAACACTCCATGTTAAGGCACACCAAGGATTCCCTCCAATAACCTTCATCATGATATTAAAGGAACTTCATCAATCCCAACATGTAAAAAATTCATTAACAAAATGTAACTACTGGGTATGATTCGTTCACTGTGGAACATACTAGTAGAATCATCATCCCAAAATTAAAAAGCCTCAACAATAATACTATCTTCACAGGATAATTATATAAAATAAACATTTTCTCTTATAAATATTAACCAGAGTTCCATAGCATAATGTAGGATCTTACTACCACACCTAATAAATAGTAACCAAGAAAACACATCAATGTTTTCTAATTCATGGATCTCTTGTATATCCACACTCTCATCCTTCATCGTGAACTAATATAGGGATACAAAAACCACACCACTAACACTACTGGGGTCCTTATCCACAATATGAAAGTTCATAAATTTTATATGATTACCATGTGTGACATCCTATTCATTTCAATCACCTTGATACACTCTTCTGGATATCAAGAAAAATCCACAACTTTTTAATGGAAACCTATAAATTATGTAAAACACATGAAACACTGCCAAATATGGAATGTAATCAAGGTAACTAAAATCTATTCATCATTCCACATATGAAAAATGATAATTCGGGGTGAAATTCACCTATACTAAAGTACATAATAAGGCTTAATTCTACTGGAATCATATGGTACTAGGTGAATGGCCCCATTCACTAGAAAATGATAAAAAAAAATAATAGCAGAGTCTAATCTCCCACACATAAAAATCTCAAAAAGAATTCTATTTCCAAGGTCATAAACAATTCATGGAACTCATTATAACATACAAGTATTCATCTAAATCCCCAGCTATGGTTTACTGGGAACAAAATAAACAAAATTTAGTCCCCTAAATTGTAAAAATATTCTCAATATAGGTAATATTTTTAGACTTAGTTAAAGGTTGACCAAGAATAATCAATAAAACACCATAAGTGTCTAATATAAATATATTGAAATTAATGGGGAACTATCTTTCAATATCTTCTTTCACAAATAGGATAAATAGGGATAACCAATGACCTCTAAGGTATAACTTCATCCTAACTTCACTGGTCTATAGGTCTAATAGAAGTATCTATCAACCCAATCCAAAACAAAAAATTGAGATAAAAAAACAAGAATTCATAAGAACACCCACACTATAAAAAATGTCATATACCACACCTCAGTCACATCAATCATTTCTCTAATTCTCAATATTAATTCCATTAAAAAGGAAAATCATTATAATGGTCATCATTTATCATGTGTAAATCACCCACCAAACAATGTTCCTGATCTATGATTCCTTTCAAAAACAATGATGGGAATTCAGACTGACCATGGCTCCCAATAATGACATATAGTTAATCAATTTCATCTATCTCTATACAATGGTTTTAATAAAGAATTATAGACCAGGACCATGGATCACCCCATGTGAAACCCTAAAAACGAGAATCACTATTAAATTATAAGCATCATTCAACCCCAACATGTTGTTGATTTGAGATGAGGGACTCACACGTCATTGGGTGTCAATAGGCTAGGTCGAAGACTACCTCATTCACTTGGGATGTTGGGAAATCCTATAAATCCTTTTAAAAATTTATTAATCAATTCAATGAATTTCATAAAAACCTCAGTTGAGGGAGTATAAACTCTTAATACTTGATCATACACCTCATCGAATGAGGTGGTTACCTGACCCTACCTATAAGATGATATGAAAGATCATCCACCTCCTTAAATGAGGGGAGATTAACCCATCTTATCTCTCAAGATAGAAGATCCAATAAGAAGGGTTATGAAGTTGATAACTACCCTACCTGAAAAATTCCACCATATAGTAATTATAGAAAAGAATCCCAACCTCACTTAAAGACTCCTCATGTATGGGGAATAGGAACTCAATTTGAGGATAACATACCTCATATGAGCTTCTCTAAATAAGGAGAATATATAATTTATAAATAGAGGACCATGATCCACATATATGTGGAGAGATACTGATATTTTATGTTTTAAAAAATAGTGAATCCTAAGCCCTCAAGACCTAGAAGGGAGACCAAACTTACATATAGGTTAAGACAATAGATAATGCACCTTGGATGATTAGTTAGATTCCTAAAAAATTATCTTGTGTTATTAAAAATCAGGATATTGAAGATTGAACCTCATAGAAAGAACGCACATATGGAAGTAGTCTCAATGGATATTATTATTAGTATAATGAAAATTTCATACCTCTAGAAAAAATTTATATAAGGGAGATAATTATACTAATTTCATAGCATATACATCATGAAAAGATGTCACATCATGGTATCAAAAAATTCACTAACCAAATAATAGGAGTTGGGCTATATAACTATACCATGAAACCAATTCTATATATACTCTATATGTCTAATTGGATTATTATAGTTTTATTGTAGAAATATGATTGAAAATACATTCTATATAGGTTCCCAAGACTAACAAGAAATCCTAATCACCTAGATCATTTTAACCCCACAAATCACATACCAAAATCATGAGACACATCTCTCCTAACTCTACCAAGTTGAAAACCCCAATATCATTCATATCTATCAATAACAAACCCAAAAATACCAGTTTTTTTATTGGTGTTAAGATCAGTGTTAAATTCCAAGCCTACCACCAATAGGCATGCAGATGGACGCTAGATTTTAGTAGCCATAACAAAACATGGGCTACCTTGACCTAAATATCATGGATTAAGAGATATACAAACCAATAACCTGAAAAGATACTCACAACCATACATGATATAAAAAATCACTAAAATATAACATATACATATGTGTTTCTCATGTTATAGGGAGAATACGTCCCCCATATAATGTCATCTATAATATGTATCTCATTGGATATTGAATCTATCCATCCCCACCAAGATCATGTTCCTCAGTACAAGGTCCAAAGTCCAAAAATATATAAATTTTCATCCTAGAAACACCATGTATGGGATCACAAGGTCCATGCATGGTTGAGTATAAAACAACATAGTCGCATTCACATAAAAAAATGTAAATAAAGGCAGAAGTGAGGAAAAAATGATGAACCATAAGACCTACCATTGAAACCCAAGTGATAATCACCATCTAATAAAACCATTCCCAAAATACCTCACATTAATCTACCATACCTAATAGGGAGGATAGATAAAACACTAAATGATCACTTATATGAATAGATAGTACACCACAAATAGGTCCCACGCCTCATTAGAAGACACCTACCTTCTCAAAACCCACTATAGATAACAAACTCAATAATGCATAGAAAAATTGAAAGAGCTTAAATTTTATCATGACTAATCGAGTTGGGATTTCGGAGTCATTCTAGGTCACCAGTAATGGTGGTGGCCTCTGCACCGGTCCCTATTCCCCTAGAGGGGGAGGGACCTTCGTCGATCAACATGGGTGTGAGATCCCCCTTCTCTCCCTTTTCTAACCCAGACCTTCTTCCACCTTTTCCTCAAGATTCGCTATGTCTGAAAGTCCTAGATCTGTTCGAAGCGAGTCCCAATCATCTGCTTTCACTTTCAACGTTTTATGGAGCCTATTCCCTCAAGAATCTCACCCTGGTTTCCTAGTTTATGTAGCGTCGCCCCTCAGTGGATTCGTTCGATCATCATGTCTTCGCGTTATGGAATTTACAAGAGTGAATGACGGTGGGTTTGCATGAAAACAGAAATATCATGATTCATTTATCATCGGAGGAATACCTAATCAGATCCCAGTCTGGGGCTCCTAGAAGCTTCAACAACTGCTGATTTTACATTTTTTGCTGGTAATATGAATTTCATATGCAGCATGACTATCCAACAATGGTGATTTTGGTTAGTTTCTCTAATCATCCCCTCCCTTTTCAAAATCCCTTGGTGATTCATATGCTTTCTAACTTAGTTGGTAGATACCTTTTCTCCGATAGCCATACGCAGTCACTTTTTCACCCCATTAACTAGCATGCCTATGTGGAGGTGGATGTGTCCAAGGTGCTGTTCGATTATGTCTAGATTACAATTGGTGAATATTTCAGGTGGATGCAGCTGGTGGTCTATGAATCTTGGTCTGAGTTCAGCATAGGATGTAAGCTCTTTGGAAATTCTCAAGCTCTTTATTTATGGAGGGATACGACTCTCTCCAAGGAGAAGCCTACAAATAGTGTTATGGGTACACAGTAACATGCTGAGTTTGTTGAGCCGGAGTTTAATCTAGTGGGTGCAGCTTATGAGGGTACTGATGCAAGGGGCGTGCAGAGTGGATCGTGGGAGGTGAATCCCTTGGTGGATGAGTTAGTAATTCCTTGGAAGAATTTAGTGGGTGAGGCCCCTGAGTGTACCGATTCAAGGGGCTTGCTAAGTTTATCTCAGGAGTTGAATACCTTAATGGATGATGTTTTTAACCGATTTCAGACTGATTTCAGCGCACCTCAACTCCATATGCATGCTGCTTCAGGGATTTAGAAATCTGGTGGGGAGGAGGAACATTCTGGAAGTGTCATCAAACAGGTGGTTTCATGAAGTGTGGATGATGGAGTTTCCTCATTACATGGTATGGCATCTTATGTAGAGGAGTAGTACTCAGGTGGCGGTAGGAGGGACAAAGGTGATAAGTCCCTGGAATAGGCTTGAAAGAGTACAGTTGTGGTTGTAGCTAGGGAAAGCTCTATAGGAATTGAAGGTATTGGGCTGGCTAATCAGTTTGATTCTTTGGTAGTTGAGGATCCTGCCCAAACTGTTGGAAATGACTTGGTCAGAATATCTGCGAATTTGGAGATGGCATCTGAGAGGGAGTCCAGGGGCGAAAGATAAAGCCTCTTTGCCGGAGATATAGAGGATGCGGACCAGGGAGGCATGTACCCTAGTCCAAGGCAGAGAAAGAATAAAAGGGGTAAAAGGAAAGAGAAAAAGAACTAATCTCATTTTCCTTTGCCGATGGAGACCAGATCGACAACGAATTTGAACGGAAAGCAGATAGAGTGCAGCCCCCATTCCTCCGAGGTGGCCTCCCAGAAATGGGAGGTGGACGATAATACTTTGGATATGCTATTTAGATCAGATGAGGTTATGATGGAAACTATACTGATAATCAAAGCTTCCAATGAGGAGGTAGAAAGAATGATGGGAAATATGCTTAAGGTGTCCACTAATGATGAGCATAGTGCATGGATCGACAAGCAGGACTTGATTCTTGTTCAGGGGTTCAACAATGGAAAGATCAATGTAGAGGAGTACATACATGAGTGGTGAAAGCTGGAATTCAGGTTTGAAGACTTTCTGATGGGGCAACCAGATATCTAGGTAAACTCTTTATCATAGAAACTGTTTAGAGAGATCAAAACGGGTAGGCTGCAATTTCACTTTAATGGCCTTGTACTCTCCTTCATTTCTTGATTTGGTTTCTAACTTTATTCCTTAAAAGTGATTGATAATAAAAATTTAACTTTTAAGTGAAGCTTAAAATTTTATCATTATAGCTAAGGTAATCTGACAAGATCTCATATAACATCCTATTTTTATAGTAATTTAATTATTTTATTTGGTATTATTTTATAATTTTTTTATATGTATTTCTGTTATTATAAAAAATGGTCACACTTACTAATGTTTTAAGGTGTTTTGTAAAGGAAAATGTGTTCAAAGACTAAGGTGTATGTGTAAAATCTATTTACCATTTCCATCATATGGTTAATGGGAATATTTTTATGTTTAAATAGATTTTATATGCATTAGATAAGGGTATCAAGGCATATATGAAGTTATGTTTTACGATGTGTACTGGCCGGATAGTTTGTGTAATGTTATGTTCTGAGATGTGTAAGAGTTCCAATTTGTCCAAGAGTACTTTCATAATGGTACACCATCTCTATTTAAGTGTTTTTATAGAGTTGCATAATGGTATCCCCATTTTTATAAGTGTTACATAAGGGTATGAAGATCACTACCTAAGGGATCTGTGTGTTGTATATGATTCGCATGACCCATATATAAGGGTAACACACCTTTTAATGTCTCTTATAAAGGTAATCCAAACACTGCGTAAAGGTAACATGGATTTTATAATTGTTGGGTAAGGAAAAAGCTAAGTAGTTTCATGGTAAATCTATCTATGTGTAGTGGTAACTGATCAGTTATAAATGATATATATTGGTTGTATGAAGTTATATATGGGTAAATATGTATCTAAAAATTATATAAAAGTAAAATAATTCCCCTTATATGACACATATGATCTATTTACAGGTAAAACCGTGATATCTTCTTAAATCACCCATTTTAAGGAAATATTTTACATACTCCCCTTTTCATTTCTTCTTCTTCTAAAATGACATATAACACATTTTTAATGATTTAAAATAGTTTAAATTATGAAATTTGTTTTATTCAACCCTTTAAAAATTGTATATCCATTTTAAATGTTTTTTAAAACCTTCCAAATAATAATTTTAGTGGAATAAAAAGAATTAAATTTAGTTTTTATTCAAGGGTTTTAAATTCTATAATGTCCGGTGTTTTCATTTGAAAAATACACAAATCCATATTGATTCAATTTTGGTCGTACTATTCAGTGGGGTTCAGTGATTCCAATTACATGGAAATCATTTGAAGGGTGTTTTTTTTATTTTTTATTTTTTCGTGGGGTATATATGTTCTCTTGTTGTAGTGTTGAATCAATCATTAGGTGTTTTTCCCTTTCATTTATGTTGTTGGTTTAATAATGAAATATTAATTTTTAAAACAATTTTTATTATATATTATATATTGGATTTATAATTGAATTAAAAATATAATTTGAAATGTTGATAATATAACATCCTAGTATATTATAAGGAAACAATACTTTCTATATCTTATAAGATACACCACAAAGAGCTTAAACGAACAACTATATATTTTTATTTTAATGATTACACTATAAACTCACTGTTAAATTGGTTGGTATGAATCAGAATAATAGACTGATTAAACAAATATAATTTCACAACACAATAATAATTAATCATTTCCATTATATAAAACAATTACAAAATTTTTATTAAATCCATTTTATTATTAAAAAATATGTTTTCTTCACAAATGTGTTTTCTTCTTTTTATGGGAAAATACTATAATTTCTAAAAGATATAGACAATTTATTTGAAGTAATTAACTTTTTTTCTTAATTTTTCATTTTAAAATTATCTTAGGTATAATGTCTGATAATTTTCTAAAAACATTGAATTTTCTATGAATAGTTATTAAATAATTATTTTTATTGTAAATTGTATTTCATTTTAGAGAATTTATATCGTATTTTTTTCAATTTTGTTTGAAATTTTTATTAGTATATTTTTATTTAAAATAATCATATTATGTTTTTCAAATGTATTTTACAATTTTATTTAGTGTAAATAATTTTAAATATAAAAATTTAAATTTTCTAAAAAGCTTTATTTGATAAATTTTTATGGTTTAAATTTAATTAAAACCTGAAACATATGGATTTCTAATTTTTTAAAATTGGTTCCATATTTGGAATTAGTGGGCCTAAATTAAATAAATAGTCCAATTTTAGTTTATTTATATAAGAATATAGTGATTTTTAGTTTTTGTTAGCATGGTAAAAGGTAAATATTATAATTAAGGGTAAAAAAATATTAACAGAAAATCAAGATCAGCCATAAATTTTCTAAAATATTATTATAAGATTAATTTTAGTCCCAAAACATTCATGGTTTAAATATATGTCTCTTTTTTTAATTTATATGATATTATGATATTTATAATGTAATATTTTATGAAATATCAAAGATATCGCACTCACATTTATAATAAACAAAACATTTTTAGTATGGGGTTATCTGGAGGATATGTTCTACTAAAAATATAAATTTTTAAGATAAAATATTTATCTTATTCATGATAATTTTTTTAAATTATATTAATGAAATAATTACCTTACATGGTTTCACCACGCTACTATACTAATTATTTAATTAATGGTCATGTCAAACAAATGACATTAAAAATATTTATATAAAGAAAATTTCATATAACATCGGCGATAAAATGATTTTTTAGATTATCTTGACATAATAGGGATATTATAAAATAGTTTTTTAATTATAAGTGTTATCACAGAATTATTAATTTCAATGTAATGAATTGTTCTAAAAACTGCCATTATGGATATTTTATAGTAAATAAAATTTTTCTAAATGGTAAAAAATTACTCAAAATATTAAATTATGCCACATGAATAGGATAAGGTTGAAAATGTAAACAATAGTATATTTATTGGTTGTTTTTAATTTTATTGAAATCATATTCACTCTCAAAGTGTAATAATCCATGTTTTTGGGGTAAGAGATTAAGGGGTCAAATAAGGGTAAAAACCAAATGATAAGGGTATATATATTGTTGAAATATAAAACTTTTATTTTATGAAATTATTTAAATTCATAATCATATTCTAATCGAACTAACTCCCTTTTGAAGAATTTTTAGTTGACAAAATTATATTAGTTTATTATTTGTAAAAGTTTCAAGAGTACCCCACCCCTCTCTGATAAAATAGAAATTATTATTCTCTTTTCATAAAGCATTAAAAATATTTGGATATAGAAATAGATACCCAAATAAAATTATATAAATAGTCCCTACATTTTATAGGTCTCATTTTAGGCATAACACTATCCTTTTTGGTCTTAATCCGTAAAGAAATGGATATTGTCTAGTGAATATGTGCTATTTTTTAATCGAACATTTCTATTTTTTTTATCCAAAACCATCAACGGTTATTCAACCATGATAAAATAATAAACCCGGTATAATAAATTCACTAATATTTTATTATCTTAGTTGAATTATCTGTACCCATATCTACATCAATCAAATGGGAAAACAATTCCTCATTCGTGTGTATGGTAGAATACCACCTCCTGAACTAATGCAATTTTTGTTTCATCCAAATATCCCAAGACTAGTTATAATAGTGGAATTTATATTTTTATATGATATTAATAAAAATATTAAAAACTCTGAAATGGAAATATAAAATTAAATTGTTACATTTCCATGCACTGAAAAATTATAATGTCATTCATGCATACATGAATTACAACCTCCAAAATGCGATGTGATTTATTTTTAATCACAAAATGAAATGGATGATATATATTTATATTTAAAGAATTAAAATTATATATAACATATTATGATAATTATTATATTATTAAATAAAATTTACCTTCTTTTCTTAATGATCGTTTAAAAATTGAAACGTTACTCATGCGTATGTATGGCCTACAATCTCCTTGATTTTAACATGGTTCATTTTTTAAAAACATATTAATTTTTGTATTTAAAAGATTAATTAATATATAAAATTTATAGTTATATGACTAATATTATTCTTCAAATGATGTAATTTTTATATCTTTGACGACAATGATCGTACCAAAGTCATTCTGGATCTACGAACTGAATATCATCATTATTCCCGGTGTAAACTTAAGTAATTAAATAATTGTTATAAAATGATAATAAGTGAAATAAAAGGATTAATAATCACAAAAATGGGTTTCAATAATTTAAATAATTAATCTAGGTTTGTTATTTAGTAATATAATGTATGCACTAGATGATTTAGAATCATGATAAGGGAATTCATAAGTCAATTACCTTTCTTTGAGTTAAACTACAACTGCTTTGACTATTTAATGAAATTATTATCTATGAAATTACTATTTTGTTTCTTATTTTGTATTCCTAGATTATTTTTGTGGATTTACAGTGCATATATACAATCAATACAGTTGATTAATTCACACATTATGGACATGATATTTATAAGTGTCCTTCTTTT
The DNA here is from genome assembly GCA_963277665.1 of Viscum album. Lineage (NCBI taxonomy): Eukaryota > Viridiplantae > Streptophyta > Magnoliopsida > Santalales > Viscaceae > Viscum > Viscum album. Next base: position 1,705,449,138 of record OY728143.1, on the reverse strand, counting down.
AAAAAATCCCTTATTAATGATTCTTTCTTCAAAAGTCAAATGGAGGTTCTTTTTAACCTATACATCATGAGATTAGTTTACCAAATTTATGATTCCATAATGTTTTGAAGCTTCCTTTACAATACTACATGGTTTTTTTCAAAGAATTTTTTCCCTTTTATGTGAAAACTATTATTCTAAAATAAGTTATTTTCATGAGGTAAGCATTCTATTAAGAATGAAATCAAGTTTTATTATTATATTTTGGTTCATGGGAATTTATTATGATGATAGTTTGTTCCGTTATAAACCCAATACAATTCGGTTTTTGACATGCCTCCAATGCATTGGGTATGTTTGATGTCAACTGTGATGGTGATTATAAGTGTAACTACGATTCTCAATATAATTATAACTGCACTGGTTATGTCAAGTATAACCATGAGGTATATTTCATTGTAGTCAGGAGGGTTACATCTTAAGAAATTATTATAATAAAATAATTCCCTATATAACCTATTTTAGTTATTTAATATTTATATTTTCTTAAAGAAGTATCATGTTTTCAAATGTTATGTTATTGGGATAATGTGAAAAGGAATGTATATGTTACCTTTTTAGTGTGAAAAGTATTCCTTTGAGGAATATTTCTCATCTGTTTTTTATTTTTCTATATAAACCATTATAGGTTTTATTTTTCTTTTATGATTTATTAGGAAAAGTTTTATGAAAACATCTGGGTAGAAGAGGTGATTTATTGTGTATGAAACCATTTTTTTGCCCAAGGCTTTTTTGAAAATGGAAAAATTATGCAATTTCATTATTATATTTATATATTTTAATGAGATTTTTTTCACATAAAAATTTTAAAAATGTTTTTCAATTTTTTTATGGAAGAGTAAGTACAATTATGGGGTCAATATAAAAAATTCTATGTTTTATCCAGAACGAAAACCATGTTTTATATTGTAGAGTTTTGTTTTATTGGAAAAGTGTATACTGAGTATAAGTGTCCATCTACAATTTATGTGTTTATTTGTAATAATTTTTCCAATTTTAATAAAAATATAAATGAAAAATAACCTAACAATTATTAGAATGTGATTTTGATTTAAAAACAATATAATATGTAATATATAAGGTTGGGTCCTTATTGTTGGTATTAGAGTATGTTTTATAAAAATTTGATGATTATGATATTTTCTTTAGTTTTATGGATACTAACAGGGGTATATAATTTTCATGAATATCATATGTTCAATATATTAGGAAGAAATTTTTTATTTTACTTATGATATTTTTTGGGGACTAATAACATAGTTGGAGACATTTATTTTTGAGGTAATTATTGTTTATTAAATTTTGGGATTCAAAATGAAAGGTATGTGATAACCATTGATTTTATTATATTTCGTTAATTTTGAATATATTGATGTTATTTAATAGGATTTTTATCATGTTTATAGAAACATATATGTACTAAATTAACAAATGTTTATAAAAGGGTTAACTGAAAGGACGAGTGACAACCTGTCGGGTTTGGAAAGGCCACTGGTGCTTAACCCACAACCAAATGGAGAAGAGGGAAAATTTCCGACCACTGGCATATGTGATATCCATGTTATTATGAATTATTAATTTATCTAAACTATCCAAAAGATAAAGGTTATGTATGTTTTGTGAGCTTATATTTTAACAACTATAAGACCATGGGATTAGAAAATTCATATGTGATTAAGTGATTTAGGTTATTTTGGAAGGAATTACATATTTTTGTAACCCTAAATGGTTATGGTAAATAAAATATTGTGGGATTTTATTTCAGGAATAAAGGGTGAATTATCTTTAGGAATCATATGAAATTTTATTATGGATTTATTGAGAATTGGGAAACTTATAGAAATTATTACCATATATTGATAAAAATATCATTTGTGTAATATCATTTTTTATTTGATACATTAAGATTCATTGATGTGATTTGTATATAATGTTAAATTTATCTTATAAGACCATGTGATAAAATCCTTATGATATTTTGCATTCATAATTGGTGTAGGATAATTTTGATGAATTTAATGGTTAGTTATTTGTTGAATGATCTATGTTGAACACTCATTCTTAGTGTTCAATTTCTGAGAATAGTGTATTTTTTCATCATATAAGGGTTTATTATTATTTTTAGATTTATATTATATTGTACTAACCATTTTGGTTTTGGTTAACTCCTAATGAATGGAGGGATATATTGTCAATCTTTTGTAGATTTTGTGATCTGTAGAAGTTGATTTTGATGTTTCATACAAGAAACATTCATCTTGAATACTAGTTTTTAATGAAATATATGAGATTATGGCGGAAATTTATTAGAGGATGAAATTACACATTTAAAGTAATTATATTTACCTATATTATTATTATATATTTAATTATAGATACCCACCTCAAAGAAAATAGAACATAAAAAAATGTTATGTGTTTAGTATTATTATTGTGAAATCAACATCCTAGTAACCCATCATAGATTTACAATTTTTTATGGTCAAAATTCTCCTTACCATTTTTTGTATATTTTTATTAATCCATGGGAGTTAGTTTTATCTACAATGTCCATGTTTTCTTACATGGAAACCAAGAATGTGTTACCTCAAGCGACCATCGTACTTTATTTTCCCTCTTATCAATTTCATGTTTTAATAATCCCTTTTATGATCTGGGAATTAAATAAAGGTATTATGAATTTTAAAATCATTTTTACCATTCATGACTAAAAAATATTGAGGATTAAATTTCCAAATGTGGAGATAATGTAACATCCAAATATTTTAAATGAAAACACTATGCTCTGTAGAGTGTAAGTTGTGTCACATCAAGGATAAATTAAAAGGTAAATATTATAATTTAAATATTACTATTAAATCATATTAATTGGTGGGTATGAATATTAATAATATATTTATGAAATAAATATATGTTTCTAACTCCATATGTATGTATTTAAATGTTCTTAAAAACTAATTACATATGTTTTAGTTATACCATTTTATTCTTCAAAGAAATATGTTTTCACGAAAAATGTTTTTCCTTATTTTTATGAGTGAATATTTTAATTTTTATAAGATATAGAAAATTAATTTTAGTAAATTAATTTAATTTTTTATTTATCATGTCAAAATTATCATACAATTAATTTTTGAGATTGTTCTGAAAATATATCTTTTTAATGAGTAGTGAAAAAATATCAATTTTTTTAGAAATGTATATTTCAATTTAATTAATTTAAATGAAAAAATAATTATTTAAATTTTTCTATATTTTATAGGATTATATTTATTTAAAATAATTAAATTATGGTTTTTGAATTTTTTTTATTCATGAATTTTATATTAAAATGATTCATATTTTGAAATGGAATTTTCTAAAAAAACTATTTTTCATTGCATTTTTTCATTTTTAATATAACATAAAATATGAGAAATAGTGGTATATAATATTTAAAAATACATTCCATATTTGTATTTAGTTGTTCAAAATTTATTAAATTGGTCCTTTTTAGTTTTTTCCTATATGAATATTAGCTTTATTAATTTTGTTACCACCGAAAAGGGAAAATCATGTAATTAAGGTAAAAATCTATATAACTAGGAAAATAAAACAAATCTTATTATTGATCTACCATTTTATTGGATGATTATGTTTCATACATATCCATTCTTGGTTCTAATATATGTTATTTTTCTTTTTAATGTGTTTGGATATTTATAATATAATTTTTAAAGAATAGTGAAAGATGTCACCCTCGTATATTTAATGACCATAAATTTTTTTAATATTCTGTTATTTTGATATGTTTAATATTCAAATCTATGACCTAAACTCAAGTCCCACATCTCCTCACTTATTCAGATCTAGAGTGGTGGCTTCTCATAGGTGTTGGGATGTGAGTTTTGATGGCCAACAGTGCCCCTCGCGTGACCTAATCTGTGTTTCTTCTTCCTTAATGTTCATGTTTCAGAATCATATTTTGTCTATTTCAGTTTCATTTATATTTTGTTTCCTCAAGTCATATTTTATGGTTTGGTTCTTTTTTTAGGACGGTCGATCAATTTGATGTTTGTTCGATGATGAAACCATTTTGTGTTTATGGAGTGGTTTTTGTTAATATCTGTTGTATATTGTTGATAGAACTATGTTAATACTAAATTAGTGGGGGATGAACCTCTCTCTACGATGTTTTGGTGTGGAATTTGGATGTCATAAAATATAGATGGTGTTCTACTATTTTGGTGTTTGATGGTGGTGATGTTCTCTAGTGACCGGTGTAGTGATAGTGATGATGGGGTTGACAGAATGGCATGACAACGATGGGAATAGCAGGTGATGTGATGTGATCTTGGCAGTTGGGGTTCTTATGGGATTCTGATTTCCTTGAATTCTATGAATTTTTTAATTTTTAATTCCATTATTGCTTCTTTGAATCTGTATCCTGCACATGAATTTTCAGTAACCACTCATCCATAAAGTTGTTTATTTGAAAATCAATAAAAAGTTATCTTCTAGTCAGTCAGATAATTAAGGTAATAACATAATTTTATTGCGGACCTTAACATGTTTGGGATATTATAAAATTCTTGGTTCAAATTATAATTGTATTTTGGATAATATTAAGGTCAATATAATGAATAGTTTTATAAATTGACCTTATGGATATTTTATATTAAATAATATATTATTAAATAATATTAAATTTATATAAATATAAAATAATGTCATGTTATTAGGATAATATTTAAAATATCTACCATAGTTCGTTTCTTGTTAGGTTTTCATTTTATAGTAACTATATTAACCCTCAATGTGTAAAAATAAATGTTTTCATAGTAAGAATTAAAGGGGTTAAATAAGTGTTAAATAAAAAAAGATAAGGGTATAAATATATTAAAAAATTATACAATTTTTATTTTGTGACGTTATTTTGATATATCATCATTATATACTTTAAATATCTATCTTTGGTGTGTTTTGGATTTGAAAATTAATTTATTTTAATTTAATTTTTTTAGAAGTTTTTATAGTGAACCTCTCCTCCCTTATAAAAGGGAGCATATTCTTCTCATTTCATCACTATTAAATACCAATTTGGTTCTAAAAATACCTTCCCAAATACCATTATATAATCCCTCCCCACATTCTACATGTTTTAATTTAGGAATAGCACCACTCATAGTGGTCATATATTGCTAGAAAATGGGTATTTTACGAAGAAGAGGTTACGTTTGTAATCGAGAATTTGTGCTTTATTTATTCATCCACCTCCCTCAATAATTCATTAGTATAACAACCCTTCTCTTTACTACACATTAATCCATGATTTATTACATAATATTCAACTTAATACAACCAGATATATCATGAAAACTAATTTATTTTGGAATTAGGTTCATAGAATAACATCTGAAACATGGGACACAACAATATTATTAAACACTTCGTAGGATGATTCTAAAATTAAATGGATTTAAAAATCAATGGGATAACATAGGGACATACATAAGAAATTTATTTTCTATAAATTCATGTAAGGGAATAATCATTGTGTAACATGAATAAGGTAATACATACTAGTCAATAGGTATATCAATCGGGAATAAAAGGAGTGTGAATCATAAACATTAGCAAAAAGACCGGACATAGCGTGGTAACATAATGTCAATATAGGAATGTGAAATAAAGAATATATACAAATACATCATTATGTACAATTTCTCAAAAAGGAATTATGTTCACTCCATATCCTGACATGATACCTCATTAGACTAAATATTAACCAATGCATTGGAGATCTCTAAAATTCCGAGTGCACCTTTAAAATTCATTTCATTATCATTCTTATGTGTGACACATAGATAATACAACATGGATTCAATCATTATTTTTTATTACACTATCAATAAGTGTTAAATAAATACATGTAAGTCCCATTTCAAAGATGTATATGAGTATAAAGGTGAATAAACATGATTAAAAATCAGCATGGTATTCACTAAACAATTGTTTTGGCATAGAAAATTGTGGTGAAATTTTAGAAGGATAACTACATCACTTAAACACTCATAAAATGGGTTTATTTTAGCTCAAGGGTGTTGGAGTTTGTTCCCTAGAAACCAACATTTTTGTAATTTATGATAAACCTATATTCATTGGATGAATATAAATAAACACCTAATCAAATCATGATTGATCTTATACATGACATTACATGTGATAATGTCCTAGGAGTAGTTGTCTCACTAAAGGGTCATAGCGGATCACTACTATGATGAGAACACAGATGTTCCATGACACTATTATTGAATAATGTTCTATAGTCGAATTATATAATTTTGAGGGATACAAATGATACACGCTATCATTTGTGGGGACTCATGAAATATTGGGGCACTTTCTCATGGTGTGTGCCCGTGGTAATATCCAGGAGGATATTATGAGAACGAGACCCACTAGTAGGAAATCCACTTTCAAAACTTTCATTGGGTGTTCCTATATGCGGACATGTTCATCGATTTATACACTTAAATATTATTATTAATGGGTATTATGACTCACACACTTAGATATATTTATGAAAACCATGATCACCCATGTTTGCGGTGAATTAGGATATGTTAGGTGCATCACAAGTAATACTTCATTAATGAATAATGCGAGGAAGGATATTCACTTCAATGGACATAGATATTTTATAAAAATTGATGGAAATGTTATATCCTAAATAGATCCATGTCCATGGTGTTTTCTATTCATGTTCAATTCTAGGAAGTCAAAGAATGAAAAATCGAGAACATGGGTTGATAGAAATTTCATGCAACCGACATGATTGGAGATTTCAGGACAAATTAATTATATTACATGGTAAGATTTCGTATGAAGTGACATGTTTTTGTGAAATTAACTTATTTCTCTTGGGTTCCATAACCCATTGCAAGATAGTAATCTTGGAAATTAGGAAAGCCTGCCTAATGCCAATGAGAAAGAGGCCTAGAGGTTCACACACTATGTGTTGTAAGTATCTCAGTTAAATAATTTATTATTTAACATATTGAATAAATATTATTCCTGGTTGTGGTTTAATAGTTATTCAAGTATTCATATTCACATTTATTTCATATCTAGTTATTTGAGATAATATATTGCGGATGGAATATTTATTTATCATCAAATAATGCAGTTATATTTATTTAATAACTAAAAATTCATTATTCAAGGCTTGGTAAATATTGAGTAATATTCGTAGACCATGTTATGGGTTTGGGGATGAATAATATTTATAATTATTTAGTTAAATAATATCTAAATATAATGTGAAATTTAAGCACATGTATTGGAAATAATATCATTTCTATTATTATTTGACACGGGGTTTCCCAGGGAATAATAAAAATAAGTAAAAACACTTGTGTTAGTTATTTATTTTTACCCTCTGATTTAAATTTCCCGTTATGTTATTATTCATAAAATTATCCAAGTGGTCATTATATGAGCTAATTAATAATTGTGTGGACAACATCATTGAAAAAATATTCTCAATCCTCATGATCTCTCATTTTCCAAGAACTCTCTCAAGAAGGATAGATATCCTCATCTAATAAAAGGTACAACACTTTGGAAGTTATTCTCAAGGCGATCAAAGCCTGACATCACAAGTGCAAGGATCTTCCGCGCAAGAACCCAGAGACTCCTTTGGTGATGTTTGGTGATATATGGAGCACGTTTGGATCACCACTAGAGGAATCCTATCATGGGATTCTACATTGCAATGAAGGCTCACCTTATATCCTTGGTTGAACGCATCAATAAAGAATGAAAATGTTGGATTTATTTCTATAATTAAATTTAATTAATTATAAAAAAAATTATCCAATACTCTTTATGGGTTTTCGGACCTTTCTCTTATTTTTCAATTTTCTTGGAATCAATTAGTGGATACTGTCATTCATTGTCTTATTGAACCCAAATTAGTCCTTTAATTACAGAAAATTTCAAATCAGACCTCGCCATCCAGTGCTTCTACTACACCCAGAACCTATAAAGGGTTGCCTCATAATTTATAAATAAAATGGAAAATAATAAGGAAATGGAACGATATATATCAACATTAGTAATTGAAAGTAGAAGGAATAATATAATAAAGAAACATTAATAAAGATTATAAAGAGAGGATCCATTACCATGAGAGTGTGATTCAAAATGATTTGGAGGATCTTTCTGAGAGCTTTATGAAACATTTTTAGGACATTAGAGAGAATAGGGGATGAGTAATGATGTTATATAAATAATTTGAGTGAAGATAAATGGGATCTTGGGTGATTTTATATAGGAAAAGAGTTGTGAATTCTTTATAATTTCTAAAACATAGGTTTGGGACTCTATAATATAAAAAATCCAAAAGAAAAACCATGACCATGGGTATTTTCATGGTTTCAAAAAAATGGGAGTGGATTTGAATATTTTATAATTCAATGTGCCAATAATAATAAAATAATACACTATCTTATGTGGAAGTGACTCATGCTCTTAAATAAATGATTCTAAAACATTAAAATATATCTATAGTTTTCAAGGAATCATAAATTTATTATAAAACTAATCAAGTAAACATAAATTCAAATTATATTAAATTTAAAACATTTATTTGTTAATTTATAACCCTTCTAGTATTTATTACATAACTATTTGTTCATTATGATGTAATAATAGAAAACTTATTTGTATAAGGTATTTAATTTTATACCCAAAAATTTGACTGGCTCTAAAAATTAAGAAAAAGTCACCATTGGATAATTTCTATAGTCTGATTCCAAATAAAATAATATTTTTATTAATTTTTTTATAGTTGTGTTTATTTAAAATTTAAATATGAATTTCCATTTATTTATAATTGAGGAATTTTTTGAACAAATTTTTTTAAACCCTTATAACAATTAGAAATGAATGTATAAAAAAATATATGATCATTTATATTTAATAAAAATTATTTAATAATAATATTTAATTAAAATATTATTTATTTCCAAATCCATATATTCATGAAAATAAATAGCTGAATTGAATATTAATATTACCTAAAAAACTATTTTTGTTTCTTTTTATCAAAATAAGAATCATTTATAATGTAATAATAATAGGAATATAATATATTCATTATTCTATAAAATATAATGTACATACTCATATTTCTAGGGTATTGATACATATCCCATTAATACACTAAAAACTCTCTAAGAGTTATGTGCAGGATGGTGAGTCTTTCATGGGGTGGTTCAACGTGCATTGTTTGGGTTGTGATCTCATTGAACTTGATCTTCTCATTTAAATTCTTCTTCCCCTTCTTATGTAGTTAGATATCAGTTTGTGAATGGTCAAGGAAAATACCAATGATGATATCTCCCATAGATGCTCTGATAAATGAGATTCAATGAGTACGGTCTTACTAGTTAAGACCATTACTTTCTTTGTTTGTGTCAATTGAATTTTATAACATCCAATACTTATACTAAATTTGTGATCATAGTTAAATGGATATATTATCAACAGTAATGATACTTAACATTATTTTAAATACAATCGGACATAATAAAATCATTTGTAGTGCATGTGTTTTCTACAACCATATTACATAAAAATAAATGTAATTAAATGATAAGATAATTTTATGTTGTAATAGTTTAGGCGATTATAATATCCCCCTTTTGAAATTTTACCTATAAAATTTTCATTTATAGCATTAAAATAGATGAGGGAAGCTCTGTTTCATATCTTTTTCATATTCCCACACATTTCTTGAAATGTTTTTTTCTCGACAAAAATTTAACTAGGTGTATTGTCTAATTTTGTGGATGTTTTTCTCAATGATTAAAGTTCTTCCTCGACTAGTGATCACATGAATGTTCATTATACAATGTTACCACCATTGGATTCAGTACTTGTGATTTTCCTAGGATGTATTTCTTCGAGAGGGATACATTGAATAAATCATGCACTTGATATAGGATATATAGGTGTTCAAGGTGATAATCCATCCCTTCGATGCGATCAAGGATCTCAAAGGGGATGATGTATATGGGACTAAGATTTCTCTTCTTCCCAAATCTTATGAATTTATTCCATTTAGATATGAAGAGTAATACCATGTCTCCAGCATCAAACTCTAGGTATCGTTGACATTTTTCTGCATAGCTCTTCTATCAAAACTAAGTATCCTTGATGTGATGTTGAATGACCTTAAGGTTCTGTAGCATTTCCTCGACCATTTCAATACCTAATAGTTTTCGTTCCCCAACAACATCCTAGTATGTGGGTGTTCTTTACCTCTTCCCATAAAGGGTTTCATAGGGATCAATTTTTTTTCTTCAGTGGAAATTGTTTTAGTGTGAGAAATCAACCAGAGGAAGATGTTGATCCCATCCTCCTTGGAAGTCAATTGATCATGCACTCAACATTTCACAATATTTATAGATAGTTTTCTTAGATTGGAAATTAGTATGAGGGCGATAAGCCATTATGATGTTCAATGCCATATTTAGATAATGTTGGGGACAATTAAAGAACATAAATTTAAATCTAATAACTCAATCAGACACAATCTATACTAGTTTTCCATTTAGAAATAGTACTTCTCTAATGTATATCCTTAAAGGTTTATTAAGTGATAAGTCATCAGTAATTGAAATTATGTGATCAGTATTCATATGACAAGCCACCATAATCTAGATTTCATTATTTGCTATTGAAAAATTTGGAAAACCACTCAAAAAATCCATGGGGATGTTTTCCCATTTCCATGTAAGTATGGGTAATTGTTTCATCATCCCCATATATTTTTTCCTTTGTAAATTTACTAGTTTATATACAAAACATAATGATTTATAGTCCACGATATCCTTCTTCAAACTATCCCATAAACAGTCCTCTCAGATATTTGATACATCTTTGTGCTTCTTGGGTGGATGGATAAGGATGAGCTAAGTGCATCATCGAACAAATCCTTATTTAACTCAATATTTGAGGATACACCTAGTCTTGAACCAAATATCACAAATCATTATTCAATAAAATTGAATTCCAAGAATTTTCCTTTTCATATAGCTTCCAATTTCATTTGTATTCCCACATAATCTCAATGAGTAACTTTTAACCTCTCTATAAGGTATGATTGAGAAATTATTTTTGAAAGGATTGATTATTTCTTTTCCTTTCTAATTCCCATGTCCATCCTTTTTAAATATAATAAGATCAGATAATTTTAAATTATAATTAAGGAAAATATTTCTGGATCCTTTCTACATATATAATCTTGCAATTTATTTACTTTTATAAGATGGTAGTGAATTGATAAGGCGTTGTCCATGATCATCTATTACAATCTTCATTGGTGTATATTTAACTATTGGCATATGAATATATCATTTAGTATTTTTTATCCGTCTATATTTCAATCTTCTCCCCAAGGAGATTATGTTTCTATATTTTACATGTAAAGTTCACTACACCAAACTCTCGATCAACCATTGGGTTGTTCTATTCAAGAACATTCAACATCCTCGACAATAGGCTATGGCATTGTCATTCTACATTATGAAACAACACAATCCCAACATAAGAGCATTGCTGAATGCAATAAAAAGTCTCCATCTGCAGGTAATGTGAGAACATGTGCAATGGTAACCCTTTTTTAAACTCCACAAAGCTCTCTTCACATTCAACATTTATTGGAAATAATAATATCTTCTGATTTGTCCTGGATAAAGGGTTTGATGATCTTAGAAAATTTCTCATAATTTTAAGATAGTACCTAGATAATATAGGAAAACTATGGATAAATGTCTTAAATGTTAGCCATTTCCATTCTTCTATTGCTTCTTTTTTATGAAGGAAACACATATACCACATGCTTGGGATGATATACCGCAATAATGATACATTCTTCAATTCGAAGAAACATTTTTTAATTTTTAAAATGATTTTCCTTTCTTAATGTCTCTATCACAATTTATTTATTCTCATCATGATCGTCATGGGTTTTTGAGAATATTATAATATCATCTATAAATAATACAATTTTTTTTTGAGGTTATCTACAAAGATCTATTAATTAATACCGTGAACCTTTCAGGAGGATTAGTGTGTTCGAATGGAATTACTATAAACTCCTAGTTCCCATTGTAAAAAAATCCATATATGGGATATACATCCTCTTGAAGAAGAGGAATGGTTCACCCCATGGTGAATCACATGGGAATTTGAAACCTTTATCAATATTCTCAGGTATTTTTTTATTCACCTCTTCATTCCCCACAACTGGATTTCAATAAATAGTCTTGGATAACTGTATCAGCCTAAGAATAATATTTAATGAATATTCAACCTATCTTCTAAGAAGAAGACTGGGAAATTGTTTACGAAATACATCGGCCTATTCAACCATAGTGGGAAGGTCATTAAGGATGATCCTTTCCATAGACTCAATAATTTGATCTAGATATTCTATCACATGGGGCAAAAATATAAATTCTTGAGATGTTAGTTATAAGGAAGATTAATCCACCTCATTTAATTTATACGGAATCGGGGGTCGTTTCACAATACATAGAGTGATTTCCTTATCATAGAAATTTATGTCTGCTATATATTGGGAAACCCAATCCATTCCTAGATTTGAATCAAATCCTACCAAAGGGATTATCTAATTTTTTTTGGGAAGTTAATCCTAGAAATTATAATATGGTTGGAGTTATATACTTGGGTTGAAAAAATGTCCCATTGGCATTTTCATTGAAATCTATACTTTCATGCTTTGTGGTGGGGTTTAAATAGTTCTACGAAACATTCATGATATGAAGGGATGCATGGGACAGAATAAAAATGTATTTCCACTATTATTGAATGAATAAATAGGTTACCAATCACCACTTCATTGTCTAGATAAACCTCAATGGTTGTGGTGGAATAAGCTCTCCCTTTCTGCATTGAAGGTTGTTGGTTGTATCATAAAACCATTTTCTTAGTGAAATCGTTATAAAAGTTTCCTAGTAATATGTAGTTGAATTAATGAAAAATATCCATACATTTGACCGGATCATTACTCTCCTCAAATGAATTAGTGGGTTTATCCTATCTGTAATCTCTAACTATGTGTTCATCCTTCCTACACCTAAATAATTTCCTCATCCCCTAAGGCAATTTAAGGGGTGATTATTTGCACTCCTTTGACAAGTAGGATGTCCAAATATGATGGAACTATTATATTTATCCATTAGACCACTATAATTAAACACAAATTTCCACTTCTTATCCCCATGATACAATTGAGATTTACTGATCTCCATATTTACCTTGAGGACATATGAATGAACTTCCTCCTAGTGATCAAAGTCTCAGATCACCAAAGTTTTTGGTATACTATATTTTATCCCAAAAAAATTGTTCTACCGTGTATTCTAGCATAATGACCATTTTTTTGGTGTATCATGCAAGTGTTGTGATTTTTTCCTCACACACATTGACAGATTTATCATCTTTTTGTTAGAGGGAATGGAAATCTCTTTCCATTTTTTGTCAAAGAGTGCGGGGAAAATATTTATAGATTTTTTTGCAAAATTAATTCCAACCCATCAGTTTAATATATTTCTCAGGCTTCATATTATTTGTCAATATAAACCACTAATTAGGTTCCTCCACTATAGGATAAACAACTAGAATAACCTCCTCATTCTCATAACATTGAAGGATGGAGATGATATTATCAATGTATCTAATCCATTGTTCAGTGATTAAGGGATCAAATGATCGATTTAAATTTGGTTTCCTTTGTAAAAAAATGGTATCAATTACATATTTTTATTTATTTGGTGGATTTGGTATAAACTCTTGATCCAGGTTTCTATTTACAACTTCATTCACTAAATATATTATCATAAAAAACATCATGATTCCAACACCCATCATGTTGGGAATATATTTTGGGATTGTTAAAACATCTCCTATCACATTGATTATTTTACTAATTTTCCACATTTCTAACCATTGGATAGAATAAATGGTAATTAGGGATGAAAAATTTTAAACTATTAAACGCATTGAATGGAATACAATGATATTAAAGGGATAACATTTAAAAGACATTTTTTTATTTAACTCTGAATTTATAGGATTTAATCTATGTTATCCATGATTTATTTCCAAAACATATATTATTGTGGGTGAATTTTTATTCTCTTATTAATGGTTTGTAATTATATTAGAAATTTACCATTTCATATCCACCAGGAGTGTGAAACTAGGTTTGCAGTAATGATTTTTATTGTCGAATAGTTCATAGTCGTGTCTAGCTTCTTTTGGTGTTTTCGGGTTTTACCAATATTTAAATCTATGATAGACACAAATCCACTAGTAATATCTAGACATGGATGTATTTTCTTGATAAAACACTTACTATGTACCTACCAAAGTTTACAGATTTTTTCTTATACATAGTATCATTCTTAGGCCTTTCTCTTAATTTTTATAATATTAATCCCAAAAATAACTGATGTTTTCCATTGATAACGGTAACATCTCATAATATCCATGAATATTTTTTATTTATATATAATTATTTTGAGACCGTAGAAATTGACGACACGTGATTCCAAGGTCTTTAGAGCCTAGAACGGAATCATGAACTTTTTTTAATGGAACGTTTAGTAAACCAGTGAGTGTGATTTTATTTCTTTTGAACCATTGCTCAGATTAAACATTTGAGGGATCTATTGAATTCAGAGCACTGAGAATTGCCTAAAAATGATATAACATTGGTCGGAAAGGGGAGGCATCTGAAATGTTAATGTTTGTAAATAGACACATCTAACTGATATGCAAGGAGGATGATGAAAAACTCACATGGAAGAAAAGGCATGAAAAACCACATGGGACCATAGGGATTTGACAAGATTTCCAGGCTTCATGAGTGGTGTTTAAATACAAATCTTCACCATTACATTCTATAATAGTTCATTCCAAGTAATTCTGTGTAACAAATATGTCCAATATGAGAATACCATCCTCCCAGTCTAATATTAATGCAAAAATTTAAACCAGAAAATAAGCAAGCCAAAATTAGCAGCATTTGATATATATAAGAGGCTACAACAAGAGGATATGGTCACATAATTTTAAAGAATCAAGACAACTTCATCAAATAAAAATTTTATGTCTTTTTTTGAGTAGTTTCATTTTTCACTGGGGTGGGAAATTTCAGTTCCAGTGCCGTAGTGCCACCTAGAAAGACAAGTGTTGAGAGGAATGAAGTTTTAAATCATAGCTATAGAGGAAAAAATTAAAATGTATGATCTATCCTTATTCACACAGATTTAAAACTGCATTAAAAGGCTCCTGCAATAACAGCATGAAAAACAACACAATTCTTTAGCATGAATATCAAGAATGGACAATCCTTCCATGGACATACTTTGTAATGTTTTTGTTTTCCAGAAACAAAATAAACGACACTTATTTTTTCAATATTCTTATCATAGGTGTCAAGAGATATAACCAATTTTTATCAAGTGTGGCCAAATAGTTTCCTCTTTCAGACAATTCGTAATGTAATCTGCTTAGTCCCTATTTGAAGACACCTTTTTTATTTTTTTTTCAATCGATTATCAGAAGTGATGATATAAATAAATTATCAGTATGTGATGTCAAATGGATCCATTATTTATCACTCATGATTAGTGCTTCTAGGAAGAGATTTGTAGATTTCTTAAAGAAGTGATTGACTACCACTTATTTAAGTGGTTTTCTTCTAGAATTTAGGTGTTAGTGTCTTTTTAGTAATAGAACAAATGCAGTTAATTTTTAAAAATTGATTACCCTAAGTGTAATATATATACTCTTTTTTAATTTTTGAGCATTTACCTACAGTCGCATGAATACTTGACACATGAGTGGCATCCAATGTGGCTGATTTATGATGCTCCGCTGTAACATCAAGATGCTTTTCAAGTCTATGGTCAGGAGGCACTCCAATGTCCGTTTCATTGCTTGAACTCCATGCTTGATGAATGTAATAATCATTATGAAGAATAATGATCATTATGAAGAACATAGTTTCCCTGCACTCCACAAACAATGTCTGCAATATAAGTCAAACATAGAACAAAAACAATTATTTGATGAATGTAATAATCATTATGAAGAATAATTTAGTTATTAGAAGAATGTGATAAATGAACTATGGGATAATAAACCTGAAAAATTTCATTCAAAATTACTGAAATATAATCATTTGTTTGAAGAACCTGATTAAAAAAATGAAGAGTTTATGAAAAGATTCAATATGTAATCTGCTTGAAAATCCTGCTTCAGAAACCTTGAATCTGAAATCTGCTCCATAACAGTTCTAGTGTACATTGAAACCTGTTGAGTGTCCAACATAATAAAAACTATTTCAATATTAAATATACTTCAAAATGAAATATGCTTCAAATTTATTCAGTTGAAAATGATCCATTAAATAAAAAATATAATGCAACGACTGTGAATTACAATACATGAAAACAGAATTTCAGTTATGATGGGAAACATGTCAACTACAAATGAAATTCATCACCCCATTAGAGTTCAAGCAGTGCTGATGAACCACGTTGGTCACATGTATTCAGATTCGACACAAATTTGATGTTGATAACAAAATGCCTGGATGATAAGTAACAGAAAAACCAGAACGGAAAGGATCATAACTGTGTCCACCTATGTCAAACTCAAAACTGGTCCTCAAAAATACATTAGAGTATTAGTTACTGACCACATTGAATAAGTATGAAAATCAGTATCTGTCTAAGCTATTATGCTTCATCTTATCCATCACTGCAATGAATAAAATGAAGACACGCACACACGGATTATGGTCATATAACTTTGAATAAGCAAAATACATTTAACACTGTAACCAAATTATGGAAATTTTGGATCTATGCTATTTTTGAAAACACATTGAAAACTGCATATCCTATGAATATGATCTGTTAGAAGACATAAATATGGATACACCTATGTAGTACAGAAAATTAAATTTAACAACGAATATACTAAGAGAATTAAATACAGTTAATGTGAATATAGAAACAAATAAACTGAAAGCAATTTGGACTGAGTCTAACATAAAAAAAGGGAACAAAACATAAAATCATAGGACAAAACTTATCAACAATGAAAAAATATAGAATAGATGAAACCTACAAAAATACCGAAAAGGATTACCTGTATGTTACCAAAAAGGTATTGGTCCCCTTTATCAAATTGACAATATGGTTAACGATATATAGAAGAAAAAAATGTATTGTAATCATCTAAAATATCTCCAGATCATATGGTTAAATGGGGAAATAAAATAGCCAATGTAAAGTAAGTATACTAACTGGTGTCTTCAACGGTGTCTTGTTATAGCATATCTTCTATAAAAAATGACATCATTTATATCATTCATAATCAAAGTGGCGCTATCATGCCATTATGAATGTCAAAATTAAATATATAATTTGAAAGAAAGCATAACAAAAATATTTAAACATGAGGGTTTATGAAAAAAATTGTGAGTTGTATAACAACAACAACTCTTTATAACATTACCTAGTGTGTCCTGCTAATGAAACCTGTAGATGCTTTGATTATTTTAAGGTTAAACGTGAACCTGAAAATTAAGTCTACATCCACCTAAGAAACACCCAGGACACCCAACAGAACATGTATGTGAATGTGGGGAAACTACAAAGTTAGTGAAAAATTACTTAAGGTAAGCTATGATATCTGGAATCTCATACTTGAAACCCAAATACAAATAACATTTTCATGAAGAGAGTGTTACAAAGCCAAAAAAACAAAAATGAAAAATAAATAATTACTGTATAAAGAAACCTGGAGATACTTTGATTATATGAAGGTCAAACATGAACATGAAAATCAAATGAAGTCTATAGAACAAAACATTTATGTGAATATGAGAAAACAAATACATGGTGAAACAAAACTTCAGGAACGAAAATATCTCTGGTAGACCATACCTAAATAACCAAAATTTAAATAAAATTATTGAATCATGACACCAAACACATTCAAATATTCATTCATATATGAGCTTAAAACATTTCCATAAACATAGAGATACATAGCCAAATACACCAAAATGAAAAATAAATTAACGCTTTGTAAAAATCATTACCTGCTCTTGCCTCTAAATATCAGTTGTCAATCAAAAACGTGAAATCGAAAACCAATGTAAATATTATTTTGAATCCACTGAAGCAAAGTGAACCTACCTTAGGTGTAGAAGAGCTCCTCTATAACTCAGCGACTTAGGTGTAATGAAGATATACCTCAAATATACAAACAACGTAGACATAATAGTAGCTTGTGGGGATGAAATTTGTTTATGGAGCCTTAGAAATGAAGTATATAACCTTACCCTTATGTTTATCATCAAAATGGAAAAAGTTCAATATATCAATGGATTTCAATCCAAATATTTATTTATCCAACATGTAGTTAATTTAGTTGTATATAATAAGAATAAAAATGTAGTTCTAGTACTAAATGATTTCAAATATGTCAAGTAGATCCTTGAAAACCTAATATATTACATTACCTTTATGTTCAACTTCAAAATTATATATATTAGATTATGAAAGGAAACCATTCAAAATATTTATTAATTTAAGAGGATACAGTTAATTTAACTATATAAAATCAAATTAATATAATTATTTACAATAGTTAATGATGTCAAAGAGGTCAACTGATGATTTATAAAAATTTGACTATTAATCATAAATAAAAATAGAATCTTCAGTTTAAAATCAACCAATGAAGATGTAAACAACATCATTAACAAATAATGTTAACTACTAAATAAAAATTAAAAGTAATTTTCATTTAAAAACAATAAGAATCAAAAAATAATATATGTTTTGTATATGAACTTAATGAACTTCAATAGAACAGATGGTCTCTTGTCTATAAAGAAGAACATCCTAAATACAAAAAAAGTATCATTGCAACTATTTAAAATAAATACAATGATATTGTCAATTGAAAAGACAAACCAAATCAAAAAATATATTCTATTATAACGAATTCAACATAAACAATTAAAACACATGCTTAATCATACGAAAAATAACTATTTCGGGACAAATAATGAAATAAAACATCAATGGTAGAATAACCAATGATGATCAACATCCAACGAATAGAACTCAGGTGGGTGCGATCAATCATAGAATATCTAATCTGAAATAACCAATTATCAGCATCAACAAGGGAGAAGTTGTTGGATTTCATTTACAAATACTATAAAAAAATCATCTAAGTATATGAGACATTAATTTCAAAGCAGCAGAAAATAAAAGTACATACAGACATATGAATGTCAATGGGAAAACAACCTGTGAAAAATCTAATGGAATCTGAATTTTTTCCACTCTAATGTGGATATGATAGATGTTTGGAAATGCATCTTACAAAATGAGAAGCATACATGTGAGTTATGGAGGAGACACGTCATCCTAGTTACACCCAGGATTAGTAAATATAGTGGATTAATACAAAATAGCGATAGTAAATCTCGCTGTTTGATGGCATGTGTGTGATACATGCTGAAGTGGGGTATCATAGAATTTTGAGATGCTCTAAGAAGTTATAAATGGAGAAAATTGTTTTCGAAAGAATAATGCAGACCATACTAAAAATGTATTTCGGCTAATCAAAAATTTCATATAAATAGGGAGATAACACACCTTTCGTGAAGCACTCTTGCATTTCAGCTTGAAAATTTCATATAAATTGAGTTAAATAAAAAATGATATAGAAGTTATTTATAACTAATAAAGAAAAGAAGTCATTAAAAGGATAAGAAACTTACAAACTACTAAGCTGATCTCAGTTGATATTTTCTGGAAGTAAATGAGAAAAAGATAGGGAGAGGGTATGTAGGATAAGGTGTAAACCAAATATAAGGAACTAATTTTCCACCATTCAAACCATTTACTCATAATGATTTATATTTAACGGACATATAATCATGGGAAGAAAACAAATTTCATTACATATTATTACCTTGAGCAAATATATGCAGAGATAGTTGAGCAATGAAAGCACCTACATGCCGAAAGCAGAAGATGACAGATGATGCAGGGTTGTAACAGATATAGCCTTAGTAGATTCGCAAGAAACATAAAAAAGATGCTGCGTGAAGTGAGAGATAATTCGATACATAGATAGTGCTGACAGATCTGTACTGGTTTGTTGCGGCTAAACCTTATGTGAGAATGAAAAACCCAGAGATCAAAAATCCATCTGTATTAGTAATAATAATCAACTGAAATCATGTAGATAACTTGAATTAAGAGTCATTATATGATGTTATGCATTGGTAAAAATCATTATATCATATGCACGGTGCTTGCAATTTGAAGATGAGCTCCGTACGTTCATAGGACCACCAAAAATTGAAATCGAAACCAAAATTGATATTGAAACCTAAGAACTTGTATCCAGAAACCTTTTTTCTATTGAAGCAGATATAATTCAAGCAACAGAAAACCTAATTTATAAAGATAAGCCATCGGCATTTGAAGGTCCACCTAAGATTGGATCTGACCCCAATCTCGTATTTCTAGGATTACGAAGAGGACTTCAGGGAAGCTGTTCTGTAAATAAACAAATCACCCTGTCAGAATTTGAAATATAGATGTAGTAGGTATGTGAGATGTATGGAAACGGAAAAAAATCAGTGAACCGCATAGAAGATTAGAGACTTCGGAAGGACCTCCCTTGAAACTTGTTGACGCCACTTCAGAAGTGGGTGACTGTAAGCCCGAGGAGGATTTGAAGTTCGTGGTTGGAAACCACGATGTAAAGGTGGACGATTTGTGGAATGAGATGAGAAGATTGCAGAAATATTGAATGAAATAGAGCACGGACAGTAGCACGCAACGAATCCCACCTCAGTATGATAGAGGAGATGAGCGGAATGGAGCATCAATGGTGAGATTCGACAACGAAAGAGTCGTGCCTGGGTCACAGATGGAGACGGAATACGGGAGGAGAGGGAGGTATTCAATGACTGCGGAACCCTAATCAATTTAGGGAGGTGTGTATACGGGCGGAGGCGAAAGTTGTAGGAGGTCAAGCATGAGGATGTGGGGGTATAATGGGGAAGGAGAAATTGATTAGGGTGACATGGGTTGTTGTGTTGGTGACACATAAGGAAGGAGGAACCCAGGTTTAGTAAATGTAGTGGATAATAAAATAATTTTAAATAATTAATTTTTTTCCTCAATGTTGAGTGGTGGACAATGACATTGTGGTGAAACATTGAGGCGAAAACAATGCACATTAATGAGGTTCACTAATTGATTGTTTACCCATAGCATAACGACACTTTAATGATGCATAACAATGACATTGTTTCTAAAATAAAGCAATTTAACGATGTAATGTCGTATCATAATGGAAACACAGCGACATGTTCCTATTTATTGTTCAACGCACTGGGTATGTAAGGAATAAAAATTTGGAGGATTCTCTAGAGAACCCCTGACAATATTTTACCTCGGCGAAGAACAAATAATGTCGGAAGAACGTCATCATATTCACGCCATTTGAAGATCACAACAGGGAAGCGACATCGACATCTTTATCCCTTGAGGACGAACGTCGCTGCATCAAGAATCATAAAAGGTAAAGGTTACTTATTTTATGTTCTTACCTATCATTTTCTAAAAATGATGAATACATATCAACCCACGAATAGGTTGATTCATAATTTGTACATTATGCATGAGGGTGATTTATTCATTGGGTATTTTATTTGAGGTCAAAATATTGGCATGGAATGATTGAAAAGAAACTCTCCAAACCTCCCTCGTCTTTAAACCTCTAACGCTGAGGCCCTGAGTCGACACGAACCAGGCCTGAGTGCCTCTTCGTGTGGGTTCTTGGTGGTAATACCCTAAAAATGATTGTGAGGCAGGTTTGGGAGCCTTGTAGTAATGTGGGTGCTCCCCAAAGGCCACATATGTTGAAAGCTCAAAAAATGGACCACTTCAGTGCGTCCGGTGGTCAGCTAAACTCACTACAGGTGGCGGCAGTAGTGACGACCGGCCTCACGGGCCGCATGGAGGTGCGGTCCACAACGGCTGACCAAATTTACCAGGAAGTCATAGCTCATCAGCTGCGGCAGCACGATGCATGAAGCAGCACCGGGAGGGGCACCATGCGGAAGGATGGCCGCTTCCGGGCCCTTTGAACGGCTGGAAAAGACGCGGTATGTCAACCGTGGCTGGTGGAAGGGCCCCACGACCACAGGGACATAGGGGGAGCCAGAAGTGGAAGCCATGTTGCATTTATACTGGTCGTCTCAACCATTCGCACTGCACGGCTGGTCCCCAACTAGCGGGCCGAGCCCCTAGCGGGTCTGGTCGGTCCCGCTGCCCAGTGGGCCAGACTACTCCGGTGGACAGAACTCACACCCGGGATCTGGACACACGCTGACGAGCCAGACCTACACCTAGTAGGCTGGGCCCACACATGATGGTTGGACAAGTGTCCCCTTTGGGCCGGGTCGGACTAGACTGGGTTGCAGGGTGACTTGGTGGGCCAGACCTCAGCCAACTGGGATAGGGCCAACAGGGCCTTATTGTCTTAGCCCACTGGCCAAATCGGACCAGACTGACCATTACCCACACCAGTTTGGGTCAATTCAGTCTTAATTATCCAAGGTATGTGGGACCCCCGGGCTAGGTTGGTCAGATCGGTGTGACCAGGTCGGACTGGGAACCATCGCAACCGGTCCCCTGGTTATTAAGACACTCGTATCATACAAACAACACATCCATTTGACAAGATATTTGTGGAATTGGGACCCTCTCGTGGAGGAGGATCTTTTGGAACACTCTATGGTGACTTTTTTGGAAGTTGAGATGTGATGAAGGGATTGAGGAGCGGTTCTCCCTGGCACACTACATATAGAACCCTATGACTGGCTGAGACATGATGACTTATGGCTTTTGGCCTAGTGGGAAGCACCTATCTGTGAATTTGTTGGCCCATAGTAGGAATCAGCTCTTTGTGACTTTTTAGGCCCATGGTACATGACGAGTAAGAGTACCTTGGTAGGCCATGAGTAGGGGAAAGAACCTCTCTGTGTCTTTTCAGGCCCATGGTATGAGATTGGGAGGAGTACCTAAGCAGTGCAAGGTTAGTGGGAGTCACCTCTTCGTGACTTGGTAGACCCAATGTACTCACTAGAGGAGGAGTTCTCTAGTAGCCGAGGAGTTCGATGATGTGACTGATGATTCTGCAGTTACTACACTAGAATATACCTGGGGTGAGCTATCTTATTTTACGATTTACATTGAGGAAGTGTTGTTTGGTATTTCATTATTATTTTGGGGTCCTTATAGAGTACTATGTTACTGACCCCTGCACGAGCTTCGCCAAAACGTGTTGTGCCTGGTGCAGAAAACTGACGTTTCAGTAGGGGTTCTTAGAGATATGGGATTGATAGATGCTTCGATGGTGGACTTAGTGTCTTTGGACCAGGTTGGGCCCAGTTGGAAAAGGTGGAAATGACATACTACTTCATCTTCTACTAGCTTCACTAATCTCATGAGAAGGTGGGGTTTTCTGTGTATATCCATTAGGGATTAATTTTTTTACTTTCGGTTTTCAGTAATTTTTTGGGTTTTTATTCTAGCCCTCTTACTTTCAGTTGTACTCACCCATAACCTTTTTTAGTAGTATAATTTTCCCCCTTTCAGTGTGTTGGGATGTTGTTGGGCATGTGTGTGCGTACAGGTATCCAAGAAAATGACTCCCACAAGCAGGTTAACACCATTAGTGCTAGTCTTCAGCATCTGGCCTTCGGGGGGCAGGCTTGGGGTAGTCACGACATGATCCATGTGGGATGGGTCATAAAAAAGTGGTATCAGAGGGTGGTCAGTTCCCCCCAAAAATATCGAGAGTCTTTGTTTTGTTCTAGTAAAATAGTGTTAAGTGTTACGAGTCCGAATTTTAGATTTATGGAGATCGATGTTGGTAAGGTAGTCAACGTATCCATACAACAGGTCCTTGAATTTTGCTTTTTGCGTCAATACATTAAAATTTTGGTTGCATAAATTTCTCCTTATGTTCATTGGAAAACAATTCATCTTACTAGATACATCCTTTTGACTGTAGAACATCTTGACTTATCTCAAATGCCTCCATGTGGACAACCAACCAGGATCTTGATATGAGGTCATGAGGACAACCCGCTTAGCGACGAGGCATCCGTTCAGGGACCAGGTCTAGAGATGGACCCACCAGGTGGTGCACTAGTTCTCATACCACCTAATGGTCAGAATCTACTACTTCCAATTCCGACAGAGGAAGATCATAGGCTCAGTGCCCTACATGAGTATCTAATATAGAGACCTCCCAGGTTCAGGGGAGAGATGGATCCTTAGGTCACGAAGGACTGGCTGGAGATTGTGATGTGGATCTTCCATATAATGAGAAAACCGAAAGTCTAAATGGAGATTTTGGAAGTGAGACTTATGTTGGTCATTTTATGTAGATTGTGGAGTTTGACCATGTAGAATCATGACGAGGTGACCCTTACTAGGGATGAAATCGAGAGGCTTTTCCAAGGGGGGTTTTTTTATGAGACCTTGCGCTCTGTGCGCATCTATGAACTGTTTCACCTACAGCAGGACAACATGACGGTGGATGAGTACTCAGAAAGGTTCATGGAGATTTCCTGCTACTCCACAGATATGATGCAATACCCTTTCTTCAGGGCTCGAGCCTTTGAGTAGGTACTGATGTGAAATATTAGGTATTTAGTTTGTTCTTCTCAGTATCCCAGCCTAGGCCAGGGTGCTGGAGAAAGTCGTTCTCACGGAGATATTCTCGGTGGAGTAGGGGCCCTCATCATGATCTACCAGTAGACCCTAGCTGGAAGAGTCTTCGTCAAGAAGTAGACAACATACACATGGGCCCAAGAATCCTATGTCATTTGGAGGTAACCCACAAGACTCAGGGTTGGTAGTGTGAGGCTCTCAAGCTAGATGCAGTCATATGGGGTTCTAGGCTACTAGTGTGGTGGATAGGGACACATGGCATGTGATTGCCTGAACCTCCATACAGATGACCAGTATACAGTCATGGGGACACCAATGCAGTGGAAATATTTTGAGCGAGGAGGTCAGTAGGGCAGCAGACATCACAGGGGAGCTGGCCGAGCGACATGTAGTGGGTGACAGTTTAAGGTGTTACTGCCACCACCCCAAGTGGTCCACCACGACCTCAGGGAGCAGGCAGATATGGGTTAGCACAAATTTAGGCAGTAGAGGTGTATGACCACATCTCTCCATAGATGATCTAAGGTATGATTTTCTGTTCTTTTCCCATTGTGTAGTACTTATAGATATAATTTCTAGTCACCCTTTCTTTTGTACAACTCTCGTTCGGAGCTCTGATATTCTAGTGGAGTAGTTGGATCAATCCTTACAATTAGGAACTTATATTGGAGTGGATTCAATACATGCACACTTGTGCCAGTAGTGTGAGAATACTCTAGGAGATTAGAGCTTTGCCTGGGATCTCTTAGTACCAGAATCAAGGCCTTACGATGTCATCTTGGGTATGGACTGGTTATCCAAAGTCCATGATCATATTGACTGTTTCATTATTACAGTGTGATGTGTCCGTGAATATGGGTCCAGGTTTTCTTTTACCAGCGATAATGAAACCCTTCCAGTGTAGGAATGACGCTATCGGGAGGATGGTGCAGCTGATCACTCACCAGTTGGCTAGCCTCACCCTGGGTGATGTGGAGAAGATGAATCTAAGATTTCCTATCGTGGTGGATGATTACACTTATGTTTTTCCTAATGAACTTCTAGGGATACCTCCTCATAGAGTGGTAGAATTATTTATCGACCTATACCCCATGATGACACCGATATCAACATTAGAAGATCGAAGGGCCACCACACATCTTTGAAAGCTGAGGGTATAATTGGAGTACTTGTAGGATAATGTGATCATAAAGCCTATCGTTTAAAAATGGTAAGCCATGGTACTTTTTTCCAAGAATGAAATTAGAGTTTAGAGTTGTGCGTGGAAATTAGGAACCTGAACCGTGAAACCATGATGAATTAGTACCCAATGCAAAAAATTAATGACCTCTTCAACTAGCTAAAGGGAGAGAAGTGGTTCTCAATGATAGACCATAGATCAGGCTATCACTAGATCTGTGAATGAGATGAGGATGTACCAAAGACAGACATCTAGTGCCTGTATAGACACTATGATTTCATGGTAATGCCTTTTAGCATGACCAACTCCCCAGTAGTGTTCATGGGCCTCATGAATAGGATCTTCTGGCCATACCTCGACCGGTTAGTCATAGTCTTTATCAATGACATCGTTGTGTACTCAACATCAGAGGAGGTGCATGCTATGCACCTGCAAATAGTCCTAGATACACTACGAGAGAACCAAATTTATGGAAAGCTCTCGAAGTGTCATTTTTGGATTAAGGAGATCCATTTCCTAAGACACATCATCTAGAATGATGAAGTTGTAGAAGATCCAATGAAAATAGAGGTAGTGCTTTCATGGGAGCCACTCAAGAGAGTGACTCAGGTGCGGAGCTTCTTGGGGATGGTTGGTTACTATCAAAGGTTTGTGACTAAACTTTCTAGGGTAGAAACACACTTTTTGGCATTCACATGGAAGGGATATCCCTCCATGTGGATGGAGAAATGTCCGGAGTGTTTCCAGGAGTTGAGGTGGAGACTCACTAGTGCCCGAATCCTAAGACTACCAGAGGAGGGTGTTGGGTATGTTGTTTACTACGACACATCCGGGACTAGGCTTGGTTGTGTCCTGATGCAAAAAAAAGAGGTGATCACCTACGACTCATGGTAGTTTAGGTAGTAGGATAAGAACTACACAACCCATGATCTATAGTTAGCATTAGTGTTCCTTGTCTTGAAGATGTGGAGGCTGTTGTACCCCTCTCTCTTGGATTTTAATGATCACAATCACTCTCATCGTGTTCTAACTTGTTTTCAAGTGATGCTAGGAAAAAGGTTGCCCAGGAGTTGGCCCAAGAAGTCTGAAAGTGGACTTTATGAGTCCACCGGCCGGCCGGTGGTCTCTGGCAGAAGCATTGCTTTCTGCCAGAGCCACTGGTCGGCCGGTGTTATCTCACCGGCCAGCCGGTATGGGCACCGGCCAACCGGTTCTTGCCCACCGGCCAGCCGGAGGACCCAGGCAGTAGGCTTGACCACTGCCTGGTGACACCAGCCAACCGGTGGATGACCACCGGCCAGCCGGTGGAACCCAGACAGAAGGCCTGCTCTGTCTGGACCACCAGCCAGCCGGGGGCTCAGCACCGGCTAGCCGGTGGACCACCGGCCAGCTGGTGAGACACCACCGGCCAGCCGGTGTGCCCAGTCAAACTAGCCGTTGGGCTTTGACCAGACTTGTACTTTTGACCCCCAACGGCTCCAAAAGCCCTCCAACGGCCATATTGAAGTGTTTATGGGTATTTCTCCTATAAATAAGAAACCATGGATGCCGGGAACACTACCGAAACATATTTTGATGTCTTGATGCTCTAACGACAAATCTCCAAGGCCTCTTGTGATCCATTGCCATCCTTGAAGCTTGAGCTCCCTCTCCATCAGCTGCTCTCACACTTTTGGCGCTCAAGGCTTCCGTGTGTTTGTATTATTTTATTTGTTTATTTCTTCATTGGGTTTGGATTAAAACAAACCTCTCATTTCCATTCTTTCTTTCAATTGGGTTTCTTGCTAAAACCATAATAAAAAAGCAAGCTGTACGAAGGTGTTCTAGCCTACCTTAAAACGGCTAGTGGGTTTCTTGCAACAACCATTAAAAATAAAGCTGACGTATAAATCTCTCAACGGTTCTTGTTGGGAGTGGAGACGTAGGCTTGGGAACTAAGCCGAACTCCGTTATCAAATTGTGTCTTGCCTTTTTTATTTCCGCTGCATTGATAATTGTTTTAAATTGTTAATTATTTTTTAAAATTCAATTCACCCCCCCTCTTGCCATCCTCTACGACCCAACATTTGGTATCAGAGGGTGTGTTTGTGTAATACCTTAACCAGTTACAAACTTAATATCCTTAGTGATGGCTAATTCCTCGCATGCTCCCGAAGGATATTCTATGACTCGGGCTCCATTCTTTGATGGAACCGATTACACTTATTGGAAAACTCGCATGATTACTTTTCTTACAAGCATTGGTTATCCTATCTATAGGATTGTAATGCAAGGCTATACTTTATCTAACAAGGATGAGTCCAAATGGACCCCCGAAGACATGAAGGTGAACAATGCCTAATGGAATTTGATGAGGTATCTTCTTCCGACTCCTCTTCCTCATCTTCCACTTTCAATAATGACATGTCCTATGAAGATCTCCAAAATGCGAGAGATCAATTAGAGGAAGGTTTTCACGAACTTACCTCTAAATTTATGGCTTTGAAAAAGAAAAAGAAAATTCTCATTTCTGAAAAAGAACAACTTCTCAAAAAGAATGAGGAACTTACCCTTAAGGTCCAAGATATTCCAAATGTTGATTCTTTGAATTCAACCATTAAAGATCTAAGGGAGTCTCTTGCCAAGCTCACCCAAGGTGAACAAAATTTGACCAAATTACTAGGTTCTCAGCGTTCGGCTAGAACAACACATGGACTTGGATTTAACAAACAAGCCACTTCTTCTAGAGCACCCACTACTTTTGTAAGGGGGAGCTCTCAATATAAATTTTGCAATTATTGTAAAAAGACCAGGCACATGATTTATGAGTGTGATTGTAAAAATGCAAGGTATGGAAGCCCCAAAACCATTACCTACTCAGATGAATATTTTAGATGGCAACCCTCTAGAAAAATATGGGTTCAAAAGTCTCTTTTAGCTAATATTTCCGGACCCAAACTTATATGGGTACCAAAATCTATTCTCTCTTGATTTTGTAGGATAAACGCCAAAGAAGTTGGACTTCGAAAGGCTCGTGGTATCTCGACAGCGGATGCTCGAGGCACATGTGTGGCGATCCCTCCGAGTTCAACTCCCTTGAAGAATTCGATGGAGGATACGTCATCTTCGGTGACAATTCAAAAAGCAAGATCGTCGGAATAGGTACCATTGGATTTGGTAGCACCTCTTTAATTAAAGATGTTTTATTTTTTAAAGGTTTAAAACATAATCTAATTAGCATTAGTCAACTTTGTGATAGTGGTTTTTCGGTGAATTTTCAAAATGATTTATGCAATGTGTTTGATTTTCAAAACAAATTGATATTTTCTGCTTCCCGTTTTCAAAATGTTTACATTATTGATTTAAAGTCGTTAGCTAGCCAAAATGTTAAATGTTTAAGTGCTCTTGACAATGAGTCTTGGCTTTGGCATAGAAGGTTGGGTCATTGTAGCTCTCATTCACTTCTAAAGCTTAATAAGAACAAGCTCATCCGTGAACTTCCTAAACTTAAGTTTAAGAAAGATTTGTTTTGTGAGCCATGCCAACTTGGCAAGCAACACAAGTCTTCTTTCAAATCTAAGAATGAAGTGTCCACTTCAAAATCTCTTGAGCTCCTACATCTTGATCTTTTTGGTCCTACCCCTATAGCAAGTCTAGGTGGAAAATCCTATACATTTGTCCTAGTAGATGACTTTTCTCGTTTCACTTGGGTTTTCTTTTTAGCTCATAAAAATGATGCTTGTAGAACCTTTTTGAAATTCTCTAGGAAAGTAGAAAACGAAAAAGGAGATAAAATTATATCGCTCCGTAGTGGCCATGGAGGTGAATTCGAGAACAAAGAATTCGATGAATTGTGTTCTTCTCAAGGATACAATCACACCTTCTCTGCCCCTAGGACTCCACAACAAAATGGAGTGGTTGAAAGGAGAAACCAAACTCTCCAAGAAATTGCTCGAACCCTCCTTAGTGAATTCAACCTCCCTCAATTTTTCTAGGCCGAGGCAGTTAACACTGCTTGT
The DNA here is from genome assembly GCA_963277665.1 of Viscum album. Taxonomy (NCBI): domain Eukaryota; kingdom Viridiplantae; phylum Streptophyta; class Magnoliopsida; order Santalales; family Viscaceae; genus Viscum; species Viscum album. The sequence continues at coordinate 1,705,419,043 of OY728143.1, read as the reverse complement.
TATACTATCAATAGAGTCCTTGTAAGACCCCTTCTTAAGAAAACCCCCTATGAACTTTGGAAAGGCAAATTTCCCAAATTTGGTTATTTTAAAGTGTTTTGTTGTAAATTATTTATCCTTAACACAAAAGATCACCTTGGGAAATTTGATTTCAAATCCGATGAAGGTATTTTTCTTGGGTACTCCAACTCAAGCAAAGCCTATCGTGTCTTCAACAAACGTTCAAAAACCATCGAAGAATCATCTCATGTCAAGTTTGATGAAAATCTTCCAAAACCCCATCCGGTCATTGAAGATGTTGAAGATAAGCTTGATAAACTTGAATTAAATGATTCCTCTTCTCCTCTCAAGGAGGATGATGATCATGAACCTTATCACCTTCTTTGCCTTCCACCTTGCCTAAGGTTTGGAAACCTTCTAGAGACCATCCTTTAGAAAATGTTATAGGTGATCTTCAAGCCGGTACTCGAACTAGAAGATCAATCCTCAACAAGTTTGAACATCAAGCCTTCATTTCTCACTTAGAGCCTCAAACCATTAATGATGCCATTAATGATGAGAATTGGGTTCTTGCAATGCAAGATGAACTAAATCAATTCTCTAGAAATGATGTTTGGACTCTTGTTGAAAGACCCAATGATAATCAAATTATTGGCACTAAATGGGTTTTTAGGAACAAACTTGATGATCAAGGAAATATAACCCGGAACAAGGCTCTCCTAGTAGCTAAGGGCTATAATCAAGAAGAAGGAATTGATTATGGTGAAACCTTTGTGCCCGTTGCTAGATTGGAATCCATTAGGATCTTGTTGGCTTTCGCCGCCCACTTAAATTTCAAACTTTTTCAAATGGATGTTAAAAGCGCCTTTTTAAATGGTTTTATTTCAGAAAAAATCTTTGTTGAACAACCTCCCGGTTTTGAAGATCCAAAATTTCCAAATCATGTTTTTAAATTAACCAAGGCTCTATATGGCTTAAAGAAAGCCCCTCGGGCTTGGTATGAGCGGTTAACAAAATTCCTTTTAGAAAATGATTTTAAAATGGGTCAAGCTGATTGTACCCTCTTTTTAAAACACACTTCAAAAGATATTTTAATCGTCCAAATCTACGTCGATGATGTTATCTTTGGTTCTACCAAAGAATCACTTTGTACTGATTTTTCATATTTAATGAGAAAAGAATTTGAAATGAGCTTTATGGGGGAATTGAAATTTTTTCTCGGTTTTCAAATCTTTCAAAATTCAAAAGGTATTTTTCTATGCCAAGGAAAATACACAAACGAGCTCTTAATTCGTTTTGGTATGGATCAAGTAAAGGAAATTAGTGCCCCCATGAGTACTTCCTATAATCTTACATTAGATGAAGTCTGGAAACTGGTTGATAACAAGCTTTATAGGAGTATGATCGGGAGTCTACATTACCTAACTGCGACCCGTCCTGACATCATGTTCAGTGTTTGCCTTTGTGCTCGTTTTCAACCCAATCCCAAAGAATCTCATTTTAAATCGGTCAAAAGGATTTTTAGGTATCTAAGAGGATCCAAAAACATTGGTTTATTTTATCCTTCTAATACTTCTTTCGAACTTTCTTCATATTCGGATGCTGATTTTGGCGGATGTCAATTAGATCGAAAAAGTACTAGTGGAACCTGTCATCTGCTAGGCAAGTCCCTTGTATCGTGGAGTAGCAAGAAGCAAAACTGTGTTGCTCTTTCTACTGCAGAGGCCGAGTACGTAGCCGCTGGGAATTGTTGTGCCCAAATTATTTGGATGCAGCACACTCTCTTGGATTATGGCCTTTCCTACGATCATGTCCCTATTCGGTGTGACAACACTAGTGCCACTAGTATTTCTAAGAATCCAATACAACACTCTAGAACAAAGCATATAGACTTAAGGCATCATTTCCTTCGTGACCACTTTCAAAAAGGGGATATCACTTTGGATTTCATTTCTACTGATTTCCAATTAGCTGATATTTTTACCAAACCGCCCCCGGTTGAACGTTTTGATTTTATTAAGGGGGAGTTAGGAATGATTCGTCAATGATCACTATTAAATATTTAACTAATTTTTATTTTTTCTTTTTTTATCTAATTTCTTCTCATTTTCCCTCCTATTTTGATAATCCCAAAGGGGGAGAAATTTCTCTGTTTACTAGTTTCAATTGATTAATGTTTTTTTAAAAAAAAGTTTTTTTAAAACCGGTAAGTTATTCATTTGTTCCTTTTAAAAAATGACCTATGGTTACAATTTCAAATTCAAAATAACTCATTCTCTTTAGATTAAGATCATTTTCAATACATGGTACATCTCTTCAATTTATTTTCTTATTTAAGTTTTTAATTGGCATATCCTTTTAAGCTTTCTCTTTTGTGATTGTGATAATCAAAATAGGGGGAGATTGTTGTACCCCTCTCTCTTGGATTTTAATGATCACAATCACTCTCAACGTGTTCTAACTTGTTTTCAAGTGATGCTAGGAAAAAGGTTGCCCAGGAGTTGGCCCAAGAAGTCTGAAAGTGGACTCTCTGAGTCCACCGGCCAACCGGTGGATTCCCACCGGCCAGCCGGTGGTCTCTAGCAGAAGCATTGCTTTCTGCCAGAGCCACCGGTCAGCCGGTGTTATCTCACCGACCAGCCGGTATGGGCACCAGCCAACCGGTTCTTGCCCACCGGCCAGCCGGAGGACCCAGGCAGTAGGCTTGCCCACTGCCTAGTGACACCGGCCAACCGGTGGGTGACCACCGGCCAGCCGGTGGAACCCAGACAGAAGGCATGCTCTGTCTGGACCACCGGCCAGCTGGTGAGACACCACCGGCCAGCCGGTGTGCCCAGTCAAACTAGCCGTTAGGCTTTGACCAGACTTGTACTTTTGACCCCCAACGGCTCCGGAAGCCCTCCAACAGCCATATTGAAGTGTTTATGGGTATTTCTCCTATAAATAAGAAACCATGGATGCCGGGAACACTACCAAAACATATTTTGATGTCTTGATGCTCTAATGACAAATCTCCAAGGCCTCTTGTGATCCATTGCCATCCTTGAAGCTTGAGCTCCCTCTCCATCAACTGCTCTCACACTTTTGGCACTCAAGGCTTCCGTGTGTTTGTATTATTTTATTTGTTTAGTTCTTCATTGGGTTTGGATTAAAACAAACCTCTCATTTCCATTCTTTCTTTCAATTGGGTTTCTTGCTAAAAACATAATAAAAAAGAAAGCTATACGAAGGTGTTCTAGCCTACCTTAAAACGGCTAGTGGGTTTCTTGCTACAACCATTAAAAAGCAAGCTGACGTATAAATCTCTCAACGGTTCTTGTTGGGAGCGGAGACGTAGGCTTGGGAATTAAGCCGAACTCCGTTATCAAATTGTGTCTTGCCTTTTTTATTTCCACTGCATTGATAATTGTTTTAAATTGTTAATTATTTTTGAAAAGGAAATTCACCCCCCCTCTTTCCATACTCTATGACCCAACAGAGGCACTACTTAATGGGTGAGTGGTTCACCATTTACTCTAACCACAAGAGTCTCAAGTATATAGTTTCCCTGAAGGACCTGAACCTGAGACTACGAAGAAGGATAGAGTTTCCACAGGACTGTGATTTTGAGATATTCAATACTCCTGGAATGGGTAATATGGTGGAAGACGTGCTCGACAGAAGTACTATGTTGCAGCTGCTGAGTGAGGTGACTGAACAGTTAGTTGTGACGTAGATATCCTTCTTGGATGATGGTGAAGTTTTTTTTACCTCTAGTCGATGGTTGTTACTCCCACACTCATATAGTGAGTTTGGGAGGCACAATAAGGGTATTTTGACTATGAGGGATGATGTTATCAGATATCCACAATATTCATTCCTAGAATATTTTCAATAGGTGGGAAGCATTCCATCTTTTTCAGAGGGCACAACATAGTGCTAGTGAGGTTATGGGAGGGGGTGTTGAGGGAGTTCTATAATTCTACTCTAGTAGTACATCCTAGTGTTGAAAATATGTACCAGGACCTCCAACATCAGTATTGGTGGCTAGGGATATAGAAAGCAGTGGCCGAGTTCGTTTCATGATGCCTCACTTGTCGGAAAGTGAAGACCGAGCACTAGTTTCCAGCTTGATTGATTCAAACACTGGATGTACCCAAGTTTAAATGGGATGATATCTCAATGGGATTCCTGATAAGGTTACCATGTACATCTAGAGGTCACAGTTATATTGGGTGATCATTGAATGAATGACCACATCGGCTCACATCCTACCCATCTGGGTGAATGGATCGGCAGAGGGCATATGGAACCTCTACATCTGGAAGATAGTGCAGATCCATAGGGTTCCTTTAATGATCATCTCATATCGTGACACCCACTTTAATCCGAGTTGTGGAAGGGATTATAGGAGTCGTTCGGGATGCAGTTGTGTTTGAGCATAGCTTTCCATCCCCAGACAGATGGTCAGTTAGAGCGGATTATACAGACCTTGGTGGGTAGGCTTTATGCTTGCATCCTTGAACTTGGTCATAGTTTGGAGGACTAACATCCATTGGTGGAGTTTTTATACAACAACAAATATCACTCCACCATTGGCATGGCACCGTTTGAGGCCTTATATGGATGGCCTTCCAGATCATCCTTATGCTAGAAATTTCCAGGGGAGTCAGCCCTCATGGGTCCATAGTTGGTACGAGCTACCACAGAGAAGGTTTAGATCATCCAGGAGCGGATGAGGACTGCACATACCAAGAAGAAATATTAGGACGATGGGATATGGAGACACTTGGAGTTAGAGGAGGGATATCATGTGTTTCTTTGGGTCTCACCCCGACAAGGATTGTGTATATTTGGCCAGGGAGAGAAGCTATATCTGAGGTTCATCAGCCCTTTTTAGATCCTGAGCAGAGTTGGCAAGGTGGTGTACCACAAAGCTCTTTCCCCATAGATACACCAGGTGCCTGATGTTTTCCATGTGTTTCAGTTGAGGAAGTACATGAATTATCCATTGCATACCATCTACTAGGGAGAGATGGACAATGATGATTGGGTGACATTTGTAGAGTTCCCTGTGGAGATAAACGATAGATACGACTGGGTCCCACCCTGGTGGTCGTTTCCTCTAGTACGCGTCCGATGGTAGAACAAGAATCTCTAAGAAAGCACATGGAAGCGGGAGGCTCAGACTCTTGCTCAGTACCACCATATTTTTTTAGTTGTTGTTTTTGGGATTTTGGGATGTAAATCCCTAAGGTGGGGAGAGTGTAAACTCTTGGATTATCTGTGTAATATTTTTATTTATATAGAAATAATTAGAGATCATGAAATTTTATGACATGTGATTCCAAGGTCCGGAGATCCCAGAAGGGAATTTTGAACTTTTTTTAAAGATACGTTCAGTAAACGTGAAAGTAGGATTTTTTATCCTTTGAATTATTGTTCAGATCAAAAATATGAGGGCATTGTTGAATTCACAATGTAGGTATTAGCCTAGAAATTACATAACATTGGAAGACAAGGGCTGAGTAGAAAAGTTATATTTCATACTATTCATGAAAAATAATAAAAAAAATTAAAAGGATTATTTTATTTTCTTTCTCATAGGTGAGTGGAAGACAGAAATGTTACGGGCTTGAGACAAGGTGGTGATGATGCACATTAATTAGACTCAATAATGGCCCCTTAACAAATAGTGTAATGATGCTTCAATGATGTGTAACAATGATGATGTCTCATACATAAAACAATGTTATGACGTGAGTTCACATCATAATAGAAACAATACAACGTGATCCTATTTATAGTTCGACGCACTAGGGAAATAAGGATTAAAAATATGGATGATTCTATGGTGAACCTTTTATGGACATCCACCCCAATGAAGAATGACTAAAACTGACAGATCTTCCTCATCTTCATCTCCTTTAGAATATTGGATCTGGGAAGCAACATCAACTTCTTAATCCCTAAAGGATGAATTTTTCAGAATTGGGCATCATAAGAGGTAGAGGTTTTTTATTTGATGTTCTTCCTCATCCTTTTCTAAAAACATTGAACACAGATCAACCCACGAATATGTTGATCGGTGATTTGTGTGTTATGTGGGAGGGTGATTTATTTTTGTGGAATTTTATTTGGGGTCCAAATCATGGCAATGAATGATTGAATGAAAACTCCTCGTACCTACCCCATCTTTAACCACTAATTTGGAATCCCGAGGATGACACGAACTAGGCCCGAACACCTCCTCAAGTGCGTTCTGTGTGGTCATTAAATCGAAATGATGGCAAGACAGGTTTGGGATTCTCCTGGTAAAAAGGGAACTCCCTAGAGGCCAAAGACATTACGAATTGAAGAACAGACAACAAAGCCCATTTGGTGGTCTGCTTAACTCCCTGTCGGTGGTGGAAGCAGTAATAGCTGGCCTCACTGACTGCATGCAGGAGGTGGCCCACACCAGTGAGCCACATTGACTGAGAAGCTGTAGCTCGTCAATCACGATGGCGCGTTGGAAGATGTGGCACCCAGTGGGGCGTATCATAGGGGAACTCCCAACATCCTGGCCATCCAGAAGGCTAGTGAAGTCGTGGTCCATCGACCACAGCTGGTGGATGGGCACTGTGCTTGTGGGGCTAGGGGGAGCTGGTCACAGGCTCAGTTTAGCGATGCATATTGGTTCTATCCCACTGGCTAGGCCAGATCAGACCGACCTCGACCTGTATAAGGACGGGTTAAGTCTATCTTAATGAACCAAAGTATGTGGGACCCCTAGGCCGGGTTGGTCTTTTCAGTCTGATCGGGTTAGACCGATCCCCATTGCAACAAGCCTGCTGATAACTAAAAGACCCATATCATGAAAACCACATGTCTGTTTGAAAATTTGTTTATGGTGTTGGGACCCTCTCAATGTGTTGTGTCTTTCTCCATGCTCTATGGTGAATTTTGTGAAAGTTGAGATTCAAATAAGGGCCTGAGGAGAGGTTCTCCCAATAGCACTTTATACATAACCCTACGACTGGCTGAGACCTGAAGACTGATGTCATTTGGCTTAGTGGGAAGAACTTCTTTGTGACTTGGGAGGCCCACAGCTGGAAGCACCTCTTTGTGACATTGTAGGTCCATGGTACGCGACGAGTAGGAGTACCTCCGTAGGCAATGACTAGTGGGAAGTGTTGTACCTCTCGTATCCCCTCGTGGTTTAATTTTCATGATCACAATCACTTTCATGTTTATCTAACATTGTTTTAAGTGTTTTTGTTTTATAGGCAAAAGATTTCCAAGGAAATGGGCCATGAAGCACATCAAGTGGACTGAAATTCAGTCCACCGGCCAACCGGTGTGATAGCACCGGCCAGCCGGTGGAACTGGCAGAGGCATTTCCCACTGCCAGGTTCCACCGGTCGACCGGTGGCTCTGTCACCGGTCGACCTGTGGCATCCAGCCCAAATAGTGTTTGCTACTGTCTTGCCACCGGTCGACCGGTGGCTCCTCCACCGGTCAGCCGGTGGCACCTGTACAGAGTGGAAAGCTACTGTCTTGCCACCGGCCAGCCGGTGGCTCTGGCACCGGTCAGCCGGTGACTCCTGGACCAAATTCCTCAGCCTTTTTCAAGACACCGGCCAGCCGGTGGGACTGTACCGGCCAGCCGGTGGAGCCAGTCAAACTAGCCGTTGCAGTTTGACCAGGCTGGCCCACTTGGCTCCCAACGGCTCTTTAAGCCTCTCCAACGGCTCCAAAGGCCTCCAACGGCCATATGAGGGTTCCCCCTCTATAAATAAAGGACCTTGATCCCCCGGAAGCCTAAGGAACATTGCCGGAACTATACGGAAGCCCACGGACACCTTGTTGATCATTCGGCGTACCTCCGACGCATTCCTCCAAGGGAACCCCAATAGCTCCAACAACTTCCACATCCAAGGAGCTCCATCAAAGAAGATTGGGAGTGCACGTCTTCAACTCCAATCATCCATTGGCGCCCAAGGCTTCTCCAAATACGGTTTTTATTGTTTTATTTTTTTTGAACTTTAATTTTGGGTTTGTGCCTACAAACCCCAAACCCTTTTCTCATCCCCCTTTCTTTGGGTTCTCACACCACCACTAAGGTGTGAAGAGGTTAGTCAAGCCTTTCCTTTTAAAAGGCTTGAGTTTTCGGTGAGCTAGCCTTCACCCGTTAAAAAGGCTAGTGGGTTCTTGCTAAACCATTAAAAGCAAGTGGGTTCTTGCTTAACCACCAAAAGCAAGCTGTAATAGGTCCTAGTGCTACCTCAAAGCCTAGTGGGTTTCTTGCTAAAACCATTGAAAAGCAAGCGGTAGGAATCTCTCAACGGTTGAGTTGGGAGCGGAGACGTAGGCCGGGTTTTGGCCGAACTCCGTTATCAATTTTGTGTGTCTTGCCTCTTTTATTTCCGCTGCATTTTCAACTTTGATTTTAATTTGTTAATCTTTTTTTTTAAAAGGCAATTCACCCCCCTCTTGCCATCATTCCTTGTTTTCTTCCGCCCTACAATTGGTATCAGAGGGATAATTTGAGTAATACCTTAAACGGTTTCAAATTTAAAGATCATTTTTGATGGCTTCTACCGCTTCTTCCTCTCAATCCCCCGAAGGTCATTCTTTGGATCGTGCTCCATTCTTTGATGGAGCCGATTATAGTTTTTGGAAAACCCGCATGACCACATTTTTTAAAAGTATTGGATATCATATTTTTAAAATTGTTATGCATGGTTTTTCCCTCTCCTCTCCCGATGAGTCTAAATGGACCCCTGTAGACATTGCAAATTTCGAGCTTGATGGCAAAGCCATGAATGCTCTACATTGTGGGTTAGATCGTAATGTTTTTGATTGTATTTCTTCTTGCACATCTTCTCATGATATTTGGAAATTGTTAGAACTAACCTATGAAGGTACTAGCAAGGCTCCAAATCAAGAACCCGCTCAAGAGCAAGAACTCGATGCAAAATCCGTACCCGCTTGCCCACTTCACAAGAAAAGGGCCAAGAAAAAGGAGAAGAATAAGGCTTCAAAGGCAACATGGAGTGATAGCTCCACCTCTTCATTCTCCTCCTTCTCAAGCGACCAAGGTACAAAATGCCTAATGGCAAAACATGAGGTAACTTCTTCCGACTCCTCCTCCTCTTGTTCTTCAAATTCAAATTCTTTAAATCATCTTTCTTATGAAGAACTCCAACATGCTAGAGACCAATTAGAAAATGGTTTTCATGAACTTTCCTCAAAATTTGTTTCTTTGAAAAATAATTTCAAAAAGCTTTCCTCCGAAAAAGACCAACTTCTCAAAGAGAAGGAGGAACTCTCCCTAAAATCCAAAATTTCCCAAATGTTGATTCTATGGAATCAACCATCAAAGACCTAAGGGAGACCCTAGCCAAGTTCACCCAAGGTGAACAAAATTTGAACAATTTGCTTGGTTCCCAACGTATATCTAGAACCACCCAAGGGCTAGGATATACCAATGTAGCTTCCTCCTCCCATGCTCCAACTGTTTTTGTAAGGGGGAGCTCTAGTTTTAAATTTTGTAACTATTGCAAAAAACCCGGGCACATGATATATGAATGTAATTGCAAAAACGCCCGGTATGGTAGGCCCAAATCGATTTTTTATTCGGATGAATTCTATAGGAGAAGACCCGCTACAAGGCAAGTGTGGATTGAAAAATCCCTCTTAGCGAGTCTCTCCGGGCGTAAAATTGTCTCTTTTCAAAATCCCTCTCCCCGGTGATTTGTTGTTTTTATTTAGGGGGAGTTAGGATCGTTTAAACCCTTTTGATTTTCAATTTCAAAATTTTCAATTCAAACTTTCAATTTCAACACTTGGTATCAAAATTTTCATTTCAAAATATTCAATTCAAATTTTTCATTTCAATTCTCTTTTCAAAACATTCAATTCAAACTGTTATTCAATTTCTCATTTCAATTTTTTTATTCAAAACTTTTCATTTCAATTTCAAAAATCTCAATTGATCTTTCAATTCTCATATCTAGTTTTTCAAACACCTTTCCCTCAATCAAGTTTTATGCCCCATTCTATTTTGATAATCACAAAGGGGGAGAAATTTCTTGATTGATTGGGGGAGAATCCTTTTCATCGTGCTTAGCATTTCCTTTCAATTTCAGTATTTTACATTAATTTTTTTGGTGATTGTGATCATCAAAATAGGGGGAGATTGTTGTACCTCTCGTATCCCCTCGTGGTTTAATTTTCATGATCACAATCACTTTCATGTTTATCTAACATTGTTTTAAGTGTTTTTGTTTTATAGGCAAAAGATTTCCAAGGAAATGGGCCATGAAGCACATCAAGTGGACTGAAATTCAGTCCACCGGTCGACCAGTGGCTCTGTCACCGGTCGACCTGTGGCATCCAGCCCAAATAGTGTTTGCTACTGTCTTGCCACCGGTCGACCGGTGGCTCCTCCACCGGTCAGCCGGTGGCACCTGCACAGAGTGGAAAGCTACTGTCTTGCCACCGGCCAGCCGGTGGCTCTGGCACCGGTCAGCCGGTGACTCCTGGACCAAATTCCTCAGCCTTTTTCAAGACACCGGCCAGCCGGTGGGACTGTACCGACCAGCCGGTGGAGCCAGTCAAACTAGCCGTTGCAGTTTGACCAGGCTGGCCCACTTGGCTCCCAACGGCTCTTTAAGCCTCTCCAACGGCTCCAAAGGCCTCCAACGGCCATATGAGGGTTCCCCCTCTATAAATAAAGGACCTTGATCCCCCGGAAGCCTAAGGAACATTGCCGGAACTATACGGAAGCCCACGGACACCTTGTTGATCATTCGGCGTACCTCCGGCGCATTCCTCCAAGGGAACCCCAATAGCTCCAACAACTTCCACATCCAAGGAGCTCCATCAAAGAAGCTTGGGAGTGAACGTCTTCAACTCCAATCATCCATTGGCGCCCAAGGCTTCTCCAAATACGGTTTTTATTGTTTTATTTTTTTTGAACTTTAATTTTGGGTTTGTGCCTACAAACCCCAAACCCTTTTCTCATCCCCCTTTCTTTGGGTTCTCACACCACCACTAAGGTGTGAAGAGGTTAGTCAAGCCTTTCCTTTTAAAAGGCTTGAGTTTTCGGTGAGCTAGCCTTCACCCGTTAAAAAGGCTAGTGGGTTCTTGCTAAACCATTAAAAGCAAGTGGGTTCTTGCTTAACCACCAAAAGCAAGTTGTAATAGGTCCTAGTGCTACCTCAAAGCCTAGTGGGTTTCTTGCTAAAACCATTGAAAAGCAAGCGGTAGGAATCTCTCAACGGTTGAGTTGGGAGCGGAGACGTAGGCCGGGTTTTGGCCGAACTCCGTTATCAATTTTGTGTGTCTTGCCTCTTTTATTTCCGCTGCATTTTCAACTTTGATTTTAATTTGTTAATCTTTTTTTTAAAAGGCAATTCACCCCCCTCTTGCCATCATTCCTTGTTTTCTTCCGCCCTACAGGAAGCACCACTATGTGACTTTGAAGGCCCATGGTACGCGATGAAGAGGAGTACCTAAGCAGTAAAAGTTTATTTGGAAGCACCTCTTCGTGGCTTTGGAGGACCACTGTACTCGCAAGAGGAGGACTTATCTAGCAGCTGAGGTGTCCGATGATGTCACTGATGAAGATATTGTTACTACCCTAGAATATACATGGTGTGAGATGTCTTGTGTTTCATGATTTACATAGAGAAATTATTGTGCGGTCATTGATTTTTGTTTTGGGTTCCCTAATGAGCACTTTGTTACTCACCCCTACACGGGGTTCGCCCGCATGTGTTGTGTCTGGTGTAGATGACCGAAGTTTTGGCAGGGGTGCTCAGGGAGACGGGGCTGACGGACACTTTGACGGCGGACTTGGTCTCCTAGGACTTGGTGGGGCCCAGTAGGACCTGGCGGAATTCACATGCTAATTTGGAATCTAATAGCTTACTACACTCATAATCATGTGGGGTTTTCTATAGATGGCCATCAGGGTTTCATTTTTTTTACTTTCTATTTTTAGTTCATTGTTGGGTTTTTATTCTTTCCCACTTACATTCAATTGTACATGTACTCGGACTTTTGTTGTAGTATAATTGTTTTCCACCTTTCAGTGTGTTGGGATGTCATTGAGCATGTGTGTGAGTATAGGTACCCAGGAAAATGACTCCCACATATAGGTTGACGCCTTCGGCGCTAGTCTCTATCCACTAGCCTTCGAAAGGTGGGATTGGGGTAGTCACGACACGAGTCCCGGGGAATGGGTCATGACAATAACAACTATAACAACCCTACTTTTTATTATACACTAATTCATTCTGTATTACATAAGATTACACATAATACAGCCCTAAATATTGAGATGACTAATATATTTGGAAATTAGGTATATAGCACATCATCTTGAACATGGGATACGACAACATTATTGAAAAATTCCTTATATAGATTCTATAATTCCATGGCTTTTAAAACATCATGAGATAACCTAGGTATGTACATAATAAAGGCACAAGTAATAAACCACACTAAAAGAATAAATGAGGCATGAGATCCAGGACCATATCCCACTTGATGTTTGTAGATGATATCCCCATCTTCATGAATGCTGGGATTAAGTCAATCAAGGGAATTATGATTTTTCTAGAGTATTATGCCCACTAAAGTGGCTAGGTGATTAGAAAAGACAAAAGTACCATCTATTTTTCTAACAACATCACTCATAGCTGGATTTCTATGGTCAAGAAGACCCTTGGCATGAACAGAGAAGCTTTCCCCAAGGAATATCTCTGAGCCCTTATTTCTCTAGGTGAAATCCGGATTACTGATTTTTATTTTCTTACCTGAAAGATCTCAAACCAAATTCTTAACATGAATCAAAAGTATCCTTATTTTGGAGGTAGAACCACGTTTATTGATAGTGTTCTCCTTATAATCCCATTTCATGTTCTTCCATCATTCAATGTCTCACAAGGGGTGATCCATAACAATGAAATGATCATGAAATGCTTCATTTAGGTCCCTACTTTAGATGGGAAATGCCACTGGGCATCATAGAGGAAGGTTGCGCGTCAGGTCTAGGAGTGAGGAATTAATGTCATCTCCCTCTAAGATACCATCCTCCACATGCATGCATAACTCTCGTAAGAAATACTAGAACAACGTATGCTTTTGGGAAAAACCACTCTCCTCTCATTTTCAAAACCCCTCATTAGTGGTTAGCCAAGGATCTCTGCTCATGTATTTCATTCAAACCCTCCTTACCAGCCTCCAACCACACTCTCGATGGCTCGTGGGGAATGGGGAGATCTCTTTCTGGAACAACAACTTAGATGGGGATGTCATTGGTTTATCAGGATTCCCTAATCCAAATATTTAATTTAGGAATGCTAAATGCATCCCGATGTTCAAAAAGGGGTGTTGGATGATTCTCATAAGGACACCTTAAATCTCAATGACCTCTCCCCAGAGCCAAACCGTTGTGTTTTTACTCCATTCCCATCAGGGTCCTTATCCACTCATGACATTCATAGAACACTACCCTCTTAAGAAAGAACAAATGCTTAGAATGAAACCCTTTGTACTAATTTACTCCCCCAAATATATAACTTCTTATCATTAAGAATCCAATATAGAGAAATTCATACAAATGTGAAAATCAAACACTTTGGTATTCCATTGGCTTCGCATTGTCCCTGCTGCAAGAATAAAAAAGAGAAAACCATTTATCACCTTTCCTTTCTGGATGACTTGGTGTATGCTGTATACAGAACCCTTGGTGAATTCATGACACTTTTGGACCCCATCATAGTCGACGTCTCATTCTTGTAGAGGTGGCTTCATGGCTTGGGGGTAGGGGTCCGAAGAGGGAGTCCCACACCACTATTTTACATGTAGGGTTTTGGAGCATCTAGAAAACAAGAAATAAGGAAAGGAATGATGGGGTCTCTTCTTCTAGTGGAACCATCAACCTTAGAACTAACATAATACATCTAGATTTGGACTGTCTCTTCCACAACTAGTGGGAAGCGCCTTCCCTCCATTTTCTTCAATGTAATTACCCTGACTCCCAGCCAGTTACAAGAACATTCGTGGGCCACTAGGTTCGATGGAACCAACTCTAGGGGTCTCAAACAAAATTCTGATAGATCTTGCTGCATGGGGATCATCCGCGGTGGAGGCATGGTCTGTGATGACTAGGGGTTAGTAATCCATTATTTCTCCTCCTACATAGGACATGGCTCTTCCCTCCAAGAGGAGTCCAATTCTTTGTTTCAAGGTATCAGTATGTGCCATCAAAAAAATATTCGGTTAATAGAGGTAGAAAATGACTCCATGATCTTGTATAATTACTTACTGAGCCTTATCCCCTCCCCCTTTTCTATTTTATACATCATCATAAAGTGAAGGTGCATGCTTAATATCAATACTAATGTGATGCACTCTTGTCGAGAGGTAAATCATGTCATGGATCACCTTTATTCCCTTGATTTTATTTCCCTTGACCCCCTTGTCCTCTATAATGTGATTTACTTGAAAAATCAAAGTTTCAATATGATTCGAGGGGATTCACAAGGTCTATACTAAATCTGGCCTCTGTGAGACCTGGTTTCTTTATGGCCCTTGTGCATCTCTCTTTTAATAAAAAATTATTCGATGATGATGATGATCAACAATAAGACATTAAATATCATGTTAACATAAAAGAAACATGGAAATGTGGAAAATAATAAAACAATAATTCATAAATATAGTTCAAGACTAACTACTATGAAATAATGATGGAAAAAGTCCCTTAAAGGAATCAAGTTCACACTCTGTCCCAACATGATGTCTCATGGGACTAAACATTACCCAATGCATTGGAACGCTATATAATTCTAAGCACACCCATCACATTCATTTCATTATCATGATTAAGTATGCCACATAGATAAAAACATGGTTATATTAATCATCATATTTTATTCCATAATAATGTAGTGTAGAATAAATAAATTTATGTGTGGTGTTCACTACAAAAAAAATTTCCCGCATAAAATCACAATGAGATTTCAGAAGCATAACAATTTCACATAAATATTTATAAAATGGGTTGATGTGAGAAAAAAAATTATCTCATAATTTTTATATCGAATGATCAGTAATTAGGACATTGAATGACATTTATGAATATTAGAAATTGGAAATATAAATCATAAGATAATAAAGAAACATTAATAAAGGGAATAATGAGATGTTTCCTTACCATGAGAGTGTGATTACAAATGCATGGGATGAACTTCATGAGATATTGGTGCAACAATGGGGGGGGGACTCTAGGGAGGGTAGGGAAGATTACAAAATTTCAAAAAGTTTTTTTAGTGAAATGAATTTAGATAATGGGTGGATTTATATATGAATCAAGTAGGGAATTTTTTACCACTACTCAAATTTACGTTGTTGACTCTATATAAAAAATAACCAAAAAATATGTCATTGTTTTTTACTAGGTTTTCTACCAAATGGGAGTATTTTTAATTATTTTATAATGTTATGGTTTGAATATAATAAAATAATTTCCTTGATTTTGTGGACAAGAGTCATACTCTAAAAGAAATTATTTTAAAACATTAATCAATTTTAATTTTTTTCAAAGGATTAATAAAGGATTTATAAAATTAATAATATAAAAATGGAATCCCATTTTTTTAAGGTTAAACCATATATATTTTCCTGGATACCCTTTATAGTATTTATTAAATCAATTTTGTGTAATTATGTTTTCATAATATATATTGTATATTAACAGGTATTTAATTTCTTAACAAAAAATTTTACTACCTTAGGAAATTATGAATGTTTTACCAAAGGATAATTTGACATTACAATTCTAAAAATAATATTAATTTTATCTAAAAAAATTCTTAATATTTTTATTTTTATATTTAAAATAATAATTAAAAATTATTGATAAATGATGGGTTTTTTTAGCATAATAGTTTTCGATCCCTTATAAAAATTACATTTGACTTCATAAAACTTATACGATTATTTATATTAAATAAAATTTATATAATTATAAAATATTATTAAAATATTATTTATTTTAAAAATACATTAATTAATTAAAATAATTTTTTTGTTGAATTTAAATTTTACCAAAAAATATTATTTGATATTTTTGTATAAAGAAATAATTTATAATGTAATAATAATAGGATGAAAATATATTACTTAATCTATAAAACGTAATATAAATTCTCATATTTATAGTGTCTTGATACATATCACTTTAAGACACAATAAAATTCCCTATGATTAAGGTGGGTGACAATGAGACATTCATGAGGTGGTTGGTTTAAAAAGTTTTTGTCATTATCTTGATGATCTTGAACATCTCCCATAAATGATATTTATCATTATTATGTTGTTGTATATCATATTTGGCTTTTTCGATGGGATATTCTAGTGATGGAATCTCCCCTAGATGCTCTATTAAATAGGCTTTATAGGGTAAAATCCAACGGCTTAAGGCCATTACATACTTCATCCATGTCAATTGGATTTGTTAAAACCCTATTTTTTTCTAATCATGTTATCGTTGTTCAATTGATATATTACCAATATTAATTATACATACCTGTATTTTAAATAAAATTGGATACCATAAAACCAAATAAGTGCATGTGTTTTCTATAACCACATTACCTAATAAGACAATTAATTAAATTATAAGGAGAATTTAATTTATAAAAATTCATGTCGTTACATTCAAGCATGGAAAAATAATAACTCTAGTATGTTCCTTATATGGAAATTTTATTATTTTATTTTAATGAGATATATCTATATCCACATCAATCAAATGAGAAAATGATTCAAAATTCGTGTGTACAGTAGACTATCTCCTTAATGACTGATTTAATTTGTTTTCTATCACCATCTCTCAAGATAGGTAATAATTGGGATATTAATGTTAATGTAGGATTTTCCGGATATATTTATCATTTTGAAATGATAATATTTAATTTACATTATTACTTTTCCATGTACATAAAAATTATAATGTTTTTTGTGCACTTGTGTAGACTACTACCTCCCCAAGTGATGTGATTATCTTATCATCACGACATCACATAGCTGATATATATATGTAACAATATTTAATGAATTAATATGATATATATACTATATTATGATCATTGTATAAATTTAATGTAATACATACCTTCTTTACATAATTGGCGTTGAAAAATGGAAATGTTATACACGGGTACAAAATACCTACTGTCTCTATGATTATAAAGTAGTTCATCATTTATAACAATATATCAGTGGTATATTTAAATATAATATTAATCTATAAAAGTGATAAATATTTCATTAATATTATTTTTTATATGATTTAATGTGGATCTATTTGACCACAATCAACATATTTAAGTCATTCTTGACTTATGGAATGAATATTTTCAAATAATCCTACGTAAATTTTTGTAATTAAATAATTGTTATATACTGAAAATAAGTTAAATAAAATAAAAACTAAACTTGAAAAATGATCCTAATAATGTAAATAATCAAGATATTTTTTATTCAAGATAATAAAGAACATACGTGATGATTTATATTCAAGGTATGAAAATTCTTAACTCAATATCCATTCGATGTGTAAAATGAATACATCATTTATTTTTTCATGATAATATTTTGTGTGAAATGAGTTTTTATTATCATATGTTCTATTTACTCTTGTTTAATGGGTATTTAAATATTATATACATAATCCATTCATTTGATTAATTCTTAGTTAAATGATATGATATTTTTAAGGGACATTCTTCTAAAAAAACTCTTTTAATGTTTCTTTTTAAAAAATTCAAAAGGTACTTTTTTATACTTTTGTAGTATGATAATATTTTCCCTCCTTCATGAATCCTTAATTTCCTTTATTATTCCTTTAAAAAACTACATGATTATATTGAATGAAATTTTTTTCCTTTGATTTTCAACATTATTCTTCTAAAGTAAGAGGTTTTCCTCAAGGAATGTATTTATGATGTGCGATATCATGTTTTATGATTATGTTATGGTTCTTTGGTAGTGTTTACAGTTATTGGTGATTCAATTATATAACTAAGATGGGTGGGTCCATGATATCACACCAAGTTATTTAGTATGTTGGATGATGGTCGTGATGGTTATTCCATGTGTAACTATGATAGTTACTCAATGTTTAACCGTGAGGATGTATGTATCGGAGAAACCTGGAGAAGGGTGGGGTGGATCAGGTTGTCAACTATTTCTCACTAAGTGATGGTTATTTTTCCCATTTTTGTAGGAACTCATTAAACCCATATGATAGATATAATGGACAATGAAACATTCACATGAAGACAAAACACATTATTTTTACTTGGTCCACCCCTAAGGGCTACGATCAGGGAGAATTCATTGAAAATGTGTCAGTCATACCAAAATAAACTAATCATTTCATGTTGTGAAGTAAAATAGTTTTTGAAAAATCACTATGTTCTTAGAATACTTCCTTTACAAGAATTTAGGGATAACACATTGTGTCCCTCAGAATGCTTGCATCGACTATCCCGAGATCACAGCCCTGGGTGAAGTCCTATTCATATTATATAATTAAATTTGTCCTAAATATATTTTCATTGAATTTATTATCCATATCCAGAATGATACTCTACTTTAATTGATGTTCTGAATTTATGCGCTTAGAATCACTTATTTCACAACCAAGATATCTAAAACTTGTTAGAATCTTAACACTGCACTTGCACAGAATACCTTCTCTGTCATGAAAGATTTGGGGTTGTCATGTAAGGTGAATTTTAGTAAACACTTACTTTCTGTGCAGTGATTATCTTTTTTTAAACAACACCTAAAGTTTCACTTTGATTTTTTTAGAATAAAGGAATACTTTCCTCGCAAGATTAACTACCATAAAATCGTTCTTGTAGAAATATTTCGTGTGACAGAGCAATCGTATATTCATTGCAAAATTATTAAGTCTATCGTGGGGTTAGAGACCTATTTATAGGCCTAAATGACACTACATGAATGTTTTAGATATTTTATTGTCCATGTGAATAAGATTCTCTAGGAGTGGGGAAAACCCCATTCCATTAAAGCTCCCTAATCATCTATTGAGGATTAAAAAATAACACAAACCAAACTCAATTTTCAGCAAATACTAGCCTTTGTTCCAATAATATCCCCCTTTGGAATTGTTGGAAATCTGTGGATTAATTTAATAGAGAACTAGCGAAAACCAAAAACAGATATATCAGATTCAACTTAACTAACACTCTAACTCTATATGAGAAATGATCTATGTAGAAAACATGGGAAGAAGCATAAATTGGGATCTCGTGTTTTTGATTATTTAACTATTTCCTCATAACACGAAATTGTTTTCTCCATGATCATTTTCTCCCTCCAAAAATCATCAGTTCCCCCCATTGAAACTAGAAAATCCTTTTATTCTCTATTTCCTCTACAACCACGAAAAATAGTTCATTCTATATTTTCACACCATTTCCACATTAAATTTTGATATTCATCCCCATTTGTGTAACTCATTGACCCCAATTACCTAGAGTCTATGCATTATTAAATAACATTGGCATGATCAAAAGAGATTGAGTCCTAAAAGAATAATCGGTTTAGTAGCCTTGGAATAACTAGATACATACATAAGTTTTACATTACATTGTGAACTAAAAAATCAACATTTTTTTCATTCAACACCCTCATATCACATAGAAAATCCCTACAGAACAGTCATAATATATTTATTTTCATCCTAGGAAAAATTGAACATAAGAAATGGGTGAGCTCAGATACTCAGTAAAGATAACAATATAGTAGAAACAATCATAAATAAGAATAAAAATTTAAGCTGATGTATAAGACTAAAACACAAGACTTTTAAACAAAAAATTCAGCAACATATGGAAATGAAAAATCAAAAAATTCCTTTTACATATTCACATAGATATTCTACTAGTCCAATAATCACATTTATTATAATTAGATAATCTCATATTGATGGAATTTATAATTTCAGATATCATAACCACATAGTCATGGCCTTGTGCCATGACTACAAATAAAAAATAATGTGAAGGACTTATGCAAAGACACTAGTTTGTCTCACGAGACCTACTAAGGCATCGAGGGGATATAGAAAGCCCCACGTGTCACTCACTAAGTCCAATTCATTCCTCATATGAAAATGGTGAAACATAATCTAAACATTCATATTAAAACTAGAATATGAAATGTCAATAATTTTACCTCAAACCATCAATGATATAAAAATAGCAATCCACAGTCAAACATAACTCATTAAATACAATATGGAAGATTGTATTATAAAAAAATCAACCTCAATCAGGAAAAAAAATACAATTAAGGATATTGAAATAGATAAAAATAATCAGTAAATCTATTATATAGAAATATCCAGATTTTCTTGAAAACATTTTAAAGTCACACAATTTATAAAAGAATTCGTTTAAAAGAGATTTTGGTATCCAATTTTCCTCTACCACTTTGAAATTTTTTAAAGGAATTTCAGTTTCAAAACATTCATGTCCTTATAGATGAATCCTTAAAATCATTTTTAAAGCATGGACATAAATGAGAATTATTTAGAAGAATAAATCAATAAAATGATATTTTAGTTAAAGAGGTCATAACCAAATGAGATTTGGTTGAATACATATAAGTGAGGAATATAATTAATCCAAACATTATAATATAATTAGAATAAAGTGATTCATGATATAATAAGTCACAGGTCAGTCTATACACCCTATAAAAGTAGATTGGCGCATAATAACAATGATGTCTCAATGGAATGTAAATTGAGAGAAAATACCTTATAAAGACCGTATCCTTAGATTAAGGATAAATAAATGACATAATTATGTGTGAAAAATACAAATACTCTAAATATGATGGGTTATTCAGTTTAATTAAATTAAAGTAAATTCATGCATATTCTTGTAAAAACAAAACCATTGGCTTGGATGTTTAGCTCAATGAATGGAAATTTAGTTAAGATTACCCTTATCAAGTTCATATAAATGGATAAAAAATATATAAATGGAGGTATTATGTGTATCAAAATTATATCCAGATAAAGTGTAGTGAAAATTACTACATAAATAAATAAATAGTTATTACCCACATAATCTTTGAGTAACATAATCAATGAAGTATGCGTAGAACCGAATGAGTGGAAATTGAAATTAGAAATTCCCTTACCGATTTGGTAACTTATAAAATATACACCACATGAAAGAAGGATCATAAAATTAATATGTATAAACCCATTAATTAATTTATATTACACAAATAATAAAATCATGGTCAATACATACACCTCACAAAATTAAATAGTGGAAAATTTATCATGAATCTCACAAAAATAAAAAGTGAAATGAGAACCCCTTACCTTGTACTTTTACTAAGTTGAGGGTAATTTAAAAACCTTTATAATGGTTAAATAATTTCAATTAAATCATATAGTAACTAACTATATTAATATGATATCACATATGATACTCTAATATTGCTTTTTTTAATTATATTTCATTCGTATCATTGTTTCGGGTGTCAACTGATTCGTTTCCCTTCAATTGTATCATTTCTTTTGTTATGTAAGTCATGTTCATTATGGATAGGATGCAAATGATTCATATAATGAATGATTATAACTTTTTAAACATTATTTTTAACCATGAAATCAATATTATTCTTGAATGGTTGTGATGGTGAACAAAATCTCATGGCATCATGGAGATGGTATGCCATACGTACACACGAGCGACAATATCATTCTATTGATGGTGAAATTGTATATAATTGGATTGTATATTATATATACATAATCATTAACATGTTATATTTATTATTTAAATAAATTATACTCACTATTATACCCATCCAAATAATGAAGTGTTGAATAACAAACTACACCACGACGTGGAGATGGTAAGCCGTACGTACACACATATGGTGAGTTTTTCATTAATAGGATGGATATAATATTGAAAAATGTTGTACCATATTTATAAAAACATAAAAATATGTTTAATGTACTATATTTATTATTTTATTATGGAAACAACAATTAAAGAGGAAGTGGAATAAGAAAATATCTTTGAAAGAAGTGATGAAATAATTACCTCTTCTTCAGGTGTTCCTTTTGATTTGAAAAAAAGGGATAATTGGGATGACTTTTTGATCAAAGTAATCCATATATGTTGAAGTGAGGGTATTTTGGAAGAGATTTGAGCATGGTTTGGCGAGCCAAATAGATTTTCAGGTGTGAATTGGAGAGAAGGGGAAGTACCCTTTAATAAGAGAGGTCAGGGGCACTTTAGGAAGAGCATGAAATATTAATTTTTCAAAAAAACATTTTATTCTCTAATAGCTAAAAATGGATTTATTTATAGGTTAAGGTGGGTATGGAACTAAATTCTCTCAAAAAATAGGTTTTAGAAATTTTTAGCTCACCATATCGACCTTATCTTTTAGATTTAACTATTACTTAAATAGTTTAACTTTTACCATCTCTTCTTGTTTTTTATATTACATGGTTAATATATTTATTATAAAATGAAAAGAGAACCAAATGTGGTTCATTAATGAAATATATAACATGATATAAGTCCTTTTTTTGAATCTTTTATTTTTATGAATATTATATCATTTTATAAAATAGTATTTGTTTTAAAAACTCATTTGTGTCAATTTTGACACTATTGCATATTTTGTTTTTATGAAATTAATTAATACTTCATTACAAAGAAAAAAATAAATCTAATCAACCCTAACATGTCATATTAACCTAAATTATTCATGGATGGCATCATAAGTTTAAATTTACATTTCTTTTATTACATATAAGATCAATTATTTTAATCATTCATTAATAAGATAATTGATGCATCATCATTGTGTCACAAATAAATTTAATTATTTAATGTCTAAAAATTATAA
Source organism: Viscum album (assembly GCA_963277665.1). Lineage (NCBI taxonomy): Eukaryota > Viridiplantae > Streptophyta > Magnoliopsida > Santalales > Viscaceae > Viscum > Viscum album. The sequence goes on along the minus strand of OY728143.1, from coordinate 1,705,396,075 downwards.
ACAAAATACCATGATGTTGTAAATCTTTTTATATTTCTAATGAATATTTATTGACTAATTTATCTTGTTTATAACTCCATATTTAAAATGGTTTAGTTAATAAAATTTGAATTTAACACTTTCAACACTTCTTTAAATAAAATATAATAAATGTTCAAATCTAACCCAAATGGATCAAAATGGATCTTATTTTGGACATATAGTTGTTTTTTATCGAAATAAACTTATCCAATAAAATTAGGACTTATGTTGGGGTAATTATAATATTACTTTAACCTTTAATTATCCTATTTACTTTTAACCGTGGTAAATAAAATTCAAAAGATACTATTGACCAAAAAATATTTTCATCCTATTTAACCACATTTTACTTGTTGATGAAAATCATATCTGTAGGATTTTTGAAATTCAACTCACAAAAGCGGTAAAATTAAGTTTCATGTAAATTTTCAAATGTGCCTAGAAGGTGGGTAAAAGACGTTTAAAAGTTCAATAAACTTTTATATATCTATTCTTATTATAAAAGGACTCCAATTAATTTCATTGGATTAATATATTTTTTATGTATCTATTTTGAATCTAAAATATATTTAAATTTAAAAATAGTTATTTAAATAAAAATTTGGTTTTAAACAATAATGTAGTATATTTCACTATTCATCAAAAATTGAAAGTTTTCAAAAAAATAGAAAAAATTTAACCTAAGATAATTTTGATATTCTAAATTATAAAATGAAGTATATTTTACCAAATTCAATTTTTAATAGAGTCTAAAATTAAATTTATTATTGTTCACAAAATAACATAAAAAGTAGTTCTTTTCAAAAAATATATTTTAACTATTTTAAAAAAACATATACATTTTCTTATAAATATTTTTTATTTTTATGAAAACATTATAAATAACATTTAAAATTTATTTTTTTACTATTCATATTTAAATATTTAACTGATAAGAAATATATTGTTTAAATGATTATAATACTAATTTTTTGTTTTGCAGAAACACAATCTTGCATATAATGCAAACCAAGTCTGTGTTGCCTAAAATATAAGCTGTTAAATTACATTAATGTGATAAAGTACCATGAAATCATTGGGAGTTACAATTAGAAATAATACAAAACACATGTATTTATAAATTTTAGATCTCGGAACAAACTCCCCTTAGATCATATCTCTCCCTTAAACCTGCATCACTTCTACAAGCATATTAAAATAGTTCAAACAAATGGGGAGAAGAGAAATTTTGTGAACTCTTCCTAGACTAGGAGGTGGCTAAACACCGAGGTTCAATCAATGTTTCTCAAATAGTTGCGATGTTAATTTCTTGGTCAGTATATCATCCAATTGATCATCAGTTCCAACATGACGCATTTTAATCAAGACTTGTTCGACTTTTTCCTTGATAAAGTGATATATGATTTCAATTTGTTTCATATGAGAATGCTGAATATGACTCTTTATAAGTTTAATTGAACTATTTTTAACATAGTGAATCCCCATCATCAATTTTATCTCATCCCCAATATCAGTAAGTTGTTTCTTGATTCATTGTAGTTGAGTGGAAGCCTTTATAGTGGAGATATATTCAAATTCAGTAGTACCGTGGGAAGTGATTTATTGTTTATTACTCAACCATCTCACACATTTGTTCCCAATAAAGTATTATCCAACACTCATAGTTTTTCTATCAATAATATCTACATCCTAGTTAGCATCAGAAAACCCTGTTAGTTCACTATCTCTTCATGCAGCAAAGTAAAAGGAATAATTGTTAGTGGCTTGATTATACATCAGGATTCTTTTCACTATAGATATATGTTATTAGTTTGAATTACCTTGAATGTGGGCCACTAAGCATGTTGAAATTAAAATATCTATCTGTGTCAACTTCAAGTACAATAGGCTTCCAATGGTTCTTCTATACATAGTGGGATCCACAGAAGTTCCATCCTCATTATTTGCAAGTTTTGTTCCAACCACAATTAGAGTCGACATTTTTTTGGATTCATGAATATTAAAATTATTCAATAGCTATATTTCATACTTTTCATGAAAAATTAATGTGTAATATTTAATTTAAATCACATGCAACCCTAAGAAAAATGTGTGTCCACTAATCATTGATATTTCAAATTCTGATTTCATGTGATTGTAAAAATCTTCCACTGATTGTTGCCTTCTTCCCCAAAATATAATATCATCTACGTACAATAGTACCATGAACTGATCTTTCTGATAATTTTTCACATTGATATTGTGATCCACGCCTCCAATTCTAAATTTCAGATTTTTTAGATAATCATCTAGCCAAGAGTACAACAACAATTGTGCCTACTTCAGACCATAGAGTGATTTCTATCACCTGTAATCCTTCATTTCATCATTTTGAAGAAGGAAACCCACGGTTTTTCAATTTACACTTTTTTTTCAAGAATCAAATTTATGAATGTTGTCATGACACCCACTTGATACACTTAATACCCTCTTTCGATCTCTATGGGAAGAAATCACCTGATTGACTCCAGTCCAGCCACTGGAGAAAATGATTCTTCAACATTGACGCCTTCCATATGTGAATATCCTTTACACACCAATAGTTCCATATTTCTGATAACATTACCATTATCATCATATTTTTTCTTAAAAATCATCTTTTTACCAATCGTAATGTGATTTATGGGTTTTTTAACTAGATCGAATGTTTGGTTCTTATCAATCCAATCTAACTCTTCATTCATGGATTTAACATATGATTCATCCATTGTAGATTATTCAAATGAGGATGGTTCCATAACTGATAGGAATGTAGGTATTCCATTATGACTCATTTTCCTTATTTTTGTGGGAGTGTTCCAATCCTCAATAATGTTGAATTGATCAATTTATGATCTTCGATTTCTCCTTGAAGGCTCAAATTAATTTTCTTGAGCCACATTTTCGCCTTCTGATTGTACTTATGACTCAATATCTTGTTGTGACCTCTGAATACTTTTCAACCCTCCCTCTACATATGCATTTGAATCTATTCCATTTCCACTATCTTCTACATCATTAATCATACCAGCATAAGATCCCCTCATGGTATTTGTGGTATTGACTTCAATTGTCTTAACATCGCTACATTTCCAAAAACTTTCCAAGACTATTATTAAAACATTTTTAGATGTTCCTATTCATTTAATATCCAATGAATATTACATCCTCTTCCATATCACCATATATTCCTTGGTTTCCTTTTTTCTGATGAAGAATTTACTTCTGAATACACGGAAATACTTCAAAGAGGGATTCATTACAATGCACCAGTCATAAAATATATTGGTTTCACCCATATAAATTCATATTAAATTTGAATATACCGAACATCTTGAATATCCTATTTCCCATATTGTCAAGGGATAAGACTCTCAATCAGCATAGTTCTATCAATATTGTTCACATGCCAATTCCTGTGTTAAAAAACTCCATTTTTCTATGGGGTTCTCATAGAAGCTACCTCATGATATATTCCATTATTCACTAGGGAATTGTAAAAACCAATTGATGTCCATTGCCCTCTATTTCTAGACCATATATATTTGATTTTTCATCCAATGTCAATTTTGACAATTCAACGATATGATTTAATGCAATCAAACACATGTCATTTCTTGTGTATATCCATCACACAAATCATTATACAATAATCATCAATGAAAGGGACGAAGTACCCTTCCTCATGGGTTCCAAAAAAAATTATTAGACCACATACTTCTATATGGATGAGATTAAGAAGACATGATGACCTTTTCATCTTTGGCCGATATGAACTACAGACTAACATTTATTATATGCAAGAATACTATGTCTTTTCCCATTCATGTTTCAGATTGGGGATATCCATAAATATCTACACCTTAGATATCTTTTTTTTCTCTTGTTGATTAATATACCCCATCCTCAGGTAAAAAATCTATTTTATTCATCAATAGTCAAATAGAAAATATTCTCTCTACTATCAACATGGTATAGGTTTCCATATATTCTGAATCCTTTTAGGAAAGAATTATCAGTCTCCCCTTTTTTAGTACACCAATTTTGATTGAATTTCATTATAAGTACTAAGTCAAAGAGATGACTCACAGTAAGGATACTGTGATTCAACCTGTCCATATAATAAAATTAAATTTTATTCAACTCACCATTAGCTAGTTCAGTATGTCCACTGCCTTTGATCTTTCATGCACCATTATTTCTAAACCTTACTGTTCAATTGACCATTTTCTTAACTTTTGTTAATAAGTCAGCATTACCATTCATGTTGGAAAAATATCAACTATCAAGGATCCATTTACTATTTTTATTCGAATCTTTGAGAGCTACTTCTACATGGTTGAACATTTCAATTTTCTTCTTTTCCTTCCACGAAATATTAGACTGAGTGAAGGATAAATACAACCATTCAGATTTGTCTTCTATGTTGGTAGGTTCTTCATTTTTATAATATTCATCTAGAGGATATGACCTATTTTAATGAGAAACACGATCTAGTTGACAAGTATTAACTTATCTATGAGTTTTGTATGAATTGTCAATGTCATTCCTATACCATTAATAAATAGTTTTATGTCCAAATTTAGAGTAATGAAAAAAAATATCTATAGAAATTATTTATTCTATACAAAGTAGGATATTAGTATTATCCTCTTTTCCTAGATCTTCCCTATTTGAATAGCTCATTTATTCTTCGTAGTATGACACGGTATGGCCTAGATAGCCATAGATTTGACCTTTCATAAGTGGAAATGTCTTATCATTTATATTCATCCTCATGTCTCCTTTCATACGAAGGTTGTTTTGATACCAATAATTTCTAGATGATTAAGTATAGTTTTTAGTTCCCCTTTCAGTTTTAATTGACGGTTTCTATTTTAGCACATCGGGTGAAATTTCAACATGTAAAACTTTCAGCTTGCCTTCATTTAGACCCATTTTAATTGTAGCATTTGATGTTCTGATGTCATAAATGATTATACTATTTCCCTTTCAAGTGGGTCCTTGATCATTTGAAATCTTTTCCACTCCATCAAAACCTTGCATAACCTTATATGGAAACTCAACATCTGAGAATTTTAAAAAAAATATTTTCTTCCTTTATTATATTTTATTTAATTCACTTTCAATTTTACTTTTAAGAGTAACAAATTCTTCTTCGAGTCCGTAAAAAATATTTTACTTCTCCTATATTTTGAATGTATGTTCATTGATGAAATTTTACCATTCTACAATTCTAATATTTAATTCCACTGTATCATCTTTGCATTCAAGTGTTTTCGATTGTACTTTACCAACTTCTTCCAGTCATTCAGTTTAAGTTTAAATCTGATAAACATATTCCAATGATTATTCTACAAAAACTCTCCATAGTTTTCATCTATTTTTTTGATTATCTTGATTACCATGATCATCCATATGTTGGAACATTAGATCAATACCTACACTCAAATAATGATTTATGGCATTATATTTTGATGGTTATGACATCTCAATGTTATCCATCATAGTCGCCAGGTTTCTATATTTAAACAATGGTTATTATTCCCCAACGAATTCATTATCATCATCATATTCTTCATAAATACTCTTTTTCTATTTTTTATTTCTAGATTTTATGTTTCCCTTTTGAGAAAACCTCTTTTGAGGCCTCTGCGAGTTTTTAGATTCACCTTCATCATCATCAAACTTATGTGACCACTAAGAAGCAATGTGACCAAATCTACCAAAACGAAGACATTATAAAGGAATCTTTCCATCAAATTTCCATTTTTCACTCATGAATTTCTTGGAAAATAGTTAATGATATTCACCTTCTTCATTATCTTCATCAATAATATCCCTTAAAAATTCCAGTCTATCCTTGTCTTGGAATTTCATTTTCTTACTGACTTGTGTTGTTCTATCTTCTAGCATTAAACTCTTTTTATATGCCACCAAACTGCTTAACTGGTCATCCATAGAAGGTTTAGAAATATACCTTTCCTCAAGGGATGAAACTTTTGTCTTGTATAGAGGTGGATAATTCCCATAATTTTCTTCACAATGTTAATGTCATTGATTTCTTCTCCATGCCCACTTATTTCTTATACTACTCCAGTAATTCAATTGTAGGAGGAACCTGCATTCTGATTAGGATGCATCTTCAGATCATCAAATTGATTTTGAAGGACTTGTATTTTTTCCTCCTTCACATTGTTGTTTCCTTCACATATATTTTCAAATTATTCCCACATAGAATTTTCTGAATTACAACTCATTACCTTTAAATAAATCTAACCATAAAGCTCAGTAGTGAGAGAATTCTACTCTTTAGTATCTACATCATGAATTTTCATATCTGTTTCCCTTATAGATAGCCAAATGGACCAGTGCCATGTATTCCATGTGTGGTAAAAAATGAATTCCATTCCAATATATCTTAGACGTTATCTCATCCTGTTCTTCCATATCTGTATGTTTTATCCATCAAATAAGGTCACTCCCCTAACATTTACTGAATTATACATGAAAAAAATAAAGACAGATTCTACAACTTTTAGGACTCTGGGACACCCTGATAGGAGAGGGGTGAATCAGGGTGTCACCTTTTTATCAAAAAGTGATGGATCTTATTATAATGTTGATAGGAACTCATTAAACCTGTATGATGTATATGATCAGAAATCAACCATTTACATGCAAAGAGAGAACACACATAAATTTTACATAGTTCTCAAATAAGTGACACGTCTAAGGAATATACATTGATAGTGTTAATATAATACAAAAATCCAATACTCTTCACTAGTTGAATATTACAAGATTTTAAGCACAATAACTCTATTTTAGGCACATTAACTTTATAATAATTTCGGGATTGAATATTATATCCCTCAGAACACTTCCATCGACTAGACCTGGATCACTACCTTTGGTGAAGTATTAATTAGTTTATTGAATTGAAACTTTCTTCAATAAATTTGCATTGAAGTGTTTGTATTTATCTGAAAAAATAATCTCCTAGCATTGATGTACTAAATTGATATACATGGATGCACTGATTGCACAACCCTGATACCTTAAACATTTTATATACTCAACCCTAAACTTGCACACAACACATAATCTTGTGCGCATGATTTTGGGTATTCACTGAAGATGAAGTTTTTGCAGCCCTTACTTTCTTATGGAGGCCTTATCTTTCACAAAACTAAACCCAAAGGGTCAGTTGGTATTTGTAGACTAAAGAAACGCATTACATGAAAAATTATCTGTCTTCAAATATTTCACATGGCAGAACACCTATATTTTTGTTAGAAAACAATTATGTCGTTCATGGGGGTTGCCACCCATTTATCATTTTCAAGCACCTTACCCTCATATGTCAGATTCATTTTTCTTATTGCGTGTAAGATTCTTACCAAGTCCGCAAAACACCTTTTGATGTCATATTTGGCACATAAGACACTTTCTTTCAACATAGTCTTTCACACAGATTGTTGGATATTTTTTGAACATTTTTCCTTTTACAAATTTTGATGTGATGATCCCAAATCAAGCCTTGCACACAAGTTTCAAAACCACATTCAATCTAGCACACAAGTCCCATTTTTGGATTGTACTATTATATCCCATTCCATGAAAGCTCCTCGATCTTATATTTTGGTTTGACAACAAACACAAACCATACTCAATTTTTATCCAAGACAATCCTTGATTCAAACATAGGCCTGTGTCAACTATAACTATGATGGTTATTTCATGGTATCTATGAGGGTTACCTCATAATTAAGTATGATAAGAAAACAATTCACCAATTTACCTATATGCATTATTTATTCAAGCCACATTTATTATTGAATGTTTTTGTTTTAATAGGTATCTTATTGGTTTTATGTACAATGTAATGGACATGTTACTTTTTCATGGTGAAAAGTATTACATTTTTAAATTGTTTCCATGAATATTTCATGTTTCTAAAGTAACATTAATGGATCTCACTATTGCGATGATTAGAAAGGGGGCGATGAGGCTTTATGATGACTACTTGGATGTTTGTTACGTTTGGTCATGTTTTTGTTTTGAACCACTTTTTAAAGGCCTTTTCTCTTCTTGTAATGGGATTTCTCATTCCCATTTCTAAAAGAGGATCCTATATTCTTTGTTCAATAATAGAGGGATTGACCCTAAAAAAAGAAACCTTTATGGGTTTAAATATTCTTTTAAAATTTCTTATAAAATGTTTTATGGAAATAGTTGGTAATAAAAGGTGATTTATTTAGAATGAGAACATTTGTTTCCTCCCATAGTTTATTTTGAAAAGGGAAATTTTTGTAATTATTTATCTACTAATATTTTATTTCTTTCATTTATTCCCCTTACATATGTTTTTGTTTACTCCCCAAATTTAAAAAAATCATAGGGTTTATGGAAGATTAAAGACATGTATAATGTCAAGATTGATGATGTGGTGATTAACAATGTAATTATACCATTTTTATTTTAAATAGTTTTGTTAGGTGAAAAAAATGAATACAGTGTATAATTTTCCACCTACAATGTATGTGTTACTTTGTAAGAGTTTTTCCTAAATATCTAAACCTCTAAAATTATAATATCATTAGAATTATTATAGTGTTAATTATAGTAAAAATACACCATAATAAGTAATGAATATGGTTGGGTCATTATAGAAACATTATTTTGAAATGGAGTAGTTTCTATGATGAAATCTCTTGATATTGACTATTAGAAATTGATTATGGATTTTTCAAAAATAACTCTTAATTGAAATGGTGATTTTAATCCTGATATTAATGAAATGAAGAAGGCCTAATATATATTTTTTATTTGAAATGATATTTTTTTTAGTTTTGAGAAAAACCAATTGATGAGTTGTTTTTGAAACCCAAGTCACTATTTTTTACTAAAAATCAATATTGATTAATATTGAATAGAACAGAATAAGTTTTTGATAAAATCCTAGAGATTTTTTGAATAAATGAAGTAAATTTATTTGTACTTGAAACCAATGTTGAATTACAAGATTATTGAAATGATTTAGGAGTGTTTAAATGAATGATATCCCCTTATAATGTTTGATTTTCTTTTGTGGTAAATAAGATACTAGTTAGTATTTTGTATAGGGAACGTGCTTGACATGTATTATATCTACATATAATTGGAATTATGATTAAAATGAAGGGGATAGGTAGGTAAGTCTTAGGTATCCTCTCTTATTAATTCTTAGCGATGTTCCTTTTCCCCAATGGGATTGGTTCTAGTAATGTGTGCACATTAGAATCTATAATTCATTGAAATTTTTGAGAATACCTATATAACTCACCCATGGGTATCACAACAGTGGTTCTATGGATGTAAAATATTTTACATGTTAATGTTAATTTTTTCTACTCATTTAATTTTTTTAAAGTCCTTTTCAGACACCTTTGATAAAATGTTACTTTCTTGATTTATTTGATGGACATGCTATTTGTTCTTGTATTTTAGTAATCCTTTAAATTATTTAAATATCATGTTTAAATATGAACTATGAAAATACTTTCATGATGTTTTTATTTACAATTTATCATTAATTGGATTAATTTTATAAATTTATTAGCGAATGGTTGTTGGAATTCTACAGGGATTTATCACCGTCCATTTTCCATTAGAAGTTTGTTGTCTTTCTTATTTGATATAGAGGAAAACTTATATGCAACACTATGAGTTGATTGGTACAATTAATTAGGGGGTCTCAGGAATTGACAATGTCATGTGGTACATGAGATCAACTTATTTCATGTTGTTTATAGGTTGAGGTATTTTTGTCTTGTTTAGTGACTTTGGCGATCATACCATTCTCAAGAGTTGTATCTTTTAATTCTAAATATGACAACTTGATTTTAATATCTTTCCACAATTTAAATTTTTTTATTTCTATCCTTTGGGTGAAATTATTCCAATCTAATTTTTTATAATTCCAGGGTTCTTATATTAGCATGAGTGGGTCAGGAAGACCCTTCAGGTCATTGGTGAATCATCTTAGATACTATTTTAGATGGTACATTGGTCTGGTTTGTTACAAATGGAATCATAATTGGTTTTTCATTATTTTTATTATTTTTATAATATCTTGTAGTTTGGACTGCAGAAACGAAATAGATAATTAGATTAGTGGTCTTGATCACATCCCATACGAGAAAATGGTTGAGTAACCAATGTTTTATGGGATATATATTTATCAAGTTTGTTCTCAACCCTCAATTGTATTTTTATAATTTTTGTACATTGAGGAAAGTCATATGAGAACACACTACCATTCATGGTGTGGTAGTCCATTCATAAATTGTGTAGTCAGCTCTGGGTAATTCCCTATGGGCATTTCAAAATTAGGATGTGGCCTACCAAACTATATAGCTAATCTATGTTCAATTGATATTTCATTGAATTTTATTTTTTTTCAATGTTTTGTTGAATTTCACTTATTTTTTTTGTGGATTTTTAGAGGATTTTATGGTGTTATAATTTCATTATAATTTCATTTAAAAATAAAAACCATTGGATGTTTGAAAAGTGTTTTGAATTTCATAGTGTTTTTAAGAATAATTTAAATTCAAAATGGTGTTTGACATTGGTTATTTATAAAAAAATTTATTTAAAAGGATGAATGATATTTTGTGGAAATCAAGTTGATATATTTATGAATGGTTTATAGAACTATCAGTATCTAAATGTTTATTATGATTAAAATAAGATTAAATTAAATCTTTAAAATCATTGAGAGGGGATGTTTTTATTGATAAAATATTAATATTTAAATAATAATACCCCTTTCGAATAAAAGATTTCAAAGGTTTGGAAATTTCGGTTTAATTAAAGAAAATTAGTTTGAAAAGGTTTTTTGTAATAGTCATAATGGATATATAGAAGGACACATTACATAAAGAATTAAAGATGATGGTAATTTGGTTTGGATTTTTTTTGGGTTAGATTTTGGACTGTATAAATTCGTTTGTTGAGAACATTGTATGTTTTGTGTTATGTATTATTTAATTTTATGTCTAAATTTTTTTTTGATGCGTATGTTCTTATTTTTTATAGTACACCCCAATTCTAATTTTTAGTCAAATTGGTGAATTGTGATTCTCTTGGAATGGTTTTCTATTATCTCTGAACTTAGTTACCTATTTCCTCTTCCCAAACCCTACATTGGGATTATTTATACTATTTTTTATGAATGAATCCTATGTACATATTTTTATAATGTGGTTCTTATGAAGTAATGATGTGGTTAAATAGGATTGAGGAAATCTTAACAAAGCATTAATATCTAAAATTACCCAAGGTTTAGATTGTAATATTCACGGTCGATAGTATGGGTTGTAACTGGTGGATGTATATTACTCTAGATAGGCCACATGAGTATTATTCCTGGGTAAAATTCATGGCATATTTCATTCATGATTTAATTGAAAATTTTATAAGGGTATAAAAGGATATAGAATTCTATTTTCAACATAAATGAGATGAAAATGTGTTGAAGTATCCTCTCCTCTTTATCCCATTGGTTCCATACCCAACCAATAGGATCATAGAAGAATCCCTAATGGAATAGTGTTTAGAAAGAGTATTTTTTCCATATTTATCATAAGGGTTTTTCCTATCATCCTATACTTTTTTGGTACCTTATTGGATAATTCTTTCAAGGTTGATATGGACATGAGTTGTTCTCCAGAGGTGTTTTGATTTTCCCTATTTCATCGATGTGATGGAGGAAACTCTATATAAGTGAAAAAAAATAATTCCATTTTTTAACCTATGGTTATTCTGTTTAGGTTGATTTTTTCTTCTTCTTTATAGGTTTTTTTAGAGATAAATATCATTTTTCCTTCCATTTCTAAAAATCATGCTACATAAATATTATATATAAGATCCCCCAAAATCTTGTCATGTTTATGGACATCTGGTTCAATTGAAGAGGTTTTTCTAAGGCTTTTTAATAATAATATCCAAAGGAAAATATCAAATAGATAAATTGTTAATGAAAATAGTTTAACAAACACATGCCTAAAAGTGAATCATTTTATGTAGTGGCATAGATGCTGAGAAAGGTTTATGATGGTATCAAAAATGATTCTAATGTCAATGAGAAGATAATTTATGTTTTTAATGATGTATTTAATCACCTATTATTACATTTGGATGATAATACTTACCTAATTTATTCATAATATTCAATTTTGATATTTTTAAATCTCTAGTCTCATTATTAGATTCTATCATGGTTATATTACAACCTTATTTTATAGAATTATAGGTTTTCCCCTTCTTGATTTAATTTACTGTTTTTTATGAATTGAAAAGAGAATGTGTAGTTATATGATAAATTTAATATATAGAGGAAATAACAAGTATTTATTTATGTATATTTAACGGTTTAACTTTTTCTTCTATTAGTATTTTTTGAATGATTAGGTAGACAATAATATAAGGTTTCTGGTTTGCTCTAAATTTAGATTCCCTCTCTATGATATCAAAATTTGATGTTTTAGTTGGATATTAATATATCTATTCCACAAGACCATTTATTAATTAAAATTTTAGGTCTCAATATATATTCAATGGATGGATTCTTTTCTCACAGTGGAGGATTTTCTTGTAGAAGTTAGTGTTGGTCGATTTTTTTCTAATCCCGTAGTGGAAACTTGATGTTTTTTTCATTGTGAATTTTCTCTTGTGGAACTTGGTTGTCACCATAATGATGTTTCTATTTTCTTGACTTACCAGATGTTTCACCCTATATATTTACTCTCTTAATGGTTATCCTTAATCTTGAATAAATTTTCGCCTTGGGTTTTTTTTGATATTTGGGATGGAGTGGAATCCTTTGATGAGAAGATGTATATGTCTAGAAATTTTATCTTGTTAAATCCCACATGTTAGTTAAATCAATGGGGTTATTATTATGGCAGTTGTTGGATACCATTCATCTTTATTTTACTTACATATTAACTTCTTTTTCCTTGAATGTCAAATAATAACCATGATGTGATGTAAGATCTTCCTCATGAGTGAATAGTACCCCATTTTTGCACTAAACATGTTTATTTGAGCACATTCTTATTGGATAGGGAAAGCCATTGTGGTTTTACTCAGGTAAAAAATTAGACATGGATTCTTGATGTATAAGGTACAAAGAGGCTCTAGTGGATGATATAATGATCCCATCAAGGGGTTATGATCAGTATTGGAAGTATTAGGTTTTTGTCAGGTACTTACATGGTGTATAAATCCTTGTCATATCTATGGATTTATTGGTAGAATTTTATTATTAATGGATATTGAGAGTATTAATTGTTTTGGGAATCATTTTTTTCATCTACATATACTATTACTTGTGGTTTTATTTTTATCCATTAGATGTTTCGTTGTGATGTCTAATCAATTTCACTTCTTTGAGTCAAATTTATGTATTTTAAAAGATGTTTTTCCTAATTTTATATAATTTTTTGTGACTCCTTATTTCTTGGGGAGACCTATTATAGGAAATCAATTTCATGGTCCTATTTTGGTTCAACTCAGTGTTGTACAGTTTCATTTGGGGTTGTTTTGATGTTTCAAGATTGATGTTGTAACTTTGGATTTCTTCTAGGACTATTCTTGATTTTCCAAAGTCCTTGAAGCTTTTGGGGGGCAGAAGTCTTTATTGTGGGTAGAGTCATAATGTAATATTTTTATTATAATAATTAAATCCTCTTTTTTTAAATTTTATAATCCTTTTTATGTAAATTTTTTATGAAAAAATCACCCTTAAATTTTTAATGGTGTTGTGTAAATGAAAAAATTGGTTTTAAGAATATTGTATAAGTGTAAAATAAATTTTCGTGCACTTGGAAAATCCATTTTATATGAGCTGTGTAAGGGTATTAAGGCCTAAAAATGGTAATTTATTCACCACATAATGATCGATTTACTTATGAATAGGTAATGGATATGTTTTATAAGTACACCAGCAGACATAATTGTACTTGTGTAATGGTACACTGGATATGAATATGGATTCCTCCAGAGACACATAAGGTCAAATACATTTTTCTATGGGTTACATAAGGGTAATAAGGACACTACTTAAGGGTATTGTGCACTAAATAAGGGTTGCATGAACCATACGTAAGGGTAACTCCATTTTTTAATAAGAGAATAAGTGTAATCCAGGCACAGTATAAAGGCTACCTGAATTTCCAAAAAGATGATTATGGATAAAACATGGCTAAGTAAGGGTAAAATCAATTATCATAAAGGTGTCTATTTATTTATATTGTATTTAAAAGGGTTGTCTATTGTTATGTAAAGGCAAGTCTCACTTTCAGCCATTGCATGTAGGTGGAAGTTCTTACACTTTGGTGAAATATTTGATCCATATATGTGTAAACAAATGTTACAATCACGCATCACCCTTTATTTTTAGTGAAATGTTTTTAAAAACCATTTTTTTAATTCTATTCTTCCATAATGGTCTGGAATCACGTTTTAGGGATTTTAATTACAAGATAATATGAAAATTAATTCACTAAACTGTTAAAATTTTGTAACTTCTATTTTATATGTTCCTAAAAACCCCTCACCCAATAATTGAGTGTAATAGAAAATTAAATTTTTTATTATGTTTGGGGTTTCAAATGATGATATACCAAATATTTTTATTAGAAAAATTACCTAAAAGTTTACTGATTTTTTATTTTCCACTTGAATAAAATTAATGGTGTCCAGTAGTTGGATAATCGTAACAAGTGATTTTGTTTTTATTTTTATTGTTTTTTAGTGTATACCATGTCCTATTGTAGTTGTAAATCATTCATTTGTAGTTATTTCATTTTAAGAATGTAGGTGATTTTAAAATGTAATGTTTAAAATTTTAAATATTTGACATTTATATATTTAAAACTATTTTTGAACACAATTATATTGATTTATTTGAGATGTTGATACATGGATTTGAAAAGGATTGTTGTGATGGATGAAAACTATTGACATTAGCTATTGGAAATAAAAATTCTTTAGATATATTATGATTTTAACAGATATGATATGATATATTTTTAATAAAACAATTTTATGAATTTTTTTGAAATTGGAGGGCTGATTATTTAATAAAAACCAATATTTTTGCTTTTTTAAATGAATGGATTTAGTTTTGTAAAATAAACCAATTTTGTTGGTTTTTGAAATGAAATAAATTTTTGAGGCTTGAAATAGGGGATGAATTAAATGATGACTGAAATGGTTTAGGAATGATTAAATTTAATGTAGTCCCTTATAATGTGTGATTTACTTAGATTCACAGGGGACACTAGGTTGTTAAGAATGAGGAAGAGAAGCTAAAAATGTATTATCTCTACCTAGAATGGATTAATGGTGATAACACAAACTAAACAACTTGAGGGATGGTAGATTTTTCTTACGGATCATATCCAATTCATCATTAGTGATTTTCTTTATTTCCATTAGTCTTTAGCCATATAATGGGTGTGAAACTTAAGTCTCACTTCACCAGGATCTATGAGAATCCCTTTATAAAAACCCCTAGGTCCTTTTATGAATTGTTTGATGATTTGAAATTATTTTACATGTTAGGGTTATGAAATTGTTTACTCATGTAAAATATGATAGAAATTATTTTTCATTCCTCTTTTGGTGAAATTGTTATATTATTGCATTTTCTAATGTAAATTCACGTTGAACACATTTTTCACTAACTATTATAATGTTTAAAAGAGAATTTTTTAATAAAAACTATGAATATATTTCCATTCCATGATTTATTAAAAAATTATCATGAATAGTTTATTTGATATAGGTTTTTTATGAAATGGAAGGTTGATTCCTACTGTGATTTCATGGTGGCAATGTCAGAAACCAGTTCATTCTTGTGGTGCAAATTCTTTTATAGAAAAAAAATTATTTTAAATGTTTAAATTTTGACTAATGCGAATGATCGTTGAGGTAATGTAGATAATGGGGGTTTTAGTGGCTGGTTTAGAGCTCGAAAACCAGATATTGTGTTAAAAAAGAAAGTCACACTATTAGAAGAAATCATGCGGGGTAGGATTCATTGATACTTTTAACAATTCTAAGATGGATATTGGGAGGCTACCCGTCACACAGTTTTATTTACCATGTGTTATAGGGATCATGGTCGTGCGATATTTTCTACAATTTTGACAATGGATATTTTCATGGACTCTCAAACTGTTACCACTAATTTTACGACATTCCCCTTTCCTACTGTATAAGAGCGCATGGTTTGTGCATGGTTTCTCCAACAGTTCAACCACATCGTGTGAACCAATGTTTTTATTGAATTTACGAAATTTTTTGCTAACTAAATATATTTCTATCCTATTTAATTATCATTTATCATTTTGGAAAACTTTAGCATTTTAAGAGATATCATTTGAAGATTACACTAGTAATCAAGAGATCATCTCAATCCAGACTATGAATTTAGAACCATCTGTCACGTTTGATCTGTAAATGTAAGATCTGGATTTTTATTGTTCCATTCTTCATTTGGTTTTGTATCTACTGCACTATTTAGGTTCATGCTGATTTGATAAATTTATAGTTTCTTCCTCTCTTCTTCAATTTTCTATTTATCTAAGTCTAATTAAAAGATTATACTAGACAAGTTATCCACTACATGACTATAGTAGATGGTCTCTTTATTCTCATTCATTTTCAAAGTGTTTATATTCCCAATATTCATAGTGTATCCCTTGAAATGAATTTTAATCCTATAATTTAATTGATATGTATATCCTTTTCAATTAATGAGTCCATTTTTAAAATAATTATAGGTTGTAAACCGTGTTTGGAAGAACCCCTTTGGGTGTGTTGTTACTATTTTTGGACACCCATCAATGGTGGTTTATTTGGAATACCATGGGGTGTTCCCTTTTACCCCATTCCATGGGATATTTAGTATTGATTTGTAAATTATAATTGAATTGAGGAAATGAATTATGATATCATTTAGAAATTTAATTGATAAATGGGAAAGGATGTATTACCATGCCCTTTGGATTTCCAGGTATTGGTTGTTTTAGTTTGAGATTTTTCATATATTTATATTCCCACTAGAGTTAAATTAAAGAAGAAGCCTTCTAAGAATATCCATGAATTGATCCACCTTTTCAGGTATTTTGAATTCACATTAATAAGGTTATGACCTCAATATAATTAAATGGAATTGTTTGAACGATATTGAATGCTTATTACTGGGGTGACACAAGTGTTCTTATACGAATTCCATGGATGGACACTTATGGATTCTACCTTGAATATTCCAGAGTTAAACATCGAAGCCTTGTATGGAAAACCCTTGATAGAATCATGGGGGATGAATGTTATTTGTTAAGTGATACCTGGAGTCCATATTTACTGTTAATGATGGAATCATAGGGAAGTCAATCTTATATGACATGGGTGATACTCGGGCACCCTTACTCAATCTCCAAGGACAGAATTGAGAGGCAGTGGGGTTAGACCACAACTAGTGAAATACCTAGGTTATTGAGAGGATATCCATGTGTGGTCTAGTAGAGTGTTTTTATATATTAATCCTAGAGCGATACGATAATTCCAAATTATAAATGACATGGATGGGATTAGGTTCATAAATGAATAATGAATGATGAGCTTTCTATGACTTGTCTTCCAATCCAAAGCACAAGATTGGATTTAGTCATAGACTTATATTATAATAATGGAATGTTTAACCATATATTGATCACATTTTAATGGGGGAATCAAGGATACCTGATATATCCCAATATTTAATAGTAAAATTATTCCTCTTTATTAAATGAGATTGATTAAATGTCACATTACTGACTATTAATTCAGATAATTACATTCAAAATTAAATTGATTAAATGAATTTCATTATAAAATGAGAATCTGCATCATATAGGATTATTAGTTTTAGTACTTCCTATAAATTTTAAATCACAAGATTCACATTGTTGTTATTATATATTCACTGACTGGATGGAACTAGACCTTTTGTGGTTTTCTATTGGGATTATATTTCATACACTATTTAGTTTTTTGATGGTTCCCAAATAGATAATATTATTGTATAAATGTATAAGGTAAAGTTCCCTACTACATGTTACTGACTACTACTTAGGAGCAGTGGAGCACAAGATTGAGTCGTGGCTCATAATCCATGTTTGATAGTTTTTGGAAGTTTTTTACTTTTGATACATTCATTATATTTTATTACTGTGCACCTATATAGGATACTTTATAGATACATGTATCATCATCATTGAATTTGAGATTTTTTTTGGAATTGTTATCTATATCAACAATTTATCATTATCTAATTTATTTACAGCTTCCACTATTTACCTATTTTATATATGGTATTCAATTGTGTTACACTCTGTTAAGAGGGAGTAGTCTCCATACCGAAACAACAAGGCCCCCACTACTAGTTGGAAACCTCTGGAATTTGGGGTGATGTGCTTGAGGCTATATGGCCAACTGGAACTATGGAACTATTGAGTGGAATCTGGTCCTAGGACGATAAAAATTGGTATCAAAGACTTCTTTTCTGGGTTTATTTATTATTTTGATGCAACAGAAAGGCATATGAAGAAATAAGAATTTGGTAATGAGTTGTTCCTGGGCGTAAACATCCCATATATATGAAAATAGAAATTTCCTCGAATGAAATTTCTATTTTTTGGATTTTAACTATTATAGTTCATTTGATTCCATCTTTCGGTGATGAAATTATATTTTTGTTTTATTGTTGATTTGATTGTGTTTTCAATTTTTTTGCATCCCGAATACATGAGGGTATATCATCTCATTCATCATTTTAGTCATATTATATGAATCATTTGCCATTATTTATTTGATTCCATTTATGATTCATTACATGTGTTTGATTTTTTTAATAGGTTTCATGATAGGTATACATGTTACTATGATAGGTATTATGGATCACATTATATGTGAAGTAGGGGATAACATATTTTAGTTCATGAGGAGTAAGTTCCCTTATAAATCATAATTTTTTAACCTTTTGGTTAAACCATCTCAACTGAATTGTGACATAATTGTGAAATTAATATATATATATATATATATGTATGTATATATATATATTCTAGTGGAAATGAATGGAGACTAAAATGTATTATAGTAGAGAAAATGACCTAGACCCAACCATAATAGTGGGTAGTAGGCAGTATCTCTTATGTATGATCTGTATGTTTCACAAAGCAGAATCAAGGAGAAGGTAGAGGGGTTCATTGTTATATATTATGGATTGAACCTATTATATTTTAATTTCTGTACTTTTAAGATGCAAACGTTGATAATTTTATTAAACTGAGGGCTGTGTTTGGAATTCTAGAGGAAATCCAGCATGAATACCTCTAGTCGTATGCCAAGAGGGTATATACAACCACACTCCAGGGGTGGTAGACCATGGGATACTTGTGAATTATCAAGTAGTTCTAGATATGAAACAATTATTAGTACCAGACACAAAATTCGATCCACTGTTCCATGATGAGTTTTTTCGCTTCATGTAGACCGTTCAGGGAGCACCGCGACTTGCCTTGACTACAACAGATTAGATAAGTGAGATACAACATTAGTAGCCACCCACATTTTTGGGATATGGTGGGCCATAGGCTATGAAGTCATGGATGGAGGTCATGATGTCTTTTTTAGTGTCTAGAAACATCTATTGAGAAGAGGGAAAATCTCTCTACATATATGTTGCATGATGCCACCAAGATTTGGTGGGATTTTGTTACTCAGGTAGATAATCATCGAGAGATGAAATATAGGTATTTTCATACAACCATATGTGGTTAAATCATTCAAGAGAGTTTTAGGGATTTTATATCTCGAGAGTTCAAGCACTTGGATCAGGGAGCATTATCAATTTTGGATTATTCATCCCATTTTATAAAGATACAACACTTAACACCAATTCTAATGGGTGATGAGTTATGTAAGTCTAGGTGATTTTTGGATGGTCTCAGGTAAAAAATACAATAATAGGATAATAAAATTCATCTGACTACCATTTAATGAATTGGTAATCAGGTTCTTATCATTGAGCGTGACTTGAGAGTGGCTTGGGGTGGGATCCATGGGGGTTCGACATATAGATCTAGAACTGCATCAAATGAAATTATGAAGTGTCGTCTGAACCTTCCAAACAATGATATTAGTTGCCTTAACACATACTTATGTATCTAGGTGAGTTACTACTAGTGGGTTTGGTAAGGAACAACATGGTCCCATTGTTCAAGATATATAGTCGAGTGCTAATCATGGGGAAATATGGTCCCTCTACAACGCTTTCATAGAACTATTCCCTTGACACCCAGTGGAAATGGGGTCTTAGCTAACTCCATGTGCATGATCTGGTTCAGTAGGCTCTCATATGAGATGGAGTTTAAGTAAAACTAGTTGATTAGGCCGAGGTGGTGGATGGAGCCGTTGTAGTCAGACCCCAGCTTTATAGTGACAAAAAGTGGATCTAATCAGAGTAAGTTGTCAATATCGTAGGCTTGTAGATTAGGTCAGATATAAGAATTAGAAATGAACCATTAGGACTATAATCCCAGGACTTATTAAATTAGAGGTACTATTCTCATAGTCTATACTTTAGCTTCTACACACTTCGATATATGGGATTTTCATAGCTTTATACATATTCTTGTTAAGGAGAGCCTTGGGATCAGTGTTTATAAATTGATGGAATGATGATTCTTTAAACTTAATTGTGGATTAGAAAGGTATATGTGGATCTATGTATGGAGTTCCCCCTTGATATTGTAGGGTTTTGATTAATATGGGACCTATTTATCCTTAGGGTGACATGTTTTTCCATCATTATTAACATGGACTTGGTAGTATCCTCTCCGACTTCTGTTGACCGATATCATTGATCAGGGACCTTTAAATTACCTGGGGTGGAGTGTTCGTTGATGATTTTGGATTGGTTGTCCAGGTGATTCGAGATAGATATGATCATCGTGGGTAGGGAAGGATGACACCACATATTGAGAGTTTATATATGGATGATCTGGGAATATTCGAGGAAGATTTCCCTGCAGTGATTGATCATTTCATGTAAATATTTTCAGTTAAATTTATAGGATTGGCACCCATGGGAGAGGGGGAGTTCTTTATTGATGTGGTTCAATGAGCTGCACTTGTATCAATTCCTCCTTAATAGATGGCTACTACTGATATGTAAGAGATCAAGAGGAATCTTTAGGATTTAGATGAAAATGTTATTATATGAACCAGTACTCCACTATAAGGTTCACTGGTCCTTTTTGTGCACATGAAAGATAGAACACTTATGATTTGTGTGTATTTCTTGAAATTGAACCAATTGAAGGTTGAGAACCAGTATTCTCTTCCATGTATAAATGACATTTTTGACTATCTCGGAGGAGGTCAGTTTTTCTAAAACATTTATCATAGATTTTTTTATGGGAAGGTGTGTGTTATACCATCAGCCATACCTCAAACAACCATTCATAGAATGTATGGTCTATATGATATTTGGTTATGTTGTTCATTTTCGAAAATGTGGTGGTAGTCTCTATGGAACTGAGGAATCAAGTCTTCCATCTTTGTTTAGATTCATTTGGGGTGGTTTTCATGGATGATATCTTGGTGTATTAAAAAAATATACCTCACCAAGAAAAACATCTTGATATCATATTAGATACACTAAGAGAGAATAAATTAAATTATAATATCTCAAAGTAACAATTTTGGATGGATCGTATTCAATTCTCGGGTTACATTATCTCTGAGATAGAAGTAACTATTCACCTAGACAATATTAGAGCAATATTTTCCAAGGAGAAACCTATGAATGTTATTATGGTATGGGGTTTCTTGGGGACAGATTAATATTACATGATTTTTATATAATAATTACCATACTTATTAGTACCAATTATGGGGTTTAATAAGAAGGGTGAGATGTTTGTATTGTCATATTTCTAGACACAGACATTCAGGATTTGAAAACGAGATTGACTTCAGAATTGATAATTATTTTTCTAGAACCAAGTAGGAGTAACACTATTTACATTGATGTATTAGGTATTGTTCTATGATAAGTTCTTATGAATGGAAATTTATTAATTGCATACATTTATCAACAATTGAGGAAACATGAGAGGAATTACCTGATGAACAATATCGAGTTAGTAATAGTTTTTCATGCATTGTGTTGTTTGAGACATTACTTACATGGAGAGAATTATGTGGTGTGCATGGGCCAAAAAAACCTCAAGTACATATTTAAACGACATGATATGAATCTAAGAAGGTGAAGTTGGGTATACTACCTTTCTTATTTTGAGTTTTATCTTCCCAATATGCCTGTTAAAATAAATGATGTGGTCTATCCACTAAGTAGGACTCAGATACAGACAATTCAAAAGGCCAATACCATGTTCAAATCTTGTATTTGTTATCTGAGATACACTAAGAGGTGCATGATAGTTGGGGGGAGAAATCCTTTAATACTTATCTATTAACCCACCCATGTTTTTTTTTGTGTGAGGATGAGGAAGCTATCTTATTCTAATAGCCTAGTCCTATGGGAGTGTGTGGTAGGTACGTACACTCAGTTGGTTGAAAAAATGGGAAATGATTAAATTCTATGTGTAAATGTCCCTATTTGTATTTACACATACATTCATGAGGAGATGACGTGAGACTTTTATTATTTATCTTGGGAATAGAAAAATAAAGTCACCAATGTGTATCAAGATTCACTTTTCCAATACTAGTGGCTACGTATGAAAGGAATCGTAGTTGGTTTTTTCATGAGGCGTTTGACCGGTCAGCAGGTGTCTTTAGAGAACCAATGACTATCCAAACTTCTATAGAAGCTACCCATTATGAGTTGAGATAATACAATGTCCTAATGGATATCATGGTAGGTTTACAAAGGTCACCTTGAGGTAATTATCTTGTACAGATTTTTATTTATATGCTCATAAATCTCGCTCATTTCCTATATATCGAGGATACCTTTTTAGTAGATGAGCTTGGGAGGCTTTGTATCTATGAGATAATATGAATTCATAGAGTCTAACATACTATCATTTTAGATAGGGATGCCTATTTTATGTCATTATTATTACAATTATTATATAGGAAACTGGGATCATATGTGATTTTGAGTATATCATACCACCCTCAGACTGATGAGCAATGAGATAATACGATACTAGTTCTTAAGAACATGCTACAGGCATGCATCTTGGATTTTGGTGGCTCTTGGGAGAGGCAATAACCCTAGTTGAATTAGCATAGAACAATAACTTTTAGGATAATATTAAAATGGTGTGTTATGAGGATTTGTATAGTAATCCATACCAATCACCCCTTTCTTGGGCAGAGACATGAGATACAGTTATGCTTGGACATCATCTTATTTAGGAGACCACAAAGAAGGTGCAACTGATTCAGAAGTGGATGAATAATATGCAATATCAATAGAGATCATACACCGATCACTGTAGATATCCTCTAGAGTTTGAGGTTAGGGATCAGGTCTTTTTAAGTGTTTTACTAAGACAGGGGAACGTGGGGTTTATGGGTTGGGTAATCATTAACCTCATTGTCAAGTATAGATTATAGAGAGTGTTAGGCTAGTGGCATATCAGTTTCAGTTATCTTAGAGGTACCAATACACATATGACATCTTCCATATATCTCAACTGTGATGTTACTATTCAAACTCATCTCATTATTTTTAGCTTATGAAGGTTGAGTTAAAGGTATATGTGTCCTTTGAGGATAATATTATATGTATTGTGGATCAAATCACAATGGTTCTCTATGTTCAGTCAGTTCCTCTATTAAGGGTGATACAATAGAACAACTGAGTATAGAACAAGACCTAAGGACATGAGGCTGATATACGTTCACAGTGTGAAATTTTATTCATAGACATTCTTGAAAACCCTTGAGAAGGAAATTTGGGGATGAATTTATTTAATTAGGATGTTTGTAAGAACTCTATTCTTTCATGAGGCACAAATCATTTTCCTTCTATAAATTTTCAGGCTAACTATTTATATATGTCCTAATGTGAATTCTTGTTGAGTTATGGAGATGAAGGGGGTGTGTGGGAATGTTTTGGTGCCTAGAAGAATGTTTTTGGGTGAAAAGGACATGTCACACAGTTAGAAGAAACCATGTGGGGAAGGCCACACATTCACTTCTAATCATGGTAAGCTAAATAGTGGGAGGCTCTAGGCTGTATGGTTTGAAAAACCATCCAATATTTAATGCACGACTGTATAGTGTGGTATATAATTTAGATAGTTCATAGTTTCATGGTTTGTGAACAATTAGTCAAATGGTGTAGACTAACCATGTAGGTTACTCCTTTCATACAGCAAAGGGTGCATGGTTTAGTCAACCGTGCGTCAAAACTCTGCAACATCGCGTTATGGATGATTTTACCAAGTTTTCACGAATTAAATCTATTTATAAATAATTTCCTTCTCATTTCTCACATTGAACATATGGATCATTTAGAGATATCTGATTTGACTTATATTCTCAGAATCAAGAGATCATCACCATCAGAAATTTGAATAAATAACCATCTATCTCATTATATCTGTGCTAGTAAGATATCAATTTCTTTTTGTGTCATTCCTTGTTTGGTTTGGAATTAGCATCAATATTTGTGTGTAAGATAATTTTATATATTTATATGTTCTTAGAACATTCTTCTTTGTTCTCTCAATATGAATTGAAGCAGGAGAGGATACTACACAAGATATCCACTACAAGCATACTGTATGGGGTCTTAGGGTTTTACTTCAAATTCAGTGTGTTTATATATATCATTGTGTAATGCACCAAATATTTGGAGCTTCATACATGAAATAAAGCTTATTCATAAATATAATTCATAGGTATAACTTATGAAATTAACAGTGTCATTGATAAATGATTTAGAGGTTAGGAACTTGTAATTAGAACCACCCCTTTGGGTGTGTTGTTTATGGAATAGAACCACCATGGGTGGTGGTTGATTTTAGAAACCTCAGGGTGTGCTATTTTAGCCCATGCCATGGGATTCTAAACATTTAATTTTCAATTGTAGTTAACATAATGGAATTAATTGTGATATTATTTATAAATTGAATTGATAAATGGGAAGGGATGGTTGAGCATGACCTTTGGATAACCATGTATTTGTTGGTTTATCTTGATTATCTAATTATATTGATATTCCCATGTGGTTTTATTTAAACATTAAGCATTCTAAGCTTAACTATATCTTGTCCCTCCATCTGAGTTGTTAATAATGGGAATGAATAAGGTGATGACATTAATATAATTAAATGGAATTCATTGATTTATATCAAATTCTTATGACTTGTATGGCACATTGGTTCTTACATGAACTCTATGGATTCAATATTTTGTCTTCTACCTTGCTTAATCTAGAGTGACACTTGGGGGATGAATATTTATGTCTACTGATACATTGAATCCATTTGGATTTCCATGGATAGAATCAGAGGGTCAGTGATCATAAATTCCATGGATCATACTCAGGCTCCCATAGTGGACTACTAAGGATCGTCTTGATATGTAGTGATTTTATATTGCACCTAGAGTGATACCTAGGTTCTTGTGAGAATCACCATGGATGAGCTTTTCGGGCGTGGGTTTACATAATACATATAGCAATACATAGATTCAAGTTTAGAAATGAAAATGATATGCTCATGTTTATAAATGAATAATAAATGATTATTTTTATGATTCCTAGAGAATGAAAAGGATCAATCTTGGATTTGTTAAGAAAAATATATTATATTGATTGAATTTTTACGCAAATTTCTAATATATTGTCATGGGGGATTCTATGATACACTCTAGATACCAAGAATTAATATTTAAATGGGACCTCTTGATTAAATGGGATGGATTAAATGACACATGACTGATTGTTAATTCAAAGACATAATTTCTAAATTAAATTGATGAAATGAATTTGATTATAAATTTAGAAAATGGGTCTTATAGGATTCATACTTTTAGTACTTCTGTTATATATTTTCTTACTTCCTACACATTATTATTATTATATATTCATGGACTGTATGGTAGTTTACCTTTGGTGGTTGACTACTAGTATAATCTCTCACACCATATTCAAGATGTTGATGGTAGCTGAATATGATATATTATTGCTGGTATGGATATGGGAAATCACCCTACTACTGGTTCTTGACAGCTTCATAAGAGCAGGGGAGCACATGACTGAGATGAGGCTCATGATTATAGTTGTATAGTTTTTTTTCCTTTTTGTAAATTTGATACCTGTATTATATTTTAATATTATATAATAGTTTTGGATTATTTATAGAGACTTGTATAATCATTAATATATATGAAATTACATTAGGATTTTTATATATTCCTATTGTATATAGTTGTTGGATTGATTTACCACATCTGCTACTTATCTATTTAATGTATATTATTCTGTTGTGTTACACTCTAGTAGGAGGGTATAATATCCTCACAGACTCACCTAGTCCCTTGTTACTAGTCAACAACCACTTCAATTTGGGGAGATTTGCTTGAGGTGGTGTTGCCTACAAGGCTTGGGGCACTGTTGAGGGGCACCTGGGTCTGGGATATTACACACACCTTACATTTATCTTCATGAATTTTTTCCTTCTTATAATAAGACTAAGATGAAGATCAATAGCCACTCTGAGGTGGGGGGGGGGTCACTTTCTTAGTCAGTAAGGTATTTGGTGGAGAGTCATGGAGCATGTAATCCACTTGTCCCAATATGTTTCTTGGTTAATTCCTTTTTCATATTATCTGGTGATTATGGATATAATAAAATTCATTAGAGTTATATATATCACTTTTATATATCAATTATTTTTTGAATTATATTTCCATAATTTATCTCTTTATATTTTTTTTGGGTGAAATAATTACCATTTAACTTTTCTAAAGGCCTGATTGGTTGTAGTCATCCCATGGGGATCAGGAATGCCCTTCAGGTTAGCATATAATCATCTTGTATATGATTCAGATTTTATATTGTGTTGTTTATTTTACATCCAAATTCCATGATGGTAAACCAACATATGAAAAACAATTCCACACTAGAACCCCCATTTACATGAAATATGGGTAACTAAAACAATGGTAACATAATAATTCTATGAATTGATCTCTCCACTTAACCTAACGCAACATAACACGTGGTCTAATGTGCCCATCACTCTAGAAAATTTGATTAGTGGGACAAACCATATATAATACTATGGGAATGGAATGCCTGAGCCATATAGTACTCTATGTAGAAACACAATTTCCTAGATGAACTCAGGGGTTAACTAAATATAGTTTTTTTGTAAGAGTAAGCCCTACCAGAACTCACTCATCTTTAAAAATTAGTCTTATCTTGAATGGAATAAAGAAAAATTCACTCCAAAAGACTCTGATGAAATGAACCATTCATGAAGATTAACCACCATCACTATAAAGCCATGAAATTTTAGGAATATCATAGAAGAAACCCACCACACATACACATTAACCTAGAATAAAGTACCTTCCTCAAACACCAATATCACTCTTCTGAATAATGGATACTACACATTTTCATCCTTGAATCCATATCTGGGGTCTCATGTTATTCTTGGTGTAATGAATATTCATTTAAAAAGGGTAAATGATGATTCAATATATAATATTTTGAAAAACCCAAAATACTAAGGGGAAGTATTGATACTTTCAGATCCATAGGTTTGGGATCTTCTGCCTCAATAACACGAGGGGGTTTACAACCTTACCTGAGATAGTGGGAGGAAACTTCACCTTGAAGAAACCCTGCTATCATAGATGAATTCCAGGAATATATAGAAACCTAGATAACTCAAAAAAATTCTATTTATTAAATCATGATCACTCCGCTATAAAACACCTCTCTAAAAGATGAACATGATTGCCTAAACCCGCAATTTTGTAACCATAAAGATAATAGAAGTAACTAGCTTGTTACAGGGACCTTAGGGAATGATCTTTATTTAATATTCCATCGCTCATTGCCATAGATCAATAAAAATTTTGTAGTATATGTGATACTAAAAAATAAATACCATCCATGTAGTCCATCTTGACTAAAGAGAACAAGTCCAACCCCCACACAGTATAATTCTAACCTAGATTCACCAATACCGATTTTTATGTGCATGAAGATCATATCTCTCAAGGGATCCCGAAACTTCATAACATCAAATAGGGTGATACTAACAATAATCTAAATTCTAGCATATGTGTTCAATGATCTTCCAATATTCAGATTTCCACTAACAACGATTTAGAAAATATCTCTTTGAAAAAATGTTTCATTACCAAGGTTGATATCATAATACATAAAATTAAAGGTCCACATCTTTGAACATTCTCCACTCTATCATATAAATCATAAATTCACTGATGAAAAAGGATAAGGATCCACAAAAATCATTGGATCACCCATCATGCATCGTTTAATGGAGAAGAGTACCCCCACTATCACCTTTTACATGGAATGATACTCTGAATAGAATAATTATTTTTCAAAAATCATCTTCAATTTTATACACCACACAAATCATATTAAATATGTTAATACACATTGTGTGATTGGATTACATAGTATGAACACATAGATCATGTTTCATGGCCAATAATCTTGTTTAACGAGTTGTGTATTCCCACACTACATGGGGTGTCACTATACTGTATGAGGTGTAGGCTATATAAGCACCTTACCATGTTTTCTAACATTGGTTATGTGATTTTGGCTGACATGGAATGTACTCATACACCCCCATGTGTCACACATTGATGTCTAGCTATGTACAAGTCTAAATTTTTAGTCGTTTCACACAGGGTCCAGTATGGAATGTTGGGGTGTAAAACAAGTCATGTGTACATCATCATTGAAATGATATAGAAAATTATTCTACACAACACGTGTTCTTGATATTTCAATCATATAGTATTAAATTCAAGATTATGAATCTAATGAGGAACATAATTTCTCCCAAAACACAAACTAATCAATATTAAACAAATAGAAAGATAAACCAACCATAATATATAACACATTAAAATATGAAACAATGAAAATATGAGGAAAATAAGGTTGAATTGAAATCAATAGTACCAATATCATATTGTATCATCCAAGCTTTGTAATCACATGTCTTTGGTTAACAATATAACGGTAAAGTGCTCGGTATTTTCTCTATTTATCCCCTATAGACAAGTCACCTCATTATCATTCCACAGTTCGACTACATCATCAATAAAATAGAAATGAAACTCCCTTCAAGCATGATATGAAGGGAGAGGGTGAGGAATAGTGTATTGATATCCAAATTCTAATAAATGGAATTCAAATTAATAGAGCCTAACTGAGTCCCTAAATCGGAATGGAAATTGTACTTCTCCAAGGTAATAACCTAATTCTTAAATCAACAATGATGAAAATATTTCCATACAAATATTTATCAAAGAGATATCAAAGTCAGAAATTGAGGGAATAAATAATATTTATCAAATAAATATTAAACATTCCAAAGAAATAAGATGACACAACATCTCACCAAAATCATTCTTATGGGTAAAAATCATATAGTGGAATAAATAGAAACATTATAAAAAGTTTTCTAAGATGATTTTATATACACAAATTATCATTTTACCTATTTAAAAAGCATGGGGCTCTGAAATATAAAATAGTTCTAAGGATTTCATGTAAATACCCCAACCCTAATAGCATAGAGTTGGTTGTTACTTTTTTAAATTAGAAAAAGATACTATGAATAACATCCTGAGGGGTTGAACACTTTAGTCTTCCAAGTAAAATATATATAAATATGAAATTCACATTAAATATGAAAAAATAAAATACCAAAAAATGTTTTATTTTAGAGTTTCATATTTAGCGTTAGAATATACAATCAAATGAATCATAAAACACTTCTTGGTATTTAGAAAAAAATAAAACATATGAAATGAGAGAAGTAAAATGATTAGTAATTTTATGTTTAAATCATTATCTATAAATAAATAAAGAATATACAACAATTCAAGGAAATTTTTTGAATCATATGTCATTTAATCAATATGTTTAGAATAATATAGTAGGAATAAGTAACAATCAAATAATTCCACAAACATGATAACATGATTTTGAAACATTTTATTTGATATTCTAATTAATAAAATAATCATATGGATATTAATGAATAATATCATAATGAGGTAATGCATTATATCTGACATCTAATACCTACTTGCAGGAACATTAATTGGGAAGATCGATTCTTTGGGTAAAAACCAATTTATTCTGGCCAACTAATTTGTCTCAGGAGACTCAATGATGTATTTAGGGGATATCTAATTATTGTCCCCACCCATCACATAATGTTTATGTATATTGTTTCATCTGAAATGGATAAAACATAATCAATATAAACATTCATATTGAAAAGTTAATTAAGTCAATTGATAAATGTAATCTTAAAAAATCAAGATTAATATGGGGAATGGTAATAATATTCTATATCCATAGTAAAAAATATCATAAAACTTCCATATAACTAATAATTATGCTATATTTATAATGTGTCTCAATGATATTATAAATAAATTAAAGGTTTAATGATGTTTATGAATACGAATACCAAAAAAAATAACCCTTAAAACATTCTGGAGGAAAATAACCTCTTTACTTTTTACATCACCATTTAAAATTAAATGTTCCGAAAAAAATTTGAAAATAAAATTATTTGGAAATTACCTATGGAACATAAATTGTTTTATTTAAATAAGTAATTGGATATGAAGAAAGGAAATTGTTTACATGTCATACATGTCGAAACAATGATTCATTGAACATTTTTATTATAAGATACATGTTACTTTTTTGGAAAATGGCAGGAAGATTCAATTAATTTTTTAAAAAAAAAATTAATCATCATTTAATATACTATAAATAAGTCATATATATATATTTTAAAATATTTTTGAAAACGTTTCCAAAAAAACATGTTTTAGGGAGAATTGTTTTTTTTGAATAAAAATTTCAAATTAAAGCTTATTAAAAACATTTTCTCAATCATTTTAAGTACTAAATATAGGAATATGGTACTATTAAATGAAAAATTCAGGAATAAATTGAGAAGAATAAAATTAATGGTTTTTACTAGACAATTATCCAATAATTTTTATTAATGAAAATTCAAGTATATACAATCCCGAATAAAATGATATTGGAACCTAAACATCAAAACACATTTGTAAATTTTGAGTCATAAGACCTAAGAATGGAATACAAAAACGAAACAGTAAATTCCAGGAATATAAATATATTCATGATATAAAATATCAAAGGTGTAATTATATAAACCACATAATAGAATAATTTTTGAATATGATATGTGTATTCTGAATGTAAATGTGATATGAGAAAACCATTTCCTTTGATATAATTTCCATCATACAAGTTGAATCCTCATGTATAATAAATAAAGGTTTATTTTAAATATATTACATTAGAATAATCATATATTTAATAAAATATATTATTTAATTATAGTCTTTTATCAACCATTTATTGACATTTCATTGTAAAAATAACTGTTTCTCGTGATAATTGCTTCATTTTTCCTGTATGTTTCAGTTTAGTAATTTTAGACCTTTTTCATTCAACACAGTTCCATAATACCCAAAATTTTAATATTGATTTATATATAATATATATTTATTATAAATTTATTTATATTAATATATAAATTTCAAAGATAGAAAGTGGATTAAATCACTCTTGGAGATGGTAAGTCATACGTACACATGAACATTGTTTCCATTTTTCATGAAGAATAAAATTGAAGGCTAAATAAAAGTTAATTCACTTTTGCATATGATTAATATTTATATACAGAATTTATTTTAATCAAATACATATTTATTAAAATCAATGTAAAAATTAAATGAAAAATATTTAACATTGCAATACGTAGGTGGTAGTCCACACAAACACCAGAGCGACGTTATTGTTTTCCAATAGATTAGAAGTATATTAATTAGATATGATATTATATTTTAGAAATTTGGGTTATGTCATAAAAATAACATATATTTATTAACTGTTGAAAGTGGGTTCCCTAGAACCAACTTGTATTCTACAGTGATTACTGCAACATGTATATAGTTTTTTATAATACATGTGTTTGTCTTTCCATAATAGTGTAGATACTTATGCTTCCAATTTTTTTATGGAAATTTCATTAGACTACATTTCGTATCAAATGGGTTATAGAAGATCCCAGACTATAATGAGAACCCCAAGATACCATGATATCAATCTTAAACTAATGCCCTATGGTGAAATTACATCATTATGAAAGGACACAGATGATCTGTGACCATCAGGTGTTGGGGGATCTATAAGGCCCCAGCCTTAAACCTTACTTAATCTTGAGTTATTACAAGATTACACATTGAGGATCTTTTCGGGTTTAGAGTTTTAGAGAATTAGATCGTAAAACTTGCATTACATTCCACATATAAACAAAGTGGTTACATAAAGATAGTATTCTTCATTCCCATCAATGGAAACACATTTAAAATAAAACAGGGATTATTTCTTGACACATCCTTGACTCTATCATCTTATCATGTACCTTTCCCTTGACCTGTGAAAAACATTTCAAAAACTTGGGATGAGCATAAAAACTCAGTATGGGTTATAAAAAAAACATGGAAAGGAAACATGAGGTCATATATACATAAGAATGAAATCATACTTTACCCATAAAACATAGGCACTTTAACATACCTCATAAAATCATGAATAAATCATAGAAATCATAAGACATAAAGGTAACTTGAGGCATTCATAACATTCTTACGTAGGGAGTAACCCTCTTGGTTATGTTTGGAATACCCATCACAGTATATTCCCTAAATCACTTCGGAGAAACCTTAACGTTTCACTCCTTCGCGTTACCCAATGCATTGGAGAGCTATAACGGGCTCACCCGCCCTTAGTTTATCACGGAACCACCCGTCTTCATAATAATGCCCAAGAACCATAACATAATCATATCACATAAAACATGCATAAAGGTAACATAAAATTTCCACATTTCAATCACGAGATATCAATACAACACATTGATATAAAAACATTATGAAAACCATTTTCAATACTAAAATAAAAGAAAAGTAAAACATGGTATTTATTTTTCTTTTAGAAAGAAGGTATGGCTTGTAGAGGAAGCCGAAACTCAAATAACGGTCACGACGGCGGAGAAGTCGTTGTCGCCGCATACGTACGACAAAAACATTCCCTTTTGTCGTTTAGTAAACTCTTCGTATAAAAAAGATTCCTTTTTGAATAAACGTAAAAGTCAAAGGGGTTTATACACCGTATAAAAGAAAGTTGTGTATAAAATAAAATATGCCTCAATGAAAGGAGATTGAGACGAAGTCCCATACCTCGTATCCGACTTGACCCGACCGTTCTTTAATCTCCTGAATAATAAACTTGAGTTAATATATACTTGATTATGAATCCTTTTCAAGTTCATTATTCCTTTAATACCATGTTATGAACATCATGTAATCAGTTAAGTTAATAATGTTCATTTTGTCGATATTTGGTTCTTAAGTCAAAAATAGACTTCTTACACTTACATGTTGTTAATTTGGTCAAAGGTTCATTATATCCAGAATGGTATTCATGATGTAGATATCATATATGTCATATATATCCAGTACATACTTGCATTTATAATATTACATAATCATTTATAGGTAAGAAATGAAATGCACCGTTCATGGAGACGGTAAGCCGTACGTACGCATGAACGCTACTTTCATTTCTATTTCGTATTTTATAGAATGGAATCATAATGATATAAAGGTATATTATAATTCAAGTATAATATCATATATAATATCATAGTTCCATCCTTTATATGTCCCACATATGGTATTTAACGAATCAAATCACTTTGAGGGGGCGGTAGTCCGCACTTCCTAAAATGAAGATATCGTGTTTACCCATAATGGAAACCATAAAGGTATGCCCAAAATGAAAAAACAGAAGCTTAAGGAAGACATAAACATATTATATATCATATATAAAAATAGTGACATCAAAATGGCCACCTTTGAAGGTGTTAAATGAGTATTGAACAATCATCGTTTCGGGAGGCAGAATTTCGCCATCCACGGAAACCGTATGTTCTTTAACCATTTGATGTAGTTGTGTGAGAGTGTAGCTCAAATAAATCTTATAACAACATCCTAGTATATTGAAGATACTGGTGTTGTTACAAAAGAATTAAATAAAAAGAGTTTAGGGGGTTGGAGAAGCAAAATAAAACAAATGAACATGAGAGAATGAATTACCTTAAAAAGTGTAACTCCTTTTGATTTGAGCCTAAAGGATTACTTTGAAAGGATTATGCCCAAAGGGAATCCTCTAGGATGAGGAGAGGGATGTGGAGAGAGTAAATGGTCAGGGGTTGGCCGAGCCAAAGGCTTGAGTAGTGTGTGAAATGAGGTAGAGGTGGGGGTCTTTTATAAGAGGAGAGGAGGGGCACTTTTGGAAAGTAAAGAAATATTACTTTATTTGAAAATGTGTTTCGGTTTAAAAAGGGCCCACATTGATATAATTCGTGGATAAGGTGATAAGGGTTCGGAATCCACTCATCCAATTGGTTTTGGACATGTGTAGGTCATAGATTTTACATTATCTTTCCATTTTATTTAAATCGTCAAATAATGATGTCATCGCTGCATCATTATTATGTCATAAATAATTTAATTTATTTAATGTCTAAAAATCATAAAAAAACTACTATGATGTAGGAAATATTTTTAGCTTTCCAATGACTATTTATAATCAAAAATCTGATCTTTATAACCTCATGTAAAAATTGTTTTCGTAAAACATATCATGTTTGTGTCATTTTTGCTTTTACATTAAATAAAAAGTTATTTATGTCATTTCCCAACGAAAATGTCTCCATGGGGTCCCCAAGTTGACCCATGGCTTGTCTTGGTCGGCCATGACACAAAAAATAAGGTTGGGACATGTGTCTAGGTCATTTCATATTATTAAAGCATTATTTATACCTTAAACTACACTAATTACCACTAATCACGATTAAAAACTTAATAAGTTACTATTCACCAAAAATTATTTTAATCTCATTGAACCACATTTTACTTCTTAATGACAACCATGTATGTCGGATTTTCAAAATTCAATACACATTAGTGGTAAACTTTCATTTAACTGAAAAATCAGTTTGCTTGATTACCACTTAGTGGTTTCACTATTCATCAAAAATTGAAGTTTTTCAGAAAATTACCAAAAATTCACCCTAAGCTATATTTGATATTCCGAATTCAAAAATGAAGTCTATTTTACAAAATTCAAATCATATAAGTCACATTAATTAATTTAATAATTAATTCCCGCTGCCAGAGCAAATAGCGTGTTTTTACAAAACAATAAGTATCAAAAGATTGACACCAGTTTAAGTCTAATTTCAAAGTGAAATTGATTCCAATGACCACCATTGGATAAAATGGTAAAAATATATTCTAATTTCACTTCAAAACAAATTCAAAACATAATCTAATCATATAAATAAATTAGATTAAAAAGCAGTTTTGATGTAAAATGCAGTATTTTTCACTATTCATTAAAAAATGAACATTGTCAGAAAAATACCAAAAATTCACACAAGGTAAATTTTGATGTCCCAATCATAAAGGATAAGTTTATTTTGACAAACATAGTTTATAAAATTGTCAAAATATAGATTCAAAAATGGTTTTCCATCAAAAGGCAGTAAAACAATCTTTTAAGAATATTAGTGTATTCCATGCATAAGATTGTATTTATTTTCATTTTAAGCCTCTATAACACTATCTTAATCATTAATAGACATAGATAAAAATATCTGTTATTCATTACTTACTTGGGATGTTACATCCTTCCCCCCTTTAGAAATTTGCGTCCCCGCAATTTATTTACTTATCGAATAAATGAGGGTACTTATCCCTCATTGCATTTTCAGATTCCCATGTGGCCTCTTCAATCATGTGGTTTTTCCACAAAACCTTTACCTGCTTAATCACCTTATTCCGTAACACTTGCTCCCTGTGGTCAAGAATCTGGACCGGTTGTTCCTCATAAGATAGGTTCTCTTCCAGCTGAACTACCTCTGGACTCAAAACATGAGATGGATCTGGCATATACTTTCTCAACATCAAAATGTGAAAAACATTGTGTACCTGAGATAAACTTGGAGGTAAAGCCACTTGGTATGCAACTGATCCAACTCTATCTAGAATTTCGTATGGTCCAATGAACCTTGGACTCAACTTTCCTTTCTTACCAAATCTCATCACACTTTTCCAAGGAGAAACCTTGAGAAAAACATGATCACCTACCTCGAAAGATAGATCCTTCCTCCGGTTATCCGCATAACTCTTCTGCCTGCTCTGAGCTATTCTCATGTGTTTCTGAATCAGCTGAACTTTTTCTGCCATCTCTTCTACCAATTCTGGTCCCATCAACTTCCTTTCACCGACTTCATCCCAGAAAGCTGGAGTTCGACACCGCTTCCCATAAGATGACTGAAATGGTGCCATCTGTATACTGAAATGAAAACTGTTATTATATGAAAACTCAACCAAAGAAAGATGTTGGTCCCAACTTCTCTGATAATCCATAGAACAAGCTCGTAGCATATCCTCCAATGTCTGAATTGTTCGTTCTGACTGCCCATCTGATTGAGGATAAAAAGCTGTACTAAAATTTAATTCAGTACCCAACGACTTCTGAAGGCCTTTCCAAAAGTTAAAAGTAAACCTGGGATCACGATCTGATACAATGGAGAGAGGAACTCCATGCAACCTGACTATCTCTTTAAGATACAAACGGGAAAGTTGATCAAGAGAGAAAGTATCTCATATAGCAAGGAAATGAGCAGATTTGGTCAAGCGATCAACAATAACCCAGATTGCATTATTACCTCGATATGTCTTCGGTAATCCAACAACAAAGTCAATGGATATATTCTCCCATTTCCACTCTGGCACTGGTAAAGGCTGAAGCATCCCTTTCGGTAACTGCCGCTCTGCTTTAACCTGCTGACAAGTCAAACACTTCATAGTAAAATCAGCAATATCTCTTTTCATTCCATCCCACCAGTAATACTCCCGCAGATCTCCATACATATTAGTACTGCCTGGATGAACTGAAAACGGAGAACTATGAGCTTCACATAACAACTCTCTCTTCAACTATGAATCACAAGGCACACACAATCTCTTCCCAAATCTCAAAACACAATCATTATCAATGTTGAATTCAGGCAACTTACCTTTCTGAACCAGCTCTACCCTTTTCTACAACTCACTGTCTTGCTTCTGTGCTTGCTTGATTCTATCTGATAGAGATGATCTCACTGATACCTGAAACAAAACAGAAGGAATTCCTGCACCAACAACTTCTATGCCAAATTTCATCAAATCCTTAACCAAAGGATCACGTTCCAAACACAACATTGTTAATGAAGCATTACTTTTTCGACTCAAAGCATCAGGCACTTTATTTGCTTTTCCCGGATGGTAATGAATTGTACAATCATAATCCTTGATTAATTCCAGCCATCTCCTCTGTCTCATGTTTAACTCTTTCTGAGTGAATATATACTTTAAAATTTTGTGATCGGTATATATTTCACACTTTACTCCATACAAATGATGCCTCCAAATTTTTAAAGCAAAAACAACAGCTGCTAATTCCAAATCATGTGTAGGGTAATTTACCACATGAGTTTTCAACTGTCGTGAAGCATAAGCAATTACCTGATCATTCTGCATTAGGACGCAACCAAGTCCTTTCAATGAAGCATCACTGTATATAACAAACTCACCATTACTGGAAGGTAGTGCCAAAACTGGAGCATTCACCAATCTTCTTTTGAATTCTTGAAAACAATCATCACATTCTTTTGTCCAGATAAACTTAACACCCTTCCGAGTTAGCTTAGTCATTGGACTAGATAACCGTGAATAATTTCTAACAAACCTTCGGTAATAGCCCGCCAAACCAAGGAAGCTACGAATCTCGGTTACATTTGTGGGTCTTGGCCATTCTTCCACAACTTTTGTTTTTGCAGGATCAACAGTTATTCCATATTTAGAAACAATGTGACCAAGGAAGGAAATTTGTTGCAACCAAAACTCACACTTGCTGAATTTCCCATACAGTTTCTTTTCTTTTAAGGTTTGCAAGATAACCCTTAAATGTTTTTCATGCTCCTCTTTACTTTTAGAAAACACCAAAATATCATCAATGAAAACCACCACAAACTTATCCAAGAACTCATGGAAAATTATATTCATTAAGTCCATGAATACAGCAGGTGCATTGGTTAGCCCAAAAGGCATTACTAAAAATTCATAATGGCCATATCTCGTACGGAACGCAGTCTTCAGAATATCTGCCTCCTTTACCTTCAGCTGATGGTACCCCGATCTCAAGTCAATCTTTGAAAAAAACTGAGCTCCCTGGAGCTGATCAAACAAATCATCGATATGAGGCAAATGATATTTGTTCTTAACAGTGATATTATTCAAGGCTCTATAATCAATGCAAAGTCTCATAGAACCATATTTCTTTTTAACAAATAAAACAGGAGCACCCCATGGTGATGTGCTAGGTCTAATGAAACATTTCTCTAATAAATCTTGCAATTGCTCCTTCAACTCTAAAAGTTCAATTTGTGCCATTCGATAAGGGGGTTTTGAAATTGGATTAGCATCAGGAACTAAGTCAACAGTAAACTCAACTTCCCGATCTGGTATTATTCCAGGAAACTCATCAAGAAAAACATCAGGATACTCATTTACCACTGGCACATAATTAATCTGAACAGTTCCTTTATTTTCAACGATGTGTGCAAGGTAACATTCATTTCCATCTTTTACAAGTTTCTCGGCCTGTTGATATGTTATCTAAAGCAAGGGTTCATTCCTGTAAACAAACTGAAAGTCTTTCTGAAAAGAATCTTCTTTAGCTCTACAGTCAATCTTAGCATGGTAAATAGAGAGCCAATCCATACCCAGGATAACATCAAACTCTACTAGAGGTAGAACAATAAGGTCTGCAAGTAGGTTATTTCCACAGATAAGGATAGGAAGATTCTTATAAATTTTTTTTGCCTCAAGATTCCACCCAGGTGTTTTTACCAAAAGTTCAGGAGTCATTTCTTGAGATGGTATTCCCATTTTACTAGAAAAGGTTTTAGAGATGAAAGAATGTGTAGACCCCGAATCAAACAACACACTGGCATAATCTGAAAAAACAAACAAAGTACCTGATACAACTTCATTTGATGGCCCG
The DNA here is from genome assembly GCA_963277665.1 of Viscum album. Taxonomy (NCBI): domain Eukaryota; kingdom Viridiplantae; phylum Streptophyta; class Magnoliopsida; order Santalales; family Viscaceae; genus Viscum; species Viscum album. The sequence continues at coordinate 1,705,356,486 of OY728143.1, read as the reverse complement.
ACATCTGCTGAAGTAGTTGCAAAGGATTTCACCACCCCTTTCTGCTTGTAGTCTAACTGCTTCCCATCACTCAAACTCCTTGTCGGACACTCGTTTGCATAGTGACCCATCTCATTGCACTTATAACATTTCACTAACTGTAAATCAAATTTGTTCTTACCTTCACCTTGATCATTTTCAGTGCAATCACGAGCCTTATGTCCCATATTACCACATCGGTAGCACTTCCCAGAATTTAGAAGACATTCCCCAGCATGCCTTTTGCCACATTTATCAAAAACTGGAAACTTAGTTCTCTTACCATCAGACTTTTTTGAAGAATTCTTACCTTTCTCCTGCCACCTCGGTCTCTTCTTCTGCTGGTTGTTATAGAACACTTGGTCATCGGCAAACTCCATTTCCACCTTCTCATCACATCGAACAAGCTTTTCATAACTTTTAAACTCACGAGAAGCTAATGCCCTTTGATACTTTGGCTTTAATCCTGAGTAAAAACGATTGATTTTACTATCAAGGTCCCGGATAAAATTTGGAGCATACCTTGCCAATCGAGTGAACCTTTCTTCATTGGCAGCCACTGAGTCTTCATCTTGCCTCAATTCCAAGAATTGCTTTTCCATCCTAAGTCGAACAGCCTTAGGAAAATACTTCTCAAGTAACATACCTTTGAATTCATTCCAGTCAAGAGCATCAATCTCATCGGCGTCCCTAATATTTTTAACCATAGACCACCACTGATCTGCTTCACCCTCCAAACGGTAAATAGCAAGACTAACCTTTTGATTTTCTGAACACCCCATGACATCAAAAATCTTCTCCAGTGCTTTAATCCACCCTTCAGCTAGCACAGGGTCAGATGATCCTCTGAATGATGGTGGATGTTGCCTCATGAAATGTTCCACCACTGACATGTTCCTATGCGGTTGTTCTGGCTGATCTCGTGCATGGATACCACCGCCATTTATCGCTTGAGTTAACTCTGCCATTACTGCAACAAACTATTCAGTTCCAATTCCGACCATTTCTGGATGCTGATTCGGAAGGTTATTTCCTTTTGTATGCCTTCCTAGCACTGCTTCCCTATTTCCTCTGCGGAAAACCATTCTGAACAAACATGTCTTAGATGAAGAAACATGGTAATCTTTAAATGCTATATCATTTCAAAAAAAATTTGGATAATCATTTAATAGAATTCTAACTCCTAATGTTATCTAAACCGACCTTTGATACCAACTATAAGGCCCCAGCCTTAAACCTTACTTAATCTTGAGTTATTACAAGATTACACATTGAGGATCTTTTCGGGTTTAGAGTTTTAGAGAATTAGATCATAAAACTTGCATTACATTCCACATATAAACAAAGTGGTTACATAAAGATAGTATTCTTCATTCCCATTAATGGAAACACATTTAAAATAAAACATGGATTATTTCTTGACACATCCTTGACTCTATCATCTTATCATGTACCTTTCCCTTGACCTGTGAAAAACATTTCAAAAACTTGGGATGAGAATAAAAACTCAGTATGGGTTATAAAAAAAACATGGAAAGGAAACATGAGTTCATATATACATAAGAATGAAATCATACTTTACCCATAAAACATAGGCACGTTAACATACCTCATAAAATCATTAATAAATCATAGAAATCATAAGACATAAAGGTAACTTGAGGCATTCATAAAATTATTACGTAGGGAGTAACCCTCTTGGTTATGTTTGGAATACCCATCACAGTATATTCCCTAAATCTCTTCAGAGAAACCTTAACGTTTCACTCCTTCGCGTTACCCAATGCATTGGAGAGCTATAACAGGCTCACCCGCCCTTAGTTTATCACGGAACCACCCGTCTTCATAATAAGGCCCAAGAACCATAACATAATCATATCACATAAAACATGCATAAAGGTAACATAAAATTTCCACATTTCAATCACGAGATATCAATACAACACATTGATATAAAAACATTATGAAAACCATTTTCAATACTAAAATAAAAGAAAAGTAAAACATGGTATTTATTTTTCTTTTAAAAAGAAGTTATGGCTTGTAGAGGAATCCGAAACTCAAATAACGGTCACGACGGTGGAGAAGTCGTTGTCGCCGAATACGTACGACAAAAACATTCCCTTTTGTCGTTTAGTAAATGCTTCGTATAAAAAAGATTTCTTTTTGAATAAACGTAAAAGTCAAAGGGGTTTATACACCGTATAAAAGAAAGTTGTTTATAAAATAAAATATGCCTCAATGAAAGGAGATTGAGACGAAGTCTCATACCTCGTATCCGACTTGAACCGACCGTTCTTTAATCTCCTGAATAATAAACTTGAGTTAATCTCTACTTGATTATGAATCTTTTTCAAGTTCATTATTCCTTTTATACCATGTTATGAACATCATGTAATCAGCTAAGTTAATAATGTTCATTTTGTCGGTATTTGGTTCTTAAGTCAAAAATAGACTTCTTACACTTACATGTTGTTAATTTGGTCAAAGGTTCATTATATCCAGAATGGTATTCATGATGTAGATATCATATATGTCATATATATCCAGTACATACTTGAATTTATAATATTACATAATCATTTAGAGGTAAGAAATGAAATGCACCGTTCATGGAGACGGTAAGCCGTACGTACGCATGAACGCTACTTTCATTTCTATTTCGTATTTTATAGAATGGAATCATAATGATATAAAGGTATATTATAATTCCAGTATAATATCATATATAATATCATAGTTCCATCCTTTATATGTCCCACATATGGTATTTAACGAATCAAATCACTTTGAGGGGGCGGTAGTCCGCACTTCCTAAAATGAATATATCGTGTTTACCCATAATGGACACCATAAAGGTATGCCCAAAATGAAAAAACAGAAGCTTAAGGAAAGCATAAACATATTATATATCATATATAAAAATAGTGACATCATAATGTCCACCTTTGAATGTGTTAAATGAGTATTGAACAATCATCGTTTCGGGAGGCAGAATTTCTCCATCCACGGAAACCGTATGTTCTTTAACCATTTGATGTAGTTGTGTGCGAGTGTAGCTCAAATAAATCTTATAACAACATCCTAGTATATTTAAGATACTGGTTTTGTTACAAAAGAATTAAATAAAAAGAGTTTATGGGGTTGGAGAAGCAAAATAAAACAAATGAACATGAGAGAATGAATTACCTTAAAAAGTGTAACTCCTTTTGATTTGAGCCTAAAGGCTTCCTTTGAAAGGATTCTGCCCAAAGGGAATCCTCTAGGATGAGGAGAGGGATGTGGAGATAGTAAATGGGCAGGGTTTGGCCGAGCCAAAGGCTTGAGTAGTGTGTGAAATGAGGTAGAGGTGGGGGACTTTTATAAGAGGAGAGGAGGGGCACTTTTGGAAAGTAAAGAAATATTACATTATTTGAAAATGTGTTTCGGTTTCAAAAGGTCCCACATTGATATAATTCGTGGATAAGGTGATAAGGGTTCTAAATCCACTCATCCAATTGGTTTTGGACATGTGTAGTTCATAGATTTTACATTATCTTTCCATTTTATTTAAATCGTCAAATAATGATGTCATCACTGCATCATTATTATGTCATAAATAATTTAATTTAATTAATGTCTAAAAATCATAAAAAAATACTATGATGTAGGAAATCGTTTTAGCTTTTAAATTACTATTTATAATAAAAAATCTGATCTTTATAACCCCATGTAAAAATTGTTTTCGTAAAACATATCATGTTTGTGTCATTTTTGCTTTTACATTAAATAAAAAGTTATTTATGTCATTTCCCAACCAAAATGTCTCCATGGGGTCCCCAAGTTGACCCATGGATTGTCTTGGTCGGCCATGACACAACCAATAAGTTTGGGACATGTGTCTAGGTCATTTCATATTATTAAAGCATTATTTATACCTTAAACTACACTAATTACCACTAATCGCGATTAAAAACTTAATAAGTTACTATTCACCAAATATTATTTTAATCTCATTCAACCACATTTTACTTCTTAATGAAAACCATGTATGTAGGATTTTCAAAATTCAATACACATTAGTGGTAAACTTTCATTTAACTGAAAAATCAGTTTGCTTGATTACCACTTAGTGGTTTCACTATTCATCAAAAATTGAAGTTTTTCAGAAAATTACCAAAAATTCACCCTAAGCTATATTTGATATTCCGAATTCAAAAATGAAGTCTATTTTACAAAATTCAAATCATATAAGTAACATTAATTAATTTAATAATTAATTCCCGCTGCCAGAGCAAATAGCGTGTTTTTACAAAACAATAAGTATCAAAAGATTGACACCAGTTTAAGTCTAATTTCAAAGTGAAATTGATTCCAATGACCACCATTGGATAAAATGGTAAAAATATATTCTAATTTCACTTCAAAACCAATTCAAAACATAATCTAATCATAGAAATAAATTAGATTAAAAAGCAGTTTTGATGTAAAATGCAGTATTTTTCATTATTCATTAAAAAATGAACATTGTCAGAAAAATACCAAAAATTCACACAAGGTAAATTTTGATGTCCCAATAATAAAGGATAAGTTTATTTTGACAAACATAGTTTATAAAATTGTCAAAATATAGATTGAAAAATGGTTTTCCATCAAAAGGCAGTAAAACAATCTTTTAAGAATATTAGTGTATTCCATGCATAAGATTGTATTTATTTTCATTTTAAGCCTCTATAACACTATCTTAATCATTAATAGACATAGATAAAAATATCTATTATTCATTACTTACTTGGGATGTTACATCCTCCCCCCCTTTAGAAAATTTCGTCCCCGCAATTTATTTACTTATCGAATAAATGGGGGTACTTATCCCTCATTGCATTTTCAGATTCCCATGTTGCCTCTTCAATCATGTGGTTTTTCCACAAAACCTTTACCTGCTTAATCACCTTATTCCGTAACACTTTCTCCCTGTGGTCAAGAATCTAGACCGGTTGTTCCTCATAAGATAGGTTCTCTTCCAGCTGAACTACCTCTGGACTCAAAACATGAGATGGATCTGGCATATACTTTCTCAACATCGAAATGTGAAAAACATTGTGTACCTGAGATAAACTCGGAGGTAAAGCCACTCGGTATGCAACTGATCCAAATCTATCTAGAATTTCGTATGGTCCAATGAACCTTGGACTCAACTTTCCTTTGTTACCAAATCTCATCACACTTTTCCAAGGAGAAACCTTGAGAAAAACATGATCACCTATCTCAAAAGATAGATCCTTCCTCCGGTTATCCGCATAACTCTTCTGCCTGCTCTGAGCAGTTCTCATGTGTTTCTGAATCAGCTGAACTTTTTCTGCCATCTCTTCTACCAATTCTGGTCCCATCAACTTCCTTTCATCGACTTCATCCCAGAAATCTGGAGTTCGACACCGCTTCCCATATAATTCCTGAAATGGTGCCATCTGTATACTGGAATGAAAACTGTTATTATATGAAAACTCAACCAAAGAAAGATGTTGGTCCCAACTTCCCTGATAATCCATAGAACAAGCTCGTAGCATATCCTCCAATGTCTGAATTGTTCGTTCTGACTGCCCATCTGATTGAGGATGAAAAACTGTACTAAAATTTAATTCAGTACCCAACGACTTCTGAAGGCCTTTCCAAAAGTTATAAGTAAACCTGGGATCACGATCCGATACAATGGAGAAAGGAACTCCATGTAACCTGACTGTCTCTTTAAGATACAAACGGGAAAGTTGATCAAGAGAGAAAGTATCTCATATAGCAAGGAAATGAGCAGATTTGGTCAAGCGATCAACAATAACCCAGATTGCATTATTACCTCGAGATGTCTTCGGTAATCCAACAACAAAGTCCATGGATATATTCTCCCATTTCCACTCTGGAACTGGTAAAGGCTGAAGCATCCCTTTCGGTAACTGCCGCTCTTCTTTAACCTGCTGACAAGTCAAACACGTCATAGTAAAATCAGCAATATCTCTTTTCATTCCATCCCACCAGTAATACTCCCGCAGATCTCTATACATCTTAGTACTTCCTGGATGAACTGAAAACGGAGAACTATGAGCTTCACATAACAACTGTCTCTTCAACTGTGAATCACAAGGCACACACAATCTCTTCCCAAATCTCAAAACACAATCATTATCAATGTTGAATTCAGGCAACTTACCTTTCTGAACCAGCTCTACCCTTTTCTACAACTCACTGTCTTGCTTCTGTGCTTGCTTGATTCTATCTGATAGAGATGATCTCACTGATACCTGAAAAAAAATAGAAGGACTTCCTGCACCAAAAAATTCTATGCCAAATTTCATCAAATCCTTAACCAAAGGATCACGTTCCAAACGCAACATTGTTAATGAAGCATTACTTTTTCGACTCAAAGCATCAACCACTTTATTTGCTTTTCCCGGATGGTAATGAATTGTACAATCATAATCCTTGATTAATTCCAGTCATCTCCTCTGTCTCATGTTTAACTCTTTCTGAGTGAATATATACTTTAAACTTTTGTGATCGGTATATATTTCACACTTTACTCCATACAAATGATGCCTCAAAATTTTTAAAGCAAAAACAACAGCAGCTAATTCCAAATCATGTGTAGGGTAATTTACTTCATGAGTTTTCAACTGTCGTGAAGCATAAGCAATTACCTGATCATTCTGCATTAGGACGCAACCAAGTCCTTTCAATGAAGCATCACTGTATATAACAAACTCACCATTCCTGGAAGGTAGTGCCAAAACTGGAGCATTCACCAATCTTCTTTTCAATTCCTGAAAACAATCATCACATTCTTTTGTCCAGATAAACTTAACACCCTTCCGAGTTAGCTTAGTCATTGGACTAGATAACCGTGAAAAATTTCTAAAAAACCTTCGGTAATAGCCCACCAAACCAAGGAAGCTACGAATCTCGGTTACATTTGTGGGTCTTGGCCATTCTTCCACAACTTTTGTTTTTGCAGGATCAACAGTTATTCCATCTTTAGAAACAATGTGACCAAGGAAAGAAATTTGTTGCAACCAAAACTCACACTTGCTGAATTTCCCATACAGTTTCTTTTCTTTTAAGCTTTGCAAGATAACCCTTAAATGTTTTTCATGCTCCTCTTAACTTTTAGAAAACACCAAAATATCATCAATGAAAACCTCTACAAACTTATCCAAGAACTCATGGAAAATTCTATTCATTAAGTCCATGAATACAGTAGGTGCATTGGTTAGCCCAAAAGGCATTACTACAAATTCATAATGGCCATATATCGTACGAAACGCGGTCTTCGGAATATCTGCCTCCTTTACCTTCAGCTGATGGTACCCCGATCTCAAGTCAATCTTTGAAAAAAACTGAGCTCCCTGGAGCTGATCAAACAAATCATCGATATGAGGCAAATGATATTTGTTATTAACAGTGATATTATTCAAGGCTCTATAATCAATGCAAAGTCTCATAGAACCATCTTTCTTTTTAAAAAATAAAACAGGAGCACCCCATGGTGATGTGCTAGGTCTAATGAAACCTTTCTCTAATAAATCTTGCAATTGCTCCTTCAACTCTAAAAGTTCAATTTGTGACATTCGATAAGGGGGGTTTTGAAATTGGCTTAGCATTAGGAACTAAGTCAACAGTAAACTCAACTTCTCGATCTGGTATTATTCCAGGCAACTCATCAGGAAAAACATCAGGATACTCATTTACCACTGGCACATCATTAATCTGAATAGTTCCTTTATTTTCAACGATGTGTGCAAGGTAACATTCATTTCCATCTTTTACAAGTTTCTCGGCCTCTTGATATGTTATCAAAAGTAAGGGTTCATTCCTGTAAACAAACTGAAAGTCTTTCTGAAAAGAAACTTCTTTAGCTCTACAGTTAATCTTAGCATGGTAAATAGAGATCCAATCCATACCCAGGATAACATCAAACTCTACTAGAGGTAGAACAATAAGGTTTGCAAGTAGGTTATTTCCACAGATAAGGATAGGAAGATTCTTATAAATTCTTTTTGCCTCAACATTCCCCCCATGTGTTTTTACCAAAAGTTCAGGAGTCATTTCTTGAGATGGTATTCCCATTTTACTAGAAAAGGTTTCAGAGATGAAAGAATGTGTAGACCCCGAATCAAACAACACACTGGCATAATCTGAAAAAACAAACAAAGTTCATGATACAACTTCATTTGATGGCCCGACATCTGCTGAAGTAGTTGCAAAGGATTTCACCACCCCTTTCTGCTTGTAGTCTAACTGCTTCCCATCACTCAAGCTCCTTGTCAGACACTCGTTTGCATAGTGACCCATCTCATTGCACTTATAACATTTCACTAACTGTAAATCAAATTTGTTCTTACCTTCACCTTGATCCTTTTCAGTGCAATCACGAGCCTTATGTCCCATATTACCACATCGGTAGTACTTCCCAGAATTTAGAAGACATTCTCCAGCATGCCTTTTGCCACATTTATCACAAACTGGAAACTTAGTTCTCTTACCATCAGACTTTTTTGAAGAATTCTTACCTTTCTCCTGCCACCTCGGTCTCTTCTTCTGCTGGTTGTTATAGAACACTTGGTCATCGGCAAACTCCATTTCCACCTTCTCAGCACATCGAACAAGCTTTTCATAACTTTTAAACTCACGAGAAGCTAATGCCCTTCGATACTTTGGCTTTAATCCTGAGTAAAAACGATTGATTTTACTATCAAGGTCCCGGATAAAATTTGGAGCATACCTTGACAATCGAGTGAACCTTTCTTCATAGGCAGCCACTGAGTCTTCCTCTTGCCTCAATTCCAAGAATTTATTTTCCATCCTAAGTCGAACAGCCTTAGGAAAATACTTCTCAAGTAACATACCTTTGAATTCATTCCAGTCAAGAGCATCAATCTCATCGGCGTCCCTAATATTTTTAACCATAGACCACCACTGATCTGCTTCACCCTCCAAACGGTAAATAGCATGACTAACCTTTTGATTGTCTGAACACCCCATGACATCAAAAATCTTCTCCAGTGCTTTAATCCACCCTTCAGCTAGCATAGGGTCAGATGATCCTCTGAATGATGGTGGATGTTGCCTCATGAAATGTTCCACCACTAACATGTTCCTCTGCGGTTGTTCTGGCTGATCTCGTGCATGGATACCACCGCCATTTATCGCTTGAGTCAACTGTGCCATTACTGCAACAAACTGTTCAGTTCCAATTCCAACCATTTCTGGATGCAGATTCGGAAGGTTATTTCCTTCTGTATGCCTTCCCAGCACTGCTTCCCTGTTTCCTCTGCGGAAAACCATTCTGAACAAACATGTCTTAGATGAAGCAACATGGTAATCTTTAAATGCTATATCATTTCAAAAAATAAAAAATAAATTTGGATAATCATTTTATAGAATTCTAACTCCTAAAGTTATCTAAACCGACCTTTGATACCAACTATAAGGCCCCAGCCTTAAACCTTACTTAATCTTGAGTTATTACAAGATTACACATTGAGGATCTTTTCGGGTTTAGAGTTTTAGAGAATTAGATCATAAAACATGCATTACATTCCACATATAAACAAAGTGGTTACATAAAAATAGTATTCTTCATTCTCATCAATGGAAACACATTTAAAATAAAACATGGATTATTTCTTGACACATCCTTGACTCTATCATCTTATCATGTAATTTTCCCTTGACCTGTGAAAAACATTTCAAAAACATGGGATGAGCATAAAAACTCAGTATGGGTTATAAAAAAAACATGGAAAGGAAACATGAGTTCATATATACATAAGAATGAAATCATACTTTACCCATAAAACATAGGCACTTTAACATACCTCATTAAATCATTAATAAATCATAGAAATCATAAGACATAAAGGTAACTTGAGGCATTCATAACATTCTTACGTAGGGAGTAACCCTCTTGGTTATGTTTGGAATACCCAGCACAGTATATTCCCTAAATCTCTTCGGAGAAACCTTAACGTTTCACTCCTTCGCATTACCCAATGCATTGGAGAGCTATAACGGACTCACCCGCCCTTAGTTTATCACGGAACCACCCGTCTTCATAATAATTCCCAAGAACCATAACATAATCATATCACATAAAACATGCATAAAGGTAACATAAAATTTCCACATTTCAATCACGAGATATCAATACAACACATTGATATAAAAACATTATGAAAACCATTTTCAATACTAAAATAAAAGAAAAGTAAAACATGGTATTTATTTTTCTTTTAAAAAGAAGGTATGGCTTGTAGAGGAAGCCGAAACTCAAATAAGGGTCACGACGGCGGAGAAGTTGTTGTTGCCGCATACGTACGACAAAAAAATTCCCTTTTGTCGTTTAGTAAACGCTTCGTATAAAAAATATTCCTTTTTGAATAAACGTAAAAGTCAAAGGCGTTTATACACCGTATAAAAGAAAGTTGTGTATAAAATAAAATATGCCTCAATGAAAGGAGATTGAGACGAAGTCCCATACCTCGTATCCGACTTGACCCGACCGTTCTTTAATCTCCTGAATAATAAACTTGAGTTAATCTCTACTTGATTATGAATCTTTTTCATGTTCATTATTCCTTTTATACCATGTTATGAACATCATGTAATCAGTTAAGTTAATAATGTTCATTTTGTCGGTATTTGGTTCTTAAGTCAAAAATAGACTTTTACACTTACATGTTGTTAATTTGGTCAAAGGATCATTATATCCAGAATGGTATTCATGATGTAGATATCATATATGTCATATATATCCAGTACATACTTTCATTTATAATATTACATAATCATTTAGAGGTAAGAAATGAAATGCACCGTTCATGGAGATGGTAAGCCGTACGTACGCATGAACGCTACTTTCATTTCTATTTCTTATTTTATAGAATGGAATCATAATGATATAAAGGTATATTATAATTCCAGTATAATATCATATATAATATCATAGTTCCATCCTTTATATGTCCCACATATGGTATTTAACGAATCAAATCACTTTGAGGGGGCGGTAGTCCGCACTTCCAAAAATGAAGATATCGTGTTTACCCATAATGGAAACCATAAAGGTATGCCCAAAATAAAAACACAGAAGCTTAAGGAAAACATAAAAATATTATATATCATATATAAAAATAGTGACATCATAATGGCCACCTTTGAAGGTGTTAAATGAGTATTGAACAATCATCGTTTCGGGATGCAGAATTTCTCCATCCACGGAAACCGTATTTTCTTTAACCATTTGATGCAGTTGTGTGAGAGTGTAGCTCAAATAAATCCTATAAAAATATCCTAGTATATTGAAGATACTGGTGTTGTTACAAAAGAATTAAATAAAAAGAGTTTAGGGGGTTCGAGAAGCAAAATAAAACAAATGAACATGAGAGAATGAATTACCTTAAAAAGTGTAACTCATTTTGATTTGAGCCTAAAGGCTTCTTTTGAAAGGATTCTGCCCAAAGGGAATCCTCTAGGATGAGGAGAGGGATGTGGAGAGAGTAAATGGGCAGAGGTTGGCCGATCCAAATGCTTGAGTAGTGTGTGAAATGAGGTAGAGGTGGGGGCCTTTTATAAGAGGAGAGGAGGGGCACTTTTGGAAAGTAAAGAAATATTACTTTATTTGAAAATGTGTTTCGGTTTCAAAAGGTCCCAAATTGATATAATTCGTGGATAAGGTGATAAGGGTTCTAAATCCACTCATCTAATTGGTTTTGGACATGTGTAGTTCATATATTTTACATTATCTTTCCATTTTATTTAAATCGTCAAATAATGATGTCATCGCTGCATCATTATTATGTCATAAATAATTTAATTTATTTAATGTCTAAAAATCATAAAAAAAATACTATGATGTAGGAAATATTTTTATCTTTCCAATGACTATTTATAATCAAAAATCTGATCTTTATAACCCCATGTAAAAATTGTTTTCGTAAAACATATCATGTTTGTGTCATTTTTGCTTTTACATTAAATAAAAAGTTATTTATGTCATTTCCCAACCAAAATGTCTCCATGGGGTCCCCAAGTTGACCCATGGCTTGTCTTGGTCGGCAATGACACAACCAATAAGGTTGGGACATGTTTCTAGGTCATTTCATATTATTAAAGCATTATTTATACCTTAAACTACACTAATTACCACTAATCGCGATTAAAAGCTTAATAAGTTACTATTCACCAAAAATTATTTTAATCTCATTGAACCACATTTTACTTCTTAATGACAACCATGTATGTAGGATTTTCAAAATTCAATACACATTAGTGGTAAACTTTCATTTAACTGAAAAATCAGTTTGCTTGATTACCACTTAGTGGTTTCACTATTCATCAAAAATTGAAGTTTTTCAAAAAATTACCAAAAATTCACCCTAAGCTATATTTGATATTCGGAATTCAATAATGAAGTCTATTTTATAAAATTCAAATAATATAATTCACATTAATTAATTTAATAATTAATTCCCGCTGCCAGAGCAAATAGCGTGTTTTTACAAAACAATAAGTATCAAAAGATTGACACCAGTTTAAGTCTAATTTCAAAGTGAAATTGATTCCAATGACCACCATTGGATAAAATGGTAAAAATATATTCTAATTTCACTTCAAAACCAATTCAAAACATAATCTAATCATATAAATAAATTAGATTAAAAAGCAGTTTTGATGTAAAATGCAGTATTTTTCACTATTCATTAAAAAATGAACATTGTCAGAAAAATACCAAAAATTCACACAAGGTAAATTTTGATGTCCCAATCATAAAGGATAAGTTTATTTTGACAAACATAGTTTATAAAATTGTCAAAATATAGATTCAAAAATGGTTTGCCATCAAAAGGCAGTAAAACAATCTTTTAAGAATATTAGTGTATTCCATGCATAAGATTGTATTTATTTTCATTTTAAGCCTCTATAACACTATCTTAATCATTAATAGACATAGATAAAAATATCTATTATTCATTACTTATTTGGGATGTTACAGGATCATAAGCATTGAGACTTCTTTTCATGAAGTTCACAATTGATGATCTCTAGTAGTGGATATCATAAGGACAAACATGCATAATAATTACACCATATGTTTTAGGTGTCATTGGTCGTTACTATCTTCAAGCATGTGTAATGGTCTCCAGAATTGAGATCATTATCAATTAATGTCGTTTAATTATGTACATTTGATGAATGGATATATACATGGAGATAATTCCATGACGAGGTAGTTTTTATTTGCTACGTCATTAATGGAATTGCATTGATTGAATAACGGAGAAAGGATTTGTCAATTCCGAGTTCAAGAAGAGATATCTCGAGCTTGGTTGATTAAGATGGTTGCACCTTTATTAAATCCATGGCCATGGTAGTGGAAGGTAGGACTGTTTGGACAAATCAAAAAATAAAATAAATAAATATAATGAATGTTGACAATGATGTGCATTTTTCATTATTGAGATATCGATGACGAAGAGATTATATTACACAAACCAGGTTCATAGGAAGGTAGTCTTTGATCTAACATTACCATATCTCTATAGGGGCCTTTATGTTTTGATAGACCCAACTCTTGGTCAATGGATACTATTCACTGCTGTTGATGTAAGGGCCTAGAGGGTCACACACAATAGCAGTTCGAGAATCTGCCATATTTTGTGAATAAGAATATATAACTTAGTAGGCCCCGCCAAAGGGTCTGAGTACTATCAAAGTTCTATGGATCACCATGGAATAAATAAGTTTTTTAATCATTAAATCTTGGTATAATATGTTGAATTTATTTATAACAAGTATTTACAAGTGATTAGTAAATACCAAGATTAAATATTATTCAAATGAATTAAAGTATTGAGGGTCGTTTAATATTTTCACAAGAAGAGAGTTGAGTTATAGACTCTTGTTTATCACGCTATATATATATATACATATATAATATATTACAGTTAGTGATAAAATTTTAAATATTATTTATGGCATAATTTAATTTGATATAAATAAGTATTTATAATACTTATTCAAATGATATTTATTACACGGGGGTCGGGAACCCATACCGGGTATTCAAGATATCACCTATACAAGAAAGATAGATGATCTACCCTTTCATCTATTCATGTATCAATTTTTAGAGCCTCAATCTCCTCTAGGATTCTAGAGAGAGATTATCTCAATGTAAGGAAGAACTTCAAGAACTTCCTTCGTGGATCAAAGTTCCTTGCCTTGTGGTGATCACTATTGTGTGGAGGAGATCATTGGTGTGCCGTGCTAGCACCCAGATTCTAGAAAACGACACATGTAACTATTCTAAAGGCATGTGTGGGTGATCTAGAGGACTTCGACGTTAGAGACATCGAGCGACGATCGCTGGTAACCTACTACATACATTCAAATGTTAGATCCGACCAATGTACTTGTTCATTTTTATTTTGTTCTCTATCAAATCCACACATGGTCCTCCGACCATACCGAGATAGCTCACCAGAGTTGACGTCGTAACATCACTTAGGTGATGAAAAAATTTTAATTCTTTGGCCCACCAGCTTCCGCTGTGCGTCCTGGTACCTAACAGTGGTATCCGAGGGACACATGATTTTTTAGTGTCAAAGGAAAAAAATTAAATTACATAAAATTTAAGTATGGGTATTAAATCAATTCCAACAAAATAGACCACAGATCAATCTATTTTTAAATGGACAAGTTATAAACATTTGAAAAATTTAATAGGATTTACTTGTCAGTTTAAACTTTCATTAGATTAAAATTTTGAGGAGAACAAGTTTTAATTTCATTATTGTGTTCTTAAAAATTTCTGAAATCCAACCACGCTTTGGCTGGAATCCGGTAGCCAAAATTTATCTAATACGTTTAATTTTAAGAGATAAATAAAATAATATTAAAATATAATATATTTTATTCTCAAATAAAATATTATTTAATGACTTTGGGTTAAGTCTTCCATTTATTTTTCTTTAAAAGGAGACCAAGACCCCATTTTGGGGTCTTCTTCCCATTTAATTTAAAAAAACAAAAAAGGTGTTTTCATTTAGTCTAAGGAAAAATTAAAAAAAGCTAGAAGACCCAAATGGTTCTTCTTCTTTTTCACTTAGCGCAGCCCCCTCTCCCCTTGGGTGAATCCCTAGTGGCACGTAAGAGAGGTGCCAAGACGTCGGTTCACCTCGAGGCCACAACCTCCCCTCCCCAGTCGCCCTGCACAGCTCCCTACTGCCGCCCAGCTCAGAACGCACCTCCCAACCAACACCAGCCTCCAATACCACTAGGCCACTGCTCCCTACTACAACCCCACTTGGACCACCTCCAGATTGCCTACTGCCGGACCATGCCACCCTGCTCACCCCGTGCAAGACCAGGCTGTTGCCTGTCCTGGCCACACCGGACCGGGCTACCGCCCCTATAGCTGGCCAGAGCAACGGGTTGCCGCCATTGTGGCTGGCTGGAGCATTGCACTGCCTCTTCCCACTCCCTTCGATGCTGTCCAGATGACGCTACCATTGGGAGTGCTACTGGACTGGGAAGATACATCGCAGTCAATCCGTAGTAAAGCCATGGTCACGCCGCGGTCAAGCCGCGATCATACCATTGTCAAATCACGGTAACACCGCATTTATGCCACATTCATACCACGTTCACGCCGCGGTCATAACGTGGTCAAGCCGCGGTCACGCCCCGGTCAAGCCGCAGTCACGCCGCGGTCACGCCACAGTCACACCGCGGTTGCGCCGCAGTCATGTCGTGGTCACACCGCGGTCACGCCGCGGTCACTCTACAGTCAAGACACAGTAACACCGCGATTTACCACTACTCCAGTAAGATACCCGCAACTTCTCACAGTCCTACCAGAATCTTCTCTGGCTAGAGGTAACCCCACTTAATTTAATTTTAATTAATTTAATTTTTTAAATTATATTAATTATAATTAGATTGGGGATGGAATTTAATTTAATATGAAACAATAATTAAATATTAAAATTATTATTAAATTAAAAGTTTGATTTAATATTATTATATAAAATAACTGAATAGTTTATTTTAATTTTATAGTTAAATTAAATTGATGGTTTAATTTAATTTTGGAATTTAAATTAAATTAAATAGTTGGAATTGATAAAAATAAATTAACAGAATTTATTTAAATTCATTTAATTTATAAGAACCCCCCATACTGTATAAATTTCATCGGAGTTTAATTTTAATCGTGCTTTATATTTACCGACTAGT
Source organism: Viscum album (assembly GCA_963277665.1). Classification (NCBI taxonomy): domain Eukaryota; kingdom Viridiplantae; phylum Streptophyta; class Magnoliopsida; order Santalales; family Viscaceae; genus Viscum; species Viscum album. The sequence goes on along the minus strand of OY728143.1, from coordinate 1,705,340,202 downwards.
CTTGAGCAAGATGTTGAACTGTGAATGTCTGGTATTATTATTTATTTAATTATTTATTTAATGTGTGTAATGATCGTAATAATTAATTAGATAAATGATGGACCTTGAATCATCCTTTTAATTCAAATATGTATAAGGGAATGCCTGTCCAATGGATGATGTGTATTTTGTTCCCATAGACCCCACCAAGTCGAGGTGGTAAACCAAACAGGATCTGAGCACATTTCACTAAAGATGGATGAAACACGAGTCAGGTGTCGACTCAGGTATGGATTCCCCTAGGTTATGATTGATCCGTTATATATCTATCAATATAGAGTTATCAAGGCCAATCAGATTGCATGATTTACTTTATGCATAGTTTATAATATAATATGAGTTCATGATTATTCCTTGATCACATAGAATAGTAAACAAGGAAAAAATGTATAAATAATTGATGAACATATTTCAATTGAAAGTTTTATTGTGAGTGTTACTATATAGATTGAACATATAGACATAAAAAGGATTATTCACCAATAATTACTAAAATACCACAATGAGATATTATGTCCAAACGCCTTCCAGTTCTCATATATAAACAAAACCGGCTGTTTGGGGTACTCGTTAGCCATAGTTAAGAGTGCCTCTTTCTATCGAGGTATTTTCATGAGAGAAATGGGCTGAATTAACTAATGTGAGTAGTCAATGTTTAACCATAGCTAAGTTTCTATCACTTTATAGGCAAGAGGTTGAGGGAATCAAGTTCAGATTCCAAAATCTAGGACATTACTCAACAATACAAGGAACCACAAGTCAAGTGGTTGTCCAGTCTAGTGCCTACCTTGAAACCATCCATGTATTGGCATAGATATAGCTTGAACACAATGATAGAGGTTTTGAGGATCCATACAACTAGAATACTCAATCGATAGAGTATTCCGAATCTAATAGTGACGGCTATTAAGGTTCCTTAAAATAGTGGGATAAATTAAAATGATATATTAATTAATTAATTATAAATATACAATGGTAATCATGATAATGTACTAGCTGATAAATATTTATCTGATGTAGATTTACGATGGAAATCACTAACACCACAGGTACTATATCACTACGATTGATTCTGGATAAAGAAAATATCTTGACCGACAATAACTTCCAAGAGTGGTACAGACACTTGTGCATAGTACTGCACCAAGAAAGGAAGTTATATGTGCTGGAATCCCCTATTCCTACCGATCCTCTTCAGAAAGTAAGAATGTTGGATAATGATAAATGGATAAATTATTTAGATGATGTAATTAATGTACAATGAATTATGCTTTCATCAAGGTCCAATCAGTTGCAAAAAATGTATGAGGATGAGGATGCCTACTAGATGATTTCACTTCTCCAAGAATTATAAAAGGAGAGGGCAAGGCAAGAAAGGTATGAGATCTCAGGTGCTTTTTATATGTGTAGGCTAGCAGAAGGGAATCATGCCGGTCCTCACGTACTCATGATGATTGGGTATATTGAGAGGCTTGAAGCCATTGGGTTCAAATTGAACCATGAAATAGCATTTGATTTCATTCTTGCCTCTTTACCATCAAGCTTCTCAACTTTTATTGACAATAATAATATGAATGATATGACAAAGTTTCTCCCAGACCTTTTGTCATTAGTTCCACAAGATGAAATGTATATAAAAAATACCAATTCATCTATCCTTATGATGAACAAGAAAAACAAGGGCAAGGCAAATGGGTTTAAGGCCAAGTCAAGGTCAAAGACACCAATGCATCATCCTACAAAGAAACCAAATACTTAGAGTCAATATAATGAGTAAGAATTTTTCTGCTTTGGATGTGGCAAGAAAGGTCACTGGAAGAAGAATTTCATTGTTGGGAAGAGGAAGGAAACTGATGCTTCTACTTCATGTATATTTTTCATTGAATTAAATATATCTTATCTACAAGTAGGGTATTGTATATGGCATGTGGCTCACACATTTGTATTCATATAAACAATCCAGGTAGGTTAAAGAAGATTTCGAAAGGTCAATTGGATCTCTAAGCTGCAAATGGGGTAGGTCTAGCAGCCTTGGCAGTGAGAGACTATCTTGTAACATTGCTAATCTGTTTTGTTCTAGTTCTAGAAAAATTCCATTACATACCTTCTGTTACAGGAAACATTATCTCTGAGTCGGTTTTAGACACTTAGGTTTTTTATTTTATGATTGGAATTAAATGTTGTCTCTTTTATAGTGATAACATATGTTATGTTATAGAACATCTTTAAAATGGATTATATATGCAAGAACTCGAGAACACCGTAATGCCAATCAATGACAAAAACAACCATCATGACTCATATATCACCCGCCTATGGCCCTTCAGTCTTGGTCATGTAAACGAGAATGATTACAAAGATTACATCATGAAGGGTATTAAGACTTGGTACAGTTAGAACCATTGGATGTATGTCAAGCATGTTCATAAGGAAATATGACAAAATCACCTTTCTTTGGAATGAGAGAATGAACCAATGCCGTATTAGAATTAATACATAATGATTTATATGGTCCATTTACAATATATTCAAGGGGTGGTTTTTCATACTTAATTACTTTTACGGATGAATATATAATGTATTTCTATATCTACTTAATTAGATATAAGTCTAATTCCTTTTGTGTTTAAGGAATACCAAAATGAATTAGAAAACCAACTTGTTAAAAACATAAAAGCACTCCACTCAGACCAAGGCAGAGAATATCTTAAACAAGCTTTCATTGATCACTAGAAAGAGTGTGGGATAGTAACCCAACTCACTCTTCCTTATACACCACAATGGAATGGTGTTAGTGGAATGAGGAATAATTCCTTTCTTGACATTTTTAGATCAATGATGAGTCATGAAACTCTTCCGTTATCTTTTTGGGAATACTCCTTATAGACAAAAATATATACCCTTAACCAAATACCAACTAAAGCTACAAATAGAATTCAATATCTGTTATTGTATGGAAAGAAACCTAGCCTGACACACATATGTGTATGGGGGTACGAGGCATTTTTTAAGACTTTACCAATTGAAAAATTAGCTTCTAGTAGCACCAAGTATATCTTTATAGGTTATCCTATGGAAACTATAAGATATTACCTATATAACCATCTAGATAGAAAATACATTATGGAATGATAATCGATATTTCTAGAAAGGGAACACATTCCTATTAGAAATAGTGGGAGAATAATTGACCTTGATGAAGTTAACTCTCCAGAGGCACAAGAGTTAGAAGAAGAACAATCTTCACAAGAAAAAGTGGAAGAAGAAGGTGTTCATGAGACAGAAATACTACATAGTTCTACATGAGAGGTTAGAGAACCATAACATTATGGTTTTCTTGTCACTGAGCCAAGTAGAACATTAGTTCTTAAGGATGATGAAACTCTAACCTACAAGGATGTAGTATATGGAAAATAACCTACTAAATGGGAAAAAGACATGAATTCTGAGATGGAGTCCATGTACCAAAATCAATTTTGGATTTTTGCAGACATTCCAGCTGATGTAAAGCCCATTGGATGCTAATGAGTATACAAGAAGAATCTAGACATGGATAGTGATGTTAATACATTTAATTCAAGACTATTTGAAAAGGGTCTTAGGCAATATCAACATATTGACTATGATGAAACCTGGCCACTAGTAGAAATTCTTAAATCCATTATAATATTTCTTGAAATTGCATCCTTTCATGAATATGAAATTTGGAAAATGCACACAAGTGTCAATAAAGTTGAATGCACACTTGTGTCATCATTACTTCTGAAATTTGGATACTGGTGCATTCTCTATAGGGACCTCGATATGTTGCTAGACCGCACCCTTGGTCGATGGATATTATTCACCACTATTTAGGTAATGGCCTTGAGGGTCACACATAATAGAGCTTTGATAATCTTCCCTGTTATGTGAATAGAAATATAGAACTTGGTAGGCCTCTCCAAAGAGTCCGAGTAATATTTATGTTCTATAGATCACCAAAGAATAAATAAATTCGTTAATTATTCAATCTTGGAAAAATATGTTGAATTTATTTGTAAGATTTATTTTCAACTGATTAGTAAATACAAATATTTAATATTATTTCAATGGATTTAAGTATCCTGAGTTCGTTTAATATTTTCAGGAGAAGTGAGTTAGGATATAGACTATAGTTTATAATGAAAAATATATTTAATATATATTGAAGTTAGTGATACAATTATAAATATTATTTATGGAATATTTCTATTTTACATAAATAATTATTTATAATACTTATAAAGAGAATATTTATTACATGGGGGCTGGTAACCCATATCGTGTATTTTAGATCTACCTTATATAAGTAAGAGAGTTGTTCTCCCCTTCAAACTATTTATGTATTAATATTGAGAGCCACTCAATAATCGTAGACTCTAGAGAGAGAACCTCTCAAGAAAGTAAGAACATCCATAACTTCATTCGTGGATCGAAGTTCCTTGCTTTGTGGTGATCACTGGTGCGTTGAGGAGATCATTGGTGTACCATGATAGCACCCAGATTCTAATGAACGACACACATGAAGATTTGAAAGGCATGTGTGGATGATCTAGAGGACTTTTCCATCAGAGTATTCGAATGACCGTCACTAGAAACATGCGACATGCTTGTGCAGGTCAGATCCGAACAAGGTACATGTTCGTTTTTTGTGCTCTGTCAAATCCACACGTGCTCCTCGGGCCATACCAGGATAGATCACCAGTATTAACATCATAATGTCATTCCGATGATGTGATAATTTTAATTTCCCAGCCCACCATCTTCCGCTGCATGTCCCGGTACCTAATAATAACTACATCTTTAATATATTTTTTGTAATGTTTAGGGAAAAATTGATCACATCACTTGGTGAGGAGGTAGTTTGTCGCACACAAAAACAATTTAATTGTATCATCCCACAAGAATCGTATGTGGGATGGTATATGAAATATCCTAATGATATAAGTTTAATAATTTATTAATTGTCATCTAATTATGTTATATTCCTCCTTATATCCTTCATAAAATATTTGTGATGGAAACCCAATTATATCGGCTTACATGGCGACAGTTTTCCATACAAAGTTCGATAATTTCTTTTCCCATTCGATGGAAGTTGATATTGATCATGGTTATTCAATTAAAGTAATATCATATATGTTTATAAGAGACATTATTTTTATTATATTATCATAGTTTATAATTAAGTTAAGGTGTATGAAGAAAAAAAACAAATACACGTGTTTAACAATTTTACCTCTTTTTCGGATATCGTATTTAGGTTTGTACCTAAAGCCTTATTAGTAGAGCATGCCAATAGAAATAATAACTATGGGATGTGGGGATGAAATTAAGGATTGGATTTTAGTAGGTATTTTATGATACAAATGGTTTTGAATGTGAGGCATGTGGAGGAGGGTGGGTGACCTTTTATATGTGAGGGCAGGCACACACAGACTATCATAAAATATAAAGTAATAAACATGTTTTTATTATTCAAATGGAAAAATAATTGAGTAATTATAATTTATTAGAGGTTAAAAGGATTATGTAAATCCATACAATGGATGTTTATTAGTTTAAGATCATTTTAAACCCTTCAATTCTTAGTTTAACACTCAGTAAACCCATTTTTACTGGAACTATGGTAATTGATTTTTACAGATTTCATTATTTATTATGGTTAAAATTTAATTATACCATAAAAAAATATATATATTAATATAATTTGAATCATAGAATCCATTTGTCTAAATTCAGTTATTATATGTCAATGAGTCCAATTTAATTTAAAATTTGTATAGAGATCCGAAAAATGAATTTTTGAAAGAAAAACATTATATAATTTTAATGTTTCTTATATTAAAAATAACTATGAAATTTATTATAATTTCATAAATTAGTTAAATTTTAATATAATTGAATATATTTTATTTTTAAAAAAAAATATATTATAATTAATCAATATGAATAATTTAAACTAAGAGGCAATTTTCTATAAAAAATTAGTTTTCTGTATTCATAAAAAATTAATCTTTTCAGAAAAATCCCAATAATTCACCCAAAGATAATTTGGAAATTTAGTTTTAAAAAATTCTCTTTCACTTTTCAAATTAATTTTCAAAATTTTAAAATGAAAATAATTTAAATTTATTTTCTTAAAACACAACTAAACCACCTCTAAGAAAAATCCATATTTTCATTTGTCATTTATTTTTTCAAATTATTCTGATTTTAATTCTAATAAATAGATAACCATTTAAATTATTTTATAAATCAGTAAAACATATAATTTTAGTAATTTATTTAGTCATATTAATAACCTCTATCTTAATAGCTTTGTTATAATGGTCTTATTTAAATATAAATATTTTAATAGAGTATCTTTTTTCTTCTAAACCCAAAAATTCATAAATCATATGATAAAAAAGAGTTTGTAATTTTTTGAATAGAAATATATCATTAAGACTCAGTGTGATATATTGTTTTCTAATCATAGATTTTTATTTCATATATGACATCAAAGATGATTTTACTCATTTAATATCTAATTGTGTTACACTATACCCCCCATAAATAAATTGTGTCCTCAAAACATAATCTTAATATTAAAAATTAATTTTTTGACATTTTAAACTAAAATTATTTTATACCCACATAAAAAACGGTTATTAAAATATCTGTTTAAAAATATTGCATGGTAATTATCATGGTCATCTAGAAGAACAAATAACTAGGTTTCCATGTAAGATATGATAACTACTAATTGATGATATAGAGATAGAATAAGGTCCAAAATAATTATGGAAAGTGATAAATATCATTGATCAAAAGAAAGTGGGTTATCCGGAAAAGGTTAATGAATAAAGACATTAATTTTTATAGGGTGTAAATACCACTGTTTCATCATAAATGAAGGTATTAAGATATCATTTTTGTTTGAATATCCTCTTTATAGTGTTTAAGAATTATTTTACTATATAAGAATATAAAAATATATAATTATTATCTTATTTCACTAGAAAAAGTTTACACTTTGGTTGTGATTCAATAAATTTCCACTTCAACTCTTACTCTATAAATAGAATTTCTAACAGGAAAATTTTTACGCATGAAGCCCTATTATTAAATTTTAATGGGTCATAAGAACCATTAATGTGTTACAAAATATTTCTCTTGTCTATACATAAACCAAATATAAAATATAATCCAATATAATAATATAATATCTAATACATTAATATAAAATATCAAAATTTAACGTAATCCCTTTCATATATGATTGACCTTAAGAGTATTCTAAAATATGTCTTACCAAATTCAATGTCCAAAAATTTAAAAGAAAGGCCACTAAATTATTATTATTTTTACTATACATTATAAAGTTTCTCTTCATTCCAAATTCCAAATTCAAAATATTTGAATACCTTTATCACCAAAAAAGCTTAATGATATCGTGAATTCTTAAAAAAATATTTTTCTGATTATTACTTAAATAATATCTCAAATTATTGAATTTAATCTAGAATTCAAAAAATGTATTAAAATCTAGTTGAGATAACATAAACCATCATATCAATAAACAATTTCAAGGAACCAAATATATCTTATAAACTTATATTTATCATTATTATATCAACATATTTCATGTATTAAGGGTTATATTTGATAAATCTATTATTATTCTAGAAGTTAAAATATCTACTAAATTGATTATCTTGGTCATCAGTACAATTCAAACTTTTCTCTCTATTCATAAATGAAAAATTATAGTATTAGAATCATTATTCATTTCATAATTATTATAACTCAAATATCCATGATAAAATAGTCTTCTAATATAATTCTTGAATCTAATCATTAGAAAATTAACAATTACACTAAATCTATAGTAATAACAATTACTTGACAATGAAACCATGGATTCATCTCTGGTATGATACTTTTTGTATTGGGGTATTCATATTTTTATTTCCTAATATTCTTACAGTTGAAGCATTTCACATTGGTAGTTATTTTTTCCCTTAAAATCATGATCATTGTGTTATTTCTCTCCAAACCTGTAAAAAACTCTCAATCTCATTAAGTACCAATTTTATTCTTTCCATAATTATCACATGGTGGAAATCCTGTTCTCACTTCTTCTATTTATCCATAATTTCCCCATCTATCATATTCTTATCTAGAATCCCTTCAAATCCATAATACATTGATAATTTGATTTATATCATGATAGATCATGATAATAGGTCATTATATGATTATATTGTTCAGGAGACTATTTAACTTCAAATGATTGGTTTACTCCAATTAAATATATCGTCATTCTTACTCTTTGGATTATCTACCATTATATGGTTACCATTACTTCCATCGGGAATTGTTCCCAAATAATGGAATACAGTAGATTAGATTATAACATTTTTAAACATAATCTATAATATAAAATCTAGTTAAAAAATTATCATAAACTGAAAAATATACTTATTTCTTATTTCAAAATCAAAAAAACATTATTGGTGGAATGTTTTTAAATAAAAAAAACATTTTCCAATACTATTTAATAGATTGTAACGATAAAGTGAATTATCCAAAGAATATCCCTAATGAGTGTCGAAATAGTTTTGGATTAAGGACCATTTTAGTTTTCCAGGTAACACTTGAGTCAGGGACAACCTTCTTTCAGATTTATTAAACTCAACTACAAATGTATTAGTTCCATATCCATTTTGCTTATTGAAATATGGATTTTTTTGTAGGAAAAAAATATTATCTTCCTTACCAAAACATTAGAAGATTCGTATATAAATTTCTTAAATTTCTATCAAAGGTTTATTTTCCCTAATCTTAATTTACAAATATATAGTTACCAAGGATTACACTAAACTTTCTCTAATACCAACTATAAGGACCATGCCCATAGAAGATGAAAACTGATGGTTACATTATTAAATTTGCATAAAATATAAGGAATCACATATTAAATGACCGAATAATTCCATATCATTTCTAAAAAAGACACATACATGAAATTAAAATTATAATTGAATATTTAAAATATTAATAGTGTTTCAATACAGAATTCCATGTTTCCCTAGAGCATATCCTTGCATATTAATCATAAAATGCATCATGGTATCATCTGGAAAAAAACATAAGAAAGGGGTGATCTAAAATGCTCCGAATGGGTATTAGTATAGTAAAGGATATTAATAAATAAATCATAGTCAATATAAAAAGGAAAATAATTAAAGAAAACCGCATTTAATAAATAACTTGATCATACTATGGTAGGAATAAATAATTATTAAATGATATCATTTACATAATCAGGTGAGATTGAATAATTTTCAATGATAATATATCTAATTGAATTATCACATGGACAAAAATTACTAATATCATAATTAGGTAACACATAATTCTTTATATTTAAAAACTACATTCAATACTTCTAACAAGATAGTTTAAATCTATGTGTAAATAACCTTTTCATTTAACCAACTTATTTGTCTCATGTGACCTACTGATGAATCTAGGGGCATTGTAATGTCGTTTCCACCAATCACATAATAATTCCAATTCATTATTCATATTAATGTTGTGATACATAATAAAGATGAAAATTCATTTTTAATAACCAATAAAAAAATATTAATTCTTACCACATTAAATAAAAATAATGAAAAATATTCCAGAGTAATATGGTAAGGGAAATAAAATTTTACATCCCCAGTCAAGATAAACACAAACCATATAGAGAAATAATAAGGATGATATCAATATAACATATACATAGGGGTTAATATGTTCAAAAATGATTCTATGTTTTTATTGAATTGAAACAACATAAAAAATTCATTAACATATTCTTGAGGCAAATAGCCATTACACTATAAAAATTAAATTTTAAAACATAAAGTTCAAAAAAAAAATTATTTTTCTTTTAAAATTACCAATATAAATTCAAATTTAATATTTAAATTATTCTGTGGTAATGATGCTCAAAAATTATGTTCGTTTCGTACACATTAAAGAAAAAAATATATTACACATTTTTTCAGTAAAAGAAAAATGGTCCATGATTGAAAATGACAAGAAGATTACTTGAAAAAATAATAAAAATGAAAAATGATTAAAAAATTCATTAATAATAAATTTAGAAATTTTTTAAATTATATCTGAATTTTTTAGAAAACATATATTGTGACGAAAATGTACGCTTTACTAAATATAGAACTGATGTTGGATTTTATTAAAAACCGGTTTCCCAATAATTTTAATTACCAAATAGAATAATTTTGGTACTATTAATTAAAAAATTAATAAATATACAAAAGAGTATAAATTTAAATGTTTTATTATATAATTCAACAATATTTTACATCATTTTAAATTCAAGTATAAAATATCCTGATTAAAATGACATTTAAAAAAAAATTTGATACCACTTTGTTAATTCTTGAATCATGATCCCTATGAAAAGAATAAAATCAAATGAAAGTGTAAAATTTTTAAAGATAAATTGATTCATGATATATAATATAAAAATGGTATGAATATACAATACACATTGGATTATCTTCTATATATGACATATGTTTCACATAAGTAAAAGTGAGATGATAAAACACTTACCTCAGGTTCGAGTTCTATTATATGTGTTAAAAATAACTGTATAAAAAATATAAGATTATTATAAATCTATTATTAAACAATAATAATATAATTTATACCACATAGGAATCACTTATAGTCTTTTATCGCCTTTTTTTATCATTTGTTTTTTAAAATCACTATTTCAGGTGATAATTGATTCAATTTTTATGTTTTTTGTTTGGTAATTATGGTGTTTTTTATTTTATCATGGTTTTGTCATATTAAAAATGATTTCCATGTTGTAAATATCTAATATTTTCATTACAAATGAAATTATTTAAATGTACAAATGTAAGAGATATAAAATGGACTACAACATCCATAGAGATGGTATGACTTACGTACACAGGAATGTAGATTTCATTTATCATTACAGATAGAATGAAAGGGAGAAAATGTTAATTAACCTACCCAGAATCATTATTATGTTACATATAAAATCTATATTAATCAAATACACCATTATTATTATCCATGATAAAATAAAATGATAAATATTTCACAATTCTACATAGAGGTGATAGTCTACACGTACACAAGAGACACATGTTTCTTTTTCAAAGGATTAGAAGGTTCATTGTCAGATATGGTATTATATTTCTATAAGTATGTCTAGGTAATAAATATCACCGATATTTAATAACTATACCCTTATTACATTCTTGTAATATATAAGAGGAAAATGAATCCCGTCATTTCACTTAGTGGGAGTCCACAATAAACATGAGAGACATTATCATATACAACCGAAGAATGATAATTAAAAAAGCTATATATGTTATCATGAGTCCATAAATATAATAATTATGTTAATATAAAATAAATTAGTCCAATAAATCATTATATCCACCCTTTAATGGTGGTGATGGAAAACGAATAACATTATTTTGTGATGCAGTATTTTACCGTACACACAATCGATGGTTTAGATTCAAATTTAATGAAAGTGTAATTGGATTTGGGGTATTAAATTCACACATTAATATATCAGTACTTATGGGATACATGAATTATAATATTATCATAAATTAATATGATTTTAAGGAGGTAGAAGAAGAAATAAAAAACACATATGTTTAATAATTTTACAACTTCTTTGGAGAGCCTCTTTATGATTATTCCTAAAGACTTATTGTGTGGTATTAATAATAAAAATAATGAATCTAGGATATAGTGAGGGATGTAAAGAATGTAGTTTTTTAGGTATTGGATAATCCAAATAGTTTTTGAATTGTGAATAGTGTAGGAGAGTGGATGGCCTTTTATAAGTTCAATGGAGGATACACAAAGAAGTCTTGAAGGGATAAAGAGATACACACATTTTTATCATAAAAAATCCTAAATAATGTTTCATTATATATCCATATTGGTTATTATGTATACATATTCTCATATAATAGGTTTTGGAGATGTTTTATGTCATTTTAAACACTTATCTTCATAGTTTAACACCAAGGTAATCCCATTTTCACCTTATCAGTGGTAATTAATTTTTACAGTTTCAACTATTAATTATTGTGAAAATGTAATTTAAACATATTATATAATATAAATTTATATGATTATAAATATGAAATAATTTATTAAAAATTCATTTCATAGGAGTGGTCGAATTCAATTTCAAAAAACACGTAGATGTGTCGAAAAAATGAGTTTTTCAAAGAAACTTAATCAAAAGATTAAAATGTTTTTTTTCATAATTTAATGTGAAAATTGATTCAAAATTCTTAAATTAGTAATATTTTAACATATTTGAATAATTTTTTATTTAAAAATAAATTAAAATAAAATTTAACCTTTTGAATAATTTAAATGAAAATGCATTTTTCAATAAAAATCACCATTTTTCGCTATTCCTCAAAATAATTAATCATTTTAGAAAAATCATAAAAATTACACTAAAAATATTTATGAAATGTATATTTCATAAAATAGGGAAATGTTTTCAATCATAATGTTATAGAATATTTAATATTTAATTTTAAATTATTTGGGAAAATCACGACTAAACCGCCATTTAGAAAAATACTGGATTTTCATAAAAATATTTTCTTCTCATTGAAATGATTATTATTTTATTTATAATCAAAATGTAAAATGTGAATTTATTTAAAAAATATGTGAAAAATATAATTTTCATAATTTAGTTCATCATATTCATACTGACCAACTTAACATCTCAGTTATAATGGTCATGATTAAATAATAGTATTACAATAGAGTATTGAGTTTCATTTAAAACCGACATTGCATAAATCATAATATTTCAATGATATTAAATTAATTTAAAAATTAATAAATCATAATGTGTTGATGTGTTACATTTTATTGTAAGCATGTTCTTTGGTGCCATATATGCTATCAATGATAATGTTCTTCTTTTAAAATCCATGGGATTTAATTTCTTAACTGAAAAAATTATTCATTAAACCTTATTCTAGGCCATTACGGTATATCATATATTATTTTATATAGATATTATATACACACTTAATTATGTCATCATATTATATGATATGGTGGATTAACGAAATAAGATTCTTATTGTATGACTCTATCGACACCACTATTATTCACCAATTGTAGTGGAGTGTTATAGAGTTAAAACATGTATCTTATATACATAATCTATCATTCATTTGTTATTTCATAAAATGAAATGGATTGGTGAGTTTTCATAAACAAATGTTTCATTATATGAAGGCATTAGCTCACAATATTTTTGTTAGTGCGTGTTCATTCAAATAGCATCATAGAGGAAATTATAATGTTGAATTCCCAATGAAGTTGTGATCATGGAGAAATTCCTATTACTCTTCCAATTATATGATTTGATTTTGTACCGTATCCTACCTCCTTTCCCCCATGAGGCACTAATATACCATCGAGTGTGGTAGAATTTCACTAATATTATGAGTAATTTAGTACAAACAATGATTGTCTCTAGAGGAGAAATATAATTAATCCACCCCTTAGTTATTCTTCAACAAAAACATGAGATGAATATAATGGAAGTGGCCATATTTGGTGAAGGTACACAATTTATTTATTTTACAATATGAATGATTTCAGTTTCAAAGAAGATTGATAATAGATTTTTCTTTCTATATTTCTTTCACTAAATATTTATTTTTATTTGACAGATCCTTTGGGACCCATCAAAGATGCCACAATCATTTCATGATGATCATTGTGAATATGATATATTTTATATTAGTGGTTATTATGTGGATAAAATTCATGTAATCTATTTACAGATTAGATATTATCCATTAATTGATTAAATTATCATGTAGACAATGGATTATTATCCTTAATATGTTATTCAACCCAATGAGGGACATCAAAGAGATACTAACACTGCTGAAGGAATTATTTCTAAAAATAAACTACAAAAAATAGAAAAATCAAACGAGAAGTTTAGTAAATGTAGTCAAACAAATAAAAAATGGTAAACAAATTTTTTGTTATATGGAATTTATATAGTCAACCCATTGACCCCAATAATTCAATATTCATTAGTTATATTGTTGCTAGTAAAAAATGGAGTGTTCGAATTAATATCGACATTTTTATAGTTTCATACTTGTAGTTAATTTAATTTTTAGAGGAAATTGTGGTGACATACTCCTATAGTTTTTAATATATTCCATTTTTATCATGTTTTCAAATGATGATTGTTTTTTTCTTTCAAGGGGTTCCATTATTATATAAATATTTTAAATGAGTTTTGTTCTAAATGTTTTTGGAATGTACTATAATGGTTTTAAAAATATATTGTCAACTAGATACATGAGAAATATTAATGGGAAAGTGAATCCTAAAACAATATCATTATACACCAGATTCATCACCAAGGAATCGTGGAATTCATTTATTTCCAAATAGAGATGTTATTTTTTAATGAAAATTATAAATTATTTTAATTTCTCTATAATTAATATTCTATAATTTAAATTTTATATGTATTACTATATAAATATAGAATAAAGTGCAGAAAATATGAAATATGAAGAAAATAAAAAATTCAAATACCATAAATATATTATGGGGCATGTCTAACCTGAATAAAATTCTGTAATTTTATATAAATTAAAAAAAAATGAATCATGTTGCTATGTTTTATTTCTTGTTGATAAATTATATCCCTCTATTAATTCAATCCCATGTTATGTGGCATGGAATCAAGATTGTGTTAATATGAAGGGCCAAATATTATATGAAATAACTAAAATAGAATGAGATGAATCAGAAAGTATTAATGAAAATATAAATAAGTTTTCATAATATCTTAAATAATGACAACATGTACTATTTTTTTCATTAAACGGTCTACAAAAAATTGGTCACCACTCAAAATGAAATATAACTAATTTTTTAGGATTTGGACCATCCTCAAAATTCTAGATGAGTCATATGAGTGGGTTCTCGAGTCTCTTACAGAGACTTATTTGTAAAATAAAATGAATGTAATATTACTAATAATGCATATGAAGAGTTAAATAGAAAAATTATTATATAGAATGGAGTACTAATTTTTCATTAAAAAGATGAAATTAAATTGATGGAAGGAAAAAAATATGTTAGTTAACCACTATGGCCACCATAGATAGCCCCAAAAACAAAATGTTTTATGTGAATATATCAATCATATATGTAAAAATTACCATGGGAAATAATTATATGTACAATGTTTTCTAATATTTTCTAGTCAATATGGAATGATTACATGATTACCTGGAAAAGTTTTAGGGTAGAGGTATTTGTGGAATATATTTATTATAAAACACAGAATACATTCTTCATAGAGGTTTCAAGTACAATATTAAAGACTACCCTATTCATTGTAAAATATATCCAGTAGGTCATGTTACTGTATGGATTTTGGTAACAAAAGTTCCATGAGTTTAGTTACTTATGATCATTGGTTATGTTGATGTAAAAACTTCAAAAAAATATATTAGAACATAAGTCACATGTCTGATCAACATTTTTAAAAATACCAATGAGACAAGTTTATAGGATTATAATCTTATATTAAAATTTTAACTATTATGTTAAATAACCAAAAATTTAAATAAAATATTTTTTTATTACAAAATGGAATGAAAACATTTGTATCAAGGAAATCGAAGGAATCCATTATTGTATCTGAAATGTATATTGAATTCCCCAATTTTTTTTTCACTAGAATTCAATAGAAACCAATAAAAATTAAAGGACCATATGAATTCATATTTTAAAGTTAATATTATTTCAAAAATTTTTATTTCAAAATATAAATATAAAAAATTTAGGATGATGATTTTAATTACATTCTAGGGTTAAATGAAATTTTGAATAATAAAAGGCTATTTTAATTTTTTGACATGTATAAATTATAGTTGTTGACAAATTATTTGGTTTTCAAAATTATATTCTATTAATATAACAATTTTATTTGTGAAACCTTTATTAAATATTTATATATATTATATTTTTAATTGGTCCAGAATTAAATTATAAATTCTGATTTATATATCTCTACAATCATTAATTACAATAAAAAATGATAAAAGATGGTGAAAATGTAAAAAATACTAGAATTGTTTTTGAAATTTTCTGAATGAAAGCGAAATATGATTATTTATTTATAATACCTTCAATTAAAGTTTGAAACTATGAAAAAAAATTCGTTTTAAGATAATTTTTCATCATTATTATATAGTATTGATTATTTTTTATTTTTTTTGACATTTTACTATATGATATTTAGGATAAATCAAATTAATAAAATGAAATATTTTAGTACTCCATTTCCTTGATATCAAACAAATCAGTTTCCCATGATTTCTATTTAAAATTAGTTCAAATTATTTTTTAAAACTTTTATTGTCTTGTTCTTATATTTTATATATTGTGACTAAAAAATCAATTTTTATTTGTTAGTGTGGTGGTAAAGTATCAAGATGTAATGAGTTTATGAAATATTAAATGCAATATGAAACAAATGGAATAATACAGATGGATTTTTTTTATATAAGCTTAAAATTCGTTTTTTTGGAATTTTCTATTAAACCTAATTTGAGCTTGAGAAGAACCATATTACACATTGAAAATAAGAACTAAATCTTCACAAAAATCATAGAACAAACAATCATAGATGAATAGGAAAATAATTAAAAAAATTATAAAAACAAATGTGATGATACTAAATTAATATAATAAGTCATAATAATATGTAGAAAAATATACCACACACAAAAATACTAGAACCGAAGAAAGTGATTACGCCAACATAAACTATATCATATAAGTTCAACCCACCACCAACAATAAACCAAAACCACAAAAAGAACTTTTGTAATAGAATATTATTGGGACTATCTTTATGGTTTATATAACAATAGTACATAAAGAGAGAGAAGAGCTAAAATTTCGAGTTAAAATAGAATAACTACATATGGTAAAAATACCAAAATCAACCAAAAAGAAAGATAGAAGGTATCGATGACCACTATAAATGAAACCATCACAAACCATTAATGCACATTTGTGTCAAACAAAATTGTGTATTATCATTTTTTAATATAGTTGATAAGATTTATGGTTTTAGCGGTCACAACCCCTGAAAAAATAACAAACTCATAACATCAATTAAAATGAGATGGGAAAAAATTTACAATAAGGGTTAGAAGAAGAACATTCCAAAAGAGGATCAAAAGTAGAATTGAATAATTCATGGGAAAAACCAACCATTGTGGTTAAATAATGAGGGTAATGGGATATAAGTACAAATAAGGAACAAAATAGTTCATTATTTAAATATATTTCATAACAAATTTCTTTTCATTGCTAATTTCTTAAGAGTCCCTAAAACAACCAAATAATTATGGTTACTATGTCATTAAATTTTTTAAAAATATCATAACTCATAAAAAACACCTATTATATTTAAATTATATATTATATGTTCAATATTTTGAATTTATACACATCCCATTGACATATTTATGAACCATGATTTTTAGTTTTTAGTATGATATAAATTGGTTTATAACTCTTAATCAGATGGTTATATTAATTATTTAAGTGGTGAGTTGGTAGGTTTTATTATGTCATAATATTCCGAAAATACCTTAAAATATATTTGTACTAAACTTAATTCATTTGGTTATTTAAAAATAGGAATCATTTTTGAGTATATAATGAATATCAAAAAACACATGTCATGTTCAAAATTCAATTAAAATGTTCTTAGAAAGTCTTCAAATTCAATGAAAACAACTATATATGAATATATGGAATATGAAAAAGAACCACAATATTTTCATGACATTCATTACTATTAAAATTACTGAAAGAACATATTTTCAATTTAAAAGAAAAAAAACATCGTTCAAAATGATATGTCACATTGTCAATTAAGAGAAAACATTCTCAAAATGTCATGAAGCACTATGAAAATGACCATTGATTTATTTTTGGAATGTATTAATTGACCAAAAATTATTCTAAATTTCAGTGTTCATGAGAGGAATGTGTATGTGTTTAATCATCTAAAAAGTATAATATCAGTTTCAGACATTTTTCAAATGATATATTTTGATAAATCATACTCAGAATGGCGTGAAACTCGAGGAAAATGATATGTAAATAATATGTCTAATTAAGGAAAGTACATATTATATAAAATTTTGGTGGTTTCATAATTATTTTGTAATATACCAGACCTCTTTGGTCCATTCCTCTATAAATATTCAGTGTTTGAGGTGTTCTTGGAGATCATGGTGGATCGTTTCTGGAGTTTTCCGCTTCTCCAGGTCATCCAATGGTTGGTGTCATTGGTGAGCGGTGTTGGTGAGTCAGGTGTCGATAGGTGGTGTCGATGACTCATGTTAGTGAGTGAAATTAGTGAGTCAAGAGTTGGTAAGTGGAGTTGCCGATTTGTATTGGTGATTCATGTTGGGGAGTCAGGCCTCGGTAGGTGGCATCAGTGAATCATGTCCATGAGTCGTGTTGGTGACTCACATCGGTGAGTCAGGCATTGGATGGTGTCATTGGTGAGCTGTGTTGGTGAATCGTGTTGGTGTGTCAGGCCTCGGCAGGTGGCATCAGTGACTCATATCGGTGAGTCATGTCGTTGACACGCATCGGTGACTCACGTCATTGACTCACCCATTAGTGTTTCATTTCAAATAGTTTTTGAAAAAAAATCTATTTTCCTATGTTTCACTCATAATATGTTTTATTTGATGCTAAATGAGTTACCTATCATATTTGTAACGACCCAATGTTTCATTAATGGAAATCCATCTTGATCTTATTAAATGTCTCTTTATATAAAATGTTTTATAAAATGTCAACTTATTTGGTTTTATGATAAGTGTTGTGACTGTTAGTTTTATAGCCGTTGAACAGTGATCACATGATTAGAATAAATATAAGGCTTTAACGAACCCAATTTTACTCAGACAAAGGAAGCGATGACCTCATCCAGTAGAATTTCCCGATACGAAGCCCATTTGTCGGATCTCGGAAAAGAGGTGGCGTCTTTGGGCTTCTCCCTTGACCAATCCCAAGATGAGCTTCATTATGTCAAGCTCGAACATGACCGTCTACGGGAAAAGTGGAGGTTGATTGAAATTACCACTCGAGCGATGTTATCCGAGCCACCCCAAGAGTCTGTCACCATTGCACAGCTTACCCTTAGGTCTTATGCGGCTGTTTTAAGGGGTTATGTAACAAATAAGTAGTACTATGTTCATGTACATTTTTTTTTGTATATAATAATGAATATAATTTCTAGTCATTTTTGATACATTGTAAATAGTTTTTCAAGTACAAATGGTGTTTTTAGTTATTATTTAATTAAGGAATATATTTTAATAAATTAAGGTATTTTTTAATTAAATAATATTTTAATAAAATAATAATATTATTATTAAATTAGTTTTTATTAAATATAAATTATCCAATAATTTTATGAATGTAATTAAAATGTGTATTAAGGTTTGAAAGCCATTTTTGTCAAAACCCGTGAATTTTGGATAAATGTTGGTTTTTATTTTAAAATTGAAAATTAACATATTTAGAATTTTTTTAGATAAAATAAATTTCATTTCTGGAATCGGGATGTCGAATTTATCCAACGGTGAATTTTTCATAATTTCATGAGACAGTCAAATTTTTGGGTAAAAATTAAATACCGTTTAAATATATAATGTGTTTTATGACATCATAATGACCCAATGGTGATTTAATAAAATACCATAATCCTTATTTTCGGCCAATATATGTTTTATCATTAAAATAATGTGATTTTGGGTTTGTTTGAATTACTTTTCAAAGCATTAATGGACCCCTCAAGACATATTCAACACTTTGCCTTTTTAAATTAATTTACATGGGAGTGTGGCTCACCTCCACATAAGAAACCTTATTATTTTATGAAGTTTAGAATTGGGCCTTATAAAATATTGTTTTCCTCTTCCCTTTTCCAAAAACCATGGGCAAAAACCGTGGGATGGTTTGTGGTTCGGATTAATTTAATGTAAGGGGACCCAATCATAAATAATAATGAATTCCCTCACCTTTCCTATATAAACCCACCCAAGCTCCCACTTCCTCCTCACTAAAATCCCTCGGAGATCATCCAACTTCTTCCCTACTCTCTCTATAATCCTCCCAAGGTTCCCCAAGCTCCCATGAAGCCTCTCACAAGCCTCTCTCTAGCCTTTGGAAGCACACTTCCAAGTAAGGGTTTTTTCATACTTTTTCATTTTTGTCCAATTTTCTTTAAGTTGTTTTCCCCTTTTAATTTCAATTATGAATGTTGTTGTATAGTTTTTCACCTCCCCCATACTTCCCTCTTATTTTTGGAATGATGGGATACCCCTTTATCTCTCATTAAATGCCTCCCATGTACACCCGTTACTATGCCGAAATTCCGAAAGGAACTTCTCTTTCCTCTTTTACATTCAAGAAATGCTTTTGTATCATGAATATAAATTTCATTAAAATTGTTGGGACATGTATCTATATGACCTCCTTATTTTCCATTACATGTAAATTTGATTAGGAACCCCTTTCCCTCTCATCAACTTTTTTTATGAATTCTTATGTCACGCCGTTACACTGCCGAAAACACACCGATTTTCTAAGCAAATGCCATTGTGTAGTGAATACCATGCCCATTTCTCCATCAAGGGTATTCACCTTTATGCACATTTACATATTGATTGTCAAGTTTCATGTATGAATTCAAAATTCCTTTATCGTCGAATAAATGATTATGTTTTATAAGTCCATGTTTTATGATCCATGTGGCACACTTTTGCATGAAATGAAATGTTTAAGAAGGGTGCACCTTTATAGCGCTCCAATGAATTGGGTAAAGTATAGTATCATGATACGTCATGTGCAATGAGTGTTGACTCATTCTAATTAAATTGCAATTAGGGTTTACTCATGTTTCATGTGCAATGAGGGTTTACTCATTCTTTATGTGCAATGAGCCTTGGCTCATGCTAATTCCATGTTAAGTGTTGTTGCCACATGTCCATGTTATGATTATCATGCTTTATCATGCATTTATGTTCATGTTTCTTTTATGCACTATTGATATTCCTATTTTCTAACATGTATTTTACTCCTCATGTTATTCCATGTGTACTCCCTTATTGGGATTTATAGCTCACCCTTTTCTTATGCATGTCCCCAGGTTATCCCATGAAATGCTAAGTACGAGGGAATGTAGTGGTAATGAAAAGGAAGTTTTCAATAAAGATGTTGTATTTCATGTTTTAAGTTTTTATGTAATGATCCTAATCCCCAAAGACCCTAAACCTCTCAATCTTCTTTGTTGTATCAAGTGAATTTTTATCTAATAAATCATGTTTATGTTTGTAATAAAAGCAGGGTTTTCATAGTTGGTATCAGAGGATAAGTTTAGTTATTTTTGGGATTAGAAAAAACATAGTAAATCCTTAGATACAAGACTAAGTATAAAAAAACATCCCTTAGTTTTGGTAAATACTAAGTAAGTGGTTTATCAAACAAATACATCTCTGTTTGGATACGAGTAGGTAGAGGCGGCTCTGGCACAGATGTATCCTAGAGGTAAAACCTGAAAACACCACTTTGAGCTAGACTCGAACGGGAACTGGTGCATGACAATGGGATTTGCTGCACTCTTGGTTATGACACTCCCTGGGGATATGTTTTGATAAATTCACAATCTTAGTATGAACCCTTATTAAGGGAAAAATGCCCCTAAGAATATATGTTAGAAAGTAGATCATGAAAAGCCTAGATTGAAGCCTATAGACTCATGAGTTAAAGAGATTAAAGTGTGTTTATATGTCATCAAATTTTGTCTTTGGATTACCCTTTATGTGTTACCCCTAACTTTCCTTTTATTCCATCCAATGGCCGGTAATAGGAGGACTCAGGCTAACAATCGTTGTGAAGATCAGTGTGATGACTGTACTAATGAGATGCCAAATCCAATGGGAGCGGGAATTGAAAACTTTTTCATGCTTCTCTCTCAGCTAACTCGAGTTTTGAATAGAAACATGGGACAAGAGGAATCTTCAACCCCCCTAAGAAAGGACAAGTCGCTATCGAAAGCTACATGAGACAAAGGGCTCCTACTATTAGTGGATCATCTGATCCCACGATCGCTGAACAATGGATCGACTCCCTTGAAAAGATCTTCTCCATCCTTCAATGTTCTGAACAAGAGAAGGTTCTCCTGGCTGCTTATCGTATGGAGGGTAAAGCTGATCAATGGTGGACGTTGATCAAAAATACAAAGCCTGAGGAGGAGATCGAGGCTTTGGAATGGAAGGAATTCCAAAAGATGATTTTTGATAAATATTTTTCATGCACCCTCCGGCTTAAGATGGAAAGGGACTTCCTTTCCCTCAAGCAAAAAGATGAAGAATATGTTGGAGAGTATGAGGAAAACTACACAAGGCTTGCACGATACACTTCCGGCATTGTCGTTAGCCCCGAATGCAAGGTTGACCGCTTCTTTGGTGTGATGAAGCCTAGCTTGCAGAAAGCATTAGCGATCTGTGACTTCGATAGCTATGAGGAAATTGTCCGATGTGCCCTCAAGGTCGAAATGGAGATCGGGGAATCACAGGGGTATCATGGGGACAAGAATAGTAAGGTGGACTTCAATGCTGGTGGTCCGATGGATAAATCCAACGGTGCTAAGAAGATCCAGCACCCCACTTTCCAAAAGTGCTGAAAGAAGAACCCTGGAAATTGCCGTAAGGGGACGAGAAAATGCTTCAGGTGTGGAAGAGAAGAGCACCTAGCTATTAACTGTCGGCAAGAAGGACTCGCGGCTGCGACAGAGGAGAGGAACGCTCCGTTCGAACCTCAACGCGTTTTTCAATGCTAAAAATGCAAAGATCCGGGTCTTTTTGCAAATCAGTGCCCTAATCCAAGGGTTTTCGGAGGCAACCAACAACCTCCAAGACAACAAGGAAGATATTTTGCCATCACATCTGCCGAAGTGAACCCCGACAACGAAGTGGTGACAGGTACACTAGTTTTTCATTCAAGAATAGTGAACATACATTTTGATTCAGGTTCTACGCATTCTTTTATATCTCAAATATTTAGTAGAACAATCCCAGCACCACCACAAATCATGGAAGTAAAGATGTCGGTGAGTACGGAAAATGGGGAAATCATTGCATCTAATGAATATAAGTCCTCCCCTGTTATAATATGTGGATTGAATTTCTAAGAGAACCTCATCATACTACCTTTGGTGGAATTTGATGCAATTCTTGGCATGGATTGGCTTTCCTTATATAGAGCCAACATAAATTTTCGGGAGAGGGAAATCACACTCCATATAGAGAATCGACCCCCGATTCTTTACAAGTGTTAGGAGGAAGATGAATATCCTTTAGCTCCATCATATCAAGCATGGATATTACTGCCCTATGAGAATGCGTATCTGGCTGAGATGATTGAGTCCAAAGAAGAAACCATCCTTGAAGAAATTCCTATTGTGAGGGAATTCGCGTAAGTGTTTCCCGAGGAATTTCCTGGTCTTCCTCGTAGAAGAGATGTTGAGTTCTCAATTAAACTTATACCTGGGGCATTACCAATATCCAAGACTCCATATAGAATGGATGTTGTTGATCTTGAAGAGCTGAAGAAACAACTACAGGAGAATCTGGATAAAGGGTTTATATGCCCAAGTGCTTCACCATTGGGTGCACCAGTCCTCTTTGTCAAGAAGAAGGATGGGTCAATGCAACTTTTCATTGATTATCGTGAACTTAATAAAATCACGATAAAGAACAAGTATCCTCTCCCACGAATTGATGACTTGTTCGATCAGTTGCATGGAGAACAATACTTCTCCAAGGTGGACTTGCGGTCGGGATATTATCAAGTAAGGGTGAAGAAGGAAGATATCCCCAAGACTGCTTTTTGTACAAGGTACGGGCACTATAAATTCATAGTAATTCCTTTTAGACTCACCAATTCTCCAGAAATATTCATGGACTTGATGAATTGAGTCTTTAGAGATTACCTTGACAAATTTGTGGTAGTCTTTATAGATGATATTCTAATATACTCCAAAACCAAGGAGGAACATGAGGAGAATTTAAGAACTGTACTAGAGACTTTGCGCAAGGAGAACCTCTATTCAAAGTACAGAAAGTGTGAGTTATGGTTTAAAGAGGTCTCATTCTTGGGCCATATCATCACAAGCAATGGGATATCTGTGGATCCCTCCAAAACAGATGCAATTGAGGGATGGCTGAGGCCAACATTGGTAACAGATATCCATAGCTTCTTGGGGTTAGCTGGATATTATCGACGATTTTTGAGGAATTTCTCACAATTTTCCAACCCTCTTACCAAGCTAACTTGAAAGGGAGTAAAGTTTTCTTGGAGTGATGAATGCGAAGAATGCTTCAAGGAGTTGACAAGGAGGCTCATCACTGCACCCGTGCTCACTTTACCCACAAGTGGGGAACGTTTTGTGGTATTCAGTGATGCCTCAAAAAAGGGCTTAGGTTGTGTGCTGATGCAGAATGATAAAGTGATATCCTATGCCTCAAGGCAGTTGAAAATCCATGAGCGAAACTATCCAACGCATGATCTGGAGTTGGCGTTTGTGATCTTTTCCTTGAAAATCTGGCAGCATTATCTCTATGGAGAGAAATGTGAGATATATACTGACCACAAGAGTCTTAAATATATATTCACACAGAAAGAGCTTAATATGCACCAAAGAAGATGGATAGAGCTCATCAAGGATTATGACTTTTCAATACATTACCACCATGGGAAAGAGAACAAGGTGGCAGATTCCCTAAGTAGAAAGGATCCAGTGATTCTATCAATGATGGGAATTGAGAAGGATCCAATCTTCTTAGAATTGATGAAGATGGACGTGGGAATCATAAAGAAGGGAACATCATCAATCCTTTCACAAATGATTTCTCAACCATCTCTTTCGGAAAGGTTAAAGGATGCTCAAAAGGATGATGTGGGAATTGAAGAAAAAGTGGAATCTATCAAAAAGGGGAAATCCTCGGAGTTTAATGTTAATGAAGAAGGAATTGTGAGATTTGGGAAAAGACTACGTGTTCCATCAAGTCTGGAGCTGAAAAAGGGAGTTTTGGATGATGCACATAGTTCAAATTTCTCTATTCACCCAGGGAGCACAAATATGTATCAAGATCTCCGAGAAAACTTTTGGTGGGATAATATGAAGAAGGAGATCACTGAATATACATCAAAGTTCCTAGTGTGTCAACAAGTGAAGGCAGAGAGGCAGAAGTCTAAGGGGATGATGCAACCATTGCCCATACCAGAATAGAAATGGGAAAACATCCCCATGGAATTTGTCACCGGACTTCCAAGGACATCCAAAGGAAACAATGCAATCTGGGTTATTGTGGATCATCTTACAAAGATTGCACACTTCATTGCTATTCGGGAGGATTTCCCATTGGATCAACTGGCACAGATATATATCAAGGAAGTGGTAAGGTTTTTTGGAGTACCTCTATATATTATGTCTGACCGAGTTCCAAGATTCACCTCTATGTTTTGGAAGAGTCTTCAACATGCTCTGAATACTGAACTGAACTTCAGTACGGCCTATCATCCTCAAAATGATGGCCAATTTGAGCGGACTATCCAAACACTTGAGGATATGTTGAGATCATGCTCAATGGACTTTAAAGGAGGATGTGATCAAGATCTTCCTCTGGTTGAGTGTTATTATAATAATAGTTTCCACTCGAGCATCCAAATGGCACCATATGAAGCACTGTATGGAAAAAGGTGCAGAACACCAGCATGTTGGGATGAGGTCGGTGAACGTAAGCTTCTTGGACCAGAAATGGTCGAGGAAATGGTGGAGAAGGTGAAAACTATTCAGCAGCATATTAAGGTAGCCCAAAGTCGACAGAAGAGTTATGCAGATAATCATCGATGAGACCTTGAGTTTAATGCTGGAGACATGGTTTTTCTACGCATATCTCCGTGGAAAATGGTCATGAGGTTTGGAAAGAAAGGGAAGTAATGTCCAAGGTACATCGGCCCCTTCGAGGTTCTTGATCGTGTTGGGGCTGTGGCCTATCGACAATCACTTCCACCTACTATGGCCAAAGTACATGATGTCTTTCATGTATCTCTCTTAATAAAGTACATACCAGACCCTTCACATTTACTCTCTTCTGAGGTGGTACAATTGGAAGACGATCATTCTTATGAGGAGCAACTAGTGAAGATATTAGATCATAGAGGAAAAGTTCTATGAAATAAGACAATGCCCCTCGTCAAGGTATTGTTGAGAAACCACAAGTTTGATGAAGAAAATTGGGAATCAGATGATATGATGATTCTGAGTTACCCACATTTGTTTTAGTGTGGGAAAAGGAAAATTTCGAGGGTGAAATTTCTTAAGGGGGGAATATTGTAACGACCCAAAGTTTCATTAATGGAAATCCCTCTTGATCTTATTAAATGTTTCTTTATATAAAATGTTTTATAAAATGTCAACTTCTTTAGTTTTATGATAAGAGTTGTGACCATTACTTTTATAGCCATTGAATAGTGATCACATGATTAGTATAAATATAAGGCTTTAACGAACCTAATTTTACTCAGACAAAGGAAGTGATGGCCTCATCCAGTAGAATTTCCCCATACGAAGCCCATTTGTCGGAGCTCGGAAAATAGTTGGTGTCTTTGGGCTTCGCCCTTAACCAATCCCAAGATGAGCTTCATTATGTCAAGCTCGAACGTGACCGTCTACGGGAAAAGTTGAGGTTGATTGAAATTACCACTCGAGCGATGTTATCCGAGCCACCCCAAGAGTCTGTCACCATCCCACACCTTACCCATAGGTCTTATGCGACTGCTTTAAGGTTTTATGTAAAAAATAAGTAGTACTATGTTCATGTACATTATTTTTTGTATATAATAATGAATATAATTTCTAGTCATTTTTGATACATTGTACATAGTTTTTTAAGTACAAATGGTATTTTTAGTTATTATTTAATTAAGAAATATATATTATTAAATTAAAGGATTTTTTAATTAAATAATATTTTAATAAAATTATATTATTATTATTAAATTAATTTTTATTATATATAAATGATCTTATAATTTTATGAATGCAATTAAAATTTTTATTAAGGTTTGAAAGCCATTTCTGTCAAAACCCGGGAATTTTTGATAAATGTAGTTTATTATTTTAAAAGTGAAAATTAACATATTTATAAATTTTTTTTGATAATATAAATGTTATTTCTGGAATCAGGACATCAAATTTATCCAACGGTGAATTTTTCATAATTTTCTGAGACAATCAAATTTTTGGTTAAAAATTAAATACCATTTAAATATATAATGTGTTTAATGACATCATAATGACCCAATGGTGGTGTAATAAAATACCATAATAATTATGTTCGGCCAACATATGTTTTATCATTAAAATAATGTGATTTTGGGTTTGTTTGACTTACTTTTCAAAGTATTAATTGACCCCTCAAGACATATTCAACACTTTGCGTTTCTAAATTAATTTCCATGGGAGTGTGACTCACCTCCACATAATAAACCTTATTATTTTAAGAATTTCGGACTTTGGACATATAAAATATGGTTTTTCTCTTCCCTTTTCCAAAAACCATGGGCAAAACCCATGGGATGGTTTGTGCTTTGGATTAATTTAATGTAAGAGGACCCAAACCTAAATAATAAATAATTCCCTCACCTTTCCTATATAAACCCACCCAAGCTCCCACTTCCTCCTCAATAAAATCCCTTGGAGTTCGTCAAAACTCTTCCCTACTCTCTCTATAATCCTCCCAAGGTTCCCCAAGATCCCAAGAAGCCTCTCACAAGCCTCTCTCTAGCCTTTGGAAGCACACTTCCAAGTAAGGGTTTTTTCTTCCTTTCTCATTTTTGTCCAATTTTCTTTAAGTTGTTTTTCCCTTTTAATTTCAATTATGAATGTTGGGGTATAGTTTTTCACCTCCCCCATACTGACCTTTTATTGTTTGAATGATGTGAGACCCCTTTCTCTCTCATTAAATGCCTCCCA
Organism: Viscum album; assembly: GCA_963277665.1. Classification (NCBI taxonomy): domain Eukaryota; kingdom Viridiplantae; phylum Streptophyta; class Magnoliopsida; order Santalales; family Viscaceae; genus Viscum; species Viscum album. The sequence goes on along the minus strand of OY728143.1, from coordinate 1,705,311,911 downwards.
TGTACACCCGTTACTATGTTGAAATTCCGAAAGGAACTTCTCTCTCCTCTTTTACATTCAAAAATACTTTTGTATCTTGAATCTAAATTCAACTACAATTGTTGGGACATGTGTCTATATGACCTCATTATTTTCCATTACATGTAAATATGATGAGGAACCCCTTTCCCTCTCATCAATTTTTTTATGAATTCTTATGTCCTGTCGTTACGCTGCCGAAATCACACCGATTTTCTAAGCCAATGTCATTGTGTAGTGAATACCCTGCCCATTTCTCCATCAAGGGTATTCAACTTTATGCATATTTACATATTGATTGTAATGTTTCATTTATAAATTCCACATTCCTTTATCGTGGAATAAATGATTATGTTTTATGATTCCATGTTTTATGATCCATGAGGCACACTTATGCATGAAATGAAATGTATAAGAAGGGTGTGCCCTTATAGCGCTACAATGCATTGGGTAAAGTATAGTATCATGATATGTCATGTGCAATTAGTTTTGACTCATTCTAATTCATGTGCGACGAGGGTTTACTCATGCTTCATGTGCAATGAGGGTTTACTCATGCTTTATGTGCAATGAGCCTTGGCTCATGCTAATTCCATGTTAAGTGTTGTTGCCACATTTCCATGTTATGATTATCATGCTTTATCATGCCTGTATGTTCATGTTTCTTTTATTCTCTATTGATATGCCTATTGTCTAACATGTATTGTACTCCTCATTTTATTCCATGTGTACTTCCTTACTGGGCTTTATAGCTCAACCTTTTCTTATGCATGTCCTCAGGTTATCCCATGAAATGCTAAGTACGAGAGAATATAGTGGTCATGTAAAGGAAGTTTTCAATAATGATGTTGTATTTCATTTTTTTTGTTTTTATGTAATGATCCTAAGCCCCAAAGACACTAAACCTCTCGATCTTCATTGTTGTATCAAGTGATGTTTTATGTAATAAATCATGTTTAAGTTTGTAATAAAAGCAGGGTTGTCATAATATTCAAGAAGTTTTAAAGAAATATAAATGGATATGAATCATATATTAAATTACTAAGGTTGCGGGGGACATTAAAATAGTCAAACTATGTAATCATGATCATGATATGACTTTCATGTACATTGAAACCATCTCTTTTTGGTTGAGATAAGATCTGTTCATTTTCCAAAGCTGAGATCCTCACCTCCTTGAACCCTTCCATTTATAATTTACAAGCCTAGAAATGTTCTACCCCACGGAGTCATGTGTTGTGTTATGCCCTTTAGATCCAATTTTCTCTTGGAGTCTTTCCTGCTACTCACACACCATATGTTTAGGTCATGGTGGAGTTGTTGATCGTCTGTTGTTCCAGGTAAGGATTCCTTCATTTCCCTTTTAATTTTCCATCTTGTGGGTTTGGTATAATTATGTCTCCTTCTGAATACTGGTGAAACCAATCTTAACTGACTATTATAATCAGGCCTATTTTTCTATTAATAAATGAGTGGTTGGGAAGATGATGATGACAATGTTTATCATACCAATTATGATAAAATCATAACTAAGGTCTAGGATAGTGATGACGATGATCATATTGTTTTATATGTTATCTTTTATCCATGTTGTGAATTGTATAGGCTATAAGACTTCTAAAAATCATGGTCGTTGGTTTTCCTTGTTTTTACACCTGTATAGACATATTAATACTTATTGTTGGTCCTCTTTTGAATGGATGTATATGCATGAAACTAATTAATCACTTATACTTGGTTAAATAAATAGAAGCCCTAGGATTATACATCTTATGTGATCACCCCTAAAATATAAATGTGGAAGTAATGAATTATTGTAAGCCAAATTTGTATACACCTTGCGTTGTATGGTGTGTCTGTGTGCTGTTTATGGTTGGTGTAGTGATTCTATTGGGGATGTGGCTATGTGGGTTGGTTTGGATTGTATAATGTAATCTCAGGTTGAGATTTTCATTGTGTTGTGGAATGGATGACTGGTGTTGTGCAGTGGGACTGCAACTGTGTTGTGTTATGTTTGTTTTGTTAGGCATGATATTGATATGCAGTAGGGATACTGAGTATGGTTGTGACATGATATGTTGGAGGCTGATGTTATGAATTGTGTTTGTTTTTTTACATGTTTTGGGCAACAATACATTGACTAATGATAATTACAGTAGTTGTAATGAGTGTTAAGTGTAAAGGAAATGTGCAGAGGGTTGTTTTATCTTGGACCTTCCTCCATGTGTGATTTATGTAGTGGGACTGGTTGTGTACTATGGTTGGTAGTTTCCCATGTATAAATGGAAGAGATAGTAAATATATAAGAATTTAAAAATGATTGTGTATTAAGCACACTTCTTTTATCAACATCCAAGGTGACTGTTTTTTGTGTGTAAATACATGCATTTATAGGTGCCATCAAAGGTGGTTTTATGGGATGGTTGTTATTTGAGAACCCATAGGATGTGACATGTTTTTAATATATATATATATATATATGCATTTATTTCCTTGTTATTTTCTATATGTCCACCACCCGTGTTGAGAACTATGTGTCGAACAACACAATTACTATGGAGGATGGTGTCTTTCCCAAAAATCCATCCAGGAGGATGGATGGAAATCCAACTTCTCTTCCCTACTCCCACTTATAGGTGGTTATAGCCCAATACTCTTCATGAAAGATGTGATTTTTTAGGCAAAGTTTTATGATGACTATTTTTGATTCAAAAGTGTCTTTGAGATGAGAATTTTTGTGCTTCTAAGGTGTCTTTGGGAAGTTGTGTGGTTGGAGCTCTTTATTTGTGGGTGGGATGAGATGTGGTTGTGAGGAATTGGTATATAGAGGTGGGATACAGTTTAGTTTGTTCGGAAGAGGTGGGATCACCGGGATGTCTGCTGTTAGGGTGTGAGACCGGCTAATTAGTGGGAAAGTAGTGAGAGGTACCCAAATATTGATGTGCTTACTATATTACTTTACTTGACATGCATTACATGGTGAGTGTGCCTTAATGAGGTTGGGATGGTTAGTATTCCTTGTTATGTGTTGTTGGTTTTTACTATTTTCTCACAGGGGCATTAGTATGCCTCTCCCACATGTGCCCGAGAGACATTGGATTTTTCCTACTGAGTATAATTGCATGGTCACCACACATATATCAACTATTTTCATGTTTTCAAGAGGATTAAGTGGATTCTTCTAGGAAATTCAAGCTTGGACTTTTGGGACAGTTTCTATGTCACTTCATTACTTTGTTTTGGTACTTTGTAGTTTTATTGTATTTGTAATAGTTTTACTTTTAACATGCATGTGAGATAGATTTTCGTTTCATTTTATATTTAGAGCATAGAGTTTTTTGGGAATGACATTATTATTTCCTGATCATGTTTCTATAAAAAGGTAAATGCCTTCCGTTTTGTGATATTAAATACCCGTGGTGCTGGTCACCCCCCAGGTACTACTGAAGGTGGGACTCAGGGGTCATTATCTCCCTTTATTCTTTTCCATCCCAGGAGGGGTATCTTGCCTGGGAGGGGGTCATGGAAGAATGGTATCAGTGGTGATGGTGGAAAGATATTATGGTTTTTGTAGTTAGGGATAGTTAAAATTGCAAGGGTTGGTAGGGAAATATTGTTAGGTGACCATAGTGCATGATATAAGCCAGGGAAAACTAGATAGGGCATAGTAATTGAGGGCCCTAGTGATCTAATGCAAGGACTATGAGCATACCAAACGACCAAGTGAGACAAACACCATTTATAGGGTATAGACCCAAAGAAAGATACATGTATCATAATGAATTATGTTCTTATTTAATTTCTGAAATTTTGGGGAATGCAAATAATTTTTTTAAATGAATCTAAAATAATGTTCCATACTACTCAGGCTTAGTAATTCCTTGTTTACCTTTTCATCTATGGAACCCGGTCATCTTCCACATATGGATCAGGAAGTATAGGCTTAGCAAGCCGATATAATTGATCAGAGGTGGGCTGATCTAGGGGAGGAGGGCATCCAATGGTAGAGAACATTTTGTTCTTTCTAGCACAAACCATTGGAAAGTACAAGTGAAGTGTTATGCACATAAAGGCAGAGAGATGGTTTGAGGAGACTGAGATCACCTTCAGCCTCATCGGGGCTTAAATAGAGTAGTAAGTTCTATTTGTGGTTAGTAAGAAGAGAGAAGCTGCGCGTCAGTGGTGTTCGTTGTGCCTGTGGAAGAGAATGGATGCTGATGTTATATGAGTCTATTTCAATATGGAGTTAAAGGAATAATTCCTTTCATTGAATAAAAATAATGATAAGAGATAAGAGATATTCTCTCTCTACTATGGGAGTATGTTGGTACTAGATTTGGTGATCAAGATCAATGATCTCCTTTTTTCACTTCAGATCTCTTTCCAAACGAGGAGTGTCTGGTGAGATGCTTAGAAGAGGTACTTTTTCCTTCACTACATAACGTAGTTACTCCCATCAGGTTGTTGACTTACCTAGAGGTCCATAAGAAGGAAGAGGTAGTTGATATAATTAACTCATGGGGAGGTCTACTGTGAGAGGGTATCCATCAGGGTTTCTCGAATGGTAAGGCTACTAGCGGAAGGTCTCAAGCACCAGGGCTTTTGGGGTTTCAGCCATCAGGGAGTCAACCTCACCAGTTTCCATTTCAACATTCTTGTTTTCAACCATTAGGGAGTCAAACTCACCGTTTGAGCTTGGTATGGTGGAGGTGGGTAGGTTTTGCACCGTCCACAATAGCTGTTTCCGGCCATGCCATTTCCATAGTAGGGACAACAGGCTACCGCTCCACTATGGGGAGACAGAACTTGTGGAGGTTGTCCTCAGGGTGTTCCTCATGGACCTTGATATAGGTGTGGTCAAGGAGGTGGTCATCAGCAAAGGGGTAGAGGAGCTGGGAATGGTCAGTTACTTGTCATAGAGGCAACATTTCTAGTAGGGCCAGAGATCGTTCAAGGCACAATTATCTTGTTCAATAAATATTCTTGTTCTTTGTTTGATTCAGGAGAATCACACTCCTTTATTACATCTGCTCTATCACATGCTCTAGGACTAGAAATATAGATTCTAATTATTCCCATAGTGTTGAGTACCATAGTCGGAGGCCAGACCATATTGTATGACATTTTATAGGGATGTAGACTGATGTTGGGTCACATCTGTTTAGTGGGATCCTCTTTCTATTGCACATATAGCATATGATGTTATCCTTCACATCGAATAGTTGTTTTCATGGAATTTTTTATCCAGTGCTATCAGAGGAAATTCATGTTCGATGACATAGATAGCCGGTGTGTGGCTTTCATCAGTGAGCAGAGTTTTCATGTGGGAAGCCGACATGTGGTGTATCTTATTTCCTTATTGGCTGAGATGTCAGTTAGATTGTTAGAGACTATTATTTTTGAGACTCCCAAGGTTTTTGGGGAGTTTATGGATATTTTCCATAATAATTTTGTGACCCTACCCCCTCAACATGAAGTTGTGTTCAAGATAGACTTACAACCCAATGCTAGTACGTTTTTATGGAACCCTATCCAATGAAATCTACTGAGTTGTGAGAGCTATAGATACAGGTTAATGACCCGATGGATATGGTATTTATCCAGCCTAGTGTGTCAGCTTGGGGTTCTATTTTCTTTTTTGCAAGGAATTTAGATGGTGGTTTGAGACTGTTCATAGAATACCATATATTGAATTAGGTGGTGGCCAAGAACCATCACCCACTCCAATGGATAGATGATATTTTCAACCATGTGAGGGTAGAAAGTTGGTTTTATAAGATCAATACGTGGTCTTGGTATCATGAGTTGGGGGTGAAGGAGGGAGACATCCCAAAGACTACATTCAATTGCATGAATAAGCACTTCGAGTTTGTGGTTATGTTGTTTGGAATTACAAACACACCATCCATGTTCATTGGACATATGAACTCTATATTTTGTATGTTCCTAGACCGATTGATCATCATATTGTTCGATAAAATTATGATATACTTGAATTCATTTGGGGAGTATACCGAGAATCATAGGACTACATTAGAGGTTCTTCAATGCCACTATCTCTAGGGGAAGTTGTTAGTTTGGTTTATCTCACCTGACCTTCTGGTTATGAAATATTTTTTGTCGATGAGGTCTGTTAGGGTTTCCCCCTTCATCCCTTAAAAGGGGGTTTTCTTTTTAATAATAATAAAAATTTGTAGGCCTTTGGGACGTTGGATGGATGACACTATCTCTAGGGGATGTTGTCCATGTGCATTTTCTGGACAAGAGAGGAAAACCTCCTTGGGAATGTGGTTTCCAAGAAGGGCATAGCAGTGGACCCATTGATGGTTGAGGTAATTATTTCTTGGGAAACATCAATAAACGTGGTAGAGTTTCATATTTTCCATTGTCTAGAAGGCTATTAACCGAAATTTGTTCCCGATTTCTCTAATTGTGTTTATCAGTTGATACATTTGGGTTGGAAAGACCATTCCATTATTTGTATTGAATAGTGTTTTCTAGCTTTCACCTACCTGAAGGGGAATTTTTTCAGTGCTCCAGTGCTATAGTTTCCAGAGGAAGGGGTGATGTTCGAGGTGTTTTGCGATGCTTCCAATATGGGCTTGGGATGTGTGATGATGTAGCAGAAAGGAGTGATCTCTTATGAATCTTGGAATATACACCCCCAAGAACATAACTATTCCACCCACAATATGGAGCTTGATGTGGTCATGTTTTTGATGACGTTGCACCATCATTTCCTCATTGGGGAGAGCTTTGTGGTGTTTATAGAAAACAAGATATTAAAGTATATCTTTTACCAACAAGATATGATCTTGTGAAAGTGGAGTTGGATTGAGTTTATTTAGGACTATGATATTGATATCCCCTACACCTTAATAAAGTGGAATGTTTTAGGTGATTCATGAAGCAGAATGTTGAAGAAAGAGACAGTTTGAGTGTCTACTGATGCTTGGAAGTCGATGGAGGAGTTAGATTCCTTGCAATTGGATGAATGAATTGATGGTGGTAGAGGTTCCCTATTTCAGATGATAGTACAATCATCTCTGATGCAATATAAGGATGATTCATACTGAGGAGACTCAGAGACATAGGTTATTAATGATCACACTGACTAGGGTAATGATTTGGAGGGATGGTTAGAGGATGGTCAGAATCAGATTTTATTCTTTGGGAGGATATTTTATCCAGTATATATGTTCAAGGGAGTCCTCCATGGGTTTCAAAAGTCCCATTTACCAGTGCATCCATAGGTTTCCATGATTTACCCTGGCATGAGGATGCAATTTTGGTAGCTTGGGATGATTTATGATGTGGCGGAATTTGTGGTGAAGTGCTTTGTGTTGTAGAGGGTGACGTATGATCACTATCTTCCTGAAGGTTTGTTGCATCCCTTAGATGTCCCTAAGTTGATATGGGATGACAACTTGATTTATTTCCTTATTAGGATACCCATGTATTAGGGAGGATGTGATGTTATCTAGGTAGTAGTGGATCTTCTGATGACATCACCACACTTCTTAGAAATCAAGGAGTCAGACATAGTGGATGCCTTGTCTAGGAGGTATATGGATGATGTTGTGTGACTGCATGGAGTTATGAGGTCTTTTTTATCAAACTAGGATACACAATTTTACTCACTAGTTTGAAGGGGTAGTATCAGGCTTCTGGTACTCACCTACACCTCATCATTGCCATCCACCATCAGACAGAAGGGAAGATAGAATGTAACTTCCAGATGTAGGAGGAAATTCTATGACCATGCATCTTGGACATGGGTGGCTCTTGAGTATGAAACTATCCTTTAGTAGAGATTTATTATGACAATAAATTTCACTCGAAAATTGGAATGGCTCTATTTTAAGATTTATACATAATGTGTGTCATTCATATTTGTACTATACATAGGTTGGGGAGAGAGTTGTTATTGGTCATGAGGTTGTAAAGACCATGATTTAAATTTTTTATCTTATCCATGAGTTGATGAATACATCATAAGACTGAAAAAAGTTGTATACTGATCGTAAGAGGAGGCACTGCAGTTCGAAGTTGGGGACTATGTGTTCTTGATGTTTTCCCCATGACATGGGTATCATATTTTGGGCCAAGAGAGTAAGAATTCTCCTAGGTTCATCAGACACATTGAGTTGTTGGGACATGTTAGTGGGGTGGCATACCAGTTAGTCAATCCACTACAATTGAAGAGGACCCATGATATATTTCATATATCCCAAAATTTTCGGTATCTTCATGTTGACTCCCAACTATTCGACTGGGGAGAGTTGGATATGAAGGATGAAATAATGTTCGAGGAGCAACCAGTAGAGATCCCAGATCATTGAGAGAAGGTGATGTGTGGACATACTATTAAATTGGTTAATTGGTTGTGGAGGAATGGTGGCCTAGGGTAGAGTACTTGGGAGCAAGAAGAGCATATGAGTACCTATTACCCAAAGTTGTTTTCAGTTTTCCCTATTTGGTCTTGCATTATGATGTGATTCTTAAACCTTGTCTTATATGTGATGATTCATTTCCTTGTTCACTAATGTGTGATAAAATCCGAACATATGAAGAGAGGAGGACCTAATTCCTAATCGAGAGGAAATAATGAGGATGTGATTAAACCCATGTGGGCAGGTTAGTGATACCCAGAGCAGATAGTATCTTGACATGGAAAAAGTAATTCCTTGATTTATTTGTCCAGAAAGTGTGTTTTTTGTGCTTTTGTGGTGTTTCTTTTGGAAGGTTGGGATAATTTATATTGAAAGTGGTGTTATTTTATGGTGAGGTTTCACTCAAAATTATTAGAAGACATGGTGGTTTTTCCTTGAAAGATATCTTATAGGGTGGTTTTTCTAACACCACTTCTATATAAATTTGGTTTTGAAATTCACGAGGGTGACAATAGTTTGAAAGGTCTCTGATGTAATGACCTGAACCTCTCCGGTTCATGATTTTTTTGAACATACATTGTTAGAGGTGTTCTTGGAGGTTATAATGCCCAATTTCATAATTTTTCTAGTTTCCAGTTTAGCCTATGGTAGGTGGCATCAATTAGTGGTGTTGGTGAGTCTGGCATCGGTAGGCAGCATCGATGACTTGTGTCGGTGAGTGGCATTGGTGATTTGAGTGTAGGTAGGTGGAGTCTTTGAATTGTGTCATTGATTCAAGTCAGTTACTCATGTAGATGAGATAGGTGTCGGTGAGTTGGACATTGGTAGGGGGCGTCAGTTACACATGTCGGTGAGTCACATCAGTGACTAGCATCATTGACTCACCCTTTAGTGAGTCATTTCCAATAGATTGTAAAAAAATCCAAGTTTCCCAATTCATATCTAGTTTAGTTTTATTTGATGATAATTAGTTACCTATTATATTTAAGCATATTTTTTGTCATTTCAATGGTTATGAGTTGTATCAAAAATTCATATGGTTCAAGGAGAATTTTTAAATAGTCAAAATGCATAATCATGATTGTGATCCAACATTTAAGTATATTGAACCCATCTCTTTTCCATTGATACGCGATCTTTCCTTTTTTTAAAGTTGAGATCCACTCCTCCTTAAACCCTTCCATTTCCACTTCGTGCACCCAGAACCATTCTTCCCTATGGAGTCATGTGTTGTGATGTGTTATTAAGATATAGTTTTCCCTTATAGTCTTTCCAAATGCTCATGCCCCCTATGTTTAGTGTAAGGAGAAGTTGATGATCGACTATTGTTCCAGGTAGGAATTCCTTTTTTTTCTAATTTAATTTTGTATCATGTAGAGTGGGTTTAATAAAGTCTCATTGTGTATAGCACTGAACCAAAATATACAAACAGTTATAATCAGAACTATTTCTCTGGTAATAATTATGTGGTAGGGAAGATGATAGTGATAGATTAAATCAGACCTGCTATGATAAAAACATAATAGAGGGCGGCGAAGAAGATGATGATCATTTTGTTTTATCTATTATATTTTATCAATTTTTTGAACTGTATGGGTTGCATGCCTTCTGAAAACCATGGCAGTTGTTGGTCCTTGTTTTCACACTCATAAGGACTTATGAATACTTGTTGTTGGTCCTCTATTGAATAGAAGTATATGCATGAAACTAATTAATCAACAATACCAGGTTAAATAAATGTATTCCCTATGATTATACATCTTTTCTGACCACCATTGAAATATTAAAGTAGAACTAAAGAACAATTGTTAGCCAAATATGAATACACCTTCTTTTGTTTTGTGTAGCAGTGTGCTATGTATGGTGGGTGTGGTGTTGATTTTTGGGATTTAGTTGTGTGTGTTGGTTTGGATGGTATAATGGATTCTAAGGTTGAGTGTTTGATTGTGTTGGGGAATTGGGGAGCAGTGTTGGGAATTTGGACTACAACCAGGTTGTGTTTTTTTGTTTTGGTGGGAATGGTGTGGATATCACAAGAGGGTAGCAACTATTGTTATGATATGATATGTTGGAGGGTTCTGTAGTGAATTGGGGGGTTTTCCTTAGTTTGGGTAGCGTTAATTTCAAGAACGATAATGACAGTGGTTGTCATGAGTGTTAAGTGGAGAGGTAATTTGTAGTTGGTTGTATTATCTTCGTACTTATTCCATTTGTATATTATGCCATGTGGATGGTTGTGTGTTGTGGTTGGAAGTTGCCTGATTATAAATAAAATAACTGGTAAATACATAAGAAGTTCAAAATGATTAGGTACTAAGCGGATTTTATTTATCAACATCAATAGTGACTGTTGATCATTTACATACATGTATTTAGATATATTAACAAATATAGTTTTGTGGGATGGTTTTTGTTTGATAACCCATTGTTTGGGATGAGATTTTGGTACATATATATATATATATAGATGTAGTTACCTAGGACTTTATATAAGCACCCCAATGGTGTTGAGAACTATGTGCCGAAAACTCCCATTATTATAGGGGAGGGTGTCTTTCGGAAACATCCTAGTGGGGGGATTGATAACTGGCCATCCTTTCTTCCTTACAACTTCTAACAGGTAGTGATAGCCCTTGACTCTTTGAGAATGTTGTGGTTTATGAGGCCTAGGATTGTGTGGGTGATTTGTGCTTCCCAAGTGTCATTAATATGAGATTTGTTTTTCTTCCCAAGTGTCCATGGGATGTGGTGTGGTTATGTCCTAGGTGTCCACAAGTGGGATAAGATGTGGTTTTGATGCCCAAGATTCTATAGGCGAGATGTGGTTTGTTTTTTTTAGAATAGGTGGGAGTTCCATGACGTCTTGATTTAGGTGGAGAGAGCATCTAATCATTGGGAAAGTGGTGCGGGTTACCCAACTTCCAATTTTCTTACTATATTAATTTACTTGACATTCATTACATGGTGAGCATGCCTTGGTGAGATTGGGATGGTTAGTATTCCATGTTAGGTGTTGCTAGTTTCTGTCGTTTTTTTAAATGGGAATTAGTATGCTTCTCCCACATGTGCGTGAGAGACTTTGGATTTTTCCTTCTGATTATACTTGTATACTCACCCAGAATATAAAGAATATTTTCAGGTTTTCAAGAGGATTACATGGACTGTCCTGGGCCATACTACCTCAGACTATTGGGACAATTACTATGTCACTACTTTGCTTTTTTGTTTCTTACTTTGTAGTTTTATTTTATTTATAATAGTTTTACTTTTGAATAATCATGTGACACTGATTTTATAATACTAGAGGTTTGAACATGTATGAAGAAAGTTGACACATGACGTATGGAGTTTATGTTATTATATCATTTTTTATAAAGATTAATTGTGGTTATTCTTATGATGATGAAATTTCATGATATAATTATAATTAATCATATTAATTTTATTATTATCCATTTAATACTATAGAATACTCAGTTTTTATTAATTTTTCTATTTTAAAAAACAGATGATACTATGAAAATAATTTTAAGGAAAATCGACATTAAATCTATATTTGGTAAAAAATCCCATATCTTCAATGTCCATTTTTTATAAAAATGTCTCCATGAATTTTTTACTATTCTCCTTGGATTATTTAATGTCATTTTAACCCATGTATTTATTTTTATAAAATTGATTAAAAGGAATATTCTTATAGTTTTCATAAGGATGTACTTTTTTACTATTTATATAAATTAGAAAGGAATTATTTTTTAACATATATTGTATTGATATAATTTACCATATTCATGATGAATAAATGTTTTGAAGCTTCCTTCAAATGTTACCATGGTAATTTTCAAGGAAAAGTTTTTACCTATCAATTTTGAAATATATATATTTTAATGAAATTATTTCAAAATGGAAAATTTATTTTTTCCCCAATAATGTTTTTAATGATAATTGTATGGTATTTCTATTAATTAACAGAAAAAAATAATTACTGTTATTTATGTTTTATTTTGGATATGATCAAAGAGAAACATCTTTATTATTTCTCTAGATTTATTATTATTTCAATGACGAGATGTTTATAAAAACCTCTCATTTTATATGTGTTGTTTTATTATTGTATTATTAAATGTTTTTAAACTATATTTTATTTACATGGCTAATGATATTGTAACACCCGAGATTTTTTATGAGAAATATTTTGTTTTTATGTTATATACATCATAAAAGGAATATTTCACTACACACAACACTACCTTGGATTACATTACACGCAATTACGACCTTCCTCGAAAGATTGTGTTGTACACAATACCGAGTTTCACTAAACAACGATATGCTATTAAAGTATTATTAAAACTAGCCGTTATGAATAGTAATACAAACTTTTTGAAATTTTGTAAATTTTATCTTTCAAAATGGACTTCATTTTTGGATTCTGAATATCGAAATTAGCTTAGGGTGAAATTTTGGTATTTTTCTAAAAACATTCAATTTTTTATGAATAGTGAAAACACTGGGTTACTATTTAAAAACCGACTTTTCATTTAAATAATTATTTATTTTATTTAAATTATATTAGGTCAAAATTGATACATAATACCTATATAAGTTCAAATTAATTCATTGGAGTAATTTTAGAATAATTTTATATATATAAAAATTTTATTGAACTTTTCACCGTCTTTTACCGACCTCTTAGGAGAATTTGCAAATTCACATAAAACATAATTTTACCGCTTCTGTGAGTGGAATTTAGAAAATCCAAGAAACACGGTAAATATCAAGGACTAAAATGTGGTTAAATGAGATGAAAATATTTTTTTGGTGAATAGTAACTTTTTAATTTTTTTACCACAGTTAAAAGAAAATAGGGTAATTAAGGGTAAAAATTATATTTTTATTACCCTAAAACATGTCCTAATTCTATTGGATAAGTTTAATTCGACCGAAAACAACCTTAGGAATAAAATATAACCATTTAGGCTGACATGGATTAGATTAGGACATTTATTATTAATTTATTTAAAGAAGAGTAAAAATAGTTAAAATCAAACTTAATAAATAAAACATTTTTAATATAGGGTTATACATAAGATAAATTCGACTATAAATATTCATTAGAAATCTAAAAATATTTGCTACATAATTTTATTTTATTTATAAATTTTATACATTATATAATTTAATTTATTTATGACACAATGATGATGCAGTAATTATATTATTAATGAAATATTAACATAATTGATGTTATAAATACTCAAATAAATGTAATTTGAGACTTTTAATGAATTACACTAATTTTCTAGGTTAATATGAAATGTTAGTATTTATTTAATTAACTTTTTTCGAACTAATCATTCTGTTATGATTTTCACAAAAATCAATTACCAAATAGTGTCAAAATTGACATAAAATAGTTTTTAAAACAAATATTAAATTATTAATTTCTATTTTATTCCTAAAGATCTAAGGTTCTTCTAAATGACTTATATAAGATTATAAATATTAATAATAAACAACTTGGGGTTCTTTTGGCTTGTTATAGTATTTTTATTAACCTTATAGTGTAAGAAAACAAGAAGACACAGTAAAAGTTAAATTATCTATCTTAAAGTTACATCTAAATGATAAGGTTAAAAAACATAAACTTGTCTAAATTCTTTTGGATGAGGGGATTTGGACCCATCCCCACCTTATATTCTAAATAAATCAATTTGGAGCTATTAAAAAATGAATACGACTTAATAATAAAATAATATTTTTCGATTTTCCAAATGTGCCCCTATCCTCCCTGATAAAAGGGCACCTCCTCACTCTCTTCCTCACCCCACATTGAGACTTAAATCTTGGCCAACCCCTACCAGTTTATCCACTCCACTTCCCTAGAAACATCCTAGAGTTTTTGGTCTTCTCACTACTGGAATTCTGGTTTTTACCAACGGGTGTTTACCAACGGTTTGCTTAAACCGTTGGTGCTGAAGGATTATGGAACTCTTTACCAATAGTTTCATAAAACCGTTGGTAAAGAAATGGTCAAGGAGAGCCTTTCCCAACTGTTCACTGAAACCGTTGGGAAAATTCACCCCTTTTCCAATGGTTTCTTCAAATCGTTGGTAAAGGGGTGTTTTAAGTTCCCTTTTGCCAACGGTTCAACAGAACTGTTGGGAAAGGGTACCCTTTTGCCAACAGTTGGGAAAGGGTACCCTGAACATCTCTTTCCCAATGGTTTTTAAAAACCGTTGGGAAAGATTTCCCCCAAATACAGCTATGGTGCTACTCTCCCCCATTCGCGACAGAACCCTAAATTCATTTCTGCTCCAGCGCTCTGCTCCTCTCACGAACTCCCCCATCCGAAGAGGTGAAACCCCATATGAAATCAGGTATTTATTTCATTTATACACATATACTATCTTATTTTTACTGTTATTGATCTAATATTTTATTTTTTAGTTATCAATCCAGCTCTAGCTCTCTGCTACTCTCGAACTCCCCCATCCGAATAGGTTAAAACCCATCTGAATCATCTCAAATCAGGTATTTTATTCTTTATACACATATGGTACCTTGTTTTTATTGTTATTGATCTAATATTTTGGTTTGAAGTTTGGATTTTGATGTGATTTCACCGTGAAAAATAGGGAAATGAATGAATATTTTGTTAATTAATTAGTTTCCCCTGGAATATCAGTTGTGTTATAATGTCCATGCTAAATAAAGGGGTAATGTAATAAAAGACCTTGAATAAAAATATTGTGGAAGTTGGGGTATATCTCCTCTATGAGAGGTTTTTTGTTGTGTTTCATTGTATGTTGTAGGCTGTTTTATAGGGATTGAGGTGACCAGTTGGGCTTTGTGATATGTGGGGTTGTAATCTGATGGTTAGTGGGCATGGATGTGACATGTGAAGTTGTATGATAGTGATGATGTGTGGTGGTGTTGTGTCGTGTGGAGGTGTTGTGTGATGAAGTTGTGGTGTATGATGTGCTGAGGTGGTTTTGTTTGTGCGGTGGTTGGTGATGTGCAATATTTTTGTTGTGATATGTGGTTGTTTTGGTGAGATGGTTGGTCGATGTAACATGGCGTCAATGGTTATTGTGAGATGGTGAGTTATTGTGTGGTGGTTTTATTAGTTTCCTGGTTATCTATGGAATAAATTATGCTGTTAAAACAAAAAAACAAGATATTAAATAAATGATATGGAATAGAAATGGATGTGTGGTAAATGGATTTAATTAATTTAACATTAAATTAATGGACAATGTAAGTGTGAATGAAGTGGCTTATAAATGAAAGTGAGAAATGCTATGCGTCTTGTGTGGTGGTGGTGTAGTTTATCTGTTTTATGGTAGTAGTGAAGTGTGTGATTGTGTTGTTAATGTGAACCCATAGGTTGAGTATTTTTTGCAATCTATATATCATGTATTTTTATGTTATTTCTACACATTCACAACCAGAGTTGGATAAACTTACAAACGATCAGAGGTTTTGAGTTCTGGGTATTTTTTCTAATATCTAGGATGGTGGTTATATGGTTGGATAGCTACCATGTCTTTCCTACTCTTCCTTCAAAAGTGATTGACCATGTGTTTTTAGGCAAGATGCGATGTGATTGTCCATGTGTCTTCAGCTGAGATGTACTATGATTTCGCCAGTGTTTTCTGATGTGGTGTGATGTGATAAGGCTATAATAAGATATGGCATGTGTTTGGGGTCATGTATGGTAAGAGTATGGCACAAGGTTGATGTTATTCATGTTCATGATACCCTACTAATATGGTTATGGGATGAGGCATACTGTGATGTGATATAACACATTAAGTTCTTGTTGGTTTTACATTTTTTCAATAACACATTTGTATGTTTTTTTTCACATGTGTAGTTGATACCTTGATTATTTTATTCCTTTATCGTTTACTTAAATGTATTTTCTATTAAAGTTCAATCATATTGAATTTTTTATGACAAAATGACATATATAAGTTCTTTTTACACAATGGACAGAAGTTGGATGTATGAAACTGATCGGATCTCAAGCGATTTTCAAAACAATTTGGAGAGCCTTATAGATTTTGCATTTCACAATGCTTCAGATAGTGGTCGCATACACTGCCCATGTTCTAATTGTGTTGGTAGACCTTGGTTGAGCCGTAAAGAAGTCATCTACCACATAACCAAATTTTTTTTTCAAGCAAACTACTTTGTGTGGTATCACAATGGGGTGAAAATGAAATCTCAAATTGGTGATGATCGAAATGAAAGGACTGGAATGGAGAATTTGTTAGATGATCAGTTTCTGTTTATTCGTCATCATGAAAAAGAAAGGATTTCAACTCAAGAAGACTTTGATATGAGGACAACTGATGCATCTAGTGAAAATGATGAGGACAGCTGATGCATCTAGTGAAAATGATGATATTGATAGGGTGAAAAAATTGAATGATGCTTCCACGACTCCAGTATATCGACAATGCGATAAAATGAAAAAGCTGGAATTTTTAATCTGATTGTTTCATCGGAAAACTATGTATGGAATTTCTATTACAGCAATCTATTACATTCTTACCCTCTTGAAGGATTTACTTCTAGATGATGCAGATATTCCCTCAAACCACTATATGGCATGGAAGTTAGTTGAGGAACTTGGATTTTCAAGAAAAAAAATTCATGCTTGTCTGAATGATTGTAGTTTATTCTGGGAGGAAACCGCTGAACGAAATGATTGTATAAAATGTGGCACATCCTGCTGGAAGTCAAAATATGATGAAACACAATCACGCATTCCACAAAAAGTAATGTGGCACATTCCATTGATCCCCAAACTTCAGAATATTTTTATGTCTGATGACATATCAATAAAAATAAGACGGCATGATACCGATAGAAAGAAGACTAATGATGAGTTGGTTCATCCTGAAGATGGATTTTCATGGAAGAGATTTGATTCTCGACATCCTGATTTTGTAGCTGACGTGTGTAATGTTAGGCTGGTTCTTTCATGCGACGATTTTAATCCGTTTGGGCAGATGCTTACTTTGCACAACACATGGTCAGTTTTTATACACATTTATAATCTTCCCCCATGTTTGTGTATGAAAAAACATTTCACTTCATGATTATACTCATATCTTTTCCTTCTTATCCCGGGATTGATATTGATGTATACATGTAACCTGTAATAAAAGAGTTGAAACTTCTTTGGGATGTGGGTGTGCGCACATACGATGCATGTTCGAAAGTCATATTTCAGATGCGTGCTGCGCTTTTGTGGACGATCAATGATTTTCCGGCTTATGCAATGATGTCTGTATGGAGCACGAAGGGAAAACAATCATGTCCAGTTTTTATGAAGAATACACGATCTAGAAGACTGAAACATCACTGTAGTTTCAGTTTTATGGGACATCAACAATTTTTTCCAAAGGATCATTCATATAGAATGAATCGTCGAATATTTGATAATACCATAGAGACCGATGATCCACCTCAGTGTATGTCTGGAACTGATGTGCTTAATGAATTGAAAGATTTTAGTTTTTCATTCGGGAAGGGTCAAATGAAATCTGGAAGGAGAAAGAATGTTTCCACTGAAACCTGTTACAATTGGAGGAAGAAGAGTATCTTTTTTGATTTGCCTTATTGGTCAACCAATTTGTTACGTCATTTCTTAGAAGTAATGCATATTGAATAGAATATATGCAAAATGTTTCTTTTGGTTCTTCTAAATGCCAAGGGGAAGACAAAAGATGATTTATGATCTCGAAGTGACTTGGTGGATTGGGGCATCAGACCAGAATTGCATCCTGTGCGTATTAGTGAAAATAAATGGCAACTTCCATGTGCTTCTTATTTGATGACACCTGTGGAAAAAAAAATTTCTAGAAGTATTAGAGACTATTAGAGTTCCTGATGGCTATTCAAGCAACATATCTAAATGGGTCAACAGAAGAGAGTTGAAGCTAAAATCTTGGAAGACTCATGATTATCACGTTCTACTGCATGAGTTGCTTCCAATAGAAATCCGTCATCTTTTGTCCAATAATGTAAGGGTGGTTTTTATTCAGTTGTGCTATTTTTTTAGAGATCTTTGTGCTAAAAAGTTGTCAAGTCTTTCTTGCTAAAAATGTTGACAGATGCCCCATTAATTTTGTGTGAGTTAGAGAAAATATTTCCTCCATCATTTTTGACATGCATGTTGCATCTGACTATCCATATTCCCACTGAAATATTTCTCAGAGGACCTGTTTCATTTCGTTGTATGTGTCCAACTGAATCAAATATGTTCACATTAAAGTCTTATGTCCAAAATAGAAATCACCCCGAAGGTTCTATCGTGAACGGTTACTTGGCTCAAAAATGTATGGATTTCTGCTCGATGTATTTTTCTGATCTTACTACAAGATTAAATAGACCAATGAGAAATGAAGAAGAACAGTATGAGCAAATTGAACCCAGTTTTCCATCACTTCCGCAAATAGGAGGAATTCCTGGATCATATACATTGAAGACCTTAATCCATGAAGAGCGGGAGATGGCACATCGCACAGTTTTGTTCAACTGTGATTTGTTCGATGACTATATCAGGTAACTAAATTGATTATGTATATATTACATATATATCGGTTAAACTATTAATATTTTTTATCTATAGGGAACATAAAACAATGATAAATAGTAAGCATATTTCTTTATCTTTGAGAAAGAGAGAGACTTTGCATAGCAAAGAGTTTTCTGCTTGGTTAAAATTGAAGGTATAAAAAAATTAATGTTTAAAATAATTATATCAATATTTAATTAACTTTAATATTCATTTATATTGCAGGTATTGAGTTTGTCTGCTGACTCAGTCTCTGAGGAAATAAGAGCTTTGGCTTTTGGTCCTAATACCATGGTTCGTGACTATAAATCAATTGTTATCAATGGGTACAAATTTATTGTCACTGAACAAGCAAAGAACATGAAAACACAACATGATGGTGTTATAGTTACTGCCACAACAGATTGTTATGCCATTTCATCAGATAGTATACCATGATTTTAAAATGTGGGTTATTATGGAGTTGTTGAGAAAATAATAATATTGGATTATTACTCTCATGGACGAGTCACAATGATGAAATGCCATTGGTTTGATTCGATGACGATACATGGCAAATTTATTGATGATTGTGGATTTCGAGTAATTAATATGACTCGCACTCTTGCTACCGAAGAACCATATGTGTTGGCATCAATGGATAAACACGTTTTTTATGTCAAAGACCAACTTCGACCTGAATTTGGTGTCATAGTTGAAGTAATTCCAGGACATATTTTTGATGATAGTGATGATGGAATTGATACTGTCCCTAGTTCTATTGGAACCAAACCATTTATTTCTTTTCATGACTCAAATAGCTCAATTTTCAGAGTTGATTGTGAACCTGAAGTTGTGGTTGAAAATATATAGAATCATTCATCCATGTTCTCAATTCTTTTGGTTTACCTTGAGTTGGGTTGTTAAGGTTGGTAATATTCATATTGATTTAGTATTGATCAAAAATATGTTTTATCTGACTTGACCGTTATGTGAATTTTCTATGTTTATTGGCTGCAGTTTTATTTGAATTGCATTTTCTAATTTGGAATTGAACTGTATTCAAACTTAGTGAAACAATATTTCTAACTTGGTGAAAATTACAACTTGTATGATTTATTAAATCCATTCAAGCTCTTCTAGAACAATTGATAGCTGACTTGATTGTTATATGAATTTTCGATGTTTATTGGTTGCAATTTTATTTGAATTGCATTTTCTAATTTGGAATTGAATCGTATTCAAACATAGTCAAACAATATTTCTAACTTGGTGAACATTACAACTTGTATGATTTATTAAATCCATTCAAGCTCTTATAAAACAATTGATAGCTTAATTGACCATTATATGAATTTTTAATGTTTATTGGTTGCAGTTTTGTTTTAATTGCATTTTCTAATTTGTAATTGAATTATATTAAAACATAGTCAAACAATATTTCTAACTTGGTGAACATTACAACTTGTTTGATTTATTAAATCCATTCAAGCTCTTATAAAACAATTGATAGCTAAATTACCAATGGATCCCCCTATTCCCTAATATATTTAGTTTTTTGGGTTACACATTAGTTTTCTTTTTCTAATTAATTACATATTTGTTTTCAAAATGCAGGAAATGAAGCCAATTGAAGAGAGACGAAGGAAAAAATGATGGAGAATAATCGTCGAATGACGGAGTTGGGAATTCCTTCATTAGTGCCTGTAGTGAGTACTTTATTTCAAATTGATATATTTAAAGAATATATAATGTCATGTGATTAATTTTTTTGTAATCATTTTTGTAGAATCCACCTATATGTCGAAAATTATTCGACGAGGAGCCTAGTACTGGTCCTAGTACTCAGGCCAGTGGTACGAGGAGGGTTCGTACCAGAGGTGGACGAGCAGCTGCGCGTACCCGACTAGACCCTGCCCCTCCCACTGACATGTCATCCTTCCCACATTCTGATCCCGGTGTGTCTTTAGTGACACACAGGATATTTAGGCCTCCCATGTTTTCGCTACCTTCATCATCTTCTGGCCCATCATTTTCACATCCCATGATGATTCCCACTCTTCAGTCAGCATCCGTTCAGACAATTATCCCATCTTCTTTTCCTTCTACTTCTGTCTCTCCGAGCTTCTATATTCCACCGTCTTCGACTCCTGTTCCACCACAGGGTGTTCCATCAGTTTCTGTGGATCCAGCGGCACTCAGCGATCAGACCGGCACATGTATATTTATAGAAACCTAACAAAATTTTATAGAAATATTTATTTTCATTATAACATGTTTTGATAAAATATCTGTTTTTCTTTCATGACAGATACATCTACTGACAGGAGGCGTGGGAGGGGGCGTACACGAATGCGTTCGGTGTGGAACCGCCAGACACTGGTTATGGTGGATTATAATGAAGACAAACAAATGGTTGAGAAAATAGGGCAGCAATGTCGGAGTTTTTTGGCGACACTTTCCAAATACTCCGACATCATTCCCGTCAGCCCGCTATCGTGGAGACATTTGCCAAATGAGGTCAAGGATAGAGCTTGGGTAGAGATTTGGGTAAAAAAATCTATTCTATTTAATGCCATGAATTATTTTTGTATTTATATGAATTAATATTTTGATTTCAGCTTCGATTTAATTTTCCTGATTATGAGGGTGCACGATCGGAACGTCTAAAGGATTTAGGCGAGCTTTGGAGAGCCTATAAGAATGAGTTGTATATTTCCTGGGTTGCTGGAGTTGGCACTGAGTTAGAGGCGGTACCAGTGGTGGATGATTTTCCTATAGAGAAGTATCGTCAGATGATTACTCATTGGACGAGTACCCAGTTTAAGTTATTAATAACATTTGAGGCATTTAAATAATAACATTCATGTTTTTCATTAATACTATCTGTTGCATTTTAGAATTTTATTTAGGAATCATCTGAAAAAAAAGAACATTGATGCAAAAAAAATTCCTCCACACACTGGGACGCACTACGATGCCTGATCATGAGAGGAAGCTGGTATAACAATTGTTTATAAGTTTTCTTTAAGACTTAAACTTTCTTTTGTTTCTTCAATTATTTAATAGTTTGATAAAGTTTTCATATAACTTTATTTTTCAACGTCATTGTAGAGGAAAATACAAAATATTGAAGGACGTGTGCCTTGAGAAAAACTGTTTTACTCGAGTAGATGGAAAAATGATGGAAGTGCCATCAACGAAGTGACTCAGCAGTAGATTGTAAGTTTTAATCTGTTAAATTTATTTTTTAATATCTATTTTGTAACTTAATGATATATTTATATTTTTAATAGTCTGATTTAGAGGCCCTCGATGTTCAAGAACCAGACAATTTTAGGCCAACATATCACTTACATCAGGTGTTGGGAGAGGAGCATTCTGGCAGAGTACGTTTCCGACCTAGGATAGCTGCGATGAGGTATTGGACCTCCTCAAGAACGATCTGTAGTGACACTGAGCTGCAGCAAGTTAGGGCACAGACAGAAAAGGCTGAGAAAATGGCCACAGAGATGGCAGAACAGTCTGCTAGGGCAAACAGTGCGTTTATGAAATTTATTGAAGTTCTACGTCCTACACTTCCAACAGAGGCCAGCCCAGCTTTTGATGAGTATATGTAGTTGATACATTCTATATACGGTTCACTAGGTGGCAGTTTTAGTGTTGGTTAGGAAGATGTATAGCTTTACAATGATGATAGTGAGGAGTCTGATGCGGAAGAGGAGGGAGAGGAGGAGGGCGAGGTGGGTGGCAAGGGCGAGGACGAGGAGGATGGCGAGGGCGAGGACGATGATGGGGACGAGGATGAGGGTGATGATGATGATGGTGATGATGGTGATGGTGATGTGGGACAAGTTGATCCATTACATTTTTTACTAATATTACTGAGATTTTATATTTAATATATTCTAGTTGTTGGTTTTATCTAGACTCGTAGTATAGTATTGGAGTTGAGTTATTTTTATATATTATCTGTTTTTATGAATATTGATGTCTTTTAGTGGTTGTGTGTTTGGGAACCCCCTCCTTCCTGGACCCTGGACAACCCCCCAGCATCCTCCCTAGACCCCGGACAGCCCCGCCGGACAGCCCCCCAGACAGCCCCCCGGACAGCCCCCCACCCTCCTCCCTGGACCCCGGACAACCCCCAGGATAGCCCCCCAGATAGCCCCCCGGACATCCCCCCACCCTCTTCCTTGGACCCCAGACAACCCTCCAAACAGCCCCGGATAGCCACCCGAACAGCCCCCCAGATTGCCCCCCGGACAGCCCCCCAGACAGCCCCCCACCCTCCTCCTTGGACCCCGGAAAACCCCCCGAACACCCCTCGGACAGACCCCGCACAGCCCCCAACCCTCCTCCCTGGACCCCAGACAACCCCCCGAACATACCCCCAACCCTCCTCCCTGGACCCCAGATAGCCCCCCAGACAGCCCCCCAGACAGCCCCCGGACAGCCCCCCCACCCTCCTACTTGGACCCTGAACAACCCCCCGCACAGAGGATTCTCATAAAATGGACAACATTTTAATTACATACAGAAAACCAACCAAACGCATTCGCATTGTGTCGATACATTATCACAACGATACATGGGTCATATGTGATGTGTACGATTCAACCCCTCCTCAATCCGTTGTGCGGTGTGGCCGCCACCACTCAAAGTGTCTGTCTTTTGTTTCAAAAGGACGCCATTTGAAGTGAAAAACATCAATTTGCATATGAAAAACAGACCAAACGCATTCAGATTGTGTCGATACTTTAGCAAAACGATCCATGGGTCATATGTGATGTGTACGAGTCAACCCCGCCTGAATCTGAGGCACGGTGTGGCCGGAATCACTCTAAGCGACTCGCTTTTGCTTAAAATGGACACCAATTTATGTACCTACGGAAAACCGACCAAACGCATTCGGTTTCTATTGAAACTTTAGGATAACGATCCGTGGGTCATATGTGACGTGTACGAGTCAATGCCGCCTCAATCCGAGGTGCGGCGTGGCTGACACCACTCAAAGTGTCTGCCTTTTGTTTCAAAAGTACGTCATTTTAATTGAAAAACATCAACTGGCATACGGAAAACCAACCAAACGCATTTGGATTGTGTAGATACATCAGAAAAACGATCCATGGGTCATATGTGATGTGTACGAGTCAACCCCACCTAAATCCGAGGCACGGTGTGGCCGCCACCACTCAAAGTGTCTGTCTTCTGTTTCAAAAGGACATAATTTGAAGTGAAATACATCAACTGGCATACGGAAAACCGACCAAACGCATTTGGATTGTGTCGATACATTATCAAAACGATCAATGGGTCATATGTGACGTGTACGAGTCAACCCCGCCTCAATCTAAGGCGTGGTGTGGCCGCCACCACTCAAAGTGTCACTCTTTTTCTTAAAATGGACAACAATTTAAGTACATATGGAAAACCGACCAAACGCATTCTGTTTCCATTGAAACATTAGGATAACAATCCATGGGTCATATGTGACATGTATGAGTCAACGCCGCCTCAATCCGAGGCGTGGTGTGGATGGCACCACTCAAAGTGTCTGCCTTTTGTGTCAAAAGTACATTATTTTAATTGAAAAACATCAACTGGCATACGGAAAACTGACCAAACACATTCGGATTGTATCGATACATTAGCACAATGATCCATTGGTCATATGTGACATTTACGAGTCAACCCCGCCTCAATCCGAGGCACGGTGTGCCCGCGACCACTCAAAGTCTCTGTCTTCTGTTTCAAAAGGACATAATTTGAAGTGAAATACATCAAATCACATACAGAAAACTGACCAAACACATTTGGATTGTGTCGATACTTTAGCACAACGATCCATGGGTCATATGTGACGTGTACGAGTCAACGCCACCTCAATCCAAGGCGCGGTGTGGCCGGAACCACTCAAAGTGTCTGCATTTTGTTTCAAAAGAACGTCATTTTAATTGAAAAACATCAACTGGCGTACGAAAAACCGACCAAACGCATTCAGATTGTGTCGATACATTGGCACAAAGATCCATGGGTCATATGTGATGTGTACGAGTCAACCCCGCCTCAAACCGAGGCGCGGTGTGGCCGCCACCACTCAAAGTGTCTGTCTTCTGTTTCAAAAGGACATAATTTGAAGTGAAATACATCAACTGACATACGGAAAACCGACCAAACGCATTCGGATTGTGTCGATACTTTAGCACAATGATCCATGGGTCATATGTGACGTGTACGAGTCAACCCTGTCTCAATCCGAGGCACGATGTGGCCACCACCACTCAAAGTGTCTGTCTTTTTCTTAAAATGGGCAACAATTTAAGTACATACAGAAAACCGACGAAACACATTCAGTTTCCATTGAAACATTAGGAGAACGATCCATGGATCATATTTGATGTGTACAAGTCAAAGCTGCCTCAATCTGAGGCGCGGTGTGGCCGACACCACTCATAGTATCTGCCTTTTGTTTCAAAAGTACGTCATTTTAATTGAAAAACATAAACTGGCATTCCGAAAACTGACCAAACGTATTCATATTGTGTCGATACATTAGTACAAAGATCCATGGGTCATATGTGATGTGTATAAGTCAACCGCGCATCAATCCAAGGCATGGTGTGGCCACCACCACTCAAAGTGTCTGTCTTGTGTTTCAAAAGGTCGTCATTTGAAGTGAAAAACATCAACTGACATATGGAAAACCGACCAAACGCATTCAAATTGTGTAGATACTTTAGCATAATGATACATGGGTCATATGTGAAATGTACGAGTCAACTCCGCCTTAATATGAGGCACTGTGTGGCCGAAATCACTCTAAGTGGCTCTCTTTTTCTTAAAATGGACAACAATTTAAGTACATAAGGAAAACCGACCAAACTCATTCGGTTTCCTTTGAAACGTTCAAAGAACGATCCATGGGTCATATGTGACGTGTACAAGTCAACGTCACCTCAATCCAAGGCGTGGTGTGGCTGGAACCACTCAAAGTGTCTGCCTTTTGTTTCAAAAGTACGTCATTTTAATTGAAAAACATCAAATGGCATACGTAAAACTGACCAAACGCATTCGGATTGTGTCGATACATTATCAAAACGATCAATGGGTCATATGTGATGTGTACGAGTCAACCCCGCCTCAATCCGAGGCATGGTGTGGCCGCCACCACTCAAAGTGTCTGTCTTCTATTTCAAAAGGACATAATTTGAAGTGAAATACATCAACTGGCATATGGAAAACTGACCAAACGCATTCTTATTGTGTCGATACTTTAGCACAACAATCCATGGGTCATATGTGACGTGTACAAGTCAACCCCGCCTCAATCCGTGGCGAGGTGTGACCACCACCACTCAAAGTGTCTGTCTTTTGCATAAAATGAACAACAATTTAAGTACATGCGGAAAACCAACCAAATGCATTCTGTTTCCATTGAAACTTTAGGAGAATGATCCATGGGTCATATGTGACGTGTACAAGTCAATGGTGCCTCAATCCGATGCACGGTGTGGCCGGCACCACTCAATGTGTCTACCTTTTGTTTCAAAAGTAAGTCATTTTAATTGAAAAACAACAACTGGCATACGGAAAACCGACCAAATGCATTCAGATTGTGTTGATACATAAGCACAATGATCAATGAATTATATGTGATGTGTACAAGTCAAACCCGCCTCAATCCGAGGTGAGGTGTGGCCGCCACCACTCAAAGTGTCTGTCTTCTGTTTCAAAAGGACATAATTTGAAGTGAAATCCATCAATTGGCATAAGGAAAACCGACCCAACGCATTCGGATTCTATGGATACATTATCAAAACGATACATGGGTCATATGTGACATGTAAGAGTCAACCCCGCATCAATTTGAGGCGTGCTGTGGCTGCCACCACTCAACGTGTCTATCTTCTATTTCAAAAGGACATAATTTGAAGTGAAATACATAAACTGGAATACGGAAAACTGAACAACGCATTCAGATTGGGTCGATACATTTGAAAAATGATCAATGGGTCATATGTGACGTGTACGAGTTAACCCTGCCTCAATCCGAGGCGCGGTGTGGCCGCCACCACTCAAAGTGTCTGTCTTCTGTTTCAAAAGGACATAATTTGAAGTGAAATACATCAACTTTCATACGGAACACTGACCAAACGCATTCAAATTGTGTCTATACTTTAGAACAATGATCCATGGGTCATATGTGACGTGTACGAGTCAACCCCACCTCAATCCGAGCCGCGGTGTGGCCACCACCACTCAACGTGTCGGTCTTCTGTTTCAAAAGGACATAATTTGAAGTGAAATACATCAACTGGCGTACGGAAAACCAACCAAACGCATTCGGATTGTGTTGATACATTAGCACAGTGATCCATGGGTCATATTTGACGTGTACAAGTCAACCCCGCCTCAATACAAGGCGCGGTGTGGCCACCACCACTCAAAGTGTCTGTCTTTTGCTTAAAATGGACAACAATTTATGTACATACGGAAAACTGACCAAATGCATTCGGTTTCCATTGAAACTTTAGGAGAACGATCCATGGGTCATATGTGACGTTTATGAGTCAACGCTGCCTCAATTCGAGGTGCGGTGTGGCTGACACCACTCAATGTGTCTGCCTTTTGTTTCAAAAGTACGTCATTTTAATTGAAAAACATCAACTGGCATACGGAAAACTGACCAAACGCATTCGGATTGTGTCGAAACATTAGCACAACGATCCATGGATCATATGTGACGTGTACGAGTCAACCCCGCCTCAATCCAAGGCACGGGGTGGCCGCCACCACTCAAAGTGTCTGTCTTCTATTTAAAAAGAACATAATTTGAAGTGAAATACATCAACTGGCATACTGAAAACCGACCAAACACATTCGAATTGTGTCAATACTTTAGCACAACGATCCATGGGTCATATGTGACGTGTACGAGTCAACCCCACCTCAATTCGAGGAATGGTGTGGCCGCCACCACTCAAAGTGTCTGTCTTTTGCTTAAAATGGACAACAATTTAAGTACATATAGAAAACTGACCAAACGCATTCGGTTTCCATTGATAATTTAGGAGAAAGATCCACGGGTCATATGTGACGTGTATGAGTCAAAGCTGCCTCAATCCGAGGTGTGGTGTGGTCGGCACCACTCAAAGTGTCTTCCTTTTGTTTCAAAAGTACGTCATTTTAATTGAAAAACATCAACTGACATATGGAAAATGGACCAAACGCATTCGGATTGTGTCAATACATTAGAACAACGATCCATGGGTCATATGTGACGTGTATGAGTAAACCCCGCCTCAATCCGAGACGCGATGTGGCCACCACCACTCAAAGTGTCTGTCTTCTGTTTCAAAAGGACATAATTTGAAGTGAAATACATCAACTTCCATATGGAAAACTGACCAAATGCATTCTGATTTTGTCGATACTTTAGAAAAATGATCCTTGGGTCATATGTGACGTGTGCGAGTCAACCATGCCTCAATACGAGGCGCGGTGTGGCCGCCACCACTCAAAGTGTCTCTCTTTTGCTTAAAATGAACAACAATTTAAGTACATATGGAAAACCGACCAAACGCATTCGATTTCCATTGAAACATTAGGAGAACGATAAATGGGTCATATGTGACGTGTAAGAATCAACGCCGCCTCAATCCGAGGCGCGGTGTGGCCGACACCACTCAAAGTGTCTACCTTTTGTTTCAAAAGTACGTCATTTTAATTTTAAAACATCAACTGGCATACGGAAAACCAACCAAACGCATTCGGATTGTGTCGATACATTAACACAATGATCCATGGGTAATATGTGACGTGTAAGAGTCAACCCTGCCTCAATCTGAGGCACGGTGTGACCACCACCACTCAAAGTGTCTGTCTTCTGTTTCAAAAGGACATAATTTGAAGTGAAATACATCAACTGGCATACGGAAAACTGACCAAACGCATTCGGATTGTGCCGATAATTTAGAACAACGATCCATGGGTCATATGAGACGTGAAAAAGTCAACCCCGCCTCAATCTGAGGCACGTTGTGGCCGCCACCACTCAAAGTGTCTCTCTTTTTCTTAAAATGGAAAACAATTTAAGTACATATGGAAAACTGAATAAACGCATTCGGTTTCCATTGACACTTTAGGAGACCTATCCATGTGTCATATGTGACGTGTACGAGTCGACGCCGCATCAATCTGAGGTGCGTTGTGGCCGACACCACTCAAAGTGTCTGCCTTTTGTTTCAAAAGTACGTCATTTTAATTGGAAAACATCAACTGGCATACGGAAAACCGACCAAATGGATTAGGAATGTTTCGATACATTAGAACAACGATCCATGGGTCATATGTGACGTGTACAAGTCAACCCTGCATCAATTCGAGTCGTGGTGTGGCCGCCACCACTCAAAGGGTCTGTCTTCTGTTTCAAAAGGACATAATTTGAAGTGAAATACATCAACTGGCATACGGAAAACATACCAAACGCATTTGGATTGTGTTGATACATTAGCACAACGATCCATGGGTCATATGTGACGTGTACGAGTCAACGCCGCCTCAATCCAAGGTGTGGTGTGGCCGGAATCACTGTAAGTGTCTCTCTTTTTCTTAAAATGGACAACAATTTAAGTACGTACGGAAAACCGACCAAACGCATTCGGTTTCCATTGAAACTTTCGTAAAACAATCCATGGGTCATATGTGACGTGTACGAGTCAACGCCGCCTCAATCCGAGGTGCGGTGTGGTCGGAACCACTCAAAGTGTCTGCCTTTTGTTTCAAAAGTACGTTGTTTTAATTGAAAAACATCAACTGGAATACGGAAAACCAACCAAACGCATTCGGATTGTGTCGATACATTAGCACAATGATCCATGGGTCATATGTGACGTGTATGAGTCAACCCCGCCTCAATCCGAGGCACGGTGTGGCCTCTACCACTCAAAGTGTCGGTCTTGTGTTTCAAAAGGTCATCATTTGAAGTGAAAAACATCAACTGGCATACGGAAAACCGAACAAATGCATTCAGATTGTTTCGATACTTTAGCATAATGATCCATGGGTCATATGTGAAGCGTACGAGTCAACACTGCCTTAATCTGAGGCACGGTGTGGCTGGAATCACTCTAAGTGGCTCTCTTTTACTTAAAATGTACAACAATTTAAGTACATATGGAAAACCGACCAAACGCATTCGGTTTCCATTGAAACATTCGGAGAACGATCCATGGGTCATATGTGACGTGTATGAGTCAACACCGCCTCATTATGAGGCGTGGTGTGGCCGACACCACTCAAAGTGTCTGCCTTTTGTTTCAAAAGTACGTCATTTTAATTGAAAAACATCAACTGGCATACGGAAAACCGACCAAACTCATTCGGATTGTGTCGATACATTAGCACAATGATCCATGGGTTATATGTGACGTGTAAGAGTCAACACCGCCTCAATACGAGGTGCGGTGTGGCCGGTAGCTTTCCAGGTGCATGTATTATGTTTAAAATGGACATTATTTCAAGTAAAAATATATGGTATACAAAAAAACGATCAAATTAAGAATTGAATTCCGAATTCCACATATAATTGTCATCTAAATTTTAAATTGAATTATAAATGAATTATATATGTTTATAATTACGTTATGAGTTATAATTTAATTATGGATGTGTGTAGTTCCACCATTATATGTTAAATGTGTATAAATTTTTTCTCTATATGTAAGTGTTAGTTGGTTATTGTAGGTACAATAAATGTTTATGTATGTGTTAGTTTATTGCAGGTATAATAATTGGATTGGAAATAAGAGGGAACCCACAAAATGAGACCTGGTGGGCAAATTGGAGAGCCGGTGGTCAAATTGGAGAGCTGCTGGGTAAATTGCAGAGCTTCTGTGCAATTTTCCCAGCAGAGGCTATGCCAGAGGTTCAAAACTGTTGGCATAGAATGTTTAGGACTTGTTTTACCAATGGTTCATAGAAAAGTTGGTAAAACACTTTTCCCAATGGTTCTAAACCCTTTGGAAAGAGGATATGTTGGGTTTTTCCCAACGTTTTGGAAAACCGTTGGAAAAAACATGATAATTTTGTGAAGTGTATCCCAACGGTTTACAACCGTTGGTAAAAATATTTCCCAATGGTTTTCCAGAACCGTTGGGATAGGGTATGTTTCACCACCCTATTCCAACGGTTCACTATAAACTGTTGGGAAAAACTTTTCCCAATGACTTACTACGGTTTGCAGAACCGATTGTATAACATATACCAACAGTTCTGCAGCCTTTCCCTACAGTTCTAAACCTTTTGGAAATCCTGCATTTCTAGTAGTGTCTTCAAAGACCATCTTTAGTTCCTAAATAGGAGGTTAAGAAGAGGCGCTTCAAAGAAGAGGTAATGTCCGTTACTAATTCTTTCAACTTTATTTTTCTTCTACTTATTCTTCTTTAGTTTTTTATTATGAAGTAATAACATAAGTGTCACTCATATAATAATATGTTATTATAAATATGAAACAATCCTATTTCACTTTCTATCCATCCTACGAAAAATGAAATCACCGCGCGTGCGTACGTACGGAATACCGTCTCCACACCGTGGTGTAATCTGTTTCCACCACCACCTTACATGGATGGGAATAATGGTGTAGAAAATAACTATATATGATTATTGTAAAGTTATATTTATTCTAAAATAGTATACATACACTCTAATTGATTCACGCTCAAATTTACCTAAGAGAAGAAGGTAGGACGGTCCTTGTAGTTTAGATTGGGTTGTCGAATCCTCAGAGACCTAAGAAGAAACCTATAGACACATACATTCTGTGTACTGTTTTTTGCTATGAAGTGTCCAAATTGGATTGGTTTTAGATGGGTTTTAATGAACTCTATGAGAATTAAGTGAATTCAATTTAAAAGAATGAATTGATCCTAGATTATTGCTTGGGGTGGATTGGACGTATTTCATTTTCAATGATTTCAATTTCTTAAAATTGAGATGGGTTATTTAAGGAGATAAAACAAAATCATCACTTACTAGTTTAATTCCTACACCCTTTATTACTAATAACCTATACACTATAAGGATCAATGTTTTGAGCACTTCAAGGTAAAGGTTCGTATTAGCACTTGAAGTGCGTGACCTTAAATTCAACAAGGATGGTGGAGTTTAAAAATCATCAAATAAAAATCTCAATTAAAGAAGTGATTATACATTAATGGGGTTATAAATAACATCCAATCCAGCCCCTTTCTACTCCCTTGGATCTAACCATAAGTGGTTTAGCCCTCCATTTATCTCATGGTTTCAATGGAAGCGGAAAGTAGACTCATGAGGGAGGAAATGGAGAAGTAAAGAAAACAGCAAAAATAAAATGATCACTCCACCATTGTGTGAATAATTTCACAATGTTTGGTGTGAATAAATTCACACATTGATCCAATGGTATCAAAGTGATATGACGAAAAACAGAATAAGAGTAGAAGAAGAACTTTTATTAAGAGACTAAAGTGAATTGAACAACATACATGTGAAAGACAAATTCGAGACAACAAAATTGCACCATAACATTACAATTGAACAAAGCACCCAGGATTCATTAATACTTTAAAACCACTGCCATAAATAGGAATTTTTGAGCCCTTTGGTCGAGCCTCAAATAGTACAAAGGATCCCACTTGAGTATGGTAGGCCTAGGGTGGTGGAATGTAAGGGAGAGGAGACTTTTCCACCCCTGACCTGAGGTGGCAACCAACTTGCTTCCACCGAACAGACTCGCTTGTAAGTCCTTCTAGATGGCCGAATCAGAGTGGGATATATAAGAATAAAATGGATCCCCAGATATATTCTAATCACCTGTAAAATTTGGCTGATTTGGAGTTGTGGATTCCAACATATGATCATATTAGTGGGCTGTTTTTCTGGGTCGCAGAATCTGGACAAGAATTTTATCTCTAACTTGGGCCACCTAAATGGACAACATGGAGGACGAATTATCATTGGATCATAATGAGTTATTTGTTCCTCTGCATGTATTCTAGCAGCCCACGAAATATGGGATTCATTGGGCCTGTATGTTGGGGCCCATTGTCTTATCAGTGGGCTGGTTTCCAATCTGCCTTCTCCAGAATTGTTTCTTTTCATCACCAAATATATCATTCACCCTTTATGAATCATCCATTGATACCTGAATGAAAAATAATTAAATTTAAGTGAAGACCTATTTCAAAAAATATCAAATTAAAATATGGATAATTACATTCCTTAGAATTAGATGAATCATTGGGTACTTTAAATGATTTTAAAAAATGTACCACATAACAGTGCATTTTATGTAAGAATTACAATAATAATGTGAAATGATG
This sequence comes from Viscum album, assembly GCA_963277665.1. NCBI lineage: Eukaryota > Viridiplantae > Streptophyta > Magnoliopsida > Santalales > Viscaceae > Viscum > Viscum album. Next base: position 1,705,278,561 of record OY728143.1, on the reverse strand, counting down.
TTCAAATTGTAAAATGCACTAAAATGGTGTTTATTAATAATAAAGAAAATGAATATTATATAAATTAAAAATGAATATTAGCCTCATTTAGTTGCTAATCACACCCCCAAATTGAGTTTTTCTACTCCCAAGAAACATATATATCAACAATATGTAATTTGAATTCCCCTTTCCAAAAACATTTTAATACACAATGATCACCAGAAAAACTTATACCAAACAATCATGAAACCCATCAAAATATTTTAATACAAGATAGATTCATAAGTAGATCCCAATCCCATGCTCATTCCTTTGTTCAAATTCATTTCCATATTTCATCCAATATCAATTAAGTATGAGGATGTGTTGTGCATCACAATAGACATAGGGGTTCATTTTTATTCAGGGGGGGGGGGAATGATGGAAGCGCTAGGTGGAATCTCATTTCAATATTAAGATGATTATTCATTCTTTTATTTATTTTTTTTTTGTTCTGTTTTTTTTTTGTTTTTTTTGCAATTTTTCCATGGTAATTGAAGTTGCACTCAAAAGAGTCAACCCCTGTAGCGAGACTTTGCCGATGACTCCCAGGCTCAAAGACCTTAGGGCACCAAGTGAAGCCCACATACTCAGGAATCATCACGAGTTAACTTAGTCAAAAAGAAATTCAAATTACCAAAAATGGAGATAAAATTACTAACTCTGGGTCAGACAACTATGGAGTCACGATCCCCAAGTGCCGAAAGCCACACATTAGGTCATTTCATTGCTCTATGCGGAATTTTTTTTAATAATTTTTTTGAATACTAATATTAAACTAAAATGATCACCAAACCCATGCTATTTATTTAGGGGACCCCATGAACTTAAACTAATACCCCACTACCCAAAGGACGTGCATTGTGATTTTTTTTATTTGGATGAAAATATGAACAATGAAATATCACATTGGATAGCCACACATTCCAAAATCTATGCACAGGAAATTATACAAGGATTAAAATTAGAATCAGGGTATGCTAAATTATTTGATATTCAGTTTCAAAGTGTGCAATGTGTATTACCATATTCAAAGTTAAAGGAATTTTTCCTTTCATTTACACATTTTTTTTTTCAAATCATTCATTTTTTTTAACACAAAAGCATTTTGTTTATTTTATCTCCCCCCCCAACATAAAACAACATTATCCCCAGTGTTTGAAGAAATGAAAATTTAGAAGGAGTAGAGGTAGATAATGGATGTTCGAAATGAAAATTGAAAATGAGGATCATGGAATGAAGTCACCTGGTGGTTGAAGTTGAAAATATTGCTGCTTCCTTTTAATCCTTTGATATCATTGTCACTTACAGAGTTCCCTAGTAGATAAAGGAAAAACAAAACGAACAAAACAAAACAAAACAATATATATATATGTATATATAAAATAAAGAAAGTAAAATATAAGTATATATATAAAAATTATAGAATAAGGAAGCACAAAAATCCATAGGTCAGTGGTAAGTGCAAGCCCCTGTCACCATTCGGTCCCGGGTTCGAATCCCCGCGGCTTCGCTGGCTGTGACGGGGTTTGCCCCATGTCCTACGATGTGGATATTTTTTTTATTATTATTATTATTATTTTTTATTTTTATTTGAACCTACAAAAATAAAACAAAATGATGATACATTTTCTTCTTTTTAAATTTCTGGGTAAGGCATTACTCAAGGATCACACCACGTGACACATATGAATATGGTGCTCCCCTTTCATACCCATCCATACTCATAATAGAAGAACATGTCAACAATCTATTTTTTTTAAATATAAAAATGATTAATTAAAATATAAATTTTATTAAAACAATAAAATGATAAGAAACTTGAAAACCATGGGTTTCCTCCCATACAATTCTTTGTTTAACGTCATTAGCCTGACATGGATCCTAAATCTATCAATTGTTTCTTGGTAAATAGGTTGGCTTAGTTAACTCAACCTCTATTTCCTATTTATTAAATGATTCAATGAATGGTTTTAACCTTTGACCATTGACCTTGAAAATGTAACCACTTGTGGGATCTTGAATCTCTAATGCCCCCTGGGGGTACACATAATGCACTATGAAAGGTCCTGACCATCTAGAACTTAACTTTCCCGGGTGTAAATTAAGTTTTGAACTATACAAGAGCACAAGTTTTCCTGGTTCAAAATGTTAGACCTTGATATTCCTAGATTGGTAGGCTTAAAATATATCTTTATTGATCCTTGAATTTTCATAAGTCTCCATCCTTAGTTCCTCCAGTTCATTGAGATCTAATTTCCTTTTTCTTCTGGCCAATGAGAGGTCATAATCCATTTTCCTAATTGTCGAAAAGGCCTTATGCTCAATTTCAATAGGTAAATGGCATGATTTTCCATAAAAAAACCTATTTGGTGACATTTCTAGGATGGTTTTGAATGTTGTACGATATTCCCAAAGATCATCTAAGAGTTTCTCATACCAATATTTCCTAGAAGGATTGACAGTTTTCTCAAGAATTTGTTTAATCTCCCTATTCGCTAACTCAGCTTGACCATTGGTCTGAGGATGGTATGAAGTGGACACTTTATGACAAATACCATACTTAGACATGAGTGAAGAGAATGGGCGGTTGCAGAAATGGGTTCCTCAATCACTGATTATAGCCCTAGGAATTCCAAATCGAGAAAATATGTTCTCTTTTAGAAATCGAATAACAACATTATGATCATTGGACTTAGTGGGAATGGTCTCAACCAATTTTGAGACATAATCCACAGCTAAGAGTATACAGAGGTATCCCCTAGAGTTTTGGAAGGGACCCATGATATCAATTCCCCAACAGTCAAATATTTCAACCACTAAGATGGGAGTGAGTGGAATTTGATTCTTTTTTTGTGATGGACCCAACTTATTGACACCTAGGACAGCTTTGACAAAATGTGCAGGATTCCCTTGAGAGGGTGAGCCAGAAAAGACCACATAGAAGAATCTTAGCAGATGTTTTCTTAGAGGAAAAGTGACCTCCACATGCCTCACTGTGACAGAATTTAAGGATGGACTCTTGTTCAGATTCTATAACACACCTCCTAATGACTTGGTCAGGGAAGAACTTATAGATGTATGGATCATCAAACACATAGTGTCTGACATCAGAAAGAAATTTCCTCCGATCTTGAGTCCCTAAGAATTTTGGAGTGACTCCTGTAACTAAGAAATTGGCTATGTTGGAATACCAAGGGCAGCCACTCATAGAGTATAGGTGTTCATCAGGAAATGAATCAGACACAGAAAGGTGATTTGAGTTGGCTTTGAATTCCATCCTAGAGAGGTGATCAGCTACAACATTTTCAACACCCTTTTTATCCTTGATTTTGTGGTCAAATTATTGTAAGAGAAGAAACCACCTAATTAGTCTAGCCTTAGCATCTTGTTTTTGGAAGAGGTATTTTAGTGCAGAATAGTCAGTGAACACAGTGATGGGGGATCCTAAGAGGTAGGACCTAAACTTTTCTAATTCAAAAAAATAGCAAGAAACTCTTTCTCAGTAGTGGTGTAGTTTATTTGGGCATCATTTAAGGATTTTCTTTCATAATCAATTACATAAGGAGTTTTATCATAGTGTTTTCCTAACACAGCTCCAATGGAAAAGTCACTGGAATCACACATAAGTTCAAATGGAAGGTTCCAAATTTGATATTTTATAATGGGAGGAGAGGTGAGAGTGGATTTGAGGGTTGATAATGAACCCTCATATCTTTCTGTCCAAACAAATTGAGCATCCATTACTAGGAGAGCACAAAGGGGATGAGAGATTGAACTAAAGTACTAGATGAATCTTCTATAGAAACCAGCATGTCCTAAGAAAGACCTCACTTCCTTGACAGTTTTGGGTGATGGAAGGTGAAGAATGATGTCAAACTTGGCTTTATCAACTTCAATCCCCCTACCTGAGACCAGATAGCCTAGAACTAGTCCCTCTTTAACCATGAAATGGCATTTTCCCAGTATAGGACCAGATTTTTTTCTTCACATCTTGACAAGACTCTCTCTACATTCCGTAGACATCCCTCAAAAGTATCCCCGGACACAGAGAATTCATCCATGAAGACTTTAATAAAATACCCTACTATGTTTGAGAATATTCCCATCATGTACCTCTAGAAGGTTCCAGGAGCATTGCATACACCAAAGGGCATGCGTTTGAAGGAAAAGGTACTGAATGGACATGTGAATGTAGTCTTCCCTTGATCCTCTTGGGAGACCTCAATTTGATTATACCCCGAGTACCCATCTATGAAACAGTAGAACACATGACCTGACACTCTCTCAAGGACTTGGTCAATGAATTGTAAGGGGAAATGGTCCTTCTTAGTGAATAATTTAACTTCCTATAGTCAATGCAGACACTCCATCCATTACTCAACCTTGTTGGAAGAATCTCTCCATCCTCATTGGTTATCACTATGATTCCATCCTTTTTTGGAACCACTTAGATTGGGCTCACCCATTCACTCTCAACTACGGGATATATGATACCAGCTTTTAACAATTTCAGAAGTTCTTTCCTTACTACCTCCATGATATTAGGATTGAGTCGCTGTTGAGGTTGACAACATGACTTTGAATCAGATTCCAGAACAATCCTATGAGTCCCGATAAGTGGGATAATCCCAGGAATATCAGCAAGGGTCCATCCAATGTATTTCTTAAGCTTCTTAAGGACATCTAGAAACATCCTTTCATGATTGGCTTCAAGATAAGAAAAAATGACAATAGGATGTGTTTGATTGTCCCCTAGGAAAGCATACTTGAGTGTAGCGGGAAGTTCCTTCAATTCAAGACCAGGTTGGTTCGGAATTTCAATAGAAGATTGGGACATTGGATCAAGTTCAATTTATTTTTTTATAGTTTCAGATAGGATTGATTCCCCACATGTAGAAGTTTCAGCTACTATATTGGATTGATCAGATTTATGGAAGGAAATTTGAGTGGTCTCTACAAAAGTGGTTTCTTGAAAGGTTTCACTGATTGTTGGACCTAAGACTTCATCATAAGAGCAATTTGAAAATGATTCAAGCCAAGGAGATAAAAATCCTTCATATGAACAAAGGAAATAAATCTCATCCTGACTTAAACATTCATCAAATATTCCTTGATGTTCTATGGATTCATTATCAATGCTTCCTATCATGTTTACTTCATGATTGTCCTCATCATCCCCTATTTTTTGAGCTTGCATTATAGATGTTCAAGTCTAGACTCATGTTCCCAAAGGTGATGGTCATGTTCCCATTTTGAACTCAGATAACAGAGTTGATTATTGCAAGGAAAGGATGACCAACGATGATTGGGGTTTGTTCCTTATTTCCTATCTTTGGATGGTTTTCAAGGAAAATTAAGTTAGGAGGGTAGATGAAGTTTTCAACCTTTACCAGAATGTCCTTTAAAATCCCCTTTGGAACCCTAATGCTACGAACAGCAAGGTGAAGTGTGACAGATGTGGGTTGGATCTCTTCTAGGCCTAACTGGAAGTACACAGCATATGGGATGAGATTGACACAAGCACTTAGGTCACACAAGGCCTTGACAACTTTGCTTTCTCCTAGTTCAATATTGATGTAAGGGAAACCTGGATCTTTCAACTTAGGAGGAATGGTCCCTTGAATGGTGGTACTCACATTAGCATCCAAAATGACTTGGTTTTTATGTGATAATTTTCTTTTAAAAGTGAACAAGTCCTTAAGGTACTTTGAGTAGGCAGGTATAGTTTGGATGGCATAGAGAAGAGGAATGTTCAACATAACTTGTGAGAAGATATCCCTCATTGTTTCACTCAATTCAGGCTTAGTTTTCCCCCTCATGCGTTGAGGAAATGGTGCAGGTTGTGGGGTTGTTTGTTGAAGAGTTGTTTCTTTGAAAATGTTATCATGTTTTTTAGTTTGATAATTTGGTTCATTTGAATTTTCATCCATGATTGAATCTTCAGGAGGTTTCTGAATTAGTTGTTCATGTTTCTCAATTTATTTCCCACTTCTTAAAAAAGTCACAGCCTTTAGTTGTTAATGTGTTGTTTGAGTGAAACTTGACTTTACCCTTGAAGTTGGGGATGGCACCGCCTGAGTAGGCCTGGGTGCCTTTCCAGTTTTTATGGTTTGAAGTTATTGTTTTAGGGAAGAGACTTCTAAGTTCATCCTTTCCATTTGTTTTCAAAGTTTTTCTAGTAGACTTTGTGGAACAGTTTGGGTGGGTGCTTGAGTAGGTTGGTTTCTCCTAGGGGATATTTTGGAGGTGGGATGGTTTGTTGAAAATGGTCTGGTGGCTGTTGGTATTGGATAGGTTGGGTTTAGAACTGTTTATGGGTTTGGTAGTTCTGATGGGGGTATGGATTTTGTCCCTGTGGTTGGCTAGGTTGTTGGTTATCTTTATAGTGGAAGCATGGGTGGTCATTATACCATGGGTTGAAGTTGTTTTGGTATTGAGGATTTTGAAATTTCAAAGAATTTACTTCTGCTACAGGTCCTCCTAAAAGAACATCCTTGATGGATGGAATAGTTGGGCAGTTGTCTGTCTTATGGTCATGTTTTTCACAAACTGTGCAAACAAGGTCTACAGTTTGGATTTCATGGACTTTCCTAAGCTCTATCTTTTCAACCTTCCTAGAGAGTGTTGCGAGTTTATCCCTAAGGCATTCCTCTTCTCTAAGTGTATGAATTCTAGTATTTCTTTTTGGCTTTTCAGAATAAGGTGAGTTCCCCGTGTTTGGTTTTGTTCAGAAAGGATTTCTAGATACTTATAAGCATCATTTGGGGATTTGTTTTTAAAGGTTCCATTACACATCATGTCAATGAATTGTTTGTTCCCTAGACCCAACCCTTCATAGAAAATTATCACTTGTTTAGGAATAGAAAAACCATGGTGTGGAACCATGTTTAGAGTGTCTTTGAACCTCTCCCATATTTCATAGAATGACTATCCCCCTTTTTCAAAAAAGTTTTGGATGCTCTTTTTAAGTGCAATTGTTTTGTGGTGGGGAAAGTATTTTTTGTAGAATTTTCTTTGTAGTTGGTACCAAGAGTTGATGGATGATGGTCTCAAATTGTTTAGCCAATTTTTAGCTCTATCATTTAAAGAAAAAGGAAATAGCCTTATCTTATCATATTCTAGTTGATGTGGGGGACACATGGTTTCTACATTGTCATTGAACTCATTAATGTGAAGGTAGGGCATCTCGGACTCCATTACATGGAATGTGGGAAGATGGTTTAGGACATGGGGTTTAAAGATATAGTTTTCATCTCCTAAGTAATTGTGTCTAATTCATGAGGGGGAATTGGTCCAAGAAGGTGTGAGGTAGTCATTCATGGTTTGATCGACCGCATTCCCCATGTTTGGGGCTACCTCATTTGGGTTTCCATTTTGGATCCCACCCGGGTTTATGAGTTGGTTTCTTTGAAGACCTTCCATTGAAATGGGCTCAATTTTTGACTCGGGGGTGTTAGGAAGATTAAGATATACTGGAAAGTGTTACCTTGGTGTACTTGACTCCCCAACCCCATGACTATCCACCCTAACAAGACGGTTTGATCAATCATGGGTGTAGGCGGACATGCGCCGAAAGAAAAAAAATGAGAAAGGGACAAGATAAGAGAATTTGGATAAGAAAAGAAGAAATGGGGGAGAATAAAATGGGTGTTTAGATGAATTACTTGTGTCCCCAGCAAAAATGTCAAAATTTGATTCACGCTCAAATTTACCCAAGAGAAGAAGGTAGGACAATCCTTGTAATTTAGATTGGGTTGTCGAATCCTCAGAGACCTAAGAAGAAACCAATAGACACGTACATTCTATGGACTATTTTTGGCTATGAAGTGGCCAAAATGGATTGGTTTTATATGGGTTTTAAGGAACTCTATGATACTTAAGTTAATTCAATTTAAAAGAATGAGTTGATCCCAGGTTATTGCTCGGGGTGGATTGGACGTATTTCCCTTTCAATGATTTCAATTTCTTATATTTGAGATGGGTTCATTTAAGGAGATAAAACAACATCATCACTTACTGGTTTAATGCCTACACCCTTTAATATTAATCACCTATACACTTGAAGGATCAATTTTTTGATCACTTCAAGGTAAAGTTTCGAATTAGCACTTGAAGTGCGTGGCCTTAAATTTAACAAGGATGATGGAGTTTAAAAATCATCAAATAAAAATCTCAATTAAAGAAGTGATTATACATTAATGGGGTTATAAATAACATCCAATCCAGCCCCTTGCTACTCCCTTGGATAAAACCATAATTGGGTTATCCCTCAATTGATCCCATGGTTTCAATGGAAGCAGAAAGTAGACTCATGAGGGAGGAAATGGAGAAGTAAAGAAAACAACAAAAATAAAATGATCACTCCACCGTTGTGTGAATAATTTTTCAAGGTTTGGTGTGAATAAATTCACTCCTTGATACAACGATATAAAAGTGATAGGAAGAACAACATAATATGAGTAGAAGAAGATCTTTTATTAAGAGACTAAAGTGAATTGAACAACTTACATGTGAAAGACAAATTTGAGACAACAAAATTGCAGCATAAAATTACAATTGAACAAAGCACTCAAGATTCTTTAATCCTCAAACACCACTACCTTAAATAGGAATTTCTGAGCCCTTGGGTCGAGCCTACAACAGTTAAAAGTATCCCAATTGAGTATGGTAGGCCTAGGGTGGTGGAATCTAAGGGACAAGAGACTTTTCCACCCTTGACCCGAGGTGGCAGCCAGCTTGCTTCCACCGAACAGACTCTCTTGTAAGTCCTTCAAGATGGACGAATCAGAGTAGACCACAGAAGAATAAAATGGATCCCCGGATTTCTTCTAATCTCCTGTAAAATTTGGCCCATTTGGAGTTGTGGATTCCATGATATTATCATATTAGTGGGCTATTTTTCTGGGCCGCAGAATCTGGCCCAGAATTTTATCTCTAACTTGGGCTGCCAAAATGAACACCATGGAGGCCGAATTAGCATTGGATCCTCAAGAGTTATTTGTTCCTGTGAATGTATTATAAAATCCCACGAAATATGGGATCCATTGGGTTTGTATGTTGGTCCCCACAGTCTTATCAGTGGGCTAGTTTCCAATCTGCCTTCTCCAGAATTGTTTCTTTTCATCACCAAATATCTCCTTCATCCTTTATGAATCATCCAATGATCCCTGAATGAAAAATGTTTAAATTTAAGTGAAGATCTATATAAAAAAATATCAAATTAAAATATGGATAATTACATTCTTTAGAATTATATTACTCATTGGGTACTTTATATGATTTTAAAAAATTTACCACATAATAGTGCATTTTAAGTAAGAATTACAATCATAATGTGAAATGATGTTCAAAGTGTATAATTCACTAAAATGGTGTTTATGAATAATAAATAACATGAATATTATGTAAATTAACAATTAATATTATCCTCATTTAGTAGTTAATCACTAATACAATTCCACGATCATGGAAACGATATCGTCGCTCGTGCGTACATACAGAATATAGTCTCCACGATGTGATGCGACTCGTTCTGCATGATCTTAATTATATGATTATTATATAAATGAATTTAATGAATAAATATGATATATATTACACTAATATAATTATGGAAATGAGTTATCTATAACCTAAAAAGAATAATTATAATTTACTCGACAAAACACACATAAGAACAAAAAGTAATAAACACCCAAACAAGTTGCAATGAAATATTACTAATAAGAAGCTAATAATATGATCATATATGGTATCATAACAATAATTATGATTCTCGAATAATTCAATGACATTATTTAAATCATTATATAGTAGGTTCGGACACTTACGAAGCAAATCGGACCTAAGGTAATGGAAAATCATGCAATCTCGATTTTTATCCGAGATTGTTTTTACTTAAGAATTTTCTGGGTAATATTTATCATACATATCCATGTTTCGTCCATATGTAATATTATTTATATCCTCATAAATTTGTTTAAATCTAGTTTTACCATTCGACGAGTTTTTAGTAAAAGATATGAAAGGAATATTTTGTCGTTTTTCATACGAGGTACTTTTTGACTTTTCCGGCCAAATTACGAGACAAATGTTTTTTAGCTTATATTAAATGAATGGATTTTTAGAACATTATTTCCATGAAGATTCCTTTAAAATATTTCAAGTTTATTTTTAATCAACTTCTTTTTTTTTAAAAATTTCAAGACATTTTAATAAAGTAAAAAATGTTTTGAAGTAGAAAGGATATTTTCCTCAAGAATGGAGTTCAAGTGTTTTATCAAAATTATTTTCCATATATGATAATATAGGGTTCTATTTCTATCCCTATTATTTTATTTATTTGATTATGTTGTGATGAAATTATTTTTATGAAGTCCTTTATCTTATACGAATTGTTTTATGATGTCACGATGTTTAAGAATCTCATTTTTATTATATGGGTTATGCTATGATGTATGATTTATGATCTTGTGGAACACATAAGAATGACATCATTATGAGATGGGTGTGACCTATATCTCCCTCCAATGCATTGGGTAAAGATTTATATATCATGATATAGACATGGCTCTAACAGTAGGTTAATCCGGTTCAGTGAAACATGACTGAAACGAGGAGGGAACTCAGTTCAGAAATGGACTTTGTCCACTAAGATAGTCTTGGAAATGAGTCTTGAATAATAAGAAATGATTCTCTTTGATTATGCGTGTATGCCACAAAGTTTAATGTTTTAATTTATGATTATTTGGGATTACATTTCACCACTATGATTTATCCCATGTTATGATATTATGATCTCTTTTGCGGGTTACGTTTCCCAAAAATGTTATGTTCTTATGAATATGATGTGATTGATATTTCTTTTGTGTACCCTTACTGAGCATGTGAGCTCACCCTTTTGTATGCTTTCATTCCCCAGGTCAGGAAGAAGGGTATTATGTAGAATATTCCAAAAGGGAATCTAGATATGATGAAATAAATGGGAGACAACGTAGATGATTTATGAACCAGTTGTTTATGTTTCCCAGTTTCTAAAAACATTATACCTATATGGTCTTTTCATGGTTTTGTTATATGTTTTAATACGTATGCTTCAATTATGAAGTAATAAAAATGTATTTAAAGTATGGGTCGTTAAAGTTGGTATCAGAGGAAAGGTATAGTCAACCATTGGAAACTAGGATATGAAAGCCTTAGAATGAACCTTAAGGATATGTCTATGCATAGAACACAATCTTAGTGTTTTAGAAATGTCCATGAATAACCTATAATAAGACCTAAATCAAGAAAATTTATTCTTGATTATGTGGTTTTCCTATTATAATTAGTGTTGCTCACACTATTATTATTGGTTTTAGTCAATGGATGGAACCCAAAGGAATCGTGTTAATGCGGAATGCGACGAGAAATATAATGATTGCCCTCCTGAGAAACCAGAAGTTATGGGAGATGGAATGGAAAATCATGTAGACATGCTCACACACCTTTCTCAATCTATGAATCATGCAGGACTTCCAAACGAGCAAATGAATGAGAAATATTCTATTAAATCCTTCATGAGGTAGTTTCCCCACTCATTTAGCGGGTCTACTGATCCATTTGTGGCTGAACAATGGATCAGTACCACTGAAATGATATTTTCAGCTCTTCAACGTTATGAACATGATAAATTCATCCTAGCAGTATATCGTTTAGAAGGTGAAGCTGATCAATGGTGGAATATTATCAAGAATATGGTGCCAAGAGATGAAATTCAGTCCATGGAATGGGACGAGTTCAAGAACTTATTTTTCATTAAGTACTACCCTCGTATTCTTTGAAAAAATATGGAGAAGGAGTTTCTTGAACTAAATCAAAAGGATGATGAATCTGTTGGTACCTACGAAGAAACTTTTACAAGACTTGCAAGGTATGCTTCTGGGATTATTATCCAAACTGAGAGTAAGATCGATCGATTCATTAGTGGCTTAAAACCAAGTCTTCGAAGGGCGTTAGCCATAAGGGACTTCAATAGCTACGAGGAAATCATTCGTTGTGCTCTCAAAGTTGTGATAGAGATTGGAGTAACCCATCAGTCTTATGGGTTTGATAGGAAGAGGAAAATGGAATTCAAAGGAAAATTTGAAGCTCACACTGAAAAGAAGATGTTTTTCCCTTATGCTCAAAGTGTGGAAAGAAACATGGAGGGAGTTGTCTTAAAGGGACAAGTAATTGTTTCAAATGTGGAAAGGAAGGTCATCAGGAATTTGAATGCTGCAATGATGGGAAGAAGATGTCTAGTGATGCGAACAAAGAAAAAGCTACACAGAGTGCACCTCCTACACTTCAATGTTACAAGTGAAAGGAAATGAATCATTATGACAATAAATTCCCTAATCCAAGGGTTGTTGATGATGATCAACATCAACAAACTCTTAAGGCTAAAGACAAAGGAAATTCACATGCAATTTCTATCAGCAATGTGGAGTATGAGAACAAAGTGGTGAAAGGTACCCTTACCATCCACTATAAATTAGCAAATGTTTTATTTGATTCTCGATCTCCCCAATCTTTTATTTCTGAAGAATTTTCTAAGGGTATCACCGTAATACCTCAACAATTTGATGTTGTGTTAGCTGTGACAACCCCTAATGTCACAACAATCGCATCAAAAGTTTATAATTCATCCCCGATTGAAGTCTGTGGGGAAGTGCTTCTTGCAAATCTTGTGATCCTTCCTATAGTAGAATTTGATGTGATTCTTGGCATGGATTGGATTTATTTATATGGAGCTAATATCAATTTCCAAAAAAAGGAAGTCACATTTCATATTCCAGATCAATCTATGATCGTCTATCGATGCAAGGATGAACATAACCTTCTAGTAGGAATTTCTTCCATCTTATGGGTCTTGATTCCACTAAATGAAGGTTATTTATCTCAAATCGTTGGTGAGAAACACACGATTAAGAATATTCCCATTGTACGGGAGTTTGATGATGTCTTTCTGGAGTAATTACCATGTCTTCCACCGAATCGTGAAGTTGATTTTTCAATAGAACTCATACCGGGTGCTATGCCCATTTCAAAGACACCTTATAGAATGTCCCCAATTGAGTTGCAGGAATTGAAGAAGCAACTACAAGAGAATTTTGATAAGGGATTCATACACCCTAGTGCATCACCTTGGGGAGCATATGTTCTGTTTGTTAAGAAGAAATATGGATCAATGAGACTCTGCATTGATTATCGAGAACTTAACAAGATCACTATCAAGAAAAAATATCCTCTCCCATGCATTGATGACTTATTTGACCAACTACGTGGAGATCAATACATTTACAAGATATATCTTCATTCAGGGTATCAACAATTAAGGGTCAAAATGGAGGATATACTAAAAACTTCTTTCCGTACAAGGTATGGACACTATGAATTTATAGTGATGTCATTTGGTCTTACTAATTCCCCTTATATCTTCATAGATCTAATTAATAGAGTCTTTAGAGACTATCTTGATCACTTTGTGGTAGTATTTATAGACGATATTCTTGTCTATTAAAAGAGCATGGAATAACATGAAGATCACTTGAGAATTGTATTGAAGACCCTGAGAAAGGAGAAGCTTTATGCCAAATTTACCAAGTGTGAATTTTGGCTTCAAAAAGTTGCATTTTGGGTCACATAATCTCAAAAGAGGGGATATTTGTGCATCCAGCAAAGACATAGGTTATCGAAAGATGGACGAGACCAACAATAGTAACTGAGATCCGGTGTTTTATTGGTTTGGCTGGATATTATCGACGTTTTGTGAAAGATTTTTCATGATTATCTAATCCACTCACGTGGTTGACTCAAAAAGGAGTTATGTTTTTGTGGATGGACGAATGTGAAGAGAATTTCAAGGAGTTGAAAAGAAGGTTATCCAGTGCACCTGTACTCACACTTCCTTGCAGTGGAGAAAGGTTTGTGATCTACAATGATGCATCCAAGAAGGGGCTGGGGTGTGTTCTTATGAAATATGATATGATGATAGATTATGCCTCATGAAAATTGAAAATACATGAGAAAAATTACCCAACTCATGATTTGGATTTATTTGCGGTAATCTTTGCATTAAAGATTTGGAGGCATTATCTTTATAGTTAAAGGTGTGATATTTATACTGATCATAAAAGTTTAAAGTATATTTTAACACAAAAGGATCTGAATATGCACCAATGAATATGGTTGTAGTTGATTAAGAATTACGACTGTTCAATTCATTATCACCCTGGGAAAGAAAACAAGGTGGAAGATGCATTAAGTCAACAAGACTATGCTAGCTTATCCATTATGAGGATCACAAAAGATCCAATATTTATGGATTTACAAAGTATGGATCTTGGAATTATAATTGGAGGGGAAAAATATTATCTTTCTCAAATGAATGTTCAACCATCTACACATGTAAAGATTAAAGAGGCCTAGAAAGAAGATGTAGAGTTACAAAAGAATGTGAGAAATGTTCCTGAATTCAACATTGATTGTGATGGGATAATAAAGTACAGAAATCGGGTTTGTGTTCCTCCCATCCCAGAATTAAGGAAGGAGCAGGTGGATGAGGCTCATAGTTATTCATTATCTATTCATCCTGGAAGCACGAAGATGTATAGGAACCTAAAAGAGTACTTTTGGTGGGATGGAATGAAAAGAGATGTTGCTGAATATGTCTCTCGATGCTTGGTTTTTCAGCAAGATAAAGATGAGAGACAAAAGTCTAAGGGGATGTTACAACCATTACCCATACCCGAATGGAAATGGGAAAACATCACTATGGACTTTGTCATAGGACTTCCTAAAACATCCAATGGCAATAATGCTATCTGGGTCATAGTTTATCGTCTTACAAAGTCTGCACACTACATTGCTATTAGAGAGGATTTCTCTCTGGATCAGCTTGCCATGATATATATAAAGGAAGTGGTAAGATTGCATGGAGTTCCACTTTCCATTATATCTGATCGGGATCTGAGGAATAACTCAATGTTTTAGTGAAGTCTTCAGTATACTCTGGATACATAGTTGAGTTTTAGCACTGCTTATCATCCTCAGACAGACGGTCAGTCTGAGAGGAAAATTCAAACTCTAGAAGATATGTTGAGATCTTGCTCTATGGATTTCAAAGGTGGTTGGGATCAACACCGACCTTTGGTGAAATTTTCTTATAATAATAGCTTTCACTCTAGTATTCAGATGGCTCCTTATGAAGCTCTCTATGGAAAGAAAAGTAGGACTCCAACTTGCTGGGATTAAGCTGGGGAAAGAAAGCTATTAGGACCTGATCTTGTTGATGATATGGCAGAAAAGGTCAGATCTATTCAATAACACATTAGAGCAGCTTAGAGTTGACAAAAAAGTTATGTCGACAACCGAAGAAAAGACCTAGGGTTTGAAGTGGGTGATAAACTGTTCTTACGAATATCTCCTTGGAATAGAGTAATGAGATTTGGAAAGAAGGGAAAGCTGAGTCCTAGGTATATCGGTCCTTTCGAAATACTAGATCGGGATGGGAAGGTAGATTATCGATTGGCGCTTCCACAGAATCTCTCTAGAGATCATGATGTGTTCCATGTATCACTTCTGAGAAAGTACATACCCGATCCTTCACATGTACTAATCTCAGAAGTTGTACTTCTGGAGCAAGATCTTTCTTTTGAAGAACATCCGATAGAGATTCTGGATCACAGAGAAAAAGTCCTACGGAACAAGACCACTCACTTGGTGAATGTTTTTTGGAGGAACCACTAATTAGAAGAAGATACATGGGAGCTTGAGGATATGATAAGGGAAAGGTATCCTCATCTGTTTGTTATGAAGTGATGAATTTCGAGGGCAAAATTCATTTTTAGGGGGTAGAATGTAACACCCGAGATTTTTTATGAGAAATATTTTGTTTTTATTTTATATACATCATAAAAGGAATCTTTCACTACACACAACGAATTTTTTGTATTTCTTTACATGCAATCACGACCTTCCTCGATAGCTTGTGTCGTACGCAATATGGAGTTTCACTAAACAACGATATGTTATTAAAATATTATTAAAACTGGCCGTTATGAATAGAAATACCCACTTTTTGAATTTTTTTAAATTTTATCATTCAAAATGGACTCCATTTTTGGATTCGGAATATCTAAATTTTCCTAGGGTGAAATTTTGGTATTTTTCTGGAAACTTTCAATTTTTGATGAATAGTGAAAACACTAGGTTACTATTTAAAAACCGAATTTTTATTTAAATAAGTATTTATTTTATTTAAATTTATTTTTGGTCAAAATTGATACATAATACCTATATAAGTTCAATTTAATTCATTTGAGTCATTTTATAATAATTTTAGATATATAAAAATATTATTGAACTTTTCACCGTCTTTTACCAACCTCCTAGGAGAATTTGCAAATTCACATAAAAATTAATTTTACGGCTTTTGTGAGTGAAATTTTGAAAATCCGAGAGACACGGTTAATATAAAAGACTAAAATGTGGTTGAATGAGATGAATTTTTTGGTGAATAGTAACTTTTTACTTTTTTTTACCACGGTTAAAAGTAAATAGGGTAATTAAGGGTAAAAATGATATTATTATTACCATAACATATGTTCTAATTCTATTGGATAAATAAAATTCGATCAAAATCAACCTTAGAAATAAAATATGACCATTTAGGCCGACTTGGATTAGATTAGGACACTTATTATTAGTTTATTTAAAGAAGGTTTAAAATAGTTAAAATCAAAGTTTAATAACTAAAACATTTTTAATATTGGGTTATACACAAGATAAATTCGACTATAATTATTCATTATAAAGCTAAAAATATTTCCTACATAATGGTATTTTATTTATAAATTTTATACAATAAATAATTTTATTTATTTATGACACAATGACGATGTGGTAATTATCTTATTAATGAAATATTAACATAATTTATTTTATAAATACTCAAATAAATGTAATTTGAGACTTTTTATGAATTCCACTAATTTTTAACGTTAATATGACATGATAGTATTGATTTAATTAACTTTTTCGAACTAATAATTCTGTTATGATTTTCACAAAAATCAATTACCAAATAGTGTCAAAATTGACATAAAATAGTTTTTAAAACAAATATTATATTATTAATTGTTATTTTATTTTAAAAAAACTAAGGTTCTTCCAAAAGACATAGATAAGGTTATATATATTAATAATAAACAACATTGGGATCGTTTATCTTGTTATAGTATGTTTATTAACCTTATAGTGTAAGAAAACAAGAAGACACGGTAAAAGATAAATTATCTAACTTAAAGTTAAATCTAACTGATATGGGTAAAATAGAAACCTAAACTTGTCTAAATTCTATTTTATGAGATTATTTCGACCCATCCCCACATGAGCTTCGAAATAAATCAATTTGGAGCTATTAAAAATTGAATATGACTTTATAATAAAATAATATTTTTAGTTTTTCCAAAGCTGCCCCTCTCCTCCATTATAAAAGGGACCCTCCTCCCTCTCTTCGTCAGACCACATTGAGCCTTCAAGATCGTCCAACCACTACCAATTTCTCCTCTCCACTTCCCTAGAGACATCATAGAGGTTCTGGTCTTCTTCAACGACCATCTTTAGTGCCCAAAGAGAAGGTTAAGAAGAGGTGCTTCAAAGAAGAGTTAATGTCCGTTACCCATTCTTTCAACTTTATTTGTTCTTATAAGTCTTATTTTTAGTTATTTCATATGAATTAATAACATCAGTATCACTCATATACTTATATTTTATTATAAATATTAAACAACCCTATTTCACTTTCTATCAATCCAACAAAAAAATGAAATCACCGCGCGTGCGTACGTACGGAATAACGTCTCCACGTCGTGGTGTTATCTGTTATCCACCACCACCATAATTGGATTGGTATAATGGTGTAGATAATTACTATATATGTTTATTGTAAAGTGATATTGATTCTGAAATTTTATACATACACTCCAATACAATTCCACGATCATGGGA
The DNA here is from genome assembly GCA_963277665.1 of Viscum album. NCBI lineage: Eukaryota > Viridiplantae > Streptophyta > Magnoliopsida > Santalales > Viscaceae > Viscum > Viscum album. The sequence continues at coordinate 1,705,260,504 of OY728143.1, read as the reverse complement.
ACGATACCATCGCTTGTGCGTACGTATGGAATACCATCTCTAAGATGTGATGCGACCCGTTCTACATGATCTTCATTGCATGATGATTATATAAATGAATTGAATGAATAAATATGATATATATTACACTAATAAAATTCTAGAAATGAGGTATCTATAACCTAAAAAGAATAATAATAATTTATTCAACAAAACACGCATAAGAACAAAAAGTAATAAACACCCGAATAACAAGTAGCAATGAAATATTACGAATAAAAAGGAATGAATATGACCATATATGATATCATAACAATAATTATGATTCAGTAATAAGTTAATGATGTTATTTAAATAATTATACCAGAGGTTCGAACACTTACGAAGCAAATCAGACCTTAGGTAAGGGAAAATCTCGCAATCTCGATTTTTATCCGATATTGTTTTTACATCAGAATTTACTGGGGAATATTAATCATCCATATACATGTTTCATCCATATGTAATATTATTTATATCCTCTTAAAATTGTTTAAATCAAATTTTACCCTTCGATGAGTTTTTAGAAAAAGACATGAAAGGAATCTTTTTTCGTTTTTCGTATGAAGTACTTTTTGACTTTTCCAGACAAAGTACGAGAAGAATGTTTTTTTAGATTATACGGAATGAATGGATTTTTAAAACATTATTTACATGAAGCTTCCATTAAAAGCTTTCAAGTTTATTTTTAATCAAATTTTTTGTTTAAAATTTCATGACATTTTAGGAAAGGAAAAATGTTTTTGAAGTAGAAAGTATATTTTCCTCAAGAATGGAGTTCAAGTGTTTTATCAAAATTATTTTCCATATAAGATAATATAGGGTTCTGTTTCTGTGCCTATTATTACATTGATTTTATTATTTTGTTATGGAATTATTTTTATGAATTCCTTTATCTTATACGAATTGTTTTATGATATCACGATGTTTAAGAATCCCATTTTTATTACATGGGTTATGCTATGATGTATGATTTATGATCTTGTTGAACACATAATAATGGTATCATTATGAGATGGGTGAGACATATATCTCTCTCCAATTCATTGGGTACAGATTTATATCTCATGATATAGACATGGTTGGAATAACAGGTTAATCTCGTTCAGTGAAACAGGACTGAAACGAGCAGTGAACTCGATTCAGAAATGGACTTTATCTGCTAAGATAGTCATGGAAATGAGTCTTGAATAATAAGAAATTATTATCTATGATAATGTGTGTATGCCACAATGTTTCATGTTTTATGTTATGATTATTTGGGATTACATTTCACCACTATGATTTATCCCATGTTATGATATTATGATATGTCTTGCTGGTTAAGTTTTCCAAAATGTTATGTTCTTATGAATATGATATGATTGATATTTCTTTTGTTTAACCTTACTGATCATTTGGGCTCACCCTTTTGTATGTTTTCTTTCCCCAGGTTAGGAAGAAGGATATTAAGTAGAATATTCCAAAAGGGACTCTAGATATGATGAAATAAATCGGAGACAACGTAGATGATTTATGAACTAGTTGTGTATGTTTCCCAGTTTCTAAAGACACTATACCTATATATTAGTTTCATGGTTTTGTTATATGTTGTAATAAGTATGCTTCAATTTTGAAGTAATAACAATTTATGTAAAGTTTGGGTCGTTAAAGATATGATGATATGATGAATTCATAATGATCTCATAGAAATAAAAATATATGGTTTTAATTTTGTCAAATATTCATTTGGAATTTTGTATACATAAAATACCTTGGGTAAAGCATTATATCACATGAGATAATTATTTCATTAATGATGATGTTATTGATCTAACATGTTAAAAAAAAATTGGTGTGCTTGATCATTTTTGGGGTGTAGGTTGTAATGCCAGAACTATTATGATATGAGAAACAAATAGTAATTAAGGATCCATTATTATTTGATGGTCTTTGTATTTAAACATGAAATATGAAATTGTTTCTACACATATGATGTTGGAACTATTTTATGAAATGAACATATTGTTAATGATTTATTTATAAGGATTTATATCTCTTATGAGTTATATCATTTGAAAAGATAAATCTTTATTAGATGATTCGTGTTTATGATCTTCGACAGATTGGGTACAAACATTTTAAGTTATTGTCATGATCTCATACCAATATACTTATATTATTCTTTCATATGAGAATCGATTTACATCTCTATTATATAGAATTAAATATATTTTGATCTTAACCTTAATTATTTTTCCTTTCCACATGTTATGATAAAATTAATTAAGTGGTGGTTGTCTATGAATATTAATAAATTTCAATATATTTGTGTGATATGTTTAATATCATTACTAAAACATGATGATTGTGTACATGGTATAAAAAGACACTAACATATTATAGTCTATGGTCATGTATTTATGAATCGTATTGATAATTCATCTGAAAAAATGTAATATGATTTTGTGAAGATATTATGTCCTTATAGGGAGAGTTTAGGGGGATTTCATTGAGGTTTAGATTTTGAGTCCCCATTTATTTTGGGATGTTAAATGTCTTTACTAACAAGGATTGGGCTATTTTTTTCACCACGTCTTGTGTATTACATTGGGGTTTTGTAGGATCATTTATATAAATCTTGATGTGTGGAATTTAGTAGTATATCCTTGGAGATATTTTGATGGACCTTGGATATCCAAACATGTTTCTTGAGGTTTTATCAAGAAGTAACATTAGTCAGGTTTCGTGCAGTTTTAATCAAACTTTTTTTTGATTATATGTGCAGGAGACTTTGGATATGATTGAACCATGGGATGTAGAGTTCAACATAGTATTATTTATTCGAGATTACGACAGGTCTAAGAGATAGTCAAGAAAATATTTGTGGGAGAGATGTCGATTGTATTTTTGGATTCAATATGATAGTTCTCTTGGGGATAAGATGACATTGCAGGCTATCTAGCATGGTCAGGATAAATTGTGTTGAGTTTTTAAGTTTTTTTGATAGAAACCTATGTATTATTATTATGGATACATTATTGAAAGAGTTTATGTTTTTCACTTTTTAAGACCATTTGAATATATTTCCTCTTGATTGATTTGGAGTAAGGTTTTGATGTGATAAATGAACCCAACAGTCTGTCCAGTTTAAAATTTGGTCTAAGGGCCCATTTAGGATTCCTGTAATGGGAATAAGGATGTTTAGGGATTCCCATATGGGTGAGATGATGTTCATCGATGGGTTAGGAGCTGAGTCAGATGTTTCGGATTCCAATTTTGGGTAATGGTCAATGATTTGAGATGGATAGGATATAATGAACAATAGCATCCCCATGTCATGTTGAATCGATGGAATGATAGTTCTCGGATATAATTATAGTGAATTTAGGTTTAATAATTGATCCCATTGACTGGTGGTGTGAACCCATTATTGTTGTAGATGTGATAGTGGGGTTGAGGGTTAGATAACAATTGTTTTTAACGCTAATTGATGTGATATTTATGGATTCATTTTCTCAGGTGTTGGATGTGGCAAGATACCTATGAAAAATTATTTCACTAGGAATTTTATCTCATATTTTTTTCTACTCTCCTTCATAGACCTATTTTTTATGGGTTTTGATAGATCATGGATGATCAGGATAAGTTCACTATAACACCCTCATTTTTGTGACTTTTTTTTGAATTAATTAATTTTATTTTATATCGTGTATTAAAATATAAACTAAGTCAATATTTAATTATATGATACACCAATATATGATTTCATATATGTATAACTAACTTAACTTACAATACAAACAATACCGAGTTTCTACAAAACATCATTTTTTCGTTATAATTATTTGAATGAGTTAGTTATAACCTATTTGTTAGACATATTAATATGAAAAATCAGAAATAATTTTAAAATATTAATTATATTGTTTTTAAATAAATAAAACATATTAATTATAAATAATGTAAAATTGGTAAAGTCCTTATATTTTTGAAAATACTGTTTTCTCAAATGATCTGATTTTTATTTCCTTATGTAATAAATAATAAAATTAATTTCATAAAATATTAGAAATTTAATTTTATAAACTAAAATTAATATTTATAATTCAGAATTTCAAAATTATCTTAGGGTGGATTTTAGGGATTGTTTTTTAGATACTAAATTTTTGGATGAATATTGAAAAATACTGAATTTTAATTCAAAACATCCTTTTCATCAAATTTGTTGTATATTTTAATTGTATTTTATGTTTTTTTTAATGTTGAATAGGTAAATTTTGAACAAATTTATTCAATTTAAGTCATTTGAACCAATTTATTATTGAAATTGGATATAAAGGAAACCCAAGTGAAAAAACATATTTGCTTAAAAACCTGATGTCGCAACACATCTGCAGGATTAATTTTAAATTAATTTGTAACACATATGTGGTAAATTTTTTGAAAAAATGGGATATATATTTTTAATAAGTGTAATTTATAATTTCTAATATGGTCAAAATATATTTTTTAGCAAATATATTATATAATTTGATTAAAATTAAATATAGCGATTATTAGAAAAATTAGTTTAACAATGAACTAAAACTTATACATAATGCCCAAAACAAACTATAAAATTGTCCGAAAGACACTATATATTCATAATTAGAACATATCCTCCCTTGTATCTGATGTGTTCTATTATTGGAGCCACTATTCAATGGGAAATCATGGGGGGAATTTCCTTTTAAAAATTTAAGAGTATGCTGCTCCTCCACTATAAAAGGGCTCTCAAACCTCCCCCCTATCCACACAACTAAAGTCCTTTTTCTCACCCAAAATTTACTCAAATTAACTCCCAAAATCCTTCCACTCATCATTTTATCCTCCCTTTAGGAGTACATCCATCCACATAATCCCTTTGGTATAGTCCAAGATTAGTTATCCAAAGAAGAGGTAACATCCTTCCTCAACCTCATTTGTTTTGTTTTATACTCCACCAACAAAAATTATATTATTATATGATTATATAATAACATAAGTATCATTAATATAATTATATTTCTTTCTCTAAGGGTTATATATACACTTAAAATATATCCATCTAATGGGTAATGAAAATATCGTTCTTGTGAATGACAAACTACAGACTCACGAAGTGATATAGTTCATTTTTCCATTACCACCTATAATAGTTGTTAATTACGTTGGAAACTATGTTTTCATATGATATATATATGATATATAAGACGTTTTTATGCATGTAGAACTATTATATTACACAAAACATTTTCTTTCAATTTTTTAATTGGATAATTTCATTTGGAGAAATATTGACTACTACTTCATAATAGTGATTGATTTGTTCACAGTCTACTTGGAATGTATTAAAAGAGGTTTAAGTGAACTTATATTATATATATTGTATAATAATGATAATTTAATGATGACACCCCTCTATATATAGTCAATGTTTTTCAATACAACAATAAAATGGATACAATTTTCATGCCTACAAACGACCTATCGTCTCCATGAATAGTGTGTTCTATTTAATCATTATTTAGTTTATAGATTGTTATAAATACTTTTATAATGAATATATATTATATTAATATCATTATTTACATTTGTTTAAATTACTAAATCATGATCTAATTATGATGATCATGAATAACTTCTCAAAACATGTATAATCAAGAAAACAGATTTTAGCCACTGTGAAACCATAACATGGAATTGTTATTAAATCAATAATATACAGTAATAATAAAACCATATATCATATTACATATAATATTATTAATCTTTAAATTATTTATAATAATTTTTTTTATTTTACAGGAGGTTTTTTACCTGTACGAAATGAGTAAATATATAAAATAAGTAGTTGTCAAGACTCATTTTTATTTCTAAAATATTTTATCCTTATTCACCACTCATTTATTTTATGTGTTGTATATAATGACCATGATTATATTCTATGATTATTATCCATATATATATATATATGGTTATTTTTATATCCATTTTATGATCTATCTTTGATGGGGTTTATGTATCAAAAGTAACAAGATCGATAAAGTAGTTTTTTTTATCAATTTTTTCATCTTTGAGACACAATACAAGAATTTAAAAATCTATGTTTTAAAAAATGTTTTCAAAAATGATTTTAATTATTTTATTTAAATTAATTTTCAAGAAAAAATAATTTTAGAAATGTTTTATGGTTTTTAAATAATGCTTTATTTTTTTCAATTTTCTTTTAATGAATTTGATTTCGAATCATTTTCAAGATTTCTTTATATATTATCAATGTGTTTTCAAATTAAGGGGTTCTCAAATGTTTCTAAGATTTATTTGTATATTTTTAATGTGTTTAAATTTAAATGGGTTTCAAAACATTTCGATGATTCCTTTTTATGTTTTCTTTTTTATTTTCATAAAAAATGTTATTCAAAAGTTTAAATGCTTTAAAAAAATTAAATATGAAAGGAAATTTTCCTCAATAAATATTTACAAGATATTAAAATTTATATTACAAAAATGATGTCATCTATTGGTGTTACTCATTATTTTATAAGGAAATGATCCAATGATCCATTTATAAAATTTCTATGTATTTTTTATGTTTTAATGGTCTGATTTTTAATTAACTAATTTACTTTTAATAAGTTATATGATTATGAAACCAGTTTATTTTTATGGGTTATTAATTTTTTGAAATGATAATTAAACTTGTCTCTTTTCTACATGTTAAAATATGATTACATGTTTATGACTTCCATTTCATTTCATGGGTTATGATATAATTTTTTATGATCTTGTGCATATTTATTTTTGATTTCATTATGAGATGAGAGAGATCTATATCACCCTCCAATGGAATGGGTGATGATTTATATTTAATGAAAAAATGATAGGAATCATGTTAAAGGGTTTAATCTACTGTGGAAGATGGGGAAAACTAATCCACTATGGGAATATGGGGAAACGTGATCTACTATGGGAAGATGGGGAAACTTTCTCCACTATGGGATGATGGGGAAACATAATCGCTTAAGAGTAAAGGACTACAACTAGGGATGCAATGTTTCCCACCCAGTACATGTAGTCCTCATGAAACACCCTTTTATGTTTTTGAAATGTGACCATACTTATTGGGAAAGATATTACATGTTTAAGTATCTACCTTAATTAATTTTCTTATTCCTATATTATCCTTTCAAGGATTATAGTCTTGATTTCATTGTGATACATGTATTGTAAAATTACATTATTTATGATAAGATTCATTTTTGTGATCTTTGATATGAATGAAATGATCATATAAGGTTATGATCACATTCTCATATAATTACACTCATGTTTATTCTTACATATCTCCCATATTTACCATTACTGAGCATCTCAACTCACCTTGTTTTGTATTTCCATTCCCCAATGTTATGAAGATATGTATTTTTTGTGACGTGTCTATGAATTGTATTAGTCATGAAGAAGAAATGGGTGATAATGTAGCTCAATTATGTACCAATGTTTAAATATCCATGTTTCCAAATCCACTAGGGTAATATCATCTTTTGGTGTCTATTTGTGTAATGTATCAATTATTTTTCAAAATAGATGTATTGTTAATATATGAAAATATAGGGTTTCTATATTTGGAATTGGAGAAAAAGTTTAGTCATCCTTTGGAAACTAGGATGAGAGAACCATAATGATAAATATAAAGACATATCTAACGACGAATCTAAGGATTATAAAAATTATAGTAAAATATCAGGGAATATTTGTAATGGATAAAGGAGGTGGTTACATAGAAATAAGTATTTTTTTGAATAATAAATATGGACATCGTTATATCATAGATGTACCTAGGAGTAACAACTCTGACATGGGGCATCTATCTTGACAGAAGCTTAACCCACTACCCGACAATATGCCTTATGTCACACCGATTTTGACATTCCATGGGGATATTACTTGGGAATACCAAAACTCTTAAAAATCCATCATGATGGATTTTAAAAATAAGTTGTCTATGAATAACATTGGTTAAACAGAGAGCACCATTGATTAAATAATGTTCCATAATTTATATATAATATAAGATTTTTTTCATGATTATGTGGTTCCCCACTATGACACTACTAGAAAAGGGGGCAGTGGAGGCCCCCTGACTCGGGCGACCGCCATTGGCGGCCGCTATAGCCCACCTTTAGCGACCGCCAATGGCGGTCGCTAACCTCCCTAAAAATATTCGGGGGGTTTCTGCGCCCCCCCCCCCCCCCGCGCCCTCTCGATCTCTGCCCTAACCCCTCGCCGCCCTCCCTCGCGCCGCCCTCCCCTCCTCCGCCGCCCGGCCTCCCCCGCCGCCCGGCCTCCCCCGCCGCCCGGCCTCCCCCGCCTCCCGGCCTCCCCCTCCGCCCGCCCTCCCCCGCCGCCCGCCCTCCCCCGCCGCCCGCCCTCCCCCGCCGCCCGCCCTCCCCCGCCGCCCGCCCTCCCCCGCCGCCCGTCCTCCCCCGCCGCCTGCCTTCCGGCCTCCGGCCGCCGCCCTCCGCCTTCGGGCCTCCGGCCGCCGCCCTCCGGCCTCTCGGCCCTCCCCCCCCCACCCCGGACGGCACCCGCACCCCGGACAGCCCCCAGCGCGCACTCCGGACCGCCCCCCGTACCCCGAACGCCTCCCCGCACCCCGGACAACACCCCCCCGCGCACTCCGGACCGCCCCCCGCACCCCGGACGCCTCCCCGCACCCCGGACAGCACCCCCCCGCGCACTCCGGACCGCCCCCCGCACCCCGGACGCCTCCCCGCACCCCGGACAGCCCCCCCTGCACTCGGACACCCCCCTCCGAACCCGGACAGCCCCCCCCCCCCCCCCCCCCGCACTCGGACACCCCCCCTCCGAACCCGGACAGCCCCCCTGCACCCCGGACAGGCCCCCCGCACCCCGGACACCCCACCCCGCACCCCCGACAGCCCCCCTGCACCCCAGACAGCCCCCCCTCCCCCGCACCTCGGACACCCCCGCACCCCGAACACCCCTGCCCGCACCCCTGACAGGCCCCCGACACCCCGGACACCCCTCCCCGCACCTCGGACAGCCCCCCCCCCCCCCCCCCCCCGACCCCGGACACCCCCCCCCCCCCTCGCTGCCCGTCCCCCGTCCCCTCACCGCCTCCTCTCCTCCAGCTCCCCGCCGCCGCCGCCGCCCGTCCCCTCCCTTGTCGCACCGCCTTTGGCTCCGGCTCCCCTTCGCTGCTCCTCTCCCTCGCAGCACCGCCTTCGGCTCCCCTCCCTTTCAGGTTTGTAGCTCAATCAGGTAACATGAGCTTTCAGTTACATTATTATTTTATCAATGGTTCATAAACAAATGATTAATATTTATTTTGAATATAGTTGATTTGAAAAATGTAAATGTAATAAGTATTGTGTAAATGTTTGTTATACAGATATTATTATGGATAAGAGTTGGATTTATCTTCCAAATCGAACGTCTAGAGAATATTTCAATGGCATTATGCAGTTTATTGACTTCACGAGAGGATTTGAAAGTGACTATATTAGTTGTCCATGTAGAAAATGTGCTAACAGATATCAATTCACACGAGATACTGTGAGGGAGAACCTTTTCTTTAATGGATTTCTGAAAAATTATAAGAGTTGGACTCGTCATGGAGAAGAATATGTTCGTTGTCAAAATACAGATGCAGCTCAGATGGATGTTGATGCAAGGATGACTGATCCAATGCATGAAATGCTTACTGAAATGGTACGTGGGTTTGATCCTGAAGGCATTGACATCCAGAATCTTGAGACCGGTGAGATAAATCTTCGCTCTGGTGCAGATCGTGATTCGAGGAGGTTTTATGAAGTACTTGATGATGCGAAAACAGAATTATATCCTGGATGTACTTCTTACAATAAACTGTCGTTCATCGTGGAGTTGTTGCATTTGAAGACTTTGAACAATTGGTCAGACACATCATTCGACATGCTTTTGGTTTTATTGAAAAAAGTTCTTCCTGTCGACGCTAAGATTCCTGAGTCGTATTACTATGCTCGTAAGTTGACAGAGAACTTAGGTTTTACATATGAGACTATAGATGCATGTGAAAACAACTGTATGTTGTTTAGAAATGAAACTGCTCATTTGGATATCTGTACGGTTTGTGGCGCTTTCAGGTGGAAAGAGAACAGGGGAAATAAGACTCATCAAAGTCAGATTGCGATACAGGGGAAACCGATTGCCGTAAAGCAAATGCGTTACTTTCCCCTTAAACCGAGGTTGAAAAGATTTTTTATGTCATCTAAAGTTTCTAATTTAATGAGATGGCATGCAGAAAGAGTTCATGAAAGTGACATGTTAACCCACCCGGCAGACTCTCATGCATGGAAGGATTTTGATAAGAGACATCCCGACTTTGCTAAAGATGTTCGTAATGTCTGATTGGGATTGGCAGCAGATGGTTTCAATCCATTCAAGTCTATGGTTGGTGCAACTCATAGCACATGGCCCGTGGTGTTGGTTCCATATAATCTTCCTCCGTGGCTTTGTATGAAGCAACAATTTATATTACTTTCCACTCTTATTGATGGACCTAAAAGTCCGGGGGATAAGATTGATGTTTACCTTCAGCCATTGATTGATGAGTTGAATGAATTTTGGGGCGATGGTGTGATGACTTATGACTGCGAAACGAATGAAATGTTCAAACTACATGCAGCTTTATTGTGGACAATCAATGACTTCCCAGCTTATGCAAATTTATCAGGCTGGAGTACGAAAGGGGAATTTGCTTGCCCTTGTTGCAATAAAAGTAAAAAATCTGTATGGCTTAAACATTCCAAAAAATGGGCATACATGGGTCACAGGCGTTTTCTCCCTCCCCAGCACAGGTTCAGAAAGGACAGAGTGGCATTTGATGGTTCTAGAGAGTTCAGCCCAGCACCAAAGATCATGACAGGAGTCGAAATGTTATCGCAGATTGAGGAAGAAAACATCCGCACGGTATATGAAATTCAGGATTTGGTGGCTCCTCCAGTACGTAATATTCGTGCTGCGGGTAGGCAGCGCAGTCACAATTGGAAAAAGAAAAGTATTTTTTATAGTCTTCCGTATTGGAAAACTAACATGTTGAGGCATAATTTGGATGTCATGCACATTGAAAAAAATGTTTGTGATAACATATTGTGGACCATTTTAGGTGTCAGTGGAAAGTCAAAGGACCATGTTAATGCACGCCGTGATTTGGAAGAAATGGGTTTAAGGAAACAGTTGCATTTACAGTTAGCTGAGGGAAACAAGGCATATATGCCTGCTGCACAGTATTCGATGACTACAGAGGAGAAAGAGACATTTCTTTCCATTTTGAAGATGGTCAAGGTGCCTGATGGTTACTCTTCTAATATTTCAAAGTGTGTGAATCTGACGAGCAAGACATTGCAAGGGTTGAAAAGTCATGACAATCACATATTACTTCAGCAGTTGATTCCAATCGCAATTTGTGATTGTTTATCCCCCAATGTTGTTCAGCCCTTGATTGAGATGAGTAATTTTTTTAGACAGCTTTGTTTAAGAAATCAACGAATGAGTGATTTAAAAAGTTTACAGGACCGAATTGTACTTACGCTTTGTCACTTTGAGAAACTTTTCCCCCCCTCATTTTTCGATGTTATGGTCCACTTAACAGTGCACCTAACTGATGAAGTAATGGATGCTAGTCCAGTGCAATTCAGGTGGATGTATCCTATTGAACGGTATTTGAGTACATTGAAAAGATTTGTACGCAACAGAGCTCGTCCAGAGGCATCAATAGCCAATGGTTATTTGATGGACGAGTGTACTACCTTTTGTGCAGAATATCTTACGGATGTTGAAACAAAATTAGATAAGCCCTCTCGGATTCATGATGGTCCAGTTGGAGAAGGAACCACATTTGATATGGACAACATCGAGTGGATACAAGCACATCGATATATCTTGTTCAATACTCCATCAGTTGCACCATTAATGCAGTAAGTATCTTATCAATGTGCTTGTATAACTTTTACATGTTTTCTTTGCATAAGTTGATCTTTTAAACATCGCGTAATCACTTGCAGGAAACACATTAATGAGATAAAAGAAGAGATGCATCGTGCGACTGAGTTGCAAATTCAACAATCTCATTATGCGGCATTTCATGATTGGTTCAAGGATTATGTATGTATAAATTGATTTTCATTATGAGTGAAGTATTAAACTAATTCTTTCTGCATATATCAGTATTGATTTTTATAAATTATGTAGGTTCGTAAGCTGAGGGAGTTAGGGGACCCCACGTTACCTGAAGTATTTATCCAACTGGCTGAGGGTCCATCTATAACCGCTCGTCGTTATAAAGCTATTGATGCTAATGGTTTTCGATTTCGCATTAAAGATGTTGATGACAAACGAGAAACACAAAACAGTGGAATCAGTTGTCCCTTTGTCGATTCTGGTTATTACTATGGTCAATTGATAGACATCATTGAAGTTGTATACACACACGGTTTGAAGTACATATTGTTAAAGTGTAATTGGGTTGATCCAGTGCGTGGATGTAAAGTCGATCAATATCAGTTTTCATTAGTGAATTTTAACTACATGTTATACAGAAATAATGAACGAGTTGAGAATGAACCTTTCATCTTGACATCACAAGCGGAACAAGTATTCTTCGTTACTTTGCCTTCGGATCCAAGTTGGCAAGTTGTTGTCAAAATGTCTCGGCGAGGAGTGTTTTTATTTGAAGAAGATGAACCCGAGACTGTTCCGTTTGTTTACCAACAACTTGATCAACATACCGTAGTTCAACGTGAAGAAGATATTTATTGGGTCAGAGCGGCTGTTGAAGGAGAAACGGTCGATTTGCATGCTTAATGAAAGGTATAATTGTTTTCCCGCTATTCAGTAGAATGTCCTAGGATATCATAAATTATCTAATCATTTTATAAATCCTTATAAGTTTTAATCCTCACTTTTGTAAGTTAATTCAGTCATAAATATTTAGGTTGATTAACTTTCTGATTTTTTAAAATTCATTCACAACTAATTATTCAATCCATTTTTTGTTTGATTAACAGTTGTACAAGTTTGATTTATTAAGAACTATCCAATTTATCTTTTAAACACTTTGGACTCATTACTGATATTTTGTATGATTGCAGACATGTCAGGGGAAGAGGCAGAAAATCCACATCATCCATCTGAGGCATCTACGTCTCAGGGTCGAGGTATGTTTGACAGTCATTATCTATATTATTTATGTAATTAACATATATATATATATATATATAACATTTGTCAATTTATATATAAAATTGTTTTCAACAGGATCAGACTCGGCTGCTTCTTCCTCTCGCAGGAGAGGCCCTGGTCGTGGCATATTAGCATGGAATTCCGACACGACGATAGATGTTTCATTTGATGAGGTATTTCATCCCGTGGGACCGAATGCCCCGGCATTTATTCGTCAGCTGGGTCATATCATACGTGACCCACATCGATTTCCATTGACCACGCGTGATTGGGCTTCTATCCCTCAGGACACATTAGATCGTCTATGGAGGGAGGTTCAGGTAAGAAAATAATTTTACTTTATTTTCTATTTATAAATAATACTAATATGTTTGATTATTTTCATTATAGCAAAATTTGAAAGTATGCCCTGAAGAGTTCCGGCCCGTGTGTATGAGCAAATGCCGTAAGCTGTGGAAAGATTATAAAGGCAAAGTGAAGAGGGACCACTGGGTACCAAATGTGGGTGCCCCTGACATTTTGGAAAAAGTCCCGAGAGGTGTCCTCCCGGCTCAGTGGCGTGACTTGGTTGCATATTGGTCTACTGAGGGTGTTGCGGTTTGTATATTAATTATTTTTCTGTATATATATTTTCAAGAATATGTGATTTGTTTGAAATTTGAATGAATTGAATGTAGGAGGTGTCAACACGCCATTCGGAGAATCGAGCGTTGCAGGGACCAGCTCACAGGCTCGGGACTCGTCACGTGTCTCAAATCCGACATGAGGTATATATTATTCACTTTTTAATTAATTAATTAATATGGTTTTGTGTTTATATTCTTTTAATATACAGTTGCGAGGGCAAGGTGCAGCAACTGATAAAATGTCGGTGTGGATAAGGACTCGTGATCGCAATGATCCAGAGGTTGCAGCATTGATAGTAAGTGTCTGTACTTACCAATACTTACATAAATCTTTATATTAACATATATATATTTATATATATTTAAATATTTCACAGGATCAATTTGAAGCTGAGTTAGAACATCTGCCAGAGGACCAGCGACAGCTTCCCATGCGACGGGATGAGATCTTTCATCGCATTATTGGTCGGGACGGGCATGGCTATAGTTTGACCTATGGAGCAGGGATTCCTCGTTCTGTAGTGTCACGCGCTGCGGTTGTCGGTCCTGCTGTTGCTCATATGACACAGCAGATGTCAGATTTTGAGGCACGACTGCGCGCTTCCGAGGAGACAAATGCGCAATTGACAGCTGAGGTAAGAGCACTGCGGGAATATGTGCGTCGAGCTGATGGTACAGGGGATCATACGACGCAGGTATATACTGTATTTATTTATTTAATTTAAATTATTTTTGTTATTAAAATATTTATAATGTTTATTTGTTGTAGGCACCTGGTCCACCAGAAGGAGGTAACAGTGATGGCAACGCATGACGCACCATATATTCACGAGATATGTTTTTTGTTTTTACTGGTAGGGTTGACATTGATGTACTGTATTTATTCATTTAAGTAATGCATTATTACCATCCATGGTGGTCTTTTAAATATTTTATACACATATTGAGTTTTTGATCAGATAATCTTGAATGATTCTACATTTGAAAAAGTCGAACTAATTCCAACAGATCAATAAATCTGATATTATAGATTATGTATTATCCAATATATTTTTTATAAATTTTTGTATGGTATCGATAAAAGAAATATGTATTAATTAGATGTTATCACTTTTATTTTTCACTTTTGTAATCAATGGGATGACCTTTGCACCCCCGGAGAGCCCCCCGCACCGCCGTACAGCCCCCCGCACCCCCGTACAGCCACCCGCGCACCCCCGTACAGCCCCCCGCACCCCCGTACAGCCCCCCCGCACCCCCGTACAGCCCCCCCGCACCCCCGTACAGCCCCCCGCACCGCCGTACAACCCCCGCACCCCCGTACAGCCACCCGCGCACCCCCGTACAGCCCCCCGCACCCCCGTACAGCCCCCCCGCACCCCCGTACAGCCCCCCGCACCCCCGTACAGCCCCCCGCACCCCCGTACAACCCCCCGAACCCCCGTACTGCCCCCCCGCCACCCCCGTACAGCCCCCCCCCCCTCGCACCCCCGTACAGCCCCCCGCACCCCCGTACAGCCCCCCCCCGCACCCCCGTACAGCCCCCCGCACCCCCGTACAGCCCCCCCGCACCCCCGCCACCCCCGTACAGCCCCCCCGCACCCCCGTACAGCCCCCCCCCCCGCACCCCCGTACAGCCCCCCGCACCCCCGTACAGCCCCCCCGCACCCCCGTACAACCCCCCGCACCCCCGTACTGCCCCCTGCCACCCCCGTACAGGCCCCCGCCACCCCCGTACAGGCCCCCGCACCCCCGTACAGCCCCCCCGCACCCCCGTACAGCCCCCCGAACCCCCGTACAGCCCCCCGCCACCCCCGTACAGCCCCCCGCCACCCCCGTACAGCCCCCCGCACCCCCGTACAGCCCCCCCCCCCCCCTCCCGCACCCCCGTACAGCCCCCCGAACCCCCGTACAGCCCCCCGCCACCCCCGTACAGCCCCCCGCCACCCCCGGAGAGCCCCCCCGCCACCCCCGTACAGCCCCCCCGCACCCCCGTACAGCCCCCCGCCACCCCCGTACAGCCCCCCGCACCCCCGTACAGCCCCCCGCCACCCCCCGTAAAGCCCCCCCCGCACCCCCGTACAGCCCCCCAAACCCCCGTACAGCCCCCCTCGCACCCCCGTACAGCCCCCCCCGCACCCCCGTACAGCCCCCCCGATTGTGTCGTTTTCAGCAGCGCGGCGCGCGCTGAAATGGCGCGTTGGGGGGTCAAAACCACCCGAACGACCTCCGAATGCCACGAAACCGTACGACAACATCCGGGGCGTCAATTGTGAAATGGTCGGCCAGACGGCACCTCATTCGGAGGTGTCGTGCGACCGCGGCGGCCGGAAACGCGTTTCCGGCGCCGTTAAACTCCAAAACGGCGTGCGGCGGTCCGATTCGGAGCAAACGTGCTCCGAACGACCTGAAACCGCACGGGGACGAGAGGAATATTATTCCAGAGATGCAGGAGGAGGCCGCACGTCCATCGGACGTGCGGTGCGCGCGGCACGCCCGATTGTGTCGTTTTCAGCAGCGCGGCGCGCGCTGAAATGGCGCGTTGGGGGGTCAAAACCACCCGAACGACCTCCGAATGCCACGAAACCGTACGACAACATCCGTGGCGTCAATTGTGAAATGGTCGGCCAGACGGCACCTCATTCGGAGGTGCCGTGCGACCGCGGCGGCCGGAAATGCGTTTCCGGCGCCGTTAAACACCAAAACGGCGTGCGGCGGTCCGATTCGGAGCAAACGAGCTCCGAACGACCTGAAACCGCACAGGGACGACAGGAATATTATTCCTGAGATGTAGGAGGAGGCCGCACGTCCATCGGACGTGCGGTGCGCGCGGAACGCCCGATTGTGTCGTTTTCAGCAGCGCGGCACGCGCTGAAATGGCGCGTTGGGGGGTCAAAACCACCCGAACGACCTCCGAATGCCACGAAACCGTACGACAACATCCGGGGCGTCAATTGTGAAATGGTCGGCCAGACGGCACCTCATTCGGAGGTGCCGTGCGACCGCGGCGGCCGGAAACGCGTTTCCGGCGCCATTAAACACCAAAACGGCGTGCGGCGGTCCGATTCGGAGCAAACGTGCTCCGAACGACCTGAAACCGCACGGGGACGAGAGATATATTATTCCTGAGATGCAGGAGGAGGCCGCACGTCCATCGGACGTGCGGTGCGCGCGGCACGCCCGATTGTGTCGTTTTCAGCAGCGCGGCGCGCGCTGAAATGGCGCGTTGGGGGGTCATAACCACCCGAACGACCTCCGAATGCCACGAAACCGTACGACAACATCCGGGGCGTCAATTGTGAAATGGTCGGCCAGACGGCACCTCATTCGGAGGTGTCGTGCGACCGCGGCGGCCGGAAACGCGTTTCCGGCGCCGTTAAACACCAAAACGGCGTGCGGCGGTCCGATTCGGAGCAAACGTGCTCCGAACGACCTGAAACCGCACGGGGACGAGAGGAATATTATTCCTGAGATGCAGGAGGAGGCCGCACGTCCATCGGACGTGCGGTGCGCGCGGCACGCCCGATTGTGTCGTTTTCAGCAGCGCGGCGCGCGCTGAAATGGCGCGTTGGGGGGTCATAACCACCCGAACGACCTCCGAATGCCACGAAACCGTACGACAACATCCGGGGCGTCAATTGTGAAATGGTCGGCCAGACGGCACCTCATTCGGAGGTGCCGTGCGACCGCGGCGGCCGGAAACGCGTTTCCGGCGCCGTTAAACTCCAAAACGGCGTGCGGCGGTCCGATTCGGAGCAAACGTGCTCCGAACGACCTGAAACCGCACGGGGACGAGAGGAATATTATTCCTGAGATGCAGGAGGAGGCCGCACGTCCATCGGACGTGCGGTACGCGCGGCACGCCCGATTGTGTCGTTTTCAGCAGCGCGGCGCGCGCTGAAATGGCGCGTTGGGGGGTCAAAACCACCCGAACGACCTCCGAATGCCACGAAACCGTACGACAACATCCGTGGCGTCAATTGTGAAATGGTCGGCCAGACGGCACCTCATTCGGAGGTGCCGTGCGACCGCGGCGGCCAGAAACGCGTTTCCGGCGCCGTTAAACACCAAAACGGCGTGCGGCGGTCCGATTCGGAGCAAACGAGCTCCGAACGACCTGAAACCGCACGGGGACGACAGGAATATTATTCCTGAGATGCAGGAGGAGGCCGCACGTCCATCGGACGTGCGGTGCGCGCGGCACGCCCGATTGTGTCGTTTTCAGCAGCGCGGCGCGCGCTGAAATGGCGCGTTGGGGGGTCAAAACCACCCGAACGACCTCTGAATGCCACGAAACCGTACAAAAACATCCGGGACGTCAATTGTGAAATGGTCGGCTAGACGGCACCTCATTCGGAGGTGCCGTGCGACCGCGGCGGCCGGAAACGCGTTTCTGGCGCCGTTAAACACCAAAACGGCGTGCGGCGGTCCGATTCGGAGCAAACGTGCTCCGAACGACCTGAAACTGCACGGGGACGACAGGAATATTATTCCTGAGATGCAGGAGGAGGCCGCACGTCCATCGGACGTGCGGTGCGCGCGGCACGCCCGATTGTGTCGTTTTCAGCAGCGCGGCGCGCGCTGAAATGGCGCGTTGGGGGGTCAAAACCACCCGAACGACCTCTGAATGCCACGAAACCGTACGACAACATCCGGGGCGTCAATTGTGAATTGGTCGGCCAGACGGCACCTCATTCGGAGGTGCCGTGCGACCGCGGCGGCCGGAAGCGCGTTTCCGGCGCCGTTAAACACCAAAACGGCGTGCGGCGGTCCGATTCGGAGAAAACGTGCTCCGAACGACCTGAAACCGCACGGGGACGAGAGGAATATTATTCCTGAGATGCAGGAGGAGGCCGCACGTCCATCGGACGTGCGGTGCGCGCGGCACGCCCGATTGTGTCATTTTCAGCAGCGCGGCGCGCGCTGAAATGGCGCGTTGGGGGGTCAAAACCACCCGAACGACCTCCGAATGCCACGAAACCGTACGAAAACATCTGGGGCGTCAATTTTGAAATGGTCGGCAAGACGGCACCTCATTCGGAGGTGCCGTGCGACCGCGGCGGCCGGAAACGCGTTTCCGGCGCCGTTAAACACCAAAACGGCGTGCGGCGGTCCGATTCGGAGAAAACGTGCTCCGAACGACCTGAAACCGCACGGGGACGAGAGGAATATTATTCCTGAGATGCAGGAGGAGGCCGCACGTCCATCGGACGTGCGGTGCGCGCGGCACGCCCGATTGTGTCGTTTTCAGCAGCGCGGCGCGCGCTGAAATGGCGCGTTGGGGGGTCATAACCACCCGAACGACCTCCGAATGCCACGAAACCGTACGACAACATCCGGGGCGTCAATTGTGAAATGGTCGGCCAGACGGCACCTTATTCGGAGGTTCCGTGCGACCGCGGCGGCCGGAAACGCGTTTCCGGCGCCGTTAAACTCCAAAACGGCGTGCGGCGGTCCGATTCGGAGCAAACGTGCTCCGAACGACCTGAAACCGCACGGGAACGACAGGAATATTATTCCTGAGATGCAGGAGGAGGCCGCACGTCCATCGGACGTGCGGTGCGCGCGGCACGCCCGATTGTGTCGTTTTCAGCAGCGCGGCGCACGCTGAAATGGCGCGTTGGGGGGTCAAAACCACCCGAACGACCTCCGAATGCCACGAAACCGTACGACAACATCCGTGGCGTCGATTGTAAAATGGTCGGCCAGACGGCACCTCATTCGGAGGTGCCGTGCGACCGCGGCGGCCGGAAACGCGTTTCCGGCGCCGTTAAACACCAAAACGGCGTGCGGCGGTCCGATTCGGAGCAAACGAGCTCCGAACGACCTGAAACCGCACGGGGACGACAGGAATATTATTCCTGAGATGCAGGAGGAGGCCGCATGTCCATCGGACGTGCGGTGCGCGCGGCACGCCTGATTGTGTCGTTTTCAGCAGCGCGGCGCGCGCTGAAATGGCGCGTTGGGGGGTCAAAACCACCCGAACGACCTCCGAATGCCACGAAACCGTACGACAACATTAGGGGCGTCAATTGTGAAATGGTCGGCCAGACGGCACCTCATTCGGAGGTGCCGTGCGACCGCGGCGGCCGGAAACGCGTTTCCGGCGCCGTTAAACACCAAAACGGCGTGCGGCGGTCCGATTCGGAGCAAACGTGCTCCGAACGACCTGAAACCGCACGGCGACGACAGTAATATTATTCCTGAGATGCAGGAGGAGGCCGCACGTCCATCGGACGTGCGGTGCGCGCGGCACGCCCGATTGTGTCGTTTTCAGCAGCGCGTCGCGCGCTGAAATGGCGCGTTGGGGGGTCAAAACCACCCGAACGACCTCCGAATGCCACGAAACCGTACGACAACATCCGGGGCGTCAATTGTGAAATGGTCGGCCAGACGGCACCTCATTCGGAGGTGCCGTGCGACCGCGGCGGCCGGAAACGCGTTTCCGGCGCCGTTAAACACCAAAACGGTGTGCGGCGGTCCGATTCGGAGCAAACGTGCTCCGAACGACCTGAAATGAGATTATTTCTTGAATCGAAGTTTTTAAATTATTATAGCACAATGATTTGATATTATATATATATTAAATATATATTAAATATATATTAAAACATTTAAAATATATTATATATATATATATATTTAAAATATTGTATTTAATAGTATATATATATATATATTTATAGCACAATGATTTGTATTTAAAATATTGTATTTAATAGTATATATATATTATAGCACAATGAATTGTATTTAAAATATTGTATTTAATAGTATATATATATTATAGCACAATGATTTGATATTATATATATATTAAATATATATTAAAACATTTAAAATATATTATATATATATATATATTTATATTTATATTCAATTCAATAAAAAAATTTTTTAAATTTTTTTTTTTTTAGAATAGCGACCGCCATTGGCGGTCGCTAAAGGCCTCTAGCGACGAGGCAACAGCGACCGCCATTGGCGGTCGCTGCGCGGCCGCTACAGCCCTTTAGCGACCGCCAATGGCGGTCGCTAATGGCCTTATATATAGTAGTGTGATAATTGTTTATTACTCTATGATTTTCATTTTTATTCAATGGTTGGAACCTGATTGATCCATATTGATAGTGATTTCAATGTAAATTTCAGTGATTCTTCATCTAAAAATATGAATTCTATGGGATCTAGATTGAAAAACATCATTTTATTCTCACACAGATTTCTCAAGCTAGAAATCATGGTGAGATTTTTCAAGAGTAAACGAGGCAAAAATGTTCAGTTGAGTGCTCCATAATGAAATTACCACCTACATTCAACTAGTTTTTTTGATAAACATGTTTCTAAACATTGGATAAATTTCACTGAAAATATAATCTTCATTCTATATTTTTCACAACACGAGAATTTCACGTTGGCTGTTTATTAGTTATAAGATGAAGGAAAATAGTAGTGGAATGTAATCAAGAATATGAGGAAGAAAAATGAAATTGAATCCATGGATCGGGATAAGTTCAAGTACTTATTCCTCAATAATTTATTTCTTTATGTTCTTTATACAAAATGAAAAACGAGTTCCTTGAGATTAAGTAAAAGGATCGTGAATTGGTAGGTACCCATGAGACTAATTTAATTAATCTGTTGAGGTATGCTTCTAGAATCATCGTTCTACTAAAAAATAAGGCTTATAGGTTTATTCAGTGGATAAAATCCATGTATCAGAAGGGTTTTTACCATAAGAGACATTAGTAGCTATGAAAAAATTGTGTGTTGTGAAATCAAAGATGAAATGTCGGTAAGAGTTACATATGAATTTGAATTTTTTAACAGTAATAATATGATGGACGTCAAATGAAAATCTAAAACTCATGAAGATAAGATGATGATCCATACTTTATGCTATATGTGTTTAATTAAGCATAGAGGGATTTGTCTTATGGGGTCTAATCAGAGTTTTATGTATATAGGGGAAGGCCATTGGGTAATTTATTTTTTCACTAATGGTATGAAGTTGACCAATGATCCAAATAGAGGAAAAACTACATAGAATGAACCTCCGACGGTTTAGTGCATCAAGTGTAATGAAGATGGGGATTATGATAAAAAATTCCCACACCCAAGGGTTAGTGATGATGATCAGTTTTTATAATATCTTAATTCAATGTACAAGGGGAAATATCTTATTATAAAAAATTACAACGAGGTGTGAGATTACGATGTGGTGAAAGATTCACCTACAATCCACTAGAGAACTTATAGTATTATTTGATTCTTTTTCGACCCACTCATTCATATATATAGAATTTGGTAGGGGTATTCAGATTCATAAAAAATTATGAGATATGGAATTAATAGTAAAAACTCTAATGGAATGATGATTAAAACTCATGTATATGATGCCACTTTGATTTTAGGAATGTACTTCCCGAAAATATATTCATTCGTCCCCTAGTTGAATTTGATGTCATATTAGGCATGGATTAGATTTAAATACATATATCCAACCTAAATTTTCAGGGAAAGGATGTTATGATTGATATTTAAAACAATTTTATTATCATCTATAAATGTGTCTATGAGTACGATCTTTCTATGGAGATTACATACATTTTATGGGATTAAATTTTCATTCCGAAGTCGTATTTGTCAAAATGTTTTGGGGAGAAAATTGACATCAATGATATTCCTATTTTTTGGGAATTTTTGGAAGTGTTCCTGAATGAGGTTCTTAGGTTTCCACCAAAATTTGATGTTTAATTATTGATTTAACACATTTTTGGTTCCACAAAAATTTCAAACACTCTATATAGAATGTCCCCAATAGTGTTGCAATAATTGATAAAGCAAATCTATGAAAACCATGATAAGGGATTCATTTGGCCAAGTGTGTCACATCGGGGAGTACCTTTACTCATTGATGAAAAGAAACATGGATCAATGTGCAACTTCATTTATTATTTTGAGTTGAACCAGATCAGGACAAAGAACAAGAATCATCATCCTTGTATTGATGTCTTGTTTGATATACTATGTGGCGCTCAATAATTTTCCATGAATACCTTCACTCCATATAGCATTAATTGACTATCAAGAAAGATTATATAATAAAAATGGAATTCTATACAAGGTATACGAACACTATGAATGTATAGTGACACCTTTTGTTCTTACTTATGTCTATATTATCTTCATGGATATTTCTAAGAGTGTCTTTAGAGATTACATCCATTAGTTTGTGATAGTATTAATAGATTACATCCTTATATATTCAAAGAACATGGAAGATATTGAATAGAACAATAGAATTGTACTAATGTCCGTATGTATGTATAAGATGTATTAAAAATTTACGAAGTGTGGAATTTGGCCACAACATATTTCATTTTTGGGTTACATAATCTCATGAGAAGGTATAATTGTAGATCTTGCATAGAAAAAATATATTGAATTATAGAATAGAGAAAACATGGTGAATGGGATCTATAGTTTTATTGGAATTTCTAGATATTATCAATGGTTCATGGAGAATTTATCCTGAAAATATAATCATCTGACCATGTTAACTCAAAAGGGTGACAACTTCCTCTGGACTGTATAATGTGAGGAATGTTTCAAGGAAATATACAAAGGGTTGGTCAGCACACCAATGCATACATTAACCATTTGTGGATAAGGGTTTGTAATGTATATTTATTCCTCTGTGGAGGTATTGGGATGTTTTATTATGAAAAATAACATGTGTATTAGTTATACCTCTTGATATTTTAATATACATAGG
Organism: Viscum album; assembly: GCA_963277665.1. Taxonomy (NCBI): domain Eukaryota; kingdom Viridiplantae; phylum Streptophyta; class Magnoliopsida; order Santalales; family Viscaceae; genus Viscum; species Viscum album. The sequence goes on along the minus strand of OY728143.1, from coordinate 1,705,236,837 downwards.
CAAAATTAAAAAACTAATTATTTAGATTTGGCATTGGTATTTTTTGCATTAAATATTTGGAGGCATTATCTTTACAGAGAAAGTGTGATATATATAATAATCCTAAAATACTGTAATATATATATTCAGATAGAAGTAATTTAACATTCACCAAAGAATATGGCTAGAGTTGATAAATGATTATAACTACTCAATACACAACACCATGGGAAAGAGGGAAAAATTACTGATGGTTTGAGTCGAAAGGATCATGCAAGCTTATCTATTATAAAGATCACAAAAGACCCAATATTTTGGATTTGAAAATGATGGATCTCGAAATCTTGATGTAAGGGGAAAATCATGTCATTCTTAATTATATATCCATCCCTTAATCCAGGTGAAGATCAAAGAGGCATAGAATGAAGATTTTGAGATGGAGAAGAAGGATAAAGATGTACTAGAGTAGAACCGTAATCAGGATGAAATGATAATGTTCTAGAATCATGTATATGTTCCTTTAATACTCTATTGAATGAATGATCTATTATTGGAAGCACATAGTTCTTCATTCTCTATTCATCATTGAAGTATGAATATTTATAGATACTAGATAGAATACTACTGGTGGGATGGAATGAAGATGGATATCATTGAGTTTGTATCTGAGTGTTTGGTATAAAAACAAGTTAATACTAAATGTAAAAATACTTAGGGGAGGTTTCATCCATTACCCATACCAGATTATAAATGGGATAACATCAATATAGAAACATTATTTGGATACCCCAAAACCTCTAAAGAGTTTAATTCAATATGGGTGGTAGTTTACCTCTTTACTATGTCATTACACTTCATCACTATTTGAAAATCCTTATCTCAATATGAGTTTATCTTGATATAAATTATTTAAGTGATAATATTGAAAAATATACCACATTATTTTTTATCTAATCAGGGTCTATTGTTTACATCAATTTCCTAGAAAAGCCTTTAGCAAGAACAAGATACAAAATTGCGTTTCTAGACTACAAATCATCATGAGACAAATATTAAGTCTAAAATTAAAATTCAAACCCTATATGACATTTTGAGATATATTTATTGGATTTCAAAGGTGGTTCAGATGATTACTCCCCTATTGTTGAGTTTTTATAAAAAGTAGATTTCACTAAAGCATTCAGTTGGCTCCTTATAAAGCCCTCTAAAGGAAGAAATGTAGAGCTCCAATGTGTTGGGATGAATTTTTTTAAATAATGATATTAAGACCTATGATTTATATATAAATGTATTAGAATTATATAAACATTCATAATTATATCAGGTAAGAATAAATTTCAAGGAAAATATATGCTAATAATGATTGGTGTGATCTAGAACTTGTTTTTGGTGATAAGTTGTTTCTATGAATCTCTCCCTGAAAGAATGTCATGATATTTGGGAATAAATGGATACTAATACCCTTGTATATTAGTTCATTTTAAAATTATTGATTGTATCAAGATGGTATCATATCTCATGGAACATCCTTTAAATATCACTTATGTCTGTGATGTGTTCCATGAATCTCTCACGAAGAAATACAAACCTAGAACTTCACATGTACTGAACTCATTTTCCATAATACTATATAATAATGTGTCCTAAGAGAAAAAACTAGATGAAATTATTGATCATATAAAGAAAGTTATTTCAAAAAAGACCACTCACACGGTCATGGTTTTTTTTGGAGAAATCACCAGTTAGAGGAAAATACATGTGAATTTAATGATTTTATGAGGTCGAAATATCATCATTTATTTGTATCAAAATAATGAATTTTGAAAGAAAAATTAATTTTAAGTTGGGTCAAATGTAAAACTTCATGTTTTTGAAAACCTTTTTTCAAAAAAATTAATTTTCATTGATTTCATTCATTTCATTATAAAATATGTCAAACATTTATTATACCCTTAACTAAAAAAATCTTGTGTAATTTGCAATAGCGACTTGGCTTGCAATACACACAACACTATGTTTCTATGAAAAATTATTTTATTATTATAATTATTTAATTGATATATTTATAAATTAGACATTTAATATATTAATATGAATATTAATAACTACATTTTAAATATTATTTATAATTTATATATATATATATAACATATTTTCAACAAAACATTTAATATTGGTAAAGACTTTATATATTTTAAAATACTATTTTTTCAAATAAAATGATATTTGTTTCATTATGAGAGAAATAATATAATAAATTGAAGAAACTTTTTGAAATTTATTTTTATAAATTAATCATAATTCTTTAATTCAAAATCCAAAATTTAGCCTGGGGTGAATTTTAGGAATTTTTCTAAAAAATCCCATTTTTTGATGAATAGTGGAAAATACAGAATTTTAATTCAAAATTACTTTTTCATGTAATTTATTTTTATTTTAATATTATATTTTAATTTTTTTTAAAATTTTAATTATTTAAATATTAAATAAATTTATCCAATTTTCATCATTGGAACAAATTTCACATTGAAAATGGATATAATAACATATCATACTTTTAACGTTTTTTGCTAAAAAAACTCATTGTCGAGACATGTCTGCAGGATTAATTTTAATATAATGTCTTCCAAATATGTGAATATATTTTGGAAAAATTGATTCCAATTTTTTAATCAACATAATTATTTTTTATAATATGTTCAATTTTTTCTGACCAAAACAATTAGTGAAATTGTTTAAAATTAATTACAGTGATTAAGAGAAAAATTAGATTAACAAAGGATTAATCCTTAATATTAAGGCATATAATTACATAAAAAAATGTAAAAATCCATTTTATGTTCATATTTAGACCCTTTACTCTTTTGGGTTGGATTGTTTCCATTATTGGAGCCACTTTATAGGGGTAAAACTCGGCCAAAATTCTCATTTAAAAACTTTACAAGAATGCCACTCCTCCTCATCTATAAAAAAGAACTCAACCCTCCCCCCTTATTCATAATAATAAATAAATTTGTATGGAAAATAATCTACTAAAGTAATCTCCGAACTTCCCTCCCCTCATATTAGAATACTTTCTTTGGGAATAAATCCATCTAAGGAACCCATTTAGTGAAAACGAGGAGGTGTTACCCCAAGAAGATGCAAGATCCTTCCTCAAAATCAATTGTTTTATTTTCATTCTACATGACTAAAAATATTATTATTATATGATTATATAATAAAAGTTTTATCCTAAATATTCTAATATTATTTATTATTAATTTTAAACATAATGTTACTATCACATCCTTGTAATGGGCAATGATCTTACCCTTATTGTTTATAGTGAAATACCTTCACACGAAATGATGATTTTCATGTTTCATTTACCACCTCTAATAGCTTGGAATTATGATTGAAACACTATTTCTATATGAGATATATGATATTTAGGATGTATTTATGCTTCTATTACTATTATATAACTCAAATCTTAATTATTTCCTTTTTTGTGTAAATATGATAATTTAGTTTGGTGAAGTATATCGCCTCCTCAAAGTGATGTAATTCATTCACACTATACAGGGTATGTATTAAAGGCAGTATTAGTGAAAGTATAGTATATATATGATATAATACTTAATCTTTATATATATATATATATATTTAATTTAATTTCATTAATTCAATACGACAATAAAATGGAAACATTGTTCATGTGCATGTACGACCTACCATCTCTATGAACAACATATTCAATTTTATATTTCTATGTTTTATAGATTATTATAAATACATATATACTGAATATATACGAGATTTATATCATGTTATATATTCATTAAATAAGTAAATCATGATCTAAGAAAGATGATCAAGAATTATAATTCAAAACAAGTACGCAGAATAAAGTAGATATTACCCGGATCAAAACCTCAACATAAAATTATTAACAAGCAGGTAATATAAAGTCATAATTAAACTATATATGGTATTAGATATAAAAATATTTTTTAGAGTATTTATTAAAAATTTAATTTTTTTTAAATGTAGTTTCTATGAGTATAAAAAGTGTCTAGACATAAGGTGAGGGGTTTTCTTGTCTAATTTTTATTTGTTTGAGATTTATGTCTTATTCACTGCTCATTTAGTTTTTCTATCGTATATAATAACCATGAAAATATTCTATGATTATGATTCATAAATATATTGGTATTTAATATCAATTTAATTATCTTTCTTCTATAGGGATTAGGTTTCAGATGTTACCAAATTGGTAAATTATTTTTATCTCAATTTTCTTTCATTGAGACACATGTAATGAATTTTAAAAACAATGATTCCAAAAAAATCAAAAATTGTATTAAAATGATTATATAAGAAAATTTTCATGTGAAAATTATTTTTTAATTTTTTATTGTTTTCAAATAATCGATTATATGTTTTCAAATTTTTTTCAATGAAATTGTTTTCCAAACATATTCAAGGTATCTTTATAAGTTTTTAATTTGTTTTTAATGAAATGGTATTCAAAATGCTTTCATTTTTTAATATTATTTCAATGTTTTTTCAATGTAATTTTATTATATAAAATTCCATGATTCTTTAAAAATATTATTATTTATTTTCAAATAAAATAGTTTTTACAAGTATTCATGTTATAAAAGGAATTTTTCAATGAATAAATGATATTTTCCTCATGAAATATTTTCAAAAGATATAGCAAAATAATTCATCATATACAATGAAATCCTTTTATTTTACTCATAGATTTATGTGAATATTATCCAAATGATCCATTCATATTTTTTCCATGAATGGTTTATGTTTTTATGGAATGAGTTTTAAGATAATCATTTATTTTTCAGGGGTTATATGAATATGAAACCTTCTTGTTTTAATGGGTTATTGTATTGATGAAATTATTATGAAACCTATATATATTTCACATGTTATTATATAATGATGTGTTTATGGCACACATTACATTTCATGGGTTATGATATGGATACTTATGATATTTTGGAACATGTATGGATGATTTCTTATGAGTTGGGTGGGACATATATCTCCCTCGAATGTATTGGGTAATGAATTATATCTCATGAGATAATTATGGGAATCAATTTGATGTGATTGATTCACTGTTGAAGATGTGGAGACTCGATCCACTATGAGAATATTGGGAAACCCCATATACTTTGGTAAGATAGGGAAACCGGATTTAGTTTGGGAATACGGGGAAAACAATATTTCTTACACATAAAGGACTATAATTGGGGAGGGTGGTTGGTCCAGTATAGTAGGTGTAGTCCACATGAATTTCCCTAAAATGTTTTGGAAATTCACCATAACATATAAATAATGGTATTACATTTTTATGTGTCTTAGACAATTCCATATCAAATTATTATGATATAATTTTGTGTGTTAATCTCTCAATTCCATTTTTGACTCATATCTTATGAATTTCTTGTATTTATAATAGGATATTTTTTATGACCGTTGATATGAATGGTATGATCTTCTATTATTATGATCACATTATCATAACCTTATTATCATGTTTATTCTTAAATATCTCCCTTTGTTACACTTAATGAGAATCATTTTTAACCCTTTTTTATGATTTCATTCCCACAGGTTATAAATACATGTATTTTTTATAATGTTTCTAATAAGGGTTCTAGTCATGTAGAACCGTGGGGGAGAAAATGTAGCTCACTTATGTTACAATGTTTATGTTTTAATTTTCCTGAAGGAACTAGGATAATATTTATTTTTGGATTTAACCGATGTAATGTATTATGTAGTCCTAAAAAGTATAGTAATGCCAATGTATGAAATGTTAGAGTCATTGTATTCACCCTTGAAGTTAGGATTTTTTTGTTAACTTGAAATTTACTTCTATGGTGCCAAATTTTCTACATTTTGCCCAATGAAACTATTCATATTCCCCCATTATGATAGAAACTAGTTAATTTTATTAGACTACTTGGACATGATAATTTCCATTAGTGTTGGTTATATTTTCTCTCATGAGTATAGATTATGCTAATAGAATACTATATCCAGATAGTGATGTGTGTTCTTGCCTTAGTTGCATATTGTTAGTCCCAAGGGTATGAAATTTATAAATATTGTGTGTTAGATGTTTTTATCTCTTTATTGATATGGAGTACACACTAAATGTCATGTGGTAGGAATTATCCATGCTATATAAATCCTTTCACATGTAATGGAGGGGTGATGGTATATTTTCTTCAGAGTTTAAATTTGATCCCATGGTTTGTTGGTCCTCTCATATTTATTATGTGAATCCACATTCATTTATGTTTTTACAATAGTTACTATTAAAATAGAATCAGTGTATCACAAATGAATTCACTTAAACATGATATTATATTATTGGTTCTTTATTTTTTTTTTGGGGGGGGGTGCTACATAGAATTATTTCTCACTCCATATATATGAACCTTTGTGTGTGTGTAAATATTTATCATCTTTTATATAGAGAATGCTTTTTACAATGGATCTAGTGGAGGCTTAATATTATATTATCAAGTGGTGAAGATCTTGTGGTGTCTCATTTTTGGATGTTGTAAGTCTTCAGCAATTAGAGACAATGTTTGAGTTTTGACTCATGGGTTGAGGTAAAAAATATTGTACATTTATTTTGATTTATTTAGTAAGAATATTTTATCATCCTAGTGGGAATTTGGTTATCGTATATTAAAAATTATTATGATCATGTATTTCTATATTCATCCTTTCATTTATTATGGAATAATCCAATTATTTTTATTTATTATATATACTTTTATTTTTTTTGTTTTGCATTTGTTTTTGTTGTTTACACTTATTTCACTATAACCAGTGGGAATAGTCTACCTAGTGTATCTTATAGATAGTCTCTTCAAGTTAGTTTCCTCACGAATAGAGGGAGGTTTCTTTGAGGAAATTTGGAGTGTCTAGATAGATGATATATCTAGTCAAACCTAGGTAGTTTATTATAGTTAGTCTCCTTTACTTTGTGAAACATATGAATTCTGTTGTTCATCGAAATATAAATGATGTTCCAGAAGATAAATATAGGAAATTTTATGTTGTTCATATGTGATTATATATCATTATGTTATTGATATAGACAACATTCTATCTTTTTTCTAGAGATATAAGATGTTTATGTTTCCCTACAATAAGAATATTATTTTCAAAGTGAAGTTATCCTGGGAGAAGTTTAATCCAATATAAGTTTTGAATTTAAAATAATGTCACATCATGAATATAAGTACCGAAAAACAAATGTGTGGTGAAGAAATGATACCAGGTGTACTTTTCCCCATGATTGTGGATACCAAAACCACGATAGGTTTTTCATATGTGTTCATGTAGTTACAATTGATTTATTGCATATAGATTTGGTGGAGGTTTAATGAAATAATAGAAGTCTATGATAAATTTGAATTTCATGATGTATTAAAGACTAATTCATCATGATATTTAAATTACACTATATGTGATTAGATTTAAATATTCTTTATGACTAAGATATTGTATTATTTAGTGCCGAGTTTTTTAGGAAAATTAAATTCCATGAATACAAGATGTATTATCGATGCAGTTTCATGGGGATTAATAATATGAATGTAGAGTTATTTTCAATTTAATTGTGGGTATTTTTTAAAAGAACATAATGTGGGGATACCTATAAATAGAATATGAATAATGATGATACTTTTTGAGTCTATATCCTACTTGGGTTTAACTAGTTATCTATATTAAGAATGTTATTATTCTTCCCCTTCAATACTAAGGTTCTTGTATTACAATATTTGGTGGTAGTATCTTGTAACTATTATAAGTATATAGACATTCATGAATCTATCTCCTAATAATAAAATAATTTATGTTTTGTAGTGGGATATAATCAACCATACATGAAGGACATAATAATCCATTAAGGAGGTCATCCTCATCCACAAACATATTATGGTCCTTATTTTGTTATGAACATTTTAAAATTGTCCGTAACCAACTGAAGAAGGAGAACGAAATTCAATAGGTATTCAAAAACACTTATTCACCCCCACTTCTCATAAAATTCATCATTTACCTTCAGATCCATTCAAACATCATCATATGGTATCATGCCCTCAAAGATCAGTTTTTTTAAAACAGATAGTCAAAAAAAATTAATCGAAAAACTATCCATATTTTTTATAGAAAATGATATAATTTATTAATGGAAGGAATGAGAAATTATCTTATATCTTTAATGTTATATGTTCTTTTTTCTAAACAATTGTATTGAAATTACCAAAATATATCACATCAAGATCTCAATTTTACGGGAAAAATGTATAAAATGAATGGAAGTATAGGAATGCACTACCCAAATATATATATGAGAAATAAAATAAAAATTTCATATGATTTAAGAAGGTTATGAAATTTTGGAAAAACAAAATAAAATTTATGAATGAAAAAATAAGTTGAAGGAATAAAAAATAAAAAATTACAGACTACCTTTTAATCATATACTTATGAAATTATATGAACCTATTGATTTTTTTTCACATAATTAAATAATATTGTATGTAACATCAAGCTTATGAAGATAATATTAAATATATTTTTATATTTTATAAGTCTAAAAGAATACATCCATAATAATTTTATTCGATTATGATAGTTCTTGAAGATAGTGATCTTATAGATTTTACAGTTTATGAAATTCACAATTATCACAATAATTATGAGATGGGAAGATGACATACTCTTGTGAATAATGGATAAAAGATAAGTAAATTTCATAGAAATAATTCATGGAATTAGTAGTGATATATAGAAAAAAAATATTTAGATGAATAGTAAAATAGTGAAGATGATGTTAAGAATCATTCTATTTTTTCAACAAACTTCCGGAAAAGGAGAGGTATAACAACGGGATAATACCTATTAATTTCCTCAAATAACGGAAACATGCTAGTTTATCTTATAATTGTCTATTGATGAATTACAAATGAAGGTTATTATGATGAAATTGAAATGTAATCATTCTTTAAAATAATGTCTCATAGTATAATCCAATCTACATGAAAAGGGAATAAGAAAATGAAACAAAAAAGGTTCTAAATAAATTTTTATCAATTGATTATGGGGTTTTAGACAATTATTGAAGAAATGACGATGATGATAAATATATTTAAGATTCTATAAATTTCAATAGTTATCTTTAAATGAATGACAATGATTAAACAAATGATTAATCTCAAGTTACCAATGACTATATTATTGAATAATGTTAATCATTCAAATAATATAGTATGCGTATTTAAATAAATATGTGTCTAAAAGCGATTGTATGGTTTATATATGGGAATAAACATATTCAAAAAAACATTGGTAATCTCCAAAAAAATTAGAATGAGAAATAAAATCATTCCAAGGAAGATAAATGGTTAAAAATATATATTATAAAGAATAATATGATTATTGAGTATATAACATCCACAATTATGATTGAGGATAATGATATTGAAATATTGAAATAGAATTTATTATTAGTGAGAAATATATTAAGAATGTTAAATATAAAAAAACTATTGAACATAGTGGATATTGTTCTAGGAAAAATCTATCAGGTATCTCTATTTCTCAATATAATGAACTTGATATGAGTATATTATCATTCATTTTGCCTAAATGGGAAATTATGACTTTATAGAAATATAGTGAGTGAAAAAAATCTATTTCATCTATAAAATTTTAAGATAACTATGATTCAACTCAAAAATGGAAAGATAAAAATTAGGAGAAATTTTCTAAAACATTTTCAATATTCAGGGAAGAAACATAAAAGTTAATTTGGTATTAATATCCCAATAAAATCTAGACAATGAATATAAAAACCATCCTAGTAGAAAATTAATTTATATTTGTGAAGAGAGTTTACTATTTATTATTAGTTCCATTATGTTCATGGACACATAATATTTTTGTTAAAATAACCATTTTTCAAGACAAAGTAATGAGCACAAGTGAAGAGGTAGAACCTAGTGGAAAAATAAAAATAGATACAAGAATAAAAAAATATAGGATGATTGAAATGAAAAGTAACATTGACTATTTTCAATAACATTTTGTGAGTTGTGGTAAAGATGGGAACATATCACAAGAATGGGTTACATTCCCATCATCTCAATTTACTCATATTCGAAAATATATATTTAATAAGAATAAAAGTCACCATAAAAATGTAGTGAATGTTTCATTATTTTTTTGAAAAATATACAGACATGGATAATGGGAAGTGGATATTATTTTCACTTGACAAGAGAATTAGGAAATATGAATAATTTTATGATGTATGAAGGATTGGTATTTACCTTTGGACATGAAATCACTTTAAAAATATAGGGTTTTAGAAAGGATAAAATTTTGAAAAATCAGATCACTAATAATAATGTACTATTTTTTATGGCCAGAAGAATAACATGTTGAGTGTATCAAAACTCTGTGACGATGAGAATGAATCAATTTTCAATAATTTTATAGAATATTATTTGGTTATATAACTTAAGATTTATTAATAAAATAATTTCTTTAGTAATTTTATCCAAAAGAAAATTAAAATTGTAATTAGATAATTAGTAATATATATTCTTATAAAAAATGAAATAACTCTAATTTTACACACTAATGTTTTAAAAATGAACCCAAACTAATCATACAGTTTGATATTTAAAAAATACATTAATTGTTTTTATAATGATTTTATTTTATGTCTTTATAGGTCACTAATATAATTTTCAAAAAATTTATTTTTAATTATAAAACATTATTTATAAGTTGATTATATTATAGTATAATGACAATTTTCTTAAGTGTTAGTATTTAAATACATTAAAATTATTTTAATAGAAATCAAATTATTTCTTTGGAATATATGTGGTTTTCTGAAGTACGAATTCTTATGTAGAGAAAAATTCTACTAACACAAGTTTCATTCAAACCTATGTGGATCATATTTTATTTACGAACAATATATTTGTTTTTAAACCAGAAAGATGATGTTTATATTAAAATAAAATGACACAAATATCAAAAATAATTTGGTTTCATAAGGATCTGATAATTCTCACATGGATCCAAATCCATCCTTATATTATCAATGTTGATTATTTATCAATGTTTATAATACCACTTATGAAATTTATGCATAGTTATGTAGTCATACCTAAACAAAATTATCCTTATAAAGATAGAGATTATAATAAAGATGTGTCATTGTTAAAATAATTCAAATCATTAATTTTTTATGGAATTTATTTTTTATTTTAAATTTTATAGAAAACTCAAATGATAATCCCTATTTGGGAGGGTTAACTCTTTTAAATATGGAATTTGAGATTTATTTAAATCTCTTATTAACACGAAATTCATGTTTCTATAATGATTGAATCATCACTATAGTTACTCGGGATGATAATGGAAAAAATTTACCTAGATAAAAATATATATTACACAAGACAGAAAAGGATTTGTGGCCAATTATTTAAATTAATTCAAATATAAAAAGCTGTACATTTTTTCAAATAATTTTTTCTAACAAAATTAAAGATTATATATTTTCTTCCTATGTATTTAAGATATATCTGTTTTCTCATAATAAAAATAAAATCTATTGGTGTTGTTTTATTAATGAAATATTCTACTACAATCAATGTTATTCCATGAATTTACAATATAGATTTATTTATTCTACTATTTTAATTCCTTAACAATTAGTAACTTTATTAAATTTTTTTCTAATTTTAAATTTCATTTTCCACATATTTTCCTCTTTCTCTATGATCACACTCCCTCTAATGATTCAACAAGAAATAGAAAGAGTTTATATTGTATGGGGGAGCATAGAAAAATTAATTTAAACCAATTTCTAACAAATTACCATTACATTCAATATTATGTCAAGGTATTTATGGAAATGGATAGAGTTTTATAATCACTATGGTCATGTATAGTGTTAGAGGAGTGGAATATGATGTATTCTTAAATACCTAAACCACATTAAAAACATATTGAATCATACTATTTAGTTTGTTTCTATATTTTATATTAATATCCGAAATTTTAATGGAATGATTTATTGAATTAAATAATGTATAATAGTATATCTCTATTTACGGATATAAAGATATTATTTTGGGAAAATATTTTATAACTCAATGCACCACTTGATATATTGTAAAATAATTTCGAGACAACACATTGTATTAGAGATGTAAAATTCTATTTTTCAGCTATGAATCATTGATTTTACATGATCCATTTTGGTAGTTATAATTGAATATTCAAGAGAAGAAACATACATTTTCTAGGATCCTTAATTTATTGGACTGAATCATGGATGCTAAAATTACCATATTATTATCAATATAATGAATCTTTGTGTAAATGAATACCTAAATGTTTTCAAATATTATCATATAGGTAAGGTAATATACTACTAAATTGATAGTCGATACATTAAAAATTCCTAAAAATGAGAGATTCACAAATATTAATGGGAGTCTCACTAATATTGGAAATATGGTGGCTTATTTTGGAACAAATACTGTAAAACCAAATGATACTCAAAATGTTATTAGTCTCCTCCATTAAAAATTTAATAGAATTTGTGTAGGTATTGGGAAGTCATGTACTATTAAAAACCATGAAATAAAATACCTCACTAGGTAACACATGATATATGAAATATAAATTTAACCTGAAGATGTCGATCATAAGATGATCCAAATGGAAAATGACGTAATAAATATTTTTACTTATAATTATTAGAAAAAAGAAAAGAAAACACTATTTATCAATCAACTGATGTAAAGTATTATAGTACCCCGAACTCAAATTATAAAAATTATTTATAGGATAAGATGTTTAAAATGATATATAGAAAAAGAAAAGGGTAAAAAAACTTATAGTATATTATAATATTCTGACAGAAAATTGTTATAATATATGTATTATGAATTCCAAATGAATTTCCATATCAAACATAATTGTGTAGATTATAGAGAAAAATAAGATACTAAAAAAAGTAGTTCTATTAGAGATCAAATTTAATGAATAGAGTAACAAAATGCATATGTAAGAAACATGGATGTGATTTAAAATTTTCCACTAATGATTTACATTCTAATTCATATGTTGAGATTTATAATAATAAAGAAAACATTAGGTATATGGAATAAAATGATGTTAAATTCTACTACACATTCAATTATATATCAAATTCAAATTTTGATATATATTTATTTGATATATTATAATAATATTTTTTATGTCATAAGAAAAATTAAAATATTATAAAAAGAAACATAAAAATAAAAAAATATTATGATATATCTATTATTGAAAAAAATATTTATCATACCAGATTTCAGTATTAAAAAATTATTTTTGGAAATATACATTTAACTTTATACATGATAAAAGATTTAACCATTAATTAGGTAAGGTAGAATAAAAAACAATTACTAGTATTTTTAAAATTGTGTATGATTAACTTAATTAAATATATGATAATAACAGATAAAGAAAAATACAAGGTATATAATGAAATAGAGAAAAAAATCTATATTGAAATTATTTTTCCCTTTAAAAAATAACAAAATAATGTCAAATACCACTTTTTTCATTATAGAATAAATAATAATTATTCAAATAATTATTCAATAAATTCATTAATTTTGTTGAATAATATTATTTTATATTAGTATAATGTTTCTTTAATATAATACATGGACTATTTCTATTTATAGATTGAAATTATTCATACTTCAGTAGTAGATAACATTACTAAACCCAAGTTCTGTTGGGTAATAAAAAATAATATTATTTGAGTTTTTTGTGTTAATAATCTACAATAATAGAAAATACCAAATTTTATATGTATAGTGGTTTTTTATGGTATGTGATTTAGATATTTAAAATTTTACCACATTATCTAAATCATGAAATAGATATATATCATTTAGTGACAATGAATAATGAAAAAAATTACTCTTGAATAAATTTAGGATCAGTATACATTCCCCATAAAAAAATTTACATATGATTAAATATTAATGAATAACCTATTAAGTATCACTCAACTCTTTGATAAATCTATTATGTATATTTTTTTCATAATTATTGTTCATTTATTAATAATAAAATTCACATTTTTAAGGAACCTAGAAATAAGGTTTTTTATGATTTATATATCAATTATTTATTTAGACTAAATATAGTCTTACTGAAAAAGAGATTAATGAATATTGTATTTTTCTTAGATGAATTCCACACATAAATATTTATTTCTTGAGAATGATATCTAGTAAAAATTTCATTTAATATTTTCCTCACATAATAAAGTTTTAGGAAAAGTTATTTGATGAATGCCAAATTGGAAAGAAACATAAATCATATTTCAATCCAATTAATAATGTTGTTACTTATAGACACTTAAATATTATCCACATGGATTTATTTGGATATTATATAACATTAAAACATTGAGAAAAATATTATTTGATGTGTTTGCTGATGATTATTATAAAATTAAATTAATTTATATTTAAATTCATAAGAGTGAAGAATTTTCAATTATGATAAATTTATACAAGATTTTTAAAGATGAAAAATATTACAAAATTGTTTCTTCGACAATTTTCCATGGTGGAGTGTTTGAAAATCAAGAATTTGAATCATTTTATATAAAACATGGCATTCAACAAACATTTTCTTCCCCTAGGACTCATCAATAAAATGATATTTTTCAAATGATGAATAGAATATTGAAATAAATCTCATCAAAAATTTCAAATTAATTTAGTAGGCCTAATAATTTTTGGGTTGAAGAGACTGCCATAAAATTTTATATCATTAATAAACATCTAGTAAGACCAGTCGTAAAGAGAACACAATGTGAACAGTGGATTAACTAAAAACAAATGGTTGGATACATTGTTGTTTTGGACGATAACATTATATCCTGGACATGAAGGATAATCATGCACATTTATTTAATTTATAATGTAGTAGTATTCATAGGTTATTATAACACTACTAAATCCTATATAATTTTCAATAAGAAGATAAAGATGTTTGAAGAAGAAAATCACATGATCTTTTAGGAATTTGATTGCTATGATTTCTAGAATACTTAAATTAATGATATTAATGAATCTTTTGGTAACTCGAGACATCATATACTTTTTAAGAGTAAAAGTGAATATGATTTTATCATAAAAAACTAATCCTAAATTGTTGGAATTAAGTGAACTAGATATATTTCTACAGAAAAATCCTATAAACTAAAATAACCCCCATCTATAGACTATTATAGGAAGACTTTATGTTATATTTTGGACTATAAAAATTTAGGAAACTAAGATGATTTTTCATAAATACATTCATAGGTTTAACATATAAATATAAAAGAATCTATTAATGATTACTAGTAGGTTTTAACCATTCATGAAGATTTAAACTAGTTCAATATGAACAAAGTATGTGAAAAAATTTATATTTCAACAAATTATACTTTTATATATAATAAATGAAAATCTCGATATAAAAATGATGATCATGGTGTGATCATCAAAAATAGAGATAGAACAGTGGTTATGAGATAAATCATAGAACAATGGATAAATTAAGAAGTAAACTTTTCTTATATTTTTATAATTGAATCCATTTGTCTTCTTTTGGAATACACATGTTATAAGACATATAGATTTTTTCAAATTGTTGTGAAATATATATTATTAATGGTTTTCATATATAGGATATATGTATAGAAAAACTTCAATTTTTATTGAATTCCAACTATCAAAATTATATTTACAAACTCACCAAAACTATTCATAGGCTAAAACAAGGACTAAATATTATTATTAATGTTTATGTTATATTCTCTCGTCAAGTGGGTTTTTATTAGGCCATGAAGATCCTAATATTTTCATAAACGTCTTAGTTTCTTGGTCTAGTGATAAATAACATTTTGTTTCATTATAAACATATGAGGTTGAATACATTACAATTGTTAGTTTTTGAGGAAATTTTTTTTGACGAAAATCAAATTACATATATTTGAATTCAACAATAATAAACATCCAATAAAATTTTATAACACTAATAATTTCCTAATTTCAAAGATTCCAAAATTCCATTCAAGAAATACACATTAATATTTTAGACATCATTTCTTCATAGATATTAAACTAAAAGTTAACATCACTTTTAAAATCATAAATAATTTATAATAGTCTATAGTTATTTTTACAAAATAGTATCCTCTTGAAAGATCTTATTCCATCTGGTATAGAATAGGGATATATGAATTTAAATAAAAATTATTTTTTTTTATATTATGTTTAAAGTGTTTTTTATTATTCTATTTTAAAAAAATTATATTACTTATTTAATTATATATAGTTTATATCATAATATAAATTTGGTATCTTCTTAAATATCATTCTATTATAAATCCTTTTCTTATCGAGTTCAATGTAAAATTTTTAATTTTATTTATTTCACATTAAATAATTGGTGTATGAAAATCCTCTCAAGTTAATACCCTAATACATCTGTCTGACTTTAATCATATCCAAAACCACTATCCATTTATCCATAAAACTTTTCTCTATCATCTAAAAAAACTAAGTAAGATGCCTTAATATCCTATAAGAAGGGTAAACATATGAATAGTAAGCACTGATTGTTTCCTAAAAAACGTGTGATTTTAATATGATGAATTGATCCAATTATTTTTATTAATTTCATGATATTTTAATGATATAATAACATATTCTATAATGAGAAAACATAGATTTTGTTTCAAAATAATGTTTTGTTTATAATTATGTGTATTATCGATTTTTGTTTTCTTATAAAGCAGTTTTTATTATCTCAAAGATGAATGAAAAAGTAATTTTAATCCCAACTATGAATATAGATGATATATTACTCTTTCCTTATAAAGTTATTATAACATTCAGTTTGATGATAGAAAATGATAATTCATTCAACCAAGAAGATATCAAGTTATTCTAGTTTGCATCTCTCAGTGCTAATAACATTCTAGTAAAAGACATTTATCCAAGAGAAGTGTTTCATTGATTTTTTTTAAACAGATATATCCTAGTGATATTTATTGTTTTAGATGTTTTTTATTAGGAAACACATTTCTTGCTATCTTTTAAATGATGAGAAATTTAAATTACCGAATAAATGTTTAGGAACGTTCATTATTTTAATCAAAGGTAAATGAAATATATTTTCTACCATTATTTAAGATTTTTATAATATATAATTGAAAATTTTATATAGATTTAAACCCTTTATATGCAGTTAAATTCTATCATAGCACTATCTTATAATCTTGTCAACTAAGGATCATCTCATGGAATTTTCGGGGAAAGTATGTGGTTATTAAAAAGTTATGAGAAGTTGATGTATCTAAATATTTCGATGATGATGTTGATGGGAAAACTAAATATGTTATAATCACTAGGATTTTACTCCTATTGAGGGTTAGATTACAAGAGAGAATGTTGGTTCCCCTGTTACTATTTGGGTCACTAATAAGGAGGCTTCTAATTAGTCCCACCAAGTCCCCTCTTCGAAGTCTGCTGAGGAATAGATATTTAAGAGATCTATTGAGTAAGTTTATGTTAATTTTCTTGTTGATATGTAAAATGATTATAGAGAAAAAATATATCTCGATAAAGTTTTTCTTCTGATGAATTATCAATCATGAAAGGTTACTATAGATTCTGTATAGCATGAGGTTATTGTAGCCAATTAAGGTTCTGAACTTGTTAATTTAAAAAGGAAAATTGTTCATGAATTTTGTGATATTGATGAGGAAACTATTAATTTTTATATTATTATAGAAATTTAGAGTATCCGAAAATTTGAAATGCTGATTATTTTGTCATAATGGAAAATTAATAAGTTATTTTTGAAAATTTTTGATCTCTTATTGGAAAATAATGTTGGATGAGTTTCTTGTAGTTTCTATTGAGAAGGGAGATTTTCAATCCAATTTTGAAAATCATATAAAGAAAAATTTATACTAATGTATTCAATGAGTTTGAAAGCAATAAAGGAAATTATGACGATCTCAAATCTTTTTATAATGATATATATGTAGTGAAGAATCTCAGAAAATAAAATTCTATTTCTAAAACTATATTTCTTAAGATGATAGAGAATATTAGCTACTTCAATTGAGCTTCTTAAAAATATATGACCCATTATAATAGGTATAACATCAAAATGCATGAATTAAGTTGAATCAATAATGGATCAATCAATTCAATTAAAGTAAAATTCAGTTTATAAGTTTAGTTAGGAAAGGCTAAAATATATATAGAATGGTTAATATGAAAATTTAAAGAATGTGCCTATTATTCAATATGATATGTCATCTTTATTTTTTGAGGAAACTGATCTTGTTAAATCAGAACTAATTAATCTTTTCTCAAATTTGAAAAATTATTTAAAAAGGGTTTAGTATATAACAAAGGTGAATTTTAGTTTCTCGAATAAAACTCTGTTTCAGAATCTAGGAGTTTTTATAGGTTTTTTTGAATATAATCATATATTGGATAGTACATATCATTTAAAAAATTTAGGTTTTTATCTTAATATGAATCAAATAATGTTAATTCTATAATAACCTATTATATAAAAACATATATTTTTTAAGGAGGAGCATTAATCTAAAACTACTGTAATGACATCCTTTGATAATAGAAATGAGCATCTTGTTCATGAGTGACAATAATCTACTAGTGTTCATAAAGATACTACATATAAACTAGTTTTCATCGATTGTAGATTACATATTTATAGAAACCTGATAGATCTACTTTCTAAAACATATCAAGGAACTTTAGTAGTTAATGAATACATGTGAGTCAAAAACAGTGTAACTAAGGCTGATATTTTTATTATTCTATACTATTTTGGATAATTTATCATTTAAGTATTTACTAAAATTATAGACTAAACTAAGGATCTCATGATTATAAGTCTTGACATATGTAGAAATAATCTTTTCCATGTCATAGGAGGAAAATATAAATTATATTTTCCACTACTATACTTTGGTTATACCATGTAAGAAATAACATAATTGTTTCTACCTCCTCTGATTCAGGCTAAGTCTCCTAAGATATTTCTTGGTACTTAGAGGGGGAATCTGATGCTCCAAGAATTTTATTTTTGAAAATTACATTTATATTTATCTATTGATGATATTTTTAATAACATATGTAAAAGTGGTTATATGATGATATTATGGTTACATTTAGAAATATTGAAAAAAATAAAAGACATAGAGAATATGGTTCTGAATGGAATCTAGCTGAACCCAACCTATAAATATTAATAGAGGACTCTACACTCTTAACGAAAAAAATTTTAATCATCTTATATATTCTAAAAATGATCTATAAAATTTATAATAATTAATTTCCTTGATCATGTTTCGAAAATTTATTACTCATTCAATTTCTTTGATTCAATATAAGGTAGTGTAAAATTATTATTCATTTAGGTGTTGTGTTCTATAAATTTTAGGAATTTAATATACTAAATGAATTGGGGTTCACCAAATAATAATAATTCCTATTATTTATAAAAATGGGGGGTTATTATGGGATGTAACAAATTTCTATCAATTCTCAATTTCTCATTTTAGTTTGAAGTATAATCTCTCAGGATTAATATGAAAATATATACCTTTAAATCTATAAAGAGATAGTATATTAGAAATATTATCATTATTGTTTATGGGTTTTGTGATCACAATAAAGAGGGAGACTATTAGAATAACCAAATATTAATGCAACATATCTAATTTTAGTATACGTTTTATGTTCTAAAAATACATGTGTTTTTAGGATTGAGTTCACTTGAACGAGTTTTTATGTTAAAAATTTATATTTCATTAATTTTTTAATATATTTAGAAATAATAAATCATGTTTCTCGTATTTTTATTTATATAATACTTTACTTTTTCATGATGTTTTTCAATTCCAAATGTGATTCAAAGAATGAATATTCATGATTATGAAAGTATGAAAATTTCATGTGTATATATTCATATATAGAGGAAAATGTATATAATGAATGTATCATTCAATAACACATGTATAAAATGATATTTATGTAGTGTATATTGACACTAATTTATAAAATATTATATTTAAACACGTACAATAGGATGGTTACAATGAATATAAGACCATTACATAAGGACTGAGTGATTCACATATGATTCCAAATTCATCTATACATTCTCAATAATTATTATTATGGAACATTTTAGTGAATAATATTAAGTTAATTATTAAATAAACATATTTAACTGTTAATAATGTGACATATGGTGCTATGTATCCATATACAGATTATCCATTAGTGTAATTTTTTAAAACTTATCCTATTTAATGGATTTTTCAATTGCTATAGTTTTTATGGAAAAACAAATTGATACTTCTTTTTTATTTAAGTATGATTTAGAATAATATGGAGTAGGTTATTTTTATGAAATTCTTATTTTTATGAAAATACTTTTTCTCTAAATTTAGTACCATATCTATATAATTTTGAGAATTTTAGAGATAGAATTAAATTGCATTAAAAATATTAAATACATTTTCCATGAAGTTCTTATTGTACAAGACATTTAAATTATTATAAAAACATGAAATAATCTATTGAAAAAGTACTAAATAACTCATTCAATGATGCTAAAATTTTCATTATGTACATTGGAGATATAAATTTATTAATTATGAAATTTATCTACTGATGTTGTTCTGAATTCAAGATTATTCAGTTGAAGTCAATGTTCTTCCTCATGCTACCTTTGAGGAATTTTTAATTCTATGGGAATAATTGATCATCTATAGATATATTCTTTCAATTGTCCACTAATCTGGAATACATTCTCCATGTCATTTTACTTTTCTGTATATGAACAGTCCTTGTTCTAGGTATGGAAGAATAAGGAGTTGGACTTGTCAGTGAGATCATGATAATAGATATTGAAACCCATTTTAATTAGTTTCAATTTCATTCACTATTCTAAATAGATCCATAGGAATAATATTATTACTGCAATCACTATGATCAATACTAGTGTTTTCAGTGTAAATTTGAGGATTTTCTTAAATTACCAAACAACCGTTAAATCTTTGGGAGCCAGCTAATTTTTAAATATTTTTACAACATATCACAATTATAAATGGGATCATTTATTCAACTAAATAAATAATTACATATTCAAGATATTAAAGAAGTTAATGTTTTTATTTGGTGATTAATTTTAGGAATTTAATTATCCCATCACTCTTGATAAACTTTCCAATAGTATGGAGAAAAGGATATTATAGTTTGTAAAAAGTTCAAGATGAAAAAATAGTTAATAAAATTATCAATGGAGTTGGAATTCAGACAATGAAACCATTAGATCTGATATATTATGATGTGTGTAGGATAATGAGAAATAGGTCAATAAGAGATATTATATATTTTGTTATATTAATTTATGATTTCAAATGAATTAATTGTAGAATTATCAGGTCTCTTATGTCTCATACACTATATAGATTCAAAATGATTTGGAGGAATCTTAAAAATAAATCTGGTTTTCCATTGAAGTGGATAAGATCAAATATTATTATTGAATATGATAAGAAATAGTAATTAGAATATTCACACAATAATCTAATAGTGAATCAATTTATTGATACATACTCTCCAAAAAATATTAGTTGAAAGGAAATGTATAAGACTAGTTTATAAGGTCAGAATTATGCTTACTGATCTTGACACCTAAAAAATTGTCTAGATATAATCAACTTATATATATAGAGTTATAAAAAATATGTTTTTAACGAAAAAACCAATACAAATATATATGAAATGTGGTCCAATAATAAACTATGCGTAAATTTTTTTTTGTGTCTTGTGTTAATAGTTAATCAATAGAAAAGAAGGGGGTGGTAACAGGTTTGATGAAAAAGATGATCATGGAATATTCCTAGGATATAAAATAAATATTTGTTAATATAGGAAATATAAAAAAAGATAAAATTTTATTTTTCATAGGGTAACTATGATTGTTCTTGGAAATAATGAATGTATCAAAATATATATCATGATTGATATTCAATATTATGTTTTAATTTCAGATCATATTAACAAAAACAAAAAAAACCAAATAGATTCTAGAAAAAAGACTCAAATTCTTAATGTACAAGTGAAAATGTTGAAAACAAATTGAATAAATTCTATGTATAGAAAAAATTATAATGTTGATAATATCACTAGGTATTAAAATATATATGTTTAAACAAGAATAAGAATATCAGGAACTATCTAGAAGAGTCAATTTTCAAATATTAAACCTCAAAATATTTCTGATGATTTTGAACACTTAGAGTAGATCCATGTAATGAATGAAGACATGTATCAAACATATAATAATGAAACATGTGAATATATTCTGAGAACACATGAATATTTCTGAGGGATATTTTGTGACTGAAACATGATACAGGAGAATGTAATTTCTTATTAGATGAGTACTTGAATAGTATGAAGTTCCCAAAGTGTCAGGTTAAATGTTTAGTTTACATGAAAAGGAAAATCACCACACCAGTTATTGAGTTTCTTTATGTTGATAATATTTTCAAATTATTTGATGATATGAAATTGGTTGATGACTGTTCCAAAAAAATGGAAAAATATATTAAATCTATATGCATGGTGAAATAACATTATAATTGGGTATACAAATTCCCCGGGCTACTCAAAATGTCTTTATTTCTTAAGATAAAATCTATATATTGGTGGAAAGAAATATTCATGATGGAATAAATAAGAGTTTCCACTATAATTACATTATGCACAAACATATGCACATAAGATGAGAGAGATATTGTGAATTAGAAGAATATATGTGGTTGATTGGAAGTCTCTTATATCTGACCTCTTTCAAGATAGATTATGTTTTTTGATCTCTCATTGAACCACATTTCAATCTATGGTGAATGAATCTCACATTTTTGAAGCAATAATATTATGATATTTAGATAAAATTAGTATAACATTAGTGTTATAGACAGAAAATAAGAGGATATGAACTTAAATGGGTTCATAGACACTGATGGGGTTGGTGCTGCTAATGAAAATATATTCACTATAGGTGGATCATTTTTCATTGGTAAAAAACTGTGTTGCATGGAATTAAAATGAACAATAATAAATTAACATAAGATAAAATTAGGATGAAAATGTGGACGCATCATAATAGGAATCTCAAATAAAATCGATGGAGACTTGACTTGTGGATATAAATGTTCAAACTGGAGGTCGAATGGTTATTTTCTATGATGATAAAATTATTTAAATCTATCTAAAAATAAAATTCGTCACCCTAGGTCAAAAAATTTATATTTTGTACCAAATTATAAAAAGGTAAGGTAAATGAAGGCTTTTTGAATATTTATTTTTGTCCCATCCAATGAAAAGTTGTCTACAAGAACAAAAACCATATCATTATGAAGTCTTTTTGGAATTTGTTACTAAAAATGGGAGTGCATACCACTACACCATATTTAGTTATGTTAATTTTGTGATCCCAACCCAATTTTGTTATGATTAAAATTTTCAATAATAAGAGAAGTCATCTATAGTGGGAAATATATAAGGTTGTACTATTTTAATTTTAATCTATTTTAATATGGGTGAAGTGATTAATGCAAAATTATGATGAAAATGAAAAGTGTTTTTTTATTTTCAATTAATCTATGTTGTCATCTATGTTTTGGTAATGAAATCATTGGTCATTGATCTAAATATGGTTATTTTATACACTTTTCATGGAATATTACACATTGTGTTTGTAGGGTCATGGAGAAAAGTTTTCAAGATGATGATGCCATCTCCTTCCAAGTCAGTTTGGCATTATATTTATTATGGGAGGTAAAATAAGGTTAACATTTCTAGTTCTTTGATTGGGGGGAGTTTTTTTATTTGTATTTGAAAATAAAATGTTTGGTAAATCTGTTGAAAATATATCCATAATTGAAATTGATGAAACCACTTAATTATTATATTATATTTATTATAAATACATGTTGAATGTGAGTTTAAGGTGTTTGGATTTTTTATATGTGATTTTTCATCTATAATATGTCTCTATGTTTTATTAGAGTAAGTTTATAGTTTATTGATATGTTCTATGACATACTATTTAAAATTGAATAATCTATATATCATTGACAAGGAAATGAATTCGGAGTATAATATTTGGAATTTTTAAAAAGGCATGAAGGTTACCCAATGCTTATAATATGCATTCATAACATATTGTGCTGATAGTTGAAAATTTAAGTCATTTTAAACAACCCCATAGGGTTATACATGATGATAAAAAATGATTACATAAGATTTCATAAAGTTTTATATTGACTTTGTGAAATTGAAAAGTGTAATTCATATAGTTTATTGATATTTTATAGTTTAGTTCAGACCTCCGTAATGTTTTTTATAATGTTCATAATGTTTAGGTAACCTTATGAGTGTGACAAATTGTAATTACGTAAATTAAGGAAACTGATCTCATGGAATGAAGGGTTCCTTCAATTTATGATATTTATAAAGATCTGAGTCCATTGAAGGATATACAATGATTCATAATATCAATATAAGTGATTCTATATAGTTTCTATGTGATAATATATCATTATTCATTGGATAAATTCATGATTCGTGCTTATGATTGGTAGTAGAAGAAGATTTTGTTTTTACTACAAGGGAAGATGATTTTCAAATTTAATCATTGTGAGGATAAATTCATGGAAATGTAGGTTCTTGAATTTGAAATGTTTTTAAAAATTTATTAAAATGAAATCTATATCTGTGTGATGAAAATATAATCACCCGATAACATTGTGCTATGACAGGTGATTCCACAATTGTGATATTGTTACATCATGTATTCATATAGTTATTAGGGTTGTACTGTTTATTGATTCATTAGATGTGTAAATAAGAAAGATAATGACATGATAAAATTTATTATCCTGAGGATTTTGATATCAAGTATTGATAAGATTTTAATTGAATTATTTATATTTTTGTATTAAATATATTTTAATATTAATGATGTTGGTGTATTAAAATCTTATATTTTAAGAGATTTAAAATTTGATGAGTAATAGAAAAAATAGTGATCTTTTATAGGGATAGAGAAACGTAATATAGAATTTTTTCCGCATGAATACTAGGGTCATTTTTTATAAAGGAGAAGTCTATGAAGAAAGTTATTGAGAGAATAAGAAGAATTTATAGACCTATTGATTACAGAACTAGATTGGGAAACACTATTGATATTTATTTATATGGTTTAAACATTATTTATAACAATATGCAGGTGATTTAATTTCACTTGTTAGTGACATCATCATATAACATTTATATGGACATAATGTTTCACATATAATTCTTCTGGTAGTCAGGGAACATATTACCGAAATTAGTTTAACAACCTCCACACACAAAAAAGATATCATCCTTAAAAGTGGTCATTCACATAAAAAAAATGTGTTGTCTTACTTATTTGATTCAGTACTGTGGTTAATGTATAGATCTCAACTGACTAAGAAAAAAGGGAATCCTGATTTTGGAAAACATTATAAATATGTATTCTCTCCCATCTTAGTGATGATAATTTACCATGTGATTCGTTCAATTTTTTTAATGTCCTGACATTTTTGGCACATGACGGCCAATCGTGTGACATAAGGTGTGCCTCCCCTTACATCAAAGGCTACTGAGTAGTAGTGAGGGACTAATTTTGATCATGGTGTGACTATACCGTCTTTATAAATATAGAAAATAGAGGAAATAAGAAATATTAAAAAAGGATATAACCAATAACCATACCAAACCAGTATCTCATGATAACCAAAACAAGTTATAAATCATCCAGAAAACCACAAAAAATATTGAACACCACATACATGTCATGCTTCAGTATGAAAACCCAAAAAAAAAAAATACACTGACTACTACTCGAAGTAGGTCCAAAAACCATGTCTGGTTCCCTCATACATGCTACATCCCAATCAGCCATCTAACATTGTAAATTTCAATTAATTGTTCATGCATCTATGTAATCTATCCATGTCCGGACCAAGAAGGCCGAGTAGGGTGCGAGTACAACTCAATAGGCCACCACCAACGTCATCTAAAACCATATCTAGTCAATATCATGTATGCAATTTTAGAAAGAATATAACACCAGATATAAATTAAATAGTCCCCATTTATTCAAATACTCTTTATTTGACCACATAACACCCATGGGTTTTTAGGACACCCAAACTAACAATACTTTCATTGTCCAGTTTTTGTGTCATAAATATCTCCAAGGGATATCATATGTCTAAATTTTATTGTTACCATTTATCATCTCATTTCAAAAATTATATCTATTGTTATCATTCATCATATTAATTCACATATGAATTTCATTATTACAATTCATAATTGTAATTCACATATTAATTTCATTGTTACTATTCAACATTTCAATTAATATATAAATTACATTTTTACCATTCAACATTTGAAGTCCAATATAAAATCCATTATTACAATTCATCATTTCAAGTCGCCAATGAATTCCATTTTTACCATTCATCATTTGAAGACATATATAAATGCCATTTTCCCATTTATCATTTCAAGTCACATATGAATTTCATTGTTACCATTCATCATTTCAAGTCACATTTATCATAATATCACAATATAAAATTAATTAATTCAAATATTAATTTATAAAATACATCAATTTCATATTCACATGATTATATTAATTAAATCAATAATAAATTACCCATTTTAATTTAATTACAAATTTATCAATTAATTTATCACATAAATCCCCTTAATAAATTATAAAATCAATTAATCACATCAATGCAATATTAATTCAATAATTAATTATTAAAAATCCATTATCCCAATAAACCCCTAATTAAGTGATTAATTAATTATTCCAATTTAATCAATTCAATATCCCCATATTTCAAAAATTTATTAATTAATTAATTTAAAATTCTAGTTAATTCATTTTAAGAAACTCAATTTCTAATCAACCTATAGATATTCCTCAATTACATACATGCTATTGAAATATTAACATTGGTATTTGAATAATATTCAACCTACTTCATGTATCATGATGAATAATCACTAATAGATATACCCAATTTACATCATAACAACAAAAAACATGATGAAGAACATAATCTATTTTTAAAACATAGATCCAAGATCAAACGAATAAATATATCTCAAGCCTATATCTATATATAACAATTCATGATCAAGATGAAACAAAACAAGATCTAAATTAAAAAAAATTGAAAGAACAACCCTTCAAAGAATGAGATAAGAATAATAAACCAATCAAGATCAAAACACATACCTAGAGAGGTGCATATTGAACAACCAGGATTCTAATAACCAATAATAGAGGGAGGAGGTGATATCAATCCATCTAGAAAACTCTAAACTCAAGATTAATTATTATGTTATTAGTGGGGGTCGATTTTGTGTTATTATTGTTGTTTGGGTATTTTAAAAACTAGTTTTTAGGTTAAATAAAAACCCATGCATTGTTTACAAGGTATGGCTATATCGTTTCCTTAAATGTGCACTGAACTTTTTCACCTATTTTATTTGGTTTCCCTGGTTTCTCCTAAGAAAATGCACAATTTTAAAAACCATGCACCAGCCATGAAATCCTCCTTTGTCTGGGGTGTAACAATTTGTTAGGCTGAGGTACACAGTTTGGCAAAACCATCCATAAACCATGTACTTACCCCATTATTTCCAAAATTCATAATTTTCACCCAAAAAAACCCATAGGTACAAGACAAAATAAAAGTACTATGAAAAATGAAAAATAATACCTTAAAGAATCATGATACTTCTCTATAAAGGGTCGAAATATTACAATATCCACACCTTACAACTGCTCTTCCTCAAGATGTACTGACAAGAATTACTATGATTCAAAGGTAAAATGATCGGGCCACTAATCCAACATATCCACTTCTCTCTCCCATCTTTTCACTTTCACACACCCTGGTCACCAAAATACATGCAATGTTGGCATAGTCTTTTTCTCAACACTCTCTCAATGTGATCCAACAAATGTATTACATGCTCCTCAAAGGAAACATCTTTCTCAAAATCAACATTATCTACGTTGTTCACATGAGAAGGTTCGGGGTGATACCACCATAATTGTGATATTTTGAGGCCATCGTGAATAGAAATGTGCTGCTGTAGAAAATACAATTTTTATGACACCAGTTCGATTCTATCCACAACCTGAAACGGTTCAAATAACTTGGGATCCAACATGACCTGCCACTGTATCATTCAGTGACCCAACCTAGGAAACACATGAAGTAATATATGATCCCTCATTATAAACTCAAGGGGTCTGCGATGTGTATTTAAAAAATGACCTTTGTGTACTATGAGATGTATATATATGTTTTTGAATAAGATGAACTAGCTCTAATGTTACTGTATTAGAATCGGTTCCAAAAGCTCTGACTCAACCCCCCTCCATCATCCATAGAGGTGATATTCAGGGCCTTCCATAAATAGCCTCGTATGGTGACACATGGATAGTATCTTGATAATTATTGTTATATGTGAGCTCCATGAAAGCTTGGTACTTCTCCCAAAATCCTCCAAAGTAAAGCGCACATGCTTGTAGCATGTCCTCAAGCACCTAAATACTATGACATAATATCCCATCTGTCTATCTATAAATACCCATAAAATTCAAGGAAATTTTCTTTCTTAATTTTCTTGGGAATTTTACAAGATCGTAGTTTCTGACGGCACCAGATTCCGAGGCCCGGTGTGCCCGGAATCATTTTTCAAAGATTGGATCAGGTACGTTCAGTGAACGAACGAGCGAGCTTTTCTAACTTTTGAACCGGTGCTTGAAATCAAATTCTGAGGGCACCGATGGAATCACATTGCTGGTATTTTCTTAGAAACGCCTTTTCCGAAGTTGCGTTTTCTCGGGTGTGGTTTTTAATTTTTGGTGTTAAGTTGAGAAATAAAATAAAGTGGTGCGACAAATTTATTTTATTTCACTTAAAGCCACTTAAGCCAAGTTCTGCGGATAGGTTGGAACCCAAAATATCATACCCACATGGTAGGATATTTGTGAGGTGGGGCCCGCATGAGCCCCACCGTTTCTCCCCTCCTAAGTAAAGCACCCTCAAACCCCCTCTTTAATGAAAGTCAACCGTGTTTTTTTCTGGTTAAGAAATGCCCCATTAAATTGGGTGGTTAAATTCATTGCAATTAATTCTTTGAAATAATATTTTCATTACTTATCTTTGAATTTCAAAATGTTGGCATGAGGATAAAATAAGACCAACACTTGTCTTGAGGGGTGGCTTGTTGAGAGGATGTCGAGAAAACTCTAAGTCCTGAAGATCTTCATCCTCCTTCGCGAAGAACGTGAAGAACGCGAAGAATGCGAAGAACGCCGACCTTCGACGAAGGACAATGAAGAATGCCGAACCCTCGGAGATCGACAACGCGACGCCGTGTACCGCAACGCCGACGGTCCTCCTTCCGCGACGTTTCTTCCGTGACGTTCCTTCCCCGCGACAATCTTCGATCAACAACCGATCAAGGTAGGGGTGTGTTTTTATTTGAGAAATATTGATTTTTCCTTCCTTTGTTTATCTTGACCCGATTTATACCAAATTAACATGAAAGGACTGAGCCAAACGAACACGGCCCGATCCCTCCTCCGTTTTTGTGAATATTTGGTGGGATCTTTATGTCCTTCAGGGGTGACGAACACCGGAACGTTGCTAGTTTGTTGTGTGACGCAATGATCCCAATTGAAGATCCAACATCATAAAATCCTAGGGAAGGTGCGACGACGATAGCTGGTGACATATCAAACCGGAATGGGAGAGACCGTCCCTTGACCGTTCCTCGAGTGAGTGAATCAAATCGTGATTTTGGAGCTGATCGGAGGCCCGAAAACACCGGAGATGATTACGGGACATCGGGGAAACATAGTGTCTGAAGTTTCATGATGAGAGGACTGTTGGAACGAAGGACGGACACAACGGGAGGCGCGCTGGCCGGAGGCGTCAGTTCTAGAAAATTCCAGAATACACAGCGTGTTCCACTGACGAACACGCCGTGTAGTGTGGGTGTACTGCAGCTTGAGTTTCTGGATTTGATAAGTAACACACGGCGTGTGACCCTGGCCACACGACATGTAATCTCTAGACAGAATAGCAGAAGCAGCTTCGCGGGACTCGGCGTGTAATCCAGGGATACACAGACATGGAATTGAGTACACGGGCATGTACTCCACCACACGACCATGCATGGCCAGCATACATGGAGCCGACCCAGATGTTTGGCCACGAGGTGTACCATACCACACGTCGTGTACATACTTTTTACACAAACAGCCCATCGACACGGGCTGTGGAACACGGACAGTACCCGTGGATAGAAGACACGGCGTGTAACCATACCAAACGTCGTGTACTTACATTTTACACGACCAGCCCTGCGACACGGGCCATGACACATGGGAAGTACCCGGTGTCTGATGACATGGTGTGTATCGTATATCTACATGCCGTATAATTTTGGAAAAGGTTTGGTCGTCTTGTTCTCAGTGACTTGGGCACGTTTTTATTGTTTTTCCCCTAAGATGTGGGATAAAACATTGGGTTACATCATCCCTGGTGTTCGTGACAGTTGATGTGTCCATCCCTTGACTCGAGGACAGGATCCTCCTGAAACGATCTTGTTGTGTGCGGGAACCCTAGAGCTGGCTGTGACTGCGACGATGACAATGACTGTACAGAGATCCTCAGTGGATTTGACGGTGACGACTACAACACTCAGCGATCCTATGTGGATCAGTGCTACAGATCCTGTGTGGGTCTGATCCTGTGTTGGTCAGCGCTTAGCGGTCTTGTGTGGGCTAGCGCCTACAGATCATGTGTGGGTCCGATCCTATGTGGGTATTTGCAGGGGTTAGTTACCTATCGATCCTGTGTGGGTCAGATCCTTTGTGGGTCATTTCAGGGGTTATTACCTATCGATCCTTTGTGGGTCCGATGTCTTAGATGAATCAGTGGATATATCTGATAATCTCTATCGTCATACGAAGAATTATACCTATGTGAGCTGAATCATTTTTTACTTTCCTTTGTGGATTGTGTTGTGCTATCCTGTGTGGATTACGTTTTTCTTTACTGTGTGGACTGGGTTGTACTTGGGCTTGGAGGTTGGAGCGAACTGGAATTGATGAATTAGGTATATGTATGGGCATATACCTAAGTAGTGTCGGATGTTACTTCGTGATTGCATCTTTCCTTTGTGAATTATCCTTGTGGATTCTGGGAGACCTTTAGGGGTCTCGGGGTCCCTACTAAGTAGATTATACTCACCCCTGAATGGGCTATGCCCGCACTACATTGTGTTGGTTGCAGACGACGGACAACGCAGATCGTGGTTGAGGCTTGCGGAGCAGGACGATACCTGGAGGTGGACCACTGGCGGGACGTACTCGGAGCGGACAGCTGGACCCGAGGAGGTGTGGAGGCTATCTGTACCCACCCTTCAAGTGGGGTTTCCAGTGGATGGCTCGAGGCTGCGGATTTACTTTTCAGTTGCTGTTTTCCCTTTCCAGTTGTACTTTACTTTCAGTTTGGGTTTGTATTCTGGCCCACTTAATTTTTCGCACTTACTGTTGTACGTAGTTTTTACTTAGTGTTTACTTCTACTGCTTGCTTGCTCTGTGGTGTTTGTTTATTTTACAAAGGTAATGCCTTCTCTTTTTATCATAATTTACACCTTGGTGCTAGTCGCCATCCCCTGGCCTATGAAAGGCGGGCTTAGGGTAGTCACAACATGGGCCCCAAGGACGGGTCGTGACAAATTGGTATCAGAGGAGTTCTGTTCTACCGCAGAACTCAAGTCTCTGATCTTTTTCTTTGTGAAGAAATAGTGTTAATAGTATTGAGTGTGGTTATCAGTCCAGGGAGTCCAGTTTTGGTGCGGCGGCCGACGTATCCGTACACCAGGACCCTGACTTCTGATTTCCGACATAATTCACGAAAACATTGATTGCATGCATGTTTCATGTTTTCTTTGTGTCAGCTCACCAGGTATATTGTTCTGACTGTGGCGCACCTATTTATTTTCAGGATGGCCACACGACGGCAGCCATCTAGGGTTCCGAGAGTTGTGCGTGACGACAACCCACCAAGCAATGAGGCCTCGGTACAGGGCCCTTTGACAGCAGAGGCACCGACGGTACCACTACCCGCCGAGCCACCTATGCTACCTGCCCCAGCCGCTGACAATGCACGTCGCCTTAGTTCACTACATGAGTTTCAGCACTAGCGACCGCCCAGGTTCCATGGGGAGATGGACCCACAGGCAGCCGAGGACTAGCTGGAGGCAGTTTTATGGGTTTTCAGGTTAGTGAGGACACCAGTAGACCTCATGGTGATCCTCACAGTGAGCCTACTGCACGCGGCAGCAGGCAGATGGTGGATCTTGATGCTCCAGGTGCACTATGAGGCATATCTTCTTTGGTCAGACTTTGAGAGCCTCTTCCGCTTGGAGTTCGTCCCAGCCATACTCTGTGCGGTGCATATCTAGGAGCTTCTTCAGCTGTGGAAGGGCAGCTTGACGGTCGCCCAGTACTCGGTGAGATTTACTGATCTCTCGCGCTACATGACAGACATGGTACGAGACCCATTCTTTTGGGCCTGAACCTTCGAGCAGGGATTGAGGCATGAGATCTGGGCATCGCTGATCTCCCTCAACATTCCGACGCAGGCAAGGGTTCTGGAGAGAGCCCTTCTGATCAAGAGCTTTCTTGCTGAGTCTACATCAGCGGCGAGACCCACCGCAGGGCAGCATGTAGCAGAGTCTTCTGCAGCAGGTAGTCGACGGATGAAACATGGGTCCAAGTAGACCAGACCCTCAGGTGGATGACCTCAGTACACTGGCTCAGCTGTGTGGGGCACACAGTGCGGAGCCAGTCTTTCGAGAGGCAGACAGTGCTACGCATGCGGCGGGCAGGGCCACATGGCTCGTGACTGACCGACCTGCCAGGACGAGGAGCAACAAACGGTTGAAAGTCCACCCAGAAAGAGGCAGAGTGTCGACCGTGGTGGTCCGAAGGAGGCAGGTGGACGAGGAAGAGTAGTTGGATGAGCAGTACGTGGTGGGCGACGCTTTGAGGCTCTACCACCACCACCACCAGGAGGTGCACCCCGACCACAGGGAGCTGGCGGGCAGAGACAGACACAGCTCTAGGCAGCAGAGGCCTATGACCACGGCGCGCCCGAGATGATTCGAGGTACTATCTGTGTCTATTACACCCTTTCTTCAGTTCTTATAGACACAGGAGCAAGTCACTCTTTCATAGCCTCTGCCCTTGTTCGGAGCTCGGAGATTCCGACAGAGCCGTTGGCTCGATCCTTACGGCTAGAGACTCCTACGGGAGCAGACTCAATGATTATTCATGGGTGCCGGCAGTGTGAGATTAATCTAGGAGGCGAGAGCTTCAGTTGGGATCTTCTTGTAGCGGCGTCGAGGCCTTACGACATCATCTTGGGCATGGATTTGTTATCTACAGTCCATGCTCAGATCGACTGTGTTAGGCACAAGGTGCGATGTGTACGCACCGACAGGAGCAGGTTCACCTTCACCGGCGAGAAGGGAGCCTTCGTAGCATAGGATGGACTTCCGAATAGGAGAGGACAACCCATCACTCATTAGTTGGCTAGCCTCATCCTAGGATCAGTTGACGTGCGAAGTCCTGGTTTTCCTGCAGTGGTGGATCAGTATGTGGACATTTTTCCCGACGACGTTCTAGGACTACCTCCTTGCAGAGAGGTAGGATTTTATATTGACATGTACCCCGGGACAGCCCCGATATCTACTCCAGCGTATTGGATGGCCCCTGATGAGCTTCGAGATCTACATGTACAGTTGGAGGACTTGCAGGGCAAGGGGTTCATCCGACCCAGTGTTTCACCATGGGATTCCCCGATATTGTTCGCCAAGAAGGCGGACGGGAGCTTGCGACTGTGTGTCGACTATCGTCGCCTGAACCAGGTGACAGTGAGGAACAAGTATCTGCTACCGAGGATTGATGACCTCTTAGATCAGCTCAAAGGAGCACGGTGGTTCTCGAAGATAGACCTCAGGTCAGGCTATCATCAGCTCAGAGTTCGGGACTAGGACATGCAGAAGACGGCCTTCAAGTGTTGGTATGGCCACGATGAGTTCTTGGTTATGCCCTTTGGCGTAACCAATGATCCAGCGGTGTTCATAGGCCTTATGAACAGGATCTTTCAGCCATACCTCGATCGATTTTTCGTAGTCTTCATCGAAGACATTTTGATATACTCGACGACTGAGTAGGAGCATGCCTACCACTTGTGGGTTGTACTAGACACACTCTGAGAGCACCAGTTTTATGGTAAGCTCTCAAAGTGTGAGTTCTAGTTACGCGAGGTCCACTTCTTGGGACACGCCATTTCTGATGTGGGAGTTGCGGTGGATCCCGCGAAGATCGAGGCAGTGCTAGCTTGGGAGCCACCCAGGAGCGTGACGGATGTGCGGAGTTTCTTGGGACTAGCTGGATACTATTGGAGATTTGTGCCAAACTTTTCCATGATTGCAGCACCACTCTCAACTTTGAAGAAGAAGGGGAAACCCTTTTTTTGGTCAGAGATATGTCATCAGAGCTTCCAGGAGGTGAGGCAGAGATTTACCAGTGAACCTATCTTGAGGTTGCTGGAGGAGGGAGTAGGGTATGTATTCTACTGCGATGCATCAGGGACTGGACTCGTATGTGTCCTGATGCAGGAGCGGGAAATGATTGCCTATGGGTCACGTCAGTTGAGGCCGCATGAGAAGAACTACGCTACCCATGACCTGGAGTTAGCAACAGTGGTCTTCGCTCTGAAGACATGGTGGCACTACCTGATGGGCGAGCGCTTTACAGTCTTTTCTGACCATTAGAGTCTCAGGTACATCTTCTCTCAAAAGGACCTGAACTTGAGACAGTGGCGATGGCTCGAGTTCCTCCAGGACAATGACTTTGAGATAGTATATACTCATGGGAAGGGGAACGTGGTAGCCGATGCTCTTAGCAGGAGGATAGGCATTTAGCTACTTGAGGAGGCGTCAGAGCAGCTAGCCGCTTTGCAGATATCCTTCGTGGATAGAGATGGATCAGCCTTCCATTAGTCTCTCACAGTCACCCCTCCACTGCTGCAGCGGGTCAGAGAGGCACAGCGTGGGGACGCTGACTGTGAGACGTGGTGTGCGTAGATATCCTCAGGAAAGGCACCTGATGGTTTCTCCTTTGGAGAAGAGCACGAAGTACTTTATAGAGGACGTACCTTGGTACCAGTTGCTTTACGAGAGGAGGTGCTGAGAGATTTTCACACTTATCCTTTGGTGGAACATCTTGGAGTGGCGAAGATGTACCAGGATCTCAGATGACAGCACTGGTGGCCGGGCATGAAGAAAGTTGTGGCAGAGTTCGTTTCTCGATGCCTCACCTGCCAACAGGTGAAGGCAGAGCATCAGGTACCAGCAGGCTTGGTTCAGCCCTTGGAGGTCCCAGAGTGGAAGTGGGATGGGATATCTATGAACTTCGTGACTGGACTTCCACGCACTTCTAGAGGTCACGACTCCATCTGGGTGATTGTTGACCAACTCACCAAGTCGGCTCACATCCTACTCATCAGAGAGCAGGGCTCAGTGGAGATCTTGGGACGTCTCTACGTTCATAAGATTGTA
Source organism: Viscum album (assembly GCA_963277665.1). Taxonomy (NCBI): domain Eukaryota; kingdom Viridiplantae; phylum Streptophyta; class Magnoliopsida; order Santalales; family Viscaceae; genus Viscum; species Viscum album. The sequence goes on along the minus strand of OY728143.1, from coordinate 1,705,200,877 downwards.
CGAATTCACGGTATTCCATCATATATCGTCTCCGATTGAGATGCTCGCTTTACTTCCCGGCTTTGGAAGGGGTTGCAAGAGGAGTTCGGTACGCAGCTACGTCTGAGCACCGCCTTTCACCCTAAGACGGATGGTCAGATGGAGTGGACCATTCAGACTCTCGAGGACATGCTCCGCACATGTGTCCTTGACTTTTGTCACAGCTGGGAGGACCATCTACCTTTGGTGGAGTTCGCGTACAACAATAGCTACCACTCCACCATCGGGATGGCACCATATGAGGCATTGTACGGCCGAACTTGCAGATCTCCTCTGTGCTGAACAGATCCTGGGGAGTCGGCACTTGTGGGACCAGAGATGGTGCAGGCCATCACAGAGAAGGTACAGGTCATCCAGGAGCGGATGAGGATAGCTCAGAGCTGGCAGAAGTCTTATGCTGACAAGAGGTGGAGGCCACTGGAGTTCGAGGATGGCGACCATGTCTTTTTGCGGGTCTCACCTCGACGTGGATTACAGAGATTTGGCCGAGGTGGCAAGTTGTCTCTACGCTTCATCGGACCATTCCAGGTCCTCTGTGGGATTGGCGAGGTGGCTTATCGCCTAGATTTACCACCTCAGTTGCACCGGGTGCATGACGTCTTCCAAGTATCTCAGCTAAGGAGATACGTGCACGACCCGAATCATATCATTGACCATGGGGAGTTGGGCATTGATGATGGGGAAACTTTTGCGGAGGTCCTAGTGGATATTGAGGATCGACAGTAGCGGGTCCTATGTGGACGATCAATCCATCTAGTGCGCATCAGATGGTAGCACGGGAACCTCCAGGAGAGCACTTGGGAGCATGAGGCTCAGATGCATGCTCAGTACCCACATTTGTTTTCCTAGTTTATGATGTATCTTTACGGGGACGTAAATCTCTGAGGTGGGAGTGATGTAAAGACCCGTAAAATTCAATGAAGTTTTTTTTTCTTAATTTTCTTGGGAATTTTACAACAGCGCAGTTTCTGACGGCACCTGATTCCGAGGCCCGGTGTGCCCAGAATCATTTTCTGAAGTTTGGCTCGGGTACGTTAAATGAACGAACGAGCGAGCATTTATAACTTTTGAACCGGTGCTTGGAATCAAATTATGAGGGCACCGATGGAATCACAGCGCTGATATTGCTTAGAAACGCCTTTTCTAGAGTTGTGTTTTCTTGGGTGTGGGTTTTAATTTTTGGGGTTTAGTTGAGAAATAAAATAAAGTGGTGTGACAACTTTATTTTATTTCACATAAAGCCACTTAAGCCAAGTTAAGCGGATAAGATGGAACCCAAAATTTCCTACCCACTTGGTAGGATATTTGTGATGTGAGGCCCGCACGAGGCCCACCATTTCTCCCCTCCTAAGTAACGCACCCGCAAACCCCCTATTTAATGAAAGTCAACTGTGCGTTTTTCTGGTTAAGAAATGCCCCATTAAATTGGGCTGTTAAATTCGTTACAATTAATTCTTTGGAATAATTTTTTCATTACTTATCTTTGAATTTCAAATTGTTTGCATGAGAATAAAATAAGCCCAACACTTGTCTTGAGGGGTGGCTTGTTGAGAGGATTTGGAAAAAACTCTAAGGCCTGAAGATCTTCATCCTCCTTCATGAAGAACGCGAAGAACGCGAAGAACCGGAAGAAAGCCGGCCTTCGACGAAGGTTGATGAAGAATTCCGAACCCTCGGAGATCGATGACGTGACGCCGTGTACCGTGACACCGATGATCCTCCTTCCGCGACGTTTCTTCCACGACGTTGCTTCCCCGCAACAATCTTCGATCAACAACCGATCAAGGTAGGGGTGTGTTTTTATTTGAGAAATGCTGACTTTTCCTTCCTTTGTTTATCATGAACCACTTTCTACCAAACTAACGTGGAAGGACCGAGCCAAACGAACACGGCTCGATCCCTCCGCCATTTCTGTGAATATTTGGTTGGATCTTCATGTTCTTCATGGGTGACGAACACCGGAACATTTCTAGTTTGTTGTGCGACGCAACGATCCCAATTGAAGATCCAACATCAGGATGCCCTAGAGAAGGTGCGACGACGAAAGCTGGTGATGGATCAAACCGGAACCGGAGAGACCGTCCCTTGACCGTTCTTCGAGCGGGTGAATCAAATCGTGATTTCGGAGCCGATCGGAGGCCCAAAAACACCGGAGATGATTACGGGACATCGGGGAAACATAGTGTCCGAAGTTTCTTGATGAGCAGACCATTAAAATGAAGAACGGACAGCACGGGAGGCATGCTGGTCGGAGGCGTCGGTTATGGAAAATCCCAGAATACACGGCGTGTTCCACTGACGAACACGTCATGTAGTGTGGGTGTACTGCGACTTGAGTTTCATGTTTAGATAAGTAACAAACGGCGTGTGACCCTGGCCAAACGGTGTGTAATATCTACACAAAATAGCAAAAGCAGCTTCGCGAGATTTTGTGTGTAATCCAAAGATACCCGAACATGGAATTGAGTACACGAGCATGTACTCCACCACACGACCAGGCATGGCCAGCACACACAGAGCCAACCGAGATGTTTGGCCATGGCGTGTAACCATACCACACGCCATGTACATACTTTTTACACGAACATCTCATCGACACGGGCTGTGGAACACAGACAGTACCCGTGGATAGAAGACACGGCGTGTAACTATACCACACGCCGTGTACTTACTTTTTACATGACCATCCCTGCAACACGGGTAGTGACACATGGGCAGTACCCAGTGTCAGATGACATGGCGTGTATCGTATATCTACATGTCGTGTACTTTTAGAAAATGGTTTGGTCATATTGTTCTCAGGAACTTGGGAATGTTTATATTGGTTTTTCCCTAAGACGTGGGACAAATATTTGGGTTACATAATCCTTGTTCTTCGTGACGGTTGATGTGTCCATACCTTGACTTGAGGATAGGATCATCCCGAAACGAGCTTGTTGTGTGCGGGAACCCTAGAGCTGGCTGCGACTGCGACGATGATGAGGACTGTATAGAGATCCTCAGTGGATTCGACGTCGACAACTCCAACACTCAGTGATCCTACGTGGATCAGTGCTACAGATCCTGTGTGGGTCAGCGCTCAGCGGTCCTGTGTGGGCCAGCGCCTACAGATCCTGTGTGGGTCCGATCCAGTGTGGGTCTTTGCGGGGGTTAGTTACCTATCTATACTGTGTAGGTCAGATCCTTTGTGGATCATTGCGGGGGTCAGTACCTATCAATCCTTTTTGGGTCTGACGGCTTATATGAATCAGTGTATATATCTGATCATCTCTATCGTCATACGAAGAAGTATACCTATGTGAGCTGAATCCTTTTTTGCTTTCCTTTGTGGATTGTGTTGTGCTATTCTGTGTGGATTACATTTTGATTTCCTGTTTGTACTGGGTTGTACATGGGCTCGGAGGTTGGAGAAAACTGGAATTGATGACTTAGGTATATGTATAGGCATATACCTAAGCAGTGTCAGATGTTACCTCGTGATTGCATCTTTCCTTTTTTGAATTATCCTTGTGGATTCTGGGAGACCTTCGGGGGTCTCGAGGTCCCTACTGAGTAGCTTATACTCACCCCTGCACGGGCTATACCCGCACTACGTTGTGTTGGTTGTAGACGATGGACAGCTCTGATCGTGGCTGAGGCTTGCGGAGCAGGACGGTACCTGGAGGTGGACCACTGGCAGGACGTACTCGGAGTGGACAGCTGGACCCAAGGAGTTGTGGAGGCTATCTGTACCCATCCTTCATGTGGGGTTTCCAGTGGATGACTTGAGGATGCAGCTTTACTTTTCAGTTGCTGTTTTCCCTTTCTAGTTGTACTTCACTTTCAATTTGGTTTTGTATTCTGGCCCACTAACTTTTCCGCACTTTCTATTGTACCTAGTTTTTACTTAGTGTTTACTTCTACTGCTTGCTTTCTCTATGGTGTTTGTTTATTTTATAAAGGTAATGCCTTCCCTTTTTATCAAAATTTATGCCTTGGTGCTAGTCACCAACCCCTGGCCTATGGAAGGCGGGCTTGGGGTAGTCACGGCATGGGCCCCGAGGATGGGTCGTGACACTATCAGAGTTTTTCCTTACTAAAAAAACATTTGTACGAAGAACCTTAGGAAAGCCCTAATAAAAGTTAAAAGTATAGCTTGAGTCATTTTCTGAAACTATATTCCATAGAACCACATGTAAACAGACTATCTCTCAAATATATAAGTCTCCCAACTGGTCCACCAAGGAGGACTCCTACATAGTAAAGAAATGAACTACCCTTGTTCATGTTATACTACCACCCAAATAGTTTCATTCTTTTGAGGCATCCTTAGGATATAAACCATGAAATATATATTAACTTCATCAAACATCCAAGTCAAATTGGGAAATATATGTAGTAAAACAACAGTTCATTGATATTCATATTTCACCTCTTGACAGTTGTTGTATCATGAAGTGAGCCCTGCTATCTCCTTTTTCATGGCCAGATGCAAAATATTTCATCATAGTTCATAGTACATTTTTTTCAAACCCAGATGTATCACTCAATTCAGGTCATGAATCTCACGCATCACCTCCTCAAAAATTATCATATGTACAAAAACCTGATTAATGACATAGATAATCTCATCCACATATATCATCTAGTCAGAAGGTGTATACCCTCCTTTATGGATTTCCCTCAAGGATAAACATTACATATCCTTATACTTCCTATATCTAATCCAACTCAAAAGGATATACTTCACTGAAACTAATTCAAGAGTTATCTTCTCTTGACTCACCTAAACCACAACATGCATCTCATCCAGTAAATTCATCATCTTCCACTTCGCAGTAGACTCCAAATATATCTGAATCTTTGTTTTACAACATAGAGCATGAACAACACTATTTACCATTTCTAGGCATATATTCGAACTCAAAATAAAACCAATGAATATACACAACCCACCTCCACTTCAATAGATTCAAATCTCCCTACTAAAATATACAATTCAAGATATTATTATACAAATACATAGTATGCTTTTCAACCAAAAGAAAATTCATCCAACACATCGAATCATAATTTAGTACATCTAGCTAGAGATCACACATAGGGTTGTTCCATTCATGTTTCCTCAACTACCATGACCCATATGCCACAACCTCATCTCCCTACATCAACACTACTCCAAGTACAACTCTATATGAATCATAATACACCACATATATATATCATTTAGATTGTGAAGGATCTGGATTTGGGTTGATTTCAATTGCATCATCTACTCGTATATGGAATTATCACATTCCTCTGACCATTCAAATATATCTCCATCTTGCTTAGTGTGGAAAGTGGTGCTTCCAAATGGGAAAATTATTGGATGAATCTCCGATAATATCTTGATTACATCAGGATTCTATAGATATCAAAACATTATTTGGGATGCTCCCAAGAAACCACTAAATTTTCATTTTTTAGTTTCATATACTCACTCACCTCTGATATATTTTGACCCATGAATTGTACATGATCAATTAGAAACTAGTACTTAGATAGAATAACATATATCCAATGCTCTCTGAGTGTACTTAGGATGATGTTAAGATGTTGGGCATGATCATCATGAATCTTGGAGTACACCGAGATGTTATCCACAATCACTATCAGAAAATTATCTTGTTATGAATGGGATACTCTATTCATCAAGGCTATAAACACAATTGTTTAATTCTTCATCCCTAAAAACATTATGATGAAATAATATATTCCATACCTATATCTAAAAGGATTCCTAAATAGATTAGAAGGTAGGTTTCTCAATTGATGATAAACTAATCTCAAATCAATCTCTAAGAAAACACATGTTCCTCTAAACTATTCAAACAAATCATCGATACACGGAAGAGGATATCGGTTCTTCACAGTCATCGTATTCAACTTCTAATAATCAATACCCTTGAGTAGAGTCTTGTTATCCTTCTTTTCAGAGAAAATTGTACTATCCTAAGGTGATGTACTCTGATAGATAAAACCCTTATCCATAACATCTAAAAAATGGGTCTTGAGCTCTTGAAGCACTATTGCTAGAATTTTGTATGGTTTAATTCATACTAGATCAACACCTAGCGTGATATCAATAGTAAATTCAAAATATCTCTTAGGAGTAATATCATAGAGGTATTTAGGAAAATCATCCTTAAATATTTCCACTAAATATGGAATGGCATCCTTATTACACCTCTATTATCGAATAAAAAACTAGAAACTAGTGTAGTGAGCTTCTGCAGTTGCTGATGAACTAGACTGTATGGCCCTCCTGGATATCCCACTCCAGATGGTGAATATATTTTTCACACAAAGGGGATGTAAAATTCACTCTCCTGCAGTTATAATCGATGTGGGATTAATATGATACTAACGTTTCCATAATGAAAATTATTTCAAATCTTAACCTGTCTATGATTTAATGATACAATAGCTATTGATACTCTATAGACTCAAGAGAAATTCCCTTGTACAAGAAGATGTATATCAACTGTACTCCCAAATGTGTATCAATTATCCAGACACTACTCACAAACTCCACTTCCATGCACAAAAAATTCACATGTTTTCTTGAAATAACTGAATGACATGCATCCATATCAAATAAAGAACTACGATTCATAGAATATACATGAATATAATATCATATTATCAATAATACAACCTTGCTATCTACAAGAGGAGGATGAATGGAATGTAACTATATGACCCCTCTTCCCTATGTTGTAGTCTAAGTCCCCTATGCTACATATGTCTGCTAATACGAGTTCTCTTTCCCATAAGTACAACTTCAACGACCAATACATCTATGTTCAATAAAACTATAGCTACTAGACTGATATGGTGTAAAAGATCCCCTCCCCACACTCTGGTTCTATATAGCTCCTACATCACTTCTTGTATGTATAGGGTTACTGCATAACTTTAGTAGATTTCACATCATGCTACGAGATAGGAACTCTACCAGTGGTATGAGATAATGCCTATGATAGTGGCCTAGCCTACCGCCTTGGTGACATATAATCTATGTAAGATTTGAAGTAACTAATCCTTCCCCCAAGGCCACTCTTCATTATATCCCCATGGATAACACTCATGTAGAAATGCTCCCAACATTCAGAAGTCGCACCTCCTGATTATCTAGAAGCGACCATATATCATTCACTTGATTCCTCCTTTAGCTAGGTTCCCCTCTGCTATGGGAGCCTAATATACCACAAAAACATACTAATTTAACTGAAAGTGTTTATCTTGGAACCTAAATTCACATTTAATCCCATCCTGGATATACCTTTCCAAACCTATCTAATCTACTACCAAGGATAGAGAAAAGTGTTATAAGTATGTAAAGAGAAAAAAATTTCCATCATGAACATTTTCTCCTGAGCCAACCATATGAACTCATATTCTCTCTCTTTTCTCAGCATCTAATGATTAAATTGTTCCATGAGCTTCTCCAAATAATCATTTAGATCCATTTTATCCAACTAGTCGGTCACGGCTTGAACATCCCACCAATGCTTCTCTCACCTAGACAACATGTAAGCATCCACCATGACCCTTTTTATAGTAGGGGTATTTAAATGGTTAGGTATAGTGTAGATGGACTTAATCTAGAACACTTCTACCCCATGTTTTCCCTCTCTAGTGAAATTGAAGTGTGATTTAGCTGAAACTATTATGTATGGTAGTATATATTTTTCACAACACACACTTGGTCTAACTTTATGAACATCATAAAGAAAAAAATTTATCACTAAACTGTTTTTCAGATTCCTCACTCAACATTAAAAGTGCATTAAGTTCCACTAAAATAGGATCATCTCCTACCATCTATTCATGTCTCCCTCCCAAAAAGTGTCATCATGGAGGAATATCTATACAATTCCAAAACAATGTCTTAGGAAACACAAAACCAGTTTAAAAAATTGATGTACTAGGTAAATAAAAAGTATCTAAAACCAGTATTTACCTCAAACCTTACCACATGGTCAGAACCGATGCGTTATCAATACGCTTAACCATCATATATCTAGCTCATGGTTAACAAATGGTAAGCACGTTATCATTATTGAAACATCCCATTAAAAACAATTTATTCATATTTTTCATCATTTTCAATATTTTAGTTCATGTTGAGAAATTTTATTATTAAAAACACACATGAATAAGAGAACATTTAAAGTTCATAAATGTATAAAAACCAAGATTCCCATGTGTGTCTAAAATTATACATGTCAAAAAATAATCCTGAGTGCCTAAAATGATTGATGCAAACTCAACTCTCTTTCCATTTTGGGCCACAAGTTAAATCTCAAAAAAAAAAAAAAACTCAGAGACATTAATCACATCACAAAACTAGTTCATTACACGAGGTGAAAAGGCATTAAATATAACAACACACATCAATAACATAAATCCCACCTTGGGTATATGGATTTTACCTTCATAAATTAGTGAGATACTCCCATGAAAGATCTCATAACTGTTACCTAACTCATCTTATTCTGCTTTATACCCTTCACAAATAGTAAGAAAAAATAAAATGAAATGAATCTTCCTATGATACCAATTTTTAACATCCCAATGTTGGTTCTAGAAAATAGTGCCTTGATCTGGTTAGTTACATGATATCAGGTGCACCTCCCCATATGCCACAAGATTACTACGAGTAGCATTGGTGTAATATCAATCATAGGGAGACTATACTCTCTTTATCAAAGTAGTACACCATTGGAAATAATGAATAATAAAAAAGGATACAACCAATAACCATACAAAACCTGTATCAAATGATAACCAAAACATGATATACAATATTGAAACTAAAACAATAAGTATTCTATGCCATGTACATGTAATGTGTCAATATGTAAAACCCAAAATGAATAAAGACAGTAGATACTACACCATGAAAGTTCCAAAACCATGTTTAGTTTTCTAATCCATGCTCCATCCCATTCACCCTTATATCATAGGACACCTACCCTTAACCTTTCCTACAACCATGAAATTTATTCAGGTACTGATCATAAAAACCAAGTAGGTTGTGATTATAACTCATTAGTCCACTAATTACAACATCTATAACAAAATATAATCAATAATATTGTATGTTGTTGTATAAAGAATAAAATACAAAAATATGTAAAATGTTCACATTTATTCAATTACTATTTGTTTAACCACACAACACCCATGTGTTCTTGGTGACACCTAAAAACACAATAGCTTATTTGGCCCATGGCAGAGTCTAAATTATCCACAATGTATATCATATGTGTGAATCATTTTTTCTATTCATCATATCAATTGACAAATGAATTCCATCGTTACCATTCATCATTTAAAGTCATATATAAATTCCATTGTAACCATCATAATTTCAGTTCATATATGAATTCAACTGTTACCATTCATCATTTTAAGTCATATATGAATTACATTATTACCATTAATCATTTCAAGTCACATATAAATTTCATTATTACCATTCAAAATTTCACGTTACCTTGGAATACCATTGTTACCATTCATTTCAAGTCACATATGAATGCCATAATTAACATTCATCATTTAAATTCACATATGAATTACATTATTACCATTCATCATTTCAAATCACATATACCACAATATCACAATATAACATTAATTAACTCATTATTAAATTTGGTAAAATATAAAACTGCATATTGACATCATTCTATTAATTAATCAAACAATTAATTAACCACATTAATTTAATTTGTAATTCAAAAATTATATTATTACATCAATCCCATGAATTATTTTACCAATTAATTAAGAACATCAATCCAATAATTAATTGTAAAATTAATTATCCAAAATCCACAATCCCAATAACCCCATAATTAATTAGACAATTAATTATTCCAATTTAATCTATTCTATATTTTCAAATTTTGTAATTCCTTAATTATATAATTTTCCATGTTAATTAATTTATTTTAAGAAACTATATTTCTTAACAAGATATATTAGTTCAAAAATTTCATAAAAAATAGAAATATAGGCTTTGGTATTTGAATAATAGATGACCTACCTCAAGTTTGACAATGAAAAATCACCAATAGATATATCCAATTTGAGGTAGATACACTGAAAACCCAATGAAGAACACTATATAGATCTAAAACTATGATCCAAGATGAAATTAATCAATATCTCTGAAATATGTATTTAGATCTAAAAGGACTAGATCTATATGAAACAAAACTATATATTGATCTAAATAATGGGAAAAAATACCCCTTAAAGGAATTAATTATAATGGTAATCTAATTGGGAAAAAATCACATACCTATAGAGGTGTATATATGATAATAGAGCTTCAAATCACAAATAATGGTGGTCTGAAGCACTAATAATTTGTTTTGAAGCCTCCAAAATCGAGAGGAATAATTAATGGATAGGTTTGGGTCAATTTTTTGTTAATATAATTGTTAAGGTATTCCAAAACTATTTATTGGGTTAATTGAAAACCTATTATTTATTTCTAGGGATAGGGAGTACAATTTTCGAAATAGTGCACCAACACCATGCCACTCATTTATAGAGGGGTGAAAAGTTTATCTTATGATGGGGAATAGTTTGAAAAACTATATGCTAACCATGTAATCACCTAGTATTTTGGGCTGTAAAATTTTATAGGATAGGGTGCACAGTTTGAAACAACTGTGCGACAATTGTGTACTTACCCACTCCATTAAAAAATTCTCAATTTCCACCCAAATGCACCTTGAGATACAACCCAATAAAAATATACTCAAAACAAGGAAAATGAATACCGAATAACAAGCTTGAGACAACACCACAAAAGGTAAGGATCTTACAATGTTTCTAGATCACAGATTAATATATCATATATATGTTATTTAAAGAATTTATATATTATATTTTTATAAAATAAATAGTAATAATAAACTATATATATTGAAGAAAATTTAAAGTATTTTACATGAATATAGTTGTTAATACTTCAACTAATTCATCTAAAATAATTTTTATTATTAATCAGGACCAACCCACTCAATATTGTTTGCTAATGGAATTTATTAATATGAATCATTATTCTATTTTATAGTATTTATTAAAAAATAGTGTTAAGATTTATGTATATAATTATTAATTAAATAAATTAAAAACAAATCGGCTACTAATGACTTATATGTGGTATGATGAGGTGGGAAGGTATCATTTTTATTATCGATGGGGTATCGAGAGGTTATATGATATACAAAGTAAGTCTTCTAGTTTGTATGAGAAGAGGAAAATGATATGAGATGCATTGAGATATTTCATGGAAATAAGATAACAATTCTCCTTATAAAGTAGACTTGATAACTGTTTTTTAGGAAAAATAACCCCTCATATCCTTTAATATATGCACATGTCCTTATATATTCACCATATAATTTTTATATTTATTAGAATGTAAGAACCTACATTTGAAAAAAATGTAAATGAGGCAATTGATAATCCTGGTTTATCATATGGAGTCAGTCTAACTATTTAATTGATCATATGTGACTTCTAAAATGGTTATAGTATGAATATGATCCTTCAAGACATAAGTAATATAATACCATGGAAAATAGTTAGGATGGGGGTAATTAGAAACAACGGTTATTCCAACACATTGTTGCTTTATGATATCATTTTAAATCATGGGTTGGAGTACTCAATATTTGGGCCCCATATTATTTCTCTTTAAAATTTTGAAATTATCCTACATATCTATTCATCTATGGGTTTTTCATCATCCATGTAAATATGATAATTATTTTTCCTAATATATAATATTTTATAATGTTTTTTAATCATTTTTATAATAATTTATCATTAGTTCCTGATAATCTTATTAATAATATAGAAAATAAGGGCATTACATTTCTAAGTATTTGTAGAGGGGGTTAGCATTATTCAATTCATTGTAAATTTAGTGTCTACTCACAGCACTATTAACTCCACCATAGAGGTTGATGTAAGAAAATAAGGAATTTTGGCTGAGCATGCTATCTTACCGGGAGTATTATATGTACTTGTGCATGGTTGTAATGAAAAGGTTATCAAGATGATGATTAGGGGGTGGAGGGAAATACATGGTGTCAAAGAAGAAAATGTGGGTAAAGTGAAGTGATAATTCAACAATACCAAAGTGGATTAGTTGGAACATGTACCTTGAGGTATTAAATGGAAGGAGGGGTGGGGAAAATAGAAAAGGAGAGGGAGAGTGGTACCAAGGGTTGAAACTTGAGAGTGAGGGTGTATGAGCATATCTTGTTTTCTTATTCCTCTTAAGATCCCCAAAAAGGGGTCTTTCTATGGATAAACTAGTGTTAACCCTTTTACAATATTGGTGAAATTATTAATCATTTAAAAAATATTATTTGTATTATATTTTTTAATGTAAATTTAAATTTGTAGTTAAAATAAATAATAACATATTATTTATAATATATTATATTTTTTTACATTCCAATAATAAATATTGGAATAATACATGGGAGAAGATGATGAATATTATAATGGAGTAGATAAATTTTTTTAGTTTTCAAAATGAACATGTAATGAATAAGATAATAGTGTTGAGAAATTCTTAGATTTTTCTAAAATCATGTTATAACTAATGAGATAATTTTTTATCCACTCATGAAGTGTTTGAATTTAAAAAAATGAGGATTTAAATATATCAGTTATAATTTAATTTATAGTGATTTTAATCCTTGTTATAAATCATGTATTTAATATCATGATATACTATAGAATTAGTTATTACATAATGATAGAAATTTTCAGTTTGAGAAACTTGATCGAATAGAGGGAATGATTTTTTATGTAGAAGTGAAAACCATTATGAAAATACCAATAGTTGGGTGGTTATATAGTGATGTTGAAAACCCATTATTTATTTGTTTTATTAAATTTAATTTTTTATCCATGGTGCTGATATTCTTTAACGTCAAAGAAATAAATTTATGGACTAGAAAGTGTTTCATATAATTTCTAGTCTTATTAAAACAAGATACATAAAAATAGTAACATTCTAATACATTCAAATTATAATTCAAAAAAAAAAACTCTAAAATTATAATGGTTTATAATATAATACATGTATAATATAATTAATGTGTGTTGTATACAAAAAATATGACGGTTTTTCAAAATTTCATAAATTTCATACATGTTTATGTATGTCGAAATGAAAATATCTCACTGATTCATCTCATATGTCAGGTACAACACCTGATAAGTCAATTATTTATCATTCTATATTTCCTATGTTAATTGTTTATTTGGTAATTCTAATTATGTAATATGTTTAAGATTACATTGAAATGAGTGATTATCTTACGGTAAAAAATTTCATCCAACTAATTCATAATAATGAAATATATTTGATAAAACATTTATTGATTTATAAGATGAAGTTAGAAAACAAAGACTATCCCAATGAATATATGTAATTAATTCATATCAGATTCTTTTATTAAAAACAATTAACTGCCTATTATGTTATAATATTAAAACATGTATGTATACATTTTTATAATTTTAAATATATTATGATGAAATTGATGATGTTTAACTAAAAAAACCTATAGATGATACTGACTTTTACCCATCACAATTGATTGATGAAATAAAATTTCTATGGGATGAAGTAGTCTATATTTTTAATTATATAATGAATAATTAATTTAATTTAATTTTATCAAAATTTTCACAATAAATTATTGTTTTATAATTGGAAATTATTTAGGTAATACTGTTAAGGGACATAAATTGTGTGCAATTTATAAATAAGGGACTTCATATAATAAAATCCTTTTGGGAATAAAAATAATATACCTAAGCCACAGAAGATACTGAATTTTACATCTTTTGTTGTACGCTTCACCAAATGTATCTTGTACTATATGCAACACTGTATTAGCTTGTAGTATACGCAAACACTATTCTTGGGTTTTGTTGCACGCAAGAGAAACCTTCCTCAATATCTTGTGTTGTACGCTATAATGAGTTTCACTAAATAAAGAAATATTGATATTAACTAGCCGTTATGAATAGTATTAACTACAATTTAAATTTTTATTACATAATAATTCATCACACACATATTCTAGAACAAGGTATGCGAACAGAATAAATTTTTTAAAAAATATTGTTTTCCACCTTTTAATGGCACACCCACTTTAAATATAGTTTTTGGCACATTTATTTGTTTAATTAGACAAAATAAACTTATTCATTGCGATAAGGATATAAAAATCTACAATGGATAAATTTTTTATATTTTTTCTATTAACGTTCTTATTTTAATGAACTGTAAAAATACGCTAAATTTCAATTAAAAACAACTATTTTCATCAAGATAAATTATATGGTTAAATAAAATATTGAATAGTTTTAAAGTATGAATATAATATATTTTTACCATTTAATATAATTCAAGTCAATATCATTAATTTTACATTAAATTCATAGGTAAAAACATTTCCATTTTTGACAAAGTTTTAGCTTTTAAAACTCGTTTTCTTAACAACGAGATTAATATTATATTAATTACTAAAACTTCTGTGTTTTGAAATTAGAAAAATGGATTCCATATTATGATTTAGTGGGTCCAAATTATATTAATAGGTTACTTTATTTTTTTTGATATTATGAATAGTAACTACGGTAATTTTTATTTGCTATAGTTAAAGGTAAATTGGGTAATTAAGGGTAAAAATAATATTATAAAATTACCCTAAGCCATCTTAAATTCTATTGGATGCATAAAAGTCGAGCCATGCCACTTAAGGGTATTATTAGATTCATTTCATGGATTTTGGACCATAAAAATGCTATAATTATTATTAAAACCAATGAAAGTGACAACATGTCACTCTCTTATATCTTATATTTGTAATATTATTTTTTTAGTGATAAAACTCCTAAAACATCGAATATAAATAGTCTCCAAAAATATAGTAAAATTATCTACATCTAGATAATTTACTTATAATTTTTATGGATTCAATAATTATCATTAATGATGACACAATAATGATGTAGAAACTATTTTATTGATTGAAATATCAAATAAATTGTTTTAAAAATATTAAAATAAATATTATATGAACTAATTAATGTTCTCAAAAAATTTCAAGATTAATTTGACATTTTAGGAATATATTAAATACTTTTGTTCCAATATACACTCCATGTAGATTTTATTTAAAATCAAATAAATGAATAGTGTCAAAATTGGCAGTATTATTATTTTATAAAAATAACAAATTATAAAATTGTTTAAAAATCAAAAAAATATTAAAAAATTATAAATTGAAATTTATATGGTCTACAATTTAATAAATTATCCAATTAAGGAAAATTCACAACAAAAAAGTAATTATTTATAACAATTTAAAATTTAGAATATTATTACAACAATTAAAATTAAACAGATTAAATAAGTATAAATAAAGCTGATAAGGTTTAAAATAAATTCCAACATGACTAAATATTTTTGGTTGATGATATCACAACACAATCGCATCTAATATTCAGATTTGACTCGTTTTTTGTGGTTATGTGGGGGTTGAGTTTATTATAAATTAATATTTTAGATGTTTCCAAAAGTGCCCCTCTCCTCTCTTATAAAAGAACACCTACTCCCTCTCCACCTCACAAAATTTAGATCCTTCAATCTTGGTCCAACCTTATCCATTTCACTTTTCAACTTCCTTAGAAACATACTAGAGGTCCTAGTCTTCTTCAAAGACCAACATTAGTGCCCTAATAGGAGGTTTAGAAGAGGCGTGTCGAAGAAGAGGTAATATCCTTTACCGATTCTTTCAAATTTATTTCTTCTTATACTTCCTCTTCATTATTTGTTTCATTATAAATTAATAACATAATTATCACTCATATACAGATCTGTTATTATAAATATTAAACAACCATATTTCACTTTCTGTCCATCCTACGGAAAATGAAATCACCGCATGTGCATACATACTGAATACCGTCTCCATGCCATGGTGTAATCTGTTTTCCCCCACCACCTTAATTGGATGGGTATAATGGTGGAAATAATAACTATATATGATTATTATAACATCATACTTATTATGATAAAATATAAAATCCACTCCAATTCCATTCAATAATTATGGGAATGATGTCATCGCTCATGCAGATGTATAGATTTCTGTCTCCACAACGTGATGAGATTCATTATCCATGATTAACCATTCAATTATGATTATAATGTATATATAATAAATAATCATGAAAGTTATGAAGTAATAATGATACTATATTTATGTACATATATGTTTCATTTACTTAATTCCATTCAATTCAATAAGGAAACGAAAACAGTGATAATGCGTACGTACGACCTACTGTCTTTATGAACGATGTATTTCATTCCATTTATCGATCTATCATATATATTTATATTATGAATATATATTATATTAAATATTTTTTTACATTCTGGAATTAAGTAAATCAGGATATAAGTAATAATATCAAGAATAAAAAGTCGAAACACGTACGATAAATGAAACGATTTTACCCAAAATGCTGCTTTAACATGGAATTGACAAAAGAATGGGTAATATAAAGTCCTAAGTGAACAATATATGATAAAATAAATATTATTATGGTTCTGTTAAAAGTTTATAATATGTTTAGACCCATTATATAGGAGTTTGGTACACGTATGGAAGAAATTGGATCTAAGGTAAGGGATAAATTTTCAATCTCATTATTATTCGAGATTTCTTATATGTAAGTATTTACTAGTGTTACATTTTTCATCCATGTCAATAAAATGTTTTTCATAAAGTGTTTAATATTCTTAAATGTATGTTTATAGTCATTTCTAACCCTCTTTTACTTTTACTTTTTTTTATGGAAGGAATCATTCTTTTGTTAACCATACATGGTACTTTTTCACGTTTTCGTTAAAAGTACGAGGAAATTTTTTTTTGAACTTATACAGAATAAACATATTTTCATAGTTTCATAATGCCTCATTTTAATTAATCTTACCCTATAATATTTCCTGATTATTTTCAATAAAATCATATTCTTTAAATATTGTATGGAATTTTGTGAAAAGAAAATTATTTTGAAGAAGAAATGTTATTTTCCTCAAGAACTAAGTTCAAGTGTTTTATCAAAATTATTTTACATATAAGATGATATAGGGTTAGGTTTCAATAACTATTATTACTTTTATTTGATTATTATATGATGGAATTATTTTTATGAACTCCTTTTATCTTATATGGATTATATTATGATGGCATGATGTTTAGGAATCCTATTTTCATTATGTGTGTTATGATTTGATGTGTGATTTATGATTTTGTGGAACACATAATAATGGATTTATTATGACATGGGTGGGACTTATATCTACCTATAATGCATTGGGTAACGATTTATATCTCCAGATATAGACATGGATAGAACGGCTAGTGAATCGGGTTCATTAATACAGGGCTGGAACGACAAGTAAACCCGGTTCAGTAATGGACTTTGTCCACTATGATGGTCTTGGTAGCAATGACATGGATACTATGGAAATCATAACATCTTCTTAATTTTTTCCACAATTACATGTTTTATTACCATTATATTTTATCATGGTTAATTTTCCTTTATGATATATTCCTTATGCACTGCCAAGATTTATGTCATTACTCATTATTTTTATGTTTTATGTTCATGTTCTTACATTCAAATGTTTAGTGATTATTTTATTTTCCCCTTGTTTACCCTTACTAAGAAATTGAGATCTCCCTTTTTATGTCTTCTTTTACCTAGGATATAAAGAAAGGTTTTAGGTACGAAAACCAAAGGGGACGATCTTTATGGGACATGTTGAAGATCTTTCACCATGATTAGAAGATTATGTTCTGAGTTTCTAAATACTCTAAACTAATACAGTCTTTGGGAATCTGTTTATGTCATGTATTAAGTATTCTGTAAAAGTAATATAATATCTATGTACATCATGTTTTGGGTCTCTATAGTTGGTATCAGACTGAAGGTTTAGTTATCCTTTGGAAACTAGGATGAGAAAACTTTAGTGAAATCCCTAGAGGTATTTCTAGGGTATTATAGGGATGTCTCTGCAGTTAAGTATAAGTATAAGTTATAGTCCTAGAATTATGGTAATGATCTATGAATTATACCTAAGATGTTATATATTGAAGGTACTCCCCCTTTATTATGTTGTTTTCATAGAAGGATTATTCCCTCTCACACTATTCTTTTTTGGTTTTAGACTATGGTTGGAACCAGAAGGAACCATGTTGATCAATGTAATGGACAATGTAATGATTTTCCTCCTGAACAAACCAATGTTATGGGAGATGGAGGGAAAAATCATATTTCTAAACTTACACAAGCTATAAATCTTTCTGGACTTCCAAATGAGTAGATAAAGAAACAATTTTCTATAATGTCCTTCATGAGGTAACGTCCACATTCTTTTAATGGGTCTTCTGATCCACTTATTTCTTAAAAATGGATTGGTACCATTGAAAAGATATTTTCTATAAATTTTTGTTCAGAACATTAAAAATTCTTTTAAGCTATTTACTGTTTAGATGGTGAAGCAGACCAGTGGTGGACTCTAATTAAGAATACACGGCCCCCAACATGAAATTGAATCCATGGAATGGGATGAGTTTAAGAACTTGTTTTTTAATAAGTACGTCCCTTTTATTCTTCAAAAAAAGATATAAAAGGAGTTCCTTGAGCTTATGAAAAATAATTATGAATCTGTTGATATATATCAGGTGAATTTTACAAGGATTGCAAGGAATGCATCTGATTTTATCATCCAACCTGAGAGTAAAGTTGATCGATTCTTCAGTGGCCTAAAACCATGTCTTTGAAGGGTATTAGCTATTTGAGACTTCAGTAGCTATGAAAAAAATTGTGCATTGTGCTATCAATGTATAACTGGATGTTGGTGTTATATATCCATCACATGGTTTTGATAAGAAACGAAAGATAATGTTCAATGAAAAATCACAAAACTATGGTGAAAAAAGACAAATGTTTCATTGTGCTCAAAGTGTGGAAAAGAAGCATGGTGGACCTTGTCTTAAAGGGAATAGAAAATGTTTTAAGTGTGGAAATGAAAGTCATCAAGTAGTTGAGTGCCAAAGTAATGGGAAAATGGTAGCTAATTATGTGAATAGAGATAATACTACAGAGAGCACACCACAAACACTTCAATGCTAAAAGTGAAGGGAAATGGGGCATTATGAAAACCAATACCCTAATCTAAGTGTTAATGATGATTGAAATCAACAACCTCTTAAGGAAGTGGACAAATGTAATTCACATGTGATCACTATTGGTGATGTTGAATATGAAAATGAAGTGGTGGAATGCTTTAGTGTTTATGTAATGGGATTCCAAAATAGTGTTTTGGAATCTCATTTTTAGTATCATGGAATATTAGAACATCTATGTATTGGTTTATTGTGGTTTTCAATTATTTTATGGTACCATGAACCATGAAAAGTGATTGAAATATTTTTAGAAAGCAGATGATATGCGCATAATCAAGGGATAAAGAGATAATGAAATGTTTGATAGTATTAATGAGCTCATGACTGGTATAAGGAAAAAGTGATTTCATGGTTTGGGTATATAGAGACTTTGGGATTTTGATATGTGGAATGAGTTGAATTTTGACAGCATTCTTGTTTTCACAATGATTCAATGGTTATACATGTTTAAACAAAATTAATGATTAATGTATTCACATGTTTGGAATGTGTCCAATAAGATATATCTTATGTTATACAGGGGTAAATGGTGGTATTCACATGCTCAGTAGATGAAATTACTAATAGTCATTTTCTTTATAATATGATATTGGACAAATGTATTTTTGATAAGCCAACAGGTTGGAATGCATTACGTTGGACATTAGATAGTATTGTTTAAGTCTATAAATGTTTGATATTATTTCTAGAATGTTGTAATAGCACAGTTTTAGACAAAGGGCAACCCGTAGGACGTGTGACAACTTGTCACGTTGGACAAGGTTTTGGGAGTCGAAACCACAATCGAAGTGCGACCAGCCTTTATCTCTTACCACTGGCCTACAAAAAGTCCCTGGTTAGTAGATATTAGTTTTATTTTTTTTAAGCGGTATGATATATGATGTATAAGTTCATTTTTTGGAATTATATACGATTAATCTCATCATAGATGGAATTATGTATATTTAATAATTTGTGCAAACATTTTTTGTGATAAAGACAGATGGAATGATGTATCATTATATTGCATTATCTTATAACACTTCAAGAATGTCAAATTCAACTTCATTTCTTTAAATAAGAGATAAAGTGGAATTTTTTTTTGAAATAGCCAATGATGATATTACACTGAAATCAAGTAAGTATTTTTCCTTATGAAAAAATTCATCAACATTAAAGATATGATCTTGAAAATAGAAAATGTGGTCTAAGTGCCTTCTTATCTAATGAATTAGATGGTACCTTAGATCATCAAAAAATTTATGGCTTTGTGATCATCGTATTTTTCGTAACCATGTTCTCTACCACTCTCCATCAGAACATGATGGTTAGATTTATATATTATATCTATATTTTAACCTATATTCTCTTATGTGGAAACCCAGTGAAGAGTTACCGTGGGTATCCATTATGTTTCTAATGATCCTTTTTAAAATAATTTTTTAGTATTTTTTTTACGATGTGAGTTTCTATGAACAAAACTTTCAATTAGTAAATGATTTATAACCACGATGAATTTCAAGGGCGAAATTTATTTTAACGGGGATAGAATGTAACACACCGAGATTTTTTGAGAAATATTCTTTTTAATTTCGTTGAAATCTTGTGTTTTACGCTTCACCACTTGTATCTTGCGCTATACACAACACCGTATTAGCTTTTAGTATACGGAAACATTATTTTTGGCTTGTGTTGCATGAAAGAGTGACCATCCTCAATAGCTTGTGTTGTATGCAATACTGAGTTTCACTAAACAACAACATATTGTTATGAACAAGACATTATTAATAGTATTAAATAAATTTTTAATTTTATTACATAATAATTCATCTTACACATATTCTAGAACATGGTATGAGAACAAAATAATTTAAAAAAAAATGCAGTTTTGCCACCTTTTGATGGCGCACCAACTTTAAATCTAGTTTTTGACATATTTATAAGTTTAATTAGACAAAATAAACATATTAATTGCAATAAATATATAAAAATATACTTAAGATAATTTATTTATATTTTTCTGTTAACTTTCATATTTTGATGAACAGTAAAAATACACTAAATTTTAATTCAAAACATTTTTTTCATCAAGATGATTTATATGGTTATATTATAGTATTGGATGGTTTCAAATTATAAATAGAATATAATTTTACCATTTAATATAATTCAAGTCCTTATCATTAATTTTACATTGGATTCATAGGTAAAAACATTTCAATCTTTGGCAATGTTTTAACTTTTAAAACACATTTTCTTAACAAAGGGATTAATTTTAAATTAATTACTGCAACATCTATGTTTTGAATTTTGAAAAATGTATTACATATTTAGATTTAGTGGTTCCAAATTTTTTTAATATGTTACTTTTATTTTTATTGTTATTATGAATAGTAACTATGGTAATTTTTATTTACTACAATTAATGGTTTATAGGGTAATTAAGGGTAATAATAAGATTATAAAATAACCCTAAGACCAGCCGAAATTATTTGGGATGAATACAAGTCTAACCATATCACCTAAGGGTCAGAATAGATTCATTTGAGGGACTTTTGACCATGAAAAGTATATAATTATTATCAAAACCAAAGAAAGTGATAACATGTCAGTCTCTTATATCATATAAGTATAATAATTTTAATTTTGTGATAAAGAATTTAAAACATATAATATAAAGAGTCTCCAGAAATATAATAAAATTATCTAAATCATGATAATTTATTTAGAATTTTTAGGGATTAAATAATTATCATTAATGATGACACAATAGTGATGTAGAAATTTATTTATTGATTGAAATATCAAATAAATGGGTTTAAAAATATTAAAATAAATATTATATGTACTAATTAATGTTCTAAAAAAGATTTTGATACAAATGTGACATTTTAGGAATCTATTAAATATTTTGGTTCGAATATATCCTCTGTGTGTATTTAATTTAAATTCAAATAAATTAATAGTGTCAAAATTGACACTATTGTTATTTTATAGAACTATCATATTATAAAATTGTTTAAAAATAATGAAAATATTTAAAAATTATAAATTTAAATTTATATGGTCTGAAATGTCAGAAAGTATCTAATTATGGACAATTAAAAACAAATAAGTAATTATTTATAACAATTTTAAATTTTGAATATTATTACCAAAAAAAATTAAATAGATTAAATAATGATAAATCAACTTGATAAGGTTTAAAATAAATTTAAAAATGAATAAATTTTATTTTTTTGATGATATTACAACCCTATATCATCTAATATTCAGATTTGTGTCATTTTTTGTTGGTTTTATGTGGGGTTTGAATTTATTATAAATTAATATTTTAAAGGTTTCAAAAAGTGCCCCTCTCCTCTCTTATAAAAGGGAACCTCGTCCCTCTCATCGTCACAAAATTTGGAGCACTAAATCTCGGCCATACCCTATCCATTTCTCTTCTCCACTTCCCTAGAAACATACTCGAGGTCATGTTTATCTTCAAAGGCCAACTTTACTGCCTTAAGGCGAGGTTTAGAAGAGGCACGTTGAATACGAGTTAATATCCTTTACTGATTCATTCAAATTTATTTCTTCTTCTACATCCTATTATTTATTTGTTTCATTATAAATTAATAAAATCAGTATCACTTATATACTGATATGTTATTATAAACATTAAGCATCCCTATTTCACCTCTCATCTATCCTACAGAAAATGAAATCACCACGCCTGCGTATGTACGAAATACCATCTCCACACCGTGGTGTAATCTGTTTTTCACCACCACCTTACTTGGATGGGTATAATGGATGATATGATAACTATATATGATTATTATAACATAATATTTATTCAGATAAATTATATCATCCAATCTAATTCCATTCAATAATTATGGGAATGATATCAACGCTCGTGCATACGTAGGGATTACCATCTCCACAACGCGATGAGATTCATTCTCCATGATTATCCGTTCAAGTATGATTATAAAGTATATATAATAAATAATAATTAAAGGTGTGAAATAATAATGATACTGGATTTAAGTACATATATGTTTTATTTACTTAATTCCATTCAATTTAATAAGGAAACAAATACAACGTTCTTGCGTACATACGGCCTACCGTCTCCATGAACGGTGTATTTCATTCCATTTATCGATATATCACATATATCTAAATGTAAAATAAATATTATATATAAATAATGTTATACAATCTGGAATTAAGTATATCTAGATATAAGTAATAATATCATGAACAACAAGTCGAAACACGTACGATAAATGAAATGATTTCACCAAAAACACTGCTTTAACATGGAATTGACAAAAGAACTGGTAATATAAAGTCATATGTGAATCATATATGATATCATAAATATTATTATAGTTCTGTTAAAAGTTATAATATGTTTAAACCCACTATACAAGAGTT
This sequence comes from Viscum album, assembly GCA_963277665.1. Taxonomy (NCBI): domain Eukaryota; kingdom Viridiplantae; phylum Streptophyta; class Magnoliopsida; order Santalales; family Viscaceae; genus Viscum; species Viscum album. The sequence continues at coordinate 1,705,177,076 of OY728143.1, read as the reverse complement.
TTGGACCCCTACAGAATAAATTGGACCTAAGGTAAGGGATAATTTTTCAATCTCATTTTTATCTGAGATTGCCTATAAGTATTTACTGGGGTTATATTTTTCATCCATGTCCATAAAATGTTTTTCATAAAGTGTTTAATATTATTCCATGTATTTTTCAAGTCATGTTTACCCCTCTATGACTTTTACTCTGTGATATGGAAGGAATCATTTTTTTGTTTACCATACATGGTAATTTTTGACTTTTCCGTTAAAATTACAAGGAGAATGTATTTTTAACATATACACCATGAAAGTATGTTAAAGGTTTCATAATGCTTAATTTTCATGAAGCATCACCTAAAACGTTTCATGATTATTTTTAACATAATCATTTTCTTTTAAAATTTCATGGCATTTTGTGAAAAGAAAATGATTTTGAAGAAGAAAGGATATTTTTTCAGGAATTGAGTTCAAGTGTTTTATCAAAATAATTTTCAATCTATGATGATATAGGGCTAAGTTTATATCCATATTATTACATTAATTTGATTATTTTATGATGGAATTTTTTATGAAGTCCTTTTATATTATATGGATTATATTATGATGGCATGATGTTTATGAATCCTATTTTTATTACATGGGTTATGCTATGACGTATGATTTATGATTTTGTTTCACATATATAAATGGTTTCCTTATGAGAAGGGTGACACCTATATCTCCCTTAAATTCATTGGGTAAAGATTTATATATCATGATATAGACATGCCTTGAAATGAAAGTGAATTTGGTTCACTAATAAATGGTTGGAACTGCAAGTAAACCCGGTTCAGTAATGGACTTTGTCCACTACGATGGTCTGGGCAGTAATGCCTTAGCTACTTTGGAAATCATAACATGTGATTCATGGTTTCCACAAGTAAATGTTTTGTTTCCATGCTATTTTATCATGGTTAATGTTCCTTTATGATCTATTCCTTATGCACTTCCAAGGTTTATGTCATTAATCATGCTTTTGATGTTTTATGTCCATGTTCTTACATTGAAATGTTTAGGGATTGTTTTATGTTCTCCATGATCACCCTTACTGAGCATTTGAGCTCACCCTTTTTATGTTTTCTTTTTCCCAGGATATAAAGTAAGGTTTTAGGTAAGAAAACCAAAGGGGAAGATCTTTATGGAAGATTTTAAAGATCTTTCACTATGATTAGAAGATTATGTTCGGAGTTTCCAAAGACACTAAACTAATACAGTCTTTGGGAATATGTTTTTGTCATGTATTAGGTATTCCGCAAAAGTAATGTAATGTATATGTATGTCAATATTTGGGTATCTAAAATAGATAAATCAATACATCGTATTTTATCTTCTATAATGGTGATATTAGAGGTACAACACTTTATTGATGTGAAATATGTTGGGGAAAATATATGTTAGTGGTTTATTAGAATAATGTTAGAAATACTAGTCAATATTGAGGTCATATTGAATGTAATTATGGAATTACTATATCAAGGAATATGAATAGAGTTAGCTTCATGTCCTAAAATAAAATTACCATACATTTCATTAAAATGTAAAAAATTATGGAATAGTGAAAAAATAGTTTTTGTAAATGGTCAAATAATAAAAACATTCCTATCGGGTGTCATTTAAATATGAAAAATTTTATGTCCTTAAAAACATTATGTTAATAATAGTGTAGTCTCATTTTTTTTATATTTTGATATTAAAGATACTAATGTAAATGTAACACTTCTGGTCCACATTCAAATAAATATAATTGTGTTGTGTGGCATTTTCAATTCCATTTGTTGAAAATTCATGTGAAGAAATTCATCTAATATGTTAGTGGATTGAGAAGTAAAAATAAATTTTCAACATGATATTAATATTACACCCTCACTTTTAAGACGTCATGATACATCTAATGATACCTTTTTGAGTAATATAATGTAATTTTAAATACTACATTTATGATAGATGTATCATTTTGAACAATATATGAATATTTTAGAGGGACATTTTAAAAATATATATTTAAGAAAGTCCACTATTGATTTAAATTATATATCTATGTATGTTGTTTCATTATATATGGAATACTTATTTTATTTTGAGAATTATGGTCTCCAACATATCTCCACATTTGAGTTAATATAATTTAAAATGGGATCCATGAATAAAAATAATTCCACTGACACATAATTAAATATTTCAGGATATTTATAAATATTAAACAAAGATTTATTCTTTGTAATTAATTATGTTTTTAATTAATGTATTCAAACTATCATATTAGAAATAGGAATATTTTGGAGCGATGAATGATAATAAAGATTAATTTTTTATTTTTTTAAGAAGAAGATGACTAAAAACAATTGAATCAGAACCATTAGGATAGTTTTTTTAGAAAATGTCTAAATATTATCTCATGGTTTATGCATTACATTAATGATTTACATTTAAATAAAATGTTCAAGATAAAAAACGATTAGTCAAAATAATTATAGTAATTTTTCTCACTAAATAGATGAATTTTATGAGTTCAAATAACAATTAAATGACTTACTAATCAATATTGAATTATGTATTTTTAAATAAATTTCTCATATTGAAAAAATGAAAATTACTTTACCATTTTTAATGTGTAACTAGTTTAACAATAACATCAATGTTAATGAAGACGAATTTGAATTTTTACATATATATTTAAAATGATTGTGATATATAATTTGATTTCTTTACCATGGGAACAAAATCAAAATAGATTTTTATGTTATTAATATATAATATAAGAATAGTATATCATTTTAAAATTAAAAAAAATTGTTCATAAAAACATTTTTGGTGTTTCCAAATTCTATGAGATGTCTTTATTTATAACAATATGAACATAGGTTTTTGTTATGTTTCAATTTAAATGGAACTATCATTTTAGTTTATTAGTGTTTTAATTAAAATTAAATTTAACATGAGAATTGATTGAATAATATTTCTAAAATATTACAGGTCCATTTTTTAGATACAAATAATGGAGAACAAACTATTTTTGGTTGTGTTTCTTATTTTACATAATATTTAGTTTGGGTCTTTTTTAATTCCTTCAAAATTAGTTATTTACATTTGGAATTGGGATTCTTTATTGCAAAGTAACTTAGTCTATCCTTTTTTACGTTGGACTATTACCTACAATGATCAATACTATTTCAAGTGGATGAAATCATCTATTTATTAATCTAATATGAATTTTATTTTTCATCAAACTATTATTTCTCCATGTATTTCATTAAGAAATAATTCTTGTTATATTATTGCATTCTACCATTTGCTAATGTGCATTTCCCACATGACACTCATTATTATTTCAGTATACAATTTCAATATCCCTCTAAATTAGTAGGGTAGTTATTATATGACCATGATACATGTATTATGATAATGAAATTCACTTTGGATGATGGGTTTCCACACAATTATATCATTTTATTATTTTAATTCATTCGATAGGTGATTCATTTATTGAACCTATTATTATTATTTCACTATGAGAATCCCATGGTGGGTGATCTATTTTTTTGTTTGTTTTTATAATACCCAGAAGCATTATTTTTATATTGAAATTAGTAATATGAAATATTTTATAGGTTATGAGATAAAGATATACAAAATTTTAGAGTTAAATTAATTGTTCTTTTTTCCAATATTTATTGAGTTTTGATTAAACCCTTAGTGTAATTTTTTTATAAAGTTTTCAAAGAGGATTCTGGATGATTTTATGGATCCTAGAAAATTTCATAATTCATATTATTTGATCATGGATGGTGATAATATATAATGAAATTATATTTTGATATTATACATCCATATATTAAAGAATTTTTATCTCTGAAAATATTGATTAAGCATTGATTTGGAGGATTCAAACAGAGTGAGGCATTCCATTTGATTTTAGTTTTCCTTATAATTACAAAAAGAATAATATTATTTCATCTATGATATGTAGTATATATAGTTTATCTTTATTGGTTTATTTCCTCACATTTTTCTTTGTCATGTACTCCTGGAGTGACAAGAACATTTTTATTAGATAATATACGGTGTCTTTCTCTGCATTTTCTAATATCTTTTAAAATTTTGTTTCTGCATTCATAGTGAAAACATTTTAATGTTTATCCCTCATGTGCATATATCCAATATATATTAATAAATGTAAATCACTTTCTTCAAACCCTTCATATTTTTCCGTTCTAATCAACTTTTTTATGATGAACAATTCTTCAATTTTTATTTATTATCTTCCTTGAACTTCTTTTGGTTTCATTAATTTTTAGGGAATAAAAAGTTGTATCATTTAATTTGAAATTGATATTTTATTAAATAATTCTATAATATCTAATAATAAATACAGAAAATATTGTTTATGTATTTTCATGAAATCATGAATATGTTAACTGAATATAGTTTTTATGAATCGTATAAATAATTTAAGAATACATTTTCATATTTCATTAAATATATTTTTTTATATATAACGATAAATGATAATGGATATGAGAAATCAAATATTCAATAAAGTATTAATTTTTGAGGAAATTCATAATTATTTCAATTACCTGTCTCATTTTACAGTCTATAAAATATAATTTATTACCAAATATTGTATTTATATTAACAATTTTAATAAATATAAAACATTGATTATCAAATTATTAGAATTAGATTATGTATATTTATTTATTGAAACAATTCATTCATTATCAAAATTAATTTCATTTATACCTAATTGTTTATTTTAATACATTTAATATGTTTTATAGTAGATAAAAATTTATTATTTATAAATATTCTTTTCAAACTTCCATTTTATGTGATATATAATTTCAATTTTTTTCAATTTTTTAATATACTATTTTACATGTTCTATAATTTATTTCAATTTACTATATATAATCATGTAATATGAAATATATTTATTAGTCTAATTGAATTTCACATAATTTTCTTTTATCATTTTTGAATGATTCAAATGCCTATATCTAATTTAAAATAATTTAATATTATTACATAATAATTTATATTTATTTATTTTTATATTGGAATATATTATATAAATAACAATCATCTACATTATTTTTTATATAAGAATTATTCTTAATCAAGTAAAAATCCTCATTCTTCTTTAAAGTGGAAAAATATTTCAAGAGTTAGTAAACACATTGTCCATATTTACCTTTCTATTTTACTTTATGATATGAAGGATAATTTTTTCTGTTGAATTTAATAATAAATTTTATCTTGTTAATCTAATATATATATATATATATATTTGGAACATCAAGAAAATTCGTTGGAAAAAAATTACATCATATATTTTATTAGATGACTTTTTTCCAAGTGACATGAGATTATAAAAGGGATATAATAATGGCAAAGTCAATCAAGTGTCATTTGGCTATTTATTAGGATAATCAAAAAATAATATATGTAATAAATATTTTCTTCCATTACTTAAATATGGAATTTGATAAACCAAATATATCGTAGATCAAGTGGTGGTGTTTATATTTTTGAAAAAATATATGGATTTATTTTTAATTATATTGAATTTTAATTTTTTTATGAAAAAATGGAAATCCATTCAAACGTACAATGTATTAGATAAAGAAACATATATGATGTTTTCTACTAATAGAAATTTGGACACACTTTTCAAAATTTGAATATATTTTAAATAAAATGAATCTTAATATTAGTGCTCAAATGTATTTATTAGTAATTAATTAATTAATAATTATTTGGATTTGGGAAGACCGCACCAACATATATGTGTGATAAAATTATAACCTCATACTTTTTTCCAATGAGGGTATGAATTTTTTATACAGAAAATTATGTCTAAAATATTTTTTTAATTGGTGTTCGAATTAAATAACTAAATGTATGATAGTTCATTTATCCCCACTACAATCCTAAAAACATGGAATAGGTAATTTATAATATAAAAGGGAAAATATGTTACTTATAGTAAAAATATGTATTTTGTGTGATTTTTCTTCATTTAATTATGATTTTATAATTTTTTTAAAACCATTAGGATAAATTTATTGAATAAACTATATAATGGACCTTTATACCTAAGGATATGAGGGTAATAAAAAATTATATTAGTAGAGGATGAGAAAATAGTTTTTCATCAAAATATATAAGGTGGTTGAACATACATGGAACGTTTTTAGCCGTACTAGAAATACATTGAGGAAGTAATAATAAAAGAGTTTAAATAACATTAAAACTCAAGTTCAAAAGTTTGTATGTATAGAAAGGATATGATTGCATCTGCATTTTTGTAAATTCTTTCAAACATGAAAAGATATTGACGACCTACATATCCTAATATTACTCTCTATCTCCTTCAAATATAGACATAAACTTAAATTTGTACTTTTTAGGAACTATATTATCATATTATATAATATCAATTAATATATAATATTAGGGATACTATAAATCATCAAAAAATATAGCCACACTAGGTACGGGTAATAAAATAAGACATTATAAGGTAATTAACATGATTTCAATTCATTATCTAGGAGGTGACTATATTTCGATAGAGTGAATGAATTTTTTTTCAATGGAAAAATAGTGTGTCATAATTGTAAATGACATAGTTATATATAAAATATATGTACTAATTATTAAACGATGAAAAGTTGTTTTACAACAAATCATGGTTTTTGGTTTTGTAAACAAAAAAATTGTTAATCTCAATATAACATCATTTTATATATCAAAATAATTTTTTATGCAACAATATTTGAATCAAAACCAATCAATTAATATAATTTATCATATTAACATTATTAATTTTATTAAATATGATATATTGAATTAACAAGGGTTAATTTCTATATTATAAATAATCATTATGATGATCAAAACGTGATTGAAAAAGCTTGAAATGGCTTGAAATGACATATTAATGATAAGAAAATTTATGAATTCTCAGGTGAATTATTGGTGGCTATAAAGGGATTTTCAATCATTTATCTAGATGATTACAATTATTTCCATTATCTATTGTGATGAGGGTCTTTAAAAATATTCTCACTAAATATTATGTATTCATTAATCCTTTAATAATAGTACTAGTATTCAATGGATTTAAGGATATCCTTCCCTATATTGTGAAATTCAGAGAGCCCATTGAAAGCCTAGGAAAAAAGATTCTAATTTATGGTTTTAGTGATCATTAACAAGATCATGTATTTGTTTTTGAATGAATGGATCAATAATAAAATGGTACACATTAATTATTTATTTTATTCAATATATAATTATATAATGAGATAACAACATACAACACATTTTTTTATTATTTACATGATATTTGTAAGAGTATTGTCCAATATAAAACGAAAATATTAGTATATCAAATTTTATATTATATGGATTAATACTCTAATACATGAAGAAATTAAAAAATGGTTTTTTGAAAACCGTGATTTTTTTATATTAAAATATGGTTTAGATCAATATTTTTATAATAATAATTATGTTATTTCATGGAAATATGATCATGGGTTCAAAAAATAATTTAATCCAGAACATGTTTTTTAACGAACAAGTGTATAATAACTTCATAAAATCTAAGTGTAATCAGATAATAAATTATTGCATTATGCTTATTGAGAATGGTCATCATTAATATAGAAATTTTATTTACCTAATTTAACCATGACATATCAATGATAAAATAAGTCATGTTTTTAGATTTATTAAATATGTAGTATTAGGTAAAAATGGCTTCCTCAAAACAAATTTGGCATTTTTTCAACATAGAAGTGTTTCCACCAAGGATAAATCAAGTTGTGGTTTATAACATAAAATTAAAATATTACATAAGTTTTCATGTAATTTTTTTATTAAATTTTTAAAAACAATATTAAAATACCAAGGGGATGTTAAATTCTTGAAATGGTGTTTCTATTTATTTTAATAACATTTAATGGTGATTTACATAGAAAAATTATTTTCAATTTGTATATAAAATATAAGGATAAATATAAATTATTTTATGTTGATTTATCAAAAGATCATAAATATAAATATGGAATACTTATTTTAAAATCCTTACACTGGAAATTTAATTGAACCATCACAAATATTTATTTTTTTTGTATTTTACCATGATTTTAATAAAAAGAAATAGGTTGTATTTATATAATACAATGATTTTACATAAGATATGAAATTTTTATATTATTATAAATGGTTTTATAAATATCATATAAATTAAAATATGATGGATTCATATTAAAGAACATGTAAAGTTATTACGTGAAAGATGGTATATTTAAATTATTATAACAAGATTATTTTTTTGTTTAAAAATTTTCAATAAAAAATATTTAATTATAAATTGATTAAATGTTTTTTATAAAAAATAAATAAATTCTCATATAATTTATATATATTTTATTCATTTATTTTTTAGATTTTTATATTCATTATTAATAAGTAATATAATTTTTATATTAGGAGCATATGTATGATTTAGTTTAAAGTATTAAATTGGTTATTATAAATGTCATACCTTTTATATAAGGAGTAAAATTCTAGTTATGACATAACATTTACTTGTATGGAATTATGTCTTTGAATTACTTATAGAAAATGGGATTGAATGTAACAATGATTATTATTGGTTTACATTAGATTTTGACATTGTATTTGAATTAATGTATCACATGAGTATATCTCCATCAATAGTGGCACTTTAGGGTGGACTACACACTATTATGAGGCCATAGGATCTATCAAAAATTTAAAGGGAGATGTTTTCTGTTTCATATTATTTAACTCCTTATATTATTTTTTAATGTACATTATCAATGAGATGAATTTTGAAATGTGTGAATATAATAGTATTTTATTTTTCATAATCAGGACAAATATTGAGTTGTATAAAGTGTAATATATTAATATGTTTGGAGAAAATTAATTTAGTATAGTTTAATGCATACTAAAAACATTGTTATATCAATTTTTAATACATAAATGGAATACAAGGGATTAGATGTTGGATTTTTTTACCCATTAAAAATACTAAGTATATGATTTATTCTAATGGAAATGATTTTAAAATCCATTATCATCCAAATGGGAAGTTCATGCCAATGTTGGATGCCCATGAATTTTTATATATGATGAAATAATGATAAGGGTGACCTTAATAGGACTAGGATCCCATATTTTTCATGAGATTCGGGTTAATAATTGTCAAAAATAAATAATATCATTAGTATACTATAAATATGGAGATGAAGAAACTCTTATTATTAATTACTAGAGGATTTATCCACTCTCATATCCAATAGTAACATATTATATAATAAACTTAATGGTTATCTTAAATTGCTATGTGATGAGAAAAACACTAAAGAAACCCAATGAAATGTAAAATATGGATCTTGGACAATTAAATTTTATGTTGTAAAGACAAAAAGTTTATCATTTTTATTCCAAAGCACATAATAAAATTCCTAATCAAAAAATTATACAATTTGATAGTCATATGGCTGAAAATTTTATTTAGATAAATAGAATCATCATCATCAAATTTGTCAATGAGATTATTTATAAAGAATATGAATGTAATTATAAGTACAATCATAGAATAGTATTAATAATTATGAAATTATTTGAAAATGAGATTGAAAATTCATCATATTTGAGTAATATCTCCCTCCAAATCCATTTATTGAAAATTTTCATTATGTAGATTTTGATTCATAAATGAAAAATAAATATATTCCATAGAATTTTATAAAATCCTTTTTAGAAATTAATTAATGGAACTGCACTCACTTCTCATGTACTAAATATTAATGTTTATGTGTGTGACATAGAGATATTAGAGGTCTAATTTATGAATTAAGGTAGTTTTGAAATTAATTCTATAATTTTCACTGCCGTTGTTTTAAAAAAAATTTATTTTCAATAATTTTTTCTAGATATAATCAATTTCTAATGTTTTTTGTATATCACATGATGTGTCTATGCTCTATTTCTATGATGATAGTTCATAAGGGTAAAATTTTATTCAAAAAAAGATTAAAGGGTATAATATTCAACCATCGTAATTAAAAACTAATGGATATGATAGGAATTAGAATAAATTTTTTAATTATGGAAATATAATAAAAATTATATTTCATATAAAACAAAAAAGAATTTATAGAAAATCCATAGAATACCCAAATCATGTATTAATATTATAGAAAAAAATTCTTAAATTTTCATTTATATATAATTCCAATTAAAAAATTTATATTCTTTTTAAATACACACTTGTTACCAATTATGAATTAATGGAACTATAATTTTTAATTAATGTGATTATGTAAAGGGATATGATATTAAATTTTTGGAAGCAAAGTATTTCATTAAAACATGAAAGAATCTTGAACAAATCATGTTTTTTTTCATTGTTCTATTATTTCATAATTGAAATTATTTATAAAAAATATGTTTTATAAATTATATGGGATAATAGATTTGATACACATGTTTTAAGATTCATCAAATTTTCTAATGATTTTGAAAATAAAATAAGGATAAAATTGTTATATTTAGGGTAAAAGAGTTTATCTATGTTATTTGTAAAAATATAAAGAAAAAAGATCCCATAACCTTTTATATGTGTGTTAATAGTTTATTTATTAAATATTTACACTATAATAATAATTAATATTTTCATATAGAAAATGTTTTTTGTTTTATAAATATATTTTAGAAAACACATAGTTAATAGGAGGACAGTTGGAGTATATTTAAACTAAGAGATGTACAAATTTTTAAAAATAAATAGTTATACTACATCAACATAAGGTGAATATAACATGATATCCCTAAATATGTTAAGGGTGTGCAAATAAATAATGATCCTAATGTCAAGAGATATAATAATTTTGATTCAAAATGGTCTCAATGAGAAATATTTAAATTTTAATGTTCCAATTATAATGATTATCTATGAATTAGTTATATGAATAATTTTTTTGTAACATTCATATATTTTGATGTAAGAATATTGATTATTATATTATAATATTGGAATATAAAGTTTATAAATTGTAATATGATAATTTTTCAAATGTTATTTTATAAAGACACTTCCCACAAAAGAGTTTAGTGGGGAGATTTTTTTAGATTGACTCATAGAGATGTGACATCAGTTCAATTGTGATTTAATGAGTTTATTAAATCCCAAATTTAGAACAAACATATAAAATTTCTAATTTATCATTATTTTATATTGGTTTCATATATTAATTCTGTGAAATATGTATTAACCTCTGAAATTATTACATTTAGTTAACTCTTATGAATGGTCATCATGAAGTATTATAGGTTTCCATAAATTATAAATAATAGTGTGTTTTGGTTTTTTCATAGAGATATGTTTTTCACTCATGATGTTTAATTTTTTTGAGCATTGAAAGATCTAATATGTATACTGTAACGACTCGACCCCAGCTACCCAGAGTCGGTGCATTACTTCGTAACATTGGCATGATCACAAAAGATCAAGTCTCGAAAGACCGATTAGTTTAGTAGCCTTGGAAACACTAGATACATTCATAAATGTTACATTACATCATAAAGTGAAAACCTACAATATCAAAGTCTCCATAGTCCACACTCATATCCTCTTCTGACTATCACTGCAGGTCATTCATAAAATACTTCTTCACATCTTGGAAAATATTAAAACATTGAAAGGGGTGAGCTCAGATGCTCAGTAAGGATAACAATATTGCGGAAGCTTTCCAAAATAAACATTAACATTTAAAAAAATTGTATAACTAAAACAAAAGCATTTTTAAACTTTAACTTCAGCATAATATGGAAAAAATAAAATTAAATAATTCCATTTACTTACTCACATGGATATTCTACTAGACGAATAATCACAGAAATATCAATAACCACTTCCATAATGATGGAATGCATAATGCCAGACTATCATAACCACATAGCCAAGGCCTCGTGCCAAGGCCCCGTGCCAAGACCACAAATAAGATTTTGGCAGGGCCTCGTGCCAAGACACTAGTTTGCCTCATGAGACCTACCGATGCATAGAGGAGCTATAGCGGGCTCCACCCGTCACTTATTAAGTCCAATGCATTCCTCATATGAACAGGTTTAAACATATCATAAACCATAACATAATCGTATCACATAAAACGTGCATAAAGGAAACATAACATTTCCATGTTTCAATCACAAGATATCACTACAACACATTGATATAATAAAAAACTTATCAAAACCATTTTCAATACCAAAATAAAATGAAATTAAAACTTGGTAGTTATTTTTCATTTAAAAAAAGTTATGGCTTGTAGGGGAAGCCGAAACTCAAATAATGGTTACGGCGGCAGAGAAGTCGTTGTCGCCGCATACGTACGACAAGAAAAACATTCCTTTTTGTCATTTTTTAAAATGCTACGTATAAAAAGATTACTTTTGAATAAACGTAAAAGTCAAAGGGGTTTATACACCGTATAAGAGAAATTTGTGTATAAAACAAAATATACCTCAATGAATGGATATTGAGACAAAGTACCATACAAAGATCATTTTTTTAAATAAAATAGATATATTATGTGTATTAACTATAAGAAAACATAATTAAATTACAAATTCAAGAGAGGATATAATAATATCATGACATAATTTGAAAGTAGGAGATTAACCCAAAGAATAGAAATTGGGTTAAGAAGTTCCCTTACCTCGTGTCCGACTTGACTCGATCATTCTTTACCCTCCTGAATAATAAACTAGATTTAATTTCTATTTTCATAAGATCCTTTTTCATGTTCATTATTACTTTTATATAACTTATTACCATGTTATGAACATTATGTAAATATTTAAGTTAATAACGGTCATTTTGTCGATCTTTGGTACTTGAGTCAAAAATAGACTTCTTATAATTACAAGTTGTTCATGTGGTGAAATATACATTATATCCAGAATTATATTCATGATTTAGATATCATATATATCATATATATCCAGTATATACATGCATTTATAATATTACATAACATTTAGAGGTAAAAATGAAATGCACTATTCATGGAGACGGTAAGCCATACGTACGCATGAACGCTACTTTCATTTCTATTTAGTATTTAATGGAATGAAGTTATAATTATATAAAGTTATAATATAATTCCAGTATAATATAATGTATTATACCATTTACTCCATCCTTTATACATCCCACATATGGCATTAACGATTCAAATCACTTTGAGGGGGCGGTAGTCCGCACTTCCTAAAATGAAATTATCGCATTTACCCACAATGGAAATCATAAATTATGCCATAAATGAGAAATACAGAAGCATAAGGAATACATAAACATAATCTATATATCATATATGAAAATAGTTTCATCAAAATGGCCACCATTAGAGGTGTTAAAAGAATATTGAACAATCATCGTTTCGTGAGGCAGTATTTTGCCACCCATAGAAATAGTATATTATTTAACCATTAGACGAAGGTGTGTATAAGTTTATACCAAATATTTATCATAAAAACATCCTAGTATATTTTAGATACTGGTGTTGTTACAAAAGAAAGGAATAAAAAGAGTTTAAGGGGTTGAAGAAGCAAAATAAAACAACACAACATTAGAGAGGACATTACCATAAAATCGGGTAACTCTTTTTGATTTGAGCCAAAGGCTTCCCTGGGAAGACTTATGCACAAAGGGAGGCTTCTAAGAGTAAAGGAGGGAATTTGAGAGAGTATTTTGGCAGAGTTTGGACGAGCCAAAAGGCTTTGACGGTGTGAGTAAGGTGGTAGTGGTGGGGGCCTTTTATAAGAGGAGAGAAGGGGCACTCTTGGAAGGATTGAAATGTTACATTATTATGAAATGCTTTATCGGATTCTAAAGGTCCCACACTTATATATTTAGAGGATAAGGTGATAAGGGTTCGAAATATACTCATCCAATAGGTTTTTGACAAGGGTAAGTCTTAGATTTTACATTATCTTTTCATTTTATTTAAATCGTTAATTAATAAGGTAATCGCTGCATCATCATGGTGTCATAAATAATTTAATTTATTTAATGTCTAAAAATTATAAAATAAAATATCATGATATAGGAAATCTTTTTATCTTTATAATGAATATTTATAGTCTAAAATATTACTTGTATAATCCCATTTAAAAATTGTTTTAGTACAACAACTCTTGTTTGTGACATTTTTATTTTAACATTAAATAAAAAGTTATTTATGTCATTTTCCTACAAATGTGGCTCCATGGGGTCCCCAAGTTTACCCATGTATTTTCGTGGTCGGCCATGAATCATCCAACAGGGGTAGGAAATGTGTAAAGGTATTTTCATATTTTTATAATATCATTTTTACCTTAAATTTCACTAATTACCTTTAATCGCGATTAATTAAACTTAAAAGTTACTATTCACCAAATAATTATTTTAATCCCATTGAACCAAATTTTACATCCTAATGACAAACATATATGTCGGATTTTTGAAAATCAAAACACAGAAGTGGTAATATTTCATTTAAACGAAAAATCAGTTTTTTAACTACCACTTAGTGGTTTTACTATTCATCAAAAATTGAAGTTTTTCAGAACAATGCCAAAATTTCACCCTAAGCTATAATTGATATTTCGAATTAAAAAATGATGCCTATTATATAAAATTCAAAACATATAAGTTTCATTAATTAATTTTATAATTAATTCCCGTTGTCAGAACAAATAACGTGTTTTTAAGAAACAATATATATCAAAAGATTGACAATTGTTTATGTCCAATTTCAATTTTAAATTAATTCTAATGGCCACCAATGGATAAAATGGTAAAAATATATTATAATTATACTTTAAAACCACTAAATAGTATAATTTATCACTATAAATTATTTTTATTAAAAAAGTTGTTTTAAGTATTTTCCACTATTCATAAAAAAATGGAAGTTCTCAGAAAAATACCAAAAATTCAACATAGGCTAATTTCGATATTCCGAATCCAAAAACGAAGTCTATTTGGAAAGATAAAATTTATATAATTTCAAAAATTAGGTATTACTATTCATAACAGCTACATTGATTGGTTTTGGTGTGTGTTAGAACTCGACCTTGCGTACAATGCAAGCTATTGCATTATTGAAAGAGATGCGTATCGTGAAAGCTTGGGGTGTTACATTCTCCCCTCCTTCAAAAAATTGCGTCCTCACAATTTGAAAATTTTCTATGAATATAAAAGGGTGAAAATATAAAACACCTTTGTAGAAAATCCACATCGCAAATAGGGTTAATAAAAATATAACTTTAAAAGATAGAAAGATAAGTACAAAGGTCAACCGAGATAGCCCATACTAGGATTATATGAAACTATGGATATGGAAGAAAAAAATCATCAAGGTTTGATGGAGAGATATAGAAAACAGGATTAGGTGAAAGTTAACCATAAGAAAATCAAAAACTTGTGATTGGTTAAACGGTCATTAAATCCCTAGTTGGAAAAGTTAACTGGAAACATTTTTGTTTTAAGTTACCATTTATAAAGTTGAGGAATTTATTTAGGAGATTTACTAAGAACATAAGGGAATATACATACTTGTCATGTAGACTTTCATTCTTTAATAATTTTTTACCACAAACCAATCTTTCACTCCAAATGGTAACAGAACTCAAAAATATTCTATTTATCCTAATTGTATAAGATTATAAATATTACCACATACCATTTAGATTAGAAAAAATATTTTGTAATAACCAGGGACTTCCTGTAGGCTAGTGGTATGTAATAAAAGCCTGTCACACTATGGTTGTGGGTTTGATTCTTGTAGCATTGTCTGATGCGACGGGTTATGCCCCACCCTACAGGTTGTCCTTTTCCTAAAACTATAGTTTTATAATATTTTCCAAAAATAATCTTCAGAAATGTTTTAACCTTAAACAATACTATTGAATGTTCAACTTAATCCATCCCAACCTTTATAGTTACCCAAAATACCTCTGTCCAGACTTTCTCTAAAAGGTCTCTTAATTCCAAAATCAATTTATCAGATTACTCAAAAAATTAATATTTCTCTTATTTTCACATACTAAAAATATGATTACCTTCATCATATTAAAACCTTAATGAAAAAAAACAAGTACTGCATTACAATCCTTATATATATCACATTATCCTTATAAACAGAATGTAATCCTTAAGTCCAAAAGCATCAATACATTAATTATTCCACTTCTACTGTAGTAATATCATAAGATTTTCCTTGATCCCTTGGCCTTTTCTGAGGTAAGTTTCCCTGACGCTTAGGACATTCATTTGCATAATGCCCCATTTCCCTACAATTGTAGCATTCAACATTGATAGTCTCTTTCTTTCCCTTAAAATCACGAGCATGGTGACCTTTTTCTCCACATTTGTAGCAAACTCCCATTCCTTTTAGGCAAGTACCGGGGTGATTCTTCCCACAATTATCGCATAATGGAAAATCCTTCTTTTCATTTTTCCCTTTATCTCTCTCTTGTTCCACCATTCTCTTCTTCTCTTGCTTTACTTTATTGTCATAGGATTTAGAGAATTCTTTTTCTGTCTTGAAAACACACGAGGCAATATCTTCGTACGATGAGAATGATTATGATACTAAAGCTCGACAGAGAAATGGTTTTAACCCATCAAAGAAACGATCAATCTTACCACTTGGGTTACATATATAATCTGCAGCATGCCTCGCTAACCATGTAAAGTTAGCCTCATACTTTGAGACATTCTCATCCTCCTTCTGCCTCAGACTCGGAAATTTCCTTTTCATATCTGCTCGATGGTCATGAGGAAAGTATTTTTCTATGAAAATCTCTTTGAACTCCCTTCATTCCATATTCGATACGTCAACATATTCCTTTGTGTTTTGAATCAGCGACAACCATTGATCGGCATCTCCAGTGAGGCGGTAGACTTCCATGAAAACCTTCTCCATTTCTCTACTCCCCAAGGCATGGAATATTTTATCTAAGGAGTTTATCCATTGCTCAGCTACTAATGGATTTGTACCCCCATTAAATGTTGGCGGTTGTTGCCTCATGAAGCAGTCTAACATTGATCCTCCACGTTGTGGATCAGGGTGCTCCATACGAGTAAGGTTATTATTCATAACCTGAGTGAGTTGTCCCAGTATGGTAATAAGTTGATCAGCACCAGTTGTATCTCCAGATCCACAATAATTATCTTGAGTAGGAGGGAAATCCCTACACGGAGTGTGTGCATTGATACAGTTTCCATTCCTTCCACTAGGCGCCATTTCTAAACAATGGAATAAACTAGATTAGTTTATGAATCAAAATACATAATTCCATATTTATAAAATACTTAACATAAATTGAACTATTTATGGATATAATCAATAATCATAAAAATGTTTTCTTTGAGGAAGTATGTACTCATAACCCTTCATAGTGGGTTGTAAAGAAAATGAGAATTATCCTATGTATATCCCCCAGGAGTGTCGTAACCAAGAGTGCAGCAAGGCCCGTTGTCGTGCACCAGTTCTCGTTCGAGTCTATCTCAAAGAGGTGTTTTCGGGTTTTACCCCTAGGTACATCTATGTTAGAGCCGCCTCTACCTGCTCGTATCCAGACATGGATGTATTGCTCGAAAAACTCATAACATCTCTATAATACCAAAATTCAAGGAAGTTCTTCTATACTAATCCTCAAAGTCTATCTTTGGGCTATGTGCTCTAATCAGAGTTTATCTAAATCTAGCTTCCAAGGATAGTACTAAACTGCCTCTGATACCAACTGTAACGCCCCAACCCCAGCTACCCAGAGTCGGTGCATTACTTCGTAACATTGGCATGTTCACAAATGATAAAGTCTCGAAAGACCGATTAGTTTAGCAGCCTTGGAAACCCTAGATACATTCATAAATGTTACATTACATCATAAAGAGAAAAACTAAAATATTAAAGTCTCCATAGTCCACAATCATATCCTCTTTTGACTATCCCTGCAGGTCATTCATAAAATACTTCTTCACATCCTGGAAAATATTAAAACATTGAAAGGGGTGAGCTCAGATGCTCAGTAAAGATAACAATATTGCGGAAGCTTTTGAAAATAAACATTAACATTTAAGGAAATGTATAACGAAAACAAAAGACTTTTTAAACATTAACATCAGCATAATATTTCAAAAATAAAATTAAATAATTCCATTTACTTACTCACATGGATATTCTACTAGACGAATAATCACATGCAATATCAATAACCACTTCTATAATGATGGAATGCATAATTCCAGTCTATCATAACCACGTAGCCAAGGCCTCGTGCCAAGACCACAAATTATATTTTGTCAAGGCCTCATGCCAAGACACTAGTTTGTCTCATGAGACCTACCAATGCATCGAGGAGCTATAGCGGGCTCCACCCGTCACTTATTAAGTCCAATGCATTCTTCATATGAACAGGTTTAAACATATCATAAACCATAACATAATCGTATCACATAAAACGTGCATAAAGGAAACATAAAATTTCCACGTATCAATCACAAGATATCAATACAACACATTGATATAATAAAAACCTTATCAAAACCATTTTCAATACCAAAATAAAAGAAAATTAAAACTTCGTATTTATTTTTCATTTAAAAAAAGTTATGGCTTGTAGAGGAAGCCGAAACTCAAATAATGTTTATGGTGGCGGAGAAGTCATTGTTGCCGCATACGTACGACAAGAAAAACATTCATTTTTTTTCATTTTTTAAAATTCTTTATATAAAATTTTTCCTTTTGAATAAACGTAAATGTCAAAGGGGTTTATACACCGTATAAAAGAAATTTGTGTATAAAACAAAATATATCTCAACGAATGGAGATTGAGACAAAGTACCTTACAAAGATCATTTTTTTAAATAAAATAGATATATTATGTGTATTCACTATAAGAAAACATAATGAAATTACAAATACAAGATATGATATAATAATATCATGACATAATTTAAAAGTAGGAGATTAACCCAAAAAATAGAAACCGGGTTAAGAAGTTCCCTTACCTCGTGTCCGAATTGACTCGATCATTCTTTAACCTCATAAATAATAAACTAGAGTTAATTTAAATTTTCTTAAGAACCTTTTTCATGTTCATTATTACTTTTATATAATTTATTATCATGTTATGAACATTATGTAATTATTTAAGTTAATAACGGTCATTTTGTCGATCTTTGGTACTTGAGTCAAAAATAAACTTCTTATAATTACAAGTTGTTCATGTCGTGAAATATAAATTATATCCAGAATTATATTAATGATTTAGATATCATATATATCATATATATCCAGTATATACATGCATTTATAATATTACATAACATTTAGAGGTAAGAAATGAAATACACCGTTCATGGAGACGGTAAGCCATACGTACGCATGAACGCTGCTTTCATTTCTATTTAGTATTTAATGGAATGAAGTTATAATTATATATAGGTAAAATATAATTCTATTATTATATAAAGTATAATACCATTTACTCCATCCTTAATACATCCCACATATGGCATTAATGATTCAAATCACTTTGAGGGGGTGGTAGTCCGCACTTCCTAAAATGAAATTATTGCGTTTACCCATAATGGAAATCATAAAGTATGACATAGATGAGAAATACAGAAGCATAAGGAAAACATAAACATAATATATATATATCATATATGAAAATATTGTCATCAAAATGGCCACCATTAGAGGTGTTAAAAGAATATTGAACAATCATCGTTTCGTGAGGCAGTATTTCACCACCCACAGAAACAATATGTTTTTTAACCATTAGACGAAGGTGTGTGTATGTGTAAACCAAATAATTATCATAAAAACATCCTAGTATATTGTAGATACTGGTTTTGTTACAAATGAAAGGAATAAAAAGAGTTTAAGTGGTTGAAGAAGCAAAATAAAACAAAACAACATTAGAGGAGACATTACCTTAAAATCGGGCAACTCTTTTTGATTTGAGCCAAAGGCTTCCTTGGGAAGACTTATGCCCAAAGTGAGGCTTCTAAGAGTAAAGGAGGGAAGTTTATAGAGTATTTGGGCAGAGGTTTGATGAGCCAAAAGGCTTCGAAGGTGTGAGTAAGGTGGTAGTGGTGGGGGCCTTTTATAAGAGGAGAGAAGGGGCACTCTTGGAAAGATTGAAATGTTACATTATTATGAAATGATTTTTAGGATTATAAAGGTCCCACACTTATATATTTACAGGATAAGGTGATAAGGGTTCTATATATACTCATCCAATAGGTTTTTGAATACTGTAAGTCTTAGATTTTACATTATCTTTTCAATTTATTTAAATTGTTAATTAATGAGGTAATCGCTGCATCATCATGGTGTCATACATAATTTAATTTATATAATGTTTAAAAATTATAAAAAAATATCCTGATGTAGGAAATATTTTTAGATTTCTAATGAATATTTATAGTCAAAAATATGACTTGTATAACCGTATTTAAAAATTGTTTTAGTACAACAACTCTTGTTTGTGACATTTTTATTTTAACATTAAATAAAAAGTTATTTGTGTCATTTTCCTACCAAAGTGGCTCCATGGGGTCCCCAAGTTGACCCATGGATTTTCGTGGTCGGTCATGACACATCAAATATGTTTATGAAAAGTGTAAAGGTATTTTCATATTTTTATAATATCATTTTTACCTTACATTTCACTAATTACCTTTAATCGCGATTAATTAAACTTAAAAGTTACTATTCACCAAAAAAATTATTTTCATCCCATTGAACCACATTTTACATCCTAATGAAAACCATGTATGTCAGATTTTTGAAAATCAAAACACAGAAGTGGTAATGTTTCATTTAAACAAAAAATCAGTTTTTTAACTACCACTTAGTGGTTTCACTATTCATCAAAAATTGACGTTTTTCAGAACAATGCCAAACTTTCACCCTAAGATATAATTGATATTCTGAATTAAAAAATGATGTCTACTATACAAAATTCCAAACATATAAGTTGCATTAATAAATTTTATAATTAATTTCCGCTGTCACAACAAATAGCGTGTTTTTAAGAAACAATATATATCAAAAGATTGACAATTGTTTATGTCCAATTTCAATGATAAATTATTTCAAATGAACACCATTGGATAAAATGGTAAAAATATATTATAATTATACTTTAAAACGACTAAATAGTATAATTTATCACTATAATTTATTTTGATTAAATAATTTGTTTTAAGTATTTTCCACTATTCATAAAAAAATGGATGTTCTCAGAAAAATACCAAAAATTCAACATAGGCTAATTTTGATATTAAGAATCCAAAAACAAAGTCCATCTGGGAAGATAAAATTTATAAAATTTCAAAAATTAGGTATTACTATTCATAATGGCTACTTTGATTGGTGGTGGTGTGTGTTAGAACTTAAACTTGCGTACAATGCAATCTATTGCATTATTGAAAGAGAAGTGTATCGTGGAAGCTTGGGGTGTTACATATACCTCATGGATTTCCATACACTAGGTAATTTATATACTATGGGTGAAACATTTATGATATGTTCACAAACACAATGTTGATAAGATATCCCGAATGAGAACCATCATAATTTGATAACTTTCTTACATCACCTTAAAGAATGATATATTCTAGGGTGGAAAGGTATATTGTAGATAATGTCATTATTTTTTGTTTAACTAAGATGATATTTGTCCTATTTTATGATGAGTATGAAAAATAGGCCCTATATTGAGGGAAAATGGGAATATCTATGCTCGAAAATAGATAAGGGTAATATGATGTGATTATCTATCTAGTTGAGGGGAATATGTTAAGGTCATCCATTAATGTGAATGAAATACTACGTGTTTATTCATATAGGTAGTATACACTAAAAAATTGAATAATATATGATTTTACAATAATTGTTTGAAATTATCTGTGTTTTGACCTCACTCAGTGTCCTAGTCAAATTTATCATAGGTTTATAAATTCTTGTGTATGATTTAACTGGAATATAACAGTTTTGTGATACATGTATTTTATAGATATATTTAAATATCCCTTTATAGCATGGGTAATATTTATTCATTTCTATAGTTAATTCATTGATAAAAATTATGTATTAGGAATTCATAATTTTTATAATAATTAGAATGATCACAAGGTCACATATTATGTTATTTTCAATGAGGATTCTGCTTTTTGAAAAAAAATTATTAATTTTTTTTATAACTACTCAAAATGATTTTAGGATGTTATGTAAAGTGTTATTGGATAAGATGTTACATATAATATAACATGTGTTAAAAATGAATCATAGATATTCAAATTGAGTTTTTTTAATTTATCCAAATATAGTTTTGGTTATGATCTCATTATAAGAAACATATGTTCTGACATAATGTGAATGTGTGATAAGATTACCTAACATTACATAATGTATGATATTTTATGAAAAATGAAATAATTATTAAACAATGACGTGGTGGTTCAAACCATATATTGGTTTGTGTTATAATAAACTATAATGTAGTGGAGGTTACTACATTACTATTTTCATTGGAAAATGTATGTGTTAAATGACAATAGGTGACTATTACACTTTCTCCAACCATAAGCTGTGATATTCGGTTTGATAATCATGTGTCAATGATTTTATGTGCTATAATATCCATATTGACTGGTTTAATATTAAATAACAATCATATGGATTCAACCAGAAGTTATAATGGTTGTAACCATTATAAAATTTTAGAAACATTTCATAAATGATGTCCAAGTGTTTGGGTTCCAAGGAGTGTCCTTGTTGGATATAAAAGGAGGTTAAATCCAAACATAAGTTGTTTTAGGTTACTTTCATTACACATTGTGATAGAACTATATATATTAAGGAAAGCTGAAGCACTCATTTTCATCATGACACCAACAAAGGCTCTACCTGGATGTGGCATGACTGTTATAATTCTGAAGTAGTTGGAGATTCACATATCCCTTGGATAACTTAAGAGGAAAGAGTATATTGGTTGATTCATAGTATTCTATATCTAGGTCATGTAGAAGAGTATGGATATATTAGAATAAAAAATAAATATAATTCATTTGTTATTTATTTTATTCTCACTAAATGATTAAGAAGATCATGTTGTGTAAATTATAATTGGTGGATTATTTCCTTCATATTTGGATATGTTAGATTCCCTACAAAAACCAACAGAATTTTTATAATATATCCATATATATTATAAATTTAAAATTTATTATAATACTCCCTTATAAATATTATATAAATTTAAAAAAATTATAAATTCACTTTCACATAAATTAAATCCTTCAGTTACAATGAATTTATAATGTATATATCATATTTGAGAAGGATTATCAAAATTATCAATGAATTATTTCATATTGGATAATTTTTATTAGCTTCTAATGACTTCAATCATTTTCAAAATTTATTATAAATGAAACATAATGAAAACATATGTCAATGATCTTGTTGTTATGATATGTTATATAATGTATTTCACAAAATCATTTCTATTTAAATAAATTTTGATATCTATATCATTTTAATTAGTTGTGTTCAAATTAAAATGTAATAATTTTCTTAGTTGAGTAGGTTTGTTCATAGTATATTTTTTAAAATGGTATAACACCCGTGTAAGGATTTAGGGACCCATAATTTATTCCAGAAAAGGTGTTATCATTTATGAAAGTAAATAGTTGAATATATCATAGAAATACTTAGGAATGGAGAAATAATGTGTGAGATGATTCCATTTCCTTTGAGGGTTAAAAATATATTTAAAAAAAATTCCTCTATAGTAAAATTCTTGTTGGACTATTTATATTTTATCATACATTAGTTATTGTGCATTTTTAGTCATTAATGAAAAATACACTTTTTTATTCTCTAAAATGTGAATGAAAATTTTAATGAAATATTGTGAAAACAGTTATATTATTTAATTTATTATTAATTATTTTTACATATTATTTTTTTTAATAATTTTAAAGACTAAAATCCAATATATAATAGAATAATTTACACAGGTTTTTCAAAAAGTAGTAAATAAATAAAATATATTTCTACAACGGTAGTTTTTATTATAAAATAATTTATATTTAATACTTTATTTTTATGTTTTTTCTAATTTACAAAATACTATTATAAAATTATTGTGGTATCTTCAATTTGGAGTAAAATAATATAGATATAATATTCATTGATTCATGTATAAAATAATCACACCAAGAAAAACCTTTTCTTCTTAAAAGGATAATTATTTCAATTTTTATATCTATTATAATATATTAAATTGTTATTATTAAAAAAATTGATATCATTTATAAATTTTAAATTAAAATAATTCATATTCTATGAATAATAAAAATCATCAATAATTAATTTACCATTATTAATTTATTGTTTTTAATAAATTATAGTTGTTATGTTTATATGTTCACTTATACATTTTTATTTTAACATTAATATAGTTTTTTTATAGTTTATATTTATTATATTAATTAAAAAAATTGGATTGAAAAAAAAAATTAATGAAATTTTCTTGTTTATATTTCTGTAACAATTATTTTTTATGCCCTATTTTTATTTTCAATATATATAGAAAAATAATTAAAATATTTCTTATCTATGCCTATTTTTATAATTAATGTTAGAAAAAATACTACAATTTATCTATGAATTGTGATTTTTATTATGTGAGGGGTTAAATTCATTATAAGAGTCATATAATCATATTTGGTTGGTGTCTTTCATTTTGGAGAATTTATGATGACGTTACAGATGTTCTGTCAATCATAAGAATAAATTATGTAGTTATATAAGATTAAATTGAAATTTTCAAAGGTGTTTTATGATAAAATTGAAAAATAGATAGTATATATAAGTGTATAAATTTATCAATAGGCAACTCAGTATATTAAAATAGTAAAAATATCTATGTTTGTGTATGAACAGTAAAAAAAATTAGTAGATGGTGTAAGATTAAAAATCTATAAATTGTGTTTCTTAACATTAATAATATTTTTTAAATTTCTTTATAAAATTTAATACATCATTTTAATGAATTTTTAGTATCGATTAATAGAATTAACTATGACTATATGTGAAAAATGAGGATCATATATATTTTGATTGGTGGTTTCAAGATAATGTAACAGTAAGATAAAACCATAGTTAATGATGTACGATTATACATCCTGTTTGAAAATTCAATTAAGTGATATTAGTATGGTTTACCAATGTATTACTATTTATATAACATTGTATGAAATTTTCCTAGTATTATATATATGTTTTCATAATTATTTCTGTGAAAAAAGACATTTAAAATTTCATGTGACTCAGATTACTTATTTTAGGTCATTTTAAATAGAAAGATGTGTTTCCATATTATTTAAATGAAAACACATGTTTTTTAGAATATATTAAAGTGTAAAATTTTGCATTATATTATATAAATATAAAATCTATATCATTGGTGATATTTAGGGTCCAAAAAAGTAATTTTCTTTAAGGAAAAAGTAAGGATTAGTATCCTATAGAAAATTGTATATGAATTCAAAACATTACTCGGACTAAAAAAGTGGGAAGTACTTAAAGGTCAAATCAATAGATGATAGTAGTGTTTATATAGTAGATGAAGAAGGAGAGGAATACTAAGTAATTATTTGTTAAATTATCAATATTATTTCCTATAATATCAAATCATTTCACATAGAGGATAATTGAGCCATTTCAAGTTAGGAGAGCAGTGATTTTTCAAAATATTGGTCCAGTTTTAAACATAGATGGTTACTGAGACTGTCATTAATTTATACAATCAAATAGTTCAATTAAGGAATTTTGGTGCACCATAAAATCACAGTGTTTGATCCTTTGAATTACCATTTTACATGTTAACCATGTAAAATTAATTATGCAACTCTTTTATTCTTTTTATTTTTTTGGAGGGAAAAAACAGTGTTTCTACTAACCCAAAAAATTGTAATGTATGATTGAAAATTTAAATCTCGAAATCACAAACCTCTCATGGAATCATTATTGATTTTGACTAACATGTATTTTTGGAGCATATGTTTAACTCTTTATGTGGTTTTCTTTATATTGATTTCATGGAAGTAGTTTTCAATCATAATGATATTATGATCATTTATGGTAATAAATATTTTCATTGGTATTATAACATATCATACTAATTATGGTCATTGTATATGGATGTGTTTCTATATTTCATATATTGAATTATGTGAAATTTTTTTTGGATGAGTTCTTTTAGAAATAGATCATAAGTAAATTGATACGGATGCAAATGAATTGAATGGTTTAGTGGGAGCATTGCCCAATATATTATATATGATAGTGATTCCATTTAATTCTTTATGTTCTATTTCCTTTAGAATGTTTTTTCTTATAAGAAATCAATATTTCTGATTGGTTTCTAATATATTTTAAAGGAACCAGAGACACCCAATAGTTCTTTATCCAAAGAGACCAACTCTCCAAAGTTAGGTGTTTGTTTGGTATTTTGACCTCTTACTCTAAAGAACTCTCATTGGTCAATATGAGGGGAGATTTGACTCATCGCACCCTTTGGGGGGATTTATTTCTCAATTTAAGACTCTATTATAGATTTATGATATATTCTTGAATCCATTATTAATACACCAAGTATGAAGTTAGATTCCCTTATAACTTAGCAATCAATTGTTAACACGAATGGAATTCAAAATCATATGTCTGTATTTGAGGTTCATCTTTAATGGAGACACATGTATGTATCCTAGGTTCTCAATCAATAATATCCTATTGTTTATTAATTAGAGGTTCTCTATTAGTTATTTTAGTGATATTGGTTTTTACTCCACTCAGTGGGGTGCTTTGGAATTTATTTTTATCTAGGTAGACAAGAGTTACTCTAGAGGTTGTCATCATTCTGAGAGATGAATGTTTACTCTGGTGTTTATCATCATCCAATGAAAGATATGTTTTTTGGATGTTGGGATCAAACCCATAAATAGGATACCAATGTCTTCTTGTGAAAGGTATCCTAACTAACACAGTTCACGGCTTCTTAATGGGACACGTCATAACCTTTATATTCATGTGATAAGGACCTAACCATACAGTTTAACATCTTGTTTAAAGGACATCTTATTGTAAAATTCATAATCAATGTTTGGTGTGGGACTTATAATGATGTATCTCAAGAAAAGTAGAAATGATATGGCTTTCCATGTTGGATTAGACTTTACAGGGAATGTGGCCCAAAGAGAACTTGGTTGATTTTGGGAAGTTCAGTTTGCACCTTAGGTAGGCTTCCTACACATACCACATGAATGGGAATCAAAGACCACATAGTTCGGTAGGCCTTGTAGGGAATTATGGACCTTTCAGAGGAATAGGTTAGCAGTTACTCTTGCGTAGGATACCATATAAATGGTAACAATTAATAGGTATTAAATCATCGTAATATAAGGGGTTAAATTTGTGGCTAAATCCTAAGGAGGATTCCCCATAAGAGGGTCCACAAGGTGTGTGTTTCCTCAAATAGATTTGGGAGATTAATCAGGGATTAATCCAATTGAGGATGCCTAGATTATGAGAATTAGTATTGGGGAATACACCTAGGCGGAGTCCCAAAATAAGAGGATATGATTTCTCATTTTATAGATGAGACGATATAGAGCTTTGTTCTTAGGATGTATTCCTATGTATCCCAGTTTCGGTGGGAATCATAGTTCCCATAATACATTTATTTGGGTGGATTTTATGGGTGTTGTGGTCACTACAAACCTCTAAGAACACGTAATTCATGATCAGTGTAAGAAACAAGAGGATGTGAAAGATTCAATAAACCAAACACTTTCTTCCCTGCATGGGATGAAGGGGATGAGCCTACGAAGAAAAAGGATGGGGTAGAAGTTGGAAGAGAACTTAAATATGTTGGAACAGGCTAGAGAAGTGAACCTTACCTCCCTTCACATTACATTGAATGTGGGTACAAATATAAGGAAAGAAAGAAAGTAAAGGACATGGTGGAGGTAGATTGGAGAAATACTGGAACCTCTAAGATGAAAGTATAGGGGATTACACTTGGATCGGTGCCCAGTGATTGGTCTCAAGAGTGGAGGGAGAAATTTCCTTTGTTGAATGGAAAATAAAGTCTGATCTTAACTATCACTATTGGGAACAGAAATATGTTGATCTAATAGATAAAATAAGATGGACTTAGTCATATCCCTATAATCTGAGATCATTTACTCTTGAACACTTTCCTGGGGTTAAGGGTCCTTGTCACCACATATATGAAAAACTACAGACATCCTGAGGATCCTGACCCACATAAAAATAAAATGTGGGAGACCTCTAATAGAAGAAAGAAAAACCCAAATGAGAGACAAGATGATGTGATTTCCCCAATGGTTTGATAGATCAAGTGGTCTTGGAAGTGGTTTCCACATAATCAATTTTAGTCATGGGAGTCAAGGATGGAGAGGCCCTATCATGAGTGTCTTTAAAGAGGCCTTGAAGGGCTGGATCACATAGTTCTTGAGCATATGTGTGCAATGCAGGTGTGCCGTGAAGGTCCTAATAGGAACTTAAAATATGATCAACATAAGGGAGATAAGCCTATGAAATATTGAATGTAATACTGTGGATACAAACCTCTGTTTAGGTTTAAATCTTGTAACTCTAAGTCTCCTTGGATGTCTCTATAAGAGTTTCGCGCATATCCGTGCTTTTTTAAAGGACCTTTTGTATGTGGTTTTGTCCGATGGATGAAGGTTTACCAATCAAATGTTTTTTTATTTTAGACTCAAAATAAATTTTGATCTTGTTTATCCCTTCCAATTCAATATTCTCTCATGTTCGAGAGCACTACCTAAGACAATTCACGGGACCTTGGCATTGCAGATGTGCAATGAGAGCTCTGAGAGTTATTCCAATTTTTTGTCCTTCTAAATAAGGATCCAAAGGGTCCTATTTATAAACATGGGGGTCCTAGTTGGAATAAGTGGTCGGCATAGGTACACTACATAGATCATCAGCACAAATTTCTCATACTGGGGTGTAATAATTACATAGATTTATAGGTCCTTGGTGTAGGTCCTTGGCATAGGGGGGATGCGTTTCTGGGGTGCACTGGTAGGACCTGCATTGACCTTCTTAAGCGTAGATTAGCTGCATAGGTCCCCATGGACATATTTCATTGGTTCTATTTAAATATTTTGTGACACTAAAATATCTAAAGTGTTCTACATAATCATTTTTACTATCTTAATTAAAAATGCACCATAAAACGCCCCCTCATGAATGGATCTGACAGAAATAGGAGTGTATAGTCTTAATGAAAAACTATGTGGATAATATTATGAAAATATAATTCTGGATCACACACATCCTCTACATAGCTTTTAGGGATATGAAATTAGTGTAGGTAATTCATTTCAGGTCTACAATATATGACATTTGAAACCTATAAATACATCTGTTCCTTTGACATTTTTCATGACATTTTCATATTTTTTCACTTGTTGCGGAGCTCATTCAATCATCTCATTTGCTCAACTCTATTGCATTGTTCTCATAAATAAATACTTAGAAAAAATATTCATGTTATACCCACCTAATTAATTAAATATGGGCATAGTTACTTTGTCAAAGGAGATGCAAATTGGGACATTATCGAGGGACCTACACTAGATATCTCATTGTGTGATCTTCATGGGGTACCTTGTTGAAGGAGCTATATGAAGATTTTCCTTTTCTGATTTTCAAACTCTTCTAAGTTATAATTTAAACTTTTATTATGTAAATATTCTAACTTACTGGGGGAAATTGATGCTCTTATTATAGGTTTCCAAATGTCCCACTTAATTACTTCAACCAAAAAATATAAAGTGCTTCAGACTAAATTGTTGAAAGCTATTTGACCAGACTATTTTTTCCCGGTTGAGAGTACCCTTCCTGATTTTTAAAGAGTTTTATTCCATATCAATGCTAATTTCTGTGAAGTGAATTTATACCTTTATATGGACATGGGATTTTGAAGGATGACCACATTTATGCGTATAAGAAATATTTTTTGAAGAATTGGTTTGTATAACACATCAACCCTCCCAGCCTCAACATATCTATTAATGGTTTCCTCATCAATTAGGGAATAGTCTTAATTGGACGTATTTTACATCATAGTAGCTTCACTCCAAACATAAAGGATCATTTCATATATCCAATGCCTCATTGCTATGATTTCAATTTTTCTGCTTCAAAGATAGATCAATCTCAGGGACAGAAAGATGACTGGGGTCATTGCTTTGGAAGGGGAGTCAAACCTGAATGGATGTGGCAATTTTAGGTATGTCAAACTTGTTCTCAGTTCAAGAATGAGTTACAAGATGTTCACATTTAATAGGCTGTCCAAGAATTCTAGACTTATGCCTAAAAGAATGATATCATTACCAAAATATTGAGTCATTAGAGTCTGCAAAAAATTATTTTAATTTGATAGATGGTGTTTTTGAAATCAATTTATGGGATTTCTATCAAATTTTTTGATCTCCCATTCTTGGAGAAATATTTGAGGAATTAATCTACCCAATACAATGTGGGGTTATACTTAGAGGATTCAACCATTGGGCAGTGATATATTATAAATAGAAAATGATATGCATAATGAAAAGAATGATTCTCATCCTTAGGATTATGTCCTAGAAAAAGTGTGGATGAAAGGTTTTTTAGAACCAGTGAAAGAGAATATTCCTACTTGCAGACATCCTTCCATTTTCCCCATATCCAATAATGAGGGTGCCTTCGAAACATTTTTCCCTAAATTGGAGAAAGGTGAACAAAAATATTATGTTTACAAGGATAAGCACATGATTTATGTGAATTTACACTTTGATGGTTTTCATTAAATTTGGCTGAGTATTTACCTTCTCCCAGTCTGTGAGTTCAGTGTCGGTGTGTGTTCAGAAACTGTTGTCATTAAAGCCAAGTTAGCGAGGAGAAATTTATCGATATGGATGTCCCTATATTTGAATTAATTTATCATTGTGTTATTACATATATAATGAGAAGTACCCATTATGACTTTTAGGACTATCCCATGTGGGGTGGGGCTGGATTGCAACACATTTCAGTTTATATTTGGTGCTGAATTCAGAAAAAGTATCTAGTAGTCAATTTACCCCATTTGTTCAGAGAGACTCCATGATTTATCCATTGAACATATGATCTGATGAGGTGTTGAAGGAGTTGAATGTATCTTTAGATTTCACCTTTTTTTCATTTGGTATCCTACCAAACGGAACATTTTTCAATAATGGTAAAGATGGTAATTACTAACTGAGGGAATATATTATGGAATTCAGGGATATCATACTAGCAGCTCACATTGATTGTGAAATCATCTATGAGGGTTATGTTTCTTATAGTTTTGATTTCCAATTGAAATTTCTTCAACAGTTGAGAACCTTACCTTCCACCAATGTCTACCATGAGAAACACTGAATACTTGCTCGAAAATTAGGGATTCTGATGGATTTGGAGGTCTCCAAAAAGTCAGTCATG
Source organism: Viscum album (assembly GCA_963277665.1). Lineage (NCBI taxonomy): Eukaryota > Viridiplantae > Streptophyta > Magnoliopsida > Santalales > Viscaceae > Viscum > Viscum album. The sequence continues at coordinate 1,705,145,373 of OY728143.1, read as the reverse complement.
CTACATCTACTCAACACATAAATTTTACTGTAGGTTGGAAATTCCAATGCCTCGGTTTCTTCATACCCTCTAGGGGGTTTAACAAAAGGCACATATGGGGTAGTGGCCATGACATCTACTTGTCCTGGAAGCTGTGGAATGAAATAGAAAACAAATGATGATGCAATGTTTTCAAAGGTCGTAGAGACATTAAATAATTATCATAGAATGTCCACCAAGAACACTATGGTTTAGGAAATACAACCATTGCTAAGGTGATCTAATTTTCATCATCAGAGGGAGGTTTCCATCTCATCCTTTGATTCTTATGAAGGGGTAAGGAGACATAAAGAGTCTTTCAAATCAGAAGGTGTTGAGTTTTCCCTTCAACAAGCAGTATCAAAGCCAAATTATGTGCCACCATAAAAAATCGAATATTGGTAAATAATGAATCACAATTTCAAGGATATATGGGAGTTTCTATAGTCCATCCTTCAAATTCCAAAGTTAGGTGATATTAGAGAACCCAATGATTGTCACCCGAACAATAATATAGTCGAAGTAAAGGAGTACATGATGGAATAAGAGATTCTTATATATGAAACTGACAACCAGGTCCCATACTAAATGCATTTATTTTATATTCTAGATTGAGGAATATGTGATGGTGTAATTGTTCACCCTGGGGTAGAATGTGAAATTTATGTTAATAATGATAATGTATTTAATTTTTCATTCTATTTATTTTCGGATCCTCTATCCCTTATTAAAAATTTCAATGGGATTTTATTTTTCATCTTCAAATCATAGAAGGAGAAGCACTGAGATAGGTTCTTGATTCACCCAAGTATGGGCTTATAAGAACACCCATCAACACATTGGATGAAACCCTTAGGTCTCCAAATATTTATCCAAAATGGAAAACCATGATGGAGGTAATCGTGACAAAAAACCATCATCTATTACCATATGTATCTACTTCCAAGAAGAGTAGAAAAATCTCTCCACTATATTATGAATGGAAGAAAAAGAGTGAATTAATTTTGGACCGTTGAGTACGTCAAAGTGAGTATTTTCACGATCATCTATATTACAACTTTCATTGCATGTTTTTATGACCATTTTTATCTTTCCATAGGATCTAAATTGCTTTTTTCCCTCATTTGATCAGATACTGTTCAATCAATGACTAAGAAAGACACCACCAAGGAGGTACAGATTAATGCGGATAAATCTGTTACTAAGATGGAAGAAGTTTCGAGGAATGAAACTACGCCTACTCCCACTTCTAAAGAGTGGGACTAGGGTTATGGTAATGTTAAATTCACATATTTTGGAAATCATATGATGTTTCTAACATTCTTATTACCATAAAACCTTGGACTTGTTTACTATAACATATGATCCTACAGTATCTAATTTTGATATTTTTGTTTCTCTCTAGGGGATAAACGAGGATGTTGGGTAGTCTGATGAAGGCATCAATGTTTATCATGAATTAGCAAGGATGGACAAGAATGTGCTGGTTGAAGTACTGGTAGAGAGATCTCTTAGTGAATCCAATGTGGGTATTGATCAATGTTTGTTAGACACCATAAATATTGAGTGTTATATGACCACATGAGCCTCAGACCAGTTGGTGAGGACTCCTTAAGTGCATCCAAGAGACCCGAGATCAAATCCAGGTGGGGGATAATTTCTAGGTTACTGTAGCACTACTGTAGTAGGTACTATAGCAGTACTGTAGTAGGAACTGTAGCAGGAACTGTGCAGAACTGTAGTAGGTACTGTGCAAAATTGTAGCAGACACTGTTTGGCACTGTAGTAACCAGGAATATGCCCCCATTTGGGAATTCTGGCCACCTATTTGGTCCCCGAGTCCTTTAAGGCCTTTGGGCCACCTAGGCCTTTGGGTCAGTAAGGCCTTCGGGCCACCTCAAGGCCTTCGAGCCACCTTAAAAGTGTAAATTAAATCTAGAAAACCTATAAGGAAAAAAGCTTCAGAAGGAGGAGGATCAAGGAGCTTTCACTATAGCAGAAGCTAAATGGATTTAAAGAATGAGAGGGTGTGGAACCTTCCATCAGGACAAGCCTGTGCATGCACAGGAAAGCCTATCCAAACTACCATGCGAAGGTGGAGAGCTGATTTCACGATGAATATGCCGGGGAGGAGCAGTTCTATGTAGTTAGTCTGGGTTGTATGTAAATTTTGAAGCCTACAGGCTATGAATTCCTCTATGTCCAATGGGTCATGTAATACGTACACCTACGGTCCTTGTATGGGTTCATCCTCACCCCTTGAAAGATGGATTATCAAAAATCAATGAAAAATGAAGGCCTTCGAGCCATTAGAGGAGTGAGTGTTATATGACATAATTACATATACATCAAAATTATGGACACTCCTATTATCGACATTGATATTATAGGATCCTTCAAGGAGTTTGGGGGATTTAATGAGGAAATCAACGGTTGAATTTTCACATTATTTCATTTTCCATACATAGTAGTTATTTTATCTGATATTTCACATTAATGTTCAACTCATGAATATTTATTTGCATAGAATATTGAAATGGACCATAAATAATGGGTCATACAACTCCATCAAACCTCTACTATCATTAGAGATATACCAACAGATAATATAGAGTTGGGAGAAATTCTAGATACACTATTCATCGAGAATAATCAATCCTATGAGAATTCCCCCCCTCAAGAGGTGCTTGTTCAGACATCTGAGGTTGGTAGTATTAGAGAGGAATATAATCTTATATCAAACATATTACTATGTAAATGTCACTGACTGTCTTGATCACCCTCATTATTGTTACTATTTTTTATTACATAACAATGATTTGGATTCATCATTTAAGATTATCAGTTTCTACAGTAGGGTTAGAGATTGAGGCTTCCACATTGTCTAGACAAGCAATGGAAGGTGAGTTATCCACTGATTCAGAGGTAGTAGAGCATGGAACATTCTTGAGATATTTATTTCTAAAATAAATACACCCTCATGGTAGTGACATTGATTCAAAACTAGAGTTGTAGTTTCCCCTCGGTGTCACTCATGAAAAAACATGGAATATCATTTGAAGAAGAAAATTTTTATAATCCTTTGGAGGTGCTTCCCTCACATTTATGTTGACATCCTACACTATTTAGTGTACATGGATTTGGTGGGATTGATTACCATCCAATTTATGATGCATTGATAGTGATCGTTCACCAGTGGGATAAAGAATATAAATATTGGTAGGCACTTGTAATGGCCAAACTACTTACCAGATTTGGTGATTTTTTAATTATGGTTTCCCAAACAAAGGCCAATCGTAATGCATTGTTGGAAGATATCTGATGGTAAATATTGAGTGAATCAATTGAAGTGATTCAACATCAGAAATATGTGTTTCACCATCATTAAGATTTGGGAACTACTCAAGAGGGACTTTTAATAATCTATAAATAATTAGGAGAATCCCAGCTAAAAGGGGAAACAAACATTAGGGCTTCCCAGGAAGAACTTCGTAAAGATGAGGAAATAGAAGCTGGCCATCTGACTGAGCATTAATAAGTGGTTGATAGAATTCAAGAGGTTGTTTAGATAATAATGGTTCGTTTTGAATGATTCTTTATTTGTATGATAGAGAGACTCTATTTTGTGGATGTTCCTATGATTTTAATATATAAATGAAAATTATTTTTTCTCCAATCATATATGTCTTAATCCATTATTTTGTCATGTAATCATATTGTTAAAACTAACATTTAGAGAATTACTTATTTGTATCATAATTACAATGATAGGGATGCGGTGATTTATTTTTTAGCTAATATAAGTGGCCTAGTAAGCATAGTTTGAAATTTTTTTGGTTCATATGGACAACCCTAAAAACTACATGTCTATTGAATATTTACTAAAAAATATTTCCTAATAAATACAAAGAGTAGGTCTTGTGAGCTATGAATCAACATTTTTTCAAAATATCCCTTTATGGGTTTTCAATCTGGGGAGTTCTATGTCTCTTTTTACATGTAGTTTATTATCATTAATTTTGGAAGTTGAATGATAGTGTTCAAGGTCAAACTAGCTTGGACCATGAATTTTGAAATTATAACCAAAACAAGGATTTCTGGATAGGAAGGTCACAATTTTTTTTAGATACATATACAAGTTATCTAGAGTCCTGATTTTTATGGTCACGAAATATAAAACATGAAGTATAAGAATAGAAGATGTCTCTCCTATGATTGAAGTTACCTCTATTTGACAAAACCTGTTATGGGGGCTACATTATGAAGTGTCGTCTCGGGCATGTGATGCATAGTCAAATAGTGACATCATTAGGTTGGAAAGTCTGTTATATATGCAGCTTTGGAAAGGAAAACTAGGGAATGTACTTCATATTTAGGTAAAGAGTTCCTAGAAATTTTTATTTTCATTTATATACTGAGAAAGGGATATATGATTTGGACGTGTCCATACCATGGTGGGTGGCTTTGATAAGGAAACAAGTCTAAGAATAACAGGGGGCAATTGGGATGACAAAGACCATGAATGAGAAACCAATTATACTATAATTTGATTCATAAAGAATGTTTTTAACAACCCATACTTTACATAAATTGTTATTAATTCAGAATTGAAGCATACTTATTACAACATATAACAAAACCATGAAAGGACCGTATAGGTATAGTGTATTTTGAAACTGGGAAATATAAACAACGGGTTCATAAATCATCTAAGTTGTCTCCCATTTATTTCGTCATATCTAGAGTCCCTTTTGGCATATTCTCCTTAATACCCTTCTTCCTAACCTGGGGAAAGAAAACATACAAAATGGTGATCTCAAATGCTCAGTAAGGGTAAACAAAAGAAATATCAATCACATCATATTCATAAGAATATAACATTTTGGAAAACTTAACCTGCAAAAGACATCATAATATCATAACATGGGATAAATAATAGTGGTGAAATGTAATCCCAAATAATCATAACAAAAAATATGAAGCTTTGTGGAATACACACATAATCATAGAGAATAAATTCTTATTATTCAAGACTCATTTCCAAGACTATCTTAGCTGACAAAGTCCATTTCTGAACCAAGTTCACTCCTCGATTCTGTACTATTTCACTGAACCAGATTAACATGTCATTCCTTCCATGTCTATAACATGAGATACAAATCTTTACCCAATGCATTGGAGGGAGATATAGGTCCCACCAATCTCATAATGAAACCATTCTTATGTGTGCCACAAAATCATAAATCATACATCATAGCATAACCCATGTAATAAAAATGGGATTCTTAAACATCATGCCATGAAAACATAATCAAAATAAGAGAAAAGGACAACATAAAATAAATTACATCATAACATAATAAAATCAATGTAAAAATAGGGATATAAGTAGAACACTATATTATCTTAGATGGAATATAATTTTGATAAAACACATGAACTCCATTCTTGAGGAAAATAACCTTTCTACTTAAAAAACATTTTTTCATTCATAACATGTCATACAATTTAAAACTAAAAGAAGTTGATTAAAAATAAACTTTAAAACATGTAAAGTAAGCTTCATGGAAATAATTTTCTAAAAATCCATTCATGCCGTATAAGTTAAAGAAAACATTCTTCTCGTACTTTGGACGGAAAAGTAAAAAAGTAACTTGTACGAAAAACAACAAAAGAATCATTTAATATCATTTATTAAAAACTCACTGAAGGGTAAAATTGGATTTAAAAAATTGTAGGAGGATAGAAATAATATTACATATTGAATAAAAATGTATGTGGATGATAAATATGCCCCAGTAATTACCGAAGTATAAACAATCTCAGATAAAAATTGAGATTGTGAGATTTTCCCTTACCATAGGTCCGATTTGCTTCATAAGTGTCTAAAACTCCTTTATAATGATTTAAATAATGTCATTGACTTATTACAGAATCATACTTATTGATATGATATCATATATGGTCATATTCTTAGCTTCTTATTAGTAATATTTCAATGGTACTTGTTATTCAGGTGTTTATTACATTTTGTTCATATGCGTGTTTTGTCGAATAAATTCTTATTCTTATTTTTAGGTTATAGATACCTCATTTCTATAATGGTATTAGTGTAATACATATCATATTTATTCATTCAATTCATATATATAATCATTATGCAATGAATATCATGTAGAACGAGTCGCATCACATCATGGAGACGGTATTCCGTATGTACGCACGAGCGATGATATCGTTCCCATGATCGTGGAATTGTATTGGAGTGTATGTATACTATTTCATAATAAATATAACTTTTCAATAATCATATATAGTTATTATCTAGACCATTATACCCATCCAAGTAAGGGGGTTGTGGAAAACAGATTATACCACGGCATGGAGACAGTATTCCGTACGTACGCACGCGCGGTGATTTCATTTTCTATAGGATGGATAGAAGGTGAAATAGGGTTTTTTAATATTTATAATAACATATAATTATATGAGTGATACTGATGTTATTACTTCATAATGAAATAACTAAAGAAAAATAAGTAGAAGAAGAAATAAAGTTGAAAGAATCGGTAACAGACATTACCTCTTCTTTGAAGCGCCTCTTCTTAACCTCCTCTTAGGGAACTAAAGATGGTCTTTGAAGAAGACCAGAACCTATAGGATGTTGCTATTGAAATGTAGAGGAGAAATTGGCAGGTTTTGGCCAAGATTTATGGCTCAATGTGGTGGGAGGAGGAGAGGGAGGAGGTGCCCTTTTATAAGGGAGGAGAGGGGCACCTTAGGAAAACATAAAATATTATTTTATTATAAAGTCATATTCGGTTTTTAATAGCTCAAAAATGATTTATTTCGAAGATAAGTTGGGTATGGGTCTAAAGCCTCTCATACAATAGAATTTAGACAAGTTTAGGTTTCAATTATAACCTTATCATTTAGATTTGACTTTAAATTAGGTAATTTAACTTTTACCGTGTCTACTTGTTTTCTTACACTATATGGTTAATAAACTTACTATAACAAGACAAAATAAACCCAAGTTGTTTATTATTAATATATATAACCTTATATAAGTAATGTGGCCAATCCTTATATTTTTAGGAATAAAATAACAATTAATAATATAATATTTGTTTTAAAAACTATTTTATGTCAATTTTGACACTATTGTTAATTGTTTTTTTGTGAAAATCATAACAGAATGATAAGTTAGAAAAACGTTAATTAAATCAATACTAACATGTTATATTGACCTATAAAATTAGTTTAATTCATAAAAAGTCTCAATTTACATTTATTTGAGTATTTATAACATTAATTATGTAAATATTTCATTAATAAGATAATTAATGCATCATCACTGTGTTATATATAAATTAAATTATTTAATGTATAAAAATTATAAATAAAATACCCTTATGTTGGAAATAGTTTCATATTACTAATGAATATTTATAGTCTAATTTAGCGTATGTATAACCCTATATTAAAAATGTTTTAGTTATTAAACATTGATTTTAACTATTTTAACCCTTCTTTAAATAAATTAATAATAAATGTCCTAATCTAATTCAAGTGGGCCTAAACGGTCATATTTTATTCCTATGGTTGTTTCTGGTCTAATTAAAGTTATCTAAGAGAATTAGGACATGCATAAGGTTAATAATAATATCATTTTTACCCATAATTACCCTATTTACTTTTAACCGTGGTAATGAAATGTAAAAACTTAGTATTCACCAAAAATTATTTTCATCTCATTGAACCACATTTTAGTCCTTGATATTAACCGTGTCTCACAGATTTTTGAAATTCCACTCACAAAAGCGGTAAAATTATGTTTTATGTGAATTTTCAAATTCTCCTAGGAGGTGGGTAAAAGATAGTGAAAAGTTCAATAAAATTTTTATATATATAAAATTATTATAAAATGACTCCAATGAATTACAATGAACTTATATAGGTAATATGTATCAATTTTGAGTTAAAATATATTTTAATAAAATCAATAATTATTTAAATAAAAAGTCATTTTTAAATAGTAACCTAGTGTTTTCACTATTAAGAAAAAATTGAATGTGTTCAGAAAAATACCAAAATTTCACCCGAGGATAATTTCGATATTCCGAATCCAAAAATGAAGTCCATTTTGAATGATAAAATTTACAAAATTTCAAAAAGTGGGTATTAATATCCATAACGGCTAGTTTTAATAATATTTTAATTGCATATCGTTGTTTAGTGAAACTCGGTATTACGTAAAACACAAGCTATCGAGGAAGGTCGCGATTGCCTATAAAGCAACCCAAGCTAGTGTTGTGTGTAGTGAAATATTCCTTTGATCATGTATATAACAAAAGAACAAAACATTTCTCATAAAAATTTTAGGTGTTACATTCTACCCCCCTTAAAATGAATTTTGCCCTCGAAATTCGTCACTTTGTAACAAACAGATGAGGATACCTCTCCCTCATCATATCCTCAAGCTCCCATGTAGCTTTTTATAATTGGTGGTTCCTCCATAAAACATTCACCAAGAGAGTGGTCTTGTTCCGTAGGACTTTTTCACTAAGATCCAGAATCTCTATTGGCTGTTCTTTATAAGAAAGATCTTGCTATAATGGTACAACTTCTGAACTTAGTACATGGGAAGGATCAAAGATGTACTTTCTTAGGAGTGATACATGGAACACATCATGAACATGAGAGAGATTCAGTGGAAGGGACAATCGGTAAGCTACCTTCCCAACACGATCCAGTATTTCGAAAGGACTGATATACATAGGGCTCAGCTTTCCCTTCTTTCCAAATCTCATTACTCTCTTCCAAGGAGATATTCGTAAGAACACATTATCACCCACTTCAAACTCTGGGTCTTTTATTCGGTTGTCGGCATAACTTTTTTATCAACTATGAGCTTCTCTAATGTGTTGTTGAATAGATCTGACCTTTTCTGCCATCTCATCAACAAGATCAGGTCCCAATAGCTTTCTTTCCTCAACTTCATCCCATCAAGTTGGAGTCATGCATTTCTTTCCCTAGAGAGCTTCATAAATAGACATCTGAATACTGGAGTGAAAGCTATTATTATATGAACATTCCACCAAAGGTAGGTGTTGATCCCAACCACATTTGAAATCTATATAGCGAGCTCTCAACATATCTTCTAGAGTTTGAATTGTCCTCTGAGACTGACAGTCTGTCTGAGGATTATAAGCCGTGCTGAAACTCAACTCTGTATCTAGAGTATGCTGAATACATCACCAAAACATTGAGGTAAACCTCGAATCCCGATCAGATATAATAGAATGTGGCACTCCATAAAATCTTACCACTTCCTTTACATATATCCTGGCAAGATGATCCAGAGAGAAAACTTCTCTAATAGCAATGAAGTGTGCCGAATTTGTAAGATGATCAACTATGGCCCAGATAGCATTATTGCATTTGGATTTTTTAGGAAGTATGGTGACAAAGTCCATAGTGATGTTTTCCCATTTCCATTCAGGTGTGGGAAATGGTTGTAACATCCTCTTAAACTTCTGTCTCTCAACTTTAACATGCTGACAAACCAAGCATCGAGAGACATATTCAACAACATCTCTTTTCATGCCATCCCACCAGGAGTACTCTTTCAGGTCCCTATACATCTTCATGCTTCCAGGATGAATTGAAAATGAAGAACTATGAGCCTTATCCAGCAGCTCATTCTTTAATTCTGGGATGGGATGAACACAAACCCAATTTCTGAACTTTATTATCCCATCACAATCAAGGTTGAATTCAGGAACATTTCTCACCTTCTTTTGTAACTCTACATATTTTTTCTGTTCCTATTTAATCTTCACATGTATAAATGGTTGAACATTCATTTTAGAAATATAAGATTTTTCCCCTTCCATTATAATTCCCAAATCCATCCTTTGTAAATCCATAAATATTGGATATTTTGTGATCCTCATCATGGATAAGCTAGCATGGTCTTGTCGACTTAATGCATCTGCCACCTTGTTTGCTTTCCCAGGGTGATAATGAATTGAGCAGTCATAATGCTTAATCAACTCCAACTATCTTCTTTGGCACATATTCAGATCCTTTTGTGTAAAAATATACTTTAAACATTTATGATCAGTATAAATATCACACCTTTCACCATAAAGATAATTCCTCCAAATCACTAATGCAAAGATTACCACAACTAACTCCAAATCATGAGTTGGGTAATTTTTCTCATGGATTTTCAACTATCGTGAGGCATAAGATATCACCATATCATTTTCCAAAAGAACACACCCCAGCCCCTTATTGGATGCATCACTGTAGATCAAAAAACTTTCTCCACTTCAAGGAAGTGTGAGTACTAGTGCACTGGATAACTTTCTTTTCAACTCCTTGAAATTTTATTCACATTCCTCTGTCCACCCGAACATAATTCCTTTTCAAGTCAACCTGGTGAGTGGATTATATAATCATTAAAAATCTTTCACAAAACGTTGATAATATCCAGAAAAACCAAGAAAACTTCTGGTCTCAGTTACTATTGCTGGTCTTGTCCATCTTTTGATAACCTCTGTCTTTGCTGGATCCACAGATATCCCATCTTTTGAGATTATATGACCCAAAATGCAACTTTTTGATGCCAAAATTCACACTTGGTAAATTTGGCATAAATCTTCTCCTTTCTCAGGGTATTGAATTCAATTCTCAAGTGATCTTCATGTTCTTCCTTTCTCTTTTAATAGAAAAGAATACCGTCTATAAAGACTTCTACAAAGTGATCAAGATAGTCTCTAAAGACTCTATTAATTAGATCCATGAAGATAGCAGGGGAATTATTAAGACCAAATGACATCACTATAAATTCATAATGTCCATACCTTGTACGGAAAGCCATTTTTTGGTATATCCTCCCTTTTGACCCTTAATTGATGATACACTGAACAAAGATCAATCTTGGAAAATTATTGAGCTCCGTGTAGTTGGTCAAATAAGTCATCAATGCGTGGGAGGGGATATTTGTTCTTGATAGTGATCTGATTATGTTCTCGATAATCAATGCAGAGTCTCATTGATCCATCTTTCTTCTTAACAAATAGAACAGGTGCTCCCCAAGGTGACGCACTGGGGAATATGAATCCCTTATCAATATTCTCTTGGAGTTGATTCTTCAATTCCTACAACTCAATTGGGGAAATTCTATAAGGTGTCTTTGAAATGGGCATAGCACCCGGTATGAGTTCTATTGAAAACTCAACTTCATGATTTTGTGGAAGACCTATAAATTCCTATTGAAAGACATCATAAAACTCCCGTACAATGGGAATATTCTTAATAATGTGTTTCTCACCAACCATTTGAGATAAATAACCTTCATTTAGTGGAATCAATACCCATAACATGGAAGAAATTTTGACTGGAAGGTTATGTGCATCATTGCATCGATAGACGATCATAGATTGATCTGGAATATGAAATGTGACTTCCCTTCTTTGGAAATTGATATGAGCTCCATATAAAGAAAGCCAATCATTTCCATGAATCACATAAAATTACACTATAGGAAGGATCACAATATTTGAAGGATGCACTTTCCCACAGACTTCAATTGGAGAAGAATTATAAACTTTTGATGCGATTGTTGTGCCATTAGGGGTTGTCACAGCTAACTCAACATCTAATTGTTGAGGTAATACGATGATAATGTTAAAAACTTCTTCAGAAATAAAATATTTGGTGGATCCAGAATCAAATAAAACATTTTCTACTTTAGAGTGGATGGTAAATGTATCTTTCACCACTTCATTCTCATACTCCACGTCGCTGATAGAAATTGCATGTGACTTTCCATTGTCATTAGCGTTAAGAGTTTTTTTACGTCAATCATCATAAAAAACCCTTGGATTAGGGCATTGATTAGAATAATGCCCCATTTCCTTGAACTTGTAACATTGATGTTTAAGAGGTTCACTCTGTGTAGCCTTTTCTTTTTTCACATCACTAGACATCTTATTCCCATCATTGCGGCATTCAAATGACTAATGACCTTCCTTTACACATTTGAAACATTTACTCATCCCTTTAAGACAACTCCCTCCATGTTTCTTTCCACACTTTGAGAATAAGGGAAAACTCATCTTCTTGTCAGTGTTCTCTTTAGATTTTCCTTTGAATTCCATTTTCCTTTTCTTATTAAACCCATAAGACTGATTGGTTACTCCAATCTCCATATCAACTTTGAGAGCATATCGAACGATTTTCTCATAGCTATTGAAGTCCCTTATGTCTAACGCCCTTAGAAGACATGGTTTTAAGCCACTAAAGAATTGATCTATCTTACTCTCAGGATGGATAATATTCCCAGAAGCGTACCTTGCATGTCTTGTAAAATTTTCTTCATAGGTACCAACAGATTCATCATCCTTTAGCTTTAGTTCAAGAAACTCTTTCTCCATCATTGTTCGAAGAATAATAGGGAATTACTTATTGAAAAATAAGTTCTTGAACTCGTCCCATTCCATGGACTCAATTTCATCTCATGGCCTTGTATTCTTGATAAGATTCCACCATTGATCAGCATCACTGTCCAAAAAATACACTGCTAAGATGACTTTATCATGTTCAGAACATTGAAGAACTGAAAATATATTTTAAGTAGTACCGATCCTTTGTTCCCCAACTAATGGATTAGTAGACCCACTGAATGAGGGTGGACGCTGCCTCATGAAGGATTCAATAGAATGTTGCTTTTTCCTTTCCTCGTTTGGAAGTCCTGCATGATTCATATCTTAAGAAATTTGTGTGAGCATGGCTACAAGATTTTTCATTCAAGCTCCAATAATGTTTGGTTGCTCAGGGGTACAATCATTGCATTGCCCATCGCATTTCACATTAACACTATTCCTTCGGGTTCCAGACATTGACTAAAACCAAGAAGAATAGTGTGAGAAACACTAATTATAATAGGAAAACCACATAATCAAGAATAAAAGTTCACTATTTAGGTCTTATCATAGGTTATTCATGGCCATTTCTAAAACACTAAGATTGTGTTCTATGCTTAGACTTATCCTTATGGTTCTTACTAAGGCTTTCACATCCTTATTTACAAAGGTTGACTATAAACTCCCTCCAATACCAACTTTAATGACCCATACTTTACATACATTGTTATTACATTAGAATTGAAGCATACTTATTACAACATATAACAAAACCATGAAAGGACCATATAGGTATAGTGTCTTTAGAAACTGGGAATCATAAACAACTGGTTCATAAATCATCTACGTTGTCTCCCATTTATTTCATCATATCTAGAGTATATTTTTGGCATATTATACTTAATACCCTTCTTCCTGACATGGGGAGAGAAAACATAAAAAAGGGTGATCTAAAATGATCAGTAAGGGTAAACAAAGGAAATATCAATCACCTCATATTCATAAGAACATAACATTTTGGAAAACTTAACCGGAAAAAGAGATCATATATCATAACATGGGATAAATTATAGTGGTGAAATGTAATCCCAAATAATCATAACTTAAAACATGAAACTTTCTGCCATACACACATAATCATAGATAATCATTTCTTATTAGTCAAGACTCATTGCCAAGACTATATTAGCGGACAAATTCCATTTCTGAACCAAGTTCACTCCTCGTTTCAGTCAAGTTTCACTGAACCAGATTAACCTTCCATTCCATCAATGTCTATATCATAAGATATAAATATTTATCCAATGAATTTGAGAGAGATATAGGTCCCACCCATCTCAAAATGAAACCATTATTATGTGTTCCAAAAAATCATAAATCATACATCATAGCATAACCCAAGTAATAAAAATGGGATTCTTAAACATCATGCCATCAAAACATAATCCAAATAAGATAAAAGGACATCATAAAAATAATTCCCTAATAACATAATCAAATCAATGTAAAAATTGGGAGAGAACCAGAACCCTATATAATCTTATAGGGAAAATAATTTTGATAAAACACATGAACTCCATTCTTGAAGAAAATATCCAATCTACTTCAAAAACATTTTTCCTTTCTTAACATGTCATACAATTTTAAACTAAAATAATTTGATTAAAAATAAACATGAATAAATTTAAAGGAATTTTCATGGAAATAATTTTCTAAAAATCCATTCATGCCGTATATGTTAATGAAAACATTTTTCTCATACTTTGGCAGGAAAAGTCAAAAAGTACCTTGTACGAAAAATGAAAAAATATTCCTTTCATATATTTTACTAAAAACTCACCGAAGGGTAAAATTGGATTTAAACAATCATAGGAGGACATATATAATATTAAATATTGATTAAATATGGATGTGGATGATAAATATTCCCCAGTAATTACCGAAGTATAAAAAATCTCGGATAAAAATTGAGATTGAGAGATTTTCCCTTATCTTAGAACCGATTTTCTTCGTAAGTGTCTGAACCTCCTATATAATGATTTAAATAATGTCATGGACTTATTACAGAATCATAAGTATTGTTATGATATCATATATGGTCATATTCTTAGCTTCTTATCAGTAATTTTTCATTGCTACTTTTTATTCGGGTGTTTCTTACTTTTTGTTCTTATGGGTGTTTTGTCGAAAAAATTCTTATTCTTATTTTTAGGTTATAGATAAATCATTTACAGAATGTTATTAGTGTAATAAATATAATATTTATTCATTAAATTCATTTATATAATCATTATGCAATGATGATCATGTAGAACGAGTCACATCACATCGTGGAAATGGTATTCCGTACGTACGCACGAGCGATGATATCATTCCCATGATAGTGGAATTGTATTGGAGTGTATGTATACTATTTCAAAATCAATATCACTTTACAATAATCTTATATAGGTATTCTCTACACCATTATACCAATCTAAGTAAGGTGGTGGTGGAAAACAGATTACACCACGGCGTGGAGACGGTATTCCATACGTACGCACGCGGGGTGATTTAATTTTCCATAGGATGGATAGAAGGTAAAATAGGGTTGTTTAATATTTATAATAACATATCACCATATTAGTGATACTGATGATATTACTTCACAATTAAATAACTAAAGAAGAAGAAGTAGAAGAATAAATAAAGTTGAAAGAATCGGTAACAGACATTACCTCTTCTTGGAAACGCCTCTTCTTAACCTCCTCTTAGGGAACTAATGATGGTATTTGAAGAATACCAGAACCTCTAGGGTGTTTCTATGGAAGTGGAGAAGAGAAATTAGAATGGTTTGGCCTAGCGTGAAGGCTCAATGGGGTGTGAGTAGGAGAGGGTGGAGGTGCATTTTTTATAAGGGAGGAGAGGGGCACCTTAGGAAAACATAAACTATTATTTTATTATAAAGTCATATTTCGTTTTTAATAGCTCCAAATTGATTTATTTCAAAGCTATGTTGGTTATGGGTAGAAATCCTCTAATCCAATAGAATTTATACAAGTTTAGGTTTCTATTTTGACCTTATAATTTAGATTTAACTTTAAGTTAGATAATTTAACTTTTACCGTGTCTTCTTGTTTTCTTACACAATAAGGTTGATAATCATACTATAACAAGACAAATGAACCCCAAGTTGTTTATTATTAATATATATAACCTTATCTAAGACATTTGGCTAAACCGTAGATTTTTAGTAATAAAATAACAATTAATAATATAAAATGTTTTTTTTAAAAAAATTATGTCAAATTTGACACTATTTGGTAATTGATTTTTTTGAAAATCATAACAGAATGATTATTTCTAAAACAGTTAATTAAATCAATACTAACATGTCATATTAACCTATAAAATTAGTGTAATTCTTAAAAAGTCTCAAAATACATTTATTTGAGTATTTATAACATCAATTATTTTAATAATTCATTAATAGGAAAATTTTTGCATCATCATTGTGTCATAAAATAATTAAATTATTTAATGTCTAAAAATTATAAATAAAATACCATTATGTAGGAAATTTTTGTATATTTCTAATGTATATTTATAGTTGAAATTATCTTATGTATTACCCTTTATTAAAAATGATTTGGTTTTTAAACTTTGATTTTAATTATTTTAACCATTCTTTAAATAAATTAATAATAAATGTTCTAATCTAATCCAAGTGGGCCTAAATGGTCATATTTTATTCCTAAGGTTGTTTTTGGATGAATTAAACTTATCCAATAGAATTAGGACATGTGTTAGGGTAATAATAATATCATTTTTACCCTTAATTACTCTATTAACTTTTAACCGTGGTAAAAAAAAGTAAAAAGATACTATTCACCAAAAATTATTTTCATCTCATTAAACCACATTTTAGTCCTTGATATTAACTGTGTCTCTCGGATTTTTGAAATTACACTCACAGAAGCGGTAAAATTATGTTTTATGTTGATTTTCAAATTCTCCTAGGAGGTGGGTAAAAGACGGTGAAAAGTTCAATAAAATTTGTATATATCTAAAATTATAATAAAATGACTCTAATGAATTACTTTGAACTTATATAGGTATTATGTATCAATTTTGACCTAAAATAAATTTAAATAAAATAAATAATTATTTAAATAAAAAGTCGTTTTTAAATAGTAACCAAGTGTTTTCACTATTCATCAAAAATTGAATGTTTTCAGGAGAATACCAAAATTTTACCCTAGGATAATTTCGATATTCCGAATCCAAAAATGAAGTACATTTTGAAGAATAAAATTTACAAAATTTTAAAAAGTGGGTATTACTATTCATAACGGCTAGTTTTAATAATATTTTTATAGCATATCGTTGTTTAGTGAAACTCAGTATTGCATATGACGCAAGCTATCAAGGAAGGTCGTGATTGCGTGTAAAGAAAGCCAAGCTAGTGTTGTGTGTAGTGAATGATTCCTTTGATGATGTATATAACATAAAAAAACATATCTCATAAAAATCTCGGGTGTTACAATGTTAAATTGTGTCAAAATGGGATTTCTAATATTATTCTATACAGTTTCAAGTCATTTATAAAGGACATTAGGGAGGATATGTAGTTTAATTTCATGAATCAAGGACAATATGGGGCTGTAATGTTTAAATTCATTTTGAAATGACATCAGGTTGTGGAGTTTAAAATCATGTAGCAAGGACACCATGTTGTGCTATTTAATGTCATGAAATAAGAACATTATGTTGTGTAGTTTCACATCATACAATATAAACATTAGGTTGTAAAGTTTCAAGACATACAATAAAGGAACTAGGGGCTTGATGTAAGGTCTTTATCATAGACTGAATGTTTGATGGTTCTCTAATTCTCATTAATCTATATGGAAATATGCAACATTATTTAGGCAAGGATATAGAAATTTGTAAGCTATGATTTCAGGATTCCTGAATCCAAAGAGTGATATTGGAAAACGTGATAAATTGATTTAGAGGAGGTCTCTTCCAAGAACAAAGTTACCACTATTGTAAACACCCGTCATGGGGGATACAGTATCCAGGGACAACTAGAGAATATTTTTATAGCCAAAAAGTGGAATCCTATGGCTGATATGCTCATTATGTGAGAAACTGATGCAAGCCCACCTAAGGTCATGTACTACGTAGTCAGTTAAAGGAGATCTAAAGAATTATGACATTCTATTAATAATATTTGATGAATTATTTTGAAGATTCAAATATTCCCAAGAACAAATTTTGGTTTATGGAGACAAGTACCAGAATACAAAAGGGGTATTTCAATTCATCATTTCCAACGAATTGGGGGAATAGGATCTCTATGAAGGTCTGACCCAAGAATATGATATATGGTGTCTATAGCTTTAGGTCATACGACTAGGACTAGAATATTATAGAATCATTGAATAATATGTGGTCAAATGACCCAAGGTTATTTCTGTATTATTTGATCAAGTGAAGGGGAAAAGTGTAAACCATAGCCTTAGAGACTTTCTGGTCTATATAAATGATATTGGACAAATATGAAATGGTTTAATGATTAAAAATATGGGTTCTTGTATACCATCATCAAAGATTAAAGGGAACAGAAGAGGCTTCCCCCAATAACAAAGATACCGCTATTTGAAAAAACCCTTTATGAGGGATGTATTATGTAGGGACATCTAGGGATTGTGATGCATAGGAAAATAGTGTAATATTTGGGATGACACGCTAGTTATATGGGCGACATATGAAAGGCCACCTAGGGGCATGCACTACATAGTTAGCAAAGAGTGATCTCGGGTATTAGACATTTTCCCACCGAAACGAAAGAAAGATTATGATGATATAAAAGTAATCAAGATTAGGCATACGAAATGTGAAAGGGATAATGTTGAATGCACAAGGGAGGTATTTAGACCAATATTGGGCATGCCTCTTGTGTTACCTACATAGTTCTAAATAATATAGATAATGGGGACATCTTTTGTTCCTTGGTGGGCTCTATAAGAAGAGGACCCAATATGAAGGCTCCTGTATAGATTTTTAATTTTATGATGGAAGTGAGGATTTTTATTTTATTCACTATTTGGGAAATGGATCTAAGTCCTAGTATAAAATACGTATCTCAATGGGATGAGAATCAATCCATACATAGTTCTATGGACACCATGCAGTTCATCGTCAGACTGTGATGATGTGAAGTGATTCTGATGTGAAAATAAAAATTCCTCCTAGACTACGGGATAAGGCCCATGTGTCACTACATATTTTTTGGGGAAAGAATCAAGCCATAAGAAGTTCTTGATAACATTCCCTGTTCATGTTTGATCCATACATAAGGAATGATATATTTTTTTTAACATTCTGACCCGAGATATGAGATCTGTATGTCACTACAAATTTAATTAGAATGAGAATAATTCCATACATTGTTCTTGAAAATATCGGGTTTTTTATTTTCATGAAATTAGGACAAGTATGTTTCCATTTATGGTTATACATCCAGGACCATTGATAACCCCAATATGAATTAAGATACTTTGTTTATGTATAAATTCCCTTTAAGAAATTCTGAAGCTCGCGTGAGCTATGCTTGATGTGAGAAACAAGGAGTGGTAAATGTTATTTTAAGTACAAATGTAACCAAAACTAAATATTAGAGAATTATGACTATGTGGTGGCTGGACTAGGGCATAAGACTTGAGCTTCTTTGCATATCTTGTTTGGGAAAGAATAAAGCTACATGTAGTTCTGTATAAGTATCCTAGACACAAATTGGGTTATAACATAGGAAAAGGGGATTTTGGATAATGTCTATTCTAATGGTTGGACCCAAAGTAAGAATCCTAGAAATCACTATGTATCTCATTGAAATGGGAATATGGCCATAATTCTATATAATTTCTCCAATGCATTTCTGATTCGTGCGTATGGAAAAGGAAAGGGGTAGTCTTTTCCAAAACTGTGGTTGGAACCATGATTGTATATATGGGTGGCACTATGTATCTTAATATATTGATAATAAATCCAAATGTAGTTCTTGAATTTATATGCACACTAGTACAAAAAGCATTTTTTACATCGGTTTATTTAGCTTTTTAACGTCGATTTTGAGGTGACGTTATTGTGAATGATGTTAAAAATATGATTATTTACATTGGATATTTAATAAACTATATTAAAAATGGATCATTTTTTATCTTTACATTAGTTTTTTAAAAACTGATGTGAAATACCTTCTATAAATGATGTCAAAACCCAATTTTAATGTCGGTTTTTAAAAAATGATGTTAAGGGTCATTATTACATCGATTTTTTAATATCAGGCATTAAGAGTCATTTTTTGGCATTGGTTTTTAAATATCTAATGTAAAAAATGTTTACCATATTGTAGAAAATTACGTAATATTTGATTTGATAGGTCACAAACCTCAAATAGAGATACAGATCAAAAGTTATGACCATCAGATGTTCGATATATAGTTTTCGAGGAAAGATCGAATGAGACAACTATGGCTTCATCTTAGAAGTAATTTGAGAATCCAATGGAGTGTTTTTTGTTTTACCATGATATGATGAATTATCAATCATTAACAAAAATAATTAAATGGTATATCAATTAAGAAAACTACTCATAAAAAATATAAATCAAGGAAAAATAATTGCAACTACTTTGTTGAGATCACAGAAAGAAGAAATTATGGATTCACACAGAAGATAAAACAAGTTCAGTCAGTGGAACGATGATTGTTGGGAGAAATTATTGTTAAATGTTATATAAATTAAGAAAACAAATCCAAAAACCCATAAATCATGTATAAAAATTTAAAAATACCTTGAAGAGATCGCAGAATGAATAAAAAATTGATTCACTTTGAATATCTAACGAGTCAAGTTGGGGGACCAATGACGGTTGAATGAAATTATCATTAAATTGGGATATGTGTATAATGAAAAAATATAAATGAGATGACAAAGGAAAACACTATATTAAAATTTTTCTGCAGCAATCGGAAATCTCATTGTTGCGATGTATAAAAATTGAAATCTTGCATTGGTAGGCTATTAAAATTATCCTTCACGTCGACTTTATGATAACTTTCGTGAAATGATATTAAAATTATCAGATAGTTCTAACGTTGTATATTTAATAACTGACGTTAAAATGTATTTATAACATCATTAATTTGATAACAGATGAATTTTTTTTTACAAACATATAGTTCATTTTCGAAGATTAGATTTGATAGGCCATAGATCTCAAATAGATTTATGGATTAAAAGTTTTGGCCTTTGTAAATTGGCCTTACCTAAAACTTCTTTTAGATATAATCAACTTCCGATGATTAAAACTTTTGATCTGTAACTCAGTTTGAGCTTTGTGACCTCTCAAATCGATTCGTTGAAAATGAGTTATATGTTTGTAATCATTATTCAAGTTTTTTACTTAATAAGTGACCTTGAAAATACCTTTTAACATTGGTTATGAAATAACCAATGTGAAAAAAGTTAGGAAAATAAATTTTTCACATCAGTTATTATATAATCGGTGTGAAAAATCTGAGAAAATGGATTTTTCACATCGGTTCTAAAAACTGACATTAAAAAAGGTGAATAAAAAATAGTTTTTGTACTTGTGGAAATTTAACATCATATGGTATAAACGAAAATGAAATGACAAGAAAATATTGAAATATTACTGATGGACCATGGGTTAGGTCCCAGGTGTCACAATGTTTCTTACTGAAGCAAGAATCAGGCCAGATGTAGTTTTTGATGATGGACTCCCACACCAACTAAATTTGATGTCAGAAATAGGGGGAGTTTATATTTTCTAGAATAATGGTTGAACCCAGGATACACAATGGTTTTAAAATCAAGGAATTTTATTTGGAAATGTTCCTAATATAGAATTTTCTCATAAAAAAGAAAAATGGAAATTTTTTTTCTTTTATGATTGTGGCTTGGGTGAAGATAAGAGATTTGGGAGTCACTACATATCTCATTTTAATATGAATAGATACACATGTAGTTGTTGATGAATCCTACAGTTTAACATCAAGCGGTATGGAAGATGGTTATCTGATGTGAAGGAAACACTATAGCTCGATAAGGGGATATGAACCCAAGTGTCACTACGTATGTAATAGGAATGAGAATAAATCCACAAATTGTTCTTGATATGATATTCCCGATGCGGATCTGATTCACACACATAAGGAATGAAGGGGATTTATTTTTATCATGGATGGATCAAATATTAGTGATATAGGAATCACTACATATCTCATTATAATGAGAATCAAGACATAAATATTTCTTGTGTATATTCTCTTTGAATATATGATCCAAACATATAGGGAAATGGGATCAAGTGTCACTAAAGAGTGGAATTAAAACAGTTGATGCTTACATTGGGAAATATCACATTTCTTTTTGAGGGACCACATGGAATGTAAACTTGTGGTATTTTGGGGTATTCCTTAATATCAAATAAAGAAGACACTACCATACTGTTTAAGTCATGTGTTAAGGACCGAGGTCTCTTGTAGTTTTTGGTCATGTGTCTATGAATTCATGTTGTGGAGTTTATCATCATGCAATATGAATGATGGTGATACATAGTTTAACATCATGCACAAGGTATATACATTTCCTAATTACACAATGTATTTCTTCAGAAACCTTTCATTGGTGGGAGTTATGATGAGTTCTCCATCCATTGAGATCAAGGAATAATCTCCATTATAATGGACCTTATGTATTGAATAAGTTCCTTCCCACTTCAGCTAAAGCTTTGGAGGATTCTTTCCCAGTACTATTGTAGTTCTAATGACCAAAACCAATTCTCCATGAATAAATGAATGGAATAAGAAATTCTTGATAAAGGAACATGCAATTATATTTTGATATACATCCATGTGATGCAAGGTATTCAATTGGTTTTCATCTAATTGCTCTTACTAATCTAGTTACATCCGAGACTGCTCATATGTACCGAATTGGTCACATATAGAAACTCAGAGAGAAGGCAATTGAACTACAATGGTATGGACTACTTTTTTTCTGTATACTAAGGTGTATAGAGTTTCTCATATTTCGGTATGGTTATTAGTCTGGTAAGCCCATAATGCATGCAAGATATTATCAATCCAAGACATGTTAAATTTATCCACTATTTTCTAGTGTATTCATGAAAATTTCTTGTCGAATGACTCTATCTATCCATTATGCACTGCGTGATAGTGGGATGAATGGTTGGATTTTTTATTTTTCTCTTGATATAGATTATTTATCTCAGCAGAATAGAAATTTGATCCATTTCCCATCAATATTCTTTGAGGGACACAAGTAATGGTTATGATATTTGCTTTGACAAAGCTAATAATGATTTTAGCCTTGACTTCCATGATAGTTATTACATCAACACATTTGAGGATGAATTTGGAAAATAAGGATGTACTTGGACTACTTAACTATAGCTAGGGGATATGACCTCACTATATCCATTCCACATGTATAAAATGTCTTGGAGTATTTAGTTGTATGTAGAAACTCCGGTGGTTGATGAATGAGGTTGGAATGAATGTAATAGGGATGAAACTTATTATTGAAATATTTTCAATCCTGTGTCATCGAAGGCCAAAAGTATCTAAGAGTTCAGATTGGATCCAAAAGCCTTTACCCAAACTGGTGGGAACAACAAGATCCTACATGTGCATCTCTCATGAAAGTTTCAGTTTCTTCTCCAACAATGTATCTATGGATTATTTCATCAAATCCTCATTTTTAAAATAACTTATAGTAATATGGACCATCCTAAAGTGTGAAATTGACCACTCATCGATGAACCTATTCTTTTCTAGCTTTATCTATTAGAAATACCCAATTTTGAAGTTATTACATTATGGGTTCCATCCATCCCTTGGAATGACCATATGGATCAGAAATGGGATTGATTATATTGATTTCCTATATTTTGATTTGAACAAAAGGTGAAACCACATGACAATAGAAAATGCTGATGATTGTTTCATACCGATTTAGATCTACCAATGTTGTGGATGTATTTTCTAATTCATCATTTTGGGAGTTTTGTGATCGTAAGACATATGAAAATGTTGTATCTAAGGGAAACTCATCCATTAAACATTCGACATAATCATAAAAGGGATTATATAATGTTTTCTAATGGTGTAATCCCCATTGATCTGTTTAATTACCAATTCTGATTAACCTTTCACTTCTATATGATTCACATTTACTTGGAGTGCCAATTACAGGCCTAAAATGAAATCATGATACTCTACCACATTTAAGGTACCACCTTATGATAACTAAAAGGAGTATGGAAACACATACTTTTCTGGGTAGATAAGCACAATTCTTATCCCAACTTTTATTGATCTTAGGGTCTTCCATTCTCTTCACTGTTATACTTATAGAATCACAATAAAAACACATCTCTCATGTTTATGAAATTTCAAGAATAGAGAATATTTAATCACCAGGATGTTCAATATTTTTTTATTCATCTTTTTGATATGGGTTCACAACAAGGAAGTCTTACAATTATATTCAAGTTACTGTTTTTTGAGGCACAAAATGTATGTAAAACTATTGCAGAATAAATGGACAACATTTTAGATGTCTTGTAAGCATAGGATGACTAAGGATAAATTTGATCAGGTTATTCTGAGGTACCATGTGGACCTCAGGATTCTTTAGATAGTGCCTTAATTTCTAAACTATAATGATTTATGCTAGGAATCTTTTTTCAATATTAGAATATTGAGTCTCTACATTGATCATGGTTCAAAAAATAGTAATTGTTGTTTTCATTCTAAAGATCATTATTTGGCACAAAGAAGGCACATATTGATCGATCCAAGGCTGTCACATAGAGAATGAGTGACATTCCTTCAACATGTGGCATATTACTGGTGGTCTCATGAGGTAATTCATATGGATATAAAATTATTCTTGAAATACATTAGTCTATTAATATGTCACTCCTTTATTCATCGATTTTGTGAAGTGTATACACTTTCCTACTAGATTGGATATGATGTGTCGGATTGTGGTGAAGTGTCCTTGATGTCTTCTCAAAACATTTATGTTTTTTGGAGATTAAATTCCATGAATATATTTTTTTAGGATCAACATCGATGTCGCAATGACATACAACAATGCGAAGAAAGTTTCAGGAGGTAACCTTGAAATCACATTTCAGGGGTTTCATCTTCAGATTGGTTTGCCGAAGATTGCAGAATATGGTCTCTAGATCAGCCAGATGATCATAATGTTGTTCATATTTGACCACCAGATGATTGGGGTATCATTTGGAAACTTGTAACAATTACGGTTTGAAGATTTGATGAATTGAGTATTTTTATGTCACACTACTGTTATTCCAACCAAATGTCATTACCGGATATAAAAATACTCCCTTAGGGTCTATGAAGGCGTTCAACTCCTCATCTCTTGGGGATATACAGATTTGGTAGTACCTAGAGTAGCCATCCATGAAGGATAAATCCTCATATCTAGTTTTTTCATTGATAAGGAGTTCTATGGTCAAAAATGGGTAGGCATATTTGGAAACATCCTAGTTGTGATCTCTAAAATCCATGCAAACTCTTATTTTCCCATTCATATTTTTCACCGAGATAATATTATCCAGATATATGTGATATTGCACCTCCATGATAATGTCATATTTGATAATATTTATGACTTCATACTATGTTTTGGATCAATGAGTAGGTTGTGTTCTTCTTTCTACATTCTTAAATCCCTGATTCCCTTATGGAAGGAAAAATCGATGGGTGTCACATCTGAGTAAAGGCCTAGAATTTCTGTAATTATTCAAGTAACCAAATCCTGAAATTTCTTTAAAAAGGAAGTCTACATTTCTTTATCTTCAGAATTAATGGCACCCAAATCAATATGGGTTGTGGATCATCCTTTGAACCTAGATTTATTTCCCTAAATTCATATATATTTGTGGATATGCCTTCCTAGAATGTTGTAGGCGAATCCTTGAGCTCTTCCTCTTCTTCCTCATCCTCATGTGTACCTTCTTCTACCTCTTCTTGAAGGATGTCTAAATGGATAACTAATGATGATTGATTTTCAGGAATATGAGAGGAGTCGATATTGTGACATCTAGGAGAGGAGGCAATCAATTTTGACCCAATTGATGATGAAGGGTCTTTCGGAATCCATGAAGGTTAAATGATGCGTTGAGAATAAACATCCTTATCTTTCTCCATTAATGTGGAAATTCATCCTTCCTAACAGATATAGTAGAGGCATTTTGATTCTCAGGGAATCGAATGAATTCATTTTCATGAGGTCCTTCATCAGTGCTTAGAATGTTGATGATTTCTTCTATACTATCAGGCTCAATTTTTAAAGCTGACATTATGGAATTTATTGATTGAGTTCCTTGATTCAGGTCTACCCATTCAATTTGATCGATAGTAAGCCCATTATCTGCATTTAGGTACTTGAATGGGTTAGCTGGGATCTTTTAAAGACATTTCAGATCATTGAATCTTATTACATCCTTTTCCATAATCCATTTTCCCCCTATGTTATAAAACCCTGCATCAATATAATATGAATAAAATGTTTTTAATTAAGCCTTTTAATCAAATAATGTCCCAATTTTAACATTGAAGTAATACATGACACATTTGTGGTATGATAATGGATTTTCTACATGTTGATGTTGCCAAAGCCTTCCTAATAAAATGTATAAATCTGTGTCCTATAATATAACCATGAAATTTCAAATAGATACAAGACCCCTAAAGAGGGTACTAAGTGAAATCACACATAAAGGTTCTTGTTCATTCCTTTAATATCCTTTAAACATCCTAGTGAATAGAGACAGGTCCGATTCAGTGAGACCCAACCAATGAATTGCATGTATGAGAATGAGGTTGAATCTTAATCCATTATCAATAAAGGGTCCTAAAATGTTGGTATTGTTAACTTTTCCAGATAGACATAAGGACCTAATGTGTCCTTGTACAACATCATCCTCATATTGTTCTCTGAAATATATGACTATATAAAATTTTACAGGATCATTATCTATATATTATGCCTTAGTAGTAGCAACATCAATTTCAAAACCATGAGGACATGAATCAACAAGTTCTTCTGTGAAATCCTTTAATAGATTCAAAGAATCTAGGATTGATAACTTGTTTGATACATGGGCCAGTTTATTCAAAATTTCATACTTATTGTCTAGAGCCCTGAACTTCTTCGTACATAGACCATTATTCGCAGATGACTTGAGAGTTGATTTCCCTAACATGGATGGACTATCCTTTCATTTAGAAGTTGGAAATACTTCTGTTGTTGGTGGACTATGTCAGATTGGCCTTCCAAACGGCTGATTAGATGGAAACATAGGCTCTAACCAGTAATCCAAGGTCATTATGTGAGGGTTGAATATATCATGTGTGAAGGAGTTTTATTGTTCTTATTTAGCTTACAAGATGTCTCTCCCATGTGTTTCTACTGCATAAATGATTCGAGTAGGGGTGTGGTTGAAGTAGTGAATTCAAGAATGACCATGTTTTCCCCTATATCCTTAGCCCCAATGAATCTATCCTTTAGTTTCCCAATCAACAGAGGGAAATCAGGTTGATAATAAAAATCATCATGTGTATAGTGATCCATTAAATGGATAACATTAATGAAGTCAAAGATTAAATCCTCAATTGATAAAGATTATACCTAGTAGGTCCATTGTTGTGGTGTTGTTTGGTAGGGTGGTGCACATGATTTTGAAATAGTGGTCAAGAACTCTACAAAAGTCAAGGACAATGTTGGCTTTGATATAAACATATCGTTTTCGGACTACACTTTATCCTTTTGAGCATGTCGCTTCTTTGAGGATTCGCCATTGGAGGACTGATCTTTTGAGGAAGATAGATTTTCTACCATAGAAGTGGAAGGGGTAGAGTCAGTTGTAACATATGTGTTTATAGAATGTTTTGGGTCCTATTAATAAATTTCCTAATCATCCCATCATCAATCTTCTACACATCACAGCTTTTTAAAATCCTGCCATTCACCTCCATCCTTTGGATATGTAGTAGTAACACATGATACCTAGGCTTCTGAACTTTTTAGTTTTACTTCCCAAGTGTACAAAAAAAAATTCGGAGATATTTGAAAAAAAACACTCTGGAATGGGGTTCCCCAACATTTTGTTGAATGGGAATTAGTTTGAAAGGTCCCCATCTCTTTCTGGGTTTGGATTCTTGGGCCTTGGAATCAAGTCTGAGTTGTCTTATAAGGAAGTGATAAAGTATCCAAGAACTTTTTTATTTCGAAAATAATGGACGTTTTTCTTTAACTCCTCAAAATTTCTTAGCCTCTAATCATTTTGATCTTCTTGATGAGTCGGTCATTTCTACTGATGTTCGGGAGGTGGAACCCTACGGTATGACAAGGTATTTGAAGAAAGTGAAAGTACATGTGCTTTCTTAAGCACAACTATAATTACCTCTAAATTTTACATACTTAATCTTATGAATTATAAGAATACTCGAGATTTTTCTCTAGTCTTTATTTTGGAATTTTAAACAGGTCGGGAAATCGAAACCAAATCCTAAAAAACTCAGGTGTATTTCAAAGGGGTTAATGGTTTGCACAACTCATCACATATGTTTTCTATATAAATGGGTAATAATTCTCCTTGTGAGTCATATATATTCATGGAGTGATGTAATCCTATCCACCAATAAATGAAATCAGAAACTCTTTTATTTTACCTTTTGTAGAAGATTGTAAGATCAATGACTACTGCCTTTTTCGGAATTCATATGTACTATAAAGGGAACATCAGAAGGATGTATTTCCATATAGTAATCGATCTAGAATACAAGATCATGTCCCATAAAAGGATAGCCCCTATAATGATTGTATGAAACATCTGAGTTTCACTACCTCCTATTGCTCAGGGGTCCCCATCATGGGTTCACAATGAGAGAATAAATATGTCAAGTGCTTCTTTATATCTCTTGAGCTATTGAATATTGGAAATTAGGGATTTCCAATGTTTGTTAGGGGAGGAGACTGATCCACCCATTCTGGTAATCTTTATTTTCTAGTTTAATTAGTCCGTACTATCCTCCCATTGCTTCAAATAAACTCATTAATGACTTAATGGTGTTCCTATAAAATTATAAAACATTTGGATGAGCCGAGACTTGAACAGGTGTGGTGGATGGATCCTGAATAGGTGTAGTGACCTGTAAGAACACTGGTGGTGGAACTGGAAGAATACATCTTTAGAAAACCATATAGATATTCTGATAAGGGTGAGCCAGTAATGTTGGGAATTCATGATCTTCCTCATTAGTTATGACAAAATCTATTGATTGATGTGATCTAGATAAAAGAGCCAGTTTGGGATCATCTTGTAGAGAATATCTGGTAGGAAGTCTTCCTTAGAGTAACTCTGTATTGAATCTTCATAACTCCTTCATTTATTTATCTTGGTGTGAAAATATTTTTTCCAATGAAATAGATTGACCTCATCTTTGGGGAAGGTGTGAATTGGCATAACCATTACCCTTCTCCCTATTAGGTTCCTTGTGAAAAGCTATAAGTGGATTAAATGAGGGGGTTTCTTGATTCTAGGAAAGCCTATAAATTTTGGTATGCACTCATACTTCATTTTCATTGGTTTGGACTATATCAAGAATAGTAACATCCTATTAGGATTCCACCAAGATGGAATCATACACTAGAAGATCTACATTGACAAAATTAATGACATTTACTGAAAGGTAATGCATTGTGAGGGTTCTGTTAGTTTCTCGACGAGATCATCTTCTTCTGCATCCTCTATGAGACTGGATCCTTCATTGGTTTGATTCAACATGAATTTCTTAGAGAACAATAACATGAATATAATCCTTTGATATTTCAGATATGAATTCATTTTGAGGATTCTTCTCTAATCAGGACAAAACATACTTTCACCGAGGATGGGATTGGGAATGTAAGAAATCCCACATCCATATGGGGTAGGGCTATTCATGTTCTTTATTATCAACCCTTCGGGCTCTGTTTGTTGGCTCTGAGGGTTTGGTTAAAAAATTACCCAACTCCATGATTTGGGGATTCCCTTGAACAAATATGGATTATATCGCCGCAAATGCTCTTATGATCTTATAGATTTTGGTCTAAACAATGGCTGGGTGCATCATCCTGAATCCACTCAACCCACATGTTATAGAAGAATATTGTGCTATTTTTTATATTTTATCAATCTGACGATGGAAATCCTCTAAATAACAGAACTTTTCAATAGTTTATGATTCTTGATGAAAAATCATTTCAACAGCCTACTCTCTTTGTTCATTCTCTAGTGAGGGACTATTTCGGCTTGTTCATACTAAGAATATATTTGGTTATAAACCAAATCCACTTGTTGTAGTCGGACATGGGGAATAACATTGCATGAAACAACTTTTTCCAGGCTTTTTTGACTCTGTAATAAAGTAAAATTCAATACTCTATGGACACCCCATCCTCTATTATAAACTCTAGATGGGGTATCTGCGGTTAATTATCACAACATTTTTATTGTTCTGAGCCATGCACATTGAAGGGATCCTTGCAGTTTCTCAATATTTGGATGTTATGAAACCGAGATAGATGCCACATAAATTGGGAACTCTAACCCTTCTCTTACCTTTAAATGTCTTAGATATTCACCATAATGTAAAACTTCAACAATGTGATGATGATGAGTCTTCCATATGTTAAGGTGGAGATCCTAAATATAATCATCTACCAACATCACTGGAATACTATATTGAGGAGTTTCCAATTTCCATAACATGACAAGTAATTCATTTTTCTCTAATTTTTTCCTCATGTTCAACATTTCCACATTACCTTTTACTAGGAGTTCATCAACATGGTCGTACTAGACTAGAAGGTTTGTTGTTGTTTCATTAAAAACAATGGGATTTGTTCGGGTTTCCTCTAATATTTTTAAAGATATGATTCTTAATGGAGGTTCATAAAATGCCCATCACCATGAGTTATTTTCTATCTAAAAATGTATACCACATTCCAGTGACAAGGCTTTATACATGACTGACATTGTATATGCATGTGCCTCAAGATAATAGGGCTTTCTCGTCACTACATTATCCATTGGATATTTATCATTGAATTATAAATCACTAATGTGGATAGGTCTTTAGCTGTGAATACCATCATTGGTAGGAGCACCATGGAGGGTTACAACAAGGGATAAACCATCTTTCTTATTAGTATTTTTCACACATGGAGGGTCATTGTGGCTCTCATCAAGAGAAAATATCTTCAGATTAAACGGATTATTATGATGCAGGACTTCATGTGGATGTTTTCGATGTGGAAATTCAGAGTTACTACTACTTCTCCTTTAATTTGGTAATGGGAGGGAAGGATCTTTGGTCGCAATAGATAGATTATTGAGAGATTAAATAACTAGATCATTAATTGATTCCATATCATAGATTTGCTCAAAATTCTTTAACTCGGTCTGATGATAATTCTTCATAGATGAATTATTACTAGAAGTTATGGCCAAATTATTTGATAAGTGGTTATATTGAGCAGGTGTATGTTCCTCCCTTGGAGTGGATATCATAGTAGGCCAGTTACCTCTAGTTATATTGGTGGTTGGTGCCTGATCTGGTTGTCCATATGAAATGGGGGAGTATAGCCTATGACCCTCTTGGACAGGAACAGGTGTGTGTATCTACTCTAGGGTGACATGTTGATGACACAACCAACTTTTGGGGTCTTAATTATGATTCATCCCTTCAGGAATTTCTCTTGAATTCATGATGATATCTTGGAATGTATCTAAGATATAAGCATGTATTTGTGTCTTCCATTTCACCATTTTTATGATTTTCTTGGGGAATTCAGTGGATAGAACTGTAATATATATCCATTCCATTTATAAAGGTTTATATACTATCTATAATCCCCCCATTCTTACCAGTGGATACTAGAAGTAATATTTTTTGGGTTAGAGAGATGATTCTATCCCTATATTGTCAATGGAACTTTCTCAATGACATCCCCGGTGCTAGAAAATGAGATTGTTGGCAGGCGTGATGAATGATTGCAGGTGTACATTCCTACTTGCAGATTGGCATCATATTTGGTTGGAAGGCTACCTTGAATGTGCCTAGATGGGACTGCCAGTTGGAAGAAAGATTGTAAGTTGTATTTCCCTACTCACATCACTCCCCCAGATTTGAATAGAAGGATTGGTTTGGTTAATCTAGATGATTCTACTGGATGACAGAATTAAGGTAAATGGGTCTATGTAACCACTTACTATTTTTCACTAAACTGGGTTTCTAGTATTCTCTAGTAGGGGATTAGGTTGGAACCTGCTCCCTATTAATTGGTTTTTATCCCTGACAGGCCATCTTGTAAGTTAGGGTCTGAGGGACATAGACTAAACAACTGAAGGAAACAACCCCATCAAGTTGAGGGTTTACTACAGAACAACATTGTTAGTGGTGATTTTTTGTAGAAATCCTAAGAAAGGGCCACTATGTCTTTATGATGAGGCCATGTGTGACATATTGATCCACCACCCTAATGTTTAGGATGGTCTGGTTACTACGTTCTAGTGACAATCTCTCAAAATTGATGAAGATAGTAGCTAGAGTCGTCTTTTTCTTAACAACCAGTCATCACTGACCAGAGGGTCATGGGTTATTTTTGATCTGGTGATCCTATTGGGAATCCTCTAGGGTCAAAATGGTAATGTATTGAAGGTACTCTTGGAATAGTGCATTGCATACCCAGCATTGAAGACACAAAGTTGGTGACAACATACTATGACCAGATGAGGATCTGGTTTGAGATTCATAAGTGAAAACCTTACAGAATATATATATATTAATGGAAGTTCATTGAAAAAGAGTTCATGTTGATATATGATGGACATAATCAATAAAACCACAAATAAAAGTAGCCTCTTTTGGATGACAATATGCATGATTTATTGTCTTGCATCCCTCTTTTAGTGAAAGGGGCATGAAAGATGGGTAACATCATTAACTTGGTTAAGGATTCACATCGGGCTCACCATTTTATTTCCTTGGAATATGTGTTCTTATTAGGAATAAATATTTATGAATAGTTTCATGTGGAATTTTTTATGGAACTAGAATCACCCAGTGCTTCATTATCAAAAGGGACCTACTTTCCAAAGGCAGATATTAATTTTTTATTTTGACCTATGACTATTAAGAATTATCATTGGTTGAGAGGATGGTAGGTTAAGCTCATTTCTCCATTATTGGGTGAATTATTTACTACTACGAGACTCTCTTATATATTTACGATATGTTAATGAATCCTTTATTAATTCTCCAAGTATGAAATGGGTTTCCTTTTAATTTTAGAAGTAATATTTTAGTATGAATGGAATTCATATCTATCAATATGTATTTGAGGTTATTAATCAATGGAGACACATATATTTATCCTATGTTCTATATCAATGGTATAACTTGGTATACTACTTATAATTTCTTTATTTATTACTACAATGATGCTGTTTTTTTAGCCACTCACTAGGGCACTCTTGAAATTAATGTCATCCAGGTAGACAAGACTAACTCTAGAGTTTATCATCATCTAGGGATATGGATGGTTACTATGGAGTTTAACATCATCTCAGGAGATAGATGATTATTTGATGTTGGGATGAAACCCATAAATGAGCTATCTACATATCATTGTGAAAGGAATCAGAACCCACATAGTTTTGTGATGCTTAAGGGGACACATCATACCTTTTAATTTCATGTGATAAGGACGCAACCATACATTTTAACATCGAGTGGGAATGTCATTTTTGGTGGATGGGGCGTAGTCAATTTTTGGTGTGGGATTTAGACCGAAGAATCCCAACTAACATGAAAATGACATGGGATTCGAAATTGGATTATACCCAACTAGCAATTTGTCCTAGAAAAAATGGATTTTATTTTAGGGTGTTGTGTTTGGACCTCAGGGTGGCATCCTACAAATCTCTATTGAATGGGAATCAAAGACAACGTAGTTCGGTATGTCTCACATGGATGTATGTGCATATGAGAGGAATAGGTAGGGGATTAATCTTGAATACAATTCCCTATAAAAGAGATCAATTACATAGTATTAGATCATGATAACATAAAAGGTTTATTGTAGGTCTTAATCTTATGAATTATGCCCCGTAACAGGGTCCATGAGGAGTCTGTTCAATCATGGATATTTGAGGGCTTAATTTGGGGATTTTTCCTAAGGAGGATTCTTAGATTAAGAGAATTATAATCATGGATCACACCTATGAGGATACCCCGGTTAAGAGGATTTGATTTCTCATTTGATGGATGAGTTGATATGGAGATTATTCCTTAATAAGGATTCTTATGTATTCCAGTTATGGTGGGAATCAAATTTCTCATAGTTCATTACTTCAGGTGGATTGTATCGGTGTTGTGGTAATTAAAACCATTACACCTATGTGAGTCATACACAATTTGAGAAACAAAAGGATGTGAGAGATTCCACAAACCACACACTTTCCTTCCTCTATAGGTTGAATAAGATGGTCATATAGTGGAAGAGGAAGGGGAAATGTTGGAAGAGGATGTGGCTACGATGGAAGATGTCAAAGCAACAAAAATTCCCTCTATCACTTTTCTTTGGATATTGGACTAAATGTAAGGAACGTTTGAAAGTGAAGGACGTGGTGAATGTATAGAGGAGTAAGACTACAACCTCCTACAAGAAGGATAAGGGCTTAAACTAGGATGGCTGCCCTATGATTGGCCATGGGAGGGGAGGCAGACATTTCATTTGTTGAATGGAAATGAATGTTTGATCCTCAGTCTCTCTATTATGAACCAGAGTCTTCAGATCTCAGAGCTGAAATTGGATGAATAGTATCCTATCCCTTGAATTTGAGATCAGTAAATTCTTAACATTGTCCCTTGGATAAAGGTCCCACGACCACAAATATACAAACCTACAGAAATCCTATGGTTCCTAACCTATAGATAAGACAAATGTTGGAATTATGTAACCATAGAAATAAAAAACCAAGTTGGAGACACACTGATGTGACATTCTCATTGGTTTGATTGCTCCAGGGGTCTTGAAATAGGTTTCAACATGATCCCTTTAAGGAATGTGACCAAAGTAAAGGGAGGCTCTTCCATAAGTTGCTTCAAAAAGGCCTTAAAGGGGTGTCTCACATTGGTCTTGAGAAAAGGTTTTCTGTGTAGGTTCTAGGAGGAATTTAGAAAGTGATTAACATAAGGGTGATAAGACTATAAAATCTTGAATGAACTTCTGGGGAAACAACACTTTGGAGAGGTTTTAATATTGGGACCATTGGTCTTATTTAGAGTCTGTAGAAGAGTTATTCAATTTTCATTGCTTATGTAAAGGACTTGTGTAGGTGGTTTCTTTTTACTAATGAAGGGTTATCAATCAGATGTTATTTTATTTTCAACTCTTAAAGGACTTTGATATTTTTTATCGCTTTAAATTACCTCTTATCTCATGTTTGAGAGAGCTACTTGAGGAAATTCATAGGACCTGGGAGAAGTATATCCACAATGGGGGATCTTCTTAATTTTTAGTCCTTCAAAATGAGGAGTCCAAGGGTCCTATTTATTGAAAGGATGAGACCTAGTAAAAGGGTGTTTTTATCACAGGTTCACTTCAAAGATCCTCAGTGCATCTCTTTTGTGCATGGGAATAGAAATTAAATAGCATCATTGGTCCTTGGAATAAGTCCTTAGATAAGGGGGGTTATGATTTTTGGGCTACACTGGAAGGACCTATACTAACCTTCTTGAGAATAATAATACTAAATAGTCCTGGTTTGGAATATTTCTTTGTTCCTCATTAAAAGTTTCTTTAAAGTAACATACCCAATGTTCTCTTAATAATATTTTTCCATCATTTTCTAAAGATGGAGCATCAACACATGCCTTGTGGGAAATGTTTATTTACATATAAAAGGGTCAAAAAGTTATGCCAAAAAAATTATATTTTTAATGGAACATTTGTGAGGAAATAATGTTGCAATGAAATGAATTCTTTGATTATTTATATGATATTGTGGATGTGATTATTGAAAACATGTGAAGTATTTCAAAAACCCTTTATTAAATGAAAATTATAATGAATATTCAATTATGATTATGACCTAATATCAAAAAAAGGGATTTAGTGTTTAATAATAAGAAATATGAGGTTGATAAATTTGATAGTCTTTATATTACACTTTTCAAATAGTAGAAAATTAATAAATATTACAATCAAATGGGAGAGTAAAAATACAATAATGAAGAACTCTAGACGGTGCACAATATATTGAAGGAGGATTATATGGAACAAGATATGGTCAATGATGATATGTATTCCCTCCAATATGAAAAGTATAAAAAAAACAAGGTAAAATTTTCACTTTGTTTTTTCTTATATGGTATGGTTCAGTACCTTAAATCTAAGTGTCTAAATAATATCAGATATAATAATTACTATATAGTTCATATAAATAAATCATCATAGTAAATTAAAGGAAATATTTCAATCAAGCTCTATTTAATTAATATGAATAACTTAATATTATATAAATATAACCACATAGAAACAATCAGTGTGGATGTGATTAGGTATTTCAAAGACATCAATGATGTTGTTATTAAGGTTCTGATAGACCGACCACAATGTGGGGAGAAAATTCATAATGAAAATACAATGTTTAGGGAATGATAGACCAAAAAATATGATTTGAATGATTCAATTATTATGATAGTTGTCTGGAGTGTCAAAATAAATAAATCCAATACCTAGTTCATGATTCCAAACTCTATATGTCTCAATAAGAGGAGGATAAAGGTGGGTTTAGAATGATATAGAGATTCTAAAATATAAAAGGATGGAAAAATTATAGAATATAATATATCTCAATTTCAATGTAGAAGAGGATGACCATATAATAGATTTTTTACCAATATATTGAAAGATATGGTCAAACATTTCAATGATTTTATAAGAAAATTCATTAAAATGAGATGAATTATCATGAATCAATAGATGTCCATATATTCCAAAATAACATCAGGAGTTGGTTTGTTTAGGATATAGAAAATGTAATGGAATGGCATAGCGATCCAATTGAAATATCAGATGATTTACTTTTGTTAAAAAATAATCATAAAAATTACAAATTCAGTATGTGTATTTATTAAAAGAAAAATTTCATCAAGGTAAAGGATATTCCACAAGAACCCACTCTATAATGAAAGATTGATTTGGGAACGAAATAAAATTTCATTTGAGTAGTTTTGATGATAAAAAAGAATAAACTATTACTTGGTTGTCATTATTGTGGAAATATAGGGAAAACATATAATATGTGTTCTATAGATAATATTTATATTTATTTAAAATATAAACATATATAGATGATAAGAATTCTCTATACCCATAGGTTTTCTATTCTACTTTTTTGATGTGATGGAAATTGATAAAAATACATTTATTTCTCATAAATCATATAAAGGAATGTTACAAGAAAGGATCAATGGGAAAGAGGAAATCAAATAAATATATTATAAAGTAACCAATAAAGAATGATTTATATAATTGAATGATAAAGAGGAACCATTATATCTTGAAATAGAATATGGGAATTATCTAATCAAAATAGTGAATCAATATGATTATTCTGGGATGTTTTCTACAGAGACATATGTTTTTATTAAGGTTTCATTAAAATATACAAACATATATAGATGGTGGATATTTGATATTTGGTGTACTCCATACATGATGATAAATAAGGTTATTTTTATTGGAATAAAATAAAATAAAGAAATGTTAATTTTCAATGAAAATTATAGAGCTCTGAAGATTAATGGCTCTAATAAATCCTAAATTTATAGCATGGAAAAGAAAAATATATATCTCTTATTAGTTGAAGTGCTTTTCCACAATTTACTAAAATTATGGAAAAAATGTTACTTAGGTGTTAAAGTAAATATCATAAAGAATTATTATACTTTAGAGGAAATATATGGTTCATTTTGAATTAAAAATGTTAAATGAAGTGTAATATATAAATAATTATTTGAGTATATGATGTGTTCTTTCTATCCAATGAAAAAGATAATAAGTTATCACAAAAAAATCCACATATATCATTAATCCTGGGATAATATGGTAAACAAGATAGAATTTTTTAAATCCCTAATAATATACATGATTATAATCATATGTGTTGATTTTATTAATGTGAAGTGATAAATTAGAAGATATAAAGGATTAAAGGTAATGAGTTGAATCAATTATTGGAATATGTATATATTAATGTTTGTAGACCATTATAGCATAGTTCTATTATTCATAAGTGTTTATATGTTCTATTAATCAGTTATTACAATAGGATAACATGATTTATAGAGTTCATATATACATCTAAGGTGCTAGATTTCATTAGTAATTATTTTTTATTGGTGAAGAAGATAATTAGACTGAAAATTCTAAAACATATGAAATAAAATTAAATAAATATTATTAATTTAAAATTGAATTATTATTTCATTACTCAAGGGATATGTCATCAAGTAATAGTTTTAACTTATCCAATATAAAATATTATTGTTTAGAGGAATAAACATATAATAAAAAAATGGTTGTAATGATGTTAATTGAGAGATATCTATAAGATAAGTGTTATAATGAAGATAAATCAATAATAGTATATATAATAAATTATGACATGTAATGTTTGGTAAAATAAAATAATATATATGAGATGTGGCATGGGAAGAATCCAATATTGAAGTACTTCAAAATCATCATATATAAATGATTTATTCATAATTAAGAGAATAAAATCATGATGTTTGAATCTCATTTAAATGAGGGAATATATCATGGAAAATTATTTATGTTCAAAAGATGAATAATTTTATAAAATAGATTATATATTCTTTTTTTTGGAAATATTTTGTTGTGTTAGAAACTGTAAATTTTTTAATAAATGGGTAATTATATTCTGTAGGATTGATTTGATGGTTTTAGTAGATCAAGAGGAGAAAGAGTCATTGGTAATTTTTTTGAATAAACTTATAAAGAGGAGGATGAATAAATTTATTTATTTACTATAATTTTGAGAAGATGTTATAGATTTATGAGAAAAATAATTTTAAGGATAAGATAGATCAAGGGAAGAAAAAAAGAATAAAATTTCTATAACAAAAAAATCTTATTAAAATTATATATTTTTTCTAACGATGGGGATACAAAATTTTTTTTTCATATTAGTGAGGTTAATTAAGATAATTAATATATTGAGAAAAATTATACTTGGGAGGTTTTAACTAGTATGGTGAAGAAGAACATTTTGAAACTAATTGGGGTTTCTATAAAAAAACTCAATAAAAAATCAAATTATTTTGAATATATTCCAAAAATTCATATAATGGCTACACCATAATTAATATTATTAGTGTTGATGAGACATTTCCACCATTTCTATGCTAGAAACAATTCAATAATTATTTTTTATAATGATGAATAGTTAGTTCAATATATTCTGCATGGATGCAAAATAATTACTCTATAAAGTTGATATTTAATGGGATTCTTAAAGAGAATAACCATACCAATTTTATACTCTAGAGGAGGAAATAAATGTGTATCAATTAGAGAATGAATAGCATGTATTAAATAAAGTAGTAACAATTGGATTGTCATGTCTGGCTCAACAATCCTAAATTTTTGTTTTATATCTTAGAGTATTTGATCATAATCTCTATTTTAAAGAGGAGATTCATCAATGGGTTATGGTTCTTATATATTCTTATGACATAATTTTTTGATGATTGAACACATCATAACATAAGATTATTTTTTAATTTAACATAATAATGTATAAAGTGGAGATTATTGGTGAGTTGTTTGTATTCCATGATTTTTAGTTGATAAAAATAATTCATGGAATATTTATTTAAAACTGTAAATATGGAAATACAGAGGTCAAAATAATTGGAATAGAGGATTGAGATGTGTTAAAAAAATTATGTTTTAACTGAATGATATATTAAATCACTGAGAATGGACAATATTTCATTGTGAATGTGAATATTAAAATCATTAGAAACCTAATATACATAAAAATAAAAACTATTTATTATTATTTCTACTTGTCAAAATATAATGATAAAAATATACCCTGAGATAATCTATTTTAATGAAGTACAATTATTAACATGGTATTACAATTTCATCTGGGATTCAAGTATTTTATAGTAAAATATCATATTATAAGTTAATGTGATTTAGATATGTTATTTTAGCTGGTTAAACTTATAGAAGGAAGTTATTATTTGGTGGTGTATTTTTGTAATATTATTTATTGTATTTATTATATAATTTAGATAAAGGATTGAAAATTTTTGGGAATTATGAAAGTTCAATACATTATGGAAACTAAATCATGTACAAATCCCATATAGATTAAGCCACAAATTTAGGATATTGGAGTTGAAAGGAAATATACTATTGACATAAAGTGTGAAAACATTAGTTCTAGTCATAAATTAAAAAATTATATCCTTCATTCAATGAAAAAGTATATAGAGATCAGATATCGCATAACAAATGATATTTTTAGAAATTATTGGTGAGATTTGAGTATGTGTTAAAAATCATGATTTTAGAAAAAATTAAAAATGAAAAATCTAAATAATGGTTCAAAAATATATAAGTATCTCTTAGAATTGAATCTTTTCCATCAAGAAAATGGTTTTGAGAAGGGACCCTAATCATTTTTATTTTTTTACTAATATTTTTTGGAGTATCATTGTCTTTTCTATCACAGAAATGTAATTTATCTCCCATGATTAATTGGCTCTGTTACTTCTTTTACTTCTATGAACCTGTATAGAATTTATATTTGAGTTCTCCAACAAAGGTATAGATTCTTATAAATAATTATCAAAAGGGTGATAATATGAAAATACAGAAAGGATGTTTTTTTGTCATGATCCATACTTCCATGGTCTATGAACTAGTTATATAACCCCATGGGTATCCGGTAATACCTTTGTGTCCTTCCCAGGACACCACAAGCTATTACACTTAGAGGTCTCCAATCAATATAATCAATATCCCCACTGGAAACACATGTTCTTTGAGTATGTATTTCCTCACTCATAAACAACCATCGAAACTTCCTAGAAGGTCACCCATCCTAGTCACTACTCCAAGACAGGAACACTTATCTATGTGGTTCAAATTAGGTAGGATCTAAAAAATAATGGTCCACCATGTTGACATGAGTAGTAACATTTAGACATTTATGTATCAATTTTCTATTGGTGATACACTCTCCACCACTTTATATATGAACACCCTCATTATGGACCCTAAGACTCAAAACCAAGTAGTACCTTGACATTTTTCAATTGGGTATTATCTTTAATACCATTTTTCATGACCTAGCCTTACCCAAGCCATGAACCCAGTCACCGGACCCCATGGGAAATCAGTAATACCTTGTATGCCGTCCCAACACACAAAAGGTTATTAATCATTTTGGTTACTTATCAGAATAACAAATGTAAACATAGGACAACACATATTTTTAGTGTGTTTTTTCCACAGTTATACACACCATGAAAAACCTTCTAGATGGTCATCTATTCTGATCACTACTCCAAGACAAGCATGAAAAACTCTGGAGTTCTAATCAGGAAGACTCTTGAAAAAAAATGTTCACCTTGTCAACATGGGTGGTAACATTAAATCATTTAATACTAACTTTTATAGGGGTGTTACACTAGTTGTTATAGCCGAAAGCAAATCAAAACTTTTATTTTCTCATTTTTGATCTATTTTGGGGTCCTTGTGTTTTCCTACGTGTTGTGGGAGAAATTATGATTTTCATTCCATTTTTGGGTGGTTCTTGTTTGGAACATGGTTAGTTGAAACTATGTACCGTCCCTTTTCAATTAGCGAAGCATATAAATTTGGTTTATCTACATAACATAATTGGCGATCTTCCATGTTCCTAACACAAAAAACCCTGTGAATTCTTTCTTTTTATATAGATACTACCACACTATTGGCGCATAATTCGAAATACCATGCTAAACCATTGCATGGTCTTACTATTCAGTTATGATTTGGTATTTTAAAACATTTACCACATCAGTTATTAACATTACATGCCCCCTATTCGGCCACCATTCGTCCTCATCATTCTTGGAACACTCCACACGCCTCTCCTTTATTTTCACATCCTCTTCCTTTGTGGAAACTTGGGTTTTCATTAACATTTGTAGTGGATCATCAAAGTTAATCCCTTATTTCTCCTCCTCATCTTGAATTATTCCCATCTCCGCTTTTTCATCTTTTTCCTAAGGTTTCTATGACATATGTTTTATGTTTCCATGTTTTTAAATTGGGGGTTTTGATCTTATAGGGGTTTTCATGGTTCAATTTTCCCCCTTGATCTCCTTAGATATGATTTTGTGTTTCTATCATCGATAGAATCATGATATGAGGTAGTTTTAACCTATGTCAAAATTTTAACTTGATTTTCATAATTTATTAGTGTTTTCCCACTAGGTATTGTTGTTAAATGAATTATATGTCCAATGCATGTTTTTCTATTCATGGATATGGGTTGTCCCATTATTTCTATGCCTCTGCTTTGGTTTTTATTATTAATTAAATCAGATTCAATATTGTCTTAAAGATTTGAGTTGGTTGGAAATGAATTTGAATTTGATAAAATGATATTCAATGGTTTTAATCATCAAAATCATAATTTATCTAATGATGTGGTGTGGTTTTGGAATTGGAATGGTTTTGGAATTGTAATGGTCTTGGAAAATAATTTTTATTTAATGTAAATGTATAATATAAAATTTTTTAGGCCCAGTTGGGATTTTAAAATATTTAATCAAATTTGATAACCCCTTAATGAGTTACCTTGAAATTGGAATGGAACATATGTGTATTAAAAATGTTCCTTGTTCTATGTTCATGTCTGAGATTCATATCACTTGGTTGTTTGAAATTTGAATGGGGATGCGCTTAAGGTGGATGTTTATAGATGCGATGATGGATGATTTTTTATTGAAATGCAGTATTATTATGTATATTCATTCATGATAAAATATAACCTCTATTTTATTGTCATAGTAATCCATAGTTAGTTTAGTAGTAGGATAGGTACACATGTTTCACTAGTTGATATTATGAACTATCTAGTGGCCTTGAGTTGACAACCTGACTTCCCATAGGATATACCCCTTTGATGATCCATTGAGGGTGTCACCAAGTGTCTAGTTATAGTTTATACAATCCAATACAAAGATATATTGATGTTGTGTTACTTATTTTACCTTCTCCTAGATTGTATCGACCAACACTTAAGATCCCATGATGCCTATTTTTCATGGATGTAGATTTATTCCATTTTTTTGTTTTCCTTATGTAATGACATTCTTATTTTTCTCTTTGCATTTAAACACCTATTTTTAGCCCTTCATTCATTTTTTGAGTAATTCACTTGAATTTTTATCATGTTTTGGGAACTGTTTTGGAAATGATACTTAAAATTATTTTTCATAATAATTGAATTTTTTACTTGAATTTTAAAAAGTAATAGAAATAATTATATTTACATATATTATTTTCAAAATATAAATAATGGATTTTCACCTTAAAGGAAATGAAGAGGGTTTTAATTATTCGAGGAATCCCATCTGATCATCACAATGGTCACAACTACTGCCTTAATAATTTTTCTTTTCATATTTTTCTTAGATCGAGGTCACTAATTGAGAATGTGTTGTTATTTAGATTTATGTTTTATGTGTGGTTACATGAATATATTTTCAGTTTTTGTTTTTTTACCACTAATATGTTTTCATATGTTCTTGTATGTTTGATAATCTAATTTCAGGAAATAAATAATTCCCAACTTCATATTCATGATTCCCCAAACTAGTTTTATAGCAAGGGAAGATTGGTAACAACTACTAGTCCTTGTCCTTGGATAGCTTGTGTGTCTTGTATAGGGTTGATTTTGGGTTGGTTCAAGAAATAACTGTAGAAGAGCAAGTTCAGGACTTGTGTTTTGTGGTATTTTTTTAGCTTTGGAGAGAGGATTGTAATATTTCAATTGTTCAGTCATGGGTAGATTCTTAATTTCCCTATACTCAGAAGGATTAATGAATTTACAAGGTAGTTCAAGATTGTATTACCTCAAAATATGATCTTTTAACTTGGGTGTTTTCAAGGCCTTTTGTTTTTTGGGTGTTTCTAGTTGTATTTTATTATTTGGTGGTTATTATGGGTGGGATTCTGAGCGTGCATGGTTACTATACACGATCTGGAAAACCATGTACATAACATACAATTTCTTCTAAGGGATTATTTTTTTCCCACCAGTTTGGCACATGCCCTATCACATTGTGTGATCAAGTTGTTTATAGTAGTAGTCTCTTTGTAATTTTAGGATTTTTACCCATTGAGTGGTGGGTTTATTTCATTTGTTCCTGATGTTGTCTTGGGATCATTTTAGGGGGTTTGATTTATATTTTAAAATGAGGTTTGGTTTGGAAAAATAGTACCTTTTTTCAAGGTTGAAATATTAATATATAATGGTTTTGGTAATATTTTTGGAGTTTAGGAATTTTTTTATAAAATGTAAAATGAAAGATGGTTGAGAAATTTCGAAATGTATCGCTTTACTGGTATGTGACCACTTGAAAAATTGGTTTTGGATTTGAAATATTTATTTTATGTTTTATTTTGGAAATTGAAGTGTTTTTTGACACTTGTAATTCCTAAGAAATCTCACATATATATTTATGGGTATATTCACATTTTAGATGGATGTTTTTTATATTGGTTTATTGGGTTTTGAGATAATACTAGGATATATATACATATATATATAATATTTCACTGAATACCAATGGTGGGTGTATGTTTTTTATGGATTTTTATGTTTTCAAAAAATGGTTTTCAAAAACACTTGGATTTCAATAT
This sequence comes from Viscum album, assembly GCA_963277665.1. Taxonomy (NCBI): domain Eukaryota; kingdom Viridiplantae; phylum Streptophyta; class Magnoliopsida; order Santalales; family Viscaceae; genus Viscum; species Viscum album. Next base: position 1,705,100,770 of record OY728143.1, on the reverse strand, counting down.
TTGGAAAGGGTAGTTGTTAGCTATTTTCTATTTTCTTTTTTGTGTTTAGTTTCTAATTTTAGGAGGATTATTGTATGGACCTATTGGAAATTCGGTGTTAAAATGGTGGTTGATTCTAGGTTATTAGTTCGTGACTGATATGTGATGTTTTTGTGTTTTTTTTGATATAGTCTACCACTTATGGTTTTCAGGGTGTGCCCCCATAGATTTACAAAGTATTCTAAATAGATTTGGTGGTTTTTCAATCTATTGTGGGTTTTCTTCCTGACCATTTATGACTGAATTTTTTTTTCATGATCTGAGTTCTAGTGGAATTTTGTATCACGAAATCATCTAGTTGTTCTAGGATTCAAACCCTCCTCATTTCTTTAGATAGCCAGAGAATGGGAATCTTGAATATGGGTTGAGAAGCATTGAGAAGATTTGTGTTCATCATGAGCTCCCAGAGTCTCTTAAGCTCATGTTCCTATCCTTAATTGTAGATGGCCCACATTGGATATCACGAACCCCTCCCTCTTAAGACACCCCTATAGGGATTTCAATCATGAAAGGGAGGTAATGACCCCTGAGTCCAGCCTCTAGTAGGCCCTAGGGTGTGGACAAACCCCAATGGTATACAATCTCAAAAAATGGAAGGAATTTCCCTATTTAAAGGAAACCAGATATGGATATATGCTATATCAACCTCAATAAAACTCCAAGACATAGTTAAAAGATATCCAAAATCCATCCCACATGCTTGTTTAATAATATAATCATTATAAGAGAAATAAAACTCCCAATAATATACCCTAATAATGCGGATTATGCTACTCAAAAACTGTCCCAATGTCTAAACTAGTAACTCCCTGCACGGTCCATGTAGACCTCTTGGAAACTTAAAACCAGTTCAACATATATAGAGCAAGAATACACATATACTCAGTAGTAAAACCAAATTCTATCATGCACACATGAAGGAAGCATACTAATGCACCCATGAGAAAATAGAAGAACCAAACAACCCCTAAGAAGGTATACTTACCATCCCAACCACACCAAGGCAAGCTCACCAAACAACACAAATCAAGTAATATATTATAAATAACTTCAATGAGAGGTTACCCCACAAAACATCCCATAGATTACCTGATTTCACACCCTAATAGAAAATTTCATGGTGCTCCCACCGCTTTCAAACATACCAAACACATCCCACCCACACACACTTGGGCCTCACAACCACGTCCTGCCCACAGACTCTTGGGACACAAACCACAACTTATCCTGAAGACACATGGTAAATCACAAGATGACTCATCTCGAAGACACCGTGGAATTCAAAACTCACTCTCATACACATTGGACTCACAAACCAATACCTTCCTAAAGAGTCTTTGGAAATAAATTCTTGGAATATGCTTTAGGAAAGAGTGGGTTGACATCCATCCATCCTCCCAATGGGATGCTTGGAAAAGGCTCCCTCCCGCATGATGATGGGGATGTCAAATACATAGTTCTCAATTATGGTGGTGTGCCTATAGAATTCAAAAGAAAATAAATGTGTGTGTGTGTGAGTGTGTGTGTATATATGATACCAAACACTGAAGCACATCCAAGGGTTCCACAATAGCCAACCAACTCACAACAAACACCTTTTTATTGCTACCTATAAATCCACTACAAAACAAAACAAACCAAAACTACAATTATACACCAAGCCAAAAGATTATTTGTTACCATTCTTTATTCAAAATTAATTTATTCAATTATAATCTGGGAAACTAGAAAACACAACACACAATGAGAAACATAGCCAATGAAGAACGTGGATAAAATCTTGATGAATTACCCATACGAAAAACTACAATCATCATTCTTCACAGTTGTTCTACCAAAACCATCCTCTATGAAAATTAATCCCCCAACACACACCTGCATAAAAAAACATTTCATCACAACAATTCATGGAATCCCTGCTGTATAACACATATTATCCATTCCAAAACCAATCATTCTCCCAAACAGAGATTCCAACACACCATCTGAACCACCCACACACACAATCATGCTCCCAACTACAGCACCAAACAAACTACACAATGCCCAATTTCCAGATTTAATAAGAAATCACTTATTATATTTCTTGTTAATCAGAAGTTATCACAGAATGATATAATACCAGGGAATCCATTTATATTAGGCAAATATATTTTGTTAACAAATTCCATGAATTTTTTTAACAACAATAAGTCAAAAATAAATTCCTAAACATTATTTTCATAACTAATGACCCCCAAAATAATGATTATTAGTATGAATGTAGCCCAAAGTATCACAATAACAAATAGAAATAAATAACTAGCAGATCATACGCCAGATTTTATCAGCCCCTGTATATTGATCTTAAAATTATTTAATTATCTTTATTTAATATTGATTCAACTATCTTCACATGGGAAATATTATTTTACCCACAAACATGATACATAATTAATAGGGATGAAGGGAACCTACCTAGATGAAGAGGTGACTTGTACTTCTTGATTACACCAATCGATGGGTGTGTATGCAGCAAGAAAATCCATGGAAACATGAACCAACTAGTGTAACATAATGGAAATACTAATTATGGAAGAAAGGATTGTGATGTCTTATACAAGATGAAAACAAGAATTAGGAAGAATGGCTGAATATATATCAGACTTTTGAAAAACTAAATGGTGGGTCAGTTAAGATACACATGTTATTTTCCATTAAAGGAAGATCCCTTCATGATGAAATGATTTGACTAATTTAAAATACCTAGAATATGAGTAATTTAATGTTATGACTTAGATCCTTGAAATGGATCCAAAACCACTTAAATATGATTGTAAACTCATTTTACATCAATGAATTATGTTAAAAGGTCAAAACTAGAAAAAAAAATATGGAAAACTTTTGGAAATGAATCACTATTAGATGACATACATCTATGAGTCACCTGTGAAAGTCATAGTTTCGAGTCATAGGTGTGAGTCACCAGTGACCCATTTTTCTGGGAACAACTCGTGTGAGTCACCGATGACCAATTATTTGTTGAGAAACTCATGTGAGTCACCAGGGAGAGTCACCAGTTCGAGTCACCATTGTGAGTCACCAGGGCGAGTCAACATTGCGAGTCACCAGTGTGAGCCACTATTCAGCGAGGTACCTAAGCGATTCACCAGTGCGATCCACCATTAGATGAGCTACCTATGTGAGTCACCATCATGAGATGCCATCGTGAGTCACTAGTGTGATTCACTATAGCGAGAAACCATCGAATGTCAACAATGGGAGTAACTATTGCAAGATACCATCATGATTCACTGGTGTGAGTCGTCGTCATAAGGTACCATCATGAGTAACCATTGGAATGCTGTAAAAATGAGTAATTCTAAAAAGTGTTGAAATATGTCAACTTTACCTCTCAAAACACATCAATCACCACATTATCACAATGTAATGTATTCCAGAGGTCCATACCATTACATCAGGTACCTCTCAAACTATTCTCACTATCAAGAATTTAAAACCAATCCTGAATAAAAGAGGGGAGTGTTCCAAAAAACCACCCCAAACGATGCCTCTGAAAACTATTTCCACTACCTGATAACTATCACCAACTGAAGATGGAAACCTAAATGATCACAAAAAACTGTATGTAATAACAAAAACCATTCCCTCCTGAACACACTAATTAGGGAATTCCATTTTCAAGGAGAAGATACAATCCAATTTAGGAGGCACTGACTCACCCACAAAGTATTAATCACATTTATTTAATCTATTTTGATTTATAATATAGTCCTCTCCTTTTAACATGTCATGAATTCGTCACAAAATGCACCAAACACATGTCAACTAATGGGAAAACAACATCTTTCATAAAACAATGTCCAAGCATTACATCATATGGAAAGATAGAACAAGGAAAAACTCAAAACAAACTCTTGGTGTGTGGAATAAATATGCATTTCTCAATCCCATGTACTATCCTCCCTAAACACTATGCCTCCATAACACACAAATCATTGGAATGCTCCACCCATATAGGAACTTCTCCTGACAATCCTGGTTCTCCACTTGCCATTCCAAAAACATCATATCAACCACGATATCCAACTCTCCCTAGTAAATGACATGGGATTCATCATATAGATATAAAATCAGTTGAGAGATGTGGAAGACATCAAGGATCCTCTTCAACTATGATAGAAGATCCAAATGATACACCACCTTTCCAACTCGCCCCAACACCTCAAATGATCCAACAAACATGGGAGGAATCTTACTCCCTCTGCCAAACCTCCACTTCCCATGATGAGGGGAAACCATCAAGAACACTTTTTACCCAAAGTCTAACTCCAAGGGCCTCCTCCTACAGTAAAAATTCAACTTCATCCATTTTTGTGCTTCCTTCATCATCTCATGAACAAGATAAACAATATCATTCATGCTCTTCCCCACATCCATACCAAGAATAGCTGTCTCCCAAACCGTTATCCAACACAATGGTGAATGGCATGGTTTTCCATACACAGAATCAAATGGAACCATTATAATAGAAGAGTGATATATATTATTGTAATTGATTTTTACTATGGAAATGTGTCACACATAAGATCCTCCAAAACCAAAGATGCAAGCCCAAATAAAATCCTCTAGCGTCTTGATAGTCCATTCTGGTTGTCTATCTGTCTGAGGGTGGAAGTCCATGATTAGGCATAACTGGGTTCCAAAAGAATGTTCCAATACCCTCCAGACTGGAAAGGTAAAATTTCTAGCCAAATAAAATACAATGGATCTTATAACTACTTGAAACCGAACCACCTCATCCACATACCTCTTCACCAAGTCATCCATTGTTCCCAACAAATTGATCTCTACGAAATGAGCTGATTTCATCAGCTGATCCACTATTACCCAGATACCAGCGTAGACACCATGAGATCTGAGTAACCCGATGATGAAATCCATCAATATGTCTTACCAATTAAATTATGGTACATCCATGGACTACAAATAATCCACCAATAACATGGTTACAAAACATTACTTCTTGGCAGACAAAGCATCTTTCCACAAACTCCGCAATTTCCATATTCATTTAGGGCCACCAAAACGGAATCCTTAAGAAAAAATACATATTAGAATCTCATGTGTTTACTATTAATGGCCATAAAAAAACTCAAGGAGGAATATCTGATACATTTCTACAAAAAAACATCCCAAGAAACCACATATGAATTCGACTATCCTCTGACTATCCTTCTGATGAATGACCATGGCCAATGTGATCATAAATCACCTCTGCATTTTCGACTCACCACTAAGACTCCTACACCTATTTCATTTGAGAATATTACCCCATCATCAGAAACAAACATCATCTACTTCTATCCAACTTTTTATCCATGTTTAAGGCTACCAACTCCTCCATCGCCTTCCAAGAATCAGCTGATTTTTTAAGAAACACTTTCTGCAACATCATACTCAAATCATCACCCACAAAATTCCAATTTCCAGAGGTGTAGGAGATTAAAAATCATACTCTTGAATAAAGACCATACATCATGACTATCATGAATTTAGATCTTATAGGGAAAAGATATACCCTTACCCCTGGTGATTTGTGAAGACCGCAATATTCTCGCCAATGAGGTAATGCTACCACCACTTTAGTGCAAACACGACCTCCACTATCTCCAGATCATGGGTGGAATATTTATATTTGTGGGGACTTAATGTAATGTAGCCATAATATATCACTGAATATTGATACATCAAGATTCATCTCAATACCAGATAATAAGAACCACAAAACACCTCAAACATCACCCCTTCCTCTTACAACAGGAGCACTCGCGCACTGACCAACTTCCCCTTTAGATAGTTGAGCATTACCTAGAACAATTCACACCATAGAAAAGCTTTGTCTTTTCACATTAGATCTATCAACAGATCTACAACTCAAGAGAAATCATATGCCACCCTTTGGTAATAGCCATTAGGACAATGAAATCTATGAACTTTTTCCACATTCTTGAGTGATTCTAATGAAACAATTTCTTCGACCTTCGATGGGTCTACTACCAAACCCTATAGTGACACCACATACCTTAGGAAATTCACATGTCATGTCCAAATCATGAAAATGGAAAACCATCCATAGATTTGGTGGCGCCGATGAACCTGTAATATGGTTCTGATATGCTAGGTTTTCTTCTCCATTGACATAGAGTAGATCAGGATATCATCAATTGATAGAGTAATGAACATGTCCAGGATCTCACAATAAATGGATTTCATAAGCCTCATGAACATGGATGGTGCATTTATAAAACAAAATGGAATGTATACAAACTTTAAGTTCTTATACCTACATCTGAAGTCAGTCTTTGGTATATCACTCATCTTCACGTTCAACTAGTGTCATCTAGAATTCATATCGATCAAGGAAATGAAAATTTCCCCCTCATCTAGTCAGAAAGATCATTTATCCATTGAATATGGTAATGTTTGTTTACTATCACTTGATCTAACCATGTGTAGTATATGCACAACCAGAGACCAAAATCCACATTCTTTGAAAACAACAATAGAGCAACCCATGATGACACAATAATCCAGATAAATATTTTCTTCATCAGATCATTTATCTGAATCCTCAACTCCCACAACTCAGAAGGCGTCTTACAATAAGGATCCATCAAAATCATAGAATCACCAAGATATAAGTCTATCACAAAATAAAAATCACGTCAAGGGGGTAGATTTGCATCATACTTACAAAAAAAAATTCAGGATCTCCAAAAAACCTTGGGGACTTCCACAATCTTAGTGTCCACTGATTCCACTAACAGATTATCCAATAAATAATGAATATTATTCACACTTAAACTTCCCACATGAAAACCTCATTCGACAATGAAATATTAATTCTTCACATCCACACTGAAAAACATGATTGTACTCCAAAAGTAGTAGATAATGGAGTGCACAGAATGAAACACATCAATGTTAGTAATAAAATCATATGGTTGCATCTGTTACAGGAAAAGTTCCCCATGAGACTGATGCAGTCCCACCATAAGTCTACACCCACTGAACACATCAAACAAGATCATTTGACCTCCAACTAGCATACTCAATGCCACGGGCAAGATAATACTCTCTATGTCTAGTCCCAGATCATGGAGTAATGAATGTTAAAAAAGTAGTGTGATTCCCCTGAATAAAAAAAAGAACAAAAATGGGAAGTAAAGAAACTAATTTTAACTCTAATGAGGTCTGGACCTGTTGGAAATGCTGCCTCTATAGAGTGCAACTGACCACAACCATATCATTTTTCTCCCTACAGACGTCCTCCTCCATGACTATGCTTGGGTAATGATTAAGTAGAGTCAACTTTAGGTTTTCCTCTAACTTCTCTATATCCCCTCATTGGAGGATGAGACTTCTTTTCTATATTGATAAAAGGAACATGTTGGAAACTACTACTTAGGCTATCACTAATCCTTCCCACCACCATCATACTGAGCTCGAACAGATTCTTGGACTTAATTATTATGATGGAAATGAACCCCACAGAAGAAACACATCATCTCCACGACCAAAGGAGAGGCATAAGGACTACCAGTACTAGATGGACTGTAGGGAAGTAGGTGAGGTCATATCCCTACCGATCGAAACCTCAAAGGATATGGAACCTAAAAAATACTACTAGAAACCATATGTATATAATAACAATGTAGGCCCGCCTCTCGTAGTACTCCTCCTTATGGTGAATCCACTCAATTACTTCTAACTTCTTCTATAACTCAAGATACGTTCGAAATGTAATATGAGTAGTAACGTTCTGGATTGAAAGACAAAGCACCTATCAAGAGGTATCCAATGAAACAACTCACCTATAAAGAGGTGTGGGGTGAGCGATGAAGATACCTGGACATGATCCCATGTTCTGGAACTAGCATACAAACTTGTTGAAGGGATTATAGAGCTTTCTTTTTTTCATCCTTTTTCTATGATGAAAGGAACTCCACTTAGATTTCCATTTGGAAGTAAACCCAAATCATGTCTACATCCTTCCTATCCCTCATATAAATCATCATCCACTGACACACAACCACTTCATTTGTCTAACCACCAATGAAACCCAATACTCCATCAGATCCAATATAATTCTGAAGGTGATCTCAAGCCCTTTATCCAATTTTATATCTCAATGTATGAAATACTTCCCTCGTACATTCTCAAGGAATTCCATTGGAATTCACATAACATTATCATTCACTATTCATCCTCCTCCAATGGATCAACCCTCCATCGATCAACCCGATTATCCTGTTAAACCTCTACTACCTGATTCCCATGCGAACGACGTCTAGGTTCCATAACATAAATGGAATGAAATTAATTCCTAACCCCAAGTAGTAAGAAATTTTATTTATGAATCATTTTTCTTATTTAACTAATTTCATTATAATTAATTTCAGATTTCCCAAGAAACCAATTAAAACAAGAACACATGAAATTTTGATGCATGTACCTTCCATAGTGTCTCTACCCTACAAATGGTGTAGCCTCACTTAGCCATTATGTAGGCTCAGAGTCATTACATTAGATAACCGAGGGAACTAAAATCCCTTGTCCTAGCTAGTCATACCTGTCCTATTTCACACACCAAGATCACATAACATTGTTTCCCTACATACCCATGTTATAATCAACATGAAAAAATATAAAAAACATCATATCTCCCAACCATTAGTCTCTGATATCATTCTGTCATGACCCCCTCCATCCAAAGAAACCCCTCCTGGACTGGCATTGAAGAATGTTGGATAATGACCTCTCGAGTCCCACCTATAGTATCCCCTGAGGTAGTTCCCAACACAAAGTGTATATAATCTCAAAAAATAGGAAGAATTACACTTTTATAGGAATAAAGATAGAGAGATAAGATGTATCAACCTCAAAATAACACAAATACATAGATAAAATAATCTGAAAATCAATCCCACGTGTATGTTTAAAAATAAAAATCATAAAAGTGAAATAAAACACGTAAACAAGTAAAAAAATAAATATAATTAAATGACTAAGAAACTATCCCAAATTTTGAGCTAATAACACCCAAAAATTTCCTCATAGTCCTCTTCAAAACATGAAACCAGTTTTATATACGTAGGGTTAGAATACAAGTATACTGATTAGGAAACCAATGTATCGCATTCACATGTGAATGAGGCATACTAATTAACCTGTGATAAAATATCAGAACCAAACCACCCCTAAGCATGTATACTAACCATCATGACCTCACCATAGAATGATAACCAAACAATGTAGATCAACTAATATAGTATAAAACAACTTTATGATTGGGTACCCCGCACAACATTCCATTTGATTAGTCGCTATCATACCCTTACAGAAAACTACATAGCTCTCCCACCTCATTTGAACATACAAAACCACATACCTCCAACACAAAACTATGCTTCACAACCACATTCCACCCTCATACACTTTTGTAACAAACCACAAATCATCCCGAAGACACATGGGAAATCACAACAATTTTCATCTCGAAGAAACCTAGGAATGAAAAACTCTCACTGACACACCTGGGCCCAACAAACCACAACCTACTAAAATACTCTTCATCTTTTACCGCTTGGAAGAGGGAGCAGGGAAGGGATGGTGGCCAACCATCCATCCTCCGACAAGGTTTTCGAAAGACACCCTCCCCCGTGTCGAAGGGGGTGTTCGACACCTATTTTTCAACTATGGTAGGGCATGTGTCTATATATATCAAAAAAAAGGTATATACATACATGATACTAGACTCTGAATCCCATAATAGGGTTCCACAATAACCATACAACTCTAAACTACCACCTTATTACTGATACATTTAAAATCCTCAACAACAAACAACAAACCACAAATCCAATCTTAATCCCATCCAAAAGATTAAACGTTTCCATTATTTATTCAAAATTTATTTATTCCATTACTATCCGTGAAACTAAAAATAACATCACACATTGAGAAACATAGACAAAGACAAACATGTGGAAAATCTAGACGAATTACCAATGCCAACCACTACCATCATCATTCTTTAGATAAATTCTTCCCAAACCATTTTCCCACTGAATGAAACCCCCAACCCACAACCAAACATAGAAACACATCAAATCAGAAAAAATCTTGATAGTTCTAGTGCATAACACTACACATCTATTCCACAACCAATATACCTCTCAACCTGAGATTCTAACACACCATCTGAACCACCCACACACATATCCATGCTCCCAACCACAACACCTCACAAACTACAAAATGAATATATATATATATATATATATTTATTTAATCTGTCATAACTTATTTAGTTCTTCATTTTAATTATGGGGTTATCGTAGAATGATAAAATCATGGGGGATCCATTTATTTTTACTGAATATACGTGGTTAACAGATTCTGAGCATTTATTTAATAAGATGAAGAAAAACATGCATTCATAATCATTTTTTGAGAAAATATAGTCCCCTACAAACCATGATTTTCAGTAGGAATATATCCCATACAATCACAGAAACCACCTCAAAAATAACAAACAAATAATGTGTCAATTTTTCCCTACCCCTATGTATTGATCTTAAACTGATTCAGTTATTTTGATTTAATTTATATTCAACTATCTCCACATGGGAAAAATTTGTTCACCCACCACACATGATACACAATTAAAAGGGATTATGGAATCCGACCTAGAATAAGAGGCCATTGACACTTCATGATTACCCAAAGAAAGTGGTGCATATGCAGTAAACACCATGGAAGATATGAACCAACTGGTGTAGAACAACGGTATAACTCACCGGTGATGAATGTTTTGGAGAATCTCATACCAAGGTAAAACAAGAAGGAAGAATAAGGATTGAAGATATATCATCCATTTGGAAGACTAAACAGAGGAGAAGTTGAGATTTTATTGGGATTTTCCATTAAAGGGGGATTTGACCAAGATAACATGATTTGATTAATTTAAAATCCCCCATACCCTTAATAATTTATACATATAATTCATATCCCTTGAAATAGTTCCAAAACCATTTAAATATTTTGGTAAATTAATTTTACATCAATTAATGATGCCAAAAGTTCAAAACATGTAAAATTTGAAAAATGAGAAACTATTTGAAATGAATCACAATTAGATGAGTTTCCACTATGAGTCACTGGTGCGATTGAATTTGTTGATTAACCAGTGTGATTCATCAATGAAATCCACCATTTGGTGATCCACTAGTGTGGTTCCCCAATGTGAGTCACCATTGCGTGTCACTGGTGTGAGTCACTGATGTGATCCACCATTCAACGAGCTACCGGTGGGAGTCACTGGTACGAGTTTCCATTATGAGTCATCAGTGTGAGTAACTAGTGTTTTCCACCATTTAGTGAGCTACTAGTGTGATTCATTGTTGCAATACACTAATGCACACCACCGTTCGACAAGGTACAAGTGTGATGCACCATCATGAACTGCTGTCACGAGTCACTAGGGTGTTTCACTGTCTTGAGCTATAGTCATATGTCACCAGTGCGAGTAAATATTGCGAGATACATTCATGAGTCGCTAGTGTGACTCACTGTCATAGGCTACCATCACAAGTCACTGTTAGAAGAATGGAAAAACTACAATATTTTGAAAAGTGTTGAACTAAGTCACCTAGTCCTCCTATAACACTTCAAACACCATATTTTCACAATGTAATGGACCAGATAGGTTTGGGAAATTATATTAGATGTTTTGGAGGTCTTTATATTATTCCAACCCATTGATGGTCTATTCATGGGGAAGCTTTAAGGCCTTGTTTTTTTGGAATTGCCTCTCTAAAGATGTCAGGGTAACGAAAAAATTGAGTTTTAAAATATCTGGCAAGGAAATTCTTCGTTCCTAGAGTTTGTATGGTGTTCCACTAAGTTTTTGTTGTGTAATATGGAATTGGATGGGGACAGATCCTTAAAGACTAGATTCATTAAAAATGGGATTACTCTAAAACTTTTTTATTTGGTGTCAACCTTTCCAAATACCAATGTGGAATGCTTTTTGAATAGAAGAAAGTATATCATGATGACCAGATATAGTGGATGTATTTTTAATCACTTGGATTAATGGTGGTATTTCAGGTAATAGAAAATAGAATGTTATGTCTATCATTCTAGGAAGTTTCATGAAGAGTTTTTCAAGATTTTTATCATCACAGTCATCCGAGAGAGATTAATTGGTCTCCTATTAGTATGGAATGATGATGCACAATAAGCCATCACGTCTGGAAATACTAAATAAATCTTGTACTTGTGTATGCTTGGTTCATATGTAATGGGATTCTTGGGGTGTTTATAGAAAGCATTGTGGACCTAGATCCACCCCTTCAAAGGACCCTCATCCTGTTTAGAGAATCTTGGTGCTAATGAATGTTTAGTTTAGGGACTCAGGTGCTATAAATATATCCTTGATTTGGGATATTGAGCTTTATGGTGTGGCCTCTTTTTGAGAATCAGGTTGATGTTGTATTTGCTCCATGAATCCATGTTCATAATGGTGTTCTATTTTTTGGGAAATTATGAATTTGTGGTTTTGAATTAGTATCATTTCTTGTTTAGAATATTGTTTCTATGTATCTATTTGAATTGGTTATCCTATTATAGTATAAGGAGTCAGTGTTTATCTGGGATCCTAATATGGTGGGGAGTCTACTGTGATAGGGCTCTTGGTATGTTTACTCACCTTATTCTCTGGGTGGGATAACTCCCAACATTGTCTCACCCGAACCTTACCATGATGATTGCATAACCATGTATATGGTTTAGGTAATGAATCCATATGAAAATCTAGAACAAACCACATTGAGTTTTATTTTCAATTTCTATTATTGGGGTCAGTGTATCCCATTTTTGGTAGTGTGTGTAGAATTGTAGTTCCCAAGATCATTTGTTGGTTAGTTTGGGTTCTTCAGCCTCATGGGTTGTTTCTATGGATATAGAGATGCTTCCTTTGTGTTATTATTATCAACTTGGGTGGATTTTAGAGTTTTTAATTACATATTGGAAGAGACTATTTGTATTTTAGTCTTCTATTGGTTGATATTTTTCATGGGTGGATTTCATAGTGTCCCTGTGTTTTTAACAATCAGATCTTTTGTGGACTTTATAATGGAAGAATGTTTATAGAGTGAAGAGAAATGATAGACCCCAACCCAACAAACAAATTTTTTTAATTGTTGATCTATTTTTTTCTAGGAGTTGTACAGAGTATTTATGGAGAAATTATAGTTTCAGATTGTTTTCTAGGTGGCACACAGTTGGCATAGGGGTACTACAAATAGTGCTATCTCACTTTTCAAACCATGTTGCCATGATTTTTGGACTATATGTATCGCATTGTTGGGGAACAACTGTGCAACGTCACATATAAAACCACATGGATTCCTGCTATTTTGGATTGAGGCTAATATGAAGTTGGCACATGGTTTGACAGAACGTGCAGCTAAACTATACTTTCATTCACATCACATAAAAAATGGTATCTTAACATGTTTTCTCTCCATGTTTTAACTCTTTCACTCCTATTATATTCATATTCAACCACCAATACTTGTGGATCTCTCCCCACACCCCTCCCTTGGTTTCATCTCCTCCTCCATGGTGCAATCATGAATTTTATTCTACATTTGAACAGGATCATCAAAGTTAATATCTCCTTGTACCTCCTCGCTTATTATTTCAATTTCCTCTTCTTAATCATATTACTTAGGTTTCAATGACATAGGGTTCATGTTTACATGTTTTTATATTGAGTTATTTTGATATCTAGGGTATTTCTTAGTTACCTTTTCCTCCATGAAAACCATAGGGGTGATTTTGTGTATCCATCATTATGAGAATCATGATTTGGTTTAAGTTCCCCTATATCCAATATTTTAATTTAATTTCCAAAACTTCTCTATGTTTTCTATGGTAGTTTTGATTTTAAATAAAATATATATTATATGAATGTGTGGAAAATCATGGATATGGGTTCTTAGTTTCTTTATAATCCCCTCCATTAGTTCAATTTATGAATTACATAGGTTTAAATCGTGTTTTAAATCTTCTTTTTGGTTGGAAAGTCATTTCACTTTGCCAAATGATTTCCAGTGGTTTTAATCATCAAAAACTAAATTTTTTATGATGAAGGGATGCGGTTTTATAATTAAAATGGGTTTGGAAAGTATTGGTTTTTAATGTAATAGTCTTCCCATCAACTCTTAAGACTCGTTTTTCATTTTGAAATATTTTAGAAATTGGAAATCACACTTAAGGAATGCCCCTTGAAATTAAAATGGAATGTATGTGTATGAAATGTATGTTTTGCGCTATCTAAAAGGTGTAAAGGATTATTCCCTCGTTATTTGAAATATGAATGGGGATGGGCTTAATGTTGGAGTTCAAATGTGAGGTGGTCAATGATTTTTGTGTAAAATATATGATTTTTATGTATATTATAGGTTGATAAAAATATCAATTCCAGTTGATTTTCATTGGAATACTTGAGTTATTAGGTGAGAGCCTATGTATAAATTTTACTTGAGTTGAGAATTGGAATTGACAAGTGGCCCTCAATAGATAATCTATTTTCCTATGGTATGTGCACTTCAATCAGGCCACTGACAGTAGCGTCGGGTGTTTGGGTAGTGGTTTTGAATAATCATTAACGGTAGATATTGAATGTGTGATTTGTATTTGAGATTCTATTAGTTTATCTTGACCAAAAACTAAGATCCCTTTATTATTATTTATAAGGTACATTATTTTCTTCTGTTTTCTAGTATTTAGTATGGAAACACATTCGGTTTTTTCATTGCATCAAGAAATATGTTATAGATCTATTTAGTTGTTGTGAATAATTCACTAAAAGATTTACCTCATGGTTTGGGAAATATTTCAGAAATTAAATTTATAAGAAATTTTTATAAAATGGAAATTTGTTACTTTTAATTGAAAAGGTAATAGAAAATCTTATTTTTTTATATATCTTATTTTCAAAATAGAATGAATGAATTTTCACCTTAAAGGAAATGAATTGGGAGTTGGTAATTCTTGACATCCTTACTGATTATATTAGTTCCCAAACATACACTTTTCATTATTTTTTAGTTGGGTATTCCTAGTTATAGGTCACTCATAGAGAGAGTGTGGTTCTTTAGTTATAAGTGACTCATGAGGTGACATTAATGTACCTTCTAATTTTATTTAATTTCCACAATATGTTTTTCATCAGATGTGTTTATTTATTTATCTATTGTTAATGGGATAAATCACTCTGAACTATGTATTCTTGATCCTTGGCACTAGTTTTCTGCCTTTGAGGATTTGGAATACCCGTCAGACCTTGTCGTGGGCTAGCTCAGGTGACCAGTTTATGAATGCTTTCAGTTTGGTTTGTGAAATTTTCATTATTATTTTCATCCATATTATACTAACATGTGATTAATTTTTTAAAAATTTTTAATGGATATAATTTTAATATTTATTTAAGGGGTTATTATTGATGATTTATTGATATTAACAAGTACTATGTTGAGAAAAAACAAGTGTGAAGGAGGATTATTTCACAATCACTTTCAGTAAAGGTAAAAAGTTGTGAATATAGTGTGAATAAAGAGGTGGAATCTAGATAAATAGACTATAGATTTACAATGTGGTTATTACCAAGTGGTGTTTAGAGCGAAGCATAGAAATAAAGAATCTTTGATTGTGGAATTTTCATGTAAATATTACAAAAAATGTCACGAATTACTCGTGAAATCTTATAGTAAATTATTATTGAATATTTCAATACATTACCTAAATACATAGGTAACAGGTGTGGAATTATGATTAATGAATAATATTTTGATTTAAGAAGTGTTCTCAACAAAAAAAAATGAGGATATTTTTAAAAGGAATCCATATAAGAATTTATCGATCTTTTCGTTAACAATAAATGTTTAAATCTTATAAAAGTATCACAAAATCATTATGGACTGATTTCATATAGTTTTAATAATTATGGAGAATGTTGAATATTTTATGTAAAATGTAAGAATATAGTATGGAGATATATAATGTTAAAGATAATTTTTAAAAACTGTCATACTATTTCCATAAAAAATAAGTTATCTAAATAATAGAATAATTTAATCAAATGATGGGTGTATGTATGAATATGGTCAAATTATTTCATTGAGGTAAGAAAAATTAATGAATTTAGTTGGTGTAATATAATAAAAATGTTGAAAAGGGGAATCATAACATTCAAGTATTCTTTTCGAAGTCTTTATATAATTAGTTCTAGAGTTTTAATGATATTTAAGAGTAATTTAAATAATCAATAGGCCATGTAAGAGTAACATGAGGTAGTTATAAGATTAAAATTTAATTTTCTATGCTCACCTACGAGTAACATGACGACTTATCTAATTCCATAAGATAAACCTTTTTTTTCTCAATACTCACATAAGTGATATCTTGAGGGTTTTACAAAATAATAATATTTTGAGTAAAATTAATGGAATTATTAAAATTATTTCTGAAATAATTTCATGGAGACTTAGATAAATATTGGCATGTCTTATTCCTGGTGACATTGAGTTGAAATCTTTTGTGGTTTTGGAGAGAATGACATTTTTTCATATTTCCATACAATAAATGTGAGTATTATAAAAAATATTCATTAGAATAATATGTAATAATTTTATTGAAATATCATTTCATTATAAATAGTGATATTAATGTGAGGAATGAATATAAAATTTATGACAATAAATTAGAAAATCATTTACATGGATAGTGGAATTATAGGCTTTGTAATAAAAAAAGTTACATTCCACATGTTCATCTAATTGGAATATCATAGAGCTCATAAACATGATGAAGTGTGAGAATATTGATAAAATATTCATAGTATAATTCTTAATCTTTGATTTTGAATGATAAATGAAATTCATTTATAGGAGTAGTAATTTTTTTGAGTATAAGAGTAGTGAGTTTTCTAAATACTATGGGGGTAGAAATATATATGGTTTGTGAGAGCTATATGAATTTTTAGAAACATGACATGTGCGTAATGATATTTTATAATATATAAATATAAGGTTATAGGTATTTATTTGACCTTACCATGATATTTTAGGGTGATAGATGTGTTTGGAATGTGTTTGGGGGATGATTTTTGGAGTGTATATTGAGTTTAGTTGGAATTTTAGATGGGATCATGGATCACTCAATGATTAATAATGTTATGTTGTAGTGAATTTTATATGGGATATAAGTTTATATATTATATTCACTTGTTCCATGGTATCTAGTTTTTTATTTTATGGTGGTATTTTTTTCTAGATCACAGGCCATGATATTTTGTGATTCTGGATACCAGGGATATTTTTGTTACATCGTGGTTTTCTGGGATATATCATTTGATGCATTTGGATTTATACTAATTAATATTAAATTTTGCTAGTTTCATCATGGTAAAATTCTTATTATAATGGAATCCTTGTTTGTATAATTTCATGGTTTTATTATTTTTTTTCTTTTCATAGTTTTTTTATTTATGTATGGTACTTGTTTGTCGGTAATCTTGTTCGAGATAAGGGTGTGGGATTGATGAATTGTTTTTTTTATTTTGAAATTTTAAAACAAATTAATTTCCTTATAACATGATAATAATTAATATAATTTATTTTATTGATCATTTACCTTGAGAAAGGGGAATGTATTGAAGAAAATTACACTGTGATTCTCAGAGATGAATTTAACCCAACCACTTTATTCCATGGCACCTACTATCACAACATGATTTTCTTCACTTTCATCTCTATTATAAATTCATTGGTCCATATCCCTTGGGATTAATTTCTTTTTTCTACCTAAAAAACTAATCGATATTATATACCCTAATTAATGAGTTTTTAGTCAATGGCATGTAATGATTCTTAATTTTGATCATAGGTAATATTTATCCATATTATTCAAATTTCATTTTAAATTTCACATTTTTGGTAGTTTTATATTGAAGGATGTTTCATTAGAATTTTTTTGTGGTTTATAATTGATTAATTGAAGCATGGTGATGTGATATTGGTTAGCAGAAGATTCTAAATAATTTATCTATGATCATCCTAAATATTTTTATTTCATTAATTTGTATTGATCAAGATTATTTTATGTTGGGAATTTAAAAAATTATCTCATATCACATGGAATTCTATTTCATTATTAGAATACTTTAATTTTGTTTAATTAATTTTATTTTTTACCAGAAAAATATTATTGAAGGAAATTATATTTCCATATATCTTTTCCCCATAACCACTTTATGCATTGTATATATATCTATGTGGGGACACATAATCTTACTATATAAATACTGTGTTTAGGTTGGTCTATAGGATGAAGCTATTATTTTCTTTTTTCTCTATTTTTAATTTATGTGGATTTATAAATGATTTTATTTTCACTTTAATGTAAATTGACATAAGAAAGAAAAAGTTAATTGGTTATTCAGTAATTTTTCATATGTAGAACAAGTTTATTTGCTTACTAATGTCATGAAACTCGGGATTGTTTTTTCATAAGAAATATTTTTATTTTTTAATATTGTTTTTATCAAACTCATATATATAATTGAATAATATCCAAAAATATTTAATAGAAAAAAGGAGTTGAAATATAGAATCTAGTATGTTATTATTCTTGTGTTGATGATTTTAATGAAATTAAACTTATTAAAGTTTATTTATCTATATATAAACAAGTTGGTGCTATTGATCATTTTTATCTTTTTTATTATAATTATTGTATTTTCTGGGTTGGTTTTCAATAAATTGAAGGTAGTGTGATGGGTTTTCATGTGGTTTTCTTCCTTAATGATGATATTTTGAACATGTGAATAATATTAAGAAATTATTGAAAATTGGAAATTAATTTCGAGGACTATTATTGATGGGTTATAATATATTAAGTATAAAAAACATTTATGTGATTTTCTTAGATAAATGCTGAAAATTTTAGGGTATTTTCGTTGAATTTCCATACACTTGAAAATGGTCATGTTATGGGAAATAGTTTTTATCTTTTGATATCATGAAATTATATAAATCTTTTGCTATTATTGGTTGGGGGATTTGTATTATTTTGAATGTTATAGGAGTTGTTGTCTTGATGGGAATGTTAGAGTCTTTTCATAATGGGGATCACTGGATAAACTATTATCATTAACTCTCATGGTCATTCTATGAATTATAATATTTTAAATATATCTATATAGAGTCACTTTGGTAAATTATTCAGTCTTCCATCCTCAAGGTGTTTTTACCTCCATAGGTTGAGTTATAAATTATAATGTGGCCATGGATAAATATGGTCTTGAGGGGATTGGTTTTGATGAGATGTTACAATTTGATTTGATAGTTTCTAAAGTGTGAGATTTTTATGGATGGAAGATGGAGAGTTGGGTGGTGGATTCGTTGATTAAGAGTGTAGTATTAGTTATAAGAGAAGTGGTCTCATGATTTTTTTTTTGTGTAATTTTATTGGATGATCATCATGTTTTGAGTGATATTTGGAGTCTTTCTATCTTTGGGTATAATTTTTTTATAGGTACTACAGAATTTCATATTTAGTATATAGTATTCATGAGTTGGGTTTTGAGTAATATCAGAGTTATGTGAGATTTAATGACGGGTTGTAATATGCGAGATCCTAAAATCCTTTAATGATAGGATAGTTTTGTTCCTTGATGATTGATAATTTTTCTCTGACAAGAATCCACGATTTCACTAAAAAACACAATTATTTATGTTTTCTTAATATAACTATATTTATCAAATTGTGTAATGTATTTATCTAAGAGTTTTAAAAATACAATGAAATAATGCATACATAATTTAGTAATTTTTAGAAAAGCATCTAATTTATTCACACACCATTTCAATGTATTTTATAAAACATCGGTAAACTTATAAACACTTACCCACTTTTTAGATAAATATGGGTGACAGTTTTTATTAATGAATGTGAATATTTTTTGATCACCCAAAATGTTCCCTTGATCCATTTTTATATTCATTGGCATTGAACCACCCAAGCCCCATTGACCCCTCATTTTCACACATTGATCACATGCCCCCAACATGTATTGGGCCCCTCAACTCCCTTCCCAAAATTTCACAACTACAACCCATCTAGATGCATTTATATTTTATATTACTTTTAATTTTTGTATATATTTACATAAATATATTTATAAATTTTTATATAAATAACATATATTAATGTACTAACACAATGACATATATTAATAAATATTCTAATACACAAAAAATAATATCATTATTTTATAATTAATGAATTACTTACTAATATATTTTGTTTTCTATTTGAATTATTTATTATTAACTACCATTTTGTTGTTACTTAATAAAAAATTAGTTATAATTATTTTTTTATACGATAATTAATATTAGGTAACTTAAATATCTTTGTTTATATATATATATCAACAGACACATATATTAATTTTGTTGTTGTGTAATACTATAATATATATACCATATACATCTATATATATATCTCTAATTGTGTATGAATATATATATATGTGTGTGTATATAATATAATATAAATGCATTATATATATATGCATATATATATATGTGTGTGTGTTTTTATAAATTTAAATAAATATACCTCTATTTATATGTATATATTAATTTATATACGAGTATATGTATTAATTTATATATTAATGATCATTTGTTTACTTATTAATAATTAATACATGTGTATAAATATATATGTAAATTAATATATATATATATATATATTAATGAAATTATACTTATATATATATAATTTTTTAAATGTCACATAATTCTATTATATATTTAATATTATCAATATGCTTATAAATAAATAATTATATATATATATATATTAATATATAAATTAATGGACATATACATGTATAAATTAATATAATTTTACTTATAAATTTATATACATACGTACAAACTTATATGTATGTATCTATATTTATATATTAATGATTATTTATTTATTTGTTATTAATTAATTATAATTACGTATTATTTTTTTGGGATTCGGTTTTTTATATACATATATATGTGTATGTGTATATTATTTTCATATATAAAAAATATATTTTTTATTTCTATAAAATACAATATCCAATTGATTAAATTTAAAAATTGATATATATTATATGTTAATAAATTTTAGTGTGCCTGTGTATATAAATACTTAGTAGTTTATAAATATATTTATACATTATTGTTTTAAATTTCATTCACACATATACATATTAATATGTATATATTTTTAATTATATATATATATATATAAATTGAAACACATATAAAATAATATATATATATATATATATATATATATTTGTAATATTTGTAAATTTATATAATTTTTATAATTATTTTTAATATTACTTGATATATTTTCAAATCATTAATTATTTATTATAAATGATCATTTATTAAGTTATTATTAATTTAATGTAAATATATTTTGATTTTTTGTGAGTCTGTGTTTATATGGATGTATATGTTGATATATATATATATATATATATGAGTATTTTTATATATATTTATTAGTTTTATATAAATAATATTTATTTGTAATGTTTTTTAAATTATTTTTAAATATATACAAATATGATACATTTTAATTTCTTATTTAATTATAACTCATTTAATATATAGTTGAAATAATATCTAATATCATTAAAAAACATATCTAAACATAAGTTATACATATTTTAAGTCACTGGTAAATTAGCAATGTATTAAAAAAATAGTAAATTATCCACATTTTAGAAAAGTTATAAATTAATTTTTTTTTGAAATTTTAAAACACTACTAAAATTAAAGTTAAATTAAACACATTTTTATGGATACATGGATAATGCCAATTTTATCTTGTTTTATAAACCATGGTTAAAAACAGGGCTAATTGATTTTGTTTACTATCATATTATATATTAAATATCGATATGGTGATGTGATTACATGTTGATTGATGATGGTCGGTGGCATTTACAGGATCAGATGGATCATAGTTTCAAAATGTTATATATATTATATTAAGGGTTGTGGTTATAGTGTATACAAATTTTTGGACTGTAATGTATCATTTTTATCACATGGGTACTTGATCCATATGTAAATGGAAAAGGAAGACAAATGGATTGTGACTTGTCTGTTTAGGTACCATATCATTGTGTTGACATGTGTGTATATTATGGGAGTGTAAATGGAAGTACAAGGGAATGAGGCTGATGGCCCCTGTGATTACATACCTCTCCACCATAAGATTTGTGAGGGGCTAAATATATTTCTAAAAGTTGTGTTATGTGGAAATATGGTATGTGGAAGTGGTATGTGTATATGGTGTGAATACATGGATATTATGAGGACGAATGATGGTGCAACTATGATGGAATTGATAAAATTATGTGTCAGTATAAGGTTGTGGTTGTGATTCTCACATTCCAAATTCCGTGTTGATGGGTTTTCTAATTGTAGTTTTCTACATAGTTATGAGTTGGGATTTCCTATGAACTGATAGGGTAAAATAGATGTGATTTCTTAGAAATTTTACCTTCATTTATTATTTTTATATTTTTTATTTATGGATTTAATTAATGGTTGGAAATTGATATTTGATCTAGGGGATGTGGTTATTGATAATGTATGGAATGGATGAAGTTTTAGAGTTCAAGGTGAACTGAGATATTCTATGTCTTCATGATTATATTTTAATATTTTATTAATCCTTTTTCTTTATTCGTTATTTCATTATTTATTAGTTGGTACATTACATTTATGTTCTTATAGATTTATTTGACATTGATATTTATTTTTTTGGAAGATGGTCCTATGGAGTATATTAATATTATCACCCATCTACTATTCCTTGTTATATATTTCAAAATGGTGTAGTGATGATATGAAGGTGATGTTCAATGGGAATCAATAGAGTATGATGAATATTTGGAAATTTTAGGATGATATTATGATTTTGGCTTTGGGTTTATTGTAGTGTAGGAATGTTTTGTGGATATTTTTTATTTTATAAGGCCTTATGAGTTCCTTAGTGGGTTTTTTTACGTTTCTAATGATTTATAAGGGATGAGACTCCAATATGTGTATTTTATACAGATAGAGATAATGTCCAACATATATTATATTTAAAGTGGGATTTTGGTGTAAAACATGAGATCTCTACTGATATAGGCGTGGTTAATCTCGATATAGGTCATGAAAGAGTGTTATTATATCATTGGTTTATTGTTAGGATGGATTTTAGAGTTTGGCATAGGTAAGGATTCATGAATTTTCTCAAAAATATATGTCATCATATAATGAATTCTGATGTATTCCAAATAAATTGAATATTAGACATTTCTTTTTTGTCCCGTATGATGCCATGCTAGGACATTGATAACCCACCAAATAGGTTTATGTGAATGTCTAATCAATACAAGGTGAAAATCAATGATGTATTAAATACATCTTCATAATTAGTTTGAGTCTATGATTATGTTGATTCCTTGTGTTTTTTATAAAATTTTGAGTTGAATATTTTTCTAATTATATTCGCATTTTGGTAAAAATAAGTTATTTTCATTGAAATTAATCATTTTAATTATATTCGCATTTTGTGGCCATATAGAATACTTTACCAAACCATTTTCCAAACAATATTGTCTCTAGATAACCCCCTTTGATAATTCCCACTAGTTTATAAATAATACACAAAAATCGGTAACTCTATAGATTTCCCTAGTTTGTTTAAAAAAATTGGGATCATCTAATGAACATTTTGGTAACAAGAACCAACACATACTCACTAACTCACCATATGAAACTTCCCTTTTTGGAACTTCATTTTTTGGGACCTTCATATTTCATACCCCTTACTCTTTGATCTTATATAATATGACCCTTCTTTATTAACTTCATTGCATTCTAGAAACACAACTCTTCCTCTTCCAATCAATTGTTTTCCAGAACTTTATTGCTTGGTTCTATTAATATCTACACTCAATTTTTTATAACCTCAATCTAGATGAAGTACTAACTTATAATAGTTACTTTTACTCTAAAAAATAGGTATCATGAGTGTAGAATTTGGTATCTACCATTATTCCCAATTCCATTTAAATTTAATTTAATGAATTGATAATTTTAATAGTTTCAAATCATCAATAGTTCAAAAAACACAGTATGAATCAACATAGAATATTCTACAAAACATTAAATGAATAATGTATTTTGAATCATGTTTTTTATATATTTTTGTGAATCTGAACATCATCACTTCCATTTTAACAAATCATTATTTTATTCCTCCATAACTACATATTGATATCCTCAAATATGAAGATTCATTCTGACATTTCCCATACACATTCACAACTGTTCTGATGCAATAATTTATCCTTTGGGGTTATTATTCTATGAATCCCACACATCATATGAACTCGAGATGAAAAAATCACACTCTAATTACACACAAATAATCTTCTCAGATTTATATCTCATTAGCTTCTATTCTTATAAAATTTCCCATAATTTATTTTACTCTTCTTCCAATCAAAAAGGTATAAGAATATTATCCTATTAAAACACTCTGAATTATTATTTTTGTTCATTATAAAATAACCATGGTTTTTCTAGGGTTTGTTTTTGACATCAATGAATCAAATGGAAATATAAATAACTCTTCTTCAATAATTTTATTATTTTTATTCTATAATATATTGATAAAATATGAATTATAGGGTATCTTTTAACCACATATAGAGCATGTTTATCATACATCTCCTTATACTTTTAGTCTTATGCATCATCCTTTGTATGTTCAAATTTCAATTCTATATATTCCTATAGTACAAGATTCTCCAAGATTATCCTCAAAATATATTATTTCAGAATTTGAATCCACCTCCTAGACTATCTCAATATATTTGTTCGGTTACTTCAACCTTTTTAAATTTTAATAATTATCAAAATTCTTATGAAAATGATCCCCTAGGGTCTAGCTCGGTTGGCAGTGGTTCTATTTGGTATCAGGACCATGTCTTGCTGAGTTATTACCCGTTAAAATAGAGTATGAATTTAATTTTAATAAAATTATTAGGACATAAGACCCCATATGTATAATATATAATATTTAATGAATAATTAGTCATATTTGAGACTTTTTATTTATTTCTTATATTTTATAAGTTTATCCAAATGATTTCTGTTCACTAAATTATAATATTCATCCTATAGAACCATACAATTTTTGAAGTACATTTATGAATTTATTTATTTTACATATATTGATTAATATTTTATTGTCCAAAAACATGAAAATGTTCACATTAAAAGACAAAATAAGTATCAACATTTTTCGATATTGGATTCAAAATTTAGGGCATCTTCATCATCTAAAGTAGATGCACATTATTTATTTTTTGGGTTACTCATACATAACATCTAAAATCACTCATATATATTGAACTACATTGGATATTTTCAAAAAAACTTCCATAAAAACAAACACATCAATTTCTCAACCATATGTAACATACAAATATATAATCAAGTCACATAAAAATATATCATCTAATTATAAACTTCTAAAAATAATGAATTCAACTTCAAAAATTTATCAAAAACAATCTCACAAAATATGATTATGATAAATAAAATTCCATCAACAATTCAATGGGTTAAACAATTCTCCCCTTATGATTAGTTTTAAAAAAACATTCATCATTCAACCACACCATAACCATTCTCAAATATTAAATATCATAATTCAATTTGTATGGATAAGTTAATGTTTTTGAGATAATTTTATCCTTTAGAGAAATGATATTTTTATTTAGTGATTTTAATTTCCCCCTAAATAATCTCACATTAATTTTCGACCCATGATTATAATAACAATAGTTTTTTATTTATAAAAGATAATATTCTGTTACCCTATAAGTAAATTTTACTTCAATCAAACATTTAAACAAAAAATCATTGTATATATGGAACTCCATATCTTCCATATATAAGAGGGAAGTAATGAACATTGACTATTATCGTCAAATCTTAAATTATCTTCCTTGGAAAATAATTAGTTAAAAAACCATTAATTTTATCTTTTTTTGACATATAATCAATCCCTACATTCCTATTAGAGATAATTACCATTATAAAATGATATTTGATATCAATATTTTTTAATCAGTATTTTTTCATTAGATTCATGAAAGCATAAATTGAAATTTTATTGTCAAAATAAATTCTTAATAGTTCTTTAACATCAATATTCATTTCTTTTTTCCATCAATTTCAATAATAAAATTTCTGTACTTTCAGGTCTAGTAGAAACATATTTTTCATAAAATATTCTTGAAGTTACATAACATTACATCATACTATTTCATCTTAGACAACATTATCCTAAAATTAATTTTCTATTTAATATTGATGTACTATTACTAAAATCTCCAACCCAAGCAACATTTGTGACACCCCTAATGTTATATTCCTAAATAATTTTTTATGTTAGACCAAAAATCATTATTTCTTTGATGTATCTGATAATTCAATTAGTAGAAAACATGGTTGAATCATATGAATAAAACTGACATATAGAAGTAAAATCTATGTCATAAAAAATCTAGTCCTAATTCAATAAATCAATGAACAATTTCGATCATATTTTATAAGTTCAATTTATTCCATCATTTCTTCGATTTTTCTTTAGTCATTTTCAAAAAAATAATAATCATAGTCCATTTTTATTTCATAAAAGCATCGATACCAATTTCCTCCAAAACATTACATTGAATGTTTCCCGTAAGGCAAAAAGATCTATTTCTCATTTCATATAAGTGTTAAAACTAGAGAGAAAATCATTTAACTAGGAACAAACATCTCAAATAGAATCTTTATTAATTTTGAAAATTTATCACTATCACATTCAATATCACATATAAGAATTATTAAATCTATATATGAAATTAAAATTAGATTACCTATTCTCATATAATTCATATCTTTTTTGATGTTATCATTTATTTAAAAAGAGATTAAATATTTCAGGAAACTATAACAGTTAGAGTATTGGGCTCTAAATTTCTGTCCTAACCCATACATGAGATTATATAGTTTTCACAAATATTTTGAATCATATCAATGTAAAAATACATCATGTTTATGAATTAAAATGTCTTATTTATGATGTATATTTAAGATATGAGTCATCCATTTGTTCACAAAATTACATCATTGAGTTTAAATAGTGATAAAAATACATATAACATCAATTCTTTTAATCGTTTCAACTGATTCATCAATGTCTACACCTTACATATTAGAATATCCATTTCATACCTATCAGTAATTGATTCTTGAAGCCTTTAATTTTTAATTTTTTCAAACTCTAAAATCAAACATGTTTCCTATAAAATTCTTTCATAAAAGCCTAGGAAGGTGATAACAAGTTAGATTCATATTGATATTATCCATATCCTTATTAATATAATTTATCCACTATTTGTGATCAATGACCTAAATAACTTCTTGTGGTAAAACCAGTGAAATAAAATATAATTGATTTTTAATACATAGGTTACTTCTAGTATGTAAAAATGCTTCTAAATTTCCAATGATTCTTAGGGTACAATTATATTTTTAGCTTATGAAACTTTGGAATTTTACATTCAATTAAATTCTCAATATCAGTAGAGTCTTCAGAATAAGTAATAACATTGATACGTTCATGACCTTCTTATTTCTCAATGATTTTTCAAAAACTATATATGATATCATACTTGAATTAATCAAAATCTCCATTATTTGTCTCTAAGAATATGGGTTTATATTCTATGATTTTCTTATAATAACAAAAGATCATTGTATGTAACTTTTTATTCTAGGACATGTAACATATTCCACTCGAAAAGTATCCCATGAAAACACCTCCCTTACCTTTTTATTAATTTTTTTTAAAATTTTATTTTTATATCCCAAATATCAAATTTATTTCATAATATATTTATTTTTATATCTCATTTTATAATAAATCTTGTTTCATCCAATTATTTTTAGGAATTCATTTATAATAAACACAACCATTCTTAGTTCTTCCCTTAGAAATAATTTCGATAGATTACATTTATTATGATTGGTTGTTCAAATATTTAGCAATATTCTATTCTACAGATATATAAATATATTATAATACTATATATATATATATATTACTATCCTGATTTTCAATCCCAAAAATATCAATATAATATTCAAAATAATTATCATTAGATGCCCTCTTATGATTAGTTTTCATATTATTAATGTTCACTCAAAATTATTTCTCAGTTGAATTATAATATTTTAATCGTATCCATTATATCATAATTTTACATCATGAATATCATATTAGCCATCCAAGTGAACGTATTAATGAGTTTTATGATATAATGAAAATCATATTAATATTTATGCCTCATTGTCCCATATAAAAGAGGGTTAATTAATTCAGGTGGTATATAGGAATGAATTTTTTCTCTTTTTTACATCCTTATAATATATTTCAATTTTGTTATATCTCAAAAATAAAATAAAATTACCTCTTCTGTTGGGTTTGATAACTCACCAAATATTCCATTAATAATTTTCATAAAATTCTATGTTCAAGATCGACATAACATATAGGAAATTACTTATTTTAATCATAATCACATTATTGAAAATTGTTATTCCAATTACAAATTTTGGAGAATTTATAACTTATTCTTCCTCCATTCATGATAATTCTTCCATTTTTTTTTCAGAAGATAATTCATGTTTTTTATTAAACAAATTCAATATCATCATCACAATGTTATCTTACACTCATTTATTAATTTTTAAACACATGAACAAACTAAACATCATTATATTTTAGTTTTTAGGATATAATATCACCTAAACTAATTCAAAGAATTTTTATATATATTTAAATCCATAAATTAATTATACCTCCCCCAAACTCTTCATTATTCATTAAGAGTATAATATATTATTTAATATGGGGTGAATAAATACCATCAAATGTTTATGACTTTATTTTGATGTCTTTTTATAAAATTCAATAATAAAAGATAATTCTTCATTTTCAATCCTCTAAACTTTTTTATTCACATAAGGATGAAGAAAATACCTTGAAAAATATTTATACATCAATCATTACAATGAAAATGTTATCTATATATTACTTATATTTTCTTCATATAATAAATCTTTTCAGTGGAGATACTTGATGAAATTTTAGTCCTAAATTCCTTCTTCTCAAAATTAATCCTAAAATATCATGGTTTTATCATATAGTTTCAGAATTTCTCCCTATAAATTCTTTTGTAATAATAATTAGTGAAAAAATTATACTAAAAAAATGTAGTCTTTATGCTAAAAAACTCCATCTACACAATATTAGACTTAAAATTTTGGCCTTTATTCTCGGTGTGAGTTTACTTAAGAAACATGTTGTTATTATTGGTCTATATTTTTTCTTCCAATTATTTTGTGGAGGGAATTATTCATATTATATCCTCTACATAAAATGACATATAATAATATTATTTATCTATTTATCTATCACATAATCTACCAATGTTTGAAATATAACATTCACTATTATATAAAATGGATTTACTTTTATGATCAATAGGTTCCAGTTTTAACATGAAATTATTGGGATACCCTTATTAACAACTTGACATACGTTGACTTTTACATCGATAGACTTTTTCAAATAATCAATTATTTTTTTCATAGAAAATTAAGCATTATAAAATTTATATTATCTCTTATTTAACTATTCTTCATTTTTTGCATGTTTTTTAGTCACGATATTTTACTATTTCATCATGTATTGTTACCTTAAACATGAAAAAGTATATATTATATATAACAATTTTCCTTTTTATAAGAAATTATTTACCATCATTATTATTTTTGTCCACCTACAATAATAGCCTAATTTTTTCATGTGTTTAGATTTTTTTATAAATAAAATATTCATGATAAACCATAAACATATTTTCAATGTAATTATTATCACATTATTCATATTTAATTCCTTATGTTTATTCATTTTTTCAAAACGATCCATGATGTCTCTAAACATATGAAAAATATATAATAATAATTGAATACTTAATTTTGAGTGTCAATCCCCATATTTTCTTATCATATGTCTTCTATTCCTTCATGAATTCCATTTTATATGCAAATAATATTTTTTACCTTTCTTTATATTACACCCCTTGTGAAATTTTTACGTATGGATGTTTCAAATAATCATTTTTAAAAACAATTATCTATATTTTTTAGATTACTATTTTTTTATTTTTTGTGATATATAGTTCTAGACTAACCATGGTTTTACAGAGACCAAGTTTGGTTAACCCATGATGGGTACATGGGGAATATTGAAATTTGAAATTCTCATATACATTAAAGTAAACATTGTTCACGGCTAATTTTATATATATTTTGGATTCCACTATATCAAAATGTTTACTTTTTTAATGTTTGTGTTGATTGAGGGAGTTCGCACTGTAGATATGTAGGTTTTTCCATGAATAGATTATTATACTAACAAAACTATCTAAGTCTTATTTTTATAATTAAATATTTATTAAATTTATATACTAAAACATCATGCATAAATTTCCCAGTGGTTTTAAAAAAAGGAAAAGGAAGAAACACATTAATAGGGGGTTCATGTTGTGAGAATATATAAGGGGAATGCATATGAGTTTTTAACTTACTTATTTGTTCTATCACATGTAAGATCCAATAAATTTATTGAAAATTTTATTGGGGGTATAATTACATTACAAAAGATATGTAGAATAATATAAAGGGTGTGTCAGGCGAGTGAAATATTTTATAAAGGATATGTTGAGTAGATGTTATTCATTGAAGGGAATGATCGCACTATGACTTGACCTAGGCAACAAAATTTTTATTCTTCCATTTTGAGGAAGAAGTGTCATGTCATGGTTTTGGGAGGTCAATATATGACCAATTATTCCTATATGATTTTACATTTTAATAAATTAATTAAATGCTATATAAAAAGGTGATATTTTCCAATTCTATTAGTGGTTTTGGTGAATATTAACATGTGATCCTTCATTACCATAATAAATATCCACTCTCACAATTATTTTCATTAAACTTTTTTAATGTGAAGTATTACTAATAAATCATCAGTTATGTTGTGTTACATGTATCATTTTTAGTAATAATATATTCTAAAAATTGGGTTACTTCAATCATTGAAGACATGTTGGTCTAGGTTTTTTATTGGAAGATATTTATGATCAGGTTTCATGAAGAAATGTTTTTTCGTATTCTAAATTGGGATATTTAAACTCTTATTTTTCAGTTTATTTGATTTAATGCAGGTTTCCCCCTATTTAGACATTTAAATATAAATCCTATAAATTATTTCTTTTTTATAACTCTGGTTTTAACCTCTTAAAAATATTACTAATGTAAATATTAATTCTATTCTAATGGTGTTTTAGTTTTTTGACTGATTTTTCAATTAGAATGAGAAATGAAACTTTCATGGTTTAACAAAAAAATATGTTTTATAGATACTATGAATAGATAATGTTTTTTTAAATTAAAATTTGGTACATTTTAATAGAAATTTATAATAAATTAGGTTTTTTGTTTCCAACCTATTCTTAAAATATTATTTTTGAATTTTGTATATTGATTTCATAATCTAGCGGTTTTTTGTGGTATTAGATTTCTTTTTATTCTGAGTTGATTATTTCAGTATTTCTTTTTGCAAATATTATTTTATAACATTATTTCATAAATTTGGTTTAAAATGAATCTCTGGAACATTAATAATATGGATTTATTGATATAAATATATGAATGTGGTGAAACCCTTCTTATGGTTTATGTAAAACTTCATGTGGTTGGAAATTATAAAGGTTACATGAATTAATTATTATGTTGTTACTATTAATGGAAAATGTGATTTTTTTATGAAGTGTGTTTGACTATGATGGTGAGTTATGATTTTATTTATGGTATTATACCTTATATAAAATTTTATTTACCCACCTCTTTTATATTATATGATAAAATAGATGTAGATTGGTGGGAATTATATTTTTCAGTGATGCAGTAGTTATGATAACACATTGAATAGTGGTCATAGGTTAAAACAATGTTCTACATAGTGTATTCAACTATTGGTCATGAAAAATAACTTAGAAATTATTGTTTTGTTATTGTATCTCATCTAGAACAATTTAGTTGGATTTTTTTGTTTGTGTGGGGTAATATTTTCTCTTTTACTTCAATATATTCCCAATATCATCAACTCTTGATATTATTACTATTTATACTAATCCCTTATATCCCTGGTATTTAAATTATTTTTTTATATTGATCATTTATTTCTATTTTATTGTTTTTATGATTTATTTTATTATTTTTTCAGTTTCATTTTTAAAACAGTAAATGGACCAAAGTTTCCTTTTATATATATATATTGAAAATTTTCAAATCCATTGTTTTCATTCTATGTAATGGGTAATTTTCCAAATTATAATTTAAATGACTCTATTGTTTCAAATTCATTCTATTTTTTAAGAAGGAATAAAAGAATCCATTATTTTGCAATGTGAAATTAAATTGATGTTTTCTAATAATAGGTGACAAGTTACTTATTTCAATAAAAATCTTATATTATATTTATAATTATATTTTACATTAGTATGAATTTTATTTAAATATAAAGTCTATGAATGGGGTTATGTGGGAATACACATTAGGATTATTCTCCAGTTTTCTAAATTACAAGTTCATTATAGGTTTAATTATCATGACTCTAAAATCCTAGATCCAATGGTTACATTTATTACATCAGTTCTATATAAAATAGATTAGATCCCAGAGGACTGGAATGTTTATAAGTATTGGTTTTCTAGATACATTTTTGATTCACAAATACCTTTGAAAACATAAAATATATCATATTATTTTCTTTGAAAACATAATTATTCTCTCTACCATATCATTTCATATAAATCGTAGTAAATTATTTAACATCCTAGTGAATGGGAAAATAATAGGGGTGAGATAAAATCTTAGTAAGTTTATGCATACATTAGAAAATAACATCAAATAAATATATCATATTAAATATAAAATAAATATTAATTTAAAAAATGAACTTAAATAAATACATTGAGAACAAGAGTAAAATGTTTGGAATAAATGATGATCAAATAATTCGCTAAACATATACACAATAGTTTAAAAATTATCCATGGATAAAATTACTATTAAAATAATCAAATGGGAAAAAATTATTGATATCATAAATATGGAAAACATAATTTTAGAAATATGAAAAACCATCAAAAATTTATTCCAAGACAATGTAAATATAATGGGAATTTTTCATGCATTTATAGTGTAATCTATGGTCGCTACACACCAAAAAACTATTAAAATATATATAGAAAATTGGTTTGTCCCATGATGTAACGTCTCGGACCCGGGTGCCACGCAACGGGTGCCCCGAGCCCGGTTCGCCAGGTGACCTCATGCACATTTCCCCAAACGCCAGAGGCTGCCGACTAGCAGCAAGGGCCCTGGTCTGATAGTGGGGAAACTATGCCCTCATTTGTCAAAGTGTAGCGCCGCAGGATACAAAAGAAAACATATACCAAAAGCAGAAGCAGTAAACCATACACAACTAAATTACACAACAATAGTGGATATAACCAACAATATGTAAATGATGATGATACATGTCTCAAGTTCTAAGAAAATAGCCAGAACATGTTATATATCAATATGATACAACCAAAAGCAGAGTACAAAAAAACAAAGTAAAACAGTTGGCAGCGACATTATGAGCCTAGGCTCGGTCCCATGCCCTCCTACTCCTCTGCAGCAGTCAAGTACCTGTATAGTGACTCTTGCCCCTATCCACACCTGCAGAAACGTAATCTGTTTGGGCCAAAAAGCGTGACCCAAACAGGGTTTGAGAAATATATCTCAATAGGCACCCACCAAAGGCTCGTGCCCAACTACCTGTAAGCATGCAACGATAGTGTGTAGTAGTAAAAATTCAATAATGTAAGCAATACTTAAAAGTAACAACTATCAATTATATTGCCATTTTTAATATTCATTTAATCCATTTAATACAAGAAATCACCACAGTGCATTTCTACGTAAACAGTCCATGTCCTCAGACAATAAAAACCTTACCCTTAGGTAAGTAGAACCCAACCCGCAGGTAATTACCCTCAGGCATAACAGAATTTTGCCCTCAAGCGTAGGTAGTTTCGCCCTCATGCACAAAGTCTATTGCCCTAAGGCACGGAAGAAGATTCCTTCAGGCCGAAGTAACTACTGCCCTCAGGCTAAATAGAGCAATGGCCGCAGGCTAATCACAACAATGCCCTCAGGCTAAACAGGTTACCAGGCCATGCCCAACATATCAAAATGCAGCAACCAAGAAATTCCTCTCAAGGATGTTCTATAATTACTACATTAAAGGCATACCCTCGGGTATCCTGTCCAAATGGCTAAACAGTGAAACACACCCCTGGGGTGGTTCCTGATCCAATCAACGGTCCCAACCAGCATTTATTTATCACAATTTAATCACATATGAAATTCAGGCATTAAATATAGCAACGGCCTCAGCCACACGACATCCCAACATGAGTTCATGGCACAAAAAACGCACAACAGTTTGAAAATAAACACAAAGCCACCTACCTTATACGCCAACAGTCGTTATACCAAAACGTCGACTCCAGAAACACCCAAGAACGGCATAGATATGATGAAGAAAAAAACCCATTCAAATGTAAATAACTTCTGTTAGGTGAAGAATTGGTAAGAACATCTTAAGGAGGAGAAAGGGCATACCCGTGCGGTTCCAACAAGATCGTCCGAAGCCGAATCGGATTCCATATGAACACCCGGCGGATCTTCAAAGGTTCGGCCGACTTACTTGGCTCCAAAATGGAACAAACCCCTCCTCTTTCAAATGAGGAGACTAATGCCTGTTTTAAGACGAAAAAACAAAGTACACAGCATGTAATCTTGAGTACATGGCGCATACTTATTTCATTTAACTGTTCATTTGGCAGCACCGCCACACTATTCACCAGTCGACCTAAGTATACAGTATGTAATCCTAAGTACACGACGTGTACTGTCGCCCAGCTAGCGGTGACACCACTGACTTACTATTAAAGCCTGCCGACTGACTACATGCCGTGTAAGGTACCACTACACGGTGTGTAGTTCGTTCCTACACCCCTCGTCATTGTCAAGTCTACACACCCCATGTACTCATCCCAACACGGCCAAAAGTACACGGCATGTGGACATGGTACACAACGTGTTGTTTCAAAATTTAGAATTTTTCCCCATTTTCCATATTTTCTCAAAAACACTAAAGGAAAAGGAAAAAGAAGAATCTCATACCTCATAAATAAGAACCCGGTTCTTACAAACTTCCCCCCTTATAGTAATTTGTCCCCGAATTTCCCTTCCAAGGGTGGCGAAGATAAAGCTCAGAACAGCTCTGGCCACTGAGTACATACGTCGGCCTCCCGCTCCCAGGTCTCGTCATGCACTCGACCATGCTGCTATAGCACCCGTACGAGAGGAACTGAATAGCCTTGGAGAACCTTCATGCTCCTGTCAACGATACGGATCGGATGCTTCTCAAAGGATGCATCATGCTGAAGCTCAACCTCCTCTGGATGAAAGGTTTGAGAAGGGTCTGAATGGTAGCGATACAACTGAGACACATGGAAGACGTCGTGCATGGCTCGGCACCGCTGCGGTAACTACAACCGATAGGCAACCAGCCCGACTCTCTCCAGAATCTCGAATGGCCCCACATACCGTGGTGAAAGATTACCTTGTCTCCTGATCCGCTTGTGTCCCAGCCTCGGCGAAACATGTAGAAAAACCTAATCCCCAACCACGAACTCAAAGGTCATCTTCGATGATCAACATAAGACTTTTGACGAGACTGCACACTAGCCATCCACTTCCTAATCAACTGGACCTTCTCAGATGTCTCATGCACTAGACGTGGCCCCAGTAAAGCTGCCTCTCCTACCTCTAACCAGCACAATGGTGATCGGCATGGACTACCATATAAAGCCTCGTATGGTTCCATCTCAATGGTTTCCTGAAAACTATTGTTATAGGAAAACTCGACTAAGGGTATATGCTTCTCCCAAGAGCCCCCAAAGTCTAGGACACATGCACGCATCATGTCCTCTAGAACATGTATCGTCCGCTCTGACTGACCATCTGTATGAGGGTGGTATTTTGTGCTCAGAAGCACCTGTTTACCCGACGCCCTCTGAAAACTCTGCCAGAAACGAGATGTAAAGCAGGTGTCCCTATCTGAAAAGATAGAATGAGGGACCCCATGAAGATGTATGATCTCTCGGATATATAGCCTTCCGAGCTCGTCCACACCGAAGGTCTACTTGGTTGGAAAAAAGTGAGCTACCATCATGAGTCTGTCCACAACAACCCACACGACGTCATTTCCATGAGGTGACCTCGGCAAACCCGTCAGGAAATCCATCGTGACATCATCCCATTTCCACTCTGGAATGGGTAACTGCTGTAACAGTCCAGCTGGTCTCTGATGCTCTGCCTTCACCTACTGACAGGTGGAACATCTCGTAACAAACCCAGCTATCTCTCTCTTCATACCCGGCCACCAGTACTGATAGTCTCATGTCTCGGTACACCTTGGTAACCCCGGGATGAACTTCCCAAGCTGAAGCATGAAACTCCCGCATCAGCACCTCACGTATATACCCTGGAACCCATACTCATCCATGGAAACACAAAAACTCATCGTCACCTATCGTGAAACAGGGAGGTGGGTCCTCACTTTCCACTGAATCCTGTAGAACTAGGCCTTCTGAATCAGATAGTTGCCTCATCCTCACTCTATCCAGGAGGGTAGAAGTCACAGCTAACGATGAAAGACAAGTCTACCCCTGACTGTCATGCACCTCCAGATGCATCTTAGAGAACAAAGCCATAAGCTTCCACTCACCGCTGGCCTCCTGCACTGCCTGTATCTGAGTCTTCCTACTCAGTGCATCAGCTACTGCATTACCTTTACTAGGTGTATAGGTAAGCTCAAAATAGAAGGACTATAGGTACTCGACCCACCTTCTCTACCTTAGATTTAGGTCACACTGTGTAAAGATATACATATGCTTTTGTGGTCGGTGAAAACTACAAAATTCTCTCCCTACAGATAATGTCTCCAACAGCGCAACGCATTCAAAACTACAGCCAACTCAAGATCATGCGTCGGGTAATTCCTCTCATGTGGCCTCAACTTCCGAGACCCGTACATGACAACTCGGTCGCCCTGCATCAAAATGGCTCCCAACCCAATCCCTGATGCATCACAGTAAACTGTATAGCTCTACCCCTTCTCTGGGAGTATCAAGACCGGTGCTTATGTCAACCTTCCCTTCAGGTCCTCAAAAGAGGCCTCACAAGCTTCCGACCAAACGAACTTTACACCCTACTTAGTCAGACCTGTCAACGGTGCTGCTAAGCGGGAGAAGTCCTGTATGAAGCGTCTGTAGTAACTAGCCAGCCCTAAGAATCTCTGTATCTCAAACACGTTCTTAGGATGCTCCCAGGAAACTACTACTCTCACCTTCTCTGGGTCTACTGAAACTTTTGCCTCTGAGATAATTTGACCCAGGAAGTGAATCTGGTCCTTCCAAAAGTGGCACTTTCAGAGCATAGAATATAGCTGATGCTCTCTTAGTGTACTCAATACGATCCCACTGTGGGTGTCATGGTCGTGTCGAGTGTGACAGTAAACCAAGATGTCGTACACGAATAATACCACAAATGAATCAAGATACGGATGGAACACATGATTCATCAGATCCATGAAAGCTACTGGCACATTCGTGAGTCCAAACGGCATAACCGTATACTCATATAGACCATACCTTCTTCGGAAAGCTATGAGAGGTATATCAGATGGTCTAACACACAGATGATGATATCCGGATCTCAAGTCAATCATCAAGAACACTCGTGCTCCACAAAGCTGATCAAACAGATCATCAATCCTCGGTAAGGGATATCGGTTCTTAACTGTCAACCGGTTCAGCTTCCGATAATCCACGCAAAGTCTAAGGGTATCGTCCTCCTTTTTCGCAAAAGGACCAGAGAACCCCAAGGAGAAGTATTGGGTCGGATAAAACCCTTCGCCTATAGCTCCTCTAACTACCTCTTGAGCTCCTGCAACTCAGGCGTGACCATCCTATAAGGAGGAATGGACACCGGTGTTTCTCCTGGCACTAGCTCGATAGAGAAATCCACCTCACGTACCAGAGGTAGACCTGAAAATTTGTCCTCCAAGACATCCCTGAAATGATCGACAACTGGAGGGAAATCCGTCTCACAAGTCCCCTGGTCATCCAGATATAAGCTCGCAATCTAGGCTGTGACTCCACCTCGCCCATGATGCTCTGGTCTGGCTCGACTCGCCTGAACATCCCATTCTCCCTTGTATAGAAACTCTCCGCCCTCTGGTGATGTGAAACGCACCCTGCGATGATAGCAGTCTACAAAATCTCAAAAGGGAACCAACAAGTCCATACCGAGAATGACGTCATAGGTTGTCATCTCTAAGACATAGAGGTCCCAAAGGAAGTGACACCCACCAACCTCAAGGTGGCACTCCGTACACTGATTCACACCAGCCGTTCTAGTCCCCAACGGAGTGTCTAGCGTCATGATATTAGAAGAAGAAGAAACACCAAGCCCAAGGATCTCCACAATGGGTACAGATATGAAACTATGCGTAACACCCATATAAAAAAGTACTGAAGACAAGACAGAAGCTACAAGAATAGTACCTCTGACTGTGGAAGGTCTGGGATCCTGCTCCTGCTGGGTCTGTTGCACTGTAAATGCATGCCCAGTGTCGCGGCCCTGCGACACAGCCTGGCTACCCTGAGCTGTCCCTCCCTGCTGCCTCTGCGATCCTAGTGTCTGGCTACCAAGGCCACGACCACCATCTCTACCTGCACGCCCTGACCTATTCCAATTCCAAGACTGGTAAGAAGCCAGTGGTCCTGCTCCCACACACAGAGTCTGCACAGATCCCCTCTCACTAGCCACTGGTCGAAACTCCCTAAAAAAGCGCTGCAGATGACCCATCTTGCCCCAAGCTCGACACTCCACTGGGTCTCGTGGACACTGCGGTCTCTTGTGCCCCTCTCTACGACACTGGTAGCACCTGTCCAGACCAGCTGAAGAAGTTTCCTGGCTGGTACTTCCACCCTGATAGAAGTCTATCTATCTCTTACTCTTTCTAGAAGAAATAGTGCTAGTAACTGGTGTTGAACCGCCCTGGCCCACACCACTTGATTCTTGCTGGTTCCTCTCTGTAATCAACGCCTGATTCACAATCGCGTGTATATTATGTAACCTGAAAACATTCACCAGTGCTCGGATGTCATACTGATGACCATCCTCAAAACCTCTGGCTCTCAGCGTCTCATCACCCACCACCATGGGTGCAAAGAGCTGAAGCTCCGTAAAACGAGTAGAATAGTCCATCACTGACATAGCGCCCTACTGCAGATTCATGAACTCTCGAGCTCTATCTGCCCTCAGTATCTCAGAAAAGAAAAAGTCATAAAATACTGCCTGAAATTCTTCCCACGTCATGTCCTTATGATGCTCTAACTGGGTGGTAACATCCCACCACCTCTTGGAGGAATCACGTAGCATGTAAGTTTCGAGCTTGACCCTTGGCCCTGGAGGCGTCTCAAGATGCTCGAAAATAGTCTGCATCGACCCCAGCCAAGACTCCGCAGCCTGTGGTCCACCATCCCCTGAAAACGTAGGCAGATGTTGCTGTAGAACGATACACGAAAGCTCATCCATAGATGTAGCAGACTACGGTTCTCCTTAAAAAGTCTTCATAAACCCCATAAAACCTTCACAGAACTGCGCCTCCGCGCCTGTGTCCGGTATAATAGCCGGTGCCACATCTGGCTCTACTGGAGGATCCCCTGGTAGCCTATGGCCCACAATCTCTGGAGTATAATTGTTGCCGCTCTCCTGGTGAACAACTCGTGGTCGTCCAGGAGGCATGACACTACAAGGTCAAAATCACGCCTCAGATTATAGATTATTATGATCGAAAAGCGAACGAACCACAAAGGAAATAAGAGGAAGAAGGCATTCAAAATTGGAAAAACATGACTACACGGCGTGTACAATGACTACATGGTGTGTACTTGACTTTCCTTCCCCTGCCTGGGTCCTTCTACACGGCTAAGCCAAACGGCTTCTGTCGAACAAAACTACACGGTGTGTATAATATTTACACGACGTGTACGATGTTATTTTCCAACTGCCCGTGCCGTCTATGACACGGTCGACTACTCGGCTTGACACTACACGGCGTGTTACACCAGCACACGGCGTGTACACTACCCCGTTTCCAAGCCACATGGCTAACTCCACACGGTCTATCCTCAGAAAAGACTACACACGTGTCCCACAGGACTACGGCGTGTTCAGGGACATGTGACACTGGCCCGTGTTGTTAGTTACACGGCCGAGTCCCCA
The DNA here is from genome assembly GCA_963277665.1 of Viscum album. Classification (NCBI taxonomy): domain Eukaryota; kingdom Viridiplantae; phylum Streptophyta; class Magnoliopsida; order Santalales; family Viscaceae; genus Viscum; species Viscum album. The sequence continues at coordinate 1,705,059,920 of OY728143.1, read as the reverse complement.
GGTCACACTACACGACGTGTTCTGTATAGGAGTTCCCTGACCTTTGTTGTGAGTTACACGGCCGGACTCTGGGTCAACACTACATGGAGTGCACAAAACTACACAGAGTTTTTTACCCAAGCCCTTCCCTACCCCGTGTCACCGCCCACACAGTTTGTGACATGGGAAGAGACTACACGGCGTGTACTCCGAGTGCACGGCGTGTACTCAAAAGGTTCATTTTTCTTCCCGAACAGAAGGATATACATGGCATGTATAAAGTACTACACGGCGTGTATAGTGGGATTCCAGATAGTATGCCTCAAAAACTTCCCCAGAACCCAGAAAACACTGAAAAACAATACCTAAGTGTCATATTCTGACCCGTGGGGGCTCATACTCCCCACGAATCAAATTTTGACATCTTATATGTGTTATAACCAATAAAAAGTCAATGATCCACAAAATTCTGGTAAATGGGGGCCCATACTCCCCAAAAACCAGAGATTGGCGTCCATTCTATATACAAGCTCACACAGGGACTACCCTATCACAGAAACAGGTATTTATCAAGTAGCTATCACAACAGCATGTTTTTCTAGCACAACTTCTATCACAATAACATGAAATTTCTAATTCACCTACATGGCATGGAAACTATGGATGGAATGTAATATCTAACATGTGCCTATATGATGCATGAGATGGCATACCCTCATCTAATCAGGTTGCATCTCAAGAGAACCCATAGAAAAAATATAAACAGCACAATCCAAGTGCGTCACCCAATGGTGAAAACACATCAACCGTAAAATTGCAAAATCAAAAGAATGAAAAATACGAGGTAGACTGGATCTTCCCTGTACATGGGTTAGCTACGCCCGGGCACATCTTATTACCAACTACCATTCTGTCTTATCCCTGACTACGACTCCAAATAGTAAGTCAATGAAAAGAAACACCGTATGATACAACTTTGTAACGTCCCGGACCTGGGTACCACGCAACAGGTTCCCCGAGCCCGGTTCGCCACATGACTTCAAGTGAATTTCCCCAAATTCCAGAGACTGTCGACTAGCAGCGAGGGCCTAGGTCTGATAGTGGGGAAACTATGCCCTCATTTGTCAAAGTGTAGCGAAACGGAATAAAAAAGAAAACATACACCAACAGTGGAAGCAGTAAACCATACACAACTGAATTACACAACAACAGTGGATATGACCAACAATATGTAAATGATGATGCTACATGTCTCAAGTTCTAAGAAAACAGCAAGAACATGTTATACATCGATATGACACAACCAAAAGCAGAGTACAACAAAACAAAGAAAAACAGCTGGCAGCGGCATCGTGAGCCTAGGCTTGGCCCCATGCCCTCCTACTCCTCTACAATAGTCAAGTACCTGTATAGGGACTCTTTCCCCTATCCACACCTGCAGAAATGTAATTTGTTTGGGCTGAAAAGCATGACCCAAACAGGGTATGAGAAATATATCTCAGTAGGCACCCACCAAAGGCTTGTGCCCAACTGCGTGTAAGCATGCAACGGTAGTGTGCAGTAGTAAAAATGAAATAATGTAATAAGTACCCAAAATTAACAACTATAATTTATATTTCCATTTTTAATATTCATTTAATCCATTTAATACACGAAATCACCACAGTGCATTTCTACGTAAACAGTCCACGTCCTCAGACAAGAAAAACCTTACCATCAGGTAAGCAGAACCCAACCCGCAAGTAATTGCCCTCAGGCGTAAAAGAATTTTTCCCTTGGGCGTAGGTAGTGTCTCCCTAAGGCACAGAGTTTATTGACCTCAGGCATGGAAGAAGTTTCCCTCAGGCTGAAGTAACTACTACCCTCAGGCTAAACAGTGTAGTGCCTGCAGGCTAATCACAACAACGCCCCCAGGCTAAACAGGTTACCGGGCCATGCCCAACATATCAAAATGCAGTAAACAAGCAATTCCTCTCAAGACAATTCTACAATTACTTCATTAAAGGCATACCCTCGGGTATCCTGGCCAAACGACTGAACAGTGAAACACACCCCTGGGGTGGTTCCGGATCCATGCAACGATCCCAACCATCATTTTATTATCACAATTTAATCACCTATGCAATTCCAGGCATTAAATATAGCAATGGCCTCAGCCACACGACACCCCAACATGGGTTCATGGCATAAAAACACACAAAAACACACAACTGTTGGAAAACAAACAGAATGCTACCTACCTTATACACCAACAATCGTTATACCCGAACGTCGACTCCAGAAACGCCCAAGAACAGTGTAGATATGATGAAGAAAAAAACCCATTCAAACATAAATAACATCTGTTAAGGGAAGAATTGGTAAGAATGGCTTAAAAAGGAGAAAGGTCTTACCCGTGCAGTTCCAACAAGATCGTCCGAAGCCGAATCAGATTCCAGACAAACACCCGACGGATCTTCAATGTTCCAGCCGTACTCCTTGGATCCAAAATGGCTCAAACGCCTCCTCTGCCAAATGAGGAGGCTACTGCCTATTTTAAGCCGAAAAAAGTACACAATGTGTAATTTTGAGTACACGGTGTGTACTTCTTTCATTTAACTGTTCATTTGGTGGCACCGCCACACTGTTCACCCGTCGACCTAAGTACACGACATGTACTCCAGAGTACATGGCGTGTACTGTCACCCAACTGGCGGCGACTCCACCGCCTTACTATTCAATCCTTCCAACTAACTGCACGGTGTGTAAGGTACCACTACACGACGTGTAGTCGGTTCCTACACCCCTCGTCGCCGACAAGGCTACACACCTCGTGTACTCATCCAAACATGGCCAAAAGTACACGGCATGTGGACAAGGTACACGGAGTGTAGTTTTGAAATTTAGCATTTTTCCCCATTTTCCATATTTTCTCAAAAACACTAATGGAATAGGAAAACGAAGAAGCTCATACCTCAAAAATAAGAATCGTGTTCTCACACATGAGACCTACTAATCCATCAAGGGGCTATGTAATTCTAGGACCCACTTTTAATTTCAGTTCTAGTTAATTCCCCATACATTTAATGTTCAATTTAATTAATAATTAATATACCATATAATAAAAGTCTGTAAGGAGTAATGAGTACATAATTTCAATATTTTACTAGTCAATCAAGTGACATTATAAGTAACACACCATATATATAAATAGTATATTGTTTTGGAAATAATCATATAATTGATATAATGAATAAAAAAATATAAGATAAATTTAATCTCTAATTAATGACGACCAAAAAATGGTGAATATTTAAAGAGAATGTTAAGGTCCAAAAAACAATCAAGAAATGTATTGTCAATACATTCCATGGATAAATAGATAACAACCAATATAGTTAAATAATATATTTTTTATCATTACAACATATGAAAATTAGGGAATATTTTTAAAATAGGGTTTTTGTTGTAGATGAATTGAGATATTTTAAAAAGATAATTAATAACAATGGTGATGAGAATACACTTTTTACTTTGAAACAATCATTTAAAAACATGAAATTTATAAAATATTGGGAAAAATATTTTCATTGAAAAAAAATTCAAATATATCTTAAAAAATTAAAATCATTGAGTGGTTATGAAAGTAGTAAATTTTGTTCATTTAATTCTTTTTAAGAAATAATTAATTTCTTAATTTTATAAAAACTAAAAAATTAGATTTTTTTGAAAAAAACAGGAATATTACTATAATATATCATTTAAAATTTAAAAAATATGTAAAAATATCTTAACTAAATTTTTGTATAATAGTGAAAAATATTATTTAGAACATTTTATGTTAAATGTGGACATGGAATAAAAATATTTTTGAACGAACAGTAAAACATACACAATTTTCCATAAAAAAATTCAGTATCCTGAGTACATAAAGAGATGAAAACAAAAGTAAAATATATATTCTATTTATATAATTATAGAATGATAAAATGGTTTTGTTTTAAGATAAAAATCAAGAATAATTCCCCTATTTGAGGCTTAAATATAAACAATCTTGAATAAGGATTAGATTCTGAAACACACCCCTACAAATTTGGTAACAATCAAATCAATATCCTCATGACAGAAGTAACATAATATGAATAAAAATGATCAATACAAATTGATTCATGATATAACATATCAAAAATGAATTATATACACCTAATAAAATATTTTTTTGAATAACATAACATATGATCAACAAAAGACAATTTGTGATGAATTCCCCTTATAAAGATTATATTATTGAATTGAGAATTAATCAATAAATTGATTATGTAGGATAATTATGAATCCAAATTTAATTTAAATAAATCATAATAAAATACATATTTATTTCCGACATTATAATGGCTTTAAAATGTCAATTAAGTATAATTATAAGATAATGAATTGAAATTGGGTTACAAAATCATTACTTTTTCCCTTTGTGTTCCCTACCTTAGATTAATAATAAAATCATTTTAAGATAGATATATCATCACCCCAGTGTCAATGGATATGTAAATGGATATTTAGAGTGGTATTGTAGTAGTTTTATGATAGAAAATAAAAAATTTCATTACATAAAAAAATTTATGTAAGACCCTTTTTATTAGAAAAAATCAAATGTTTTTTCAACAATTTTCCCTCATTAAGTGTCACAAAAGTAATTATAAAAATTGAATATGGAACCCAATAGTGCCAGGAATGATATAAATGAAAATATTTTATCTATATGCGTCATTATATAATTATTATAATTTTATAATTATTTGAAAATAAATTTTAATCATTAAAAAATATTTAAGGACTTTTTGTCACTAATCAAAATACAAGAATTTAAAAAAACCAAGACTAATAGAAAAATTTAATATAATATATTATATAATAAATTTTAACTCCTAAATATCTTTAAATTTGTTTGGATAAAAATATAATATAAATATTATATTTTTTATATTTTATAAAATTATTTATATAATTATTTTACAATTTTCATATATGTCGTGCCATCATGGTGAAAGTGTTTTAGGAAATTATAATAATTTTCACAATTGAAAATAATTTATTAACACAGTTTTTATTATAAATCTTTATAATAATTATTTTCATACATATGGAATATCTATTCTCAAATTTTTAATGATAACATAATAAATATGTTTTTTATATTTCCCACATCGCACAATCATTGCAGAATAATTTTGATAAGATTTATTCTATAAAATAAAAATTTCAAAAATATCAAAAAATTATCATTTATTCATATAAATGGATATAAAAGTCACTCAAATAGATTTCACTTCTCAATTATTTTCAATAGGCCACGAACTTTGATTGTTCTTGTGTTGTCCAAGCACTTCATCGATAATGAAATGGATTATCATATTTATAATGATGTAGATGAAACAATATATGTTTCTAATTGTTATTTTTATTATATATGTATTAAGTTATCATACATGAGTAGTTCAATTTGTTTCAAAAAATTTTACCATTTTTCTATAATGATAACATAAAAATGCATGGTATCTCATAAATACAATATTTTTCCCATTAATAAAAAACATTTGACATTAAGAACATCAAAAAAATAATGTAAATCGAATATATATTTTTAAAATCATAATAAACTTGTGTTTAGATACCTAAAAGTCATTCAAGACCCTATATTATCCAAAAATATCAAACCTTAGACATTTAAATATATTTATTTTAATTTTCTACCATCTTGTACAAGAATTAAAGTAACAATGTGTATGTATTATCGGTAACTATATAATTTATAAAAATTAAAAATAAATCAATATTAGAAATAAAATATGATCATTATTAATGTAATCCTTTTTTATAATATTTATCATATTTTAATTATTATTATAAAATATTATAATTTATTAAAAAAAAGAGAGTGGTATTTTGGTTTTATACATTACATAAAAAATATCAATGTTATTATCACTGTGTAATAGAATAAATCTAACAATATATTTATTGAATGTTTTGGGGTGATTTTAATGTTTCAAAACATAATTTTAACATGGTTTAACCCATTTTACCTAGAATAAGGAGATAAATTTTAATGTGGTTGCTATTTATAATGACCATGAATAACGAGATCTATTTACTAAAAAAGGTCATCACTGTTAGAAATAGATAATTAATTTTTCAATATTCAATTCACGTAAGTTGAAAAATTTAATTTAAAATTAAACCTTCGAATCAAAATGAAAATGATATTTTTTATAAAAAGTGCCTTCATATGTATAATAATGTTTGTATAAAAAACTCTTGTATAAAATTAATTTAAATGGACATAATCATATTATTAGTTATAAAAATGTACCAATAATTTTTTAATAATAATCCAAAATAGAATATTAATTTATAAATACATTAGAGGGAATAAAAGTATTAAGAGAATGAATTATATTTCCAAATTTGTTAAAAAAATAAATTATTTTAGTAAAATAAAAATATTTCAGCCAAAAATAATTTTGAAATGATGATCTAAAAAATTATGTTCATTATATTTAATTAATCTTATTAAATATTCCAAAAATTAATTATAACATTTTCTTATAAGATAAATAATAAAAATAATTTTTGAATAAAATGCAATTTTGAATAATATAATGAATTTATTAAAATTTGTGTTCTTCTATCCTAAAAATATACGAAAAAGTTTTTATTGGTTAAGATATTTATATATATTTCATAATGTTTTTATTTATATTCATACCAAACAATTAAGAGACTATGTTTTAAAATTCATATTTGAATAATAATATTTCAGTATTAGTTTATGCTTGGTGTAGCCTATTGTATACGATATCAAATATTGTGATAATTTAAAATATTTGAGTGTAACATAATCCCCCAACGTAAATTTTATCCTCATAAACTAATGTTGTTCTTGGTAATCAAGGGTTTGACATATAATAAAATATTTTATGTAAAAAACACATCATTAATATGGTTAAACAATTCCTCTGAAAATGAGGCAATGATAAATACAAAGGTCATCAAAAATAACACAAAACAATGTATCAAAATTTGAAAAAATTTGTGGAAAGTGAAAATATTGAAATATAATTATGAACTAACACCCATGTATCAATAGAGAGTTGTAGAGAATATAGACATGATATTATTTACCACTAAAAACCATAAATTTATGATAGGTTAAAAGTCCATTGATTCATCATAAATATAGATAATTAGATAAAACTTTTCTCAATATCCTTTTCTTGGAGTTGAGGAATTAATTTACCATTTATACTAAGAATATAATAAAACTTAATTACATGACATGTATAATCTAACACTTAATTTCATCCACAATTTCATATTTTCACTAATTGATTAGTATTCAAAGTGAATTTTTCATACCTAAATCATTAAATTCATCTTCAAACAGGTTACATAATAATTAAGTGGATACAAAGATATTCTCTATCCTTATATATTAACCAAAACAAAAATGGTAAGTATAAGGTAAGAAAATTCAATAATGGAGTAACCAATCAAATAATAAAATAAAACAGTAATCATTAAATAATTAACATTAACAACCAAAGTCCAATATTTATTATTTGATTAATGACATGTCTTAAAATTCTTAAAAAATATTCCCAACCAATTTCTAAATAAAAAACAAGGATTTAATCTCATATTTATTCAATATTAATTTGATCACTATCCCTAAAAAAATGTTTTACTCATAAAGTCACATTCCCAAAAATATATATTACCTAATTATTTAATCTCGTAAACATGGAGATTATTTTCATAAATGTTATGAATCCTTCTAAATTCACATTAAAATCATATATGCTTCCAAAATAAAATTTATGTTTTCTTCATAAAATGAACTCTCTTCTTATCTAACAATAACAGTTTTTCTTTGATCATACAATATTACTTAAAATATTGTTATCTTCTTCTAAAATAAAAATCATAAAATAATTACAAAGTCTATTTTCAATTATATTTTTATCTATATGATAATACACACATTCCAAAATTTTAAAAACCCACAATTACAATAATATCAAGGATCATATAAACCTTAAAGGTTATCAATAACATTAAAAATATGCCCATAAGCTAAAAATAAGTATTCCTCAAAATAACCATTCACTAAAACACTTACATTACCAAAGGTTTTTTATACAATAATTATCAACCAAAATATCATTATCATATTAAAATAGCATCCCAAAAACCTCAAAATATATATCTATGCCATTATTATAATGATAAATGATAGAAGTATCTACCCATTATGGTACATATGAACCTTAAAATATCTTCATAAGAATAAAAAACATAGTGTCCTTGGGGTATATCCACAAAACCTATGATATAGTTATGTTCATGATTATATTTTTTTTTTAATCTAGTTCTCATGGTTTCTATGAAACACACACTAATACCAATTCTAATTACCAAGACTAAAGTATCCCAAAGATGATGGTTACATTAAAACACTTGTACTAGATATAGGTAATCAAATCAATGTTGACTGAACAGTTCGATTCCCTTGGAAGACAAGATACATACTTGAATATAACATATATTAGAAACATACAATTAAAAATCATAAAAAATAGAAATTTTTTATTCAATCATGAATATAAATTGAATCAATCACAGTACACTTCAAGGAATACTGGGAAAGTAGGAAAAACACCGGAGATCACAACTGCTTAGTACAGGTATGCATAAAATAGAAACTAACATGGTATAAATACATCATAATCAATATTTCAATTTAAATATTTGAAAACAAATTCCATTTAGTCAATAAAATTATCACAATAGTAATATTTTAAGAATAAATGAAGATCAAATAATTGCATATAAATTAGAACATGAGTCGGAAAATTATACATGGATAACATAATTATTCACATATTGACATGGGTATCAACAACATATGTCATAATGATGGAACATTTTCTTTACACATACAAAACATAACCTTGAGGACCGATACAAAGACTGTTTAATAATATAATCAGGGATTTATGTTAAGATAGTTTTATAAATTGGTTAGAATTGACCAAAAACCAATTTAAATAAGTCCATCCAACTATTATATCTCACGATATCTAATGAAGCGTGTATGGTCAATGTAATCCCACTAGTCATTGTATGTCTACTTTATTCAACATATATTGAATGATTATTTTAATTCATTAATAGTATTCATTATTAATAAATGACATTATTGAGTAAATAAGATATAATATCTATTTTTCCCTATTCAATCATATAAAATTCAATATAAAAGACCATATATAAAAAAATATGGTTTATAATGAAACTAAAATCCTTAATACAAATAATATTTATATTTAATAGAAATGAAATTTTCAAGGAATGATGATCACAAAAGAGTGACTTTTTCAAGACAAGTTAAGGACTAAAAAATTAAACATTAATTTGAATTTCAATACCTTTACTAGTCTAACTTTACATAATATATCCATATAAATAGTAAGGATGGTATCATTACAAAATATAACTAATATAGTATATGTATGTTAAAGTGATATTGTTATTGATGAAATGAATAAAAAAAATGATCATAAAAAATATTATTGAGGAAATTAAACATCTCACATTAAAAATCACATTTAAAACGAAAAATTTCAAAAAATATTATGGAATCATTTTCCATTGAAAGCATCCCTGTAAAATTTTAAATGAATATTCATGGAATTTAGTGGCCATTACTGTGGGAAAATATTTTAATTTCATATAATTCTAAAGGAACATTTCTTTAATATGATTGCAAGATATAAAAATTTTTATTTTGTGTATAACAAAAAGTTGATTCTTTTTAAACCTATTTTTAAAAAGTCATGCATGGGAGAAAATATATTTAATAAATAATTGGAGTCTATTAAAATATTTATAATGGTATTTTTATAGAAATATGGATTTAGAAAAAAAATATTCTTAATGAGTACATTAACATGGTCTATTTTTCATAAAATGTACTTTTAGTCCTCTAGGTACATAATTTGAGTAAAATGAAAGGAAAAAGTTTATTCTCTTAAAATATTTATATGAAGAAAAAATATGATCATTTTAAGATATCAAGATCATATAAATCACTATTTCGATGCGTAAACATAACTAACCTTGAATAATAATGAGATTGTTAAATAAAGAACTACCACATTGGTAACATTCGAATCATAATCAACATGATAGATATAAATTCAAATAAAATAATAAATACAATCAATACGTGGATATTAATGATATAACAAATCAAATGGGATGTACAAATATCTCATAAATGTATATGTGTTTGTAACACATAAAATATCCCAATGAAGTAAATTTGATTTGAATAACCCTTTTAATGATCATATCATTGAAGTGAGTCTTAATTGATGTTGTGATTATGTGAGAAAAGATTACCCATAATAAAATCAAGTTTCTAAATAGACAAAATCCTAACATAAAAAAGCTAATTAATTATAACTATTACCTATTGAATAGTATTGAGGTATGAAACCCTTACAATTATCTTTGAGTATCCTTCCATAGATTTAGGTTATGGATAATATAATAGAGAAATATGATCACCCTTTTGATGAGTGGGCAAGAAAAGTTAGGTTTAGAGAGGTATTTGAGCATTTTTGTGAGAGAAACACCGAATTTTTTTTGTGTAAAAAAATGCTGATGTGAGTCCCTATTATGTGAAAAAATCAATAGTGTTTTCACAATTTTTTCATCTTTAAGGGTCTAAATGTTAATTCCAAAAATGAAAAGTGGAAACCATAAGAAATACAAATTATATTCACAAATATTTCATATCTATATGTCCCATGATATAATTTCGTAATGGTTTATAATAATTTATAAAAATTATCATCAAATATTATTTAAGGTATTTTCAGATACTATTGAAAATTTATGACTTTAATGACATAAATAAAAATATTTAAATATAATATAATATCATATATAATCACTTACACACCTTAAATATCTATAAAATTAAAGGGATACCTAGACTCATCAAAATATTATCATTATTAATATTTAAAAAATTATTAATTAAATTGTTTAATTGTTTTCATATAAATCACATCATCATTGTGTAAAAGTTTTAGTCAATTATAATAATTTTTCAAAACAAAAAATAAATTGTTATATTTTTTTGTTTTACATAATATTTATCATTTATTTTCATTTATAAGGGATATTTAACACCATTCATGAATAAGAGATGTATATAATATGATATTTTGGCCATTTTCCACCTTTGTATACATTTAATGAGAGTTTGGATAAGAATTTTGTTATATGAATCAAAATTTCAAAACTATAACAAAATTATAATTTATATATACATAATTGGTAAATCAAGTCATGAAAAAACTTTTCACTTCTCAATTATTAAAACTATAACACAAAATTTTATTTTTCATGTGTTTTCCATGCACTACATCGACACTAAAAAAATATTTTCATTACTATCCTGAAACAAATTCTACTATATTAAAAATAATATCTATCTATTCTATTAATTAATAATAAATTTCTGATCTCATTCATGTCTTGAAAACATATTTAATCTGTTATTTTGAACTTTTTCACCTTGTACAATCATCACAAAAGCATTTAGATAAAAAAAAATTTATATGACTAAAAATTTCAAAACATTAAAAAAATTATCATTTATATATATTACGAGTCAAAAAAGTCATGAAATGGCATTTCAATTATAAATTATTGTCACTAGGACATAAAATTTTAATTTTCCATTACTGTAGATACACTACATTGACACTAAAAATGATTTTCATATTTATCATGAATTAATTTCTTATTTATATGTTTTGAATTATTTATGTATGGTATTTGTATTTTATTATCATAATAGTGACATTCGATAAATTTTAAAAATATATATTTCATATTTATGTTATGGTAAAATCTTAAAATGTACAATATCTCCTGACAAAGATATATTTTTTCAACAATTCACTATAAATGTACTTTAAAAATGTTATGAAAATAATGGAATTCAAATAAAAAATATTAAAACATTAATTAACATATCTTTATATCCAAAATATCACTCATGACCCAATATTATCTAAAAAAATCAAATTTAATATATTTAAATATATATATTTTTTGTTTCGTACCTGCTTGTATAAGAGTTTCATCAGCAATGTGTAAGTAATATTCTTTATATAATAATTTATAAAAATTATAAATAAATTACTATAAAATATATAATATAATTATACACAATTTATTATGTGCTTATAATTCATAACTATTTTTATCGTTACAATAAAATAATGATATCTACTAAAACAAATAGAGTGGCATTTTGTTCTTAATATTTTATAAATAATAATTAACTACATATCAAAGTAAAATTGAATATATTAGCCATATTTTTCAGACATATATTTTTATGTAATAAATAAACTTATTCAATATTATTGGATTATTTTTTATTATTTTAATATCATTCACCGCATTTCTATCCTGGTTTTACACGTTTACTATTTCTAAGGTGATAAATTTTATTTTGATTACTAGGAATAATCACCAAAAATAATAGTGTCATATTTAATAATTTTATTACTCGTGAATGAAAATATTTTATACAACTTTCTAGATTCAATTCACATAAGTGAGAATATTAAATTTAAAAATAAACTTTTAATTCATGATGAAGACATTTTTATAAAAAATGACTTGTTATGTATAAAAATGAGTTTATATAATATTCATGTATAAAATTAGTTTCAAATTCAATAATTTATTTTGTTAAATAAAAAGAAACTAATTATGTTTTAAAGGTAATTCAAAATATAAATATACTTTTCTATCACTTGAATGTAAAACACTAATTTTTTTAAAAATAAATCTTTTTCACTGTTATTTGATAACTAATTCCTTGAAGACAAATAAAAAAATTCACAATAAGATAATTTTAAATTTCTTATTTAAAAAAACATAGTTCTTTATTTCAAGTAGTTGGTGTTATATGATTCCAATTTTGGAATTTTGGGGTTCTAAGCACTTGTTAATATTAATAGACACACAATTATCGGTGAATATATATTCACTGATATTATTTTTTTATTGAGTTAACCTTTTGTAGTTAGCCACTTCAAATTAATTTCACTTGTTTCCTTCTTATCCCATGTATAATTTCTAATTTAATTTTATATTTAATGATGTCATGTGGTATTAAATGTATTCATTTGTGTAATTTACAATTGATGAGATGTATTTTATGATTATGCTCAGGGTGTTTTTTAGTATATTGTGAAACAATTTATCTTACATATTTCATCATGTAAGCTATGTAGTGTTCATAACAAATCATAGGGTGAAAAATCGTTGTTAAAATTTTGATTATTTAGATGAAGTCATAATCTATAATGACCGAAAATTCGTTGAACGAAACTTCTTCTCTTATAATTATTCCATATATTATAAACAATATTAAATCACATATAAAACACAATACAAAGTTAATTAACAATGTATGAAGGAAATAAAATGTATTTATAGAAATTAAAAAATTGTTACATATAGAAAAGTAATTTGTCATTTGGAATAGTAAAACGACAATTTGGAATAGTAATCCGACCAATCAAATGGTAACCCCATAAATGATCGTATAAATAAAATATAGATATCTTATAAATGAAAATATTATATAATTATATCATAGTATAAGTGAATAAATATTTATAAATAATAATAATTTAGAGTGGGTATTGTTGGAAAAAAAATTTATTAATAATTTTATAATTATTATAATATTTTAATATAAAATTTCATAGAATAGAATAGATTCATAAATTACCTTTTTTATCCTGTGATTATAAGATAATTTTATGAGACCTTAATTTATTATTGAATTTTTTCAAAAAACTGTAATAATTTTAAAATATGTATTTTCTATGTAAATAGATACATTAATTACAAATTAAAATTATTATATTTAAAAAATTAATTTTCATAAAATGGAGATCATTTCTTAATTCAGCATCATAAAATATGGTTAGGTTTATTTTTTTGGATTTTTTAAAAATAATTGAATTTTTTATGAATAGAAAATTACGATTACTTACTGTATTTAACAAATACGTGAATTATTGAGTCATATATAATGTATGAATGATTTAATCCAAAAATATTGAAATATAATTCAATATATTAATATATTTAGTGATAAAACTCAAACTATACATAGTCTTGACCCTAAATAATAAACTAATAAATTAAATAATGAGAAAACACCCCTCACATCCCATAAAATACCACATATCACCACCTCTTCTTGTCACACCTTAAATGAAATTAATATTTTAAAATTTCTTCCCAATAATCTTACCAATCCCTTACCCCACGTTTGGGTGATCTTGGTCTCATCGAATGTCCAATCCCTTTACCCTATGGAATTTCTCATGGAAGAGAAATTCAAGATGTAAAATGCTTTTCTTTTTATTTTAATTATTTTATTTTATTTTCTTATCCTATTCTCACCTCTACATATCCAATAGGAATTATAAATCCATTATTTTTGATATAATGTAATTTTATTATGTTAATGGAATAATTTATCTTCAAATCACTTCCATTTTACATTTATTTTAAAAATGAAAATATTTTTCATGGTGTGTTGACTTATCACCACCGTAGATTACGCATTTTCATTTTTCTCTACCATATTCATAGCTGGTCATAAAACGATCATTATCATAAAAAATATTCATTTTCTCAAATTTTATGTTATATAATTTTTTGGAAGAAATATATAAATATGATATTAAATACAATGGTATGAGTTCATGAGGGTCATAAAATTCTCCAATTAAATTAAATTATTTTCATTAGCTATTTATCTTATGATATATCCTCAAACCATATAACATTATTATATATATATTATCATATAGTATTGTTTAATTATCATTAATTACATATATTTTCAAATTAATATAACTATTACAATTTTACATGAACTTCCATATTCAAATACAAGAAAATCAATCACGAAAACCAAGAAAACGAACACTCAGGAACAATGAAATTTAACAATATAACTCATCCAAAAGCCTATAAATAAAATTAATAAAACTATAACTAATGAAATGCATGTACAAAATTTTATTTATGTTTTAATTAATTAATTTAATTTGATTATCCCTTATACAAATTTTAAGAAATATTTTGGACAAACTGTAAGGGGAATTCCCAAACCGAACTCTCTTTCCTTGGGTTTTCCCTATTTCACTCCATTTTATTTATGGATGTTCCTTTAATTATCCTTAAATATCATTTCATTTTCCTTCCCATTTTTTATAATATATATGTTTCCAATTTATTTTTAGGACAAATGCATTGATTTATCTAAAAGAAGGTTTCTTTCATAAAACATAACTTTTAGTTCTTATGAGATTATACTTTCTGTGCTCATGATTTATGATTATTATTTAAATTTTCTTATTCCTTCATTATTTTGGGAACCCCAAATTTTATTCATGAATATATTATTTCTAAAATGATACCCATTTCTTTGCATTGGTTTTTTATATCCAAGATTGATGTACATTCAATGTGGCATGCTTCATAATGTAAATGTTATGATGTAATGGGTGCACCCAAAATTATATAGGACATGTAAATTTTAAGAAGTGATGGGATAACATTGATTTATATAACACACAAATGAATTGGTTAATGGGAAGAATCTCATGAGTTATTATAAAACATACATGATCAATATGCTAGCTTTGATCACAACTATGATTGGTATTTGACCACTAAGACATGATGTTTCATTTTCTACATTGGCACCTTTCATGTCTTTATCAAATACTTCCTCGCATGAGAAATATTTTCTGTTGATGATTATCGGAACCCATATAATATTTATTCATGTTCTTATCAATCCTTTTACTGGGATCTCAGCTCACCCCTTTTTGATGTATATCTTTATTTGATTACTTGTACTAAAGAGAACATGAGGGGAAATAAGAATCTTGAGAAGAAAGAATTATACAAATTATTATGTTCTATTATGTAAAAGTGATGTATAGTCATAATTTACCCAGGACACTAAACCATTGCATCCTTGTATTTTGAAACTATAATTTTGTTTATCTTTAAAGTGATGTGATAGTAATGTAAGAAACTTTGGGGCCACTATTGGTGGTATTGTATAATAATTTAGTTAACCTAGGAATGAGGATTAGATAACATTTGGTAAAATTGTTAATATGAGATTATGTATATTAAAGGAGTAAAATTGATTTGTTTTGGAAAATGATAAACATTGGGATCCCAATAGATTTTATTTTAATGATATTGGTAAAAAAAATTAAACCATTTATATTTCAGGATATGATTTGAACAATGATAATCTAGGAAAACAACCTATGTGAGGTAAAATATAGTTCTTAAAAAAATGCCATCCCCAATTCCCTAGAAGGTGTAGTTCAGAATTTAATGGCAATGATTACCAAACATTATCTTGATATTAACAAAAGCCTAACTAATGTGGAAAATCCTTATTTCCGTAATAAGGAGAAACTGACCCTAAAGTCATTTATGCGACCATGACCTCTGACATTTAGCAAATCTTTCAATACACTTTTCATGGAATAGTGGGTCAACTCAATGGGAAAGATATTTTTTCTACCTCACATTTATAAGATGCATATGGTGACTCTAGTTGTTTATTGTTTAGATATACATCCTAATAAATGGTGGGAGTTTATTAAAAACACCAAGCCAAAATATGAGATTGAAGTGTTTTAGTGGGAAGACATTATAAAAATTTATCTTCACAAGTATTTCACTCCAACTATTCGAATAATGATTGAGAGATAATTCATGGATCTATTGAAGAAGGTAGGTGAATTTATCACAAACTATGAAAAATATTTGACAAAAAATCCATTTTAAACTTCGTTTTTTGTTATAAAAATTATAGAAAAATAGATATATACTTTAGTTGTCAAAAACTAGTCCTTTAAAAGGATATATAAATTTGTGCCTATATGAGTTATAAAGAAGTTTCTAAATGTTTTCTCAAAGTGGAGATAGAGTTCAGAGAGTGGTCCCAAGGATATGTAGACGAGAAACAAAATGTGTATATTCAAGGAGGTGGATCTATTGAAAATGGTTGAAGGAAATATAAACTTATAATATGTCAAAAATCTGTAAAGAAGAATAATGGGAACTACCTCAATGGGATGGGGAAATTCTATATATTTGGGAGAGAAGGCCATTAGGCTCGAGGATATTGATAAGACTTGAGGAAGATGGATGATGTGGTGTAAGAAATGAGAGCACCACATATGGTTCAATGCTTAAATTGTATGGAACATGAAACCTATGCAAGATGATGCACTAAACCTCAAGTTCTTGATGGTAATAAGTGTAACGAAGCACCAAATCCAAAGAATCAATGGAATGTTTATACCATTAATACGGCTGAGGTGGATCCCGATAATGATATGGTGAAATGTAAGCTGGTTATTGATTCATGAATAGAGAAAAAACTCTATGACTATGGATCTATCTATTCATTCATATCATGCATGTTAAGTATTATTATTAAAACTCAACCTCAAAATAAGAAGGATGAGTTTTATGTGAGAAAATAAAATAGGGAAAACATTTCATCCAAATTATATAATACCTCCCTGGTTAATGTTAGTGGAATGAACCTCCCATAAAATCTAGTCAAAATTAATTTGGTGGAGTTTGATGCTATGTTGGGCATGGTTTCGATATCAATATTCAAATCCATCATCAACTGGTAAGAAAGGGATCACACACTTCACATCCTGAATCATCCTCTAATTTTTATAATTGTAAGGACGAAGATAACTCTAATTCAGAATCATTATTTTAAGTGTGGATATTATTTCATTGTGAGAAAGCACCTCCTGTTCGAATGATTGAGCTACATTATAGAATCATGCTCGAAGACATCCCCATTGTGAGTAATTACACTGATGTGTTACCCAATTAATTGTTTAGAATTCATCCTGACTGAGAGGTTGAGTTATCATTTTAACTATTTCTTTGATCACTACATATATTAAAGACACCATATATAATTTCCCCCATTGAGTTAGATGAGCTGATGAAGCAATGATAGAAAAATTTGACCAAGGGTTGTATGTGGTCGAGTGCTTCTCATTTGGGTGAACCATTCATATTCATCAAGATAATTAATAGATTAATGAACCTCTGCACTGACTATCGTGAGAACAAAAAAATTATGATAATGAACAAGTATCACTCTCCATGGATAGATTCATTGATAGATCAACTGAGTGTGGCCAAGAATTTCTCGAAGGCGGACCTTCGGTTGAGATATCCCCAATTAATGGTGGTGAAGGAAGATATTCCCAAGAATTTAATTTGAATGTGGTACTGAACTATGAGTTCATAGTGATGCCTTTTAGACTCACAAATTTTCTAGATATATTCCTATACAAAATGAATAGAGTCTTTAGAGATTAACTCTAAAAATTTGTGGTAGTCTTTATTGATGATATTCTCATATAATCCAATAGTAAGGGGTAATAAGGTGAGAATTTGAACATTGTGTTATAAATGTTTCTATGGGAGAAAAATTATGAAATTTAATGTAACTGTGAGTACTATATGGAGGAATTATAACTCTTGAGGACTGTTATCACCAATAAGATAATATCTATTGACCCTTCCAAGAAGAAAGAAATCTAATAGTTGACTAGGAAAAAATTGCAACTGAGATCTAGAGTTTCATTTGTCTTCTTAGGAATTACAAGAAATTTTTAAATAACATCTAACGAATGTCAAACCCACTAACCAAGTTGACACAAAAGGGAGAGTAGTTTTTCTGTCCTGGTGAATGTGATCACTACTTCAAAGAGTTGAAGGATAGTAATATCACCACTCTAGTAATCACACTACCAAATACGTATGGAACACTTTTTTTGGATTACAACTATTCTTAAAATAAGGTCTTAGGATGTGTACTGACACAAAATAATTGATTGGTAGCCAACACATCAATAAAGTTGAATATTCAAGAGAAAAACTATCATATAAATGATCTAGAGTTGTAGTTATGATCTTTGTATTGAAAATTTGGGGGAATTATATTTATGAGGGCAATTGTGAGATATATACGGTCCAAATAACCTCAAATATATAGTTAAACATAAGTAGATTAATAAGTGCCATGGAAAATGGTTTGATATTGTAAGAACCTAGATTTTTAGAATGGGTCAAAATCCCAACCCTGTTTGAATTTTTGACTTGTTTCTACGAAAGCTGGAGGAAATGGGATGATTCTGGAAATTTCTAGACTACATGCCGTGAACCTTTAAGTAAACGCTGGGTATATGTTAATCAAGTTTTGTCCATGTTCTCACCGAGTACATGTTGTGTGATGACCAGGTAGAAATTTCTTCCTACACACACCATGTACCCCCGACTGTATGGTGTCCATACATTGCGTGTAGGCATGTTGGCTGGGTAGAAACAGGTACATGCCATGTTCCACTTGGATACGCCGTGTAGTCTAGCCATGTATGAGGGATATACATGCTGTGTGGGTAAGTCAGTGAGGAAGAGAAGAGCAACCAAGTACACGACGTGTACCAATAAGTACACACTGTGTACTCATGTCGGCAGGTTGGCAGAACCCCAACCTCTAAATGAATAGTTAAATGACATATAGATGACATGTATTCATGAAGTACACATCGTGTACTTTCTTTTTTTCGCTAAAATTGGCATTAGACTTGTTTTTGAGGTAGAAATCATGTTTGTCACCCAGTTTCGCAAACCAAGCTGTCTAGATCTCTTTCATTCTCCTAGATCATCATCTAAACTTCGTTTCGATCATGGATTGATGCATTGTAACACCCTCAGTAAGTCCTCGATTCCTCTTTGTCCATTTTTTGATTTTCGTTCTAGAATGAGTTATAGGAGTTTGAACAGAATTGAATCTTTTGTATATTTACCGCATTTTAAACAGAATTGGTGGTGGATACCGAGGGATTAGCATCATACGAGTCTCGGGTAGGTGGTGAATACTTCATTTAGTGTTTTCGCGGTTGTTTGGGTGATACGGCCTTCGGCGTGATTTTTATTATTTTGAGTGGGACCTGTTTTATCTGATGTTTATTATTGAATTTCTTATTTGACCTATAGGATGCCTCTGGGTATGCA
The DNA here is from genome assembly GCA_963277665.1 of Viscum album. Taxonomy (NCBI): domain Eukaryota; kingdom Viridiplantae; phylum Streptophyta; class Magnoliopsida; order Santalales; family Viscaceae; genus Viscum; species Viscum album. Next base: position 1,705,039,691 of record OY728143.1, on the reverse strand, counting down.
CTGTTACAAGTTTGCGTGAGCGAGTCAGGTGAGGGGTCATTGCTCGTCATGGCATTTTGGTCGGGGAATTCCAGAATGTTTTTAATTGAAATATTAATGTGTCAAACTATCAGTTTAATTTATTAAATCCAAATATAAGTTGCTAGAGGCATTTAAGACCTCAGTGATGGTATGGGACAACACCCTGCATAGTGAAATTCAACTGTTTAGTTTTTCCTACCTGGTTAAATTTTTTTGTTTGAATATGTGATATATGAAATTTATGAATTTCATATTCTGGACCCTTTTGGGTTGTGTTGGGCTTGGCCCAGTTACGCTTGAGTGATTCTGATCATAGTTTGGGGATTTTCTCGGGTTACATTGGTTGGTTTTGACCACGGGATTGGGTTTCATAGACGTCGACTTGAGGTAGTACAACTGTCAGGTTGGGCATAGCCCGAGATACTAGGATGGCGATTCCATCAGACTTGAGCGGCATGATCAGAGGGACATGAGGTGTCAGATGAGTTGGTGACTTAGGTACTATATTGGTGATTACCGCTCACCCGGGACTTTGAGTAGTGTGCACAGAGAGATACTAAGTGATGAGGTGGTTTTGACCACTTGTGTTGGTAGAGACCCCCCGTAGATGCGGTTAGGTATTTTTTTTAGGAGTGATTTCCATAGAGATCCACGTGGGAGGTGAGGAGACTTCAGGGGATATCTTGAGACACAAGGTGTCAGGAGGCACACAGTGCAGGGTTATTATTCTTGGTCATGCCTTCGGGACGTCAGTACTTGAGACACAGGGTGTCAGGAGGAACATGGTTTCGTTTTACTATTCTTGGGCATGCCTTCAGGATGTCGGTACTTGGGACATGAGGTGTTAGGTGGCACAGAGTTCCGGGTTACACGAAAGAGATTTCGGCGTTGGGCGAAGCAGGTGACACTCCATGGTGGTTGTTGATCACCAGTGGAGTTTGGGTTTATTTTGGCATTGTACTGCTTACAGTTTTCCTTACACTTTAATGACTTCTTAAACACATATAATTGGTATGCACCGTTGGGTGGTATCCTACTGAGATTTGTCTCACACCCTACACGGTCCCTTCGGGACGTGTGTAGGCTTTATGGGTTTATGTGCAGGAAAGAGGCCATCTTCAGTAGTTGGGTTGTGTTAGTTGTTTTATGGAGATGGTATGGACCTGGAAGACATAACTAGCTAGGTTTTACTTGTTCTATTTTCATTTCTGTATCAGTATGCTTACTTGTTAGAGCTGCTTTTGGTTAGCCATTGGTGACCTTTTTATATTCAGTTGTGTATGTCCTATTTTGGATGCATGTTTTACTGTTTAGTTGTAGTTACATGTTATCATCATTCTATTGTGTTTTTGTTCGTTGCTGTTGTTATATTTACTACTTCCGTTGTTTAACTATATTGACTATGCTTCCGCTCTGTGGGTCTGGTTTGAGTCTGCTGAGTCTTTCTTTCCACATCATCTTTACTGTTATACTTGGACTAGTACCCTTATTTTGATCCTCCGAGAGCGTATATCCTCCCCACTAAACCTAATAGACCCTTGATGCTTGTCGGAATCCTTTGGCGTTCTGGGAGGTGCGCCTAAGGTAGTGACACCCGACCCGTTCGGCACTCTTCGGGTGGCTGGCCGGGTCCGGGTCGTTATGAAGTCGTATCAGAGGAGTTCTTGACAAGAATTTAGTAGCAGTGTTTTTCATTCGACTAATGAGATTGATACTTCTCTTTTTATTTCTTCTAGTTTTACTATTTGGGATATGGTAGGCTGAACATAGGTTGTTGTTACTGGAACTGGGGTTCTAGCTTTTTCTTGGGTTCCTACAACCCCAGGTACAAGGGATGGATTGAGTTGCCATGTGTAGGAATTGATATTTTGATTTTTCTCATATTAAAATTTATAGGATTTCCACATCGGAGGCTCACTTGATGTGTGGTGTTACTGATTGTGATGTGTGACCATAGACCCAGTGTGGTAAGGGAGAATTGGACCTTGGCCCAGTATGGAATGGCTTGGTTTCTTGGATTTTGATAGGCATATTTTAGGGTATTTCAATTTCATAATTGCACGTATGCTTTGTGATGTCATAATACCATGTGAATAAAATCAATTCCCATTCTTGTGTTCTCTAAAATATGAATAAGTGAAATTCCTGATAGAATTTCTCGTTGTTGCAATGTGATGTTCCTTGCTTTATATAATTTTAAAATTTCATGTTGCAGAATTTTGGGTCTGAATATTATGAGAGCAGGCAGGTACTATCGGTTGAGGTTATTTTTATCACCAGGATTGCATGACTCGGTAATAGGTTTGAGGCAACATGAGTTGTCAGGATGGGCCTGGTCTGAGTTACTTTTGATACTTGGCTCTGTTGAGGGCGGGTAAGGAGGCCATGAGGTTGGGATGCTGTGGGGCATGGGTTGCGGTGAGGGGGGAGTAAGTGTAGTTGTTATGCACTGCCTTTTACTGCTTTCCTTAACTTTATAGAATATAGTGTTATATATATATATGGGTTTTCTGGACATTTATGGTATTCAGTGGGTTAATCCTTCATGACTCGATGGAGCGTCAGGCAGGAGATGATACGGTGCCGCAGGATCAGGGTCATAATTCTGTACAGGCAGAGCACGAGTCGCAGGTAGAGGCTCAAGGACAGGATCAGCTTCAAGATCTAGTGGAGGCAGGACAATAGTCGGGTTTGGAAATATTCAGACCATGTCATGATGAGAAGCTCTGTGCTAGCCTACTCCGTGTCTTGGAGGGGATTGACAGAGGCACACAGGGTATAGAGCCTTCTATGGCGTATCTGACGTGGGAGTTCCAGTCGCAGCACCCACCACTTTTTCAGTGTGAGGATGGTTCGCAGGTGACTAAGAACTGGATATAAAGTATGCAGATGATCATCGAGTAGCTCGAGATGCCTCCAGGGCGGAGGGTCAAGTTGGCGACATACATGCTGAGAGGACCGGTGAAGCGTTGGTGGGATGTATAGGTACATGCTCGTAGGCATGAGGGAATTTTTTGGAAGGACTTCGAGGATAGGTTCTTTGAGCACTTCTACCTGGAGACACTGAGAGCAATGAGATCTCGGGAGGTCTTGAGTCTTCAGTAGCGGGATATGCCTATCATGGACTATGAAGCTACCTTCACAGAGTTGTCTCTCTTTGCACCTGGTATAGTAAGCGATGATGCGTCTAGGGTGAGGCGCTTCAAGGATGGCTTACCACATGCCATTTGGGACCAGGTGAGCATTTTTAGGCTGGGTTCCTACTCCGAGGAGGTGAATCTGGTTCTCATAGATGAGGGAAATGAGAGAGAAAAGTCTCTCTTGGGCAGGGCATTAGCTTCAGGTGATGGTTCGGATAGCAGGAAGTGAGGACGGAATGAGTTCTAATAGGGCAGTCAGGCCAGGGATTCAGCTAGACCACCTCATGGTAGTTCTTTAGTGATTTGATTTTAGTTTGGATGGTCGGGACATGTTCAGGCTTAGTGTGATAGGACTCCGAAGGAGTGTCAGGCTTGTGGAAATGATGGGCATCTGGAGAGGTTTTACAGGCAGCCTTCTCAGGTAGACGACAGGTAGGGACCAGGACAGATTGTAGTGTCTGGAGTTGGTTTGGGTTCGGTGCATGGAGAGGGTAGCTAGGGTTCATCTATATGTGAAGTACATGACAGAGCTAGTGGTACCCAGCTGAGGAGACAGTGGTCGGTGAATGGAGCCGCACCGCAGGGGGGTCAGGCATCAGGCAGTCGTACCTTAGGCCCGGTGCACACTGTGGAGTTTCCCGAGGCTGAGAAGGCTGGTGAGCCGACGAAAGTTAGAGGTACACCACAGTGTGGCCATGATCTCCATGTTTCCTTTTTGGCATGACCTGTAGAGTCATGTCTATTTTGAGTTCATGTGGTGCACATGATCTATGTGGACTAACTAGATGCTAGTCAGTGGGATTGGCACCATAACAGTGGTGTGATATATTTTATATATATATATATATATATATATATATATATGTATGAGATGCGTAGCATCAAGGCCTCGAGGATGCAAGTTACTTGAGGTGCAGTGGGCACCGAGGGATCGAGGATGTGGGTTACGTGAGGTGTCGTGGGCATTGGGGCATCAATGATGTGGGTTAATTGAGGTGACTTGGGCATCGGGTCTTCAAATATGTAGGTTACTTAAGGTGATAGGCACCAGGACATCGTGGAGGCGGACATAGATGCGGTGCGGGTTACATTGGGTGTCCGAAGTGACACAGGAGAACCAATGAGGTTTAGGGGTGATGATGCATCACGAAAGGAAAATGCGTCTAGAAAACAGGTTAGTAAACTTCGTTTTCATTGTGTTTTATTGGGTTGAGACTGGGTTAGGAGATTCCTAAGGTGGGGATCCCCCTTGAAGAATTTAGCGGGGACATTTTTAGACTGAGGATTTTTGAGATACTTTGATCGGGGTGGTATGTACGGTGCCATCTCCAGGTTTCATTTGATAGCTTGATGACGATCTATGTTAAGGCGGGGAGATTGTAAGAACCCAGGTTTTTATAATGCGTCAAAATCCCAACCCTATTTGAATTTTTTAATGGTTTCTAAGGAAACTGGAGAAAATGGGATGTTTCAAAAAATTTCCAGACTACACACCATTTACCATTAAGTACATGCTGTGTATATGTTAACCAAGTGTCAATTGTGTTCTCACCGAGTACATTCCGTGTGATTACCGTGTTAAAATTTCTTCCTACACGACATGTAGTTTTACACACGCCGTCTACCCCCGACTGTGTGGTGGCCATAAATGGCATGTAGGCCTATTGGCTGGGTAGAACCAGGTACCTATTGTGTTCCCCTTGGAAAATCCATGTAGTCCAGCTGTGTATGAGGGATATACATGGTGTGTGGGTAAGTCAACAAGGAAGAGAAGTGAAACTGGGTACATGCGGTGTACCCATAGGTAGACGTTGTGTACTCATGTCGGTAGTTCGGCAGAATCCCAGCCACCAAATGAATAGTTAAATGATATATACATGGTGTGTAGTCATGAAATACACACCATGTAATTTCTTTTTTTCCACTAAAACGTGCAGTAACCTCGTTTTTGAAGCATAACTCATTTTTTCACCCGGTTTCGTGAACCAAGCCGGCCAGATCTCTTTCCTTCTCCCGGATTGTTGTCCAAACTCTATTTCAATCACGGATTGATGCATTGGAACCCCCTCGGTAGGGCCTCTATTACCCTTTGGGCGTTTTGTTTGATTTTCATTAAAGAGTGAGTTATTAGAGTTTGAACAGTATTGAATCTTTTGTAGATTTACCTTGTTTTTGACCGAATTAGTGGCTGTTACCGGATGAGTAGAATCCTATGAGTCTTAGGTAGGTGGTGAATAATTCATTTTGTGTTTTCATGGTTGTTTGGGTGATGCGCCCTTTGGCGTGTTTTTGGGTATTTTGAGCGGGACATGTTTTATCTGCTGTTTATTATTGAATTAATTGTTGGACCTATGTGATGCCTTTAGGTATGCCCTGTTACCAGTTTGCATGAGCGGGCCGGGTGAGGGGTCATTGCTCATCTGGGAATTTTGGTTAGAGAATGACATAATGTTTTTAATTGAAATATTAATGTGAAAAATTGTTAGTTTAATTTATTAAATCCTGATATAAATTGCAAGTGGCATTTAAGACCTCAGTGCTGGTATAAGGCATCACCCTGCATAGTGAAATTCAACTTTTTAGTTTGTTTTTCATGGTTATGTTTTCTGTTTGAATATGTTATATATGAAATTGTTGAATTGCATCTTGTAGACCCTTTTGGGTTGTGTTGATCTTGGTCTAGTTACTCTTGATTGATGCTGATCATAGGTTGGGGCTTTGCCAGGGTTACTTTGGGTGGTTTTGACCATGGGATTGGGTGTCATGGACATTGGCTTGATGCAGTATGACTGTCAGGTTGGGCATGTCCTAAGTTACTAGGATGGCGATTCCATCAGACCAGAGCGGAATGGTCACAGGGACACGAGGTGTCAGATGAGTTGGTGTCTTAGGTACTATTTTGGGGATTACCGCTCACCCGAGACATTGAGTAGTGTACACATAGATATACTCTGTGATGAGGTGGTTTTTACCACTCATGTGGGTAGAGGCTCCCTTAGTTACAGTTAGGTATTATGGATAGGGGATCTTGCTATAGAAACCCACGTGGGGGGTGAGGAGCCTTCAGGGGATAGCTTGAGATACAAGGTGTCAGGAGGCACACGGTGTCGGGTTACTATTCATGGGCATGCCTTTGTGACATTGGTACTTGAGACACATGGTGTCAGGAGGAACATGGTGCCGGGATACTATTCTTGGGCATTCCTTCGAGACGTCGGTACTTGGGACATGATGTGTTAGGTGGCACATAGTGTAGGGTTACATGACGGAGATTCTGACATTGGCCGAAGTAGGTGACACTCCATGGTGGTTGTTGAGTACCAGTGGAGTTTGTGTTTATTTGTGCATTGTACTACTTACAGTTTTCCTTACACTTGCATGACTACTTAATCACATATATTTGGTACGTACCATTGGGTGGTATCCTACTATGATTTTTCTCACACCCTGCACGGGCCCTTCAGGACATTTGTAGACTTTATGGATTTATGTGCAGGAAAGAGGCCAACTTCAAGAGTTGGGCTGTTTTAGTTGTTGCATGGAGATGGTATGGACCTGGAGATCTTACCTAGATGGGGTATACTTGTTCTGTTTGCTTTTCTGTATCAACATGCTTACTTTTTGTAGCTACTATTGGTTAGCCATTGGCGCCCTTTTTATATTTAGTTGTGTATGACCTATTTTGGATGCATGTTTTATTGTTCAGTTGTAGTTACATGTTATCAGGATGCTGTTGTGTTTATTTCCACTGCAGTTGTTATATTTACTGCTTCCGCTATTTAACTATATTGACTATGCTTCTGCTCTACGGGTCTGGTTCGTGTCTGTTGAGTCTTTCTTTCTGCTGCATCATTACTGTTATACTCGGACCATTACCTTTATTATGATTATCCAAGAGGGTATAGCCTCCCCACTATACCTAACAGACCCTTGATGCAAGTCAGAAGCTTTTGGCGTTTGGGGAGGTGCGCCTGAGTATGTGACACCCTACCCATTTGGGATATGGTAGGCTGGAGATAGGTTCTTGTTTCTGGAACTGGAGTTCTAGCTTGTTCTTGGGTGCCTGCAGCCCCAAGTACGAGGGATGGACTGAGTTTCCTTGGGTGGGAATTGCTGTTTTTCTTTTTCTCATATTACAATTTATATGATTTCCACCTCGGTGGCTCACTTTATTTTTGGTGTTATTGATTGTGATGTGTGACCCTTGAATCAGTGTGGTAAGGGATAATTGAACTTTGGCCTAGTATGGAAAGGCTTGGTTGCATGGATTTTGATAAGCACATTTTAGGGTATTTAAATTTCATAATTGCAGGTAAGCGATGTGATGTGATAATACCATGTGAATAAAATCAATTTCCATGCTTGTGTTCTTTGAAATATGAATAGGTAAAATTCTTGATTTAATTTCTAGTTGTTGCAATGTGATGTGCCATGAATTATATAATTGTAGAATTGTATGTTGCAGGATTTTGTGTCTGACCCTTATGGGAGTCGACATGTACTATTGGTTGAGGTGATTTTTATCACCTATATTGGGTGACTAGGTCGTCGGTTTGAGGAAACGCGAGTTGTCAGGACGGACATGGTCCGAGTTACTTTTGATATTTGGCTCTGTTGAGGGTGGGTAAGGAGGCCATGATGCCGAGATGTTGTGGGGCATGGTTTGCTATGAGGGGGAGTAAGGGTAGTTGTTATTCACTAAATTTTAATGCATTCCTTATCTACGTAGAATATATTGTTATATATATATATGGGTTGTTTCTCCATTTATGGTATTCAGTGGGTTACTCCTTCACGAATCAATGGAGCATCGGGCAGGAGATGATACAATGTTGCAGGATCAGGGTCAAAATTCGGTATAGGTAGAGCACGTTCTATAGGTACAGGCATAGAGATAGGATCAGGTTCAATATCTAGTGCAGGAAGGACAACAGTCGGGTTTGGAAATGTTCGGACCATGGCTTGACGAGTAGCTCCGAGCTAGCCTGGTACATGTCTTGCGGGGGATTGACAGAGGATCGTAGGGTACAGATTCTTCTATGGTGTATCTAACACGAGAGTTCCAGTCGCATCACCCTCCACTTTTTCAGGGTGAGGGTGGTTCGCAGGCGGCTGAGAACTGGATAGAAAGTATGCAGATGATCTTCGAGCAGCTCGAGATGCCTCTAGGGTGGAGGGTCAAGTTGGCAATATACATGCCGAGAGGACCAGTGATGAGTTGGTGGGATGTATAGGTACATGATCGTAGGCACGATGGACTGGCTTGTAAGGACTTTGATGATAGGTTCTTTGAGCACTTCTACCTGGAAACACTGAGGGAAGAGAGAGCTCGAGAGTTCTTGAGTCTTCAGTAGGGGGATATTCCAGTCATGGACTATGCATCTACCTTCACAGAGTTGTCTCGCTTTGCACCTAGTACGGTAAGTGATGACGCAACTAGGATGAGGCGCTTTGAGTATGGATTACGATACGCCATTCAGGTCCAGGTGAACATCTTCAGGTTGGGTTTATTCTCCGAGGCGGTGAATCAGGCGCTCATAGCCAAAGGCAATGAGAGCCAAAAGTCTCTCTTGGGAGGGGTGACAGCTTCAAGTGATGGTTCAGAAAGTAGGAAGTGAGGATAGAATGAGTTATAGTAGTCCATCCAGTCTAGGGATTCAGCGAGACCACCTTGTGGTAGTTTGCAGTGATTTTCTTTCAGTGTAGATAGCCGAGACATGTTTGGGCTCTGTGTGATAGGCCTCTGAAGGAGTGTCGGGCATGTGGACAAGACAGGTATCAGGATATGTTTTGCAGGCAGCCTTCTCAGATAGCCGGCAGGCAGGGACCATGATAGATTGGAGCGTTTGGAGTTGGTTTGGGTTCGGTACTCGAAGAGGGTAGCTGGGGTTCAGATATATGCGGAGAATGTGATAGAGATAGCGGGACCCAGTTGAGGGGTCACTGGTCGGTGACTGGAGTAGCACCACAGGGGGGTTAGGTGTCAAGCAGCCGTACCTCAGGCTAGGTGCACGTCGTAGAGCTGGAGGGGCTGAGAAGGCTGGTGAGCCGATGACAGTTAGAGGTACACCGCGGTGTGGCCGTGATATCCATGTTTCCTTTTTGTCATGACCCATAGAGGCATGTCTGTTTTGAGTGCACGTGGTGCACAGTATCTATGTGGACTGACTAGATTCTAGTCAATGGGATTGGCAGTATAACAGTTGCATGATATATTCTATATATATATGTATGAGATGCGTAGAATTAGGGCATCAAGGATGCAGGTTACATGAGGTTCCCTTGGCATCAGGGCATCGACGATGCAGGTTACTTGAGATGTCGTGGGCATCGGGGCATCGATGATGCGTGTTACATGAGGTTCCTTGGGCATCGGGGCAATGAGGATGCGGGTTTCATGAGGTTCTAGGCACCAGAACCTCGTGGAGGCATACACTGATGCAGTGCAGGTTACGTTGGGTGTCAGAAGCGACACAGGAGCACCAATGAGGCGTAGGGGTGAAGATGTGTCACGGAAAGAATATGCATCTAGAAAACAGGTTAGTAAACATGGGTTTCTTTGAGTTTTATCAGGTTGAGATCGGGTTAGGTGATTCATAAGGTGTGGATCCCCCTTATGGAATTTTCCTAGGACATTTTTAGGCCGCGGAAGTTCGGGTTACATTGATCGGGGTGGGGTGTATGGTGCGATCTCCAGGTTTCGTTTCATAGCTCAGGTACGAGCTATGTTCAGGGGGGGAGATTGTAAGAACTTGGGTTTTTAGATAGGGTCAAAATCCCGACCCTATTTGAATTTTTGACTAGTTTCTGAGGAAACTGGAGAAAATGGGATGTTTCTGGAAATTTCCATACTACACGTCGTGTACCTTTAAGTACATTCCATGTATATGTTATGAAAGTGTCGGCAGTGTGCTCACTGAGTACATTCCATGTGATAAACGTGTAGAAATTTCTTCCTACACTATGTGTAGTTTTACACATGCCATGTACCCCCAACTGTGTGGTGGCTATACATGGCGTTCATGCCTCTTTGTGGGAAGAACCAGGTACATTCCATGTTCCCCATGGACATACCATGTAGTCTAGCCGTGTATGAAGGATATACATGGCGTGTGGGTAAGTCAGTGAGGAAGAGAAGAGCAACCATGTACACACTGAGTAATCATGTTGGTAGGTCGGTTGAATCCCAGCAGCGAAATGAATAGTTAAATGATATATACACTGCATGTATTCAAGAAGTATATGTCATGTACTTTTTTTTGCTATAACGGTTAGTAGCCTCATTTTTGAGGCAGAACTAATGTTTTCCGCCTGGTTTCATGAACCAAGATTGTCGGATCTCTTTCCTTCTCCCGGATCATCGTCTGATCTCTATTTTGATCACGGATTGATGCGTGGGAACCCCCTCGGTAAGGCCTCGATTCCAATTTTTCCGTTTTGTTTGATTTTCGTTCTATAACGAGTTATAGGAGTTTGAATGGTATTGAATCTTTTATAGATTTACAGTGTTTTAAGCCGAATTGGTGGTTGTTACCGGAGGAGTAGCATCATATGAGTCCTAGGTAGGTAGTGCATACTTCATTTTGTGTTTTCACAGTGGTGTGGGTGGCATGGCCTTCGACATGCTTTCGGGTATTTTGAACGGGACCCATTTTATCTATTTTTTATTATGGAATTTCTTGTTGGACCTATGGGATGCCTTTGGGTATGCCCTGTTACTAGTTTGCGTGAGCAGGCCAGGTGAGGGGCCGTTGCTTGTTGGGGTATTTTGGCCGGGGAACGCCAGAATGGTTTTAATTGAAATGTTAATGTGTTAAACTATTAGTTTAATTTATTAAATCCTGATATAAATTTAGAGAGGCATTTAAGACCTCAGTGCCAGTATGGGACAACACCCTAAATAGTTCAATTCAATTGTTTAGTTTGTTTTGCCTGGTTATATTTTCTATTTGAATATTTTATATGTGAAATTTCTAAATTGCATCTTCTAGACCCTTTTGGGTTGTGTTGGTATTGTCCGGGTTACGCTTGAGTGGTGCTAATCATAGGTTGGGGCTTTGCCCGGGTTACTTTGGGTGGTTTTGACTACGGGATTGGGTGTCATGGACGTCGGCTTGAGGCAGTACAACTGTCAGGTTGGGCATGGCCTGGGTTACTAGGATGGTGATGCCATCAGACTAGAGCATCATGGTCACAGGGACATGAGGTATCAGTTGAGTTGGAGGCTTAGGTACTATTTTGGTGATTACAGCTCACCCGGGACTTTGAGTAGTGTGCACAAAAAGATACTCCGTGATGAGGTGGTTTTGACCACTTGTGTCGGTAGAGGCCCCCATAGTTGCAGTTAGGTATTTTGGTTGGGGTTATTAAAATAGAAAGCCACGTGGTTGGTGAAGAGCCTTCAGGGGATAGCTTGAGACACAAGGTGTGAAGAGGCAAACGGTGCCTGGTTACTATTCTTGGGCATGACATCGGGATGTCGGTACTTGAGACACAGGGTGTCAGGAGGCACATGGTGCTGGGTTACTATTCTTGGGCGTGCCTTTGGGACATCGATACTTGGGACATGAGGTGTCAGGTGGCACATAGTTCTGGGTTACACGATAGAGATTCCGGCATTGGCCAAAGAAGGTGACACTCCATGGTTGCGTTGTGCACTGGTGGAGTTTGTTTATATCTGTGAATTGTACTACATACAGTTTTCCTTACCCATTCATGACTTCTAAAACACATATATTTGGTACGCACCGTTGGGTGGTATTCTACTGAGATTTGTCTCACACCCTACACGGGGCCTTCGGGACATGTGCAGGCTTTATGGATTTACGTGAAAGAGAGAGGCCAGCTTCAGGAGTTATGCTGTGATAGTTGTTTCATAGAGATAGTATGGACCTGGAGGTCATACCTAGTAGGGGATTACTTGTTATGTTTTCTTTTCTATATCAGCATGCTTACATGTCATAGCTATTGTTGGTTAGCCATTGGCACCCTTTTTATATTCAGTTGTGTATGACCTATTTTGGATGCATGTTTTACTATTCAGCTGTAGATACATGTTGTTAGCATGCTATTGTGTTTATTTCCTCTACAGTTGTAATATTTATGGATTCCACTGTTTAACTATATTTACTATGCTTCTGTTCTGCAGGTCTGGTTCGAGTCTGCTAAGTCATTCCTTCCACTGCATCTTTACTGTTAAACTCAGACTAGTACCCTTATTTTGATCCTCCGAGAGGGTGTAGCCTCCCCACTATACCTAACAGACCCTGGCTGCTAGTTGGCAACCTTTGGTATTCGGGGAGGTGCATCTAAGGTAGTGACACCCGACCCATTTGGCACTGTTCGGGTGACAGGCCGGGTCCGGTTCGTTACAAATATCATCAAGGATTATGACTTCTTAACCCACTACCATCCAAGAAAAATGAATAAAGTGGTGTATGATCTATGTAGAATGTACCCCACAACATTTTCAAAGATTATAATTGAGAAGGATCTAATATTCTTATATTTTTAAATGATGAATAAGATAATCATTATATATGGAACATCAGTAATTCTTTCTAAAATGATTTCCCAACCATCCCTTATGGTGAAAATAAAGGATTCTCAAAGAAAAGGTGTTGAATTTCAGAAGATAGTGGAACCTATAAGAAATGAAAAGTTTTCACTGTTTCAAATTGATAAAGAATGAATTGTAAGATTTAGGTCATGACTATGTGTATTATAATATCTAGAGATAAATAAAGCTCTTTGGAATGACGCACATAGCTCACCCATCATTATTCGCCTAGGGAGGAAAATGATGTATCCATATCTCAAATAAAACTATTGTTGGGACAATATCCAGAATGGAATTTCTAAATATTTATCAATGTTTTTTGTATGTCAAAAAAATGAATGATTGAAGTCAAAATTCTAACGGTATGATGCAACCATTATCCATTCCAACATAGAAGTGGGATAACATCACAATGAAATTTGTCACTAGATTATGAAGAAGTTTAGAGGATTCAATGATATATGGTTCATTGTGGATCGTCATACAATGATACATCAAAATTCAATAAGGCTTTTCTGTGGATCAACTTGTACATATATAAAATTGGGAAGTGGTATGGCCTCATGGTGTATAACTATAGATTGTATCCTATCAAGATACGAGATTAACCTCCACTGATTAAAAGTTATTTTTATTAATACCAAGACAAAGCCACCTTACATTTCACAGGGGACGAAAATAGTGAAGGCCAAGAGAGTCCTTCCGAACCACATTAACACACTCCACAGGTAAAGAGTTAAGGGTGTCATAAACCACAAGCATCTCCTCAGGACGGCCCCAATGATCCAGCTCGTCTACCGCAAAGTTAGACTCCCTCAGATTATGGTGAACCATCATTCCCGGATAGGTCTCCACTTTCACCGGAGACAAATATACATTAGATCCCATGAGATGTCTTGATAACCCTAAAGAGATCTGACCAAAACCATCGAGTCTGATTCCACCTCTGTCACCGGGATCCCCTTCCTCCTACATACCATCAAACCTGGAAGAAGAGCTCTAAACTCCGCACCCATAGAGTTTCCTGGGCCATAATATTCACTAAAAGCAACCAGAACTGAACCCCAACAGTCTCACAGCAAGCCACCGCCCCTCATATTTCCTCCCACACATGAGCCATCCACATTAAGCTTCCACCCATGCATTGGAGGTTTCCATTTGATCCACCATCCTCTATCCATCCATTGTCCAGCCTGTTCACTAACCAGGCCCTCCATCATAAGCAATGGAACACCATTTTTGGGAAGGGAGGACAACTCCACAATAATAGCTTTCATCCGGATCTGAAGAAATAACAAGGACCTCGCACCACCCAACCGTACCTGGTTTCTGGCCTCCCAAATGGTCCAGCATATGGCTACAAGAGCAATGATGTGCGCTGTTCTCCCCCCCCCCCCCGACCTGCCATCAATCCAAGAAAGACAGAAAGAAATGTAGTCACAGACCGAGTGGTACTCCCCGCATGGAAAACTGAAACTATCAAACCGAGCCCAAAGGAAAGATGCCCATCGACCCTGAAAAAACAGGTGGAGAGTGGACTCCGCACTTGGTTTCTTGAAAAAGTGGCACCGAGAGGGCAAGCTGATCCCTCTTCTCTGAATATTCTCCTCTATTGGTAAGGCTTGAATTCTGACCCTCCACACTAGAAATTTCATTCTTGTTGGTAAAACCTTGCACCAAGTAGTCTCCTCTTCTCCAGCCGTCGTGTCATTACCATATAAAGTTCTCCTATATCCATTCAAGTTAAAAGGTCCCGAGATCACCTCTGTGAAACAACACCTATCTGGATCATCGTTCATAACCACGTTGTTGAGGAGACTCATTTGTGCCACATTAAGATTTGCATGCATGAAATCATAACTTCCGCATGCATCCTTAAACAATATGTCAGGATTGGAGCAGCCTTCAAACCAGAGTCTCTCCTCTGTCCATGTGTCTTTCCAGAAACTTATCTCCCCGCGGCCAATCACCCATCTGGTGTGATCAAGAAGTATATCCAGATGAGATAACATGCATCTGTCTAGTTGCGTCGCCCCACGCATGCAGATGTCCCCATTCCATCCATACCGGGATCTGAAAAAACAGGCCCACAGAGTCTTACCCACAATCACCTCCCATGCAAGCTTGGCCTGCATTCCCAGTACATCTTCCTGGAGATCTAGTAACCCAACCCCACCCTCCTCCACTGGACCAGCCATCCTCTTCCACGATGCCCAGTGAAACCTACCATCTCCCTTCGCATCCCACAAAAAGGATGTCAGGATGCACTCAATTCTTTCAACAGTTCCCTTTGGGGGACTGATGATGGAAAGGAGATGCATGGGAATGGATAGCAACACACTGTTAATCAACTCAGAGATGAACTCATACATTTTAGAAACTCAGAGATGAACTTCAGTATGTCTTATTATCCTAAAACTATTGGAAAATATTAACGTACTATTAATTCATTGAAAAAGCTGAAATAATGTTCAATGGACATCAATGGAGGATGGGAACAACATGTTCCTCTGTTCGAGTTCTCTTACAATAACAGTTTCCACTTGAAAATCCAAATGGCTCCATATAAAGCCTTTTCTAAGAAAATATTCATAACACTGACAGGCTGGGTTGAATTTAGTGAATGTAAGATACTAAGACCTATAATGGTTGAAGAAATTGTAGAGAAGGTGAAAACCATTCAACAACACAAAAAGGTAACCAAAATTCGATAGAAGATCTATCCTAATAATCGTCAACGAGAAGTATAATTTATGTCTAGAGACATGGAATTCTTATACATATCTCCATAGAAGAGGATCACAAGATTTGGGAAGATAGGGAACTTGAATCCCAGGTACATCGGCCCCTTTGAGATACTCGATGATCTCGGAGATGTGGCATATTGATTGGGGCTTCCACCTACCATTTTTCTAGTACATGATGTATTCCATGTATCCCTCTTGAAGAAGTAAATACAATATCCCTCATATTTTTTGAATCAAGAGGTCGTATAATTAGAAGATGATATCCCTTATCAGGAGCGGTCAAGGAAGATCTTGGACCATAGAGATAATGTTCTATGTATCAGGATTACTCATCTGACCAAAGAACTATGGAAGAACAAAAAGTATGAAAAGGTTACATGGGAACTGGAGGAAGCGATGAATTATAAGGACTCCCACTTTTTTTCTCCACAATATAAATAAAATGAAATTTTAAGGGGGAAATTACATATGGGGGGAAGAACGTACGGACCAAAATTTTATCAATGGAAATTCACTTATTATAATTATCTGATATATTATAAATCAAACAAATCACACATGAAACATAATAAAAACATTATAAATGAAGAATGAATAAAACACGATGTATTTTAAAAAAATTTAAAAATATTACCAATGGAATAGTAATTTGAAATTTGGAATAGTAATGTGATAATTATGAATAGTAATCTGGAAAATAAAATATTAACTCCATCTATGAAATAATAAATAAAATTTAGGCATATTATAAATAAAAATAGGGTATAATAATTTCATACTATAAGTAAATATATATATTTTAAAATGATTAATTATGGGTTGGTATTTTTGTTACAAATAATTCTTTAATCATAATTTTTTCATTAATACAATTCATAAAAATAAAATTTATTTTTATAAAATATATTTATAAATTTAAATTTTCTTCTCATATTATTGTAATATAATTTAATGGGAACTTAATAAATTTTCAATGTTTTATAAAAGCATTTATCATTTTAAAATCATAATTTTCTAGGTAATTGTTGATTTTAATTAAAAAATAAATTTAGAATATTTAGAATTTTTTTGATTAAATGGAGTTTGTTTTGAAATTCTATATTTTGAAAAATGGTTATGTTGATTTTTTTTATTTTTTTTCAAATAAGTGATTTTTTTTAATAGTAAAATATGATAATTTATTGTATTAAACAAATGCAATAATTATTCGTTCATAGATGATGAATAGATGATGTAAACCAAGAATATTGAAATATACATAATTATTAATATATATATATAGTGATAAAGATCAAATTTTAACCATTATGAACCAAAATAATAAAACCCTTGTCCTCCCCTATAGATACAACCCATACCACATCTTCTCCTGACACCATTCAGGCCATTTATATTGTCCAATTTATTACCAATACTCTTCAAAAAACCCTCCCATATATATAGGATCTCATTTTCCCTTCAAAAGATGAAAATATTTTCCCAGATGAAGTTTTCATGGAGGAGAAATTCAAGAGTTCAAATCCTCTTCTTTTTCATTTAATATCTTTTGAATTTATTTTCTATTCATACCCTCTCTTGACCTCTAGCTGTAAAAGAGGAATGATATTTAAATTAAATTTTATAGAATATAATTTTAAAATTTTAATTGAATAAATCATCTTCTAATATAATCTATTTTCCTTTGATTCTAAAAATGAAAATATTGTCTGTGATGTGTCGACTTACCACCATCATGGATGATGTGTTTTCAATTTTCACTACCACCTTCAAGGCTGGTCATGAAACAATCATTTTGGTTGAATAATATTCTATTATAAATAATATATTTTATATAATTATCTGGAATAAATATTTAATCATGATATTAAAAAAATGATATGAGTATGTGATTATCATAAAATACACCATATAAGTTACATCATTTTCAATAGATATTTATCTAATAATTAACCCTAATACCATATAGCCAAATGATATATAATGTAATTGACTCTACTTAATGCTTATTACATACATAAAATTTCAATTCTGGATAACTGTTCAAATTTTACAAGAACTTTCATACTCATATACATGATAATCAATCATGAAAACCATGAAAATGAACACTCTTGAATTATGAAATTAACACTATAACTCATAAAAATCACATAAATTATATTAATAAAAATATAATGAATCAAATTCAGGTATAAAAGGTTATAGAATTTATAACTTCAGAATATAATTTTATTTTCTATGATGTTGATGTGAATAAATATTTCAAACATATGTTAAGGGGAATTATCAAACTCAACTCTCATTATTATTTTTTCACTCTTTCACTAAATTTTAAGTATGGAGGTTCATTTAATTTTCTATAAATATCATTTTTTATTATATTTTATTTTCTAGTATACAAATTTTTCTAATATGGATTAAAAAAATGCAATTATTTTTCCAAAAGAACTATTTTTTACAGAAATAAATATTTTACTTCTTGTGATACTTCATTTTCCTCGCTCAATTTTGATGATTATTATACCTATTATTTCATTCCATATTTCTTTTATTAACTCCAATGTTTAGATATTAATTTATTCTTAATGAAATGAGACTTAGTCCATTCTGTGGGTTATTTTATGACCAAGATTGATGTATGTTCTTTGTGGCATGCTTGATAATTTAAATGTTATGATGTGATAGGTGCACCAAGAAATTTATAGCACATTTAAATGTTATGATGTGATGGGTTCACTTGGAATTATTAGTATATCCAATTTATTGGGTAATGTGATTAATCTCATGAGGTAATGTCAAATATTCATGAACATGATGCTAGATTTTTCCACAATTTTGTGTGGTATTTGGACACTATGACCTGATGTTTCATTTTTATGCATTTTACATTTGGTTCCATTACCTAATGTTTCCTTTGATTATTATTATGTTATGATGAGTTTTCTAAACCATTTTAAATGTATTCATGTTCTTATTTATCCTGTTACTGGGATTTTTGATCTCCCCTTTTTTATGTATATCCCTAGGTGATTACTTGTACTAATAAGAAAATGACGTTAACTAAGAAGCTATAGAATATTAAATTAAATTAATTTTATGTTTAATTATGTAAATATTTAGTATAGTCCTAAATTTCCCAATAAGATAAACAATTTTATACTTTTTTTGTAACAATACTATATTTTTTATCATTAAAATTGTGTAATTGTAATGTAAGAAAATATAGTGTCGCAATATTTTATCTTTTGTATATATTGATTCATAGAAACTATTTTCCATCCTGTGGGGATAGAAAACACCCCAGAGGTCTTATTGTGGGTTTTTTGGTTATATTGATATGCTTTAGCCTTAGTTGGATTCTGAAAAAAAAGTATTGTATAAAATATATTGTTTTGGTAATTCATGGTATATAAGGTATTCTATTTTCAATTATCATGGAATGATTAAATGTAAGTGTACGGATAAAACCTCTTATAATATGCCTTCAATTACCGAGTTTTTATGTGATTGTTTTTTTAAATACTTATGCCTCATATTTTACTTTTCTTGATCTTATTAGTATTTATTTTTTGTATTCTTGTTTCATATTGTGACTTTTGGAATTAATTTGTGAAACTCTATGTTTTGAACTGATAATGAAACTAGGGTTGTGTTATTTATATAAACTATTTAAAAAATTATTCACATTAACTATAGTCTGACATTGTTAAATTTCAGTTGAGTTCATATAGTTAATATTTTTTTTCATGATCATGTGACCAGACCCTGTATAGTTATAAGTTATAAAATTTTTTAATTTGGGTTCTTTTAATTATAAATTCTCTTGATATTATACATTGGTGATTCATGATTTATTAAGGGGTTTTAATTTGCTATTAATGTTGTTTAGCTAAGTAGGATTTAATTTTTTTGTATAGATATTTTAGGTTTTTTATTTTAATGGGTAAATGCACATATTATCTAAAGTGATCCTAAAAACTATTTTATGATTTATAAGGTGGTATTTTGTAAATTTTTTTGATGTAATGATGTTTAATGTTTTTGGGAAACAATAATATGGGATTTGGAATGATGTTTTGAAAATTTCCTAGGGTCTTAAACTATGATTTTTTTTAAAAAATTATTTTTATCATTTGGATTATTAACATATTTTTATAAAGTGAATACATAAGATTAAATTTAGTTGTTATATATACATTTGAATTTTAAAATGTGTATATATTTGTTTTTATGGATGTCTAAATGGATTTATGATATTATTTAGTAATTTTTTCATTTGTTTTTATATAGTTTCATTAAAAATTAAACTATTTTTATTATTTGATTGTATTTATGTTTTTTATTATTTATAGTATACCCACATAATGTCCATATGGAATCCTGTGAAGGAGTAGTGATTTATTCTCAATGAATGATCTTAGTAGATGACCAATAACTATCATAGCTGAATATATTATCTTATCTAGCAAAATAACATGGTGTTTCTATTCTTCTACGTCATCCTATAATGTTTTTAGAGAGTCATATAATTTAACTCCTCGTCAATACCATTGGAGGAAAGGATCTCATATAGTAGAGTAGTGGTTGTGGGATTTTGAGAAGATATTAATCCCTCAAGAACATCATGTGCCTGATAGGATTATTTTTGAAACCATTATGGGTAAATGGAAACAATTCAAGTGGTGGAATTATATTATTTCAATTAAGGTAAAATATGAATACTATTGGGATGATCCTAAGGAAATTTTCATTCAATAATACTTCCAAGAGACCATATCGTCATCTCTTTAAATGGAGTTGTGTTTCCTTCTACAATTTAGTTGTTCTATGTTGATGTATACTGGTCACTTCATTGAGATGGTCCAATATTTTATTATCTATCTATGTATGAATAATTAAAAGACTCTAATTTTTCATTTAATATTTTTCATGATCTATATTTGGATGTTTCTTCATTTATACTGACCTATTATGTAGTTCTAGTGAAGAATTTATACTAAGTTAAGGATAACATTATAGGGTCACAAACACAATTATAATTTCCTATATTATTGAGGTTAGTGGAATTAATTCTTAGAGACTAGTAATTAAATAGTCCATGTTGACCAATATAGGCCATAGACTCCATGGACCATTATTTTTATGTTTTTTAGATTCTTATGGGAGTAAGACTCTAGTGTAGAATCAATGTAGTAATCTAGGTCTGTAGAATCCCTCAATTCAATATAATATTTAGTGATTTCATAGTAGTTTTCATTTGGGTAGTTTAAAAAATATTTTTAACGTATTTTCTTATAAATGTAGTTGATCTGTATTTTAAATAACCAAGGATCCCTAGGTCTAACTAGAAAAACATAATGCTTATTTTATGGAAATTTGAGGGATTTTCTATTTCATTTTTCTTACCTCTTGAATTTATATTAAAATTATTTTTTTCATAATTAAATAGTAATTATTTTTTTAATTTTTCCCAAATGTATGGGATTTCAGTTGATTATTCATCATTATGGGGTTCTTTGATCATTAGTTATTACATCTGAAAAATATTTATATTTAATATATTTTCTCATAGTAGGAGGTGCATTATTCTAGTTAATAGAAAATTTGATAAACAATATTTTTTATGTGGGTATTTAGTTTTCGTGATATTACTATTTGCGATTAATCATTTTTGTAAAATCAATATATTATAAAAAGATTCAATATGGTAAAGATTGAACAATATAAAATTATTTTTTATCATCACTTTAATTGTTTATTTGTGATCATAGCATGTCAATTCATTAAGAAATATATTTAATTCCTCAACATAAACATACCTGATGAATTATTTTGGGTTATTTATAATTGGATATATGAGGTAATTTTATTTTTTAACAATATACTTTTTGGCTTCTATATTATTGTGTATTAGTGAGACCTCTAGATTTGGGCTTCACAGTTTCTATGATCAAATTTATACTCACTTTATCTTTGAATAAAATAATTTACTAGATTTTTAAGGGATTTAAATGATATAGATGTGATAATTGTAACACCCATGAGGTCATTTATAGGTGTGTAGTTTTATAATTTTAAAATATTTTAATTATTATCAATCATGTTTTTTTGTTTTTATGGCGTTTCTATAGTTATGGAGATCTCTTATTTTGTCCATTAGTGGGTCACACTACGACCAAGGGAGGTTATGTTGTGAAGGGTGTTTGAGGAATCACAAAATTGAAAATTATACAATACGTTAGATTATAAATATCTGAAGTTAATCCTATGTAAAAAATGGGGGATTCAATTGCCATGAATTCTAACATTGATGAAATTTGAGCCAATAGAGGGAGGTTATTTCGTGAGCCTAAGGGAATCTCCATGCCATATATTTAAGACTTCTAAAAATGACCATGTCCCATACATAAATTTAAATAACATTTAATTTTATATATATTCATCCCGGGCATAAATGTCTCGGTGTTTTTTTAAATGGATGAAAATTGATTTTTCGCCATAAATTTAAGGTTCACTTAGTAACCATACATAAGGGTCATGTGTAATTGTCTAAATCTAATATATGGTTACAATTATACATTGGATTATTTTAGTTTATTGAGTTATTTTTCTGGGGGGGAGTATTGTTTTGTGATACGATTGTGTCACACCATGAATGGTGGTGTGATGGGTGACAAATGTGAGGGGAGGGCCTAATTATGTGAGCATGGCACTAAGATGGGGAAGTTCGCACATTGACATGACAAAGCCACTAAAGATGCTATTATGACTTATTTGGGGATATCAATTCATATAACTATAAAGAAAAGTCATATATTGTTTTATTTTAAAGAAATTATTTTAAATTTTAAATGATTTATTAAATGATTTCTAAAACATGTCTTTTTCTATTTCCACTAATGGTGTTATGTAATAGTATTTTTTGAACGTTACACGGTATGGAAATTACCCCTTTTGGTATTATTCTCATATTTAGTTTAAATATCTTCTCCTAATTAGTTTCTATTATTCTAAAATGACATTATGGCTAAGGGATACTACTAGAAGAACCTATTTATGAGGGTTCTTAATGTAAAAAATTTCCACATCTTATTTAGGGTATTATCATAATGGATTCCTTGTAAGATTAGTTTGAAACCCATTTGTTAATCTATAAAAAATGATATATAAGTCCAGGACATGATATATTATTTATAACCCATGTTTGATCATAATAATTATTTTACTACATCAACATATCATTCCATGTTAATCATATTTCAATTTTAGCCTTGGTTTTTATTTCATCCTGAATAATGAATCATCCGTGTAATCATACCGAAATATTTCTCCATAGAAACCTTTCACACTTATTTTATCTTTAAATTCATAATTTAACCATTTCAAAGGGAATTTAATATAAAATTCATTGATTTTCGTTCCAAAATATTTTTAAATGTTTATTTTGAATATAAGGAAATGGATGGTTTCTTTTCGCGATATATTTGTGAAATTGTATTTTTTAGATATGAATGAGGATAATTATAATTATTATAGATTTTATGGATGATTTTATAACTCATTTTATCATATTATGTTTCAAAGTACATGATAAAAACATAACTTTGAGTTCCATGATATAAATTTACATGTCATTTGATCCCCATTAAGAAGATTATATAAGAGATAAATTTGTTAGAAATTTTTGTTTTTGGGGGAGCTATTTATTAAATATGTAATTCTCCATGAAAAAAGGGTACGAGTCTATGACTTGTTATCATTTTTATTGGGAGGGGGTATTTTTTCAATTATATACTACATTATATAATTTTTTTATTTTCAATACTATTATTTTTCATGAGAAGAAAATGTAATCTAATTGGAAAATCATGGCATGATTATTGTTCTATTTATGATAATGTGCTGACTAGTGGATCAAGGATATTAATATTCCCCCCATGGGGAATTTTCCTCATAGTTCGGAAAAGAAGTGAGAAATGAGTGTTTAATTAGTGAATCACACTAGGATTATATAGTGACCCAAGACTTTTACTCATATTATAACACTATTTCAATCATAATTAAACATCAAATTAAAACCATGGATATAAAATCATATTATATTTAGAAGACAAGGTATATAAATAGAAAACATTATACATGAATGAAAAATATTTTTTTTAATATCAGTAATTCATTCCCAAAACCTATTGAGCACCTAAAACTACATATTATAACTAGGGGAAGTTAATAGAAAAAATTGATATGCTAAAATCCTACTAATGGAATAGACATAAAAAAGATGAAAGACACATGAGTCAGAAGTAATATCAGGATAACATAAAAGGAATAATTAATGAATATATATAGTCCTAAAATATAGAACATGAAATATTTTTATCATTTAAATATAGAAATTTTGAAGCAACATATTTCTTGAAATAATTAAGTGTCAAGGATAACTACCAAGATGATATCACATGGTGGAATGAGTCACATAATGGATTAGGTTTAGTCCCTAGTCCCATAAATAAAATCTCACTAATCAATGAATTACCAAATTAATTTTAGGGATATCTAGTTTCTCCTATCATAACCTCTTCCTAAATATTTTTTACAATAAATGAATAAAAAATAATGGTTACCTATATAATGAAATGGGTTTCGTAATCTGGTCATAATGATTAACATTGGGGAATATCATAATTGTATCAATTAAAGAGGAATTATATAATTCATGTAAAATAATAAATGAAATATATGAATTGATCAAGAATAATGACGTTCTACAAACTTAGAAACATGAAAACAAGTGTTTAGTTATCTTTAGAAATGTTTCATTTTAGCATGGTTTTAGTAAAAATACTAATGAGTATTAAAAAGAATAAATGGGAAACCATGTGGATAAAATGATAAATAAACTGATATATTTCTCCATGATAAAATCATTGATTTTAGTAAAATATTTGGATTAAAATTTTAATGGAGAATACATTAAAATGGGTAAGAAACATAGATGTTCCATTTAATCAGGTTATCTTATATATAGTAATTGATAATCTAATTTTTTTAAATTTTTTTAATAACAAATAAAGATGAATTTATCTTGATATATATATGTGTGGGACATATGTACAGAATATGAGAGATGTTTAAAAAATGAATAAAGAGGTAAATTGTGGTATGGTGAGATAAACCATTTCTCAAATGAAATATTGAGGTTTGGAAAGATTTGATACCTTATGTATGAATGTTTTATTCACATGGACATGATATCATAAATAATTAAATTAGATTAATTAATTTATTATTTCTTAACTAATTTAATATATATATTTGAATTATTATAATTTAATTTAGTTCTAATATTGCAACTTCAATTAGTTATAAAGTATAATTTTTTTTTCTCCAAGAGTGTTCGTTTCATTGTGTCATGGATTGGTAACTTTGATATAATTATGTAATTTCATTTAAATTGGAATTAAAAATCTAAAATTTTAATTAAATTTTCATTCAAGAACTTACAAAAGTTTGAATGGTCTCAAATAGAATTTTTTTCTAACATGTGGAACATTCTTTGTGTAAGAAACATATAATTTTATGGTTAGTATATTTAGGTTGTTTTCCTAAACATCAGGAACATGTTTTATTTTATTGATTATTATGTCTACATATTTGTTATGAAAACATGAAATAAGTTATAATTTACTTATTAAAAATCTTATTTAACCATAATAATATTTTTATGACCATCCATGAAGGTGGTAATGGATAACAAAAACTCATTATCAACGGAGACGGTTAAAAAATATAATTTGGTTAAGGATTTCATTTATATGAATAAATGGGTTGACAAATAAGATGGTTGGAATATATTCCATTATAAATATAGAATTCTAGTATATACATGATAATAGAGTTATTATTCATTGATGAATGAATTAGGTTTGGGGAACGTATAAGAAGAAAAATAAATTGAATGATGTAGTTTGAGAATGTATGATATTGAATATCACCTCCATGAAGGACCAAATAAAGAACATTGAATTCTTATTTCATGGGACCAATAACACTTCTACATGGTCATAGTGCATAGGAGATAGTTTTTTATATATTTTTAATGATTCAAGGCCTAGAATGTGTGATTGGAAGGGGTTGCTTAGGTTTGTTTTTATAAGGGGTGGTGAGTAGCGTTTTTATGGTTATAATAATTTGTTTATTATTTTGGGTCATGACAATCTAAAGTATTTATTCTTGTGAATATAAAGAGTAAATGGTGTATTTTATTTATAACTATTGGGTTTCTTAGATCATATATGACTAAAAAATCCAACTATTTGGATTATAATGTTTAATATAGTAAATTATTGTATTTCACATTTAACTGAAAATTCTTGTATTTTAGAAATATCCTGAAAAAACCCTTATTTATGAATAATAATTATGAAAATAAATATTCTCCTATATCATTTTATCCAATATAAAATTGAATTTAAAATAGTTATGTTTTCAAATTTTTTTGTTACACCTAATTTGTCATTTTTATAAAATTTATTTACTTGAACATAAATATAAATGTAACAGAATTTCATTTTTTATGTTTTTTGACCGCAGAAAACGCATTCCCAAAATTTTCCAAATGCTTCCATAAACGATCCAAGATCGTATTACTTTTCTTAAGCTTTGATTTGGTAGGTCACAGGGCCCGAACGGAGCTACGGATTAGGAGTTATGGACATTTGAAGTTGGGCTGGAAATCTGGTTCGTGAAGCCCATTCCCGAAGCCCCCTCCATGATCGCGGAGCGCCACCGCGAAGCAATGAGGCGGGAAGCTCAGCGAACCTATTTGACGTTCATGATGCACTGCGAAGACCCGCCACGATGCACAAGAGGCGGGATGCTCCACGAACGAATTTGACGTTCGCGAACCCGCCGCGAAGCAAAGGAGGCGGGACGACTCCGTGAAGTGATTTGACGTTCACGACGCACCGTGAAGATCTGCTACGGAGCAAGCTCTGTCTTCACGCTGAGCGAGATTTGCTTCGCGGTGCCCCTTTCCTATAAATACCCAGCTCACCCCCCTTCTCCGGATGGACGGCCACGACCACTTCGCCTTTTGGGCGGCCGAGCGGAGCTCCGCATTGCGGCTCTACAAACAGCTTCTTTCGCATTGCTGCTCCGTGAGCCGAGGCTCCGTGAGTCCATGCTCCGTGATCCCATGCTCCGTGATGCTACTCCTCGAGACCAAGCTCTGCGAGACCAAGCTCCGTGAGACCCCTTTGCTCCGCGAGACCCCTTTGCTCCGCCAGACCCCTTTGCTCCGCGAGGCCATGCTCCGCGAAGCTACTTCGCGAAGACCTATCCTTCACGAGGATCCTAACTTCGCGCCCACTAGTCCATACCATGGGGGCTGTGCCCCTGCACCCCCGCTCGGGGTCACTGCCGGGCTGCGGTCCCGGCCCTCCGGGCCGGTCCCTTCGCAACCATCACAGACCCCCATGAAAAATGGAGAGTCGCACCGCCAACATTTCGATATGGGATGTCGGTATTATCCATTGTTCCCTCATGCGCACCCACCTTCAACCTATGGAATACCATGATTTCAGACACTCCTCCACACACCATGAAACACCTTGAGTTGATGTACTCCTCTTGGTTCATTTCCTATGTCGTGAGTTGAGGTTCTCATCATTAATTCCCCGAGTACCTTTAGTCGAACCATTCCTCAGGAAACTCCTCCTAACCCTATCACTTGGCTCTTATGCCAGGTTGAACAACAAAGGGCCGCCCTTGCGTAAGTCCCAACACCAACCATTTCTAGGTACCCTCTACCTAATAGTCCTATCTATACGACTTTAAACTGTAGTACACCCTATCTAAAAAATGATAGGATGCCTCTTACTCCAAACAAGAGATGACCCTTGTGCCATGCAAGAGATGCCTTATGCTCTTAGCATGAGATGCCAACAGTCCTATATACAAGTCTCTAAAATGTAGTACTCCCTATGATCCAATCATAGGATGCCTCTTACTCCAAACAAGAGATGCCTTATGCTCCAAGCATGAGATGCCAACAGTCCTATCTGCATGAATTTAAACTGCAGTACTCCCTATCTAACAAATGATAGGATGCCCCTTGCACCACGCAAGAGATGCCTTATGCTCCTATCATGAGATGCCAACAGTCCTATCTAGAAGACTCTAAAGTGTACTACTCCCTATGATCCAATCATAGGATGCCTCTTTCTCCAAACAAGAGATGTGTTATGCTCCAAGAATGAGAAGCCAAAAGTACCATCTACATGACTTTAAACAGCAATAATCCCTATCTAACAAATGATATGATGCCCCTTGCACCATGAAAGAGATGCCTTATGCTCCTCGCATGAAATGCCAACAGTCCTATCTACAAGACTCTAAACTGTAGTACTCCCTATGATCCAATCATAGGATGCCTCTTACTCCAAACAAGAGATGCCTTATGCTCCAAGCACGAGATGCCAACAGTACTTTCTACATGACTTTAAACTACAGTACTCCCTATCTAACAAATGATAGGATGCCCCTTACACCATGCAATAGATGCCTTATGCTCCTAGAATGAGATGCCAACAGTCCTATCTACATGACTATAAACTGTAGTACTCCCTATGATCCAATCATAGGATGCCTCTTACTCCAAACAAGAGATGACTTATTCTTCAAGCATGATACGCCAACAGTCCTATCTACAAGACTCTAAACTGTAGTACTCCCTATGATCCAATCATAGGATGCCTCTTACCCCAAACAAGATATGCCTTATGCTCTAAGCATGAGATGCCAACATTCCTATCTACATGACTATAAACTGTAGTACTCCCTATCTAACAAATGATAGGATGCCTCTGGCCCTATATGAGAGATGCCTCATTCTCCTAGCATGAGATGCCAATAGTCCTATCTACAAGACTCTAAACTGTAGTACGCCCTATGTTCCTAACGTAGGATGCCTCTTGTTCTAGATAGGAGATACTTTATGCTCCAAGCATAAGATGCTCAATGCCATGACTACAGTGGCATGATTCCAACGACCCTTGGCATTACCCCTCTTGTGCACTAGTGCACAGGTGAGGGCCTCAATTCACCAGTGAGTTGGGATGCCCTCATGGCCAGACATGAGGAAGACATTACGGGCATCATCCTTGCATAAGCCCCATTCACCATCGCCGCTCCATAGCGGCACCCGGGCAGCATCCTTGCGTAAGCCCCATTCACCAGTGCCGCTCCATAGCGGCACCCGGGTAACTTACTAGCGTAAGCCCCATGCACCATTGCCCGTCCACAGCATCACCCGGGCAGCTTCCTAGCGTAAGCCCCATTCACCATTGCCGCTCCATAGTGGCACCCTGGCAGCTTCTAAGAGTAAGCCCCATTCACCATTGCCTCTCCATAGCCGCACTCGGGTAGCTTCCTAGCGTAAGACCCATTCACCGTTTCCGCTCCATAGTGGAACCCAGGCAGCATCCTTGTGTACGCCCCATTCACCATCGCCGCTCCTTAGCGACACCCGAGCAGCTTCCTAGAGTAAGCCACATCCACAATTTCCACTCCTTAGCGGCACCTGAGAAGCTTCCTAGCATATGCCCTGTTCACCATTACCGCTCTATAGCATCACCCGGGCAACATCCTTGCGTAAGCCCCATTCACCAGTGCCACTCCATAGCGGCACCTGGGTAGCTCCCTAGCATAATCCCCATCCATTTTGGTCACTTCATCCAGCGGTAAGCCGTTGTGATCACTATCCAGCGGTAAGCTGTTGTGATCCCATCCAGCGGTAAGCCATTAAAACCCCATGTAGCGGTAAGCCATTGACATCCTTATACGACGGTAAGCTGTTGTGATCCTTATCCAGTGGTAAGCCGTTGTGATCTCATTCAGCGGTAAGCCATTGACACCCCATTCAACAGTAAGACATTGCGACCCAATCTAGCGGTAAGTCGTTGAAACCCCCAATCGGCGGTAAGCCTTCATCTGGAGAACTATGCGGACTTTGATTCCCTGCCACGGGGATACGTAGCAGGCCTCCATGAGGTTCAAGACCAAAACTATCATCATCATTTTCCTCGAGCCTCCATCCTGGAGTAAGTCCCAGCACCATGGGCCGCCTAATGCGTAAGCCCCTCTTCACTTCTCACGGACGCACCCTTCGTGACATGATCGTCATGTCTCTGCTGCCTCTTGTTTCTCACACCGAGCATGACTCACGTGGGCTTAGAGTAAGCATTGTCCATGACAACACCTCGTCCATCATGAAGTTAAACTGTATACCCTCTTCCAACATGAAGTTGAACTGTATTCCCTCGTCTAGCATGAAGTTAAACTGTATTCCCTCGTCCAGCATGATGTTAAACTGTATTCCCTCGTCCAGAATGACGTTAAACTGTATGCCCTCATCCAGCATGACGCTAAACTACACAACCCTTTGAACTATGAGGTCATTGATCCATATCAAGGATTGGTACGTAGGAAGCCTCCATGAGGTTCAATCCCACCACCTGTCATTTCTCCACGTCAAGTTCATCTTCATCCCGCATGACGTTATACTGCATTCCAGTCAGACGACAAGCCATTGTGACCCATTCGAACTACGAGGACTTTGATACATGTCATGGCATGGTACGTAGGAAGCCTCCCAGAGGTTCAATCCCATCTCCCATCGGACCAAGGTCCCTTCCTCACGTCGGTTCGCCGACACCCACCCCCTAAACTACGAGGACATTGATCCATGTTAAGGCATGGTACGTAGGAATCCTTCACAAGGTTCAAGACCACAACTTGTGGACCCCCGGGTCTAAATTCACGTCGGTTCACCGATGAAACCATTTGAACTATGAGGAATTTGATCCGTGTCAAGGCCTGGTACGTAGGAAGCCTCCCAGATGTTCATGCCCACCACCCCCATTAGTTATCTCGACCTTCTTATTTTCTCATCTAGTATGACTTTAAACTGCATTCCAGTCTTACGGCAAGCCTTTGTGACCACCCGAACTATGAGGACTTTGATCCATGTCAAGGCATGGTACGTAGGAGGCCTCCCTGAGGTTCAAGCTCATCTACCATCAGACCATGGTCCCTTCCTCACATCGGTTCTCCGACACCCACCCTCCGAACTACGAGAACTTTGATCCATGTCAAGGCATGGTACGTAGGAAGCCTTCACGAGGTTCAAGAACACCACTAGTGGAACCCCTAGTCTAATTTAACATCGTTTCACCGATGAAACCCTTTGAACTATGAGGAAATTGATCCATGTCAAGGCATGGTACGTAGGAAGCCTCCCAGAGGTTCAAGCCCACCACCCGTTGGTCATTCTGACCTTCTTCACATCGGTTCATCAACACCCGGGCAGCCTCGTGTGTAAGCCCCACACCATCCGGACCAAAGTCCTCACTAGCGTCGGTTCACCGACACACCATCTGAACTATGTGGTTTTTGATACATGTCAAGGCATGGTACGTAGGAATCCTCCATAAGGTTCAAGCCCATCACCCGATCGTTCCGACCTCACTCACGTCGGTTCACCCCCATCATGCATGACTTTAAACTGTATTCCACAATCCATCTGAACTATGGGGACATTGATCCATGTCAAGGCATGGTATGTAGGAAGCCTTCGCGAGGTTCAAGCCCACCACCAGTGGACCCCCGGGTTCACCTTCACGTCCGTTCGCTGACGATGCCCATCGGACCAAGGTCCACCTTCACATCGGTTTGCTAACGACACCCATCGGACCAAGGTCCATATTCACGTCGGTCTTCCAGCGCACTCACCCGAACTACGAGGACTTTGATCAATGTCAAGGCATGGTTCGTAGGAAACCTCAAGGGGTTCAATCCCAAAATCCATCATACCAAGGTCCACCTTCACGTCGGTCCACCGACACCATCCCAAACAACGCAGACTTTGATTCCCTACCACGGGGATACGTAGGATGTCTCTTTGAGGCTCAAGCCCAACTTCACTGTCGCCCTTATGATAGTCCCATTTCATTCCCCCTCAACTTATTTAATCCATACATCATCCATCTTTATTCTCACCCGGGCCGCCACATCTCGGTGGGATCTTGCCATCCACCTCCTCGCTGCTCCTAGTAGCACCTGGGCCGCTATCCATGCGTAAGCCCCATCATATCTCCGGGTCGTTGTCCTCTATGTACACCCCAATTCATCAACCCTTCAAACTGTGTGGGTTTTGATCCCTGTTGTCTATATAGGGTATGTATGAAACCTCCCTGAGGTTCAATCCCAGCCAATGACAAACCTTGGTGCACACTCCCTGATCCACCCTCAGTGGTGTATAGATCAGCTTTCACGGTGTGACATCTCCCCTCTACGGGGCACACCATCTCAGATCCGTCTCTATGGGACGTTCTGATCACCCTAATTCCATCTCCTTAAGACCTTAAACTCATGGAATACCCCATGTTAAACATAGGAAGCTGAGGAAAACCTCAGAAGGCACGCCCTTGGCGTAACCATCTCTACAAGACGTCCAACTCGCGGCATTCCCCGTGATAAACATGGGAAGCTGAGGAAAACCTCAGATGGCATATGATTCCCCGCATCCGATGTGGGATGCCTCAGGTTCTGTACCCTTGAGATGACCTCTTATGAGGAAGAATACAGGTTCCCCTATGTCCACGCACCCAGAGATGCCTCGACATGCCTGATGTTGCCGTCTACTCCGACCGAAGGTCTCTACCATGTCAAGACCCTATGGAAAGTCTTGACGGAAGTAGTGCAATTAAGCGAAGTCCATGAAGATATGGCACTGGGAATGAGATTCATGAACAATGTATTAAATCTATGAGGGAGACCCGGACTAGGTAACGAGTTCTGAGGAGGAATCCATGGAAGGAAGAACTAACATCCCATCATCCCGTTTCGATCAAGGAGAAAACGTCCTTGAACAAAGAGCGAATGTCGCCCGCCTTTGGAAAGAGGGTATGCGGGGCAACAGCTGCGCGTCCTCCACAGACAGATGCGCGTGCCCTGGTGAAGCATCGGAAACAATGTTACCAAAATATTATAATACATTTACATTGGTGATTTTACAATTATAATAGTTAGATTACAATTCTTAATATACATTTTATAATTCCAACTATTAGGTCACCATTCCAATGGTCTAACTAAATATCCAATGGTCTGATTTATAATAGTCATATGTGTTCCATATATCCGATGAATAACACTTATTCAATTAAATATTCATTAACATATATTTCCTTCCATTTCTATATATTATTTCATGGTAAAAATTAATATTGTATTATTATCATTATTTTTTATTTATATTGCTTTGTTTATAAGTGTGGTAATTTTTGAGGATCGAATATATCGAAATTATCTGCTAGTTATTATCTCATTATTTATTTATATTACTTATATATTATTTAGAAGTCTTATTGGTCTATTTGTTGAATAATGTATCATTCTTAATTTACCATAATAATTTTTTGTTGGTATTTTTATGTTCTATATTATATTAAAAATAAATGAAATAAATATTAGATGCGAAATTCCATTTATTATTATTTGGGTTGTTATATTTTTCCAATAATTCGAAATTTCACCATTTAAATTTCTGTTTACATAATAAGGTCAAATTATGTGTAGGTACATTTTCGTCTTTACTTCCTCCAGTTACCATGTTTATTCTTTGTACATATGGTTTTACCATCGTGTATTGACTAGGAGAGTCATCTTATTTCATAAAACCATATCATTAATGGAAAATATCTTCACAACCTTCTCCTCATAAGATTTATCATTTTAATGTTGTAACAACTATAACTTTAGTAAATTTGAGGTGTATATTATGTACTTAATGAAGAGGGATATGTGTAATACATCATATAAGTGAATTATGGTTGGTGGAAGGTCTAGTTGATGAGACACAAATCTGACATGATCAAGATTTTCAATGGGGACAATGTATATGGTACATATGTTTCCCTTATTCTAAAATATCATGACTATATTATATAGAGATATTAAGAGGAATAAATTTTCTCCAACCTTAGTATCCTGGTCCCATTGATGATGTATTCACATATCTAATTTCAACATTGGGAATCCCTTATGTGCTACCGAATGGACATTAACTATTCAATAATTTCTTCATCCAATTCTGGTACCAGAAATCTATGTTCACCAACATCAAACTACAGTGGATGTGTAATTTATCATTTCACTTAAATGGATTAATATAGTGCTAGGGGGATACATGAGTAGAAAGCATTAAATTAATATAATTCTACCACAAGAATATTTTGGTCACATCCTCCTTTAATGTCCACTATATATGCTCTCAACATATCTTCTAATGTTTAAATAGTCTACTTAGACTGCCTATCACTTTGATAGTGATAAGATGTTCTGATGTTTAGTACAGTGTTTAAGGAATTTACATGATATTTCCCAATCATAGATGTACATATCAGATATCAATATGGTATAATTGATAATGGTACTTCATGATTCCTCACCACTTCTCTAATTTATATTTTTGCATGTTTCTGGATTGATAAGTCCTCACAAATTTCAATAAAATGAGGCCTCCTAATGAGAAGATTCAATAAACCCATAGATCATTCTTTCTACAAGATCTATTTGGAAGTACAGTGACAAAATCCATGGTGATTTTTCCCATTTCCATGTATATATGGATAATGGTTTCATTATACCCTTATAATTTTTCATTTCATCCACCACATGCTGACATAGTAGTCACATTGATCTATATTCAGTAATCTAGTTATTCAAATTATCACAACATTAGTGACCATAGAGATCCCAAGGCAGCTTTGTTTTCCATTGGTGGATAGATATGTTCACGTTATGTTTATCATTCAAAATACCCCCTATTATCTATTTTTGGTAAGGTACACATTTTCATGACCCAATATTATGACTCCTTCATCATAAATTTTTATATCAGGGGATTTCCAATTTTTTGATAGCTTCCTACTTATTTTGAATATTGACATTAACTATTTTAGAAGCCTCTATCATCTCAAAAAAGGATATCTATGAAATAATTTTAGGATGGAATTATTATGTTCCTCAATATATGATTCCATTATCCCTCTTTTATTGGTGTAAGAATATTGGGTCCTTATCAAATCATTTCATTGTTAATGTTTCAGTATCATTTCTTCTAAAAGAATCACAAACATTATTTTCATTACCAAGATTATAGTGAATTGATCATTCGTAATACATACTGATATTTATCAATATTCTTTGGATCATGTTAATATCATTTTTTATGTATATATATATTTTAGGATCTTGCGATATATATATATATATAACTTCTCCCAATAGAGATAATGCCACCAGATTGACAATGAAAAAATTGAAACCACCAACTCTATATCATTCATGGGACAATTTTTCTCATAAAAGTTCATCTAACATAAGGTATAGGATGTCACATTATAATTTTTAATTACTAAAAAACATATCCTATTTTTTGATAAACGGTTTTATATCATGAATTGTACTCCACTTGTGTGTAGTATAGGTACACATATCGTGAGGAACCTCATTTTCATATTATTGATGTTGTCTTCCCATTCAATTTTCTAGACAAACTGTACTCCCTTTTGATTCAACTTTGTTAGTGGGTTTTAAAATTTTGATAACATCCTCAAAAGTCATTAGTAAAACCTATAAAGACTAAGGAATCTATGGATATCCGTTACAAACGCTATCCTGATTCACTCGTTAATTATGTTTTTCTAAGAAGGTTCAATATATATTCATTTTTTCTGTGATAACAATCACAATGAATTACACTTCCTCCAACCAGAACTCACATTTTTCATACTTTTTATATGGTTTCTCCTATTGAAAATTAACTTTCATAGTTTCTAAATAAACCACATAATTCAAAATGCTCTTGGAGTATATCATAATACCATCTATAAAGACTACCAAAAATTTGTCAAGTTAATCTATAGAGAATCCATTCATTATGTCCATGAAAATTACTAGAGCACTAATGAGTCTAAAGGGAATCATTTTGAACTTATAGTGTTCAGACATCGTTCCAAAGGATTTATTGGGAATATCATCCTTATTCACCATTATCTGGTAATATCTTGACTGAATGTCCAAACTAGAGAAACACCTTCCACATATAGTTGGATAAATATGTCACCAAACCATAGTAGGGGATAATTGTTATTTATCTTGAATTTTTAGGTCATGATAATAAATATATATGAACATTTATCCATCCTTATTTTTTTATGAAGAGGAAAGTCGCACCCCATAGTGAAGATCTCAGGAATATGAAACTTTTTTCAAGATTAGCTTCAAGCTACTACTTCAGTTATCCCAACTCAACAGTGGATGTCCTATAAGGAATATTCAATATGGTAAGATATTCGAGCATATGATCAATTTTTAACTCAACATCTCATTCAAAAAGAAGTCCTAACAATTCATCAGGGAACACATCAGTGTAGTCCCTCACATTGGTAATATCTTCAAGAATTGTCCCCTTATTTTAGTGTAATCATTTAATCTTGATACAATTGCTTTTAAGGATATAATATTAATGATTTAGATGGATATTCTAAGAGATTTTCACCCCCTCCTTAAATTTTTAAAAACTAGAGAAAGTATTAGGAAGTGATGAGATATCTCCTTTCCCAAGAGTTAATGTTTGATTTATATAATTTTATCCAATACATGCTCAATATATCACTATAGGGTCTTCAAAAAACTAATAAGGTAAGAAATTTCCCCTACAATTGCTTTTCTGAAGGAAGCAAGTGCTTCTACATGTCTATCAAAGCCAAGGGTATCAAATTGAGTGGCATTTCTTACATTAAACCTTAAGTAATTCATGTTTTGATGGTTAGTAAGTGGTCCTTGTACCATCATCAATAAAGGTATGAGAAGGAGATGGATCGTGAATTGACACATATGTGGGATGGTCTATGAACTGATGGCCCGCGTGGAATGCCCAGCGAGTAAGGAAAACTGCGAACCATGTCAAATGAAAGAGATGTATGATGGAAGACCATCTATGTACCATTACCATCAATTAATGGACTAATCGAATGGACAAAGTTCTCAGAGCCATTATTGCGAACCAAAGCCACTACGAACCCTGTGTTGTACCTATTGTACCCCTCGTGGTTTAATTTTCATGATCACAATCACTCTCTTATTTATCTAATCTTGTTTTAAGTGTTTTTGTTGATAGGAAAAAGGTTTCCAAGGAATTGGGCCAAGAAGGACTAAAAGTGGACTGATTTTCAGTCCACCGGCCAACCGGTGGATGACCACCGGCCAGCCGATGGAGTCTTAACAGAAGGAATCCTTTCTGTCCAGACCACCGGCCAACCGGTGTCCCATCACCAGTCAGCTGGTGGAACCCAGACAGAAGGGACATCTACTGTCTCCTCACCGGCCAACCGGTGGCCTCCTCACCGGCCAGCCGGTGGAGCCTGGGCAGAAGGCTTCTCCATTTTCCAAGCACCGGCCAACTGGTGGCCAAGCACCGGTCAGCCGGTGGAGCCAGTCAAACTAGCCGTTGGGCTTTGACCAGACTTGTCCACTTGACTCCCAACGGCTCCGAAGGCCTCTCCAACGGCTCCAAAGACCCCCAAAGGCCATTTGAGGGTTCCCCCTCTATAAATAAAGGACTAGGAAGCCCCAAAAACGTAAGGAAGCCCACGGGATCATTTTTTCATCTTTTGGCGAACCTCCGACAGATTTCTTCAAGGAACCTCAATTGCTCCAACCCATTTACACAACCAAGGAGCACCACCATAGAAGCTTGGGAGTTCCCTTCATCATCACCAATCAATCCTTTGGCGCCCAAGGCTTCTCCTCTTACGGTCTTTCTTGTTTTATTCATTTTGAGCATCAATTTGGGTTTGTGCCTACAAACCCCTCTTTCTCTCATCTTTCTCTTGTTTGGGTTTTCACACCACCTTCAAGGTGTGAAGAGGTTAGTCAAGCCTTCCCTTTAAAAGGCTTGAGTAATAGGTGAGCAAGCCTTCACCTGTAAGAAGGCTAGTGGGTTCTTGCTCAACCATTAAAAGCAAGTGGGTTCTTGCTCAACCATTAAAAGCAAGCTATAATAGGTTCTAGACTACCTTAAAGTCTAGTGGGTTTCTTGCTAAAACCATTAAAAAGAAAGCGGTAGTAAATCTCTCAACGGTTGAGTTGGGAGCGGAGACGTAGGCTTTGGTTTAAGCCGAACTCCGTTATCAAGCTTTGTGTCTTGCCTCTTTTATTTCCGCTGCACTTTATCTTTGATTTTAAATTGTTAATTATTTTTTTAAAGGCAATTCCCCCCCCCCCTCTTGCCATCACTCTCCGCCCAACAATTGGTATCAGAGGGAAATTTGAGTAATACCTTCACCGGTTTCAAATTCAAGATCCTTTGTGATGGCTTCATCTTCTTTCGCCCCCGAAGGTTATTCATTGGGTCGTGCTCCATTTTTTGATGGAACCGACTACACTTTTTGGAAAACTCGCATGATTACATTTCTTAGAAGTATTGGCTATCCTATATATAGAATTGTTATGCAAGGATACACTCTCTCTAGCAAAGATGAGTCTAAATGGACCCCCGAAGACATTGCTTATTTTGAGCTTGATGCCAAAGCCATGAATGCCCTTCATTGTGGGTTAGACCATAATGAATTTAATTGTATTTCTACTTGCACCACTTCTCATGAAATTTGGAAGCTTTTGGAGGTTACCCATGAAGGGACCAAGCAAAAGGAAAAGAATAAGGCATTCAAGGCCACATGGAGTTATAGCTCCACATCCTCCTCCTCCTCCTCCTCAAGTGACAATGGTAAAAAATGTCTAATGGCATTTCATGAGGTATCCTCTTCCGACTCCTCTTCCTATTGTTCTTCAAATTCATTCAATCATTTATCTTATGAGGATCTCCAACATGCGAGAGATCAATTGGAGGAAGGTTTTCACAAACTTTCTTCCAAATTTGTTGCTTTAAAAAAGAATTTCAAAAAACTTTCTTCCGAAAAGGAACAACTTCTCAAAGAGAAAGAAGAGTTGTCCCTCAAGATCCAAAACCTTCCCGATGTTGATTCTATGGAATTAACAATCAAGGATTTAAAGGAATCTCTTGCCAAGTTCACCCAAGGTGAACAAAATTTGACCAAATTGCTAGGTTCCCAATGCGTATCTATAACCACCCAAGGGCTTGGCTATTCCAAGCAAGCTTCCTCTTCCCATGCTCCAACTATTTTTGTAAGGGGGAGCTCCCAATTTAAATTTTGCAACTATTGTAAAAAACCCGGGCACTTAATTTATGAGTGCGATTGCAAAAATGCCCGGTATGGAAGGCCCAAAACCATTTCCTTTAATGATGAATTTCATAGGAGAAGACCCGCCACTAGACAAGTTTGGATTGAAAAATCCCTTTTAGCGAGTCTCACGGGACCAAAATTTGTCTCGGTTCTAAAAACCTCTCCCCGGTGATTTGTTGTTTTTATTTAGGGGGAGTTAGGATCGTTTAATCCTTTTTGCATTTTTCATTCAAAATTTTCATTCAAAACTTTCAATTCAAAACATTCAATTCAAAACTTTCAATTCAAAACTTTCAATTCAAAACTTTCAATTCCAATTTCAAAAATTTCAATTGGTTTTCAAAACTCTATCTTGTTTTTCAACCTTTCCCTAAATCAAGTTTTATGCCCCGTGCTATTTTTATAATCACAAAGGGGGAGAAATTCTTGGTTGATTGGGGGAGAAATCTTTCTCTCATGCTTTAATTTTCAATTTATCTTTTAAAGCATGCCTCTCATTTCAATCTTTTACATTACTTGTTTTTGGTGATTGTGATCATCAAAATAGGGGGAGATTGTTGTACCTCTCGTACCCCTCGTGGTTTAATTTTCATGATCACAATCACTCTCTTATTTATATAATCTTGTTTTAAGTGTTTTTGTTGATAGGCAAAAGGTTGCCAAGGAATTGGGCCAAGAAGGACTGAAAGTGGACTGATTTTCAATCCACCGGCCAACCGGTGGATGACCACCGGCCAGCCGATGGAGTCTTGATAGAAGGTATCCTTTCTTTCCAGACCACCGGCCAACCGGTGTCCCATCACCGTTCAGCCGGTGGAACCCAGACAGAAGGGACAGCTACTGTCTCCTCACCGGCCAACCGGTGGCCTCCTCACCGACCAGCCGGTGGAGCCTGGGCAGAAGGCTTCTCTATTTTCCAAGCACCGGCCAACCGGTGGCCAAGCACTGGTCAGCCGGTGGAGCCATTCAATCTAGCCGTTGGGCTTTGACCAGACTTGTCCACTTGACTCCCAACGGCTCCGAAGGCCTCTCCAACGGCTCCGAAGACCCCCAAAGGCCATTTGAGGGTTCCCCCTCTATAAATAAAGGACTAGGAAGCCCCGGAAACGTAAGGAAGCCCACGGAATCATTTTTCCATCATTTGGCGAACCTCTGGCGGATTGCTTCAAGGAACCTCAATTGCTCCAACCCATTTACACAACCAAGGAGCACCACCATAGAAGCTTGGGAGCGCCCTTCATCATCACCAATCAATCCTTTGGCGCCCAAGGCTTCTCCTCTTATGGTCTTTCTTGTTTTATTCATTTTGAGAATCAATTTGGGTTTGTGCCTACAAACCCCTCTTTCTCTCATCTTTCTCTTGTTTGGGTTTTCACACCACCTTCAAGGTGTGAAGAGGTTAGTCAAGCCTTCCCTTTAAAAGTCTT
The DNA here is from genome assembly GCA_963277665.1 of Viscum album. Taxonomy (NCBI): domain Eukaryota; kingdom Viridiplantae; phylum Streptophyta; class Magnoliopsida; order Santalales; family Viscaceae; genus Viscum; species Viscum album. Next base: position 1,704,999,464 of record OY728143.1, on the reverse strand, counting down.
GAGTCATAGGTGAGCTAGCCTTCACCTGTAAGAAGGCTAGTGGGTTCTTTCTCAACCATTAAAAGCAAGTGGGTTCTTGCTCAACCATTAAAAGCAAGCTGTAATAGGTTCTAGACTACCTTAAAGTCTAGTGGGTTTCTTGCTAAACCCATTAAAAAGCAAGCGGTAGTAAATCTCTCAACGGTTGAGTTGGGAGCGAAGACGTAGGCTTTGGTTTAAGCCGAACTCCGTTATCAAGCTTTGTGTCTTGCCTCTTTTATTTCCGCTGAACTTTAACTTTGATTTTAAATTGTTAATTATTTTTTTAAAGGCAATTCCCCCCCCCTCTTTCCATCACTCTCCGCCCAACACCCTGGTTGATTGAGTCTTCTGTACGTCAGAATATTGCTTCAATGGGCATCTGCAAATGGCTCCACCTTTCCAATAGATACGATTTATTTGATTCTTTATAAATGTATCATAGTATACACACATGAATGAGGATGAATATAATTAGACTCAGAATGGGAGATGGATTGAGAAAAGAATGGGAGAAAAAATATTGAGGGATACTCATAGGTTGCACCCCAGATTCCGTCCTGTTTCATCGATAAATCACAAATCGCGAACCACTTAGTCCATAGGTACAGCCAACCACATACCACAAACCATGGAATTGAATAATAATAATATAACTATGAACCTAATAGATAATATCAATCCAATGACTTCTCACAGATGAATTTCCCGTGGGAGGTAATCCCCCTGAACCTCCTTCAGTATGGTGCTCCAAAGGGGTATACCGCAACACAGACAGAACCCGATGCAGCCTACCCAATCGATACGCAGATACAACTCAAATAAGCATGGTGAGATATGAAACACATTGGTATGTGGTTTGAAATACCCATTCTAGTGTACCACACCAGCACACAGATTCCCTCTTGGCTCGTATACCATTTTGGTATGAGGAGCCTACCACATCTCGTGTGAGAAAACAGTACGCAGAATGGGGTGTCTTTGGGTATTGTTCCTTTTAGTTATGACCTCACCACTCCATTACCATCTATTCCTCCTAAATCCCTCCACTAACCAGTCCCCCAAAAATTTTCCAAAGCCTAATCCAGTGACACCAGACCCGTATGATTAGGCAATCATGCGCATCAGAGCACCCCATTGAGCCTACATCCCCATAGTAAGTAGAGTCATGGAGGCCCACCCCAAAAAGGTGTGTGCATCAGGAATGCCTCTTAGGCTACATTACCATAGTAACTTAGTGTCTATCCTTGGGATGCTGACGTGAACCTCCATGTTCTATGGATTAAGGGTGATCACTTGATTTTCCATTCAATGATGGATAGTGATCAGTCGAAGGAGTTATGTTTTCTCCCCCTTTGGCGAGGAAGAAAATCCTCCCCTCCCCTGAACGCGATCTGGGCTCTGGCACTGAGGTAAGTCCCCAATCAACTAAGGGAAGGTGGTGTGACTATCATTATCGTTTATTTTTGAACAGTTCTTTTCTTTGTGCCCTATCCCACATTCACCTTGGACTCTTCTGCCGTGGGCTCTACCTCCCCAACTAACGGTGGGAGAGGCATGTGAAATTTTGAATCTTTCGCATCCTCTTGTTTCTCACACTAAGCATGGATCACATGGGATTAGTGGTTTGTGAGGATTATAACATCAATTCTCCAAGTGAACAATGAGATCTCTGATTTAGCAACAAATCAGGATACGTAGGACACTTTCCAGAAGGCCCGAGCTCAAAAGGGTGTCCATCCAAATGGGTCAACCCAATCTTGTCCCCTCTAATGGGAATATTCCATTTATATGATCCACACAATATAATGTAAAATAACTCTGATTTTTTATCAAATCAAGATACATAGGATTCCTACTAGGAGGCACGAGCCCAAAAGGGGTGTCCATCCCAAAAGGGTCCACCAAACCACATCAGTCAAATGTGCAGCTTCCACGCATAATCCTCACACCATCTGAACTACATGGGTTTTGATTCCTCTATAAAGGATATGTAGGAAGAACTCCTTATGGGATTGACCCCAACATCATGTCACCTTCCATCCCCCCCTAGATGAGGATAAACACCATAACACCATATAATATGGCTATGATAGTATCGCCTCTGTTGCATCACACATATGCATGATCATGAAAACCATTCCCACCAAGGGTAGTTTGTAGACACATTCTTAGGGAATGAACCAATGATTCATGAACATATGAACATGACATAAATATTTATTAGATTCTCAGAACGTGCAACAATACTCCCCCGGAAGGTTGCGGTGAACCTAACCTCCCTTCAACTCGAACAATGGAGTCCTTAAGTGTCATTGGCCAAATCATCAGCCACAAAGTTCCTGACTTTTGAAAAAAAGTTCCATGAATCTTGTAAACTAAGGACATTGGGAATTCTTGGATCCATGGATAAACCCATTGGAAACCATCTGAGGAATATATATCTATGAAGGGATGATTTCATGAGTGCTTGACCCCCAAACAATCACCTGTAGGGGCCAACAATTCCTGCAAGGTCAATTATACCTTCATAAAATGATAATGACGTTGAACAGTTCAATACAATGGAATGGTAAATTTGAAGACAACCCAACCCTATAAAAAATGGACAGGTGACAATCCTCGTCATGCCATAACCGCACCGCCTAGAAACGCACCACATTAGAGTTGCACCAAAAATGGTGAACCCGACATGAATCCTTAACCAAGGGGGAGATTATACCCTCAATGATAAAAGAAAAAAGGATATTGCACATCAGACCATTTTGTTTGCCCCGGAATGCGCAAAATGTGCCAAATCAGAGGCAAAACAATAATGGTGAACTCGACGTGAATCTTTAACAAATGTGTTGGTTCTACCATAATGATAAGAGACAAAGTGATACTACACATTGAACCAATTTATTCACCCCGGCACATGCTAAAAGCACCACCTTAGAGACAGAACATAAATGGTGAACCCGGTTTGAATTCTTAATCAAGGTGACAACCTCACCATATTCAGGCCCCTTCTCCACATAGAATATGAATAGGGGAAGGGGGACATTCTGAATAAGAAAACATGCATATGTGTTAAGGAATGCTTCTTTGAGGATGTTTTGTGTCTTAATGAAATATATATTTATTAAAGGTTCCCACAGAGTGACCATTAATCCAAATGATGTCCCAAAGACCCATGAAGAAATGCACATCAGTGATCCCATAGGCAGTCGGGGCCTCAACAATGAGAAGGACCCCTTTATCTACCAAGAGTCTTCAATGCTGGGAAGAAAATATGCTGATTATAGTGTGCCACCAAAATGGTACTCTCCCCACGGGGGAGGCCACAATACAAGACCTCCGGTCTAAAAAGGTCCGCCAACATCCACTACAACTGCTACTGGTACCTCAACAAAAGGCGGCCCCAGTGGTCGTCTAAAATCATTTCAGGAGCTTATCCCCAGAATGCAAAAACGAAATCCTTTCTTACCTCAGGGATTTTGATGAATTCAATGATGATGAAATCATATAAACTGTATAGGGGACATAGCCATAGGTCCCCTCTAGAGAGATTTATCACCAACATAGGATGACTAGGTCTACCCCTGCCGTGGAGGACCGTATGCCAATTGCACTCGCCAAAGTCCAAAAGACACGGTCCCCTCGGGCTTCCTACCAAGGGTGGAGAATACATTACCAGGAACATTATATCTCCATGGTTCCTAAGGAGAAGCTTCATCATACTAATGCAATGGAAGTAAATTGGAAGACATATGACTCTTCCCTCTCCACTTAATCCCACCACAAAAATAGGGTGGCACAATATGAGAACATGCACATTAATGTTAATGCTCATTGGTACTACCATGAAGATAGAGTAGAAAACTACAGGAAGATGCAAATATCTTTCGAGCCATAATAATCCCTCCATCAAAATAGGGCGACACTCAGCTACATGTACGAACAAACACCTGCTAACATACTTCAAGCCTACCATCTATATAGGGTAGTAACAGGCTATACATAGGAATAAATACTTGTTGATGCACTACAAACCCCGCATCCAAATAGGGAAAAAACTAAATTTGAGAAGATTCAAATTCCTACGGATGAATACAAAGCCCATGAGAAAAATACAATGGAAAGAGAGCAGATAATAATCCCCCTCATGAATATGAAGACCACCAGTCAAATATTGTGGCAACCATAGAAGAAAAATGATGACAAAATTGTTCCATTATCCCGGCATAGGAGAACTACCAGCAATACTGGCAACTCATAGAGGACCAGAGTAGGCACAAACTCCTTCTCGAATATTGAAATGGGCCTTCATACTCGGTCCATACAATGACGTATCTTAGCACATTTTGGAAATGATATAATATCAAAAATTTATCCCAGACAATATCCTACAAACAAGACACGATGTCATTGTGTCAGTTGCAAAGGTGATAAATTAGGCCCACGACCTGATTTCCTCGAATGGAATGACTCACTCAAAAATTGAGTTAGTCACTCCAAAGCAGTTATGAATCCTTGCTTCAGTCCAAGAAGGTTGACGGTAATACCACATGACATACGAACAACTAGATCAGGAACAAATACTTATTCCAATAGGGGTACGCTGGTCCAATGTGGTGGCTACTCCAAGGCAGGCATATATCACTAAAAAAACACAACATGCATGTTGGCATACCACGATGACATCAGAAGACCCAAAAAGGTTGGGAACCATATATAAAGGCCATTACCAATAGCAGATTGCCCTGGTTACCTGCAAGAGAGTTCCCAAAAATGAAAAGCACCAATGGAAACTAGAAAATCAAGATCACATACACGATCCTTCTCTGATAAAAGCTGAGGTTCATTACACCCTCAAACATATGTCAACAAAGGATCAAGACCCTTTCATTCCCTTACCAAATTATGGAAGTGGAAGTAATATTTTTGAAGTTCATCCCTGCAATGTCGCTATAAGAAGCATTTAAAGTCCTCCAAATAGAACCCACAGGTGCTTACTCCATGGGGAAAGTATGATCCATCACGAGAGCCTATTTTCTGATGCGCATTGGGGTAACCCTCCCGTCAACCTGAATAAAATACTTCAAGAAGGTCATCCCCTTGTTGTCGTCCTCTCTGGTGGTCATCCTAAGGGTATATGCAGTAGAAATTTTTCTCCCTATAGTAGGGCATCAAGTCATGATAGTAGTCCTCCCCATGAAGACAATCATTGCAAAGGCCCTCCATGCAATGGTAGTTCCTGAGAAGTCCCTCCCCACAATAACCCCAAGAAACAAAAAGGTCCTCCCCTCAATGCAGCATATCATGAAGGCCCTCCCTAGGATGTAAACTACAGAAATTATCCATGTAGCCAGGTATGATGTCATGATGGTAGTTCTCACTATGATGACAGTCATCGTGATGGACCTCCCCACAATGATAGTTGTTGTGAAGGCCCTCCCCACTGTGACATAGAGCAGCAAGAAGGTCCTCCCCTTTCAACAACCCACCCTGAAGGTCCTCCCTAGGTTATACGTCACAAGGAAATTTCCCGCAGTTGGGATTCAAGATGCAATAATAGCCTTTTCCATTGCAGTACCAACTGTGGAGGTCCTCCACACAATCAAAATTCATAATTGAAAGAAGTCTATAACCTTTCCAAAATGAACATGTGAAATCCCTCCTATGTTGATGCGCTCGAAAAAGAGTCAAACACATCGGGCACTGCATCTATAAGATGTGATATTCTTTATCAACTGGAGAATGGCCTGAGGCCATGCTCAGCTTCTGAGCCACCCCTAAAGTGTCCGCAAATTGATAAGGCTCCTAAAAACCTATTTTCTTAGAATGAAATTATTATGAAGCAGTTGAGATGGGAATATCAAGTGGAGGAGACTCTAGAATAACAAAAACATGATATGTTGCTTGTAAGAAGACAACTAGACATGGATAATATAACAGTGATGTATTGGACTACAACCACTTCTCACTTCGACAAACCAGGAGAATTTTCTAGGGAATGCACGCATGACATTCTCCTAAATATATGGACAACTCTATGAAAGATGATAGAAAAATTGCTACACAAAAAAGGGTATGTGGACCACATCAATACGATATGGGAGCTTCAATGTCTAATTGGTCTTGAAGCCCGACTATCCACCAAGAATCCACAATTATAAAGGCCATAGAGAAACATTGAATTGTATTGTCTCCAGGAACATCTTTAATTTCATCGCCTCATTGGAAAAGTCCCGGCTAGAGTTCACCTTTGGGGGTGGGGAGAACATGGAGCTCTATACTTCACCCAATGTCACATCTAGCAGGCCTCAATGGAAATGTCATCCTACATTGTTTTCACCTAGAACCAACAATCAAATAAATCCCATGCTCAGGAATGATGAGATACTCAACAAAAATCGGCCCTGAGTAAGTCTCAAAAGCGTCAGGGCCGAAGAGATTGAACCCTCAAAATAATTCTAGGTCAGGCGAACTAGAACATCTAGAAGGCTTCATTTATAAGAGAATAAAACAAACTGGTAGTTCTCATGTGTTCAAAAGAACATATATTCTGTGCAGACCTAATGACATAATTAGCTTACACATGCCCAAAAGTACATGAAATTGAATGGGAGGCAATAACAGCGGCTACTGTCATGATAGGAGAAAAACCCCAGACCATAGGGCTGGAGGCATTCTAAAATCAAGATTCCCCCATAAGACCAAAACCTATAGGACATAGTGTAGTGATAATAGAATGGGAACAACCCCTACCTGTAAGGCTAGGGGAATTTTTACATCAAATCCCCATACAACAGACATCTTTATTCCACATTCTAGGAAGAACAATGGACATATGAGTTACCCATTCCACCCCTTCTTGTTGTTCTCACCCTCTGAAACAATGGTGCCCTACAAGGTCATACCAAGGCTCCCATCAAGTAAATATTCATCCAAAAACTCATAGAATACTATAGAATGGAAGTACAAAAGTCCAATAAAAGGCGTAGGAAGCATTTCTACCATTCTACACTAGGTACACCGCCCCAAATGCGGTATTCCATAGTGAACATGGTAGAAATAAACCCAAGAGACCTCACAGGGGATGATGTACGGGGAGAGGATGAAAAAGAATATGGTTCCCTCCTAGAGTCATCCAACACCAAGCCTGATGGTGTGCATACCTAGAACAAGAGGGCCGTCCTAAATCTGGGTTCCCCTTGTCTAATCCGATGCTACCTATCCTGTGAATCTCTAATAGGGAGAAAAATAAATCCAAGGTCGTCTATGACCCGCCTCCTCATCCCAAAGAGAATTCATCCCTCACCCTTGAAGAAAGGTTCACCAAGAAGGAGGAAGAAATGAAAGAGATCAGGTGAATTAATGTCGAGCTACGTCGAGGGAGTTATCTTTCCGGATGTGTTTCCTCTGCTGAACGTCAGCAGGTGCTCGCAGAAAAGGTGCCCATACCACATTCCCTCATCCCGGTGAATGATGTCAATATCAATGGTCGTTCAAACTAGCCCTGTAAATATGTCAATACATCCCCTCCCTATGAGAGAAGCAAGAATATACCTATGTAAACCCACAAACAATGCCCCTAGCTGGGTATCCACCCAAAATTCTAGCAGCACCGGCATGACCACTCTTGGCCCCTACCTAGCCAGCTCAATCTCAAGCCTGACATGTTATGCATCAAGGGATCTTAATCACTTCCATGTAACTAATAGCTCAACTAGAAGCCGTGGGGGGGTTGTACACTCTGATACAACCAGAGCGCAAACCCTAGCTCAAGTTGGTGAGAAATGTTACACCGCCACAAAACCTTGGTAACCCCGCATTACCAGTATTTAATGGATTAGGGGACCTGGAACAACATTTTATGCATTATACCTATTACTGTTACACAACGATGGGAACTCTAGAGCAGAAAGAAGCTATAAAACATTGGTTCTTCATACGAACCCTTCAAGGATCTCCTTTTGTATGCTATTCTAGCCTAGCAGCCAGTTCAATTACTAGATGGGAGGACCCCTAATGATTGTTTAACTTCTAGTTTAGTTCGACACTGCCCAAGATGACAGTCAGTGATCTCTTGAACTGAAAGTAGTGAGAGAATGAGAGAGTCATAGAATTCATTTTCAGATGGAAAGTCCTCACATATTCCCAGAATTGGCCACTCCCCTAGGATGAGATTCTTTCCATGTGCATTGATAACCCTCGGGATGAATTGTGAATGCCACTCATCCCAGCGAAGTACCAATGTGGGTTTAGAAACTACTATGACATTGCCCAAGGGATAGAGGACTCCCTAAAAGCACCAAACATATGTCATGAGTGACCTCATCATCCCCTGGGAATATAACGGGAAAATATGAAGTGGCTTCTGTCACATTTAAGAAAACCCTGACACCAGCTCCAGTTCTAAGGCCCCCACCGAACAGTGCAGGACCCCCTAGATGCCAAAAGCCACCCAACCCTGAAAATATGAGCGAAGAGGTTCTAAAATAAATCAGTTCAAATAACGAATAAATACTTTTTATTCATTACATTATTACCATGTCCATAGCTATTTCATAGCTGCCATGAATTGCAATATTCTCTGGATGTTATTTACAATGTGATCCTATGAAGTAGGTCTCAATGACTATACAAATTACTATCCATATAATCAAATACTAGAACACACAATTTTAGAATTATTTATTTTCAAGGATCTCCTGAAAAAGATGATGGATTCCAGGAAAGTCAAGTCGGGCCTATTTCCATCATAAGTGGCATAGATTTCCACCTCAGACTCAAGAAAGGAAGAGGAGTGGAAAACAGTCACTAGTAAGAAGTTGAAATGTTTTGGAAACTGGATGACCTAGAAGACCATAAACCAAGTCCCTGGAATCCTCCTGGAAAAATTAAAACAATCAACTCTGTCCACAGAAGATCCTAATACAAAACAGCCATAATCCTCACCCTCACGGTCCCCTAAAGAAAGGAAGGGCAGAAAGTGAGAGAAAGAAGATGAGATAACTTCAATGCTGATGTCAGTGTTGAAACTTTTAGATTTCATGCCAACTATCTCGACACAATGGGAACTGCTCCACCAAATGGCACAACAGGCACTCCCCTACCAAATGGCACAAGGGGCACTGTACCACCAAATGGAACAACAGGAACCGCGTCGCCGAATGGTACCCTCAGAAAGAGGCAACCAGAAAAAAATAGTATCAGACCAAGAACTGATCTTTAACTTCATTAATGACATCCTCTTGACGGACCCCTTCTCTGATGAAGACTCTGGTCATGAACCTGAATTCCCCATACCCAACTTGAAATCCAGAGGATGAGGTCGTGAAAGTTGAAGTTTCCTTGAATTCATGATCATGGAAGGAGTCAAATTCTTAGCCACGCTATAAGTTAAACTGTTAACATCATGGAAACTTGTGGAAGGACCCTCTGACAGACACAACTAGAAGTAGAGGGCTACTTTTCCCATGTCGGATGATTTCCAAGCCCTGTTATCTTGGAGTATCAATCAGGGGAAGAACAGAGTTCAAAACCACCCGAGGTATAAAAGAGGACCAGCTCGAGCAAATTTAGAAAAGACTATAGCATCACCAGACCATGTTATTGAGGTCGAGCCTTCTACGTCCAAAGAGAAAGCCCCAAAATTGTCTATGAAAGACCAAAACCAAGCTGAGTTGTGATGAACTTTAATGAAGAAGTAGGAAATTTTAATGTATCTGGCTTTAGTACCAGTAAAGTTGTCAATAATGGACACATAGAGTCTGTACACAGATCATAGGGAGGCACTCATCGAAGAATTGTAATTCCCCAAGAGGTCAAGGAAGAAGTAGCTGCAGATGAAGTCTGTCGAATGGAGACTAGTCCCAAATAATTTCATGTCGTCAGATTCTTCACAGAAATGGATGATGATTCCATCATTAAAGGTAACATCAAAACCTTATATGTGTCTCAAAAGATAAAACATATTGACATCTACATAATCTTTATCGATAACAGCTCTGTAGTTAACCTCCTCCCACTGAGAATGCTTCGTTGACTAGGATATAATGAATATAGCTTGACCCAATGCACTAAAACCCTGTTGGGGTATGAAAAAAGTGATTAGAAACCACTGGGACAAATCCTATTAAAAACTTGGCTCGGAGATATCATATCAGATTCCAAGTTCTAGGTGGTGCCACAAAGTACGGCCTTCAATGCCTTGTTAGAGAGGCCTTGGTTGCATCAACACACTTTAATTCCATCCCCGTACCATCAGTGCATCAAATATTGTACTAATCTTAAAAATGGGATGTTTCATGCCAATAAATCCCCGTTCGAGTACTGTCAATCGCATTATATTGATGTAGGATTCTATGAGTAAGAAGAAAAGCACCTTTTGGATGGGTACATTTATTGGATCAATTCCTATAATGGATTGGAGATAGCTTTGGCCAACCCCTTTCAGTGGATTGGGGAGTACGTACTACGCAGAAACCATGTTGAATGCGTATATACAAGTCCGGATACTAACTCAGCTATCTGCATGGTCTCTGTTGCGACCACCAAGCCCAAAGACACAGAAGACCGGTCTGATTCCCATATTGTTAAGAAAATTTCTATCAAACATGATTCTAGCCCATCCTTGGGACATTGAACTACCCTTTCCTCACACTATAAGGAAAAAGATGATTTCCCTCCCAATATTGGTGTGTTCTTCTCAAAAAACATTTCTCTATCAGAATAGAAAGATGATTAAGATGATGAAGCTGATGAAGAAGAAGATAATAAGGAAAAATACTTCAAATCTTCCCCACCTACATTCTAAGAATGTGTTTACACCACAATAAAAGAACAAAGGGATATAAATCTGGGTGCTGAAAATGACTCACGACCCACCCTTATCAGTGTGTCCATGCATATCGAGGAATAATAGGCATACAACTGCTTCCTAAATATGAATCAAGATGTGTTTGAATAGAATTACACAAAGATTCTCGACCTTGATCCCAAGGATTCCACCAATCATCTAGGATTACCAGAAGATCAATGAAGCTATAGGTATGCTGCCAGAAGGACCCACCCAACACATGCTGCCAAAATAGGGGATGAAGTTGACAAGATGATAAAATCTAACTTCATATGGGATGTCCAATATCTATTTTGTCTGTAGAACATAGTTCATTTCAAAATGAAGAATGAGAAGATGAGAATCAGTATTTACTTCAGGGATCCTAATCGGCATTTCCCAAAAGATGACTTCTCGGTTTTGATCACTGAATTGTTGAATGATGCCACATTTGGATATGAATCCCTCTCCTTCATGGATGGATATTCTGGATACAATCAAATTTGGATGGCCTGATGAGATGAATAAGCAACATCTTTTAGGTCCCTTCAGGTATTTTTATGGTATTATGCGATTCCCTTTGGTGTAATGAATTCTGGAACAATATATCAGTGCGCCATGCATTGCATCTTCAAACCATTTTTGGGAATGTTGGTCGAGTGTTATGTTGAACACTTGGTGGTTAAAGAGAGACAATTTTTGAACCACCAAGATTACCTTAAAACTGTCTTCAACAAATTGAGACAACATAGTTTAAAGATGAATCCCCTCAAATGCGCCTTTGGCGTTATGTTGGGAAAATTCTGCGGCTTTGTTGTACGCCATCGTGGCATCAAAGTCGACCTTGAGAAGGAAAAATCCATTCCCTTCATGTCCCCACTATGCATCCTCACTTAGTTGAGAGGTATTTAAGGGAACCATGCCTACATTCAGTGCTTCATATCCAAACTAGCAGGTAAATTTTTACATTTCATGAGGGTCATGAAGAAAGGAGATACGTATGAATGGGATAATGATTGCCAAAAATATTTTTACAATCTTAAAAGATATATTCTAACCCTTATAGTGCTCAAGCCACCAGTTGAGGGTATACCACTCATTGATTACGTAAATTTCATGGAACTGTCATTAGTAACCTTCCTAATTCAGAAAAATTATGTCGGAAGCGAAAATAACATCTATTAACTCATCCAGACATAGATCGATGCTAATTATCGGTATTCGTAGATTGAAAAGAACTGCCTATCCATAATCATGGATGTTCAGAAACTTAGGCATTAAATACAACACCATGTGGTCCACTTGGTTTCCCGCTGCAACCCACTCAAGTATACCCTAAATCGACCCATGATAAATTGGAACCTATCACGATGGGAGGTCATCCTACAATAGTTTGACATATGGTTTCTACCCCATAAGGCCATAAAATACAAGGAATTATAAGACTTCTTGGACAAGAACATTTTGAAGGAAACATCACCATCTGATTGAAAAATTCTGGTTGAAGAAGTGTTTTCCTTCCAGGAGGACCCTCATGAATGGGAAATGTACTTCGACGGTGCTTCCTGAAGCCCGACTAGGAAAAGGATGGAGGATCCCATTCTCAACAAAGTGTGTCTGGGAGTCGTACTAGTATATCCAAAACTTTCCACCTTTCTTTACTCATTCTTGCTTTTAGAAGGATGTATGAAAAATAGAGAGGAATATCCGGCCCTCATTTCATGCCTTGAAATGGCACTCTCAGTGCATGTCCAACGCCTAAGAAAAAAGGGTGATTTAGAGCTATTCATTAAATAGGTTAATAGTGATTAAACATACAATAAATAAGTATTGGTTCCCTAGATAAACGTTATTTGAGGACTGATGATATAATTACGCTCAAAACCAATGTTGAGTTATGTCCCCCGGTCCGAAAATGCTCAAGCCGACGCTTTGAAAAATGAATCCACATCCTTGGCTGATCCTGACCATGAAAAAATATTCATTAGAACTTCTCACTGACAGATTTTCTTGTGATTAATTAATTGAAATACAAAGGAAATTAATTAAATTACTCGTATCCCAAATCCTTATGGTCATACCACGGATTGGATGACACCCATTACAAATTACCTTCGGAACGAGGATCTCCTGCTAGTTAGGGATGAAAGGAAGCATGTCTGATGATGGGCAGTCAATATACCCTATACAATCGGGTAAACCAAGATAAGGTTCTACACAAATTAGGCCTTGATGGAGTACTTACAAGGTGCATTGATGAAGAGGAGACTACTACCGTCATGATAGAAGTGCACGCTAGAGACTGTGGAGCTGACCAGTCAGTAACCAATATCTCCCATCAAATTATGAGGATTGGGTATTATTATCCCACCATGATTCAAGATTGTTTCATATTTACTAAAAACTATTTTTCCAACCATGTTAATGCTAACTTCATACACATCCCCCTAGAGTTTCTTTATGCAGCTATGTACTCCTGGCCATTCGTTGCCTGGGGATGGATATTTGGGGACCATATCCTCTTACTACAGCCAGAAAATTCATGTTCATACCCACAGTGAACGCCTTCTTTTTTAAATGGGATGAATCCATAACACTTAAGGACATTTGGTTGATCAATATTTTCAGTTTTGTGAAGGCCAACATATTCACAATATTTGTTTTCCCTCATACAATACTGATGGAAAACAACACACACTTATGCTCTGTAGATCATGATAAGTTATACCAAGAGTATGGAATCAACGCCAATCGGTCATCCCACTATCACGCCACGACCAATGGGAAGATAGAGGATTTCAAAAAGACTATGTCCTACATACATCAATAGATGGTCTATAAGGATAAGAAATCATGGATAGATAAGATCCTTCATGATATATGGGCTTACCAGACCACGAACCGAACTGCCCCCTAAACAAACCTATACTCACTAATATATGTGGAAGAGGTGATGTTACCTATCAAAATCCATGTGACATCACTTCGTGTGGCCATTTGTGATTATTTTTTCAAGTATGAGCAATCCCAAAAATGGTTTGATGAATTGGAGATGTTAGATGAAAAATGTCTACATGATCTTCACCCTTTTGTATTTCATGAAAACTAGATTACACAAGCAATCAACAAGAGTGTTCACCATAAATATTTCCTCGAAAGAGAAATGGCATTAGTCCTCAGAACACCAATGATACTTGGGAAGAAGCCCCCAAAGCGTGAACCAAAATTGAAAGTACAACACGTCATAAACATGGTCTATTACAATGGAGCATACACCATGATATCGATGGACGACCATCTTATCACAGCTCCTAATAATGAGATTTTCTTAAAGAAATACTTTGAATAATTCCTTGATATGGTCCAAACTCTAAGAAATTAAACTATGAGTGATAATATGTAAAAAAAATTCCCACTCAAAGGTCCAATATCTTTGACATTAAACAATGAGTCATAAAAAAATGTGAACCATATCAAGGTCTATGCTCTACGATCCTAAACTATGAGTCACAAAAAAATCACCCATATCATGGTCCAGTCTCCCAAACCTTAAACTATGAGTAAAAATATAAAAAAATCCACTCAATGCCATTTTCCAAGCTCTACGACCCAAAACTATGTGTAAAGAATGCCTCCAATAATAAGGACAAATCTCTACGATGTTAAACTGTGTGTCCTAAATAATTTCTCCCATATTATGGTGTGAACACAATGAACCTAAAATATGATTTATATCAACTCAATGACAATGTCCAAGCTCAACGACCCTAAACTATGAGTAAAGAATGCCCTAAATGTTAAAGTGCATGCTCTATGATGTTAAACGTTGAGTCATAAGAAAAATTCCCCCCATGATAATGTCCAAGCTCTATGACATTAAACTATGAGTCATAAAAAATTTCCCCATAACAAAGTCTAAGATATACAACATTAATCTATGAGTCATAAAGAAATTCCCTGTATATCATGGCCCAAACTCTAAGACCCCAAACTATATGTGAATGAAAACCCCCATAGAGCTAAGGTCCAAGATCTATGACTATGAAATATGAGTTAAAAATTTCCCCCATATCCTTTTTCCATTCCACATGACATTAAACTATAATGAAATTGTCCCTGAAACATGGTGTTAATATTTGACTCATGTCCTAGTTGTAAGATGTTAAACTATGTAGCATAAAAAGACCTAATTGCATGACAAGGAACTTCGTGATATCTCTCCATAACTATGTATGGATTGATTTATGAACTCATAGGATACATAGAGACACCTTAAACTTCAATCATGGCCCAGCCTCCCCCATAAAAAAATTCCTCTGTCACAACCCTATCTACCCACATCCGTAGAGAAACCCATAACAATCCTTGTTTCTCACATCATGTATAACTACTATGATCCCATAATTGGTGATAGAGATTCTATTATAAAGGTCAACTATCATGTAACATGATAGGTTTGGACACTATGATAGGTAGAATGAAATGCCCCTCCAATTATGGACCGAGAAAAATTGGTACATAGTACACGAAGAACTATGTACGGCTCGATTCCTACCCTCACATGATACATAGTGATGCCTCGATCCTCGATCTTTTCCTAGACCCACCAAGAATGAATACTAAATTACCCCATCATATTCTCTGATTCCTTGAACTTGGGAAGAAGACTATGGGACCACTCCATGTTTCTTAAATGGAGTGTAACTCACGTGACCTTAGGATTAGTGACAGGGATTCTCTTGTGAACGTAAAATACAGGGGAATATGGAAGGCTTAAAACCCATATCAAGTGAAGAAAAAATTCCCTCAAGTTTCCCTAACACATCATGCAAATGATTATTGGGAACATGCATAACTATGTACGATATTATTCCTTACCTCAAAGGATACGTAGTGATGCTTGGATTCCGCATCCTGGCCCAGCCACCAGCAAAACAATTCCCCATTTTCCCCATGTATAGGTTAAACTTGTTTGGGGATTTAATTAAAGGTCACATCACATGAAAATAAAATAGTAAAATTCTTCATGATTTTTTTGGATCAATACTCAGTATTACGAGATTCCGCACGTACCTTGCAATCAAGTGAAGTTAAAAGATCGTGCTTCATTCTATGCATATGGATCAGACCTATGTGGAAGCTCTAAGAAGATTATGTTTAATCATCGTCTATGTATTTTCACATTCCTAGGAACACCTTCCCCATTTTTCACACTCCATACCTCAGGGAAAATTGGATCCTTGTAATCATTCAAGGCCATCTGAGGTGGAAGGCCAGTGTCCTACAAACACCTTTTCATGACTACACACATCATGCCCTGGTAGATGTGCATATGTCTCCCAAATAAATGGATGTCAATCAATGGAAATTTTTCCCCATGAGTGTCCTATCATATCTCAGAAGGCCTAATGGATTTAAAACCCCATGTCATCCCTCCTGATTCTAGTCACCCCCACGATTATGGTTTACGCCTTCTATCATTACTCACGTCTAAGGAATTACCAATTACCCTGATTGCGATTGACCTGAAACATTTGAAGACCTTTATGACACCAAAATAGTCCTCACTAAATAATGTTAAACTGGAAGTCCAAAATAGTCCTCACCGCATGATGTTAAACTATACGACCAAAATAGTCCTCACCGCACAACGATGAACTACAATGCCAAAATAGTTATCAATGAATGTCGTTAAACTACAAGTCCAAAATAGTCCTGACCACATGACATTAAACTGCAAGTCCAAAATATTCCTCACCACACAACGTTAAACTACAAGGTCAAAATCGTCCTCAATGCATGACTTTAAACGAGAAGGCCAAAATATTCCTCACTATAAGACAATAAACTACAAGGCAATGGATTTTGCCCAAAAATTCCCCTTAATGTTGACCCATAATCCTTGTAATCCCATGTTTCTCACACCGATCATAGATCATGTGAGATTAGGGATGTTAGAGAGAGATAAACCATGGAATTACGGAAAAATAGTCTAGAAATTAGGTCCTATCAGCATGACACTAAAAGGCATTTCACAGTTCCCTCCCCTGAGAGGAACCCCGTGTCATAGCCTTGTGATGTTAAATGACCGGGTATTCCAATGATAGAACGAATAACTCACCCCACATAAGAGTCTTATCTATGTAAGGGACACCATTCCATTAGTATATCAAATCCAAAATGTCCTTAATATATCTGGATAAACCCCTTCCGTATTCCAAACTCCATTATTTGAGTGATCTTGAATCCATATAACCCTCCCTGGAAATTTGGGATGGTGGGCTAGTATCCTGTGGACACCTTTGATTGACTACACACATCATTCTCCGGTGGCTCCACATATGTCTCCCATACAAATAGCTATCAGTCAAGGGAAAATTTTCCCCAGGAGGGTCCTCTCATATCTCAGTACGCCCAATGGATTACTAGACTCATTCCATCCATCCGGATTCAGGGGAACACAAAGCCACAATGTACATTTTTTTCCATTACACAAATACTGAATATATCGGAACATACCTTCTCGGTTCATATCTGGTCACTTTTGAGGTTTCTAAATGTTATCTCATCTGTATGAGTGAATTCGATCTGTATATGAATGATTTCCCCACTCATTTTCGGGCATCCCTAAAGAATATCAGCTAAAATTCCTTTTTTTGTGATTAGGGGAGCCCATGTTCTAAGGTCATGTACAACATTAAGAAGGTTCCAAATCTCCATAATCCTCTATAGACAACAGATATTAAATGTTGGTGTCATGTGGACATCATTTCTTAAGTATTCACATCATGCCCCATTGACTCTATAAATGTCTCCAACAAAAAAGACCATTATTCAAAGGAAAATATGTCCCCTATAGGATCATCTCCTATCTCAGTATGCCCAATGGATTCTAAGATTCATTAAATCCAACCTAATTCAAGGGCCCTAAAAGTCATGGTTTACATTTTTTCTTTCCCTTACAAGCATCCAAGATATATCAGAACATACATAATCATTCATCTCTATTCTCTTTTGAGGGTTCTAAAATATATGCCATCTGTATGCGTGTAGTCGATCTACATATGATGGAGGAGTACCCCCACCAATTTCCAGGAATCCCCAAATATGTTTTGCTAAAAATCCACATTTGGTGATTATGGTCTCCCCTGGTTGATGATAGCATACTTCATTCCGAAAGTTCCCAATCTCCATAGTTCACCATGGCCATTGGAAATGGAAGGTCGTGGTCCTGCGAACACCTTTTCATGACTATGCACATTATTCCCCGGTGGCTCTGCATACGTCTCCCACAAAAATGGCCACCAGTCATAGGAAATATTTCCCCCAAGGGAGTTCTTTCCATCCTTTGTATACCAAATTGGCATTCAAATCTTGTCACACCCCCAGATTGGGAAAACTCATGGATGATGGATTGTGTACCACCATTCCAAGTACCCCTGAAAAGAAAAGAAAAAAAAGATAGGGGAATCTTATCTAAACTTATCATTGACGATCTCTCCCCCATTGTAGAAAGAAGAGTGAGGGAGCCATTGACTACTTGAGGCCGATATGAATGTTCCTAATGTTCTTAGACAACACAACTCAGGACAACCACCCATTATGGATCCCAACAAAAAAAATCATCTATATTTAAAATCTTATCAAGCCATTATAAATGGAAGCCAATGTGCTGTGGACACCTTTTCTTGACTATTCACAACATTCCCCAGTGGCTTTTCATATGTTTCCCACAAAAAGGGTCGTCAATCAAAGGAAATTTTTTTTCTAGGAGAGTCTTTTACTACCTCTGTATTCTTAAAACCACTCTTGAGCCTCATGCAAGCCTAGAATCCCCAAATCAAGAGTCATGACAAATACCTAATTCATGTCTGAAGGATACTAGATCATTCCCAGCTAACGGTCCCAAGGCAGGGCCATATCCTGTTATGTTTGGTAAAATTGGTTTGACCTAAAACATCAACATTACGTTTTATTGGTGGTACTGTGAATTTCTAATGAAAAAAGATGAAATAATGACTTGAGGTAAAATCTACCTAAGGAACCTCTAGGTAAAGTTTGAGTATATATCCATTAAAAAAAGCATTGAGCCATCAGAAAAGGTATAAATCTTGTTAGGTTATAATCCTGAAAAGGCCACCTAAGAAAAAGACAATGTTATGCCTGCTAAGCCCCTGACAAGTATGCTTAGAAAAAACATAGGTTCATGATAAACTTAAAATTTCATGATGTTTTCCATAAATCTTTATAAATAGTCGAACAATGCTCTCTAAGTCTCATATCATAGTAGAAAATTAGTGATCGATTCGATTATTTCAGTCTATTAATGTCAAGTTGTTGTTCAAAATTAATACAAGATTGAAATACTGATTTTCAAGAAGAGACACAGAAGAGGTGTTTGAAAGCCAAAATTTGTCCTATTGAGTCCAGAAGAACAGAGGAGCATCCTAAATCTAGAGTATCTCCCAAAAATAGATTTTACATATCATTATGTGGGAAAAAATTACAATAGGTTCTGATTCACCCTTTCCAAAAGGATGGAGAGT
Organism: Viscum album; assembly: GCA_963277665.1. Lineage (NCBI taxonomy): Eukaryota > Viridiplantae > Streptophyta > Magnoliopsida > Santalales > Viscaceae > Viscum > Viscum album. Next base: position 1,704,980,072 of record OY728143.1, on the reverse strand, counting down.
GAATGTCGTGGGATATTGGTGGTCTATTCCAAAGAAGTTATTTCCTCCATTTTGGCTTTGACCATTGGGAACACCCTCTCCTGAAAAACTTCAAGGTCCCACCCCATCTTCTGAATATCTTCTTAAGTAGAAAGCGAGGAGGAAAGGTGTCCCCTCAACTTGGATGTACGGGCTTTGCAATCCTGCAGCTCTTCCTCTTGATTCACCACCAAATCATAGTCCTTCACCACTTATTTAGTTAGATGATTTAGTGCTTCCAAAATATCTCAGAAGGTTTCCACCTTGTAATGGGAAAAATTGAACATATACAGCTTTTCCTCGTAGGAGCCGAGGTCTCAAAGGGCAATGAATATTTGGTAAATGATGATGTTTATGTGCTAATAATCAAAGCCACTGGAACCTAAGTCATTTAATAACCACTTAATGTTGTCACTCTCATCAACAAACTTGGCCATGGGTTTCTCTTCCACAGGAGCATGCAACTGGCGCCACGCCTCTTTTCGCACTTCTTGTTGTCTTGCAACAGCACCAACACTTCAATCCTCCCATGCTACCACATATTTTTAAGAAGGAAGCATCACCATTTGAGGGGGTAGGGACCTATGTCATGTAACCCTAGATGGGAGACTCTTGTTGCCCCTAGATGTCCCATCTACTAGAGCCAGATGTGGAGGACTAACCACAAACTCAGGGATGATTGGTGATGCTTGGATGGCATTAGTCTCATGAATATCTTTGGAAATATGTACATGAGTGGAGTAGTCTAAATCACTCCACAGCAAAATGCGTTGTACTTTTCAAACCCCATTTAAACGTTTTTGACGATGGACCAAAATCCTTCTTTCCACATGATGTAGAGATGGAGTTGTATCCATATTGGTTACTGAAGGGATGGAAATAGAAGGAACAACTGTTACACTTTTCAAGATAAAAGTATTGTGTCTCATTATTTTTGGGGTAATAATGAGATAGGAAATAGTCAATGGTTTCTACACCCATCGAACTGGTTCTTTTAGCATCCCTGTGGGGTAACAATCCACCCATATTCGGGCATACTACATCGATAACAAGGTGGGCCATGTTGTGCTAGGAATTATAATATCCCTAGAAACACCATCATGCATAATCATAAGCTACAATTGGCAGAGAACCACATGATGAGATTCTCACTTTAATCTAACAATCGGTAGCAACATAATCCGTGGAAGGAATCCAATCTTATGGGAAAACCGGTAGGGGTGGTATGGATCACAAATAACTACTCAGTCTACACGAGCAATGAGCATCCCATACCTAAGATTGATGCTGTATGAAAATTTTACCAAGGAACCATCCATATTACCACTCAATAACCCATGAGGAGTAGGATGCAGTGCATACGATAAATAAGAAGTGTAGTCCAACAACCCGACTGCGTTGGTAATACTCAGAGTCCTAGGATGAACATCAGAAATTTTGAGAAGAGAAGGATTAAAGTTAGGGTGGGGAACCCGTGTGGTGTGCAGATATTCATAATAGAGGAATTGTTCCACCATCCACCCATACAGGAATTATAATGGTCTACTGAGATGATGCAGATCCCTATATTCTTGAATCTGTCCCAACAATTCAAAAATCCATGAGTGGGTAGGAAGGGACAAATTAAGGGGTTGACCCTCTACCTGAGTGGCCACCATCATTAGGGTAAAAACCTGAACCCAGTGTATACGTTATGGGATGGGAAGAGAAAAACACATAAAAATATGGCGAAAAAATATTTTAGCCTAATCAGAGATTAATTGTACGGTTGATGCTCATAACCCTGTGTGGTATACCGCCCTGCTTCAAGGATAACACATTACGATCTTGGGGTTTAGTGGGACTGGCGAGTGGTACAAGTTCAATGGTGGCGAGCTTTCGGCCTAGGCCCGTTAGTCTACAAGAATAACCTTATCCACATATCAAATGGGATGAGGGAATGAGCCTCAACGGGATGATCCATTGATCCCGCTACCATGACCAGTAAACACCTCATCAGAGGAGACACGTGATTGATATCATTATACGTGTCAGATACCGAGAGAAAATCATCGTACATTTCTCCAAATATGTGGAGACCTCCTAATGGTAGATATAACATAGACTAATCTCCACCTCTCCATGTAGTATGTGAAAGGTGTTGGTACTCGAACACCAGTGGATCAACAATTCTGGAAGGATTTTTCCCAGTGAGAAGATTTAAAACTGAGACACCCAGGCTTCCTAGAGCTAGCCCATTACCTTTACCTAGTCAAGGGACTCCAGATAGTTCTGATGGACCTAGAATACCCATGAAGACTTATTGGAGAAAACTCCAATTCCCCTAAAATCCCACTGTGTGCTCCACCCTCAACTAGGATTCTTTTGAGAGATACTGATAATGTATAGGTATACTCAGATTTCGAGTCTTATGACACCATTGTGGCACCCACAGTTTCCCTAAGTCCATTCAGAACCTCGCAGTATGATGATATTTTTATTAAAAGGAGTTGCGATGACTTCTCTAGTTGAGGAAATGTTTGCACGATCATTATATTGTGTTGCCTCTAAGAGGACGAAAGAGAGGTCGGGGTTAGGCAATATTAGAGGCACACCGTCAGGAAGACCAAAGTCATAAATTGGAAGCTGTATGGATAACAGGTAATCTAAAATATCTGGCATCAAAAAGACCATTATGAAGTAGTCATGAGGAATGATGTGGGCTTGAATATGATCATTTATATTCCTCCCCAAAGTTTCCCTTGTCTTTGTTGATTTCGTAGTCGCCTGTGAATCGACCATTGTAGCCAGCACAATAAGATCCGGAAGCCGATGAAGAGATAGCCTACTTTGAATTGTTGGGAAAAGGATATAAAAAATGGATAAAGGATTTAATATATGTCCAAAAAGGATCAGAGTACTATTCATAAAAGAGGTTTTCAGAAAGAGAATTCCTTGTATTTCACAATTCGTGGAAGCTACTCTTCCAATAGCTATAGTACGCGGATGTAGTTCACTACGTACAACCATGGTACGTGAGAAAACCATGAGGTGATGGCCCACGAACCATTGGTAGGTGAACATAATGGTCCATATATGGAAGAAACCGCAGACCTTCCTTGGTTAAGATCACAATCAGAAGTTGTGGATTAAAATTTAAGACCGTATTAATCGTTTTTTGAAGCTCGATTCGCTAATCCAGGTTCAGTACGAGAACAAGAAAGTCGTGTAGCATTCTTCCATGTGATATCCGGATTTTATATTTTAAAATTCTACAGTTATGTTTCAGAAATCCAAAATGTGGAATGTGAATGAGGAAATTGGGAGGAAATAGGTTCCTAGAACATACACAATAGTTCTCAAACAAGGGTTTTCTCGATGATCATAGTTTCAAGAGTGAAAGAGGCCAGGAAAATTGGGAGCACTTCTCGCCGTGAGAAACTATAAAAGACAAATGAAATACGACCCTATTTATAGGTGTAGTCCCCTCCTTCCTGGTCTACTTTCTCTACCGCAAACCATTTTAGTCCAGGACAACTTCTAGACATGAATATCCTCTTTTCATTTGAACAGACTCCATTTTGATAGATGGAATTTAAAGCACTACTGGAAAACTTACCTTTACCAACGGTTTGGAACCGTTGGTATAGGCCTCCAAACCGTTGGTATAGCCTATACCAACGGTTTGGAGAACCGTAGCCAAGTAAGCCGTTGGGATAGGTCTATACCAATGGTTTTCCAAAAACCGTTGGTATAGACCTATAACAACGGTTTTGGAAACTGTTGGTATAGGTAATATGCAATCTATACCAACGGTAATGGAACCGCTGGTATATAAATTCCAAAAATAAAACATTCGCTGGGATTTGATCCCAGGACCCCTCGTTTATCATTGAATGACTCAACCACTAACCTAACATGACTTTTGTGATCATAATTACATAAATATATATATGTATTCTCATAAATATTTTAAATTTTGATTTATATAATGTTCTCGGTACGAAGGTCTAATAAAAAATGGAAGTACATATACCAACGGTTTTAACAACCGTTGGTATAGGTATTGGGTTGTGATTTTGATTCTGGGAAGAATGTTGAATTTTTGTCCCACTTTTCCCAATGGTTTGGCCAAACCGTTGGGATAGGTCTACCTTTCCCAACGGTTTGGCCAAACCGTTGGGAAAAGTGGCATATTTAGGGACCTTTCCCAATGGTTTGGCCAAACCGTTGGGATATGTCTACCTTTCCCAACGGTTTGGCCAAACCATTGGGAAAAGTGGCATATTTAGGGACCTTTCCCAATGGTTTGGCCAAACCATTGGGATAGGTCTACCTTTCCCAACGGTTTGGCCAAACCGTTGGGAAAAGTGGCCAATTTGGGGGGCCTTTCCCAACGGTTTGGCCAAACCGTTGGGATAGGTCTACCTTTCTCAATGGTTTGGCCAAACCGTTGGGATAAGTGGCCAATTTGGGGGCCTTTTCCAACGGTTTGGCCAAACCATTGGGAAAGGGGACCTATACCAACGGTTTTTTCAAACCGTTGGTATAGAAGCGTTGGGAAAGATCTAATTTCCAGTAGTGTAGGTTCCTGAAAATTCCTCCAAGGGAATAAAGTCCCCCTGTAATTGCTTTATAGATGGAAGCAAGTGCTTCTACTGGTCTATCAAAGCAAAGATACTCAAATTGAGATTCATTTCTTGTAGGAAACCTAAAGGAATTGATGTTTTCAAGGTTTTAAAGTGGTCTGCATTCCATTATCGGGAAATGTACATGATAGAGATGGATTGTGAATCGCCAGGTATGTGGGACGGTCCAGGAACAAATGGCCCACAAGATTATGGCCAGCGAGTGTGGAAAATTGGAAACCATGTCAAATGAAGAAAATATATGTTGGAAGACCATACTCATGACATACCCATCAGTTCTTGGACTATGCGAATATATAGGGTTTCACGAACCATTATCGCGAACAAAAGCCTTTGCAAACCTTGTTAGACCGAGTCTTTTATGGGTCTGAATATTTCTTCAATAGGCTTTCCGAAATTGTGTCATGTGACTAGTAGTTACGCTCACTATGATGCTATATAAAAGGGGCACAACAGAAACACATGAAAGGGGATGGATATAAGGATACACCAAAAGGGAGACAGATCCAGAGAAGGTTGAGTGGTGAAAGCTTGAGGGAGACTTAGAGGTTACACTCTGAATTCCGTCTTGTTTCATCGGCAAAGCACAAACTGCAAACCACATACTCCATAGGTACAGCCGTCCTCAAACCTCAAAACAGGGAAATCAAATAATAATAATAGAACCATGAACCAAATAATTCTCTTGGATGAATTTTCCATTGGAGCTAATCCCCTTGAACCTCTTTCAGTATGTTGCCACATGTGGCCTACCACTATGGGGACTGACCGCAACACCGCGTACCCAATTAGTATGTGGATACAATCCAATGTGACATGGTGATCTGCATACAACGTTGGTACACAGTTGGTGATACCCATGCATGCATACCTCACAGGTACGTGGATGGCCTATCTACATGCATACCACTATGGGATGTAGAGCTTACCCCGTACTGTGTGAGAAACTAGTACGCAGAATTGGGTGTCATCAAGTATTGTTCCTGCCAACTCCAAGCCCACCCCTCTATTACCATCCTATCTTCCTTGATCCCTACACTAACAGGTCCCTAAAAATTAGGCCAAAACATCCTCCAAAGCCACCAGACCCATATGATTATTCCACTAGGTGCATCAGTGCACCCTATTGTTTGTACATACCCATGACAAGAAGAGTAACAGAGGCCCTCTCCACAAAGATGAGGGCTTCAGGAATTCCTGTGAGGCTACATTCCAATGGTACCCTAGAGTATAACCTTGGGTTGTCAAAGTAATCCACCATGTCCTCTAGATTAAGTGTTATCACTTTATTTTACATTCAATGCGGGATAATGATCAGTCCAAGGGGATATGTTCGCTCCCCCTTTTTGCAAGGAAAAAACTCCTCCCCTTCCCAAAATGTGATCTGGGGCTCTCCCAGTGAGGTTAGTACCTAATCTTACAAAGAAATTCTATATGAGATTCAAATTAATTTCACATTGAGAGTTTCATTTCCCCACACCCTCGCCCAAGGTCGCCTCAACCTCTTCTATCGCTAGCTCTCCTTCCCCCACAAATAGTGGGGCAGGCATGTGCATTGTTGAATTTTTCACAACCTCTTGTTTCTCAGATCGAGCATGACTCACATTGGATTAAGGATTTGTGAGGATTAAAACATCATCAAACTATGTGTACTATGAGAACTCTGATTCATGACCAAATCTAGATACGTAGGACGCCTTCTAGAAGGCCCAAGCTCAAAAGGGGTCACATCCAAACGTGTCCACCCAATCATGTCCCCACAAATGGGAAGCATCGATGCATATTCCCCACACCATCTGAACTATGAGAACTCTAATTCATGACCAAATTACGATATGTAAGAATCCAACCAGAAGGCCCGAGCTCAAATGGGGTTGCAATCCCAAAAGGGCCCACCCAACCACGTATGTCAAATTGTTAGCTTCCACACGTAAGCCCCACACCATTTAAACTACATGTCTTCTGATTCATCTCCAAATGATATGTAGGACGCCCTCCTAATGGGCCCGATGCCAACATCAAGTCACCTTCCATCCCACTTGGATGATTATAAACTACATAGAAACTTATAAAATGGCTAAGTCAGCATCTCCTCCATAGCATCAAACATACGCATGCTCACAACGATCATTCAGACCAAGGGTAGTCCATGGATGCACACATCAGGAATAAACCAAGTATTTTCAAACATATGAACACAAAATAAATCTATAAGAGAGTCCCAGAACAGTCCAAAATCCCCCTTGAAGGGTTTAGTGAACCTGGCCTCCCATCATCAAGACCAATGGAGTCCTTAAGTTTTCTTGGCCAAATCGACAGCCACCGAGTGCATACCTTTGGAAATAAGGTCCACAAATCCAAGATACAAGGGTAGTTTGACGTTCGTATGTCCATGAATAATTCCATTAAAGACCATTATAGGATGTTATATCCTAGAAGGATTGATTTCATGAGCTCTTGAACCCCACACAATCACCCATAAAGACAGGATGTTCTCGCAAGGTTATTTAGACATTTATTAATAGATAATGATGTTGAACTGGTTGAAACAAAGGAATGGTAAATGGGATGAGAACCCACCCCTATAGAAAATGGGATGGGTGATGAACCTCAACGTTCCATAACTGCACCTCTAGGAAACGTTCCACCTCAGAGGTGGAACAATCACCAAACTCCACCAAAATATGTAAGAGTGTATTTTTTGGAGTATTAGTCCCCAAAAACTAAATACCGATGGGTTTTATGGTTTGGATGTAATAATTTCACCATTTTGTATTTCCATAGATTTCCCAAACTCTATATTTTTTGGTGGTGTTTGAATAGATATACTAAAAATGAATAATTTGAATGAAAACATAGAAAAGGAAACATGAAGTATGTTTTACATTATTGAATGAATAACTGTCGTACTTGTCACCAAATAAATGTTAGTATGCACATTAAATATAGTGATTAAATATTACATTACTTGATTCCATAGAGTTTTTTGTTGTTAATTTCCTCTAAATTACCTTATCTTAAGGAAATGGGTCATTTAATTTCTATGTTTCTTTTAGTTGAGACACTGTAGTTTGGGATGATAATTTATCTGAACAATCCTTTTTTCCTTCAAAATTAGTGGGTTTCTTCATATCCATTTGAAAATTATTACTCGAATGCCCTTCTTTTCCAAATTTGAATATTCTATCAATTCACATTATATAGTTTCCAATATTATTCATCCCATGCTTTTGAAATGCGAGATTCTATGTTTTATTTATTTAATATGATCTATATAAAGAGCATAAAATATTAAAATCCACTTACCTATTTTTATCTTTGATCCCATGAGACCACAAATAGTATCCTATCATCATCTCATCCACAAGATAACAATAGAAAATTGTTGGACCCGATTATACTAAATATACACATGAGGGGGGTGAATTGTGTATTTTCAAAAATCATTGTGAGATTGTGTTCTGCCCATTAACTTTAATCAGATAAATTGATGCAGAGAAAATTTAAATAGCAGAGACACAAGATGTTTAGTGGTTCGGGGAACAGAAGGCCCCTAGTCCACTCCACTAATGCTATACTCCATGAGCCTGGTGATTTTCACTATCTGGTCCTCATTTCAAAAGAACATTCGACAACTGACTACAAGTGGTTGACACCTTTACAATCTAAGGAAAAACAAAGCATTTTGCTTCACTCACAGAACCTACACAGCTTAGTATGAGAATCTGGTCACTCAAGAAAAAAAAATAATTTTGTATTCTAAAAATACTTTCTAGATGTTCTTCACAATTGGAACAACATCCAATTTATAGTAGAAAGACCGTCACCTTCAGAAATAATGATCTTCACAAAATATTCGTTCTTAGTCGATCCTATTGTATTAGATATAGAAATATAATTCAAAACATCATTAGTATAAGATTCAAAAAAGATCATCAATATAGAACGAATTAATCTTCTATCATGATTTTTCTTCTTCAATAAACAGAACTTTGTCGTTCTCTTAAATCAGCAGATCTGTATGATTTGATAGTCTCTATTTTTCTTTGATTATTTAATGATTGAGATATCACATATGATCCCTTCTTTCTGTTCAGAAAGGATCATATATAATAACAATTATAAGCACTTCTTCTGAAAATTTTAGATCCAAAAAAGTCTCATTTTTGACCAGCGAGATTAAAATATTTGAATTTATAGAGTAGTCATAAATTCCCTAAAGACTCAGAATAAAAAAGATCCATTTAATTCGATCCCTAAACCATTGATAAAATATCTTTGAATCAGTCGAAGTTTCACATTAAAATCGGCTTTAAATCTGGATTGAGATCAGCCTAATAATCAGCTTGCTGGCCATTGTATAATAATATCGACTTTAAATTCTCTGACGTCAAATGTAAGGTTGAGTTGTACAGAATGCATCCTCTAAACATAATGTAGATCATAAATGTAAGTTTGATGACCTAGCCTTCAAACGTAAGGTTGTCCACATAGGGCTAGCAATGTATGGTTGATCACAAATTTAAGGTTCTTGTCACTTTCTTCAAATGTAAGGTTGATCATAAATATAGGGTTAGTCATCTATACTTTTCCCTTTAGCATTCAAATGTATGATAAAAGATCCATACTTTTCCTTGATCTATACATTTCCAAGAACATTTGGTTGTTTAAAAAAGTAATGTTGATGAACCATACTTTTGAGAAACAAACGTAACGTTTAACACTTACGTACAACTCTCCTTCCATACTTTTCTAATATCCCAAACGTAGGGTTCCTTCCTAACGTAGGGTTCTTTATCATACATTGTCGATAACGTATGGTTAATTAACCATACTTTTCAATTATATCATAATGTATACGCTGCATTTCATCCTTACGCTACATTTCTCTACGTTGGGTATGAGCAATGTTTCCAGAACACATTAAAGCCAATTCCAAATATATAGAGCATGAAAAGTGTTTCCAGAAAATGCTAAAGTAGATTCCAATTATGTAGAGCATGAATAGTGCTTCTAGAACACGTTAAATGCGATTACCTTAGAAAATAATTCTCGTTGTTCAAGAATCCAAATATTTCGTCCAGAAATAAAAAAATAATGTATAATAAATTCCAAAAAAATACATAACAATTAAAATCATTAGAAAATAATTAAGGGTATTTGTCAGGCATTAAAATTTTCATAAAGAGATAGAGTATTGTTCTCAACATACTCCCCCTTTAAAAATAAACAATATGTATTGTTGAAAACAACACATTCCCAACAATCTTCCCCTTTTTGATGATCACAAAACACATAAAATAATTAATGATATTAACTTAAACAAAAATTAATTAATTACATATAGTTTTCAATTTTAAAAAGATAAATAAAATATTACATTTAACTCAAATTCTCCCTTTAATTTATCCATTTTAATTTCCCTATTTTAATTTCTCTATTTTAATTAATCTATTTTAATTTCTCCCCCAATAAAATGAAACAACAATAAAATGTTGTGTTTATCCAAATTTATCCCCCTTTTGTGATATCAAAAAGAATGAAAAAATATGGAATATAACATAGATTAATGTTGCATTGAACGTAAGTAAATGCTATAATTAACTATTTGACAATAATTAAATCTTGATTACTAGTGTATTGAAACTAGAATAGTAAAACAAATAAATATAATGAAACAAATTTTGATAAAAACTATAAATATGAAAAATATAATAATCAAGGTTTGTTCAGGGTTCAAGTAGGGTCTATCTGTTCTGAACTGCAGACTTGATTTCGGTCAACTGCTCCCTGAGTCTTCGCATCATTCCATCACCAAGATTAATAATGAGATATCAGGTCTCTTGGGTCATATGAATGTCTTTTATGAGATTGAATCTAAAACACTCATGAAGTATTTCTTCCTTCTCCATAAGCAAAGACAACTTCTATGTGAATTGAGTCAACACAAGTCTAAGAGATGGTTCACATGATGCCAACTGATCAACCAAAAATTTTTGATTGTCTAACAAGACTGATAAAGGAGCACTGTTGCATTAAATATCATGAAATATGTCACTTATATTTCTCATGGAAGCTATGATAGCTGGAAAATTTCATTGTAAATCGGATGAAGTACCTGATCCGCTAGCAGCACTAGTTCCAACAGATGCAAATTGTGTCTCAATGAAAAATTTATGATCTGATAAATCTGACTTCATTACAATTTCAGACTTTAATTTTGGAACAGAATAACCATCATCACATAGTGGAGAGATACTTATCAGATTATATTTCAATCCTTTCACATAAAGTACTTTGTTGATTGAGACAGCTATTGGATCTTTAACTGTTCCAATACCAATGATTTTCCCTTTGGCATTGTCACCAAAAGTGACAAGTCCACAATATTTTTGAGTGAGTGTAGAGAAATTTGATGATTTTCCACTAATATTCTATGAGCAGCCACTGTCCATATACCATATGTCTCATTTTCTTTTGTGACATGCTCCCTGCAAAGGTATTTACATAATTAGCATTGGTACCGATATTCTATTGGGTCTAGTGGTGTTAGCTAGCAAGGATCCAGGAATCCATACTTGCTCGGTTTTTATAATTTCACAAGAGTCAAATAAATAATTTGATACAAAAGACTTATTAATACCACTTATTTGGGGTTTTCCTAAGAATTTGTTTTATAAATATGTCCCCTTATTCCATAGTAATTACAATATTGTCTTTTTTCACTTGTAAAAAATAATTCTTGTATAGATTTGGGTTTTCACCTTTACTACCCATTCCAAATAATTCATTTAAAATGAAATTTTTCCCAAGAAATTCATTTAATGTATTTTCTCCTTTAGTAAAAAAAAGTGTAGTATTTTTATATGTTTCCACTTCAGTTTGCATTGATTTTATCCTTCATTCATAATTTGTATTTTTTGGGTTAATTGAGTCAAACTTCTCAGTTAACTACTTATATTGTTTCAGCATTGTATCTCTTTCATCAGAAAAAACCATATGAATGTTTTTTAATGAATTATTCTTCTTAAATAGAGAATCATATTTTTATTCAAACATATTGAAGTAGGATAAATGTTTTTCTTTAGATTAACTACATTTATAACTAGAGTCAGAAGAGTAGTAAGATTGTACCTCATCTGTTTCTCACATAAAACACATGTTGGCTTTTAGATTTACTTATTCCTTCTCTATGTCTAATTCAGAAGTGCTAATGTAGTCTTCAGATACACTCTATGAAGCTTTCATGGATTTATTTTCCTTATGCTCAAAATCATTTCTTTTATAGAATTTCTTTTTCTTGTCTTATTTTATCTAAGGACAGTCAGGTCTGTTATTCCCCATTTTCTTGTATTCATAACATTTGACTTTCTTGTCATCCTTTTTGAAGAGTTTTCTGAAGCCCTTATTCTTTATATTGAATTTTTGAATCTTCTGGCTAGCTAAGATACTTCAACATCAGAATTTGATAAATCATAACTTCCTGATTTCACTTTTACACTTTTCTTTATCTTTCTGTTTTTGCTCTGTGATGATACTTTCAAGGTAGTGTCATCTCTTTTGATAATCACTTTATCTTCATTTTATTCATCTTGTATCTCAACTTCATACATAAATAGTGTTCCAATTAGTTCTCTCTTGGTTAAGTCTTTGACAGGAGTTGACTGTCTGATTGCAGTAGAGATTCTATTCCATTTTAGGCAGTACCCTCAGTACTTTTAATGTTTGATCAACTTATTTAATGGGATCTCCCAAAGTGGTTATGTTATTGAAAATCTCTATCAATCTTCCATTAATTTGAGTAATACATTCACCTTCAACCATTATGAAACTATAAAATTTAAGCTTAGCAGTTGCATATCTCATTTCCCTAATATTGTTAGTTCCTTCATAAGAAACAACAATAGTTTTCCACATTTCATATGTTGTCGGGCATTGTGATACTCTATTAAATTCATCAGGTCCTAGACCACATATAATTGCATTCATTTCCTTTGAGTTCATATCATAATCTGCATCAGTAGACGCACTCTATGTTTCAAGTTTTTCTAGTATTTTATATGGAGTCAGAATCATAGAATATACTATGTATCCATGGTTTTTCTGATAGATAATCATCCGCGACTTCCAGCATCCATATTTTTCCCTATTGAATTATGGTTCTCTGACCATAGAAATTCCCTCTCTTATATCATTCATCTTGCTCTGTGTATAATTACTTTCAGCTTGTTAAGGCTTTTACCAGAAAGCACAACCTCTAATACCAATTATTGGATCATATTATACCAAATATACACAAGAGGGGGGTGAATTGTGTCTTTTCAAAAATCTTTGTGAGATTGTGTTCATCCCTTTAAATTTAATTAGATAAATTGATGTAGAGAAAATTTATATAGCAGAGACAGAAGATGTATAGTGGTTCGGGGAACCGAAGGCCCCTAGTCCACTCCACCAATGCACTACTCCACAATCCCAGTGATTTTCACTATATGGACCACATTTCAACAGACCTTTCAGAAACTGAGTACAGGCAGTTGAAACCTTTACAATATACGAAAAAACAAGGCCTTCTAGTTCATTCACAGAACCTACACAACATATTATGAGATTCCGGTCACTCAAGAGTAGAAAATAAAGATTTTTGTATTCTAAAAATACTTTCTAGATGTTCTTCACAATTTCAAAAGCATGCAATTGACAATAGATAGATTGTCACATTCATAAATAATGATCTCCAAAAAAGATTCATACTGAGCTGATCTAATTACAGTATATAAAGAAATATAATTCACAACTTTATCTGTAGAATATTCAAAAATGATATTCAATATAGAATTAATGAATCTTCAATCGTGATTTTGCTTCTTCTATAAACAGAACTTTTCCATTCTCTTGAATCATCTGATCAGTTTGATTTCATAGTCCATGTTTTTCTTCCATTTTTTTAATGATCGAGAGATCACATAAGATCTCTTGCTGCTATTCAAAAAGTCTCATATATAATAACAACGATAAGCACTTATTTTTCAAATTTTAGATCCACAAAAGTCGCCTTTTGACTCGTGATATTCAAATATTTGAATTTAAAAAGTATTTGTAACTTCCCTTAAGACTCGGCATAAAAATCTCCTTTTAATTAGATCCCTAAACCATTGATAAAACAGCTTTGAATCAGTCAATGTCACGCTTTAAAATCAGCTTTAAATCTGGCATGAAATCAGCCTAATAATCCGCTTACTGATAATTGTATAATAATATCGACTTTAAATTCTCCGACGTCAAATGTAAGGTTGAGTTGTACAGTATGCATCCTCTTAATGTAATGTAGATCATAAATGTAAGTTTGATGACATAGCCTTCAAATGTAAGGCTGTCAATGTGGGGTTGGCAATAGATGTTTGATAAAAAACGTATGTTTTATGTCACTTTCTTTAAACGTAAGGTTTATCATAAACATAGGGATATTCATCCATACTTTTCTGTTTAACATTAAAATGTATGATAAAAGATCCATACTTTTCATTGATCCATTATTTTCCAAAAACATATGGTTGTTTACAAAAGTAAGGTTGTTGAACAATACTTTTGAGAAACAAATGTAACGTTTAACACTTACATACAGTTCTCCTACCAAACTTTTCTCATATCCCAAATGTAGGGTTCTTTTTCATACTTTACCTATACTGTATTGTTAATTAACCATACATTTCACTTATCTTGTAAATTAAAGGCTACATTTCATCCTTACACTACATTTCTCAATGTAGGGTATGAGTAGTGTTTCCAGAATGTGCTAAAGTAGATTCCGAAAATGTAGAGCATGAATAGTGTTTCCAGAATGCGCTAAAGCAGATTCCGAATATGTAGAGCATGAACAGTGTTTCTAGAACATGTTAAATACGGATACCTCAAAAAATAATTCTCATTGTTCAAGAATCTAAATACTCTTTCTAGAAATAAAAATATAATTAATAATAAATTCATGCAAAATACTTAACAAATAAAATCATTATAAAATAATTATGGGTATTTGTGATTCATCAAAATTGTCATAAAGAGATAGATTATTGTTCTCAACATACTCCTCCTTTAAAGAAAAACAATATGTATTGTTGAAAACAACACTTGATCAATAAAAACCTCTTCATAACTATCAATGTATCAAATTACAATGGATTTTAGTAGATATATATTTAGTCCACTAAAAAAGAGATGCATATTTGTTTCATAGTTCATGAGAAAATTAGAGCTGTATCATTGAAGACTTCTAATGATTCTCTTTGTATTCCCTAATATAATCATCATTAATTGACTAAATCATAGGAGCTCCCCCCCTATCATAAGTCATAGAGTTCAAGGAAACTAATCATTGAAGAATATTTTCGTGAATCCATTCAATTCCATGGAATAAATTTCCTCATTAGAATTCGTCTTCATGATCAGTGTCCACCATTGATCTCCCAATCAAATTGAAATAAATACATCACGACATTATCTATTAAATAACATTAGAGGATAGAGAATATCATTAAAATGGATTTTATCCATTCTTCAATGATAAGGGTATCAGAAGATCAAAAAAATTTAGGAGTGCATTAATGTGTAATCGATTTTACCCCAACATGATCTTTCTTAGGAGAAGGGTGGAATACCACATGATTCATGTTATTATTAAAAATATGACTCAGTTCGTCTAGTATTGCCATAAATTGTTATTATCTCATTCCAATCAGGTTTCGCATCCCAATTCGGAAATAATAACATTTTATATTCGATTGGTTATGAGCATTGGTCCTCATATTTCTATCAATTAATAAAAAAAGGGATAATACTGTTATGGTGGGATTGAATACTTATATAATAAGAATATAAAAATGAATCTTTGAACATATAAGGATAAACTTATAAATGAAAACTATATCCTGATTCTGATTCATTATATTTTAATCATGGTTATCCATGGTGATAGAGTTATCCCTATGATGTTTACTAGATTCTTCTAGTCATTATCCTAGAAAATAACTATACTATACTTTGATGACAATTATATGGATCTATTACTTTTGCATATTTTATTATATGATTTTAAGAATTCTAATCCATCAATTACAAACCAAGGATCTAAAAGAGTAGTTTTTTGGATGACTAGCAACATAATTAAAATAAATGAAATAAGAATTAAAAATATTTTTTATTATACATAATTATATCCTAACTCACATTTAGATCCTATAAATTCATTTTTTAAAATATGAAATTACATTAAAATGTGATGATTTATAAACCCTTGTAAGTGAATTAATATGGAATGTAAGCATAACACATGAGTTATAAGGCATAATATGATAAAATAAAAGGAATAGATCTAGAATAATCATTTTGAGGCCAAAAATATTGACTTTGTAATCATATAGTCAAGGAAATATAGGAATGTGGTTACAAAATATACCATTACATAAACACGAGTCATTGATAACTTCCAAGATGATATAACAAGGTCGACAGAGTCCCAAAATGGATTGTGTTTACTCCCTAATCCCATACATGGTGTATCATAAGACAAAAATTACCTAATTTGTGGAATTTATATCTATTTTCACCCAAAATAACTTCTCCATGTATATTTGTGAAACGTAAAAATAAAACATAAGGTATAATCATAAGTGTGACACATCTAGTGAAATGGGTTTCATAATAATATCATAAGTCATAAGAAAGGGAGTGTGATAATGGTATACATGGAATAATGAAATAAATCATTATTGAAAATTAATAAAGGAATATTAATAGTATATAATGAAAAAAATTTCACACTAAAGTGGAAATAGAGAATAGATTTGATAGGTATCATTATAAATGTGACATTTTAGCATGGTTTTCGTAAAAAGAATAATGCGTATTTAAAGAGGATAAAAGAATAACTATATCTATAATTATATAAATGATCTAAAATTTTCATTTCATCATAAAATATTTTATTTTAGAAAAATATTATTTTTTAAAATATTTTATAGAGTGTACTTGAAAATGGGTAAGAAATAGAGAATTTTCTATTAACTATATTTTCTTGTGTCAAGGAATGGAGAATGTAACCTTTTAAAAAAATGTATTTCCCAAAAAATAAATCTAAATTGATAAGGTTATATATTTAAGGAACATATATAAATAATAATAGTTATGTACAGTATAATAAATACGAGATAAATTGAGATAACGGAATATAAAGATTTACCCAAAGGAAATATGGTGGTTCAGTGGGATCCCTTACCTTATATCTGAATTCAATATAAACTAGAAAAAAATGTACATTATGATAAAATTAGATTCCATAATTACAAAATTCATAACCTATTCCACAAAATTATTATTTATTATTATTTAATTAAGTTTATTAATGGAAATTCTGAAGAGTTATAATGTTCAATTTTATTGTTCTAGAAGAGTTTGTTTCATGGTTTCATGTTCGATACAATTTTGTATAGTTATATAAGTTCATTTAAAACGTAAATAAAAAATTATAAGTGATATTAAATGGTATTAATGCACATACAAAAGTTTGAATGGTCAAATATATCATTTTTTCATATGGACAACTCTTTGAGTTAAAACATTATCATTATGTTATTAGTTTATTTAGGCAGTTTTACTAACCATCCCTAAAAATTTTCATTTTATTTAACATTGTGTAAAAATATTACTCAAAAAACTTGAAATAAATTATGATACACATATTATAGTATGATTTAACAATATTAATATTTTTTATAACCAACCTTGAAAGTTATAATGTCAAACAAATACTCAATATCAACAGATAAGGTTAACTGGAAAAAATTGGAGAATGGATTAATTTTATTGAATACGAAGTGATGAGAAAATGGTTGGATAGAATATATTCCACAAGTATTATAATATACCAGTATATAAAATTTATAAAGTAATAATTATTAGAAGGGAAATTTAATTTAAAAAATTTTGGTTTGTTAACACTTTTACTATATAGATTCATTTTTTTGTTTTCCTAGATTTTCTCTAGTGACACTTGGTGTTACCATATTTACTATCTATTGACTGTATTTAGTGGGTTATGATTCCTTGATTTCACCGATAATTGAAATATAATAATTTTACATTAAAAGTTTACAATTACTTTTCATTATTATTATGATTGAAGTTTTCACCCTCAAGGATTCTTTTCAAACAAATAAATGCATCACAAATTTATTTTCATTACAAAAGATGAAATATATTTAAATGAATAAGGTATTTATTTTATTTCATATGTTTTTTATATTACAATGTGTGTTTCAAAAAATTTCTATGTATAAAATTATTTCAATTTTTTGAAAAACCATTAATGCAATGATACAAAATGAATCAGGACAATTTAATTTAATTTATTTATTTTTTAAGTTATGTAAATGTTACACGATTCAATAAAAATGGAAACAATACATTTATAATTATATTTAAAAGTAAACTGAAATGGAATTACAATTAGTGGTTAGTCAATATGTGTAGGTAGGATTCAATATAATGACCCTAACCTTAGTATCCCAGAGTCTTTGCCTTACTTAAATTGGCATAGATACAAGACTCGAATCCCAAAGGACTGGTCATTTTAGTAGTTTCTGAAACCATATTACATACCTAAAACATAAATCTCAATTGAAACAATAAAATTTATCATTGTTAATATTTTGAGATAATCAATATTATCCTAGGTTAAAAATGAAATTAAATATAATATAAATATTATTATTCTGTGAAAAAATAAATCATATGATAGGGTTGCGCTCAAATTCTAAAAAAGGGTTTGTATACAAGATAATATATTAGAAGAAATAAGCATAAGCATTATGGAAAGGTTTATAATTAAAGCAAAAGTCATTTAAACATAATATTGAAAAAAATATGTCAGGAATAAGAAATGCCATATATTAATATGAGCTAGAAAACATAACCATGGATATTATACAAGTCGAATAATCGCATGGAGTATCAATTTCTAATCACAAAATGTTGAAATGAAAAATTTAAGACATCATAAACATACCAACAAGGTATTGGTAAATAAACCATACATGAAAGGGTAAGATAGTATCCAATACCCAAAATAGCTGGTAACATGATTCCTACTAATGCATAAAGTTTCAATAAACAGACCCACATATCACTTACTAAGTCCAATGTATTCCTCATATGAAAGGTGTCAAAAATAAACAACATTCACATTCATATTTACATAATAGAATATGAGATGCGAATACATTAACGATAAAAAATGAATGATATCAAAATAGAACAACCACAGTCCATTTAATCATAAACCATTTAAAAAAATATTATAGATGGTATAATAATATATTAACCTCAATAAAGCATCTGTTCCAATAAAGGATGTTGACAAAGATGAAAATAATCTAAAAAAATCATTTGACATTTCTAGATAAAATTTCTATTTTATAGTGAAATAATTTATTTAAAAGCAGATAATTTATAAAAGAAAACATTTTACATGAAAAGAACATTGTAAAAATGTAATGTAATCATCCAAACATCAAGGAATCATGAAATTTATAAAATCTACTCATGCCATAAAAGTTAAAAACACATTCTTTCCGTAGTTTTTTTCATAAAAGTTATTAATAACCATGTTTGGAAAATAGAAAGAACAAATTTCAAACCATATTATAAAAAGTATAAAATGTGTAAAAATACATTATTTTTTTAGTATATTAGTAAAAATATTTTGGAAAATTGTTTTATGAAATAGGGTAATGGATGAAAAATATTCCCCTAAATATACTTACATATAAACATTCCAAAATAATATTGAGATTGCGAAACTAACACTTCACTAGTACATTTATTTAGTTAAGTGCTCTTTATCCTCTTGTATAATTTTTTAAATCATTTCATAAATATATTCCAAAACCATTTAAATATTTATGCTATCATATATGATATTTTTATATCATTTTGTTAAAAATATTTCATTATTACCCCTATTTCGATTCTTAAATGATTTATTTTCCTATGATTGTTTTTCATTTATATCCTTTTTATTATACATAAAATATATTTATTTTATCTCAATAATGATATTTTGTTCATATATATTATATATACTAAATATATACATTTTTTTAATATCATTCTTGAATAGTAAACATTGAAAATAAATCTCATCACGTCGTAGACATAGTATCATTCCCATACTGTTAAAAGGGTAAGTATTTGGATGGTATATTACATATAAAGAATAAATATCATGTAATATTTACTATGTATCTCTATTATATCCATAATAATACCAATCCATGTAAATTGGTGGTGGAAAAAAAATTACACCATAGTGTGGAGATGGTATGTCGAATGTACGCACACGCGGTGAACGTGTTTTCATAGGATGAATAAAAGGTGGGATACCTGGTCCCATAACCATAATAATTTATCATATTATATATTATACTATAGTTTTTACATTATAATGGAAAAAACATAAAGAGGAAGTATAAAAATAATTGAACTTAAATGTGTTATTAAAAAAGATTACCGTTTCCTCAATGAACATCCTTAATATTTATTATTAAAGGATCTAGGGATTATATTTTAGGAAGTACATAACCTGAAAAACTTGTATAAAGATGATTATAGGATAAATTGGAAGCTTTTTGTTGAGCTATAAGGCTTCATGTGGTGTGATTAAGTGAAGAATGATATTCCCTTTTATAATAGAGGGGAGGGTCGCGCTTGGAATCCTTTAAAATATTAAAAGAAAAAAATTATTTGCTTATTAAAAATAAATACAATGTGATTTATTTAGGAGATAATATGATGATGGGTCTGAATACTCCAAAAAAAATTATTTTTACAGAAGTTTAGGTCACATTATTAACCTTATCTTTTGTCTTCGACCCTTAGTTAAACCCTAAAACTCTTACCATTAGAACTTGGATGTTTTTCTCTTTATTTGTTAACAGTGTTACTATGAAATGATGAAGGATCCCTAAAAGACAAATTTATTACATATGTAACCTTATCCCAATAAGTTGGAAAAATTTTAAAAATTTATTATTTTTATATCACTTCTTAAAATATTATTTATTTTAAAGAATTGTAAATGTCAATTTTGATAACATTCACTTCAAGACTTTTTAATAAATTATTAATATTGAAAATAACCTCAAATAAAAACCTATAATACATAAAAAATATATATAGTTCAACTATAAAGTTTTTGTATGATATTAATTATATCAAAATAAATTTATTTTTATATTTCAACATGATTTTTTTGATATTTCTTATAATTAAAAAATTAATAAATCTTCATTATATAGGCATTTAAGGTGATTATTTGCATCATAAAAATTATAGATAAATTAAATTTAGTAATAAAACTATTTAATATTTCAAATGACTATTTATAGTATAATTTAACTTCTTTATAATCCTATATTAAAAATGGTATAGTTATTAATATATGAGCAAGAAAACATTAACTCTTCTATATATAAAATAATGAATGCCATACACTCACCAGGTGGATTCAAAAAAGTAATATTTTATTTCCAAGGATAAATTTGGTCAAAAAAACCCCTTCAATGAAATTAGTACAATTGTTAGGGTAGTTTTATAATATCTATAATATTATTTTTACACTTAATTACAAGATTTATGTTTTACTATTTAAACAATTTTTTTTAAAAATTACAATTCATAATAGACAAAAAGAAACGAAATATATTACCAAAATTTTGACCCGTTGATTACAAAATTGGATTCAATTTTCAAAAATTAAATACATTGTAGTTGAATTATTTAATTTGATACTATTCATATTAATGAGGTGAGAAAAAAAATTATTAAACTTTTAACATGAAAAATATTCAAAAGATATTATATAAAAATTTAATGTGAAATTGATTCCAGTGAAATACATTGGATTAAATAATAAAAAAATCTAATTTTAATTTATAAATAATTATAATTATAATTTAGTACTATAAATTATTTCATTGAGATATGATATTTTCAATTAAAATATATTCTGTTCCATTATTCATCAAAACATGAAACTTATAATAGAAATCTGAAAAAATTACACTAATGTAAATTTTTATATACCAATATAAAACTAGATGTTTATTTTTTAAAATTTAATATATAAAAGTCTCAAAAATATTATTTAAAATGGGTTCTACATTAAAATCCGTAAAAATACTTTTAGAATAATATTGGTTTTTTACATAAAATTGGGTTTTTTCTTATCTTTTTCTTATAAAATATATTGAATAATTGTAAAAAATATATTATTGAATATATAACATAAAAATTCCTTACTATCATTTTCTTATATTAATAAATTTTATTTATTATGAAAAAATAAATTTGAGAGGATAAAAATAAAACAATTTCATTTATATTCAATTGGTCTATATTTTCTTTACTTATTAATTTGTTACTAATGAATTCATATTATATTTTTATAAACCACATATTTTCATATGTTTGTTAATATTATTCATAAATGAAATTTAATGTCTATGTTATATCTTATTATATTAAAAAATAATATTTCAATAATATACAGTTGTTTGGTAAAAATCGGTCTTACATATAACGTAAGATATTGAAGAAAGAATCTATTATGTGTAACACAAGGTAACTCAATGTTCCCTAAATTATAATGTATATAACATATAAAATGTATTTAAAAAGAAAAATTATTCTAAATTCACAGGGTCTTACATTATCCCGACCAAAATTTAATTCTGTCCTCATGACTTAAACCTGATCTCAGTAATCAAGTGTTTGATAATTAAATAATCTAATGTCGAAGAAACCAGCTCATAAAAATGGGTAATAACACATATTTATACTAAGTAGGAATGTTAAATGTGATGATCATAAAAAATCAGAATTTATAATAGATAACATTAGTCATAAGTAGAGATATATACATGTTGGAAAAGCAAAAATATTTTTAGGGTTCGATTGAGGACATAAATCACAAACAAGTGAATGATCAATAGAAATTTGAGTGCATCAAATCCATAAATATTTGATTACTTAAAATACAATCATTTCAATAAAAGTTATCATTTTTTAGATTATATTAATTTATATTATTAATTATTTTTTTCTATAAGAATGAATGAAAATATAATTACTTTCTATATTTCTATAAATATAATCATATCTTTTGGTTATGAATTGAAATATCTAGACTTAATTTAATAGCAGTAGTTACGTATTATATTGAAGTAATACATTAACCTCTAAAACTAATTCAAAAGATCAAATTAAACCATTTCATAATTGGTTAACTTTTCAAAAATGAACTTATCATTAATCTATCCTCAACATGAAGAAGACCTTATTTGTCACATTACAAACATGTGAATACCTTCATATTTTATTCTCATGATACATGGTAATGAAATTAATTAAAATAAAAAATTATATTAAAAAATGATTATTCTTTATTCCCTAAATAGAGTGTAGTTATTTGGTTATACTCATTATATAAAAAATGTTGTTGACTCCCTCAGTGATGGCATAAACCACTTTTTTAACAAACCATTAATCAGTTCCAAGGTAGTAGGTACTATCTAATTTACATTATCCAAAAAAATCATTTCTTTATTTTGAAATTATTATTTATGTATAAAGAACATAATGAGGTTTATATTTCCCTGAACCATATGTTTTAAAAACACATATTATTGAGTCACTTTTCTAGTTTATTAGTACTATTCAACATATGATTTCAAATCCATATCAAAATTATACTGCAATAAAATTTATATATATTCTATAATTCTTATGTCCAGTTCATCGTTAATAAAATATTCAAATAACATAATTCTTAAATCCCAACATAAGAACATTAATCATTACACTTTATCCTTGTTAGTAGCATAATCTTAACGATTTTCCATTCACATCTTTTGGGGTAAACTATTTTGATTCTTGGGACATTGATTTGTATAGTGTCTAATCTCCATGAAGTTGAAGCATTGTACATTAAAATCCTTTTTCCTATACTTTTATTTTGATGCACAATGACTTTTCTCTCTATACTTATATAAAACTGAAATTCCTTTTAAGCATGCAATTGGGTGATTATTTCCTATATTATTACTTGTGGGAATAAATCTGTAACTTCTTCTATTTATATATATATTTTGTTCATGTCTTAATATTTTCATTCTTCCCTCCAAATCCATAATACTCATAGAACTATTTATATTTCCTTTTATCAGATTATACAATGTCCTTAAATGATGCGAATTCTTGGGATACAATTTATCAACGAAATATTTTCTTAATACCATGATAGTTAAGACCCTTATTAATCTTTGGATCATGTGAATCCGGGAGATTCAAATTCCTTCTACTAAGCACCTTTTCTAATTGGAAAATGACACTATGTTAGATCATATAATAATTTGTAATCCTAAAACTAGAAAAATACATAACATAAGTTGACATATTTATTTGTATCTGGTCTCATAATCATAAAAATGGTTTATTTGGGGATAAATTTACATTTAAATAATTCATGATGGTTTGTAAAGAAAGTGGGAATTATCTATAGCATTTTTGCTGGGAGTGTCAAACTAGGTGCGTATTATAGCCCATGGTTGTTTACCAGGTTACATCGAGTCTGGCCCAACACACCTTGTTAGAATTGATACCCTTAGGTACATTTACGTGAGAACCACATACACTTATATAATCCAGAATGGGATGTATTTCTAGGAAGACCCATATAATATCTACCTTACCAAAATTCAAGGATTTTCATATATGATTACTCTCATTGTTTATCTTAGGGGTATGTTCCCATACCAATATTTTTTAAATCCAGTTTTTAAGATTTCTCCTAATAATGATATCATACCAATAGTAATGACCCCATCCCAAGTATCCCATAGCCATTTAATCACTTAGTTACCTTATCATATATTCATGACTCAAAATATTTAAGGACCGATCAATTTATATCATTTGGAAAAATATTAAATAATTGACACCCAAATTACAATAGAATATAAAAAATAAAACATATAAATACTTTTAGGGAAGGATATTATTAGATATTAACCATAAAATCAATCATAATATACATCTTGGAAACCTGGGAAAAAATAAAAAATATGAATAGGGTGATATCAAATGCTCAGAAAGTGTAACTATATAGTGAAAGTAATTATGAGTAAATAAGCATAAAAATTATGTTAAGGAGTTTAACTACAACAGAAGACATTTAAACAATATTTATAGCCCAATATTGCTAGAATAAATAATACCATATAAGCACATGAGAAAAAAACATAACCATGGATATTCTAAAAGTCGGATTATAACATTGAATAACAATAAATAATCTCATAATGATGGAATGCATAATGCCGAATATCATAAACATACCATTAAGGATTCGACCAAGACACTATAAATAAATGGTTCTGAAATCAGCCAATACCCCTAGTAATTTGTCTAATGAGAGATACTTATGCATCGGGGGGATATATTGGGCCTCACACATCACATAAAAAGTCCAATTCATTATTAATATGAAAAAGGGGAAACATAAACAACCTGCACATTCATATTGAAAAACAATATTACGAGATGAGAATACTTTAACCATATATCATGAATGGTGTAAAAATAGAGCATCTAAAATCAAACTATACATAAATACTTCAATAATATATATTATATTGTATTATAAGAGAAACAAATCAATCATGAATATGATCCAAAAATGGATGTTGATATACCTAAAAATACTCTAATAAAAACTATACAAATTTCTTGAAAAAAATAACTATTTACATGGAAATAAGTTATTTTAAAGACACACATTTAGAAAATAATATATTTTATTTGAAATTAACATTGTAATATTGTAATGGAAACTTATAAACATTAAGGTATCATTATGGCGTTAAGAGTCCACAATTTTTTATAAGAAAAAAAATAGAATTTCAATGTTTTTATCAAAAAATACATGAATTACATCGTTTGGAAAATGAAAAAAAGGATTCTTTTAAAACATTTTACAAAAGCTAAAACATCAGTAAAATGATTGTAAATTTTTTAGTATAATAGTTAAAATATTTTTTTAATTTTTTTAAGAAACATGGACATGGATGATTAATATTCCCCATAAAATACTTACATATAAACAATCCCAAATAATAATGAAATTGCCAAATTGACACCTACCTTTTTCTTTCATTTTGTTATGTGTGCTTTATCAAATTGTATAATGGTTTAAATCAATTAATAAAATTATACTCAAAACATATCTATATTTATGGTATAATATATGATCTTTTTAGATAATTATTTCATTACTATTTTTTATTATCCTTGTTTCGGATGTTATATACTTCATTTTTCTATGCATGTTTTGTCATGTTTGTACTATATATTATACAAATTATAAATTTATTTCATATCAAAAAATGAAATTAAGTTAATATAAGTTATATTACTAAATATATACATTTTTTTATAATTATTATTGAATGGTTTACATGGACAATTAATCTCATCACGTAGTTGAGATGATATGTTGTACGTACGCACGAGCAACAATGTCATTCACCTAATGTTAATATGGTAAGAAATTTATTGGTATATTAATTATAATGTAAATCAATAATTTCATATTTCTTATGTATGTCTATTATATCCATCATTATACCAATCCAAATAAATAGGCGGTGAAAAAATACACCCCGACATGGAGACAATAAGCCGTAAATATGCATGCGTAGTCATATTTTTTTCATTGGATAGATAAAAGGAGGAATATGGTTTTAACATAATCATAATAAAATCTCAGAATATATAAGATACTATATCTATTAAATTATAATTGAAAAAAATAAGTAGATGTAGAAATGAACATGGTAGAGTTAGTAAAAATGATTACCTCTTCTTTGGATGACTTCCTCTAGGTCTCTTATACAGATATTTAGGGTTGGTATTTTTGGAATAAAAGATCATCGGGATCATTGATAAGGATGTTGGGAGTAAACTTTAAGGGGGTTTTCCATGATATGATGCTCAATGTGGTGTATTTAATTGGGGGAGGAGGATCCCATTTATAAGAGAGGGTAGAGGTAGTCTTGGAATCCTTTTAAATATTAAATTAATAGAAATTATTCTTCTAAGAAACATGTATCCATGTTATGTTATGTAATATCTAATATGTGTATGGATCAGTATTCTATAAACCATGTATTTTTATACATGTTTATTTCACCTTATTAACCTTATTATTTGTCTTTAACCCTTAATAACACAATTTAACTCTTACCAGGAAAACATGGATTTTTTCACTGTATGGGTTAATATAGTTACCATAAAATGAAAAAATATCCCAAATTAAAAAATAATGAATAATTTACCTTATACCAATCATTTTGGAGAATTTTATATTTTTATGAATTTTATATTGTTTAATAAAATATTATTTATTTTAATGAATCATTAATTTCAGTTTTCATACTTTTCATTAATTAGGTTTTAATAAAAATATCAATACACAAGAAAACATTGAAAAAAATTAAATACATCCCTAATATGCCTTGGGAATCTATAAATTTCATGTAAGAATCTATGAATCTGAAATTATATTTATATTTATGTTATTCATATCATTTGTTTTGTATTTCTTTTAGTTAAACAAAATCTGTATTGTCATTGTATAATCATTTAAGGTGATTAAATATTACCTAAAACCATTAGATAAATTACCCTTAAAAAGAAAAATATTTTATATATCAAATTATTATTTATGGTTGAATTTATCATCATTATAACCATTTATTAAAAAAGGTATAGTTATTAAAATATGAGTATGATATATTTAAATCTTCTTTAAAAAAATAGAATAAATCTCATAATATAACCATAGTGGAAAAAAATGTTATAATATCTTCAAAATGACGATTTTGATCAACACCCACCATTTTTATGAAATTAGTATATGTTTTAGGTTAATTTTCCAATATTTATAAAATTATTTTTAACATTAATTACCTGATGTACCTTTCACCATATTAATAAAAAAAATTCCAATATTTCTATTTATAATTACCCAAAATAAAAGAACACTATTTAAATAATATGTACCCAATGATTAAAAATATGGAATAAATTTTTCATAATTGAAAACACTAAAGTTGAAGTAATTAATATAAAATTAATCATCTTGAAGGGGGAGACAAAATGGGTTATTAAAGTTTAGAAATATAAAATAATGAATCAATTTTTTATCAAAATTCAATGTGAAATTAATTTTTAAGACATAAATAAGATTAACTAATAAAAAAATATAACTATACTTTAAAACCAATAAAAATTATAATTCAACACTATACATTATATTGATAAAAAAAATTTAATTAAAATATAGAATATTTCAATATTCATGAAAACGTGAACCTTCTCATAAAAAATAAAAAACATTGACCCAATATTAATTTTTATATTTCCCATTAATATAGGATGTTTATTTTTTTCAAATAGAGTATATAAAAGTATCATATATTTGAGTTTAAATAGGTTTCCTTTAAATGGTAGTAAAACTGCATTTAATGAAATATATGTTTTCATGCACAAAATTAAGTTTCGTATTATCTTATTATTATAAGATGTGATGGATGAATATAAAAAATATTCTATAAAATATATAAAATATATAAAATATATATATACCATTAATATATATTGTAAAATGTATGTAATTTAATTTATTAACACAAAACTCTTTTTGGTGATAAAAATAAAAAACATTTATTTTATATTCAATTGGATTATATTTTCGATTATAATTTAGTATAAACCAATGAATTCATGTTATATTCTTATAAAACATATATTTCATAAGTTCGTTATTAATATTTATATTTTTTATTTAACGGCTATGTTATATCATATTATATTATATAATAATCTTTAAATAATATATATTTGATCGGTAAAAATTTGTCTTGAGTATAACACAAGTTATTGAACAAATAATCTCTTCTGTGGAACATAATTTAACATAGTGTTGTGTCCATTACATGATATATAATATACTACATTTTTTATAAAAAGAAAAAAATATTATAAATTAATGGGGTGTTACATTCCTTATTGGAATTTATTGTCAAATGTGTTATATTAAAAGCTCTAAAAATGTCTAATATAGTTTACATCAAATATAATGTATATTATTATATTTAAAGTTTAGTTCTAATAATTTCTAGTGGTATTAATAATATTTATTGGTCTTTGTTAATACTGATAATTTTTATTTTATTTTTAAACCATGTTTTGTAGAAGTTCTTTTAGTAATTTTCTTCATATATGTACGTTACCATACAACCTATATAGTGGTAATTATTCACATCTATGTGGAAAATCCATGATTAAACCCTGATATATTGGGTGAAATTATTCCCCCATTTATATATAATGATTGAAAAACACTACTTTCTAGATCATGTTTATTTTGAATTCCCCCACATTCATTGTTATAGGATGGAATGTGCACACATATCAATAGTAGCACATGTGGTCTTAAGAAAAGTTTCACTTTAACAGAATTTGATATGGTGTGGCCTTTATTTATTCTCAACATCTAGATACTCACAACCATTATTCATTGGAAAAATAATTTTAATGATCCCAATTCCACCACATATAATATATTTGAGTCTGGTTTTAACTTTTTTACTTAACTCTTCCTTCTATAGAGTTCTATGATATATGGTACAAAATACACCTTTTCTCTTCATCACTATCTTCATCATCATTAAATATTACATAGAAAACATATTTATCTTCATTTATTTTATCCATATTCATATATTTAAATTTAATCTTCACAATGATCATATTTTTAGAAATAGAATTTACCATATTATATAGAAAATTTTTATATTTAGAAATTAATTATTATATAAATCATATCTATATTAAAATAAAGAGACATTATAACCATAAATAATATCAAATTTTCTCATCAATTCTATTTTTATAATTGTAGTTTCTCCAAATGTATCAACTAAACCTTTGATGTTGCTAATAATCACATTTAATTTTGGGAAATAGTAACCAATATCTTCTTCCTTAGACAACATATCATCTCCAATTCTTCCTTTTAATTTCATTAGATTATATTCCGTTACATAGAAACACCCACGAAAAATACATCAGAGTTTGACCTAAAATGCTATTTAATTTTGCAGTCACATCACATTTGCATACTATTTTTCTAATATTGGCTGATGAATTTAATATTTTCTTTCCCATTATCCTATTTTTAATTCTTATTAGTTTAATTTTTAGGATAATATTTACCAACTAGTGGAAGACCCATAATGTTATAATCCATAACATCCAGGTCAAGTGAAAGTGGATAAGTATTTATCATATTTTTCTACAAATGGTGTTTATTTCATCAATGGTTTTTATATTTATACTGATAATAGAATTTGAATTCTCCATCTTCAATAATGTAAAAATAAGTATAAGGGACATGGGATTATTTCACGCTTATTGAGTTTTCTATAAACATGTTGTAACATTGAAGAGGAGTTATAAATCAGTGTTACATATTTTTAATAATATCTATCATGAAATTAAAATTTATGATTATTTATAATTTGGATCCTCTCAAATCATAAATATTACCCCCACCTAAATGTAATAGTAATTAAAATAACTCAATTCACATTAAATTTTTATTTTTTTGTTTGGCCAATGTGGGTGACTATATTATTTTTATATTTTAGTCTGTTTTAAGACATATATTTTTTACTAATATAACCGATGATTAAATGTTGTGTGGGATGGTACTATATATTACCTCATAGTGTACCATAATACTCATTTCTCTAAAATATTCTATATGATAGTTACAATAAGAATAAAATGATACTATAAAAATAATAAGATCAAGATCTTCTTCTTCTTCAGTTTAATTCAAATTTAAATAATGATCAACCTTTAACCTTTTGAAAAATTTGAATTAACACCATATCACTAACTCAAATATCTAAAATTCACTATTTTTTACTTCAATATAGGAAACAAAAACATATAGAACATCACCTCTTTGATGTTCCATGATCTGTATTTTTTTACTAATCTATGAACCATTTTTGAATCAAAACTCTATTAATTAATTAAAAAAAATTTCAAAAACATGAAATTATATTTTTCTTAATAACTAATATTATATTTTTATCACCTCAAATTTTGTAATGACCCGGGTTATGAACCCGTTTAAACCATGAAGTAATTTGAACATTTTTGATTACTGAACGGGTTGTTTTTAAAACTGAGCTTCGTAACGAAATTATGGGAGCTGGAATGATTTTTTGTTTTGGTTTTGGGATTAGGAGAAGGCCTGTTAGGTTTATTTAGTGTCTCGATGGGTCTTGAGAGCTTCGGTCCAGTGAGAGAGGCTGTTTTTTAAAAGGATGAGGATGTCGCACGGGCTGCGCACAGTTTGACCGAACCGTGCAGCTCATTTCAGGCAAACTGTGCGGCCTTATTTAAGGGGTAGTGGATTGTGGGCGATCTCCAAAACCGTGAGATGAGCACATGTGAGGGATCTTACTTAGGAAGAGGGTGCCACACGATTTGCGCACGGTTAGGAAAACCATGCGGAACAAACTATGCGGGCCTATGTGTTTAAAAAATTTGATTAATTTTAAAATAAAATAAAAGAAAAACATAAAAAAATCCCTCCCTCACTTCTTCTCTCTCCATACCCGCACACAACAACTAAGGAGCACCGCCTTTGAGTCGCGTTATTCCCTCATCCTACAACCTCCTCTTTCCTCCATTTTCATCAGATTTTCTCTTGGATTCATCTCCAATCCTCTGTAGTATATTCCATCCTTCCCTATCCTCTTGTTTTCTGGTCAGATTTTGGCCTCTCTATTGACCCATGTGATTTGGCCAAACCCTAGGTATTGGGGGTTTCATAATTCTTGTTTTTTACTTTGTTCTAGGGTTGTGCCAAGTTTTTATTGGGACCCTTGGGTTCGAGTTTGGGAATCTGCCGCCGAAGGTGAGTTGGATATGAGTGGTTTTGGTTGCCGTCTTGGGTTTGAGGTAAGGGTTTTATTCGTGGCCTATTTTTTCATATTCTAATCTAATGCCTTAGTAGTTATAAATGTTCTTGGTATTTTTTTCTTTGTGCATTGGCGAGTTCGGGTTGGTTTATTTTTGTCGGAGCTTAGGCGGCTCATAGTTAGAATGTTCCAAGAGCTGGAGTTGACGAATGGATCCACCTGGAGGTAGGGTCCGTCTCCTTACCCTTTAAATTTAAGTAAAGTAATTGAGATTTTAATATTGCACTGCCTTAGTATTTTAATTATGTAAGTTTAGTTCCAATTAAATGCTTCTGTGCAAATAGTTTGAATTGCAAGAATCAGATAAAAAAGGTTTCTTAGTCACTAAAATATTAGTTTAATAATAAAACCCCTTAATCTGAGGTGCACTGTCTTCAAGATAAAAAGTAGTGATAGACATTTTATGCTTGCCTGCAGGATTTTTGTGGTGCCTCTTCGATGTTTTGTATGTAAACGTCCCTTGTTGAGATAAATAGAGTGATATTTCTATGATACTTGTGTTTGGGTCAATTTTCAATGTTAGGAAAATTTAGTAAGATGGTAACCTTAGTGGGATGACTTAAGTCTAAATGACTTGTTACCTCTAGAAGGTATCAAAGGGTTAAAGAATGTTAAATGCATCATTTAAGATGGAATGGTGAAACTAGGAAGGAACAGACTTGGGTGGTACAACCACGCCTTGGGATAACGTAATGAGCACAGCTTATGTTAGTAAAATGAATATGTGAATATCATGATTTGGAAACATAAGTTGGATTGCCTTAAGTATGAACATGAATGTGCTCGCTTATGTGTATGTGGTATGAATCTTTGAATTCTTATGAGGTAATTCCATAAGTAGTCTACTATAGACATGTTTTTATTGTGAGTGCGCACATGTTTATGCAACATAATGAATGATAATAAAGACGAGTGCATGCTGAGGCCACCTATTGACAGATACGTGGTTGGATGGGAGGCAGTTATACCCCATGCCAGTGTGACAATACATGTCTGAAAGGGAGGAATTCATACCCCATGCTAGTTGACTTCTATTGATGATTACATGTCTGGAAGGGAGGCATTCTTACCCCTTTCTAATTAACATATGTTGATGATTACATGTCTGGAAGGGAGGTATTCGTACACCTTTTTAGTTTACTTATGCTAATGATTACTTGTCTGGATGGGAGGCAGTTATACCCCATTCCAGTATTATGAACGTGACAGATGGGAGGCAGTTATACCCCATGCCGGTTGAATGAATGTGATGGAAGGGAGGCATTCATACCCCTTGCTAGTATCATATAGGAACGAGAGGCATTCTTACCTCGTTGCCTTTGTACTATAAGGATGAGGGGAATTCTTACCTCAAGCCTTCTAATCATGATTGATGGAAGGGAGGCATCCTTAACCCATGTTATCTATGATCTAAATGCATTTATATTTATATATATACATGGTTACATGATCAGGTTACTTTACCAGCAATGAGCTGAAACTGGTAAAACCGTCAGGTTTCCCTTGAGAACCTGGATGGGTGTTATTTATTAATGTTATTCTGCTTACTTATTGCTCCATACCTGCTCATTGTTTAATTATTATAAACTATCTGGATTGGTTTTTACACCAGTGGTGTCAGCCTACTGAGATTTATATCTCACACCCTACTCGGGCCGCCATTGCAATGGGGTACTCGAGTAGACCTTCTTGCTTGCTAGACCAAGGATGTGTGTTGTGCTGTTTGTACCAGAGGAGTTAGGAGAAGAGGACCAAGCAGGAGAATGAGATGCTCAGGATAACATCATCGGGATTTTCTGTCTTTTCATTTTGTATTGGTTGTAAATCATGCTGTATTGTTTACTACTTACATACTATATCATCATCTGTACATGCATACATTATAAAAAACGTTTTCTACCTTTTATAAAATGTTTATTGTCTATCTTTTTCTTCTTCCTTTCAATTTTTTACTGCTTCCGCTATTTAATATTATTTACTCTGATAATACCGTTGTGTTACTCTGATATAAGGGTATAGTCTCCCTGCTATCACCTCCCGAGACCCTCGCTGCTAGTCGGTAGCCTTTGGTATATGGGGAGACGTGATTGAATCCATGTGACCCACCGGTCCGGAAACCTGTTTGATGTTATGTTGGATTGGGACGTTACAAAGTGGTATCAGAAGAGTTTCTTTTCATTTTCCTTACTCTTTTGGGTTGGTAGAAAGGAGAATCGGAATGTGTAGTTGCTTGGCTAATAGTCATGCTTTTGACTGATCACCCCACATACAGGAAATGACCAAGTGGACAGGGTTATGAATTGTTGTTCATGTTGTTTTCTGTTACAGTTGATATGATTTCACCTTGAGTGACTATTGTATTTTCTGCAGTTTATGGTTTATTAAATTCCTTGAATTTTACCCTTGCCCTAATATGGAAAGGAAATTGCATTTCATGCATCATTATAGGAACATAGGGATTAAAATGCCATGCATAGTTCCATTCCATGTAGTTACATTTTAAGTTTCTTTTTGATTTGAATTGTGTGCCTTGATTTCACGCCATGCATTGTATTTATTAGAAAGCCTATTTAGATAACTTGTTTCAGGGATAATATTCCATGCTACCTATCTTACTTATGTGTCATGATTCATTGTTATAACATTCCTCAGTGTCAGCTTCATGTAGTGACATGCTTTTTTTTATATAGGTAATTTATGGCATGAGTAATATTTGTTGGTTGCGATTACAACGGGAGCCAGTTTTTAGTTGTATTGTGTTTGGGCTCCTTATAACTAGGAAAAGGTTACCCGTGTATTCGAACCGCTATAAAAGGCTTCTATGTTTAAAATGATAAAGTAAATTGGTTTTTATTAAAAAGGGTATCCAAATACCAATTTATAAAGGGTATGGACGCTTTATAGGTTGAATGATTGCCACCTGTATACTTGGACTGTTGTATGAGAGCATGTTAAATTCTGGGTTGGAATCTGGTTTTGATAAAAAGGGGAGTAAATTTTCAATCCATGATGTGTATAGGTGATTCATGAATTGGGAAATGGAAAACCGTATTATATGTAAAGGCTTGCAATATTGTGAAATGATTAAATGGAAAATGTTGCCTAATTTCAAAATTGAATGGTTTTTTCTAACTGTTAAATGAGGAACTGGACCCGAGTAGGTCAGTTGAAAAGTGTGGTATGAGATAACCCGTTTTGGGGTGTTTGAGAAACAAAATTGACCAATTTCATTGGGGTTTCTTTTTGAATAACCCAATATGGATAGAATTGGACTCTAGTAGGTCTCCCTTTTGTTTAAATGGTTTTTCTTTGCAAGATTTCCTAGTAGAGGTGGGATGCATGATGAATATGAATGTTTTTAAAAGGAAGTTTTTGGGAAACATGCTTGTTTACCTTGTTGTGAAGTTGAAACTTTAAGATGGTAAAATATTAATGTGGTTTAATAGAAAGGGCTTGGTAATGGAACCCGTAGTGGTGTGTTGAAACCCTAGTGTAAGGGGTAGTTTTGAGATTCTTGTTGAGTTTCCTTGGAACGGGATTGTAATTGTTTCCGTAGGAGTTATTTTCTTTAGCGGGGCCTTGAAGTTTGGATTTTGAGCCTAGCGACTTTGTTTCACATGACCCGACATTAGGGTCGATGTTTGACCTTCATGAGGGGCTAGATCGTGGTTGGTACCACCATTAGTATTTAAATACCTTGCTTATACCCTGAGTTTTCTTAAATGAGGTGTCGTTCGGGTGTTGTTGTCCCTTGTTGGACTCCTGTTTTTCTAAGGATACCCTTGTATGAACGGGTGGTCGTTGGGTTTTGACTTTCATTGTGGCTATGGATCATCTTCTCAGTAGAGTGTCCCGACATTGAATAATTGTTTCGTCCCAATGTTCGCGATGACTTTTGAATGACTTGTGTGTTTTGACATGCTAGTTTCCTTGTTTGGATATTCTTCGTCTGTTTAGTGATGTGATTGTGGTGGAGGAGTGTCACACGATCGTTTTCAATGTTTATGTACTAGCGTGCTTTTGGTCGGTTAGGTTATCGACTTTTTCCTTCAGTGACTCAGACACTCCTAAGGCTGGGAGCGTGATGTGTTGAATCTGGTAGATGTGTCCTTTCACATTGAATGGATGCTTCTTGGAATGCCTTTGGATATGGGTTGGTCATGTCTGAATGACTATGAGACATGCGAGTTTAAAAGAGGTGTATGTGTCGGCAGGTGAAGCTGAGTTCCTTCATTGAAGTCGATCGATTGAGGTTCGGCTGTTCATCTTTCCAATAGTCTGGTATGATTAAATGGTATCCATTCATACCTCTTAGTGTATTTTGTTTAGCTACGATTATTTCCCCTATCTTTTCCTCATCTAAGATGCACTATGAGAGCATCGGTCTTATCAGTGCTAATGATTTTATTCCATTGGGCTTGATCGAATGGTTCTCTTTCAGTGTTGCACGCAGGATGCATAGATTTTTGTATGGTTTGATCCTGGAAACATCATCCGAAGTCGGGTGTAGGCTTCAGTGAACATATCTGTGCTAAACGTAAGGTTCCTTGGAGAAGGGAATCATGGTTCTATTTGAAATACATCAGATGTTTAGTCTGAGCGTTCTTGTAAATATTCAGCTGAAGATGGCTTGACTAGGGGTTCTTGTTTAATGTCTGCGGTTGGTGACGTACCATTCTCTGGCACGTCGTCAGGTAGATGCAAGTGCGGTTTGTGTCGATCGGTGCTTAATATGAACAACTAGCTCGACTTGGACCTTGAGGAAGATGGGTAATCGACCGTTTGAGATGTTTCAAATATTTCTAGGAGTGTTGTGGGAATTCTTGGGGCGTGCTTCGAAAGATAATTCCAATGGTGGTCTGAATCATAGTTTGGAGTTGGTTGCTTAACATTAAAAATATAAGGGGGGAAGTACCTGTGGCAGGATGCTGGGGGAGACGATGACATGGTCGTGTCTCTAGGTATATGGGCTTGGGAAGAGTCATCTTGGTGTTTGGTTTGGGAAACGAGAATTGGCTTGAGTTTTGGTGGCTTAAGTGTTGTATGGTTTAATAGATGCTAAAGTGTGTGTTGGATTTTGTGAATGCAACGTGATCATTTGAACGAAGCATCACAACCCTTGTAGGTTGGGTGATGTGTACGTTGTTCCAGAAGGCTTCTCAGAGACGATAATTTCTAAGGTGGAAAGGTTGTAATGACCCGTATGTTGAACTAGACTAAAAACCGAAGGAATTTGAACTTTTTCAATTACTGAATGGGTTGTTTTTAAAACCGAAAATCAGAAAGGAATTATGATATTTGGAATAGTTTGTTGTTTTGGTTTTGGGCTTGGACGAAGGACCACGATGTTTCTGTAGTGTCTCGATGGGTCTCGGGAGCTTCGGTCCTGAGAGAGTGGCTAGTTTTTAAAAGACAGAGGCATGCACACGGGCTGCGCATGGTTTGACCAAATTGTGCGGCCCATTGCAGGGAAATTGTGCGGCCTTGTTTGAGGGGGCAGTGGATGCCGCACGGGCTGCGTACGGTCTCCCAAACCATGTTCCTAGCTTGTGTGAGGGATCTCCCTTAGGCAAAGGGTGCCACACGATTTGCGCAAGGTTAGGAAAACCGTGTGGATCAAACTGTTCGGCCCAGTCTATTTAAAAAATTTGATTAATTTTAAAATAAAATAAAAGGAAAACATAAAATCAAATCCCTCCCTCACTTCCTCTCTCACCAGACCCGCACACAGCACCCAGAGAGCTCCCACTTTGAGTCACATGACACCCTCCTTTTACAGCCTCCAACATCCTCTGTTTTCTTTGGAATTTCTCTTATTTTCTTCTTGTATCCTTAGTGGTAAGTTCCCTCCTTCCCTCTCCTCTTTTTTTCTGGTCGGATTTTTGGCCTCTCTATTGAACCGAGAGATTTGGCCGAACCCTAGGTATTGGGGGTTTCTTAATTCTTGTTTATCCTTCATTCTAGGGTTGTGCCAAGGTTGTCTTGGGACCCTTGGGTTCGAGTTTGGGCATCCTCCACCGAAGGCGAGGCAGATACGGGCGGTTTTTGGTTACCCTATTTGGTTCAAGGTAAGGGTTTTACCCATGGCTTGTTTTCACAACTTCTAATCTAATGACTTAGTTGTTCTAAAGGGTCATGTTATGTTTTTCTTAGTGTGTTTCCGAGTTTGGGTTGGTTGCATTTTGCTGGATCTTAGGCAGCTCTTAGTTAGAAATATCCAAGAGTTAGAGTGGACGGATGGATCCACCAAGAGTTATGGCCCCTCTCCTTGGCCTTTAAATTTAAGTAAAGTAATGGAGAGTTTAATGTTGCACTACCATAGCATTATAATTATTCAAGTTTAGTTTTGATTAAATGATTCTATGCAAATAGTGTGAATTGCAGGAATATGATAAAAAGGTTTTCTTGGACATCAAACTAATGGTTTAATAATAAAACATCTCAATTAGAGGTGTGTCGTCTTCAAGAAAAATAGTAGTGATAGTTTTTTTATGCTTGCCTTCTGGATTGTTATGGTGCCTCTTTGATTCTTTGTATGTGAACTTGGCTTGTTGAGATAAATAGAATGATATGGCTAGGATACTTGTGTTTGGGTCAATTTTCCATGATAGGAAAATTGAGTAAGATGGTAACCTTATTGGGATGACATAAGACTAAATGACTTGTTACCTCTAGAAGGTATCAAAGGGTTAAAAATGATAAAATTATCCTTTAAGATGGAATGGTGAATCTTGGAAAGAATGGACTAGGGAGGTACGACCACGCCTTGGGATAACGTAATGAGAACGACTTATGTTAGTAAAATGAATATGCGAATATGATTATTTTGATACATAAGATGGGTTGCCTTATGTATGAACGTGAATGTGCTCGCTTATATGTATG
This sequence comes from Viscum album, assembly GCA_963277665.1. NCBI lineage: Eukaryota > Viridiplantae > Streptophyta > Magnoliopsida > Santalales > Viscaceae > Viscum > Viscum album. The sequence continues at coordinate 1,704,941,371 of OY728143.1, read as the reverse complement.
TGGTATGATTATTTTAATGCTTTTGAGGTAATGCCATAAATAGTATACTATATACATGTTTGTATTGTGATTACGCACATACTGATGCCACATAATGAATGATAATAAAGGTGAGTGCTTGCTGAGGCCAGGTAGTGACAGATATGTGGTTGGATGGGAGGCAGCTATACCCCATTCTAGTGTAACAATACATGTATAGAAGGGAGGAATTCATACCCCTTACCAGTTGACTTCTATTGATGATTACATGTCTGGAAGGGTTTCATTCTTACCCCTTTCCAGTTGAATTCTGTTGATGATTACATGTCGGGAAGGGAGGCATTATTACCCCTTTCTAGTTGACTTCAACTGATGATTACTTGTCTGTATGGTAGGCAGTTATACCCCATGATAGTATTATGAACATGACAGATGCTAGGTAGTTATACCCCATGTCGGTTGAATGAATGTGATGGAAGGGAGACATTATTACCCCTTTCTAGTATCCTATAGGAACTAGAGGCATTTTTACATTTTTTCCTTTGTACTCTAGGGATGAGAGTCATTATTACATCGTGCTTGCTAATAATGATTGATGGAAGGGAGGAATTCTTACCCCACATCATCTATGATCTAAAAGAATTTATATTTACATATATACATGGTGATATGATCAGGTTACTTTATCGGCAATGAGATGAAGCTGGTATAACCATCAAGTGTCCCTTGGGAACCTGGATGAGTGTTTTTTATTTATGTATTTCTTCTTACTTATTTCTCCATACCTGCTCACTGTTTAATTATTATGCACTGTCTAGAATGGTTTTAACACCGCTGGTCATGCCCTACGGATATTTATATCTCACACCCTACTCAGGACGCCATTGCACTGGGGTACCCGAGTAGACCTTCTTGCTTGCAAAACCATGGTTGTGTGTTGTGTTGTTTGTACCTGAGGAGTTGGGAGCTAAGGAAGAAGCGGGATCTTGGGATGCTCAGGAGAATGTCATCTTGCTTTGTTGTCTTTTCTTTTTGTATTGTTTTTAATGCATGCTGTATTATTTACTTCTTTAATATAGTATCATCATCTGTACGTGCATGAATTATAAGGTTACATTTGATTCCTTTTATAAAATGGTTATTATCAATCTTTTTCTTCTACCTTTCAATTGTTTACTACTTCCACTATTTAATATTACTTACTCTGATAATACCGATCTGTTACTCTGATATAAGGGTATAGTCTCCCTGTTATCATCTCCCAAGACCATCGCTGCTAGTCGGTAGCCTCTGGCGTACGGGGAGACGTGCTTGAGGCCATGTGTCCCACCGGTCCGGCCACCGGTTCGATGGTAAGCCTGGTCAGGACGTTACAAATTTAATTATAAAAAATCATAATATAGTTATTATTACTCTAAAAATATATGAAAGATGTCATATGAATATTGAATCTTCAATATTTTTCAATTCATATTCCTCCAATTTCATTCATTAAAAAATGATAAATTATGAATTTTTGTTAAAGCATATGAAAAACACATTATCATAAATATTCAACTAAATCATAAATCTATGATTGAAACAAAGACTAGGATTCATGATTTATATTTCCTTCAGTACAGATCAACATCATCATATTAATGTTTTCCAGTCAATAATTAATTCCTCTCTAAATTTATGTTTACCATATAAAACATCAGTTGCCATTATAACATGGAATTTATATATTCAAACATTATATGACATCAAACCATGGATTATGGATTAATTATTCATTATCTCCAACTAATAATATAAAATATATCTAATGGAATGTTTTATTCCTTCTATACAACTAATCTAGTGAGTCTATAGTCTTCTCCTCTTCTAGAATGTTATTAATTTCCACCCTTTGTTCTTATTATCTCCCAATCCTCCGGAATTTTTAGAAATAACATCTAGAAAAACTTTTACGTATAAAAAATGTTAATATTATATAACATTAGATTTTATTGAGATAGTCAGTCACATTATTAATTCTTCCAGACATCTCAAAATATGACTTTTTAGATTCACTCTATCTTAATATTTTAAATATTATACACATCATTTTAATTAGATATTATTCTTATATTCCATCTAGAATATTTAGATCCAATATCAGCTTCATCTTATGATTTTCAACATCACTCTTCTCAATTCCCACATATACCTCTAAAAATAAATTCAGTGCATGATGATCTAAGAGATCACTCAATATCAATTTCTTTAGCTACATTTTCAATATTCTAGACTCACCAGATATTTTTCATTAGTTACATCTTCTATTGTCAATTCTGATACATTTCACATTTCTCCTGATGGAGAACTTGTTATGTATGACATAAAATAGAGAGACATATTCATATCCAATGGGAAACTGTTTTACTTATCATACTCTTTCAAACATATAAAATACCAAATATATAATTGATTTTGTAACTAATTATTTGGAACTATATATTATTCCTTTATAAATATTACATACATGAATCAATTTTTTTTCTCAAATAACCTTGATATTTCTAAATTCAATCACTATTAAATAATAATAATAAATCATATAGTTTTGGTTTATTAAATATCATCAAATTCACAATAATATAAATTTTACATAGTTTTTAAGTCATTATTATATAGCATTTTAAATCATGAAGGTATTAATATATAACTCTGAATTTGTATTAAAAATATTCAGAATCTTCAAAAATGCTAGCTTTCCAAACATGGGTATCTTCTAGATATGGAATCCTGTCACCTCAAAATATATTATATAGATAAATATTTTCAAAATCAATAAATTAACTATTATTTATTTCTCAAAAATAGTTTAATAGATAATTTTAACAACAAATGAAATACATTCAACACTTCTAAGGGATCTTTATGCAGTACATTTGTGTAGTGGAAGTGCTTATATATAATATGGTTATTACTCTATATAATATTAATATAGTTTATATAGTATATGAAGACCGTCATTTTTATTTGATATGTAATTGAAGAAAATTTAACACAATATTATTGATTCTTTAGGATTTTAAAGAATAAAGGGAAAATAATTGATATATAATTAATGACCTTTCAAGTTTAATATCCCTTGAAGTTCTATGATGGGTTATTGGACTATATGGTAGAGCAATTGTAAAGAACCCCGCCCTAGTGGGCCATAGTTGGTGGGTAATTTATTTTTCTGCTACTCTGTACAAGAGATTATATCTCAAATGACTGAATAGTTCATTATTTTGGTAACACTAGACATATATATGATTCTTATATTTATACAAAAATAAATAAAACATAGTAATCCATTTGGGAACACCATTATTATCCTAGATCATCCCTGCCCAGCCAATAATAAAACACATCCTCGTATCCTAAGTAAAAAATAAAACATAATGAACGGACGAGTTCAGATGCTTAGTAATTCTAAGAATATAGAATATCCTTCCACAGATAACAATTAGAGAATGTTAAGTATCTGAAACAAATTCCATTTAATCAATAACATGAACATAATATGTATGGAATAACTGTTGATTGAATAATTCTATATAAACAATACCATTACATAGAAAACATATCCATTGAAATTATAATAACCAAATAGTCAAATAGAAATCAATAACTAATATCATAATTATGGAATGTATACTTTTTCACATCAGATACATATAGTCGAGGCCTTGTCAATAAATTCTAATAATTAATGGGTAATAACTCAAACAAATCCTAATATGGTTTGTCTCATCATACCTATCAAAACATTGGGGGGAACTAACGGGCCTCTCCCATCACATACTAAGACTAATTCATGCCCTATATTAATGGGGTGAAACATAAGTAGCATACATATGCAAAATGTAAATAATGTTCCCCAATCATTAAATGTAATCACCAACCATTCTAAGTAATATGGTTAAAGGTATCAAAATTGACCATCCATAGTTAAAATGATCATAAACCATATTATAAAATATGATAGATGATATCATAGTAGATCAGCCTCAATGAGTCATAAGATTCAATAATGGGAATTTACATAGATGAAAAAATCTAGCAAAATCATTGAATATTCATGAGTTAAATTCCAATTTATTTACATTGAAATCACTTATTTAAAAGGCCATTAAATTATAAAAGAAATAATTTTCATTGAAAATAAACATGTATACATGTACATTTAGATTCAAGTTGTTAAGGAATCTTGAATATGAAAACTTTTATTCATTTTTAATACGTTAAAAAAATTATTTTCATGTTTATTCCATAGAATTCAGAAAGTAAATTTCTTGGAAAACAATAAAAAGATTCATTCCAAAACATTTAGTAAAAATTCACAAATGGCTAAAAATGAATTTAACAAAATTTCATAGAGTAATAAAAATATATTTTAAAACATTATTTTTGGAAATATGGACATGGAATAAAAATCTTCCACATTGTATACTTAAACATAAACAATCACAAATAAGAATTACATTGTTAAATAAACCCTTACAATAGGTAAAATTTACACTATCAAATTTAAAAATCCTATATAATGGTTTGAAAATTCTTAATAATATATTCCATGACCATACCCATATTTATGATATTATATATGATCCACCTTTATCATCTTATTAAAATTTTATTAATAATATTTTGTTATTACCCTTGTTTCGAGTGTTAAGTGCTTCATTTTTATTTGCTTGTTTCATTTCGTATATCCTAATTCATGTTTTTAGGATATAGTCACATCATCTCCAGAATGAAGTTAAGGTCTTAGATATGATATATATTTTGTATATAAATTTTTATAATAATTATTTCTTACTAAAAATGGAAAATGAATCACATTCTGTCATGGAGACAGTATGTCATACATAAGCACAAAAGATGATATCACTTCATTATCTTTGAAAAAATAAGGAGGTTTAAGTTATTTTAATATTTTTAGAATAAAAATATTTTCCTAATTATCATATAAATCTATTATTTCAGTCATTATAATCATCTGTGTATACTTATTATGAGAACAAAATAACACGACAACGTGGAGATGTTATGTTGTGCATAGGCACACATGATGCTCTCATTGTTGATATGATGGATGAAAGATTTAATATGGTTGTCCCAAAATTATAATAAACTATAAACATATATATTATACTTGATTTATTACATTATCATGGAAAAACACATGTAGAGGATGTAGAATAAGACATGAAATTAGATGGGTTGGTAAAAATGATTACCTCTTCTTTGGTGGAATTACATTATATCTTTTCATAAGGGATCTTGGGATGGACTATTTGGGATACCAAGATATCAAATAATATTATATTAACATAGATAAGAGAAGTGGGTAGTTTTGGTCGAGCTATAAAGATCCATGTGGAGTGAAAATGTGAGGGAGGAAGTTCCCTTTTTTATTTAAGATGAGACACACTATTGGAAAATATCAAATTATTAAATTAATATAAATTAATTTCAATTTAAAAAAGAGCTCTAAAGTAAGTTATGAAGACTATACAATGATAATGGTTTTAAATCCTCTCATATAATATTTTTATACATGTTTATGTCACATTATCACACATATATTTTGGTAATAACCCATATTAATTCTCTTTAATCTTAACATTCCAACATGTATTTTTACTCTTTAATGAACAATATTGATAGTATAAAATGAAAAATTAACCATAACTTAATCATGGATACAATTATAAACAATATCATAATCAGTTGAGAGAATTTTAAATTATTAATAATATAATTTCAGTTAAAAAAATATTATTTATTTTTATATAACATTAATGACAATTTTGACATTATTCATTACTTTTACATTAACAAAAATCAATAAAACAACATCTCTTCAAACCAATTTTTTTAAAATATAAATAACATGTCAAATTTATAAATAAAATTATTGTATAAAATTAATTAACTTAATTAACTTTAATTTTAATATTGTTATAATCATTTATTTGAGATTTCCATTAATTAAATAATTATTACATCATCATTGTGTAAGCCTTTAAAGCAATTACGTATGTCATACAAATTAAAAAAATTCTTATTTAAGATAAAAATTTAGATTTAAAATAACTATTTATAGTTGAATATTTGTTTTTAATAACCTCATATTTAAAATTTAAAACCTATTAAAAACTTGAGTATGACATATTAGAATTATATTAAAATAAAAAACTATAAACAGTTTAATTTAATCAATATTTCTCTAAGAGGACATAAAATGGTCCAGTAGATTATTTTAGTAGAATATTACTCATAAAATAAAATTAGTACATTTTTAAGTGTAATTTTGATAATATTTATATTGTTATTTTGTACTATTAATTACCTGATTTACCCGTAACCACAGTAATTAAAATCATGATGTTTACTGTTCATAAGGAACAAAAAAAAGGGTGATATTTAATAAATTTTGGGCCAATCATTTAAAATAGGGAACCCATTTTTTAAAATTCAAAACATACAATTTGAAAAAATTTATTTAAATTTAATCTCATAGATGAGGTGATAAAATATTTTTTTAAGTGAAAACCAATAAAATATTGAAATGTTTTTATATCCACATTCAATAAAATAATAAGTTGAAATTAAATGAATTAATAGATGCATTATTTATATAATTTTATATTAAATAAAAATTATAATATAATTTAAAATTATAAAAATTTTAAATGAAAAGTCAGTTTTCAATTAAAATCTTGAAATATTTTACTATTCCTAAAAAAATGAAACTTATTAGAAAAATATCAAAAATCAAAACAAGTAAAATTTAGTTAATATTCTTTCAAAAATTATGTGTATATCTTTTAAAATAAAATATCTATATGTGAAAAAATTTTGTTTTAAAATAAGTCTTCCATTAAAAGGAGACAAAATTGGCATTAGAAAAATATAGCTTTTATGCATAAAATTAGATAAATTATTATCTTATGCATACAACATCTCTAGTATGAATGTTAAAACATTTGTATATATGTAAATGTCATAATATGGTTATTAATATTCATTCCCACCAATTTGGGGGCTAGGTTAAAATAATATTTTATTGTATGGTTAAATTGGGTGTTGTGTAAAATGCAAACTATCAAAGATATTAAATTTAAAAAGATAAATTTCATAAAATAATGGGATGTTATATTATACCATATTTAAGTTAATTGGTTCCTCATAATTTTTGAATTTAGTCTTGGTAACTTTGGTTTGAATTTTGAAAATACCTATATTGAAAACACACGTCAAAAAAAGTATTAATAAACCTTCCAATTGGAAGTAAAGAAAGGAATGCATGATGGTCACATGTGATAAATCATATTATAATTCAAGGTAAGAAAATATGTACACTGAAGAGAAAAATTACTCTCAAATACTAATAGATAATTATAAATAACATGATCATTGGAAAGTTTACAATCACAAAACTACAAATCTGAGATGGGTTAAATAGAAATTTATAAATATAAATGGATAACATTTTTTATCGAAAATAAATTTCTTGATGTTAATGTATTAATTTACTTCTTAATATATGAACAAAAGGGAACTTACTTAATTTACATGTATAGTTTCATCCTTTAATCAATTTTGACAACAAAATATTCTTTTTCTCCAAAAAATAGTAGTTAAGATGAATATTTCAATCATGGGAAATTGGAATCGACCTCTATGGATCACAAAATACTCATAGTTTTGACTATATATTCCTCCTATATTTATATATTAAACAAAACCAAATTTTTTAGGAAAAGATAACAAAATATCCCAAAAATAATAAACCATTATATGATTAGAAACTACTTTAATTTACAAAATTTGAACAGTAATACATAATTTTCAACATATACCAGTCATAAAATAACTATCCTTCATAAAAAATATATTAAAATAAGGTTGAAAACCAAGAGAAAGAAGAATTATTTTATCACATAGTCTTCGAATAACATTAATCAATCCTAAGGTCAAATACCAAAAATTTAATTTTAGATTCCATAAATTACCTGAATCACCATATGTCCACAATAAAATCATATTTGGCTCCAAAAGACAATTCAACCATTATTTGTCATAATATTAAGATTACCATAATATTATCGTATTCCAAAAATAGTGAACAACTACCAAAATAAAATTAATCACCTTATAACCAAATCAATTTTCAATAAAATGGTTATCTATTAGACAAATCAAGTGTACCTAAAATCAAAATAACCATTATCCATTAAATAGTATAACTAAAACAATGTCATGATAATAATAACATTATGTGGGATAGTTATATTAACTATACACATGTATCTCTATAGTTGTGGGTTAACACCCAACATTTTTCTTGATGCGATGGCCTGTCACCCAACTCACATGTTGTCCATTTTCTAAATCTATATTAATATTATCAAAAAAATATGATAAGAATCCAAAAACATAAACTAAATATTTTCATCATTAATGAATTTTTTTTAACCACAATGTTTATATTATACTCTTCATTTTTTATTTCCAAAAACATAATAATTTTTATTACCTTAAATTCAAATATCATATAAACCCTAACGGTTATCCTTACCATTAAATTTATATCAATTAAATAAAATAAAATATTCAATTAATAAAATTTTCAAACATTCTAGACCAATGGGTGATGTTACTAAAAATTTCTACTAAAATATTTTTAATCCTGATTAACTCCCATAACATCAAACCATAAAATGGCCTTTAAGAACATTAAACTAATGAATCCAATATGGTATATATAACTCTTATGTTAATTAAAATATATCAACCTAATTCTATAGAAACATCATTATTATTTTAAAAATGATACCATTGGTGACATTCTTCTTTAACACATTATCTGTCACATTAAATTTTAAACCAGTTCCTTCAAGTTCCATCAATTGACTAAAATTAAATGAATATTATCAGAAATAGTAATCAAGGTGAGAAATCACATAGTCATACAGAATCATTTAATGGATGTCTAAACCCTGATACATTATCTATCTATGAATCCTGAGTTTTATCACAGGTTTCATGGTCACTGCCAAATATACAGGATGTTATCTTATACTTATCATTACTAGGTAGTCATAGGGTTATGTTATCCAATCTATGTTTTTTAAAATATAGTTTTAAATATATCTACTAGACAGTCAATGAATCCAACTGTATTGACCCCAAAACTGGTATCCCAGAGTTGAGGGATTATTTATTTCATTAAATCTCAGTATAAGTGCTCATATCCCAAATGGCCAAATATTTTATTAATTTTTATTGACGAGATTCATACAGAAATTTTATATTAAAAATGAAAAAACATAACATATTAATCCATAGAAAACACTAGTATCCTCTTAGTTCCTCTTTTCATAGTCAATCATAAAATAAATCCTTGTATCCTCGAAAAAAATACAAAATAAGAAAGGGGTGATATCAAATTCTTAGTAATGGTATGTATACAACGATATCTAAAATAAATAATAATAATTTAATGTTAAGTAACTGAAACTAGTGCCATTTATTGAATAACATGAGCATAATATGGATGGAATAAAATAATATCAAATAACATCATGTAAACAATACCATGATCTAGAAAATGTCTCATCAAAAATTGTAATGATAAAATAACCACATAATAGTCAGTAACTAATTTCATAATTATTGAATTAACAATTTTGGAAATCTGACACATACCATCGAGGCATCATCCAAGAAATATGAAAATAAATGGGTAAGGCCTCAGTAAAATTCCAGTATTTTTTTCTCATGATTGATGGTTGATTTTTCAAGGGCTATATCATGCCATTCCCATCAAATAATTAGTCCAATGAATTACTAATATGAATTGGGTGAAACATAGAATATATATCTATAATATAAATATAATTCCCTCATCAAAAATAAAAATCACAATCTATTCTGTGTAATATGGTGAATAGTGTCAAAATAAAACATCCAAAGCTAATGTGAACATGATACATTAAATAAAATATATTATCTTATATCATAATAGAAAACAACAATGAATAATAAGATTCAAAAAATGGTGTTAATATAGATGAAAATAGTCTAATAAAAACATAAAAAATTATTTAGTGAAATAACTACCTTTTTACATTCAAATAAAGTAATTAGAGGACTACACACTTACAAAGAAAATATATTCATTTTAATGACCTTTGAAACTTGTAAATTATGTTTCAAAACATTAAGGCATCATAAAATAGATAAAATCTATTCAATCCATATAAGTTTAAAAACATTATTTCATTTTTTTAAATTTCCCAATGTAATTCATTTGAAAAATGAAAAAAAGATTCCAGTTAAACTATTTGATAAAATTTCACTGTGGGTAAATATGACATCAAAAAAATTTAATAAATTATTAAAATTATTTTTGAAATTATTTATTTAGGAAACATGGTCATGGAATAAAAATGTTCTCTGTAGGATACATAAACATAAACAATCTTGAATAATAATGAGATTGTGAAATAAACCATTACATTTGGTCTAATTTACTTTTAAAAAATATTAAACTATTATATAATGGTTTTATGAATTTTATAAAATTATACTAGAATCCTATTAAAATTATTGATGTCAAATATTACCAGCTAATATAATCTTATCAATAATTTGTTAATTATATTTCATTATTAACCTTGTTTTAAGTGTTACATACTTCATTTTTATATGCATATTATTATTCCTAGGATATAGTTCTATTATAGATGAGTTATATTATGGTCATAGATATATTATTTACATAATAAATTAATTCTCATAGTCACTCTTCAATGGTGAACATGGAAAATGAATCGCATCACGTTGTGGAGATGATAGGCCATACGTACGCATGAGCAATGGTGTCATTCACTTATTTATGAAAGTGTAAGGAAGTAGATGATATATATATTTTTATATAATCAATATAATGTCATAATTATCATATATATATATTATTAACATCATTATACTCATCCATGTAATGTGGTGATGAGAAACATATTACACCATGACATGGATACGCTACATCGTACGTATGAAGGAGCATTGCATTCATTTTTCATGGGATGAATAATAGAGGGAACATTATTGTCCCATAATCTTAATAAAATATCATCATATATCTTATACTATATTAATTACTTTTTCATAGAAAAAACACATGAAGAGTAAGTAGAATATAAAATGAACTTGGATGATTTGTAAAAACAATTACCTCTTCTTCGATGTACTTTATTTGGACCTATTCATAAGAGATTTAGGGTTTTCCTTTTCGGAAGAAGAAGATCCCCAAAACATGTATATGGATGTCAGGAAGTGAAATGGGAATGGGGTTTTCATGATAAAATGCCCAATGATTTTTTAATATTTTAGGGAGGATGTGTCATTTTATAATTAGGGTGAGAGACACTTTTGGAAACACTCAAAATATTAAATTAATAAAAATTAATTTTCAATTTTAAATTACTTTAAATTTATTTATTTTGAATATAAAATTAATATGGGTATCAATACTACCAACCAATAATTTGTAGACAAGATTGGGATCCATTTATATAATTTTCTTTTAGATTTAAACCTTATTTAATCCCCTTACCTCTTACAATCACCACATGGATTTTTACACATTGAGGGTCAATATTGGTAAAATAAAATGAGAAACTAACCATAAATGAATCATGGATAACTTTTAAAACATATAGAAATATGTTGGATTAATTTTAGTGTTTTATAAGATTATTTAATTTGATAAATTACTAATTTTTAATTATAAAATTATTGATAATTTTGACACTATTGAATTATTTGACTTTTACAAAAATGAATAAAAATATATATCGTCCAAACTATTCTTCTAAAATATTACTAAAGTATAAAATTTTTCTATAAAACAATTTGATGTAATTAATTATCTAAAATGTCATTTATTTAAATGTTTTTATAATCATTTATTTGATATTCACAATAATTATGTAATTATTACATCACTACTGTTTATGATGTTACGATAAATATTTCTTTCCTAAAAAATAAAAATATATCCTCATGATGGAGACATAAATTTTACATCACCATTGATTAATGAAGGAGATATAAATTTTAGATTTAATATTACTCTTTATATTCATTTATATGTTTTGAATAACATTATATTAAAATTTTAACACTAATAAAAAGCATGAGTAATACATTTTTTACTTTTCTAAAAATAAATGAATATTAAATGTTAAAGTAATCATTGTTGCTCCAAGAATCCATTAAATCAATCAAATAATGATTCTGGTTGACACTCACTCATAGTATAAAATTAATACCAATTTTAGTAAAAATTTTCTAATATTAATGATAATATATTTTTACTCTTAATTACCTAAGTTACCCTTAACAATTTTAATTAATATCACTAATTTTAAAATAAATATTATTTAAAAATAAAAGGGACCTATTTAACAAATTTTTACCTTATAATTCTAAATATGGAATAAATTTTTCAAAATTCAATGAATAAAAATGGATACAATTAATTAAAATTTAATACCTTAGATGGGGTGATAAAATAGTTTTTAAAGTGAAAACATGCATATACATTAAAATGTTTTTATATCCAAAATTTATTTTTAAATATTTACATTGAACTTAATTAAAATAATATAGGTATTATTTATATATTGTTATAATATAATAAACTGAAAATATAATTTAACATTATAAAATTTTCTGATGAAGAGTCTGATTTAAATTAAAATACATTAATTTTTTACTATTCATCAAAAAATGAATCATATCAGAAAAATATGATAAATTAAAATAATTTAAATTCTAACATTCCTCATTCAAAAATTAATTTTATTTCGATAAATGGAATTCATAAAAGTGTCAAAATTATGTTACGAAATAGGTTCTCTATTATAAGGTAACAGAATTTCCTTTAGAAAAATATTGATTTTATGCCTAAAACAAGATTTATTATTATTTTATGCATGTAATATATATTATATGGATTTAAAAAAATGTAATATATATATATTTATTAATTTTTTTAATAGTACTCATTTCCAAAAATTTTACAACTTTGTTAAAATAATATTTCATTGTACTGTTATGATTGGTGTTTTGTGAAACAAAAGATATCGTAGAGATTAACTTTAAAAAGTTACATTCCCTAACATCATAGTGAGTTGAAAGAATGGTCAAAATAAAAATAATTTTTTATTCATTTGATGAAGACACTTGATCTATTTTCATTTTCTATAGATATTGTATTACATCATAATGTGGGTTGAAAATTGTGGATGATGCATCATGGTAACCCATATGAGAAATGTTCAGAAGAAATTTCATAATGATTCATGAAATATTTTATTCTCATTTAAATATAAATTGTTTTATGAAAGAGGATAATGATATCAAATAGTAGTTAGACTATGTTTTTAGCATTGGGAATCATTTCATGAATCTGATTACGCAATTTACCAATTTTTTGAGAAATGCGAAAGTGGTGGTTCACCCCAACAAGTCTACCTTTTTAATATAAATTTAATGATCCTTCATTTCTATGTAGTTAATTGTTTATTTGAAGGTCTTAGATTGAGAATATATCATGGTGAGTGGTTTATCAAGGTTGAAATGATCTATTGACAGTCCTTTGAGAGTATTTAGAATGTTAATGATGAATTCTTTGAGTTATGTGTTATCAGTACCAAAAAAGTAGGGAGTGTAGAAATAAATTATAGTTAGAATATGATATGGAGGTTTCATTTTGAGTAGTTCATTTTGGATTATATTAAGAAAATTTTCACTATTTTTTAAACTACTATGGAGAATTATTAGTAAAAAAATCATGTATCATATTTTTTATCAATCTTCAGTGGGTTGTTAGTTGGGTTTTGGATCTAGTATTTAGTCTATTATTTACACCAGTCATTAATATAACTTGAATGGGATTAGAACCATATTTTAATATAATTTATTTAATTTTTTTATGTTATTTTTCATCTTTGTAAATATTTTTGGTGGGTTTTGATGGTTTAAATTTGAAAAAGTAGGTGTTTTTCATGTATTGTTGGGTGAATTTAATTGAGTAGCTAGTGAGAATTTTGGTGTTGTTTAAAGGAGTTAATTTTGTATTTATAGATTATTTTTGGGTTCCCTTGGTGTAAATTCACATTTTTAGAGTTATCTTTTGGGTTTTTAGGTTCATATATATTGTTTTTTTAAGTGCTAGATTTTTATGTCAAAATAATGACTTGAGAGTGTTGATAGTTTTTTAACCCACTACTATGAAACATAGTTTGTCCAATGATACACTTTATTAGTAAAACAATTAAATGATAAATGGGTCTCTTTATTAGTGGTTATTAAATTACACTGATAAAGGGGATCCATTTTTCATCTCCAGTAATGATTCATTGATAATGGAAGACCATTATCAATGATATTAGAAAAGAGATGAAAAATAGGGTATATTTTTAGGTCTTTTTTACTAGAACTTATAAAGGCATTCCTTTATCATCATTTTTTTACTATCTCTAGTAAAGGTTACATTTCATAAAAAAATTATATTTCATTATAAATAAACTATTAATATATAAATATATTTATATTGTAATAAATATATGTTTTTTAAATATCATTTTGATGTGGTTAAATATGTATTGACACTTAATAAATATTATATTTAGAAAAAATGATTTATGTAATAATGAATAAATATCACTAATTAATAATATGATAATTAAAATTGAGTAATAGTCATTTAATAACAATTTGATGACATAAAAAATCTAATGGATAAATGAACAGTCTAAGATAATTTGAAAATATGACTAGAACATCAAACAACCATAACATTTTTTCAGGTGTCTGATTAGAGTCAACCATATAACAAAAAGGAAAAGAAGGCCGATAAGGCCTCCAAAAGAGAGTTATTTTCCCAGTAATCCAATTTTTTATCATTTTATTGAATTACATCCACATTTATGGGGTTTTCATTACTTTCATTCTAGTTGGGACTGAATTTATTCCCATGGATTATATATACACAGACACACACACACAGATATATATATTATGGTTTTTATATTATTTAATTTTCAACAATGTAGTTTTATTTAGAATTTATTATATGTACATTTTATAATATATATATATAATAAACCACTTGTATAAAAACATATATCAAAATATTACATTAAAATGTATTTAGAAACATATAAAATAAATATTAATTATTAATTTTATTTAATGTAAATAAATATACATCTTATTAACCTTATAAAAATACATTAATATGTTTATATATACCTATACAATTAATTTATATTTACAAACATGTGTGTGTCAATGAAAAAATATATGTATATATATATATATTTTCTATTATATGTAAATAAATACATATTATATAAATATTTTTATGTGTATGTGAGAAATATAGATGCCTAATTTTGTGTATTAATATGTGTGTGGGTGTGTATATATATTATGAATATATACCATATATTAATGAATTTTTTGAAATTAAAAATTATCATTATTATTATTACTAAAAATGTTATATAAATGTATTTTAAATTAAATATTTTAAAATACATTATAAAGAGTTTATATTCCAAAATAATATTATATTTGAATATTAAAATATATTTACATTTAAATATATATATATATATATTAATGTATCAAATTTATATCTAAATATACAATATATATTGCCAAATTATAAAATTATATTTAAAACAATATCTAATTTCTAACATTATAAATATTTATAAATATTTATATACTTATACAAATAAATTTACATTTATATAAATATATGAGTGTATTAATATATAGATATATAATTATTTTATATTCTTGAAAATGCAATTTAATATTAATACATTGTATTTCTAAATAAATATAATTATATATGTAACACACACATGAACATGTATTTTATATACATAGTTAAAAATAATTACATAGAAATATGAATTATATATATATATATATATATATTTAAACATAACTGTTGTATAACAGAAAATAAACAATATGAAGTAGAGGTAAAATAAATTCAAGTTATAATGGAGAGGTATAAGGAGAAAATCCAACTGCACGTAGAACACTGGAAATACATAAATTACTAATAAAGGGGAGAGGTAGAGCACAAGTTAGTGGGGTGAAATGTGAAGATATATTAGGTGGAGAACTAATAAATGTTGACTTTAGGAGTGGTCTAAAAAAAATTTCTCCCATTAGAAGAACAAAAAATACAAGCACTAATAAATGAGGTCTTTAACATTGATAAAATGTACTGATAAAGGGTCCCTTTAATAGAGCATAAAAAATGATAAAGAACCAAATTAATAGAGAAATAATATTTTTTTGATAAAGGTTATATTAAGTAACTCTTTTTTAGTGATGTTATAGGGGTCCTTTATTAATGCTTCTAGGGAGAACATTTAATGCCAACCCTTTAACATCGCTCGAGTTATCAGTGATTCTATTGCATTGATAAAGCCCTTTAACTAGCGATGTTAAAGTCCAAATTTAAAATATTGATCCTATTTGAGATGTACATTACCATATAATTTAATCTTTAGGTGTTATTTATCCATGTTTTCTAAGATTAATGAATATGTGAATCACTTCAATCGAACCCAAAATAAAATTATGAGTATTTTAAGTCCTTTACATTGATATTTGTTGGTGTTAGAGGTGTTTGGGATGTGATTGGTGGATGAATATAGGAATGAAGAAAATGTGTGGCTATAATTTTACTAGCATCTTATATCATGTTGTAATCATTCATATTACCTCATGATTAGTCAGATGGAGTATATATTTTTTTCAAGTGTAGTTTTGTGATTTTTTGTTTGGTGTTGAGGTTTGAGGTGTCATGTTACACTAAGGATTGTGGGATATGATATTATGGTTATCAAGTTGATGAATGTTGTATTGTCACTATAATTTTTTATATTTTGTTATTGTGAAAAAATCATAGGGCATTTATAGTTTAAAAATATATCATTATTCCATAGTGATATGCATCGGGCCTTGGAATCAATGGTTTTATAAATCATTAATTCTTTTATTTTTAGGTATATTGTGTCATGGTGCTTCAGTTACAACATGGTCCTAGTTTGGGGTTACTAGGATTGATGTGAGATTATGAGGGCTCTGTAGTAAATTCTAAGTGTTCGAGTATAATTGCATAGGGAATTTAATTTTTATATGATATTCATTAATATCGAAAATTTGAATTATAATTGACTATAAAAAAGGTGTAGTATTATAAATGAGTACTCCAGGATTGTCAGATATCTACTTGACATAACTCCATTATACCGTGACTTTAGCCATCACTTCATGATTTACTTCAGCAAAATTTCAATTATCAATTTTGGATGTCCTCCCCCATGGTATAGATCATCTTTACCTCTATGAAACTCTTAGAAATCATTGAATCCAATTTTTATATGTTTTGAGTTTCTATCATAGATGGTTGGTTGCCTAAATTCACATTAATTTTTTTCACTCATGATAAAATTTTGATCATTCATTCATGTTCTTAAATGTTTTATCTTGATGTATTATTCAATAAAAGTTATGTATGGTAGTGTATTGATGATGGATTGATAAAGTAGGTTTTTATATTTGTTTTTTGGTGAAGCATATTGTTTCTTTTCTGGATAAATTATGTGTTCTTTATTATTATCTAAGTTTTAATTGACTTTCATTATTGTCTGATATTTTTAAACTCGTCTCCAATCATAAGGAATTACATTTCATTTTATTATTTTTATGATTTCATTTATGGTATTATTTTAATACTCAGATTTTAAATTGAATGATATTTTTTAACTTTTTATCATTTCCTTTAAAGACCCATGTTGAATTTTTTCTCCTTTATAGTAGGTATTCTGTTCTTCCCTGGGATCATTGTTTTTTTTTGTCTAGGAAAAGGGAGATATTACTTTATATCATGTCTTGTTTCTATGTAAATCGATTTATAATTTTTTCTTCTTCTTAACATTAAATAACAGGAAAATATAATGTAGTATGGGTATGTATTAATTTATTATATATTTATCTTGTATATCTAGTTTCTATAACTCCTTCCAATCTAGTTATAATTTATTAAATAATATATTTTTTCTGGTTATATTAATGTTGTTGTATTAATTGGTATTCGTAATTAGAGAAACAATTAAATTATGTATTACAATGATGGTTGTAAAATCATGAATTTGATAATTTATCATTATTGTATTGATGGGTTGGAAAATATTATAATTATTTTAAGTTAATTATTGATGTTAAATGTGTTTATTTTTATTGATATCTATTATTTGTGTAATATTATGAGAGGGAATGGTTTGCTAATTTTGTAGAAATTTGAAATGAAAGTGATGGAGTATCATCTGTGTGATTCAATTTGATCTTTATAGTTTAAACAAGTGAACTAATTGAATATGTGAGTGCGAATGTGATGTGAAATTCTAGGATTATTTTTAGGAGACCAGAAATGATAGAGTATCTCATATATTTTGGAGTTCATGTTAGATTAACTGTATCTATATTTGAGTAATGGGTTTTCTTTTCATACCATCTGTAATTGTCTTGTTTTGGGATATGGTTGTTATATATTGTGATCATAAACTTATCTTCCTATCCGAGTTTCATTGGGACAGTCTTGCTTAGGGGCTTCTGTAACACCCCAAGATTTTCTGAGATATATTATTTTTTTATTTTTTTGATGACTTCTATTATACACTACACCAAGATTAGCTTGTACTATATGCAACACCGTATTATCTTGAAGTATACGCAACACTATTCTTGGCTCGTGTTACAGACAATTTCATGTTCGTTTTGTGGAAATTATTCTACGTAACATTAAGTATAGATTTTTTTTATGTATAAATAAAATATGATTTGATTATGTTATACACAACACCAAATGGATCTTTCACTACACGCAGCCCTGACTTGGCTTGCATTACACAAAATCAAGACCTTTTTCGATAGAGTGTGTAGTACGCAATACCGAGTTTCACTAAACAAGATATTATTATAATATTATTATGAACTAGAAGTTAGGAATAGTAATACCCACTTTTTAAATTTTATAAATTTTATCTTTCAAAATAGGCTTCATTTTTGGATTTGGAATATCGAAATTAGCCTAGGGTGAATTTTTGGTATTTTTCTGAAAACATTCAATTTTTGATGAATACTGATAACACTCTGTTTCTATTTAAAAACCGTCTTTTTATTAAAATATTTATATATTTTATTTATATTTATTTCAGGAAAAAAATTATACATAATACCTATATAAGTTTAATGTAATTCATTCGAGTCATTTTATAATAAATTTAGAGATATAAAAAATTTATTGAACTTTTCACCGTCTTTTACCCACCTCCTATGAGCATTTGAAATTTTACATAAAACATAATTTTACCACTTCTGTGAGTTGAATTTCTAAAATCAGAGACAAATTGTTAATATCAAGGAGTAAAATGTGGTTCAATAAGATAAACATTTTTTTTGTGAATAGTACATTTTTACTTTTATTTACCACGGTTAAAAGTAAATATGGTAATTAAGGGTGAAAATGATATTATTATTACTCTAATACATTTCCTAATTCTATTGGATAATAGTAATTCGACCAAAAACAACCTTAGGCAGAAATTATTACCCTTTAGGTCCACATGGATTAGATTAGGACATTTATTATTATTTTATTTAAATAAGAGTTAAAATAGTTAAAATCAATGTTTAATAACTAAAATTTTTTAATATAGGGTTATAAATAAGATAAATTCGACTATAAATATTCATTATAAATATAAAAATATTTCATACATAATGGTATTTGATTTATAATTTTTATACATTAAATAATTTTATTTATTTATGACAGAATGATGATGGAGTAATTACCTTATTAATGAAATATTAACATAATTGATGTTATAAATACCCAAATAAATGTAATTTGAGACCTTTTATAAATTCTACTAATTTATTAGGTTAATATGACATGTTATTTTTAGTTCAATTAACTTTTTTTGAACTAATAATGCTGTTATAAGTTTCACAAAAATCAATTACAAAATAATTTCCAAATTGAGATAAAATAGTTTTTAAAACAAATATTATATTATTAATTGTTATTATATTCCTTAAAATCTAAGGTTTTTCCAAATGACTTAGATAAGGTTATATATATTAATAATGAACCACTTGGGGTTCTTTTGGCTTGTTATAGTATGTTTATTAACCATATATTGTAAGAAAACAAGAAGACACGGTAAAAGTTTAATTATTTAACTTAGATTTAAATCTAAGTGATAAGGTTAAAATAGAAACCTAAACTTTACTGAAACCTATAGGTTGAGAGTATTTCTACCCATACACACTTTAGCATTTAAATAAGTCTCTTTGGACCCATTATACACCGAATATGACAGTATTATAAAATAATATTTTATGTTTTTTCCTAAAGTGCCCCTCTCCTCCCTTATAAAAGGGCACCACCTCCGTCTTCTCTTTACTCAATTTTGAGGCTTCTAGCTCGGCCAAAACCTGAGCATTTACCTTCTCGTTTTCCCTAGAATCATTATAGAGGTTTTTTTCTCCTAAAATAACCAACTCTAGTGCCTTAAGAGGATGCTTAAAAGAGGTGAGTCGAAGAAGAGTTAATCTCTTCTACTGATTCTTTCAAGTTTCTTTATTCTTCAAGTTCTACTTCTTTAGTTGTTTCATTATAAAGTAATAACATAAGTATCACTAATATACTAATATGTTATTATAAAAATGAAACAACCCCATTTGACCTTCTATCCATCCTATGGAAAATGAAATCACCGCGCATGCGTACTTACGGAATATCGTCTCAACATCGTGGTGTATTCTGTTTTTCCACCACCACCTTATTTGGATGGGTATAATGGTGTAAAGAATAACTATATAAGGTTATTATAACATCATACTGATTCAGGGATATTATATCATCTAATCCAATTCCATTCTATAATTATGGGAACAATATCATCGCTCGTGCGTACGTACGGATTACCGTCTCCACGACGCGACGAGATTCATTCTCCATGTTAACCATTCAAGAATGATTATAATGGATATTTATTGAAGAATAATGAAATATATGACTTAATAAAGCTACTGTATTTATGTGTGTATATATATATATATATGTCATTTACTTACTTCCATTCAAGTTAATAAGGAAAGTAAAACAACGTTCATGCGTACGTACGACCTACCGTCTCCATAAACGGTGTATTTCATTTCATTCATCTATCTATTATAAAAATATATATACTGAATATATATGATATATAAATCATTATTTACATTTTTTAAGTAATTAAATCACGATATAAATAATGATAATATCAAGAACAACAAGTCCAAACATGTATGATAAATAAAACGGTTTTTCCCAAACACTGCTTTAACATGTAATTTACAAAAGAACGGGTAATATAAAGTCATAAGTAAACCATATATGAAATCATAACAATTAATATTGAAGAGACCCGAAGCATAACGTACATATACATTACATTACTTTTGCGGAATACTTAGTACATAACAAAAACACACACACAAGGACCGTAATAGTTTAGTGTCTTTGGAAACTCGGAATATAATCTTCTAATCATGGTGAAAGATCTTCAACATCTCCCATAAAGATCTTCTTTTTTTAAAACCTAAATTATAACGACCCATAATTTACATAAATTGTTATTATTTCGAAATTGAAGCATACTTATCACAACATATAACAAAACCACGAAAGGACCGTATAGGTATAGTGTCTTTAGAAACTGGGAAACATAAACAACTGGTTCATAAAGCATCTACTTTGCCTCCCATTTATTTCATCATATCTAGAGTCCCTTTTTGGCATATTATACTTAATAACCTTCTTCCTGACCTGGGGAAATAAAACATACAAAAGGGTGAGCTCAAATTCTCAGTAAGGGTAAACAAAAGAAATATCAATCACATCATATACATAAGCACATAACTTTTGGAAATCTTAACCTGCAAAAGAGATCATAATTTCATAACATGGGATAAATCATAGTAGTGAAATTTAATCCCAATAATCATAACTTAAAACATGAAACTTTGTGGCATACACACATACTCACAGAGAATCATTTCTTATTATTCAAGACTCATTGCCAAGACTATCTTAGTGGACAAAGTCCATTTCTGAACCGAGTTCACTCCCCCGTTTCAGTCCTAATTCACTGAACCGGTATAACCTACCATTCCAGCCATGTCTATCTCATGAGATATAAAATCTTTACCCAATTAATTGGAGAGAGTTATAGGTCCCACCCATCTCATAATGATACCATTCTTATGTGTGCCACAAAATCATAAACCATACATCATAACATAACCCATGTAATAAAAATGGGAATCTTTAAACATCGAGACATCATAAAACAATTCATATAAGATAAAAGAATTCATAAAAATATTTCCATCAAAAAATAATCAAATCCATGTAATAATAGGGATAGAAACAGAACCCTTTATTATCTTAGATGGAAAATAATTTTGATAAAACACTTGAAATCCATTCTTGAGGAAAATATCCTTTCTACTTCAAAAATACTTTTCCTTTCTTAACATGTCGTACAATTATAAACTAAAAGAAGTTGATTAAAAATAAACTTGAAAACTTTTAATGGAAGATTCTTGGAAATAATGTTTTAAAAATCCATTTATGCCGTTTAAGTTAAAAAAACATTCTTCGTACTTTTGTCGGAAAAGTCAAAGAGTACCTCGTACGAAAAACAACAAAAGATTCCTTTCATATATTTTACTAAAAACTCATAGAAGGGTAAAATTGGATATTAACTATTGTATAAGTATATTAATATCACATATTGAGTAAAAATGGATGTGGATGATAAAATACACCCCAGTAAATTTCAAAGTATAAACAATCTCAGATAAAAATGAGATTGTGATATTTTCTCTTACCTTAGGTCCGATTTGCTTCGTAAGTGTCCGAACCTCCTGCATAATGATTTAAATAATGTTATTGACTTATTCCATAATCATACTTATTGTTATGATATCATACATGGTCATATTCTTAGCTTCTTATTAGTAATATTTCATTACTACTTGTTATTTGGGTGTTTATTACTTTTTGTTCTTATGTGTGTTTTGTTGAATAAATTTTTATTATTCTCTTTAGGTTATAGATAACTCATTTCCAGAATTTTATTAGTGTAATATAAATCATTTCAATTCATTAAATTCATTTATATAATCATTATGCAATGAAGATCATGTAGAACGAGTCGCATCACATCGTGGAGATGGTATTCCGTACGTATGCACGAGTGATGATATCATTCCTATGATCGTGGAATTGTATGGGAGTGTATGTATAATATTTCAGAATCAATATCACTTTATAATAGTCATATATAGTCATTATTTACACCATTATACCCATCCATGTATGGTGGTGG
This sequence comes from Viscum album, assembly GCA_963277665.1. Classification (NCBI taxonomy): domain Eukaryota; kingdom Viridiplantae; phylum Streptophyta; class Magnoliopsida; order Santalales; family Viscaceae; genus Viscum; species Viscum album. The sequence continues at coordinate 1,704,917,813 of OY728143.1, read as the reverse complement.
TGGAAAATAGATTACACCATGACGTGGAGACGGTATTCCGTACGTACGCACGCGCGGTGACTTCTTTTTCCGTAGGATGGATAGATGTTGAAATAGGGTTTTTTCATACTTATAATAACATATCAGTATATGAGTGATACTGATGTTATTACTTCATAATGAAAAAACTAAATAAGATGAAGTGGAAGAAGAAATAAAGATGAAAGAATCGATAACGGACATTACCTCTTCTTTGAAGTGCTTCTTTTAGACCTTCTTTTAGGCACTAAAATTGGTCTTTGAGGAAGACCAGAACCTCAAGGATGTTTCTAGGGAAGTGGAGAAGATAATTTGGCAGAGTTTGGCCGAGCTTGAAGTCTCAATGTGGTGTGAGGAAGAGAGGGGGGAGGAGCCCTTTTATAATGTAGGAGAGGGCACCTTTGGAATAACTAAAAATATTATTTTATTATAAAGTCAAGTTCGGTTTTAAATGGCTCAAAATTGATTTATTTCGAGGCTAAGGTGGGTATGGGTCTAAATCCTCTCATCTAATAGAATTTAGACTTGTTTAGGTTCCTATTTTAACCTTATCATGTAGATTTAACATTAAGTTAAATAATTTTACTTTTACCGTGTCTTCTTGTTTTCTTATACTATAAGGTTAATAAACTTACTATAAGAAGAAAAACGAACCCCAAGTAGTTTATTATTAACATATATAACCTTATATAATTCCTTTGTCCGAACCTTAGATTTTTAGGAATAAAATAACAATTACTAATATAATATTTGTTTTAAAAACTATTTTATGTCAATTTTGACACTATTCAATAGTTTATTTTTTTGAAACTTATAACCGAATGATTACTGAGACCAAATTTAATTAAATTAATCATAACATGTGATATTAACCTATAAAATTAGTTGAATTCATAAAAAGTCTCAATTTATACTTATTTAGGTATTTATAATATCAATTAATTCAGTATTTCATTAATAAGATAATTACCACATCATCTTTGTGTTATAAATAAATTAAATTATTTAATGTATAAAAATTACAAATAAAATACCATTATGTAGTAACTCTTATTATCTTTATATTTAATATTTATTGTCGAATTTATCTTATGTATAACTCCATATTAAAAATTATTTAGTTATTAAACTTTGATATTAACTATTTTAACCCTTCTTTAAATAAATTAATAATAAATGTCCTAATCTAATCCAAGTGGGCCTAAATGGTCATATTTTATTCCTATGTTTGTTTTTGGTCAAATTATACTTTTCAAATAGAATTAGGACATGTTTTAGGGTAATAATAATATCATTTTTACCCTTAATTACCCTATTTACTTTTAACTGTGGTAAAAAAAGTTAAAAGTTACTATTCACCAAAAATTATTTTCATATCATTAAACCACATTTTAGTCTATGATATTAACCGTGTCTCTTGGATTTTCGAAATTCCACTCACAGAAGTGGTAAAATTAAGTTTTATGAAAAATTCAGTTTTTTTTAACTACCACTTAGTGGTTTCACTATTCATCAAAAATTGAAAGTTTTCAGAAAAATACCAAAATTTCACCCTCGGCTAATTTCAATATTACGAATCCAAAAATGAAGTCCATTTTGAAAAATAAAATTTATAAAATTTCAAAAAGTGGTTACTACTATTCATAACGGCTAGTTTTAATAATATTTTAATAGTATATCGTTGTTTAGTGAAACTCGGTATTGCGTACAACGCAAGCTATCGAGGAAGGTCGCGATTTCGTGTAAAGCAAGCCAAGCAAGTGCTGTGTGTAGAAAAAGATTCCTTTGATGATTTATATAACATAAAAGTCTCAGGTGTTACATTCTACCCCCCCTTAAAATGAATTTCGCCCTCGAAATTCGTCACTTGTAACAAACAGATGGGGATACCTCTCCCTCATCATATCCTCAATCTCCCATGTAGCTTCTTCTAATTGGTGGTTCCTCCATAAAACTTTCACCAATCGAGTGGTATTGTTTCGTATGAATTTTTCACTACGATCCAGAATCTCTATCGGTTGTTCTTCATAAGAAAGATCTTGCTCCAGTGGTACAACTTCTGAGCTGAGTACATGTGAAGGATCAGGTATGTACTTTCTTAGGAGAGATACATGGAACACATCGTGAACTTGAGAGAGATTCGGTGGAAACGCAAATCGGTAAGCTACCTTCCCAACACGATCCAGTATTTCTAAAGGACCGATATATCTAGGGCTCAACTTCCCCTTCTTTCCAAATCTCATAACTCTCTTCCAGGGAGATATTCGTAAGAACACTTTATCACCCACTTCAAACTCTAGGTCTTTTCCTCGGTTGTCAGCATAACTTTTCTGTCGACTCTGAGCTGCTCTTATGTGTTGTTGAATAGATCTGACCTTTTCTGCCATTTCATCAACGAGATCAGGTCCTAATAGCTTTCTTTCCCCAACATCATCCCAGCAAGTTGGAGTCATGCATTTCTTTCCATAGAGAGCTTCATAAGGAGCCATATGAATACTGGAGTGAAAGCTATTATTATAAGAAAATTCCACCAAAGTTAGGTGTTGATCTCAACCACCTTTGAAATCCATAGAGCAAGCTCTCAACATATCTTCTAGAGTTTTAATTGTTCTCTCAGACTGACCATCTGTCTGAGGATGATAAGCAGTGCTGAAACTCAACTATGTATCCAGAGTATGCTGAAGTCTTCGCCAGAACTTCGAGGTAAATCTCGGATCCTGATCAGATATAATAGAAAGTAGTACTCCGTGCAATCTTACCACTTCCTTTACATATATCCTGGCAAGCTGATCCAGAAAGAAATCTTCTCTAATAGCAATGAAGTGTGCAGAATTTGTAAGATGATCAACTATGATCCAAATAGCATTATTGCCTTTGGATGTTTTAGGAAGTCATGTGACAAATTCCATAGTGATGTTTTCCCATTTCCATTCGGGTATGGGTAATGGTTGTAACATCCCCTCAGACTTCTGTCTCTCAGCTTTAACTTGTTGAAAAACCAAGAATCGAGAGACATATTCAGCAACATCTCTTTTCATGCCATCCCACCAGAAGTACTCTTTCAGGTCCCTATACATCTTCGTGCTTCCAAGATGAATAGAGAATGAAGTACTATGAGCCTCATCCAGCAGCTCCTTCTTTAATTCAGGGATGGGAGGAACACAAACCCGATTCCTGAACATTATTATCCCATCACAATCAAGGATGAATTCTGGAACATTTCTCACCTTCTTTTGTAACTCGAAATCTTCTTTCTGTGCCTTTTTAATCTTCACATGTATAAATGGTTGAACATTTATTTGAGAAAGATACGATTTTTTCCCTTTCATTATAATTCCACGATCCATTCTTTGTAAATCCATAAATATTGGATCTTTTGTGATCCTCATCATGGACAAACTGGCATGGTCTTGTCGACTTAATGCATCTGCCACCTTGTTTGCTTTCCTAGGGTGGTAATAGATTGAGCAATCATAATCCTTAATCAGCTCCAACCATCTTCTTTGGCGCATATTCAGTTCCTTTTGTGTGAAAATATACTTTAAACTTTTATGATCAGTATAAATATCACACCTTTCACCATAAAGGTAATGCCGCCAAATCTTTAATGCAAATATTACCGCAGCTAACTCCAAATCATGAGTTGGGTAATTTTGCTCATGTATTTTCAACTGTCGTGAGGCATAAGCTATCACCATATCTTTTTGCATAAGAACACACCCCAATCCCTTCTTGGATGCATCACTGTAGATCACAAACCTTTCTCCACTACAAGGCAATGTGAGCACAGGTGCACTGGATAACCTTCTTTTCAACTCCTTGAAATTCTCTTCACATTCCTCCGTCCAAACAAACTTAACTCCTTTCCAAGTCAACTTGGTGAGTGTATTAGATAATAATGATAAATCTTTCACAAAACGTTGATAATATCCAGCCAAACCATGAAAACTTCGGATCTCGGTTACTGTTGTTGGTCTCGACCATCTTTTGATAACCTCAGTTTTTGCTGGATCCACAGATATCCCCTATTTTGAGATTATGTGACCCAAAAATGCATCTTTTTGAATCCAAAATTCACACTTGGTAAATTTGGCATAAAGCTTCTCCTTTCTCAGGGTCTTCAATATAATTCTCAAGTGATCTTCATGTTCTTCCTTTCTCTTTGAATATACAAGAATATCGTCTATAAAGACTACCACAAACTGATCAAGATAGTCTCTAAAGACTCTATTCATCAAATCCATGAAGATAGCAGGGGAATTAGTAAAACCAAATGGCATCACTATAAATTCATAGTGACCATACCTTGTACAAAAATCCGTCTTTGGTATATCCTCCCTTTTGACCCTTAATTGATGATACCCTGAACGAATATCAATATTGGAAAAGTATTGAGCTCCGCGTAGTTGGTCAAATAGATCATCAATGCGCGAGAGAGGATATTTGTTCTTGATAGTGATATTGTTATGTTCTCGATAATCAATGTAGAGTCTCATTGATCCATCTTTCGTCTTAACAAACATAACAGGTGCTCCCCAAGGTGACGCACTAGGGCGTATGAACCCCTTATCAATATTCTCTTAGAGTTTCTTCTTTAATTCCTGCAACTCAATTGGAGCCATTCTATAAGGTGTCCTTGAAATAGGCAAAGCACCCATTACGAGTTCTATTGAAAACTCAACATCATGATTCGGTGGAAGACCCGGTAATTCCTCCGGAAAGACATAATAAAACTCCCGTACAATGGGAATATTCTTAATCATGAGTTTCTCACCAACCATTTGAGATAAATAACCTTCATTTAGTGGAATCAATACCCATAAAATGGAAGAAATTTCCACTGGAAGGTTATGTTCATCCTTGCATCGATAGACGATCATAGATTGATCTGGAATATGAAATGTGACTTCTCTTCTTTGACAATTGATATGAGCTCCATGTAGAGAAATCCAATCCATTCCAAGAATCACATCAGATTCCACTATAGGAAGGATCACAAGATTTTCCGGAAGCACTTTCCCACAAACTTCAATCGGAGAAGAATTATAAACTTTTGATGCGACTGTTGTGCCATTAGGGGTTGTCACAGCTAACTCAACATCTAACTGTTGAGGTAATACGGTGATATCCTTAGAAAATTCTTCAGAAATAAAGGAGTGGGTGGATCTAGAATAAAATAAAACATTTGCTACTTTAGAGTGGATAGTAAGTGTACCTTTCACTACATTGTTATCGTACTCCACATCGCTGATAGAAATTGCATGTGACTTTCCTTTGTCCTTAGCCTTAAGAGTTTATTGACGTCGACCATCATCATCAACCCTTGGATTAGGGTATTTATAATCATAATGTCCCATCTCCTTGCACTTGAAACATTGAAGTGTAGTAGGTTCATTCTGTGCATCCCTTCCTTTGTTTTCATCATTAGACATCTTCTCCCCATCATTACGACATTCAAATGCCAGATGACCTTCCTTTCCACATTTGAAACATTTACTTGTCCCTTTAAGACAACTCCCTCCATGTTTCTTTCCACACTTTGAGCATAAGGTAAAGCTCATCTTCTTTTCAGTGTGATCTTTAGATTTTCCTTTGAATTCCATTTTCCTCTTCTTATCAAACGCATATGACTGATGGGTTACTCCAATCTCCATCTCAACTTTGAGAGCACATCGAATGATTTCCTCGTAGCTATTGAAGTCCCTTATGGCTAAGGCACTTCAAAGACTTGGTTTTAAGCCACTAAATAATCGATCGATCTTAATCTCAGGTTGGACAATAATATCAGAAGTGTACCTTGCATGTCTTGTAAAATTTGCTTCATAGGTACCAACAGATTCATCATCCTTTTTCTTCAGTTCAAGAAACTCTTTCTACATATTTGTTCGGAGAATACGAGGGAAGTACTTATTGAAAAATAAGTTCTTGAACTCATCCCATTCCATGGACTCAATTTCATATCTTTGCCTCATATTCTTAATAATATTCCACCATTGATCAGCATCACCTTCCAAATGATACACTACTAAGATGAATTTATCATGTTCAGAACATTGAAGAACTGAAAATATCTTTTCAGTAGTAGTATTCCATTTTTCAGCAACTAATGGATCAGAAGACCCGCTAAATGAAGGAGGACGCTGTCTCATGAAGGATTCAACAAGATGTTGCTCCTTCCTTTGCTCGTTTGGAAGTCCTTCATGATTCATAGCTTGAGAAAGATGTGTGAGCATGGCTACAAGATTTTTCATTCCATCTCCCATAACGTTTGGTTGCTCCGGGGGACAATCATTGCATTGCCCATCGCATTCCGCATTAACACGGTTCCTTTGGGTTCCAGCCATTGACAAAAACCAAGAAGAATAGTGTGAGCAACACTAATTATAATAGGAAAATCACATAATCAAGAATAAAATTTCCCACTTAAGTTATTATCCTAGGTTATTCATGGCCATTTCTAAAACACTAAGATTGTGTCTTATGCTTAGATTTATCCTTAGGGTTCTTACTAAGGATTTCACATCCTAGTTTCCAAAGGATGACTATACCTTTCCTCTGATACCAACTATAACGAACCATACTTTATATACATTGTTATTACTTCGATATTGAAGCATACTTATTACAACATATAACAAAACCACGAAAGGACCGTATAGGTATAGTGTATTTAGAAACTGGGAAACATAAACAACTGGTTCATAAGGCATCTACTTTGCCTCCCATTTATTTCATCACATCTAGAGTCCCTTTTTGGCATATTCTACTTAATAACCTGCTTCCTGACCTGGGGAAATAAAACATACAAAAGAGTGAGCTCAAATTCTCAGTTAGGGTAAACAAAAGAAATATCAATCACATCATATACATAAGCACATAACTTTTGGAAATCTTAACCTGCAAAAGAGATCATAATTTCATAACATGGGATAAATCATAGTAGTGAAATTTAATCCCAATAATCATAAATTAAAACATGAAACATTTTAGAATACACACATAATCATAGAGAATCATTTCTTATTAGTCAAGACTCATTTCCAAGACTATCTTAGTGGACAAAGTCCATTTCTGAACCGAGTTCACTGCCCCGTTTCAGTCCTGTTTCACTGAACCGGTATAACCTACCATTCCAGCCATGTCTATCTCATGAGATATAAAATCTTTACCCAATTAATTGGAGGGAGATATAGGTCCCACCCATCTCATAATGATACCATTCGTATGTGTGCCACAACATCATAAACCATACATCATAACATAACCCATGTAATAAAAATGGGAATCTTTAAACATCGTGACATCATAAAACAATTCATATAAGATAAAATAATTCATAAAAATATTTCCATCACAATATAATCAAATCCATGTAATAATAGGGATAGAAACAGAACCCATTATTATCTTAGATGGAAAATAATTTTGATAAAATGCTTGAACTCCATTCTTGAGGAAAATATCCTTTCTGCTTCAAAAACACTTTTCCTTTCATAACATGTCATACAATTATAAACTAAAAGAAGTTGGTTAAAAATAAACTTGAAAACTTGTAAAGGAACATTGTTGGAAATAATGTTTCAAAAATCTATTCATGCCGTATAAGTTAAAAAAACATTCGTTGAACTTTTCTCGAAAAAGTCAAAAAGTACCTCGTACGAAAAAACGACAAAAGATTCCTTTCATATCTTTTACTAAAAACTCACCGAAGGGTAAATTTGGATATTAACTATTGTAGAAGTATATTAATATCACATATTGAGGAAACATGGATGTGGATGATAAAATACACCCCAGTAAATATCAAAGTATAAACAATCTCGGATAAAAATGAGATTGTGATATTTTCCCTTACCTTAGGTCCGATTTGCTTCGTAAGTGTCCGAACCTCCTGTATAATGATTTAAATAATTTTATTGACTTATTCCAGAATCATACTTATTTTTATGATATCATACATGGTCATATTCTTAGCTTCTTATTAGTAATATTTCATTACTACTTGTTATTTGGGTGTTTATTACTTTTTGTTCTTATGCGTGTTTTGTTGAATAAATTATTATTCTTCTCTTTAGGTTATAGATAACTCATATCCAGAATTTTATTAGTGTAATATATATCATTTTCATTCATTCAATTTATTTATATAATCATTATGCAATTAAGATCATGTAGAACGAGTCGCATCACATCGTGGAGACGGTATTCCGTACGTACACACGAGTGATGATATCATTCCTATGATCGTGGAATTGTATTTGTGTGTATGTATACTATTTTAGAATCAATTTCACTTTATAATAGTCATATATAGTCATTATTTACACCATTATACCCATACAAGTAAGGTGGTGGTGGAAAATAGATTACACCACGGCGTGGAGACGGTATTCCATACGTACGCACGCGCGATGATTTCTTTTTCCGTATGATGGATAGATGTTGAAATAGGGTCGTTTCATACTTATAATAACATATCAGTATATGAGTGATACTGATGTTATTACTTCATAATGAAACAACAAAAGAAGAATAAGTGGAAGAATAAATAAAGATGAAAGAATCGGTAACGGACATTACCTCTTCTTTGAAGTGCTTCTTTGAGACCTTCTTTTAGGGAACTAAAATTGGTCTTTGAGGAAGACCAGAACCTCTAGGATGTTGCTAGGGAATTGGAGAAGAGAAATTGGCAGAGTTTGGCCGTTTTTGAAGGCTCAATGTGGTGTGAGGAAGTGAGGGAGGAGGTTCCCTTTTATAAGGGAGGAGATGAGCACCTTTGGAATAACTAAAAATATTATTTTACTATAAAGTCATGTTCGGTTTTAAATAGCTCCAAATTGATTAATTTAGAGGCTAAGGTGGGGATGGGTCGAAACCCTCTCATCTAATAGAATTTAGACAAGTTTAGGTTCCTATGTTAACCTTATCATGTAGATTTAACATTAAGTTAAATAATTTTACTTTTACCGTGTCTTCTTGTGTTCTTATACTATAAGGTTATTAAACTTACTATAAGTATCCAAAAGAACCCCAAGTTGTTTATTATTAATATATATAACCTTATCTAAGTCATTTGGCCGAACCTAAGATTTTTAGGAATAAAATAACAATTACTAATATAATATTTGTTTTAAAAACTATTTTATGTCAATTTTGACACTATTCAATAGTTGATTTTTTTAAAACTCATAACAGAATGATTACTTAGAAAAAAGTTAGTTAAATTAATCCTAAAAGGTCATATTAACCTCGAAAATTCGTTTAATTCATAAAAAGTCTCAAATTATACTTATTTAGGAATTTATAATATCAATTATGTCAGTATTTCATTAATAAGATAATTACTGCATCATCATTGTGTTATAAATAAATATAATTATTTAAAGTCTAAAAATTACAAATAAAATACCATTATGTAGGAATTTTTTTATCTTTATAATGAATATTTATAGTCGAATTTATCTTATGTATAACCCCATATTAAAAATGATTTAGTTATTAAAATTTGATTTTAACTATTTTAACCCTTCTTGAAATAAATTAATAATAAATGTCCTAATCTAATCCAAGTGGACCTAAATGGTCATATTTTATTCCTAAGTTTTTTTTTGGTCGAATTAAACTTGTCCAATAGAATTATTACATGTGTTAGGATAATAATAATATCATTTTTACCCTTAAATACCCTATTTACTTTTAACTGTGGTAAAAAAAGTAAAAAGTTACTATTCACCAGAAATTATTTTCATCTCATTGAACCACATTTTAGTCCTTGATATTAACCGTGTCTCTCGGATGTTCGAAATTTCACTCACAGAAGCGGTAAAATTAAGTTTTATGAAAAATTCAGTTTTTTTAACTACCACTTAGTGGTTTCACTATTCATAAAAAATTTAAAGGTTTGAGAAAAATACCAAAATTTCACCCAAGGCTAATTTCGATATTACAAATCCAAAATTGAAGTCCATTTTGAAAAATAAAATTTATAAAATTACAAAAAGTGGTTATTACTATCCATAACGGCTAGTTTTAATAATATTTTAATAGTATATCATTGTTTAGTGAAACTCAGTATTGCGTACGATGCAAGCTATCGAGGAGGTCGCAATTTCGTGTAAAGCAAGCCAAGAAAGTGTTGTGTGTAGAAAAAGATTCCTTTGATGATTTATAAAACAAAAAAGTCTCGAGTGTTACATAAATCCTTTCTTTATGTCCTGGGGAAAAGAAAACAAAAAAGGGTGAGCTCAAATGCTCAGTAAGTGTAAACAAAAGAATTATCAATCACGTCATATTCATAAGAACATATCATTTGGAAATCTTAACCTGAAAAAGAGATCATAATTTCATAACATGGGATAAATCATATTAGTGAAATTTAATCCCAATAATCATAACATAAAACATGAATCTTTGTGGCATACACACATAATCATAGAGAATCATTTCTTATTAGTCAAACTCATTGCCAAGACTATCTTAGTGGACATAGTCTCTTTCTGAACCGAGTTCACTCCTCGTTTCAGTCCTGTTTCACTGAACCGGTATAACCTACCGTTCCTGCCATGTCTATCTCATGAGATATAAAATCTTTCCCCAATGCATTGGAGGGAGATATAGGTCCCACCCATCTCATAATGATACCATTATTATGTGTGCAACAAAATCATAAACCATACATCATAGCATAACCCATGTAATAAAAAAATGGGAATCTTTAAACATCGTGACATAATAAAACAATTCATATAAGATAAAATAATTCATAAAAATATAATTCCATCACAACATAATCAAATAAAAAAATAGAACCCTTTATTATCTTAGATGGAGAATAATTTTGATAAAACTCTTGAACTCCATTCTTGAGGAAAATATCATTTCTGCTTCAAAAACACTTTTCATTTCTTAACATGTCGTAGAAATATAAACTAAAAGATGTTGATTAATAATAAATTTGAAAACTTATAAAGGAATCTTCTTATAAATGATGTTTTAAAAATCCATTCATGTCGTATAATTAAAAAAACATTCTTCATACTTTTGTCGGAAAAGTCAAAAAGTACCTCGTACGAAAAAATGACAAAATATTCCTTTCATATCATTTACTAAAAACTCACCGAAGGGTAAAATTGGATTTAAACAATTGTAGGTGGATGGAAATAATATTACATATTGAGGAAATATGGATGTGGATGATAAAATACACCCCAGTAAAAACTAAAGTATAAACAATCTCGGATAAAAATGAGATCGTGATATTTCCCTTACATTAGGTACGATTTGCTTCGTAAGTGTCCGAACCTCCTGTATAATGATTTAAATAATTTTAATGACTTATTCCAGAATTATACTTATTGTTATGATATCATATATGGTCATATTCTTAGCTTCTTATTAGTAATATTTCATTACTACTTTTTATTTGGGTGTTTATTACTTTTTGTTCTTATGCGTGTTTTGTCGAATACATTCTTATTATTCTCTTTAGGTTATAGATACCTCATTTCTAGAATGGTATTAGTGTAATATATATCATATTAATTCATTTAATTCATTTATATAATCATTATGCAATGAAGATCATGTAGAATGAGTCGCATTACATCGTGGAGACGGAATTCCGTACGGACGCACGGGTGATGATATCATTCCTATGATAGTGGAATTATATCGGAGTGTATGTATAATATTTGAGAATAAATATAACTTTATAATAGTCATAAATAGTCATTATTTACACCATTATACCCATCCAAGCAAGGTGGTGGTGGAAAATAGATTACACTAGGGCGTGGAGACGGTATTCCGTACGTACGCACGCGCGGTGATTTATTTTTCCGTCGGATGGATATATGGTGAAATAGGGTTGTTTCATACTTATAATAACATATCAGTATATTAGTGATACTGATGTTATTACATCATAGTGAACCAACTAAATAAGAATAAGTGGAAGAAGAAATAAAGATGAAAGAATTGTTAACGGACATTACCTCTTTTTTGAAGTGCTTTTTTGAGACCTCCTTTTAGGGCACTAAAATAAGTCTTTGAAGAAGACCAGAACCTCTAGGATGTTTCTAGGGAAGTGGAGAGGAGATATTGGCAGGGGTTGGCCAATCTTGAAGGCTCAAAGTGGTGTGAGGAAGAGGGGGAGGAGGTTCCCTTTTATAAGGGAGGAGAGGGGCACCTTTGGAATAAATAGAACTATTATTTTTTTATAAAGTCAAATTCGGTTTTAAATGGATCCAAATTAATTTATTTCGAAACTAAGGTGGGGATGGGTCGAAATCCTCTCATCCAATAGAATTTAGACAAGTTTAGGTTCCTATTTTAACCATATAATTTAGATTTAACATTAAGTTAAATAATTTTACTTTTACCGTGTCTTCTTGTGTTCTTATACTATAAGGTTAATAAACTTACTATAAGCAGCCAAACGAACCCCAAGTTGTTTATTATTAATATATATAACCTTATCTAAGTCAGTTGGCCGAACCATATATTTTTAGGAACAAAATAACAATTAATAATATAATATTCGTTTTAAAAACTATTTTATGTCATTTTTGACACTATATAGTAATTGATTTTTGTGAAACTCATAACAGAATTATTAGTTCGAAAAAAGTTAATTAAATAAATAATAACATGTCACATTAACGTAGAAAATTAGGTTAATTCATAAAAGGCTTAAATTATATTTATTTGGGTATTTATAACATCAATTATGTCAATATTTAATTAATAAGACAATTACTACATCATTTTTGTGTCATAATAAATGATAATTATTTAATCTCTAAAAATTCTAAATAAATTCCTATGATTTAGATACTTGTATTATATTTCTGGATACAATTCATGTTCGAAGTTTCATGATGTTTATCACTAAATTAAAATTATTATACTTATAAGATTTAAGAAAGTGACATGTTGTCACATTCTTTGGTTTTAATAATAATTAAATTATTTTCATGGAAAAAAGTCCATTAAATGAATCTAATCCGACCCTTAGGTGATATGGGTCGAATTTTAGTCATCCAATAGGATTTTGACCTGTGTTATGGTGATTTTATAATATTATATTTACCCTTAATTACCCGATTTACCTTTAACGATGGTAAATAAAATTTACCGTAGTTACTATTAATAATTCCCAAAAATAAAAAGTAGCTTATTAACATAATTTGGATCTACTGATTCCAAATATGGAACCCATTTTTCCAAATTCAATTCACAAATGTTGCAGAAATTAAATTAAAATTAATCCCGTTGTCGAAAGAAAATGGGTTTCTCTTTAAAACATTGCAAAAGATTGAATTGATTTATCCTACGAATTCAAGGTAGAATCAATGATAATGACATAAATTATATTAAATGGTAAAAATATATTCTATTTATACTTTAAAATCATTCAATTTTATAATTTTACTATATAAAGTATTGCGATGAAAAAAGTTATTTTTAATTAAAATATAGCGTGTTTTTACTATTCATCAAAATATGAAAGTTACCAGAATAATATGAAAAATTTATCCAAAGTAAATTTTTATTTCATGATTCCAAAGAAGAATTTTATTTTGTCAAATTTAACTTAAAAACATGTCAAAAACTAGATTTAAAGTGGTTGCGCCATCAAAAGGCGGCAAAACTGCATTTTTTTAAAAATACTTAGTTTACCCGAAAAATTTGTTTTGTTCTTATACCATGTTCTATAAAATGTTTAAGAAGAATAATAATGTTATAAGATTCAAAATTTAGTTAATACTATTCATAACTTCTTGTTCATAATAATATTATAATAATATATCGTTGTTTAGTAAAACCCGGTATTGCGTACAACACACGCTATCGAGGAAGATCGTGATTGCGTGTAATGCAACCCAAGTCAGGGATGCGTGCTGTGAAAGAATCCTTCGTTGTTTCGTATAACATAATCCAACCATATTTCATTTATACATTGAATATATATATATATATATACTCAATGTTGCATAGAATAACTATTATCAAAATTGTGTGTAACACGATCCAAGAATAGTGTTGCGTATACTACAAGCTAATACGGTGTTGCGTATAGCTCAAGTTAATCTTGGTGTAACATACAACACAAGACATTAATGAAATTAAAAGAATATTTTTCATAAAATCTTGAGGTGTTACATTCTACCCCCCTTAAAATGAATTTCGCCCTCTAAATTCTTCGGGGTTATAAATGGTTTGCTACTCGAAAGTTTGTTTAATAGAAACCCACATCGTAAAAAGGAATACCAAAACATGGCTTAAAAAACTAAAGTATGAAATGTAACGTTAACCCAAATTAACTCATCACTGGGTTTCCACGTAGGAGAACATAGGTGAAAATATAGATATGGAAGAAAAATCTAACCATCAAGTTCTGATGGAGAGTGGTAGAGAACATGACTATAAAAAAGCCAACAATCACAAAGCTATTGATGTGTGATGATCTAAGGTACCATATGATTCATCGGATATAAGGGAACTAGGACAACATTTTTGGTTAAAAGATCATTTCCCTAAAGTTGATGAAATAGGAATTAGAAGAAATACTTTCGTGATTTTGGTATATTCTCACCGTTAGTCATTCTTTGGACAATTTCCACTTCATCTCTTAATGAAATGAAGTTGAATTTGTCATTCGTGATGTGTTAGCAGATCATGTGATTGAATGAGGGGTCATTCCATCTGTCTCAAACAAAAGGTTAGAAAAGTTATCAAAAAAAATACGTAAGTCCATCTATTGTGAGATTAATCATATATGGTTCCTAAAATGGACTTATACTTCATATATCATACTGCTTAATATAATAAAACTAGTTTCTACTAACCAGGGACTTTTTATAGGCTAGTGGTAGGCAATAAAGGCCAGTCACACATCGGTTGTGGGTTCGATTCCCACAGCCTTGTCTGACGCGATGGGCTGTCGCCCGTCCTGCAGGTTTTCCTTTTTCTAAAGCTATATTACTATAACATCCCATCAATAATATCAAAAAAAGTTCTATCCTAACTTATTTCCAACATAATTCATTCCAATCATTAGGCTTATCTAAAATACTTCGGTCCAAGCTCATAGTATAAAGAAAATGATGACGTGAATGCCATCATTTATCCCCTATATATCATAAGATATATCTTGTTGGTCAAATTACAAACATGTGAATACCTTAATCATGTGTTCTCTTGAAGGATGAATATCCATTGAACCTTAGTGAAAACATGAATGAAGTTAAAAGTTAACGCTTTCCACATACCAAAATCCTCAAAATTCTATATACTCAAACCATGATATCACTTAGTCCTTATATCAATCATGAGCTCATGAATACTATCAAACATATTTGATTATCTTTATCCCTTCATTATGTGCATATCATCTGCTTTCCAAAAATATTTCAATCACTTTTCATGGTTACTGATACCATAAAATAATTGAAAACCACAATAGACCAATACATAAATATTCCAATATTCCACGATACTATATACAACATTATTCTGGAATCCCATTACATAAACACTTAATCATTCCACCACATCGTTTTCATATTCAACATCGCCAATGGTGATCGCATGTGACTTCCCTTTGTCCTTTTCCTTAAGTGGTTGATCATGTCTATCATCACTAACCCTTGGATTAGGGCATTTATTAGCATAATGCCCCATTTCCTTGTACTCGAAGCATTGAAGTGTAGTAGGTTCATTCTGTGTATCCCTTCCTTTGTTTGCATCATTAGGCATCTTCTTCCCATAATTGCGGCATTCAACTTCCCGATGACCTTCCTTTCCACATTTGAAACATTTACTTGTCCCTTTAAGACAATCTCCACCATGATTTTTCCACACTTTGAGCATAAGGAAACATTCATCTTCTTTTCACCATTATTCTGAGATTTCTCCTTGAACTCCATCTTTCTTTTCTTGTCAAAACTATGAGATGAATAAGTAACACCAACTTCCATTTCTACCTTGATAGCACAACACACAATTTCTTCATAGCTACTGAAGTCTCTTATAGCTAATGCCCTTTGAAGATTTGGTTTTAAGCCACTGAAGAATCGATCAACTTTACTTTCAGGTTGGATGATAAATCCAGATGCATACCTTGCAAGCCTTGTAAAATTCGCTTTGTATATACCAACAGATTCATCATCCTTTTTCTTTAGTTCAAGAAACTCCTTCTCCATCATTGTTTGAAGAATATGAGGGAAGTACTTATTGAAAAATATGTTGTTGAACTCGTCCCATTACATGGACTCAATTTAATCCCTTTGCCTCTTATTCTTGATAATATTTCACCATTGATCAGCTTCACCTTCCAAACGATATACTGTTAAGATGACTTTTTCATGTTCAGAATATTGAAGAACTGAAAATATCTTTTCAGTAGTACTGATCCATTGTTCAACAACAAGTGGATCAGAAGACCCACTGAAAGAAGGTGGGCGTTGCCTCATGAAGGACTCAATAGAATATTGTTCCCTTCTCTGCTCATTTGGAAGTCCAGAATGATTCATAGCTTGTGTAAGTATAGCAATAAGATTTTTCACTCCATCTCCCATAACATTTGTTGGTTCAGGAGGACAATCATTGCATTGTCCATTGCATTGATCGACACGGTTCCTTCGGGTTCTAGCCATCGTCTAAAACCCAAAAAGAATAGTGTGAGAGGGAAAAACCATGCTAGTGAAAACAACATAATAAAGGGAGAGTATACTCAATATCTAACATCTTAGGTTAAATTCTATGATCGTTACTATAGTTCTAGGACTGTATCCTATACGTATACTTATCCTTAGGGACATCCCTAGACATACCTTAGAAATATCTATAGGGATCTCACTAATGTTTTTGCATCCTAGTTTCCAAAGGTTGACTAAACTTTTCCTCTGATACCAACTATAGGGACCCGAAGCTTAACGTACATAGACATTACATTACATTTGCGGAATACTTAGTACATAACAAAAACACACACACAAGGACCGTAATAGTTTAGTGTCTTTGGAAACTCAAAATATAATCTTCTAATCGTGGTGAAAGATCTTCAACTTCTCCCATAAAGATCTTCTTTTTTTTAAACCTAAATCCTTTCTTTATGTCTTGGGGAAAAGAAAAAATAAAAGGGTGTGCTCAAATTCTCAGTAAGGGTAAACAAAAAAAATATCAATCACGTCATATTCATAAGAACATATCTTTTGAAATCATAACCTGCAAAAGAGATCATAATTTCATAACATGGGATAAATCATAGTAGTCAAATGTAATCCCAATAATCATAACATAAAACATTTAACTTTGTGTCATACACACATAATCATAGAGAATCATTTCTTATTAGTCAAGACTCATTGCCAAGACTATCTTAGTGGACAAAGTCCCATTATGAACCGAGTTCACTCCTCATTTCAGTCCTGTTTCACTGAACCGGTATAACCTACCGTTCCACCCATGTCTATCTCATTAGATATAAAATCTTTTACCTATGCATTGGAGGGAGATATAGGTCCCACCCATCGCATAATGATACAATTCTTATGTGTGCCACAAAATCATAAACCATACATCATAGCATAACCCATGTAATAAAAAATGGGAATCTTTAAACATCGTGACATCATAAAACAATTCATATAAGATAAAAGAATTCATAAAAATATAATTACATCACAACATAATCAAATAAAAAAAACAGAACCCTTTATTATCATAGATGGAAAATAATTTTGATAAAACACTTGAACTCCATTTTTGAGGAAAATATCATGTCTGCTTCAAAAACACTTTTCCTTTCTTAACATGTTGTAGACATATAAACTAAAAGAAGTCGATTAAAAATAAACTTGATAACTTGTAAATGAAGCTTCTTGGAAATAATTTTTTGGAAATCCATTCATTTCGTATAAGTTAAAAAAACATTCTTCGTACTTTTGTCGGAAAAGTCAAAAAGTACCTCATACAAAAAAACGACAAAAGATTCCTTTCATATCTTTTACTAAAAACTCACCGAAGGGTAAAATTGGATTTAAAAAATTGTAGGTGGATGGAAATAATATTACATTTTGAGGAAAGATGGATGTGGATGATAAAATACACCCCAGTAAAAACTAAAGTATAAACAATCTTGGATAAAAATGAGATTGTGATATTTCCCTTACCTTAGGTCCGATTTGCTTTGTAAGTGTCCGAACCTCTTGTATAATGATTTAAATAATGTTATTGAATTATTCCAGAATTATACTTATTGTTATGATATCATATATGGTCATATTCTTAGCTTCGTATTAGTAATATTTCATTACTACTTGTTATTCAGGTGTTTATTACTTTTTGTTCTTATGCGTGTTTTGTCGAATAAATTCTTATTCTTCCCTTTAGGTTATAGATAAATTATTTCCCGAATGGTATTAGTGTAATATATATCATATTAATTCATTCAATTAATTTATATAATCATTATTCAATGAAGATCATGTAGAATGAGTCGCATCACATCGTGGACACGGTATTCCGTACGTACGCACGAGTGATGATATCATTCCTATGATCATGGAATTATATTGGAGTGTATGTATACTATTTCAGAATCAATATAACTTTATAATAGTCATATATAGTCATTATGTACACTATTATACCCATCCAAGTAAGGTGGTGGTGGAAAATCGATTACACCACGGCGTGGAGACGATATTCAGTACGTACGCACGCGCGGTGATTTCTTTTTCCGTAGGATGGATAGATGGTGAAATAGGGTTGTTTCATATTATAATAACATATCATTATATGAGTGATACTGATGTTATTAATTTATAATGAAACAACTAAATAATAAGAAGTGGAAGAAGAAATAAAGATGAAAGAATCAGTAACGGACATTACCTCTTTTTTGAAGTGCTTCTTTGAGACCTCGTTTTAGGGCACTAAAATAGGTCTTTGAAGAAGACCAGAACCTCTAAGATGTTTCTAGGTAAGTGGAGAGGAGAAATTGTCAGGGGTTGGCCGAGATTGAAGGCTCAAAGTGGTGTGAGGAAGAGGGGGAGGAGGTACCCTTTTATAAGGGAGGAGAGGGGCACCTTTGGAATAACCAAAACTATTATTTTATTATAAAGTCAAATTCGGTTTTAAATAGCTCCAAATTTATTTATTTCGAAGCTAAGGTATGGATGGGTCTAAATACTCTCATCCAATAGAATTTAGGCAAGTTTAGGTTCCTATGTTAACCTTATCATTTAGATTTCACATTAAGTTAAATAATTTTACATTTACCGTGTCTTCTTGTGTTCTTATACTATAATGTTAATAAACTTACTATAAGCAGCCAAACGAACCCCAAGTTGTTTATTATTAATATATAAAACCTTATCTAAGTCATTTTGCCAAACCATAGATTTTTAAGAACAAAATAACAATTACTAATATAATATTAATTTTAAAAACTATTTTATGTCAATTTTGAGACTATTTAGTAATTGATTTTTGTGAAAATCATAACAGAATGATTAGTTCAAACAAAGTTAATTAAATCAATAAGAACATGTCATATTAACTTATAAAATTAGTTTAATTCATAAAATTCTTAAATTACATTTATTTGGGTATTTATAACATCAATTATGTCAATATTTCATTAATAAGACAATTACTGCATCATCATTGTGTCATAATGAATGATACTTATTTAATCCATAAAAATTCTAAATAAATTCCTATGATGTAGATACTTGTATTAGATTTCTGGATACTATTCATGCTCTAAGTTTCATGAAGTTTATCACTAAATTAAAATTATTATACTTATAAGATTTAAGAAAGTGGCATGTTGTCACATTCTTTGGTTTTAATAATAATTAAATTATTTTCATGGACAAGAGTCCATTAAATGAATCTAATCCGACCCTTAGGATATATGGGTCCACTTTTAGTCATCCAATATGATTTTGACATGTGTTAGGGTGATTTTAAAATATTATATTTACCCTTAATTACCCGATTTACCTTTAACTATGGTAAATAAAATTTACCGTAGTTACTATTCATAATTCCCAAAAATAAAAAGTATCTTATAAACATAATTTGGATCCACTGATTCCAAATATGTAACCCAATTTTCTAAATTCAATACACAAAAGTTGAATAAATTAAATTAAAATTAATCCTGTTGTCGAAAGAAAACGGGTTTCTCTTTAAAACATTGCAAAAGATTGAATTGATTTATCCTACGAATTCATGGTAGAATCAATTCCAATGAAATAAATTATATTAAATGGTAAAAATATATTATATTTATACTTTAAAACCATTAAATATTATAATTTAACCATATAAATTATTGCGATGAAAAAAGTTGTTTTTAATTAAAATATATCGTGTTTTTACTCTTCATCAAAATATGGAAGTTACCAGAATAATATGAAAAATTTATCCAAAGTAAATTTTTATTTCATGATTCCAAATAAGAATTTTATTTTGTCATATTTAACTTATAAAAATGTCAAAAACTAGATTTAAAGTGGGTGCGCCATCAAAAGGTGACAAAACTGCATTTTTTGAAAAATACTTATTTTACCCGAAAAATTTATTTTGTTCTTATACCGTGTTCTAGAAAATGTGTAAGACGAATAATAATGTTATAAGATTAAAAATTTAGTTAATTGTATTCATAATGGCTAGTTAATAATAATATTATAATAATATATCATTGTTTTGTAAAACCCGCTATTGCGTACAACACACGCTATCGAGGAAGATCGCGATTGCGTGTAATGCAAGCCAAGTCAGGGTTGCGTGCTGTGCAAGAATCCTTAGTTGTTTCATATAACATAATCCAACCATATTTCATTTATACATTGAATATATATATATATATACTCAATGTTGAATAGAATAACTATTATCAGAATTGTGTGTAACACGATCCAAGAATAGAGTTGCGTATACTGCAAGCTAATACGGTGTTGCGTATAGCACAAGGTAATCTTGGTGTAATATACAACAAAAGACATTAATGAAATTAAAAGAATATTTTTCATAAAATCTCGAGGTGTTACAAATATGATTCTGTAATAAGTAAATGACATTATTTAAGTCATTATACAGGATGTTCGGATACGTAAGATGCATATCAAACCTAAGGTAAGGGATAACTTTTCCAATCTCATTTTTACCTGAGATTGTTTATTCGTAAGTATTTACTGGGGTTATATTTTCCATCCATGTCCATAAAAATGTTTTTCATAAATTGTTTAATATTCTTCCAATTATGTTTAAATTCATGTGTGTTTACCTTATGTGGTACTTTTTGACTTTTCTGACAAATGTACGATGAGAATGTTTTTTAACATATAAGACATGAATGTATTTTAACGGTTTCATAACGCCTAATTTTCATGAATATTATTCTACAATTTTTCACGATTATTTTCAAAAAAATCCTTTTATTTTAAAATTTCATGGAATTTTGATAAAATAAAATAATTTTTAAGAAGATAGGATATTTTCCTCAAGAATTCATTTCAAGTGTTTTATCAAAACTATTTTCCATCTAAGATGACATTATTATGTATATTTATGTTTCAAGTATAATGTATCTATTATTTATATGGTTTGAGTTTTCATATGATTAAATGATATCCATTTATTTTATATGGATTAAGTTATGATGGGATGATGTTTATGAAAACCATTTTATTCATTGGGTTATTATGAATGATGTATGTTTATTTTGTGTCACACGAAAGAATGATTTCTTTATGATTTGGGTGGGACATATATCTCCCTCGGGTGAATTGGGTAAAGATTTATATCTCATGAGATTGACTTGGATGGAATGGTTTGTTAATTGGGTTCAGTGATACAGGACTGGAACGAGGAGTGAACTCGATTCAGAAATGGACTTTTTCCACTAAGATAGCCTTGGCTACTATGGAAGTCATATCATGTGCTTAATGGTTTCCACAGTTACATGTTTTACTCACATGCTATTTTATCATGATTTTTGTTCCTTTATGATATATGCCTTACGTACATCCAATATTTATGTCGTTGCTCAAGATTTTGATGTTTAGATTTTATGTTCTTGTTTTTGCATTCAAATGTTTTTGGATTGTTTTATATTCCCTATGTTTACCCTTACTGAGCTTTTGAGCTCACCCTTTTTAGGTATTATTTTCTCCAGGGTATAAAGAAAGGTTTTAGGTAAGAAAAGAAAATGGGAATGATTTTTGTGGGAGATGTTGAAGATCATTCACCGTGATTAGAAGATTATACTCCGGGTTTTCAAAGACACTAAAATATTACAACCCTTCAGTGTTTGTTTTTTATATATATTAATTATTCCACAAAATTATTGTAATGTCCATTTACGTCAAGCTTGGATATCTATAGTTGGTATCAGAGGAAAGGTTTATTTAACCTTTGGAAACTAGGATGAAAAAACTTTAGTGAGATCACTAGAGATATTTCTAAGGTATGTATAGTGATGTACCTAATGATAAGTATAAGTATAGGTTATAGTCCTTGAATTACGGTAATGATATTAGAATTAAACCTAAGATGTTAGATATTTAATGTAATACCCCTTTATTTTATTATTTTCTAATCATGATTTTGCCTCTCACACAATGTTTTTGGGTTTTAGATGATGGATGGAACCTGAAGGAACAGTTTTGATCAATGTAATCGACGATTCAATGATTTTCCTCCTGAACAAAACAACGTTATGGGGGATGGAGTGAAAAGTATTATTTGTATACTTACACAATCTATGAATCATTTATGACTTCCCAATGAGTAGAGAAGGGAATAATATTCTATTGAATCCTTCATGAGGAAACGCCCACCTTCTTTTAATGGGTCATCTGATCCACTTGTTTCTTAACAATGGATCTGTACCATTAAAAATATATTTTCAATACTTTTCTATTCAGACTGTGAAAAAGTCATTTTAGCTGTTTACCATTTAGAAGGTGATGCAGACCAATGGTGGACTCTAATTAAGAATACAAGGCCCTAATATGAAATTGAATCCATGGAATGGAACGAGTTCAAAAACTTGTTTTTAAATAAGTAATTCCCTTGTTTTCTTCAAAAAAAATATGGAGAAGGTGTTCCTTGAGCCTAAGAAAAAGGATGATGAATCTGTTGGTATATACGAAGCTAATTTTACAAAGCCTGCATTGTATGCATCTGGATTTATCATCCAACCTCAACGCA
Source organism: Viscum album (assembly GCA_963277665.1). Classification (NCBI taxonomy): domain Eukaryota; kingdom Viridiplantae; phylum Streptophyta; class Magnoliopsida; order Santalales; family Viscaceae; genus Viscum; species Viscum album. The sequence continues at coordinate 1,704,894,563 of OY728143.1, read as the reverse complement.
AAGTTGACCGATTCTTCAGTGTTTTAAAACCATGTCTTTGAAGGAAATTAGAGATAAGAGACATCAATATCTATGAATAAATTGTGCATTGTGCTATCAAGTTAGAACTATATGTTGGTGTTATATATCCATATCATAGTTTTGACAAGAAACGAAAGATGGAGTTCAAGGAGAAATCTCAGAACAATGGTGAAAAGAAGATGAATGTTTCTTTATGCTCAAAGTGTGGAAAGAAGCATGGTGGAGATTGCCTAAAAGGTACTAGAAAATGTTTTAAGTGTGGAAAAGAAGGTCGTCGAGCATTTGAGTGTCGAGGTAATGGGAAAAAGGTAGCTAATGATTGGAATATAGAAAATATTAAAGATAATTATCAACCAATACTTCAATTCTACAATTGCAAGGAAATGGGGCATTATGCTAACCAATGACCTAATCCAAGGGTTAATGATGATCGACATCAACAACCTCTTATGGAAAAGGAAAAAATTGAAGTCACATGATATCACTACTAGAAATTTTTTGTATGACAACAATGTGGTGGAATGATTATATGTTTATGTAACAAGATTCCAAAATAATGTTGTGGAATCTCATTTATAGTATCGTTGAATATTGAAATCTATATGTAATGGTTTGTTGAGGTTTCCGATAATTATATGGTATAGGTAACCATGAGAAGTGATTGAAATGTTTTTGGAAATTAGATGATATGCGCATAATGATGGGATAAGAAGAAAATAATATGTTCGATAGTATTCATGAGCTCATGATTGAGATAAGGAAAAAGTGATATCATGGTTTGTGTATATATAATTTTTCGAATTTTGGTATGTGGAAAGAGTTAACTTTTGATAGCATTCATGTTTTAACTAAAGTTAAATGGGTATTAATTTTTCAAGAGAATACATGATTAAGGTATTCATATGTTTGTAATGTGACCAACAACAAGATATATCTTATGGGGTATAAATGATGGTATTCACATGCTTGGTAGATCACCTTTCTAGTAGTCATTTTCTTTATACTATAAGATTGGATAGAAGTATTTCTGATAATCCTAAAGGTAGGAATACATTAAGGTGAACATAAGATAGTATTGTTTAAGGCTAGAAATTTTTGATATTATTTCTGGAATGTTGTAATAGTATATTTTTAGAAAAATTACAACCCATAAGATGTGAGACACCCATCACGTCAGACAAGGTTGTGAGAATCAAACCCACAACTGAAGTGTGATAGGCCTTTATCGAATACCAATGGCCTATAGGAAGTCCCTAATCAGTAGAAACTACTTTTATTTTATTAAGCGATATGATAGATGAAGTATAAGTCCATTTTTGGAACCATATACGATTAATCTCACCATAAGATGAACTTATATCTTTTTCTAACCAAATGTTTGAGATAGATGGAATGACCTATCATTTATATCACATGATCTACTAATACTTCATGGAATAAAAATTCAACTTCATTTCTTTATGAGATGAAGTGGAAATTTTTCAAGGCACAAACAACAGTAAGATTGTACCAAAATCAAGTAAGTATTTATTTTAATTCAAAAATTCTTTAACATTACGGAAATGATCATGAGAACTAAAAACGTTGTCCTAGTACCCTCATACCCAAATAATTAGATGGTACCTTAAATCATCACAAATTTATGGCTTTTTCATTGATGTAATTTTCATAGACATGTTCTCTACCACTCTCCATCAGAACTTGATGGTTTGATTTCTCTTTCATATCCATATTTTCAACTATATTCTCTTATGTGGAAACCCAGTGATGATTTAATCTGGGTATCTATTATGTTTATAATTCTCCTTTTTAAAATAATGATTTAGTATTTCTTTTTACGTTGTGGGTTTCTTTGAATGAAAATTTCAAGTAGTAAACAATTAATAACCCCGACGAATTTCAAGGGGGAAATTCATTTTAAGGGGGGTAGAATGTAAATCCTGGAGATTTTTTGAGATATATTATTTTTAATTTCATTGATGTCTTCTATTATACACTACACTAAGAGTAGCTTGAACTATACACAACATTGTAATATCATGCAGTATACGCAACACTATTCTTGGCATGTGTTACACACAATTTCAAGTTCATTTTGTGGAAATTATTCTAAGTAACATTAAGTGTATATTTTTTTTATGTATAAATGAAATAATTTTTTATTATGTTATATGCAACACCAAACGGAGCTCTCACTACATGTTGCCCTGAATTGTCTTTCATTAAACGTAATCAAGACCTTCTTCGATAGCGTGTGTAGTACGCAATACCGAGTTTCACTATATGAGATACTATTATAATATTATTATGAACTAGCCGTTATGAATATTAATACCCACTTTTTAAAATTTTATAAATTTTATCTTTCAAAATAGGCTTCATTTTTTATTTTTTAATATCTAAATTATCCTAGGAAAATTTTTGGTATTTTTCTGAAAACATTCAATTTTTGATGAATACTGAAAACACTAGGTTACTATTTAAAAACAGACTTTTTATTTAACAAATTTTTTTATTTTATTTAAATGTATTTTAGAACAAAATTTATAAATAATAGCTATATATGTTTAATTTATTTCATTCGAGTCATTTTATAATAATTTTAGAGATATAAAAATTTTATTGAACTTTTCACCGTCTTTTACCCACCTCCTAGGAGCATTTACAATTGTACATAAAACATAATTTTACAACTTCTGTGAGTTGAAATTCGAAAATATGAGACACAAAGTTAATTTCAAGGAGTAAAATGTGGTTCAATAAGATAAAAATATTTTTTTGTGAATAGTATATTTTTACTTTTATTTACCACGGTTAAAATTAAATAGGGTAATTAAGGGTAAAAATGATATTATTATTACCATAACACATGTACTAATTCTATTGGATACGTTTAATTCGACCTACAACAACCTTAGGAATAAAATATTACCCTTTAGTTCCTCATAAATTCGATTAGGACATTTATTATTATTTGATTTAAAGAAGAGTTAAAATAGTTAAAATCAAATATTAATAACTAAAAATTTTTTAATATAGGGTTATAAATATGATAAATTAGACTATAATTATTCATTAGAAATATAAAAATATTTCCTATATAATGTTATTTTATTTATAATTTTTAGAAATTAAATAATTTAATTTATTTATGACACAATGATGATGCAGTAATTACCTTATTAATGAAATGTTAACATAATTGATGTAATAAATACCAAAATATATGTAATTTGAGACTTTTTATAAATTCCAATAATATTTTAGGTTAATATGACATGTTATTATTGCTTAAATAATCTTTTTTTGAACTAATCATGCTGTTATGAGTTTCACAAAAATGAATTACCAAATTGTGTCCAAATTGACATAAAATAGTTTTTAAAATAAATATTATATTATTAATTGGTATTCTATTACTAAAAATCTAAGGTTCAGAAAAATAAATTAGATAAGGTTATATATGTTAATAATGAGCCACTTGGGGTTCTTGTTTCTTGTTATGGTATGTTTATTAACCATATAGTGTTAGAAAACAAGAAGACGCGGTAAAAGTTAAATTATTTAACTTAGATTTAAATCTAAATGATAAGGTTAAAATAGTAAACTAAACTTTTCTAAAACCTATTTTTTGAGATTATTTAGACCCATACCCACATTATATTTGAAATAAGTCACTTTGGATCCATTATAAGCCGAATATGACTTATCATAAAATAATATTTTATGTTTTTTCTTAAAGTTCCCCTCTCCTCCCTTATAAAAGGGCACCTCCTCCCACTTCTCTATACACAATTTTGAGCCTTCAAGCTCGGAAAAACCCTACCCATTTACCTTATAAACTTCCCTAGAAACATTATATAGGTTATGTTCTCCTAAAAATACCAACTCTAGTGCCTTAAGAGGATGCTTAAAAGAGGTGCTTCGAAAAGAGGTAATCTCTTCTACCGATTCTTTCAAGTTTCTTTCTTCTTCAACTTCTTCATCATTAGTTGTTTCTATATAATATAATATCATATATATCACTAATATACAGATATGTTATTATAAATATTAAACAACCCAATTTCACATTCTATCCATCCTATGGAAAAAGAAATCATCGTGCGTGTGTACGTACGGAATACCGTCTCCACTCCGTTGTGTAATCTATTTTTCCACCACCACCTTACTTGGATGGATATAATGGTGTAAAAAAATAAATATATATGGTTATTATAACATCATAATTATTCTGAGATATTATATCATCCACTCCAATTCCATTCAATAATTATGGGAACGATATCATCACTCGTGCGTATGTACGGATTACCATCTCCACGACGTGATGAGATTCATTCTCCATGTTAACCATTCAAGAATGATTATAATGTATATATAATGAATAATAATGAAATATATGACATAATTAAGCTACTGGATTTATGTATATATATATATGTCATCTACTTACTTCCATTCAAGTAAATAATGAAAGGAAAACATCGTTCATGCGTACGTACGACCTACCGTCTCCATGAACGGTGTATTTCATTTCATTCATCTATCAATTATATATATATACTCAATATATATGATATATAAATCATGATTTACATTCTAGAATTATTTAAATCATGATATAAGTAATAATAATATCAAGAAAAACAATTCCAAACAAGTACGACAAATAAAACGATTTTACCCAAAACACTGCTTTAACACGGAATTTACAAAATAATGGGTAATATAAAGTCATAAGTGAACCATATATGATATCATAATAATAAATATGATTCTTTAATAAGTATGTGAAATTATTTAAATCATTATACATGAGTTTCGGATAAGTATGAAGCATGTCAGACCTAAGGTAAGGGATAACTTTTCCAATCTCATTTTTACCCGAGATTGTTTTTTCCTAAGTATTTACTGGGGTTATATTATTCATCCATGTCCATAAAAATGTTTTTCATAAAGTGTTCAATATTATTCCATGTATGTTTAATGTCATGATTAACCCTATTTGACTTTTACTTTGTGTTATGGAAGGGATCTTTCTTTTGTTTACCATACGTGGTACTTTTTGACTTTTCCGACAAAAGTACGAGGATAATGTTTTTTTAAACTTATACGGCATGAACGGATTTTTATGGTTTCATAACGCCTAATATTCATGAAGAATACTCTACAAGTATTCATTTTTATTTTCAATAAAATTGTTTTCTTTTAAAATTTTATGGTATTTTGAGAAAAGAAAATAATTTTGAAGAAGAATGGATATTTTCCTCAACAATTCATTGCAAGTGTTTTATCAAAACTATTTTCCATCTAAAATGACATTATTATGTATGTTTATGTTTCAAGTATAATGTATCTATTATTTGAATGTTTTGGGTTTTATTAAGATGAAATGATATCCATTACTTTTAAATGGATTATCTTATCATGGGATGATGTTTATGAATCCCATTTTATTAGTTAGGTTATTATTAATGATGTATGTTTATTTTGTAGCACACGAAAGAATGATTTCATTTTGAGATGGGTAGAACCTATATCTCCCTCCAATGAATCAGGTAATGATTTATATCTCATGAGATAGACATGTCTGGAACGGTAAGTTAATCTGGTTCAGTGATACAGGACTGGAATGAGGAGTGAACTCGATTCAGAAAGGGACTTTGTCCACTAAGATGGTCTTGGAAGCAATTCCTTGTCTATTATGTAAACCATATCATGTGATTAATGGTTTCCACAATTACATGTTTTATTCCCATGATATTTTATCATGATTGATATTCCTTTATGATATATTCCGTACCATCTTCAAATATTTATGTCATTGCCCAAGATTTTGAAGTTTAGATTATATGTTCATGTTTTTGAATTAAATTTTATGGACTGTTTTACGTTCCCTATTTTTACCCTTACTGAGTTTTGAGCTCAACATTTTTAGGTTTTATTTTCTCTAGGATAAAAATAAGGGTTTTAGGCATGAAAATAAAAAGCGATTGATCTTTGTGGGAGATGTTGAAGATCTTTCACCATGATTAGAATATTATATTCCTGGTTTCCAATGACACTAAACTATTACGGTCCTTCAGTGTTTGTTTTTTATATGTATTATGTATTCCACAAAAGTACTGTAATGTCCATGTACATCAATCATGGGTATCTACATCATCAATATAACTATATTGTTTTTAGAAGTTGATATATTTTTTTGGGGTAGTATTCATTGCATCATTAATATTTTTATTTAATTAAGCATTGAATTTAGCATTCATCTTACTTTATGAGATTCGTATCTAGGGAATATGGTCTTATATTTTTTTGTTGGTTTCCTGTTGATTCTTCCATAAATACCTCAGGTTGTTGACACAAGAATTGTGATGTGTGCATTTTTTATGTTTTTAATATGGTGACTTTTATTATTAGGAAGTGTTCATTGGATTGGGAAGGGTTTGTGGTTTTATACTACTATTTAAGGAAGATAGAGAGTTAGGTGGTGGAGTTTATTGATAAGAGAGTTAAATCATTACTATTGGTTAATGTATATAGAGTTTTGTAAAATTATTACTATTTTTGTTTTCATTGAATTTCAGGAGATTCTATGTGGATTTAATGTTTTGGTTAATGTGTTATTTCATATATTCTAGGAAGTCACCAAGATAATTTGGTTTTCATGAGTCAAAAATATATTCATGTATGAGCTACGTGAAATAGATTGATGATTGTAAGTGGTGAGGCACTTTTATGATTTCATGATAAAATGGTCATGTTCCTTGATGTTTAATAATTATTTTGTGATAATTATCCATTCTTATATTATCTATTTTATATCAAGGTGTTGTTTTTATTATATATTAGTGAAGGTTGGAAGATTATATTTATGGGTTATAATCATTGATAGTGATAACAAGTGTTTAGACATGTTATAATGGGGTTTTTATCTGGTGGATAATAATTATTCAGTTCTATTATCTAGATTTTACGGTATGGGTAAAAAATGTGTATGAATATGGAAAGGGGATGGAATGGGGTTGAATGTATTTATATAGTACCGTCTTGTTGGTATGTGGGTATATAATGGTAGTATATATGAAATTCGGTGTAGATTTGGTTAATGTACTTGATTATCATGTACCTTACCATGAAAATATTTTTTTTATGTTGTTATATTTTTAAGAGGTTGTGGTATATGGGAATATAGTTTACATAAGTGTTATGTATAAATTATGTGTTTATATGGATATAATATCAATGCATGTTGGTGAATATATGATATGATGACTTAGTAAGGGGTTGAAGATATGTTTATTGTTCTGTTTCTCATATTCATAATCAATTCATTATTTGTTATTTTACTTTGGTTTTCTACCAAATTTTGAGTTTGAATGCTATATAATTATAAAAAAATATGTGGTGGTTATTTCATCAAATATTTATCTTTATTAATTAAAATTATATTTCTAATCTATATATTTATTTGATATTTAACAATTAATTTTGATTTTATATGATGTGGTTTTGTAAGATACATTGAATTGAAGGGATTAAAAAGTATAATAGGAATTGAAGTGTTTTAGTCCTCATTTTTATACACTATTCTTAATAAAATTAAATTTCATTATTTCTTATTCCATTATTGTTTACTAATTTCACACAAATGTATTATTTTAGATTTATTTCACATGAATGTTGAATAGTTCAACTAATATTATACTATTGAGTACCCTAATGTATATACTCTATCATAGTTATTTTTGTTTTATAATAATATTTTTTATTAGGGAATTATTAATACTGTTTGAGTGGATTGAATGAATTTTGATGAATGATTTGGATTTTTTAGTAGGGACATATTGTTTTGAATTTGTCTTTATTTGGAATTTTGTAATTTATAAGGTGAATATTGTTTATTTTATAAGTTATTTTGAAATTAATAGTTGTTTAATTTAATGTTTCCTAAAATTTATTAGAGATAAATCTCCCATATGTCTAATTTATACACTCCTTGCTAATCATCAACTTGTATCCTATTGAAGGGATTCTTTGAGGGCCAAAATCAGATTCGTTACTAGCCAGTAAGGGTAATTATGGGGAAGTGATATAAAAGAAACAACTTTGAGTGTATTTTCCATACACTTAGCCTAGTCTAGGTGAACCATGGATATATATTTTACTTCTCTGTTATGATTCCTCCTTTCCATATTTGGGGTAATAGATAGAAGAGTGTTGGGTATAACCTTTAAAAAAGACCATTGAAAGGGAATTTATAAATTTGGATTCCCCAAGTCACCACCCCTCATAGAAACTTTTTCTATGTGACTAATAATTACTAACATGAAAAAAATTGAAATGTATAACATTTAATGTAAGTTCATAATAGAAATAAAAAAAATGGTTTCCAAATTGGTTCCATAAAAATCTAAAGAGGAATAATATAATTCACAAAAATATTTTAGAGATATAACATATTTATTTCAAATATATCATTTGAAATCATATTTAAGCAATAATATACATCAAATATAGATACAATGTTAGTTTAATTGTGTAATAATCATTGTAAACTTATTATTTTATGGATGAACATTTTAGATATGATATTTGATAAAGGATTTCATTATAACCATCATTATAAATTATTTTTTACCTATTTTTTATAATCATTTTTGAAAATTTATTTATTATATATCCAATATTAATATCACTAAATATCCAATTTTAAAATGTAAAACATATCCAATGTAAAAACAACAAAAAATGTACTAGTTGTCAGTGGATGATAATCGATCCAAGTATAAACTGATATCATAAGATTATCTTTTTCTAATTTGTAATTGATCTATAATGGTTGATTCAATATAGTATAATGTTTTGTGTGAACCATAATATCCACCAGTGGTTATTTTTAAGATTATAAATTGGGTGTTTTGGTTTTCAATTGACAATTTTTGATTGATTAAAATATAATATCATATACATTAGTAATAATCTATAATGATTTTGAAATATTTTTTAATCTTTATACAGTATTATACCTTTTATAATAAAGAAAAAAGTCATTAATTCCAGTGAAAAATATCATAATATAAAAAAAATATTTTTATAATCTCAAATAATATATAATGAAACTTAAAATATAATAATAATTAATTTGTAAAATGTTTCAAAAAATAGAAATAAACCCCTTTCGACAAAATCAAAAATACAATTGTATTAAAAAATAAGGTATAATGCAATAAAAACATAATATATTAGAAAAATAACTCACCATTGAAAAATAATTTTATTCTCAAACCATGTACTAAGAAAATATATGTGGAAAATAATACATTTTTATAAAAATGGTATTTTATATCTTTTTAGTATATAAAATTATGAATTGGAATTTAGTTTGTTTTTAATGATTATAAAGTAAACAACAATAATATTCCATTATATTCTTAAAAATTGAGATAATTTTCATAGTTTTGAATGTCGTACACTCATTACAAAGTAATAATGGCTTTTTTTTATAAAAATTAACATTTCATCATTAATAGTACATTATAAATATTAATGAAACGTCATTTATTTCTATGAGTCAAAAATACCCTAAGTATAGTGGTCTTAAATTTCATTAAATAATTGAAATCATTTTCTTAGTTTTGTATGCGTCCTGTATTTGTTTCAATTATAAGAAACATTTAATTCAGTGAAACAATTTAAATAATATATAGGAATATTGATTTCTTATTCACAAACACTCTTAGATAAATTTAATTTATATTTACCAACTAAACTGTTCTCTAAATCTATTTTACTGGCCAAACTATCTACCCAATGAATTATTTTTAGCATTCACAACTGATAGGTTCACTAAATAACTTGGTCACTAAATTTTATAGAGGATCTCTATTAGTTACCAATGTTTAGTTACCACCACATGTAGTCAACGTCTATTTAATTTTCCCTTATACATTGGTGATTTTATTTGTAGTCGTTAATTTTAAAAAAAAATTCTTTTAATAAAACATGAAATGAAAAAAATTGTAAAACACATTAATATAATAAATAAAATTCAATCTCATTTTAAATTAACACAACATGAATAAATTTGGTAGGTCATGATAATCTTGTCAATCAGAAAATAATTTTCATCTCTCTTACTCATATAACATACAAACATGTAGAAAATGTATACAAAAACCATATATAATTTATAAATATATCAACATTTATAATAATAACAAAAATAATTATGTGGAAAATATCTCATCCCCCAAATTAGTATAAGACCAATTTGATACCTAAATCCTAGATAATTCACAACCAAAAAACCCACCATCAATATCACCTGAAATAAATAAAAATATTTAAAATTTTAATGTAATAAAAAAATATTAAATTTTTTATTTTATTTATAGGAATTAAACATGATTAAAAATAATAGAATAGAATTCAATTATTCGAACATTTTTAATTATCCAACAAATACTATGAGTAACACTTATTAATATTTTTGATTTTTAAAGGTACAAAATAACTCAATCATTGTATTCTTATAGTTTCATGAAAAAGTGAGATAGATTCTATATATTTGAGTGTGTTATGAATTTGATTGTCATAAAAAAAGTTATCATAATAAGAAATATTATTCCATTTGGATAAAATAAAAAATTATATTGATATATAGTTTATTCCAAAAAGTAAACTATTATAAATGGACATTTTCAAAAAAAAGTCAATAAAACTTTGTGCATGTTTTCTAAATTTTGATCATATTAAATATTATTCTTATTTTTATTAACATATTTAAATTAAAAATTAAACTTTTTGTAAATATAACACAATCCCATCCTAGATACATGTGGAGAATTTTTACATGTTAAAAAATAAATTAATACATTCATGACTAATCCTAACTATATCCCCACATATTAAAGTAGGGAAGCCAAGTGTTACCACATATTATTTCTTCTAACACGACATGTGTTGGCGACTATTTCCTATGATGCTAAATACTTACATTAGAGGAAATTACCTCAACAGTTCCGGAATGATATTAATAAATTGAAAAAACCCTAAATCGTATATATATATATATATATAATAAACATCAATTATAATATAATACATGTAATTTCATTCAAGAAAAAAATGAAAACACTAAAATATAATAACTCGTATTTATGAAACATCAACTAAAAAATCACAACACCCTAAGGTACTATTTTTTCTATTGATAATAAAATCAATCATGAAAATAAATGAAAATATATAAAAAACTTAAGAGTGATAATGCATGTGTACTGAGTATAATACTCCATTTAAACATTCTTGGGAAATTGGAATTACCCAACTAAATAATGCATAAGTAAAAAAGAAAAATCACTCATTACATACCTAATGGTAAAATATAACCAAATGTTATCAAGGATGAGATATTAATTTGACATATAATTATATTAATATAATAGTCACTAATGTATTTCATGAAGGTATCCCACACTTAGATTTACAATAATCTATTTTCTCTTATGTTTCTACAATAAAAATCTTGTCACTTCCATCCCTTCCAAATCCACATCACATATACAACCTAACCACATCATATCAATAACTATATATCCATATACACAATCCAAATACCACATGAGAAATATATTTTCTTATCACTACCACATCACCACCACATAACCACATAATATCCAAACATTTTTTAGAATTGAGAATGTGAGAGGGTTTAATCATCTACCTCTATCACCAACATTATGTATGTTAGGGGAATGCCCAAAACCCAAAACCCCATAGGGGAGTTATTAGAATTAGTCGACACTAATTATGTGTATAAAAATAGTAAAACTATAATATATATATAAATACACACTATAATAACATAAGGTTCACCAAAACATTTGTATACTAATTAACTACAATATAACGCAGCCCCAACACAAAAACAACTACCAAATGTTGACATAAAAAATTCAACCCCAACAACAATAAAAATCGCCAAAAAAATGAAAAATATTTTTATCACTTCATCCAAATAATAATTCTTATAATAAATATATAATATCTACATTATTTTTTAATCCTTATTAATTACAACAACTATATCCTCATAAAAACATTCAAATTTCATTCTATTTATATTTCATTAATTACATTTATTTCATCCTTTTTAAATTTATACATTCAATCTAACATTAATTTATTAAAAATGATTCCCATTTCATTGTAATTAATTAATTATTATCATTCGGAAAATCAATATATCCATATTCAACTATAATACTCTAACACCAATGACCTCACCTCACCACTGCAGTAACGAACCACATAAATAGAAAACTACATCACCTTATCTATAATTATTGAAATCCACACATATTAACATAATATTGTACTACAAATTAACTTAACCAAAAACAACTTATAAAATAAAACCACACAACAATATAATTAAATAACAATAAAATTAAACCAATTTTTCATACTTCATGCCTTATTATGAAGTTTTTTAATTTCATGCACATTTTAATGACATTAAAATCATTTCTAAATTTACAATTTTATTTTGTTTCCACCTTTATTTAATTTATCCTATTAAATTCTCAAGAAAACATAAAAAAATGTAATCACACGAACATTCTAATACAAAATAAATAAAAATAATTTGCAAAATATTAATGAAAAAACCAGTAAAACACAATCGAATCTGTTTACACTAATTTTAATTTCCTACTTATTTTCAATATCTAAATATATACCCAAATAAAAATAATGTATGAATATTCATATTAAAAGTATAATATTCTAATGATAATCATGATTAATTATATGAGACCACACATAAAGAACTCCAAGATAATAGAAATTGGATAAACTAATGAACAACTCAAAAAATCACATTTATCTTTAAATAACCTAAACCATATCATCTACCTTCCATATATTAAGTAAAATCCATGAAAAAGGAATAATATCTTCTACTGTAGGATCCATAAGTTGGTAGAAATGAGACATACTAAATTAAGATGTAAGAGAAGATATCATTTGAATAAGAGATCTATATAACATAATAAATAAGGATTAAAGGGACACTATGGATATTGAACACCCAAAAAATGATCCACATTATTAAAATTGTTCCAAATTAAATGATTTCATTTAAATGAAACTTGAACCAATACTAACAAAATAGGAATAAAGATATTGTAACCTCCCATCATATGGTAAAATCCACCCCAAATGACTAAAGTTAAAAAAACATCTCAATATTAGGAGGACTAAAAGGACTACATGACCATAACAAAGTAATGAGTAACACACTACTAAAAATACAGTCATTTCCAATGGTTCTGAACCGTTGGGAAAGGCTTAAGAACCTTTGTTATATGTTATACCAACGATTCTGAAAACCATAGGGAATTAAGCCATTGGGAACTCTTTTCCCAACGGTTTACTGTGAACTGTTGATATAGGGTGGGGAAATCCTAACCTATCCCAATGATTGTCCCAAACCGTTGGGATAGTTTTTTCCAACAGTTTGGCTTGAACCATTGGGAAATCCCAAGGATTATCCTCTTTTCTAACAGTTTAGAAACCATTGGGAATGGTTTTTTACCAATGGTTCATTGAACTGTTGGTAAAAAATGAATCAAGGATGCTATGCCAACGGTTCGAAACAATCGGCATAGCCTATTCTGTGAAAATTGCACAACAGCCTGCAATTTGCACAGCAACTCTGCAACTTAAACAACAGGCCTCATTTTGTGCATTCCTTCCCATTTTCAATCCAATTATTGTACCCTCATTAAACTAACACACACATATACAATTATTATACCTGGAATAACCAACTAACACATACATATAGAACACACATTCATACACATTTAACATATAATGCATCCTGTAACTATACACATACATAATTAAACTCGAATTCACAACGTAATTATAAACATACATAATTCATTTAGAATTCAATTTAAAATTTAGGTGACAATTATATGTGGAATCCGAAATTCAATTCATTATTTGATCAGTTATTTGTATACCATATATTTTTACCTGAAATGATGTCCATTATAAACAAAATACATACACTGAGAGTGATACAGGCCACACCATGCCTCAGATTGAGGGGAGGTTAACTCATACACGTCACAAATGACCCATCGATCGTTATCCTAATGTATCAACATATTCTGAAAGTGTTTTCTTGGTTTTTTGTATGTCAGTTAATGTTTTTCAATTAAAATGATGTCCTTTTTAAACAAAAGATAGACACTTTGAGTGGTGTCGGCCACACCGCTTCTCAGATTGAGGCTGGGTTGATTCGTACACGTCACATATGAACCATGGATCGTTCTCCTAATGTTTCAACGGAAACCAAATGTGTTTGGTCGGTTTTCCATATGTACTTAAAATGTTTTCCATTTTAAACAAAAGAGAGACACTTAGACTGATCCCGGCCACACTGAGACTCGGATTGAGCCCGGGTTGGCTGGTACAGGTCACAAATTACCCATGAATCATTGTGATAAATTATCAATATATTCAGAATGCGTTTGGTAAGTTTTCCATATGCCAGTTGTTCTTTTCACATATAATCATGTCCATTTTAATCAAAAGAGACACATTTAGAGTGGTGTCGGCCACACCGTGCCTCATATTGAGACGACGTTGACTTGTACACATCACATATGAACCATGGATCATTCTGATAAAGTATCGACACAATAGTAATGCTATTGGTCAGTTTTCCATATGCTAGTTGATGTTTTTCACTTAAAATGACGTCCTTTTGAAACAAAAGACAGACACTTTGAGTGGTTGCGGCTACACCACACCTCGGATTGAGGCGGGGTTGACTCGTACACATCACATATGACCCATGGATCATTCTCCTAAATTTGAAATGGAAACCGAATGCATTTGTTCAGTTTTCCATATTGACTTAAAATGTTTTCCATTTTATTCAAAAGGGAGCCACTTAGAGTGATCTCGGACTCACTGTGCCTTAAATTGAGCCCGGGTTGACTCGTACATGTCACATATGACCCATGGATCGTTGACCTAAATCATCAACACAATCCGAATGCATTTGGTTGGTTTTTCATATGTCAGTTGTTCTTTTCACTTATAAACCATTCCATTTTAAACAAAAGAGAGACACTGTGAATGGTGTCGGCCACACCGCGCCTCAGATTGAGGCAGGGTTGACTCGTACACATCACATATGACACATGTATCGTTATCCTAAATAATCAACACATTTGTACTGTGTTTGGTCGGTGTTTTGTTTTCCACTTGATCTTTTCACCTATAATATTTTCCATTTTAAGAAAAAGAGAGACACTATGAATTTTGTAGGCCACACCGCGCCTCGGATTGAGGCGGGGTTGACTCGTACACGTCATATATGACCCATGGATCGTTGTGCTAAAGTATCAACACAATAAGAATCCGTTTTGTTGGTTTTCCATATGTACTTAAAATGTTGTCCATTTTAAACAAAAGAGAGACACTTAGAGTGATTCCGGCCACACCGTACCTCAGATTAAGATGGGGTTGACTCGTACACGTCACAGATGACCCATGGATCATTGTCTTAAAGAATCAATGCATTTTGAATGCGTTTGGTCAGTTTTCTGTATGTCCGTTTTTCTTTTTACTTATAATCCTGTCCATTTTAAACAAATAGATACACAAGGAGTGATCCTTCCACACCATGCCTCAGATTGAGGCAAGGTTAACTCGTAAACGTCAAAAATGACCCATCAATCGTTTTCTTAAAGTATCAACATATTCTGAAAGCGTTTTCTTGGCTTTCCGTATGCCAGTTGATGTTTGTCATTTAAAATAACGTCCTTTTGAAACAAAGGACAGACACTTTGAGTGGTTTCAGCCACACCACATCTCAGATTGAGGCAGGGTTGATTCGTACATGTCACATATGACCCATGGATCATTCTCCTAAAGTTTCAACAGAAACTTAATGCGTTGGGTTGGTTTTCTATATGTACATAAAACGGTGTCCATTTTGAACAAAAGAGAGACACTTAGACTGATCCCAGCCACCCTACGACTCGGATTGAGCTTGGTTTGGCTCGTACTGGTCACATATGGCCCATAGATCATTCTCCTAAAGTATCAATAGAAACCGAATGAGTTTGGTTGGGTTTCCGTATTTACACAAAATGTTTTCCATTTTAAACAAAAGAGAGACACTTAGAAAGATTCCGACCACACCATGACTCATAGTAAGGCGGGGTTGACTCATATACGTCACATATGACCCATGGATTGTTTTCCTAAAGCATCAACACATTTCAAATACATTTGGTCAGTTTTGTGTATGTTAGTTGTTCTTTTCACTTATAATCCTGTCCATTTTAAACAAAAGAGAGACACTGTGAATGGTGTCGGCCACACCGCGCCTCGGATTGATGTAGGGTTGACTCGTATACATCACATATGACCCATGGATCATTGTTATAAACTATCGACACAATCCGAATGCATTTGGTCAGTTTTACGTATGCCAGTTGATGTTTTTCAATTAAAATGACGTCATTTTGAAACAAATGACAGACACTTTGAGTGGTTCCAGCCACACCATGTCACAAATTGAGGCGGGGTTGACTCGTAAACGTCACATATGACCCATGGATCATTCTCCTAAAGTTTCAATGGAAACCGAAAGAGTTTGTTTGGTTTTCTGTATGTACTTAAAATGTTTTCCATTTTAAACAAAAGAGATCCACTTAGAGTGATTCTGGCCACACCGTGCCTTAGATTAAGTCAGGGTTGACTCGAAGACGTCACATATGACCCATGGATCATTGTGCTAATGTATCGACACAATCTGAATGCGTTTGGTCAGTTTTCTGTATGCCAGTTGATGTTTTGCACTTAAAATGACGTCCTTTTGAAACCAAAGACAGACACATTGAGTGGTGGCGGCCACACCGCACCTTGGATTGAGGCGGTGTTGACTCGTACATGTCACATATGACCCATTAATCATTTTGATAAAGTATCGACACAATACGAATGCGTTTGGTCAGTTTTCCATATGCCAGTTGATTTTTTTCAATTAAAATGACATCCTTTTGAAACAAAATATAGACACATTGAGTGGTTCCGACCACAACGAGTCTAATATTGAAGTGGGGTTTATTCTTACACGTCACATATTACACATTAATCATTCTAATAAAGTTTAAATGGAAACTGAATGCGTTTCGTCAGTTTTCCATGTGTACTTAAAATGTTGTCCATTTTAAACAAAAGAGAGCCACTTAGAGTGATTCTGGCCACACTGTGCCTATGATTAAGGTAGGGTTGACTTGTACACATCAGATATTACCCATGGATCATTTCTCTAAAGTATCGACACAATCTGAATGCGTTTGATCATTTTTTCGTATGCCAGTTGATGTTTTTCACATAAAATGACGTCCTTTTGAAACAAAAGACAGACACTTTGAGTGGTGGTGGCCACACCACACCTCGGATTGAAGAGGGGTTGAGTCATGCATGTCACATATGACCCATGGACCATTGTGCTAAAGTATCGACACAATCCGAATGAGTTTGGTCGGTTTTCCATATGCCAGTTGATGTTTTTCAATTTAAATGGCATCCTTTTGAGAAAAAAGACAGATACTTTGAGTGGTGCATGCCAGACCATGTCTCAGATTGAGGCAGGGTTGATTCATAAATATCACATATAACCCATGAATCGTTCTTCTAATGTTTCAACGGAAACAGAATGTGTTTGGTCAATTTTCCATGTGTACTTAAAATGTTGTCTATTTTAAACAAAAGATAGCCACTTAGAGTGATTCTAGCCACACTGTGCCTCATATTAAGGTAGGTTTGACTCATACACGTCACATATGACCCATGGATCATTGAGCTAAAGTATCAACACAATCCGAATGCGTTTGGTTAGTTTTCTGTATGCCAGTTGATGTTTTTCACTTAAAATGACGTCCTTTTGAAACAAAAGACATACAATTTGAGTGGTTCCGGCCACAAGGTGTCTTAGATTTAGGCGGGGTTGACTCATACACGTCACATATGACCCATGAATCATTCTCCTAAAGTTTCAACAAAAACCGAATGTGTTTGGTCGGTATTCCGTATGCCAATTTAAGTTTTTCAATTAAAATGACGTCCTTTTGAAACAGAAGACAGACACTATTAGTGGTGCCAACCACACCACATCTCAGATTGAGGCAGGGTTGATTTGGACACATCACATATGACCCATGGATCGCTCTTCTAATGTTTCAATGGAAACCGAATTCGTTTGGTCGGTTTTCCGTATGTACTTAAAATGTTTTTCATTTTATGAGAATGCTCATGTGTCTATTAGTGGAATGGTATTTACTTAAAATCTTGTGGACATTCATATAAAATATTTTTATTCCATTCTTAGTATGGATTAGATTTTAGTTTATCATGCTATGAAACATTTCAGAGCGAACAATGTCATGCCCAATGAATACATCTCTTTTATAACACACCAAGAATCTATGATATTGATTAGATGTGTAAATGTGATTTACATTCATTATCATCATGAAAATAAATAAAATATATAATATAGATTTTCTAGTATTAAATGAAATCAAGTAGGGTGGGGGTGCTATCCAGCGGGGCTATCCGGGGGGCTGTCCGGTGGGTTTCCGGGGGGCTGTGAGGGGACCAAGGAGGAGGGAGGGGGCCTGTGTTGGGGGTTGTCCGGGGGGTGTTTGGGGGGTTATCTGAGGTCCAAGGAGGAGGGTGTGGGGGATGTCTGGGGGGCTGTCTGGGGGACTGTCCTGGGAGCTCTCTGGGGTCCAGGGAGGAGGGTGGGGGGCTGTTCGGGGGGCTGTTCGGGGGGCTGTTCGGGGGCTATCTGGGGGGTGTTCGAGGGGTTGTCCGGGGTCCAAGGAAGAGGGTGGGGGCTGTCTGCCGGGCTGTCTGCGGGGCTATCCGGGATCCAGGGAGGAGGGTGGGGGGATGTCTGGGGGTTGTTTAGGGTGCTGTCTGGGGGGTGTTCGGGGGGTTGTCTGGGGTCTAGGGAAGAGGCCGGGGGGGCTGTCCGGGGGGCTATCTGGGGGTCTGTCCGGGGTCTAGGGAGGAGGGTGGGGGAAGTCTAGGAGGTCATTTAGGGGGTTGTCCGGGGGCTGTCTGGGGGGTGTTCGGGGGGTTGTCTTGGGTCCAAGGAAGAGGTTGGGGGGCTGTCTGGGGGGTTGTCTGGAGGCTGTCTGGGGTCCAGATAGGAGGGTGGGGGGCTGTCCGGGTGGCTATTCGGGGGGCTGTCCGGGGGCTGTCTGGGGGGGTGTCTGGGGTCTAATGAGGATGGTGGGGGGGGGGGGTTGTCCAGGGTCCAGGAAGGAGGGGGGTTCCCAAACACACAACTAGTAAAAGACAACAACATCCATAAAAACAGATAATATATAAAAATAACTCAACTCCAATACTATACTACGAGTCTAGATAAAACCAAGAACTAAAATAGATTAAATATCAAATCTCAGTAATATTAGTAAAAAATGTAATGGATCAATTTTTCCCACATCACCATCACCATCATCTCCATCATCATCACCCTCGTCCCTATCCCCATCATCATCCTTGCCCTCCTCAGTGCCCTCCTCCTCGCCCTCTCCCTCCTCCTCGCCCTCGACACCTGCCTCGCCCTCCTCCTCTCCCTCCTCCTCCACATCATAATCCTCGCCATCATCATCGTCAAGCTAGAAATTGTCTTGACCACCACTAGAACTACCACCTGGTGCACCATATATAGAACGTATCGATGACATATATTTATCAAAAGGTGGGCTGGCCTCTACTGGAAGTGTTGGACGTAGATCTTCAATAAATTACATAAATGCATTGTTTTCCCTAGCAGACTGTTCAGCCTTCTCTGTGGCCCTTTTCTCAGCTTGTTCTGTCTGTGCCCTAACTTGTTGCATCTCGGTGGCACTACAGCTCATACCTGAGGAGGGCCAATACCTCGTCGGGGCTATCCTAGGTCAGCAGTGTACTCTGCCAGAATGCTCATCTCCCAACACCTGATGTAAGTGATCTGTTGGACCAAAATTGGCTGGTTCATGGGCATTGAGGGCCTCTAAAGCATCCTGTTACAAATATAAATATATCATCAAGTAACAAAATAGTTATTAAAATATAAATTCAACAGATTAAAACATACAATCTGTTGCTGAGTCGCTTCATTGACGGCACTTCCATCCTTTTTCCGTCTACTCGAGCAAAACAGTTTTGCTCGAGGCACACGTCCTTCAATATTTTGTATTTTCCTCTACAGTGACATTGAAAACTAATGTTATATGAAAACATTAGAAAATTATTAAATAATTGAGGAAACAAATGTATGTGTAAGTCGTAAAGAAAACTTATAAACAATTTCCATATGTGCTTCCTCTCATGATCAGGCATCATAGTGCATCCTAGTGTGTGGAGATATTTTTTTGCATCAATTTTCTTTTTATTTTTTCTAGATGATTCCTAAATAAAATTTGAAAATGAAACAGATATTATTAATCCAAAACATGAAATTTATTATTTAAATACCTCAAAAGTTATTAATACATTAAACTAGGTACTCGTCCAATGAGTAATCATCTGACAATACTGCTCTATAGGAAAATCATCCACCACTGGTACCGCCTCTAACTCAGTGCCAACTCTAGAAACCCAGCCAATATACAAATCATGCTTGTAAGATCTCTAAAGCTCACGTAAATCTTTTAGACGTTCTAATCGTGCACCCTCACCATCAGGAAAATTAAATCGAAGCTCACATCAAAATATTAATACATATAAATACATAAATAATTCATGGAATTAAAAAGGACATATTTTTTTACCCATATCCCTGCCCAAGCTCTTTCCTTGACCTCATGTGGAAAATGTCTCCATGATAGTGGGCTGACGGGAATGATGTCGAAGTATTTGGAAAGTGTGTCCAAAAAACACCGACATTGCTGCCCTGTTTTCTCAACCAGTTGGTTGTCTTCATTATAATCCACCAAAACCTATGTGTGGTGGTTCCACACCGAATGCATGCGTGTACTCCCTCATCCACTCCTCCTTTAGTAGATGTATCTGTCAAGAAAGAAAAAAATATATTTTATCAAAACATGTTATAATGAAAATAAATATTGCTATATAAATTTTTTAGGGTTCTATAAAAATAATTCTACCTGTCTGATTGCAGAGCGCCGCTGGATCCAAAGAAACTGATGGAACACCCTGTAGTGGAATAGGAGTCGAAGACGATGGAATATAGAAGCCAGGAGAGACAAAAGTAGAAGGAAATGAAAATGGGACAGCTGTCTGACTGGATGCTGATTGGGGAGTGGGAATCATTATGGGATGTGAAAATGATGGGCCAGAAGATGCAGAAGGTAGAAAAAACATGAGAGGCCTAAATATCCTGTGTGTCCCTAATGACACACCGGGATCAGAATGTGGGAATGATGACCTGTCAGTGGGAGGGGAAAGGTCTAGTCGAGTACGCGCAGCTGCTCGTTCACCTCTGGTATGAAACCTCCTCGTACCATCGTCCTGAGTACAAGGACCGGTACTAGGGTCCTCTTCGAATAACTGTCAACGTTTAGGTGGATCCTACAAAAATGTTTAAAAAAAATTAATCACATGACATTATATATTCTTTAAATATACCAATTTGAAATAATGTACTCACTATAGGAACAAATGATGGAATTCCCAACTCCGTCATTCAATGATTGTTATCAATCATTTTTTTCCTTCATCTCTCTTCAATTGGCTTCATTTCTTTCTTTTGAAAACCAATATGTAATTAATTAGAAAAAGGAAACTAATGTGTAACCCAAAAAACTAAATATATGAGGGAATTGGGGGATTAATTAGTAACATAGCTATCAATAGTTTTAGAAGAGCTTGAATGGATTTAATAAATCATACAAGTTGTAATGTTCAACATGTTAGAAATATTGTTTGGCTATGTTTGAATACAATTCAATTCCAAATTAGAAAATGCAATTCAAATAAAACTGCAACCAATAATCATTGAAAATTCACATAACGGTCAAGTCAGCTATCAATTGTTTTAGAAGAGCTTGAATGGATTTAATAAATCATTCAAGTTTTGATGTTCACCAAGTTATAAATATTGTTTGACTATGTTTGAATACAGTTCAATTCCAAATTAGAAAATTAAATTCAAATAAAACTGTAACCAATAAACATTGAAAATTCACATAACAGTCAAGTCATCTATCAATTGTTTTAGATGGGCTTGAATGGATTTAATAAATCATACATTTTGTAATGTTCACCAAGTTATAAATATTGTTTGACTATGTTTGAATACAGTTCAATTTCAAATTAGAAAATGAAATTAAAATAAAACTACAACCAATAAACATTGAAAATTCACATAACAATCAAGTCAGCTAAAACATATTTGTTATTAATACTAAATCAATTTTAATATTACAAACCTTAAAAACCAAACTCGATGTAAACCAAAAGAATTGAGAACATGGATGAATGATTCTATATATTTTCAACCACAACTTCAGGTTCACAATCAGCTCTAGCAATTGAACTATTGGAGTCATCAAAAGAAATAAATGGATTGGTTCCAATGGCACTAGGAACAATGTAAATTCCATCATCACCATCATCAAAACTATGTCTTGGAATTATTTCAACTATGACACAAAATTCATGTCAAAGTTGGTCTTTGACATAAAAAACTTGTTTAGACATTGATGCCAACACATATGGTTCTTTGGTAGCAAGAGTGCGAGTCATATTAATTTCTCGAAATCCACAATCATCAACAAATGTTCCATGCCTCTTCATCGAATCAAACCAATGGAATTTCATCATTGTGACTCGTCCACGAGAGTAATAATTCAATATTATTATTTTCTCAATAACTCCATAATAACACAAATTTTAAAATCATGTTCTACTATCTGATGCACTGGCATAACAATCTGTTGTGACAGAAACCAAAACACCATCATGTTGTGTTCTCATGTTCTTTTCTCATTCAGTGATAATAAATTAGTACCCATTGATAACAATTCATTTACAGTTACGAACCACGATATTAGGACCAAAATCCAAAGCTCTTATTTCCTCAGAGACATAGTTAGTAGAAAAACTCAATACCTTCAATATAAATGACTATTAAACTTAATTAAATATTGATATAATTATTTTATACATTAATTTTTTTACCTTCAATTTTAACCAAGCAGAAAACTCTTTACTATGCATATTCTCTCTCATTCTCAATGATAAAGAACGATGCTTCCTATTTATCATTGTTTTATGTTCCCTGTAGATTAAAAATATGAATAGTTTAACAGATATATATGTAAGATATACATAATCAATTTAGTTACCTAATATAGTCATTGAACAAATCACATTTGAACAAAATTGTGCGATGTTCCATCTCTCGATCTTCATGGCTTAATCTCTTCAATGTATATGATCCATGAATTCCTCCTGTTTGAGGAAGTGATGGAAAACTGGGTTCAATTTTCTCATACTGTTCTTCTTCATTTCTCATTGGTCTGTTCAATTTTGTAGTAAGATCAGACAAATACATCAAGCAGAAATCCATACATTCTTGAGCCAAGTAACCGTTCACGATAGAACCTTCGGGATGATTTCTGTTCCATACGACTTTAATGTGAACATATTTCTTTCAGTTGGATACATCCAATGAAAAGAAACAGGTCCTATGAGAAGTATTTCAGTGGGAATATGTACAGTCATATGCAGCATGCATGTGATAAATGATGGAGGAAATATTTTCTCCAACTCACACAAAATAAATGGGGAATCCGTCAACATGTTTGGCAAGAAAGACTTAAAGAACATTTTAGCACAAAGATATCTAAACAAATGGCACAACCGAATAATATCCACCCTTACATTATTGGACAAAATATAACAGATTTCTATTGGAAGCAACTCATGCAGTAGAACGTGATAATCATGAGTCTTTAAAGATTTTATCTTCAACTCTCTTCTGTTGACCCATTTAGATATGTTTCTTGAATAGACATCAGGAACTATAATAGTCTCTAATACTTCCAGAAATTGTTTTTTTTGAAGTTTCCATCACATAAGAAGCACATGGAAGTTTCTATTAATTTTCACTGATACGCACAGGATGTAATTCTGGTCTGATTCCCCAATCCACCAAGTCACGCTGAGATAATAAATAATTTTTTTCTTCCTCTTGACATTTAGAAGAACTGAAAGCAACATTTCACATATATTCTTTTCAATACGCATTACGTCTAAGCAATGACGTAAAAAATTTGTTGACAAATATGGAAAATCAAAAATGATACACCTCTTCCTCCAATTGTAACAGGTTTCAGTGGAAACATTCTTTCTCTTTCCAGATTTCATTTGACCGTTCCCAAACGAAAAACTGAAATCTTTTAATTCATTAAGCACGTCAGTTCCAAACATACACTGAGGTGGATCATCGGTCTCTATGGTATTATCAAATCTTCGACGATTCATTCTATATGGATGATACTTTGGAAAGAATTTTAGATGTCCCATAAAACTGAAACTACAACGATGTTTCAATCTTCTGGATCGTGCGTTCTTCATACAAACTAGACATGAAAATTTTCCCTTCGTGCTCCATCCAGAAATCATTGCATAATCCTGAAAATCATGGATCATCCACATAAGCGCAGCATGAATCTGCAATATGTCTTTCGAACATGCATCGTATGTGCGGACACCCACATCCCAAAGAAGTTTCAACTCTTTTATTAAAAGTTTCATGTATACATCAATATCAATGCCTGGATCAGAAGGACCAGATATGAGTATAGTCATGAAAGTGAAAGGTTTTTTCATACACAACCATGGGGGAAGATTATAAATGTGTAAGAAAACTTTCCATGGGTTGTGTGAAGTAAACATCTGTCCAAACGGATTAAAACCGTCGCTTGAAAGACCCAACCTCACATTACACACATCAACTGCAAAATCAGGATGTCAAGCATCAAATCTCTACTATACAAATCCATCTGCAAGATGAAGCAACTCATCATTAGTCTTTTTTCTCATGGTATCATGCAATCTCATTTTTATTGATATGTCATCAGACATAAAAAGATTCTGATGTCTGGGGATCAATGGAAAGTGCCACATTACTTTTTTTGGAACGCGGGATGGTGTTCCATCAGATTTTGATTTCCCATGGGATGTGCCACATTTTATATAATCATTTAGTTCAGTGTTTTCCTCCCAGAATAAACTGCAATCTTTTGTGCAAGCATGAATTTTATTTCTTGAAAATTCAAGTTCCTCAACTAACTTCCATGCCTTATAGTGGTTTGAGGGAATATCTGCATCATCTGGAAGTAAATCCTTCAAGAGGGTAAGAATGTCATCGATTGCTGTATTAGAAATCCCATACATAGTTTTCCCATGAAACAATGAGGGTAAAAAATCCAGCTTTTTCATTTTATCGCATTGTCGATATACTGGAGTCTTGGCAGAATCATTCAATTTTTTCACCCTATAAATATCATCATTTTCACTAGATGCATCAGCTGTCCCCATATAAAAGACTTCTTGATTCTAAATCCTTTCTTTTTTATGATGACGAATAAATGGAAACCGATCATCTAACAAATTCACCATTTCAGTCCTTTCATTTCGATCATCACCAATTTCAGATTTCATTTTCTCTCCATTGTAATACCACACAAAGTAGTTTACTTGAATACCATTTTTGGTTATGTGGTAGCTAACTTATTCATGGCTCAACCAAGGTCTACCAACAAAATTGGAACATGGGCAGTGTATGAGACCACTATCTGAAGCATTGTGAAATGCAAAATCTATAAAGCTCTCCAAATTGTTTTGAAAATCTCTTGAGATCTGATCGGTTTCATACATCCAACTTCTGTCCATTCTGTAAAAAGAATTTATATAAGTCATTTTTTCATAAACAATTCAATAGGATTGAACTTTAATAGAAAATATCTTTTGAAATACATTTTAAATAATAAAATCCCTTTGATCATTTTTAACAAATATTTGGAGTATTCTCAAGGCACCCCCATTTGGAAAAGTCACATTAAATGCCCAATTTCCACGCCAAACCATTGAAAACAATTATCATGAGACAGTCATCGACAACAAATAACTTAATAGGAAATTAAAAAAACAGAAACCAAATGTGATATATAATTTAATGTTATGTTAGGGGAAATGAGATTAAATAGAGAAAACAACATATTAAATGGTTCCAACATCATAACTTTTGATTAAAACCATCCATAATAGGAATGGGAATTTCTCATACACCTAATCCCTAATAAAACAAACCAAATATCCAATTAAAACATTGAATTTAGGGTTTCCACCCCACTTGGACAGCCCTACACCCACCTCACCCACCTCACTTGGACAACCCTATCCCCACCCCGCATGGACAACCTAGCACCCCCCACCCCACGTGCACCACCCTACCCCCACCCACTTGGAAAACCCAGCCCCCCCCCCCACCATACCTAGACACCCCTACCCCCCACAACCCACTTGGAAAACCCACCCCCCCCACCTGGACAGCCCTACCGCCACTGTACTTGGATAACCCATCCCCCCACCCTACCTAGACAACCCCTCCCCCACCCCACCTGCACACCCTCCCCACCCCACTTGGACAACCCTTCTTGGACACCCTCCCCCGCCCAACCTGCACACCCTCCCCCACCCCAAACAGCCCTACCCCCACCCCATTTGGACAACCCAGCCCCCTCCCCCACCCTACCTAGACAACCCCCACCCCCACCCTACCTATATAGCCCCTCCCCCACCCCAAACAGCCATACCCCCACCCCATTTGGACAACCCAGTCCCCTCCCCCACCCTACCTAAGCAGCCCCCTCCCCCACCCTACCTAGACAACCCCCTCCACCACCCAACCTATACAGCCCCTCCCCCACCCCAAGCAGCCCTACCCCCACCCCATTTGGACAACCCAGTCCCCTCCCCCACCCTACCTATATAGCCCCCTCCCACACCCTACCTAGACAGACCCTCCCCCATCCCACTTGGATAGCCCTTGACATCCTCCCCCACCCCATCTGCAAACCCTCCCCCAACTCAAATTGAATCATAAATTCATCCAAATCAAAATCAAATTTTCAACTAAAATAAATTCCACCAAATGTACCATATCACCCCTCTAAAAAATCCCTATACCATGTTTGAGGTGTATAACGAAAATCATAAAACAAATCCAAGGGTTCCGTAGACAGCAACACTAATTTAGCCTGAATGAAAACATCAAACAGGAAAAAAATAGAGAAATAATGCTAAAACTAAGGTAACACTTACTAATTTGAAGTGTGAAATAAGATTTTGTTTGATTGAAAATGGATCTTGGGTGGAAAGAGTGTCGCGACCGAGAAGAATTCAGGAGCTCGATTAGGTTCTGTCTGCAATCGGTCTACAATCGGGCTGGGTGGGGGTTCGGCTGGTCTTTATTTGGGGGAAATCATTTTCAATGGTTTTTAAAAACTGTTGGGAAAGATAGATTTTTCCCAATAGTTTCATTAAACTATTGGGAAAACTAATTTTCCACAACTTTCACAGTGGTTTGATGAAACTGTTGGGAAAACTAATTTTCTTCCAATCTTTCCCAACGGTTTCATCAAACTGTTGGGAAAAATCACCTATACCAACAGTTATTTTGAAACTTTGGTATACAACTATTGGGAAAACCATGAATTCCAGTAGTGACAATTGACCATACACGGTTTCATATACTCCCCAACATGATATGGTTCCCTTAAAAATCCAAAAACACATCAGATGATTACAAAATCACATCCAATATCGACATCAACATCCTAAACATCAATAAAATACAATTTATAGGTCTATGAAAATAAAAGACTCCTTATTTGATACCACTCAAATGATTATCATCCATGAAAATCCGGATCAAACCTAAGAAAATTATAGGTGTTAAAATAAAAACACACTTTCAGATACCTTGAAAATATTAATTACGATATCTTCAAATAACAAATTCTATAAAATAGAGATGAAAAAACATCCATATCAGTATATAACCAAATATTAATATTAAAAAAAAATAATACAAAAAAACAAATATCGATACTGAGATTATATATGTGATTCTTTCCCAATATTATACACTTTTATGATGGAATGCCTTCATAAAATAAAGAATAAATGTAATGATACATCCCCAAAACACTTTCTCCATATTTTCCAAAATATCAATAGATTTATACCTGATAGTTGAATCATACATAATATTTAACATACCCAAAATAATTTCTTGAGATTCATTTTGAGGATATCAATAAATCTGTGAAAATTATGAAATGTCATGAATTAGATCTGTATATGGAGGAAGATATAACTGATATACCACCTTTACGACACACTCCAACACCTAAAAAGGTTTGAGAAAACAATAATAAAGCATACATCCTCAACTAAACCTATACATCCCATAAATAGTAAAATCCTTTACAAAACATACTAGTAACATAGAACAATATTAGAATCACCATATGAAAATAATATGACATATAAAGATATTTAAAAGTCATCATATTAACAAAAATCTTATTTAATATCTATAATATTATCCATTAAAAATTTATCCCACGAATCAAATAAGATTTGTCATGAATCATATAAAATTGAGATTTATAAGGCCACACACAAAACAAATTTAATAAAGTCATGCATTGGACCTTTGAATGATGATTTTTTATATTTTATCACCATTATAATTCTTACAATTTTAGAATGTCTCCCAACGTGAAAGATATGTTCCTATGAAATGAATGATATTTATACTAAAATTTATTAATGTTATGAGATTTGATGAAGATGGTTATGGATTTAAGGTTCCATTCATTTTATAAACATGTGAATACTTCTACAAACATGTTTTGATTATCTGTAGGATGATGTTGGGTGAGTTTTTTGAACGAGTGTTCTGTGTGGAGTGGACCTATAATTTTATATAGGGTTCTCCAACACAATTTGGGTAAAATATGGTAATTTTATATAACATTGTAACTCCTATTTCCACCATAATAAATTTCATTACAATAGAATGTATTTATCATAGATATTTGATCGATTTTAAGTCTTTCAATTCCATGTTGTAAAATGGAAAACAAATGATCATAAGGGTTTTCTTTCTTATCATGGATCTTAATAAAATTAATTAATTATGGTTGTAAACCTTCATGGAAATCATAATCCATTATCTTAATAATTTTAAGTATGATAGTAATAACTTATTATGATAGAAACAATTTGAGGAAGATCATAATGCTTTATCACTTATATAATTATTTTAGGATTAAGCTGAGTAAAATTATTACTATATATATTTAATTTTTTGATATGGGGAATTGTTTTAATGGTATTTTGAGGTGTTCTACAAGAATTGGTCATCATAATCATCCAATTGAGCAGGAATGAATACATATATAAGGGGAAATCATCCTTGGGATAAGGGGATAGTGATGACGGTGTTCTACACCCAAAATAATCAAGTACCATGTCATAGTCACATGAATCCATGCTTATATGGGAAAAAAAATTTAAATGGATTTTTTGGAATAAATGTATGAATAAAAATACCATGATAATAAAAATTTTATATTAGTGACTGAACGGAGTTTCCAACTAGATGTTTATGAAAAAATTAATGAATCATTTACCTAATTATTAATAGTTTGAATTATTTTATCATTATGATTGATATTGAAGTATATTTCAATAACCACCATGGAAATGATCATTGCATGAATGTTTTATAACATTAATTACTAGAAATTAATACTGAAAAATTTGATTAGTCTTTTATAATGTGAACTGAAACACTATAAATTTTTTTGGGAATAATTGCGAAAGATTTATATTTATATGTGATGAGGAAAAATAAGATTCATATAAATAGTGTTTTAGATGAAGCTCTTAAATTCATTGATTACAATTCATCAAGATAATATATTAGTTCTATTGATGTGATAGTGAAAATGGATTATTAGATCATTTGTATGAGATTAATGTTATAGATTATATTACATTTCAATTAATATTTTGAAGGATATTGTGCATATGGGATAAGAACCACATGTCACAAGGGTTGTAGTTATAAAAATGAAGGTGAAACTCATTAAAAAACATTATCCATATTTCTTATTTTGACATCTATTATTTTTATTTTTATATAGGTGATTAAAAATCACGGGGTAGGAATTGATTTTAACAAATATTACACATCAATTCACCCACCTCTCGGGGTGTATCAAACATTTTGTGATCCTAAAATAGTTATCATAGGTTCAGTTAACAATATTATAAATCAAATTTACTTGATGGATCATGAAAATATTTTCTTGAATAATGGAATCCAAATATATAGATGGAAAATGGTTTTATTCATTGATTAATAGCATGGTACATTAAATATTTTCTCTAGGATTTGACTTTTTTCATTATATTATATATGGATTCAATGTTCTAAATGTATCATAATAAAGTTCATTGATTTAATAAGTCATGATTTAAACATATGGGATGTAATTGATTACTATATTTTTAGAATTATCAAAAAATTGGTGGATGAAGTTTGGTAATGGAAAACATCTAATGTGATTTGTAAAAAGCTTCACACCATTTTTAATGGAAACACTAAAAGTGAAAAAGAAAGAATTAATGTAGTGGGTTTTTTTAATATATTAAAATATAGAAGGATGGATATTTTTATGATTTCATTATCATGGTTAATCTTATTATCAACATAATGATAGAATTTGGATAAAATCATAAAGACTACATAATAAAGAAATGCTTATGAGTATCCTGGCAGATAATTTTAGAGCAAATATATCATCCTTAGAAGTAGTATATCTAGATAAATCCACTATTTATGAAATCCATAGTATTATCATTAACTATGAAATAATCATGGGAAAAAAATTTTATAATAAAAGGAATTAAATCAATGGAAATTTCATTCAACACATTGAAAAGGTTGAAAATTCAAGAAAATAAAGACTACCATGGTGAAAGATAAAAAAATAAAAGATAATACAAAAACACATTTCTCCTTCCAATATATTAATGATTATATGTTAGAGGGATATATATAGCCAAATAAAAATTAAATGTTTTAGTTGATAATTTTATTTGGAATCAGTTGTAGAAATTATCATTAAAACTAGACTTTTAACCACAATTATTTTCAAAACATCGAGAAAAAAATAGTTAAATTGTATTCACATAATTGTTTTTAAAAACCATGATCAAAAAAATTTCTACATTGATTTTTTATAAAAATTACGTATTTTTTTATTTTTCTCTTTAATTAATTCAATGGTAAAAGTTAAAAATCCATTTTGTATCATGGAATTGATTCATTGTTTTCATATCAGACAAGAAATATTTTCAAATACCACAAAAAATTAATTCTACGAAGTGATTTTTTTGTTTCTCATATATAAAATTTCACTCACCCACTTTTTTCATTTTCTTGTACATCCTATTTGTTTTGAAACATTGTTCAATTGGCCTTGTATTCAATGAATATAAGAAGTTATTTATCAATTTAATTCACCATTTTTTTTATTTTTTTATCCATCATGTTTATTTTTGATGATAAATTTAAATTTTTATGTATAATTCTTCAATTAAAGTTGATAAAAAGAAGCTATGACATATTATCTTCCATCAAGAGGATAAAATGTATTACTAACCATAATTATTGATTTCATATGAGTTATTTCCTTAAACGAAAATGAATATCGAAAAAATATACATTCAAGGGACACTTCCATATTAAAGGAATTTAATCCAATAAATTATATTTTTTTATCTATTTAATTTTATGTCTATAATTTTTTATATAATACTTTTTAACATTATTCCAATGTATTAATCATTATTGAGAACTTTTTTAAATAAAAATTAAACCATTTTGATATTGGTTATCCTAATAACTGGTGATTAATATAATTTTTAAGAATAGTTATCATAATTACAAATGTGATATAGACCTTTTGATATTTTTTATAAAAATAAATTTTGTTTAATATAATTACTTTTTCACTTTTTAAATAGGATAATACAAATAACCAACAAAAAAATTTGTTTTCAATCTTGTTTTATATAAATCATTGTTAAAAATAAAACATACATCATCAATGGTATTTATGTATGATAAAAAATTGATGTTAAAACTCTGTAATAATTTATGTAAAAAATATATTTTTCTAATTTTTTCTCTACTATATTTCAATTAAATACAATAAATAAAATGATAATGAATATTCTACCCAGAGAAAAACCACCAATGGTTAATAACATGTGGAGTTAAAATATATGTTAATTATTTCATCAAGTTTTTAGAGAAGTAACATTTGGTCAGTTTATGAATGTGTATCTACATCTATAGAAAGTGGTAAAAAGAAATTTCTCATAGAAACAACTCAAAGAGTGATCATGCCATAAGTAGAAAAAGAGGTGAACCCATTAGAATAGGAATCTCAACCCAATAGTGAGAATGAAATAGTATAACGATTGAATGTTAAGGAATACTTAATTATAGTGAATATAAAGATGTGTGTTATTGTAATTGAATGTATGAGAGAAGAAATCACTTAGATAAAATGAGGATCATAAATAATAATTCAAATTCTATATGAAAATACAATGTTATCAAATAAATTTAGATGTTAATTCGTAATACTAAATGAAATTTAAATATAATTGATGACATCATTTGTACAATTATCCTATAGGATAATTAAATTTATAAAAAAAGAATGAAGAATTTTGGAATCTATAAGTAGGATGAAATAATTATATGTATTAAGAATAGTCCAACTAGAGAAAAATAATAATAATTAGTAAAAAAACTAAAGGTACCAATAAAAAAAATAAATTTAATTGGAAAATTAAAATTTTATTGAAGACATATTGTAAATTGAAACTTACATTACTAAAAAAATATAATTAAATTATATGGAAATACCAAGGGTCCAACGGAAAAGTGGAAATCTATACAAATATATATTATGAAAAAAATACCCTAAAATTTGTCTATAATTTCCAAAAACTGATCAAGAAT
The DNA here is from genome assembly GCA_963277665.1 of Viscum album. Lineage (NCBI taxonomy): Eukaryota > Viridiplantae > Streptophyta > Magnoliopsida > Santalales > Viscaceae > Viscum > Viscum album. The sequence goes on along the minus strand of OY728143.1, from coordinate 1,704,861,349 downwards.
GATTGAAAAAAATAATCTTTGATATATCCACACATCTATGTGATGAAAATAAAAAATGCAGTTACTCATTCAATATCATGATTTTTATTAGAGTAGAAGAATAATAGTTTACTTATATTTTTTGTGAATTAGGCCACCGATCATACAACCGATGGAATAATATTTCATTAACTGGGATAGGACGAGACATGAAATCATGTGGGTGAATATAATAATATATGAGAATTCATAAAAGATATCAATAACATGATAACATATTGGATATGAGAAATAAGTTAGAAATCCTATTATAATTGTTTGGAATATTTCATAAATAGGGGAACACAACAGATGATTGTGTTCCCTTAATCCTAGCTCAGTTGAATATTTTTCAAAAGTTTAAAAAAAATTAGATTAATATCCATTATGGGAAACATCAAAATTTCATTGATGTTTAATTAATGTATTCCAAAACTAATAAACCATGGATTGTGTATAGTGTATTATCACCTAGCATGAAATGTGATATGCATTATTGGAAAAAATGCTTGAAATAATTTGGAGAAATTGTGAAATTTGTAAACGAATACTCTATATAATTAAAACTATTTATAATAGAAGACTTTGTTAATAATAATTTTTTTTACTTTTAAGCATTTAAGAACAAATTATTATGTGTGTCACTCCTTTTTGATACATGAAATGAGGCTATATTTCATAGAAATATCTTCATTATCAAATGATTGAAATATATAGTTGTTATGAAAAAAGTGTTTAGAATCCCATATGACATATTTATGATAATTTTGAATGTAATGAATATTATTTAATTTAGTAACAAAAAAGTGGGTTTTTAGTATAATACAAATACAATTTTCAAAAATAGTATGAAGAAACTCATTAAATATTTTTTAGAAACATACCCATATTAAAATAATATACTACTAAAATTCATAAAACTTTTAGTAAAGGAAATATGGAAATAAAATCTCAAAATAGAGGTGATATATAAATAGTATAAACTATAGATCTAATCCATTCATTTTTTATGGCCCCATGACCATTATGTCAATCAGTAGTTACAATGTATCCACCATCATATAATGAAAATCACACATATACGTTCAAATATTTTACAAAAAAAATCATCATATATAAACACATGAAATTAAATAGGTTTTTAAAAAATAATAATATCATAACCTATGGGAAATAAATGGGTTTTATAATCCATAAATCAAAGTGTAACCCTTGTAAAGAACCATGTTTTATAAGTTATTCCTCATGTAATATCTGGGAGCATAGAAATAATTTCATGGACATCATGCCATCAAAAACATAAACCATTTTGAGAAAAAAAATTGTATCCTTGGGTTGTAAACCCAGTAATCCATAGGTAAAATAAATATATGAAATTATAGATATAAAATGATTTTTATTGATCATTTAAAAAATTTATTTTGAAAAATATACTTTCTTCTTTGAAAAAAACTTTTCAAAAAAAATGATTTGAAAATATATTTATTTTAAAATTACCATGATAACATATAAATTATTACAAAAAAGTTATATAAAAAATTTCAAGATAAATTTATACATTTTTCACCAAATAACTATTTTTAAATAAAATTTAAAACTTATATGAATATATTGTTTTAGGAGAAAAAGGGTATTTGACCTAAAAGATTCTTTTTCGTAAATACATTATTCTGAAATCATGAGTACATATGAAAAGAAAAGGAAGAGAAAACGTATTATCACAAAATAACTATAAGAGAAGAAAATTTATTAGTTTCACAATGGAGAGATTATAATATTTCATCATTGGAATCATAATCATATAAATTTTGACAAACAATGAGATTGAAACCAAAAAAATCTTACAACATTTGTAATTAAATATTGTAATCCCTATGAAAGAAAAAATACATGAAACATAAAATATCATGAATAGAAGGTTACTCCTGATAAAACATGTCAATTATGAAGTATATATACCTTAAATAAGAATATAGCTGCATAACATGACTTATATACAAAATGAGAAAAATTGAGGCAAAAAATAAATTATTGATTTTTCTACGTTTGAAACATAAACCACATGAATGATAAATGTTAAAATGGACATTTATTTCACCATAATTTTAAATATAATTTTCCTAATATAAATTTCTGGATATTATATAAACAATATAAAATAAATAGGTTGTGAATATGGCATGTGTCTCACCGAAGTAAAAAGTGAGATGAAAGTATCATACGTTATGTCTTTAATTCTACGATAAATGATCAAAAATTCTATATAATAAATATAGGTTTTTCATAATTATATTAAATAAAAATTATTAAGTATATATTATGATATATTTTTTTCTACAATCCTTTAAATACCCATTCATAAACAATTCCGCATTAAATTTCTGTTCCACGAAATTATTGTTTTTTTCGTATATGTTATGATTTATTATTTTTGTTCCACATACATGATAAATATTACACCATATAAATATTGTTATCAATAATATAAATATAATATATATTTAGTATATATTTATTTATAATAATAGATAATATTTTGGGATAGAAAATGAAATACATCGTTCATGGCTATGGTAGGTTGTCCGTACACATGAACAGTATTTTTATTTTTTTATCAGATTGAATGAAATAAAGTTAAACAAAAAATCATTATAGAATCATTTTTATGTGAAATATATTAAATATTATCATTCAATATATCTTACAAATAATCCAATTAATGTGATAAAAAATCACTCCGCTTCACGATGTGGTAGTCCACTGTACAGATGAGCGATATTAACTTATTCCCACAAAATAAAGAGTATGAAGGTATATGCGATATAATAATTCAATAATAGTAATAAAATTTTAAATATCATATATATAAACCAGAAAGAAAACATTTTTAACATCATATAGAGGAGGTAATAAATAAATGAATTATATTGGTTTATGTGGAGATAGTTCTCCATACACATGAAAGATGATTTCATAACCCATTTGATTGAATTGGGCATTATTTTAGGTAATTAAATTAATATAAAAAATATGATAGTATATGGAGGATTTTAATTTTTTATATCATTATCGTGTAAAAATAATTTATTTACCTAGAAGAATATAAAAAAATACTTGTTAATGAAATTTTCCGCTTCTTTTGATTTCATCCGTAGTATTTCACCAAAAGAATTACTTGGTTAGAAATTTTTATAGAATAAGTCATAGATAAGGAGTTGAGGGAAGTTGGGATGTGATTATAGTATGTGTTGGTTGATCAAATGGCTTTACAGTTGTGAATAAGTTAGGTGAGAGGGTGACATTTTGAGATTGAGGAGTGGCATTTATGAAAATACCCCAAAATTAATCACTATTGGGGGCCAAACATACCTCAAGAGAAACATAAATTTATAATTTAAGGGGTGGAGGGATGATATGGTCTATCCACACCTATACTACACAATAAAACACATGTTATTAACATATTGATCATTTAATGCTATGTTTCCTTATTAACACAATTTTGGGTTTTTCCTAACGATAAGTACTCGTTTTTAATTTATGTAATTTATCAATTTATTATTATAATAAATGAAAATTTATGGATAATTTTTTCCCAATGACTAAATATAAAATGAGATTCATATAATCAAAATCCTTTGATTTTTGAATTTTATTTTTAGAACGAGCTCGTGTTACGTGCAAAAACAATGTTTTAACATTGACTATGCTAATAAATTTTTTACTATTTAGTGGTCAATATAATCATTATAAATGAATAATCGGTCCAAATTGAAAAATGTAAGGGGATCAGTTTACTATAGGTCAGTTTCGAGACCAAAATGTAAGGTTTATTCATAGATTATAAATGATTTCTATAATCATGGTCTGAAATCAGGGATAATGGTCATAATAAGAACTTCTTAATAGTTAAAAATAAATAATCCGAAAATCCATGGAATAAAATCTTGAGAATAAGAGTGGGTTTAGGAAATAAATGAGGAACTTTATCAGATAAAAATAAATATAATTTTGGAAATATGTAATTCTAATTATTGATATTTAAGAGGAAGTTTATATGGAACAAACAGAATTATTTATAATAGATTCTATTGGAATAAATGTTTTTATGTTTATGAAGGATATCATTCAATTAAAACATCCTCTATTGTTTTGATATTTTAATCTAGATGGATTATTAAAAAGGTTATTGTTTAGAAATGGGTAGGTGGAAAAAAACAAATATGTAAAAAATAACAATACAATAATAATACTTATGACCATGTTGGTCGATAATATTATTTTTCCATACAATGAAGTAAATTTATATGAAGAGTTATTCTCACACATGAATGAATGATTTGAGATGTATATTCTAGGGTAAAAAATGTTTTTATTGGGCTTGTATATTGTCCATGATTCTAAATACATATTCATCTAAAAATAAATTCATTCCAAGGAAATATTCAATAAATTTGATATGATGGAATCTATAGCTATGTCCCAGCCAATTTATATCAACCTAAGAATGGAAATGGTTGATAAAGGAACATTAGTAAATGATAACAAATTCAAATGCATGATTGGAAGCATTATTCATTTTACATGCACCATGCCTTATATTGTATATGTTTTCACTATTTATTCTAGACTTCAATCAAATTTTAAGGGAATTAAATTCAATGGTGAAAGTAAAAGATTGGAATAGAGCTAAAATAATTCCATCCATGGGATATTTTAGGAATTAAATGGGATTTTATTCTAATAGTTATAACTGATTCTAATTGGAAAATATCTATAAGTCATAGTAAATACACATCTTTTAGAGACTTTATGGTTGGAGAGAGAAATGATTCATGGAATTAAATAAAGAAAACATCAGTTTCAATGAGATATAAAGAAGAATAGATTTTTAAAACATGATAGGAAACTGTAATAATGGTGTAGATGAATACACCAATACATTATTTTGAGTTTTAAAGTTAAACGTCCTACAGTTTAATTCCATGATAAATACTAATTAATAAATCAACAAAAAATATATATAACATTAAATATCACAATCAATTAAGATTATGTATCATATCATAACATATAATGTGACTAAACAAATCTAGAAACTAGATTGTATTCCTTTCATTTAATTTTTGGCTTATATTTTTAGATAACATCTCACAAATGATCAATTTGATATGTTATGGATTCTACCAAGTGTGTACCAGACTCCATCTTATTATGGTATTTATTTTATTAAGTTTAATCCTATTTTAACACTTTGATTAATTTTTAGGATTTATATCTTATAGGGATGCGATTTTACATCTTAATTCTTTACATTTTCTAATTTATTAATTAAGTTGATCAATATAGGAATATCTTTAATATGTTTATGTATTTTCTCTTAAATGATAATAAAAGGTCTAGGTATTTATTGTGTTGTTTATAAATATAAAATTGATTATTTACTTAATAAAACCTTTTTCATTTAAAAATCACGCTTAAATTTACTTAGAGATAATTTATTCAACATTCTTTTTCATGAGTCAATTGGAGTGTGATTCTTACATTTTCTCACTTCAGTTTTTTTCATAAGAGGGATAAGATTGATTAATTTCTATATTGACAACACATCTAAAAGGGGATATTATTTATCCTTAAAGGGATTATGTTTTATTTGTTTTTGTTAAATTTATAAATATGATGATATTTTATTGTTTCCTCATATGAATAAAATGAACTTATGGAATTTAATTTACATCTACTATAGTTAATAGAAGGCGTAGGTTTCCAAAAAGATGGATGAGTCATGATTGTTATATACATTTGATAAAAAAATTGATGTATTATATAATTAATATCAAGATATATTGGATAATGTTTGGAAATGTTTATGAATGATTGTTTTGTGCTGTGAAGACCTGGAATTTCATTGGAGGAGCTCACTCTTGATTTAGGTATATATGGAAATTATGTATAATGTCATATGATTTTTATAAATCGTAATCCTTTACAAGTCAATCCTAAGACTTTAACTTAAGTAATAGGTCAATCATATTACATTTATTTTGAGGTAAAAAATGAAAAACAAATGATCATATGTTGATTCAAGATGATCACATAAATTAATAATTTCTATATGTGCCAATAGTAAACAATTGATGATAATTTATGTATTTATATATGGAATTCCCCCAGAAATCATAATATTTTTTATTATAATAAATTTAAGAAGAAAAAAAGGATTCAAAACTTATAGAGATATTGATGAATCTAAATGTTTAAAATGAAAGTGTCTATATTTAATTAGCAGTAGCGGCGAATGATTTATATTATGATCTTGTGATATTATCATGAACCGACCAACCGAGGCCTACCTTGTTGGATGCTAACTGGGTGTGACCACCCCAAACCCTACTAAAATAGGAAATGACATGCAAATAAGTGAATATTATTCTTAATTCTAATAAGGGAGGCCTTAGATTAATGAACCTCTACACACCCACACAAACAAACACCATATAAAAATTAAAATGCATGTAATAACCTCTAAGAAATACATATAAGATTACATCAACATAATAAAATTTAAATAAATGGGAAGAATACATTCCCAAATAGAAATAAATGGGGCAAATAAAAACTGGAAACAACTATAATTAGTATAGCAGGGGAGAGACCAACTCCAGATCCTAGAGTCCAACCACAAAAAATGATCACCACAACTATGTAATTCTACGATACACATGTATGGGTCCATAATAGTTATTTAAAATATATCTATCATATTCATAAGATGTGAAATATATTTTAAAATATCATTTAGTGGTGTGTATATATATACCATGTACGACACCCTGAAATCACTAAACATAATGAATGAATACAGAGTAGTCTAATCATCTCAGTGAATAAATATTAATCAGAATATGAGGAAACTGTGATAATAACCCATATATGCATAACAAGAACACCAAAAAAAGTGATAAATGAGATCTATATCTCCATAGACTAGATAAGAATGATGATTCATCCAACGACTCCTAAGGACCATCTCATATGTCCAATATCATGCATAATACAACATGAATATTTCTGGTTGTACAAAATCTCACCAGTGTACTCCACATTCAAGGGAGCACTATCTTCTATCCATGAATTTTGAGTAAACACTAATGAATAAATGTGGAAGGAACCAATACATACAACTACCCTCCACAACTTGGGGATCACCAACTTCAAAGGAAGACCCACTCACAGATGGAGCACAATGATAGGAGATTACAACTCCACAAATTGAGGACCCATGGTCTACTGAAACATGTGGGTGTACTAACTCTACATACAGACATAGTATGGGGGACTTACAACCTACATCGATTGGGGGGTGGGGATCACCTTCCCTTATAATAATATGACGATTCCATTACATAGATAGGGGACCCATAACTAATTTATGACGGGGGGTTACCAAACAAAGCGTAGTAATGAGTATGGGGAACCCAAATCCTAGTGTAGTGGTGGCAGTGGTGGTGGGTGTTCTAACCTTAAGTTCTCTTTAAAAAACCGACTCAAACACCAACATTATAACATAATCAATGTAAGATGTTATATTCTCTAAAAAAATGTTCCACATCTCTAATATGACAAAGAACACCACCACCCCTTTACATTGAAAATTACTTAAGACATGATGATACCCTATAAGGTTTCATTCATTGAATGATTTGATGGTACCCAAAATTTTTTTCTCTAGGAGGTGATTTTTTTCTATTATATTAAATATTTATTCAATGTGACAAATTAATCCTCACAATGAGATTTGAGTGAAAAAATAATCACTAAAAAATATTGAAGAATTAGATTTCTATATTGTCAGCATTATCCATAAAGGGGTGGATGGTGGTTATAGAATAGTAAAAATCTAATACTATTTTCAAAAATCATGAATATATTTTTAAAGAAAAAATATAAAAAATTAGTCAATGTTTTTGAATATTTTTTAATGATGGAGAATAGAAATATTGATGAAATCGCTATTAGGATTAATATGATTCCCAACACAATTAGACAATCTAGAGAAATAATTAGAGACTGCACAATACTAAAAAGGTTATAAAAATCCAAATAGATGATATTAATGAAAATATCTCATCATTGGAAGCTAGAGATCTGGAAAAATTAACAATCAATAAAATCAATATTACTATTATTATCCATGAAATAAGAGGATGAAAAAATATTTAAAATGATTTTTTAATGTAATAGAAATTTCTTTCAATGCATTGATGTGGATTAAAATTGAAGAAAATAATTACTGCTCCAATAAAGGATAAAACATAGAAGAAAATGAATAAACACATTCTATCATATCAAGATACTTTTAAAGTGGTGGAAGAGAAAATTATATAGGTAAGTACAACATTAAATTTTTTAACTATGAAATGTTTGGGGCTATCACTAGTAGAAAATAACTATTAAAACAATGGTTTGGACAACCATTTTATTACAAAAAAAATAAGAAAAACAATTGTAAACAGTGTTTTAAAACATATTTTCGAAAAATCTTTGTTATAATAATTGTTTTAACATTAATTTCTTTTAAAATATTCTTAAAACCATTTCTCAATGACTGGTTTTATAAAAAAAATATTAAATGATAAATTATACATTGAATTAGGGAAATGATTAGATTTTTTCACAGCATACATGAAAATTTTAAAATTACAGATAAAATTTATTATTTTAAGTGAATATATTTTTCATCTCATATATAATATTTCACTTACGTACTTTATTTCATTTTATTTTCACCATTTTCTATATTTAATTATGCTTCTATTATATTTTTATTGAGTTTTTCCACAACTTTATTTATCTTAATAATTCGTTATTTAATTCATGTTTTTAATCCATCATCATACTTTTTCATTAATTTTTTTACATTGAAGAACAATTATTCTATTTAAGTTGATCAGAAGAGGCTATCACATATTATTTTCCAACCAAATAATAAAATGTCCTACTAACCATAGAAAATTTTTTCATAGGAGATATTTCATAAAAAAAATTTATAAAAAATATAAACATACATTCAAAAAAAACATCCATGTTCAAGAAATTGAATAAAAAACATTATATTTGTTTTTTGTTTTCAATTTATTTTTAAATTTTTCTATTTAATATGTGTAGACCTTTCATCCAATAGTGTATTATCTATGAAAATATTTAAAAACCATAAACACTATCATTTTTGTTTATCCTGTTAACGAATGAAGAAAGTACTTTATGACCTCAGTTTTCATAATAACAAATGTGATATGTTAGTTTTTATGTTTTTTTTATAATAATAAATGATGTTAATAATAATTATTCATTCACTTATAATAGAGGTTAAAATAATAGGCAACATAAAATGTAGGATTTAACATTGGGTTATATAAATAAACATTAAAAATAAAACATCCAAAATATATGGTTTTTATATTAGATAAAAATAATGATTAAAGTCAATAATAATTTATGTAAATAAATTATTTTTATTTTGTTTTTTTCTATTAATATTCCAATGAATCCAACATTGAAAATTATAATGAAGAAAATACCCAGAGAACCACAACAAATTATTAGTCACATGTGGAGTTGAAAGATAAGTTGATTATTTCATCCAGTTATTAGAGAAGAAAAATTATATCAGCTAATGAATGCATATATTATAGATTAGAATGTGTTTATGATAAAGATCATATAGCTACAACTCAATGTGTGATAATGAATAATGTAAAGAATTAGAGAACCTATTAGAAGAGGAATCTCGAACAAATATTGGGAATGAAAAATTAGACTGAGACATTGCTAATGAATATATAATGATACTAGAGATCAAGATGTGTGTGAATGAAATTAAAAGGCTATGATAAGGAAACACTCGACATAAAATAAGAAAATAAAAGAAAAAACAAAATATTTATTAAAATACAATATTATCAAAGAAATTGATATTTTCATACTTGATATAGGAATAAATTGAAATTTCATTGATGAAATTATTTTCACCATTATTATAGGGGAAAATTCAATTTATAAAAAAATATTGAATAATTTAGCAACCAACGAGCTGGATGAAATAATTAAATATAATAAGAACAGTCCCATTATAGAAGAAAATGATTTTTTATGAAACCAATAACAAGTACATACTAAACAATATCATTAAAATTTTAAAAATAAAATTTTATTGTATACATATTATAATGTGAAAATCCTTTTACTGAAAACTGTGATGAAATTCTATGGAAAATTCAGGAGTCCCTTGGAAAAGTTCAAATCAATTCAAATATTTTTAGTGAAAAAAATCAGATATTTTTCAATTTTTTTTAAAAAAATTACAAGGTACTGTTAATAAAATAATCATTAAGATTCCCACTCAACTATGGGATGAAAATTAAAAAAGATAGAAAACCATTTAGTAGAATAACAATAATTATAATAGAATAATTATGGGTGATTTTTTTATTGTTAATTTTGTAACTATTCATACAACCATTGAGATAATATGTCATTAACATGACTATGAATTGACAAGGAATCACTGCAGAGATAATAATAATATATGATAACTAATAAAATTATTCAATATATTGATAAGATTTTTTATATGAGAAATAGGTTTGAAATATTATAAGAAGTATTTGGATGATGTTATAAAGAGGGTATCCCTAGAAATGTTTGTTTTCCCTTTATCCCACCTTAGTTGAATACTTTCTTAATATCTAAAAACAATTAGAATCATATTCATGATGGTTAATGAGAAAATTTCATTGAGGTTTCATTATAGTATTCCAAAAATAAGAAATCAGGGATCACATATAGTGGATTATCATATCACAATAAAATTTATATGAATAAATTGAAAAATGATAGGAAATATTTTGGGGGAACTATGATATATGTAAATTAAAACCTCTATAATTAAAATTCCTTATAATAGGAGAGATTATTAATAATCAAATCATTATGGGATTTTTTATCCTAATTAAAGTACAATTTATTAAGTGTACACTGATATGTGATACTATAAATGAGGTTATTTCTATGATAAATTGGCGTGTTATTCAATTATTGATATAAGTAGTTTTTGTGATAAAAATTGTTGCTAATAACATTAGATATATTTTTGTTTTCGATGATTGTAATGAATGTTATTTAATTCAATAATAATAGAGTAATTTTTGGGATATAAGACTTATTCAAATTTACCAGAAGGTTGTAATGAAACTCTTTAAGGATGAAGCTGTGAGAAATATACCCCCATAAATGAATATACTACTTCTGTTCATGGAACATACAATAGAGGATATATGAAATTAAAATATCAAAATAGAGGTGATATCAAATACTTATAACCTCTATCATTGTTCCATTCAAATGCTTATGAACCCATGACCAAAATAGGTATCTTTCAGGGATAATAAAAGGATTAGTGGACTATATGTCACTTTCAAGACCAATATGTAATGTGTATTCTTATAGTATAAATTAGTTCCAAAATCATGGTGTCAAATCTTGGATGCAGGTCATAATATAAACCTATAATATTTTTCTATCAAGAGTTTACCCAAAATCTATAGAAAAAATCTTGAGCATAAGGATTGGGTTTATGACATGAATACAGATCTTATTTAGATATAAATTCATAGGTTTTTTGAAATATGATATTATAATTTGTTATATTAAAAAAGTTTATAAAGAACAAACTAAAATAAATATAATTGAGTATGATGAATGAAATTTTTTTATGTTGATTAAGGTACGTTATCAATTATAAAATGGTCCATAGGTTCGGTATTTCAAATTAGTTGAAAAATTGAAAAGAATAATCTTTATAAATGGGAAGCTAGACAATAACTTATATGTGAAAATGAATAATGTCATAATAATATTTGTGATTGTTTTGGTTCATAATATAATTTTTCATTAAAATTAATAAATTTTATGTGAAGAGTTATCATAGAACATGAAATTAATATTTTAAGTGTCTATTATTTCATAAATAATTTTTTTAAAGGGTTTATAGATTAACCATGATTATAAACACAAACTCATACAAGAAGAAATGTAAATAATGAAAATATTGAATAATTATGATATGTATGAATCCAGAGGCTTTTCCAAACCAATTTATAATAACACAAAATTGAGAAAGGATGATGAAGGACCGTTAGTAAATGATAATAAATTAAAAATCATCATTGGAATCCTTCTTCATATAACACACAGAAGAAATTGTATTTGATATGTTTTACCTCTTTGTGTTTGGTTGTAATGAAATTTTATTGAGCTACATCCGATTTGGAAAGTAGTATATTTCTATAGTGACAAAATACCATCATCTATGGGATGTTTTATCAAAATAATAGTGAGTTAAATATAATATAACTTACTAGGGATAAATGAGAAAGGGATATATATATATATATATTAGGATGTACAAATATGTTAGAGTATTTATTGTTAGAGATAATAATGATTCATGTAATTCAATGAAGAAAAAATTAGTTATGTGGTTCTCAGTAGAATATGCTATTCTATAAACAAAATAGTAAACTCTATAGGTGATGTAGATGGATACACTACAACGTTATTTTTGTATGTTAAATATCCTTTAATTTTAGTCTTGGATAATCATAGTTCCATAAATCAGCATAAAAGTTCTATGTATCATTCAATGTCCAAATAAATTTAGATTAAGTATCGTTTATTAACAATTAATGTGACAAAATCTATCATTGAACTGGCCTTTCTTCCATTTGTGGAATTTTTTTATTATATTCTCACAAAACCCCTCACAAATGAACTATTTGAGATGTTATGGATACTATCAATATTTATGAATAAACCATCTTATTAAATTGATTACTAATTTAATAAATCATATTTCCTATAAATAGATAGCTAAAATTGTCTTATATATCATTTATTCATGGTTTTTTTAATGAATCAGTTGGAGTGAGATCCTATAGTTTAGTCAATTCAGTTTTATTATAAATAATGTGGAAAAGATTGATTATTCTATGTATTAAGAACACATCTAAAATGGGATATTATTGACCTTTAAAGGATTATGTTTTATTTCTTCAATAAATTTATATGTTTTATGATTTTTTATCAATATCCTCGTATGAATTAACTGAGATTATGAAATTTTAGTAATATCTAATTTATTTTATAGAAGTTGGAGGATACCATGAATTTGGATGAGTCATAAAGGTTTTATCCAAATGAGAACCAAATTGAATCTATTGTTCCATGGATGTGAAGATCTATTGGATAATTTTTGGAACTTTTTGTGAATGATCATTTATTGTTGTGGAGGATGAGAATTGGATTGAGGGATCTCATGATCGATTGAGGTGATCTCAGTAAATTATGTATAGCATCATATGATTTTTAGAAATCATAATCCTTTAGATTTAAATTTGAATCCTTTAATATATTTCATTGGAAAATCATATTACTTTTATTTGGACTTAATAAATGGAAAAACAATGGTCGTATAGCTCTTCCATGTGATCATATGACTTCAAAGTAGGTATTTTTGTAGATCATAGAACATTGAGGAAAATTTATGTCTTTATCATAAGAATTCGCCCATATATCATATTATGTTTTGTGATTAAATTAAATTTAATAAGAACATATGGATTCAATGCATATATTTATTTTCATAAATATACAAGGTGAGAGTTTCACAAATTGATATTTAGTTATCAGAAAAGGTGAATGATTTATACTATTATCTTGTGATATTATAATGAACTGACCAACTAGGTCAAATCTAGACTAATGAAAATGGGTGTTACCACACTAAACCCTCCATTAGTTGGCCATTAACTAGAAACTAGTTTTGATTAGGGATAATAATAAATTGGGATGCCTTATCCTAATGTACCAATACACACACATACACAAAACGAACACCATAAAATAATGAAATGTCATAAAATATTAATGAAATTATAGGGTGTAAAAAACACATGAAATATACTATAGGAATTACATATCTGTGAGAAAACATAACACACACTACTGGAAAAGTAGGTTTTCCCAACACTTCTTTACCAAAATTTTTCTTAAACCGTTGGTAAAGAAGGGCCAGGACACCCCATTGCCAACGGTTTTTAAAAACCATTGGTAATGGTTTACGCCAAATACAGAATTGGCGACTGCTCTCCCCCATTCGTGACAGAACCCTAAATCTCTACACTTCTTGGCTCCTCTCACGACTTCCCCCATCTGAACTTGTGAAACTCCATCAGAATCATCTCAAATCAGGAATTCTCTTCTGCATACACATAATATATTTAAGCACTACCTTTTTTTATTATTATTCATATCATATTTCAGTTTTATGTTTTGATTTTTATGTGTATATCATTTTTTATGTTTTGATTTAATCTAGACTTTATCCATTCCAATCCATTTAATTAATTAAATCTTCAACCCTCCATCGAAGAAGAAACATCTCAAATTCATTTTGGTTGGATTCTAGATTTTCTAAGTCTGTGTTTTTATGAGTTTTCTTTCTCTTGTAATTAGTTGTTACTTAAAAATTTATTTATATGTGTTTATTAATTTTTAGTATTGTTTTTATGAATTTTTTCCTTCAAATTCCTTGAGGAAAGTGTTTTATTAAAATGAAATTTTTTAATAAGTCTTGTGTAATGTAATTTGTTATTATACACTATGTGACTATGTTTGGTATTTAGTAACACATGAGATAATTGGTGTGTGAGAATGTGTTGTGAAAGAGATTCCATGGTTGGTTAAAGATTATATTTACATTTAACCTATTAATGAGTTTTTTTAAAGATATTTTGAGATATTTACATTATGTTTATTGGTGAAAACTAGGAGCTGTAGAGGTGGTTCATGATTAAGACATATAATTACTGCTAAACATGTGGATAAACCATGCATAGTAGTGAATTCTTGAAATGTTTGATGTTTTTAGTCCTTTTTTAATTGGAGTTTCTTTTGATGATGATGTGTCTTATTGATACCTGTGACGGAAATTTATTTTTCTTCCTAAATCGGCTGAGACTCCCCCACCATGAACAGTGTATGAAAACTCTACCCTTATTTAATCATTCTGTTTACACAGCCTATGAAACCTCTACCCTCATTTAATCAGTGAACTCAACTCATTAATTCAAGCCTTCATTATCTCTAGCATGTAAGGAATTGAATGATGTAAACCCATCCTCACATGATTTCTTTCCTTAGATAGTTTCCAACATATGGAATATGAGCTTTTGAATTCATAAGTTAACCAGGATCATATAATCCATTTCCCCCAGGATGACTGTACTAATATAACTTTAGGTTCAATTAAATATGGTTCTCATTGTACGTTGTATATTACTTGTCCTTCTTGGCCAATACTCAGTTTTATGTGGGTTGGGTGGTTTTCACTACCCATGCTGGCATGTGTAGACATCCATATAAATTTTAGATAACTCACAAGATTAATTCAGTAATTTTGTTATCATTGAAATACTTTTTTATTAATCTCAAATTTAAAAATAAATGTTTTTGTCTATACTTAATGAAATTAAATCTTTTTACAAGCCATGAATGACCTATTAGTGTAGAAGCCACAAATATATTCACCCATGGGGTGCGCTTGACATGGGGAAGTAATTGGGTAATGAAAGGTATGGCCATAGGGGTGCCAATAATGAGTTATTGAAAATTAGTGAATGATTTGGGATGCCTATAACACATGATGGGACCTAAGTCATGTGTCTCTTATAGACCTAATGAAAATGAATATAAATAAATTTCAATTTAATTTATGAGTACTTGTTCTATATATTATTTTAATAGTTCACTACATCGACTAGGAAATTATTCCTTTATCGTTTACTTAAATGTCTTTTCAAATAAAGTTCAATCCTATTGAGTTGTTTATGAAAAAATGACTTATATAAATTCTTTTTACAGAATGGACATAAGTTGGATGTATGAAACTGATTGGATCTCAAGAGATTTTCAATAAAATTTAGAGAGCTTTATATATTTTTAATTTCAAAATGCTTCAGATAGTGGTCGCATACACTTCCCATGTTCCAATTGGGTTGGTAGACCATGGTTTGTCCATGAAGAAGTCACCTACCATATAACCAAAAATGGTTTTCAAGAAAACTACTTTTTGTGGTATCACAATGGGGAGAAAATGAATTCTCAAATTGGTGATGACCGAAATGAAAGGACTTAAATGGAGAATTTGTAAGATGATCAGTTTCCATTTATTTGTCATCATGAAAAAGAATGGATTTTGAATCAAGAAGACTTCGATATGAGGACAACTGATGCATCTAGTGAAAATGATGATATTGATAGGGTGAAAAAATTGAATGATGCTGCCACGACTCCATTATATCGATAATGCGATAAAATGAAAAAGCTGTGATTTTTAATCTGATTGTTTCATAGGAAAACAATGTACGGTATTTCTAATACTACAATCGATTACATTCATACCCTCTTGAAAGATTTACTTCCAGATAATGCAGATATTCCCTAAACCACTATATGGCATGGAAGTTAGTTGAGGAAATTGGAGTTTCACGAATCAAAATTCATGCTTGCATGAAAGCCCCCTGAACAGCCCTCCGGAGAGCCCCCCACCATCCTCCCTAAACCCTGGACAACCCCACAGACAGCCCCCCGGACAGCCCCCCACCCTCCTCCATGGACCCCGGACAACCCCCTGAACACCCCCCGGACAGCCCCTCGGATAGGCCCCCACCCTCCTCCTTGGTCACCGGAAATCCCCCAGACACCCCCTAGACAGCCCCCCGGACGGCCCCCCGGACAAACCCCCCACCCTCCTCCCAGGACCCTTGACAGCCCCCCAGATAGCCCGCCAGATAGACCCCCCCCCCCCCACCCTCCTCCTTGGACCCCGGACAGCCCCTCAAACACCCTCGGAGAACACCCCGCACAGCCCCCCCCCCCCACCTCCTTGTTCCCCGGACACCCCCCGGACAGCCCCCCACCCTCCTCCCTGGACCCCCAGACAGCCCCCCACCCTTCTTGATTTCACATGCTTTTTTTATTTCTCTGATCATGCAATGTTATATAGGATTATTCCATTTTTTATGTCTTTATGCTGTAGAAATGTGTTGATGCTTTAGGAGAATGATCCATGGAACATATGTGACATGTATGAGTCAACCCCGCCTTAATCCGAGGCGCGGTGTGTCCAACACCACTGTAAGTGTCTCTCTTTTGTTTAAAATGCACTTCATTTTATGTGAAAACACCAACTAGAATATATAATACCGACCAAACAGATTCTGATTGTGTAGATACATTAGCACAACGATCCATGGGTCATATGTGACGTGTACGAGTCATCCCTGGCTCAATCCAAGGTGTGGTGTAGCCGACACCATTAACATTTTCTCTCTTTTGTTTAAAATGGATATCATTTTAAGTGAAAACAACAATTGACATACGAAAAACTAACCAAACACATTCTAAATGTGTTGATGATTTTGGAAAATGATCCATGGGTCATATGTGACGTGTAATAGTCATCCCCGCCTCAATCTGAGGCGTGGTGTGGCCGACACCACTCTATGTGTATCTCTTTTGTTTCAAAAGCATATCATTTTATCTGAAAACATCATCTGGAATTCGAAAAACTAAACAAAAGCATTTGGATTGTGTTGATACTTTAGAAAAATTATTCATGGGTCATTTGAGATGTGTTTGAGTCAACCCTGTTTAAATCTGAGGCGTGGTGTGTCCGGTACCACTCTTACTATGTCTCTTTTGTTTAAAACGGACATAATTATAAGTGAAAAGAACAACTGGCATACAGAAAATAGAATAAACACATTCGAATTCTATTGATTATTCATCACAGTGATCCATGGGTCATATGTGACGTGTAAGAGACAACTCGGGCTCAATCCGAGT
The DNA here is from genome assembly GCA_963277665.1 of Viscum album. Taxonomy (NCBI): domain Eukaryota; kingdom Viridiplantae; phylum Streptophyta; class Magnoliopsida; order Santalales; family Viscaceae; genus Viscum; species Viscum album. The sequence continues at coordinate 1,704,843,364 of OY728143.1, read as the reverse complement.
CTCGGTGTGGCCAAGATCACTCTAACTATCTCTGTTTTGATTAAAATGGACTACATTTTAAGTACATACAGAAAACCAAAAAACGCATTTATTCTCCGTTGAATCAGTAGAATAACGATCCATGTGTCATTTGTAAAGTGTAGGAGTAAAACTCACCTCAATCTGAGGCGTGGTGTGGCCGACACCACTCAAAGTGTCTCTCTTTTGTTAAAAATGGGCATCATTTTAAGTGAAAACAACAACTAGCATATGGAAAACCAACCAAAAAGATTCATATTGTGTTGATACTTCAGAAAAATGATCCATGTGTCATATGTGACGTGTACAAGTCAACCCCGACTCAATCAAAGGTGTGGTGTGGCCGGTACCACTCTAACTGTGTCTCTTTTGTTTATAATGGACATGATTATAAGGGAAAAGAACAACTTTCATACGGAAAACTCACCAAAGGCATCTGGATTCTGTTGATAATTTATCACAATGATCCATGGGTCATATGTGACGTTTACGAGTTAACCCAGGCACAATCCGAGTCACGTTGTGGTCGGTATACACTATGTGTCTCTCTTTTTTTTAAAATGGACCCCATTTTACGTACATAAGTAAAACTGAAAAAACACATTTTGTTTCCATTGAAACTTTATGATAACGATCCATTGGTCATATGTGATGTGTACAAATCAACCTCACCTCAATCCAAGGCAAGGTGTGTCCGACACCACTCAAAGTGTCTCTTTTTAGTTTAAAATTGACTGAATTTTAAGTGAAAACAACAACTAGCATACGAAAAACTGACAAAATGGATTCAGATTGTATTGAAACTTTTTCACAATGATCTATGGGTCATATGTGAAGTGTAAAAGTCAACCCCACCCCTCAATATGAGGCGCAGTGTGGCCGGTACCACTCTAATTGTGTCTCTTTTGTTTAAAATGGATTTGATTATAAGTGAAAAGATCAACTAGCATACATAAAGCCGACCAAACGCATTCGTATTCTGTTGATAATTTATCACAATGATCCATGGATCATATGGGACGTGTACAAGCTAACCCGGGCTCAATATGAGTCGCGGTGTGGCCAGGATCACTCTAATTGTCTCTCTTTTGTTTAAAATGGACAACATATTAAGTACATACGAAAAACCGACCAAACACATTCGGTTTTCATTGAAACATTAGGAGAATGATCCATTGGTCTTATGTGACGTGTATGAGTCAACCATGCCTAAATACGAGTTGTGGTGTGGCCGACACCACTCAAAGTGTCTCTCTTTTGTTTAAAATTGACTTCCTTTTAAGTGAAAACAACAACTAGCATACAGAAAACTGACCAAACGGATTCTGATTGTGTCGATAGTTTAGCACAATGATCCATGGGTCATATGTGATGTGTATGTGTCAACCTTGCCTCAATCCAAGGTGTGGTGTGGCCGAAACCATTCATAGTGTCTCTCTTTTGATTAAAATGGACATCATTTTAAGTGAAAACAACAACTGACATACGAAAAACTGACCAAACACATTTGAAATGTGTTGATGCTTTAAGAAAATGATCCATGGGTCATATGTGACATGTACGAGTCAACCCCTCCTCAATACGTGGTGTGGTGTGGCCATCACAAATCTAAGTGTCTCTATTTTGTTTCAAAAGGATATCATTTTAAGTGAAAAAATCAACTAGCATACGAACCGACCAAACACATTTGGATTGTGTTGATACTTTAGAACAATGATACATGGGTCATTTCAGATGTGTACGTGTCAACCCCATCTATATCTGAGGTTCTTTGTGGCTAATACCACTCTAACTGGGTCCCTTTTGTTTTGAATGGACATGATTATAAGTGAAAAGAACAACTGGCATATTAAAAACTGACCAAACACATTCGGATTCTGTTGATAATTTATCACCAAGATCCATGGTTCATATGTGACGTGTACGAGCCAACCCAGGCTCAATCTGAGTCGGGGTGTGGCCGGGATGACTCTAAGTGTCTCTCTTTTGTTTAAAATGGACAACATTTGAAGTACATACATAAAACCAACCAAATGCATTCGGTTTTTGTTGAAACTTTAGGAGAATGATCCGTGGGTCATATAAGACGTGTACGAGTAAACCTCGCCTCAATTCGAGGCATGGTGTGGCCGACACCACTGAATGTGTCTCTCTTTTGTTTAAGATGGAATTTATTTTAAGTGAAAACAACAACTATCATATGGAAAACAGAGCAAACGGAATCAGATTTTGTTCATACTTTAGCACAATGATCCATGGGTCATATGTGATGTGTATGAGTCAACCCTGACTCAATATGAGGCGTGGTTTGGCTGGTACCACTCTAACTGTGTCTCTTTTTTTTAAAAATGGACAGGATTATAAGTGAAAAGAGAAACTGGCATACGAAAAACTAACCAAATGCATTCAGATTCTCTTGATAATTTATCACAACGAGCCATGGGACATATATAACATGTACGATCTAACCCGAGCTCAATCTGAGTTGTGGTGTGGCCGAGATCACTCTAAGTGTCTCTCTGTTGTTTAAAATGGACAAAAATTTAAATACATATGGAAAACCAACCAAAATCATTTGGTTTCCATTGAAACATTAGAAGAACGATCCATGGGTCATATGTGACGTGTACGAGTCAACCCCGTCTCAATATGAGGCGCGGTGTGGCTGACACCACTCAAAGTGTCTATCTTTTGTTTAAAATGGACTTCATTTTAAGTGAAAACAACAACTATAATATAGAAAACTGACAAAACTGAATCTGATTGTGTCCATACTTTAGCACAACGATCCATAGGTCATATGTGACGTGTACGAGACAACTCTGCCTCAATCTGTGGCACAGTGTGGCCGACACCATTCATAGTGTCACTCTTTTGTTTAAAATGCACATCATTTTAAGTGAAAACATCAACTGACATACGAAAAACTAACCAAATTCATTATAAATGTGTTGATGCTTTTGGACAACGATCCATGGGTCATATGTGACGTGTATGAGTCTACCCTACCTCAATCTGAGGCGCGTGTGGCCGGAACCACTCTAAGTGTCTCTCTTTTGTTTCAAAATGATATCATTTTAAGTGAAAACATCAACTAACATACATAAAACAGATAAAATGCATTCGGATTGTGTTGATACTTTAGCTCAATGATCCATGGGTCATTTGAGACAAGTATGAGTCAACCCCATCAAAATCCGAGATGCGGTGTGGCTGGTACCACTCTAATTGTGTCTTTTTTGTTTAAAATGGACAAGATTATAAGTGAAAAGAACTACTGGCATATGGAAAACCAACTAAATGCATTAGGATTCTGTTGATAAATTATCACAACGATCCATGGGTCATATGTGACGTGTACGAGCCAAACTGGGCTCAATCCGAGTCATGGTGTGTCTGGGATCACTCTAAATATCAATCTTTTGTTTAAAATGGAGAACATTATAAGTACATACAGAAAACCAACCAAACACATTAAGTTTCTATTTAAAACATTAGGAGAATGATTCATGAGTCATATGTGATGTGTACGAGTCAACCTCACTGCAATCTGTGGTGCGGTGTGTCCGACACCACTCAAAGTGTCTCACTTTTGTTTAAAATGGACTTCATTTTAAGTGAAAACAACAACTAGCATACGGAAAACCAACCAAACAGATTCTAATTGTGTCGATACATTAGCACAACGGTCCATGGGTCATGTGTGATGTTTATGAGTCTAACAATCCTCAATCCGAGACGCAGTGTGGCCGACACCATTCATAGTGTCTCTCTTGTGTTTAAAATGGACATCATTTTAAGTGAAAACAACAACTGACATACAAAAAATTTTCCAAACACATTCTAAATGTGTTGATGCTTTAGTAAAACAATCCATGGGTCATATGTGACGTGTAAGAGTCAACCCCACCTCAATCTGAGGCGTGGTGTGTCCGAGAGCACTCTAAGTGTCTCTCTTTAGTTTAAAATGGACAACAATTTAAGTACATATGGAAAATTGAAGAAATGGATTATGATTGCATTAATACTTTATCACAATGATCCATGGGTCATATGTGATGTGTATGAATCAAAACCACCTCAATCTGAGGCACATTATGGCCGGAACCACTCAAAGTGTCTCTATTTTGTTTCAAAACGACATCATTTTAAGTGAAAACATCAACTGACATACGAAATAAATGACCAAACGCATTCAGATTGTGTTGAGACTTTAGTAAAATGATCCATGGGTCATTTGAGATGTGTACGAGTCAACCTCGTCTAAATACAAGACACGGTGTGACTGGTACCACTCTAACTGTGTCTCTTTTGTTTAAAATGGATAGGATTATAAGTGAAAATAACTACTGGCATATGAAAAACTAACCAAACACATTCAGAATAAGTTGAAACTTTAGGACAACGATCCATGGGTCATATGTTACATGTACGAGTCAACCGGACCACAATCCAAGTCGTGGTGTGTCTGACACCACCCATAGTGTCTCTCTTACGTTTAAAATGGGCAACATTTTAAGTACATATGGAAAACTGACCAAACACATTCTGACTGTATTGATATTTTAGCACAACAATCCATGGGTCATTTGTGACATGTAGAAGTCAACCCTTCCTCAATCCGAGGCATGGTGTGGCCGACACCACTCAATGTTTCTCTCTTTTATTTAAAAATCACTCCATTTTATGTGAAAAAAACAACTGGCATACGGAAAACTGACCAAACGTTTTCAGAATATGTTGATAATGTAGGACAAAAATCCATGAGTTATTTGTGACAAGTACGAGTTAACCTATCCTCAATCCGAGGCACGGTGTTGCTGGTATCACTCCAGGTGTATGTATTTTGTTTAAAATGGACATCATTTCAAGTAAAAACATATGGTATACGGAAAACTGATCAAATTATGAATTGAATTCCAGATTCCACATATAATTTTCATCTAAATTTTTAATTGAATTCTAAATGAATTATGTATGTTTATAATTACATTATGAATTCTGATTTAATTCTGGATGTGTATAGTTCTAGGATGCATTATATGTTAAATGTGTATGAATTTGTTCTCTATATGTATATGTTAGTTGGTTATTTCAAGTACAATAATTGTATATGTATGTGTTAGTTTATTTCAGGTAAAATAATTGGAAATTATTGAAAATGAGGTCTGCTGTGCAAATTGCAGATGAAAATGAGGTCTGTTGTGCAAATTGTAGGCTGGCTGCTATGCATTGCAAAGCAGAGGCTATGCCAACGGTTTGAAATCGTTGGCATAGAATTATGAGGATTTTTTTACCAATGGTGCATAAAACCGTTCGTAAAAATCCTTTCCAAACAGTTTACAAACCTTTGGGAAAGAAGTAGGTTTCTTGGTTTCCCAACGGTTCAAGCCAAACCATTGGGAAGAACTATCCCAACAGTTTGGCACAACCATTGGGAAAAACTATCCCAATGGTTTGGAAAAACCTTTGGGATAGGTTAATTTTTTCCAACCTATCCCAATGGTTCACTATAAACCATTGGGAAAAGATTTCCCAACATCTTACTTCCCTATCTTTTCTAGAACCATTGGTATAATATTTACAAGTTGTTCTGCAGCCTTTCCCAACGGTTCAGAACTGATGGGAAAGCCTGCATTTTCTAGAGTGACACAATATACAAGGGAGAAAATTATATTACCAAATATAAATACATTGGGGAAAAACAAACAGACAAAAACTGAAAATAGTATAGTTGGAGAGAGACCGACTCCAAATCCCAGAGTCTTATCATAAAGCATAGTCACCTTCACTACGTACTTCTAAGCTACACTAATCTAGGTCCACAATAGTCAATAATAATTTTTCCATAGTCTGGATAAGACATGAATCATCTTGGAAAATACCATGATGGGGTGTATATATCCATACCTAGTAGGTCACCCTAAAATCACCAAACATGACGAATCAAGGGAGAGTATCCATATATTCTTCAATGAAGAAATGTCATTCATAATATGAGACAAATATAACATTAAGATAGATATGCTCAATAAGAATACCAAAAAAGAGAGTATGGGGATCTATATCTCTACATAGAAGACATAAATGATGAGTCAACCTTTATATCCAATTAACTATCTCATATGTCCAAAATCATGCACAATAGAATATGAATATTTTTTGATATCCCACACCTTACCACTATATTATACATCTTTATAGAACTATATCTTATCCATGTAACTGACATAAACTCACAAGAATGAATGTGGAGCCAACCAATACTCACTAATACACTACACAATTTAGGGACCACTTACTCCATTGAGGGACACACTCTCGACAACAGCACACTAATGTGGGAGTACCACACCACAGATTGAGGATCCAACCCCAACTAATGTATAGTGGTGTACTAAGTTTATCTATATAAATTGTATGGGGTAACCTCAACATGGTGAAATAGGGGGTTACCATCACCAATAACACATAAAATGTTAAATTCTCTAGATAGGGGATTGTTTTTTATGGTTTTTCTGGGGTGTAAATCCATCTATCGAGGACGCGATGATTGTTTCTCCGAATTATCTATTTTCAATGCTGAGCAGCATCCGTCGGTTATTCAGGTGCATTTTTTCCTTCATCCAAATTGGTTGATGGTATGTTAGTTTCTCCTTCAGTGGATTCATCCTCGTAACTCTTTCCCAGTATAGTTCTCCCTCATATCTTAAGACATTATTCATGAAACTATTCCCAGTTCCATGTCTCCATAGATGCTGGTTAATCATGCAGCTTCTGTCAGGACATTCCAAAGGGTCTATTTATGGTTGCAAACTTCAGTCGGGGGAGTAGTCACGTTGGAAATCACTTGCATGTCTTGATGCTGGAACAATAGTGCATCTGGGTTTCATCCCCTTATGATAGGGCATCTTGAGGGTGTAGAAGCCCGATGAATCCCATTTCTACTGCGGGTAATTTGTTTTCATATGAATGTCTATTAGGTTTTCCTTAGCTTCCCATGTTTAACATAGAGTATTCCACAAGTTTAACGTGTAGAGGAGACCAGTTAGACTGATCAGAACACTAATAAGAGAGGATCAGATGGGTAAAACCTCCAGAGCGAGCACTAATACTGGCGATAATGAGTGGTTAAGTACATGATTGTGGCTAGGAGTATTGAGTAAAGGAGATGGAATGATCCTGACAGGATGTGGAGGCCTAGGAAAGAATTAGGGTGGATGATGGAGGGTTGAGAGTTAATGACTAATGATTTAGATACCCTAAGCTTAACGTACATAGATATTACATTACTTTTGCGGAATACATAATACATAACAAAAACAAACACACAAGGATCGTAATAGTTTAGTGTCTTTGGAAACTTGGAATATAAACTTCTAATCATGTTGAATGATCTTCAACAACTCCCATAATTATATTCCGCTATTTGTTTCCTTACCTAAAACCTTTCATTATTTCCTGGGAAAAATAAAACATAAAAAGGGTGAGCACAAATTCTTAGTAAGGGCAAACAGAGAGTACATAAAACAATCCATAAACATTTGAAAACAAAAACATGAACATGAAATATAAACATTAAAACCTTGAGAAAAGACATAAATCTTTGAAGTACGTAAAGAATATATCATAAAGGAACATCAACCATGATAAAATTTCATGGGAATAAAAGATGTTATTGTGACAACCATTCAGAACATGTTATGATTTCGATAGTAGCCAAGGCATTGCTGCCAAGACCATCTTAGTGGACAATGTCCCTTTCTGAATCGAGTTCACTCCTCATTTCAGTCCTGTAACACTGAACCAGATTAACATACCGTTGCAGCCATGTCTATATCATGAGATATAAATCTTTACCCAATGCATTATAGGGAGATATAGGTCCCACCCATCTCATAATGAAATCATTCTTACTTGTGCCACAAAATAAACATACATCATTCATAATAACCCAACGAATAAAATGGGTTTTATAAACATCATCCCATCATCACATAATCCATATAAAAGAAATGTATATAATTTCATAATAAGGAAAGTGAAACCATGAAAATCATAAATACATGATACTTGAAACATACACATATGAAATAATGTCATCTTAGATGAAAAATGGTTTTGATAAAACACTTGAAATGAATTCTTGAGGAAAATATCCTTTCTTCTTCAAAAAAATTTTGCTTTCACAAAATGTCATGAAATTTTAAAAGGAAAATATTTTTTTGAAAATATTCATTAAATATTTTTGAGGAAGCGTCATGAAAATAAGGCTTTATAAAACCGTAAAAAATCCTTTCATGCCGTATTATTTAAAAAAACATTTTTCTCGTACTTTTGCAGGAAAAGTCAAAAAGTATCTCAGATGGTAAAAAAAATATTCCTTACATACCATGTAGTAAAAGTCTAAAATGGGTCAAAAGGACTTTAAACATACATGAAACCATTTTTAGGAAATATGGCCATGGAGGAGAACAATAACCCCAGTAAATACTTACGAATAAACAATCTCGGATAAGAACGAGATTGGAAATGTTATCCCATACCTTAAGTCTAATATGCTTCGTACGTATCCAATCCTCCTGTATAATGATTTAAATAATGTCATTGACTTATTACAGAATCATATTCATTGTTATGATATCATATATGGATCACTTATGACTTAATATTACCCGTTCTTTTGTAAATTCCATGTTAAATAGCGTTTTGGGTAAAATCGTTTAATTTGTCATCTGTGTTTTGACTTGTAATTATTCATATGATTAATTAGATCATGATTAAATAATTACAGAAAATTAAACATGATTTATATATAATATATATTCAGAATATACATATATATAATAGATCAATAAATGGAATGGAATACACTGTTCATGGAGACGATAGGTCGTACGTACGCATAAACGCTGTTTTCGTTTCCTTATTGAGTCAAATGGAATTAAGTAGATGAAATACATATATATATACATAAATAAATTATCATTATTATGTCATATATTTCATGATTATATATTATATATACTTTATTATCATTCATGAATGGTTAATCATTGAGAATGAATCTGATCGCGTCGTGGAGACGGTAGTCCGTATGTACGCACGAGCGATGATATCATTCCCATAATTATTGAATTGAATTGGGGTGGATGATACAATATATCAGAATCAGTATGATTTTATAATAACTATGTATAGTTATTCATTACACCATTATACCCATCCAAGTATGGTGGTGTTGGAAAAATGGATTACACCACGGCGTGGAGACGGTATTCCGTACGTATGCACGCGCGGTGATTTCATTTTCCATAGGATGGATAAAAGGTGAAATCGGGTTGTTTCATACTTATAATAACATATAAGTATTTGAGTGATACTGATGTTATTACTTCATAATAAAACAACTAAAGAAGAAGAAGTGGAAAAAGAAATAAAGTTGAAAGAATCGGTAACAGACATTACCTCTTTTTTGAAGCGCCTCGTTGTGACCTCCACTTAGGGAATTAAAATTGGTCTTGGAAATAGACCATGACCTTTAGGATTTTTCTAGGGAAGTGGAGAAGATAATTTTCTAGGGTTTGGCTGAGCTGGAAGGCTCAAAGTGGTGTGAGGAAGAGAGGGATGACGTGCCCTTTTATAAGGGAGGAGAGGGGCACCTTAGGAAAAACTAAAAATATTATTTTATTATAAAGTCATATTCGATTCTTAATAGCTCCAAATTGATTTATTTATAAGATAAGGTGGGTATGGTTCTAAATACTCTCATCCAATATAATTTAGACAAGTTTAGGTATCAATTTTAACCTTATCATTTAGATTTAACTTAAAGTTAGATAATTTAACTTTTAATGTGTCTTCTTGTTTTCTTACACTATAAGGTTAATAAACATACTATAACAAGCCAAAAGAACCCCAATTTGTTTATTATTAATATATATAACCTTATCTAAGTCATTTGACCGAACCGTAGATTTTTAGGATTAAAATAACAATTAATAATATAATATTTGTTTTAAAAACTATTTTATATCAATTTTGACACTATTTTGTAATTGATTTTTGTGAAACTCATAACAGAAATATTAGTTCTAAAAAAATTAATTAAATCAATAATAACATGTCATATTAACATATAAAATTATTTGAATTCATAAAAATTCTCAGATTACATTTATTTGGGTATTTATAACATCAATTATTTCAATATTTCATTAATAAGATTATACTACATCATCATTGTGTCATAAATAAATTAAATTATTTGATGTCAAAAATTTATAAATAAAATACCATTGTGTAGGAAATATTTTTAAATTTCTAATGAATATTTATAGCCGAATTTATCTTATGTACCACCCTATATTAGAAATTATTTACTTATTAAACTTTGATTTTAACTATTTTAACCCTTCTTTAAATAAATTAATATTAAATGTCCTAATCTAATCCAAGTAGGCCTAAATGGACATATTTTATTCCTATGGTTGGTTTTGGTCGAATTACACTTATCCAATAGAATTAGGACATGTGTTAGGGTAATAATAATATCATTTTTACCCTTAATTACACTATATACTTTTAACCGTGGTAAAAAAAGTAAAAAGTTTCGATTCACCAAAAAATATTTTCATCTCATTGAACCACATTTTACTTAATATCATCAACCATTTCTCTCAGATTTTTGAAATTCCATTCACAGAAGCGGTAAAATGAAATTTTATATAATTTTTTAAATTCTCCTAGGAGGTGGGTAAAAGACGGTGGAAAGTTCAATAAAATATTTATATATCTAAAATTATTATAAAATGACTCCAATAAATTACATTGAACTTATATAGGTTTTATGTATCAATTTTTTCCTAAAATGAAATTAAATAAAATAAATAATTATTTAAATAAAAACTCAGTTTTTAAATAGTAACCCAGTGTATTCACTATTCATCAAAAATTGAAAGTTTTCAGAAAAATACCAAAATTTCACCCTAGGCTAATTACGATATTCCGAATCCAAAAATGAAGTCCATTTTGAAATATAAAATTTATAAAATTTCAAAAAGGTCCTATTACTATTCATAACGGCTAGTTCTAATAATATTTTAATAATATATCGTTGTTTAGTAAAACCCAGTATTGCGTACAACACACGCTATCGAGGAAGGTTGTGATTGCGTGTAATGCAAGCCAAGTCGGGGTTGTGTGTTGTGAAAGACTCCTTTGTTGTTTCGTTATAACAAAATCCAACCATTTTTCATTTATACATTGAATATAAATATATATATACTCAATGTTGCATAGAATGACTATTATCAAATGAACTTTAAATTATCTGTATCACATTCTATGAATAGTGTTGTGTATACTACAAACTAATACAGTGTTGCTTATAGCAAAAGATAATATTGTTAGCATAAAACACATGACATCATATAAATTTAAAAGATTACTTATCATAAAATATCGGGTTGTTACAATCTACCCCCCTTAAATTGAATTTCACCCTCGTAATTCATCGGGGTTATACATGGTTTTCTACTTGAAAGATTCTTTAATTGAAACCCACATCATAAAATGAAATACCAAAACTTAACTTTAAAAACTAAAGTATGAAACATAATGTTTACCCAAATTAACTCATCACTGGGTTTCCACGTAGGAGAATATAGGTGAAAATATGGATATGGAAGAGAAATCTAAACATAAAGTTATGATGGAGGGTGGTAGAGAACATGTCTATGAAAACACCAAAAATCACAAAGTCATAAATTTGTGATGATCTTAGGTAGCATCTGATTCATCAGATATAAGGGCACTAGGACAACATTTTTTGTTTTCAAGATCATTTCTCTAAATTTTAAGAATTTTTATTAGAAGAAATACTTACTTTATTTCGATATAATATCACCGTTGTTCGTGACTTGAACAATTTCCACTTCATCTCTTAAAGAAATAAAGTTGAATTTGTCATTCGTGAAGTGTTAGCAGATCATGTGATAGAATGATGGGTCATTCCATCTGTCTTAATCAAAAGGTTAGCAATAGTTATATACATAACTCCATCTATTGTATATCGTTCCAAAAATGGACTTATACTTCATTTATCATACCACATAACAAAATAAAACTAGTTTATAATATCCAGGGACTTCCTATAGGCCAGTGGTAGGCGATAAAGTCCAGTCTCACTTCGGTTGTGGGTTTGATTCCCACAGCCTTTTCCGATGTGATGGGCCATCGCCCGTCCTGCAGGTCATCCTTTTTCTAAAACTACATTACTATATCATCCCATAAATAATATCGAAAAAAGTTCTATCCTTAAACAATACTAACTTATGTCCAACATAATCCATTCCAATCTTTAGGATTATCTAAAATACTTCGGTCCAAGCTCATAGTATAAAGAAAAAAATTAATAGAAAGGTTATGTACCAAGATTGTGAATACAAGAATTTGTCTCACATTTATCATAAGATATATCTTTTTGGTTCCATTCCAAACACATGAATACCTTAGTCATATATTCTCTTGAAACATAAATTACCGTAGAACCTTAGTAAAAACATGAATACTGTCAAAAGGTAACTCTTTCCACATAACTAAATCCTAAAAAAAATCTATATAATGAATCCATAATATCACTTAGTCTTTATATGAGCTTATGAATACAATCAAACACCTCATTATCTCCTTATCCCTTTATTGTGCGCATATCATCTACTTTCCAAAAATATCTGAATAACCTTCCATGGTTACCGGTACCATTCAATATACACTTTCAAATACTTTAGGAAAAACAATAGTGTAACAATCCTTATTTGATTCTTTATTCCATAGTACCATACATTATTCTTTATAAACATACAATAATTCCACTAACTTCTTAAACCATTGACCGAGCTTCAACAATACTTTTATATCACATATCATTTGTAGTCTCTTCATCATCATCAATATAAATACTACCCATACGGCCATGTTGATTCTTTTCATGAGACTTTCCCTTAGGGAATTGGTTTTCATAATGCCCGTACATTCCACATTTAAAACATTTAACCATTGTTGATATCTTAGAAATACCATTATCATTGTCCATGGCATGAACTAAACCTTTTACTTTGCAATTACTAGCTTTGTGTCCTTCTTTCCCACACCCAAAGAATCTTCCAGTTCCTTTGAAACATTCCCCTTGATTCCTCTTCCCACATGACTTACATGAGGGAAATTGACCTTTTTTTCCTCTATGATCATCATGAAACTCCATATTTCACTTATTATCTGAGTCAGAAAACATTCCAAAGTTGAGATTATTGATCATATTATGAGATTGTTGATTATGCATAATAACGATGTTTGGGCTTCCAAATCCTGTTTCATTTGGTTGATCATGAAGAATATCATCCATTGTCCGTCATGTCCTCCATTATCTTGAATCTTCCTGTTTCCATCCATTTTCTAAAACCCAAAAAGAATAGTGTGAGAGGAAAAAATCATGCTAGGGGAAACGACATAGTAAAGGGGTAGTAACCTCAATATCTAACATCTTAGGTTAAATTCTAAGATCATTACCGTAGTTCTAGGACTATATCCTATACGTATACTTATCCTTCGGGACATCCCTAGACATACCGTAGAAATATCTCTAGAGATCTCACTAACATTTTCGCATCCTAGTTTCCAAAGGTTGACTAAACCTTTCCTTTGATACCAACTATAGAGACTCAAAGCTTTACATACATGGACATTACATTACTTTTAAAGAATACTTAATACATAACAAAAACACACACACAAGGATCGTAATAGTTTAGTGTCTTTAAAAACATGGAATATAAACTTCTAATCATGTTTAATGATCTTCAACAACTCCCATAATGATATTCCCCTTTTTGTTTCCGTACCAAAAACCTTTATTTATTTCCTGGGGAAAATAAAACAAAAAAAGGGTGAGCTCAAATTCTCTGTAAGGGAAAACATAGAGATCATAAAACAATCCATAAACATTTGAAAGAAAAAAACATGAACATGAAATATAAACATTAAAACCTTGAGCAAAGACATAAATCATGGAAGTACGTGAGGCATATATCATAAAGGAACATCAATCATGATAAAATAGCATGTGAATAAAACATTTTATTGTGGAAACCATTCAGCACATGTTATGATCTCCATAGTAGCCAAGGCATTGCTGCGAAGACCATCTTAGTGGACAAAGTCCCTTTCTGAATCGAGTTCACTCCTCATTTCAGTCCTATAACACTGAACCGGATTAAAATACCATTCCATCCATGTCTATCTCATGAGATATAAATCTTTACCTAATGCATTGTAGGGAGATATAGGTCCCACCAATCTCATAATGAAATCATTCTTATTAGTGCCACAAAATAAACATACATCATTCATAATAACCCAACGAATAAAATGGGTTTCATAAACATCATCCCATCATCACATAATCCATATAAAAGAAATGGATATCATTTCATAATAAGGAAATTAAAACCATGTATATCATAATGACATGATACTTGAAACATACACATATGAAATAATGTAATCTTAGATGAAAAATGGTTTTGATAAAACACTTGAAATGAATTCTTGAAGAAAATATCCTTTCGTCTTCAAAATCATTTTCTTTTCACAAAATGTCATGCAATTTTAAAAGAAAAGGATTTTGTTGAAAATATTCATGAAATCTTTTGGAGGAAGCTTCATGAAAATAAGGCTTTATAAAACCGTAAGAAATCCTTTCATGCCGTATAAGTTAAAAAACATTCTTCTCATACTTTTTCTAGAATAGTCAAAAAGTACATCGTATGGTAAAAAAAGATTCCTTACATACCATGTAGTAAAAGTCAAAAATGGTTAAAAAGGACTTTAAAAATACATGGAACCCTTTTTAGGAAACATGGACATGGAGAAGAACAATAACCCTGGTAAATACTTATGAATAAACAATCTCGGATAAGAATAAGATTGGAAAAGTTATCCCTTACCTTAAGTATGATATGCTTTGTACGTATCCGAACCTCATGTATAATGATTTAAATAATGTCATTGACTTATTACATAATCATATGCATTGTTATGATATCATATATGGTTCAGTTATGACTTTATATTACCCGTTCTTTTGTAAATTCCATGTTAAATAGCATTTTGGGTAAAATCGTTTCATTTGTCGTTCGTGTTTTGACTTATAATTATTCATATGATTACTTAGATCATGATTACATAATTACAGAATATAAAACATGATTTATATATAATATATATTCAGAATATACATATATATAATAGATCAATAAATGAAAAGAAATACACCGTTTATAACATCAATTATTTCAATATTTCATTAATAAGATAATTACTGCATCATCATTGTGTCAAAAATAAATTAAATTATTTGATGTCTAAAAATTATAAATAAAATACCATTATGTAGAAAATATTTTTAACTTTCAAATGAATATTTATAGTCAAATTTATCTTATGTATAACTCTATATTAAAAATGATTTACTTATTAAACTTTGATTTTAACTATTTTAACCCTTTTTTAAATAAAATAATATTAAATGTTCTAATCTAATCCAAGTGGGCCTAAATGGTCATATTTGATTCCTAAGGTTTTTTTTGGTCGAATTACACTTATCCAATAGAAATAGGACATGTGTTAGGGTAATAATAATATCATATTTACCCTTAATTACCCTATTTATTTTTAACCGTGGTAAAAAAAATTAAAAAGGTATTATTCACAAAAAATTATTTTCATCTCATTGAACCACATTTTACTTACTAACATCAACCGTGTCTCTCATATTTTTGAAATTCCATTCACAGAAGTGGTAAAATTAAGTTTTATGTAAATTTGTAAATTTTCCTAGGAGGTGGGTAAAAGACGGTGAAAAGTTCAATAAAATTTTTATATATCTAAATTTATTATAAAATGACTCCAATGAATTACTTTGAACTTATATATGTATTATGTATCAATTTTGACCTAAAATTAAATTAAATTAAATAAATAATTATTTAATTAAAAAGTCGGTTTTTAAAAAGTAACCCAGTGTTTTCACTATTCATAAAAAATTGTAAGTTTTCAGAAAAATACCAAAATTTCACCATAGGATAATTTCGATATTCCGATTACAAAAATGAAGTCCATTTTGAAAGATAAAATTTATAAAATTTCAAAAAGTAGGTATTACTATTCATAACGGCTAGTTCTAATAATATTTTAATAATATATCGTTGTTTAGTAAAACCCAGTATTGCGTACAACACACGCTATCGAGGAAGTTCATGATTGTGTGTAATGCATTCCAAGTCAGGGTTGCATGTTGTGAAAGACTCCTTTGTTGTTTTGTTATAACAGAATCCAACCATTTTTCATTTATAAACTGAATATATATATATATATACTCAATGTTGCGTAGAATGACTATTATCAAACGAACTTCAAATTGTGTGTATCACAATCTAAGAATAGTGTTGCGTATACTGCAAGCTAATATAGTGTTGCGTATAGCACAAGATAATCTTTTTGTAGCATAAAACACATGACATCAAATAAAATAAAAATATTACTTATCATAAAATATTGGGTTGTTACAAATGAAGTGTAACTGTCATGAGAACGATGGTGATGTTTGGCTTGAGCCTCAAAGAGGCTTCCTACATATCCCCTCTAGCAGGGAGTCAAAGTCCACATATTTTGGAGGGAGATGTGACACCGTAGTAGGCTCTCTACGTGGATGGGTGTAGGGATGGGACCTGTAGGAAGAAGTACCTTTGGGTTGGGGCCTAGAATCAAGGTGGCGCAGAGGACAATGACCTGATGACATGATGGGGCCTTTGAATTTTTAGCAACTTGAGATTCCTCCTGGCACTCGAGGGGGGAAGACCAGAGATGTGGGTCCCAACAGGGGGGACACCAATGTTTACCAGTGTTTAGGGTTGAACCAGTGGGAGCCTTCCTTCATGCCTTGTCTAAAAGACAGGGATTAAAACTACGTAGTTCATCGTACAATGGCTTAACATCGATTGATGTCTTCAATAGCTTACAATTGAATGGGGGGACAATGGATTAATACTGGATAGGATCACAATGGCTTACTACTGGATGGGGTTACAACAAATTACGGTTGGATGGGGTCACAACAGCTTACCACTGTATGGGGTAGGAACTCAAGGAGGATTATTATGTACCTTGTCTGAGAGACAAGGATCAAACCCATGTAGTTCCGAATGGGTACAGTTTAAATTTGTGAATGTCAAAAAGGGTACATGTAGTTTAACGCCAGGTAGGACAAAGGTGAACTGATGTGAAGGGGGTCCGAACCGATTGTTTTTGGGGTGGAACCTCTGGGAGGCTTCTTACATACCATACCTAGGAGATATATATCAAAGACCACGATGTTCAGAATGGTTGGGAACTGATGTGAAAGGGTTCGCACCAATAGGTGTTAGGCTTGAACCTTGGGGAGGCTTCCTACATAACTTGCATTGGAGACATGGATCAATTTACACATTGTTTGGGATTGATCATCATCGACGTGAAGCGGTCGGGACCAAAAGGAGTTGTGCTTGAACCTCAGGGAGGTATCCTACATACCCTACCTAGGATACCAGGATCAATTTCCACGTATTTTGGGATGCTTGGGCACTAACGGGAATGGGTCGGGACCAGTAGGTGTTGTTCTTGAACCTCGAGGAGGCTTCCTACATACCCTGCCTTGGAGACATGGATCATAATCTGCGTAGTTCGGGATGTTGTGGTGCACAGACTCTAGACTTCCTAGTAAGATGTCATGGTCAATGCTTAGTCAAATCCCATGTGAGTCTTCCTCGGAGTGAGAATCATGAGGCAACAAATAACTGATGATCACATAACAAAAGTTGTGTCCATGGGAAGTGGAATGAGGCATACTCGTGGTTAGCGGACCAGGGATATGGGGATTGGGATTTACCCCTGGATTGAGGCCCGAGGGGTGACAAAGCCCAACAAAAGAGGGATTTGGCACGGAATTGAAGATGGTTCTGGTTTCTATCCCTCCTTATGGTCTTTGGCCAGGAAGAATATAGGAGGAGCAGGGATGCTGCCTCTGGCATGAAATACTAGGGGCTTACACCAAGGTGGTTTCCCTTTCCCTACGAACAGATGCCACTCCAGTAAACAGGATCTCATTCCATGTGAGGGAGATTTCACTCCCCTAAAGACCAGTGGGCATAGAGAATGTCTGAGTTGGGGCACCCCACATAGGATGCACATAGAGATTCCATAGTTTAACGTCATGTGGTGAGGAAGATGGTGCATGGTAGTTTAATGTCCTGCATATCATACAAGGCGTGTTCACTCGGCACCCCTAGGAATAACATGACTGATACTGGACCGCCCTTGGTTAAGGGAAGGCATCATCCATTCCATGGTATTGGGATGTCGTGGAGTGAACCATTGAGGGGCCCATGTTAGCATAGCTATATGAAAAAGAAATATTCCTTAGCATGCCAATTCGATGAATCATGAGGTGAAGCAACATAATGGGATGCAACACCCAATGGACTTTGAAATCACTTCGTGCAAACCTAGAGGGTCCCATTGAAAACAAGGGTGTGACCCGGGTGTGTTGTGCATTATAGGGTCGTAGACATGGTGCCTTAAGGTAAGGACAACATAAGGATCACACAGGGAGGGTTACGCGCAAGATGAGAGGTTGCACGTAAGAAGGAAATACTGCGTGCAAAACAAAAGGGTGTGTGCAAAATGAGAGGTTGCGCATAGGACGTAATGGTTGCACGAACAATAGGTTCTATGTAAGAGGAAAGTTTCCTGTAGGGGAGATCTTTTTCATGAAAAGTCCTTGGGGTAAAAAAATGGATGAGGATTACAACAAAGAGGTCCCACACGAAGGAGGACACTTGGGGTACCTATCACGCATGATCCAATACCTTGAAGACATAGTGTTTTTCACGCCGTCATGAAAGAGGTGTCTCTAGCATAGTAGAGAACTAGTTTGTCTTCTTTCACCGTCCTCGAAGTGCGGATGTATGCTTTCTTTTAGAGCTGAAGTCCTCAGAGGCGGCATGCAACGAGTGTTGTGCAAAAATGACCATTTGATGCTGCTTGGGTCGTACAAGGTTTTGCACACTGAAGAACAAGTTTGTGTGACTTTTGTTGATGTCGCATTGGGCGTGGAATGGTTTGTGCACTGTTGGGTACCTTTGTGGTTGGGACTTAACTTTTTCTCGAGCACGCGGATGCGCAAGGGACCCTTTGACATCGCATTGGGTGTTCAAGATTTTGCATACCGGGAGGAGTGTTGAACGCAGATCTGTGCTGTTGTGTGCAATCACCTATTGCGGTTTTGGGTGCTTTGTCATGAAAGTCTGCCTTTCACATTGTATTGGTGCACAAGTGCTTTCACATCGAAGGGTCTTTTGCATGCAACCATTGAATTTTGTGCGCACCTGCATCCTCATTTAAGGAATATTCTCCTTCCCCTCTAAATACATTGGTTTCTCTTTATCATTCCAATCCTGGAGTTATCAGAAGTTCATCCTCAACAAATGCACCCCCTCCCTCAGAATCAAGGCTGAAGGGGGACCAAAAGGTCGGATTCTGAGTGTCCCACTGAGAAGTGGGAAAGTACCCATTCGGTGCATGACAAAACACGATTTGAGCATGTAAACCCCTTTCGAACGAGGAGAAAATTCTTTCTCACCAATAAATAGGTTGAGGGACCACACATAGGCCCCTACATAGTCTTTTTTTATGATATGTTCTTTTTTCCCGTGTGTGAAAACTGTCCTAATCCACGCATAAGTTTCCCCAGATGACTCCGAGTTTTGCATGCTGCCCGACCTTTTTTCATGTAGATCGATACTCTTTCACTCTGTCATATATTATGTAAGACGATTCATCATTCTTTCGCGTCCATACCATAGGATTTCACAAATGGACATCCAACATACTAAGGCTGAGAGGGACACCAATGCAGCTAGAAAAATGACTCAAATGATCATGAACCCTCCTATTTATCATGCGAGGAGGGTCGTGTCTGAAAACCAGATGCATTTTGGCATACTTATGAAAGATAAAAAATATTATGTTCTGAGTGATAGCCTACTGTTATGGAACTTTGGAATTCTAGAGGAGGTATTGATGCCCGACATCAAGAATGATACATTGCGGTCATGTGTGATTCGCAAGGATAGTCTCCCACAATTCCATTATACAAACAATATCCATCCTGCTTGGGAAACACAGAACACATCCATCTATGTCATAAATTAAAAGACCGTGAATGTTGTGGGGAGAGATCTGATTCCCAATGAATCTCCCACTATTTATGAAAGTTCTTTCAGAAGTAGTATTACTTGAGAGATGAAGGTTCGACAGGAATGGTATTTCAGATTAGGTGGAATCATCCCCAATGAATGGGCATGGGTGTACTAGGTACACTAGGAATGCGAGGGATTTAGGAAAGAGATCTAGTATATCAGACTTTTTGAAGCCATTTGGACGTCCCAATTCCACTACTACTGATAGCAGGATCTGGTAGCACAGTTATTCAGTCCCTAGTCCCCAGATACCAACACCATCCACCTCCACAACTGGGAGGTGGGCACCAGTCTGTGGGACATCCACTGTATTGGGGGATCCCCTAAGAGAGGTACCAGTATGACTAGTTCCTCTCGATGGGGAAAGTATGGGGGGATATGACATGCACCCCCATCCTATCATGGCACCTGCTAGAGATGGCTAAAGAGGGGATGAAAATAAAATATATTCTGAATGACATATCTTTTTCAGGGGGTTTTAGTCATTTCATTACACTGGACATGGATGTAAACATGTCGAGCCAAGGGAAGCAATGACTGAACCCATCTCAGAGTAGAATGGTAAGATCATACTATAGGGTCCTAGAGGCAGGATCATACAGATGGTGGGGATTTGGCATAAATTAATTTCGGGACCCAAATGTATGATATAATGGGTTTCTTGCAGGATTCTTGAAAGGATGGTAATTACCAATGAGGGACACATGGATGGGGGTCTTCCCGGGAACTCTACTGATGTTTGGGATTATGGCAGTGAAGAATAATGTTAACCTTGGGGTGCTAGTGTTAGCCATGTTGTACAGTATTCTGGGGCGTATCTCAAGGTGAAGTATGCCCAGGAGGATATGCGGAGCATTCCATATTTTCCATGGTTGGGTCGTAGCCCATTGTGGTGGGCATGACTTCCCAAATTCCATTAACCCCTGGTAATGGTATGTGGACCACCCTCTTGAACATTGTGTGAATTCTCCTACTGATGCTCAGAGAAGAGGTAATCAAGCACAAGATTGGAAGCCGCACCCACTACAACATCCTCCCATTCCAAAACTCATTCGGTCAAATGGTAGATGATGGGTGGGTCACATTAGACTGGAGGGTGTAATTGAAATGTATCTGTGGTAGTGTGCTAGTAGTTCGGATTGATGATAAAATCATTTGGTAACTGTACGTGCCGACCAAGTTCCCCAGGTAGTTCGGCTGCAGGAAACGGATGCCAAAGAATGTATATATAGAGGTTTGTGAAGAATTACTTCCTTTTATTCTTTACCAACTGTGGCTTATGATTATAACAACAAGATTGGCCTAAATCATCACTCTTTCCCCCACCGACATTAGTGGAGGCCTATCGATAGAGTATGCCAAATTCTGGACACAAACATATCCCGAGGAGATTCGTTGGAAATGCATCCGGAAACTCAAGGTGGTGAGTACATGACCCGAAGAGCAGGGAGGTAGACAAGTTTCCACAGGAGAAGTGAGGTAAAGAATGGGCCAGATGGCTAGCATGGAACATGCCGATACTTTATCGGAAGGATCATCACAAGATGATAACATGCCTCCACCTTCCAGGGATTGGTGGTCCCACATGTGGCCTCATGGGCCTTCTAGAGAACTTACAGGAATGAAAATTAGGTTCCTCCTGAAACCGAATGGGGATGATATCTTACCCTCTCTATGGTCTGCCTGGAGAACAATGTGGCAGTCAATGTTCATTGAAGAATTGTGGTGGAGGTTGGTATGCACCGAGCACAATTTTACAGACTTAGGGAACATAAAGATTCCATATAGGGTAAACATTCATTATCAACATGTATACCTAAAATATATGGATATGTACGCATTATAGTAGGGGAAGTATAAAGAATCACATCTCCTGGTGAATGTGACGCTTGGATTGGGACATGACCTAGAGGAGATGCCATCTGAGGATGATAGTATAGGAGAAGAATAATAATAAGAAGAAAAATAGGAAGAAGGGGAAGAAAGAGAAGAATGTGGAGATGAAGAAGAAGAATAAGAATAAGGGGACCATGTTGAAGGTCTTGGTGTTGAGGGACCCTCAAAATCACCTACTCACCAGCGAAGCTCTCGGGAGAGTGGTGAAATTGTAGGCTTTGACACAGAACTGGAAGAGTAGCTTGGGGTATGTTTAACTCTTATCTCCACTGGCCTTTATCTTCTCACAATCCCAATATATCAACTGAAATATGTACTTTTTAAGAATACATGGGAGAGGGTACCCATGAATCCTTCCCCATAGGGGATGAAGATGTGCCTATAGAGGCCGGGGAGCATTGTCAGGAGCCTGTCCTCAGGACCGAGCATGGTGGGGTGCCGACTATGGCTAGAGTAGATGATGATGATCCAAAAGGAAGAGATGAGATGACCAATACTAAGTCCCCCACAATTCCCACAATTCAAGATGATATGTCACCGGTGATCAGGTTAAAAAGTGTTGAAGGCTCTCTTATGATGGCAGATCCTGCCATGACACAGGCATTGGACACTTTCGGACTTAGATCTCATAAGTCTACCTTAATTGGATCTCATCTTTGCTAAGGAATATATATAACTAAGATATTTAATCCCAATGTTGTGATTGAAAGTATGGAGGCTCGACAAACCATCGAGTCTGAGACATCTATAGGAGACCTATAGGCATCTACATCAGCATTTAAAGAAGCAATTACCCTAGGTGGCCCTGCTCTAGTATTTGATGAGCTGGAGGCTACAATCATAGGAATAAATGCTTCTTGGGTAGAGCTCCTATAACAGGGGTTATGACTGTGAAGAATAATGGATTCTAGAAGAGGACCCTACCATCGAACTCATTATTTCCTTCTTGGAGTACCTACCTGAAGACACCGAAATGATAGACGATTTCGACTCAGACGCGGTTGAGAAGAGTCATATGACGCAACGCAAGGCATGGAAGTGCATTAAATGTTTTCTTGATCTGATGAAGGTGGAATGACTGAACCGGATGGGGTCACTCTGCACCTGGCTATTCTTCCTCTATGCTGGAGGGGTAAATGCTAACCACCTTCACGTAATGATCTATGATTACATGATAGAGAAGATACAGAAGAATAACCAACGTTCTGACATCACCCAGTTCCAAAATGAGTCAAAGAATACTCATGAATTCCTGATGGTGGAGTAAAAGGTTCGATTCCATGAAGGGAAGGTGAATGAAATTGAGATATTCATTGAGAACCAATCTGAGATCATTGAGTAGTTGAGGGCCCAGCTGGCAGATGCCCTGGAGAATATAGTGCAGGAGAAACTCCCAGTGACTGATCTCCAAGCTAAAAAAGTGAGGGAACAGGTGATAACTAATGAGTTATGATCTACATCCACTAATAAAGAGAAATATCTCTGGGGGAGGGGAGAAATCATGGAAGATACAAGCTAGACATCTGTAATACTTGAGCAATTCTTTCAAAATTATAATCCTTATGGGTTTTTTTGGATGAACCCATAAATTTTTCACCCTTTGTTTCTTTTTAATCCAAACTGTGTTCCTAAATAGATTATTCACTTACTTGGTTAGTTTAATTCATTCTAACCACAACCGAGAAATAATTAACAATCTCTCTATAAGCTCACGTGGGTCATGTCCGATGTGAAAAACAAGGGATGGTCACATTGTCACTTCATTTGTTTGTGGGAATGCCAGCAAAATTTCGGGCATCCAAGTTATAAATGACCCATACAGGATCCTGATAAGAAAGGGGGAGGACTTATAAGATAATGAAGCTCTCAAAAGAGTCTAATTATTATCTTCCCAATGTACTCTAGTGCACGAGTGGGGTAACACCATGGGTGTTGGAATTGATCCAAACATAGGGGATTGGAAAGTGTGAATCATGATGCCCAAGATTTGGAACATTGTAGGGATGGCATGAAAATGAAGGATTATTTTTGAAGTTATTCGAAACACATCATCCTTATCACGTTAGACTAAAATGGGGATAAAAAATCAGGGCCAACTGTTGACCATGTTTGAGACATGGGTCCTAACTCGAAATTTCATCCATTAGTCTTCCAAAATGTTAGCCCAAGAAAGTAGGTGATCCATAAGTCGAGAATAGATACTGAAATGGGGTACCTTTAGACATGAAAGAGGAAGAAGGTCCAAATAATTGGCATTCAAAACATGGAGGGTGCAGTGATGGGTTGTTTGGATGGAGTACAACACTCTTGAAATTATGCAACTGTGGTGAAGACACATTAGGTTGGCACGTCAGTCTAATCAGGGATCATACCAAATTCCAAACAGGACCTCACTGTTAAGGAAATGTAATACCTTTTAGTTTTACATCACACCAATAAAGATGATAAACATGTAGTCTAAACATCGTACGGGGAGGACGGTGCACATCATTTAAAGGTCACGCTGCCTAGACCAAGATCGAGGTTGAGGGGAAAGAATTGTTAATGACCCTAGGGATAGGACCAAGGCCAATTTCTTGGACATCCCTATATATCTCATGTGAATGAGAATCAATAAAAACAAATTTCTAAAGTACGGTGTGGATGGAGGCCAATGCTGATATGGAAAATCTTCTCGGGCGAGGAAGTTGGCGCATCCCATAGTTTTCATGGGGCATCCTGAACTTGTTCAGGGTTGAACTACTATTTAGTGTCATGCGTTGATGTCATATGGGATAGTGTAGTTTAACGTCATATGATTGGGTGGGGATTTAAAGGGGAGATTCACAAAAGGGAGTATGTGATGCGGTAACTATAAAACCAACATGAATGAGAACATAAAGAGTCTACACCACACCACGCATCCCTAAAGGATGTTCTTTAGGTCGAGGGACAAAAAGTGATTGTTAGGCTAGGCCTGAGGCAAAGTTATTTTTAATTATTATGTACCCCATGAGGATGGTAATCAAGCCGCATGTAGTTCTGAGAGTGAAATTTAATGTCATGCGAGATGATGAAAGTCATGCATGGCATGGCTATGCCAGTACGTGTCATACCAAAACTACTAAGCCCACATGAGTCGTGCTTGATGTGGGAATCAAAGAGTAGTGATGAAAACTTCCTTGTATTGGGACACACACATTATGGGAAATGGGACTCTATGTTAATGGCATCCCCAAAATGGTGACCAGCCAAATTAACACACCTAGATGTGTGAAAGTGTAAAGCCAAGTATGTTGAAATTCCACTTGTATGTAAGGAAGTGAAAAAATGTGAATTGTGATGCTCGAGGTCTAGACCACAATTATTTTGTCATGATGGTAGGTGATAAATGTTTAACATGTTTGAAATATAGCATCCATATCATGTTACCCTAAAATGGGGATAAAAAAATGTTGGTCGACCACAAACAATGTTCGAAACACGGGACCTGTCGCAAATGTCATATGAGGTCTTCCGGGATGTTGTCCCAAGATGGTAGGTAAGCCAATGAAGCATGAGACCATGCCATAAAGGGGTTACCTTCTGACATGGTAGTGGATGAGGATCCATATAAATGGCTCACAAAACTTGGACATGGAATGGGGGAGTGACCTTGTAAAAATTCCACACTTCGGGCTCTTTGTCCCAATGCATCTAAGTTCAAAAATAAGATGTACCATATAGAGTGTTTCGAGTCCCTTATCAATGACAAGAATTCTGGGGTTGCAAGCTTACCACATAAGGTCATAAGATGGGCGATTAAGGGGGGATTGATTTAATGAATTGTGCACATTGAGATGAAGTAGACAAACCTGATGCATAGTTCCCAAAGTGATATCAGTGTTTAGGGTCATATAACTCAGACCAGATGGGAAAAGGCTAGGTAGGAACATGGTGCGGCTATTGAAAAACCTGACATGAATGACAACCCATGAGGTACACTCCACACCACATGTTCCCAAAAATGATCGAGCCAAGGTTATGAAAAAAGAGGGTCATATTTTAGATTCCTATGGCTGGACCCAAGGACAAGATGCCAATGCATTCTTATGTATCCTATGAGGATGTGAATAAAGCCATATGTAGTTATTGAAGATTTCGTACTGTTTAATGTCTTGCAGAAAGGACATGAAGTGGTCTTAGTTTATGGCCTTAGAGCTCAAACAATCGATGGAACTGAAAGAGGGAGACACTTGATGATATAATTACTAAACCCGACGTGAATGAGGATAATAGGAGTCTTTATCACCACAATGTGCTCCCCCTGAAACATCTAGGTCGATGGACCAAAACTGAAAGATAGGCTAGGATCAAAGCAAAGTGCCTGGGAATTTCTATGTACCCCATGAGAATGGGAATCAATCCATACGTATTTCTGAAAGTGGCATGGTAAGGTACCAATTCCAATGATAATAAGTTCGTGTGGGTCTAGCCTCCACACTAAAAGAAGAGGAATATGATACTTCTTGTCAGTCCTTTAGGATGAATGTGTGTTTTTTTGTGAGGCGATGGACCTAGGATGGAGATTCCAAGCACTATCACGAGAATCAAGTCGTATGAAAGTGTTGAAAAATGGTATGGTGGGTGACTTATACCCAACATAATGTCCCCTCGAGTGAGGATATCACAATGTGGCACTGTTTTTCATCGTGCGGCCATGATGATATTGTCACAGTTTAGGGTCATGTGATTGGACCAACCTTTGCACATTAACATCTCGTAGTGAAGACACAATAGTTTAATGTCATGTGGGACTAGGCAGCATGGTTTAAAGTCATATGTCTCAGACACATACTTGAGAAATGAGGATCAAGAGAGGATATACATGGTGTGATAAATCATACCTGACATGAATGAGGACGATTTACTCATTACACTGTGCGTGATTCCAGGAAAGAAACCTTGGGACTAGGGGCCAAAATATGTTACAGAATATGTGATAGGAGAGAGTAGCTCTCAGATGGGAGGTACGTGATGAATCTCTTGCATACCTAATGTTAATAAGGACATCAATACATACCACACAACACAATACTAGATGATAACTTCGTCCAGGGATGTCGAAAAGGGTTGCGGGACCTCAGAAAAGGTTTTCCCATAGGACTATAGACATATGACCCCTCATGTAGGTATTTCCCAACCACATCTACTAAGAACACGTGATCAATGCTAGGTGTGGGAGAGATGGAGTAGGACTAGGCTCTACAAATCATATAAGGTTCTGATAGCTGGACTCATACTCCTACCCGAGGCAGACTAAAGCTTGAAGAGACAGTGGGGTGGAATGGACCACTACACTCGATATTTGGGAAATATAGGGGTGGTGACAATGATAGAGGATAGTTTTTGAACAAGTTTTAAATACATCATCCATATCGTGTGACCTGAAATGGGATCAATAATTGGGAATCGACTATTGACTATATTTGCAGCTTGGGACTTATAATAATATCCTATTCAAAACCCTCAAGGACCTCGGCCTGAAATTGTAAGAGAGCCCTTGGGCCAAGAATCCATGTCATTTGGGGGTCCTTTAAAATGTGATAGATGATTAAAACCCAAATGAGGAGGGACAAAAAGTATGGAAAATGGGTGGGAGCATGTCTAAGTAGAATTTGACACTCTAGGTCCTAAACTAGAGTAATCCTGGGCACATTAGTGAATTGCCTAAGGGGGTCGAGGGGCCCAATTCAAGAGCATCTGACTTGAAAGGATGAGTGTGGATCATGGACAGAAAGATCTCTTAGGAGGGATAGGTACGTAGAGGGTGTATTTCGTGAATGATGACATAATCTCATGCCACACAACATACCTCCTCCTGAGGACTCAAGTCAGGGGGTTGGAATATGGGGAGTTTTCTAGTATACCTGGATAGTCCCGAAGAAATGATTTTTAGGTGGTCCTACATATTCTATGAGAATGGGAATCAAGCCACACGTAGTTCTATAACTTGTTGTACAGTTTAATGTCAGGAAGCAAGGCCGAGAGGTGGAATTCGTATGGAATGGTGACTAACCCGATGTGAATGAGGGAATAATCCCACACACGTTATTCCATTCAAAATTCCTGAAGAGAATTTGGACAAGGGAATCAAAAGAAATGGGTGGTAAACCTAGCTGGACCCAAAGACAGAGTGTTTGAGTTTTCCTACGTATCACATAATGGTAGGAATTAAGACAATCATGGTTCTGGAAGTTGTCATCCAGTTTAACAACGTGTGGTAAAGACGATGGAGATCTTAGTTTATGGTCGTAGATATCGCACCGTAGATGCCCATTTTAATTTCATGTGCATGGGACATGGGGGGAACCATCATGCCTACTATTTGGGAAGCCACAACATGGAAACAATGATCGAGGATAACTGCTGACAATGTTCGCTACATAGTATCCATATTTTATGAATAGGGATAGGGAAAACAATTGTGCATTGACCATTTACCATATTCGCAACATGAGACATATATCAATTGACATCTATAATCCTCAAGGACTTTGTCCTATAATGGTAGGATTTCCCTTAGGTCGAGCATAAATTCAATTCAGAGACCCTTCCAGATGCGAGGGGTGATGAATACCCAAAATGGAGGGGATGAGCAATGAATGGATATGACTATGCAGTTTAATTTCGTGATGGATGTGACTCAAAGGGATACCTTGGAGTTTGGGGAAGAGCCTACGAACAATATTTCTGGGAGGTCTTATGTATCCCATGAGAATGGGAATCATGCCATATGTAGTTCGGAAAGGGCCATGCAGTTTAATGTCATGCAGTAATGATGTGGAAGGATTGAAGAACAAGGAATGGCACGTTGAGAGACCTTCATAATCTTGTCGCGAGTAGGGCCAAATAATCATAGGATTCACCATATGGTATACTCTAAGGGAAATACACCTAGGAGGGGTAGTCAATCGAAAAGAGTTTGGGGGTTAGACTCAAAATGAGATGTCCGTGAGTTTCTACAGATCCAAAGTATAATAGAATTCAGCCATACATAGTTCTAAGAGTGCAGTTTAACATCTTGCATGATGAGATAGTTTAAATTCATTTTGGACCAAATAGTTTAAGGTCATGTAGGACCCTCCATAGTTTAAGTTCATGTAGAACCATAATGCAGTTTAGGGTTTTGCAGGGCTGTATAATTTAAGGTCACACAAGAACATAAAACTCCAAAAAAATTATTTCATGAGGAAATTGGCATAGGTGCGAGGAGTTATACTCTCTCCACCTAAGGTTACCATGGAGTATGTTTTATTGGGATACACCTTGTGGATGATGTATGGTCCCTCCCATTTGGTCTCTAATTTGGGAGGTTTTTGTCTAGGTATCATTAGTGTTTTCAAGGCCAACACCATGTCACCAATCAAGAAAGAGTGGAGGTGAATTATTTTTGTTGAAAGCTCTAGATATCTTATTCTGCAACCTTTCCAGACAGTGCAGGGCATGAAGCATGTTCTTGTTGACTGCTTCCCATTCTTCTTGATGGAATACAACTACTTTATCTAGGACATTCTGATTGTAGAAAGTTGTAGGTAATGAAGTAAATGGAATATGGAAGGGAAGGATGCCCTCTGTTCTATTCAGATAGAAGTATGGGGTCACCTGTGTGGAATTACGAGTTTTTGTCGGATAAGTCTAGAGGGCATTGGGGACCTTGTCTAGCCAACTCTTCTTATTATGACCAACCATTTTCTATAGATTATTATAGAGGGGTTGGTTGAAATCCTATATCTATCCATGTTCTTGTGTATGATAATGGGTGGTATGGTTAGAATAGATGTTGTACTTTGCATACAATTTCTTCAGCTCAGCTGCATGGAAGATCGTGCCATTACCAGTGAGGATGGTGTGATGGAATTCAAATCGGTAGATGATATTGGAACTCCGAATATAAATGATGAAACATGCCTTGACATACTTGAGCGGGACTTCCTCTTCCCACATGGAAATGAAATTTTTTCATGTCAGGATGAACCAGAATTGGCGTGCTATCATAGGTGGATATGTTCGCACGACATCGACCCCCCAGACCAAAAAGGAAAAAGAGTACATGGTAGTATGGAGATGCACTTGTGGATAATTCATAAAGTTGGAATGAATTTGGAATGCATGGAACTTTTGGAGATCTTGATGTAGTCATGAACCATGTAGGGAAAAAATACCCCAGTTTTCAGAACTGGTGAAATACATTCAGTCTAGTCAGATGAGCCCTTCAAGAACCGGAAGGTAACTCTTGCATGACACGAGAAATATCTACTCCTTGAATAAAACAGAGGAGAACCCCATCAAACAAGTGCTTGTAGAGGACTTGGTCAAGACCAGGACATCATTGTATGGTGAACTGCATTACGCGATATCAGATTCTCTCAAACATAGTATAATTTGCAGGGAGATTACTATTTTGGAGATACTCGAAAATGGAGGTTCCCTAATTAGAATTCACCTCCATCAATGCATCTGGGGAACCTATAGGTGTTGACATGGAGGATTTGTCTGTAAGATGGCTCACCTGTAGGCTTTCATCATCATCTGGAGTGACGAGAGTGGTGACTCTCCAGTGGGACACGTGTATTATCAAATAATCCTTCTTAGGCTCTAAATGTGATTCATCTAGGCTGGAAAATGCATCTAATCTACCATTATGTGACTGAGGGACATGAGTAACTTCTGGTCGAGATGGGAACGAGGCCATCAGTTGGAGATAGTGTTCTAACAACGGTACGAGCATTGGATTCTGGATGACATAGTCACCTTTGATCTTTTTAATGACTAGTTCGGAGTCCACTTTCACATGAAAGTGGGGAAAATAAATATCAAGGTATATATCAGGGTCATTAATGAGTTCCTGATACTCTACCACGTTGTTGGTGAAACCGTCTAAGAGAAGGAAAGAATATTCCAAAACAACTTGTGCTAGAGTGATGAAGAAGTCACTAAGGCCTACAGTGTTTATTCTGGGGTCATTGAGCCTTAATTTGGTCGGGCTCTAGGAAGAACCATCAAAATTAATTATCTAGCATAGAATGGATTGCTCTACTGAGAGGATTTCCTCATCATGAATGTTAAGGTTCAAAGACTTGTCCATGGGAGTTGGATGAGTGGTGAGAAAATTATATAATTCTATCCCCTTGATTTCCTTCTTTGGAATGAACCAGATATTGAACTACTGATGGATTAATTCCATCAAGCTAGATGGACATTCATCATGGGGATGTTTCGGATGTTCTTCAGTGGATCCACTCAGGACACTAGCTTTACCTCATGGTGCTACAAGTAATGTCACAATTTCTGTACATTGAATACCAGCGTGAGGTTGCTCTTCTCAATAAGTGAGTATATGGTCTATGTGTAATGAAGCATGCAACTGAGGTAGTAAATACTGTTATCTATCCCCTAGTTATTTTTCTAGGTGAGAAGGGAGCTGAGAGACCATTCCAAGGTGATCACATAAAGGACCAATGACTTTTTGGAGACATGTGGCATTAAGACCAGATACTGGAGAAGATTTTAGAGACCCGAAGCTTGACGTACATGGACATTACATTACTTTTGCGGAATACTTAGTACATAACAAAAACACACACATAAGGATCTTAATAGTTTAGTGTCTTTGGAAACTTGGAATATAATCTTCTAATCGTGGTGAAAGATCTTCAACATCTCCCACAAAGATCTTCATTTTTTAAACCTAAAACCTTTCTTTATATCTTGGGGAAAAGAAAACATAAAAGGGTGAGCTCAAATGCTCAGTAAGGGTAAACAAAAGAAATATCAATCACATCATTTTCATAAGAACATAACATTTTAGAAATCTTAACCTACAAAAGAGAGCATAATTTCATAACATGGGATAAATCATAGTAGTGAAATGAAATCCCAATAATCATAACTTAAAACATGAAACTTTGTGGCATACACACATAATCATAGATAATCATATCTTATTAGTCAAGACTCATTTCCAAGACTATCTTAGTGGACAAAGTCCTTTTCTGAACCGAGTCACCCTCGTTTCAGTCATGTTTCACTGAACCGGTATAACCTACCATTCCAGCCATGTCTATCTCATGAGATATAAAATCTTTACCCAATGCATTGGAGGGAGATATAGGTCCCACCCATCTCATAATGATACCATTCTTATGTGTGCCACAAAATCTTCTATCATACATCATTGCATAACCCATGTAATAAAAATGGGATTCTTAAACAACATGACATCATAAAACAATTCATATAAGATAAATGAATTCATAAAAATATTTCCATCACAACATAATCAAATCCATGTAATAATAGGGATAGAAACGGAACCCTATATTATCATAGATGGAAAATAATTTTGATAAAACACTTGAACTCCATTCTTGAGGAAAATATCCATTCAAATTCAAAAACATTTTCCTTTTTAAACATGTCATACAATTTTAATCTAAAGAAGTTGATTAACAATAAACCTGAAAACTTTTAAAGGAATATTCTTGGAAATAATGTTTTAAAAATCCATTCATGTCGTATAAGTTAAAAAAACATTCTTCGTACATTTTTCAGAAAAGTCAAAAAGTACCTCGTACGAAAAACGACAAAAGATTCCTTTCATATCTTTTACTAAAAACTCACCAAAGGGTAAAATTGGATTTAAACAATTGAAGGTGGATGGAAATAATATTACATATTTATGAAACATGTATGTGGATGATAAAATACACCCTAGTAAATTTCAAATTATAAACAATCTCGGATAAAAATGAGATTGTGATATTTTCCCTTAATTTTGGTCTGATATGCTTTGTACGTGTCTGAACATCCTGTATAATGATTTAAATAATGTTATTGAATTATTACAGAATCATACTTATTTTTATGATATCATATATGGTCATATTCTTAGCTTATTATTAGTAATATTTCATTACTACTTGTTATTCGGGTGTTTATTACTTTTTGTTCTTATGCGTGTTTTGTCGAATAAATTATTATTCTTCTTTTTAGGTTATAGATAACTCATTTATATAATGGTATTAGTGTAATATATATCATATTAATTCATTCAATTAATTTATATAATCATTATGAAATGAAGATCATGCAGAACGAGTCGCATCACATCGTGGAGACGGTATTCCGTACGTACGCACGAGTGATGATATCATTCCTATGATCGTGGAATTGTATTGGAGTGTATGTATACTATTTAAGAATCAATATCACTTTATAATAGTCATATATAGTCATTATTTAAACCATTATACCCATCCAAGTAAGGTGGTGGTGGAAAATAGATTTCACCAAGGCGTGGAGATGGTATTCCGTACGTATGCACGCGCGGTGATTTCGTTTCCGTAGGATGGATATATGGTGAAATAGGGTTGTTTCATACTTATAATAAAATATTAGTATATGATTTATACTGATGTTATTACTTCATAATGAAACATCCTAAGAATAAGAAATGTAAGAAGAAATAAAGATAAAAGAATCGGTAATGGACATTACCTCTTCTTTGAAGCGCCTCTTTGAGATCTCCCTTTAGGGCACTAAAATTGGTCTTTGAGGAAGACCAAAACCTCTAGGATATTTCTAGGGAAGTGGAGAAGATAATTTGGCAGGGTATGTCCGAGCATGAAGGCTCAAATTTATGTGAGGAAAAGAGGGAGGAGGTGCCCTTTTATAAGGGAGGAGAGGGGTACCTTTGGAATAACTAAAACTATTATTTTATTATAAAGTCAAATTCGGTTCTAAATAGCTCCAAATTGATTTATTTCGAATATAAGGTGTAGATGTGTCGAAATACTCTCATACAATTGAATTTAGACAAGTTTAGGTTCCTATATTAACCTTATCTTTTAGTTTTAACTCTTAGTTAATTCGATTGACATTTACCATGTCACTTTGTATTTTTATATTATATAGTTAATAAACATATCATATACATCCAATCTACCGCCAAGATGTGTTTTATTAATATATATAACCTTATCTAAGTCATTTAGCCGAGCCTTAGATTTTTAGGAATAAAATAACAATTAATAATATAATATTTGTTTTAAAAACTATTTTATGTTAATTTTGACACTATTCAATAGTTTATTTTTTTGAAACTCATAACAGAATTATTACTTCGACCAAAGTTAATTTACTTAATCCTAACATGTCATATTAACCGATAAAATTAGTTTAATTCGTAAAAAGTCTCAAATTATACTTATTTAGGTTTTTATAATATCAATTATGTCAGTATTTCATTAATAAGATAATTACTGCATCATCTTTGTGTTATAAATAAATTAAATTATTTAATGTCTAAAAACTAAAAATAAAATACCATTATGTATGAAATCTTTTTATATTTCTAAGGAATATTTATAGTCGAATTTATCTTATGTATAACCCCATATTAAAAATTATTTACTTATTAAACTTTGATTTTAACTATTTTAACCCTTCTTTAAATAAATTAATAATAAATGTCCTAATGTAATCCAAGTGGGCCTAAATGGTCATATTTTATTCCTAAGGTTGTTTTCGGTCGAATTACACTTTTCCAATAGAATTAGGACATGTGTTAGGGTAAAAATAATACCATCTTTACCCTTAATTGCCCTATTTACTTTTAACTGTGGTACAAAAAAAGTAAAAAGTTACTATTCACCAAAAATTATTTTCATCTCATTGAACCACATTTTAGTCCTTGATATTAACCGTGTTTCTCGGATTTTCGAAATTCCACTCACAGAAGCGGTAAAATTATGTTTTATGAAAAATTCAGTTTTTTAACTACCACTTAGTGGTTTCACTATTCATCAAAAAATGAAAGTTTCCAGAAAAATACCAAAAATTAGATCTAAGATATATTTGATATTATGAATTCAAAAATGATGTCAATTTTATCAAATTCAAAACATTTCAGTTTCATTAATTAATTAACAATTAATTCCTGTCGTCAAAACAAATAGTGTGTTCTTAAGAGATAATAACTATCAAAAGATTGACACTTGTTTATGACTAGTTTAAATGTGAAATTACATCCAATGACCAACATTGTATTAAATTGTAAAAATATATTCTAAATATACTTTAAAACCACTCAAATTAATAATTTATCACTAAAAATTATTTTGATTAAAAAAGTTGTTTTTAATTATAATTTAGTAATTTTCAGTATTCATCAGAATATGAAAGTTATCCGAAAAGTACCAAAATTTCACCTTAGGCTAAATTAGATACTCCGAATCCAGAAATGAAGTCCATTTTGAGAGATAAAATTTCTAAAATTTTAAAAGGTGGTTATTACTATTCATAACGGCTAGTTTTAATAATATTTTAATAGCATATAGTTGTTTAGTGAAACTCAGTATTGCGTACAACACACGCTATTGAGGAAGGTCGCGATTGCGTGTAATGCAAGGCAAGTCAAGGATGAATGTGGAGCAAGCTCCTTTTGGTGTAGCGTACAACACAAGACATTAATTAAAAGAATATTTTTTTTATAAAATCTCGGGCTGTTACATTCTACCCCCCTTAAAATGAATTTCGCCCTAGAAATTCGTCGGGGTTATAAATGGTTTACTACTCGAAATTTTCTTTAATAGAAACCCACATCGTGAAAACTAATACCAAAACCAATATTTAAAAACAAAATTATGAAACGTAACGGTTACCCAAATAAACTAATCACTGGGTTTCCACATAGTTGAAAATATGGATATGGAAGAGAAATATAACCATCATGTTCTGATGGAGAGTGGTAGAGAACATGGCTATGGAAAAGCCAGCAATCACAAAGCCATAAATTTGTGATGATCTAATGTACCATCTGATTCATCAGATATAAGATCACTAGGACAACATTTTTGGTTTTCAATATCATTTCCCTAAATTTGATGAAATTGGAATTAGATGAAATACTTTCGTGATTTTGGTATAGTCTCACCGTTTGTCGTTCTTTGGAAATTTCTACTTCATCTCATAAAGAAATGAAGTTGAATTTGTCATTCGCGATGTGTTAGCAGATCATGTGATAGAATGATGGGTCATTCCATCTGTCTCAAACAAAAGGTTAGAAAAGTTATCAAAAATACATAAGACCATCTATGGTGAAGTTAATCGTATACGATTCCAAAAATGAACTTATACTTCATATATCATACCGCGTAATAAAATAAAGCTAGTTTCTACTATCCAGGGACTTCCTGTAGGCCAGTGGTAGGTGATAAAGGCCAGTCGCACTTCGGTTGTGGGTTCGATTCCCACAGCCTTGTCCGACGCGATGGGTTGTCGCCCGTCCTGCAGGTTTTCCTTTTTCTAAAAATACATTACTATAACATCCCATCAATAATATCGAAAAAAAATTATCCTTAAACAATACTAACTTATGTCCAACATAGTCCATTACAATCTTTAGGCTTATCCATAATACTGCTGTCCAATCTCATATTATAGTGAAAATGATTACCAAAAAGATCATATAACAAGCAAGTTAATACCATCGTTGATCCCCGTATATCATGAGATATGTATTGTTGGTCACATTCCAAACATTCGAAGGCCTTAATCATGTATTCTCTTGATTAATGAATACCCATTGATCCTTAGTGAAAACATTAATGCAGTTAAAAGTTAACACTTTCCATATACCAAAATCCTCAAAATTCTATATACTCAAACCATGATATCACTTAGTCCTTATATCAATCATGAGCTCATGAATACTTTCAAACATTTCATTTTCTCCGTATCCCTTCATTATGCGCATATCATCTAATTTCCAAAATATTTGAATCACTTTTCATGGTTACCGGTACCTTAAAATTATTGAAAACCACAATAGACTAATACAAAAATATTCCAATATTCCACGATACTATATACAACATTATTCTGGAATCCCATTACATAAACACTTAATCATTAAACCACATCGTTGTCATATTCAACATCGCCAATGGTGATCGCATGTGACATCCCTTTGTCCTTTGCCTTAAGTGGTTTCTCACATCGATCATCACTAACCCTTGGATTAGGGAATTTATTAGCATAATTCCCCATTTCCATGCACTTGAAGCATTGAAATGTTTTTGGTTCATTCTGTGTATCCCTTCCTTTTTTTGCATCATTAGACATCTTCTTTCCATCATTGCGGCATTCAAATGCCGAATGACCTTCCTTTCCACATTTGAAACATTTACTTGTTCCTTTAAGACAATCTCCACCATGCTTCTTTCCACACATTGAGTATAAGGAAACATTCATCTTCTTTTCACCATTATTATGAGATTTCTCCTTGAACTCCATCTTTCATTTCTTGTCAAAACTATGAGATGGATAAGTAACACCAACTTCCATTTCTACCTTGATAGCACAACGCACAATTTATTCAAAGCTACTGAAGTCTCTTATAGCTAATGCCCTTCGAAGATTTGGTTTTAAGCCACTGAAGAATCGATCAACTTTACTTTCAGGTTGGATGATAAATCCAGATGCATACCTTGCAAGCCTTGTAAAATTCGCTTCATAGGTACCAACAGATTCATCATCCTTTTGCTTCAGTTCAAGAAACTCTTTCTCCATCTTTGTTCGGAGAATACGAGGGAAGTAATTATTGAAAAATAAGTTCTTGAACTCATCCCATTCCATGGACTCAATTTCATCCCTTTGCCTCATATTCTTAATAAGATTCGACCATTGATCAGCATCACCTTCCAAACGATACACTGCTAAGATGACTTTATCATGTTCAGAACATTGAAGAACTGAAAATATCTTTTCAGTAGTACTAATCCATTGTTTAGCAACTAATGGATCAGTAGACCCGTTGAATGAAGGTGGATGCTTCCTAATGAAGGATTCAACAGAATGTTTCTCCTTCCTTTGCTCGTTTGGAAGTCCTGCATGATTCATATCTTGAGAAAGTTGTGTGAGAATGGCTACAAGATTTTGTATTCCAGCTCCCATAACGTTTGGTTGCTTCGAGGGACAATCATTGCATTGCCCGTCGCATTCTGCATTAACACGGTTCCTTCGGGTTCCAGCCATTGACTAAAACCAAGAAGAATAGTGTGAGAAACACTAATTATAATAGGAAAACCACATAATCATGAATAAAATTTCACACTTAAGATCTTATCCTAGGTTATTCATGGCCATTTCTAAAACACTAAGATTGTGTTCTATGCTTAGACTTATCCTTAGGGTTCTTACTAAGGATTTCATATCCTAGTTTCCAAAGGTTGACTATACCTTTCCTCTGATATCAACTATAACAACCCATACTTTACATACATTTTTATTACTTCAGAATTGAAGCGCACTTATTACAACATATAACAAAACAAAGAAAGGACCGTATAGGTATAGTGTCTTTAGAAACTGGGAAACATAAACAACTGGTTCATAAAGCATCTACTTTTCCTTCCATTTATTTCATCATATCTAGAGTCCCTTTTTGGAATATTCTACTTAATAACATTCTTCCTCACCTGGGGAAATAAAACATACAAAAGGGTGAGCTCAAATGCTCAGTAAGGTTAAAAAAAAATATTAATCACATCATATACATAAGCACATAACTTTTGGAAATCTTAACCTGCAAAAGAGATCATAATTTCATAACATGGGATAAATCATAGTAGTAAAATGTAATCCCAATAATCATAACTTTAAAAATGAAACTTTGTGGCATACACACATAATCATATAGAATCATATCTTATTAGTCAAGACTCATTTCCAAGACTATCTTAGTGGACAAAGTCCATTTCTGAACCGAGTCACCCTCGTTTCAGTCCTATTTCACTGAACCGGTATAACCCACCATTCCAGCCATGTCTATCTCATGAGATATAAAATCTTTACCCAATGCATTGGATGGAGATATAGGTCCCACCCATCTCATAATGATACCATTCTTATGTGTGCCACAAAATCATAAACCATACATCATAGCATAACCCACGAAATAAAAATGGGAATCTTAAACATCATGTCATCATAAAACAATTCATATAAGATAAAGG
The DNA here is from genome assembly GCA_963277665.1 of Viscum album. NCBI lineage: Eukaryota > Viridiplantae > Streptophyta > Magnoliopsida > Santalales > Viscaceae > Viscum > Viscum album. The sequence goes on along the minus strand of OY728143.1, from coordinate 1,704,804,060 downwards.
AATTCATAAAAATATTTCCATCACAACATAATAAAATCAATGTAATAATAGGGATAGAAATAGAACCCTATATTATCTTAAATGGAAAGCAATTTTGATAAAACACTTGAACTCCATTCTTGCGGAAAATATCCTTTCTACTTCAAAAACATTTTCCTTTCTTAACATGTCAGACGATTTTAAACTAAAAGAAGTTGATTAAAAATAAACTTGAAAACTTTTAAAGGAATATTCTTAGAAATAATGTTTTAAAAATCCATTCATGTCGTATAAGTTAGAAAAAACATTCTTCTCGTACTTTTGACGGAAAAATCAAAAAGTACCTCATACAAAAAAAGACAAAAGATTCCTTTTATATCTTTTACTATAAACTCACCAAAGGGTAAGAATGAATTTAAAAAATTTTAGGTGGATTGAAATAATATTACATATTGAGGAAACATGGATGTGGATGATAAAATACACCCTAGTAAATACCAAAGTATAAACAATCTCCGATAAAAATGAGATTGTGATATTTCCCTTACATTATGTCCGATATGCTTTGTACGTGTCCGAACCTCCTGTATAATGATTTAAATAATGTTATTGACTCATTCCAGAATCATAAGTATTTTAATGATATCATATATGGTCATATTCTTAGCTTCTTAGTAGTAATATTTCATTGTTACTTGTTATTCGGGTGTTTATAACTTTTTGTTCTTATGCGTGTTTTTTCGAATAAATTCTTATTCTTCTCTTTAGGTTATAGATACCTCATTTCCAGAATGGTATTAGTGTAATATATATCATATTCATTCATTAAATTCATTTATATTATGTAATGAAGATCATGTAGAACGAGTCGCATCACATCGTGGAGACGGTATTCCGTACGTACACACGAGTGATGATATCGTTCCTATGATCGTTGAATTGTATTGGAGTGTATGTATACTATTTCAGAATCCGTATCACTTAATAATATTCATATATAGTAATTATTTACACCATTATACCCATCTAAGTAAGGTGGTGGTGGAAAATAGATTACACCACGGCGTGGAGACGGTATTCCGTACGTATGCACGCGCGGTGATTTCTTTTTTCCGTTGGATGGATAGATGGTGAAATAGGGTTGTTTAATACTTATAATAACATATCAGTATATGATTGATACTGATGTTATTACTTCATAATGAAACAACTAAAGAAGAAGAAGTGGAAGAAAAAATAAAGATGAAAGAATCGGTAACAGACATTACCTCTTCTTTGAAGTGATTCTTTGAGACCTTCATTTAGGGAACTAAAATTGGTCTTTGAAGAAGACCAGGACCTCTAGGATGTCTCTAGGGAAGTGGAGAGGAGAAAGTGGCAGGGGTTGGCCATACTTGAAGGCTCAATGTGGTGTGAGGAAGAGAGGGAGGAGGTGCCCTTTTATAAGGGAGGAGAGGGGCACCTTTGCAATAACTAAAAATATTATTTTATTATAAAGTCAAGTTCGGTTTTAAATAGCTCCAAATTGATTTATTTAGAGGCTAAGGTGTGGATGGGTCGAAATACTCTCATCCAATAGAATTTAGATGTCACGACCCAACCCAACGGGGCTCAAGCCGCGACTCCCCAAGCCCGCCTCCAATAGGCCAGGGGCTGGCGACCAGCACCGAGTAAGCCATCACACACATGGGAGGCATTAGCCTAAGGTACCTGTACACACGCACCCACAAACACCTCCATGAAACAGTGCAGAGATATAGAAACTAGAAAGTAAATGCATGCATACACTATCCCTAAACCAGAGAGCAATAGCAAAAGTACAAGGGAAAAATAGGGCCCACCAAAAGAAAACTACAAAGAAAGTCCAACCTACTCTGAAGAAGGGGAACGCTGCCACAAACACCCGCCGGAAAGCTCCCTCAACACAGCTCCGGTAAACACCCCGGTCAACTCGCTCACTAAGCTCCTCCTACTCCGGGTCCTCCTTGGACTCCGTCAAAAGGCATGTGGTCTACACAAGACACAAAAATGTGCGGGCAAAGCCCGTGTAGGGGTGAGTATAAACATACTCAGTAGGCACCCCAAAAACCTAAAACCCAAGGGAGCAACTAAAAGACAACAGTACACTCAGCCCAGCCAGAGGGAACCCAGACGAGAGAAAAACTCCATCTCGTGACCATCCTCGGCTGAACACAACTAGTCATCTCAGCTCAGCTCAGGTGTATGCCCATACATACACCTTGAACAATCCGGATATACACATCTCACGCCACAAAGCCACAAGAGGTACCGACCTCATCACCAGCAACTGTCCACAACCAGGAGAGTACAACACACGAACATTGTCATACCATATGACACTCATCTGAGAGATACACTCCATCGGGTCCCAAACAAACATCTCGGACGCTCACCCGAGAGACCACGCTCGTCGGATAACATCACTGAGGAAACCTCGTTGAAACAACATGACCACCAAACTCCTCGGATAGGGGATCGCCGCTAGGGTCCCCTAGGGGATACCAAGACCCACTCCGGCATACGTAGCTCACAGATAGGGGATCACTCTCAGGGTCCGCTGGGGGACACCACGACCCAATCTGGCATATGTAGTTCTCACAGATAGGGGATCACACCCAGGATCCCTTGGGGGATACCACAACCCGATCTGGCACTCGACAGAAGCTCCACAATCAGATAGAGGATCATCGTCCATATAAAGATGGTCACGACGATATCAGAACCCTATATGGTATAACTCGTGATGTAGGGGATCGAACCAACGATGCCGCAACCCTACCGAAACCACGCGCTGAGTAGGGGATCACATAACCAACGATACCGTAACCCTACTATAAACCACATGCTGAATAGGGGATCGTATACCCGACGATGCCACGACCCTACTGAGCACGGCCCACCGCGTAGGGGATCATATGTCCGATGATGCCACAAACCCTACGGGGTTAGCCTTCTAGATAGGGGATCACCGCCCGTAAATAAGCAGTCACAGCGATACCAAGAACCCGATCTAGGGTAAAGATGCTAGAGGATCCGCTCCGGCCCACCAGAGGGATACCACAACTCTAACAGTTTAAACATCCCATCGAGAGGATCACAAACCCATACGAAGGTTGTGATGCCACACAAACCCTTGTAGGAACGAACCAGGGGAGAACCCTCAACCACTGCTGGTCCAAACGTCGCTAACCCGAGCGACCCGCCACAACGCCACACTGCGCACCTCCTAAGCCAAAACTGAGGCCACCATCGCGTTCCACGTGGAAAAACACACAGGATAGGCTGTTTACTCACCTGAAACGGAGCACCGGTGAAAAAGGCACTATTCACCATAGCTAGCTCGTGTGGGGCCCACACAACGATCCCGAAACTCATCGAGCGGACCATACCACGATGATCCCCTCAGAAAAACAAGCGGAATCGACTACTCGCTCGTCCAAAACGGACACCCGGTGAAAAAGGTACTATTCACCGATGGCCAGCTCGGGTGAGGCCCACGCCTGGATTCTGAAACTCCTCGAACAGAACGCACCATTGTGTTCCTCTCATAAAAACACACATGATCGACTATTCATCCGCCAAAATCGGACTCCTGGTGCAAAAGCTGCGTTTCTCCGCAAACGCCAAAACCCGACCTCATGGGGCCCGCACCCCGTTCTCAGTCCCAACACCCGGAAACCATCTCAAAAAGTCCATCGTACCATCAGGGTCACAATGCCACTGATGGCACATCAATCGGACACTCCGGGTAGAAGTTACAACGGCCCGAAGTCGTAAAATAATAAAATAATATTATTTTATACGACGTTTCTAACTCTCGGGCCATGATCCCGAACCTTTAGACCCACAAACCCACACCGGAGGGTTCGCCTCGTCGTCAGGGTCACATCGTCGCAAACGGCACGCGAATCCGGATCCCGGATTGCAAGATACTGGGGTTTAAAGACCCCCATATAAGAAAAGAGGTCGGACCGGCCCGGACCGGCCGGTCCGGCCGGCCCTGGCCGGCGGACCTTCGCCGCGCGCCGCCGCGGCTCCGCCGCAGGCTGCCGGGATCCGCCGGCGGATCTTCCGCGGACCGCTGGGGGCACCCCGGTGGTCCGTTTTGCGATCCGGAGGCGTCTACACGACCCTCGGGACCCGATCTATACTGCTATGACTTCAATTTATAGAAAAACGCAGCAAAAACAGTATCGGGGGTTAAAACTCAAAACTGCCTACCTCGCGGGCGAAACGCCGACGTTCTGCCTCAGATCCGCGCTCCAAAGCATCCGTTGCGCATTCCTGGAACGTCCGTCGTCGAATTCCGAGCTCGTGGGCGCTTCGTTTTCTTGATTCGACGGAGCGGCGGCGAAGAACGGCGAAGAACGCCGAGAGGAACGATAAAGGGGGGGGGGGGGGGCTGATATTTATATCAGCCGCCCGCCGACGCCAAACCCGTCTCGGACCCGACGCCCGATGCGAACAAAAGTAAGGTCACCCCTAGGGTAAACGCGCCGTTCTGAACGCAACGGCGGACTCAGATATTCCATCTGAGACTCCGTTCAGAAGTTATTCGAGCCGACGCTCGCACACTAACTTCGCCACTATTAACGGAAACGCCCCTGGTGGCGTTTCTCACCGCAGGTCCGCGCCCGCAAAGTTTACACCCCGCCTAGGGTAAGCGGCACATTCTGGACGCAACCGTGCCCTCAGATTCCCGTTCTGAGCTACCGTTTAGGAGATATCACACCCCCGCCAGGTTCATAGTATACAAATACTTAATATTTTTATAAAATTAATTCCGGGCACACTGGGCCTCAGAATCACACGCCGTCTTCACGCCTAGCTCTGGAATTATTCGTAGAAATATTCCAAAGTCTGACAGGACCAAAAACCCGAGTCGCTACATCCTCCCCCCCTTAGAACTTTTCGTCCCCAAAAAGCTCTAAGCGCAAGGAAAGTGACCAGACTCTCAACTGGGTCTCACACACCAGCGAGCTCACCAAAAAACACCCACACAGGGTCTTACCAATGCCCTGAACAAAACTCGAGCAAGCAACAAAAGGAAAGAGTACTACTAAACAGTGTCTGACAAACTACTGCAATAAGTAGAAAGGACATAAGGCGTACCTCTATCCATCCGCGGTGCCTCTGGGTCGACTGCCTCGAGGGCATGCAGCTGTCCTCGCCCTCGACCACCAGCTCCCTGAGCTTGGAGTGGACCACCTGGGGGTGGGGTTGGTGGTAGTTGATACTGCCTACCACATCCTGCTGCTTCACCAGCTCCGCCGCCACGTCCGCCGCCCTACGGAACTCCTTGCTTGAGACGCTGCCTCTGCCAAGGCGGTCCATCGACCGGCTCCCTCTCAGCAGCACATCGGGTCGGACAATCTCTAGCAAGATGTCCCCGACCATCGCAAGCGTAACACCGCCTCTCCTGTGGCTGGCCAAAACTGGCCTGCGAGCCCTGTGAGCCCTGAGGCTTAGATCCTCCATCCTGGGGTTGCCCCCTGAAACGTCGGCCACTTCCAGACCCCTGAGTCTGATATCGGCTACCAAATGCCGATCCGACTGATAAAGTCTCAGCTCTCACGTGCCCAGCACTAACAGGCGAGATCTGCTCGGCCAGAAAGCTCTCCACCACCAGCGATTGCTCCAGCACCCCAGCATAGGTGGGCATGCACAAGGAAACCACACCTGCTCGGATATCCCTGCGTAAGCCCTACTCGAAGGTCCAAGCCCTAAAGAACGGGTCTCGAACCATATCCAGGGAGTAGTGAGACAGGTCTGTAAACCTCGTTGAGTACTCCGACACAGTCATGCTCTCATGTCGAAGCTGCAGAAGCTCCTGGATCCGCACTGACCTCAGCGTCACTGGATAGAAATCCTCCCTGAAGAGCCACTCAAACTCTGCCCACGTGAGCGTCTTCTCATCATTGGACTGCGTCACCAAACTCCACCATCGCCCGGAAGAACCATGCAGAAGGCTCGTCTCTAGGACCACCATCTGATCCGGAGGTGTCGTCACTAGGCTAAAAACTCGGGTGACTGCCTCAAGCCAGTCTTCAGCTGCCTGGGGGTCTGGATCACCCCAGAACCTCAGAGGTCGCTGCCTCTGGAACTCGTGCAGTGCACTCAGCCTGCGCGCAACCTCATCCTGCACCGCCGGCACAACCAGCTGCTAAAAAAGTTGGTGGCTCAACTGGCAGACCACTTGGAGGTGCAACCTCAAAACCGGCGCCCTACTCCACAGCCACTACACGGAGCGGGTCATCAGCACAATCCTGCTGCGGAACCCTCACTGGCGGTCATCGTGGAGGCATCCTGAAATACATTCAAGACGCACCACAGTCAAAGAGTATATATGGAGAGGTGACTCTAGAAGGAAAAGGAACAAAAACCAAAAAACCAGTCCTATATGATGCATATACCATTATGTCCCTACGACCAGTGTATGAATGTCCCGAGATGAAAGGCAGGTTATCAGAGTCCTGGTGTATGGATACGTCGGCCGCCGCACCAACACTAGAGTCCCTGGCCTGAAAGTCGAACTCGAAACATCCTAACACTATCGTTATGCAACCCGAACCAAACTCACAGGTAGACCAGCTATGCTCTGAGATCCTAAAGGTGGAACCTCCTCTGATACCACTCTGTCACGACCCGACCCAACGGGGCTCGAGCCGCGACTCCCCAAGCCCGCCTCCAATAGGCCAGGGGCTGGCGACCAGCTCCGAGTAGGCTATCACACACATGGGAGGCATTAGCCTAAGGTACCTGTACACACGCACCCACAAACACCTCCATGAAATAGTGCAGAGATATAGAAACTGGAAAGTGAATGCATGCATACACTATCCCACAACCAGAGAGAAACAACAAAAGTACAAGGGAAAAACAGGGCCCACAAAAAGAAAACTACAAAGCACGTCCAACATGCTCTGAAGAAGGGGAACGCTGCCACAAACACCCACCGGAAAGCTCCCTCGGCACAGCTCTGGTAAACACCCCGGTCAACTCGCTCACTAAGATCCGCCTGCTCCGGGTCCTCCTGGGACTCCGTCAAAAGGCCTGTGGTCTGCACAAGACACAAACATGTGCGGGCAAAGCCCATGCAGGGGTGAGTATAAAAATACTCAGTAGGCACCCCAAAAACCCAAAACCTAAGGGAGCAACTGAAAGAAAACAGTCCGCTCAACCCAGCCAGAGGGAACCCAGACGAGAGAGAAACTCCATCACGTGACCATCCTCGGCTAAACACAACTAGTCATCTCACCTCAGCTCAGGTGTATGCCCATACATACACCTTGAACAATCCAGATATACACAGCTCACACCACAAAGCCACAAGAGGTACCGACCTCATCACCAGCAACTGTCCACAACCAGGAGAGTACAACACACGAACATTGTCATACCATATGACACTCATCCGAGAGATACACTCCATCGGGTCCCAAACAAACATCTCAGACGCTCACCCGAGAGACCACGCTCGTCGGATAACATCACTGAGGAAACCTCGCTGAAACAACATAACCACCAAACTCCTCGGATAGGGGATCACCGCTAGGGTCCGCTAGGGGATACCAAGACCCACTCTGGTATACATAGCTCACAGATAGGGGATCACTCCCAGGGTCCGCTGGGGGATACCACGACCCGATCTGGCATACGTAGTTCTCACAGATAGGGGATCACACCCAGGATCCGCTGAGGGATACCACAACCCGATCTGGCGCTCGAAAGAAGCTCCACACTAAGATAGAGGATCATCGTCCATATAAAGATGGTCAAGACGATACTAGAACCCTATCTGGTATAACTCGCGATGTAGGGGATCGAACCGACGATGCCGCAACACTACTGAAACCACGTGCTGAGTAGGGGATCACATAACCAATGATACCGTAACCCTACTATAAACCACATGCTGAGTAGGGGATCGTATACCCGATGATTCCACAACCCTACTGAGCACGACCGACCGCGTAGGGGATCATATGTCTGATGATGCCACAAACCCTACGGGGTTAGCCTGCTAGACAGGGGATCGCCGCCCGTAAATAAGCGGTCACAACGATACCAAGAACCCGATCTAGGGTAAAGATGCTAGAGGATCCGCTCTGGCCCACCAGAGGGATACCACAACTCTAACAGCTTAAACATCCCATCGAGAGGATCACAAACCCATTCGAAGGTTGTGATGCCACACGAACCCTCGTAGGAACAATCCAAGGGAGAACCCTCAACCACTGCTGGTCCAAACGTCGCTAACCCGAGCGACCCGCCACAACGCCACATTGCGCACCTCCTAATCCAAAACCGAGGCCACCATCGCGTTCCACGCGGAAAAACACGCAGGATAGGCTATTTACTCACCTGAAACTGATCATTAGTGAAAAATGCACTATTCACTGTAGCTAGCTCGTGTGGGGCCCACACAATGATCCCGAAACTCATCGAGCGGACCATACCACGACGATCCCCTCGAAAAAAACAAGCGGAATCGACTACTCGCTCGTCCAAAACGGACACCCGGTGAAAAAGGTACTATTCACCGATGGCCAGCTTGGGTGGGGCCCATGCCTGGATTCCGATACTCATCGAATGGAATGCACCATTGCGTTCCACTCGGAAAAACACACAGGATCGACTATTCATCCGCCAAAATCGGACTCCTGGTGCAAAAGCTGCGTTTCTCCGCAAACGCCAAAACCCGGCCTAGTGGGGCCCGCACCCCATTCTCAGTCCCAACACCCGGAAACCATCTCAAAAAGTCCGTCGTACCATCAGGGTCATAACGCCACTGACAGAACGTCAATTGGACGCTCCGGGTAGAAGTTACAACGGCCCGAAGTCGTAAAATAATGAAATAATATTATTTTATACGGCGTTTCTAACTCCTGGGCCACGATCCCGAACCTTTAAACCCACGAACCCACACCGGAGGGTTTGCCTCGTCGTCAGGGTCACATCGCCGCAAACGACATGCGAATCTGGCTCCCGGATTGCATGATACGGGGGTTTAAAGACCCCCATATAAGAAAAGAGGGCGGACCGGCCCGGACCGGCCGGTCCGGCCGCCGCCGCCGGCCCGCCCTGGCCGGCGGCCCTTCGCCGCGCGCCACCGCGCTGGGCGGCCGGCTGCCGCGGATCCGTCGCGGCTCCGCCGTGGGCTGCCGGGATCCGCCGGTGCTGCCCCGGCGGATCTTCCGCGGACCGCCGGGGGCACCCCGGTGGTCCGTTTTGCGATCCGGAAGCGTCTACACGAACCTCAGGACCCGATCTATATTGTTACGGCTTCAATTTACAGAAAACCACAGCAAAAACGGGATCGGGGGTTAAAACCCAAAACCGCCTACCTCGCGGGCGAAATACCGACTTTCTGCCTCAGATCCGCACTCCCGAGCTTCCGATGCGCGCTCCTGGAACGTCCGCTGTCGAATTCCGAGCTCGTGGGCGCTTAGTTTGCTCGATTCGGTGGAGCGGCGGCGAAGAACGGCGAAGAACGCCGAGAGGAAAGATAAAGGGGGGAGGGGTGCTGATATCTATATCAGCCGCCCGCCGACGCCAAACCCGCCTCGGTCCCGATGCCCAATGCGAATTAAGGAAGGTCACCCCTAGGGTAAACACGACGTTCTAAACACAACAGCAAACTCAGATTTTCCATCCGAGACTCCATTCAGATGTCATTCGAGCCGACGCTCGCACACTAACTTCGCCACTATTTACGGAAACACCCCTGGTGGCGTTTCTCACCGCAGGCCCACGCCCGCAATGTTTACACCCCGCCTAGGGTAAACGACACGTTTCGGACGCAACCATGCCCTTAGATTCCCGTTCTGAGCTACCGTTTAGGAGATATCACACTCCTGCCACGTGCATAGTATAAAAATACATAATATTTTTATAAAATTAATTCTGGACACACCGGGCCTCGGAATCGCACACCGTCTTCACGCCTAGCTCTGGAATTATTCGTAGAGATATTCCAAAGTCTGACAGGACCAAAAACCCGAGTCGCTACATTATACAAGTTTAGGTTCCTATTTTAACCTTATCATTTAGATTTAACATTAAGTTAAATAATTTTACTTTTACCGTGTCTTCTTGTGTTCTTATACTATTAGGTTAATAAACTTACTATAAGCAGCCAAACGAACCCCAAGTTGTTTTTTATTAATATATATAACCTTATCTAAGTCATTTGGCCGAACCTTAGAGTTTTAGGAATAAAATAACAATTACTAATATAATATTTGTTTTAAAAACTATTTTATGTCAATTTTGACACTATTTAGTAATTAATATTTGTGAAAATCATAATAGAATTATTAGTTCGAACAAAGTAAATTAAATCAATACTAACATGTCATATTAATCATGAAAATTAGTGGAATTCATAAAAAGTCTCAAATTACAATTATTTCGGGGTTTATAACATCAATTATGTCAATATTTCATTAATAAGATAATTAGTGCATCATCATTGTGTCATAAATAAATTAAATTATTTAATGTCTAAATATTAAAAATAAAATACCATTATGTAGGAAATCGTTTTAGCTTTCTAATGAATATTTATAGTTGAATTTATCTTATGTATAACCCCATATTAAAAATTATTTAGTTATTAAACTTTGATTTTAACTATTTTAACCCTTCTTTAAACAAATTAATAATAAATGTCCTAATCTTATCCAAGTGGGCCTAAATGGTCATATTTTATTCTTAAGTTTGTTTTTGGTCGAATTACACTTTTCTAATAGAATTAGGACTTGTGTTAGGGTAATAATAATATCATTTTTACCCTTAATTACCCTATTTACTTTTAACCGTGGTAAAAAAAGGTAAAAAGTTACTATTCACCAAAAATTATTTTCATCTCATTGAACCACATTTTAGTCCTTGATATTAACCGTGTCTCTCGGATTTTCGAAATCCCACTCACAGAAGCAGTAAAATTATGTTTTATGAAAAATTCATTTTTTTTAACTACCACTTAGTGGTTTCACTATTCATCAAAAATTGAAAGTTTTCAGAAAAATACCAAAATTTCACCGAAGGATAATTTCAATATTACGAATCCAAAAATGAAGTCCATTTTGAAAAATAAAATTTATAAAATTTCAAAAGGTGGTTATTACTGTTCATAATGGCTAGTTTTAATAATATTTTAATAGTATATCGTTGTTTAGTGAAACTCGGTATTGTGTATGACGCAAGCTATCGAGGAAGGTCGCGATTTCGTGTAAAGCAAGACAAGAAAGTGTTGTGTGTAGAAAAAGATTCCTTTGATGATTTATATAACATTAAAGTCTCGGGTGTTACATTCTACCCCCCTTAAAATGAATTTCGCCCTCGAAATTCGTCACTTTGTAACAAACAGATGAGGATACCTCTTCCTCATCATATCCTCAAGCTCCCATGTAGCTTCTTCTAATCGGTGGTTCCTCCATAAAACTTTCACCAATCGAGTGGTCTTGTTTCGTTGGACTTTTTCACTACGATACAGAATCTCTATCGGTTGTTCTTCATAAGAAAGATCTTGCTTCAGTGGTACAACTTCTGAGTTGAGTACATGTGAAAGATCTGGTATGTACTTTCTCAGGAGAGATACATGGAACACATCGTGAACTTGAGAGAGATTCGGTGGAAGTGCCAATCGGTAAGCTACCTTCCCAACATGATCCAGTATTTCGAAAGGACCGATATATCTAGGGCTCAACTTCCCCTTCTTTCCAAATCTCATAACCCTCTTCCAGGGAGATATTCGTAAGAACACTTTATCACCCACTTCAAACTCTAGGTCTTTTCTTCGGTTGTCAGCATAACGTTTCTGTCGACTCTGAGCTGCTCTTATGTGTTGTTGAATAGATCTGACCTTTTCTTCCATTTCATCAACGAGATCAGGTCCTAATAGCTTTCTTTCCCCAAATTTATCCCAGCAAGTTGGAGTCCTACATTTCTTTCCATAGAGAGCTTCATAAGGAGCCATCTGAATACTGGAGTGAAAGATATTATTATAAGAAAATTCCACCAAAAGTAGGTGTTGATCCCAACCACCTTTTAAATCCATAGAGCAAGATCTCAACATATCTTCTAGATTTTCAATTGTTCTCTCAGACTGGCCGTCTGTCTGAGGATGATAAGCAGTGTTGAAACTCAACTCTGTATCCAGAGTATGCTGAAGACTTCTCCAGAACTTCGAGGTAAATCTCAGATCCCGATCAGATATAATAAAAAGTGTTACTCCATGCAATCGTACCACTTCCTTTACATATATCCTGGCAAGCTGATCCAGAGAGAAATCCTCTCTAATAGCAATGAAGTGTGCAGACTTTGTAAGACGATCAACTATGACCCAGATAGCATTATTGCCTTTGGATGTTTCAGGAAGTCCTGTGACAAAGTCCCTAGTGATGTTTTCCCATTTCCATTCGGGTATGGGTAATGGTTGTAACATCCCCTTAGACTTCTGTCTCTCAGCTTTAACTTGTTGAAAAACCAAGCATCGAGAGACATATTCAGCAACATCTCTTTCCATGCCATCCCACCAGAAGTACTCTTTCAGATCCCTATACATGTTCGTGCTTCCAGGATGAATAGAGAATGAAGAACTATAAGCCTCATCCAGCAGCTCCTTCTTTAATTCGGGGATGAGAGGAACACAAAACCGATTCCAAAACTTTATTATCCCATCACAATCAAGGTTGAATTCAGGAACATTTCTCAACTTGTTTTGTAACTCGACATCTTCTTTCTGTGCCTCTTTAATCTTCACATGTATAGATTGTTGCACATTCATTTGAGAAAGATAAAATTTTTCCCCTTCCATTATAATTCCAAGATCCATTCTTTGTAAATCCATAAATATTGGATCTTTTGTGATCCTCATCATGGATAAACTGGCATGGTCTTGTCAACTTAATGCATTTTCCACCATGTTTGCTTTCCCAGGGTGGTAATGGATTGTGCAATCATAATCCTTAATCTGCTCCAACCATCTTCTTTGGCGCATATTCAGCTCCTATTGTGTGAAAATATACTTTAAACTTTTATGATCAGTATAAATATCACACCTTTCACCATAAAGTTAATACCTCCAAATATTTAATTCCAAGATTACCGCAGCTAACTCCAAATCATGAGTTGGGTAATTTTTCTCATGTATTTTCAACTGTCGTGAGGCATAAGCTATCACCATATAATTTTGCATAAGAACACACCCCAATCACTTCTTGGATGCATCACTGTAGATCACAAAACTTTCTCCACTATAAGGCAGTGTGAGCACAGGTGCACTGGATAAACTTCTTTTCAACTCCTTGAAATTATCTTCACATTCCTCCGTCCAAACAAACTTAACTCCTTTCCGAGTCAACTTGGTGAGTGGATTAGATAATCGTGAAAAATCTTTCACAAAACGTCGATAATATCCAGCCAAACCAAGAAAACTTCAGATCTCGGTTACTGTTGTTGGTCTCGACCATCTTTTGATAACCTCTGTTTTTGCTGGATCCACAGATATCCCCTCTTTTGAGATTATGTGACCCAAAGAAAACATAAAAGGGTGAGCTCAAATTCTCAGTAAGGGTAAACAAAAGAAATATCAATCACATCATTTTCATAAGAACATAACATTTTGGAAATCTTAACCTACAAAATAGAGCATAACTTCATAACATGGGATAAATCATAGTAGTGAAATGAAATCCCAATAATCATAACTTAAAACATGAAACTTTTTGGCATACACACATAATCATAGAGAATCATATCTTATTAATCAAGACTCATTTCCAAGACTATCTTAGTGGACAAAGTCAATTTCTGAACAGAGTCACCCTCATTTTAGTCGTGTTTCACTGAACCGGTATAACCTACCGTTCCAGCCATGTCTATCTCATGAGATATAAAATCATTACCCAATTCATTGGAGGGAGATATAGGTCCCACCCATATCATAATGATACCATTCTTATGTGTGCCACAAAATCTTAAAACATACATCATTGCATAACCCATGTAATAAAAATGGGATTCTTAAACAACATGACATCATAAAACAATTCATATAAGATAAAGGAATTCATAAAAATATTTCCATCACAACATAATCAAATCCATGTAATAATAGGGATAGAAATAGAACCCTATATTATCTTAGATGGAAAAGAATTTTGATAAAACACTTGAACTCCATTCTTGAGTAAAATATCCACTCAAATTCAAAAACATTTTCCTTTTTAAACATGTCATACAATTTTAATCTAAATAAGTTGATTAAAAATAAACTTTAAAACTTGTAAAGGAAGCTTCTTGGAAATAATGTTTTAAAAATCCATTCAAGCCGTATAAGTTAAAAAAACATTCCTCGTACTTTTCTCAGAAAAGTCAAAAAGTACCTCGTACGAAAAACGAAAAAAGATTCCTTTCATATCTTTTACTAAAAACTCACCGAAGGGTAAAATTGGATTTAAAATTTTTTTGGTGGATGGAAATAATATTACATACTGAGGAAACATTGATGTGGATGATAAAATACACCCCAGTAAATTTCCAAGTATAATCAATCTCGGATAAAAATGAGATTGTGATATTTTCCCTAACCTTTGGTCCGATATGCTTTGTACGTGTCCGAACCTCCTGTATAATGATTTAAATAATGTTATTGACTTATTACAGAATCATAATTATTTTTATGATATCATATATGGTCATATTCTAAGGTTATTATTAGTAATATTTCATTACTACTTGTTATTCGGGTGTTTATTACTTTTTGTTCTTATGCGTGTTTTGTCGAATAAATTCTTATTATTCTCTTTAGGTTATAGATACCTCATTTTTATAATGGTATTAGTGTAATATATATCATATTCATTCATTGAATTCATTTATATAATCATTCTGAAATGAAGATCATGCAGAACGAGTCGCATCACATCGTGGAGACAGTATTCCGTACGTACGCACGAGTGATTATATCGTTCCTATGATCGTGGAATTGAATTGGAGTGTATGTATACCTTTTCAGAATCAATATCACTTTATAATAGTCATATATAGTCATTATTTACACCATTATACCCCTCCAAGTAAGGTGGTGGTGGAAAATAGATTTCACCACGGTGTGGAGACGGTATTCCGTACGTATGCACGTACGGTGATTTCGTTTTCCGTAGGATGGATAGATGGTGAAATTGGGTTGTTTCATACTTACAATAACATATCAGTATACGAGTGATACTTATGTTATTACTTCATAATAAAACAACCTAAGAAGAAGAAGTGGAAGAAGAAATAAAGATAAAATAATCGGTAATGGACATTACCTCTTCTTTGAAGCGCCTCTTTGAGATCTCCCATTAGGGCAATAAAATTAGTCTTTGAGGAAGACCAGAACCTCTAGGATATTGCTAGGGAAGTGTAGAAGAGAATTTTTCAGGGGTTGGCGGAGCTTGAAGGCTCAAAGTTGTGTGAGGAAGAGAGGGAGGAGGTGCCCTTTTATAAGGGAGGAGAGGGGTACCTTTGGAATAACAAAAACTATTATTTTATTATAAAGTCAAATTCAGTTTTAAATAGCTCCAAATTGATTTATTTCGAATCTAAGGTGGGGATGGGTTGAAATCCTTTCATATAATATAATTTAGACAAGTTTAGGTTCATATATTAACCTTATCTTTTAGTTTTAACTCTTAGTTAATTAGATTCACATTTACCATGTCAGTTTGTATTTTTATATTATATAGTTTAAAAACATACCATATACATGAAATAGACCCCCAAGTTGTGTTTTATTAATATATATAACCTTATCTAAGTAATTTTTCCGAACCTTACATTTTTAGGAATAAAATAACAATTAATAATATAATATTTTTTTTAAAAACTATTTTATGTCAATTTTGACACTATTCAATAGTTGATTTTTTTGAAACTCATAACAGAATGATTATTTCGACCAAAGTTAATTAACATAATCCTAACATGTCATATTAATCTAGAAAATTATTTTAATTTATCAAAAGTCTCAAATTATACTTATTTTGGTATTTATAATATCAATTATGTCAGTATTTCATTAATAAGATAATTACTGTATCATCTTTGTGTTACAAATAAATTAAATTATTTAATGTCTAAAAATTACGAATAAAATACCATTTTGTAGGAAATATTTTTAGCTTTCTAATTAATATTTATAGTCGAATTTATCTTATGTATAACCCCATATTAAAATGTATTTACTTATTAAACATTGATTTTAACTATTTTAACACTTCTTTAAATAAATTAATAATAAATGTCCTAATCTAATCCAAGTGAGCCTAAATGGTCATATGTTATTCCTAAGGTTGTTTTTGGTCGAATTACAATTTTCCAATAGAATTAGTACATGTGTTAGGGTAATAATAATATCATTTTTACCTTTAATTACCCTATTTACTTTTAACCGTGGTAAAAAAGTAAAAAGTTACTATTCACCAAAAAATATTTTCATCTCATTGAACCAAATTTTAGTCCTTGATATTAACCGTGTCTCTCGGATTTTCGAAATTCCACTCACAGAAGCGGTAAAAATAAGTTTTATGAAAAATTCAGTTTTTCAACTACCACTTAGTGGTTTCACTATTCATCAAAAAATGAAAGTTTCCAGAAAAATACCAAAAATTAGATCTAAGCTATATTTGATATTATGAATTCCAAAATGATGTCTATTTTATCAAATTCAAAACATATCAATTTCATTAATTAATTAATAATTAATTCCCGTCGTCAAAACAAATAGTGTGTTCTTAAGAGATAATAACTATCAAAAGATTGACACTTGTTTATGATTGGTTTAAATGTGAAATTAAATCCAATGACCAACATTGTATTAAATTGTAAAAATATTTTATAAATATACTTTAAACCCACTCAAATTAATAATTTATCACTATTAATTATTTCTATTAAAAAAGTTGTTTTTAATTATAATTTATAATTTTCACTATTCATCAGAATATGAAAGTTATCCGAAAAGTACCCAAATTTCACCTTAGGCTAAATTCGATACTCCGAATCGAAAAATGAAGTCCATTTTGAGAGCTAAAATTTCTAAAATTTTAAAGGTGGTTATTACTATTCATAACGGCTAGTTTTAATAATATTTTAATAGCATATCGTTGTTTAGTGAAACTCGGTATTGCGTACTACACACGCTATCGAGGAAGGTCGCGATTGCATATAATGAAAGGCAAGTAAAGGATGCGTGTTGAGCAAGCTCCTTTTGGTGTAGCTTACAACACAAAACATTAATGAAAAGAATATTTTTTTATAAAATCTCGGGCTGTTACAAAGATGCTACTTGATTTCCTCGAAATTAGTATGAAATTTCTAATCCCATTGACATGCAGTTCCTTTATTCATGAGCTGAGAATAGGACTTACACTTGCTTTCCAAATTCGTAATGAATTTTCGTATATAGGCTATGTGACCTTGGAAACATCAAAGATACTGAATGTTTCTCAAAGGAGACATATGGCTAATGGCCTTATCTTCTTTGAGTCAATTTTGATGCCCCTATATCTGACAATGAAGATGATAATATTTCTAGAGTTGACCTTGAAGGCACACATCAATGGGTACATCTATAGGTGGTGAGAACGGAGAAAGCCCAACACATTCTCAAGGGCTTTGATATGGACCCAACGTTGGTGAGATTTGACCACCCGATCATCCATGTAGCATTCTAGCAATGTCCTGAAAATCATCTTAGATATATTATGCATGGAACACTGATAGGTGGCTCTTGAATTCATTGGACTGAAGGGAATGACTTGGTAATAGAATGTATCTTGTGGTTCCCTGAAGCCTGTTGACTCCTCAACCTCGGTATCCATTCAGATCTGGTTATACCCAGAATACCCATCCATGAGGGAGAGGTCTTGAAACCCATCTGTGGCTTCAATCAATAGTTCTATCATAAGACGGCTAAAATAATCCTTCAGGTAGTGAAAGATGAGGTCTTGGAAGTCGATGAATACTGTGATCTATCCATTCTTCTTCTGGACTGGCATAATGTTGGCCATACACATGGGGTACAAGATCTACTTAAATAAATTGTCTCTAATGAGATTTTCAACTTCGACGTCAACAATGGAACTATTATAAGGGTTCATTTTTCTGGGAGGATACACGAACTCACGAGGATTATTCAGGAGAATGAGGTGGTAGACGAATACCTGAGGATCTAGTCTTGGCATCTCTTCATCAATCCACGTGAATAAATCATGATGTTTCTTTAATAAGTCTGTGTGCCTCTATTTCTCTTAGATAGGCATAGTGGCATTGATCAGTGTGGGATTTGGATCTGTCTCGCTACAGAGGTTAACATGTAACAGTTCATCAAGTATGGTGGAGACACCCTCTTCAAATGTGGGAGGAGAATCCCCTTAACAATCTTCTTACCTTATGGAGGATGGATCCTCAGTAGGAGGAACTTATTTTGAGCCAAAAAATCCCAATGGGAGACTAGTAAAATCATGAGTGGTAGTAGATGTGGTGATGAGGGGCGCATGTGCTGCTGATTCCATGGCAATGAATGTTGTTGATCTGATCCCATATGGTTTTTGGCCTAAGGGGCCATGCTTGATTATATCTAAGAAATAATGGCATGTTTTCTTGATCCAGTTTATCCCATCCTAGTGAAAAAAGTAGGTATGGCGTATCATTGTTTCCATGGGTCATACATCCAGTACCTTATAGGAGAACGGAGCTCCGAGATCACTTAAGACTGATTCATGTAGGAGAATGAGGTGATCTTATAGTGTCACTTAGACATGAGAATGTACGCCCCCCTCGTTCTAGGAACAACAAAATATTGTCCCATGTTTGGGGTTGTAGCCTCAAATAGGTGTATTGGAAAGATGTATGCATCATTATGGGCTTTCCATGGATCCGTCACAGTCATGTCATGCTCAACCTCATTATCCTCAATCTGCTTGACCTTACTCTTGTAACATTCGGTGTCCAGGTAGAGGGATTAACAGGAGGAAAAGGGAGATGTGTCACCTTGGATTATTCCCACTCATCCATTAAGGGTGTACATAAGGCACTGGTGATACGATGAAGAGACTACCACATGTAGGAAGAGCCATGGCATACCCATCAACACATTGTAAGCGGTGTCCTGGGAGACAACCATGAACTCAGTGCTTGCTACTAGACCACCAAAATGGGACTACAAGCATATATTACCAACTGGGGTCTATCCTATCCTATCATAACCTTGGATGTTTAGGTTATAGGGACTCAGGTCCTCCTCACACAACACTAGTTTTCACAGAGTCCGAGTAGAAATTAGGTTGATGCCAGAGCCTCTATGGAAAATAAAGCAACGAACCACCACATAATCAAAATGGTCAGTGATGTACAGTGGGAGAATGTTCCCCTGTATAAGAGATCCATATTCTTATGTAGAGGATGAGATGATGTCAATGCATTCAACATGCTCGACTACCTCAGCATGGAAGGCTTCTATGGCGGGTACCTCTATCTCAAACATGAGGGGGCATCTTAGATCATCGGTGAGTGTTTCACATATATCCACAGATAGGTGATGGTCCTAAAGGATTGAGAGCCCTGCTGGAATGCTGGAAAGATTCTTTAAGGCATCATACTATAGTTCTAGGCGTGAAATTCTGCTTACAAGAGGTCACTCTGTGATAGAAGTTATGGCGGGCCCTACAGGCTGGACTGGCGGCTGGCTGGTGCTGGGAATATCCCGCTTCTCACTAGTCAAAACTTATGTGGAAACTACTAGATGAGGGAAATACGGTTGATCACAGCGCAGTTGGGATGGCTCTTCCTGATCTAACAACTTGAACAGTAGTGAAGGCAGATTTTATGACACCAAATGAGAAGGATGCGCATGTTGAGCTCTGTGATGGGAATTCTTCTAAGTTTCAATAGCATGAACAGCCTGGATGGAAGTACTAAATGAAGAACTCTGACGACCCATATAACCATGGCTCTGTTGACACTGCCAACAGTTGGGGATGTTGGGAGGATCCGTTTGGCGCTCCTCATCGTCAGGAATCATGTAGGGGTTTACCAGCTTAATGGTATTAACCAAGGCATACCCTTGATTGTCACATGAAATGTAATCCACTACTGGATGGATTATGGGAGGAATCACCATATATGGGTGCATGATTTCATCGAGAGTATGAGATGATGACAAAATTGTAGGGGGACTTTTTTACTTGTTGCCACCGATGCATTCTCTTCCGAGAAGAGGAATATTGAGCCATTGATGCAGAATTACTATCGGCGGATGGCGCGGTATCTTATGAAGGTTCAGATCAATTCAAGCATGAACGAGTAATACCATGGGAACAAGAAACTGTCATATGAGCCATCCAACTGTCATACATCTAGGACCCATGTTTAGAAACATGATGCCACACACCATCACTATCACTACTACTTTCCAGCATAATGAAGACACATGCCACCTATGCTAGAGCTGGTCCTAACTAGCCTATGTTTTATTTAACTGGTCTTAAAGATAGAATTTAAACACATAACATTATTTGAGTTTGTTCCCTAGGACCCAGTGATTGGGGTAGTAATTATGGTGATTAGTGAGGTTTTCCTCTTTTAGCCATCTGCATTCATGAAAACGTAGAATTCCATGTTCGAAGGTGATATAGAAATACCCAGGGACCTGAGCCTCGTTGAATGAGTAGGTCCAATCTCTCTCATTTGGGAAGGGGGATCTGGGATCCTGACCCATATGAGGGTCTAGTTGATCCTCCTGCTGATGTGGTACCTGGTTGTATCTCATAGGTGGTGGCAGCATGTTACACTGAGGCCCCTTCCGATTTTGAGGCGGATGTTGCTCGACTGGAGGCTTCAGCTGCGAATGCGGTGGAGGGCCTCTGCGAGGCTATAGAGTTGAATCTACCGGTAATAATTCTAGTTGTCTGGGGACCTCTATCTATGCCACTACAGTGGGATCAGACTTAGCATCCCTTCTCACAGGAATCACAGGAGGTAACTAGAGTGCCTGCATAGCCTATTGTAAGGATTCTTCTAGGTGGTGGGATTTATCGGAGAATTCACGAAATCCCCCAGGATAATTCTTGGTGATCAAAGAGGGGACCAATTCTGTCTTGAAATTCCCCACACATATCGTCAGTAGTTTCTCTTGAGACATTGACATGTCGAGGGAGTATGTGAGCCCTATAAACTGGGCGTCAAAGTCTAAGACGTGCTTGTCTAGACCCTATTTGTACTTAAAGAGGTCTGTAATACTCATCTTCCAAGTGGTGGAAATGAACTGGTAAAAAAATTTCAATTGAATGTATTCCCAACTTACTATTGATCTGATGGGTAGCAGGTTGTACCAGAAAAACGGGTTCCCTTCTAATGTCTCTACGAAACCTCAGAGCTTGGAGGCCTCTTGCTGTACTGGAGTCCCCAGCATGGGTCCACACCTTGATATGAAGTGGGATAGATACTACAGTGTATTTTACGTCCTGTTGAAGGGGGAAAGGTGTGATCTCTAAATCCTGAGGGTTCTGGAATATCATCAACCCACGCTTTATATGGATTTCCATCAGACGATATTTCCACCTGTCGAGTCTCCAAAACCTCAAGGCGAGAAATTAGTGCTGCCATTGGATCATCTATCTGGGGATTTCTATCTTGAAGGGGGTCCCTAACCACCATTGCATTGGAAAGTTCTTCGACATGATAATCAAGCCTAGTAACTCATGGAGAAGCTGGTAGAATGACCTGTGGAGCAGCTAGGGGAACTTGATATGGGTCTCGATGGTTGTCACGCCACTCTGGAGGATTTGGTGATACATAACATACCCTCTAGCCATAGGTTCTAGCTTCGGCCCTTTCTACAGGATTAGGATGACTTAGGTCACCTAGAGACAATTATTCTGAGGGAAGTTGTGCCAGGGTCTGTTGCCCCGGTCGAGGATCACTGTAGTTCGGTCACCACTCCGTATCACATTCATCAAGGAGGTTGTACACCATCTTCTTCTTCTATGTGATTTTCTAACGCAACTCAACTATTTTAGGGTTATCCTTTTCCTTCTACACTGAGCCAGATGGTTCGGGGAGTTTAGTTGCACTGAGGTTCTCTTTTTCCCAGTTTAGGTTACGAACGAGGGTTAATGATATGATAGGTACAAGAAGACCAAGTAAATTATTTTGATGGAAAGTGATCCTTCCAAACAGATCCAATAGGTGTGAGACCCCCTCGAAGGTAGGTCCTATCCATGGAGATACAACTCATTCTCTCCCCCAGTATGTGGTAAATGTTAACAGTGACCCTTCCATGAGGCATATACTTTATGTTTCCTGAAAAATCGGGCTGGCGACAGATAGAACTGAAATTGTGGGGCGCATTCTACAACCAACCACAAATTTTCACATGGGGAGAATACTCATTGATTATCCTATAAATAACTTTAATGCTTAGGATGCATCGTTGTTTGAGGGTCATATGGTGGCCTGGTCACTCAGGGCGTTGGGCCATAGGGAGTGCAAACTGGTCAACCAAAAGGAATTGTTGAAAAATTTCATTAAAGTGCCTCGACTCATGGGGTAGGCCACTCATCGATGTCGAAGATGGAAATGATTTTCCTAGAGGGTCTGGTTAAAGCATCCAACTTCCCCCCGGGTGAGTTCTTTCAATGCCTAGAAATTTGGCCTTGCAACTTGCCAAAACATCTCTGGGAAATGGTGTCCCACAAGAATATACCACAAGCTCCTTGTTCCAGACTCAGGGTATGGCCCTTCGATTCCCCATTCATCAACTGGAGGTGGATAGGGAACCAGAAGTGGAACTGAGGAAATCCTTTGCGAAGATATTCTAGTCAGTGGAGATTAAGACAAGCAGTATGACAAACAATCACATCTCGGGCTATCCTCTGAATAGTGTAGTGACATAGCCACAAAATCGCGATAACACGGGATAGATACCACAATTTCTAGTGCAGGGACTACAGCTTCTGGCGGTGGACCATGCTATTGCTTATCTGTCATCAATCCCCAGAACAACTCTCTATGATCTCTGGTCGAGGTAGAGGGTGATTCTTGTGACGATGGTGGAGATTGCATGGCTGGACATTGGGGAGACACTAAATCTTCATACTCTTAGATGTATATGCAAAGGGAGGCGGGAATCCGGTGGACCTCACATTATGGAAGTATGAGGCTGATGTGCCCCATTCCTACCAAAGCCCATGAAATAGAGGATCTAGTAGAGGGTTTCATTGGTGAGTCATATTCCACCTCAAAATATGTGATCCAGACTAGTTTAATTTTGGTCGGAATCTTCCCATAATTCTTTTTATGGTGGCAGTGACCCACCCTCCTTCTACGGTATGTCTCTTTGGGATAGGTTAGATTTCTGGTGAGAGGAGGACCTTCCACGGCACTGGAGCTAGGTCAGAGATGGCTTCTTTCTGAGCGATCCATAGTGTGAGGAGAACTTGGACAAATGTTAATGGGAATACAGGGGGGTCCTCCACGTCCATTGACTGACGAGAAGATAGGATCTCCTCAATAAGTGTCGGAATGGGTAGGATATCCTCTAGATATTGTAGGAGGATGGGAAGGGCCTCCATTCTTATTTATCATGACAGTGTCAGTGCATGGAGGGACCTCGTACTGGTCAATCCAAACAAGGTTAGGACTTCCGTGTAGGGTACCGATGAAGTGAGGATGACCTTCACTCCTCTGAAATCCAAGTAAAGGAGGACCTTATCTAACTACTGTAAGGACATGGGGAAGGCCCCCACACTAGAGATTGATCAAATGCCTTACATCTCCATATCGGCGGTCTGTGGCAGGAGGAATAACCCCATAACCAATTTCATCATCTTGGAAGAGGATTCTGTAATGAGTGTCTCTGCCATGGGGAGAACACTCATTTAGATTGAATGTGGAACATGGCGGACCTCCACACCATGATTGGGAGCGGTGAGGACCCCCAATCTCAATGGTGGTGGTAAAGGGGCGACCTCGATGTTGTGTGTCATTACTGTGGGTCAGCTCACGTTGGGCATTACCCGTGTCAGCAGCCATGAGAGTCGACCCAACCTGACTTTGGGGTGGTTGGGGCTCGATCCGGGCCGGGTGGTAGGGTGCCCCTACTCGGTATAAGTAGGAGACTGATGGTATACGTTGGCGGTGGCACGAGCCACGATATTCGTTGACGTTGACACCCCTAGGCGGGAATCCTCCTCGGTCTGTGCCTGACACCGGGGTTGGGTTATCTAGATAGGGGATGGTGGTGGAGGTTCATAGAATACCTTCTACTCGACCAATAGGGCCGGGTGGCAGCGCTGGCATGACCTAGTTGGGGCCCTCCTTGGGAGCCCATGTAACAGGATCCCGACCAGGTTGGCCGAGACATCCCCTACCTCATCAGTGTAGGGGAGGTAGTCATTGAATCATTATGAGGAGAGGCTAACAAATGTATTATTCGTCGGAGTGGGGATAAGTAGATCCCTATGAGACCCTTAGGGAGGGGGGTGGCGACGAGGCATAGACACCTATAATTCTTGGTGGGCCATATCCCGAATTGGGATAATCACCACCTCCTCGTATTCATAAACGAGGTCATTTATCATCCTTGGCTGAACAAAATCAGATGGGGAGATAGGGTGCGGGCACCCAATAGCTGTGGGAGTACAAGATGTTGCAGAAGCGGAGAAGCCACATGAGATTATCACATTGGCGCTTCCCCTGCCTCTCCATCGATGGGTGGGTGGAAATCAGATTCCAGTTATGGATGCTTGGGTTCTAGAAGGTAGGGAGATTAAACCATTATTGCTAAAACAAGGAAACCAACGTCTAGTTCCCCAGCGCCATTCCATCTCCCATGGATGGTACGAAGGATCCACACAGATAATTTCACTGACCGGGATGTCCAACGTTAAACTACTGCAAATTCTGGTGAGTTTCACACAAGGCCCATTGTTTTCTTGGTGGGACCCAGTGCCGAATAACTGGATCTGATGACACACTAGTCAACTAATATATCGAATGGTACAAATATCCATATCGGGATAAGAAGTTAAAATCAGGTTCACCATTTATATTTTTGACACTTTTGCCGAGGCATGCATCCGTCTGTCGATAACGCACTGATTTTTTCCCTGAATTACAGCATTCCTAAGGCAGGAGACATCCATTGATTATTCTAGGATGTATTCTACTTGGTCGAAATTGGATGATGGGATGTATGTTTCTCCTTCCGTGGATTCCTCCTTGAAACTCATTACCTAGTCTAGGTCTCTCTGATATATTAAGACGTTGTTTGTAAAACTCTTCCCATTGACATGTCTTCATAGACACTGGTTAATTACGCCGCTTCGTTCAGGACATTCTAAGGGGTCCGATCAGGTCAGAAACCTTTGGTCGGGTGAGTAGTAATGTTGGAAATCACTGGTGTGTCTGGAAACAGGAACCTTACCATGTCTGGATTTATTCCCCTTATGATAAGGCTTCTAGAGGGTTCGAAATCCCGACAATCCAATGTATAATGTGGAGAATTGTATTCCATAGACATGTCTATGAGGTTTTTATTGGATTTCCATGTTTAAAATAGGGTATGTTGCGAGTTCAACATATAGAAATGACATATCAGACTGATCAGAACACTGATAAGAGTAGATTAGATGTTTGATACCTCAAGACAGAGCAATTCTACTGGGGATAACATGTGGTTAACTACCCAATTGTAGCTAGTTGAATTGAGGAGAGAAGAGGGCATGATCTCGCTGGGATGTGGTGGCCTTGGAAAGAATCAGGCTGGATGATGTAGGGTTGAGAGTTGATGATGAATGAAGTGTTACCGTCCTGAGGACGACAATGATGTTGGGATTGAGCCTTGAAGAAGCTTCCTATGTATCCCTATGTTAGAAAATCCAATTCCCCATAGTTTGTGCAGGAGATTGGACACCTGGGGAGGCACCCTATGCGCATGGGCTCATGGATGGGACCTGAAGAAATCATGACCATTAGGTTGGGGAATGGAATCATGGTGTGCGTGGAGTAAAAGGACCTAAAGACATGCTAGGGCCTATGCATCGTTAGAAGCCCAAGAGTTAGCCAGACACGCGTGGGGGGATGAACAAAGATTTGGGTCCCAAATGGGTGGAAAAAAACATTTACCAGTGTTTGGGGTTTTCCTCTAGGAGGCTTCTAACATTCCTTGTCAAGAAGATAGGGGTCAAACCTAGGTAGTTCATCAGACAATGGCTTTCCATCGATTGTGGAATTCAAAAGCTTACCATTTAATGGGGGTATAATGGCTTACCACTATATAGGATTACAATGGATTTCTACTTAATGGGAATTGTATGCCTATGGGCCTTTGGGTCATGTATTGCGGGTCATGTCGGGCCTTGTGCCTTGGGCCTACGAGTCATGTACAGGTTCCCATTGAACCCTTAAAAGGGGGATTATCTGTAATAAAAATAAAAAGAAGGCCTTCGGGCCATTCGGGCTTACCACATGATGGGGTTGGACCACGAGGAGTCATCCTACATACCCTGCCTAGGAGACAAGGATCAAAACTGCATATTTCCGAATGGGTATAATTTAATGTCGTGCAGGAAAAAAAGTGGACATGAAGTTTACCATCATGCAGAAGAGAGGTGAACCAACATGAAGGGATATGTAATGATGGTTTTTAGTCTAGAACCATAAGGTGGCCTCCTATGATCCATTACTAGGATTCCGGGATCAAAGTATAAGTAGTTTGGAATGGTTGGGAATAGATGTGAAGGGGTCGGGACCAGTAGGTGTTGTTCTTGAACCTCGGGGAGGCTTCCTATGTACCCTGCCTAGGATACATGGATCAATGTCTGCATAGTTCAAGATGGTTGGTCACCGATGTGAATGAGTTAGGACCATTAGGTGATGGTATTGAAATGCGGGGAGGCTTCCTACGTACCCTACCATGGAGATAGGGATCAATTTATACATTGTTTGGGATGGTTGGGAACCGACATGAAGGGGTCGAGACCAATAGGTGTTGGGATTGAACCTCAGGGAGGCTTTCTATGTACCCTTCCTAGGATACAGGGATCAATGTCTGTGTAGTTCGGGATGGTGTGGTGCTTACACTCTAATATTCCTAGGAATGATCCCATGGTGAATTATTACTCTAAGCCTACATGAGTCGTTCTCAGTGTGAGAAAAAAGGCGTATCAATGACTTGATAGTCACATCACAAAATGTGCATCAATTGGATGTGGAATGGGTCTAACACATGGTTAATGGCTCGTGGAGATAGATATTGGGACTTACTCTAGGATGGAGGCCCGAGTGGTGTCAAAGTCTAATGAGAGACAGATTTGGAAGGGAAGAGAGGAGGGATCGTGTGCCCACCCCCTTCATGTCTTTGTCCAAGAAGAAGATAGGGGGATCAGGGATGCTTTCTCTCACAAGAAAGACAAGGGGCTTAGACCATGGTGGTTACCCTTTCCCCACGGACAGATGTCACTCCAGAAAAGAAGAACTCATTCCATGTGAGGAATATTTCAATCACGTTAAGACTAGTGGGCATAGAGATTTTTAGTTTTGTTGAACCCTATGTAAGATGCATGGTGGGAGGCCACAGTTTAATGTCATGTGCTATGGACGATGCTGCTTGGCAGTTTAACTTTCTACAGCTCGGATGATGCGAGTTCACTCGGCACCCCATAGGACGTAAAACACCGATACCCCCCGCCCTTGGATGATGGAAGGCATCATAAATGTTGTGGTATTGGGGTGTCGTGGAGTGATCCATTGATGATCTCATGTTAGCGTTGATATACAAAGAAGTAATAACCTTTAGCATGCCTATGCGAAGAACCTTGAGATGAAGCAACTCTATGGGAATAACTTCTCAGGGGACATTGAAATCACTTCATGCAAACCTGGAGGGTAACATAGAAAATCTGTTCACTACATGGGTGTGTTGTGCCCAATAGGGTAATGGACAAGGTGAATTAAGGTAAGGACGACACATGAAGCACGCAAGGAGGGTTGCACGCATGTTGAGAGGCTAAGCACAAGAAGAAGAGATTGCGCTCAAACTGGAAGGGTGGGAAAAAATGAGAGGTTGCATGTAGGACATAAAAGTTTCACACAAAAGAGGTTCCATTCAAGGGGAAACTTTCTCACAAGCGGGATATTTTTTTCACAAAGGCCTTTGGGTGAAAGGAAATGGATGAAGATCATTCCCAAGAGGGCCCACCTGATGGAGGACCCTTGGGGGACCTATCTCACAAGATCCAATACCTTGAATCCATAGTGTTTTTCTTTTAGTTATGGAAGAGGTGTGTTTCACATAGCAGAGTATCGCCCCATCTTCTATCAATGTCCCCGAAGGGCAGTGGTACACTTTATTTTATAGATGGAGTCCTCGAAGGCAGTGTGCAAGGGGTGCTATGTGAAAACGACTGTGTGACGCTGCATTGGTCGTGCAAGTTTTTATGCTTCGGAGGAAAGTTTGTGTGCCTTACTTTGATGATAAATTGGTCACGGAAGGGTTTTTGCACTGCCGGGTAACTTCGCGGCTGGGCTTTGACTGATTCTCGAGAACATTGGCGTGCATTGGCCCCTATGACGTTGCATTAGGCGTGCAAGATTTTTCATGTCAGGAGGAGTGTTGCGCGCATCACCATACTCTTGTGTTCCAGTGCCTATTGCGGTTTCAGATGGGTTTCTGCAGAAGCCTTACATTGTTGTCACATTTTTTTCACAATAGATTGCACTCCAGAGGGACTTTTGTGTGCATCCTTTGAATCTTGAGCACACCTTCCTTCTCAGTTACAAAATCTTCTCCTTCCCCTCTAAATACATTAGATTCTCTTTATTATCTCGATCCTGGTCCTATCCATAATTCGGCGTTAATAGTGACCCATAAACATTTTTGTTTTTGAGGTTACCAAGGCTACATATTAAAATAGTATTAGGGAGCCACATCCATGTGTGATGGGGGAGGGGTTTTAACCTCATTGTCTCTTTGATAAAATAGATAAAACACAGAAATTATAAAACAATCATTGTAAAAATTTATATGATCAAAACATTATGTTTAAAATCTATGATATGAAAAAGAACACACGAACGTGTTTACAAAAAAATAAATTGGGACAAGCTACTCATATTCCAAAATACATGTCTTGAAAATGCTCATCAAATGCATAAGGATCATCATGTGTCTGATGGGTTAAACTATAAATCTATTTATTTTTCACTGAAAACATCCATGAATGGAAATTTTGATTACACTATTCTAATTATTGTGGAAAACACTCAGGATAGGAAATTTAGTCGCCCATAATAGATACCCAATGAAAAAAATGAATTATTGGATATCAGGAATGAAGGGCCCTTCATTGGATTGACCCATTAGTCCAAATTAAAAACCTGATAACGGCCTTGAATAATCCATAAAAAGATCATATTTTTTATGCATGAATGGATCATCTACTAGATGTCACTCAGACAAGTTACATTAGAAAGTAGATTTGATAATAATAATAATAATACAATTATTTTTATATTATTTTTAATGAAAATATCTCTCACCAAAAAAATTTCCAAAACATTCTTGGTGGAGATCCACATTTCCACCACATAATGATTGGGTGATCCTTCTTTACTGGTTCTCATAGGCCTCCTCTACTACTCATCATCACCCTCGACCACCACTTCCATGGATCATTATCATCACCCTGTATCGCCACAGCCATGAGCCACCTTGCTGATGCACTACACCGATGCCACTATGGACTTTAGTGACCAATTACTTTAATCACTAAATCATCTAGGAATGGATCTATTATCCTACACCAAACCATACATCACAACTCCATCAATATGTGATACAATGTTTCTAGCAAACTAATCTGACTGTTAAGTGAACTTTTCTTTCCCCTCCATTGAATACTTAAATAAAAGGATGATAAATTTATAATCTAAAACTTATATTTGTCCTAAATCCTATCTCAAAATACGATCCCCTTATTATTCCTTCAATCTTGATCATAATCCCAGGATTATTAGCAGTTTCACCAAATACTATATTAATGATGACTGGTTTTTGGGTACAATTTAACCAGCAGTGAAACATTTCTTCGATAGTGAAGGCATGATGATTTTGGGGAGAAAGAAAAAAAACACCACGTATGTCTCAATCAATGGACATGTTATTTTGGAAACATAAAAGACATACAATAATGGGAAGGGTTATCAAATCAATAAGTCCATTATTTAAGAAACTCTAATTCCTAGAATTCAAAGACGAAAAAATATGTTGTACCAACTAGTAGAGATCGATCCCGCAATTAATTTAGGAAAATTTTTAATCCATATCCATCTCCATCAATAAATGGGGATACAACCATAAAATAAAATTATGTACATTAGGTTGGATTGATCTCAAATAAATAACAATTTCACATCATTATCATTGGTGAGATAAAATATCTCCTTCCTTAACAAGAATCCTCCTGGTACCTGATCCTCGATCATGTGATCACCGACCGACACACCCTCCATTGAGGCTCTCTATCCATCCTCCAAATTACTATATAGTTATGTGTAAAAACCAAGGGGATTCACTATATAGGAATTTATAAAGGCATTTGTGGGATAGTTCATCCAATAAATTAATAGTAAATAAATAAATTAATATAATTTATTTAATTCACCCACAACATCAAAATTCCCAAATGTCAAATGCTCACATAATTTATAACAATCATAGGTAAAACCCATATAATGAATTTAGTGTTGGTTTCATAATTTTAATTGGATCCACCATTTTGGAGATATTTCATTTTTTTTAAATGTGGGCATTATATAAAAAAATTAGTTACAATAATATCATTATAGTTTGGCTATCTGGGCCCTCAATCCTGTGCTGACTCTGAACATGGATTTAAAAATATTATTTGAAGTATTCCAAATTATTATATTGATAAAATGAGTCATTAAATTCTCAAAAACATAAACTCATTTCATACAAAAAATTAAACCTATACTCAGATAAGTAAAGATAATGAGATTGTATCAAGATATCCCACTTCAATGAGCTCCCCTAGAGGTTCCAAGGTTGAAGGAAACTAAGAAAACAAGGAAAAAAATTCCATTGAAGGGTATTCTGTGGTGGGATCTCAAACACTAATAGGATACTCGATATCCAAAGGAGGGGTAAGTCAACCCACAATATCTATCTCATCCCAATCAACATCATGAAATATAATTTTATTATATCCCTCCACAGTTTTCTATGCATGGAAAAAACAAGTACCTGGTATACTTTTGATAAATGTTTCTAGTGGTAGGACAAATCACTAACCCATAATAGTAAATTTAAAATGGTAATATGATCTAAAAGGACATATTTTCTTCCCATCCCAATAATCATGATCCTCAGTGTTGGATGATCTCTTAGAACATACGATCTCCTCTCCAGACATCATAATCCCCTAGTTTTAGTCAACATTGGATGGTAACGTCACCAAGTATTCCATATCCTTCCCTTGATGAACTAATGATTTCACATCCATCACTCATGAAAACTCATGGACTATAAGATATATCTTTCAATTTATATAATAAGTAAAGTTTTGGCATAGAAGGTCTCATACACATGACCTAAAATGGTTATACACTGATGGTGGATTGGTAACTATGATGATATTAAAACTCCATTGGTGGTAGAGGTTCCTCTGAGTTATGGGAAAAGGATAACTTGATATCCCGAAGTATCTTCTCCAAGAACATGAACTATTTACTCAACCTCTCCATCTATCCGGGTTATAAATGATATGTGTAACTACAAATAAGAATCAAATCTTATAGAATACTCTCTATAATCATGATGTGATATAACAATGAATGTCAGAAATAAACATTGAGGTAATCCCATATATCCAAACATCTTTCTACACATGAAAGCATGTAAAAATCTCCACTATGATATACTTATAGATGGTTAGGATGTGGTTCATAATAAAAATTCTTTTAATGGTAACATTTTTAATGTTATGGCCTATCATTGTTCATGGAAGCCCACATGAAGAAAATAAAAAATATACCATCCTATTTCAACTACCTTAGAGGATCATCACCCACCACCTACTAGAAGGTGTTACATTACTTTCTAAATATAGAAACAAGATACAATATCCGTAGTCACTAGATCAATGCCAAAGGATCCTAGTACATCATCCCCCCTTCTAGAATAACTACCAAGGGAAAAAAACATCTGAAACATAACCTCTTATATACTAGTTAGTGGAATAATCCATCCATTAATAAGAATATGATGCTCTCCATAATTATGAAATCCATCAAGATCATGTACAGTGGTTACCTAGTCACATAAAATCTCATAGCCAATATATCCATGATAAGCCTCCCTAACACAGTAAAGATGTTTTTGGTTAAGAACTGTTGACTGGAAATATGATTAACCATTATCACCTAGAAGGAAAAACTTCAAATATTTGAACTAATCTATCACCATGCACTACAACATCAAAGGGAAAAAATCATTGCGTGAATGTATATAACCATCCTCAAGTGTCTGACATGCTCCAACTCGAATGCCGAACACAATAGGATGTCAAAAATAAGACTATAATGAAATGATACTAGAAGGGTTAATGATTATTTTATTAATATAATGAACTCTTATGGTGTGTTAAATATTCCATTGGGTATGAGTAAGAACTCATAGAAACTAAAAGGGTTCTATGAAACCACACATGGTATTTCCTTCTCTCAATTATAGAGTCAGTGATAACCAATCCCAAAGTGAAACATTGAGAACCACTTCTTCCCTTACAACTGGTTGATGAAATCATATATTCTAAAGGGTTGATAATATTATATGATAGCCTCATTTATAGGGTGAAATCAATCAACACCTATCCTCTAGCTCTGATGAACATCATAGGAGAATAACAGAGGGTTTCCCAAGGGAACATGTTGGGTATTATAAGCCCCTCCACAATAGATCCTCATGCTACCCCCATAGAACTTATAGATATATAGGATCACCCGATGATATAGTGAAAGTTTCAGGCCTTCCCAAGTGAATGTACATGTAGAAAACAACTCTCAACGGGGAGTTAATCCGAGATCAACCTAAAGGAATATGTCCTCTTACCTCTCCTGCATCACAAGAAGTGAATGCTCACAGAATATTCTACAATATATGTCATAATAGGTGATAAGAAATATGATGTATCCTCCTAAACATGACCTCATCCTTCTCCATCAAGGATCCAATATTACAAGAAATAAAAAATTATCCTTATGACATAGAGACAATGAAACTACTTCTGATAATAGTCATATGATAATAGATTCTATGGACGAAATAAAATACATATAAAACATCATAGGGTCTCACAAAAACTATAGAAAGAGTAGATGCAATTCTTTATCCCTCCTTATAGAGACATGTCACTCTATCAAATAGGTTCATGATCAATGATTATATTTATTAGATTCTTTAGTACAAGGGTTATGAAAAATGTACTCCACTAGTATCACTAAGTCTCAAATAAGGGATACATTCAGTGAAATGTAATCTATAAACATTGTATAAACCTATAACATGAGTGCTAATGAAATATATCATTCCACGACTATATACATGAGGACTCATGTAAAAATATTCTATATTATGAATCTTTCCATACCCTTTTCTCCATATTAACCACAAACAGGGATATCTTAGAAACCATAGAACATCAAAACGACCTCAAAACACACAAGTCAAAGGAACGCGTCCACAAAACCTAAGACTATCTCATTTGGGAGGAACTGGATTACAAATATGATTTTTAGAATCATGAAAAGAATTTTTTTAATGGGTGATTCATCCCTATTTATTTATTTCTTAAAGGAATATCAAACATCACCAAAATTGGGCACTTCTGATGTCCCGCTTCACCCTATAGAATTGTCACCAATAAGGCCACCATCAAAAGAATTCTTATACAAGTGGGATATTCATAGGATAGATGCATGTGTGTCCTATACCACCTAATGAGTGGGTTTTGGATTACCATAAGTATAGTTTGGTCTATATCAATGGATCCTAGGATGTGAAATCAATAGAGATGATTCATTTATAGATACCAACATGACCAACAACTACTCAATTAAGTAGACTGGTTGTGACTATGATCATACAATATTTTGAGGCCCGAACACTAGAAAAAAGACCAATCTAAAGAGTAGAACCATCATTCCTTGAGGGTATAAATCATAATGAAACATTGGTGGTTTCCATTTTTTAGAATTCATGTAATTGTGTAATCCTGCATGTACCAACATCTTATCTTGCTGAAGCCATAAAGTACACAACATGAAGATAATCACCCAGATAGATAACTAGAGGTGGTTCTATGTACAATTACATTAGGTGTAATAGAACGTTATACCCACCTAGAGAAAACTAATCATGAATGTGTCCTTGAACTGAGACCTCAATGCTCAAATGGTTATTAACATGACAACATATTAGAAACATGCTAGGATGTGATCATAGTGGCATCATGAATGTCATCATGATGTATCACCATCAATGAAATTATATGAAAAAATGACTCAAGAAATACATGAAAACTACTATCCAATAATGATTGATACACATAAAATTAGTTCCCCTACAACCAATGCCTCGGTATGACATGTAATCATGTAGGCAGTTAGAGTCCACGTGAATGGAAACGTTAAAAACCACAACAACAGAAGGATCCCAGGACTGAAAGCTTCAATCAAGATACTAAATCACCATTTAACTATATTATCAATACAATCCTCATAAAGGGTTGATGAAAATTATATACTTGATGAATAACAACCTCTAAGACCACCATGTCGCCATCAACCCACTAGGGCCTACCTAGTTGAAATCAATCCCAGTGTGACCACCCCAATACTTCTTCGAATATGAAAGGGGATAGAGGAAACTACTAAGTAGGAATAATTAAGAAATTGGTGGCCATAACCTACCATACATGTACGAATACACCCAACAACTCCATGGACCATTGCATATGGATCATCAAATATTGAACATATTGTGTGTATATAATGAATCAATAACCTATTGGAAATATATATTAGAGTAAAAAATATAATATTAATGATATAATGTGAAAAAATACATACCTAATAATAAATAAAGTGGTGGTATACCAAAAACAATGAGAACTATAAATAGTGTAGTAGGTATGATTCGATCTCTAGATCCTAGATTATGACCTCCAAACACAGACAATGCCCCCATGTACTACAAAAAATCACTGAATGATGTCCATCATAAAAAATGCTAACATTTCTATAATTTTTAGAGGACAAAACACACGTGGAAATATTCTAGGAATGTGTGAGTATATAAATACTCTAGGATGGCCAAAAATCACAAAACAAAATGTTTCAAGAGAGTGTAGTCATCTCATCACAATGTAGTCATCTCAATAAATAGATGAGATGCCAATCATAATAATTAACTTTAAATGTGAAAAAAAGAATCCCTAAAGAATAGAAAAATGTAATATATATCTCTATAGCCTAGAAAATAATAGTGATTCTACTTTCAACTCAAGAGTCATGTATTTTATTCATAGCATCATTCACAACAAAATCAGTATTTTTGTGGAGATATTGTACCTCACCACTATGATCTCTGGTAATGAAATAATCATATAATATCTATGAGATTCATGTAAAATCAAAACAATAAAATTGGGGGGGGGGGGGTATAAATCCTTTCTACTCAGATCCAAAGAAGATGGATAATATACTCTCGTGTAGGGACTACTCCTTGCCACATCTTGATGATGGTAGAGTAACACTCCACAAATAGTGGTGTTGTGCCTTACTATATTATCTGGGAGTACTGAATCTACCAGAATAAAGTGTATGGGGACCTAAAACCTGGTGTGGAATAGAGTCTACAAACCCAAATAACACTCTAAATATTCAATTCCATATAAAGGGACATGGACACAATTTGGTTTGAGGGGTTACCAAACCTATCTATGTAATGTTCATGGGATTCATGAATCCTAGTATTCTTGGGGGAGGGGGTTCCAACCTATACAGGTCTTTGAAAAACATCCCCAATCAGTTCCATAATCCAATAATTCATAGAAGAAGCATCATGATTATAACCTCTCATATCAAATCTCATATTCCCAAATAATCCCACTATTCAATTTACATGAAAAACTACTAAAGACATGATATGTGCAGGCACAAGTATGAGTCCATAAAAAACCTAAAGATTGAACATGGATCATTATCAGACCGATAAGATGTAAAATAAATCCACCATTTGGACACCATTAACATTGATGATTGTCCTGAAGGATATTTCCATTTTGAAAATCATGGAAAAAACACTTAGGATAGCCTATTCACTATCCCAAATCAAACAACAGGTTCAAAAATACAATGCGGTCTATAATTCATGAAGGGAGATTCCTGGGCCCAACCCACGACTCTTAATTAGACATTAGATGTTGGTCTAGAAACATTCAATTCAATATTATGGCCATGATACCATAAATTGATTATTATTCCAACATCACCTTGATGAGTTACATCATAAAATATATTATTATTATTATTATTATTATTGATATTATTATTATTATTATTACAACACCTTATCATTCCTCCCATTCTCCCAAAACATGTACATGGGATGGTATATCTACACCACTTTCATGTATATAGGGGTAGGTCACACCACTGATGCCCACAGGCCACCACTATTGATCAACATCAGCACACATCACTTCCACTGCGGACTACTACAATCACCCTACACTATCATCACCATGGGATGATTAGTCAATTAATTTAACTAATGACACCATTAGAGACCACCAAATTCTAATTCCATCAACACCTCCCTTGGGTCTGACAACATTACCCTTCACCACACTATCCATCAATAGTTTATCTGTTAGAAGTCACCATATACCACCTACCAAATCTAAATGGAAGAAATCATATCACTCCGCTCCATGGAATTTTGATTCACATGAATAAATAACCCCTCTATACCTTAAAAATATACATACAAACTCCCATTCCACAACAAAATTCTCTAATAAGACCCTTTATCTTGATCTTGATCGCATAGATTCGAACCATTTTGGTAAATATTAAATGTGCGATTATCATTTTCTTGATTTAATTTAAGTACTAATCAAATGAGACATATATGATGAATGCACAATGAATTTGGGGAGAAAGAAACAAAATTAAAATGAAGTATAAATCAATGGTCGTATTATTTTGTGCACCTTTAATGGAGTATGAGAACAAGATTGGTTTTCAAATCAATAAATCCAAAATTTAGAAAATATCAATTCCTCAAAGGAGTAAGAGAAAAAGTGGACCAACCAACAGAGATGATCTAAACATTTTTATTGGAATAGATTATGTTTTGTTCTTATCCAACTATAGGTTATGTTAAAACAACATCATAAAATTCCTTACCATAGGTTGGATCAATTAGTAAGGAATAACATTTATATATAATTTTCATTAGTGATATATAAATAATTATGCATTTATTATGATTAGTGTGGTACATGACCCTCCATCCCATTATAATCTACCAACATGATCGCAATAGGGGATCTATCTCTACCACCCAATACCATTTGGGTTATGTAAGTAACTATAGTGGAATTACCATAGAGGATGTTATAAAGGGGATAATGATATTATTTTTTCAATAAATGAAAACTAAATCAATTAATTAATTTAATTCACCCACTTCATCACTCTTTACAAATTTTTTATGTAGAAAAAACTTATGTCATACCTAAGGTAAAATCAGTAATGAATATTCCACAGTGGTCTTATGTTTTGGATTTGAGACTCTATTTTGGAGACATTAAATTATTTCCAAAAAAATTGTGCACAACATATAATATATTTATTGTTTTAAATATTTCTATATTGTGGTTATCTAGCTCCCAGAATCCCATGCTGACTCAGATCCTAGCTCCGATGTATTTTTTAAAATATTTCAAAGCCTTACAAGGTGAAAATAGAGTCATTATAGATGTTCTTTATGGATTAAACATAATAATTAGTTACATGATAATGATTTATTCTATGAATATGGGGAGATCATCTGAGGTAAATGTTGATACTGAATAAATAGTTCCATGCAATGAAAATAAGTTCCACGTCATAGTCCCATGAAGCCATAATTATAGAAAACTATCTTGGGAATTGAATATAAATTATTTGTGTAAGGTGTGATAAAAGAGTTAGACCATGATAATTCTAATTTCATGATGATAGAAAGAATTGAGTCTTCAAATAATAATTCAAAATTAATTTGAATAAGTTTTTACATAAAAATAATCAAATTTAATGAGTTTATCCATTCTAAAAAAATTGAAATTGTTTTCTATAAAATTATGTAAATGATAATCACATAAGATTTTATGAATAGTAAGTAAATAAAAATTTATAGAGAAATGTGGTAAGGATTTGTGAAAAGATAAATGAAACAGTGTAGTATCGTTATAGAAGAACATAAAATATTTGATATTTCTATCTAATGAATATTTTGAATGTCCACATAAGCAGAGTCCTATTTCGAGATCATAACTTCATTGATGATTGTTCATTAGGTGACACTATTATATCTATTGATGAGAGAATACAACTGGTTAGTTTTGACGGTTGAATGAGTTCAAGGTTATATCCTTTATATAATTCTTATAAATAATATGAAGGGGAATATGTGAAAGGGATAATAAAATAATGTCACATATATATAGTGATGATTAAGGGGTGAAAGACAATATAAAACCTTATATTAAATTTTTATTCCAACATTAGTGATGTTACTTGAGATATATATACTTACCATACATGATTGTGCAACTGAATTTAAATATGGCCAGACCCCTAATTGTGTATCAACCCTTCTATCATCCAAAACTATATAATTGGACGATTAAATGTCATTATTATTTAAAAAATCATCCAAAGGAATGCATTGAATTCATTAGATGGTCCAAAACCACGCATGTTTAATCACAACCATCCAATTATTAAGGAGATACAATGACGAAATATATCAAATGTCCCCCATTTCCATTAAGGGAAATCCAATTGAAGAAAAAACTAGTATAAACTCTACATATAAAATTAATAATCCATTAGGCCAATCAAAAAGAAAAAAACACATCCACTAACCACATCCTCAAAGACACCATGAAATAATCTCTAAAAAAAGATACATAAGTTGTATAAAAAAATTAATTCTAGACATGAGTGATAAAAATCATGCAGAACCACCTCTTGAATTACTAATAGAACTAAAATATTACCTTAAAAATACCTAATAGTAGTCATCCCTTTGCAATCCTGTCACGACCCAACCACTAGGGACCATTCCATGAATACCCCAAGCCCTCCATCTATAGACCAGGGTTTGGCGAACAATACGAAAATGCATATCCCTATATTGGGAAGGAATTGCCTTTAAACCAATACAAACTCACAATACAAGAACATAACAAAAAGAACCCACTATGTAAATTTATAAAGTAAAAAGGTTACTAAAAGTGAAGGGGGCTGCAATACATTCTCAACTGAAAAGTACTAGTAGATCTGAAAAGGGAAAACAACTCTCGGATTGTCCAACGAGTATCCTACTAGATGGTAGGCACATATCGCCTCCATAGAACTCCACATCATCTTGTCTCTTCCATGTATCACCTAGTCTGGGCTCCTTGAAGCCTCAGTCCAGCTGTTCATCGTCTTCACAAGACACAAGAAGGTGCGGGCGAAGCCTGTGCAAGGGTGACTATAACCATATTTAGTAGGTAGCCTGAGACCCCCTAACATCACAAAATATTCCACAAAGTCAAACCACAAAGCTTGATCACAATCACAAACCACAAAGAAAAATACACAGCTCAAACCAGGTTTAATTGATGTATGTAAGTATAGATGAATAATAGTAAAACTAGATCATCTTTTTTACATAGGAGGAACTACTACTGACTATACGGAGTCTGAACCACATAGGATCAATAGGTACTAACCCCCGCAATGACCCACATAGGGTCTGACCCGCCTGGAGTCGATAGGTACTTACCCTCGCAATGAACCACACATGATTCGACCCGCTTGGAATCGATAGGTACTAACCCCCGCAATGACCCACATAGGGTCTGAACCGCCTAGATTCGATAGGTACTTACCCTTGCAATGAACCACACATGATTCGACCCGCTTGGAGTCGATAGGTACTAACCCTGAAATGACCCACATAGAATATAACCTACATAGTATCGGTATGCGTTGACCCACATATGATCGCTGAGCACTGACTCACATTGGATATGACCCACACAGGATCAGTATGTCGATGATCCATGATGGGTCGCTCTATGTTTGGTTCTCATGAGGATGTGAGTGGTTGATCCTCAAAGGGTCTCGAGGTAATGATCCACATAGGATCGCTCGGTGCTGACCCACACAGGATCGCTAAGTGCCGACCCACACTGGATAGCTCAGTATTATCCTCCGCATGATCTGTATCCAACCATCAGCACAGTAACAACCACTGGATTCCTTCTCATAGCACGCATGATTTTGGGAGAACCGCTCTTGAAGGCATCAGTCATTTTTCAAATAGCATGAAGTTCCATGAAAAAGTAACCTGATGATCTGTGACTTCGAAAGGGTCCCAATGCAAAAATATAGCTGGTAAATATGACACCCGGTCTGTAAGTTATTGGCATTATAGTTTTGAGGACCAAGTTGGATTTGGAGTTGATCTGAACCATCCATACCCTAGAATTCTCCAAACCACTAATGGAGTATTTCAGAAAGACTGCCTTGCCACTAGGGTCCTTATGCCACAGATGGCGCAACAATCAGACACTCAATCTGTTAGTTACATCCCTTTCTGTGAAGGGGGGGGTGATCGCAACTCAGTATGGTCCAACTCAGTCGGGCCCAGCAAAATATGATAAAGGCACCGCTTCCCTAAAGGGGTCCCAAATCAACTGATGATGTGTCATACAGACACTCG
This sequence comes from Viscum album, assembly GCA_963277665.1. NCBI lineage: Eukaryota > Viridiplantae > Streptophyta > Magnoliopsida > Santalales > Viscaceae > Viscum > Viscum album. Next base: position 1,704,762,938 of record OY728143.1, on the reverse strand, counting down.
GATCGTCAGTTACATGTGTTTCTTTCTTTAGGGAATTGTTGGGTCTGGACCCGGTTTGACTTGGTCAGACCGGACCAATGAAATGGGTCCTGGGATCTATCTAAACCCATTACGGTGTGGGCTGTTAAAGGACATCCAAGTTCACTGGGTCTGGCCCGATTCAACGGTTGTGGCCCGGATCGGTTTGCGGGCCCAGGCTACGGCTTGCCTGACCCGCCGGGTGGGGTTTGATGCACCTGCGCTGGCCCACTGAGACACATGTTTGGGCTGGCTTGTTGGGCCATGGGTCCAACCCATTGGGTGGGACCAGATTTCTTAGTCGGGGTGCGCTGGCTTGATCCGCCCATAGGCTGAGCGTTCCACCATGTTGGCCTCACATTTTAGGGGTCCTTCGCCAGTCGGTGGGGTGCTGCCCCACCGTATTTAATGGTTGACCTTTTAGCCGATCGAGTTCCGCAAATGCTATACGGCATGGCCCGGGATGCACCCTATTTCCACGACCTTCTCGCCTCAGCCACTTTCAGTAGCGACGCCTTTGAGAGCCTCCCTTTTCCCACATGGCTGGCTCGGTGCGGCAGTCTTCGGCCACCATGACACGTCGTCGTATGCTGTCTTCCACTACCCATGACCAGTTTTTGTGGGTCTCCCTCAGCCACTGTTGGACACTGCTGACATGGCACACCAGTGGTTTCTTGCGTTGGTCACCAGAACGTCTTTGTTGTCCGTTCATGGTTCTGTCGACGCCTAATACTATCTAGTGCTGTCACCATCATAGCATGACCTGCTATATCATATTACCACCAAGTTGGAAATTGTTTCCCAAAGTTCACATCAAGAAAAAGTGGTGGAGGGTATGTGCCTTATTTGTTTGGCATGATCCCTCCATGTTAAGGTGATAGAAAGTGGTAGAGTATTTAATTCATCAATGGAATCTTCAATATATACCCCCTACCTAGAAGATATCTACATTGACGACGATCGACATAACCTCTTTTATTGTTATCATCGGTTCATGATTCGGTGGCACTCATCAATGCACTTTGGAACCAGTCTCATCCTCTATGTGGTTGGCATCGCGGAACATTTCTAGATCATAGTATATTGGTTAAGCCGTTCCAACACACCACCCCAAGCTCTGTATAAATATGGGAGGGGAGGGTGAGTAATGAACATGGAATTAATGGGGTTCATTTAATTAAGGAAACATCCAAATTCCAACAGTGCGGTAACAAGAATAAAGGGGAGTCAAGCCATTTATTGGCTTCATGTGTCATTGGTCCCACCACCACCTCTCATCCGCTGAAAAAATGATAGAAAATAAAATAACATAACATGTTATTTTTTTTATATTTAAAAAGTCCAAAAAATTAACTGTTTCACCCAACAAACTACGGTCGAAGTAAATCCTACCTTAAAGGAATTCTGGTGATGCGGATTCAACGGTGCACTCATATATTTAATCCAATAAATAGCTCAAAAGATAGAAAATTCCTCCCACATGTTTACAGAATGTACCCAAAAAATGTTTATAAAATTACAAACAATCAACCTCGACCCATGTCATCCATGGTCATACTATGACTAAGGGAAACACGTTCCAAAGAACTCAATGCTACTCTCATATTTTCAATCCTAGTTACTAGTTAGATGTTATGGATTTTAATAATAAAATAATTGTTACCTAATTATATTATTTTTGGCCAAAAACTAATGTCCATAGTTGGAACGCACCGACCAATTTTAGTATTTCCCTAAAGAAAGCATACACTCTCAAGCTCAGTGGTGGTATCAGATTTATAATCTGAGTCGCCGTTCATGATTTATAAGCATTTGAAAAGTAAAATAACTTTATTTGATTATTTTATTTACAGTTAAACCATTTTTGGGTTTTCTCATTGGTGGCCTGCACCGACTAAACAGAAGTCATGCCTAGGGTAAATCTACTGTCCTGAATGCAATAGTGCACTAAGATTTCTGATCCAAGAACCCCTTTATGAGTTAGTCAACATTTTCTAGAAATCCACTCACCCACTCTATTTTAAACATAACATTTTTTAACGGATCATTCCAGACACATCATGCCTCAGAATCATGCGCCCTCACATTTTCCAGTCTTGAAATAATTCCATATAATTAATAAAAATTATAATGAAATTCTGGGAGATTACATTCTCCCAATCTTAGGGCTTTACGTCACCGAAAGCCGAAACAAAGGAAAATCAAACAAATGAGGGTAATGAATATGAATCTGAACCTCCTACTCCCATGTACTCTTCTAGAAGATCCCATGCTCCCACCAAACTCGCTCCAGAGGGATCGACCATCCATGAAAGTCTTGGTCATGTCGATCCTCTATCTCCATCGGGAACTCCATAAAAGTCACCCCATCACAATAGTCCAACTCTCTCTAGTCGATAACATGTGATGGATCATTTGTGCATCACATCAGCTAGGACACATGGAAAAAATTATGCACTAGGTGAATCTCTGGGGGAAGATATTGACAGTACGCCACCCCTTCCACTCTGCGGAGAATCTAGAAAGGTCAGATGAGCCTTAGAGATAGCTTGCTGCCCTGGCCAAACCTCTACAATACTCATTGGGTTGAGACCTATAGAATGACATGGTCTCCCTCTTCATTATACAAGGTACTTTGTCCCCTATTAGAAAAAGTCTTCTTCTAGATCTGATTAGTCCTCACTTTCTAACAAGTGAGGCATCATGATAAAAACTCTGCCACTACTTCCTTCATCCCTGGCCACTACTACTGATTCTTGAGGTCCTGGTACATCTTCACAACTCCAAGATGCACCGTTATTGTGGATGTATTGAAATCTATCAACACCTCCTCCTGAAGAATCATTGGTACCATGGAGCATCCTATGAAGATAAATACATCCTCATAACCATCAAAAAATCTTTCAGGAGACCGTCCTGAGGATATCTGAGCATGTCGGGCCTCCTAGTCAACGTCCTCAAGCTATGCCTCCTGAACTCACTGACGAATTGGGGGAGTGACCATCATAGTATGGAGGTAAGCTGGCCTATCATTAACCATGAAGGATATCTGTAGCGCGACTAGCTGCTCTGACACCTCACTAAATAGTTGTAGACCAGACCTCTTGATGAGTGCGTCTGCTTCCACAGTCCCCTTCCCAAGAGTATATACAATTTCAAGGCCATAGTCCTGGATGAAATCTATCCATAATCATTGTGTTAGGTTTAGTTCTTTTTATTAGATGATATAACTAATACTATTGTGATAATAGTAAATAAAAAATCCTTCACTGATCAAGTATTGCCTCTACGTCTTCAGCTGATTGACCACTACTGCTAACTCCAGGTCATGGGTAGCATAGTTTTGCTCGTACTTTCTCAAATACAGTGAGTCATACATGATCTATGCCCCTCCCGACACCAGGAATCAACCTGTTCTGGTCCATGATGCATCACAGTTGGCTACATACCCAATACCATCTTCTGGTGACCTCATGATGCGGTCATTCGTCAGTCTCTGTCTCAGCTTCTGAAAGCTCTGCTAACACTTCTCCATCCATAGGAAAGGCCCCCCCTTCATTATCAATGCTAAAAAGGGTTACACTACCTTATAGAAGTCTTGTAAAAATCTTTGGTAGTACCCAGCCCAAGTAGAAGTCCCAATCCCTTCGGGGAGGTAATATTGGAAACATCTTTTAAAAAAATTTCCCCACACTCTGCCACTATTGTAGGGAACTGAAAACTGAAAACTCCAGCTTCCACTAGGGTAAGGATGGCTGACTAAAGAGTGATTGAATACTCCCTCCTACCGTAAGATTTTTTTTACTATGTTTCATGGGTTTCTTTTTTCACCAACCAAGGAAAAATCCTTCCAATGTTGTCGATATAAAACATCCTTTTCACCTGATATAGTCTAACTGGGTATGAAATATGGATGTACAGTCCATACCCAAACTAACATCTTAAGGCCACAATGCTGCCACCAAGAGGATCCAACCAAAACACTTTCCTCAAGGGTCTGATCACACCGCGGCATAAGTGTGATTATCGAGTCTCCTACCAAAGGTATCTACAGATGTAAGGGGCATGTCATCGGTTTAACTGGAAAAATTAGGTCTTGAACAAGATTAATGTCAAGAAGAAATGATTTGTACATATGTATATTAATATGGCAACTAGTAGTAGAAAACAATATACCTAAAATCATTCCAAGATCCCATGGGTCACATTTCTTTACTACATGCAGTTACTCCCTTTCCCTGAACTCCAGTTCCCTAAACCTTGTGGGATCCACATTAGTGTGTTGGTTGTAACATGTCTAAAAGTATACCACCTCATTCATCTCTCCTAGATCCACATCCTCATTTGAAACCCTACAGGTTCATTTGTTTCCATCACTTCTGCTTCCCGAAACATTTTAAACTCCGAAGTATCTCAGACTGACCTTAGTTTACTACTTTTCCACTACTAACATTCACCGTCCGCATCTGCTTAGCCAATTAACATTCGACCAAAAATGTTCTCTCTAGCACACTAACATAAGTAAGAGTACATAGAGGAATAGTTTTGGCTCAGATATCTCTAAATACACCTTTCTCAGAGGTTTGAGCCCTTAATCCCACACCATACTATATTTATAAAGTTCCTGGGATGGTCGGTACGCCCTGAGGAATTCTCAGCAACAGACATGTTATCCTACCAAATCTGTAGAAGCTCTAGGGAACAATCACCCCTTATATTTTTATGGAACGATACCCCCTTCTCTAAGGAAGGTTCTCAAGCTTGTACATAGAAAGGTCACCTCTTCACAATATCAGGGTATTCTAACCCCTATCATCATCCTGTTGAGCCATGTAGAAGGCTCTCTACCAGGATCTCCATCTGATCAAATGGTTCCCTGGATAGATGGAAACATATCCACCTCCTCCAGCCAGTCCTTAGCCTCCTGTGAGTCGGGCATCCCTTTGAACTTGAGGGGTATATGATGCTAAAACATATGTACAAAACTATGCCTAAATGTTTCCTTTACCAGTTCCACCATTTGAAAATACTGACCAACAGGTAGTGATATAGCTAGTACACTACCCGAAGGTACCATCTCAGTCAACGGTCCATGTATGAAAGTTTCATCACCCTACAGACCCTCCTCATGTTCATGCACTAGAAAAGACTAGTAGCTAGGATCACCATCTATTCTATTGGTCTCTCAACTTGGCAGAAATCTCTAGCCAGAACTTGTAGTCAGTCCCCAGCTACCTGAGAATCTATATCTCCTTGAAACATCAGAGGCCTCTACTGCTAAACCTCATGTAATGCACTCAATCAGCATGAACCTTCTTCCAATGCAGCTGGTGGTAAATGATTCCCAATGGCTGGTGGTACTAATGGTACACCAACCGAAGGTGCTAACACATTATGAGGGCGCTACACCTGAGCCTCGTCGCTCGGTGGGCCGTCATTGTGTACTCTCTTGGTAATTCTAGCTCGTTGTCTCCGAGGAGTCATATTGAAAGAGAATCATAATGACCCACAGTAAAATGGATATAACTGTTGAGCTGACTCAAAAGAAATCAAAGTATAGCATTTCCAAAACACATGTAATCAGTGTTTTTGTGCACCGAGTCAGAAACCAAAATTCAGGGTCTTAGAGTGTGGATGCATTGACTACAACACCAATAATGGACTCCAATAACTTAAAACCACAGTCAAAAAACTTAACACTATTGGTCCACTTGAAAGAGGAGAGTCCTAGTTCTTTAGTAGAACTTACTGCTTTAATAAAACTTGTCATGCCACGTCCCACGAGGCTCGTGCTTTGACTACCCCTAGCCTGCATTCTATAGGCCAGGGGTTGGAAAATAGCACCAAAAAGGTGTATCTCTATATCATGAAGTAATTACCTTTAAACCTACACAAACACTGAATCCAAGAACATAATAAGTAGAAACCACAATGTAAACTGGTGTAGTAAAAAATTTACTAAAATTGAAGGGGGTCGGAATACCAACCCAACTGAAAAGAACTAGTACAAATGAAAAGAAAAAACAACTCCTAAATCATTTACTAAGGATCCAAACTGAAGGGTACGTACAGATTGTTGCCACAACACTCCATGTCATCCCATCTCCTCTGTGTACCGCCTAGCCCAGGCTCCCTCAAGCCTCACCCCAACTGCTCGTCGTCTGCACAAGATAGAACAATGTGCGGCCGAATCCCATGTAGGGGTGAGTATAAAAATACTCAGTTGGAACCCAAATAAACCAAATGTCTCATAGAATTCCACAAATTCAAACCACAAAAAATGATCTCAATACCAAAGAAAAAAGCAATAAACACAGCTCAAACATTTTTTTAGTGAAGTATAGAAAATCAGATGAATATTCATAAAGCAATATCATCTTATTCATTCATGTGGAACTGCTACTAACCATATGGAGTCTGACGCACATTGGATTGATAGGTACTAACACCCGTAATGACCCACACAAGAGTCGACCCGCCCGGAGTCAACATGTACATACCCCCGCAATGACCCACACATGATCCGACCCACCCAGAGTCGATAGGTACTAACCCTTGAAATGAACCAAATAGAATCTAACCCACACAAGATCAGTATGCACTAAACCACAAATAATCTCTGAGCATTTCCCACAAAGGATTTGACCCACACATGATCGGTATGTAGCTTGTCCACGACGAGCCGCTCTAAATCTAGTCATTCTTTGGTCGCGAGGTGCTAATCCACCCAGTGTCTCTAGGTGATAATCCACATCGGATCGATCAGTTCTGACCCACAAAGGATCTCTATGTGTTATCCCACACAAGAAAACATGGTGCTAAAATCCATATGATTTGTCTCCAACCTCCGCCTCACTGCCAGCAACTGGATTCCTACTCATAGAACGCTTGATTCTAGGAGAAACACTCCACAATCCATTGGTTGTATTTCAACTGGAATGATTTCACACAAAGAATTAACTGGATGATCCTCCACATCAAAAGTGTCCCAAAAAAATAATGTGTGTCAATTGGACACATGTTCTGTACGTTATTTGAATTTTACTGTCGACGTTCTGGTTAGATTTGGAGTCGATCTGACCCATCCATACTCAAACATTCTCCAAACCTATAGTATTTAAAAAATACCTCCTTGACACTAGGGTACTTATCCCGCAGAAGAGGCATCAATCGAACGCTCGGTCTGTTAGTTACATCCATTTCTGTGAAACAGGGGTGGGGGGGTGATCGGACCTCTGTCATGCCCTGCTCGGTCGTGCCTGATGGAATATTCTAAAGGGACCACATCCCTAATGGGTTCCCAACTCCACTGATGGCGTATCAAATGGACAACCATTTCATTAGTTATGAGACTTTATTTATTCAGGGACCGGTTCGGTCTGGGCCCGGTCCGACTCGGTTAGACCGGCCCGACACAATGGGTCATGGGGTCAATCTGACCCCGCCTGGGACTGAGATGTTTAGGGTTGGCTCAGTTCACTGGCTCTACCCCATTGGGGATGGTTGGGTTCATCTTGCGGGCTCAGGCCACGTGTTTGGCCTGCTTGGCTGGCCCAAGCCGGCACGGCCCGCCCAGCGGTGGACCGTTGCGTCTCATTGGCCCCACACAAGAGGTGTTGTTCCTGTGCGGGTGGGCCATGTCCCACCTAGCAGGGTGGGACAAGCAGTGGCTTGGCATGTGAACTGAATTAGGCCAAACCCAACCGGCCTGACCCAGCAAACCGGGCCTCACCTTAATGGGCTAGACCCAGGTGAGGTTAGATAGAACCCAGGACCCGTTGTGTCGGGTCGGTATGACCATGTCAGACCGAGCCCAAACCCAACCGGTCCCCAAAATAATGAAACATCCTTAACTAATGAACCAGTTGTCTGTTCACACACCATCAATGATGTTGGGTCCCCTTTAGGGAAGCGGTCTCTTTGTCGTATTCCGGAAGGCCTGACCGAGTCGGCCCATACTGTGGTGCGATCACCCCCTATTTCATAGAATGAGATGTAAATAAAAGACCGAGCATATGACTAATGAATTTTATATGGAATAAGGAATTTAGAGATAAGGTAGTAATTTTTAAAAACTCCATAAGAGTTTTAAAGAATGTTATTGTATGGCTGGTATAACGACCCATAATTTACATACATTGTTAATACTTCAAAATTGAAGCATACTTATTACAACATATAACAAAACCACGAAAGGACCGTATCGGTATAGTGTCTTTAGAAACTGGGAAACATAAACAACTGGTTCATAAAGCGTCTACACTGTCTCCCATTTATTTCATCATATCTATAGTCCCTTTTGACATATCTTACTTAATAACCTTCTTCCTGACCTGGGGAAAGAAAACATACAAAAGGGTGAGCTTAAATGCTCAGTAAGGGTAAACAAAAGAAATATCAATCACATCATGTACATAAGCACATAACTTTTGGAAATCATAACCTAGAAAATAGATCATAATTTCACAATCATGGGATAAATCATGGCAGTGAAATGTAATCACAATAATCATAACTTAAAACATGAAACTTTGTGTCATACACACATAATCATAGAGAATCATTTCTTGTTAGTCAAGACTCATTGCCAAGACTATCTTAGTGGACAAAGTCTCTTTCTGAACCGAGTCACCCTCGTTTCAGTCCTGTTTCACTGAACCGATATAACCTACCGTTCCAGCCATGTCTATCTCATGAGATATAAAATCTTTACCCAATGCATTGGAGGGAGATATAGGTCACACCCATCTTATAATGAATCCTTTCTTATGTGTGCCACATAATCATAAATCATACATCATCGTATAACACATGTAACACAAATGGGATTCTTGAAACATCATGACATCATAAAACAAATCATATAAGGTAAATGACTTCATAAAAATAATTCTCTCAAAACATAATCAAATCAATTTAATAATCGGGATAAAAAAATAACCCTATATTATCTTAGATGGAAAATAATTTTGATAAAACATTTGAACTCCATTCTTGAGGAAAATATCCTTTCTACTTCAAAAACACTTTTCTTTTCTTAACATGTCATACAATTATAAACTAAAAGAATTTGATTAAAAATAAACATAAAAACTTACAAAGGAAGATTCTTGGAAATAATGTTTTAAAAATCCATTCTTTCCGTATAAGTTTAAAAAACATTCTTTGTACTTTTGTCGAAAAAGTCAAAAAAGTACCTCGTATGAAAAACGACAAAAGATTCCTTTCATATCTTTTACCAAAAACTCACCAAAGGGGAAAATAGGATTTAAACAATTGTAGGTCTATGGAAATAATATTACAATTTGAGGAAGCATGGATGTGGATGATAAAATACACCCCAGTAAATACTAAAGTATAAACAATCTCGGATAAAAATGAGATTGTGCTATTTCCCTTACCTTAGGTATGATTTGCGTTGTGCATGTTCGAAGCTCCTGTATAATGGTTTAAATAATGTTATTTACTTATTCAAGAATCATACATATTGATATGATATCATATATGGTCCTATTCTTAGCTTCTTATTAGTTATATTTCATTGTTACTTGTTACTCGGGTCTTTATTGCCTTTTGTTCTTATGCGTGTTTTTCCGAATAAATTCTTATTCTTCTTTTAAGGTTATAGATACCTTATATCCAGAATGGTATTAGTGTAACATATATCATATTTATTCATTCATTTCATTTATATAATTACTATGTAATGATGATCATGTAGAACGAGTCGCATCACATCGTGGAGACGGTATTCCGTACGTACGCACGAGCGATGATATTGTTCCCATGATCGTGGAATTGTTTTTAAGTGTATTTATACTATTTCAGTATCAATATCACTTTATAATAATCATATATAGTTACTCATTACACCATTATACCCATCCTTGTAAGGTGATGGTGGAAAATAGATTACACCACGGCGTGGAGACGGTATTCCGAACGTACGCACGCGCGGTGATTTCATTTTTCCGTAGGATGGAAAGAAGATGAATTAGGGTTGTTTAATATTTATAATAACATATCATTATGTAAGTAATACTGATGTTATTACTTTATCATGAAACAACTAAAGAAGAAGAAGTTGAAGAAGAAAGAAATTGAAAATATCGGTAATGGATATTACCTCTTATTTGAAACGCCTCTTTGAATCCTCCACTTAGGGAACTAAGATTTGTCTTTGAAGAAGACCAGGACCTCTAGGATTATTATAGGGAATTGGAGAAGGGATTTTTTCAGGGGTTGGCCGAGCTTGAGTGCTCAAATTGGTGTGAGGAGGAGGGGGAGGAGGTGCCCTTTTATAAGGGAGGAGAGGGGCACCTTAGGAATATCTCAAAATATTATTTTATATTAAAGTCAGAATCGGTTTATAATGGTTCCAAAGGGTCTTATTTCGGAGCTAAAGTGGGGATGGGTCTAAATACTATCAACCAATAGGATTTAGACAAGTTTTGGTTATTATTTTAACCTTATCAATAAGATTTAACTCTAAGTTAAATAATTTAACTTTTACCGTGTCTTTTTGTTTTCTTACACTATATGGTTAATACACTTACTATAACATGCCAAACGAACCCCAAGTTGTTTATCATTAACATATATATCCTTATATAAGTCATTTGGCCGAACCTTAGATTTTTAGGAATAAAATAACAATTAATAATATAATATTTGATTTAAAAACTATTTTGTGTCAATTTTGACACTATTTGATATATGATTTTTGTGAAAGTCATAATAGAATTAAATGTTCAAACCAAGTTGATTAAAGCGACAATAATATATCATAGTAACCTAGAAAATTAGTGTAATTCATAAAAAGTCTCAAATTACATTTACTTGGGCATTTATAACATCAATTATGTTAACATTTCCTTAAAAGGGTAATTACTGCATCATTGTTGTGTCATAAATAAATTAATTTATTTAAAGTCTAAAAATTATAAATAAAATACAATTATGTAGGATATATTTTTATCTTTCTAATTAATATTTATAATAGAATTAATCTTATGTATAACCCCATATGAAAAATGTTTTAGTTATTAAACATTGATTTTAACTATTTTAACTATTCATTAAATAAAATAATATTAAATGTCATAATCTAATCCAAGTGGACCTAAATGGTCATATTATATTCATAAGGTTGTTTTTGGTCTAATTAAACTTATCCAATAAAATTAGGACATGTGTTAGGGTAATAGTAATATCATATTTACCCTTAGTTACCCTATTTACTATTAATCGCGGAAAAAAAAGTAAAAAGTTACTATTCACCAAAAAATTATTTTTATCTCATTGAACCATATTTTAGTCCTTGATATTAACCATGTTTGTCGGATTTTCGAAATTCCATTCACAGAAGCAGTAAAATTATGCTTGATGCAAAATTCAGTTTTTAACCTACCACTTAGTGGTTTCACTATTCATCAAAAATTGAAATTCTTCAGAAAAATACCAAAATTTCACCCTAGGCTAATTTCGATATTCCGAATCCAAAAATGAAGTCTATTTTGAAAAATAAAATGTATAAAATTTCAAAAAGTGGTTATTACTATTCATAATGGCTAGTTTTAATAATAATTTAATAGCATATCGTTGTTTAGTGAAACTCGGTATTGTGTACGACGCACGCTATCGAGGAAGGTCGCGATTTAGTGTAAAGCAAGCCAAGAAAGTGTTGTGTAGAAAAAGATTCCTTTGATGATTTCTATAACATAAATGTCTCGGGTGTTACATTCTTCCCCCCTTAAAATGAATTTCACCCTCGAAATTCGTCACTTTGTAACAAACAGATGAGGATACCTATCCCTCGTCATATCCTCAAGTTCCCATGTAGCTTCTTCTAATTGGTGGTTCCTCCATAAAACTTTCATCAACGAGTGGTCTTGTTTCGTAAGACTTTTTCGCTACGATCCAGAATCTCTATCGGCCGTTCTTCATAAGAAAGATCTTGCTCCAGTGGTACAACTTCTGAGCTGAGTACATGTGAAGGATCAGATATGTACTTTCTCAGGAGAGATACATGGAACACATCGTGAACTTGAGAGAGATTCGGTGGAAGTTCCAATCGGTAAGCTACCTTCCCTACACGATCCATTATTTCGAAAGGACCGATATATCTAGGGCTCAACTTCCCCTTCTTTCCAAATCTCATGACTCTCTTCCAGGGAGATATCCGTAAGAACACTTTATCACCCACTTCAAACTCTAGGTCTTTTCTTCGGCTGTCGGCATAACTTTTCTATCGACTCTGAGCTGCTCTTATGTGTTGTTGAATAGATCTGAAATTTTCTGCCATTTCATCAACGAGATCAGGTCCTAATATCTCTCTTTCCCCAACTTCATTCCAGCAAGTTGGAGTCCTGCATTTCTTTCCATAGAGAGCTTCATAAGGAGCCATCAAAATACTGGAGAGAAAGCTATTATTATAAGAAAATTCCACCAAAGGTAGGTGTTGATCCCAAACTCCTTTGAAATCCATAGATCAAGCTCTCAACATATCTTCTAGGGTTTGAATTGTTCTTTCAGACTGACCGTCTGTCTGAGGATGATAAGCAGTGCTGAAACTCAACTCTGTATCCAGAGTATGCTGAAGACTTCGCCAGAAATTCGAGGTAAATCTAAGATCCCGATCAGATATAATAGAAAGTGGTACTCCATGAAATCTTACCACTTCCTTTACATATATTCTGGAAAGCTGATCCAGAGAGAAATCCTCTCTAATAGCAATGAAGTGTGCAGACTTTGTAAGATGATCAACTATGACCCAGATAGCATTATTGCCATTGGATGTTTTAAGAAGTCCTGTGAAAAAGTCCACAGTAATGTTTTCTCATTTCCATTCAGGTATGGTTAATGGTTGTAACATCCCCTTAGACTTCTGTCTCTCAGCTTTAACTTGCTGACAAAACAAGCATTGAGAGACATATTCAACAACATCTCTTTTCATGCCATCCCACCAGAAGTTCTCTTTCAGGTCCCTATACATCTTCGTGCTTTCAGGATGAATAGAGAATGAAGAACTATGAGCCTCATCCAACAGCTCCTTCTTTAATTCGGGGATGGGAGGAACACAAACCCGATTCCTGAACTTTATTATCCCATCACAATCAAGGTTGAACTCAGGAACATTTCTCACCTTCTTTTGTGACTCGACATCTTCTTTCTGTGCCTCTTTAATCTTCACATGTATAGATGGTTGAACATTCATTTGAGAAAGATAAGATTTTTCCCCTTCCATTATAATTCCATGATCCATCCTTTGTAAATCCATAAATATTGGATCTTTTGTGATCCTCATCATGGATAAACTAGCATGGTCTTGTCGACATAATGCATCTGCCACCTTGTTTTCTTTCCCAGGCTGTTAATGGATTGAGCAGTCGTAATCCTTAATCAGATCCAACCATCTTCTTTGACGCATATTCAGCTCCTTTTGTGTGAAAATATACTTTAAACTTTTATGATCAGTATAAATATCACACCTTTCACCATAAAGGTAATGCCTCCAAATCTTTAATGCAAAGATTACCGCAGCTAACTCCAAATCATGTGTTGGGTAATTTTTCTCATGGATTTTGAACTGTCGTGAGGCATAAGCTATCACCATATCATTTTGCAAAAGAACACACACTAATCCCTTCTTGGATGCATCACTATAGATCAAAAACCTTTCTCCACTACAAGGTAGTGTGAGCACAGGTGCACTGGATAACCTTCTTTTTAACTCCTTGAAATTCTCTTCACATTCCTCCCTCCAGACAAACTTAACTCCTTTCCAAGTCAACATGGTGAGTGGATTAGATAATCGTGAATTTTTTTTTCACAAAACGTCGATAATATCCATCCAAACCAAGAAAACTTCGGATCTCAGTTACTGTTGTTGGTCTCGACCATCTTTCAATAACCTCTATTTTTGTTGGATCCACAGATATCCCCTCTTTTGAGATTATGTGACCCAAAAATGCAACCTTTTGAAGCCAAAAATCACACTTGGTAAATTTGGCATAAAGATTTTCCTTTCTCGGGGTCTACAATATAATTCTCAAGTGATATTCATGTTCTTACTTTCTCTTTGAATAGACAAGAATATCGTCTATAAAGACTACCACAAATTGATCAAGATAGTCTCTAAAGACTCTATTCATCAGATCCATGAATATAGCAGGGGCATTAGTAGGACCAAATGGCATCACTATAAATTCATAGTGTCCATACCTTGTACGGAAAGCCGTCGTTGGTATATCCTCCCTTTTGACCCTTAATTGATGATACCCTAAACGAAGATCAATCTTGGAAAAGTATTGAGCTCCGCATAGTTGGTCAAATAGGTCATCAATGCGCGGGAGAAGATATTTGTTCTTGATAGTGATCTTGTTAAGTTCTCGATAATCAATGCAGAGTCTCATTGATCCATATTTCTTCTTAACAAATAGAACAAGTGCTCCCCAAGGTGACGCACTAGGGCGTATGAATCCCTTATCCAGATTTTCTTGGAGTTGCTTCTTCAATTCCTGCAACTCAATTGGGGCCATTCTATAAGGTGTCTTTGAAATAGGCAAAGCACCTGGTACGAGTTCTATTGAGAACTCAACTTCACGATTTGGTGGAAGTCCCGGTAATTCCTCCGGAAAGACATCATAAAACTCCCGTACAATGGGCATATTCTTAATCATGAGTTTATCACCAACCATTTGAGATAAATAACCTTCATTTAGTGGAATCAAGACCCATAAGATGGAAGAAATTTCCACTGGAAGGTTATGTTCATCCTTGCATTGATAGACGATCATAGATTGATCTGGAATATGAAATGTGACTTCTCTTCTTTGGCAATTGATATGAGCTCCATATAAAGAAAGCCAATCCATGCCAAGAATCACATAAAATTCCACTATAGGAAGGATCACAAGATTTGCAGGAAGCACTTTCCCACAATCTTCGATCGGAGAAGAATTATAAACATTTGATGCGACTGTTGTGCCATTAGGTGTTGTCACAGCTAACTCAACATCTAATTGTTGAGGTAATACGGTGATACCCTTAGAAAATTCTTCAGAAATAAAAGAGTGGGTGGATCCAGAATCAAATAAAACATTTGCTAGTTTAGGGTGGATGGTAAGTGTACCTTTCACCACATCGTTATCGTACTCCACATCACTGATAGAAATTGCATGTGACTTTCCTTTGTCTTTAGACTTGAGAGTTTGTTGACGTCGACCATCATCATCAACCCTTGGATTAGGGCATTTATTGGCATAATGCCCCATCTCCTTGCACTTGAAACATTGAAGTATAGTAGGTTCATTCTGTGTATACCTTCCTTTGTTTGCATCATTAGATATCTTCTTCCCATCATCGCAACATTCAAATGCCCGATGACCTTCCTTTCCACATTTGAAAAATTTACTTGTCCATTTAAGACAACTCCCTCCATGTTTCTTTCAACACTTTGAGAATAAGGGAAAGCTCATCTTCTTTTCATTGTGATCTTTAGATTTTCCTTTGAATTCCATTTTCCTCTTCTTATCAAACCCATATGACTGATGGATTACTCCAATCTCCATCTCGACTTTGAGAGCACATCGAACAATTTCCTCGTAGCTATTGAAGTCCCTTATGGCTAACTCCCTTCGAAGACTTGGTTTTAAGCCACTAAAGAATCGATCGATCTTACTCTCAGGTTGGATAATAATACCAGAAGCGTACCTTGCAAGTCTTGTAAAATTTACTTCATAGGTACCAACAGATTCATCATCCTTTTGCTTTAGTTCAAGAAACTCTTTCTCCATCTTTGTTTGGAGAATACGAGGGAAGTACTTATTAAAAAATAAGTTCTTGAACTCGTCCCATTCCATGGAATCAATTTCATCCCTTTGCCTCGTATTCTTAATAAGATTCCACCATTGATCAACATCTCCTTCCAAACGATACACTGCTAGGATGACTTTATCATGTTCAGAACATTGAAGAACTGAAAATATCTTTTCAGTAGTACTAATCCATTGTTCAGCAACTAATGGATCAGTAGACCCGCTGAAAGAAGGTGGACGCTGCCTCATGAAGGATTCAACAGAATGTTGCTCCTTCCTTTGCTCGTTTGGAAGTCATGCATGATTCATAGCTTGAGAAAGTTGTGTGAGCATGGCTACACGATTTTTCATTCCAGCTCCCATAACGATTGGTTGCTCAGGGGTACAATCATTGCATTGCCCGTCGCATTCCGCATTAACACGGTTCCTTCGGGTTCCAGCCATTGACTAAAACCAAGAAGAATAGTGTGAGAAACACTAATTATAATAGGAAAACCACATAATCAAGAATAAAATTTCACACTTAAGGTCTTATCCTAGGTTATTCATGGCCATTTCTAAAACACTAAGACTGTGTTCTATGCTTAGACTTATCCTTAGGGTTCTTACGAAGGCTTTCACATCCTAGTTTCCAAAGGTTGACTATACCTTTCCTCTGATACCAACTATAACGACCCATAATTTACATACATTGTTAATACTTAAAAATTGAAGCATACTTATTACAACATATAACAAAACCACGAAAGGACCGTATAGGTATAGTGTCTTTAGAAACTGGGAAAAATAAACAACTGGTTCATAAAGCGTCTACACTGTCTCCCATTTATTTCATCATATCTATAGACCCTTTTGGCATATCTTACTTAATAACCTTCTTCCTGACCTGCGGAAAGAAAACATACAAAAGTGTGAGCTCAAATGCTCAGTAAGGGTAAACAAAATAAATATCAATCACATCATATACATAAGCACATAACTTTTGGAAATCTTAACCTGCAAAAGTGATCATAATTTCATAATCATGGGATAAATCATGGCAGTGAAATGAAATCACAATAATCATAACTTAAAACATGAAACTTTGTGGCATACACACATAATCATAGGGAATCATTTCTTGTTAGTAAATACTCATTGCCAAGACTATCTTAGTGGACCAAGTCCCTTTCTAAACCGAGTCACCCTCGTTTCAGTCCTGTTTCACTGAACCGGTATAACCTACCGTTCCAGCCATGTCTATCTCATGAGATATAAAATCTTTACCCAATGCATTGGAGGGAGATATAGGTCCCACCCATCTTATAATGAACCCTTTCTTATGTGTGCCACAAAATCATAAATCATACATCATCGTATAACACATGTAACAAAAATGGGATTCTTGAAACATCATGACATCATAAAACAAATCATATAAGGTAAATGACTTCATAAAAATAATTCCCTCAAAACTTAATCAAATCAATGTAATAATAGGGATAAAAACAGAACCCTATATTAACTTAGATGGAAAATAATTTTGATAAAACATTTGAACTCCATTCTTGAAGAAAATATCCTTTCTACTTCAAAAACACTTTTCTTTTCTTAACATGTCATACAATTATAAACTAAAATAAGTTGATTAAAAATAAACATGAAAACTTATAAAGGATGATTCTTGGAAATAATGTTTTAAAAATCCATTCTTTCCATATAAGTTAAAAAAAACATTCTTCGTACTTTTGTCGAAAAAGTCAAAAAAGTACCTCGTATGAAAAACGACAAAAGATTCCTTTCATATCTTTTACCAAAAACTCACCGAAGGGTAAAATATGATTTAAATTTTTTTAGGTGAATGGAAATAATATTTCAATTTGAGGAAGCATGGATGTGGATGATAAAATACACCCTAGTAAATACAAAAGTATAAAGAATCTCGGATAAAAATGAGATTGTGATATTTCCCTTACCTTAGGTATGATTTGCTTTGTGCGTGTTCGAAGCTCCTGTATAATGGTTTAAATAATGTTATTGACTTATTACAGAATCATAAATATTGATATGATATCATATATGGTCATATTCTTAGATTCATATTAGTAATATTTCATTGTTACTTGTTACTCGGGTCTTTATTACCTTTTGTTCTTATGCGTGTTTTGCCGAATAAATTCTTATTCATCTTTTAAGGTTATAGATACCTTATATCCAGAATGATATTATTGTAACATATATCATATTTATTCATTAAATTCATTCAATTCATTTATATAATTACTATTTAATGATGATCATGTAGAATGAGTCACATCACATCGTGGAGACGGTATTCCGTACGTACGCACGAGCGATGATATTGTTCCCATGATCGTGGAATTGTTTTTAAGTGTATTTATACTATTTCAGAATCAATATCAATTTATAATAATCATATATAGTTACTCATTACACCATTATACCCTTCCTTGTAAGGTGATGGTGGAAAATAGATTACACCACGGCGTGGAGACGGTATTCCGTACGTACGCACGCGTAGTGATTTCATTTTTCCGTAGGATGGATAGAAGATGAATTAGGGTTGTTTAATATTTATAATAACATATCAGTATGTAATTAATACTGATGTTATTACTTTATCATGAAACAACTAAATAAGAAGAAGTTGAAGAAGAAAGAAATTGAAAAGATCGGTAATGGATATTACCTCTTATTTGAAACGCCTCTTTGAATCCTCTACTTAGGGAACTAAGATTGGTCTTTGAAGAAGACCAGGACCTCTATGATTATTATATGGAAGTGGAGAAGGGATTTTGGCAGGGGTTGGCCGAGATTGAGTGCTCAAATTGGTGTGAGGAGGAGGGGGAGGAGGTGCCCTTTTATAAGGGAGGAGAGGGGCACCTTAGGAATATCTCAAAATATTATTTTATATTAAAGTCAAAATCGGTTTATAATGGTTCCAAAGGGTCTTATTTCGGAGCTAAAGTGGGGATGGGTCGAAATCCTATCAAACAATAGGATTTAGAAAACTTTATGTTATTATTTTAACCTTATCAATTAGATTTAACTCTAAGTTAAATAATTTAACTTTTACCGTGTCTTTTTGTTTTCTTACACTATATGGTTAATACACTTACTATAACATGCCAAACGAACCCCAAGTTGTTTATTATTAATATATATATCTTTATCTAAGTCATTTGGCCGAACCTTAGATTTTTAGGAATAAAATAGAAATCAATAATATAATATTTGATTTAAAAACTATTTTGTGTCAATTTTGACACTATTTGATATATGATTTTTGAGAAAGTCATAATAGAATTATATGTTCGAAAAAAGTTTGTTAAAGCAACACTAATATATCATAGTAACCTAGAAAATTAGTGGAATTCATAAAAAGTCTCAAATTACATTTATTTGGGCACTTATAACATCAATTATGTTAACATTTCCTTAAAAGGGTAATTACTGCATCATTGTTGTGTCATAAATTAATTAATTTATTTAAAGTCTAAAAATTATAAATAAAATATCATTATGTAGGAAATATTTTTATCTTTCTAATGAATATTTATAATCGAATTTATCTTATGTATAACCCCATATTAAAAATGTTTTAGTTATTAAACTTTGATTTTAACTATTTTAACTATTCATTAAATAAAATAATATTAAATGTCATAATCTAATCCAAGTGGACCTAAATGGTCATATTATATTCATAAGGTTGTTTTGGGTCTAATTACACTTATCCAATAGAATTAGGACATGTGTTAGGGTAATAGTAATATCATATTTACCCTTAGTTACCCTATTTACTATTAACCGCGGTTAAAAAAGTAAAAAAGTTACTATTCACCAAAAAATTATTTTTATCTCATTGAATCACATTTTAGTCCTTGATATTAACCGTGTCTATCGGATTTTCGAAATTCCATTCACAGAAGCGGTAAAATTAAGTTTTATGCAAAATTAGTTTTTAACCTACCACTTAGTGGTTTCACTAATCATCAAAAATTGAAAGTTTTCAGAAAAATACGAAAATTTCACCCTACGCTAATTTCGATATTCCGAGTCCAAAAATGAAGTCTATTTTGAAAAATAAAATTTATAAAATTTCAAAAAGTGGTTATTACTATTCATAACGGCTAGTTTTAATAATATTTTAATAGCATATCGTTGTTTAGTGAAACTCGGTATTGCGTACGACGCACGCTATCGAGGAAGGTCGCGATTTCGTGTAAAGCAAGCCAAGAAAGTGTTGTGTAGAAAAAGATTCCTTTGATGATTTATATAACATAAAAGTCTCGGGTGTTACAGCTGGGTCAGATCAACTCCAAATCTTACCGGGGCCTTGACAATAAAATGACAATAACTTAGAGATCGGGCCTCCAATTCTTGCGCCATCTATTCTGTTGGGACCCATTTTATGTGGCATATCATCATATTACTTTTTTAGGGGAGTTCATGTGAGTTGGAATATGACTGATGGATTGAGGACCATTTCTCACCGAAATAAGCGTTCTATGAGAAGGAATCTAGTGGCTGGTAGTTATGCTGAGAATGTAGACAGATCATATAAAGGTTAGTACCATGTGATACTGTGGTGGTCAGCACTGAAAAATCCTATGTGGATCAGCACCGAGCGATACTATGTGGATTAGAACCTAGAAAACTACTGTGGATCAGTACATCGCTACTCAACGTGGACCAGCCATGGCGCCGCCAGTTGTGGATCAGTGACATACCAATCTTATGTAGGTTAGTGGTCAACAATCCTATGTAGTTCAGCGCATATCGATCCTCTGGGGCTCTAATTCTATGTAGGTTGTTACTGGGGTTAGTACCTATCGACTCCGGGTGGGTCAGATCCTTTGTGGTTATTTGCCGGGGTTAGTACTTATCGACTCTTGGTGGTTCAGATGCAGTGTTGGTCATTATGGGGGTTAGAACATATCGATCCAGTGTGGGTCAGACCTCATATGGTCAGCAGTAGTGCCTCTTGACATAAAAATATGATCTTGCTTCACGACTATTCATATGTACTTCTATACTTCACTTAACCCTGGTTTGAACTATGTCTTTTTCTTTGTCCTTTCTAATTGCGATCATGAATCTTGGTTTTCCCTTGTGGAATTATGTGAGACATTCGGGTGTCTCGGGGTCCCTATTGAGTATTTTCATACTCACCCCCGCATGGGCTTCACCCGAACCTTGTAGTGCATTATGCAGAATACGAGTAGTAGGCTGAGGCTTGAGAGATCTAGGACCAGGCGGTACATGGAGCATAAAGGCTGACCTAGAGTGTTGTGTAGATGATATATACCAACCCTTCTGGTAGTATTCTCAGTGGATGATCTTGGAGCTGTTAAAATTTTTCATTTGTACTTTTACTTTTCAGTTGGACTTGAATTTCTCCCCCTTCACTTTTATTACCCTTTTTACCACATAAGTTTACATCGTGGTTGCTTCTTGTAGTGTTCTTGGATTGTGTTTTTGTATAGTTTAAAAGGCAATGTCTTCTCGATATAAAGATATTCTTTTTTGGTGCTATTTGCCAACCCCTGGCCTATGGAAGGTGTGCTTGGGGTAGTCACAACACAGACATCGGGGGATAGGTCGTGAAAAAGTGGTAACTCACATGGAATTAATGGGGTTCCTTTAATTAATGTACCTTCCTAATTCAAATGGTGTGGTTATGAGTATAAAGGGAAGTCATGAAATTTAATGGCTTTTATTGTCATTGGTCCTACCACCGCCACCACTGCTAATCCTCTAGAGAAAATAAATGAAATTAAATTAAATAACAAGTTATTTTTTTAATCTTTTAAAAGTATGAAAAATTAACATTTTCACCTGAACTATTGTGGTCAATGTGACACCTACCTTAAGAGAACCCATGAGCTATTGATTCTACGTTTCCCTATGATTTTTTATCTGAGCACTAGTTCAAAAGATAGAAAACAGCGTCCATTAATTTACTGAACGTACCAGAAAAAATGTTCAGAAAATTATTAACCGTAACCCACGACCCGTGCCGGTCGAGGATATGCTCTTCTGAAAGGGAACACATTCCAATGAACATAACAGTAATCTCTAATTTTCAATCCAAGTAGTCGTTTATAAGTTATGGATTATAACTATAAAATAATTGTTACATAATTTTTTTATTTTGGGCCAAAAACTAATTTCCGTAGTTGTCCTGATTCAGCCAATGTAAGTATCTTTCTAAAGAATGCGTACCGTCATGAGCTCAGTGGTGGTCTCAGATATTTAATCCAAGTGACCATTCGTTAGTTATAAGAATTATAAAGAAAATAAAACAAAATTATTTATTTTTATTATTTATGGTTATTCCATTTTTGTGTTTTCTCACTAGAAGCCTGCACTAACTAAAATTAAGTCACGACCAGGGTAAACCCGCTATCCTGAATGCAACGATGCCCTCAGATATCTGATTTAGGAACCCATTTAAGATTTAATAAACTTTTTTAGGAAAACCACTAAAGAGAACTATTTTAAAATTTACATTTTTTGATGGATTATTCAAGACACTCTGGGCCTTGGAATCACACGACATCAGATTTCACGAACTCGAAATAATACCATATAATTAAAAAATATTATACGGAAATTCCATGACATTACAAATTTGTTTATAAAATATTTAAGAAAAACAATATTTATCAACACAACCACATTTTTTGGTATGTAGCTAAGAATCCTACACCTGTTGTATCAAGAAAAAATATATTGATATCTAATATAAAAAAGCTATAACACCAAATTCTTTCTTATCAAAATTAAATAATTATTTATCCTCTTTTATAGTCCACACCTATTTATATTTAACACTCTATTATTTTCATATACATTTTCTATTAGATAAATATTGTCATTTAAAACATTGTCCACATGCAACAATGATCATATGAAGTTATTGTACATTTTATTAAGATAAAATATTATGTACTAAATATTACCAGAATAATAAATGTATTGAATTTGTTTTTGGAAATATAAGTTACTGTATTATGATATTAATAGAGAATGTGGATGAAATATAATCAATTAGCTTAATTTTATACTATAAGGATAATTTTTCTAAGAAATGAAATGAGGTATATTTACTAGGGTTTCCAGTAGAAAAATCCTATTTCAAACTCCAACAATAGCCACATGAGTGAAATTGATTGTAGGAGAAGCTTTAACTTATATTTTTTTAAAAATAATATATTTTATCTAAATCTCAACCCATAAAAATAGTCATTCTTTTTATTACCCTTATATACTATATTGAATCCATGAGGGTATTTTTAAGTAGGAGTAATGATGATATTAAAATGTATTTATGAAAAAATTAAATTATTACTTTTATTGTAGTCATTCTATATTTAAATTAAATGTGCTCTTAAATAATAAATTTAAATATCTAATAAATATTTTGTTTAATAATATTTAATTTATTAAATTTAATTGAAAAATTAATAAATCATAATGAATTAATAATAAAATCATTTAATATGTATTTATAAAATAATTATTTTTTAATTGATTATGTATTTTCATCTTAATAAACTCAACTTGTCACATTTAATGGCTTTTTAAATTTATATAATGTGGAAAAAATATTGAAATTCCCATTTATATTTGGAAATCAATATGAAATAATATTAATATTACACAATTATCTTTAATAATTACCTTTATAAAAAATTTTTTATCTTATATATAAATATGTTTTTATTTAAAAGTTAACATTCCAAAATTTATAGAAATATTTTTATCAATTATTCCTCAATTTTAAATTCATGATATAAATATTGTATTAGGATAAATATTTAATATTAGGTTTACAATAAAATATTTTATTTTTAAAAATTCCCTTAATTTTATGTCAACATTTGGATTTAATCATGAGAAAAAAAATTGAAACAATTTTCATATCAAAATATAAATAAACTCTATGAAAGTATAAATTTATAATATTTTTTTTTAATTTATGAATCGATGATTAATATTTTAGAATGAAATTAATATTTTTTTCTAAATTTTTTTTGTAATCATTATTCAAATATTGTTTTAGAAGTAATTTTTATCATCTTTATATATTTAATATTATAAAATGAGTTTCATATTTGGAATAGCATATCCAAATTATATAATTAGTGAAATAAAATTTTAATTAATAAAAATTAGTTACCACGGAATAATTAATTATTTACAATTATAGTAGTAAATTATGATAAAAAGATAAATTAAAGAGAAAATGACAAAAATATATTGAAAAACTATCCCTTATTTTTATGTATGATAGGATTCATGACCATGAATACTCCTTGGTGATAGAGAATGAGAAAATGGTTTCCCACCTTTACAGATCCACATCACTATTTTGGTTTCAACATGATCTCCAGAGGATTGCCATCTATATTGTCTTGTAATAAGGATGCTTTACAAGGGATCAATATAATGGGCAAACAAACTCAAACTGGTATTTCTTCATGTGAGACTTTCAACAGTATTCATTCTACCTCGCTGAGGTGTGATTGTTTTCCAAGAGATTCTAATTTGAAAATTTATTTTTAGAAATAATTCTTATTAAACATGGATGATGTTAAATATACGAAATTCCTGAATAGAATATTGTTCTCTTACTTGAATGATTTAGATTCTGGAAGGAGTATAAAAATGGGTAACACTAATCTAGTGATGGAGAGACAAGAAGTAGTATCATAGATGCATAATATCCTTCAAAATTATATCATTGGAAAACTTGTGATGCCTATGGTTGTGAGTCATTAGAGATTAGTCTAATTTATAAATTTATTGTCATCTATTTTGGTATTTGAAAACTAGGAATGAACTCCAATGGGTTGTGGATTCAATCCCATTTAATTTCCATGAGATGAATTGAATTAAATGGAATGGGTATTTTTCAAGGTTTCTATGATTCAAAGTACTCTTAGGTTTCAAGAGTAAAATTTTTGTTTCAGTACCTATGAATATAGGAAACATTTTTCTAGATTATGGTTTAAAATCATCATTTTGAATTGTATTGTCTTTCTTCCAAAAAAAATTATCTAATATTTCATCTGAAATTTTTATCCCAATTAATATGGAGAAGAAAATGGATAAGAATTGTTTTTTATATTAATCCTTGGTTATTATTTAATTTTGTGTATTCTCAATAATGATAAAAAGTATTTTTATCCATTAATAATGATTAATTGATCCTTTATGTTGATTATAAAAATTATATTTATTCTTTATCTGCTTTTAAGACAATATGATATTAATTGGAAACATTTAGAAGAACTATAGATTGATCATCCTTATCCACTATAGGGAATAGAAAATATATTTTTAGGAAAGGAAAAAAATAGGCGTATTTGAATAGGAGATGATCTAAATGCTATAGGGGATCAACAAAAGTTGTAGCCTAGTTCCTTAAGGAGGAAAAATCATGGAAGATTGTGATCAGTCGGAGGATCTATAGTTTCTTTTGAGGATTCCTTACATGGATTAGCTATTGATCGTGTTTTGTCTCCTTGAATAAGGTTGGGTGCTATTATAGTAAATGGTTCACATCCTCGGGGTGATCACACAAAATTAGAAGGAAAAAATATAATCGCTGAGAATAGAATAATTTGTGAAGATAAGTATAGAATTCTGCAACAAACACATAGCTGTGGTCTTGATGTATAAGAACAAAATGTGAAGGATATTTCTACGGTTCTAACATGATTTATAGTGTTTAATTTATCATTGAGATGTCAACCTTGGAAGTTGAGAAAGATCACTCCAAAAATATAGTGTTGTATGATGTCACTAATAAGTGTACCATTCCTTCTCAGGTCCAGACTGATGATTGTAAGCCTACTTCACTAGTGAATGGTATTAATGTTGATATAAAGAGGATGGAATTTAGTGATGCTGAGGTTCATGAGGGAACTAATTTCCATTATAGTATTATGGTAGAAGTGTTAAATTCAGTAATTAAAGTTCAATAGGAAGACATTATAGACAATGATGACGAGGAAAAGGTCTAGGTTATCAAAATAACATGGAAAATACAAATTGATAAAAAAAAATACTAACGATGAAGAATCATTTTCATATGTGTCCATGAAGAAGTTATTTCCAAGTAATTACTATCATTTTCATAGGAATACACTGAGTAGAAAATCCACTCCTATGGATATAGATACTTGAATGAATTATGATATTTTTATCTCATTAAACATTGATTTTGATTCATCTTTAGATAATGAGGCTTATAATTATTTTATTATGACTTTTATATTTTTTTTATTTATATTTTTAGATTATTCTTTATTATTGGACTTTTTGATTATGGAATTAGGGATTTTTTGTTTTTTCTGACCCCTTTCCCTCATAGATATGTTCTGGTTTTTCTTTAAATTAATGGAGGGGCTCTGTCCAAACCTAATTGTAAACCAAAATTTCCACCTCCATCAATTATAAATGGATCCATTCATAACCTCATAAACCCTGTAACACCCCAAGATTTTATGAAAAATATTCTTTTAATTTCATTAATGTTATTTCTTGTATGCTACACCAAGATTACCTTGCGCTATACGCAACACCGTATTAGCTTGCAGTATAAGCAACACTATTCTTGGATCGTGTTAAACACAATTTTAATAATAGTTATTCTACGCAACATTGAGTATATATATATATATTCAATGTATAAATGAAATATGGTTGGATTATGTTATACGAAACAACAAAGGATTCTTGCACAGCACACAACCCTAACTTGGCTTGCATTACACGCAATCACGACCTTCCTCGATAGCGTGTGTTGTACGCAATACCGGGTTTTACTAAACAAAGATATATTATTATAATATTATATTGAACTAGCCTATATTAATAGTAATAACTAAATTTTGAGTCTTATAACATTATTATTCGTCTTACACATTTTATAAAACATGGTATAAGAACAAAATAAATTTTTCTGGTAAAATAAGTATTTTTCAAAAAATGCAGTTTTTCCACCTTTTGATGGCGCACCCACATTAAATCTAGTTTTTGACATGTTTATAAGTTCAATTTGACAAAATAAAATTCTTATTTAGAATCATGAAATAAAAATTTACTTTGGATAATTTTTTCATATTATTCTGGTAACTTTCATATTTTGATGAATAGTAAAAACACGCTATATTTTAATTAAAACAACTTTTTTCCTCGCAATAATTTATATGGTTAAATTATAATATTGAATGGTTTTAAAGTATAAATAGAAGTTATTTTTACCATTTAATATAATATATTTCATTATCATTGATTCTACCTTGAATTCGTAGGATAAATCAATTCAATCTTTTGCAATGTTTTAAAGAAAAACCCGTTTTCTTTCACAACGGGATTAATTTTAATTTAATTTCTGAAACTTTTGTGTATTGAATTTGGAAAAATAGATTCCATATTTTGAATCAGTGGATCCAAATTATGTTAATAAGATACTTTTTATTTTTGGGAATTATGAATAGTAACTACGATAAATTTTATTTACCATAGTTAAAGGTAAATCAGGTAATTAAGGGAAAATATAATATTATAAAATTACCCTATCACATGTCAAAATCCTATTGGATGACTAAACGTAGACCCATATCACCTAAGGGTCGGATTATATTCATTTAATGGACTTTTGTCCATGAAAATAATTTAATTATTATTAAAACCAAAGAATGTGACAACATGTCACTTTCTTAAATCTTATAAGTATAATAATTTTAATTTAGTTATAAAATTAATGAAGATTCAAACATGAATAGTCTCCAGAAATCTAATACAACTATCGACATCATAAAAATTTATTTAGAATTTTTAGGGATTAAATAATTATCATTTATTATGACACAATGATGATGCAGTAATTGTCTTATTAATGAAATATTGACATAATTAATGTTATAAATACCCAAATAAATGTAATTTAGGATTTTTTATGAATTAAAATAATTTTATTGGTCAATATGACATGTTAGTATTGATTTAAAAAACTTTTTTCGAACTAATCATTCTGTTATGATTTTCAAAAAAATCAATTACTAAATAGTGTCAAAATTGACATAAAATAGTTTTTAAAACAAATATTATATTATTAATTGTTATTTTATTCTTAAAAATATAAGATTCGTCCAAATAACTTATATAAGGTTATATATATTAATAATAAACAACTTGGTGTTCGTTTGGCTTCTTATAGTATGTTTATTAACCTTATAGTATAAGAAACCAAGAGGACACGGTAAAAGTAAAATTATTTAACATAATGTTAAATCTAAATGATAAGGTTAAAATAGGATCCTAAAATTGTCTAAATTATATTGGATGAGAGAATTTCGACCCATACCCACCTTAGCATAGAAATAAATCAATTTGGAGCTATTTAAAAACGAATTTTACTTTATAATAAAATAATAGTTTTAGTTATTCCAAAGGTACCCCTCTCCTCCCTTATAAAAGGGAACCTCCTCCGCCCTCTTCCTCACACCACTTTCAGCCTTCAAGCTCGGCCAACACCGGCCAATTTCTCCTCTCCACTTCCCTAGAAATATCCTAGAGGTTCTGGTCTTCTTCAAAGACCTATTTTAGTACCCTAAAAGGATGTCTCAAAGAAGAACTTCAAAGAAGAGGTAATGTCCGTTACCGATTCTTTCATCTTTAATTCTTCTTCCACTTCTTCTTCATTAGTTGTTTCATTATGAAGTTATAACTTCAGTATCAATAATATACTGATATGTTATTATAAGTATGAAACAACCCTATTTCACCATCTATCCATCCTACGGAGAAAGAAATCACTGCATGTGCGTACGTACGGAATACCGTCTCCACGCCGTGGTGTAATCTATTTTCCACCACCACCTTACTTGGATGGGTATAATGGTGTAAATAATCGTTATATATGACTATTAGAAATTGATATTAATTCTGAAATAGTATACATACACTCCAATACAATTCCACGATCATGGGAACGATATCATCGCTCATGCGTACGTACGGACTACCATCTCCACGATGTGATGCGATTCATTCTACATGATCTTCATTGCATAATGATTATATAAATGAATTTAATGAAATAATATGATATATATTACAATAATAACATTATGTAAATGAGGAATCTATAACCTAAAGAGAAGAATAAGAATTTATTCGACAAACACGCATAAGAACAAAAAAGTAATAAACACCCGAGTAACAAGTAGTAATAAAATATTACTAATAATAAGCTAAGAATATGACCATATATGATATCATAACTATAAGTATGATTCTGGAATAAGTCAATAACATTATTTAAATCATTATACAGGAGGTTTGGACACTTACGAAGCAAATCGGACCTAAGGTAAGGGAAAATATCACAATCTCATTTTATCCGAGATTGTTTATACATTGGTATTTACTAGGGTGTATTTTATCATCCAAATACATGTCTCCTCAATATGTGATATTATTTCCATCCACCTAAAATTTTTTAAATCCAATTTTACCCTTCGTTGAGTTTTTTTTAGTAAATGATATGAAAGGAATCTTTTGTCATACGAGGTACTTTTTGACTTTTCCGACAAAAGTACGAGAAGAATGTTTTTTTAACTTATACGACATGAATGGATTTTTAAAACATTATTTCCAAGAATCTTCCTTTACAAGTTTTCAAGTTTATTTTTAATCAAATTTTTTTAGTTTAAAATTTAATGACATGTTAAGAAAGGAAAATGTTTTTGAAGTAGAAAAGATATTTTCCTCAAGAATGGAGTTCAAGTGTTTTATCAAAATTATTTTCTATCTAAGATAATATAGGGTTCTGTTTCTATCCCT
The DNA here is from genome assembly GCA_963277665.1 of Viscum album. Lineage (NCBI taxonomy): Eukaryota > Viridiplantae > Streptophyta > Magnoliopsida > Santalales > Viscaceae > Viscum > Viscum album. The sequence continues at coordinate 1,704,733,236 of OY728143.1, read as the reverse complement.
ATTGTTAAATTGATTTGATTATGTTGCGATGTAATTATTTTTATAAATTCCTTTATCTTATATGAATTGTTTTATGATGTCATGTTGTTTAAGAATGCCATTTTTATTGCATGGGTTATGCAATGATGTATGATTTATGATTTTGTGGCACACATAAGAATGGTATCAATATGAGATGGGTGGGACCTATATCTCCCTCTAATGCATTGGGTAAAGATTTTATATCTCATGAGATAGACATGGCTGGAACTGTAGGTTATACCGGTTCAGTGAAATAGGACTGAAACGAGGAGTGAACTCGGTTCAGAAAGGGACTTTGTCCACTAAGATAGTCTTAGCAATGAGTCTTGACTAATAAGAAACGATTATCTATGATTATGTGTGTATGCCACAAAGTTTCATGTTTTATGTTATGATTATTGGGATTGCATTTCACTACTATGATTTATCCCATGTTATGAAATTATGATCTCTTTTGCAGGTTAATATTTCCAAAACATATGTTCTTATGAATATGACGTGATTGATATATCTTTTGTTTACCCTTACTGAGCATTTGAGCTCACCCTTTTATGTTTTCTTTTCCCCAGGATATAATGAAAGGATTTAGGTTTAAAAAAAAGAAGATCTTTATGGGGGATGTTGAAGATCTTTCACCACGATTAGAAGATTATATTCCGAGTTTCCAAAGACACTAAACTATTACGGTCCTTGTGTGTGTGTTTTTGTTATGTACTAAGTATTTCTCAAAATTAATGTAATGTCTATGTACGTTAAGCTTCGGGTTTCTACATACCCTCACACCATAATCCCATTATCTCAACCAATATCTCCCCAAAATCGATCCAAACAATTATTTTCCATGTTTTAGTGGTGACAGTCACACAGATATACCATTTTTTAAAGGATCGTGGCATTTTTCAATGGAGTAAGGTGTTTAATGTGCTTTTAGGGGAAGTATAGATTTGTGGTAATGGGTTTTAATCACAAAAATAATTTATTAAGAAATGTTTTTTATTATGAACCAATTTATTTTTATGGTGTATTTATTACATCTATGGAATATTTTATCATGATTCTCATTTATTAATGGTAATTAAATTTCTATTTCATGTTTTCTCAATTATAAATTTCTGACCCAAAATTTTAAAAAACCATAAGATATTTTTAATTATCAATTTATTTTCATTTTTATATTTTTTTACTTGATCCCCATTATATGTTCCATATATACAAATATTTTCTTTTGATATTCACGCTATTATATTTGTGGAATAGAAAATTTTTTATTAATTTTTTTATTAACATATTTATTTACCATAAAGTTAAAACATTATTAAGAGTGAGTATCGTCTTATTTAATTTGTTTCTCTCATGATTACATGTTATCTAATTAATTAATATAAATTAATTCTTATATTGAGTTAAAATTATATTTTACCTATTTTGAAATTTTTTTTAATAATTTTTCAATGGGATATATATTACCATTTTTATAAGGTGGGTTTCAATTAATGAATTCATATTATTATTCTCCCCATCATCTTCCATGATATTATCTTCCTCTCTATAATTACTCTGGAATTTTTTTTCAATGATTTTTTATCATGATTTATTTTATTGTGTTTTTAAACATTATTTTCATGTTACATTCTTGAAATTCATTTTTTAATGTGTTTCATTACATTATCGATTAAGGAAAATGTTATGAAAGTTTTTGTAAATTTTTTTTTTAAGATCTCACATTCATTTTCCTCTCTTTCATAGAATGAGCTAGGTCTCATAATGTAATGATTCACAAATCACCATAAAAAATGTCTTAAAAAACAATATTTTATTTCTATACTAGTGTCATCTCATAAAAGTAATTATGTTATTTGGTTTCATTCCATTTGAAATTACCTGAATCTCATGTTATTACAATGGGTTCTTCCAGATTTTTTGTATGATTTACTTTATATGGATAACATATGTATGCATGGGATAGGGAGGTCCAAAATTTCCCTCTAATGAATTGATAATTTTTATATGGAATGGGAATAAAAGGATAAATGATAAGTTATCCTAAAAACCATTATAAATGGGAGTTATGTCCCTAAAAGGTTACCTGAGTAGTTATACCAAAGACTTATGATGCAATCATGTGGTTACCATAGACCCATCAATGTTGTATATATAATATTTTTCATTTGAACTCATTTAAAATGATATGTTTTCCTTCTCTTATTATTGATTTCTATGTTATATGTCTATAATATACTACCATGACTATCCTTTTATGATCTGATAATCACATTCGATGATGTATAATTTTTTAGAATTTCAAATTATCTTCTATTTTCAATCCATTAATTTTTAGTATATTTTTTTTAAAATTCTTATTTTCCATACATTCCTTTTTTTCTTTCCATTTATGACACATTAATATGTTTCACATTACTAAGGATATGAGATCACCCCATTATTGTGTTTTTTCCCTATGTTACGAAGATGTGTATAAGATTGGGGATGAATAGATTAATATCGATTGTGGTGTGAATATTGATAAATGATCATAATAATACTAAATTTTTTTTATATAGATAAAATCAAATGAAACTACATGTATGATTTTATTTTTTTGTGATATTATTTGGGAGATATAATATTTTAATTCTTAGAACAATGTGAAATATAAAAAAGTTTCTCATTATTCGTCACCCATTATATAAAATCACGAATTTATAAATATGTTTTTAAAATAGGTCCCATGAGTGTAGGTGTGGGGAACCTCATTTGGTATTAGAGTAGGTTTTAGATATTTTCTCGACTAATTTAATTTTTTTGGGGATTTATAGTTGAGTAAATTAGAAAAATCATTATGGTTATGACTATATATAATAATATATCCAATGTTTTGGTAATGTTAGGAGTTTTTTTTATCACTGAAATTAATATTTAGATATTGATTTGTGGATTCGTGATTTAGATCATATGATCAAAAGAGTAAAAACATTGAAAATGATTGGTTGAGAATTAACTTGATCTTTACTTAGTAAAAATTTATCTGGAAAAACTCCACACATGGATTAAAAATATCAATGGATATGATTTTGGTGACTTTCATTCTCTTTATAGACAATTCCAGTGGTTTTAAATGGACATATTAAGAATTTGATAGTGAAAATCCATGATTGAAACCATGAGATAAATAACCTCATTCAATATGTAATTTATGAGTTTCTATTTTAATGATTTCTGTTTCATATATATATTTAACAATTTAAGTATTCTTATACCTCAACATTACATAATTTTATGTAATTACAGAGCAAGGTGTAATTTTATTAATAAAAATATTAATGGTTATTGAATTGATTGATCTAATGTGTAACTTAATGATATATTGACATGAATAGAAAGCTGAGGACAATTCTCACAAAAATATACCAATCTTGAAACTATAATGAACGAAATGACAATTTCCAACATATATTAGGGTAAGAACAATAAGATATCATGTGCTTAATGTGGAGTCATCTACCCTCATTTATAGGATCTTACATGTCAGTAAATGTTGAGGAATAGACTATTGTAATAGATATGGTTTTTTCTATTGAATAATGCCTGAACCCTGAGATGTTTAATTTAGTTTATTAACATAATGAAGTTGAGGCTAACATATTTTGGACTCCCCATAATAATATGATGAACATGGAATAAGTTTAATGAATAAAATGAGAGGAAACTATGGAATACAATTCACCAAATATTTTACTCGAAGACTTCATACAAATATGGAGAGATAATATATAGAGTTGATCTAAAGGGTCATGAATACATTAGAACCTATAAATAAAACATTACATGAATTTCAAGTGCAGTATGAATTTTTTTTACAAACCTTTGATGTAAAATCAATCACCTGTTTATTTGTTGAATGATAATACATATAATATAATTATCTATTTGGGACATTTTTAGATAGAAGAAATGTTTTGTTGTGTACATGAGGTGGAAATAGTAACAACAGGGTCTCATTTTGGACATTGATTATGTAACACAAAAAGAAAAAAGTTTTTTTGCTGGATAATAAAATTATGAAATACATAATTGACATAATATTAATCATCAAACATGTAAAACATTTGGGAAGAAGAATAGGGGAAAATCTATCAAAAGATCAAGTAAATGATTCAAATGTAGAAGAGATGTATATCTATCCCATAAATTAGGAATGGATATTATGACTAAAAATCATTATCATCCTAATGCACCAACCATACTCTAATAAATCAATTTTATAAAATGTATACATTATATCAAAAAATGCATTAAACAAGGGGTTAAAGATGATAATGAACCATAGAAACCACCTAAGCCATGGGTTAAAGGGGATGTTTATGCGGTCATAACTATTGAATTGATCCTTAGAAATTATGTAGTGTATGGTATTATAATCATCAACTAAAAAATTAAAAAAATTTAATTTGATTCAATAATAACCCTGACATTAATAAACCAGTGTAGGTTGTTTCTATGATACAATCGAAAAAGGTACAGTTGATCACATCCCTTATGAATGAAGAGATTAATAGTCTTTTGAGACTAGATACATATAAAAGGGTTAAATTATATTTTAAACTGCTAAATAGAACATAAATTTCCACTCATAACTTTACTATTTATTCCAATATTTTTACCAAATCATTTGATGAAAACTTCTTGGTACCATCATGATAGGAAAACATAATAATTTTATTCTTATATTTCTCAATAAGAGAAAAAATTATTCTATCATAAAACATGAATAATATGGAAGATAAAATAATATTCAAATATTCAAAATAGAAAATATTATAAAAGGGGAATATATCCATGGAATACATAGAAACCATGACAACCGCATGGGAAAAAATAACTAAAATCATTATTATAGAGTGGATAATTTCATTCATAATAATCTTACCATCAAGGATTCATGTAAATAAATCATATATAAATACCTATGGAATAATCCTAGTAATGAATTTAGAATTTTTTGTTACAACTATTGATAAATAGAGGGGTGGTAATGGGAATTTTTGGCTACTAACAATTAATAATTCATAATAATTTTAAATAAGTGGATAAAAAATTAAAAAACATTAAAAATACAATTATTAGAAAACTAATATACATAGTGTTAATATAACCCCCCACAAACTAAATATATCAACATGATCATAATCCATCGAGAGTAATATAGTGTATGATATCAATAGAAAATGTCATTATTTATTATAATAAACATTAAATGATTTTAATATAGTTGAAAACACGTTACGAAATATTCTTTGAAAACAATATGAAAAAATATTTTATTTTTAGAAAAATATAAATAAATATTATCTCAATATTGAGAAAACAATTTTCAATGAAACACTAGATAAAAATGAATTTAAATATTTATAATGAATAATTTCTTTTACAGTTGGGAAATCTGGTACTACGGAAAATTATATAAAACATTTTTTGCCTAGTTTATAAAGAATCTCAAGAATCCAAAGTACATAAGTCCTTTGAAAAGATTAATTTGAGTTATTAATATAGAAGACAAAGGTAGTATAAAAATAAATTTATCAATGAATTAATATAATACAATAACTCATATAATTTTTTAGAATATGAATATCAAAGTGAATTTTTCTAAAAAAATAGATAAATAAGATATACATTATTAAAATAATTATTTTAGTATTTATTTTTTTCAAATAGAAGAAATTTAAAAAAAGAAAATGAAAAGAATTAACTGAAGGGGTATAAAATATATTTTTTATATAAAAATATCAAATTATTCATACAATTTAAAAATACATTCAATCCCTAATAATTTTCATATTTTCTAATAAAACTATATGGGATTAATAAATTTTGAATAAAAACTATATGAAAAAGAAAAATTATATTTAACACATCAATACATTAAATAATTTTGAATTAATGATATAATAATTAAAATAAATCGTATATAAACCATAAAAATTATATTCTGATCATTATATAAAATATATTTTAATAGTGTGGAAATTGAGATGAAAAACCCATATGTACTATTCCTTCTTGTTCAGACACATTATATTATCCAAAAAAATCCATTTAAATTTGTCAAATATTATTTTATAATATCAATCATATAATATTCATTTTATTAATTTCCATTTATTATTATATGATATTCCATCCTTTTATAGTTCCTCCATACATTGATTAATTAAGGTTTCTCGGTAAATGTTTTATAAACAACTTCAGTATGTTGTTCCCATTTATATGTGTTAGAAAATGGTTATATAATATCTAAAATTTTAATAATTTCTTTAATATAATTTTCATCTATTGTAAATAATTTCATAACTGACCATTGATGGATTTAATAGAAAAAAATCTCTTCACTTTGGGATCATGGTAGTTTGTATGAATGCACGAGGGATGTTATCATTTTCAAATTTTTTGAATTAAATGAAATTATAAAATAATTAATATTTAAATATTAAATATAAGAAATATTCACTATATATTTCAATATAATTATCCATGTATAATGAAAATGAAAAATGTATCACATTTCTTCATGGAAGTTGTTGTACAAATCTAGGCACGGGAAAAGTTATCACTTTCTAACAGATTCAAAAGAAAATAAAAATGGTTTTCACTAAAAAATATAATAATATTTTAGTATATTGGAGATATCAATTCAATATATCAATATGGTTATGATATATTATAATTTTTTATATGATGAAATAATATAAAATAAATTGGTTAAGAGTAATAAATCTTTTTTGGATAACCTACTTTATAATACACCTTATGCAATTTAGGTTTGTATTTTTATGAGACTACAGCCAATTTGATTTTAAGTGGATGGTTTCGAAGGTATTTTAGAATTTATTTGATTAGATAATATTCACATGACATGTGAGGAAGGGAAGAGATGAGTTTCCCTTTTATAACTGAGGTTGTTGGAAAAAATTTAAAATCATGAAATATAATTTTATAATATATTTCATACTCATATAATATGGATCCATATTGTCAAAATTTATAATATTAGAAGGGCAAGGTATATAATTTTGGATATTTTTGGATTGAAAATATGACTAGAGAGGACGTTGAATAGTATTTTCAAAATTTATTGACAAAAAATCAGAGTATATAAAATATTAATTAGAAGTGAGTGCATTGTTAACGATTTAAGTTGAAGAATAAATAAAATGAAAAAGAATAGATTATTTATAGTGGTTCGGATCATAGAAATCATATTACAATCATTAACATCATATACTCTTCAAGGATATTGGTTCTAACTATGAACCTTACTTAGAAATGGGTGAGAACCATATTACAAACACTACCATTTAAACAACATAGATGCATAACCCAGTTTTTTTACATGAGACTCTACCTAGAGGCATAACCCAGTTTTTTGTTTCTTTACAATTTTAATATTTTTACTATTCTGGATGCTTGTGTTTTAGGAAATCTATTTTGATGTGACGTTTATTCCTTTAATCATTGTATTTCAGTTCTTAATATCATTATTCTTACACGAATTACCATTCATGTAAAAATATTCATTATTCCTTCCCAACTATTATTTCCACAATATCTTTTCATAAATTCAAAATATTTCCTACATACAGGATCCATTTCATTTTAATTTTAATAGAACAAATAATATGAAGTGTAAGAGGTATAAATAATGTTATATTTAAATGTAATTCCTTTTATTTTTTTATTTTATTTATTATTAAAATTCATCAACTCTAAATCATACTACAATCTAGATCCTACAAGTTCATCTAATGTGTATTTCTTAATATTAGTACTCCCATAGATGGAAACATTCAAAGCATTCCATCTATTTGGGAGTTCTCTATGTACTCTTTCCACATGAGTTATGTTGTCTAATATTACTCCAATAACACTCATGTTTTTTGTGAAATTTGTAAATAGATGGAACACCTTTTTTATAGATTCCACATTTCCCATATCGATGTCCTAGTATTCTGCTTAGATAATTACTAGCTTAGATTTTGTATCCTTTTTAGTCATATAATCAGTCACTTGAAGTATTCTCAATATATAATGGAATTTCATACAATCTTAAACATTCATATAGACACTTATAATTATAACATTATCTAAAATATTTTTATATTTATATTTCAAAATACATTTTACCATGTCATTTCATTCCATTGTCTCTGGATCTACCGTGGGTAGCTCATATGAATTTTCCATTATAGTACAGTGATTTAAAAACAGTTGTTTCTAGTGGGATTACATTATTTCATTATAGTATCACTTGACACACCCATCAAGGAGTGGGATTTTCTATTGAATCAACCATCATTGGAATTGGCACATTCATTATTAAGATAAATATTTTCTGTTTTTTCCTCTAACTATTAATTCTAGTATACAGGATTGTACATAGTTAACAAATGTGACCATATGAATGAATAACATAATAAATACAAGTTTTTAATTCCAATTAATTGATATAATATCCAGAAATCTACTGATATGCCTCTGTTACTTTTAGTTTGGTATCATATTAAAAAAAGAAAAGGCAAAGCTATCAAATACATGGATTTGAAACCAATTGTTGGATATCAAAACTATAGCGATATTTACCAACATAATATACCTATTTTTAGATCATTATTAATAGAAAAATTACTATAGGGGTGGTGATTAGTCATTTTATGATTTAATGAAAAAACAATCAAATTTTCTACAATTTTAAACAGAAGTGAGTGTAGTGATCTTGAGTTATGTTGTAGAGAAAATAAAAAGAGAAAGAACACAAGATTTATAGTGTTTCATATCACTATGATCCTAGTTAACTTCTCAACAACCTATTTTCTTCAAGGATATTTTTAAGCACTAAGAACATCACTTTTAAATGTGTAATATCTTTTTTACTAACAAATCATTCAGAAAACATGTGTTTCAACCTAGTCCTTTTAAAAGAGACTCAAAATTGTTTTTATCCAGACTTTTTACACAGAATAAAAAATAAATATTACTTTTGTTATGTATAATAACAATATAAAAGAAAGACCAAATTGTTTTGGGGAAAAACATGAACTAGACATGATGAAATTAAAATAAAAAATAAATAATATTACATGGATAAATCTAAAAATGAAGATGTATATTGATCATAATACTGAAAAAGTTTAAGTTTGGTGATAGATTATAAAATTTATGGAACTATGTCAATAATGATTCCTTCAGTTATTGAAGCAAGAGTGCAGAAGTCATAGATGATCATGAATGATTAAGAGTAGAAAGGATCTCGAAGATATGAAACCATAAATCTAAAATTTAATTAATCTACATAGGTATTTGTTTTTTTCCATGATAATGTCTCTTAAATCATTAAAACATTGATCATATAGTTTCATGTCCCTGTCAAATATTTGTATGAAACTTATTATTTAATATTAATAAAATAAACAGAGATGTTGCCTTTATTTGAAAAATTCCATATAACTAACTTAAAATTAAAATATGACATTATTTTTATCATGAAATTTCAATATAAAATATTAAAAATGTTATGTAAATCAATTGTAAAAAATTTATTATTATAAAAAAGTTGAAAAAATATATAATCTTTTAGATTATTTATATATAAAAAATAAATAAAAATAGTGCATGGAATATACATGAAACTTGATAAATAATTGATCATAGATTTAATTTTTACATACTTTTCATATTTAGTTAAATATAAAATAATAAAATAATTAACATAGAAATTTATTTTAATGACATCTATTATATAAAATAAATAAGCAAACTAGAAATAAATTTAACTAATGGTGGCTCGTGACCCACTACTAAACAATAGTGACTGGTGGATCATAACTCACTGATAAAAATATAGATCTATCAATAATGAATAACCATGATAAATGTCCAAAAATGGATTAATAGATAAAAATATTCTGTTAAAATTTCAAGAAAATAAAAAAAAAACCAAAATAGTTATTATTCTATGCTACTAAGAAATATAAGGATCCAGGAGAGGAAATAAAACAATTCTACTGTTGCATGAAAAATGGAGACTCATGACTCATCATTGGAGATGTCTAACAATGAATCATGATCTAACATTGGAAATTTCCACTAGTGGATTGCTTAAAATAATGATTTTGATAAAAAATGAAATAATCTATATATAATTTGATAAGAAATTAAGATAAATATAAGGATGAGAAAATATGAAATTTTTTTTGATATGAATACGAAAAAATATCATAATTACATTAAAAAGAAAAAAAATCTACTGTAAACTAAATAAAGAATGGTGAGATTCTGTTGGAGATTGAAAATATAATAGCATGGGTTTCCATAACAAAGAAGAAAAAATAAAAAACTACCAATATAATTCTCCCATCAATGAAATCAAATAGTGAGTAAAATGGCAGATTATTTTAATATATTAGTAGGTCACAGACCCACCATTTAGTTTCCATGAATAATCTTGAATCACTGTTGGGTTCCAACAGTGACTCGTGACACTGACCACTGGGTTATTACAAAGGTTACAAGACTCACCAAACATTTTCATTTTCTCATAGTGACTCGATTCACCCACTATTGAAATTTTCCTGGAATGATTCATCAAGAATCCAATAGTGAATACTTTGAACTAGTGTTGCAAGATACATGTTAGGAGACCCTAATGATGAAGATGATAAGTCACTATTGAAAAATAATCCATGATAACTAGTAAATAAAATCCATTAAATGAGATGACTACTGTGAAATATTGAGGAAGATTAAAAATTAAATGATGAAGAAACTCAGTTAAAAATCATTAGGGAAAATTTATTAATCCTAAGAGTAAAAGATTTCAACTATATATCCAAATAGGAAGAATAATGGAAATAAATTAATATAAAAAAAAACCAATGTGCGTAATATTTGAAAAAAAATGCATAGGATAAAAATGGTGATCATAAGGCAGGAATTGAGATGATCTGATGGAACAGATAACTCACCACTATAGTGAGAGAAAAAAATAGATGAATAGTAAAAACAAATACTGAGTCCCACATCAAAATGGATAATCGGTTGTAGTATGGTATATCAAACTAGAAGTGATAAACCCCAACTATAATTAAAACAAAACCCACCCACACGGTCCATGACCCAGCGGGTACCTTTCACACCCTATGTAAATTGTGGGTGTGATCAATGGGACATACACATGTGTTGACATGCCTTCGGTGTGCACTAAGCAAACTGGATACACCAGCCTCCTTGTAGTATTTATGTGGATGACTTTTGAATTTTTTTTAACCAATGGGTCCCATATATGGTTGAGTTATATCCACTTAGATCACAAGGATTTCCATTATTTTTCCCTTTACATTATCTTAAAATTAAAAAAATTATTTGTAATAATTATAATAATTAACATATAACATTAAAAATCACATACATGATAAATTTTAAAACATATATGTAAAATAAGTTTTGAAGATAAAAATTTATAATATTTATGGTAATCTAATATGAGATGTTTATAAAACATTATAATTAAATAAAATTTCCAAATAAAAATCCGTATTTAAAAAGATAATTTAACTAATGTTTATTTGGAGTAATTTAAAAAATAAAAATAAAAATATTAAAGAATTTCAAAAAATTGAAATAAAAACGTAAATATGAACAAAAATGTCATTAATAATGAATATAACGGTATTTCAACCATTATGTATTTATTTCAACCTTAGTTCACACTTTTAATCTTTATTGTAATAATGTATTTTTTCATTGATTTGTGTTGATTATGAGAATAAATTATATTGTAATAATTACATAATAATAATTAAGATTACATTAAATATGTAATCAATTTTAATAATTTCAATTACTATATCTCTTAGAAATTACTTTTAATAAACTTTTTCAAAATGAAATAAAACATCGCCTTTAGAAAAATACATTCTCCAAGTGATGAAATTAGTCTATAATAAAACATTGTATAATTTTCTTTCCCATGTAATTAATTAGATTTATTAGAATTAAATGATAAATATTTGACATTAAAATCCAACCAAAACCAAAACATAAAATCCAAAATGATGATAAAAAGAGAATAATTGGATATATTTTTTATTAGAATAATGTCATGGCTTAGATTTACAAAATGTCAAAAATAGATTAAAAATTAGAAATTATTTTTTATGTATTATTCTAATAATTTGATATATGTTAGATATATTAATTTTTTGAAAACATTTCAAATTATTATTATATCATGACATCATTTAGAAAGCAATATTATTTCTAAAATTTTTTATTTTCATTATTTACCCAAAAATAAACTATTTCAGAAATGTCCAAGAAAACATTTCTAAGTTAATTTTGATATTATGAAATAAAAATGAAATAATTTTTATCAAATTGAATATGTAAAATTTTTAGAAAATATTCTTTAAGTTAAAAAAATACTATAAGACATTTTTTACAAAAATCAAAATATTAAGCATTTAAAATGTATTATCATTAATATTTATACATCATAATTCAGTTCATGATTTATAGGAATTAATAAAAAAAATAGGAAAAAAGTTCTACATATATTTAATAATTTGGTTACACCTATTCACATTTTCCAATCAATCTACTAGTTTATCACAATAAAATTAAAATAAATTTATTTCAATAGTATATAAATGTTCATTTGATATTGGTGTTTCATGTCTTACACGTTATTCAATGTAGTGTTTAAAATAAAATATGAACTAAAATATTTCGGTGTTATATCTTCCCAATTATATAAATTTTATAATTTCAACTTCAATTGTTACATACTAAGGAAATTAGTTTTCTCTATCCACGAGAAATATATTGCTAGAGGCATAAATTTTTCTTTGATATCAATCAAAATATCTTAGATAAGACTAGGAAACATATCATAAATATATCATAAAACATATTTATATCTTTATAAGACTTATAATTTTGAATTATTTTCTAAATTTTTATAGTTGAGTCATGTTTCCATTATAATAAATTTATATTCCTCTTGAATTTATGGGATATTAAAAAAATCCTTCATTCCCCCTTCCTATACTTAATTATTTTTCAACTAATTGAGTGTTTTGAATAGTTTATACTTTTTATTATAATGAAAAATAACTTAGAGTAATTTTTCAGGCATGAAGAAAATATCACCATTTAATTAATCTCAATATACCTAAAATAGTGACAAGTTATTGTCTAAAATTTAATTAAATCAATTTATGATAATTATCGACATGAATTCAATTTAGTATCATGATGTAATACATTAATTCAAAAAACATCAATAATAATACCAATAGATATTATATATAGTGTTATCCTTTATATTCATTATTATGGAACATATTAAACATAAATTAACTAAATCATACTCTAAATATTTTGAGATGATAAAAAATAATCACTCCCTAAAAATTGGACTACATCATAAAATGTCATAGTTATAAATAAATTCCAAATAAGGAGAGACTATTCTCCTTAATAGAGACTACAAGATATATACATAATATAACTTTATTTTAACTAGATGTCTTGATATAAAATTATATACTCAATGTGTGAAGGGATGATACAACAAGTATAGAAAATATAAGAGTGAGTAGATCCATGATCGAAAAAATTTGATATCTTTTAGCTTCAAATAAATTACTTGTTATTACAACATAAGGTAATTTTACTATAGCTATAGTTATTTTATAATCATGGAATTTATTCTATACACTTTTTTATTTAAATTCCCATATCAATTTTTAAATTTATCTGAATAGTTTCTCATCTCCATTTAGTGGAAACTTTGGACATTTTTATATTCCTTCTTTCCATTAAATTAGTGATTTAGTTTCCTGTTCTATTAAATAATGAATCATACTGTCATTACTTTTCATAATTTACCATAATATTTCATTCCATAATTATCATATGTTTGATGTTACATAAATACTTTCATTTATTTCACATAATATATCTTTCTTTCGTGCTTGATCATCCATTTATTATCATGATTTACAAAGATAATCTGTTACACGGATAATTATTTCTCTATCATAATGAAAGTTGATATCAAATCATCATCTGAGGAAAATATTTTAGAGACTAGTTCACATTGGGGACTCCTTTTATACCCATCAAAGAAATGACCAATCTTAGTTTCTATATTTTTTATATTTTCTGAATATTTCCTTTATAATCTTTTAATTGTTTCCATACAGTCAAAAACACATTCCTCATCATTATTTCTAAAAGCAATTCATTTCCATTCATTATTACATAATTACAATATAAGAAATATTTCTCAAATAATATTACCTTATATGTATTACATTCCATACATTTATCTCATCCCCCTCAATTTTATATTGAATTCAATACCACCATTGATAACCAAATTTTATTAAAAAAATACAATACTAGAATAAAATATCTATTTCATTACATCTCAAAGGAAAAAATTCATTTCAAGGGACACAATAAACTATTCAGCTATTAACAAATTTATAGATCCATTAATGGATGTGGGTTTCCATCAAATGAAATGTTCATACATAATTGAATCATACTGTGAAGAAATATGTTGTTCTATAAGGGAATGTTTTATGGTTATAACCTGATTCAACAATTCTAAAACTGTCATAATCTTCTTAGGTACTATAGTAGTCATGTTGACCTATTCAGGGGGACCATTATTACATTATTTATGGCTGTAGACAAGTTTTAAATTTCATTCACAATGTTTCAATTAAAAAATTCTGAATACACTAGATTATATCATAAAATTTGGAATTTTAAATCATAGTTTAAAATTGAAAATCAAGTTCATTTCCTAAATTAAATTTAAAATTTATGCATATAAAATCTTACAACCATAGTTTCTTTTTTATTTTCTTCAAACCATTAAAATTTCATCAAATCAATTATAATTGGTTTTAATGAACATGTGAATCATCTATATAATTTCCTATATAAGTGTAGAACTATTAGTATAGTTAAGAAGACATATTTTTCTCTATGTGAATATTTGTATAATACCAAAAAATTATTTTTCAAGGTTCTTACCCTTATATGCATATATGTCAGTGCCTATATCCACTTTTTTGTACCTATATAGGGATGTATTTTCTAAGAAACTTCACACTCTATACAATATTTTTTTTTTATTTTTATATAATAAGGCATATCCCTAGAAGTTCTCATATGTTTATTTTATCATATATAAATTTCATCTGAATTATAATTTCTAATAGTCCTAAAAAAATTATTTTCTTACAAATGTAACAATACAGACTCAAACAAACATGATATAGTGGGTACTATTTATAATTATAATAAGATATAATAGATCAAATCCCATGTGATCAAATAGTTTTTTTATTATTTGGTGACTAGATATATACATGATTCTCACATTAAATTTTAGAACTTGTAATACAACCTAAAATTCTAGGGGGACATTATTATTTACAATAACATATCCCTAAAATCATCAGATGTTCAATTCTTAATACACTATGGAATATATAAATAAAGTTGTGTAATATATGATTCTTAATAAGTGAAACAACACAACAATATCTATCATTTATAATGAATAATATGACATAGATAATCAATATTCAAATATACTATTTAATAAATATCATGAAAGTATAATTATCAATGGATGAAAGAAAAACACAAATAATCACATGGTATTAAATAAATCACATCAAAATTATAGAATTCACAACATCATAAAAAACAATATTCTAATCAAGGCCAAGTTCCAAGAATATTATATATAAATAGGTAAAATTAAATCCAAATATGGAAGATTGTTTATATCATGAGGAATATCGATGTATCAAGGGGTCATAATAGGCCCCACTAATCACAAACATAGTCTAATTCTTATATAATATGAAATTATTAAATAAAAATACAGTACTTAATCAATGTGTATAACAATATTTGATAACTGCCATATAGAATGTTAATAATTTTCATGGACAAAAAATATAATGGCATGATCATAAGATGTCAAGAGAAAAAAAGTGGAAGGTATGTTTAAATATTATCCCTATTAAGATAGAATAATAATTATAGTATGCTGATATAGATGAAAAAAAATTAGAATGTCTTCATGGAAAAAATATGAAATATTATTTAAATTTGAAAACATATTAAAAAAATTGTTAGAAAAATGGGAATAGGATTTCCATAAAACAATACATAAAATTGAAGAGAAATATTAATAAATAATAACAACTATGATGGGATAAAAAATAAAACCACATGGTAAATGTAAATAATATCCATTTCAGGCTTTTTAGAGAATGAGAAAAAAGACTTATAGAAAATGTTCTAAAAGATTCCATATAATATTTTGTAAAGTAAATCAACGTACAAAAAATAATATTTGAATTCATTTATTACTAGATAATAACATCCATTAATGAAATTTTAATAACATTTATGTGGATACGAAAATTCACTAACTATGTAAGAGAAACAATGTTATATTTTCATAAATCATTATTTTGGCCTTTTCTAGGATCAAGGATATGAAAATGAAATGAAAAAAAAGAAAAATCAGAAAATAACCATGGGATTAAAAATTATATGGGTTTTAGAAGATAAAACAAGATAAAATATTCACCATAAACATAATCGAAAGAAATCCTAAATAAGAATTAGATTGTGAATTAATCCATTACAACTTCAATAACATATGAAGAAGATAGTAATGAAAGATAAAATGACTATTGAAACATTAAATATAATGAATTAAGAGGAATTATTGATATATTGTGAAAAATGTTGATTATATATAAGATTTTAATTAATATAAGCTTATAATAAAAAAAGTGTCTCAATATAGTATCAATTGGGAAAAAACAATTACCTTTAATTCCAACATGGGAGGATGCATTATAAACTCTACATAATCAATTTAAATTTTTTAAATACATTCTTAAAAAATATTTTTGAATATATTTCATTAGATAATTTCCTTTTATAATTATACATTATCCATTTATTTATAGTTCTTCAATATTTCAATCAATTATGGTTTTCATCAAATTAAATAAAATTACATCAGTGTACTACCCATAATTACATATGTGATGAAAAAATTCCTTTATATCAACAATTTTTGAATATATAATTTTATTTTTATTTTTATAATATATTTTTACAATGAACAATTCCAGTTGGAAATATAAAAATAAATCTCATAGCATTTGTGGAGGTGGTCATCCATATGTATGAACTAGTGATGTTAACATTTTACAAATGCTTAGAAATGATATAATTTATACTGTAATTAATATTTATATAATCAATTTTATAAAATTAATATCATAAATATTCATTAAATATTTTTTATGATATATAAAGTAAGCATGAAATGAAAAATGAATCACATATCTTTATAGAGGTAGTAGTCTATAAATACACATGAGTACAGTTATCATTTTCTAATGGATAGAAATGAAAAAATATAACAGAAAAATATTAACATTTTCCTATATTATATATACAAATGTTATTATATCATCTTTTTTAAGATATATTTTATACATGTATAAGAATAAATAAAATTAATAAACTTGAATAAGAGTTTTATATATTTTTTGGAAAACTTCTTTTCATGTAGAAATTAAACTTATAGGTTAGAATTTTGGTGGGAATAGGGCCTCTAAATCATGGGATAGATGGATTTATCTCATTTAATCTACTATGGTTGAGCCAAATAGATCCATATTCGTTAGAAATAGAGGATAAATGGTTCCCTTTTATATGTGAGTTGAGTGGAAATCTTGTAAATACATAAAATATTATTATAAAATATATGTATTACCCAAGTCATGTGTTTCTAAATTCTAAATAATTAATAAACTTGAAGTAAAAGGAAAAATTACAATAAATAGGTTTTATAATTTTTTTGGATATATTGAAACTTATAACTTTTTAACCCCCATTATCCCATTTAACTGTAGCTATAGTGATTTCATTTCTCCTTAGTTAAAATTAATTTTGACTAAGAAGTAGGATTCCACATTACCAATTTCCAATAATGATGATTCAAATTATAAAATCAGTTTTCCAAGCTTAAATTCCTAGAATTTCATGAAATTAGTTTTAATATAAGTTCACAAAATACTATGATTTTTTTTGAAAAATGCCTTCATTATGAATTGAGTTGATTTCATACAAAAATCACTATTAATGTTGATTCCATTAGAATTAATTGAATTAGTTAATATATTATTAAGGATATTTTAATTTAAAAATAATTCCAAAACTAAAGGTAACATTATGAAAACATGATTAATATATAAGAACCAAAAATTATTTTTACTCCAATAAAAATGTTAATTAAATTTCAAAAATTTAAAACATAGATTTATAAGATCAATGTATGATTTCCAAATAAATAATATTTTTATATAAAAACATATGTGGTATATTAAAAATATTTCATAAACAATAAATTCATTCTTTTATCATTGAAATGTCTTAAAAGAGATAGTATTTGTAAAATAATTATTTTTGACCATTCACAAAAAAATCAACTAACTCTTAAAAATCCCAAAAAAAAACAATCATAAGATGATTTTGTTATATTTAAATTAAAAGTTTAATAATTTATGTAAAATTAAATTTTGAATATTTATAATTTTACCAATAGAACAAAAAATAGAAAATATACAAAAAAATATCTTTTAAGGAAATATACAACTTTAAAGATTTTGCAATTGTTAACCTTAAATTATTATCATTAGAAAATGAGCACATACTTCCAATGATTTAATTAATATGTTTTAATTATTAATTATTATAAAAATATAAAAAATTTGGTTACTCTTATTTAGGATTTCCAATCCATCTGTAAGGTTATAATTGTTATATATAAAGAAAAACAAATATTTTACCATATCACAATTTCTTTATTATATATGTATCATTTTTGAAAATTTATTCAACATATTATTTAATGTCAAATATCTATTAAATTCATAAATACTTTAAAATTAAGGGTCTACTGACACCCTTATATCGATTTTTTTCTTATAATGTAAATTATTAGATATTTAGGTTTTTTTAAAAACTCTTAGTAGTATGATAGATTACAACACAAGCCTAATAACCCCATTAATAATAGTTTTTCAGTAATGTTATTCAAAAAATCATATTATTCTATCTTTTTTCAAAATGAATGATATTTTTTAAATTGATTACCTTTCTCTAGATAGATCTCATAACCAATTCAAGAATAAGAATATAATATATCATATCATAATTTAACATATGTTTATCTATTTGTACAAGGATTGATAGGAAATCCTTATCAAGAGTACATCCTAGACACACTTCTTAGGATTCAATCATGAGATGAATTCCATAGTTTTACCTATGTTATAAATGTTTATATTTCATTAGAAAATATATATTCACAAATGATGATATTAGAAAAATTTCCATCTATTTGCATTGGTACAAAAATAAAAAATGAGAGGATACAATTTATTTAAGGAGGGTAGAATTAAACTCCCCATAATATTAGTTTATATTTTCCTTTACCTTATATTATGTTGAATTAATTGATCCATGTGAATCCCTAAACTAAAATAATCTATGATAAATTGTATGAAAACACAATTTTACGTACTAAATATGACTATTATACTGTTTCCATTAAATTAGTATGTATAAATAGAATTAAATATATTGTGAAATAAATAGAGGAAGGATGAGAAATGATGTCATATTGTATAAGTATCCCTTAACAAGAAATTTATTTTGATCATATAAATGAATTATATTTACTTGGGGTTACACATGACTATGACTGAGTTAAAGTACAAGAAGTGTGGCTTGAGAAAAATCGATTTACAAAGAAGTTTAAGATCAATAAATATCTATGATATCTATACTTGATAAAGCAACTCCCAAACAAAAAATTATTATTGTATTTTCCTTAGAACATATACATATTACTTCAAGGGATTCATAGAAAAATGTAAGGAGGATATTAAAATGAAATTATTATTATAATTTATTTTTTACATGTATTTGATAAATTTAGTATATTCATAAAATATAATATTATTTAATTTATTTAATTAAATAATAAATATTATATTGAACTAAAATTTATTTATTACATTTAGTTAAATGATTAATCAATATTAATGATTAATAATAAAATAAATTATGATTTAATTTATAGAAAATGGTATTTGTCTTTACGTGATGTATTTTTTACATTATAAAATAAAATGGTCACATTAAGGATTTTTTAAAATTTAAAATGATAAATATGTAAAAACTAATTTAATTTTTTTCATTTATTTTTAAATATGTTAAAAAAAACTAAATAGTTTTTAAAGATCATTTTTTTATAAACACATTTATTCACCAGAAAATTTTGTTTTGGTTTAAATATAAAATGAGTCATATATTTAAAATTAATTTGATTAAATATATGATGATTATTTTTATAAATAAAATTTCAGAATATTATAATGTTTATAAATAGATATAGAATAATTTTTAGATAAATATTATAAAATACTATATTTATAAATTCCATTGCTTTAAGAAGTCATTATGATATAATTATGAATCAAAAATTTATGACAACTTTTAACAAAAAAAATATTTATTTAAAATTAAAATTATAAATTTAATAAACTAAAATTAATATAGAAACTATGATTGATATTTAGGATCCATAATAATATTTATTCTTTTAAAATATATTTTTATGAATTATACACTTATTACTATTGAACTAATGTTATTCCACTATTAGAAATTTAATGTACTAAAATTGTTTTTATATTTTGAAATAACTTATCAAAAAATTTTATTATTATTAATTTAATTTTTACTTATATATACATTATATTTTTGTTAGAAATATGATTTACTATAGTAAAAATAAATTACGATAAGAAGATAAATATTAAGGAAAAGGAATAGAATATCTCTAACATTGTCCCTTATTTGTGTGGATTAGAGGTGGCTGAACTGAGAATATTCTCATCTCTATTATTGCCTACTTTTATATCCAATATACTTATATATTTAAATGAGTTTAATATAATGTTTTGATTATTTACAAAAAAATATTACACTACTCGCATATAAAATCACCCCTTTACCACCCCACATCTATTCACAAATTATCCCACATATCTTGACCCAACCACACCCAATTCACTCCACATATATCTTTTATTTGTTCTAAAGGATTTGGTCTCACTAAAAGACCATTATAAGTTTTCTCATGGATATTTACATTAAATAAGAAGGATAAAATACATTTTTTAATGTTGAGATTAAACACATTTCATTATTCTCTCATACTTCCTTCTTTGAGATATTTTTTTATTTTGATAATATTTTACTCTATGGAGTATATACTTCTTATATGGAATAAATTATCATGAGTCTCATTTTCTCATGGAAATAAAATTTTTATTTCATGATTTCTTATTAGAGGGGTTATAATTTTAATGTTATGATAGTTGACAGGGAATTATATATTTTTTCTTGAGTTATATGATTTTTTCAAGATCCAAATTACTCAAAATTATGTATAAAATTTTATATACAATTTCATATAATATAATTTCTTATATCTATATAGAATATGATAATTTAAAATCAAATATTATTTAAATTATTTTTTCTCATAAATTCATAATGATGTTAAGATTAAATTTCAATCTATTTAATGAACCCCCCTGTGTCAATGATTTTCCATTTCGTATTTTGAATCAAAAATATTTTTTATCCTATCTCAGCTTTTTTATGTGGGTTTAAATGAATGTATTTTAAAAATGAATTTATCTTTATGTTATGATTATGTATACACTACTAAGTATTTAGTCTATATAATATTTATGTAATACTCACATAATAATTATTGGGATTAAATTTAATGTTTTTATTGAAATTGTTTTCAAATTTACTTCTAGGAAATGATTTCATTCAATGTGGCTAACAAGTTCACCTTGAAAATAAAACTGTTTTGAAATATTCTTTATAAAAAATTTCAATGAATTATCTTTCATTTTACTATCAATATATAAATTATTTATCTCTAATAATTATATGTTTTGTGGAGCACCCAATAAATTCCCAAATGAAATGCACCTTTTTTGCATTAAATTTTGGGTTCATCTGATATAATGCTCGATGAAATTTTACTTCATACCATTTGACATGAAACAAAACACAGAATGTTTCCTTGATTTTTTAGGATATTATATTATATTAAAGTTTTGAGGTGAAAATACATATGAATTTTAATAATGTGGTTTTAAACATCCTTCCAATTCATTGGTAAATTTTATATCTCGTGAGATGAAAAAGCTATGTGAGAGTTTACCTCAAGACCCTGGGCAGACTAGTTATAAGTCTATGCTAAAGGGTACAATAGTTGTAATCCTAATCCCAATATGGTACATAGGTGATTATCTCAAGTCAACATATTTATTACATGGGAATTTATTCAATTGGACACATACACAATGATATGATTTCATTTAAAAATTATACCATTGTATGTTAAATTATTATGTTTTTCTTATATGATAGTACATTTATGATCCTTTGATCTCATACCATGATCTATAATGTTTTATATTTTATTCTTTACAATCAATTATTCATCCGCAATAATTTTATTAATATTATTATCCCCTGATCATACATCTAATTTTCTTTTGATCAAATCATTTATGATTGATTGAAAAGTCTTCACTTAATGATCGTTTGAGTTAAACCCATTATTGTATTTTATATTACCCATATTATGAATAAATATATAACCTATGATATATCTATATATAGATAGATGTAGTGTGGTATTATTGTTATAAAATGTTGACAATTATTTGAAATAATAATTTTAGTTAGATAATATTTAATTACATTAAACCATTGATTCTATGGGTTTTCAGATTGTTTTGGTGATTTAATCACACAGTGATGAGAATAATTTGATAGATATATGATTATATTGGTATATAACACTTGGTATCAAGGATAGATTTTTAATGTCAGTGTTTTTAGCACCGTCTTCAGGAGTGCAGGTATGTGGAATCAAACTACACAACACTTGTGTCCCTACTATTCTAGTCAACCGCATTTCTCAATGACATAAAACAAAGCTCTACCATCTATACCATATCTAAATACCATATATCAAATAACCATATCACAACCAAATCAAGATAATAATATCCATAAACCACATATCATAATACCACCACAAAAAACATATCATTCATATCATCATAACTTATCCACATTTATATATGTTCATATGATAAATACATCACTACCACACTATATCTGGAAGAGTGAGTGGGAGAAGGGGGGGGGTATTCACTAATCTATATTAACCACATAATATATATTGGGGGTAAAATATTAACCAAAAACCTTATATGGTCATTGGTAAGGTCAACCTTATTGAGAGGTGAACTGTGAAAAATGTAAAATTACAATGGACATATAAATTCACACAATCATAACCTAAGAGTCGAGTCCATTACAAAAAATAATCTAGAACCATTTCCCAAACCATATTAACATCGATAAATAATTAAATCTGAAACATCTAGAAAAAAGCACAATATAATACTATTAAAATAGTAAATAATACCAAATTCACATATATCTATCCCATTTCATCCTCATGATAATTTATTTATATATCATTTATTAACTAAAATATTTCATAATCCAGAATAATTGTATTCACTACAAACTCACATCCAAACATCCAGATTATACAATTTATATTTCAATAACCATATTTTATTTCCACATATCTAATTTACCACATTCAACAATTTATTAATTCCTCACAACCAATTACCATTTCAATTTAATAAATAAATTCAACTTATTTGAAAACCCTCTACATCGATGTGAAAAAATGTCACACCATCCTCACCTCACCACTAAACCAATGCACATTCCAAAAAACCCACAAAATCACATTATATATAGAAATAGAAAACCAACTAAACATTATTCATCATAAAAAAATCAATTAAAATAGAAAATACATCATGAAAAACCACACAATAATACAAAAATAAAAAAACAAAAATCACATTATTCATTATTTATCTATCATTATAATCTATTAAATTTTTGGATTATCATAATAACAAAATAACATAAATTTTTTATTTCTATATTTTTTCTACTACCATATTTAATTAATTAATTATATTAAACTTGATTCAAAAAATCAACATCAAAATCAACTCATAATAATACATCAATCAAAAACCATAGAAATATATCTTTAGGGAAAATAATTAAAACATTCATGAGTCCCTTTAAATTAATATTCATTCAGTAATTATCTTTTTTAGGATCAAATCATATCCTTACCTATAGAAAAAAAACCTTGTTTAATCAACCATAACATTGAAATATAATATATAAAATCTGAATTACCTATCTGAAATGATGATAGATGAACATGAAACTTATGAAATATTGGTAAACCAAATAATAATTCCAATATGAATGTAGGGAGGTTTACAAAACTCACAAACATAATCAATAATCAATCCATTCACTGAAACCTATTAAAACTGAAAAAAACTCTTTTCTATTATCCTTTAGAAGAAATAATGTATAATGTATAAAAGGATAATGACATGTAAAAAATTGTTTGATTTTATAATAATAATAAAACAAATTAAATGGCCTTAATGACCTATAGTTATATTGGAGGCTAGTAAAAATAATCCATAGTTCTCCTATGGTGTGAGGTAAAGAAAAACAGATGAACATATTAAAAGGTATTCCTTGAATTTATAATAAATTTCATTTGTCAAAACAATAATGTGGGGAGAATACACCATGTCATGGTGTGTCTTGATAAAAAAATCCCAAAATGATGAAAATTAAAATTATTCATAACATTAAATATTCCTATAAATTTCTTCCAATAAAAATTACTTTTACCAAGACTAAAATGTATCACCGGTAGGCCATGAAAAAGTCTACTCATATCTTCTCTAGAAGCACAAACCACTATATTTATACATACATGAGCTACATAATTTTCATCATTACTCTTGAATCCACATAAAAATAATACCATGTAGTGATATCCAATCCATGTTTTAGTCCACCCTCTCAAATGAGATGTGTGTATTTACATTCCCCATGGTAGATAATGGTTTACCAAAAACTCAACCTTATCTTATAACATTAAAATGAGAACCATTACCTCAGTGTTTCAGACAAAAATTATAACACCTTCTAAAATTTAATAAATAAAATCCAAATTCATAAACACACTAAACATCATATTCATAATTTCCACAACCAAACCAAATATAAAACCAAATATACCATGACATAATTAATACACCAACACAACTATGATTACCTATAAATGTAAAAATAAAAATTTTCACCCTGAAACCTAGACCAATCATTACCCTATATGCCCTAATGTTTTAAAACATTCAGCAGTGATCAATGAAAATTTAGGCTACCACAGTGGCAGTTATTAAAAATTTTCAAGATAACTCGAGTTCATTTTCCTTTCCATGAATGTATATATCTTTTTTTAACATACAAAAAAATTCTTAAAATAATGATATATTAGACATTTCTCCTAGATTTTTTATTTTGTATTAACATGAAATATCTTACAGTATGTCATAAATTAAACAGAGTTTATTTTGATAGAGTTTTTTAAAAAATATTTCTTTTTCTCAAATTTAGACATGTGACATATGTTTGGAGTTTCAAGATAACACTAAATTGAAAAAGTATTATATTTTGATCATTTTGACCCAACCACATACCAGATATATGTGTATATCATTACTATAATAAAAAATAATTAATACTAATTTCACTATAATTTTATTATGATACTTATTTTGTTAATAATTTTGAGTATATGATACACATTTTTAACATAATAGAAACTCCAAAAAAATCACATTTGATCATTTTAAGGAAACTACATTTCATATTGATGTGTGGTGTGTTCATATATGTCACAATGTATCCTAAATTCATGTCACTATATTTATATTTAAATGTGATATCAATTTTTATGATTCAGTGTATGATGTGTTGTTGTGACATTAAAATCATTTTAAAAATGAAAAATCCCAGTTTGGTTAATTATGATGAAACCACACATTGGTTTGATATCTGAAATATTCCTATATAAGATAAAAATATAAATTTCTATTATAATATAGTTTCAATATAAAAGATTTAATTTTATTGGTTTTAAAATATTGATATAATTCTGATAATTTAAATATAGCTTTAAATTAAGAAAATTTGTTCTTGATTTTTCCAAAAAACCCACATGTCATATTCATGATTAGCTAATCTCAAGAGGTAAAAAATAATTGATGATAATTTTTATTATTTCACTATAATAAGAGATTGTTTTGTTAGTTTTGAGAGTTTAATTTATATAGTTAACTTAAATACACCCTTTTATACATTAAAATTTAATTTAATGTTATATTTATATGGCGTCCACTCTAATAGATGAAAAATTAATCGAATACAATATTCATATAATTTAATAAAAATTAATGTTCTTTTCCATACCTTTAAGGACGTTCGACATGATTTTAACATATAAAACAAATTGAAATTTTGAAAAAAAATATTTTAATCATCCATACCTAACAACATGACCAATTGGAGTGAACAAAATTCATATATTTCAAAATATTATTAAAACATATTTCCCTAATAATTTTTGATAAAAAACTAGTTTTACTTTTTTTGACCACATGATGCACATTTTTATCATAATAACAAATTCTAACTTAAAATAATAACTTTTTTCATATTCAATTGAACCATATAATCAATTTATCTTTGGTTCATTTGTAAATGTCATAAATTATTAAATTATATTTAAATAAACTAGTTTATATAATTTGAGATCATATGTTTAATATTGATTTTTGATCAAAGATGTTTATTATAAAAAAGATTTTTTATTGAATGAAATGAACTTATGAACATTCCAACAAAACAAATTGTTGAAAAAATGTCCGAATAATTACTATAATTATTAAATTACTCAATAACTATTTTCATTATGTTTTATAATACTCTGAGTTGATTTTTTAAATTTTGATTTTGTAAGAAATGTTTCTAACTTATTAAATTTGTTAAAACAATAAAAAATATTCATCATTTAGAAAAAAATGTATGCCAAATTCAAATGGATTTAATTCAATTATTTCAAAAAAAATTTAATTATTTCATAACATTTTTCAAGAAAATTCATCCTCTGGTGCCTAATTTTGAAGATGTGACACATGTTTTATGTTAACAACTAATATTAAAATAAACTTCACATTTTTAACCATTCTGATCAATCTAAAAATTTTATTACTACAAGGTCTGTCAAAATGGTTCCATAATTTATCAATAATAATTTCATATTAATTTAATGAAAATATAAATTTATTTTCTAGGATTTCATCATGCAACATAAATTTTTAAGACTACATATTGATTTAAATTTTAATAAATAGAAATGTTTTTGTTATGTCCAAACTGTACATCTGATTAATCTGAGGTTAATTTATATAACTCAAAAATTTATACATGGTCATTTTCATAGTTGTTCCTAAAATTTTGAGCATTGTTGTATGATGTGGACCAATCGACCGATGTTTAAAATTACAATTTTTTAACTTCAAATACATGCTTTTGGTCATTTATACCAAAACAAAACCAAAGAAATGTGTGGAAATCCTAATTACTAGTATAAAATTAACTAATGATCATTTTTGTATAATTTTATGACCATATTATACTTTTTCCATTTTTTTGATCATGTGATGTTCATTTTTAACTATAGAGAGTATATTAATTTGAAAAACATTCCCTTTTTCCATTCTTACTAAAATTAAAGTTGAATTGATGTGATATTAATTCCCAGTAGTGTCTAATAAATAGAATTCTAATTTACTAATGTTCCTTACTTATATTTTGTTATTTCATAGGTTTTATAGTATGTGATAGGTAATTTTTAACTTAATAAAAACTTTTAAATTAAAATGGGTACTTTTTTCCATTATGAACAAATTATAAATCAGATTGATATATGATTCCATATTATTATTCATAAACCTTTTCAAAATTATGAAAAGATTAATTTGAAGAAAATTATCTTAATTATTTTGAAAAAATAGTGCATTATATTAACATGTTGTTTAATAATTCATGTCAAAAACTATTCAATGAATATTTTTGAAGAAGTATCGTTTTAGGATATAAAGAACATAAATCATCGAGTTAAATTCATGTTAGTTTACAAGGTAAGGCCTATATAAGGATTTTATATACATAAAAAATGATTAATTATATGTTTAATGAGAATCAACTTCTATAAGAATAATATAGAACATTAATCAACTATAACCAATTAACAATATATTAATAATATAAGGGAAACTTTTCCTAAAACCATGTACCATGGGATATTTTTATGTGAGTAGTCTTGAAATCATTAAAATAATGATTAATTAACTTGATTTCATAGGTGTAAATAAGATAAGAACCATTAAATGTATTTGAAATTATAAACCAATTGTTGAACTAACCAATCTAAAATCACATATAAAAATTCCAAAAAACAATTAAATTAATAAAATTAAGAATCATATGCACTCTAACGTTTATCCAAATCATAGAAAATTATTATTATTAATAGTATCAAATAATCAATGAAATACTATCAAAATAGAATTTTATTCTTATTCAATTAAAAATAACTATGTAAATACAAATCATATGTTTTATAAAAAATTTAATAATAAAATTTCCATTATTTTTTTATCAACATAATACATGTGTTAGTTTTTAATCCCAAAATTATATATAATTAACAAAAATGAACAATATATTTTACAATCAGTAAAACATCATGTAGAAATATCAATTTTGAACAAAAAACATTATAAATTACAAAATTATAAATATATTTAACTTATTAATAAATCACACAAGTAAAAATTAGAATAAATAAGTAAATAAATGTAATATTTTTAATATATGAAAATCAAAATAAATTATAGAATTCAAACTATTTAATTTTATTAAAAAACAAAATTTAAAAAAATGAAACATATTTATTAATTAAAATTTATAAATAAATTTTTTTATTTATTCAATTATAATTATCCACTTGAACATAAAATGTTTTTTCTTTATCCATCAACATCATGTATTAACTAGTATAATAAAAATAAAATTTATTAAAAAACTAAAAAAAGCATTACAAATATGGACTTATAATAATATTATTTTAATTATATAAATATAAATGAAAATATTAATTTATATTACAAAAATTGGTTATATAATGGATTGAAAATAATAATAAATTAACTATATATTAAATTTTAAAATAAAAATGTTAAAAATTTATTATTTTTAGATAAATTAAAATATTAAACTTATGAGTGATCTGGAATATTAACTTAATAAATATAATATTAATAAATAATGATATAGTGACGAGTCATATAAAACCACCCCCAATGAAACATAAATAAAAGAGAGAGAAAGCTATTTAAAGTGGGATTAATAGAGACAAGTATATATGACTCCCATATTATTTGAATCATTAATGTAAATTTAGTCATCAATATTGACCTGGGAGACAGATACCATAATTTTACAACATTTCTAAATAGTAAATATTAATTCTTCAAAATAAAATAAAAAACATCAAGAATATAAGGATTTGTTTCTATAAAGAAGATATACAGAAGAAACATATTTTACAATCCTTGTGATCAATTCACCATAATTTTGTTACACTAGATTCCCACCTATACATATTATAAATTATACACATCTTCATGACCTTGGGAAATGAAAAAATAAGAATGGGAAGATGTTCGGTGCCCAGTAAGGGTAAAAAATATATAACATTAAAATATAATTAGTAAACATAAGATAAGACTATTGGAATATTCAAAATACCTATGAAAATTGAAAACCAACAAATCATACATCACAACTCACGTAAAATGACTTTTGATGATATAAGGGATAAATCAAAATAGTTTAGAAAGATGAATCGGAAAACCTGAGTACTTATAGATTGAAAAAATGAATGAAAATTGTTATAAAACTAATAATTAACATTATTCATTCACATGAACATTAGTATAGGGAATAATACATTCACGAGAAACACAATATCATTCATCACGTACAAGAAAAAAATGTATTCATGAATACTTATCTCTTAAGACATAATCCAATGAATTTGATTATGATATTGGACCTTTAACAATAATCATCTATATTTATCAGTTTCACATGAAATAAATTACTTATCACATATTTAATATCCCTTAGAAGGGCATGTGTTTCATTCTAAATATCATAAATTACACATGGGATGATAAAGGGTTTTATAAGGCCCGAACCTCAAGCATTTCAAATTTTTTTTGTCAAGAATATTATATAACGTCACTTTGATTATCTTATCAGGTTTAAAGTTTTATAATATTAGGAAACAACAATTTAAAAATAACTAAAATATTAAAAATCACACACTTATACACAATTTCTATTTTTATTGAAAATAAAATATTTTTACATAAAAACTGGATTATTTTAATTATTATTAATCACATTTTTCCCTTACTCTATCATTGCATATATTATACATTAAATCCAATTAAAACATTTTAAATCTTACGATGAGCACGAAAATCTCGATAAGGTATACACTAAGACGGAAAAATGTTATTCTTGTGAAAACATGAAAATACATGAAACAATTATCATAAAGTGATACATTCCACTGTTAAGAAGTAGTAAATATTTTTATTTGAAATTAAGCTCCCTGCATTACCTCTTTGTAATCATAATATTACCATAAATCACATATAAATTATATATAAAACATATATGTATCATTTGAAAAAATTATAAATCTTATTCTTAAAAATGGAATAAAAATGTGGTTGACTTCATTACATGTTACTTATATAAATGTAATTACCATATGGTTTAATTCCATACACCATTCGTTATGGGGCTCTCACGGAACATCTCACCATTATTTTATCAAGGAACCACAAATCACTAGTTTATCACATAACCATTTATGAAATATATATGTACCATTGTATAATTAAAACATATATGTTCATGCCATTTTAACATGTCACTATTAAAATTCCATTTACAGTAACAAAAAAATATTTCATGATATTTCAATAGTCAGTGCATCTTAAAAAAAAATTAAAAACTTTAAAAATGTTTTTTAAATCAATATGTCTCATACCACATTGAAAAATTTGAATCTTAACCACAATAAAATTATAAAATATAAAAAAATAAATAAAAAAAGAATAAATAAATTCATAATATAAAATGTCAAATGGGTAGTATATACACATCATAAAAGAATATGGATATATAAAATAAAAATAGGTATCAATGAAAGATAATTGAGATCAGTTCGACTACCTTGAGTTTGGTTCCTCACCTTTGTACTTTATTTTCCCAAATAAAATTTTTTGGCAGTAATTAACTTTATTAAGCACATTTTTCAAGTTTTATATTCATTATATGTCACCTATTACTATATTATAACAATTTCTTTATTATTTACCTTCTCGTCGGACATTTCAATGATATTCGGTACTTGAGTCCAAAATGAAATTAGTATGATGTCAATAGTCAAACTGGACATTAGTAAATCATAATAATAATAACATTAATGAAATTATTATCATATTTATTGATCAATTATACTTTTAAATCAAACCATTAATTATGGTAATGAAAAATTTAACAATGTTATAATCATAGATATGATATGTTGTACGTACACATGAACAATGTTTCCATTATTCAAGGATGATTATAGAAATAATGTAAGTATTATTTTTACATTTCAAATTGTTTAAAATATTATTAATGTCATATTAATCATTTAAAAACTCTTAAAAATATATATATCATCTATGTGATTTTGGTGGTGGAAAAAATCACATCGCTACGTGGATGTGTTAGTTCACACGTACAAAGTAACAACATTATCATTTGTATGTGCCTATAAAGCTAAGAACATTATCAATATTTTATTATTTTGTATCGATAAATATTTCATGAATATCTTATATAAAAATTGTTGAATAAATTATAACCATTTATGATATACAATGATGGAAAATGAATAATATCAGTTCATGATGTGCTAGTCTGACAAACCCATGGAGGATTAATTATTTTACCAATTGATAGAATTGGAGATGGATTTATGTGGTGATAAAAATAGAATAACATATAATATTATTTATTATTATAATTTATTATTTTATATTGGATGAATATAATTTTAAGGATTTGGTAGAAGAAACAAATCATTAATAATTAACAAAAAATGTTACATTTTCTTTTGAAAATCTACTTTTTAATGCCTTAAGACCGCTAAGGGTGGTGTTCTACCTAAAAAAGAGCTCTAAAATGTGGGGAGGTATTTCTAACAAGTATTTGGGAATATCATAGAGGAATAAAATTGTTTTTGGAGAGTCATAAAGCGTGATGAAGGGGTGGACTTTTATAAAAGATTGAAGGTGAACTCAAGGAATTGTCCAAAATATTATGGTAATAACAATTAAGTTTCTTTTAAAAATGGATACAAACTGATTTATTTCTAATACAATATTATTATTTCTCTAAATAAATCCATATAATGAATTTCATAAGTGTTTGGTTATATTTTAATATTTGTCATTTTGTATTAACATTTATTTATCCCTTTTAACTCTTACACTAATAACATGTACATTATAATTTGAAGGTTAATATAATTTCTATAAAATAAAAAAATACTAAACACTGACTCATTAATGACATTTTTACCTATATCACAATTAATTGGATGAATTTTATATTTTAATAAATTTTATACCACTTAATAAAATATTTTATATTTTAAAATATCATTAATGTCAATTTTAACTCTATTCATTACTTTAATTTTTAGAAAATTACATAACAAAAAGATATAACATAAAACCCTATTTTAAAACATCAATATAATATTAAATTCATCTATAAAAGTCATTTATGATATTAATTATCTCAAAGTATATTTATTTAAAAAAATTAATTTCATTAATTTGATATTTACATTAATTAAACAATTACTACATCATCATTAAGTAAGCCTTTAATGTAACTCCCTAAGCATCAATGGTATGTTTCCCTTTAAATAATGCAATAGCTTACATTGTACACAACTATGAGATTCTAACACACCGTGACCAATCAAACTAGCCATTGTGAATAGTAATACACACTTTTTAAAATATTATTAATTTTATTTTTCAAAATAGACTTCATTTTTGAATTTTGAATATCAAAATTAACTAATGGTGATTTTTTGGTATTTTTCTAAAAACAATAAATTTTTGATGAACAGTGAAAAGAACAAAAATATTGATTAAAAAATACATTTTATTTAAATAATTATTTATTGAAATTAAATTTATTTTAGGTCAAAATAAATACAAAATACCTATATATGTTAAATGTAATCCGTTGGAGTCCTTTAATAATAATATTAGATATATAAAATTTTATTGTACTTTTTACCATCTTTTAACCACCTTCTAGGAGAATTTGAAAATTTGAATAAAAACATAATTTTATAGATCCGATTAATTGAACTTTAAAAATATGAGAGACAAGGTTGATATCATTATGTAATATTTCGTTCAATGAGATGATTTTTTTTAGTGAATAGTAACATCTAACTTTTATTTACCACAGTTATAAGTAAATAGGTAATTAAAGGTACAAATTATATTATTATTACCATAACCCATGTCCTAATTATATTGGATAAGTGTTATATGACCAAAAACAAACTTGTGAAAAAATATGATCCTTTAGGTCCACTTGGATTAGATTAGGAAATTTATTATTATTTTATTTAAAGAAGAGTTAAAAGTGTTATATTCAATGTTCAATAACTAAGCAATTTTTAATACATGATTATACATAAGATAAATTCAACTATAAATATTTATTATAGAGATAAAAATATTTCCTACATAATGGTATTTTATTTATAATGTTTAGAAATTGAATAAGTAAATTTATTTATGACACAATGATGATGTTGTAATTACTTTATTAATGAATGATTAAAATAATTGATAATTTAAATATCCCAATAAATATAATTTGAGACTTTTGATTAATTACAATAATTATATATATTTATATGAAATTTTAGGATTTAATATATGAATATAGTTTGAAGTAAGAAATTTGTTAGGACATTAAAAAACCAATTATTATATAATATCATAATTGATATAATTGAGTTTTTTAAAAAATCATTATTACTAGTTGATATAGTATTCCTAAAAATATAAGGTTCTTCCAAAGGGTATAAATAATATTATATATGTCATTAATAAATCTCTTGGGGTTCTTTATAAGTTTATCGTATGTTTTTAAACCAAATAATATAAAAATACAAGGAGACAATGTAATTTTCAAACTATATAACTAAGATTAAATCTAAAAGATATGGTTAATATGGAAACCCAAATGTGTCTAAAACCTATTTATTGAGTATTTCTCGACTCATCCCCATTGTATCCTCAAAATAAACATTTTTGAGCCATTATAAATCGAAAATGGTTTTATTATAAAATAATATTTCAATCTTTTCCTAAGGTGCCCCTCACCCCTCTTTCAAAAGGGCCATTCAACTTCTCTCAAATTAACACCTTAAAATCCATTTGGATCATCCAAACCCTATCCAAATAGCCTCTTAACTATCCTCCGTTCATCCTAGTGCCCTTTCTTTAGTCATAAATCCAACCAATAGAGCCATTTTGATCAAATCAAAAGGATGTACCTGAAGAGGAAGTAAATATTTAATCACCTCTTTCAAGTTCTTTTCTTCTTCCACGTCCTCTTTTCTTTTTTCCATTATAAAATAATAAAAC
Source organism: Viscum album (assembly GCA_963277665.1). Taxonomy (NCBI): domain Eukaryota; kingdom Viridiplantae; phylum Streptophyta; class Magnoliopsida; order Santalales; family Viscaceae; genus Viscum; species Viscum album. Next base: position 1,704,698,137 of record OY728143.1, on the reverse strand, counting down.
TTTTATATTATATATAATATGATTTTATTATAAAATGGTACAACCATATTCATTATTATATCCTTCATATGAATGAGAAAGTCACCATACGTGCGTACGTACGACTTATCGTCTCCACGTTGTGGTGTAGTTGTTATTCAATACATTATTTTTTGGATAGGTATAATAATGATGTATAATGGATGTAAATAATAAATATAAAATGTTAATGATTATTTATATATGATATATCAAATATTTACATAAAAATTTAATATCAAAAGAATGATATTGTCAATCGTGTGTACCGACGGATTACCGTCTCCACGAACGCGATGAGATTCATTTCCCCATCATAACCATTCAAGAATAATTTTCATTTGATGACTAAAAATAATGTTTAAATAACTTAATATCATTTGGGATATGAATCAAACACATCCTATGTATAACCAACATGACTTACATAACAAAACATATAAAGGAAAATGAATCAGTTAACACGTGTAATGACGATAATACTAAAATATTATTAACAAAGCAATATTAGAACCTCATATATGATATCATATTTACTTATATGGTTATTTTATAGTTTAATAACAATTATTTAATTATTATAAATGAGGTTAACATATCCTCGATGAAGGAAAAGTACTACGTAATGGTTAATTTCACCGTATCTTTATTATCCAAGGTTGTTTTTACATAAGTATCTTCTGGGACCTCTCTATCATTCACATCCCTATTTACTTAAAAATATATTTCCAAACATTTTTACTATTTACTATACTATGTGTTAAATTCATTTATACCGTTATGTGACATTATATGTTTTGAAAGTAATCTTTCTGTCGTTTTCCAAACAAGGCACTTTATGGCCATTTCGACAATATTAAGGAAAGAATGTCTTTTATAACTTATTCGGCAGGTACAGATATTTTCTTCTATTATAACATCGTCGAAGAATTCAATAAAATCTTATAAGAATATTTTCAAAATAAATTTTTTCTTTTTTCATTATGTGACTCTTAAAATATTTTAATATAGAAAGAGATATTTCTCTCAAATAGGTTTGACTTCATCTATGTCAACATCCTATGATAAATTTTACACTTGTTTGAAGTTGATTTATTTTTACATAAATATTCCACAATTTATTTAAGGGTTTATGGTATTTTTGACTGTGGATGTGATATTTTTATACCATTCATGTTTTATGGTTAAAGTATTAACATTTTGTATGCTAGTTTTAATTCGAATGTTTATGTTATGATTCAACATTTTCAAATGTGGTATCTATTTGACATAGTAAGTGACAGGTGGATCCCACAACAGCTACTTGGTGCATCAGTTGGTCTCATGATAAAAACTATTGTCTTGGCACAAGGCCTTGACAAAATCTTTTTTATAGTCTTGGAAAATGGCCTTGACTATGTGGTTATAACGTCTGGAATTATGAATTCCATCAATATGAATTTGGCTATTAATATTGCATGTGATTATTCGACTAGTAGAATATCTATGTGAATAATTAAATGGAATTATTTGATATATCATTGCCATATTATGCTGAATTTTTTGTTTAAAAGGTTTATGATTTAGTCTTATACATTTCCTTAAAATTTTTGCGCTTATTTATGAATTTCTCGATATATTGTTCTCTTTACGGAGAATCTGAGCACACCCCTTTATATGTTTTATTTTTCAAAGGATGAAAAGAGGTATTTTATGACTAACTTGCAGGGATAGTCTATAGGATATGATTTTGGTTAATGGAGATAATGTTGTTGTTGTTTTTAATTTTATAATGTAATGTAAAAGATATGAATATATCTAGAACATGCAAGACTACTAAACTGATCGGTCTTTCAGGATGTGATTTCCTTATATCATGCTAATGATATTTAATAATGCACCAACTCTGGATAACAGGTCATGGTGCGTTACAGTTGGTATTAGAGGAATTTTAGCACAAACCTTGGAAGTAATATTTAGAAAAACACTTATTAGAGAACGTTACCCTAAGATATACTATGAAGATTTGAATAGAAGAACTTCCTAGAAATTTGGTAATAAAGAGATTTTGTGAGTTTTCCATGAAATACATCCCTGTCTTGATACGAGTAGGTAGAGGTGGCTCTAGAAAAAAATGTACCTAGGGGTGAAACATGAAAACACTGCTTCAAGCTAGAGTCGAACGAGAACTGGTGAACGACAATGGGCCTTGCTGCACTCTTGGTTATGAAACTCCCATGGGATATGCTTAGGATATTTCTCATTTTCTTTACAAACCATTATAAAGGATTTATTAGTATGTACTTCCTCAATGAAAACATTTTTATGATTATGGATTATATTTATAAACTGTTCAATTTGTGTTAAGTGTTTTACATGTTTGGAATTACATATTTTTATTCTTAAACTAATATAGTGTATGTCATTGTTTAAAAATGAAACCTAGAGGAATTAATGGAAACCATATAAACACATGTAATCCATGTAGAGATTTCTATCCTACTAAAGAAAATTATAGCGGAGTTGGTGATGAAAATGGTGCTGATGATATTATCACCATTCTTGGACAACTCACTCAGGTTATAAACAATAACCTTACCTGTATAGAGCACCCTGATCCACAACATCGAGAATCAATGTTAGACCAATTCATGAGAAAAAACCCCCAATATTCAATGGGACTACAAATCCATTTGTATCTGAGAAATGGATAATTTCCTTAGAGAACATATTTCTTGCTTCAGGGAGTTGCAAAAAAGAAAAAGTTGTCATGGAAGTTTGTCACCTCATTAGAGATTTAGACCAGTGGTGTTCATTAATTCAAAACACAAAGGAAGATGAAGAAGTATCAAATATAGAATGGAGGGAGTATAAATGGATTTTCATAGAAGAATAATTTCCTCATGACCATTGAGTGGATATGGAATGGAAATTTCTGAGTCATAGGAAAAAGTAGGTTGAAAATGTAGAAAAGTATGAAGCTAACATAAAAAATTTATAATGGCATGCTACAGATTATATATGTAACCCAAGGAGTATGATTGATTGATTATTTTATGGGTTAAAATCATTTCCTTGTCGAGAATTAGTCTCAAAATACATCTCTCCATACGAAGATATTTTATCATGTTCTATCAAGATAGAAAAGTAATTCTCTATGTCTTACAACTTTAATGAAAAGCAAGAGAAGAAGAGATCTGTTGAACACTCTGGAAATAGAAATAAAGGGATGAAATCAATAGTTGAATATATATCCTGTGGTAAATGTGGGAAGAAACGACATGGTACTTGACTGATGGAAATGGGAGTCTGTTATAAGTGTGGTGAAAAATGCCGCCAAGATTTTGATTACAAGGAGAAGAAAGAGGCTAACAATTTTTAATTCTATAGTTGTAATGAAATGGGGAATTATGTTAATGAATTTCCTAAGAGTTAGAGAAACATAACTTAGAAAAGGAAAATAGATCAAGGCCAAGCTTATATGATCACTACTAATGAGGTTGAAGTTCCGAAAGATGTGGTGATAGGTAATTTAATGGTTTCCTTATGTTTATCCAATGTTTTATTAGATTCTGGATCATCACATTGTTTCATATCTTCCATGTTTTCTATGAAAATTATATATTTACTATTTTATTTGACAAGGGAGTTTTCAGTCAAAACTCTCAAGGGAAGTATCATTGCAACAAAGTTTTGTGAATCAGTTCCCATTAGGGCATATAAACATTTTCTATCTACTGATATCATCTTCATACCCATGATTAAATTTGATATAATACTCAGTATGGATTGTCTTTCGGACCATGATGTGCAACTTTATTTTAAGAAGAAAGAGGGTATAATTATTGATGATCATAAGGAGCACATTATTTTATATAAGGAACATCACCGTCTAATTCTTATCTAGAAGGAGCTCCATGAGAGCCCTCGGTGAAAATGGCGTAGGTCATGGCCGCACCCCGCATGCCCTCCCCGACACGGTTCAGCCGGGGAGTGAGATCGTCATTCCTCCCTCGATTCCATTTCCTTCTCATAACCTTTATTTTTTCCCCTTCACTGACTCGTGTTCTCTCTCTCGTTTTTCCCCAATCTAAGTGAGCCCTAAAGTCCACTCTTGTGCGAATAGAGTTACTTCAGTTTTGATTTCTCCCTTAGAGTTCACGAATGCTTCAGTGCTACTGGAAAATACCATGGTTGCTCACATTGGAATGAAATGTCCATCGGTAGATGCGTTAGACATGTTCGTTTTTTTACTTGGAAGCTTCAGGATTGGGTGGCTATCGGCCTTTTAGATTCAAAACACATTGAGATTCGTTTTTCATCTGAGGAAGATATGATCCTCTCTTGGGAAAATTCTACGAGATTCATGGAGTGTTTCCAGTTTAATTTATTTCGATGGTCCTTTGAATTTCATCTGATGCGTGACCCCCTATTCTCGGCACTCTGGATTACGCTTCCCAGTCTTCGATTACCTATCCATAATCCAGAAAATATCCCATTAATTGGAAATATGTTAGGTCGATACCTCTGTTTGGACGCCCACACCAACTCTGTATGCCATCCAGTCTCCCCGAGAATTTGCATCGAAGTTTATGTTTCAAAGGAAACTCTTCACTCCATCGTCATTGAGATTGAAGGAGATATCCGATGGAATTAAAAGGATTTATATGATGAATGAGTTCTAATATGCATTGGTGTTTGTCGCCTGGGTCATGACACCTTTCTATGTCGTCGCAACAACTCAGGTGGCCTGGCTGATGCGGGTTTTGTCAAAAAGTCAGATAATCAGGGTAGAAGTGGGGATGGAATCCCTTCTAATGTGTGGTATGAGGTGAACACACTCTATCTAAAAGTCAGGATAGTGTAAGAGCATAGTGGTACGGGTTTCTATAAGTCTGGTAGAGCAGAGGATCTATGCATTGTTGTGGATCAGAGAAGGAGTGACTGGGGTGGTGAAGAGGGAAAACTACATGTTAGGCCTGGTTCAGGGAATGGTGACGATTGTGCTGGCCCTGGTAAGGAGAAGGGAATTGACGAAATAATAGTGTATTCAGATGGAGCAATAAAGAAAAACTAGTTAAATTCTTACCTCCAGAACCCAGTGTATCAGATATTTTTAATTGTTTATGGAGCGATTTGGTGTGTCCTCCAAGCATAAAACTGTTTTCCTAGGTTGATCAGACTAGTGTGGTGGTCAAGGAATCTCTAGATATGTACAATACTCAATCTATGGAACTAGGGTACTCTACTGGCACTCCTAGTCCAAATACCAAAGATGTGGCAGGCCTTCATCCATCATATGCGGAGGTTGTGTGTGTTGGAGATAGCAACAAAATTTATAGGGTGATACATTCTATAGGAAATGGTAAGAACAAGGTACGACAGGAGTGGGAGAGGCCTGCACATGTTGTAGGCAGGCCTATGATTACTAGTCAGTCAAACATCCTAGAGAAGACATTGTCCAAACTCAATTTAATCAACCAATTTGAGAGTTTAAGTTATCAGGGAGAGCTTGAAGGAAACTCCAAATATCACTCTGAGGCCGAGTATGAGGGAGATGGAAAACCCTCAGATTTCAATGTCTTGGGAGGGGTTAGTAAAGGACTACACAACCAAATAAGGAAGAAAGGTAATAAAGAAAAACAAGGATCCAGGAAGTTACATTACTTCTAAGAAGCCAAGACCGAAGGGCCGGAAGGACTACTCTTGTCATTATAAACCGATGGAGACTCGGTTGGCCAAGAAAGAGGATAAATTCAAGGATCACAAGGTATAACCAGAAGTAGAAGAGGAGAATCAACAGGTGGATGCCACAAATCCTCAATCCCAAGTGAAAGGATCCTCAATGAAAGATGAGAAACAAGAAGAGAAGCATCTGCAATCCACGAAGATGTTGCTAGGGATGGAGGATACTCCTCCTCCTAGACAACAATGTGAGGATGGATCTCCAGATAGCTTTCAGTTCCCGATGGATGAGGATCTTGATGCTCATATGGAACTTCTCATGCATTATGGTGAATAAATGAAAGAGGATATCCTGATGATCAAGGCAGTGAGGGATGATGTCAATCAAATGATGGAAATATTGATCCAAGCGGAGGTGTCTAGGTATCAAGATGAATGGACTGATAAGCACGATTGTATATTGATCAAAGGCATCAATATGAAGAAGATCAGTAAATCAGAATATTTGAAAGCTTGAGATTATCTAGCAAGGAATTATGAAGACAACATAGAGAAAGATGCAGAATGCTAGGTAAGTTCCTTGCCCTGGGAACTATTGATGGAATGAGATTCCAATCATCTTAAACTTGTGTTTAAATATTTGGTAATCTTTTTTGATGTTTGATATATTTTTTTTCTATGAGGGTTCTCACTATCCTATTGAAAGTGTTAGAAAAAAAATACACGATGATGATAATGATTATTATATAGATCCACCACCAATAGCTCAACTAAATTCAATTATTGGGGAGGAAGAGAATGAAATAATTTTGGGTGAGGAATGAAATGTTCAAATAGAGCTGTTGCCTATTGTGCAGGAATGTGTTGATGTATTTCTAGAGGATTTACCTAAAAATCCTCCAGAACGAGAAATTGAGTTTTCCATTGACTTAATTCCTAGTTCAAGGCCCATATCCAGACCCCTTACAGAATTTCCACTGTGGAATTAGTTTAAATAAAGATACAACAAGAGGAATTGAGTAATAAGGGATTTATTCTCCCTAGTGTTTCACCATGGGGATCCCCTGTTATTTTTGTTAATAATAATGATGGATCTATGAGGTTGTGAGTTGACTATAGGGAGATCAATTCTATAACAATAAATAACAAGTATCCCCTACCACACATTTATGACTTATTCAACCAACATCATCGAGCTCCATATTTTTCAAATATTGACCTCCAATTTGGATAACATCAGTTGTGTGTGAAGAAGGAATACATCTCGAAAATAGCATTTTGAACTAGGTATGAGCATTACACATTTACAGTAATGCCTTTTGTACTGACTAATGCACCCTCTATTTTCATGGATCTAATGAACAGAGTTTACAAAGAATATCTTGATGAATTTGTAGTTGTATTTATTGATGATATATTAGTATAATCCAAAAGCTACAAAGATCATACAAATCACTTGCAAACCATTATAAAAACCCTTAGAAGAAATCAATTAAACATGAATTTTATAAAGTGTGAATTCTGGCATCAAGAGATTTATTTTCTTGGCTATATTATCTCAAAGGATGGAATCCCCATTGATCCTTCTAAGAAAAAGGCAATCCAAGAATGGCCAGCACCGACAAGTATAACCAAGGTACGCAGTTTTATTGGTTTAATGAGTTATTATCAGCATTTTCCATAATTTTTCTCGATTGGCTAACCCATTATCCAAGATCACAGGTAAAGAGGATAATTGTTTTTAGAAAAAAGAGTGTGATGAATGTTTTGAATAATCTATGAGAAGATTATTCAAATCTCTTATTTGAATCAACCATCAAGGAATGGTGGTTTTGTTATTTATAGTGATTCTTTAATGAAAGGTAATGGTTGTGTTCTTATGTAGAATGATAGGGTTATTTCCTATGCATCACGATAGCTAAAAATTCATGAAAAAAAGTATCCTACTCATGATCTTGGTTTAGAAGATGTAATCTTTGATTTGATGATTTGGAGAGACTATATCCATGGTGAAAAATGTGAGATATATTCTGATCACAAGAGTTTGACGTATATTTTCTCAGATAAAGAACACAACCTGAGGTAAAGGCGATGGCTTGAACTACTCATGTATTATGATTTCACTATACACTACCACACTGGGAAGGTAAATAAGGTGGCAGATGTTTTGATTACAAAGGATCATCGAGTTTTGAACAAGATGAGAGTTGAAAAGGATACTATATACATAGATCTAGTAAGTATGGATATGGGAATTATCATGGAAGGTGAAACATCAATACATTTTCAAATGGTTGCCAAACCATCCTAACTAGAAAGGATAAAATAATCTCAGACAGATGATAATTAATTTCAAAAAAAAAATTAAAGATGTGAATGGTGGGAGATTGATCGACATTATATATGAAGATGAGATTTTAAAATTTTGGAAGGGACTTCGTGTTCCCAATATACCTAATCTGAAAACGGAATTGTTGGATTATGTTCATAGCTCTAATCTCTCTATACACACTGGTAGCACTAAGATATATAGAGATTTGAAAGAACGATTTTGGTGGGACAACATGAAGAGAGAAATTTCGGATTTTTTGTCGAGATGTATGGTTTTTCAACATCTGAATGTTGGAAGACAACATCCTAGAAGAGTCATGCAACCTCTTCCCTTACCTAAGATGAAATGGGATGATATTTTTATGGGTTGTTTCATGGGTTTAGCAATAAATCCTAGAAGGAATTATGCAATATAAGTCATTTTTGATCATCTTACCAAGTCAGCACATTTTATTTCTATAAGAAAATATTTAACACATTAAATTCTAGCAAGACTATATATTATTAAAGTTGTAATACATCATGGAGTACCCATATTGATTGTTTCTGATTGTGATCCCCATTTTACATCAAGATTTTGGAAAAGTCTTCAGAAAGCCCTGGATACTCAACTTCGTCTGAGCACTGTCTACCACCCTCAAACTAATGGACTTTCAAGACGGACTATTCAAACCATATAATACATGTTTAAATCTTTCTCAAATGACTTTCAAGGTATGTGGGTTCAATATTTACCATTGGTAGAATTTTTCTATAATAATAGCTTCCATTAAAGTATTAAAATGGCACCATATGAAGTATTATATGGAAATAGATGTCGCACAAAAACTTGTTGGGATGATGTTGGGGAAATAAATATTGTAGGCCCATCTATAGACTTGGAAATTCTGTGGAAATTGTTTTCATAAATACATGGGAATTTTACGAGTCTGTGAAAATTCACGACGCTTGATTCCAAGGCCCAATGTGCCCATAATAAATTTCTGAAGTTTTGTTTGGGTACGTTTAGTAAAAGTATGAGCATCTTTTCATAACTTTTAAACTGGTGCTCAGAATTGTAATCTGAGGGCATTGTTGAACTCGCAAGACCGATATTCTCTTAAGAAAAAATTCACCTCGACAGCAGATGAATGGAAAGAAAAGATTGTTTTTGGGTTTTTAATCAATTAATTAAATAAAAATAATGTTGTAGCTTTATTTTTATTCTGGTCAGCTGAGGCCTCATTGTGGAAGATGGATGTGGGGACCGCCACACCTTAACCTCCCATGAGAGGTTGTGGTGGTGGCGTCCACCCAAACCTAACCTCCTCTTCATGATTAATATGGTGGAGACAACCCATGTTTTTAGACCCTTGAAACTCCCCATTAATTGGGAGAAACACTCAAACATCCATTAAGTGTATGGGAGCCTCTTCAACTCCCCTAACATTAAATTGTTCCAATCCTTCTCATTAAATTAAATTGTATCAACATTATGAATTAATTGGGTGGTTTCGATTTAATTAATCCACCCATTTGAATTTTGTGCCAATGAATAAATAATAGATAAACATAATCTATTATTTAGGGTTTTTATTTATCTTTTGGTGGAACTTGGGAGAGGAGATAGAGAGCTAAGAGAGAAAATATCTCTCCAAAAAAGAAAAAAGAAAGTGTTCTTCCAACGAAGAATTCCAGCAAGGATCTTCTACAACTTCCTTTTAAGAAACCTCATTCGACGTAAGAGGTGATCATCTATAATGAATCTATGTCCACCTTCTTACGCCAATGTTGATGATCAAAGAACAAAGGTAGGGGAGTGTCTGATTTGATCAATGCTATTCTTGTTTTCTCATATGTTGTTTTATTCCCTTGGACCTCTTGCTATCAAACTAATGTGGAGGGACTTATCCCAACCAACACAGCCTGATTACTTCACCGAACTTCTTGGGGTGTGTTCTTTGCATTCTTAATGGGTGATGAACAATGAAAAATTGTGGGTTCGTTGGGTGATGCAACTATCCAAAAATTGAAGACCAAACATCATGATGACCTAGCAGAGGTGTGACGACGATAATAGTAGATATATCGGATAGGACCAGGAAGACTGTTCTTCAACCGTTCCTCATACGGGTGAATCATAACGTGTTTTTGAAGCCGATTAGAGGCCCGAAAACGCCGGTAATGATTTTGAAACATCAGGGAATCCTATAGTCTACAGTTTCTTGGCGATTGGATTTTTAGAATGAAGATCAGACATCACTAGAGGTCCACTGTCCAGAAGCGTCATTTTTAGAAAATTCCTAAATACACAGCGTGTACTTTCGAAGAACACACCGTGTAGTACGAGCGTACTTCTGCTGGGGGTTTTGGTGTCAGATGTGTGTCACACGGTGTGTGACTCAGGTTACATGGAATGTACTCTCCACATAGCTTGGTAGAGGCGGATTTATGAGACTCAACATGTATTCTTAGAAATACACAGGCATGGGAAGGATTACACGTCCTAGTGACATAGTGTTTACTTTTCACATAGCTTAAAAGAGGCATCTACGTGAGACTCGGTGTGTATCCTTGGGATACAGGGACACGAGGTGAAGTACACAGGCATGTACTCCACCACATGCCAGGCAAGGCCAGTGACATGGGCTACCCTGTGTACCAGTTACACGGGTTGGAGACCACAGGTTAAGGCCGTATACGGGCACATGGACAGCATACACAGAGTCGACCCCAGATTCATGGACACAATGTGTAACCAAACCACACGCCATGTACTTACTTTATCTACATGACCATCCTTTCGAAATGTTCCATTTCATATGGTCAGTACCCGTGGTCTGACTACACGGAGTGTACCTTATTCGAACACGTTGTGTACTTTTTGATAAATGGCTTGGTCATCTCATCCTCTATGTATTGGGCATGAATTGTTTGCTTTTCCCCCTTTGAAGTGGTGGACTATTGAGATACTTATACATGGGACTTCGTGATAGTTGGGGTATCGACCTGTAGCCCATTGAGCGGATCCAATCAGAGATGAGCGAGCCTAGTGCAGAGACCTAGTAGCTAGCTAAGACCAGATAACTGCTGACTGAATCAACATGGAGTGATTCGACCAGCCTAGTGGGGAGCACCTTGGTGTTGCGGCAGACCCACAGTGGGGAGCTGCTTGGTGTCACGTAAAACCCACGGTACTTGACCGGAGAGGTACCTTAATAGGATATGAGGGGAAGAGGCTTGCTGATGCGACATACATATGATGGGGAGTGCCTTGGTGACACAACAAACCCACGGTACTCGACAGGGGGAGTACCTCAGTAGTCCATGGTTAGTGGGAAGTTCCTTGATGTCATGGAAAGCCCACTGTACTCAATAGAGGAGGAGTTCTCCACCAGCTGAGGTTTTGAAAATGTGACTAGAGATGTTATTTGATACTACCCCATGATTAAAATCATGGTTTGATCTAAGTCAGTTTTTCGGTGTTTTCCACCTGATTGAGATGGATTAAATGATAACGTAGGTATATGTATGGGAATATACCTAAGTGGGGTTATCTGTTGATTTCATACTTTGTGGTTATCCTTTTTGGATTCTGTGAGAGCTTGAGGATCTCAGGGTCCCTACTACGTATTGTTATAATCATCCCTAGATGGGCTATGCCCACACCTCATTGTGTTGGATGTAGACAACGGACAATGCTGAGTGTGTCTGTGTGTACCAAGACTAGACGGTACCCGGAGGTGGACTACACGGTGTGATGGTACACAGAGGTGACAGACGGACGTGGAGTGCTGTTGAGCCTATCTATAGCAATCTTTCAGGTAGGATCTATGGTGGATGATCCAGGAGCTAGTTTTCACCTTTTAATTGTTTTTCCCTTTTCACTTGTACATTAACTTTACAGTTGGGCTTGTATTTTCGGGCCCTTTACCTTTCATCACTCTCTTGTTATACAGTTTTACATAGTGTTTTGTATCCAGCTATGTGATCTGTTGTGTGTGTTTAGAGTTATAAAGGAAATTCTTTCCTATATTTATGGAATTACGTCTTTGGTGCTAGTCGCCAACCCCAGGCCTATGGAAGGGGTGCATGGGGTAGTAACGGAACGGGCCCCGGGGGACTGGTCATGAAAAATAGGTACCAGAGGAGTCGGTTCTACCGTAGGACATATGAATCTGATCTTTTCTATAATGAAATAGTTTTAAGGGCACTGAGTCTGGTTTTTAGTTCAGGGCGTCTAGTGTCTGTGCTGTGGTTGGCATATCCATACATCAGGACCCTGAGTACTGATTTCCGACTCAGCACATGAAAACAATTATTGCATGTGTGTTTTCAAAAGTTTTCATTATGTAATCTCAACCAGGCTAGCTCACAAGGTATAATCATTGACCGTGTTGCATCTGTTTCTTTCAGGATGCCTCCCCATGGATGACCAACTAGATCCCCGATATTTGTACGTGCAGGTAGCCTGTCGAAAGACGAGGCCTAAGTGTAGGGCCCTATTACAGTGGAGGCACCAGTGGTACCACTACCCGTTGGTCCACCGATGCCACCAACACTAACAATGGACGATGCACACCGCTAAAGCACATTTCATGAGTTCCAGTGCTAGAGACCTCCCTGGTTCATGGGAGAGACAGACTCGCAGGAAGCTGAGGATTAGCTAGAGGATGTGGTGACAATCATTAGAATTGTTGGGATACTAGCTGAACTTATGGTGATCCTTTCCTTGAGTATCCTTTCGGAAGAAGTAGGAAGATGATGGAGACCGATTGCCTAGCTGCATGATGAGGTGGCACTTCTCTAGGAAGACTTCGAGAGCCTATTTGGGGTAGAGTTTGTTCCAAAAACCCTACATGAAGTGCGGATACAGGAGATACTTTATCTACAACAGGGCAGCATGACAGTGGCACATTAATCCTTGAGGTTCACCGAATTCTTTCGTTACTCAACAGATATGATACGGGACCAATTTTTCAGGGCTCAGACCTTCGAGCAGTGGATCAGGTGAGAGATCAGGGTGTCGATGTTCTCCCTCAGCATCACGACGTAGGAAGGGTTGTTGGAGTGATCCCTCTTTGTAGAGAGTTTCCTTACTAAGCAGTCTCCAGCAGCAAGACCCACCACTAGTGGACATGTAGTAGAGTCTTCTACAGCTGGCAGTAGACAGATGTTGCGGAGTTCTAAGAGGACCAGATGCACGGATGGAAGACCGCATGACTCGGGATCGGTTGTGTGGGGAACCTGGGGTAGATACATACATGGAAAGAGCGGGCAGTGTTTCTCATGCAGCGGGCAGGGTCACATGGCTCGTGACTCTCCGACCTGCCGTTCGGATGATCAAAAGACAGTCAAATGACCGCCCTGTCAGAGACAAAGATTCGATCGAGGTAGTCCATAGGGAGAAGACAGATGTGGAAGATGATTTGGTCATTCAGTTGGAGGTGGACGGCGTTTCGAGGTGTTACTGCCACCACCACCAGGAGGTACACCCCAACCGTAGGGAGCTAGTGGGCAGGCAAGAGCTCAGCCCCAGACAGCTGGGGATTCTAATCATGGTGCTCCAGAGAAGATTTGAGGTACAGTCTGTGTCTACTCCACCTTATCTGCAGTTCTTATAGACATTGGTTCCAGACACTTTTTCATTGTCACTGCCCTTGTTTGGAGATTGAACATTCCAACAAAGCTGTTGGCTAGATTTTTACGTCTAGAGACTCCTACGGGAGTAGAATCGATGATTACACACTGGTTCTGGTAGTGTGCGATTACTCTAGGAGGTGATAACTTTGGTTGGGATCTCCTAGTAGTGGTGTCGAGGCCTTATGACATCATCTTGGGCTTGGACTAGTTATCTATAGTCTATGCTCAGATTGACTATATTAAGCGCAAAGTGCGGTGTGTCTTCACAGATGGCACCAGGTTTACCATCACTATCAAGAAGGGATCCTTTTCAGCACATGACGTACTTAATCAGAGGAGGGTGTAGCTGATCACTAATCAGTTGGCCTGCCTTACCCTCGGAGTAGTTGATGTGGAGATTCTGAGCTATCAAGTAGTAGTGGACTAGTATGCAGATGTTTTCCCTGACGATGTTCCTGGACTACCTCCTCACAGATAGTTGGACTTCTACATTTACCTGTACCCTGTGATGACACCAATATCCAGAGGACTTGTAGGTGAAGATATTCATTTGACCCAATGTTTCTCCCTGGCCAGCCCCGATTTTTGTTCGCCAAGAAGGCATGTTGGAGTTTGAGGATTTGGGTCGACTACCGTCACCTGAAACATGTTACCATGAAGAAAAAGTTCACATTCATGAGTACTGAAGACCTATTTGATCATCTGGTGGGGGCCATGATGGTTCTTGAAGATAGTCCTCAGATCAGGATATCACTAGCTCATAGTTCAAGATGAGGATGTGTAGAATACGACCTTCAGATATCAGTTCAACCACTACGATTTCTTGGTTATTCCATTTGGTGTAACCAATGCTCTAGTAGTGTTCATGGGACTCATGAATATGATATTACAGCCTTACCTCAATCGCTTTTTCATAGTCTTCATCGACGTCATTCTGATCTACTCGACTACTGAGGAGGAGCATGCCTACAATTTGAAGTTAGTACTAGACACACTGCAAGAGCACCAGCTTTATGGTACACTCTCAAAGTGCCAGTTTTGGATCGTAGATGTTAACTTTATAGGACATGTCATCTCGGAGGATGTAGTTGAAGTTGATCTAGTGATGATTGAGGTGGTACATTCTTGGGATCCACCGAGGAGTGTGAATGAGGTACGGAGTTTCCTGGTTTTGGTTGGGTACTACCGGTAGTTCCTTCCAGATTTCTCCAGAGTTGAAGCTCCACTATTAGCCTTGAAAAAGAAGGGGAAACCCTTCGTGTTCTTGTATATGCCAAAACATATTTCAAGAGATGAGGCAGAGGCAGACTAGTGCCCCATCTTGTGGATTCTAGAGGAATCCATAGGGTACATGGTCTACTGCGATGCATCGGGGAGCATACTCGGATGTGTCCTGATGTAGGATTGAGTAGTGATCGTGTATGGTTGTCGGCAGTTGACACAACACAAGGAGAACTTCACTAACCATGACCAAGAGTTAGTATTAGTGGTCTTCACCTTTATGATTTGGCAACACTATTTTATTTGAAAACTTTTAACTCTGTACTCTGATCACAAGAGTCTCAGGTACATCTTCTCTCAGAAGGACCTGAACCTGAAACTACAGTGATGGATTGAGTTCCTCCATGAGTATGACATCGAGATATTATATAGTCCTATAAAAGGGAACATTGTAGTAGATTCCCTCAGTAGGAGATCCGGTATATAGTTTCTAGGTGAGGCGATAGAGAAGCGGGCCGCTTTGCAGATATACGGTGTGGACTGAGATGAAGTATCTTTTCTTCAGTCTCTTACAGTCACTCCTCCACTTCTTTAGCGAGTCAGGGAGGCACAGTTTGGAGACACTAACTGAGAGACGGGACATGCTCATATTTCCATAGGGTAGGCACCTGATGGATTTTTTAAAGAGGGGAGCACGTCATCCTCTTCAGAGGATGTACTATGGTGATAGTATCACTTCAGGAGGAAGTGTCGAGGGAGATGCAGACATCCCCTTTAACGGTACATCCAAGAAAGGTGAAGATGTACCAGGACCTTCGATGACAGCACTAGTGACCTGGTATGAAGAAGGCAGTAGTAGAGTGTTTCTATCGATGCCTCACTTGTCAGTAAGTGAAGGCAGAGTACCAGGTACCACTAGGCTTGGTTCAGCCTTCAGAGGTCCCATAGTGGAAGTGGGATGGGAAATCCATGGACTTTGTGACAAGACATCCACGTACATCCTGGGGCCATGACTAGATTTGGGTGATCATTGATTGACTCACCAAGTCGGCCCACTTCATACCAATCAAAGAGCATGGTTCAGTAGAGAGCTTGGGATGCCTCTATGTATAGGAGATTGTTCAGCTACATGGAGTACCTTCATCTATTGTCTTAGATCATGACACACAGTTAACTTACCGGTTATGGAAGGGGTTGCAAGAGGCTTTCGAGGTGCATCTTTTTCTGATCACTTCCTTCCATCCTCAGAGGGATGTCCAGACTGAGCGGACCATTCAGACCCTAGAGGACATGTTGTGTGCTTGTGTCCTCAACATCAATCGCAGCTGGGAGTATCACTTAACTTTGGTGGAGTTTTCATAAAACAAAAGTTCTCAATCCACCATAGGGATTTCACCTTTTGAGGCATTATAAGGATGGCCTTTAAGAATACCTTTGTGCAGGACCCACCTTGGGGAGTCCACACTAGTGAGACTAGACATGGTATGAGCTACCATGAAGAGGGTACAGATCATCCATGAGCAGATGAAGACTGAACAGAGCATACATAAGTCATATGCGGTTAAGATATGGAGACCTCTAGAGTTTGAGGATGGAGACCACATGTTTCTAAGGGTCTCACCTCGATGAGGATTACAAAGATTTGGCTGAGGCGGCAAGTTATCTCTGAAATTCATTGGACCATTCTAGGTCCTCATCAGAGTTGGTGATGTGGCTTACTCCCTATATCTTCCGCATAAGTTGCACCGGGTGCACGACGTCTTTCACATATCTCAGCTGAGGAGATACGTGCACGACCATTCTCACATCATCAACCAGAAAAGAGTTGGACTTAAACAATGGGGATACTCTTATGGAGGTTCCATGGGAGATTGAGGATCTACAAGAGAAGGTCCTACATTGTCGGTCAATACCACTGGTGCACGTTCACTGGTAGCACGAGAACCTCCAAAAGAGCACATGGGAGTAGGAGGATCAAATTACTGCTCAGTACCCCCACTTGTTCTCATAGTTCAAGTTATAGGTTACGTGGACGTAAATCCCTGAGGTTGCGATAATTTAAATACCCATAAATTCTGTGGAAAATGTTTTCTTAAATACATGGGAACTTTATGAGTCTTTGAAAATTGACTGTGCAAGATTCTGAGGCCCGGTGTGCCCAAAATCAATTTCTGAAGTTTTGTTCGGGTACATTCAGTAAACATACGAGTGGATTTTTATAACTTTTGAACCAGTGCTCAGAATTGAAATTCAAGGGAACCATTGAACTCGCAACGCTGATATTCTCTTAAGAATACTTTCACCTCGATGACAGCTGGTTGGAAATAAAAGATAGTTTTTGGGATTTTAATCAATAAATTAAATAAAAATAATGTTGTAGCTTTATTTCTTTTTTGGTTGGTTGAAGCCTCCATGTCAATGTTGTAGGTGGGGACCTTCACACCTTAACCTCCCATGAGAGGTTAGGGTGGTGGGGCCCACCTAATCCTAACCTCCTTTTCATGATTAATATGGTGGGTACCATTTGGGTTTTTAATCCTTTAAAACTCCCCATTAAAGGGGAGAAACCGTCAAAATTACATTAAGTGTAGGGGGTCTCTTAAACTCCCCTAACATCAAATTGTGCCAAACCTCGTCATTAAATAAAATTTTGTCAACCTCATGATTTAACTGGTAGGAGCCGATTTAATTAATCCACCCATTTGAGTTTTGTGCCAAAAATTAAATATTAGATAAAAAAAATCAATTAATTTGGTTTGGCATTTTTCTTATGGTGGAACTTGGGAGAGGTGAGAGAGAGAGCATATGTAGAAAAGTTCTCGCTAACAAGGATTGAAGAATGCGTTCTTCCAACAAAGAATGCCGGCGAGGATCTTCTTTAACTTCCTTCTACGAAACCTCCATTGATGTAAGACGTGTCCGCCTACAATGAATCGATGTCCACCATCTCGCACCAATGTTGACGAATAATGAAAAAAGGTAGAGGAGTGTTTAATTTAATAAATGTTATTCTCGTTTTCTCATATGTTGTTTTATTCCCTTGAACCTCTTTCTATCAAACTAATGTTGTGGGACCGGGCCAAACTAACATGTCCCGATAACTCCATCATACTTCTTGTTGTGAGTTCTTCATGTTGTTCTTGGGTGATGAACAATTGTCAGTTTTAGGTTCGTTGGGTGATGAAACAATCACAAATTGAAGACCCAACATCACGACGACCTATCAGAGGTGCGACGATGATAGCAAGCGACAGATCGGACTAGACTGGGAAGATTTTCCATCAACCGTTCCTTGTACGGTGAATCATAACGTGTTTTCATAGCTGATCGGAGGCCCAAAAACACCGGTTATGATTTTGGAACATCGGGCGACCTAGAGTCTGCAATTGCGTGGTGATTGGATCGTCAGAACGAAGATTGGGCATCACGGGAGGTGCGCTTGTAACGACCCAAATCATTTCAATGGAAATTACCTTCTAAAAAATATGTCATAAAATCGCATGAAAACACAACATAATGAACTACTAAGTTATAAGATACCTTTAAACATAAGTTTGTCACATTTGTGTTTGGAATTTGAAAATTTTGATAAACACCATTGTGTTCAAGATGATTTTTGGGGTCTAATAAGAAAAAATTATTTTTTGGTGAATAGTAACCTACCTCTATGAATAGTAACCTACCCTTATGAATAGTAGTAAGACCCTTATTAATATTAAATCTTCCAAATAAGAGTAACCATACCCATGAATAATTAAATAATATTTAGGAATCTCAGAATGTGGAAATTTAACAATAGTAAAAGTTTTTATATTTTTTTATAAGTCATAAATGATTAATTATATTTAATTAATTGATTTAAAAGAAAATTTATCTTCTTAAAATGTGTTCATAAATAATACAATCCATTTGTTCTCGTTTTTAGATTATTTTATAAGACCCTATGTAATTTTTGAAAGCATTATAAAATTAGTTTTAATTTTATAAAATGTATTTTTCCAGTAAATTATTATTTTAATTAAATAATAAATTAATTATATTTTTAAAATTATATTAAATAAATGGACATAAATTTTGGATTCTACACGTCGAAAAATATTTGGGGTGAAAGTTTTGGATTTTTCTGAAATATATCAATTTTCGAGTGAAAAGAAAAAATACAGTTTTTCACATAACCGGTGTATCCTAAATTGAATTATTATAGATGTAATGACGACACAAACATTCTAGAAAATTAGGTTTGGAGAAATTATATTAAATTTCATCAATGGTTTCTTAAAATACAATAAACTCAATTTTCAAACCTAAAAAGAACTTTCCAAATTCTTATGTCAAAATCTGATATCTTAAAGCGTCTTTTTCTCTTTCATTCACTTTCCTTTTAATAAATTAATGCATTCGAATTACAAAGAAAAATTAAATCCTAAAACTCATTATATTATATTAATATATGATTTATGATGTCATAAAACTATGTTTACAAGTCTAACAGTTGATATATTATTTATTTAATATTTTATACTAAAAACACCTCTCTCTTCATGTATAAATAACCCCTCCTACTCCCCTTGCCAAGCCACTCCTCTCAAGTTTCATGCATTGCCTAAACTCTTCCCAATAATCTTCCCTAGCCCCTCCCCCACATCTGAGCGATTTTTGTCTCATCAAAAGACCAAACTTATGCCCCTTAAGGAGGATATCAATAGGGGGATTCAAGAGATAATTTCTCTTCCTCTTTCCATTAATTCCAATTCAATTTCAAGTATTTTTTATTCTCTCCAAACCTATCTTGGTACAAATGGTATGGTAACTCCTGTATCATACATATAATGTAATTTTATGATACTAATGGGATATTATACCATCCAAACCCCTTCTCCTATTCCTTTTATTTTACAATATAAAACGTTGTTCGTAAGGTGTTAATCTATCACCGTCAAGAACGACATGTTTTCTTTTTTCCATTTATACCTACATATATGGTAATTAAACCATTTTTAGGGTTGAAACAGAATAATATATATGTATTATGTCCTATTTTGAGTTCTGGAACAAACCTTTGTACATATTACTATATGAGTAAACAAAAAAACATTGTTCTGGCCGAAAAACCGCCCAAATTAACCCAAATGATCATCATTAAATTCCTATCTAATGCTTCATACACATGGTATACAATATAATTCATATTAATATCATTTTAAATTCTGGAATATCATTAATAACAAGTAATATATGTTCTAGATGTTTACACATTTTCTATACAAACTTCAATTCACGAATACATTTGAAACTCTCGTGAAAACCATAAAAATGAACATTCCCAAATAATGTTTTCAAACACTATAACTCATCAAAAAGACCATATAATTACATAATGACCACTATTAATGTATAAAAGGTTAATTAATTTCTTATTAATGAATATAATGTCATTATATAGGACAATAATGTGAAGGAAGCGTTTGGATACAAGGTAAGGGGAAATTCTCGAACCCTAATTTCATCGTTTCGGTTCTCCCTCTTTCACACATTTTTTATATGGTTACTCATTAAATTTATTTTTTTCATCACTATATATTCTTTTCTGGGATATAGATGTTTTTCACTGGTATTTATGAAAAATTAAATGTTTTCCAAAAGAAATCTTCTTTCAATAACACACCATTTACTTCTCATTCAAGATTGACCGTTCTTGTATCAAGTATATTATTCCCTATTTCTTTTGGGAACCCAATGTTTATGAATGTGTCCATATGAGATGAATAAAATTACTTTTAATGGTTTATTTATTTAAATTTATGTTATATTTTCATTGTGGAATTCATTATAGATGATAATGATATGATGTGACGGGTGGGCCCGAAATTATATTGCGCAATATGAATGTTTAAAGGTGACAGGTGTACCCGGAATTATACAGTGCTCCAATACATTGGTTAATGTGATGAATCTCATGAGTAAATGTGAAATAATGAGTGAACATGATTATATCTTTGTTTACAAGAATGTGTGGTAGTTAACCACTACGACATGATGTTTCATTTTTACGCACTGCCACATTTCAAGTCTCTTATTAATGCTTCCTCTCATGATTATTTACCTAAGTTATGAATATGCTCACCCCATGTTTTATTGTTCTTTTCTATCATATTACTAGGATTCTAGATCACCTCTTTTGATTTATATCCTTATGTGTCTACATTTACTAAGGATAGCTCAAGTGCCAATAAGAATCTAGAGAAGAAGAAATGATAAAAAAATGTTTATGTTCGATGTTGGAATTGTTATGTATGGTCCTAGTTTTACCACGACACTAAAACATTGGATTTTCTATGTGTAATAATATTATGTTTGATATCTTTAAAATGATTTAATAGTAATATATGAAATATTTTGGTCTCTAAATTTGGTATCAGAGAAAAAGGATTAGTTAATTTGGTAATTAGGATTAGGGAAACCTAGAAAAAAACTAGCATGAGTCTATGTAAAATATTCCCACAAGAATATTTACATAGGGATCTCATATGTTATAATTTGTTTAAATGAATAAGTTATTCATGAATTGTTGACTTATGTTTTGTTATATCATTTTCTATTTTAGAAAATAGTGGGAACCAGGAGAAACCATGACAATAACCCATGTGTGGGCCAATGCAACGATTGCCCGAATAACATCCCCCATAATTTGGGAGGTGGAGGTAAAACCATCCTGGTGATTTTTACCCAATTATCTAAGGTTATGAACAATTACCATAATAATGGGGAATATCCATATTCTCCAAAAAGAGGGAAACTTTCTATCGAATGTTTTATACGGCCACGACCATTGACAATTAGTGGATCTTTTGATCCACATGTTGCGGAACAAGGGTCAACTCCATGGAGAAGATCATTTCTCTTCTTCACTATTCTGAGATGGAAAAGGTGAAACTAGCTATTTATTATCTAGATAGAGAGTCCGATAAATGGTAGGATTTGATTAAGAACACCAAGCCAAGGGATGAAATTGAAGGGATGTAATGGGAAGACTTTAAGATCATGTTTCTTAATATGTATTTTCCACGAATGCTTCATACAATGATAGAGAGAGATCTTCATAGAGCTCAAGAAAAAAGAAGGATAATCTGTCACAACCTATGAAGAAATTTTCACAAGGCTTTCAAGGTATTCTTCGGGGTTTTCATCAACAATGACAGCAAAATTGATTGATTTTTTAGTGTATTAAAACCACACCTTTTAAAGGATCTTGAAATTTGAGACTTTGGGAGTTAGAAAGAGGTTGTTCGGTGTGTTCTCAAAGTGGAGATGGAGTTTGGATAATGGTACCATGTCTATGGTAACAAGAAACGAAAGATGGATTTTCAAGTTGGTGGATCTAATGAAAAAGGTGGGAAGAAATGTCAATGACCCACATGCCGAAAATGTGGGAAGTTGCACCATGGGAACTGCCTCAAAGGGATGGGGAAATGATTCAATTGTGGGAAATAAGGACACCATGCTCAAGAGTGTCAGAAATACATAAAATGGAAGGAGATTGTGGTAGAGGAATGGAGAGAAAAAATCATGTTTCAATGCTACAATTGTAGGGAGATAGGGCACTATGCATGCCAATGCACTAAACCTCGAGTTCTCGAGGGTAATCAGCATCAGCAGCCACCAAAGAAAAATGAACAAGGGAAGGCTTATTCCTTTACTACTATAGATGTGGATCATGATAATGAATTTGTTAAAGGTACACTTCTTATTCACTCAAGAATGGAAAAAGTATTATTTGATTATAGTTCTATGCATTCCTTTATATCTTGTAAGTTTTCTAGAACTATAAAATCGAAGCCTCGAAACCTTGAAGTAGAAATATTGGTAAAAACACTATGTGGTGAAATCATCACAACCTAAGTGTTTGAATCTTCTCCTATTGGCATATTTTGGAAGATTCTTCCAGAAAATCTCGTAATACTTCCCTTTGTATAATTTTTTTCTATAACGGGAATAAAGTTCTCTCATTATATAGTGCACATATCAACTATCGGGAAAAGGAAATATATTTTCATATTCCAAACCATCCCATGCTCCTCTAAAAATGCAAGGAAGATCATGAATCTCATTGGAAAAATCCTTCCATGGTGTGGGTGTTGATTTCATATGAAGAAGCAAACCTCACCCAAATGGTTGAGCCAAAGGAAGGTGCCAACCTTGCCGAAATTCCCATCATGAGGGAATATAGTGATGTATTTCCCGAAGAGTTACTCGGAATTCCCCTCGGATCATGAGGTATTGTTCTCAATAGAACTCATACCTGGAGATACTCGTATATAAAAGTGTCCCTATAGGATAGATCCTATTGAACTAGAGGATTTAAAGAATAATCTACAATAACATCTAGATAAAGGGTTCATAATCCCCAGTGCATCACCATGGGGTGCACCCGTGCTTTTGGTGAAGAATAAGGAGGGAAAATGTGGTTGCGTATCAACTATCGGGAACTCAACAATATCACCATAAAGAACAAGTATCCTCTTCCAAGGATTTATGAGTTGTTCGATCAATTAAGAGGAGCTCAATACTTCTCTAAGGTGGATCTTCATTCTAGATATCATCAGCTAATGGTGAAGAAGGAGGATATTAATAAGACTACCTTCCGTACAAGGTATGGGCACTATAAGTCTCTAGTGATGACCTTTGGACTTACTAATTCCCCTAAAATCATTATGTATTTGATGAATAGAGTCTTTAGACATTACCTCAACAAATTTGTTGTAGTGTTTATCGATAATATTATCATCTACTCCAAGAGATAGAAGGAACATAAAGAACAAATTTGACTTGTGTTGGCAACATTGAGAAATGAGAAGTTGTGTGCCATGTTCAGAAAGTGTGACTTTTGGTTGAAGAACGTCATGTTCTTGGGACATGTAATAATAAGTGAGAGAATTTCTATGGATCCTTCAAAAAAAGGCAATTTAGGAATGGCCCATGCCCTCTAGTGTCTCCTAAAACCATAGTTATCTTGGATTAGCTGGGTACTACCGACATTTTGTGAGAAACTTCTCAAAATTATCAAGCCCATTAACTAGGTTAACAAGGAAAGGGGTAAAGTATGTCTAGACGGAAGAATGTGAGGGAAGCTTCAAGGAGCTAAATAGAAGGCCTATCACTGCACTTGTACACACACTACAAAAAAGTGGGGAATGTTTTGTGATATACATTGATGCTTCAAAGAAAGTCTTGGGTTGTGTATGAAGGTAAAATAATAATCCGATAGCCTCTTCGTCACAGAAATTGATGATCCATGAGTAGAACAACCCCGGACATTATCTATAGTAGGCAGCCATGATTTTTTCCATGAATATCTCGCCGCACTACCTTTATCGTGAGAAGTGTGACATATACACTGACCATAAGAGCCTAAAGTATATATTCACACAAAAGGAGCTCAACATGCATCAAAGCAGATGGTTAGAGCAAATCAAGGATTACGATTTCACTATCCACTACCATCCTTGAATGGTGAACAAGGTAGCTGATGCTCTAAGCAGAAAAGAACCTGCTACTCTATCAATGCTATGGATTTAGAAAGACCCTTTCTTTTTGTATATGAAAAGAATGGATTTAGAAATCATAATTGCAAGGGATACATCCTACCTTTACAAAATGATTGTGCAACCATCTATCCAAGGAATGATTAAAGAAGCACAAAGGGAAGATGTGGAGATACAAAAGTTTGTGAATGTAGTAATGTAGGGGAAGCTGCATGAGTTCCATATCGACAATGATGGTGTGATTTGGTTTGGAACATGGCTTTGTGAGCCTTCGTCACCCAGGATAAAGAAAGAGCTATTGGACACAACACATAGGTCAACATTCTCTATCCATGTTGGTAGCACCAAGATGTACCGTGATCTCTGAAAACACATCTGGTGGGATAACATGAAGAAGGATATTGCATAATATATATCAAGGTTTATGGTATGTTAGCAAGTTAATGCAGGGCAAAGAATGTCCAAAGGGATGATGCAGCCATTACCTATACCTCTGTGGAAATTGGAAACTTTTACTATGGACATTGTCACGGGTCTCCCGAAGACGTCGAAGGGAAATAATGCAATATGGGTTGTGGTTGATCGACTCACCATGAATTTCCCATTTTATCTCTATTCGGGTAGATCTCTCACTTAAGCAACTTGTACAGATATATGTGAAGGAATCGGTGAGACTGCATGGCGTTCCACTCTCAATTTTATCTGACTGTGACCAAAGGATCACATCTAAATTCTGGAGGAGCCTTCAACATTCTTTGAGTACTGAATTAAATTTCAGCACGACCTATCACCCCCAAACTGATGACCAATCTAAATAGACTATTTAGATTCTTAATGATATGCTAAGATCCTTCTGAATACAATTCAATGGTGTGTGGGATCAAAATCTACCTTTGGTTAAGTTCTCATACAACAATATCTTACACTCGAGTATTCAGATGGCTCCATATAAAGCTCTGTATGGAAAGTGATGTAAAACTCCATCCTGTTGGGATGAAGTTGTAGAAAGAAAGCTTCTTGGACTAAATCTTGGGGAATAGATGATAGATAAGGTTCAAGTAATCCAGAAACACATCAATTCTGCTCAAAGTCATCAAAAGAGCTATGTTGACAACTGTCGAAGGGATTTGGAGTTCGACATTGGAGATAAAGTCTTACATTGAATATCACCATGGAAAAGAGTCACAAAATTTAGGAAGAAAGGAAAGTCATGTGCAAGGTACATTGGCCCCTTTGAAATACTTAACCGTATAGGATCTGTGGCCTATCGACATGCACTTCCACCCAATATGGCTCAGGTTTATGATGTTTTTCATGTATCACTCATGAGGAAGTACATACATGATCCATCACATGTACTAAACTCAAAGGTAGTACAGCTTCAAGATGATCTCTCTTATGAGGAGCATCCGGTAGAGATTCTGGACCAGCGAGATAAGGTTATACACAACATGAAAACCCACCTTGTCAATGTGTTTCGGAGGAACCATATGTTTGAAGAATCTACTTGGGAACCATAGGAGGTGATGAAGGAGAAGTACCCTCACCTATTTGTCTAAAGTGAAATTTTGAGGGCGAGAATTCATTAGGGGGGAAGAATTTAACGATCCAAACTATTTCAATGGAAATTCCCTTCTTAAAAATATGTCATAAAATAACATGAAAACAAAACATAATGAACTACTATGTGCTAAGTAACCTTTAAAAATAATTTTATCACTTCTATGTTTGGAAATTCAAAAATTTGACATACACGGTTGTGTTCAAGATGATTTTGGGGGTCCAATAAGAAAAACATAATTTTATGGTGAATAGTAACGTACCCCTATGAATAATAACCTACCATTATGAATAGTAGTATGAACCTTATGAATAGTAAATCTTAGAAATATGAGTAACCTTACCCATGACTAATTAAATAAAATTTAGGCATCATAGAAAGTGGCAACTTAACTATAGTTTAAGTTGTGGTAATTTTTTTGTAAGTCACAAATGATTAATTATAATTAATTAATTAATTTATATGAAAATTTATCTTTATAAATTTTTTTCAGAAATACTAAAATATATATCTTCTTGTTTTTAGATAATTTTAAAATACCCTAGGTAATTTTTGGAAGCATTATAAAATTAGTTTTAAATTTAAAAACTGTATATTTCGAGAAAATTATAATTTTAATTAAAAAATAAATTAATCATAGTTAGAAATTAATTTTGAAAAATGGACTTCATTGTTGTATTCTACACTTTGAAAAATTGTTAGGGTGAAATTTTGGGATTTTTTTGAAATACATAAATTTTTGCGTGAATAATAAAAATACAGTTTTTCACATAACCGATGTATCCTAAATTGCATCAATAATGATTTAATGATGACAAAAACATTATAGAACTTTATGTTCGGCCAAATTATATTAAATTTCCTAAATTTTTCCTTAAAATACAATAATCTCAATTTTCAACCCTAAAAAGAACTTTCCAATGTCTAAAGTCAAAAGGTGATTTCTTAAAGTGTCATTTTCTCTTTCTTTCACTTTCATTTTAATAAACTAATGAATTGGAATTAAAATGATGAATTAAAGCCTAAAAAGAATCATATTTTATTAATATATTATTTGGGATGTCAAAAAACTACTACTACACATCTAACTTTTCATATATTATGTTATTTAATATTTTGTACTAAAAACACCTCCCTTATGTATAAATAACCACCCCCTCCCCTTGCCAAACCACTCCTCTCAAGTTTGATGAATTATCTAAACATTTCCCAAGAATCTTCCCTATCCCCACCTCACATCCAAGAGCTTCTTGTCGTATCATAAGACCAAACTTAGGCCCTTTAAGGAGGATCTCAAGAGGAGGATTCAAGAGGTAATTTCTCTTCCTATTTCCTTTAACTCTATTTCAATTTCAAGTCCTTTTCTTATTCTATCACAAACTATCATTGTTCAAATGGTTTGATGAATCCAGTATCATACATATACTGTAATTTTATGATAATAATTGGATATTATACCATCCAAACCCTGTCTCCTCTTTCTTTTATTTTATAAAAGAAAACATTGTTCGTAAGGTGTTAATCTATCACCTTCAAGAAAGAAATGTTTTCTTTTTCTATTTCTACTTATAGATATGGTCATGAAACCATTTTTATGGTTGAACCAGAATATTATATATTAATTATGTCCTATTTTGAGTTTTGGAAATAACTTTTGTACATATTACTAGATGAGTAAACAAAAAAAGTTCATTGTGGTAAAAAACTGCCCAAATTAACCCAAACAATCATCATTAAATTTATATATAATAATTCATACACATGGTATACAATGTAATTAATATTAAGATCATTTTATTTTATGTAATATCATTAATAATATTCAATATATCTTCTTGATGTTTCCCCATGTTCTATACAAACTTGAATTCATTAATACATGTGAAACTCTCATGAAAACCATAAAAATGAACATTCTCGAACAATGATTTTAAACTCTATAACTCATCAAAAGGACCATAAAATAACATAATTACCCCTATTAATGTATAAAATGTTATTTAATTATTAATTAATGAATATAATGTCACTATAGAGGACATTAATGTGCAGGAAGCTTTCGAATACAAGGTAAGGGGAAATTCTCGAACCCAACTTTCATTCTTCAAGTTCTCCCTCTTTCACTCCTTTCTGATATGGTTACTCCATAAAATTATTTTTTCCATCATTGTCTTTTAGGTTTTGGGATATACATTTTTTTCATTGATATTTATGAAAAACCAAATGTTTTCCAGAAGAACTCTTCTTTCAAGAACACACCTTTTACTTCTCATTCAAGATTGACGGTTCTTGTATCAAGTATGTTAGTCCCTCTTTCTTTTGGGAACCCAATGTTTATGAATGTTTCCTTTTCATATGAAAGGCATTCCTTTTCACGGGTTAGTGATTTTCATTTATGTTATATGTTCATTTTGGCATGAATGATAAATGATAATGTTATGATGTGACAGGTGTGCTCAGAATTATACAGCGCAATATGAATGTTTAAATGTAGTGGGTGATCCTGGAATTATACAGCACTCCAATGCATTAGATAAAGTGATGAATCTCATGAGTAAATGTGAAATTATGTGTGAAAAAGTTCCTATATTTGTTCATAACCATTTTTAGTAGTTAACCACTAAGACATGGTGATTCATTTTTATGAATTGCCACATTTCCAGTCTCTTATTAATGCTTCCTCTCATGATTGTTTGCCTATGTTATGAAAATGCTCAACCCATGTTATATTGTTCTTATATATCCTTTTATTGGTATTCTAGCTCAACCCTTTTGATTTATATCCTCAG
Organism: Viscum album; assembly: GCA_963277665.1. Lineage (NCBI taxonomy): Eukaryota > Viridiplantae > Streptophyta > Magnoliopsida > Santalales > Viscaceae > Viscum > Viscum album. Next base: position 1,704,669,389 of record OY728143.1, on the reverse strand, counting down.
GTGGCTACAAGTACTAAGAAGAGGTCAAGTGCCAATAAGAATCTAGAGAAGAAGAAATGAAAAAAAAGTTTATGCTCGATGTTGTAATTGTTAGGTATGGTCCTAGTTTTCCCAAGACACTAAACCATTGGATCCTATATGTGTAATACAATTATGTTTTTTATCTTTAAAATTATTTCATAGTAATGTATGAAAAGGTTGGATCGCTATAGCGCTTTCCAGAAGAGTCGTTTCAGGAAAATTCTAGATTACACAATTGGTACTTCCGAAGAACACGCCGTGTAGTACGGGAATCCTACGGCTGGGGTTTTGGGAGTCAAATTCATATCACACAGAATTTGACCTAGGAAACATGGCGTGTACTCTTTACATATCTTGGAAGAGGTGGCTTCACGAGACTCGGTGTGTATTTTGAGAAATAAACAGACACGAGAAGAATTACATGGCCTAGAGACACCGCGTGTACCTTTCACACAGCATGGCAGAAGCAGTTACGTGAGACTCGGCGTGTATCCTGGGGATATAAGGACACATGGTTATATACAAAGGCATGTACTCCACCATACAACCAAGCAAGGACAGTGACATGGGCTACCCATTGTACCAATTACACAGGTTGGAGAACACAGGTTAAGGTTGTGTACGGGCACTTGGCCAGCGTACAAGGAGTCAACCCCAGTTTCATGGACACATTGTGTTACCATACCACATGGCATGTAGTTACTTTTCTACATGTCTATCCTTTTGACACGGGCCATTTCACATTGGTATTACCCTAGGTCTGACTACACAACGTCAACCTTATTCCAACACGCCTTGTACTTTTTAGTAAATGGCTTGTTCATATGGTCCTCTGTGTCTTAGACACGAATTGGTTGGTTTTACCACAATAACATGGTTTAACTTTGATATACTTCAAAGTGGGACTTCGAGATAGTTGGATTCTCATCTTGTAGCTCATGGATCAGATCCTCCCTGAGACGAGAAAGCATAGTATGGAGACCTAGTAGTTAACAGAGACCTGACGACTACGGACTTATTTGACTCAGAGTGATTCAACTAGCCCAGTAGAGAACGCCTCAGTGTTGCGGCAGAACCATAGTGGGGGGTGCATTGGTGTTGCGGAAAACCCATGATACTCAACAGGAGGAGTACCTTAGCAGTATATATGGGGTAGTTCCTTGGTGATGTGGAAGACTGAAATGCACTGTGTTGCATTTGTTGTCAATGAGGTATGTTGTTGTCAAGGAATGAATGGATGGATGTCAAGGAGTTTCAATATGTGAATGACAAAGGCTATGATGGTGTTGGTGATGAATGGAGGATGGCCATTGTGTTAAGATGAATGTCACTTAGGAGATTCACTAAGTGGCATAAGTGTTTATGGTTGAAACATTCATCCATATCAGTATCAGACGATTGTAGAACTGTTCTTAATGTTCCAATACTTGTATCAAGGTGATACTAAGTGACAACACATGAAGAATGATGATGGAGCATCATTATATCAGACGATTGTTGAGCTGTTCGTAGTTTCAAAGAACTTGTATCAACTGGATACAATGTCACCACATTATTAGAAGACCATGGATTGTTAAGACAATGCATGAGGAGATGAAGATGATCCATCCACACCTCCTAAGTGGATTAAGTGAATTGAATGAAGTCCATGCACTATCACTTAGTGCATGTGAATGTGAAGAGTTTCCAATTTGATCTCTGATTGGATCAATGAAGAACATTGAAGATTATGTGATTCAGGAGCTTCGGTTGAAGATGAACCTTCGAGAATGTCACTCCTAAGTGAAGAGTAAATGTTTAAGAGGAATGGAGGAATTCTTAAGAAGAAGAGAAGAGAAGAAATGAAGAAGGGAGAATGAATTAGAGGAAGATGTGGCATTTGGCATTTGGCATTTGAACTTGGTCACTTTGTTTTTAAACAAAGGACTTGTTCTATACTCAGGAAAAAAGAAGCCACCAAGGGCCAGCCTTAAGGGTTCAACCACAAGGCACATGTGGGACTCGAGGTCGCCACGCCCAAGGGGGATCCCATGAGGCTAGCCCGAGAGGCCGCGGCCATGTGTAAGCCGGCCACGCAGGGGATCAGGCCTGTGCAGCATGTGCGCCCGAGTGCATAGTGGGCGCATAGCGCGCCCGTGAGAGGCAGGGGTGGGCGCAAGAGCGCGCCCGCAGAGTGAACACGGTGTGGGGCGACACCGTGAGGGGGGAAGTTCAACTGAGCGGTTGTAGGGAGCGCTTGGGTGATAAACCACAGAAAAATCGGCCGCCAATTCGATGTGGGACACACATTTTTGCCGCGGAACAAATCGTGGCCATCCATCTGATCTCGCGGATGATCTTCGCCGCACATCTCATCGCGCCGCTCCCGTTCAGATCCAGGCCGTTGAAGATTATTTGATCGCCTGATCCGACGGCTCCCCGTCCGTCTTCTTCCTCGAGCTTAACCGAAGGCCACCCGACATCCCCCGCTGAACCAGAGGCCATCCGGCCACCTGATTTTGAGTTTCCGGCCACCTCCGATGAAGCCAAAGGCTCCATCCGGCTCGTCTGTCCCTAATGAACACATCCACGCAAGAAAGAAGCACGCATGCATAGTAGTGAGGAATTTCGGCTGAGGCCGAGGCATGCGAAGCTGCCGAAGGCCATGAGGATTATTGATTTGCATGGATTGGATTTAAGCGAAGGTCGTGCGTGCGTTCTAAGTCGCATGCACGTAGGAATGGATCCCGCGTGAAATAGAAAATAGAAAACGAGATTTGGAAAGATTTTGAAAACCCAAAATCTTTGGGAGTTCAAAGTTGTATCACGCGGATTGGCTGAGGCTCTCATCGCCTATAAGAGGAGCACCCGAGGCACTTGAATGTTTTGCTGAAACTTTGAAGATCCGTGAGTGTCTTTGCCTCACGAAGAAAGGAGCCACTGTGCAAATTACTTGCGCGACTATTGTCCCGAAGCCACCAGAGGCTTTGAAGGTGTTCCTTGCGTGTAACTCCTTTGCGCGACAAGAAGTAGGAGGTGAAGTGTTCCCTACAGGCCTACTCCTTGCGCGGCAGGAAGTACCCGGGGCAGTTGCACTTGTGCGACCCATGGTTGAGGTGCCTTGCACCCGAGGGTTGCGCGGCCGTTTATGTCATTCACCCTGCGCGGTAAGCACTTGTGCGCCCACGGTGTTGCACCGTGCACACCCGAGGCAGTGGCCCTTTCACCAAGACCCTATGCGGCTATTGGAGAAAAGGATTGGCCGCACCCTTGCGCGCCTCCTTTGAGCTCAAGTGGAGACGACCACCGACGGACAGTGTGTGTGCTAAGTGCAAAGAAGGGCAGTAGGTGTTCGAGTGATGTGAATTACACACCTTGTGTGTGTGTGCATAAGGATAATACACCCTAGCCAAGTGAGTGCACACCTACGGGTTGTGTGCAAGAAGGAGTGTAAGGCCACCATATTTTTGTGTGTGCAAAACAAGAGGAAGGCTGAGGCCTTAGTGCCTTGTGTGCAAAGAGACACGAAGGCCGAACCTAGTGTGTGCACTAAAAGTGTAAACACTTAGAAGAAGAAGAAGACATCCACACAAAGAAGAACACACATTTATGTGTGTAAGAAAATTGAATTAATTGTGTGAAGTTTAAAGAAGGTGTGTGCAAAAACAGAAGAAGGCAGTGTGTGTGTGCCAAGTGGAGAAGGAGACCCGAGGCCTTAGTGCCTTGTGTGAAGTGAAAGAACACACCCTAGTGGTGTATGTGCAAAACAAGAAGGCCGAGGCTTACACCTAAATGAACTAAAATAAAATGGGTTGTGGGTGTTAAACACAAGAGAGGAGGCCAAGATCAAGTGTGTGACAAAGTGAAGAAGTTGTGTGTGCGAAGAGTAGAGGCCGAAACTTAGTGTGTACAAAGTGATGTGCACACTTTGAAGAAGAACAAGACCCACACTAAAGAACATCACATTTGTGAGTGTGTAAACAAAAAGAACAAAGTGTGAAGAAGGAAGAAGGTGTGTGTGCTAAAAGTATTTACACCCATTGTGGGTTTATCACACCAAGGAGAAAAAGGGGAGTGCATGCTTGCATGCATGCACGAGCACACGTGAACAAAGCTAAATCAGGCTGTGTGCATTTGAGTTGTCCAAGACCAGGAGTTCTTGAAGAGTTTTGAGAAGCCATGCAATCAGTGCATGAGGATGCAGAGATGCCATGCACTCAGTGCATGAAGTTTATGTGAAGTAGACTGAAGCCAGACTGAAGTTAGAGATATCAGTTGTCTGAGTTTTCAGTAATTGTGAAGAGCCTGATCAACAGAAGTGATCAGAAGTGCTGAGCAAGACCAACAGACCTTTTCAGAGGCTGTTGAAGATTCTTGAAGAGAGAAGCCAGGTCATCCTTAGAAGAAGGTGATAAAGCCTGAGCAAGACGAGAAGACCTATTCATCACAAGTGAGCAGAGGTACAGAGCAAGGCCAGCAGTCTTTATCCCAGACTGCTGAAGATACTTGAAGAAGCTTAAAGTGAAGAAGAGCTACTCGTGTGACTCGAGGAGCCAGGAGAAGCCCCCTGTGAGACTCAGGGTGGAAGAAGTCTTCAGTGGGATTCTAGAGCAGGCCAGTGGGACTCTGGTAACACTGTGGGACGCAGTATAAAGACCCTCCTGTGGGACTCAGGAGAGATACAGTGGGACTCTGTATCGACCATTGTAATTCTAACAAGTTATAATGGAGAAACCATGTTGGGGCGTATAACCAACATGGCAAGGACGTAGGCCTTTGGTGCCGAACCTTGTAAATCCTTGTGTCATGTGCCTTTACATTTACTGCATCATTCGAGGAAAGTCTGAGAGATACAAGAAGAGTGGATCGAGGCCTTAACAAGCCATATAGGTTTAATTGATTAAGAATAAATTAGTAAAAAGTTTTAAGGGATCACTGATTCACCCCCTCCCCCTCTCAGGGATTCACACTGATCCGGGCACTTCATTTGGTATCAGAGGAAGGTTACCTCTAAAAGATCCAAGAGAGTCTATATGGAGTGCAGATTTGAGGAAATGAAAGAACAGCCTCAAATGGAGATATCTGCCAAGACTCTGAAAAACAAAATGAAGAAATAGGCAAAGAAGATGAGGAAGAAGGTTGTTGCAATCAGAGAAACTCCTTCTATGGAAAAAAATGTGAAAGTCACATCAGATGAAAATTCCTTTTATCATTCTTCTGATGAAGCCTGCTCTAGCTGTGATGAAGATGGAAGAAACAATGATCTTCTAAATGCAATCAATTATCTTCAGAAGACAGTCCCCAAGGAAGTGGCAATGTGTATAGCTACAGGCGTCCTTGATCTTCAAGAAGAAAACTTACAGCTAGAAGATGAAGCCAATTCTCTGGAAGTCCAATTGGCTAAAAGGGTTGGCATAACCAACACTCTCAGAAAGCTGGTGAAGGCTAAAGATGAAACAGTATCGCTTTGCAATAAAAGATACGAAGACACTACTGAAGAATTGCAAAGAAGCCTTTTTGAGAATTAATTCTTTAAGGCTGTGGTCAAAGATGTTTTCCATGCACTGGAAAAGAGGCACAAAGTTTCAATGAATGTCATAGATGCTCAACTTGAAGACAAAGTAAACAGGGTAAAGGAGCTTGACAATTCATTACAAGAAATGAAGAAGGTGCATGAAGATCAGTTAGAACAGCTGAAAGAAAATTGGGAAGGAAGGCTAAGAACTGTTGAGGATGAGAAGAACCCCCTTAACATGAAATGCTTTGAACTAGAGGTGATATTGAAAAATCTGCAATCACCCAAAGCTGAAGCCTCCCAGTCAGCCAAAAGAAGAAATGTTGCTTCTCAAGTGAGCTTTGATGAAAGGGCAACATCTTCTAAAAAGAAGGTACCATCCATACCATCTTGTACTCATGCTTCTAATTGTGTTTCCACAAAAAGTGCAGGATGGAAGAATGAATCCAAACAAGTATGGACGAGGACAGTAAAGAAATAATGCTCTCCTGAAACAACACAGCAAGTCAAGAAAAGTACCCAACAATCAGAAGGACTGAAGAGGTCAAGATTTGTGGGTCAGTGTTGGTGTTGTAACAAGTATGGGCACTGTGCAAAGGATTGTTGGTACAATCCGCTGAATGTCAAAGCACAAAGGAAGCCCATTCCAAGGGGGAGCAAGCCAGAAGAAAAGAAGCAGCATCCACAGGTCCAGAGACATCTGTTTACTGCAAATAGATTTGGATTACTTGACAACATCTGGGATGATTGCAAAAGTGGTCAAAAAGATACATGTCAATCTACAACTGTATCTAGAGCTAAAAAGAAGAAAAGATCATAGAACCTGGCTCAGAAAGAATCCTTGGGAAGCAAGCATAAGAAAGTAGAAGATTCTCCCAAGAAGATTATGAAAAAGGAAGAGAAGACCTTGGAGTTTAAATCCACGAAGGGTGATGCATCCAGAAGGACCACCAGGAAGAAATGCTTCTACTGTGGAAAGAAAGGGCATACCATGGATCTTTGTAAACAAGCCATGGATATCAATAGAAGCAGACTGAAATCAAATAAACAATCAATCCAGCAGAAGCAAAAGGGATTGATTGAAAACAAGTTTCCTAAGAAACGTAGCTTGAAAGCATCGAAGGTACCATGTGGAATTTCCAGAACTGAGGCCACACTTCCAAGTGACTTACTAGTCATATGGCCAAATCAGTTGCAACTTGCCAAAGATCTACAAAGAGCTGAAGATGAAGTTCTGGCAATTGCTAAGGCAAAAGGGAAGAAGAAGATTTCACATGAAGATGTGTTCAGATCCACACCATCACAAACATCATTGAAGATCAAATGTGCAAGTGTGAAGAATGGTGAAAATGTGACATCTCGGTTGAGAGAATCTTCTCAACCTTGTTGTTCACATTGATGAACCAAGGAGGTTCCATCTTATTCCCTAATCACTTGTATTTACATGTGCTGACATTGCAGGGAATTGAAGATGATGATCATTCTCAGCTGGAGGATGGTTTGGAAAGAATTGAGTGCACCCCTTGAGGGGGAGCCAATCTGAAGAAGATGGGATTCTGAGATTAATACCATCTTGAGAAAAGTGATTGTATTCCAATCATACTTTCATCCCTTGTTTCTTAATTGAGTTTATCTTGTCAATTAAGGGGGAGTATAGATTGAAGACAAATGGATGAAAGGGGGAGCTTTATCTTTGCACTAAACGTTCTAATGAGTTTTGTGAAGTATGTGCAGGATTTAGCAATTCATTGATAAATCTGAAAAATTTCACCCCCTGAAGCATGATCTCACATGTACAGTGAATGATGGACAACATTGAGTTCTTTGGTTACATCACTCTTGTTTTCTACACCGGGTTATCCCATGTAGACTTAGAGATGATTTAATAAAGGTTCTTTGCTAAAGAAGAACATGTGACATCATCCCTATCTTAGTGATTTTTAAGAAGATGCTATTGAAAGGGAGGAAGAAATATTTTGAAGAGAACCACACCACACCTCTGCATTTGATTGCCAATAAGGGGGAGAAAATATTGGCACACATATTGACCCATTCATATTTGCAGAAGTAGTGTATTGACAACAAATACAAAGAGGGAGATTGAAATGCACTGTGTTGCATTTGTTGTCAATGAGGTATTTTGTTGTTAAGGAATGAATGGATGGATGTAAAGGAGTTTCAATATGTGAATGACAAAGGCTATGATGGTGTTGGTGATGAATGGAGGATGTCCATTGTGTTAAGATGAATGTCACTTAGGAGATTCACTAAGTGGCATAAGTGTTTATGGTTGAAACATTCATCCATATCAGTATCAGACAATTGTAGAACTGTTCTTAATGTTCCAATACTTGTATGAAGGTGATACTAAGTGACAACAAATGAAGAATGATGATGGAGCATCATTATATCAGATGATTGTTGAGGTGTTCTTAGTTTCAAAGAACTTGTATCAACTGGATAAAATGTCACCACATTATTAGAAGACCATGCATTGTTAAGACAATGCATGAGGAGATGAAGTTGATCCATCCACACATCCTAACTGGATGAAGTGAATTTAATGAAGTCCATGCACTATCACTTAGTGCATGTGAATGTGAAGAGTTTCCAATTTGATCTCTGATTGGATCAATGAAGAACATTGAAGATTATGTGATTCAGGAGCTTCGGTTGAAGATGAACCTTCTGGAATGTCACTCCTAAGTGAAGAGTAAATGTTTAAGAGGAATGGAGGAATTCTTAAGAAGAAGAGAAGAGAAGAAATGAAGAAGGGAGAATGAATTAGAGGAAGATGTGGAATTTGGCATTTGGCATTTGAACTTGGTCACTTTGTTTTTAAACAAAGGACTTGTTCTATACTCAGTCAAAAAGAAGCCACCAAGGGCCAGCCTTAAGGGTTCAACCCCAAGGCACATGTGGGACTCAAGGTCACCATGCCCAAGGGGGATCCCATGAGGCCAGCCCGAGAGGCCGCGACCGTGTGTAAGCCGGCCACGCAGGGGATCAGGCCTACGCAGCATGGGCTCCCGAGTGCATAGTGGGTGCATAGCGCGCCCGCGAGAGGCAGGGGTGGGCGCAAGAGCGCGCCCGCAGAGTGAACACGGTGCGGGGCGGCACCGTGAGGGGGGGAGTTCAACTGAGCGGCTGTAGGGAGCGCTTGGGTGATAAACCGCAGAAAAATCGGCCGCCAATTCGATGTGGGACGCGCATTTTTTCCGCGGAACAAATCGTGGCCATCCATCTGATCTCGCGGATGATCTGCGCCGCACATCTCATCGCGCCGCTCCTGTTCAGATCCAGTCCGTTGAAGATTATTTGATCTCCTGATCCGACGGCTCCCCGTCCGTCTTCTTCCTCGAGCTCAGCCGAAGGCCACCCGACGTCCCCCGCTGAACCAGAGGCCATCCGACCACCTGATTTTGAGTTTCTGGCCACCTCCGACGAAGCCAAAGGCTCCATCCGGCTCGTCTGTCCCTAATGAACACATCCATGCAAGAAAGAAGCACGCATGCATAGTAGTGAGGAATTTTGGCTGAGGCCGAGGCATGCGAAGCTGCCGAAGGCCATGAGGATTATTGCTTTGCATGGATTGGATTTAAGCGAAGGTCGTACATGCGTTCTAAGTCGCATGAAAGTAGGAATGGATCCCGCGTGAAACAGAAAATAAAAAACGAGATTTGGAAAGATTTTGAAAACCCGAAATCTTCGGGAGTTCAAAGTTGTATCACGCGGATGGGCTGAGGCTCTCATCGCCTATAAGAGGAGCACCCGAGGCGCTTGAAAGTTTTGCTGAAACTTTGAAGATCCGTGAGTGTCTTTGCCTCATGAAGAAAGGAGCCACCTCGCAAATTACTTGCGCGGCTGTTTTCCTGAAGCCACCCGAGGCTTTGAAGGTGTTCCTTGCGTGCAACTCCTTTGCGCGACAAGAAGAAGGAGGTGAAGTGTTCCCTGAACGCCTACTCCTTGCGCGGCAGGAAGTACCTGGGGCAGTAGCACTTGCGCGCCCAGTGGTTGAGGTGCCTTGCACCCGAGGCTTGCGCGGCCGTTTGTGTCATTCACCCTGCGTGGTAAGCACTTGTGCGCCCGCGGTGTTGCACCGTGCACACCTGAGGCAGTGGCCCTTGCACCAAGACCCTACGCGGCTATTGGAGAAAAGGATTGGCCGCACCCTTGCGCGCCTCCTTTGAGCTCAAGTGGAGACGACCACCTACGGAAAGTGTGTGTGCTAAGTGCAAAGAAGGGCAGTAGGTGTTCGGGTGATGTGAATTACACACCTTGTGTGTGTGTGCTTAAGGGAAATACACCCTAGCCAAGTGAGTGCACACCTACGGGTTGTGTGCAAGAAGGAGTGGAAGGCCAACACATTTGTGTGTGTGCAAAACAAGAGGAAGGCCGAGGCCTTAGTGCCTTGTGTGCAAAGAGACACAAAGGCCGAACCTAGTGTGTGCACTAAAAGTGTAAACACTTAGAGGAAGAAGAAGACATCCACACAAAGAAGAACACAAATTTATGTGTGTAAGCAAATTGAATTAATTTTGTGAAGTTCAAAGAAGGTGTGTGCAAAAACAGAAGAAGGCAGTGAGTGTGTACCAGGTGGAAAAGAAGACCCGATGCCTTAGTGCCCTGTGTGAAGTGAAAGAACACACCCTAGTGGTGTATGTGCAAAACAAGAAGGCTGAGGCTTACACCTAAATGAAATAAAACAAAATGGGTTGTGGGTGTTAAACACAAGAGAGGAGGCCAAGATCAAGTGTGTTCCAAAGTGAAGAAGTTGTGTGTGCGAAGAGTAGAGGCCGAACCTTAGTGTGAACAAAGTGATGTGCACACTTTGAAGAAGAACAAGACCCACACAAAAGAACAACACATTTGTGAGTGTGTAAACAAAAAGAACAAAGTGTGAAGAAGGAAGAAGGTGTGTGTGCTAAAAGTATTTACACCCATTGTGGGTTTATAACACCAAGGAGAAAAAGGGGAGTGCATGATTGCATGCATGCACGTGCACACGTGAACAAAGATAAATCAGGCTGTGTTCATTTGAGTTGTCCAAGACCAGGATTTCTTGAAGAGTTTTGAGAAGCCATGCAATCAGTGCATGAGGATGCAGAGATGCCATGCACTCAGTGCATGAAGTTGATGTGAAGTCAGACTGATGCCAGACTGAAGTTAGAGATATCAGTTGTCTGAGTTATCAGTAATTGAGAAGATCCTGATCAACAAAAGTGATCAGAAGTGCTAAGCAAGACCAACAGACCTTTTCAGAGGCTGTTGAAGATTCTTAAAGAGAGAAGCCAGGTCATCCTTAGAAGAAGGTGATAAAGCCTGAGCAAGACGAGAAGACCTATTCATCACAAGTGAGCAGAGGTATAGAGCAAGGCCAGCAGTCTTTATCCCAGACTGTTGAAGATACTTGAAGAAGCATAAAGTGAAGAAGAGATACTCGTGTGACTCGAGGAGCCAGGAGAAGCCCCCTGTGAGACTCAGGGTGGAAGAAGTCTTCAGTGGGATTTTGGAGCAGGCCAGTGGGACTCTGGTAACACTGTGGGATGCAGTATAAAGACCCTCATGTGGGACTCAGGAGAGATACAGTGGGACTCTGTATCAACCATTGTAATTCTAACAAGTTATAATGGAGAAACTACATTGGGGCGTATAACCAACATGGCAAGGACGTAGGCCTTTGGTGCCGAACCTTGTAAATACTTGTGCCATGTGCCTTTACATTTACTGCATCATTCGAGGAAAGGATGAGAGATACAAGAAGAGTGGATCGAGGCCTTAACAAGCTATAGAGGTTTAATTGATTAATAATCAATTAGTAAAAAGTTTTAAGGGATCACTGATTCACCCCCTCCCCCTCTCAGTGATTCACACTGATCCGGGCACTTCAAAGACCCATAGTGGGGAGTACCTTGGTGACGCAGCAGACCCATGGTACTCGACAGGAGGAGTACTTCAGCAGTCCAAGGTTAGTGGGTAGTGCCTTGGTGTCGCGGAAGGTACATAGTACTTAATAGAGGAGGAGTTATCTAGTAGCCGAGGTTTCGACAATGTGAATGGGGATGTTATTTGATACTACCCCTTGATTAAAATCTGTGTTTTAGCTGAGTCAGTTTTTCTATGTTTTCCTCATGATTGAGTTGGATTACTTGATAACTTAGGTATATGTATGGGAATATACCTATGTAGGGTTATCTGTTGATTTCATACTTTGTGGTTTATCCTTGTTTGATTTTTTGAGACCTAGGGGGTCTCAGGTTCCCTACTGAGTATCGTTATACTCAGCACTGCACGGTCTATGCCCACACCTCATTGTGTTGGTTGCAGATAACAGACAACACTGACTGAGGCTGAGTGTAACGGGACTTGATGGTACTCGGTGGTGGACCACACGGTGTGACGGTATACAAAGGAGATAGACATACGTGGAGTGATGTGGAGGTTATATGTACCTACCCTTCTGGTAGGATCTGTGGTGGATGATCAAGGAGCTGCTTTTCACCCTTTAGTTGTTTTTCCCTTTTCAGTTGTACTTGTAAATTACAGTTGGGATTGTATTTCTGGCCACTTTACTTTTTAGCACTATCTTTCTTTACAGTTTTACTTACTATTTTGTATACAGTTGTGTGCTCTGTTGTGTGTGTTTATAGTTATAAAGGCAATGCCTTCCCATATTTAGGGAATTACGCCTCTAGTGCTCGTCACAAGCCCTTGTCTTATGGAAGGTGGGCTTGGGGTAGTCACAGCACGGGCCCTAGGGGACGGGTTGTGAGAACCCAGAACTCATTGAAGAAACAATGGAAATGGTGAAGATTATCCAAACCCACATCAATGTAGCTCAAATTAGGTAAGAGATCTATGCTGAAAATCAAAGGAAGGATTTGGAATTTCAGGTAGGAGATCAAGTTTTCTTGAAGGTATCTCCATGGAAGGGAGTTATATGATTCTGCAAGAAGGTTAAATTGAGTCCCACATACATCATTCTTTTAAAAATTCTAGAACGAATTGTGGTTGTATCTTATCGTTTGGAGATTCCATAATGCCTCTCCAAAGTTAATGATGTGTTCCACATATCACTGTTGATAAAATACATGCTTAACCCAATGCATGCACATACCTATGAAGAAATAGAACTGGAAGCTGATCTGTTTTATTGTGAAGAGCCTATCAGAATTTTTGATAATAGAGATAATGTGTTCAGAAACCGGATGACTCGTATGGTAAATGTTATATGGAGAAACCATAAGATGGAAGAGGCAACATGGGAACCTGAGGAGCTTGTGATGATGAAACTCGAGAATATTTTTGTGTGGTAGTACTCTAGAAATTTCAATGATGAATTGAAGGAGGGAAGAATGTAACAGCCTAAGCCTCTATGGTACGTTCCCCTTTGAATAATACAATAACTTGCATTGTACACAACTTTGAGATTGTAACACACTGCGACCAATCAAACTAGATGTTATGAATAGTAATATCCACTTTTTGAAAAATATTAAATTTAATTTGTCCAAATGGAATTAATTTTGGAATTCAGAATATTGAAATTATCTTGGGTTGAATTTTTGGTATTTTTCAAAAAACTATCAATTTTTGATGAATAGTGAAAAGAACTGTGTTATTGTTTAAAACTGACATTTTATTTAAATAATTATTTATTTTATTTAAATTTATTTTAGATAAATATAGATACATAAAACAGATATATTTTTAATTTAATTCGTTGGAGTCATTTTATAATAATATTAGATATATAAAATTTTAGTGATCTGTTTACCATCTTTTACCCACCACCTAGGAACATTTGAAAATTTTCATAAAACATAATTATACCACTTCTGTGAATTTTATTTCAAAAATCCAAGAGATACGATTGATATTAGTTTGTAAAATGTGGTTCAATGAGATTAAGTAATTTTTGGTGAATAGTAATTTTTAACTTTTATTTACCATGGTTAAAAGTAAATAGGGTAATTAAAGGTACAAATGATATTATTATTACCCTAAAACATGTCCTAATTCTATTGGATAAGTGTAATTTGACCAAAAACAACGATATGAATAATATATGATCCTTTAGGTCCACTTGGATAAGATTAATACATTTATTATTCTTTTACTTAATGAAGAGTTAAAAGTGATAAATTCAATGTTTAATAACAAAACCATTTTTAATAGAGGGTTAAACATATGATAAATTATACTATAAATATTTGATCAAAAGCTACAAATATTTCCTACATAATAGTATTTTATTTATAATATTTAGACATTGAATAATTATATTTATTTATTATACAACAATGATGTATTAATTACTTTATTAATGAATAATTAAAATAATTGATATTAAAAATATCCTAATAAATATAATTTAAGAGTGTTGATTAATTAATAAAAAATTCAAGATAAATATGACATGAGAGGATTGAATATATGAATTTAGTTTGAAGTAATATAGTTGATAGGACTTTAACAAACAAACAATTATTAAATAATGTCAAAATTGACATAATTGTGTTTTTAAAACAAATACTATATTATTAGTTGATATAATATTCCTAAAAATCGACGAATCAACCAAAGGGTCTAAATAATTTTATATATTTCACTAATTAATATCTTGGGGTTTTTTTGGATGTTTATAATATCTTTATTAACCATATAATATAAAAATACATGGAGACATGGTAAATGTCAAACTATTTAACAAAGAGTTAAATCTAAAAGATACGGTTAATATGGAGACCCAAACCTATCTAAAACCTATTGGTTGGGTGGTTTTAGACCCATCCCACCTTTTCCTCCAAATAAATTATTTTTGAGCAATTAGAAACCTAAGATGATTTTATTATAAAATAATATTTCAATCTTTTCCTAAGGTGCCCCTCACCCATCTTATAAATGGGCACTTCCCTGTCTCTCAAATTCACACATTCAATGTCGTTTGGCTTAGCCAACCCCTACCCAAATATCTTCCCAACTATACTCCTTTTTTCTTGAGAAATTTCTTTGGTTAGAAAGGCTACATAAGGATCCCTTTTGATCAAATCAAAAGGAAGAACCTGAAGAAGAGGTAAATATTTCATCAACTCTTTCAAGTTCTTTTCTTCTTCCACTTACTCTTTCATTGATGTTTCCATTCTAAAACAATAAATCTAGTATATTCTAAATAATATAATGTTATTATAAAATGGAACAACCATATTTATTATTCTATCCATCATATGATTGACAAAGTCACCATACTTTTGTATGTACGGAATATCGTCTCAACGTCGTGGTGTAGTTGTTATTGAATACAATATTTTTTTAGATAGGTATAATAATGATATATAAGTCAGGTAAATAATAAATATAACATTTTAATGAGTCTTTATATATTATATAACATCTATTTACATAAAAATTTAATATAAAACAAATGATAATGTCGCTCATGCATACGTACGGAGCTCCGTCTCCCCTAACACGATGAGATTCATTTCCCCATCCTACCATTCAAGACTAATTTTCATTTGATTATTAATAATAATGTTCAAAAAACTAAATATCATTATAGATATGAATCAAATACATCATATTCATAACCAAAATGACTTACATAACAAAACATATAAAGGAAAACGAATCAGTGAACACCCGAAATGACGATAATACTAAAATATTATTAACAATGAAATATTAGAAGATCATATATGATATCATATTTTTGTATAAGATTCTTATATAGTTTAATAAAAATTTCTTCAATATTATACTAGAGGTTAACGTACCCTTGGCCAAGGAATAGTACAAGGTAATGGTTAATTTCACAATATCTTTATTATCTGAGGATGTTTTTATTGAAGTATCTACTAGGACCTCCTTATCATTCACATCGTTATTTTTAAAAAAATATATTTCAAAACATTTATTCTATTTACTTGATTATGGGTTAATTTAATTTATACCATTATTTTAACTTATATGTTTTTAAATGAATCTTTCCGTCATTTTCAAAACAAATTAATTTATGACCTTTTCAAAAATATTAAGGTAAGAATGTAATTTTTAACTTATACAGCGGGTGTGACTATTTTCATACATTATTACATTGTCAAAGATTCCCATACAAGCTTATATAAATATTTTCAAAATTAATGTTTTCTTTTATAATTATGTGACTCTTAAATGAATTAAAAATAAAAAGAAATATTTCTCTCTAATAGTTTTGATTTCATCTATGTCAACAGCCTTTGATAAATTTTTCAATTGTTTAAGTTGATTTGATATGATAAAAATCATCCATATTGTATTTAAGGTTTTATCATATGATTGAATTTGGATGTGTTATTTTTATAACATTCATGGTTTATGGTTAAAATATTGAAATTTTGTATGCTAGTTTTAATACTAATGTTTGTGTTATGTTTCATCCTTTTCCTAAGAGGAATGTAATGGACATAGTAAGTGGTGGGTGGATCCCTCAATATCTCCTCGGTGCATCAGTAGGTCTAATGAGACATACTAGTGTCTTGGCACAAGGCCTTGAAAAAATATTATTTTTAATATTGGAAAAAGACCTTGAATATGTGGTTATGAAGTCTGTCATTATTTATTCCATCATTATGAATTTGGAAATTGATATTGTATGTGATTATTTGACGAGTAGAATATCCATGTGAATAAGTAAATGGAATTATTTGATCTATAATTTCCATATTATACTAAAGATTATGTTGAAAAGGATTATGTTTTGGTCTTATACATTACCTTAAATTGTTTATGCTTATTTAGGAATGTTTCAGCTATATTATTATCCTTATTGAGAATTTGAGCTCACCCCTTTCTGTGTTTTTTTTTCACAGGATACGAAGAGGTATTTTATGACTGACTTGCAGGGATAGAATATGGGATATGGATGTGGTTAATAAAGGCAATGTTGTTGTGGTTTTTAATTTTATAATGTAATATAATTGTTTTGAATTTATCGATTACTTCAAAAGATACTAAACTGACCGATATTTCGGAATATGATTTCCATGTATCATGCCAATGTTATGTAATAATTTACCGACTCTGGGTAGCTAGGGTCAGGGTGTTATAGTTGGTATGTGACAATGTTTTTTAGAAACCATGGAAATTAGATTTACAAAAACACTGATTAGAGAACATTACCCTAAGATAGAATTTGACAATTAGTATAGAATAACTTCCTAGATTTTTGTTAATGTATATATTTTGGGAGTTTTCCATTAAATACATCCTTGTATGGATACAAGAAGGTAGTTGCAGCTCTAGAACAAATGTACCAAGGGGTAAAACCAGAAAACACCACTTTGAGCTAGACTCGAATGGGAACTAGTGCACGACAACGATCCTTGATGCACACTTGGTTACAACACTCCTAGGGGATATGCTTAGGGTAATTCTCATTTTCATTAAAAACCATTATGAAGGATTTATGAGTATATACCTCCTTAAAGAATTTTTTTTATGATTATGGATTATATCCATAAACTGTTCATTTTGTGCTAAGTGTTTTACATGTTTGGAATTATTTTTTGTGATTCATAAACTAATCTAGTGTATGACATTGTTTAGAAATGGATCACAGTGGAAGGAATGGAAACTATATCAACACACGTAATCCATGTAGAGATTTCCCTCTAACTCAAGATAATTATACTGGAGATGGTTATACAACTGGTGCTGATCATCTTATCACCATTCTAGGACCACTCACTCAGGTTATGAATAATAACCATACCCTTATGGAGCACCCAGATCCACAATGTGGAGGATCCATGATAGACAACTTAATGAGAAAACAACCACAAACATTCAATGGGACTACAAATCCATTTGTATCTGAGCAATAGGAATGTCTCTTAGAGAAAATATTTCATGCTTTGGAGTGTAGCGAAAGGGAAAAAGTTTTCAGGGCAGTTTATCCCCTCACGGGAGATGCTGATCAATGGTGGTCATTAATTCAAAACACAAAAGAAGACAAAGAAGTATGAAATATGTAACTGAGGGAGTTTAATGAGATTTTCTTATAAAAATACTTTCCTTGTGACCATCGAGTGCATATGGAAAGGCAATTTCTGAGTTTGAGGAAAAAGGATGATTTGAATGTCGTAATGTATGAAGATAACATTAAAAAGTAAGAAATACATGATACAGATTATATACGTAACCCAACAAGTATGATTGATAGATTATATGATGGGTCAAAACCATTTATCCATCGGGCATTAGTCTCAAAATCCTTCTCATCTTACGAAGATATTGTCTCATGTTCTATCAAGATAGAAAAGAAATTATCAAAGTCTTAATACATTAATGAAATTCAGGAGAAGAAGAGATCTACTGAACAGTCTGGTAATGCAAATAATGGGGTGAAAGGAAAAAATAAATACCCATCTTGCATTAAATGTGGGAAGAAACACCCTGGTACATTCCTAAAAGGAATGGGAGTCTGTTATAAGTGTGGTAAAAAAGGCCACCAAGATTGTGATAAAAAGGGAAAAAAGGAGCCTATCAATGATGAAGGGTGAAGTTTTAAAGAAATGGGTAATTATGAAAATAAATTTCCAAAGTCTCAGGGAAACTTATATTAAAAAAGGACATGGGATCAAGGAAAATCTTATGCGATAACTACTACTGAGGTTGAAGCTCCAAACGAGGTGGTGAAATGTAATTGAATGGTTTCCTCAAGTTTATCCAATGATTTATTTGATTCTGGATCATCCCATTGTTTCATATCTTCCTAGTTTGCTAGGAAAATTAAATATTTCCAATTTTTTTTAACAAGGGAGTTGTCAGTTAAAACTCCTAATGGATGTATCATTACAACAAAGTTTTGTGAATCAGTTCCCTTTAGGGCATATAAACGTTATTTATATTCTGATCGCATCAACATACCCCTTATTGAATTTGATATCATCCTTGGTATGGATTGGCTTTCAGACCATGATGTGAAAATTTATTGTAAGAAGAAGGAGACTACTATTCTATATGTCGATAATGAGTATCTTATCTTTAGAGTAGAAACATCGCCATATAATTCTTATCTAGATTCCCCCATAATATCTCAACTAAATTCAATTATTAGGGAGGAAGAGAATGAAATAACTGTGGATGAGGAACAGAATGTTCAAATAGAGGATGTACCTATTGTGAATGAATATGTTGATGTGTTTCTATAAGATTTACATAGACATCCTCCAGAATGAGAACTTGAGTTTTCAATTGACTTAATTCCTAGTTCAAGACCTATATCGAAGACTATTTATAGAATGGACATTGTGGAATTAGTGGAACTAAGGAAACAACTAGAGGAATTGAGTAATAAGAGATTTATTCACCCTAGTGTTTCTCCACGAGGATCCCATGTTCTTTTTGTTAAGAAGAAAGATGGATCTATGAGGTTGTGCATTGACTACAGGGAGATCGTTTCTATAAGAATAAGGAACAAGTATACCCTACCTCGCATTGAGGATTTATTCGACCAACATCATGGAGATCCATATTTCTCATATATTGACCTTCAATCTGGATATCATTAGTTGTGTGTGAGGAAGGAAGACATCCTGAAAACTGCATTTCGAACTAGGTATGGGCATTATGAGTTTATAGTAATGCCTTTTGGACTAACTAATGCACCCTTTACTTTCATGGATCTAATGAGCAGAGTTTTCAAAGAATATCTTGATGACTTTGTAGTGGTATATATTGATGATATCTTGGTATACTAAAAAAGCTAAGAAGATCATGAAAATAACCAGTGCACCAATCTGAAAACCCTTAAAAAATGAATTATACGAGAATTTTCTCAAGTGTGAATTCTGGATTGAAGAGATTTCTTTTCTTGTCCATATTGTCTCTAAGGATGGATTCTATGTTGATCAATCTATGACAAAGGAAATCCAAGAATTGACAGCACCAACAAGTATAACTGAGGTATAAAACTTTATTGGTTTAGTAGGTTATTATTGGTGTTTCATCTATAATTTTTCCTGATTGGAAAACCAATTAACCATGCTCACACGTTAAGGGGTTAAATTTGTTTGTACAAAAGAGTATGAAGAATGCTTTGAAGAATTGAAGAGAAGATAAGTCAATGTTCTTATCTTGACTCTACCATTGGGAAATGCTGAGTTTGTTATTTATAGTAATGATTCATATAATGGACTTGGTTGTGTTCTTATGTAGAATGATAAGGTTATTGAATATGCATCACGATAGACAAAAATTCATGAGCAACACTATACAAATCATAATCTTGTGTCAGACGGTATAATATTTGTTTTGATTATTTGGAGACACTATCTCCATAGTGAAAAATGTGAGATATATACTGATCCCAAGAGATTGAAATATATTTTATCACCGAATGAACTAAACATAAGGCAAAGGCGATGGCTTAAACTACTGAAGGATTATGATGGAACTATACACTACTACACAGGGAAGTAAAATAAGGTGGAATATGCTTTGAGTAGAAAGGATCATGGAGTTTGGTCAAGATGAGAGTTGAAAAGGATCTTATATACACGGATCTAGTTAAGATGGATATGGGAATAATCATGGAATGTGAAACATAGATACTTTTTCAAATGGTTACCAAACCATTTGTACTAGAAAGGTTAAAAAGTTATCAGACTGATGATGAGGAGTTTCAATAGAAAATTTAAGCTGTGAACAATGAGAGATTGGTTGAATTCATATATGAGGATGAAATTTTGAAATTTGGGAATGGAAATTGTGTTCCTGATATACATTATCAGAAAAAGAAATTTTTGGATGATGCTCATAGCTCTAATTTCTCAATACACCTTGGAAGCACTATGATATATATAGATCTGAAATAAAATTTTTTATGGGACAACATGAAGAGAGATATTTCTGATTTTCTGTTGAGATGTATGGTTTTTCAAAATTTGAATGATGGAAGAAAAAATCCTAGAGGATTCATGCAACCACTTCCCATACCTAAGTGGAAATGGTATGATATTACGATGGACATTGTCATGGGGCTACCAAAGAAACCTAAAAAGAACAAGGCAATATGGTCTATTGTTGATCGTCTTACCATGTCAGCACATTTTCATACTATAAGTGAGGATTTACAACTAAAAAGTCTAGCAAGACTATATATTAATAAAGTTATAATACTTCATTGAGCACCCATAACCATTGTTTCTGATCGTGATACCCAATTTACATCAGGATTCTGAAAAGGTTTTCAGAAAACCCTAGATACTGAACATCATTTAAACACTGCCTACCACCCTAAAACTAATGGACAATCAGAATAGACTATTAAAACCTTAGAAGACATGTTGTGATCTTGCTCAAATGACTTTCAGAGTATATGGGATTAGTATTTTCCTTTGGTAGAATTTTCCTATAAAAATAGTTTCCATTCAAGTGTTCAGATGGAACCATATGAAGCGTTATATGGAAAGAGATGTCTCACACCAACTTGTTGGGATTATGCTGGTGAAAGAAAATTTGTCGGTCTATAACCCATTGAAGAAACAATGGAAAAGATGATGATTATCCAAATCCACATCAAAGCAGCTCAAAGTAGGTAGAAGAGTTATGCCGATAACTGACGAAAGGATTTGGAGTTTCAGGTAGGAGATCATGTTTTCATCAAGGTATCTCCATGGAAGGGAGTTATACGATTTGGAAGGAACGGTAAAGTTATTCCCAGGTACATCGGAACTTTCAAAATTATAGAAGTAATTGGGGATGTAGCTTATCGTTTGGGTATGACACCAAGTCTCTCCAATGATTATGATGTGTTCCATTATCACTGTTGAGAAAATACATGCCTGAACCGACACATGTACTCACCAATGAAGAAAAATAACTAGAACCCGATATGTGTTATTGCGAAGTGCCTATCAGAATTCTTGATACCAAAGATCAAGTGTTGAGAAACAGGAGGACTCCTCTAGTAAAAGTTCTATGGAGAAACCATAAGATGGAAGAAGCAACATGGGAACCCGAGAAACTTATGATGAAGAAAAACCTGAATAATTTTGTGTGGTAATACTCTAGAAATTTCTAGGACCAAATAATTTGAAGGAGGGAAAAAAATTTAACACCCCATGCTTCCACAGTATGTTTCCAATTGAATTATGATATAGCTTGCATTGTACGCAACATTGAGATTCTAACACACTATGACCAATCAAAATAGCCATTATGAATAGTAATACCCACTTTTTAAAATTTTATAAATTTTATTTTTCAATATGGACATCATGTTTAAATTTGGAATATCGAAATTAGCTTAGGGTGAATTTTTGGTATTTTTCTGAAATCTTTCAATTTTTGATGAATAGTGAAAAGCACTGCGTTATTATTTAAAACCAATTTTTTTTAAATAATTATTTCATTCATTTAAATTTATTTTAGGTAAAAATAGACTCATAATACCTATATATGTTCCATGTAATTCATTGGAGTATTTTTATAATAATATTAGATATATAAAATTTTATTGAGCTTTTTACCGTCTTTTACCCACCTCCTAAGAGCATTTTCAAATTTTCATAAAACATAATTTTATTGCTTATGTGAATTGAGATTCAAAAATATGAGATAAATGGATGATATTAGCATGTAAAATTTGGTTCAATGAGATGAAAATAATTTTTGGTGAATTGAAACATTTAACTTTTATTTAACACAGTTAAAAGTAAAAATGGTAATTAATGATTAAAAGGATATTATTCTTACCCTAAAACATTTCCTAATTCTATTAGATAAGTGTAATTCGACCAAAAACATCCTCTGTAATAAAATTTTACCCTTATGTCTACATTTATTAGATTAGGACATTTATTATTATTTTATTTAAAGAAGAGTTAAAAGTGTTAATATTAATGTTTTATAACTAATCTATTTTTAATATAGTGTTATACATAAGATAAATTCAACTAAAAATATTCATTAAAAATATATGAATATTTTATACATAATGGTATTTTATTTATAATTTTTAGACATTTAATAATTAAATTTATTTATGACACAATGATGATGTAGTAATTACTTTATTAATGAACTGTTAAAATAATTGATATTATAAATATCCAAATAAATTTAATGTGAGACTTTTGATGAATACCAATAATTGTTTAGGTTAATATGACATGATAATATTGAATATATGAATTTATTTCGATTTAATAATTTTTTTATAATTTTAACAAAAATCAATTATTAAATAATGTGAAAATTGACATAATCGAGTTTTTAAAACTAATAGTATATTATTGTCTGATGTAATATTCCTAAAAATCTAAGTTTCATCCAAAGGATATAAATAATATTATATATTTTATTAATTAATCTCTCGTGGTTATCTTGGATGTTTATAGTATGTTAATTAGCCATATAATATAAAAATACAAGGAAACATGGTAAATGTCAAACTATTTAACTAAGAGTTAAATCTAAATGATAAGGTTAATATGGAGACCCAAAAATATTTAAAACCTATTATTTGAGTGGTTTGAGACCCATACACACCTTATCCTTGAAAAAAAATCATTTTGAGCCATTTCTAATAGAAAACTATTTTATTATAAAGTAATATTTCAATCTTTTCCTAAGCTGCCCCTCAACCCTATTATAAAAGGGCACTTCCCCTTCTCTCAAATTTACACCTTCAAAGCCATTTTTCTCAGACAAACCCTACCCAAATATCCTTTAAACTATCCTTACTTTATCCTAGATTCCTTTCATTGGTAATAAATCCAACCTAAGAAGATCTTTTGATCAAATAAAAAAGAAGAACCCGGAGATGAGGTAAATATCTCACCACCTCTTTCAAGTTCTTTTCATCATCTACTTCCACTTTGTTTGTTGATTCCATTATAAAATAATAACTTCAGTATACTTTTATATACTCTGATATTATTATAAAAATGTTACAAGCATATTCATTATTCTATACATTATATAAATGAAAAAATCACCATACATGCTTATGTATGACTTACCGTCTCCACGTTGTGGTGTAGTGATTATTTGATACATTATTTTTTGCATGAGTATAATAATGATGTATAATTTAATTAAATAATAAATATAAAAGCGTAATTATTCTTTATATATGATATACCATCTATTTATATACATTTTTAATATAAAAATAATGATATTGTTTCTCATTCGTACGTACATATTACCATCTCCACGAACGCGGTGAGATTAATTTACCCTTTGTAACCATTCAAGAATAATTATCATTTGATGATTAAAAATAATGTTTAAAGAACATAATATTAATCTGTATATGAATAAAATACATCCAATCCCTAACCAACATGACTTACATAACAAAACATATAAATTAAAATGAATCAGTTAACTCTTGAAACGACGATAATACAAAAATATTATTAACAATGCAATATTAGAAGATCATATATGATATAATATTTATGTATATGGTTATATTATAGTTTAATAACAATTATTTAACTATTATACAGGAGGTTAACATACCATCGACTAAGGAAAATTACATGGTAAGGGTTAATTTCACAATCTCTTTATTATCTGATGTGGTTTTTAAGTATCTATTGGGACCTTTTATCATCCACATCTGTGTTTTCATAAATATGTAGTTCAAAACTTTTTTACAATTTATTAGACTACGGGTTAACGTAATTTCTACCCTTATTTGACCTTATATGTTTTGAAATGAATGTTTCCTTCATTTTCCAAACAATGTACTTTATGACCTTTTCGACAAAATTAAGGTAAGAATGTCTTTTTTAACTTATATGGCGGGTGCCAATATTTTATGCTGTTATAACATTGTTGATGCTTCCCTTACAATATTATATGAATATTTTCAAAATAAATGTTTTCTTTTATAATTATGTGACACTTAATTTATTTCAAAATAGAAAGATATATTTCCCTCAAATAGATTTGATGTCATCTATGTCAACATCCTTTGATAAATTTTACACTTTTTTGAAGTTGATTTATTCTAATACAAATCTTCCATATTGTATTTAGGGTTTTATGATATGTATGACTATGTATGTGTTATGTTTATACCAAAAATTGTTTATGGTTAACGTATTGACATTTCATATGCTATTTTTAATACCAATTTTTATGTTATGTTTCATCCTTTTCATATTAGGAATGTAATGGACTTACTAAGTGATGGGTGGAGCTCGGAATAGCTCTTCAGTGCATCGGTAAGTCTAATGAGACAAACTAGTGTCTTGGTACAAGGCCTTGAAAATTTATTATTTGTAGTCATGGCATAAGGCCTTGACTATGTGGTTATGATGTCTAGAATTATGGATTCCACCATTTGGAATTTTGCTATTGATATTGCATGTTATTATTCAACTAGTAGAATATTCATGTGAATAAGAAAATGGAATTCATTGATCTATCATTTCTATATAATGCAAATTTTTATGTTTAAAAGGCTTTTTTTTGGTCTTATACATTTCCTTAAATTGTTTATGCTTATTTATGAAAGTTTCTGCTATAATTTTATCCTTACTAAGCATCTGAGCTCAACCCTTTCTATGTTTTATTTTTCCCAGGATACGAAGTTGTATTTTATAACTGACTTGTAGGGATAGACTATGGGATATAACTATGGTTAATAAAGGTAATTTTTTTGCTGTTTTTCATTTTATAATGTAATGTAAATGTTATGAATGTATCTAGTACGTCACATGCTACTAAGCTGATCAGTCTTTCGGGACATGATTTCCTTGTATCATGCCAATGTTTTGTTTATTTGAAAGGTGATTCCATGGTCAATGACCAAGGTGAAATTTATAAAAAAGGGAGGTAAAAGTAAAAACATCTGAAAGAATGGATTTTATTACTATCTCTATCATAGAGAGTAAGAGGCTCAGCCGGGAGGTCGTTACACCAAGTAAAACTTTGGTTAATTACCTTATTTTCAAGACCATCTGCTACCATATTTGCTTCACGATAAGCATGGTTGGCAATGAATCTGATCTCTCGGAGTGAGTCAAGACAGTTCATCCATTGGGAAGTAAGCGGCCAGGCAAGGTGAATCACTCCATTCCAAATGGATTCAATCATGCCAATGTTATGTAATAATGCACCGACTCTGGGTAACTAGGGTCGGGGAATTACATTTAAGTTAATTATGTATCTCAAAAATATTTAAAATAAACTATTATGATGAAGGTAAAAAAATTTATATCTTAGTAGATAATTTGGAGTATTACCTATCCCATATATAACCCCATGTTTAACATATTTCACTTATTAGAATCAAAAAACAACATGATTGATTTTTTTTAATTAAAATACTAAAAACAGCTTAATGTTATCCAGGTAGTCAAAAGATGTCATATATTTGGCCCATGGATAGTATTTATCTAATATAACTTGTCCAATAATATTTTGAATAATGATAGGGTGAACATATCTAATTATAATTTTAAAACTAATTAAAAATATAATTTAACATTATAAATTATTTAGATTGAAAATAAGTTTTCTTCCAAAAAATCAGGTATTATTCACTTTTCATCAAAACATGAAACTTGTCAAGAAAATTATAAAAAATTAAAAAAATTAGAATTTTGATCTTTATATTTAATAAATTAAATTTATATTTTCAAATAAATTTTTTCTAAATTTCATAAAATATATTTAAAACTAGTGCTTTGTCACAAGGCTGTAAAACTGTCTTGTTAGAAAAGTACACTTTTTAAGCATCAAACTAGTTTTATTATTATATTATTCCTATAAAATCTTTTAGATAAATTTAAAACCATTTTATAATTGAGTGTAAACTTATTATTTCATTAAATAGTTTTGTATAGGTTTCATATGGATAAACATAATGAAATAATTTAAAATTCCATCAATAATCACAACAAGATAAGCCCTTTAAAAAATGGGCATCCAATGGCATCAGGTAACTTTGTAGGCGAATGTCATTAAATTGAGATAATATTTCATAAATTATATAAAATTAATAGTCATAAGTCATAAAATTATGACAAATGTTTCCAAAAATTAATCAATTTATGAAATATTGGTGATCACCCTTCAATAAATGAATAAAAAAAGTCTACTGAAAAAAGAAATGAATTTGGTGAAAATTTAGGATCACACATAAAGGATTATTTGGAAATATAAAGTATGTGATGTATTATTCCTCCAAAAAAGAATTATATTACACAGGTCATCCAAATAATGAATGTGAAGGTTATATTAGATTAATATCCTCAATCATGATAAATTTTTAATGGACAACAAATATTAGAAAAAATCATTTTTAGTAGCATACATCCATGAATCATTCTAAAATAGTTTAGATATAAATCATTTATAAAAATTAGAAAATGATATTTTATTTTACAAAAAAAAAATTAAATAAAAGGTTTCATATTTAATAGAAAATGAATAATTAATATTAATGATGTGTTCATGATAAAATTTTTTAAAATAGATTCTTATTACACATTGATGATAATAAACCATATAGAAATTATTAATAGTTTCGGCATTATTTTGAATAAGGTAAATTAGTATACAATGGGTTCATTATTTCATTCAAATATAGATAAAGAATATTTCTAAATAAACTAATAAATTGGAACATGGAAAAAGAGAGGTTGAATATTGAATAAAATATTTGGGGTCAATTTCACTTACAAGAAAGAAAATGGGGAAAATAAAAGGAAATTTAAATGAAATATATACGGTCCATATAAAACATATTGTATATAAAATTTAAATTATTAGAGTTTTAATAGAAAATTAAAATTATTTATATGGATTATATTTTAGAATAAATATTCATTTGAAAATATTACAGGTAATAAAACCCTTATGATTTTGGTAGCATTATGATCAAAACAATAATAAAGTTGGTTATTTTTATATTGATGTGAATTAATTGACAGTACATAATATATACCTTAAAATAAATTAATTTTTAAAATTAAATTCATTAGAATGCAATCACACTATATTAAATGTGTCATCGTGAAAATTTGGGATTAAGTCTGAGGAAATTAATGTTTTGAAAAGAACACCTTAAATTGGTTCCATTCTTGGTTGATGAAACTCATGACTTGTGAAAGAAAACTTATCTACCTTTATCAAATATTTACATAACCTTATTAATTTATTTTACCTTTTGTAATTATTAATTATGCGTATATTTGTTAGTTTTTTCTTATTTCAATTTTTTTGTGTTAATATCATTGACCATTTGCTCACTTCTTGTAATATTGATATCATTTCCCATTATTTGATACCAAATTTATAATCAATATATCATATTAACTAACTATAATATAAAACATAATATTATTTATAAACCTATTATATCATTCCAAAATTGTTCAAATTATGATTCATGGAAAGTAAATCGGTGATGTATTATTTAGGTGATGTTATCCAAATAATATGATACTTTAATAATAAGTAAAATAATTATTATATTATTTAAATATACATATAAAAATAGTTAATTTCATATTAAATT
Organism: Viscum album; assembly: GCA_963277665.1. Lineage (NCBI taxonomy): Eukaryota > Viridiplantae > Streptophyta > Magnoliopsida > Santalales > Viscaceae > Viscum > Viscum album. The sequence goes on along the minus strand of OY728143.1, from coordinate 1,704,641,346 downwards.
ATAATAATATTGATATTTATTTTCTCATATTAAACCATGATAGTTTTTTATAGCACAATTCTTATATGTGGTTAAATCGACCAAAACATGAACACTCTTTAACATTATGGGAGTGAATGGTTCTCAATGTATTTCTTTTAACATAATATTATTATAAAATATTCATAAAGATATTATTTTTATGATTTTAATTATTGTGAACTAATTTTTATGATTATTTGGTAACAAATAAAAATCTAGTTGAGAAACCAAAAACATTTCCTCATGGAGGCAGCGGTAAAAACAATTTCCACTTTCATTCTTAAATGGGTGAGAGGAACATTGGTGGTAGGAAAATTATTATTAGAATAATATTTAATTAATATATGTAATATTTATTCTATAATCTTATTATTTAAACTATCCAGTATAGGATGTCATAATGAATGGAATATGTTGCATGGAGGTGGTAGTATACTCATACACATGATCAATGTTCTTTTATTTTTTATTTATATAGAACTGAATAAATGTGGTTCTTGATAGTAATATTATAACATATAAGTGTAATAATTATAATTAATTAAACATATTTTTATTTTTAAATGATATTATGAATATTACGGTTTAGAATAAAATCATATATACGAGATATTACAAATATCGCAATCTTGATGATTACTCAGAACACTGCTTGGAACGTAAGGGTGTGGGATAACATAGAAAGAATAGGGATTTACAATGTTTTATTTCTTTATAGTGGGATAAAATTGGAATTTTTAAAGGAGGACTTATACGATGATGTGTAATGTTTTATGTGTGGAAATTATATCCTTTTCTAAGTGAATAATATTTGACTATTAGAAACAACCCTCATTTTTCAATAATTTCATTACAATATTCCAAGTTGCATGGATAATAATTGGAAAAATAAGGTATTTGAAAAAGTATACATTTTAAATTACACTCAAACATTAGTTTTGATACATGTTCCACAAGATTTAATGAATTTATTATTTAATTTTGACTAATTATCCATATTAACATTTTTTTATTATAACTTGATTTTTACAAACTAATTTTATACCTTAATAAACATAATAAATGAAAAAATATCTCATATTAACATGATGAAACTAAATTTTACCTCAATATAGTCCATTTAAGATTCATAATTATATAAAATAATCATTAAAATTAAAACATATTAAAGTATCAAAAATTGTTTTTGTAGAATAGTTTTTATATCAGCATTAAGTTTTCTTAATATTGTTAAGTAATGTTCAACCATTAAATATGTGTTACTACATTCATATAAATGTTTAAAATTATCTTTCTATTAATTATTTAAAAAATATATATATATATCATTTACTATATAGAAGTTATGTGTTGTTATAAAAAAATTCAAAAAACCTTCTTATCATTAACGTGGTAATTAACATTAATGGTGGAAATTAACATTAACGGTGGTAATATTATTTAGACATGCAAGATGTAAATTTTAATTTTTTAATAATTTTAATATTGTAATTCAAAATATTAATCCATTTTGTTATATTTTATTTCTATAAATTATGGAAGTTAAATTTAAGGATATATATGACATAAGAAAACAAGTTTTTAGAAAAAGAATTGTTTTAATCATAGTTTTTATTTATAAGGAATTATTTTCAATACTATTGAGTCTAATTATATTAATAATAATATTATTATTTAAATATATATGTTACTTTAAAATTAATCCAAAACCAAATTTAATAGTGTGAAATATTAATTAATGAAATATTAGAACAAAAAATGTTTCCTAAAATAGTATATTATTTTCTAAAATTTCATTAATATGATATAAATATGGAAAATAGTATTTTAAATTCATTATTCTGCACTAAAAAATATTTTTTTTCATAAAATATGATTGAAAAACATCTATTTTATATAAATGTTATTGTAGTAGAAAAATTTTTATTGTTCACTATTCAGCTAAAAATACATTATTTTGGAAGCATCTACAAAAGTAAACCAATGCTAATTTTCATGTGATCAATTAAGAAAAAATTTAATTTTGTAAAAATAAAATTTTAAAATAGTAACATGCATCTTTTAAAATAAAACAAAAAAAATTTAAAAAATTTAAATTTTTTAACATTATATCATATTAATAATTTTCCCTATAGAGATAGTAATTTTTTATTGATTATTATTTTACAGGTTTCGATAATTGTTTATTAGTGATGATAATATAACATTTTGTGTAATTATTATTATAGGTTATATCTATAACACATGTTTTCATAACATTGTATATATTTTTAATGATCCCAAATATTGAGTCCTCACATTCTACCCCACTAAAATAAGTCGCATCGACAAAATTTTTTATCAATTAATATTAGGATTATATAAATATGATGAAGGATTGACATGTAAAAATATATTATTAACAGTAATATATATACCTTAATAGCATATGGAAGATTATAATACGCATATTTTGTTGAACCACTTTAATGAAATGTATCTAATAACCTAGTTTTAAAACCTATGTAAAGGATTCCAATTACTTAATTGAAAATTCACATTTCATTATACACTAATAGATATCCACAACTGATTTTTAATTTCATTATCCTTATTATTGATATAAATATGGTCTTAATGTGAATATATCACTTATATTTTAAAATTTTAATCAGTTAAAAATAAAAGATATTCATATTTAAAAAGACATCATTTTTAAAAACATAATATCCATACCACTGAATGTTTTCATTAAAATAAAAATCATTTGGAGTTGAAATATTATATCAGTATAATATTACTAGATGTTATAGAGTGGTTAAAATTTAAAATAGATTAATAAATATATTTATTTATTGTGGATGTTAACTGAAACCACATTATAAATATCTTATTTTATGGTATTCATTGCATTGTCTTTCAGTAGTTCAATTGGTTAAGGGGGTTGTGGATTCCATTTATCCTCAGCAGTCCCTTTATTAGTAAATTTTCTTCGGTAGTTACTGAGTTCCTCAAACATGAGATATTAAATTATTAATGGAACATTACTTTGAACACTACCTTTAATCAACATGTTAGATGAATCATTCATTTACCCATGATTGTTTAATTCTTTATGCCCCCGTTTACCATAGCTAAAGCATCTTCCTAGCCCATTGAGGCAGTTCCCTTGGTTCATATTCATACATATTTATCCATTATATTTTTTAATTTTCCTTCTATCATTATCGAAGTTATTGGAATTTTCATAAGACTCCATCAATCTATTATTTTTTTATTTTATAGTTTGACTATGTTCCCTTTGGAAATCAAAATTGAAGTCAAATTTTTAGGATACTGTTATGCGTGCTCACCACTATTCTTTTCCAATTAGATTACCTCTTGGAACTTTTTTTGCATTGGCCATGAAATCCATTCGTACCTTCGTTACATTAAACATCAACCATTATTAAAATAATAATTACATTCTTTTAGTGATTAAATCCTTTAGATAATTTCTGTATCATAATTGCATTAAAAATTCAACCTAAAAATTTTCTAGTATTATACTATCATTAAATTAGACCAAAACCTCTCTGAGATTAATATTTTTTTCTTTATGATGGGTTCCCAAAATAATATTATTCTAATCAAATAATATAATAAATTCATCGTAATGGATTGTATTGAGAATGTGAATAACCAAAACATTTCACGCAGGAGTTTCATCCTTGCTCTTTAGTAAGGCCTCATTATTGTGTATCAGGTGATTATTGAGTTAATACACAACGAACCCTTTTTATATTTATTACACCTCCGAACATATATGTCAGAGCCTACTTCGACTTCTAGATTCTAGATAGTGATGTAATATATAGGAAAACCACACAATCTCTTCTTTAACAAGTTTTACGATGTTATCATATAAAAATACATATCCATTAGAATAATCCATATATACTTTTCTCTAAAATAATATCATTATATTCCCTATAATAACTAAAATAATCTTTAAAATTAATAAAAATTTCATTGATACCAACTATAGAGACCAAGTATTGACATACAATTATTAGACAAAATTTCAAAAATTTAAAAATTATATCCCCAAAAACAAACACATAATCCCATAAATGGAAGGTTTATTATCATTTATGACTATCTACAAATAAAATTATTTTTAAAACAGTTCTAAAAAATTCTCAATAATTGAGCCTGACTAGCTACCATTTTATACTTCTTGTATATTATATACTGATTCATAATCTAGTGAAATATAAACAAACTAATACAATGATCTCGAATTATAGTTAGGATAAACATAAGCAATTCAATTTTAATATCATATGTACACATAAGATGAAAATATAAGTAAAAAAAGATACATATTAAAATTCATATCTAATAAATAAATGATAAAAAATCCAAGTATATTACTTGAAATAATGTAAGACATGATTAAAAAGAGTACAAGAACTTGATTAAATATTATTGATCCATGAGAGCATAGTAAAATAATTGGAATAGACATAAAATTGGGAAATAGATATTAAATTGTTTAGAAACATTTGTATAATGATCATAACTTTCATGAACCACACCAGTATTTCCCACACCTATTAGGAAACATTTAACCCATTAATATTTATCTAATTTGATATAAATATTAAATTAATACATTGGAGGGTTATATAGGACCATATACATCATCATACTTATAGTAGAGTGAGTTTATAAATGAATCACTTATCTATTCAAAATTAACCTTTGTAAATAAAATGGGTTTCATATAACATTTTCATAAAATAATCATTTACATGTATAAAATACATAACCCATGGAATGATAATGTTTTTCATTAAATACATCATAAAAATCCCATGGGAAGAAAATTATTTTTCATATGGAATCACATATAGAAATCATTAATAATCCCATAAATAATCAAAAAATTATAAAGACATGAAAAATAATTGTTTATCCCAGGACATAATGTAAATTTTTAGATAAACACCATTCAATCAAGGTCATGAAGAATATGGTATTATCAACACATAGATAATGGTTATACAACTATGCCCATAATTCCTACACATTAACTGATGTATGGAATCTAGGTGAACACCAATCAATAAATTGAATAAATGATAGTGTATTCAGAATGGAAAATAAGTGGGTGAAACGTTATGATCATACGGAGTGGATGATTATAAAGTTCAAAAGAAATGATGGTTCATTCCTCTAAAATAAAATGATATGAAATAGGTCATTCTTATAAATAAGTTGGATTGTGAAATTAATATAATATCCATAATAAATCATAATGTATGTAAATGGATGTCAATTTATACTTAAACATTATTTAGGTGTATTAGGGAGAATGTATTAAGAAATATAATAAATTAATGAAATTGTAGAAAACATTTTTGTCAAATATATTTTATAAATAATGGGTAATAAGATTTTCATTTGGAAAATAATTAATTATTATAAATTATGAATCATATAAATTGATAAAGTTATAAAAATATGAGTTTAGATAAAAAGGATAAGAAAATATACTTATTACACTTTGATAAAAACAAAAGATATATGAAACATTAAAATGTTCATCAAGACTTTTTGAAGAAGATAATGTATTATAAAATAAATTCAATAAATTATTGATGTATATAATTAAATTTATAAATAATTTAATATACTCAAAAATGAAAAAATAAATGTTCTGGACTGATAATAATATATGGGGTTTATTTTACATAGAAGAAACACTTTAGGTTAATTATAAGTGAATAAGTAATAAAATTTTGAGGGAAAATATTGAACTCTATGAATATAAGAAAGAATTGATTATTGGATTTTAAAATAATATAAACTCTCCACATAGAAAATAAATTTATTAAAATATTTATTTGAAAATTAGATTTGGAGATAATCCCTTAGAGTTTGAGTAACTTTTTGATTAAAAACACTTTGAAGTTGGGTATCTTTTGAATAAATGTCCATTTATATAATCATAATTATATGGTTCTTAAATCATTAATAATATTTTAAGATACATTTATTATGTATTAATCACATAATATCAAGGGCATCATGATCCATATTAGGGAATAAGACTCATGAAATTAAATGTCACAAGAAGCGCCCCTTACCGTGTTTCCATGATTTGTTGAGGAAACACTATCCTCCTAATAGAAAATAATATATAACTCAATAACCTATTGCATAGACTTATTCATATTTTTAACCTTTTTAAAACAAAATTAAAATTAATTTTTATATATATTGGTTAGTTGTAGCTTATTTCAACCATCTCGTATAGATAATATTAACCGTTTGTGCATGTATTGTAATTATTATATCATTTCCCATTAATTTATTCCATCATTAAAATTGATATATAATTTAATACAGAATTATATAAAACGTATATTTATTTTTTATTGTTTTATATCATTATATAAGTGTTTTAGTTGAACTGTATAAAAATGGATTTGATGTTGTTTGTTTCAATGATTTTAGAAAATTGTTATGGTACATTAATAATAAGTTGAATACATAATATAATATTACCATATCCATATAAACATCAATATCTACATTTTATATTATAAAAATATTATTATTTATATTACCACATTCATCCGTAATATAATTTTATAGCACCATTCATGTAGGTTGTTAAACAAACACCAACATGAACACCCAATAAGTAAATGAGAATGAATTATTAAAGTGGGGTTTATTTTGACATATTATTATCATAACAAATAATAATGATAATATTTTTGATTTTTTATAATGGTTAACTATATTATGAGTTTTATTATAATTAATGAAAATACAGAAGAAAAAATGTTTCCTCGTGATGGTGGTAGTCCCTATATACACAAATATGGAACATTAGTTTCTCAGTGAATTAGAGTGGATGATGGTGGATAGTAATTTATATAATTATAATATTTATTATGATTTATATATTAGATTTATTCATTAATACAACCAAAATACCACCCATGATATGTGATTTCTAAAAATATAATCTGTAGTTTTATTGTGGTATTAGTCCCCACAAACACATGATTGCAATTCTATGTTTTTCTATGTGGTTGGAAATGATTAAATAAGGTTTTAATCATTAATATAACACCATATGATTAAAAAAAATATTAAATAAATAATCATAATATTTAGTTCATTCTTTTTTCATGACTAATATGAAGACGAAAAACTGCAGAAGGAGACAAAAAATAGGTTATATACATGTTATTTCCTTTCAATACATCTTGGATTTGAAATAATTGTGAAAACATTTAACGAACATGAATTTTGGAATGAGTAGTGGGATATAGTTTTATAATTATTTTTATAAAATATTAGTAATTCTTATGTGAGTATTAAATTATAAATGGTTGAAAATGTATCCTACTATAAGTCATGAGAATGGATGTTTTGGAAACATTCCTCAATTATTCATCAATTACATGACCTTATTCTAGGAAAAATGGACCAAAAGATGATTAAATTGGATTTTTAACAATACATGGTCTAAAATACACTCATAAATTCAATTTGGTACATGTTTAGAGTTAATTAAGGCTTTAATATTTTTTATTTTTAACCATTTATGAAAATTTACCTTTACTATGGTAACTAGTTTTGAAAAATGTAATTTTATATCTTATTAAAAATAACGAGTAAAACCTATAAACTAATTTTAATTTTATGAGCATAAATTTAATCTCCATTTGATCCAATAAAACTTCTAAATGTAGTAAAATTGTGTTTTTATTTAATAAAAAATTATATATAGGAAAATTGTGCTTGTAGAGAATGGTTGTTTTCATCGTTATGTGTTATTAATATTAGTAATTATAAATTAACAATTACATTTTTAACATATTTATACATATGTTTTTAAATATAATTTTATTCATAATTTGTAATTTATTAATATAATTTATTAGATAAAAATAACTTGCCGTTATTAAAACAATTTTAAAGTAACATTTTCACAATTAACATTACAACTATCATTAACCATGGAAATATAATTTTATTTACGAATATAAAATTTAAATTATCAAATTATTTTGACATGATTCTCTAAAATTTTATATTTAATTTTTTATATTAAATTTTTACATATTAGAAAATTAATTTTTATGATAACACACATAATGTGTAAAAGCCTATTTTTAGAAATAGTGTATTTTTAAGTGTAGAGTTTTTGTATATAAAAAGGTATCAACGTTATTATTTATAATGATTTTAAGAGATTTATTATGATTAAAAGAAAATTTACATCACATTAAAAGAAATCTAATACTTAATTTTCTTATTCCTATGTTTTATTAAACAAAAAAACAAAAAATAGTTTACATAAAATATTACTGTATTTTCAAAAATAAAATACCTTGCTTTTATAAATTGAAAATAGTAATTTGGTAATGGTTATATTTTACATTAATAATATATATTATTTATCTAAAAACTATTTTAAAAAATTATAATAAATATAAAAGAAATGGTAATAGAATAATCTGTATTTTTCAAAATTAAACTGAAAAAAAATTATTTTTTTGAAAATATCAATATTTCATCTTAATATAATTTTAATTAATGAATTAAAAAATGAAGTTTATATTTTAAACTTAAAATTTTATATTTTCATATTTAACTACTAAAAAAACAGAAATATTCATTTTAATATCTTTTTCAACATTAAATAAAATAAATCTTGTACCCACTATCACTATTATTTTTTCATTTATTAGTATCAAAGTGGTTATAACATAGTTTTATAAATAATTAACATCAAATATTTTGATGCATGTTTAGTTTAAGAGTTTTGTTTAATAAATGTTATAAAACATAGTTTATATTTTAATGGATGCAAAATATCATCTCATTACATCATCTATAAGGGAATGACCGGTAATGGAATATCAATTCAATATGTCATCCCTTGAGAGTGAATCCATAAGCTTGTTACATTTTTAATAGTTAGGGGAGACCATAAATTCAATTTCACGAGGAATCATAAACCATTACTATAATCATTAATATGTTTACAAGGTATAATTTGATATCTAAGTTCAATAATATTTCACACTATCAATAAATCAATTTCAATACATAGTTTCATTGATCCATTTTTATTGTCATACAGGATAACACATAAATTATCTTGAACAAAAATGTTGTTTCCAAGAATGTGTGAAATTATTCCATTGAAGAACACCATAAATGTTCTAAATATTATAACACATCCTGTTGGACATAGTGCTTTGAGTGAATCTATGTTAACATTGATCTCGATCCATGTTTATAGTGATTGTATCAATCTGTTATATTTTCATTTAAAGTGCCTCCTTAAAATACCCATGATATCAAATTTCATAGTCTTTATTAGGTCATCCATTCAATTATTCACAATCCCTTTTGAATATTTTCTTATTAAAATCCAAGTATTTTAGAAATAAATTTTTAGCTTCGAATATATAAAACATTGAGCTTCAATGAACCATTATATGTTATTATGTAATTGTCACCATTCTATCTTTGTAGTTAAAATGGTGGGTATGAATTGCAATAACATATCTATAAAATCTATAATTTTCATACTCAGTGATAATGTATTAATTAATTATTTTTAAATAAGAACTCAATTTTAAATTAATAGATTTTCTTCATAAAAATTACTTTTTCATAAATTTTATGGTTTTTTTAGAGTGAATATTATTAATATTTTTAAGGAAATTTTATATATTTTTATATATGTAATAAATATAAATTTGGCTATCATAATATAATTATATTTTTTGTCAGTAATTTTGGTATTTTTTTAAAAGATTTATTTTTCTAGGAAGAATGAAAAATAATTATTTTTATTGAAAAAAATATTACTATTTTAATGTAATATAACAGAAAAATTATATAATATTTTATTATTAAAATATAATTGAATCATTTGAAATTAAAATAATTAAATTATGTCTTTGAAAATAGGTTTTATATAACATCATCGCATAAAAATAATTCATATTTAAAATGGAATGAATCTGAATATATGTTTTTCATCGTGTATTTCTAGTTTAAATTTGAAATAAATTCTTCCTCTTATTTTTTTTGAATTTAAAAAAATTTCTTAAATATTTAGTATTAGGATATATCAATTTGTAAAATAAATCCCATTAATTTATGGTAAATCTTAATAGTAACTATATTTTTTTTACCATAGTAAAATGTAAATTAGGTAATTAAAGATAAAAAAGTTTATAAGGATTAAAAAACTAACCCATAAAAGAATTTATTATGAGTCTATTTAATCTATATTAATAAAATATTTGGTTATATTTATGTTAGTGGCTATAGGTATGAGATTATATACTGTATACTATTTTATTTTGAAAAACACAAACATGACACATTATAGTATTTAATAACTGTAATATTATTAATAGGGGATTATCAAGAGTATATGTTCAGCTATAAAAACTATTATGAAATATAAAATATTTATCTTCATCGTTCTCTTTTTTTATGATTTTTTACTTAATAAATAATTATCTTAATTTCTTACACAACATTATTTTATTAATTATATAATTAATGAAAAAAATTATTGATTTAATAATAATAAAATTAAGATAATTTTAGAAAAATAATTTCATCCCTAAATTTCATGGATTACCACGACATTTTTATTTGATTATAAAATATATTTTATTCTAATTTGAGTAGTTATCATTATATTATTAATGTGAAATTAATGAATATTTTCTAAAAGAGAGATCATTGATATTTTTTAACAAATAATATTTTATTAAACAACACAATATTTTTAAAAAACATATATTCATAAATGGTATTAATTTTTGGTTTCTAATATCAACCATGGTCCTTTTATATAACCATTACCTTTTAAATTTACTATATTCTCCCTCAAAGAGTAAAAACTCATGCTGTCGTCATATGTTAAAAAATGTTTACGAGCATCTAAAACCAAAAAATATGGGTAAAATGTAATCTAAAGTTGTAAAAAATTAGTTTATGAAAGGATTTAGACCCATCATTATCTTATAATATAAATAAATAATTTTATTTCCATTTTTCTGAAAATATTATTTTAAATTAACATAATATTTTTAAAAATTCAATGAGTACTCGTCCCCTATCTTATAAAATGGAACCTCTTCATCTTAATAGATCACATTTATAAAAGAATATTAATTTTAACAGACCTAATTTTTTTCCTTGAATACATATCCACATTCTAGAGAATGTTTCTTTATATAGAACACCATTATTATAGGGCTTCATATGTTGATCAAAGGAGGGTTTTCAAAGTGGTATAGTCATTATCCCAGAGTTTAAATTTTGTTTCTTCTTTTACCTCCATAAAATTTCTCCAAACATGATTAAATATTAGGTACTATATCCTCAATTAAATAATATTTTTTTATATTAATATAAAAATTTATATCCCTCTCATACTTCCATCAAATGGTAGTGTAGTTAATCATTTGTGTGAACAACAAACTATCACCTCACAAACCAATATAATTCATTATCAATCAGCATATCTAAAAAATGATTATATTAATGGAATTAAAGTTTTCATATGATATTTATTAAGTTCTTAACATTTTAAAATAATAATATATCACATCTGTTCTTATCATTCGATAAACTATAAAATGATAATGTCAATCGTTCATATGTATAGACTACCACCTCAAAAAAAAAGTTGTGATTCATTTTTCATCATCACATTAATTGGATGATATATATTATATATTTAATAATATAATTTGATAAATATTATATAATGATCATTATGGTGAGGTAATATAATCCTTTACTTTTTTTTATAATGATCCTTGAAAAATGGAAATGTTACTCATGTGTACATACGACCTATAATATCCATGATTGTTACATATTTCATTATTCATGAAAATATTTGATGGTAGGATATAAAATTACAAATGAACTGTAAAAATTATAATTATATCATGATCATTATTCAAGAGATTATGGAATAATTTACTCTTTGATAGCAGTTAACAAAACGTAATCATTTTGGAATTTGGTACGAAATATCGCTAGGACCCCTGACATGAACATAAATGATTTAGTCAATATTATTAAATTGTAATAAGTGAGATAAAATAAATTATAACACTTTAAATGTTTTTATACAATAAATAATTAATATATGTTTATTATTCAGGTTGATAAATAATGTACTGGGAAATTCAAACTCAATGTAAGTGTTTTTTCATCACAATTTTATTTAGTAGAGACATATTTGTGGTTATGAACACATTTATTTTCATGATGTGTATTTACAGGATCATATACAAATTGAATTTTTTATATCATTTTCTCATGATATTTATTTATCATATTACATTATTATCTCATGGTGATTATGATTCAACTGTTACAAATTTTGTAAAGGATTATTTTACTATCATATTATTATTTAAGACTGTTTATATTGAAGCATCCACTGAGGAATGTTTATAATCAATGTAAAAAATATTTAAAAGTGTTTATAACAGGGGTTTCAATATCCGCGTACATATTTATAAAATAATCTATACCATTTTTTAATTATTTAAAAAAAATTTAAATGAAATATTTATGTTCTTTTCCAAATAATCTACTTTGTGAATTTTTTGAAAATATTATGGAAGGATTGTTATATATATATATATCATGAGTGTATTTTCCTAACATCATAAATAAAATATTTTTTTAATCACCCATTAAATTTTTATAATGTTATTTTCAAATAAATTTTTATCTTTTATATATGTGTCTATTTTTTATAAAAAATAAGTGATTTTAAATTGGAATTTTTACATTCATTATGAATTAATCCAAGTGATCATAAAAGACAATTCCAATCTAAGATGAAAGACATTGATTTTATGTAAGCTTTAATATGAATATAATCCAAGGATACCTTTGTTATTATTTCTCAAGATGGTGTATGGTTATTATAACATGATTTTTATGAATACCATTTAATTTCCACATGTTAGGTTATGATGATATATTAGTGAATCCCATTTCTTTTCATAGGTTCTAATCTGATGAATTATTTATGATATTTTTTGACCCAAATATTTTATTTAAATTAATTTAGGGGTGACATATATATGTCCCTATAATTAATGGGGTGAAGTATCATTGCTTATAAGATAGTTATGTGAAACAAGATGATTTGCATGATTCGTTATGGGAACCAATTTGACCTGCTTGATCTAAAATGGGAATCAAGTGTTGATGTCTGATTCAATTATCTTGATAGTTAAACAAGTCATAAGAAATGGTTACTAAACATATGATAGTGACCCACACATTTTCCACAAGTTCATATGGTTCATGAATTTGTTATTATATTTCAGATTTTTATGTTTCAGGTATTTGTAAATAATAAAAGGGTTATCACATCACTCTTATTTATGATCATTTTCATATTTCATTTTGGATTTTGTAAATTATTCTCATTATGTTATATAATATTTATTATAAAATTATTTTATATAAAAATTTATTAATATCTCCTATGATTACCCTTAATGAGAAGATAACCTCACCATTTCTTATGTTTCATTTTCCTAGTTTATGAATATTTATTCAAATTTTTTTGTTTATAATGCTTTCATATCAGAGGAATTTTAAGGAATATTTTGATGAAATAACATGGATTATCATAAGATGAGTATATCAGAATATTTTTTTGATCAGTATGAACAAGTATTTTATGGAACCTCAATGTTATATGTTTGTATTAATTCTCTAAAAGTCTAATTCTAAAATTTCATTAAGTATGTAAGTGATCCAACATTATATTTTTATGTTGTATGTTTTTATGGGTGAATTGGGTCACATTTCTCGGTATATAAGTCATAAAATTTATGCATATGTTTTTAGAAATGGATCATGAAGTTTTTTTGTAGAGATAATATTGATGGTGTCAAATAATGGGTTCATGAGAAGTTATATTAACAGTTTGTATTACCTTCATGGGTATATAAGTATTAAGTTTACCATAATATTAGAATCTTAGAATAAAAATTTAATGTATTAATTTATGTAATTTTTAGAAGGATCATGGTATTTTTGGAAATTTATATATAACACATCGTTTTAACATGAATTATTATATGAGAATGAAACCATTTATATTTTTAGGTCATAAGTTTTAATGTTATTTATTGACTTTATGGATTATATGATTTTTTATTTTGAAGTACATATGTCTTAATAATTTTTTGGATGCTAGATGAAAGATATGAGAAAACATTTTAGGTTCAATATTTTTATTTATAATATATTTTGTTTATTTTTAAGGTGTTTATCGGATTTATATAAAACATATAGGCATTTTATCAATATTTTTTATAATAAGGAAAACCCTTAGGTTAGGTGAAAACCCCTCACATCTAGAAATACCATGAAGATTTATCCCACAACCAAATGGTGAAAAGGTTGCATCTATTACCAATGGCCTATGAGATGACCTAGTTCGAATGAAGTTACATATGTTAATTTAAAATATCTTAATGATAAAAGATATGTTTATTTTGGGTAAATAGTTTTTTTATATAATAGATAACAATTTTATGGGAAATTTATTTAGGTTTATGTGATTTATGTTATTACGAAAAATTTTCACTATTTGGGAACCCTATATGATTAAGTTGAACTGAATATTATGGAATTTTATTTGACGAAAAAAGTATATATTTCCTTTTGGAGTCATGTATGAATATATTTTTAATTTATAGTGATTTATTTTTTTCCTAAAAATGGTTGGGGTATCATGGAGATTATACATTTATGGAATAGATATTTTTGGAGATAAATACTAAATTTTTCATGGAAGACTATGTGATCAAGTCCTTAAAATTTTTGGGATTCAATATTAGTCTATAATATTTTGAGTAATATTATGGATGGTTTTTATTGAAATATATATATTGAAAATTTGATATTACTGTTGAATTTTATCGAATAAATTAGTATTCATTATATCAAGGATTATAATTTTTAGGAATCATAATATAAAGTTATAACCATTTTTGTGTTTTTTAATGCATTAATCTAGAAGGAATAGATTTTTATTATTTTTTTCAATATTGAATCCATTAAAAGGTGATTTTAGTGCCTTTAGAATTAGAAGTCATCTTAAATATCCATAATTTTGAGATAAAGATGATATTATGTTTGAATATGATTAAAGGAAGAATTTATACATGTCAAGAAAGAATTCATCCTCTTGTTCTTATACTATAAAATAATGTAATTACTCAAGCCTAGTAAAATTATTATTAAATAAAGAAGTTATTTATTTAATTTTCTTTATTGGAAAAAATTATCCTTTTAATCCATCATAGATTTACGATATTAGGATTGTTAAATTTCCCATGACCATATTCTCTATCAGTCTAAATCCGTAGTTGGGTGTAATACTTCTCTTACATATCCTTTTTTCACACACGACCAATGTTTTATTACATGGAAACATAGTTATGTGTCATTTTAAATGACCATCATAATTCATTATCCCTCATTACAAGTGGATGGTTTATTATATTTTTTTAATGTGGGATTTCAACAAAGATATTTTGAAAATAAAACCCTCAAATTATAGTCAATAAATATGAAATTCAAGGTAAAAATTTCTTAATGGGGGAGGTTAATTTAATATCCCAATATTTTAAATAGAATGTCTATAGTGTACATGATACACAATATAAGACTTAAATGAACAACTAAATATAATTATTTAAATGTGAAAAATATATGATTGTCTTTAAATAGGTGGGTATGAATAGGAATAAATTATTTAAGAAATATGATGTGTTCATACTCATTTCTTATGTATTAATTAATTATTTTCAAAAATAACTATTTTTTTGGTATTCTAATTTATTCTTCAAACATAAGTTCTCTACATAAATGATTTTATTGCATTTTGTGAGTGAATATTTTTTTTTTGAAATTCTAGGTGGTTCATTTTATAAAATAACTATCATTTTCTAAAGTAAAAAAATCAAAATTATATTTTGGTTTTTTTTTAATTTTCTGACATAACAAATTTTCAAATAAATAGTTAAAATGATTTATTTTTACTGAAAATTTAATTTTGATTTTATATTATTTTGAAATTAAAATTGTATTATTGATTAATATAAACATTTAATATTTTATTTTAATTTCAAATAATTTTATTGTGGTTATTGAAATTGATTTCAAATTTGAATTTACTATTAAAAATATTTATATTTTAAAAAGTTATAGGTAAGAAAAAATATTTTTCATCATATTTTTTCAGTTTAATATTAAATTAAATTCATCCACTTCAATGTTTTGATTTTTATATATGCATTCCATAATTTGAATATAATTTTTAAATATAATACATAATCCCATTTTATTTTTGGTCAATATAAGTATTTACTTTAGTAATTTTTGTTAATTGGGTAAGGATTAAATCAAGTAGTTAATGTTACAAAATAAATATGATAAGGATTATAAAATGAACCCCAATCATGCATTAATTTAATTAAATGATTCCATTTCATCCATTATGTTCCAATATTTAGTAATATGTCATATTTTAGACATGTATATGATATTATGACTTTTATAGTATTTAATTTTAAAAAAAGTCAACCATTTCACACTAGTAATTTTAATAAAAATAAATTTTTTATTATGAGATTTTCAAGAAGATACTTTTTATTATATCATGAATTATTTAAGATAAAAAAAATTTAATTCATCAAGCTAATTTATTCTCTCATTTTGTTGAATAACTAATAATATTTAATACTTTCAAAATGCATATGAAGAAATTATTTAATAAAATAAAATAAAATAAATGATATGAAAATTTCTAAAAGTAATATATTTTCTGGTAAATAATATGATCAATGAATTTTATTATTGATAATGAAATTTCAGGGATATGATTAAATATTTTTATGAAATTTTATGTGTTATAATGATATTATTAATTATAAAGTTATTAATAGTTATAAAAATTAAAATTATAGATATTTTATAATAAATAATATTTTATTAAATTTTATTCAATTTAAAATAAAATATTATTTTGAAATGTTACTAGGGTATGGTTTAAAATATCATACATGGTTCTTTAATGGGAAATTTATCATTTTATAGTAATTATATTGACCCTCAATGATAAAATATCTTTGTTGTGACGACATGTCTAAAAATTGTCAACAAAGGGTTAACACAAATTTATAATGTAACAAATGAAATATAAACTTGTCAAAAAATTAAAAGATTATATTATTATACCCCATACTAATCATATATTATAAATAAATATGTAAGGATCCTTTTTTAATTGAAAATTAATTTCTAATAATTTAATATTTTGAGAATTTCTAAGAGTTCCCATATAATCTCTTATAAAAGTGAACTTCTTCATCTCAATCCATAAAAATGAAAAACCAAATTTGATCATCCATTTCAATTCTAAATTCAATCGAATAATCTCTATAATCACTCTGGGGGATTTTTTTAGGCATAAATCAAAACTTGTTTTGATTAATGCGTAAATCTATTGAGTTTTTCAAAAATGAGGTATTTATTATCCTCTTGTTTTTGTTTTTTATTCATCCAGTACCTTCAAATATTCTTAATCTATTATAAAATAATAACACTAGTTTCCTCTATATACATATATTATAAAAGTTTAATTCATAAACCATATCCATCACCAAACGCCTTCAAATGGGAAAAGAATTAATTGTTTGTGTGTACGAAAGAATACCGCCTCGCAAATTGATATAAGATGGTTTCTATCACTATCTCCCAATAATTGTGATAATTTTATAAATAATTATTATATTTAATAGTCATTAAATATTTATTATCATAAAAATATAGTATATCATTTATCTCCATACCATTCATTAGACAAAAAAATGATAACTTCATTCATGTGTATGTGTGGACTACCATCTCCACAACGTGATGTGATTTGGTTTTCATTACCAAATCATATTATATATATATATTAAATTAATTAATATTTAATATATTACATTATTATTATTCTAGAAAGAGAAAATATTACTTACCTTCTCTAAATAATATTTATTAAAAAAATTTACATTACTCATGCATTCTAACGAACTACCATCTCAATGATCGTAACATATTTCATTTTTAATAACCATAAAAAATAGTCAAATTTAAAAGTATAATTGATTTATAAGTACATTATTTTTTTCATTAATATTATTCTTGAGATAATGTAATAATTAACACTTTGACCATAGTCAACCCACTGATGTCAATTCAGTCTTATATACCAAATATTTCTAAAACCTCTAATGTGAACCTAATGATTAAGTAATTTTTATTACATGGAAATAAATGAGATAAAAATACTAATAACCCCACCAATTTTTCTTAATAATTTATATAATTAACCTAATTTTATTATTTAGGAAGACAATGATCATATTTGACGATTCAAACTCAACGTAAGGTTTCATCATCTTGATTTTGATTCATTGATTCACATTGGATGTTTTTCACTTATATATGTTTATGAGGTGTATATACTAAATATTTTACATAATTATTTATAATATATTTTTTCATAATATTTATATATTCATTTGAATTTATTCTATCATGGATATTATTATTCAAATGTTTCCAAAGATCTAACTGTTTACATCACAACCTAATTATATTTTGAGATTTTGTATATTGAATCCTTTATTGGGGAATATTTCACCTTAATATCCATGATTTTTTTTAAGAATAATTTTTTTAAAAACAATACTATAATAGTTTAAAATAAATTCTAATAAGGTTTTAATTTTTACAAAATGGTTAAAAATGGATATTTTTTCATTTCTCAAATAATGTAATTTGTGAATTTTATGAAAAACAATAGGAAGGAATTTTTTCTTGTCTTATGCAGAAAGTGTTGATTTTCTTGATTTCAAAAATAAATCATTCATTTAGGATTTCATTATAATTTTACTACTGTTTTATTAAAAAGTAGTGATATTAATATTGAAAGGATATTTTCCACAAGATTTATACAAAGTGGCCTTTAAAAATCATTATTAATCTTTATTAGAATCCATTGATGTTATATACAATTTATTATGGATATGATCCAAGGATGCCATCCATATGTTTTCTTGGGATTATTTATGATTATGAATAAATGTTCTCTATTAAAATATTTTGTTTTAAATGAGTTATTTAAAGATGACATGTTTATGAAACCAATTTATTTCATGGGTAATGACATGTTGAATGGTTGATGATCTTGTGGAAAAAATATGATTTATTGTCATTATCTGGGAGATGAGACCAATTTTCTAAATAAAATCATTTTTTATTTTTTGTATGAAAATATTATTTTGGGGGTTCAAAAGGACTCAAAATTTTTCATTCCATGTAAATTATTTTTTAATGAAATCCTAGTGGTTTTCTTTGTAGAGCAAAAAATAGAAAATAGTTCCCTTATTAGAGATGTTTCTTGAACATTCATTCCAAATATATGAGGTCATCATAAAATAGCTCCAGTGAAATTTAATGGATCACATTGGTCTATACAAAGGTATTTTAAGATAATCATACCTTTTTGGGTGGAATTATTTACTACTATTGGACTATCATAATTATTTATGTCCAATTCGTGAGTACTTCATTAATTCTCATGTATGAAATCATTCACCCTCGAGATAAAAATTAATTATTATCATTCATGGATTTTAAAATCATATATATGTATACAAGTTTCTTCATCAATGGAGATATATATACATATCCGAGGATCACCATCAATGGTTCACTTTTACGAGAGGATTAATGATTATTTTATCATTTATTACCATGTTGTTGGTTTTAAACCACATAGTAGGGAACTCTAGAGTTTATAATTATCTATTTATAGATTATTTTTATTTATAATATTACAATAACCATTATAAGGTATTATTACAAATCCATTTGAGAGGAATAATAAACCTCATAGATCGATTCCACTTAACGAGACACATCAGTCCTTTAAAGATTATTTAACAAGGACCAAAACATGTTCTTTAAAATTATCTGGTAAAGAAATTGAGGAGAAAGTTTATTTTTCAAATATTGTTGTTAGAATATGATGAGTTATCCAATAGAACCAAGAAGGGGCTTGGGATGCTATTAAAAACATTTACTTACTCAGAATGCAAGTGATATAGAATTAGGGTAGACATTTTGGTGATGGGTTTTGACCTCATGGAGGCTTCCTATGAATTCCATTTAGATGGAAATAAAAATCCATGCGGTTATGGTTTGGGTTGAGGACCAATGCCTATTGAGTTTCTATATTGGTTATTCATAATGGGAATGTGGTTCATTGAGAGTATTGACATGGGTATTATACTGAATAGAATGCCCATCAACATGGATGCATGACTTCAAGGACCCTCACATATGGTGTCCCTCTGAATAAAGGCAAGAGTTTGAATTGTAACAAGATTATATAATGAGTCATGCATCTAACAAGGTATGTGTTATTATAATTATTATCCTACATTCACATTTTAGTCATTCTCATATGTGATAAAAAAATGGAATTTTAAGATAAAAAAAACACATGATGTAAAGACCCGTAAAATTCAAGAAAATTTTTTTTCTTCATTTTCTTTGGGATTTAACAAGAACTCAGTTTCTGACGGCACTTGATTCGGAGGCCCGGTGTGCCCGGAATATCTATCTGAAGTTTAGCTCGGGTACGTTCAGTGAACGAACGAGTGGGAATTCCTATCTTTTGAACTGGTGCTCAGAATCGAATTCTGAGGGCACCGATGGAACCGCAGCGCCTGTAATTGCTTAGGAACACCTGTTCCAGAGTTGCGTTTTCATGAGAGAAGATGATAAAAATTGTGGATGTTTAATTTATAATTTAACTACATTTTTTATTTTCTTTAAGTGGTTTAAGGCTTTGGGTGGAAGTTGGGTAACTACCCAACATCCCAAGGGAGGTTATGATGGTGGTGGGGCCCACAAAAACCCCACCCCTTCATATTCTTCAACCCCCCTCAACTCACCATTAGTTTTTGAAAACTTATGTTATTATTTAACTGAGTTAAGTGTGGATGTTTGAATTTCAAAAGCTTTGTTGAGTTAATAAAATAAGTGAGGTACTTATTTTATTTGGGGACTTGTTGCTTGAGAGGTTTGGTAGAAAAGCTAAGGTAAGCTATAAGTTCTACATCTTCTTCGTCAAAGAACACGAAGAATGCGAAAAACGCATCAAACTCCATCGAAGAACGCCGAGTCCTCGGAGACCGACTACGCGACGCCGTATAAAGCGACGGTTCTTCCACGACATCTTCTTCCGCGACGTCTCCTTCTTCAACGTCTCTTTCCGCGACGAATCCTCGTTCGACGAACCTCCATTAAAGCTAGCTTGAGGTAGGGGTTTATGCGTTTTCTTTTCGAGATTTACTCCCGTTCATTATCCACATATAGTTGGAATGCATGCTATCAATTAACGGGAGGAGGCCGGACCGCACAAACACGGCCGACCCCCTCCCTTTTGTTTTCATGTGGTTGCGGTACAACGGGAAGTGACGCAGTGCCGTCACACCACGTGTGAACGAATGTCAAGAATGCGCGATGCCGACGCGCCACATTCCTTAATTTATGAACCAAGTCGCGTCGCCGTCACGCCGTGACAGAGAACCGAAAAAGCACCGCGGCTGGAGCAGGGCCGCAGCGGAGGGGTGCGGCGTCGTCGCGCCGCACAAGACGAATGATGACCGCAGCCGGTACCGGGCCGCGGCAGAGCAAGGGAACTGGCGACCGGAAATGGGCTGCCGGCGTCGGAGGGGGACCGGCGGCCGAAGACGGGCCACCTGCTTCGGAGAAGAGAGGGGGCCGGCCGTCACCGGTCCCATGGCGGCAGGAACCGGCTGGCCAGAGTGGCCTATCCGGTCAAGGGGAATCCGGGGGTTCAAACCCCCTGTCGGCCAGCTAGCGGCCCCCATTAAGGGGGGTCGCGGTTACAAAAAGCGGCGGGCAGCGCCCCCCGCAAACCGAACGGCTCTGCCGTTCGGCCGAGCCAGCTGGAGCCGCACGCCAGCGAGCTGGGCTGCCGGGCTGGGTCGCGCCCAGCCGGGCCGACCCGGTTCGGGCTGACCCAGGGGGTCTCGGGCCGGGTCGATTCGGGCCCAAAACCCCCATTTTCGGACCCTCTTCGGTCTTTTGCCCATATAGTGGGCTATAGACCTCCGATCAATGCACCGTCAGCGGAGATGCGATCCTTGGATTAAGACGGTCGTTTCGACATATTGCACTCAAGGTTTTGGAATACTTTGGGTTCGACCGAGTTGGTTCTTACATGAAACCAACCGGGCCCTCGGAGCGGAAACACTCATAACCTGAGCTCCAGACGTCCGATTGACGTGCCGTCAACATTGTTAGATTCCTCTTAGTGAGACAGATGTTTTGGATTACTCCACCCGAGGTTTGGACGCATGTGGAGTATGTTCGGGTTGGTTTGAATTAAAAACAAACCGGGCCCCTGGGACGAAAAAACCAGGAACTCTCAGACTGGGTGTCCGATTGACGCACCATCTGTTGCGTTGAGTTCCTATTGATGATACAGAACTTTTGGATACATCAACTCCGGACTTTCTGTCGGTTTATGTATCGGCCTCTCGGCTCGTGGAGCGGACCCTCCCAAACGAGCTTGCTGTGTGTGGGAACCCTAGAGCTGGCGGCGTTGCGACTCGACGACGACGACTGTACAGAGATCCTCAGTGGATTCGACGACGACGACTACAACACTCAGTGATCCTACTTGGATCATTGCTACCGATCCTGTGTGGGTCCGATCCAATGTGGGTCAGCGCTCAGCAGTTCTGTGTGAGCTGGCGCCTACAGATTCTGTGTGGGTCTGATCCTGTGGGGGTCTTTGCGGGGGTTAGTTACCTATCGATCCTTTGTGGTTCAGATCCTTTGTGGGTCATTGTGGGGGTTAGTACCTATCGATCCTTTGTGGGTCCGATGACTTATATGAATCAGTGGCTATATCTGATCATCTTTACCGTTATACGAAGAAGTATACTTGTGTGAGCTGAATCCTATATTGATTTCCTATGTGGATTGTGTTGTGCTATCCTGTGTGGATTTACGTTTTGCTTTCCTGTGTGGACTGGGTTGTACTTAGGCTCAGATTTTGTAGCCGAATGAGAATTGATAACTTAGGTAAATGTATGGGCATATACCAAATAAGTGTCGGTTGTTACTTTGTGATTGTATCTTTCCTTTGTGGTTTATCCTTTGTGGATTCTGGGAGACCTTTGGGGGTCTCGGGGTCCCTACTGAGTAGCTTAAACCCACCCATGCTCGGGCTATGCCCGCACTACGTTGTGTTGGATGCAGACGATGGACAAAGCTGATTGTGGTTGAGGCTTGCGGAGTAGGACGGTACCTGGAGGTAGACCACTAGGCGGAATGTACTCGGAGTGGACGGTTGGACCCGAGGACCTGTGGAGGGTATCTGTACTCACCCTTTAGGTGGGTGTCCCAGTGGACGACTCGACGTTTTGACTTACTTTTCAGATGATGTTTTCCCTTTCGATTTGTACTATACATTCAGTTTGGGTTTGTATTCTGGCCCACTTACTTTTCCTCCGTTACTGTTGTACTCAGTTTTTACTTAGTGTTTACTTCTTCTGCTTGCTTACTCTATGGTGTTTGTTTAGTTTACAAAGGCAATGCCTTCCCTTTTTACCGGGATTTATGCCTCAGTTCTAGTCGCCAGCCCCTAGCCTATGGAAGGCGGGCATGGGGTAGTCACGGCACGAGCCCCGAGTACGGGTCGTGACAAATTGGTATCAGAGGAGTTCAGTTCTAACGTAGAACTTTGGACTCTGATCATTTTCTATGTGAAGCAATACTGTTTAGCGTATTGGGTGTGGTTATCCGTCCAGGGA
This sequence comes from Viscum album, assembly GCA_963277665.1. NCBI lineage: Eukaryota > Viridiplantae > Streptophyta > Magnoliopsida > Santalales > Viscaceae > Viscum > Viscum album. The sequence goes on along the minus strand of OY728143.1, from coordinate 1,704,617,338 downwards.
GTCCAGTGTTGGTGCGGTGGCCGACGTATCCGTACAGCAGGACCCTGACTTCTGATTTCCAACTTAATGCACGAAAACATTGATTTCATGTGTGTTTCATGTTTTCTTTGTGATTACTTGTGTCAGCTCACCAGGTATATTGTTCTGACTGTGGCGCACCTGTTTCCCTTTCAGGATGGCCCCACAACAGCAGCCAGCTAGGGTTCCGACAGTTGTACATGACGACATCCCGCCGAGCGACGAGGCCTCGGTGCAGGGCCCTTTGACAGCTGAGGCACCAGCGGTACCTCTACCCGCCGAGCCACCGATGATTTCAGTCCCAGTCTCTGACGATGCACGTCACCTTAGTGCACTGCACGAGTTTCAGCGCCAGCGACCGCCCAGGTTCCGCGGGTAGACGGACCCCCAGGCAGCCGAGGACTGGCTGGAGGCAGTGGTACGAGTTTTCCGGTTAGTGAGGACACCATCAGACCTCATGGTGATCCTCGCAGCGAGCCTACTACACGCGGCAGCAGGCCGATGGTGGAGCATGATGCTCTAGGGGAACGATGAGGCATCTCTCCTTTGGATGGAGATTTAGAGCCTCTTCCTCTCGGGGTTCTTCCCAGCCACCCTCCGTGCATTACGCATCCAGGAGCTTCTACAGCTGCGGTAGGGCAGCTTGACAGTCGCCCAATACTCGGTGAGATTTACCGATCTCTTACGCTACTCGACAGACATGGTACAAGACCGATTCTTCCGATCCCATACCTTTGAGGAGGGATTGAGGCATGAGATCAGGGATCGCTGATCTCCCTCAGCATTTTGACCCAGGAAGGAGTACTGGAGTGAGCCCTTTTGATCGAGAGTTTTCTTACTGAGTCTACACCAGCAGCGAGACCCACCGCAGGGCGGAACGTTGCAGAGTCTTCTGCAGTAGGCAGTTGATGGATGACTCATGGGTCCAGGCAGACCAGAACCTCAGGCAGACGACCTCAGGACACTGGCTCAGCTGTGCGGGGAACACAGCGCGGAACCAGTCTTTTGAGAGGAAGAAAGTGCTACGCATGCGGCGGGCAGGGCCACATGGCTCATGACTGCCCGACCCGTCGTGCAGAGGAGGAGCAGACGGTTGAAGGACCACCCAGGCATAGGCAGAGGGTCGACCGTGGCGGTCCACGGGGAGCAGGCGGACGAGGCAGAGGAGCTGGCTGAGCAGCAGGTGGTGGGCGACGCTTTGAGACTCTACCACCCCCACCACAAAGAGGTCCACCCCGACCACAGGGAGCTGGAGGGCAGAGACAGGCACAACTCCAGGCAGCAGAGGCCTATGACCATGGAGTGCCGAGATGATTCGTGGTACTATCTGTGTCTATTCCACCCTTTTTGCAGTTCTTATAGACACAGGAGCGAGTCATTCTTTCATAGTCGCTGTCCTTTTTCGGAGCTCAGAGATTCTGACAGAGCCGTTGGCTCAATCCTTATGGCTATAGACTCCTACGGGAGCAGAATCGACGATTACGCACTGGTTCCGGAAGTATGAGATTACTCTAGGAGGTGAGGGCTTCAGCTTGGATCTTCTTGTAGTGGCGTCGAGGCCTTACGATGTCATCTTTGGCATGGATTGGTTATCTACAGTCCATGCACAGATTGACTGTATTAGGTGCAAGGTGCGATGTGTACGCACCGACAGGAGCAGGGTCACCTTCACCGGCGAGAAGGGAGCCTTTGCAGCACAAGTTGAACTCTCACAGAGGAGATGATAGCCCATCACTCATCAGTTGGCTAGCCTCATCCTAGGATCAGTTGATATGCGGAGTCCTGGTTTTCCTATAGTGGTGGATCAATATGCAGACGTTTTCCCTGACGACGTCCCAGGGATACCTCCTCGTAGAGAGGTAGACATTTATATTTACTTGTACCCCGGTACATCCCCGATATCGCCTCTAGCATATTGGATGGCCCCCACCAAGCTTCGAGATCTACGGGTACAGTTGGAGGACTTGCAGGGCAAGGAGTTCATCTGACCCAGTGTTTCACCCTGGGCTTCCCCGATTTTGTTCGCTGAGAAGGCGGACGGGAGCTTGCGACTTTGTGTCGACTATCGTCGCCTGAACCAGGTGACAATGAGGAACAAGTATCCGATATCGATTATTGATGACCTCTTTGATAATCTCAAGGGAGCACGGTGGTTCTTGAAGATAGACCTCAGGTCAGGCTATCATCAGCTCAGAGTTCAGGACGAGGACGTGCAGAAGACGGCCTTCAGGTGTCGGTATGGCCACTATTAGTTCTTCGTTATGCCCTTCGGCGTGACCAATTCTCTAGAAGTGTTCATGGACCTCATGAACAGGATCTTTCAGCCATACCTCGACCAATTTTTCGTGGTTTTCATTGATGACATTTTGATTTACTCGAACACTAAGGAGGAGCATGCCTACCACTTATGGGTTGTACTGGATACACTCTGAGAGCACCATCTTTATGGAAAGCTCTCGAAGTGTCAGTTTTGGATACGCGAGGTCCACTTCTTGGGACACTTCATCTCTGAGGCGGGAGTTGCGGTGGATCCCACGAAGATCGAGGCAGTACTAGCTTGGGATCCACCCAGGAGCGTGATGGAGGTACGATGTTTCTTGGGACTATCTGGATACTACCGGAGATTCATGCCAGACTTTTCCAGAGTTATGGCAGCACTCTCTGCTTTGACGAAGAAGGGAAAACCCTTTGTATAGTCAGACAGATATCACCAGATCTTCCAGAAGCTGAGACACAGATGGACCGATGCACCTATCTTGAGGTTGCCTGAAGAGGGAGTAGGATACGTAGTCTACTGCGATGCATCAGGGACCGGACTCGGATGTGTCCGGACGCAGGAGCGGGAAATGATTGCCTATGGATCATGTTAGTTGAGGCCACATGATCAGACCTATGCTATCCATGACCCGGATTTAGCAGTAGTGGTCTTCGCTCTAAAGACATGGCGACACTATCTGATGGGCGAGCACTTTACAGTCTATTTTGACCATCAGAGTGTCAGGTACATCTTCTCTTAGAAGGACCTGAACCTGAGATAACGGCGATGGCTCGAGTTCCTCCAGGACTATGACTTTGAGATAGTCTATACCCCTGGGAAGGGAAACGTGGTAGCCGATGCTCTCAGCAGGAGGACGAGCATTCAGCTACTTGGGGAGGCGATAGAGAAGTTAACCGCTCTATTGATATCCTTCGTGGATAGAGATGGAGCATCCTTCCATCAGTCACTCCTCCATTACTGCAGCGGGTCAGAGAGGCACAGCGTGGGGATGCTGACTATGAGACGCGGCATGCGCAGATATCGTTAGGGAAAGCAGCTGATGGTTTCTCCTTTGGAGCAGAGCACGACGTCTTTTTCAGAGGACGTACCTTGGTACCAGTTGATTTACGGGAGGAGGTGCTGAGAGAGTTTCCCAATTCACCTTTGGTGGTATATCCTGGAGTGGCGAAGATGTACCAGGATCTCAGACGACAGCACTGGTGGTCGGGCATGAAGAAGGTTGTGGCGGAGTTCGTTTCTCGATGCCTCACCTTCCAGCAGGTGAAGGTAGAGCACCAGGTACCAGCAGGCTTGGTACAACCTTTGGAGGTTCTAGAGTGGATGTGGGACGACATATCTATGGACTTCGTGACTAGACTTCCACGCACTTCCAGAGGTCACGAATCTATCTGGGTGATTATCGAAAGACTCACCAGGTCGGCACACTTCTTACCCATCTGAGAGCAGAGCTCAGTGGGGAGCTTTGGGCATCTCGATGTTCAGGATATTGTACGGCTTCACGGTGTGCCATCATCTATCGTCTCCGATCAAAATGCTCGCTTTAATTCCCAGCTTTGGAAGGGGTTGCAGGAGGCGTTCGGGATGCAGCTACGTCTGAGCACTGCTTTTCACCCTCAGAAGGATGGTCAGATGGAGAGGACCATTAATAATCTCGAGGACATGCTCCGCGCATGTGTCCTCGACTTTGGTCGCAGCTGGGAGGACCACCTACCCTTGGTGGAGTTCACGTACAACAATAGCTACCACTCCACCATCGGTATAGCACCATACGAGGCATTGTACGGCCGACCTTGCAAATATCCTTTGTGCTGGATAGACCCTAGAGAGTCAGCACTTGTGGGACCAGAGATGGTCCAGGCCACGACAGAGAAGGTCTAGGTCATCCAGGAGCGGATGAGGACATCTCAGAGCTGGAAGAAGTCTTATGCTGATAGGAGGTGTAGGCCACTAGAGTTCGAGGATGGCGACCACATCTTCTTGCGGGTCTCACCTTGACCTGGATTACAGAGATTTGGCCGAGGCGGAACGTTGTCTCCACGCTTCATCAAACCATTCCAAGACCTCACCAGGATTGGCGAGGTGGCTTATCGCCTGGCTCTACCACCTAAGTTGCACCGGGTGCACGACGTCTTCCACGTATCTCAGCTGAGGAGATACATGCACGACCCAACACATATCATTGACCATGGGGAGCTTGACGTTAATGATGGGGAAACTTTCGCAGAGGTCCCGGTGGAAATCAAGGATTGACAGGAGCGGGTCCTACGTGTACGGTCGATTCCTCTGGTGCGCATCAGATGGCAGCATGGGAACCTCCAGGAGAGCACTTGGGAGAGGGAGGCTCAGATGCGTGCTCAGTACTCACATTTGTTTCCCTAGTTTTCGATGTATCTTTACGGGGAAGTAAAGCCCTGAGGGGGGAGTAATGTAAAGACCCGTAAAATTAATGGATATTTTTTTTATTAATTTTCTTTGGGATTTAACAAGAACGCAGTTTCTGACAGCACTTGATTTGGAGGCCCGGTGTGCCCAGAATTTCTATCCAAAGTTTAGCTTGGGTACGTTTAGTGAACGAATGAGCGGGAATTCCTATCTTTTGAACCGGTGCTCGGAATCAAATTCTGAGGGAACCGATGGAACTGCAGCGCCTGTAATTGCTTATGAATACCTGTTCCAGAGTTGCATTTTCACGAGAGAAGATGATAAAAATTGTGGAAGTTTAATTTATAATTTAACTGCATTTTTTATTTTCTTTAAGTGGTTTAAGGCATTGGGTGGAAGTTGGGTAACTACCCAACTTCCCAAGGGAGGTTATGATGGTGGTGGGGCCCACAAGAACCCCACCCCTTCATATTCTTCAACCCCCCCTCAAATCACCATTAATTTATGACAACTTATGTTATTATTTAACTGAGTTAAGTGTGGATGTTTGAATTTCAAAAGCTTTGTTGAGTTAATAAAATAAGTGAGGTGATTATTTTATCTGGGGACTTGTTGCTTGAGAGGATTGGGATAAAAGATAAGGGAAGCTTGAAGTTCTTCATCTTCTTCATTGAAGAACACGAAGAACGAGAAAGAAAGCATCAAACTCCATCGAAGAACACCGAGTCCTCGGAGACCGACTACACAACGCCGTATACCGCGACGGTTCTTCTACGACGTCTTCATCCAGGACGTCTCCTTCCGCAACGTCTCCTTTCGCGACGTCTCTTTCCGTGACGAATCCTCGTTCGACGAACCTCCATTCAAGCTCGCTCGAGGTAGGGGTTTATGCATTTTCTTTTCATGATTTACTCTCATTCATTATACACGTATAGTTGGACTGAATGCTGTCAATTAACGGGAGGAGGTCGGACCACACAAACACGGCCGACCCCCACCCTTTTGTTTTCTTGTTGTTGAGGTACGACGGGAAGTGACGTGGTGCCGTCACACAGCGTGGGGACGAACGTCAAGAATGCGCGATACTGATGCACCGTGGTCCTAAATTTATGAACCAAGTCACGGAGCCGTCGCACCGCGCCGGAGAACCGCAAAAGCACCGCGGCCGGAGCGGGACCGCGGTGGAGGGGTACGGTGCCGTCGCGCCGCACCAGACGAATGATGACCGCGGCCGGTACCGGGCCGCGGTGGAGTGTGGGAACCGGCAACCGGAAATGGGATGCCGGTGTCGGAGCAGGACCGGCGGCTGAAGACGGGCCGCCGGCGTCGGAGCAGGGAGGGGACCAGCCGTCGCCGGTCCCGTGGCGGCAGGAACCGGCCGACCAGAGCGGGCCGGCCAGACAAGGGGATGTCGGGGGTTCAAACCCCCGGCCGGCCAACTAGAGGACCCCATTAAGGGGGGCCGTAGTTACAAAACGCGGGGCCAGTGCCCCCCGCAAACCGAATGGCGCAGCCGTTCGGCCGAGCTAGGGGCGCCGTGTGCCAGCACGCCGGGCAGACCCAGGGGGTCTCGGGCCGGGTCGGTCCGGGCCAGAAACCCCCGTTTTCGGACCCTCTTTGGTCTTTTGCCCCTATCTAGGGCTACAGACCTCCGATCAACGCACCGTCAGCGGCGATGCGATCCTTGGATCGAGACGGTCGTTTAGACATATTTCACTCAATGTTTCGGAATACTTTGGGTTCGGTCGAGTTGGTTCTTACATGAAACAAACCGGGCCTCGGAGCGGAAATGCTCATAACATGAGCTCCGGACGTCCGATTGATGTGCCATCGACTTTGTTAGATTCCTCATAGTGAGATGGATCATTTGTCTTACTCCTCCCGTGTTTTGGATGCAGGTGGAGTACGGTCAGGTTGGTTTGACTTAAAAACCAACCAGGCCCCTGGGACAAAAGGCCAATAACTCTCAGACCGGGCGTCCGATTGACGCGCCGTCTGTTGCGTTGAGTTCTTGTTGACGATACAGAACATTTGGATACATCAACTAAATACATTTTTTCAATTGATGTATCAACCTCTCAGCTTGTGGAGCGGACCCTCCCGAATGAGCTTGCTGTGTGCGGGAACCCTAGAGATGGCTGCGTTGCGACTCGACAACGACGACTGTATAGAGATCCTCAGTGGATTAGATGGTGACGACTACAGCACTCAGCGATCCTACGTGGATCAGTGCTACCAATATTGTGTGGGTCCGATCCTATGTGGGTCAGTGCTCAGCGGTTCTGTGTGAGCCAGCGCCTATAGATCCTGTGTGGGTCCAATCCTGTGTGGGTCTTTGCGGGGGTTAGTTACCTATCTATACTTTGTGGGTCAGATACTTTGTAGGTCATTGTGGGGGTTAGTACCTATCGATCCTTTTTGGGTCCGATGACTTAGATGAATCAGTGGCTATATCTGATCATCTTTACCGTCATACGAAGAAGTATACCTGTGTGAGCTGAATCTTGTATTGCATTCTTATATGGATTGTGTTGTGCAATCATGTGTGGATTTATGTTTTTCTTTTCTATGTGGAATGGGTTATACTTGGGCTCGAATATTGGAGCCGAACGAGAATTGATGACTTAGGTAAATGTTTGGGCATATAGCTAAGAAGTGCCGGTTGTTACTTCGTGATTGTATATTTCCTTTGTGGTTTATCCTTTGTGGATTCTGGGAGACCTTCGGGGGTCTCGGGGTCCCTACTGAGTAGCTTATACTCACCCCTGTATGGGCTATGCCCGCAGTACGTTGTGTTGGATGCAGATGACGGACAGCGCTGATCGTGGTTGAGGCTTGTGGAGCAGGACGGTACCTAGAGGTGGACCACTGGGCAGAATGTACTCGGAGTGGACAGTTGGACCCAAGGAGCTGTGGAGGCTATCTGTATTCACCCTTCATGTGGGGGTCCCAGTGGACGGATCGATGCTATAGATTACTTTTCAGTTTCTGTTTCCGTTTCGAGTTGTACTTTACTTCCAGTTTGGGTTTGTATTCTGGCCCACTTACTTTTCCGCCATTACTATTGTACCCAGTTTTTACATAGTGTTTACTTCTTCTGCTTTCTTACTCTGTGGTGTTTGTTTACATTACAAAGGCAATGCATTCCCTTTTTACCGGTATTTACGCCTTGGTGCTAGTCACCATCCCCTGGCCTATGGAAGGCGGGCTTGTGGTAGTCACGACAAGAGCCCCGAGGACGGGTCGTGACACATGATCCCCTTTGTCTAATGGTGGATGAGGTCTGAGCTATAGGAGAATAATAAAGGGAATTGAATTCCACATATCCTCTTTGACTTCATTACTATTCTAGTCACAACTAACTACCCATATGGCTATAGACAATAATAAAATTCTTGGGTAGTATCCAAGAGGGATCTCACTATCTTCATTCCATAGAAGATGGTTGGATAATACACTTTCCCACAAAGGGTGAAGAATGTGTCATCCACTCTCTCCCTACCTAGAGAAGTTGGTCCCTAGTCTTATAGGAAATAAGGGATGAAAATTTTCTATGACATGGTATCTATGATATTCCAGTCCATGATACTACCCCTATGGTATAAGTCCTCAAGGCAAATGGATTCATAGCTACATGCACCATTGTGACCCTACCCATAGGGTAGGACACGTGTGGAACACCTCTGAAAGAAGGAATGCATAATCGAATGGGAGACATGTTGGTGTGTATCATACCGTGGTCATGAAAGAATTGAGGCATTATTGGTGGATTTAATTTTTTCTACCCTCAAACGGGGGAACTAAAGGAATAAGATCCTTGGAATTAGTGGCATTAAAGTGGGCCTAGAATCTGTCTTTCATAGGTAATGTCTTGGAGAGTAGAAGGTTCTTCATGGAGAGTATGATTTTTAGGAACTAGAAGTGTATCACACATGGTAAACCTATGTAAAATGGATATTACATAGGTGATGGATAACATGGGAAACAACACAAGGGTGAGTAATTGATCAAGGCACCAAGGGTTTCTTTAGGTACCCTTGGATAGGTCTCGTGAAAGTCCTGGATTTGGAGAGGGGCCTTCATGCAAGTTCTTTTCAACTGATGGATGGGGTCCTTGAATTTTTATTTTCTGTTTCATACCATGGATGTACTTTTATTCCATTATCCCCATTAACCCCCTCCTCTGTCGAGTTTTGGTGGTCTATTTGAATGATTTTTGAGTGACTGGAAAAAGGGGATATGAAACCAGTGTTCTAAATATTCTATCACATTTTAAATCAATAAATTTGTAGTATAATGTTCCCATTGTAGGGGAAAATAATGATATCCTGGAAAACGGATGTCCCCAAGTAGGTACCCTCTAAAGGTACCTGTATTGGTACCTCGTTTTGGGGTGGAAAAAACATATGTGAATTATACAAAATGTGTGCGCTAGTATCTTGGTGAACATGATGTGTACACGCAGGCCAACCTAGGTGAACCTACTCCTCCATACCACATGAATTATTCCCACAACCCTTCTTAGAATCACCATTGACTTTTGGTCCCTACCCTTCAGACCGGTCTCTTTGCTACTATTAGTAGACCCCATCAGAATTAGGGTGTCTCTCCATGAACTTTTCGGGAGTGTTTAATCACATTTTGGGTTGTGATACAAACAACCCCACCTCTCATTTCAAATATAGGTCCAAATCCCAATTGGGGGTTATCACCACCATTAAATTGGACTTTTAATCAATAGAAATGAATTTACATCACTATATGTGTGGGAATTGTTGCATCACATGGAAATCCAATCTGCTTCTTCCATCATAAAGAGGTATTTCTAGTAAAACTGGATATTTGGTGCCTATATGAGGATCCCTTCATGAAGTGTATAGAAAATTGAATGTATTTCATTTTTAATTGAAAATAAATAACTATTAATAATAGATTCATTCAAAATAAAAAAAAATTCTTTTATGGTATTCGTAGAGATCATTGTTGTATTCCAAAATCTTTTCTCAGACTATGGATATATCTCAACTATGGGTAGATGCTCAACCATTTTTAGGGGAATCTGCACATAGAGAGTATTGTTTGATTTTATCAAAGGTCATATGGACCTCTCTATATACATTATGTATTTTATGTCACTTCCCTATTTTTTCTTACGTTAGATATGAAGAATACATTGTAGGAGAGACATGGATTTCTATAAAACACCCTTTTTATGTATTCATCATAAAATGATTTATGCCTCTATTCTGTCAATTTCATGATAATTTCCTAAACCATATATATCATAGATCTAACGATCTAAGAGTTGACTTTACACTTGGGAGACAATTGCAGATTTTCAACCTAGCAAGTATAATGTCTATTTTTTTGGGAAGATTAATATCATGACAGTAGGGCTAATGTTATTGGTGTTTTAGGTCAAACATTTTTTAACATCAATTTTTGAATGATAACACAAAAAAAGATCATTAGAGATTAATTTTTTGATATTATTCGAATTCATAAATGGGGATCTTCATGCATGATTTTGTGATTTCTTGATCTGAAACATGATGTTATACATGAATACAAGGATGGAATGCAAACAATATTTGAAAGGTGGTGTCCATCTCGGTGGTGTATTATAGGGTTTATGGAGATATAATTGTTCTCTACAAGGGATGAAAATACCTCAGGTTTATAGGATCTTTTGATTGGTGACTTATTCAAATCTGACTGGGGAATACTACTACATAGTCAAAAAAATTCAGTAATCTGACATTCAATTACTAGTAGCAGGATAGTTTGTGAGGATTCAAATTTCTAAAGAAAAAAAATTGTAGTTTACCCTATGAGGGTTCTTGAAAATGAAGAGACCTTTTATATTACTATTATCCATGAACTGAATACCATTCATACATGAAATTGGATTGTGAAAAGGACGTTACATTCTAATAGATGTCAGACGTCAATGCGGAGGGCCCATCCTTGAAAAATGTTAGAGCATCATAAATATTAATTAGACATGACCAGGGCATGGACCGTGTAGTTAAAAAACTTATGTCAAGGAATTTATAGGTATATAATATGTTAGTTTAGTTCTGACCAAAATATTATAGATTTCAACCATTATGTGTAATCTATACAATTCTGTATTATAATATTAATGTACAAATGGGGAAGGGTAAAAATATTTAATATAATGGATTTTGAATGTAAATAGTGATATGGGAAAACATATATTTGGATATTACTAACATAGAATAGATCTCTCCAAATGAGGATTATATCTCTTATTGAGAGGCCCTTTTGATGAGAGAATTATCCAAAGGAATCTAGGGTGTTGTAATGCATAGATAAATAATTTCATCTTCGAACTGAATGAACCTTTGGGTGGTTGACTTATGAAAATCCAAATGGGTTTTATTACAAACTAGTGATAAAATGGTGTCTTTTTGAATCTAAATTTCAACTACCAATGGTTGTCGAAGGATTATTGAGATTTGTATTGTTCTAGACATATAGTTTAGTATTTTTGTAGGATATTTCCAGAATATGGGAGTATAATTTCATATCAATAGTATCACGAATTGGTTAAAATTATATCAATATTAGGCCTGATCCATACCATGAGAAAATGATTTTATTTCTGTATTTTGGTTGGACTGGGGAATAATAATAGGGAGTCACTACGTATCTCGTAGGATTGAGAATAAATCCACACATAGTTTATAAAGAACCGTGAAGGTTAAATTTGGGTGGAAAAGATTTAGTTCCAAAACATGGAATGGAAATATTATGGCTAGATCATGGATTATATACACGGGTTGTATTATGTAAATTGTGAAGATATTAATCAAGCCATGAAGTTTCCAGAATTTTCATCAACTGTGTGGTTTAACATCATGATTTAAGTGAATGTGGTGTTCCTTTTACAGTCTTTCTAGAAGAAAAAATGGATCACTGATGTGAATTAGTAAGCCTTTATAATGTGAGTAATCCTTTACAAAAACTCCTAATCACACAAGTGATATTCATGGTGTGAGAAACTAGAAGAGGAAAGTGTTTCATCAACGAAACAAAACTGAAAAAAAGAAATACATAACCATATTGATTTTATGATGGTAAAACCTGGATATAAGATTTAGTTTTTTATTATTTGTATTATGGGAACATGAATCATGTCATATTTAGTTCTTGATAACCATGTAGTTTAGTGACATGTGGTGAGGAAAATTTACCATTGAAATGAAGCATGATGTATGGACTACCGAGTGAAAAAAATTCCATCATATTATGGACATGATTAATGAAATTAGAAACCATGATATTGGGGGTTCCTGAATCTGAAGGAGTTATATTGGAAAAAATGAAATTAATGGCCATGGACTATAATAGAATGATTTTTTCTATTATGATGTGGTTGGTACATACAAAGATTTGATAGGTATATCTTAAGGACTCATATAGGCCTAGTTGATAGGTTCTTTCCGTGGAAAACATATAAAAAGCCTACTGGGGTGTTTTAATTCATATACAAACAAATTCATCCTCTGGCTGAATGAACCTTTTGGTGGGTGAAATATGAAAATCCAACAAAGGAATATTACTAAATATTTTGAAAAGGGTTCCTTCAGGAATCTGACTTCCAAATATCGATTCTCGAGGAAAGATTATGGAAATACGAGACTTCCCAAAATAAAGGGTACGATTTGTTTAAGGAATATTACAGACTTGAAAGGGGGTAATTTGGACTGGATTTTTTTATGGAGTGCGGATAACCCTACACAAACTGATATATATATATATATATATGTGTGTGTGTGTGTGTGTGTGTGGGTGTGGGTGTGTGTGTGTCGGGGGGGGATCTATATTTCCCGAAAGAGCTCTTAAATGGGGGAACTAGAGATATATTCTTCATTATATAGATCTTATTTTCCACATTATAGGGGGGATTTGATCTTTTTAATCATTGGGATTTCTAGGACATAGGTTCTATGTGTCACTATATATCCCATTTTAGGATATAGTAAAGCGCACATAGTTCTTTTAAGGCACCCTATATAAGTTTGACCATTATATAGGGAGGGGGGATTTTTATGTTGTGAATGGATCTAGTATTGGAGATCTGGGATTCACTATATAAACTGTGATGAATTGAATAAAAACCCCCATAGTTCATGAATAATGGTTAGGTGAGATACCAACAATAATTATTGTGGTCCTCTCAAGCATAGATTGAATTTTTATATAATTTTTTATCATGTAACAAGGATGTGAACCATCCAGTTTTACATTATGAGGAAAGGATGGTATATTTTAGTTTAAAATATTGATACGAGGATATTAGTATATGTAGTTTAATGTCTTACGTATCAGACTATGATTTATGGTATTTTTGGTCTGTACAACAAGTATCATAAGATGCACATTTTAATGGTGTGTATACGGAACCCTCTAGCTATGTAGTTTAATGACATTAAAAAATTATTTTAGGGTCTTGATTTTTTAATCTTGTGAGATAGATAAAATATCATTATTTTAATGGTCCTATAATAGAGACCAAATATACAGTTCAACATTGTAAAATTGAGATGATTTTTGACTTCTATCTCAAGAAGTATTTCATGATATATCTAGATTTTTTAGCATCCACAATGGGTTCTCAATCCCTCAAGATTATGAAATATGATCCATTATATTGAACCTTGTGTATATAATATGGTTACTCCCACTATGGCTAAATCCTTGGAGGATTCTAATCTGGTATCATTGGAGTCCTGAGGACCAGTACCAATAACCATTCGGGGATCAAACACAATAAAAATATCTTGATACATATTATTCAATATGTTTCTATGGATTTTTTAGTGATTCAAGGTATGAAATAATCTATCATCAATTTCTCAAATTCATAAATCAATTTTTTTTTGGATTTACCAATATTTGGTAACAATACCAAATGGATATGTGGAGTGAGGGTAATTGGAATTTAATGGGAACGACGAATTTTATTTTTTAAACATGTTAATACATGGTAACCGTGTGGTAGTACATGTTGTTGTCTGATTGGACCACAAGGCATGGAACAACACATATGAAATATTATTTTATCCTTATACACATTCTTCTAGGGTATGTCTGATAAGGTCTTGTTGAATGACTATATCTACTTATTAGACACTACATGATAGAAGGTAAAGTTGTTGGATTTGATATTATACTCTAAATTCTACTTCCCCAACTCAATAGAATGGAATTTTTTCCATTTTCCATCAGTATTTTATGAGGGATGCAAAATATAGAAATGATATTGTATTTCATGATCCTGATTATGAATATCTTCCCAGTTTCATTGAGGGGTATTACCTTATCCCACTTTAAGAATAAGTGTGTAGAATATAGGTTTTATTTTAAATTCTTACCTATCAACGATGGATATGGACATACAACATCCATTTCCAATATATAAAATGGTCAGTGGTATTCGGTTTTATGTAGAAACTATGGAGGTTGGAAGATGAATTTGGAGTGAACATGGAATAAAATACATTTTTTGTAGACATATATGGCTTCCACCTTTATTGAATCTAGTTAATATTCAAGCCATTGGTTTTATGTGAAATATTGAATCATGGATGGAGGTAATAGAAGGTTCTCATATGAACTTATCTCATGTTAGTAATGGTATCTTCCGCATCAATGTATATGAGAATCACCCCATAAAATCCTCATTTATATATGAATTTTTAGTGATTTCTGCAATCAAAAATTTTAATGTTGGTTGATGATCATTGGATTTAATCCTTTAAAATATTTTTGAATGTGACCAATATTTTTTTAATGTATCCCACAATATAAATCATCTTACTCTTTGTGAGAACTCATGAATCAGAAATGGGATTGACTTCATTCAAATATTACATGCATAAATGAGAAAAATTTGAGACCATTTAGTGATTCAAAATGATGATGATTGTTTCATCATAATCTAGATCAACTAGTATCATGGTTTCATTCATCAACTCATCATCATAGGCATTATAAGATCATGGTATGTGGTTCAATGTGGGCTCCGAGGGAACTCCCTCAATGCCCATCAAGAATAGCTAATCAAGGGGATTTTTTCTTCTTTTCTAATATAATAATCCCTATTGATATATTTTTTGCTAACTCAGAATCGCCTTTCACCTCTAGGTAGACCAATATTATTTGATGTTCAAGTTCTATGCCTATAATGAGAGTCTGGTATTATACCTCACATTTTTAATAGCCATCTAACAACATGAAAGAGTAATGAGAGACTTACTTTATTGGATATTTTAGAATGATTCCCAACCTAAACTTATTGAATATAAAGAATTTTATTGTATTCCCATTTGGGATTCTGGATGCACTATCAAAATACAAGTCCAATGACTGGTATAAATCTTGGATAATAAATGATATATTAATATGGATATTTAGAATTCAATGAATCTTATCATATAAAAGGTTGTTCTGTAAAAAAACCTACTTTATTCTATCCATTCAATTCTTTACAAGGCACAAACATTATGTAAATATAATGCATGATACCACCAACCATCCCAAATGTCCCACCAACATAGGATGACTAAAGATATATTTGACATGTTTTTATAGGATTCCATGTGTACCTCTTTATGTTGTAGGTAGTGTATATATATCTGAAATATGAAGATTAATGATATGAATATTTTCTCAATGTCCGAATAATGTGTATGAGTGTCAGTCATGGTTCAACTAAGATAATAAAATATTTTTTTCAATACAAGTGTCATTCATTACTATAAGAAAACCGTCAAGGGATTGATCAAGGTACATAAACAATATTATGATTTTCTTCCCCTCAACAGAAAGCATTATCACTTGTGGGATCTAGGGTTATTTATTGAGGCAGTCAAATGATTATTGATAGTCATAGGTCCACTGATATTTGAACCAATTCTTCATTAGCTTGGTATAGGAAAAACACATTCTTGTGTGTTTTTCTATAAACTGTTGAATATAGAAATGGTTTCCATGAAAACCCATAAACTTTTTTTGTATTGTGTTCTTGAAATAAAATGTTATTCCTTTTTATTTTTAAGGTCGACTTTGATTTCATAGTGGTGTGTGATGAAATGAATAAATTTCGATGAGGTTTCCCTAAGAAAACATATCTAGGAGTTTTTCTTTAGGATATGTTGTCGTTATTTGTTCAATATGGTAACAAGATCATCCAAATTTTTAGAATGGTGTCAAGAATTTACCACAAGTCCATGTATGTAAAATTACACAAGCATCCCAAAGAAGGGTTTGAAATTCAGATGCATGGAAAATTGGTATGTAGTGCCAACAATCTTCAAGCCAACAAAAATTAACATATTTAAAAAATACAACATGAAATTCCATGAAGGTGGTGTATTATTCATCTACTTGGAACATTAGTATTAGATTATACATAGAATATCCATCCTTGAAGGAGAAGGCTTGATATCACAATGTTTCATCAATCTGTATCTTTGTGATCAAGACTAGGAAATCATTATTATTATAGAGTCGGATGAGATATTTGAAGCCGATATAGACACTGATTTAACCATTTTACTTAATTATATGGACAATAATGTCTAGCATTGTAAGATATGAGACATCTCAAATGAATTTATAATTGATAAGCCTATAAAATTTGGCCTATATTTTAGCAACATAAGTTGAGTGTGTTCTTATCACTACATGTTTATATCCATGTCGATTTTATAGAAATCCCAAGTGGGGAGTGGCCACCATAGTATTGAGGCCTAGAAGTTTTCTATAATTTTAGGCGAATATGTTTCGATGTAACTTCACGATAGAGGTGTACACATCTTTTTTATAAAAGGACATATATGCACTGATCGAAGTGGTTTTTGGGTTCTATTAGGTATCCTAATTTATTTCTATGAGTTAATCAATTGTGGTAGAGAAACCATCATTGAATATTGTAGATACAACCCTATGGTCATCCTCTTCATCAACTTCCACATTATCTTCATATTATTCATTTATGTTTGGGTAAATATGTAATTTATGAATAAATAGAGAGTTACAAGTGGAGTAGAAATTTTGAAATTTGGAATATGAAGAGAACCCCTATGACACCACTGACTATGGGTGATTTTTAATGTTCTGGAGGGGATGGAGTTGGGGATGGGGAAGGACAATGCTTTTCTTATTTAGGATCAGCTGATGTCCCTTATATCTATTTTGGAATTTTGGGTGAAATGATATCATTTTAATCTAATCTTTAACAAATTTATTGGGTTTATGAGACATTTTAAAGGCTACCATGATCAATTTTTGTGACTGATATCATTAACTTTGTTGAATATGAACCTATGTTTGTGTATATTCTATTTATTTGATGGATAATAATAACATATTTTTCACTACGATGGTTGAAGGGATTGAATGAGGTCACTTCTTGACCATTCTATTCCATGACCCAAGCAATACCATTAGTCATTTGCGGTTTCATTTTCTTTTGTTACACTCATCTTTCAGGGAACAAATGTTTGTGGAATTCAAATGGGGATTTATCACCATGAAATGTTCCAATTTTTCCATTACTACAATATTTAATTAATTCGTGGTATGATTTGGTTCTTTTAGATAGATGATGTAACCATGGTCTTCCCATAAGAACATTGAATTCCACATCATACCAAACAACAATAAATTCAATGATGGGTATAAGGTCCACAAACTGGTCCTTGAGATTGGTTTCTCCCATAGGATTTTATTCTATCTTGTAATAATCATTTAATTTCAAAGTGGAATGGGACACATGGTACTTGATGTGGCCCAGTTATTGAAGTGTTCAGATATGAATGAGGTTGACTCTCAAGGTTTTGTCGATGAATGATCATCATATATCAACATAATTTTTCAATTCAGATCTATAAAAAGGTTTTATATGTCCTTTTATACCATTCAATTTGTCCCACTCCATGAATGATATGGCTATGTGGAATTCCGTAGGATCTATCTTTTCACAATATACATCTGTAGCAGCATCCTCCACATCAAATTATTTAGGGCTTAGAAAAGATTTTATGAGTTCTCCCTAGAGGTTTTTTGATAGACATGGATCATCCAAGACCAACAACTTGGCTAGAAGTATAGAAAATTTCATAAAAAATCCTCACTCATGGGAAAACGTTATCTACTTCCAAGCATGGGGATGCACTTTTTAAGGAAATTTAAAAACATATGTACATTATATTGGTGGGTCATACCTTAGAATTTGAGTTAGAGGTACTTCGTTCCTCAGTGGGTTAGGTCAACCGGGTCTTCTAGAACACTATGGATGATTTTTAAATTACATATCATCTATCCTATATTTTTGGATGTTTGGGTAAGGGTGAATAGTGACATGTGTTTTGGAGAATTATTACATCTATTGATCTCACTAATGTTTTCTTAGATTAGTTTTGGTAGCATAAATAATCCAATAGGGGATATGGATGTTGTTTTAATTTTTGTTGCAACCACATATTCCCCTATAGCATCGAACCCTCTACCATCTTCACCATATTATGTAATTGGATATATAAAATTCAGGTTTTTAGTCACACTCTTCATTATATAAGGTATCTATTAAGTGAATAACATTAATAAAAATCATGATCAAAACATCATCTCATGGTGACTATGTCTGATAGGTTGAGTCTGGTTGTACCGTTTGGAGGGGCGACACTCATTATTCTAGTAATGAAGGCATGAAGTCCAATAGAATAAAATGAAACTTAGGGATTTTAGTGGTTTATTTTACTTTGTTTTATTATTAAATATATAGACACTTTTTTTCTTAGAATAATGGATTTTGGTGGACTATGGTTCTGATGGAGTTATTTATTTCATAGTAGATGAAGTCAAGGTCATAGACAGATATTTCAATATTAATATGATGATAACATGATTTTTTATTGTCGTTATGACAATACAATCATATAAATTATGAAATATCTTTTTAGGGACTTCCATCAATCCTTTCTCTTCCTCTAGATTGGAGGTAAAAAGAAGTGCTACCTGTGTTTGTGGAAGGCCAATCTTTACATACCCAGATTCCACCATTTTTAGAATGATATATTTGTAAAATCATTATTGAATAGTGTTCCCTAATTTTTGGTTGATGGGTAAATATTTTGGTAGGCCATTGATAACATATTCATCATGGGTATTCCTCATTATCATCTTGAGCAATTCATTTTTGAATTTAGCAATAAAGTAGATATGGATAAGGTTGTCTTATAATAAATAAACCATGTTCTTTATCACGTCAAATTGGTTTATCATGTGATCCATTTTATCATATTAAAAGGTAGATTTGTTTCTGATTCATAAGAGCTACAATAGAGAGATATAGTTTAGTTTTTGGAGGTTGAACTGGGGCAGTGGATGTCTTTAGTATAGTAGCAGGATCCTTTGAATTCTATTTTATTTTCCCTTGAGCTAAAATAATTTCCTAGGACTTTTACATGGTGAACAAGATTGAATCCACTATTTTAATATATTCATTATTGCATGATCCTAAATCCTTACTTTGTATCTCAA
The DNA here is from genome assembly GCA_963277665.1 of Viscum album. Taxonomy (NCBI): domain Eukaryota; kingdom Viridiplantae; phylum Streptophyta; class Magnoliopsida; order Santalales; family Viscaceae; genus Viscum; species Viscum album. The sequence continues at coordinate 1,704,598,083 of OY728143.1, read as the reverse complement.
AGGTACGAGTATTGTACGCAATTCTTCATGGATGTTCTCTATACAGATAGACATCATATTAACCTTGTGAAGATATATAATAATAGAGTAGTTAAACCCCTTATATCGAGTAATGAAATATGATACCCAATTATTCTCCCTTATTTTTCCATTATATAGGTCAAGGACTTTTGTGTCATTTAGTTTTGAGATAAATTTAAATTGAAACTATCGATGGTGATCATTCCATCTTATGATTGACTTAGATGGCCTACTAGTGTACCATGTGGAGGGTGTCAATTACACTATTTTTTGGAAGAATCAATGTTTAACTGCTTAATGTTCTATAGGAATTCCAATAATTGGATAATAGTATGACAAACAATGATTTAAATTCTTCTCTAACAAAACATTAAAAATTTGAAATGTTGGATCCATGAAATTTTGCAGGCTGGTGTCAGATAAACCCATTCAAGGTGGGGAAAATTTTCTAGTTACACTGGTGCACACTGTACTTCCACGTATTCCAATATAGTTTTATGTGACTCGATTGTTTTTTGGATCACATGAGGGATTTTTGGATGAATAGGGTCTAGTGGAGGGACAAAAATACTTCTGACCATCTAAGGTGGGCCTTCTTATACCTATGGTGGGTAACCTGATAGGGTGGTCCCAAAAGGTGTTGTCTAACCCAACCCTTGTTTTTTTGACAAAATGAGGTAACTCTTGTTACATTTTTATTATATGGTCCAAATATATTTTTCTTATATTTTTTACATGGAGTATAAATCCATGTTCCTTGTCATTTACTTGGGAGATCCCCCTTTGTTGATGTATCAATGTTTGGAGTGTGATTTGAGGCTCAATTTGTTGATCATATCTTGTAGTAAGTTTCCCATTAGGTAGTACCATTTCAAGTCTCTTAATCTCTTCCACATCTTACTATTACAAGGAAATTCATTCCTTGAGTGTAAGGGGTTGAAACCTTTCTGGAGGTGAGTGAGGAACAATATTTTTCTACCATTTTCAGGATTAAAATAACTTTGAGGAGGATGTAATGGAATAGTTGAGGGCATGAGAAAATTCAGATAAAGCATCCCATTTTAGGTATTAACACATTCTGAAATAATTTTAGAATAGACCAAATTTTAAAACATGACATCCTAATCATGATTCCATATTTTAGCGTCATGTATAGTAGGGTCTACAAGGGTGGTGTTGATGAAATTATTTGATACATAGAATATTATAGGCATTTAATTATTATTTTTGGGAGACATCCTTTGTTTAAATCATACAAGAGTCCTTGTATCCCCATATTCTAGTTCTCTTGGAAATTTTTGATGATAAGATATCATAAGGGATTATCAAGAATATTTTATCATCCATGTTCCAAGAGAGAATGTTGGGTCATAGGTTTGGAAAAACAGAGGGAATTCATTCTAGGATGTTCCCTCTTATTGCATAAAGAAATTATTTTATTCAGTAGGAGGTTTATGAGGTAATAAATCCCTCATCATTCTATGATGGGTTTTCCCCCATTCTATTTCCATAGTTGTTCGATCATGGAATAATGACAATGGAGGTTTTGTTAAAAATTATCCTCCACCCATTTGGGTTAGGGTTCTTATTGGATTATTTTGGATGCTACTACCATGGTTGTCTTATAGATATTATATAGCAATTTTTTATCATGGGTTTGGTTCATTATATGGTATTCACCTAAACCACCTACATTTGAATATATTTTCACCATTTCTGTCATTTTTGATACCTGAGTATTGACTTCCCTTGGGAAGGAGGCTTCCTCAATATTTTTAGTTTCCTGATGCAAAATCATTTTGGTGGATCTCTCTATTGTGGACTGAAATTGATGTTAGCTAATCAATATTTATATATTTTTTAAAAATATTGCTAGTTTCTAATAAATCATTTCTACTAATTCTAACATGATGATTTGACATTTCATGATGTCACTTAGGGTAGGTTTATATTATTGGAGATCATGGTGAAATTAAATTATCTATGATCAGTACATAATCTAACATGAACACTAGATGGCACATTTGGGATCATCTGATGAAATCCTTTCGATGCATAGGCATTTTTATACTTAATGGATACATGTTGTTTTCCCGATTTTGGGCGCATCCACTAGAGCTTCCAAGTCAATTTGGTGGTGTCCCCCTAATAACATTCTGTGGATTAGAAATTATTCATATGGTAATGAATTTTATCTATAGTGTTGGAGTGTGTCCAATATATTGAGATGGATGTCATGAACTGAATCTTACAAAAACACATCAAGAATACTGTATTGGAGTGTATATGAAGACAAGAATTTGTATATATGTCATATTTATCCAACTACAACATCATGTTTATAAGTTTTATTTTATCTTTTTCCATAAGATCATCAACAATGTATAACCACATTTGAAATTTCTCTACATATTTATTATCAATAAAAAGATTGGTGGGGACTTCATCTGTCGTATTAGATGGCAGGAGATCAAAAGGTTGTTCAGAGAGTGACCATCATCTTGGGTTTTCATATAGATGATAAAGGATTTTATTTTTCAATTACAGGGTATTTCACATGACTATCTTCATTCTCCCATGTTCCACATGAAATGAGGGATTTCTAATCTTTAAACTACAAAGGGGAGGGACTTTTGATTAAGTGAAATGCAATTATCTGTGGGCTGACAACATGACATGATGTCAGACTACAACTAGAGTTATAGCTATGTATACCTAGGGGAAGACCTCTGGGGATGAAGATATCAAGGGGAAAACCTTCATAATATTTGAACTCATGGACATCTTATGTGAATTCCTATCCCTAATTAGAATATAGGATCTTGAGATCTATCAGAATCTATACATGAATAAAGACTTTATAGTGGTGTTTTTGGGGAGGACCACAAGAATTACAATTAGAGTTCCTGTAATTTGGTAATGGGATAATAGGAACTTTATCTTCCAAAAATATGTGTCTGGGGGATTTTGGAACCCAAGCATTAAGGAGAGCGATTTCATAGATTGTTTCTTCATTTTTCTGTCATCTATACTGAGACTTCATTTTGGCTGACATCTGGGATGTGATTAGGGCCACCTAGTTGGGAATGAGGTTTTCATATATGGAATCATTTTCAGTTAAATATTTTTATTCTACTATAGTTTTTATACATTTCTAGAATATTGATAGTGGTTTGTTGCTACATCAGAGTGTCCATTGGAATAACATAATAATCTTCAGTCATAACAGCGGTGTGGATGCAGTCCATTTTTTTGTATATCGTGGAGGAAATTAGCTCAAGACCACCCTGATGGGAGAAGTGGTGTGTGTATACTCTTGAAGGACAAGCTAATGTGTCACCCCATTTGTGGGGGAGGATATTAGTGTCCTCACCACTTACACTTCCTCTAATATTATTAAATACAAAAAGGTTTTTCATATGGGGGAATTATGTTTTCTATACCGTTTCACCATTATCAGAACATGATTTGTAATTTTAGTTGTATGAATGATGATGTATTCCAAATATATGACGATAGTAGAAGTGTGAACCTACTTCTATCTTCCATTTCATACAGGTGGATACTGATAGCATATATGTTTGGGAGAAGAGATTTAGGTATGCATAATGTATGGTTTCAGTACATGTTGGATTCTATATACAGATGATACTAGAGAGGTTGTTGGTAGGTTTCCATATGTGTGTGTGTGTGTATTCTTTCTTGTGGTGTTCCCTAAAAATTGGTTAGATAAATTTATAATTGTGGGTGGGTGTTTTTTAAAGATTATGTTTTTCCATAAAATATTATTATTGGTCTATGAATACTAAACAAATGAGGTAGTTGGTACGCTTTGTTGATTTGGGATGGTATTTTTTCTTACTCTAGGTTTACCTTTTAATTTTACTGGTGGGATTTTTGGATGCGAGATGTTGTTTGTGCCTAAAGGATTTTGGCTACTGAATTTTGATATATGTTTTTTCTATAGGGCATATAGGTGTAGTGTTGTTACTTTTTGACTAATTTAAACCCTTTTCAAACCGTACTATGTTTTTGGGTCAGGATGGCATGGGCCACACTTCTATGTATGACACCCTCATCATGATGAAGGTTTGCTGTCATGCCGCATTGGTAGTAGCAACTACTTGACTGAGCCATTTAAATGACCCATGTGTGTTCTGGATGATTTGATTTGTGGAATCTTAATATTACTACCTAATATTATAGAGGATATGATTTTATTGTTCTCTGGATAATCTCCCAAAATGGTTTGAGATAGAAAAATTGTAGGCTAATTCTAGACCACCTATTATTGTTGAGTAGATGAATAGTGGGGATTCATGAGATGGATGGCATTTCATGTAGCCTCTAGGCTCAAGATGGTAATATTTTTTTGGTACTCCCATTAATAATCATTTGAGACCCAGTGTTTAATACATCATGTTAGTGAAACTGTCCTATGTTTAGGTAATGACCTATCTAGTACATTGGTTGATCCCCACTTCTTATGATAATATGGATGATGTCATTTGGACTAAGGGAGTTTTTGTCATAGTGGCCTAAATATTTGGTGAGAATATGAAACAAGAAAACCATGGAAATTAATAATACCTGTAAATGAACACATGAGTAATTTATTTTATTATATATCCCTCTTTTGTTTTGAGAGTTAGAGGGTCCATATGTGTAAGAGACATTGTCATCTTTGTCAAGGATTCATGTTACATTCACCATTCTTTTTTATGATGACAATCATGTTGGTTGTTTGTTTAATTTAATGATTTTGGTATTTAAATACTCACATAATCATTCACTCCATGTTCACTATTTTAGAATAGCCTCCAATAGGAATTGCTTGTGGAGCCAGTAACACCCACCAGTTCTCTTATGTGAGGTGTTTAACAAACATAATTTTCAAAGATAGGTGTTCATTGGGAAATAGATCCAATAACACTTAGGGACTCACATTGTACAAGTGGCTGGAATTTTTGGATCATAAAACACATTGGGTCATAATTATTTCCTAATCAATGACCCTCATAAATATTTATGTTGAATTCATGAATCCTTCATTAATTCCCATGTATGAAATGGGGTAGTCTTGAGTTAACAATCAATTATTAGCATGATTTGAATTTAAAATAAAATATATTTATATATGGTTTTTAAACCATGGATATGTGATAGTTTTTATGATTTTCTCCATAAATTGTTCCCATATATAGGATTATTAGAGATTATTTTGTTTTTTATTACTATGATTCTGATTTTAAGACACACATTGGGGAGCTCTATAGTTTATCGTCATCATAAAAGAAAAGTTTTTTTTTTTGAAATTTGAATCATAACATTAATATGGTATTCTTATAAATCCTTGTGAATTAAATCCAAAGACATGTATTTCTTGGCCACATAACTATACACATCATACTTTTTAAGGACATGTGATGAGGACCAAACTATGAATTTTAACATCATGGAATGTGAATGTCTTGGTGAATGGTTCTTAGTCAATCTATGGTGTGGGAATTACCCCATTAAATCCCAAGGAAACTAGAAGTAAAGTGGGATCCAAGGTTAGATAGGATCCTACTAGGAATGTGGCATAGAGATAATTAGGGTTTATTTTGGTGTATTGTATTTGGAACTATTGGTGGCTTGCTAAATAAATTATTTGGATATAATCAAAGCTCAATTATTATGGGTTTGGAATAAGGACACACACCTATATAGATTCTTTAATATTTTTTACCGCACAGAATGTGTCCCTTTAGGATGATTGTGTTGGGTATTATACCAAATATGATATCATTCAAGTTAGATACATCCCTTTGAGGAACCACACTTATAGAGGCCCTTTTAATGAATGTGAGTGGGTATTTTGTAATAATATTACATTTCAAGACACACATATGACCATGTAGATGTTTTAATTTTTTGAACCTTATGCCTGAATAATTCAGGATTAGATGTAAAAAAAATATGAATAAGAATATACAAAAAATAATATGAACTCCTTCATTCACTAGTGTCTGAGGACATAGAGAGGAATTAGAATAAATGAAATTGATTTTAATATCTCATCTATTTCTCAATAACTAGGATAGTCACATTAGACTTAAATCTCACTATAACCCATAAGAAAATGCTTAGGTAATATTCTAGGAGGGATTAGCGGCACCTGGTTGGAAATGATAGTGTCGTATAAGACACTAACCATCAATGGGGAAAGAAGTCATGATCCTATGTCTCCCCACAAGGAACTGGGTGTCCCTAGTTATAGATATTATGATGAAAGTATATAGTCATGGATTTCATAAATAAGACCAGGAGGTCCCTTAAACTTCCCCTAGGGTCAGAGTCCCAGACTGATGGGGTTCATAACTGCATGCACCCCTAGGACCCTTCCCAAAACCTATGAAAAGTGTGTGACTCCTATAAATGAATTAATTCATAACCTAATGGGAGACATTCTAATGTGTGTCTCTTTATGGTCATCCATGTTTGGAGGATTTGGTAGAGGCTTCAATCCCCCAACCTCATATGAGGTATCCATATGAAGAACAACCCTTCAATTTGTTTTTGAAATTAGGGATTATAAGGTTTATCATGATGTTCAAGGCTAGTTGAGAAGTATGTGATTTTCACATGGTATACATGGGAGGAACTAGAAATAATTTGGGACGTGTGTGCCTATGCGAGCTAGATATGGCAGGGGATGGATAATCCATGCACCAACACTTTGGCAGGTCCAATATCTATTCAGTGAGGGTTCCATTAGGTGTATTTATAGGGTTTTTGTACAAGTAATGGATTGGGGGGGGGGGGATTCACACTAGTTCTTATCAAATAGGGGTGGGGTCCTTGAAAATTATGGAGTTTCATAACTTACTTTTTGAAAATTCATAATAAAAGGTGATGTATCATATCATAATTAATCACCCTATAAAAATCATGGAATGACATATTGATGATTTATATTTCAAATCATCTCTCTTTTTAGAAACATTTATTGGTTTAGAAGTTGTGTTTTCTTGCATATTATGAAAAAACATGAGAATCATCCCTATTAAAACTTCATTGATGATGAAAACTAGAAAATTTAGTTGAATTATGTTAAACTAAATTAATATTTATATTTATCTATTTCAAAATAAAGAAATACTCAACATTTAATTATTAAAAAAACTTAGGGTTGAGAAATATTTAATGAAGGTTCTTGTACATTATGAATTTCATTCAAAATAACACTAAAATATTTTTCCATCCAAAATTAGTTTATAAAGAAACATTATATATGTGGGATCAAAATATTCATAGTTTATTTCATCTTATTAAGAAATACCTCATCCACTATTGAGTGTTGATGCATACATTCAAAGAAAATTCATGAATCTTATATATGGCTTCTATTTATTTCTCATTTAGTTATCTCTTATCCCAAAAAAATTGTAAGAAAAGAAAAGAGTTGTTATGACCTCATCCATAAAATACTAGAAGTTTAAAGTTGATAAATACAATTAATAATAGTTTCCTCACGTTTATATTTTTCATATAGATTCTATATCATTATATACAATATAATTAAGTCAACATGATCTCTCACATTAACCAATTAATGTTCATATTTTCAGATCATATATTGAAAAGATGATTTATAAAGTAATTTTAATTCCATAGTAATGTAACTTCCATTATTTTTCAAAAAATGTTATTGAAGTAAAATAATTTCTAGATTTACATGAATTACAAAAATTACAATAGGATTAAATATTTCATATTAAACCCTAGAATGAGGAAGGTTTTCTCCATCCTGGAAAATTTTCAAAAATAGGAAATACACATTGAAAAAACATCTAGATGTATAATTCAAAAGTGGATAAAATATCTACAACTCAACTAATTAAAATTAAAGATTATTTATACATCTAGGAAAATATTCTTTTATGATACTCTATCCAATAATTATAAGAATTAAAACATTAATAAGGTTGTGTATAGGGCCCTCCTTATAGACATAAAACTGTGCAATAAGTTTGAAATCATCTAGAAAAATTACTATAGTGAATATTAATTTTTTATCAAGTGGGAAAACAAAGATTACACTATCGGAGAAGTGTAATAGTGACATTATTAAAGTATATATGGAAATTTATTATTTAGTTTCTTTTAGAGTTAAACTTTTTACATATTCAACATTCATATATTGTAAGAGTGAAGGCATTGGAAAATCCATCAATATATCTTATTGATCTACATGACAATTTAATAATAATATATATCAATCACCATTGTAACATCCCACCCCTTCCACATTGGCCTGAGAAGGCGTCGAGATGCTACTCATCCTTAGGCAACGTTCCCAAGGTTCCAAAGGATGACAATAAATTCCAAGGGCTAAAAGAATAATTAGGGAACTATGTACCCTAAGATCAAAAGAATCCAACTAGACGAGTCAAAAAAGACCAAAACCATATGATACATGACAAAAGTTTTTATGACTCAAGTTAATACTAAGAGAAAACCATCCCACTGATGAATTTTAACTCAATTCCAAGGAACCAATATAAATAAACCAAAATAATCCTTAATGAGAGTACAAAGAGGAATACCAAACAACAAAACCCAATAAATATATGCCACTACTCCTTGGCTCCACAAAAATATCCAAGCTCCAAGCACCCAAGACTAACCAAGAATAATATTAACCACTATGAAAATGGGATGATTTATTATTACCTGTGTGTTAGAATGAAATATCTACAAAATCACCAATGTTCCAAAGCTAGGGTTGAGTAATAATACAATGTAGGTTTTCCTCAAATCACTTCCACACACCTGACACTAGGAAATTTTTTGTTACCACAATTTATATAAAACAATTATATAAATCCAATAAATTGTTCTAAATTCAAAATATGAAAAACACAACCAAATGCAATTAAATTCCCCCAAATCAACACAATTCCACAGATGGAAACCAAACATGTAATTTCCTATTTCACATTGCCATTAACCATTCCATCTTGTATGGATGCACACATATCCAAACCATATACAGAAGTTTCATGCACACATGTGACCAAACACATGAGATCAGTGATTCCATTGATTGTGGGACATTCATGCCTAAACCCATCTTAACCATGGTGTGGGACTTCACACCCATCACCCTTCCCTTTGATGATGTAATTTTCACTACTATCCCCTTGATGGTGCTACATTCATGACCACAATCCATCCAACTAATTACAATCAACATTAATGAAAAATAACAACAACAATTAAATCAATTATTACCAAATCACACTCTCCAATAATTTGCAAACTAGATAGTCCCTTATGAATGAAAAAAAACTTAACACATACATCAATCATTTCAATAAATACAACATTTATTGAAAAGTTTCTAAAACCATATCCATATCAAATATCATTTCAATAAAACAACACTTTTTATCAAAACCCTTATTCACAAACTATTTCCCCAAAATATTTTATGCCAGTGAATTTAAGAAACTCCTTTTTAAAATCCAACATCAAGAACATTGCACAATAATAATATGATTTACCCAAATCCATACAACATAAAAAAATGGGTGTTAGAAAAGATTCTCACATTATAAACATAAAAAATTCCAATAATATACCATTAATTTGAAATTAATTCCTTCTACCTCTATCAAAATGGAGATGAGAGTGAATCCACCTAGCCTAAGGTTCAAGAGAATTTGATCATTGAATAACAACAAATTAGATCTGAGTAAAAACATCCACAAACTTACTTAAATCTATTTTACTAGCATAAAAAATCCCAACCCTTAACATTTTGTGCAAAAAAACAATAGATCAACATGTGATGGATGTAGATCTGGAAAACTGATTGAGAGAGAGAGAGAGAGATGTTGATCTATGGAAAACCAATAAAGATAAAATATATAAGTTTTACTAGATGAGAATCACATTCAAAAATACTTTAAAACCCTCTGAATTGCTTCCAAAATAAGTGGCAGATCCCTCAAACCCTTGAAAACCATATTTACTATGTATGGTTAATATTGGAGAATAGAGGAGGATTTTAGGGAAAATCTGGACTAGTCACATTTTTTAAAACCCACATTCTAATGATGTGCATGGTTAGCTCGCATAGTCTGGAAAACAGTGTGCTAACCCTGTGCATGCTACTACCTCTATGGGGACACCACATGGTTTTCTCTCACGTCTAGAGAAACCATGAACAAACTATGTGAATTCTACTACCACAACTTTCATGGATTCCTGGAGATCCTTCATGGTTTCCCCTAACCGTACTCAAGTTGTGCTCCTTTAGAAAATACCGAAAACCAATCTGAAACCTTCCCAAACTCTCCTAAACAATACCCAAAAACATTAACAACATAAAAAGTCATAAAATTGGTTACATACTAGAAATCAGGGGTGATACAATAATAGATTGGTTGTTTTGTTTATCTCTGTGAACTGGTAATAGATAAGTGATTTTAATGATAATTTTTTAGTAGTTGGATCCACATCCCCATCAATTCATGTAGGGACTAACATTATGGCCATAATTTCAAAATAATATTAAAATAGGGATATTAAATAATTGTGATCTATAAAGTAGAATATTCAATAGTGGGGGGAATATATATCATTACATATTTTTTAAAAATTAAAAAATTTCCCCTCTGAAATGTATTTGATGGGATACATCATAAGTGACTTAATGGAGAAGATAACCTATTCGTTATTCATGAATTATACATTTCCACATGTGTGGTGCATTAAATAAGAAACATGATCATTAATCGAATAAATTGAATTTTTTACTTATTTTTTTTTCCAATGATGCTTAATTATAGAGAACAAATCATTTGGTTTCATTACAGTCTGATGAATCCCAACATTATTTATTAATCATTAGAATTATTTCACACACCCATCCATTCCTGAAAAAACATTATTATGGGGAATAATTATTTTTCCCCAAAAAATCCATAGATATCTTGACAATTGATGATCGTCATCAATACTTCTAATTTATTCTCTAAATGGGATAATGTGATTAACCTAAATGACACTATGTGAAATATACTAATAAATATTATAAAGACAAATTTCATCCCAAGATTTAGAATTACACATATAATTAACACAAAAATTGTCAAATAGTCATATACATATGTATTAAAAAATATTTTATTTGGGGTATAAAATTAAAATTAATGATTGATCACATAATCATGTGTCTAAAAAATATAAATAGACACATTCAACATGAAAATTTTTAATATTGAAATTTAATTAGTAGAAAGGGATAAACATTACTAGATTGATAAATACCCCAATTATTTTCAGGCTTATTCCACTACAACATTATTCCAAGATAATTTACCCCATATTCAGTATTGTATTGGGATGATGTTTTTTATCTTTTTGCGAACAAATTAACTTTACATATATAAACTATTTATTACTATATAATTATTATTTGATAATTATATAAATTGTTAGTATATTTTATTATAGTTTATGAGAACATGTTATAGGTATTAAAATTCAATGAGGATCATTGGAATTACAAAACATGATATTTAATTAAGAAACATTGTCTATACATATTTTATCAAGGATAATTGGTATTAGATATGATGAAACAATGGATAACCAGGATGGAACACCACAATATTGAATCATAATTTGAAGGATTGTTCATCTTAATCAATGTTTACACAAATAGATAATATTCATGGATTATTTTTCGGCCTTGATCCCAGAATCCCGAAGTTGGTGCCACTCATTAATATATTATAATAAGATACCTGGAATCACATATTGAATGAATGAATAGTTTAAATGTTTTGGTAAAAATATATATACATGATTTAATTATTAAAATTCATTAAAAAATTAAATCATAATTTTCTAATGAATACCATTATTTAATCTAGTATCCATTGTATGCAGTACACATAACAGGTTCCTTAGATGTAAAATAGAAGGGTGGGATACGATGCTTAGTAATGGATAATTAAAATATAATAAATCATTATTCAATATGAATAATCAATATTTCATGTTAAATAATTGAAAAATAATTCCTTTTAAATAAATAAATAAGGAAGAATCAATATATAAAGGACAATATTTGAGAACACATGGAATTTAATTAATTGGATAATAATGATGTGTATCCATTAATAATATCACAAAAAATATATATTTGACTATAATAACATTATTCTAAATGAATGAGATAATTAATTATCTGATGTTATGTTTCCCTGGTACGTGATACCTTTATCATCTATTCCTTTCACAAGATGGTTTAGAACATACTATTATCAAGACCTTTAAAAATATTGTTTATAAAAACTGGTTATGAAACACATAATATTTTTACAATTAGTTTTGTCTCCTGAGACTACTGATACATCAATGAAATTTCATTAAACATTCCCCAATACATTTTATACCTATCCAAATCATTGTTTATATATTGAATAATCAATTTCATTCATAAACAATTTTATCTATCATCAAATATCATTATTAAGTAAAGGATTATAATTTATTAACATTTCCCCAATTAAACAAATAATATTCGTTGTAAAATACTCCATTGGAAATAATATATTTTTAAATAAATATATATATAAATTATAAATGATATGTATATTTTGGTTAAATTTGATGTCTAATTATCATATGAATGTGAATATTTAAATGGTAAATTAAGGACTACAAACTAAAACAAGGAAGTGTATATAAATACTATATTTCGTCAAAATATTCATAAACCATCTTGATGAAGAATAAGGATGGTATCAAGATATACCTATTATATTAAGAATAAATATTTTTCATCAGTAGTGATAGAAATACTATAATAAGATCTTCAAATAAAGTCTTTAGGAAAATATCCTTTTCATTTTGAAAAGAATTTTGAATTTCAATTTTAAAAACTAAAATTTCATAAAACTTTTTAAAAAATTTCCTTGAAAATAACCACTGAAACATATAATAAAATACATAATAAATATTTTTGATCAAGAGGGATTGAATTTTTTTTCATCCCATACACGTTAAAGAACTGTTTTATTTTACTTTTTTAGGAAAATGTAAATGGTCATTATTTTGAAAATGACATATAATTCATTTCAACACTCATTGTGAAGAGTTGTAATTTAGTGAAAATTAATTTGATAAATTAATTTTAAAATGTTTGAAAACATTTTTGGTTTTTTAGAAATAATAGTTTTGGAAGAAAATAGAATTTTGATTAAAGAGAAAAATGATGTCAGATTTTCATAAAAAAATTTATAAAAATTTTTAAATACATTATCATTGAAAATGGTAATATAACATGAAAATATATTGCATAACTATAGGAGGATAAAACGGAATGGGTTTATTATGAAATTTTCATGTCATTTACATCAACTTATTTTCATGAATAAACATTATTGAATAGAATAAGATTCTAAAATAAACCCATAAAATGATCATAATGATTAAGTGAGAATTAATAAATGGATATATTATATGTATCTACATTAAATATATAGAAAAATATTCTGTTACAACATAACATAATAAAAAATTTTCACACACATTATCATATCATGATGTAATCAACGATGTAGAAGTTTAACCCAATGAGAGATCATTAAGATAAGAAATAATTTACCACATGGTATGATGACACAAGTAAAGATTTCTTGAATGTACTTGGTTTGGCTACATCTATTGGCATATGATGAAAATTAGTAGTTGATTACAGACCCCATTTTTTCTACACTGGCCTCACTAGTGGAACATCTAAAAATCCCTATGTCAACCATGGGTATCTAGTTTGTCTAATCAGAACCTATATAAAAACTTTCTCTCAACTCAAACAATAATTCTGTGTATACTATGTCAATAAAAAATGTGAGAGGTGAGAAACAAAACACGAATACAACATCTAAATCAACACAAACGAATGTACATGACAACGTACACCTCCCAAACCATCTATCGAAATTCCCTATAGAAGGGAGAGTATCCTTTGAGGATCCTCCATTTCGAGAAAAAATTCAACGGTGCCATATGTGCCTATACATTAAGGGAGTTTAATTAAACTTTATAAGAAATACACAATGGAGTCAAACATAACATACCCATCTTAATGAAACATCATTTAGAAAACCATACGATCAATGAAAATATTTTACTTTTTCCAATACAAGGATCAAAGCATATATTAACATGTAAAACTCAAATTTCATGTTTAGTTATATTATGAGAAAAAATGAATTTAGCTTTTCTAGGTTCAAGAATAATTTTCATAAAATATAAATTCCAAATAATAATAAAAATATTATTTAAAAAAACATGAAATTATGAAATTTAAACTAAAGTGTTTGGAATAGGGAACATGCCATAAGAAGAAGAGGTCCAAGCTGAAACACCTTGACACTTGGCACATCTATTGATGACCACTCAAAACATCTTTTTTTCAACTTTTACACATAATCACGTTCACATTAATATATATAAGTATTCAAAGGCCCAATATAAATATTTTCATTTCCAAATATGTACAAGGGGATCCTTACAAATATTCTTATCCTTTTTTATGTATGCCTGTCATAGGGAGTCATCAAAAAGAAATATATTTTTTATTAGTTCAGCCCATGGGTTGACCAGGGTTTTCTCACATGAGGATAAATATCAATCTGGTTAACTTACGTCTTCTAAATCACCAAAAATACTTCTTTTTTTTCTTTTTTAATTTAAATAATACAATTATGAAACTTTTTTTCTTTTGAGTATAAACAACCATGAAATTAAAAACAAAATTAGTTAATGGACAACGGACATGGTTTTGGGGTTCGATTAAATGTTCAATCATTATTATCCATTATATATTTAATTTTTGTTTGATAATTCAAAAATGAAATATCATGTTTGAACATATTTTATTTATTTTGAAGTTGTGTAATATCATTGAATGCCTAAGAAACCTCAATTATACCCCATTTTTTGTAAACGTTGATGACACACCTTGGTCTATGATGTTTCATCTTCTAGGAACTACTTCAATCATATCCATTTCTTCAACTGATTATCTCAACTCCAATGTGTGTACAACAAACCAATAGAGAGAAGGAAATGTTATAATATAATTGAATAAAGATAGATTGGGTAGATTTTCATTGGGGTCAGTCACTATATAGAGGATATTCACTTCACCTACCCATGATTCTCAATTATATCTCAAAATTTAATATTAAACATTAAATAATATTCAACAACACCTTCAAATCCCCTTGGGACAGGCCTCAGGGTCAGCCTCTAATTTTTGAGAGTAAGAGATTACTTGGAGGAGTGGGTGGAAGACGAAAAGAAGAAAAAGAAAAGAATAAAAGTGGATGGGGGGAGAAACACAAATTCATGGATTAAAATTAAAATTAAAATTAAAATTAAAGTTTCAATAAAACTAATATAAATAAATGTTAAAAAATGAAGATTAAGAAAAAGGGGAGGATTGTGGCCATCCTTCCTTGGTGGAGATCTCCTCTAAGGTTCCTTAGAATGAATTGGATGGAATGGAATGAAATGACATGAGAGGTAGAAGTTTCTATCCTTTTATAGGTAGAATTTTTTCTTTGGTAGTTTACACGTTTTAGCTTTATTAAATGGGAGATTCACGTGTTTCCTTCAACATAAATCATGTTCATAATTGGCCTCCTAATGTAGGAGTTATGGATTTTTTATTGACTAATACTTTTTCTTAATGATGCTTACAAGAATCTTCCTTCAATTTTTTTCAAATGAAACCTTGATGATCTAAAAAATAAGTGAAATTTCTTGTACGAATGTACCTATGAGTCCTTGTTCCATTATAGGTATAATCACCCCAATTAGAGGAGTGTAGATCGATTTGTTCTTCTGTTATAGAGGTGTGGTCCATGCTGTCTCCCGGAACAACTTATCAACATGACTGAAGTTTTCAAGGCTCAAGATGGTCAAATAACATATTTCATCTCAAGACAATGTGTAATAAAATAAATAAAACAATCCAAGAAAAAGAATCATTCAAATTGGAAAAATATTTTTAAAGTTATGGAAAAAATACCCATTTGATAAAAATCATTTAAAAATACATAATAAAGAAAATTTCACATTTTATCCCATTTTCGTTCAATTATTCACAAGACAGTGTTTAATACAATAAATAAAATAATCCAAGAAAAAGAATCATTCAAATTGGAAAAATATTTTTAAAGTTATGGGAAAAATACCGATGTGATAAAAATCATTTAAAAATACATAATAAAGAAAATTTCACATTTTATCCCATTTTCATTCAAATATTCAAATTAGATAATATTATAATGAAAATTTTAAATATAAGAATTTTATAATTGGTAGAAATTAATGAAATATTATTTGATTACAAACATGCACATAAATTGTAAATGTCACTATCATATACCCCATTACAATTACACATGTATTCATCTTCATATACACATACAATCACACCTATCACCATTATATATACTCATACTTCCATGGGTGAATATATATATAGTGGTAACATACATACATACATATATATATATTCTACATTTTTCTTACATATGTAATTTTCTATTAACTTTGGAGACTTGAATCCCCCTTTATGAGGTTCAAAACGCACATTAAGAATATATGGAACCAAAAAATCACAAAATCCCTAACTAAAATTTGGCCAATGAATAAAATCAGATGATTTTTTACTTGAAACTGATGGAAAACCCACTTGGAAGATCGACTCTAGAACTAGATTCCACATTGTCGAAAACACTATACACCAAAGAAACCATACAAATTTGGATAACACATAGACTTAGGGTTTGACAAAAAAATAATTCCAATAGGGATAATGAAATAAATAGAAATAGTAAATAAAGGGATACAGGAACCATACAGTGGAATGACAACCATAAATAACCCTGAAAATTTAATTAGTCACAATGTGAGGAGGAGGAGACATGAACGGGAGGTGTTGCTGAGAGAGGGGTCTGCGCTGGAGGATCTTGTGCAGGTGAAAGAGAGATCAATGGGGTTTGAATAATGGGGGTAAACCTGAGGGAGTTCGTTGGAGGGATGATGTTCATTCGGTGAGGGAGGTTACTTGAGGGAGGGTCATTTTTGGTGGGGGTTGTACTACACCGAGAGGAGGGGGATTGTCTGTGTGTGTGGGGGGGGGAGGTTGTCCAATCGGGTAAAGATATGGCGGGATAGATTTTTTTAGGGTTTTACTTATTTATTTTTTTGAAAACATGATACCATTCATAGTTTGGATGTATGGTTTTACAATTCATGTTATTATCATGATACCCACACTAGGTCCCAAGAATAACTCGCATGACTAGGCCAAACGGTTTGGAAAACCACATACTGACCATGTGATTTGGCTCTATAAAATCTAAAGACATGATCACTTGGATTGTTCATGTTTTCTATTAATCGTGCACCAACACTGATCCCATGATAAAAACCCAAAAGTTTTAAATTTAATCCCATAAATTCTCAAAAATAAAAAAACAACACTAAAAATAAAAAAATTGATTAAGTATATTTAATAAATCATTGTCGATGAGTGAATATTATCCCCACCACTAACACATTACTCCCATAGAAAGTACCCAAAAGAATTAATTGATCAAGACATAATACAAATGGAACCCATTACATGAAATGAAACCATCACCACTCAAAGAATGAAGTTAAAATTCTCACCCCGCTCAGAATACACTAAACCCAAAGAGATACTAAATAAGTCCCTCTCAATGATACAGACCCACAATAGAGGAGATAATTATGATGACCCAAATAACTAAAATCACCTAAAAAAGACTCAATAGAAGAAGATAAAATCTCTAATCACAATCTCAAAACCTGGAACACTAAAACCATATAGTTATAAATCACCAGGGGAAATTCGGAAACTCTGTGAATATTTATCATCCAACCCACTATCCCAGAAAACAAATTAATATCATCTGAGTTAGGTAGTTAAAAAACAATGCGTTTCTCCATAAATAACACCATAGATACTATGTTTTTTCAAAATAATCCTATGCTAATATCCAATCCATATTAAGACTCTAACCATACCATGGTTTTCCAAATCGAAACAACTCAAAAATAAAAAAAACTCTAGCACTGGTGTTCCCTGTTAACTTCCCAAATTACACTTGACTATCTTATGAGAAGACACCAACAAGAACCAAAGTTGGTATACCCACAATTTGAAAACCCCATATCATGGATGAACCCACAATACATGGTGAAAAAAATAAAATGAATATAATTTTACACCATACCTAACCTAGATTAATTATATCCATAAGACACAAGCATAACTAAACTGATATTTATTAAAAAACCAACACCACTCCTAATGCTGGATAACCAATCAGTAGTTTACATCCATATGGAATAAGGACATAAATCCCAAGAAAATGTGACCATGAAAATTTCAAAACAAGAAGTTTCAAAAATATAACACCACAACAAGAAGAATCAAAAATAGTTTCCACTCAAACAGTAGAGGAAACTAGTTGGGTTAACATACACCACACCCAAAAACTGTAGAACTATGTGAAAAGATTCACTTTGAGACATTTGGATGGATAAAATATGTCTTGGATAAACTTATTTCCTATAATAATTGGCTTAAAACCTCAACATAAAATATCCCATTTTGATAGTGAAACATACATAAACTCTTCCGGTGACCCATATGACCACAGTTAACAAAACATATTCTGGTAAGACGACTAGAAGTACTGTACTCACCTCATTTTAAACTAGTGAAGTTAGATAAAATCCCAAGAAGACACTGCTGTGATCTAATGTCTGTAAGGACATGAACTCCACAACTCGATACAGAGTCTGAGTAGAGTCATCAATTAGAATAACTAGAGAAACACTTATTGATAATTTCTTCAAAGACCACATACTTTTAAATTTGACAAGAAAAACAACAAAATGATGTCCATAACCTAATAATAAAATTACTAAGAATACTAATGACGTCACCTCAAATTCTAACCACCAACTTATCACTGGGACTTTTCTAGGGCATACTCCAAAATCAAGAGGCTCGAAACTGAATCAAATCACATAACAAACCAATATACAACATCTCAATCATAAATAAATGATTAAAAATCAAAATACCATTCCAAAAAAATTTCCAGAACAAAAGAACTAAATACCATTGAGGATGTCACTATGTCCATAAAGGAAGAATCAATCATATGATTTATTTATCATTTAAATACTATTTTTGGAAACCATATAAAAAATCTATACGAGGTTAACTACCCACCACTGGTATTCCATGAATCCTCACATATATGTATCCATGTTCTCAATAACTCCAATACACATACCGGAAACCATATTATTAACAAATTAATATATCCATACATTTCAGTGTCAATAGAAATAAAAATGTCCAAATAGAAAAATCACTTTCCCAACAACTCTTTTAAACATTCCCAATATGTTTTCAAAACCACACCTTTTCGTTTCTAAACAAAAAATTTTAAAATTCAAAAAAATCCATCCCAATTTTCAAAAAACCCTTATAATATCCCTTACAAATTTTTAAAATGAATCCCATATTCATGAAAACCCATTTTAAATTCAAAAATATTTAATGTCATTATTTTAGAAATCACATTTTTCAGAAATCAATAACACTTTTTTCAAACCATAAATCTTTTTAAAATATGAATATTAACACCCAAAAAACATGAAAAACCAACCTGTAGAAAAAAATAATAATCCCACCACTCAACAAGTCTAATATCCAAAAATCTCAAAAGAAAAACCACTACACATACATTGTTCACGTGGTTTGGGAGGATGTGTACCAACTGGGTGATCACATAAGAGGTCATCAGAGGGATTTACATGGTCTTTATTTAATTTTATAGACAATGCACAAAAACCACACACCCCTTTTAATTGATCCATAACAACCAGTCTAAGACTTGATGTTTCCCAATATAACCCAGTAATTGATAAATCCAAACATAACTCTCCGTCATAACCAAATCATTGGAATATTATGAGAACCATACATAGATTTTGATGTACACCTATCTTCAACTACCATTGTGATTCATGCGTCCTTCCGAATAGGTGGTGATCAAGCACCTAACAATGACTGACCAAATGAATTCCAAAAATCACACATCTGAACAACCATAAATCTCCAAAAAAATTGATAAACATCATTTGATACAGTTTTTTCCCAAACTACCACAGGACAACCATGAATCGGACACCCAAGTTGGCCAATGACATGGCTCGATAGGTTCCATATCCTACAGGTTTGGTATCTAGTTTCAAGAATCAAAAATATTTAGTTGGGAATAACATATCCCAAAAAACATATTTAATTAAAATAATAAAATAAAATAAAAAATTAAGCAGAAAAATAAATAGAACTAAACTGTTAAATATACCTCTATGTAACTTCGTGGGTCAAATCTAATCACAGAAATGTGCTCTCTCCAAGAGCGATTCAAAACAGGAGGGACCTAAATTTGAAAGATTTATTAGGCATGGGAACCGAGATTCTTAGTAGGGACTCCAAGTAAGAACCATTACCTATACAATTATATAAAAATCCATTTCGTTCTAGATTGAAATACATGTATTTAACATAAGGTTTTCATTTCCTTTAAAAACATGTAATAAGATAATAATTTCAAAAGTACCATTTTCCTATATTTTTTTAAAATAATCTATGAAGAATGAATGTTTTCCAATAAATATTTTTAGATTGAAAATAGAGTGAATGAAAT
Organism: Viscum album; assembly: GCA_963277665.1. Taxonomy (NCBI): domain Eukaryota; kingdom Viridiplantae; phylum Streptophyta; class Magnoliopsida; order Santalales; family Viscaceae; genus Viscum; species Viscum album. The sequence continues at coordinate 1,704,577,222 of OY728143.1, read as the reverse complement.
TACTAAATTAAAAGAATGAAATGGAAATTGGAGTACAAGTAAATAAGTGTGTTTATAATAATTACTAATGGAAACATAGCTGTTGAAATAATTTTTATTAAAAAAATCACACAATGAAGAATCTATAAATATATGTGAATTATATATAATGTGATATAACTATAAATCAATTGAATAGGCACTAGAAGTACTCGTTTCAAATCCAACTACCAATGTATGATGGAACTCCATAGTTAATAACCATCCCAGTTTCTCTACACTAGCCACACCGATGGCCTAACCCAAACCGCCTTTCTCTACCAAAGGATCTAGTCTGTCTAATTAGAAAATAGACAGAAACCATCAATTGAATCTCACTAAAATTCCTAGGATATGATTGCTATAGAAAATATGGGAGATTTGGAAGGATGAAATAATAAAAAATATCAATCACAAAAAAACTACCGTAATTGTTAAGCCCCACCATCCCACACCGTCCATTTGAATTCCCCCAATAATGGAGAGTATCCATGGAGCCACCCTTATTTCAAGAAAACATTTAGGGGTTTCAAACAGGCCTACACATCATGAGATTTTGGCACAATTTTTGAAAAATACCTACAGAAAAAAAATGATCATTAACACTGTTAATGAAACATCATTTAAAATCCAATAAAACATTGAAAATACTTTACTTTCTCGAATATAAGGTTGAAACCATATACTATCATGAAAAACTCAAATTGAATGTTTCGGTAAATTTTGTGAAATTAATTAATTTTATAATTATAAGTGTCACAAATAACTTACAATCATAAAATTTCACTATAACAATGAAAACTTGTTCTTAAAACAATCATGAAATTATGGAATTGAAATTTATGGTATAGGTATTTGGAACATACCTTTAGAAGAAGAATACAAAGATGTAACACCTCAGTACTCGATGCTTCAATCAACGACCACTCCAAACATCATTTTCCACTTTCATGCATATGCACGTTCAAATATATATATGGACACTTAACCTAAATACACATATTTTCATAGACAAATATTTATAGGGGGATCCATACATATATGATTATTATTGCATATACCTCATTAAACATAACCATATATGTATAATCATATACGCATATAAGAACACTTTTCCCCATTATATATATTCCTCCCTCCAAGGGTGAATATATAAAAAGGGGGAACATGCATATATATGTATATTCCAACAAATTCATAGTCTTTTAAGTCAACTTCAACTCCATCAACTCGACTCTCACTCGACAAGGTCCAAAATGATATAAAAGATTATAATGAAGTCAAGATTCATAAAAGAACTAATTAAAATTATTACAAAGGATAAAATATAAAGAAAACATACCTAAAACTGATGGGAAACCCACTGCCTTTGATGATTGAGGCTGGAATCATCTTCAACATGGTCTAAAAACCCTTGACACCAACGAAAACTTACAAATAACGTAAAACCTTAGGCTTATGGTTAATACAAATAAAATAATTCCAAATAGGATGATGAAATCAAGGGAAATAATAAATAAATAGAGTAAGATACTATACAATGGAGAGTCATCACTAAATCAACATGAATATGCAATTATTTATAATGTGAAAAGGATGTGACATGAGTGGTAACTTAATTTGGGAGAGGGATTCATATTGATGCATCACCTATGAGGGTAGGAGAGGTTTTAAGGTGATCATACATGGGGGTTCTATAAGACGGTGTTCGTCAAAGGGAAGGGGAGCCCTTGCTAAGGGCAGTCACCTAGTGGAGGGGAATCAGCTATGAGGGTCTCGTGACACCATGAGCAGGGGAGGGGGTCTAGAGGTTTGGGTAATGAGAAAGGGAAGATATAATTAGGATTTTAATTTTATTTAATTTTAATTTTTTTAAAACATGGTACCACATAGGAATTGGATGCATAGATTTTTCAATCGTGCACCGACTGTGCACCCCTCACGGGCCCCTAAAGAACCTCACACGGTTCGACATCATGATTTCATAAACCACATTCCAGTTTCTCTATTTGGCTCTATCAAAACTATAGAATGAATTTCATGGGTTTCAAATGTGTTTTAGTAACCATGTGTCAACTGTGAGCAAAATATAAAAAACCATAATTTTAGAATTTAAAACTAGACAGGGCCAAAAGTAAAAAAGAAGGCAAAAAAATTAAATGATTAAAAAATTAATAAAACATGGATTGGGCTTGAACAAAAATTTGTATATATACACAAGATAAAGCATCTAAAATTATAGGGGGAATTTGGGAATATATTTCTGCACAGATTCACTAAGTGAAATAGGTTGTATGGTGTGAATATGTGAGAGGTGTGAGTGCCCAATTATAGTTGAGGATGAGTGACATTTTTTGTAAATATCCAAAATTATTTACTATTGTGATGTCTCACATACCTCATGTCTCTCCAAAATAGATTAATAATGGATGGGGTTTTTTATGTGGTCGATATAACTATCCATGAAAAAAATGAAATACATTTTTCAAATTCTATTCATTTGAAAATGTGTTAACATAATTTTACACTTTTATTTTCACAATGGTAACATTTGTAATATTATTTACCTAGTTAATTTATCCTTTAAGAATTAAATTAAAATGATCATTAGTAAATAAATTTTACCTACTGATTGAAGATAAGAACTCAAATTTAATAAATTAAAATATTATTTTTGTGTAAAATACGTTTTAATAAAAATGCTTGTAATGCACAAACCCCTGTTTTTATCCTTAAGTGAGTTAATTATTTTTTAATTTTTTTCACTAATAATTATGGTCAGAAAATATGTTGTCCTTATTTTCTAATATACATTTTTCAAAAATTAAATATATAATCCATTTTTTCAAATTCAACTCACATAATTTGTGTAATATAACTTATAAATACTCCCATAGACATAATTTGAAAGGGTTTTTTTAATGTGAAAATGTTCAAAAGTATACAAAATTGTTTATATCTTAATTTAATATCAAAATGATTCTAATAAACTTAAATTGATAATTTTTTATAATACATAAATATAATTAAATTAAAACCAATTAGTCATATAAATAACATTATTATTTATATAAATTAAAAATAAGTATTTATTTAAAATTCAATATTTATCACTACTCATAAAAAAATAAAAATTCATAGAAAAATACCAAAAATTCACCAAAATATAATTTTTGTATTCCAATTTATTAATTTATTATTTTTCAAATAAGTTTTGTAAAATTTTTAAAGAATAATTATAAATTAAATGTGAAAAACGTGACTAAACATTCTTTTAGAATAATGTATGGTTTTCTTAATATATTCCCTTCTCTTTTTGATGATAATTATTTTATTACTAAAGAACACATAATTCAATAAATGAGTGTATATTTTTTAAAAGAAAACTAATTATATTCTTAAACACTAGTCTAATGGTTATGATATTATTATCATATTAAATAATAGTTTTAATAGTATATTGTTTCTCGGTAAAACATGGTCTTTCACATGAAACACTATTTAAAAATAATTCATTGTTATTTGTAAGGCATGGTAAACTCATTTTAACAAGTAGAGAAAGCTATAGAAAAAATATATCTTAATGTATATTTACATTACAATTTCTACTATGCTTGATGTTGTGTGTCATACAAATTATCAAATGTGAGGCTTATATTTAAAAATTTAAGGGTGTTCCATTATCCCTAAATTAATTAAATTAAATCCTATCAATTTAAACACGATCTTGGAAACCAAGAGTTCAACATTGGAAAACAATTTTATTGAAAAAAATCATCTAAAAAGTGTTAAAAAATATCCTCTTAATGATTTAGATAGGGTAGTATAAAATTCATCTATAATAACACATAACTAGTATTATATATTGGATATGATCAATTGTATGTGAATATATGGACATTGTATAATGTCATAAAAATTTTATTGAGTGATTAAGGAAAATGATAACAATTAAAAGAATGATTAATGTAATGTGAATGGAATAGAAACCAGACATCATTGATGATTTAAAAGAACATATGATTCATCATATATGAATTCATTATGATAAATCTTTTTTTTAAAGATCCTTTTACAAATGTTTTCAAACTCTATTACTATTTAAGTATATAAGACAATATATTTACTTGATAACTTTATCTTTCATAAGAAGAACATAATCCTTTATTTGTGCTTCAATTAATTTTCAATTCATAAATTACTATAAGAAATAACTATACCAAAATATTTTTTTCCTAAAGATCTAAAATTAACTTTTAATAGATAGTAAAAATCATTAAACAAATCTAGACCTATGTGTCTGACTATTTTCCAAAACAAATACAGTTAATACAAGTTATCAAATGTACTAAAATAAACTCTAAAACTAAAAATCAGCACCATTGGTTGATTATTAATATTTATTTTTCAAATTGTTTGACTAAAAATAATAATATATAAATGAGTATATCACATAGGCTAGTGGTAGTCATGGAACTCTTATCATCCATCTATCATGGGTTCAATCCCCACAGACTTTACAGACGTGATAGGTTATACCCTATATAAAGATAGTCCTTTTTCAAAATTATTTTTATAGAATTTATATAATGTTCCAAAAAAGTATGGTTGACATCCTTAAAATAAAATTAATCATTAAATAATAATTTTACTATAGTTTTCAATTGAACATGTTTTCCATAATGACTAAAAATACTATGTGAATATTATTATAATTTCATTTATTATCATAGTAACTCTAATGGATATCAATATCATTAAACATATCTCTATAAAATGTAAAGGAAATATTCCTCATGAAAAATTTCCACTAAAGCATATAGATTGCATAAATTTCTCCAAAATGTATATGATTATGATATATTCTGACCCCAAAAAAATTAAACATGGAGTTTTAAGAAAATTAACGTATGCTAAAATTTAAACTCATAACTTACGGAGGTATCTATGACCCTTAAGATAATAAAGATATTTATTATTTAATAATCTGATAAAAACAATAAAAATTTCATGATTTTTATGCCAAAATACCATTGGGTAAAATACTTCAAAATTTAATTATTATATCCCTATATAAAAATTATATGTCATAATTTAGTCGATCGTTTATCGTAGATCATTTATTTTCCTTATCTATTAAAATAATTCATAATGTCTTATAAATAAAAAATGAATTATCCACAGAATACCCTTTAAGAGTTTAAAACAAGGTATCTAAAAATTTCAATTTTCAAGCTTTAGGTGATGATTAGGTCAATCCAAATACACCCTTTTTAGAGTTAAAACCCATGGTACATATGTTATTAAACCATAAACATTATAGTAATCATAAATAGTTGTTTTCCTGAAAAACCACAAAATATATACCATAGTAATTTATGGTCCTGACCCTTTTTAAAGGTGTATCTTTCTTATTTACATGTACTCGTTTTTTCCAAGTTTTGTGTATATTTTTTTGGGCTTTACCTTGATAGAATTTGGGTGAAGATTATAAAAAATTGGATGTATGAGAGGTAGTGCATGGTTGGAGCACACATTTCCAAAACTACCCTACTAGACTAGAAAAATGTGTGTACCCAAACATAGAGAATTCATGTAGATGGAATAAGTTTTTTCAAATAGTTATCCTTCTAAAGAGTAACCATGCACCCCCCCCCCATGAATAGGTGATCCTTTAAGCCGCATGATTTGGAAAACTATGTGCCCATAATGATTATCCTCTGAAAGAAGATAATATTCATTTTTATATAATAATATTAATGTTATTCATTTTTTATAAATACCAATTTTAGTAAATTTTAAACTTTGAACCTCATTTCACATCAGGATTTCAATTCATTCTTAAAAATCACTATTTCATTGTAAATTACTAAACACCAAACAAAACACAATATAGTTTTCATTGTATTATCATATTTTATTTTACAGTCTACCATTATTTTTGGAACAATTCATTATTTTGAGGCACTTGATGATTCACATCGGAAGACCACCAATGTGGGTGTAATGGCTCGGACCACTCCGGCCCATTCCTTTGTCAAAGAGAAGTCCACGAAGTGTTCTGGAGGGTAAAATGGACTTTTCCTACACTTTATAGAATTTTGAAACTACACACCGTGTAGTTAGAGTACACGTCGTGTACTCCCTTGTCGGGTATACCTCGTGTTGATGGTCGTGCCCTTGCTGTGTGAAATAAATTCGTACACGCCATGTAACCTAAACTTCACGTCGTGTAGTCCCTCCACATGTACATGTTACCAGTCAACGGCCATATGCCGTATGGAAGGCCGTGTCTTTGCCGTGTGAAGTAACTATGTACATGTCGTGTGTCCAAAAAACACATTGTGTAGTCCTTCCCCATGTATGTGTTACACTCAAACCGTGTGTTGACCCATCAACGGCCGCGGAGCCGTGTTGGAAGCCACGTGGAGACCGTGTGAAATAACCGAGTACACGCCGTGTACCATAAAGTACACACAGTGTAATTTTGCATTTATCACCTATAAAAGGAGGGGTCCCTCCTCCTTTTCAACACACCCATCTCCTCCCCTCTCCTCTGAGCAGAGCTCTACTGAGAGACTCAAAGGCTCGTTTTTCTCCCATAACTTCTTCATCCGAGCTCCGATTTACGATCCGTCAGCGGCCACGGGATCGTTGCGATGAGGCGGAACTACTAGGCTTGGATCCATTGTCTTTCATTTGGACTTTACATTCCGACTTCCACCTGAGGTGGTTTTTCCAGAACTCGACGGAAGTGACGGATTCCGACGGACGTCTTCTAAAGTTGATCCAGGGGAGCGTTGTGACCAGAACCTGTTGAGGTAGGGATCTTACCTTCGTCTCTCTAATTTCTGCATCATACGGGATGGGTATCCTATTGTTTTCATGAGAAATGGTTGAACCATTAAATAAATATAATAAATGTCTTATATAATGGGGATGGGGAATTTGTTATGTTTATCTTTGTTTATCCTATTGTTATGTTGTGAATTGAATAGGCTTATGCCTACTGAAAATCACGTTCTTTTGGGGCCTTTTCTTGCGCAATTAAATGTTGCCCTATCATTTTAGACCGTTAATGGATGGAAACTTCATGGAATGTGGAAATTGGTTAATCACGTAAAGTTGGCTAATTATATATCTAGAACCCTTGTGTGAACACCCTGGTTGAACTAAACTGAAAAAATGAACATGTGGGTGCTGTTGGTGTTAAATTATTGGAAGGGGGTGTTTTTTGGTGTTGTTGTGGATCGGGTGAGTAGCGGGGCTGTGGTTGAATTGGTTCTGGGTTGCTGTGAATGCTATGATTCTGATGGGAAGTGAGGCTGTGATAAATGGTATTAAAGGGATAATGATGTACAAGTTTCGGTGTGTTTGTGGTTATGGTGGTTGGCAGTGGGGATGTAGGGATGGGTTTAAATGTGAATGGACTATGGGTTGTAAATATTAAATAAAATATGGAAACATTAATGAATGGGGGTTAATGATTGTGAAACAGGATTAATAATCAATTGTTTTGGTTGGTTAATAAGAAGGAATTGGTTGTGTTGCTTGTGTTTTCCAAACATGATTTGTGGATGGCAGGGATATGCTTTATGAAAGATCGATGTGGTTGGATGTGGATAGTTTCCCAATAGTAAAGGAACTAATAAGCTGTTTCTGTTGAAATGTGAAAACCTAAATGGGGTTGGGGTTGTTTGTTGTATGCATACTTCGTAGTAGCAGTACCAAGGCACATGCTCAGTTTCTCTATTTAGAAGCCATAGGTTGTGCTGAGTGTTTGGTGTATATATATATATATCTGTATCTTTTGTGTTTTATCGCACCCCACCCATGTTGAGCACTTAGTGCCGAACACTCCCATTTCATGGGAGAGGGTGTTTTTACCCTTAGTTACTAGCTCCTTCCTACTCCTTCGCCCCTAGGCTGTGATGGATTGAGGCAACCTTACACCTAATACTCTTAGTGTAGGTTTCGATTGGGGTGGATTGGACCACGACTCTTCGGGCAGGCTTACTATTTCGCAAGAACCTTCGGGATGAGTCCCAGGTGTGTGCGGGCGTGATACATGATGGTAAGGCCCAGGTGTGTGCCGACGTGATACGTAGTGGTGAGGCCCAGGTGTGTGTGGGCGGGATACGTGGTTGTGAGGCCCAGGTGTGTGCAGGCGTGATACTTGGTTGTGAGGCCCAGTTGTGTGTGGGTGGGGAGAGTGTGGAAGCATCAGGATGTTCTACGTTAGGAAGAGAAGCTAACTAATGGGTAATGGTGCGGGGTACCAAATAATCTTGTTCTTATATACTAATACCTATTGTGATTGTGTTTTTGGTGAGTGTAGCTGGTGAGGTTGGGTGGACAGAATTCCTTTCTGGTTTTCTTCTGTTGTTCTCATGGGACATTAGGATGTCTCCACACTTGTGAACAAGAGCTTTAGGTTTATCTAATGAGTATACTTGTATGCTCACCCTAGGTTTACATTCAGGTTTCCATGAGGAATACCTGGGCCATGCGGGACCCTACTAGTCGGACAGTTAGAGTTGTTGTAGTTGTTGTACTCGTGTTTTATTTTGGTATTGTACTTTTGAGCTTTTTTGTACTTGTACCTTGTTATAAAATTGTTTAAACATGCATGTGGGCCAACCCGGGCGGTGGGACTCGGGGAGGCCCACATGAATATATGTGAAAAATAAATAAAAAGAGTAATGCCTCCCATATTTGTGAAAACGTATACCCTTGGTGCTAGTCGCCAACCTGGGGCCTACTGGAGGCGGGACTCGGGGGGTCATTATCTCCCTTTCATCATTCCTAGCTTAGGAGGGGCATCTTTCGTGGGAGGGGGTCATGACAGAATGGTATCAAAGGTGATGGTTGAGAGATAGGATGGAGTCTTGAGTTAGGCACGGTGAGGATTTCATGGGATGGTTGGGCAACAATGTTAGATAATCTTGGTACGTGACATAGGCCAGGGAAGACCGGAAATGACACGGGATTTTAGGGCCCCCCGTGATCCGATGCAAGGACTCTGAGCCTACCGAACGACTAAGTGAGACTATATTGATTACATGGAATAGACCCTAGGGAAGGTAAATGCATCATCATGATTGTGTTTTACTTGATTTGGTAGTTCTGGGAAAGAAATTGATTAAAATTATAAAATGAAATCCTTGCTACTTGGGCTTAGGCGATCCTAGTGTACTGTACAGATATGGCACCAGGACATTATCACCGGGTGGCTCAGACAGCCGAGGCTCAGCAGATTCAGGTGTTCGATCAATTGAGGATTGACCAAAAGGAGGAAGATAGCCAGTGGCAGAAGACTCTCCGTTCATTCCAGCGGCAGACCCTCAAGAAGTAAGAGGGTAGTAATTAGGATACGGAGATGGAGGGGTGGCTTGAGGAGCTAGGGATTTCTTTTACCTTGATCCGTAATCTGAGGGTGTACTAGGACCCCCTAACAGTTAGTCAGCTGAGAGGTGTGGTGTGACAGTGGTGGATGCTCAACATTGTAGAGAGGATAGAGGCAGAGGTTCCGTGGGCTGACTTTGAGAAGGAATTCCGAGAGGAATTCCTTTCTCTATAATCAAGGTGGAGAAGCGGCATGAGTTACTCTCCCTTCAGCAGGAGAGTATGTCAGTACGAGAGTTGGGGATCATGTTCAAGGATCTCCTACGCTTTGCGCCAGATCTCTTTCCAGATGAGGAGTCTCAGGTGAGACTTTTGGAGGAGGCGATTCACCCTTCGCTTCAGTATGTTGTCACCCCCTTCACCCTACCGACATACTTGGCGGTACAGAAGAAGGCAGAGGTTGTAGAGAGGATGCACTCACTGGGAGATGCACCATGAGAGGGGATTCAGTTGGGCTCATCGAAGGGGAAGGCGTCAGCAGCAGGTCTCCTACGATGGGACCTTCTAGGTTCAGGCCAGTGGGGAGTAGGCCCCAGCAGTTCCAGTTCAGATCATCAGGTCCTCATCCCTTTTTTACCAACCCTGGACTGGAGTTTTTTTCTTGTGGAGGTTTCAGACACGTTCAGAGTCGGTTCCTGACTCGAGCTCATTATGGTGGAGGTGGGCAGGTTCAGCTCCCACCTCAGCATCACCAGTTTCCGGTGCGGGCTTTCCAGTAGCAGCAGGACCATGCTCCTCCGAGGGAAAACCATGCAGGAGGAGGCCGACCCCAGGGTGCTCCTTAGGGAACTCGACCAGGGCATGGTTGGGGAGGTGGATGACATCAAAGAGGTAGAGGAGATGGGCATGGACAGTTGCACGTAGTAGAGTTGGCAGCTCTAGTAGGACCATAGGTGGTACGAGGTACGATTTGTTTGTTCAGCACTCTCGTTTCTGCTTTGTTCGATTCAGGAGCCTCACACTGCTTTGTTGCACCTATTCTAACCCATTCTTGGGGACTAGACGTAGAATGACTACCAGTACCCTTGGTGCTGAGTACACCAGTTGGAGGCCAGACCAGCATATCATGTGTTTTCCGGGGATGTGGGCTGACGTTGGGACCCCATCGGTCTAGTGGGGACCTTCTTCTGTTACAGATGCAGCCATACGATGTCATCCTAGGAATCGACTTGTTGTATTCTGTTAGTTCTGTTATCAACTGCTTCTGGAGAAGATTCGTGTTCTCTGACATGGATAGGCAGCATGTAGCATATGTTGGTGAGGGGAGCTATCAGGTGGGAAGCCGTCGTGTGGAGCCTCTCCTTTCTCTGTTAGGTGGGTTATCAATGGTTCTAGCTGATGCAGAAATGATGGATGTCCCAGAGGTTGTTAGGGAGTTCCTTGATGTTTCTCCTGAGGGGTTTGTGTCTCTACACCCCCCCCCCTACGTGACGTTGAGTTTGGGATAGACTTATAGCCTGGTGCCTGTCCGATTTCGATGGCCCCTTATCGGATGGAACCTTCAGAGTTGTGGGAGTTGCGGATTCAGATTGACGATCTGATGGAGAATGTTTTTTTTTGACCCAGAGTGTCACCATGGGGTGCCCTAGTTTTGTTCGTGAAGAAGAGAGATGGTGGTCTCAGGTTATGCATAGACTACAGAAGGTTGAACCAGGTAATGGTCAAGAAACGTTACCCCCTTCCAAGGATAGATGATCTCTTCGACCAGATAAGGGGAGCAGACTGGTTTTCTAATATTGATCTACGATCGGGATATCATCATCTGAGGGTAAAGGACATTGACATGTCGAAGAAGGATTTCAGGTGAAGGTATGGGCACTTCGAGTTTGTAGTGATGCCGTTTGGAGTTATGAATGCACCGGTTGTGTTCATGTGACTTATGAACTTTGTCTTCTGAGAGTTTCTGGACCAGTTCTTCGTTGTGTTTATCGATGATATCCTGATCTACTCAAGATCATAGGAGGAGCACGTTGAGCATCTCAGGGAAGTCTTGGAAGTCTTATGACGCCACCGGCTTTATGGAAAATTTCTGAAGTGTAAGTTCATGATGCAAGAAGTACACTTCCTTGGGCAGGTGGTGTCTCATCATGGAGTTTCAGTGGATCCGTCAAAGGTGGGGGGAGTTGTTTCTTGGGAAGCACCCAAGAGCGTGGAAGAAGTTCGTAGTATCCTGGGGTTATAAGGTTACTATCAGAGGTTCGTTTCAGACTTCTCTCGAGTTACTGCTCCATTGATAGATTTGACTAGTAAGAACCAGGTCTTCCTATTGAGCGAGAAGTGCTAGGAGGCTATCGACTACCTGAAGGAGATGTTTATCATTTCTCCCGTACTCCGGTTTCCAGAGGAAGGGTTGTTGTATAAGGTTCTTTTTGATGCTTCTGGCCTTGGTCTGGGGTGCGTGCTGATGCAGAAGAAGGGAGTGATCTGTCATGGGTCAAGGCAGTTACGCCCTCACGAGCGTAACTATTCCACCCACGACCTAGAGCTTGCAGCAGTAGTTTTCGCACTGAAGTTATGGTGACATTACCTCTTTGGGGAGCGCATTGTGGTCTTCTCAGATCACAAGAGCCTACGTTATATCTTCTCCAAGCATGACCAGAAAATACGGTGGTGGAGATGGGTTGAGTTTCTCCAAGACTATGACTTCAAGATCTCTTACACTAAAAGTAAGGGAAATGTTGTGGCTGATGCCCTGAGTAGGAAATCGCATAAGGAAGTGGTTCGGGGATCCGCTGATGCTTGGAAAGCGGTGGGAGAGTTGGCCGCCTTGCACTTGGATGCAAGGGTAGAAGGTGTTAGAGGCTGTTTGTTTCAGATGACGGTGCAGTCCTCCTTGTTGCAGTAGGTGGAAGAATCTCAGTGGGGGGACTCCGAGGCGGAAGTAATGTGGGATCGTGTCGATCAGGGAAACACTCCAGAGGGATGGTCAGAGGACAACTGACATCAGATGCTTTTCCATAGAAGCTTGTTTGTTCCGGAGGGGATGCGTGATGGAGTTCTCCGTGAGTTCCATAGCTCAGCCTTGGCGGTACATCCAGGAGTTTCAAAAATATACCGAGGCCTGAGGGAACAGTTTTGGTGGCCTGGGGTGAAACGAGTACTAGCGGAGTTCGTGGCTAAGTGCCTAGTGTGTCAGCAAGTGAAGGTTGAACACCATGTTCCCAGTCGTTTGTTGCATCCTTTAGATGTCCCCGAGTGAAAGTGGGATGACATCTCGATAGACTTCGTCACAGGACTACCCAGAGCTCAGGGAGGGTATGATGCTATCTAGGTGGTGGTGGATCGTCTGACGAAATAAGCTCACTTCATAGAAATTAAGGAGTCGGTCCCGGTGAGTACCTTAGCACAAAGGTACATAGATGAGGTGGTGCATTTTCATGGAGTCCCAAAGACTGTCGTCTCAGATTAGGAAACTCGGTTTACCTAACGAGTCTGGAGGGGGTTACAACATGTTTTTGGCACCCAACTATGCCTTAGCACTGCTTTCCACCCCCAGAACGATGGGAAGACGGAGCGGACTATCCAAACGTTGGAGAACATGCTGCGAGCATGCGTTCTGTATTTTGGAGGATCATGGGTATGAAACTTTCCTTTAGTAGAGTTTTCCTACAACAACAGCTTTCACTCTACTATTGGCATGGCACCATTTGAGGCTTTGTATGGAATACCATGTCGTTCACCCATTTGCTGGGCAGAGGTTGGCGAGACAGGTGCTCTTGGGTCAGAAGCATTGCAGAGCACCACAGAGAATGTCAGCTTGTATGTGAGAGGATTAAAGTGTCTCAGGACTGACAGAAGTCTTATGCTGATCGTCGAAGGAGGAATTTGGAGTTCGAGGTGGGAAACCGTGTGTTCTTGAAGGTTTCCCCTCGACGGGGGCAACGGAGGTTCGGGAAGGGGAGTAAGATCTCCCCTAGGTTCATCGGACCTTTCGAGGTGCTGAGGCGAGTTGGTGAGGTGGCATATCAGCTAGCCCTACCACCTCAGTTGGATAAGGTTCATGACATCTTCCACATCTCCCAGCTTCTTCAGTACATACACAACGACTCTCACGTTATCGACTGGGGAGCGTTAGATATGGGAGACGATGCGACCTTCGGGGAATGAACAGTCAAGCTCGAGGATCGTAAAGAGAAGGTGCTCCGTGGACAAACCATTCCCTTGGTTCATGTGTTGTGGAGGCATGGCGTCCTCGAGGAGAGCACTTGGAAGTGGGAGACCTATATGCGCGCTCTGTACCCGGAGTTGTTTTGACTTGTGTTTTTCCTTGTTCTTATGATCTTTTTTTTGTACTTTGTACCTTGATGTATGGAATGCTTGGCTTGTTGGTTATGAGACCTTTTGTTTCCTTGTTCTCTTGGAGTGTGTAACATATTTGGGCATGTGGGGAGGGGAAAAGCTTGATCCTTAATAGAGACGCATTAATGCGGATGCGATTAAACCCGTTCAGGCGAGTCAGTGCCGCCTAAAGCGGATAATATCTCGATATAGGAAAAGTAATTTTTCCCCAAACCACGTGTTCGGGTAGTGTGTGTTGAAAAATCCTAATGTATGGAAGTGGGAAGACCTGATTCTTAATCGAGACTCATTAATGAGGATGCTATTAAAACAATGCAGGCGAGTTAGTGCCGCCTAAAGCGGATAATATCTCTACATAGGAGAAGGAATTCCTAACACCTATAATTAGGGTTGATGGTTGGGTTCCTGTTATAACAAGGTCCTTAAGAGGTATCTTGATTGGTTCCTCTGGGTTGGTTTTTAAATTCTCAGGGATGATAATGTTTCAATAGGTATCTGATGTAATGGCACAGACCTCTCCGGACCATTCCATTGTCAGATAGGAGGCCACGAAGTGTTCTGGAGGGTAAAATGGACTTTTCCCACACTTTCCAGAATTTTGAAACTACACGCCATGTACTCCCTTGCCGGTTATACCCCATGTTTAGGTTGTTTCCTTGCCGTGTGAAATAATGTGCACGAGCCGTGTAACCTAAACTACACGCCGTGTAGTCCCTCCCCGCGTACGCATTACGAGTCAATGGTTGTGTGCCATCTGGAAGGTCGTGTCTTTTCCGTGTGAAGTAAATGTGTACACACCGTGTGTCCAAACCACACACCGTGTAGTCCTTCCCCACGTATGTGTTACTCTCAAATCGTGTGTTGACCCGTCAACGGCCGTGGAGCCGTGTTGGAAGCTACGTGGAGACCGTGTGAAATAACCGAGTACACACTGTGTACCATAAAGTACACGTTGTTTACTTTTGCTTTTCTCTCCTATAAAAGGAGGGGTCCCCTAATCCTTTTCAACACACGCAACTCCTCCCCTCTCCTCTGAGCAATGCTCTCCTGAGAGACTCTAAGGGTCCTTTTTCTTCCATAACATCTTCATCCGAGCTCCTATTTACGATCCGTTAGCGACCATGGGATCGTAGCGACGAGGCGGAACTTCCAAGCTTGGATCCGTTGTCTTTTCTTCCCCCTTTCCTTTCTGAATTCCTCTTGAAGAGGTTTTCCCGGAACTCGACGGAAGTGACGGATGCCGATGGACATCTTCTAAAGTTGATCCAGGGGAGCCTTGTGACCATAACCTGTTGAGGTAGGGATCTTACCTTCGTCTCTCTAATTTGTGCATCATGCGGGGTGGATATCCTATTGTTTTCATGAGAAAAGGTTGAACCATTAAATAAAGATAAAAAATGGATTATATAATGGGGATGAGAAATTTTTTATGTTTATCTTTGTTTATCCTATTATTATGTTGTGAATTGAATATGCTTATGCCTACTGAAAATCACAGTTGTTAGGGGCCTTTGCTTGCGCAATTAAATGCTTCCCTACCTTTCTTGACTGTTTATGGATGGAAACTTCATGGAATGTGGAAATTGGTTAATCACGTAATGTTGGCTGATTAAATATCTGGAACCCTTGTGTGAACACCCCGGTTGAACTAAACTGAAATAATGAAAATGTGTGTGTTTTTCGGGTTAAAATATGTGAAGGGGGGTGTTTTTGTGGGTTGTTGTGAATCGGGTGAGCTGTGGGGATGCAGTTGACTTGGTTGTGGGTTGGTGTGAATTCTATGATGGTGATGGGAAGCGGGGCTACGATAAATGGTATTAAAGGTATAATGATGTACGAGTTTTGGTGTGTTTGTGGTTATGGTAGATGGCAGCGGGGCTGCAGGTATGGGTTTAAATGTGAACGGACTATGGGTTGTGAATATTAAATAAAATGTGGAAGAGTTAATGAATGGTGGGGCATGATTGTGAAATGGGATTAATAATCAAAAGGGTTGGTTGGTTAATAATAAGGACTTGGTAGTGTTGCTTGTGTTTTCCAAACATGATTTGTGGATGGTAGGGATATGCTTTACGAACGATCAATGTGGTTGGATGTGGATAGTTTCCCAATAGTTAAGGAACTAATAAGTTGTTTCTGTTGAAACGTGAAAACCTGAATGGGGTTTTGGTTGTTTGTTGTATGCATGTTTCTTAGTAGCACTGCCGAGGCACATGCTCAGTTTCTCTGTTTATAATCCATAGGTTGGGATAAGTGTTTTGTGTGTATATATATATATCTGTATCTTTTGTGTTTTTTCGCACCCCACCCATGTTGAGCACTTAGTGCTGAACACTCCCATTTCATGGGAGAGGGTGTTTTCCCCCTTAGTTACTACCTCCTTCCAGCTTCTTCTCCCCTAGGTTGTGATGGCTTGAGGCGACCTTTCACCTAAGACTCTTCAGGTAGGTTTTGATTGGGGTGGATTGGCCCAAGACTCTTCTGTCAGCCTTACTATTTCCCAAGAACCTTTGGGAGGAGGCCCAGGTGTGTGCGGGCGGGATACGTGGTGGTGAGGCCCAAGTGTGTGCGGGTGGGTTACATGGTTGTGATTCCCAGGTGTGTGCGGGCGGGATACGTGGTTGTGAGGCCCAGGTGTGTGTGGGAAAGATACGTGGTCATGAGTTCCAGGTGTGTGCGAGCGGGGAGAGTGTGGCAGTGCCGGGATGTTCTCCATTAGGAAGAACAACTAACTAATGGGGAATGGTGTGGGGTACCCAATAATCTTGTTCTTATATACTACTACCTATTGTGATTGTGTTTTTGATGAGTGTGGATGGTGAGGTTGGGTGGATAGAATTCCTTGCTAAGTTTCTTCTATTGTTCTCACGGTACATTAGGATGTCTCCCCAGTTGTGCACAAGAGCATTAGGTTTCCCTACTGAGTATACTTGTATTCTCACCCTAAGTTTACTTTCAGGTTTCTAGGAGGACTACCGGGGTCGTGCGGGACCCTACTAGTCGGACAGTTGGAGTTTTTGTAGTTGTTGTACTCTTGTTTTCTTTTGGTATTGTACTTTTGAGCTTTATTGTACTTGTACATTGTTATAAAATTGTTTAATCATGCATGTGGGCTTGGTTTGGGTTTATTTCTATACACTTTTTCTTTTCCCTTTTGGTGGTTGAATTTTCCTATTTCTCGATCTTAAAAATAAATAAAAAGGGTAATGCCTCCCATAATTGTGAAAACTTATACCCTTGGTGCTAGTCGCCAACCTGGGGCCTACTGGAGGCGAGACTCGGGGGTCATTATCTCCCTTTCACCATTTCCAGCTTAGGAGGGGCATTTTGGTGGGAGGGGGTTGTGACAGAATGGTATCAGAGGTGATGGTTGAGAGATAGGATGGAGTCTTGAGTTAGGCACAGTGAGGATTGCATTGGATAGTAGGGAAACATTGTTAGTTAATCATGGTGCGTGACATAGGACAGGGAAGACCGGCTAGGACACGGGGTTTAAGGGCCCTCGTGATCCAATACAAAGACTCTGAGCCTACCGAACGACCATGTGAGACTATATTTATTGTAGTTTAGAGACCCTAGGGAAGGTACATGCATCATCATGATTGTGTTTTACTTGATTTGGGTGTTTTGGGAAAGAAATTGATTAAAATGATAAAATGAATTCCTTGCTACTTGGGCTTAGGAAATCATTGTTTACCGTACAGCTATGGCACCTGGACGTTTTCCCTGGGTGGCTCAGACGGCCTAGGCTCAGTAGATTTAGGCAGTCGAACAATTGAGGATTGACCGAGAGGAGGAAGATAGAAAGTGGTAGAAGACTCTTCGTTCTTTCCAGCGGCAGACCCTCAAGAAGTACGAGGGTAGTAATTCAGATACAGAGACGGAGGGGTGTCTTGAAGAGCTAGGGATCTCTTTTACCATGATCTTTCCTCCAAGGGAGTACTGGGTCCCCCTAGCAGTCAGTCAGCTGAGAGGTGCGGCGTGACAGTGGTCGATGCTCTACCTCAGAGAGAGGATTGATGCAGAGGTTCCATGGGATGACTTTGAGAAGGAATTCCGAGAGGAATTCCTTTCTTCTATGATCAAGGCGGATAAGCAACAGGAGTTACTCTCCCTTCAGAAAGGGAGTATGTTAGTATGAGAGTTGGGGATCAAGTTCAAGGACCTCCTGTGCATTGCTCCGGATTTCTTTCCGGATGAGGAGTCTCGGGCGAGACGTTTGGAGGAGGCGCTTCACCCTTCTCTTCAGTATGCTATCACCCCCTTCACCCTTCCGATATACTTGGCGGTACAGAAGAAGGCAGAGTTTGTAGATAGGATTCACTCGCTGAGAGGTGCACCACGAGAGGGGATTCATCCGGGCTCGTCGAAGGGGAAGGCAGTCAGCAGCAGGTCTCTTGCGACGGGACCTTCCTGGTTCAGGCCCGTGGGGAGTAGGCCCCAGCAGTTCCAGTTCAGATCTTCAGGTCATCATCCATTTTTCACCAACCCTAGACCAAAGTTTTTTTTGTGGAGGTTTGGGGCACGTTTATAGTCGGTGCCTGACCCATGCTCAGTTCGATGGAGGTGGATAGGTTCAGTGCCCACCTCAGCAGCACCAGTTGCCGGAGATGCCCTCCCAGCAGCAGCAGGACCATGCTCCTCCGAGGGAAGACTTTGCGGGAGGAGGCTGGCCTCAGGTTGCTCCTCAGGGACCTCGACCTAGGCATGGTCGGGGAGGTGGATGTCATCAAAGATATAGAAGAGCTGGGGGTGGATAGTTGCACGCAGCAGAGTTGGCAGCTCCAGTAGGACCAGTGGTGATACGAGGTACGATTTGTTTGTTTAGCACTCTCGTTTCTGCTTTTTTCGATTCAGGAGCCTCGCACTCCTTTATTGCACCTAGTCTAGCCCATGATTTGGGACTAGACATAGAGAGACTTCCCATAAACTTGGTGTTGAGTACACCAGTTGGAGGCCAGACCAGTGTATCTTGTGTTTGCCGGGGATGTGGGCTGACGTTGGGACCCCATCTGTCTAGTGGGGACCTTCTTCTGTTACAGATGCAGCCATACGATGTCATCTTTTGCATCGACATGTTATTTTCTGTTAGTGCCGTTATCGACTACTTCCGGATAAGAGTTGTGTTCTCTGACTTGGATGGACAACGTGTTGCTTTTGTTGGTTAGAGGAGCTATCAGGTGGGAACCGGGTGTGTGAAGCCTCTTTTTTCTCTATTAGGCGGGTTATCAATGGTTCCAGCTGATTCAGAAATGATGGATGTCCCGGAGGTTGTTGGGGAGTTCCACGATGTTTTTCTTGAAGAGTTTGTGACTCTACCCCCCCCCCCCCCGGCGTGATCTTGAGTTCAGGATAGACTTACAACTTGGTGTCCGTCTGATTTCGATGGCCCCTTATCGTATGGAACCTTTGGAGGTGCGGGAGTTGCAGATTCAGATTGAAGATTTGATGGAGAATGGTTTTGTTCAACCCAGTGTGTCTCCATGGGGTGCTCCAGTTTTGTTCATGAAGAAGTCAGATGGTGGTCTCATGTTATGCATAGACTACTGAAGTTTGAACCAGGTAACGGTCAAGAACCGTTACCCCTTCCAAGGATTAATGATCTCTTCGACCAGCTAAGGGGAGCAGGCTGGTTTTCTAAGATTGATCTATGATCGGGATATCATCAGCTGTAGGTAATGGACAGTGACATCTCGAAGATGGCTTTCAGGTGCAGGTATGGGAACTTCGAGTTTTTAGTGATGCCGTTTGGAGTTACGAATGCACTGGCTCTGTTCATGGGACTTATGAACTTTGTCTTCTGAGAGTTTCGGGACCTGTTTGTCGTTGTGTTTATCGATGATATCCTGATCTACTCAAGATTAGAGGAGGAGCACGTTTAGCATCTCAGGGCAGTCTTGGAAGTCCTACGATGCCACCATCTTTATGGGAAATTGTCGAAGTGTAATTTCTTGATTCAAGAAGTACACTTCCTTGGGAAAGTGGTGTCTCATCATGGAGTGTCAGTGGATCCTTCAAAGGTAGAGGCAGTAGTTTCTTGGGAAGCACCCAAGAGCGTGGTAGAAGTTTTTAGTTTCCTGGGGCTAGCAGGTTACTATCAGAGGTTCATTTTGGACTTCAATCGAGTTTTTGCTCCATTGACAGCTTTGACTAGGAAGAACCAGGTCTTCCTATGGAGCGAGCAGTGCTAGGAGTCTTTCGACTGCCTGAAAGAGAAGTTGGTCAGTGCTCCCGTACTCAGGTTTCCAGAGGAAGGGTTGTTTTATGAGGTGTTTTGTGATGCTTCTGGCCTTGGTCTGGGGTGCGTGCTGATGCAGAATAAGGGAGTGATCTGTTATGGATCTAGGCAGTTATGCCCTCACCAGCGTAACTATGCCACCCACGACCTAGAGCTTGCAGCAGTAGTGTTCACATTGAAGTTAGGGCAACATTACCTCTTTGGGGAGTGCTTTGTGGTCTTCTCAGATCACAAGATCCAACGTTATATCTTATCCCAGCGTGACCTAAACATACAACAACGGAGATGGGTCGAGTTTCTCCATGACTATGAATTCTATATCTCTTAAACTGAAGGTAAGGGAAACGTTGTGGCTGATTCCCTGAGTAGGAATTTGCATAAAGAAGTGGTTCGGGAATCCGTTGATGCTTGGAAAGCGATGGAAGAGTTGGCTGCCTTGCACTTGGATGCAAGGGTAGAAGATGTTAGAGGCTATTTGTTTCAGATGATGGTGCAGTCCTCCTTGTTTCAGCAGGTGGAAGAATCTCAGTGGGGGGACTCCGAGGCGGAAGTAATGCGGGATCGTGTCGATCAGGGAAATGCTCCAGAGGGATGGTCAGAGGGGCAGCCGACATTGGATGCTTTTCTATAGAAAGTTGTTTGTTCCGGAGGTGATGCGTGAGGGAGTTCTCTGTGAGGTCTATAGCTCATCCTCGGCGGTACATCCAGGAGTTTCAAAAATGTAACAAGGCATGAGGGAACAGTTTTGGTGGCCTGTGGTGAAAAGATCAGTGGCAGAGTTTGTGGCTAAGTGCCTAGTGTGCCAGCAAGTGAAGGTTGAACACCGTGTTCCTAGTGGTTTGTTGCATCCTTTAGATGTCCCCAAGTTGAAGTGGGATGACATCTCGATGGACTTAGTCACAGGACTACCCAGAGCTCAGGGAGGGTATGATGCTATCTGGGTCATGGGGGATCATCTGACGAAATCAGCTCACTTCTTAGAAATTAAGGAGTCGGGCTCGGTGAGTACCTTAGCATAGAGGTACGTAGACGAGGTGGTGAGTTTTCATGGATTCCCAAAGACTATAATCTTAGATTGGGACACTCGGTTTACCTCACAAGTCTGGAGGGGGTTACAACATGCTTTTTTCACCCAGCTATGCCTTAGCACTACTTTCCACCCCCAGGCCAATGGGTAGATGGAGCGAACTATCCAGACATTGGAGGACATGCTACGAGCATGCATTCTGGATTTCAGAGGATCATGGGTATGACACTTGCCTTTAGTATAGTTTTCCTACAACAACAGCTTCCACTCTACTATTGTCATGGCACCGTTTGAGGATTTGTATGGAAGATCATGTTGTTCACCCATTTGCTGGGTAGAGGTTGGTGAGACAGGTGCTCCTAGGCCAAAAGTAGTGCAGAGCACCACAGAGAAAGTCCAGCTTGTACGTGAGAGGATGAAAGCAGATCAGGACTGACAAAAGTCTTATGCTGCTCGTCGAAGGAGGCCTTTGTAGTTCGAGGTGGGAAACCGTGTGTTCATGATGGTTTCCCCTCGATGGGGTCAGCGGAGGTTATGGAAGGAGAGTAAGCTCTCCCCTAGGTTCATCAGACCTTTCGAGGTGCTGAGGCGAGTCGATGAGGTGGCATATCTGCTTGCCCTACCACCTCAGTTGGAGAAGGTTCATGACGACTTCCACGTCTCCCAGCTTCGTCGGTACTAACATGACAAATCTCACGTTATCGACTGGGGAGAGTTAGATATGGGAGACAACGCGACCTTCGAGGAATGACCAGTTAGAATCGAGGATCGTAAAGAGAAGGTGCTACGTGGACAAACCATTCCCTTGGTTCATGTGTTGTATAGGAATGGTGGCCTTGAGGAGAGCACTTGGGAGTGGGAGACTCAGATGCACGCTCCTTAACCGGAGTTGGTTTGAATTGTGTTTTAACTTGTTCTTCTGAGCTTGTTTTTGTACTTTGTACATTGATGTATAGAATTCTTTGCTTGTCGGTTATGAGACCTTTTGTTTCCTTGTTCTATAAGAGTGTGTAACATGTCTGGGCATGTGGGGAAGGGAAAAACCTGATCCTTAATCAAGACACATTACTACAGATGCGATTGAACCCGTGCAGGTGAGTCAGTGCCGCCTAAAGAAGATATTATCTCAACATAGGAAAAGTAATTTTTCCCCAAACCACACGTTCGAGCAGTGTGAGTTAAAAAATCCTAATGTATGGAAGTGGGAAGACCCAATTCTTAATCGAGACACATTATTGAGGATGCGATTAAAACTGTGCAGGAATGTCAGTGCCTCCTAAAGAGGATACTATCTCGACATAGGAGAAGGAATTCCTAACACCTATAATTAGGGTTGATGGTTGGGTTCCTGTTATAACAAGGGACCTAAGAGGTATCTTGTCTGGTTCTTCCGGGTTGTTTTTTCAATTCTCGGGGATGAGAATGTTTTAAGAGGTATCTAATGTAATGGCCCAGACCTCTCCGTCCCATTCCTTTGTCAAAGAGAAGGCCACAAAGTGTTCTAGAGGGTAAAATGGACTTTTCCCACACTTTCAGAATTTTGACACTATACGTCGTGTATTTTGAGTACATTCCTTGTACTCCCTTGCTGGGTATACACCATGTTGATGGTCGTGTCCATGCCGTGTGAAATAAATGGGTACACGCCGTGTAACCTAAACTACACGTCGTGTAGTCCCTCCACGCATATGTGTTACCAGTCAACGGTCGTGTACCATATGAAAGGCCGTGTCATTGCCATGTAAAGTAATTGTGTACATGCTGTGTGTCCAAACTACACACTGTGTAGTGCTTCCCTACGTATGTGTTACCCTCAAATCATGTGTTGACCCGTCAACGGTCGCAGAGCCGTGTTGGAAGCCGCGTGGAGACCGTGTGAAATAACCGAGTACCAGCCATGTACCATAAAGTACATGCCGTGTAATTTTTCTTTTCTCTCCTATAAAAGGAGGGGTCCCCTCCTCCTTTTCAAAATACCCATCTCCTCCCCTCTCCTCTGAGCAGAGCTCTCCCAGGAGACTGGAAGACTACTTTTTCTTCCATAACTTCTTTGTCTGAGCTCTGATTTACGATCCGTTAGCGGCCACGGGATCATAGCGGCGAGGCGGAACATCCAAGCTTGGATCCATTGTCTTTCCCTCGGCCATTCCTTTTCGACATGCACCAGAGGAGGTTTTTTTGGAACTCAACAGAAGTGAAAGAAGCCGACGAACGTCTTCTAAAGTTGATCTGGGGGAGTCTTGTGACCAGAACCAGTTGAGGTAGGGATCTTACCTTCGTCTCTCAAATTTGTGCATCATGTGGGATGGGTATCCTATTGTTTTCATGATAAATGGTTTAACCATTAAATAAGGATAATAAATGGCTTATATAATGGGGATGAGTAATTTGTTATGTTTATCTTTGTTTATCCTATTGTTATGTTGTGAATTGAATAGGCGTATGCCTACTGAAAATCACATTCATTGGGGGCCTTTGCTTGCGCAATTAAGTGCTGCCCTATCTTTCTATACCGTTTATGGATGGAAAATTCATGGAATGTGTAAATTGGTTAATCATGTAATGTTGGCTGATTAAATATCTAGAACCCTTGTGTGAACACCCCGGTTTAACTAAACTGAAATAATGAACAAGTGGGTGCTGTTGGGGTTAAATTATGTGAAGGAGGTGTTTTTGTGGGTTGTTGTGGATTGGGTGAGCCGCGGGGCTGTAGTTGACTTGGTTGTGGGTTGGTGTGAATGCTACGATGGTGATGGGCAGCAGGGCTGCGATAAATGGTATTAAAGGGATAATGATGTATGGGTTTCGGTGTGTTGGTGGTTATGTTGGTTGGTAGTGGGGCTGCAGGGATGGGTATAAATGTTAACAGACTATGGGTTGTGAATATTAAATAAAATGTGGAAGAGTTAATGAATGTTGGGGCATGATTGTGAAATGGGATTAATAATCAATAGGGTTGGTTGGTTAATTAGAAGGACTTGGTTGTGTTGCTTGAGTTTTCCTAACTTGATTTATGGATGGTAGGGATATTCTTTACGAAAGATTGATGTGGTTTGTAACGCCCCGACCCCAGCTACCCAGAGTCGGTGCATTATTACATAACATTGGCATGATCACAAGAAAGATCAAATCCCGAAAGACCGATTGGTTTAGTAGCCTTGGAAACACTAGATATAATCATAAAGTTTTACATTACATTTCAAAGTGAAAAACTACTACAACAAAAAAGTCTTCATATCCACACTATTAACCCCTCATAATATCCCTGCAAGTCATTCATAATTTACTTCTTCACTACCTGGGAAAAATATAACATAGAAAAGGGGTGAGCTCAAATGCCCAGTAAGGATAACAATATAGCGGAACATTCAAAATAAGCATAAACATTTAAGGCAATGAATTACTAAAACAAAAGCCTTTTAAAATTGAACTTCAACATAGTATGGAAAAAGTAAAATGAAATAATGCCATTTACTTATTCACATGGATATTCTACTAATCGAATAATCATATGCAAAAATCAATAACCATTTTCATAATGTTGGAATGCATAATGCCAGACTGTCATAACCACATAGTCAAGGCCTCGTGCCAAGACTACAAATAAGATTTTGTCAAGGCCTTGTGCCAAGACACTAGTTTGTCTCATGAGACCTACCGATGCATCGAGGAGCTATAACGGGCTCCACCCGTCACTTATTAAGTCCAATGCATTCCCATATGAAAAGGTTTAAACATAACATAAACATTCGTATTAGAACTAGCATACGAAATGTCAATAATTTCACCATAAACTATGAATGGTATAAAAATAGCACATCCACAGTCAAACATATCACAAAACCTTCAATACAATATAGAAGTTTTGTATCATAATAAATCAACTTCAAATAATCTTAAAATCCATCAAAGGATGTTGACATAGATGAAATCAAAATTCTTTTTAAAGAAGTATCTCCTTTTATTTTGAAATCATTTAAGATCCATATAAAATAAAAAATTTTCTTTGAAAATATTCTTATAAGCTTGTATGGGAAGCTTCGACGATTTTATAACGGCGGAAAATAACCGCACCCGCCGTATAAGTTAAAAAAACATTCTTACCTCAATTCTGTCGAAAAGGTTAAAAAGGACCTTGTTTTGAAAACGACGGAAAGATTCCTTTATAAACCTCTTATAAAAAGTCAAACAAGGGTATAAATGACTTTAACCCATATTCTTGTAAATAGTAAAAATGTTTTGAAATACATTTTTAAGAAACATGGATGTGGATGATAAAGATATCCCAGTAGATTATTACGTATAAACAATCTCGGATAATGAAGAGATTGTGAAATAACCCGTACCTTGTACTTTTCCTTTGTTGGGGTCGGTTAACCTCATGTATAATGGTGAAATAATTGTTATTAAATTATACAGGAATCATATACATTAATATGATATCATATATGATCTTTTAACATTGCTTTATTAATAATATCTTAGTATTATCGTCGTTTCAGGTGATAATCGATTCGTTCTTCTTAAATGTTTAGTTACGTAAGACATGTTTGTAATGGATAGATTAAATCTTATTCATAATCATAATGATATTAACATTATTTTTAACCCTAAAATGAGAATAAGACTTGAATGGATACGATGGAGGATGGATCTCACCGCGTTCGTGGAGACGGTAGTCCGTACGTACGCACGAACGCTACTTCCATTTAATTTTTATTTTAAAAGAATTGAATCCAAATGATACATAGGTATATTAATATTCCAGTATAATATAATATTTTATATATGTTACTTAAGTTCATTAACACCATCCTTTATACGTCCCATGTGTGGTATGAACGAGTCATATCATTTTAAGGGGGCGGTAGTCCGCACTTCCTCAAATGAAATTATCGTATGTATATACAACATGAAACGAATAATGGTATGAAATAAAATGGAATTACAGAAGCTTATATATAAAATATATATCATTAATATCATATTTAATTACAGTGCCATCATAATGGCCACCATGAGAGGCGGTAAGATGTATTTGAACAATCATCGTTTCGTGAGGCGTTAGTTTGCCATCCACAGAAACATTATGTTCATCATCCATTAGATGGAGTTGTGTGTATGTGTAGTTTTAATCCTTCTTATAAAAACATCCTAGTATATTGAGGATACTGGTGTTGTTACAAAATAAAGTAAATAAAAAGATTTTGGTGGTTGAAGAAGCAAAATAAATGAAAATAATTTAACAGAAATCTTTACCTTTAATTTAGGTAACTCACTTTGGTTGGAACCAAAAGACTTGTTGAAATGCTTTCTGCCTAAGGGGAAGCTTCAAAGAGGAGGAGAGGGATGTGGGGAGCTTAGTTGGGCAGAGTTTTGACGAGCCAAGTGGCTTGAGAGGTGTGAGGAATGAGTAGAAGTGGTCTCCTTTTATAAGGGAGAGGAGGGGCTCTTTAGGAAAGAGTGAAAGTATTACTTTATAATATAATTATATTCGGTTTATAATGGTCCAAAAATCATTGAGGTCGAAGATAAGATGACTCATATTCTAAATAACATCAACCAATAAGAATTGGACAGGTTTTAGATAATATTTTAATCATTATAATATTATTTATTTCAATGATTTATTAATGAGGTAAACATTGCATCATTATTGTGTCATTAATAATTTAACTTATTTGATGTCTAAAAATTATAAATAAAATATCATCATGTAGGAAATCTTTTTAGCTTTCTAATGAATATTTATAATCGAAAATCCAACATGTATAACCCTATGTAAAAATTGTTCTTATAAAAGATGTAAGCTTATGCCATTTTTATTTTTATTTTAACTTTATTAATATAATGTGTCCCTACCACATACAAGTGGCTCCAAGGGGTCCCCAAATTGACCCAAGGATGCCCATGGTCGGGTATGTGTCCACCAATAAGGTTAGGACACGTTTTAGGGTAATTTTGTATTATTATAATATTATTTGTTAACCCTTATTTACCGGATTTACCCTTTAACCATGGTAAATAAAATATTTACCACAGTAACTATTCAAAATGTCTAAAAATAAAAGTTACCTATTTACACAATTTGAACATCCTTATTCCAAATATGGAATCCATTTTCCTAAATTCAAAACACAGAAGTGGCAGAAATTAATTTAAAATTAATTCCCGCTGTCAAAACAAAAAGCGTGTTTTTAAGAGATAATAACTATAAAAAGATTGACACTTGTTTATGTTCGGTTTAATTGTAAAATTATGTCCAATGACCAACATTATATTAAATGGTAAAAATATATTCTAAATATACTTTAAAACCACTCAAATTCACAATTTATCACTATTAATTATTTTGATTAAAAAAGTTGTTTTTAATTAAAATTTAGTAATTTTCACTATTCATCAAAATATAAAAGTTATCTGAAAAGTACCAAAATTTCACCCTAGGCTAATTTCAATATTCTGAATCCAAAAATGAAGTCCATTTTTAAATATAAAATATATATGATTTCAAAAAGTAGGTATTACTATTCACAACGGCTAGTTTAATTAGTTGTGGTGTGTGTTAGAACTCGAGGTTGCGTACAACACACGCTATCGAATTATTCGAAGGGAAACGTACCGTAGAAGCTTGGGGTGTTACATTCTCCCCTCCTTCAAATAATTTCGTCCTCGAAATTTCTAGAATACTTATCACATGAAAAGACTCGGGTGGTTCTTCATCATAAGTTCCTCGGGTTCCCACGTTGCCTCTTCCATCTTATGATTTCTCCACAAAACTTTTACCAGAGGCGTCGTCCGGTTTCTCAGCACTTGTTCTCTCGTATCAAGAATCTTAACGGGCTCTTCGCAATAAGACAGATCGGGTTCCAGTTCTAATTCCTCATAGGTGAGTACATGCGTCGGATCAGGCATGTATTTCCTCAATAGAGATACGTGGAACCCATCGTGAACTTTGGAGAGACTTGGCGGCATTGCCAATCGATAAGCTACAACCCCAATTCGTTCTAGAATTTCGAAAGGTCCGATGTACCTGGGACTCAATTTACCTTTCTTACCAAAACGTATGAATCCCTTCCACGGAGATACCTTCAGAAAAACATGATCACCGACTTGAAATTCCAAATCCTTCCTTCGATTATCGGCATAGCTCTTCTGCCTACTTTGAGCTGCTTTGATGTGATTTTGGATTACTTTCACCTTTTCCACCGTTTCCTCCACCAGTTCTGGGCCTACAAGTTTTCTTTCACCAACGTCATCCCAACAGGTTGGTGTACGACATCTCTTTCCGTATAACGCTTCATATGGTGCCATCTGAATACTCGAATGGAAGCTATTGTTATAGGAAAATTCTACCAAAGGTAAATATTGATCCCACATACCCTGAAAGTCAAGTGAGCAAGATCTCAACATGTCTTCTAAGGTTTGAATAGTCCGTTCTAATTGTCCGTCTGTCTGAGGGTGGTAATCAGTGCTCAAATGAAGTTCAGTATCCAGGGATTTCTGAAGACTTTTCCAGAATCTTGAAGTAAAACGGGGATCACGATCAGAAATAATCGATAGGGGTACTCCATGAAGTCTCACAACTTCATTAATGTATAGTCTTGCTAGACATTCCAGGGGTAGATCTTCTCTTATAGCAAGAAAATGTGCTGACTTGGTAAGACGATCAACAATAACCCATATTGCATCGTTCCTTCTAGGAGTCTTCGGTAGCTCCATGAAAAAGTCCATCGTAACATTGTCCCATTTCCACTCCGGTATGGGAAGAGGTTGCATGACTCCTCCAGGTTGTTGCCTTCCAGCTTTCACTTGCTGACAAACCATACATCTTGACACAAAATCAGCAATCTCCCTCTTCATGTTGTCCCACCAAAAATGTTCCTTCAAATCTCTATACATTTTGGTGCTCCCAGGGTGTATAGAGAAATTGGAACTATGAGCATCATCCAGCAATTCCCTTTTTAGATCAGGTATATTGGGAACACAAAGTCTCTTCCCGAATTTCAAAATTCCATCTTCATACACAAAGTCTCTCAATCTCCCATCATTCATAGCTTTAATCTTCTTTTGGAATTCTTCATCATCGGTCTGAGAACTCTTAATCCTTTCTAGTAAAGATGGTTTGGCAACCATTTGAAAAAGCATTAATGTTTCACCTTCCCTGGTTATTCCCATGTCCATCTTCACTAGATCCATGAAAATTGGATCCCTTTCAATTCTCATATTGTTCAAAACTCCATGGTCTTTTCTACTCAAAGCATCTGCCACCTTGTTTTCCTTCCCCGGGTGGTAGTGTATCGTACAATCATAATCCTTGAGTAATTCAAGCCATCTCCTTTGCCTCATGTTGAGTTATTTTTGTGAGAAAATATACTTCAAACTCTTGTGATCAGTATAAATCTCACATTTTTCAACATAGAGGTAGTGCCTCCATATCTTCAAAGAAAAGATCACAGCTGCTAACTCAAGATCATGAGTAGGATAGTTTTGTTCATGAATTTTCAACTGTCGTGATGCATAGGCAATAACTCTATCATTCTGCATAAGGACACAGCCAAGTCCTTTCTTCGATGCATCACTATAAATAACGAACCCATCATTCCCCGATGGTAGAGTCAATATAAGAGCATTGACTAATCTTCTCTTCAGTTCTTCGAAACATTCTTCACACTCTTTTGTCCAAACAAATTTAACCCCTTTACGTGTGAGCTTCGTTAATGGGTTAGCCAATCGGGCAAAATTCTGGACGAAACGTCGATAATAACCTGCCAGACCAATAAAACTGTGTACCTCAGTTATACTCTTAGGTGCTGGCCATTCTTGGATTGCCTTGGTCTTAGAAGGATCAACAGAGATTCCATCTTTTGAGACAATATGGCCAAGAAAAGAAATCTCCTGAAGCCAGAATTCACATTTGCTAAACTTCCCATATAATTCATGCCTCCTCAGAGTCTTCAAGATAATGCGCAAGTGATTTTCATGATCTTCGTAGGTTTTGGAGTATACCAAGATATCATCAATAAATACCACCACAAATTCATCGAGATACTCCTTGAAAACTCTATTCATTAGATCCATGAATACAGAGGGT
The DNA here is from genome assembly GCA_963277665.1 of Viscum album. Classification (NCBI taxonomy): domain Eukaryota; kingdom Viridiplantae; phylum Streptophyta; class Magnoliopsida; order Santalales; family Viscaceae; genus Viscum; species Viscum album. The sequence goes on along the minus strand of OY728143.1, from coordinate 1,704,547,141 downwards.
GCATTAGTCAATCCAAACGGCATTACAGTAAACTCGTAATGCCCGTACCTGGTTCGAAATGCTGTTTTCGGGATGTCTTCCTTCTTCACACACAACTGATGGTATCCAGATCGAAGGTCAATCTTTGAAAAGTATTGAGCTCCATGCAGTTGGTCAAATAAATCATCAATACGAGGTAGGGGATACTTGTTCTTTATCGTTATAGCATTGATCTCCCTGTAGTCGATACATAACCTCATAGATCCATCTTTCTTTTTAACAAAAAGAACAGGGGCTCCCCATGGAGAAACACTAGGGCGAATAAATCCCTTATTACTCAATTCCTCTAGTTGTTTCTTTAGTTCGACTAACTCTACAGTGGCCATTCTATAAGGGGTCTTCGATATAGGCCTTGATCCAGGAATCAAATCAATAGAAAACTCAACTTCTCATTCTGGAGGATGTCCAGGTAAATCTTCCGGAAATACATCTACAAATTCTTTCACAACAGGTACATCCTCTATTTGAACATTCCTTTCCTCACCGACAGTTATTTCATTCTCTTCCTCCCCAATAATTGAATTAAGTTGAGCTACTGGGGGTGGATCTAAATAAGAATTAGGTGGTGACGATTCTGCTCTAAAAATAAGGTGCTCCTTATCATTATCATCAAGAATCGTAACCTCTTTCTTCTTACAATAAATCTTCGCATCATAGTCCGAAAGCCAGTCCATACCGAGGATTATATCAAACTCAATCATAGGTATGACGATGAAATCAGCAGATAAAGAAAATTTATGTGCTCTAATGGGGACTGATTCACAAAACTTTGTTGCAACGATACTTCCCTTAGGAGTTTTAACTGACAACTCCCTTATTAAATCAAATTGGAAATATCTAATTTTCTTAGCAAACTAGGAAGATATGAAACAATGCGATGATCCAGAATCAAATAATGCATTTTCTAAACTTGAAGAAACCATTAAATTACCTGCCACCACGTCTTTCGGAGCTTCTACCTCAGCAGTAGTGATAGCATAAGCCTGTCCTTGATCCCTTGGCCTTTTCTGAGGTAAGTTCTCCTGATGCTTAGGACATGCATTTGCATAATTCCCCATCTCCCTGCAATTGTAGCACTGAACGTTGGTAGCTTCCTTCTTCCCCTTGCAATCATGAGCTTGGTGGCCTTTTTCACCACACTTGTAACAGACTCCCATTCCCTTTAAGCAAGTACCAGGATGTTTCTTCCCGCATTTACCACAAGATGGATATTCAACCTTTCCCTTCTTCCCCTTATTTCCATTCCCAGATTGATCAGCAGGTCTCTTCTTCTCTTGCTTTGCTTTAAAGTCATAAGACTTAGAGAATTCCTTTTCGGTCTTGATAGCACATGAGACAATGTCTTCGTACGATGAAAAGGATTGTGAGACTAATGCTCGACAGAGAAATGGTTTTAACCCATCAAAGAAACGATCAATCATACTTCTTGGGTTGCGAATATAATCTCCAGCATACCTCGCTAACCTTGTAAAGTTAGCCTCATACTTTGTGACATTCTCATCCTCCTTTTGTCTCAGACTCAAAAATTGCCTTTCCATATCCGCTCGATGGTCGCGAGGGAAGTATTTTTCTAAAAACAGATCTTTGAACTCCCTCCATTCCATATTTGATACTTCATCATCTTCCTTCGTATTTTGAATCAATGACCACCATTGATCAGCATCTCCAGTGAGGCGGTAAACTGCCATGATAACTTTTTCCCTTTCACTGCTCCCCAAAGCCTGAAATATTTTCTCTAGGGAAAATATCCATTGCTCAGCTACTAAGGGATTTGTATTCCCATTGAACGTTGGTGGTTGTTGCCTCATTAATCGATCTAACATTGATCTTCCACGCTGCGGATCAGGGTGCTCCATACGGGTAAGGTTATTATTCATAACCTGAGTAAGTTGTCCCAGTATGGTGATTAGCTGATCAGCACCAGTTGCATCACCAGCCCCACTATAATTATCTTGAGCAGGAGGGCAATCCCTACATGGAGTGCGTGCATTGATACAGTTTCCATTTCTTCCACTAGGCGCCATTTCTAAACAATGTCATAAACTAGATCAGTTTATGAATCAGAATACATAATCCCATACTTATAAAACAATTAACATAAATTGAACTATTTATGGATATAATCCATAATCATAAGAATGTTTTCTTTGAGGATGTATATACTCATAATCCCTTCAAAATGATTTGCAAAGAAAATGAGAGTTATCCTAAGCATATCCCCCGGGAGTGTCGTAACCAAGAGTGCAGCAAGGCCCGTTGTCGTGCACCAGTTGTAACACCCCGAGCTTCCACGATACGCTTCTCATTCAATAATACAATAGCTTGCATTGTACGCAACTTCGAGTTCTAAAACATCGCGACAAATCAAACTAGCCGTTATGAATAGTAATAACCACTTTTTAAAATTATAGAAATTTTATATTTCAAAATGGACTTCATTTTTGTATTCGTAATATCGAAATTAGCCTATGTTGAATTTTTGGTATTTTTCTGAGAACTTCTAATTTTTTATGAATAGTGAAAAATACTTAAAACAACTTTTTTAATCAAAATAATTTATAGTGATAAGTTATACTATTGAGTGGATTTAATGTATAATTAGAATATATTTTTACCATTTTATCCAATGGTGGTCATTAGAATTAATTTAACATTGAATTTGGACATAAACAATTGCCAATCTTTTGATATAAATTGTTTCTTGAAAACACGCTATTTGTCGTAACAGCGGGAATTAATTATAAAATTAATTAATGCAACTTATATGTTTGGAATTTTGTAAAATAGACATCATTTTTGAATTCGGAATATCAATTATAGCTTAGGATGAAATTTTGGCATTGTTCTGAGAAACTTCAATTTTTGATGAATAGTGAAACCACTAAGTGGTAGTTAAATAACTGATTTTTCGTTTAAATGAAATATTACCACTTCTGTGATTTGATTTTCAAAAATCCGACATACATGGTTGTCATTAAGAAGTAAAATGTGGTTCAATGAGATTATAATAATTTTTTGGTGAATAGTAACTTATTAAGTTCTTAATCGCGATTAGTGGTAATTAGTGTAGTTTAAGGTATAGATAATACTTTAATAATATTAAATGACCTAGACACATGTCCCAACCTCATTGGTTGAGTCATGGCCGACCAAGACAAGCCATGGCCTAACTTGGGGACCCCATGGATCCACTTTTGTTGGGAAATGACATAAATTAGTTTTTATTTAATGTTAAAGTGAAAATGACACTAACATAAATTGTTCTACTAAAACAATTTTTAATTGGGGTTATACAAGTCCCAATTTTGATTATAAATAGTCATTGGAAAGCTAAAAAGATTTCCTACATCATAGTATTTGTTTTATAATTTTTAGACATTAAATAAATTAAAGTATTTATGACATAATAATGATGCAGCGATGACATCATTATTTGACGATTTAAATAAAATGAGAAGATAATGCAAAATCCGAGGCTTACACTTGTCCAAAGCCTATTGGATGAAGATATTTCGAAACCTTATCACCTTAGCCTCGAATTATATAGATGTGGGACCTTTAGAATCCGAAAAGCATTTTGAAATAATGTAACATTTCATTACTTTCCAAAAGTGCCCCTCCTCTCCACTTATAAAAGGCCCCCACCTCTCCCACCTTATTCACACCATCAAGCCATTTGGCTCGGCCAACCTCTGCCCAAATACTCCCCCAACATCCCTCTCTTACTCCTAGAATCCTCACTTTGGGCAGAACTCTTCCCAAGGAAGCCTTTGGCTCAAATCAAAAAGAGTTACCCGATTTTGAGGTAATGTCTTTTATAATGTTGTTTTGTTTTATTTTTCTTCTCCAACCCCCTAAACTCTTTTTATTCATTTCTTTTGTAACAACACCAGTATCCTCAATATACTAGGATGTTGTTATAAGAAGGATTCGAGCTACACGTACACACACCTACATCTAATGGTTAAAGAACATACGGTTTCTGTGGATGGCGAATTTCTGCCTCACGAAGCGATGATTGTTCAACACTCATATAACACCTTCAAAGGTGGCCATTAAGATGTCACTATTTTTATATATGATATATAATATGTTTTTGTTTTACTTATGCTTCTGTATTTCTCATTTATGGCATACTTTATGATTTCCATTATGGGTAAAACGCGATAATTTCATTTTAGGAAGTGCGGACTACCGCCCCCTCAAAGTGATTTGAATCGTAAATGCCACATGTGGGATGTATAAAGGATGGAGTAAATGGTATTATACACTATATTATACTGGAATTATATTATACATTTATATCATTATGATTTACTTCCATTAAATATGAAATTGAAATGAAAGTAGCGTTCATGCGTACGTACGGCTTACCGTCTCCATGAACGGTGCATTTCATTTCTTACCTCTAAATGTTACGTGACATTATGAATGAATGTATATACTGTATATATGATATATATGATATCTACATCATGAATATAATTCCGGATATAATGGATATTTCACCACATGAACAACTTGTAATTATAAGAAGTTTATTTTTGACTCAAGTACCAAAGATCGACAAAACGACCGTTATTAACTTAAATAATTACATAATGTTCATATCATTGTAATAAGTGATATAATAAGGATAATGAAATTGAAAATGGTTCTTAATAAGGTATATATTAACTCTAGTTTATTATTCAGGAGGTTAAAGAACGGTTGAGTCAAGTCAGACACGAGGTAAGGGAACTTCTTAACCCAATTTCCATTCTTTGGGTTAATCTCCTACTTTCAAATTATGTCATTATGTTATTATGTCATATCTTGTATTTGTACTTTCTTTATGTGTATCTATAGTGAATACACCTAATAGATCTATTTTATTTGTAAGGGAACTTCTTAACCCAATTTCCATTCTTTGGGTTAATCTCCTACTTTCAAATTATGTCATTATGTTATTATGTCATATCTTGTATTTGTACTTTCTTTATGTGTATCTATAGTGAATACACCTAATAGATCTATTTTATTTGTAAGGGAACTTCTTAACCCAATTTCTATTCTTTGGGTTAATCTCCTACTTTCAAATTATGTCATGATATTATTATGTCATATCCTGTATTTGTACATTATTTATGTGTACTTGTAGTGAATACACATAATAGATCTATTTTATTTTAAAAATGCTCTTTGTAAGGGAATTTCTTAACCCAACTTCCATTCTTTGGGTTAATCTCCTACTTTCAAATTATGTCATGATATTATTATGTCCTATTTTGTATTTTTACTTTCTTTATGTGTACCTATAGTGAATACACATAATAGATCTATTTTATTTTAAAAATGATCTTTTTAAGGACTTTGTCTCAATCTCCTTTCATTGAGGCATATTTGGCTTTATACACAACTTTCTTTTATACGGTGTATAAACCCCTTTGACTTTCATGTTTATTCAAAAGGAATCTTTTTTATACGAAGCATTTTACTAAACGACAAAAAGGGAATGTTTTTCTTTCCGTACTTATGCGGCGACAACGACTACTCCGCCGTCGTGACCGTTATTTGAGTTTCGGCTTCCTCTATAAGCCATCTTTTTTTTAATGAAAAATAAATACAAAGTTTTAACTTTCTTTTATTTTGGTATTGAAAATGGTTTTGAAAGAATTTTTATTATATCAATGTGCTGTATTGATATCTTGTGATTGAAATGTGGAAATGTTATGTTTCCTTTATGCATGTTTTATGTGATACAATTATGTTATGGTTTATGATATGTTTAAACCTATTCATATGAGGAATGCATTGGACTTAATAAGTGACGGGTGGAGCCCGCTATAGCTCCTCGATGCATCGGCAGGTCTCATGAGACAAACTAGTGTCTTGGCACAAGGCCTTGACAAAATCTTATTTGTAGTCTTGGCACGAGGCCTTGGCTATGTGGTTATGATAGTCTGGCATTATGCATTCCATCATTATGAAAGTGGTTATTGATATTACATGTGATTATTCGACCAGTAGAATATCCATGTGAAGAAGTAAATGGCATTATCTCATTTTACTTTTGCCATATTATGTTGAAGTTCATGTTTAAGAGGCTTTTGTTTTAGTTATACATTGCCTTAAATGTTAATGTTTATTTATGAAAGCTTCCGCATTATTGTTATCCTTACTGAGCATTTGAGCTCACCCCTTTCAATGTTTAAAAATTTTCCAGGTTGTGAAGAAGTATTTTATGACTGACTTGCAAGAATAATCAGTGAAGATATGAGTGTGGAATATGAAGACCATGTTTTTTTGTAGTTTGTTTAATTTTGATGTAATGAAAGACTTATGAATGTATCTAGTGTTTCCAAGGCTACTAAACTAATCGGTCTTTCGAGACTTGATCTTTTGGGATCATGCCAATGTTACGAAGTAATGCACCGGCTCTGGGTAGCTGGGGTCGGGGCGTTACAGTTGGTATCAGAGGCAGTTTAGTACTAACCTTGGAAGCTAGATTTAGATAAACTCTGATTAGAGCACGTAGACCTAAGATGAACTCTGAGGATTAGTATAAAAGAACTTCCTAGAATTTTGGTATTATATAGAGATGTTATGACTTTTCCGAGCAATACATCCCTGTCTGGATACGAGCAGGTAGAGGCGGCTCTGGCACAGATGTACCTAGGGGTAAAACCCGAAAACACCGCTTTGAGCTAGACTCGAACGGGAACTGGTGCACGAAAACGGGCCTTGCTGCACTCTTGGTTACGACACTCCCGGGGGATATGCTTAGGATAATTCTCATTTTACTTACAAACCACTATGAAGGGTTATGAGTACATACTTCCTCAAAGAAAACATTTCTTTTTATGATTATGGATTATATCCATAAATAGTTCAATTTATGTAAAGTGTTTTACAAGTATGGAATTATGTATTTTGATTCATAAACTAACCTAGTTTATGCCGTTGTATAGAAATGGCGCCCAGTAGAAGGAATGTGAACTCCAGCGGTACGTATGATCCAAAGAGTAAGAAGGATAGTATCTTTCACGGTATTAAGCCAACATTTCGAAGGGAAATAGTCTCCCATGTGTTTTCAACATATGAAGAAATAGTATCATGTGTTAATAGGATAAGTAAAGAATTCTCTGAGTCCTATGGCTTTGAAGCGAAGCAAGAGATGAAAGGGATGGAAGAGAGAATGATGGATAAAGGGATGAGGGGAAAGAAGAATTTTCCAATATGTGGTAATTGTGGGAAGAAACATCATGGAACTTGCCTAAAGGGAATGGGAGTTTGTTATAAGTGTAGAGAAAAAGGACACAAAGTGCGTGACTGCAAGGGTAAGAAAATGGTTTCAAATGTACAATGCTTCTTCTGCAAGGATTGGGGACACTACGTAAACCAATGTCCAAATCATCAGAGCATGCCCCAAATGATGTTATTGGATAATAATCAAGTTATGATACTACCACAGATGAGGAGTAATGATTAGAGTTCTTATGTTGTTATTAAAGATTTTTTTTAATTTGAGTGTTGTATCAATGATGTACTGGTTATAATAATTATGGAGTATATAAGGATTGTACTGCAGTACTATTTCATCAAGGACTTGAGATTGTGTGGAACCAAGAAAAGTGACTCCACAGTAGGTTAAATTTTTGGAAAATATATGGTTGAGAGAAAGATAAACCATAATATGGTTTTGATACTGAGATTGTGATTTTGGAATAAGACGTGATTGATTTGGATAAATTATATTGGATATACTTAACTTCCTTGAAACTGATTGATGTTTTGTATACATTTTTGGATAGAAGGAGTATATCTAGTATTCTATAAGGAATAAGGGATCATGGTAATTCAGTATGTTTAAAAAGAATACATGATGAAGGTGCTCACATGTTGTTACGTGGGATAAAGGATCTTCATTATGTTTACCTTCCTTATAAAATTTGGACTGTGAGTTGGATAGATGTATTTTGGATAACTATTAAGGTTGGAATGGATTAAGTTGAACCATGGATAGTATTGTTTAAGGTTAAAAAATTTATGAAGATTATTTTTGGAATATTATGATACTATAGTTTTAGGAAAAGGACAACCTGCAGGGTGGGGCATAACCCGTCGCGTCGGACAAAGCTGCAGGAATCGAACCCACAATCATAGTGCGACAGGCCTTTATTTCCTACCACTAGCCTACAGGAAGTCCCCGGTTATTACAAAATAATGTTACTAATCTAAATGGTATGTGTTAACATTTGGAACCTTATACAATTAGGATAAGTATAATATTTTTGAGTTCTATTATCTTTTGAGTGAAAGATGAGTTGAAGGTTGAAACTCTAATGTCAAACACATATATATATATATACCTATCTCTTATTCAATGAATAAATTAATTCTTAAACTTTAGTAAAGGGATATTAAAACAAAAAAAATGTGTTATCCTAATAACTTATGTTTTGTTGAACTGATGATATTTTAAATCAACATATATTGAAGGCTTTGAGGCCCTCAATTTGACAGTTGATTGTGATTGATGACCTCAATCAATCCCTACAAATATTTACGTTTTTCCTCAAATTATATGTCTCTAATTGCCACCAATGTTCTCCTTATCGAGATCATGATTTGGTGGTGACTTTCTTATTTCCATTTCCCTCTTATTAAGACTAAATTCTATTAACCTTATTTCCGATGTGGGTTTTCCACAAAGGTATTTTCTATTTTCAACCTTTTATTTTCCAAGAAAAATTTCAAATTGCGAGGACGCAATTTATTGAAGGAGGGGAGAATGTAACACCCCGAGCTTCCACGATACGCTTCTCATTCAATAATACAATAGCTTGCATTGTACGCAACTTCGAGTTCTAAAACATCGCGACAAATCAAACTAGCCGTTATGAATAGTAATAACCACTTTTTAAAATTATAGAAATTTTATATTTCAAAATGGACTTCATTTTTGTATTCGTAATATCGAAATTAGCCTATGTTGAATTTTTGGTATTTTTCTGAGAACTTCTAATTTTTTATGAATAGTGAAAAATACTTAAAACAACTTTTTTAATCAAAATAATTTATAGTGATAAGTTATACTATTGAGTGGATTTAATGTATAATTAGAATATATTTTTACCATTTTATCCAATGGTGGTCATTAGAATTAATTTAACATTGAATTTGGACATAAACAATTGCCAATCTTTTGATATAAATTGTTTCTTGAAAACACGCTATTTGTCGTAACAGCGGGAATTAATTATAAAATTAATTAATGCAACTTATATGTTTGGAATTTTGTAAAATAGACATCATTTTTGAATTCGGAATATCAATTATAGCTTAGGATGAAATTTTGGCATTGTTCTGAGAAACTTCAATTTTTGATGAATAGTGAAACCACTAAGTGGTAGTTAAATAACTGATTTTTCGTTTAAATGAAATATTACCACTTCTGTGATTTGATTTTCAAAAATCCGACATACATGGTTGTCATTAAGAAGTAAAATGTGGTTCAATGAGATTATAATAATTTTTTGGTGAATAGTAACTTATTAAGTTCTTAATCGCGATTAGTGGTAATTAGTGTAGTTTAAGGTATAGATAATACTTTAATAATATTAAATGACCTAGACACATGTCCCAACCTCATTGGTTGAGTCATGGCCGACCAAGACAAGCCATGGCCTAACTTGGGGACCCCATGGATCCACTTTTGTTGGGAAATGACATAAATTAGTTTTTATTTAATGTTAAAGTGAAAATGACACTAACATAAATTGTTCTACTAAAACAATTTTTAATTGGGGTTATACAAGTCCAAATTTTGATTATAAATAGTCATTGGAAAGCTAAAACGATTTCCTACATCATAGTATTTGTTTTATAATTTTTAGACATTAAATAAATTAAAGTATTTATGACATAATAATGATGCAGCGATGACATCATTATTTGACGATTTAAATAAAATGAGAAGATAATGCAAAATCCGAGGCTTACACTTGTCCAAAGCCTATTGGATGAAGATATTTCGAAACCTTATCACCTTAGCCTCGAATTATATAGATGTGGGACCTTTAGAATCCGAAAAGCATTTTGAAATAATGTAACATTTCATTACTTTCCAAAAGTGCCCCTCCTCTCCACTTATAAAAGGCCCCCACCTCTCCCACCTTATTCACACCTTCAAGCCATTTGGCTCGGCCAACCTCTGCCCAAATACTCCCCCAACATCCCTCTCTTACTCCTAGAATCCTCACTTTGGGCAGAACTCTTCCCAAGGAAGCCTTTGGCTCAAATCAAAAAGAGTTACCCGATTTTGAGGTAATGTCTTTTATAATGTTGTTTTGTTTTATTTTTCTTCTCCAACCCCCTAAACTCTTTTTATTCATTTCTTTTGTAACAACACCAGTATCCTCAATATACTAGGATGTTGTTATAAGAAGGATTCGAGCTACACGTACACACACCTACATCTAATGGTTAAAGAACATACGGTTTCTGTGGATGGCGAATTTCTGCCTCACGAAGCGATGATTGTTCAACACTCATATAACACCTTCAAAGGTGGCCATTAAGATGTCACTATTTTTATATATGATATATAATATGTTTTTGTTTTACTTATGCTTCTGTATTTCTCATTTATGGCATACTTTATGATTTCCATTATGGGTAAAACGCGATAATTTCATTTTAGGAAGTGCGGACTACCGCCCCCTCAAAGTGATTTGAATCGTAAATGCCACATGTGGGATGTATAAAGGATGGAGTAAATGGTATTATACACTATATTATACTGGAATTATATTATACATTTATATCATTATGATTTACTTCCATTAAATATGAAATTGAAATGAAAGTAGCGTTCATGCGTACGTACGGCTTACCGTCTCCATGAACGGTGCATTTCATTTCTTACCTCTAAATGTTACGTGACATTATGAATGAATGTATATACTGTATATATGATATATATGATATCTACATCATGAATATAATTCCGGATATAATGGATATTTCACCACATGAACAACTTGTAATTATAAGAAGTTTATTTTTGACTCAAGTACCAAAGATCGACAAAACGACCGTTATTAACTTAAATAATTACATAATGTTCATATCGTTGTAATAAGTGATATAATAAGGATAATGAAATTGAAAATGGTTCTTAATAAGGTATATATTAACTCTAGTTTATTATTCAGGAGGTTAAAGAACGGTTGAGTCAAGTCAGACACGAGGTAAGGGAACTTCTTAACCCAATTTCCATTCTTTAGGTTAATCTCCTACTTTCAAATTATGTCATTATGTTATTATGTCATATCTTGTATTTGTACTTTCTTTATGTGTATCTATAGTGAATACACCTAATAGATCTATTTTATTTGTAAGGGAACTTCTTAACCCAATTTCCATTCTTTGGGTTAATCTCCTACTTTCAAATTATGTCATTATGTTATTATGTCATATCTTGTATTTGTACTTTCTTTATGTGTATCTATAGTGAATACACCTAATAGATCTATTTTATTTGTAAGGGAACTTCTTAACCCAATTTCTATTCTTTGGGTTAATCTCCTACTTTCAAATTATGTCATGATATTATTATGTCATATCCTGTATTTGTACATTATTTATGTGTACTTGTAGTGAATACACATAATAGATCTATTTTATTTTAAAAATGCTCTTTGTAAGGGAATTTCTTAACCCAACTTCCATTCTTTGGGTTAATCTCCTACTTTCAAATTATGTCATGATATTATTATGTCCTATTTTGTATTTTTACTTTCTTTATGTGTACCTATAGTGAATACACATAAAAGATCTATTTTATTTTAAAAATGATCTTTTTAAGGACTTTGTCTCAATCTCCTTTCATTGAGGCATATTTGGCTTTATACACAACTTTCTTTTATACGGTGTATAAACCCCTTTGACTTTCTTGTTTATTCAAAAGGAATCTTTTTTATACGAAGCATTTTACTAAACGACAAAAAGGGAATGTTTTTCTTTCCGTACTTATGCGGCGACAACGACTACTCCGCCGTCGTGACCGTTATTTGAGTTTCGGCTTCCTCTATAAGCCATCTTTTTTTTAATGAAAAATAAATACAAAGTTTTAACTTTCTTTTATTTTGGTATTGAAAATGGTTTTGAAAGAATTTTTATTATATCAATGTGCTGTATTGATATCTTGTGATTGAAATGTGGAAATGTTATGTTTCCTTTATGCATGTTTTATGTGATACAATTATGTTATGGTTTATGATATGTTTAAACCTATTCATATGAGGAATGCATTGGACTTAATAAGTGACGGGTGGAGCCCGCTATAGCTCCTCGATGCATCGGCAGGTCTCATGAGACAAACTAGTGTCTTGGCACAAGGCCTTGACAAAATCTTATTTGTAGTCTTGGCACGAGGCCTTGGCTATGTGGTTATGATAGTCTGGCATTATGCATTCCATCATTATGAAAGTGGTTATTGATATTACATGTGATTATTCGACCAGTAGAATATCCATGTGAAGAAGTAAATGGCATTATCTCATTTTACTTTTGCCATATTATGTTGAAGTTCATGTTTAAGAGGCTTTTGTTTTAGTTATACATTGCCTTAAATGTTAATGTTTATTTATGAAAGCTTCCGCATTATTGTTATCCTTACTGAGCATTTGAGCTCACCCCTTTCAATGTTTAAAAATTTTCCAGGTTGTGAAGAAGTATTTTATGACTGACTTGCAAGAATAATCAGTGAAGATATGAGTGTGGAATATGAAGACCATGTTTTTTTGTAGTTTGTTTAATTTTGATGTAATGAAAGACTTATGAATGTATCTAGTGTTTCCAAGGCTACTAAACTAATCGGTCTTTCGAGACTTGATCTTTTGGGATCATGCCAATGTTACGAAGTAATGCACCGGCTCTGGGTAGCTGGGGTCGGGGCGTTACACCAGTTCCCGTTCGAGTCTAGCTCAAAGCGGTGTTTTCGAGTTTTACCCCTAGGTACATCTGTGCCAGAGCCGCCTCTACCTGTTCGTATCCAGACAGGGATGTATTGCTCGGAATACTCACAAAATCTCTACAATACCAAAATTCTAGGAAGTTCTTCTATACTAATCCTCAAAGTTCATCTTAGGTCTACGTGCTCTAATCAGAGATTATCTAAATCTAGCTTCCAAGGTTTGTACTAAACTTCCTCTGATACCAACTGTAACGCCCCGAACCCAGCTACCCAGAGTCGGTGCATTATTACATAACATTGGCATGATCACAAGAAAGATCAAATCCCGAAAGACCGATTGGTTTAGTAGCCTTGGAAACACTAGATATAATCATAAAGTTTTACATTACATTTCAAAGTGAAAAACTACTACAACAACAAAGTCTTCATATCCACACTATTAACCCCTCATAATATCCCTGCAAGTCATTCATAATTTACTTCTTCACTACCTGGGAAAAATAAAACATAGAAAAGGGGTGAGCTCAAATGCCGAGTAAGGATAACAATATAGCGGAACATTCAAAATAAGCATAAACATTTAAGGCAATGAATTACTAAAACAAAAGCCTTTTAAAATTGAACTTCAACATAGTATGGCAAAAGTAAAATGAAATAATTCCATTTACTTATTCACATGGATATTCTACTAATCGAATAATCACATGCAAAAATCAATAACCATTTTCATAATGTTGGAATGCATAATGCCAGACTGTCATAACCACATAGTCAAGGCCTCGTGCCAAGACTACAAATAATATTTTGTCAAGGCCTTGTGCCAAGACACTAGTTTGTCTCATGAGACCTACCGATGCATCGAGGAGCTATAGCGGGCTCCACCCGTCACTTATTAAGTCCAATGCATTCCCATATGAAAAGGTTTAAACATAACATAAACATTCGTATTAGAACTAGCATACGAAATGTCAATAATTTCACCATAAACTATGAATGGTATAAAAATAGCACATCCACAGTCAAACATATCACAAAACCTTCAATACAATATAGAAGTTTTGTATCATAATAAATCAACTTCAAATAATCTTAAAATCCATCAAAGGATGTTGACATAGATGAAATCAAAATTCTTTTTAAAGAAGTATCTCCTTTTATTTTGAAATCATTTAAGATCCATATAAAATAAAACATTTTCTTTGAAAATATTCTTATAAGCTTGTATGGGAAGCTTCGACGATTTTATAATGGCGGAAAATAACCGCACCCGCCGTATAAGTTAAAAAAAACATTCTTACCTCAATTCTGTCGAAAAGGTTAAAAAGGACCTTGTTTTGAAAACGATGGAAAGATTCCTTTATAAACCTCTTATAAAAAGTCAAACAAGGGTATAAATGACTTTAACCCATATTCTTGTAAATAGTAAAAATGTTTTGAAATACATTTTTAAGAAACATGGATGTGGATGATAAAGATATCCCAGTAGATTATTACGTATAAACAACCTCGGATAATGAAGAGATTGTGAAATAACCCTTACCTTGTACTTTTCCTTTGTTGGGGTCGGTTAACCTCCTGTATAATGGTGAAATAATTGTTATTAAAGTATACAAGAATCATATACATTAATATGATATCATATATGATCTTTTAACATTGCTTTATTAATAATATCTTAGTATTATCGTCGTTTCAGGTGATAATCGATTCGTTCTTCTTAAATGTTTGGTTACGTAAGACATGTTTGTAATGGATAGATTAAATCTTATTCATAATCAGAATGATATTAACATTATTTTTAACCCTAAAATGAGAATAAGACTTGAATGGATACGATGGAGGATGGATCTCACCGCGTTCGTGGAGACGGTAGTCCGTACGTACGCACGAACGCTACTTCCATTTAATTTTTATTTTAAAAGAATTGAATCCAAATGATACATAGGTATATTACTATTCCAGTATAATATAATATTTTATATATGTTACTTAAGTTCATTAACACCATCCTTTATACGTCCCATTGTGGTATGAACGAGTCATATCATTTTAAGGGGGCGGTAGTCCGCACTTCCTCAAATGAAATTATCGTATGTATATACAACATGAAACGAATAATGGTATGAAATAAAATGGAATTACAGAAGCTTATATATAAAATATATATCATTAATATCATATTTAATTACAGTGCCATCATAATGGCCACCATGAGAGGCGGTAAGATGTATTTGAATAATAATCGTTTCGTGAGGCGTTAGTTTGCCATCCACAGAAACATTATGTTCATCATCCATTAGATAGAGTTGTGTGTATGTGTAGTTTTAATCCTTCTTATAACAACATCCTAGTATATTGAGGATACTGGTGTTGTTACAAAAGAAAGTAAATAAAAAGAGTTTGGGGGTTGAAGAAGCAAAATAAATGAAAATAATTTAAGAGAAATCGTTACCTTTAATTTAGGTAACTAACTTTGGTTGGAACCAAAGGACTTGTTGAAATGCTTTCTGCCTAAGGGGAAGCTTCAAGGAGGAGGAGAGGGATGTGGGGAGCTTAGTTGGGCAGAGTTTGGACGAGCCAAGTGGCTTGAGAGGTGTGAGGAATGAGTAGAAGTGGTCTCCTTTTATAAGGGAGAGGAGGGGCTCTTTAGGAAAGAGTGAAAGTATTACTTTATAATATAATTATATTCGGTTTATAATGGTCCAAAAATCATTGAGGTCGAAGATACGATGACTCATATTCTAAATAACATCAACCAATAAGAATTGGACAGGTTTTAGATAATATTTTAATCATTATAATATTATTTATTTCAATGATTTATTAATGAGGTAAACATTGCATCATTATTGTGTCATTAATAATTTAACTTATTTGATGTCTAAAAATTATAAATAAAATATCATCATGTAGTAACTCTTTTTATCTTTCTAATGAATATTTATAATCGAAAATCAAACATGTATAACCCTATGTAAAAATTGTTCTTCTAAAAGATGTAAGCTTATGCCATTTTTATTTTTATTTTAACTTTATTAATATAATGTGTCCCTACCACATACAAGTGGCTCCAAGGGGTCCCCAAATTGACCCAAGGATGCACATGGTCGGGTATGTGTCCACCAATAAGGTTAGGACACGTTTTAGGGTAATTTTGTATTATTATAATATTATTTTTTAACCCTTATTTACCGGATTTACCCTTTAACCATGGTAAATAAAATATTTACCACAGTAACTATTCAAAATGTCTAAAAATAAAAGTTACCTATTTACACAATTTGAACATCCTGATTCCAAATATGGAATCCATTTTCCTAAATTCAAAACACAGAAGTGGCAGAAATTAATTTAAAATTAATTCCCGCTGTCAAAACAAAAAGCGTGTTTTTAAGAGATAATAACTATAAAAAGATTGACACTTGTTTATGTTCGGTTTAATTGTAAAATTATGTCCAATGACCAACATTATATTAAATGGTAAAAATATATTCTAAATATACTTTAAAACCACTCAAATTCAAAATTTATCACTATTAATTATTTTGATTAAAAAAGTTGTTTTTAATTAAAATTTAGTAATTTTCACTATTCATCAAAATATAAAAGTTATCCGAAAAGTACCAAAATTTCACCCTAGGCTAATTTCAATATTCCGAATACAAAAATGAAGTCCATTTTGAAATATAAAATATATATGATTTCAAAAAGTAGGTATTACTATTCACAACGGCTAGTTTAATTAGTTGTGGTGTGTGTTAGAACTCGAGGTTGCGTACAACACACACTATCGCATTATTCGAAGGGAAATGTACCGTAGAAGCTTGGGGTGTTACATGGTTGGATGTGGATAGTTTCCCAGTAGTTAAGGAACTAATAAGCTGGTTCTATTGAAATGTGAAAACCTAAATGGGGTTAGGGTTGTTTGTTGTATGCATGCTTCATAGTAGCAGTGCCAAGGCACATGCTCAGTTTCTCTGTTTAGAAGCCATATGTTGGGCTGAGTGTTTGGTTTATATATATATATATATATATATATATATATATATATATCTGTATATTTTGTGTTTTATCGCACCTCACCCATGTTGAGCAGTTAGTGCCGAACACTCCCATTTCATGGGAGAGCGTGTTTTCCCCCTTAGTTACTAGCTAATTCCTACTCCTTCTCCCCTAGGCTGTGATGGCTTGAGGTGTACTTACACCTAAGACTCTTCGGGTTCGTTTCGATTGGGGGGATTGGCCCAAGACTCTTCGGGAAGGCTTACTATTTCCCAAGAACCTTCGGGATGAGGCCCAGGTGTGTACGGGCAAGATATGTGGTGGTGAGGCCCAGATGTGTGTGGGCGGGATACGTGGTGGTGAGGCCTAGGTGTGTGCGGGCGGGATACATGGTTGTGATGCCCAGGTGTGTGCGGGCGGGATACCAGGTTGTGAGGCCCGGGTGTGTGCGGGCGGGGAGAGTGTGGCGGTGTCAGGACGTTCACCGTTAGGAAGAGCAGCTAACTAATGGGGAATGGTGTGGGGTACCCAATACTCTTGTTCATATATACTACTACCTGTTCTGATTGTGTTTTTGGTGAGTGTGGCTGGTGAGGTTGGGTGGACAGAATTCCTTGCTAGGTTTCTTCTGTTGTTCTTACGGGACATTAGGATGTCTCCCCACTTGTGCACGAGAGATTTAGGATTCCCTACTATGTATACTTGTATGCTCACCCTACGTTTACTTTCATGTTTCCAGGAGGACTACATGGTCCTTGTGAGACCCTACTAGTCGGATAATTGGAGTTTTTGTAGTGGTTGTACTCTTGTTTTCTTTTGGTATTGTACTTTTGATCTTTCTTGTACTTGTACCTTGTTATAAAATTTTCAAAACATGCATGTGGGCTTGGTTTGGGTTTATTTCTATACACTTGTTCTTTTCCCTTTTAGTGGTTGACTTGTCCTATTTCCCGATCTTAAAAATAAATAAAAAGGGTAATGCCTCCCATATTTGTGAAAACTTATACCCTTGGTGCTAGTCGCCAACCTGGGGCCTACTAGAGGCGGGACTCGGGGTTCATTATCTCCCTTTCACCATTTCCAGATCAGGAGGGGCATCTTTGGTGTGAGGGGGTTGTGATAGTGGGCCTTGAACGAAATAATATTCTGGGTAAAGTGAAATGGACAGTAGCCTAATACAAGTGTTGTAGCAGCCAATATCCAAGCCTAATTATTCTAAAAATTTATCTATACATAGAAAAAATCATGGGGAACATTTCATTAAAAAGATTCCCATGATTATTTATATGTATTAATGGGTTTATAGGTGGCCAAAGATGATGATAAAATTCTATGCCAGATTATGTTGCATAGAACAATAGTCTACCATTTTGATCATATATGACAAACAAAAAAATCAATTTGGGATGAAATTGTATATACTATTAAGATACATCTGGGTATTCATTTTCTTATTCAATTTTCAACTCATATTTTTCCCATTACAAAATGTTAGTTTGGTGACTCTGTTTGGGAGATGCAAGCTAGATTCCATTTCATGTCAAGTGTGGAAAAGCCTCCACTCTATTAACAATCCTCCCACCTAGGCATACCACCAATAATTGGGTTTAATTCTACTATTGTGGGTTCAACCCAAGGCTTTAAAGATTATTATTTAATACAGTGGTGGTGAAGGAGTTGTGGATATGGGATTCTTTTTTTACCTTGTAATGTTATGTTGTGAATTTGCTGTCCTATGTTTGTCTATTACATGTATGTTTTTCTAATTCACCTTAGTTTCTTAATAAAATTTCTTCATCTCCTGTTATTATATTATTATTACTATCCTGTTGATAACTTTTTTAATGGTGTGAATTTATTCACACAAAAACTTGTGAAATTTATCACACAACGGTGGAGTGATCGTTATTTCATTGGTTTTCACTTCTTCAATTCATCACTCATGAGACTACTTCTGTGTTTCATTGAGATCATAGAAACAATATAGGTATAATCCTCTTATGAGTGGATCAAAGGGAGTATCAATGGGATGGAATGGATGCTATTTTTCAATCTATTAATGTCTAATCACTTATTTTAATTGATAATTTCATTTTTACAGTTTTAAAAATTCTTCATCCTTATTTTTTAGGACTGCACACTTAATGTTCTAATAAGATCCTTTACCTCAGATTGCTCACAAATATGATCATATAAGTGAATGTGTGATTATTATTAGGGTGTGTTGGTATGAATCAAGGGAGTGATGATGTTGTTTGATCATATTGAATTAACCCATCTAAAATATATGTTTATTTAATAGTTAAAAAGGAATATCATTTAATATTTTCCTTCTTATATCCTAGGATCAACCCTTTCTCATAAGTTTAATTCACTTTTCCCCCTTAGTCTTCATTTAAACCCATATAGAATCAACCAAATGTTGGAAACCTTGTATCTAAAAAAATTTGTACAATGTGAATGTGTGTAGGATCCTTCTTGGTTCTCCATGTGTTCAAAAACCCAATATACTCAACATGTGGCTGCTTAACCCTAAAAAATTTAATAAATATGGGTGTGGCCAAATTGTAGTGCCTTTCCTATGGACCTAAGTAATTTATCTTTGAAACTAATATCATATTCTCAGCCCATATCTCTTTTATCACCCACAATATCATTCTTATGGAAGGCCATTTTGAAAAAACCCAAACACAGGGATCCTCTCCCTACTTATATCACCCCACACCATTTGTGATGTACCATGACCATATTAGTTTATATTGGTGGGATAATCAATATCCTAACAAACAATATTTTTGTAACTCTTATAATCAAAAGAACATTCAAACCAATAATGAGTTCAAATCCCAAAAAATCCAATCTGAACATCCTGTTGTGCATTTAAAAAAACATAATTATCCACATGGAATAAACCATCTGTATATTACCATTTTGTAATGTATTGGATCTAGATTTAATTTTATTAATTATATGAAATTATTTTGAGGCCAGATGCTTTAACGACACCAGATTTAGAGGCCTATTGATCCTAGAATAAAATATTTAAATATTTCTTAAGTTCATTTAAGTAAACGTATGAGAAGTATTTTTTAAATTTTAAACCAGTGTTTGGATCAAAATTTGAGCGCACCGTAGAATATAGAAAATTAGGATTCACCTATAATGCAATTAACTTTGACCGGTATGGGTCGACCAGAAGAGTTATTTTTCGGACTTCTTAGAAAAAATAACATAAAAGATTATTTTTTATTTTTTTTCAATGTTGTTTAGTGGCATAGTGGCGCTGTGGTGTGACGAAAAACTAGAGATGAGTCACATTAAATGAAGCTCATCAATTGCCCGTAAATGTGAAGCGTAACAAATAATTAAATGTTGCATAAAAGAGATGTTTTTTCATAAATGAAACAATGTATCTACATGATAATGTAACGGAATAGAAACTTTGAGAATTTTTTTTATTGGGTTAACACATTACAGAATGGATGATCAATTGTTTGAATTCCTCTAACGAACCTATGTTGAGAATTCTCTCCAACAACGAATGAAGAATGCTAGGAAATCGCGAGTGACATCGATGCACCTTGATGAATGGAATTAGAAAGTGATGAACACCAACAGAACATGAACCCCTGTGGGTGGACTGATTTAACGACAAATACCATTTAGATAGGGGTTTGTTTTGTTTTATACTATCTCTTTCCTTATTATAAACTATGGACGTAGATCAACCGACAAACAAGTTGATCTGCTGATCACTTGTTCTGTCGAGAGGGTACTTTTATTGTGGATTTAGCCAAGATTATTTGACTAAATTTTCATATATCTTCTATTATATATCCCATGTATATAATATGATAACATGGAGGGTGTGTGCCAACGTGAAAAATGGCCGATCCCCTATACCATTGTGTGTTCTTCGAGGATCCATCCTCGAAATGGCAGAAAGGAAGATTTGAGGCCATCTTATGGAATATGGCTTCCCATAGAGGCCATTGTCACAAGATGTATGAAGAAAAGAAAACTAGAGAGGACCTGGTGGTCTGCAAAAGAACCTGCTGGTGCTCTACTATGTGATGTCAGAAGAAGCATTGCGGCTGGCTCAGGTCACAGCAGTGCGGTTGGAGCCACCGACCTCCATGTCGGTAGCTGGCGGTGGGTGTACATGGCCACCCGGCCGCATTGGTGCACCATAGACACTGAACCACACTACATCAAATGATGAAAGGCCATGGTGAACTGATCGCAGCAGAGGAGGTGGCCCTGCGGACGACCCTTAGGGCAGCGGGCGGACACGGCTACCAGCCAGGTAAGAGTCAGTCTGCCTATGGTAGACTAGGTATGTAACATTCCAGGTAAATAAAGAATATAATATTTTTATATTTATTAAAAATTTTGTAATAAATATTAATTTTTATTTAAAGGTAATTCTATGTTAGATGGCATACCTGACACACAACATTGGGTTTCTCTGAAATCTCTTGGTGCACTCAAAGATTAGTCACACTGAAAAATAATAATATATTATTATTTTAAATGGTAGTTAAATCCTAGACATTTTATTGGATGGAATGAAGAGTATTAACAATACTATGATTAAATATGTTTGTTAAATGTTTTTACATTTATCCAATAAAATTTAGAGGCCTAAAATGACAATGAATGCAATTTTAAGCATGAAAAACTCTAATATGTTAAAAAATGTTGTTTTACAGCCTTTTGATGGAGAACCCTTTTTAAATATTGTTTTTTCACTTTTATATGATTCATTTGAAAAAAAATTCTTTTTCAGAATCAGGACACCAAAATTAAATTTGGGCAAAAGTTTTGTATTTTTATGATGAAGTTCATTTCTTAATGAATAGTGAAATAATACGTCATTTTAATTCAAAACTGCCTTTTAATATAATTTATAAATAGTATGATTGTACTTTTAATTGATTTTAATGTTTAATTGATTTTTATATTTATTATTTAATGTAATTTTGTCCCCTGGATGTAATTTCATTTTTAAATTGGACGTAAACAATTATAAATCTTTTCATAGTTATTATTTATTAAAACCACTCTTTTAGTTTTGACAACATGAATTAATCTTAAATTAAATATAAAATATATATTTTCAACTATAAATAGTAATTTAAAATTTAAAATTATTTCCTACATCATGGAAATTTATTTTTAATTTTTATACATAAAATTAATAATTTTATTTATGACACAATGATGATGAAATTATTATCTCTTTAATGAATGTTTTAAATAAATGAGATTATAAATATAAAAATAAATTTATTTTGAAACTTTTATTCCATGAATTAATTTTATGGATGAGTATAACTTGTTATCTTTGAATTAATGAACATTGTTTGAATAAATCACGATGTTACAGATTTTTTAAAAGTCTTTATATGAGTAGTTTTAAAATTGACATAAATGAGTTCTTAAAATGAATATTATTTTATTAAATGATACAATTGTCCTAAAAATCTAATATTATGCCAACTGAAATATATGATTATAAAAATTTCATTAATGATCCATTTTTGGGGTGCTTGGAATTTTATAGTATGTATATTAACCATATAGTATTAATATATACAGGAAGACATGGTAAACATTAAATATGTTAATAAAGGGTTAAATAAAAAAGATAAGGAATAAAAAATATATGAAACCAGTCCGGTTATTATTTTATGAATTTATTTCAACTTATTCTCACATTGTCTTTAAATTAATTTAGTTTGGGACATTTTCAATGTGAAACTATGATTATAATAATGTAATATTTTTAAGCATTCATAAAGAGCCCCTCCTCCCGATTATAAAAAGACATCACCTCTAACCCATTACTCACAACTCTAAAACCTTTTGTCCCAACAAACATCTACCCCATTAAGCTACTCAAATCTCTCTTTTCCTTTTAGAAGCCTTACTTTTGGCATAAGGAACATTAATAAATCCTCTTGGTTCAATCCAAATGGAGATACCCGATTTAAAGGTTACGTCTTCCCTAAAGTTCTATTCTTTTATTTTACTTCCTCAATCCCTATGTTATTCTTATAATTTTTTTACAATAAAAACCCAATATAATAAATATACTAGTTTTTTGTTAAGATAAGGATTCAAACTACACTTACACACCTCCATCTAATAGATACGAACACACTGTTTCTGTGGACGGCGAACTACTGCCTTACGAAACGATGAATGTTCAAATATCTCCTACCGCATTTCATTATGACATTTTTATGGCACTATTTTTATATGTGATATTTATTTTATTTATATTACCTCTATTCTTCTTAATTTTTCATTTATTGAATACCTTTATGGTTTCCAATATGGGTTAAAATGATAATTTCATTTGAAGAAATGCGGAGTACCACCCATAAAAGTTATATGGATTATTCAAGAAATACATGGAATGTATAAAGGATGGCGGTAATGAAATTATATATAATATTATAATGGAATAATAATATAACTATGTATCATTAATTTTTCATTCTATTAAATAATATATAGAAATGAATGTAGCATGCATGCGTACGTATGGCTTACCGTCTCCATGAACCGTGCATTTCATTTCATATCTCCAAATGTTATGTACTTTTAGAAATAGATATATATACAAGATATATATGATATATATGATATATATGATATCTAAATCATTAATATCATTCTGTATATAATGTAATTTTTACCACATGTCCAATTTTTAATTATAACAAGTTCATTTTTGACTGAAGTATCGAATTTTGACAAAACGACCATTATTAACTAAAATTATTTTGTAATGTTATAACCTGATAATAAGTGATATAAAAGTTATAATATACTTGAAAACGTTTCTGGAAGAAATATTAATTAACATTAGTTTATTATTCAATGGATTAAAGAATGAACGAGTCAAGTTAGACACGTGTTAAGGGACTTCGTCTTAATCGCATTTCATTAAGCCAAAATTTTATTTATACACGACCTTCTTTTCTATGGTGTATAAACCCCATTGACTTTTCATTTCATTAAAAGTTAATATAATTTTTTTCTATGTATAATTTTATTAAATTACAAATAAAATGTTTCTTTTTAAAGTACATGGTGACAACGACCTTTCCGCCACTACAATCATTATTTTGATATTTGGCTTGCTTAATAAGCCATAATGTTTTTAAAAGGAAAAGAAATACCATATACCCTTTTACATATTTTTGTTTTGAAAATGGTTTTGAGAAAGAATATTTTATTTCATTATTTTGAAATGATATTTGGAAATATTATCATTCTATTATGCTTATTTTACGTGTTAGGAATAAGTTGTGGTTCTTGGGAATTGTTTACGTGTATGGGTGGTTCCGTGAAAAACCTAGGGCAGGTGAGCCTGAGAAATCTCTCCAAGGCATTGGGTAACATGACAGAGGTAAATGTTATTGTTTCTCCTAAGAGATTTATGGAATATACTATGATTGATATTCCAAATATTACATTCTATCTAGTTGTGAAAGCTTCAACATATGTATGATATAGATGCCACAAGTAACATTTATGAATTATGATTTCTATCTGTTTTTCATAAATATTATGATTTCTAATGGTATGATAATGTTCTTATCTTTTATATGTATTATTGGACTAATGTTTTCTTTCCTTATTTTATAATCCTTAATGATATTTTTATGCTCATTGCACATTTTTGAAATGTTTTTCATAGGGTATAAGGAATGGTAAGAGAACAGAATAAATCAGGAATATTTTTATCCAGAAAAAAAATCATTCTTTTTCTTTTATGAGTTTTTATTATATGTTAAAAATGGATACAGAGTTGAAGTGTCTAGTTTGTAATATTTGAGATGTAATGTAATAGTTATGGTGTAATTCTCTAAAACTCTAAATATTAAAATATCTTCATTAAAAATTATTAACATAATTCAAGATTATGTAATTTTTATGGATGGGGCCTTATAGTTGGTATGAGAGGTCGGTTTAGATAACACCTAAGGTTATGGTGTTATTTAAGAATCAGTGAAAATAGCATAATGGTTAGAATATTAGAAATAGTCATAGATATTTTAGATAAATTTAATGAGATTAAGATAACATGAATAAGTATATCTTAGTATTTACACTCCAGATAAGATATTATATGATGATTTTACTGTTATACCCACACTAACCTTTTTGGTATTAGAAAATGTATAGATCTAGCAGGCACCAAAGTAACGATGGATGTGAAGGAAACTATTGTGGTTTTTTGAAGAAAAACCGAATGAAATTGGAGATAAAATAAGAACTCTTGTGGTTATTCTCAAACAAATATTTGGAGTCATGATTGACCACCTGAACCTTAGTGATTTTCAAAAGGCATCATATATAAAAGAAAGAAATCCCTATAGATGATTATGTAATAATCATAAAGGTATGTATATTCAAAAACCTATGTGTCATGGATGTAGAAAGAAACACC
The DNA here is from genome assembly GCA_963277665.1 of Viscum album. Taxonomy (NCBI): domain Eukaryota; kingdom Viridiplantae; phylum Streptophyta; class Magnoliopsida; order Santalales; family Viscaceae; genus Viscum; species Viscum album. The sequence continues at coordinate 1,704,521,672 of OY728143.1, read as the reverse complement.
TAGTAAAATGATTCAAAGGTATGGGGAGATTTTATAGATATGGTAATGATGTTTATAAAGAAATAACCGACCATGGAAAAAAATAAGCATCCATTTGACTCTAGTAAAGGGAATGAAGATCTTTCTGAAGGATCATTTGAATGGTTTAAATGTGGTGTGCATGGTAATGTTAAAAATTATGTCCTACAAAGAAGTTTCAGAAATATGATCTTCATGACTGTAAAAACATATGTTAACCAATTCCTAATTCCAATACTTTTATGTATGAGGAAACTGGATATAACCTATGAAATGTATGAATTATTTCTTAGCTAACTTTTTGAAATTATTCAATCTTAGGATATGATTCATTATTTATTTGTAGGAAAGATGTATTATGGAATAATTTGGAAAATAATGGTTAATTGGTCATGGAGAACATTGAATGATTAAAAATTCTGCATATAAGAAATTAAAGAGTTATGATTGATTTTAGGATAATGAAATACTTAAAAGTATTAAGGCCCTTTTAATGATAGGATTACTTTGGAAAACTTTCTCTAGTATGTGAAACCCTAATGATTGATATCTACAAATTTTTTTCAATGAAGAATCAATTTTCTTGTGTGGACATAGTGGATAACCATAGGGGTTCATGTGATATTTTGTTTTTTGAGGAAATTATGAGATATAAGTTTCTGGGTTGAAAAATGTGATGTATGAAATAACCATTGTGGTTATAATATGTAATGATTACTTTAAAGGAATTTATCTTTTTTGGAAATGTTATAAAATTATATAGTTTTTGAAAAGGACAACATGAAGACTGAGTGATAACCCATTGCATCAGAAAAAGCTGTGGGAATCATACCCACAACCAAAGTGAAATTGAGATATATTTCCTTCCACTGGACTACACGATGTCCCAGATTAGTATGACTAGTTAATTTTAGTTAAATGAATTTATAGATCAATAATAAGTTTATTGTGGGAACTTTTGTCTTATCAAATGGATATCCCTATTAAAGGAAAAATTATTTGGTAATAAAGTGATAAAGGTAATTTTGGAAGATGTTCTCTCTTTTGAGGAACACTATATGTTTTACAGAAAATATAGTACTTCGTGTTATCAATTGAGGAGTAATGGTGAAATTTTATTTTGAAAGAAACTATGCATTTATTGTTTACATATGGTGATTTGGGTTTTTTATTGAAATGATTAAAATATCATAGTGAATATGTGATTAGGTTAATTAAACTTCAATATGACACTATAAGAGTAGCCGATGTTATTTGGAGATAAATGTTAAGATTTATCGTGGAAGACTATGTGATCAAATCCTTTTGAATTTTGATTTTTAGATATAGTTTGGATTATTTTAAAGAAATTTAAGGAAATTTGTGTATTGAATGGTCTTTGTTGAACTTTGGGTATTGTTTGTCGAATTTTGGAGATTAAGAGTGGTATTTTTTTTATAAAGGATTGTCGTTTTCGGGATTATCTAATCCTGTACTAACCATTTCATTTTTTTAATGTCTAAATATAGGGGAATATATAGTTCATCTTTCTTGGATCATTTTATTCATCAGAATTTGATTTTATCACTTCATATGTGAACAAGTCATCTTGAATACTCATCGTTGTGAGAAATGATGAGTTTGTGGTAGATATTTGTCAAAGGATGAAACTATACTTGAAAAGTATATATATTTCCTTATGTTCCTAGTCAATGTTATAAATAAATTCTACAAATTTTTTAATGGGATACTAAAACAAAAAATATTATCTGTTTAATTTTCATACTAGGGAATCCAAGACCGTTTAACCTATCACATGTGTGTGGTTTTCAAATTTTTAACATTCTCCTAATCATGTTTGGTATCACTCCCCATCAAAACATGACACATAGTTTCTCTTCCATATCAATTAATTCATACATGGAATCATAGTTTTGGTTTCCTTGGGTAACCTTTGTACTTATCATTCTTTCTTTTAATGTGATAGTTTTATTTACTCTTTTTCCGATGTGGGACTTTTAATGAGGTTTCCAAGCCTAATTTTAAAATTGCTAGGACAGAATTTCTAAAAGGGGGGAAGGATTTAACATCCCGGGTAAATAAATAATGTGAAATTTTTATACTAATTAATAATTTTGAATTAAATATTAATTTTACTTTAAAGGGGATTCTATGTTCGATGGAATACCCGACACACAACAATGGGTTTCTCTGAAATCTAATGTTACGTACAAGACTGATTCATACTGAAAAAATATATATTATTTTAAATGGTCGTGAACGCCTACCTATTTTATTGGAAGGAATGGAAATAACTAACTATATAATTATTAAACATGTTTGTTAAATGTTTTTATGATTATATAATAAAATTTATGGGATTTAAATGAGAATGAATCTAATTTTTAGCCTGGAAAACACAATGATTTTTTAAAAAAAGTTTTTTTATTGACTTTTGATGGAGAACCATTATTAAATCTAGTTTTTACAATTTTATATGGGAAATCTGACAAATTAAAATTATTATTTATAATAGAGACAATGAAATTTAATTTGGGTAATATTTTCATGTCTTTCTGATAAAGTTCAATGTTTAATGAATAGTGATAAATACAGCATTTTAATTCAAAACTTTTTTTTAATATAAAATATTTATATAGTAATATTGTACTTTTAATTTGATTTAAAATGTAATTGGATTATATTTTTTCCATTTAATTCAATTTTGGTCATTGGATGTAATATTAATTTTAATTGAACATAAAAAATTGTAAATCTTTTGATAGTTATTATTTCATAAAAAACGCGTTGTATGTTTTGACAACATGAAATAATTTTAAATTAATTTTTGAAACTTTTGTGTTTTTAATTTGAAAAAATGGATTTCATATTTTTAATCAGGTGGTAAAAAATGTTTAAATGTGAAACTTTTATTTTTAGACATTGTGAATAGTAACTTTAGTGAATATTTTATTTACCCTGGTTAAATAGTAAATCTAGAAAATAAAAGTAAAAAATTAAAATTATAATAATATTAAATTTCCCTAACAAGCATCCTAATCCTATAGTATGATACACGTCTTACCATATTCATCCTTTGGGTCGATTTTTGGACCCAGTGGAGCCACTTGTCAGTGAAAACGAGACTTTATTAAAATTAATTTAAAGTAAAGGAAAATGTAACATAAACATATATTATTTTGTAAAAACAATTTATATAAGTATATATAATTTATCCATTCGAATATAAATAGTAAATAGAAAAATAAAAAGATTTCCTACATCATTTTATTTTATTTATAATTTTTGGGCATCAATTGAATAATAATATTTATGACTCAATGATGATTTAATGATTACCTCATTAATGAGTGTTTTAAATAAATTTGATTATAAGTATTAAAATAAATTTATTTTGAATTTATTTATTCCATATAATAATTTTAGAGATAAATATAACTTTTTAAATTTTTATTAATGTATGGTGTTTGAAATAATCAAATTTTTATCGATTTTCTAAAATTCAAGATATGAATAATTTATAAATTGACATCAATGAGTTTTTAAAATTAATAGTGTTTTATATAATTACAAAATAATCCTAAAAATATAAAATTCGGATAAATAATGTATATGATGTTACAAATCTCACTAATGTTCTATTTGGTGTTGTTTGGCATTTTAAAATAACTATATTTACCATATAGTATGAATATACAAGAAGACATGGTAAAAGTAAAATTAGTTAACATAAGGTTAAAACTAAATGATAAGGCTAAATATGAAACCAAAACATTTCTAAAAAATATTATTTGAGAGTATTTCTATCAATAATCACCTTATATTTGAATTAAATGAGTTGGGTACCTTTTTTAATTGAAATTCTGTTCATAATAAAATAATATTTTCATACATTCCTAAAGAGCCCCTCCTCCCCTTATAAAATCCATCACCTCTAACCCATTACTGAAAACTCTTAAGCCTCATGTCTCATCCATAATATACTAAACTAATCTAAAAAAATTCCCTTCTTCCTCCTAGAATACTTACCTTAGGCATAAGGCACTTCAAGAGGGCGTTTTGGTTCAAACTAATGGTAGTTACTCGATTTAAAGGTAACATCTTCCCACATGTTATCTTTTTTTATTTTACATCTTCATTTCCTATGATCTTCATGTTATTATTTTTAAATAAAAAAAGGTATCATAAATATAATATATATTTTTCATGATAATAATTCAAACTACACTTATGCACACCTCCATCTAATGGATACGAACATATTGTTCCAGTGGACGGCGAACTACTGCCTCATGAAATGATGATTATTCAATTATCTCCTACTGCATCTTATGGAGGCCATTATGATGACACTATATTTATATGTGATATATATTATATTTATATTTCCTATATGGTTATTTATTTTTTATTTATATCATTACCTTATGGTTTCCATAATTGGTAACAATGAGAATTTCATTTGAGAAAGTGCAGAATACCGCCCCTCAAAGTGATATGACTCATTCAAGACATGTCTGGAACGTATAAAAGATAGAGTTAAAGAAATTATATATGATATTATACTGGAATAATAATATTCCTATGTATCATTAAGTTTTCATTTCATTAAACCTGAAATATAAATGAAATTAGCATTCATGCGTACATACGGCTTACCGTCTCCACTAACGGTGCATTTCATTTATTATCTCCAAATGTCTTGTACTATTAGAAATACATATATATACTAGATATATATGATATATATGATACTTAAATGATGAATATAAATATAGATATAATGTATTTTTGACCACATTGAGAATTTTTAATTATAACAAGTTCATTTTTACTCAAGTACCAAATATCGACAAAACGACTATTACTAAATTAAATGATTATGTAATGTTTATAACATGGTAATAAGTGATATAAAAGAAACAATAAACTTCAAAATGATTTGGAAGAAATACGTAATTGAGGTTAGTTTATTATTCAGGATATTAAAGAATGAAATAGTCAAGTGAGACATGAGGTAAGGGACTTCATCTCAATCTTCTTTCATTGAGGCATATTTTGGTTTATACATTAATTTCTTTTATATGGTGTATAAAACCCTTTTACATTTAATTTCATTCAAAGGGAATATTTTTTTCAACATATCAATTTACTAAATGACAAAAATAAAAGTTTCTTCTTATTGTACGTTGTGGCAACGATCTTTCCACCGCCATGGGCATTATTTTGATATTTGGATTCCATAATAAGACGTAATGTTTCTAATAGTAAAACAAATACCATATACCCTTTTTATGTATTTTGGAATTGTAAATTGTTTTTCGAAAGCATTTATTATTTCAGTATCATGAAATGATATGTGGAAATATTATCATTCCTTTGGGTTAGGTTTATGTGTTATGAATATGTTATGGTTTAGGGAAATTGTTTATGTATATAGGTGGTTCTATGAAAAACCTAGGGTGGGAGAGCCAAGATAGATCTTCAATGCATTGGTTAATGTGACAGAGGTAATCATTAATGTTTCTCCAAAGAGATTTAGGAAATATACATTGATGGGATTCCAAATGCAACTCTATATGTAGCTGTGAAAGCTACAATGTATGTATTGTATGGATTCCAAAAGTTACCATTATGATTTATGATTTCTATATGTTATTCAAAAATATTCTGATTTCATGAGTTATTTTAAAGATCGTATGTTTTATATGTATTGAAGGAATAATTTTTTCATTATTTTTTTATAACCCTTACTGAGATTTTATGCTCATTCCATATTTTTGAAATGTTTTTCACTGGGTATAAGGAAGGGTAAGAGAACATAAGAATTCAAGAAGATTTATATCAGGAAAAAATTATAGTTTTATTTTAAGAGTTTTTATTTTATGAAAAAATGGATACTGAGTAGAAGTGTCTACTTTGTAATATTTATGATATAATGTAATAGTTGTGTCATATTTCTCTATAATTATAAATCTAAAAAGATCCTCAATGTAAAATATTAACATAATTCATGATTATTTAATTTTTAAGGATAGGGACATACAGGGTAGGGAAAGGCCACCCTAGTGGGTCAGCCCCACCCTAGTTAGATGGACACACCCCATCAGCTCAGACCCATCACAACGGCCAGGACCTGTAACCCAAGGGGCCGGCAGAAAAGTTGGACAAACTGAGAAAGACCCATGCCAGGCCGGATCACGTTCGAGTTGGTGGACCTTGGTCCATGTTTGACCGGACCCAAACCAAACCATACATCTTTTTATAAAAACATGAATATCTTTCAAACTGAGAATCTGATTGACAAGACATTTGTGTATTTGGAACCCTAACGAAAAAAATGATCTATTGAAATTCTATATGGAGGATTTCATAGAATTTGGAATATGGAAAATGAATTGGGGAATGGTTTTCCTAGAATCAAGTAGAGTACGTGTAAATACCCGAGGTTGGGTGAGACCTGAATACTACTGAGAGGTTCCCCTATATGTATTAGCTACGATTACCTAGTAATAAGAGGCTCCCTGTGACCTAGTAGGCCATTAGTGGGGAGAGACTCTGTATGACCGAACAGACCCACGGTACTCGATAGGCAGAGTACCTTCGTATTTACAAGCCGAGAAGAGGCTTTGAGTGACTAGACATGCCCACAGTGGGGAGAAGCTCTGTGTGACCTAGCATACCAACAGTATAAATCTAGGATGAGTACCACAATAGTCCAATGTTTGTGGAAAGAATCTCTGTGTGACTCAGTAGGCCCATTTTCCTCATTGAGGATGAGTTCTTCAATATCCCAAGGTGTTTGATGATATGACTTATGGTCTTAAATTACTACTCTTGATTATACATAGTGTGACTTGTCTTACTTCGTGATCATTTTTTGTGGGTTGCTTTGTGGATTGATTTGTGTTCTTTCCATTTTGTTGTGGGATCCCTTCTAAGTATTCTGCTACTCACCCTTGCATGGGCTTTGGCCATATGTGTTGTGTCTAGTTCAGATGACTACCGCCTTGACGGGGGACTTGGTGGCCCTAGAATCACTGGTTTCCAGTGAGAATAGGTATGCATGGAAGACATCTTTTTCTTCTTACAGAGAATCTACAATTACCCATCAGGTGGAGTTTTAGTGGATGAATTTCTGTGATTCCTTGTACATTCTTATTTTCATTTCTTCTTTTCTTGTGTTTTCATTCCAGAGTATTTGAAAAATAGTTTTTATTTTTATTAAATGGTTGTTTATGGGAATAAATGTTCTCTTTTCCAATTTTGATAGGACATGCTTGTATGAGTGTGTGTACAGGTACTCATGAAATTTCCTCCCACACATAGGTTGACATCTTCAGTAGTAGTCATCGACCCTTGACCATCAGGCGGTGGTCTTGGGGGATGTCATGGTATGAGCCCTGGGGGACGGGTTCGGAAAATGTGGTTTCATAGGTGGTTGGTTCTACCTCAATTTCTAGGAGTGTGTTGTTCTAATTTTTGGAAACAATGTTAAATGTTTGAGTTCAACTTTATGATTTGGGGAGTCCATTATTGGTGCGATGACCGACGTATCCATACACTAGGACCTTGAATTAGGATTTTCGGCTCAATACATAAAAACAATAGTTTCGTGCATCATATAAGAATTGTGTGCATCCTCAGGTTCTTCTTGAATTATATTCATGCCACCATGAATAATATATTTACCATCGTACATATTTCTCTATTTTAGGAGGCCTATATATAGATAGCTTGCTAGGAATCCGATGCTTGAATGTGAGGACAACATGCCTAGAGACGAGGCATCAATTCAAGGACCAGTGTAAGACATGGCCTCGTCGGGTGGTGCACCAGTGTTTCCACCACCCGTTGATCAGAAATTACAACCGTAGTTAACAATAGTGGACACACATGGGATCAATGCCATGCATGAGTTTAAGAGATAGAGAAATCTACGGTTTAGTTGAGGGACATATCCTTAGTCTATTGAGGACTAGATAGAGGCGATGACACGGGTCATCCACTTAGTGAGGATGCCACTCGAAAAGTTGAAAATCATAGTGATGAGCCTTCTTTAGGGTTTGGTAGGAAGATGGTGGATCTAGTAATTCAGAGTCATGATGAGGTGACTCTCTCCTATGACAAATTCAATTGGCTTTTCTGGGAGGAGTTCTTCCTCGAGACCTTCTACTCAATGTGTATAAACGTGCTTCTTCACCTATAGTAGTGCATCATGTAAGTGGATGTGTACTCTATGGGGTTTATAGACCTCTCTTAATAATCTATAAACATGGTTCAAGACCCTTTATTTAGGGCTCGGAACTTTGATAAGTGACTCAGATAGGAGGTCAGGGCATCTAAGATGACTCTAATCATCTCCACTCTAGATGGTGTGCTGGAGCAATCCCTTCTTGTGGAAAGATTTCAAGTAGATCAGGCACCAATATCCAGAGCCATCAGCAGACATCAGGTGGTAATATATTCAGTAGTGAGGAGAATATAAGTGATGTGGGGGCCCAAATTGGTCATATATTTTAGAGGATAACCCAGGACCCGGGGACGGATTGTGGGGATTCCAATGTAGAAGGATTTAACAGGGAACCAGGATGCGCTTCATGTGCAGGGGGTAGGGATGCAGGCATCATAACTGCCTAAACCTCCACAAGGATGGTCAAAAGATGGTAAAGGGTCCCCCATGATAGAATTATATTAATGAGTTAGGATGTCTGTAGGGCAGCAGATCTGGTAGGGGAGCAGCACGAACAACAGTTGATGGGTGATGGTTTGAGGTACTACCCACACCATCCCCAGGAGGTCCACTACAGCCTTAGGGAGAAGGTGGATAGAGGCGATCTCAGCTTCAGGCATAGGAGGCCTATGACCACTGGGCTCAATAGATGATTATATGTAGGATCTGTTTCTTCTCCCACATAGATGTAATTCTTATAGACAATGGTACAATGTCACTCTTTCCTTTCTATAAACCTTATTCAGGGCTCAGAGATTCTAGTGGAGCTGTTGTCTTGATCCATATAATTAGACACACTTACGAGAGGGGATTCGATGACTAAACCCTATTTCTAGTAGTGTGAGATTACTCGAGGAAGTGATAGCTTCAATTGGGATATTCTAATAGTGATTTCAATGCCTTATGACAACATCATGGGTATGGACTAGTTATCTATAGTTCATGCTCAGATCGAATGTATTAGGAACATTTTTTGGTGTATCCATGAGGATATGACCACATTTTCTGTTACCAGTGATAACGGAACTTTTGTAGTAAATGATAGAATTTCTCAGAGGAGGGAGCATCAGATCACTCACCAGTTGGCTAGCCTTACTCTCGGTTTGGCAGACGGGAGAAGTGAGAGATTTCTTATAATGGTGGATGATTATGAAGACATCTTTCCTGAGGATGTCTTGGGACTACCCCCTCATAATGAGGTATATTTTTTCATCGATATATACCCTGAGGATGAAAAATATTGGATGGCTCCCACAATGCTTCTTGAATTGAGGTTACAGTTGGAGGACTTGTTGTAGAATAGTATCTTGAGGCCCATCATTTAACCATGGGCAACCCCATTGTTGTTTTCCTGAAAGGTAGATGGGATCTTGGGGAAATGTGTGGAATTTTGGCACCTAAAATAGGTGACTGTGAAAAACAAGTATCAACTTCTGAGGATTGATGACATCTTTGACCAGATAAAGGGAGCTTGGTGGTTCTCGATGATTGACCTTGGATCTGGCAATCATCGGCTTCAGGTACAGGATGATGATGTACCGAATACAGCATTTAGATGCTGGTATGGAAAATAGGAGTTTTTGGTGATGATTTTTGGAATGACCAACAACAAATAAGTGTGATTTTACTCATTAAAATGATATTATAGCCTTATCCCGATCGTTTTTTTGGTGAACTTTTTTGATGAAATCTTGGTGTGCTCGGAATTAGAAGAGTATCATGCAACACACCTACGGATAATCCATGATACACTCTGAGAGAACGATATTTAAGGTAGGATATTGATGTTAAAATTATAGATTATGTAGGTCCACATTCTGGGACACATTATCTTATTGGATGGAGTTTTGGTGGATCTAAAAAAAATAGAGGCAGTTCTTTATTAGGAGGCACCCATGAGCCTGACTAAGGTGTGGAGATTCTAGGGGTTGGCTGGATACTTCCAGAGTTTTGTTCCCAAAATCTCTATAGTATAAGAACCCATATTATAATTGAAAAAGATGTTACAATCCTTTATGAGGACAGTGAAATGCTATCAGATATTCTTGGAGATGAGGTGGAGACTGACGAGTTCCCCCATATTGAGATTACTAGAAGGGGGAATTGGATATGTAATTTTTTGCGATGCATTCGGGAATAGACTAGGTTTTTTTCTGATGTAGGAGTGTGCATTGATCATGTTTTTCTGAGTGGATACTCAATAGTAGGGTGAATTGAGTTCCAATTAAAATTTCTATGAAAAATAATGTCTATTAAAATCCCCCAATTTATAAAAAAAGTCATACTGTAGTGAATTTGTAAAACTGTAAATGTTCAATTAGGTTCTCAAAGATTGATTAGGTCTCGGTCAATTAATTCAGAAGATTAAATTGGCTTTTGAAACTAATATACTTATTTACAATAGTTACAAACACTTTCTAGATTAACTATCAAATTAACTTTAAAATAGTTCTTATTTCAAAGTAATAGCAGTGGAATATAAAAGAGATATATATTATACTTTAAACATAAGCTAAAAAGCACAGAAGATATAAAAAAGAGGTTCAGTCTCAATGCAAGACTTTGTTTTCTCAAATTTATATATATAAAATTGATCCACATCCTAGATTGGGGTTAACAACAGTATAAGACTTTCCGGGCCACGTAGGGACCTCTACCACTATTCTTCGTGGGAAAACAAAGACAACATCGCACAGGATGTTAAGGTCCAACTTGACCTCTACCACTATCCTCAATGGGACACAAGAAGGTGTAAAATATTTGGAATGAGAATTTAGTATCCTCTAGTTTAGCGCAGGGGACAGTGTGTGTATGTATGATATACAGAGTACACACACTTCTCGAAAATGTAAATAATGAAATCACTATGAGATAGTATATGAAAGTTTAGAAAGGTTTAGTGATTGTCAGTGAAAATCTGGACTCGTTGGATTTAGTAGAAATGCTTCTGAGTCCTTCTTTGGATTTTCTATTTAAAAATAGAGTGTCGTGGTTCAGCTTGGTGTCTTTCACATGTGAAGAAATTATCTTGATTCTTCATGTGTTCTTCAGTTGTGTTGGATTGCACAGAAGGGAGTTCTTTGAAGATATTACAATGTGTTCTTCAGTGCTCAAGATTTCTCTTCTGTTCAGTATAGAGCACTTCACGTGTATTGTCTGCAGCTTCATGTATATTCTGGTAGGTGTATTTTTTGTTGTTGTGGATCCCTCTGTTGCTACCCAATCCTCCTTATATTACTCGAGCTCCAGCAATAGGAATGATTTCCATCCCATAGGTATGAGTTATGGTTTCCTGACATGCAACAACTATCATTAAATAACATTAATTGCATTAAAAACATCAAATTTGACCATTATCTTTATTTAAATAATATTGATAGAAAGGTTAAGAAATGGCATCATAGTAGTTGTGAAAATGGTGTATCCTTCATGGTGAGTTCTTCATGGTATGACCTTCACGGTATGTGGCTCACGGTGTGTCCTTAATGGTGACTCCATGTCACGGTGTCTGAGTCACGGTGTCTGACTCACGGTGTGTCCTTCACGGTGTCTGGCATACTGTCATGGTGTGTTGAGGTCACGGTGTCTCACAGGTCACGATGTCTGAGACTTAGAATCCACGGTGTCAGGCTTACTTTGTTTGTCTTACACTTCATGGTGTCTGTGTCTTGCACACAGTCTATCTTAATGTGTCAAAACTTCACGGTGTCTTGATACTTAGAAAAATAACTATATTCAAACATAAATAGTAAATGCATAATGTGAATTAATCTTAACCATTATAAGGTAAGAGAACATGAAACATAAATACATAGGATTGATAAGATAATTAAGATATGTGATCATGGATAAGACATGTAAATAATAATGATATTAATTAACAGTAATAAGATTTTTGATCATTAAAACATGATTAAGACATGAGGATTCCAACAATCTACCCCTTTTTGATGATAAAAAATTATGTATTGTAAAAATATAAATGAAATTCAATGTTAGAGAAAATAACATATATAATAATAACACATATATAATAATAATAGATAAAATTCTAAGAGATATCTCTTATCACTATTTCTCCCCCTTTTGAGATTATCAAAAAGTAGAGAGGATGGAGTGAAACACTGCATGTGTCATTATGAACATTCAGAATAAAACATACAAGAGAAATACAAACAGTAAACAACAAAAGACATCCCATAAAAAATTAATAATCATTGGTTGGCATCATGGATTGGATTTCTCTATTGGAGCTGATGTAGAATAAGGCATGGAGGTAGTAGACAAACATGGTAAAGGTAGACCTTCAAATATAGAGGGAGCCAAAGTAAGAGCTATAGAATATCTAGTCTGTGGTTGATCAAGAATGACTGGTCTGATCTGATAAAGGGATTAGCTGACTGAAATAGCAGTTGAGGCTATGGTCGGTACACATGGTCGAAGAGGGGCAGCAGCTGGTGCAACTATATCTATACTCTGCACATGGAGATTTGGTTTCAAAAGATTGATGAAATCTGTAATGATTTCTCCACCATATTTCATATCCTTTTCAAAATCATCCTTATTCTCCATGAATTTTTCCAACAATCTCGTGAACCCTGTATGTTTTTGAACATGAGATTTAAAATCATGAGTCACTTGAGGGATTTTCAAATTATCCACATGATACATAAAGTGATTGGTCATGTCACTTTTAGAGAAAATCCAGGTGAGATAAAAGTCTATCTCCTTGGTGATATCCTATTGAGCATCATTGTCAATCTTAGAAAGAATGTGAACCAAGTCAAGTGCTCTATCACTGTTCTTCAAAACTTCAGATAAAGAAGACAAATATAAACCACTAAGGGAATTCTGAAATTCTTCTTGATTAGGGATCTGATCAGATAATCATCCAAGGAAGGAACATAAGATTGACCAGATAGAGGAGAAGCCTTTACAGCTATAGTTAGAGCTTTGAGCTGTTTCAAAACCTTTTAAAGGAATTCAGTGTACTCATCTGTGAGATTATTCAGATTTTCTACAAGCTCTCTCATGCATTTCATCATCTTTGTGTGCCTTTCTCCAATATTATCATCAGCAGACAAAAGGTAGGGATGTATCTGATAAACAATCTCTCTAGAAATGTTGGAAAAATTTGGTTCCGGATAAGTATCAGCAGGTGCAGGAGCAGTTGCAATAGGAGCAGGCTCTGATCTTGAAGAAAGTTCTTTTTGCATGTCAACTATCATAATTTTCAAAGTTGAAACATCAGTACAAAGTAGTTTGTTTTCAACCCCGACTTCATGAATCTCACGGATCATCCATGGTTGAATATGCAGAATGATATTTACCAAAATAATTGAGGCATGTTCCTGTCTTAGTTCAGTCATAGGAAGTGATTGAGAGGATATAATATTCTCATCTCCAACTAATATAGTCTCTCCAAAGACTTTCAAATCATCTTTGGATACAAAAGACTAGTTCTTGGGTAAGAGTGCAGGTGAAGGTAGTGGTACAGGTTCTTGTTCAAATTCTGGTTGAGACTCAAGTTTAGATGCAGGTTCAGGGTGAGTGACTGATTTTAATTGAAACAAGGTGGAGAAATAAAATCCAGTTGCAGTCGCATGCTATGATTCACTCACATCATAAAATCTGGGGAATTCATATCGAGTGTAGACAGAGTATGACTCAGTGGAAGCAGGTGCATCACCAGGGTCAAATTCAGATTCATCAAACTCAGCTGCACTAGGTTATCATTTTTGAGGTTCCTCCCCCTCAATAGGTGCTTCCATTTCAGAAAATATAAGCTCAGTAGCGTGGTTAAGATCTACAGGATCAACTATATTCTCCCCATACATTTCTTGCCTTTCCAATTGAAAGGAAATTTCCATCATTTCTTCAGCAGAGGGTATGTACTCAAGAACCAACTATTCCATAGGTTGTGCTTCCAGACTTGCTTCTTGCACAGAGGTGAGATCTTCTATATTTTCTTCTTCCATTGTAGGAAGGTTTTCTACACTACCAGACTCTTCCATGGCTTGCTGCTCTAAAACAGGGATAATCAAATCTCATGTAGCCTCAGGTTGGGTTTCTGGATCAACGTTATCTCTAGAAGTAGGAGCTTCTTCCTCTCCAAGAACAGAAGGAAATTCTTCTTCTCTAAAAACAACAAAAACTTCCTCTCTAAGAGGTATTTCGGTAGGATCATTATCAGGGAAAACATTCCTTTCTTTCTCAATAGGATATGGTTCCTCATGAGGTATTTTAGCCTCTTCTCTAGGTGGTACTTCAGCTCCACTTCCTCTTATTCTACCTCTTCTGGATACTCAGCCACTTCATATGGTTCCAAACCAGGATCAGCAATATTCATTGGAATTCTTGGATAATCAACGGGATTATACTTCTCATAAACTATTTCATTATCTTCAATATAGTGCTTCTCCTAGGGATTACAATTAATTTCTATCCTTCTAATGTTAGGCCTGGACAAAAAAATCAGAATCCAAAAGCTTTTCTTCATTTGTCCCAAAAACTCCTTTGGCAACTAGCATAGTTGAGATCATCCTTGAGTAAAACAATGAGGTGGATTTGGAAGTGACCTTTATCAGTTCACACATGTGGTGAATGATATATTTGATAATATTGATCTTATGGCATTCTTCGTTAGATGAATCAAAAACACATCCTGATACTTCAACATAGCAAAATCACCCTTCCTTGGGCTACTCAAATTCTAAATAAATTTAAACAGGAGCCTTATATCCCCATCCAGCTCTGCAGTTATGGCCATTCTATTTGTGCCATTTCCAGTTAAGATTTCCAAGGAATTTTCTAGATCAAAGAAGTCAGGTGTTGGAGGAGGATCTCTCTGGTAGCCATTACAGATCCCTTCATGAAGAATCCTCAGGCATGCAACCCCTAACCTCAAAGAAAGTGAGAATTATAGTCCATTGATCCAGTTTGTTACCATAAAACATTCTCCAACATTAATGTAAAACATTATATACTGATAGAATTGTGCAACCAGCCTTGGGTATATAGGATTATCTTGTCTAGGGAACCATTCGAGCCATCCTTGTTCTCTTAAGATTTTTAGAACCAAAGACTTGCTAGATAGCATCCACTCAGGGCAATTCCCTTTCTCAGGAACTACAGTATGACTTACTAGGTTATGATTCAGGGGAACATTAGGAGACATTTTCGGTGCTATTTTCTATTTCTTTGTGTCGTGCTTCTTAGATGAGGGTGAAGATGGAAGCTTCATCCTGGTCATCCACAGAATATTCGAGCGAGAGATAATGAGAGTAGGTTTTCAAGGTAAATAGGGTTTCATGAGAGAGTGATCAAGAGAGAGCTCGGGTAAAGAATTGAGTGAAAACCCTTATGTTTTATCATTTAGGAATGTCAAACGTCATAAAAACAAAAACTCGGGAAATCAAATTGCGGTGAAATAAAAATTACTGTGATACTGGTTCAAGTAAAAGTATAAATAATCATTATGGTGAGACCGTGAGTAGGCATTCCGGTGTGATGAAAAGCAGTCATCATGGTGAGACAGTTGGTGGTCATCACTGTTAGACAGTAACTATTCTGTGCAGCACGGTGAGACAGTGAGTAAACTGATCCGTCACGGTGAGACAATAAGCATTAAACTGTAACTAAGAAACTGTGAATCATGAAACCGTAAAGTAAAATATAGTAAAATATTAAATAGTAAGACCATTAAGATATCTATTTATGATTGATCATACCAAGATCATGTATGATGTAATCTAATCTCTCAGAATTTAACGGTTTAGTGAATATATCAGCATGTTGATATTTAGTACCAATGAATTCTAAAGTGATATCACCATTTTGATAATGATACCTCAAAAAGTGATGTCTTACATCAATATGTTTTGTCCTAGAATGTGAAATAGGATTCTTTGAAATTTTATTAGCACTTGTGTTGTCACAATTTGTTGGTACATGTATGAATTGATATCCATAGTATAGTAATGTATGTTTCATCCACAAAATTTGTGCACAAAAACATCCAGTAGCTATGCATTCAGCTTCTGTAGTAGATAATGCAAAAAAATTTTGTTTCATACTAAACCATGATACTAGTGACTTGCCTAGAAGGTGACATGTTTCAGAGGTTCTTTTTTCTATCTAACTTACATCCAGTAAAATCAGCATCAGAATAACTAACTAATTCAAATGGTTTTCCTTTTGGATAGAACCTTCCTAGATTGCGAGTATGCTTGAGGTATTTGAAAATTATTTTTATATCATTTAAATGTGATTCTTTAGGATTTTCTTGAAAATGAGCACATATACACACACTAAATATAATATCAGCATGACTAGCAGTGAAGTAGAGTAGACTTCCAATCATTCCTGTATAAGTGGTTTGATCAATAGATTTATCATCTTCATCAAGGTCCAACTTACAGGTGGTACTCAAGGGAGTGTCACTACTTTTTGTGCTATCCAATCCAAAATGTTTTAAAAGATCTCTAGTATACTTACTTTTGAGTCAAAATAATTTCATCCTTGTTTTGGATGATTTGAAATCCATGAAAGAATTTTAGTTCACCC
Organism: Viscum album; assembly: GCA_963277665.1. Lineage (NCBI taxonomy): Eukaryota > Viridiplantae > Streptophyta > Magnoliopsida > Santalales > Viscaceae > Viscum > Viscum album. The sequence continues at coordinate 1,704,504,856 of OY728143.1, read as the reverse complement.
ATTAAACTCATTTCAAATTTTTTTGCATCATTTTAGATAAATATGTACACAAAGATGTTTTTGAATATCCAAAAATAATATCATCTACATATATTTGAACAACTAAAACATATTTAGAAATTTCTTTTATAAAAATGGTAAAATCAGCTATACCTTTTGTAAAACCTTTAGAAATAAGAAAAGTACTTAACATGTCATTCCAAGCTCTTGGAGCTTGTATTAAACCATATAATGCTTTTGATAATTTGAAAATATGATTTGGAAAATGAGGGTTTGTAAATCTAGGTGGTTTTTCATCAAAAACATCCTCATCTATATACCGATTTAAGAATGCACTCTTGACATCCATTTGATATAGTTTGAAATTTAGATGTGCAGTATAAGTATGTAAGACCATAATGGCTTCGAGTCTAGCTACTGGAGTAAAAGTCTTCTCATAGTCAATTCCTTCTCTTGACTATAACATTTTTCAACCAATCTAGCTTTGTTTCTAACTATGTTTCCAGATTCTTCTACTATATTTCTAAACACCGATTTTGTGCCTATGGTGAATGTGTCCTTGGGTATTTCAACAAGTTTCCAAACATTATTTCTCTCAAACTGATTGAGTTCTTCTTGCATAGAAATTACCCAAAATTCATCATTAATAGCATCATCAATTTTTTTAGGTTCACGATATGACAAGAAGTCTTGATGTTCAACCTGATTTCTAAGAGAAGCTCTAGTATATGTCCCTCTATCTAGATTTTCTACAACAACATATAAAGGTTGATTATTTATAATCCTATTTGATCTACTAAAGGTCGGTCTAGAAATTTCAGGTTCTACTCTAGGTTCAGGTTCATTAGGAGCAGATTCTGAAATATTTCCAGAACTAGTTGTCTTTACAGTAGGTTCATTGATTTTATCATTAAGGTTCAGAAAAGATAAATCTTCTTCAATATTTTCAAGATATGACTTAGGTTCATGTGGATCAGTTTCATAAAATTTGATGTGAATAGATTCTTCCACACACTTGGTTTTCTTATTGAAAAATCTATAGTCTTTTCTAGTTATAGTATTTCCTAAAAATTTTCCTTCATCACTCTTAGAAGCAAACCTATCCATATTATCCTTAGTATTGGGAATAAAGACTTTACAGCCAAAGACTCTAAATTAATTAACATTAGGTTTCCTATTTTTTCACAACTCATAAGGGGTATTTTGAAGAACATGTTCGAATAAGACTCTATTGATGATATAACAAGTTGTATTTATAGTTTCTGCCCAAAAGTAAATAGGCATGTCATACTTATTATGCATAGTTCTTGCAATTTCTTGAAGGGTTAAATTTTTTCTTTCTACTACACCATTATTCTGAGGTGTCCTAGGGGCAGGGAAATTGTGAGTATCACCATTTTGTGAGAAAAAGTAGTCAAACTCATTATTTACAAACTCACGTCCATGATCACTTCTCAGGGTCTTAATCTTAAGTCCACTAAATTTTTCTATAGACTTGGAATATTTAATAAAATAAGAACAAGATTCACTTTTGTGAGCTAAAAATATACCCAATTATATCTAGAAAAGTCATCTACTAAAACATAGACATTGTGCTTCCCATTTAAGCTAAAAACTCTAGAAGGTCCAAACAAGTCCGCGTGAACAAACTAGAGGGGTTGAGAATTTGACACTTCATTCTTTGGTTTGAACGAGATTTTTTGTTGTTTTCCCTTTTGACAGGGATTACAAACTTTGTCATTTGGAAACTCAAGTTTGGGTAAGTCTCTAACAAAGTTCTTCCTAGTCAGTTTTCTATGTGAATGTATATTACAGTGTCCTAATATTCTATTCCAAAGCCAATATTCTTTATGAAAATCATTTAAAAAAGTAATGTTTTGTTTATATAATGAATTAAAATCAATTGAATAAACATTTTCATTTCTCAATGCAGAAAATATTAAAACATTTTTAGAATTAAAAACATTACAAGAATCATTTTCAAACATAAAATTAATGAAATCATCACATAATTGAGATATACTTAAAAGTTATATTTTAACCCATCAACAAAATAAACTTTATAAATTAAAACTGAGTTAGTGTTACCAATTTGGCCTAGGATGATGATCATTTCTTTTGAATTATCACTAAACTTGACATGGCCTCCATCAACCTTGATTAGGATCTTGAAGCCAGAGTAATCCCCAGTCATATGACTTGAACATCTATTGTCCATGTACCATATAGTCTTATGGGAACTCTTCAAGTAGGTTTCCTACAAAACAGTTTTCAATAGAATATGATTTTGGTACCCATATTCTCTTGGGTCCAGACAAGTTAGCAATCAATGATTTTGGTACCCAAATTTTACTTATGGGTCTCATATAATTTACAAAATCAAAATATTTTGAAAGATAAACTCTATTTGATCTGTAACTATGTGAATAACTAGTTGAATCATATCAATTTCTAGAACTTGAACAAACAGAATCTTGTCTAGATTTAGGAATAAATCTAGTATTGTTAAACTGTCTCTGTCTAGGTTGGTATCCCAAACCAGTAGTATACATTGGTGCAACTTGTTTACCCAACATTAGAGTAAGTGTATCTCTTCCTTTCATGAATTTTTCTAAGTACTTCCTAAGTTCATCATTAGACATTTTTAATTCAGTATTTTCCTTCAATAGTTGAGCATTCCTTTCCTTTTCTGTATCAAGGGTGTATTTATCAGTATCAGTGAGAGAATGTTGTTTCATTAATGAATTATATTTGTCCTTAATTTCATTGCATGTTTCTTCCAGAATGTTACAGTATTCAGATAATTCATCTTTAGTCATGTCTTTAGAATCAGAATCACATTCACCATCAACTCCAGAATAATAGGAATTTAAAATATGAGTATCTATGGTTACCTCAGATGTGTTGGTCATGAAACACATGTTGGAATGATTCTTTTCAGAATCTGAAATGTCTGATTCACTTGTGCTATCTTCTGAAGTACTCCAGGTATATTTCATAGCTTTCTTATACTTACTATCATTGTAGTCATGTTTCTTCTTGAACTTATGTTTTGGACAATCAGCTTTTATGTGACCTTTTCTTTTGCATTCATAGAAGACTACTTCATCACTTTTATCTAGATTTTTCCAATCCTTTTTCTCGTGACCTTCATTGTCATATTTAACTTTTTAGTTTGTTCATCTGAAGAATATATTCTTCCTATAGAATTTCTTAAACCTCCTATCTATCTGTGCCATTTCAGCATCACTGTCAGAGTCCGATTCTTCACTTGTAAAAATTTCAGTTTGTATTTGAACTATGTCTTTGTCCTTGCTCTTTGAAACAGTAGACTTAAATTCCACAGATTTTCTCTTGGGTTCATCATCGTCTTCCTTATTCAACTTGAGTTCGTCCTCACACATCATAAGATTACAAATTAGTTATTTAACAGGCATATCTCCAATGTCACACGATTCTCTGATTGAAACAGAAGTGTCTCTCCATCTATCTAGAAAACATCTCAGTGTCCTCATGATTTGTTCCTTTGCTGGAACAACCTTTCCAAGTGGAACCATTGTATTTAATATCTCATTGAACGTGAGATACATATCAGAAATAGGTTCATCAATCTTCATTTTAAAATTATCATATTTAATAATATAATTATTTAATCTCAATTCTATAAAATCAGTTTTTACCTCATGAGGAACACCTAAAGTATCCCATATTTTATAAGCTGTTTTATAGGAAGATATTCTATTGAATTACTCATCTCCTAATGCACAATACAAATAATTCATAGCTTTACAGTAATTATTGTAAGATACTTTATTATGTTCATCCCAAGTACTTCTTTCAGTTTCTGGAAATTTATATTGAGATTCTATAACAGTACAGATATCAAAACCCATACTTTCTAAATAAATTTTCATTTTAAGTTTGCACTGGGCATATTTTGTACCATTGATGAAAGGTGGCATGTTAGTAGTAGCACCCTCTAGTCTATTGTCCATATCTAGATTTTAGAAAGGATATTTAAAGAGATAAAATTTAGAACTAACATAAATTTAAGATCTTTAAAGTCGCAACTTAAATCACAGTTGTAAAAATGGAGTATTTTGAAAACTTTGAACAACAAAAACAAAACCACTAATACAAAATGTTGGTCGGAGTGGATACTCAAGAGGGGGTGAATTGAGTTCCAATTAAAATTTCTGCTAAAAATAATGTCTATTAAAATCCCTCAATTTATAAAACAAGTTAAACTGTAGTGTCTTTGAAAAACTGTAAAGGTTCAATTAGGTTCTCAAAGATTGATTAGGTCTCAGTCAATTTAATCAGAAGATTAAATTGGATTTTGAAACTAATCTACTGAATTATAATAGTTACAAACACTTTCTAGAATAACTATCAAAGTAACTTTAAAATAGTTTGTATTTCAAAGTAATAGAAGCGGAATATAAAATATATATATAGATATATTATACTTTAAACATAATCTAAAAATCACAGCAGATATAACCAAGAGGTTCAGTCTCATGCTGAGACTTAGTCCTCTCAAATTTATATATTTAAAAGCGATCCACACCCTGGATCAGGGTTATCAATAGTAAAATAATGTCCAAGCAACGCATGGACCTCTACCACTCTTCTCCGTATGAAAACAAAGACAACAGCGCACAGGCTATCCAGGTCCTACTTGACCACTACCACTATCCTCAGTGGGACACAAGAAGGTGTAGAATGTTTGGAATGATGATTTAGTATCCTCCAGTTCTATGCAGGAGACAGTGTGTGTTTATGATATATAGCGTACACACACTGATCAAAAAAGTAAATAAATAAATCACTATGAGAGAGTATATGAATGGTTATAAAGCTTTAGTGATTTGTAGTTCAGCTCTGGACTCATTGGATTCAGCAGAAATGCTTCTGATTCCTTCTTTGGTTTTTCTTATGAAAAACTGAGTGTCGTGGTTCAGCATGGTGTCTTTCACATGTGAAGAAATTATCTTAATTCTTCATGTGTTCTTTGGTTGTGTTGGATTGCACACAAGATATTTCTTTGAAGATATTTCAATGTGTTCTTCAGTGCTCAGGATTTCTCTTATGTTTAGTATAGAGCAATTCATGTGTATTGTCTGTAGCTTCGTGTATATTCTGGTTTGTGTATTTTTTGTTGTTGTGTATCCCTCTGTTTTAGCTGAATCCTCCTTATATTCCTTGATCTCTAGAAATAGTAGTGATTTCATTTCTGTAGGTATAAGGTACAGTTTTTTGACATGCAACAAATATCATTAAATAACATTATTTGCATTAAAAACATCAAATATGATCGTTATCTTTATATAAATAAAATTGAAAAAAGGTTATGAAACAGTGCCATAGTAGTTGTGTAAACAGTGTCTCCTTCACGGTGTGTTCTTCAAGGTATGGTCCTCACTGTATGTGGCTCACGGTGTGTCCGTCACGGTGTCTGGCTTACTTTCACAGTGTGTTGAGGTCACTGTGTCTCACTATTCATGGTGTCTGAGACTTAGAATCCACATTGTTAGGCTTACTGTGTCTGTATTACACTTCTTGGTGTCTGTGCCTTGCACACAGTCTATCTTACTGTGTCAAAACTTCACGGTGTCTTGATACATAGACAAATAACTGTATTCGAACATAAACAGTAATATGCATAATGTGAATTAAGCTTAACCATTATAAGTTAAGATAACTTGAAACATAAATACAGAGGTTTTATAATATAGGTAAGATTTGTGATCATGCGTAAGACTTGTAAAGAATAATGAGATAATTAATGGTAATAAGATTTGAGATCATTAAAATTTGATTAATACATGAGGAGTCCAACAGATCACCTACAACTCATGGATGTTTAATAAGCATGATCATAACTATGTGACCCATGAAATGGAATTAACAATAGTGGTCTTTTCCTTGAAGATGTGGCAACACAACTTTTTGGGTGAATAGTTGACAGTCTAATTCGACCACAAGAGTCTTAGGTATATATTCTCATAAAAGGGCCTAATTTTTAGCTAGTGATGATGGTTGAAGTTACTCCAGGACAATGACTTTGAGATAGTATATTCTATAGGGAAGGGGAACATGGTGGCAGATGCACTCCACATGATGTCTAGTTAATAGTTAATGAGTGAGGTATCATAGTAGTTAGCCATGATGCAGATAACCTTCATGGTTGTTTATGGAACATCTTACCTTCATTCGATGACTATCACTCCTCCACTCTTATAGTGATTCAGTGATGTATAACTTGTGGATGTTTATTGCATGGCCCAAAGTGATCAATTATCTCTGGACATGCACGTTCTTAAATTTTGATAGATGGAAAGCATTTCATCATTTTCAAAGAAGGCATAGTTGTACCATTAACATTGCTGAAGGAGGTGTTGAGGGAGTTTCATTCATCCCCTTTGGTGGTACATTCTGATGTGGATGAGATGTACCAGGACCTCTGACATTAGTATTGGTGGTTAGTGATAAAGAATGTAGGGGTAGAGATCATTTCACAATGCCTCACTTGTCAGCAAGTGAAGTTAGAGAATCAGGTTCTAGTAGTCTTGGACCATCCACATGAGGTTCCATAGGGGAAATGTGATGGAATCTTGATAGACATCGTGATGAATTTTCCACACATGTCCAAGGGAAAGGATCTTATCTAGGAGATCATTGAATGACTCACCATGTCATCTCACATCCAACCCATCTGGGGAGTGGGAATTAGTAGAGGGATTGGGACGCCTCTACATCCAGAATATTGTGCAGTTTCACATGGTGCATTCGATAGTCATCTCAAAGAGGGATGCATGCATTACATCCCAGTAGTGGAAGGTATTGTAGGAGGCGTTCGGGTCTTAACTGCACTTGAGCTGCACATTTCACCCTCAGATATATTTTCAGATATAGAAAACCATACATACCATGTGATGACATTCCTAATGCTTTCATCATTGATTTTTGTCACAGTTGGGAGGACCAAAAACCACTGGTGGAGTTTTCATACAGCCAGAATTATCACTACACCATTGGCATTGCACCGTTTGAGGCATTTTACAGGTGTCCATGAAGATCGCCTCTATACTGGACAAACCTCAGGGAGTCATCACTCATGGGTCCATAGATGGTACATGCAACCACTGAGAAGGTGCAGATTATCCAGGAGCCTATGAGTACTGCATAAAGCAGGAAAAAATTGTATGCTGATAAGATACATAGACCATTGGAGTTTTAATAAGGAGACTATGTTTTTATCCAAGTCTTACCCTGAAGGGGATTGTTGATATTTTACCAGGGGGAAGGTTATATCTACTGTTCATTGAACCATTCCTAATTCTGAGTAGGGTTGGAGAGGTGGATTACCACCTATCTCTCCCCCCCACAGATGTACAGGGTGCATGTTGTTTTCCACCTGTCACAGCTAAGGAGGTACTTACATGGACCATAGCATATCATCGACTCAGACGAGCTGGACATTGATGATAGGGTGACATTTTCAAAGTTTTCAATGGAGATAGAGGAACTATAAGAGTGATTCCTTTGTCGATGGTTGATACCTTTGGTACGTGTTCAGTGGCATCACATGAATCTTTAGGAGCGCACATGGGAGCGGGAGGCTTAGATTCATTCCCAGTACCCCCATTTTTTCCTTGGTTTATGAGGAATTAAATCCAAAAAAGGGGGAGTAATGTAATGTCCTGGAATTTCATGTAATTATTTTAAATTATATGGATTTAGTTTAAGTCCATAAAATTTTTCAAAAATTGTTTCTGAGGCCCAGTTAGCCCAAATAGAATTACGAACATTATTTATGTTCTATTAAGAAAACATGAAAGATGGTTTTTCTTTCTAATCAAATGGTACTTAGGAAAAAATTCCGAGGCAACCTTGAATTTAGAATATTAATATCTGTCTAGAATGGACATAACATCGACCGACATGGTTCGACCATAGAAGTTAATTTTCATACATTGTGGAAGAAAAATAAAATGACATAAAAGAATATTTTATTTGTTTTTACCAACTGTTGGGTGGTGTCATGGCGATGTTCTGGTAATGAGACAAAGCGAGGAAAAGTTGAATTAAATAAAGCTCATTAATGGCTCATAAATGTGAATCGTAATGATGTATCAAATGTAGTGTAATGACATGACAACCAAGAAAAACCAAAACGATGCAATATGTTTTCATTTAATGGGATAACATGTTAAATAAAAAAGTATCAATTGGTATAATTCCACTCATGAACCTATAGTAATAAGTCTTTACTACGATGAACTAAGAATTCTAGAAAATCACCAAGGACATTGACACACCACAGAGAACTGAACCAGAAAGCGACCGACGCCAATAGAACTTGAATCCCCACGAGAAGACCGCTTCAATGCCGAAAAACATTTAGGTATGGGTTTTTTATGTTTTACATTTCCATGTTCCATATTATAAATGATGAATGCAGATCAACCCATGAACATGATAATCCACAGATCGCTCGTTCTTATAGGAGGGTACTTTTCATGGGGTTTTACACTAGATTTATTTGATTAAATTATGATTGACTTCATATCTATGTCCCATGTCTCTAAACCTCAAATGTTAAGGGAGTGGTCCAACATGAACAAGGCTTGAGCCTCTATACCATTGTGTGTTCTTCATGGCCGCATCCTCAAAATGGCCGCAAGGAGGATTCAAGTCCATCACAGGAAAGATGACATCCCCCAGAGTTCGTAAGCACAAGCAGTGCAAAAACTAGACCACCAGAGTAGACCTAGTAGTCTATTAAAGTCCCCAATGGCATGCCATGATGGTGCACTGGAAGAAGTGCAACAACTGGATATAGCTGCAGAGGTGAGATTGGAGCTACCGGCCTCCATGCCGGTGGCTGGTGGCGAGCAAATGCGGCCACCCAGTCTTGTTGGTGCACCAAAGACGTGGCAATGTTTTGCGTTGCACGATTCAAGGACATGATCAACCCAACCACATCAGAGAAGGTGGCACCGAGGATGACATGTGGGGCAGGGGAAGATGCAGCTTCGTGCCGCTTCTCGACCAGGTAAGAGCTGATATGGATATGTCGGAATGGGTAGGTCACGAGCCACCCCTACAAGCCTGACCCGCCCCATCTAGCCATACCACCCCATCGATCAGGACCAGACTCACAACCCAATGGTCATTACTTGGCTAGATACAGGCTGGGATGGATCTAGATTAGGTCGGATAGGTCCAACCGGGTTAGATCTGATCCTAAACTGACCAACCCCCTTTTTGAAAAAACACCAATATCAGTCAAACCTACCGTATGATTGATGATTATTTTATGCTGTTGGAACCCTCATGACAAGAAGGATATTTTGAAATACTTCTTGAAAGCTTTCATGTAATTTGGAAGATGTAAAATCGATTAAGTATCCATTCTCTTGGAATGAAGCAAACTACAGGCAGAAACCCTATAGTTTTCTATGTCTTGATGATTTCTAACAAGAGACCATGTGTAGTGCAGATACGATGTACCAGTGGGAATCAGTTCTGTGGGGTCTGGTAGGCCTGCAGTGGGGAGCGGCTCTATGTGAATTGGCAGACCCATGGTACTTGACATCAGAAGTACCTCAGTATGGCCAAGGTGGGAAGCAACTCTGTGTGACCCAAAATTCCCTTGGTGGGGAATGACTCTATGTGACCCAACATTCCCCTGGTATTCATCAGGGATGAGTACCATAATAGTTTATAGTTACTAGGAAGCGGCTCTCTGTGACTCATTTGGACCACTATACTCATAGTGGCGGAGTTCTCAAGCATCCCAAGGTGATCGATAATATGACTGAGGGTCTTACTTTTCTATTGTAGAATATATCTGGTGTGAGTTGCCTTACTTCATGATCATGATTCTTGTTTTTATTTGGGGATTTTTTTTGTTCTTTACTTTGTTTTTTTGGATCCCTACTAAGTATTTTTTTAATTTCCCCTACACAAGCTTCACTCGCACGTGATGTGCCTAGTGCAGCCGACCACCACCATGATAGAGGATTGGGTGGCTCGGGACTCAATGGTTCCCAGTGAGACTAGACAGGTAGGTCATACATATAATACTTCTTACTGCTAATCTACAATTACCCATAATTTTGGGTTTTAGCATATGACTTTCAAATTTTACTTGTACTTTCATATTTTTAGTTTGTCTTTTGTTGATTTTGTATTTGGGCCCATTCGGAGAACAATTTTTTCTTTTACTAAATGGTTGTTTTGTGGCATGAACATTCTATTTTCTAGTTTTCATGGTATTTGGTTGTATATGAGTGTTTATAGGTAGTCAGGTAAATTCCTCCCATTTCCAAGTTGATTCCTCTGGCTCTTGTACCCAACCCCTGACCTTCGGAAGGAAATCTTGGGGGATTTTATAGCACGGGCCCTGAGGTAAGGGTCGTGACACCTTTTCCATTCTTATTCACAACCATTACATGAAAATTTATGTTAAAAATGGGGGGAATGACCTTTGAGGTTTCATCCTTTAGAATATAACTACAAAGTACTGAAATGTATTTACAGCCATTTCCTACTCAAGTTTTCATTTCCTCATATTTGATAGAAGAATATTGTTAGAAATAATGCTCTCATTATTTTATAACGAACCAAACTTTGGATTTGGTATATATGAAGAGTATCAAGGAATTGTTGATGGGTCTTTAAATCATGAATATATTGATTTCATGTATTCACAAGAGGGAATGTTAAAAGTTTGGATAAAGTGTCCAAATTTTAGCTCCATTGATGATTATTTAGAAACACCAAACACTGAAACATTGGGAGAAATCACAAAATTTGAGTTCATGCCCATTCTTAACACTAATCATTCAAATTTTTTGGTTGAATATTCTTCTCAAAAGGAACGAATTTTATTGAGAAATATTGAAAATGAAATTGAGTTCAATTAAAATTCCCCACCTATGTCTCAAAGTGTTTGCCTACCTGAACATAAACTTATGTACTTTCAATCCTCCCTCATGTTTTCATTCATTGGGGATATAAAAAATCATTATGCTTTCATTCTTTCTTCTCATTATATATATAAAAGTATAATGATTATTTATCTCTTAGGCAAGACTACATAGGAAACTGGACCAACCATTTTTGATATTCCTTGGATTTTCCCACTCATTGTAGTACAAAGGTTTGTACATGGTACAAATATTAATCATAGAATAAATCTCAACCTAGTATATTTGGTGAAACATGTGATCTCTAAATTTTTGAAATATGGTATTTGGTAACTTTTGGAGTTCAAGTCGAGCAAACGGCTTTGAACTAATCTTTTTTTGTGATGAAAACTATCTTAGGAATTGATTTTTATTATCATTATTTTTTTTAGAAAAGGGTACCTCAAGGGGTTCCCATTGTGTTATAATTTTGTTGGTGTGTATGATTCATGGTATGAAGTGATTCATTAATTTTTAGGCAAATAACTGGTGTACAAATAAAACAACCTTCATTGATGAATCTTCTTGGAGGTACATGGATATCAAGGTATTAAATGTGAGTAATAATAACTTCAACATTAACCACCAGGTGACTTCATTCCATGATCCTCATTTTCAATTTCCTTTTTGAACTACTCTTCTCTTCCTCTACCCCTTTCTAAATTTTCATTACTTCAAACATTGGGTATATTTTAATTCTCTGTTGGGGGTGGATTGAATAAAAACTTCTTTTGTGTGCATAAAAGAATATTGAAAAACGTTTTAAAATGAGAGCATAATGTGTTTCAATAGAAGGAAAAATTTCATTAACTCGGATCATGATAATAAAAATTTTAAAATTTGAAACTAAATATAAAATAATTTTTCAGGGCTTTATTCTAATTATAATGCATTTTTATGTTCATGATTATATATTTTGGAAAGTTTTGTTATTTTATGTGATTTTTTCGGTTTAAATTTTCATCCATTTAATAAAAAAGAAAAATGCATTTCCATTTGATTATAGGGTATTTGTTTCAATTAACATGTCCCATGATAAATTGAATAGTATTGGTGATTGGTTTAATTTTAACTTGAGTATTAAAAAAAGAATCTAGAAAACCATAATTTTGGGCGTAGAGAAATGGAATGACATAATGCGTGGATTTTGGAAATTGGGGATTGTGACGACAAAGTTTTCTTACTTAGAGATGGTCATTTTATCTCTATTTTTGTTAATTTTATATTTTTTCATTGAGTTAACATAAGATGATACCTGAGTATCTGGGTTTCACTTGGTGACCTACGGTCTTTGAGTCTGGGAGTCATCAGCAAAATATCACTTTAGGGATTGACTCGATTGTGTTCAATTTTAATTTCCATTGTAAAATTTCAAAAAAAAAATTGATACTCATATTAATATTAATAATGATATTACACATAAAACATCAATATTTCCCCCCCATGAATTAAAAAGAACTCCCACATCAATTATGATAAACAAATCATCATCATGATTAATTGAAAATAGGTGAAATGTGGCGATTAATTTGAACAATGAAACTTGATTGGGCTTCCAATATCCTTTTGGACCTATATTGTGGTAAATTGTTTTTATTGGTTTCATAATTGGTTGTTATGGGGTCTTTTGGTGCGAATTTTGTATGGAATTTTTTTTTGAAAAGGGAATTCAAATTTCATATTTTGAGATAATTTTTTCTTGGGACTAGAGAAACTAATGTTGGGGGAGGGCGTGTGATTAGCCACTAAAATAGTCTAATATTAATTAATTATATTATAATATTAATGTGCTTAATTTTTTGTAAACACCACTTTCAGTTCATTTTACACATTTAATATCATTTAACATCATGATTTCAATTATTTCTTAAAATTAATTATTGCATGGTATATGTTTGAACACCTGATAAAACAAAAATATTAATGATTTTATTTTCATATTATAATTTCAGGTCTCCCATTATTTAATTAACAATTAATTCTTTTAGATCGCTTGAAGATTAACACAGTAAGACCACCAATGTGGGCCTTGAACCAAAAAGTTTCTAGGCAATGTGAATGAAACAATAGCCCAATACATGTACTGTAGCAGCCACGATCCAAACCAAATTATTCTAAAAATTAAAATGAAGATAGAATAAATAATGGGTAACATTTAATTAAACAATGGGCCAAGATATGTTGTATGTTTGAATGGTTTTACAGGAGGCCGTATTTGAAGATAAAAATATGGGCCAGATTATGTGGATTAGAGAAATATCCCACTATTTTGATCATATCTCACAAACCAAATATCCATCTATGATAAAATTTAAAAGTCCCTTAGGAGAAATACAGGTCTTAATTGTCTTATTCTATGTATAGGACCTCGAGACACCCTGAGAGGGGAGAGGTGAATCAGGGTGACATCTTTTTCTTTTAAAAACAAGGATCTTGCTCCAATGTTGGTAGGGACTAGTTAAACATGTATGATGAATATGATCAGAAATGAAACATTCACATACAAAGAGATGACAAAGAAATTTTTACATGGTTCACTACTAAGGGCTATGTCAAAGGAGCATATGCCAACAAGTTTTCGGTCATACCAAATTCCACTAATCTCCACTAGTTGTGGATTATAAAGGTTCAGGAACATTCACTCTGTCCCAGGATCACGGCCTTTACAAAGGTTCAAGGAAATCTCACTGCTTCCCTTGGGTCACTCGCGTTGACTTTCCCTGGCTCACTGCCTTTGGTGAAGTCCCACTCAGTTTATAGACATGACAGTCTCTTCATCATTTCAAAATAATGCATCCTCTATTGAATGTAGATGCTTTATTGAAGTGTAATATTAACTCGTATACTAATCCCCCTTTGCACCGATGGTATCAGGAAATCTTCTAGTTTTTGTGCAGCTTCCAAAGGACCGGCGTAGAACAACCTCACCTGGCGTGCTTCTCCAAGATCGGTGATCATGCTTCAAGAATGGCGCGCAATTCATTTTTGCGGTACAAAATCAGCACGCAGGTGACACTAGAAAACTTTCACGGCACTGCCTCCTTCAAATCCAAACTTGCGTGGCTCTGCACCTTTAACTCCCAAACTGCCTTGGTCGCGCAACCAACAACCAGCACACAACCTCTACTTGAGCGACCCAACAACCACTTGCGTGACTCAACCACTTACGCGACAAGATCTCGAAAAATCTCTATCTCTGGAATTTCATTACAAATGAGGTGGTGTGGTCCTCTATTTATAGAAAAACTGGACCCCCTGTGCGATGGCGTGCAAGTCATCCCTTAGCACGCAGGTTCCGACGCGCATCTCATCCGCCCTAGCCTCTGTCGCGCTACTCACTTGCGTGACCACACCAATAATCACGAAACCCTCTTTTCTTTTACATATTTTGATGTTATGGTCATGAAAAAATAGGCGCACAATTTTATAGACCTCCTAGGCACCGGCGCGCAAGTCACTTCTCAGCACGTAGGTCAGTTGCATGACCCAACCAATACTTATGCGACACTTATCCATTTTCCATTTTTCCATGTTCTGATCATGAAAAACTATAGGCATGAAATTTTCCTCTACTTCAAGTACACGGTGCACATGTCTCTTTACCAAAAACACTTCTCTCCATTTCTCGATTTTTAGGCCCAAAAATTTGTCAAACACTGCGAAATGGTGCCACCTTCAATACTATTGTCTACTTGAACTGTATGATATCTTTGTTGGTACACATTCTGAACATCCATAGAGGATTGAAAACAAACACAAACCATACTCCAATTCATGCATTGAATACCATGGTTCCAACACTCTTTACCACTCTGATTTTTCCATCTATAAGGTAATTTTGGAACCTCTTTTCGGCAGATACAGTCTGGATTCCATTTCGGGACAAGGATGGAAAAGTCCTATATCTATTGACATTACATCCACCTAGGACTACCACCACTAATTGGGATGACTTCCAATATTGGAGGATCAACCCAAGGATTAAAATGTTCATATTTAAGGCATTTCTGGTTAAGGATTTGGGGATCCCTTATGATTTGTTGTCACAGTAATGTTATGCATCAATTTTGTTGTCTTAAGTTTTTCTTTCACATATATGTTGTTCTAATTCACATTAGATTCATAATAAACCTATTTATCCTCTTATTATTGATTTCATATTTCAATCATGTCGATACAGTTGCCTCATGATGTGAATTTGTTCACACCAAGTCTTGTGAAATTTATCACACAACGACGGAGTGATCGTTATTTCATTGTTTTTACCTTTTTCAATTCCACCCTCATGATTTCACTTACTACTTCCATAGATACCTTTGAATCAATGGAAGGATAATAAAAATATGGGTTGATCCATGGTAGTATCAAGGGGATGGATAGGGTGTTATTTATCACTCCATTAATGTTTAATAACTTCATTTAATTTATTATTTAATTTTTTGGTTTTAAAACTTCTTCACCTTAATGGAATTTTAAGTCCACAAACATCAAGTGATAATTTGAAAATTTTCAATGGATTGCTCACAAATATGATCCTTCAAATGTATATTTTATTATTATTAGGTTTTTTACGTATTAATTAAGTATGTGGTGAGGTTTTTTATCTTTTTAAATGAACCCATCTCATATATAAGATGTTGAAATCGTTAAAAAGGAATTTCATCCAATCCATTCCTTATAATATCATAGGATCAACCCATTATCATAAATTTAATTCACATTATCCGCTTAGTCATTCCTTAATCCCATATAAAATCAACCTTTTTTTTGCTACTTCATATCCAAAAAAACAATTCGTAGAATGTGTGTGTCTGTAGGTTCATTATTTGGTCTCTATGGATTCGACAACCAAAGCTCATCTACAAGCTACCTATTAACCATAAAAACATGGATAAATTTTAGAAATACCACCTTCCCATGAAACTATGAATGATGTTTTTTATTTCGAAATATGGTTTTAAAATTTTCAAACCCCCATAACTCCCCTTAATTCAAATCAAAACAATGATAACTAATTTCGGTCATTTTTTGAGGCTCCTAGACAACTTCATAGGGCTTCCAATTTCTTGTATTGACAATTCAAATCCCAAATTGAGTATTTTTACCTCTCCTTTCAAGAGAATATGAACTATATTAGTTTCTTATCTCTCTCATGTTATTCTCCCATACTTTTAAGGGATGTTTTTTCTATTAGTTATAGATATAGATCTAGGATTTATGTACCTTTATTCGTATGATTTTGGATCTAGGATTAATATTTAGATCAATTATTCATAGTTTCCTTCATCATCCAGATCAAATTTGAGATTTCTATTGGTGATTGATTTCCATCAATCATGAGGTAGCTGGTCTGAATTTGTTGGGAAGAAAATCCCTCAACGTAATGTTGCAGTGTTTTTTAGTTGATTGTGTTTGTTGAAAAAGAATGTTTCAATGGATAGTTGTGGAGTTCTAGAGTTACTATTGAAAATATATATTGAAAAATATACATGATAAAGGAATATACTCTCTATAGTTGGTACAATAAAATAGTATACAATGTTTTACCATTTCCCATTATTTTTCAAATTTTTGGGTCCAAAATCTAGAGAATGGAGAGGCATGTTTTTGGAAAATTATTTTGTGTACAAGATTAATGGTAGTTTATAATATTGTAAGAAAGTTTGGTTTTAGGTTTACCACAAAAAAATTTGGAAAATTAATGATGTTCATGAAATATTTTTCTTACATGATCAAGAAAAATAATACACCCATATAGAAAAAAAGATCTCTCATGCATGGTTAGCCCGGTCAATAAATATGTGGATACATCCTCAATTTATAATGTCACTCCATAGATAATGTCAAGGCTATGAATCACTTATGAGGTGAATGTAAGGAAGTAGAGTTCCACTCAAGGTGAGCTGTGTGAATAAACTAGTCATAGGCTGCTGGGTGTAAGAAAGGAACATGAATCTGAAATATCCAAGGGAGTTGTGTACAAATAATATATATTTTTAGAAAACTTTTACTTTGGTAAAAAGTTAAATTTTTCAGGAAAGTTGAAAATGTTTCCCACAAGACATCCAAATGATTCATTGAAGAAAAAGTGTGACCCAAATGGGATTTACAAGAAAATATGTGATAAATTTGAATTCATTAATTAGATGAATGTGTAACTTCACCAAATCATCTATCAATAATAGTTGATGTATTCATTTTCATAATGAAGGGACCTATAATTCCATAAATTGAGTTTGAATCCTTTACTGAGAAGGGAGAAAATGAAGAGGATAAAGGTGATCTGATCCACTGGTAGTGAGTCATTGAAGGAGAGATTGATGGAGTTACCCTTGGGAAGCAGTGCTCTATCCTAAAACAATGTAATGGAAGTGATCCTAGGATTAGAAATTATTTATCCCAAACCTTAAATTTGGTAGTGAGCCTTAGTGTATTATTTTATATTGGCGCATTTCAATATTTTGATCCATGAATGGAGCATAGTGAGGGTGAACTATGTAAAATATTTGGGTCCTTGTTCTTGGATTCCAATTTTACAATCAGTGCATTATAATCAAATAAATATTAAAATAATAAAATCATCATAAACATTTAAGAGAATATAAAATTTCCCCCATGACAAATATATCATGATCCAGTGGGGAAGGGAAAATTTTGAAATCAAAATCTATATAGTAATCCCCCTCACATGGTAACTAGTCCTCTTTTGGAACTAAAAAATTAAATTCCGATAGTCATGATTTAATTGAGTTTATATAATAGTGGAAATATAAATATCCATTATTGTAATATTACATTGATAATTGAATTGATTTGATTAGATTTCCATGAGATATTGATTTGGAATAAATTGGGGATATATGAAATGGGAAATTGTATGAACTAATTAATGAATTAATTAGTAAAATGATGTGATTAATTAATTTTTCAATTAATTAATGGAATGATGTGATGGACTAATTGATTTATTTATTTAATGAAATTTTGGGATTTCTTAATTGGATTAATTAATATGGGAATTAATTAATCTATTTCTAGTGTTGTGGAATTGAATTAATCAATTATTGAATTAATTAATAGAATTTCATGTTTGTGAATGGGTTATATTAATCTATGTAATTAAACTGAATAAACATGTTTTATTAATAATTATATTTAGATATATGTGATATTAATATAAATGTGACATTTTCAAACTTCTTGTTATATGATATATAGGTTTTAAGACATGGATTGATGCCTAAAATACCCATGGGATAAAATAGATGGTTTTCTAAACCAAAACGAATGCATGTGATAATAAGTGCGGGATAAAGACTCATACTTCCAAATCCCTCTTATATGATAATTTGATAAATGATTTGTGGGACACAACTAATGCTTTAAATACCCAATGGGGTCCTAACAATGGTGTTTCATGCCCAAAAGGTTGTCATTGGACTATGGTTTTAATTATCCATATGATAAATGTAATTGAAAGGAATAATGAATTCCCATGTGTTATAATGATTTTTGAATTGAATATTTGATATGTTTTAGAATCTAGCATGAGATGAAGTAAGTATTGACAGGTTTCATTTCCTTGGGAATCTTAGGGATTATGAGTTTAAATAAGGAATAATTTAATATATGTAGACAATTTTTATTATTGTTATTATTTATTCATTATATATTTGAATACAATGTTACTGACATGATATTGATTTAGAAATCATTGGTTGTGGCCTACTATGTTTTACTCACATTCTGCTCAGACTGCATGATTGGTACTTCAGGAAACAATATTTCTATATGAATGGATACTAGAAAAGACCCTCTGTAATATTATTGAGTCTTGATTGGTCATAGATGAGAGAAAAAGACTTGGTTTCTAGACCTTCATGGGAGTTTTTATTGACTTATCATTTTTGGTTCTTTATATTGACTCATGAAAAATATCTTGCATGAAATACATATAGTTTATTTTTGGATATTATATTTCCTTTTATGGAAATCATGTGATACTTGTTTGGGTTTGTTATGATTATATCATTTGGTTATTTTTAATTAATTTTTGTTATGTAATTACACTAATAAATAGTCCTTAGTCTCCCCATGATCGATATTAAACCCTCACTGCTAGCCGGTAGACTTTACCATATGGGGAGGAGAACATGAGTTCATGTGACTAACCATCTGGGGAACTAGTGTGTGGAAGCAAAGTATGGATGTTACTATGTTTTATTAGAGCCAAAATTTCTTTTCATTTCTTTTGTCTTATTATTTTCGTAATGGCAGATAAAAGACTAGAAAGAGTTAGGCCATAGAAATGAGATCCTGTATAGGAGTAGCTAACCTAAATATGTTGGAAAACCCATATTCATAGGGTGGGTTTTTTGTTGTTACTATTTGTTATTATAGTTGAATATTATTTCACCATGGGTGATGAAATTGATATTTGAGGTGATATTATTTCTGAGATTTTTATATTTTTTAGTCATCGCCTAGAATGTCAAGAGGGTTGAGTATTCATGCTTCATTTTAGGAACCAAAGATTTTTTTATAATATGCATCATTTTAGGAAGACATGAAAATAATCAATTTTTCATATGTTATAGGTTTTGAAATTTTTTACTTGTTTCTATAATTGAACTGAAAATGGTGCCTAATATGAAATTAAAAAAATTTATTTGATGTAAAATGAAGATAAATTGGTGTCTAGTGTGAATCATGTTTAATGAAAATTTTCATATACATTATTAACCATGACCTATATATCATATGGTTATGGGTAGAGATAGAGCCTCTGTTTTGAATGTGTGGAAGTGTTTGTGGGAGTGTGTTGTTATGAATTACTTTCAATACCTCTTATATAAATATGTTAAGTTGTGTTATGTTTCTTAAGATTTTATTTTATAATTATAGGGATATGCATCCATGATATTTATTGTTGATAGGACGGTAGGAAGACATGGATATAAATTTTCTACCAGTATTGAAAAATGAGGCCATGATAGTGCCAGTTTCCTAGGAAATTTTATTTCTTCATGAAATCAATGGAAGGAGACACATGATTGTAGGTGAAGAACATGGATGATCTAACTCATTATTTCAAGTTGCATCACCCTCTGACTAGCACCGGGGAGGGTAGACCTTAGGAAGATGAGTTTTGGATTGAGTCTATCTAGAGTTTATATGAAAAAATAGAGACTCATACTTACTGAAGAGTTAACCAGACTATTTACATGTTATTTGATCAAGATAAGTGATGGTGGGACTTCTAGACTCGTGATGCACATCAGTATAACGTGGTGTAGATGGACGATCATGAGATGATCCAGAATCACTTTTATCAAATGACACTCTGGAAAGAGAGAGAATATGAGTTTGTGAAGGTTATTTATGGGAATACCTATGTGATGGAATATTCTAGGCACTTTATGTATTTTCTGAACATTATTTTTGCATAGGTATGAGATGAGGCTACTGAGAAAAAAAGGTTTCATGATAGTAATAAATGGGAAATTAAGTTCAATGTGAATATCTTCATGCCAAATAAATTTTTAGTTGTGGGGAATCTAGATCTCATATCAGAGGGGAAATTGAATGAGGCTTCCAATATAGGACATATGGTTTCTAAAGAATGACCAAGAGTTACTTCTACTAATAGTAGGAAGCATCACTGTGAGAAAGTGAGATACAGAGATAGCATGTAGAGTGGCCGGGAGGATGGGTTAGTTACTCAGGACCCTGTAAGACTAAACCCTCACCATGGCAGTAGGTGAGGACACATTCAGAGACATTTTTCCAAAATATAGGTAGAGTAATGATCCTTCAGCTGGATGGTCATCTACAGTGATCCTTCATGAACCCATGATAGATGGGTAATGATGAATTATCTAGGTAAAATTAGAGTGTTGGAAGTGTATCTTCTACATGCAGCAGTCCGACAGTGATAGTTCTACTCCACATGGAGTTAGAGGCAGTGGATATCATAATTCAAGGCATGGGAGAACATATCAATATATTGGTGCAACTCAGGGGACTCATACATCATCATAAAAAATTAGTGAAAGATAGCTTCATGAATTTTAGCCAACAAAAGTGGATAGAGAGGCTAGAATACTGACTTTTTGAGGTATTATTCTTGAATCATCTTTTATATCTATTCTTTTATTTAATACAGAGGCCTCTCATTCTATAGTTTTTGTATAGCATTTGAATGGGTTGTAATTGATGGTGGAGTAAACAAAAGGGTTTATGAAGATCGATAAAACAATGAGAGTATTGTTGAGATATATCTTCTTCTAAAAGGTTCTTCTCTCAAGCCTGGGAATATAATTGTTATGGGGTTTTTACAACCTCTACATGTTAGTCATTGATATTGTTTTGCGTATGGACTGGTTAGTGGGATAATGAGCCCCAACATACTGTTTCCACATGATATTGACTTTTACATCTACCAAGGGTAAAAATTACATTCATTGTGAAGAGTAGGATATACAGACATGTTGTTCAAGGTCAATTCATCAATAACTAGGGGAGATTACAACTTAGGTTTCATTTCTATTTCTATAAGAAAGATGTTTAAATCATTATTTCATTCCACCCATAGTGGACTTGTGTTTGGATGTATTTCATGAATTCTTCGCAGCTCTTTAACATGAGAGATATGTAGAATTTACCATTGAGCTCATATCGGGGGATGATCCAGTTTCGATTCTACCTTATAGAATAGATCCAATAGAGAATCAAGAGACTAATCCCCTACTGGATGATTTGGAGTGTAAGGGATAAATTCAACCATGTATGTTTCCTTAGGGGTACCCCCATCTTGTTTGCAAATGAGGCTGACCGGACTCTGTGCTTTTGTGTCTATGACTAACTAGTATCCTCATCCGTATATTGATGATGTATTTGACTAGTTGAAAGGATCTTGAGTTTTATCCAATATCGACTTGATATCATGGAATCGTTAGTTGAGAGTTTGGCCATCTAATATGCATTTTTAATAAATGGGTATGGAATATATGAGTTCTTCGTGATTTTTTTCACACAGAAGAATGAAATAGAAGCGTTTATGGCCTCAATAAACTAAATATTCCATATGTTCCTAGATAAGTTTTTGCTTGAGTCTGTGGATGAAATATTTTTGTACTCATAGACTCATGAAGAACATGTCAAACATCTTGACATCTTCCAATGTACATAGTGAGATAATTGGTTATATACAATGACATCAAAGTGTCAAATTCTAAATTAATCAACTACAACTCATAGGTCACATCATATCTATAAAAGGTGTGTCAGTGGACCCATAGAATGTTCAGAAAGATGTTTCATGGTACTGCCCCAATAAAATTATTTATATCTATATATTTATAGGGTTAGCTGGAAATTATCAAAATTCCATCTATTAATTTTACCTATAGGAATCCCCTCATTTAGTCGTGACCATTATAGGGGTAAAGATTGAACGGTCGATAGGATATCAGAATTCCCTGAAAGATTTGAAGAACCACATGGAAAAGGAAAAAAATTTGATCCCACAAAATCCAGTTGAGGAGTACACGATGTTTTATGATGATTTTGGTATCAAACATGTGGCAGTGTTGACGAAGGGAGATTGAGTTTCGTTATGTGGGTGTAGAATATTGAGGCCATATGAATAATATTAACCCACACATGACCTTGAGCTGTCTGCAGTGGTTTATGCGTTAATGTTATGGAAGAATTATCAATTGAGAAATAAATTTACAATATATACTGATGAAAAGAGATTAATTTTTTTTTTCATAGTGAGATTTGAATCTCTCGAAATAGGGGTTGGTTGAGTATATGTAATCATTTGATTTTGAGCTAGAATATATGACCGAGAAGGGAAAGAATGTTACAAATTCTTTAATAGGAAGAACTCAGACTCAGGTAGTTCAAGAGTTTATTTCAGAGTAGTTGTTGATGGATTTGCAAACTGAAATGCATATTAAGGTTTTGTAGGTTTTGGAATAGATTACTCACATATATGATTCAGTTCATTCCAAAATTCTCAATCAAATTAGGGTCGAAAAGTGTGAGGATAAAAAATGTTTGACCTTGAGGGAAATACTTGAAGGTGTAGAGTCACCTTCAAATTTACCAAAGATGATGATGAGATCATTTATCTCTAGAATCATTTTTATGTGCCTACGAGCATGCGAGAGGAGTTAATGCATGAATTTCTAGCATCGAATTAGTAGTTTCATCTATGTGTGGCCCTAAATTACCAAGATCTATGATGGTTTTTTGGTGGATGGGCATGAAAAAAGAGATAGTAGTGTTTGTGACCTGATTCTACATCATTAAAAATTGTAATGATGTGTATCAATGACCATGTGATTTTCTAATTTAGTTTCCCATTGCATAATAGATGTGGGATGATGTTACCATTGAAATTTTATTGGTTACTTTGAGGATTCTGTAGAATTATCAAACTATTTGGGTTATTGTGGATGGTTTGATAAATTTATATCATTTAATATAGATAAATGATGCTTTACTAGTGTATCAATTGGGATAATTATATTTTTGAGAGATATTCCATTTACACGGGTTTACATGGAGTATTATTTCATACCATGAATCATGCTTTACATTGTGATTCTTGTAGTTCTTAATGAATGGTATTGGTTTGAAGGTCTTGCTGGGTACAGATTTCCATTGATATATAAATGGGACATCAAAAAATTCTATAATGGTTCTTGAGGATATTCTTTGGGTGTGCATCCTAGACTTTGGTGGATCTTAGCAGAATAAACTAACTTTTTTTATTTCTTCTTCAACAAAAATTATTAGAAATATATTAATATGGAATAATACAGGTCACCTTATGGATGGCCATATAGATTAACATAATGCTAGATAGAGGCAAGTGAGTTAGAGTTATTGAGATTGGGTGTCATGTAGAAGACATTGGAGAAAGTTTAGCTAATTTAGAAGATTATGGTTATAGAATAGTGTAAATAGAAGTAGAATGTTGATAAATATTGGGGACCACTATTTTTTATAGAGGTTGATCATGTATTCCCTTAGGTGTCTCCAATATTTGGTCATTATTGGATAAATAGATAGGGCAAGTTGGAGAACATGATTAGTGCACTTTTTGAGTTTTCTGGGAGAATTGTGTTGATGGAATGCA
The DNA here is from genome assembly GCA_963277665.1 of Viscum album. Classification (NCBI taxonomy): domain Eukaryota; kingdom Viridiplantae; phylum Streptophyta; class Magnoliopsida; order Santalales; family Viscaceae; genus Viscum; species Viscum album. The sequence continues at coordinate 1,704,480,724 of OY728143.1, read as the reverse complement.
GATTTTCTGTTCAGGATAGGTACATTTCTATTAATGATGTTTTTATTATGTCACAAGATTATCTGTATCCCCTAACCCTTCTCATGTGATTGATATAGATTATTTTCATCAAGATACCACTGGGTATTTTGAGGAGCATACTATACAAGTGTTGGATCAACATGAGAATTTTTTGTAGGGAAATATGAATCACATAGTTCATATAATGTGGCATCATGGGATTGTGAAGGAAAAGGAATTTGAGAGATAAACATATATCTGTGATCAGTAGCCTAATCTATTTACAACATTATCATAGTGTTTCTTGGAAGTATAAATAGAAGTTGATTTGTTATAAGTTAGGGAAATTTTATGATCTTAAACCATTATAGAGGTGTCTCAATATTTTATATCGATTCTATTTTACTTGTTTTTAGTATATTTCTTTGGGTTTTACCTTGGGTGATTTTGGGTAGAATGATGAAAGAAATTGGAAGGAGGAGAGGTTGTTATCTGTTGGTACACTATTTCCCAAACCAGTCACCCATCCTTGAAAACCATATGAACCAAAATAGATGGGATTTACATGGCTGAAACACAAATTTTCTAATAGTGTACACTTATATGATAAACCGTGAACCCCACTAAAATATGTGAATGGTTGAGGTACACATTGTGAAAAAATGTGTTCCCCTGTGCAGGAAAATTGTGTGTCTAGGATTTATTATTTTGAAGTTTGGTTTTAATAAACATAATCCTCCATAAATCACCCTAATTAGACCCAACACATTGGTAACCTATTCCATTTCTTTTGGAGGCTCCTAGATGAATTTTTAGTGCATTCAACATCTGTTATTGGTGATTCCAATCCCAGATTGAAGATACAAACCTCTCTCAGTAAGAGATTCTCAACCTAATTAGTTTCATCACTCCAACTCTCTCATCATTCTCACATAATGTAATGGTATTATTCCCCTAACAGTATTATATAAATATTTAGGTTTTATGAATCATGATTCATTTTATTTTTGATCTTGTTTTTGGATCTACATCTCTTTATTTTCCATATTCTTGATCATTTCCGTCAAATTGGGGATTTCCATTAGAAATTGGTTGTTAACGATCCTATGGTTGGTGTTCTAAAATTACTACACATAGTCTTGATATAATTTCATTTATGTAATTGTGACAATTGCAATTTCAATGATTTGGGAATTACATTTTTTATTGAATTTAATTGATTTAATTTCTATATGATATTGATTTTGGTTGAATTGGGGATATAGGAATGGAAGGATTGGATTAATTAATTATTTAATTAATTAAAGGAATAATGTGATTAATTAATAGGATAAATTAATTAATATATTGATGAATTTTTTGAATTAGATTAATTATATGTTTAATTAATTAATTGATTGCTGGGGTTGTTGAATTCAATTAATTAGTTATTGAAATAATTAACGAAATTCCATGTTTGTGATTTAAATATATTAATCCATGTGATTTATGTAATTACAAAATATTTCATTGATAAATAAATTTCAATATATGTGATATTGTGATACTTGTGATTATGTGATATACTGGTTTTGGAACATGGAATGATTCTTGAAATACATAGGGGGTGCTATACATGGAATTCTAGACCAAAATGCTTTCATGTGAAAATGTGCTCAGGGCATGGACTACTTATTCAAAAGACCACTTGTCTGATTATTTGATAAATGGATTACGAGATGCTGACTGGTGCTTAAAATACACACGAGGTCCTAGAAATGGTGTTCAATGCCCAAAATGTTGTTATTAAAATATTGTTACAAATGGCCTTATGATTAACTATAATCAAATGGATATTGATAGAACATGTGTTATAATGATTTTTGAATTGATTATATGATATGGTTCAAATTGAAACATGGTCCGAATTAGGTTTTGATGGTGAAATGGTCCTCTAGAACCATGGTTTTTATGTGGTTAAATAAAAAAGTTGAATATTTGTAAACTATTTAATTTAATATTATAATTATTCTTTATAAAACTACAGACACTGTTATTAAATGAATATTTTTTAGGAACCATTGGTTTTGTCCTAGTGACTTGTACTCATGTCCTACTCTAGGTACCTAATCAGTAACTGAATAAAATTCATGTTTACATGACATAATAATGGAAAATCCCCTATGTTACATGGAATAGATGGGATGGAGAATTAATCAGGGACCCAAACGTGGTGTCCATACCCTCTTGGGAGTATTCATTACTTTATTTATTTTTGGTTTTTCATTTTGACACATGAAAAATAACTATCATAAAATAGATAATGCTTAGTTTTTAGTATTTTATTTCTCGTTTTGGTCATTTTGTGATACAAATTTGGTTTTTTTGTTGTTATATCATTTAGTCATTATTTTATTTATATATAATATGGTATTAACCTAAAAAATAGGGTATAATATTCCCATGATCAATAGTAGAACCTTACTTCTAGTCGGGGCCTTTGGCGTACAAGGAGGGGTGCTTGAGGTCATGTAATTGACCACATTGGGGAACTAGTATGTGGCACCTAGGTCAGGACATTACAAAAAAGGGTTTTATTCTATTCACATCCTAAATGTTTATAGTAGGGTTATGTTCCCAAATATATGTATTCTATGATGTAATTCTCAAGGTATGTACAAAAATTCCACTAACACCAACTGTAGCGACCTTGACCCCAATAGCTTAATCCCTATCTTGAACATTAATAAATTGGATTCAAATAAATGGAACCACACCCCGAAGAGGAAAATAGTTTATTAGGCATATAATTATAGATATACACATTATTTCCATAATATATTTGATTGCACAAATAAAACCATAAAATTTTTATAATAACATTATTCCCCCTTGAAAATCGTTTTATATAGTACACTTATTGGGTTTCTAAGAATAGAAATCAAATAAGGGTCAAAACAAATGATCAATAATGGTTAAGTAAAACAAGAGATATTATGAAACAATAAGAATAATCAACATGAAATTGTAACTAACTAAATTCATAATCCATTTAAATAATTGGATAATGAATAATCAACATTCAATGGTAAAAAATTAAGAAAACATTCAATTTAATCAGTAAGGTGATAATGAAGTCCAAAAATAGAAAATATGATAGTGAAATTCTCATTGATAATAATTAACGAATTATAAATCGAGGAAATTATTAATTATAATATATCATGTTCCCAGGAACATGATACCTTTATTATAAAGTCTATTCACATGAATGTTCAGAATGTAATACAATCTGAACCCTTCAAAAGATATTCATTAAATTTCTAGTTATAAACGCAATGGTTTTGTACTTATAATTTTTTCTCATTATACTATAGATGCATCATGTGGAATTCTATAACCAGTCCCAAAACATGTGATACCTATGAAAATCATTACTCATGTATCTATTATTCGAATTAATTTAAAAACAATGTCCCATATCATTATGTATTTTTATTGAGTAAATAATACAGATTTATCTATATTTCCCCAATTAATCTAATAAAATTTATAAAACACCTCTTGTATAATTGAGATACATATCGAAAAAAATGCATATCCATGATAAATAAGATATTTTTTAGGGGAAATATAATTTATAATGATTAAAGTAAAGTGAATATTTCAAGGGGAAGTTAGTGCATACGAAATGAAACAAGGAAGTGAATGAAATACTATTATTGGTCAAAATAATCATAAACCATCCATAGAATAATGAATATGGTATCAACATATACTATTTAGATTATGAATAAATATTTGTTTTAATTTATAAATAGATATACTATAAAAATATATTTAAAAAAATTCTAAAGGAAAATATATTTTTCATTTTGAGTTTTTGTTTTCAAATTAACTATATAGAACATAAATTTAGAAAAAAAGTGAAAATAAATTTCATTTAAATTAATGTCTGAAATGTATAATTTATTCTATTAAATATTTTATTGGTAATGATGTTTGGAAATTTTATTCGTTTCATAAAATTTAAAACAATGTTTTCATTCAATTTTCCTATAACAGACAAACAAGAATTATTTGAAAAATTACATTATATTACATTGAAATTTATTAAATATAAAAACTGGGTGAAAATTAATTTGATAAAAAAAAATTAAATGGTTAAAAAACATTTTTTATAAAAAATTTAAAAAATATGGGTTTGGAAGAAAACATATTTTTAAACAACGAATGAAATGAAGTAGGATTATCATAAAAAGATATTCTAAATTTTTTTAAGTATAGATGAGTGTTAAAATGGTACTAGTATTTGAAAATATCATGAATAACTAATGTAAAATATAATTAATTTGTTTTATTTGGAAATGATAGAGTGATTTTCTCTATGTATTATTCAAGAAAAAAATTATTAGAATGAGGATGTGGAATAATACCTTAAAATTATCATAACATTGATGTGATAATTAATCTGTGGCACGATTATGTGTATCTACAATAAAAGAAAATTAAAAGCACAAAAAAAACATATGGTAATCAAAATTCATCACACATATAAAAATTTCATGATATAAGCAACAATGTATAATTTCAAACTATTGAATGGAAATTGAGTTATGAAATCTATTAAAACTTGGTAGTTTTATTTCAAATACCATTAGAAGAAAGAATTCAAAATGATAACTTATAATACCATGATAATTAATAATTATGGATATTCCATGTCAATGTGGTATTATAGGAACCATATGATTGAAAATAGGTTAATAACATCCCAATGTTCATCCATGAAATGAAATTGAGACGAAATATCATTCCCCAAGATTCTATTTGGTTGAATGTTTATTAAAATAAAATAAAGTGATTTCAAACATTTTATTATTTTATAATATAAATATATTAATATTTATAATATCATTTATAAGATCAAATCACCCTATCACTACAATTAATTTATAATTTTCAGGGTTTCAACTGTTGATTTCCATGTTTCATCATGCTTGTTTTGTCATTAATGATCTGGTTCTTACACATATTACAAAAATTCATAATCAAATGAAAAATAACAAAGAAATAATTATAATATATATATATATATCCTTTTATTAAAAATCTTGAATTATATATTTGATAATTGAAGTTAAGATCATGGAGGTGGTACACTCCACTTACGTTGGAGTAACATTTACTTTTTTCAATGATCATTATGGAATGGAGTTAAGTATGATATAATATTTCAAAATTATCATATTATCATATATACTATATTATATACTTATAGATACCATTAATTTTTTTTTGTGATGTAATTGGGGTCACATCACTTTGGGAATGTGGTAGTCCATACATGCACGAAAGATGTCATCATCTTTAAATGATTGAATAGAAAATAAATAAAATGATATATATTGTTTTAAAAAATTGAAATTATGTAATTAATAGAATAATTATTTCTTTTATATCACATATAATCATTAACACCTTATTTAATACCTTCCATATGAAGCGTTAGTGAAAATTAATTACATCACTCCATGAGGTCGTAGTCCACTGTACCCAAGTTTAACATCGTTGTATTGCTTAAGGAATGATAGTTAAAAATATATATATATATATATATATATATATATATATATATGATATAGTGACTCCATTGGTACAAATATGTCATAAATATCATGTATTTACATTATATCTATCATCATATCTAACTTTTATAGATGAAAATGGAAAAACGAATGATTTTGGTAAACAATGTGGTAGTCAATTGTACACAAGATCGATGATTTCTTAACACATTTGTTTTAAGTTGAGATGGTGTTATGTTATTCCATTAATATATGATAAATCCATATAAATTTGTATATGTGAGATACTGCTGAAATTATATACTAATAGTTTAATAAATATTTAAGTAGGTGGATAAAGAAATAAAATAATTATGCTTATTTGAAGACCATTTCTTCTTCTTCGGGTATCCTCCATAAGATTGTAATGAATCCTTACATGGTAGGATTGAATCCTAATATACGGCCTCTAGGTTGATAGTACTGATGTTGGGATGTCATTTAGGTATGTATTTTATAAGAAAAAGTTGTTGGAATGTGTGAATATGTTGTGGAAGTGAATTAATTTTTACAGTTGAGGATTAGTGAAAAGTTTTCTAATACCCTAAAGTATTCCCAATTGGGATGTCTCCAAAAACTCATGAGCCTAAAAAATAGATAAATAATTTTGGGGATGTTTTTTGGGTCAGGTTTAACCTCCAGTACAAATTATAAATATATTTTTATAATTCTATTCCATTGTCTTTATGTTTACTCAATTTTACCATTTTTCTTTTTTATAATAGAAACTTCTATCTTTTTATTTTCCTAGGTAATTTATCTTTTATGAATACAACTCAAATGATCATTATAAAATAATTTACACCTATTTGTATTGAATATTAATTAAATATATTAAATAAAAATATTATGTTAGGGTAAAATTATTTTTAATACAAAGTCATGTAATCTAAAAAACCACGTTTAACCTTAATTGTGGTGACTAATATTAACAATTTTCACTAATAGTTATTGTTAAAAATAAATTTGAACTTATTATAAAATATAAATTTTTCTAATTCCAAATATAAAATATATTTTTCCAAATTCAAATAAAATATGTTTCATAATACTATTTCAAATTCATCATGTAGACATAACAATAATGTGAGATTTTAATGAAATTTTTTCATCATTTTATAACATTTATATAAATATATATTTAATATAAAAATGATTCCAATGACATAAATTGGATCAATTAATATAAATTAGATCTAATATTGATTTAAAACCAATTATTAAAATAATTTAACTTTATAAATAATTTAAATAAAAATAAAGTTTTCAATTAAATATCGTAATTTTTCACTATAAATCAAAATTTGAAACTTTGTAGGAAAATACAATAATTTCACCCTTTGATAATTTTGGAATTACAATTTCAAAAATGATATTTATTATGTAAAATAATTTTCCTAAAATTTTATGAATTTAATTTTAAACATGATTAAACCAACTTTTAAGAAAATTACATTATTGCAGAAAAAATTTATTTTTGATTAAATGATTATTATTTTATTGACTAAAATAGATAATTTAATAAACATTTTTAAAATATATATATTTAAAAATGTTAGTTAATTCTATTCTTAATCGATATTACAATGTCTAGTAGAAAATTTTCAATATAAATAATAATATTAATAGTATATTATTATTTGAAAAAACATGGTCTTTGTCGTATCACATGATTCCTAAGAAAGTCGTTATTATTTATAACATAAGATAAACTCATTAGTGTGTGTAATGAAAGAATTTGAGTAAATATATCAAAATTTATAGGGTTGCGATATTCATTTCTTATCTTGAGTGTCATATAATTTATTAAATATGATATTCATATTTTAAAATTTAACTGTATTATATATCATCCTTAAAGGAAGTTATATTATAACCGTCACTAATGAGAGTAATCCTATTATGTAATTTGTTTTACTTCACTTATAATTTTTCATATCCTTGTTTCATTAATTTAACTTATAGAACATATGATCTTTTCAAATGACTTGAAACAATATGATACATGTACATTTTCAAATAACACTAAACAAATGTCATACAATAATTTTTGTATGACCCTTTTTTTTGGAATATCGTCTTTAACATGTGATATTAAAATATATGATATATTTTTCATCCTAATTGACCATAAACCACTTTAAGTGGTCCATCGAATATGACCATAAATTTTATAGATGGCACTATTTTTCATAACATTCCATAATAAAAAAGAGAGTTCATAAGAAATGGATCTATGTATACCTTCTAATATTCTTTACTACATGTTAATTAATTCTAATTATCAATGCATACATAGTGTTTTATGGATCATGTATCCATGGTCATTCTATAAAAATAACAATATTCATATTTCCCCCAACATTGAAAGCCTGTAATGGCTAGTTAATCTATTCACATCAGTTACATACAACATCTATGAACTGGAATAATATATAATGGTGCCTATATATTTTATTCTATGATAAAATAACAAATCCTTTATTTAATTTCATTTGTTATACACACACTCCATCATAGAACATTGGTGAATCATTTTATGTTATTATTTCCCTACAAACTCTATAAAATTATTAAAATTTCATTATACATATGAATAGGTGTGGCATGATTCCTATTCTCATATGATATTCACAGATGAACATATCTTATATCATAATAAAATATAAAAATGATAACCAATTTCATTTTTTTATTGACACCACATATCATCCTAATTTGATAGCCATTAACTATTGATATTCCAATGATCACTGAAAATTTCCATTCCCAAATTCCATAGTCAGGACTTAATTATTTTAATTTTAATAATCATTTCCAATATATTTTTGATGTGGAAATATAACCTTTTGTTACCCTTTACTAATGTGAAATTACATGAATATCATATATGGACCTTTTATATCCTTTTATCCTATATATTTGTTCTGTGGAAAAAACTCCCAAATCCTATATGCCTACTATAACAGCCCATAAACTTCACTCCCAAATCATGTGATGAAATAATGAACATAAAATTTTCAACTAAAATTTAAATATTTGTGACCCACGTTTTTTCATCAAAAAATTAAGACATAAAAAGGAAAACAATTATCACTTATAATCGTGAGAAACTTTTTGGTTTAGAGTTTTATAGATTTAGGAAAAACTCCAACAAAAGTTATTCCAAAGTTATAAAATAAAAACATCCCTCATATTACCCAAATATTCTAAATTCATTTGGTCATAAAAATCATCATTTTAAGATACCTTATATACAAAAATGGTTTAACCACATTCTTTATTACATGGGGAAAATAAAACATAATATGGTTTAGATGAAATTCCTAGTAAGGTTATACATTTTAATCAATAATTTAATGTCATCAATATGAATAATAGTGAAAAAGTGTATGATGAATGTAACACCCCAAACTTCCATGGCATGCTTATCTTTGAATAATACAATAGCGTGTGTTGTACGCAACTTCGAGTTCTAACACACACCACAACCAATCAAACTAGCCATTATGAATAGTAATACCCACTTATTGAAATTTTATACATTCTATCTTTCAAAGTGGAATTTATTTTTGGATTCGGAATATTGAAATTATCTTAGGGTGAATTTTGGTTCTTTTCAGATAACTATCATATTTTGATGAATAGTGAAAATTAATAAATTTTAATTAAAAACAACATTTTTATTCGAAGTAATTAGTAGTGATAAATATAGAATTTGAGTGGTTTTAAAGTATATTTAGAATATATTTTTACCATTAAATATAATTTTTGTCATTGGACGTAATTTCACATTTAAACTGAACATAAACAAGTGTCAATCTTTTGATAGTTATTAATTCATAAAAACACGCTATTTGTTTTGACAGCGGGAATTAATTTTAAATTAATTTATTCTACTTCTTTGTTTTGAATTTAGAAAAATGGATTCCATATTTATACTCAAAAGGTCCAAATTTTGTAAATAGGTAACTTTTATTTTTAGACATTTTGAATAATTACTTCCATAAATATTTTATTTACCATGGTTAAAGGGTAAATCTGGTAAATAAGGGTAAAAATAATATTATAATAATAATAATAAATTACCCTAAAACGTGTCCTAAACCTATTGTTTGATACAGGTACTACCATGGGCATCTTTGGGTCGATTTTGGGGACCCGATGGATCCACTTGTAAGTGATAATGACACTTTATATTAATTAAGTTAAAGTAAATACAAAAATGACATAAGCATATATATTTTAGAAAAATAATTTTTACAGAAGGTTATATATATTATATTTTCAACTATAAATATTAATTATAAAGATAAAAATATTTCATACATAATGGTATTTTATTTATAATTTTTAGACATTGTATAATAAAATTTATTTATGACACCATAATGATGCATTATTTTCTTTATTAATGAAAGAATCAAATAATTAGTATTATAAATGTTATAATAAATATAATTTGAAAGCTCTGATGCCATCCAATAATATTATTGGTCAATATGACATGATATTATTTCTTAAATAATTTTTTTTCGAATTAATAAAGTTCCTATGACTTTAACAAAAATCAATTATCAAATATTGTCAAAATTGACATATATGAGTTTTTTTAAAAAATATTATATTATTAATTGATATTCTATTCCTAAATATCTAAGCATCGGCCGAAGGACTTTTATCATGATAGGTGTATCATTAATGGACCACATGGGGGTCTCTTGGATGTATATAGTATGTTTATTTTGTATATAATATAAAAATACAAAGAGACATGGTAAATGTCAAACTAATTAACTAAGAGTTAAAAATAAAAGATAAGGTTAATAAAGTGACCCAAACCAATCTAAAACCTATTGGTAGAGGGGTTTTAGACCCATCCCCACCTTATCCTTTAAATTATCTACTTTTGAGACAATAGAAACCTCATATGAATTTATTATAAAATAATATTTCTAGCTTTTTCCTAAGGTGCCCCTCACCCCTGTTATAAAAGGGCACTCTCGATTCCCTCTAATTCACACCTTAAAAGCCATTTGGCTCACCAACCCCTGCCCAAATATTCTCTCAACTTTACAATACTCAATATAGTGGCCTTATTTTGATCAGAAAGCCAACCTAAGTAGCCCTTTTGATCAAATCAAAAGGAAGAACCCGAAGAGGAGATGATGTTTTCACCACCCTCTTTCAAGTTCCATTCTTATTCAACATATTATTTCTATGTTATTCCAATTATAAATTAATAAATCCAATATCTTCGATATACTATGATTTTATTATAAATACGGTACAATCATATTCAGTATTCTATCTATCCTTTGAAATACATGTCACCATACGTGCGTACGTACGGCTTACCGTCTCCACGTCGTGGTGAAATTGTTATTCAAAATATTATTATTTGGATGGGTATGATAATGATGTGTAATTGAAGTAAATAATAAATATAACATTATAATGATTCTGTATATATTATATACTATCCAATTATATACGATTTTAATTTCAAAAGAACGATATTATCGCTCGTGTGTACGTACGGACTACCGTATCCATGAACGCGATGAGATTCATTCCCCATTGTATCCATTCAAAAATAATTACCATTTGATGATTAAAAATAATTTTTAAGGACTTGATATCATTATGGATATGAATAAGATACAAAATATCCATAAAAATCATTTCTTATCTAATAAAACATATAAAATAAAATGAGTAAGTTAACACCCGAAACAATGATAATACAATGATATTATTAACAAAAAAATGATAAATGATCATATATGATATCATATTAATGTATATGATTCTTGTATAATTTAATAACATTTATTTCTACATTATATATATGGTTAACCTACCCTCGACCAAGTAAAATTACAAGGTATGGGGTTTTCATCTCACTCCTTATTCCTGTGAGATTCGTACCATATTGCCACTATTACATTTTGTGTGGTGTATGTACTGCCCATAATTGTATTCATTGTGTAATACACTTTAATATATGTATATATTCATATTAATTGTATGATACCTCTTTCATGGGGTATATTTTTCGCAATTTACCAAATTGGTAGTGGTTTATTTCACTATCCATTCATTATCCGAGGTTGTTTATACGTAATTATCTACTGGGACCTCTTTATCATCCACATCTATGATTCTTAAAAATGTATCACAAATCATTCTTACTATTTTACAGACTATGGGTTAAAGTAATTTATACATTTTTTTGACCTTTTATAAGATTTTAATAAAGGAATATTTCCGTCATTTTCCAAACAAGGTCCTTTTTAACCTTTTCGAAAAAAAATTGTAAGAATGTCTTTTTTAACTTATACGGTGGTTGCGGCTATTTTCCACAGTTATAAAATAGTCGAATCTTCCCTTACAAGATTATAATAATATTTTCATTGTAAATGTTTTCTTTTATAATTATGTGACTCTTAAATGATTTCAAAAAAGTGATATTTCTCTCAAATATTTTTGATTTCATCTATGTCAACATCATTTTAAATGTTTTAAATATTTTTTCTTCGAAACCATTCTCGTTAAAGTCCATGTTTTCAAAATGGTTTTAAGTATTTATTTAAATGGACATGAATTTTTTAGAATGTTAATTAATTTAAAAAATCCCAAAGTGTTATGGGAAACTGTGATTCAAAAATATCTTCAAATGTCCTCTTTTCTAAATTGCGTGACTTTTAAATGTTTTCATGAAAAGGTAAATTTCAATCAAAGAGTTTTACAAGTCATTTCCATCTATGTAAAATCGTTTAATTGATTTTAAACTTGTTTTGAAGTTGATTTATTATGATACAAAACATCCATATTGTATTGAAGGTTTTGTGATATGTTTGATTGTGGGTGTGCTATTTTTATACCATTCATGGTTTATGGGTAAAGTAATGACATTTCGTATTCTTGTTTTAATATGAATGTTTATGATATGTTTAAAACATTTCATATGAGGTATGTATTGGACTTAGTAAGTGATGGGTGTAGCCTGCTATAGCTCCTTGATGCATCGGTGGGTCTCATGAGACAACTAGATGTGGAATTGGCAGAGGCCTTTTCCCAATTTGATATATGGTTTTGGCTGAGTCCTTAATCATTTTTAGACGTCTTAGAAGAGGCCTTGAAAAAATGTTTCAGAATGTCTGGAATTATACATTCCCTCATTATGGAAATAATATTGATGGTTTATGTGGTCATTTGACTAGTACAATACCCGTGAATATGTTTTATTATGACATTTTTTACTCAGTTCATATTCCTGTCATAAAAGTATTCATGTTTATTATTGGTAAAGGCATGTTGTTTCAATTATTCCCCATGCTTAGTATTTATGTTTTTTTCCACTGTATTTCTTACCCTTACTGAGGGATTGAGATCACCCCTTTCTATGTTTTATTTTTTCCAGGATTCGATGAAGTGTATTGTTTTTGATATGTAGGGTTATCCTAAGGGATTAATGGTGTTCATAAAGGATTATTTATGTTGTGTTGTATGTTATAAAGTGTAATGTAACAATCATGTATGTAATCTAATTTCCGAAACTGCTAAACTGATCGGTCCTTCAAGACTTGATTCCCTATAATCATGCTAATACATTAAAATAATGCACCGAATCTGGTTAACTAGGGTCAGGGCATTACAGTTGGTATTAGAGGATATTTAGAAATAACCTTGGAAGCTAGATTTAGATAAACTCTAATTAGATCACATAGACCTAAGATAGAATTTGAGGATTAGTATAGAAGAAATTTCTAGAATTTTGGTAATGTAGATATTTTTTTGAGTTTTGCATGAAAATATATCACTGTCTGGATACGACCAGGTAGAGGAGGCTCTGTACAAATGTACATAGGGGTAAAAAATGAAAACAACACTTTGAGCTAGACTCGAACGGGAACTGGTGCATGACAACGGGCCTTTCTGCACTCTTGGTTATGAAACTCCCGGGGGATATGCATAGGATAATTCTCATTATCTTTACAAACCATTATGAAGGGATTATGTGTATATACTTACTCAAAGAAAACATTTTTTATATGGATTATATCCATAAATTGTTAAATTCATGTTAGGTATTTTACATGTATGGAATTATGAATTTCAATTCATAAACTAACATAGTTTATGCCATTGTTTAGAAATGGATCCTAGTGTATGGAATGAAAATCGTATCAACGCATGTTCTCCATGTAGGGATTTCCCTCCAACTCAATAAAATTAAATTGGATCTAGTGGTACAACTAGTGTTGATAATCTTATCACCATACTGGGATAACTCACTCAGATTATGAATAATAACCTTACCTGTATGGATATCCCTGATCCACAACACGGAGTATCATTGTCAGATCACTTCATGATGCAACAACCACCAACATTCAATGGAAATACAACTCTATTGGAAGCTGAACAATGGATAAGTTCTCTAGGAAAAATATTTCAGTCTTTGGGGAGTAGTGAAAGGGAAAAAGTTATCTTGGTAGTTTATTGCCTCACTGTAGATGCTCATAAATGGTGGTCATTGATTCAAAACACAATGGAGAATGAAGAAGTATCAAGTATGGAATGGAGGGAGTTTAAAGATATTTTCTTAGAAAAATAATTTCTTTATGACCATCGATCGAATATGGTAATAAAATTTTTCTGTCTGTGGAAAAAGGGGGATTAGATTGTTGCAAAGTATGAGGCTATCTTTAAAAGGTTAGCAAGGCATTATACAGATTATATATGTAACCCAATAATTAAGATTGATCATTTCTTGATGGGTTAAAACCATTTCTTCATCGATCTTTAGAATCACAATCTTTCTCGTTATACAAAGATATTGTCTCATGTGCTATTAAGACAGAAAAGAAATTCTCTAGATCTTATGACAATAAAGTAATGCAAGAGAAGAAGAGAACGGTGGAGCATGAGATGGGTAGTAGGAAAAAGGGAAAGAAGGATTTTTCATTATGTGATAATTGTGGGAAGAAACACCCTGGTACTTGCCTAAAAGGAATAGTAGTCTATTACAAGTGTGGAGAAAAAGGCCACCAAGCTCATGATTGCAAAGGAAAAAATTTGCTGTCAATGTTGAATGATATAATTATATTGAAATGGGGAATTATGCAAATGAATATCCTAAGCACCAAGGAATATTAGCTCAGAAAATGCCAAGGGAGAAAGGCCAAGCTTATGACATTACTATAATTGATGTTGAATAATTATTGTATCTATATTTTTGGTTTCAAGTACTATATTCTAGTTAAAAGAATAATGTGATATATAAGGATTGTACTGCAGTAATATTTTATTGAGGATTTGAGATTATATGGTTCTAAGAAAATTGACTTAATAGTAACTTACACAATTTGGAAAATACATGGTTAAAGGAAAGGTAATCCTTAATATTTTCATGATAATGAGGCAGTGATTTTGAAATAAGAGATGGTTGATTTTGGTAATTCATGATGTTGTGGTGTTGTAAATGAATACATGATGAAGGCATTCACATGTTATTAACTGGAAAAAAGTATCCTAATTTTTTTTAACTTCCTAATAAATTTTGAACTGAGAGTTTGGATATATGTATTTTGGATAATTTTAAAGGCTGGAATTGATTAAGGTTGAAATTGGATACTATTGTTAAGGTTATTTATGGATTTCCAAAAAAAGGTCAACCCGGAGGTCGGGCAGCAACCCGTCACATCCTGCAAAGCCGCGAGACATGAACCCGTAACCAAAGGGCAACAAGGATGTTTCACCTAACACTGGCCCATGTGATGTCCTGGATTGAATAATATAGTATTTTTTTTAAAAATTATGGTAGATGAATTATAAATTCATTTTGTTTTTGAAAATTATATGATTAGGAAAAATAGAATATTATTCTTAAGTTCTATTATCTTTTAGTGTGAAAGATAAGTTTTTGGTATAAATTAGTTAATGTATGGGACTCCACTTATCAAGTATATATTTTTCTTCTTCTCTTATTCTAGGAAGAAATTAATTCTTATACATTAATGAAGGGATATTAAAACCCAAAATGTGTTATCCTAATACCATATGTTTTTTTGAACCAATTGTATTTTAAATCATCATAAATTGATGAATTTAAGGCCCTCAATTTTACACTTGTTTGTGATTGATGGCCTCAATATCTACCTATAAATATATATGATTTTCCTCTAATCATATGCCTCTAATTTCCCCCAAAGTTCTTATAATTGAGATCATAATATTTTGGTGACCCTTTCTTTTCCTTTTTCCTCTTTTTAAGACTAAATTTTATTAACCTAATTTCCGATATGGGTTTTCCCAATGGTATTTTCTATTTTCAACCTTTTATTTTTGAAAAATAATTTTAAATTGCGAGGACGCAATTTATTGAAGGAGGGTAGAATGTAACACACCAAGCTTCCATGGTATGATTCTCTTTGAATAATGTAGTAGTGTGGGTTCTACACAACATCGAGTTCTAACACACACCACAACCAATCAAACTAGCTATTATGAATAGTAATACACACTTTTTGAAATTTTATAAATTTTATCATTCAAAATGTACTTCATTTTTGGATTTGGAATATCAAAATAAGCTTAGGGTGAATTTTGATACTTTTCAGATAACTTTCATATTTTGCTGAATAGTGAAAATTACTAAATTTTAATTAAAAACAACTTTGTTAATCGAAATAATTAATAGTGATAAATTATGAATTTGAGTGGTTCTAAAGTATATTTAGAACATATTTTTACCATTCAATACAATTTTGGTCATTGGACGTAATTTCACATTTAAACCGCACATAAATAAGTTTCAATCTTTTGATAGTTATTATTTTTTAAAAACACGCCTTTTGTTTTTATAGCGGGAATTAATTTTAAATTAATTACTACCACTTCTGTGTTTTGAATATATAAAAATGGATTCCATATTTATAATCAAGAGGGCCAAATTGATTAAATTGGTAACTTTTATTTTTAGACATTTTGAATAATTACTTCGGTAAATATTTTATTTACCCTGGTTAAAGGGTAAATTTGATAAATAGGGGTAAAAAATAATATTATAATAATAATAAATTACGATAAAATGTTTTCTAACCCTATTGGTTGACAGAGGTCTGACCATGGGCATCTTTGGGTTGATTTTGGGGACCCCATGGATCCACTTATAAGTGATAATGACACTTTATATTAATTAATTAAAAGTAAATACAAAAATGATTTAAGCATATATATTTTAGAAAAATAATTTTTACATAGGGTTATATAAGTTATATTTTCAACTATAAATATTCATTAGAAATATAAAAAGATTTTATACATAATGGTATTTTATATATAATTTTTAGACATTGAATAATTAAATTTATCTATGACACTATAATAATGCAGTATTTTACTTATTAATGAAAGAATGAAATAATTAGTATTAAAAATGTTAAAATAAATATAATTTGAAAGATTTGATGCCGTACAAGAATTTTATTGGTTAATATGACAGTATATTAATTCTTAAATGAATTTGTTTTTCCAATTAATAATGTTTTTAAGACTTTAAGAAAAATAAATTATAAAATATTGTCAAAATTGGCATAAATGAGTTTTTAAAACAAATATTATATTATTAATTGATATTGTATTCCTAAAAATATAAGGTTTATTCAAAGGACTTATATCATGATAGGTGTATCGTTAATGGACCACTATGGGTTCACTTGGATGTATATAGTATGTTTATTAACTATGTAATAAAAAATTAAAAAGAGACATGGTAAATGTTAAACTAATTAACTAAGAGTTAAAAATAAAAGATAAGGTTAATAAAGTGACCCAAAACGTTCTAAATCGTAACAGTTGAGTGGTTTTCGACCCATCCCCACTTTTGCCTTTAAATAATCTACTTTGGAGTCAATAGAAACCTCATATGAATTTATTATAAAGTAATATTTCTAGATTTTCCTAAGGTGCCCCTCACCCCTCTTATAAAAGGTCACTCTCCCTTCCCTCTAATTCACACCTTCAAAGATATTTGGATCAGCCAACCCAGGACCAAATGTTCTCTCAACATTCATGACCTCAAACTAGAGGCCTTAGTTTGATCAGAAATCCATGTTGAGCATGTGTTGTTTTCAACAATACATATTTAATGGGGAGATTGTCGAGCAAGAGTGTTTTCAACAATATGTTTTATTATTAATAAGGGGTTATTGTTGAGAACAATACTCTATCTATTTATGATGATGTTGATGTTTACAAATAAAATTTAATTGATTTCAAATGATTTTACTTTAAGTATTTTTAGGAATTATATATTTTATATATTATCATTTTTGAAAGAATATTCATGTGATTACACAGTGTGGAACAATTGCTAAACCATTTGGGAATCAATATAAAGTGTTCTAGAAACACTATTCATACCTTATGTTTGGAAGGCATAGCATATTGAAAGAAAAAAAAGCATAGCATAAATAAAGAAAGGAAATCGTAGCGGAAAGAAAGAAAGTAAAGCATAACGTAAAGATGGAAAGGAAAGTGTAGCGTAAAGAAGGAAAAGAACCTTTTATTTACTCTTTACATATTATCAGAAAAGTTTGGCTAAACAACCATATGTTATCAGCAATGTATGAAAGATAAGAACCCTACCTGAAGTATAACACTACGTTAGGAAGGAAACCTATGTTCATGATATTGAGGAAGTATGGAAGAAGAAACATTACGTAAATATTTAATGTTTTGTTTGTTTTCTCAAATGTATGGTTAATCAACCTTACTTTTGTAAACAACCTTACATTACTTGAAAAAGTATAGATCCTAAACCTTATGTATGGAAGCTTATAAATGTATGGTATACATTTGGATATGCAAGAGAAAAGTATGGATGGTCAACCCTATGTTTGTGGTCAACCATATGTCATCAACCTTACGTTCTTCATCAACCTTACGTTCTTCATCAACCTTACGTTTGAAGAATGCGACATCAATCCTACATTTGATCTATGATATGTTTCAAAGGTTGCATGCAGTGAAACTTAACCTTACATTTGGTGTCGGGAATTTGAAGTTGATATTTTTTGTTCAACGGTCTGCAAGTGATTGATCAGGCCAATTTTAAGCTGGACTAAATGCTGATTTTAAAGTGTGTCCTTGAAAAATTCAGAACCATTTGAAGGATTTATTTAACCGGAGCTTTTCATGGAGAATATTATGGAGTTTTACGACTGCTCAGATTCATTCACATGTTTGAATATTGTGAGTCAAAGGGTGATATTTGTGGATCTGATTTTGCAGAGGAAGCACTCGATATATCTATTCTCATTTTTTTAATTTCAAAAAACACAATACACATCATAACAGAAACATGTGTGATATACAAAAAAGTGTACAGAGGTCAATATAGTGAAGATATGAAAGAAGAACATATAGAGATCAAGAATACAAGTTCATATACAATCATTGTATTCGAAATAATGATCTACTGCACAGACAACTCTATTTCTGAAGAGAAAAAATAGAGACAAATCAAGATACAACGATCTACTGATTACGAAGAGTGACTACGGTCTATTTTATTGAAGAAGAAGGAACACAACACAAGATTCATCTATTTGTCAATGAAAATATTTTTCGAATCTACATCTGCTTAGGTTGAGATTATATTTCCTATATCTACTATAACTAGATCGACTCAGAAATGATTTGACATGAAGATTAATATTTTTGAAGATCTGTTGTCAATTGCATTCTATTGCAATTTTAAAGATCAACTGGAAAGTTCTTTCTAAATGAAAACACATTTTATCTTGACTGACCATCTTCTCTTACTAATCTTTGTAGGGTCGTGTTTGAACTAGAAGGATTTGTTTTCCTGAAATTTGTAAAGGTGTCAACTGCCTGTTTTCAGTTGTTAGATGGTCTAAGTAAAAGAGGAACAGATAGTAAAAATCACCAATCTCGTAGAGTAGAGTATTGGTGGAGTTGATTAGGGGACTTCTTTTCGCCAAACCACTATACATCTGTGTGTCCCCACTTTTACTTATTTAACTGCATGATAAAATCTAATAAAGCATAGAGGACCAAACTCAATCAATCGAAGAGTTAATGAAAAATATGAAAGACACAATTCAACCCCCCTTGTGTATAATCTGTCTATTCAAGATCAAAAAATTGGTATCAGAGGTGGAACTTCTGATAGATCCTTAGCAAGTAAGAAGAATTTAAAGATAATACAACATAGCATCATGACTGATCCAAGAGAAGGGATTCCAATGTTCATAGCACCATATTTTAATGGATACAACTATGGCTGCTGGAAATCGTGCATGATAATATAAATAAAAAACCATGGATATAAAGACTATTTAATGATTTTGACTCTTTATGAAATTCTTGAAAATCATGAGACATGTAGTGCTGCTACAGAGGCAGTGTATGATATGAATTCGATGGCTATGAATGCAATCATCTGCGGTCTAGGACCAGATGAATTTAATAGAGTATCTCAGTCCTCTATAGCATATGATATGTAGCAAACAATAGTTGTGGCATATGAAGGAATAGACAATGTGAGACAAATGAGATATGCTACTACCAAATTGAAATTTGATACATTCAGAATGATTGAAGGTTAAAGCACTACCCAAATGAAAGGGATATTGAAAAAATTTTCAATTATATAATAGCTCTAGGAGATCCTATCAAGTAGGCTGATCAAGAATTAAAAGTGCTGAGGGTACTTCCTACTTGATGGAATGGTATCTCTGCTGTAATATGACAATCAACACATTTTAAAGATCTAACCATGAGAGATCTGATTAGTACACTGATGATGTACAAAGCTAAAATTCAAGATGAGGAAAATGAACAAAAAGTATACATCAAAAACGATGATACTGCCTTGATGGTAGCTTCACAAAAAACGAATAGAAAGATGAAGAAGATAGAAGTCAAAGACAAATCAAAGAGCTCTGACTCATCAAACTCGGATGAAGAACTGGCTCAGCTAGACAGAAAATTCAGAAAATTATACAGAATGAAAAGGGGCTTCAAAAAATCTTTTAAGAAAAATAATAAGGAAGTGATATGTAATGAATGCAAGAAGATGAGGCATGTCACGAACCGTCCTCGGGGCCCATGCTGTGACTACCCCAAGCCCGCCTTCCATAGGCCATGGGCTGGCGACTAGAACCAAAGGCGTAAATCCCAATAAAAAGGGAAGGAATTGCCTTTATGAAATGAAAACATACACAAATAGAGTACAAGTAGAACCTACACTAAGTAAGCATTAAAACAAATGTGCTCAAAGTACAAGGGTCTGAAAATACAAGCCCAAAAGAAAGGTACAGCTAAAACTAAAAGTAAAGTACAACTCAAAGGACAAAAACTGAAAGGTGATATGAATCTCTTGGATCGTCCTCCGTCTTCCTACCTAAAGGGTAGGTATAGATGACCTCCCTAGTACTCCACGTCTGTCTGTCTCCTCCGGGTACCGAATCGTCGTGAGATCCACCTCCGGGTTCCGACTAGCTCTACAAGCCTTAGCCACGATCAGTGGTGTCTGTCATCTGCGACCAACACAACGAGGTGTGGGAAAATCCCGTTCAGGGGTGAGTATACGATACTCATTAGAAACCCCGAGACCCTCAAGGTCTCACAAAATCCAACAAGGATAATCTCAAAGAAAGTTCTCAACAAATAACCCTTACTTAGGTATAAGCCCATACTTATACCTAAGTTACCATGTAACCCATCTCAGCCACGATGTATCACAATGATATGAAGTCGATGGATAACCACTACTTAGGTATATTCCCATACATATACGTAAGTTATCTAGTAACCCTTCTCAATCATGAGGAAAACACAAAGGTCATTGACTCAGCTCAAACCAGGATTTCAATTAACAAAACTGTAACTGCTGAAGAGCACCATCTTTGTCGAGTACAATGATCATGTCTCGACTCTGGGGTACTACTCACTAACCTAAGACTGCTGAGGTACTCCTCCTATCGAGTATCATGGGTCAGCCACCTCACAATGTAGTGCTCCTCTGCCATGGGTCTGCAACCTCACACAGCAGTGCTCCCCCTCATAGCCTATTGAAATACTCCTCCTGTCGAGTACCATGGGTGTTCCACCTCACAAAGTAGTGCTCCTCCACCATGGGTTTGGCACATCACACAGTAGTGCTCCCCACTAGGCTATGAAAGTCTCTCCGAATCATATCAGACAAGCAGTCATCAGGTCTTAGCCTGATACACGGTCTCTGTACTCCCTACGTTTGTCTCCAGGAGGGTTCACTCCACAAGCTACCGGTTGATACTCCAAGTATCAAAAATTCCCACTAAGAAGTATCTCAAAGGACCACCTCGTCATAGGGGTCTCAACGCAACAGACGACGCATCAATCGGACGCCCAGTCTATGACTTATTAGCCTTTTCGTCCCAATGTCCCAGTTGGTTTCATTTACGAACCAACCCGACTGTATCTCAACTGTACCCCAAACTCACATAGGGTACACTCATAGAGACTGTTTCTCAACGTGATCACCCACACCGTTGATGGTTCGTCAAACGGATGTCCGGTCTGAAAGTTATCGGCTTTACCGTTCTAGGGGACCAGTTGGATATTAGGTACAATCCAACTTGGCCATACTCCAACTATGTCCAAACCTCAACCGGAGTAAGCCAAAAGGTCCGTCTCACAAAGAGGAATCCAACAAAGTCGATGGCACGTTAATCGGATATCCGAAGCTCAAGTTATAAGTGTTTCCGCTCCGAGGGCCCGGTTGGTTTTGTGTTCGAACCAACCCGGCCATACCCAATGTTCTTAAAGACCTTGATTTTAATATACCTAAATGAACATCTCGTTCCATGTATCGCATTGCAACGGACGGTGCGCCAATCGAAGGTCCATAGCCCATGTTACAGGCGTTTGAACGAACCTGTCTGTTTTAGGGGGTTTTGGGCCCGGACCGACCCGGCACGAGACCCCCTGGGTCAGCCAGAACCGGTGGACCCGACCCAGGTTAGTTTCCGGCCCATTAGGGAGCGGCCCAGACTGGCTGGTGTGGCCTGGCCTCGCATGCGCGGCCCGGCACGGGCGCCGCGCGCTGCGTGAGCGTGGAAGGGGGGGAACCGCCACCCCCTTCGAACTGGACGGTGGACCCATGGGGGGGGGGGGGTCCGCCCTACTGTGTTGACCGGGGGTACAAAACCTCGGGATTCCAGATCTGGCGGCCGTAAAGGCTGACCAATGGGCCACCCGGGACCAGCCAGTCCTGCCTCCTGATCACCGACGGCTGGCGGCTCCGGCCGCCCTCCTCCGCCACAGCCTTGATCTGACCGGCGCGACGCGACGACGCCGCACCCCTCCACCACGGCCCGCCCTGTCCACAGTCTGCCCCAGCCACGGACCTCCATGGTTCTCCGGCATGGTGCGACGGCACCGCACCCCTCCGCCGCGGCCCCGCTCAGGCCGCTGTCTCTTTCGGCCTTAACGGTGTGGCGCGACGGCGCCGCGCTTCTTCGCCGCATTCCTCCTTATTTCCGCGCGGTGCCGTTGCACCGCACTGCCTTCGTTCAAGCTGAAACGAATACAATCACAAAGGGGGAGGAGGATCAGCCTTGTTCAGGCAGTCCACCCTCCTCCCGTCAAATTTATAATAGGCGGCCCAAATTTTTAACGATGAATTCAAACAATAATCACTTCGTAAAAACACACCCCTGCGTTTTCCACACAATCAAATATTCCCAACCCGCAAACATATTCTTTCACGGGTCAACTTAACATTGAGTTGATCCACGTTCTTAGTTTTAAAAGGAAGAATCCATGGGAAAATATATCATTCTCAAATTAAATCCCTACCTCAACAACGGTGGCGAAATTCGGCATCACGGTTGACGGCGTCGCGGGGGAAAAGATTCGTTGGTGATGCTGAAGTATATCCGAAGATGTGGTGTCCACCCTCTTGTCTCAGATAAAAGAAAAAGAATCACATCGACCATTCTTCGTCGATGAAGGAATCTCCCCTCAAATTCTCCCGAAATATTTTCCAAAACAAATATTTCATTAAGCCTATTTCCTTTAAATGATCTCCAAGAAATTCAAAAATTCAAAAGGGGTGACAAGGATAATTAATAAGGTTATTAAATCCCCTTAGTTGGCTCATTAAGTTTGGGAGGTGGGGAGGATCCTTTTTAAGAAGGGATGTTTCCATGAAATTTATCAAGGGAGGATTTAAGAGGCTAAGGGGGAGTTATGGGGAGGTGAGGAGTTAAGGGTTTGTCTGGGTCCCACTACACCAACCCTGCCATTGGAGGTTAGGTGGGTGTGGGCTCCACCTCTAACTCCCCCTTTGTAGGATTAAAAACCACATTCCTTAAATAAAATTTGTACACAACAAAATTTATCTATTTTATTCTAAATCCCCATTTATTAAACCTCAACCCGCACAAAACACAACTACGAAAAAGGTCCCCCTATGCAATTATCGGTGTTGTGAGTTCATCGGTGCCCTCAGATTTCAATTATGAGAACCGGTTCAAAAGATTGAAAAACCCGTTCGTTCGTTCACTGAACATACCCGTGCTATTCTTTAGAAATTGATTCTGGGCACACCAGGCCTCGGAATCTGGTGCCATCAGAAGCCACATACTCGTAAAATTCGAAAGAAATTAAAAAAAATCCTTGAAATTTTCAGGTCTTTAAATTACTCCCACCTCAAGGCTTTACATCCCTGTAAAGCTATAACACAAACTAGGGAAACAAAAGTGGTACTGAGCACACATCCGAGCCTTCTGCTCCCATGTGCACTCATGGAGGTTCCCGTGCATCCAGTTAAAGCGCACCTGAGGAATCGACCATCCATATAGGACCCGCTCCTGTTGATCCACGTTCTCCACTAGATCCTCTGTGAAATTCACCCCGTCATCAACGACCCCCCCCCCCCCCCCCCCCCCCGTGGTCAATGATATGTGAAGGATCATGCACATAGCTCCTCAGATGGGGTACGTGGATGATATCATTCACCCGGTGCAACTGAGGTGGAATGTTCAAGCAGTAAACCACCTCACCTACCCTTTTGAGGACCTAGAAGGGTCTAATGAAGCGTGGAGATAACTTGCTGCCGCGGCCAAAACTCCATAATCCACATCGAGGTGAAACCCGTAAGAAAATGTGGTCACCATCCTCAAAATCTAGTGGTATCCACCTCCTGTCATCATAAGACTTTTGTCGGCTCTAAGCTATCCTCATCCACTATTGGATGACCTGGACCTTCTCTGGTCCTATAAGAGCTGCTAATATTTATTCTTTGCTGATAAGAGAATTCTGGTCTCATCCCCAGGATGAACCACGTTCTTCGCCTAACACAGTCAATCCCAACATGGATGATACTAATCCATACCAAGGATGACGTCGTAAGGCCTCGATGATACTACCAAGAGATCCAACCATTACTCTTTCCACCAAGGGTTGGGTCACACTGTCGGCATCAGCGTGTGGTCACTGGGTCTCCTCAAATAGGTATCTCAAATGTGAGGGTCCAGTCAATGGTTTTTAAACCAGAACCTCTTAGTAACAACATAAAGAGAGGACATTAAAGCAATCACTATAAAGGAAGGTGTATTTTATTACTGCAACTCAAAGTACAAAGACACATACAACCACAACATCAACAAAAGAAATCTAGATGCACCCAAAGCAAAGGCCTCCATGCTTGGAACTAGTGCTACTCCTGTCCACCTGCTTCAGGAGCTCCACTTCCTTGTCCAGCACTCGGCTACTGCTCGAGCGTTCACTGCTGCTTCTGTCTCGGTGGCTCCTCCAACGCCTGTGGATCAACTGTGCGGGGAGTCGGACAGTCACGTGTCATTTGACCCTAGGGGCTGCATGAATAGCACTTCCTGCTCCTCGTATTATTGGCTCTGTTTTGTTTGTCTCGCACAACCGAATCTATAACCCTAGGTCACCCACCTGTAGGTCCGGTCCACTTGGACCTCTGTATCATCCGTCTCTTGCATACAGATGACTCAGATACTGACCAAAAACCTCGCGCCAAGGGCAGAAGCTCCTGAGCATGCTCAGTGGGTAGAGTCGTAGGTATAAACTCCACTCTGAAAAAGGTCTCTAAGTCTCCCCAGGTGAAGTTCATCCCATCACAAAACTGGAACAAGTGGCTCCACCACCTCTCAAATGCTCCCTGGAAGAGGCTAACAGCTAGGTACACCATCATGTCTACGGGTGTCCCAGCTGTGTGGAGAGCTCACGCTACAAACTCGAGCCAGTGCCCAGCCGTCTGAAAATATGACTCGCCTAGAAACCTCAGAGGCCTCTGACGCTGGAACTCGTGCATCACACTCAAGCAGCGTGTACTCTCTGCTGGTGTCTCAATTGGTGGAGGGACCTATACTGAGGCCTCACTGCTCAGTGGGTTATCATCTTGCACAACGCTCGGAACCCTAACTAGATGCTGTCGTAGGTCAATCCTGAAAAGAGATAGGTGTGCCACGGTCAAAACAGTATACCTGGTGAGCTGACCTGGTTTGAGCTGACATAAAGAAAAACTTTGGAAACACACACACAATTAGTGTTTTTGTGCACTGGGTCGGAAATCAGTAGTTAGGGTCCTGGTGTATGGATACGTCGGCCGCCACACCAACATTGGACTCCCTGAACTGAAGGCCACACTCGGTACCCTTAACACTATTGCTTCACAGAAAGGAATTATCAGTGTCCTGAGTTCTGTGGTAGAACTGACTCCTCTGATACCAATTTTTCACGACCCGTCCTCGGGGCCCGTACCGTGACTACCCCAAGCTCGCCTTCCATAGGCCATGGGCTGGCGACTAGCACAAAAGGCGTAAATCCCAATAAAAAGGGAAGGCATTGCCTTTGTGAAACGAAAACACACACAAACAGAGTACAATAAATAGCTACACTAAGTAAGCAGTAAAACAAATGTGTTGAAAGTACAAGGGGCCGGAAATAGAATCCCAAAAGAAAGGTACAGCTACAACTGAAAGTAAAGTACAACTCAAAGGACAACAGCTGAAAGGTGACAAGCAGCTCATGGATCATCCTCCAGCTTCCTACCTGAAGGGTTGATATAGATGTCCTCCTTAGTACTCCACGTCCGTGCGTCTCCTCAAGGTACCGACTCTTTGTGAGATCCACCTCTGGGTACCGACTCATCGCGAGATCCACCTCCGGGTACCGACTAGCTCTACAAGCCTCAGCCACAATCAGTGATGTCTCTCGTCTGCAACCAACACAACGAGGTGCTGGAGAAGCTCGTGCAGGGGTGAGTATATGATACTCAATAGGAACATTGAGACACTCAGGGTCTCACTAAATCCAACAAGGATAATCACAAGGAATGTTCTCAACAGATAACCCTTACTTAGGTATAAGCCCATACTTATACCAATGGTACCATGGAACCCATCTCATCCACGAGGTATCACACAGATATGAAGTCGATGGATAACCACTACTTAGGTATATGCCCATACATATATGTAAGTTATCTAGTAACCCATCACAATCATGTGGAAAACACAAAGGTCATTGACTCAGCTCAAAACAGGATTTTCATTAACGAAATCGTAACTACTGAAGAGCTCCGTCTCTGTCGAGTACAGTGATCCTGTCACGACTCTGAGGTACTTCTCACTAACCTATGACTGCTGAGGTACTCCTCTTGTCGAGTATCGCGGGTCAGCCACCTCACAAAGTAATGCTCCTCCGCAATGGGTCTGCCACCTCACACAGTAGTGCTCCCCCATATAGCCTACAGAGGCACTCCTCCTGTCAAGTACCGCGGGTCTGCCACCTCACAAAGAAGTCCTCCTCTGCCAAGGGTCCGCCAGCTCACACAGTAGTGCTCCCCACTGGGCTATGCAAGTCTCTCTGAATCAAATCGAACAAGTATTCATTAGGTCTCAGCCAGCTACATGGTCTCCGTACTCCGTACACTCGTCTCCAAGAGGGTCCGCTCCCTAAGCAACAGGTCGATACTCCAAGTATCAAAAATTATTTCAAAGAAGTATCTCAATGGACCGCCTCATCATTGGGGTCTCAATGCAATAGACAGCGCGTCAATCGGACGCACAGTCTGTGAGTTATTAGCAATTTTGTCCCAGGGGCCCGATTGGTTTCGTGTATGAATGAACCCGACCGTATCTCAACTATACCCCAAACTCACATAGGGTATACTCATAGGGACTGTTTCCCAACGTGATCACCAACACCGCTGAAGGTTCATTAAATGGATGTCTGGTCTGAAAGTTATCGGTTTTTCCGTTCTTGGGGCCCGGTTGGATTTTGGGTACAATCCAACATGTCCATACTAAAACTATGTCCAAAACTCTAGAGGAGTAATCCAAAAGGTCTCTCTCACTAAGAGGAATCCAACAAAGTCGACAGCACGTCAATCGGACGTTCGGAGCACAAGTTACAGGCGTTTCCGCTCTGAGGGCCCGGTTGGTTTCGTGTTTGAACCTACCCGGCCATACCCAAAGTTCTCCTAAAACTTTCGCGTAATATAAAGAATATACCGTTTAGATCCAAGGATTCCATCGCAACTGATGGTGCACCAATCGGAGGTCCATAGCTCATGTCACGCGCATTTGAGCAAACCTGACCGTTTTTAGGGGGTTTTGGGCCCGGACCGACCCGGCCCGAGACCCCCTGGGTCGGCCCAAACCGGTCAACCCGACCCAGGTCCGGGTCCAGCCCATTAGGGCGTGGCCCGGCCCTGCCGGCCCTGCGTGGGTGGCCTGGCCCAGTACGGGCGGCCCGTCCCCGCACGGCCACCGCGTGCCGCGTGAGCGCGAAAGGGGGGCGAACCGCCACCTCCTTCGAACCGGACGGTGGTCCCACAGGGGGGGGTCCGCCCTACTGCATTGACCGAGGGGTTCAAACCCATGGTTTTCTGAATCTGGCCAGCCGTAACGGCCGGCCAGTGGGACGCACGGGACCAACCGGTCCTGCCTCCAGAGCACCAGTGGTCGGCGGCTCCGGCAGCCCTCCCTTGCTCCGCTGCGGCCTTGATCTGACCAGCATGGCACGACGGCACCGTTCCCCTCCGCGGCATCCCCGCTCCGGCTGCGGCCTCCTTCGGCCTCAATGGTGCAGCGTGATGGCACTGCGCTTATTCGTTACGGTCCTCCTGGTTTCTGCGCGGTGTCGTTGCACCACACCACCTTCATTCGAGCCGCAACGAATATAGCCACAAAGGGGGAGGAGGATCGGCCGTGTTTGGTCGGTCCGACCTCCTCCCATTAAATTGATAACAGGAGGCCCAAATTTTTAACGAAGAACCCAAAGAATAATCACTTCGTAAAAAACAGACCCCTGTATTTTTTCCCGCAATCAAATATTCCCAACCCCCAAACATATTCTTTAGCGGGTCAGCATAATATTTAGTTGATCCGCATTATTTTTTTTAAAGGAAACATCCATGGGAAAAGATATCACTCTCAAATTAATTCCCTACCTTAACAATGGTGACAAAATTAGATGTCATGGCTGACAACATCACGACGAAAAGATTCGTTGGCGACGCTGAAGTATATCGAAAGATTTGGTGTCCTCCCTCTTATCTCGGAGAAAAGAAAAATAATCACATCGACCGTTCTTCATCGATTAAGGAAGCTCCCCTCAAATTCTCGCGAAATATATTCCAAATCAAATATTTCATTAAGCTTCCTTCCTTTAAAATATCTCCAAGAAATTCAAAAATTTAAAAGGGGTGACAAGGATAATTAATAAGGTTATTAAATCCCCTTAGTTGGCTCATTATGTTTGGGAGGTGGAGAGGCTCCTCTTTAAGAAGGGAGGTTTACAAGAAATTTAAAAAGGTAGGATTTAAGAGGCTAAGGGGGAGTTATGGGGAGGTGAGGAGTTTAGGGTTTTTGTGGGTCCCACTACACTAACCCTCCTATTGGAGGTTAGGTGGGTGTGGGATCCACCTCTAACTCCCCCTTTGTAGGATTTAAAACCACATTTCATTAATAAAATTTGTACACAACAAATTTTATCTATTTTATTCTAAATCACCATATATTAAACCTCAACCCGCACAAAACACAACTACGAAAAAGGACCACCTAAACAATTATTGGCATTGCGATTTCATCGGTGCCCTTAGATTACAATTCCAAGCACCAGTTCAAAAGATAGAAAAACCCACTCGTTCGTTCATTGAACGTGCCCGAGCTAATCATTGAAAATTGATTCTGGGCTCACCAGGCCTCGGAATCAGGTTCCATTAGAAGCTATAGACTCGTAGAATTCCTAAAAAATTTAAAAAAATAATTTAAATTTCCGGGTCATTATAGGGCACATCAGACCAGATTCCCCACAATTGAAGGATTCAAAGAAGAAGAAATTATTCAAAAGAAATGACTATGAGTAGAAAAACAAAAAAGCTATGAAAGCTAGTTGGAGTGTATCTAAAGACTCTAGTAGCTCTCTAGAATAATTATCAGAGAAAGAAGAAGTCAATATGAAAGAAAACATGTGTTTTATGGCAGAAACAAATGAGGTACAATCATATTACTACTCTGACTCAAATAATGAATCAAATTCTGATTCAAGCTACACAAATGAAAAACTTGCAGCATACTGGAATATGCTTGAAAAAAGATATGACTAACTGTTTAAGAAACATAAGTCACTAAAGAACACACATGAGGTTGTTTTAGATGAAAGAGATACAATGCTGAAACAACATAAGGAATTAACTGAAAAATACAATTGTATTAACAGAAACTATAATAATTTTGAATCAAAAATAAAAACACTATAGGATGATGTAGAATCTTACAAACATACTGCAATGGTTTTTACAAAAGGATAAAATTAATTAAATAAAATTGATGAAAAAAATGTCATTAAAAAGGAATGATTAGGAATTGGAAGTAAAAGAGAAAAACCTAAGCTATACAAAAATTATTTTGTTCCTAGCACTAAAAGGGTTAATTGTAACTTTTGTGGGACAAAGGGACATATAGCTAAACACTGTTTCTTAATACAACCTCAAATTTGTGGTATTAAGAAAGCCTATGTTTCAAAAGTAATATATGATTCAGCTTATTTTAAAAGAACAAAGAAAATATTGAAACCCAGATCTTTGCTAGCTAACACCCCTGGACCCAACAGAATATGTGTACCAAAGCAATTTCATTAAATGTCTTTGAAGGTAG
This sequence comes from Viscum album, assembly GCA_963277665.1. Taxonomy (NCBI): domain Eukaryota; kingdom Viridiplantae; phylum Streptophyta; class Magnoliopsida; order Santalales; family Viscaceae; genus Viscum; species Viscum album. Next base: position 1,704,449,898 of record OY728143.1, on the reverse strand, counting down.
TAGGCCACCAAATCAGAAAAGATATATGCTACATGGATAGTGGCTGCTCAAGGCATATGAGTGGGAACACAACAAATTTTATAACACTCAATCAAAAATAAGGAGGACTCTTCACATTTGGTGAAAATGCAAAAAGAAAAATCATTAGCATTGGAACTGTTGGAGATCCAAAAATAGTCTCAATAAACAAAGTACTTTATGTACAAGGATTGAAACACAAACTGATAAGTATCTCTCAACTCTGTGATGATGGATATACTGTTGATTTTACTAACAATTGTTGTGCTGTTTTTAAAGATAAGTTGTTTAAATTTGAGGCACCAAGAACTAACAATGTCCATACTTTGGATTTAAATTCCTTGTGTAAACAACAAGTAAATTGCTTGACTGATAAAGTATGTGAATCTTGGATCTAGAATAGGAGATATTGACATTGTAATATATATGTTTTAAATAATTTATCCATAATACACTTAGTTTCTGATTTTCCTAGTCTTGGATATGAAAGTAACAGATTATGTGATGCATGCCAACTTGGAAAGAAACACAAATCATCATTCAAATCTATTAACAAAGTTTCTACAACAAAACCTCTAGATCTTATCAATATGGATTTGTTTAGACATTCAAGATTAACAGGATTGGTAGGTAAATTATATATTTATGTATTAGTGGATAATTATTCTAGATTTAAATGGATTTTCTTTTTGAAAGTTAAAAATGATGTTTTTACTTGATTTGAAAGTTTTCGCAAATCTGTTCAAAATGAAAAATGTTTTAATATAATATCATTGAGAAGTGATTATGGTGGAGAATTTGAGAATCAATAATTTAATTCCTTTTGCTCAAAAAAGGGTATTAAACATAACATCTCCCCACTAAGAACACCTCAAAAAAATGGGATTATAAAATTAAGAAATAGATCAATTCAAGAAATGACTAGAACAATATTAAATTAATATAGCCTATCTATATATTTTTGTGTAGAATCTGTAAATAGAACTTACTATATAACTAACAAAGTTTTAATAAGACCTTTTTGGGAAAAGATACCCTATGAACTATGGTATAACAGAAAACCTAATGTAAATTACTTTAATGTTCTTGGATGCAAGGATTACACCTTAAACACCTAGGAAAATATTGGTAGGTTCAATCCAAAATCTGATGAAGGAATTTTCATAGGATATTCTGCTATTTCTAAAGCTTATTGAATTTTTAATAAAAATTCAAGGATTATTGAAGAATCAGTTCATTAGAAATTTGATAAATCTGATCCCTTTGAGAAAAGGACAGATCAAGTAGATGAACCTGACTCTAATAATAACATGAGACTTGAGAACATAAAGAATGATTTTGAAAATGATATAACAGAAATTCATTCATGTTAAGAAGAAGATGATACTGAAGAACCTTTAAATATATTCCCTAGAAATTTTATAACCCTAAAGAATCACCCTTTAGAAACTATGATAGGTGACTTAGAAACTGTTATTCAAACTATCAAAAACATAGAAAATATAGTGGAATTCTATACCTTACTATCCCAACTAGAACCCAAGACTATAAAAGAATCTTTAAATGATGAAAGCTAGGTAATAGAAATACAATTTGAATTAATCTAGTTCAAAAGAAATGATGTTCGTAAATTAGTGGAAAAACCTCAGAATTATTGAGTAATAGGAACCAAATGGGTCTTTAGAAATAAATAGGATGACCAAGTTATAATAACTAGAAATAAATTAAGATTAATAACTAAACGATATAATAAAGAAGACAGGATAGATTATTATGAGACTTTTGCACCTGTAGCTAGGTTAGAAGCCATTAGAATCATTTTAGCCTATGCATCTCATATGAATTTTAAATTATTTCAGATGGGTGTTAAATCTTCCTTTTTAAATTATTATTTAATGGAGGATGTTTGTGTTGAGAAACCTCCTAGTTCAGAAAACTCTCAAAACCTAATTCTTTTTTTAAAAATACTAAAGCTATTTATGGTCATAAACAACCACATTGATATTGGTATGAAACATTAATTTCTTTTCCTTTGAAAAATTATTTTACTGTTGGATTAGCATATCCAACACTCTTTAGAAAAATTGTGAAAAATAATGTTTTATTGGTTCAAATTTTTATTGATGATGTAATTTTTGGATCAACTAATAAAACACTTTGTCATGAATTTTCAAAATTAATTCAAGAAGAATTTGAAATGAGTATGATGGGAGAATTAAATTTCATTTTGGGACATCAAATATTTTAAAAAGATTTTGGAAATGTTTTAAATAAAAGAAAATACATTGCTGATTTACTTATGAAATTTGGACTTGAAAACAACAAGACATTTACAACTCCTATGTGTACTAATATAAAACATGATTTGGATGAAACTTGGAAATCAGTTGACAATAAGTTATAAAGAGGTATTGTTGGTTGTTTGTTATATCTTACTTCTAACAGGCGAGATATAATTTATTCAATATGTCTTTGTAGTAAATTTCAGTCAAATCCCAAAGAATATCGTTTCACTGCTATTAAAAGAATGTTTATATATTTAAAAGCAACTACTTTTCAATCTCTACTCTATCCTAAAACTTCTAATTTTAATTTGATTTCATAATCAGATGCTGATGTTGGTTGTTGTAGATTATATAGAAAAAACATCATGAACATGTCACTTTTTAGAAAATTATTTAGTGTCATTGTCCAGTAAGAAACAACATTCAGTTGTCCTATCAACAGCTGAGGCAGAATATGTATCTACTGTCAGTTGTTGTGCACAAGTGTTGTGGATGAGAAACACTCTTATGGACTTTGGATTGAATTTTAAAAACACACCTATTTTTTGTGATAATACAAGTGCAATTAATATTCCTAAAAATACTATTAGTCATTATAAAACTAAGAACATTGATATAAGGAATCACTATTTAAGAGATCATGTTATTAAAAAGGATATATTTTTAGAATTTATAAATACAGAAATTCAATTAGAAGATATTTTTACTAAATCACATCCCACTTCAAGGTTTGATTTTATTAAGTGGGATCTAAGTTTATTTAATTTTAAATAATTTTTTTTAATTATAATTTTAAATTTTATTTATTTAATTTTATTTATCTTGATTTTATTTTTTTTAATTGTGTAAATTTTATTTTGTTTTTAAATACTATATAAGATCAATTAATTATTGGTTTTTTGAAAAAGGTTTAAATTTTGTTTTTAATTTATGTTAAATTTTGCGCATAAGAATTTTATTTGTTTTTAAAATACATGTAATGTTTAGTGATTACATGGGAATCAAGGCTGTCAGAGCCATTTAGAATTCGAAACCGTTTCATTTCCCAAACAAAAATACAAATCCTTTCGAATCTAAAATTTCAAACTGTTCCACACCCCTAATCATCGAATCTTCAAACCCTAAAATCTTCGAACCTTCAGAAATATACTTTGTAATGGCAAAGACCAAGTGAGCAGATGAGGCTGAGAGTAGTGACGCAAAGAAGCAAAAGTCAGTTGGGTGAAAAAAATTTCAAGGTAAAGATATAGATCTAGAATGGCTATTCTAGACTAATCTGATGTTGAAACAGGCATTGTATTTTCAAAACCATGAGCATTGTTTCAATAGTGAAAGGTCTGAGTATATGTATGAGGTAGAACTGCATTATTTTTTCAGAACAGTTCAGTTTAGTCTAGGTGAGGATGATGACACTCTGATTGAAATGATTGAGGACAAGGATTTCTTAATCTCTTATGTTGAAATAGGACAAATCCTGAATTTCCCGCATGAAGGAGTATATCATTTTTATTTGAAAAACATTTGAGATACTATGCATAAATTAGAGGACATTATTTTCTTTTTGCTTGGAAGAATTATTGTTAAGAAAATGGTGGTAAAGTATTTAGAACCAGATCAGAAGGTCTTGGTTGAATTTGTTCAGACTCGAATAACTCCCAGGATGTCAGAAATAGAAACGATTTTGTACCCTGATATATACAAAATGTATCTTTTGTTAAGTGACATAAAGTTAAACTTCCCAAGGAACATGGTAAGGTACCTCAATTACTGCTACCAGAATGAGGCAATAATTAACTTCTATCCTTTTGGAAGGTTTATTTCTAAGTAGATTCTCAAGAAAGGATTGGTAAGTCTTGTAGATGCGAGAACAAGGTGTTATCGCGTTAATACCTTTAGTGTTGGACACTAAGGAAAATTGGTTAATTCTGGAGCACCATAAAAGGAAAAATCTTTCCAGTGGGGGCAGTAGTAGAAGAAGAAGAGATAGCTCCAGCTCAGCCTAATAAAGATTAATAAAAACAACCTAAAACCAAAGCAACTACATCTATAAGGAAAATTCGTTTTGAGATTGCAGAGGTTAAATACAAAGGAAGTCAGGAAGGACTTCATATAACAAGGAAAAGAGCTTCAAGAGCTAAAGATAAAATAATTGTTTCTCAACCACTATCTGTTAAAGATATTTTGGGTTATAGTTTTTTGAGGGATAAGGCTAATAATGTTGAAACTCAAGAAGAGGTACCTCAAGTTGCAATAGATGATGAAACAGAGAGACCTGAAACTACTATTGTTGAACCTGAAATATTTGAATCATTGGTTGAAATTCAAAATGAGACTAAAATTGAAGTTGTGAAAGAGGGAGTGCATGGAGGATAAGTGTCTAGTTTTCAAGGTATTCAGGAGAAATATGTTGTTTAAAATTTTGTTCAAGATGATATCATTATTGAAGAATGTGCTGATGATGCATCAGATGTTCACACTGAAGTGTTGCAGGGAGATTTTTCTATGGAAGCGTCTAAGAAAGACTCTGAGGAAAAATCATTAGATCATGCTGAAAAGAGAGATGAAGAAACAGTTGCAGAATCTTTTCCCCTAGTGTTGGTACTTCAAAGAACTGAAGATGAAAATCAAGAATTGAGTGTTTCTACTTCATTGAATCAAGAATTTGAAGAAATTTTCAAGAAGTTACAAAGACTACAGACTGAGAATGATTCTCTAGGAGAGCATTGGAATTAGAGAAGTTCAAATTTCAGAGACTGAAATCTATCATAGTTTCAATAAATGAAATTGAGAATTTCAAGAAGGAAATGATGACAGAAGTGGTCAAAATGAGATCAAAAATGGTTTTGAAATCAGATCTATCTGGTTTTAAAGAACATATGGAAACTCAGTTTGAGTCTATATTGTCTAGCAGAGCCAGTGGTTCAGGTACATCACCTTACCTCATAAAGATATTTCAGGCTATTACTACTGTAATGGACAATTTGAATGAGAGGTTGCCTGATCTTCAATGTAACAGTGCTCCATTGTCAATGTTGCTGGACAATCAGAAATTTTTAGTGCATTAGCTAACATCCAGTGAGCCAGGAATTAGAACAATTTTGAATCAGATGTCAGAGAAGCTATTACTGTTTATAGAAAAATAAGAAAGAATGCATGAGTTTTTCATTGTCAATTTAATCGAGGATATTCATATGACTCAGGAGAACAAAGAGCTAATTATCAGAATTGGAGATGGGATGATGAAGAGACTGAGGGAATGGCTTACCGAAATCAAAGATATTGTTCAGAGAAGATAGAACCTATCTTAACTCTAATATCCCTTTATTCCAGTGTATATCATTATCATGTACATACTGCTGTTTTTGAATGAAAATTTGTTACATTTTTCATTTGTTTATTTATCTATTTGTTTATCTATTTTTACTGTTTAATGTTTAAATATGCCAATATACTATATTACCTTACTAATAAATAGTTAATTATACAATTTACCTACAATTCAGTCCAATATTAAATGTGTTAAAATCCATGATTTATCATTCTTTTTTATATCACAAAAGGGGGATAAATTTGGATAAACACAACATTTAATTTTATGATTTTAAAACCTTATTTAAATGATTTCATGTATATTTTAAATAATTTTTATTTTATAAGGATATAAAATATTTATAAAGGAAATTTTATTTCTATTTTAACATTTTTGTTCTTCTACAAGCCCTCATGTTTTTTCATAAAAAAACAAATTCTTCCTTTTTTGTATCTTATTATTGAAAATCGCTTTTGAAAATTGATTGATTATTTGAAGATATATAAATAATTTCTTATGATTGATAATGAAATTTTATATGTGACATGTTAATAATTGGATTTTTAATGTGTTATGATTATATAATGGTACTTGGACATTTTATATGTGGCTCTGTTCTAAACCACTGATGGGTTGTTCAGTGATTAACTGATGATGGGTCATTACATTAAAAACGAGTGAAGGGTGGTTACTTGATAAATAAAAAATGGGTGGCTCTGACATAAAACAATGGCAGTTGGGTCTATGATAGCCCTCCAATGTATTTGGTAACAAATTCGACCATATGGTTATTCTATTTTTAATAATGAAATGTATCATATTCAATCACATGGGTTTTCAAATAATAAGAATAAAAATTAAATTTATGACCAAAGATACCGTTATGTTTTTTATAAGCTTGATTTAAGTTTTATGTTTATTTTTTGATTAAATAAAGGTTATGAAACAAACTTATTTCCAATGGATTTTTTTACTAAGTCTTATAGTTGAAAAATATTATTATATGAAAAATATTTCATGGGTTTTCATCTTTTCACATTACTAAATATTTACATTCTTTGTGTATCCATTATTTATATTATTTTTCTCATACCATTTTTAAAAAAACTCATAAGATTTATGGATGGGTAAGGTAATGGAAGGAGACAAGTTTAAAATCGACAATATTTTTCATGAAACAAATAATGATTTATTTTAAAGGTATTATTTATTTTGAATAGTGTATACTAATAAGAAGTCTCTACATTGAATTATGTGAGAAGTTAATTTATACGTTATAATGTAATTCTATAAAATTCTAAAATTGAAAGGATCCTGAATTTTATATATTATAAATTCTTGACTGAAACACAAGATTATGTAATGTTTAATGGTCAAGTCCTTATAATAATTAAAAATATAATTTAATTTTTAAAAATAATTTAAAACAAATATTTAGGAATATAAAAATTTATTTTTAAGGTATTTTTAAAAAAAATTAAAAAAAATTTAGAAAACAATGATTTGAAAGAAAAACAATTTCCAACCAAAGATTGAAATGTAGTTAGATTTGATTAAAACACTTTATAAAAGTTTTTATGTACCGATAAGTGTAAAAAATGGTAAATTAAATTCCAATGTCATTAGTAACAATATAATTATATCATTCATGAGAATTATAATATTTCAATATTAGAGATGTAATAATACATGATCTAGATAAATAATGAGATTGTAAAAAAAACTCTCAACACTTTAGTAACATTAAATCGTAATACCCTTGATGTAATAACATTTAATTAATAAAAAATAATTATAATAAGTATATTGATAACATAAAAATTCAATGGATTATTATATAAACCTCATAAAAAGAGATATTTGTATAACATAACAAAAGTCTCAAAGAAAGAAAATTGTTACAAAAATACATTATTGATTTGGTAAATATGAAATTTTAAAAAGCATGACAGAAATATCGTGAAATGAAAATTTAAATCCCCATAAATTTAGTTAAATAAAATCAATAAATAAAATTATAGACACTATATGCACCACATAACAATCACAAGTGGTTATTATGTCATATTTCTCACTGAAATGAAAGTTAAAGGAGATAAAAACCCTTACCTTGATTCTAACTTATCCCTTGTGTATTTATCTTCTATAATAATAAAATTATTTAAATAATTAATTTATATAGAATTATTTTAATTTTTATTATTAAATTTATTTTAATTGTTATAAATATATGTAAAATTTATTAATCTGTTACTTTTGTGTTGAATATTTGGACCATATTTGACATATTTGTCAAAAATGACATTGGTAGGTTGACTTTGGTAAAAATGTAATTATTTAAAAATATATAGAATAACAATCATGATATAATTATAATATTTATACATTAATAAAAAATTTAATAAAAATTAGGAAATATTATAAAAAATGACACGACATTACGATCATAGAGATGGTAGGTCTTACAAACATGTGAGTATCACTTCGAATTTTCAATGATAATTATGAAAAAGGTATGTAATATTTTATTTTTCTATAATAGTAACTATATCATCAATTCCCTTTTTTTAATTATATATATTTATATATATTTATTATGATGTAAAATAAATCGCATCTCTCCGAGGAAGTTGTAGTATGCATATCTATGAATGACGTTATAACTATTTTGGTGTTTGATATAGTAAAAAAATATGATATATTTTATTTCTTGAAAGATAATTACTTAATTACTATCATGATTAATTCCTTTGTATCATTAATATAATATAAAATTTTATTAATACTATATCATTATAGTTACCCTTATTACCTTCCATGTAACATGCTAGGGAAAAACGCTTCAAATGACTTTTCGAGAGTGTAGTACATCATACACAATAGTGATGTTTTCATATCTCATAAATTAAGTAATATAATAATGGTCATACGATAAAATGACAATATATGTATGATTATGTTATAATTATAATAAATATCATGTGTAACTATTATGTTTGTAATTATTTCCAACCTATATATGTGGTAATGGAAAAACGAATGACATCACTTCATGAGGCGGTAGTCTACCATACACTTGAACGATGATTTCATAACACATTATATGGATTCGTGTGTGGGTGTAGGTTATAACCTAAATATAACAAAAAACCCATATATTTTAGATAATTTTCTTAATATATAATCATGGAATAAAATGAATTGTAGGAGGTGGTGAATAAAATAAAATTAAAATACTTTTAAGAGAACATTAACATGTCTTCTAGTATCATCATTATGTTTTTCGTAAAACATTTAAAGGATTTATTTATAACCAACAAAGATCATCTAGGATGAGGTAAGGGTATTTTGGAGGTTGTTTGGTCTTGGTTTGGATGAGCCAAAAGTCTTGAGAGGTGTGAATAAAGAGGAAGATTGAGTCCCTTTCTATAGTCAAGGAGGAGTGATATTCATTTAAATACTCAAAATTATTTATATTATGAGGTCTCTATGTCTTTATATGAATGAAAATGGAATAATAATTTATGGGATGTATTATAGGGTCTATAAAAACATCCAAATCACAAAATATATATTTTTATAAATATTTTTTTATTAAGTTCTATGTTTCATTATTTTTTTATTTGGGGTTTTTTTATTCTTACTTGTTTTCAAACATATATAATTTATAAATTATTCAAAAATTTAAGTGAAAAGTATATGATAATATTGATCAATTTATTTAAACTATCATTTAAAAATCAATAAATAAAAAACTAATGTGGTTAGAAATTAAATTTTATCAGAAGAACATGTAATGGTCCGAAACATTTCATAAACCATAATTATGCAATAAATGATTTTAATATTTAGTTGTAAATAGATTCATTAAAAAAGATAAATTTCAACAATAGTGGAAGATATTTTCAATTTAATAGAATTTATCTTTAAATTTAAAGAGGATTTGTTTTCAATAGTTTTAAATGTATTAATAAAACATCAATTATTTTAAAATAACATTAAGGTTAATTTTTCACATTATTTATTTAATTTGAATTTAAAAAGTATAAAAATAATATTGGAATTAATATATTTTAATATTACAACTATGTATAATAATATAATAATCTAAAAAAATAATGAAACAAAATTACATTCTATTAACCTCACTTTTAATAATTTTAGTTTAATATTAATATTTAATTATTTAATAAATAATCCATGTGTTGGCATTTCAAAATAATATAATATAATTATATCATCTCTAATAATTAAAGATATATTATGAAGATAAATAAAAATAATTTATTTTTAGAACTAAATCTTCAATCTTATAATATTATTTTTTCCCTTTTCCCAAATCATTATAGACATTAAAAGGAAAAAATGTACAAATTATTTATTTTTCTTTTGTTATCTTATTATATTGGTTACATTCATGGTAATTTGTCCCAAAAACACCTAAATGTTACCCTACCATCATATAGTTTTAAATATGTCTATCCAATGGGTGTTGGATGGGTTTTGGATTGTTTTCAAACTATATAAGCTATGTTTTACTACTAAGAAAAATTATTTATACAATAATCACTTTAATTAATTTTAGCTCTTTTCATAAATCACTTCGAAAATATACTTAACTTGACCATATAAGATAAAATAAGTTATTATGGATCCAAATAAAAAATCCATTTTTCTAAATTCAATTAACATATGTGGAAAATATTAGTTTAAAATTAATCTTGCATACATTAAAAAAATTATTTTTTTTGTGGGAAAGTCCCAATGTTCACAATGTTTTTATATCCAATTTCAATATGAAATTAATTTAATTTTCATGATTAGGATAAAAAATGTATAACTGAACTATTTTTACTTTAAAAATAATTCAAATTATTATTTATCTATATAAATGATTTTGATAAATAGTCAGTTGTCAATAAAAATTCAATATTTTTCACTATTCACCAAAAACTGAAACATTACAAAAATATACCAAAAAAGTGCCCTATAAAAATAAAATAAATTTTAATTCGAAAAAGAATTTTTTTTTCTGAAATAAATTTATTAAAATGTCTAAATATAGTTTTAGATGAAGTTTACTATTAAAAGGTGGTAAAAATTACTTTAAGAAATATACAACTCTTTAGGATTAAAATTGGATTGGTTATTATTTTATGCCAATAAATTTTTTTGGATGAATTTAAAAAATTGATTGAATATATAAAATATAAATTTAATTAAGATTACTCATCTATAATTATTGATTTAATTTATTAAGGTAATAATCCATTGTTGTCATAATAATAGTTTTTCATGAAAATAAATCTTCCCTATTCAATTGGTTTTCATTTTGATTTATATTTAATTTATCACTAAAGAACACACTATATAAACATTTTAAGACCATATATTCAAAATTTAGTTAGTCTTACTCATTCCTTCCATTCCAATAGTAAGTTTATAACTTACATAATATTAATAGTTTTTTATTTTATTGTAAGACTAAGACATGTGGGTAACCAATGTTATCAAATATGATTGAAGTTAGTTGATACACAAGAAAAATGTGGTGTTCCATATAACTAATGAATATGTATTAATTTCATGTATTGCGATATATCAAATAATATAAATTAATTTAAAATGATATTTTTCTTAGAAATCTTGGGATTTCACATACAGTCTTATTTATAGAGGAACTATCCAATTGAATATCAATATCGATCATAATTGTCTACTTTTTTATTGAAATAAAAATTGACCCTTCATTAAAAAATTGATATTAGTTGAGATTTATAATCTTTTATCATCCAATTAGGCCTAATTTAAATTCATCGATTTATGATTAATGATAAAAATTCCACCTTTCATCAAATGCATGGAAACAATCCTATCACTCACACAACCATAATCCCATCATCTGATCAATATTGAAAATTCCCTTCATTTAGGGGGTTTTCAATCATTATCATATTAATAATTTTTAGGTGAACTATCTTCAATTTATTACTGAACCCGCTTTTTCTTATCCCCCTTTATGTTTTATGTCAATTAATTTATAAAATGTGTTAATATTTGATCAAATTATTATTAACAATAATTTTAGAAATCCAATACTATCCATTATTTATAACATTATAAAAAAAATTGTCCCATTATGATTCCCCATATGAATGTTTTATTCATCATTTAAATTAATCAATTCCTACACATTGTTTTGTTGAAATACCTATTTTGGTTTTCATTTTATGAAATCATACTACAACACTATCCCCCATTGGCATTACTTACAATTGATATGTGCTTAAAATTAATGTTAGATTAATATTATACATATCATTGAGTGATGAACCTCATTTCAGTCAATTTTTTATAAAATCGTACATCCATACCATTTATTCAGATCAATGTGACCATAAACTCTATAAACATGACTTCGATTCAACATTTAATAATCTACAGTAAAATTTCAAAATCTGTAAAGAATTTTATGTTTAATAAACTAAAATGAAAACCTATGAAAAATTTAAGAATAATCTATATATTTCATATATATTCATGAAATTGGAAAAATATCATAAAAAGTACATTAATGTTCAAAACTCATCGAATCTACAATATAAAAAATAAAAGTACAAAATTTATTTTTAGGACGACCATTCTCAGAAAGGGTTGTATCCATTAAAAAAGAATGCCCTCCCTTTTGTATTCTTTATCCTAGTTGATATGATATGTTTTCCTATAATGAAATTTGAATTCAAATTCATGAAGATTTTATTATAATTACACCAAATATGAAATTTTATTTTATTCTAATCACTATGAAAGTAATATTGGATCTAAATTATTATTCTAACCAGTATGACCTTGAATATCAGCTGTATAATGAAAATCGTATAACATTAAACTGTAGCCACTAAATACTAGATCATGATATAATATCATAAATTATAACCATATATGTAATAAGAAAATTTATATTGAAAATCTAAAACGGTTAATTGAGAAAAATTTGAATTTTCACTTATTAATCCTTTCAGTGCAGAAAACATTCAACAAGATTTTAGTATCTAACACATAGCCCCAGAAATATTACATATATGATTTTAGTATCTATCAATATTTTTATAATATAGATCCCACGTTATTACATGCTTACATTGGATCTCATAATTTTTAAAATTATTCCTAATTTTTTTAATTTATTGTTTACGTCTAACCCTTCATAATTTTTTTATTCAAAATAAAATTATAATTTTTCATTTAATTTATCAGTAGTCCGATATGTACGTGTATTGGAAAGAAAAAATCAAGTAATATGGTAAAAATCTTGTTGTACATATACAAATAACCCATACCCATTTAAGAAAATACATTTTAGAGGATAACAATATAATTTCCTCTTTTATCAAAAATAATATCATTGGACGATGGTGATGTTACAGTCTATATATATATATCATACCGATACTTGTAGAGAATATCTTTTTAGAATAGATACATCATGATGAATCATATTAAATAATTAAAACAATAATTTTAAATTCATATTTAAATGATGTACATCATTATTTTATATATTTAATGGATCTATTACTCTTTTTTATTTATTTTATCCTTTTATATGTTATTAGAGATAAATTCCAAATTACAATGACTTCATATTAATATAAATAAATAAAATTGAATCATAACTAATCTACTTGCATCCTTTTACGATAAAGTGGAATATTCAAATTTGGGGAATTAATCTATCGGAAAGAATCATTTCATTAGTTTATCAGAAAAATATAAAAGGTGAAGAACCATAAGAGGGAGTATTCCCATTGTAAACCGGAAAGTATGAAGATATAAAATTTAGGATAACCCTTCTAAATAATTTAAACTATTACTATTATTTCAATTATCATAACCATTATTTCAATAATATATGTGTCAAGTTTATTTGTCTCCACTATATTGGGGACTATATAGTTCATTAATTGATATTATTCCTTATTTTTCTATTATACTTACCATACAATATTATCTAATAAATATGTTTATTATTCAATGAAATCAATAATTCAATGGTCATCCTCATAAAAATTATCATATTTTTATTTTTATTTTAATAATATTTTGTACAAATAAAAAATATATTTTATCTCTCAAGCATACAGAGATGTAGAAAATGTGGTATTCATTACATTGAATTTTATCTATATGTGTGCTTATAATAAATGAATTTCTACTTTCCATTCCAAATCATATATCACTAATTTTATAAAAATAATTCATACCAAAAAATATTCATTATTAGGCATTCATACATTCATTTAAATTATATTTCTCACTATGAAAATCTCTATATAAATGTGGAGGATGTAATTTGAATCATAATAAAGGGACAATCATAAAAAAAATCATTCTTTAAATTGGATGAAATAGAATGGGTGTAATAAATATCCTAGATTGTATGTATTCATAATGGCGTGGTATAAAATCCATCTCATAGATGTTCATAACTTCTACCATCATAGTTCAACTATTAAACGTGAATGATTTTTTTCATTGTAATTTAATATGTGTATTAAAACACCATGTTCTGATATGTGGATTGGTTTCCCATGTTTTTTCATTATCTCTTATATATGGGATCTCCTCTCCATCAGTTAGAGTGTCTATCATTTTATAATTATTAGTATATATTATTTATTCACTCATAGTACTATGTGGGGATATTTGATCACACTTAATAATTTTCAGGATGATTTCCTTCCATTTTCCTTTACCACTAGAGTTTATTTTACATGTTTTAAAATGTGACCTGACTACTCATGTAATTACCCATCTCAATTCCATTCCTTTCTAAAACCCAACACATGTATAAACATATTTCTTTGATAAAAATCATATCATAAATCATTATTTGATATACAAGATATTATATCAACATTTTCTTGCATTACCTAAAATAATCAAGTGATCAAAGAGTTTTTCTCATCACATACCCAATATTAGACTAATGTGTTAAATATTTATAAATATCTTTATTTCCATACATATTGATATAATTCATAAAAATCATGATATGAACTATAGTCAATGTGGGAAAAGATTTATCCATATATAAATGAGCTGATATAAAAATGGATATCTGTTTGACTAGTCGAGAAATTATGTAAATCGGTGTTGTCTTGTTCATTTAGAGTAAACATGAACTCATAATCACGAACAAATTAATCATACATACCCTAGATATTCATATTTATTATAAAAATCTAATAAATATCCAATAATATTGGTAAAAAAAATTTGGGTAATGGATATATTTTTTGTAGATTCAAAACCTTTTAGAATTGTTGTTATCCAAACATTATAGGAATTAGATTGGCCAAGAATTCATTATGGTCCCTCACCTAATTGTCCATTTAAAAGAAAATTATAGTACTAAAATGGATGATAAAACAATAATAACTTTCTTCCATAGTTCAATGTACAAATATATACCAAAATTATATATTTAGACTCTCTTTCAAACATCTATTGAATATAATAATTACCATTTTAGAAACAATTCAGAAAATATTTTTGGTCGATGCCTTATAGACTATTAACATTAGATTGGATAACAACATTTCATATGATTTCCTTCATATAAAATATTTCAATATGATTCTATAATCTTATGAACATTCTTGAGATGACAATCCCTAAAATATTTTTCATTTATTATTGATCATTTGACCAAAAAATATACTAACAAATGATCATCAGTGAATATTAAAATAAGGATGACCCACTATATCCATATTATTTTCAATCAAATTTAGTATCTATATTCATATATAGATATTTCATAAAAATTCTCTAATAATTAAACAATGGGATAAACTCTTCATTTATATCTTGATAAAATAGAAATCCTCTTATTTTATAAATATATGAGAGACTAATTTCAACTTCCCTATATCCTAGAATGTATGTTTTTTTATCCGAAAATGAAAGAATAAAAAAAGAAGTCAATTTTATGATATTGAAAAATAAAAAACATTAATGGGTGGAATGATTATCAAAATTCAAGGGATTTTAATTAACTCTCAAACTCTTGGTAACATAGTGTAACTCAGTAGGTCCATGATGAATTTTCTGTAGAATTTCTTCTAGAATGGAGTTCACATTGAAAAATATATCATCTCTTATGATCCGATAAAGAAAAAAATTTGGATTTTATATTATTATAATATGATTGGTTGATTTGTGTGAATTCCATTATTTATCATCAAGGATAAATTTACAAGGCAATATTATGTACTTTCATTACTTTTATAGATGATTTTTCTATCAAAATAAATATTTCATAAAGTATAATACTATATTAATAAAACCACGTAGATAATAGGTTTTTGTTTAAACCAAGAACCATTTCATATATAATAAAACCAAATCTAAATAAATTTATACTTTTTAAAAGGTATAGTAAATCAAATCAATTTATATAAGTCTTGAGACTACAAGATGAAATTTTCAGAATAAATGTGATGTGTCAATTATGATATCATCAACCATTTCCTAGAAGAATAATTTAGATGTTCCAGAAAAGGTCCCATTTTATTTTTTGGATCATATCCATTAATGAATACAATAACTATTGTGATAGTGTATAAAAAATGACCAAATAATTCAATAAGGTTCAATTGAATATAGTATATGAAAAATTAAGGGAAAATTTAATGATGTAAAAATATTTCAACGTGATCACTTATTCCAATGTGGTGAGACCATCCATATAGTATTTTTATGTCATGATGATAATTATTAATTTATAATCACATCCTGACATATAAGTATTATGAAAAAATGGCCAACTTATATGAAATGACACAGTGACAAAATATTCTGTATTTTTTCATGTAAGTTCGTCTAACAACATCAATCTCCCTATTTATAAAAGATAAATTTTCCACCCCATGATTCCACAATAAATATTTTATAACAATGGATCAAAAAAAATATTTTTTTATTACAATAGTAGTTTACACCCTTCATCAATATTAAACCCTAACAAATGTTATATTTTCCATTGAATTTGATCATTTTTATCCTAAAAACAAATTCTATTCAAATGGGATTGTTTAATGTTCATAGGTTATTTTCAAAATAATAACATTAAGTTTAGTGGAAATATTTTCAAAATATTTGATAAACGTGAGTTCATTGACCATGATGAATCCATTTGGGTGTTTCATATCAAATTCTTATAGGTTTACCCTATCAAGGAATTTTTTGTACAACATATTAAATCACCACAAGTTCTACCTCATTCTATGAAATACATTTTTAATAAGCCAATCCTATGTTATTTGGGTGGTGATTAAAATGGCTCATTTCCTGAGGGTGTGACACATCTAAAAGCACCCCAGATCTCTAACTTTGACACATATAGTTCCCTAATAAATATATCGCAAATAAATCATATTTACATAAAAATTAATTTTAATAACTACCATATCAGATTTTTAAATCAAATCCAAATTGAAGTAGAAGGAAAAGTAGTGTAATTGAGTTATCAAAGGGGTTTGTACATATTTTGTTTTTGGAAGATCACTCCAACAATATATTTATGTAACTAGGATTAAGTGACACATCAATGGAGATATCATTGTAGGAAGTGATTGAATATGAGGAATATTCTTCCATTCGATGTTGACCAATCTTCATTAGCCCTAAATGGTAAATTTGGGTCCTCATTTACCATAATCATTTATCTGAGAAAAATTATAAATTTTCACTTTATTTTCCTGTAATATTTTTTTATAATACATTGACCTATGTCTAACCCTCAACAGTTATATTTTACCCAATATAAAAAAATTTCATCCTGATATATGTGACATTATTATATTTTACTATCAAATAGACCTTACAGTAATGTGATACATTAATAATTGAAATCCATAATCCTTTAATATATCCCCACTTATTTTAATCCATAGACAATGATCATCCAAGTATGGTAACTAATGTATTCTTATAATAGTGTGGATCTAAAATGTTATGGATACTCAAGAAAAATCTCTTTGATTATAAAATACCAGGTAAATATAGAATATGAAAATTTTATATTTAGTAATAATTTGTAAATAAATATTAATTTTACTTTAATGAGGATTATATGTTCGATGGCGTACCTGACATACAACAATGGGTTTCTCTGAAATCCCATGTTGCCAACAAGGCTGAGTCATATTGAAAAGTAATAATATAATATTATTTTAAATGGTAGCTAATGCCTAGCCGTTTTATTGGCGTGAATGAACAAAACTACATATATTATGATTAAACATATTTTTTAATTGTTTTTACATTTATTAAATAAAATTTAGAGGATTAAAATGAGAACGAATCCAATTTTAAGCATGAAAAACTCTAATATTATTAAAAATATTTTTTACCGCCTTTTGATGGAAAACCCTCTTTAAATCTAGTTTTTTCACTTTTATATGCTTTAATTGACAAAATAAACTTCTTATTTAGAATCAGGACATCCAAATTTACATTGGGTCAAATTTCATTGTTTTTCTAATAAAGTTCAAGTTTTCATTAATAGTGAAAAATATTACATTTTAATTCAAAACTAGCTCTTAATATAGTTTATATATATCAGTAGATTCTAATTTTAATTGTATTTAATGTTTAATTTGATTATATTTTTATTTTTACTCCAATTTTGGTCATTGGAAGTAATTTCACTTTGAAATTGGACATAAACAATTGTCAATCTTTTGAAAGTTATTTTTTCTTAAAAAAAGCATTTAGTTTCAACAACAGAAATAAAATTTTAATTAATTTCTACAACTTCTTTGTTTTTAATTTTGAAAAATGTATTATGTATTTTGAATCAGGAGTACCATTTTCTGTAAATAGGTATCTTTTATTTTTAGACATTATGAATAATAACTCTAGTAAATATTTTATTTACCATGGTTAAAGGGTAAATCATTTAAATAAGGGTAAAAAATAATATTATAATAATACTAAATTACCCTAATAATGTCCTAATACTATTGGATGATACATGTCCGACCAAGGGTATCCTTGGGTCTATTTTGGGACCCCATGGAGCCACATGTAAGTGAAAATGAAACATTATAAAAATTAATTTAATGTTATGGAAAATGTAACATAAACATATATCATTAAATAAAACAATTTTTATATGTAGTTATGTAAGTTATATTTTCAACTATATATAGTTATTTGAAGATAAAAGTATTTTCCATATCATTGTATTTTATTTGTAATTTTTATACATCAAATCAATAATGTTATTTATGGAATAATGATTATGTAATGATTACCTTGATAATATATGTTTTAAATAAATGTGATTATAAATATGAAAATAAATTTATTTTGAAACTTTTAATGCCATCTATAAATTTTATGAATGATTATAACTTGTTATATTTGAATTAATGTATGTTTTTCAAATGAATAATTTTTCTATAGATTATTTAAAAGTCTTCATATTAATAGTTTATAAATTGACATAAATGTGTTTTTAAAATGAATACTATTATATTAAATGATAAAATAATCCTAAAAATATATGATTCGGCCAAATTAAATATATGATAATAAAAATTTCATTATGGAACCATTTTTGGATCTCTTTCAATTTTATAGTAATTATATCAACCATATAGTAGGAATATACAAAAAAATATTCTAAAAGTTAAATAAGTTAACAAAGGGTTAAAAAAATGATAAAGATTAAAAAATATCCAAAAAAATGTACAATTATTATTGGATGAATTTATTTTGACATATACTCAACTTATCTTTGAATTAAATTAGTTGGGGACCTTTTTAAATCAAGATTATCTTTATAATAAAAGAACATTTTCAAACTTTCCTAAAGAGCCTCTCCTCCCTCTTATAAAAAGCCAACACCTCCAACTCATTACATAGAAATCTAAAGCCCCATGGATCATCCAATATATGAAAAAATAATATTCCAACATCCCACTCTACCTCCTAGAATCATTACCTTTGGTATAAGGAACATCAAGAAATCTTTTTTATTCAAACCAAAGAAGGTTACACGATTTAAAGGTTACATCTTCCCTCAAGTTCCCTTCTTTTATTTTACTTCATCACTATCTATGCTCTTATTATTCTTTGAATACATAAAAAATAACATCTTAAATATACTAGGTTGTTTTTATGAGAATTATTCAACCTACACTTACACACATTTCTGTCTATTGGATACGATCATATTGTTTCTGTGGACGGCGAACTACTGCCTCCCGAAAGGATGATTTTTCAATTATATCCTACCACCCCTGATGGTGTCCATTATGATTTATATTTATATATATGTGATATATAGTATAATTATCTATTGTCTATTTTTTTAATCTTTCATTTATACTATACCTTTATGGTTTTCATAATGGGTAAAAATGATAATTTCATTTGGGGAAGTGGGGACTACTTCCCCCTCAATGTAATATGATTCTTTCATGCCATATGTGTAATGTATAAAGTATGGAATTAACGAAATTATATATAATATTATATAGGAATTATAATATAACTATGTATCCTAAATTTTTCATTCCATTAAATAAGAAATATAAATAAAAGTAGCATTAATGCGTACATACGGCTTGTCGTCTCCATGAACGTTGCATTTCGGTTCTTATCCCCAAATTTTATGTACTATAAGAAATAAATATATATATAATGGATTTATATGATATATATGATATATTAGTCATCAATATCATTCTGGAGATAATGAAATTTTGACCACATGGACTATTTTTAATTTTAACAAGTTCATTTTTTACTCAAGTACCAAATATCTAAAAAATTACTATTATTAACTTAAATGATCATGTAATGTTTATAGTGTGGTAATAAGTGATATAAAAGGAATAATAATCTTGAAAAAGGTTCTGAGTCAAGTAAGAATTAACATTAGTTTATTATTCAGAAGATTAGAGAACGAACGAGGAAAGTTGAACATGAGGGAAGGGACATCGTCTCAATATCCTTTCATTGAGGCATACTTTGATTTATACATGACATTATTTTATATGGGGTATAACCCCTTTTAAATTTTCATTTCATTCAAAGGGAATCATTTTTTCTACATATAATTTTACTAAACAATAAAGGGATGGATTATTTTTAATAGACCTGGTGACAACGACCTTTCCACTGCCACGAGCATTATTTTGATATTTGGATTCCATGACAAGTTGAAATATCATTAAAAAGAAAATAAATACCATATACCCTTTTTAGGTATTATGGTACTGAAAATGGTTTTGAGAAATCATTGGTTATTTATGTGTCTTAAAATTATATGTGGACATGTTATCCTTCCTTTATGATTGTTTTATGTGTAACAAATATGTTATGATTTCTGGGAATTGTTTACATATACGGGTGGTTTAGTGATAAACCGTGGGTGGGTGAGACCATGATAGCTCTCCAATGCATTGGACAGCATGATAGAGGTAAATATTAATGTTTCTCCAAAAAGATTTGGTGAATATACTATGATGTTTATTCCAAAAGTTACTCCATAAGTAGAAATGAAAGCTATAATTTAAGTATGATATGGATGCCACAAGTAACCTTTATGATTTATGATTTCAATTTGTTATTCATAGATCTTATGATTTCATGAGGTATGTTAAAGAGCTTATGTTTTGTATGTATTGATAGACTAATGTTTTCTTCCTTTATTTTATAACCCTTACCGATCTTTTTATGCGCATCCCATGTTTTTGAAATGTTTTTCATAGGGTATAAGGAATGGTAAGAGAACAGGAGAAATAAATAAGATTTGTATGAAGAAAAAAATTCTTGTATTCTTTTAAGAGTCCTAATTTTATGAAAAAATGGATACTTTCTAGAAGTTTGACCTTTTTAATATTTGAGATTAAATGAAATAGTTATGGCCTACATCTATAAAACTCTTAATTGGAATAAATTCTCAATGTAAATTATTATCTTAATTAAAGATAATTTAATGTTTATGGTTGGGGCCTTACAGTTGGTATCATTGGTCGGTTTAGATAAGTTTATAGGTTGGGGAGTTATTTAAACATAAGTGACATAACCATAATTTATAGAATGTTATAAATATTCATAGTTATTTTATATAAATTTAATGAGTTTAAGATAACATGAATAATTATATCTTAGTATTTACCAACCTCATAAGAAATTATATGATGATTTTACTGATATACTCACACTGAAATTTTTGGTTTTAGTAAATTAATGGATCTGCAGGGACTAAAGTAATAATGGATGTGAAAGAAACTGTGTTGGTTTTCTAAATAAGAAAATGAATGAAATGAGAGCTACAATAAGAACTCTTGTGGTTTTGCTCAACCAACTGTTTAGAGTCATGATTGACCACTTGACCCTATGTGATTTTCATAAGTCATCATTTATGTGACAAACAAATCCCCATGGAAGTTCATGTAATAATCATAAAGGTAAGTATATAAAAAACTTTGTGTCAAGGATGTGGAAATAAACACCAAGGAAAATTAATCAAAGGGGCAGGAAGATTCTATTTATATGGTAATGAAGGTCAAAAGAAAATAAACATCCATGGAACAAAATAAGCATCCATTTGAATCTAGAAAAGGGAATAAAGATCCTTCCAAAAGATTAATTAAATGATTTAAATGTGGTGGGAATGGTAATTTATAAAATATATGTCTTATGAAGAAGGTTTAAGAATGGGATCATCTTGAACGTACAAATATATTTTTACCAATTCCTAATGCCATTCCATTAGAGGATGAGGAAACTGGAAATAACCTATGAAAGGTACGAATTATTTCATAGTTGATGTATTATCATTATTGAATCCTAGGATAGGGTTCATAATTTTTTATAGGAAAGATGCATGACAGAATTAGTTGGAAAATAATGGTGAATTGATCCTGAATAACTTGGAATTATTAAGAAGTTTACGTATGAGGAATTCAAGATTTATGGTAGATTTTTTGATGACAAAATAATTTGAATTATTAAGGCTCTTTTAAAGATATGATTACTCTGGAATAATTTTTCTAGTACAAGTATCCCTGCTCTTTGAAATATGAAAACATTATTCAAGGAAGAATAATGTTTCCTTATGTGGAAATAATGTATAATTTCAGGGGTTCATGTGATCTTATGTTTCTGTGTAAATTATAAGACATTAGTTTTTGGGCTGCAAAATGTGAGGAATGAAATAGCCTTTGTGGTTAATAAATGTTGTGATTAATTTTTAGGATTTTTTTATTTTTTCAGAAATGTTATAAAATTATATATTTTTTGATGTGGGACAACATGCAGACTGTGTGACAACCCATCATGTAGAGACCCGACACTTAACATACATAGACATTACATTACTTTTGCGCAATACTTAGTACATAACAAAAACACACACACAATGTCCGTAATAGTTCAGTGTCTTTGGAAACTCGGAATATAATCTTCTAATCATGGTGAAAGATCTTCAACATCCCCCATAAAGATCTTATTTTTTTTAAACATAAATACATTCTTTATATCCTGGGTAAATGAAAACATAAAATGGTGAGCTCAAATGCTCTGTAAGGGTAAACAAAAGAAATATCAATCACGTCATATTCTTAAGAACATATCTTTTGGAAATCTTAACCTGCAAAAGAGATCATAATTTCATAACATGGGATAAATCATAGAAGTGAAATGTAATCCCAATAATCATAACATAAAACATGAAACATTGTGGCATACACACATAATCATAGAGAATCATTTCTTATTAGTCAACACTCATTGCCAAGACTATCTTAGTGGACAAAGTCCCTCTCTGAACCGAGTTCACTCCTCGTTTCAGTCATGTTTCACTGAACTGGTATAACCTACCATTCCAGCCATGTCTATCTAATGAGATATAAAATCTTTACCCAATGCATTGTAGGGAGATATAGGTCCCACCAATCTCATATTGATACCATTATTATGTGTGCCACAAAATCATAAATCATACATCATTGCATAACCCATGTAATAAAAATGGGATTCTTAAACAACATGACATCATAAAACAATTCATATAAGATAAAGGAATTCAAAAAAATAATTCCATCACAACATAATCAAATCAATGTAACAATAGGGATAGAAACATAACCCTATATTATCTTAGATAGAAAATAATTTTGATAAAACACTTGAAATCCATTCTTGAGGAAAATATCATTTCTACTTCAAAAAAATTTTCCTTTCTTAACATGTCATACAATTTTAAACTAAAAGAAGTTGATTAAAAATAAACTTGAAAACTTGTAAAGGAAGGTTCTGGGAAATAATGTTTTAAAAATACATTCACGTCGTATAAGTTAAAAAAACATTCTTCTCGTACTTTTGTCGGAAAAGTCAAAAAGTACCTCGTACGACAAAAGATTCCCTTCATATCTTTTACTAAAAAAACTCAACGAAGGGTAAAATTGGATTTAAACAATTATAGGTGTATGGAAATAATATCACATATTGAGGAAACACGGATTTGGATGATAAAATACACCCCAGTAAATACCCATGTATAAACAATCTCGGATAAAATGAGATTGTGATATTTTCCCTTACCTTAGGTCTGATTTGCTTCGTAAGTGTCCAAACCTCCTGTATAAAGATTTAAATAATGTTATAGACTTATTCAAGAATCATACTTATTGTTATGATATCATATATAGTCATATTCTTAGCTTATTATTAGTAATATTTCATTACTACTTGTTACTCGGGTGTTTATTACTTTTTTGTTCTTATGTGTGTTTGTCAAATAAATTCTTATTCTTCTCTTTAGGTTATAGATACCTCATTTAAAAAATGGTATTATTGTAATATATATAATATTAATTCATTCAATTCATTTATATAATCATTATGCAATGAAGATCATGTAGAACGAATGACATCACATCGAGGAGACGGTATTCCGTACGTACGCACGAGCGATGATATCGTTCCCATGATCGTGGAATTGAATTGGAGTGTATGTATACTATTTCAGAATCAACATCACTTTTTAATAGTCATATATAGTCATTATTTACACCATTATACACATCCAAGTAAGGTGGTGGTGGAAAATAGATTACACCATGGCGTGGAGACGGTATTCCGTACGTACGCACGTGCGGTGATTTCTTTCTCCGTAGGGTGGATAGATGGTGAAATAGGGTTGTTTCATACTTATAATAACATATTCTTATATTAGTGATATTGATGTTATTACTTCATAATGAAACAACTAAATAAGAAGAAGTGGAAGAAGAAATAAAGATGAATGAATCGGTAACAGACATTACATCTTCTTTGAAGTGCTTCTTTGAGACCTCCTTTTAGGGTACTAAAATATGTATTTGAAGAAGACCAGAACCTCTAGGATATTTCTAGGGAAGTGGAGAGGAGATATTTTCAGGGTTTGGCCGTGCATGAAGGCTCAAAGTGGTGTGAGGAAGAGGGAGGAGGAGGTGCCCTTTTATAAGGGAGGAGAGGGGTACCTTTGGAATAACTAAAACTATTATTTTATTATAAAGTCAAATTCTGTTTTAAATAGCTCCAAATTGATTTATTTCGAATATAAGGTGGGTATGGGTCGAAAGTATCTCATCCAATAGAATTTAGACAAGTTTAGGTTCCTATTTTAACATTATCATTTAGATTTAACATTAAGTAAAATAATTTTACTTTTACCGTGTCTTCTTGTGTTCTTATACTATAAGGTTAATAAACATACTATAAGAAGCCAAAATAACCAAACGTTGTTTATTATTAATATATATAACCTTAGATAAGTAATTTTTCCGAACCTCAGATTTTTAGGAATAAAATAACAATTAATAATATAATATTTGTTTTAAAAACTATTTTATGTCAATTTTGATACTATTTAGTAATTGATTTTTTTGAAAATCATAACAGAATGATTAGTTAGAAAAAAGTTCATTAAATCAATTCTAATATGTCATATTAACCAATAAAATTAGTTTAATTCATAAAAAATCTTAAATTACATTTATTTGGGTATTTATAACATCAATTATGTCAATATTTCATTAATAAGACAATTACTGCATCATCTTTGTGTCATAATAAATGATAATTATTTAATCCCCAAAATTTCTAAATATATTCCTATGATGTAGATAATTTTATAATCTTTCTGGAGACTATTCATTTTCTAAGTTTCATGAAGTGTATCACTAAATTAAAATTATTATACTTATAAGATTCAAGAAAGTGACATGTTGTCACATTCTTTGGTTTGAATAATAATTAAATTATTTTCATGGACAAAAGTCCATTAAATGAGTCTAATCCGACCCTTACATGATATGGGTCGACTTTTAGTCATCCAATAGTATTTTGAAATGTGTTAGGGTAATTTTATAATAGTATATTTAGCCTTAATTACCCGATTTACCTTTAACAATGGTAAATAAAATTTACCGTAGTTACTATTCATAATTCCCAAAAATAAAAAGTAGCTTATTAACATAATTTGGATCCACTGATTCAAAATATGGAATCCATTTTTAAAAATTTAATACAGAAAAGTTGCAGAAATTAAATTAAAATTAATCCCGTTGTCGAAAGAAAACGGGTTTTTCTTTAAAACATTGAAAAAGATTGAATTGATTTATCATACGAATTCAAGGTAGAATCAATGCTAATGACATACATTATATTAAATGGTAAATATATATTCTATCTATACTTTAAAACCATTCAATATTATAATTTAACCATATAAAGTATTGCGATGAAAAAAGTTGTTTTTAAATAAAATATAGCGTGTTTTTACTATTCATCAAAATATGAAAGTTACCAGAATAATATGAAAAATTTATCCAAAGTAAATTTTTATTTCATGATTCCAAAGAAGAATTTTATTTTGTAAAATTGAACTTATAAACATGTCAAAAACTAGATTTATAGTGGGTGCGCCATCAAAAGGCGGCAAAACTGCATTTTTTTAAAAATACTTATTTTACCCGAAAAATTTATTTTGTTCTTATACCCTGTTTTAGAAAATGTGTAAGATGAATAATAATGTTATAAGATTCAAAATTTTGTTAATACTATTCATAACGGCTAGTTCATAAAAATATTATAATAATATATCGTTGTTTAGTAAAACCCGGTATTGCGTACAACACACGCTATCGATGAAGGTCACGATTGCGTGTAATGCAAGACAAGTTAGGGTTGCGTGCTGTGAAAGAATCCTTCGTTGTTTCGTATAACATAATCCAACCATATTTCATTTATACATTGAATATATATATATATATATATACTCAATGTTGCGTATAATAACTATTATCAAAATTGTGTGTAACACGATCCAAGAATAGAGTTGCGTATACTAAAAGCTAATACGGTGTTGCGTATAGCGCAAGGTAATCTTGGTGTAGCATACAACACAAGACATTAATGAAATTAAAAGAATATTTTTCATAAAATCTCAGGGTGTTACATTCTACCCCCCTTAAAATGAATTTCGCCCTCGAAATTCATTGGGGTTATAAATGGTTTACTATTCAAAAGTTTCTTAAATAGAAACCCACATCGTAAATAAGAATACCAAAACCAATATTTAAAAACAAAAGTATGAAACGTAACGGTTACCCAAATAAACTAATCACTGGGTTTCCACATAGGTGAAAATATGGATATGAAAGATAAATCTAACCATCATGTTCTGATGGAGAGTGGTATAGAACATTGCTATGGAAACGCCAGCAATCACAAAGCCATAAATTTTTGATGATCTAAGGTAACATCTGATTCATCAGATATAAGAGCACTAGGTAACATTTTTGGTTTTCATGATCATTTCCCTAAAGTTGATGAAATTGGAATTATAAGAAATACATTCATGATTTTGGTATAGTCTCACCATTTTTCGTTCTTTGGACAATTTCCACTTCATCTCTTAATGAAATGAAGTTGAATTTTTAATTTGTGATGTTTTAGCAGATCATGTGAGAGAATTATGGGTCCTTCCATCTGTCTCAAACAAAAGGAAAGAAAAGTTATCAAAAAATACATAAGTCCATCTATAGTGAGATTAATCATATATGGTTCCTAAAATGGGCTTATACTTCATATATCATACTGCTTAATATAATAAAACTAGTTTCTACTAAACAAGGACTTCTTGTAGGCCTGTGGTAGGCGATAAAGGCCAGTCACACTTCAGTTGTGGGTTCGATTCCCACACCCTTGTCCGACGCGATGGGTTGTCGCCCGTCCTGTAGGTTGTCCTTTTTCTAAAGCTATATTACTATAACATCCCATCAACAATATCAAAAAAATTATCCTTAAACAATACTAACACATGTCCAACATAATCAATTCTAATATTTAGGCTTATCTAAAATACTTCGGTCCAAGATCATAGTATAAAGAAAATAATCACGTGTATGCCATCATTTATCCCCCATATATCATAAGATATATCTTGTTGGTCAAATTACAAACATGTGAATACCTTAATCATGTATTCTCTTGAAGAATGAATATCCATTGAACCTTAGTGAAAACATGAATGCAGTTAAAAGTTAACACTTCCCACATACCAAAATCCTCAAAATTCTATATACTCAAACCATGATATCACTTAGTCCTTATATCAATAATGAGCTCATGAATACTATCAAACATATTAGATTCTCTTCATCCCTTCATTATGTGCATATCATCTTCTTTCCAAAAATATTTCAATCACTTTTCATGGTTACTGATGCCATAAAATTATTGAAAACCACAATAGACCAATACATAAATATTCCAATATTCCACGATACTATATACAACATTATTCTGGAATCCCATTACATAAACACTTAATCATTCCCCCACATCGTTGTCATATTCAACATCGCCAATGGTGATCGCATGTGACTTCCCTTTGTCATTTTCCTTAAGTGGTTTCTCATGTCGATCATCACTAACCCCTGGATTAGGGCATTTATTAGCATAATTCCCCATTTCCTTGCACTTGAAGCATTGAAGTGTAGTAGGTTCATTCTATGTATCCCTTCCTTTGTTTGCATCATTAGGCATCTTCTTCCCATAATTGCGGCATTCAAATGCCCGATGACCTTCCTTTCCACATTTGAAACATTTACTTATCCCTTTGAGACAATCTCCACCATGCTTCATTCTACACTTTGAGCATAAGGAAACATTCATCTTCATTTCACCATTATTCTGAGATTTCTCCTTGAAATCCATCTTTCGTTTCTTGTCAAAACTATGAGATGGATAAGTAACACCAACTTCCATTTCTACCTTGATAGCACAACGCACAATTTCTTCATAGCTACTCAAGTCTCTTATAGCTAATGCCCTTCAAAGATTTGGTATTAAGCCACTGAAGAATTGATCAACATTACTTTCAGGTTGGATGATAAATCCAGATGCATACCTTGCAAGCCTTGTAAAATTCGCTTCGTATATACCAACATATTCATCATCCTTTTGCTTTAGTTCAAAAACTCCTTCTCCATCTTTGTTCGAAGAATACGAGGGAAGTACTTATTGAAAAATAAGTTCTTGAACTCGTCCCATTCTATGGACTCAATTTCATCTCTTTTCTTCGTATTCTTGATAAGATTCCACCATTGATCAGCTTCACCTTCCAAACGATATACTTCTAAGATGAATTTATCATGTTCAAAACATTGAAGAACTGAAAATATCTTTTTATTGGTACTGATCCATTGTTCAGCAACAAGTGGATCAGAAGACCCACTGAAAGAAGGTGGACGTTGCCTCATGAAGGACTCAATAGATTGTTATTCCCTTCTCTGCTCATTTGGAAGTCCAGAATGATTCATATCTTGTGTAAGTATAGCAATAATATTTTTCACTCCATATCCCAAAACATTTGTTTATTTAGGAGGACAATCATTGCATTGTCCATTACATTGATCAACACGGTTCCTTCGGGTTCCATCCATCGTCTAAAACCCAAAAAGAATAGTGTGAGAGGCAAAAATCATGCTAGGGAAAACAACATAATAAAGGGGGAGTACCTTCAATATCTAACATCTTAGGTTTAATTCTATGATCATTAGCGTAATTCTTGTACTATAACCTATACGTATACTTAACCTTAAGGACTTCCCTAGACATACCTTAGAAATATCTCTCGGGATCTCACTAAAGTTCTCACATCCTAATTTCCAAAGGTTAACTAAACCTTTCCTCTGATACCAACTGTAGAGACCCGAATCATAACATACATAGACATTACATTAATTTTGCGGAATACTTAGTACCTAACAAAAACACACACACAAGGACCGTAATAGTTTAGTGTCTTTGGAAACTCAGAATATAATCTTCTAATCGTGGTGAAATATCTTCAACATCCCCATAAAGATCTTCTTTTTCTTAAACCTAAATCCTTTCTTTATATCCTGGGGAAAAGAAAACATAAAATGGTGAGCTCAAATGCTCAGTAAGGGTAAACAAAAGAAATATCAATCACATCATATTCATAAGAACATATATTTTGTAAATTTTAACCTCCAAAAGAGATCATAATTTCATAACATGGGATAAATCATAGTAGTGAAATGTATTCCCAATAATCATAACATAAAACATGAAACTTTGTGGCATACACACATAATCATAGATAATCATTTCTTATTAGTCAAGACTCATTTACAAGACTATCTTAGTGGACAAAGTCCCTTTCTGAACCGAGTTCACTCCTCGTTTCAGTCCTGTTTCAATGAACCGGTATAACCTACCATTTCAGCCATGTCTATCTCATGAGATATAAAATCTTTAACCAATGTATTGGAGTGAGATATAGGTCCCACCCATCTCATATTGATACCATTCTTATGTGTTCCACAAAATCATAAATCATACATCATTGCATAACCCATGTAATAAAAATGGGATTCTTAAACAACATGACATCATAAAACAATTCATATAGGATAAAGGAATTCATAAAAATAATTCCATCACAACATAATCAAATCAATGTAACAATAGGGATATAAAATAACCCTATATTATCTTAGATAGAAAATAATTTTGATAAAACACTTGAACTCCATTCTTGAGGAAAATATCCTTTCTACTTCAAAAACATTTTCTTTTCTTAACATGTCATACAATTTTAAACTAAAATAAGTTGATTAAAAATAAACTTGAAAACTTGTAAAGGAAGCTTCTTGGAAATAATGTTTTAAAAATCCATTCATGCCGTATAAGTTAAAAAAAACATTTTTCTCGTACTTTTGTCAGAAAAGTCAAAAATTACCTCGTACAACATAAGATTCCTTTCATATCTTTTAATAAAAAAACTCAAATAAGGGTAAAATTGGATTTAAAAAATTTTAGGTGGATGGAAATCAGATCACATATTGAGGAAACAGGGATTTGGATGATAAAATACACACCAGTAAATACCAATGTATAGACAATCTCGGATAAAATGAGATTGTGATATTTTCCATTACCTTAGGTCTGATTTGCTTCGTAAGTGTCCAAACCTCCTGTATAATGATTTAAATAATGTTATTGACTTATTCCAGAGTCATACTTATTGTTATGATATCATATATGGTCATATTCTTAGCTTATTATTAGTAATATTTCATTACTACATGTTACTCGGGTGTTTATTACTTTTTTGTTCTTATGCGTGTTTGTCGAATAAATTCTTATTCTTCCCTTTAAGTTATAGATACCTCATTTACAGAATGGTATTATTGTAATATATATCATATTCATTCATTAAATTCATTTATATAATCATTATGCAATGGAGATCATGTAGAACGAATCGCATCACATCGTGGAGACGGTATTCCGTACGTACGCACGAGCGATGATATCGTTACCATGATCGTGGAATTATATTGGAGTGTATGTATACTATTTCAGAATCAATATATCTTTTTAATAGTCATATATATTCATTATTTACACCATTATACCCATCCGAGTAAGGTGGTGGTGGAAAATAGATTACACCACGGCGTGGAGATGGTATTCCGTACGTACGCACGCGCGGTGATTT
This sequence comes from Viscum album, assembly GCA_963277665.1. Classification (NCBI taxonomy): domain Eukaryota; kingdom Viridiplantae; phylum Streptophyta; class Magnoliopsida; order Santalales; family Viscaceae; genus Viscum; species Viscum album. The sequence continues at coordinate 1,704,418,178 of OY728143.1, read as the reverse complement.
ATTTCTCCGTAGGATGGATAGATGGTGAAATTGGGTTGTTTAATACTTATAATAACATATCAGTATATGTGTGATACTGATGTTATTACTTCATAATGAAACAACTAATGAAGAAGAAGCGGAAGAATAAATAAAGATGAAAGAATCGGTAACGGACATTACCTCTTCTTTGAAGTGCTTCATTGAGACATCCTTTTAGGGTACTAAAATAGGTCTTTGAAGAAGACAAGAACCTCTAGGATATTTATAGGGAAGAGGAGAGGAGAAATTTTCAGGTTTTGGCCGAGCATGAAGGCTCAACGTGTTGTGAGGAAGAGGGAGGAGGAGGTGCCCTTTTATAAGGGAGGAGAGGGGTACCTTTGGAATAACTAAAACTATTATTTTATTATAAAGTCAGATTCGGTTTTAAATAGCTCCAAATTGATTTATTTCGAAACTAAGGTGGGTATGGGTCGAAATTATCTCATCAAATAGAATTTAGACAAGTTTATGTTCATATTTTAACCTTATCATTTAGATTTAACATTAAGTTAAATAATTTTACTTTTACCGTGTCTTCTTGTGTTCTTATACTATATGGTTAATAAACACACTATAAGAAGCCAAAAGAACCCCAAGTTTTTTATTATTAATATATATAACCTTATATAAGTTATTCATCCGAACCTTATATTTTTAGGAATAAAATAACAATTAATAATATAATATTTGTTTTAAAAACTATTTTATGTCAATTTTTACACTATTTAGTAATTGATTTTTGTGAAAATCATAACAGAAATATTAGTTCGAAAAATGTTCATTAAATCAATAATAGCATGTCATATTAACCTATAAAATTAGTTTAATTCATAAAAAGTCTTAAATTACATTTATTTGGGTATTTATAACATCAATTATGTCAATATTTCATTAATAATACAATTACTGCATCATCTTTGTGTCATAATAAATGATAATTATATAATACCTTAAAAATCTAAATAAATTCCTATGATGTAGATAATTGTATTATCTTTCTGGAGACTATTCATGTTCTAAGTTTCATGAAGTGTATCACTAAATTAAAATTATTATACTTATAAGATTTAAGAAAGTGACATGTTGTCACATTCTTTGGTTTTAATAATAATTAAATTATTTTCATGGACAAAAGTCCATTAAATGAATCTAATCCCACCCTTAGGTGATATGGGTTGACCTTTAGTCATAAAATAGGATTTTTACATGTGTTAGGATAATTTTATAATATTATATTTACCCTTAATTACCTTATTTACCTTTAACTATGGTAAATAAAATTTATCGTAGTTACTATTCATAAGACCCAAAAATAAAAAGTAGCTTATTAACATAATTTGGACCCACTGATTCCAAATATGGAATCCATTTTTCAAATTAAATACACAAAAGTTGTAGAAATTAAATTAAAAGTAATCCCGTTGTCGAAAGAAAACCGGGTTTTCATTAAAACATTGCAAAAGATTAAATTGATTTATCCTACGAATTCAAGGTAGAATCAATGCTAATGACATACATTATATTAAATGGTAAAAATATATTCTATTTATAATTTAAAACCATTAAATATTATAATTTAACCATATAAATTAATGCGATGAAAAAAGTTGTTTCCAATTAAAATATAGCGTGTTTTTACTATTCATCAAAATATGAAAGTTACCAGAATAATATGAAAAATTAATCCAAAGTAAATTTTTATTTCATGATTCGAAAGAAGAATTTTATTTTGTAAAATTGAACTTATATACATGTCAAAAACTAGATTTAAAGTGGGTGCGCCATCAAAAGGCGGCAAAACTGCAATTTTTTTAAAATACTTATTTTACCCGAAAAATTTATTTTATTCTTATACCATGTTTTAGAAAATGTGTAAGATGAATAATAATGTTATAAGATTAAAATTTTAGTTAATACTATTCATAACGGCTAGTTCATATTAATATTATAATAATATATCGTTGTTTAGTAAAACCCGGTATTGCGTACAACACACGCTATCGAGGAAGGTCGCGATTGCGTGTAATGCAAGCCAAGTCAGGGTTGCATGCTGTGCAAGAATCCTTCGTTGTTTCGTATAACATAATCCAACCATATTTCATTTATACATTGAATATATATATATATATATATAATCAATGTTGCGTAGAATAACTATTATCAAAATTGTGTGTAACACTATCCAAGAATAGTGTTGCGTATACTGCAAGCTAATACGGTGTTGCGTATAGCGCAAGGTAATATTGGTGTAGCATACAACAGAAGACATTAATGAAATTAAAAGAATATTTTTCATAAAATCTCAGGGTGTTACACATCATATCTGACAAAGGTGTGGGAATCGAACCCAGAACCAAAGTGAGTTTGGTATTTATCACCCATAATTGGACTACGTGACGTCCCTTGTTTGTATGAATAATTCTTTTTAGTTGAATGATTTTATAGATCAAGAATAATTTTATTTTTGGTAACTAATGTCTTATCAAATGAATATTCCTAGTATAGGAAAATAATTTGGTAATTAAGTGATAAAGGTTATTTTGGTAAACATGCTCTCTTTTGAGGAACACTATATTCTTAAGATAAATAGAATACTTAGGGATTTAAATTGATGATCAATGGTGAAAATTTATTTTGGAAAAAATTATCTTTTTATTGTAGACATATAGTGATTTTGGTTATTTATGGAATCCATCAAACTATCATAGGTAATATGTGGTTATGTCAATTAAACTTCAATATGAGACTTTAAAAGTATCTGATGTTATTTGGAGATAAATGTTAAGATTTAGTATGGAAGACTATATTATTAAATACTTCTGAGTTTTGGTATTCTATATTAGTTTGTATTACATTGATGAATATTAAGGAATTTTTTTTATTGAATGGCCTTTGTTGAACTTTGGGTTCTGTTTGTTGAAATTTAGAGATTATGCGTTTTATTTATTTTTATAAAGGATTATCCTTTTTGGGGATTATCATATCTTGTACTGACAAATTTGGTTTTGGTTAATTTCTAAAGAAAAGGAAAATATATTTTCCATATTTTAGGGATTATGTGAATTTATAGTGGTTGATTATATCGCTTTAGGTGTGACCAAGTCATCTTAAAAAATCATCATTTGGAGAAAACATTATTTTTGGTAGAAATTTATTAAAGGATAAAAGTTTACATGACAATTAAGTATGTTTCCTTAGGTTCTTAGAAAGGATATTAAATAAATTCCTCAATATTATGAAAAATAACATAAAAAAAATCTTTTCCAGTTTACTTTTCCTACTAGGGAATCAAATACCATTTAACTCATCACAATTTTATGGTTTTGAGATTGTTAACTTTATCCCGATCACATTTTCTATAATCAGAACATCATGGTTAGTTCCTCTTCCATATCCATGTTTTCCAACATGGAATCCTAGTATGTGATATATCTGGTGTCCTTTTTTACTTCTCTTTATTTCATTTAATGTGATAGTTTTATTGACTCTTTTTCCGATGTGGTAATTTCAATGTTGTTTCCAAGCCCTATTTAAAAATTTCGAGGAAACAATTTCCAAAATGGGGGAAGGATGTAACATCCCAGGTAAATAAGAATATTAAATATTTATATTTATTAATAATTTTGAATTGAATATTAATTTTAATTTAAAGGGTATTCTTTTTTTGATGGTGTACACAATACACAACAATGGGTTTATCCAAAATCTCATCTTTCTCACAAGGCTGAGTCATACTGAAATATATTTATATAATATTTTTTAAAATAGTAGTTAATGACTAGATGTTATTTTGGAGGGAACGAACACAACTAACCCTATTATTATTAAACATGTTTTTCAAAAGTTTTTACATTTTCCCAATAAAATTTATGGGCCTAAAATGAGAATTAATCCAATTTTAAGCATGAAAATACTCTAAAATTTTTAAAAAGTTATTTTACTAAATGTTTATGGAAAACCCAATTTTAATCATTTTTTTCAATTTTATATACTTCATTTGACAAAATAAACTAATTATTTAGAATCAGTACATCAAAATTTACATTGGGTAAAATTTGGTATCTTTCTGATAAAGTTCATTTTTCTAATCAATAGTGACAAATAATACATTTTAATTCAAAATTTCCTTTTAATATAATATATTTATATAGTTATATTTTACTTTTAATTGGATTTAAATAATAATTGGATAATTTTATTATCATTTAATCCAATTTTGGTCATGGGAAGTAATTTTACTTTGAAATTGGTCGTAAAAAAATTGTCAATTTTTTGAATGTTATTATTTCTTAAAAACACACTTTTTGTTTTAACAACGGGAGTGAATTTTATATTAATTTCTGTAAATTCAATGTTTCAAATTTTGAAAAATGGATTCCATATATATAATTAGGAGTTCCAAATTTTGAAAATTTGTATCTTTTATTTTTTGACATTATGAAAAGTAACTTCAGTAAATATTTTATTTACCATGGTAAAAGGGTAAATCAGGTAAATAAGGGTAAACAAATAATATTATAATATTATTTAATTACCCTAAGACATGTTATAATCCAATTGGATGATACATTTCTTACCATGGGCATCCTCGGGTCGATTTTGGGACCCCATGGAGCCACTTGTAAGTGAAAAGGACACTTTATAAAAATTAATTTAAAGTTAAGAAAACTATTACATAAACATATATTTTTTAAAAAACATTATTTATATGGGGATATATATGTTATCTTTTCGAATGTAAATATTAATTTTAAGATATAAATATTTCCTATATCATGGTATTTTATTTTTAATTTTTAGACATCAAATCAATAAAGTTATTTATCGAACAGTTATGATGTAATGATTACCTCATTAATAAACGTTTTAAATAAATGAGATTACAAATATAAAAATAAATTTATTTTGAAACTTTTTATTCCATAAATAAATTTTATAGATTATTATAACTATTTATCTTTAAATTAATTTAGGTTTTTCGAAACAATAAAGTTTCTATAGATTTTTTAAAAGTGTTCATATGAATAGTTTATAAATTGACATAAATGAGTTTTTAAAATGAATACTATTTTAATAAATGATAAAATAATCCTAAAAATATGTGATTCGTCCAAATTACTTATATGATATTATAAATGTCATTTAAGTTCCATTTTCAGCTTTATTGGTATTTTATAGTAAATTTATTAACCATATAGTGTGAATATAAAATAAGACATTCAAAAAGTAAAATAAGTTAACAAAGGGTTAAATAAAAAATATAACGATTAAAAAATATCCAAAACCTGTAAAATTAATATTTTATAAATTTATTTCGTCTTATAATCACGTTATATTTGAATTAAATGTGTTGGGGACCTTATTAAATCGAAATTCATTGTATAATAAACTAATACTTTCAAACATTCTTAAAGTGCCCCTCCTCCCCTTTATACAAATCCATCACCTCTAACCCATTACTGAAAACAATCAATCATCTGGCTCATCCAGGCTCTACTCCAATAAGCTACCAAAATCAATATATCCCTCTTATAATCCTTACCTTAGGTAGAAAAAACTTCATGATATCCTTTTTGTTTAAATCAAAGGGAGTTACCAGATTTAGAGGTAACATCTTCCCTCAAGTTCTCTTCTTTTATTTTACTTCTTCACTACCTATGCTCTTCTTATTTTATGTTTACATAACAACACAAGTATCTTCAATATAAATTTTTATTTTTATTATAATTATTCAAACTACACTTACACACCCCTCCATCTATTGGATACGAATATACTGTTTTTTCTAGACGGCGAACTGCTGCCTCACTAAATGATGATTAATCAATTATCTTCTACCTCCATTCATGGAGGCCATTATGACGAAAATGTATTTATATGTGATATATATTACATTTATATTTTCTATATTATTATTTATTTTTAATTTATAGAATAAATTTTTGGTTTCAATATTGGGTAAAATTTATAATTTCATTTGAGAAAGTGTGGACTACCACCCCCTCAGAGTGACATGAATCGTTCATGTCATACACAGAATATATAAAGGATGGTGTTAATGAAATTATATATTATATTAGAAATGAATTATAATATACCTATGTATAATATAGGTTTAATTCCATTAAATACAAAATATAAATTAAAATAGTGTTAATGCGTACGTACAACTTACCGTCTCTATATTCTGTGAATTTCATTTCATATCTGCAAATTTTATATACTATTATAAATAAATATATATAATTGATATATATGATATATATGATATCAAAATCATGAATATCATTCTAGAGAAAATGGAATTTTTACCACATGGAAAATTTTTAATTATAACAAGTTAATTTTTTGACTCAAGTATCAAATATCGATAAAACAACCATTATTAATGTAAATGATTATGTAATGTTTATAACATTGTAATAAGTGATATAAAAGGAATAATAAACTCAAAAAATTTTCTTATGAAATTTGGAATTAGTTTTGTTTTATTATTCAGGAGATTAATAAATGAACGAGTCAAGTCAAACATGAGGTAAATGGCTTTGTCTCAATATCCTTTCATCGAGGCATACATTAATTTATACACGACTTTCGTTTATAAAATGTATAAAACACATTGAAATCTCATTTCATTTAAAGGAAATATTTTTTTCTTTTTTGGAATTTTACCAAACTACAAAGAGAATGTTTTTTAAACATATGTGGTGACAACGACCTTTCTGCCGCCACACGCATTATTTTGATATTTGGTTTCCTTAAAAAGCTGTAAATATTTGAAAAAGAAAATAAATTTAATATACCCTTTTTACATATTGAGGTATTGAAAATGGTTTGGATAAATCATTGGTTATTACATTATCATTAAATGATATGTGGAAATTTTATCATTCTAATATGTTTATTTTATGTGTTAGGAATATGTTACAGTTCTTGGGAATTGTTTACGTATATTGGTGGTTCCGTGATAAACCTAGGGCGGTTGAGCCCAAGTTAGCTATACATTACATTGGGTAATGTGACAAAGGTAAATTTTAATGTTTCTCCTAATAGATTTATATAATATACTGTTATGGTTATTACCAATGTAATTCCTTATATAGCGTTGAAATCTACAATGTAATTATGATATGGATGCTACAAGTTACCTTTTTGATTTATGATTTCTATCTATTATTCATAAATATTATTATTTCATGAGGTATGTAAAAGAGATTATGATTTTTATGTATTTATGGATTGATGTTTTCTTTATTTATTTTATATCCCTTATTGATCTTTTTATTCTCATCTCATGTTTTTAAAATGTTTTCACAGGGTATAAGGAAGGGTAATCAAATAGTAGAATTCAAGACGATTTATATAGAGAAAATAATTGTTTTTTTCTTTTATGATATTTTATTTTAATAAAAAATGGATACTGAGTATAAGTTTATACTTTATAATATTTGAGATGTAATGTAATAGTTATGGATAAATTCTCTAAAATCATATACCTAAAAAGATCATAAATGTAAATTATTAACATAATTCAAGATTATTTAATGTTTAAGGCTCGAGCCTTACATAGATTTATCTTTATATATTGGATACCAACATGGTAATCCATTCACCTAAGTTTAATAAATTATTTAGAGACAAAAATAGGATACCATTCAAGTGTATCACTATCCATTCCATGACATGGAAAAAATTGATTGAATATAACAAGCCACTCAGTGTTAAGTTAATATGAAACAATTTCATTTAATGAGTCTTGTAATGGATAATTTCATATGATCCTAAAATATAGGACTACATTTTCTTGGTTACATGATAATAAAATGCACAATAGTTTTCTAGAATTCATGAACATAAATTTCATAAAATTGTTATATATACAAAACCTCAACAATAAAATCAATGATCATATATTTTTGACATTAAAATTCCCATAAATGCTTCATGTCACATTAACATAAAAGGTATTTGTTCCTTATTTTATGACATGAACTATATATATATATATATATATGGATTCCTATCATAATGATACAATAGAAACCAATTTTTTGGGATTAATCCCTTTACTATAATAACTTCTTAGATCCATTGAGGGGTTAAATTCTGGATTTCTTACCTATTTATATATAAAAAATTTATTAAGTAATGATTTTGTTTAAAAATGAGATAGAATAATTATTTTATTTAGTGGTAGAATAAATATATATTGTAGATCAATTACATTCCAAAACGAGAAACTGGTGCATTTCCAATGAATAATTTTAGAAGCAAAATTAAATCTAAAATATAGACTTTTAAATGAAAATAAGATTCTATATGGGATGATTTGACCCACATCCTATATATTTCAACACATATTCCCCAATAAACTAAACTAAATTCATAAGTAAAATAAAAATATTACATAATGAAAAATTCATAAAAAGAAATGTTTTTACTATTACAATGAAAATTTAATGATTTCGTAATGATTGAAGAAGGATTTGATTATTTTATTTTTCACAATGATTAAGATGTTCTTATGTACTATTGAATGATTTGGTGAATCAATTTTGGGTACAAAATGTTATAAAAAGTAAAATTAGAATTCACATGATATTTTTTATTAACAAATTCAACCCATGGAGGATCTTGAAGTGTTGAAAAGATTATTAGTAAACATGTATGTTTTTTAAGTCTATATGATATGATTCAAAAATGAAAATATATAGATTTCAAGGAACCTGAATTACAGAAAACAAATTAATTATACTTTTCTTCCCATGTTGAATCAAGTGATATAAAATCTATAGGAGGTTATTAGCACTTTCTATCATTGTTATTAAGGTACATTAAAAGAGGAAATAGAATGTATAAAAAAATATGACCTTTAAAATTATTTTTCCATCATGATATTACATATTTTTTTAGAAATATCCAATCAGGATCATTAAAGTAAATGATATTTAGGTACCACATATGGTATTCATCAAGGTAAATATCATGTTTGATTTTTTAAATTTATTTAAATACATTCCAATGGAAATAATTAATATAGAAATATTGTTTAAAAACATGAAAAATTATTTCATGAGAAGAAGTTATATTTTAGATTTAATGAAATAATTATGAAAGAGATAATTCCAGATTATGAAAATTATAGAGTTTTTCCTTCTAAAGGGAGTGAATAATTATTTACTCAGGTTGATAAAGGATAATAATTTTCTGATGAAGAAAAACCATATTTTTTGAAATGTATGAAAAAATTAAATAATATTTTATAATCGATATCAAAATATTTTTCATGTATGTATAATAGTTGATGGAAAAGAACTCATTTTTAAATTAAACTGTATATGTGGATAACATTGATGGGTTTTTTTTGTTTTATTAAAATAGGATTTTATATTATATATTTATTTTCTATATATTTTATTTGGAAAATATTATGAGATAGTTAACATGACACCCATGTCCATATCCAATAATGAGGATGATTATAAACATTGATCAATGATAATTGATTCACACTAATATATATATAATTCAATTTCCATTTTGAGATATTAACATTTAGTATTTTTGAATGTTTTATTACACATATGATTAAATTTATGGATTCCAATATACTCTAGGAAGTGTAAAACATAACAATCCCTATCACAAGGGAGAATATGAACTCAGTTTGGACATTGAAAATGTATCTTTTAAAACCAATTAGTGAGATAGTTAGACTTCATTAAAATATAATGAAAAATGAACGTTTTATTTTCATGGAATATCTTTGGAAGATTAAAAATATATTACAATTTGAAGTTATAACATTTTAAATAAACTAATATCATCTAATGTGAATGGTATGATAATTTATAATAATTTTTATTATCTAAACATAAAATATAAAAGTCCCTGGCTTATGAAAATAACATATTTAATTTAATGGTATAATGGATAATAAAAACTGTTATCATGAAATTATATATTGGAATTTAATTTTTATTAAATGTTTATGAACCTTATTAAAATTAACATATGAAAATTGAATATATATATATATATATATATTGTGATACATAGAATTTTATTAATTTCAAAATAGATAAATTAAATCATGTGAGACATGTAATGATAAAAAATATTGATATAATATAAAATAAATGGGTAGATGTGAAACCCAAAAAATACACTAAAGAAAATTGATTTGAATTATCTAACCTAATTTGAATGAGGTGTAAAATGGTGATAAGTACTTTGTTTCTTTTATCACAAATTATACTAAAATTCCATGTGTGTTGTTCATATCAAAATATCACATTCTGTATATTGATTTGAAAATTTTAGAATATATATTGAAATTGAAACTTGTTATACTATCAAGAATTATTTATCACATAATTGAATAGAGAATAAAAATGTCTTATTTTCAAAAAATATTGACAATACTGTAATTATTTATTTTTGTTTCATATATACTTCATTACAAAATTTTGTTTCTAAAAGATTGAATAAAATTTTTAAAGGCATGGAATGAAATATGTTATACCAGCATGAGAATTGATGACATTTTTTTTGGAAAATAAATATTTATAGTTGGAACTGAGAAGATTCATAAATATAATTATAAGAAGCATCAATTAAAAATAGAAAATTTAGATTCTAAAAACCTCAGATGTTTTATTGTTGGCAATAAGTTGACTCATGATAGGGTTTTAACTGAGGTTAAACATCTAATGTTTCACTTCCATGTAAAATGAATGTAAATGTCATTAAGATTATGATTATTTTTTTCTTAATTATTCTAAGTGCTTATGAAAGTGAATCTGGTGTCATCTAATAGGAATGTGATGAAATTGAAGATCATTAAACTAGGAAACTTTCATCAAACATAGTTTTTATTAGTGGTGAACTACATATTGTGCAACCATATATAATTTTTGAAAGGGGATTTCTCTTGCAATTATACATTTCCTAATTTAATGAGTTATATGGACATTCATCCAAATATCATTTCATTTTTCAAGTTCAATTTAGCTCACCTAAATGTATATATATTTCACTTTCAACATTATTTATCACATTAACTTGTAGTGGTTAACAAAGTGGGCCTTATGTGTGATGATTCATCTATTTAACCAGAATATAGATATTAATCAAAAATATTTATAATCTTATTATTATAGTAATTCATACCTCAAAACCCATTTCATGTCAAGAAATATATAATGATCCTAGAATGTTTTTTTGGGTAATAGTTTTCCCACCCAATTTAAAGATTAATAATTCCAATATATCATCAAAATATATATAATAAAAATAAAGGATCCATTCCTTCTAAAATGAATACCACAAATTTTTTCCTTTTATTGATTATATGGATATATTGGAAGATATGATTCTAAAATTTTCAATGGTGGAAAAGCAATATTAAAATAGAACAATTTTTTAACCTCATTCTATATACAACTACGTGATATTATTGATTATTGAGAGGGATGATTTTAACATTCATTTTTACTATTTATTTTTTAGAGAGGGGATACATTTCACTATTTGATACTTTAATAAATAATATAATTTTATATAATATCATATGTACTTCTTCATTACATAGTTTATAATATAGAATATTGTTTTTAGGATCCTTACAAATGCTGGAGTATCTCGTGAAATTGACTTTCACCTCCCAAATTGAAGAAATATTTGTGTTAGATACCATTTAGATTCAATGTAATGTAGTTTAATAGTGACTTTGTCTCTGTGTACATACATATTACATCATAATGGTTTAATATTAATTACATTATAAAAACATGCCCAAGGATCATAATAGTTCAGTATCATTGGAAACATGGATAAGAAAATAATAGGTTCGTAAGATAACTACCTCATCTCCCACTAAGTTCATCATAATTTACATCCTTCTTATACATATCATATGAAATATCATTATTTATAACCTGGGGAAATGAATCATAAGATTGAGTGGGATCCAATGTTTAGTAACGGGAAAAGGGAGTCTTATAAGTATTACATGAGCAAAAGGGTATACGAACATGAGTATAACATTTTGAAAATAAAACCATGCATATCCAAGAACATAATATTGATTTATAAAATAAATATTGGTATTTCATAATACATGAATCATAAATTAGACAAATGACATAGACCATTAGAGGATAACATAGGAAAACGACATTGAATTTTAGAATATACATAAACATATAAAATAATCTCTACTCAAGTAAAGGATCACAACCAAGGGTATCATATTTGATTGGGTTCAACTCAAAAACCATTAAAGTAGTCATGGTTCACTCCCTAGACCACCATTTTGGGAAAATTACATTACTAAACCTAGTTCATTCCCTATTCCAGTCCTTTTTATCTTATAAGATAGAAATCTATACGTTATTAATTATAGAGAAATTTATGTTAAACTCATAACATAATGAGAATCATTAAATTTTTTTCCACAATATCATAAAACATTTATCTATCAGGAACCACAAATAGTGATGGGCTTCAAAAACATTTCATCACATCATGGCAGGTGGAAAATTGGGAGGTTTCATAATCAATATATAATTTCATCAAAGAATAACCTATGGAAAAGGAATGGATTTCATGAACATAATTTCATTATAAACATTAACATTACTCACATTGAGAAAGAAAAAGGATGGTATCACAAGATCATATCAAAGGACTTCATCTTATATCAAAAATTATTTTGCGTTCACTTAGAACATATCTTAATGAAAATTTCCTTTTAAAATTAAAATCTATTTATCATGAAATTATCTTACATAATAATTTGGAAAATATTTTATTTGAAAATAATATTTGAAACAAATATAATATGCTTAAAAATGTGTAATGTTCTTGGGGTAAGATAATTTATCACTTTTAAAAGTCATAAAACAAATATTCATGACACATTACAAGTAAAAGTCAAAATATCATTTTTTAAAAATTAATATAATAATCCATTTAATCCTTATTATAAAAATAATAAAATTTTATAATTTTTTTAAAATTTTCATTAGAGATAATAAAAACATTTTTTAAAACATTTTTAGAAAATATGGATATAGTGGAAAATGATTGTTTGACCAAAGAGACAAATATAGTTATATTTTTCCATAAAACCATTCATTTATTATAATGAATACATAAATTGTGGAAAATGAAAGGAAAAAATTTATTCTTAAGAACTATTAATAAGAGTTTAATTTTCAAGAGGTGTATTGTGATATAGATATTAATATTTTATCCATAGAAGCATAATAAAAAACATTCTCCATAAACAAGGAGATTATGTCATCAAAACAATTATGAAGTTGGTAAATATTTAATATTATAACCCATAATTGAATAAGACCAGTGAAAATTTTATATATCATGAAATAAATTATATATATGACATATCATGTCTGTGGGGTGGTATATAAAACTCATAAAACATGGTATGTTTAAATAATAACTTATGTCCCGAAGAAAGAAAATTGGGACAACAATCAGGTACCTCAAGTAGAAAATTTCTAAACACAATTTTAGACCTACTAAATTAAACATATAAATTTATTATACATATATACCAGAATCATATACATATAAAAAATCATATTTGATCCACCTATATCATTTCAACACCCTTTATTAATTGTTATTTATATTAATCCTCATTTTTTGGTGTTAACTGTTTAATTATACTTGATTGTTTTGGTTTTATATATATGGTTATTATACATTGATAGTAAAAAAATAATTTAAATAATTATAATCATGATATAAATATAACATATATTCCTTATATATATAATTATATTCATTGAAATTGTTAGAGATAACTAAATAAATTAAAATGTTCAAGGAGATGGTAGACATTACGTTCCCATGAACGATGTTTTCATTTTTCTATGGATATAATAACATAATGTTAAATAGTATATAACCATTAAAGATTCATTATTATATCATATATACCTCATATATTCATTTTATTTATTCTTATAAATTTACATTTAATTTTTATGGGATAAATATATCTCCACATTTTTTCAGCCGGTAGTCCGTCGTACACACGATCAATGTTATTGAATCCCTAACAGAATGGAACGTAAAATTATATATATGATATTATATTTCATGCGGTATTTTACTATTACAAATATTATATAACAAAGTTATTTCAATCAACATGAACATCCATGAAAGGTGTTGACGGAAAAAAGATTCACATCAATTTCATGAGGTAGCAGTTTTCCATACACAGAAATGTTGTTATCATTTCCCATTTTTGGGAAGAGGATATTAGTATAGGTATGTATGCTAATATAAAAAAATCTCAGTATATGTATGTTTATGATTTTATTTTATCAAAATTACGTTTTTATTTTTGAATTTTGAGGAAGAAGATATCATTTAAAAACACTCATTGAAGAACACTAACTATTCTTCTAGTAACCGCATTAGGATATTAGAAAAGGCCTTCATGGGAGGGAAATAAGATCAATAAAACCATTATAGGATGTGATTATGGATGTAATTTAGGGTATTTGGTAGGTATTTTCTTATCTAATAGGTTCTAAATGTGTGAATAGATGAGGTGGTGGGGTGGAATTTTATAACTGAGGTGCTTAGCACACTTGTATTTTTTGAAATTAAAGAATTACAACAATGTTTCTCTATTTTAACAAGGATGATTTAAAAAGGAATTTATATATATAAGAAGGAGTAATATCAAAATACGTCAATAAATAGTATTTCTAAATGTTTTTAAGTCATTTTAGCCCTTATAATTCTTTAACCACTATAAACTCATCATTACTTTAAGCCTATTAAAAACGTTTTACAGTTTCCAATATTCATTATGGTAAAAATGTAAGTTTCTCTTATTAGAAAATAATACTTTATTTTATTTAAATTATATAATCCATTCATTCAAATTCAATTCATATATTTTGGAAAACATAATTAAAACATAATATCACAAATGTGACTAAAAATTGTTTTCTAATGTGAAAATATTCACAAGTATATAAAGCTTTAATTTGAAAATCAATATAAAATTTAACTCAATGAATTTTTTGGATTACTCAATACCTAATACGAATAATTTTACATTAAAAACCATATTTGTTTTAATTTTATATCTTCTCTAAAACAAAATACAATTCCTAGTAAAAACATTAATTTTCAATATTCATGAATAAAATTATCATTTCAAAAAAATCTCAAGAATTCATCCAACTATAATTTTTTAAAGATTAATTGAAAATTTATATTTATTTTATGAAATTAATTCTATTATATTTTAAATAATTAATATTAAAATGATTTTCCAAAATGTAATGAAATCTATTTTTAAAAACTTACAATATCATTTAAAACATTTTATTTTTCTAATTTGTGATCATCATCCTTTCTAATAAATTTAAAACAAATTAATTAATTTTATAAGTATGGAGAAAATAAATTATTATAAATTATTTAATTATATTTCTACCCTCTATTCCAATGGGTATGTGATGAATTCCATATTTAAATAGAAATATTAATTGTGTATTTATGTTCTATAAAAATAGGTCTTGTTTATATAATTCAATATCGATGAAACTAATCATTGCATGAAACATGATATTTAAATAGAAATTAAATTGATTTGGAAACAATATCATAAAATATCATGGTTTAAAATTCTACCCCGTATAAAATAAATATCTAACTCAAAATTCTGTCACTCTGATAATAATAATTGAGGATACTTCTACATCTTTATATCATCATGCTCACATTTTTCTTTAAAAAACATGTTGTTTCACCAGAAAACATAGTCTAAGTGAGTTTTATCATTTCATATTTACATCTATTGATATTCTATAATCTCCAATGGATGATCTATATAAGAAATATCATTCTTTATTGGTATGACCTATGTGTTAAATACATGTGAAAGATTAAGTATTTACTTCCTCAATGTGATCCAAGGAACATGTCATGGACATGAGATAAATTTCGTGGGATCAAAAAATGATAATCTATTATCCTGATAAGATCAAGAATCATGAAATTACAAAAATAACTATGGATGTACTTCCGTTTCATTAAAAATTACCTAACATTATCCCCAGATTAAATTCATAAAAATACCTTCTCATTGACTATAAATTCAATATCACATAGAACATTACAATCATAAATTTTATATCGACTCTCTAATTACCTTATATGATTCTGAAAATCCCTAATCTTCACTAAAATTTGTTCAACTTTTTCTAGCCCCAATATCATTCTTTCACCAACATCATCCAAACACATTGAATTTCTATACATCATTTCATAGAGGGATTCATAGAGATTGAACTGAATACTTGAGTGAAATAAATTGTTGTATGAAAACTCATCTAGATGAAGGAGTTGATTCCTACCCCATTTTAAATCAATGGGAAGTTATATTTCAACATACTTTAATATTTTAATTTCCCCTTTGACAAAAAATACTCATTGGGATAAAATAGAGTACATAAGATTAATTCTATATCAAGTTCATGTTGATAGATTTTTTATAAAATTTATATAAACCCCAATTCTCATCCTAATTCAATTTAGAGTGGTACTCTGTAAAATATTACATATTCCTTAATGTACATTCTAGAAAACTAACATAGTGTGATATCTTCACTAATAGTGAGAAATGTGATGTGTTTTTAAAGAGTTATATTATTACCTATATAACATCATTCTCTGGAGAGATTTTTTAAAAACCCGTGATAAATCCATGGTGATGTTTTTCCATCTCTATTCTAAAATGTGTTATGGTTTCAGAATACTAATATGCATTTGTATCTCAGTATTATATTTCATACATACCAAGCACAAAAATAAAAACTCATAAATTTCACACTTCAATATAACCAACTAGAAATGGTTATTAAAATCTATATACATTATTGTACTTCTAGGATTAATAGAAAATGGACAATTTTGAGCCTCATACAACATATCCTTCCTCAAATCAGATATGGATGGAAGACATAAATGGCTTCAATACATTATCATTCATTCATAATCAATTGTAATCTCATGATCATTTCACACCTTCTTCTATAACTCTACATCTTAATTATTTTCTTCTTTAATTGTTACAAGAATAAATGATTGAATTGTCCTCTGATAAAGATATGATCACTTCACAACATTAATTATTTTAGTATCAATCCTTTTCAAATCCATAAATATTGTTTCTTTTTTATCCTCATCATAGATATTATAGCATGATCTTTTTATCTCAAACCATCAACCACATTTCTTCCTTTCCCAGGGTCCTAATGTATCAAGAAATCTAAATCTTTGATCAACTCTAACAACCTTCTCTATAGAATATTCATCTTGTAATTAGAGAAAATATAATTCAAGATTTTATGGCCTTTATATTTCTCACTCTTTTTTCAATATAGATAATTCCTCTATATAATTACTGAAGAAATCAGTACACTGAACTCACAATTTTAAGTTGGGTAATTTTCCCAAAGGCCTTCAATTTTAATGATGCATCAATAATGAACATATAATTTTGAAAATATCCCAATCCCATCATAGATGAATCAATATAGATCACATACCATTATCAAATATTGGGTAATGTATGCATTGTTTCACTGATTAATCCTCTCTTTAGTTCCTTCAAATTCTTTTTTCATTCATCATTCTAATAGAACACGAATAGCATTCGAGGTAACATAGTTATTTTATTGTATAGTCATGTAAAATTATCCAAAAAACTCTAATAATATCCATTAAAACCAAAAAATATATTTGATAACTATCACCATTAATGGTATGTTCCAGCTTTAATTAACTAAAAACATTGATGGATCAATATATATACCAATATTGAGATTATATGGCCTAAAAAAGATTTTTTTTACAAAAACATTCTCACTTATCATGTTTTTCATAATAATTCCCCACTCATGGGTATTTAGAAAAATCCTCAAGTGATCTTCATTCCATTCATTGTAATTTGAATATATATGAATATCTTATATATAGATTACAAAAAAAATCAAGGTGTTATATAAATACTGAATTCATAAATCTGATGATGATACTGATGGAATTTGTAAGATCAAATGGTGTCACTATATATTTATAGTGTCCATAGCATATGCATAATGTTGTCTTGGGTGTATCCTCCTTCACCAAATATTGATGATATTCTGAATAATGACCAATCATTTAAAATTATTGAGCACCAAAATATTAATCAACCATGCATCAATACGGAGAAGAAGGTACTTCTTCTTGATTGTCATCTTGTTTAGTTATTAATAATCAATCCATAGTCCCATTTATCTATATTTATTTTTATAAAATTTAACAGGTTAACCCCAAGGTAAAACACTCAACCAAATGAATCCTTTCTCAATTTTTTCTTAGGGTTGATTCATCAATTCATATAATTCAATCAGAATCATTATGTGGGGATTATTTGGAATATTATAGTCACCAGGTATGAGTTCGTGTAATGTCCGGTGTTTTTGACCTGGATGGAAATGTTAATGAATGTGAACTTTTTTATTTACTGGATGGAACAAATTCATAACCAAGACTCAAAAAATTATTTTACAAGTTGTGACCATTTAACATGATTTTTTTGGACTTGGGTTATGTTCCAAGAAGTTTCCCTTTTGGACTGAGGAGCTTTTCGAGTTCCAGACCTCGAAAAGCATGGTCTCGAAAGTCTATAGAGGGCACATGGTTTTTCTAAAACCATGCAGCTGACTACAGGAAACCATGTGGAGTTGTTCAAAGGGGGAAGTGGCTATGCACACAAAATGAATATAGTTTTCTTGACCATTCACCATGTACAGAAACATAGTATCATTGGACATTAGCTAAGAATTTCTCAACGCACGATTAGATCATGGTTTCCAAACCATGTGGACAAACCCTGTGGGGCGCTCCAGGATCCTACTGGAGGGTGAACGAGTTTCAAAACTATAAGGTCCAAACCATACACAGTGGCATTTTTTTGAAAAGATTGAATTATTTTAATAGAAATTAAAATAATTCTTAATGAGTCACCTCTCTCCCCTCAAACTCAATCATGACTCTCTCCCCCTACTTCCATAGTTGTACAGGCGAGCACCTATCTCTAGCTCTCCTCCATTATTTTATTTAATCCAGCATTTCACCTGATTTAATTTTTAAATCTATAAGGTATATCCCTTCACTCCTCTATTTCATCATTTTCATCTTCTCTTTTCCGCCTCATTCAACCTACATGATATGACAAAACCCTTGTTCATGGGTTGATCAAATTTTTGATTTCATTATTTCTTTAGGGTGTAAAATTGGATTTTGTTTCAATTTTGTTTGTATTCCGACAACTGACTCAAATGTTGAAGCAATTCAGGTTGTTTCGTCTTACTGTCATTGATTAGGGGTATGTTTGAAATCCATGGTTTATTCCCTCTATAATATATAGGACTTTCACTAATAATTAATTCATTAATTATTAGATTATTTTATTACACATGATATTTAATTAATATAGTATGATTAGATTAAATACTTCCATTAATAAGGATAATGAAAATTTAAATAATATATACAATTTTTTGATAATAATGTGATGATTTTATAATAAAACCCCTCTAATAGATGTGTACTTCCATCATAATAATAACATTTTGAATAGAATTTTATGTTTTATGGACTTATTTATTTGGGTGTATCTTTATGCTTTTTCCTAAGTTGTTACTACAAAAAAAGCTTGTTCATGTGCTTTGTCACTTATTGTTGATTTTTCCTTGGTGGGTATATTCTATGTTTCCATGACACCTCTAATTTTTACTTGATCCTTGTAATGTAGTTTATATGTATAAATGAGTTAAATATAATGTCCAAGGTAAATGGGATGGTTGGATTGACTTAGTCAAAGGGGTTTCACCACTTTAGGGTTATGAACATGAACCATTTGAAACTGGTACATTAAAATCAATTTACTATGTTTAAGAAATGGATGGATTATAATATATGGTATACCCCGAATAAATTTTTTAGACATAATGAATTATCTAACATATATTTTATGGATTTGATGAAAAGGATCCAGGAAATGAAAGATAATATTTCTATTAAGATGCATGAGAGTCCCATGCCTCATCTATTTGAATTTAATGTGAGAAAGCCTATGTTAATTATTTGATTGAAATAATTAACATGGTTTGACATAAGTGTAAATGTGAACATGATTGATTATGAGTAAATAGAATGTTTTAATGGGTTACAAGAGAGGTTAATGCCTCACACATTGTAGGATTTTAATTATTACGCCTTATAGGCATGAGAATTCTAAGATATAGTGACGGATCATGGTATTGGGATGGGGATGGGGATAGACTGTGAGAGAAACCCTAGAATTGGATGGTGGTGGTACATCCCAATCCTCCAAAAAAAATATTTAACGTGATAATTCTAAAAGAATGTGATGGATCATGGTATTTTATTAGTGGTAGATCATTAGAGCTCCCTGAGAATTTGATAGTGGTGGTATGTCCCATTCCACCAAAATATAAATCTTATTCTTGGATTCTAGAAGATAGTGATGTATCTTATTATTAGGTTACAGGTAGACCATGAGAGATCCCCATGATATGGACGGTGGTGGTATGGCATGATCTACTCTAACAATAATCTAATGTTTGGATACCAATAGAATAAGGGATCATGGACCTAGGTTAGGGGTTGACCATGAGGGATCCCTAAGTATTTTTATGGTGGATTTATGTACTGATCCACCCCAACACATATATAATTCATATAGGTTAAGAGACTAAGGGCTCTTGGTATTGGTTTATAGGAAACCGTGACATCTCCACTAGAATTGGATGGTAGATATATGTCCTGATCCACCCCAAAATATATATATATATATATACTATTATATATATACATTTTGTTGGAATAATTAGACATACCAAAAATCGACTGAAGTATGTATAGACATCAGGTTTCTCTTAGGAACCAGGATGAGTGTTTATTAATTTATACCATTCTATTGTTAAATTCTGTGTACATACACACTATTTAATTTATATTGTACTATTCGGAAAGGGCATAAAAATTTGTGTTCCAACATACATATATTTAACCCCACACACTAATTAGGTACCCAAGGTACCAGATCAGACATTATATTTGTAGGACCTAGGTTTATTGGTGTATACTTGTACCTTAAGTGTATAGGGAAATGGACATAGATGAAACTTATAAAGCTCATAGAGATCAACTTAGGGATTTTACTAATTTTATTTACATTAGTCATGTATTTTTATGCATTTTTTATTGTTTTATGATTTTAGTTAGGTATCATCTCTATGAAATGCATTCATATTGTTTATAAACTGGCATTAGCCACTTCCAAAAAATAGTTATTTTCTTTCTTCTGCTGCTGTCATTAATTTGCATACTGATTTTTCTATTTTCTGAAATTTATATTTTGTTATAACATTGTTCATATCTAATAAGATGGTATAGTAACCCATTAATCACCTCGATAGACCCTCACTTCTAGTCATCATCCAAAGGAATACAGGTAGAAGTGCTTAATACCATGTGACCCACCATTCAAGCTACCAATTTAATTGTATGTTGGGTAGGGAAGTTACAAAATGGTATCAAAGACTAAAATTTTCCCTTTGACTAATGGTTTTTATTTTCTAGATAGGATATTAGGAATGATTTGGTACTCGGTTAATATAAATTATTGTTTAATTGACATTCATGAGATAGATCACCCCATGTATAGGAACTGACCAACTGGCTAGAGATGGGATTGTTGTTCATGTTGTTCTCTGTTACATATGATATGATTTAACCTAGTGTTATTGGAGTGATTTACATTTCATATGATTTATGGTTCTTATGGAATGTTAACCTTGAAGTGATATGGAAATGAAACAACATTTTATGCATCATACTAGGTGTATAGAAATTCACAAGCCACACATAGTACCATAACATGTTGTTGAATTTATAGTTTTCCTGCTGATTTGACTATATGATTTTCCCATTATTTCATGATTTTATTTTTTTTACAATACCTTACTTGTTTATATGCCATTATAATTTTTTAACCTATTTTTCTGATATTCCATGATTCTATGTTATAGCATTCATTACATGTTACTGCTTATGAAAACATACTACATATATTTGAATGTGAAATATTGATGCATGGGATAATTTTAAATTGATGAAATTATGATGGGAACCAGTTTTCGATTATATGGTGTTTGAGAACCTTATAATTGGGAAAGTGTATCATGTATGTTCAAAACCATATTTATTAATCTATATGTCAATACCTTTTATTATTGTCCTTAAAATGTGAATACTACTAAATTAAAAAGCTAAGTGAGTTGTTTTTGTCTAAAGGGAGAAAAATGTCAAACAATAAAGTGTATGTGCACTTTATAGAGTTTTATATGGAAACCCATATAACAAGACCACTACACATTGGATAATGTTATAATTTTAAATGTGTTTCATGTCACGAACTGTCCCCTGGGGACCGCATCATGACTACCCCAAGCCCATCTTCCATAGGCCTGGGGGTGGCGACTAGCACCAAAGGCGTAAATCCCTAGAACTGGGACGACATTGCCTTTATAAAATGTAAACACACACAATAAGAGAACCATCAGAAGCAAACAATATGTAAATAAGTGTATCAAGTGTGTTTAAAGTACAAAGGGGTCGGAAACACAAGCCCAACATAAATGTACATCTACAACTAAAAGAAAGTACAACTGAAAAGACAAACATATGAATGGTGAAGCAGTTCCTGGATCGTCCGCTGGGTTCCTACCTGAAGGGTAGTTAAAGATGTCCTCCTCATCACTCCGCATCTATTGGTCTACTCCGTGTGTCTTCACGCTGTGTTTCCACCTCTAGGTACCATCTAGTCCCCGTACACTCTACCGCGGTCAGCGTTGTTTGTCGTCTGCATCCAACACAATGAGGTGCAAGCATAGCCCGTGCAGGGGTGAGTATAATGATACTCAGTAGGGACCATGAGACCCTCATGGTCTCACAAAATCCAACAAGGATAAATCAAAATGAAATATCTCAACATATAACAGTTACATAGGTATATTCCCATACATATACCAATGTTATCAAGTAACCCATATTAATCATGAGGAAAATATAAAGGTCATTGACTCAGCTCAAACCAGGATTTTCATTAATGATTTCAAAACTATGGCTGCTGAAGAACTGATCCTCTATTGAGTATAGTAGTCTTTTCATGACTTCGAGATGCTACTCACTAACCTTAGACTGCTGAGATACCCCTCATGTTGAGTACCGCGGATCTGTCGCCCCAATACAGTAGCGCTCCCTGTCATGGGTCTGCCGCCACAACATAGTAGCACTCCCCCTAATAGGCTAAAGAGGTACTCCTCTTGTCATGTACCGCAGGTTTTCCGCACCAACATAGTAGCGCTCCTCCTCCATGGGTCTGTCTCCCCAACAGAGTAGCTCTCCCCACTGGGCTAGTCAAGTCACTCCGAATCGAATCGGAGAAGTAGTCATCAGGTCTCAACCAGCTACTAGGTCTCCGAACTCCATACGCTCATCTCCAAGAGGATCCACTCCACGAGATACTAGCCGATACTTCCAAATGTCACGTAAAATCACGAGGAATTATCTCATGGGACTTTCTTGTCATAGGGTTCTCAACGCAATAGACAGCACGTCAATCAGACGCCCGGTCAGCGCGTTATTAGCATTTCCGTTCCAAGGGCCCGGTTGGATTTCGGGTTCAATCCAACCCAAACATACTAAAACCTCATCCAAATCCTATGTGTAGTATTCCAAAAGGTGTTTCTCATCATGAAGTATCTAACGTAGTTGACGACACGTCAATCGAACGTCCAATCCTTATGTTATAAGTGTTTCCCCTCCGAGGGCCTGGTTGGTTTCTGTTTCGATCCAACCCGACTGTTTTTCCAATGTCGTTCAAAACACACATAGAGTATCACAAAAGTAACGCCTCATTGCAAGGGTCCCAGTGCTATAGATGGTGCATCAATAAAACGCACAGTCATGATGTTATTCGCATTTAACCATACGGGCCCGGCCCGTTAAGCCCACAAGGCTGGCGAGTCGGGTCTACCACGTTTTGGCGGGTTCGACATGGTGAATCATGCGGCCCAGCATGAAGGGTGTGGCCCGGCACGGCCCGGAATGGCCCCGCCCGGCCCGGAACGGCCTGGCCCAGTAGGGCGCAGCCCAGCCGCAGCTCGGCCCGAGGGGGGCTGAGCGGTCTGAGGCGAGGGCTGCAACCCCCACGCTGCCTGAACCGGCGGCGCCAAGCGGCACCGCCCTCCCTAACCAGCATGCCAAAGATTACCACCCTCCATGGAACAACCGGCCCCCTCAGGCAGGCCGTAGAACTACTGCGCGGCACCTTCGGGTGCCGTAGCTTTCCTTCGCTCAGCCGGCCGACGGTCCGGCCGGTTCTTCTGCTAAAGCAGCCCGTCCTGTGTGGGCCGCGGTTCTCCGCAGCACGATGACATGGGGCGCCAAGGTTTCTCCATTCAGCTTGGCTAGCTATATTCAGCCAGTTCTTCTACGACCGAGTGGCCCGCTGTTGCAGGTTGCGGTTCCATTGCACGGGACCGGCGCACGGTCGCCGCTTCTCCCATCATCGCCTATTCCATTCGCGAATTAAAATAACAAGAAATGTCAGAGGGTCGTCGGGTCATCTGCATTCAGCCTGCACCCTCCACGTTAGGCGGTAGCAGTTGGCCAAAGACAAACCAATTTTCAAAATGTAGTACAAGAACAATTTTAATCCATTAAATTTGAACATAATCCCCCTACCTCGAAAAGACATCGAACGCCATCGAACTGTGGAAGACGAACATCGCGGTGGTCAGGCATCGTAGAAGATCGGTGGTGGTTCCATTGACGTTGGATGAAGATCCATCATCATTGGTGACATTCCCCACATAGGTGTCTCCTCCCTTGATGCGGAGGAAGAAAAAGAGAAGTCACATCATCGTTCTTCGATGGAATCGGAGTTCTTCGTCGAAGATGACATCGTTCATCGTGGAAGATTAATGCTCTCATTTAAATTCTCCAATGGTTTCCGACCACAATATTAGCCAAGCCAAAATTATATTAAGGCTTCCCCCAATTTAAATAGATAATCCATACCATTTCAAATTAATAAATTAATTAAAGGTGCTCACTTAGTTAATTTGTTAATGTTGGCTCATTAATGAAGAGGGTGGAATGTGGAGAGGCTCTACCCAATTAAATGAGGGGGAGTTTTCAAGAATTAATGGAGGGGATTTAAATGGGGAGTTTAAGGGAGTAGAGGGAGATTCAATGTTTAGGGCTTAGTGTGGGGCCCACATCCCAAATATCCTCTCATTTGAGGTTAAGTGGATGCGTCCCCACTTCTAACTCCCCTTGGGAGTAAATAAACAACTTCCATAAATAATATTATGTTCCACAAATTTTATTTATTTCATTCTAAATCCCCAAATATTATCTCTCAACCTGCATAAAACATAACTACGGTAAAGGTCCCCTTAAGCGAAACTGGCACAATGAGTGCATCGGTGTCCTCAGATTTCAATTCCGAGCACTGGTTAAAAATTTATAACAACTTGCTCATATGTTTACAGAATGTACCTGAAAAAAAGTTTGCAAAATTATTATCAGTCACCCTCGACCCACATCGGTTGAGGTTAGGCACTGCCTAAGTAAAACATGCCCCAACGAACTCAACGGTGCTCTTGGATTTTCAATCCGACTTAACGTTTAGAAGTTATGAATTTTACAATAAAATAATTTTCACTTAATTATTTTATTTGCGGCCAAAAACTATCTTTTTCTGGTGACCTGTGCTGGCCAAAGTTAGTATCTTCTTAAATAAAGCATATGCTCATGAGTTCATTGGTCGTCTCAGATTTATAGTCCAATCTACCATTTGTGAATTATAAGCATTTGAAAAATAAAATTATTTATTTAATTATTTTATTTACGGTTATGCCATTTTAGGAATTTTTCACAGGAGGCCCGCACCGACTAAACATACTCGCAGCTAGGGTAAACCCATCATCCTGAGTTCAACGGTGCCCTCAGATTTCTGATCTGAGTAACCGTTTAAGATTTATTCCACTTTTGCAGTAAAATTTCTTACGCACGTTAAGTTAACCTTAACAAAACTGTAGAAAATTATTTCTACCACACCGGGCCTTGGAATCAGGTGCTGTCAGAAACTACTGACTCATAAAATTCTGAATAAATAAAGAAAAAAATTTCATTGAAATTTACTGGTCTTTACATTACCCCCACCTCCGGGCTTTACCTCCTCTTAAAGCTACAACACACACTAGGGAAACAAAAAAGGAGGTACTTAGCATGCATCTATTCCTCCTGCTCCCAAGTGCTCTCCTAGAGATTCTCGTGCTACCAGCGAATGCGCACCAGAGGAATCGACCATCCCTGTAGGACCTGCTATTGTTAATCCTTGGACTTCTTTGGGTCCATTGTGAATATCGCCCTATCATTGATGTCCAGATCCCCATGGTCGATGATGTGGGATGGGTCGTGCACGTATCTCCTCTGCTAAGATACGTGGAAGACGTCATGCACCTGGTGCAATTGAGGTGGAAGGTCCAGATAGTAAGACACCTCACATACCCTGCTGAGAACCTGGAATGGTCTGAAGAATCGTGGAGATAACTTGCCACCTCGATCAAATATCTGTAGAAATAGTCGAGGTGAGACCCATAAGAAGAAGTGGTTGCCATCCACGGACTTTAGTGGTCTCTGTCTCCTATCTGCATAGGACTTCTGTATTCTCTGTGCAGTCTCCAACTACTCCTGGATGATCTCCACTTTCTCCGTCGTAGCTGGAACTATCTATGGTCCTACAAGAGTTTCTAAGATTTCTCCTTTTCTGATAAGAAAAACTCGGTCTCATCCCCATGATGAACAACATTCTTTGACTAATATATTCAATCTTTATTTTAATGGTACTATTTCATGCCATGGAAGATGTCGTAAGGCCTCGACGCCACTACCAAGAGTGCTAACAATCACTCTTGCCTCCAAGGGTTGAGTCACATTTTCGGCATCAGTGTGTGGTCACTGGGTCTCCTCTAGTAGGAATCTCGAAAGTGAGGGTCAATTCAACAGTTTTAACAAGAAACTCTTAGTATTAACCACATGAATGGCAGGAAAGAAAACATTACAAGGAAAAGTGTCTTTTATTACTGTAGCTCAAAGTATAAGACACATAACAACCAGAAAGGTTCTCTATAACACCCTAGAAAAAGTAGAAATGCATAGATGAACAATGTTAGATCAGTTATCCTTTTAACAGACCTCTCTCAGTAGTCCAATCCCCAAAGCACAGATCGTATCATATTTATCGAGTACCCGGAATGATCAGTACACCT
Source organism: Viscum album (assembly GCA_963277665.1). Lineage (NCBI taxonomy): Eukaryota > Viridiplantae > Streptophyta > Magnoliopsida > Santalales > Viscaceae > Viscum > Viscum album. Next base: position 1,704,390,678 of record OY728143.1, on the reverse strand, counting down.
CGATGAATACTCAGCTACTGAAATGTCTTCCTACCGAAGCTGTATAGGTACTAGAAAACTCTGACCCACATCCTCAAGCCAGTCCTCAGCCGCCTGTGGGTCGGGATTACCTCAAAACCTGAGGGGTATATGATGATGATATGCGTGTAAGGCACTAAGCCTAAATGTGTCATATACCAGTACTACCAGCTGTAGATGCTGACCAACAGGTAGTGATATAGCTGGCACACTACACGAAGGTACTATCTCAGGCATCGGTCTACATACCGAAGCCTCATCACTATACGGACCATCCTCATGGTCACTCACTGATAAAGACTTGCAGCTAAGATCACCATCTTCTCTGCTAGTGTCTCAACTAGGTGGAAAACTCTAGGAATCGCCTCCCGCCAATCCTCTGCTACCTGGGAATCTATCTCACCTCATAACCTCAGAGGCCTCTGCTGTTGGAACATGTGCAACGCACTCTGTCGGTGTGCACCATCCGCTAGTATGGATGGTGGCATCTTCTTCCCAACAAGTGGTGGTGATACTGGTACACCACTCGAAGGTGCCAACATATTAAAAGGGGCATGCACTGGAGCCTCGTCGCTCGGTGGGCTGTCATCAGGTACTCTCTCGGAATTCCAACTGACTGTCTGTGTGGAGGCATCCTGAACAGATGCGACATAGTCAAACGTTGTATACCTAGTGAGCTTACCTGGTTTGAGGTGACATAATGAAAATTTTTTGAAACACACATGTAATCAGTGTATTTTTTCACTGAGTCGGAAATCATGAAGTCAGGGTCCTGGTGTATGGATACATCGGTCGCCGCACCAATACTAGACTCCCTGAACTGAAGACCACACTCAGTACCCTTAACACTATTGCTTCAAAGAAAAGAATGATCAGAGTCATGAGTTATGTGGTAGAACTGACTCCTCTGATACCAATTTTTCACGACCCATCCCCCGGGGCCCGCATCGTGACAACCCCAAGACCGCCTTCCATAGTCCAGGGGCTGGCGACTAGCACCAAATGCATAAATCCCAGGAATTGGGAAGGCATTGACTTTATAAAATGTAAACACACACAACCAGAGAAAAATCTAAAGAAAACATTAAGTAAAGAAGTATAAAAAGTGTGTTGAAAGTACAAAGGGGTCGGAAATACAAGCCTAATAGAAAGGAATAGCTACAAATGAAAGAAAGTACAATGGAAAAGACAATCAACTAAATGGTGAAGCGGCTCCTTGATCTCCCTCTAGGTTCCTACCTGAAGGGTAGGTACAGATGTCCTCCTCAGCACTCAACTTCTATTGGTCCGCTCTGTGTGCCATCATGCTGAGTGTCCTCCTCCTGGTACTGTCCAGTCCTCGTACACTCTGCCTCGGTCAGCGCTGTCTGTCGTCTACATCCAACACAACGATGTGCAGGCATAGCCCGTGTAGGGGTGAGTATAACGATACTCAGTAGGGACTCTAAGACCCTAATGGTATCACAAAATCCAACAAGGATAAAACAAAAATAAATATCTCAATAGATAACCTTTACTTAGGTATATTCCCATACATATACCTATGTTATCAAGTAACCCATCTCAATCATGAGGAAAACACAAAGGCCATTGACTCATCTCAAACCAGGATTTTCATTCATGATGTCGAAACCACGACTGCTAGAGAAATCATCCTCTGTCGAGTAAATTAGTCCTGCCATGACTCTGATGTTCTACTCACTATCCTTAGACTGCTGAAATACACCTCATGTTGAGTATCGTGGATCTGTCGCCCCAACACAGTAGCTGTCTTCACTATGGGTCTACCGCCCCAACACAATAGCGCTCCCCCTAATAGCCTATAGAGGTACTCCTCCTGTCGAGTACCGTGGGTCTTCCACCTCAACAGAGTAGCGCTCCTCCACCATGGGTCTGTCGCCCCAACATAGTAGCACTCCCCACTGGGCTAGTCAAGTCACTCCAAATAGAATCAGACAAGCAGTCATCAGGTCTCAGCCAGCTATAAGGTCTCCGTACTCCGTACGATCGTCTCTAGGAGGGTCTGCTCCATGATTTACTGGTCGATACATCAAAGTGTCACAAAAACTCACGTGAATGTATCTCATGGGACCGCCTCAGCATAGGGGTGTCAACGCAATAGATGGCGCGTCAATCGGACGCTCAGTCTGTGAGTTATTAGCATTTTTCGTTCCAAAGGCCCGGTTGGATTTCACGTTCAATCCAACCCATCCAAACTCAAACCACATCCAAATCCTATGTGGAGTATTCTAAATTGTCTATCTCATCATGAGGAATCCAATGTAGTCGATGACACATCAATCGGACGTCTGGTACTTATGATAGAAGTGTTTCCGCTCCAAGGGCCCGGTTAGTTTCGAGTTCGAACCAACCCGACCATTTTTTCAAAGTCTTAAAAAACTAACTTAGATTATCGCAAAAATATCTCCTTGTTGCGAGGGTCCCAGTGCCACAGACAGTGTGTCGATCGGACAGACGGTTGTGATGTTATTCTCATTTAAGCGTACGGGCCTGGCCCGTTAAGCCCAGTGGGCTGGCGGGTCGTGTGAACCCAGTTTTGGTGGGTTCATACCAGCCCGAAGGGAATGGCCCGGTGGGGCAGAGCCCGGCTCGTCTTGGAGGGGCGTGGCCCAGAGGGGCGCGACCGAGCTCGGCACGGCGCGACCTGGCACGGTGCGGCCTGGCCACAGCTCGGCCTAAGGGGGGCCGAGAAGTCCGAGGTGGGGGGCATGACCCCCAGGCTGCCCAAACCGGCAGCGCCAAGTGGCGCCGCCCTCCCTAACTAGCCGACCGAAGCCGGCCGGCCTTCTTGGTGCAATCGGCTGACTCGGTCGGACCGTGGACCTGTTGTGCGGCACCTTCGGGTGCCGCATCATTCCTCGGCCCGGCCGACCGACGAGCCGGCTGGTTCTTCCGCCGAAGCGACCTGCCCCATGCGGGTTGTGGTTCACAGCCACACAGCGTTATGGGGTTCCAAGGTCTCTCACTTCGGCCCAGCCGGCTATAGTCAGTCAATTGTTCTTCGGCCGAGCAGCCCGCGGTTGCGGGCAGCAGTTCCTTCGCACGCGGCCGGTGAACGACCACAGCTTCTCCCATTGCTGCCTCTTCTATTCGAGAATTAAAATAACAAGAAACGTTGGAGGGCCGTCGGGTCTTGTGCATTCAGCCCGCACCCTCCGCGTTAGGCGCTAGAGATTGGCCAAAGAGATACCAATTTTTACAACGTAGAACAAGAAAACGTTTAATCCATTAAAATTGAACATAGTCCCCCCAACCTCAAAAAGACGTCTCACATTGTCGAACTACGGAAGATGAACACTGCGGTGGTTGGGGGTCGCGAAATATTAGTGTCGATTCCGTTGACGTCGGGGGAAGAGCCCTCGCCGTTGGTGGTGTTACCCGCGGTAGTGTCTCCTCCCTTGATCTGGAGAAAGAAGAAGAGAAGTCTTTTCATCATTCTTCGATGGAATAAGCATTCTTAATCAAAGAATATGTCTTTCTTCGTGGAATATTAAATCTCTCTTTTAAATTCTCCAGAGGATTCCCGCCAGAATATTTTCCAAGACAAAATTATATTAAGGTTTCCCCCAATTGGAATAGATAATCCATTCCATTTCAAATTCATAAATTAATTAAGGGTGCTCACTTAATTCATTTGTTAAGGTTGGCACATTAATGAAGAGGTTGGAATGTGGAGAGGCTCCACCCAATTAAATGAGGGGGAGTTGTCAAGAATTAAATAAGGGGAGTTAAATGGGGTAGTTTAAAGGAGTTGAGGGAGATGAAAGGATTAGGGATTCATGTGGGGACCACCTCACAGATATCCTCTCCTGGGAGGTTAAGTGGGTGTGGGCCCCTCTTCTAACTCCCCTTGGGAGGAAATATCCGACTTCCATAAATAAAATTGTTTTCCACAAATTTTATTTATTTCATTCTAAACCCCCAAATATTAACTATCAAAACAAATAAAACGCAACTGCAGCAAAGGTCCCATTAAACGAATACTGGACCTGCGAGTTCATCGGTGTCCTTAGATTTCAATTCTGAACACCTGTTCAAAAGATAGAACAACCTGCTCATACGGTTACTGAACGTACCCAAAAAAATTTTGAAAAATTATTATCAGTCACCCTCGACCTGCGTCGGTCGAGGTTAGGCTCTGGCTAAGTAAAAAATGCCCAAACAAACCCAACAATACTCTCCAATTTTCAATTTGACTTACCGTTTATAAGTCATGAATTTTACAATAAAGTAATTGTCACTTAATTATTTTATTTGCAGCCAAAAACTAACTTTTTCCGGTGGCCTACGCCGTCCAAAGTTAGTATCTACTTAAATAAAGAATACCCTCACAAGTTCAGCGGTGGTATCAGATTTTTAATCCGAGCTACCGTTTGTGAGTTATAAGTATTAGAAAAATAAATTAATTTATTTAATTATTTTATTTACGGTTATGCCATTTTTGGAATTTCTCACAGGAGGCCTGCACCGACTAAACTGAAGTCGCGCTTATGGTAAACCCTCCATCCTGAGCGTAATGATGCCCTCATATTTCTGATCCGAGTAACCGTTTAATATTTATTCCACTTTTTTAGTAAAATTTCTTATGCGTGTTAATTTAAGCTTAACAAACCTTCAAAAAATTATTCAGGGCACACCAGGCCTTGAAATCAGGTGCCGTCAGAAACTACAGACTTTTAAAATTGCACAGAAATTATGAACTTTTTTTTTGAAATTTTTGGGTCATTAAATTTCATTTCAATTAATGGGAGCCAATATTTTATCCAAGTAGTGTAAGGGTGCTTCATAAACTAAGAAATGATATCCCATATTAGATGTAATGGAATGATTTATTGTGTGATAACCCATTTGGGTGCTTGAAACAAAAATATTTTATCAAATTCCATTGTATTTCCTTTTGATGATCCATGGTTTTCTAAAATGGGATCCTCATAGGTTGTCGTATCTGCTTAAATGAAATTTACATTCATAAATTGCTTGAAAATGATGGAATTTCATTAAATGATTAATAGGAAGAAAGTAAGTTTTCTTTAAAGATTCCATCTTATCATAATGTGTTATTTAATCTTTAGAATTTATAATGGATAAATTTTGATTAAATTAAAAGGTCTTGGAAATGTAATATGATGTGTTTTCCTCTGTTTAGACCCTTGAGTATGGTTAGTTTGTGTTTCTCTTGAGTTTCTTTGAAACATAAATGATAGTTTCTTCCACATGATTTGTTCTTTTCAGCGATTTCATAAAAAGGTTGTACTTGATCTAGTAAATATTTTTAGAAATGAACAAATCCATGGTTCAACTCTTGTTCTACGTAAGTGTCTTGGGAGGTAGGTAGCACCTACAGAGTTTAAATTATTTTCACATTCCATGATATTTCTGATGTTTGGTGCCCCGTGAGGGCCATTTTCACTTGATGGAATTTTAGTTTCCAATATAAACCATGTTCAAATGGATTTTATTTATTTCATTTTCATTTTTATGTTGATTAATATCTGTCAATGCTTAGTTTCAATAGGTTATACATGCCTCAAGCATGGTTGGATACATCGTTGGTCATTTGACCATTTATTTTCAAAAGTGATAGATGACTTATTATAGATTCTTTTAGTATATTGGTCATATGAGGTAAAAAACAGATATAAATCTATATTGTTTGTTATGTTTGGTCTTGGGTCATCTCTAATGTAGAGTGACCTGGGAGGTTATGAATCAAGATCATCATAAATCTCAGGTGGACTTTCAAGAGACTTGGGTGTTTTGACCTGCTGTTCTTGTTGGTTTTTTTCTTTTGTTCTCTATGTGGGGATTGTGTCTTAGAAGAGTTTCACACTTTAATTTATGATTTTTTTTCTATTTATAGTGCTTGAAATCATTTAGTTTATCTTTTCTATTGATGAATTTGATACTTTTAAGGTGGGGAGTGTTGTGTCAGTTCATGTGAAATGTTTTCTTTATTGTCGAGGGAACACAACCTCTGAGGACCAATTATGTAATGGTTAGTTTATAAATGAATACCTTTGAGGCTTGATAGTGTCGTCTTGTGTTGCTACTTTCATGGATTTATGACATTGATGTAGTTAGTGGTTTCATCAACCCCTGTGATGCATTGTCATTATTTCATGGGCTTCGTGGTAAATTTTTAACAATCACGGAATGATTTCCAGTGGTAAAGGAATTTTGATCGTTTCGAATGATGGTGCATCCACATGTGAATCTTCATTTTATCCATGAAGTTGACCAGTAGTGATTCGACTATTCATTTTTTCATAAATTGGGTATGATTGACTGGATGTTGTTAACACCCATTTAGCAAAATTTTATTTATTTACAATATTGTCCACTATCATGTCGTCATCATAGTTTCACTTAAAGAGTGTCGTCTTATTCCAAGAAAAATCATTATAATATGTTGATTGTGTTGGTGGGATCTCCCTCAAGGATGCATTCTTGATGCTTGGGTTACTTCATGGATTCTTCTCATAATGTCACTAAAAGTCAGTTATGAGCTTTGGTGAATGTTCTCGTGCTAATTTCTAGGTGCCTTGTTGGAAGGTTTTGGGCTTATATTGAGATACTCTTTCTATCTATGACAATTGTGGCTGGTGTCAGGTGATTATTTTCATGAAAATACATCTCAAATTGGGCTTTGAGTTCAATGTATGATCCCTCTTTTGGTGAGTTCAAGTCAATCTTCAAGCATTATTGTAGCATTAGAGGCATGCATGTAGGGTAATTCCAATGGTGGGTTGAACCGTTGTTTGGAATTTTCCACATAACATTAAATCCTAATGTGAGAAGTACCTTAGGGTAGTTTCATGACTTGATGATGATGTTATCGTGTCTCTACATAACAGGCTCAAGTGAGATACTTTTTATTTTTCAGTTGGGGAAAGAGAATTGGTTTGAGTTTTGATTGCTTAGGATCCATATGCCTATTAAATTATTAAATGTGTTTTGGGAATTAGAAACACAACATCACAATTTGAATAAAACATCATGACCATTGTAGGTTAGGTGATTTTTATTATGATACAAAAGGTTTGTTGGGGATGAGTAGTAATATTGTGGGATGGTAATAACTTCTTGTGTTTTTGACCAAAATGAAAAAGAAATAGAATTAGAAATTTTTGGTTTACTGATTGAGTTGGATTTAAAACCAAGAATATACAAAAATTTTGAGAGTTGATACCTTTTAATGTGTTTTTTTTGGACTTGGTTAAAGGTTTGAGATGATTCATGGGTGGCATGAACAGTTTCTGTAGCAGGATACCTTGAATACAATGGTTTGTAAAGGTTGTGGATGGTGCACATGTAGAGACCCGAAGCCTGACGTACATGGAAATTACATTACTTTTGTGGAATACTTAGTTTATAACAAATACACAACCACAAGGACCGCAATAGTTTAGTTTCTTTGGAAACTCGGAATATAATCTTCTAACTGTGGTGAAAGATCTTCAACGTCTCCCATAAAGATCTTCTTTTTTTTCTAAACCTAAATTCTTTCTTTATATCCTGGGAAAAGAAAACATAAAATGGTGAGCTCAAATTCTCAGTAAGGGTAAACAAAAGAAATATCAATCACATCATATTCATAAGAACATATCTTTTGGAAATCTTAACCTGCAAAAGAGATCATAATTTCATAACATGGGATAAATCATAGTAGTGAAATGTAATCCCAATAATCATTACATAAAACATGAAACTTTGTGGCATACACACATAATCATATAGAATCATTTCTTTTTAGTCAAGACTCATTTCCAAGACTATCTTAGTGGACAAATTCCCTTTCTGAACCGAGTTCATTCCTCGTTTCAGTCCTGTTTCACTGAACCGGTATAACCTACCTTTCCAGCCATGTCTATATCATGAGATATAAAATATTTACCCAATGCATTGTAGGGAGATATAGGTCCCACCCATCTCATAATGATACCATTCTTATGTGTGCCACAAAATCATAAATCATACATCATTGCATAACCCATGTAATAAAAATTGGAATCTTAAACATCGTGACATCATAAAACAATTCATATAAGATAAAGGAATTCATAAGAATAATTCCATCACAACATAATCAAATAAATGTAATAATAATAGGGATAGAAACATAACCCTATATTATCTTAGATGGAAAATAATTTTGATAAAACACTTGAACTCCATTTTTGAGGAAAATATCCTTTCTACTTCAAAAACACTTTTTATTTCTTAACATGTCATAAAATTATAACTAAAAGAAGTTGATTAAAAATAAACTTGAAAACATATAAAGTAAGCTTCTTGGAAATAATGTTTTAAAAATCCATTCATGTCTTATACGTTAAAAAAAACATTCTTCTCGTACTTTTGTCAGAAAAGTCAAAAAGTACCTCGTATGAAAAACGACAAAAGATTCCTTTCATATCTTTTACTAAAAACTCACCTAATGGTAAAATTGGATATAAACTATTTTAGAAGGATATAAATATTATATATTGAGGAAAAACGGATGTGGATGATAATATATACCCCAGTAAATGCCAATGTATAAACAATCTCGGATAAAAATGAGATTGTGATATTTCCCTTACCTTATGTCTGATATGCTTTGTACGTATCCGAACCTCCTATATAATGATGTAAATAATGTCATTAACTTATTACATAATCATATTCATTGTTATGATATCATATATGGTTCACTTATGACTTTATATTACCCGTTATTTTGTAAATTCCTTGTTAAAGAAGCGTTTTGGGTAAAATCGTTTCATTTATTGTAGGTGTTTGGACTTGTTGTTCTTGACATTATTATTACTTATATCATGATTTACTTACTTCCAGAATATAAAACATGATTTATATATCATATATATTCAGTATATATATATATATATATATATAATAGATAGATAAATGAAATGAAACACACCGTTCATGGAGACGGTAGTCTGTACGTACGCATGAACGCTGTTTTCCTTTCCTTATTATCTTGAATTGAAGTAAGTAGATGACATACATATATATATATATATATATATACATAAATCCAGTAGATTTAACATGTCATATATTTAATTATTATTCATTATATAGATATTTTATAATCATTCATGAATGGTTAATGTGGAGAATGAATCTCATCGCCTCGTGGAGACGGTAGTCCGTACGTACGCATGAGGGATGATATCGTTCTCATGATCGTGAACTTGTGTTGAAGTGTATGTATAAAATTTCAGTATCAAAATCACTTTATAATAATCATATATAGTTACTCATTACACCATTATACCGATCCAATTAAGGTGGTGGTGGAAAATAGATTACACCACGGCGTGGAGATGGTATTTCGTACGTACGCACGCGTGGTGATTTCCTATTTCCGTAGGATGGATAGAAGGTTAGTTAGAGTTGTTTCATATTTATAATAACATATCAGTTTATAAGAAATACTTATGTTTTTACTTTATCATGAAACAACTAAAGAAGAATAAGTTGAAGAAGAAAGAAATTGAAAAAGATCGGTAATGGATATTACCTCTTTTTGACGCGCCGTTTCTTAACCTCCACTTAAATAACTAAGGATGGTCTTTGAAGAAGGCCAGGACCTCTATGATGATACTAGGGAAGTGGGGAAGAGATTTTGGCAGGGGTTGGCCGAGCTTGAATGCTCAAATTGGTGTGAGGAGGAGAGGGAGGAGGTGCCCTTTTATAAGGGAGGAGAGGGGCACCTTAGGAAAATCTCAAAATATTATTTTATATTAAGGAAAAATTCGGTTTATAATGGTTCTAAAGGGTCTTATTTCAAAGATAAAGTGGGGATGGTTCGAAACCCTCTCATCCAATAGGATTTAGACAATTTAGGTTATTATTTTAACCTTATCAATTAGATTTAACTCTAAGTTAAATAATTTAACTTTTACCGTGTCTTTTTGTTTTCTTACACTATATGGTTAATAAACTTACTATATCAAGAAAAAAGAATCCCAAGTTGTTTATTATTAATATATATAACCTTATATAAGTCATTTGTCCGAAACATAGATTTTTAGGTATAAAATAAAAATTAATAATATAATATTTGTTTTAAAAACTAATTTATGTCAATTTTGACACTATTTGGTACATAATTTTTATGAAATTCATAACAGAATTATAAGTTAGAACCAAGTTACATAAATCAACAATACCATGTCATATTAACCTAGAAAATTAGTTTATGTCATCAAAAGTCTCAAATTACATTTATTTGGGCATTTATAACATCAATTATGTCAATATTTTCTTAAAATGGTAATTACTACATCATCGTTGTGTCATAAATAATTTAATTAATAAGATGTCTAAAAATTCTATAAAAATAACAATAATGTAGTAAATCTTTTTATCTTTCCAATTAATATTTATAGTAAAAAATATTCCTTATATAACACCATATACAAATTAATCACTAAAATATTTTTGATTTTGTCTATTTTGCCTTTACATTTAATTAATTAGTCTAAATTGTCATTATCATTTAATGGGGTCCCCAAATCGAGCCAAAGATGCCCATGGTCGTTACTGACTCAACCAATAATGTTTGGACAAGTGTTAAGGTAATTTTGAATTATTATAATATTATTTTTAACCCTTATTTACCGGATTTACCCTTAAACATGGTAAATAAAATATTTACCGCAGTAATTATTCAAAATGTTAAAAAATAAAAGTTACCTATTTACACAATTTGAAAATCCTGATTCCAAATATGGAATCAATTTTTACAAATTCAAAACACATAAGTGGCAGAAATTAATTTAAAAATAATTCTCGTTGTTAAAACAAAAAGCGTGTTTTTAAGAGATAATAACTATCAAAAGATTGGCACTTGTTTATGTCTAGTTTAATTATGAAATTATGTCCAATGAAAAACATTGAATTAAATGGTAAAAATATTTTCTAAATATAATTTAAAACCACTCAAATTCGTAAATTATCAATATAAATTATTTTGATTAAAAAATTTGTTTTTAATTAAAAATTAGTAATTTTCACTATTAATCAAAATATTACAGTTATCTGAAAAGTATCAAAACCTCACCTTAGGCTAAATTCGATATTCCAAACCCAAAAATGAAGTCTATTTTACCAAATTCATAACATTGAAGTTTCATTAATTAATTTTATAATTAAATTCTGCTGTTAAAACAAATAGCTTGTTTTTAAGAAATAATATCTATCAAAAGATTGACACTCGTTTATATCTAAGTGATATTAATTAAATTGCCACCATTGGATCAAATGGTAAAAATATATTCTATTTATACTTTAAAAACATTCAATATTATAATTTAACCACATAAGATATTACGATGAAAAATATATTTTTAATTAAAATATAGCATGTTTTTATAATTCATTAAAATATGAAAGTTATCGGAAAAATATAAAAACTTTATCTAATGTAAATTTTTATATCCTGATTCAAAAGAAGAATTTCATTTTGTCAAATTGAACATATGAACATGTCAAAAACTAGATTTAAAGTGGGTGCGCCATTAAAAGGTGGCAAAACTGCATTTTTTTAAAAATACTTATTTTACCCGAAAAATTTATTTTGTTCTTATACCTTGTTCTAGAAAATGTGTAAGATGAATAATAATGTTATAAAATTCAAATTTTAGTTAATACTATTCATAACGGCTTGTTCATAAAAATATTATAATAATATATCGTTGTTTATTAAAACCCAGTATTGCGTACAACACACGCTATCGAGGAAGGTCGTGATTGCGTGTAATTCAAGCCAAGTCAGGGTTGCGTGTTGTGAAAGAATCCTTCGTTGTTTCGTATAACAGAATCCAACCATATTTCATTTATACATTGAATATATATATATATATATATATATACTCAATTTTGCGTAGAATAACTATTATCAAAATTGTGTGCAACACGATCCAAGAATAGTGTTGCGTATAATGCAAGCTAATACGGTGTTGTGTATAGCGCAAGGTAATCTTGGTGTAGAATAAAACACAAGAAATTAATGAAATTAAAAGAATATTTTTCATAAAATATCGGGGTGTTACATTTTACCCCCCTTTAAATTAATTTCTCCCTCGAAATTCGTCGGGGTTATAAATGGTTTACTACTCGAAAGTTTGTTTAATAGAAACCCACATCGTAAAAAGGAATACCAAGACATGGATTTAAAAACTAAAGTATGAAATGTAACGGTTACCCAAATTAACTCATCACTGGGTTTCCACATAGGAGAACATAGGTGAAAATATGGATATGGAAGAAAAATCTAACCACCAAGTTCTGATGGAGAGTGGTAGAGAACATGGCTATAAAAAAGCCAACAATCGCAAAGCCATAAATTTGTGATGATCTAGGGTACCATCTGATTCATCAGATATAAGATCACTAGGACAACATTTTTGGTTTTCAATATCATTTCCCTAAAGTTGAAAATTTTGAATTAGAAGAAATACTTACTTGATTTTGGTACAATCTCACTGTTGTTCGTGCTTTGAACAATTTCCACTTCATCTCTTAAAGAAATGAAGTTGAATTTGTTATTCGTGAAGTGTTAACAGATCATGTGATATAATGATGGGTCATTCCATCTATTTCAAACAAAAGTTTAGCAATAGTTATCAAATATACATAAGTCCGTCTTTGGTGAGGTTAATCATATGCGATTCCAAAAATGAACTTATAATTCATATATCATACTGATTAATAAAATAAAACTAGTTTCTACTAACCAAGGACTTTCTGTAGGCCAGTGGTATGCGATAAAGGCCCGTCGCACTTTAGTTGTGGGTTCGATTCCCACAGCCTTGGCCGACGCGATGGGTTGTCGCACATCCTGCAGCTTGTCCTTTTTCTAAAACTACATTATTATAAAATCCTGTCAACAATATCAAAAAAAGTTTTTATCCTTAAACAATAGTAACTTATGTCCAACATAATCCATTCCAATCTTTAGGCTTATCTAAAATACTTCGATCCAAGCTCATAGTATTGAGAAAATGATCACGTGAATGCCATCATTTATCCCTCATATATCTTGTTCGTCACATTCCAGTCATGTGAATACCATAATCATGTAATCTATTGAAAAATGAATACCCATTGAATCTTAGTGAAAAAATGAGTGTTGTCAAAAGATAACTCTTTCCACATACCAAAATCCTCAAAATTCTATATACTTAGTCCTTATATCAATCATGAGCTCATGAATACAATCAAACATCTCATTATCTTCTTATCCCTTCATTATGCGCATATCATCTACTTTCCAAAAATATTTCAATCACTTTTTTTCATGGTTACCAGTATCATATAATTATTGAAAACCAATACATAGATATTCCAAAATTCCACAACACCATAAATGAGATTCCATGATACTATTTTGAAATCCCATTACATAAACACTTAATCATTCCACCACATAGTTGTCATATTCAACATCGCCAATAGTGATCACATGTGACTTCCCTTTGTCCTTTGCCTTAATCGGTTTCTCATGTCGATCATCACTAACCCTTGTATTAGGGCATTTATTAGCATAATGCCCCATTTCCTTGCACTTGAAGCATTGAAGTGTTGGTGGTGCGTTCTCTACAGTGTTTGCTTTATTCACATCATTAGAAACCCTTTTTCCATTACTTCGACACTCAGCTGCTCGATGACCTTCTTTTCCACACTTAAACATTTTCTAGTCCCTTTAAGACAATATCCACCATGCTTCCTTCCACACTTCGTGCATAAGGAAACATTCATCTTCTTTTCACCATTATTCTAAGATTTCTCCTTGAACTCCATCTTTCGTTTCTTGTCAAAACCATGAGATGGATATGTAACACCAACTTCCATTTCTACCTTGATAGCACAACGCACAATTTCGTCATAGCTACTGAAGTCTCTTATAGCTAATGCCCTTCAAAGACTTGGTTTTAAGCCACTGAAAAATCGATCAACTTTACTTTCAAGTAGGATGATAATGCCAGATGCATACCTTGAAGGTATTGTAAAATTAGCTTTGTATATACCAACTGATTCATCATCCTTCTGCTTCAGCTCAAGAAATTCCTTTTCCATATTTGTTCGAAGAATACGAGGGAAGTACATACTGAAAAACAAGTTCTTGAACTCGTCCCATTCCATGGACTCAATTTCATCTATTGGACTCGTATTCTTGATAAGATTCCACCATTGATCAGCTTCACCTTCCAAACGATATACTTCTAAGATGACTTTATCATATTTAGAACATTGAAGAACTGAAAATATCTTTTCAGTGGTACTGATCCATTATTCAGCAACAAGTGGATCAGAAGACCTACTGAAAGAAGGTCGACGTTGCCTCATGAAGGACTCAATAGAATATTGTTCCCTTCTCTGCTCATTTGGAAGTCCAGAATGATTCATAGCTTGTGTAAGTATAGAAGTAAGATTTTTCACTCCATCTCCCATAACATTTGTTTGTTCAGGAGGACAATCATTGCATTGTCCATTACAGTGATCAACACGGTTCCTTCGGGTTCCAGCCACCGTCTAAAACCCAAAAAGAATAGTGTGAGAGGAAAAAATCATGCTAGGGAAAACAAAATAATAAAGGGGGAGTACCGTTAATATCTATCATCTTAGGTTAAATTCTAAGATCATTACCATAGTTCTAGGACTATATCCTATACGTATACTTATCCTTAGAGACATCCCTAGACATACCTTAGAAATATCTCTAGGGATCTCACTAACGTTCTCACATCCTAGTTTCCAAAGGTTGACTAAACCTTTCCTCTGATACCAACTGTAGAGACCCGAAGCCTGACGTACTTGGACATTACATTACTTTTGCGGAATACTTACTACATAACAAAAACACACAGACATGGACCGTAATAGTTTAGTGTCTTTGGAAACTAGGAATATAATCTTCTAATCGTGGTGAAAGATCTTCAACGTCTCCCATAAATATCTTCTTTTTTTTTAAACCTAAATCCTTTCTTTTTGACTTGGGAAAAGAAAACATAAAAGGGTGAGCTCAAATTCTCAGTAAGGGTAATCAAAAGAAATATCAATCACGTCATATTCATAAGAACATATCTTTTGGAAATCTTAACCTGCAAAAGAGATCATAATTTCATAACATGGGATAAATCATAGTAGTGAAATGTAATCCCAATAATCATAACTTGAAACATGAGACTTTGTGGCATACAGACATAGTCATAGAGAATCATTTCTTGTTAGTCAAGACTCATTTCCAAGACTATCTTAGTTGACAAAGTCCCTTTCTGAACCGAGTTCATTCCTCGTTTCAGTCCTGTTTCACTGAACCAGTATAACCTACCGTTCCAACCATGCCCATCTCATGAGATATAAAATATTTAACCAATTAATTGGAGGGAGATATAGGTCCCACCCATCTCATAATGATACCATTCTTATGTGTGCCACAAAATCATAAATCATACATCATTGCATAACCCATGTAATAAAAATGGGAATCTGAAACATCGTGACATCCTAAAAAAATTTATATAAGATAAAGGAATTCATAAGAATAATTCCATCACAACATAATCAAATAAATGTAATAATAATAGGGATAGAAACAGAACCCTATATTATCTTATATGGAAAATAATTTTGATAAAACACTTGAACTCCATTCTTGAGGAAAATATCCTTTCTACTTCAAAAACACTTTTCATTTCTTAACATGTCATAAAATTATAACTAAAAGAAGTTGATTAAAAATCAACTTGAAAACATATAAAGGATGATTCTTGGAAATAATGTTTTAAAAATCAATTCATGCTATATAAGTTAGAAAAACATTCTTCTCGTACTTTTGTCGGAAAAGTCAAAAAGTAACACGTACGAAAAACGACAAAAGATTCCTTTCATATCTTTTACTAAAAACTCACAGAAGGGTAAAATTGGATATAAACTATTTTAGAAGGATATAAATATTACATATTGAGGAAAAATGGATGTGGATGATAAAATACACCCCATTAAATGCCAAAGTATAAACAATCTCGGATAAAAATGAGATTTTGATATTTCCCTTACCTTATGTACGATATGCTTTGTACATATCCGAACCACCTGTATAATGATTTAAATAATTTCATTAACTTATTACAGAATCATATTCATTGTTATTATATCATATATGGTGCACTTATGACTTTATATTACCCGTTCTTTTGTAAATTCCATGTTAAAGAAGCGTTTTGGGTAAAATCGTTTCATTTATCTGAGGTGTTTGGACTTGTTGTTCTTGACATTATTATTACTTATATCATGATTTAATTACTTCCAGAATATAAAAAATTATTTATATATCATATATATTCAGTATATATATATATATAATAGATAGATAAATGAAATGAAACACACCGTTCATGGAGACGGTAGTCCGTACGTACGCATGAACGCTGTTTTCCTTTCCTTATTGTCTTGAATGGAAGTAAGTAGATGACATAAATATATATATATATATAAATAAATCCAGTAGATTTAACATTCCATATATTTCATTATTATTCATTATATATACTTTATAATCATTCATGAATGGTTAATGTGGAGAATGAATCTCATCGCATCGTAGAGACGACAGTCTGTACGTACGCACGAGCGATGATATCATTCTCATGATCGTGAACTTGTGTTGAAGTGTATGTATAATATTTCAGTATTAATATCAATTTATAATAATCATATATAGTTACTCATTACACCATTATACCCATCCAATTAAGGTGGTGGTGGAAAATAGATTACACCACGACGTGGAGACGGTATTCCGTACGAACGAACGCGCGGTGATTTCCTTTTTCTGTAGGATGGATAGAAGGTTAATTAGAGTTGTTTCATATTTATAATAACATATCAGTATATAAGAAATACTGATGTTATTACTTTATCATGAAACAACTAAAGAAGAATAAGTTGAAGAAGAAAGAAATTGAAAAATATCGGTAATGGATATTACCTCTTTTTGACACGCCTTTTCTTAACCTCCACTTAAAGGACTAAGGATGGTCTTTGAAGAAGACCAAGACCTCTAGGATGATACTAGGGAAGTGGAGAAGATATTTTGGCAGGGTTTGGCCGAGCTTGAACGTTCAAATTAGTGTGAGAAGGAGAGGGAGGCGGTGCCCTTTTATAAGGGAGGAGAGGGGCACCTCAGGAAAATCTCAAAATATTATTTTATATTAAGGTCAAATTCGGTTTATAATGGTTCCAAAGGGTCTTATTTCGAAGCTAAAGTGGGGATGGGTCGAAATACTCTCATCCAATAGGATTTAGACAAGTTTAGGTTATTATTTTAACCTTATCAATTAGATTTAACACTAAGTTAAATAATTTAACTTTTACCGTTTCTTTTCGTTTTCTTACACTATATGGTTAATAAACTTATTATATCAAGACAAAAGAACCCAAAGTTGTTTATTATTAATATATATAACCTTATCTATGTCATTTTTCCGAACCTTAGATTTTTAGGAATAAAATAACAATTAATAATATAATATTTGTTTTAAAAACTAATTTATGTCAATTTTGACACTATTTGGTACATTATTTTTATGAAATTCATAACATAATGATAAGTTCGAAACAAGTTACGTAAATCAACAATAACATGTCATATTAACCTATAAAATTAGTGTATGTCATAAAAAGTCTCAAATTACATTTATTTGGGCATTATAACATCAATTATGTTAATATTTTCTTAAAAAGGTAATTACTCCATCATCATTGTGTCATAAATAATTTAATTTATTAGATGTCTAAAAATTCTAAAAAAACTACTATCATGTAGGAACTAGTTTTATCTTTCCAATGAATTATTATAGTAAAAAATATTTCTTATATAACACCAATACACAAATTAATTACTAAAAGATTTTTGTTTATGTCTAATTTTCCTTTACATTAAATTAATTAGTCTAAATTGACATTATCACTTAATGGGGTCCTAAAATCGACCCAAAGATGCCCGTGGTCGGTAATTACTCAACCAATAATGTTTGGACAAGCGTTAAGGTTATTTTGAATTATTATAATATTATTATTTAACCCTTATTTACCGGATTTACCCTTAACCATGGTAAATAAAATATTTACCGCAGTAATTATTCAAAATGTCTAAAAATAAAAGTTATCTATTTACACAATTTGAACATCCTAATTCCAAATATGGAATCCATTTTTCCAAATTCAAAACACATAAGTGGCAGAAATTAATTTAAAATTAATTCTCGTTGTTAAAACAAAAAGCGTGTTTTTAAGAGGTAATAAATATCAAAAGATTGACACTTGTTTATGTCAAGTTTAATTGTGAAATTATGTCCAATGAAAAACATTGAATTAAATGGTAAAAATATCTTCTAAATATACTTTAAAACCACTCAAATTCATAATTTATCAATATAATTTATTTTGATTAAAAAAGTTGTTTTTAATTAAAAATTAGTAATTTTCACTATTCATCAAAATATTACAGTTATCTGAAAAGTACCAAAACTTCACCTTAAGATAAATTCGATATTCCGAACCCAAAAATGATGTATATTTTACCAAATTCATAACATAGAAGTTGCATTAATTAATTTTATAATTAAATCCTGCTGTTAAAACAAATAGCGTGTTTTTATGAAATAATATCTATCAAAAGATTGACACTCGTTTATATCAAAGTGATATTAATTACATTGACCACCATTGGATCAAATGGTAAAAATATATTCTATTTATACTTTAAAACCATTAAATATTATTATTTAACCACATAAGATATTACGATGAAAAAAGTTTTTTTTATTTAAAATATAGCGTGTTTTTACTATTCATTAAAATATGAAAGTTATTGGAAAAATATCAAAACGTTATCTAATGTAAATTTTTATTTCCTGATTGAAAAGAAGAATTTTATTTTGTCAAATTTAACATATAAACATGACAAAAACTAGATTTAAAGTTGCTGCACCATCAAAAGGCGGCAAAACTGTATTTTTTGAAAAATACTTATTTTACCTGAAAATTTTATTTTGTTCTTATACCATGTTCTAGAAAATGTGTAAGATGAATAATAATGTTATAAAATTCAAAATTTAGTTAATACTATTCATAACGGCTAGTTCATAACAATATTATAATAATATATCGTTGTTTATTAAAACCCGGTATTGCGTACAACACACGCTATCGAGGAAGGTCATGATTGCGTGTAATGCAAGCCAAGTCAGGGTTGTGTGTTGTGAAAGAATCCTTCGTTGTTTCGTATAACAAAATCCAACCATATTTCATTTATACATTGAATATATATATATATATATATATACTCAATGTTGCATAGAATAACTATTATCAAAATTGTGTGTAACACGATCCAAGAATAGTGTTGCGTATACTGCAAGCTAATACGGTGTTGCGTATAGCGCAAGGTAATCTTGGTGTAGAATAAAACACAAGACATTAATGAAATTAAAAGAATATTATTCATAAAATCTCGGGGTGTTACAGCACAGTTTGTCTGAAACTGTGTAAACCACTATAGGAAACCATACTACATTGTTCAAAGGGATTTGGGTGGTGCACACAAGCTATATAGGATTTTCCAAAAAAAAAATACAATCCCAAATAATTAGTTGAATTAGATAGTATCTATTCACTATTCAATACATGGTTGGTTCAATATTTCTAAACTGTGTCGCCCTCTCCTGTGGGGTTCCCCAAGTTCCTTGTGGATGGTTCAAGGTTGTTGAAAAAAATTCATAACCATGCAACAAAAAAGTATTGTGGTGGCTTGCTTTTAAAAATTGAATTATTTTAATTAAAAATAAATTTAAAACATAAACTGTCACCCCTCTCCCCAATCCCCAATTGCAACACCCTTCCCCTGGTGCCCTAGCTGTGTGCACGAGATCCCCTCTCTAACCCTCCTCTGTTCTTCGATGTTTTCCACCTTTTCTGCTGATTTCTTCTACGAATCTCTATGGTATGGCTCTCTCCTCCTCTTTATCTTTGTTTCTAGATTTTCATTAGCCTCAAAATTTCCGTAAAATTTTAGGCCAAACCCTTAGACAAGGGTTATCAAAATTTGTGATTTATTCTTTTGATTTTAGGTTATGAAATAAGCTTCTTGGTTCAGTTTTGTTGGTATTATGGTAAAAACCACTGATAGAGATGTAGTTAAGGTTGTTTTGGTTAACTGTCATCAATTTGGGGTATGATTTAAACTAGATAATTTTTGTCTCCCTATTTAATTTAGGGTATTTTTTTAGTTTTGAGTATCAATATTTGATTGTAGAGGGTTTTGATCAATTTTATTGGAACTAAATAATATACTTAGGTATGTATATATATAAATATATATATATCCTCCTTATAGATAATCTATTATGGTATATGGAATATGTGAAATATATTAATGGATATATATATATATGAAGGTATGTCCATGTTAGTGTTGGGAGATTTCTAGTTGTCATCACCAGTTTTTCCAAGGGACAAAGTGTTCGGCTTGGTTCCCCCCTAAGGTAGGATCCCTTTCCATGCCATTTTTAGTTTATGAATACATTAGTTAATTTATTATTCCACTTCCTATAGTATTTAATTAATGCATTGTGATTATATTAAATTATTCCTTTGAAGAAGATAATTAAATTTTAGATATGAAATATGATTGTTTGATAATGATGTCACCATTTTATAATAAAACCCTCCAATTGAGGTGCACTTCCTTAAATCTAAAAAAATAGTGAGTATAATTTTATGTTTTCTGGACTTATTCCTTTTGGAAGTTTCCTTGTGATATTTCTTGGTTATATTTTTTAAAAAGACTTTTTCAGTGCTTAGTCCCTTTTATGATGCTATTTTCTAGGCGGGTATATACCATGATTCCATGAAACCTCCCCTTTGCACTTGATCCTTGTAATGTAGTAGCTATTTCACAATGAGTTTAATGATATATTTGAGGTAAATTGGATGGTTAGATTGAATTTTGAAAGAGGTAAGAATCCATTAAGAGAAAGAAACATGAACAACTTGGAACTAGTACCTTAAAATCAATTTTCTAGGTTTAGGAAAATTGATTAAAAATGAACTTGAGTGTTATAGGTCATACCAAATTGCATTCCATGAATATATAGTTTAGACATAAATAATTATTTGACTTCTATTAAATGGTTTTTGTGAAAAGGCCCCTTGAAATGAAATTGAATATGGATAATGAGAAGCATGCGAGACCCTTGGATCATGTCTTTGAATTTAATTTGAGAAAGCATAAGTTGATGTTTTGATTGAAATACATATGTTGGGTTTCCTTAAGTATAAATTCAAACATTTTTGGTTATATGTAAATAGAACGGGTTAATAGGATTCAAAAGATGTTAATGCCTCATTCATTATATGATTTTAATCATTATGCATTGTTGGAATGAGAATTCAAAGAGACCATGATGGATCAATGTATTGGGTTGTGGGTAGACCGTTAGAGATCCCCCAAAATTGGATGGTGGTTTTACATCTCAGTCCACCACAAAATATATTTCTTGCAAGAATTCCAAGAGATTGTGATAACTCTTGTGATTGGGTTTGGGGTAGACCGAGAGAGCTCCAGTGGAATTGAAAGGTGGTGGTATGTCCCAATCCTCCCCAACCTAATTCTAATGATTGAATTACAAGAGACGGTGATGGATCTTGGTATTGGGTTAGGGGTATACCATGTGAGCTCTCCATGAATTGGATGGTGGTGGTATGTCCTGATCCATCCCAAGATAACTCTAATGCTTGGATGCCAAAAGTATTAGGGCTCATTGACCTGGGATAGGGTAAGTCCATGAAAGATCCCTTGGATTTTGGATTGGAGGGTATTTCACAATCCACCACAACATAAATCTAATAAATGGAGGCCAAGAGACTAAGGGCTCTTAGACTTGTGTTATCGGCATACTGTGAGAGATCCCCAGGAATTGGATAGTGGTTGTATGTCTCGATCGACCCAAACATATATCTATGTATCTATATATATACTGGTAATATGAATATATATATATATATATATATAATGTTATAATGATCAGATATACTAGCCAATGGCTGAAGTTGGTATTTCTATCATGATTCCCTTAGGAATGTGGATGGGTTTTTATTTATTTATACTATTCAGTTATGAAATTTTATAAACCCAAACAATGTTTAATTTATATTTTATTGTATGCATTGTTCATGAGACTGTGGGTGCCATGCCATTGAGATTTCATCTCCAATCCTTCTGAGGCACCCTTGTTACTCAAGTATACCTTATATTTGCAAGACAAAGGTTGAATGTTGTATGCTTGTTCCTATGGAGTTTAGAGAAAAGGACTGAGCTAAAGCTCAGGATGCTCATGGATATCGCCTTAGGGATTTTACTTATTTACTTTATTTGAGTTATGTATTTTAACACATGTTGTATATGTTACTGCATTTATTTATGTATCATCACCATGACATGCATTCAACTATTTTATAAACTAGCTCTGGCCTATTTTATAAAGAAATTATTATATATCTTATACTATTGTGTTTTATTTTCTTTTTGATTATGCTATTTGAATGCAATTTATATTCTATTATACCACTATGAATCTCTAATAATAGGTTATAGTCTCCCAAATATAACCTTTTTATACCCCTACTGCGAGTCAGCAACCGATGGTGTACGAGGAAATACGCTTGATGGAGTGTGACCCACCTGTCTAGCTACTGGTTTGATGGTAAGATGAGTCAGGATGTTACAGTTCAATTGAGAACTCAAATTCAGTATTTGATGTAGGACTATGAAATTATTCTTGAAATACATAGACAAACTATAGATGAATACTCATATCATGGATGTTGTGTTTCCCCCAAAAATAAATGATAATAACCCCATTTATAGTGGAATGAAGACCCATCAAATGTATGTGATTTCCGGCAGAAGTTCATATTTTTCATCGCACTGTTAGATAAAAAACATTTCATTTGGAATGTGAAATTATTCTTTCATTCCACAGTATTTGAAGTTGGATTTATGTATTGAAATCTATTCCTTTCTTAATATTAGAGAAAATTCAAAAAGAAGGAGAATAACCAAATTTTTTGGAATCAAATTACCACAAAAATTACAGAAGAATAATAATAAACTTGTGATGGGACCATCATACCATTATGGATTTTTTCTGATAATTAAATTTCTAATAATTTTGATGGGGTCTTCATACCCTTATGAAATTGTATAGATATATAAAAAGTGGGTAGATCTATAGTGAAATAAGATATTAATTGTTCTAAAGTGGATGGTAACTATAACATCCACCATATCATTATCATTACACTCATCAGAAATGGTAATCACATGAGATTTACCATTTTCTCCATGAATAGTAGGTTTTAAATGTCGATCATCAATGTATACCCATGTATTTGGGAACTAGCTAGCATAATCCCGATTCTACTAACACATGAAGCATTATTTTGTGGGTGGTGCATTCTACAAACCTCTCTCTCTATCTCTTCATATCATTAACTAACTTTTCCCACCACTTCAGAAGTGAACTTCGAAATGGTCAACCTTCCCACTCATAAAACATTTTATAGTACCTTTCTAAAAATTCCATAATGGTTTTTTCCAGTATTTTTTCATAATGAAAAACGAATCTTATTATCTCAATGTTTGATAGGATTTCACATGGATTCTATTTTTCTTTTCTTAATGAACCCATGAAATTGAGGTGTAACTATAATGTCTATTTTCACCATTATATCACATAACGTGTTTTTTCATTACTTAGAATCTTATAGATAATTCCCTTCAAATACATATTTTTCACCACTATATAGTTGGTCATCCATATATTAATGTTATATGATAATACTAGATGTTTAACACTCGTGTATTGTATGATGTTCCTAATAGGTACTAATAGAATTATATTCCTTTTTATTTAATTCATGAAACTCCATCCCAATTTTTAAATGAAGAATATTAGGAAATTAGAAATTGAATACTATTGTCTTGAACTGATCCTAATCCATGGAGGTATTTTCAACCTTTTTTCTTATATTCTTGATAAGAGTCAACCATTGATCTGCTTCACCTTCCAAATTATAGAAAACAAAAACGGAATTCTAACATTCTAAAAAATGGAGAACGAAAAACAAATATTTAGTGGTATTGATCCATTAATCGTCCAATCAAACATTAGAGAAGCACTAAAAGAAGGTGGATTTTGCCTCATTAAAGACTCAAAAATTTTACTCCTAAAATGCGGTAGACCAATATGATAAATTTCTTATAAAATTATTCTGAGTAGAGTAATGATATTTTTCATTATAGCACATATAAAATTTGATTCCTCGGGAGGATAGTCATTACATTTTCCGTCATATTTTTTAATAACCTGAACTTTTTGGGATCAATACGTTGACTGAAACAAAAAATCATAGTGCTAGAATAGTAAAAATAGTGGTAAATTTCATAACCAAGAGGAATTAATTATAAAATTTCATTCTCTAACACCATAGCTATAAACGTTTTCATCTATGACAATTATTTGTTAAAATAGTTCATTATGGTTCATTATGAAAATGTAGATTAATATTTGAATATCCCCCAAGAGTGATAAACCGTTTGTGTGGTAATTCCATAGTTGTATACTAGGTAACACTTTAGTCAATCCTGATACTTCTTTCACGGAGTTGTTACCCCTAGGCATGTCTATTTCAAAACCTCATCTACTTGTAGTATCCATATAAAGATGAGTATCTTGGTAAACCACATAATCTATTATATAAGAAAACATTTGGATAATATCCTACACTTGTACATATAATAAGGTACCACTAAACTTTTCTCATCATAGATTCCAAATGAAAACTAAAACCTTTATCTAATACTGAATATGGTGACCCTATTTTCCATATATCAATTTTACATCTTAATTGATTAATATTCGTAACATTAAAAAAATACACACCCCATGATCATAATAGTTTTATAACATTTGAAACATGGATATATAAAAAATAGGTTCATAAGTTAACTACATAATCTCTCACTATGTTCTTCAAGACTAGTATGCCTCTTAGACATAACATACATAATACATTTCTTCAAAACATTGGTAATGTAATCATAATAAATGGTGAGCTAATATGATTAGTTAGGGTAAAAAGAGAGAAACTTTACATGTATTTAAGGGTATGATAACATGAGAAACCCACAAGGTATTCATACCATGTAAATAACATTTTCCTAAGTCATGGAATAAGGAATGGTAATTCATAACACATTAATCATAAAATAATTACAGAAAATTATCCACAAGAGTATAACATAGGGCTAAGACATTAAACATTGGTATATACATAATGATATTTAATATTTTACATAGTGGACCAGGATCCATTCCATGTCTATAATAGTGGAATCGTTTAAGTCCCCAAAGTGTCAATGATGTAGAGGTTTACTCCCAATAACATCATAATAGAAAAAGTATAGTACTAAACTGAGTTAACATTGTACATTAGTCTTAGGCATCACATGAGATATAAATCATTACCTATTGAATTGGAGGGAGATATAGGAGACACCCATAGTATAATTAAGATTATAAATATTTGTTCCATATGATCATACATCATATATCATATTATAAACTATGAAAAATTTGTTTTAATTTTTGTTTCAAATCATATCATATAGAAAATAAAAGATTCATAATCATTTCATTATTTAATCATATAATAACCTAGGGAAATTTAAATGGTTTCATGAACATAATATCAATATAATAATGAAAATAAATTACTCAAAATAATAAAAACTAAGTTATAATTGGATAATATAAATTAATAAAATCTTAGATGTAAAATAATTTTGAATGATCAGTTGAAACATATATTGCGTAAAATATCCTTTTAATTTGAAATATAAATTTATTTTAAAAACATTACTAAATATTCCAGAATTATTATTTTTTAAAATATTAATTGAAAATTATGAAGGAAGTTTAAAATAATATAGGTTTCTTGTAAGTGGAGAATTTTTTACATGAAGAATAATTAAAAAAAATATTTTAATAACATTGTAAGTAAATATTATAATACCTTGATCAAAAAATAATAAGAAGATTTATTTGAAACAATTTTTTAACAATTAAGACATAAATTAATATTTAAATAAATATTAGTTGGATAATATTAAAAATATTCTTTAAATAAATTTTAGAAAACATGGATATGTGGGAAATATAATTTCTTACAAAAGAGTAAAATAATAAATTACTTTTTCCCTAAAAATATTATTTCATTATAATAGAAATTTCAAAATAAATAAACTAAAGGAAAACATGTATTCTCAGTACATAACTAGAACATAATAGAAATAAAAATATTTCTTGAGAGATAGATCATAATATATCATCACTGGAATTACAATCATAAAAAATCTTTATAAACAATGAGATTGGATCATAAAAACCTTAAAATATTGGTAACAATTGAATCATAATCCCACTGAAAGAATAATATTCATGAAAATTTTAAAAATCCTGAGAGGAACATGATTTATTTTTTATCATGTCAATGGGATATCATATAAAACACATAAAATAAGAATGTTGTATATCATAATTTTTGTCACAAATAAGAAAAATTGACACTAAATCCCGTACCTCAAGTCTCAACTATCTTCTCACATGATCTAACCTCCAATATAAAAAAAATATAAATCTGTTATAAATCTATAAATGAATTATAATCATACTTATAATATAATATGTGATACTCTTATAACAGATGAACACCCTTTTGTTAATAACTTTTTATTAAAATCATTTTTTGGTGTTAGCTTTTCCATTTTCTAGGATTGTTTTGATTCAGATTATCAGATCCCTATAAATTGATCATATTTTCATCATCATCAAAATATTAATAATTTTATAAATATAATATTTATATATCCATTATATATATTTAATTATAATAATACCAAATGTTAGATATGACAAAAATAAAATACATCATTTAATCGGGGCGGAATGACTTAAATATGCTTGAATGCACTTTAATTTGTTTCAATAGTTGAAATGAAAAAAGGTAAAAACTAGTTATCCTATTAAGAATAATTAATATATCACATATATATATATATCATTTATTCATTATATTTATCATCATTACCATTCATGTAATGTGTAAATTAAAAAGTGATCACATCTCTTCACGAGGAGGTAGTCCACTGTACAAACGATCGACGAGATCCAGTCTCCCACTAAATGTAATTTAAATGGGAATATGTGATATTATATTACATATGTATAAATATTATAAAAATATAAATATACTCATTATATCCATCATCACACCTAGTTATGAAAATTATTGATGAAAAAAGAGATATATAGATTTCACAAGGCGATTGTCTGCCACACACACGAGCAAAATTATTATTTCCCATTTGAGGTAAGTGGATA
The DNA here is from genome assembly GCA_963277665.1 of Viscum album. Lineage (NCBI taxonomy): Eukaryota > Viridiplantae > Streptophyta > Magnoliopsida > Santalales > Viscaceae > Viscum > Viscum album. The sequence goes on along the minus strand of OY728143.1, from coordinate 1,704,363,118 downwards.
TGTATATATATCATTAAAATAAAATAACAACATAGATGCATTTTTAATATATTGAGGTAAAATTATCATCATTATCTAATAATAATTGGAGGGGGAAGTAGAAATAAAAGAATTCTTATTCAAGACTATTACCTCTTCATTTGGTAACCTTTTAGGATTTCATAAATAACAAAACATGATGGATTTTATTTAACAATATGGAATATAGTATTTTTTATGTATTAAATTAATGGTTTTATAAATTATGTTTTAAAAACATATTTTTTGAAATATTGATGATTAGAGGAGAGGGGTGGGAATTTATATGATTTGTGAGTGGCATAGTTGTAATTTTGTTTTACAAGAATGAATTACACCTAGGATTTTTTTTCATGTGAAAAGGATACAATAATAGGAAATACTAAAAATAAATAAGGATTATGTCATAATATGTCCTATTATATGTTTTGGGAAATATTCTATGTTATTTTACCCCTTATCCCTAATGTATAGACCCTGGTAAACTAATTATCAACATAAAAATGGTATTTTTTCTGATATCAATATTAAATATGGAAGAAATAGGATGAAAATATTAGATAATATTAAATGTGATGGTTCCAAATATGGAATTAAATTCTTTTAATTAACTTAATAAATGGGATAATTGAATTTAAATTTAAATTTAAAAATGTAATGGGAAAAACTTTAAATGAGAAACAACTCATAATTATGGAAAGTTATAATATTAAAATTAATTATGGAATTTATCCGAATAACCTCATTTGGAATAATAAATATATACTTTATTAATAACTTCAATAAAAAATATTTATGAATTTTTAATGTTTTCAAAATATTTAAACAAAATGATAATTCATTATAAAAACAAGTATTTTCATTTTTTTCTGAACTTTTTATGTTTTAAAATGATTTTAAAAAATTATTCGAATATATTTTCAACATAATTATTTCAAAAACTAATTTTAAAATTTAAAATTATGTTTATTAATTAGAAAAAATGATTTAAAATGAGTGAAAAAAATACAATGACATCGATTTGAAAAACAATTTTGAAAAACATTTCCTTCAATTTAAATTTTCTTTTATTTTTCATTCTAATAAATTTCTAATCAATGAAATAATTAGTAAAACTGAAAAAATATATATTCATAACTTTTTAATGTATTTATACCCTCTATTTTAATATCTTATTGATAAGATTCATATTTAATTAATACTATTTAGATTATATTATTGTTCGATAATAATTGATCTTGAGGGTATTAAAATATTTAGAAAATAATAATTTTCTAATTTTATTTTACCAATAGATGGGAAATAAATTTATTTAATAATAAAAAATTCATAAAATATTGTTGCCTTACGAATTCTATTTGTTCCAAACATTATTTTAAGAATTATATGACTCAAGTGATAATGAAAATATATATCTGGTAATTATGAAAAATAATTTTCATGTTGGAAGAGATAAATTCTATTCAAATGTTTATCTCAACCAAGATTAATGTAAACATGTTTAGATTTTTCTTCAATTTTATATATATAAGGAATGATGTTCTTATGAGTGATGTGATTTTTTTAAACCACTCATATATTAAAATTAGTAAATTTTAATGGATTGTTTGATTGGATTTTATTAAAATTACTTTATGGATAGAAAATAAAAATGAATAAACATTTTCATAAAGATCACTTAATATATTAAGTAATTTCTTGTTGGACAATAAGTTTGTTCATATATGTTTCAAATGGAATAATTACTTTTGTAGAAATATAAAAGAAAGGCTTAATCAAAAAGTGGTAAGTTAGGGTCCCTTATTAAAGATATCAAATGGTTCTATTCCATCCCATATTTGATAGCTAAATTCCATCCAAGGAACATAACTTACCTTATATATTATCTATTAATGTCAATGATGTACTAATTATAAGGAATATGTTATGTTTTTATACAATGTATATTTAATAGTAACACTTTGTGAAAATGATATTAGACTCTTGGAAGAAGCCATCACAAATCCATTTATGGGATATTTTGTAGTCTAAATGGAAATAAATCAATTCTATTCTTCTTTATTAGTCATATTGGAATAGATATATGTTTATCAATGTTAATAATATTCAATGAGCGACACAATGTTTTAATCTAAATATCTATGTAATTATGGATGGAGATGTTTCTATAAAAACATAGTACATTAATAATTAGAAAAATTATCCACCTAAGTAGGAGTGTTTGAATAGAAAAAAATATGGAAATATTTAGATTCAAAAGGTTGATAACAAACACCAATATATGCATTTATGTAATTGAATGAGAGATTGTCGAATACCTAACTCATTTTATGTGTTATAGTCTATATCATATGTTATGATATGTGTGTAACATAATCTACAATATTTTTTATCATGTTAATATCTAAACTGGTCATAGTTTACCAAAGGGACTATATCATAACGAATGAATCACAATGTATGATATACATGTCAACTTATAATTAAGAAATAGGATTGAAATATTTAAAATTTAATTCCTGGATCACTATCATGATGAATATCAATATAAAATATATTAATATGAAATGTATTGGAAATCATATTAGCTGGTCTATTAAATTTTTTTTATAAAATCATTACTTGAACATTTCATAACATTTAGGTAGCTGATATAGATATTTTATGATCAACCCAAAGGAACTATATTGTTTAAATAACAATTAAATATCATTCTATATTTTTTTAATGTTTTTATTTATTCACCCATACCTAATTCACTCTTCATGTCACACCCATGACTTTTTTTAAATTCATTATTCATTTAATTTCCATTCCTGATTTGTTTTGGGGGTTTACCACTCATTTTGTTGAAAATAGTGGGTTTTAAAAATTTGGGCCAAACCCTGAGCCCAAATCCAGATTTAAAAACAAATTTTGATTCTTCTATAACTCCTTCAATTTTTACTATTTTATACCCATTCTACTTCCCAATTGGCATACCCTAATATATTAAAATCACCATATCCCTTTGAACCACATAGAAATCCCAAATCATGATGGATTTGGGTTTTTAATAAAGGTAATGGGCCTGCCCGTAAGCCCATTTCCTGCTTTAAATTATTTTTTTAAACTTTCAATATCTCATTTGTTGTTTTACTTTTTTTCGGTGAATCCACCTCCCACTCGAAGCCAAAAACCTCAGCCTCAGTCCCTGTATCGCATTTTCCTCTTTGGAGCTCAAATACCCCGCGGAGTTGGACGATCTTTCTCAATCTTTCTCAAATCGACCAGATTTGATGAGGTGAAATGAATCTTTCATAAGTCCTTCAATTTTCATCCTTTTCACCCCATTTCAGTCCTCACAAGACCTAATATGACTCCTTCGGACCTCCATATCAGTTTTGGGAACTTGGAGATTCATATATTGGTGGATTGGGGCTGATTTCTTCAAGATATTTCAAGTAAGGGAATTCCTTCTTGGTTCCTTCCATCCTCTTTTAGTTTTATTTCCTATTTCTTGAAGTTCCTCATGTCCAGAAGTTAGGGTTAGATCCTAAGGTCTTATTTGGTATCTTTTGGGTCAATTTTTGGTGGTCAAGGTCTGGATTTATATTCCTTGTGGTGCGGCGGTCGTGCGCTTAAGGTTTCGCACCAAGTTTTGAGGGTTTCGACTCAAAAGGTAGGCGATTCCATGTGTAACCATTTTATGATGAGTTAGCCTGCTTGTTTTATTAATTTAGTATGTTTATAATCTGTATTGTGTGGTTTGAAAACTGTTTTTGATGAATTTGGTTAAACATTTAATTTTTAGTTGTATTTTAGCTTGAAATTGGGTACTTTTCATGTGTGACTCTTGGGGTAATGTTTGGATTTAGTTTATAACATATGAAAGTGATTTATTAGTTTTGAAAGGGGCTGCCAATTCTGTTTTGTTAATTCTTTATTATCATGTGGGCCTTGAAAATAGGTTTTTTTGAATGAGTTTAAGGTGTAAAACCGTGTTGTACTTTTTGAAGGAGATTTATGAAAACGTGTGTTTTTCATGTGTATCTTTGTGGTATTATTTGATGTATTTTTATAACATTTGGGGGTGCTTTAATAATTTTTTTAGGGATGAAAATTCTGTTTTGGATTGTTATTGTTATGATTTTGGTTTTGAATGAGGGGTTTGAAATGGGTTTAGAGTGCAAACAATGGTTATACCTCTTGGGTTTGTTTTATAAAAATTGAAAATGTTTTATTTTGTCAAACAAAGTTGGGAAAGGCTGTATATGTACTGTTTGGGTGAGTGTGTTCACCTAATGTGGGTTTTTGAATGGTAAAGTGGTGATTTGAGATGTCAAACATTTTTAGAATATTTTATAAATTGCCAAAATGTTTTACTAAATTGTGTTTTGTGTGCGAAACACGGGTGTGGGATGTTTCATGTGAGTTTATTGATAAAATGAATTGTGAAGGTGAGAAGGGTATTATGTGACATGTGTGTGGGCTGTTATGTGAGTTGAATATCTTGTAATGGTTTTATAAAATCGTTTAAAGGATTTGTGTAAGTGTTAAAGAAATGTGAAAAGTGTTGTAGGAAATTTTGGTGTGAGTTTGATTTCAAAATGCATTTGAATGAATAGTGTAATTTTTGACTTGTGTGATATACATGGGTCTGTTTAGTTAATGTGTGATGTGGAATTGATATTTTCATGGGAAAACTATACTTCTTGGATTGTTGAACTTGTTTGAGCACAAAGGGAAAACTCGGGTATCTAGGTGGGTGGACGTGTACTAGTATGCTAGTGAATCCGTGGGGTTTGGCCTCAGTATCACTTAGCAAGATTGACGCTTACAACTCTAACTAAACAATGATGATGATGATTGGGGGCCACTAGGTTATGGGTATGATCCCTACTAGTGGCTCGTGCACGAGAACGAATATTATTTGTGGTTACTCTCACCGAGATACGAGGTACCTGGGACCCACAGCTAGCTAGTGCCTAGGGGTTATTTCCTATTACTTGTGCTCATTAGATCCTTTGTACTTACCGTCGGTATACGGTATTGTTGGCTGGAAAATTCAGTATCTTTGTTATTTATTTTAAAATTGTTGTTCCTTTAAAATTATCTCACATGAAAACTGTTTTCATTTATTATTTCATCCTTTAGAAAATTGTAACTAGCATTTCTTATTTACAAAACATGCAATTCTTTTTGTCATGAAATGTTTATCACATGGAATCTCATAGAGGTGGTATCCTACTGGGATTTCTCTCACACCGTACTTACACCTTTGGGTGTAAGTAGACTTGCTTATTTTATGTCACGGGTTTGGGGACAGGTTTTATGCCTTTGGTTCGGGTTTTTAGCGGTCCATCGTGATGGAGTGTCATGGAGATGGCTTGGGGGCGGTGCCTCTATCCATGTGGAGGTTATTGGGCTGTATTATGTTGGGTTTTTACCTTTGTAATGGTCTTTAAAAATTGTTTAAAACTTTGTAATTCAGTTCTGAATTTTTGAAAAAGATTATTTGGTTTGAAAAATCCAGATTCGTTTCATTGGATTCTTTTGTCGTTTTAAGTTTATAAACTCAGGTAAATCGTTCCCAATTATCATTTTATGATACCCGGGCACTTGTGCCAGCCCGTGGGGATCGGGAACGCCCTTCAGGACTTGTCACGGTCCGGGTTTGGTGCCGGTTTTGGCGGCGTCCAGATTCGGTTCGTGACACTTCATATTCCTCCATTACAATGAAAGATACTATCATATCATGAAGATATTGATTGTAACGACCCAAACTTTTTGAATAGTATATTAACTTACTCATAGATATTTAATAGATATGTTTATGGTTAATGCAGAAAGAGGAGTTGATGGCTTCAACTGGTAGACTCGAACCTTATGAAGCCCACTTATCAGAGCTTGGGAAGGAGGTGGCATCTTTGGGCTTCACTTTGGACCAAGCCCAAGCCAAACTCAAGCGTGTCAAGATTGAACGGAAACACCTGCGGGAGAAGTTCAAGTTAGTAGAGATTACTACTTGGGAAATGCTATCTGAGCCTCCCTTAGATTCTCTCACCATAACACACCTTACACTTAGGTCATATGCGGGTGTTATAAGGGGATATGTGACGAGACCGTAGTTTCTTTGTGTAATTCTTATGATGAATAAATTGATATTTCTTCCTTTAGTGATGTTTGTGAAATTTCAAATGTCCGGATAATTTTAGGATGTATTTTATTGATGAATATTGAAAAAAATGATTTTTTAAAATATTCATGTGAACTTTAAATAATTAATGATGTGTAATGATTTTCAAAAAATGGTTTTCTGCAAAAGTTTTCAGTATGGAATTTGGAGTCTAATAAGATCAACTTAATTTTTTATGAATAGTAAATTATGAATAGTGATTTTATGCTTAGGATTAGTAATGTGACCAAATGGATTATTAATCTCACTTAAATAATGTTTTAATATAATTTAGACACCTTGATTAAGTAATGGGATTCAATAAAATGGGTAAATAAAGGTTTCATAAATTATTAGTCATGTATTAGTTTTTTCAGGTGAATAGTGTTTTTTAATTAAAAATTAAATTAAAAATAATTAGAAAGTTATTTTTATAAAATGGATTTTATTTTTGAACTCATAGCATCGATATTATGTTATGGTAATTTTTGGGGATTTTTATGAAAAAAATGAATTCTCGGTGAATCATTTTTTTACTTTAAAATTAAATTAAAAATATTTAGAAAATTATTTTTATAAAATGGAGTTCATATTTTTAATCAGAGTATTGATATTTGGTTAAGGTGAAATTTTGATATTTTTCTGAGAAAGATGAATTTTCAGTGAATAGTAAAAATGTAGTTTTAGGGTTTCGGTATGTTTAATGACATCATAACTATGTCATGATGATGTCATGGAATATTTTAAGGGTTGGACGACCAATGGTGATGAATTATTGTATTAGGGGACCCATGTGGCCTAACTCCATGGAAAATTCCATGGGAGAGCCCATGGTTTTGAGAAAACCACTAGTGAGGTGTCCCTTGAAATTATCAAAGTATCACCTCACATTCCCTATAAATACCCACCCTTTCCTCCTTTAGTTTAGAATACCAAATCTCCCCCAACTAAGCTCTGGTCTCATTACCTCCCAAGGAGTCATCCCAAGGTTCCCCCAAGCCCTCAAGGTCCAAACCATAGAGTTTGAAGAGTTACGTTTTATGGTAAGGGATCCTACCTCGCTCTTTCTTTTCAAGTAATCTCTTTTATGTCATTTCGTTTATTCCCTATGCTCTTATGTTGGAGTATTTTCTTTTATATTACTCTTAATTCTATTTTCATGTTCATATTATGAGATACCCCCTCTTGCTCTCATCAATTCATTTTAAAAATGTTTAAGTGGCACCGTTAGGCTGCCGAATTTTCTTAAGAGAAATCTAATTTTTGTCTTCCTTCCATGTTTTTCATTTCAAATGGTATTTACATTAAATTTCAATACCATGTTCATATATCCTTCATTTTCTGTCCCTCTACTATTTTATGGGTCATTTATGAATGTCTGACCCATGTCCCCTCTCTTTTCAATGTTTTCTAAAACCCCGAAACATAGACATTATGCAGCAGAATTTCCGTCTCAAAATGTCTCTCTCTTTTTCTAAAGTTCTTTTATTTTATTAAGTGAATACCCAAATCTCCCTATTCTATAGGGGTATTCACATATTTACCATGTTGTTCTTTTTTAAATTCTGTGATTTACATATATGAGACCCATTTTCCCTTTCTGTGGGTTTAAAGTAACATTAAGATCATGTCTTTAAAGCAGTTTTTAAAATGTTATGATTATAAAATGAAACCCATTTATTTTATGCTATATGGGTTGTTTATGAAATTATTTATGATGATATATCTGTCTCACATGATGATAAAGACAAATTTAAGGGTGCGCCCTGATAGCTCTTTAATGTATTGGGTAATGACTTAATCTCTAGAGATGACCACTTAGACTGATACCTTGGTGAATAACCTTGGTAATTTTTATTGACACCTTGGGGATGGACCTTGGAGAAATGGAAATGATTGTCTTTGTAAAATTTTGTTGCCACATCTTCATGTTATGAAAAATTTTATTTTTATATGCCTCATGATTTCTTTCACATGCCTTAAAGTTCTTTTCATGAACTTATTGAAGTATCTCAAGTTCACATGTAAAATGTTTCTCTTGTTTCCCTTACTGGGCCTTCTGCTCACCCTTTCTTTTGATGTATGTCCCCAGGTTATGAGATGCAGTAATGAACCTAGGATAAACTTAAGGAAAAGCATTTGAGGTGTTTAATAAGAATGTTTTTTTGTTGTTTTCACGTATTATGTTCCTGGTTTCCAAGCACCAAACCTTAAAGATCCTCAGTTTTGTGTAATGTAATCAAAGTTTATGTTATATAAAGTCAGGAGGCCACAGTCGGTATCAAAGGATGGTTTAGTTATTTGTGGATGTTAGGATATAAAAACAAAAGGACGAACCCTATATAAAAGTTTAAATATAGGACAACTTAATGGTATTTTGGTAAGTATTGAGTAAGTGGTTTATCAAAAAAATACATCCCTGTCTGGATACGAGCAGGTAGAGGCGGCTCTGGCACAGATGTACATAGGGGTAAAACCCGAAAACACCACATTGAGCTAGACTCGAACGGGAACTGGTACACGATAACGGGCCTTGCTGCACTTTTGGTTACAACACTCCCAGGGGATATGTTTCGTTAATCACATGATTTTTATGAATCATTATGAAGGAATTATAGAGAAATGAAATTTTCTAAGAATGAAGTCTTTGTTAAAAGATTCATAAATGAAATAAGTTTCTCACTAAGGTTTTATTATTTTAGAAAATGGTGGGAAATAAGAGGAACCATGCAAATGGTGATCATAAAGCACCATGTGCTGACGACCCTCTGATGGAAGCCGAAATGGAAACATTCATGCGAATTATGAACCAACTGGCTCAAGTTATGAGTACTAACATGAATCATGTTGAGAGGCCGATCTCACCACGAAGGGAACATCACTCTATTGAGTCCTTCCTGCGTTAATGACCACCAACATTCAGTGGATCTACTGACCCATTGGTTGCAGAATAATGGATAATCTCCATTGAAAAGATCTTTTTTGTACTTCATTGTTCAGAACAAGAAAAAGTCACCCTTTCTGTTTACCGCCTAGAGGGAGAAGCTGATCAGTGGTGGTCACTGATCAAAAACACGAAGCCACGAGGAGAGATGGAAGCTATGGAGTGGGAAGTGTTCCGGGGAATATAACTTAATAATTATTTCCCTCGTTCCATGAGAACGAGAATGGAAAAAGAGTTTCTTGAGCTGAAGCAGAAGGAGAACGAATCTATCAGAAGCTATGAGATGAACTTCACCTGACTTTAACGATATAACTCTAGCATTGTCATGGATCCAAGAGGGAAGGTTGATAGATTTTTTGGTGGAATGAGACCTCATCTGTGGAAGAATCTAGCCAACCAGGACTACGATAGCTATGAGGAGATCATGCTGAGTGCAATGAATGTCGATCTAGAGTTTGGTGAGACACATTGGTCTCATAAATCAAATGACAATAAGAGATGGTTGGAGCCCAGTCTCGGGAAGACTTTTGATCAGGGAAGTGTTGGAAAGCAAATGCAACTTACAACATGCAATAAATGTGGGATGAATCATCCGGGGCACTGCTTGATCGGAAGTGGAAAGTGCTACAAGTGTGGAATAGATGGCCATATTTCTAGGAATTTTCATAGTGAGGTGAATCCTCGACTTCCCAACACTAACGACAGAGGAATGATGGTTCCGGCCCTACCCGAAGTCAAATGCTTCATGTGTGGACAGCTTGGGCACTTTGCTAATCACAACCCAAATCTGAGGGTAGTAGAGGGGAATCACCATCAACCTCAACAACGGTCAAGGGAGAAAGGTCATGCATTTTCTATCACAACAACCGAAGTTGAAGTTCTGAACAACGTGGTAGCAGGTACTCTTTTTGTCCTCTCAAAACTAGCAAGTACTTTGTTTGATTCTGGTTCTACGCATTCCTTTATTTCCTCCACGTTTGCAAAGAATATAGAACCAATCCCCGAACTGCTTGAGGTAGAATTGTCAGTCAAGACTCCAAGTGGTATTATCCATGCATAAACAGTGTTTAGAGACTCTAGTGTTTACATCAGTGAGAACAATATTATCACAAATATAGTAGTCATTCCCATGTTGGAATTCAATGTTATATAAGGGATGGAATGGCTCTCAATGTATAATGCTAAGATCAAATGCATAAGTATGGAAATCTCAGTAGTCTTGAATGAACGACCTAAAATTTTCTTCCAAGGAGAGATATCCTGAAATGATCCCAATCTTGAAGCACCTCCTATATCTTTATTTATGGAGTTAATTGGTGGTGATGAAGAAGGAAAATGGAGTATACAAATAATATATGTTCTGATTGTTCAGGGATACATGGATGTATTTCCTGAGGAGTTACCTGGACCTCCCCCAGAAAGAGAGGTAGAGTCCCATTTAACTCTTACCTAGATCTCAACCTATACCAAAGACCCCTTATAGAATGGAAAATGTGGAGATAGAAGAGTTAAAGAAACAACTCCAAGACTTGTTGGAGAAGGGGTTTATCTGACCGAGTGTGTCTCCTTGGGGAGCACCAGTTATATTTGTAAAGAAGAAGGATGGATCAACGCGGCTATGCATTGATTATAGAGAACTGAACGAGATCACAGTGAAGAATAGATACCCTCTTCCAAGAATTGATGATTTATTTGATCAAATTCTTGGAGCTCAATTCTTCTCCAAGATTGACCTTCAATCTGGTTATCATCAACTGAGGGTGAAGAAGGAAGATATTCCAAATACTGCCTTCCAATCAAGATATGGGCATTATGAGTTTACTGTTATGCCCTTCGACTTGACTAATGCTCCTGCTATTTTCATATATTTGATGAATAGAGTCTTTAGATACTACCTTGATAACTTTGTGGTTGTTTTTATTGATGATATTTTGATATATTAAAAAAGACGTAAAGAGCATGAAGATCATCTGAGGGTTATTTTGAAAACTCTGCGGAAGGAGAGGCTCTTTGGAAAGTTTAGCAAGTGTGAGTTTTGGTCACAAAAAGTGGCTTTCATGGGACACATTGTAACTGATGAAGTAATCTCAGTTGACCCCGTAAAGACAATGGTTGTGGAGGAGTGGCCTCAACCCACAACAGTAATTGAGATTCATAGTTCCCTTGGTTTAGCAGGATATTATAGAAGTTTTGTGAAAAACATTTCATGACTTTCTAATCCACAAACCAAGTTTACTCGAAAAGCGGTTAAGTTCATCTGGACAAAGGAATGCGAGGAAATTTTCCAAGAGCTGAAGAAGAGATTGGTTAATACACCTGTGTTAACACTACCCTCTATCAGAGAAGGGTTCCTTATTTATAGCAATGCATATCTGAAAGGGATTGGGTTCGTCCTCATGCAAAATGACAAGGTAATTTCTTATGCATCTCGATAGTTGATGATTCACGAGCAGAATTATCCTACACATGATATAGAGCTATCAGAAGTTGTTTTTGCTCTAAAGATATGGATGCACTATCTTTATGGGGAGAAATGTGATATATACACCGACCACCAATGTTTAAAGTATATTTTCACACAGAAATAATTCAACATGAGACAAAGGAGATGGTTATAACTTATTAAAGACTGTGATTGTTCAATTCATTATCACCCTGGAAGAGCAAACAAAGTCGTAGATGCGTTAAGAAGTAAATATCCTGTTGTTCTGGAAACAATGAGGATCCTAGGAGATCCCTTGATTAAAGATCTATTAAAAATGGACATTTGAATTGTAAGGGAAGGAACATCATCAACCTTATTCCACATGATTTCTCAACCTTCACTACTATAGAAGATCAAGAAGGCTCAAAAAGAAGATCCTTTGCTGCAAGAGAAGTTTGAGGCTGTAAAGGATTGGAAGTTCCCTGATTTCAATATTGATCAAGAAGGTGTATTGAAATTTCACACAAGACTATGTGTTACATATATTCCAGAGATAAAGAAAGAACTGATGGATGAAGCTCATTGCTCTACTTTCTCTATACATCTGGGAAGCACTAAAATGTATAGAGACCATCATGATCATTTTTGGTGGGATAACGTGAAGAGGGATATTGTAGATTACACTACAAGGTGTCTGGTGTGTCAACAAGTAAAGGCAGAATGACAACTTCCTAAGGGGGTATTACAACTGCTACCCAAACCTGTATGAAAGTGGGATAATATCACTATGGACTTTGTAACTGGTCTCCCGAAAACATCCAATGGAAATAATGCGATATGGATTATTGTGGACCGTCTCACAAAGACCTGCCATTTTATCTCTATTCAGGAAGATTTCTCTCTGGATCAACTTTCCATGATATACGTAAAGGAAGTGGTAAGGATGAATGGGGTACCACTATCCATCATGTCTGATCGTGATCTAAGATTCACATCAAAATTCTGGAGAAGTCTTCAACATGCTCTGAATACTGAATTGAATTTTAGTACGGCCTATCATCCTCAAACTGATGGCCAATCTGAAAGGACTATTTAGAAAATTGAAGACATGCTGAGACAATGGAATTTAAAGGTGTATGGGATCAACACCTACCATTAGTTGAGTTCTCATATAACAACAGCTTCCATTCGAGTATTTAGATGGCCCCCTATGAAGCTCTGTATAGAAAGCAATGTAAAACTTCTAAATGTTGGGATGAAACTGGTGAGAGAATGCTTCTTGGGCCTAATCTTGTGCAAGAGATGACAGAACAGGTTCATTCCATCCAACAACACATAAAGGCTGCTCAGAGTCGGTAGAAGAGCTATGCTGACAACCATCGAAGGGACTTGGAGTTTGGTGTTGGTGATAAAGTCTTCCTTCGAATTTCTCAATGGAAGAGTGTCATGTGGTTTGGGAAGAAAGCGAAGCTCATCCCTAGGTACATTGGCCCCTATGAAATCCCTGATCTCATAGGAGCAGTGGCCTATCATCTACCACTTCCACCGAACCTAGATCAAGTTCACAATGTCTTCCATGTATCTCTCTTGAGGAAGTACATACCCAACCCTTCGCATGTACTAAACCCAGAGGTGGTACAACTGGAACATGAACTCTCTTATGAGGAGAAGCTAGTGGAGATCTTAGACCTTAGATACAAGGTTCTACAAAACAAGAATACCCACCTTGTGAAAGTGTTGTGGAGGAATCATAAGTATGAAGAAGCAACTTGGGAGCCTGAGGAAGCAATGAAGCAAAAGTACCCTCACCTTTTCGACTATGCCTCAAGTATAAAATTCCAGGGATGAAATTTCTTAAGGAAGGAAGAATGTAATGACCCAATCCTTTTGAATAGTATATTAACTTAACCTTAGTGATTTAATAGATATGTTTATGGTTAATGCAGAAAGTGGAGTCGATGGCTACATTCGGTAGACTCGAACCTTATGAAGCCCACTTATTAGAGCTTGGGAAGGAGGTGGCATCTTTGGGATTCACTTTGGACCAAACCCAAGACAAACTCCAGCGTGTCAAGCTAGAACGGAAATGCCTTCATGAGAAGTTCAAGTTATTAGAGATTACTACTAGGGCAATTTTATCTAAGCCTCCCTCAGATTCTCTCATCATAGCACACCTTACACTTATGTCATATGTTGGTGTTATAAGGGGCTATGTGGTGAGACCGTAGCTTCATGTGTAATCCTTGGGGTTGAATAATTTCATATTTATTATTTTAGTAATGTTTGTGACATTTCAAATGTCCGTATAATTTTAGGATGCATTTTATTGATGAATTTTGAAAAAAAGGGATATTTTAAAATATTCATGTGAACCGTAAATAATTAATGATGTGTAATGATTTTCAAAAAATGGTCTTCTGCAAAAGTGTTCAGTATGGAATTTGGAGTCTAAAAAGATCAACTTAATTTTTAATGAATAGTAAATTATGAATAATGATTTTACGCTTAGGATTAGTAATGTGACCAAATGTATTAGTAATCTCACTTAAAGAAAGTTTTAATATAATTTAGACACCTTGATTAAGTAATGTGATTCAATAAAATGGGTAAATAACGGTTTCATAAATTATTAGTCATGTATTAGTTTTTTCAGGTGAATAGTGTTTTTTAATTAAAAATTAAATTAAAAATAATTAGAAAATTATTTTTATAAAATGGACTTTATTTATGAACTCAGAGCATCGATATTATGTTATGGTAATTTTTGGGGATTTTTCTGAAAAAAATGAATTCTCAGTGAATAGTGTTTTTATATAAAAATTAAACTTAAAATATTTAGAAATTTATTTTTATAAAATTGAGTTAATATTTTTAATCAGAGCATCGATATTTGGTTAAGGTGAAATTTTGGGATTTTTCTAAGAAAGATGAATTTTCAGTGAATAGTAAAAATGCAGTTTTAGGGTTTCGGTATGTTTAATGACATAATAACTGTGTCATGATGATTTCATGAGATATTTTAAGGTTCGTCTGACCAAAGGTGATGAATTATTGTATTGGGGGCCCATTTGGCCTAACTCCATGGAAAATACCATGGGAGAGCCCATGGTTTTGAGAAAACCACTTGTGAGGTGTCCCTTGAAATTATTAAAGTATCACCTCACCTTCCCTATAAATACCCATCCTTTCCTCCTTTAGTTTTCACTACTAACTCTAACCCAATGAAGCTCTGGTCTCATTACCTCCCAAGGAGTCATCCAAAGGTGCCCCAAGCCCACAAGGTCCAAACCATTGAGTTTTTAGAGATACGTTTTAAGGTAAGGGATCCTACCTCTCTCTTTCTTTTCAAGTAATTTCTTTTATGTCATTTCTTTTATGCTCGATGCTATTATGTTGGAGGATGTTATTTTATATTTCTCTTACCTCCCTTTTCATGTTCATATTATGAGAGACCCCCTCTTTCTCTCATCAATTCGTTTTAATAATGTTTAAGTTGCGTCGTTAGGCTGCCGAATTTTCATAAGAGAAATCAATTTTTTGACTTCCTTCCATGTTTTTCATTTCAAATGGTATGTACTTAAAATTTCATTAACATGTTCATATATAATTAATTTTCTGTCCATATAATGTTTTATGGGTCATTTATGAATGTTTTACCCATGTCCCCTCTCTTTTCAATGTCTTCTAAAACCCCATGACATAGCCGTTATGCTGCAGAATTTCCGTCTCAAAATGTCTTTATCTTTTTCTAAAGTTCTTTTATTTTATTAAGTGAATACTCCAAGATCTATATTCTATAGGGGTATTCACATATGTACCATGTTTTTATATTTTAAATTCTGGGATTTACATACATGAGACCCACTTTCCCTTTCTATGGGTTTAAAGTGACATTAAGATCATGTCTTTAAAGCAGTTTTCAAAACGTTATGATTATGAAATGAAACCCATTTATTTTATACTATATGAGTTATTTATGAAATTATTGAGGATAATATATGTGGCTCACATGATAATAAAGACAAATTTAAGGGTGCGCCCTGATAGCGCTCCAATGCATTGGGTAATGACTTAATTTCTAGATATGCCCATTTAGATTGATACCTTGGTGAATAACCTTGGTAATTTTTATTGACACCATGGGGATGGACCTTGGTGAAACAAAAATTATTGTCTTTGTAAAATGTTGTAGCCACATATTCAATTAATGGAAAACATTATTTTTATATGCCTCCTGATTTCTTTCTCATGACTTAAAGTTTTTTTTCATGACCTTATTGAAGTATCTCAAGTTCACATGTAAAATGTTTCTCTTGTTTCCCTTACTGGGCCTTATGCTCACCCTTTCTTTTGATGTATGTCCCCAGGTTATGAGATGCATTAATGAACCTAGGGTGAACTTAAGGAGAGGAATTTCAAGTGTTTATGAAGAATGTTTTATGCTGTTTTCATGTATTATGTTCTTGGATTCCAAGACACTAAACCTTAAAGATCCTCAGTTTTTTGTAATGTAATGAATGTTTATGTTATATAAAGTCGGGATTCCACATTGATAATCTTGACCATGTTATGGGTCATTTATATTAACTTGGGGATACACAAAAAGTTAGGAAATCATTTGTTTCTCTTATGGGATAAACATGAATCAATTTTGAGTAATGATTTTTGTGGCCACCATCATTGGTTAAAGGTACATTTTCATTATTTAGATTACACATGACCTTCGTTTAGTATAACATGGTGATAACTGGACCGTGGATTCTAATTCCATCCAATATATTCTTTATGTGTTAATAGATCCATAAAAACCCATCATTAGTGGAATAGAATTATCATATTTCATGACTCTTAAAATATTTTTTAATAAGATGGAAATAATATTAAATACAACTCTCCCATCAGATATAATAAAAGTAGATTTTGAAATTTGAACTAAATCAATCTTTATGAAAATTAATGTCATAAATAATGATATTCACCTATTCTATTGATGGTTTTATTGCAAATAATATCGTATGTTTTGAAATGGTTTCCAAAATTTGATATAGGTTGTCATAGTGGATGATATAGTGTAATCCTTTGGGTTTTTATCATATCGTTTAGAATGACATTAGAAATCATAGTTTATGAGATTACCGAGATGAATATGATACATAGAGAATTAAATAAAACAAGTTATATTGATTTCAATGACAAAATATGATTTTCAAGTGTCGAAGGGATACTCTTCGATAGTAAAAGGTCATATCACATCGATGAATTATCAATCATAAAATAAAATTCACAATGAATAATATCATACGTTACGATGTAAGGTTTGTATTTAAAAACAATATACATTCTTAAATACATAAATATACATATATACATAAATATATATATATTATCAAATTTTAAATATGAATTGAATTAAATGGTTTATAAATTGTTCATAATTTTAGAAAAGAGAATTTTGTAATATTAAATAATATTAAAAGTATCTGTAAGACAATATATTTTAAATTTATTATAATCAATTAATTAAATAAATATGTAACATTTGGAAAATAAATATTTCATTCTATTCATATTTAATATTAAAATACCTTTTAAAATCCATATAGAATGTGGTATAATATTGATATTAATTTTTTTCATGGAAATTAAAAAATTTATTTCTAAACGATCTATAAATTATAAAATTTATAAAAAAATTAAAAATATATTTTAGTTTATTATTTTTAATTTGATTTTTTCAAAATAAAATTTAATTTTTTGGGATAATATGTAAAACATAAAAAAAATATTTAATAATTGATAAGAATAATGATTAAAAATAGTGAATATTCGATATTTTTAATATTTTAAGTATTCACAAAATAAACATTCTATAAAAAATTATATTTCAAAAATATAATGTTTTTATATAAATTTTCATATAAAGGATAATATTTAGTTGTTAACATTATTAATGTGAAAATTATAATAAGAAATTGAACAAAAATTAGATATAAATTATAATATTTATAGTTATTTTTTGTGGAATTCTCATAAGGCATGGTTTGATTATAAAATTTTAATAATTTCATTATTCATGAATAATTTTTAAATCATTATGTCATCCTATATATACTAATTTTTCAATCAATTTATTTTATTAGATTTTTTATTATTCATATATATAAATGGTATATGATATGAGTTATTATATATAATTCAAATTAAATAGCTAAATTGATTATATAAATTTTCACACAAATATATAATGAGTTTCATTCTATGTTTGATAATTTACATAGTTTTATTCAACTAGGAAATTATATTATAAAGGGATAAAATTTTAAATTAAAGCCTTAATTATTGTTTATAAAAATTTTCTAATATTATTGTGATGTAAATGAAGTCTATCTTGATTAATGTATCATTTGGTATAGGGAAAATGGGTTACAATGATCACCATCTAAGTGGTATATGCCTTCACTAGATGTTATGTGGTTTGATATCTATTTCTTCAAGATTAATCTTGTGGGGGTCACGACCTGTCCTTGGGGCCCGTGTGGTGACTACCCCAAGCCTGCCTCCTATAGGGCAGGGGCTGGAGACTAGCACCAAAGGCATAAATCACGACAAAAAGGGGAAGGCATTGATTTTATAAAGTAAACAAACACCACAGAGTATGCCAGCAGAAGTAAACACTAAGTAAACTGAGTACAAAAGTAAGTGCGGAAAGTAAATGGGATAGAATACAAACCCAAATTGAACGTAAAGTACAATTGGAAAGAAAGTACAACAATTGAATAGTAAAGTAGCAACGTCGAGTTGTCCACCGGAAGTCCCACCTGAAGGGTGGGTACAGATAGTCTCCTCAACTCCTCTGGTCCAGCCGTCCGCTCCATGTATGTCCCGCCCAGTGGTTCACCTCCAGGTACCGACATGCTCCACAAGCCTTAATAAAGATCAGCACTGTCCGTCATCTACATCCAAAACAACATAGTGTGGGCATAGCCCATACAGGGGTGAGTATACGCTACTCATTAGGGACCTCAAGACCCTCAAAGGTCTCCCAGAATCCACAAAGTATAATCCAAAAAGGAAAGATACTACCACGAAATAACATCCAACACTACTTAGGTATATGCCCTTACATATACCTAAGTTATCAATTCCAGTTCGGCTCCAACATCCGAGCCCAAGTTCGATCACGTCCACATAGGATAGTACAACCCAATTCACACAGGAAAGCACAACCCAATACACATAGTAATTAAAGTCAATCATGTCGAATATAAAGATTGAAAGTCAAGACTCAGCTCAAACAGGTATACTTCTTCGTAAGGTGATAGAGATGATCAGATGTAGCCACTGATTCATCTAAGCTGGGACCCACGTAGGATACAAGACCAGCTAAGTTGTCGAACCCACAAAGGATACAAGACCAGCTACTCTTCCGGACCCACGTAGGATACAAGTACAGAGTCAAATAATGCCGGACCCACGTAGGATACAAGAACAGTCTTCATCTTGGTCGAACCCCTGGAGGTTTTCAGTACGGTCATTGTTGCTACCGAACCCATTGAGGATCCTAGTACAGTCATCGTCCCTACCGAACCCACGGAGGATTTCAGTGCAGTCTTCATCGCTGCTAAACCCACGGAGGATTTCAGTGCAATCGTTGTCGCAGTCGCAGGCAGCTCTAGGGTTCCTGCACACAGCATGCTCATTTCTGGGAGGGTTCTCTCCACAAGCCAAGGGGTTGATACATCAACTGACACGTAGTCCGGAGTTTATGTATCCCAAAGTTCCATCTCGTCAATAGGTGTAACAACCTGATATTTTATGATAAGTATTCTTTTTAATTGATGTCATGTGTTTTATGATACATCATGATTATCTTGTGCTATACGCAACACCGTATTAGCTTGCAGTATATGCAACACTATTCTTAGATTGTGTGACACACAATTTCAAGTTCGTTTTATAATTTCCATTCTCCAAAACAATGAGTGTATATATATATATATTCAATGTATAAATGAAATATGTTTGGATTATATTATATGAAACAATTATGGATTCTTACACAACACACAACCCAGACTTGTCTTGCATTACACGCAATCACGACTTTCCTCGATAGTGTGTGTTGTACGCAATATCAAGTTTCACTAAACAATGATATGTGGTTATAATATTATTATGAACTATCCTTTATAAATAGTATTAACAAAATTTTGAATTTTATAACATTATTATTTCATCTTACACATTTTCTAGATCATGGTATGTGGACAAAATAAAATTTTCAGGTAAAATAAGTATTTTTTAAAAAATGACGTTTTTCCGCCTTTTAATGGCGCACCCACATTAAATCAGGGTTTTGACATGTTTATAAGTTCAATTTGACAAAATAAAATTATTATTTTGAATCATGATATAAAAATTTACATTGGATAAAGTTTTGATATTTTTCCGATAACTTTCATATTTTAATGAATAGTAAAAGCACGCTATATTTTATTTAAAAACAACTTTTTTCATCGTATTAATTTATATGGATAAATTATAATGTTAAATGGTTTTAAAGTATAAATAGAATATATTTTTACCATTAAATATAATGTATGTCATTAGCATTTATTTTACCTTGAATTCGTAGGTTAAATCAATTCAATCTTTTGCAATGTTTTAAACAAAAAACACGCTTTCTTTCGACAAAGGGATTAATTTTAATTTAATTTTTGAAACTTTTGTGTATTGAATTTTTAAAAATGGATTCCATATTTATAATAAGTGGGTCCAAATTATGTTAATAAGCTAATTTTTATTTTTGGGCATTATGAATAGTAACTACGGTAAATTTTATTTACCATAGTTAAAGGTAAATCGGGTAATTCAGGGTAAATATAAGATTATAAAATTACCCGAACACTTGTAAAAATCATATTGGATGTCTAAAAGTCAACCCATATCACCCAAGGGTCGGATTAGATTCATTTAATAGACTTTGTTCCATGAAAATAATTTAATTACTATTAAAACCAAAGAAAGTGACAACATGTCACTTTCATAAATATTATAAGTATAATAATTTTAATTTATTGATAAACTTCATGAAACATCGAAAATGAATAGTCTCCAGAAATCTAATAAAATTATCTACATAATATGAATTTATCTATAATTTTTAGGGATTAAATAATTATCATTAATTGTGACACAATAGTGAGGCAGAAATTGTTTATCTAGTGAAAAATCAAAAATATAGTTTTTATTAAACTAATAGTAATCATAAAAGGTTCAAAAACCTGACCAAAACTTATTGGTCATGTAAATTGAAACCATAAACATCCAATGGTAGAACGTTTTACCATTTGGAGCTTTATAAAAGTGATTACGATACTTATATTATTTTATTTTAAATGATGCCAATGTTGTCACCTTCATAATTTAATAAATATGACAATTTAAATATTGTGATTTTAAGATGATAAATTTGAGTAAAATAATTATTGTGAGGGGTAATAGATTTATCTTCATCATAGGATTTTATTTTTAATTTTTATGCAACAAATAATTATATTAAATAATTATACAAAAATGTTGTAGTAATTATTTTATTAAGAGATAAACCAAATAAATGGTTTTAAAAATAATAAAATAAATATTATTGAACTATTTAATGTTCTCCACTAATTTTTTAGACACATATGACATGTTATGAATCTATTAAATCTTTTATTTCGAACATATCTTCTGTATATTGTTTATTTGAATTCAAATTAATGAATAGTATCAAAATTGAAACTATTGTTATTTTATAAAAATAACATATTATAAAATTGTGTAAAAATCCCAAAAATATTTAAAACTTATAAATTTAAATTTATATGGTCGAAAATGTCATAAAGTGTCAAATTAAGGAAAATTCACAACACATATGTAATTATTTATAATAATTTAAAATTTAGAATATTATTACCACAAATACATTTAAATTGATAAATAAGGATAAATCAAGTTGATAATGTTTAAAATAGACTCCTAACATGTCAAAATTTTATTGGTTGATGAGATTAAAGTCCTATACCATCTTATCTTTGGATATGAGTCATTTTGGAAGTTTTTAAGGGGGTTTGGGATTTAATATATACTAATGTTTCTTATATTTACAAAGGTGCCGCTCTCCTCCCTTATAAAAGGGCATCTCCCCCCTCTCTTCCTCACAACAATTTGATCCTTTAAGCTCAGTAAAACCCCGCCCATCTCCCTTCTCAACTTCCCTAGAAACATCCTAGAGGTCCTGGTCTTCTTCAAAGACCAATTTTAGTACCCTAAGAGGAGGTTTCAAAGAGGCGTGTCAAAGAAGAGGTAATATCCGTTACCGATTCTTTCAATTTTCTATCTTCTTCAACTTCTTCTTAATTAGTTGTTTCATTATGAAGTAATAACATAAGTATCCCTCATATATTGATATGTAATTATAAATATGAAACAACCCTATTTCACCTTCTATACATCCTACGGAAAACAAAATCACCGCGAGTACCTACGTACGGAATAACATCTCCACGTCGTGGTGTAATCTGTTTTTCCACCAACACCTTGCATGGATGGGTATAATGGTGTAAATAATGACTATATATGGTTATTATAACATCATACTGATTCTTATATATTATACCATCCACTCCAATTCTATAATTATGGGAACAATATCATCGCTCGTGTGTACGTACGGACTACCGTCTCCATGACGCGATGAGATTCAATCTCCATGTTAACCATACATGAATGATCATAAAGTTTATATAATGAATAATAATGAAATATGTGAAATAATAATGCTACTGGATTTATGTATATATATATATGTCATCTATTTATTTTCATTCAATTCAATAAGGAAACCAAAACAGCGTTCATGCGTACGTACGACCTACCGTCTCCATGAACGGTGTATTTCATTCCATTTATCGATCTATAATATATATGTATATGATGAATATATATTATATATAAATCATGTTTTACATTATGTAATTATGTAAATCAGTATATAAGTAATAATATCAATAACGACAAGTCGAAACACATACGATAAATGAAATTATTTTACCCAAAACGCTACTTTAACATGGAATTTACAAAAAAAAGGGTGATATAAAGTCATAAGTGAAATGTATATGATATCATAACAATAAATATGATTATTTAATAATTCAATGACATTATTTAAATCATTATACAGGAGGTTCAGATCCATACGAAGCTGTTCAGACCTAAGGTAAGGGATAATGTTGCAATCTCATTTTTTTATCCGAGATTGCTTATAAGTAAGTATTTAATGGGGTTATATTTATCAACCATGTCAAAGTTTTATAAAAATTTTTGATGTCATTTTTACCCTTTTTTGACTTTTACCACGTGATACGGAAGGAATCTTTCATTTTTTTACCATACAAGTATCTTTTTGACTTTTCTAACAAAAGTACGTGGAGAATGTTATTTATAACTTATACGGCATGAACGGATTTTTACAGTTTCATAACGCCTCATTTTCATGATGATTCCTCTACAAGATTGCATGATTATTTTCAACAAAACTCTTTTCTTTTAAAATTGCATTGAATTTTGTGAAAACAAATGATTTTGAAGAAGAAATGATATTTTCATCAAGAATTCATTTCAAGTGTTTTTATCAAAGCTATTTTCCATCTAAAATAAAATTATTTAATATGTTTATGTTTCAAGTATAATGTCTCCATTATTTACATGGTTTGATTCTTATTATGATGAAAAGATATCCATTTTTTTATATGGAATATGTTAGGAGGGCATGATGTTTAAGAATCCCATTACATTACATGGGTTATGCTATAATGTATGATTTATGATTTTGTGGCCCACGAAAGATTGATTTCATTATGAGATGGATGAGACCTATATCTCCCTCCAATGAATTTGGTAAAGATTTATATCCCATGAGATAGACATGGCTGGAACGGAATGTTAAACCGGTTCAGTAATGCAGGACCTAAAGGAGGAGTGAACTTGATTCAGAAAGGGACTTTGTCCACAAAGATAGTCTTGGCAGCAATGCCTTGGCTACTATGGAAATCATAAAATGTGAATAATGTTTCCCACAATTACATGTTTTACTCCCATGCTATTTTATCATGCTTAATGTTTCTTTATGATCTATGCCTTACGTACTTCCATGTTTTATGTCATTTCTCAAGATTTTGATGTTTAAACATTATGTTAATGATTTTAAGATCAAATGTATATGATTTGTTTTATTTTAACCATGTTTACCCTTAATGAGCATTTGATCTCACCATTTATATGTTTTATTTTCCCCAGGATATAAAGAAATGTTTTAGGTAAGAAAACAAAAGGGGAAGATCTTTATGGGAGATGTTGAAGATCTTTCACCACGATTAGAAGGTTACGTTCCATGTTTCCAAAGACAGTAAACTATTACGGTCATTGTGTGTCTGTTTTTTGTTATTAATAAAGTATTCCGCAAAAGTAATGTAATGTCCATGTACGTCAAGATCCGAGTCTCTACAGTTGGTATCAGAGTAAAGGTTCAGTCAACCTTTGAAAACTAGGATGCGAGAACTTTAGTGAGATCCCTAGAGATATTTCTATGGTATGTCTAGGGATGTCCCTAAGGTTAAGTATACCTATAGGTTATAGTCCTAGAATTGCGCTAATGATATTTGAATTAAACCTAAGATGTTAGATATTGATGGTACTCCCCCTTTATTATTACTTTTTTTCCTAACATGAGTTTTGCCTCTCACACTATTCTTTTTGGGTTTTAGACTATGGCTGGAACCCGAAGGAACCGTGTTGATCAATGTAATGGATGATGCAATGATTGTCCTCCTAAACAAACCAATGTTATGGGAGATGGAGTGAAAAATCTTATTTCTATACTTACACAAGCTATGAATCATTATGGACTTCTAAATGAGCAGAGGAGGGAACAATATTCTATTGAGTCCTTCATGAGGCAACGTCCACCTTCTTTCAATGGGTCTTCTGATCCACTTGTCGCTGAACAATGGATCAGTGCCATTGAAAAGTTATTTTCCATACTTCGCTGTTCGGAACATGATAAAGTCATTCTATTTTTTTACCGTTTAGAAGGTGAAACAGACCAGTGGTGGACTCTAATTAAGAATACAAGGCCCTGAGATGAAATTGAGTCCATGGAATGGGACGAGTTCAAGAACTTATTTTTCAATAAGTACTTCCCTCGTATTCTTTGAACAAAGATGGAGAAGGAGTTTCTTGAGCATAAGCAGAAGGATGATGAATCTGTTGGTATATACGAAGTGAATTTTACAATACTTGCAAGGTATGCATCTGGCTTTATCATCCAACCTGAAAGTAAAGTTGATCGATTTTTCAGTGGCATAAAACCAAGTCTTCGAAGGGCATTAGCTATATGAGAATTCAATAGCAATTAAGAAATTGTGTGTTGTGCTATCAAGGTAGAAATATAAGTTGGTGTTACATATCCATCTCATGGTTTTGACAAAAAATGAAACATGGAGTTCAAGGAGAAATCTCAGAATAATGGTGAAAAGAAGATGAATGTTTCCTTATGCTCAATGTGTGGAAAGAAGCATAGTGGAGATTTCCTAAAAGGTACTAGAATATGTTTTAAGTGTGGAAAAAAAGGTCATCGAACAGTTGAGTGTCGAAGTAATGGAAAAAGGATTGCTAATGATGTGAATAAAGAGAAGACTGCAGAGAGCGCACCACCAACACTTCAATGCTTCAAGTGCAAGGAAATGGGGAATTATGCTAATAAATGCCTTAATCCATGGGTTAATGATGATAAACGTGAGCAACCTCTTAAGGTAAAGGATAAAGGTAAGTATCATGCGATCACTATTTTTGATGTTGAGTATGAAAATGAAGTTGTGTAATGATTACGTGTTTATGTAATGGGATTCCAAAATAATGTTTTATATAGTATCGTGGAATAATCGAATATTTATGTATTGGTCTATTGTGGTTTTCAATAATTTTATGGTACCGGTAACCATGGAATGTGATTGAGATATTTTTGGAAAGAAGATGATATGAGCATAATGAAGGGATAAAGAGAAAATGAAATGTTTGACAGTATTCAGGAGGTCATGACTGATATAAGGAAATAGTTATGTCGTGGTTTGAGTATATAGAATTTTGGGGTTTTGGTATGTGGAAAGAGTTAAATTTTGACAACACTCGTGTTTTCACTAAGATTCAATGGGTATTCATTTTTCAAGAGAATACATGATTAAGGCCTTAGAATGTTTGTAATGTGACTAACAAGATATATATTATGATATATGGGGATCAATGATGGTATTAACATGTTTGTTATATGAAATATCTGGTAATAATTTTCACTATAACATGACAATGGACTACAATATTATAGATAAGCTTAAAGATTGGAATGGATTATGTTGGACATAAGTTAGTATTGTTTAAGGATATAACCTTTTTCGATATTATTGATGGGATGTTATAGTAATGTAGTTTTAGAAAAAGGACAACCCACAGGACGAGCGACAACCCGTCGCATCGGACAAGGCTGTGGGAATCGAACCGACAACCGAAGTGCGACTGGCCTTTATTGCATACCACTGGCCTACAGGAAGTCCCTGGTTAGTAGAAACTAGTTTTATTTTATTAAGCGGCATTATAGATGAAGTATAAGTTCATTTTTGGAACCGTATTTTATTAACCTCACCATAGATGGACTTGTGTATATTTGATAACTTTTTTTAACCTTTTTTTGAAACAGATGGATTGACCCATCATTATATCACATGATCTGTTAACACTTCATGAATAACACATTCAACTTCATTTCTTTAAGAGATGAAGTCGAAATTGTTCAAAGTATGAACAACAGTGAGATTGTACCTAAATCAACAAGTATTTATTCTAATTCAAAATTTTCAACTTTAGGGAAATGATCATGAATAGGAAAAAAATGTTTTCCTAGTGTCCTTATATCCGATGAATCAGATGGTACCTTGAATCATCACAAATTTATGACTTTGTGATTGTTGGCTTTTTCATAGCCATGTCCTCTACCACTCTCCATCAGAACTTGATGGTTAGATTTTTCTTCCATAACCATATTTTCACCTATGTTCTCCTATATGGAAACCCAGTGATGAGTTACTTTGGGTAATCGTTATGTTTCATACTTTAGTTTTTAAAATTAAGCTTTACTATTCCTTTTTACGATGTGGGTTTCTATTAAAAGTAAACGATTTATAACCCCGATGAATTTCGAGGGCGAAATTCATTTTAAGGGGGGTAGATTGTAACAAACTGATATTTTATGATAAGTATTATTTTTAATTGATTTCATGTGTTTTATGCTACAACAAGATTATCTTGTGCTATACACAACACCATATTAGCTTACACTATACACAACACTGTTCTTAGATTGTGTTACACACAATTTCAAGTTTGTTTTATAATAGCCATTCTACACAACATTGAGTGTATATATATATATATCCAATGTATAAATGAAATATGGTTGGATTATGTTATACGAAACAATGAAGGATTCTTGCACAACACACAACCCTGACTTGGCTTGCATTACACACAATCACGACTTTCCTCGATAGCGTGTGTTGTACGCAATATCAGGTTTCACTAAACAATGATATATTGTTATAATATTATTATGAACTAGCCGTTATGAATATTATTA
This sequence comes from Viscum album, assembly GCA_963277665.1. Taxonomy (NCBI): domain Eukaryota; kingdom Viridiplantae; phylum Streptophyta; class Magnoliopsida; order Santalales; family Viscaceae; genus Viscum; species Viscum album. Next base: position 1,704,335,844 of record OY728143.1, on the reverse strand, counting down.
ACTAAATTTTGAATGTTATAACATTATTATTTCATCTTACACATTTTCTAGAACATGGTACGTGAACAAAATAAATTTTTCGGGAAAAATAAGTATTTTTCAAAAAATGCTGTTTTACCGCCTTTTAATGGCGCACCCACACTAAATCGAGTTTTTGACATGTGTATAAGTTCAATTTGAAAAAATTAAACTCTTCTTTTGAATCAGGATATAAAAATTTACATTGGATAATGTTTTGATATTTTTCCGATAACTTGCATATTTTAATGAATAGTAAAAACACGCTATATTTTAATTAAAAACAAATTTTTTCATCGTATTAATTTATATGGTTAAATTATAATATTGAATGTTTTTAAAGAATAAATAGAATATATTTTTACCATTTAATATAATTTATCTCATTAGCATTGATTTTACCTTGAATTCATAGGTTAAATCAATTCAATCTTTTGCAATGTTTTAAACAAAAAAACCTGTTTTCTTTCGACAATGGGATTAATTTTAATTTAATTTCTGCAACTTTTTTGTATTGAATTTGGAAAAATGGATTCCATATTTGTAATCAGTGGGTCAAATTTATGTTAATAGGATACTTTTTATTTTTGGGCATTATGAATAGTAACTACTGTAAATTTTATTTACCATAGTTAAAGGTAAATCGGGTAATTAAAGGTAAATATAAGATTATAAAATAACCCTAACACCTGTCTAAATCCTATATGATGACTAAAAGTCAACCCATATCACCTAAGGGTCAGATTAGATTCATTTAGTGTACTTGTTTCCATGAAAATAATTTATTTATTATTAAAACCATAGAAAGTGACAACATGTCACTTTCTTAAATCTTATAAGTATAATAATTTTAATTTAGTGATAAACATGATAAAAATTCAAACATGAATAGTATCCAGAAATATAATAAAATTATTTACATCATCTGAATTTATTTATAATTTTTAGGGATTAAATAATTATCAATAATTATGACACAATAGTGATGCAGAAATTGTTTATCTAGTAAAAAATCAAGAATATAGTTTTTATTAAACTAATAGGGATCATAAAAGGAACAAAACCCAGACCAAAACTTATTGACCATATAACTTTAAACCCTAACCATCCAATGGTCGAATATTTGACCATTTGGATCCTTATATAAGCGATTATGACACTTATATTATTTTATTTTAAATGATGCCAAAGTTGTCACCTTCATAATTTAATTAATATAACTATTTAAATATTGTTATTTTAAGATGATTAATTCGATTAAAAGTATTATTGAGAATTTTAATATATTTATCTTCATAATAGGATTTTAGTTTTAATTTTTATGCAATAAATATGTATATTAAATATTTATACACAAATGTTGTAGTAATTATTTTATTAAGAGATAAACCAAATAAATAGTTTTAAAAATAATAAAATAAATATTATATAAACTATTTAATGTGATCCACTAATATTTTAGATAAATATGACATGTTATGAATCTATTAAAACTTTTAGTTCGAACACAACTTCTCTATATTGTTTATTTAAATTCAAATAAATGAATAGTGTCAAAATTGACACTATTGTTATTTTATAAAAAAAACATATTATAAAATTGTGTAAAAATCACAAAAATATTTAAAAATTATAAATTTAAATTTATATCGTCTAAAATGTCATAAAGTGTCAATTTAAGTAAAATTCACAACACATATGTAATTATTTATAATAATTTAAAATTTAGAATATTATTACCACAAATAAAATTAAATTGATAAATAAGGATAATTCAAGATGATAATGTTTAAAATAGATTCCTAACATGTCTAAATTTTATTGGTTTATGTGATTACAACCCTATCTCATATAATCTTCGGATATGAGTCATTTTAGAAGTTTTTAAATGGGGTTGGGATTTAATATAAACTAATATTTCTTATATTTCCAAAGGTGCCCCTCTCCTCCCTTATAAAAGGGCATCTCCTCCCTCTCTTCCTCAAACATATTTGAGTCTTTAATCTCGGCCAAACCCTACCCATTTCGCTTATCAACTTCCCTAGAAACATCCTAGAGGTCCTGGTATTCTTCAAAGTCCAATTTTAGTACCCTAAGAGGAGGTTTCAAAGAGGCGTGTCAAAGAAGAGGTAATATCCGTTACCGATTCTTTTAATTTTCTTTCTTCTTAAACTTCTTCTTCTTTAGTTGTTTCATTATGAAGTAGTAAAATAAGTATTCCTAATATACCTATATGTAATTATAAATATGAAACAAACCTATTTCACCTTCTATCAATCCTATGGAGAACAACATCACCACGCGTGCGTACGTACGGAATACCGTCTCCACGTCGCGGTGTAATCTGTTATTCCACCAACACCTTACATGGATGAGTATAAAGGGGTAAATAATAACTATATATGGTTATTATAACATTATAATGATTCTGATATATTATACCATCCACTCCAATTCTATAATTATGGGAACGATATCATCGCTCGTGCGTACGTACGGACTACCGTCTCCACGACGCGATGAGATTCATTCTCCATGTTAACCATACATGAATGATCAAAAAGTTTATATAATGAATAATAATGAAATATAAGAAATACTAATGCTACTGGATTTATGTGTATATATATATTTATGTATGTCATCTATTTAGTTTCATTCAATTCAATAAGGAAACCAAAAAAACGTTCATGCGTACGTATGACCTACCGTCTCCATGAACGGTGTATTTCATTCCTTTTATCAATCTATAATATATATGTATATGATGAATATATATTATATATAAATCATATTTTACATTATGGAATTATTTCAATCAAGATATAAGTAATAATATCAAGAATGACAAGTCGAAACACATACGATAAAAGAAATAATTTTACCAAAAACGATACTTTAACATGGAATTTACAAAAGAACGGGTAATATAAAGTCATAAGTGAAACATATATGATATCTTAAAAATGAATATGATTATGTAATAAGTCAATGTCATTATTTAAATCATTATACAGGAGGTTCAGATCCATACGAAGCATATCGGACCTAAGGTAAGGGATAATGTTGCAATCTCAATTGTTATCTATCTGAGATTGCCTATACGTATGTATTTACTGGGGTTATATTTATCATCCATGTCCAAGTTTTATAAAAATGTTTCCATGTATGTTTGATGTCTTCTTTATCCTTTTTTGACTTTTACCACGTCATATGGAAGGAATCTTTCTTTTGTTTACCATAAAAGGAACTTTTTGACTTTTCCGACAAAAGTACGAGGAGAATGTTATTTTTAACTTATACGGCGTGAAAGGATTTTTAAGGTTTCATAACGCCTAATTTTCACGATGATTCCTCTACAAGATTGCATTTTTATTTTCAAGAAAACCCTTTTATTTTAAAATTGCATTGAATTTTGTGAAAATAAAATGATTTTGAAGAAGAAAGGATATTTTCATCAAGAATTCATTTCAAGTGTTTTTATCAAATCTATTTTCCATCTAAAATGAAATTATTTAATATTTTTATGTTTCAAGTATAATTTCTCCATTATTTACATGGTTTGATTCTTCTTATGATGAAAAGATATCCATTTTTTTATATGGATTATGTTATGATGGCATGATGTTTAAGAATCTCATTCTATTACATGGGCTATGCTATGATATATGATTTTGTGGCACACGAAAGAATGATTTCACTATGAGATTGGTGGGACCTATATCTCCCTCCAATTCATTGGGTAAAGATTTATATCTCATGAGATAGATATGACTGGAATGGCAAATTAAACAAGGTCAGTAATACAGGACTGGAACGAGGAGTGAACTCGATTCAGAAGGGGACTTTATCCACTAAGATGGTCTTGGCAGTAATTCCTTGGCTACTATGGAAATCATAACATGCGCTTAGTGGTTGCCACAATTACATGATTTACTCCCATGCTATTTTATCATGCTTAATGTTTCTTTATGATCTATGCCTTACGTACTTCCATGTTTTATGTCATTACTCAAGCTTTTGATGTTTAAACATTATGTTCTTGTTTTTAAGTTCAAATGTATATGATTTGATTTAATTTATCCATGCATACCCTTACTGAGCATTTGAGCTCACCCTTTATATGTTTTATTTTTCCCAGGATATAAATAAAGGTTTTCGATAAGAAAACAAAAGGGGAAGATCTTTATGGGAGATTTTGAAGATCTTTCACCACGATTAGAAGATTACATTCCAAGTTTCCAAAGACAATAAAATATTACGGTCCTTGTGTGTCTGTTTTTGTTATGTATTATGTATTCCAAAAAAGTAATGTAATGTCCATGTACTTCAATCTCTGGGTCTCTACAATAAGAACTCAACAAGACAGTCATCGTGTAAATCAGACGCCCGGTCTGAGAGTTATTGGCCTTTTCGTCTTAGGGGCCCGGTTGGTTTTTAAGTCAAAACCAACCCGACCATAATCCAAATGTACCTAAACCACAAGAGGAGTAATCCAAAATGTCCTTCTCACTATGAGGAATCCAACAAAGTCGATGACACGTCATTCAGACATCCGGAGCGAAAGTTATAAGCATTTCTGCTCCGAGAGCCCTGTTGGTTTCATGTTCGAACCAACCTGGCCATACCCAATGTTCATTGAAACCTTGAGTGTAATATACCGAAACAAACTTCTCAATCCAAAGATCGCATCTCAACTGACGGTGAGTCGATCAGAGGTTCGTAGCCCACGTTAAGTGCATTTAAATGAACATGTCCGGTTTTAAGGGGTTTTGGGCCCGGACCGACCCGGCCCAAGACCCCCTGGGTCGGCCCGAACCGGGTCGACCCGACCCGTGTCCGGGTCCGGCCCATCAGAGCGCAGCCCGGCCCGGCTGGCATGGCCTGGCCCGGCTGGCATGGCCTGGCCCAGACGGCACAGCTCGGCCCAGAGCGGGCAGCCCGGCCCGGTTAGGCCGGTCAGCCCAGCGACGGCGCCGCGCGCCGCGTGAGTGCGGAAAGGGGGAGCTGTCACCCCTTCGGACCGAAAGACAGACTCGTGGGGGGTCCATCCTGCCACATTTATCATGGGTTCAAACCCCCGGTTTTCCTTATCTGGCTGGCCGTAATGGTCGGCAAGTGCACCACGCGGGACCGATTGGTCCCGCCCTCCATGCGCCGGCGGCCGGCAGTTCCAACCGCCACACCCTACACCACCGCGGCCTTGGTCAGACCAATGTGGCGCGATGGCTCCGTGACCCTCTATCATGGTCCCGCTCCGGTTGTGGCCTATTCGTGGTCCTCTGGCATGGCGCGACAGCGCCACACCCCTTCTATACGGCCCGCCTCTGGCCGCAGCTTCTTTCGGCCTCAACGGCGCGGTGCGACGACACCGCGCTTCTTTGCCACAATCCTCCTTGTTTCTGCACGGTGCTGTTTCACTGCGCTGCCTTCGTTCGAGCCACAACGAATACAACCACAAAGGGCGAGGAATATCGGTCGTGTTCGGGCGGTCCGATCTCCTCCTGTTAAATTGATAACAGGCGGCCCAAAAAATTAAAATAACTTCGACAAATAAAGCACAAATTTAATACATTAAATTTGAACTCACACCCCTACCCTGATGAAGTCATCGAATGAGGTTCGTCGAGGGGAAAGGACGTCGTGGGAGATAGCATCACGAAAGATGGCGTCACAGAAGATGGCGTCGCAGAAGACAGTGTCGTATACATCGTCAGTGTTTGCCCGAAGAAGGATGTCGCACATCTTCATTCTCCAAAGAAGGCGTCTCTTACCGGCAGTGGAGAGGAGAGGAGAAGACACGGTGATTCCCTTGCGTTGATGGATTTCTTCATCATAGACTCGGCGTTCTTCGCGTTTTCGACGAGGAAGAAGATGTTCTTCAGAGCACAAGAGTCCTCTCCTTGTTTCCACACAATGAATCAACCCACAATAAAATAAGACATTGTCTTATTTTATTTACACAAACACATGCCAACATTAAATTTGAAATTTAAAAAGATCCCATTCAATTAATTAAATTAATTAAAGAGCCTTTAACAGTCCATTAAATTGGGAGAGTTGACCTGAAATTAAAAGGGGGTGCGGGTGTGTTACAGAATAGGGAGGTTTAATGGAATTGAAGGGGTGAGATTTTTAAATAAATGGTTTAACTAAAGAATGAAATAAAAATTTGTGCCACAATTTTGTCACGACCCGTCCTCGGGGCCCATGCCGTGACTACCCCATGTCTGCCTTCCATAGGCCAGGGGATGGCGACTGGCACGAAATGTGTAAATCCCAATAAAAAGGGAAGGCATTGCCTTTATAAAGTAAAGATACACCACAAATTAAGCCAGCAGAAGTAAAAACTAAGTAAAACAAGATATAATAGTATCTGTGGAAAAGTAAGTGGGCCAGAATACAAACCCAAACTGAATGTAAATTATAACTGGAAAGAAAGTATAAAAACTGAAAAGTAAAGCGGCAACGTCTAGACATTCACTGGAAATCCCACCTGAAGGGTGGGTACAGATAGTATCCTCCTCAGCTCCTCGGGTCCATCTGTCTGCTCCATGTATGTCCCGCTCAGTGGTCCACCTCCAGGTATCGACTTGCTCCACAAGCCTCTATCACGATCAGGGATGTCTGTCGTCTGCATGAAACACAATGTAGTGAGGGCATAGCCCGTGCAGGGGTGAGTATATGCTACTCAGTAGGGACCTCGAGACCCCCAAAGGTCTCCCAGAATCCACAAAGTATAATCCACAAAGGAAAGATACAACCATGAAGTAACATCCAACACTACTTAGGTATATGACCATACATATACCTATGTCATCAATTCCAGTTCAGCTCCAACATTTGGGCCCAAGTTCGATCACGTCCGCACAGGATAGTACAACCCAATCCACATAGGAAAGCACAACCCAATCCACATAGGAAAGCAAGTCAATCATATCGAAGATAAATATTGAAAGTCAAGACTCAACTCTCATTAGTATACATCTTTGTAAGGTGATAGAGATTATTAGATGTAACCAATAATTCATCTAATATGGGACCCACGTAGGATACTAGACCAGCTAAGTTGTCGGACCCAAGTAGGATACAAGACTAGCTACTCTTCCGAACCCACGTAGGATACAAGTACAAAGTCAAATACTGCCAGACCCACGTAGGATACAAGAACAGTAGTACTGCCAGACCCACTTAGGATACAAGAACAGTATTTATCACCATCAAACCCATGAAGGATTTCAGTATGGTCACCATCACTAAGGATCATATGGATGATTTTAGTGCAGTCGTCGTCGGTGCCAAACCTATGGAGGATTTCAGTGCAGTTGTCATCGTCGTCGCAGTCGCAGCCAGCTCTAGGGTTCCCCCACACAACATGCTCATTTCCGGGAGGGTCCGCTCCACGAGCCAAGAGGGTCAATACATCAAATCACACATATTCTGGAGTGGATGTATCCCAATGTTCTGACTCGTCGATAGGAACTCAACGTGACAGACAGTGCGTCAATCAGACGCCCTTCCTGAGAGATAATGGCATTTTCACTTCAATGGCTTGGTTGGTTTTTAAGTCTTAACCAACCCGACCATACTCCCACTACTTCCAAACATCGAGTGGAGTAAGCCAAAAGAATTTTCTTACTAAGAGGAATCCAACAAAGTTGTCGGCACGTCAATCAGACGTCCGAAGCTCAAGTTATAAGCATTTCCGCTCCGAGGGCCTGGTTGGTTTCGGGTTCGAACAACCCTGTCATACCCAAAGTTCACCAAAACCTTGAGTGTAATATAATGAAACGACCGTATCGATCCAAGGATCGCATCACAAATAATGGTGTGCCGATCAGATGTTCGCAGCACATGTTACTGGAATTTAAACAAACCTGTCTGGTTATAGGGTGTTTTGGGCCCGGACAGACCCAGCCCAAGACCCCCTGGTTCGGTCCGAACCGGGTCGACCCGACTTGGGTCTGGGTCCAGACCGGCTGGCATGGCCTAGCCCTGCCGGCGCGGCCCGGCCCTGCTGGCGTGGCTGGTACAATTTTTTTTTATTCCTCACATTTTTAACATCTCCTCCCGATCAAATGCAACTCCAGGAAAAGTATTCCTAAGAAATTACTGGCACTGCGATTCCATCGGTGCCCTCATATTTTGATTCTGAGCACCGGTTCAAAGGTTAGAAAAACCCGCTCGTCCATTCAAGAACGTACCCGAGCTAAACTTCGGAAAATGATTCTGGGCACACCGGGCCTCGAAATCAGGTGCCGTCAGAAATCGTGTACTCATAAATTACCGCAGAAATTAAGAATAAATGTTCTTTGAAATTTACGGGTCTTTACATTGGGATCGTGTGGCCCCACCCCAAATTCCTTGCATCTTCCTTTTTCACAATGCTTAACCATCGGTAATGAAATAAAAATAAATTGTAAAACAATTTTTTTTTTATTCCTCACATTTTTAACATCTCCTCCCGAGAAAACGAAACTCCAGGAAAAGTATTCCTAAGCAATTACCAGCGATGCGGTTTCATCGGTGCCCTCAGATTTCGATTCCAAGCACCTGTTCAAAAGTTAGGAAAACACGCTCGTTATTTCACTGAATGTACCGAAGCTAAACTTTGGAAAAATATTATGGGAACATCGGGCCTCAGAATCAGGTGCCATTAGAAACTGCATACTCGTAAAATCCCAATGAAAATTAAGAATAAACATTCCCTTGAAATTCACGGGTCATTACATTACCCCCTCCTCAGGGCTTTACATCCCCGTAAAGATACATCACAAACTAGGGGAACAAATGAGGGTACAGAGCATGCATCTGAGTCTCCCGCTCCCAAGTGCTCTCCTGGAGGTTCTCGTGCTACCATCTAATGTGCACTAGAGGAATCGATCGGCCATGTAGGGTCCACTCTTGTCGATCCTCGATCTCCACCAGGACCTCTTCAAAAGTCACCCCATTATCAATGTCCATCTCCCCATGGTTGATGATATGCGTCGGGTCGTGCACGTACCTCCTCAGCTGAGATATGTGGAAGACGTCGTGCACCCGATGCAACTGAGGTGGTAGAGACAGGTGATAAGCCACCTCGCCTATCCAACTGAGAACCTGGAAAGGTCCGATGAAGTGCGGAGATAACATGCCACCCCGGATAAATCTCTATAATCCATGTTGAGGTGAGACCCGTAATATAACGTGGTCTCCATCCTCGAACTCCAGTGGTCTCCGCCTCCTGTAATCATAAGACTTTTGTCGGCTCTAAGCTATCCTCATCCGCTCCTGGATGACTTGGAACTTTTCTGTCATGGCCTAGACCATCTCTGGTACCACAAGTGTAGACTTCCCAGGGTTTGTCCAGCACAGAGGTGATCTGGAGGGTCAACCGTACAATGCCTCGTATGGTGCCATCCCAATGGTGGAGTGGTATCTGTTGTTGTACGCAAACTCCACCAAGGGTAGGTGGTCCTCCCAGCTACGACCAAAGTTGAGGACACATGCACGGAACATGTCCTAGAGTGTCTGGATGGTCCTCTCCATCTGACCATCCATCTGAGGGTGAAAGGCGGTGCTCAAACGTAGCTACGTCCCAAAGGCCTCCTATAACCCCTTCCAATGCCAGGAAGTAAATCGAGCATCTCGATCAGAGATGATGGATTATGGAACACGATGAAGCCACACTATCTCATGAACGTAGAGGCATCCCAAGCTCTCCACTGAGCCCTGCTCTATAATGGTTAAGAAGTGGGAAGACTTGGTGAGTTGGTCGACAATCACCCAAATGGAGTCGTGACCTATGGAAGTACGTGGTAGTCCAATCACGAAATCCATAGATATCCCATCCCAATTACACTCCGGGACCTCCAAGGGATTTTCCAAGCTTTCTGTTACCTATTGCTCTGCCTTCACCTTCTGGAAGGTGAGGCACCGAGAAACGAACTCAGCTACAACCTTCTTCTTACCCGTCCACCAGTGCTGTCGTCTGAGATCCAGGTACATCTTTGCCTATCCACGATGTACCACTAAAGGGGAAGTGTGAAAATCCCTCAGAACCTCCTCCTGTAAAGAAGCTGGTACTATGTTACATCCTCTGAAAAGGACGTTTTTCTCTTCTCCTATAGAGAATCCATCAGGTGCCTGTCCTGAGAATATCTGTGCACATCACGTCTCACAGTCAACATCCACACGTTGTGCCTCTCTGACCCGCTGAAGAAGTGGAAGAGTGACTGTGAGTGACTGAAAAAGGCTGCTCCATCTCTATCCATGAAGGATATCTGCAAAGCGGCAAACTGCTCTGTCGCCTCCCCAAGTAGCTGAACACCCGTCCTCCTGCTGAGAGCATCAGCTACTACTTTACCCTTTCCAGGAGTATAGACTATCTCAATTTCATAGTCCTGGAGAAACTCGATCCATCGCCACTGTCTCAGGTTCAGGTCCTTCTGTGATAAGATGTACCTAAGACTCTGGTGTTCATAGTAGACTTTGAAGTGCTCGCCCATCAGATAGTGTCACCACATCTTTAGAGCGAAGACCACTGTTGCTAACTCCAGATCATGGGTAGCGTAGTTCTAATCATACTGCCTCAACTGTCGTGATCAATAGGCTATCACTACCCCCTCCTACATCAGTACACATCCGATTCCGGTCCCTGATGCATCGCAGTAGACTATGTACACTACTCCCTCCTCCTATAGCCTCAAGATAGGTGCGTTGGTCAATCTCTGTCTCACCTCCTGGAAGCTCTGCTAAAATCTATCTGACCACATGAAGGGTTTCCCCTTCTTTTTCATGGCTGAAAGTGGTGTCACAACTCTGGAGAAGTCTGGCACAAATCTCTGGTAGTACCCAACTAGCCCCTAGAAACTCCGCACCTCCGTCACGCTCCTGGGTGGCTCCCAAGCTAGCACTCCCTCGATCTTCGCAGGATCCATCGAAACTTCCGCCTCAGAGATGACGTGTCCCAAGAAGTTGACCTAAAGTATCTATAACTGACACATCGAGAGCTTACCATAAAGCTGGTGCTCTCGGAGTGTGTCTAGTACAACCCGCAAGTGGTAAGTGTGCTCCTCCACAATGGTTGAGTATATCAATATGTCGTCGATGAAGACCACGACAAATCAATCGAGGTATGGCTGAATGATCCTGTTCATGAGACTCATGAACACTGCTGGAGAGTTGGTTATGTCAAAAGGCATAACCAAGAACTCATAGTGGCCAAACCGAAATCTGAAGGTCATCTTTTGCACGTCCTCGTCCCTAACTCTGAGATGATGATAACCTGACCTGTGGTCTGTCTTCAAGAACCACCCTGCTCCCTTGAGCTGATCAAAGAGGTCATCAATCCTCGGTAGCGGATACTTGTTCATCACTGTAACCTAGTTCAGGTGATGATAATCGACACACAGTCACGAGATCTCATCCTCCTTCATGGCGAACAAAATCGGGGAAGTCCCGGGTGAAACACCGGGTCGAATGAATCCCTTTAACTGCAAGTCCTACAACTTTACTCGTAGCTCTCAAAGCTCAGCGGGGCCCATCTGATATGCTGGAGTGGATATTGGGGCTGTCCTGGGGTATAGGTCAATATAGAAGTCTACATATCTGCGAGGAAGTAGTCCGAGAATGTCTTCAGGAAAAACATTAGCATACTGATCCACCACTACAAGAAAACTCGGACTCCGCACGTCAACTGCTCCTAGGATGAGGCTAGCCAACTGGTGAGTGATCGGTTGTACTCTCCTCTGTGTGAGTCCATCCTATGCTACAAAGTCTTCCTTCTAGCCGGTGAAGGTGAAACTGCTCCCATCGGTGCGAACACATCGCACCTTGTGCCTAAAACAGTTGATCTAAGCATGGACTGTAGATAACCAATCCATTCCCAAGATGAAGTCATAAGGCCTTGACGCTGCTACAAGAATATCCCAGCTAAGGCTCTCGCCTCCAAGAGTATGCTCACACTTCCGGAACCAGTGCGTAATCATCGCGTATGCTCTCATAAGAGTCTCTATTCGTAAGGATCGAGCCAACGACTCCGTCAGAATCTCCGAGCTCCGAACAAGGGCAACGACAATGAAAGAATGACTCGCTCTTATGTATATAATAACTACAACAAGGGTGGAGTAGACACAGATAGTACCTCGAATCATCTCTGGTGCACTGTGGTCGTAGGCCTTCGATGCCTGAAGCTGAGCCTGCCTTTGTCCGCCAGCTCCCAGTGGTCAGGGTGGACCTCCTGATGGTGGTGGTGGTAAAGGCTCAAAGCATCGCCCACCACCTGCTGCTCGGACAGCTCATCTGACTCATCCACCTGCTCTCTACGGACCACCAAGTTCGAACCTCTGCCTCTTCTTGGGTGGCCCCTGAACCGTCTGCTGCTCCTCTGCACGGCGGGTCAGGAAGTCATGAGCCATGTGGCCCTACCCGCAGCATGCGTTGCACTGTTTGCTCATCAGAAGGTTGGCTCTGCTCCATGTGCCTCGTACCTCTGAGCTAGTGTCCTGAGGTTGTCCGCCTGATGGTCTGGTCGTCCTGGACCACTGTGATGTCCGTCGACTGCCAGCTGCAGATGACTCATCTACGTGCCGCCCTGAGGTAGGTCTCGTTGATGGTGTAGGTTCAGCAAGAAATCTCTCTATGAGAAGGGCTCTCTATAGTACTCCTGCCTGTGTCAGAATGCTGAGGGAGACCATCGATGCCCTGATCTCATGCCTCATCCCCTGCATGAAGGTATGGGCCAAGAAGAATGGGTCCCGTACCATGTTCGTCAAATAAAGCGAGAGATCGGTAAATCTCTCCGAGTACTGGGCTACAGTCATGCTTCCGTTCCGTTGCTGTAGTAGCTCCTGAATGTGCACCGCACGTAGGGTGGATGGGACGAACTCTATGAAGAAGAGGGTCGCAAAGTCCATCCAGAGGAGAGATGCCTCATCGTGCACCTGGAGCATCAGGATCCACCAGCTGCCTGCTGCCGCGTGCAGGAGGCTCACTACAAGGATCACCATGAGGTCAGCTGGTGTCCCCACTAGCCTGAAAACCTGAACTACAGCCTCCAACCAATCCTCGGCTGCCTGAGGGTCCATCTCCCCGCAGAAACTGGGCGTTATCTGATGCTGAAACTCGTGCAGTGCACTAAGATGACGTGCACTCTCAGTAGCTGGGGCTGGTGGCATCGGTGGCTCGACGGGTAGAGGTACCACCGGTGCCCCCGCTGTAAAAGGGCCCTACACCGAGGCCTCATCGCTCGGTGGGCTGTCGTCTCATACAAAGCTCGGAACCCTAGCTGGCTGCCATCGTGGGGCCATCCTAAAAAGAAACAGGTGTGCCATGGTCAATACAGTATACCTGGTGAGCTGACAGAAAGTAATCACAAAGAAAACTTTTAAAACACACAGTAAATCAATGTTTCGTGTACTGATTCAGAAATCAGAATTCAAGGACCTGGTGTATGGATACGTCAGTCCTCGCACCAACACTGGACTCCCTAGACTAATAACCACACTCACTACCCTTAACACTATTGCTTCACATAGAAGAATGATCGGAGTCCTGAGTTCGGCGATAGAACCGAACTCCTCTGATACCAATTTGTCATGACCCATCCTCAGGTCCCTTGCCGTGACTACCCCAAGCCCTCCTCACATAGGCCAGGGGATTCCGACTAACACCAAAGGCATAAATCCCGACAAAAAGGGGAAGGCATTGCCATTATTAAGTAAACAAGCACCCCATAGTAAGCCAACAGAAGTAAACACTAAGTAAACTGAGTACAAAATTAATTGCGGAAAGTAAATGGGCCAGAATACAAACCCAAACTGAAAGTAAAGTACAACTGGAAAGAAATTACAGCAACTGAAAAGTAAAGTAGAAACGTCGAGCTATCCACTGGAATTCCCACCTGAAGGGTGGGTACAGATAGTCTCCTCAACTCCTCGGGTCCTGCCGTCCGCTCTGTGTATGTCCTGCCCTGTGGTTCACCTCCAGGTACCGACTTGCTCCACAAACCTCAATCACGGTCAGCGTTGTCCATCATTTGCATCCAACACAACGTAGTGCGGGCATATCACGTGCAGGGGTGAGTATACGGTACTCAGTAGGGACCCTGAGACCCCCGAAGATCTCCCAGAATCCACAAAGGGTAATCCAAAAAGGAAAGATACAACCATTAAGTAACATACAAAACTACATAGGTATATTCCCATACATATACCTAAGTCATCAGTTCCAGTTCGGCTCCAACATCTGAGCCCAAGTTCGATCACGTCCACACAGGATAGTACAACCGAATCCACAAAGGAAAGCCCAACCCCATCCACATAAGAAAGCAGGTCAATCATATCGAAGATAAAGATTGAAATTCAAGACTCATCTCACATAGGTATAATTCTTCGTAAGGTGATAGAGATGATCAGATGTAGCCACTGATTCATCTAAACTGGGACCCACGTAGGATACTAGAACAGCTAAGCTATCGGAACCACAAAGGATACAAGACCGACTACTCTACCGGACCCACGTAGGATACAAGTACAGAGTCAAATAATTTCGGACCCACGTAGGATACAAGAATAGTAGTCATCGCTGTCAAAACCACGATGGATTTCAGTACGGCCGTCATCACTGCCGAACCCACGGAGGATCCTAGTACAATCGTCATCCCTGCCGAACCCCCGGAGGATTTCAGTGCAGTCATCGTCGCTGCCGAACCCATAGAGGATTTCAGTGATGTCGTCGTCGCAGTCGCAACCAGCTCTAGCGTTCCCGCACACAACATGTTCGTTTCTGGGAGGGTCCTCTCCATGAGCCAAGGGGTTGATACATCAACTGACCTGTAGTCCATAGATGATGTATCCCAAAGTTCCGTCTCGTCGACAGGAACTCAACACGATAGACGACGTGTCAATCAGATGCCTGGTCTGAGAGTTATTGGCCTTTTCGTCTTAGGGGCCCAATTGCTTTTTAAGTCAAAACCAACATGAAAATACACCAACTACGTCAAAACCTCGAGTGGAGTAAGCCTAATGGTCCGTCTCACTAATATGAATACAACAAAGTCGACGGCACGCCATTTGGACGTCCGAAGCTCAAGTTATAAGTGTTTCCGCTCCGAGGGCCCGGTTGGTTTCGTGTTCGAACAAACCCGGCCATATCCAAAGTTCTATAAAACCCTAAGTGTCATATACCGAAACGAACATCTCAATCCAAGGATCGCATCAGAACTGACAGTGTGTCGATCAGAGGTTCGTAACCCATGTTATAGGCATTTAAACGAACCTGTCCGGTTTTAGGGCGTTTTGCGCCCAGACCGACCCGACCCAAGACCCCCTGGGTCGGCTCGAACTGGGTCGACCCGACCCTTGTCCAGATCTATCCCATCAGGGCGCAGCCCGGCCCGGCTGGCGTAGCCCAGCCTGGGCAGCCCACTGAGGGCGTCGTGCGTCGCACAATCGCGGAAGGGGGGAGCCACCACCCCTTCGGAGCGAATGGAAAACCTACGGGGGGTCCGCCCTGCCGCGTTGAATGGGGGTTCAAACCCTAGGATTTCGGAATATGGCTGGATGTAATGGCCAGCCAGTGCACCACGTGAGACCGGTTGGTCCAGCTCTCCATGCGCTGGCATCCGGAGGTTCCTGTCGTCGCTCCCTACACGGCCACGGCCAAAGGCCACGACCTTAGTCAGACCGGTGGGGCACGATGTCACCACGCCCCTCTACGAGGGCCCTGCTCTAGCCACGGCCTATTTTTGGTCCTCCAGCATGGCGTGACAGTGCCGCGCCCCTCCACCGCATCCCAACTCCGGCCACGGCTTCTTTAGGCCTCAACAGCGTGGCGCGACGGCGCCTCGCTTCTTCGCCGCAATCCTCCTTGTTTCCGCGCGGTGATGTTGCACCGCGCCGCCTTCGTTTGAGCCGCAACGAATACAACCACAAAGGGTGAGGAAGATTGGCCGTGTTCGGTCAGTCCGACCTCCTCCTGTTAAATTGATAACAGGTGGCCCAAAAATTTAAAATAACTTCGACAAAGCAAGCACAAATTTAATCAATTAAATTTGAACTCAAATCCCTACCTTGATGAAGTTGTCGAACGAGGTTCGTAGCGGGAAAAGGACATCGCGGAAGACGGCGTCGCAGAAGACGGCATCACGAAAGATGGCGTCATGGAAGACGGCAACATATATGTCATCGGTGTTCGCCCGAAGAAGGATGTGGCGTGTCATCGTTCTCCGAAGAAGGCGTCTCTTACCGGCTGTAGAGAGGAGAGGAGAAGACACGACGATTCCCTTGCGGTGATGGAGATCTTCGTCGTAGACTCAGCGTTCTTCGCATTCTTCAATGAGGAATAAGATGTTCTTCAGAGCGCAAGATTCCTATCATTGTTTAATGAGTCATTTTATTGGCCTTTAAATTAATGTGGAGGAGTTACGATATAACTGCAAGAGGGGAAATAAATGGGGTGTTGGGGAAAATTGAAGGAGGTGGGGGCTCGTGTGGGCCCCACCCCAACTTCCTTGCATCTTCCTTTTCCCAAATTCTTAACCATCGGTAAAGAAATAAAAATAAATTGTAAAACAATTTTATTTTTATTCCTCTCATTTTTAACATCTTCTCCCGAGCAAACACAACTCTAGGAAAAGTCTTCATAAGCAATTACCGACGCTGCGGTTTCATCGGTGCCCTTAGATTTATATTTCGAGCACCGATTCAAAAGTTAGGAAAACCCGCTCATTCGTTCACTGAATGTACCCGAGCAAAACTTCGGAAAAATATTCTGGGCACACAGGGCCTCAGAATCAGGTGCCGTTAGAAACTGCGTACTTGTAAAATCCCAAAGAAAATTAAGAAAAAAAGTTCCTTGAAATTTACGGGTCTTTACAGTGGGAATTATTGATTTTATATTATTCAATTACAATACGTTAAATTGTTTTATATACCCTATGTATGAGATGCATATAGAAATTTTTGAAAAAAAGATTTGTTTTAATTTTTGCTAGTAGCACAAATCATTTGTTGTTTATAGAGTTTCTCATCAATATTGTTTGAACATATTGATTTATTGTATGGAATAGAATTATCAACTATATAATTATATGAATAGATACATAAAGATAACAAAATTAGGTAAAATGCTGATACAAGATGACCTTTAAAATAGTACTGTTCAAATTCCATCTAAAGTGAAAACATTTAAAGAAATCGATAATCCAACCATTTACATCATGCCAATAATTGGTGGCTCAGGATTATCTTCCATATGTTATGAAGGTTATGGATGAACCTGTAAAAATTAATTTCTTTTTTCATCATTTTCTTTAGGTTACTCATTTTTGGGTGACCCTAAAATGATTATGTTATGAGATAAATAATGTTGAGTCAATATATATAAAAAAATTAGGATAATTCATTATATTGTAAACTATATAAGACAAATATATGAAATGATATTTAAAACAAAATATCTAAATATTTAAGATTTTATAGAAGCACCAAACATGACTAATGACATCATGAAATATTCATCTCAGACTATTAGAATGTTTGTTGAAGTTAAAATGGTTCGTTATAATATTCAGAAAAAATTACAAAAATTTCATTTTCATATTAATGTAAATAATAATAATTTTATGATAATAGATTACATTGTATATATAATAGTTTCATCATCACCAAAAATTACATTGGGATGTATACTTTATCAAAGATGGTGTATAATATGTTAAGAATCCTAATCTGGGAAAATGATTAAAAATTATTTATAAGAAATACATGAAAATTACATCACTTAGTGGTATATTTTACGAATCAACATACTATTGAATTTATTCAAAAACTAAATCTTGATGTTCACAAGACTTATATGTGAATTCACTAAAACCATTAAAGGAATACATTATATGAAAAATGAACAAATAATCTTTTGTCTCCACCCAAATAGTCAATACGACTGAGTATTATAATGACATGTTAATATAATTTATATTATTTAAAGTTAAATATGTATGATGAATTATTTTATTCATGATCATTATAAATGTTAAAAAGAAGAGTATATTTTCTAAAAAAAATTTCCCACTTTTCATAAAATGATTATTATAGATGAACTAGGCTTGAGATGTCTAGGATTTGGTACTATAGATTCTATAAATGTGGGTAAAATATCAAAAAAAAGAATAAATTAATGTACAGACTATTTAATTATATAATAAATCTTTTTATAATATTTAAATGGATAGTAATATAGATTTTAAAAATATTATGTATTTTTTAAAATAAAAATGAAATACATTTAATTAAACCAAGTTATTTTTTTATTTTATATATTAGCAAAAGAAATTTAGAATATGAATTATATTAATTAAATATAACTTTTCGTATTGGCATAGAATAATAAAAATATGGATAACATTTATGATGTTTTGAAAAATAATGTCTTTAGTGAATAGTGAAAAATAACTATTTTTAAAGTAATTTCTTTTAAATAAATTATGTACTTTAAAAGTGAAAATATTTTTTTGATATTATATTATGAAATATATGTATTATTTTTTCATCTTAAATTCTTTTTTTCATCTTTATATTATATTTAAATATATGTTTACTTTTAGGATTAATAATATGATTGTTATAAGTACTATTTTAAAGGGAATAATGTTCCATTATTTTATTTATATAAAGTAATACCAAATAAAGAATTATTTAAAATATATATTTATTATATTACTATAAATATTAATTGAAATTAATTTAAAGATTATTCCTAGACATATAGTTAATATAACGACATCGTTTTCCTGAAAAATGAAATTCCTGAGAAAACAATTTCATCACATCTGTGGGTTTTCATTTTTATTAAAAGCTTCAAATTATATGAATTTAATTTAGTATAATATATTAAATATTTTTAATCTTAATAATTTATATTATATAACAAGTTCAACT
This sequence comes from Viscum album, assembly GCA_963277665.1. Taxonomy (NCBI): domain Eukaryota; kingdom Viridiplantae; phylum Streptophyta; class Magnoliopsida; order Santalales; family Viscaceae; genus Viscum; species Viscum album. The sequence continues at coordinate 1,704,316,906 of OY728143.1, read as the reverse complement.
TAATGTTTTCATATAATGAATTTCGAATATAGTAAAAATATTTTACCACTCTTTAGGTGAAAATAGGATTACTGAGGGTTATAATAAAAATGAAAGGGTAAAAATAAAATAAAAAACTATCTAAAATATTTTATATGGTCATATTTATAACATATAAATTATATTTCATTGAATAGGTTATTGAATTTTTTGGTAAATTATAAAAATGTAGGCACATATTTTATTCTTATACAATAAGTTTACCCCTCACCTCAATTATAAAATGGTCACCCACTATACAATCTTATTCTAAACTAAAAACCCATTTTATAAAAATATACCTTCAAAAAACATAATATATTACATAAAAATGACTTGAATCTACAATTTTTATCATGAATTAATTTTTATAATTCTTTTCTTCAAACCCAATGAGGTTGTCTGATTAAGTGATATTGTTATTAACTTATATTTTTTATTATTTATTATTCCACATCATTTAAATATTCATAAATTATCATGGTATGACAAAACCACTATATAACATATAATAATATGTTTTTATGTAATTTTAACTACCTAAATTTATATCCTCTTCCATCAAATATGATACTGAATCATCATTTGTGTGTACTGTGAACTACCACCTCACTAACTAGTGTCAATCATTTTTAATCATCGCCATTAAAAACATGTGATGATGATTCATACAAATTATATATATGATAATTGAAAAAATTTTATAATATTATAATTTGATATAAAATATACCTTCTAAGATCCCATTCCACGTGGGATAAGATATCATCACTTATTAATTCGAAAGACTACCACCTCCTGAAGTGGTGTTATTATTTTTTCTCTTACGCTTGTATTTTATTTTAATAAAGAAACAATTAATGAATATATGTGAAATAATTATTATATTCATTACATATTTATAATTTTTAAAAGGTATTATATTTTTTTGTCTTACTTTTTCACTCTAGTAAAAATGGTAACTTTGTTCATGTGTACCTAGGGACTATACCACCTACGAGGTGTTATGATGATTTTTTATCATCCCCATGTCACATTGATTATATATAAAAGTATATTTTAATGAAATAATATGGTATTGTATATATTATTGCTATTTTAATATAATAAAATAATATTTTCCTTTGTTTCATAATGAATTATGAAAAATAGAAATGTTATTCATGCGTACGTACGACATACCATCTCTATGATGCTAACAAATTTCTTTTTTCAAAACCATATTTCTTGATTGGTATTAAAATAATAATTTATGGATAATTGTGATAATTATTTGATTAGTATTATTCTAAATATATTGAAATAATTTAGATTTTCACCATAGTAAACCTAAAAAACTCATTTTCTACATATAAGTTGAATACTGTCTAGACATATGGTGTAACCCTAAATGAATAAATAATTTTTTATGGTTTATAAAATTATATAGAAAATGTAATAGTATAGATATAATATATTATTATGTATTTAAATATTCATATGTTTAAATATTAAATGTTTTATTCTTATGTATTGTTTTTATATATTGAGAAATATCAATGGCACTAACTCAAGGAATTGGATATGATCTCAATTTCATTTTATTGAGGCATATTTTGAAGTTGTCGAAATATATTCTTTTAGAAATGTATATATAACCCACATTAACATTTTATATCATGAATTTTACTACTATATAGGTATTTAATATTTTTTTTAATCTTATTCTTTCACGGGTAAGATGATTTAAATGTTTATAAAGTAATAATATACTTTTAAATTAAATAAGTGTCTCTTTTAATGTTTCATTATTACACTATTTTACACCTTTTACATGATTTTAAAATATTTATTGAATTTTAATTATATTTAAATGATAGTCCTATGATGGTCATTTTTTAAGTTAATATTTTTTAATAAAAAATATTTTTACGAAATGTTTTCATTCATCAAAAAAGAAAAATCTAATGTTCTATTTTATTGTATATTTTGATTATTATGTTTCCCTCAACTATAATTTTTTTTATTTTTGGATTCCATTATAATATTCTATGTTTTCTTCAAATAAAATAACACTTTTCCTTTTTTTCACATTATTTTGGTATTAAGAATTAGTTCTTAAATGAAAATGTTATATTTTATTGATAATAGTTTTTTAATAGAAAATGATATTTTGATATCCGAAAGTTAGTTTCCAACACGTTTAAATAAATTTATAATGAATAGTTAAGGAATAAAATGTTTTATTCATGATATTATACTTACTAATTATACATGGAAAATGTCTAATCCCTGTATAGAAAATCTGATGGGTGAGCCCAAATAGCGTTGAGTGATCCCAATATAGAATGTATGATTGGAGGACCCAGATTGTATTGATTGAGACCAATATTGATTATATTATGGGTGTTCTTATGTAAAAATACAATACATTAGGTAATATTATTTTTCATAACTTGAATGAAATAGCGAGTTACTAGAGGGTTTTCCCAATGGATTCAACCATGCTATAGTTATTTCTAGTATGGGTTTAAAATATGTTCTCATTGTGATTCTATATGTTTCCATAATAGTTTTTAATTTATTTTTATATGTTTTAACGATTTAATTTTAGAAAACGGTTTGAGGGATATTCGTGTGAAAAGAATTTATTTATTTCACCTAAAAAACACTCTAAAAATTGTGAACCCTTTCATCGATTTCTGTGTTTTTCATTAGACTAACATATATCATTAATTTTATATCTCTTACTTTAATTTTTTTTGTCCTAACATATTTCAAAAAAAGTCATATTTTTCAATAATGTGTACATGAAATGAATAATTGATGTTTCAATTTTTTAATATTTTCATGATAATAAATCTTGTCTTATTCTAAATGGTATATAATATGGAAAAAATTAATACTGATTGAATGTATAAAATTTTTTTTATATTTTTTGATATATATAACTTATCACTGAATTATCAAAAACTCTAAAGATTAAATGATCCTCAAATGTAATATAATAAATTCAATGCATAAAATCAATATTTTTTAATGTTTAACAAATGTCCTTATTTTTTTTATCAAATTTTCATTTAGATAACTTTAGAGTTTATGATAATGCTAATAGAATCTCCATGGAAGATTTTAATTTACCATAAAGTTAAAATTGTATATAATTTAATGATTACTATGTCGATTCATCTAATATATGTTTGTTCAAAATTCTTTTCTATATAGGAATCTAGGAAACTATAGTATGAAGTATATGAGAGGAAAATATCATTCCAAATTATCATCCATAGATGGTTGGAATTATTATTTGGTCATTTTTTTCATTTATGGATCATTTGAGACAATATATGAATGTTTGTTTCATCCATTCGAGGGAGAAGGTAGTTCTTTCAGCTGAAGCATGATGAAAGAAGATCACTTTATCAGATAAAATCATCCATCTTTTAGTGGATCCTCAGATTCAATGGTGGTTGTAGGATGGATCAAAGAATTGGAGAAGAGATTTAATGTCACGGGGTGTTCAATATTCAAAATTTTAACTCTTTTCCTTTAACATTTTTATAGATGGAGGAATTTAGTTAAGAATAAAAATTAGAAATATGATAATGATGTCATGGAATATGACACATTTATAAATATTTTTTTGTGACATATTTCCCTATGGTTTTTTGGATGAGGATGTGAAAATATTTATTTTAATTGAGGTAAAAATATGAATATTTTTGTCTAAATATGAATCAAACATCACAATATTTTCCATGTATGTGGTGTATTTTATTCATGCTACTAATATTAAAATTAATAAATTTAAATCAAGGTTGAAATCAAGTTTATGAAGAGATTTTCCTACATAATAATTTAAAAATTATGAGAAAGTGGTAAATTTTAATGATAATGTTGTGATCATATTGTCTCCCACTTATGTTCATTGAGATTAAAGTTGTTATAAAATGTCAAGGTGCCAAGACATAGAGAAGAAAAAAGCTAATATGTCTAGAGGTAAGCCCCAAACATGTTCTAAATTTGGAAAATGAAAAATATGATACTATCAGATAGGATTTGGATAGTGTTTTTTGTGTTTTAATTTTGGTCACATGGATCAAGACTATAATTAAAAGAGTGAATAATAAGTAACCAATAGGGGAACTGATAGTAACCCAATAGTGATTTGTTTTAATTTTAATAAACTGGGTCATTATAATAACATGTTCATGAATTTAGTTATTCATAATAAAAATTTTGATTACTATAATTAGAAAGGACTGGAGAAATATTGTACTAATACTGAAATGATTTCAGGTAAATATAATTATGTAGTGATTGGAATGTTACTTTTTTGTTCAAATTATTACAAAACCTTGTTTTACTAAGTATTTTCACCTTCCTCTATTATTGAGAAATTGTAAGTTAAAATGGGATTTCCTCCACTTCAATATAAGATAATTATTTTGGTAAAAACTGTAGGTGATAATATTATATCAACTAATATTTATTGGTATCTTCAGGTTGTTTTCATTGGTATGGTCATTAATATAAATATTTTGGAACTAAACATAATAGACTTTGATATTATTCCTTGTAAGTATTTTATTTTAGTTCATAATGATAAGACTTAAAACAGATCCAACAATGTTTTATTCAATGATTTAATAACATTGATAACATACTAAGAAACTATAAATTTCATTACATATGTAAGTGAATGTAACTTTCATATGTTATTGAAAAGAAATAAAATACTCAAATTAGTGATGTTCTAGTAGAAACGAATACATGAATGTATTTCCGTATTATGTTACATGTGTTTTTATAGATCACGAGATTTAGTTAATTCTTGATATTTTTCCATATGCAAATATTATTTCTAAACCACCTTATCTAATGGATCAAGAATTAATTTTAGAATTGAAAAAAATCATGATTTATTAGATATATATTATAATATGACCTAGTCTTTCACCATAAGGTTATCCTGTTTTGGTTTTTAAAAGTAAAAATAGTTCAATGACACATAAAATGAAATGATTAACTTGAAAAAAGTTTAAATAAGAATAAAAATTACCAAATGGAATTCTTCAACCATTTCTAGTGCTGGTGTGGAAATTGAAAAATATATCAATGGATTTTTTAGTTATATTTATAATGACATCACAACATAATTATGTGATTTTGGTGATGATTAAAAATTTAACTAAATATTCACATTCCATTACTTTTTATGATATTATTTATTTAAATATTTTTTATTGACTCTATATAGAAGATTTATTCAGCATACATGGAGTTCATCTATCTATTTTATCAGCCCAAGTTCTAATGTTCATATCTATTATTTTTAAAGGAGTTCATCAATCATTGGGTACTAAGTGAAATTTCAATACAACATTTTTTACTAATTATGATGGAAAGTCATATCGAACAATTCATACCTTGGATGATATGTTTCTTTATCATTGAATGGTTAACATAGGATGATGGGTTCAACATCATTCACTTATTCAGTTTTTTTATAACAAAATATTAAATTCTAGTTTATGGATGGAAAATTTTGAGCCATTATATAGAAATTTGTGTGAGACAAGAAAATCTAGGATAATTTAGTAAAAATATATTTTATGGGACTATAATTGTTATAATAAATGGATTTGAGGGTATAGTTGATTTTGTATCATGTGAGGATGGATTAGTTCATGAAGAAAAATTATGAGGATAACTAGCGGAAAGATAATTCTTAGAAGGTATGTAATCATTTCTTTCTTAAAGTATCTCTATAAAAAAGTTCCATCCATTTTGGTAAAAAGAGAAATCTATATATGTCATTCAGTTTATAATTTGTAATGTTGTATAACGTTGGATCAATTTCCTACCTAGTATCCATTTATTCGAGTCTCTCACAGGTACAGAACGTTTTTCAGTTATCCATAAGAGAAAATATTTTTTGAATTCATTCCATGTTTTTATCCCATAATTAGTTTATTTTTAATTTAATATTTCCTAAAAGGAATATCCTGTTAATATTCTTACACACTGAGAGAAGGTTTCACAGGATAATTTAATTCACTGTATATTGATATTATGGAAAAACTATATGGTTGAAGAGGCAACAAAGGAGTGTGAAAAAGATTTTCGAGAAGATATATTCACGTGTTTAATTAGTGAATAAACTTTTGAGGTTGTAATTTCCAAAAGGGGTAGGAATATAACAACCTATATAATTATAGAATAAATAATTTTCTTAATATAAATCTAATAGTTATATTAATTTTTAAAATAATAATTAACTATATAAATCAATATGAATGTAGTTTTAATTTAAATTAATTATTTTAATAATTTGTTTAAAATATTTATTTATATATTTAATAATTTTAATTGTAAAAAATATATATAATTTTGTGAATAATAATATTAAAATTATTTTAGTGTGAATTTTTTCTGATTATTAAGAATGTAACAATTACTTTTTGAATAGTAAAAATATCTATTTTTATTAAAATTTCATTTAGAATCATAAAATTAAGTAATTAAAAAGTATAATAACATTTTAATCTAATTTAATGTTACATAATTTTTATTTATTATAGTTCACTACACTTTAATCACCTTTATTATTGATTTTATTATATTTTTATTTCCAATTTTAAGCATAAAAATATTCTAGAAAATATTTTACTGTGAATATTATCTCACAAAATAAAATTAAAATAAAACCTATTTGTAAAGTATTTATGGAAAATTTATCAATTATATATCAAAAAATGTTAATAAAACATCATATGATTATAATTCAACATCATCAATTTAATATTAAACTATCTTTTCTTGAAAAATACACTTATTGAATACTAGAATTGTTATCTCTTCAGTGGGTTTAATTTTAAATTTAAATATACAATTTTGCAAAAAAAATTAAAATATGCTACCTATTTGGAAATAGAAAAATTTAGATTATATAATAATCTAAAAATTAATTTTTTATACTGAATAGTTCGAATAATAAAAATACATTTCTACTGTTTCGGATAAAATGGGTGTACAATGGGGCCAAAATAAAACTAAATGGTTAAAATGACATAAAAATTGTAAAAATTATAATTTATGGCATTATTTTGACAATATAATGTATAATAGTCGATAATGGTCCATTTTGGGTCCTTTTAGCATGTTAAATTCTCAGTTACACATTTTTTATTTCAAATGTAGTAAGTGTCCCACAGATCACACTTACAAAAGGCCACCCATATCATATTATTTTAACATTGTATGACACGACTCATCCCCTGGGGTTCATGCCGAGACTACCCCAAGCCTGCCTTCCATAGGCCATTGGTTTTTGCCTAACACTGAAAAGGTGTATCCCTATATTAGAATGGCATTACCACTAATCCTGTGAAAAAAAAATCCAAGAAGACAACAAGAATCCACCACGAAGTAAAATTCTATAGAAAAAAGTTTACTAGAAGTAAAGGTTCCATAATACAAGCCCAACTAAAAAGTACAAGTACAACTAAAAAGAGAAAACAGCTTCTAGAATGTCCACCGAGGATCCTACATGAAGGGTAGGTATAACTCATCTCCATAGCACTTCACATCAGCACATATCCTCCATGTACCGCCTGGTCCTGGGTCACTAAAGTCTCAGCCCAGTTGTTTGACGTCTGCGTAAGACACAACAAGGTGTGGGTGAATCCCATGTAGGGGTGGGTATAACAATACTAATTGGGGACCCCGAGACCCCCCAAGGTATCCCAGAGTTCCACCAAGGAAAAACCACAAAACAAGACCCCAATAATAAAGAACGATGCAGTCAATAACTCTTCATAGGTATATGCCCGTACATATACCCATGTTACCAAAATATACACGGCTTAATCATAAGGAAACATAAGGCTCCAACTTTTATGCCATTTGTACAACTGATTCATAAGGGAAGAGTTCCAAAAAGGTAACACAACGACGGTAACACCACGAAGGTAAATGTACCAAAAAGGTAACACTACGTAGGTAACACCACGAACACAAAAGTAAAAACTCATCTTAAACTAGGTATAACTTATGTACATAAGTACAGATGATTAGACGTATCACTGGATCATCTTATTCTGTCGATAAGCTCTATTGCTGACCCACACAGGATTAGTTGATGCTGAGCCACACAGAATTGCTAGGCCCAGACCCACACTGGATCTCTAGACACTGACCAACACAGGATCACTATGCCCTGAACCACACAAGATCGATAGATGCTGACCCACATAGGATCAATTTTTTTTTTTCACGTTACAACCAAAAACTGGACTCTAGTACTAAGCACACCTGATTTTGGGAGTATCCGCAGCTCAAGACATCGGTCTTACCTCACCTTCCACTAAGTACCATTATGAATTATCCTAGTGGATCTCCATGTAGTCTGGGTTACAATGCAACAGACAGCGCGTCAATTGGACATATAGTCTGTGACTTATAAGTGTTTTAGTACCATTGGCCCAATTTGATTCAATTTAAATCAAACCCGGACAAACTCTAACATTCTCCAAAACATTAGTGGTGTACACCAAAAGGAATTTATCGCACCAATGATCCCACCACCATAGACGGTTCATCAAATGAATGCCCGATCCACAAGTTATGGCTCTTTTAGCAAAACTGGGCCTGGTAGGGTTAGGGTCCGGTCCAACCCAGTCACCCCGAACAAGCCCAGTTAGGCAGGGACGTGGTGTGATCAGCCCGCTGGGTCGCGGTTCGGCCCTGCCCACCTGGGAAGCACTATACACTAGGCTGGAACTACCAGGCTCAGGGAGGTGCGCATTCTACTGGGCGAGCGTGGCCAGACCCACAGAATGGCGCAACCTGCTGGGATCACGTGGCCAGACCTACGGAGGGTGCTACTCACTGGAGGTGCATCCCAACCCAGAGAGGGGCCAAACCAACTAGATGGGTCCCACCCTAGCTGGGGCTAGGGGGGAGGAGTGCTCCACCCCTTTCTTCCAAACGACTAAGTAGTTTTGGAAATGGAGCGGTGATGCCACATGGAGTCACCTGGTCTCCATGGGACCTATAATGTGGGTCACTACTACACTTCCATGGCCATCTCTAGTGGCGTGTGATGGTGTGCCGCTCCACCTCCACCCATGGCCATCCAGTGCTGGCGGCCACTGTCTGACATTGCTATGGCTATAGCCTTCTCTGTTAGCAGCCCGCGACGGAGCGCCTCCATCTATTCCGTGGCCGACCATTTCCAGCTTCCGCAGTCACCAACCACCACCTATCACCATTTATTCATTACTGGTGCCGCACCGGAAGTCTTCTTCAGGTCACCAGGTGATCTCCGGCGGACCGTTTTTTCGTCTGAAGGTACCAACAACCTCCCAGATATGCCCTCCTCTCTGCTTGACCCTCTGTTCCGGGTTCCGTCCAACCCGAGTAAAAATTTCATGAAGAAAACTTAGATCAACCATGTAGAAGAGGGTCCAAGATTTATTCATTTGGCCAACACCCTCCATGTTATCTTGATAACATTTCTAATGAAAATGACTTAACAAACTCTTGAAATTAAAACATGATAAATCCCTACCTCAAGATCATTGGAAAATGTCTGATTTTGAGGAAGAGTTGGTGTTCATCGGTTCGTGATTTAGTGGTGCTCGTCACTGCTTGCTGGAACTAATCTCATACTCCAAGTGGATAACATCGTGGTACTTTTCCTGAGCTTCATTAGTTGGTGAATCTGTGTCAACATTCCTCCCCGAGCATCATATAAATATGAGGGGGAAGAGGTGGTTAATGTTGTTTAGAGTTTTTTATGTTCATTAAAAAATGAACCTTCCTAACTCCAACATTATGGTTACAAACTATGAGGAGTCAAGAAAATTAATGGCTTGACATGTCGTTTGACTTACCACCACCTCTTGTACACTGGACTAAAAGAAAAGATAGAAATAATATAAAATTGTTTTTATTATTCGTTAAATGTCTAAAAAATATCAATTTCTACTGACCTACTACGATTAATTTGAAGCCTTCCTTAAACAAATGTTGGAAATACAGATTCAAAGGAGCCTTCGTATTTTTAATCTGAGCATTGGTTCAAATTGGAGGAAACGCCGCTCCCATGTTTTCTGAACTTACCTAAAAAAAATTGAAATTCATTCCAAGCACATCGGGCCTCGGAATCACGCACCATTATTTTTGGCAGACTAGTAATAATTACATATAATTAAAAACATTACATGGAAAATCTAGGTCTTTACATTATCCCCACCTTAGATATTTTCATCCTCAAATGTGAAAACATAGACTATGGAAACACATGTTGGTACTGAGCACTGATATGGGCCTACCCATCCCATGAGCTCTCATGGAGGTTTTTATTCTGCCAGCGAACATGCACCAGATTTATTGATCGTCCATGAAGGACCCTCTCATGTCGATCCTCAACCTCCACTGGAACCACCTAAAATGTCGGCCCATCATCAAAGTCTATATTTCCATGGACAATGACATGATATGGGTCATGAAAATATCTCCTCAGTGGGGATATGTAAAACACATCATGCACCCTCTCCAACTGTAGTGGTAGTTCCAAGTAGTATGCTACATATCCAATCATCCAATGTATTAGAAATGGTCTGATAATCCTCGGTGAGAGTTTTTCACCTCAGATAATTCTATGTATTCCCCATCGAGGGGAGACTTGCTAGAATATGTGGTCCCCATCATGGAACTCCAAAGGCCTTCGTATCCTGTTATCTTAAGAGTTCTTCCTTCTATGTGTAGTATTCATCCATTCATGGATGATCGGGACCTTCTATGTGGTAGCCCATACCAACTAAGGACCCATCAATGCTGATCCCCCAGGTTTGTCCATAATAGAGGCGATCGGTATGTTTAATTGTACAAGGCCTCAAACGGTTCCATAAAAATGGTGTTGTGATAGGTTTTTTTGAACGGAAACTCCACCTAGGGAATGTGATCCTCTAAACTACTGGCAAAATCATGGACACAAGCACAAAGAATGGCCTCCTGTTTCTGAATGGTCTTCTTAGTCTGACCATCCATCTATGGATGAAAGGAAATTCTCAAACTTATATGAACCTTGAACGCCTCCTATAATAGTCTTCACAAATGGGATGTAAAACGTGAAACACAGTCTGAGACAATCGTCAATGGAACCCCATGAAGTTGTAAAATCTCTTCTATGTAGTGTCATCCCATGACCTCTATTGATCCCTTCTCTCAGATGGGTAGGATATGGGCCAACATGGTAATTCTATCAATGATCACTCAGATGGAATAATGGCCCTTGGATGTACATGGTAGTCCTATCACAAAATCCATGGAAATTCCATCCCACTTCCTCTCTATCACCTCTTGAGCTTGCACTAAGACTACTAGAACCTAATACTCAACTGTAACTTGCTAACAAGTGAGGCATTATAAAAAAACTTGATCTATGACTTTTTCATCTCTAGCCACCAGTGATGATGCCAGAGGACTTAGTACATCTTTTCCACACCATGATGTATAGCCAGAGGGGACATATGGAACTCCATCAACACCTCCCCCCGTAGCATCACTGTTAACTTGGTGTGTCATTTAAAGTGGATGACATGCTCCCCAACATCAAAAAATTCCTTAGGTGACTTTCCTGAGGATATTTGAGCACGTAGAGCCTCAGATCAATGTCCCCAAGCTGTGCCTCCCGAACACGTTGATGATGTGGTGGAGTGACAGTCAATGACTAGAGGTAAACTAATCTATCTCTATCAACAAAGGATATCTACAACGTGGCTAGATACTCCATCACCTCACTCAATAGCTGTAAACCATACATCTGGCTGAGTGCGTCTTCCACTACATTAACCTCCCCAGGATTATAGAAAAGCATGATGTCATAGTCCTAGAAGAACTCCAACCATCGCCGTTGTTTCTTGTCCTGGTCCTTCTATGAGAAAATATACCCGAGACTCTTTTGACCAGAGTAACCAGTAAATTGTTTACCCATAAAGTAGCATCCCCACATCTTCAATGTGAATACCACTACTGCAAACTCTAAATCATGGGTAGCGTAGTTCTACTCATGTTGTCTCAAATCTCGTTAACCATAAGCGATCACTGATCACTCATACATCAGGACACATCCATGTCGTGTCCCTAATGTATCACAGTAGACCATATACTCATCTCCTTTTTCTAGTATCCTCAAGATGGTAGCACCCCTCAGTCTCTACCTCAACTCCTGAAAACATTGCTAGCATCTCTTCATCCATATGAAGGGTTGTTCCATCTTCGTCAACACTAAAAAGGGTTCAAAAACTTTGGAGAAGTCAGGTAAGAATCTATGGTAATACCCAGACAACCATAGGAAACTCTCCACTATAGTCACACTTTTGGGTGGCACCGAATCAACCATAGCCTCTATCCTCATCGGATCCACTACGACTCCAACCTCCAAGATAACATTTCCCAGGAAGTGGACCTCCCAAATCCAGAAATGGATCATCGAGAGATTAACATAAATCTGGTGCTCTCGGAGTGTATCCAAAACTATCTACAGATGATAGGAATGCTCCTCCTCTTTCGTCGATTTTATCAAGATTTATTCAATGAAGGCCTCCACAATGTGGTCGATGTATAGATGTAATATCTTTTTCATGAGTTCCATGAACACGGCCCGAGCTTTGGCCATAATGAATGGAATAACCAATAACTCATAGGGGATATACCGACTTCTTAAGGTCTTATTTTTTACATCCTCATATTCTACCCTAAGCTAATGATAACCTGATCTGAGGACTATCTTTGAAAACCAATGAGCTCCCTTCAGCAGATCAAAAAGATCATCAATCCATAAAAGTTGAAACATGTTCTTCATGGTCACCTAGTTTAGTTGCTGATAGTCCACACAAAGTCTCAAACTCCCATCTACCTTCTTGGAAAAAAAATCAGGGTTGCCCATGGAGAAACACCGAGCCTTATGAACCCCTTCCACTGCAAGTCCTCCAACTGTACTTGTAACTCTAGAAGCTACAAATAAGCCATCTGATATGATGGCATAGATCTCAGTGTCGTCTCGAGGTACATGTCAATGTAAAATTATACATCTCTATGTGCAGGTAGTCCCAGAAAATCCTCAGGAATGAAATCATCATACTAGTAAACCACTATAGAATAGCTCAGACTCTCAACGTCAACTTCTTTGAGGTTAAGGCTATCCCACTGATGTGTGATCAGCTACACCCTCTTATGCGTAAGTACATCTTGTGATGGAAAGGTTTCCTTCTCACCGGTGAAGGAAAACTTTGTCCCATCCTCACAGACACACCTCAATTTGAGCCTAATAATGTCAATCTGATCATGGAATGTGGATAACTAGTCCATACCCAAGATGACGTCGTAAGGCATTGATGTCGCTACTAGAAGATCCCATCCAAAGTTCTCACCTCTTAGAGTAACCTCACACTATTAACACAAGTGTGTAATTATCAAATCCCCTCCCATAAGAGTCTCTTGCTGAAAGGATCGATCCAATGACTCCACTGAAAACTATGAGATCCTAAAGAGGGTTATGGAAATAAAAGAGTGACTAACACCTATGTCTATATGTACTAAAACTAGGTTGGATTAGACACATATCATACCTTTATCCATCTCTAGAGTGCCATGGTCATAGGCCTCAGCATCCTGGAGCTGAGGTCGTCACTGTCCTCCTGCTCCTTGTTGTCAGGGTGGACCACTTGGGGGTGGTGGTGGTAGAAAATAAAATCGTCACCCACCACCTATTGCATGGCCAGCTCCTCTGCCATGTCCACAAGCTACCTTCAGTCCTCCTTGATCGAATCTCTACCTCTGCCTCGATGGTCCCTCGACTGTTTTTTGGTCATTTGTACATCTGTTCAAGTATTCATGATCCATGTGACCCTACACACTACACGAGTAGCAATACCTGCATGTAATCTATCCTCCTTTGTCCCCTGAGACCCACACCACTGACCCTATATCCTGAGGTCATACACTAGAATTTATAGCTCACTTTGGCCCATGCGTCATCCATTTACTGCCTGCTACAGATGATGCTGCTACCTAACGTCTGGTGGTGTCTCTCGCAGTCTGTGCCTACTCAACTAGTAATCTCTCCACCAAATGTTCTCGGTTTAGTACCCCATCCTACGTTGGAAAGCTGAGGGATATCATTGATGCACCGATCACCTATCAGAGATGCATCTCAAAGGTAAAGTCCCTGAAAAAAGGGACTTCTACCCTGGAAGTGGAGTATCCGGAGAGATTAGTGAACTTCGTCGTGTACAGGGCCAAGGTCATGTTTCCCTACTATAAGTGCAGCATCTACTGTATATGCACTGATCATGGTGTCGATAGGATGAACACTTCCAAGAAAAGGATATCAATGTCTGCCTAGGCGAGGGTCACCTCATCGTGTATCTGGAGTGTCAAACTCCACTATATTCATGATAATCCGTGGAAGAGACTAGAAGCTACGATCACCATCAGATCATATGATTTCCCAAATAAGAAAAAACCTATGGCCACAACCTACAGCTAGTCCCCAGCCACCTGCAGATCCGTCTTGCCTCAGAAAATTGGAGGCATCTTCTAATGAAAGTCTTACAATGCACTCAGTCGACGTGTCCCATCTACTGATGGGGCTAGTGGAAAAGGCTTTCCAATGGGTAGTGGTGCTGCTGGTACACCACTAGAAGGTGCTAACCCCGTAAGAGGGCCCAAAACTGAGGCCTCATTGCTCAGTGGGCCATCATCATGTACTTTCTCGAGAACCCTTGCTGGCATTCTATGTGGTGGAATCCTGAAAGAAAATAGATACACCAGAATCAATAAGTTATACTTGGTCAGCTCACTGAAAGGGAACATAAGAAAAACTTTTCAAAACACACGCAATCAGTATTTTTGTGCACTGAGCTGGAAATCAGAATTTAGGGTACTGGTGTATGGATATGTCAGCTTTCGCACCAACACTATAATCCCCAAACTAAAAACCACACTCATAACACATAACACTATTTCCACATTTAAAAGATTAGAGTTCTAGTTCATCTGTAGAACCGACTCCTCTGATACAACTATTCCATGACTCATCCCCCCGGAGTCCATGCTAGGACTACAACAGGACCTCCATACACAGGCCGTGGGTTGGCAATTACCATTGAAAAGGCATATCCCTATAATAGGAGGGCATTGCCTTTAAACCTGTGAAAACACAATCCAGGAACACAAAATGAAGCAACCAAAAAGTAAATTTTTGTCATAAAAAGTGTGCTATAAGTAAAGGGGATGAAATACAATACCACTAAAAAGTACAAGTACAACTGAAAAGAGAAAACAGCTCTTGGATCATCCACTAAGGATCCCCCCTGATGGGTAGGTACATCTCATCTCCACAGAACTCCATGTCATCTTGTCTCCTCCGTGTTCTTCTTGGTCCTGGCTCCCTCATGTCTCAGCCCAACTCATCGATGTTTGCACAAGACACAACAAAGTGTGGGCTAATCTCATGCATGGGTGAGTATAACAATACTCAATAGGGACCCCGAGACCCCTGATGGTCTCCCAGAGTTCCACCAAGGAAAAACCACCAAGCAAGACCCCAATCTCAAAGAACTAAGAAGTCAACAACTCTACTTAGGATAATTCCCATACTTATAACAATGTTACCGAAATATACATGTCTCAATCATGATGAAACATAAGGCTCCAAATTTTAATCCATTTTCACAACTAATCCATGAGGGGAGAGTACTACAAATATAACACCATGAAGGTAACAATAGGAAGGTAAAAGTACCACAATGGTATCACCAAGAAGGTAACACCGCGAAGGTAAAAGTTACACAATGGTAACACCATGAAGGTTAAACCAAGAAGGTAAAAGTACCACAACGTTAAGGACTCAAATCACACGAGATACAAATTATCTACAGAAGTACATATGATTAGATGTGTCATGGGATCATCTTATTCTTGTCGAGAGGCTCTGCTGATGACCCACACAATATCAGTATATGTGGACCCACACAGGTTCCCTATGTTATAACCCACATAAGATCGATAGATACTGACCCGCACAGGATCGCTAAGTGCAGACCCACACAAGATCTATAGATGCTGACCCACATCGGATGAATGTTCTTTCTTCATGTTATAGCCAACCACAAGACTCACACACTAAGAACGCTTGATTTTAGGAGGATCCACACCTAAATATATCATTCATACCTACAAATCCACGAATTTCCATGAGGAATTAACCAAAAATACCTCCATGTTTTAAGGGTTCCAATGAAAAAGACAACGCGTGAATCAGACGCTCTTTCTGTGACTTATAAGCATTTTTATACCTAGGGCCCGATTTGATTCAGGTTCGATCCAACCCGACTGTAAGCCAAAATTCTCCAAAATTAATGTGGGGTATACCGAAAGAACTATCTCACTCCATGGATTACACCCCCAAAAATGGTTCATCAAAAGGATACACAATTCACATGTTATGGCTCTTTTAGAGAAATCTGGTCCTCGTAGGGTCTCGGTCTGATCCGACCAGGTTGGACTGACCCAGTCCGGGTTTGATGTGGCCCGCTTGGGCTGGGTCATGGCGGGATCGGCTCACTAAGCCATAGACAGGCTCGACCTGCCTGGGCGCATGGCCCGCTAGTCTAGCGAGGCCCGACCAATGGAAGAGTGCAGCTCAGCCCATGGAGGGCCGCAAAACTGGGCTCATGCACCCTAACCTTTGAAGGGGCACACTCGTTGGCTAGGGCCCGTCCTTGTTGCCACTGGGGAGATCACTCCACCATTTTCTCCTGAATGGATATGTTTTTTGGGTACTGAAGTGGCAGCGCCACGTGGCACTTCCTAGTCGCCACAAGACTCACAGTGGAGGGTCCTCCATCCACCGTCGCAGCCATCTTTAGCAGCGTGTGACGGTGCGCTGCTCCACCACCTCCCGTAGCCAGCTGGTTCTAGCCGCCTCTGTCTGCCGAGGCTACGGCCGCAACATTCTTTATCAACAGTGTGTGATGGTTCACCAACATCTCTTCTGTTGCTGGTCATTTTTGGCCACCTCTGTCACCCTCCAGCGTCATTCAGTGGTGTTATCGTGCCGGTGTCGGACTAGTAGTATTATGCGGGTCCCCAGGTGAGCTTTGGTGGCCCATTTTTCTGTCCAAAATTAACAACAGCCTCCCTAAAATGCCCTCCTCACTGATTACTATTTGTTCAGGGTTCGGTCCAAAAATGAATAAACAGTTTTAGAAAAACACATAGATCAACCAAGAAGAGTAGTGTATCGGCCTTATTCATTTGGTATGTGCCCTCTATAGTAGCTTGATAACATGTGGGAAGAAAAGTATTAAAAAAACTCTTGAAATTAAAATAATATTAATCCCTACCTCAAGATCAATGGAGAACGTCTGTGTTTGAGAAAGGGTCAGTGCTTGTTGGTTCGTGATTCTGTGGCGCTCGTCACGGATTGTTGTAACTAGTGAGCTCTTCCATGTGGTTTGCTTCCTGGTACATTTCAAGAGACTCGTTGCATGATTAAGCTGTTCCAACACTCCTCATCAAGATCCATATAAATATGAGGGGGCAGAGGCGGGTGACACTATTGTGAATTTATGAGGAACATTTAATAATGAACCTTCAAAATTCCAACGGTACATTTACAAACTTTGAGGAGTCAAGCCAATTAATGGCTTGACATGTCGTTGGCCCCACCACCACTACTTGTCTATTGGAGGAAAAGATAAGAGAGTTATAAAATAAATTTTTTATATTATTATTCCTTAAATGTCTCAAAACCATCATGTTCTCCCAACTTACTACAGTCGAAGCGAAGCCTTCCTAAAAAGAATCCTGGCTCTGCGGATTCAATGATGTCCTTATATATTTTATCTGAACATCGGTTCAAAGGATAAAAAATAACACTCACATGTTTACTATGTGTAACTTAAAAAAAGGTCAGAAATTCATTCCTAGCACACCAGGCCTCATAATCAAACACCGTTAATTTTCACAGGCTCATAATAGTTCCATATAATCAAAAACAATTACATGGAAAAATCCATGTCATTACCTTATAAAAGTAATTTATATCAGACATTATCCACTAGGATATATTTATTTTATCCCTCTCCATGCACTATAACCCATTTTTTGATCATAATGGTATTCTATAATGTTTTTTCGATAACCTATAGAGTTTTTTCGAAGAAGAGGTATCATGGTTAACCGAGAAATTTTTTAATTTTATGTTGGATATCATTCAAATGTCAATAAATTATTATTATATAATTTTACCGATATCTAATATATTATAATAGTTTTTTATTTTCATTCCATAACCTAATTCCATCTCCACTTCCCCCAAATTGGAAAGAAAATCATCATTTGATTGTAAGACAGACTATAACCACATGAACTGGTGACTTGAGTTTTTCATCATCATCTCATACATATTGTTTTGATTTTGGATTTAATATTTATATATTATATTAGTAAAAAATTATACTCTTTAATTATGATATGACATATGTCTTCCTGTTTTCCATTCTATAGGGGAAAAGATAATGTGGCTCATGTGTGTGGTATACTACCGCCTCACGAAGTGATGTGATTCTTTTATCACTGATGGTTTCCATTGATGTTAATAAGTAAAATGTTAAATAATATATGGAACATAATTAATATATTTATTACATATTAATCAATTTTAAAATATTGAATATCATTTTCATTCATACCTTTCCACTCGCCAAAAATTGATAATGTCATTTGTGTCTACGTGTTGATTACTATCTATATGAAGTGATGTGATTATTTTTTTCATCACAAAATAAAATGTATTATATATACATTTATTTAATTAATATATATGGTATTTAAAATATTATTATAAATATATAGTTATTAAACAGTGCTTACATTAATTCCACAATGATAGTTGACAAATGGGTATGTTAATCTTCCGTACGTAGAGCTTACCATCTCAATGAGTGTAACAATGTTTACTTTTTCATATCCACCATTCATGATTTGTATTAATAGTTCAATTTTTGTATAAATAAGAGAATTATTTTTTTATAATCATTCTAGATAAGTTGAAAAAATTACCACTTTGACCATAGATAACCTACAAAATTCATTTTTTACATTAAAGTGGAATACTATCAAAACATCCAAAGAGAACTTGAATGATTACCTACATATTTATAGAATAGTTAAATGAAAAATTAAAGTAATAATAAACATTGAAAAGTTTCTTAATAATTTAAATAATTATAATAATTTTACTATTTAGGATTATAAATAACAAATGTGATGACTCCAACTCAATGTATAAGACTTCATCTATATTTTATTTTCTTAAAGAATATTATGATATTATAATCCTATATTATAAGATTAGGTTTACATAATGACTAATTTTATGTGTTATATAATTATATTTACTATTATCATCATATTTTTGGTTTTTATTAGTATTATTCTTTCTTGGGGCTTATGATTGAAATTATTCCAAAACTGTAAGGTGATTTTAATTTAAAAAATAATCATATATATATTTCATTATAACTATATTCTCCTTGAATTTAAAAAATTATAAAATAATTTTATGAAAATAATTATATGTATATGACAGTTTTATGATGAACATTTTTTAATTTATTTTATTGTTTATTAATAAAGAATCTCTATATATAATTTTTACTTTATTTACATATGAATAATGTAATTTTATATATTAAGGTATAGGATGAAAATGAATGTATCCTCCATAAAAAATTTTATTTAAAGTTTTTATTTCGTTACAATATTGATGTTTAATTCCATGAAAACACATCTTTCCATTTTTCCTATTTATTTTGGTATTGAAAAGGTAATCTTAAAACAGACGTATTTTTTGGTTTTGTAAATTGATTTTTTAAAAAGAAAATGGTATTTTGATATCAAAAATAATTTTTCATTTGAGTTTCAAATAATTTTTTAATAGTTTTATGAAAAAAAATTCAGATAATAAAATGTATTATTCCTGATATGGTACTTTAAAAATATGTATGTGAAGCTCATGAACCCAATATATGTTATATGATGGGTGCGTCAAGATAGTGTCTGGTGATCCTGATATAGGTGAGATAATGAGTGTTCTCAAATAGCTTTCTGTGAGTTTGAAATAGCATATATAGTGGGTTTGGAAAAATTTTACTATAATTAATTGGACAATGTTCCCTGTATTAGTAGGAAAGATGGAGGGAGTTACCAGTGTGTTATTTATATGGAAATATATGGGCTCTAGTTATTTATGGAATTAGTTTAAAAGTAGTTATGAATGTGATTCTCTAGATTTCCAGAAATATTTGTTATTTTCATTGTATAAATTTTAATGATTTAAATTGAGAAAAATGTTTTATGTTGTTCGTTTGAAAAAATATTTATTACATTAACTCAAATAACATTGAGATAAATGTAAAACATTTTGTTGTTTTTCAGGATTTTTTGTCAAATAATGGTTTTCCATATTTCTAGTTCAATTATAGAGATTTTTAGGCTCATCAAATTTTTTTATATCCTGGGTTGTAATGATGTTTAATGTAAAGGAAGAAATAATTTTAAATTCTTGACCAATTTTCAGTAATAATAATTAATTTTTTATCATAAATGATTTATATTATGGACATAATGGATACTGATTGTACTTATAAATATTGTGTCATATGGTTTTGGTATGTATATGTTATTTAGCTACCGCACACATAGAATCCTGGAGATGGTGCAATAATATAATACAATGGAATAAGATATAATGAATCACATCCATAGTGAATGAATATTTTCTTAGTCATGATAAATTTGATATATATAGGATTTTTAAATTACATTTCATTAAAAAAATTACAACACACTTTTTTTTGGAATATCATTATTCCCTCAAAAATTTACATATATACTATACACCTCATTGATTATTCAGAAAGGAATCAAAATAAGGGTGATATAAAATTATGAGTAAGGGTTATTTACAGTGGAAGCTTGTATGAATCAATATGAATAATCAACATTGTAAGTTAAATAATAGAACAAGAATTCCATATAAAGAAACTGGATATAGAAAATTCATTATGTGATGTTAAATAACAATTAACACATTAAATTTCATAAAAACAAATATATGAATGAAATTCTTCTATATAAAGAATCATAGTGAAAATATCATGGATAGTAATAACTAAATTATAAATAATTGAAATGCATAATTATCAAATTACATGTTTCCCAGGAATATACAACTTTTCCATCAAGACATTTCATAAGACGGTTTAGCACATACTACTATCAAGACCATTCATTAGATAGTTTTAATTTTACTAGTTATAAATGCATAGGATCTTTCTAACTTATTTTGACACATGTGACTACCGATACATCAAAGGGATTATATTAACTAGTCTATAACCCAAGTCATATGTGTCCAAATCATTCCTCAGATATATAATACTCAGATTGTTTTCATCAAAAACGTTACGTATCACTAAGAATCTGTATTGAATAAATGATACTAATTTATCAATATTTACCTAGTTAATCAAATAACATTAATATTAAATATTTTATAACAATTGGATATGGTTAAATAAATAAATTTATCAATTGTAAATAATATTTAGATTCATTATAAATTTAATTTCCACATGAAATTGAATAATTTAAGGAATAGTTAAGGACTGAAAATTGAATCCAGGAAATGATTTTTGATATTTTCTTTTGCAAATTGACCATTGACCATCCAATGGAATATTACATATAGGTTTTATAGAATATTCACCCATTTGAGTATGAATAATGGTTTTTATTTTGATGAATAGAAATAAAAAAATATAATTAAGATACTCTTGATGAAATTAATATTTTCATTTAAAAAATCATTTTAAAAATCAACTTCATTTAAAATAACTTAATTTTTTTTAGAAAATAACCCCATAAACATGGAATTAATGATTCATAGAAATGATGGTGATAATGGAGATTAATTATATTCATTCTATAATACATAATAAAAAAATTATATATTAAATTTAAAAATATTATGAAAGTTCCTTTTTTATCAAACGATATGATGTTTCCTTTCACATTTTCATTAAAATAAAAAAAACATTATTAAATAAATGATATAATATTGATCTTAAAACACATTTTATAGATTTAAAATGTTTGAAAATGACTTTTATAAATATTTTATATTATTTTTAAAAATATTTTGAAAACATAATTTGAAAAAATGTTTTTTAAAGATAGTATATTTCTTGCTGAATGTGAAAATGAAGTTGGATTTTCATAAAATAAATTATAAAACATTTTAAATACGTAAAAATGAAAAATGGCACTACTATATAAAAATTTCATGAATAACTAGTGAAGAATAAAATTAAATGGGTACATTAAAATTTTTTAATTAATTTCCTTCAACTAATATTCAATAATAAAAAATCTTGTTTAGACTGGGATTGAGAAATAAACCCATAAAATGATCATAACACAAAAGTGAGAGTTAATAAATGAATAAATTATATATTGAAACAGGAAATACACATAAAAACATCTGAAATTAATATAGTATATTCAAAATCTGTTACATTCATAATCATATCATGAAATAAAAAATAGTGTATATGTTTAATCTAATGGGGTGAAAATATGTTATGAAATCTCCAACCACACGCTTAATTTTGAATGAACATTATTTAAACTCCTATATAGTAATTTTAAACATGTTAATAAATTATTATATAAGAATTTTTATATATATAATATCATATATTATCATTTTATAACAATTTATTTCTATTTTATTAATAATAATTCATTATTATCATTTTTTGTGCGGATTTCCTTATTTTCTCAGACATGTTTCATCATGAATGATCTAGTTCAAATGTAAATTCTATTGTTCTATAATCTCTAGAAAAAATAATCATGAAATAATTATCATGTTTTTATATATATTTTACTTTTAAAACCATTCATTACTAATGGTTATGAAAAATGACTTATGATATGATCATAGAGACGGTAATCCATACACAAAATGGGTAACGTTTCCATTTTTAAATTATTATTATGGAATGGATGTATAATTTTTTTTAAATTTTTGGAACTATAATATTATTAAAAATGACTCAATATATAGTTATATATATATATCATCCATGTGTTTTGGTGATGAAAATAGAGTTACATCACACTCTATAGGTGTTACTCTGTACATACTCAAATGACATTATCATCATTAGATGTGTCAAATGGAATGAAATAAAATGATATATATTTTATCATTTCAGAATAATAAATATGTAATTATAATATCAAAGTTATTTTATTTATATAGAATATAATCATTACCATTATCCTCATATTCTTCCATGTGAATCGTTAGTGATAGAAAAAAACATCACTTCGTGAGGTAGTAGTCCACAATATAAACTTGTAATGTTATTATTACTCCAATAGATAGAAAATTAATAAAATATATTTCATATAATTAATATATATATATATATATTTATTTTATAAATATCATATATAAACTTTATATCCATCATCAATCCCAACATTGAGATGTGGTAATGGTAAAATGAAGGAAATCAATTCACAAGGTGGTAGTTCTCCAAACTTATGAAAAATGATTTCTTAATACATTTGAAGAAGGTGGTGATGGTTTTAAGTCAATAAGTTATTATAAAAACGTCCTTGTGTATATATTATTCTACTATTATTATATCAAACTGTTTTACTGAAAATTGAAGGTGGTGGGGAAAGAAATGAAATAATGATTCTTGTAGAATAACAATACATCATCTTCAACTATCCATCTTATTATTCATCTAAATCCATCACAGGTTTAGTTTATTTTATAATTAATTTTTATATTATTAGGGGAGGGAATATTTGAAGTTATTTGGGTGGGTTTTGGTTGATCCAAATTGCTTATGTGGTGTGAATAATGGAGGGAAGTGATTGCCCTTTATAATTGAGGAGGTGTTGAATTATTGTAAATACCCAAATGTATTCACTATTGGGAGGCCACCCAAACAAAATGTTAATAAAAATATATCTATACTAGATTCAGGGATTTATTTGGTCGATATTTACTTCAAAAACCAAAAAATAAATACACTTTAAATATATTATTCCATAGTCTTTATGTTTACAAAAGTGTACCCTTTTAGTCTTTTTACCATGATAACTTGTATCTTTTTATTTACCAAGGTATCCTATCATTTAATATGATAATTACAATTATTTTTGTTAGATAATTTGTAGCTACTAATTATGAATATTATATCCAATTTATTAAAAAATAATACAATGTGCGTGTAAAATTAATGTTAATAGAAATGCATGTAGTTTGGAAAACCTCCGGTTATCATTAATCACCCTAATTGATTTTAATTTTTTAACCAATAATTATTGAAAAAAATTAAATTTACCTTATTATATAACATAAAATATGATCATTAAAAATATGGAATACATTTTTCTTAATTTCAGTCACAATAGTTTTACAATTTATTTCAATTTTAAACATGAAAAGGCGATTAGAAAGTTGGTTTTTACGAGAAAATGCTAAAGTGTTTAAAACATTGTATATCAAACATTAATATTAAAATGATTAAATAGAATGAAATTAGATCAGTTAATAAATAATTGAACCAATGTAATATTTAAACTTATTGAAATATAATTTTTCCTTATAATTTATTTATATGAATAAGAAATTGTTAATTAAAATTTAATATTTTTCACTATAAATCCAAAAGGGATTCATTTAAAAAAACTAAAAAATCATCGTATGAAAATTTACGTAGTAATATTTTAAAAAATTATTTATTTTTAAAACAAATTCCATAAATTTGTTAAAAAATAATTTTAAATTATATTTTAAGATAGAGACTCATATTTTTTTTGGGGAAAAATACTTTTTTTCTAAAAAACTGTTCTTTTCCATTTAAATGATTCTTATTTTATTACTAAAAAATATATGACAAATAATAATATCTAAATAATATATCTTCATATTTTAGTTAATCCAATATATAACCTCAAATTTAGTGGCTATGTTATAATCAATATATTAATTTTTAATATTTATAGTATCTAGTAGTTTGGTAATGCATGGTCTTGTGTATAACACAAGTTATCACTGAAACTCATTTTATGCATGTATTAAAAGATAACTCAGTGTTTTTTTGTACTTAGTTATAAAATTATTGTTACATTTAATAGAATTTAAATAGATTTTATCATGTCACATATTCTATTGAATAATATTTTCTTCTTTTAGAATTTTAGGGTTTCACATTCTCCACACCTTCAATAAATTATTCCTCAAAATTAAAACATGTTCTCTTTAATCACCTATTTGATATATGAAAGTTAATTTGTTGTGAAACCCATATAGTAGATTTTAGGTCCACTAGGTTGAATACCTTGAGAGGGGGTGAATCAGGGTCTGACTGACTAAAACATTATCCCCTTTGGATCTTGTTTCGTTGTTAGACAAAACTCAATTCTCTCTTCCTCCCAT
Source organism: Viscum album (assembly GCA_963277665.1). NCBI lineage: Eukaryota > Viridiplantae > Streptophyta > Magnoliopsida > Santalales > Viscaceae > Viscum > Viscum album. Next base: position 1,704,291,300 of record OY728143.1, on the reverse strand, counting down.
AAAAATATATGACCGAATATGAAATCACGCACATGAAACATAAATTTTTTATTGGTTCACCCTCACTGGGCTATGTCCAATGGGCGTACACCAATGGTGTACCAATGAACCAAATTCACTAAGTCTCTAAGCCAATAATTTGTACAATGTTTGGGGAAGATCTTCCATGCCAAGGTTCAAAGCCTTTAAAACTTTATGGTCTTATCACATCATTCCTAAGGGTCAATCCCTATTCCTCTTTGTTTGGATCAGTGCCAATGGAAAGGGTTATTGTCTTCCTCCTGCTTCTCTCACTACTCTTGGAAAGGAATCCACTTATAGTTTATTGACTTGTAGGTCAAACATAGTTTATGGACATGTAGTTCCTTTTATTTTCATGAATTCCTACATCCTCAACTATAGATAAATGCCTTATTGAAGTTTCTTTATCACCCGTATAGGAATTCCACCTTCCTAGGTACTGTAAGGTACCAAAAAATACTTTCATAAACTGAATTGAAGCTCTAAAAGCCTCCTTTTTCTAACCTCGAACCCCCTGTTCTTCCCGCATACTGCATACCTGGTTTGTTATGTGGGACCCATTCTCCGCGTACCACCACCACAGTCCTGAACTGACCTTTTCCAATGGATTTCCTCCTCCTTTGTGTACTGCCTCCTCTAGGACTTGAAAATTATTTTTTATTAAAGAAATCACTTTTGTGGGAAAAGTTACACTACTACAACTTGGCCCTTTATCAGCGCAAAAAACCGGCATTAAAAGCGCTAGAAAAGCGCTGTTAATGTCGGCGTAGATAAGGGGGGGGGTACCCTTTATCAGTGCTCCGAGAAGCGCTGATATAGGAGACCTTTATCAGCGCTCCTCTAGCGCTGTTAAAGGTGTCCTTTATCAGCACTCAAAAAAGCGCTGATAAAGACACCATCGCTTGCACCAAAAAAACAGAACCTGTGCACACCAAAATACATGCACACACCTGCACTCAATAGTACCCACACACAATATTTTGACCGACAACGGTATATACATTTACTTAACAACATGAATACAAAAAAAACATTGCTATATACATTTCAAACATTGTTTTACATGGTTACAATTACAATTATTCATAAACAGTTATAAACATTCATGTTTCATCCTTTTTTATCCATAATCCACTATCGACGATATTTGTTGCCGAACAAAGCATCTGAACTCAAAGAAAAAAATTCACCTATATAATAAAACAATTATTATGTTAGTAATGAAATAATGAAAGAAATTAAAACAGTAATATGAATGAATACATTAATATGGAAATGGGAAACTAAAATATGATATTTTAAACTCAAATGTTTTCATTTTCATAACAATGAAAGGGAATAATGTAAAATCAATATGTTTTTGATTGATTTATCTCATTTAATAAATACTAATTATTTATCTAAGGAAAAGCTTTAATGGTCACACCATGCATCAGATTGAGGTGTGGTCTATTCGTACATGTCACAAATGACTCATGGATCATTTTTCTAAAGTATCAAAACAATCCGAATGCGTTTTCTTGGTTTTCCGTTTGTCAGTAGTGTTGTTTTCAAAGTTTATGTCATTTTCAAACTAATATCAGACACTTTTAAGAATACCAGTCAGACTGTGCATCAGATTGAGGTGTGGTCAATTCTTACACGTCACAAATGACTCTTGGATCATTGTCCTAAAGTATCAAAACAATTTGAACATATTTACTCGGTTTTCCGTATTTCAGTAGTGTTGTTTTCTAATGATTATGTCATTTTGAAACTGATATCAGACACTTTTAGCCATACTAGTCTCACCGTGGGTCGGATTGAGGTGTGGTCAATTCATACACGTCACAAATGACCCGTGGATCATTGTTCTAAAGTATCAAAATAATCCGAATGCGTTTTCTCGGTATTCCATATGTCATTAGTGTTGTTTTCCAAAGTTTTTCTCAATTTGAAACTGATATCAGACACATTTAGCCACACCGGTCACACCGTGCATCACATTGAGGTGTCGTCGATTCGTACACATCACAAATGACTCGTGGATCGTTGTCCTTAATTATCAAAACAATACGAATGCGTTTTCTTAGTATTCTGTATGACCTTGGTGTTGTTTTCCAAAGTTTATCTCAATTTGAAACTGATATCAGACACTTTTATCCATACCAGTCACACCGTGTGTCGGATTGAGGTATGTTCGATTCGTACACGTCACATATAACTCACGGATCATTGTACTAAATTATCAAAACAATACGAATGCATTTTCTTGGTATACCGTATGTCATTGGTGTTGTTTTCCAATGTTTATCTCAATTTGAAACTGATATCAGACACTTTTATCCATACCAGTCACACAGTGCGTCAGATTGAGGTGTGGTTGATTTGTACACGTCACAAATGACACGTGGATCATTGTCCTGAAGTATCAAAACAATCCGAACTCGTTTTCTTGGTATTCCGTATGTCATTGGTGTTGTTTTCCAATGTTTATATCAATTTGAAACTGATATCAGACACCTTTAACCATACCGGTCACAACGTGCGTCAGATTTAGGTGAGGTCAATTTGAACACATCACAAAGGACTCTTGGATTGCTGTCCTAAAGTATCAAAACAATCCGAATGCGTTTGATCAATTTTCCATATATCAGTAGTGTTGTTTTCAAAATATTATGTAATTTTCAAACTGATATCAGACACTTTTAGCCATACCGGTCACTCTGTGCGTCAGATTGAGGTTCGGTCAATTCTTACATGTCAAAAATGACTCGTGGATCATTGTCCAAATGTATCAAAACAATCCAAATGCATTTGTTCAGTATTACATGTGTCATTAGTGTTGTTTTCCAAAGTTTTTATCTCAATTTGAAACTGATATCAGACACTTTTAGCCATACCGGTCACACCGTGCATCGGATTGAGATTCAGTTGATTTTTACACGTCAAAAATTACTCGTGGATCGTTTTCCTAAACTATCAAAACAATCCAAACGCGTTTTCTCGGTTTTCCGTATGTCAGAAGTGTGGTTTTCGAAAGTTTATGTCATTTTCAAACTGATATCAGACACTTTTAGCCATACCGGTCACACCGTGCATCAGATTGAGATTCGGTCAATTCGTACATGTCACAAACGACCCATGGATCATTTTCCTAAAGTATAAAAACAATCTGAACACATTTTCTTGGTATTCTGTATGTCATTAGTGTTTCTTTCCAAAGTTTTTATCTCAATTTGAAAGTGATATCAGACACTTTTAGCCATAACGGTCACACCATTCGTCGGATTAAGGTGTGGTCAATTCGTACGCATCAAAAATGACTCGTGGATCATTTTACTAAAGTATCAAAACAATCCGAATGCATTTGCTCAGTTTTCCGTATGTCATTAGTGTTGTTTTCGAAAGTTTATGTCATTTTCAAACTGATATCAGACACATTTAACAATACCGGTCACACCGTGCGTCGGATTGAGGTGCTGTCGATTCATACACATAAAAAATGACTCGTGGATCATTGTACTAAAGTATCAAAACAATTAGAATTCTTTTTCTCTGTATTCCGTATGTAATTGTTGTTGTTTTCCAAATTTTATCTAAATTTGAATCAGATATCAGACCGTTTTAGCCATACTGGTCACACCGTGCGTCGGATTGAGGTGTGCTCGATTCGTACACGTCACAAATGACTCGTGGATCATTTTCCTAAATTATCAAAATAATCTGAATGCATTTTCTTGGTTTGTCGTATGTAATTACTGTTGTTTTCTAAAGTTTATGTCATTTTCAAACTGATATCAGACACTTTTAGCCATACTGGTCACAATGTGCGTCAGATTGAGATGTAGTCAATTCGTACATGTCACAAATGGATCGTGGATCTTTTTCCTAAAGTATAAAAACAATCTGAACCCGTTTTCTTGGTATTCCGTATGTCATTAATGTTGTTTTCCAAAGTTTATGTCATTTTCAAACTGATATCAGACACTTTTAGCCATAACGGTCATACCATGCGGGAGATTGAGGTGGAGTTGATTTGTACAGGTCAAAAATGACTCGTGGATCATTGTACTAAAATATCGGAACAATCCGAACTCATTTTCTTGGTATTCCATATGTAATTAGTGTTGTCTTCCAAATTTTTTATCTCAATTTGAAACTGATATCAGAAACTTTTAGCCATACCGGTCACACCGTGCGTCGGACTGAGGTGCGGTCGATTCGTACATGTCCCACATGACTCGTGGATCGTTTTCCTAAAGTATCAAAACACTATGAATGCATTTTCTTGGTTTTCCGTATGTCAGTAGTGTTGTTTTCTGATGTTTATGTCATTTTCAAACTGATATTAGACACTTTTAGCCATACCGGTCACATTGTGCGTCGGATTGAGGTGCAGTCGATTCGTACGCATAAAAAACGACTTTTGGATAGTTTTACTAAAGTATCAAAACAATCCGAATGAATTTTCTCGTTATTCCATATGTCATTAGTGTTGTTTTCCAAAGTTTATCTCAATTTGAAACTGATATCAGACACTTTTAGCCATACCGGTCACACCGTGCGTCAGATTGAGGTGCAGTCGATTATTACACATCAAAAATGACTAATGGATCATAGTCCTAATGTATTAAAACAATCCAAATGCGTTTTCTCGGTTTTCCATATGTCAGTAGTGTTGTTTTCTAAAGTTTATGTCATTTTCAAACTTATATCGGACACTTTTAGCCATACCGGTCACACCGTGCATCGGATTGAGGTGCGGTCGATTCTTACATGTCACAAATGACTCGTGGATCATTGTTCTAAATATGAAAACAATATGAACACGTTTTCTTGGTATTCCGTATGTCATTAGTTTTGTTTTCCAATGTTTATCTCAATTTGAAACTGATATCAGACACTTTTAGCCATACCGGTCTCATCGTACATTTCATTGAGTTGTGGTCAATTCTTACACGTCAGAAATGACTCGTGGATAGTTTTCCTAAAGTATCAAAACAATCCGAACGTGTTTTCTTGGTATTCCGTATGTCATTAGTGTTGTTTTCCAAAGTTTTTATCTCAATTTGAAACTAATATCTGTCACTTTTAGCCATATCGGTCACACCGTGCGTCGGATTGAGGTGCGGTCGATTCGTACACGTCACAAATGACTCGTGGATCGTTCTCCTAATGTATCAAAACAATCCGAACACGTTTGCACAATTTTCCATATGTTACTAGTGTTGTTTTCTAAAGTTTATTTCATTTTCAAACTGATATCAGACACTTTTAGCGATACCGGTCACACCGTGCATCGGATTGAGGTGCGGTCAATTCGTACACGTCAACAATGACTCGGGGATCGTTTTCCTAAAGTATCAAAACAATCCGAATGCATTTTCTCAGTATTTTGTATGTAATTAGTGTTGTTTTCCAAAGTTTTTATCTCAATTTGAAACTGATCTCAGACACTTTTAGCCATACCTATCACACCGTGTGTCAGATTGAGGTGCGGTCATTTCATACACATCACAAATGACTCATGGATCTTTTTCCTAATGTATCAAAACAATCTGAACGTGTTTGCTCAGTTTTCCCTATATCAGTAATGTTGTTTTTCAAATGTTTATGTCATTTTCAAACTGAGTAGTAGGAATTCACCAATCTAAGGATATGAAACATAAGAAAGGGAGATCATAGAAGCTAAATAAGTGTAAATGGAGATATCAATAACCATATAAAGATAACATAAGTATTAGGAATTCACCTTCATTGTCCTATTTGTTTACATTCTTCAATCAGGTATGCTGCCCATTCCTTTCTAAAGACATTTATATCATCTTCTGAATATGAGTTTTTGTGACCGTCATAGTAGTACTGAAAAAATATAAATATAGAAAGTGTTAATAATTATTTTAAATAATGTAGTAATTATTTTCAAAAATACCTCTTCAGGGATGCTATTCTGTTCATGAAATATGATATCATTCATAAATTTACAAACATAAGAACCACAGTCCTTGTCGTTTGTTTGTTTCGGACACTGCAGAAACATCGATAAAAATAAGTAATTTGTTTTGATATGTATTTGGGTAGTGAAATATAATTATATATACCCGGATACATCTCCATTTTTATATCTTGTGGGCATTGTCGTCCTTATGCCCTGGATTCATTACAGCCTTTAGACAATATTCATACACTGCCCTATCATAACAAAATCCTCATTAAATGATAATAAAAATTATATAACAAGATACATACTTCTAAAATGCTGGATCTAGTGTATTACAAATTGAAAATCGCCATCATGTGTGGTCAGTTAGTTGGATATCCATGCAGTGAATCCAGAAAATAAATTTTTGGAGTATCCAAATTGACTCTAATGAGAATCAAATGTTCCCTAAAAACACAAAAAGAAATAAGTACTGATAGAAATGAAAATATAATTGACATGATTAAAATTTAGAGTTTTACCCCTGCAACGGTGGTATTTAAAAGAGTCTGTCAGTCATAATTTTTCTTTGAAATGTTCTGAGCAGATTTCACATTAATTCAGCTTGAAATTTAGAATCTATTTCTTCTCATTGTGTAGAAATGTTTTGAGGACTAACGAATCCAAATTTGTTTTCATGGGAAAATCCCTTCAATTGTTTTTCATATATATGCCTGTGAAAAATATGAGATGTATTTATCCATAATTATCAATGTATATCAGCTTCTGTAAAATCAAATCATTAAAACATACCTCATGTATACATTTATAACTAAGGCGCTTAGCCATTCATGTGTGATGATCTCAGAAATATGGTCTACACTAATGAAATATAATGATTCCTCTCCGTACATATCTTTTTCACAAAAAAATTTATGACTCTTGCCGTCTTTGATTTTCGTATCCACATGAGCTTGCAATGATATTAAATGTGGATATAGAACGGGCGGGGTGAACGCGCTCTCAGTAGATCGTTCTGATCGGTTGGTTGATCCAATGTTGGAGCCGCTCTTTCATTTTAGACTCTCCATTTTTTCCTTCTGTAATAACATTCATTGGTTCAGCCATTTTCTAATTTAATGTTAAAGGTTCTTCTTGAAAAATGAACTGGAAATGAATACCTCCTTGTCAACATGTTTTTTACAAGATTCAATGGCCATGCAATGAATGTTCCAACAGCTTTTTCCACCGTATGAATGTCGTCATCATCATTTGGCCCGGGTAGCTCAGCGCTCGGCTCATGAGACATGTTAATCGACACTTTGACATGACCGGTTGGAAGTGGTATGGAGTGTAGCGTGTCATTTTGCATATTGAACACCGTAGCCCTCGCTACAAGGCGATGGGTGGGAGTTGACAGATATAAATCACAGTCATTTTCACCCTGTAAAATATCATTACATGAAAGGTATCAGTGCCTATGTGATTCACATCTCACAAAAACGAATATTAGAACATTGATTACCTCAGTTAAGTCAGGTCGTTGAGGTAAATGGCTCACCTCAAAGCTGGTGAGGGGTGTATCTTCTCACGCGGGTTGTTCTTGAGTTGTTTGTTCTCTTCACCTCTCCTCCATCAAACTCTTTATCATCTCTCCCTGAGTTTGGAATACTTCTTCAAGGGTATCTACTCTATCTCTCATTACATGCAATTATTTAGTTTGTTCATCCTCTTGTTTTTTTTTTCTGAAAATATACCCGGGGTGACACCCCAAAACCCACACCTCTGACGCGGCCATACTGTTCTGACTGTTTCAAGGTAGTTGAAAGTATGTCTGTATCTGGTGGGGTGTTGTTGATTCCCGTGACTATGTCAAATAGAAAATATGGAAAAATAAGTAAGCATCATTATGTAATAGTGATTTAAAGCAAAACAAGTTTATATTATGTCATACTTACACATGTTTCCAAAACATTTTGTGTGTTTTCATCTATCAATTTCCCCTCTTTATTAACATGAGCCTCCTTCCATAGCACATGGCATGGAATGGAAGTGACTTGAGATTTTTCTTTATCAATCTACATATAAACAGAGAAACATGGTTATAGTGTTGTTTTATGTCACATAATATTTTTACAGTACTTTTAAAATACAGACCAATTGTTTTTCAATTGAAGCATACCCCAACCTTGCTTTAAGGTAGGGGTACGCTAGTATTGCTGCCTGTTGTTTATTTTCAGCACTCAGTTGCTGTTTTGAAAAATAAAAACCTGTCAATCAACATGATGAATACAAGCAACGTTGCACAACGTGTAACCAAACAAAATGCACCTGAAAATTCTGTTCTGCACGATGGTTGAAAAACGCATCCCACATTCCTTGGGATATCAAGTGTGCATAAAGAGGAGGTGGTGCAGCTTGATTTTCCCTTCAGCATCTTTCAGATGATGTTTCGTTAAAATGGTGCGAAAGACTCTATGAATCCTTCCTTCCAGTCTTAAAACATATTCATTGTGTGAAACATATACTGTAAATGCACTCTGTAAGAGATGATGAAGGGTTAGTCAATATTTCAGTATTTTATTTTATTTTAATAAATTAAATAGATGATATCATAATGTTATAGTAATCTCTTACCACATTAGTGTTTTCAACCCGCTGACAACATAGTTCCATGACTCTACATCAATCGGCACGCGTTGTCGAGTGACGATTCCAATGTGGCTACTAAACATGGCTTTATTGTGGTTTACATGCTGGCCTAATTTATTCCATCCCACCTCATATTTGATGCCTTTTGCTTTTTTCCTTACGGATTTTTGCTAAAACTGTCAAACTACGAGGCACCTGTTTTTTTTTGTCGATGGGGTCTCATCGCCTACCATTTCCATAGTTTCTACATTATCATTATATTTCTACGAAGCACTAGCATCGGCACTGGCACCAGCTGCAACAGGTTGAGAGACCTGTTATACGTCAGTAGTGGGACCAGCTGCAACAGGTTGAGAGACCTGTTGTCTCTCAGTAGTGGGACCAGCTGTAACAGGTTGAGAGACATGTTGTGTCTCGGGATTGGGTGCATCAGAAGGTGAAGAAGTCATTATCTACATAACTGGTATAAAATTTAATTTAGATCACATAAAAGATGCAGCGGATAGATAATAACATAATGTAACACAATCTAAATTACAATTAAAATCAATAACCTGATTATTGAACTCTCTTTTTTTAATGGATGATGGGATTTGACCCCTCTATCAACTATTAATTTCCCTTCATTGTGGTCTCCTATGACATAAAAAAATTCAGATACATTGGGACCCCTACAAAATGATTGCGAAGTCCCAATGAAAGGGTTATCTTCCATTGAATTTTCATCTGACCCTTCAGTTGTTTTGGTCGATAACAGAACGATTGACCAGTTTTGGTTTATGGGATCTGGAACATAAAATACTTGCACTGCCTATGATGCCATTATAAATGGTTTTTCTTTCTCCCCTTCTCTTAGAGAAATAAACTTTCACAAATCCCAAATCATAAATTTTTATAGCACTCCTGTTATCAACCCACTTGCATTGAAATATCGGAACTTGAAATTCCATATAATCCAACTCCCATATTTGTTTGATGATGCCAAAGTATGGCATATTCACATAAATTGGATTTCTGTCCTTAGCACCGGAAACATGCATCGCTTCAGCCACAAGTGTAACCCCACTATTCTATATGGTACTGTCTTCATCATGTTCATTAGTATAAAATGTATAACCATTAACTACATAAGCATTGTAAGATAATGCATACACACTTGGTCCTTCGAGGAGCCATCGAAGTCGTTCCAAAATTGACTATTGATTTTCATCTGACTTCTTAAAATATGATCTCGAAACCATCCTATAAAATATCGATTATGTGTATCTGATATCCATTTTTCAGCCCTAGATGGATTCAAATGCTTAAGAATTTATTTGTGTATTTCAACATATGGGTCAACGTCAAAACTGTTATGCAAAACATAAAGGTGGGCCTGCTCCCGATCTGTAATATTGATTGTGACATACTTTCTTCCAGAAATTCCTTCACCCTCAAGCCACCCAGTGTGACAAAATTTTGATAAGCCAATGCTTTCCACACCAGACAAGTATTCAGTACAGAATTCAATGGCTTCGTCAAAAATATATCTCTCTGGAATACAACCATATGGCCGACTTCGATTTTTGACATACCCTTTCAAAATCTTCATATACCGTTCAATGGGGTACATCCATCTGTAATATACAGGACCACATAGTCGAATCTATCTCACCAAGTGGACCATCAAATGAACCATCATATCAAAAAATGAAGGCGGGAAGAACATTTCTAATTCACATAATATAACGTCAATTTCTTTTTCCATAGCTGCCAATTTCGTCGGGTCTATAACTTTGCTGCATATAGCTTTGAAGAAGAAACACAGTTTCGTTAATGTATGGCAAACATTCTTGGCCAAAATGCAATGTAAAGCAATTGGAATGAGATTTTTCATCAAAACATGACATTCATGTGATTTCAGACCTTTTAACTTCAAGTCTCTCATTGACACAAGGTTACTGATATTCGACGAATACCCCTCTGTAACCTTTACGTCATTCAAGAAGTTTCAAAACTGATATCTCTCCTGCCTGGAAAGAGTGTAAGTAGCAGGAGGAAGAAATGTTCGTTTTTCACCCTTCACTGGTGCCAACTCTTCTCGTATTATCATCTCAACCATGTCCAACCTAGCCTTAATTCCATATTTTGTTTTGCTAGATGTATTTAGCAATGTGTCGATAACACTATCAAATACATTTTTTATACATGCATAACATCAATAAAATGTCTTACATACAAACAATTCTAGTATTTTAATTTAAACAAAACTGATCTCTTTTTCCAACCGATTTTCGTAAGGTTTTTCGTAGCCGGTTTACCAAAAGTAGTGTCCAAATTTTTAACATTCTCAAACAATTGATCGCCTGTTAGTGGAGACGGTGATGTACATTCTTCTGAACATCCATCGAATGATGTATTCCAAGAACGGTACTTATGTCGTCATGGTAGAAATCTGCGATGTCCTAGAAACACAGTTTTCAATGAATGTTTCAACCTAATTGATTGTGTACCTTCTTTGCAAACGGGAAATCCTTGAGTTCCTTTAATGCTATATCCTAAAAAAATTCCATAAGAAGGGAAGTCATTTATCATCCCATAAAACATGACTCTCAAAGTGAAATCTTCCTTTCTGTATGAATCATACAATGTAACACCTGAATCCCACAATAATTTCAAATCTTCGATCAATAGAGATAAATAAACATCAATATCTTTACCCGGTTGTTTTGGTCCTGATATAAGCATAGATAACATGATGTATTTTCGTTTCATGTATAACCACGGTGGTAAGTTATAATTTATCAACATAACCGGCCATGTACTATGATTGTTGCTTTGAAAACCAAAAGGATTCACTCCATCTGTAGATAACGCAAGACAAAGGTTTCTCGACTCGTTTCCAAATTCAGGATACTCATGATCGATTCTCTTCCACTGAGGAGAGTCTAACGGGTGACGTAGTATCACATCTTTAATTCTTTTATCTTCATGCCATGTTAATTGTTATGTAGTCTCCTCACTTCCATATAGGCGTCTAAACCTTGGAATGATTGGAATGTACAATACAACTTTAGTAGGACTGGATTCATCTTTCTTGTATCAAGAAGCACCACACTTTGGGAATTCTTTAAGTGATTTGTGGTCCTTGCGAAGTAGTATACAGTCATTCGGGAAGGCATGTATTCTTTCAGAGATCATACCCAAAGAGCGTAGCATTCGTTTGGCATCGTATGTTCGGCTCAGGAGCTCATTGTCTTCTGGGAGAATGTCATTCATGAAGGAAATTAGTTTTGTAAAACTGTTGTCACTCCATCCGTTGTCTGATTTCAAATTATACAGCTTCAGTACGGCTGACAATGATGTATATTTAGTGCAACCAGCATACAATGGCATCTTTTCACAACATCTTAACTTCTCAAACAATTTTGGGCAATCACGAAGTTCATCTTCGAAGGTCCTTGTCATTTCCCCAATACGATCTTCATCATCATTCACATATGTAATCACATCCTCCATACGGTCATCTTCATTGTTCATGTTTGTAATCATATCATATGATCCATAAAACGCAGGGTCACCCCAATCACTACTTACATTCGTTGTTTCCCCATGTTTATTCCAACATTTATAACATTGATCTATTCCATGACAGATCAAGTGTTCTTCCAACTCATCTGGACTTATTTGTTTTGAATAACAATAGTGTAAACACAGACAAAGGATTTGAGAAGAGTCACATGCATGATCTTTTTCAAACTTGATAAACTCTTTAATGCCTTCTTCATACTCTTTTGTTAACCAATTGGCATTCATCCATTCTTTATTTATATTCATCCTATTTGAAATCCATAGGATGAGTATAGAGGTCAGAGGAGAAGGAATATGAGTATAATTTAGATGAAAAACAAGATACTTCAATTATTTGGGAGTGAGTCATTGATGCGAAGGGATACCATAACAACCTAGTAACATGATAACAATTCTTGACATTCTTTTGGTATAACGCTGAAGCATGTACGAACAGATTTTGTAGCATCCTTGTCAGCGTACGATCTTTCCATGCATGAGTGGTTATATGTTGTATGTGCATTTACCTTTCCATCATGGCATATACATATATATACATGTGAACTTATGTTAAGGACATATTGGTGGTGCCTTCTTGTGTTTATTCTCACACCATGCACAAACATCACAATGTGTGCGCAAATTTCATGATCAAGGATTTGAAGACAGGTAAGGGTCGAACGACAGGTTGTTGAGGATCTTGGAGTTAAGAGATGAACATAGTTCCATGATGAACTTCAGACAGCCGCAATAGCATCTATTATTTTTTTATTTCTAATTGTATTTCTTATACTATGTCCAAGAAAATTTTAACATATGTCTCACTGAATTTTATTTTCATTTAAAATTACATAATTGTAATAAATTACAATTTGAATGGTTAAAACAAATAGATCAAAAATTATGATCTGTAAGTGCTCTTACACCTTATGAACCAAAATATGGTGTCAATTAATTCAATTACAAAACACGTTCAAATCTATGTAACCAATGATCCCTGACTCAACATGACATATTTGACTGATAAGGGTGTCTTCTGTAGCCTAATCATAATTTTTTTACACTATTATAGAAACTCTATGTACCAATAATGCTTCTCCCAATTCTATGTATCAATTGTTAAATTATAACAATTCTATTTATAGAAGTCTTGAAACTCAAGGAAATCAGAGTGAATGAAAATAAAACAATGTGCCAATATGTAATGGCATATGCATGGAATTTTTATTTTCTATAATGTTCCTAATATGATGCATAATCAATGATTACATTCCCTTAAATCATTGGGAAAAGGATAATAGATAGACCATACTTGTTTCAATATTAATATAATAAGACAAGTGAATCAACCAACGATGGAATCTTATCAACTGTAATATTAAAAATCAAGCAAAAAAATTTCCATTCAATCCAATTTTGAATATAGCATTACATGGGTTAGATACACCCATGCACAACTCATTATTAAATCCCATAGCAATCCAAATATTCCATCTATTATATTTAAATAGTAAGGCATTAATAGAAATTCATTGATATGACTTTGTTTCTTCCTAGATTCAAAATCTACACAATAGTTCCCTTGGCCTGATTGGACACATGGCCTCAAGTGCTTCTCCAAAAATGCCAGAGGCATCCGACTTGCATCGTGGGCATGTGGTGTGTATGTGGGATACAATTACCTCATTACTATATTAGAGAACAATAGATAAGATAATATCCTATGAATAGAAAATATTTTCATATTAAGGAAGAATAAATCCTAAATAATTCTATAATTTCATCTAATAATAGCACAGGAAAAACATTTATTACTCATATTTATAAACATCCACGAGTGAGTGTCAAGACTAAAAAGTATTGAGGATGACTCTATTTATAAACCATAAAGATAAAATTCATTTAATATTAATTAGTGGGGAATACCTATATATAATAATGTAAAGGCCAATTTAGAAGATTCTAGAATATTTCCTTTAATAGTAGAAAGTTCTGTTGTAGTGTTAGTATTAGGAATGTCCACTACATATTCCTTGCATAAGCCATTGAGATGACCTCAAGGATAATCTCCTTGTTCATAATAATACACATTTTTTTTGTATCTGACCCACTCACCATCATCTAAATATTTGTGTCCCCACTGGTGATTGACAACCCCATGTCAACTATCCACCTAACCGATCATGAAATATTTGGCCCCACTGAAATTACTTCACAACACTCTCTATTGTATTCCTCCACTAGAATCTCATAAGATGAGAAAACAAGAAATGAAATTGGAATATATAATAAAATAATAATGGGGTTTCTTAATGAAATAGACTAATTGTATATTTATAATAACCACCTTTCATAAATAAATAACTCTAAATACACTATTTATTAATTATTTTTGTATTTAATAGAAATCTTAAACCAATGCTTATAATTTATTTATGAAACATAAGAAAATATATGATATTACATATTATTTGAATGTATACCTACTTACTAATTACAACTCATAATGCATGATACTCAATGTAAAAAGTCCAAAATGAAATAGAAATCATCCTCGAATATCCCTAGTAACTCAATATTCCACTTTAATTATGTTTTAATTGTATATTTATCACTTACTTAATGATTCTCAGTGACCATATCTCCATGTATTCTGAAACCAAAGGACCCTAAATTTGTTCTAATTCTATTTTCTTACATCCTAAACTAGATTACCTATTTGTCACAACTCTGACACGTACATTATATGTAGTTCACTTTTAAATTTCCACAGGCTGGCATAAAAATTAGTGATATGAAATGATATAAGGGGTAATGATTTTCCTTATTGAAAAATTAAGTAGGTAAATACCATGAACATAACTAGGAAAATATATATAATTTAGTAACACATAGTTCTATACAAAATTGAAATAAAACAATATTCTAAGTATCATATATATCTCGAGTACTTTGATAACAACATAAATGGATTGATATATATATATGATGAAAGGGGTCACCACAACGCAAACATAATTAATTCATGCAAATTCAATTTGAATCACCTTAAGGAGGAGGACCCGGTGGCGGAGAAGAAGGAGGCGTCGACAGCAGAGGCACCGGAGGCAACAGAGGTAGCACAGAGGCAGGGCAGAGGCAGGGTGGAGGTAGGGCGAAGGCAGCAGAGGTAGTGGAGGAGGAGGAGGAGGAGGAGGAGGAGGCAGCAGTGGAGGAGGAGGCAGTGGAGTAGGCAAAGGAGGAGGAGGAGGAGGAGGCTCCAATGGAGGAGGAGGAGGACGAGGCCGCATACTAGGCGGCAGAGGAGGAGGAGGAGGCGCTGGTGGAGGAGGAGGAGGACGAGGCCGCGCTGGAGGAGGAGGAGGAGGAGGAGCTGGCGCAGAGGAGGAGGAGGAGGAGGAGGCGGCCGGAGGAGGAGGAGGCGGTAGAGGCACAGCGGAGGGCTTTCGTGAGAGCTTGACAGGGTGTTGGGAGGAGGAAGAGGACCCGAGAGTTTTTAACAAATCCGCGTGAGACTTTATCAGCTCTAGTAAAAAGCACTAATAAAGGGTGTATTTATTAGCGCTAAAATGAAAAGCGCTGATAAATAAAAACTTTTTCAGCGATTTTTTAGCGCTGATAGATAACCCCTTTATCAGTGCTTTTCCATTAGCACTGATAAAGGTAGGTGCATGTCTTGCCCAGTTTTGTGGTAGTGTGAGAAACCTAGGGTCCAGCAAAACACCCAAACAACCCCAAACAAAAAACGGAAAGAAACAGGATCTACCTCATTCAAGAAACAAAAACAACCACCGTCCCTATATGGGACACTCGGCAATCCCATGCAAGCATGGTACCTCCTGATGTTTCCATCCCTCCAAATCGGCCATATCACAATTGGACTGCAAAGGTGATGGCAGAGTGCTCTAGCCCAACAAAGATGTCCAGAATGCACCTCCCGAATCAGTCTGGGGGAAAGGCCTCATAAGAAAAGGAAAAGTTACCATGGCTTTCACATACCCAAGCTCTCACATCATGTACCTCTTGCATAATTCACTCTCTCACATACCAGATATTCCTCCTCACCATATTGTGTCAACTCCCTTCGCGTACCGCTTTACCCTTCCTGGGATTATCCCTCACGAAATTCCTTTAGACTATGTCAAATTCTTGGAACAAAAAAAAATTCTAATGATATTAGATATCCATAGTAAATGGTTATATTAGAATTATTTTATTGGAAAATATATCTTCTTAATCCTCTAAATCTAGATTTACAAAATCATTGATTCATCCTTCACCACTTACTAATCCTTCTATTACAATGAACCGTATTCCACCCACAAACCATCTTTCCATCTGTGTACTACCTTTTCCCCTACATGAGTGATTTCCACTGCCGATTTCAATCCATCTGCATATCACACTGCTACACTACCGTGAATTGTATTTTTTTTTTGAGAACCAATCTGACGTACTGCTCACAGTACTCCACGTACCAATCCTAGAACATGGTACGAGGCCTATGAATAATGGTATGCAGTTCTCATTATTTTTCAAATTTTATTATATGTTCTTTCTACAATTCACTCTTATGAACAATTCCTTCCTTTTCCAACATTAAACTCCCGATTTTGATGCCATAAAATTTGGATAACACAGGTAAATTATTCCACTGTGAAAACCTATCTTCGTAAAACACCAACCTTTCTCATTTTTGGTCATCTGGATTTGTCAACAAACACAAACACACCCAAAATATATCGAAGGGATTATTAAAGGGGGGGTTTTTCCCAACAATATACACCTTTTTTATTGTTGAAAACTCTTATCCTAATAATGCTTGCTCATTTTGATATCTCATTAATACTCTTTCCAACATCAACGACCATTCTCTCCATGCGATTAAGATAGCGATCAAGGATTTACTCAACACAAACTCTAAACCCACATGATCCATGCTCGGAATGAGAAACAGAAGTATAATAAAAAGTTCATCAATGAATCCCTTCATTGTAAATCACCAGTTGATGATACCAAACTGATACCAATTTTTGAGTGATGGATGCCTTCTGGCATCATTCCAACACCACTCTTCTGCTTTTATCATGATCATCATTTATCGTGATATATTGTCATTGATCGATCAATTATAGAATAGTCATATTTAATGCACCCCTAAAAAAATAGCTTCAACTCCCCCTATCACACGACTCCACTTTATAGCTTCTCCCCATGTACTTTCTCCCCCTATAGTATTCAAACTTTCTTCCCCTTTTTCAATGAACCCAAAGTGAACTCCACGGTTGCCTTTAATAGGGTAATGAATGCATATCAGCATAATAAACAATGACACATCATACCTTAGAGAGAGGTGTAAACCACATCAACACTTTTTCATGTGTGGGGATTTGACTGGAATCCTAAATCCAATCGATTCCTTTCAAAAGCTTCTTTGGGTAAGTCCATCCTAAGAATATCATCCACTTTTTGTTCTATAGGCACATAGTCCAACTTTACTAGTCTTTGTTCTCCTTTCCCCTTGTTAAAATGATATTTTATTTCAACATGATTTTTTATTGAGTGATGGACTAAATTTTTGCTCAAATTTATAGCACTTGATTTATCACAAAGGATTTTGATAGGACATTTCACATCAACTCTCATATCATTAAGTTGCTTCTTCATACACAATAGTTGTATGCAAGATTGAGTAGCCACAATGTATTCAGCTGCTGTAGTGCTCAATTAAATGAAATCTTGTTTCACGCTCAACAAAGAAATATATAGCCCTCCATGACAAAAATTACCTCCTGATGTTGTTTTCATGTCATCTACTAAACCGGCCCAATCTGCATATGTATATCCCAATAACTCAGTATATGATTTTTCATTATATATTAGGACCAAATATACTATTCCCTTATCATACCAATAGATTATTTTTACTTAAATAATGTGACTCTCCTTGGGATTTATTTGATACCTCACTGGTTGGAATGTGGAAAATACAATATCAGGCCCTGTCACTGTCAGATACAATAGACTTATAATTATTTGCCTATATTTTGTGATATTAATTGTCTTGCCTTCATCATTTCATGATAATTTCAACCAAGTAGCAACCAGAGTCTTCATCTCATTGGATTTATCCATTACAAACCTTCTCAAAGAATCCCTAGCATATTTATATTGAGAAATAAAATTTCTATTCCTTCCTTGCATCACTTGCAATCCACATAAAAATTTCACCTGACCCATCATTGACATTTTGATCTCACTTGTCATGAATTTATAAAACTGCCTGCAATGGGATTCATCTTAACCACAAAGTATTATGTCATCGACATAAACAAGCACCAACATCCTTTGATTGTTTCCAATGATGAAATACGTATTGCAATAAACTCTACCACATTGAAAACTGAACTCTTTAGAAATTGATCAATCCATGAATACCATGCTCTTGGTGCTTGTTTTAAATCATAGAGATCCTTATTCAGATAAAAAACTCTATTCTCATCTTCATGAAAGAGAAAACCATCTAGTTTCTCAATGTATACTTCTTCGTCTAGAACACCATTCAAAAAAGTTGACTAAAAATGCATCTGAAAAACTTTAAACTTCTGTTGTACAATTGTGGAAAAAAATAAACTAATTTTTTACAAACATGAAATAGGTGAAACCGTCTCATCAACATCAGTACCCTCTTTATATGAGTACAATTTGAACACTAAGCATTCTTTATTTCTAATCACAACTCCATATTCATTCATTTTGTTATGAAATACCCACATTGTCCCTTCGATATTCTTTTATGATGGTCTTGACATAATCTCCCATGTTATATTATTTTTCAATTTGTTCAAGCTCTTCATTAAATTCTTAAAACCAATTCTCATCTCCAGCTACTCATCAAAATATTTATGTTCCAGCTATGATAAGTATGTTTCTTGTTGTAATGTCTTCATCCTCCTTGCCTGTAATAGTGTTGTCTAGTCACCAGTTATGTTTTTACTATCAATTTCATCCCATCTTGATAGTCCTTGGGAAGACACTAATTTATTTCCATTATGTGAGTCTTCTTTGGAATCAATCTCTAAAGATGGAGCGTCTCCTGATATTCTCATATCTTCATCATTATCCTCTTAAGTATTATTATGTATTTGCTAAGGATTCTGTTCATTTTCATCTATATTCATATCATTACTCTAAACTATTATTGCCAGCCACTTATTGTTTCATTTATATGATTTTAGTTTCCTTGAGTACCCAGGAAATATCCATTCATCCTCATAGGATATAAATTTCCTATGTTTATCCATTTTAAGAATGAAACATTTTACTTCCTAATATTAGAAATTACTTTAATGAAGTCTTCCTTTAAGACCATAACTCATATGGAGTCTTCTCCTCTATTGGAAAATGTAGGGATCTGTTTGATGTTTATACTTCTGTCATCACCTATAATTTATAATGTTTCTCTAGATGGTCTTTGTAAATGGGCATTGTTATGGCCATGTTGTTGACAATACGATTTATTCTCCCAACTAATCCATTTTTTGTGGAGTTATTACTACTAAAACATGATCCCATATCCCATGTAATTTGAGATAATCCCCCAATTCACTATTTGTGAACTCTATTTCATTATCTGTTTGAATTGATCGTATTTTCTTACAAAACATCTTTTCACATTCTTGTCGATGTCATGTAATGAAACTGAACACTTCTGATTTGTGGGTTATTATTGAAACCCATGCCATTCTGCTATAATCATAAATGAAGAGAACATAATATCTCATCCCATCAATATCCCATGAATAAATTGGACCCCCAAATCAATATATACCAACTCAAGAAATCTTGTTGACTTTTTATCCTTTTACTTATACACATTTAGAATGATATTAAATTGGTGATAGGAATCACACATATTGGTACAATCATGTGATTATCTTGGGATATTTTGAGTTGCATCATATTTCACCAGAGCATGTAGGAAATATTGGATTTTGTGACGAAGATGCTTATGTCATATCTTTTTCCATAATGCTTAGACAGAAAGCAAATATCTTATTCACCTCTCATGAGGTAGAGATTCAATTTCATACACATTCCTTTTTACAAAAAAGTGCCATAATTTTCCTTGACAATACACAATTTCTTAGAATAACTTATGGCATACCCTAAGACACACAGTTGGCTCACACTAAGAAGGTTGTGGCTAATCCCCTAAAAAACAAAGACATCTTCTCACCTCATTTCTTTTCCTCAAAACATAGCTTTTCAAGATCCAATAATTCTAAAGCCCTCTTCATTACCAAATCTTTTGGTACCTTCATTATTATACCATATTCCAGTCACTAGATCTACATTGCCCATCATGTGAGAAGTACATCCACTGTCAATTATGCATATCCCCGTTCGATCTGATGCCTTGAACGCAATTTTTGCAAGCACTGCATGTTTTACCCTTTTCATTTTGACCCATGTATCTGAATTCATACCTGACATGGAAGGATAATATTGATCATCCTTAGTATTAGATGAACCAACATTAACATGTATACCTGCAAATCGATTTTGAATTTCCAGCTCTCCTGCTGATATATTAGACTGAATATTATTGGAAAATTCAGTCTAATTTGAATCATTACTCTATATAATTGAGGTGCAATATTTTCCATATGTCTTAGTCCTTTACACCAGAAAAAAATACCATCTAATGTTGATGGTGAATATTTAACTCTGTATGACCACCTATGTTGGCCTTGATCCCTTTGGTAACTCTTGACTATGGAACATTCATTTTGAGAGTGTCAAATCTTACCAAAACAATAGCATGATATGTGAGGTACATTCTTATATGGTAATGATGCACCACTAGTTATTCCTTGGGTTATACGAGTCTTCTAATTATGCTTCATACCAAAATCAATATTCAATCTTGGAGTGGGTTTTTGTGGTCTGAATGGAACCATAAAATCTTTTTATTTTAGATCAAGCCCCATACTATCCTTTTCATTCATAATTTATTGTTTCTTGTATTCTAATGGACTGCTCTACTCAAATATAATCTTATCTATTGCATGTATGATCTTATTTTCTAATGTCATACTAAGAGCTAGTAGTTTCTTCTAATCATTAATTGTTCATCAGAGATCGACGTCTTCCTCTTCTAGTTGTTCGATACGTTAGAGTTGATCATTTGCATTTTCAGTCAAATTCTCAATTTCAATTTTTTGTTCAATAAGATTAATTTTTTACTCAACACCCTTTTATAATATTTTGGTTATTGAAGAAATCATCTTTTCAAAATCTACATTCAACTCTGAATTCACGTCATTGTGTTGCGGCATAAAGAGTTTGGCATCACGAAAAACATTATTTGCTTTCATTGTTTTGGTTATCAAAATATAGATCTATTCAAGGGAAGCTTCTAATTCATCCGAAAGATGAACT
Organism: Viscum album; assembly: GCA_963277665.1. Lineage (NCBI taxonomy): Eukaryota > Viridiplantae > Streptophyta > Magnoliopsida > Santalales > Viscaceae > Viscum > Viscum album. The sequence goes on along the minus strand of OY728143.1, from coordinate 1,704,269,732 downwards.
ATTACTTAAATTTCTATTTTGTCATTTTCACGTTCTTATCTTGTTAAAGAATTTATAGAAACTACCACCAAGGAATATAATTTATTATATGTGTAGTCCTCCAACTCTTCTGCCTCCGATTATTATAAACATTCATCCTATTTGGAAGGCAGATTATTACATTTTATGAACATTGTCCAAGTACTTATCCTCCCTTTCTCATTTTATGAATAATTATTTTGAGTAGTTTCATTATTTTCTTCATTTTTATCAATAAACCCCTTTGGACACTTTCCTATAATATGTCCAATCTTTCAGCATTGAATGCAAGAAAATAGATGTTTACCTTTGAACATAACTTCTACCCTTTCATATTGGAGGATTGAAATGAAATGACATTATTTATATTTTCCTCCTCAGGTTTATCATTAATAGATAGATTCTTCGTGTCCATTAATGCCACTTCCTTATACTTTCCCTTTGATACTACATCGTAAACCCTATTTCTCAGTTCATATGATACAAGTGTACTTTGTATGTTATCTTGTGCCTACTCTTTCGGGTCTTTGTCTTCCAATACTAAAACTTTTGAATTGAACCAAAATGGATGTTTCCTCAAGATACGTCTAACAATCTTTATATCCTCAATAAAATCTTCAAGACCCTTCATGTCCTCCACAATAATATTTCTCCTATCAAAGAATGCATCAAAATTCTCATTGGGGTTGATTATGAGGTCCTCATACATGATCTATAGAACCTACAGCTTTGATTCTAAGAATTTTGTGTCTCCCTCATAAATTTTCAATAATTTTTCCCACATTTCATGTGACTTTTTTTACGACATCACCTTCGTATAAATTACATTTTATAGGGATAAACCAAAAGCATTGATCCCTTTAGCATGAGAATCCAATTTTACTATTTCATCTTCTGATAAAGAACGAATATTAATGTCAGCTGATATTCTATGCATAGCTGGTGTGAAGACATCCATCCCTACTAATCGGAAGTAGTGCTGTATCTGATTCATCCATAGATGTAAATTATTTCTGTTAATGATCAAAATTCCTTTATGATTGACCACCACCATTTATTCTTCTTTAGAGAGAAGCACTCGGTTTCAACCATCCTCAGATACCAATTTTTAGGTCCACTAGATCGAATACCCTAAGGGAGGGGGTGAATCATGGTATTAATGGTTAAAAGATTATCCCATTTGGATCTTGTGTCATTGTTATAGAAAATTCAATTCTCTCTTCCTACCATATAAATATATGAAAGGATATGAAATCATGAACATGACACAAAAAATTTTACATGGTTCACCCTCACTGGGCTATGTCCATGGATTATACAATGTTGGTGTGCTGATGTACCAAATTAACTAAGGCTCTCACCAAATAATGAGAACAATGTTTGGGAAAGATCATTTATGACTAGGATCACTGCCTTCACAATGTTTAGGGTCTACTCACGCATTCCCATGGGTCACTCCTTAGGCCTCTTTATCTTGCTCACTGCCTGTGGAAAGGGTCACTGTCTTCCTCTTCCTTTGATCACTACTCTTGGAAATGAATCCACTCCTAGTTTTTCAGCTTATTTGTCAAACACAGTTTATGTACATGTAGGTCCATTCATTTTCATGAATTCCTACATCCTAAACTATAGGTATATGATCTGTTGAACATCCTTAATCACCCGTAGATGAATTCTACCTTCTCGACTACTATTAGGTACTGGAAAATAATTTTTCAAACTGAATTGAAGCTATCACATGATTCCTTATTCAATTCGTGAATCCCATTTTCTTCTAGTGAACAGATTACTGGGTTTAGAGAGTGGGAGCCCATATTCTCCTACCACTACAACTGCCGCGAACCACCCTTCACCTGCAGACTGCCTCCAACTTTGCAATCGCATACCACTACCATGTACCAATTCTGCGAACCTCCTTCATGAATCACACTCTATCAGCAAACTATTATATATTCATAGACAACATTTGCTTCTACATACAAGAGCTCTTCCTTCTTGTACTGCTTACATAATTTACTCTCTCGCATACCAGAGATTCCTCTTCTACATATCGAGTCAAATACTTCTATATACCTCTTCAGCCTTCTTAGGATTATCCCTTGCAGACTTCCTTCATACTTTGCTAAATTCCCAGATCAAAAAGATCATCTCATGTTATTTGATCTGCATAGTAAATAGTGATATTATGTATTCTTATATATGAAAAGTTATCTTCTTAATATGCTAAATCTAGAATTACCAAATCGTTGATTCTTCCTTCACTGCATACAAATCCTTTTACTACCATGGACCGTAATCCACCCGCGAACCGTCATGCCATTCATTTATTTCCTTTTCCCCATACGTGATTGATTTCCTTTGCCAACTTCAAGCCATTCGTGTATCGCGCTGCTGCACTACCAGAAACCGTTTTTGGTTTTGAGAACCAACATGGAAAATCGTTCCCAGAATATTGTACGTGGCCCATGAATAATGGCATGTGGTTCTAATCCCATTCAAATTTCCATAGATGTTCTTCATACAGTTCACTCTTATGGATAAATCCATCCTTTTACAACATCAAACTCCCGAATTTGAGGCCCTAAAATTTGGAAAACACTGGGGAACATCGCCACCTTAAAAATATGCTTTCAGAATACACCAATCGTTATTTTTTACAGTCACCTGGATTTGTCCACAAACACAACCACACCCAAAACATACGATGAGCATTCCATGAAATATTTTTTCCATCTAATATATGGTTTACTGACATATTCTCTTAATCAGAATGAGAGGAAAGAAAAATTGTTATATTGAATATAATATAATTAGGTTTCTACATCAGAGAGAAATAACGGAAACAAAATATATGGACATAACAGAAAATCCTAAATAATGATAGAGAGTGGTTGTAGTTATTCATTAGAATAATGTGAATGATTATTGGAATGTTAAGGGCTTCAAAAGAATAAATATGAGATGATTCAAAATACTTTTTGATTCATCTGAAGAAAGTGAATGGTTATTGGAATGTTAAGGGCCTAAAACCCATAAATATGTGATTATTTAAAATACTTTCTTATTCATCAGATAATATTTTATTAGGATAAATTTGTTAAAAAATACTTTTCCAAAATATCAGTGATTATTTTAATACCATTTATTTTATTGAATTATAATTACTCGGTATAATTTCTATTTCATAAAAAAAAATCATCATTAGATTTATGTTTTTCTGATTTCCAATTCATCACTTACTTCAAAAAAAGAATATCCAAAAATTAATTTTATATTCATGAGGAACTAAAATTCACCTTTAAAATATCATGATATCAATGAAAATGTATTTAAATATATCAATATTTATTTTCCAAAACTAATATGGTTAGTAAAAGATATAAAATATATTAAATTAATATCAAAACATCAAAGGCAACACCACTGGTTCATATTTAATATTTATTCATCAAATCATTTATCTAATGAAATATAAACTATGATATCTTATAGGCCAATAGATGGCGTGAATCCCTAATCATACTTTGGTCATGGGTTTAAGCCCCACCGCATTTCTTTTTGTGACATGTTCTAACCTAACATGTTGGTTTTACTTTTTGTAAAACCATATTAATATAATTCCAATAACATTCCCAAAAAAATATAATGTAAAAATTGAAATATAATCAACCATTAAATAACATTTTTACTATGGTTTTAAATAAAACATATTTAAAAATAATAATATTTGACTATTATTAGCATGTCATTAATGATCATATTAAACCTAAATGATTTCAATAACATTAAACATATGTCTATAAAATTTAAATTAATTAATCCTAAAATACCATTTCTGCTAAAACAATATGTTTTCCATAAATTTATATAAAATTTCATTATTCTTTGTTGAATCCAATCACAGAAACCTTATCAAAAAATGTTTAACACTTTGGAGATATGATCAATCATAAACTCAATAACAAATGATGGTATCCATAAATCAAATATTAATGAAAACATATATAATTATAAAATTTAACAAAGTCTTATTTGTTTCATTATTCTTAAAACGAAAATTCCATTAGAAAAATAATTATACAATTTAATTAATGAACCCTAATACATGAATACATCATCATTTTTATTTCCACATAGTTCCTTTGTTAGTCTAGGTTTTAACCAAGTTCATTCATTTAAATTAACTATTCAAATCCTTATTAATGGTCTGTAAATAAAATGAGGATTATCATACGAATATCCTATGGGAGTGTTGAAACAGGTGTACAGTAAGGCCTATTTGTTTCCCAAGGTGATGATCAGTTCAACCCAATGCACTCTATTCTTAATCGTTACCCATAGGTACATCTTTTCACAAACCATTTTTACATGTAGTCAGTATACTGGGATGTATTGAATGAAAAAACCACATAATATATACCTTACAAAATTAATATGATATTCTTCTATAATTATAAATACATTCTACCATAAGGTTATGAACTATAATATATATTTTCTTAAATATTATTCCTAATTTTTCTACTAAACATAAACCAACATCAACTATAGAAAACAGAACCCCAATCGCATAGAGCCATTATTGCACTTTAATACGTTTACATAAGTTACAAGAAATCACATTATGAAGAAAAGAATAGTTTTGGAGTCTTATTATTTTTTATAAATACATGAATCTCATATTACCATTGATTAAAAAAATTAAAAATTAATTTTTTTTCGAGAGTGTCATTATTCCCTCTAGCATGACTTTGTATAAATTACACATCATGGATTCCTTAGAATTGAAAAAATTAGGGTGTGATCAAATACTCATTCAGGGTTTTTTATAGTGGAATGTATCATAACTCAATATGAATAATAATTATTTAATGATAAATAGAAGAACAATCATTTCATTTAAATAATAGGATATGGAAAAATATTTATTTCAAGGTAAATAAGTATAAACACGATATATTTAATCAATATTATAATAATGAAGTGAATCCATAGAAAATATCATAGAAAATATATCATGGATAACAATAACTGAATTCTGAATGAAGGAAATGATTAATTATATGATTTCATGTTTCCTAGGCACATGATAATTTTACCATCAATACCAATCACAAGACAGTGTAGAACATACTTCTATAAATACATTCCCTAAGATACTTTATAAAATTCAAGTTACAAATTCATACGGTTTCCTCATCTATATAGTCTCATGAGAATACTGATACATCAATGGGATTGCAATAACTATTACACAACCTATGTCATAGATCTATAAATAAATCCCCATATATTAAATAATATATTTACTTAATAAACATTATTCTTTGACGTCATATATACATATTGGGTAAAGGATGGAGATATATCAAAATATCCTCAGTTAATCAATTAAGTGTCAAATAATACATTGTATGTAAAAATGGTATGTGGTTTAATAAATAAATATAACAATGATAAATAATGTTGTCATTGTTGAAAATTTAATTTCTGTTTCAAAGTGAATAAATCGAGGAATTGTTAATTATTTCAAAAATGAATCACATAAGTGAATTTCAATTATTCCACTTATCATAGTGATCCTAAAAAAATATATAAGATTATTATGGATGGAGAAAATAAATTATATACTTAATGGAGTAAATATATGTGGGTTTTACATGTATTAATATAAATATAATAAATTATATTTAAAATAATTTTTAGTAATATATCTTTTTTATTATAGAAAGAATTTTCAAAATCCTTTTCTTTGAATACAACTTTTCAAAACAATTTCATTATAAATATCCTTTAAAAAATGAAATGGTTCTTTCAATGAAGTGATGCTCACAATTATGGATAATTATATAAATTACATTAATGTTAAAAATACATTTTTTTCACTGTAAAATGGTTAGGAATGTTCATTGATTAGAAAACTATATCAAGATTCCTTTCACATTTTCATTCATTGAAAAAATGGGAATTCATTTGAACAAAAAATAAGATAACTCTGAAAACATTTATTAAATAATAAAAAATGGTTAAAATTCAATTGATAAATAATTTTTAAATTGTTTGACAATATTTCTAAAATCATTTAAAAAAAATATGTTTTTGTATTATAATAGATTTTCGAGCGAAGAGAGAAATGTAGTCAGACTATTGTAAAAACAACATAAAAAAATTGACATAATAAAAAGCAGAAAATTGTAATATTACATGAGAATAACATGAATTTCCAATGGAGAATAAAATTAAATGGGTTTAATAGGATATGGTTAGTCAATTTCCTTCAACTAATATTCATGAATAAACAATCTTGATTAGAATTTTATTATGAAATTAAACCTTAATTCCATCATAACATAGAAGGTAGAAGAAATAAATTCATATATTATGTATATTAATAATATATAAACATAAAACAAGGTCAAATAAATCATGATATAATAAAAACTCTTTACACACATAATCTTATCAAGAAAAAATTAATGATTAGGATGTTTATCCCAATGAGTTTAAATTGAGTTATAAAATCCCATACCTCATGCTCTTTTTCTATTGAACATTATTTAGCCTCATGTATAGTGAATCAAATCCATTTATTAACCTATTTCATAACCCTAATAATTTTTATACTATCATATATGATCTTTTATAACATCTTATTACCCATTCCTTAATTATGTTTCATTAATTCCATTGTTTCAGTTGTTAATTGTATTATTTTATAAATCATGTTTCAACAAGAATTATTTGGTATTTTTGTATATAATGTAGTTATATAATCTACAGATCAATAATCATTACATAAAAATAATTTTTACAATAATTTTACATTTAAAAAAAATGATGAATTATTCTAATGAAAAATGAGTTATGTTACGATAATAGAGATGATAGGTCATACGTACACATGAATGATGTTTCTATTTTTTGATGATCGTTATAGAGTGGAGGTAAGTAAAATTTTTCCATTAAATAATTTTGATAATATCATTACTAACTTTTTATAAACATATATATATCATACAAATGGTTTTGTTATGAAAATATAGTCATATCACTTCCTGAATGTGGTTGTCTACATGTACACGAACAACATCATCAATATTATTTTTGAGAATGGAAAGAATGTAAATGATATATATACATATATATTATGAAATTATAAATATCAAATTAATAAAATAATTATTTCACATATATAAAATATATTCATTATCATTATCCTTATAACCTTTCATGTGAAGCTTTAGTGAAAGATGAATCATGTCGCTTTGTGAGGTTGTAGTGTGTAGTATACACGAGAGTTGTTATTGTATCATATACGAAATGAAATTTAATATGTTATATATGATTTAATGACTAAAAATTAATAATTATGTTGTAAATATCATATATATACTTTATATTCATCATTATACAAAAACATTAGGGGTGGTAATGAGAAAATGAATGATCACAATTCATGAGGTGCTAGTATGTCATACTCATGAACAATGATTTTTTTAAACATTTGATAGAAGACAAGGTTTATATATGTAATTACTTTATTATAAAAAATCCATGTATAGAGAATATACAGATTTTATTATATAATTATTTTTTAATAAAAATTTAATTTGGTAGAGAATGAAATAAAACAAAGACACTCGTTGTAAAACATTACCTTTATTTAAGGTATCATCTGTAGGATTTCCTTAAATCCATTATGGGATGGAATTATGAAAAAACACAGCATTATAGTAAGAGGATATAGATGTTTTTACTTGATTTTTATTTTTTATGTTTTATAAAAATGTCTTTATAGGTGTGAATAATTTAGGGGAGTGACTTCCCTTTTATAATTAAGGATGTGTGGCATTCTTGTAAACAACAAGAAGTATTCACTATGGGGTGGTATGCCTTAACTCATGTTCCCAAAAAATATATCAATAATATATTTTAGGAATTATTCAATATAGAAACAACACAATCAAAAATAAATTAATTTTTATAATGTTATTCCTTAGTCAATATTTTTCCTCAATTTTACCCATTAAGTCCTTTTACCACGGTAACATGTATATTTATATTTACCTTGGTAATTTAGCCTCTAATAATAAAATGAAAATGTGTTTTAAAAGATAATTTAGTCCAAATTATTCAAAATATTATATTAAAATTGTTAAATAAAATCCCTTGTGATTGTAAAATTTATTTTAATAAAAAATCTTATAATGCCAAAGACCTTGTTTAACCATATTCACAGTAATTGATTTTATCTATTTTTAGTAATAATTATTTTTAAAATACAATTACAACCAAACTATATAATATATATTATTTTTATTCCAAATACTGAATCCATTGTTTCAAATTCCTTTCATATATTATGAAAAATTACATTTAAAATTAATATCATAGACACGATGAGAAAGCACGTTTGTAAAGAGAAATTGTTTAAATGTTTACAATGGTTTTATAATAATCATCAATTTAAAAATGATTCAAACAAATTAATTGGAATAATTGATATAAAACTAAAAATTATATATTATATCCATTTCAATGTATATTTAAATTTTTTAATTTTTTAAATTAAAAATATATTTTTTTATTAAAATTCATTATATTTCACTATTTATAAAAAAACATTTCAGAAAAAATCCATGAGTTAATCCTAATGTAATTTTTGTATTATAATTTCAAAAATTATGTTAATTTCCATCATATAATTTTTTTGAAATTGTTAAAAATTAATCTTAAATTATTTTCTCAAAGAGCAATTATTCCGGCTTTTAGGGAAAGTATCTTTTTTTCAGAAAACATTTTTTTCTTCAAAATTATTCTTATTTGAAAAAATAATTAATAGATACATAATTAATGTGTCTAAAATATGTATTTTAATAATTTTATCCTAATAATATCCACTACATTAACTTCAAGGTTATAACAATTTTTTAAATTATAATATTTATAATGTGTTTTTATTTTGTCAAACTCGATCTTCTATATAACACAAGCTATCAAAGAAATTGGTTTTTTCATGTATCAAAATATAACTCAATGATTCTTATAGTAAAACCTATAAATTGGGATTTGTGTAAATTATTATAAACTGAATTTGTCATGTCACTTATGCTATTTATTTTTTTTGAATCTCTGGTTGTTAAAATATAAGACATAATACATTACAATTTTAAACCAATAAATATTATAAAAAAAGTTTACTTATTGGAAAAAATTTAAAGAGTATATAATTTTAACCTCTGGGACTATATAATTTTTATTGAAATTTTGAAATAGTGACTATCTAACAATGTATTCATATCCAATGAATCCTAAAGTTCATGTAAAGAAGAAATTTTCTCCAAACAATGGACTTTTTAATGATAAGTAAATGACTATAGTAAACTGTATTAATATTCATTTTTACGTTTCATGGTTATAAAAATTAGTTATTTATTTTCTTAGTTTTATATCAGATGAAATTTATACATTACAAATGTTGTATGAATACTTGATAAAATGATTATTATGATAATTTACAATGTTATATTTTTTATTCAAATTCAGTAAATACGGTTTCTATATAGGATATTTGAATGAAAGGGAATATATATATCTTCAAAGGATTTAAATAAATTATTTTTATTTTTATTTTTTTCTATTATTTTATAAGGTTTTCTATTTTGTAGAATATATATGATTTATTTTATATAAATAGTTTGTGATATATCAAAATCTGTAACATGAACGAAGTGAAGATGAAGATAAAAAGGGTTTTATCCAGTGTAAATTACATTATTCAAATGTTAGTAAAAATATATAGGATGATATTACACTAATAGAATTTGAATATTTGAAATACTAAAACATTTTTAGCACAATTATCTATACACATAGAATTCCATAAATGATATTGATAACATAGTTTATTTTAAAATTTTTTTATAGTAATGAAAAGAAGTTTTATTCCCTGATATGAAAGGCTATTTTTATCTTATACTGAAATTTGAAAATGAATATTTTTTCAAAGAGTATTTTTGGAGTACATTTTTTCATATATATATTAAATTAAAACTATTTACTGATTATGACAAAAATAATTAAAACTGAATTTCAATTACTATCCTAATTAAAATTTTTTGTATATTAGTAATGAAATATATAAGTGATTATTTATTTATATCATAATGTAGAATAGGGTGTGTTTGTAATGAAAATTCTAGATAGTTGCATATTTCATCCAATATGAATTCAATGGAAAATATCAATTGAAACAGTTCAATGAATAATGATGTTGGTGATATTATAAATATTTCTATGTATTCAACAAATATTATTAACATTATAACTTTTTCAATTGAGATTTAATGTAGTTTAAATAATTTATTTAGCAGTTGAACATTTTTAATGTGATTTATTAGTCGAACAATAATTCAAACAAGCTTAATTCATAGATGATACTCACTAAAATTATTTAGTGGCAGATATTTTTGTAGAAATCTACATAGGGACATGGTAGAGATTATATAATGATCTATATATTTTAATAATAATTAAATTTAGATGCAAATATGAGGTTGGTTTGGTAGAAAGTAATATGTGATATGATGACAATGGTGCTTATGTATTGTATTATTAACTTTCATAAATAAGTTCAACAATGTAACTTTTATCATGTTATATAAAAATAGAATATGTTTTTACCATAGATTCATGTTTATCACATATAATAATGATGTGAAATAATAAATTAACTCTCACAGATATACATTGAGTTATCCTTAACATTCTTTTGACATAGAGTGTAATAGTATGTTTCAAAATGTCATAATTACATTGAGTGTGATTTCATGTAGAGATCATAAATATGTTCATGAGGAATAAAAAAAGTTTTTTGCATTAGATAACCCTTCATGTATACAACATTGATTTTCATAAACTATGTCCTAGGAATATTAAGGGTGAAAGTTTCATGTTTGGATTTACCCATAATTGATGTTATTAAGAAACTAAGTATGTTAATATAGATCATTTGATAACTTACACATACAATTTATACTACCTTAGATAACTATGGGTTCGTGGGTCTGTTATTGATCAGATCATGAGCTAGAGCTTAAAAATTAATGTTATTTATCCTCTCATATAAGAAGTATGTAGTTGGAGGCCTCAATTGAGAGAGGCCATGGATGTGTACAACCAAAATATTATATTATATGTGATGGAAATATATAAAATTGATGGAATTTGATACACTCATTCAAAGGGTTGAATGACTTGTTATGTACTCATTGAACTTATTAGTCTATATAGATAATTGAGAATGTCTGAGTGCCTTTATGTGACTAACATACTAGGTGGAATATGGTAACATGATGTCTTAGAGAAAGGGATAATATGACATTTCCATATATTATATGATGTATCATGTAGTCATAGGTATATATATAAATGTGTATGTGGAGATCACAATAGATCAATATATAGATTGAGTATATTTTTTTCATATATAGTTGTAGCACATTTCTCAAAATATTAAATCATGAATTCGTATTTTTTATCATTCTTACAAAGGCCCATGGGGGAACAATTTTTGGATGATTGATTGAGGATTGAGTTTTACTCAAAGAGATACATTGAATGTGTTTTAGAGTTTATCAATATTTTGATCTGGATTCATATTCACATATTATTTCTTATGATTTGATACATTTTTAATTTTATGATAGCCTTCCAAGAGTGATTTTGTGTATATTAAAAAAATTAATTGGATATTGATTCTTAGTTTATTTTATATAAGGTAATATAAGTCCAAATAGAACAAAGTTAGTAATGATTGAGTAAAACTAGGATTTTAAAAGGGGAACTCCCTAATTCCTAAACAAAATAATGTGTACAAGGGTATATATTATGGTATAATATGAATGTAAAGTAGCCCATGATATATGATATCAAGATATTACCAAAACTAGTCACAATATATAACATTGACTATATCGTAAGGCCTCTATAAAAATATATAATTTTTATAATATCATATGATTATGAATTTTAAGATGATCATTAATGAATTAAATATTTCATATGTCTCTCAATTATCATCTATAAATTGAATTTCTTAAGATTAAATGTATTAGGACAATTGTATTAACTAATATGATACCGAATTAATAATTATTACTTTTGATGAATGTTTCATTATATTAATGTATATTCTATAAATATTTAGAGGGTTTAAAATATGATATATTTTAATGTAATACCATATAAATTTTTTTCATTTGAGTAAAACCGCACATCTGCGTATTATCACATACTTGAAGTTTTCTTTATGTACTACCTCATAATTTTCATGTAAAATTTTTTATATGGAATTATTTTGAGACCACTAAATACGACGTCATGTGATTATGAGTTCCAGAGAGTCTGGATCAAAATTTTGAACATTCTTAAGTTACATTCTACAAACGTTCGAGCGTGATTCTATATCTATAGAACCAGTGCTCAGATTAAAAATATAATTCCATGGTTGGTTTCAGAATATCGAAATTTGACTAGAAATTGTATAACTCTGGCCGGAAAGGGCCGAGAAGAAAAGTTATTTTTTAGACATTTCGAGAAATATTAGAAAATAATTTAAAATAAATATTTTATATTATTTCTCACAGTTGAGTGGCGGATGATGATGTTTTGGGGATGTGACAAGGTGATGACAATGCGCATTAATTTGGCTCATTAATGGCTCATTAACTCACAAAGTAATGATGATTTAATTACACATAATATTGAGGTTGTTTCTTAAATAAAATAGTGTAACGATGCGACATCGCATCATAATGGAAATGTTGTGATGTGCTCCGATTTTTAGTTCGACAAACTTGGGACATAATGGAAAAAATTGGATTATGCTATGGGAACTATTTGACCAATATCCACCCCAGCAAAGAATGATGAAAGCCAGAAGAACTTCATCATCTACGATGGATTTTTAAGATCGGTGTCAGGAAGCGACATTGACATCATAATTCCTCAGGACGAACATCGTGACATCTGATGTCATAATAGATTTGGGTTATTGATTTGATGTTATTCCCTGTCCATTACTAAAAATGACGAACATGGATCAACCCACGAATAGGTTGATCAATGATTCATGCATTATGTGGGAGGGTGATTTAATTTTGGGGTCTTTTTATTCAGCATCCAAATCCAGGAACGGGATGGTTGAACAAAAACTCCTCAAACCTCCCCCATCATTAATCATATAATGTAGAGGCCTTAGGATTACATGAACAATTCATGAGCACTTTTAAATATGTGTTCTTGCTGGCCATACCCATTACATGGTGTCAAGGCAGGTTTGGGATCCTCACGGTGAAGAGGGCTCTCCCTAGAGGCCATAAACGCGGACGACTCGATGAATAGACCACCAGAGTGCCTTTAGTGGTCTGTTAAACTCCCTGCCTTTGGTGGCAGCGTTGGTGGCTGACCTCACCGGCCTCGTGGAAGAGTCGGCATGCACTGGTAGCCCTCATTGATAGGGATGTTGTGGCTCATCAGCCGTAGCGGCATGCCGAAGCACATGAAGCTAGGAAGGGCACCGTGTAGAGGGATGACCCGTGTTTGGGCCATCCGTACGCCTCGAGAAACATCGGTCCATCGACCTTGGCTAGAATAAGGGAGCTGAGCCTATGTGGCCACAGGGGGATCCAAACGCGGAAGCCAAGCCGGGTCCCAGTGGGTCAGAACCACTGGTCCCACCATGCAGCTGATACCTAGATGGAGGGCTGAGACCCCAGTTTGTTGGGCCGGACCACTATAGCATCTCTCCTTTTTATCACATAAAATTTCATTACATTTTACAAAACCGAGGATCTTTAAGGTTTAGTGTCTTGGAAACCGGGAACATAAAACATGAAAACATAAAACATTCTTCTTAAACACTTGAAAGGATTATTCTTATGTTCATCCTAGGTTCATTAATGCTTCTCATAACCTGGGGACATACATCAAACGAAAGGGTGAGCAGAAGGCCCAGTAAGGGAAACAAGGGGAAACATTTAACATGTGAACTTGGGATACATCAACAATGTCATGAAAAAGAAAATTATGACATGAGAAAGAAATAATGAGGCATATCATAATAAAAATAACGTATTTCATAACATGAAGATGTTGCTACAACATTTAATATAGACAATAATTTCCATTTCAACAAGGTCCATCCCCAAGGTGTCCTTAGAAATTACTATGGTTATTCACCAAGGCGTCGTTAAAAATGGTCATCTCTAGAGATTAAGTCTTTACCCAATGCATTGGAGAGCTATCAGGGCGCACCCTTAACCTTTCTTTATTATCATGTGAGCCACATATATCATCATCAATCATTTCATAAACAACCCATATAGCATAAATTAAATGGGTTTCGTTTCATAATCATAACATTTTAAAAACTTCTTTAAAGACATAATCTTTATGTCACTTTAAACCCACGAAAAGGGAAAGCGGGTCTCATGTATGTAAATCCCAGACTTTAAAATAGTACATTTTGGTATATATGTGAATACCCCTTTAGAAGAAATAGCTTTGAGTATTCACTTAATAAGATAATTGAATTTTAGAATAAGAGAGAGACATTTTGAGGCGGAAATTCTTCAGCATAAGGGCTCTGTTACGAGGTTTTAGAAAACATTGAAAAGAGAGAGGACATGGGTCACCCACGCATAAATGATCAATAAAATAGTATGGGGACAGAATATAATGTATTTAAGAACATGGTAAGGAAATTTTAATGATATACCATATGAAATGAAGAACATGAATGGAAGACAAAAATAAGATTTCTCTTATCAAAATTTGGCAGCCTAATGGCGTCACTTAAACTTCAAAAAAATGAATTGACGAGATCAAATAGGATCTCTCATAACATGAAATTAAAAGATCAGTATGATAGATATAGAGACTATACACCAACATAATAAAAACGAACATTAAATACTTTACATGAAAGTAGAACTTTGAAAAATGAGAAAGGTGAACGAATCCCTTAAAAACTCAGCAGCCTAACAGCGCCACCTAAAACTTCAAAATACTGAATTGAAGAGATAAAATATGGTCTCTCGTCATATTAACATAAAAGATCAGTATGATAGATTTAGAGATCATACCATAAAAAAAATAAAAAGGAACTTGAAATACTTGACATGAAAATAGAACTTGAAAACGAGAAGGGTGAAAGAATCCCTTAAAAATTCGGCAGCCTAACGGCACCACTTAAAACATCAAAATACTTAATTGAGGAGATCAAAATGGATCTCACATAATATGAACATAAAAGATCTGTATGATAGATTTATAGATCATACCCCAAAAAATAAGTAACTTGAAATACATGACGTGAAAATATAACTTGAAAATGAGAAGGGTGAAAGAATCCCTTAAAAATTCGGCAGCCTAAGGGCGCCACATTAACATTATTAAAATGAAGTGATGAGGGAAAGAGGGGGTATCTCATCATATGAACATTAAAAGGACAGTATGATGAATATAAAAGAACATACTCCAACATAAAATCATGGAGTATGAAGGAAATGACATAAAAGAGATTATTTGAAAAGAAAGAGGGACGTTGGATCCCTTACCTTAAAACGTATCTCTTAAAACTCAAAGGTTGGGACCTTGAGGGAATGGGGGAACCTTTAGAAGACTCCTTGGGAGGTAATGACACAAGATATTTGTTCGGGGAGATTTGGGAGTGAAAACTAAAGGAGGAAAGGGTGGGTATTTATAGGAAATGTGAGAGGACAAGGCATTAATGGCCAAGGGACACCTCACAAGTGGTTTTCTCAAAACCATGGGCTCTCCCATGGTATTTCCCATGGATTTAGGCCACATGGGCCCCCATACAATAATTCATTACCTTAGGTCGACCAACCCTTAAAATATTTCATGACATCATCATGACAAAGTTATGATGTCATTAAACATACCGAAACCCTACAACTGTATTTCTACTATTCACTGAAAATTAAACATTCTCAGAAAAATCCCAAAATTTTACCTTTACAAGATATCAATGCTATTTTTTCAAAAATGAACTCCATTTTATGAAAATAATTTTCTTAATTTTTTTTATTTAATTTTTAAATAAATACACTATTCACCAAAAACTCATTATTTTCAGAAAAATCCCCAAAAAATACCTTAACATAATATTGATGCTCTGAGTTCAAAAATGAATTCCATTTTATAAAAATAATTTTCTAAATATTTTTAATTTTATTTCTAATAAAAAAACACTATTCACCCGAAAGAACTAATACTTGACTAATAATTTATGAAACCATTATTTAACCATTTTATTGAATTAGATTACTTAATCAAGGTGCCTAGATTATATTAATACTTTATTGAAGTGAGATAACTAATCCATTTAGTCACATTACTAATCCTAAGGATAAAATCACTATTCATAATTTACTATTCATCAATAATTATGTTGATCTTATTCAACTCTAAATTTCATACTGAACATAATTGTAGAAGACCATTTTTTGAAAATTATTACACATTTTTAATTATTTAAGGTTTACATAAACATTTTTTTTAAATTATCGTTCCTATAAAATTCACCAAAAATATGCATACTTTATTTATCCGGACATTTGAAAATTCATAAACTTCATCATAAGAAGAAATACATTTTTTTATTTAAAACAAAGTATTACACAAGGCAGTTACGGCCTCCTTACATAGCCCCTTATCACACCAGCATAGGACCTAAGTGTAAGGAGTGCTAAGGTGAGAGAATCTAAGGGAGCCTTGGCCAACATTGCATGAGTAGTAATTTCTATCAGTTTGAACTTCTCGCGAAGGCGATTCCGTTCTAGCTTCACATGATGAAGTTCAGCTTGGGTTTGGTCTAGAGAAAAGCCCTATGGTGCTACCTCCTTTCCAAGTTATGTTAGATGGGCATCGATCGGTCCAAGACTACTGGGTGAGGCCATTGAATCTTCTATCTATATTAACTAACCAAGATCGCTTGTATTTAGAGACAATAATCGAAAAGTTTAGTTTCCAGCGGACATATTGACCAATGGTCATATAATAGTCCAAACCCAATGGTCTCATTTTAATTATACTCATTTTATCAAATGAAATAGTTTTGTTGAGTATACAAAATAAAATAACACACAAAATTTGGAAACAATATTTATTAAAAATTTCAGGTCGTTACAACCACAGTAGCAGGCCAGACCCTCGCTGACCAGCCTGACCTACACTGAAAGGCTAGACCCGCACCCAGTGGGCCAGACCCACACTGGAAGGCCATATTCTTGCCCTCTTCTGGCTGAGCGGGACTAGACAAGGTCGTTGGGCGACTTGGTGGGATGGACCCTCGGCCAACTAGGACGGGTCCAATGAGACTTATTGGGCCTATCCCACTGGCCAGGCTAGACCAGACAAACATAGACCGACACCAGGTCTGGTCAAGTCTATCCTAATGAACTGGGGTATGTGGGACACTCAGGCTTGTTTGGTTGGGTCAGTTTGACGAGGTCGGACTGGGTCTCGTCGCAACCGGCCCCCTAGTTACTAAAACGCCCGTATCTTTCAAACCACACATCCAATTAATGATACATTTGTAGTGTTAGGTCCCTCCTGATGAGTTGGATATTTTGGTCCACCCTATAGTGAATTTAGTGGAAGTCGAGATGCAACTAATGGCTGGATGAGAGGTTCTCCCAAACACGCTACATACAAAACCGTGTGACTAACTAAGACCTGAAGACTGCTGACTTTTGGCCCAGTGGGAAGCACCTCTATTTGAATTTGTAAGCCCACGGTGGGAAGCACCTCTCTGTGACTTTTTAGGCCCATGGAATGAGACGAGTAGAAGTTCCTCAGTCGGCCATGACTAGTGACAGGAACCTCTCTGTGACATTGTAGGCACATGATACGAGATGGGTTAGAGTACCTGGGTTGTCCAAGGATAGTGGGAAGAACCTCCCCGTGACATGGCAGGCCCACTATACTCCCTAGTGAAAGAGATCTCCAGCAGTATAAGTGTTTGGTGATTTGACTAATGATTCTACTATTAATACCCTATAATGTACCTGGTGTGAGTTTCTTTGTGTCTTGTTCTTTACTTTGAAGAATTGTTTTGGGGTCTTTCCTTTTATTTTGGGGTCCCTACTATGTACTGTGTTACTCACCACTACACAGGCTTCGCCCGCACGTGTTGTGTCTGGTAAAAACGACTGATGTTTTTCTAGAGGTGCTCAGGGAGACGAGACTGATGAAAGCTTTGATGGTGGACTTGGTGGTCTAGGACCTGGTACTGCCCAGTAGGACTGGGCAGACATGGCATACTACATTATCTTCTAGTAGCTTCACTACTTTCATGATAAGGTGGGATTTTTTATGGATGGTCGTCAGGTTTTCCTTTTTGTAAATTCTATTTTCATTTCTTGTTGGGATTGTAATCTGGCCCACTTACAGTTCGTTTTACATACTGTCAACCTTGTTTAGTAGTATACTTGTTTTCCCCCCTTTCAGAATTTTGGGATGTGGCTGGTTGTGTCTGTGCCTACAGGTATTCAGAAAAAATACTCCCACTTGCTAGTTAATGCCTTCAGGGCTAGTCTCCAGCCACTAGCCTTCGGATGATGGGCCTAGACTAGTCACGACATGGGCCCTGGGGGATGGGTCTTGACAACGTGGAATTGTAGAGAGGTTGATTCGCCCTCAATGACTGGGAGTTTGTGTTTTGTTTGGGGAAATAGTGTAAAGTGTTGTGAGTTCGACTTTCAGATTTGGGGAGTCCAATGTTTTTGTGTTGGTCGACATATCCATACATCAAGGCCTTGAATTCTGTTTTCAGCTCAATATATGAAAACAATGGTTGCATAAGTGTCTCCTTATTTCAAATAAGTGTCATCTCACTAGGTATAACCTTCTAATAGTGGTACATCATGAACTATATGAGGATTCCCCTATATGGACGATCGGATAGGATCCCAATATGAGGCCGTGAGGGCAACTCACCTAGAGACGAGGCATCTATTCAAGGGCCAGTTCTAGAGATGGCTCCATTGGGTGGTGAACCATCGATACTACCACTCAATGTTCAGAATCTACTGCATGTGGTTTTGGAAGAGGATGTTCATAGGCTAAGTTCCCTATATGAGTTTCAGATGATTTTCAGAGATAGAGACCTCCAGGGATCATGGGAGAGATGGATACATAGGTCACTGAGGACTGGCTTGAGGTTCTGACGTAGGTCTTCTACTTTGTGAGGAAACTACATGACCATATAAATTTCAGGGTAGCGAGCCTTCTGTATGGTTCAGTAGGGAGATAGTTGATTTTGACCATCTAGACTCATAATGAGGTGACCATAACTTGGTTTAAATTTGAGAGGAATTTTAGGGAGGAGTTTTTTCACATGGACTTGTGCTCTATGTGCATCCAGTAGCAGCTTATCCTATAGTTGGATAGCATGATGGTGTCTGAGTACATGGAATGTTTCACAAATCTTTCTCGATACTCCACAAAAATGGTGTGAGACCCTTTCTTTAGGTCTCAATCCTTTGAGTAGGGAATTAGGTGGGTGATTGGGCCTTCAGTGGTGTCTCTCAGCATCCCTACCTAGGTGAGGGTGCTGGAGTGAACCCTTATTATAGAGAGCTTCTTGGTGGAGTAGGAACCCACACCAAGATCTACCAATAGACCCCAAATGGTAGAGTTTCAGCAGGAAGAATACGACAGACGCGTGGGCCCAAGAGGGCTAGATCATTCAAAGGCTGACCCTAGGACTCAAGGTCTGCATTTTGAGTCTCCTAGGCTATAGGGTGTTAGATGGGGACCAGGCTTTGTTACTTGTTTGGCGAGCAGGAACACATGGCACGTGATTGCCTAACATGTCGTACAGATGAAAAACAGATGGTCGAGGGGCCACTGAGGCAACGCCATCAGTTTGATCGAGGAGGTATGCTGGGTGGCCTATGTGGCAGGGGAGCTGGCTAAGTTGCATGCAATGGGAGATGGATTGAGGTGTTACTTCCACCACCCATAGACAGTGCACCCCGACCTCAGGGAGTATGCAGACATGGGAGAGCTCAGCTTCAAACATCAGAGACTTATGACCAAGAAGCTCTATAGATGATCCGAATTATGATATTTTTCTTCTTGAACCTAGTTATAGTATATATAGACACTGTTTCTAGTCACTTCTTCCTTTCCAAAACTCTAGTTTGGAGCTCAAAGATTCTGGTGGATCTATTGGCTCGATCCTTATAGATAGAGACTCTTACGGGAGGAGATACGATGATTACACACTGGTATCAACTGTGTGACCAAAATCTAGGAGGCAAGAGCTTTGTTTGGGATATCCTAGTAGCAGTGTCGAGGTCTTACGAAATCATCGTGGGTGTGGACTAGTTATCCACAGTCCATGCTCAGATCGGCTATTTTAGGTGTGCATTGTGGTGTGTCTGTAGAGATGGGACTAGGTTTTCCTAAACTAGCTAGAAGAAAACCCTTACAGCATTGCATATACTCTCCAGGAGGAGGATACGTCTGATCAATCCCCAGTTTGATAGCCTCACCCTGGGTGCAGTGGAGGATAGTGGTATAAATATTCCGGTAGTGGTGGGATAGTACACAAATGTTTTTCTTGATGAGTTCTCTGGATACCTACTCATAGATAAGAAGAAATTTGTATCGATATTTACTATAGGAAAACATTGATTTACACACTGGAATATCAAATGGCTCCCACAAAGTTTCACAAGCTGAGGTTGAAGTTGGAGGACATGTAGGAGAAGCATTTTGTATGACCTAGCATTTCACCATGTGAGGCCCCAATGCTTTTTTCAAGTAGGTAGATGGGAGTTTGAGGTTGTTTGTGGAATTATGGTTCCTAAACTAGGTGACTATGAAGAAAAAGTTCCCACAACTGAGAATAGATGACCTCTTCGACCATATGAAGGGATCGATGTGGTTCTCAATGATAGACCTCAGATCAAGCTATCAACCAGTCTGGGTATGAGATGAGGATGTACCGAAGAAATCCTTTAGGTGCCGATATGGACACTATGAGTTCCTAGTGATACCTTTCAGCATGAAAAACACCCCAGTAGTGTTCATGGGCCTCATGAACAGGATCTTCTTGCATTACCTTGACCGGTTCATCATTGTCTTCATCAATGACATCTTGCGGTACTCATCATCAGGGGAAGAGCACGTTGTGAACCTTCGAATAGTCCTGGATATGTTTTAAGAGAACCAACATTATGGTAATCTCTTAAAGTGCCAGTTATGGATTCAGATGGTCCATTTCCCATGAAACATCATGACGAAGCCTAGAGTTATTGTAGATCCCGTGAAGATAGAGGTACTTCTTTATTAGGATCCACCGAGGAGAATGACTGATGTGCAGAGCTTCTTTGGGATGGGTGGTTACTATCAGAGGTTCATGCCCAATTTTTATAGGGTAGCATCATCCTTATTGAAATTTAAATAGAACGGATAGCCATTGTTGTGGATGGAGAAAATCTAGAAGATATTTCTAAGAGCTGAGGTGGAGACTGACTCGTGCCCCCCATCTTGAGACTACCAGATGAGGGTGTTGGGTATGTAGATTACTGTGAATCATGAGGGACCAGGTTCTGTTGTGTACTGATCTAGGAGCAAGTGGTGATCATATACAACTCATAGTTGTTGGGGAAACATGAGAATAGATAAACAACCAATGACCTGGAGTTAGTAGCAGTGGAATTTCCATGAAGATGCGAAGGCAATACTTGATGGGTGAGTGGTTAACTATTTACTTTGACCAGATGATTCATAGGTATATATTCTCCCTAAAATCCCTAAACCCGAGACATTAGATAATGCTAGAGTTCTTCCAGGACAATTATTTTTAGATATTCTATACCCCCAGAATGGGTAATGTGGTGGAAGACATGCTTAGCAGGAGGATTAGGTCACAACTACTGAATGAGGCAAAAGAGTAGTTAGCCGTGATATGAATATCCATCATAATGGATGGTGAAGTTGTTTACCTCCATTCGATGGTGGTTACTCCCCCACTCTTACAGCAAGTTTGGGAGGAATTGAGGGGGGATGTTGATTGTGAGGCTTGATGTACTCAGATATCTCAGGATGGGTTCCTAATAAATTTTCGATAGGTAGGGAGTACATAATGATTTGCAGAGGGTGCAACATAGTACCAGTGACCTTATGAGAGTAATTGTTGAGGGATTTCTATACATCCCCTCTGGGTGTACACCATAGTGTGTAAAATATGTACCAAGATCTTTTTCGTCAGTACTGGTGTCTAGGGATGAAGAAAGTAGCGGCTGAGTTCGTTTCATGAAGCCTTACTTTTTAGCAAGTAAAGGCTGAGCATCAGGTTCTAGCAGGCTTGACTCAGCCACTCGAGTTACCAGAGTGGAAATATGGTATGGTATATCAGTGGAAATTGTGATGGGGTAAACACATATTTCTAGAGGTCACGACTATATCTTGGTGATCGTTGAGTCACTCAAAAAGTTGTCTCACTTCCTACCCAGCCGAGAGCAGTGATCTGTAGAGGTATTGGGATGCCTTTACATCTAGGAGATTGTGCAACTCCAAGGGGTCACTTAGGAAATCATCTCGAATCACGATGCCTACATTACATCCCAGTTGTGTAAGGGATTACAGGAGGTGTTAGGGATGTAGATATATTTGAGCACTTCATTTCATCCCAAGACAGATGGTCAGAAAAGCAAAGAATACAGACCTTGGAGGACATTCTTCATGCTTTAATCCAAGATTTTGGTTGTAGTTGGGAGGAACACTTACACTGGTGGATTTTGAATACAAATAAAACTATCACTCCGCCATTGGTAAGACCCCATTTGAGGCATTTTACGGGTAGCCATACTAGTCACCCATATGCTAGACTATCCCAGGGGAGTCGGCACTCAGGGATCTAGAGTTGTTATTGGTTACCACCGAGAAGGTGCAGATCATCCATGAGCCTATGAGGACTGCATAGAGAAAACATAAGTCTTATGATGATAGGAGACGAAGAACCATGAGGTTCGATGAGTGAAATCATTTATTCCATCAGGTCTCACCCCGATGAGGATTACAAAGATATGTCTAGGGCGACAAACATTCTCTTGGGTTAATTGGACCTTTTCAGATCCAGAGTAGAGTTGGTGATATGGTGTACCTCTTAGCTCTCCCCCCACAGAGGCACTGGGTGCATGATGTTTTCCAGGTGTCGCAACTGAGGAGGTATGTGCCTAACTCGTCAGATGTCATCAACAGGGGAGATCAGGACATTGGAATTGAGAGGACATCTATAGAGATCATAGTAGAGATAGAGGACCGAAATGAGTGAGTCCTATAAGGGCGGGCAATTGCATTAGTGTTAATTGGATGGAATCATGGTAATCTCTGAGAGAGCACAAGGGAACGAGTTGCTCAGATTCAAGCTTAGTAACCCCATATTTTTGTTTGCTTATTGTTTTCACTTTCGAGGATTTAAAACCCTAGGTGGAGAGAATGTAACATCTCAGATTATCCCTGTAATTTTTTTAAATGGAATTATTTCAAGACTAATAAATTCAAAAGCACATGATTCCAAGGTTTGGAGACCCTGGAATGGATTTTTGAACATTTTATGGTAAATTCAATAAACGTGTGAGCGAGATTTTCTATCTTTTGAACTCGTTCTCAGATTAAAAATTTGAGGGTAAATTTGACTTCAGAATTCCATGATTCCCCTATAAATTACATAACTTTTGCGGACAAGTGATGGGTAGAAATGTTATTTTCCATAATTATTTAGAAGAATAATAAAATAATTTATAAGGTTTTTTTCATAGTTGATTGGTGGATGATGACGTTTTGGGGTGGTGACAAGGCGGAAGCGATGCGCATTAATGAGGCTCAGTAAAAACTCGTTACCTTGTAGTACAATGATGCATTGAGGATGCATAATAGTGACACTCTTTCTAAAATAAAAGAGTGTAATGACGTGATGTCGCATCATAATTGAAACATTGTGAAGTTATCCTTTTTATAGTTCTATGTACTAAATAAACAAGATAAAACATTTTGAGTATTCTCTGGAGAACCTCTGGCCGACATCTACCCAAGCGAGGACCAATGAATGCTGGAAGAATATCATCATCTTAAACGCATTTTGAAGATCGAAGCCGAGAAATGACGTCGACATCATAAACCATCATGGATGAATGTCGCAGCATCTGTCATCATAAGAGTTAGGGGTTTTGATTTGATGTTATTCCCTGTCATTTTCCTAAAACGACGTACACAGATCAACCCATGTATAGTTTAATGTGTGATTGATTCATTATGAGGGAGAGTGATTTATTCATGGGTTTTTTTATTCTAGGTTTAAATCATGGCATGGAATTGTTGAACAGAAACCCCTCGAACCTCCTTTATGGTTAAAACTCTAACGCAGAGGCCCCGAGCCGACACGAACCAAGATGAAGCACCTCCTCAAGTGTGTTCATGGTAGAAATTCCCCAGAAGTGATGGAAAGAATCTTTTGGGATCCTTGCGATGAAGAGGACGCTCCCCTGAGGCCATAGATGCTGACAACTCAATGAATGGACCGTCAACGAGTGTCTGGAGGTCTGTTAAATTTCTTGCCGATGGCGGAACCTATGGTAGCAGTGGTGGAGGCCCACACCGGCGGGACACATTGATTGGGAAGACAAGACTCGTTAGCCATGATAGTGCTCAGAAGGATATGGTGCCAAAATGGGTGATGAGTAGATGGACGTCCCACATCTGGGCCATTCGGACTGCAAGACAAGCTGTGTTCAAACAACCGTGTCTGGTAGAAGGTCCACATGCCCATGGGGCCATACGCCCATGGGGCCATGGTGGGAACCATACATGGCTGCTGGGCCACTTATTGGAAGGTAGGAACCACCAGCCTCACCACGTTGTCGGTCCCCAGCTAGCAGGCCGAGGCACTAGGGGTTTGAGTCGGACCCACACCCTCTTATGTCTTAGTGGGACTAGATCGGGTCGTTGGGTGACTTAACGTGCTGGACCCTTAGCCAACAAGAATGGATCCTGTGAGACCTATTGGGAATCACCCATTGGCCATGTTGGAATAGACCAACATCGACCTACACCAGGTAAGGTTGAGTAAATCCAAATGAACCAGGGTATGTCGGACCCCTGGGATGGGTCGGTCTGGTCGGTATGACCGAGTTGGATCAAGCCCCATCGCACACAGCCCTTGGTTACTAAAATGCATGTATCCTACAAACCGCACGTCCTATTGACGAACCGTTTGTAGTGTTGGGACCCTATCGACTAAGAGTATGCTTTGAAAAAATATATTATGACTTTAGTGAAATTTGATATGATAATAAGGACTTGAGGAGTCGTTCATCCTAGATTCTATATACAGAACCATGCGACTTACTGAGACCTAAATATTGCTATCTTTTTGTCATGTGGGAAGAACCTCTTTGTGAATTTGAAGGACCGTGATGGGAAGAAACTCTAGGTGAAGTTTTAGGCCTATGGTATGCGACTATTAAGAGTACCTTAGTAGGTCATGACAAGTGATAATCACCTCTCTATGATTTTTTAGTCCGACAGTACGTGATGGGGATGAGTACCTAAGAAGTACAAGGTTTGTGGGAAGCATCACTTTGTGACTTGGTAGTCCCGGTGTACTCCCTAGAGTAGGAGTTCTCTAGTAGCCGATGATTTTTATGATGTGACTGATGATGATTCTGTTACTACCCTAGAATTCACCTGGTGTGAGCTATCTTTTGTTTTGTGCTTTTCTTTGAGGAACTGATGTCTGGTATTTCCTTTTATTTTGGGGACCATAGGGAGTAATGTGTTACTCACCCCTACATAGTCATTCCATGAAAATGTTTTTTCTGGTGTAAATGAATTTTTTTTTGATATGGTTGCTCAGGGAGATGGGACAAACAGACGCTTCGACGCTAGACTTGGTGGGCTAGGACCATGCAGGCCCAATAGGACTCGGTGGACAAGACATACTACTTTTTCTTCCAGTGGCTTCACTACTCTCATGATTAGGTTGGGTTTTCTGTGGATAGACATCAGGGTTTACTTTTTTTAATTTTTGTTTTCAGTTCTTTTTGGGCTTGTATTTCAGCAAAATTACTTTCAGTTGTACTTGCAATTAGCCTTTTTTAGTAGTACACTTGTTTTCCCCCTTTCAGTTTATTGGGATGTGGTTGGGTGTGTGTGTGTGTGCATACAAGTATTCAGTTAAATGACACCAACATTCATATCGACGACTTTAGTGCTATTCTCCAGCCCCTAGACTTTGGGAGGTGGGCTTAGGGTAGTCACGACACATGCCCTGGATAACGGGCCATGACAATTCATCACCCACATTTTCAAGGAGATATTATAAAATATCATGGTGTGATGGATATTAATTCCCATGAATTAGGTGATTTAGATCACCCAGTTGTCACAACCTAAGGGGGGAATCATTATTATCTCCATAGGGATAACAATTAATTATATGGGAATTAATATTATTTTTTCAACCAAATTTTATGTTTTGGTAACTGTTCTATTAATTAGTTTATAAATCATTTTTGGGTTTTCATAGAATAGTTATCACAGAAGTGAGGTTTTGAATAACTTTTTCATTATTTATTAATTATTAATAAATCATTAAAAACTTTTTAGTAAGAAAAAAATATAAATTTATTATATCATCAATATACAATGAGATTAAAAATAATTTTTTAAGGATACATGTGGTTTGGGGCTATTTTCAATTAATTACTTCTCCTGCCAACTGAACGATGAATCTAGAAATCCTTTATGATGAGGTGGGCTTCCACATTTCACCAATATTTTTGTATTCATAAAATTTAATACCTTATCAAAATAATATATATTAATTTCAATTCCATTAGAAAAAGGAAATTTAGAATTCATTGGATGTTCTACTCTCAGATAGTGATACTAGGAATGAAAAATAATCAGGGATATTTTATGTATTTTCATTCGATATTATCAAATGAGATATTGTGGTTTTAATTTATGTGTTATTCATGGAGAGTTGGAATCTACAATGATCTTCCCACAAAAAAACCCTTCTATTTGTTTATAAAATTATAAACACTTTACTGTTTTGTTACGTCATGTTAATTATCCTATGTAATTTTTCATTGTAGTTAAAAGATTATCATCCCTTCAACTTCTATTTTTAATTGGTTTTAGATATTCCACATTTTAATTGGGATTATAGGTAACAATTACCATATCCCAAAGTTTGAGTACATGGGTTTCTCCCCAAAACTACATCATGTCCCACATCACTAATCTATAGGACCCTAGTCTACACTAAAGCACCCTAGTCATCTCACCCATAGTGACCTCCTTCATCGTGGTTGGCATTAAATTATTGTGGGACCATTCTGTACACCAAATAACTCAAAATTAAAATGAACATGTTCCTCTAGTTTACATAATTCCTGTGCATTGAACTATGTATTGTTACCCTCCTCAATTCCAACAATCAACATTTCCCTTCAGTTTGGTCCACTATCCTACATCATGGTTGCAACCCTATACCATATTCTCAACCATTGTTCCATGGTAACAATAATTAATTATTTTTTTTTGCGGATTGTAGGATTTCGATTTAGTCAGATGTACTATTATATATGATCCTTTATATCATTTATAAGACCTCAATGCACGATACTCCTCAATGATTTTTTGATAGTTCTAATTCACAAATAATATTTTGAATAAAAATATGGTTTCTCTAATTATTTATGAATACATTCATTAGTTGGACTATAAATTTATATGGTCATAGAACATAATTACAATGTTCATGGTTGTAATTTTATGATCACAGAATGAATTTGTAAAATATATGAAAATAGAGAATGACTATTCAAGATTAATGTACTCAGAGAATTTAGATGCATATTATTTTTTAGGATTAACTTTTTAGTTTCATTTTTTCACTATAGTAATCAATTTGAATAGATGGTAATTTTATTATAATTTTAAAACCCTTCCCATGATTGAGTCATTGATGAGAACTATATCAGATATTAGAAATTATAGATCAAGTAACACTAAACAAAACCAAAAACATAAGCACAAATTTTGGGAGATTTGTATCTTATCCAGAATAAATAGATTTTTGGTAATTTATCGCCTCATTTTTATATGTTTTTTACATATTTTTTGTAATGAAAAAAATCATTTGTACACTTCTAAGAAGAAGGGATTATTTAGAAATGATTTTTTTTGAAATTAAAATTTTGTTAATGATTACATTCAATTTTTTAAAGAATAATGTTTTAAAGAAGAGTGAATGTTTTCTTAAAATGAAATAAATTTATAAAAATTGAATTCTCATAGGTTACTTATGGGTGCCTATGATTCATAATATTATTCATGTTACCTATTTTAACAATTATGATGAAAATTTGGATTCCCACATTAAATATATAAACAATTTTTATTTTATTTTAGAATAAATTATGTCCTAAATAATTTATAGTTTTAACTGACTCTTAGAAACAAATTTACAGTTAATGTTTATAATTAGAATTATAAAATATTCAATGAAATTTTATGAGACTCATGTAATGAAAAACATCATTATTATGTTAGTATTTATAAAATTCTTCATAAAAATGATAAATGTGGATTAAATATTCATAGCCTCTAGTCCAATATGATATAATTTGATAGAACATTACTTAATAAATCTTGAATTATATATCATAATTGACTCCTTTAATACATAATAATTATTAATTTATTTGATATTTCCAATATTTAGGGGGGTCTTAAGGTTATACTAAGAGGAGATTTATTTTATATGTACTCTTTGTGATTTTAATTGGTCATCATATGATATGTGTATGTGTAATGTTATATTATAGAATGAATACTATAGTGGGAAAATGATATATTAATTTAGAAATAGATTTCTATATATAGATTAAAAAAAGGATTTCTGACATTGATATTTTTTCGAGAATGTTTTTCTTTATCCCTAGAATCAAACAATGTGTGATATTTCTCTCTTTAATGAAGTAAGCATATTTTTTCATGTGTTCAACAGGAAAACCATTTTATTAGTGTGATTTTTAAAGGATATTTACAATTTTGAATAATATATAATGGTTTAGTTAGAATATATGCGAAAAATATATTCAAGAGAAGATTGTTTTCTAATATGCCTCATAAGATATCAAAATATCCATATAGATCAATTTATCCTAAATGGAGGTGATATTATTTCTTCAAGTCACAAGTGTTATGTAAGAATATATACTCAACACATTGAAAATGTATTCTTTCATAGTTTCTAGGAGGAAAATATTATTTAATAACATTTATTTGGATAGTATATTTATATACCTATATTAGTAACCTTGATCTATTGATCATTTCATGTTATTCTATGGTGAATATTTTTTTATTGAATGAAATCATGGATTTTTTATAATTTAGTAAGTGGTTAGTAGATTTATTAATTATCTTAATGATTAATATTTTATTGAGAAGTAATTGACTATATTGATAATCACGATATTATGATAATTCATAAAGGTTGATAGGAATTTTATATGAAGTTATTTGTAAAATTGAATTTGTCACATAACTAAAGTTATAGACATCATTTTGTCCTTATTCAGTGTATGGTTACTCAATGGGTAGGTGTTTTTCATAATGATAAACATGATTTGGATCTAATTTTATATTAAATGGGCCTTATTTTTGTCGGGTGATAGTATGAGAGGGAAAAATTCCCAAATTTCCTCTTTAATTCTTATGGGTAATCATGATTAGAAATTTATAAAATAAAATTCCTATCTACTAACTAAAGTGGTGTATTATGTGGTAGGTCTATTTCAAACCCATGATGATAAATTTTACAAAAATTGTTTTAATTAGAATATTTTAATATATGCTACAAAAAATAGTTAATGAAATAATACAAAAACATAATAAATCTATGTTTATACACTATGGAAGTGAAACAATAAATTTTCAAGATATGTTGTTTTCAGAATCTAGTTTATGAAACTTTTCATCCTCTGTATTCTCTCTCTAACAAAAAAATTTTCTTTTCTTATGGTAAAGTTATTTATTTAATTAATGGGGTATCTCACACAAAAAGGTTATTTGTACATTGTGTAAAACTCACTAAATGGTCAAGAAGAAGCATACCCACTTTTTAATGCATTAAGAAGGAACCACATCACTAAAGAATAAAATTTCCTTCTCAAAGAGTGAGGATGATATATGAAAATTATAATGAATTTATGACCCCATCATGAAATGTATGAAAATTAATTTTGATGAACAATCCCCTATAATAAATTATTTTCCAGTAAAAAACTACCCCATTAAGCTAGAAATGAGAGAGATAATGAATAAAAAATAATCCTCCAACATCACTCTAAAGATGATGGTGTAGATACATATTCGAGATGATTTATTAAAAGAATCATTATATAGTGTGATGTTGTAAAATTATTATTTTGGAAAAAAAACTCTTTCAATTATTGATGTATTTCTATGTATCTATCCTATTCATAATCTAATTCAGACTCCTCTAAAATAGGTACAAAATAATGCTTGTAGGATTTATACCATCATCTAAAATAGATCCTCGAAAAATATACTAATGATAACAGAAGTTGAATAATTATCTTTTGAAAGATTTTATACTCTAGTTTTGTTAGTTTTTGACATTCCATTAAAAAACACATCACCAAAACTATCTTTTCATCTAAGATATGAGAATTAATTTTTTGTGGCAAAACATTGAACCTATCCATACTAAACCAAAATAAATACCCTAAAATATAACTGTAATCGAAAACACAATGATTGATTCATACAATATCCAATCAAGCTCACCCACAATAGCATATCACTTCCATATTGCAATGAACAATCTATGAATTTTTATTTCCATACTATCTAAAACCCATAATCATCAATGAATTAATGTATCTAACTATCCTATAACAATATTATTCAAGAAGTTTGATATCTTTAAATGTAAAATAGACATTACAACATGACATAACAGATCACGGTGTGAGCTCTAAAAATAAAAAATCTCATATTGAAAAAACAGTAGCATTTCTCCTCTCAAATTGAGGACATATACGCATTATAATAATTCATTGGAGAATTCATTTTTTATGAATTTTAGGTGTTTCATGTCTTGATACCCTCTATAATGAAATTTAATATTTTTATATATCATCACTATTGATATCCTAGTTAAATATAAACTTTATAATTTGAATCCAAATCTTACACATCAACCCCCATAACATACCGATAAACAATTTTATGCTTTATTTTATTTAGGGTTTCTACATTGTGAATTCTTTTACATGGCATGGTTCTATACCAAATGAACCTCCAAAATTTTTTATAATCATCATTTTATGGATTTGATCAATCTTCACATAGGTTCATTCAGTTATAATTAAGCACCCCCATGACATTGATTGAATTTTTTATCTCATGGTACTTGTATTAAAGTTATAGTGGGTAGCCCTATCATATGTGGAGTTAATCTAAAATATGAAATTCATCTAATAGGTTCTCATGATTATTTTTAAAATATCCTCCATATTTTGAAATACAACATTTAATTTTTCCATTGTCTATTTTCTATTTGATAAGCATGTGAACTCCCGTCCATAGTCATGTCTCTCATAAAGTGACACCCCAAACTAGGGAAACTATTCCCCTTTTAAAAGCCCTAAACCATTTAGAAAATTGATCTTATTTTGACAACATAGAAATGCATAATGATCAATCATTTTTCATCAAATTAACTGGTTGATTTTATTTAGTGATTATAGAATTTACTGGCCCCATTTTTATAATAGATGTATTCAATATAATTTCATCATATTTAATTTTACATATACTATAATTGATTAATTTTTTAATTCAAAATCAATAAATCTCTTAAAAAATATCTCAATAACATAAAATCCTAAATAATAAAATTATTATTTCAACATAATAAATGAATTTTATAATAAAAATAATCATGAAACACTTTCTACTACCACCCACCACCCCACTTCCTACACACACATATACCTATAGAAACATTATTACTTACCTTTCCTGAAGCATATAATCTCCACATCATGACAAAGGAAACACATCATAACAATGATTAAAAATAATAAAAAATCAAAAAAATTAACAATGAAGAATAAAAAATTATGTCTTTACTGAAAAATAACTCTTCAACTCTAAATTTTTAAAGAAAAACAAACAATCATACATATTACATGTAATCTTGAATTGAAAAAGGTTCGTTAACATACATTTATCTATTCCTCGTTATAATTGGCATAAAAACTCCGTGAGATATTACTACTAAAAAATCACTATCATCATCTAATACATATTTGTCTAGAGTTATTCTTGTAACCTAACTTC
Organism: Viscum album; assembly: GCA_963277665.1. Classification (NCBI taxonomy): domain Eukaryota; kingdom Viridiplantae; phylum Streptophyta; class Magnoliopsida; order Santalales; family Viscaceae; genus Viscum; species Viscum album. The sequence goes on along the minus strand of OY728143.1, from coordinate 1,704,237,224 downwards.
ATCCACCATAACCATAGGTATTCAAAGAATATATATCTTCAACCAGTAATAGTTAAAATCAACATTAAGCTTGGGGAATTCATTGAAATTAAAATTTTAATCTGTGGCTCAGGGATAGATGGCAATTATTTTGGACAAACAACTCTAAAAAAAGGATATTAAACCCCAAATTAATAAACATGAAAAATTAAATTCCAAAATAAAATACACACATCAAAAAATGAGTCCATATAACACTCCACTATCCAAATCTCATATGATCACAAATTATGTGAAATTTTATAATAATATATATGTCCTAATTTAATAATTATTTGTCATATCATTTTCTATGTAATGTTGTTATTTTTAGATCATTTCTTTGATCGTTGAATTTTTCATAATGTTGGTCACAACAACAAGAGGCACCAAGATACATGATTATATATCCATACCTAAAGGTAGAGAGTAATATATCAATTTCCTCTACCTTATATCTATCCTTTGAACACATTTTTCTTCTCAATGAACGTTATCTTGTCAATCTATGATTTATTTCTTTCTTCTCTTTGTTATAGAATTTTTTATCTTTATATCATATTCAAAAACTCAATTTCCATTTACTGAACTACAATACTATATAATTAAAGATATTTCCATAAATTAATATTAATAAAAAATAAATAATGTTAAAAAATTGAAAAAAAATAATCTAATTTACCTATAATTCCTAAATAAATTTCCCATGAAATGGATCCAAGAAAAATAATGTTCCATATATAATTTTTAATTCATATGGGTAATAATTTTTATAAAATTATATGATAATATTAAATTATTAACTTGTTTTATGAGTCCAAACCAATAGAGATAAATTTTATTTTTGAATGAAATTAAATTAATTAAATGAAAATAATATTTAACAACCTGTGTCATTATAATTTAGCTAAATTAAGGGGAAATTTTAATATTTTTCATTGTGTTAGGGATATTTTTAGAATTGTGTTTTGAAATTTGATTGTGAGAGTTATAATGTATCTTGTAGGTATTTAAAAATTTGAATAGGTACTGAAGAGGATTATTGGGTTCTTTTGTAAGCATAACAACAATATTTAGGAAGCCTTTATAATTTTTCTCTAGAAAAATATCATCATTTTTTCATTGATAAACAATATTTCCTAAAGAGTTCTTGGTAGATGCATCATGTTTATGAATTATAATGTCATATTGTGGCATTTTGTTCACATTGTTGTTGGGTTTTTTGTGTGTTTTTTAAATTAAATATCATTGAATAAATGGTTTTTATCCTTACAAGAGTTTCACATCCTGAATGAAACGTATGGCTAATTTTTTTCCAAATTGGTAGACAATTATTTATTGGTGGTATACAAAGGATGAGGGTATCAAATCATTGTAGAGATAATTATATATACATATAAGGACCCTTTCATATTATCCATCATAAATTTTCATATAGGAGGATAATCATGGAATGATACCTAGTGGAACACCAAGATGAGTGACATTGTGTTCCAGGAGGGGGATTCCAGGTCATTGAGCCTATGAGGATTTTATCTTAGACTATGATGAAGGTACAATGATAGGACTGGAAGGGTTTCACTGTGATGGAAAAGGCATAGGTTTTTGGGTACTTCCAGTAAGAGGTGTCTTATGCCACAACTGAAGTATTCACATAATGACCCATTCTTATAACATGGAATCAAAAGGTGATTCATATTTGTTATTTAAAGATAGTTTTCTATTCCAGTTTACAAAATTAGGGGTAGAAATATTCTCTCAGGGTCCTCCCCTACATAATTTTAATTTGTTAAGGATCATATGAAGAATCTATCTAATCTAATAATCCACCATTTTATACCCTCTATATTCCCCATTGATAGGGAGATGTTATTATATAATTCCACATTGGTTTATATGAATTAATAAATTATTCGTAAATTTTTCCTTATTTATCATAGTCACTAATTATGGTTTAACTATTCTAGTCCTTAGGGGTAATTCCACTGAATAATGTAGAAATAGAATATGAAGGCTATATATTTTAGTTGGATATAGAATAGATTATTCTATAAGGATTACGATGATAGATTTAATAAAGATTCATAACATTATAACAGTGTTTTAAATTTTTTATAAATGTATATATATTTGGTTCAATTTATTTGTTACAATAAAGTATGGAATTTGAGTTTTTTTATTATGGATATGAGTTGATGTTAGGGGTGGTGTTCCTCCTTTCACTCAAAGATTTTGTAATAAGATGACACTATATAAATGATTCCTCGATTATTCTAAATGTATTAACTATGGCAATAGATTCGAAAAAATGAAAAATGAAAAATAATATTATTTTAATTATTTTTTATGATTGATTAACATATTTAGGGATTCATGTTCGTTGGAGATTGTATATATATCTTGGATGAACCTTGGGGATATTGGTTATGGTTATTAAAAGATAAAAAATATTTTTCTTATAGAGGTGGTACCTAAACATATCCATTGGGTTTATATAGTAAATTATTCATTTTTGATATATAGCCAACCACATTTTTTATATTGACCTTTATTTATAATTGAATTGTGTTCTACAAACACCAATTAAAAGAAAATAAGTGACCGGGGTTATGATTAACTATAAAAACATGTTGATTCCTCGACAACCTATTGTTAAAAGAATGATTAAAAATGTATTCTAAATATATAGACCATATATGGATATAAATTGAATGAGTTAATATGATAGATGTTTAGTTATGATTCATTTGATATTTCTAAGATGGGGAGATTTCTAATTTGGAAATGGTTATCATAGGGATATATCTTAGAAAATATTTATTTATATATTGGGTGTGAGTTGAAAAACCTAGGATGACATTGAAATTCAGATCTGATATTTTCCATCTATCTAATGTGATGCCTATGTGGTATTTCATGGAATTTCATGTTTAAAATGTTATGATTATTTTCATTTTGAGTGATTTAATGCACTAAATGTTGTTCTGAGCAGGATTCCACTCAATGGTTCCCAAAATCAGGTCAGTCAAATGGCATCAAGTTTACCTCACCTCATACTAGATGATGTAGACAAGTAGTGAGGGACAAGTGTGTGTCCATGGGAGTACTATTCCCTCATGTCAGATTATTTAATAATGAATAATAATAACTAGATAAATAGAGGAAGCATACGATAAATAATTACCTCAGTGAAAGAATACATAAATAACAAAGAAATACAAAATTATACTCAAAATATAGAAACTGAATCATATTTAAAATTAAAATTTCATGTCACGTCTCTACCAAACATAAAGAATGTTTACATGGATTCTGAAAGTACATTATATAAAAAATAATAAAATGGAATAAGAAATTATACTTAATCCTAAGCTCTAGGTTTGTCATCTGCTACCAAAATCACATATTATTGCAAAGAAGAAAATCATTTTTCAAATACATGATGCTTCCTTTTTTCAACACATACATATATATAATCTACCCTCGAACCAATGAAATACATGATACTATGTGATATAAACCTCACTAAGACACCACAAATAGTGTATATACAAATCCAGATTGTGAATATATAATAAAATAGTGAGCATATATATATATTAAACATATGTAGTAGAAATAAATAACTCACACAAGATTCATACTTATATAGTGAATGAACATGTAATGATTTAATTAATTTTTATCCATTCTATAATAATTATTCAATGTATAAATTGTGTCAATAATAATTCCCAATTTCTTAATAATAATGACAGATAATCCATGGTGTAACCAAGGAATCCTGGACCTAAGGGGTTGGCTAACTCATAGTAGTAACTGATGGAGTTTATAAATAAGGGCTCTAAGTGTAATCTAAGGAAAAAATCTCATGGAATTTTAATATAAAATTTTCTAATTGTTTACATAGATCACGTCTATAGTAATCTCAGGCTAAACAAGAATTGGTACAATGGGGTGAATCCATGGTGCCTCATGTCTGAAGATATCATGTTGGATCCAAGGAGTGTATTTGATGCCTCCTAATATTTGAAGAGATAGTTAAGATATATTATATAATAATTTCATCCATATTATATTATAAATGTACCATGGTCTAATGTCTATTTCTACCAAAGAAACAAGGTCTACAATGGATGTTTTTGAGCGCTAATGAAATTCCCCCTAGAATCCATGTTTGGATCAAGTTTGAATAGTACAATAAATATTAAAAGGTAAATATTCTATAGTCATCACATACATAATTTAGTATTCAATTAAAGTCATTTAATACTCATGATATTTAATAATTCATTAGATTCATTATGTGACATGGTCAATTAGGGGAATGTATCCAAGTTCCATTAATTGTATGAAATGGGCTATGTGTTATGTCATGACCTGACCTGATGGGGCCTATGATAAAAATACCCTTGATGGCCTCTAATAGGATAGGGGGAGGTGACTAGCACTGAGTTGGCATGTCACAGGAATAGGAGGAATTTTCCTAAGGTACTTGTACACACACACACCTACACACAGCTCAATGCAATAGTGTTGAGATTAAAAAAATGGGAAACTAAAATGCATGAAAACCTCAATATCAAACTAGAGTACTGTAGAATTACTAAAATAAATAATTGAAGGAAATTACCACCAAATAAAACTATAAAATCATCCAACCTACTCAGAAGGATGGGATTTCTGTCAACAATAACATCCAGAAAGCTCTGTGGCCCATCTCTGGTAAACACCTCAATTTTTCGATCTCACTAAGATACAACTTATAAAGTCCCCAATGCACTCTGTCAAAAGATATGTGGTATTCACAATAAAAAACATGTTTGGGAAAATATCATGTTGGTGTGAGTACAAAATACTGATTAATCTCCCCAAAAATCTCAAAATAAAAATTGAGAAATTGAAAGGCAACAATCTAATCGACCTAGCCAAAGGGAAATCCAATCGATAGAGAAACACCATCATGGAATTTCATTGGTTTTACTTCAAAATTCATCTAAGTCCATAATTAGTGTCAACCCCAACATGTGAAAACACCATATGGACTATGAGAAAAAAACCCAGATATACTTGTCTCGGACACTATGTCTCATGAGGTTACAACCTCATTGATGGAAACATGATTTCTACTCTAGGATATAACGGTAGAACGTGAAACATGGAGAACACACTCTGTGAGCTCAACCATCTTAGATGGAACCCATCCAAGAGATACACTCTCTCAAAAATGAAATTTCCATTACTAATGGAATGTATGAGAGAATTATCTTCATTGGGAACAACATATTAGGCCCATCTCTAGTTCACACCACCTAAGGTCCTGTCATTGTTACCATGCGAATATCCAATTATAAGGAAACCCAAGTGAATAAGCCAACCACTCACCACTACACACAAATAAGGAAGCCATACTATATACTATGCACCACATGCATCCTCTCTAACAAGAGAAAATAGAAAGACACATACCTCAACATTTCACTGTATTCGAGGGAGTACAACCCCAAAACTAACCTGCAATACCTCTATCACTTCTTCATGGTGTGGTCTACACCTGATTCCTTCAATGGATCACTAACTCAGAACTAGTTATCATGTATATAATGTGGAGGGACTCACTCCTCATAACTATATCCAACAACCAAGGGAGCTTCAACTCCAATGGAGGACCCAACCCATGTTGTTACTCAGAGACAGTGGAGTAATATTATGTATTTGAGGACATGTTCCCTAGAACAATAAAGGAGTACAACTCATAGAAGGGTGGAACTGAACTCTGAAAATACATGGGAAAACATCTTCTTAGTTTTATGACCCACACCCTAACCTTGTAGGGGAGTACCATGTTGTTACTAGAGTAAATGAGCACTGGTATGAGAGGGGAGTATGGACTCTGCTATCTCGTTCACAATGGGGGACCCCCACGCTTACACAAAAAGGGAGTACTGACCCCAGGATTAATAATAGGCTCCCTAGAATGAAAGGGGAGTACAATGTCATACCACCTTTTTATTACATAACATTTCATTACATTTTACAAACATGGGATCTTTAAAGTCTAGTGTTTTGAAAATCAGGAACAAAATACATGAACAAATCATAAATTTTTTTTCTAATAAACATTTAAGGATTCATCATAAGTTCATCCTAATTAAATCTACTATGTCTCATAACCTGGAGACATACATCAAATGAATGGTTGAGCAGAAGGCCTAGTAAGAAAAGAAAGGGAATTATTTTACTTTTGATATCAATAATAACTTGGTGAAAAACAGAACAACATGAGAACTGGAAAAAGATGAATATCAAAATAAAAATAACATGAATTATAACATGAATATGTGGCTACAACAGATAGTTTTCATATTCAAGAACATATCACCAAGGTTCATCCCCAAGGTGTCATAAAAATTACAAAGGTTATTCTCAAAGGTATATTAAAACAAGTCATCTCTAGAGATTAAATTCTATACACAATGAATTTGAGTGATATTAGGGAAAACCATTAATATGTATTTATTTTCATGTGATTCATATAGATCATAATATTACATTTTATAAATAACCTAATGATAATAAAATATGTGGCTGTCATATTAAAAGCGTGATGTTTTATAAAGTACTTAAAAACAAGATCATTATGTCATTAATAACCCATTGAAAGGGAATACAAGTTTTATGTATGTCAATTCCAAAATCAAGTATATAATTTTTTTTCAATTTATTAACACCCATATAAATTAAATAGGTCTTAGTATTCACATATAAAATAAAAGAATTTCACTAGAGAAAGAGAGAGAAATTTTGATATGAAATTTCTACAACATAATGACTAGATAACATGGTTTTAGAGAAAAATAAATATAGAAGGGAAAAGGGTCTCCAATACATATGTGAATCATTTTACAATATAGTGAAATAATAAAATAGAAATAAGATCATGTTGTCGATATTTTAGTGACATACCACATGAAAATGGAACATGAATGTAAAGATAAAATGCGATTTCTTTTATGAAAATTCGGTTGCCTAATGTCATCCTATAAAAATTTATAAAAGAAATTGATGGGAGTGGAAAGGGTATCTAATCTTTTAGAAATAAAATTAATATCAATAAGGACATATAAAAAAATTCCCCATCTTAATAATATGGAATCTAGAAGACACGGTATAAAGAAAGTCATGACTTAATAGAGGAGGGTGAAAGGTTCCCTTACCTTGGAGAGTAACAACGAAAGCTCGACAGTTGGGACCATGTGGGGCATTTAGGGTACCATGGGGGGAATCCTTGGGAGGTTAAAATTAAATATCATAGTTAACAATGAATTTGGAATGAAATAAATGAAGGACTGGGTTGGTATTTATTTCAAAAGTGATGGAATATTTAATTAATTTCCAAGGGACACCTCATTAGTGGTATTTGGAAAACCAGTGGCTTGCCCATGGAATTTTTCCATTGTATTGACTACTTGGGACACATCATAACATATTTTACTATTAAAAAGTCGACCATAATTATTACATCATGATTACATCATTAATGATGTCATTAAACACACCAAAGCTCAAAGCTGTATTTTTACCATTCAGTAAAAAATCAATTGTTTCAAAAAATTCAAAAAAATTCTCCCTAACTATTATTATACATATATAATCCAAAAGTGAACTCCATTTTATAAAAATTGATTTCATTTTAAGTTAAATTTAATAAATAAAATACTAATAATTGACTAATAATTTCTAAAACATTTATTTTGTTATACTATGGTTTAATTATATAACATTACCACTTAAGATGACTGAAGTATATTTATACCTCCTTAGGTGATGTTACAATTCCCTTGATAAAGTTTACCATTAATAAAGATAAAATTTCTATTCCAAAAGGTAAAGTTACTATTCACCAAAAAATTATTTTGATCTTATTGAACTATATTTTCTACCCTGATTATATCTATGTATGTCCAATTTTCAAAAATATTTTCACAGAAAAATATATTTGATTATAAAATACATTTATAATATTCATCAAAAAAACACTATTAATAAAATACTATTCATAAATAAACTATTCATAAAACATTATTCATAAAACACTATTTATAAAATAGTATTCATCAAAATGAATCATCAAAGAAAATTTTTAAAAAGTCTGTCTAGGTTAATTTTGACATTTGAAATTCAAAAATTATGTTTATTTTACATTAATAATTCACTATGTATGAAAAAATTTTGAAAAGTAAAATTTTTTACATCTAAAATAAATTTATCAAATTTTTATTAATTAAACATATACTTTATTAAGAAAAGCTTTTCCAAAACTAGGAATGACGAAATAACAATTTTGTTTATATTAAGGTATTACATAAAGTATCTAAGGCCCCATTACATAGCCCCTTATAACACCGACATAGGACCGAAGTATAAGGTGTGCTCTAGTGATAGAATCTTGGGGCGGCTCAGACAAAATTGCCCGAATGGTGATTTCTATTAGCTTGAACTTCTCTCATATGTGATCCTGTTCAAGCTTCACATGTTGAGGCCTAGCTTGGGATTTGTCTTGGGAAATTCCTTGTGACACAACCTCATTCACAAGCTCTGAAAAATGGGATTTTTGCAGCCCGAGTCTACTAGATGAGGCCATTGACTCTTAATTATATCTTATATAACCATGGCCATTTATATTTATAAACAATAATCATAATATTAAGAGTATAGTTTCCAAAATTCATATTGACCAACGGTCATATAACAGTTGAAACCCACCAATTTCATTTTAATTATTCTCACTTCATTAATTAAATGATATAGTTTTGTTATGTAAAAAAATAAATTAACCCAAAAAATTAGGAATCAAAGATTATTCAAAAGTTCATGTTGATATAATTAATAATCTACCGGAACATAATGAATGGAGGATACACACCGTGGAATGATAGGGGAGGACTGAATCCCATGATATAGGACATACTCCATAACACGATATAAGAGTACCCACTATAACTATACATCTTATGGGGAAGACCCACACCCTAGTCCAATTGGTGAGTTATGACTGCATAGATAGAGGGCCTACAACCTGATCCCATAGGGGAGTAACTACTCAACCTTGCAATGAGTATGGAGGGTCTTCACCCCAACATGGTAAATGATGACTAACCAACATTAAAAACATTATGGGGATTCTCGAACCCTAGTCCATGAAGGAAATAATAAACCCTATGGAAACTTCCTAAAGGAAATTAACCCACACCCACAACATGGGGATTCCTGTCTCTACCTAAGAAGATAGGTAAGGGAACCCTAAATCATTAAGATGTAGGGGAGTACTAGTCCCAATTTCGTTCTTCATAAACTGCACCAATCTCTAATATCAACTCATCATAGATTCACAAGCATCTTACATGATTTGTAAAACCTCGTATCTTAATGGCCATAACATAGGCCACATTTGTGTTGTACACAAAAAAATAATCAAGATAGGCTATTCGAAAGCATGAATCTGAGTCTGAGGGAAAGAGATACAAAATGAAGAATAACCCAAGATGATCTCATTAGAGTACACTGCATGTATTAGGCACAAATATTGTGTGAACCCACCGGAGAACCTAGGTGTGTATCCTGTCAACACAGGTTACAAACAAATGTATGGGTACATCGAATGTAAAGGAGGTACACACGGTGTCCCCCATCACTCACCTTCTAGCCATGTTACCCTTTACACGAGCTGACTGACCATGTCCCTTACACACCATGTATCCCATACTACATGGAATTTTTAGGCTAAACAAAAACATTACTATGTAGTTTTTCTTTGTCAGTGTACTGGACCCCGATTATTTGCACCTTGTTCAGGTGTTAGTACTTAACCATGTGTTTTTACATGGCTAACCAAATCCATATCCCAATTTCACATAGTTTGGGTCACTACATGGTGTGTAGTACCCAAAGTTCATATTCCTTAAATAAGAAGGGCTACCTGGTGTGTGTCACTAGACTACACATCGTGTAGATGGTAATTCTAGTCGAGAATTACCTACATAACAACATGATTCATCCTGTTCATTCACAATACTCACAGATCTACCTAGTAGTTTCAATAACATATGTATTTGGGATCTATAACATTAATACAATGTGTAATGGGAAGTATTTGAAAAAAAACTGAACTCCTCATACCTCTATGGAGAGACATATAAATAGTTAATGAATAAAAATATGAGGAACATGATTCTCCTCAATCTTATGATGATATGTGTCAAGAACGGTGATCGATAAAACCTTGTTTAATTTAGTTTTCCTGATTTCATCCATCATCCAAAGGGATCATATGGGAGTAAAGTGGATTTGATGATCTCCTGGTGTGTGATTCACCTTAGGGTTAGGGGAGAATTAATCATAGATAACTGAAACCAATGAAATCTCTTTTCAATGCCGCATTATCAAAACGATCATGATTGAAACTCCTAGTGCAGGTGACCATATTCTATGCCATGTGTATAAATGAAATTATGAACTCAACCAAACCCTTAGATATCTGATCTGAGTATCCTTACAAAAGATACATACATATCAAGTAAAATTGTCTGTGTGTGACAAAATATATTAAATTTTATTTAATATCACCACATTGAGGCTCCCCGACCCCCAGCTTCCCATACCTACTCAGTTCCCGAGATTGGAAATATTCTATATAATATTCCAATGTATTATGGGTAAAATCCCAAGTCATTTAATTCTTCCACTATATTTGTTTTCATCCCTAAAAATTGAAATACTAAGCATATGTGAATAAACAAAGTTCCCCACTAGACTCATATGCGAACAAGCACGCCATGGGTTCCCATGCTGCTTATAAGCACACACTTATGGAACCACTAAGGTCAAAACATGTTTCTATCATGATCCTTCCATGTAAACATCAAGCAGTAAATGACACATGACTCTCATGATGTGACAGGTGGGAAAGAACCAAACACTGCATTCCATCTTCAATCATGTGTCCTAGCACTACACCAACTCACTTAACTGACATAGATAATGACGGTACACCGCAACTCATATCCCTTGTATGGATTATAAAAAAACCTCCTCAACTATTTTGTGTAAATGTTTGAAACTGAACATGTGAGGGTACTCATGAAAGATACTGGGATACCGAAGAGTAAACAATGGGTCTTACCAAGCCCTTCTTCTTCAAACCTCTAGTCGTAATAGAGATGGACAAAATAGAAACACTGTCACACCAATTAGTTTCATCCTAGTGGATTATGGATAGAAGAAAACCCATCTATAATGTGAAAACACCATAGGGTATGAATTTATAGCTATATAATGATTATACGCAAAGTGATCCATCTCCCAAGGCCATCGCTCAAAAATGTGTCGAGTGGAAAAACTCCACTAGCAAGTATATGACATTCCCTGACACTCCATCACATAACCTCTCCCTGAACATGAAATTATAAGGAACTCGTCCACAATAGATCAATACTATCTACTTTGGTTAGAACTGACTCACCCGCATGGTTTTGGCTAAGTCACAAAAACACATCTCAATGGGGAAAGAATTGGTCTTCCCTGTGAGTTCAAAGCTGCGTCAAACTACCCCACATCCTGCTAGAGTGTGCTGGGTAAAATATTCACACTAAAAACACTAGGTACCAAAAAAACAAAGCACATCCCAAATGAAAACAAGGACTCACTAGGCAGTCAGTCATAACTACCAACATGGTATTCTACTAACATCATGGTTCACCCTTGTTGACCCTCAAACAAGAAGCAAAAAATAAAAATAGTACCTCACTAAAGTGTCTAAATATTTATTCTTTAGAAAGTTGAAAGGATTAACAGTGTACCTATATTCATCTATGAGGCATCTAGATGAATGGACTCTTTGGAAAATAGTTGTACGCACCCACGCCCTCCAACTCAATGAACCTGTTGCAGACCACCTTAGGGTGGTGGTGGAAACACCTAAAACTTACTGCAACCTTATTCCTCTTTACCTACTCCTCAGAGTAATTTCCCACCATGTTGAACTGTTTGTTCGAAACACATCCTCTAAAAATGAAACCTGTTAGCCAGCTCCCTCTTAGCTACATGGTGGGTCAAAACATTTATAGTGATGTGTCCCCAACCATCACAAGTGTTAACACCACCCCTCCTTCAGTTGAACATATTTCCACTACTGCTCATATGATGCAGACTGATCCCCTTGAGTTAGGTCATGGATATACCTCCTACACCGTGATCCTATCACCTTCTGTTTTCCATCCCCCACAAATTCCTCAGTCTCATGAACACTACTGCGGATCACATCAGCCTTTCCATTATCCAATAAACTCTCCACCACTATAGCTCGTTCTATCACTCAAACAATGGTGTGAATGAATACTGAAATCATAGACACCATGATCTACTGACATAAACCATTTTCTATATTCTATGATCTAAAAAATAAATATTGGACCATATCCATGGAGTATCATAATAGGTCTGTGAACCTCTACGAAAACTCCACCAATATCATACTACCAGGATGAATTTATAGAATATTCTTGATTCACATTGATCTTAATGTGGCTTTATAAAACTCTTCCACGAAGAGTCTCTCAATAACCACCCATTTGACAATCCCCTAATCATGAGATTGTATCACCAGACTCCATCATCACCCCAAGTAACCCTAATGAAGGCTCACCTCTAGGACCACAGTATGATCAGGAGGTATCCTCGCTTAATAGAAAACTTATGTGATTGCCTCTCACGAGTTATCTGCAATCTGGGTGTCTAGATCACCATGGTACCTCAGAGATCCCTTCCTCTCATACTCATGTAGCACAATCTACCTATGTGCATCCTCATACTGAACTTCTTGTAGATAATTATGTTTAATATGTTGTGTTACAACAGGAAGAACACCTAGAGGTAAGGCTTCATAATTAGTTCCATGCCATGAAGCCTCATTGAAGGGTTGATTTTCATCACAATCATGCCAAAAAATCATGCATCGATGTCATTGTAAAGGAATCCTAAAAAGGAATCATGATGCACTATATTCAAAGAGCATATTTGTGGATATGAATCAACAAGGAAATGAACAACGAAACCCGATTCCTATATGATGATTATAAAATTTATTTCCCGATGACCAATATCACTATGTACCGAGATGAAAGGTAGGTTATTAGAGTCCTCGGGAATGGATATGTTTACCACTGTAACCACACTATAAACTATGGCATAGGAGCAAAACTCGAAACAACCTAACATTGTCACTGTTAAACCCAAACTAAGATAATGACACTACGATCCCAAAGTGGAATTGTTCTCTTATACCACTCTATCATGAATCCACTCGACATGGCCCTAGCCACAACATTCCAAGACCTCATTCAATTGTCTAGGGGCAAGTTACTAGAACGTAGATGTTATATCACATATAAGGGAAGAATTTTCCTAATGTACCTATTGCAGCGCACCAACACAAACCTCAATGAAATAGTGTGGGGATATAGAATAACAAAAAATTAAAATTACATCGTAGTTCTATCCCAAAATAGAGTGAAATATTAGTGTTGAAAGAGTAAAGGGAAACACAATGCCAAGAAAAGAAAATTGTAAAGGCATCCATCCTGCTCAAAATGAGGGGATCACTATCAACTGAAACTGCTAGATATATCCTATTCCTATATATGGTAAACATCACAGTCTGTCAAGCTCACTATTGTCCACCTTCCATGGTTCCCCCATGGACTTCGTCAAAAGGCATACTGTTTGTAGAAGAAAAAAACGTGTATAATAATATCTAGTGCAGGGGTGAGTATAAAATAATCTGTAGGTACTCCAAAAAACCCCAAAAGAAAAACGGAGAAATCTAAAGGAAATAGTCTCCTATACCTAGTTAGAGGGAACCCCAATAAAGAGAGAAACACCATCTCGAATCACCCTCAGCAGTATATGACGAGTCAGCTCAGTCTAAAAGGAGTGTCAACCCCGACATGTGAGAACACCGAAATTACTCCCAGAAAACACCCAGATACAGTCATCTCGTACTCCAAGTCTCATGAGGTTCCAACCTCATAGCCACCAACATGATTTACACTAGAGACTCTAAAGGTAGCACATTAAATAAAGGGAACACACTACGGTGCTCATCAATCCAAGATGGATGCTTTATGATAGATATACCCCATTATGAACAATCCTACCATTCCTAATGGTACGTCTGAGAGAACATGCTCGATAGGGAACAACATACAAAGTCCAAATCCAGTTTCCATCACCAGAGGTCCTATCATCATTACATTATGGAAAATGAAAGCTAAGGAAACCCATGTTTTGAGGCCCAACCCTCAACACTTCACTATGTTGAGGGATAACTACTCCATAATATTATTTCCATGAATCCTCTCTGATAAGAGAAAATAGAGGGACCCACACCCCCTTACATAACCACAGTCTGGTGAGTACTTCTCCTAACTAACCCTCACAACCTCTGCTACTCCTTCATAGAGTGGACCTCTCTTCAACTATAATGCCCCGACCCCAGTTACCCACAGTCGGTGCATTATTACATAACATTGGCATGATCACAAGAGATCAAGTCCAAAAATACTGATTAGTTTAGTAGCCTTAAAAGTACTAGATACATGCATCAGTTTTACAGTACTTTTTATAATGAAAAATCATTATTGTGTCTCCTCTGAACACACTCATATCCCTTATCTTATCTCTATTGGTCAGTCGTAATATACTTCTTCACATCCCGGGAAAAATTAAACATAAGAATGGGGTGGGATCATATTCTCAATATGGATAACAATATAGTGGAAACTATCATATATAATCATAAACATCTGAGACAATGTATAAGACTAAAACAAAATCCATTTAAACATAAAATTCATCATAATATTGAAATGATAAACAAACTAATTCCATTTAAATATTCAGATGGATATTCTATGAGACGAAAAATCACATGTAATATCAATCGCTAATCTCATAATGAAGGAATGCATAATATTGGACATCATAACCACATAGTCAAGGACTTTTTCCAAGACTAAAAATAAAAAATATATTTGATGCCTTATACTAAGACACTAGTTTCTTTAAAGGGACCAAATGATGCATCGTGGGGCTAAAGAGGTCCCCACCCGTCACTTACTAAGTCCAATTCATTCCTCATGTTAAAATTGTAAAATATAATCAAAAAATTCCTATAAAAACTAGAATACGAAATATAAATACTTTAACCACAAACCATGAATGGTATAAAAATAACACATCCACTATCAAAAATAACTCATTCAATACAAGATGGAAGACGTTATTATAATAAATCAACCTCAATCCTGAATAAAATTCAATTAAGGATATTTACATAGATGAAAATAATCAGTAAAACTATTTTAGAGAAATATCTATTTTTTCTAGAAAAAATAAAAAAGTCACCCAATTTTTCAAAAAGTCATTTAAAAGATATTTTTGAATAAAAGTGTCACATAACACTTTGAAACATTTGGAAGTAATTTTTATTTCAAAACATTCATGTAAATATAAATAAACACATAAAATAGTTTTATAAAATAAGGACATAAATGAGAGAGAATTAGCAGAATAAATCTCAAAATTATATTTTAGTTAAAGAGTTCCAAACCAAATGAGTGACGCTTGAGTACAAATAATATAAAAATAAAATTAATAAATACTATATAATATCACAATAATAAAATTATTAACGATCTAATATGTCAAACAATAGTATACACACCACATAAATGGTAATTGGCACATGACAATAAAGAAGTCTCAATGGAATTTACATTGAGAAGAAATCCATTTTAAAGACTGTCTCCATAGATTATGGATAAATCAATGTTATAATTATGTTTCAAAAATTTACATACACCCAATATGGTTGAGTATTCAGTGTGAATCAGTCATAGTACGTTCACACAAATTCTTGTAAAAACAAAACTAATGACTTGTATGTTTAACTAAATGAATGGAAATTGAGTTACGATTGCTCGTATCAAGTTCATATCAATGAATTGATAATTTATCAATGGGTTGATTATGTTTATTAAAAGAATATCATCATAAAAGATAGTGGAAATTACTAAATAAATAAATAATTAGTTATTTCACACATAATCATGGAGATAAATTATCAATGAAGTATTTATAAAACCCAATGAGTGGAAATTTAAATTTGACATCCCCTTACCGATTTGGTGACATAAGAAACATAAACCAAATGAAAGAAGGATAATACTATGAAGATGTAAGTACCTTTAAATTTAATTATATTAGACCAATAATATATTTTTTGGCAGTGTATACACAAATCAAAAGGAAATAGTGGAAAATATAACATTAATCTCATGGGAATAAAAAGTGAGATGAACACCCTTTACTTGTACTTTTCCTTAGTTGAGGGTAAATTAACCTCCTGTATAATGGTTAAATTATTTTTATTAAATTATTAAAGAACCAAATACATAAATATGATATCACATATGATCATATAATATTTCTTTGTTAATAATATTTCATTAGTATCATTGTGTCAGGTGTTAACTAATTCATTTTCTTTCACGTGTTTTGTTACCTAAGACATGTTAATTATGGATAGGATGTGTTTGATTCATCTCAATAATGATATTAAGTTCATAATTTTTTTTTATTATGAAATTAAAAATATAATAGAATATTTACAATGAGGAATGAAAAATCATAACATTTGGATGATCGTAAGACACATGTACCAATGAGCAACAATATCATTCTATTGATGATACAATCATACATAATTGGATGGAATATTATATATAAAGAATAATTAAAATGTTATATTTATTATTTATATAAATTATACTCATTATTAAACCCATCCAAATAATTAAGTGTGGAATAATAAACTACACCATGACATATTGACGGTAAGCCTTATGTATGCATGTATGGCGACTTTTTCATTCATAGGACAGATATAATAATGAATATGGTTCTACCATAATTATAATAACATCTCAGTATGTATAAGGTAATATAGTTATTATTTTATTATGAAAAAAACAAATATAGAGGAAGTGGAAGAAAAAAGATCTTTTGAAGAGGTGAGGAAATAATTACCTCTTCTTTGGTTGATTCCTTTTGATTTGAAGAAAAGGGATCTTTAGGCTCACATCATGATCAATGTAAGGCCTATAAGATGATGTTAGGGTGGTGTTAAAGATATTTGAATAGGGTTTGGCTAAACCAAATATCATTGGAGGTGTGAATTTGTGAGAAGGAGAAAGAACCTTTTATTCGAGAGGTGAGGGGCACTTTAGGAAGTGATTCAAATATTAATTTATTATAAAATAATTTTTGATTTATAATAGCTCGAAATGGATTTATATCAGGTTTAAGGAGGTTATGGGTCTGAATCCCTTCATCTAATAGATTTTAGTGATGCTTAGGTCACCAAATTAACCTTATCTTCTTGATTAATCAATAACTCAAATAGTTTAACGTTTACCATGTCTTCATGTATTTTTATATTACATGGGTATTATTGTTAAAATTAAATTACAATAGCAACTAACTTGGTTTTTAAATGTAATATCTAAAAATATAAGTCCTTTGGATGAACCTTAGAATTTTAGTAATGTTATATTATTTAATACAATAGTATTTGTTTTAAAAACTCATTTATCTCAATTTTGATAATAGTTAGTATTTGTTTTTTTGAAAGTCCTATCAACTTTATTACTTTGGAAAAAAATCAACCCTAAAATGTCATATTCACCTAAAAAATTAGTGTATGGAAGCAGAAGATTCAATTTACATTTATTTTAATATTTATACCATAAATTATTTTAATATTTCGTTAATAACGTAATTACTGCATCATCATTGTGTCATAAATTAATTTAATTATTTAATGTCTAAAAACTATAAATAAATTAACAGGATAGAGAAAAAAATTATATTTCTAATTAATTTTTATATTCTAATTTTTATTATGTGTAAATCTATTTTAAAAATGGATTAGTTAATAAAATTTTAATTTAACACTTCTAACACTTCTTTAAATAAAATATAATATATGTCCTATTCTAAACCAAATGGATCAAAAGAATCTTTTTTATTTCCTATGTTTGATTTTTGATGAAATAAATGTATCCAATATAATTAGGACTTGTGTTGGGGTAATTGTAATATTATTTTTACCTTTAATTACCCTATTTACTTATAACAGTGGTAAATAAAATTCAAAACCTTGTATTCACCGAAAGATATTTTCATCCTATTGAAAACTATTTTACTTACTAATGAAAATGGTGTATGTTATATTTTTGATATTTAACCCACAAAAGTGGTAAAATTGGGTTTTATGTAAATTTGAAAATTTGTATATAAAGTGGGTAAAAGACGATAAGAAGTTTAATAAAATTTTATATATCTAATCTTATTATAAAATGACTCTAACGAATGAAATTGGATTAATATAGGTAATATGTATCTATTATGAATTTAAAGTAATATTAAATTAAAAAAAATTATTAAAATAAAAATTCTGTTTTAAATAAAAATTTAGTTTTTTTAACTATTCATCAATAATTGAAAGTTTTCATAAAAATAAAAAAAATTTACCCCAAGCTAATTTTTATATTTAAAATTTAAAAATTAAGTCTATTTTAACAAATTCAATTTCTACTATTGTCTAAAACTAATTTTATTATATTTTACACAAGTACATAAAATTAAATCTTTTATAAAATTGTTTTTATAACTGTTTTAACCAATCATATACATTTCATTATTAATATGTTTTATTTATGTAAAACCATTATAAATAACATTTAAAATTTATTTTTTACTATTCATATTATAATATTTAATTGATAAAAAATTATATCATTTGGATAAATATAGTACTAATGTTTGGTTTTGCAGATACTCAATCTTCTGTATAACGCAAACCAAGACAGTATTGCATGAAATATTATTTGTTATGTTACTTTAAGGTGATAACGTACAATGAAATCATGGGTTTTTACATTCTCCCCTCCTTTAATAAATTGTGTCCTCGCAATTTAATATCGGGATTGAAAAATAGAGGTATGACATTTCAAAATATCTTAGTTGAAATCTCAAATAAAAAAATGGATTAATAATGCCTCTATTTTAAAATAAATAATGGTAAGTATGATGGTTAACAGAAAAAAAAATACTAGGGTTCCATATAGGAAAACATGTATATGAAATAGAAAACTAACCATCAAGTTCTGATAGAGAGTGATAGATAATATTATTAAGAGAAAGTTTAAAATATGATAGCCATAAACTAGTGATGCGTTAAACGGTGTTTTATTACCCTGTAGGAAGTGTAAATGGACAAATTTTTTTTATGTTCCTTTTCATAATGAAGAGGTATTTATTTATTATATTGACTAAGAACGTAAGGATATATACATACTTTACTGGTATAGTATCATCCTTTAATAAATTTCTACCACAAACTCATCTTTTCTCCTAACGATGAGTATTCAGGATGAGTTGGTCATGCTGGAAGTGCTAGAATCAACATATAGAGAATTACATAATCCGAAAAAGTTGAACTATATTTTCCATTACTGCAAGACATTACCCCAAACTAAAATGTTTAGTAAAAGATAATATGATCCCCAAAAAGAATAATCCTTTAGAGAAAGAAATACTACGCTTAATTTAAAAAATTAATCAGTCAATTCCCAATGTTTAAAAAAGACCATTCAATAAACAATTTCCTTAAAATTATTCAAAACAATCCAAACTATATTTGAATCCCAAAATTCAAAAGGATTTGATTACATTGTCTTCCAAGATAAATCATAACATTTATCTCCAAATAACATCGAAAACTCATAACGTTACATACTTAAAAGTAATTAACCTAATCACGTATTCTTTATGATAGGTTAATCATTTCCATAAATAACTGAAATCCCTATAAGTCCAAAATAAAAACATAGAATCTTCAAAAATAAAAATCCACCATTACAACTCAAATGAAATCATATTGTATTCAATTTTAATTTGGCATATAGTTTTCCCAAAAGAGCGAATGTCTTCAAATATAATATTTATCACTTAATCACCAAATAATTTTCCTAAAAAAATGACATCCATTTGATAAATCATAATTTCACAAATCAATATATTATTTCTCTATAAAATCATTTATCTAAAATGAATTAGTCATACTAACCATGGGATTCACGTAGTCTAGTGGTAGGCGATAAATCCCAGTCACACTTTGGTTTTGGTTTCGTTTCTCGCAGCTTTGTTCAATGCGATTGGTTGTCACACGGTCTATGTGTTTTCCTTTTTAAAAAACTATATAATTTTATAACATTCCCAAAAATGAGATAAATTCCAAAAAAATAACCATAACATATGTTTACAATAAATATTATCACATATCTCGCATTTTCATCCAAAAATTAATAACATGTAATTGCATCGACTTCAAGGATCATATAAACACAAATGTTTCATCATAATTATACCCACAAAAGAAACAAAAATCCTTCCTCAAATAGCATTTTCACATAACAATCTACAGGGTTACTCAAACAAGAGTCAATTCTACCAAAGTAACCTAATCAACAGAAATGATTAATAATTTTAAACATTTCGCCATCCATTTTTTCCACATATTTTCTTCCTTTACCTATAGGTTATCCAATAAAATATTGCATTGACTTGGGTAAGGCCCATGTCTCATAAATTTATATAAAATGAGTGTAAACTTACTCTTAGAATCATCCTGATTTTCTTCCATAGTACAAATTATTTTCCCCAGCAATTCATTACTTTATGTCCTTTTTTCACACACAGAAATCATTTCTTTGTTCCATTGGGACACTTTCCTTGCTGTACCCTTCCACAATTCTCGTATGATTGAAATTTGGATTTCTTTTCTCAACGGTCTCCACTGCAGGAGCTCTTAAAATTATCTTCTTTGTCATATTTTATGAGTTTGTGAGTTGGTTAATATATTTTTTCTTGATCATATATTTGGAAAACTGATTCGGCATGAACATGATATCTTTTACACCTATCAAAATTCAATTTCATTTCTTATTTCCTCAACCGTTCCCACCTTTTACAACATGTTCAATGTTACTATGAATTCCTTGGAAACCATCCATTGACTAAAACCAGAAAGCATAGTGTGAGTAACAATAGTCATAAAAACATTTAGAGAATATAATGACACCTTATTTTCAATCTAAAACACCTTTGGATTTAACCATGATTATTTATTCTCTTCTTATATTAAAATCTTCCAAATCTCTTTTTAAATAAAATGTTAATTATCCAAATCATATCCCCTAGGATTGTCAAACTAGATGCATAGTAAGACGCATTGTTGTGTACCAGGATACCTCTGGTCAAGCCTGAAACGCCTTGCCAATGTTTTCACTCCGAGGTACATCTCTACCAGAACCACATCCACATAAAGTATCCAGATAGAGATTTATTTGCTAGAAGACTAAATAATATATACATTACCAAAATTCATATAAGTTGTTGTGCCCAAGTGATTGAATTTGTTGTCAATAACATGTCACTAAGTGTCAACTGATGAAGTAGAGCTTGAAGACTAATGGTTGAAGATGCATCATAAACTCACACAATTGCAGAGCTAATCTTAAAGTTACAAGACTTGTATCATGATGATACAATGCCACAACATTGTTAGAAGTACATGCATTATCATCACAAAGCATGAGGAAGTGAAAATGAACCATCCAAAGATACTAAGTGGATGAAGTGGTTTCATGAAGACCGTGCACTATCTCTTAGTGCATGAGGATTTGAAGATGATCCAACCTTATCTATCATTGGATTGAAGAAGAACATTGAAGATCAAGTGATTTATGATCAATGGTTGATGAAGATATTTGAGAGTTTTTTTTGGTATTTCATCTTCTAATAGGAGAATGAGAAGAGATTTTAAAGAAGATAGATGGAATTCCAATGAAGAAGAGGAGAATGGCTTGATGTGTCTTGTTATACTTTAATTGGTAATTTAACCAAGTATATAAGGAGGGAGAGGAGCTTATGCAAAAATGGGGCCAACCCACGAGCTGGCTACCCAATCCTCAACCCAAAGCACATGTCGGACTAGGTCACCACGCCCATGAGAAGGCCTAGGAAAAGACAACTGTAGGAGGCATGGCGCGGGTGCCACACAGTGATGAACCCGTGCAGTATGGGTGCTAGGTGCGCGCCCGGAGGAGCAGAGTGGGCTCTAGAGCACGCCCGCAGAAGAACCGGTGAGGGGCGGCACCAGAGGCGGAGAGGAGATTACTGGGCGGTGTTCGGGAGGCTCTGAATGTTAAACTGAGAGAAAATCGCGGGGCGTTTCGATGTGGGAGGAGTTTTAAAAACGCGGAGCTGATCTATGTTGTCCATATGATCCGCTTTTAATCGCAGCCACTCATTTAATCCTGTGGCGCTGTGTTATAATCTCGACCGTCGGAGATCATTAAAAGACGATCCAATGGTCGTGGCATCATCACCTACCTCTCACCGGCTGAGGGACTCCCCGCAACGTCTCCCGAAAACTAGTGCCACCTGAACGATGGAGAAGAAGCTCCTAGCCGCCTCTAATGAAGTGAAGGCCTCCATTGTGTTCGTTTCCACCTCATGAACACATGCATGAATTAAAAGTTGCATGCATGAAACGAGATGAAGATTTCGAATGTGACTGAGGCAAATGAAGTTGCTGAGGCCATGTGGATCCATGCGAGATTCATGAATGAGAGTCAGGTATATAATCTTGAATTCATACATGAAGGTTGGATCCCACGTTTGGAAAAATGAAACACCCGGGATACGTGGATATCTTTAAACGCGGGTTGAATATTTTTTAACGAACCGAATATCTCGGTTATTCAAAGGAGTGATTCTCAGGCATTCAAAGTTTTGATCTCATGGCCTAGATTGATCTCCTTGGCTATAAAAAGAGGATCCTATGTACGAGGTTTTGTTTCTTCCATCATTGAGAGGGAGCTCCTGTTTTTCCAAAGAAAAATAGCAACTGTGAATCCCTCTGGTTCGCAAAGGGAAGAGGTGTCCGTGAAAGTCTTGTGCGTGAAGAAGAGGTGTCTCGTGCATCCCTTGCGTGAAGGAGTCTCGTGCAGGTCTTGTGAGAAAGGGTTGGGTAGAACCCTTTGGTTCGTGGAAGTGGTCGCGCATCACTTGTGTGAAGAGAGGAAGCGCGAACACCCTTGGTTCGTGAATGAGGTGATACACACCCTCTGTGCGAAGCATTCCACAAGCGCGCGACAGGTTCTTTGAACCCTCGCCGTGTCTTTGTGAGGAGTAGCCCACGGGAAAAACAACCGGTGTATTAACACTCTTGTATTTCTTTTGTGAAGACAGAATCACGAACCTCTATGGTTTTCTGAACAAATTTTTATCTCACCCGAAGAACGAAGGAGGAGAACTTGTGCTCTCTTGTTTTGCACGAAGAAGAAGAACTGTTCACTCTTGTTTTTCACAAAGAAGGAGAACCTGGGGCCGAGTGTTGTCTCATAGAGGAAAACATGCTTGAGGCCGATGCCTTGATAAGCTTTTGAGAAGAATCCTTCACACATATACTATTCACATACCCATTTGGGTTGTGTGTGATATACATGAAGGAGGGTGCTTGCATGGTGGAGTACATATGCATGCAAACATAAGAACAAGGTGTGTGAGAACATATGAAGGAAGAGAAGAATTAATTGGGAAAAGAAGAAGGTTTGTGCATGAGATATATGCATGAAATCGTGTGGGGACATGCATATTGAACAAAAGTATTGGTGAGCAAGACCGACAAGTTCTCCTGGAGTTTTTTGAAGCTACTTGAAGAATTGAACAACACATTTGAAGAAGAGAAGTGGAGCTGTGAAGAAGAAGATGCTGTGATGTTGGGGGGTTTAACCAACTTGTAATTGGGGGGTATAACCAATTACTATGTAAACATCTTCTGGCTTAGTAAAGAATCTGTGTTGGGGAGTGCAACGAACACGGCAAGGAGTAGGTATTTGTATCGAACCTTGTAAATCATTGTGTTCTGAGCTTTCATCATCACTGCACCACCAAAAGAGTAGATCTGGGCCTTAACCAGCCACAAAGGTTGAATTGATCGTTCAAAGGGAACAATTATTAAAAAAAAGATTATCACTGATTCACCCCTCCCCTCTCAGTGATCACAACTGATCTAGACATTTCATAAGTTAATCTATACTAATCCTAAAAGTCTATCTTTGGATAATGTTCTATAATCAGAGTTTATCTATATTTTATTTCCAAGGTTTGTACTACACTTCATCTGATACGAAATACAATTCCCTAAACCTAGTTACCCATAGTCGGTGTATTATTACATAACTTTGGTGTGATCACAAACGATCATGTCCCAAAAGACAGATCATTTTTTTATCCTTATAAGTACTAGATACATACATAATTTTTTACATTACATTATAAAATAAAAAATCAACATTGTGTCTACGTTGAACAAACTCATATACCTTATCCTATCCCTGTAGGTCAGTCATAATATACTTCTTCGCATCCTAGGAAAAATTAAACATATGAAAGGGTTGAGCTCAAATGATGAGTAAGGATAACAATATAGCAGAAACAATCATAAATAAGCATAAACATTTATGCCAATTTATTAGAATAAAAAATAAGAAATTTAAACATAATCATCGACATAAAATGGAAAAGATTAATCAAATAATTCAATTCACATATTCACAGGATTATTATACCAGTCGAATAATCACATGTAATATCAATAGATAATCTCATAATGATGGAATGCATAATTCCAGACATTATAACCTCTTAGTCAAATCCTCGTTCCATGACTACAAATAAAATATATTGTCAAGGCCTTGTTCAAAGACACTAGTTTTTCTCATGAGACTTAACGATGCATTGAAGGGCTATAGTGAGCTCCACTTATAACTTAATAAGACCAATGAATTCATCATATGAAAATTTTGGAACATAATCTAAACATTCATATTAAAACTAACATATGAAATATCAATACATCAACCACAAACAACGAATGGTTTAAAAATAGCACATACACAGTCAAACATAAACCATTCAATACAATATGGAGGATTGTATTATAATAAATCATCCTCAATCAAGAATAAAATAAAATGAAGTCTGTTGACATAGATTATAATAACCAGTAAAACTATTTTAGGGAAATATCTCCTTTTTTGGAAAACATTTAAAAGTCACAAACTTTATCGAAGTAGTCATTTAAAAGAGATTTTTTAATCATAGTGTCTCATACCAATTTGAAACATTTCAAGGGAATTTTAATTTCATAACACTTATGTCCATATAAACAAATCCTCAAAATCATTTTTAGAACATGGACATAAATGAGAACCATTTAGAAGAATAAATCATTAAAATGATATTTTTGATAAGGTGTTCATAACCAAATGAGAGACGTTTGAATACAAATAATTGAGGAATTAAATTTATAAAAACATTATAATATCATGATAATAAAGGGATTCATGATATAATATTTCAAAGTAATGAATATACACCATATAAAAGTAAATTGGTTCATAACAACAAAGAAGTCTCAATGGAATGTAAATTGAGACAAAATACCTTATAAACACTATATCTGTAGATTGAGGACACATAAATGACATAATTATGTGTTGAAAATATAAATACACTCAATATTATTGGGTATTCAGTGTAAATAAATCCTAGTACATTCACACATATTCTTCTAAAAACAAAACCAATTACATTTATGTTTAGCTCAATGAATGGAAATTATGTTTAGATTTCCCTTATAATGTTTATATAAATTAGAAGGTGAAGTTCCCATTAATAATAAAGTTGAGGGGCACTTTAGGAAGAGATTGAAATATTAATTTATTATAAAATAAATTTTGGTTTCTAATATCTCCAAATGGATTTATTTAGAGGCTAAAGTGGGGATTGGTTAAAATCCTCTCATAAAATAGATTTTAGACAACATTAGGTCACCATATTAACCTTATCATTTAGATTTAACTATTACATAAATAGTGTAACTTTTACCGTGCCTTCTTGTATTTTTATATTACATGGTTAATATACATTCTATAAAATTCCAAGAGAACCTAAAGTGGTTCATTAATAACTTTTCAAATATTATAAAAGTCCTTTGGACGAGTCTTAAATTTTTTATAATATTATATAATTCCATAAAATAGTATTTGTTTTAAAAACTCATTTAAGTCAATTTTTACACTTTTTAGTATTTTGTGTTTGTGAAACTCATAAAAACATTATTACTTCGAATAAATACATCAAATCAACCCTATCATGTCATATTCACCTAAAAAATTCGTGGATTTCACCAAACGTTTAAATTTTAATTTTTTTAATATTTATAAAATCAATTATTTTAATCTTTCATGAATAACGTAATTACTACATCATCATTGTGACAAGACCAAATTTAATTATTTAATGTATTAAACTTTTAATTAAAACACCATGAGGTAGGAACTATTTTTAGATTTATAATGAATATTTATATTTTAATTTATCTTTTGTGTATATCTATATTAATAAAAATTAGTTAATAAAATTTTAATTTAACACTTTTAACACTTCATTAAATAAAATATATTAAATGTATTAGTCTAACCCCGATGGATAAAAAAGGATCTTGTTTTTGTTATAAGATTTATTTTGGTCGAAATACACTTATCTAATAAAATTAGGACATTTTCTGGGGGTAATTATAATATTATTCTTACCTTTAATTGTGCTATTTACATTTAACTGTGGTAAATATAATTCAACAGTTATTATTCACCAAAAATTATTTTCATCCAATTGACCCTCATTTTACATACTCATGAAAATCATGTGTGTAAGATATTTGAAATTAATCTCACAAAAGAGGTAAAATTACGTTTTAAGAAAATTTGCAAAGGTGCCTATAAGGTGGGTAAAAGATGTTAATAAGTTCAATAAAATTTCATATATCTAATCTTATTATAAAATGAATCAATGAATTAAATTGGATTAATATAGGTATTATATATCTATTTTTAATTTAAAATAAATTTAAATTTAAAAATAATTATTTAAATAATACATCGGTTTTGAACAATAGTGTCGTGTTTTACACTATTCATCAAAATTTAAATGTTTTTATAAAAATACCAAAAATTCACTCTATGCTAATTCTGATATTCTGAATTAAAAAACGAAGTCTATTTTACCATATTTAATTTTTAGTAGTGTA
Organism: Viscum album; assembly: GCA_963277665.1. Lineage (NCBI taxonomy): Eukaryota > Viridiplantae > Streptophyta > Magnoliopsida > Santalales > Viscaceae > Viscum > Viscum album. The sequence goes on along the minus strand of OY728143.1, from coordinate 1,704,209,866 downwards.
TAAAATTAATTTTGTTATTGTTCACAGAAGGACATAAAAAGTAGTTATTTTATATAAATAGTATTTATAAATATTTTAACAAAACATATACATTTCATTATAAATATGTTTTATTTATGTGAAAAAATTATAAATAAAAAATAAAATTTATTTTTTACTATTCATATGACAATATATAAATGATAAAAAAAGATATTGTTAAAATAATTATAATAATAATGTTTTTTTCGGAGAAACAGAATCCAGTGCATAACGCATTCCAAGTTGGTGTTGCGTGCAATATAAGCTATTAAATTATTTCCAAGTGATAATGTACTATAAAATCATGGGGTGTTACATCATCCCATCAAGGGAGAACACACTCTTAACTTGGTATTGTTCGTAAAAATGTAGGGGAATTATTTTTTAAAATATATCCAACATTCGAGGGAGATCCACCTCCAATGGAGGACATGCTCTCCACTTCTAAATAGAGATAGGGGAGTACTACTCCATAAGTGAGGACCTGCACCCTATAAAGATAGGGAAGTTCCACTCATAGAAGGGAGGACCAGCACACTGATACGAAAAGGGAGTAGTACTCTATAGATTGATGACCCGCACCCTGACAATGATGGGGAGTGCCACTTTGTAGCTTTACAATCCACACCCTGGTATGCCATGGGAGTACCGAATCTTCTAGATCATTCTCTACGGGGGACCCATGACCTAACACTACAGGGGAGTATCGACCCCATGCTAGAAGAATCACTCCCTCTAATGAAATGGTAGTATTGACTCTACCGGAATAACATGTTTGGAGGACCCGCAGACTGAAACGACAAGGGAGTACCGAATCCAAGGATATAGGACCTGCAACCTAACACTATAGGGGGTTACCCACTATATCTACGTGTTATATATTGAGGACCTACACCCTATTACAATGGGGGATTTCGGAATCCCTAGATAAAGAACCCGCACTCTGATCCAATAAGAGAGTACCTACTCTACCTTCCAAGGAGTATGGAGGACCAGTGACATACCATGGTAGGGTAGCACTGTACCACTTTAAAAACATCATGAGGAAACCTGGACCCTATGTACATTTAGGGAGTATCAACCTCGGAGGGAACTACTTAATGGTAACAAACTCGTGCACAAGACATTAAGAGTTTTAACTCTATTTATGTAGACAGGTAAGGGAATTTTGTACCATGATGATATAGGGGATTACATGTCACATCATCTATCTTCACAAACATCACAGATCACCAATATTAGTTCAGTATTGCTTTAAAATAATCTTGATCTATTTTTTTCACCTTGTATGTATTTGGATATAACGGAGGTCAACATCGTCGTTTATGTGGAAACCACTCAGGATAGGATATTCACAAGCCTGAATATGAGTCCTAGAGAAGGAGATACTAAAGGCAGCTGACATGAGGAGGATCTTCTAGAAATACAAAATGTGCAATAGGGAACACGCTAAATATGATCCCACTCGAGCACCTGGTCATGTATCCTATCAACACGGGTTACAAACCCATAAATGGGTGAATGGTTTGTTGGGGTGGCACATGCCATATCCCTCATCAATTAGCCAAGGGTCATGTTCCCCTTCCATAGGGATTGGCTGATTGTGTCCCTTACATGTAGTGTATTCCATACTACATGTTGTGTTTAGGATAAATGACTACCTTCTTATATAGCTTTATATTTTCCATGTAATAGACCAAATGTCTTTTTAACTTCACCATATGTCAGTACATGACCATGAATTTTCACATTGCTAAACCAAGCCATGTCCCATGGTCACATGGTTTGGTTCACTACACAATGTGTAACCAGAGTAAAGGATGTGTATTACCGAATGTTCCAATTCCAAAATATTAAGGGATACATTGTGTGTTTCATAGAACTATACATTATGTAGAGGGTAATTCTAGTAGGGGCCTATGTGAAAAATTTCGAAATTCATCATGTTCTTTTCCAAAACTAACAGATCTACCAGTGGGGATCAATAGTATTTTTATTTAGGCTTTTGAACTTTAGTACGATTTATTACTTAACATATTAGGACTAAAACAAAAATATGCATACCTCGATGGAAAAATTTAAAATCCAAGGATGAATACCGTTGTCCAAATCATGATGCTCCTTGATCGAATGAAAATCTGTGTCATAAATGGAGATCGACAACACCTTGCTTCTTCGATTTGGTTAGTCGTCATCCATTGACCAAAAAGAGGAGATGGGAGGAGAGGATATTACCTCCCCTCTTGGTGTGTCCTTCTCCTTAGTGTGGGAGAGGGTAATAATTGTTTTAATAAATTAAAACCAACTAACTCCCCTTTCAATGACATTTCACCAAAACAACCCTGATCAAAACTCCCAGCACGGATGACCATAGGACACCCCTAGTGTAAAAATGATTTTCTAAACTCAACCGAACCATCAAAAATGAAATCTAATTATCCATATGGGTGTGAAAAAAGTTTCATTAAAACTTTAATGCACCTGAAAAAATTATATTTAATATTTTTATCATCACTTCATTGAGTCTCCCTGAGCCTAGGATTCCTACACCGACTCAGCGTCCATCTTCAGAAATATTCTTCGGAATATTCCTCAGTCTTACTTGTAAAAACATGATTCATTACATGATATCTATATATATACATGAAATTATTTTAATTTGTTTTTATTTTATTACCCTTCATCCATGGTGACATGTTTAAATGGGACATGCAAATGATTCAATTCAATTTCATAATTATTTATTTTATTCATTCAATTCCATTCATTATAACATAAAAACATGATTGTGAACATTAAACCAATACTAATTTATATATAATTAACTAAGGCAGAGAATATCTATTGATTTAAATTCCATATAAAATTCGAAATATTCATTAACTAATTAAAACACATACCTTATTAAGGCTAGATCATAACACGCATGAACTGTGGCACAAATGGTTATAACAAATTCATAGAAATACTAACTGGAAATTAATTTTTTATTTAAAGGAAGGCGTAGTATCATAAAACCAATGGAGGGTATAGATCATGGTGGACAAAATTAATGAAATAGTATGGAATCACAATGTATAATTTCCTTGAATTCGTGAGGTATACACCCTAAGATTGTGTAAATGATCAACCTCTCATCAAGCATTCCACCCCTAGAAGAGATGTTGGTCGTAATGTTATCTCATCTAAAACAATACCCAACATGACTTCCCAAACTAATTTTAACTTTACAACATGTGATGAGTAAGATCAAATCCCAAGGGGGATCCTCATTCCCTTTGTGATGTTAGACCAACCCCATTGAATCATATTCAACATCCACAATCTATATTTTGTAATGATCGTATAGCATGTGACTAGTTTACATGGATCTTTCCTATACAAGTATGGATTTACCTATCCCATAAAATGAAATTTACCACAGTACAACTAATCTATTATTTTCTCTTACAGTGACAACCCATAATGATCCCATCAAATCATGATCCTTCAATATTCAGTTTTGAACCTTCCATTGGATGACTCAATCTTATCCCCCTGTCGTGTTACTTAATACTTCTTCTCATGGTCATGAATGGTGGAAGTAAGAGCCTATGAAGTGTGGAAGAATCCACCCATCCATTATGAATCAACCCCATGGTGGCCATATCTCAGAACAAATCAATGAGAAACTCTTTCATAGAACTCCCTCAGCTATAGATGTTCATATTCATACACATATATTCCTAGATCCCTTTCTCTGATCAAAATTTATTTAATAGGTTACATGAAGACTCAGCCCAAGGCCTTACACAGTAGAGACATCAAGATTCTAGGGTAACCCCTTTCATAGGAATAGTTTAATCCTTTGAGAGTTCCTAATTTTCATCTTCCGCATAGAAAAATTCATCTTTGTTGGGATCTATTTGCACAAAGGTTGTCTTTCTTAATAATATGGTACATATTAAACAAGAATCAATTACCTGATGTTCTGAATATTGAAACTGTGAGATGGAGTACCCATAAAAACATACCTATCCCATTTTCTCATCTTCCAAATGACATCACAAAAATCTTTCTAATCTGGATTGATAATGGAATCCATCAAAAGCGTATACTAGCATTTCTCGCTAAAAGAAATTGTTGGGTTAGGGATTCCAGGGGAAAACATATTCTTACATATCTAGTTCTTCTTCTAGAGCATAATGTTTCTGAATCCCAAAAACCATCTATCATGCTCTTACAGCTCCTCAATGTTTTTTATAATGCACCAAGATAGGATTTAATTACTCATCATTCGATTATCCCAATCCTCCCTTATCACCCAAGAGGTGTAATAGCGTTCACACACTTTTTAGGTGAATTTCATTGATGTACCAACCCCAAATGGAATGGAGATCATATATGAATAGTGGTATAGAATATGAACTCAAGGATTATAATAATGGAATACTAATTTTAAGATGATCCACTCGGTGATACCAATTTGTGTACATCGATTACAATTTTTAAACTATGATAATTTTAGGGAAATGACATGGACCGCATAACTCAATCCTATAAAACTCTACTAATCTAGTAGAAACCACTAGTTTATAGAGTGAATCATATTGAAATAGATGAATGTATCTACACTTTGAAAATGAGGAAAATGAGCCACATAAAAATATCATTATTGAGAGGAAGAATAATGATAAACTGATCCAAAGGATTAGAGAGTGTACTGGTGGATATCCAATAAGAATGGTAGAATTCAGATCATAGCTTGGATGGAGGTGTTCCATCAACCCATAGGTGGTGGAAATTTTAATCTGTCAACATGAGGTAAGAGATCATTCAGTATCTAGTGGTGAAAATAAGAAACAAGTGTTTCACTAAAAAGGATTTTAATTCCATATTAATTATTTTACCCAATAACCAGGTGGTCTCATGGTTTTTCCAAATGGTTGTCCAATCGTTGAACCAACCACGTGAATCTCATAGCCTCTAGTGTTAACCTTCATGGTTGACCTCATGGATGGATAAATAATGCACAAATTATCCCATTTGGATCTGCAAAAAATTTTAGACAACCCACGTTGGTGTGAAGCACATGGTGCATGGTTAGGTAAAGTCGTGCACCTTGATTTTCCCTCCAAAACTCCCTTCATGGTTAGAAGAAACCATGTGGGTTAGTCTACATTTTTTCTTCAAAAATCCTTCCCTAGTGATATATTCCATCGAATGTGGGTTCTGAGATCTAAAAAATCCCCAGACACCAATAAAAGATCTTTGATCTAATTAGGAATGAATAATATTTCTTAGATAAATGATTAAACAAAAATCTGAACAATCTATACCACATAGGAAAAACTGGTTCTTAGAGTCTTCCCCACATTAAAGGAACTCATCCATCAGTTCACTTCCATGAGCGCTAAATCTTCATTTCAGAAATATATTAGGAACATACTGTTAGGACCAAAAGGGGCCAAAATACCCTGAGGGGGGGGGGTGAATTAGGGTATGGACATTCTATTTCAAAATCCTTCTTGCCCCAGTAGATCTTGACCTCTATATTATAAGGTTCCTTTTTTTCTCTTATATGTTTATGTTGATAACTTCTTTTTATCGTTATCTGATGGTTATGCTTTAGATGTAATGCAGTGAAGCAACCAGGAAGACACAAAATTTATTACTTGGTTCACCCTCAGTGGGCCACATCTAAGGAGCATACAACAGCGATGTTCCGCTATACCAAATCTACTAAAGATCACTACCAATTTACAAGGATCATGATAGATAACTTCTTTTCCCAGGCTCACTGCATTTACACGGGTTAGGGTCAGCTCACTACTTTCCCAAGGGTCACTCCTTTAGTCTCTCTCTGGATCACTTTCAGTGGAGAGGGTCACCTTCTTCCCCTTCCATTGATCACTGCTCAAGAAAGGATCCACACAAAGCATATAAACCTATAGGTCTCTTAATTATCATTAATGAATACATCTTCTATTGTATGTAGATGCTCTGTTGAATTCCAACATTCACCCGTAGTTGAATCTCACTTTTCACCGAAGGTATCCGGAAATCTTCTAGCTTCCACGCAACCCTGAATCATTGCTGTTCTTCAACCATACCTGACACCATTCTCCAAGATGGTGCGCATATCTCGACGTGAAAGATAAAACTGGTGTGCATGTTCACCTCGACCACTTGCGCGACACTAGCTTCTGCAACTCCAAACCTGCGCGACTCACACCCTTTTACACCAAAACAAAAACTAGCCCGCAACCACCAAATGTCGCAATTCTTCAAAACCTGGCGCACAAGTGTCACCAAAACACTTTCCCAACACCCCTTTTTCATCTCCAAACTTGGTTGACTCCCTTCCTTTCCCTCTCAAACCACTCTTCACACGCAACAAACAACTGGTGCGCACCATCTACTTGTGCGACCACACCCCCACTTGCGCGACCACCGCACCTTCGCGATGGGAGATCTGATTTTCTCTAAGTGTTTAACTCTACTGAATGAGGATGGTTCAACCTTTATTTATAGTCATTTTGACACCCTACATGATGGTGTTCAAGTGTCCTCTTGGCGCGCATGTGTCTACACGCAAGTCTCTGTCGCCCAAGTAACTTGCGCAACCAACCTTAAAACATGGGTTCCTCTTTTACCTTTTCCATATATTTATGTTATGATCTTGAAAAACATTTGGTGCACAATTTTCATCTCCTTCAAGATAGTGGCATGCATGTCCTATTTCCAAGACCACTTTTCTCTATCTATTGATTCTTAGGCCCAAAAATTTTGGAAACACTGGAAAACGGTGCCACCTTGTATATGCTCTTATTGTATCGCCTTCTGATCGACCATTCTTCTATCGACGTTCTTGAATCAAACATGGATCATTAGTCACATACCATTAACTTGACATGCCACCATGAAATCCCCTTTTCCAAGAAATTGGTATGTCATGGTTTTCTTTGTCAACAATCACAACACAAATGTCAAATTTGTCAACAAAAAAAATCACCTCAAAATTTCTTCAATGATACCTTGAGGTATTTTTCCCCAACACACACGATGGTATCCCCATACAAGGTCTCCTTATGTACACGATCATGCCACTATAGCCTCCACACTAAAGGAAAATACCGATCTCTGATATCCTTCAAGCTATGGTCAATGATGTGTATAGGATACAACTAAAAAGAAACATAAAAATCTATCTCAAACTCCTTATGATAAAAATTATGAGATTATACTTCATAATAATGGAAAAACCATGAAACAGATATTACATCATGCTTTGAATGGTACCTATAAAGTAAATGAAACTGATAGTATACCAGCTATACTCTATCATGATATCAAATAACCAGATTTAATAACATGAAATCTTCCCTGAACATTGTATCCATCTAATCCCAAGTCTGGATGATACCTGTAAAAAAATCCCCAACCTTGAGCTATAGAGGTCATAAATAGAGATTGACATATGATTTCATTTTAGACTAAGAGATATAAAAATATGTCATGATCAGTTGTACCTGCATAACAGTCTCTAACACGAGACAAGAAAACTATAGTACAACCTCTTTTAAATTTAACCAGCATAGTGGTTAACAACATGAAATACAATACATGTCCTCCTACAGAGCCATCTAAATTTTATCCTGAATCATATTATTATAGCTGAAATTAAAGACGCAAATTTTGTTCTCCCAAAAACTTCTGAAATAATGGGTGAAATCCCTGAGCATATACCAGAACACCTATATCATTTTTTTTCGATTGGCCATTGGTATAATGGTGAAAATATGTGCTCAGAAGAAACTGTGTTCCCAAATATCTATGTAACCTCTTCCATAAAATCGATGTGAAAAGAATGTCCCTATGAGAAATGATAATAAAAGAGACATAATGTTTCTTTTTGATCTCTTTGACATATAGTCTTACCTATCGTCAACAGATAAGGTATATTTGATAGGTAGGAAGTGTGATACCTTCGTTAGCTGATCCATGCAGACCCTAAATGTGCGACTCCCTCAAGGAGACCTCGATAGGATAACTGAATAATCCATGGAAACATCTTCCCATTTACATTTCAGAACCGGAATCAACTATAATAATTTATCTTTCCACTGTTGATCCACCTTCACCTATTAATAGATGGAATGCCTAGTGGTAAAACATTTTATCTTACATTTCTTCCCTGGCCACCAATACTCACGATGCATAAACTGGTTCATCTTAGATATGCTTGGATGAAATATACATTGAGATGTGTAGAACATAAAATTATTACCTTTCTCAAATATATAGGATCATAGAAACTCTAATGTATTTATAAGATTTATTCTCCCTATGTAAACCAATTCAAAGTCAGGTCCTCACTAGAATTACACTCTTGACTAACCAAGCTGTCTGTATATGAAAACTACCATCACATTAATATATTGTTCAGAGAAGAGGAAACATCTAAGGCTGTAAGATAATTAATCACGTGATTCTCATAAATCTCTAGATGAAACATAAAAAATAGGGCCATAAATTTCTATTTTCCACTAGATGCATGCATGACCTATGGCTATGTTTTTTAGATCAGTGCATCAGCAACCACATTACCCATCCCAATATTATAGGAAAAATCAATGTCGAACTACTGGAGATGTTATACCCATACACTCTATATATGAATCAAGTCATAATTTTTAATGATATAATTGATTTTATTGTGGTTTACATACCCGAAAATGTTCCCACCTACATGATAGTGTCTCGAGAAACTAAGGCATGAAAAACTGATGCTATCTCATGTTCAGGAATCAGGTAATTATGATAGTGAGGTCTCAAATAAAAAGACTCGTATATAATGAAATTATCCTCATACATATGTACTAAACCTATACTGATTCCTAATTTATCAAAAAATAATATATAGCCTCTACTAGGATCAGGAAGAATCAAAATTGGCACCAAATTGAGCCATATATTCATCTTTTGAAAAGATTATATCTAACATTAGGGCCTTGGAACCTCAAATTTTTTTAAGAATATTAAGAGGTGAGAAATGGAATGATAGGTAATATATTAAATTCCAATAATATCTATCTAACCCCAATAGACTCAGTATATATGTCAATTTCTTGGAATGTTCCCAGTATACCATAGCTCTCCCCTTCTATAGGTCAATAAATTATCCTAATTTTGGGATAATATAACCCAATAAGTATGCTTTTTCTATCCATAAGTGTCACCTATTAAAAATAATAACATATAGAGGATTCTCTATAAATTCATTTAGAATGATCTGAAGGTGTTCTGCAGGGTCAAAATGAGAGTGAGAATACACCATGACGTTATCCCTAAAAACTATGACAAAAGAATTTCAGATAGGGGTGGAAAACCCAATTCATCAAAACCATGAAAATAGTGGGATAATTCATTCCTCATAACTAAAAATGTATATACTTTTATAAACTGCACTAACTTCATAAAATGTAACACTCGACCCCAATTACCAAGATTCGGTGAATTATTACATAACATTAGCATGAAACAAGGAAATCACTTCCCGAATGACTAATCAGTTTAGTAGCCTTGGAAGTACAAGATACATTCATAACATTTACACTAAATTATAAAATGAAAAAAAACAACATTATCTTTATTAACCACAGTTATATCACATAGACTATACGTGAAAGTCATTCATAATATTCATCTTCGCATCCTGGGAAAAATAAAACAAAGAAAGCGGTGATCTTAGAAGCTCAGTAAGGATAAAAAGAAAGTGGAAAATTTAATAAATAGGTATAAAAATATTAAGGAAATGTATATGTCTAAAACATAAGCCTTTTAAACATAAACATCTGTATAATATGGCAATGATAGATTAAATAATTCCATTTACTTATTCACATGGATATTCTACTAGTCCAATGATCAAATGCAATATCAATAGCCAAATTCATAATGATGAAATTCATAATGCCAGACATCATAACCACATAGTCCAAGCCATGTTCCAAGACTAAAAATAATATTTAGTCAAGGCCTTGTGCCAAGACACCAGTCTGTCTCAAGCGACCTACTGATGCATCTAGGAGATATAGCAAGCTCCACCCATCACTTACTAAGTCCATTGAATTCCTCATACGAAAAGGCTGAAACAGAACACAAACATTCATATTAAAAAAAGCATACAAAAATTCAATACTTTAACCATAAATAATGAATTGTATAAAAATAACATATCCATAGTCAAACATAAACCAAAACCTTCAATACAGTATGGAATATATTTATCATAATGAGTCAACTTCAAACAAGTGTAAAATCCATCAATGGATGTTGACATAGAAGAAATAAAAACTATATGAGAGGATTATCTCTTTCTTTTTTTTGAAATCATTTTAAGTCATATATTTTTAAAATAAAACATATATTTTGAAAATATTATTATAATCATGGAAGGAATTCTTCAACGATGTTATAAAAGCATAAAATATATGCACCCACTGTATAAGTTAAAAAACATTCTTACCTACCCACTGCCTGAATGGTCTGAAGGCCTTCTTTTTTACTTATATTATCGAAAATCCCCCTTTTAAGGGTTTAAGGGGAACCTGTACATGACACGTAGGCCCAAGGAAAAAGGCCTAACAAACCCAAAATACATGACTCGAAGGCCCAGAGGCATATTCTGTCCAATACATGACCCATAGGCCCAACCCACTTGAACTTCCCCTCCCCAGCTTTCTGCGTCATTAATCACCTAGCTCCCCACCTTTCATTGCTGATCAGCTAGAATTTCCCCGTACAAAGTTACAAGGTTCCCAGTCCCATTGGCGGCTATCATACCCTCTCATTCTTCTAATCTGGTTAGCTCTACATCTGGTGGCTGCTACTCCTATTGGTCTAATCCTCTTCTGGGGCATGTTCTGTGTGAACTGAGCTACTCCATAGAATGTCAAACACGGGTATAAATGTAATTAACCCATGTTCTAGGAAATAGTAAAAATGTTTTGAAATACATTTTTAAGAAACATGAATGTGGATGATAAATAAGTCCTAGTAGATACTCACGTATAAACAACCTCGGATAATAGAGAGGTTGTGAAATTAACCCTTACCTTGTACATTTCATTGGTCGAGGGTACGTTGAACTCTTATATAATAGTTAAATAATTTTTATTAAATTATACAAGAACCATATGCATAAATATTATATCATATATGATCTTCTAATACTGCTTTGTTAATAATATTTTAGTGTTATCTTCATTTCAGGTGTTTACTAATTCGTTTTCCATTATATGTTTTGTAACATAAGCCATGTTTGTCATGGATAGAATTTATTTGATTCATATGAAAAATTTTATTAAGTTTTTATACATTATTTTAAAAATAAAATGGAAATTATTCTTGAATGGTTACGATGGGGAAAATGAATCTCATCGTATTCATGGAGACGGTAATCCGTACGTACACACGAGTGAAAATATAATAATTTTTGTAAATAAAATCATATGTAAATAGATGTTATGTCATATATATAGAATAATTCACATGTTATAAATTTTATTTACATCAATTATACACCATTATAATACCCTTCCAAAAAAAATAATGTATTGAATAACAACTACACCATGACGTGGAGACTGTAAGTCGCATGTTTGGTGACTTTGTCATTCATATGATGGATAGAATAATGAATATAGTTATACCATTTTGAAAATAACATCAAAGTATATATAAGATACTAGAGTTATTACTTTATAATGGAAACAAAAAAGTAAGAGGAAGTGGAAGAAGAAATGAACATGAAAGAGGTAATGAAATATTTACCTCTTCTTTGGGTTATTCTTTTTGATATGAACAAAAGGGATACTTAGGATGGATTTATGACCAAAGGAAGGCCTCTAGGAATAATGGAGGATATGTGGTAAGGGGTTGGATAAGCCTAAAGGCTTTGGATGTGTGAATTTGAGAAAAGGGGAAATTATTTTTTATAATAGAGGTGAGAGGCACCTTAAAAAATGATTTAAATATTATTTTATAATAAAATAATTTTTGGTTTATAAAGGATAAAAAATGATTTATTTAGATGGTATGGTGGGGATGGGTAGAAATCCTTTCCATAAATAGCTTTTAGACTGGTTTATCTCACCATATCAACCTTATCTGTTAGGTTTAACTCTTAGTTAAAAAGTTTGACATTTACCATGTCTCTTTGTACTGTTATATTATATGGTTAATAAACATACTATAAATTTCAAAAAGAACCTCAAGGGGTTAATTATTAATATAAATAACCTTATATAATTCCTTTGGTCAATCCTTAGATTTTTAATAATATAATTCTAATTAATAATATAATATTTCTTTTAAAATAACTTTTATATCCATTTTGACACTATTTGTTTTGTTTTTTGTTAAATTCATAACAACAGGATTACTTAGGAATTTTTTTTAATTAACCCTAACATGTCATATTAACCATGTAAATTAGTGTAATATATCAGAAGTCTCAAATTTGATTTATTTGGATATTTATAATATCAATTAGTTAAATATTTAATTAATAAGGTAATTACTACATCAGCATTATGTCATAAATAAATTTAATTAGCTAATGCATATAAATTGTAAATAAAATACCACTATGTAGGAAATATTTTTTTCCTTTTAATTAATATTTATAGTTGAATTTATCTTATTTTGTAACACCCCAAGCTTCTACGGTACGCTTCTCTTTGAATAATGTGATAGCGTGTGTTGTACGCAACACCGAGTTCTAACACACCATAACTAATCAAACTAGCCGTTATGAATAGTAACACCTACTTTTTGAAATTATATATATTTTATATTTGAAAATGGACTTCATTTTTGGATTCTGAATATCTAATTTAGCCTAAGGTGAAATTTTGGTACATTTCGGATAACTTTCATTTTTTGATGAATAGTGAAAATTACTAAGTTTTAATTAAAAACAACTTTTTTAATCAAAATAATTAATATTGATAAATTATGAATTTGATTGGTTTTAAAGTATATTTAGAATATATTTTTACCATTTAATATAATGTTCGTCATTGGACATAAATTTACAATTAAACCGAACATAAACGAGTGTCAATCTTTTGATAGTTATTATCTCTTAAAAACACGCTTTTTGTTTTGACAGCGGGAATTAATTTTAAATTAATTTATGCCACTTATGTGTTTTGAATTTATGAAAATGGATTCCATATTTAGAATCAAGATGTTTAAATTGTGTAAATAGGTAACTTTTATTTTTAGACATTTTGAATAATTACTGCGGTAAATATTTTATTTACCATGGTTAAGGGTAAATCCGGTAAATAAGGGTTAAAAATAATATTATAATAATACTAAATTACCCTAAAACGTGTCTTAACCCTATTGGTTGATACATGGTCGACCATGGGAATCTTTGGGTCTATTTTGGGACCCCATGGATCCACTTGTAAGTGATAATGACACTTTATTTTAATTTAGTTAAAATAAATACAAAAATGACACAAGCATATACCTTTTAGAAAAACAATTGTTACATAGGGTTATATATGTTGGAGTTTAGATTATAAATATTCATTAGAAAGCTAAAACGGTTTCCTACATAATGATATTTTATTTATAATTTTTAGACATTAAATAATTTATTTTATTTATGAAACAATGATGATGCAGTAATTACTATAATAGTGAAAATTAAAATAATTGATATTATAAATACCCAAATAAATATAATATGAAACTTTTAATGAATTAAACTAATTTTCTAGGATAATATGATATATTAGGATTGATTTAATTGACTTTTTTCGAAGTAATCAATCTGTTATGAGTTTCACAAAAATCAACTATTGAATAGTGTCAAAATTGACATAAAAGAGTTCTTAAAACAAATATTATATTATTAATTGATATTAAATTCTTAAAAATCTAAGGTTCGTCCAAGAGACTTATATAATGATAGGTTCATCATTAATGTACCACTTGGGGGTCGCTTGGATGTATATAGTATGTTTATTAACCATATTATATAAAAATACAAAGAGACATCGTAAAAGTGAAACTAATTAACTTAGAGTTAATACTTAAAGATAAGGTTAATATAAGTACCCAAACCTGTCTAAATTCTATTGGTTGAGTGGTTTTCGACCTATCCCAACCTTAACCTTTGAATAATAAGCTTTGGAGCCATTATAAACCGAATATGAATTTATTATAAATTAATATTTCTAGCTTTTCCAAAGGTGCCCCTCACCCCTCTTATAAAAGGGCACTCCTCCTTCTCATTTCTTCACACCTTCAAATCCTTTTGGTTCGGCCAAACTCTGCCAAAATACTCTCCCAACATCCCTCACTACAACCTAGAGGAGTTAGTTTGATCAGAAAGCCAACCTAAGGATCCTTTTTGATCAAATCAAAAGGAAGAACCCGAAGAAGAGATAATGATTTCACCACCCTTCTCCAAGTTCATTTCTTCTTCCACTTCTTCTTCCATTGTTCTTACCATTCTAAAATAATAACTCCAGTATCTCACATATACTGTGATGTTATTATAAATATGGTACAACCGTATTCAGTATTCTATCCACCCTTTGAATAACATGTCACCATACGTGCGTACGTATGGACTACCGTCTCCACGTCGTGGTGTAATTGTTATTCAATATAATATTATTTGGATGGGTATAATAATGATGTGTAAATCATGTAAATAATAAATATAACATGTTAATGATTCTGTATATATGATATACCATCCATTTATAAATTATTTTAATATCAAAAGAATGATATTGTCGCTTGTGCGTACGTACGGACTACCGTCTCCACGAACGCGATGAGATTCATTCTCCATCGTATCCATTCAAGTATAATTATCATTTGATGATTTAAAAATGATGTTTAAGGACTAGATATAATTCTGGATATGAATAAGATACAACAACCATGGCTTATGTAACAAAACATATAAAAGAAAATGAGTAAGTTAACACCCAAAACGGCGATAATTCTAAGATATTATTAACAAATCAATGTTAAAAGATCATATATGATATCATATTATTATATATGATTCTTGTATAATTTAATAACAACTATTTCACCATTATACAGGAGGTTAACCTACCCCAACCAAGGAAAAGTACAAGGTAAGGTTTATTTCACAATCTCTTCATTATCCGAGGTTGTTTATACGTAATAATCTACTGGGATCTCTTTATCATCCACATCCATGTTTCTTAAAAATGCATTTCAAAACATTTTTACTATTTACTAGAATATGAGTTAAAGTCATTTATACCCTTTTTGACCTTTATAAGTGGTTTATAAGGGAATCTTTCGGTCGTTTTCAAAACAAGGTCTTTTTAACCTTTTCGACAGAATTAAGGTAAGAATGTTTTTTTTAACTTATACGGCGGGTGCGGCTATTTTCCGCCGTTATAAAATCTTCAAAGCTTCCCTTACAAGCTTATAAGAATATTTTCAAAGAAAATGTTTTATTTTATATGGATCTTAAATTATTTCAAAATAAAAGGAGATATTTCTTTAAAAAGAATTTTGATTTCATCTATGTCAACATCCTTTGATGGATTTTAAGATTATTTGAAGTTGATTTATTATGATACAAAACTTCTATATTGTATTGAAGGTTTTGTGATATGTTTGACTGTGGATGTGCTATTTTTATACCATTCATAGTTTGTGGTGAAAGTATTGACATTTCATATGCTAGTTTTAATACGAATGTTTATGTTATGTTTAAACCTTTTCATATGGGAATGCATTGGACTTAATATGTGACGGGTGGAGCCCGCTATAGCTCCTCGATGCATCGGTAGGTCTCATGAGACAAACTAGTGTCTTGGCACAAGGCCTTGACAAAATCTTATTTGTAGTCTTGGCACGAGGCCTTGGCTATGTGGTTATGATAGTCTGGCATTATGCATTCCAACATTATGAAAGTGGTTATTGATTTTTGCATTTGATTATTCGATTAGTAGAATATCCATGTGAATAAGTAAATGGCATTATTTCATTTTATTTATGCCATACCATGTTGAACGTTCATATTTAAAAGGCTTTTGTTTTAGTTATACATTGCCTTAAATGTTTATTCTTATTTATGAAAGTTTCCGCTATATTGTTATCCTTACTGGGCATTTGAGCTCACCCCTTTTCTATGTTTTATTTTTCCCAGGATGTGAATATGTAAGTTATGAATGACCTGCAGGGATTTTATGAGGGGTTAATAGTGTGGATTGTGGAAACATTATGTTGTTGTAGTAGTTTTTCATTTTATGATGTAATGTAAAACTTATGAATATATCTAGTGTTTCCAAGGCTACTAAACCAATCGGTCTTTCGAGATTTGATCTTTCTTGTGATCATGCCAATGTTATGTAATAATGCACCGACTCTGGGTAACCGGGGTCGGGGAATTACAGTTGGTATCAGAGGAAGTTTAGTACAAACCTTGGAAGCTAGATTTAGATAAACTCTGATTAGAGCACGTAGGCCTAAGATGAACTTTGAGGATTAGTATAGAAGAACTTCCTAGAATTTTGGTATTGTAGAGATTTTGTGAGTTTTCCAAGCAATACATCCCTGTCTGGATACGAGCAGGTAGAGGTGGATCTGGCATAGATGTACCTAGGGGTAAAACCCGAAAACACCGCTTTGAGCTAGACTCGAACGGGAACTGGTGCACGACAACGGGACTTGCTGCACTCTTGGTTACGACACTCCCGGGGGATATGCTTAGGATAACTCTCATTTTCTTTACAAATCATTTTGAAGGGATTATGAGTATATACTTCCTCAAAGAAAACATTATTATGATTATGGATTATATCCATAAATAGTTCAATTTATGTTAAGTGTTTTATAAGTATGGGATTATGTATTTTGATTCATAAACTGATCTAGTTTCTGCCATTGTTTAGAAATGGCGCCTAGTGGAAGAAATGGAAACCGTATCAATGCACGCACTCCATGTAGGGATTTCCCTCCTGGTCAAGATAATTATAGTGGGGCTGGTGATGCAACTGGTGCTGATCAGCTAATCACCATACTGGGAAAACTTACTCAGGTTATGAATAATAACCTTACCCGTATGGAGCACCCTGATCCGCAACGTGGAGGATCAATGTTAGATCGATTCATGAGGCAACAACCACCAACGTTCAATGGGAGTACAAATCCCTTAGTAGCTGAGCAATGGATATTTTCCCTAGAGAAAATATTTCAGGCTTTGGGGAGCAGTGAAAGGGAAAAAGTTATCATGGCAGTTTACCGCCTCACTGGAGATGCTGATCAATGGTGGTCATTGATTCAAAATACGAAGGAAGATGATGAAGTATCAAATATGGAATGGAGGGAGTTCAAAGATCTGTTTTTAGAAAAATACTTCCCTCGCGACCATC
This sequence comes from Viscum album, assembly GCA_963277665.1. Classification (NCBI taxonomy): domain Eukaryota; kingdom Viridiplantae; phylum Streptophyta; class Magnoliopsida; order Santalales; family Viscaceae; genus Viscum; species Viscum album. Next base: position 1,704,192,410 of record OY728143.1, on the reverse strand, counting down.
GAGCAGATATGGAAAGGCAATTTCTGAGTCTGAGACAGAAGGAGGATGAGAATGTCACAAAGTATGAGGCTAACTTTACAAGGTTAGCGAGGTATGCTGGAGATTATATTCTCAACCCAAGAAGTAAGATTGATCGTTTCTTTGATGGGTTAAAACCATTTCTCCGTCGAGCGTTAGTCTCACAATCCTTTTCATCGTACGAAGACATTGTCTCATGTGCTATCAAGACCGAAAAGGAATTCTCTAAGTCTTATGACTTTAAAGCAAAGCAAGAGAAGAAGAGACCTGCTGATCAATCTGGGAATGGAAATAAGGGGAAGAAGGGAATGGTTGAATATCCATCTTGTGGTAAATGCAGGAATAAACATCTTGGTACTTGCTTGAAGGGAATGGGAGTCTGTTACAAGTGTGGTGAAAAAGGCCACCAAGCTCATGATTGCAAGGGGAAAAAGGAAGCTACCAACGTTCAGTGCTATAATTGTAGGGATATGGGGAATTATGCAAATGCATGTCCTAAGCGTCAGGAGAAATTACCTCAGAAAAGGCCAAGGGATCAAGGCCAAGCTTATGCTATCACTACTGCTGAGGTAGAAGCTCCGAAAGACGTGGTGGCAGGTAATTTAATGGTTTCCTCAAGTTTAGCAAATGCATTATTTGATTCTGGATCATCGCATTGTTTCATATCTTCCCAGTTTTCTAAGTAAATTAGATATTTCCAATTTAATTTAATAAGGGAGTTGTCAGTTAAAACTCTTAAGGGAAGTATCGTTGCAACAAAGTTTTGTGAATCAGTCCCCATTAGAGCACATAAATTTTCTTTATCTGCTGATTTCATCGTCATACCTATGATTGAGTTTGATATAATCCTCGGTATGGACTGGCTTTCGGACTATGATGCGAAGATTTATTGTAAGAAGAAATAGGTTACGATTCTTGATGATAATGATAAGGAGCACCTTATTTTTAGAGCAGAATCGTCACCACCTAATTCTTATTTAGATCCACCCCCAGTAGCTCAACTTAATTCAATTATTGGGGAGGAAGAGAATGAAATAACTATCGGTGAGGAAAGGAATGTTCAAATAGAGGATGTACCTGTTGTGAAAGAATTTGTAGATGTATTTCCGGAAGATTTACCTGGACATCCTCCAGAACGAGAAGTTGAGTTTTCTATTGATTTGATTCCTGGATCAAGGCCTATATCGAAGACCCCTTATAGAATGGCCACTGTAGAGTTAGTAGAACTAAAGAAACAACTAGAGGAATTGAGTAATAAGGGATTTATTCGCCCTAGTGTTTCTCCATGGGGAGCCCCTGTTCTTTTTGTTAAAAAGAAAGATGGATCTATGAGGTTATGTATCGACTACAGGGAGATCAATGCTATAACGATAAAGAACAAGTATCCCCTACCTCGTATTGATGATTTATTTGACCAACTGCATGGAGCTCAATACTTTTCAAAGATTGACCTTCGATCTGGATACCATCAGTTGTGTGTGAAGAAGGAAGACATTCCGAAGCCAGCATTTCGAACCAGGTACGGGCATTACGAGTTTACTGTAATGCCGTTTGGATTGACTAATGCACCCTCTGTATTCATGGATCTAATGAATAGAGTTTTCAAGGAGTATCTCGATGAATTTGTGGTGGTATTTATTGATGATATCTTGGTATAATCCAAAACCTACGAAGATCATGAAAATCACTTGCGCATTATCTTGAAGACTCTGAGGAGGCATGAATTATATGGGAAGTTTAGCAAGTGTGAATTCTGGCTTCAGGAGATTTCTTTTCTTGGACATATTGTCTCTAAAGATGGAATCTCTGTTGATCCTTCTAAGACCAAGGCAATCCAAGAATGGCCAGCACCTACGAGTATAACTGAGGTACATAGTTTTATTGGTTTGGCAGGTTATTATCGACGTTTCGTCCCGAATTTTGCCCGATTGGCTAACCCATTAACGAAGCTCACACGTAAAGGGGTTAAATTTGTTTGGACAAAAGAGTGTGAAGAATGTTTCGAAGAACTGAAGAGAAGATTAGTCAATGCTCCTATATTGACTCTACCATCAGGGAATGATGGGTTCGTTATTTATAGTGATGCATCGAAGAAAGGACTTGGCTGTGTCCATATGCAGAATGATAGAGTTATTGCCTATGCATCACGACAGTTGAAAATTCATGAAAAAAACTATCCTACTCATGATATCGAGTTAGAAGCAGTGATCTTTGCTTTGAAGATATGGAGGCACTACCTCTATGGTGAAAAATGTGAGATTTATACTGATCACAAGAGTTTGAAGTATATTTTTTCACAAAAAGAACTCAACATGAGGCAAAGGAGATGGCTTGAATTACTCAAGGATTATAATTGTACGATACACTACCACCCAGGGAAGGCAAACAAGGTGGCAGATGCTTTGAGTAGAAAAGACCATGGAGTTTTGAACAATATGAGAATTGAAAGGGATCCAATTTTCATGGATCTAGTGAAGATGGACATGGGAATAACCAGGGAAGGTGAAACATCAATGCTTTTTCAAATGGTTGCCAAACCATCTTTACTAGAAAGGATTAAGAGTTCTCAGACCGATGATGAAGAATTCCAAAAGAAGATTAAAGATGTGAATGATGGGAGATTGAGAGACTTTGTGTATGAAGATGGAATTTTGAAATTCGGGAAGAGACTTTGTGTTCCCAATATACCTGATCTAAAAAGGGAATTGTTGGATGATGCTCATAGTTCCAATTTCTCTATACACCCTGGGAGCACCAAAATGTATAGAGATTTGAAGGAACATTTTTGGTGGGACAACATGAAGAGGGAGATTGCTGATTTTGTGTCAAGATGTATGGTTTGTCAACAAGTGAAAGCTGGAAGGCAACAGCCTGGAGGAGTCATGCAACCTCTTCCCATACCGGAGTGGAAATGGGACAATATTACAATGGACTTTGTCATGGGGCTACCAAAGACTCCTAGAAGGAATGATGCAATATGGGTTATTGTTGATCGTCTTACCAAGACAGCACATTTTCTTGCTATAAGAGAAGATCTACCCCTGGAACGTCTAGCAAGACTATATATTAATGAAGTTGTGAGACTTCATGGAGTACCCCTATCGATTGTTTCTAATCGTGATCCCCGTTTTACTTCAAGATTCTGGAAAAGTCTTCAGAAATCCCTGGATACTGAACTTCATTTGAGCACTGCTTACCACCCTCAGACAGACGGACAATCAGAACGGACTATTCAAACCTTAGAAGACATGTTGAGATCTTGCTCACTTGACTTTCAGGGTATGTCGGATCAATATTTACCTTTGGTAGAATTTTCCTATAACAATAGCTTCCATTCGAGTATTTAGATGGCACCATATGAAGCGTTATACGGAAAGAGATGTCGTACACCAACCTGTTGGGATGACATTGGTGAAAGAAAACTTGTAGGCCCAGAACTGGTGGAGGAAACGGTGGAAAAGGTGAAAGTAATCCAAAATCACTTCAAAGCAGCTCAAAGTAGGCAGAAGAGCTATGCCGATAATCGAAGGAAGGATTTCGAATTTCAAGTCGGTGATCATGTTTTTCTGTAGGTGTCTCCGTGGAAGGGAGTCATACATTTTGGTAAGAATGGTAAATTGAGTCCCAGGTACATCGGACCTTTCGAAATTCTAGAACGAATTGGGGTTGTAGCTTACCGATTGGCAATGCCGCCAAGTCTCTCCAAAGTTCACGATGTGTTCCACGTATCTCTATTGAGAAAATACATGCATGATCCGACGCATGTACTCACCTATGAGGAATTAGAACTGGAACCCGATCTGTCTTATTGCGAAGAGCCCGTCAAGATTCTTGATATGATAGAACAAGTGCTGAGAAACCGGACGACGCGTCTGTTAAAAGTTTTGTGGAGAAACCATAAGATGGAAGAGGCAACGTGGGAACCCGAGGAACTTATGATGAAGAACCACCCGAGTCTTTTTATGCAGTAATACCCTAGAAATTGCAAGGACGCAATTATTTGAAGGAGGGGGGAATGTAACACCCCAAGCTTCTACGGTACGCTTCTCTTTGAATAATTTGATAGCGTGTGTTGTACGCAACACCGAGTTCTAACACACCATAACTAATCAAACTAGCCGTTATGAATAGTAACACCTAATTTTTGAAATTATATATATATTATATTTGAAAATGGACTTCATTTTTGGATTCGGAATATCGAATTTAGCCTAAGGTGAAATTTTGGTACATTTCGGATAACTTTCATATTTTGATAAATAGTGAAAATTACTAAGTTTTAATTAAAAACAACTTTTTTAATCAAAATAATTAATAGTGATAAATTATGAATTTGAGTGGTTTTAAATTTTATTTATAATATATTTTTACCATTTAATATAATGTTGGTCATTGGACATAATTTTACAATTAAACCGAACATAAACGAGTGTCAATCTTTTGATAGTTATTATCTCTTAAAAACACGCTTTTTGTTTTGACAGCGGGAATTAATTTTAAATTAATTTCTGCCACTTCTGTGTTTTGAATTTAGGAAAATGGATTCCATATTTGGAATCAGGATGTTCAAATTGTGTAAATAGGTAACTTTTATTTTTAGACATTTTGAATAATTACTGCGGTAAATATTTTATTTACCATGGTTAAGGGTAAATCCGGTAAATAAGGGTTAAAAAATAATATTATAATAATACTAAATTACCCTAAAACGTGTCTTCACCCTATTGGTTGATACATGGTCGACCATGAGAATCTTTGGGTCTATTTTGGGACCCCATGGGTCCACTTGTAAGTGATAATGACACTTTATTTTAATTTAGTTAAAATAAATACAAAAATGACACAAGCATATACCTTTTAGAAAAACAATTGTTACATAGGGTTATATATGTTGGATTTTAGATTATAAATATTCATTAGAAAGCTAAAACGATTTCCTACATAATGATATTTTATTTATAATTTTTAGACATTAAATAAGTTATTTTATTTATGACTCAATGATGATGCAGTAATTACTATAATAGTGAAAAATTAAAATAATTGATATTATAAATACCCAAATAAATATAATATGAAACTTTTAATGAATTAAAATAATTTTATAGGATAATATGATATATTAGGATTTATTTAATTGACTTTTTTCGAATTAATCAATCTGTTATGAGTTTCACAAAAATCAACTATTGAATAGTGTCAAAATTGACATAAAAGAGTTCTTAAAACAAATATTATCTTATTAATTGATATTAAATTTCTAAAAATCTAAGGTTCGTCCAAGAGACTTATATCATGATAGGTTCATCATTAATGTACCACTTGGGGGTCTCTTGGATGTATATAGTAAGTTTATTAACCATATTATATAAAAATAAAAAGAGACATTGTAAAAGTGAAACTAATTAACTTAGAGTTAATACTTAAAGATAAGGTTAATATAAGTACCCAAACCTGTCTAAATTCTATTGGTTGAGTGGTTTTAGACCTATCCCCACATTAACCTTTTAATAATAAGCTTTGGATCCATTATAAACCGAATATGAATTTATTATAAATTAATATTTCTAGCTTTTCCAAAGGTGTCCCTCACCCCTCTTATAAAAGGGCACTCCTTCTCATTTCTTCACACCTTCAAAGCCTTTTGGTTCGGCCAAACTCTGACCAAATACTCTCCCAACATCCCTCACTACAACCTAGAGGCCTTAGTTTGATCAGAAAGCCAACCTAAGGATCCTTTTTGATCAAATCAAAAGGAAGAACCCGAAGAAGAGGTAATGATTTCACCACCCTTCTCCAAGTTCATTTCTTCTTCCACTTCTTCTTCCTTTGTTCTTAACATTATAAAATAATAACTCCAGTATCTCACATATACTGTGATGTTATTATAAATATGGTACAACCATATTCAGTATTCTATCCACCCTTTGAATAACATGGCACCATACGTGTGTACGTACGGACTACCGTCTCCACGTCGTGGTGTAATTGTTATTCAATATAATATTATTTGGATGGGTATAATAATGATGTGTAACTCATGTAAATAATAAATATAACATGTTAATGATTATGTACATATGATATAAAATCCATTTATATATTATTTTAATATCAAAAGAATGATATTGTCGCTCGTGCGTGCGTACGGACTACCGTCTCCACGAACGCGATGAGATTCATTCTCCATCGTATCCATTCAAGTATAATTATCATTTGATGATTTAAAAATGATGTTTAAGGACTAGATATCATTCTGGATATAAATAAGATACAACAACCATGGCTTATGTAACAAAACATATAAAATAAAATGAGTAAGTTAACTCCCGAAACGACGATAATTCTAAGATATTATTAACAAATCAATGTTAAAAGATCATATATGATATCATATTATTATATATGATTCTTGTATAATTTAATAACAACTATTTCACCATTATACAGGAAGTTAACCTACCCCAAACAAGGAAAAGTACAAGGTAAGGGTTATTTCACAATCTCTTCATTATCCGAGGTTGTTTATACGTAATAATCTACTGGGATCTCTTTATCATCCACATCCATGTTTCTTAAAAATGCATTTCAAAACATTTTTACTATTTACTAGAATATGAGTTAAAGTCATTTATACCCTTTTTGACTTTTATAAGTGGTTTATAAAGGAATCTTTCGGTCGTTTTCAAAACAAGTTCCTTTTAACCTTTTCGACAGAATTAAGGTAAGAATGTTTTTTTTAACTTATACGGCGGGTGCGGCTATTTTCCGCCGTTATAAAATCTTCAAAGCTTCCCTTACAAGCTTATAAGAATATTTTCAAAGAAAATGTTTTATTTTATATGGATCTTAAATTATTTCAAAATAAAAGGAGATATTTCTTTAAAAAGAATTTTGATTTCATCTATGTCAACATCCTTTGATGGATTTTAAGATTATTTGAAGTTGATTTATTATGATACAAAACTTCTATATTGTATTGAAGGTTTTGTGATATGTTTGACTGTGGATGTGCTATTTTTATACCATTCATAGTTTATGGTGAAAGTATTGACATTTCGTATGCTAGTTTTAATACGAATGTTTATGTTATGTTTAAACCTTTTCATATGGGAATGCATTGGACTTAATATGTGACGGGTGGAGCCCGCTATAGCTCCTCGATGCATCGGTAGGTCTCATGAGACAAACTAGTGTCTTGGCACAAGGCCTTGACAAAATATTATTTGTAGTCTTGGCACGAGGCCTTGGCTATGGGGTTATGATAGTCTGGCATTATGCATTCCAACATTATGAAAGTGGTTATTGATTTTTGCATGTGATTATTCGATTAGTAGAATATCCATGTGAATAAGTAAATGGCATTATTTCATTTTATTTATGCCATACCATGTTGAAAGTTCATATTTAAAAGGCTTTTGTTTTAGTTATACATTGCCTTAAATGTTTATTCTTATTTATGAAAGTTTCAGCTATATTGTTATCCTTACTGGGCATTTGAGCTCACCCCTTTTCTATGTTTTATTTTTCCCAGGATGTGAAGAAGTAAGTTATGAATGACCTGCAAGGATTTTATGAGGGGTTAATAGTGTGGATTGTGGAAACATTATGTTGTTGTAGTAGTTTTTCATTTTATGATGTAATGTAAAACTTATGAATATATCTAGTGTTTCCAAGGCTACTAAACCAATCGGTCTTTCGAGATTTGATCTTTCTTGTGATCATTACAATGTTATGTAATAATGCACTGACTCTGGGTAACCGGGGTCGGGGCGTTACATATTTATAACCCAATATTAAAAAAATTAGTTATTAAACATTGAATTTAACACATTTAACTCTTCTTTAAATAAAATAATATTAAATATCCAAATCTAATCCAAGTAGACCTAAAGGATCATATATTATTCCTAAGTTTGTTTTTGGTCAAATTATAATTATCCAATAGAATTAGTACATTTTTTAGGGTAACAATAAAATCATTTTTACCTTTAATTACTGTATTTACATTTAACGGTGGTAAATAAAAGTCAAAAGTTACTATTAACCAAAAAATGTTATCATCTTATTGAACTAAATTTTACATACTGATATCAACTGTGTCTCTCAAATTTTTTAAATTCAATTCAAAGAAGTGGTAAAATTTTGTTTTATGAAAATTTGAAAATGCTCCTATGATGTGGGTAAAATACAATAAAAAGTTCAATAAAAAGTTTTATATATCTAAACATACTTTTAAAATGAATCCAATGAATTAATTTCAACTTATATAGGTATTATGTATCTATTTTGACCAAAAATGATGTTAAATAAAAGAAAATATTTATTTAAATAAAATGTCGGTTTAAAAAATAATGCAATGTTTTTCACTATTCATCAAAAATTGAATGTTTTTAGAAAAATACAAAAAATTCACCTTTTGCAAATTTAGATATTTAAAAAAAATTAATTCTATTTTGAAAAATAAAATTTATAAAATTTCAAAAAGTTAGTATTGATGTTCATAATGGCTAGTTTGATTGGGCGTGGTGTGTTAAAAATCCATGTTGCGTACAACACAAGCTATTTCATTATTCAAAGGGAAACATGCCATGGAAGCTTGGTGTATTACATTCTCCCCTCTTTCATATAATTTTATCCTCGATTTTTCTAGATTATTACTGAATCAAATGATTTGGGTGGTTCTTCATCATATGTTCCTTAGGATCCCATGTTGCCTCTTCCATCTTATGATTTATCCATATAACTTTTACCAGATGAGTTTTCCTGTTTCACAACACTCGTTCTATAGTTTCAAGAATTTTGACAGGATATTCAGAATAAGATTGATCGATTTCCGGTTATATTTCATCATATTTGAATACATGCGTTGGGTCAGACCTGTATTTTTTCAATAGTGATACATGGAACACATTATGAACTTTGAGGAGACTTGGCACCATTTCCAAATGATAAGCTACAACTCCAATTCATTCTAGAATTTCAAAAGGTCCAATGTACCTGGGAGTTAATTTTCCCTTCTTAACGAATCTTATAGCTCCTATCCATGGATATACCTTTAAGAAAACATGATCTCCCACCAGAAATTCCAAAACCTACATTGGGTTATTGGGAAGGCTCTTTTGCCTACTTTGAGCTTCTTTGATGTGGGTTCAGATAATCTTCACATTTTTCATTTTTTCCACAACAAGTTCTAGGCCAAAAAGATTTCTTTCACCAACATCATCCCAATAAGTTGGTTTGCGACATCTCTTTCCATGTAACACTTCATATGGTTCCATCTGAATACTTGAATGAAAGATATTGTTATAAGAAAATTCTACAAGAGGTAAATATTGATCCCACATACCTTGAAAGTCAAGTGAGATAGATATCAACATGTTATCTAAGGTTTGAATAGTCTGTTCTAATTGTCCATTAGTATGAGGGTGGTAGGTAGTGCTCAAATAAAGTACAGTATTCCTGGCTTTCTGAAGAATTTTCCAGAATCTTGTTGGAAAATAGGGATCATGTTCTGAAACAATCTATAGGGGTAATCAATGAAGTCTTACACCATCATTAATATATAGTCTTGTTGAACATTCAAGTTTTAAATATTTTCTTATAACAAGAAAGTGTGCTGACTCGGTAAGATGATCAACAATGAACCATATTGCATCATTCCTTCTAGAAGTCTTTGGAAGCCCTATGACAAATTCCATTGCAATATCATCCCAATTACACTCAAGTATGGGAAGAGGTTTCACGAGTCCTCTAGGATATTGTCTCCAAGCATTAACTAGTTGATAAACCATACATCTCAACACAAAGTCAGCAATCCCCCTCTTCATGTTATCCCACCAAAAAAATTCCTTCAATTTTATATACATTTGTGTGCTACTAGGGTGTATAGAGGAATTGGATATATGAGAATCATCCAACAATTCCCTTTTTAGATCAGTTATATGGGGAACACAATGTCGCTTCCCTGATTTCAAAATTACATCTTCATATATGAAGTCACTCAATCTCCCATCATTCACATCATTAATCATCTTTCGAAACTCCACATCACTAGTCTAAGAACTATTTATCCTTTCTAGTAAAGATAGTTTGGCAACCATTTGAAAATGTATTGATGTTCCACCTTCCATGGTCATTCCCATATCCATCCTTACTAAATCCATGAAAATAAGATCTCTTCCAACTCTCATATTATTAAAAACTCAATGATTATTTCAGCTCAAAGAATATTCCATCTTATTTTCCTTCCCTGGTTGGTAGTGTATAGTGTAATCATAATCCTTGAGTAGTTCAATCCATCATCCTTTCCTCATGTTGCGTTCATTATGAGAGAAAATATACTTCAAAGTCTTGAGATCGGTATAAATCTCACATTTTTACCATAGAGATAGCATCTCCAAATCCTCAAACCAAATATTATAGCTGATAACTCAAGATAATGAGTGGAATAGTTTTCCTCATGAATTTTTAGCTATCGTGATGCATAGGAAAAAAACCTATCATTCTTCATAATGATATAACCAAGTCCTTCCTTTGAATAATCACTATAAATAACAAACCCATCATTCCCAGATGATAGATTCTAGATAAGATAATTGACTAATCTTCTATTTAGTTATTGGATACATTCTTCACACTCTTTTTTCCAAAAAACATTTACCCCTTTACGTGTGAGCTTTGTAAATGGGTTAGAAAATTGTGAAAAATTCTAGACGAAATGCTGAAAATAACCTGCTAAACCAATAAAATAGTGTACCATTGTTATACTTGTCGGTGCTGGCCATTCTAGAATTTTCTTTTGACTTAGAAGGATCAATAGCGATTCCATCCTTAGAGACAATATGGCTAGGAAATGAAATCTATTGAAGCCAGAATTCAAACATACTGAACTTACCATATAATTCATTTCTTCTAGTGGTTTTTAGAATATTACACAAGTGATTTTCATGATCATCATATCTTTATGTGTATACCAAGATATCATCAATAAATACTAATACAATTTCATTTAGATTTTCCTTGAAAACTCTATTCATTATCTCCCTGAAAAGAGAGGGTTCATTAGTCAATCAAAAAGGAATTACTGTAAACTCTTAAAGCCCATACCTGGTTCGAAATGCTATCTTTGGAATTTCTTCCATTTCACAAACAACTGATGATATCCAGATCGAAGGTCAATCATTGAAAACTATTTACCACCATGAATTTGGCCAAATAAATCATCAATCCATGGTAGGGGATACTTGTTCTTTATTGTTATAGCACTGATCTCCCTATAGTAAATGAAAAACCTCATAGACCCATCATTATTCTTAATAAAAAGAACAGGGGATCCCTATGGAGAAAAAATAGGCTGACTAAATCCCTTATTAATCAATTCCTCTAGGTGTTTTATTAGATAAAAAAAATTCTACAATAGCCATTGGATACGGGGTCTTCGATATGGGACTTGAACCATAAATTAAATCAATGGGAAACTCAATTTCTCGCTCTGGATAATGTCCCGATAAATCCTCTGTAAATACATAAATATGTTCTTTTACAATAGGTATGTTCTCTATTTGAACTTTCCTTTCCTCACCAATCGTTATTTAATTATCTTCCTCCCAATTAAATGAATTTAGTTAAGCTACTGGGGTGGATCTAGATAAAATAAGGTGGTGACCTTTCTGCTCTAAATATAACGTACTCCTTATCATCATCAAAAATTGTAACATCCTTATTCTTACAATAAATTTTTGCATCATGGTCCAAAATAAAATCCATTCCAAAGATTATATCAAATTCAATCACAAGTATGATCATAATATCAGTAGATAAAGAAAATTTATATTCTTTAATGGGAACTGATTCAATTTTTTTTTTGCAATGATACTTCCCTCAAGAGTTTTGACTAATAACTCCCTTGTTAAATCAAATTAGAAATATCTAATTTTCCTAGAAAATTGGGAAGATATGAAACAATGTGATGATCCAGAATCAATTAAATCATTGGATAAACTTGAGGAAACTATTAAATTACCTACCACTACATATTTTGGAGCTTCAACCTTAGAAGTAGTGATCGCAGATGCTTGGCCTTGATCCCTTGGCATTTTCTGAGATAAGTTTCCCAAACACTTCATATATTCATTTTCATAATTCCCAATTTCATTACAATTGTAGCATTTAACATTGATATCCTCTTTCATCCCCTTATAATCACAAGAATGGTGGCCTTTTCACCACACTAGTAATAGACTCTCATCCTCTTTAGGCAAGTACTCTGGTGTTTCTTCCCACAATTACTGTAGGATGGATATTCAACATTTCCCTTCATCCCTTTATTTCTAACAGATCTCTTATTCTCTTACTTTGCATTAAATTAGTAAGACGTAGAGAACATTTTTCTTCCTTGATAGCACATGAGAAAATATCTTCGTACGATGATAAGGATTGTGAGACTAATGCTCGATGGATAACTTGTTTTAACCCATAAAATAATCGACCAATCTTACTCCTTAGGTTGCGTATATAATCTGAAACATGCCTTTCTATCTTTGTAAAGTAAGCTTCATACTTTGGGACATTTTCATCCTCCTTTTCCCTCAAACTCAAAAATTGCCTTTCCGTATCCGCTCGATGGCCACGAGGAAAGTATTTTTCTAAGAAAAGATCTTTAAACTCCACCATTCCATATTTGATACTTTTGCATCTTCCATTGTGTTTTGAATTGATGACCACTATTGATATGCATTTCCCATGAGGTGATGAACTGCCATGACAACTTTTTCCCTTTTGCTACTCCCCAAATCATGAAATATTTTCTCTATGGAACGTATCCATTGTTCAGCTACAAATGGATTTGTAGTCCCATTGAATGTTTTTGGTAGTTGCCTCATAAAGTATTCTAACATTGATCCTATCCATTATGGATTTGGGTGATCTATTCGGGTATCGATATTATTCATAATCTGAGTGAGTTTTCCTAGTATGGTGATAATCTGATCAGCACCAGTTGAATCACCAGCTCCACTATCATTATCTTCAGCAGGAGGTAAATCCTCACATGAATTACATGTGCTGATATGGTTCATATTCCTTCCACTAGGTTCCATTTCTAAAAAATGACATACACTAGATTATTTTATGAATCACAATACATAATTCCAGACTTGTAAAAAACATAACATAAATTGAACAGTTTATAGACATAATCCATAATCATAAAAATGTTTTCTTTGAGGAGGTTTATACTCATAAATACTTCGTAATGGTTTATAAAGAAAATTTTAATTATTTAAAGCATATCTCCTAGGAGTTTCGTAACCAAGAGTGTAGCAAGGCCCATTGTCATGAACCAGATATCATTAGAGTCTAGCTCAAAGTGGTGTTTTTGGATGTTCCCCTAGGTACATCTACTCTAGATCCACCTCTACCTACTTGTATTCAAACTGGGATTATTTCTTGGAAAACTCACAAAATCTCTACATTACCAAAATTATAGGAAGTTCTGCTATACTAATCCTCAAAGTCTATCTCAGGGTAACGTTCTCTAATCAATGTTTTTCTAAATCTAATATCCAAGGATTCTACTAAACATCTTCTGATACCAACTGTAATACCCTGGCCCCGGTTACCCAAAGTCGGTGCATTTTTACATAAAATAGGCATGATACAAGGAAATCATATTCCAAAAGACTGATATGTTTAGTAGACTTGGATGTACTAGATATCTTAATAAATTTTACATTACATTATAAAATGAAAAACAACAACAACATTTTATTCATTAACCACAATCATATCCCATATACTATCCCTGCATATCAGTAATAATATATCTCTTTGCATCCTAGGAAAAAATAAAACATAGAAAGGGGCGAGCATAGATGCTTGGTAAGGATAACGATATAGCGGAAACATTCTTAAATAAGCATAAATATTTTGAGGAAATGTATAATACTAAAACATAAGCCTTTAAAACATAAATTCAGCATAATAAGGAAATGAAAGATCAAATAATTCCATTTAATTATTCACATGGATATTATACTGGTCAAATAATCACATGAAATACCAATGGCCAATTTCTTAATGATTGAATGCATAGTTCCAGACTTAATAACAACATAGTCAAGGCCTTGTTCCAAGACTACAAATAAGATTTTGTCTAGGCCTTGTGCCAAGACACTAGTTTTTCAAATTAGACCAACCGATGCATTGAGGAGCTATAGTGGTCTCCACTCATCACTTACTAAGTCCAATGCACTCTTCATATGAAAAGGTTGAAACATAACATAAAAATTCATATTAAAACTTTCATATGAAATGTCAATACTTTAACCATAAATGATGAATGGTATAAAAATAACACATCCAAAATAAAACATATCATAAAAAATTCAATACAATATGGAAGATTAGTATCATAATGAATCAACTTCAAACAAGTGTAAAATCTAACAAAGGATGTTGACATAGATGAAATCAAAATTATTTGACAGAAATATCTCTTTCCTTTTTTGAAATAATTTAATGTCACATAATTATAAAAGAAAACATTTACATTGAAAATAATTTTATATGATTTTATGGGATGCTTTGACAATGTTATAACGGTTGAAAATAGTCGTACCCTCCATGTATGTTAAAAAACATTCTTATCTTAATTTTTTCGGAATGGTCATAATGTACCTTGTTTAGAAAATGACGGAATCATTCCTTTCAAAACATAAAAGGTAAAACAAGGGTATAAATGTATTTAACCCATATTCTATGAAATATTAAAAATGTTCCGATATACATTTTTAGGAAACATGGATATGGATTTTAACGAAGTCCCAGTAGATACTCACGTATAAACAACCTCGGATAATAAAGAGATTTTGAAATTAACCCTTAACTTGTACTTTTCCTTTCTTGAGGGTACATTGACCACATATATAATAGTTAAATCATAGTTATTAAATTATAAAAGAACCATATTCATAAATATGATATCATATATGATCTTCTAATATTTCATTGTTAATAATATTTCAGTATTATCGCCGTTTCAGGTGTTAACAAATTCAATTTCTTTTATATGTTTTGATACATAAGACATTATTGTTATGTATAAGATGTATTTTATTCATATCCAGATTTATATTATGTTAGTAAACCTTGTTTTAACCCTCAAATTAAAATTATTCTTGAATGGTTATGGTGGGAAAATGAATCTCATCACGTTCATGGAGATGATAATCCGTACGTACACAAGATCGACAATATCATTCTTTTGATATTAAAATAATTTTTAAATAGATTTTATATTATATATATAGAGTCATTAACATGTTATATTTATTATTTAAATCAATTATACATCATTATTATAACAATCCAAAAAAATAATGGATTGGATAACAACTACACCACGACGTAGAGACGGTAAGCCACACGTATGGTGACTTTGTCATTGATATGATGGATAGAATAATGAATATGGTTGTACCAATTTATTAATAACATCAAATTATATAGAAAATATTGGCTTAATTACTTTATAATGGATAAAACAAATAAAGTGAAGGTGAAATAAGAAAAAAACTTGAAAGAGGTGATGGAATCTTTACCTCTTCTTGGGGTTCTTCTTTTGGATTCGATCAAAAGGGAAACATAGGTTGGCTTTCTGACCAAAGGAAGGCCTTTAGGATACATTTTGGATAGTTGAGAGGATATTATTGTAGGGTTTGGCCAAGACAAAAGGCTTTGGAGGTTTCAATTTGAGAGAAGGGGTAGTTCCCTTTTATAACAGGGGTGAGTGGAAGCTTAGGAAAAGATTGAAATATTCTTTTATAATAAAATAATTTTCATCTTCTAAAGGCTCTAAAAAGATTTATTTCGAGACTATTGTGGGGATGGGTCTAAATCATTCAACCAATTGGTTTTAGATAGGTTTAGGTTTAACGACTCGATCCTAGTTACCCAGAGTCGGTGCATTATTACATAACATTAGCATGATACAAGGAAATAATATTCTGAAAGACCGATATGTTTTGTAGCATTAGAAGTACTATATACTTTCATAAATTTTACATTACATTATATAATGAAAAACAACAACATAATTGTATTCATTAACAACAATCATATCCCATATACGATCCCTGCATGTTAGTCATAATATACCTCTTGAAATCCTTGGAAAATAACACAAAGAAAGGGGTGATCTCAAAATCTCAGTAAGGATAAAAATATAGGAGAAACGTTCATAAATAAGCATTAATATATTAAGGTAATGTATAAGACTAGAACATAATCCTTTCAAACATAAAAATCTGTATAATATGGAAATGATATATCAAATAATTACATTTACTTATTCTCATGGATATTCTACTAGTTGAAATATAACATGGAATATCAATAGCGAAATTCATAATGATGGAATGCATAATGACAGACTTCATAACCAAATAGTCAAGGCCTTGTTCCATAAATACAAATAAGATTTTTTTCAAGGTCTTGTTCCAAGACACTAGTTTGTCTCATAAGACCTACTGATGCATCATGGAGCTATAGCAGGCTCCACACGTCACTTACTATGTCCTATACATTACTCATATGAAAAGGGTGAAAGATAACATAAACATTCATATTAAAACTAGCATAATAAATGTCATTACATTAACCATAAATGATGAATGGTATAAAAATAACACATCCATAGTCAAGGATATCAAAAAACCTTCAATAAAATATGGATGATTTATATCATAATTAATCAACTTCAAATAAGTGTAAAATCCATTAAAGGATGTTGACATAGATAAAATCAAAACTATTTGAGAGATATATCTCATTATTTTTTAAAAAAAAATTAAAGTAACATAATAATTAAAGAAAAAATTTATTTTGAAAATATTATTATAAGAGTTTAAGGGAAGCTTCGATGTTGTTATAATGGTAGAAAATAGTTGCAGCCACCGTATAAGTTAAAAAAATCATACCTTAGTTTTGTGAAAAATGTCATAATGTACCTTGTTTAGGAAACGACATAAATATTCATTTCAGAAAATCGAAGGTAAAATAGTGGTATAAATGTCTTGAACAAATATTATGGGAGATAGTAAAAATGTTTTGAAATACATTTTTTTTAAAATGGATGTGGATGATAAAGAAGTCCCGGTTGAAACTCACGTATAAACAACCTCAGATAGTAAAGTGATTGTGAAATTAACCCTTACCTTGTACTTTTTCTTGGTCGAAGGTACGTTAACCTCCTTTATAATAGTTAAATGTTTGTTATTAAATTATACACGAAACATATGCATAAATATGATATCATATATGATATTCTAACATTTTATTGTTAATAATATTTTATTATTATCGTCATTTTGGGTGTCAAATAATTCATTTTACATTTTATGTTTTGTTACATAAGCCATATTTGTTATGGATAGGACGTATTTGATTCATATAAAGAATGATATTATCTTCTTTGAAATTATTTTAATCATCAACTATAATGTATTCTTGAATATTTATGATTTGAAAATGAATCTCATTCGTGGAGACGATAATATGTACGTACACAAGAGCGACAATATCATTATTTTGATATTAAAATATTATTTAAATAGATGAAATATCATATATACATAATCATTAACATGTTATATTTATTATTTACATAAACTATACATCATTATTATACCCATCCAAAATAAATAATGTATTGAACAACAATTACAACACGACGTGGAGATGGAAAGTCGTACGAATGCACATATGGTGACTTTTTCATTCATATGATGGATAGAATAATGAATATGGTTGTACCATTTTAATAATAATTTCACAGTACATATAAGATACTAGATTAATTAATTTATAATGGTTACAACAAATAATTAGGAACTGTAAGAAGAAAAGAACTTGAATGAGGTGACGAAATATTTACCTCTTCTATGGGTTCTTCATTTTTATTTGATCAAAAGGTCTCCTTTGGTTGGATTTATGAAAAAATAAATCCCTCTCGAATGAAGTTAGGATTGTTGAAAGGATATTTGGGTTGGTTTTGGCTGAGTAAATATGCTTTGGAGGTGTGAATTTGAGAGAAGTGGAAGTGCCCTTTTATAAGAGGGGTGATGGGAACCTAAAGAAAAGATGGAAATATTATTTTATAATGATATAATTTTCTGTTTCTAAAATATATACAATGATTTATTTTGAGTCTAATATGGGATTGGGTATAAATAATTTCAATTAATTGGTTTTATACTGGTTTAGGTCACCATATTAACCTTATCTTTTAGATTTAACTATTAGTTAAATAGTTTGACATTGACCATGTCTCTTTGTATTTTTATATTATATGGTCAATAAACTCACTATAAACAATGAAGAGAACCCCAAGTGGTTCATTTTTGATATATATAACCTTATATAAGTCTTTTGTCTGATTCATATATTTTTAAAAATATAATATCAATTAATAATAAAATATTTGTTTTAAAAACTCTTTTATGTCAATTTTGACCCTATTTGTTATTATGTTTTGGTTTATGCCATAAAAACATGATTAATTAAAAATAATTTCATTTAATTAACCCTAACATATCATATTAACCTAGAAAATTAGTGTAATTTATCAAAAGTCTAAAATTATATATATTTGGATATTTATAATATCAATTATTTTAATCATTTGTTAATATGGTAATTACTGCATCATCATTGTGTCATAAATAAATTTAATTATTTTATGTATAAGATTTTTAAATAAAATACCATTATTTAGGAAATTGTTTTAGATTTATAATGAATATTTATAGTCCAATTTTTCTCATGTACAAACATATATTAAAAATTGTTTAGTTATTAAACATTTAATTTAACACTTTTAACTATTACTTAAATAAAATAATAATAATTGTCATAATCTAATACATGTGGACATAAAGGATACTATTTTATTCCTAATGTCCTTTGTAATGGAATTAAATTTATCAAATATAATTAGTACAAGTGTTAGGGTAATAATAATATCATTTTTACCTTTAATTAACCTATTTACTTTTAACCGTGGTAAATAAGTCAAAAGTTACTATTCACCAAAAATTATTTTCATCTTATTGATCCACATTTTACTTACTGATATGAAGTGTGTTTCTCGAATCTTTCAAATTCAATTCATCAAAGTGAGAAAATTATGTGTTTATAAAAATTTTCAAATGCTCATAGGAGGTGGGTAAAAGACTGTATAAAGTTCAATACAATTTTAATTTATCTAAACTTATTATAAAATTACTCCAATGAATTACATTGAACTTATATAAGTATTATGTATCTATTTTCACCTAAAATAAATTTAAATAAAATAATTAGTTATTTAAATAAAATGTCAGTTTTAAAAAATAACAGTGTTTTTCACTATTCATCAAAATTTAAACGTTTTCAAAAAAATAACAAAAATTCACCGTAAGTTAATTTTGATATTCTGAATCCAAAAATGCAGTGTATATTGAAAAATAAAATTTTTATAATTTCAAAAAGTGGGTATTAATATTCATAATGGTTAGTTTGATTGGTTGTGATGTGTTAAAAATCCATGGTGCATACAACACAAGCTATTTTCATTATTCAAAGGGAAACGTAACGTTGAATCTTGGGGTGTTACATTCTCTCCTCCATCAAATAATATTTTCCTAGAAATTTCTATATTATTACTGCATAAAAAGATTCAGGTGGTTCATCATCATAAGTTCCTCGGGTTCCCACGTTGCCTCTTCCATCGTCTGATTTCTCCATAGAACTTTTACCAGAGGAGTTGTCCGGTTTCTCAACACTTTTCCTCTAGTATCAAGAATTTTGACAGGCTCTTCAAAATAAGACAGATCGGGTTCTAGTTCTATTTCTCCATAGAAAAGTACATGCATTGGGACATGCATGTATTTTCACTACAGTGATATGTGGAACACATCATGAAAATTAGAGAGACATGGTGGCACTGCCAAATGATAATCTACAACCCCAATTTGTTCTAGAATATCAAAAGTTCTGATATACTCCGAAATTAATTTACCCTTCTAACTGAATCGTATAACTCCCTTCCATGGAGATATTTTGAAGAAATCATGATATCCAACCTGAAATTCAAAATCCTTCTTTCAGTTATCGCCATATCTATTTTGCCTACATTTAGTTGATTTGATGTGGGTTCAGATAACCTTCACCTTTTTCATTGTTTCCTCAACATGTTTTGGGCCTACAAGTTTTCTTTCCCCAACATCATCCCAACAAGTTGGTGTGCGACATCTCTTTCCATATATAGCTTCATATGGTGCCCTTTAAATACGTGAATGGAAGCCATTATTATAGGAATCTTTTACCAGAGGTAAATATTGATATCACATACCTTTAAAGTCAAGAGATCAAGATCTCAACATGTCTTCTATGGATTGAATAGTCTGTTTTGATTGTCCATCAGTTTGAGGGTGGTAGGCTGTGATTAAACAAAATTCAGTATCTAGGGATTTTTGAATAATTTTCCATAATCTTGATGTAAAATGGGGATCACCATCCGAAAGAATCGACATGGGTAATACATGAAGTCGTACTACTTCATTAATATATATTTTTCTAGACATTCAAGTGGTAAATCTTTTCTTATAGCAATAAAATGTGCTAACTCAGTAAGACAATAAAAAATGACCCATATTACATCATTCCTTCTAGGATTCTATGGTAGCCCCATGACAAAGTCCATTGTAATATCATCTCATTTCCACTCAAGTATGGGAACAGGTTTCATGACTCCTCTTGGATGTTGTCTTCCAGTTTTCACTTGTTGACAAACCATACATCTCGGCACAAAGTCAAAAAACTCTTTCTTCATGTTTTACACCAATTATGTTCCCTCAAATATCTATACATCTTAGTGATACTTGGGTGTATATAGAAATTGGAAATACGAGCATCATCCACCAATTCCATTTTTAGATTAGGTATATCGGGAAAACAATGTCTCTTTCCAAATTCCAAAATTCCATCTTCATATATGATGTCACTCAATATTTTTTCATTCACAGCTTTAATCTTCTTTTAAAACTCCATATCACTAGTTTTTGAACCCTTTATCCTTTCTAGTAATGGTTTTTTAGAAACCGTTTGAAAAAGTATTGATGTTCCACCTTCTATGGTCATTCTCAAATCCATAATTACTAGGTCCATTAAAATAGGATCTCTTTCACTATAATCTTGTTCAATGTTCTATGATCCTTTCAGCTCAAAGCATCAGCCACCTTATTTGCCTTCCCCGGGTGGTAGTGTATTGTGAAATCTTAATCCTTGATTAGTTCAAGCCATCATATTTTCCTCATTTTGAATACTTTCTGAGAGAAAATATACTTCAAAGTCAAGTGATCAGTATAAATCTCACATTTTTCACCATAGAGATTGTGTCTCCAAATCTTCAAAGTAATTCTTACATCTTCTAACTCAAGATCATGAGTGGGATAGTTTGGCACCTGAATTTTTAGCTGTTGTGATGTATAGGAAATAACCATATCATTCTGTATAAGGACAAAACCAATTACTTTCTTTGAAACATCACTATAAATAACAAACCCATCATTCCCAGATGGTAGAGTCAAGATAGAAGTATTGTCTAATGTTTTATTTAGTTCTTCAAAACATTCTTCACACTACTTTGTCCAAACAAATTTAACCCCTTTACATTTGAGCATTGTTAATGGGTTATCCAATCGGAAAAAATTCTAGATGAAATGCCGATAATAACCTGCTAAACCAATAAAACTGCATACCATGGTTATACTTGTCGGTGCTAGTCATTCTTGGATTTCCTTTATCATAGAAGGATCAACAGAGATTCCATATTTAGAGACAATATGGCCATGAAAAGAAATCTATTGAAGCCAAAAATCACACTTACTAAACTTCCCATATAATTCATTACTTTTGAGGGTTTTTAGAATATTGCGCAAGTTATTTTTCTGATCTTCATAGATTTTTGAGTATACTAAGTTATGTTCAATAAATACTACTAAAAATTCCTCGAGATATTCCTTGAAAACTCTATTCATTAGATCCATGAAAACATAGGGTGCATTAGTCAATCCCAAAGGCATTACTGAAAATGTGTAATGCCTATACATGGTTCGAAATGATGTCTTTGGAATGTCTTCCTTTTTCACAAACAACTGATGATATCCAGATCAAAGATCAATCTATGAAAAATATTGACCTCCAAGAATTTTGTCAAATAATTCATCAATGTGAGGTAGGGGATACTTGTTCTTTATTGTTATAGTATTGATCTCCCTGTAGTCAATGCACAACCTCAAAGATCCATCTTTCTTCTTAACCAAAAGAACATGGGATCCCCATGGAGAAACACAAGGGAGAATAAATTCTTTATTACTCAATTCCTCTAGTTGTTTCATTAGTTCCAGAAATTCCACAGTGGCCATTCTATAATGGGCCTTCGATATGGTCCTTGAACCCTGAATTAAATCAATGGAATACTCAATTTCTCACTCTAGAGGATGTCTTGGTAAATCCTCTCGAAACACATAAAACTATTCATGCACAATATATACACTATCTATTTGAACATTCTTTTCCTCACCCATAGTTATTTTTTTCTCTTCCTTCGTAATAATGGAATTTAGTTGAGTTACTGGGGGTCGATCTGGATAAGAATCCTGTGGTGTCATTTCTGCTCTAAAGATAATGTACTCTTTATCATCATCAAAAATTGTATCCTCCTCCTTCTTACAATAAATGTTTGCATCATGGTCCGAAATCTAATCCATACCAAGGATTATATAAAATTCAATCAGGGGTATAATGATGAGATCAGTAGATAAAGAACATTTATATGACCTAATGGGAACTAATTCACAAAACATTATTGAAATGATACTTCCCTTAAGAGATTTGACTGAAAACTCCCTTATTAAATCAAATTGGAAATATCTTATTTTCATAGCAATCTAGGAATATAGGAAACATTGTGATGATCCAGAATCAAATAAATCATTGGATAATCTTAAAGAAACCATTAAATTACCTGCCAACCATCTTTTAGTGCTTCAACCTCAGAATTTGTGATCGCATAATCGTGGACATGATCCCTTGGCCTTTTCTAAGGTACATTTCTCTGACTCTTAAGAAATTCATTTGCATAATGACCCATTTCATTACAACTATAGCTTTCAACATTGACATCCTCTTTCTTCCCCTTGCAATCAATAACTTAGTGGCCTTTTCCACCACACTTGTAACATACTCCCATTCCCTTTAAGAATGTACTGGGGTGATTCTTCCAAAATTTACTATAGGTTGGATAATCAAATTTTCCTTTATTCACCTTATTTCCATTTCCAGATTGTGCATATGATCTCTTCTTCTCTTTCTTTTCTTTAAAGTTGTAAGACAGAGAATTATTGTTCTTTCTTGATAGCACATGAAAAAATATCTTTATATGACGAGAAGAATTGTGAGACTAATTTTCAATAGAGAAATGGTTTTAACCTATAAAAGAATCAATCAGTCTTAATTTTTGTGTTATATATATAATTTTCAGCATGCCTTGCTAACCATGTAAAGTTATGTTCATAATTTTTGACATTCTCATCCACCTTTTTCCATTGACTCAAAAATTGCCATTCTATATCCACTCAATGGTCACGAGGAAATTATTTTTCTAAGAAAATCTCATTAAAATCCCTCCATTCTATATTTGATACTTCTTCATCTCCCTTTTTGTTTTGAATTAATGACCCATATTGAGCTACATCTCTCGTGAGGCGATAAAATGCCATGAAAAGTTTTTCCCTTTTGTTACACCCCAAAGCATGAAATATTTTCTATAAGGAACTTATCTATTTCTTAGCTACTAATGGATTTGTAGTCCCATTGAGTTTTGGTGGATTTTTCCTCACGAAGTGGTCTAACATAGGTCCTCCGTGTTGTGGATCAGGGTTCTCCATATGGGTAAGGTTATTATTCACTACCTGAGTGAGTTGTCTCAGTTTGGTGATAAGTTTATCATTACCAGTTGCATCACCAGCTCCACTATAACTATCTTGAGTAGGAGGGAAATCACTACATGGATTACGTGCATTGATAGGATTTTCATTCCTTCTACTATGCTCCATTTATAAATAATGGAATACAAAATATTATTTTTTGAATCACAATTCATAATTAAAGAATTGTAAAACACTTAATATAAATTGATCAGTTTATGGATATATTACATAATCTTAAAAATGCTTTATTTGAAGAGGTATATACTCATTAATCCTTCAAAATAGTTTGTAAATAAAATGTGAATTATCCTAAGTATATCCCCTTGGAGTGTTGTAACTAAGAGTGTAGTAAGGCACATTGTCGTGCACCAGTTCCCGTTTGAGTCTAGCTCAAAGCAGTGTTTTCATGTTTTACCCCTAGGTACATCTTTTACAGAGCCACCTCTACCTGCTCATATATAGATTGGGATGTATTACAAGGAAAACTCAAAAAATCTATACATTACCAAAATTCCATGAAGTTTGTCTATACTAATCCTCAAAGTCTATCTTAGGGTAACGTTCTCTAATCATAGTTTTTCTAAATCTAGTTTCAATGGATTGTACTAAACATCCTCTGATACTAAGTGTAATTCCATGAACCCAGTTATCCATAGTCAATGAATTATTACATAACATTGGCATGATACAAGAAAATCATATCCCGAATGACCGATCAGTTTAGTATCCTTGGACATAGTAGATATTTTCATAACTTTTACATTACATTAAAAAATAAAAAACAACAAAAAAATTGTCTTCATTAACCCTGGTCATATCCCATAGACTATCCATGCAAGTCATTCATAATATAACTCTTCGCATCCTCAGAAAAATAATACATAGAAAGGGGCGAGCTTAGATGCTCAGTAAGGATAACAACATAGATGAAACATTCCTAAATAAGTATAAACATTTTAAGGCAATATATCAGACTAAAACCTTTTAAACGTAAACTTCATCATAATATGGAAATTATTGATCAAATAATTTCATTTACTTATTCAAAATGATATTATAAAAGTTGAATAATCACATACAATATCAATATCCAATTTCATAATGATGGAATGCATATTGCTAGAATTCATAACCACATAGTCAAGGCCTTGTGCCAAGACAAAAAATAATACTTTTTCTAGGCCTTGTGAAAAGACACTAGTATGTATCATGAGACCTACTGATGCATCAAGGAGCTATAGCTAGCTCCACCCATCACTTACTAAGTCCAATGCATTCTATATATGAAAAGGTTGAAACATAACATAAACATTCGTATTAAAACTCAAATAAAAAAGGTATATACATTAACCATAAACTATGAATGGTATAAAAATAACACATCCACAGTAAAAAAATCAAAAAATCATCAACACAATATGGAAGATTTGTATCAAATTGAATCAACTTCAAACAAATGTAAAATCTATCAAAGGATGTTGACATAGATTAAATAAATACTATTTGAGAGAAATATCTCTTTATTTTTTTGAAATCATTTAATGTCACATAATTTTAAAAGAAATAATTTATTTTGAAAATATTCTTATAATATTTTAAGGGAATATTAGACGATGTTATAATGGTGGAAAATAGAAACACTCTCCATTTAAGTTAAAAAAACATTCTTACATTAATTTTTTTGAAAAGGTCATGAAGTAACTAGTTTATAAAATGACGGAAAGATTCCTTTAAAAAATTAGAAGGTCAAACAATGTTATAAATGTCTTTAAACCATATTTTAGGAGATAGTAAAAATGTTTTAAAATATATTTTTATGAAAAATGTATGTGAATGATAAAGAAGGCCTGGTAGATACTAACGTATAAACAACCTTAGATAATAATGAGATTGTGAAATTATCCCTTACCTTGTAATTTTCCTTGGTTTATAGTATGTTAACCTCCTTTATAATAGTTAAATCATTGTTATTAAATTACACATGAAACATATTCATACATATGATATCATATATGATCTTCTAATATTGCTTTGTTAATAATATTTTAGTATATTTGTGGTTTCCGGTGTTAACTGATTTGTTTTCCTTTATTTGTTTTGTTAAATAAGCCATGTTTGGTATATAGAGGATGTATTTGATTCATATTAAGAATTATATTATGTTCTTAAACATTATTTTAATCCTAAAAATAAAATTAATCTTGAATGGTTATGATGGGAAAATGAATCTCATCGCATTCATGGATACGGTATTCTGTACGTACACAAGAGCGACAATATCATTCTTGTGATATTAAAATCGTATGTAAATAGATGTTATATCATATATACATAATAATTAACATGTTATACTTATTATTTACATCAATTATACATCATTATTATACCCATCCAAAAAACAATGTATTGAATAACAACTACACCACCACATAGAGACAGTAAGATGCACGTATGGTGACTTTGTCATTCATATGATGGATATACTATTGAATATGGTTATACCATTTTTATAATAACATCACAGTATATATAATATACTGGAGTTATTAATTTTTAATGGAAATAATAAAGAAACATGCAGTGGAAAATGAAAACAACTAGAAAGAGGTGATGAAATATTTACATCTTCTTTGGGTTCTTCCTTTTGATTTCATCAAAATGGCTCAATAGGATGGCTTTCTAACAAAAGGAAGGCATCTAGGATGAAGGTAGGATAGATGAGATGATATTTGGGTAGGTGTTGGCTGAAGCAAAAGTCATTTGAGGTGTGAATTAGAGATAAGGGGTAGTTCCCCTTTATAACAGGTGTGAGTGGCACCTTAGTAAAAGGCTGAAATATTATTTTGTAATAAAATAATTTTCAGTTTTCAAAGGATCCAAAATGATTTATTTCAAGGATAAAGTGGGGATAGGTCTAAATATATTCAAAAAATATTTTTTTTATAGTTTTATGTGTAATTACCCATATTACATTAGGTCACCATATTGACCTAATCTTTTAGATTTAACTCGTAGTTAAATAGTTTGGCATTTACTAAGTCTCTTTGTATTTTTATATTATATGGTAAATAAACATACTATAAACATCCAAGATAAACCCAAGTGCTTCATTATTGATATATATAACCTTATCTATGTTTTTTGGCCGAACATTATATTTTTAAGAATATAATATCAATTAATAATATAATATTTGTTTTAAAAACTCTTTTAAGTCAATTTTGACTCTATTTGTTATTTTGTTTTTTTAATTCATAAAATCATGATTACTTCAAAAAAATTTCATTTATTTAACCTTAAAATTTCATATTAACCTATAAAATTTTTGGACTTCAACAAAATTCTCAAATTAGATTAATTTGGATATTTATAATATCAATTATTTTAATCATTCATTAATAAGGTAATTACCGCATAATCATTGTATCATAAATAAATTTAATTATATAATGATT
This sequence comes from Viscum album, assembly GCA_963277665.1. Classification (NCBI taxonomy): domain Eukaryota; kingdom Viridiplantae; phylum Streptophyta; class Magnoliopsida; order Santalales; family Viscaceae; genus Viscum; species Viscum album. The sequence continues at coordinate 1,704,164,905 of OY728143.1, read as the reverse complement.
AAAAATTATGAATAAAATACCAATTTGTAGGAAATATTTTTAGCTTTATAATGAATATTTATAGTATAATTTATCTTATGTATAACCCTATATTAAAAATGGTTTTGTTATTAAACATTGAATTTAACACTTTAAAAACTTCATTAAATAAAATAATAATAAATGTCATAATATAATACAAGTGGAACTAAAGGAGAATATTTTATTTATAATATTTTTTTGGTTGAATTACATTTATTAAATATTATTAAGACATGTGTTAGGGTAATAATAATATTAGTTTTACCTCTAATTACCCTTTTTACTTTTAACCGTGGTAAAAAAAAGTCAAAAGATACTATTCAAAAAAAGTTATTTTCATCTCATTGAACCACATTTTACTTACTGATATCAACCATGTATCTCGGATTTTTGAAATTCAATTCAGAGAAGCGGTAAAATTATGTTTTATGAAAATTTTCAAATGCTCCTAGGCAGTGGGCAAAAGACGGTCAAAAGTTCAATAAAATTTTCATATATCTAAACTTATTATAAAATGACTCCAATAAATTACATTGAACTTATATAGGTGTTATGTATCTATTTTGACCTAAAATAAATTTATATAAAATAAATAATTATCTAAATAAAAAGTCTATTTTAAATATTAACGTAGTGTTCTCACTATTCATCAAAAATCGAATGTTTTCAGAAAAATACCAAAAATTAACCATAAGCTAAATTTGATATTCCGAATCCAAAAATGAAGTTTATTTTGGAAAATAAAATTTATATAATTTCAATAGTGGGTATTACTATTCATAATGGCCAGTTTGATTGGTCGTGGTATGTTAAAACTCTAATTTGCATACAACGCAAGCTATTGCATTATTCAAATAGAAACATACCATGGAAGCGTGGGGTGTCTCATAAAACAATACATGGTATACCTGAATTCTTGACTCGTATATAATGATAGCATGATCTGAAGTCGATCATGGGTAATATACTAGCTCCTTGGTGCTTATCAAAGAGACTATCTATTAGAGGTATTTGATACTGGTTATTAACCATAAACGTTTTTAGTCATCAGTAATCTACATACAACCTAAATATCACAAAATTTTTCTTTGAGAGAAGAATCGGTGAACCCAAAGAAGAAGTATTGGGTCTGACAAAACACTTGGCCTCAAAATCCTCTGACTACCTATTGATTTTCGAGATCTTAGTACGTACCATCCAATATAGTGGAATGGACACAAAAGCTTCCCCTATATTGAGATCAGTTATAAAATGTACCTCTCTCTATGGATGTATGCCAGAGAAATCATCGAAAATGAAATACATGAAATGATATACTACTTGAGGAAAACCTTCAGATGTGTTTCTTGACCCTCCATGAAAAGACTATAAATTTGTGTTTTCACCCACCTAGTCCAGGATTTATTTTCGTAGATCTACTATCCTGAACATCCCTCTAACCCTTGTGATGATATTTACATTTCCTTGGGGATGTAAATGATACCATGTTTCAATAGCAATTCACATAGGCATGATAGGGAACCTATTTTAAATCAATAAATTTAAACTATTATTTTATTTATTTGAAAAAATATATATAATTTTTCAAATTTTAATATCAAAATTTCCTTTGGGTGATTTTTTGTTAATTTTCTATGAATTTTAATTTTGTTCAAGAGTTTTGAAGAACACAGATATTTTAATTGAAAACTAAATTTTCAAATAATTTATTATTATAGAAAAATAATATTTTTATTTATTTTAAAGAATATTTTAATTGAGGATAAATAAATTAACACCATTTAAGAAATTTTTACCATTTCCACCTTGATAATGGATATTTAAACAATTAAATCCTTTATGCATTTTCTATTTAATAAACAGCTTTTGTGATGTGTCTATAGTATTAATGTTAAATTAATTTATACCACATATGAGATTATAATTTTAAAATAAATATTCCATACTGGGAATTATAATTATTTTTATTTTATATTAATGGAATCTTTTTTATGAAAAAAATTATTATTGGAAACAATTAAAACTTATTACGGTTTTTAAGGTAAAACATATTTACATAGTAGTTCATCTTTAACGTAAGGGGTTGAATACCCTAGAAACTTGTCCAAATGATGTTTGATATTAATATATAAAAAATTTCCTCCTAATTCTATTATATTAACATTTTTTGGGGGAACACGGTGTAAGGGAGACCTCTTAATAGTATTAGCCATTATATATATATATAATAATGTCATTCTTCCCCCACTAAAAAAGGGAAACCCCCCTCACTTATTAACACCGATAAGAACTATTGATTGTAAAACTTATTCCAAAATAATCTCCCAATATTCCTCCTCTGATCTTAGGAATGCTAATTTTGGAATAATTAAAACAATGTTACTCATTTGTTTAAAACCAAATATTATTACCCAAAGAATAGGTAACATCATGTAATAACCACTGTTGTTTTTTTCTTTATCTGCACAAAAATTATTCATATTACATGATTATATAATAAAATATGTATCCTAAATATAATGATGTGTTTATATGATAATTTATCTATGTACACGTACACACACTAAAATGAAATTTGATACACAATCATCATTTGTGTGTACGGAGTACTATGGCCTTGCGAACTGATGTTGTTCTTTCTTCAATTTACAACATTAAATGTTTGTAATATTGATGGAATTACTATTTTTATATAATATATATATTATATTTTTGATTACCTTATAATCTTGGAATTTATATATAACACATACCTTTTTACATTCAATTTTTTGGGAATTCAATAACGTCATTTGTGGGCATGGGCATTACTGGCTCCTCCAAGCGATGTTATTTATTCACACTATATTTGAAATGTATTTGGAATGATTTAAGTAAAACTATACGATATAAATGAAACAATAGCTATAATATAATTATAATATATATCTATAAATATATTTCAGTTACATTATCTATATCAATATGACAAGGAAATGAAATCGACATTCATGCGAACGTATGGCCTACCGTCTCAAGGCATAGTGTCTTCCATTTCATAATAATAAATTTTATTGAAAATTATGAATAGGTAAAAACTAAATATAAATTTTATTAATATAATGTTTTAAATTATGGAAATATATAAAATCATGAACTATGTAAGTGATCAAAGAATAGCAGGTCAGAACATATACGAAAAACAATGATGTTATTACCTGAAACATAAAATCAACCAGAAATTGTTAATAAATAGATAATATAAAGTCATAATAAAATAATATTTGTTATGATTTATAATCATGTGGTACTTTTTTATATTTATAATAATAATTATTCTTTTATACTGGAAGTTTGAACGTGCATAAATAATGTCAAGAGTTAATGTAAGGGGTTTCTCATGTCTCTTTTATTTCTGAGATATAAGCACTATATTGACCACTTATTTTTGTTGTGTGGTGTATACAATGACCTATGAAACTTCATATCATGTATTTAAATTATTTCGTGATATTAAATGTTTTCATTTAATTTATTATTTCATGTATCTCATGACTAAAATGTCACACAAGTGGTATTGGTTTTGTAGTCTCACTTATATTTCTGCGAGACTTGTTCCATATTTACCGGTTATTAATTTTTTGTAGCGTATATACTGCACATGAATGCATCATTTGATTATTATCCCTAATGTAATGGAAGCTTACATATCTGTTTTATGATCAATCAATCATGGGGTTTATGGTTCAAATTTTACCAAACCTGTAAGGAAATTTTATATCAATTATCCTTTATAGAGGTACAAGTTATTTTATCCACATATATTATTTAATAATTTGTATATAATTTCCATTTAAATGTATCATCATGAATATAAACTTTTTTCCTTATATTTTATTCATTATTTAATTTTTATCTCCCATTTGTATTATAATTAAATGTAACCAATTATAAATTTTTATTCCAATAAGTTCATTATTTATCGTGATTTTTCATGATTTGGATTCAATTACTGAAATATTGTGATCCATATCTCAATATATTTAATTAATTTTCTTCACCTATGGTAATTCATAATATCTTCATGTTATGGTAACATTTTCCCAATATTTGGTACTTAATATAATTAATAATATTTTATTAAGAAAATCCCAATTTATTTCTCCCTTTGAATAGAAATCTTCATTCCTTCAAAACAATATTTTCTATATATTATTTTAGATAAATTAATAATTTTATCCAATTATTTTTTAAATTTTATTTTACCCATTTAATGAATTTTTACAAATTGTTTTAAAATGATTATTCATGTAATTTTATGATCAAGGCACTTTTCAAAATAGTTTAATGTACAAAAATAATGGTCGACATGTATGGATTTACCCACTATCATGAACATAATTTCATTGAACATGGACCTATTTTGTTTCTTTGGTTCTGAGGCGAGAATAAGAGTTAGTTCATGGTTGTCATGCTGAATTTGTTTTATTTAGATAGCCAATCAAGTTGTGTTCCTCAAGGGACATTCCATGAAATGTTCTTGGTGGATATGTGAAATCCAAGAATAATAATTCCATGTCATTATCTATGGTTTAATAACATGGTGGGGGGTGTAACAGTTTTTACTAAGAAAAATCTTTTAAAAGAGGTCATTGTCATGACTAGTGTGTCAACTGTTAAATTACCTTTACAACTATGTTATGGAAATTCAATAATCCTATGTATGGGATTAATGGAAAGTATTATGTAATCACATAGTTTTAGGAACTCTTATATATTGTAACGATGACTACAATTTTTTTACATTTGTCATTTTTCATATAGGAGTCTCATAAAACTATGAACCCAAGGTTCTTTCCATGAGTATGGTTATAGTAAACTGTGATGGTGATTATATTCCATTGAGGGTAGTAATGAGGATTATGGATAAACAAGTTTATTTAGGATCTTTAAATTTTCCAAAGGGGTATCATTGAGAGTGATATTACATGGGGGATTATGTTATTCTAGTGAGAGGTGTGTCATGTTTTGATCCAACATTTCATATCATGTTTGATGCCTATTAAATGGTATTAGTCCATGAGACCTGTCGGTTAAAAGATTATTATTTAATGATGATGTTTTTTAAATTATTTGATGAAATTATTTTCAAGGTATGTCCCCTTTGTTATTTTAGTTTGATCATGTGCATGGGTAGAGCCATTCCATGACGCCTCTCCCACACACTTCCATCAAATTCCCCTTTGATTAGAGGAGATTCTTGGATAATTATGTTGATGTTGAGGTGATTTATCTCTAACATCTTGACAAATTATTCATTTTTTATCAGTCATATTATTTTAGTTTCATCGGGCTATAGATTGATGTAGATTCCACTAGTTCATGGTGTAATCAAAATAAAATGATGGTGGGGTTACATTGATTATCTAGAGAATATTCTAGGATGAGGATTATTATAATGATAAAGGGAATTCGTACTGTTTTTATAATGATTTAAATTATATATCAATATAGATTTACTTTTCTATAATCAGTGGTTGATTTGAAACAAGGCATTAGATATTTTGGGTGTTAGATATACGGTTAGATGATAGGGATGGTGTGCTGCTTTTCATTCAATGATTTGGTCATGGAAGATCAACAACTATGTTATCCCAATATATTTACCTATATATTGCCTGTGGAAATAAATTATAATAATGATTAAATTAATTATAATTACATTATAACTAATTTAGATGAATTTTTGGTTGAGTTTGAGATTCCAATTGATGGGTGATGGTTAGTTAGTCTTTAATAGTGCTCTCGGATGACGGTGAATCATTTATGAACTAAATTACTCTATGTAAAAGGTATGTGTTCCATAAAGACATCAAAATATATTTCAGTTGTTTAGGTGAATGTTATATGTCTTATCTCTATTTTTGTGTTGTTGACCTATATTTATAAATGAAATGATTTCTTCAGACTCTGCTGAACAAAACTTAAGTCAAAAGGGACAAAAAGTCTCTTGAACACTATTGGACACTTTTACACCTATGGATGAGGGAATATCTATAAATATATTCCAAAAGATAAATACATCACTGTGGTATATAGTTTTTCTAAGTGAAAATATCGGACATTTATGTAGGTTCTAATATCCTCATCATATTATAGGAATGTGATGCTGGAAAATAAATATCAAAAGATTACACCATGGAAATGATTTTTTAGGTTATATATGAGAGTAATTTCATGGGTTAGAACTGGAAATGATATTGGATTATTATCATCACTCAATTTTGATTCATATGTCTTATTTATTGAATGGTGTATTATACCATGATACGAGAATGGATGAATTGAGGGACAATATTCCTTTTGAACAATTGGTTTCAAACTAAGGATTTGGATTGAGGTTGAGTGGTCTGTTTGTGGTTACCATACCATGATATAACCTAAGGTATCATGGAGTGTGCCTCCACCTACCATGTAATTTTAGTGTCCAATAATGAAAATGTGTGATGCGATCAGGAAACTATCTATCCCATGTGATCATTTCATGTTAGACAGTTCTACAGTGCTATTATTTCCATATATATATTTTGTGGTAATATAATAGGGATACTAACCTCTTTGTTTACTATATATAGTATTAATTTTGGTCCACTATTCCTCATTATTGTTTTTATATGATATGTTCTATAACAAACCTACCATCCCACCATGTGTATATATATTTGATATTTTGGGTGTGTCATTATTGACATCCCCTTAGTGTTTTTATATTATATCTTATAAGTTGGGCTTGACTTCCCCATGATTATATATATATATACGACATATCATTGTGTGGGGTACCATCCCACCAAGAATACATGTATATTATATTATTATATGGTCCACATTACCCCCTGACTGTGTGTATGGGATATTATTGGGTGGAGTACATTTCCCTTGAGAATTTACATATAATAAATGTAAAATTTTAATAATTTTCTCAAGAGAATTTTTTTAAGATATATTCTTAAGTGGGACACTTTTCCCCCATACTATTTTTCTATAATATATTTCTAGGTGGGACACTTTTCCCTAGAGCACGTATATATGATATATTTCTAGGTGTTGAGATTTTCCCATGAGAATTTATATATGGGAATTTATTCAAGTTGTTATTCTTTTCTCTATTGATATAAAAGAGATTTATTGTTGATAATATAATTTTCCCCAAATAATATATCAATATCTAGCATGCTTAGAGACATTTACAAGTGGATGAAAAAAGTATAATCAATCATTGATCGTCAAATTATATATTTAGGACCATTAATGATTAATTTTAAAGTAATGAAGTAATTAAATTATAATTATAAGAATATAACTTTTTTTATTAATACTATATACTAGATATTTTTATGACACCCATAATGGTATAATTTTTTCTATTTTTCACACATTACTCAGGTGTATCTGGCACATTGTTACTCAAGAATACCTATTAATCATATTTTTTTGTAATAAAGTGTAATAATATATGGTGGTTCAGTTGGATGGCTTTGAATGAGTTAGGAGATGGTGTTGGGTTGGGAATCAAGGCCAAGGTATAAATATTTTTTTATGATTATATTTTTGGAATGTATACAATATATATACAAGAGTTCTTATTGATGTTTGAAAGACTGTTGTTCCATTAAATACCAATCATTTTGTTCTATCATTACATTATTATTTATTCCAAGTGGATTTCCCTATATTATATAATTATTTAGTTTGATATTATAATGATTTAATATATAATATTTTTTTTGTATTATATAACTCTAACATGAGGGAATAGTCTTCTCATGTCATCTCTGTATCCCCTCAATACAGGTAGGAATTATAACGCATATAAGGAGGTATTCTATGTGTAATGTTTCCCTATGGTATGGTTATTGTATAGTGATTTAGGAATAGGTGTTACAATCTTTTAAAAATCTAGTAAGAAAATGTTTAAAATGAATTAGAAAATATCAGGTTAAGTATTAATGATGTGGAATTATAAGTTAATTAAAAAAATGATTTTCAAATTAATATCCAATAACAAACATGTTCTATATATTCACTATCTAAATCATAATGGACTTATTTATTAAATCCAATTACTCTAGTTAATAACAATAATATGTTACAATAAATATCAGTTAATAATGCATAAAACCAATTTTGGTTCATGATGAATGATATAAAATAGACCAGGTTTAATAGAAAAACATTTTCAGTCAAGAAAAATATATCAAGGTAAAAAAATAAAGACAAGTGAAATATAAGATGAACTAAAATATAACAACTTGAACTAATCATAATATAATACAATACTATCCCATAAACCAATCATTATATTTCTTATAACTAAAAACCACTCCCTCATGTGACTCATGAGAGAGATCTTGAATAAAATAAGACCTAAAAGTACGAAAAATACATCCTAATGTGGTGATGAATTTTTAGTATAATTGATTGATTTTATAAAACCCCATCATAAATTTAATTGAAAAATCCATCTCTATATATCATTTTATCAACATGAATTTATTCCATTTAATCTCTCTCTAAAACTACACCATTTTAGGTACTTATATCCCTATAAAACATTCCACCCATATTTTAAATTAGATCCTTAAAAATATAAAAATGATAAAAATATATTCAATTTAATATATTGTTGTAAACACTAAAATCATTACATTAATGTTCTCAACATGACATGAAAAAGTTATTCAATATAACTATCTTATTATGTACACTTCAAGGGAATTCACATTAAACGTTGAAAATATTCAGCCTATCAATCCTAAAAAGATTCTTATATCATAAAAAACATGTATATCAATACACAACATGATATATTCACCCATGGAATGAAACTGTCTTCCAATGTAGAATATCATGGCCACTACATGATAAAAATGTCAAAAACAATATACATTAATCTATTTCAATAGAATAATCATATTCATGGAAGAAAATCCATCGAACATGGTCTGATATATTATATATATCATAACTCCCTTCCTTAAAATTTGACATTATTTCTTGTCACGATTGGAAATGGGTGGGAACTAAACGTCCAAATATCACAAATTTAAAACACTTGAAATTTACACCTTGTAAGAATGAAAATTATAAATTAGAATCCTTCCCAAAGGTCCTCTAGTGAATGAACCCTTGTTGAGTCATGGTATTAAATCCTTTGGTTCTCCATGTAATCATATTTATTACTATCATGCATAATTTTGTATCTATATAATCAAATCAATTTCAGTTAAATTTTTTAATCATTACCCAATAATATAGGAACATAATCTCACATTCTCATAACATCATGGTCATTATTTAATGACATCTAAGAAGTGGAATGCTTCAATAAAAAATCATATTTAATTGAATTTTACTACCATCATTGAGTATTTAGAATCAGTCCTCAAATAGGGGACATGATTCGTCATCATTATTTCAATATGGAATACATAGAAACACCTATATCAGGGTGTGGGAATTACAATCATGGATATTACCCCAATCCTGAGAGAAGGGATGTTAAATGTTGACATTCTACTTATAAGAATTGGAATTCATTTTTCAAATTCTACTAATACCACTTATTCCCACATAAATATTTCATATTTTTTGGAAACCACCTAGTAAACCCACATTGTATCAACCATAAAGGTGTTTATCTCAAGGGGTCTCACCATTATTGTACTTGTACTATTATTTGACATTAATTGACCAATGAAATAATTTGATCCTATGTTGAAACTCTGGCCATGTACTTATATCGAGCTTGTGGTTGATTCCTTCAGAAGATTTATATTACATAGTTTTTCTACAAGATGGTTGGGACCAATTCTTACATCTACATTTTGTAATATATTTATTTCATATTTAAATTTCTAAATTATAACATTGATTCCAATTTATTTAAATAAAATTATTTTAAATCCAAAAAATGTATTTCATTATTATAAGATTATAGAATAATGAAATCATGATGGAATAATAAATTTTTTAGAAAAATCAATGAATTAATAACATAAATAAATATTTGAATTATTTTTCTCAAGGTATTATGATAAAAACTTCTTGTTCAATTTTAATTTGTCATTTACCAAAAATTGGAAAAGGATATTTTATAATTATCATGGTTAATGGACAGCTATATAGGTTAAAATTAACTAATATGAGAGGATTGGTTCTAACTTTAATTATCCTCAACTAAGATATCTCTTTGAAATTATCAATGAACTATAAATTTTCCATTTTATTATTACTTATATTTTACATGTATATTATTGTATGATTTCTAGGGATATGGAGAGTCAAAATACATAGAAAATAACTAATATTGTTGTAATTCACTAACTTATATTCGTTCTGAGTTTAATGGGTTTTAAGAGTTTAATTGTATGTAACTTCTCCTAAATTTATGTTTATATGTTATTTTTAATTTAATTTATAGGTATTTATTCATTAAACCATTCTAAATTTGGTTGTTTTAACATCATATTGGATGGTTTCACTAATATTAATCTGATTTTTTATAATTGAAAAATATTTATCTTTTGGGAAAAATATTATTTGATCAAAATTTGAAATGAAGTTAAAAAATAATTTAATGATGATTGTAATTTCATTATTTTGATTTTCTATCCTAATAAAAGATAAAATGAAATCCAATTTTAGATTAGATGAAATAGATAAATGTTACATATTTTTTTATGTAGTTATAATGGAATATTAAATGAATGATGGCATCAGAAAACATGATTGAATAATGTAGTGATTGATTTAATACATGATCTAAGAGCGTACCATGTTTTTAAAGGTTTGATTTTGACTGGTCGTAGATCCAAAACAATGTTGGAGATTAGATGTTATGGCCATTGAACGTGAGTATGGTCATGAAGCCCATTAGTAGAGCTCCCTTAGAGATTGTGAAGTTGTAACAAAAGGCTCTCGTAATTCCATGAAGTTATGTGACCACTGTGAAGTAGCGTGAAGGAAGACTCTATAAGTTTGATGAGATTTTTGATTGTCATAATGACTCCATTTTCATGGAACTACACTTATGAGAATAGAGATACCCATCTTTCCAATAAAGACCCCCTCATACCTTCATTATGTATTCAAAACACTGCTGGGTCTCACCCTTATGCTCATGATTCACTGAGCTCATGTTCTATGAAAAGACCCTCATCTGTGGAGCTCCCATGCTCCACGAAACCTCCTTTTTAGATGTTCATGAGTGCCTCCACCATATGTGGATATGCCCGTTATAAAGGCTTAAGCCCTTCACAAAGGAAAAATTCCTAATGAGTCACTCTAGGCTTCATGAATCATTCAACCTTTGTGAAGTATTCCCTTAGGGAATCCTTTGAGTGACCCTAAGATCTGCAAAGCCCCATTCATCATGAGGCTGGATGCTCCACAAAACCGTATCGTTTGTGACACCGTAATCTAGGAAAAAAATCTTTCAAGAATCCATATTCTTTAAAAATCACCAACCTTTGATCCCACCGGTCCATACCATGGAGGCTTCTTTCCAACACCCCCTCTCAAGATCACTTTTCAGATACTCTCCCACCGCCTGAGCCAATTTTTTTTCGACCATTACTAACGCCCATGAAAAAAGTTGAGTTTCACCACAAACATTTCGGGCTAAACCACAAAACATTTACCTTACAAACTTATGTGCACCCCAATTCAACCTATGGAATACCCTGATTCGAGATACTCCTATGAACTCATTGGTACACCTTCAGTCAAGATATTCCTCATGGCCCCTTTCCGGTGTTTTGAGATGATATTCTCATCTTCAATTACTAAGTAACGTGAGTCCAAGAATTATTCAAGAAACTCCTTCAAAACCCATCAACTAACTTGTATTCCAGGTTCAACTAGAAAGACTGCTCTTTTTTAAGTCCCAACACCACTCATTACTATGTGTCTTACGCCTAATTGCCTTTTCTTCATGACTATAAACTATAACATACCCTATATATCAGAGATATGATTCCTATTATTCCAAACGAGAGATGCCTTATGTGCTAATCATGAGATACCAACAGTCCTCACTACATGACCTTAAACTGTATCTTACCCTATCAATCAAGAATAGGATGCCTTATGCATCAAGTATAAGATTCTTCATCATGAGATGAATAGAAAATTGAAATTGGGGGCCTTCTCTCATGGTGAAATCCCCAGTCCATTTCCCCTTAGACAATCCTCATGGGGAGATTCCACCATAGCCTAACATGAAGAAGATATTTGTGGTTTCATCCTCATGTAGGCCACATCCACCATTACCGCTCCATTGCACAACCCAAGCAGCATCCACATATAAGATCCATCCACCATTATCGTTCTATAGAGGCACCTAGGTAGCTTCCACGTGTATGCCCCATACACCATTTTCGCTTCATTGCAACACCTAGGTGCTTCAATTCATATTACCCATCGACTATTATCACTCTTTAGTACAACCCAGACAACTTAAATATATAAGCATCATCCACCATTTCTGCTCCGTATCGACACCCTAAGATTCTTCCATTTGTAATCCACATCCACCATTATCTCCCCTTAGTGGCACTTGGGTAGCTTCCATGCGTAAGTCCCATCCACCATTGCTACTCCATAGCAGCACACTGGAATCACTAACACATAATCCCCATCCACTAATTACGAACCATAGTGGCACCATGTTAGCTTCCATGTTTAATCCCCATTTACCATTTCCACTCAATAGCACCACCCGAACAACTTTCACATGTTAGCCCCATCCACCATTGATTCTCTATATAGGAACCATGGAAGCTTCAATGTGTAGTCCCTATCCAATAGTTATGCTCCTTAGCGGCACCAGGGAAACTTCCATGCATAATCACCATCAACTGTTACAACTCTATAACAACAACAAGGCAACTTCCACTCAAAATCCTCATCCACCATTACCACTTATTATTAGAATCCTCTCCATAGAATCACATTGACATTGATTCCCTACCACATAGATATGTAAGAATCCTTCATAAGGTTCAATTCCATCATACATCAGTCCCAACCATTTCACGTCATTTCACTGCTCTTCATGCATGAAATTAAACTGTATTCTCGAACAAAATGAGGTTTTATCCTTGCCTCCAAGGCATGGTATGTAGGAAGTCTCTTTGATGTTTATCCTCAAACAATTTTAAACTTTTGTGATCCCTCCAAGGCATGTACACTTCTAATAGTACATCATCCCTCTATGGGATTCATATCCAAGATCCACCTCCCCGAGCTATTATGATCCACCCATGCATAAAACAACCCATAATCCCCATACACTGCATCCTTATCTTTTTAACTATGAGTGTATATCATTAAGTTGGATTCTAACCCCACATAAGCCCCATCATGTCTCAAGGTCACTTCCCTTTTCCTGTAACTCAATTATATGACCATGTCCCATAATAGGTGGAATTTAATTCCAAAATATAGTGATATGTAGGAAGCCTCCATGAGGTTCAAGCCTATCACTCATGTCCCATCCAGCTCAGTCCCTCGAGCCCACACATTTTTGGAAAACCTATTCTCATCTGAAGGAACTATTTTCTTTAGGTCCCATTCATGCATCAATTCCAATTATCCCCCTTCTCCGGTAACTCATCAACCCATTCCAAAACTACATCTAATTTGATCCCTACCTCCTAGGTAGGGTACATAGGATGCCTCCATGAGGATTAATCCCAACACCCTATCTTTTCACATCGGTTCTATACCATCCTCCCTTTTCAACACTTCTTCCATTACCACTCTAATTTTACCCAGGCCACCACATCCCGTCGAAATCATGCCATCAAACTAAGCCATGATTGTTTGTAATCCCAATTCACCCATATGATTATCACTCCGAGATACACATCGGTAGTCATAGTGCATAAGCCCCAAATCACCCATTATAAATATGTTGTTTTTGATCTCTGTCTTCTAGATACGGTACTTAGGAAGAGTCCATTATGATTAATCCTATCCAATGGTAAACCTTGGTATCCCTCTCATTGGGGTCAACATTTTTGATCCTCCCTCAGTGGTGTCTAAATTAACCTTTATGTTGGGAAATTATCTCTTCATGAGATGCACCACCCCAGGTCCGCTCTAAATGGGTGTTCGGATCTATCCACCCAATGTCACTCTCATTGGGGTCCATCTCTGTGATCTACCCTCAATGGTTTCCAGATCAACCTTCATAGTGTGAAACCTTCCCGTTATGAGGTACACCATCGCTAGCCTCCCTCATTTGGCATTAAGATCCATTAATTCGTTAATCCTTCCATGTTATCCCTCCAACTCATGTACCAATATGATCCCCTTTTTTAAGTTCACTGATCAGTTCAATCTATCTCTTCTAGATGTTAAACTCTTTGCATACCCTGTGTTAAACATGGGAATCTCAGGATAACCTCAGAGGCATGAATCTATAATTAGATACCCCATTATACATATTGGAATCCCAAGGTTTCTACACCCTAGAAAATCCCTCCTATGAGGAATAATATTGGTGTTACAATGTTCCAACATTGCGAGATTCCCCGACATGCCTGATGTTAACATCTACTCCGATTGAAGGTTTCTACCACGACATGACCATTGGAATGTTCTAATTGAATTAGTGTAATTAACTGGGGTACACAAAGATATATCACTGGCATGATATTCGTGAAAAATGACTCAAATCATTATGGGAGTCCTGAAATATGTGACATGTTCTGAGAAGGAATCCAAGGAAGGAGGAACCGAAATCCCAACCTCCAATTTTGATCAAAGAGAAAACTTCACTGAAGAAGAAATGGATGACACCTACCATTGAAAAGTGGGAACACGAGGATGAAAATAGTAGTGTATTCACAAAAATGATATGTGCATCGATTATTGAATGTGTCGGAAAAAAAATTTGTGAACATGAACAGAATCCATTCCCCTTCAGTTCTGAGTAGATAAATATTTTTAGCAATTTGAGGCCTCACCCATGTTAATCCCTAATTTTTAATGAGTGATAGGATGAGTAACATCTAGTGCTTGAAGATACATGGTCATCAGATCCTCACTGACACCACATATATCATATGGTGCATAAGGTGAATCCTCTCCTAACTCCATCAGCTCCATTCCAATAGATCTACCTTCATTGGTTGCGCAGGGGGAACCATCCCCCTGATTTCATCGACTCCTCGACGATACTGTTTCTATCATCGGTGGCACTGGGGGATTCCTCCCCATGACTCAATCAGCTCCTTACTGACAGTATTTTATTCATTTTCAATAGAGGGGGAACCATCCCCCCCCCCTCGACATTATTAGATCCTAGCTAAAACTGTCTATAAAATCCATGCTCTTTATTTCACAATTTATCATGATTTATTAAATACAATTGCACATAGGAAAACTCTGAGTATCGAAAGGTCTAGTGTCTAGTTAAATTAGGAACATTACATGATAAATTAAGACATAAAATAAAACATCTTTATTTAAAACTTTTTTTACATGACAACAAAATTCCATCATACTTAGCATTTTATGGGATAATCTAAGCACATACATAAAAAAGGGTGAGCTATAAAGTCGAGTAATGTAATAAACAATGAATATCATTAAGAATAAAATAAATGATTTAAAATTGTAATATCAATAATGAACAAGATAAACATGAACATAAAGTCATGATATAGAAAGATTATCATAACATGGTGATGTGGAATCAACATACAACATGATATTATCATAATCCAAGGCTCATTACACTTGGATTAGCATGAGAAAACCCTCATTGAACTTTAATTAGTGTGATTAAAACCTAATTTCACTTGAATTAGCATGATTAAACACTCATTGAACATGGAGCATCATGATAATAATCATTACCAAATGCATTGGAGCGCTATCAGGGCACACCCTTAATAAACATTTCATTTCATGCATTAGTGTGCCACATTGATCAAATAACATGAAATCATTCAATATCAAAATTTATTCCATGATAATTGAATTTGGAATACGTACATGTAAGTGCAATTAAAAATGTATATCTACATAATGGTGAATACCATTTATATAGAAATTGGTATGGTATTCACTATACACTGATTTTGGCTTGGAAAATCATGGTGTAATTTTGGAAGCATTACAATGTGACATAAAAATTAATAAAAATGATTGATGAGAGATAAATGCATATATCACCATATGTAAATGAAATTTAAAGTAAGGGGGTCAAATAGATACATGTTACAATATATTTAATTTGGAAATGGAAGGCGTAACATAAATAAGTAAACTTGATGAAAGAGGAGAAATGGAATAACTCTAATGAAATTTCAGCATGGAAACCGGTGTACATGGGAGGGATTAATGAGAGAGAAAGAGGTATGTAATCATTAAAACATAAGGTGGGATGTGTGGGGTAGGTGATAAATCATACCCCAAAATTTTTAATTATAAAACAAAATGGTATATCATCATAAAGAAACTTTGAAAAAAATGAGAAAGGAAGAAATCCCTTACTTTTGTGTGTGACTTCAAGAGCTTGAGGAGGAGATTCTTGAAATCATTGGGCACATTCGAAGGTTTAAATAGAGATTTGGGTAGATCAATTATGTTTCCCGAATATTTTGAGTGAAGATATGTGGGTGTTTGGGATTGTTTATATATGGAAAAAGAGGGGAATTATTTAATATTAAACAAACAGAGGTTTTGGAATCTATTTAATTAAATATTCAAAACCAAAAAACACCCCATGGTTATTGCCAATTTATTTTTCCAAAGTGAAGTAGAAAACATTATTTTATAAGTCCAATGTCTAAAATTATCAAAATATTAGGCTTTACTATGTGGAGGTGAGTCACAGTCTCTTGGAAATCATTTTAAAATGTTGAAATATTTTATAAGTCTTAGAGGGTCTACTAGGGCATTATAAAATTAATCAAAAAATATAAAATCAAACTATTTTAATGGTAAATCATATATCGAGAAATTATAACATTTATAGTATTTTAGTACAGCGCTATTGTGTCATTATGATGTCATAAAACACATTCTATATTTATATGGTATTTAATTTTTACCTAAAAATTTGATTGTCCCCCAAAATTATGGATGTAATCGGCCGGGTTTTGGGAGGTCCATTACTTGGTAAAAATCTAATGCATGAGGTGTTCTGGGTGGTCTAGGAGGCCATCCCAACTTCTTGGTGAATTTTGACCATGGTAGGCCTACCTGTAGCCTTAGCCTACCGGTTGCAGCCCTACCGGTAGCTCGGTCTACCGGTAACTGCAACCAACTGGTAGCTCGGGCTACTGGTAGCTGTCATCCACCGGTAGCTTTCAATTACCGGAAACTGCAACCAACCTATATCTCGACTACCGGTCGCTGCACCCCACTGGTAGCTCTCGACTACTGGTGGCTGCATCCTACCGGTAGCTCGGCTACCGGTCGCTGTCAGCCACTGATAGCTCTCAGCTACCGGTCGCTCCAGCCTACCCCCACGGGTTTTCCAGCAGCGGCTCCTTTTTGCAAAAATTGGGTTTTAAAACCTATTTCAACCCCTCTAAGCTTGTTTAAGGTCTAGTAATGCCCATAAATGGAATCTAATTAGATTAAATGATGTGAGGTGTATGTCAGTTTAAACCGCGGGGACCCATTACTAACGTGTGGGGTGTCTCAACCGCGTGTTCAACCCACGACCTCGCGCCTTATGTGGTTTCACATACTTATCTCAACCGTCCCTGACCTTTATAAACAGAAACGGTTCCACCTTGGTTTCTTTTGTCGATCACCCTATACTAGGAGTACCCTTCGTTCTGACGAGCCACATCACCATCCGTGGAGTTCCACGCCCAGTCTTAGCATCGATCGTTGATCAACAGGTTGGGAATTTCTCCTTCGTCTCTCCCTTTTTCTGTATCATGCGGGGTGGGAATGCTTTTGAATATGTAGAATTGGATTAACCTGAACCTTAATGAAGATAATAAACGAACTCTAATTAATGAGGGGGTGATGTGATCGATGATGCTTTGATTTATGATCTTCTATGATTTATGATTTCTGAATTGTGTGGGCTTACGCCTTTTAAAAATCATTGTCGTTGGTGGTCTTGCTCTGGGAACTAACGAACCCATGCCTTTGGTGATGATTACTGGATTGTTTTGTGGTTGTGAACCCTTACTATGAAAAGTAACTCAGTTAATTACTTATATTCGTCTAAACAAATTGAAAGCACCAGGATCAACTCCTTTCTGTGATAACCCCGATTAAAGTACATCAAATTTGAAAATCATGGAGTGTGTTAAATATTATAAATCTGAAAATACGGGGATGGGCCTACTTGTGTTGATGGTAGTGGGTTGATCTTTTCTTTCCACTCATGGGCCGATTGCCGGGTGATGTGGGTGGGGATGGGATCCCCTGTTATTATACTCTCGGTGGTTGCGAAATTCAGGATGGGATCCTCTGTTATATCAAGAATTGGGGCAGGATCCTCTTTTGTTGAGAAACCTTTCGGCTCCTGGATATTGGACATGGGGTTGTATCTTGGGGTTTTCATTGGTTGTTGTTGCTTTACAAGAGAACATGGTGTGAGTGTTGTGGTTGATGCTTGACTGTTTGATTTCCCTTGACTTGTGCTTATGATTACTAGTTTCCCAAGTAGGTGAAGAAACATATTTAAACATTATTATTGAACATATAAACCAGGATGGGACAAATGGGTTTTGGTTTGGTGTGAGTTATGACTTCGACATGGTACTGATTGTGTTCTTTAGGCAGGCTGAGGAAAAACCTAAACTTTGTGTGAGTTCTGGGTACCTATATATATACTTTTAGTTTTTTGTTTCTTATTAACGCCCCACCCAAGTTGAGCGATTAGTGCCGAACACCCCCATTTAATGGAGGAGGGTGTTTTCCAAACAGTTCTATTAGTGGCTATTTATTAGCTCCTTTATGCTCCCTTTCCTGAATAGCCCAAGTATCTTTCGGTAGGTTGTGATGGCCTGAAGTCCATTATTAGCCCATGAACATTCGGGCGGGTTAGTGTGGTGGTTGGCCTAGGTGTGTGCGAGAAGGTGGTTTCCTATGTGTCTTCGGGATGACGCCCAGGTGTCTTCGGGCGTGGCGGTGGTTGTTTGGCCTAGGTTTTTGCAGGCGTGGATACATGTGAATGTCGAGGCCTAGGTGTGTGTGGGTGGGGTTTGGCAGTGGGGCTGTGGTGAGGTTGTGGCCCAGGTGTGTACGCGCGGGGTATGGCAGTGGGACTGCTGTGAGAATGGAGGGATTGATTTGATGCGTAGGATGTCTTCAGTAACCAGTGGGAAAGTGGCACAGGGAACCCAAACATCGATGTGCAATTACTATATATTACTTGACTTGTGTTATTTGGGGAGTGAGCCTTGGTGAGGTTTGGGTGGATAGTTTACCTTGTTAGGTATTTGGTTTAGATTTTTTCTCAGGGGACCGTAGTGTGTTCCCCCACTTGTGAACGAGAGTCTTTGGTTTTCCCTACTGAGTATACTTGTATGCTCACCCTACGTAAATAAAACTGTTTTCAGGTTTCTAGGAGGACTTCAAGGATCACGCGAGACCATACTAGCTCGGACCTTTAGGGCTGTTGCAGTTGTTATTTTTCATTCTTTTGTACTTTAACCTTGTAGTCACTTTGTACTTTGTGGATTTTTACTTTTGTAACATGCATTGGGATTGGTTCTTTCCTCTTCTTCTGCTTTTCTCTTTTGGTGTTGTTGGGATTTACCATCTTATCTACTGATCCTATTAACAGAAAAAGGGTAACGCCTTCCATTTAGTGAGTGATTCTATACCCTTGGTGCTGGTCGCCACTCTGGGACCTATTGAAGGCAGGTTTTGAGGGGTCATTACCTCTCCTTAAACTTTAAGAAGGAAGGGTCAGGAAATCTGCTGGCCCTTTCCCTCTTTATGGTGAAGGCAGGTCATAACAGAATGGTATCAGAGGCTATATGAGAGATAGGATGGAGTATGGAGTTAATAACAATGAGGATTTCATGTGATGGTAGGGCAATAGTGTTGGTTAATCTTGGTGAGTGACATAGGCCAGTGAAGATCGGCTAGGACACGAGATTTTAGGGCCCCCCGTGATCCGATGCAAGGACTCTAGACCTACCAAACAACCAAGTGAGGCCACATTGATTGCAGGGTAGAGACCCTATGAAATGTACATGCATCATAATGAATTGTGTTCTCATGTTTAATGGGTGTTTTTGGAATTTAAATCAATAAGAAGTTTAAGAAATTTTAAGAACAATATTCTGCACTACTTGGGCTTAGCCATTTCTTGTTTACCTTGCAGCTATGGCACCTGGGAGGCGACCACATGTGGTGCGGGAGATCAAGGTCCCGGAGACTACCTTGTCCGATAGGCAGAGAGCTGATCGGGAGGAGGAGGATGACCAGTGGTAGAAGACACTTCAGTCCTTCCAGCGACAGACCCTCGAGAAGTATAAGGGAAACACCTCTCACCTAAAGATGGATGGATTGCTAGAAGAGATGGTGATAGATTTCGGCATGATTCGGGCCCCGACCAAGTACTGGGTTCCTCTGGCCAACAGCCAGATTTGGGGAGCGGCACATCAGTGGTGGACGCTTTACCTGGGGGAGAGGAGAGAGGCTGAGGTGGCAGGGGCTGATTTTGAGATGGAGTTTCGGGCGGAATTCCTCTCTTCGATGATGAAGGCGGAAAAGAGACAGGAGTTACTCTCCCTCCAGCAAGGGATTATGTCATTGAGGGAGCTGGGAATCAAGTTCAAGGACCTCCTATTTTTTTCTCTGGACCACTTTCCCGACAAAGAGTCTCGGGAAAGATGTTTAGAGGAGGTACTCCGACCCTCCCTCCAGTATGTTATTACCCCCTTTACCCTACTGATGTACTTGGAGGTCCAGAAGAAGGCCGAAGTGGTAGAGAGGATGCACACTCTAGGAGTTGTGTCACGAGAGGGGATTCATCTAGGACCATCGAAGGGGAAGGCCGTTAGCACCAGGTCTCCAATGTCAGGACCCCCAGGTTCTGACTAGCAGGGAGCAGGCTGCAGCAGTTTCAGTTCCGGTCCCCTGGTCCTTGACCTTTTTCTTTGGTCCCAGGACCGCGATGCTTCATCTGAGGGAGCCATAGAAATCTCCAGAGTCAGTGCCCAGATTGGGTATAGTACGGTGGTGGTAGATAGCCCCAGCACCTGCCCCTATAGCAGCTTCTGGCCAGGCCTTTCCACCAGCAGCAGCAGGGACAGCGAGTTCCCGCTCCTCCGAGGGCAGACGTTGCAGAAGGAGGTCGACCTCAGGGTGCTCCTCAAGGACCTCGACCTGGGCGTGGTCAGGGAGGTGGCCGATAGCCAAGGGGTAGAGGATCTGGGTGTGGACATTTACACGTTGTGGAGGTAGCAGTTCCAGCAGGGCTGGAGGTCGTTCGAGGTACGATCAGTTTGTTTAGCACTCTTTCTTATGCCTTGTTCGATACCGGAGCTCCGCACTCCTTCGTTGCACCCAGTCTAGCCCATGACTTGGGTTTAGATGCCGAGAGACTTCCAGTTCCCCTGGTGCTGAGCACACTAGTCAGAGGTCAGACGGACTTGTTATATGTTTTTCGAGGATGCATATTGATGATGGGGCCACATCAGTTAGTCAGGGATCTACTACTGCTACAGATATAACCATACGATGTCATCCTAGGCATCGACTAGTTGTTCTCTATTTGTGCCATCATCGACTGAATCTGAGGAAGGGTTGTTTTCATAGACTTGAGTGGTCGGCGTGTTACCTTCACCGGCGAGTAGAGCAGTCAGAAGGGAAGCAAGCAAGAGGAACCCCTCCTCTCATTTTTAGCTGAGTTGTCAGTAGAGTCAGTAGATGCTGAAATGGTGGTGGTGCCAAAGATCGTTAGTGAGTTTATGGATGTATTTCCTAAGGAGGTGACAACTCTACCCCCTTGATGGGATATCGAGTTTGGGATATACTTGCATCCTGGTGCTCATCCGATCTCGATGGCTCCTTACCGGATGGAACCTTTAGAGCTACGTGAGCTGCGGATTCAGATTGATGATCTAATGAAGAGGGGTTATGTTCTACCAAGTGTGTCACCATGGGGTGCCCCAGTCTTGTTCACCAAGAAGGAATATGGTGGTATCAGGTTGTGTATAGACTACAAGAGGTTTAATCAGGTAACAATAAAAAAATCTCTACCCTCTTCTGAGGATAGACAATCTTTTTGAACAGCTGAAAGGGGCAGGGTGGTTATCGAAGATCTACCTATGGTCTTGGTACCACCAGTTGAGGGTAAACGAGAGTGACATCTCGAAGATTTCCTTCAGGTGCAGATATAGACACATCAAGTTCTTAGTCATTCCTTTTGGCGTTACGAATGCCCTAGCTATGTTCAATGGGGCATATGAACTCCATCCTTCGAAAGTACCTGGATCGGTTCGTAGTTGTGTTCATCGAAAATATCCTAATCTATTCAAGATCAGAGGAGGATCACGTGGAGTACCTGAGGATGGTTTTGGAGGTCCTCTGATAGCATTATCTCTATGGTAAGTTGTAAAAATACAAGTTCTGGACACGGGAAGCGCACTTCCTCCGGCACGTGGTGTCCGAGCGGGGGGTAGAAGTGGACCCATCAATGGTTGAGGCGGTTGTTTCTTGGGCAACACCCAAGAAAGTGGTAGAGGTTCGTAGTTTCCTCGGGCTAGCGGGTTACTACCAGAGGTTCGAACCCAACATCTCTTGAGTTATGTCACCATTGACAGCCTTGACCATGAAGGACCAGGATTTCGTGTGGAGTGAGCAGTGCAAGGCAGCCTTCAGCTATCGGAAGGAGAAGTTGGTTAGTGCCCCAGTATAGAGATTACCAGAAGAAGGGGCGACATATGAGGTGTTCTGTGATGCTTCAGCGAAAGGCCTCAGATGTGAGTTGATGCAGCGACAAGGGTTGATCACTTATGGGTCTAGGAAGCTACGCCCTCATGGGCATAATTATGCCACCCACGACCTGGAGCTTTCAGCGGTTGTTTTCGCGCTAACGTTATGGCAGCATTACCTCATTGGAGAACGCATTGTGGTCTTCACAGATCACAAAAGCATGAGGTATATCTTCTCTCAGCGGGACCTAAACTTGCGGCAACAATGGTGGATGGAGTTCCTCCAGGATTACGACTTCTAGATCTCCTACACATTAGGTAAGGGGAATTTAATGGCTGATTACATGAGCATGAGGATGCAGAAGGATGTGGTCCAAGAGTCAGCAGATGCCAAGAAGATGATGGCGGAGTTGGTTGCCTTGCACCTGGATGCAAGGATGGATAGCGGTAGAGGTTTACTATATCAGATGACAGTGCAATCGTCTCTGTTTCAACAAGTGGAGGAGTCTCAGAGGGGAGACCCAGAGTTTGAAGTGATGCGCGACCGAGTTGACTAGGGCAATGCTCTAGAAGGATGGACAGAAGATGGTCAAAACTGGATGCTTTTCTAGGGGATGATTTTTGTTCCATGGGCAATGCGCGGCCAGGTTCTCAGTGAGTTCCACAACTCACCTCTAGCGGTACACCCAAGTGTTTCCAAGATGTACCAGAGTTTGAAGAGGCAACTTTGGTGGCTAGGAGTAAAGCGAGTAGTGGCAGTGTTTGTGGACAAGTTCCTAGTGTGTCAGCAGGTAAAGGTTGAACACCGTGTTCTAGGCGGGTTGTTGCAACCTTTAGATGTTCTCGAGTGGAAGTGGGGCGACATCTTGATGTATTTCGTCACCGGACTACCCAAAATTCAAGGGGGATGTGACTCCATCTGGGTAATAGTGGACCTCGTGACGAAGTCGGCACACTTGCGATTAAGGAGTCGAGTGCAGTGGACTCTCTAGCACGGAAGTATATGGAAGAGGTAGTGTAGTTTCATGGAGTCATGAGTTCCATATTCTCGTATAGGGATGCACGTTTTACCTCACGAGACTGGAGGGGTTTGAGGCATGCTTCTAGAAACTAGCTATTCCTTAACACTGCTTTCCACCCCCAGACAGATGGGCAGACAGAGCGCACCATCCAGACGTTGGAGGATATGCTGAGTGCATGCGTTCTGGACTCAGGAGGATCATGGGTAAGACACTTGTCTCCGGTAGAGTTCACCTACAATAATATCTATCATTATACCATTAGTATGGCCCCATTTGAAGCCTTGTATGGAAGACTGTGTCTCTCACCAGTGTGCTGGACTGAGGTTGGGGAAGCAGGTGTTCTTGGCCCGGAGTTGGTGCAGAGCACGATAGAGAAGGTTCAGCTTATACAAGAGAGGATGAAGGTAGCCCAGGACCGACATAAGTCGTATGCTGATACTAGGAGGAGGCCCTTGGAGTTTGAGGTTGGAGACCACATGTTCTTGAAGGTCTCCCCTCTACGTGGACAACGGAGGTTCGGCAAGGGGAGTAAGCTTTCTACCAGGGTCATTGGACCCTTCAAAGTGTTGTAGCGGGTCGGCGAAGTGCCTTATCAGCTAGCGTTACCACCACCGCTACTAAGGATACATGACGTCTTCCATGTGTCCCAGCTCTGTCGTTATTTGCATGATTATTCACACGTCCTTGACTGGGGAGAGCTAGACATCTAGGATGACGTGACCTTTGTGGAATGACTAGTGATGGTCGAGGATCATGAGGAGAATGTACTTCGTGGGTGAACCATTCCCTTGGTTCATGTAGTATGGAGACATGGTGGGCTTGAGGAGAGAACGTGGGAGAGGGAAGAAAAGATGCGTGCCTAGTACACAGAGTTGTTTTGAGTTTTGTGCTCTTCTATTTATACTTGTTGTGTTGGATCGTTTTACCTAGTTGGCTATAAAATATGTGGTTTTTCTTTCCTCTCTGAATGTGTGTGAAAATTCATGGCTATGGGGAGGGGAGGATCAGACCCCTTATCAAGATGCATTAAGGTGTATGTGATTAAACCTGTGCGGGCGAGTTATTTCCGCCCAAAGCGGATAGTACCTTGACATGGGGGAAGAGACTCCCCAACCCACAGACTGGAAGTCTGACATGGTATGTTGCTCGATTGTTAAGAGAAAGGTGTTTTTAGTTAACAATGGGGTTTGCTCTTGAGAGGTATCTTTCGAGGTGGTTGTCCTTGTGGGTTGTTTTGATTCTCTAGGGTGAGAATAGTCTGAGAGGTATCTGATGTAATGGCCTAGGTTGTGGGAGGTCTATTACTTGGTAAAAATCTGATGCTTGAGGTGTTCTGGGTGGTCAGGGAGGCCATCACAACTTCTTGGTGTTGTTTGACAATGGTAGGCCTACCGGTAGCCTTAGCCTACCGGTATCAGGCCTACCGGTAGCTCGGTCTACCGGTAGCCATAGCCTACTGGTAGATGGGCTACGGGTAGCTCGGTCTACCGGTATCTCTCAACTACCGGTCGTTGCACCCTACCGGTAGCTCGACTACCGGTGGATGCACCCTACCGGTAGCACTCGGATACCGGTAGCTATGAGCCACGGGTAGCTCTCGTCTACCGGTGGCTGCAACATACCGGTAGCTCGGCTACCGGTTTCTGTCAGCCACTGGTAGCTCTCGGCTACCCGTAGCTCTAGCCTACCCCCACGGGTTTTCCAACAGCGGCTCCTTTTTGCACAAATTGGGATTTAAACCCTATTTCATCCCCTATAAGTTTGTTTTAAGGTCCATTAATGACTATATATGGCATCTAATTAGATTATATGATGTGAGGTGTGGACCAGTTAAAACCACGGGGACCCATTAATGACGTGTGGTGTGTCTCAACCGCGTGGTCAACCCATGACCCCGCGCCTTACGCGGTTTCATGTTCTTATCTCAATGGTCCTCGTCCTTTATAAAAAAGGGTTCTTCCTAGGTTTCTTTTCTTGATCACCTTGTACTATGAGTACCCTTTGTTCCGACGAGCAGCTTCGCTATCCATGGAATTCCATGCTCAGGCATAGAATCGATTTTTGATCAACAAGTAGGTAATTTCTCCTTCGTCTCTCCCTTTTTGTGTATCATGCGGGGTGGGCATGCTTTTGATTATGTAGAATTGGATAAACCCGAACCATAATAAAGATAATTAATGAAATTTAATGAATGAGCGGGTGGGGGGCTGTGATCGTTGATTCTTTGATTTATGATCTTCTATGATTTATGATTTTTGAATTGTGCGGGCTTACGCCTTCTGAAAATCATGGTTGTTGGTGGTCTTTCTCTATGCACTAATGAACCCTTTCCTCTGGTAATGTTTAATGGATTGTTTTGTGGTTGTGAACCCTTAATGTGAAAAGTAAATCGGTTAATTACTTATATTTGGTTAAACAAATTGAAAGCACCAGGATCAACTCATTTCTGTGATAACCCCAGTTAAAGTACAGTGAATTTGAAAATCATGGACTGTGTTAAATCTTATAAATCTGAAAATACCAGCATGGGCCTACTTGTGTTGATGGTAGTGGGTTTATCTTTTCTTTCCACTCACGGCCCGATTACTGGGTGATGTGGTTGGGGATGGGATCCCCAGTTATTATACTCTTGGTGGTTTCCAAATTGAGGATGGTATCCTCTGTTATATCATGAATTGGGGTGGGATCCTCTGTTTTTGGGAAAACTTTTGGCTCTTGGATATTGGATATGGGGCTGTATCATGGGGTTTTCTTTGGTTTTTGTGGATTTACAAGAGAACCGAGTGCGGATGTTGTGGTTGATGCTTGACTATTTGATTTCCCTTGACTTGTGATTTTGATTACTAGTTTCCCAAGTAGGTGCAGAAACGTATTTAAACATTATTATTGAACATGTAAAACAGGATGGGACAAATTGGTTTTGGTTTGGTGTGAGTTGTGACTTGGACATGGTACTGATTGTGATCTTTAGGCATTCTGAAGAAAAACCTAAACTTTGGGTGACTGCTTGTTACCTATACATATACTTGAAGTTTTCTGTTTCTTATTTGCGCCCCACCCAAGTTAAGGGCTTAGTGCCAAACACCCCCATTTCATGGGGGGGTGTTTTTCCCAACACTTCCATTAGTGGCTGGTTATTAGCTCCTTTCTGATCCCTTTCCAGGATACCCCAAGTATCTTCAGGTAGGCTTTGTTGGCATAAAGTCCAATATTAGCCCAAGAACCTTCGGGTGGGGTAGTGTGGTGGTTGACCCAGGTGTGTGCGGGTAGCTGGTTTTCCAAGTGTCTTCGAGATGAGGCCCAGGTATCTTCGGGTGTGGCAACAGATCTTCTGGACTAGGTGTCTTTGGGCATGGCAGTGGTTGTTCTGGGCTAGGTGTTTGAAGGTGTGGTTACATGTGACAGTTAGGCCCAGGTGTATGCGGGCAAGGATTGGCAGTGGGACTACGGTGAGAATGGCGGGATTGGTTCAATGTGTAGGATGTCTTCAATAACCAGGGGGAAAGTGGGGCGGGGTACCCAAACATCGATGTGTTATTACTATATATTAAATGACTTGAGTTATTTGGGGAGTGTGCCTTGGTGAGGCTTGGGTGGATAGTTTACCTTGTTAGGTATTTGGTTTACTCTTTTTCTCATGGGACCTTAGTGCATTCCCCCACTTGTGCATGAGAGTCTTTGGTTTTCCCTACTGAGTATACTTGTATGCTCACCCTATGAATATAAAACTGCTTTCAGTTTTCCAGGAGGACTTCGGGGATCGCGCGGGACCATACTAGCTCGGACCTTCGGGGCAGTTGCAGTTGTAGTTTTTATATCTTTGGTACTTTACCATTATAGTCACTTTGTACATTGTGGATTTTTACTTTTGTAACATGCATTGGGAATAGTTCTCGGCTTTGCTTTTGCATTCCGCTTTTGGTGTTGTTGGGATTTACCATATTATCTCTCGATCCTATTAAAATAAAAAGGGTAATGCCTTCCATTTAGTGAGTGATTCTATACCCTTGGCACTGGTCGCCACTCTGGGACCAATTGAAGTCGGGTTTCAGGGGGTCATTATCTCTCCTTCAACATGAAGAAGGAAGGGCATGGTAATCTGCTGACCCTTTCCTTTTTATGGTGAAGGCGGGTCGTGACAATGAAAAAGTCACTGTTGGATAATTTAGGCATCGTAATTAAAACAAATATTCATTTTATCTTAATAATTTTCTGAATATGTGACTTGTATCTTTTAAAATAAAACCAATCATTTTTTGAAAATTAACAGGTTTTGACAAAAATAGTTTCGAAACCATAATAAATATTAAATTTGACTTTATAAAAATTATATGATCATTTATATTTAATAAATATTTAATAATAATATTTTATTAAGATATTATTTATTCCAAAACATCTTTAATTAATTAAAATAAACTCTTTAATTTAAAATACAATTTTTGTTTTATCATATGAAAATATAATTCTTATCAAACTGAATACATAATCATTTATAGAGTAAAAACAATAAGGAATATAATCACCAATTAAAATTAATATAATTGTTCTTATACCACTATTATAATAAACAAATTAATTATACCTTAGTTTAATATAATTATTTATATTTTTTAAAAAGTACCATTTTACCTGAAAAACCAATTTATATAATTCATTATATTTTTTAGAGAAACTATTATCATACCAGAATTGATGGAATAAAAATTTTATTTATAAAAGTTATTACACAAAAAGTAACTAATTAATTGTTACATAACCCCTTATAACTCCTGTATATTACATAAGGGCAAGGTGTACGATGGTGAAAAAATCTTTTGGCGGCTCAGATAACATCGCTTGAGTGGTAATCTCAATTAACTTCCACTTATCTCATAAGTGATTAATTTCAAGATTCTTGTGTTGAATCATGACTTGGGCTTTGTCAAGAGTGAATCCTAGTGATTTTACCTATTTTCCAAGATCTGATAAATGAGCTTCATATGGCTCATGTCTAATAAAAGAGACCATCCTCTCCTTTGTCTATGTCTAAAGTATTCTTTTTAAAATTCTTATATCTATACCAGTTCTGTGATCACTATTCAACATCTATATTATCAATGTTAATGATACCTAACATTCATTTAAATAAATAAAAAATTAAAAAAGAGTTCATGTGTTTTATATTTCCATAAGACATTTCATTAAAAATAGAAAGAGAATTTTTTTCATGAATGTTCGGGTCATTAAAAAATTTCCCCCTTTCAAAAACTCTCCCTCAAAATTTCCATTTCCCACAGTAAAATAGATGTGGGTTACTCTGCCTCATCACTTCCTCTTCTTCCAACATTGCTTCTTCAAATATGTGGTTTCTACACAACACTTTGACGAGAGGCATTGTCTTATTTCATAGATCTTTTTTTTCAACGATCCAAGATCTTCACCAGCTTCTCTTAATATGATAGGTTCTTATCCAATTTTACCACCTCTGGATTGAGTAATGCGATGGGATAGGTATGTACTTATTTCGGAGTGATACATGGAATATTTCATGTACATGAGAGAAGTTAAGTGGGAGTTCTAGTCGATTGACTACAGCTACAATGTGATCAAGGATCTCAAAAGTGTTGGTGTACCTTGGACTAAGCTTTCCCTTCTTTTCAAATTTCCAAACCCTCTTCCATAGTGATATATGGAGGAGTATCATGTATCCAACAACAATCTCTATGTCTCATCAATGATTGTCAGCATTGATCTTTTTTTTACTCTGAGTCTTATTAATGTGTTGTTGGATGGTCTTATCCTTATCAACCATTTTATCAACCATTTATAGACCAAGGTTTTTTTGTTCCCCAACATCATCCCAACAAGATAGTGTTCTACACCACTTTTTATAAAGGGCCTCATAAAGATCCATTTTGATGCTTTATAAAAAACAATTATTCTAAGAAAAATCAACCAGAGGAATATGTTGATCCCATACTCCATTGATGTTTGTTGATCATGCTATCAATAGGTCCTCAATTTTTTTGTATAGTCCCCTCAGATTGGCCATCAGTTTGTGGATGATAAGTTGTATTTCTATTAATATATATATTCAGAGCATGTTGGTGACTCTTCCAGAACATAGAGATGAATCTTAGATATCTATTAAATATAATAGATAGTGGTACTACATGTTTCCTTAACACTTCTTTGATGTATATCTATGCCAGTAGATCCAATGAGAAATCCTCTCAAATTGAAATGAAGTGTGAAATATTTGTAAGATGAACCATAATAACCCAGATTGTATTGTTTCCTTTGGATGTCTTTGGAAGTCCGGTGAAAAAGACCATGGTGATTGTTTCCCATTTCCATATTGGTATGGATAATGGTTGTTGTTGTAATCCTCATGTATTAATCATGTTTTAATTATCACAAATCTCAATAATAGTTACAAATGTTATTAATGATCACAACTCTCAAAAATATTAGCAATAATGTGTATTTATGTTTCAAGTTATCTCATACAAGATAATGGCTAAGCACAATTCATTTTATGCATATTACTATTTATGTTTGAATACAGTTATTTTCCTAAGTACAAGATATAGTAAAGCTTGAGACAGTAACTCAGACACTGTGAGAAAGACACAGACACCATGAACATGAACACTGTGATGAAGCAGACACCGTGAATCCTACGTCTCAGACACCATGACCACGAGACACCATGAAACAGTATGCCGGACACCGTGATCATGAACACTATGATGAAGCAGACACCGTGAATCCTAAGTCTCAGACACCATGACCACGAGACGCCATGAAATAGTAACCCTGCCACCGTGAAGCAAGACACTAAGAACAGACACCGTAATCCCAACACTCTATATGCCTACATGCCAGACACAGTTAGCAAGACACAGTCATCAAGGCACCGAAAGACAGAAACCATAAGTCAGACACTGTGACTCAGACACCATGAGTGAGACAACGTGAGGGAGACACCGTCATGGAGACACAGTGAAGGAGACACCGTGATGGAGATACTGTGAAAAAGACACTGTTTTCATAACTACTGTGACATCGTTTCTTAAAATATTTTGTCATTTTTCTATTTATCTTTTTAACTGTCATATTTAAAGTCTTTAACTCACTTACATAATTAATGTTTCTTTGCATATATAGTATGAGTTACGAGGCACGAAATAGATGGAACCTATCGGATAAATCTCATGCATTCGAAGATAAAGAGTTCCCAACAACGATGGAGCGTGATACTTAACAGAAAATCAAGCATGAGCACGACCACGAAGAATATATTACAAGATCTTAAAAGAAGCAATTGTCTCATGCATGCAATCTGACTCTGCTGAAGAACACGCGAAGTAAACTGTAATTCAGAGAACATATTTACTTGTGATGAAAAAAAGTTGAATCGCGACACCCTGTTTATCAACACAAACACCATAGAAGGACTCAGAAGCATTTTTGTCTTATCCAAGGAGTCCAGAGATGCACTGCTAATCACTAGAGCATTCTGAACTCATATCTACCCTCTCTCTTAGTGATTTATTTATTTTACTTTTGAGATGTGTGTGTAATCTGTATATTTTACACACACACTGACTTCTGTGCTGAACTGGAGGATTTAAAAATCCTCACACCAAACTCTTTACCCTTTTTTACCCACGAAAAATCTAAAAGAGGTCCTTGTGTGGTATGGCGATTATTTTTTTTACCCATGAAAACTGTGGAAGATGACACAACGTGGCTTAGACAGTCTATGAACTATTGTTAACCCTGACCCAGGGTGTGGATAAAATTTTATTTATATAAACTTCTTGGTGGTATTTGATCACTAAGTGGAGTGGATTAGGTCTCGGGTTGAGACTAAACCACTTGTTTTATATCTATTGTGCTGTTTTAATTTAGTCTACTCTATTTTTCTTCTTTACTACATAATCCAAAAAAACACTAAATTCACTTTGATAGTTAGTATTGGAATGAAGTTATACCTGATTTGTCTTAGTAGGATAACATCAAAAGTAATTTTAATAATACCAATTAAGATTAATGAGAATTAATCAATCTTATAAGAAGTTGTTTAAAAAGTCAAACTCTTATAAAAATATAACCTTAATTAAATGGGTTGTATCTTTTTTTGGGGAAATCATTATTTTGTAAAACTAATATCTTTTAAACAGAAATTTTTATATAGTAACACAATTCACCCCTACCCTCTTGATTTAACTACTCCGACCAACATTATGTATCAGAGGATGCTTTATTAGTACATTGTGTAATCTTACTCAACTGTGATTGTAGTTGTACTTTAAATATCTGTAAATTTCTGTTAATTCTAAATTTATATCTCTTTTAATGAAATTTTTTATTATGGAAAATATATTAGAAGGTGTTGTAACTAACAAACCACCCTTCTTTAATGGTACAAATTATGCCCAGTGGAAACTTAAGATGAAAATTCACCTACAGAGTATGGGATTTGATATCTGGACTGCTATAGAAACACAATATAAGATTCCAGAAACTAAAAGAACAACTTGGGATGAACCTACTAAAATAGTTTACAATAATAACTATAAAGCTATGAATTCCATGTATTGAGAATTAAGAGATGAGTAATTTCATTGCATATCTTCTTGCAAAAATGCCTATGAAATTTGGGATACTTTGGGGGGTTCACATGAAGTAACAACCATTGTTAAAGAAATGACATTGAACACCTATAATATTAAATATGATAATGTTAAAATGAAGCCGGATGATCATATATATGATATGTATCTTAGGTTCAATAAAATTGTCAACACTATGAGCTCCCATGGAAAGGTTGTCCCAACAAAGGAACAAATCTTGAGAATACTGAGATGTCTGCCAGACTGATGGAGAGGCACATCTATCTCGATTAGAGAATCTTGCGATATTGGTACTTCACCTATTATGTAATTAATTGGTAAGTTAATGATGTATGAAGAAGAACTAAAGGTAAACAACAAATAAGATGATGAACCAAAGAGGGAGTCAGTGGAATTTTAGTCTACTGGCTCAAAGAGCAAGGACAAGGGGAAAGTTCACATACCTACTGAATGCTCGAGTAGTAATGAGACCGCATCTGAAAGTGATGCAGAGATGGCTCAGTTAGCCAGGAGATTTAAGAAGTTCTATAGGAAGAAGAAATTCTTCATAAAATCAAACTAAAAAGGTAAATATTACAATAAGGGACACTGGAAGAAAGATAGGAAGAAAGCTGATAAGGGTGATGAAGTTGTCTGCTATGAATGCCAAAGAAAAAGTCACATAAAAGCTGACTGTCCAAAATTGAAGTTCAATAAGAAAAAAGAATACAAGGATAATAAGTACAAGAATTAAATGAAAGCAACATGGAGTGATTCAGAAGACACTTATTGTAATTCTGATTCTACTAAGGATGAAGACTCTCATAAATCTAACATGTGTTTTATGACAAACACATCTGAGGTAACATTGGATACATCTGCTTTAAATTCATATTATTTATCAATTGATTCTGATTCTGAATCTGAAAACATGTCTAGTGAGGAACTATTTGAATACTATAACTTGCTATAAGAAACCTGTAATGAGCTTAAGGACAAATATAAGACCTTGAAGAAATAACATTATTTGACCAGTTCTATTAAATCTTCCCTTGATGTAGAAAAAGAAAAGAATGCTCAATTACATAATGAAAATAATGAACTGAAAATGTCCAATGAGAAACCGAGAAAGGATATATAAAAGTTCACAAATGGAAAATACACACTAACTCAAATGTTAGGTAAACAAGTGGCTCCAAAATATACCACTGGAATAGGCTATCAGCCTGGATTGAGACAGATCGCTAAAATTAAATTTGTTCCTAAATCTCAACAGAATACTACTAGTTCTAGTTCTAGAAATTCATATGATTCAACTAGTTATTTAAATTTTTTTACACCAAATAAATCTATGTTTCAAAATCCATTTAATATTTGAATTATATAAGACCCATAAGAAAAATTTGGGTACCTAAAGCTTTGCTCGCTAACCTGTTTGGAACCATGAGAATTTGGGTACCACAATCATTTTCTATCTAATCCTTTTTTATAGGAGACATACTTAAAAAGTTCCTATAGGAAGACTTGGTACTTGGATAGCGGATGTTCAAGACACATGACAAGATACATCTCATGTTGAAAAAGTTTAAACAAAGTTTAAGGAGGCTATGTCACCTTTGGTGATAATTCTATAGTAAAGATCATCGGCCTAGGCCAAACTGGTAACACTAACAATGTTTTAATTTCTAAAGTTTTATTTGTTGATGGATTAAAATAAAACATGTTATATATTTCTTAGGTATGTTATGTTGGCTTTAATTTTATGATTGAAAATGATTCTTGTAATGTTTTTAATTCTAAAAATTCTTTATTATTTTCTGCCTTGAGAAATGAAAATGTTTATGCAGTTGATTTGAATTCTCTATCCGGGAAAAATATTATCTGTTTATATGATTTTCATAATGAATATTGGCTCAAGGAAAGGAGATTAGAACATTGTAATGTTCACTCCCTAAGAAAGCTAACTAGAAAAGACTTAGTTAAAAACTTACCCAAACACGAGCTTCTGAATGAAAAAGTGTGTAATCCCTGTCAAAAGGGAAAACAACACAAAATCTCTTTCAAATCAATGAAAGAAGTTTCTACTTCTCAACCTCTCGAGTTGGTTCACATGGATTTGTTTAGACCATCTAGATTTTCTAGTCTAAATGGGAAGCACTATGTTTAGGTTCTAGTAGATGATTTCTCTAGATATACCTGGACATTTTTTATGGATCGCAAAAGTGAAGCTTGCTCATATTTAACTAAATATGAAAATTTTGTAGAAAACTTGAGTGGCGATAAATTTAAATCTTGAAGAAGTGACCATGGCCATGAGTTTGAAAATTATTAATTTGAATCCTTATTCTCACAGAATGGCTATACTCACAATTTCACTACTCCTAGAACACCTCAGCAAAATGGTGTTGTAGAAAGAAGAAATAGAACCTTGAAAGAAATTTCTAGAACAATGCATAGTGAATATGACCCACCTATTTACATTTGGGCTGAAGCTGTTAACAAAACATACTACATAATAATTATAGTATTGATTAGGCCAATTCTCAGGAAGACTCCATATGAACTCTAGACCAATTGAAAGCCTAGGGTTTATTAATTTAGTGGTTTTGGTTTCAAAGTCTCTATTCTCAACATTAAGGGTAATCTTGACAAATTTGCATCCAAAAGTGATGAAGGCATTTTTCTAGGTTATTCAATATCAAGAGAAGCCTATAGAGTTTTCAATAAGAGAAATAAATGTGTGGAAGAATCTGTCCATATCAAGTTTGATGAAACAGATCGACATGAGTCTAGAACTATCCTAGAAAATCTGGAGGATGATGTATCAAATCTGAACATCAACTTAAAATCCCCAAATACCTCTGTGAAAGAATATTTGAAAACTTCCAATTCTAGAAATTCTATTCAATCGAGTCATAATGAACCAGAATATGTTGATGAACCTTAAATCTCTAGTACCTCTTTTTTCTAGAAAGGTTAGAACCCTTAGAAACCATCCCTTAGATGCTGTTGTAGGAGACATGGAGAAAGGAACAAAAACTGGAGATTCTCTTAGAAATCAGGTTGAACATCAAGCCTTCTTGTCACATCTTGAACCTAAAAACATTGGTTATTACATCAAAGAATAATTTTGGGTAATGGCAATGAAAGAAGAACTAAATCAGTTTGAATGAAATAAAGTTTGAAAACTTGTTGAATGACCCAAGGACACTTTTTCCATAGGAACTGAATGGGTGTTTAGAAATAAGGTATATGAAGCTGGAGATATAGTAAGGAACAAGGATAGATTAGTTGCACAAGGCTATAATCAAGAAGAAGGAATTAACTATGAGGAGAATTTTTCTATAGTAGCCAGACTAGAAGCCATTATAATTCAACTTGCCTATGTTCCACATCAAAATTTCTAACTATATCAAATGGATGTTAAGAGTGCATTCCTAAATGGGTATATAGTTGAGGATGTTTTTTTGAACAACCCACTGTATTTATAAACCCTCATTTTCCAAATAATATTTTTAATCTATCAAAAGATTTATATGGTTCAATGCAAGATCCAAGAGCTTAGTATGACAGATTAAGTACTTTTCTAATTTCCAAAGGTTTTACAAAAGGAATAGCTGATCCTACACGGTTTATAAAATTTATTTCTAATGATGTTTTATTTGTTCAAATTTATGTAGATGATATTATTTTTGGATCTTAAGAAAATTCATTATGTATTGATTTTTCTAAAATGATGCAAAATGAATTTGAAATGAGCTTAATGGGTGAATTAATTTATTTTCTTGGATTTCAAACCATTCAAAATAATTATGGAATTGCTTTGACTCAAATTAAATACACTAGAGATCTTCTAAAAAATTTTCGATTGGATATCACTAAAAGTAGTGACACTCCGATGAGTACCACATGTAAGTTATATCTTGATGAAGATGGAAAATCTGTTGATCAAACCACATATAGAGGAATGATTGGAAGTCTACTCTACTTAACTACTAGTCATCCTGACATTATGTTTATTTTGTGTATGTGTGCTCGCTTTCAAGAAAACCCTAATGAATCTCATTTAAATGTTGTAAAGATAATTTTAAAATACCTCAAGCATACACCAAATCTAGGACTGTTCTATCCTAAAAGACAATAATTTGAACTAGTTAGTTATTCTGATGTTGACTTTGGTGGCTGTAAGTTATATAGAAAGAGTACCTATGGAACATGTCACATTTTAGGCAAGTCACTAGTATCATGGTTTAGTAAGAAACAAAATTATGTTGCATTATCTACTAAAGAAGCTGAATACATGGCTGCTGGAAATTGTTGTACACAAATTTTGTGGATGAAACACACATTACTAGACTATGGATATTAATTCAGACATGTACCAATAAATTGTGACAACACAAGTTCCATCAACATCTCAAAAAATCCTGTTTCATTTTCTAGGACAAAACATATTGATGTAAGATATCACTTTCTGAGGGATCATTATCAAAAAGGTGATGTCACCATGGAATTCATTGGTACTAAATATCTACATGCTGATATATTTACTAAACAATTAAATTATGAGAGAATAGATTACATCATACATGATCTTGGCATGATCAATCACAAATATATATCTTAATGGTCATACAGTTTAATCTTTTACTATATCTTACCTTACTGTTTCATGTTCACTATTTCTTGGTTACTATCTCTCATATTTACGATCTCACTGTTAGCACATTCTATTCATGGTCTGTTATTTACTATCTCACTGTGACCGAACATTTTTCATACTGTCTTACCGTGACAGAACCGATAATTCACGGTCTCACCGTGACACCCACAGACTGTCTCACCGTAACGACCACTAATTGTCTCACCGTGATGACCATTTACCATCGCATCTTAATGACTATTCATGGTCTCACCATGAAAGTTATTTATGGTTTTATTTTAATCTGTATCATGGTAATTATTATTTCACCGCTTTTTTACTTTCTTGTGTTTTTTCTTTTGTGACGTTTGACATTCCCAAATGATAAAACAAAAGGGTTTCACTCAGTTCTTCACTTGGACCTCCTTTCGAACCCTCTCAACCTTGCAAACATTCTCCATTTCTCTTTCTTGAACCTCAAGTGGATTCCAAGGATGATGTGTCTTTCTTCATATACACCTGAGAAGTGTAGCTCAAAGAAGATGAAAATAGCACCGAAGCTGGTAGCCGAAGGACCCCTAAATCCAAACCTGGTAAACCGTAGTGTTGTATCTAAAAAAGAAATTTTCCCTGAGTGGTTTTTTTCTAGAAAATCTGTAGTTTTAAAAGTTTTAAGAGAACATGGCTGGATTGAATGGTTCTCAAGGAAGGATATACCCATTTATTTGATATTAGTAGCTCAGTTTTATTAGTATGTGCAGTTTTCTTTTGATGTTGGTGAAAGTTTTGTTGTGAGAAGCTGGATTAATGGCCAAAGATGATCCTTCTCTTCGAGGTTATGGGCTTCATGCCTTAGGATTCCTCATGAATGGATCTGTGATGATTATCGAAGTGAACCCCACCTACAAATGATTTCTTTGACTTGGAAAATACACTGTAAATCCTCACTGTAAATGGCACCAAGAGAAGGGCCATTGCAGAAGAACATGATGGAGAGACAAGGCTGATGTTTATGTTTGTTCAAAATCTGATTAGCCCATGAAAGGTGACTTTGATGTCTTGAAGTATCATGATGTGTTCCTGATTCATCTCATGAGGAATGGACACAAAATAAATCTGTGCAAGTACATCATTCACCACATGGGTGAATCGATCATGGTCACATCCAAATCCACCTCTTTGTTTAACTCTAGGCTAATTTCTGCAATGATTGTTGCAAAAGGAGTTGTTGGACCCAAGGAATAAGAACTTATGGATTTTGAATATTGTTTATCTAAACCTACCATTAAGAGGATGAAAATAAAATGGAACCCCTGGAAGAAGGAATGGGTTGAAGATAATGATAAGCTTTATGAGAAGTATAATCCTGTAGATTATACAACATGTCCAAAGGAAAATTCTGATCCTGTTTTGGAACCAGATGAAGTTTTTAAGTATTCAGAAGATGAAGAAGATGAGAAAG
Source organism: Viscum album (assembly GCA_963277665.1). Classification (NCBI taxonomy): domain Eukaryota; kingdom Viridiplantae; phylum Streptophyta; class Magnoliopsida; order Santalales; family Viscaceae; genus Viscum; species Viscum album. The sequence goes on along the minus strand of OY728143.1, from coordinate 1,704,126,239 downwards.
AGATAGCTAAAGTACCACATAGATAAGAGTCTGATATACCTCGTAGGGAAGAAGTTGTTATTGAGGAAGAAAGATCTATTATCCCTCATATTGTTCTTGAAGAATAACCTCATGTCCCTAGAGTTGATATGAATTTGGAAATCCAATCTGAGGCTGCAAGAGAATTAGTTGTCCTAGAATCTGAGCAGAAAGCCATATAAGAGGTTGTAGTAGAATAACTCCCTACTATCCAAGAAGCTAATCTGGAAGACCTTCCTGTGGAACAATCTGTTCTTGAGATAATACCCTCTGGTGAAGAGAGGATGTAGATAGCCTTTAAGGTGGCTAGGCAAGAAATGTATGAGGAAATTAGAGATGAACCAGTGGATTTAGAACAATTACCTGAGCCTCGAGGTCCTAAAAAGGAAGCAGTTATTGAGGGGGATGAACCTAAAAATATTGAGACTGGTGAAGGTGAGTCTATTGAAGCATCCCAACTAACTGAGTCATATTTAGTGGATATTCAGTATAAATTCCCTAGCTTCTATGATGTAAGTGAATATTAACATGTTACTGCCACTGAGATTGATCTTTCTTCGTTGTTTCAACTGAAATTTGCCACATACATTGCACATGAACCTGAAAGTCAACCTGAGCTTGCACCTGTACCAATTCCTACACCTTCACCTTTACCTAAATAACATTCTTTTTCCAGTAAAGATTATTTTAAAGTCTTTGGAGACACTATCTTAGATGGAGTAGAGAACTTTATGTCCTCTCAACCTCGTCTTGTGGCCAAACTTATTCAGCAAGATGCCTCTCTGCTTTTAGAGAAGATTATTTGTCACATTCAACCCATGATGATCAATGAAATTCAAGAACTAAGAGTTTAGAATAATTTGCTCAGTACTGAAGTGGAAACTCTGAAAAGCATGTTTGAAAATCTACCAAAAGAACTACATTCAAGATTAGAGAATGCTCCTGCACCTACAATAGTTTCTCCTAAACCTACGATTTCAATCATATCTCGAGACATTGTGTCTCAGATTCACCCTTATCTGCTATCCTATGATGAGAGGATTGCTGAAAGGCCCAAACAGTTGATGGAAAAAATGAGAGAACTAGTTTTGAATCTCCATAAACTCATAGATGAGTACACTAGCTGTCTTCAAAAGGTACTGAACCAGCTTAAATCTCTGACCACTGCTGTCAAATATTATCATTCTTCTGGTCAGACCTCCACTCCTTCCTTAGATAGTACTTTTATCAGATCTATAGTCAAGTAATGACTTCATAATGCATTTAGTGTATTTGATATGGTTCCTTCATCTGAAGTTGTTAAGAATAGTGATAGAGTGCTTGACCTGGTTCAAATTCACTCAAAAGTTTCCAATGATGCCCAGTAGGAGATCTCTAAGAAAGTGGACTTTTATTTCAACCAGATTTTCTCCAAGACATATATGACCAATCTTTTCACAAAATTTTTAGAGAATATGAGAATTACTTTCGTAACCCAAACCTTAAAAACAAATTCCATAAGTTCACCGAGTTTACCAGATTGTTGGACAAGTTCATGGAAAATAAAGATGATATTGAAAAGGCCATGCTGTATGGAGCAGATATTATTGCAGACTTCATCAAACACCTGAGACTGTATCTTCATGTTCAAAGAAAAACAATTGTTACTTCAGCGGATGCTCTTCTCAGAACTAGATTACCTACATTCACTTCTTCCATAGTTTCAACATCTAGGTCTATGGGCCAGGCTCTTAGTCAGATCAATCCTGTCATTCCTGAACAATAATGGCCAATATCTTCTACAACTCCTACTTTGGTTCCCTCATTCTTCGAAGGTCTTCCTTTACCTTGTCTATCTACCAATTCTATGCCTTCTTCTACATCAGCAACTTCCCTTATGGCTTCCACTTCTACTGCTGATAAAGGAAATCAGAAGGCCAATCCATGAAGAAGAGCAGTAAGTGTAATTTTTTAATTTTATTTCTTATTTTTTTGATGGGGATGTCATTGATTTTTTTATTTCTACTTTATGTTGTACTACACTCTGATTAATTTTATTGTAATATGAACTGATTACCCTCTCTTGTTTTTCAACTTTTTGATAGTCCCAAAAGGGGGAGAAAATTTGAGAATTTATCTATTATTCTATATGTTATTTTCTCTGTAGCTGCATTCAATTTACCCTTTAAATATACTATATTTTTTATCATCAAAAGGGGGAGATTGTTGGACTCCTCATGTATTAATCATGTTTTAATTATCAAAAATCTCAATAATAGTTAAAAAACTTATTAATGCTCAAAAATATCACAAATCTTATCAATCATGTGTATTTATGTTTCAATTTATCTTATACATGATAATGGATAAGCTCAATTCATTTTATGAATATTACTGTTTAAGTCGGAATACAGTTATTTGCCTATGTACAAGATACCGTAAAGCTTGACAAAATAAGTCAGACACTGTGAGCAAGACACAAACACTGTGAACAAGAACAATGTGATGAAGCAGACACCGTGAAGACTAAGTCTAAAACACCATGACCATGAGACACTATGACACAGTAAGCCTGACACTGTGAAGGAAGACACTAAGAACAGACACCGTAAGCCAGACACTCTGTTTGTCTAAGTGTCATACACAGTTATCAAGACACAGTCATCAAGGCACCGGAAGCCAGAAACTGTATGTCAGACACCCTGACTTAGACACCATGAGTGAGACACCGTGAGGGAGACACCGTGAAGGAGACACCGTGAAGGAGATACCATGAATGAGACATCGTTTTCATAACTACTATGACACCGTTTCTTAAACTGTTTTGTAGTTTTTCAATTTATCTTTTTCATGGTGATATTTGATGTCTTTAATCCACTGACATAATTAATTTTTCTCTATATAAATAGTATGAGGTACGAGGCATGAAATACCTGGAACATGTCGAATAAATCTCATGAATTCGAAGATAATGAGTAGAGAGTTCTCAACAATGATGCAGTGTGATACTGAACAGAAATGAAAGCCTGAGCACAAAAACAAAGAAGAGATTGTAAGATCATCAAAGAAGAAATTGTCTCATGCATGCAATCCGACTCTACTGAAAAACACACGAAGTACACTAGAATTCAGAGAACATCTTTACTTGTGAAGAACAAATGTTGAATCACGAAACTCTATTTTTCAACACAAAAACTAGAGAAGGACTCAGAATCATTTCTGTCTTATCCAAGGATTCCCGAGCTACAATGCTAAAAATTAGAGTATTCTGAATTCATATCTACTCTCTCTCTCATTGACTTATTTATTTTACTTTTGAGCAGTGTGTGTACTCTGTATATTTTACACACACACTGACTCCTGCGCTGAACTGGAGGATTTCAAAATCCTCACACCAAACTCTTTAACCTTGTTTATCCATGACAACTATGGAAGAGGTCCCTGTGTGGCCTGGCTATTATTTTTTTTACCCACAAAAACGGTGGAAGAGGTCCCTGCATGGCCTGGACAGTCTATGAACTGTTTTTAACCCCGATCCAAGGTGTGCATCAAAGTTTATTTATATAAACTGCTTGGTGATAGGTGATCACTAAGTGGAGTGGATTAGGTCTCGACTTGAGACTAAACCACTTGTTTTATATCCACTGTGCTATTTTAATTTAGACTACTCTGTTTTACTTCTTTACTACATAATCTAGAAAAACACTAAATTCACTTTGATAGTTAGTCTTGAAAAGAAGTTATATATGATTTGTTTTAGTAGGATAACTTCAAAAGTATTTTTTAATAATACCAATTAATATTACTGAGAATTAATCAGTCTTATAGGAATTTGTTTAAACAGTCAATCTCTTATAACAGTATAACCTTGATTAATTGGGATGTATCTTTTTTTTGGGGAAACCATTATTTGTAAAAATAATATCTTTTAAACATAAATTTTAATATAGTAACTCAATTCACCCCACCCCTCTTGAGTTAACTACTCCGACCAACAGTTGTATCATCCCCTTTGATTTCTACCTCTCAACCTTCACTTTCAAACATACTAACTAGGCTTATGTATACTCAATGGTCTCATTCTTCAGGTTATCCCATATATAATGCTCTCATAGACCTTGATACATCTTTTTGTTTCCTTTTTGAATGGATAAATTCGAAATATGTGCATCATTAAAAAGTTATTTCTTTAACTCCAGACTTTATGGAATACATAGTATTTACCCAAATCTAAAATTTAGTTCTTTATTAACATTGAACTCTAAGGATTTCCTTTTTTTTTATATTTTCCACTTTGTTCTGAATTCCTACATCATCATTTTGAGCATAATTTATCCTTTCCAAAAGAGATGATTGAGCAATAATGTTTGATAGGATTGATGATGTTCCCTTCTTTATGATTCCCATGTCTATATTCATAAAATCTAATAAGATTGGATCCTTTTTAATTGTCGTCAATGAAAAAGGTGTTGGATCCTTCTTACATAGAGAATTTTCCACCTTGTTTCCTTTCCCAAGGTGGTAATTGATTGAGCCGCAATAGTCTTTCATCACCTATAACCATCTTTGTTGGTCTATTTTCAACTCTTTCTGTGTGAATAAATACTTGAGTATTTTTTGATCCATATATATATATATATATATCATAATTCACCCCAAATATATTATGTCACCATATTTGTAAAGTGAAGATTATTGTAGCCAAATATAGATCATTTGTTGGGTTGTTTTCATTATGAACTTCAAATTTTCTTGAATCATAGGCAATGAATTTTTCTTTTGGCATCAACACACATCCAATGAACTTCTTCATAGAATCACTAAATACCACAAAAAATTTCACTACTTGTGGTTAGTTTGAGCACATGCATATTGATAAGATTCCTTTTCAACTCCTTGAATCTATCTTCGCATTCATCACTCCATGAAAACATGAGTCCCTTTTAAGTTAGCTTGGAAAAAGAGTTTGAAAACTCTGAGAAATTTCTCACAAAGTGGGGAAAATTTCAAGCTAACCCAAGGAAGGTATAGATATCCGTAATTGTTATTGACCTCGACCAACATTCAATTTCATCTATCTTGAAGGGATCCACAGATATCCCATTACTTGTGAAGATATAACCCAAGAATGATACCTCATTCAACCATAACTCACACTTACAATAATTTTTATGGAGATTATCCTTTCTCATGGTCTCTAGTATAGTTTCAATATTCTCCTCAGTATCCTCCTTGGTTTTGGTTTATATTATAATATCGTCTATAAAGACAACCACAAATTTGACAAGTTAATATCCAAATATTTTATTCATCCAATCATTGAAGATTTTTGGAGAATTAGTGAGTCTAAAAAGCATTATTATGAATTCATAGTGCTTGTACCTTGTACGAAAAGTAGTCTTGGGGATATCTTCCTTATTCACCCTTACATGGTAATATCTGGGCCGCAAATCCACCTTGGAGAATTATTGTTCTCCACATAGCTGATCAAACAAATAATCATGTCATGGAAGAGGATACTTGTTCTTTTTCTTGATTTTGTTGAGTCCACAATAATCAATGAAAAGTCACTTTGACACATCCTTGTTCTTGATGAAGAGAACCGGTGCACCTCATGGTGAATCAATTGGGTGTATAAAACCTTTATCTAGATTCTCTTGTAGTTGTTTCTTTATCACTTCATGCTGCAAAACAACAATTCTATATAATTTCATGGATATTGGAAAAGCCACAGGTATATGATCAATTGAAAATTCAAGACTTCTTCTTGAAGGAAGTCCACCCAATTCCATAGAAAACACTTCAGCGTATTACCTCACAATAGGCATGTCATCAAGGATGGTTTCATTATTGGACTCAATTATCTGAGCATGATACGTGTGCTCATAGGGCATTAATATCAATTCTTGAGATGATCTTGATAAAGAAGACTCATCCTCCTCCTTTCACTTGTACAAAATCTTGGGTCGATTCTCTATATGGAGAGTGATTTCATTCTCACAGAAATTTATGTTGGCTCTATATAGAGAAAGCCTATCCATGCCATGAATTTCATCAAGTTCCACTGGAGGGGGTATGATGAGGTTCATTGGAATGTTCAATCTAGAACTTTGGATAGTGTAGGAGTTATATTAATGGGATGACGTAATTTCCACATTTTCTATTCTCATAGACATATCTACTTCCTTGATTAGTGGTTTTGTTGGGATTTTTCTACTAAAATATCATGATATAAAAGAATGTGTAGAATCAAAATCATTAATGTACATTTTCTATTATTGAATGAATAACTAGCTTACCTATCCCAACTTTGTTGTCGTGATTTTATTCAGTGGTGATGATTGAAAAATATCTTCCTTGCTACCTTGGAGGTTTTTGGTTTCTTCCAAAAACCCCTGGATTAGGGCACTGGTTTTCAAAACACATTCGTTCTTTGTAGTTGAAGAAATGAATAATGTGTTGAAGGTCAAACAGAGGATTCCTCTCCTATGTCACAATAGTGGGATTTTAATGCCTGTAATTAATATCCAAGAACCCTTCTCTTCCACACCAAATGAATTTTATCATCCCCTTCATGAAATTTATGGTGTTCTTCTTTCCTCACATTTGGTAGGTGGGGTGATGGAATTTCATTACACCGTTGTTGTTGGACTCCTCATGTATTAATAATGTTTTAATGATCATAAATCTCAATAATAATTAAAAATCTTATTAATGACCACAAATATCATAAATCTTATTAATTATTTGTATTTATGTTTCATGTTATCAAATAATTTATAATGGTTAAGATCAATTCATTTTATGCATATTACTGTTTAAGTCTGAACACAGTTATTTTTCTAAGTACAAGACACCATGAAACTTGACACAGTAAGTCCAACACTGTGAGAAAGACACAAACGTCGTGAGAAGTATGACACTGTGACCACGAGACACCGTGACACAACAAGCCGGACAAAGAAGAGTAAGAATAGACACCGTAAGCCAGAACCTCTGTTTTCCTATGTTCCATAGACTGTTAGCGAGACACAGTCATCAAGGCACCGTGAATCCAGAAACTATGAGCAGGGCACCGGAAGCCAGAAACTGTAAGTTAGACACCATGATTCAGACATCTTGAAGAAGATACCGTGAAGGAAATACTGTGAAGGAGACACCGTGAAGGAGAAACTGTGAAGGAGACACCATGAAAGAGATACCATAAAGGAGACCCCGTTTGCATAACTACTGTGACACCATTTCCTAAACTATTTTGGCGTTTTTATGTAACTTTTTAACGGTCATATTTGATTCCTTTAATGAACTGACATATTTAATGTTTATTTGTAGCCATAGTATGAGGTATGCGGTACGAAATACATGGAAACTGTTGGCTAACAGTCATGAATTTGAAGATAAAGAGAAGTGTGCCTAAGAGGAATTAGAGATGCACGACAACTCATGAATCGTGAGTGCACTGTACAAAACAGAAAAACAAGCTAACAAGAATGACAACAAAGAAGAGACTGCAAGATCATCAAGGAATGAATTGTCTCATGCATAAAATCCGACTCTACTAAAGAACTCACGATGTACACTGAGATAAAGAGAACATCTTTACTCGTGAAGAACAAAAGCTGAATCGCGACACTGTGTTTTTCAACACAAAATCCAGAGAAGGACTCAGAAGCATTTTTGTCCTATCCAAAGAGTCCATAAGTGCACTAATAATCACTAGAGCATTATAAACTAATATTTGCTCTATCTCAGTGAATCTTCTACTTACTTTAGAGCACTGTGTGTACTCTGTATATCTTACACAAACACTCCTATGCTAAACTGGAGGATTTCAAAATCCTCACACCAAACTCTTTACCCTTGTTTACCCACGAAAACTGTAGAAGAGGTCCCTGCGTGGCCTAGATAGTCTATGAACTATTGTTAACCCCGATCTAGGGTGTGGATCAATGTTTATTTATATAAATTGGTTGACGACAGGTGATCACCAAGTGGAGTGGATTAGGTCTTGGCTTGAGACTGAACCACTTGTTTTATATCCGCTGTGCTATTTTAATTTATTCTACTCTGTTTTACTGCTTACTGCATAATCTAGAAAAACACAAATTTCACTGTGATAGTTAGTCTTGGAAAGAAGTTATATCTTATTTTTTAGAAGGATAACTTCAAAAATAATTTTTATAAAACCAATTAAGATTACTGAGAATTAATCAATCTTCGAAGAAGTTTTTTAAATAGTCGAACTCTTATAACAGTATAACCTTGATTAATTGGGCTGTATCTATTTTAGGGAAATCATTATTTGAAAAACTAATATTCTTTTAAACTGAAATTTTTAATTAGAACTCAATTCACCCCCTATTAAGTAAACCACTCCGACCAACGTTTGGTATTAAAGGTTTGTTTTTGTTTGGACTCTGTGTAATTTTATTCAACTATTATTTTAGTTGTACTTTAATGATCTTTAAATTTCTGTTAATTCTAAATTTCTTGCTCTTCTAAAGTAATCTGTTAGAATTGACAATAGACTGGAAGGTGCTGCTACAAACAGGCCACCCTTCTTTAATGGTACAAATTATGCCCAGTGGAAACCTAAGATGAAAATTCACTTATAGAGTGTGGGATTTGACATCTAAACTGCTATAGAGACTCGATATAAGATCTAGAAACTGAGAGAACAACATGTGATGAACCTACTAAAATAGCTTATAATAATAATTATAAAGCTATGAATGACATGTATTGTGCACTAAAATATGAGGAATTTAATTGCATATCTGCTTGTAAAACTACCTATGAAATATGCTATAGGTTGGGTGTTTCTCGGGAAGGAACATCCAATGTTAAAGAAATGAGATTGGACACTTATAATATTAAATATGATAATTTTAAAATGAAGCCTGATGAACCTATATCTGACATGTATCTCAGTTTCAATGAAATTTTCAACACTATGAGCCCCCTTGGAAAGGATTTTCCAACAAAGGAACAAATCATGAGAACACTGAGATGCCTGCTAGACCGATGGAGAGGCACATCTGTCTCATTTAGAGAATCTTGTGATATTGGTACTTTAGCTGTTAAGGAAATAATTGGTAAGTTAATGATTTATGAAGAAGAACTGAAGGTAAATAAGAAAGAAGATGATGAACCAAAGGGGAAGTCAGTGGCATTTAAGTCTACTACCTCGAAGAGCATGGACAAGGAGAATGTTCACATACCAACTGAAATCTTGAGTAGTGATGAGACTGCATCTGACAGTGATGCAGAGACAGCTTAGTTAGCCAGGAGATTTATGAAGTTCTATATGAATAATAAATTCTTCAGAAAATCAAACTACAAAGGTAAATTTGACAAAAAAGGACATTGCATGAAGGATTGGAATAAAGCTAATATGAGTGATGAAGTTGTCTACTATGAATGCAAAATAAAAGGTCACATAAAAGATGACTGTCCAAAATTGAATTTCAAGAGAAAAATGACTAAAATGATAACAAGTACGAGAAGGCAATGAAAGAAAATTGGAGTGCTTCAGAAGACACTTCAAGTAATTCCGATTTTACTAAGTATTAAGACTCTCATTAAGCTAACATGTGTTTTATGATGAACACATCAGAGGTAACACTGGACACTCATTCTTTAAATTCATATTATTCTGAAATTGATTCTGATTAAGAATCTGAAAACATGTCTAGTGAGATCTATCTGGATATTGTAACATGCTGGAAGAAACCTGTAATGAGATTAAGGACAAATATAAGAACATGAAGAAACAACATGCTTTGACCAGTTCTATTAAATCTATCCTTGATGTAGAAAAAGAAAAGAATTATCAATTACTTAAGGAAAATACTGAACTGAAAATGTCTAATGAGAAACTAAGAAAGGACATAGAAAATTTCACAATTGGAAAAGACATACTAAATCAAATGTTAGGTAATCAAGTGGCACCAAAATATACCACTGGATTAGGCTATTATCCTGGAAAGAGGCAGATAACTAAAACTAAATTTTTTCCTAAATCCGGACAGAATACTGCTAGATCTAGTTCTGGAAATTCATATGCTTCAACTAGTTATTTACATTGTTATAGACCAAATAATGTCTATCTTTCAAAATCCATTGATTTTGTGAATTATATGATACCCATAAGAAAAATCAGGGTACCTAAAGCTTTGCATGCTAACCTATCTGCACCCAAGAGAATTTGGGTTCCAAAATCATTTTCCATCTAAACCTGTTTTGTAGGAGACCTGCTTAAAATGTTCCTGTAGGAACACAAGGTACATGGACAGTGGATGTTCAAGACACATGAAGGGATAATTCTCATGATTTAAATGTTTAATCAAATTTAATGGAGGCTATGTCACATTTGGTGATAATTCTAAAGGAAAGATCATCGGCCTAGGCCAAATAGGTAACACTAACTTAGTTTTAATTTATAAAGTATTATTTGATGATAGATTAAAATAAAACTTGTTATGTATTTCTCAGTTATGTGATGATGGATTTAATGTTTGTTTTGAAAATTATTCTTTTAGTGTTTGTAATTCTAAAAATGATTTAGTATTTTATATCTTGAGAACTTAAAATGTTTATGCAGTTGATTTGAATTCTTTAGCCGAACAAAATATTACTTGTTTAAATGATTTTCATCAAGAGTCTTGGATTTGTCATAAAATATTAGGATACTACAATATACATTCACTTAGAAAACTGACAAGGAAGAACTTTTTTAGAGACTTACCCAAACTTGAGTTTCCAAATGACGAAGTCTGTAATCCTTATCTAATGGGAAAATATCACAAAATCTCTTTCAAACCAAAGAAAGAAGTTTCTACTTCTCAACCTCTCAGGTTTGTTCACATGGATTTGTTTGGACCATCTAGTGTTTCTGGCATAAATGGGAAGCACTATGTTAATGTTCTAGTAGATTATTTCTCTAGATATACATGGACCTTCTTCACGGCTCACAAAAGAGATGCCTAGTATTATTTTACTATGTATACCGAGTCTGTAGAAACTATTAGAGGCCTTACAATTAAATCTTTAAGAAGTGATCATGGCTATGAGTTTGAAAATCTAGAGTTTGAATCCTTTTGCTCACAAAATGGTTATAATCACAATTTATGTGCCCCTAGAACCCCTCAGCAGAATGGTGTTGTATAAAGAAGAAAAAGAACCCTGCATTAAATTTCTAGAATAAAGCTTAGTGAATATAAGCTACCTATTTACTTTGGGGCTGAAGCTGTTAACACAGTATGCTACATAATCAATAGAGTATTGATTAGAAAAATTCTCAAAAATACCCCATATGAACTATCGGACAATAGAAAGCCTATGGTTAATTAATTTGTAGTTTTTGGCTGAAAAAGCATTATTCTCAACACTAAGGATAATCTTGACAAATTTGTATCCAAAATTAATGAAGGAATTTTCCTAGGTTATTCAATATCAAGAAAAGCCTGTAGAGTTTTCAATAAGAAAACTAAATGTGTGGAAGAATCTATCCATATCAAGTTTGACGAAACAGATCCACATGAGCCTAGAACTATCCTAAAAAATCTAGAGGATGATGTATCAAATCTGAGCATTAACTCAAAATCCTCAAATACCTCTATGAAAGAATCTGTGAAAAGCCAACGAGCCCGTGCCAAAGTGGTAAGGGCTCCTGCTTGACATCCAGGAGAACCAGGTTCAAAATGGGTGGAGGAGAATTTCCAGGGGTACTGTAGCAGTACTATAGAAGTATTCTAGCAGGAACTACAGTAGGAACTGTTCGGTACTGTAGCAGCTGAACTATTCACCTATTTGGGCTTTCAGGCCACCGGTTTGGGCCAACGGGTCTCAGGGCCTTCGGGAACTTAAAGGCCATTGGGTCATAGGGTCTTCAGGCCATTAAAGTCTATGAAGTAGCCCAGTTCACACAGAGCAGGCCCCAAATGAGGATCAGAGCACCAGTAGCAGTCACAAGAAGCAGAGTTAAACAGATTGGAAGAATGAGAGGGTATGGGAACCGCCATCGAGACCAGGCACCATGCAGCTTTGTACAGGGCAATGCTAGCCTATCAGCAATGCAGGTGGGGAGATAAATGCAATAAATGATGCAAAAGTTGGGGAGGGGAAGTTCTAGTGGGCTGGGCCTATAGGTCATGTATTGGGCATGGTATACATTTGGGCCGTCAGGTCATGTATTACGGGTCAGGTCGGGCCTTGTGCCTTGGGCCTACGGGTCATGTACAGGTTCCCCTTCAACCCTTAAAAGGTGGATTATCTATAATAAAATAAAAAAGAAGTCCTTCGGGCAATTTGGGTAAAGAATCTGTGAAAACATCCAGTTCTAGAAATTATGTGCAATCAAGTCATAATGAACCTGAATCTGTTGATTAACATGAAATCTCTAGTACCTATTCTTCTATAAAGGTTAGAACCCTTAGAAACCATCCCTTATATGTTGTTGTAGGAGACTTTGAGAAAGGAACAAAAATGAGAGCTTCTCTTAGAAATCAGGTTGAACATCAATCCTTTTTGTCACAACTTGAACTTATAAACACAGATGATGCCATCAAAGATGAATTTTGGGTAATGGATTTGCAAGAAGAACTCAATAAGTTTGAAAGAAATAAAGTTTGGAAACTTGTTGAAAGTCCCAAGGACACTTTTGTCATAGGCACTAAATGGGTGTTTAGAAATAAGGTAGATAAAGCTGGAAATATAGTAAGGAACAAGGCTTGATTAGTTTCACAAGGCTATAGTCAAGAAGAAGGAATTGACTATGAGGATACTTTTTCTCCAGTAGCCAGACTTAAAGCCAGTATAATTCTACACTCTTATGATGAACATCTGAATTTCAAACTATATCAAATGGATGTTAAGAGTGCATTCTTAAATGGGTATATACCTGAGGATGTTTTAGTTGAACAACCCTCTAGATTTACAAACCCTCATTTTTTCAATCATATTTTCAAAATTTCAAAAGCATTATATGGTTTAAAACAAGCTCCAAGAGCTTGGTATGATAGATTAAGTACTTTTCTTATTTCCAAAGGTTTTACAAAAGGAATAGATAATCCTTTACTCTTTATAAAACATATTTTAAATGATGTTTTAGTTGTTCAAATTTATGTAGATGATATTATTTTTGGATCTTCAAAAACATTATTATGTATTGATTTTTCTAAAATGATGAAAAACGAATTTGAAATGAGTTTAATGGGTGAACTAAAATTCTTTCTTGGATTTCAAATCTTTCAAAATGATGATGGAATTGTTTTGACTAAATGTAAATACACTAGAGATCTTCTAAAACGTTTTTGGATAGGATAGCACTAAAATTAGTAACACTCCAATGGGTACCACATGTATGTTGGATCTTGATGAAGATGGAAAATATGTTGATCAAACAACTTATAGAGGAATGATTGGAAGTCTACTCTACATAACTACTAGTCATCCTGACATTATGTTTAGTGTGTGTATTTGTGCTCGTTTTCAATAAAACCCTATAGAATCACATTTAAATATTGTAAAGAGAATTTTTAAATACATCAAGAATACACCCAATTTAGGACTCTTCTATCCTAAAGAAGAATCGTTTGAACTAGTTAGTTATTTTGATGCTTACTTCGATGGATGTAATTTAGATAGAAAGAGAACCTCTAGAACATGTCACTTTTTAGGAAAGTCCCTGGTATCATGGTATAGTAAGAAACACAACTCTTTTGCATTATCTACTACAGAAGCAGAATACATAGCTGCTAGCAGTTGTTGTGTAGAAATTTTGTGGATGAATCAGACTTTACTAGATTATTGATATTAATCAGACATGTACCAAAAAATTGTGACAACACATGTGCCATTAAAATTTCAAAAAATCCTATTTCACATTCTAGGACAAAAAATATTGATGTAAGACATCAATATTTGAGTGATCACTATCAAAAAGGTGATATCACCTTGGAATTCATTGATACTAAATATCAACTTACTGATATATTCACTAAAACATTAAATTATGAGTGAATATATTACATCATACATGATCTTGGAATGATCAATCACAAATAGATATCTTACTGGTCTTACTATTTAATATTTTACTATATTTTACTTTACTATTTCATGTTCAGGGTTTCTCAGTTACAGTCACATGTTTGCAGTCTCACAGTTAGAACCTTGTGTTCACAGTCTGTCACTAACAGTCTCACTGTGACTGAACAATTTACCTACTTTCTCACCATTACTGAACAGATCATTCACTGTCTCACCGTGATGATCACTAATTGTCTCACCGTGAAGACCACTTACCATCACATCGTAACGACTACTCACGGTCTCACCGTGAAAATTATTATTTTGGTTTTATTTTAATCTGTATTGCGGTAATTATTATTTCACCACTTTTTTACTTTCTAGCATTTTTACTTTTGTGAGGTTTGACATTCCCAAATGATAAAACAAAAGGGATTCACTCGGTTCATCACTCGAACCTCCTCTCGAACCCTCTCAACCTTGAAACCTTTCTCTTTCTCCCTTTCTCGAACCTCCAGTATATTCCAAGGTTGAAGCATCCATCTTCAACTACTCCTGAGAAGTGTAGCTCGAAGAAGATGAATATATCACCGAAGCTGGCACCTGATGGACCCCTTAATCAAAACATGGTAAATCGTAGTGTTGTACCTAAAAAAGAAATTTCCCCTGAGTGGTTTTTGTCTAGAAAATCATTGGTATTAAATTTTTTAGGAGAAAAAGGCTGGCTCGAATGGTTTTATAGAAAGGATTGTCCCATTTAACCGAGGTTGGTAGCTCAGTTCTATCAATATGTACAGTTTTCTTTTGATGCTGGTGAATGTTTTGTTGTGGGAACCTGGATTAATGTCCAAAGATTCTCTTTCTCATTGAGGTTATGAGCTGAAAGCCTTAGGATTCCTCAAGAATGGATCTATGATTATTATAAGAGATTCCCCCCACCTACAACCAATTTCTTTGACCTAGAAAATTCACTGGAAATCCTAACTGGAAATGGAACCAAGAGAAGGGCCATAGCTACTGAACTTGATGGGGAGACAAGACTGGTCTTCAAAATTGTTCAAAATCCGATCAGTCCAAGGAAAGGTTACTTTTCTATATTAAATTATCAAGATGTATTTATAATTCATCTTATGAAGAATGGAAACAAGAAAATCTGTGAAAATATATTATTCACCGTATGTGTGAATTGATTAAGGTCACATCCAAATCCACCTGCCTGTTTTACTCTAGGTTGATTTCAACAATGCTTGTTTCCAAAGGAGTAGTTGGGCCCAATTATGAGGTACATATCGACTATGAATACAATTTACCCAAATATACAATTAGGAGGATGATAATAAACTAGAAACCCTGGAAGAAGGAGTGGGTTGATGATAATGATAAGCTCTATGAGAAGTTCAATCATGTAGATTATCCAACATGGCCGAAGGACTTTTTGTAACACCTGAGACTTTTATGTTATATAAATCATCAAAGGAATATTTTTCAACACAAAACACTTTCTTGGCTTGCTTTACACGAAATCGCAACCTTCCTCGATAACTTGCGTCGTACGCAATACCGAGTTTCACTAAACAATGATATGCTAATAAAATATTATTAAAACTAGCCGTTATGAATAGTAATAACCACTTTTTTAAATTTTAAAAATATTATTTTTCAAAATGGACTTCATTTTTGGATTCAGAATATCGAAATTATCCTAGGGTGAAATTTTGGTATTTTTTTGAAAACTTTAAATTTTTTGATGAATAGTGAAACCACTAAGTGGTAGTTAAAAAACTGAATATTTCATAAAACATAATTTTACCGCTTCTGTGAGTGGAATTTAAAAAATCCGAGAGACACGGTTGATGTCGGTAAGTAAAATTTGGTTCAATGAGATGAAAATAATTTTTCAGTGAATAGTAACTTTTTACTTTTTTTACCACGGTTAAAAGTAAATAGGGTAATTAAGGGTAAAAATGATTTTATTATTACCCTAACACATGTTCTAATTCTAATGGACAAGTGTAATTCGACCAAAAACAACCTTAGGAATAAAATATGACCATTTAGGCCCACTTGGATTAGATTAGGAGATTTATTATTAATTTATTTAAAGAAGGGTTAAAATAGTTAAAATCAATGTTTAATAAGTAAATAATTTTTAATATGGGGTTATACATAAGATAAATTCAACTATAAAGATTAATTAGAAAGATAAAAATATTTCCTACATAATGGTATTTTATTTGTAATTTTTAGACATTAAATAAGTTAATTTATTTATGACACAAAGATGATGCAGTAATTATCTTATTAATGAAATATTGACATAATTGATGTTATAAACACCAAAATAAATGCAATTTGAGACTTTTTATGAATTACACTAATTTTCTAGATTAATATGACATGTTAGTATTGATTTAATTAACTTTTTTAAAACTAATCATTTTGTTATGATTTTCACAAAAATCAATTACTAAATAGTGTCCAAATTGACATAAAATAGTTTTAAAAACAAATATTATATTAGTAATTGTTATTTTATTCTTAAAAATCTATGGTTCGGCCAAATGACTTAGATAAGGTTATATATATTAATACTAAACAACTTGGGGTTCTTTTGTCTGCTTATAGTAAGTTTATTAACCTTATAGTATAATAACACAAGAAGACACGATAAAAGTAAACTTATATAACTTAATGTTAAATCTAAATGATAAGGTTAAAATTGAAACCTAAACTTGTCTAAATTCTATTGTATGAGAGGATTTAGACCCATACCCACCTTAGCTTAGAAATAAATCAATTTGGAGCTATTTAAAACCGAACTTGACTTTATAATAAAATAATATTTTTAGTTTTTCCAAAGGAGCCCCTCTCCTCCCTTATAAAAGGGCACCTCCTCCCCCTATTCCTCACACCACTTTGAGCCTTCAATCTCTGCCAACCACTGCCAATTTCTTCTCTCCACTTCCCTAGAAACATCCTAGAGGTTCTGGTATTCTTCAAAGAACTGTTTTAGTGCCTTAAAAGGAGGTCTCAAAGAAGCACTTCAAAGAAGAGGTAATGTCCGTTACCGATTCTTTCATCTTTATTTCTTCTTCCACTTCTTATTCTTTAGTTGTTTCATTATGAAGTAATAACATCAGTATCACTCATATACTGATATGTTATTATAATTATGAAACAACTCTATTTCACCATCTATCCATCCTACGGAAAAAGAAATCACCGCGTGTGTGTACGTACGGAATACCGTCTCCACGCCCTGGTGTAATCTATTTTCCACCACCACCTTACTTGGATGAGTATAATGGTGTAAACAATGACTATATATGAATATTATAATGTGATACAGATTCTGAAATAGTATACATACACTCCAATACAATTCAATGATCATAGGAACGATATCATCACTCGTGCGTACGTACGGAATACCGTCTCCACGATGTGATGCGACTCATTCTACATGATCTTCATTTCATAATGATTATATAAATGAATTGAATGAATGAATGTGATATATATTACAGTAATATCATTTTGTAAATGAGGTATCTATAACCTAAAGTGAAGAATAAGAATTTATTCGACAAACACGCCTAAGAACCAAAAGTTATAAACACTCGAATAACAAGTAGCAATGAAATATTACTACTAAGAAGATAAGAATATGACCATATATGATATCATAAAAATTAGTATGATTCTGTAATAAGTCAATAACATTATTTAAATCATTATTCAGGAGGTTCGGACACGTACAAAGCATATCAGACCTAAGGTAAGGGAAAATATCACAATCTCATTTTTATCCAAGATTGTTTATACTTTGGTATTTTATGGGGTGTATTTTATCATCCACATCCATATTTCCTCAATATGTAATATTATTTCCATCCACCTACAATTGTTTAAATCCAATTTTACCCTTCGGTGAGTTTTTAGTAATGGATATGAAAGGAAACTTTTGTCGTTTTTCGTACGAGGTACTTTTTTGACTTTTCCGACAAAAGTATGAGAAGAATGTTTTTTTAACTTATACGGCATGAATATATTTTTAAAACATTATTTCCAAGAATCTTCCCTTAAAAGTTTTCAAGTTTATTTTTAATCAACTTCTTTTAAAATTGTATGACATGTTAAGAAAGGAAAATTGTTTTTGAAGTAGAAAGGTTATTTTCCCCAAGAATGGAGTTCAAGTGTTTTATCAAAATTATTTTCCATCTAAGATAATAAAAGGGTTTTGTATTTATCTATATTATTACATTGATTTGATTATGTTGTGATGGAATTATTTTTATGAATTCCTTTATCTTATATGAATCGTTTTATGATGTCACGATGTTTAAGAATCCCATTTTTATTACATGGGTTATTCTATGATGTGTGGTTTATGATTTTGTGGCACACATAAGAATGGTATCATTATGAGATGGGTGGGACCTATATCTCCCTACAATGCATTGGGTAAAGATTTTATATCTCATGAGATAGACATGGCTGGAACGGTAGGTTATACCGGTTCGGTGAAACAGGACTGAAACGAGGAGTGAACTCAGTTCAGAAATGGACTTTGTCCACTAAGATAGTCTTGGAAATGAGTATTGGATAATAAGAAATGATTCTCTATGATTATGTGTGTATGACACAAAGTTTCATGTTTTATGTTATGATTATTGGGATTACATTTCACTACTATGATTTATCCCATGTTATGATATTATGATCTGTTTTGCAGGTTAAGATTTCCAAAATGTTATGTTCTTATGAATATGATGTGATTGATATTTCTTTTGTTTACCCTTACTGAGAATTTGAGCTCACCCTTTTGTATGTTTTATTTCCCCGGGTCAGGAAGAAGGTTATTAAGTAGAATATGCCAAAAAGGTACTCTAGATATGATGAAATAAATGGGAGGCAAAGTAGATGCTTTATGAACCAGTTGTTTATGTTTCCCAGTTTCTAAAGACACTATAACTATACGGTCCTTTCATGGTTTTTTTATATGTTGTAATAAGTGTGCTTCAATTTTGAATTAATAACAATGTATGTAAAGTATGGGTCGTTATAGTTGGTATCAGAGGAAAGGTATAGTCAACCTTTGGAAACTAGGATGTGAAAGCCTTAGTAAGAACCCTAAGGATAAGTCTAAGCATTGAACAAAATCTTTGTTTTTTAGAAATGGCCATGAATAACATAGGATAAGACCTTAAGTGTGAAATTTTATTCTTGATTATGTGGTTTTCCTATTATAATTAGTGTTCCTCACACTATTCTTCTTGGTTTTAGTCAATGGCTGGAACCCGAAGGAACCATGTTAATGCGGAATGCGACGGGTAATGCAATTATTGTCCCCCTGAGCAACCAAATGTTATGGGAGCTAGAATGAAAAATCTTTTAGCCATGCTCACACAACTTTCTCAAGCTATGAATCATGCAGGACTTCTAAACGAGCAAAGGAAGGAGAAACATTCTGGTGAATTCTTCATTAGACAGCGTCCACCTTCTTTCAGCGGGTCTACTGATCCATTAGTTACTCAACAATGGATTAGTACTACTGAAAAGATATTTTCAGTTCTTCAATGTTCTGAGCATGATAAAGTCATCTTAGCAGTGTATCGTTTGGAAGGTGGTGCTGATCAATGGTGGAATCTTATTAAGAATACGAGGAAAAGGGATGAAATTGAGTCCATGGAATGGGACGAGTTCAAGAACTTATTTTTCAATAAGTACTTCCCTCGTATTCTCCGAACAAAGATGGATAAAGAGTTTCTTGAACTGAAGAAAAAGGATGATGAATCGGTTGGTACCTATGAAGCAAATTTTACAAGACTTTCAAGGTACGATTTTGGTATTATTATCCAACATGAGATTAAGATCGATCGATTCTTTAGTGGCTTAAAACCAAGTCTTCGAAGGGCCTTATCCATAAGGGACTTCAATATCTATGAGGAAATCATTCGATGTGATCTCAAAGTTGAGACGGAGATTGGAGTAACCCATCAGTCATATGGGTTTGAAAGATAGAGGAAAATTGAATTCAAAGGAAAATCTAAAGAGAACATTGAAAAGAAGATGAGCTTTCCCTTATGCTCAAAGTGTGGAATGAAACATGGAGGGAGTTGTCTTAAAGGGACAAGTAAATGTTTCAAATGTGGAAAGGAAGGTCATCGGGCATTTGAATGCCGCGATGATGGGAAGAAGATGTCTAATGATGAAAAAAAAGGAATGGATAAACAGAATGAACCTACTACACTTCAATGTTTCAAGTGCAAGGAGATGGGACATTATGCCAATAAATGCCCTAATCCAAGGGTTGATGATGATGGTCGACGTCAACAAACTCTTAAGGCTAAAGACAAAGGAAAGTCACATGCAATTTCTATCAGCAATGTGGAGTACGATAACGATGTGGTGAATGGTACACTTACCATCCACTCTAAAGTAGCAAATGTTTTATTTGATTATGTATCCACCCACTCCTTTATTTCTGAAGAATTTTCTAATGGTATCACCATATTACCTCAACAATTAGATGTTGAGTTAGCTGTGACAACACCTAATGGCACAACAGTCACATCAAAAGTTTATAATTCTTCTCCGATTGAAGTTTGTGGGAAAGTGCTTCCTGCAAATATTGTGATCCTTCTTATAGTGGAATTCGATGTGATTATTGGCATGGATTGGTTTTCTCTACATGGAGTTCATATCAATTGCCAAAGAAGGGAAGTCACATTTCATATTCCAGATCAATCTATGATCGTTTATCGATGCAAGGATGAACATAACCTTCCAGTGGAAATTTCTTCCATTTTATGGGTATTGATTCCACTATATGAAGGTTATTTATCTCAAATGGTTGGTGAGAAACTCACGATTAAGAATATTCCCATTGTATGGGAGTTTGATGATGTCTTTCCAGAGGAATTATCGGGTCTTCCATCGAATCGTGAAGTTGAGTTTTCAATAGAACTCGTACTGGGTGTTTTGCCTATTTCAAAGACACCTTATAGAATGGCCCCAATTGAGTTGCAGGAATTGAAGAAGCAACTCCAAGATAATATTGATAAGGGGTTCATACGCCCTAGGGCGTCACCTTGGGGAGCACCTGTTCTGTTTGTTAAGAAGAAAGATGGATCAATGAGTCTCTGCATTGATTATCGAGAACTTAACAAGTCACTATCAAGAACAAATATCCTCTCTCGCACATTGATGACCTATTTGACCAACTACGCAGAGCTCAATAAATTTCCAAGATTGATCTTCGTTCAGGGTATCATCAATTAAGGTTCAAACGGGAGGATATACCAGAGACAGCTTTCCGTACAAGGTATGGACACTATGAATTTATAGTGATGCCATTTGGTCTTACTAATGCCCTTGCTATCTTCATAGATCTAATGAATAGAGTCTTTAGAGACTATCTTGATCAGTTTGTGGTAGTCTTTATAGATGATATTCGTGTCTATTCAAAGAGCAAGGAAGAACATTAAGATCACTTGAGAATTATATTGAAGACCCTGAGAAAGGAGATGCTTTATGCCAAATTTACTAAGTGTGAATTTTGGCATCAAAAAGTTTCATTTTTTGGGTCACATAATCTCAAAAGAGGGGATATCTGTGGATCTAGCACAAATAGAGGTTATCGAAAGATGGTTGAGATGAACAACAGTAACCGAGATCCGAATTTTTCTTGGTTTGGATGGATATTATCGACGTTTTGTGAAATATTTTTCACGATTATCTAATCCACTCACCAAGTTGACTCGGAAAGGAGTTAAGTTTGTTTGGACGGAAGAATGTGAAGAGAATTTCAAGGAGTTGAAAAGAAGGTTATCTAGTGCACCTATACTCACACTGCCTTGTAGTGGAGAGAGGTTTGTGATCTATAGTGATGCATCCAAGAAGTGATTGGGGTGTGTTCTTATGAAAAATGATATGGTGATATCTTATGCCTCACGACAGTTGAAAATCCATGAGAAAAATTACCCCACACATGATTTGGAGTGAGCTGTGGTAATCTTTGCATTAATGATTTGGAGGCATTATATTTATGGAGAAAGGTGTGACATTTATACTGATCATAAAAGTTTAAAGTATATTTTCACACAAAAGGAGCTGAATATGCGCCAAAGAAGATGGTAGGAGCTGATTAAGGATTACGACTGCTCAATCCATTACCACCCTGGGAAAGCAAACAAGGTGGAAGATGCATTAAGATGACAAGACCATGATAGTTTATCAATGATGAGGATCACAAAAGATCCAATATTTATGGATTTACAAAGGATGGATCTTGGAATTATAATGAAAGGGGAAAAATTGTATCTTTCTCAAATGAATGTTCAACCATCTATACATGTGAAGATTAAAGAGGCACAGAAAAAAGATGTCGAGTTACAAAAGAAGGTGAGAAATGTTCCTGAATTCAACCTTGATTGTGATGGGATAATAATGTTCAGTAATCGGGTTTGTGTTTCTCCCATCCCCGAATTAAAGAAGGGGCTGCTGGATGAGGCTCATAGTTCTTCATTCTCTATTCATCCTGGAAGCACGAAGATGTATAGGGACCTGAAAGAGTACTTCTGGTGGGATGGCATGAAAAGAGATGTTGCTGAATATGTCTCTCGATGCATGGTTTGTCATCAAGTTAAAGCTGAGAGACAGAAGTCTAATGGGATGTTACAACCATTACCCATACCCGAATGGAAATGGGAAAACATCACTATGGACTTTGTCATAGGACTTCCTAAAATATCCAAAGGCAATAAATCTATCTGGGTCATAGTTGATCGTCTTACCAAGTCTGCTCACTTCATTGCTATTAGAGAGGATTTCTCTCTGGATCAGCATGCCAGGATATATGTAAAGGAAGTGGTAGGATTGCATGGAGTACCACTTTCTATTATATCTGATTAGGATCCGAGATTTACCTCGAAGTTCTGGTGAAGTCTTCAGCATACTCTGGATATAGAGTGGAGTTTCAGCACTGCTTATCATCCTCAGACAGACGGTCAGTCTGAGAGAACAATTTTAACTCTAGAAGATATGTTGAGAGCTTGCTCTATGGATTTCAAAGGTGGTTGGGATCAACACCTACTTTTGGTGTAATTTCCTTATAATAATAGCTTTAACTCCAGTATTCAGATGGCTCCTTATGAAGCTCTCTATGGAAAGAAATGCAGGACTCCATCTTTCTGGGATGAAGTTGGGGAAATAAAGCTATTGGACCTGATCTCGATGATGAAATGGCAGAAAAGGTCAGATCTATTCAACAACACATAAGAGCATCTCAGAGTCGACAGAAAAGTTTTTCCGACAACTGATGAAAAGACCTAGAGTTTGAAGTGGGTGATAAAGTGTTCTTACGAATATCTCCCTGGAAGAGAGTCATGAGATTTGGAAAGAAGGGGAAGTTGAGCCCTAGATATATCGGTCCTTTCGAAATACTGGATCGTGTTGGGAAGGTAGCTTACCGATTGGCGCTTTCACCGAATCTATCTCAAGTTCACGATGTGTTCCATGTATCTCTCCTGAGAAAGTACATACCTGATCCTTCACATGTACTCAGCTCAGAAGTTGTACCGCTGGAGCAGGATATTTCTTATGAAGAATAGTCGATAGAGATTCTGGATCGTAGTGAAAAAGTCCTACGAAACAAGATCACTCGATTGGTGAAAGTTTTATGGAGGAACCACCAATTAGAAGAAGCTACATGGGAGCTTGAGGATATGATGAGGGAGAGGTATCCTCCTCTGTTTGTTACAAAGTGACGAATTTCGAGGGAGAAATTCATGTTAAGGGGGGTAGAATGTAACACCCGAGACTTTTTTGTTATATAAATCATCAAAGGAATCTTTTTCTACACATAACACTTTCTTGGCTTGCTTTACACGAAATCGCAACCTTCCTCGACAGCTTGCGTCGTACGCAATATCGAGTTTCAATAAACAATGATATGCTAATAAAATATTATTAAAACTAGCCATTATGAATAGTAATAAAAACTTTTTGAAATTTTATAAATTTTATTTTTCAAAATGGACTTCATTTTTGGATTCGGAATTTCGAAATTATCCTAGGGTGAAATTTTGGTATTTTTCTGAAAACGTTCAATTTTTTGATGAATAGTGAAACCACAAAGTGGTAGTTAAAAAACTGAATTTTTCATAAAACATAATTTTACCGCTTCTGTGAGTGTAATTTCAAAAATCCTAGAGACACGGTTGATGTCAGTAAGTAAAATGTGGTTCAATGAGATGAAAAATAATTTTTTGGTGAATAGTAACTTTTTACTTTTTTTACCACGGTTAAAAGTAAATAGGGTAATTAAGGGTAAAAATGATATTATTATTGCTCTAACACATGTCCTAATTCTATTGGACAAGTGTAATTCTACCAAAAACAACTTTAGGAATAAAATATGACCATTTAGGCCCACTTGGATTAGATTAGTACATTTATTATTAATTTATTTAAAGAAGGGTTAAAATAGTTAAAATCAAAGTTTAATAAGTAAATCATTTTTAATATGGGGTTATACATAAAATAAATTCGACTATAAATATTCAATAGAAAGCTAAAAATATTTCCTACATAATGGTATTTTATTTTTAATTTTTAGACATTAAATTATTTAATTTATTTATGACACAATGATGATGCAATAATTATCTTATTAATGAAATATTGACATAATTGATGTTATAAACACCAAAATAAATGTAATTTGAGGCTTTTTATGAATTACACTAATTTTATAGATTAATATGACATGTTAGTATTGATTTAATTAACTTTTTTCGAACTAATAATTCTGTTATAATTTTCACAAAAATCAATTACTATATAGTGTCAAAATTGACATAAAATTGTGTTTTAAACAAATATTATATTAGTAATTGTTATTTTATTCCCAAAAATCTAAGGATCAGACAAATGACATAGATAAGGTTATATATATTAATAATAAACAACTTGGGGTTCTTTTAGCTACTTATAGTAAGTTTATTAACCTTATAGTATAAGAACACAAGAAGACACGGAAAAAGTAAAATTATTTAACTTAATGTTAAATCTAAATGATAAGGATAAAATAGGAACCTAAACTTGTCTAAATTCTATTGGATGAGAGGCTTTAGACCCATACCCACCTTATCATTGAAAAAAAATCAATTTGGAGCTATTTAAAACCGAACATTACTTTATAATAAAATAATATTTTTAGTTTTTCTAAAGAAGCCCCTCTCCTCCCTTATAAAAGGGCACCTCCTCCCCCTCTTCCTGACACCACTTTGAGCCTTCAAGCTCGGCCAAACCCTGAAAATTTCTTCTCTCCACTTCCCTAGAAACATCCCAGAGGTTCTGGTATTCTTCAAAGACCTATTTTTGTGCCCTAAAAGGAGGTCTCAAAGAAGCACTTCAATGAAGAGGTAATGTCTGTTACCGATTCTTTCATCTTTATGTCTTCTTCCACTTCTTCTTCTTTAGTAGTTTCATTATGAAGTAATAACATAAGTATCACTCATATACTGATATGTTATTATAAGTATGAAACAACCCTATTTCACCATCTATCCATCCTGCGGAAAAATAAATCACTGCGCGTGTGTACGTACGGAATACCGTCTCTACGCCGTGGTGTAATCTATTTTCCACCACCACCTTACTTGGATGGGTATAATGGTGTAACTAATGACTATATATGACTATTATAAAGTGATACGGATTCTGAAATAGTATACATACACTCCAATACAATTCCACGATCATAGGAATGATATCATCCCTCGTGCGTACGTACGGAATACCGTCTCCACGATGTGATGTGACTCGTTCTACATGATCTTAATTTCATAATGATTATATAAATGAATTGAATGAATGAATATGATATATATTACAATAATACCATTCTATAAATGAGGTATCTATAACCTAAGGAGAAGAATAAGAATTTATTCGACAAACACGCATAAGAAGAAAAAGTTATAAACACCCGAATAACAAGTAGCAATGAAATATTACTACTAAGAAGCTAAGATTATGACCATATATGATATCATAAAAATATGTATGATTCTGTAATAAGTCAATAACATTATTTAAATCATTATACAGGAGGTTCGGACATGTACAAATCATATCAGACCTATGGTAAGGGAAAATATCACAATCTCATTTTTATCTGAGATTATTTATACTTTGGTATTTACTGGGGTGTATTTTATCATCCACATCCATATTTCCTCAATATGTAATATTATTTCCATCCACCTACAATTGTTTAAATCCAATTTTACCCTTCGGTGAGTTTTTAGTAAAGGATATGAATGGAATCTTTTTTCGTTTTTTGTACGAGGTACTTTTTTTACTTTTCTGACAAAAGTACGAGAAGACTGCTTTTTAACTTATACGACATGAATGGATTTTTAAAACATTATTTCCTAGAATCTTCCATTAAAAGTTTTCAAGTTTATTTTTAATCAACTTCTTTTAAAATTTTATGACATGTTAAGAAAGGAAAAGTGTTTTTGAAGTGGAAAGGATATTTTCCTCATGAATGGAGTTCAAGTGTTTTATCCAATTTTTTTTCCATCTAAGATAATAAATGGGTTCTTTTTTTATCCCTATTATTACATTGATTTGATTATGTAGTGATGGAATTATTTTTATGAATTCCTTTATCTTATATGAATTGTTTTATAATGTCACGATGTTTAAGAATCCCATTTTTATTACATGGGTTATTCAATGATGTATGGTTTATGATTCTGTGGCACACATAAGAATGGTATCATTATGAGATGGGTGGGACCTATATCTCCCACCAATGCATTGGGTAAATATTTTATATCTCATGAGATAGAAATGGCTAGAATGGTAGGTTATACCGGTTCAGTGAAACAGGACTGAAACGAGGAGTGAACTCGGTTCAGAAATGGACTTTGTCCACTAAGATAGTCTTGGCAATGAGTCTTGACTAATAAGAAATGATTATCTATGATTATGTGTGTATTCCACAAAGTTTCATGTTTTAAGTTATGATTATTGTGATTACATTTCACTACTATGATTTATCCCATGTTATAATATTATGATCGGTTTTGCAGGTTAAGATTTTCAAAATGTTATGTTCTTATGAATATGATGTGATTGATATTTTTTTTGTTTACCCTTACTGAGTATTTGAGATCACCTTTTTGTTTTTTTTATTTCCCCAGGTCAGGAGAAGGTTATTAAGTAGAATATTCCAAAAAGGGACTCTAGATATGATGAAATAAATGGGAGGCAAAGTAGATTCTTTATGAACTAGTTGTTTATGTTTCCCAGTTTCTAAAGACACTATACCTGTACAGTCCTTTCATGGTTTTGTTATATGTTTTAATAAGTGTGATTCAATTTTTAAGTAATAACAATGTATGTTAATTATGGGTCGTTATACTTTTCTAATCTTGGATTGGAACCAAATGAAGTTGTGGAATATTTAAAAGATGAAGAAGAAGAGGAAGAGGTATCTGAAGTACCACATAGAGAAAAGGATGATATACCTCATAGGGAAGAAGTTGTTATTGAGAAAGAAAGACTATTGTTCCTGCTATTGTTCTTCAATAAGAACATCCTATCCCTAGAGGTTTTGTTAATCCAGAAACCAAACTTGTGGCTGAAAGAGAATTAATTGTCCCAAAATCTAAGCAACAATCCCTAGAAGAGGCTGTAGTTGGAGAACTCCCTACTGTACTAGAAGAAAATAAAAAATAAGTCCCTGATATCCAAGAAGCTAATCTAGAAGACCTTTCTGTGGAACAATCTATTCCTTAGTGAATACCCTATGCTGAAGAGAGGATGGAGACAGCCTATCAGTTAGGTAGGAAAGAAATGGGTGAGGAAATTAGAGATTAACAAGTGGATTTAGAACAATCCCTTGAGCCTCAAGGTACTAAAAAGTAAGCACATGTTGAGGGGGAGGAACCTCAAAATCTTGAGTCTAAGGAAGCCGAGGCTGATTAGGATGAGTCTAATGATGCATCTCAACCTTCTGAGTCATATTTTGTGAACACTCAGTATAAATTACCTAGATTCTATGATGTAAGTGAATCCCAACAGGTTACTACAACATGGATTGATCACTCTTCTTTCTTTCAACTGAAATCTGCCACATACCTTGCACTTGAACCTGAACCTCAACTTGAACCTCAACATGAGCCTCCACATTTACATGATTAGCAGTCATTTTCCAATAAGGATTATTTGAATGTCTTTGGAGACATAATCTTAGTTGGAGTTGAGAAACTTATTTCCTCTCAACCTCATATTGTGACCAAACTGAGTTATTAATATGCCTCACTGCTTTAAGAAAATATTTTTTTGGAACATTCAACCCATTATGAACAATGAAATTCAAGAAGTAAGAGTTGAGAACAAGTTTCTCGGTACTGAAGCTGCAACCCTGAAATGGATGGTTAAAAACCTATAAAAATAACTGCATCCAAGATTAGATCCTAATCTTGCACATGCTCCTGCACCTACTACTTCACCTGCTCCTATTTCTCCTGAACCTACTATTTCAAACAACTCTCTAGATATTGTTTCCCATATTCACCCATACCTGCTATCCTTTGATGAAATGATTGCAGAAAGGCACACACATATGTTTCACTGCATGAGAGAGCTTGTAGAGAACCTTAATAAGCTCACTAATGAGTATACAGGCTGCATTCAAAAGTTATTGAATCCGTTGAAGTCTCTGACCATAGTCGTCAAAGCTTCTCATCCCTCTGGTGAATCCTCTACTCCTTCCTTGCACAGTACCTTTCTTAGATATATAGTCAAGGAAGAACTTCAAAATGATTTCAGTTGTTTTGATATGGCTACTTTATCTAAAGTTGTTAAGAACAGTGACAGAGTCCTGGACCTGGTTCAAGTTCACTCAAAGATTGCCAATGATGCCCAGCAAGAGATCTCTATGAACATGGACTTTTATTTCAACCGGATTTTCTCCAAGACTGATATGACCAACCACTTAAAATACCTTGTAGAGAATCTGAGAAATCCTCCTGTAACCCTAGACTTCAAAAACCAAGTCCAGATGCTCACTGAGGTCACCCGATTGTTGAACATTTCATGGAAAACAAAGATGATATTGAAAAGGCCATGAATAATGGATGAGAGATTATTGCAGACTTCATTAAACATATGAGACCGTATCTTCATGATCAAAGTACATCAATTGTTGCTCCATTAGCTACTCCTCTCAGACATGGATTACCTACTTTAACTTATGCCTTAGCTTCAACATCCATGTCTATTGTCCAGGATCTATGTCAGATCAGGCCTGTCATTCCTGACCAGCAACTACTGAGATCTTTTACATCTCCTACTTTGGCTCGCTCAGTCTTTGAAGGTCTCCCTTTACCTTATCTATCTACCACTTCTATGCCTTCTTCTACATCAGCAACCGCCCCTATGGCTACCTCTTCTACTGCTGATAAAGGCAACGAGAAGGAAAATCACTGAATAAGACCAGTTCTTACTATGTTTTTATGGGGATATCATTGATTTTTTTTATTTCTACTGTACGTTGTATTTTGAACACTTTTAATGACATATGAACTATTTTCCCTCTATTATTTCTAATTTTTGATAATCCCAAAAGGGGGAGAACTATGAACTCTATGTTAACATATGTTATTTTCAACTATAGCTGCATTTAATTTACACTTCACTTATAGATGATTTGTGATCATCCAAACAGGGGAGATTGTTGGACTCCTCATGTATTAATGATGTTTTAATGATCACAAATATCAATAATAATTAAAAATATTATTAATGATCACAAATATCACAAATAATATTAATCATGTGTATTTATGTTTCAAGTTATCTCATACTTTATAATTGTTAAGCTCTAATAATTTTATGCATATTACTTTTTAAGTCTGAATACAGTTATTTGCCAAAGTACACGACACTACAAAGCTTGACATAGTAAGTTAGATACTATGACCAAGACACAAACACCATGACCAATAATACACAGTGACCATGAGACATCGTGACACAGTAATCCTAACACCGTGAAGTAAGAATCGACCCCATAATCCAGACACTCTATTTTCCTAAGTGCTAGAGACAGTTAGTGAGACATAGTCATCAATGCACCATGAATACAGAAACTATGAGCAAGGCACTGGTAGCTAGAAACTATAATTCAGACACCGTGACATAGACACCGTGAAGGAGATATCGTGAAAAAGATACTGTGATGGAGACACCATGATGGAGACACCATGAAGGAGATCCCATGAAGGAGACACTGTTTGCGTAACTACTATGACACTGCTTCCTAAACTATTTTGTCATTTTTTATTTAACTTTTTAATGGTCATATTTGATGCCTTTAATGTACTAACATATTTAATGTTTATTTGTATCCATAGTATGAGGTATGAGGTATGAAATACATGGAACATTTCAGCTAACACTCATACATTCGAAGATAAAGAGAAGTGTGCCCAAGAGGAAGTATAGACACGCGACAACTCAAGAAACCTGAGTGCACTGTAAAAAGCAGAAAATCAAGCTGACAAGCATGACCATGAAGAAGATATTACAGGATCTTTAGAGAAAGAATTGTCTCATCCATACAATCCAAATCTACTGAAGAACACATTAAGTACACTGAGATCAGGAGAAAATCTTTACTCGTGAAGAACAGAAGCTGAATCGTGACACTCTGTTTTTCAACACAAAAACCAGAGAAGGACTCAGAAGCATTTATGTCTTATCCAAAGAGTCCAGAGATGAACTGCTAACCATTAGAGCATTCTAAAATCATCTTTACTCTCTCTTAGTGATTCTTTTACTTACTTTTGAGTAGTATGTGTACTTATTATATCTTACACACACACTCCTTCACTGAACTAGAGGATTTTAAAATCCTCACACCAAACTCTTTACCCTTGTTTACCCACAAAAATTGTGGAAGAGGTCCATGCGTGGCCTGGATAGTATATGAACTGCTGTTAACCCCGATCTAGGATGTGGATCAAAGTTTATTTATATAAACTGCTTGGTGGCATGTGATCACCAAGTGGAGTGGATTAGGTCTTGGCTTGAGACTGAACCACTTGTTTTATATCTTCTATGAAATTTTAATTTGGTCTACTCTGTTTTACTGCTTACTGCATAATCCAGAAAAACACTAATTTCAGTTTGATAGTTAGTCATGGAAAGAAGTTATATCTGATTTTTCTTATTTGGATAACTTCAAAAGTAATTTTAATAATACAAATTAAGATTACTGAGAATTATTCAATCTTATAATAATTTGTTCAAACAGTAAAACTCTTATAATAGTAGAAACTTGATTAACTAGGCTGTATCTATTTTTGGGAAATCATTATTTGTAAAACTAATATTCTTTTTAACAAAAAATTTTAATTGGAACTCAATTCACCCCCCTCTTGAGTAAACCACACTGACCAATAGTTTTATTTATCCATTAGACATCTAGAATTAAATTACACTATCATCTTATTATCCCCACTATACCGCTGATATTTTCGGATCCCCATTTTGACAGTGAGGGAAGATCAGACAATTTCCTCATAGCTATCAAATTCAGATATCTCTTGGGCTTTCTGAAGGCTAGGTTTTAGGCAACCAAATAAGTGGCCAACCTTTCATTCATGGGTAATGACAAATCTATAGTCATATCATGAAATCCTTGTGGTTTTTTTCTCATATTCTCTGATGGATTCACCATCTTTTTTCTTGAGAGAAAGGATGTCCCTTTACATCTTAAATCATAGGGTGTGAATAAATGTTTTATAGAAAAACATTTTCCAGAAATCCTTCCATTCCAACGCCTCAATCTCATCCTCAGGCTTCTTATTTTTTATCAATTTCTACCATTTATTTTCATCACCCTCCATACATCAATCTGCTAGGAGAACCTTCTCTTGTTCAGAACATTAGAGGATGGAAAATATATTCTCAGTGGAGTTGGTCTATTGTTCAGTGATTTATGGATGAAATGATCCATTTAATGTAGGAGGTCTTTGTATAATGAATTTATCGATTGTGTCTCGTTCTTTCTTGTGGGGGGGGACGTTCTTCTTGACCCATGATTCTATTCAAAACATGAGTTAAATAAGAGAGTATCATGAACAATTTTGTGATTCCCGCTCTCATATGATTGTGAATCTCATTAGAACAATCATCACATTCACCATCTCATCGGTTATTAGCTAGAGTCCTCCTATTACCATACATTGGATGGAATAAAAGGAATGTTAGGGGTAACACATAAAGGTAAATCCAATGAAAAAAAGGACAACTTATAAATTACATTTTATATGTAACATAGGAATTTATAGTCTTTAATCAATGTTATCAATAATCTGCATCCGAACATATATTATTTGGGTAATTTTTTCTTTTAATAACGGTTCATACTTAGCTTATCAATTTACCAAAGCATATCCCCTGGGGGTGCCAAACCAAGAGTGTAGCAATTCATGTTTTAGTTTACCAGTTCCCATTTGAGTCGAGATCAAATCGTTGTTTTTGGGTTTTACCTTTAGATATATCTATGCCAAAGCTACCTCTACAGGTTCGTACCCGGAAAGGGATGTATTTTCTTGACAAACCACTAACTCTATGCACACTAAAATTTATGGATGTTTTTATTATCCTTATTCTTATCCCTATGGATTTTCTAGGGTTTTCTAATCCTAATCCCAAAAATTACTAACCCTATCCTTGGATACCAACTATGACAGCTTTGCTCTTTATTACACACTTATATATGATTTATTACATAAACATTCACTTAATATAACTCCATGGATAAATAGTAATATATTTTTGGGAAATTAGTAACATTACAAGACAACTTAATACATAAAATACATTATCATTGTTAAATAATTCTTTTACATGACCACAACATTCATTTGTACTTTTCATTTCATGGGATAACTTGAGGACATACATAAGAAAAGGGTGAGATACAAGATGCTAATAAGGGAGTAAACAAGGAATAACATGAATAATACAATACATGTCTGGAAATAGGTATACCAATGTATCCCAAAAGAAACATTAACATAATGGCATGATATAGCATGATTATAATGACATGGAAATGTCGCAATGACATACACCGTGATATTAGCATGATAAAAGGCTCATTGTATATGGATTAGAATGAATAAAACATAATTTAACTTGAATTATCATGAGTAAACCCTTATTTCACATGGAATATCATGATACTAAATACTACCCAATTCATTGGAGCACTATCAGGGAACACCTTTTATAAACATTTCATTTCATGCATAAGTGTGTCACATGGATCGTATAACATGGAATCATTCAACGTCATCATTTATTCCACGATAAAAAAAAGTGGAATAAATAAATTTATGTAACATTCAATATGTATATGTTCATGAAGGTGCATTACCATGATAGAGATATTGGTATGGTATTCACTACACAATAATTTTGTCTTGGAGAATCACGGTGCAATTTCGACAGCATAAAGGTGTGACCTAAAAATTCATAAAAATGGATGATAAGAGAGGAATGGATTTGTAATCATAATTACATGAAATGGAATGTAATGGGGTCATGTATATACCTTTACCAAGACATGGAATTTTGAAATAGAATATGTAACATAAAAAAGAAACTTGAACAAAGAGGAGAAATGGAATATCTCTTATTAAATTTCTGCATGGAAACAAGTGTAAATGGGAGGGATTAATGAGAGAGTAAGAGGTCTCTCATCACTGAAACATAATTATGAAAGTATGTTGGAGGTTATTAATCATACCACAACCTTTTTAATTGAAAAATAAAAGGGTATATCATCATAATGAAACAAGGCCAAATGAGAAAGGAAGAAATCCCTTACTTGAGTGTGTGACTTGAAGAACTTGAGGAGGGGATTCTTGAGAGATTAGGGTGTCTTGGGAGGTTACTATAGAGTGGGTGGAATATTTGTGATGTGATATAAGTGTTTTGAGCGAAGGTAAGTGGAAGCATGGGTGGGGTAACTTTGGGAATGAGAAAAGACTTCTTTAATATTTGACTGACATAGGTTTTTGAATCTAAATAATTAAATATTCAAAACCAAAATCCATACCATAGTTTTGGCCAAGTTTATTTCTAATGGGAATTGGAAAATATTATTTTATATGTCCAATAGATGAACGTATTAAAATATTATTCCTACTTATTTGGAGGTGAGTCACATTTTTAAGGAAGTCATTTTAAAATGATAAAATATTTTACATGTCTTGGAGGGTCAAATAAAGAAATATAAAATTATTAAAATTAATATAAAATCACATTATTTTAAGGTATCTAATATAATTTCAGAATATAACTTTTATATTATTTTATTACATTTCTATTGGGTCATTATGATTTTATAAAACACATTGTATATTTATAAAGTTTTTAATTTTTACCCAATAAGTCAATTATCTCATAAAATTATGAAATATTTACTATTTGATAATTTTGACATCCTAATCCCAAAAATAATATTAATTTTAACCAAATAATTTTCTAAATAATTTAACGTTCACATTTAAAATAAAAATCATCATTTATTGAAAATTAACAGGTTTCGAAAAAAACATTTTCCAAACCTTAATAAAAATTACATTTCATTTCATAAAAAGTATATGATCAATTATATTTAAAAATTATATACAAATATTATTTTATTAAAATATTATTTTGTCAAAAAATTAATTTTTTCATCAAAATAAACTCTTTAATTTAAAATAAAATTTCAGTTTTATCGTACGAAAATATAATTCTTATCAATCTGAATAATTAATCATTTATATAGTAAAAACAATAAGGAATAAAATCACCACTTATATATAAAATGATTTTACTTATTACAGTAATATAATAACAAGATTAATAAAACCATAGTGTAATATAACAATTTATATATTTAAATAATGTACAATTTTACCAGAAAAATCAATTTATCTAATTCATTATATTTTTTATGAGAAACTATTCTAATACATGAATTAATGAAATAATAATTTTATTTAAATAAGAGATTACACAAAAAGTAACCAATGCCTTGTTACATAACCCCATATAACACCTATATATGATCTAAGGGTAAGGTGTGAGATGGTGAAAAACTATTGGGGAATCTCAAATAATGATTCTCGGGTGGTAATCTCTAATAACTTTTACTTCTCCTGTAGGCGATTACATTCAAGCATAATATATTGAATCTTAGCTTGGGCATGGTCAAGTGTGAAACCTAGTAACTCAAACTCCTTTATGAGCTCTGAAAAATTAGATTCGTATGGCTCGAGTCTATAAGATGTGGCCACCCACTCCTTTGTCTATGTCAAAATTATTTTTCTTAAAACCCTTAAATTAATACTAGTCATGTGATCACTATTTGATGACTATATTATCAATGGTAATGATATAATGGTCATTTAATCCCAAAAAATAGTGAATGTGGATTACATATCCAAATTACATTTAATTTAATAAAAATAATAAGAAATTTTATTCATCGATGGTCGGGTAATTGCACTATCTCCTTCATCATCCATGTAGGGGCATGCTCCCCTGACTCCATCGTCACCTTGATGACTCTTCTTCCATCACAGTCTAAGCAGGGGGCATCCTCCACCTTACTCGATAAGCTCCTCACTGGCTCTTTCAAATTCATTATAAGAGCATATGGCATCCCCCCTAACTCCATCATCTCTTTTCCAACTATATCACCTTAATAGGCCGCGCAGGGGGCATCATCCCCCAGACTCTATCAACTCATTTTTTTCTCTTCTTCCTTCATCATCCATGCAATAGAATACTCCGCTCGACTTCATCAACTCCTTGGCGACTCCACCGCCGTCATAGTACACAAAGGGATTATTCTCCCCCCTTGACTCCATTGGATCTTTTTTAACACCACTATCGTCATCATACAAACATTGGAAATCCACCCATGACTTCATCGGCTTCTCTTCGACTCTACTGCCTTAATAGGACACGCAGGGGGAATCCTCCCCAGACTCCATCAGCTCCTCACTATCTCTGCCATATTAATAGGCCGTAAAGGGTGCATCGTCCCCCTGACTCCATCATCTCCTCTCTAACACTACCACTTTCTTCGGTAGTGCAGGGGGAATCCACCCCCGAAATCCATTGACCCCATGCCGACTCTTCCGCCTTCATCGTCCATATAGTTGGAATCCTCCACTGGCTCAATTGGTTCCTCTCCAAAACCACCTCCATCATACTCATCATAGGGGAAATCCACTCCCAACCCAATGACGCATTACTAATAGTACTGAAAGCCATTGCAGATTTCCTCCCTGCATTTCCATCTCCCAGCACATAAGTCCTCCCTATCGCCATCATCACCATCCTTTTTGGTGGTCCTCCCTGCATATCCATCTTCAAGAATAGAGGTCCTCTCTATCACCATCATTAGATATTCTGGAATTCCTCCTCCTACCACTATATCCCACCATAGAGGTCCCCTCTATGGATATCATCAACAACTATCTTGGAGGTCCTCCCCACAATTCCATCTTCTAGTACAGAGGTCATTCCCATCAACACCATCACCCAACATGGGGGGTCCTCCCCATGCATCTACAAAGAATTGTCACAGAGGTCCTCCCTATTTCAAAACCATTCCATTCATTGAATAATTAGCACTAGTAAATTATTAATTATATCCTTGCACCATATATTATGCATTGTGATACGAAGCTCTAGGATTCCACGGTTTCCAGGCTCTGTCACTCTATCGTACTGATGCTCCTGGATTCCATGCCTTCTATGCTCTGTTGCCTAATCATACTGACATTTATGATTTCACACCATCTTGTATGCATCTCCATAATCATATAGACTCTTGATGTTTCTATAACTTCTAGGCACCATCGCCCCCATCGTATTGATTCTCCTAGATTCCACACCTTCCGGCTTCTATTTCCATATTTTACCAACACTCTCGGATTCCATGCCTTCTGAGATCCATCACTCTGTCGTATTGATGCTCTAGGATTCCACACCTTTTGGGTTCCCTCATCCCATCATACCGACAATCCAAGCTTCCATGCCTTTTGGGATTTGTCACCCCGTCATATCGACGATCTAGGCATCCATGCCTTTTGGGTTCTATCGCCCCATCATACTGATGATCTAGGCTTCCATGCCTTATGGGATCCGTCATCCGTTCGTAAAAATTTCTCTAGGATCCCATTAAATCTAGTTTCGTGAACCCCAATCCATAAAAATGGAGAGATGATGACAATCCCTCTACTAACACCATTCTTATGGTCCATATTCTATGACCTTAAACTATGATCTCCCTTGTTATAGTTTTATGATGATAAACCGTGTAACAATCGACATCGTTGTCACATGATGTTAAACTGTGCAGAATCTTGGTCAAAGATATGTGACCTAAAACCACATCAATAGTGGTCAAAGCTCTGGGACCTTAGACAATGGTCATTACCATTCCTAATCAAACAACATTAAACTATACAATGTAGCGGATAATTCTAAGACCTCATATATGAGATATAACTTTGCATTTAGCACTAGTCCACTACTAAGAAACAATCACAAACTACCTCTTGAACCTCATCCTTAAGAAGGGGTTTGACTCCCTCCATCTGATACACCATGTTCATTTTCACAAACTCATTGTGGCATCGAACCTATAGTGTTGGATTCTACATGGAAATTCATTCAGTCTATGTCCATGATTCTTAGCATAGCTTTATATAGCACCCCATATTCATTCACGACTTATGGGGCCCCCTAAAGACCTTTTCTCCTTCCAATTTAGCCCACCTACAGTCCTGTGCCAACACCCCTAAATA
Source organism: Viscum album (assembly GCA_963277665.1). NCBI lineage: Eukaryota > Viridiplantae > Streptophyta > Magnoliopsida > Santalales > Viscaceae > Viscum > Viscum album. The sequence goes on along the minus strand of OY728143.1, from coordinate 1,704,088,299 downwards.
CTTTCAACAACATTTTTAGATAGGTCCCGTTTTTCAAACATGGTCAATGGTCAACCATCATTTTTCTTACCCCGCCCTAGGTAGCCTGAAATGGATAATATGTTTCTAACAAGGAAAACTATTATTATCCATCATTACACCACCTCAATTGAGATCAATATGCCAGGATCTGTGATTCACACATTCAACCTCCATATGTTTTATTGGATCCCCAACACCCTTGGTGTTACCCCTCTGCGCATTCATGTATATTGAGTAAGTAGGCTTGTGTTGATTGGAAATTCCCCAAATGAAAAATATGTTCCCCTACTATGCACTTCCATGTGTCAAAAACATTTTAAAAACACCTTATGTCTCATATAGAGCATAGAGGATGTGGTATTATGAGTCTTGGTGGGATGTGTACCCATGTGGTAAAGCTGTCCAATAATTTGGGCAAAAATCTATGACATTAAACTAAAAACCCATGTCTAATCATCATGAATTTAAACTATATGAAAGTCCTCTCAGTAATGTGTTGTGTGGTATTTGTCCTCCTAGTCCATCATTCACGTTAGGTTTGTCACTCCTCCGTATTACACATTTACATATGAGATACCCATCTATGGTCCAAACTATATGACCTTAAAGTACGAGTTCACATCTTATGCACATGACGTTAAACTAGGACCCTGGGTCTAAACATCATGACATTAAACTATATGTGGGTGTTCAATGGAATGTTTCAAAATGTGAATGGACTCTTTGGCCCTCTTTATTGTTGTGTTTTTCTACTTAACCACCCTTTATAAAATCCCTTGATTCATGTACTTTCTGAATAATCCAAACTCAATGATATTAAACAGTGAGATATTGGTCCACTCTATGACTTTAAGTAAAAATTTTACATCCTCAAGACCCTTACTCCTCGAAAGGGGGTATAATCCCTCTATCAGGCATCTCTTAATGACATACATGAATGTGTTGTGGTGTATAAACTATAGTTTTAGACTCAACTTCAGTATTCCTTCATTTTTTTCCATGATTTGAAATCCCTTTTTTTGGGTCCCTATAAAATTCATGTATAAAGGGACCCCCAATGGATTGGTATCTTTCCACATTGGCTCACTTACCCTCTTGGGCCAATGCTCGGGAAACATTTCAACTGCACTTAGAGTTTGGAATATTTTTTTCAAATATTGTTAGTTGATTCCCTCATTTGTTAGCATCCATTTCAGGCTAACACTATAGGGGTGATGTGTTTTGAAGACCACCAATAGTAACACTTCTTGGTCATGCCACCATCACTATGATATGATTATTAGGTGTTGTGATTTACATCTTTCCATCGATTACGTTCATGTGGAACTCCAAAACCCTTAGGTACACCCCTCTGTGCATTTATGTTCATTGAGTTGGTAGTTCATTATCATTGGGACATTTTTCACCCAGAATTACCTTTCTCCTCAGGTGTTCTTCTATGTGTCAAGAAAATCCCATCACTAGTCCTCGTTTCTCAAACCAAGCAAGAATCATGTGGGATTATTAGTTTTGGTAGGATGTGTACTGATATAGATGAGAAAAACAGTTATATCATCACGCATTAAATTAATATATTCATCATTACCATGCATGACCTTAAACTTTTATATCTCGCTTCATGAAGATAAAGTTTTCATCTTCATCCCACAAGACCGTAAATTTTTATATCGTCTTTCAAGATGTTAAACTGTTCAACATTATCCCATATGACGTTAAACTATTATATCGTTAGACTTGATGTTAAAGTTTTCATCATTGTCCCACATGATGATAAACTGTTATATCATCCTCCATGACGTTAAACTATTCATGTTCATCCCACTTGATGTTAAACTATCATATCATCCTGCATGACATTAACTATTCATCATAATCCCTCTTGAAGTTAAAATGTTATGTAGTCCTGCACAACATTAAACTGTTCTTCTTCATCCCACATGACATTAAACTATTATATCATCATGCATGATGTTAAATGGTTCATCTTCATCCCCCATGACGTTATACTATTCCTGCATGATTTTAAACTGTTAATCTTCATCTCGTATGACATTTGACTATCATATCATCCTTCTTGATGTTAAACTATTAATCTTTATTCTACATAATGTTAAACTGTTATATCGTTCTTCATGCAATTAAACTTTTCATCATCGTCCCACATGATGTTAAAATGTGATATCATCATATATGACATTAAACTATTCGTATTCATCCCACATGACATTATATTTTTATATCACTATTCATGATGTTAAACTATTAGTATTAGACTGGCATGATGTCAAAATGTTATGATTTCCTATATGAGGTTACACATTTATCCTCTTCTAGCATGAAGTTAAAATGTTATATCTTCCTCAATAAAGATAAATTGTTCATCTTCATCACGCATGAAGATAAACTGTAAAATGTAAATATACCCCCTACTCAGATTCCTATGACTCTAAAATATGATATCCATCTTCTTTATCATATGATGTTAAACTATGAAATCCATCCTATCTGAAATATGTGAAACTACAAAGCATCGACCATTGAGCATGATGCTAAACTGTGATCCATAGGTTCATCATCTTTTTATATACCCTTGGATTGATATCATTACTCGTAGCATGTGGTGTGGTATGAGGCCTCAATGGTCTTGATTCCCATTGGGTATTCTTGATCATTCCATGCACATCCCCTTAGAAACACCATTATCCCCCTTCACCCTTACTACATGATGTTAAACTATATGGAATATCAATGAACTATGTAGGGCTTGATTCCCATCCTCATGGGATACATAAGAAAGACCTAGAATTTTTCATCAGGCATAGCCACTAGTCCCTCAGCCTTTTTGGGACTTTTGGCTTATGTCCCAAATTTTTCATGTCATTTTCATCTATGATGATTGTTTGGATTATTCTCTCTTTAATAATTTCACATGGTTTAGTGTGTAACACCTTAGTCTTCATGGAAATTGGGTTTACAATGGCCACACCATGTGCTCCCCCATAAGAGTATCCCCTTTTCCCCTATGTGCTTACCACATGATGTTAAACTCCACAGTGTTCCAGAACTATGAACGTCTTCATTCCCATTCTTATGGGATACATAGGAATACCCCAACATTTTTCCTTCAGGTCCAGTCTCTAGTCCTTCTATTATACCCATCAACCTCATTGTCGAATTTTCTCTTGGGAATGCATGGTGTAGAATAAGGGATTTCTAGTCCTCATTCATGTCGGGATTAACTATATCATTCCATGCACACAAATTTCTATTTTAATAGGACAATATCCCCTACATCTTTAACACATGACTTTAAAATGCACAACATTCGATAACTACATGTAGCATGATTCCCATACTTATAAGATTTATAGGAACACCCAAACATATTTTCTTCAGGTCCAGGCCAAGTACCACAAATCCTACCACTTTTTTCCAGACCCCTTGGCCTGAGGTTCCCCATTGTAATTGTTCATGGTGTGGTTTGGACTACTTTGGTCCTCATTCAAATCATGTTTTTTGTTTCACTCCAAGTGAATCCTTTTCGAATCATCGTTATCCCCCTATATCCTTACCAAATTAAATAAAACTTAATTGTGTTTGAGAACTACATGCATCTTTATTCCCATTCTTATGGGATACGTAGGAATGCTCGAGATTCCTACTTCTGGCCTAACCCTGAGTCCTTTGAAATTCTGTATGCTCTTGTCTTAAGTCCCATATTTGGATTCCATTGTATGGCGCAGACTCTTTTTTCACTTGTTCAAGTCAGATTTATTTTTTCATGCCATGCACATCCCTTTCAGATGTTATCCCCCCTTTTTTCCTAGACACTTGAAAATAAGCTATGTTGGCAACCTACGTCTTTACCACATGACCTTCATCTTCATGGAAATTTTAGAAAAACGTATTTATTTAACCCTACCTTGGTAGGATAGGATTGAATGCATAGGTAACCAATACTGGGGTCTAACCATAGGTTTAATAACCTTTTTTTCCTCTTTCTTTTGTTCATTTCCATATTCATCTCTCCCAAAGTTTAGCCTCTCTACATTTGTATCACCGCATCATCATTCAAGAAATGCACTGTGTAATACGGCCTAGAGTGAAGGATTCTCCATGAAAATTCTTTCATCCTAGCCCCATACTTCATATATTCCTTTATCTAGGCCCCCATCATCATTAACATTCGAAGGGTCCCAAAAATAGTATGGATTAGTAGCCTTATTGCTCCCCAACTATCTTAGACCAATACCAAAGAGGATATCAAACAAAAATTTGATAAACACTTTCTATTGTGAATATGGTCAGCGGTCAACCTTCAGTTGTTTATTCCCATTATTGGTCACATGGGGTGGATGATGTTTTGAGAAAATTTTCAACATTTATCCTCCATCATTATCTCTAACCCCATTTTCCACCAGATATTGGTCCTATGATTCACGACCCCTTCCCCCTTCTCATGTCAAGGGAGAATTTCATCACAGTTGGAGTTATCCCTCCATGCACCCTTTTGTGTCACGAGTATAGAACAATGATATTGGGTTATTCATGGACCCATGCCTCCATTCCCCTATCATTATCTTCCATATGTATTTATGATCTTCTCCACCCCTATTTTCCCACATCAAACATGGATCACGTGGGCTTAGCGGTTTTGATGAAATTTATGCCTGTGTGGAAGAGATGAAAACCTCATAGTCTGAACTGTAGGACATTAAATTTGGAGCTCTTGTATCTAAGTCCAGAAAATGTGACTTTAAACTCTATTTACATCCTCATATAAATGTGTAACTTGGTGCATAACACATTGGTCCTCATTCATGTCAGGTTGGTTTTTGGCATCACTTTGGATATCTCATCCTTTTCGTCTGAGCTCTATAACCCTAAACTAAGATATCTTTTGTACTTATTTTATGATGTTAAAATATGTTTTTTCATCATAGATGTTTGATGACAAAATAACTATCCATATAATGTCTTCATTTAAAAAATTAATCCCCTTTAGGAACTGGATATATTCCTTTCCATTTCATAATTATGTGTGGCTTGATTCTCACCCTTCTGGGATACATGGTGACACTTTGAAATTTTTTCCCTGGTCCTAGTTATATCTTTATCAACGTTTTCTCGCCCTTATGTTAATAGGTTTCTCATATAATTATGAGGTGTGGTGTGAACTCCTTTGGTCCTCTTTCATGTTAGATTTTTGAAAACAAACCATGTACCCCCTTAACGTCCCTTATTGCCTTTGTCCATACTGAATGACAATAAAATGCATGGGAAGGTCTGGGCATCATGAAAATAAATTGAGCACCTTAATGTATAATATATATAATCATAAACTGAGATTCCAAATAACCAAGTTCACATTAAATTAGAATATATATCAATTATGATGTTTCTTACTTAATAGAATACAATATCCCTTTGGTATTGGCCACCGACCATGACTGTTCAAAAGTACCTGTGGCTTGATTCTCACAATTATGGGATAAATAGTGACACTCAGGAATATTTTCCCTAGGTCCAGCTGAAGCCCCTATTATTATTCATGCCCCCCATTTTGATCTAGGTCCAACAAGAAGTACATGATGTGGGGAGGAAATCTCATTCACTCATTCGTGTTAGGTTTGTAAGGGTCTCACCATAAACTTCCTTTGAGAGTACGCTTCCATGTGCATCACACATGTTTCAATTGGGTATCCTCATCTTTAACATCCATTGGGAGCCCATAATGGTGTGGTTTCTTGGCCTTAGTTCATGTCAATTGTCTTTGGACAATGCTCTAGAGGATATTGAACAATAATTTCAAACTTGTCCCGTGTTGCGAATATGGTCAATAGTCGATTCTCAGTTCTTTTTTCTCATCCCAGGATAACATGATATGGATGATGTGTATCATAAAATGTCAACATTTATTGTTCATCATCACACCAATCTCTTTTCACCCAAAAATTTTAATGTTGTGCCCCTTTCCACTTTTCTGATCATCGACACCCTTAGTGTTGTTACTCCGATCATACACACATGTTAAGTAGGAATGTTGGTATGCCTACAGTTTTCCTTACACAACATTTCCATTCCACTAGGGATCACTATAATTTGATGGGTATGTCCTAATATTTCTCCTTGTTTCCTAAATCAATCATGGATCACATATGATTAGGGTCTTTCGTAGGGTAATACCCATGCATAAGATACTGTGACCCTCCAGTCCGAACTCTATGACCACACATTAGGATATATTTTGTTCTTACTATATGGACTTACAATACACAGAACAGTCTTCTCAAATGACCTTAAAATAAAAAATCACCATCATGGAGACACGAAAAATAATGCTACAACATTGTGAAATTCTCATTTAAGAGGGAATCACCTTGAGAACTGGATATTCACTATATCATTTTCCCAGACCTATGTAGTTGGATTCTTGTAATGGACCCCGGACATTACATATTGGGATGGCTGCTCCCAAATGGAAACAAATTAAAGGATTAAAAAGATATATCAAATGCATATTTACCCTATGGATGGGTCAGATCCGTATGGAAAATCATTTCAGAACTACATGTGGAATGATTCTTTCTTTTTAAGGATGTGTAGAGAAACCCAAACATCTTATCCTCAGGTCCAGCCTTAGAATTGTGACCTCCCTTATTCAGCCTTCTCATATCTGGTTCCCATAATGTAAAATTCATGGTTTTGTGTGGACTTCATTGTCCCTATTCACATCAGTTTATTTTTTTCATTGAACATATCTCTTTTGGAGTGCCCATGCCCTTAACTAATGATATTAAACTTCAACCCTAGAGAAATAAAATTTAGGATACCCATGATAATTATGGGATTCATCAAATTTCTCTCTAGATATTATTTCCCCAAATAGTGTTGGTATCTCACTAAACTGTATCTTAAGAACTATGTATGGATCGATTCATTCCCCTCACAGGATACATAGTAACATCTGGGGAACATGCTTCATGTCTAGCCTAGCTTCATTAATCTTTCTGGCACTTTGGCCAGGACTACAGTCCAAATTATATGACCTTAAACTAGAAAAACCTATTCCATGTAACATTACATTAAACAATATGACATGGTCTAGTAATTATGGCCTTATACTATATGAAATTTCCTTTTCATATGACATTAATCTATGTTGTGTATCATCCCTACAATACAATGCTAATCTACGTGTCTATCACCCTCATTTGTAAGATAGATAATTGAATGAAATCCTAGGTCCTCATCTGAGAAGTACTAATTTGGAGTAGGTTGGATCTCAATTTAGGAATATATTCTCAACCAATTTACTTTTTTTACAATGGATTAGTTTTATGAGTGTTGGAATCCATTCGAACAACCCATCGCTCCATCTGCATTTTTTGGGTGCCATTTATTTTGGATCCTCATACACATTCACATTTGAAGGGACATTCTAATGGCCTAGTATCATTATGCTTCATCTAACCTACCTACATGGGCTAACATTCCAAATGTCACTGGATAACACTTTGAATTTGGACTCATGTTTCAAATACAATCAGAGGTTGGCCCCTATTTTTTTGTCCCCATCTCAGGCTAATGCAGTGTTAATACTATGTTGTGGACATGGTCTACAATTATCCTTAATCTTCATGCTTCCATCAGTATATCTTGAATATTGGGTATCGTGATTCACACAACACAATCCCCTTTTATCAAATTGATTACAATCCCTCTAGAGTTACTCCACTCATGCACTAGAGCACATTGGGAATGGTATGTGGGATATCCACAGACCCCTCTTCTCTAGTTGTGACCCCTATCTCATTTTGGATGCTCCAAATGGTGATCTATGTCCCATTCAAATCCAATAACATCTTCCACTAATTAGTAATCTCATACCGGTGGATGATCTTATATTATATCTTGTTTCTCTCAATGAGAACAACTCAAGTGGGATTAGATATTTAGTTGGTTGTCTCCTCAATATGATCGAGGTATAGTGGACCCCATGGTAGGAATTTTCCATAGAGGTTTCTTCTGAAAATGGTCATATTTTTTAATTCCCTTACCCAAGAAGCCCGAAGCCAGTGCATTATTTTAATACCTTGGTATGATTACAATGAATCAAGTCCCCAAAGACCGATTAGTTTAGTTGACTTGGAAAATATATTACATGCATGAATGTTACATTAAACATTCAAACATAAAACAAAACATATATAATACATTTAGAATTCCATTATTCCACTAGATAGACACTACATATCAAAAATATTACACTTATTGTAATCCTAGAAAAACAAATCCAAAGAAAAGGGTGAGCATAGATGCTCAGTAATGTTAAATATTTTAGCGGAAGCTATAAACTGTTACGGAAAGATGTGGAATAAAAACAAAAGACTTTGAAACATTAACATGAAAATAATATAGGGAAATTAAATCATCAATTACCATATAAACATGCACATATATATTCTACTAGTTGAATAATCACATGTAATAATTAATTTCATAGTGAGGGAATGCATAATATCGGACATCATTACCACATAGTCAAGGACTTGTGCCAAGAATACAAATAATATTTTGGTCAAAGTCTTGTAACAAGACATTAATTTGTCTCATGATACATACTGATGCATCGAGGATCTATAGTGGGCTCCACCCATAACATTCTATGTCCACTATATTCCTTATATGAAAATGTTGAAACATAACATAAACATTCCTATTAAAACTAGGAATCAAAGTGTCAATAATTAAACCATAAACCATAAAGGGTATAAAAATATCACGTCAATAGTCAAACATATCATAACTCATTCAATATAATATGGAATATTGTATTATAATAAATCAACCTTAATAAATAATAATATTGTGTAATGGATGTTGACATAGTTGAAAATGATTAGTAAAACTTTTTGAGAGAAATATCCCCTTTTCTGTAATAATTTAAGAGTCACACAATTATAAAGGAATTAAATTAAAAGTGATTTTTGAATCAACATTTCCCATAACACCTTGAAACTTTTGAAAGGAATTAACATTATAAAATAATCGTGTACATATAAAAAATCCATAAAACTTTTTGAAAACATGGACATTAATGAGAAAGATTTAGAAGAATAAATATTTAAAACAGTTAAAATGATGTTTAATTTAAAGAGTTACCTAAAAGAATAATTTTTAAATTTATTTTATGAAACATGTACATGGATAATAAATATGTCCCAGAAAATACTTACACATAAACAATCTCGAAAAATAATGAGATTGATGAATTAACCCCAACCTGTCACTTTCTTTTGGTCGACTGTACATTTAACCTCTTCTATAATTACCATAGTAAGTAATTAAATTATAATAGAACAATATTATTATTTATTATAACATAAATGATTCATTTATTACTTTATACTACCCATTTAATAATTATATCAATGTTAAATTAACATTTTAGGTAATAATCTCTTTCTTTACTGTACATGTTTTAACTTGTTATTATTGGTCGTATCATTTAGATCATGATTTTAAATTTTTAAAATATTAAAAATTATTGATATATAATATATATTTATAATAAATATATGTATAATAGATAGATATATGATGTGGGAAACACCGTTTATGGAGACGGTATGTCGTATGTACACATAAAAGTTGTTTTGGTTTTCATATCTTTTTGAACGGATGTAAGTGAATAAGATATGTGTAAGTACATACATAAATACATACATATATATATATATCTCCATTATCAAAACTATGTTATATATTACATACATATTAAAAATATATTTTTATAATCATCGTTGAATGGTGAACGTGGAAATGAATCTCATCACGTCGTGGAGAAAGTAAGAGGTACAAACACACAATCAATGATATCATTTCATTAATTATTTAAATGACTGTAATTGGATACTATATTAATTTTAGAGATAAATTAGAATTATTTTCATTTTTTATATACATATTACTCATCATTATATTTATCCAAGTAACATAGTGTTGAATAAAAAATTACACCACGACGTGGAGACTGTAAGCCATATGTAGGCATTCTTGGTGACATTATCATTAATTGGATTGATATAATAAAGAATATGGTTGTACCAATTTTATAATAACATAAATTTATGTAGAAGATATTGGATTTATTATTTTGGTATGGAAATAACAAAGAAAGTGCAAGTGGAAGATGAAAATAACATCGAATGTGGTGATAAAATAATTACCTCTTCTTTAGGTGTTTCCATTTTATTTGAACAAAAGGGATCGTTAGGTTGGGTTTTATCAAAATGTAAGGCCTCTAAGTCGATGTGGGGAAGTTTGGAGGAGATTTCGGAAGGTTTTCTTCCATCCAAATGTCTTTCTAGGTGTGATTTTGAGAGAAGGTGAAATATCGTTTTATAAGAGAGTTGAGGGTCATTTTTTGAATAGTTTGAAATATTTATTTATTATAAAATCATTTTCAGTTTCCAATGGCTATGAATTGATTTTTATATATTCTAAGGTAGGTATGTGTAAAAAACTATTCAACCAATATGTTTTAGACAATTTTAGGTCACCATTTTATCCTTATCTTTTAGATTTAACTCTTAGTTAAATAGTTTACCTTTTACCATGTCTTATTGTATTTTTATATTACATGGTTAATAAACTTGCTATAAAATTACAAGAGAACCTAAAGTTGTTATTTAATCATATATATATCATTATATAAGTCATTTGGTATAAACTTATATTTTTTGGTCTATTATATAATTTCATAAAATATTTTTTGTTTTAAAAACACATTTTTGTCAATTTGGAAACTATTTAGTTTTTGGTTTTTTTGAATGTCATGAAAACATGATTAATTAGAATAAAATACATTTAATCACCCCTAAAATATCATTTTCACTTATAAAATTTTTTATGTCATTAATAAATTGAAATTATATTTATTTGAATATTTATAATACCATTTATTTGATTCTTTTTTTAATAAGGTAATTACTCGATCATCATTGAGTCATAAATAAATTTGATTATTTAATGTATAAATATTATAAATAAATTAACATGATGTAGGAAATATTTTTTATATTTCTAATTATAATTTATAGTTGATTTTTTCTTATGTATATCCCTATATTAAATTTTTTTTTCTTATTAAAAATTGAATTTTACTGTTTTAACTCTTCATTAAATTAAATAATAATAAATTTCATAATCTAATCCAAGAGGATTAAAAATGATAATATTTTAATCTTAAGGATTATTTTGTTCTAAATAAACTTATCCAATAGAATGATGAAATGTGTTAGGGTAATTATAATATCATTTTTACCTTTAATTACCCTATTTACTTTTAACTGTGGCAAATAAAATTTATATGTTACAATATACCAAAAATTAATTTAATACTATTAAACAAAATTTTACTTAATATTTTCAACCTTGTCCCTTGTATTTTTAAAATTCAATTTTCTGAAGCGGTAAAAAAAATTATGCAAATTTGCAAATTGCCTAGAAGGTGGGTAAAATACGATAAAAAGTTCAATAAAGCATTATACATCTAATATTATCATAAAATGTTTTCAATGAATTAAATTTAAATTAAATTGTTATTATGTTTCTATTTTGACATAATATAAATTTAAATAAACGAAATAATTATTAAATAAAAAACCAGTTTTAAATAATAAGGCAATGTTTACACTATTCATCAAAAATTGAATGTTTTCAGAAAAATACAAAAAATTCACCCTATATAATTTTAATATTTTTTAATTCAAAAATAAAGTCTATTTTACCAAATTAAAAAAATATTTTTGTTTATTTATTAATTTAAAATTAATTCCTATTGTCAAAACGAAAAAGTGGTTTTTTAAAAAGTAAAAACTATTAAAAGATTGACATTTTTTTATGTTCAATTCCAATGTGAAATTACTTATAATTACATAAATTATATTAAATGATAAAAATATAATCTAATTATACTTAAAAACCATTCAAATGTATAATTTAACACTCTAAATTATTTTGATTTAATATGTTATTTTCAATTAAAATTTAGCATCTTTCATTATTAATCAAAATTTTAAAGTTATCAGAAAAACACCAAAAATTTACCCAACCTAAATTTTAATGCCCCAATTCTAAATTATATGTTTATTTTGAAAAATATAAATTAAAATTTTAAATGTTTCATTTAAATAGTGGTTCACCATTAATAGGTGGTAAAATTGCATTTTTTTAAAAATACTTTCTTTATTTGAAAAATTGAATTTTTTCTTATATTATTTCTAAGAAACTTATAATATGTACGTTAAAATTATATTTAATATATGTGATTCAAAATTTAGTTAATAATATTCATAACTGATTTTTGAACAGCTAGTTTGGTAAGTTGTGGTGTGCTTGAACTCGATGTTGTGTGTAGTACAAGCTATTAGATTACTTTAATGAGAAAATGTTCTATAAAATCCGAGGGTGTTACATTCTCCCATCATTAAATAAATAGAGTCCTTATAATTTGAAATTGTTCTTTGGATATAAAAGGTTGGAAATAAAAAATACCTTTTTAGAAAACCCACATCCGAAATAGGGTTAATAAAATTTACACTTAATAAGAGGGAAAGAGAAATGAATAGGTCAGCACAAAATTATGATCTCCAATATGAGAAAATTGGTTGAAATTTGAGTCGCATAATAGGAGGGAAAAAAATATTTTCCGGGAGTGATTCTGGTCATTAATCACAATCAAGTGAACAATAAATGGAACATTGAGGGCCTCAAATCCATAAATCTATGATGATTTAAATACCGTCGGTTCAAAAAAATATATGGTATTAGGATAAAACATTTTTGAATTAAAGATAACTTCCCTAATGTTTGAGAATTAATTTTTTCATAGAATAATGGAAAACAAAAACATGATAAGTAGAGTTCCATCTTTCAACTAACATCTACCAAAAACTCATGTTTCACTCCAAAAGATAATAAAATTCAAAAATATTATATTTATCTTAATCGTATAAGCTTAAAAAATAATGAATATCTAATTCATCTATCCGAGCATTAAAAAAACTAAATTATAAAAACTAGGACATCACGTAGGTCAGTAGTAGGTGATGCCCCCTTGTCGCCCTTCGGTTGCGGGTTCAAGTCTCGTGGCCTTGCCGGATGTGACGGGTTGTCGCCCGACCTTCGGGGTGTCTTTTGTATAAAAAACCCAAAAAATAATCTTAAAAAAAATTTAACCTTAAAACATAGTATGCAATGTACAAATTAATCCATTCTAACCATTTGAATTATACAAAATACTTGTGTCCAAACTCGTAGTCTAAAAATTGTAAAGGAAGGTCAATATAACATAATGAAGATCTTTTTTTGAAACATAATAACATGTGAGTACCTTCATCGTGCATTATCTATAAAGATGGTAATACCCTAAATTACCCTAAAACCTTATTGATTACATTCTTTCTCCATTATTCCATATAGAAAACTAGATTTATTCTTTATCTCCAAAAACATTGAATACTCTAATAATGATGGAATAAACAAACCATTAATCTATTCCAAGTAGTCATGAATATCCAATATAATTTCTCTAAATAAAAAATCTATTATTACAAAAAAACTTCCTCAGTATGATGGCCATATTAAATTTTATTATTCCTTCCACCATGTAATTTAAAAAATGTTTAACTTGCTATTGAGTCACTTTTCTTAGTACCATATAATCTCAAATCATCACTTAAATAGTATTGTAGTACAATCCATATATATACTCTATAATTCATTTAACATGTACATCATTAATACAATACTCAAATGTAACAAATAATTAATAAAAACACAAGAACACTAATAATTACTCTTCATTTATGGTAGTATCATAACATGATTATCATCCAATAAAAGGATTTTTGGTATACTATGATGATTGGGACATTAATTCGTGTAATGTACCAAATCCTTGTAGATGAATTATTGTATATTTGAAACATTTTTCCTACCCTTTCAATCATGTAGTTGGTGTATTTTTTCTCCACACTTATAGCATACTCTCCTTACCTTCAAGAATTTACCAAGGTGATTCTTTACACAGTAATCACATATAGTAAAATCCATATTTTACTTATTCCCTATATCCATCTTTCCTTATACCATCTTTTTCTTCTCTTTCATCCCATCAAACCCATAAGACAAATGTAATTCATTACATATCTTATTAACACACGATAATATTTCTTCATATGGTGAGAATATATGTGAGACTAGTTCCTTTCTAAATGTTGGCTTAAGACCATGAATGATGTAATCCTTATTACTCTTTGGATCTTGATTATTGTTGGAATTCTTATTCATTTTACTGGGAACCATTTCTAAATAATGGAATATTATAGGTTAGTTCATGAATCGCAATGCATAATTCCAAAAATTTAAAACACCTACATTAAATTGAAATTTATATTCATATAATCTATAACATAAATTTTTTCTCTGAGGAAGTATTTACTCATAAATAATTCATAGTATTTTTTTAAAAAAAATGCCAATTATCCTAAGGATATCTCCTAGGAGTGTCGTAACCAAGAGTACAACAAGGCTCATTGTCGTGTACAAGGATACCCCGGGTCAAGTCCAAAACTCCTTGTCAGAGTTTTCTCTCCTAGGTACATCTATGGTACAGCCTCCTCTCCCTGCTCATATCGAGGCAGGGATGAATTTCGTTGAAAACTCACAAAATATCTAAATTACCAAAATTCTAGGAATTTATTCTATAAAAATCATCAATGTCTATCTTCAGGTAATGTTTCAAAGTAGTGATTATCTAAATATATTTACATGGTTATTGATAAACATCCTCTAATACCAAATGTTACACCCCAACCCCAGAAGCCTAGAGCTAGTGCATTAATATAATACATTGGCATGATTACAAGGAATAAGGTCCAGAAAACCGATTAGTTTATCAATATTTAAAAATAGAGTATATACACAAATGTTATATTACACATTCAAACAAAAAAACACAACATAAATAAACCATTCTGGATGCCATTATTTTCCTATCTTAACCCTTAATTTCAAACATTATACACTTTTTGGAATACTAGGAAAATAAAACATAAGAAATTGGTGAGCTCAGATACTCAGTAAGGGTAAATAATTTAGCAGAATTTATATACTCTTAAGGAAAGATGTGTAATAAATACAGCAGCCTTTTAAACATAAACATGAACATAATATGGAAAAAATAAATCAAACAATACCATATAAACTTTCCAAAGGATATTCTACTAGTCCAATAATCACACGTAATAATTATTTTCATTATGAGAGAATGCCTAACGCTAGACATCCTTAACATGTAGTCAAGGCCTCATGCTAAGGCTAAAAATAAAATTATTATCATGACCTTGTTCCTAGACACTAATATTTCTCATGAGACCTATAGAAACATCGAGGAGCTATAGCGGGCTCCACCCGTCACATACTAAGTTTACTGCATTCCTCATCTGGAAATGTTGAAACATAACATAAACATTCATATTAAAACTAGAATTTGAAATGTCAATAATTCAACAATAAACCATGAAGGGTATGAAAATATCACACCCACAGTCAAACATATCATAACTTATTCAATAAAATATTGAATATTGTATTATAATAAATCAACCTTAATCAATAATAATATCAATTAAAGGATATAGATATAGTTGAAAATGATATGTAAAACATTTTGATGGAAATGTCCCTTTTGTGAAATCAATTAAGAGTCACACATTTCTATAGGAATTAACTTAAAAGAGATTTTTGAATAAATTTTTCCCATAAAACATTGAAAATATTTAATACAATTAACATTTTAAAACAATCATGTTCATATAAATAAATGCTTAAAACTGTTTTCAAAACTTGTACATTAATGAGAAAGATTTAAAAGAATAAAATTTAAAACATTTAAAATGATGTTTTAGTTAAATATTTACTTAAAATAATCATTTTGAAATATATTTTATGATGCATATACATGGATAATTAAAATATCCCCGAAAATACTTACACATAAACAATCTCAGATAATAATGAGATTGAGGAATTAACCCTTACCTTGCACTTTCCTTTGGTCGAGGGTAAATTTAACCTCATGTATAATGAGAATAGTATGTGATTGAATTATACCATAACCATATTCATATTTATTATATAATACATGAATCATTTATGACTTTATACTACCAATTTAATAATGATGTCTATGTTAAATTAACATTTCGGGTAATAAAAACATTCTTTATCGTATGTGTTTTAACATGTTATTTTTGATCTTATAATTTATATCATGATTTAAATACATCTAGAATATAAAACATGATTTATATATAATATATATTTAGAATAAAAATATTTATAATAGATAGATATATGAAATGGAAAGCACCATTTATGGAGATGGCAGGCCGTACGTATGCATAAACGATGTTTCCGTTTTTATATCGTATTGAACTGAAGTAAGTGAGTAAGATTTATTTAAGTACATAGATACAAATATATATATATATATATATTCAGTATCATTATTATGTCATATATTATATACTTATTAAAAATATATATTTATAATCATCGTTGAATGGTGAACATGGAAATGAATCTCATCGCGTCGTGGGGAGGGTTAGCCATACGTACACATGAGCGACAATATCATTTAATTAATGATTAAATGGTCTATAATATGATATTATATTAATTTTAAAGTGATATTATAATGATATTTTCATTATTTATATACATATTAATAATCATTATTTCCATCCAAATAACATAGTGTTAAATAACAAATTACACCACAACCTGGAGATGGTATGTCATACATACGCACACATGAGGACATTATCAATCATAGGATGGATAGAATAATTAATATTGTTTACCATTTGTATAATAACATCACAGTATGTAAAAGGTACTGGATTTATTATTTTGTTATGGATACAACAAATAAAGAGAAAGTGGAAGAAGAATGTAACTTTGAATGTTGTGATAAAATAATTACCTCTTCTTTGGGTCTTTCCTTTTTTTTTGAACAAAAGAGCTCCGTAGGTGGGATTTATACCCAATTTGAGGCCTCTAGGATTATGCGAGGTAATTTTTTAGGAGTTAGGTTAGGTTTTGGGAGATCCAAATGTATTTGGAGGTGTGATTGTGTGATAAGGGCAAATACCATTTAATAAGAGATGTGAGGGTCAATTTAATAAATGTTTGAAATATTGTTTTATTATAAAATAATTTTATATTTGTAATGGATGAAAATTTATTCCCTAAAAATATAAGTTGGGGAGGGGTCGAAATAAATTCATCCAATAGGTTTTAGATATGTTTAGGTCACCATATTAACCTTATCTTTTAGATTCAACTCTTAGTAAAATTGTATAACTTTTAACATGTCTTCTTGTATTTTTATATTACATGGTTAATAAACATGCTATAAAAGTACAAGAGAACCTCAAGTGGTTCATTAATGACATATATACCATTATAAAAGTAATTTGGCCCATACTTGTATTTTTAGGACTATTATATAGTTTAATAAAATTGTATTTGTTTTAAAAACTTATTTATGTCAATTTTGAAACAATTTAGTATTTGGTTTTTGTTAAAGTCATCACAACATGATTACGTTGAATAAAACACATTGAATCAACCCTAACATGTCATATTAAATTATAAAATTCTTGTATCTCATAAAAATTTCCAAATTATATTTATTTTAATATTTATAATATCATTTATTAGATTCTTTAATTAATAAGGTAATTACTACATCAACATTGTGTCATAACTAAATTTATTTACTTTAATGTGTAAAAAATATAAATAAATTACCATGATGTATAAAATATTTTTAAATTTATAATAAATATTTATAGTGGAATTTATCTTATGTATAAACCAATATTAAAAATGGTTTAGTTATTAAAATATGAATTGTAGACTTTTAACCCCTCTTTAAATTATACAATAATAAATGTCCTAATATAATCCATGGGGATAAAAAAGGATTATAATTGATTCCTAAGGTTTATTTTTGTTGAAATACACTTATCCTATTGAATTAGGACATGTGTTAAGGTAATTATAATATCACTTTTAACTATAATTAACCTATTTACTTTTAACCGTGGTAAATAAAATTCAAAAGTTACAATTCACCAAACATTATTTTCATTATATTGAACCACGTTTTACATACTAATGTTAACCATGCCTCTCAGATTTTATAAATTCAATTCACATAATTAGTATAATTACATTTTATGTAAAATTTCAAATGTGCCTACAAGGTGGGTAAAATACGGTAAAAAGTTCAAAAACAATAAATACATCTAATCTTATTATAAAATGGACTTAATGAATAAAATTGAACTTATATAGGTATTATGTTTCTATTTTTTCTTAAATTAAAATAAAATGAAATAAAATATTATTTAAATAAAAAATCTGTTTTAAATAAAAACGCAGTGTTTTTCACTATTCAACAAATATTTAATTTTTTCAAAAAAATACCAAAAATTCATCCAAAGATAATATTAATATTTCTAAATTCAAAAATTAAATCTATTTTACCAAATTCAAAACATACAAGTTTCATTTATTAATATAAAATTAATTCCCATTGTCAAAACCAAAAGGCGGGTTTTTATAAAAGAAAAAACTATCATAATATTGACTTTTTTTTGTCTAATTTAAATGTTAAATTACTTATAATGACCTAAATTGTATTAAATGATAAAAATAAAATATAATTATACTTCAAAACTATTCAAATTTATAATTTAACACTATAAATTATTTTTAATTAAAAAGGTTGTTTTCAATTAATATTTTGCATCCTTTACTATTTAAAAAAATGAAAGATATCAGAAAAACAAAAAATATTTATCCAAAATAATTTTTTATGACCCTATTATAAATTATAAATTTATTTTTTCAAATTTAATATAAAAGTGTCAAATATTTCATTTAGAAAAGTGTTCACTATTAATAGGTGGTAAAATTGTGTTTTTGGAAAAAATACATCCTTTATCTGAACAAATTAATGTGTTATTATATTATTTCTAAGAAACACATAATAAGGATTTAAAAATTATATGGACTATAGAGGATTAAAAATGCAGTTAGTGCTATTCATAACCACTTTTTGAACGGCTAGATTGGTAAGTTATTGTGTGCTCAAACTCGGTGTTGCGTGTGGCAAAAGTTATTGAATTACATTAATGAGATAGCGTACTATGAAATCCTGATGTGTTACATACTTTCCCTTATCATCCTTATTGGACACCATTCTTTGGGGGCTTCTTTTGGAACTAGAAAACACATCTGAATAATGAAGTGATGGACTCTTTACATGATCCAAGAGTGTATCCCTTTTATTTAGATCCGATTTTGACTAGTCATAGTGCCTGAAAAAAGGTACATATTTGGAGATATGGTTGTTAGAAGTTTTGATTGAAAATTGGTTCTTGGAGCCAATTAATGGAGCTACCTCCATGATAAAAATTTAGAAACGGTAGGCTTTGTGAGTCTGAAGAGTTCTGTGACCATGAAAGAGTATGTGACAGAAGCCTCTCTGAGACCAACGATCTCTGTTACCACTATAACACACTTTTTTTATTCACGACGCACTATTGAGCATCATCACCCCCCCCCCATTTCTATAAATATCCCCATCATAACTTCTTTTGGAAGAGTAAATGTTTCTAGATCACACCCTTTCACTCTCGATTTGTGGAGCTCATGTGCTCTGTGAAGACCCTCTTCCACAGAGCACCTATGCTCCAAAAAACCTTCTTTGTTATGTTCTTGAGAGCTTCCACCATATGTGGAGATTCCATTCACTAAGGCATATTCCCTTCCTGAAGTAATAAAGCCCAACAAGGATCTTTAGTTTTTTCGAATCATTCTTCCTTCCCAAAGCAATCCCACAGGTAATCCTTCATGAGACCCTGATCTCTATGAAGCCACATTCATCGTGAGACTTAATGCTCCATCATGAACTAAAAATTGTGAGATCGTGAACTCCATGATGCTTCTTTGTGAAGAATTATCATTAATGAAGCTCTTACATTCATGCCCTTTGATCCATACCCCCACTCTGGCTTAGTGTATGGATATGGTTCTGGCCCTTCGGGTCGGTCCCTTTGCAACCATCACTGAACCACATTAAAAATACAGAGTCACGCCTTAACCTATTTTGGTCAGGTCGCAAACATTTTACCTTATGTGCTTATGCACGCCCCACTTACACCTATGGAATACCATGATTCAATATACTCTTCCTCACTCAATGAAACACCTTGAGTCGTGATATTCATCTTGGTACCTTTCCCATGGCATGAGTTATGATTCTTTTCTTCAATTCCATGAATACCTTGAGTCGAACCATTCCTCAACCAACTCCTCCAAACCCCATCACTATACTCCAATTCCAAGTTCAATTAGAAAGGGTTGTTCTTTTGTATGCCCCAAACCAGCCATTTCTAGTTTCTTAACACAAAGTAGTTTTCTCTTCATGAATATAGACTATAGCATACCCTGTATATCAAATATTGGATACCTCTTCTTCCAAACAAGATATTTCTTATGCGCCAAGCATTAGATGTCAACTGTCCTCACTACATGACCTTAAAATATATCATACCCAATCATTCAACAATAGGATGAATTATGAATAAAGCATAATATTTCTCATCCTAAGATGAACAGAAAAACCACTATATGCCTCCTCTTATGGTACAAGCCCCAAACTATTTCCCCTTAACCAATCATCACGGAGTGATTCCCCTGTGGCCTAAAATGAGGAAGATATTAGGGGTTTTTTCCTCATGTATGATCCATCCACCATTTCCACTCGATAGCGACACCACTGAAGCATCCATGCATAAGCACCAACCACCATTTTTGCTCATTAATGAAACCTTGGGAAGCTTCCACGTGTAAGCCCAATACACCATTACTACTCTATAGCGGGACCCAGGAATCTTCCATGCGTAAGCCCTATCCACGGTTACTGGTCCTTAGTGTCACCCATGCATCATCCACATGTAAGACACATCCCCTAATGCCACTCCACATTAGTTCCCAGGATACTTCCACGCATAAGCCCCATCCACCATTACCACTCCTTAGCGGCACCCATTAAGCATCCATGCATAATCACCATCTTCCATTTCTACACCATAGCAGCATTAGGGGAGCTTCAACACCTAAGCCCCAACCACCATTGCTGCTCCATAGGGAACCATTGAATCCTCAAAATGTAAGCCTCATCCGCCATTTCCACACCTTAGTGGCATCAGGGAAGCTTCTATGCATATCCTTCACCCACCATTGTTAATCCATAGTGGCACTGGGGAAGCTTCCATGTATAAGACACTTCCATCATTGTCGCTCTATAACTGCACCAAGGAAGCTTCAACACATAATCCCAATCCATCATTTCTTCTCCTTAGTAACTCTAGGGAAACTTCCATGTGCAATCTCCATCCCCCATTGTAGCTCTATTGCAGATATAGGGTAGTATCAACACATAATGTAAGAACCCAGTTCTTATTCTTGAGGTACGAGTTTCTTCTTTTCCATTTTCTATTGATTTTATTGATAAAATAAAGATAATGTGAAAAAATCCAAAAATTTTGTGGGTACACAATGTGTACTTTTTCACACGCAATGTACATTGCCCATGTGGGATGAGTACACATGGCGTGTAGGCCTGCCGGCGATGGAGGGTGTAAAAACTGACTACACATCATGTACATAGTACATAAACACCATGTAATCTTTCGAAAGGTGAACAGTAAGGTAGTGGGAGTTACTACCAGTGGAGCGATAGTACATTCCATGTACGCAGAATCACATGCCATGTACTCATGTCAACAGATGAACAATGTGGCGGTGAAAAGTATCCACTAGAGTAATAGTTAAAAGAATGAAAAGTACACGCCATGTACTTGAGATTACTTGACTTTTAGTTTTTTTGTTTAAAACGGGTAGTAGCCTCCTCATTCTACAAAGGAATCCTAGAATTTTGGGAGGCCATGGGAGAGATGGTCAAACCTTGGAAGAGTTCCTGACCGAGCACCGGGACTCCGATTCATTCGTTAACGATCACGTTAGGACCACATGGGTATTCCCTTCCCTCTCCATAAACGTTTCCTGCCAATTAATTCTTGAGGGTATGTTATTTTGGTTTTATTGGGTGAATGTTTATCCCAGATCTTCTTCGTTCACAGATGATTCAGGTGGCATCGTTAATGTATATCGATAAGTGGAGATCAAGGTAGGTGTCTGATGTTTAATTTCAACGGTCATGTTGTTTTTGTGTACCTATGTGCTATGCACCCATGTTTGGGGTGTTGTATGGCTGAGGCCTTGAATAATTAAATTCCTAAAATTGCATAGGTAATTTAATGAATATTTAAAAACTGTTGTTTGGGATCATTGCTTGGATCCATGGCCTCCCCGTTGGTGCGATTCCCTTGTTTAACTGTTTGTCCAGGATACCCAAGGGTATGCCAAGATTAGAGCATGATTTGAGTTTTCATGAGG
This sequence comes from Viscum album, assembly GCA_963277665.1. NCBI lineage: Eukaryota > Viridiplantae > Streptophyta > Magnoliopsida > Santalales > Viscaceae > Viscum > Viscum album. The sequence goes on along the minus strand of OY728143.1, from coordinate 1,704,065,670 downwards.
GGAAATGTATATAAATTTCTTACTTATGTGTTGGGCTTGGGTCGACTATTACTTAGTCTAAGGGGAATTTTTTTCTAGCCTGATGGAAAGTGTTTGTTTAGCCAGAGGGAAATGTTTCATATTACTGAGGGTAGTTGCATCTTTTCGTAAGGGCATTATCTGGTATGCCTGAGGGAAATATTAATTATTCATGTGGGAAATCACATAAGGGTTTTGATTCTAAATACCTGAGGGTAAGGTTTTTCATGTCCGAGGACTCTGTTTACTTTGCATATTCATTGTGGTGATTTCTCATGTTATATCTGCCAAGATAAAGCATAGGGTTGGTATTGTTTTACCTTCTACTTGATGGGTAGCTGTTGTGGTTTATTAGTGGCACTATTTAGGAGATTTTTGAAAGAGTATGAGTCTAGAGAACATATAATTCTATCATATTGAATTGTTAAATAATAATAATTAAATGGAAATATAACATGTAGTAATTTTTACTTTTGATTACATCCAAGTTTACTTCATTTCATTAGTCACAATGCTATTTCAAAAATTCACTGACAGTTAGGCATGGGCCTTCGGTGGTTGTCTACTAGGATTTATTTCTCACAGATATTTTTGGTCATATCTTGGTCCCAAAAAAATTATATTATTGTAGGTGTGGATATAAAAAATTCTTTATACAGGTACTTGATTCTTGTAGGGGAGTAGGGAAGCATAGGACCAAGCTTAGGCGTGCAATGCTGTTGAGTTCCTGCTATACAATTTTGTTTTGCTTTTCTGTATTTGTCCCTGGTACTGTATTGTTTCAAATTGCAGTGCATCCTGTTTTGGCTTCTTTCTTAGACTTAGGGATTATATTTGCATCATCATGTATATATATGACTGTTGTCATATTTTTCTTCCGTTTTGTTGTCCATTTTATCGTGGAATTATTTATTGAGTTCCCATTTAGTATGTTTATATTATTACACCTATGATACACTTTTACAAATGAGGGTATAGTTTTCCCACTATCAGACCTATGCCCTCACTGCTAGTCAGCAGCCTCTGGTGTTTGAGGAAATGCGCTTGAGGTCATGTGACCAACTGGGTTCAGGGCACCCGTTAAGTGGAACCTGGATCTGGGATGTTACAAAGTGGTGTCATATGGGAAAAAGATACATCAGTGTCCATGTGACCCAGTGCAGTGCTGAGCATGCGGCAAGATGGGTCATCTGCAACGCTTTTTCAGGGTGTTTCCACCAGTGGATAGTGAGATTGGTTCTCTATAGACTCTTCGTGCAAGAGCATGGCCATCATCTTCTTACCAGTCAAGGAATTGGGATACATCAGGACGATTAGGCCAAGGTGGTGGTTTTGGATATGGTAGCCAGACACCAGGATCTCAGAGACAGTAGGGCGAGTAAGCTCAGGGTATCCAGGTTATGTTGCAGGGTTGCAGCACATGGCATGCATATGCAGTGAAACTGATCCAACAGGAGTAGGATCCCAGACCTTCCACTGTCAGAGGTACTATTCTAGTTTCTTCTATTTCTTCTTCAGTACATTTTCATACTGGTGTAACACATAACATTATATTTGTGTCTGTTGTGCAGAGCCTTGGGCTCTATGTTTCTTTTTCTTCTGATATCTTGATGCTAGACACTCCGTTGGAGATTAGAGTGGCAGGTGTGCATTAATTTAGGGAGTTCCCCTAGAGATTGGTGGGTGTCACCTTCTATGGGACCTCTATGTCTTAGAGATGACGAGCTATGACGTTATTCTTGGGATGGACTGGTTGGTACCCATTCAAGCCTTTGTAAATTTCCATCTTTGTAGGGTGAGTTTCACATCTCCAGAGGGTGGGGAGATTCTATAGAAGGGAGAATAGGATGTCTAGGCGAGCCGACCTCGACCTGAGCATCATGGGTGAGGTTGAGTGATAGCCCAGATTGTGAGTTTATATCTGGATGACCTGGGAACTTGTCAGAAGGACTTCCCTCCAGCGGTTGATCATATCAGGGATGTCTTCCCGGACGACTTTTGTGATATTCCTTGAGAGTGAGAGGTGGATTTTTCAATTGATCATGTGCCAGGAGTGACACTAGTGTCCATTCCTCCTTATAATATGGCTACACCAGAGTTACACGAGCTCAAGAAGAACTTGGAGGAGTTGCAGGCAATGGGTTTCATCTGACCCGATACTTCTCTTTGGGGTTCACCTATCCTTTTTATGAAGAAGGTGGATGGTACCATCTGACATTGTATAGATTATCGGAAGCTGAATTATTTGACGGTCAAGAACCGATATCCCTTCCCAATGATTTATGATCTTTTTGATAAACTTCGAGGAGCATGAGTGTTCTCAAAGATTAACATGAGATCCAGATATCATCAATTATGCGTTAGACCATCAGACATACCGCTTACAGATTTTTGGAGAAGATATGGTCTATATGAGTACTTGGTCAGGCCATTCAGACTCACGAACGTGAAATATGTTTTCATGGCTCTGATGAATCGTGAGTTCCACCCATATCTGGTCTATTTTGTGGTAGTATTTGTGGACAATATCTTGGTGTACTCTCACACTCGACTCGACCATGCTACCCATATTGAGATCGTACTGAGTACACTGAGAGAGAAGTAGCTATATTTTAATCTCTCAAAGTTCAATGTTTGGATGGACCAGATACACTTACTAGGTCATCTCATCTCCGAATCAGGAGTTGCTGTGGACCCGAAGAAGGTGAGAGCTTTATTTTTCTAAGAGTATCCTAAGAACATGTTTAAAATAATGAGTTTCTTAGTGATGGATAATTTTTTAAGGAACTTTATACACGACTTCTCCCACATAACAGTGATTTTGATTGATTTTACTAAGAATGGGGTGAAGTAAGTTAGGTCAGAAGCTTGTGAGATAGCCTTTCAGGAGCTGAAGTGAAGGTTGACATCAGCACGGGTCCTGATACTTCTAGAGAAAGGGAAGATCATTACAGTTTACTATGATGCATCAGGTATTGTAATGTAAGTAGTGTTGATGCAGGGTGATCGAGTAGTAGTGTACGGGTCACAGCAGTTGAGGCCACATGAGAATAATTACCCAACGCATGATCTCTAGTTGGATGAATTCGTTCATGCATTACGCTTCGGGGACATTATCTTTTGGAAGAGAATTTTGTGGTGTTTACGGACCACAATAGTCTGAAATATATATTTACCCAGAGGGAATTGAATATGTGACAGTGAAGGCGGGTTTAATACCTTCATTCCTTCAAATTTGATCTTGCATAAACACCTGGTAAAGAAAACAAAGTTTCTGATGCACTGAGTAGGAGGACTCAGATACGGGCAATGCAGGAGTCCAGTGGTGAGTGATAGCTCATGGCTTTGTTCTCTGAGATGCATTTGGAAGTGCACGATAGTTATGGGTGAGCCTATATTTCTTCCTTAGCTGTGACTTATACCCTCCTTGATAGAGTGAGGATGAGATAGCTATCAGATTTAGAAGGCATATTCCTACAGGAGTCTGTGGGCAGTGAGGACCCTCCTCCTGGTTGGACGATAGGTGATGATGAGGTACTATGTATCCATGGAAGAGTGTGAGTTACAGGGGATATACGCAAGGTGTTTATGTAGGAGTTTCATGCTTGAACTTGGGTAGTGCATCCTGAAGTTACCAAAATTTAATGTCACTTGAAATGTAAGTATTGGTGGTCGGGTATGAAACAAGAGGTAGTTGGTTTTGATATAAGATGTTCCACCTATCAGCAGGTGAAGGTAGAACATCAGAGTCCAACAAAACTATTATAGAAGTTACCCATTCTAGACTGTAAATGGGATGATTTCATGATGGATTTCGTGATCGGGTTGCTGAGGACACCTCAAGGCAATGATGCCGTGTGGGTTGTTGTGGACATACTTACAAAGGAAGATCACTTATTGCCGATCAAGGAAACCTTTGGTGTTGACGATCTTGGGATGTTTTATATCTGAGAGGTGGTACGTCTTCATGGGGTTCCGCGTTCTATAATTTTAGAGAGGGAATCCCGTTTTATCTCTCATTTCAGGAAGAGCTTTCAGAGGGCACTTGGTACACAGGAGCTTCTGAGTATATCTTACCACCCTCAGACCAATGGCCAGTCAAAGCATATGATACAGGTGCTGGTAGACATGCTTCGTGCATGTGTCTTATACGTTGAGGTCTCTTGGGAGAGGCACATACCCCTGGATGAGTTTTCCAACAATAATAGATTTTAGGAAACTATTGAGATGACACCTTTTGAGGTTTTGTATGGTAGGCCATGTCGATCACCCCTGTGTTGGTTGGAAGTAGGTGAGGAAGCTTTACTAGGACCACGTCTCATGTAGGAGACTTAAAAGAAGATCTAGTTGATATAGAAGTAGATGGATACTACCCAGTCTCATCATAATTATTATATTTACCACCACAGATGACCCATTAGAGTTCATGGTCGAGGATCGGGTTTTCTTACGTGTTTCACTAAGTTTGGGACACATGCGGATTAGAAGACATGGTAAACATTCACCAAGTTACATGGGACCATTTGAGATTCTGGATAAAGTGAGGCCAGTTTCCTATTAGTTGCAGTTACCACAGAGGCACCATGCCATACACGACATCTTCCACGTATCTCCATTGCATCGTTATCACTCAGACTCATCCCACTTCATTCAACCCTAGGAGGTTGAGCTTCAGGCCGATGCATCCTTTGAGAAGCATCTAATTTTTATTGTTGATAGGAGCATGGAGGTTCTATGAGGCCAGTCATTTCCTCTCGTACGGGTGCTATGGAATCATGGTCGAGTGTTGGACGAAACGTAGGTGCGGGAGACCAATGTACGTGCTCAGTGGCTAGAGTTATTCTCAGCTTTATCTTCACCAACATTGGAAGGGAAATTCAGGGACAAATTTCTTTAAGGGTGGAAGTTTGTAAGAACACGATTCTTATTCTAGAGGTACGGGTTTCTTCTTTTCCTTTTTCCTTTTATGTTTTTGAAAAATTAAGGATAATGGGGACAATCCAAAATTTTGTGGGTATACACCATGTACTTTCAAACATGACGTGTACTTTGGCTGTGTGGGATGAGTGCACAAGGCATGTAGGCCTACCGGAGATTAAGGGTTTAAAAACTAACTACATGTCGTGTACATAGTATAAAAATACCTAGTAATCAGTCGGCAGGTGAACAGTAAGGCGGTGGGAGTAGCCACCAGCAGAGTGACAGTACACACCGTGTACTCAGATATACACGCCATGTACTCATGTCGACAGATGAACAGTGAGGCGGTGAAAAGTAGCCTCCAGAGGAACAGTTAATAAAATGAAAATTACATGTGGTTTACTTGAGAGTACACACCGTGTAGTTTGTCTTTTTTCTCTTAAAATAGGCAGTAGCCTCCTCTTTCAACAGAGGAATCCTAGAATGCCGAGAGGCCATGGGAGAGATGACTGAACCATGGAAGAGTTCTCGACCGAGTATCGAGACTCTGATTCCTTCACCGACGATCATGTTAGGACCACGTGGGTAATCCCTTACCTCTCTTTGAACATTTCATTTGAATTATTTCTCAAGGGGATGTTATTTGAGTTTGATTGGGTGAACATTTATCCCAAATCTACATCATTCACGGACTATTCTGGAGTTGTTGTTCACGTATATCGATAAGGGGAGATCAAGGTAGGTGGTCTGATGTTTAATTCCATATTTTATGTTTTTTTGTGTGCCTTTGTGCTATGAGCCCATGTTTGGGGTATCGTATGGCTAAGGCCTTGACTAATTAAATGCCTAAAATTGCATAGGTAATTAAATTAATATTTATAAATTGCTTTCTGGGATCATTTCCTGGATCCATGGCCACCCCGTGGATGTGGTTCACTTGTTTATCCATTTGGCCAAGATACCTGAGGGAATGTTTTGATTATAGCATTCTATGAGTTTTCATGAGAGGAAATGTATATAAATTACTTTCTTATGTGTTGGGCTCAACCCGGTTACATTCTTAGCCTGAGGGAAGTGTTTTATTTATCCTGAGGCAAGTGTTTGTTTAGCCTGAGGGCAATGTTTCATAAGCCTGGGGGCAGCTGCTTTCGTGCCTGAGGGCATTATCTCGTATGCCTGATTGAAATACTCATTATATATGTTGGAAATACCCAGAGGGTTTCAATTATGATTACCGAAGGGTATGGTTTGGCATGTATGATGACTCTATTTAATTTGCCTATTCACTATGTTGATTTCACATGTTATCTATTCCAAGCTAAAGCACATGCTTTGTATAGTTTTACCTTCTACTTGTCGGGTAGCTGTTGTGGTTTAGTTGTGGCACTATTTAAGACACTGTTGGCTATGGATGAGTCTCGAGAAATTATAATTCAATCATATTGAATTGTTAAATAATAATAATTAAATATAAATGGAACTGGTATGAATGTTTACTTTTGAGTACTTCCTATTTTACTGCATTTCATTACTTCACACTGTTGATGCACAAATTCACTGATAGTTGGGCACGGGCCTTTGGTGGTTTCCTACTGGGATTTATTTCTCACACTCAGTTTTGGTCATGTCTTGGGCCCAAAAAGATTATATTTCTACAAGTGTGGATAAGGGAAAGTGTCCCCATACAGGTACTTGATTGTTGCAGAGGAGTATGGGAGCATGGGACCAAGCATAGGCTTGCGATGCTACTGAGTTCATGCTACGTTGTTTTGTTTTGATTTTCACTCTTTGTCCCTTGTACTGTATTGTTTCAAATTGTAGTGTATCCGGTTTTGGCTGCTTTCATATACTTAGGGATCATATATGAATCATCATGTATATATAAGATTGTTGTCATCTTTTACTTCTGTTCTATTGTCCCTTTCATCTTGGCATTGTTTACTGCTTATGCTTTTAATATGTTTTTATTTTCACTTCTACACTACAGTTTGAAAAATGAGGGCCTAGAATACCCACAATCATACCTAGTCCCTCACTGCTAGTCAGTATCCCTTGGAGTTTGGGGAAATTCACTTGAGGTTGTGTGACCAATCGGGTATGGGGAACCTGTTGAGTGGCCCTAGGACCCGGGATGTTACACATAAGACCCATTTATCATTATCGCGTCTTAGTTAAAATATTTCCACCGAACTACATTGACATTGATTCCCTACCACAATGATATGTTTGAATCCTCCCTGAGGTTCAATCCCATCATCCATCGGTCACAACCCCTTCACATTGGTTCATGACTCATCATGCATGGTGTTAAACTGTATTCTCGAACTATATGGGTTTTATCTCTACCTCATAGTAGGGTACATAAGAAGCCTTTTTGAGATTAAACCCCAATCAATGTTAAACATTGGTTCCCCATCCTAGGGATGCACCTTGAAGATGAAACATCATACCTCTTTGGGATGAAGCCATTGGATTGCGTCCCTGATGTTTTTGAATCCACCTAGGCAGCAAACCATGGATAAGACCCACGCACTTCATCCATATCCCTACGACCCAGATTCTTCCACTTATGATGGGATACTAACCACTCATAACCCCCAACTTGTATCTGGGTCACTGTGCTTTACGTACACCCGGATTCTATTCCCCCCTTCTTAAACTATGTGGACATTGATTCCCTACCATATGGATATATAATAAGCCTCCATGAGGTTCAATCCCATCACTCATGTCATATCCTGGTCTCCCCCTTGAGCCCACTCTTTTTAGGAAGACCATGCCTCAACCCAATGTTTCATTTCCATCAAGTCCCATCCATGTGTCCATTCTCACAAGTCACCTTCGTAGGTGACTCATCACCCCATTCCATAACTACATTGACTTTGATACCTGCCACATAAAAAGGGTACATAGGATGCCTCCCTAAGGTTCAAGCCCATCACCATAATTTTCACATCAGTTCCATCCCATCCTCACCCTTCAACACCTACCGCACACCCATCCTGATTTTACCCAGGCCTCCTTATCCTACTGAAATCATGACATCCATCTAGTAAATCATAGTGTGTAATCCCCATTCACCCATATGATTTCCATTCCTAGTGACACCTCGTGCAGTCTCACTACGTAATCCCCCAATCGCTCATTTTAAGAACATGGGATTTGATCCCGATCATCTACATAGAATATATTGGAAACCTCCATGAGGTTCAATCGCAGGCAGTGGTAAACCATGTTGTGAACCTAATAGGGGCCCACCTCTCTGATCCTACCTCGGTGGATTCTATATTAGCCTTAATAGTGTGAAACCTTCTCTTTATGAGACACACCACCCCATGTCTCCTCTCAGTAGGAATTAGAATCCATCAACCTATTGACCCCCTCATTGGGTCCACCTCTCAGATCCACCCTTAGTGGTTTCCAAATAATCCTCCATGTTGTAAACCCTTTCATTTATGGGACATAACATCTTGGGTCTACCCTCATTGGGAATTTTGATACATTCATATGGTAATACTTATAGGTGTTATGTCCTAGGAATGTGTCAATCTGATCCACTTCCGTATGTGTACCAATCAGTCTAATCTATCTCTGTTAGACATTGAACTCATGAAATACCCTGTGCCAAACATGTTAAGTCATGAAAAACTTTGGAGACATGCCTCTGGAATATGATACATCAGGATCGATGTGGTAAGCCTCAATTTTTACACCATTGAGAACCCTCCTATGGGGAAAATATAGGTGTTACAATGTTCCAGCATCCTGCAATTCCACGATATGCCTGATGTTAATATCTAATCTGACTGAAGTTTTCTCCCTTGAGTTGGCCCATTATAATGTCCTGACAGAAGCATCATATTTAACCGACATCCACAAAGATATGGCACTAGGAATGAGATTCACGAACAAAAACTCAAATCATTATGGCAGACCCAGACTTGGAGACATGTTCTGTGGTGGAATCCACAGAAGGAGGAACCAGCATCCCTTCATCCCATTTTGATCAAGGACCAAACATCGATAAAAAATCATTGTATTTATTTTTTTCTTTGGAAAGCAGGAATACGGGGTCACAAGCCATGTGTCGACAATGATGGTGAAAACACTAGCCAAAAAAAGTATCAAATCCAAAAACAAAAAAATTGTGTATTATAATATAATAAAATGATGTTACATTCCCTAGGGATTATTTGGACGATAAAAAAATATGATATTAATTAAAGATGAAATTTCAACAAGAAATTTTTTATTTCAAGATAATATTTATAAAATAAATAAAAACACTGTTAACTCTTTATATTCTCGTTATGAAAGTAATATAAATACATTTAGAAAAATAAATATGATTATTATATGTATATATATACTATAGATAACATTCATGATGATAATGAAGGTGTATTAACACATTGAAAAATAAGGTTAAAAATTAATACTACATTACTTTTTCACAATGAGTGGATGGTTATTTAATAATATATTCATTTAAAATATTTCGTTGATTTAATGAATAAAATGATTAATAAAATTTAGAATAGTTATAAATTTATATTTTTCTTAAGGTTAAATGAGAATTACATTACTTGTAAAAAAATTAGTTTACCCAACCGACCAAATTAAATAAACATGTTACATCAAACTGCAAATGGGGGTTTTGAAAATCTATTTAAAAGATATCTGTTTATAATTTAATGAAATTATTTCTACTATTTAATAAATTATAAATATTCTAATAATTATTTAAATTAGATCCAAATATATATATATATATATTAAATTGATAAAATGTCCTTAAATATGAATGTAGATCTAGAAAGGGGAGAGTATATTATGAAATAAGAATGTTTATCACTTAATAAAATTATTAAAATAATATATTGGTAAAATAAGTCAATAATGAGTTAAAATAATACTTATAATAATTAGATTACATGTCAATTTTCTCCTTAATATGGATGAATTTCATGAAGGGAATTAATATTGATATTTTCCTATAAAAACTAATATAAAATCACTGAGTGTGATTGTGTAAACATATTTACTTTTTGAATAATTAAACTCTTGTGTGTGAAATTTCATTTTTAATAGAAATTAATATCAATGTAACATTAACATATCGATAAAATATATATTATAAAATGTCAAAGAATATTGATAATAATTTTTACATAAATAAGGATATAGTTAAGGAATGGATGTTTAAAATTGATTTTATTTTTTTAATGAACAATTTATTAATATTCTAATTAGACCACATAAAATAGAATTATTTAATAGATTGAAATTTTAAATTGGTTTTCAAACATATTTTATTTATATAAATGAAAACAAACCATACTAATAAAAATAGGTTTGTTCAATGTTTATGAGTTTAAATACATAAATGTTGTGTTAATTTTTTATCACCAAAAAATTCAGACGTTATTCAGTTACATATATTTTAAATAATCTTTTCACCAATATATAATTAAAGTTGATTGATTGTTGATTCATTAATTTTAAATAATAAATTACATAGTGTCCTTATTTGTTAACAAATGGTTAATTATATTTTATATTATACAAATGTTTATGGTTCATGAGATTCTGTAGTATTTTTGTTCCATCCAATGTTATGAAAATTAATTAAAATGGGGGTGAAAGCCCAAAAATGTTAGGGGGCCTAATATAATGAAGCCCAAGAGCATCAGCTCAAATAATATTGACATAATCCAAGGTATGTATTATATTTGACGAGTTTAATACATTAATTTTGAAATTTGAATGGATATCTAAAAATAATGATCCACTACACATAGTTAATGATAGATATTAAATCATAATATAATAGTGATATTTTAAATTAAATTAAACGAAGTGTGATATTTGTGTAATAAATAAACAATGATGATAATATATTGAGGAATAAAATAAAATTTATCATTTAAAAATACCTGTTAAATTGATATTTTATTTAAAATTTTATTATTTATTTTCTATTTTAGTTAATGCTTATATTGATCAGAATTATGTATTCAAACTCATGGGAGGTATTTCTCATGTTATAAGTCAATAAAATGACTATTATAGATCATGTGTTGCGTTTCCCATTTTGGGACTCCCTAGGTAGATACTAAACCAATGATTACACAAGACCTAATTTATCTCATTCAAAAAACTAGAATATGTGAATTATAAATAATGGTATAATAAAATAACATTAGGACAATATAACTTTAGTATCATTATAATTAATAATAACACATAATAGAAATATAAATAACCTGGTCTTTTTGAGAAAATCCAATGTATTTATAGTCGTAGGATAACTATAATTTATTCATCTCTATACTATATAAAATGTTATAAATTATAATATATAGTTATGCATCATAATAAAATCACCTAATGGAATGATATTTCATTATAGAAGTGTAAGAATACATAAAGAAAATAAAGATACAAACATAATGGTTTAAATCACATTAAATCATTCTTTATAACCCCACTGAACCCCTCCATCTCATCCAACGCTACGAAATCTATACAATGGACATAAATTCTAACTATAAGATCATCAAGTATGTTTTTTCAGGTTCCTGAATTTTGGAAACCCTTCCAAAACCACCCTATAAAAAGAAGGTTTTGTTTTCTATACGTAGAAGCTCCTGTATCTATGTATAAAAAAGGGAAGTAGTCTGTAATGTCTCTCAATAAATATCCTTCATCAAATGTAGATGTTCATGAATACAAGAAGGATAATGATTGGAATAAATCTCAAACAATGAAATAAAACGTAAGTAATTTTTACGTTTTTGATCACAATCTTATTCCATGGGAAACAATAATGTGGTATTTAAGTAAAAAAAGTTGAATATTACATTATTGTGATACAATTTAATCTATCCCACCATTTTTATATATAAATGAGATCAATTTGTAGATATGAAACCCATAAAATATTAATCTACATGGATAGTCCTCCACATAGTCAAATAATCCATATCTTACACTAACTAAACATTCCAAATCTGATAATTAGGGAAAGATAAATGAAAACCTTATATAGGACACTTGAAGAATATTACATATCCTTCTCAAACATTAATGATATTATTATTTTTCCATCAGAGTTAATCCAATGAAATTCCATTTCCATTCTATTTTTCAACTCGTTGTGGGATGAATGTTCCCATATATCTATATTTTACAACTTCACTCCCTGATTCCACTAAAAATTCCTACATTTGTTTCTTCTAAGAATATTTCAGAGTCACAAATTTTGAATTATATGTTTAATTAGACAACAATAATTTTTCAAATAATCCTAACAATCTAACACTTGATGGTTCTTTTCTTCACCTCCATGTCCTTAAGATTACATTATCATTTCAGTCATCCTTCCTTATTCCATATATGGGAACTATTAGTGAGTATCCCTGATTTCCATCCATTATCTTATTTCATATTAATTCACAGAATTTCCATAGACATTGATATTAAATGAAATTATTTTATATCACTTCTTGATTCTAAAATCCACTTATGGTATATATCTTAGAAAGTACCTCCTCTAAGAGCTTTTAGATGAAGTGATTTTTTTCAATGTGTTTTTCCATGAGTGAAACACATCATTCTACACTAGATAAAATCCACATTATGATTAGTATAATAAAAATAAATTCACATAAATTCATCTAATCACCTCTAACAAACCATTAAACCATATATTATATATACCTACATCTTAAGCAACAATATTCTCTACTTATATGGATGGATTTTTTGAAAATTAATGAAGTTTTGATATATTACCTAAGGATATTATGTAATGGTTAAACAAAAAGAAAAAAACATCATTATGACTCTAAATCTCCATCAATTTCTATATTAATAAACCACTATGAATGTTTTCCAATTCTAATTCAATGAAACCATTATAATTTTTGAAATGTATATGTTTAATATAATTAAAATTAAAAAAACATATCTTGTTTTTAGAACAATTAATTTTGAGTATATGAGTGAATCATATGTTAAAACACAAATAATTTAAATTGTATGTGAAACTTAAATCAACTATGTTTTTATGAAATTTGAATTTTTTATTAGAAATTACAATCACTATACCATTAACATATTATAATATAATTATATTATACTATGTCAAAGAATATTGATAATAATTTTTTACTTCAATAATTATATATTTAATGAATCAATGTTGAAACTTGATTTTATTTTCTTAATGAATAATTTATGAATATTTTTATTATACCAAATAAAATGGAATAATGTAATAAATTGAAAATTTAAAATGGTTTCCAAACATATAGTATTTTTGTAAAAGTAAATAATCGATGTTAATAAAAATAGGTCAATTCAATGACTGTGAGTGTAATAAAATGTGGTGTTCATGTTTTCTATACAAAAAAATTCTATAATTATTCAATTACTTTTATTTTAAATAATTTTTCTCCAATGTATAATTAAAGGTGTTTGATTCAAGATTCACTAATTTGGAATATTAATTTACATAGTGTCCTTATTTTTTACATAATAGTTTATTGTATTTTATATTCTAAATTTTTTATGATTCTTGAGATTATGTAGTATATTTGGTCCATTCAACGTTATTAAATTTAATAAATTTTGGGGGGGAAATCCAAAAAATGTAAGGGGGGCTAAAATAATGAAGCATGAGAGCATCAGGTTTTACAATATTGACATACTCCAAGGGATGCATTATATTTGATTCTTTTATTACTTTAATTTTAAAATTTGAATGGATATGTGAAAATAATGAACAACAACATATAGTTAATGATAATCAATAAATCATAATATAATAGTGAATTTTTGTTGAATTAAATTAACAGAAGTATTATGTTTCTATTATAAATACACAATGAGGATAATATAGTGAAAAATAGTATTAAATTTATCAATTAAAAATAACTGTGAAAATGATATTTTATTTAAAATTGGATATTTTTATTTTCTACTTTTCATTAATTGTTATATTTTTTTGAATTATTTATTAAAAAATTCATGGGATGTAATTCTCATTTTATAAGTCAAAAAAATGATTATTATAGATCATGTTTTGTCATTCCCTTTTCAGGACACCCTAGATAGTTACAAAACCAATGATTCCACAAGACCTAATGTATCCCTTTCAATAAACTAGAATATGTGAATTATAAATAATGGTGTAATAAAATAATATTGGGATATTATACCTTTAGTATCATGAGAATTAATAATAACACATATTTGAATTATCTAGAACCTTAAAAAATTAGAGAACAACCATTGGATTTACAATTGTAGGATAACTATAATATATTTTTCATTGTACTATACAAAATTTTACAAATGATAATATATTGTTATGCATCATAATACAATCACCTAATGGAATAATATTATATTGTACAAGGGTAAGAATACATAATGAAAATGAAGATGAAACCATAATAGATTAAATCACATCAAATCATTCTCTATAACCCCACTGAACTCCTCTATCTCATCCACCTATATGAAATCTATAGAGTGTAAATAAATTTTGACTATAAGATCATCATGAAAGTCTTTTCAAGGACCTTAATTTTTGTAACCCTTCTAAAAACACTACTTAAAATTAAGATTTTGTGTTCTATACCTTGTAGCACTTGAATCTATGTCTAGAAAATAGAACAAGAATTTCTTTCCTAAAATGTAGTTGTTCATGAATACACATAAGAGGATGATTGGAATAACTCTCAAATAGTGAATTAAAACATAAGATATTTTTATTTTTTTGATAAAACCCTATTCCATATGAAAAAAATTAAGTGATATTTTATTAACAAAAGTTCAGTATTACATTACATTGATACATATTCAGCTATCCCGCCATATGTATCTATAAAGGAGTTATATTTCTAGATATGACACCCATAAAATTATAATATACATGGTTCATCCTCTACTTAGTCAAATAATCCATATTTTACACTAACTAACCATTCCAAATCTGATAATCAAGGAAATCTAATTGAAAAAAATTTATTAGACTCTTGAATAATATTACACAGCCTTCTCAAACATTAATTATATTATTATGTTTCCATTAGAGTTTTTCAAAATGAAATTCAGAGTCCCTTCTATATTTAAACCGGTTTTTGATTGAAACTTCCCATATCTCTATATTTCACAACTTGAGTCATTGATTCCACAACACATTCCTACATTGGTATCTACTAAGAATATTTCAGAATCATGAATTTTGAATCATATGTTTACAGAGACAATAATAGTTTTTCATATAATCTTTAAAATCCCCCACTTCATGGGTTTTTTCATCACCTCCATGTCTAGAAGATCACATAATCATTTCAGTCATCCTTCCTTCTTCCATATATGGTAACCATTAGAGAGTATCTATAATTATAATCCATTATCCTATTTCATATTTATTCACACCATTTCATTATTCAATGATATAATATGACCTTATTTTATATATCATCTCAATTATAACATCCATTTATTTTCAATATCATATAAATTCCCTCCTCCAAGGGATTCTAGATGAAGGGAATTGTATTCAATGTGTTTTTTCATGAGTGAAACACATCATTCTCCATTAGATAAATTTAATTCTATGATTAGTAGAATAAAAATAAATTCTCATTAATTCATCTAATCCCCTCTAAAAAACTATTCAACCACATAATATTTATCCCTACACCATAGGCCATAATATTCTCTACTTATTTGGATGATTTTTTTTGAAAATTATTGATGCCTCGATATATTACATAAGGATATTTTGTAATAGATAAAAAAGGGAAAAAATAGATCATTATGTGTTTACATAAGATAAATGTCTATATCAATACACCATTGTGAATGTTTTCCCATTCCAAATCAAAGGTCCAATTCTTATAAACCATTGAAAAAACAATGAATCCGCTTCACTACTTCGCAATTCTGCTTTTATAGATTTTCTAGTAATCCACTATCTACTACTATAACTTTTCCAATATATGGTTCATTACAAATCATGAAATAATTCAAACACCCATCCACTAATATGTATAGAAAAAATATCCACATAATTATCATTTAATTACATTTGTGGAGCCATCTAAATAGATAAAATGAAATTTCTCGAAAATAGATTAGGGGCATGATAGTCCCAAGACATTCAAAATCTCTAAACCATATTCATGTTGTACTCTAATTGATATTAAATTAATATTCTATGATTTAAAATGTTTTTGATACACCTTTTATTACTTATTTATACTCTTTGAGATGATTCCACACAAACAATTTAGATATCACATAAATATAAACATCAATTTGATTTTTTCTAGACCTTCCATAAGAGTTTATTCTATATAAATTATAATTATAAACAATATACCTTCATTAAACACCATCTAGTAGTAGAAATTAATTACATTACAGAAGATAAATTTATATTCTACCATAATGGCATTAAACTTATGCTTAAACTTCATGTATACTTACCTCATCCCAAAAAGAATATTTTTTATGGAACACATAGTTTGAAAATGATTCTCAGAATCAATATGATTTCACTATTTATATATCATTACCCAAGTCAACACATAGAGAGTTTTTCTTCACATATAATTGTTCAAGATGTTATTACTCATCCTACACCATTCCAAACATTATCTTGTTCACATTGTATTCAAAAAATGAGGAGCAAATTTCACTAAATTCAACTTCATCAATATATAGAAAAACCGTCACAATAAAATAACATCCATATTTCACATCCCATCTTCAAAATCATCCATTAACTATTAAATACATTTTTTTGTAAATTGTTTCTTTCATAAAGGATCATATAAATGTTCCAATGCTCTAAAAGAAAATAGGGATTCTATTTCCTCATTATTATTCAACTCCTTGACAATTAATCAATTAAAAAATAATCCTTATTAAGGATTTTGGTCTCTAAACCATCAATAATATGATGATAATTTAGGTCATTCACATACAATTACATAGGCCTTCATACTCTAGAAGAATTATTCAACTCTTTTGGTTGTCTACCTTCTCGTACTTCATCATCAATAACACTTCATTAGGTTTTCATAGTTTCATAAACATCAATTATATATTGACATTGGTCATCCTACTAAATAAAACAATATCTAAACCACCACCTTATGGACTATCCGGTTTTACTAGAACATTAGGTCATCCATATCATACTAAAACATCATAACCTATCTTCAATAGAACACCACCTTATGATGATTCATTATAATAATAATAATAATTGAATTTATTTAAATCCTTGTAATGTATCCCTTTATTGGAGTGAACATCCAAAGATTTTATTTTTTATAAAGGCCATTATTCATGAGTTAAAATCCAATTGAATTACTTTAAAAACCAATAAAAACCCAAAATTGTATAATTTATTTAATTTATCAATTTTCAATGAATCAAAGAGAATATATGAAATATATAAATATAATTTTATGTGGGATTGTAAATTCCTAATTCATGTAAGCAAAACATCTCGAATTTTATATCCTACTATAATATAAGGACTTCTATAAATGTTGTAAGCTATATAATCCATTTCTTCTATATAAAAATATTTTGAAAAACTTGATATAATTCCAAATATTTTATAACTCGGATATAATTTCTAGTTCACATGATCCACTAAAATATTTTATTATGAAATTATGAGAGCTATACATCAAAATAAATTTTAATTATTCTATAAAACCAAACATATCTTTCTACTTCCTTATTCACAACAATTATCTTAGCTCATGAACATATGCTTGAACTCATTATCTCCTTCCACCATGGATAAAAATCGAATAGTTGTCCAAATACCAGAAAATTGTTATTGTGAAATAACACCCACAAATCATGTGTATTGTTGTAAATAAATGTATGATAATATTATGGCCCTATATAATATTGAACTGGAGTTTTAACAAATATATCTATATGAAATACTCTGACTATTGGTCCATTGATGTTTTTCCTTATATATTGAATAAAACGATAAATTAATTTCATAGGATATAATCATCTATTCTTTTCTACTCTATATGATATATATTATGAAATAAATTTACAATAAGGGAATATATCCATTTATTTCACTAGATTACTAGATAGTCAAGAAACATATTTTACATTTTAGAAGTTTATGTTCTGGAAAGTGTTGTATCTATTACGATTTTCATAGGATATAATGTCCTTTTATTGAATACATTTATTACAACCATGTAACTATTAGATGTACTCTTTTACCCTTCTATGAAACTGATATAATTCTTTGATCAGAAAGATATGTACTGTTAATTATTTTTTTTTCATAACACATATATGTGATAAAACCGTTGTAACTCCAAAACTCAAATCTCTTTTTCAAAACATCCACAACACATTTTCCAAAAATCATAATAGTTCTATACTCAATATTATGTACCATCCAAAATTTTAATATATATATATATATTTGGGTTTTCCCACACATTGATTTTCACTTATATAAATCCCTAAAATAAATTATTCATGACACCAACAGACTACTAACACTAAGAAATAAATCTCATTCTTCATGAGCCATTGTATTTATAGATGGACATACAAAATATAACCTTCTATAATTTGTCTTACAATCAATAAATTCAATATAAAAGTTCTATTTTTTATTAAATGATAAAAATTATGTCCAAACATTACATATTTTCCTATGATCTTCTCCCACTTCTCATTTCCCTTATATCGAGTTTAATATTCCCAATAAATGGACTGTCATATACATTCAAAAATATATGATTATTTGGTAGCTTATTTGACCAGATTCCTCTAAATGATATCATTTAAAATCTCAAAATGGATAACAATCAATGGAAATTCATTCTTACCATTGGAGTAACTAATGGTAGAAAAAAATATACTAAAAGTTTAGAAGCAATGAAAATAGAATTAAGTCCAATACACCATCAATAAACACCAACTTCACTGAATTCATTATATAATGAATAAAATTGATTTCATTTTAATTATAAGAGATATAACATAATATAGAAATCCTAAATTTAGTTATTTACTGCAACATGAGTAGTTTATTCACGATGTATGTTTTTTCATATGTATTCACAAGATTAAAAAAAATTTCTTTTATCTTAACTACCTATTTATTGCTGAAGTCCATGTTATGGTCCAAATCTAGATGAAAACATCCTAGTTCATTCTATATGGGAAAACACCATTTTTTCAATTATAGTGTTTTTCATTCCATAAAAAATTACTTATGATCATATAAATACAAATTTTAATAAATCTTTATTCTCTATTATCCAAATTTTGACCCTTCTAACTTCTTAATCCAAAAAATTCATTCTTATTTTTTTTAAATAATTAAACTCAGAATATTTGAAAGAACATAGATAGGAAAACCTCTTGATATTAGTATCCATTATATGGTACATATTTTTGTGTAATTGCCCACTATAACAACAAAAGGTATCATACCACATGTTATTTCGAGGCCAGGAATACTAGAACGTCTTTTTGAACCACACTTGATATCTAATATTAGATTTTTTGAGACCATATTCAATTGGTATAAATTTCCCCAAAAAGAATATATGATAAAAAATCACATTTCAAATAACATTTATCTCTATAATATCATTTGGAATAAGAAAAAGTGACTGAATGAAGGTATTATCGCATAATGCATAAAAAAACAATTGTAATATGGGGTTTGGAATATAGTTCATATTCCATAGGATAAAAAATAAGGATAATTACTAATAACATTAGATAAAGATTAAATTTTTGGAATAGAAAACAAGTTATCCCACCTCCTCTATTATTATATGTGTTCTAATAGTTTATATGGTTCCATTTCCCTTGGATCTACGTAGATTTACCTCTACCTTATAAGACCATATAGATACTACATTAAATAAAATTGGTAGATCTAGTGATCAGAAAATGATAAAATAAACCATTAAATATCCCACTTGATGTACTATATATAATCATGGTAAGCCATTATGTTGTTCTTTTGAATCATTCATAGGTAATAATATATGAGTAAGAGCCACATCAAAAAGTCAATGAGATATAACTCTTTTCTTTTTCCATCTTCTTCTTCTTCTTCTTCTAAACTCCATAGTTCTACTACCAATAATACCATCCAGTTCTAATAATACTATTTGTTAATCAATCATTCAAGAAGATATGTTGACTTATCAAAAAGAAATTTCATTCAAAAGTAAAAAATGCACAAATAATTGTATATGAGATCTTTGAGAATAATATATAGTATGGAAGTATCTATAGTTTCATTAATAAAAAAATTAGCATGTTAATGATTTTATATAGTAAAAATGAAGTTATATGACTGAATTAATAAACCTATTGGACCACTGGGTACTCTGACATTTAGTTTTATGTTCAAATCATACATATTTCATCAAATGCTGGGTAACAGTCTATAAACATTAGTACCTCCCAAAATGACTTTCCACTACTTGATTAACTCATTCCAAATTACACTAGTTCATATTTATAACTACTTAATGTAATCAATAATATCGGGACATGAATATCACACCAAATTATTCATAATAACATAAGTAACTGTGTCTCAAAATATCAATCTCAGTCATTGTGGATGATGTCTATCGTCATAAAAACCATATCATTATATTGGGATGTATGCCCATTATAACTGGTCTCAAGTAGAGAAACATTTATTATCTAGTATACTCCTTTGTACGATGTATCACGTAGATCTTACATAATATAATAACATAGGTTTTTATATCCCTCATAACATAGATATACAACAATCAAAGTACATTTGACCATGAAAAGTCATTAAATTAGGTGGTGATCCAGTGAACGAATCACAAGGTGATATAATGAATGATTATGAACTTTGTGTGAATGTTGAGAACCATGAGGATTCTTCTACATTTAGAAAGTAAATATATTGAATTATAGAAGATAATAATTTTATATGGTTCATTTTTTTTCCATCTTTTTGAAATATATAAATAATGATTAAAGTCAGGTGTTTTTTGAAATTTCACTTGCTAATTATCTTACATCAATTATATTAATTGATTGAAATATCTTGTATGATGTTTTAAGGTTGAATATCGGATTTTAAAAGACTATGGGCTCTCAAAATATGTTTTATGTTATTTGGTTGAGTTTTGAGTCAAGAATAATTTGTTACACATTTTGGATAATTCCATATAGTATCCCTATGAAAGGTGTTTCATCACTATGAGTGAATCAAAGAACTGATATAACATTCACCATTTTATAATTTATTTTAAAATGAACCTTCATCTACAAATATAGTGAGATATCTCAACGTTTACGACACACACATAGAGGAAATGATATATAATTTTTCTCTCGATGTATAAGGAAAACTAATCATATCTAATAGATATTCCATGGAATGATCATCAATCCCCCCAAAAAATAAGATCCACTAGAATCACCATGCTATGTGAATATCCATTATATTTTCTTACATGATTATAAATATTGTTGTCTCCTAATATGTATCCTGAAAAGTAACAATATTTTCTCTAATAGTAATTTAGTAGGGGCTATCCCTCTCTATAGTAATATTGTTTTTTGAAAATAATATACCACTCACACAAATCTTCACTTTATAGAAAATTTGAACATCCATATTTTTTCAGTTTATTCATTCCACCCCAATGTAAGTGAATTTACTATAATATACCATTTCTTAATAAAATTCACAATTCTTTATAATCCTTGATGTTTTATCCTGCAAAAAAAATTATAAAACAATTTCATATATCACCAAGTCATTTTGATGCCACCATCTCATTTTTTTTTCAAACACAACACTTAAAACTAAAATAAATCCTTTCATGCTTTTCTAGTTGCTCTAATAATAATAACCCAAAATAGTCTCAAATGAATCATAAATAATCTCTAGATTTTAAATACCAATTATTTTTTGACAATAAAATATAAAAGGATAATTATATATACTTATTCTCTCAACATCTTCTTCATTAATAGGATCGACAATATCACCCTTTAGATTTAATTAGAATCCACTAAGCACAAATCACATTCAAAACTAAATAAAAATAAAAATAAATAATATTATATAATAATATAAAAACATAAATTAATTTATTATAGGATTGATGAAAAATAATTAATAATATTTTATTGGTTGTTAAAGTTACTAAAATCATCTTGTACAAAATATTTTATTCCACATCATTCCCACTAAGAATAAAATTTATTTTAATTCATGATACTATCCCCTGAACCATTGTCTAATAACTTCTATTACTGTCACTCCCCAATCATTTTATAATTGTCAATTTATCAATACACCATTTACACCTTCTAAAACCCGCTTTAAATAATTAATTCCCCTAAAGAAGAAACCACCATCCTGGTTTGTAAGAGAATATTGTTGGATTCCCCGATATATTAATGTTCTCCCCCATTGTGAATACATATTAGAATAATCTCAAAGGTATTTATATTATTTTTCATACCCAATAAAAATAACAATCCTATGAATAATTGATAGAGGTGGTAAAATGTCAGTTTAATATCTCAATCTCCATGAAGCGAAAGCCTGTAGTGACAATAAATTATTGGTACAAGGTAAATGAATAATGTTGTGACTAGACACCTATTAATGGTTATCGTATATTGGAATATTTCACAACATAAATAATCCATAAGTTATATGGAAATAATAAATGTTCATCTTGAAGAAATAACCAACTGAAACTGAGGGCTTCTTATATCCACTAAAAAATAAAACATCTATATAAATAATCATAGATATTATAGTGATATAATTCAAAATGTTTGAAATACAAAACATGTTTTCCGGACTTTATGCCAAGACGAATTCATAAAATTGTATGAGTTATATATCAAAACCAATATTTTTTATCTCATGTATTGTTTGGATGCATCAAGGGACCATAAAATTCTGAACTCTACCCATCACCAAATTATGTCCAAATCGGAAGAATAAGACTCATCATGATCATTCATATCATTCAATGAGGAACCTCTTAATTATCAAAATATTTCAATCCAAGTAATTAATAAATATAGAAATCAAATACATCCCCGTCAATTTAATTATTTTTATGTCTCTAAAAATATATTTTAATTAATATAAAAGTGGTGGGGTATCATCAATGTCTCATAAAGTACCCTAATGAATTATATTTCTATATAAAATAAATAAAATATAATATGATGTAAATTTAAGATGTTAATTGGTTTCAATATATTTCACTGGAAATATATCTTCCCAATGGTAAGGAAAATCCTTCATCATGGCTCACTATATGAATGCAAATATTATTAAGACTCTGTGATTGATTCTCACCATGTGTGCAGTAATAGGCACACTCATTGTGAATCAGGGTGATGATTGATTCAATTCTCATCTAAACATTTTTTTGGAGATTACCACTAGGGGATTCTGTTCCACAACTTCATCCACTTTCCAATCTCAATAATGTGATGTCTTAAATAGAAAATCATGCACAAATTTACTTCACCAAAACATAGGATTGTTTATCCGCCATGTAGAAGGTGACTCTGGAATAAAACTAATATGAGACAATGTTAAAAATATAGAATTATAATTTCATTAAAATATAGGTGGGACATGGAAAAAAATAATACATTAATATTTTGGAACCACATAAATGAAAATAGTTCTTCATTATTTCTTGAGTCCCAATGATTGATTATTTAGATGAAATGGAACCTCTTATGTGTTAGGGAGAAATTAAATAATAAACTCTATAAATAGGGTTCATAAAAATTATCTTAAAATATATTGAATTATTTTATTTCATGATATAAAATCTAAAATAGTTATTATATACAAAACATAATGGAAATTATAAGTTCCATAAAAAATATGTATCCAGAAGAGTAATTTGAGATAAAACATATTCACCTCAAGTCTGAACATACAAAAACCTACATTATCATCATTTATCATAAACATATATATCCTAATACCTAAACTAATAACCTTATTCATAACAATTTTTGTTTATACACTTTATAAATAGACATTGTCTACATGAAATGTTCTCAAATTCAACATCAGTGTATATATATTTGGCAATTCTTAATAGTTTCATAACAAAATGTGTTCATATTTGTTGATATTCAAAATAAAATTATTACTTTGGAAATAAGTTTATTTTTATGGATTATTTACAGTACATTATGGTGATTCAAAATCATTTCATGGGTTTTTTATACAATACCCTTAATAATGACGTTTGAAAATAAGAATGTTTTTGAAATTTTTTATGAACGAAGTGTGTTTATTTTATTAATGAATTTGATATGGATATAAAATATAATCAACCAAAAATATTTCATTATTTAAAATTTATATCAATTTATATTATTATTTTAGTTATCATATTAGTCAATGATATAAATGTGTTGTATTATTCATGTAGGTGGTTAAATAAACCCAAATACGAACATATAGTGATTTAATGAATTAAATGAAGTGATTTTAATTAGTGTCCCATTTTGTGAGAAAAATTAATTTTGTAATAAATACAGTTAATCTTGAAAAACACTTTTTTGAGAAATAATGTTTATAAGAGCATTGAATATAAATATAAGACACAATTATATGGATAATTATTTAGTGATAGAAATGATATATAATAATTAAATTATTTCTTATGAGGCATCAATGGTGTGTCAAAACTGAACCTCCCATGAAAATACATAATTCAAATAGACAAGAAAATGTAGTTTTTTTAAAATAATGTAACATTATAATTCTATATTATAATATTGAATTTTTATTTTTAAATTTAATGAATATTTGAACATGAATAATTTTATTTAAAAAATACAAATATTATTACATAAATGGTTTTAAAATTTTTTATGTATGTTATATATTATAATAAATCAATGCAAATTACATGTTTCATGAAATCTATATTTGTTGACTAATAACCACTGATTCTATAAAATGATAATAAGTTTACAAAAAGCTAAATGGATATGTTGAATTCATAAATAATGGTAATTTGGTCAAATTAAATTTTTAAAATTATTATATTAAATATATTCGTGAATATAGGCTCATTAAAGGGAACATAGAGTTATAGTTAAAGAGCTGTTGTTTACCTACTACAATAGTGTTTTGGGTTTTACATTCTCCCCTGTCATCCTCAAAATTATTATATATTTCGTCCATTGAACAAATGTGGATACTCTATCATATGAGTATCTTTATGATCCTAGGTTTACTCTTCAAATTTTTGATTTATAAAAAATGAATTTCATAAAATGAGTTGCCTAATTCTCTAATATAATCTCTCTAATTTATTGAATATATAATGGATTCTCAATATAATACAAGTCATGATCCAACTATATACCCTAAGATATGACCACATTAATCATGATCTAACCCAATGGGGCTTCAGACATAACACCCCATGCCTACCTCTAATAGGCCATGGAATGATGACTATTGTTGAGTAATTATATCACACAAATTAGATGCCATTTTCAATGATAACAATAAGCATGCACCCAAAAATACCTCCATGTTATAGTGCATAGATATAAAAAGCTATAAACTAAAATTAATGCATACACATTTCCAAAACTAGAGTACAAAAGAAGTACTGAAAGCATAGAAAGGAAAAAAACACATTCCCACTAAAACTGTAAAAGTGTATATCTTGCACTGAAGTAGGGGATCATGGTCAAATTCAACTACCAGAATGCTCTATGGCCCAGCTCTGATAAACACCCAAATCGTGCAGGATCACTATGGTCTTCTTTCCTTGAGTAATCTATAGACTCTATCAAAATGCATGTGGTCTTCACAAGACACAAAACATTCAGTAAAAGACAATGTATGGGTGGATATAACAATAATCACTAGCTGTCTAAAAAAACCAAAGAAAATGGAGTAAATTAATTGAAATAGACCACTTGACCTAGCCAGAGGGAACCCAAATGAGTGAGAAACTCCATCTCAAACCATCCATGGCTATAAATGACTACTTATCACAATCCACTAGGGTTTTCAGCCTAGGAATGTGACAAAACTACAAAAAATATAAAAATAACCTAGATATACTCTTCTCAGACTCCAAGTCTCATGATGTATCAACCTTATAGTTAGCTACAATATATTACAATATTCTCTAAAGGTAACACACAATAAGGAGAAAAAACTCCTTTAAATCTTCCATCACATATGGAACAATTCTGGGAGATACACTCCATCAGAAGAAACAAAACCATTCTTAATGGTATGCCCAAGATAACCCATTACATAAGAAAATATTCAATAGGTCAAACTCTAGTGTTTAGAACTATATGTCCCCACATAACTAACTTGTGCCTTGCGTAAGGTTGTAAGAACCCAAGTTGAGAGTCCCTCACCTAAACACTACACACATTTTAGGGAGTACTTCTCTATATTATTCACAATGTTCATCCTCTGTAACAAGATATAAAAATGGGACCGACACACTTCCACTACCCCACAGTTTAGAGACTATTATATTTTAAGCAACATGTAAAACATATTTCACTAATATATATAGTGGCCCACACCACTCTCCAATGAGGGAAAACAATCCTAACCAAGTATCACATGTAAACAAGTTGAGGGGGCCCTTCTCCTAATTGTGGTCTTCAGCTGAGGGAGATTCGACTCATGTAGAGGACCCACTCTTGAATTCTACTTGATGATGGGATAGTAATGCTCTATATATTTGATCAGGAACCTAGTATGATAGAGGATTAAATCTCAATAGATAGAGGAACCACACCACGATATGATACGGGACTACCACAATTTGGATATAGAACCTGCACCCTTATACGACCAGGGAATAACACTCTACCAGTATAATTGCTATAGTGGACCCCCACCCTGATATGGTAGGGGTGTATCGGCCCCAAGCTAGAGGATCTGCTTCAAGGTGCATTGGGGGTGTACCAACATTATTTGGAACAACACGCACTGAAGGCCAGTACCCATGTTTGATAGTGGAGTTCCGACTCCAAGGATAGAGGAATGGAACTCGAACATGATAGTAGAGTTCCCACTCTATCAATATGTCACTTATGGATGACCCAAACCATGACACAATATAGAAGTACTGACTCCATATATAGAGGACCCACACCCTAATCCAACAGGGAGGTACATACTCAATCAATCCAATGAGTATGGAGGGGTCACACCTTGACATGAAATGAGAGTATAGTCTCCATCATCAAAAATTATAAGGGGAACTCACGCCTTGATCCAACAGGGGAGTAAAACCCCAAAGGGAACTACCACATGGGTAGAGAGCATGCACCCATGATGTTGGGTGTCCCATATCTACCAAATATGATATGTAAGGGAAACCCACTTCATGATTCACTAGGGAAGTACCAATCCCAATGTCCCTCTATAATAGCCACATTGATATATACAAACATCCAAGTGCCACTAAAAGGAGAGTCACTCTTATCATACCTCATATTGAATCACTACCATGGGTAGGGGAACCATGCAATGTTACAACATGGGAGCAACACTCAACCGACTGTAACATTCTAGGAGACCCACATCCTAATTTGATAGAGAATGGTACCAACCAAAACATCAAGGGAATAATCCAACCAGATCACTAACCATGGATAAAAACCACTATTATTGTGTCACACATGAATACCTGCAACATAGTATTACATAGGCCATTATGGAGGCCCCCATCAGGCTATATAGAGAACAATTCTAAGTATATCCCACTCATTAGTATGAATCTATTAATTGGAGAATGATAAATGCATGGCGGAGGATCCAAATAAGATATTTTGAATGTACGTAGCCTGCTTTGGGATCACAGAGCCTGTGAACTTACCCATAATGTTTGTTGTGTCCCCCTACTTACATGGAATGGATTTTTATGTATGCATAAACATCATGTATATGTTGTGTTCTATGTTTCCTACCTCACTCATCCATTATCCTTGTTCTTCCTCCATGTGGTTTGGATATCTGTGTCACCCACATGGAATGTCCCACATGGTACATGACGTGCGTCGGAGGAATGACAACTTGGTCGTATCATTTTTTCATGCTCATTTTTGGAACCTCATTCCATTGTTTTTTTGGCATTGTACTTTTATGTCTCCATGTACTATCACATGATATCCATGGTCATGTCAATAGACCACATGAAATTGGATCACTACATGGAATGTATCCCTAGTATAAGGAAAGTAGTCCCCAAAAGTCATTTTCCCAAAACAGGAATCACACACAATGTGTATCACTGGTTTACACGCATTGTAAAAGGGAATTTCAAAACAAATTTCTCTGTGAGCCACCAGATTTACCCTATTTATCCCTGAAACCTATAGAGTGACCCAGAAATGAACTCAAGAAATCATAATAGGGATATTAAACATTTAAATAATGTAACTAGTTGGGATAATGACATAAAACTAAAATCTTTCTCAAGGTTGTCAAATGTTTAATCTTCACGTCAAAAACAATGCATAGATAGTGATTCTTCTCAAACTAATAACGATATAGGTCAAAAATTTGGATAAATGAAACCTCTTCTCATAAATTTATCCTTTTATTTTATATCTTCCAATGGTGGAGAAGGGATGGTTGTGCCTCCCATTGGGACTTTCACATGAAAGGTGTAAGGGTGAGGGACAAATTGATTCAATGAAATTAAATAAATTAAATCCATTTTAACACCCCATTTCTAACTCAACATTGGTTGAACACCCAGTGATAAAAAATTAACTATTGTGCCTAAGGTAAACAAGAATTTCTAAACATAATGGTGGTTTTAGAATTCTTTTTTGAGACTCCTCTCTGGTGTTATTTCTCATTTCAAGAGAAATTGTTTGTGCATGAAATAATATATTCATTATTTTCAATACGACAACATTAACTCTCTAATGGCCCTAAAATCCCATGCTAACTCAACTCATAGCTTCATAAATATTCAGGAAATATTCTAACATCTTACAAGTCAAAAACCAAGTCATAAAATTCTTCATTACTTAAGAATATTCAACCCAAAAAGAAACATCCTTGTCACAAGGTAATGAAATTTAGAAACCCACTAGAATTCCCATGCTAGTGAGCTTGCCAAGGGTTACCAATCTATATACAATAATGTGCTCAAAGGATCCACCATGTCCAAACCACAACCACCTCCTACTCTAACCATGTTGACATCATTGGAAAATTGGTACATGTCTCCATAGATATGAAAATTATGAAAACCCCAAGAAATAATGTCCATCCGTAGTCATAGGGTCTTGGTGTACACCAACTTTCTATCCTAACAAAATTAACGATGTAACCCAACAATTCATATCTACCTGTGGATGAATTTAACTATGACCTCCTCAAGAGTCATTCAAACAAGGTTGATGCCGACTACCTGAGGGGTAAAACTGATAAAATAGGGATAACCATGTGTAAACATTGGGTCTTAATGGGCCCTTCATTTGTGAACCATAAAGCTGTAACACATCTGGCTAACCTAGAAAAACTACCACACCCACTAGTGTTATCCCAAAAATGTATGGATGGTAATAAACCAATACAAAATATTGAAACATCATAGGGTATAACTCAACATCTAAGGAATGTTTATATGAATGTCTATCTCTCAACCAGGACCACCAAGTATAAGGGTTGAAAATAAAATTCCAATATAAATGTCAGGGACTACTATGACTCTCTGGGAAACAACCATTCCTACAACACTAATGTCCTCAGATCTATTCCACTACACATTCATTGTATCTACTTTCTGTAGAACTGACTCACCCACATGGTATTGATCACATCACAAAAAAAAACCATTCTCTGTTGGGATAGCATACCCCTTTTATGTGAGTGTATGAAGATGTCAACAACACTAAAATATGGTTCTACTAACACCACATGCAAGCTTGATTCATCATTTAGAAATAAGAACAATGAAAATAGTACCAAACAATACTGACTAGAAATAATAATAAATAAAGTATAAAAGACATAGAAGTACCTCTATTCATCCTCAGAGCCTCTGTAAAATCGCCATACAACCTGTATTTATCCTCACCCCATCCTTCTACTTACTAATCTCGGAATGAAACATCTAGGGGTGGGAAATAGATCGAACCATCTCCAACTAATTACTACATCCTCTAATCTCCTCTTCTAATCTCCTCCTCTAATCCCTCCATCATATAGAACTCCATGCTCCGAACATTTCCACTATCGAGGTGGTCAATCAAACGGAACCCTCTCAGCAGCACAATGGGTCAGTTTATATCTATAAATATTTCCCCATCCAATGTAAGCATATCACTACCTCTCTTGATGCTGTACAGATCCTTAGAGTGGCTCATGTCCAACTAGCCCACATTTCAGTTTTTGGCCATGGGTATGCCTCCAACTCTTCAATCCAATTATCATCCATCTAACATCTTCTGTAGGCATATTAGCCTCATAACTTCCAAAGCGGAAAAAATCTTCTTATACCTCTTCCACGATTCTCTTTTATACCATATCTCACTCTAGTATCCCAAATCAAAGGGAAGGAACAAGGAGTCCACACCTACTCAGATGTCTCTATAGAGGCCCTTATGAAGTCATGGATCTCTAAATAATGAGCTTGAAACTAATCCCCGGGAGAATCATGAATGGAATTTTAACCTCACCAATTACAATTCTATTTTCAAACTAATATACCAAAGAAATTAGATGTCGGTGATTATGTATAGATCTCAACATGGCGGGGTAAAACTCTTCCCTAAAGAGCCACTGAAATTAAATGCAAATGAGTATCACTTTGTCTTCGACTTTCATCACCAGAATCCACCATCGGCAGATCACACCCAAGAGAAGAATCCTCTATTGGTCCCTCATCTTATCAGGAGGTTTCCTCACAAGGTGCAAAATGCACGTGACTACCTCAAGAAAGTCATGTGATGCTTAGTGGTCTAGATCACCTCGATACCTAATATGTATCTACCTCTCAAACTCATGGAGTTAACATAGCCTTCACATATCCTCTCCCTGAATTTCTGGAAAAATTGATTTCGCAATAGGTGCCAGCTCAAATGGATGACAACCCGGAGGTATAGATCAGATCTCGTTCTCTACACCAATGCCACATCATGGGGTAAATTGTCATCACAATCAAACCATGGAACCCTATATGTATATCCTCATAGTGGAATACAGAATCAAAATCACAATGTGTCAGGGTAAAGGATTATATCTGGGGAGATAACTCAAGAAGGACAAAAAAACCCCATAACCCAGACCTATATGATTCATTTACAAAAATATAAATTCTACATGTGTCACAATGTACTGAGTTAAAATTTAGGTTATTAGATCTCTCGTGAATTAATATGTCAGCTGACTCCCTAAACCCAAAGTCTCTAGCCAAAAAACTGAACTCAAAACGCATTAACATTATTGGTATGGAATGCAAACCAAGCTCACGACACGGTGGCCCTAATGTGAAACCCACTCTATTTCCAATTAATTAGGACCCTAACCAAAGGGTCGCAATACACAAATCCCCAAGACCACCTCCTAAAGGGTAGTGGATATAAAATTATTTTTAGGAGGCCTATCACACAAATGGTTTGACTTCTGCAAAGGTATTTATACAAACACACCAACAAAACCCTCTACGAAATAATGAACATATTTAAAAATCTATAATGAAGAATGCATGAATAAAACTACTAGAAACAGGATTACAAAATAAAAAATAATAGTGTAAAAATAGAAAACAAACTCCAACCAAAAATTGAAAAATCATACACCATGATTATATGGAGGAGGTCACTGTCAAATGCAGTGGTTGGAGTCTCCTCATGCCATCTCTGATAAATACCTTGATCGGTCAAGCTTATTAAGCTCTTTTCATCTCAAGTTCTTCAAGGACTCCAGTATAAGTTAAGTGGTCCTTGCAAGGTAGTACACATGTGGGTAAAACTTGTGCACGGATGGGTATTACAATACTAAATATGCAGCCTAAAATCCCAATTGAAAAGGAGGAAATTAAAAGGAAATAGTTTGCTCGACCAATATAAAGGGAACCAAAATGGTAGACAAACAACATCTCAAACCACTATCTGGTATAAATGACTTCTCATCTCAATCCATAAGGGGTGTCAACCTAGATATGTGGCAATACCTCCACAACTCCCAGAATTACCAAGATATACTCATCTCAGACTCCAAGTATCATAAGGTCTCAACCACATAGTCACCTATAAAATTATAATAAAGGCTAAAAAGGGAACACACAAATAGGAGAACACACTCCCTGAATTCATCCAGCTCTAATTGGACATTTATGAGAGATAAATTCCAATGTAGAAATTACTACCATTACTAATCGAACACCCAAGTGAACATGCTCCATTTGGAGAAAATCCCCCGGTCATATTCTAGTGCCTGCTCTAGAGGTCTTGTCACAACTACCCTATGTGCTACGCAAGACTGTAAGAACACGATTGGAGAGGTCCTCCCCTCACCAGATCACAAGGTTGAGGAATAACTACTCCAAAAAATGAATAAGTTTCATTTTATATAATAAGATATAATAGAGGGACTAATACCTCACAATCACCCCATATTAGAGGGAGTAATATCACCTATGCATCCTGAGAAATATCTATCGCTATGCTATAGAGTATTTTTCACCTCAATCCATTGAAGGAGAATGAATACTAACCTGGAATTTGATATAATATAGTGGAGGTGCCTAATCATTGTAAATTTCCTCCACAATCATGGGAGATCTTAATCACTTAGAGATTCATCTCCCCAATGCTACTTAATGATGGTGGTGTACTACTCTGTAAGTGATAACCCATACCCTGGTATTCTAGGATATTACCACTGAATAGAGAGAGGATCGACACCCTGAAATGATAAGGGAGCACTACAATGTTTTTTGACGACCCACAATCTGATAAAATAGAGGAGTACCACTCTATTAGTATGATTACTATAGGGGACATGAACCATTTCATGACTTTCGAGAACTGACCCC
The DNA here is from genome assembly GCA_963277665.1 of Viscum album. Taxonomy (NCBI): domain Eukaryota; kingdom Viridiplantae; phylum Streptophyta; class Magnoliopsida; order Santalales; family Viscaceae; genus Viscum; species Viscum album. Next base: position 1,704,032,578 of record OY728143.1, on the reverse strand, counting down.
AGATAAGAGGACCCACTCCCAGGTCTGACATGGGAGTACAAAATCTTCCAGAACAACATGTATGGAGGACCCTTTACCTGGTACAATATATGATTTATAACTCTAAGGATATAGGAACCGCACCCTGGAACAACATTAGAGTACCCACTCAATCTATATGTTGGATATGGAGGACCCACTCCCTGAAATGGAAAGGGAGTACAAACATCATGGATAGAGGACATGCACCATTTTACAATAAGGGAGTACCATCTCTTACTATAAAATGATTATTGAGGGCTCAATACTTGAAATAGTATATGTGATAATTCTCCAACTACACAAATGATATGGAGAACCCGTGCCCTACTCAGGAAAGGGAGTACCACACCTGAGAGAAATACCATGAGGGTAGAGAACCCTCACCCAAGATGTAGGGATTACCATCTCTACCCAAAACAATAGGTATAGGATGCATGCACTCTGATATAATAAGTGAGTTCTAGTCCTATTTGCTGTCTCTAAGAACCAAACTGATCTGTAGAGTTGGCCAAGATACACTGAAAGAAGCATCATGCATATCATAACTCTCATCATAACAATGCCACTGTCAGAGCACCCATTACCTATTACAATAGGGGAGAACCTCTCTACCGGACTAAAGAGTCTTGGGGACTGACATCATATGGTGATAGAGAAGGGTACCAACCCTAATTTCATCCCAATGATCCACCCTGATCAGTACTCATGGGTAAGCATAACTATTATTTCTTCATAATCAAAACACACTGAGTCATAAATTGTATGCCACTATAGAAGCCCCCATAAAATTCTACCTGGAAAATTGCCCATGAAATCCCACTCTCATTCCTGAATCCTATTCCCTTAAAAGAAGATACATATTACAGAATATCCCAAGAAGATATTAAGAAAGAATACAATGTTCAATAGGAACCACACAACATGTGAAACCACCCATGCACCTGGTCGAGTTCCCTTCATGCATGACATGGATAAGATTATAGGCATTCACGGGTTGTATAGGCTGTACACAGAATTTTTTGCCTCACACATCCCTCTACCATGTTCTTCCTCCACATGGATTATCCAGATGTATCTCCCACAGGGTGTGGACCCCATTGTATATGGAATGTCCAAGTTAAACGACCACATGGTTATGTTGTTTTCCATTTATCATGTCTAAAACTCCATTCTTGTGCATGTTGTCAAAGTACATATACAAAAACAAGTAATATAACTCAACTTCCATGGAAATATCATCAGAAAACATTACATTTCATTAATACATGGTGTTTCACCCAGATACACATCATGTAGTCCTTAAAAGTCATCTTCTTTGAATGAGAAAAACACATGACATGTATTATGGGTTTACAGATCATGTAAATGAGAATTGTGACTAGAAATTCCTTGTGAGCCACCCAATTTACCCTACATTTTCATGAAACCTATTGATAAATTGAAAAGGGATCTCTAGAAATCATATTAGGGATCTACAACCATAAAAAAGAAATAAAAAATGAGATCATGACTTATAACTCAAATACTCCAACCTCTTGGAGAAATGTTGAAGCTTATATTCCAAAACAACATATGGATCTAGCTACTCCATAATCTGATGATGATCATTATCAAAAAAGGGGATCAAATGACACCTCATTGCCTTGATTCAAACTCAGGTCATCTTTTTTCCTTACGGTAGAGGATAGGTCTTCAATTATATTTTTGCAGTGCACACAAAATGGGGAAGGGTAGGGATAATTGTTTTAATGATATTAAATTAATTTACTTTATTTTAACGCACCTTCACCTACTCACTTTTAGTCAAACACTCAACTCTGAAAATTTTTATATGATGCCTATGGTAATCAAGACATTATAAACTCAACTAGGGTCTTATAATTCATATTTGAGATTCATCTTATTGATTATTTCGTGTTACAATATAAACTGCATGTTCATGACAAGAAATGTTTAATATTTTGAATATCGATGTACCGAGGTTCTATCATCCCTAGAATACTTGTCGACTCAGCACCTAGCTTTAAAAAAATTCCTATATATATTCCAACGTATTACAAGTCATGTCATGTATAATTAAAACATGAACTGGATCGAGCATGTATTTTAATAATAATGCACCATGAAAGAAATCATGTAGATTAAAACGTTGAGTAGTATATAAAATCAATAGGCCATTGCTCCAATTAATTATAGTATTTCAAAGGGCATGATGTACCTATGGAAAATATTTTCCGATTTAATAAATATTTAAACAACTTTATATGTGGAATCATTAAATAATATATGATATACAACATTAAATTCAATGTATTTCCTTAGATTATTATCATAACTCTTTGGTCTACTATACAATTATTTAATATAATATAGAATATCCTTTACATTAATATTCATCTCATCAAAATTATCCAGGATAAATACCTTTCTCTATTCATATTTTTCACAAAATTATTTAGTGAGAAACTTCTTCTCATACATTTTTTTATATGGGGGCATATAGATACTCAAATGGAAGAATTTTCAAATTAATATTACACCAAAGGTAGGAAATGCTCCCACATAACATGGAAGTCAATATAACATGATCTCATGATGTCTTACAAAGTATGGATAGTTCATTTAGTCTACCAATAAGTCTAGGGATGATATATGATGCCTAAATATATCTCGGTAAATGGTTCCCTTCAAAGAATCCTCTTTAACGTCAATGTGAATTGACGTTCACGATTAGACACAATAAAAATTGGATACCCTTGAAGCCTTAAAATTCTATTGATATAGATATGGTAATGTACCTCAGTTTTATTTCTTATATTATTTCTATGAAATGAGAAGTCATAGTAAGACAATAAATTATGATCCATATAACATCATTCATCCTTGAATTATTTTGGATTTAATTGAAAAATCCCACTGCAATATGGTCCAACATCAATATATGTATAAGGTGAGTGTTCATTACTCCCCTAGGATGTTATCTTTTAGCCTTAATTCATTTGACATACTCTACATCATGAAACATTGTCCAAAATTTCCTAGTACAACCCATCCCATCATAAATATTTTCTTTAATCCATATACATATTTATGCACTATGGTTTAATTACTAATATTATGCTACATGATTCTTCTAGTAGTTTCCTTTTCAGGTCTGATATGGATTGACTTTATAAACTGTTCCATGTCCATAGATCTCTATCATATAGATGATTTCTATCAATTTTATTTTATTCATTTCGGTAATCATCCATTTTATGTCCTCTTCACCATATTTGGACTTATATAACATTTCTAGTGAGGATTTATTAGTAATTTCATTAGAATGGAATGACGGATACCCATTCCTAGTAATCACCATAACTATAATTACATGATTTCTATATATGGTATTCTTGTTAATACCCATCATGGTTATAGAGCTATGGTCTATCCTACTCAATGCATTAGCCACCATGTTTTCCTTCACGGTTTGGTAGTGTATCAAGAAACCATTGTACTTGAGGTGTTCTGCCTATCATTATTTTCACTTATTGATAACCATTTGAGAAGAATTATACTTATATGAATTATGGTCTATGTAGATCCCACATCATTCAAAATAGATGTATTGTCCCTATATATTCAAATAAAATATCATGGCATCAATTTCAAGCCCATTAGTTAGATAATTATATTCATTGATTTTAATTTTATTAGTTCTTATAAAATCACCCTATCATTTTATTATTTTGAAATAACTAAAAATTATTTTGAATAAATCACTATAAGTTAAAGAAACTACCATAATTGATTGTAGTTTCAAAATTGGGGAGTTAACTTGTCTCATATAAATGACTTCAAGACATTACATTAATTCCCATAACAATGTTAATTTAAACCATTTTCATGATAACATTGTTATATTGTTGGTTATCCAACTGAAATAATTGAAAATTATCGACGGTTAACTAGTAAACCTATGAAACATCAGATCTGAATTATGTTAACTTTTTCATTCAATTCTATGAACACCTCTTTATTTTATGGATCAATATATATTTCATTATTGGAGGAAATATTTGACTGAATATGAACATAATTGACAAAATATTTGTACTTACTATGCATCCCATATAATTACATTTTTTTAATATCTCTAGAATTTTTTGAATATAAATCTCATGCTCTTCAAATATAATATCTTATATGAGGATATCATCAATTAATACCACCATAAAGTTATCATGATTCTCCTTCAATACACTATCTAAAAAATCCATAAAGATAGAAGGTTAATTATTCAATCCAAGAAGTATTACCATAAAATAACCATGATCATTACATTTTTACAATATCACATTTGGTATATCATCCTTATTAACCAATAGTAAAAGAAAATTCGAGAAAGGATCAGTCATAGAAATGTAATTTTTTCAATGAATTTTACAATGAAATCGTTAATGAGTGTAAAAAGATAATTATTCTTTATAGTATTGGAAATATTCACCCTATAAGCAATTCATAATTTTAGGGACCCATCTATATTTTTATGAAATAAAATAAAGACACACCACAGTAAAACACTCGGAAATATAAATACCATATCACTCAAATATTAAAACAGTTTCGTCACCTCTACTGACTCCACTAGTTCTATTTTGTAAATTGATTCAAGAATGTGATCAATATTTAATATAACATATAGATCTTGTGTATGACTAGTTATTTCATCTATATAAACATCAATTGATTTTTATACCATTGGAACATCCTCTATTCATAGTATATATTTAACATCTATAAACTTCAATTGATATTCCTCACTATCCATATTTTCATTATATATAGCTGTTGAAGGAGGATTTGAAAACAACTTTGTTAATTATGTTTACCTCTAAATATAAGGTAATCAAATTCAACTATGTTATTAGAAATATGAATCTCTTGGAAATAAATTTTCATAATATTATTTTAATGAAAACTAATAATATGAATCATATGTAATTCAACAATAGGTATCATAACCCAAAATTTATATAGGGTACATCGATGCATCATAATTAATTTATTTTGACACATATATGTTCCCAAAGGACTCCAACTTGTTGTCCTAATTAATAAATACTTAATAGGGTTGTGGGGATGTATCTAATGATTTTGGAAAAATGTGGATGGAAAAAACTATTATGATTATCTAAAATCCAATAAATCATTAGCTATCCTTGTGGAATAGATAAATATACATGCAACCAGACTATTATAATCATTAACTTCGACCACGGTACTGCATAATTTTTTCCATTCACCTTTAATATGTCTATAAGTAAATTCACATAAAGTTTGGGGAATTACTTCGCATAATTTACCATATACATATTGTTAAAAAATTTAAAATCAATATTTTCATTCTTTCCCAGGAATGTTTGAGTGTGATGACAATTTTCTCTACACATGTAAAAAAAATCATTTTCCCTTCCTACAATCCCCAATGTGTTTCATTTTTTAGTTAAATAATTTAGAAAATTACATCATTTCATTCTATCCCTTAGTCACATTATTCCCTATAATTATCATCCAACCTCTTCATCTATTGATTTAAACTGAAAACATAAGTCCAAAAGAAGTTGTTTTTTATCTTGATGGTTTTGGACACTATTTATTTATACAATAAAATTGACTTAGAGACTAATTCTGTTATAAGGATTAGTTTTCTACAATTAAATAAATTATCAATATTTCTTATGTCTATTAATATAGTCCATATAATTATAAAATATCCCTTTAATGTTACCCTCATATTTAGTAACATTTTCATCCACCTTTTATCATTGATTAAGGAACTACTTTTCCATTTGTATATTATTTAGATGAGGAAAGTATTTTTCATAGTATACATATATTATGGTTTTTAATTACATAAACATGCTCTAATATTCAACTCTAGTGTTTTTAAATATTGAACACTGTTAGTCTGTATATACTTTTCGATGATAGACCACTATGATGACTTTTTTTATTTTTACTGTATCGTAAGAAGAGAATGATATCCTATAAGGAAATTTTCCATTTTTCAGCTACCAATTGATTTGTAGTTTCATTAAATTCTAGAATATTTTTTACATAAAATTAAAAAAATAGTTCTATAGTATTTTGGATTAGCATGAATTTATAGATAGGTGATTTTATTTTTCATAATGTGGGCTAAAACCCCAATATAATTAATATTTTACTATCCTCAACTCCAAAATTTATTAACATTTTTAGGGGTAATATTCCTATATTTTTAATGCGTGTTGAGACAGGTCTAATTCATCCCATTATTCTCCAAAAGTCTAAAATTTCATAAACTTAATTATTTACATTATATTTAATTATGAATTATATTTATAATATTATTTATAGTGAATTCCCATGAAATAATTTAGGTTTTACCTAAAACAAATTTTACCTTTTTCCACAAAATCTAATTTCCATAGTTGATTCAATATTACTATGATTCAGAAAACAACATATTATTCTATAAAAACCCATAGATGTTAGTTTTTACAAACTAAATTTGTTCCAAGGAAAGAATTGTTTAGAAATTTGTGAAATAAGATACATAAATTTATATTTTAAAACATAATATTCATGATGATCATGTTGTAAGAACATGATTAACCCTCCAATAATATTTGAAAAAATTCAAAATAGTTATCCACTTTGTTTCAAGTGGAAATGAATAAAAATAAGGGAGATATAAGATTAATATTAGGGTGTAATTTATAGTGGAAACATAAAATTTATAAACCTCGCATAATTTATATTCAAATAATAATTTAATAACATGAATCCCTAAACAAATAAAATAGATGGAATGTTAAATCTATGATAAAAATAAAATGATCGATCAAAATGATCATCGATCTTACACTCACCAAATGGAAAATGATGGAAATCAAATACATATATTTTGGTCCTTGTGAGACTACACTTTCCAATCATGGTAATAGATACAAACCAAAACCCAACCTGTTTCTTCTTGTGAAACATTTAAATACAACAATAAGATATATAATTGTATGCCCCACCCAACACGTAATGAATTAAAATTAATTCACCATAATTGTGATCAAGATCATTGAATCCATTCCATTGGAAACCATAGTAATGATTAAAACTTTTATATATTTATAATTAATAAATATATAAATGTAATACATACCTATTTAATAGAATAATATGGTTGTCTATGATAAAATATTTTTTTCTTCCTTGAAACTGTGGAGTATAATAAGAGTAGCCTAATGTACACATATCAAGTAAATATAGTAGTTATGTTACAAAATATTTTCAAGGTTATACATTGATGATATAAATTAGATTAAATATATTTCATTATTAGGAGGCCAAGGAAACAGTAGGAAATATCATTCATCATTGTTCAATAAAAATGTGTGAATATTCCATAGTATATACCTCACGATTGTCTCCCCAGCGGTGCAATAATATTCCTAATAATGACACATCAAGTTTATTATTAATATTTTGATAAATCAACACAATTCAAGGTGATTAAATCAAGTTGAATATATTCAAAAGAAAAATCAACATTATAATCTTCATATAAGGATGCATTTTCGTTGAAATTCAATAAAATGTCAATTTACCATGAAAAATTCATCCTTTTCACCATGGAGAAGGAAAATGTTGAATAGAAAGAATATGAGAATGGTATAAAAATATATAAATTTCAATTAATTAAATATCATGATTAATAAGGAAAACAATATTCCATGGAAATGTATGTATCACAGAAAGGAATAAAGGTTTCCATTATAACATATATCCAAAAAATTGAAAATTTAGATGGAAGAAGCCCAATTTTGGATTGGGTGTTAATTCCATCATATGATCCTAAAATATTTGCTATTCAACATGATCTTAAAATACCATATGTAAAGGAAATTCAGTATATAACATCTCAAATAGGTATTATATGCACCACAAAAGGGAATATTTTGTCCACAATAAGCATTTTTTTCATTTACGAAGAAGAGAGGGAACTTCATTAATTAATGATTTAGATATTTATCTAATATCTCAAGAACCAAAAACTGATCATTTTTTACCCATTTATATCATTATATTATACTGAATATTGTTTCATATCATCCCTGATATATATGCATTATATTATCTTAGTAGGTTCATAAATAAACCAAAACGTAAACATATTATGATTTAATCAATTGGTATAATGAGGTTTTGTGGTAATATCATTTTACTAGAAGAAAAAATATCTTATTTATTGGTTATTAGTGTTTTATATTATAATTCTATGTAAATTGAATAATATATAATGGATATGAATATCATGATTGATTTGAATAAAACAATTTCGTCTAATCACACATTTATTAAGAAATTTGGTTAAGGATTATCGTTTACTGATCATATCATTAACAGGTTATACAATTATACAATATATATCCATAATGATATAATAAATAACATATTTATTACTTAATAACATCATTATATTTAGCCTTGTAAAGATGTGAAGGTAAGAAAACATAATATGTCGTGGGGTAATACTGTTTATAATGCACAAACAATGGGTTTTTTCTTAAAGGATGACATATATGAAAAAGTAAGGATTATAATGATTGATATAGTAAAATTAATTTTTATATATTATAATAATGTCATATTTTATTTTCGAGATTAGATTTTAAAGATGTTAATTAAGATGAAAACATAGTAGTAGATAATGCTCACATTGAAGAATTGAATTTTCCTTGTAAGTATACCTATAAATGAGGGCCTTACCCAGTGTAATGGTTGAAAAATAATTTAAATTTAATAGATGGTTCTAGTAAGATATAAATGCAATAGTTTGAAGGAGATGATAAAATTAGAGGCATCTCTTGAGGTGATGATGATGATTTCTGTTAAAAAATAAAGGTCAGGATAGTTTAGGAATAAATCTAACATAACAAGAAATAAATTTAATGTATTAATCATTCCAAGACTATAAAATGGAAGGAATTGAATGATAAAAAAGAGGTGTACATAGAAACACACTTCATTCCCTACTATTTTATAAAAAATGATTGTTATTAGAATTTTTATCTATTTTTCGTTTATTCTAATAGACTTTTACCTCAACAATTAATTTCAAACATTAGTAATTTATTTTATTGAAATTATTTAAAATTAAACATTTCAGATAAATATAAATTTTTTATTTCAAATTTTAAAATCTTTTTATCATATTATATTTATAATAATGTTAAAATTTAATTTAATTAAATATACACTTAATCAAGTAAAAATTATTTTTTGATGAAAATTTTCATTATGATTTAAATCTATATATTAGATTAAATTATAACAGAATGTGATTTTAATGAAAAAAATTAATTTATTAAAAAAAATATCTTTTCGGAGGCTCTCATGATAATTAAAATCAGAATTGCATTTAAAAAGTGATTTTAAGACATAATTAATGTTGTTTTTTATTAATGCTACTTTATAAATAGTTCTAAAAAAATTGGAAAATTGATTTATAAATTCAATGGAAATTATAAAATGAAAATTTTTATTACCAAAATTTTTATTTTATTGATTTTTTTCCACAACTAATTCATTTATATATATTGAGATGTTTATAAAGATTACATGTTTTGTGAAAATTTAATTTTTTGACTAAATACTAAACTCTATACAAAAACCGAAAAAATAATAATAAGTTGATTTCGATAATATAAATTAAAAAATGTAGTTTTTTGGTCGTTTTAAAATTTTAAATGAATCTATTATATAAATTCATAAATAAAGTCTCTTTAATGGGAACATTATGTGATAGTGAAATATGTGGTGCTTACTTACTATACTAGAACCCATCTTTTAACATTTATACCTTTACATTTGTTGGGTGAAGCCTAACATTTAATCTCCAACCACCATGGATTGGTATCAACATACTCCTTTTACATAAAACTACTTTGATCTATAAAATTATTCTTCATCCCATATTTTATTTTAGGAGAACTCTTTTCCGACCTTCCTTCAACAATATCACATGACAATGAATATATTTTTTTTCTACTCATTACATCAACATCATTCCAAATATTTCATATTGTTCAAATGAAGTTTATGAACTTTTATATTATATATTATATATTTATAATTTTTTTAATATCAATATTTCAACCTTCATATTTAGTATACTCATTTTCAACAATTTTTTGTGTAAAAAATCTCTAAAGGTTATTCAATATAATCTTTGATACTTTTATATAGATTCTTCCACATCACAAAATTATTTCACTTGTATATAACAAAATATCATCTAGTTATATGTTTTTAAAAATTTTGAGTAATAATGTATATTATATTCTCTTCACCGATTTTACCATATTGATCAAATATTATGCACACATTATTCTCATATTCAACATGGTTCATTATGATTACAAATTGTTGTTGAATAATATTTCACATGACATTATTTGTTTTTAAGGTTTGTATCCCCATTAATATGTTCTCCTATCATTATAATAAGACTAAATTGTGATTCCTATAAACCCAAAAAAACCATTATCATTTTTTAAACCCTCCATTAAAATAAAAACATCCATATATAGTTATCCTTACACCTAAACTACATGTTTATTAAGGTTTTGTATTTTTCTAAAATACATAATTCTTAAGTCCTTATTGACCATTGTTTGGGGATCCAAAAGTATCGAATACTCTTCACTTGTTCCAAATAACTATAAATTTTTATCCTAACTTATTTTCATTATACATAAGTCAATACATTATTTCAAGGTTATACTTTCTAGTGAAAACCAAATTCTGAAAAGTCATGTTTATTATTCTCCTTTTAAATTTTATCAACTACTATTTGGCTTATGTATTCTATCTAGTGATTCAATTATCATATTGAATTGTTTCTTCTGATCATTTTATTCTATAAAAATCCTCATATCATCATCCATGACACACATTTTAGGATTTTCATAATATCCCAATCCATGCATGTAATTGAAAAGTTGTATCTGAATTTTTTATATAATTTCCATTCCTAAGAAAATACACCTTGAGAAAATCATGGTATATCTTCTATAAATAACTGTTCTCATTCACTAACCTAGAGACTTTATTCTTACTATTGAGTAATTATATTATATTCAAAACACATAGGATCAAACCATTTTCCTTCTTCTTGTATTAATTCTTATCTAGTTCAAAATTATTGGATAAATTCCACATTCTTGCACATTCATTTTCTTGATCCACAAACATGTAGAATCATACCTTATATTCCTTCAAGATCATGAAGACCACTTCAGATTCATGTGACTCGTTACCACTACTAATTTAAACCAATTGTTCCTTCATTGATTTATATTTACTACTAACTCCTTAGATTACCTTATTAAAAATGTAGTAATTACACTAATATCAAAGAAACAACTAATGCTACATATAAAATTACATGTTTAATCATGTTTTGATAAATAATTTATTATCATTCTCAAATAAGTGATCCTTTTAATTACATGTTGACATCATACCTCTAATAAAAATCATTTAATAGTTCAATTAAACATTATCAGAGAAAACCTCTTTATCTTTACTTCCATCTTCTTCCAACATTTGAATGTTTATATGGAAAAGTACAATACCTACATATATAAAATTATTCGGATGAAAAATGATATTAAATTTATGTTTCCCTCTATAGAAACATCATAAGAAGTGTAACGTGATCTTATCAAACATCACATCAACATTTTCGTTTGAATATAATCTTCTGGAATCAACTTTTTCCTTTTTTCACTTATGTTTTTTCATTATTCATAACATTGAATATAATTTTGTTCCCAAAAAAACTCTTCATCATTAGGGTGTATTATTTTTTCATCATACAAGTAACAAATATGTTGTGAAATTCATCCATTTTCTGGGTGTTTAAATCATGATTTTCTATAGAAAAAATATATTATTCATATTTCTCTAATATGATCTAAAATATATTATCGACCACCAATATATAATTAAGATTCCTATCATATCCTCCAGTTCTCCTCAAACCATCATAAACCCATGTGAAGAATTAATCGATAGACTCTACATTAAAAATTTATAGGCATTCATAAATAATTTTCCATATTTTCTATTTATCCAATATGAATTTTATGTTTGCATTATATATATTTTAAATATTATTTGAATAATATTTCAATGTGTCGGTATCCAATTAATCTATAAATTCTTTCTAGAATCAAAACTTGAAGAAAATACTTTGGAAGTATATATAAAACAGAATGAAAAAATATAAATGCAGACCATAACAAATGAAATCAAGGGGGTGTAAAAGTCTTTCATTTCAAAAAACAATTATTCACTATATAGATTGCGGGGAACCATTTTTCATTCAAAAAATTAATACTACCATTGATATGTATATATATTATTTATCATCATAACAACAAATCCCCTATAAACATAAAAATTGGAATCTTATTCAATAACATGATTCTAAAAGAGTGAGAGAAACTAAAATATAAATATAGTTCAAAAAACATCATGATATAAAATGTGAGTCTTCATTTTCATAGGAAACCTTGAATAATATGATACAAATTTTTTTTACCTACAAATATTTTGGAAAAATAAAATTTGGATAATAATTAAACCAATCTTAGAATTTTTTGTGATATTTATTATACAGTCGTCTATCATATAAAAGAGTGATTGATCATACTAATTAGAACACATGCACCAAGGAATGTAAAAATATTAGTAAAAATTATTTTCATACTTCTCTACACAAAATGAGTAGCTAATCCATTACAAGATCCACACACACATGATTACATAAAATCTAATATACTCTCCATTATTTATAATAACATGTTGGAATTATCTCTGAACTCATTTAATAATATTATCAATAATTTTCTCTCCTAAATAATTTATGGATAGATTGAGAAAATTTATTTTATAATGATGAAATTGGGGTTATTCATATTCTTATATAGATTTTCAGAAAGATTTATTATAGTTTACCCACTCTTATTCATTTTAAATATTTCCTCAGACATCCGTATTTATCACTACATGTCTGATGTATGATTATTACACCAAAATCAGTGTGTATTCATTCTATTATTCTTATCATTCAACTGTCACTACTATAAGTATTATTCCTATCCTTCTACCTTATTATCTATTTATTTGTGCACTACATAACGTTATACTCACTTATTATCACCATTCTCTTCATCAAACCCCAATCATTATAATACCCGTGATCAATTTTTTTTATTAAATGTTTAGTGAATTTTCCCTTTGATCAAATATTAAAATCAAATTCAATATAAACTAAAATATTCCACTAACTAACCTATAACTAATAAATCATTATTCAGATCCTTTAGATCATTTAAGAACTCATTGTAACCATATATGTTATTAGAGAAGATATAAATAAACTATGAGTATAAATTTGTCATCAATTATCCCCCATCATCAGTTTCACATAAAATCATGAACTCTATTATAATATTTTATTTTCCCCCTAGACCATGATTTATTGAATTCCATTTGAGAATGATTTTATTGAATATGATTTTCAGTGCACCATGTCATGAATTAGTTTATTCTAACCACTCTAAACATCATTATAACCACTTCTAAACCCCCAAACCTCGTGTTATATTCCATAAATATTTTTATAGAAATATTTTATTCACAGAATTAATTATTCAATGGGAGGGAGTTCCCATACTAAAACATTAAAAAAAGATAATCCATTTCAACTCCTTAAAAACAATACTGCTTCATTTTTTTATGACTTCACTAAATTGCCACAAAATTTAACCATGGTTTCATAATCTCCATATTAATTGTTTTATAACTACTCATTTTTGTGAAATGTAATGTATATTACGCATAATAAAATAATTCTTATGTATCATCCTTTGTTTGAGGATATTTCCAATATTCTTAACTTACATGTGATAGCTCATGGATTCATCTATTCAAGGACCCTTATTCTCCCATTAAACTTTTGACTTCTAAAACACCCATTTATGTATTTAGCCAGTGTTTATAGATATTTTATGTTTTTTAAAACTCATATTATATCCACCATTACTTCATTCATATAATTTATAAGCATTTTTTATAACATAGAAAAATTCCCCTTGAAACACTTTTAAAACCACCTGTTTTAGAGTTTATCCCATCATTACCCTTTTCCCATGTTATACATTCAAAAAAATGATAATCAAATCATATTACCCATTTTAAAACGTACCAAAAAATATATTTCATGAGAATCAATGTGATATTTTCCTTCATAGACTGTATACATGAATGTTTCATGAATGATCATGGCGGTGATGTCAACTTGATTTCTGACATTTTCCAACACCACTCTTCAGCATTATAATTCATTCATTTTTCTAAAAATTACTCAAAAACATTGATTAAACATAATAATAAACTAAAAATCAAGAAATATATAATTTTATTCATGATTTATATGTTGAAATAGAATTAAAACAAAAAAATAATATGATCTTCATCTATAAACATCATATATATTGATGGGTTAAACTATTCTTCACATTAATAATTAAATTATATAATAGTATGATTAAATCAGAATAGATTGAATGGAAATTAGAAATTTCATCCAAGAAAGTTTGTTATTTAAATCAAACCCTTAGTAAACAGATGTGAAAATTAAAAATGGAAAATTTTCTTCCATATATATATAGGAGTAACTAGGGGAATAAAAACTAAAAAAGTGAAAATGTCCTTAGTACATAATTTTAAATTAGCTGCCATTTTTATTTTTCATTTTTAATCCCATTGTAATATATAAGAGTAATTTTCAATTTTTTAGGATATTTGACTAACTCATTAATATATATGAGTAAATATTCTCATATGTAAGAGTTATCATGATTTTAAATATATATATGTGTTAAATTTCAAGTATGTGTGGTTATATTTTGAAAAGAGATAAAAACTAATAAAGGGAGAAATAATTATTATATTAGATAATAATAACAATATATAATAAATAAGTGATGAAATGAAATGATTAACTAATTTTTTACAAATTCCATTAATATTTAATTGTCACTATTATCGATGTAAAAAATTTTGAGAAAATTTCCAATTTCTTTGAACATGGATTGATGTGTTAGATATTATATGATGTGTAATATTTTTATCTATTATGTAAGTTTTTTCATTTAAATTTTATAGACAACTATTTTTCTAAAAACTGATTAATGAGTTAAAGAAAAATGGTTATTATGTGAATATTGATTTCATTACAGTGTGTTTTCCATGGATGATCAAAGGCACAAAGATGTGTCCCTAACAATCCCCTGGGGCCTGTGCTGTGACTACCCCAATCCCACCTTACATAGGCTTGGGGCTGGAGACTAGCACCAAATGCGTAATTCCCTAAAACAGGGAAGACATTTCCTTTATAACCTGTAAAGACACACAGTAGATACGATCACGAGGAAATTGAATAAACGACAAGAGAGTACAGTATGTAAAAGGGGGATAGAATACAAGCCCACATGGAAAGTACGAGAAACTGAAAGTATAAGTATAACTGATGAAAAAGTAAAAATGGCCATGGAGTTGTCCTTTGTCGTTACTACTTGAAAGGTGGGTAGGGATCACCTCCTCAGCACTCCACGTCCATCCGTCTCCTCTGTGTATCATCACGCTAAAAGGTCCACCTTCAAGTACCGTCCAGTCCTGGTACTCTCTGCCTCGTTCAGTGATGCCTATCATCTGCATCCAACACACAAAAGTGTGGGCATAGCCCGTGTAGGGGTGAGTATAATGACACTCAGTAGGGACCCCGATACCCTCAAGGTCTCACAAAATCCTACAAGGATAAACCACATGGTACGAAATCAATAGATAACCCCCACTTATGTATATGACCATACATATACCTAAGTTATCAACTAATCCATCTCAATCATGAGGAAATCCTGAAGTTACTGACTCATCTCACAAAGGTATACAACTCACGTCTAGTGTTAGAGATGATTAGATGTATCCACTAAATCATCTATTCTGTCGATCCCCCAAAGGATCCAGGAACAGAAATCAGATTTGTCAAACCCACACATGATCTAGGAATAGTAATCAGAGCTGTCAAACCCACAGAGGATCCAAGAATAGTAGAATAAGATTTTGGTCCCACACATGATCCAGGAATAGTAGTCAGAGCTGTCAAACCCATGTAGGATTCCGGAACTGTAGTCAAATATGTCGAACCCACGTAGGATCAAGTAATAGTAGTCAAGGCACATCCAGCCACAGGGTTCCGCACAAAGCATGCTTGATTCCAGGAGGGTCTACTACTCAATTCAATTACCTTTACATCAACTTCCATGATGTCCCTCGAAATGTATCCCAAAGGTCTGCCACATCATAGGGGTATCAATGCAATAGATGGCAGGTCAATTGGAAGCCAGGTCTGTGGGTTATTAGCATTTTAGTTCTGGGGGCCCGGTTGGATTTGTCCATGATCTAACCTAACCATAACTCAACTATATCCCTAACTCTAGTGGGGTGTACTTAAAGATACTGTCACACCCCATGATTACCAACGCCGCTGACGGTTCGTCAAACAGACGTCAGGTGCCAAAGACATGGCCAAAAGAAGGTAAAGAGGTCGGTAGTGGCCTCGGGTCTGGTCCGACCGGGTCGAACCGGACTTGACCCGACATAGTCTGGCCTGACCGGGCTCGGGTCGACCTGTCTTGACCTGATGGGTCTGGCCTGTCCGGTTGGGAGGGATGGCCCTTGAGTTCGGCCCGGCCTGCTCGACCTAGCCCAGCAGGCCGCGATGAAGGTCTAGCTCGAGCTCGGGGTCTCTTTGGCACCGAGATCCACAAGGGTGAGGCTCAGCCCAGATGGCGCGGATGAGGCCAGTTCATCCAGGCCTCTACAAGGGGGTCCGTGAGCCGGATCGGTAGTCCGGCACGGCTAGGGTGCCGGTTCAGCTGGGTGGCTGGTGCGACTTGTGAGGCCGAGCAACTGAGAGTCCGGAGGCAGCTTGGGAGGTAGTCGGGAGGCCGGTGGGAAAGTCGGGTGGTGGTCAGTTCATATCTGAGCAGGCCAATGGCAGGTCATGTAGTGGATGGGCAGGCCTGTGGGTGGTCGCGAGGCGGCCGGTTGGCAGACCGGCAGGCCGGCGTGCGGCCAGGAGGTGGTCGGGAAGGCCAGTAAGGCGCGGGCCGGCTTGGGGTAGCGGCTCGGCTTGATGAGCGGTGCATCTGGTAGGGGTGGTGCGGGTCATAGAGGTGGAATGTAGCATGAACTTTGTCTTCTCCGTCTTCGTCGCCTCGTCGTTTCATCTCCATGCCGAAGGTCATTACAAACAAAAATGGCGGAGGGATCGGGCCATGTTGGTTTAGCCTTCACCATCTGTGTTTTGGGTGATAAAATTTAGCTCATCAAGTAAGAAGAAAGGTGATATTCAATTTTTACAACCTATGCAATGATTCCTTTCCAACCGAAGAAGAAAAATATGAAAAGGTATATTACACAAATAAACCCCCTACCTTTGATCGTTTTTCAACAATGATGTCACGGAAAGAAGATGAGAGATATCTTAATTTTGTGTGTCTGTCGCTCACTTCCAAACCCGAGATGCATCATCTCATTGATGATGATATGGAGGGTAGGTCATTTAAAGACCTCCCACATCAGTAGGATCAAAGGATGAAGGTCAAAGGAGGTCGTTGCCGGCGTTCTTTGTTGGAAGAACATGTTCTTCATTCTTCGATGGCGAGAGATTTTCTGTCTTCTCCCAAGTTCCACCAAATAGGAAATTCCAACCCCAAAATAATAGATTGAGTTTATCTATTATTTAGTTATTGGAAAAAAATACAAAATGAGCTAATTAATTAGGTTTGCCCCAATTAATTAATCAAGAGGTTGACACCATAAATTCTTGTGCATTGGTTCCATTAAGGTGGAGGGGTGGTGGCACCATTTTGTGGGGAGCTCAGGAGGTTTTTCCCCACTTAATGGGTAGTTCAAGAGGATACAACCTCAAATGGTCCCCACCATATTAAACATGAAGAGGATGTTAGGTTTGAGTGGGCCCCACCACCGTAATTTCTCATTGGAGGTTAAAGTGTGGTGGTCTCCACCCCCCAACTTCCACAAGGAGACTTCGACCAATGAAAATAAAAATAAAGCAACAACATTATTTTTCATTAATTCATTCCGTAAAAACCCAAAAACTATTTATTATTTCTGACCATCTACCATGAGGTAAAAGTATTCTTAAGTGAATATCGGTGTTGCGAGTTTAATGGTGCCCTCAGATTTCAATTCCAAGCACCGGTTCAAATGTTATAAAAGCATGCTCATACGTTTACAGAACAAACCAGAACAAAACCTCAGAAATTGATTCTGGGCACCCCAGGCCTCAGAATTACACGCCGTCAATTTTTGTGGACTCATAAAATTCCCATGTATTTAAGAAAAAAATTCCACAGATATTCCAGGTCTTTACATATGGTTCATTTATTTCAAAAATATTCAATTTTAGATATGAAATCCATCAAAAAAAAATCAATAATCTGTTATCTTTGGTGGGAAGTCATGCCAAGATGTGACACCAAGAAATTTATAGTTCATGTTGTGTAAAGTTGGAAATAAAAGTTGTGTTTTGTAAATGATTATTACACCGTAAATAGAGGAGAAGGAGTACTAGATGTTAATAAATAATTGGTTATCAAACAATAACTCCAAATTCATTACATGACGGTCTATATAGATTCATTAAATGAAAAAGAAGTGGGAGAATATGAAGAGAATTTAATAATAGTTAAAATAATTTGGTAGTTTGAATTGAAATTTTAAATTCATATTAAATCCTGGTGGGTGTTCTCATGTAATTAAAGAAAAATAAGAAAATGAATCATAAATGATTATATAAGAGCCAGAGTGTGTGATGAATGGATTATAGTGAAGGATTTCATATTGTGTACAGTGAATTGTAAAGGGATGAAAATCATATATTGATAATGATATAACTTTTTGAAGTGAATATAGAAGAATAAAAACATGGGTTTTCAATGTTATAATCACACTAAAAATGTTTTTTGATGAATAATGAATATTATAAAATATATATTTATAATTTAGAAGTGTTGGTTCACTATTTAATTGACTAGAGACTATCTAATTAAGGTGAAAGGATGATCCCAACCACGTTGATGATCAATAAAGAAGTGAAAATTTTCCAAATACCTTCCAGGATATATGATTTTTTCATTATATATTATGATTCCAAAATATATCCTTTTCATTTGTACCCACCACATTAATTAGTATGGATAATATTTAGTTGAGTGATTCCAATTAACATTAAGAATTATCTACTAATTTTGATTATTGAACCTTGTTTTACTATCACCCTTGTTTGTTTTCATTACATGGTTTCTTTGAGATAATCCATGTGATCAGTGACTCTAGTAAGTGATTTAATTTATTTTAAAAATAATCATAAAAAATTGAAAAAAAATTCCCTAATTCACCCACTCAAACTAACTACCCTAAATTGTGAAATGTTTTATTAAAAATGAATTAATGTAATCCATGTTTCCACTAAATATTTAAAATCTTGAATTTTAATATTTTTTGTGATTTTGAATTGAAATTTTAATTTATTTTTTCTCTCTATTTATGATGTAAATAAAGGTTCTTGAATCTTTTTTTATGGTTCTCTAGAAAAGTTGTGTCAAGATATGATCCTTTACATCAAACATGGATATTGCTAATTTGGTGAATAAAAAAGGAGTTCAAACATTACATTTGATTAAATTAAATATATAGTAATAAATTAAGATACAATAATAACATTCGTTTGGTATGAAGGATTGGGAAATTATGACTGATGGTTTTACAATTTTTGAACAGGGAACAACAAAGACTTTGGATGATAGAATTAATTTAGTGTTTCACTGGGATATAAGAAATTTAATTCTATCTTCACATTTTGATAGGTTTTTTGAAATAATATAAGGATAAATACTAACTATTAAATTTATTATAAGATATAAATATATATATGAAGGCAATTTTAAAGTCAAAATTATAAATTTAGTATATTTTTTCTTTTTGTATTTATATATTCATATCATTTATGATAGGTCTTCTAATGGATAATTTACAATTTAAAATAAGGTGATGGGAACCATTATTTTTTATGGTAAGACTATAATATATTGAACAAGAGTAAATAAAATACTTCATATCTTAAAGGATTGATTTTGATTCAATTTTTTAGCTCAGAGGATCATGATCTTGATACACATCATCAAGATGACTTGCCCAACATCTTGGTAGGATACAAAATGTCAAATGAATACACTCAAAAAAATCATAATAGATAGTGAGGAAATAACATTAAAAGTTTTAAATAATTAAAGGAACTAAAGAGGAAATTATTTAGTTTATGTTCATATTCATTTGAATATATGTTTATGATGTTTATAGATATCATGTCACTCATCTCAAGAGGAAACAGTTGAGTATAAGATAAATGTCATTGAATTTTTAGATTTGGATGTTTTTTTGTGGTTCTATTGGACATTTTACATAAAATTTTATAAACCTAAAATAATACTAATATGTTAATGAAGAGGAATCCATTCATGATTCGGGAATTATGAGTTCAAAGAACATTAGAAGAGCGAGATATTGATCAACCATTTCAATAAAAAGTTCAAAATTTAGCAAAAGGATTATGAATTTATTAATAAAAGATAAAGAATTAGATTATGTAATAAAAGAAGGATATTAATCAAGTGATAGACATTATAATAAATTTATTTTAATGATGTATTTCATAAAGATAATCAGGGAAAATGAATCAAATAATAAAGAAGAGGTTTCATCATGAAGTGAATAAGAGATACAAAAAAGATAAAATACAGTACATGTAGAAAATGAAATGGAAAACCTGTATATCCATGGATGAAAACATAGATAATGAATATTGGATGAATAATTAACATCCAATATAATAAAAATGTATAAATATGTATTTTGAACAGAGAATGTAAACATCTATAATGGTTTTGGGATGTAAGAGACTTACTCAAAAAGGAGAAGAAAAAAATTGAATTGTTGAATGACTAGGGCATTTAACATGATATAGAAGATGAATATCATAAATATTACATTTTGTGGAATGAAAAATATATCAATAATTTGAAATAATATTTTACTCTATCCTAATATAAGGTGATAAGTTTTTCAATTAAAGGGTAGAATTTTTTTGGAAAAAGAGATATTGAATACAATTTTAATCATGAATAATATCATCCCATGAATCAAAAATTTATTTAAATTTCTATATAGAATGATGAATACTAATACTAGGGGACAAATATAAAGTGATGGATAAAAGATAAGACCATTTAAAATAAATTTTCTTTTAAAAATTAAAAACTTGAAATAAAAAATGATACACAATAAGTGTTTGTTTCAATTTTTTTTTGGCTGTATTTGTTGTCAATCGATTGTTGTGATGAAGAAATAAAAGAAGTTGATGTATGAGAAATCATAATGAAAGGGATTGAAATATATTTTTTTTGTTTTGTGGGTAATAGGTTTTTCATGGGAAGAATAAAAGTGTTCTAATTCACTTGGTTTATTGAAACAATTGTACTACTTTTGGTGTTGATATAAATTTGAATCACTATGAATGTCCATTGTATTGAGAAGAAGTGGATTTGAATGTGAAAACATCTTGATATAAGTATATGGTCATCAGATTCAATCTAAATATGATGAGAAAGAGGTGTTTCTTTTGCTGGAGAATCTGGGGAACATTGAACATGATTGAATTAATTGTCATGATGCATTTTTGATTTGTATTCCATATAAATCATGGGTAGTATTGAATACCTATGATGAAGATTTCTAGAAGGAAAGTTGAGTGAAAGAGATGATTCCAATTATAATAGAATCCTATTCATATTGTTTTTCAAGATAATCAGAAAAGAATCATATTCAAATTTTTTTCGAAATGATCAAAAAAGAATGGTATTAAGATTTTTTTATATCTAGATGGTAGAGAGAAATATGTGGTACCTATTTTATATTAATACAATATGAAAACAATCATATTCAATTTTATCATATCTAGATGGCAGAGAGAAAGATGTGGTACCAATTTTTAAAAAAAAATCAGGAAAAATTTTATTCAAATATATCATATCTAGATGGAAGAGAGAAAGAAATGGTAATGTTGGTTTTTCAAAATAGTCATAAAAGAATGATATCAACATTTTATCGATTTTTTTTCAAAACAATCATATCCATTTTGAAAAGTTGTGCCGATGGAAGAGTTGATGCTGATGGAATATGAGGAATCGATTTTTTTTCAAAATAATCATATCCATATTGTATCTTTGTTCATTCAAAACAATAGTTTCCAAATTATCTTGACTGTGTTTTAAAAAAATTGGATACCGATTTGTAGTAAAAGATCTGGTTCTGATTTGTACTTAGGTGGTGCTGATGAAAAGTGGTGCTGATAAAATAGGAGATGCGAATTGAATAGGTAGTTTCAATGGAATATGGTTCCAATGAAATGTGGTGTCAATTGACATGTGGTTCCTACTAAAATGGGTTCTGGTAGACAAGTAATTATGGTACAAATTGTTTTTCCAAATTATCGTATCTGGGTGATTGTGAAATAAGATATGTGGTAACGATTAAGAATCATTGTTTTTAGACTGTATCGTATCCGAACGGATAATTGTTTTTAGATTATATCATATATGGGAAAATTATTATTTTCAGATTGTATCGTATCTAAGAAGATCACTATTTTCATATTATATCATATCTAGGAAGATAATTATCTTCCGATTGTATTTTTTTCTAGAATAATCATAGCCATCGGTCATATCTAGAATGATCATAACATGAATCATCATAACCAGAATGATCATAGCTAGAAATGATCATATCTAGAATTTTTGTATTCAAGATTATTGTATCCAGTCCATTTGTGTTCACAAAATATCATGCTAGGTTTGAGATGAAAAGAATGAAACAGTAATTAATGGAAGTTACAATACATTCCAATTGAAATCTGGAAATGTTAAAACTAATCTTCCATGAATTACAAGTCATGACTGAAGTCATGATACAAACACAAATTTGAGAATAAAGGTATTTTCTAGAGATTATGTGCTTTCACATGTGGGTAAAGAGAAAATAAAATAAAAGGAGACCGATGAATGAATTTTCCACGGGGGATTCTATCATTTCAATGAGTGTTTTTTTGGAAGACTCCATATCTTTGTGCAATTTTTTTCAAAAGGTATAGAATTTTTTTAAAGAAATTATCTTGATATAATTTGACTCAGATGATCGGAACAATGTATTGATCATTAATTGTAATCGTATTGACAATTAAAATGTGAGTTTTAAGAAGAAGAGGTTTATATTGTGGATGTTTAGAAAAAAATCAAGAAGCATTGACAAATTCATAATTTCTCTGATATTTTAGGAGAAATTCAGATTTGGGTGAATTTAAGTAAGTGGGAATGTGTTTTGGGATTCGTACCTAAATTTTTTTTCAACTATAAAATGAGTATGTAAATTTTACTTTCTGATTATGAAAATTATTCACAACAGATGAGAGAGAGGCTCCAAGTTTAGAGATAGAATAAGATTTGAAGAATATCCAGCTTGACCTTTTTTAAAATTTGTTTATCATATCAGGATGAATTAATTGGTTTCGAGTATTCATTATTGGGTGTTTCCGTATTGGGATTCTTGGGGTGAGGGAGATTCATACTGAGTCTCTTTATCTGTCTCAGTTTTTCAAGTGGTGTTGATTCTATTTTTCATGACTATTGCTTAAATGTTTCGATGTGGTGTCGATTCTAATTGTTATGAGAATTTCATACATGTTTTGATGTGGTGAAGATTCCATTTATTATGACTATTTCATACATGTTTTATGTGGATCTGATTCTATTTGTTATTAATATTTCATACATATTTTCAAGTGGTTTTGAATCTATCCTATTTTATTCAATTGAATGATTGGACCGAGAATAATCAGATTGGCAGCATCATAGTCAGATTAATCGGAAAAATTATTTTACATATTCCAAGAGGATCCTACCTTTCTTCTGGTTGAATAAAAGAATAATTGGTTTTCAATTGAATACATTTAGTTAATTAAAGAGAGGTGTAGGTAACATGAGTTGTTATAAAATAAATTGTATAAACCTATTGTGCTAGGAGGGTGCACATGTACCAGAGGGATTGTTTCAAAGTGATACACAAGTGTAAGGGTATATCCTACTCATTATATCCCATGTATTGTTTTAATAGTGGATTTTATAGTATTGGATCTGTTCCAAACCACACCAAGGACATAGCTGTTCTTTTTGAATACTGATCCTTGTAAATATTTGTGTTCATGTGGATGTGTGTTGACATTGTATTCAGTGGGGAATTTAAATCTATAACATGAGGTGAATGATGTTTCAATTCAAAAGAAAAATCAAATAAAAATATTATCACAAATTCACCCCTTCCTCTCTCAGTGATATGTTACTCTGATAGGTATCTTTCAATTAGTATTAGATGTTGGTTCCCTTTTTTATTCCTTGCTAATGGATAATGTGAAATGTGTGAATAGTTAAGGTATTGAAATCTTTGATGGAAAGAAAAATCATGTCTAGAAAGATATAATTCTTCCAAATATTTTGTCTATTAGATATGATGTTCTTCATGTAGCAACAATTGGGTTTCCTCCCATTGATGATAAACCTCCACATACAGTTGTTGATAAGAGACATCAAAAGAATTATTGAAGGGAGAAGAATGATTTATTTTCATCACTTTCTGAAAATGAATTCTTGTGAGTAAATGGTGTTTTCATATCCAAAGGTATATGGTATAAATTTAAAAACATATATGAAGGAAATACAAATGTGAAGATGCTAATGTAAAAAATATGGATATCGAAGTATGAAAATCTCAAGGTGGATGAGTGTGAATCTTTTGGGGACTTTTTTACCATGGTAAATAACATAGTAAGTACTGTAATATTTATTGGTGAAATGTTGGATGACTCTATTGTGTTTGAAAAGATCATGATAATCCTTCCAAAAAAATTCTATTCAAACAATTCTTCATTGGAAGACAGCGATCATACAACATTATCTCTTGACGATTTTTATAGTACTCCCATTACTTAGAAAATGATATGGTAGAATATTATATAAGGAAAAACTAAATTTTATAGAGAAATTTCATTCAAGGATTCTAATAAATAAAATAAAATTTTCTAAGAAGAAGTAGAAGTTTGAGATTCTGACTCTGAAAATGAAGTATGTAAATTTTTTTATTGAATTATGTCCCCATTTTCTATTAATGTCAAAAGACGTAATGAAAGGTATAATGATAAACTTACATTAAAATTTTTTGGATCTGTATCCACTGGTCATTTTGTTTCCATTTATTTTCATATAGTAAATGAAGAATAAAGTAATGAAGAAGAGATTGAAGACGAATAATGAAGGCCAAAAAGATCTTGGAAGAAAAAGGGTGATAAAAAAATTCTATTCCAAGAGGGAAGATAAGAGGTTATCTAAATCCAAAAATAAGATTTTTTTTATCTAAATATGATGGTAGTGAGGATTTTACAAATTATGGTGAAGATACGGCGTTTATTTCAATAGTTAATGAACAAATTTTTTTCAGTAATGAAACTAGTTGTGCTGATGAAGAAGAAGAAGAAGGGAGAAAAGAAGAATATGAAAATTGAATTGGGAATGCTGATGAAAATATTATTATTGAAATAATAAATGATGAAAAATTTAGAAGTATTATTTTTGATGAAGATGATACTCAAATTTTGATGCATTT
The DNA here is from genome assembly GCA_963277665.1 of Viscum album. Lineage (NCBI taxonomy): Eukaryota > Viridiplantae > Streptophyta > Magnoliopsida > Santalales > Viscaceae > Viscum > Viscum album. The sequence continues at coordinate 1,704,006,601 of OY728143.1, read as the reverse complement.
TAAAGAAGAATTGAAAGAATGTATAAGAAAGATCAGAATACACGAAAAGAAAAACAAAAATTTTGATGATGAATGCTCAAGAAACCAAAAATGTTTTGTTCGTGAGAAAAAATATGGTTAAAGATATTGATTATTTTAAGAATTATTTTGAAGATGAAATGAATCGTAATGTGCATTTGAGAGTAAAGTCTATTGCATAAGAAGATGATTTGGAACTTACCCCACAAAAAACTCTCTAAAGCTGAAAGGAAAAGACTTATTTCCCAAAACTCTATTAGTGAAGATGGTGAATGTTCTTGTAATGAGAAACATGAGAAGGTTCAACAAATTATACCTTAAAATGTAGGAAAAATAATATAATTTTTTTGAAAATAAGAAATATGGGAATTTTATGTATGTATCCAGGACCAACATGTTTTGGAATTCATAAGTCTCAAAGAACCCTGAGTCCAAAAATGATCTAAAAAGTATCAATATGGATATGTTTCCAATACATATATTTCCTATATTGTTGAAAAAAAGGAATAATCCAGTTGATAATTGAAAAATTGGAGGATTGTAAAATAAAAAGAAGAAGGTGACTGAGAAATACATTCACAATTCTAGATAGTATCCCTGTTTCTAGAGAAAATACACATTTTATGGATATTTTTGTTATTATAGTGGATTTGGAAATGCAGAGAATATATGTTGGTTCAACCAAAAAAACTACGATTCATAAAAAAAGTTAAGGAATTCATGGTTTCAGGTGAAGCCAATTCTCTCAAAAGAAGAATCCATATAAGGTTGTTTTTGATTAAATCCGAGAATAATGAAGTAAAGATTAAAAATAGGTTCCAACCATTGGAAACTATTTGTGAAAGGTTTGAGAAACCTCGACACCTAGAGATAGAATGCCTTTTTTATTATCGGTAAAAAAATATTATTAACAACTCTCAGAAGTTAGATGTTTTGTAAGTCAAGATAGATAGATCTGATAAATTTGAAAAGAAAGAGTGTGTAGTTGTTTGGCCAGAACACATCAACCTGGCTAGGAAATTGGAGGATTCACAAAATAAAGTTAAGTAAGAGATAAATAAGAGGACTTCTAAATATATGACAAATGAGGACAATATGGAATAAGTAGATGGTGAAAATGAGAAATAATATAATGATATCAAAACATGTTCAACTATCTTTCCAAAGAATAATATTGGAATGGGCAACATGGAACAAACTGGTTGTAACAAGGATGTTCCTAAATATGAAGAAAAGGAATTATCCTCGTCATAATATTCAATATATAAGAATAATGTTGGTACAAAACATGATATGTATTAACAACAAGAAGATATATTATCCAATGAAAAATACAAGAAGAAGAAAAGGAAGGCAATTCTGAGAGATGATTCTTAGTCCTATTGTTGTTTCTAAAAAACAATCAAGGTTCTTTCTTATTCCAAATATTTTTGTATACCTATGCTAACTTTTATGGAATTAAATGAGTGTAAATAAGAAAGATGGAATTTATTAGTCTCTTACATATCATAAAAATGAATGTAATGATGATGAGAGAAGTTTTTTTTTGATAAGTTGTGTTTTTTTGTATATGATATTTCTAATGTGTTTTTTGATATGGGTGTAGGTAACTTTTGTCTTAGGAAAATTCCTTCATGGTTTTCCCCTATTCATGATAATTTTGAAAGGGGATTGTAAAATGTATTACATGAAATTTTTGTTAAGGACAACATTGATCACCTTGATTATACACTCTTTTTTTCTACACCGGGTTCTCTCATGAATACTTAGTGTTGTTTAATTAAAGGTTCGTTGTTTGGGAAATCATATTATACTCTTGTTAAATTAATATACCAAACTCTATAAATTGAGATGACATATGAATAAGCGGTAAATTTATCATGATGTCTCATTTGAATTTGGTTGTCAATAAGGGGGGAGATAAGATAAAGGGGGAGAGAAAAAAATTAATAGGGGACAAAGAAAGGGGAAACCACTAATTGATTTTATCGATGTGTTGAAAGTGGTTATTTACTAAAAATACAAAGGGGAAGATTGTTATGCCAAAATTATGTTTTGGTTGTATTTTTTTCCATTTGATAGGTATGATGAAGAAAGAATGGATGTAGGTGAACGAGAATTTAGAATTAATGGGATTGAAAGAAGTTTTCTATTTTTTGGGTAATAAGTTTTTCTTGGATAGAAGAAATGTATTCTAATTCACTATATTTTTAGAAACAACTATACTACAGGTTATATTGATATAAATATTAATCACAATGAAAGTACATTGTAATGAGAAGAAGTGGCTTTGAATGTAAACACATCTTTCTGGAAGAAGATGGTCATCAAATTCACTCTAAATAAGATGAGAAAGATAGGATTGTTTTGCTGGAGAATTAGAGTCACTTGGACTACGATTGATTAAATTTTGACAATGCCTTATAGATTTTTATTTCATATAAATCATGATTTTTACTGAGAACTTGTGTTAAAGACATGTTAGATGAAAGGGGAGTGAGATAGATGCTATAAATTGTAAAAAAATCATATTCACATATTTTTTGAAAACAATATGAAAAGAATCATATTCATATTGTTTTTCACAAAAAATAGAAAATAATAATTTTTAGATTTATCATATATATATGGAAGAGAGAATGAAGTGGTTCCAATTGTTTTTCATAACAATCAGAAAATAATCATATTCATATTTATTGTATCTGGATGGAAAAGATAAAGAAGTTGTTCCATTTTTTTCAAAAAAATCAGAAAATAATTGTATTTAGATTTATCTTATTCGGATTGTAGAGACAAAGAAGTGGTACTAATTATTTTTCAAAGAAATCTAAAAGTAATCATATCCAGATTGTATCAATTGTTTTTCAATACAATCATATCCATTTTGAAATGTGGTGCCAATTGAAAAAGTGATTCTGAGGGAAGATGAGACATTGATTATTTTTAAAAACAATCGTATCCATATTGTATCAATTGTCATTGAAAACAATTGTATCCATATTGTATCATTTTTATTTGAAAAAATTGGATACCAAGTAGAAGTAAAACATCTGGTGATGATTTAAATTTAGGTGGTACTGATGAAATGTGTTGCCTATGGTATTGGTGATACTGATTGAATACGTGGTGCTGCTGGAAGATGGTGCTGACAAAACGTAGTTCTTATTGAAAAGTGGAACCAATTGAAAAGGATGTTCATATAAGTGTAATAGATCGTACAGATTATTTTTCAAAATGAGAATATCTGGGTGAAAGCAAATGAATTGACATGGTACTTATCAAAGATCAACGTTTTAAGATTGTATCATATCTAAGTAGATCATTATTTTCAAATTATATCATATCCAAGATGATCATCAGTTTTAGATTGTATTGTATCTGGTCTGATCATTATTTTCAGATTGTATTGTATCTGGATAGATCATTGGTCTCTGATTGTATTGTATCATATCTAGAATAATCATAACATGCGATCGTATCCAGAATGATCGTAACCAGAATGATCCTAACAAAAATGATTGTAACCCGGAATGATCATAACCAGAATGATCGTAACTAGAATTATCATCACCAGAAATGATTGTATCCAAAATGATTGTATCTATAATGATCATATTCATGATGATCATATCTTGTCCATTTGTATTTATAAAATATCATGCTTGGGTTGAGATGAAAAAAAATCATGAAAGAATGGGAAGTAAAAATACTTTACAATTGAAATTAGGCAATGATAAATCTGATCCTCCTTGAATTCAATGTCTTGAATGAAGTCATGATACAATCACATATAGGTGAATTAATGTAGTTTCTCGGGATAATATTTTTCTGGTTTGGGTTTAGAGAAAAGAAAAGATAAGGAGGCTTATGAATGAATTTCCAATGGGGGATTCATTCATTCGAAAGAGTGTTTTGTGGATGAATTAATTTCTTCATACATTTGTTTTCAAATCATGCATACCTTTGTTTGGAAGAAATTATACTGAAAGAATCTAACTCATATAATTGGAACCATGTATTTCTCATCAATTATAATCATATTAAATATTGAAATAGGGATCTGAAGAAGAGGTGGTGCAAATGGTGGATGTTTCGAGAAGAATCTAAAAGTATTGAAAAAGTCATAATTCCTTTGATATTTCAGGAGAAATTCATATATTTTTGAACTTAATGGAGCCTGGAAGTGTTTTGGGATTTGTCCCTAAACTTTTTTTGGGTCAACTATAAAAGGAGAAGGGACTTTGTACTTTCTAATTATGAGAACTGCTCATAATAGATGAGAGTGAAGCTCCATGTTTCGGGTCAGAATAATATGTTGAATGTATTGAGCTTGAATTGTTTTTAAAGTGTCCTTCATATGGGGATGAATTAATATGTTTCACATTTTAATTACTGGGTGTTCTCGTATTGGTCTTCTCGGGCTGAGGAAGAGTCATACTGAGTATCTTTATCAGTCTCAGGTTTTGAAGTGGTGAGGATTCTATTTTTCATGACTATTGCATATATGTTTTGAATTGGTCCCGATTCAATTTGTTATGTCTATTTAATACATGTTTTTTAGTGGTGCTGATTCTATTTTTTTATGGATATTTCATACATGATTTGAAGTGGTTCCGATTGTAATTATCACGAATATTGATTACATATTTTGATGTGGGGTTGATTCTATTCTATTGTATGAAATTGAATGATTGGACCGAGAATAATTGGATTAGATGCAATGTAATCTGTGTAATAGGATATATTGTTTTGCATAGTCCAAGAGGTTCTTAAATTTCTTATGGGTATGGAAATGTGGAATTTTTTTATAAGTGAATACATTTAGTGAATTGAAATGATGTGCAGGTAACATGAGTTGTTAAAAAAGGAATTGTATTGCACTATTGTGTTAGAAGGGTGCACACACACTGGAGGGATTTTTTCACAGTGCATCATGAGTGAATAGTTATACCTTACTAATTTTATTCCAGGTATTGATTTCTTAGTGTATTTTATGCTATTGGATTACTTCTAAACAATACCAAGGGTGTATCTATTCTTATTTAATCATGAACCTTGTAAATATTTGTGTTCCTATGGATGTGTAATGAGTTTTTTTTAATAGGGAATTGAAATGTCTAACTGGAGCTGAATGTGGTTTCAATTAAAAGAATCATAAAAGAAAAATATTATCACTGATTCACCCCCTCCCCCTCTCAGTGATACAATACAGTGAGTAGGAACTTTCAATAAGTAGGGTTAATTGGAAATATATATTTTAAATTGGATCATTTATACAGTATCAATTTTCACACTTCATTAATTTGATGTCATAAATTCATTTAAATGAAGAATTTCAAAATAGACACTGTTTCTATAGAAATAAGTTGTTTCAGAACAAAATTTCCAATTAATGGACACTATTTTTTTGTGTCTAGGCTATCAAAGTATGATGAAATGATTCTTCTTCAGTGGATGTACGTTTCAATTCGTCATGTGTATTGTATATAACATATACAGGGGAAATTCCCAATGATGTGAAAAGAATTCAGCTATAGTAATATTCAACTAAAAAGTTTGATGTTGAAGAAATATACTAAAGAATTGAATGATGTATGTGGGAGATGTGATCAAAAAAATCATATCACTGAAGTGTGTCTCATTGTACCACATTGCAATTAGTTTCCACAATTGGAGAATATTTTTTTACGTTATAGATAAGGAAAAGAAATTTATGAATAATAGGATGTCCAATAAGAAGAAAAATGAATTTATTATAAATCTATATGAGGGTATTAAATCCACAATGGGAAGACAACAAATTATAATGAAAATAATGAAAATGGATTTATATGTTATTTATGGGATTATAAAATAAAGTATGAATAATGTGATTCTATTTCTAAACAAACATGTACAAAAATTGATGTTATGAAATAAATATTAGTAAGAATAATGGGTCATTATCATGTCTTATTAATGATGTAAAAAATAATCCAATTCATCCAAATATAAAATATCATTTGAATGTGTTTTTAGTAGATCATAGTGGATTATAGTCAAATAAGTTGTGGAATGCCAAGCCAGGAAGTTTGAAGTGTAAATATAAACCATCAATAATTAATAATAATGTTATAATGAACATTTTCATATATATCACATATTATATGGAAATTTATTTTCAAACCATGTGAGGTACAATATAAATTACTTTTTCCCTATAATGGCTTTATGGAGATGATAACCAATATAGATGTATAATATAATGACATTTCTTTAAAATAATTGGGGATAGATCACACATTTAAGGATAAAATATATATTTGGACTATTTTAGGGATAATTTTTGAGTTCACCTTTATTTTTTTTGTATTTAAATATTGTATAATGTTTGGAGACTATGGATTCAGTAACATGTTATACTCATGTTAAAAAAATAGTGTATGCAAGTTGAAGAATGATGCATTGAATAAGTTGATATCAGTTGGTTTCAAGTGTTGTGAATAATTTTATAAATCTATCATTACTAGAAAATGTGATATTTTTATTCAATTTTATTGTATCTTATATATAGTTTTATCAAGATAGATTATAATTATTTAATAGTGATTTAATTATATGTGTTTTGTTTTTTCAAATTGATAAATGTTTTTTGATAAGATTCAATGGGGGATTTATGGTCCCATGAAATTGGAAGATAGTGAGATCATGAATGGTAGTAACATTGGGGTAATTATGGAGACATAGGATTTTCAGTTCAATGTGAAAAACTATAACGAATAATATTTAAATAGAAGAATAATTTCATAAATTTATATTGTTTTGATTTTTTTTCAACACAAAAATAATGTTAAAGAAAGATTCATACTATATTTCATTTGAGGTTAATAATAAATGAAGGTATTAGATTGACTGAAATATCATGAAATAAGTTATGTTATTGAACAATTATGTTAATATAATATTTGGTAATTGAAATATGTTGGTATGTGTTTGAATTATGTTTTGTATTTTTTGGGAGGGTTCTGTGGTTGAAAAGAATTGGGTATGATATTTGACATATGATACATCAAAATATTCCAAAGAAGTAAAGACACTTATATTAAAATTAAAAAAAATATCATTTTTGGATAATAATGTTTTATAAATTCAATTTAGTTTTTTTAAATTGTTTGGGGTCATTAGGATATTTGAGATATTAATTTTTAAGAGGAAGACTGAGAAACATGATTAGCTCATGATAAGTGTTAACCATATGACTCAGCCTTGCAAGGTACCTAGTGCATAAGGGAGGCTACACAGTCTCCTTAAAACTCTATAATTCAGTCCACATATCCATATGGTGTTTCTGAAATTCTTTTCTATTTCTTTTTTCATATTCTATTAATGGTTGACAAAATAGGGTTCCCAGCTTGGGCAAGGTGTATCCCATTTCTAGTATAGGGCACACAGTTAGCACAGTGTGTGGCCAATAGTTTGAAAAAAATATAAATGGGAATTTATATTTTACCCCTAAATTTTTTTAAATATTTATCCCTCCTCATTCCTCTTCCAGGGGATGAACACCTTGTATGAAGAATCACTTTCCTCCTCCCTAAGTAATTTAATTCATTTAGTCATTCAAACTCTATTTTCATCACCGTATGGTATGTTGGATTTATATAAAAAATCACTATACACCTCTTCCTTCAATACCTAATTTATATATACATATATTTTTTTATTTTAGGGATAGATCATTTGTCCTATTTTATGGGATGTTGACTTTTCTTCTGATTTATCCTATCTAAGATCGATTCAAGGGATGACACTAGAAAAGGAGAGCACAATAAAACCTAGATAGGTCATCTATTTACATTCCCCTATTTTTAGTTTTATTTATATAATTCTTCTATCTTTCATATGTTGTACCATTGAAGAAATACCTCAAGAATTTATAATAACTTAAATTGAATGGTTCTCCATTCCAAATACGGTCCTAGAATGTTGTGAATTAAATCCTTGGTTTATCACTGTGATGTGATCCAATTATATGCATGTTCCCCTCATTAAATGAATAATTTTTCATTTTTATTTTTTTTAAAAACCCATTGATGTGTGTTTTACCTTGTAATAAATGATTTTAAAAAAGTTAATTGAATTAATAGTAATATTATTCCATGATTTAGGCTTTTTAATTAATTCCATAATTGAATTACTTGAATATAATGTTTTTTCCAACATGATTAGAGTTATATAAGTGAAATTACATCATAATTTTTTGATATCGTGATTACTAAGACACAACATTATTTTAGAATAAGATAAATAGTCAAGATTCCATTTATATCTTCATCAATAGACCAATCATTCATTATAAATAGAATGTGAAGATGATTGGTAATACAGTATGAGGGATACATATAATTCAATGGATGTGATCATCGTGCATTCTCTCTACATCCATTGAGTGATAATAGTTCCCTAGGAGAGCCCACAAATAAAGGCCTTGATGGATATATGGTTATAAGATGACATGAGTGATACTCAGTCCCCTAAATGAGATACTAGAAATATACTTAGAGGGTATTCTCATTACACCATGATGAGATAGATGCAATGGATTCCATTTAGTGATCAACTTGGATGGAATCCTATAGTGCTGAGTATATGTTTTTCAATTAGTGAGACACACAGTTTAATTAATAAGGTTCTCCTTGGAAGGTCCCATGATGTCACTTAATTAATATCATGAGATTACATTTCATATAAATTCAACAAGTATAATTCATTTAATTAAGTAACATGTATTCCAATTAAAATTACATTCTATGGCATGATCCATATATTGATACATAATTTATAACATCCCATTATACATTATATCATAATTTCACAAGTAACCATGGTTTAGAGACATATGAATTAGGATAACGTATGTAGAGTCAATCAGATGTCTGGCAAGGAAACCATTATGAGCTATGTATTCATATATATATTTCCTTGAAATTATTATTAAGGGAACAATGATAATTTTATATACAATAACTTTATTGTTTTATACATCATTGGTGGTTAGATAGTGGGTATATATATCACCATTCTTGGGCCACCGAGTGTAAAAAATAAGATTTCATGACTACAGGTATAGATATAGTGAATCGTCTGGATTATTATACATGATTTCCACTGTTACGATAGAGTATGGGAGCAGAAGACTGCATCTATGCTCCTGATTCATGAAGTGTCAGTTTTTGTTATATTTATTTTTCTTTTTAGCATTTGGTATAATCCTGATTCCTTGTATCCCATATACTTATTTTTATAGCCATCTAACATGATCATTGTTGTCATTTTTTACATATTTATTATCCATCTTCTTCATGTTTGTTTATTTTTGTTTATTTATGATTATTATTTACATATTGATTATTTATTTGTAATTTCATTTCTCAACATGTTTAAATATACCAATATTTTATAATCTTATCAATGTGGGAATAGTCTCAATATGGATACACAGTAGGCCCTTTCTTTTAGAAGGACACCACTTGCATACAGGGAATAATTCTAATGTTAATGTGGCCAACCATATTGGGGAAATTATTAATGGATTTCAGTGTGGTGGAAAATATAAGGATTTATCAGAGGGATTTTTGTTTTTAATTTATATTTTGGAATTAGATATGGGACTAGAATGTGAAGGAATTTTTTAATGTGCCTATTCCTTGGATTATCTAACCCACATATACGGGAAACCAAAATGACCAATGATGTGTTATTGGTTTTATTTTTTGTACTTGTTATAGGTGAATTTATATAACTATTGGGTGACACAAAACATTTTTTTATGTTATTATTATTGATATATTTTTATTGTAGATTTAATTTTCCATTAAATAGTACAAAAATTAGATAAATGAATCATAATTGAAACCTTACGACATTTATTTCATGCATTATTCCAAGACATATTTATATTTAGGAATTCATTTTCTGTATTTCATATTCTTATTGTGTGTTTTGTGATTGTTATATATTATAATTTTCTAATGATTCTCATTGGGATAACATAATTGGATTAATTAAAGTTCTTACATAAATAGAAATAGTGTTTTTCAACATAGATGAATGATGTCACCTTAATTAATGAATTATACCATGATTATGCCAAGAAACATTAGTTTTATGGGCTAAAACATAAGTTGATTTGATTAATGAATTACAATAGTTATTTTCGAATAGATAATGTAAATATATTAGGAATGGTGTTTCATTCATTCAAAATACTACAAATGTTCTATTACAACCTCATACTAGACATAAAATTTATATCGTAGTTACATGATGCACCACCTACAATTTATAGACTACAAGGCTTTAATAATTGGGAACGATAACATATTTAACTAGATTGAGATAACTATATCCCTATAATTAATAATGAATCTCAATAAAATAATGTTTTAAAAAAAATGGTATTCATTAAATGGAGATTACACATTTGAACAAACCCGTATTTTCCTCTATACAATACAATTGACACTACATATACCTAAACCTATCCTTTATTGTGTAAGACCATGACCCTGACCTAACTATAGTAGTGGACAAAAGGTAGTGTCTAATAGGTTTTTGCATGCTCTATTATATCACCTAGACAATACATTATGTGAAATAAGTGAGGGATGAATAATTTAGAGGATGGCCTTATAGTTGTGATTTCTTTCTTTACATGTTTCCAATTTTTGGTAAATCTTATCTGAGGTGTGTGCATAGAAACTGTACAACAATTATACCTCAATTTAATCATGTCATACCCCTAGAGGGTGGTGATGATTGTGATATAGATGTTCCTGGCCCAATTCCAACAAAAATAACTCCTCTAGTACAACCTAAGGATCCTCATATTGATATTCTACGTGGAGCTAAAGATTAGTTCTACGATAGATCATTCTACATTATGCAGTCTATAAAGGGTGATACCTGACATGCCCCATCTATGGAAGAGATGATGTTGTGTTTCTAGAAGTATCATCCTCTCACCTTTTCTGAGGAATACATTTTATAGGTTGGATAACCTTATCTAGAATACATGTTTTCTATCTTTGAGAATTTAGAGACACCTCTAAAGAAGATATTCAAACTCACTTCTTTCATGTTTCATGATTTTCTAATTTTTTTGTGGGAAATTATTACCTAGGATAGACTGCATCATGGTATGGTTTGTATAGGATTTCAAGAAACAACATATGATTACTTATACCCCCCCACATTTTGAGTAGTCCATGTTTGGGAGTTTATACACCTACAACATGGAGACATGTTGGTGATGGAGTAATCAAATTATTTAATTGAGGTTCTACTTTTTCACAGTCCATTATCGGTGGAGGGATAATTATCAAGAGACATTAGGAAGGATTTATAGTTTCAAATTGTTGGCGGAAGATTGCTTTGGCCACAAGGAGTTATTTAGTCTTTGTGCGAAGGGTTACCCTAAATTGGGTGATGCGCAAGATGGAGATGTAGTACGAAAAAGCTTTGCAAATGTGGTGAAAAATACGGGAAGCTCCTCCTTTTTAGATTGTGAATATGGTTCATCAAGAAAGATTATTAGAAAAGGACGTATTGCACATGTTGTGGAAAATAAAAATGCTGTTGAAGAAAGATTGAATTTGTGTATGTTTTCCATAATTGCTCGGGTTCTAATTCTGAAAAGAGAGAAGCTGTGGAGGTTCAAAGATCTAATTGAGAGGCTTAAAGTGATATTGGGATTTGTGGACTGGAAAATGATGGCAATGGGTCATGGTTTCTATCATATTTTTTTTCCATATGATGTACTCAAAAGGCATGCATGGAGTTTTGGTTCAGTATCTTTGAAGCCTGGGTTCCTCCAAATTCATAAATGGGACCGCAATTTTGATCTGAACTCTGTAAAGAATACATATGCTCAGATATGGATTAGAGTCTATAATCTCAACTGGATATATTGGCATCCACAGATGTTATGGGACATTGCTTTGTCTGTCGGTAATCCAATTAGGTTGGATAAGCAGACTGACAGTCCCTCCTTCGGTCATTATGCTAGGATTTTGGTTGAGGTTTACATGTCTTCCACTCTTGTGGAAGAGGTGGTGTTGACCACTGAGGATGATTGTCTTACTCTTGGGATTCTTTATGAGAGGAAGCCCATGTTTTTCTTGAATTTTCAATTATTTGTACATATAGTTTCGGATTGAAATACACACAAAATCTGTAGCCTCTGCAAAATTAGAGGGAATGAGGTATCGAGCTATAGGAGAAATAAAGGAAAGGTTGATGGACCCGATCCCTCTAAAATTGAAGGTGGGTCAGGTAAACTGAATGAGATGGCAACTCAATTAGGGTATCCGGCTTCTATGGGAGATCCCAAATAGATGAAAATGCCTGGTGAATTATCTACACATGTGGATGATAAAGTTTCAGATCCTCTAGCTCCTTCAAGACCTTCTCATCCTGCTCCCCTTGCTATTAGTGACTGGGAGGACATGATGAATAATGAGAAGATATGTATTACATGTGATGATGCACCAGATCTGGCGATTCCTTTAGAACCTCCCCCTGGTGATGCTGTGGTCAATAAGGAAATTTCTGAGGGTGACTCAAAGAATCTTCCTCCCCTTTCCAGTGCTGGTGGGGATGCAGATGCAGTTCATAATGATGAGAAGCTTGGTGATCTACTTCAGGCACATCATGATAAATAAAGCCTTGATGAAGTCTCGAATGATTTTCTCCTCCCATCCGGTGGTAGTGATAATGCAAGAGCAGAGCAGAATTTTGGATAGCAGCCTAGAGAAATCCTTCAGGTACATCTAGATAAGGTTGGGAAGAGAAGACTCCCTGCCACTCTGCTTTCTCCTATTGAATCCATGAACAGATTCTCATCACTCAGCCCTGAGACTTCTTGTAAAGACAGTGATGAAATTTCTTCAGTGATCCAAGATTCAACAGATCTTACTCATGCTCAACTGGATACTGATACACTTATTGAAAACTTGAAAAAAAATGATGGTGGTCATAGCAGTTGGCTCGGATCAAAAAATGAAGATTCTATTTTGGAATTTCCAAGGGATTGGGAGTTCTCCCACGGTCAAGTCCCTTAGGCATATCATCTTGACCAATAATCCACTTTTAATTGGTATTGTTTAGCCAAAAATGAATTTTGAAAGTTGTTCCTCTTTTAATTGGTCCTCGTTGTGATATTCTTATGTTGCTAGTAATAAAGTGGTTGATAATGCTGAATCTTTATGGGTTCTGAAGCATCATAGTGTTCTTGTGTGCTCTTCCCTGAATGATGTGCAATCTGTTACTATCTGTTGCAGCCTAAACTACTTCAACTTCTCGGTTACTTTTGTTTATGCCTTTAATCTATACAAAAGGATAAGATCTTCGTGAAGGATTCTTGAGGACCTCTCTTAAAATATCAATAACAACTAGATTATTCTTGGAGATTTTAACACCGTTTTGAGTCCAGATGAAAAAACAAGAGAGAATTTTTGTCGCTCTTCAGCCTCTGAGTTCTCTACTTGCATTGACAAATGTGGTTTGGTCCAGGTTCCTCTGTCTGGAGCTTATTTCCCATGCAGCAGGTATACCAGAAATGGAAGACAGGCAAGTAAACTGGATAGATGTTTTGTACAAGTGGATAAGGGAGATAGTTCAATGGTTGTGTCTGGAATTTCCCTTCCTTGATTACATTCTGACCACAATTCTATTCTTGTTGAGGCCTGTGATAGCATAATACGGTCAGCTCCGGTCCCCTTTAGATTCAATAATGCCTGGATGGTCATGTCGGGTTGCAGGGAGATTGTTTTAGATGTTTGGAACTCTCAATTCTTGGGAACTCCCTCCCATGTTATCTGTTTGAAGTTAAAAGTAGTCAAATCCAGATTAAGGAATTGGAGAAAGGCATCATTTTCCTCCCTTGATAATGACATTATGAAAGCAGATATTTTTTTTATGAATCATCAAAAGGATAATATCCTTCATGATGTTCCTTCCCTGGATGAGATTCAAGCTGCTTCAAATCTTGACAACCTCTTGACTCTTAAGGAGAGATTAGATCAGAATCAATTAAATGTGAGATGGTTAAGGAGGGTGATAGTAATTATATGTTTTTTCATTTCTTTCACAAGGAAAAGAGAGAAAAAAAAGGAGTCTCAATGCCATTTCTATTGATGGAAATATGTATTCTTCTGAAAGTGAAATTGTTGAAGCTATCACGGGCTACTTTGAGACGCTTTAGTCTAACAATGGAGCTGATCACTCTGACAAAATTATACACTGTTTTGAATCCTCTATTTCTGATATATAGAATAATAGGCTCACTGAAATTCCCAATGATAAGGAGATTTATGATGCTCTTTTATTATTAAATCTTGATAGTGTGGCTGGTCTCGATGGCTTCACTAATAGGTATTTTATGTTTTATTGGGATATTGTAAATCAGGATGTTGTTAATGCAGTAAGGGAGTTCTATAGGTCCTCTTACATGCCATTTGGGATGAATTATAACTTTATTTCCTTAATTACTAAGAATGAAGGTGCCCTTGATATTAAATAATTTCGGCCAGTGGCGATTGGGAATACCATACTAAATATTAGCAGCAACATCATGACCTAGAGACTGGGTGAAATCGCTAAGGGGATCATTTCCAGTAATCAGTTTGGTTTTTTTCCAGGAAGGAATATTCAGAATTGTCTTTTCACTGCTTTGAAATGTGTCAACTCAATGAAGAGGAAGCAAAAGGTTGGTGCTATGGCTTTGAAGATTGATATCTCTAAGGCGTTCGACACTCTTATGTGGAGTTTTCTTTTCAATATTCTTAAAATTCATGGGTTTTCGTAGTGATTTCTTGGGCTTATTGAATCAATCCTAGGTAGTGTGAAACTTTATATTCTTATTAATGGATCCCCTTGAGGTTTCTTTCAGTGTACACGAGGGGTAAGGAATGGAGACCCCCTCTCTGGTCTGTTTTTTGCGATTGCTGAGGACTACTTGAGCTGGTGTCTCAATGATCTGGCTAATTTTGGTTGGTTTTAGTGGATAAAAATTGGAAGGAACCTTCTTTCTCCCTACCACTTGTTATATGCTGATGATATTCTGCTCTTCGGAAAGGCAGATAATGGGACCATTTCCTGTATGAAAGGGATTTTTTCACATTATGAGGAAGTTTAAGGTCAGGATATTAGTTGGCATAAGTCTTCAGTTATGTTTGGGGAAGGCATCACCATCTCGAGAGAAAATAGGATTTCTTTGAAACTTGGCATGAAGCGGGGAACTTTTCCCATTAAATATCCCGTTGTACCTCTGTTTTGGGGAAGAGTAAGGCGGCGTTATTTTGAGGGAATCGCTGTGAAAATTACTAATCAATTGGAAAACTGAAAAGGGAATAATATGTCTCAAGCTGGAAGAATTTTCTTGGTTAATTTAGTAATCACCTCAATGTTTGTCTATTCCTTTTCTCTTTACCGATGGCCAAGGGTACTTTCTAAATAATTGATGAGAAATATTAGAAATTTCATTTGAACTGGATCAATTAATGAAGGATAACTCATCACAGTGAGCTGGAAAGATTGTATTAAGCCGATCCAAATGGGGGGAAAGGGGTTGAAGGATCTGAGGGTCTTTAATGATGCCTTGATTAAAAAATTTGTACGGAACCTGTTGTCTATATATAATCCCTCGGAAGAAATTCTCTATTCTAGCTTTGTTGACAAGTTACAGCTGGGTTATGGGTATTACATGACTTCTTCTGTCTGGCCTTCCATTAAGAAGGACTATAATGGTCTGATGGAAAATTCAAGATGGTTGGTGTGTGAGAACTCCTATCATAATCTCTGGAAAACTCCTTGGTTATCTCAACCCATCTGTAATGATATTTTAATTTATGCATCCTGGATGGACCATGCTATTGATGATATCCGGGATATTGTCAATATGAATGATATTTTACCTGATCATCTCCGTCTATAGATTCCAAGGTATAATTATGTTGACTCTAACACTATTGTCTGGATGCCTAACCTGAACAGAATGTTTTTTTACAAAGGAGTGTTATGAGTTGTCTTCTGGTCCTCCCTTGAACCCACCATCCTAGATTAAAGTTGTTCGGACAGCCCTCATTCCACCTACCGCAACACTTCTCACCTGGAAAATCTGGAAATAGTGCCTCCCAGTCCAACATCTGCTGCAGCGCGCCAGACTGCAACTGGCTCATGCCTGCTACATCTACCTAGATTCCGCTGAAACACATCAGCACCTCTTTATCTCTTGAAAATTCACGATCCAATTCTGGAGTTATCTGTAGGGTATTTTCCATTGTTGTTTTGACCTTCAATCCTTGGAAGATTTGGTACACTCTATATGCAGAAAAAATTACAGTGAGCAGATTTTTTCTCTCTGGTTGGCCACTGTGATGAGTGTCTTCTCCTTCATCTGGAAAGCGAGGAATTACATAGCTTTCAATAGCATTAAACCAAACATTCATAATGATTTTTTGTGCATTCATCGTTCAATTCGGATAACCTCCCTTTTACAAACAGGTTCCATGAATAATGATGTTGATGCTCTTGTACTTTTTAGATCTATTGGTGTACATGGAAGGTTCAAGAAACCATTGTTGATGAAGTATGTCCGATGGATACCACCCATCCCAAATTGGATCAATGTAAATGTTGATGGAGCGGCCTTTGGCGCCCCGGGTCCGGCTGGATACGGTGGTGTTTTCCAAACCTCTCATGGATTTGTGAAAGGATGATTCTTTCATTTTAATGGCTACTATCTCGCAATTGAAACAGAACATTGGGATATAATTAAAGAAATTAGATATGTTGTCCACATTAATTGGAACCAATTATGGTTAGAGTCTGACTTGACCACTTTTGTTAAAATTCATCGTGATCGATCCGTAAATGTACCGTGGAAGATCTTGCTTGACTGGATCGATTGTCTGCGGCTGTCGGAGGTACTCTCTCATGAAGTAACGCATGTTTCTCGTGAGGCCAATTGGGTTTCTGATGCTCTGTTCAAGAGAGAATTTTTTGAAGTTAGTTCAAATTGGTCCTCCATCACGCCTGAATTTTGCAATGATCTTGTCCAGGCTGATATTTGTGGTAAGGTGTATACCCATCTTTCTTGATCAATTTCGTGTCTCTGCTCTCTTGTGTACTTTTACTTTCGATTAATATATATTTTTTAGGAGTAGGTCTTCGCCTGTCTCCTGAATTTTTGAGTATAGATCATTTTCAAACTGATCACTAATTATTAGATAGTTAACCAAGACCACAACATTGAGTGGAACAGGAAGAAAGGTGGAATTGTGGGCTAGGGTAGTTCAGTTTCAATGAAATGAGAAGGATTATCTATTGGAAAGAAACAAAATTTTGATGGTGTATGTAACAAAATTTAAATCATGATAAAAAAGATAGATTTTTATGCCTTTTTTCATGAATGTGGAAGGTCAATCCGTAACAATCCCCATTGTACAAGGAGCCTAATAGACTGTCGAGATTATGGAAAGATGTTCCACCTAAAACATTTTTTCCTAAAAATTTATTCTTTTTATCTGGTGAAAAGGTATGTATGCCAACAATTGTTTCATGTAAATGATTAATAACTCCACATCATGGTGTGGGTTGGTGTAATATCAGCTGATTAGGCCACGAAGGTTCTTGTGGATGAGGTAGTTAGACATCTGAGGTTTGGCTCCTGTAGATCTCCCTCCCTAGGTTATTCAGGATTCATATCAAGGAAGCGGCTTATGATATATCTATTTAGTGAATCTTACACATGAGGCATAGTGTTTTGGGCCTTCTACAATACGAGGTAATCTTCTAGTAGCCTCTATATTTGGTTATTCATTATTTTATATATGTTCATCACAATACCTCATATCTAGTACAATAATAGAAATTATAGGCCTATGAATAGAGTACATCAGTGACTTAAAAACTCTCAACATACTATTAGGTCTTCAATAAAAAATTATCTAATAGTGCAAGGAATACCCTGATGAGATTTTTGGATATTATTTCTTATGAAATATCCTCATCTTTAATAAGGTTAGTTTCTATGTCACTCTTTGAATGGACTCGATAGTTACTTATTGATCCCTTCATGATTTCTATCATCGAAGGGTGTTCTTTACATCACTCGATGGTAGAATGTATATCCAAAATGGAGAATGGGATATCCATGTGGGTGGATGGGGACCAAAGTTCTATACTATAGTCGGAGTGACAACCCTGATGGATAATTTATTTAAGAGAAACCGAGGAATTTTGTTTATAGAATTCACTCATGTTGTGGATTATTTCATGGATTCATTCCATTAAAAAAATTTCAGACTCACCTGTATTAAGAGAAATGCATTTCACCAGTAGACTAGTTCTATTAACAACACTAGTGTCCACTTCTTACTATAGGATAACAGCTACAATGCTTTAGGAACTCATGAAATAGTTAGAAGAATTAGAGGCATGGGTTCTAATATGACCCATTAAATCTACATGGTGTTTATTGGTCCATTTCAACATGAATTTGGATAGTACCCTCTAGTTGTGTATGGATTAAAAATTGTTTATCTAGATTACATAATGAACCGATATCCACTTCCACGGATATAAGGCCTATTCAATCATCTCTGAGGAGAAACATATTTATCTATTACCATTTTTTTTGGGAAACCATTAGGTGTGTGTGAGACAAACATATATAATAAGTATGGCCTTCCATAGAAGATATGGATTGCATAATTATTATGTTATTATCTCCATCTTTAAAAAATCACCAATAGTCTTTGTAGTTTTCATGAATTGGATTATCCACCAGTAAATATATTCATTTTTTGTATTCTTCATGGATGAAATCATGGTGTATTATCCCTCTATAGATGAACATGAAAACCAACTTGAGAATATGATGAATACACTGACTGAGGAACATATTTATTCTATGTTCATAAAATGACACTATTGGATTTATAATGTTAACTTATTGGGTCATATCATTTTTGAGGTAGGCGTATATATTGAACCCGAGAAGGTGAGAGTTTTGGTTTCATGGGAGCATCCCAATAATATTTTTTATATACATAGTTTATTGTGAATGAATGGATATTAAATTATATTCTTTCAGAACTTATCATTCTTAGAAGCTCCTCTTATGGGCCTGACTAAATGAGTGTAAAGCATTTCTGGTCTAAATCTTGCGAGACGTACTTTCATTATTTTAAAGAAGGAATGAATTTAGTGACGATCATAATTTTTTCAGATATTGATAAAAGATATATTGTCTATTTTGATTCTTTTAAGAATTTGGTTAAGAGTATTTCTGATGTAGAAAGATCAAGTTGTACCATATATGTCCCAGTAGTTGACCCATCATGAATATAATTACCCTATGCAAAAAACATGAGATACCATCCATGGTTTCTGAATTAACATTTAGAGAAATTATCTATTGGGTGATTGGTTAATTTTATGCATGGATTTTAAAAGTAACAAATACATCTCCTTATACTTTGACTAAAATATAAGGTTGTACGTGTGGGTAGAACATCTATTTTCATTTGAATTAGGTATTTTTTATAGACCAGGAATGTTTAATGTAGTGGATGAATACTTGAGTTGGATGACTCATAAACGAACCATCTATATTGATAGAAGTTAGTGGAATTTGATGATTTTGTTATATAAGATGCACCTATAGTTTCAACAATAGCAGTTGTAGTCTATTTTAGCATATCTAGAGGTGAAATCCTCCTGTATTCTGTGGGTACATATTAGAAGGATTTCAGATCATGAAGGCTCATCCCGAGGGAGAGTGTATCTAGTGAGCTCCCACCACCTAGTTCGGTTGTAGAATGGAATGAGACCATGATCTACCACGGGGCATGTATGGGTGCCTACTGATATGTGGGAATAGTTGATGTGGGAATATCATTCTTATGTTTGTTCAGTTCACCTATGTTTTTCCAAGATGTATATAATTATTATTGGTGGCATTGTATGAAGTGAAAGATTGTAGGTTTTATCAGAAGGTGTTCTACATATCAATATGTGATGGTGTAACACAAATAACCTATCAAACATCTACAACATATATACATTCCTATGTGGAAATGGAATGATGTCACTATGGAATTTCTTATTGTTTTTCCAAGATCACCTCTAGGTAGTATTGCAGTGTGGGTTATCATTGATAAGTTAACCATGGTTGATCATTTCTAACCTATCAAAGATTTACCATCATTTGATGACCATGAGAGGAATTATCTTGTGATTATTGTTTTCCTCTATTATGTGTCTTGTTCTACTTCATAAAACTGAGATGCTCAATTTCCATAACTGTTTTAGAAGGGGTTTCTGATGTAATTGGGTACATTGATGTTACTAAGTATAGAATATATTCCTAAAAAATATGGGAAGTCAAAGCGGATGATGTAAGTGTTAGAGGAAATGACATGTGCATTATTACTTGATTTTTTATGTTTATTGGAGAAACATATACCTATTATTGACTTTTTCAACAATAATAGCTTTAAAATAACAATTTGAATGTATCATTATGAGGCCCTTAATGGTAGGCTATTATGTTCACCTCTATCCTTGTAAGAGGGAGGTGAGGAAGTACTATTGGGTCTTCATCACATTCAGGATACATTAGAGTAAGTATATATGATTTATAAATGTATGGAGAAATCCCAGTCTAGGTTGAAATATTCTACTGATCTTCCCCAATTACCTCTAGAGTTTAGATGGTCTATCTGGTCTTTCGTCAAGTATCACCTATATTGTGTCGTAGAAGGATTCATAGATAGGGTAATATATCACCTCATTTCATTGGGCCTTTTGACATCATGGAGAGATTCATGATGGTGGCATATTAGTTGTAGATTCCTTATAAGAACCATGCCATCAATTATGTCTTTCATGAATCTTAGATTCACCAATATCATTGGACCCATATCATTAAATTTTTTCAAAGGATATTAAGTTGGATATGTATGTATCCTTCATGTAGAAAATGAAACATATCATTGATCGGAGAAGAAGGGTTCTCTAATGTATGACATTTCTACTGTTCTATGTGTTATGGTAGCATAGAAGTGTAACGGATAAGACCTGGGTGTGGGAAGCCAATGTTCATTCCCAATGGCACAAACTTTTCTCTAGCGTTGCTTTACCACTGTCATAAGGGCATCATGGGGATTAATTTTTTACGGAGGGCATGTTGTGACATCCCATCATTTTCACGAGGTATATACTCTAATGATAATATTTAAAACCTATCTTTTTTATCCTAATAATTTACTATAAGATAAAATGTAGTTGTGGAGTGTCTTGAAATCATCAAAAGCTTAAATATCTAGAAATTTAAAAGGAAAATTGAGTTGCATGGATAGTCCATGATTTCATATAACCATGTGACCCAACCATGTGAGCCACCCAATGCATAGGGGTGGCATCATTTTTTTCCAAAATACATGTGATCCAAGCTTCATGCATATGCAAATTTGGTGCATGTGTAGGCCAACCGTGAGGCCAAACCCTACACCACTACATTTTAAGGGAGATTTACTATTTTTCCCTAAATTTTTTTAAACCCTCATCCCTTCTTACTTACTCCTCTAGTGGATATCCCCTATGCATGATGAAACTTCGTCCTACTTTATTATACATTAAAACCATCCACCCATCTATATTTCATTTAAAACAATGTTAGGTCGATTGATTCCACTCAGTATGATCTACAGTCCTCTTATTTCTATTCCAAATTTATCTTCCCAAATATTGTACAATTATGGTGTGAGATAATTTTCTTATTTTCAGTGAATTTTAAATTTTTCTAATTCCTCGAATTGTAGCTTGATTCAAAGGCCAACACTAGATGAGGAGAGCACTAAAAACCAATGGTATGTGTTCTAGTTCCCTTACCTCATGTTTCATTTCATTTTTATCATTATGAAATACACTTCATGTATATAGAATTATTTTTATTCCTCCTAAATGATAAATATATTAAATCTAATGATTCCTTATGCATAATATGTCTCTAAATGAAAAGAATAAAAAAATTGGTTAATCATATTGATGTGATCCACCCATATGGGTGAACCCTTCATTAAAGACATTATTTCAATTATTCCATAAATTTTTAAAATCCGTATTGAGGATTGTTTTCCATAGTAATAAGTTATTTTGAAATAATTTGTTGAATAAATAGAAATAGAATCCCATGAGTTTGTTCTTATACATCATCCCATAATTGAATTTCATGAATTAATTGTTTTTTCAACTTGATTAATGTGTTATAAATGTAGTGTACTGATAATGGTTTTAGATCATTATGATTAGAACATACGCTTATGTCACGATGAGATAAATACTTGAGATTGACTTTACTGAAAACCATACACCAACTCATGGTGAGTTATGAATTGATTTATTGATTATTGGTAATATACTAGGTGAGATATATGATCTTCCATGGATGGGCACACTTTTAAATCCCTCTACCTCCATGTGAGTTTTACCAAATCTCTAGGGGAAACACCATGCTTGGGCTCGGTGAAAAGATTTTCATACTAGGCCTAGAGTAATACTCGGTCCACTACATGATATTCCATGAAAAAATGTAGGGTATTATCTTTTTATCATTCTTAGAGTGATACAATGGATTCCGTTTATGAATCACCTTAGAATGAATTCTATGACGTTGAGTATTTATGTCACTCATGGTGTGTAACATGGGTTCCTTGACATGGTTCACCTTTAACCATCCCACGATTCTTATTAAGTAAAATAAAGTGATTCATTTTTATATAAATTTAATTATGTTAATTATATCAATTAAGGGATGCGCACATCAAGACAAATAACATGCTTAGGTATGATAAATATGTTGATACATTATTTATAAAAATCATAATAATTTATACCGTACTTTCATAGGTCATTCAGTTTTAGTGCAATTGAGCATAGAATGAAGAAGGTAGAGTTTCTTGATTTTCCCACAAGGAACCCAGTTTGATTTATTTATTCATTTATTTATTCCCTTGCATTTATTATTATTGGAACACTACTCATTTTATATTGAAAAACTACTTCGATCAGGAATTTTTTTTGGTATCCTACTGAGAATATCTCACAAACTTCTTAGGCCAACATTGGAACCCATGTAGTCTTCATGACTATATGTATAAATAATGGGTAGCGTCTGGATTTCGATGCTTTATTTCTAGTTCTAGGATAGAGTATAGGAGTATGAAACTGAACCTATTCTCACGATGCTATTAAAGCCAAAAACTAATTTTGTTTTTATGTTTTTTATCATGTGATATATTTCTTCTAACAAGTATCTCATGTACTCATTTTTTATAGCTACCTATCATGATAATGATCAACATTTTTAATGTATTTATTTTCTAGCTTCCACCTATTTATTTATATTTGATGATTAATCATTCTTATTCTGATGAAACTTATTTATTTCTTTATACATTATCCTTCATGTTAATATATAACCATGTGATTCAATATGATCAATGTGGTCATAGTATCACCCGAGAGACACCATAGTCCCTCATAACTATTTGGTAGACTCTAGCATACGAGAGGGTTCCCTATAATTCACGATTCATACCATCTTGTGTCACAGTTTTGGAACTTCCAATTTGGGACACTACAAAATATATCTCAAATATATCAAAGTTACATTAATAAATGATTTAGAGTGGTAATTAGTATATGGGATGATAAATAGAAAAAATTACTAGAAACTATAATATATAATTGAAACTCAGATCAGATAGAACTGAAAATTGATAATCACCAAACATTAATTTTATATGTAAGAGTGATTCATTTGTAGATGTGTTGGAAAAATGAAATGGTCATTTGTATTTAAATGTTACTCTGATGTAATGTGTAATAGTAATTTGGGGTTCTATGTAAAAACAAAAGTGGTGTTTTTAATATCGGTTTGATATTTAACAAATTCAACAATATGAATGTATAATATTTTATATATGAAAAAGTCACATAAGCATCCCTATATAGGTAAGTTTAACTTTTCTGGAACATAATGTTTTTATTTATAAATTAGTAATATAGTTAAAAAGAAAAAACAGATTTACTCTCATCCACAATGTTTAATTTAATCATTAATTAATAGGTAATCTATGTTGGTATACTATGATTTGGAAATATCTTGTGATATGTTAACGGATCTCTCTATTTAGTAGAATAATTTCAGAATTTTTTGAATAGTCCTTGAGAAAGGTCTGATAAATAATATTTTATATTATATTTTATATTTTTACTTCATTCATATAAATTATATATTTTATAAAAATTTATGTAAGGGTTGGAGAATAATGGTATTGTAGTAATTTTTATTTCCACACCATAGTGTAAGTTATGAATTTGTGTCCTATAAACGTGTCTATGATTCGATAGATAGTCATGTCATGTGGATAAAATCATTTTGGGGAAATTAATGAAGTTTGATATTCGATATGAACTCATTCTTTGAAGAGAATAAATAAGATATAAGATCTTTTTTGTGTTAATATGAAATGAATAGTTGTTTCTTGCCATCCATAAGTAATAAAATGATGATTTTATGGATTATTATAATGATGACTTAAACCATGAATAAGGTTTTCATTCCACAAATAGAGAAGTATATGAAATTGAAGTTAAAGAATAATTTTTTATCATGATGGAATATGTGCCGTCATGCCATGACGACTATGATATATTCGATAACTAGAGAAGAATAATGTGATGTTTAAAAGAACTAATTAAGGAGGTTCTGGAAGCCAAAATTTTTAATTAGAAACAAAAACTCAAATAATAACATAAATTTGATCCAAATTCTTTTTAATATAATTAGGAATAGGGATCATACACGATTACATAAGTTGGAGGGGTTTTTATGAAGTTATTATACTGAACTATTGTTTTTAGTGTAGTTAGGATAAAAAAATGTAAATAGTATAGTACTTGTGGAAGGTCATGTATAAGAAGAAAAAGAAGGGAAATGGTAGACATGTATTGTATGTATTTTATTATAACAATTGTGACTTTTGGTGAAGAGGAAATACAAATTAACATGAATTTAAAATTCCCATAAATATAATGGTAACTATATAATTTTTAGGAAGTTATCCTATCCAAGGAAAAGGAAAATACCCTCCTTGTTTTAGATCAAGTCAACATTGATGATTTATTGGAGATATAATTGATTCATATAGAAATAAAATTTATGGACAAATATACTCATTATTGTTCTTTATGCTTATTCTAGTAGATCGGATGGTCTTAGGTGATTCCATGTCATTCTAAGGATTATTTATTAATTTTTATAGTGGAAGACATTTTTCTATGGTCCTATTTTTTTATTTACTATGTGTGTGTGAGTCAAGAATCTAGATCTCTCTCTTTAAAAAGAGTTAGTAGACTAATTCAAAATAAAAAATAACAATGTAATATATAAATTTATTCTCTTATTCTATCCCCACTCTACTGTTAGAACCATGGTCATCTATGAATGAATTGGAGTATGATTTGTGTTTGTTTTAAATCATCATAGGATGTTTAGAATGTGTGCCAGCAGAGTACTCATACAGGTTAAAAAAATAACAGCATTAAATGAGGGAACATTTTCTAGTGTTTTCAAAATTTCTGGATCTCAAAACTGAGAAAAGGAGAAAACAATGCTTTTTGGAAAAGAGACTTGTGCGTCGTATATGTGTCGCGCAAGTGACGTGCACGCTGAGAAAGGACTTGTGCTCCAGAGGTGGGGAGGATTTAAAAGTTGTGCGCTATATGTTTTCATTGAACAAAACATCAAAATATAGGAAAGGAAAGGGGTTTGTGCAAGTATTGGTTTGGTCGCGCAAGTGAGTAGCATGACAGAGGCTTGGACGGTTGGAGTTGTGCGCCGAAACATGCATGCCAAGAGGAGGCTTGCGCACCACCGTGCAGGGTGTCTAGTTTGACTATAAATAAAGGACCCCCCTCCCTCCACATTTTCAACAATGTATAAGACATGGAGAAATTTAGTGCTCCCATCGCGCAGGTGAAGTGGCCGTGAAAGTGGTTGTTGGTCGCTCAAGTATAAGCTGCGTGACAGTTGTTTGCTGTGTGCCAAAAATGGTTTTGGTGGAAAAAAATGTGAGTCACACAAGTTTGGTATTTAAGAAGGTTGAGTTGCATAGGTTTTGGAGGTGGACTTGCGTGCCAGATATTACATGCACGCCATCATTGAAATTTGCACTTCGGCTTGGGGAAGAGCGCCAGGTGTTGTTGAAGTACGCCCATCTTTTTTGAAGCTGCACGAAAGCTGGAAGATTGAACGGTACCCTCAGCACAATGTGATATTCATCTACTTGAGATATTTGGACTTCAACATAGAATCTACATATAATTAAGGATGCATTCTTTTTCAATGATTAAGAGACCTTCACTTATATAAACTGAGTTGGACTTCACCGAAGGCAGTGAGCCAGGGGAGTCAACAGGAGGAACCTGAGGGATGCAGTGAGCTATCCCTGAACCATTGTAAAGGCAGTGAGCCTGGGAGAGAGTGATTATGCCCAAACCTTTGTAATACACAGCAAGTGATGTTTAGTGGAATTTGGTATGACCGAAAACCTGTTGGTGTATGCTCCTTGCACGTAGCCCCTAGTGGTGAACTAATTAAAAAGTGTTGTGTCAACTCTCTGCATGTGATTGTTAGCTTTCTGATCTTTTTCATCATACAGGTTTAACAAGTTCCTACCAATTTGGGAACAAGATCCTTCACATTAGAAGAAAAATTTGTCACCCTGATTCACCCCTCCCCTCTCAGGGTGTCCTGGGGTCCAACAAGTGGTACCAGAGGGAGGTTACTGGTGTTAGATATGTTCTTTATCATCATGGAGAATACAATAAATACTAGGGGAGTACCTCTATTCGATGGAAGTAATTTGAAGCTTTGGAAGAACAAAATGAAATCTCATTTGAGGAACATCGGAATAGAAGTCCTCTTTGCTACCTTGCAGGGAATACAAGTTACCGATCCAGCAGGGCTTGTTATGACTGATATAGATAAGAAGGTTTTTGACAAAGATGCTAAAGCTTA
The DNA here is from genome assembly GCA_963277665.1 of Viscum album. NCBI lineage: Eukaryota > Viridiplantae > Streptophyta > Magnoliopsida > Santalales > Viscaceae > Viscum > Viscum album. The sequence continues at coordinate 1,703,979,453 of OY728143.1, read as the reverse complement.
GAATGCTATCACTACAGCTCTTTCAGATCAGATCTAGCTGAAGGTGATGAGTTGAACCTCACCCAAGTCTATGTGGGACAAATTTGAAAACATTTATGATGGAGACATCAAAGTGAAGGAGGAAAAACTTCAAGTCTTACACAACAGGTTTGACGATCAAAATATGCATCCTAATGAGAATTCATATTCATTATTCAATCGAATTACTGATGTTTTAGGAGAAATTCGAGGTCTTGGAGAGGAAATCAAAGGAATTGATATCATAAATAAAATCTTGAGAAGACTTCCTCTTATGTACAATAAAAAGGTGTCATCCCATGAAGAAAGAGATATTTCTGAGCTATCTATGGATGATCTGTTAAGTAGTCTAGTTGCATACGAGATGGGAGTCAAACCTGAAGATGCTATGACTCATGTAAGAAAGGAAATGGAATTCAAATCCATGGACAAATTAAAAATTTCAGAATATAGTAATAGTGAAGATGATGAGGAAAAATAAATTCATTCTCTCATTCCCAAGAAGATGAAGAAAGGAAACGGAAAATTTAAAGGTAAGCTACCCATGTCATGTTTTATTTGTGGAAGAGTTGGGAACATTGCCTCTCAGTGCCAACGAAAGATTGACGGTGATGAGAGTGAAGTAGAACACACCGAGAAGCCTTGGAAAAGGTTTTTCAAAAATAGAGACTTCAAATCTTCAAAGAAAATACAGAATAAGAGTTTTGTCTATGATGAAGAAGATGAGGATATTGAATTTTGTGAAGAAGACGATCCAAAATTTAAAACATGAAACCATGCTTCTATGATGGCTACCATTGAAAAGATAGAACCCTCGATCAATAAAGGCAGAGATAATCAGATTACCCCTAATGGTGATCCAAAGATTAAAATTAAGGATGATTTTTCCAGGCTTGAGAATAAATGTAAGAAATGCAGTAAGTGGATGGAAATGGTGGGAGATTCATCAGAATATGTAGATGATCTTGAAACAGAAATTGAACGACCAGAATAACTACTGAGAGTTTAGTCTTCGATCCTTGAAACCACAGATGAAATTGTGGAACTAAACCATAGAATTTAAGAACAAGCAAAAGTTATAAATGACCTTTTATCCAGACTGGAAGAGAAGTCCAAGACAGTTGAGTGTATTGAAGAAGAAGTTGTTACTATTAGGTGTAAAATTGAATGTCAATCACCCACAAATGAGGTTAGAAGAAAAATAATTTTGTAAGATTCTCATATGTAGTATTACTAGCAAGATCCATGTGTGGTTCAGATGGGGTTGTAAAAATCATGAGTGATCAAAGACCCACTTGCATGGGAAAGAGTGGAATTGGATGTGAAGTTGAGACTTCAACTGTTGGAAGTGGAGGGAGCCAAAAGAAAGAAAAGATAAAAGTTGGACATGTTGAAACATTGTCTGATGTGATGAACAAGAAACCCTCAATCCAAAATAAAAGAAGAACTGAAAATTATCCTCAAACATTCAGAAATGAGAGGTTGTCCGACTATTCTCCCAATGTTGAAGGAATGAGTAGAAATTCAAATGAGAAAACATTTCCTCTCATGAAGTATCAGTTCTGTGGCTATCTGGGTCATACCATGACATATTGCGAAGAGGCAAGGAGCTACTTGAATGGGGAAGATCTGGGACATCAACAATGGAGACCGACTTCATATCCTCCATCTTATATAAGAAATAGTTTCTATGGATACCGATTTCATTTTTCTAACTTTTTCCATAATGCAATGTATTGTAGGCATAGATTCAATAGGATAAATTCATACAACACTCTGAGACAGGTCAATATCCACCCTCCTGATGGTTTTTCTATCAAAAACATGATTTCTTCTCTAGAAGAAGATTATGGGTATGAAGAATATGATTATGTGGAAGAAACAATTAGAAGGACATCAATATCTTGTACTCAATCCAATATATATTGGAAAGAAAAGAAGAAGAAGGAGAAATCCAACCTTGCAGAGGTGGACCTCAAAGCTTCAAAAAGCAATAGTACCTGGATTCTAGATAGCAGTTGATCATCTCATATGATAGGTAATACTGGCTTGTTAATATATAACAAAAGAAAGGTTGATTGTACAGTACGGTTTGGGAATTATGGAGCTTTGAAAATCAAAGGCATTTGAAGTAATGAATTAGCTAATAGATAGCTAAAGAAAAATGGAGTCCTTTATGTAGATGGACTACTTCATAATCTACTCAGCGTGAGTCAATTCTGTGACTCGGGACTCATAGTTACTTTTAATCAGAAAGGATGCAATATCAAGGGAAGTACAGGAAATTCACTAATGAAGGGATGGAGAACAGAAGGACAGTTGTATCAGGTTAATAGTAAAGAAAATATTTTCTACATGACTATTGAAGAAGAAAACAATTTGTGGTATCAGAGATTGGGACATATCGATCAGCAAGACATTGAGAAAATATCAAAACTGGGGATTGTCATGTACATTCCCAACCTGAAGTGTGAGAGTGAAAAATCATGTGATGCTTGCATTTGTGGAAAGCTGGTTTGAAGTTCATATAGGCCAAAGAAGAAAAGGGCATCTCATCTTCTTGATCTAATTAATACAAATGTATGCTGACCGATAAATGTTGTTGGAACTCATGTAGAAAGGTACTTTGTTATCTTCATATATTATTACAGTAGAATTGAATGTGTTATGGTCATTCATAGGAAACGACAAGTGCTTGACTGCATGAAAACATATCAGTGAAACACCGAGAAGGATACTGGATGAGAAATCAAAGTGTAGTGATCTAACAATGGAGGGAAATACACATCAATTGAATTTGAAAATTACCAAGAGAAGCATGGGATAAAAGATGAGGAAGCTGTTATGAGAACTCCAAAATAAAATGGAGTTTTTGAATGTAGGAATCGATAGGTGTACAACATGTCATGAACTATGCTGATTCAGAGTCGTATTCCATGACATTACTGGAAAGAGGCTATTCAAGATGCAATGTATATTCAAAATAGAACAAGGATTTATATGGGTGAGACAAAAATAGCATATGAATTATGTCATGGAAGGAAGCCCTCGTTGAAATATTTTCTTGTTTTTGGAAGTAAATGCTTCATCGGGAAAAAAGAAGGAAATCAGGGGAAGTATGGTGACCATACAGATGAAGGAATTTTCCTTGGATACTCAATGAACATAAAAGCTTACAAGTGTTTCAATAAACAATTATGAAGGATTGTGGAAAGCAGTGATGTTAAAATAATTGAAGAGAAAAGCACAACTGCTTCAAGGAAATCAGATGCTCATGTGATAGAAAGTGAATTAGAAAGTGAATGTGGGGAAAATAAAAATAAAGGAGGAAGCTTTAAAAAACACTCAGCAGTCACATCATGATGTTGACTCGGAAGAAGAATCTGAAGAATAAACTGTGGCTGGGGAGAATGCAACTGAACCGTAAAGGAGAAATCGTAGTGCTGAGATTGATGCATCTAACATAATTGGGGACAGGATTGCATTTACTCAAACAAAGAGGATGATAAATAACACACAATCTGCATTTCTGTCAGATGTGGTTCCATCCTCATTTTAAGAAGCTGCAAAAGAAGAAACATGGGTGAAAGCCATGAATGAACAGTTAGATCAGATTGACAAGAATCAGACATGGGATCTTGTCCAGAGTCTCGAAGGTCCCACTGTGATTGGTACAGAATGGATCATCAGGAACAAGTTTGATGAGAATGGAATTGTTATCAGAAGTAAGGCACGATAGGTTTGTATGGGATAATGTAACACCCCAAGCTTCCACAATACATTTCTCATTCAATAATGCAATAGCTTTCATTGTACGCAACTTCGAGTTCTAAAACACCGCGACTAATCAAAGTAGCCGTTATGAATAGTAATAACCACTTTTTAAAATTATAGAAATTTTATATTTCAAAATGGACTTCATTTTTGGATTCGGAATATCCAAATTATCCTATGTTAAATTTTTGGTATTTTTTCTGAGAACTTCTAATTTTTTATGAATAGTGAAAAATACTTAAAAACAACTTTTTTAATCAAAATAATTTATAGTGATAAATTATACTATATAGTTGTTTTAAAGTATAATTAGAATATATTTTTACCATTTTATCCAATGGTGGTCATTAGAATTAATTTAACATTGAAATTGGACATAAACAATTGCTAATCTTTTGATATAAATTGTTTCTTAAAAACACGCTATTTGTTGTGACAGTGGGAATTAATTATAAAATTAATTAATGAAACTTATATGTTTGGAATTTTGTAAAATAGACATCATTTTTGAATTCGGAATATCAATTATAGCTTAGGGTGAAATTTTGGCATTGTTATGAAAAACTTCAATTTTTGATGAATAGTGAAACCACTAAGTGGTAGTTAAATAACTGATTTTTCGTTTAAATTAAGTATTTCCACTTCTGTGATTTGATTTTCAAAAATCCGACATACATGGTTGTCATTAAGAAGTAAAATTTGGTTCAATGAGATTAAAATAATTTTTGGTGAATAGTAACTTTTAAGTTCTTAATCGCGATTAGAGGTAATTAGTGTAGTTTAAGGTAAAAATAATGTTTTAATAATATGAGATGAGCTTGACACATGTCCTACCCTCATTGGATGTGCCATGTCAGACCAAGAAAATCCATGGGTCAACTTGGGGACCCCATGGAGCCACTTTAGTTAGAAAATGACATAAATACCTTTTATTTAATGTTAAAGTAAAAAATGACACAAACATGAAATGTTTTACTAAAAAAAAATTTACATGGGGTTATACAAGTCATATGTTTTACTATAAATAGACATTGGAAAGCTAAAAAGATTTCCTACGTCATAGTATTTTTTTTATAATTTTTATACATTAAATAAATTAAATTATTTATGACATCATTATGATGCCGCGATGACCTCATTATTTAACAATTTTAATAAAATGAAAAGATAATGTACAATCCAAGTCTTACACTTGTCCAAAGACTATCGGATGGGTATATTTAGAACTCTTATCACCTTATCCACGAATTATATGAGTGTGGGGCCTTTAGAATTTGAAAAGCATTGTATAATAATGTAAAATTTCCTTACTTTCCAAGAGTGCCCCTCCTCTCCTCTTATAAAAGGCCCCCACCTCTACCACCTCATTCACACTTTCAGACCATTTGGCTCGGCCAACCTGTGCCCAAATACTCTACAAAATTCCCCCTCTTACTCCTATAAGCCTCACTTTGGGCAGAACTCTTCCCAAGGAAGCCTTTGGCTCAAATCAAAAAGAGTTACCCGATTTTGAGGTAATGTCTTCTCTAATGCTGTTTTGTTTTATTTTTCTTCTCCAACCCCCTAAAATCTTTTTATTCATTTATTTTGTAACAACACCAGTATCCTAAATATAATAGGATGTTGTTATAAGAAGTATTCAAGCTACAATTACACACACCTACATCTAATGGTTAAGGAACATACAGTTTCTGTGGATGGCAAATTTCTGCCTCACGAAACGATGATTGTTCACCACTCATATAACACCTTCAAAGGTGGCCATTAAGATGTCACTATATTTATATATGATACATAATATGTTTATGTTTTACTTATGCTTCTGTATTTCTCATTTGTGGCATACTTTATGATTTCCATTATGGGTAAACGCAATAATTTCATTTTAGGAAATGCGGACTACCGCCCCCTCAAAGTGATGTGAATCGTTAATGCCAAATGTGGGATGTATAAAGGATGGAGTAAATGATATTATATATGATATTATACTGGAAATATATTATACCATTATATAATTATGATTTCATTACATTAAATAAGAAATAGAAATAAAAGTAGCGTTCATACGTACGTACGGCTTACCGTCTCCATGAACGGTGAATTTCATTTCTTACCTCTAAATGTTATGTAATATTATAAATGCATGTATATACTGGATATATATGATATATATATGATATCTACATTATGAAAATAATTCTGGATATAATGTATATATCACCACATGAACAACTTGTAATTATAGGAATTTTATTTTTGACTCAAGTACCTATGATCGACAAAATGACCGTTATAAACTTAAATAATTACATAATGTTCATAACATGGTAATAAGGGATATAAAAGGAATAATGAACATGAAAAAGGTTCTTAAGTAAATAGAAATTAACTCTAGTTTATTATTCAGGAGGTTAAAGAACGGTCGAGTCAGGACAGGACGCAAGGTAAGGGAATTTCTTAACCCAACTTCTATTCTTTGGGTTAATCTCATACTTTCAAATTATGTCATGATATTATTATGTCTTATTTTGTATTTTTACTTTTTTTATGTGTACCTATAGTGAATACACGTAATAGATCTATTTTATTTTAAAAATGATCTTTTTAAGGACTTCGTCTCAATCTCCTTTCACTTAGGCATATTTGGTTTTATACACAACGTTCTTTTATATGGTGTATAAACCCCTTTTACTTTTATGTTTATTCAAAAGGAATCTTTTTTATACGAAGAGTTTTACTAAACGAAAAAAAGGGAATGTTTTTCTTTCCGTACATATGCGGCAACAACGACTTCTCTACCGCCGTGACCATTATTTGAGTTTCAGCTTCCTCTACAAGACATCACTTTTTTAATCAAAAATAAATACAATGTTTTAACTTTCTTTTATTTTTGTATTGAAAATGGTTTTGAAAGCATTTTTATTATATCAATGTGTTTTATTGTTATCTTGTGATTGAAATTTGGAAATTTTATGTTTCCTTTATGCATGTTTTATTTGATACGATTATGTTATGGTTTATGAAATGTTTAATCCTATTCATATGAGGAATGCATTGGACTTAATAAGTGACAGGTGGAGCCCGCTATAGCTCCTCGATGCATCGGCAGGTCTCATGAGACAAACTAGTGTCTTGGCACGAGGCCTTGACAAAATATTATTTGTGGTGTTGGCACTAGGCCTTGGCTACGTGGTTATGATAGTCTGGCATTATGCATTCCATCATTATGAAAGTGGTTAATGATATTTCATGTGATTATTCGACCAGTAGAATATGCATGTGAAGAAATAAATGGCATTATCTCATTTTACTTTTTCCATATTATGTTGATGTTCATGTTTAAAAGGCTTTTGTTTTAGTTATACATTGCCTTAAATGTTTATGGTTATTTATGAAAGCTTCCGCAATATTGTTATCCTTACTGAGCATCTGAGCTCACCCCTTTCAATGTTTTAATATTTTCCATGATGTGAAGAAGTATTTTAGGAATGACCTGCAGGGATAGTCAGAAGAGGATATGAGTGTGGACTATGAAGACTTTTCTATTGTAGTTTTTCACCTTATGTTGTAATGTAACATTTATGAAGGTATCTAGTGTTTCCAAGGATACTAAACTAATCGGTCTTTCGAGACTTGATCTTTTGTGATCATGTCAATGTTACGAAGTAATGCACCGACTCTGGGTAGTTGGGGTTGGGGTGTTACAGTTGGTATTAGAGGCAGTTTAGTACTAACCTTGGAAGCTAGATTTAGATAAACTCTGATTAGAGCACATAGCCCGAAGATAGACTTTAAGGATTAGTATAGAAGAACTTCCTAGAATTTTGGTATTATAGAGATTTTGTGAGTTTTCCGAGCAATACATCCCTGTCTGGATACGAGCAGGTAGAGGCGGCTCTGGCACAGATGTACCTAAGGGTACAACACGAAAACACCGCTTTGAGCTAGACTCGAACGGGAACTGGTGGACGACAACGGGCCTTGCTGCACTCATGGTTACGACACTCCCAGAGGATATGCTTAGGATAATTCTCATTTTCTTTACAAACCACTATGAAGGAGTATGATTATATACTTCCTCAAAGAAAACCTTTTTATGATTATGGATTATATCCATAAATAGTTCAATTTATGTTAAGTATTTTATAAGTATGGAATTATGTATTTTGATTCATAAACTAATATAGTTTATGGCATTGTATAGAAATGGCGCCCAGTAGAAGGAATGTGAACTCCATCAACACGTATGATCCAAAGAGTAAGAAGGATCATATCTTTCATGGTATTAAGCCAACATTTAGAAGAGAAATATTCTCCCATGTGTTATCAACATATGAAGAAATAGTATCATGTGTTAATAAGATAAGTATAGAATTCTCTAAGTCTTATGGATTTGAAGGGATGAAAGAGGATAAAAGGATGGAAGAGAGAATGATGGATAAAGGGACGAGGGAAAAGAAGAATTTTCCAATATGTGATAACTGTGGGAAGAAACACCTTGGAATTCTCTTGAAGGGAATGGGAGTTTGTTATAAGTGTGGAGAAAAAGGACACCGAGTGTGTGACTGCAAGGGTAAGAAAAAGGTTTCAAATGTACAATGCTTAATCTGCAAGGAGTGGGGACACTACGCAAACCAATGTTCAAATCATCAGAGTATACCCCAAATGATGTTATTGGAAAATAATCAAGTTATGATACTACCACAGATGAGGAGGAATGATTAGAGTTCTTATGTTGTTATTAAAGAATTTTGTAATTTGAGTGTTGCATCAATGATGTTCTGGTTATAATAATTATGGAGTATATAAGGATTGTACTGCAGTACTATTTCATCTAGGACTTGAGATTGTGTGGATCCAAGAAAAGTGACTCCACAGTAGGTTAAATTTCTGGAAAATATATGGTTGAGAGAAAGATAAACCATAATATGGTTCTGATAACGAGATAGTGATTTTGGAATAAGACATGATTGATTCGGATAAATTATGTTGGATATTCTTAACATCCCTGAAACTGATTAATGATTTGTATACATTTTTTGATAGAAGGAGTATATCTAGTTTTCTATAAGGAATAAGGGATCATGAATGTAATAAATAAGGATTTATGGTAATACAATATGTTGCAGTGTTTTAAAAGAATACATGATGAAGGTGTTCAGATGTTGTTACGCAGAAAAAAGGAGCTTCATTATGTTTACCTTCCTCATAAAATCTGGACTGTGAGTTGGACAGAAGTATTTTGGATAACTATAAAGGTTGGAATGGATTATATTTTACATTGGATACTATTGTCAAGGTTATTTTTGGATATTTATAAAAAGGACAACACGCAGACCGAGTGATAACCTGTAACGTCGGACAAAGTTGCAGGAATCGAACCCACAACCATAGTGCGACAGGCCTTTATTTCCTACCACTAGCCTACAGGAAGTCCCTTGTTATTACAAAATAATTTTACTAATCTAAATGGTATGTGTTAACATTTGGAACCTTATACAATTAGGATAAGTATAATATTTTTGAGTTCTATTATCTTTTTGAGTGAAAGATGAGTTGAAGGTTGAAACTCTAATTGTCAAGCATAAATATATATATACCTATCTCTTATTCAATGAATAAATTAATTCTCAAACTTTAGTAAAGGGATATTAAAACAAAAAAATGTGTTATCCTAATACCTTATGTCTTGTTGAACGGATGATATTTTAAATCAACATAGATTGAAGGCTTTGAGGCCCTCGATTTGAAAGTTGATTATGATTGATGACCTCACTCACTCCCTACAAATATTTACGTTTTCCCTCCAATTATATGTCTCTGATTTCCACCAATGTTCACCTTATCGAGATCATAATTTGGTGGTGACTTTCTTATTTCTCTTTCCCTCTTATTAAGGCAAAATTTTATTAATATTATTTCCGATGTGGGTTTTCCACAAAGGTATTTTCTATTTTCAACCTTTTATTTTCCAAGAAAAATTTCAATTTGCGAGGACGCAATTTATTGAAGGAGGGGATAATGTAACACCCCGAGCTTCCACAATACGCTTCTCATTCAATAATGCAATAGCTTGCATTGTATGCAACTTCGAGTTCTAAAACACCGCGACTAATCAAAGTAGCTGTAATGAATAGTAATAACCACTTTTTAAAATTATAGAAATTTTATATTTCAAAATGGACTTCATTTTTGGATTCGGAATATCGAAATTATCCTATGTTAAATTTTTGGTATTTTTTCTGAGAACTTCTAATTTTTTATGAATAGTGAAAAATACTTAAAAACATCTTTTTTAATAAAAATAATTTATAGTGATAAATTATACTTTTTAGTGTTTTTAAAGTATAATTAGAATAAATTTTTACCATTTAATCCAATGGTGGTCATTAGAATTAATTTAACATTTAAATTGGACATAAACAATTGCCAATCTTTTGATATAAATTGTTTCTTAAAAACACGCTATTTGTTGTGACAGCGGGAATTAATTATAAAATTAATTAATGAAACTTATATGTTTGGAATTTTGTAAAATAGACATCATTTTTGAATTCAGAATCTCAATTATAGCTTAGGGTGAAATTTTGGCATTGTTCTAAAAAACTTCAATTTTTGATGAATAGTGAAACCACTAAGTGGTAGTTAAATAACTAATTTTTCGTTTAAATGAAATATTAACCCTTTTGTGATTTGATTTACAAAAATCCGACATACATGGTTGTCATTAAGAATTAAAATGTTGTTCAATGAGATTAAAATAATTTTCGGTGAATAGTAACTTTTAAGTCCTAAATCGCGATTAGAGGTAATTAGTGTAGTTTAAGGAAAAAATAATGTTTTAATAATATGAGATGAGCGTGACACATGTCCCACCCTCATTGGATGTGCCATGGCCGACCAAGAAAATCCATGGGTCAACTTGGGGACCCCATGGAGCCACTTTAGTTAGAAAATGACATAAATACCTTTTATTTAATGTTAAAGTAAAAAATGACACAAACATGAAATGTTTTACTAAAACAATTTTTACATGGGGTTATACAAGTCATATTTTTGACTATAAATAGTCATTGGAAAGCTAAAAAGATTTCCTACATCATAGTATTTTTTTATAATTTTTAGACATTAAATAAATTAAATTATGACATCATTATGATTCAGCGATGACCTCATTATTTAACGATTTTATTAAAATGAAAAGATAATGTACAATCAAAGGCTTACACTTGTCCAAGGACTATTGGATGGGTAGATTTCGAACCCTTATCACCTTATCCACGAATTATATAAGTGTGGGGCCTTTAGAATCCTAATATCATTGTATAATAATGTAAAATTTCCTTACTTTCCAAGAGTGCCCCTCCTCTCCTCTTATAAAAGGCCCCCACCTCTACCTTCTCATTCACACTTTCAAACCATTTTTCTCAGCCAAACTCTGCCCAAATACTCTCCCAAATTCCCCGTCTTACTCCTAGAAGCCTCACTTTGTGCAGAACTCTTCCCAAGGAAGCCTTTGGCTCAAATCAAAAAGAGTTATCCGATTTTGAGGTAATGTCTTCTCTACTGTTGTTTTGTTTTATTTTTCTTCTCCAACCCCCTAAACTCTTTTTATTAATTTCTTTTGTAACAACACCAGTATCCTAAATATACTAGTATGTTGTTATAATAAGTATTAAAGCTACACTTACACACACCTACATCTAATGGTTAAAGAACATACGGTTTCTGTGGATGGCGAATTTCTGCCTCACGAAACGATGATTGTTCAACACTCATATAACACCTTAAAAGGTGGCCATTAATATGTAACTATATTTATATATGATACATAATATGTTTATGTTTTACTTATGATTCTGTATTTCTCATTTATGGAATACTTTATGATTTCCATTATGGGTAAACGCGATAATTGCATTTTAGGAAGTGCGGACTACCGCCCCCTCAAAGTGATGTGAATCGTTAATGCCATATGTGGGATGTATAAAGGATGGAGTAAATGATATTATATATGATATTATACTGGAACTATATTATAACTTTATATAATTATGATTTCATTCCATTAAATACGAAATAGAAATGAAAGTAGCGTTCATGCGTACGTACGGCTTACCGTCTCCATGAACGGTGAATTTCATTTCTTGCCTCTAAATGTTATGTAATATTATAAATGCATGTATATACTGGATATATATGATATATATATGATATCTACATCATGAACATAATTCTGGATATAATGGATATATCACCACATGAACAACTTGTAATTATAAGAATTTTATTTTTGACTCAAGTACCTAAGATCGACAAAATGACAGTTATAAACTTAAATAATTACATAATGTTCATAACATGGTAATAAGGGATATAAAAGGAATAATGAACATGAAAAAGGTTCTTAAGTAAATAAAAATTAACTCTAGTTTATTATTCAGGAGGTTAAAGAACGGTCGAGTCAGGACAGGACACAAGGTAAGGGAATTTCTTAACCCAACTTCCATTCTTTGGGTTAATCTCCTACTTTCAAATTATGTCATGATATTATTATGTCTTATTTTGTATTTTTACTTTTTTTATGTGTACCTATAGTGAATACACATAATAGATCTATTTTATTTTAAAAATGATCTTTTTAAGGACTTTGTCTCATCTCCTTTCATTGAGGCATATTTGGTTTTATACACAACTTTCTTTTATATGGTGTATAAACCCCTTTGACTTTTATGTTTATTCAAAAGGAATCTTTTTTATACGAAGCGTTTTACTAAACGACAAAAGGGGAATGTTTTTCTTTCCGTACATATGCGGCGACAATGACTTCTCTGCCGCCGTGACCATTATTTGAGTTTCGGCTTCCTCTACAAGCCATCACTCTTTTTAATGAAAAATAAATACAATGTTTTAACTTTCTTTTATTTTGGTATTGAAAATGGTTTTGAAAGCATTTTTATTATATCAATGTGTTGTATTGTTATCTTGTGATTGAAATTTGGAAATGTTATGTTTCCTTTATGCATGTTTTATGTGATACGATTATGTTATGCTTTATGAAATGTTTAATCCTATTAATATGAGGAATGCATTGGACTTAATAAGTGACGGGTGGAGCCCGTTATAGATCCTCGATGCATCGGCAGGTCTCATGAGACAAACTAGTGTCTTGGCACGAGGCCTTGACAAAATCTTATTTGTGGTCATGGCACGAGGCCTTGGCTACGTGGTTATGATAGTCTGTAATTATGCATTCCATCATTATGAAAGTGGTTAATGATATTTCATGTGATTATTCGACCAGTAGAATATCCATGTGAAGAAGTAAATGGAATTATCTCATTTTAATTTTTCCATATTATGTTGATGTTCAAGTTTAAAAGACTTTTGTTTTAGTTATACATTGCCTTAAATGTTTATGTTTATTTATGAATGCTTCCGCAATATTGTTATCCTTACTGAGCATCTGAGCTCACCCCTTTCAATGTTTTAATATTTTCCAGGATGTGAAGAATTATTTTAGGAATGACCTGCAGGGATAGTCAGAAGAGGATATGAGTGTGGACTATGCAGACTTTGTTATTGTAGTTTTTCACCTTATGTTGTAATCTAACATTTATGAAGGTATCTAGTGTTTCCAAGGCTACTAAACTAATCGGTCTTTCGAGACTTGATCTTTTGTGATCATGCCAATGTTACGAAGTAATGCACCGACTCTGGGTAGCTGGGGTTGGGGTGTTACAGTTGGTATCAGAGGCAGTTTAGTACTAACCTTGGAAGCTAGATTTAGATAAACTCTGATTAGAGCACATAGCCCGAAGATAGACTTTAAGGATTAGTATAGAAGAACTTCCTAGAATTTTGGTATTATAGAGATTTTGTGAGTTTTCCGAGCAATACATCCTTGTCTGGATACGAGCAGGTAGAGGCGGCTCTGGAATAGATGTACCTAGGGGTAAAACCCGAAAACACCGCTTTGAGCTAGACTCGAACGGGAACTGGTGCACGACAACGGGCCTTGCTGCACTCTTGGTTACGACACTCCCGGGGGATATGCTTAGGATAATTCTCATTTTCTTTTCAAACCACTATGAAGGGTTATGATTATATACTTCCTCAAAGAAAACATTTTTATGATTATGGATTATATCCATAAATAGTTCAATTTATGTTAAGTATTTTATAAGTATGGAATTATGTATTTTGATTCATAAACTAATATAGTTTATGGCATTGTATAGAAATGGTGCCCAGTAGAAGGAATGTGAACTCCATCCACACGTATGATCCAAAGAGTAAGAAGGATCATATCTTTAATGGTATTAATCCAACATTTATAAGGGAAATATTCTACCATGTGTTATCAACATATGAAGAAATAGTATCATGTGTTAATAAGATAAGTAGAGAATTTTATGAGTCTTATGGATTTGAAGGGATGAAAGAGAAGAAAAGGATGGAAGAGAGAATGATGGATAAAGGGATGAGGGAAAAGAAGAATTTTCTAATATGTGATAACTGTGGGAAGAAACACCTTGGAATTTTCCTGAAGGGAATGGGAGTTTGTTATAAGTGTGGAGAAAAAGGACACCAAGTGTGTGACTTCAAGGGTAAGAAAAAGGTTTCAAATGTACAATGCTTCATCTGCAAGGAGTGGAGACACTACGCAAACCAATGTTCAAATCATCAGAGTATACCCCAAATGATGTTATTGGATAATAATCAAGTTATGATAATACCACAGATGAGGAGGAATGATTAGAATTCTTCTATTGTTATTAAAGAATTTTGTAATTTGAGTGTTGCATCAATGATGTACTGGTTATAATAATTATGGAGTATATAAGGATTGTACTGCAGTACTATTTCATCTAGGACTTGAGATTGTGTGGAACCAAGAAAAGTGACTCCACAGTAGGTTAAATTTTTGGAAAATATATGGTTGAGAGAAATATAAACCATAATATGGTTCTGATACCGAGATAGTGATTTTAGAATAAGACATGATTGATTCGGATTAATTATGATGGATATTCTTAACATCCCTGAAACTGATTAATGATTTGTATACATTTTTGGATAGAAGGTGTATATCTAGTTTTCTATAAGGAATAAGGGATCATGAATGTAATCAATAAGGATTAATGGTAATACAGTATATCACAGTGTTTTAAAGGAATACATGATGAAGGTGTTCACATGTTGTTATGTAGAAAAAAAGAGCTTCATTATGTTTACCTTCCTCATAAAATATGGACTGTGAGTTGGAAAGAAGTATTTTGGATAACTATAAAGGTTGGAATGGATTATATTTTACATTGGATACTGTTTTTAAGGTTATTTTTGGATATTTATAAAAAGGACAACACTCAGACCGAGTGATAACCCGTCACGTCGGACAAAGATGTAGGAATCGAACCCACAACCATAGTGTGACAGGCCTTTATTTCCTACCACTAGCCTACAAGAGGTCCCTGGTTATTAAAAAATAATTTTACTGTTCTAAATGGTATGTGTTAACATTTGGAACCTTATACAATTAGGATAAGTATAATATTTTTGAGTTCTATTATCTTTCTGAGTGAAAGATGAGTTGAAGGTTGAAACTCTAATTGTCAAACACAAATATATATATACCTATCTCTTATTCAATGTATAAATTAATCCTTAAACTTTAGTAAAGGGATATTAAAACAATAAAATGTGTTATCCAAATACCTTATGTCTTGTTGAACGGATGATATTTTATATCAACATAGATTGAAGGATTTGAGGCCCTCAATTTGACAGTTGATTGTGATTGATGACCTCACTCACTCCCTACAAATATTTACGTTTTCCCTCCAATTATATGTCTCTAATTTCCACCAATGTTCTCCTTATCGAGATCATAATTTGGTGGTGACTTTCTTATTTCCATTTCCCTCTTATTAAGGCTAAATTTTATTAATCTTATTTCCGATGTGGGTTTTCCACAAAAGTATTTTCTATTTTCAACCTTTTATTTACCAAGAAAAATTTCAAATTGCGAGGACGTAATTTATTGAAGGAGGGGAGAATGTAACACCCTGAGCTTCAACAATACGCTTCTCATTCAATAATGCAATAGCTTGCATTGTATGCAACTTCGAGTTCTAAAACACCGCGACTAATCAAAGTAGCCGTTATAAATAGTAATAACCACTTTTTAAAATTATAGAAATTTTATATTTCAAAATGGACTTCATTTTTGGATTCGGAATATCGAAATTAGCCTATGTTAATGTTTTGGTATTTTTTCTGAGAACTTCTAATTTTTTATGAATAGTGAAAAATACTTAAAAACAACTTTTTTAATAAAAATAATTTATAGTGATAAATTATACTATTTAGTGGTTTTAAAGTATAATTAGAATATATTTTTACCATTTTATCCAATGGTGGTCATTATAATTAATTTAACATTGAAATTGGACATAAACAATTGCCAATCTTTTGATATAAATTGTTTCTTAAAAACACGCTATTTGTTGTGACAGCGGGAATTAATTATAAAAATAATTAATTCATCTTATATGTTTGGAATTTTGTAAAATAGACATCATTTTTGAATTCGGAATATCAATTATATTTGAGGGTGAAATTTTGGCATTGTTCTGAAAAACTTCAATTATTGATGAATAGTGAAACCACTAAGTGGTAGTTAAATAACTGATTTTTCGTTTAAATGAAATATTACCACTTCTGTGATTTGATTTTCAAAAATCTTACATACATGGTTGTCATTAATAAGTAAAATGTGGTTCATTGAGATTAAAATAATTTTTGGTGAATAGTAACTTTTAAGTTCTTAATCGCGATTAGAGGTAATTAGTGTAGTTTAAGGTAAAAATAATGTTTTAATAATATGAGATGAGCTTGACACATGTCCTACCCTCATTGGATGTTCCATGGCCGACCACGACAATCCATGGGTCAACTTGGGGTCCCCATGGAGCAACTTTAGTTAGAAAATGACATAAATACCTTTTATTTAATGTTAAAGTAAAAAATGACACAAACATAAAATGTTTTACTAAAACAATTTTTACATGGGGTTATACAAGTCCTATTTTTTACTATAAATAGTCATTGGAAATATACAAAGATTTCCTACATCATAGTATATTTTTTATAATTGTTAGACATTAAATAAATTAAATTATTTATGACATCATTATGATGCAGCGATGAGCTCATTATTTAACGATTTTAATAAAATGAAAAGATAATGTACAATACAAGGCGTACACTTGTCCAAAGACTATTGTATGGGTAGATTTAGAACCCTTATCACCTTATCCACGAATTATATATGTGTGGGACCTTTAGAATCCGAAAATCATTGTATAATAATGTACAATTTCCTTAATTTCCAAGAGTGCCCCTCCTCTCCTCTTATAAAAGGCCCCCACCTCTACCACCTCATTCACACTTTCAAACCATTTGGCTCTGCCAACCTGTTCCCAAATACTCTCCCAAATTCCCCCTATTACTCCTAGAATCCTCACTTTTGGTAGAACTCTTCCCAGTGAATCCTTTGGCTCAAATAAAACAGAGTTACCCGATTTTGAGGTAATGTCTTCTCTAATGCTGTTTTGTTTTATTTTTCTTTTCCAACCCCCTAAACTCTTTTTATTCATTTCTTTTGTAACAACACCAGTATCCTCAATATACTTGGATTTTGTTATAAGAAGTAATCATGCTACACTTACACACACCTAAATCTAATTGTTAAAGAACATACGATTTCTGTGGATGGCGAATTTCTGTCTCACGAAACGATGATTGTTCAACACTCCTATAACACCTTAAAAGGTGGACATTAAGATGTAACTATATTTATATATGATAAATAATATGTTTATGTTTTACTTATGCTTCTGTATTTCTCATTTATGGCATACTTTATGATTTCCATTATGGGTAAACGCGATAATTTCATTTTAGGAAGTGCGGACTACCGCCCCCTCAAAGTGATGTGAATCGTTAATGCCATATATGGGATGTGTAAAGGATGGAGTAAATGATATTATATATTATATTATACTGGAAATATATTATACCTTTATATAATTATTATTTCATTCCATTAAATATGAAATAGAAATGAAAGTAGCGTTCATGCGTACGTACGGCTTACCGTCTCCATGAACGGTGAATTTCATTTCTTACCTCTAAATGTTATGTAATATTATAAATGCATGTATATACTGGATATATATGATATATATATGATATCTACTTCATGAACATAATTCTGGATATAATGGATATATCACCACATGAACAAATTGTAATTATAAGAATTTTATTTTTGACTCAAGTACCTAAGATCGACAAAATGACGGTTATAAACTTAAATAATTACATAATGTTCATAACATGGTAATAAGGGATATAAAAGGAATAATGAACATGAAAAAGGTTCTTATGTAAATAGAAATTAACTCTAGTTTATTATTCAGGAGGTTAAAGAACGGTCGAGTCAGGACAGGACGCAAGGTAAGGGAATTTCTTAACAAAACTTCCATTCTTTGGGTTAATCTCCTACTTTCAAATTATGTCATGATATTATTATGTCTTATTTTGTATTTTTACTTTTTTTATGTGCACCTATAGTGAATACACATAATAGATCTATTTTATTTTAAAAATGATCTTTTTAAGGACTTCATCTCAATCTTCTTTCATTGAGGCATATTTGGTTTTATACACAACTTTCTTTTATATGGTGTATAAACCCTTTTGACTTTTATGTTTATTCAAAACGAATCTTTTTTATACAAAGTGTTTTACTAAACGACAAAAAGGGAATGTTTTTCTTTCCGTACATATGCGGCGACAACGACTTCTCCGCCGCTGTGACCATTATTTGAGTTTCGGCTTCCTCTACAAGCCATCAATTTTTTTTAATGAAAAATAAATACAATGTTTTAACATTCATTTATTTTGGTATTGAAAATGGTTTTGAAAGCGTTTTTATTATATCAATGTGTTGTATTGTTATCTTGTGATTGAAATTTGGAACTGTTATGTTTCCTTTATGCATGTTTTATGTGAGGCGATTATGTTATGGATTATGAAATGTTTAAAACTATTCATATGAGGAATGAATTGGACTTAATAAGTGACGGGTGGAGCCCGCTATAGATCCTCGATGCATCGACAGGTCTGATGATACAAACTAGTGTCTTGGCACAAGGCCTTGACAAAATCTTATTTGTGGTCTTGGCACGAGGCCTTGGCTACGTGGTTATGATAGTCTGGCATTATGCATTCCATCATTATGAAAGTGGTTAATGATATTTCATGTGATTATTCAACCAGTAGAATATACATGTGAAGAAGTAAATGGAATTATCTCATTTTACTTTTTCCATATTATGATGATGTTCAAGTTTAAAAGGCTTTTTTTAGTTATACATTGCCTTAAATGTTTATATTTATTTATGAAAGCTTCCACAATATTGTAATCCTTACTGAGCATCTGAGCTCACCCCTTTCAATGTTTTAATATTTTCCAGGATGTGAAGAAGTATTTTAGGAATGACCTACAGGGATAGTCAGAAGAGGATATGAGTGTGGACTATGAAGACTTTGTTATTGTAGTTTTTCACCTTATGTTGTAATGTAACATTTATGAATGTATCTAGTGTTTCCAAGGCTACTAAACTAATCGGTCTTTCGAGACTTGATCTTTTGTGATCATGCCAAAGTTACGAAGTAATGCACCGACTCTGGGTAGCTGGGGTCAGGGTGTTATCGATAATCCCAGATTGAAGGTGTTTATATTGAAGAAACCTTTGCTCCAATAGCTAGATTTGAGTAAATCAGGTTTTTCCTTGCCTTGGCACTCCAAAAAAGATATAAAGTATATCAAATGGATGTCAAGATAGCATTCCTAAATGGTTTACTCAAAGAATAAGTCTATATTGAAAAACCAGTGGGTTTTTTTCTTGGTAATGATGAAACAATGGTTTTCAAACTGAAGAAAGCTCTATATGGTTTGAAGCATGCACCACGGGCATGGTAATCCTGACTGGACTCTTATATCATGAAGCTGGAATTCAAACTTAGAGGAGTAGATCACAAAATATATGTGAAGAATTATCCAAAAGATCAATTCATGGTTTTTTTCTACGTTGATGATATAATATTTGGTGGAAACAAGCAGAAATCAGTGGATGAATTTTCCAATCACATTAAATCAGAATTTCAAATGTCTATGATTGGGGAGATCACATATTTATTGGGGCTGCATGTGATTCAAAAGAAGGATTAAACTTTCATTTCATAGGAAAAGTATACAAGAGAGCTTCTAAAGAAGTTTAATATGCAAGAATCCAAACCAATTTCAAATCTGATTGTAGTTGTAACTATACTAGGAAAGCATGAGTATGGGACCTCTATAGATCCTGCCACGTACCGGAGAATCATTGGAAGCTTACTGTACCTGATAGTGAGATGGCCAGATATTGTCTTTGCCACATGTCTTGTAGCTTTCTTTCAGAGTAATCCAAAAGAGGAACATATGGCAGTAGTAAAAAGAATCATGAGATATATTCAAGGTACTCACAATTTTGGCTTATAATTTGCTGTAGGAAGAAATAGTGAATTATCTGCATATTTTGATTTTGACTGGGCTGGGGATGTTGTGGAGAGAAAGTCAACTAGTGGTGGAGCATTCTATATTGGAAATAAATTTGTTGGATGGTTGAACATGAAACAAGAAAGTACATCTCTTAGTACTGCTGAAACTGAGTATATCTCTGCCACAAAGGCATGCACTCAACTTCGATGGATGAAGCAGTAATTAACAGATATTGGTGATGAGGTGAAACAACTGATGGTGATTTACTATGATAAAAAGAGAACAATTGATCTTACGAAGAATCCGGTTCAGCATTCTTGTACAAAACATATTGAAATTCGGTATCATTTTATCAAAGTTAAAGTTGATCAAGGCATGATTATAATGGATCATGTGGGAACTGATGATCAAGTGGATGATATCCTGACTAAGCCATTTTCAATGGCTATATTTTTGAAGCATTGGTTGAACCTTGGTGTTCAACCACCTCCCTGTGCATAAGGAGGTTACAGAAATCTCCTCTCCCTAGTTATGTTAATTGTTTTTAATCTGTTTATGGATGCGATATAGGTTTATGAGGGAGATACTATCCATGGGGAGTGTAGTTTGAGCTAATCAATGAACAGCACATGGTCATTGGATTTATTTTCAATGGGGGAGAAAGGAATAAATTATAGATGAGAAGGAAACGGCAACCCAATTCACATTTTCTCTTTTTTTTTACACCGAGCATTGCTCACGTAGACTTAGAGTGTTGGCTGAGTTGATTCATGCATTTTTCGTTTGCATGTGGATGGTGATCTATTGAATTTATTCAATGATTTCCAACAAACCCAAAAGAAATGATTGTTGGAACCGCTGTCATCTATGCATGAATTGGAGTATGATTTTTGTTTTTTGTTAATCCTTAGAGGATGTTCATAATATGTTCCAGCAGAGTACTCCTACAGGTTAAGCAAATAACAGTATTGATGGTGGAAACATTTTCTTGTGTTTTCCAAATTTATGGATCTCAAAACTAACAAAAGTAGAAAATAATGCTTTTCAAAAAAGAGACTTGTGCACCTTATATTTTTCATGCAAGTGACTTGCACTGCGTGAAATGACTTGCGCGACGGTGCTGAGGAGGATTTGAAAGAAGTGTGCCATATGTTTTTGTTGATCAGAACTTCAAAATATTTCAAAGTAAAGAGGGTCGTATAAGTATTGGTTTGGCTGTGCATTTGAGTAGCACGACATAGGCTTGGACGGTTGGAGTTGCATGCCGAAACTTGTGCTCTGAGAGGAGTCTTTCATGCCATATTGCAGGGTGTCGAGTTTGCCTATATGTAGAGGACCCCCCTCCACATTTACAATGAATTTCGGGACATGGAGAAATTCAGTGCTCCCATCGTGCAGGTGAAGTGGTCACACAAGTGGTTGTGGGTCGCACAAGTATAAGCTGCGCGAAAGTTGATTTATTCGCACCAAAAACGGTTTTGGTGGAAAATAATGTGAGTCACGCATGTTTGGTATTGAAGAATATTGAGTCGCGCAAGTGTTGGAGGTCGAATTTCACAGCAGTTATAACTTGTGCATCGTCCTTGAAACTTGCGCACTTGCTTGGGGAAGCGCTCTGGGTGTTGTTGAAGTACTCGCATCCTTTTTGAAGCTACACGAAAGTTGGAAGATTGACCCATACCCTTAGTGAAAAGTGAGATCCATCTACTAGTGAGAGTTGGAATTCAACATAGCATTTACATATAATTGAGGATGCATTATTTTGTAATGATGAAGAGACTATCACGTCTATAAACTGAGTGGGACTTCACCAAAGGTTGTGAGTCAGGGGGAGTCAACAGGATTAACCCAAGGGACGCAGTGAGCTATCCCTAAACCATTGTAAAGGTAGTGATCCTGGGACTGAGTGACTATGCCCAGACCTTTTTAATACACAACCAGTGAAGTTTAGTTAAATTGGGTATGACCGACAACCTGTCGGCGTATGCTCCTTGGAACAAGATCATTCATATTAAAAGAAAAAGTTTTCACCTTGATTTACCCCTCCCCTCTCAGGGTGTCCCGTGGTCCAACACCAACTCATTTAACCTATACAATTACTACGTGAATCACATAATTTATAATCCTTTAAAAAACTCCGTCACATGTGATAGTACGTCCCACATGGATAGCCCATCACCTATGTAAGTATGACACACATGACATACTTGGTCATATGAGAAATTAAGTCACACCTATACCAATATTCACATATAGAAGTGCATACCTTATAAATAAGATGTATAGACATGTATTTTTCATAAATGATTGTTACTTTATTTTAAACATTCACTAGTGATTCCCATTAATAAGGGTAAAATATTATATTTAGAAGAATGGTTGACCTAAATATATATTTTATGGTTCTATTGATCTCATAATTCCTTATTTTCCAATGGGATCAATTTTTCCAAAATAATAAGAAACAAAATAATATTAAAAAGATGTCAATGAAAACCCTCATACAGTTAGAATACATAAAATCAATTTAACAATACATTAATTTCCATATCTAACAGCAAAAAATTCACAACATTAATACCTACTAAGAATCTTCTCCTCTATGTACAAATCCTAAAAATAATTCATAACAATTGAAAACAATTTGGTTGGAATGAATGATTTTCATTGGTTAGAATAAATAATCCTAGAAATACATTCTAGAAATATGTTGGAAAGAATCAATGAATTTTAACACAACCAAAATTATCCATCTATGCTTTTGGAATAAAAAATAACCATTGTAATGGAAGATTTCAACCATAGTATGCATCTTACTATGATTCTACTAATAAAATGAACTTGATTAATTCTATATACCACAGGCGCGAGTTATATATACATACAACATAAATTCAACATCACATTAAATTAGTCTACATAAATCTACAACAGTAATTATAAACTGATACTATTTGGGAAATATAGAAAAAACATGGGAAAACATGAACCTTTTACTAGATTTCAACCAAACATATGGTGGAGAACTATCTCCCTTAATGGAGGACCCCACCCCGATATATGGGGGGGGAGTAGCTGAACTCTTTCATTATATGGGGACCATTAATTTTTGAAGACATTTCAATTGGGGAGTACTCAATCCCATATATGGAGAAAATTATCCTAACACTTAATATAGAACCTATATCAATGTCTACTATAAATATCTCACTCATAAATTGTCACCCCTTAATTGAAATAAGATCCTCAAAATACAAAACTATAAAACAAAAATCTTATAAAGTCTGAATGTATCATATAAGAATTAATTAATTGGGAATATAGTCAAAAATTACTTTTTATATGTCTATTACTTGAACAAATAAATTAAATTATACATAATACCTTAAATGTTCATATACATTGAGTGTCAAATATGATACACGACATGTACATCTCCGATGCAAGAATGGTCAGGTACTACTGCAACTCAATAATTTTGAATTAAATATAAAAATTATTTCTATTATATATATAATGTTTATTTTTAATATGTACATGAATTAAACATTCATAAATAAGACTATATCCAAGTCTGTATTATATAAACTACAAGGAATATCATTAATTACACGACATGATGCACCAAGATTAATCTTTTTTCCTATGAAAAACACTATGTGTAGCACCTATACTCCTTCAAACTATGTAATTCCTATACACACCTCGTAAAAATATCATAGAATATGAAGTATGACTTTTTGAAAAAACGTCAATAAAGTGGGAATGAAAAAAAACGGTTTATAGAAGACTACGTTAATGCAGGGATATTATTCCATTCTTATAACCATGTTAGGAAGTAAGGGCATGTAATTCAATGTTTATAATCATACCAATGAAAGATGAACATATTGTTTATTAAGAAGTACAAACAGGCATGTCATCCCGTGTAAAAAAATAAAAAAGTAATATGATCATATCATCCAACACCTATGGTTGTACCGATAATATTGGTAATCTTATAATATTATATATAAATATAAACAAGTGGGAATAACATCCCCATTATATGGGAAAAATATCATAAGTGTTAATAAGTCCCACTAATATAGGTAGTACCAAAACATTAGTATATCATCATTACCAATGGTAATTTTCAAAAAAGAGGTATAGTGTCCCTATCCATGGTAAATATCACAAATAGGGAATTATATTTACTTTAACGTAAATATCATATAAGAGGGAACTGAATCCCTACAGTAATAAAAATCCAACAAAAATGAAATATCTGTATATCTGTATCCCTAAAAAAATATGATTCAACTATCAATGTATTATTTAGAGTGAGTGATTATATTATTTCAAACATGAGAGACATGAAATATAATTATTCATAGTGATCTATATCAACAGCTACTCATGTCATATAAATTTCAAATACAATTATATCACATATATTTAATAATAAAATCATTATAACATCAAATTATTTTTATATCAATGTTACATTGTTCCCCATGAACACATTCTATTTCCTATATTTCCACCAAATTTATAACCGATGTGGAATTATATAATCAAAAACAAGATTAATCTCACCCATTGTACCAATCAACATATAAAAAAGAAAAGAATTTTAATCAAATAATATTTTAAGGGCATAATCACATGCTATGTTTTCTCATAAATGAGTTCCTCATCATCGAGGGTAACTCAATGGAGCTAAAAAATATCTAATTTATTCTTACATAACAAGGACCATCACTATTTATTTACACCTACATGATTTTATCACACCATACATCAGGAGACATTGCCATTAATTACCATGTGTTAAACCCAAAACGTATATAAGACCTATCAAAATCAAAAATATTTACTTATCACTACTCAAGACAGAAGGAATCCCACAGTATCTCTGTTATAGGTTGTCCTCACATACTTGTGTCAGACCACATATTACTTGATAAATCCAAAATCTATAAGTAAACACACACATAGACAATTCTATAGGTTTGTGTAACATTCCAAACCTACTCAGAGTATTTATAGAGGCGTATCTTGGTGATGAAAAAATTCCATGTTTGAGAATATCACTCTAACCAAAAATTTCTACAAATGCATGGGTGTAATTCAGTATATTATTAGAAACTCAAGGTTCCTATCTAAACTCCATATCCTGGAATCAGTCAAGGAATTCTTCTAATGGATTCTATTCGGGTTACACACGCTATTAACCTTACATATACCTTCCATAGAATAAATTTATACCAACATAGGGAGATGAAATTGGGTAATAAATTCATTTTCAATAATTTTATGCCCTCTATGTAATCCTAATACATCTAGAAAAATGTAATTTTCAAGAAACTTATGAAAATAGTCCCATAAAAATGGAGATAAATCACCATGTTGGAGTGAATAAGGGAATTTTCTCCTTCTACATTTATCCTTAAAATAACCTTTGACTACTATAAATAAGCATGAACAGATAATTATACACACACGAAATGAACTCTAATGCACAACCACAATAATAATAACATAGTTTTACATGATTCACTATTAAAAACAGTAAACATATCTTTTGTGTGATTTGGTAAGACATATATTCATAGATTACAGTATAAATTCCATGAATATATAAATGATTTGGGATTACACTTAAAGGAATGATACTTAATGTGTCTCCCAATTTGTAAAATTTTATCACATAAGAACATAACACATTGATTCTAAATTTAAAAAAATGAGTTTCTAACAAATATAATGCTCCATTATATAATTATTGTTCATATTTATCTACTATTTTCTATTCTATTATTATTCCACTTACTCTTTATTTTTTGTTCAAGCTCAGTAGAAACACTCTATTTGTGTATTTTTATTCTTCTCTAACTCTCTACACTTGTATAATAACAAGAATTATTCTCTCTCATAAACAGACAAATTAAATTTCAAAACAGTGTTTAATATTATATCCTTAAATAAATAAACTCCAACCTCATTTATTTCCATGAAATCTATAAAATACTTATATACACTCTTGGATATGATTTTGTAGATTAAAGGTTCTTTCTAGAGTAGACCTTGAAGCACCAACTGTTCCATATTAACAAAAAACTCAGTTTTGGATTCATCCATTACTCATAACCATATAATTACTATCCAACCATCTTTATTAATTTCATATAATAGAAATAAAATCAGGTAATCTTACAACTAGTTTTCCACAAAATTCAAAAATACCAACACTTCCATCTTGGAGATATTCTTATGTTGTTAGTCATGTGTATCATGATTTATAATCCTATACAATACCTGTTATGGGTTAGTTTTATCATTCATTGTACAAAAAAATTATTTTAATTAAATTTTCTTTTCACATTAGTGCATTCAATGAGAGTTATCCCACTATAGAGTTCACATAAATAACCACAGAAGCACCAATTTCTCAAATCCTTTTCAAGGTGGTCTGATATACATGAAATGAAATAAAACATCAATCATTATGATATTTAATTATCATATCATAAAATGATAAAATTCACCATGGATTAATTTAATTATTCATCGGTGGATTTAATATTATACAACCATAATCCTAAAATAATCTATTATGTGGGGATGTGAGTTACTCCTACAAAATAAAATTTCAGCATTACAAATTATTAGGTGATGGACAGTCTCCCACATTGTCAATTGACTTCATATATAGTTCTAGCACTATAACATATCAAAAATTCCATGTTCTAATATTAAATATTCATCAATTACCTTATAAACTCTATTCTACTATGATGAATCATCTTGTTCATATTGACATTCAATGTGATACATTAATTATTAAATTATATTTATATGTTCATAGTTAAAGAAAAAAACAATCACATAAATACTATATTCATACACCTCAATTAATTATCCCTTAGGAAAAAAAATATATTATGGTTTTCTTAATCATCCCACCATTATCATTTAATAAAAATATTCCAGTCATACTAGTTTCAACACTTCCCCCATTTTATTTCTTATTCATAATTAAAACAATTAATTTAGATAATTATTTAATAATATAATTTGAACATATATAACCCGTGAATCCATGAAATAAAATGTTATTTAATTATTCTAGACCTATAAGAGTGACCATTGTTCGTAAAACAATGACTATAAATAACAATTACAATGTTTATTATTTAGAATACATACTTTATATTCCAATAGCTCTTTTACATCTTCCACATTTTATTTCACGAGAACACACATCATCAACATTACATTCAATCAAAATTCTTAAAAACAATACCTTCATGTTCATAATAAAATATACCTAAAAAAATTTGAAATATTGAAATATTAATAATTCGAAGAATGCTTCAGCCCACAAAAAAATTGACATCAAAAAATTTCACTACTACAAATATCCCCTAAATAATATCACCTTTAATGAAAGATATGTTTTTTTAATTTATGTTTCAATACACTACATTTGACAACACAAATCCATATATAATCAGCGATGGGATGGATCTACTATATGTTTCCCTATAATGGGTTGAGATTGAAATCCCACCATCAACATCATATTTTGAAATGAATCTTTGACTAGTGACTAGGTGAATATATCTTATATTTGATTTGTTATTAGAAAAAATTATATCTACAAATTTTTATGATCCACTAACATTTTAATGAAATGGTATTTTT
The DNA here is from genome assembly GCA_963277665.1 of Viscum album. Classification (NCBI taxonomy): domain Eukaryota; kingdom Viridiplantae; phylum Streptophyta; class Magnoliopsida; order Santalales; family Viscaceae; genus Viscum; species Viscum album. The sequence goes on along the minus strand of OY728143.1, from coordinate 1,703,951,360 downwards.
TATTAATTTTTTCCTAATAATAATATTGAATAGGATTCCTCATATGTTTTATAAATATATATATTTATTATATCCCTCATTTAGTGTCTATAACATATCAAATATATGATCATAAAACTATATCTTCATCCACATTAATTTCATTTTCTATTGAGTTATAGAAACACACTCTACCAGTAATGTGGTAACATTAAACAAACTCTACTTCATTGTGTGTTGTTTAAGAATCCTCTATTTTAGAATGAAATATCTTGTAGATGTTGATCACCTATCATCCAAACATCCATCCCAATATGCATATAAATATACAAAAAAACAATATACCTGCTAGAATCCTATTTCAAACATTATTCATTGTTCCTTTTATTTTTCGAGAATCCACTTTATAGACACCATATTAGTTTGTCTTGGTGAACATGGAAATATGGAATAATTTGTAATAGTATACATGATATATAGTCTCAAATTATTTATGTATATTAAACTCTTGATATTTTTTTGAATACTCTTGAATAATCTTCATTTTAATCAGTATCCTTTGATATAATGGTTCCCAATAAAATCAAGGTGGAAATATTATTATAATACTATATTCCAAATGTTATTAAAAGATCCTGAATATATATCTCTTAGGAATGACAAATATGACCCATTTAGGAAGATATATGAAAACCGAAGAAATAATTTATCTTTATTTTTATGTTCAACATAAACACCATCTCCATTTCTAGATGAAACTCCCCACATGATAATTCATTGTTTATATAAAGGATAATATCATTAACATGGAAAATAATAATTATACATACAAGTTTATCATCTCTTTTAAAAAGGTTTATTTCCACACAAGCTTTCCTAACATTCAAAAACATAATACATGTATCTAACATGGAATATCACAATCATGTGTCATATTTTGAGGGGTATATTATCATATTTAATGTAAATAATTCATTCTCATTTTCCTTGAAAAAATCCTTTGATTTTATCAATGTACGTATCCTATTCTAATTCTCCATTTAGGAAGAATGAGTTAAAATCCACTTCAAATATCTTAAATCATCATTGTGTAACTGTAACAAGAAATATACTAGTTCTATAAATCCTAGAAATCATTGTGAAGGTATCACCAAAGTCAATTCAATTATATTGTGAGTAACCTTTTTACAAGATACATTTTTTTCTCATCATAAATTCTTTTCCATTTATCTTGTTATGGAGAAAGAAATTTTTTATGATGAAGTTATTGATAGTTTATTAGAGTAATACATCCATTTTTCCTTTCTTATAAATATGATATATCTACATATTTATTGCAAGGAGGGACTTTAGAATATCTAAATTTTCATTCCCATATCTTGGGACAACAAGTGAAAAAGTTGATGTATGTATTCTTCTCTTCATGGTTATCTTATTATAAACAAACTTTCCAAAGATAATCAATGATATATTACATATATAGATTTTTTCTAAAACATAGATAACTTTAAAAAGGGTTTCATAATCATTGGAAATACTTAAAACACCATCTTCAATTTTTAATTTTTCTAAATTTTCACTATTATCATAAAATTCAACCTGCTTCTCATAAAATATTACATTGTCATTTTTTCATTTATAACATTAATTTAAATGCATAAAAATATTTTTTGAGTGTTTGGGAAACATAAAATAATAATTATCTATTATATTCTCTTTTCCAATTCTAGAAATGATATACAATTTCATTTAGGGGATAACTAAGTATTCTTATTCAACTCTTCTATAGTAGAACTTCCACAAGATTTCACCTTTATATATAAAAGTGAAGGGGATACCGTATACCCCACACATATTTCATTCTAAGGTTATTTTTAGAATATATCATGTATGGAATCAAATATAAATTTAATTAACACAAATAATTTTTTTAACATGATCAAGGTAAATAATTTAAACCTCTAGAAAAATAGATACATATCACTCTATTTAAAAATATTGTGATAAATTTATAGTAATATATTATTTTTATCCTTTGAAACAATATTTTATATATGGTATATTGTGTACTAATTCTGTAAAATGGCCATTATTTTTATGATATACATCAAATTTTATAATTATGTATTAAAAGTCATTTTTTGTTAGAAAAATCATTATTGATAAAATACTCTTCTTTATATCAAAAATATAAAAAAACATAATCCCCTTCAATTACTCAAACTTATAATTTATGAAAATAATTCATGTTACATGGGTGTTTTCTTCAAAAAGGAAAATAATATGCATATCCTATTTTTTTAATTGGTTCCTTATAATTGAATTAACAACAGAATGAATATTCTCTAATGGTTTAGATGCTTAACATACACTTTCTTATTTGAGGAAATGAGAATCATACATTTTAGGTATAAAATGAAAACACAATTTATCTCTCTATTTAGCACAGGCACATCAAAAACATTCATTACATGATTAATGTATCTCATATTCCTTTAGCCCAAATAGATATTTCATCGATGCCACAATATATATTCATTATTTATATTAAGTAGTATAATTTTTTTAATTACTAAACTGAAAATGCTACCCCATGTGCTATTTTCACTCATAGAAAAAAATACATCAATAAAAAATGTCCGAAGGAATTCATCGTAATAATGAAAAACATCATTTACATAATAATAAATCTAACACAAACATATTTTTTTTTGTTTAAAACCGTCCAAAAATAATGAATAGGTTGACTTTATATTTTTATTTCAATTGAATATTGAAACAACCCAATCTATCATGAGCATCCCATGATTTCCAAAAGTAATTGATCAATCCATACCCTTTTTTAAATCGTTAATTTAATTAAAATAGACTATCATATAAGGTGACAATCCATTATCCTATATCTTGCTGTTTTTCTTTGGAGATTTATTGAGATCTACATCACATAAAAATAACTTCTCATTTCCATTATATTTCATATTTTGAGATATTTGAATATGATTACTCAATCTTGTTTGGTAGGCATTATTGTAAGATAATCTTCATAAAAGTCACCAAGTGGACCTATACATCCTAAAATATTCTACAATACAAGTAATATCCACATTATTGGTATATCCCTTGATATATAGTATAATTTCCAAAAGAGGACTGGAAATCCTATATATCATATTATCCTTTAATAAGAGCTCATTTCCAAAGAAATTATAGTAGACTCCCAACACATTTTTAATAACTCATTTAATATTTACTAACATTTTGGAATAATTATATATACTATATTTTTTATTATCCTTTGTATTCCTTGTAGGTATAAATGTATGGGAATTGTTTTTATTTTTTGAAATCATGATATAATTTACTTGTGTCTTTGAATAAATATTTTAAATCATAATCTTCATCAATAATTATCTAAAATCATCTATAAAATTATAAAATTAATTTTTGGAAATATTTATTTGATTAATTTCATCCATCAATTTCAGCAGAATAATTTAATGTTCATTCTCTATTTCCTTTTCCATATTCATCAAAAAAAATTCATTATTTTTATTATAGAAATTATGTAATTAATGTTTTAAATTTAAATTTTTAAATTTTCTTACATTTTAGCATGTAAGGAATCAGTTTTGTTTGATTTTTGACCATTTATCTTTATATTTTTGTTATCTTGGTCAAATTTTGAATTCATTGAACAATATTCATTTGTTTACCGCATTATCATGAACTCAATTTGAGTTACCTTCTCCCTTACATCATTTTTTATCCTATCAATTTTAATTTATTATCATTAATCGTTTTTATTCAATTTAAATATTTCAACAGTCTTCACTAGAAGTCCTATCTCCCATTTTTTCAACACTTTTATGATTGTCTAGATAAATCAAAAAGAAATTTCACTTCATGTTTTTAGAAAACACCGTACCATACCAATTAAAATAAAATAGTTAATTATTTAATTTCCATTAATTATTATTTTTGGAATTTATTGTATTATCAATTTATTATTTGAAATATTTTTCTTATTTTAATCAAGGATAATTTTGATAAATATTTCCAATAAAACAAAAAATGAAAAACTACAAAGGTAGCATTCCCTGATACATTCCATTTTCTATTCTCAAAATTCTTGTAATGAATAGAATAAATTTATTTAATTTTTATTTCAAAATCTTATCCATCATTTGAATTATCTTCTTCCATGGTAAATTTTATTCTCCCCATTTCTTGTTTTATTGATTTATTGGTTATTTCATTATTGTCCATTATATTATTCTTGAATAAAATCCCTTTTATCATTTGATAAGAAATCAAAATGTAATATATGTTATCTAAATGATGTGTAACTAGATCAATACCATTATATTAAAAAACATTTTAATTAAAAAAATAGGAAATGTACACATTATTATTTCAAAAATAATAGTTTCTTTAATATTCTCACAAAATCATCTAATGTTTCTCCTATTTTTACTAACTCTTTTGAGGAAGTGATCCAATGTCTCATCATCATTCATCTTGATATTTTCAAATTTTATTTTATTAACCTATTGTATGTGATGATATAATTTTATTTTGACATCATAAATATTTTAATATTTATTCAAATTGAATTTTTTATATTATAATCTATTTATAATTGAGAGACACTATATGATAAATGATATTACATGACAGAATTCTATGTATAACAATCATTATTCATCATTTTTTATCAACAATAACCATTAAATAAACTATATCATGAGGTCTAAAATAAAATATTGCTACCCCAAAAAATTCCTCTTTGATAATCAAATTATATATATTCATGTAATCACCCCTAAATAATAAATATTACCATAAAATGCCGTAATCTATTTATAATTTTGTGAATAAATATGATATTTATAAACTCTGGAATATAAAATTCAAACCTTCAAACAATGAAGGAATTATTTAATGTAGGTTCACATATCATATTGTCTCCTATGAGTAACTAGGTTCCCTAATACCGCTACAAATGGAAACCATATAAACATTGAGAATTCGCTGAGGGGTTGAAAACTAGTGAATTAAATTCCATTAAAATTTCAATTTATAAAACATATAGAAACTAGTTTAGATGAATGAAAATATCAATTTAAATACAGAAAATAAATTCCATGGAACAAATACAGCTTGAATAATTTTTTTTCATATGGTTACCTACTCAAATCATATAATTAAATAATTAGAATGATCCAATAAACTCTTGATCACAAATTCTAATTCAAAAATCATATGGGTAAAAATGGTTGAATTTATCCTCAAACATGTGACAAACAATATATCTCAAGACTTTCAAAATGTTCTCATTTAAAAAATATATATATATAATCAGAATTTGTATCTGTAAATTATTATTCCCCAAATATTTAACTCCTTTATGTTTTTATTTTTCTTCTTCTAACTCTACATGATCAATTATTCTATGTCTTATTCATATTATTCTTGTACTAGTTAATCATTATTCAAAACAAAAACCCTCCTAACACTATTTCTATGAGTTTTTCTTCATATATTGTTTTGATACATGAATATTAATAACATGTAATTAAATTCAAACTCTCTCTCCCTCTTTAAAACATTATTTCCCACACAATTTTAGATGATAAATTCATATTTGTATATTTACATTAATTTTTCAACCATTAGATCAAGCAAGACCTTCTAGACACCATTGAATATGATTGAGGGGATTAAATTCATGAGTTTACATAGCCACTAAAGCAATAAGAATGTCACATTAAAAAATAACATTTCTTCAAGATAATATCTATAATCAAAATGTGATCTTCATTGTTATATCATGATTATCAATTTCAAAACATTGAAAATTCATTCATATCACCAAAATTTGGTTGTATTTTAATCACATGAAAAATACTTTCGTAATCATTGAGTGATACTTGAGAAGTTATTATTGTAAAACATGAATTGAATTATTAATAATAATATACTATGATGTCATTTCTTCCTTCACAGTGTAGAAACATACTCACTCTGATATAAAATACTCATTTATGTTCATTAAAATAAAAACTACACCATTATGGTGATAAAAAATGGGCTATATCAGGGGAAATTTCTCAGGGTCTCTTCACTATATAATATTATTCCTTAAATAAAATAAAATTTAAAAGATCATATGATTATTTTTTCAAAACAAATCATTATATATTTCATAATGGTGTGTCTTAATCTTCCTTCAACATATTTATTCTGATAAAACATCAATCCTGTAATGAAACATTTATGAACCCATTATTTTTTATTGTATTTTTTCAATAGGGATTATAGGATTTAATTAATGTTTCTGATTTATAATATGTTAATGTTTATTCTCAAACATGAACTTTGTGGTTCCCAATATTTTTGAGAAGGCGTATGATGTTCCTATGAAATGAATTATTACATTTAGTGACTTATAGATGTTAAATAATGTTTCAAATCAGGGTTTTGTTTTTCCAATAAGATATTAAAGACCTATTCAAACTATTGGAATGATGGTTGAGGAATTTGAGTTTCTGATTTGGTTCCATGTTTTAAAATTCCTTAGAAAATATATTTCACAAAATTTTATTTTAAAATAGATTAATTGTCGATATATTGATAATTTGTTCTCATAAAAGTAATATAAGTGCATTAAATTTTGGAAAAGAAATATACTATGTATGTGTTCAAAGATATATCACATAAGGGGCTGGGATCATGAAATATTAAAATGTGAATAATCATAGTAGATTCGAATTGACTGAGGATTTTATAAAAAAAATTTGTAACCGGTTTCAAGTGGCATTGGAGACGGAATAGAGGAGGAAGATACCATACATGTGTCAATAAATAAGTATAGATTTATTAATATAATATTTTGGATGTTATTTTATACCCATCATTATAGTTTGAGACCTAATGAATGTTTTTATAGTAGTGGTAGTGTGACATGGATTACAAAACCCTCTTATATAAAATGAAAATAGATATGGGATGAACTTTTCTTGGAATTGTTCATCATTTTATTTGTTCTACATTTATAACTGAAACAATTTCTATCCTATTGTATTTTTTCTTATGTGATAAGGTTTCTTTTAATAGAAAATTAGTGTTTTTTATCTGGTTTTCATGTTGATTTATGACATATTTGATCACTTTTGGTCTAAAACCCCAAGAAATAAGGCTTACCTATACAGAAAAAAATCATGAAATACCTCCTTGGGTCCATGAAGAACCTACTAAAATTGTGTGGATCAACATTTTAAATTATATCATATTTGGAGTACTACACATATCGACAGAATTATGAATTCCAACATAACTATTTTGAAGTGTGAGTCTTATTAAAATATCAAATAAGACAAATAGATAAAAAACTTCCATGTATGACTTCACAATATTTATGAATTTTCCCTCCATACAACATTCTAGGATACTCAATTCACATATATTATATTATAAAGATCTCAACATACTCACACAATTGCATATGTCTTTGGTATTTATTTTAATACTTTACATATCTTCATATAAATATATATGTGTTATTAAATTATTATGTTTTTAGAATTTTTATTTTGAAGAATAAATTTTATGAATCTGTACTACGATTTGAAGATAAAAATGTAATGATTATTGTAATATGTTACTCCCTCTTAATAAATTATATGCATTAATTTTATCTTAGATTATATATTTTTATGTTCAAAATATATTTAGGAGTCAGTGGATGGATATTTTATTTTAATGAAAACCCTGCTATGTGAATAGATAGTCAAACCGTGTGGTATACATTTGAAATGGATCTATGGGTTCAAATGGTTTTTATGCTTTGAGAAACTTTTATCAAATTTTGTGACGATAATCTTGAATTCATATGACATGTCTCTAATAGGACATAGTCTATCACATGGTTTATGCACAGTTTGTGAAACTGTGTGACCTAACGTCGAATTGAGATTCAAATATATTAAAATCTAAATTTACCTCAAATAATATGGTTTTATGAACATATAACCACCACCCTATTTTTTTCAATATATCCCCTCAATGAAACTATATAGGTCCCTCTCTTTAATTCCTTAGTGATACTTGATCTTTTTTTGTGGATCTCATTAATATACAGTTGTTTTTTCTCTTGTTTCTCCTCTTATATTTAAATATCCACTATATCTCTCTTCCCATTTCCAAAATGGAAGTATAATTTTATGTTAATAATATTTATTGTCGATTATATGGAATTAACTGTGTTTCTATTAAATCATGGTTTTTGAGGACCTGTTCTCTTCATTTAATTATTCTATTTTGTAGGTAATGAGGTTATGTTTTATATATAAGTAGGGGTATCCATCCGATTGGACTTACCAATGAATTTATTTCATTCATAAGATTAATTTTTTTTAGTTTATGAAATTGAACATTTGAAATCGATGAGATGTAAAATTGATCTTTTTTGTGGAATTATTTTATAAAAATGTGTTTTAACTATTTTGATTCAGATGATGCGATCAACGAATTGCCTCAATTAAGGACATATTTTGAAAGTTTTCTTTATAATTAAATATAAAGGGTTTTAGCTTGGATTTTTTTTAAATATAAATTTGGTTTCTTAAATTTTATGATGAAATAATTACACTTTAAGAACACCATAAGGTATTTAGAAAGATGAAATATATACGTTCCTTAGTAGAGATAACTATCATTAGGCGAGGTGATTGTGTTTCCGTGGTTGTTTGTGGTTAGAATTTTGAGAGATATGAGGCCTCTATATTAGGTAATTCGAAATACCATCTAGGGTTTCATGATTTTTTGAGTTGTGCCCACCCTTTAATTGTGATTTCCCCATTTCATCTTTAAATAATTATTTTTGGTCATATATTTTATATTGCATTGCCTATTAAGTTATAGATGCATAAAAATGTTGTCATTTCCTTAGATTATTATGCATGAATAGTTTTTAATACTCTTGTGATCTATTGAATATGAATTCTTAAAAATCTAAACCAAATACGTTTTTAATGGAATGTTTTTGTAATGAAATTGATTCATAATAATATTTTTTAAAGTAGATTCAGAATTAGATCAAATAGATGCATGTGGATAGAAATTGAAATGATTATTCAACTGTATACATCTTAGTTTTAGTTCCTAGACCTTACCTTATTATGGGAGAATTTTTATCATTTGATTGAATGATATAGGTAAACAGAATATAGTCATTTTTAGGAAGATTATATTTTCTTGTGTTTCTTTCCCAATTGTTTGGGTTGGTTAAGACATATGGTCACACTAAGATGGACCCTTGTGTTATTTCATGTATAATGTGGCTGATGGTCATTCATTTTTCTACTGAGACATTTCTCTCTAGTTATTCAATTTTAACTTTTTATATAGTAGTTTTACAGATTATATAATATGGATATATTATAGGAAACTCATTTGTTTATATCTTATCATATATTAGGTCAAGGGAAAATCCTACACACGTTTCTCAGTATGATACCTAGGTGTTTATCACTAGCCTGTATAGAATATGACATACTCTCGGCCTTATTATGGTTTAATTTTTTTAACAATATTGGTTGAATCAAGTTGTTCTACATCTTATTTTTGTCAAAAGGGATAGGTTATCATTAAATCAATTATTTATGTTGGTGTATAACCATCTTATATCTATGGGTAAATATATAATTGATGTAGTATTATCAAAACATGATATGTAGTGTGGGATTGTTCCTTGATAGCTCAATTTAATAATGATCCTTGAGTTACCATGATATAATTTGGGTTACATTTCATAATTGATTTATTTTTAGACAATTTTCAATTCAAATTTTCTGAAAACAATAAGTTAGTGGAATAATATTGTGTTATAAATAGTCTCCACAATATTTTTTAATATGAAATGTCTCTTCTTAGAAGAACATCTCAGAGTACTAGATATGTAGATATGAAGCAGATCATAGTGATGAATACTATAGTTCACTTAGTAATGGTGGAAACTATAGTTTTAATAATCCAATCCTTGGAAAAATTCACCCATTTTTTACAAGAATGAATAGTTCACCATGCATTAGAATTTACTAAGAATAATCAACCAATGATCTATACTAACATGGGACCCAAAGAATTAGAGGATTTGATCAAGTGGAATGAGAATATTTTTCAATTCATTAACACTCTAATAGAATTCATGGTTACTTTGACTACTTATATTCATATAGGTCTAGGAAAAAATAGTGGGAGTATATTATGATATCCAGGATCATGATGATCTATCATAGATTAGTCTAAAAAAATTATTCAATATTATGGTTTACCCTGAGAGAATGAGAGATTATAAGGCTTTATATTTTGTTACATTTGAGTAATGAGATCATTATTTCATATAATATAATACATGGATTGATGAGTTGGTGCACCTATATCTAGATCATGTTTCCAATTATGATTACGTGGTACAGAGGATTTGGTTGGGTTTCAGATTTGAAATTCAATCTATGATGATTCTTCAAATTCTAAAAACCATCATGAGGTCATGGAAAATTTATATGAGGATGAGGTAGGCGTAGAATGAAATATAGGGATTATTGGAGAATAAGATATTTCATATGGAAACTAATTTTTTATTTTTTGGATAGAGGAGGAATTCGGGTCACTTGCATCAACATGGGGGAAGGAATTTAAAACAAACAATTTGGATGATTTAAGTGGTGTATTATCAATTTATAAAAAATTGAAAACTAAATGATAATTTGAAGGAAACACCCAATGTATATCACATATACCATAAATATAGTCATAATTATTGTTTTTGTTATAGAGCATATAAGGGTAGTAGAAATGGATCCACCATCACCAAGGGCTTTTAGTTTATACCTGACACAAAAAATGGATGATATATTAACCACATTCTAATGGTGATGATCAGTTTATGATGAATGTAAAGTATTATGTTGGATGTATATATGAATATGAATATGCACTTTTGGATTTATTGGTAGGATGTTATATAATGATAGGTATGGTGTATGGAAACGTACGATTAATGAATAACTAAATGGTGGGTGAATCAGTTATAAACCAATTTAATATTTTCCTTTTTTATGTAATAAAATGTTTCTAGTAATAGTGTTCTTCAATTTTAATAAAAATAGAAGCACACATGAAGATACTATAAGTGATTTGAAATTTTCACTACTTAAAGATAGTAGTGATTCCTTAGAATGATCTAGTAAAATATATTATCGTATGATACACTAAAATCATTGTGAACCATGTTATGTTTTAAAAATCCTTATTCCTCAATTTCATGTCACTTAATTCCTTTTTTCATCCAACACATCAAATGCATTCTGAAGTGATGAAATCATAATGTTATAAATATATAATAGATACAAGTTCCTCTTGTATAAAATAATCAATTTTCTGGTATATTGATATATAAATTTTCTTCTTATATTATTGCACATGATAATCATTACTTTAATTTATATTCACAATACTTCATGTAATGAATTATTCTTTGATATCACATATCTCAATTATCATACACCCCAATCTTTTTAACACACTATAATATATATAAATATGTAAATAAGAATGTTACAAATGATTTCTCCATTATATAATCCTCACCAATTTCATTATTCATAATTAAATGATTTTTTGTAACTAATAAATCAATTTGAATACAATATTATTGAAATATTAGACATAGTCATCCTAAAAACATCCATATGAAATTACATCCATAAATTCTCATGAATTCATCCAGTCATTCATAAATAACACATAATCATCTTAATTACCTAAACTATATTTGCATCAACATTAATTCCTTTTTTATGTATTTATTCATGTAAGACACTGAGTCATGGCTTCATCAACATAAATCATGTAATTATCCAACATAAAACTATGACACCGTCAATTTCATTTACACCACTGAAAAATATCAATGAACATTTGGATATGTTTAAACATTTTTCGTTGTGAACATTTGACTATGTTAACGTTTGACTGTGAATAAACATTCAATGATGTGAACATTCATCTATATTATCATTCAACTACATTAAAATTAATCTATGTGAACATTAATTTATGTAGCATTTAGATACACAAAAATTTGGATACTCAAAACCATTTAACTGTGAGAAAACTCAACTAGTTAAAAATTCATATACATTAAAAATTTGATACATAGAAACAATAAAATAAAAGAACATTTATATATGTTTCCATATTTGTAAATGCTAACATTCCTCTATATACAAACATTTAGTTTGATGATCATTATGATACATTTCATAATTGGTTTGTGATTGTCTTAAATTTCTCAAATGGTGACATGACCATTTAGAATTTCATTATTTATACACAAAATTCCTAAATATCATCACCCTAACTTATATAATTTGATCAATCTTCTAAAACACATTCAGAATAATTTTTAGGATTCATGGTGAAGTTTATCCTGATATATGAACATTGAAGGAGATCACCAATTTGAAAATGAATGATTAAGGAAAAATCATCTTCTTCTATATACTGATGGAGTTTTATGGTCACTTCCCCTATCATTAATGTATATATATATATATTTATATATAATGTAGCTTCATCATAGCAACATGATCTCATGATCATGTGACCTGAAATGCAATAAATTCTTCATGGTAACATGAGATCATGGTAACTTAGCTCACATTGAGGTCACACTCTCACGGATACTTGAAAAATTGTGTGGTCACTAAAATATTTCCACTTCGACTACCATTCCATAAAATGATCATGGAAACACAAATATATAGTCATTTCAACTTCTGTAAGGTCACATTCTCATAGTCACTTTATATGTAATGTAGTCCCATGACTCATAAAAAGTAATTTTCAAAAAAAACCTACAAAAGAACCATAACCATTTCCATAAAACCAATTACTTCACCTAAAGCCTAAACACATGACATATTACAATCAATAATATCCCCATTTTGAATATGTTGTCGGTCTTGGAACATAAATCAATGTACCTCTAAATACATAATCAATGATCATTGTCCAATAATTATAAGTCTATGTCTTGGTACGCAATGAAGAAAACCAAAAATTATTTGGAATTAATGTCATTTTCTCTATAAAAAAGTGATATATAACTATGATTTCAAAAATATGCCTTCTAAAAAGAAACACACTTCAACTCTTATAGAATAGTTCCTACATACACTTATTTATTCATTAAATAAATTTCGCACATACTAAATTCCTAGATTATCCCTTTTAATGAATCCCCCAAAATACATTCTCTCAAAAAATAGGTAAAAACCCAAATCAATAGATAAAGTATATTCACAATTTTCTCCCACATTAACAATAATTTAAAATGAAAAAAATAGAAAGGAAAAAATATATATACCATATCCGTGTTCAATGGATGGATAAATAGCCAAATTCATCCCCGAATTATAAGATGCATCTTTTCAAAATGGCTTGGTGAATGTGTTCTAAGTCTATTCTTTTCTAATATTTAATTCTAAATTCAATTCATTTATTTCTTGATGATTCGTGATGAAGTGATATTTAATATCAATGTGATTAAATTTTATATTCTTAACAATATTATTAAAAAATTCGATAGCACCATGATTATCTCTTTCATGAAGAAGTGGAATATTTACATTAAGTATAGGATCTTAGAACTAAGTTTTAGTCCAAATTAAATACACTGTTTCATATGTCCCATAAAAATATTATACATCAATTTTTTTAATGTTATAGAGTTTTTTATTTAGGTTCTATCACACACATCTATTACCAAGAATGAAAACAACACATGATGTGGATTTTCTAGAATTAGTACATGCTTCCTAATCTATATTAGTATAAACTAAAAATTCATATTTTAATTTCTATCATATTTCAATTGAAAAATATATTTTACCCTTTATAAACATGAGAATAAATTTCATTTAATAAAATGGGACTATTTTACATAAAATTTATATCTAGATCAAATAATAAAAAAAGAATATTTGTTCTGGATGATCTAATATATATGAAACTGAAAATCAAGTTACTAAATACACATTGATTAATAGAAAAACTTTTTTACATCTTTGGAAGAATTGATCCCACTATTTTTTTTTGGAAATATATTTTCTATCCTCCTTGTAAAAAATTTCTAAGGTATTAATCAATTATTTATCTGAATAAATAGAAATTAAAATCTTTTTGTAGAGGTATATATATCCCAAAAAAGTACATAATCTCTCTAGGTAGAGATATTTCAAATAAATCCATCATTTTATTTAAAAATTTCAAACACTTTTATTTATCAGTTCAGGTAAATATAATATCCTATATATAATAAATTACAAGCAGTGATTCCTATTTTAAAATTTTTATGTGGAGATTGTTTTCCACTGTTCATTTTCAAAAATTCATCATTTAAAGAAAATTATTATTGCATTGAATATCTTGTTCGGTAGCTTGTTTCAACCACTATAAAGATTTCATTTACCTGGAAATGGAAATTTCATCTTCTCCTAGTTGAATTCAACATGGTTTTTTAATGTAAAACTCTTCCTCTAATTATCCATTAGGAAAAGAAGACTGAAATCCATTGTATAGATTTTGTAATTCCTATACACAATAATATTAATAAATATTCGAATAGTTTCTTAATTTTCAACTAGTAAATATACAAAATAAAATTAAACTACATAAATATTTTAATATAATTCACACAAAAATCGTTCTTCATTCCTATGAACATCACAATTTTTAGTTAATTTATTTTGGAACACTAACTTTGTCTCTAATATATTATTATATTTAAGTTTAGGACAATTTTACATGGTGTTTTCATTCTCAATTTGATTCAATATTTCATTCATAGCACTAACCCAATAACGACACGCCATATAATCCTCAACATCTTCAGGTTAAACTTGATTATAAAAGGAAGTAAAAGATATTGGTACTAGAGTTAGTCTAGATTGGAAAAACAAATTTCTAATTCCAATGTTGTTTTTAATATAAACCTATCTTCTCAGTTCATTTTTAGTTTAATTTATTTGTTCCACACCACACGATAAAAAAAATTATTCTCATTCAATTTGGAAATCTCTATATCTTTCTTCTTTGTATTCTATTCCATCATGTTGTTCAAAATAATTAGTAATAACATAATTTCAGAGCTATCGTGATTATTAATAATTAGTTTCATTGAAAATTACATGTTATTCATATAAGATCTATTAAAAATATTTTAGGCCTCATTTTTATAGTATTTAACTCATATTATATTTGGTGGGTAATACATAAATGTTCAAAAATCACCACTTGGATCTAAATTTTCTAGGCTTCCACCTTAAATATTGAGGATATAAGGGATTCTAAACACTCTTTGATATTTCAAATTAAATTCATCATTTATTATATATTATGTGAAGTGATATCCAATTATTAGCTATGGTTACATTTATTTTGATCATATATTGATTCTCTAAAACTAACCAACAAAATTACCATCAATATAATTTTTTATAAACAATTTTTGATCCATCCCTACTATGTTTTCATTAATCCATTTAGGTACACAATTTTTGATGGTGTGTATAGTGTAATGAGTTCATGATAACTTAATCTTTTCCCATTACAATCTTAAAACCTATTATTAGTGTATGAAACACCATTATCCATCCAAAAAATATTATAAATGTAGACACACTCTTTCTCATCCAATATTTAAAATCATTTTATCATCATTAGAACCACTTAATATTGTTTCAAGTAAATTATACATGAAATTCATGTAAAGTCCTCAATAACGGAAAACATTACATATATATATGGGGTGAATAATTTCACATGGGTTTGTAAATGTATTCATGGATTTGTTTAATTTGATATGATGCTTCAATCTAAACCCTTTTGTGTGTGGAATTTGAGATTTCCACTTATGAAATACAGAAAAAATCCATCCAATATCCCTATTTAGTAAAATAATGTCATTAACACTTTTATTTTTATTAATATTTCTAATATTATTTTCTCCAAGATAAACTAGCCTTTATTCCAATGTTCATTCTAATTATTCATCTAAAAATATAATCAAATTTTCATCATCATGAAGAAATAAATTTTCTTTTTCATGTCACTTCTAATGAAACATTTCAATATTTGATCATTTTTTACAACAATTATTCTTTACTAAATATTACTACATTATCTTTATTAGAATTCTCTACAAACATTACATTTTGTGGTTAATATAGTCAAAATAATGAGGGTTTTATAGTTTTTTTTATTTTCCAATATCAATGGAACCAACCCATTTAATATTGAATGGTATATCAATTACAAAAGTCATAAGTCTTTCTTTTTATTTAACAAAATTCTTCAATAACATCATGTTTCAATCATATGAGAAGTGAACCCACTGTCCAATATCCATGGACATTCCTCCTCTATGGCATTAAGATGAATATCAATTAAAATAGATATTTCACTCTATTTTTCATGATGCTTCCTATCCTGTTATGATGAAAGAATAGCGAGACATTCATTTTCTATATGACATGGGATATGAAACATGTCTATTAATTAAACTAGAATATTATATATTCATTCCCAATGCCTCCACAGTGCCAAAAATATCCATAAAAGTCTTATCAACCATATAAATTAACCTGTTTATTATAAACATGTCTATGAATTTCTCGTATCTTATTGGTAAATAATCTTGTTTCCAATTTACATACCAATGTTTTAGTAATATTATAAACACCCTATCTTCTTAAAAATTTTTGTTAAATTTTTTTGCGTTATTTTAAGGAATGTTTTTATATAAATTTTCATAATACAAAACATTCTAGATTTATATGACATAATAGTATTAGCTAAAACATTGTTCTTATTAATTTATTCTTCTTATGAATCCTCATACATAACTTTTCTCTATCAGCAACATCATGATATGGTGGTTTTAAATCCATTCATACACATCTTTATTTATTAAATACTTTCCACCATCATGAATAGAATGCTATAATATAACTTTGATAATTTCATTATTCCAATGCTTATGAAAATTTCTATTTAATATGATCATGTTTTTTCTAAAATTCTATGATCACTTATTTAAATTTTACACCCATGGTCTTCTAATTATCAAGAAGTATTTTCAAATTAAAAATCTCCACAAAATATGGGATTTGTATTCTTTATGGGATTTTCCTATAATTTTAGCATATTGATCATTCTTATTTAACATCTTATTCCTTTTATATGTTTTAAAATTTCTAGGATACATTTGTTCATTTATATCTTTTTCATGAAATCATTTTAATTTAATTCACATTATTCTGGATATTTAATACATTCATCACTAGTGAAGTATTCATCATTTATATTAGCAATAAAAACGTTTGCACCAATTTCAATCTCAATATCATCCTATTCACATTCCTTATAACTTATTTAAATTTCCACATATAGAAAATAATTTCTATATATTTTTTTTAGACAAATTCCATTACTTTTTTAATTATTAATATATTCTAATGGTATTCTATTAAAAGAACTTATGGAGTTTCTATCTTCATTTTCTTCAATAACTTCATAATCTATATGTTTAAGATAATTCCCTAAAAAATACCGATTAAACCAAAAATTAGAACATTTATGTAAAAAAATACCTTTAACCATGGATTTTCTTATTTTAAAATTTGTTTATATAAGGAATTAAATTTTAGAGATTTTCTCAACCATATTAGAGTTTGATTTTAATGAGGCAAATTCATCCTCCCCAAAAACAATCATTATTTTTATAAATGTTTGGTATAATAAGAACAATTTCTTTTATATACATTATTCTCTTCATAACAACAATATACTTTCCAATGTCATTAGAAATAATAATACTATATAATTCAGCTAGTGTAATAACACATGTATTTTTTCTTCCAATTTTTATACTTAGGCAAAAAATTTAAAATCCATGATATAAAAAATCTATTCAACCATAATATAATCCTCCAAATTCTCACCTGAAATTTTAATCTTATAGATAAAATCATTGAATATTTTACAGATACTATAAAAATTAAAATAATTAGTCATTCAAATAATATCTTAGGTTAGTCTACAAAACAAAAAATTGGCCCACTTCACCATTCTTTTTCCTGCAAACATATTTTAGATTTTATCCCAGATATAATTTATAGTTTTATAGAATTTAACATTCAGTAATTATATCATGGACATAATTCTTCAAATTATTCTACTCAATTTCAGTAATGGAAACAAAATCATCACCAGGAAATGGCCCTCTAGTTTTCAATTTATGAAAATCATAACTGATTTAACGAGATAATACAAAAAACCTTCCTACCATATATGAAAACAATACTTATGAAACATGGAAACCCCATATATATCCTTCGTTTTTATATTATCCATTAATGATATCAATGAATTCTTTAGATCATCAACCAAAAAACATGAATGATTCTGACCTCCCTCTTATACCCCTTGTGGAAACATATAATCAAGGAATCACTGAATTGGTGTCAAATAAGTGATTGAAAAATATTATGTTATTATATTTTAAAACAAACATAATCACAAGCTATAGTAAACATTTATATTTAAATAAAAAAACACAGAGAGAGGAAATTTGATTAAAGAGGTTCAATTCTCAATGTAAGTATCTAGTCATTTATTGATCATGAAAAATCAATGATCATATGATCCACTGAAATATTTTTCAACCACTAAAAGTTGAAAAAATCCTTATTAATCACTTAAAAGTCTCCTAAATATTTTTTAATCTAAAATATAATATACATTTTATAGTGATTCAAAATAAATATGATAAATATAAAATTGATACATCATCCTCTTATAGAAAATTAATTTTTTGTAATGTGTTTTAATTATTCTTATCATCTTCTTTGAAAGGAAAGATTCCACCTCAGTTTTCATGCACAACATGGCATGTTTATACTTCTCCTTCAAAAAAAATTCTCAAAATAATATGACACCCATATCTTCTTTAAAATTGTATAATATAAATATATGATAATAAAAACTAAATCGATGGTTTCTCCATTACTATATATTCTTATTTATCATTCATCTTAATTCAAATTTTTATGATATGAAATAAATAAATTAGAATTAAAATTTCCAAAAACAACAGATCTTGTCATAATAAACAATTCTATATGAAATCACATCTAAAACTGGCTATATCTACATCGAATTTCGATGAAATAACAAAAATTATAAGTATTTTATAAATATTTTATTCTTAAGATGTAAAATAAAACATATGTATTAGTTAAAAAACATGATATAGAGATGTTTAATCACCATCATAAATCATTGAATGCTTCCTCTTAAAACATATCCACATTCAATTTCAAATATATCAATAAAAATAATGAAATTTATATAATGATACATTGAAAATTTAACAAATGTGGAATTCTACAATGTGAAAATTAAAAAACATATAAAAATTTACCTATATGAACATTAGGATAGATGAATATTCATCAATGTGATCATTTGACTAAATGAAAAATTTTTATGCAACAACATTCTAGAAAATATACATTTATCAACACTATATCCTTCAATTTTTTAAATATTCAGTGAAATTATCATTTGGCTATGTGAATATTTAGATATTCATCACCATTTAGCTATACACAAATATAAATTAATTGAAACAGTCAGATGTTATATCATTTTTTTACATAGACAAATCACATATGGGATTTTCTTATGTTAATGAAATGCCTACCTAACAATTCTAAATTTCTTAATTCATACACGAAAATTCCCAATCATAATAATCCTAATTTATATTCCTTCCTACATAATCTAAACATACTTCAATAATAATTTCAATGAGTAATGATAAATTTTTTCATGACATATACGCATTGAAATAACACTTCACTTCTAATAACTGATTAAACAAAATTATTTTTCTTCTATTTGTTGATGAAGTTCCATGGTCACTTCAAAATAATTGTGTTTTTATACTAAGTGATTTTATCAGTTCAGAAAGGTAACGTATCTCATGATTACTTGACCTACCTCAATATCACCATCTCATAGTAACTTGATCTCATGGAATCTTGATCTCATTTTAACTTGATCTCATGGTAAGTTCACCTACTGTGAGGTCAATTGACCACAATCACTTGAAATACCATGTGGTCACATGAATATTTATGATCTATTGAAAATGAAATTCAAATAAATAACCACAACCATTTCCTTCAAATAGAATTCATCATCCAATCCAATAATACATGGACTCTTGGAGACGACATAGATTTTATTTTATCAAATATTGTTATTGATTCTTATAAAACTACTTATAACACATTACATTACGTAATTCAATATTATAAATGTTTGGTCTTATAATTAGATCATATTCATTTCATATTGACTCTTTTTACTCAAATAGGAATGAAGTCTGAGCTATATTTCAAATGTATCTAATGTCAGGAGATGATCATTTTACATAAAAATCATTGGGAATTGTTTTTATGATCTTGATTTATTTCATTACATCATTGGTAGGGATTAAATGATTATCTATAAATCTTAGATAAATTTCAATCATCATCAAGGATAATTTTTTTCTTCTAAAAGACTCACTCTTGTATTTCATGGTGAGTAGGATCCATGATCAGGGTGATCAAGTCCCATTAAACAGAGTTATTAGGTAATATCATGCTAATTTTTTAAGAAATGTTTTATGTTTTTGATCCACATTATTGATGGACCTCATCAAATAGTGGTGAGTGAGTGTCCATATTTTTTGAAGATGAATTATAAAGGCTTATTATCAGAGGAAATTTTTGTTTTATATCGACTTCATACATGGGATGAGTCCAATTTCATTTACTTCATGTCAAATGACACCTTTTTATTTTTAATAATTAAAGGTACATTATAATGGTAATTATCCCATGTTATTTACTCTTCCAAGTGTTTCACCTTAAGAATCCCTATTTAGATTTGAAAATATGTAACAAGGGAGTCTCATTATTATTATTGATTACCGAAATATCAACCTAGTGATTGTTAAGAAAAAATATCCCATTATATAGATTGATGTTCATTTTGAAAAAATAATGGTTTCCTGGTGGTTTTCAAAAACTTATCTATGATTGAGGAACCATTAACTAAGGAACTACAAGGAAAATTTCCCATTGATGACGTTAAAAATTATGTATGAGTAATATGACTATCCTAAAATCTCATTTGGCTTTATAGATCCATATAGTGTGTTTTTTCATCAATGAACCAAATATTATATTAGTTATTTTTATTACATTACGGTTGTTTTCATATAAGATATCATTAATTAATTGAGGTAAGAACATAATAACAATTAGTTTTTGAATATATTATGTGGAATCTTGAGAGAGAATTGTCTATATGGGAATCTATCCAAATTTCAGTTTTGGATTCATGTGGGGGAATTTATAATCCATGTGACATCTATAAAAGGTGTCTCAATTGATAATCAAAATACTCAGGATGGGATATTTTGGGATAATCTCAAAATTGTGATTCAAATAAATATTTTATTATGATTATTAGGTTAATATAGGAATTGTGTTTAGAACATATCCAATTATGAATTAACTATGATATAGTTAACTAGTAATGGTGTGTTTTTCATTTTGAGTGATCAATTCCAAGGATATTTAATGCTGTTGAAATAGAGGGTGACTTTTGATCGAGGAATAATTATTCTTTAGATGATTTTGGTTTACGATGTATATTAAAATTCCATAGAAATACATTTTTATTTTATTTTTTTGATAGGATGATAGGTTTTATATTATGAAACTCATCAAATAAAAACTCATGAAAATAACATCCCTTCTCATGTTCTTCAGTTGAAAGCAAAGACACATGCTCATAATACACGGAGGAATAACATATTTAGGGAGTGGTTTATAGTGTATTCAGACCGTAAGTTTCTAATATATATATTCAGTAAGATATATCTTAATATGATAGAATGATGCTAGGTGTAGTAGCATCAGAACTTTGACAAAGATATATCATACAACCATTGAAAATGGAATATGTTAGTAGATTATTTGAGTATGAATTTATCAGAAAAAATTTAAATAAATATAAAGAAGAGTGGTTTTTGATGATATTATTTAGTAAAATGGTCTTCAATGAAGTGATAGCTGATATATTTGTATTCCTAGATTGTATTCATGTTGTATTTTATACATAAGATCATATTCTAATTGAATAGGATGAATATGTGGATTTTCAGTGCTTTAGTGGGGCTTTTTATTTTTGGATGACCCTGAATGAGTGTCCTCAATCTACCATTTGAATTTTACACTATTGAGGTGGTATTTTTGTTTTGACATAAATTAGATAGTAATATTTTGAGGATAGAGAATGATTTAACTGTATATCCTGATTTCTGATTTCATTAATGGTGGCCAAAATTATGGTGATCATTTGATGTTTTTGTATAGTGGTGCCTTACAACTCTAATTACTAATACAAAACATAATAGGATGAGTAGTTTTCTTAAACCATTACTCATTATATAGTTGAAATATGATGAGATTGACGTGGAATTCATTATTGGGATCCATCATACTCATAGTGTAAGAGATTTGATATGAATTATTATTGATCAAATCATAAAATTAGTTAATTTAAAATAGATCAATGATATTTAAAAGTTAATGTATCCTAGGATTTGTTTTATGAGAGATGTTTTTCGGATCCATGGTATTCCAATATCCCTTGTTTATTATAAGGACCTTCAACTCGAATCTTATTTTTTATTGGATTGCAAGTAGATATGTGTTATCAGTGGATGTATTGAAAAACTATACATACCAATAGAAAATTTAATTCTTAGTGAGAAATCATGATTCTTAAATGCGTGATTTTTTAATTAATTATTGAATGAGGTAGATTTTGGCCAAAATTACTCCCCTTATTTTAGAATTTCTATCATAATATATATTAGTATTTTCTTCAGGATGACACATTGTTATGATTTTATGGGATGCGTGGATTATTGCATCTATTATATGATGAAATAAAGGAATAATACTATATTGGACTAATTAATATTTATTGAATTAGAGATATCACATTATTATAGAGGAAGAGGTTAGTGGTAACTCATTTCGCCCATAAATGATATGTCATGAAGCATTTTCATCTGATGTAGTTTTTTGTTTAAGGTCATATTTTTCAATATTTTTTAACTATATTTAGACATATATATATGGGGAGGTAAGGTAAGTTAACACATTGTTATTTCAAACTGTTTCATTTTATGTAGTGACTCAAGAAGCCGTATTATTGATTTTTATAACCCACTCATTAGAATTCTATCTATAACGTTTTCTATGTAAAACAGATGAAAAATTATCACCAAGATCAATACCATGTGATTTAGTGGGGGGACATTAAGATATATACTTACACCTCAGTAATTTAATGGATAGTTTGGAGAGTAGATTTACAGTACAAGTTTTTATATCATAAGATGGACCCATTGGTCTATTTTATATATAATTGTTATTAGGGAAACGATGAGGAAGGGGAGCATAAGAACTTGATGGTATTAAAATTACCTTATCTAATTATGGTTATATGTTCTAGATCCATTATGGGTACATAAATATATAATGGAGTGGAAAACAATAATTCCTCTATTTCATAGATATGCATAATTTTATCATGGACTATATAATTTGAAAATTTGGAGGTTTCATTGTTCGGAAATTTTTTTTGTGTTTCAATAAAAATGTTTTGGAGAATGGGTTAGGTATAATGTAAATCAAACCCTGAGGTAGCCATCTAAAATGGTTAAATGGGTTCTAGTGGTATTTTCTATGGTTTCAGAATCATTTTTTAAAAGATTCAACTATCCTTAGTAATGTGTGTGAGCTAGTTCTAATAGAAAAAAGAAAACCACAGGGTCATCTGATGGTTTATCATACCATGAAACCTAAAATTATGCCTAGATATGAAAATATTATAATTATAATGTACCCGGATTCCCCTAGTATTTTTATCCAATAATCACCACATAATCCATCATTAGCTCAACAGATCCCCACTATTACACCCTAGGTAAAGATCTATTTGATTATTTTGTGACCATTAATAGTTTTGGGTGGATCCCATCAATATATGTTCAGTGTTTCTATCATTTTCACCTACTCTCTTGATCTCCACTTTATCTATCATCAACATATCTTGATGGAAACTTAATGGGATGTGATTACATCATTTTTAGGATCTCATGGATAATTTATTGTGTTTTTGTTGTATCATTTTTTTGAGAAAAGTTTCTCTTTGTTTCCACCACTGATTTAATTGTCGATGTGATTCTAATAAATATTGTGTCTTGTTTATCAATTCAATAGTCTTTACTATGTAATTATATTCATTCATATGTTTTCCATTTGTTTATTATTATGAAGTTTGTGATTTAAAATCTATTAGAAGTGAAAGTGATCTTTTACACTCATTGATTTTTATATAAAATGTCATTTTGTTGAAATCCATTTTGATGGACATTTTGAGGTCGATGAATTTCCTCAATGAAGATTTTATCTTGAAAATGGTTTTAAAATCCTGGAAATTTAATGGGTTATTTTTTAAAAATTATTATTAAATATAAATTTTATATATATAATTTGATAGTGACAAAATAGTAGATAAGGAAAACCTTTGTGTATAGGGTGGAAGTTAAACATAGACATGCCATAGTGGATAAAGATAACATTATGGTAGGTGATCATTATTAAATGGTTGTAAGTGAGTAGCCATTACAAAGATTTGAGGTTCCCAAAATATTTTCATCACTTATATGATCTAGTGTTCTAGGGTTGTTTGTGTTTTTTCCACACTAAAGTTGTGATTATACCCTTATACCTTCTTAGTACATTCCATGGTTATGTGTTTTATATTGTATTTAATATATATATTTTATTAATTTAAACTTATTCATTTCCTTTCTTAGGAATTATGGGTTGAAGATTTATTTTTTATGGATGTATATAAATATTAATCCAAATGGTATTTCAAATAGAATTTTTTAGAAGGAACGGATTTATTTATGAAACATTTTATATAATTTATTTTTAATATTTTATAATGGATTCATGTAGAAATAAATTTTATAGATTCTTTGATGGAATCCTACTGTTATTCAATTAAACATCTAAAAATATAAGATGCTAGAGATGGTGTCAACATTATTACGTTAACATAAGATATAATGGATCACATTTCCTTGGATCAATTAGTTTGTTAGTTTTTAAAAACCATATACATACAATATTCCCATTTTACATTTTAAATAAAATATAAAACATTGCAAATGTTAAAAAAATATCCCCGATACTCATTCAAATATTCATTTTTCATATATTGTGTAAACGATGAAAAATTAAGGGTTTATTCAAATACTGATCAAGGAACACGTACAAAAGTTGATATTAGGATGCTCTATTAAATTGATTCCCATATCAATCAATTATCTATCTTCATAACACATCAGCATTAATGGATATATACAAAATTTTGTGCCTAATTCACTATCATCTGACTCATACATTCAAATTAATTTACACCTCCAATCAACCCATTAACAATTTAATTTTATTCCTTTGAAGAACTCACACTATTGGGGAACCCAAAATAGTATTCAATGTCCACATTGATCCAATATTCTATTTAGAGGCTCATAAATTAATTTTTGTATCAAATCACTACAACTCATATTCATCATCATTTCACCACTCATCAATATTAAAAGCTATCCATATGGCGTTCTCATTCTCATCATGGACAATTGGTCATCACACAACCATACTATTAAGGGAACCACCAAAATCCAAGACCCTACTTCAATTCACTAGTTATAACTTGTCAATCCACACATTAACATTTCTATTATATCAAATTTTATCACTAAAACACAAAATAACTCTGAAATAACTTACTTAATTATCTATATTTGGATTAAAAATGAGTATCAAATTGTTTGAAGCGTGTTCTCATTATTTACGCACTCTAAGAGACCACATCCACAAAAAGCTCATTAAATTTCCTAATTTCATTAAAAAATTATTCATATTTTTCACACTTTTAGGAATAATTGTTAATCATCACAAAATAAATCAACAAAGCATAATATAAACTAATAAGGTTCTCATACTAATTTCATAGATTAAAGTTTTCATCCAGACATACAACTCCAAGTGATGCGACTCCCACATCCAAATCTTTTTTATCTCAAATATATTCGAATATATTCCCATTCAAGATATCCCGAGTTTTATAAAAGTATGATAATTCCTAACGAATAACAAAAAATACGATCCATTGTTATGATTTAATTGTATTATCATATATTTTATGTGGATCATACTAAATCTCACTCACTTATCCCACTGAAAATAGTGAAATAGTATAATTAATCAAAAAATAGTTTATAATTTTCATCATTATCTATTAAAATATCATAAATAAATAGGTGTTAACCATATATACAACTATAATAATGACACTATTAGTCAATTATGAATCATCCTAGTCTCAAACACCTATTCAATTGAGCATACATCTCAATTATTTTAATCATATCATCACATGAAGTAAAACATGCTCTTCCATATACCTATATTTTAAGCCATAACTAATTCCTTTTTAAAATCATGATGTCACATCATTTAGGTATTGTTCGTAGATGTATAGGATCTACCAATGCATGACATATTTAAGGGATAAAAATTCATGGCCTATCCCCTTTATCAAGGAGAAATCTATAACATCACAATTCATTATATGAAAATTAGTAAAGGGAAACCAATTATAATAATAATGATATTGATTGATGGTTGTATTCAATCTTATTTAATCTTCATTAGGTTCTAAAACTATTCTATATACCATATCCTATATAGGTCACATCCCATTAAGCATTACTGATGATTTAGTCTCAAATCTCTTATGAAAACTCGTAATACTCGATCCCATTATAGTGATTTAATCCATATCATGTATCCTTATACCAATAAAAAATACCACTCTACAATTCTACCACATTGAGGACTATTATCAATTCCAAGTTCATAAGGAATATAACCCTACAAATGATTCATATAAATGATTTCAACATCAATTGGGGATATTATGTAGTGTGCCACCAAAATAATATTTAGAAACATATTGAATAATTAATTGATGATGATCTAAATAACATGAACCCATTAAAAAATAAAAATCGTTAAAATGAATAACATTTCATTTCAACCAATGTGATAAATATAATTCATAAAAACATTACACATACCATCCATGTCTAATATAAAATACAATAAATCAATAACCTCAAACAATTATAAATAGAACAATAAAAATATCTCAACTAAAATTGCGAAAATATAATATATAGAACCTAGCTCCTTCTATGACTATACATATTCTTATAAAGTTGTTTTCTCGGTATAATAATAGCTTTCATCACATGTTATGAAATGTATATTCATTATATACCATATTCAAAATGTTATGACATAGAAAAATATATATTTTAAAACTATTAATTCCCTAAAACAATAAAATATATTGGTGAATAAATTTATGATTCCAAATCACTACAAGAATGATTCCTTGAATGATAGAGGCTTTGGACTACCAATATGGGTTGGATAAAAGCACATGGGGAGACTATACACTTGGTATCATCATAAAAAAATAATAATAAGCAAGATATATATTATAGAACATCCAATTGATTTAAAATGCATGGATAACTTTAATGAATTCATTATTATAGTAATGAAATGGTATACATGTAGGATGATAGTCATGAATCAGCACAAGATCACCCAATGACCTCGTCACATACATGACATGAATAAAACTAAATAAATGAAAAATGATACACAACCACAATCCTTTTATTCAATGATAACCTATCTCACATTACCCACTAATCTTATCCTACATATTCACCTATAATAGGTTCCTCTCTTAGATCTATATGCTGAAAATAAATTATATATGCACCCCCAATGTTCTAAAGTTGAGTGTGATTATAATAATCAATAGGTAACAACAAATTGTTTCCTATTTAAACACTAGCATACATGTGAATTCTTGTTCTAAATGATAAAGAAGTACTAACATAACATGATTGAAACTATCAATGAATTTAGTACATTAGATATCTCCAAGATGATTGAATCATACATACTATGGCCAGTTTTAGTTGATGTTATATCAATGGTACTGCATCTAGTTAACTGTATATGTATCTCCAATAAAGAAACTTATTGAAGTATGTCCAACTAAAGAATGTGTACCAATATTTATGGTGATGAATTTCATTTAATATCATACCAAATCACATTAGAAAGTGTGTCCCATATATTCAATTTCTTCCTTAGAGGAAAAAATTTCCCACATTAACAACAAGATCTTCACATATGGTGATGCATCCCTCATAATCAAGAACATATAGAGCCTCACATATTGCCTATAATACTCAATCATAAAGATAAGTACCCCCTTTTGGATAATTCATCACATAGGTAATTTCATCCACCACAATATACTTCGTAATAGGGGACAATACATCCCACCTAGATAGATCATCACTAATAAATGTACACCTCCTGACATATAATCAATCACGGGGGTTTTACGTACCACATGGGAATCTCATTATATAGTAATGTAAGTTCATCATTACATACTGAGTCATAGGGGTCATACGTCCCACCCAAACAAATCATCATATAAGGAAATACATCTCATCTAACATATTTATTTTTTGATGGATGTTCATCTCTCATTGAATTAAAACATGGAATTTCGGCCAGATATCCCATTAATTACAATATTTTTGTTAGATGAGATTATTTGTGCCATGCATATAACCACATCTAAGAAAGGTGGGTTTGAAGTCCCATTTGAATAGTCAAACCAATGAAAAGAGGACATATCATCCAATAACAATTCAAAATAAAAATGTTATCTAATTCCAAATATAAAAATATGTTATAGTGGATATATCAACTCATGCCAATATCTATATTAACATATGTTCATATCTACTACAATTTGATTAAAATAACATAATGTGGTTATAGTGTTCACTTCCCATTGGAAACATCATATATATGGGAATATAATTTTCATCAAATAGGAAATATCACATAAAAGGAAATACATCCCTACCCATGGAAAATGTCAAAAAATAAATAAGTACATTCCTTTATTTGGAAAATTCACATGAAATGGAATAACATCTATCACTCAGTAAATATCCAAAATATATAGGCACATCATACATTCCATATTACACATCATGTAATTGATATTCTCTCACACAAACATGATTATATCACGAATGTGTAGGAATATTGTTCAATACATGAGAAATATAAAAAATAGTGTATATCATTCCATGTCAACGTCCACCCCCAAAATATGTATAAATAAAAAATCAAAAAATATCACTTATAATTTAAGACAAAATTAGTATATCGTCAAGAGATTTCATTATATATATTCAGTTTATTCTCACATAGTAAACTTTTTCCTATATTTTCATATAACTAATTGTGAACCCAAATCTATATTTTTAATAGAAACAATACACTTATCCCATATAGATCCTAACTAATCAAATTGAATATAATTTTAACTAAATAATAATTATAATGATAAACCCAATGATAGATCATCAAATGATCATGTTCTCCATAATCAATGGAATCTTAAAGGCACATACCAATGTTAACTTTATTATAACATAACATTGAATACCAATTTTTGGATCCCCATAATTGTTTCATCACACCACCTTGAAGGTGATATGATCATTTTTATCCATGTGTATGGACAATATAAATTACATGACCAATTAAAATCACGATAGCCAAGAATCACTTATCATAATAAAAGGAAACCAACTTATTCATTATAATAGTTCATTATTACAAGCATTTTCAGGCTAGTACATCACATGGTAAATCCAATATCAATCAATAATATCACCACTAAACATGCCTCTATGGGAGTTCAACCTACCACACATCCTACCATGATCAATAAAAACATGGATCAATCATTGAAACCCAAATTGGGTCCTAATCATTTAATAAGAATGCCTCTCATATATTCAACATAACCATCCATGGAATAAATAATACTATAAGCCTCTAAATTAGATTATAAATACTCCCAAGACTCACCACACATCCCATAATCCACCCACTACTCCCATTCATGTCACCCACACATGGTTATAATACTTACCATAAATAAAAATTTCCAACCCATTTTTAAGATGTAATATTATATACGAGCTACCTCAATAATGGATTTAACCCCTAAAACTGGTTCAACTCATCCCCAATAAATATATCATCTAGAACCATCTTCATAAATGATATCTAATCATCCTCCCATATTTCAATTTGTGAACAACAACCAAAGAATAACTCATACCGTACCTCTAGAACCACTATAGAAAATAGACAAAAACATTCAATATCAAATCAACCAAACATTATGGTCAAAACATTAAAAATCCATAAACTGAATTATTCACAGCATTACATTATGAAAAAAAAATGTACCCACTAATCCTGAGCATCTTCTATGTATGAAAATAAAAAACCATTTATCATACCCAATTCAACCATGATTTTATTAAATTAACAATGAATCCCATATCTCCCATATATTGAAATCAGAGGGTAATGAGAGGAAAAGGATGAAGGTAAGAGAGGAAGGAGGACTCACATACATTGTTGGGATTTCGTACAAAAAACTTCATAAATCAATGAGAGATATTGGCTAATACTAAAGGAATAAGGTATAACCCTAGATATTTATAGAAAAAAAATTTTGTTTTAAAAAGTAAACAATTGAATTTACTTTTATATAATGAAATAAAAAATAAAAAAAGATATATTACATCGAACCATGTTTCCAAAAGAAAAATCTACAATATGTAGCCACTGGAATAAAATAATAGAAGTTATTCCATTTGGTGTACAATACACCTCATGGTTTAATTTACCCTTGGAAAATAGCCTAAAATAATCACGACCACTTAGTTATGGTATTATATGGGCCTTAATGATTCAAAAACCACTTATTTCATCATGACACATCCATAAAATACCAAATTTTATTCTTCTGTACTGAATTTGGTATGAAGAATACAATTCATTGAGAAAATCCCCAAAGAAGTTATTCATATGTAGAAATTATTAATAATCGTAATAGAATCATTCCACCATGTCAATGTGATTTTTTACAATGTCAAATATGAACATTTGATTCCTCTAATATTTCAAATAAATTAAAATACATATAGATTGGAAAAATGTAAACAAATTTATACCTCAAAATATGTGGTCTATTACTTGTGTGTAAAATGGTGATGTATTTTAAATAATTTATTATTAGTTGTGGATTTAAAATTAATAACAATTAATATTAAATCATAGAACATAACATTAGATTTAGAAGAAAAATAAGAAAAAAATTTAATAAGGAAGAAACAATGTTGATTATCCTGAGATATTGAAGAATTACAAGAACGATAGATTGTATGTTATGATGAAATTGACAATCATGGATTAAAAAAATGTGTCGCAGTGATAGAGAATATATAATGAAGATAATTATTTTACTAATAGGTATGTAAATTTCCAGATCCATTCTTATGAAAAATATTATATATGATCAAAATCAATACATGAACCTTACGAGTGATCTAGGCATTAAAATAATTGATTTACATTCTCAAAGACCAATTTGACATTTTTACACAAATCATGATCAAAATAGTTTATTGATCGGGCTACGTTAAATTACATTTTTAATTTTCTTTCCTCACTTGAACATTGGTTTACTATCAAGATAGGATTTTCCCACTCAAGTATAAAGGTGAATAATATAAAAAAATATATTTTTTAAAAAATGTTAAAATATTAAAATTATCAATTATCAATTTTTATGGTGGAATAGTCAATTATGGTATTTTAATTCGAAAACATGACTCGTCACTAAAAAATATTTTTATTATATATATTTTATTTTATTAACACTGAGTAAAATCACTCGTAATGGTTATATTTTATCATTGTAAATTAAAAGTGTGGATAAAGGATTCAATTTATTAGCAATGAATAAACTGGTCATAAAGGGTATAGTTATAACATTAATTTTGAGGACTGATAAAAGCACACCATTTATCAACAATATTTATAGTGCTGAAAGTGGATTTACTTTTTCAAAATTTACAAAATTATGAGAAAATGTGTTTTAAATAATTTAAATTCCATATACTTATTTATTAATTTTTAAATTATATTAATATAACAATATATATTTATAATTACTTATAATTACAAGTACAATAATTACATATGTATTAACCAGGTAGACAAAAATTATACTATTAATAAAAAAGATAATGAATGGGGTCATCATTAATATCATAAAGTGGTTGTGGCGGATCTCTGAACGATGACCCATCCAACCAAACATGAATTTTATAGAAAACTGATTTCGTTCATGAATTTTTGTGTATTTTTAAATATATAGTCATCTTTATGTATACATACAAATAATGGAAAAAATGTTACATAAAATATTAAAATGAAATGAAATTAAAAATATAACTTTTCGGAATATCAGTAGTTTAATAATTATAATTGGATATTTGAAATATTTTTTTCATTTGAAAATATATATAAATTTAAGTAATTAATTAATAATATTTTTATTAGTAATTTAAAATATTTAAAATAAAATAATTAATCATTTTTATATATCCAGTCAATATAAATACTTAAACATATAACTATTAATAAAAAATGTGTCTTTATATATATAATAAATATATATAAATACAATTATTAATAGTAATATAATTTTTTTGTTCTTTAATTATTAATATATCATCAAAAACATATTTACATAATATTTATGTTTATACATAGATATTAATGGTGTATTTATAAAACATTTATTCACTTAATTTATATTATATTTTTAATTAAATAAATATAATCACTAAATTATTTATTAACAAATCATTTTTATAATACAAATAAATATTTATAAACGTTATAAATTTTTAATATATTCAATATAATTTATTTTTCTTCTTCATTTTTATTTTATAAAAAAAATATTCATTTTCAGTTATGCTAGAATATAAAATATTATATATCTGAAAAATATAATTAAATATATTAATATATCAAATTAAAATATATATACATCAATATAATTATTTATAAATTGTTATATTTCTATTTATTCTAAACTAGAAAACCTATATATATTCATATATATATATATATATATTGAAATTATTAATTTTATTTTTATGTTGTTATAATTACTTAAAAAATATTAAGCACATTTATATTGAATATTTGACACCCCAAAATTCTAGAATAAGACTATTTTATTCGATAGCGTGTACGAAATGCTACACAAAGCATGTAAAAGAATATAATATCCCAATAATTTTAAATATATTTACTATTTAAAATAAATTAAATAAGTTTTATAGCTTTCAATCTATGCATCAATGAGGTGGTTTATTTTCCACACAACTAGTTTCCTCAGCAGCTTTCGTTTCTTGCAAGACTGAGTATCATGGAACAATAATATATTACTTTAATAATATATAACCTAGCGGTTAAATTAGATATTATGAATAGTATTAGTAGGCTAAATAAAATATATGGTTCACACTAATATAAAATGAATTCATTGGTCACAAATTAACATGAAATGAATATAATAACCGTTTGAACATAAGAGGATTTAAAAAAATATTTTGTATGCTCAAAAAGTTGTTTTATCCTATGAAAATAAATAAATAAATATTAGTGAGTGATATTAATGCAATATATATTTTATAATTAATCAAATATTTTAGATATTAATCCTATAGATTTGATTGGATTCTGATAAGAACAAACCAAATATTACACATAAAATACTATATTTTTATAAAGGTGGGTTTTCCTCATTTTAATGTAAAATCAATTTTAAATCCAATTTTTAACCCTTTTATAAAATTAATATGTAAAAATAAATTAAATATTTTAAATCAAATCATAAAACTTAGTTTAGGTTGATTATTTTGTTTTTTCTATGAAGTATCACTTTTAATTAATAGTGATATATACTGAATTTTAGATCAAAACTACGTTTTCATTTAATTTATTTTGAAGATCAAATAATATTGGATATTTGTTTTAATGTTTAACTAGATTTTATTTTTATGAGTTAATCTAATTTATGTCATTATAATTAATTTTATTTTGAAATTGACTCTAAAAATATAGAAAATGTTTTGACATTTTTACTTTATAAACATGCATTTTCATCCCATCCACCGAACTAAATATCAATTAATTCCTTCCACATCCGTGATTAGAATTTAAAATACAAGATTATGTATTTGTAATTATAATAAATTATAAATTATAAAACTCTAAACGTAGTTTTTTCCCAAAAGGATTATTGAATGTAATTTAAATTAATTATAATGATTAATTTAAAATTATGCTTAATAAGGGACTAAACCTCAATCTCAAGAGCCCCATTGATAAATACACTTTTCAAAAATATAATTTAAATCCATATATAGACACTATAATTCCTTTTTTATTATTGGGTCCATTATTGTATATTTTTTCAATGTTAAAAACGTTTATGGAATTATTTTCACAAAATATTACAAGATGGCGGCTCCTCCTCCACTATGAAAATCCCTCCTCTCCCCCAACTTCATCACACCTCTCAAGACACTTTGGTTGGATCAATATATGCAAAACTAACTACTAAAATTACATCCCCAAATCCTAGAATTCTATTTTTATGAATAATTCCATACAATTAATCCTTTTTGTAAAAACCAAAAGAAGTTACCTGATTAAGAGGTAACATCTTCTCTCAATATCTTTATTTTTATTTCAATTATCCATCCCCTGGAAAATCCCTATTATTTGATTATATAGATTCTCCAATATCATAAATATACCAGGTTGTTTTTAGTATAATGTATTAACATACACCTTCACACACCTCTATCAAATGGGTAACGAGAAAACTGTTTATGTGTATAGTGAGCTACCACCTCAAAAAATGACAATTCTTAATATTTTCATTTAACACCATTCATTGAGGACATTTTTAACACCCAAGGATTCCATGTTAGGCTTCGCTTTGAATAATACAATAACATGTGTTGTACGCAACATCAAGTTCTAACACACCACAACCAATCAAACTAGCCGTTTTGAATAGTAAAACACACATTTTGAAATTTTAAAAATTTTATCTTTCAAAATGGACTTCATTTTTGGATTTGGAATATTGAAATAAGCTTAGGGTGAAATTTTTTTTTTTTATGAAAAGATTCAATTTTTGATGAATAGTGAAATCACTAAGTTATAGTTTAAAACTGAATTTTTATTTTAATAATTATTTATTTTATTTAAATTTATTTTAGATAAAAATAGATACATAATACCCATATAAGTTCAATGTAATTAATTGGCGTTAGTTTATAATGATTTTAGACATATAATAATTTTTTTAAACGTTTTTCCATCTTTTACCGACCTCCTAAGAGAATTTTCAAATTTACATAAAACATAATATTACCATTTCTGTGAGTTGAATTTCAAAAATCCCGGAGACAAGGTAGATATCTGTAAGTAAAATTTTGTTCAATAAGTTGAAAATAATTTTTTATGAATAGTGACTTTTTACTATTATTTAACACGGTAAAAAGTAAATAGGGTAATTAAGGTTAAAAATGATATTATTATTACCCTAACACATTTCCTAATTATATTGGATAAGTGTAATTTGACAAAAAACAACTTTAGGAATAAAATATGATCATTTAGGTCCACTTGGATTAGATTGGGACATTTAATAATATTTAATTCATAGAAGAGTTAAAAGATTTAAATTCGAAGTTAAATAACTAAACCATTTTTAATATAGGGTTAAACATAAGATAAATTAGACTATAAATATTCATTAGAAAGATAATAATATTTAATACATAATGGTATTTTATTTATAATTTTTACACATTAAATAATTAAATTTATTTATGACACAATGATGGTACAGTAATTACAGTATTAATGAAAGATTAAAATAATTGATATTAAAAATATCCAAATAAATGTAAGTTGAGACATTTAATGAATTACACTAATTTTTAGGTTAACATGTCTCTTTAGGGTTGGTTATATGATTTTTTAAGTAATAATGTTGTTATGAAATTAGAAAAAACAAAATACCAAATAGTGTCAAAATTGACATAAAAGAGTTTTTAAAACAAATATTATATTATTAGTTGATATTTTATTCCTAAAAATCTATGGTTCTACAAAAATAATTATATAATTATAGGTGTATCAATAATTAACTACTTGTTCTTCTCTTGAAAGTATATATTATGATTATTAACCATATTATATAAAAATTACAAAGTGACAAGGTAAATGTCAAACTATCTAACTAACTATTAAATATAAAAGATAAGTTTAAAATAGGGACCCAAACATGTCTAAAACCTATTACTTCAGATTTTGTTGACCCATATGCAACTTATACTTTAAATAATTCATTTTGGATCCATTATAAACAGAAAATTATTTTTATTATAAAATAATATTTCTAGCTTTTCCTAAGGTGCCACACACCCCTATTATTAAAGGGAACTCCACCTTCTCTCTAATTCACACTTAAAAACCTTTTCAATCTGCCAAACCCTACCAAAATACCTTCTAAACTATCCTCCCTTCATCATAGAGGCCATCCTTTAGTCAGAAATCCATCCTAAGGAGCCCTTTTAATTGAATCAAAATGATGAACCTGAAGAAGAGGTAAATATTTCATCACCTATTTCAAGTTCCTTTATTCTTCCACTCTCTCTTTCTTTGTTTTTCCAATATAAAATATTAGATCTAGTATATTATCTATACTATGGTGTAATTATAAATATGGTACCACCATATTAATTATTTTATCCATCATTTGAATGACATGTCACCATTCGTGCATACGTACGGCTTACCGTCTCCACATCATGGTGTAATTGTTATTCAATACATTATTATTTTGATGGGTATAATAAGGATGTTTAATTGATTTAAATAATAAATATAACATGATAAAAATTCTGTATAAATGATATACCATCTAATTATATATTATTTTATTATCAAACGAATTATATTATCTCTCGTTTGTACGTATGGATTACCATCTCCACGAACACGATGAGATTTATTCCCCATTTTATCCATTCAAGAGTCATTTTCATTATATAATTAAGAATAATGTTTAAAGACATAATATATTTCTGTATATGAATAAATCACATAATATCCAAAACAAATATTATTTACGTAACAAGTCATATAAAGGAAAATAAATCAGTTAACACCTGAAACGACGATAATACTAAGATATTATTAACAAAGCAATGTTAAAAGAACATATATGATATAATATTAATATATATGATACTTGTATAATTTAATAAAAATTATTTCACCAATATACAAGAGCCTAACCTACCCTCGACCTATGAAAAGTACAAGGTAAGGGTTAATTTCACAATCTCTTTATTATCCGAGGTGGTTTTCTGTAAGTATCTACTGGGACTTATTTATCATCCACATCCATGTTTCATAAAAAAATATTTCAAAACGTTTTTAGTATTTACTAGAAAATTAGGTAAAGTCATTTATACCCTTATTAGACCTTATATATTTTTAAAGGAATCTTTTCGTCATTTTCCAAACAAGGTAATTTATGAAATTTTTGACAAAATTAAGGTAAGAATGTTTTTTTAACTTATACGGTGGGTGCGGCTACTTTCAGCCATTATAAACTCATCAAAACTTACCTTACAAGCATATAAAAATATTTTCAAAATAAATGTGTTCTTTATAATTATGTGACTGTTAAATGATTTGAAAATTGAAATAGATATTTTTCTAAAAAAATGGTTTTGTTTTCTACTATTTCAACATCCTTTGATGAATTTTAAGCTTATTTGAAGTTGATTTATTATGATAAAAAAACATCCATATTGTATTGAAGGTTTTGTGAAATGTTTTACTATGGATGTATTTTTTTATACCATTCATGGTTTATGGATAAATTATTGACATTTCATATGCTATTTTTAATATGAATGTTTATGTTATGTTTAAACCTTTTCGTATAAGGAGTGCATTGGACATAGTATGTGATGGGTGGAGCCCTCTATAGCTCCACAATGCATCAGTAGGTCTCATTAGAAAATTAGTGTCTTGGAACAAGTCTTTGAAAAAATCTTATTTGTAGTCTTTTCACAAGGCATTGACTATGTGGTTATGAATGTCTAGCATTATGCATTCCATCATTATGAAAGTGGCTATTGATATTACATGTGATTATTAGACTAGTAGAATATCTTGGTGAGTAAGTAAATGGAATTATTTTGATTTATATTTTCTGTATTATGATTATGTTTATCTTGAAAAGGATTTTGTTTTAGTTTAATTCATTGCCTTAAATGTTTACGCATATTTATGAAAGTTTCCGCTATATTGTTATCCTTACTGAGCATTTGAGCTCACCCCTTTCTATGTTTTATTTTTCCCAAGATGTGAAAAAGTATATTATGACTGACCGGCAGGGATAGTCTATGGGATCTCCATGTTGTCCATGGAAACAATGTTGTTGTAGTTTTCCATTTTATGATGTAATGTAAACCTTGTGAATGTATCTAGTACTTCCAAGGCTACTAAACTAATCAGTGTTTCGAGACATTATCGTATGTGATCATGCTAATGATACGATATAATGCACCGACTCTAGGTAACATGGGCTGGGACATTATAGTTGTATCAGAAGAAGTTTAGTACAAACTAGGGAATCTAGATTTAGGTAAACATTAATTAGATCACATTACCCCAAGATAAACTATGAGGATTAGTATAGAAGAAATCCTAGAGTTTTGTATTTTAGAGATTTTGTGAGTTTTACAAGAAATACATCCTTGTCTGGATACGAGCAGGTAGAGGTGGCTCTAACACAGATGCACCTAAGGGTAAAACCCAAAAACACCACTTTGAGCTAGAATCTAACGGGAATTGGTGCATGACAACAGGCCTTGCTACACTCTTGGTTACAACACCCCCAGGGGATATGCTTCAGATAATTCTCATTTTCTTTATAAACCATTATAAAGGGTTTATGAGTATATAATTCCTCAATGAAATAATTTTTATGATTATGGATTTTATCCATAAACTGTTTGGTTTATGTTAAGTGTTTTACATGTTTGAAATTAGGTATTTCGATTCATAAAATAATCTAGTCTATACCATTGTTTAGAAATGGAACCTAGTGGAAGGAATAGAAACTGTATCGATGCACTCACTCCATGTAGGTATTTCCCTCCTGCTCAAGATAATTATAGTGTATCAAGTGATACAACTAGTGTTGATCAGCTTATCACTATATTGGGACAACTCACTCAGTTTTGAATAATAAACTTACCTGTATAGAGCTCCCTAATCTGCATCATGGAGGATAAATGGTAGATAACTTCATGAGGCAACAACCACCAATATTTAGTGGGGGTACAAATCCACTAGTAGTTGAGCAATGGATAAATTTCAGAGAGAAAATATTCCACGCCATGGGGAGTTGCAAAAGGGAAAGAGTTGTCATGGCAGTGTACCACCTCAATGGAAATGCTGATCAATGGTGGTCATTGATTAAAAACACAAATGAAGATGATGAAGTATCAAATATGGAATGGAGGGAGTTTAAAAAAATTCATTGAAAAATACTTTCCTCATGACCATCAAGCGGATATAGAAAGATAATTTCTGAGTCTGATGAAAAAGGAAGATGAGAATGTCCTAATGTATGAAGTTAACTTTACAGGGTTAGTGAGGCATGCTGCAAATTATATACGTAACCCAAGAAGTAATATTTATCATGTATTTTATGGGTTAAAACCTTTTCTTTTTCTAGAATTAGACTCAAAATCCGTCTCATCGTACGAAGATATTTCCCCATGTTCTATCAAGACAGAATATGAAATCTCTAAGTCTTATGACTTTAAAGAAAAGCAATATAAGACGAGATATTATAAACACTATGGAAATGGAAATAAGGGGAATAATGGAAAAGTTGAATATCCATCCTACAACAAATGTAGGAAGAAACTCCCTGGTACTTAATTTAATGGATTGGGAGTCTATTACAAGTCTGGTGAAAAAGGACACCAAACTCATGATTGTAAGGAGAAGTAAGCAGCTGTCACTGTTGAATACTACAATTTTAGAGAAAGGGGGAATTATTCAAATATATGTCCTAAGAATCAGGGTAACTTACCTCAGAAAAGGCCAAGGGATAATGGCCAAGCTTATGTAATCACTACTGCTGAGGTTGAAGCTCCGAAAGACTTGGTGGCAGTTAACTTAATGGTTTCCTCAATGTTAGAAAATGCTTTATTTGATTCTATATCATCGCATTGTTTCATATCTTCCTAGTTTGATAAGAAAATTAGATATTTCCAATTTTATTTAACAAGGGAGTTGTCAGTTAAATCTCCTAAGAGAAGTATCATTGCAACAATGTTTTGTGAATCAGTCTCCATAAGGGCATATAAATGTTCTTTATCTGCTGATCTCGTCATACCCATGATTGAATTTGATATAATTATTGGTATGGATTTTCTTTTAGACCATGATGCAAAAAATTATTATAATAAGGAGAAGGATATGTTTCTTGTTAACGATGATAAATAAAACCTTGTCTTTAGAACAGAAACATCACCACCTAATTCTTATCTATATCCACCCCCAGTTGCTCAACAAAATTCAATTATAATGGAGGAATAGAATGAAATAACCATTTCTGAGGAAAGGAATTATCATATAAAGTAGGTACCTATTGTTCAAGAATATGTTGATGTGTTTCTAGAATATTTGCCTAGAAATCCTCCAGAATGAGAAATTGATTTTTCCATTGATTCAATTCCTGGACCAAGGCCCATATGGAAGACCCCATATAGAATGACCACTATGGAATTAGTGGAACTAAAGAAACAATTAGAGGAATTGAGTAATAATGGATTTATTTTCCCAACTATTTCACCATGGGGAGCCCCTGTCCTTTTTGTTAATAATAAAGATGGATCTATGAGGTTTTGCTTTGACTATAGGGACATCAATGCTATAAAAATAAAGAACAAGTATCCCTTATCTTGCATTGATGATTAATTTGACCAACTTCAGGGAGATAAATAATTTTCAAAGATTGACGTTCAATATGGATATCATAAGATGTGCGTGAAGATGGAAGAAATTCAAAAGACAGTATTTCGATCCAAGTACGGGCATTATGAGTTTCCAATAATGCTTTTTGGATTGACTAATGCACCCTCTGTCTTTCTGGATCTGATGAATAGTGGTTTCAAGGAATAACGTGATGAATTTGTAGTGGTATTTATTGATGATATCTGGGTATACTCCAAAAGCTATGAAGATCATAAAAATCACATGCGCATTATCCAAAAGACTCTTAGAAGGCATGAATTATATGGGATGTTTAGAAAGTGTAAATTCTAGATTCAATACATTTATTTTCTTGGTCATACTATCTCTAAGCATGGAAT
The DNA here is from genome assembly GCA_963277665.1 of Viscum album. NCBI lineage: Eukaryota > Viridiplantae > Streptophyta > Magnoliopsida > Santalales > Viscaceae > Viscum > Viscum album. The sequence goes on along the minus strand of OY728143.1, from coordinate 1,703,909,554 downwards.
CTTTGTTGATCCTTCTAATACATGAGCAATCCAAGAATGTCCAGCATTGACTAGTATAACTGAGTTATGAAGTTTTATTGGTTTAGCAGTTTATTATCGGCGTTTCATCAAGAAATTTTATCAATTGGCTAACCCATTAACCAATCTCACATTTAAAGTGGTATAATTTATTTTGGGCAAAAAAAATTGAATAATGTTTTGAATAATTTAAGAGAGTGTTATTCAATGCTCCTATATTGACTCTACCATCGGGTAATGATGGGTTTGTTATCTATAGTGATTCTTCAAAGAAAGGACTTGGTTGTGTCCTTATTCAGAAGGATAGGTTTATTTCCTATGCATCATGACAACTGTAAATTTATGAGAAAATCTATCTTACTCATGATCATGAGTTAGAAGTTGTAATTTTTTCTTTGAATATTTGGAGACACTATCCCTATGGTGAAAAATATGGGATTTATATTGATCACAAGGGTTTGAAGTATATTTTCTCACAGAAAGAACTCAACATGGGGCAATGGAGATGGATTGAACTACTCAAGGATTCTGATTGCACGATACACTACCAACTAGGAAAGGAAAATAAGGTGGAGGATGCTTTGAGCAGAAAAGATCAGGGAGTTTTGAACAAAATGAGAGTTGAAAGGGATCCTATTTTCATGGATCTATTAAATATAGATATGGAAATAACCATGAATGTTGAACCATTAATGATTTTTGAAATGGTTTCCAAACCATCATTACAATAAAGGATAAAAATTTATCAGGTTGATAATGAGGAGTTTCGAAATAAGATTAATGTTGTGAGTGATGGGAGATTGAGTGACTTTGTATATGAAGACGGAATTTTAAAATTTGGAAAAAGTATTTGTGTTCCAGATATAAATAATCTAAAAATAGAATATTTGGAAGATCCTCATAGTTCCAATTTCTCTATACAACCTGGGTACACCAAAATGTATAGATATTTAAAGCAACATTTTTGGTTGGATAACATGAAGAGGTAGATTACTGATTTTGTGTTAAGATTTATGGTTTGTCAATAATTGAAAGCTGGAAGGAAACAACCAGGAGCAGTTTTACAACCTATTCACATACCTTCGTGGAAATGGGATAATATTTCGATAGAAATTTTCATGGGACTACCAATGACTCCTAGTGGGAACAATGAAATATGGTTCATTGTTGATCCTCGTACCAGGTTAGCACATTTTCTTTCTATAAGAGAAGATTTACTACATGAATATTTAGTAATACTATATTTTAATGAAGTTGTAAGACTTCATATAGTACCACTATCAATTGTTTCTGATTGTTATCCCTAATTTACATCAAGATTCTTGAGAATTATTCAGAAATCCCTGGATACTGAACATCATTTGAGCACTGCCAACCACCCCCAAACTGATGGACAATCAGAATGGACTATTCAAACCTTAGAAGACATGTTGAGATCATGATAACTTGACATTCAAGATATACGGGATCAATATTTACCTCTGGTAGAATTTTCCTATAATAATATCTTCCATTCACATATTCATATGGCACCATATGAAGAGTTATATGGGAAAAGATATCGCACACCAACCTGTTGGGATGATGTTTGTGAATGAAAACTTATGGGCCAAGAACCTGTTCAGGAATTAATGGAAAATGTGAAGGTAATCCAAACCCACATCAAAGTAGCTCAAAGTAGGCAGAAGAGCTATTCCAATAACCCATGGATTTGGAATTTCAGGTAAGAGATCATTTTTTCTTGAAGGTAACTCCATGGAAGGGTTTTATACATTTTAGTAAAGAGGGAAAATTAAGTTCTTTGTAAATCAAACCTTTAGAAATTCTAGAATGAATTGGGGCTGTAGATTACCATTTGGAAATGCCGCCAAGTCTCTTCAAAGTTCACAATGTATTCCATGTATCACTATTAAGAAAATACATGCCAGTCCCAACACATGTGGTCACCTATGAGGAATTAGAACTGGAACCCAGTCTATCTTATTGAGAATAACCTATCAAGATTCTTGATACAAGAGAACAAAATTTGATAAATTGGACGACTCGACAAGAAAAAGTTATATGGAGAAACTATAAGATAGAAGAGGCAACATGGGAACCCAAGGAACATATGATGAAGAACCACCTGATTCTTTTTATTCGGTAATATTCTAGGAATTTTGAGGATAAAATTATTTGAAGGAGTTTAGAATGTAACACTCCAAGCTTCCAGGGTATACATCTATTTGAATAATACAATAGCATGTGTTGTACGTAACTTCGAGTTCTAACACACCACAACTAATAAAACTAGCCATTATGAATAGTAAATTCAACTTTTTGAAATTTTATAAGTTTTATCTTTAAAATGGACGTCATTTTTGGATTTGGATTATTGAAATAAGCTTATGTTGAATTTTTTATTTATTTTCTGAAAAGTTTAAATTTTTTATGAATAGTGAAAAACACTAGGTTATAGTTTAAAACCGAATTATTATTTAAATAATTATTTATTTTATTTAAATATATTTTAGGTCAGAATAGATACATAATACCTATATAAGTTCAATTTAATTCATTGGAGTTAGTTTATAATAATTATATATATATATAAATTTTATTGAATTTTTTACCTTGTTTTACCCACCTCCATGGACCATTTGCAAATTTACATAAAACATGATTTTACATCTTCTGCGAGTTGAAATTAAAAACTCTAAGAGACACAGTTGATATCAAAAAGTAAAATGTGGTTCAATAAGATGAAGATAATTTTTGGTGAATAATAATTTTTCACTTTTATTTACCACGGTTAAAAGTAAATTGGGTAATGAAGAGTAAGAATGATATTATTATTACCCAAAAACATGTATTAATTCTATTGGATAAAAGTGTAATTCGACCAAAAACAAGCTTAGGAATAAAATATGATCCATTAGGTCCACTTGAATTAGATTATAACATTTATTATTATTTCATTCAAAGAATAGTTAAAAGTGTTAAAATCATAGTTTAATAACTAAACCATTTTTCATATAGGGTTACACATAAGATAAATTTGACTATAAATATTCCTTATAAATCTAAAAATATTTTCAAAATAATTTTATTTTATTGATAATTGTTATACATTACATATTTAAATTTATTTATGACACAATGATGATGATGTAATAATCATATTAATGAGCGATTAAAATAACTGATATAATAAATATCCAAATAAATGTAATTTGAAACTTTTTATGAATTCAAATAATTTTATAGATTAATATGAAATGATAGGGTTGGTTAGATGAATTTTTATCTAAGTAATATTTCTTTAATGAATTTATCAAAAACATATTACTAAATAGTGTAAAAATTGACAAAAAAGAGTTATTAAAACAAATATTATATTATTAATTGATATGTTATTCCTAAAAATCTATGGTTCGGACAAAAGACTTATATAATTATAGGTGTATCATAAGTGAACTACTTGGGGTTCTCCTGAATGTATATATTATGTTTATTAACTATATTATATAAAAATACAAAGAGGAATGGTAAATGTCAAACTATTTAACGAAGTGTTAAATCTAAAAGATAAGGTTAATATAGTGACAAAAATCTATCTAAAACCTATTGGTTGAGTGGTTTTAGACCCATACCTACCTTATACATTAAATAATTCATTTTGGAGCCATTATTAATTGAAAATGATTTTATTATAAATTTATATTTCTTGCTTTTCCTAATGTGCCCCTCATCCCTCTTACAAAAAGGGCACTCTACCTTCTCTCTAATTCACACTTTCAAATCCATTTAGCTTAGTCGGCCCCAACCCAAATTAGTATCACATTTACTCCCTTAATCTTAGATACCTTCCTTTAGTCAGAAATCCAACCTATGGAGGACTTTTGATCAAATAAAATGGAAGAACCGAAAGAAGAGGTAAATATTTCATCACCTCTTTCAAGTACCATTCTACTTCCACTACCTCTTTCTTTTTGTTTCCATTCTAAAATAATAAATCCCTTATCTTATATATAATTTGGTGTTATTATAAATATGGTATATCCATATTCATTATTTTATCCATCCATTGAATGAAATGTCACCATACGTGCGTACGTACAACATACCATCTCCACTTCGTGGTGTAATTGTTATTCATTACACTATTATTTGGATGGGTATAATAATGATGTGTAATTGATGTAAATAATAAATATAACAAGATAATGATTATTTATATATTATATACCATCCAATTATATATTAATTTAATATCAAAATAATTATATTGTCTCTCGTGCATAAGTATGGATTATCGTCTCTACGAATGTGATGATATTAATTCTCCATTGTATCCATTCAAGACTAATTTTCATTAGATGATTAAAAATAATGTTTAGAGACTTAATATAACTCTAAATATGAATATGATAGATCATATACATAAAAAATTTCTTACGTATCAAAGAATATAAAAAAACGAATCAGTTAACACCCGAAATGATGATAATACTAAGATATTAATAACAAAGTAATGTTAAAGGATCATATATGATATCATATTAATTTATATGATTATTTTATAATATAATAAAAAAAATTCACTATTATACAGGAGGTTAACCTACCCTCAGCCAAGGAAAAGTACAAGGTAAGGGTTAATTTCACAATCTCTTTATTATTTGAGTTTGTTTTTACGTAAGTATCTACTGGGACCTCTTTATCATCCACATCCATGTTTCATAAAAATGTATTTGAAAACATTTTTACTCTTTACTAGACAATGTGGTAAAGTAATTTATACCCTTATTTGACCTTATATGTTTTGAAATGAATCTTTCTTTTGTTTTCCAAAAAATGTACTTTATGACATTTTCGACAAAATTAAAGTAAGAATATTTTTTAACTTATACGGCGGCTGCAGCTAATTTCTGTTGTTATAACTTCATTAAAGCTTCTTTTACAAGATTATAATAATATTTTCAAAAATAAATGCCTTCTTTATAAGTATGTTACACTTAAATTATTTCAAAATAGATAGAGATATTTTTCTAAAAAAGGTTTTGATTTCATCTATGTGAACATCCATTGATGGATTATAATGTTATTTGATGTTGATTTATTTTGATACAAAACTTCCATATTGTATTAAAGGTTTCGTTATAGGTTGGAATGGGGATGTGTTATTTTTATACCATTCATGGTTTATGGATAAAGTATTGAAATTTTTTATGCTAGTTTTAATATGAATTTTTATGTTATGTTTAAACCTTTTCATATGAGGAATGCATTGGACATAGTAAGTGAAGGGTGGAGCCTGCTATAGCTCCTTGATGCATCAGTAGGTCTCATGAGACAAACTAGTGTCTTGGCATAAGGCTTTGAAAAAATCTTATTTTTAGTCATGGCACAAGGCCTTTACTGTGTCATTATGAAAGTATGGAATTATTCATTCTATCATTATGAATGTGGATATTGATATTGCATGTGATTTTTAGACTAGTAGAATATCCATGTGAGTATGGAAATGGAATTATTTTGATTTATATTTTCCATATTATGATGGAGTTTATGTTAAAAGGGTTTTGTTTTTTTATACATTGCCTTAAATGTTTATGCTTTTTTATGAGCGTTTCCTCTATATTGTTATTCTTACAGGGCATCTGAGCTCACACCTTTCTATGTTTTATTTTTCCTAGAATGTGAAGAATTATATTATGATTGACCAGCAGGGATAGTCTAGGGGATCGCAGTGTTGTACATGGAAACAATGTTGTGGTAGATTTCCATTTTATAATGTAATTTAAACCTTATTAATGTATCTAGTACTTCCAAGGCTACTAAAATAAGCGGTCTTTCGAGACTTGATCTTTTGTGATCATGCCAATGATACGTAATAATGCACCAACTTTAGGTAAGTAGGGTTGGGGCATTAAAACATTATGATAAACATTATCTTAATATGTGTTATATATTATATTCATTATTATTTTATGATTTTTTAATTATTTTATGACACTCATCTTTATACTTTTAATTTTTTTGTGAAATTGATAACATCGTTTGGGGATGTGTAGACTACCGCCCCTTCAAAGCAATGTGATTCATTCTCATGACACATGGAATATATAATGGATGGTTTAAATTAAAAATTTCCAAAAAAACGTATATATTATATTAATTATGTTTTTAAATTTCTGAAAATATAATATATCATTTCATTATTACCATTACACAGACTTAAAAAATGAAAATTTTGTTAGTAAACATGTAGACTACCGCATCCTTGACATGATGTGATTTATTTAACATCCCAAGAATCACATATATAAGAATATATTACTAAATAAAATTTTATTTATTATATAGTTGTCTTTTAAGAAATATATAATATTACTTAACGTCATTCCATAAGATCATTGAAAAATGGGAATGTTACTCATGCGTACGCATGGCCTACCATCTCCATGATTGTAACGTTGGATCATTTTTCATAACCATCCTTCATGATTCAGTATAAAATTTTAATTCTTGTAAAAATATGAAAATTACATCCGGAATATTATTATGGATTTGCTTATATAATTACCCCCTTTACCATAGTTGACCTACTAATGTATTTTTAGGACATGAACAGAATTTGGTCAAAACAATAGAGGAAAACATATTTGTTTAAGTAATTCTATAAAAAATCGTAATAAGTAAAGTAAAATAAATAATAAAATTAAATAAGGTTATGAAAAAATTAAATAATTAATATAAGATTATTATTCCGGAATATAATGAAATGCCTGGATATTTGAACTCAAGGTAAGGGATATCATCTCAATTAACATTCCATTGAGACATATTTGTTTTTGTGGATCATCTCACTTTTATATGGTGTATATAATTCCGTTTGACACATAATATCATGAATATCCTTAATATTATTTTATTATAAGTTTAATTTGGGTCATAACCATATGGGGATTACGTTTTAAATATTTCAAGTGGTATGGGACACTTTGGAATATTTAAAGATTATTCTCCTCAAGAAGATTCTTAATTGTTATCATTACAATCTCACTTCTTGTTGTGTTTGGTATCTTTTTCTTGAAAAAATAAATTTACTATAATAATTTTATATTTTAAATTAACTTGAATATCCATATTCTCATACAATGGATATTATTATTTAAAAAATTGAATACCAATTTACATATGGTGTCAACTTTTATAGTTATTTGATTATATAGGGAAATATTGGTAATTCTGTATTCATTATTCAATTTTGATATTTGATAAGGAGTCATATTTATTTCGACAATTTTATATAAAGAAGTAATTTTAAATTAAATTATGGGAGGATCTTAGACTTTATATATCTCTTTAAGGCATCAACAGGTTCTCATGAGACAAATAAGTTGGCCAAATTGTATGAGATTTGTAAAGACCCGTAAAATTCAAGGGAATTTTTTTTCTTAATTTTCTTTAGAATTTTACAAGAGCGCGGTTTTAGACGGCACCTGATTCCGAGGCCCGGAGTGCCCGTAATCAATTTTCGAAGTTTGGCTCGGGTACGTTCAGTGAACGAACGAGCGGGAATTCCTAACTTTTGATCCGGTGCTCGGAATTGAAATCTGAGGGCACCGATGAACTCACAGAGCCGATATTCGCTTAAGGAGACCTCTTTGGAAGTTGCGTTTGTTGCGAGTTGTAAGTTAGTTTTTGGGTTTTTAGTTTAAGATAAATAAAATTTGTGAAATACAAAATTTTATTTTAACTTGATGTTTTTTTTATAAGTTCTTCCAAAGGGAGTTGGGAGTGGGACCCACATCCACTTAACCTCCCTTGGGAGGATTAAGTGAGGTGGGGCCCACACGAAACCCAACCTTCCACCTCCCTTTAACTCTCCTTTTAATTAATGTTTGACAACTTAAAGTATTAATTGAGGTGAGTTGTTCAAATTCAAACCTTTGAATTTCATGTGGTAAAGTTGTGTCATAATATAAGCTTAAAGCTTATTTTATTCTAGCTTAATTCTTTTACCACCTTGAGAGGAATTTTGGAGCTTCTCCTTATTCTTCTTCTTCTTCAACTCTGACGAAGAACACGAAGAACCTTCGAACTTCGACGAAGAACTCCACGTTCTTGGGAACCGTCTTCCGTGACGACATAACCGCGACATCGACGTTCTTCTTCCGCGACGCTCGACCTCCGCGACGTTGTCTTCCGCGGGACGTTGACAAATCTTCGAACCTATACCCAAGGTAGGGGTTGTTGATCATTGTTTAATTATTTTATTCTTGCTCGTGGTTCGCATGACTAACGTGAGGATTGAATATTTAAGTTGTGTTTTAACGTGAGGGGGCCGGACCGCATGAACACGGCCAAACCCCCTCCTTCGTTCTTGGTGTTTATTTTTGCAGATGAATCAAGGTGGCGTGGTGTCGTCACACCACGCGGATATTCGCCCAATTCTTATTACGCGACGCTGTCGCGCCACGCCATGGAAGAATCATCAAGAACGCGACGTCGTCGCGCCGCGTTGAAGGAAATCAGAGGCACGGCGGAGGGACGCGGTGTCGTCGCACCGCGCCGGACGGCGAACACCGCGGCCGGTTCCGGGCCGCGGTGGAACGAGAAGACCGGCGGCCGGGCCGCCGGTGTCGGAAGCCGAAGAGGGGACCGGATTTTCCGGTCCCGTTGGAGAAAATCGGCCGGCAGTTGGCCGGCCGGAAGGTCAATGGCCGGGGGAAATAAATTCCCCCGGCCAGCATTAAAACCATCCTCATTTAAGAGGAGGGCGGTTCCCTTGAGGGGGGGCAGGAGGCCCCCCGGTTTGTCTTCAAGCCGGCCCCCACGTGGGGGCCGTTTTTTTTCAAAGGGCGCGGCATATAGCCGCGCCGCCTCTTCAATCAGCGGGGGATTGATTCCCCCCTCGTGCCGCCTCCGTGCGGCGCCAGGCCGCCGCGCCACCGCGCCGCCGCGCCGCCAGCCGGGCCGGGTCGGGTCGACGCGGTTCGGGTCGACCCGGTTCGGGCCGACCCAGGGGGGTCGTGCCGGGTCGGCCCGGACCCTGACCCCCCGTTTCGAATCAGTTTCGGTCATTCGGCCATAACATGAGCCACGGAACACCGATCGACGAACCATCTATGGCAAAGCGATCCTTGGATCGAGACGGTCGTTTCGGTATATCGCACTCAAGGTTTCGGTTTACTTTGAGTTCGGCCGGGTTGGTTCGTTCACGAAACCAACCGGGCCTTCGGAGCGGAAACGCTCATATCTTGAGCTACAGACGTCCGATTGACGTGCCGTCAGTTGTGTTGTGTTCCTCTTAGAGAGACGGATCTTTTGGCATACTCCTCCCGAGGTTTGGACGCAGGTGGAGTTCGGTCGGGTTGGTTTTGCCTTAAAAACCAACCGGGCCCTGGGGACGAAAATGCCAATAACTCTCAGACCGGGCGTCCGATCGACGCGTCGTCTGTTGTGTTGAGTTCCTGTTGACGATACGGAACTTTTGGATACATCAACTCTGGACTTTGTGACAGTTGATGTATCAGCCTCTCTACTCGTGGAGCGGACCCTCCGAACGAGCTTGCTGTGTGCGGGAACCCTAGTGCTGGCTGCGACTGTTACTATGACTACTACTGCTGTTGTGTCTGCGACGACGACAGTACAGAGATCCTGTGTGGATTCGACGACGAAGACTTCAGCACTCAGCGATCCTACGTGGATCAGTGCTACAGGTCCTTTGTGGGCCTGATCCTGTGTGAGTCCGATCCTGTGTGGGTCCTTGCGCTCAGCGGTCCTGTGTGAACCAGCGCCTACAGGTCCTACGTGGGCCCGATCCTGTGTGGGTCTTTTGCGGGGGTTAGTTACCTATCGATCCTTCGTGGGTCCGACGACATAGATGGATCAGAGATCATCTTTATCGTCCTTGAAGATGTATACATGTGTGAGCTGAATCTGTTGCTTTCCTGTGTGGATTGTGTTGTGCAATCCTGTGTGGATTACGTTTTGCCTTCCTGTGTGGAATACGTTTACTTTCCCGTGTGGACTGAGTTGTACTTGGGCCCGGAGGTTGGAGCGTATTTGAAATTGATGACTTAGGTATATGTATGGGCATATACCTAAGCAGTGTCGGTTGTTACTTCGTGATTGTTCCTTTCTTCGTGGTTTATCCTTTGTGGATTTGAGAGACCTTCAGGGGTCTCGGGGTCCCTACTGAGTAGCTTATACTCACCCCTGCACGGGCTTTGCCCGCACTACGTTGTGTTGGTTGCAGACGACGGACAACGTTGAACTTAGCTGAGGCTAGCAGAGCGGGACGGTACCCGGAGGTGGACCACTGGGCGGGACGTGCTCAGAGCGGACGACGGAACCAGTGGAGCAGGGGAGCTATCTGTACCCACCCTTCAGGTGGGATTCCCAGTGGACAGCTCGGTGTGGCGGCTTTTACCTTTCAGTTAATGTTTTCCCTTTTTAGTTGTACTTTATTTTCAGTTTGGGTTTGTATACTGGCCCATTTACTTTTCCGCACTTTCAGTTGTACTCTGCTTTTGCTTAGTGTTTACTTTTCGCTTGCTTACTCTGTGGTGTTTGTTTACTTTATAAAGGCAATGCCTTCCCTTTTTACCGAGATTTTACGCCTTGGTGCTAGTCGCCAGCCCCTAGCCTATGGAAGGCGGGCTTGGGGTAGTCACGGCACGGACCCCGAGGGCGGGTCGTGACAAATTGGTATCAGAGGAGTTCGATTCTACCGCGAACTCTGATATTTTCTATGTGAAGCATTAATGTTTAGCGTATTGAGTGTGGTTATTAGTCCAGGGAGTCCAGTGTTGGTGCGGCGGCCGACGTATCCGTACACCAGGACCCTGACTTCTGATTTCCGACTTAATGCACGAAAACATTGATTGCGTGTGTGTTTCAAAGTTTTCTTTGTGATTACTTTATATCAGCTCACCAGGTATATTGTTCTGATCGTGGCGCACCTGTGTTCTTTTCAGGATGGCCCCACGACGGCAGCCAGCTAGGGTTCCGAGAGTCGAGTGTGACGACAGCCCACCGAGCGACGAGGCCTCGGTGCAGGGCCCTTTGTCAGCAGTGGAACCGGCGGTAGCTCTACCCGCCGAGCCCCTGATGCTTCCAGCAGCAGCCGCTGACGATGCACGTCGCCTCAGCGCACTGCATGAGTTTCAGCGCCAGCGACCGCCCAGGTTTCGCGGGGAGACGGATCCCCAGGCAGTAGAGGACTAGCTGGAGGCAGTGGTACGAGTGTTTAGGCTAGTGAGGACACCAGCAGACCTCATGGTGATCCTCGATGCGAGCCTACTACACGCAGCAGCAGGACGATGGTGGAGCTTGATGCTCCAGGAGCACGATGAGGCATCTCTACTTTGGACGGACTTTGAGAGCCTCTTCCGCTCGGAGTTCGTCCCAGCCACCCTTCGTGCGGTGCATATCCAGGAGCTTCTTCAGCTGCGGCAGGGCAGCATGACGGTCGCTCAGTACTCGGCGAGATTTACTGATCTCTCGCGCTACTCGACCGACATGGTACGAGACCCGTTCTTCCGGGCCCGGACCTTCGAGCAGGGTTTGAGACACGATATCAGGGCATCGCTGATCTCCCTCTACATACCGACTCAGACAGGAGTACTGGAGCGGGCCCTTCTGATCGAGAGCTTCCTTGCTGAGTCTACACCAGCGCAGCGACCCACCGCAGGGTGGCACGTGGCAGAGTCATCTGCAGCAGGCAGTCGACGGATGACTCAGGGGTCCAGACAGACCAGACCTTCGGGCAGACGACCTCAGGACACTGGCTCAGCAGTGCGGGGAACACAGCGAGGAGCCAGTCTTTCGAGAGGCAGACAGTGCTACTCATGCGGCGGGCAGGGCCACATGGCTCGTGACTGCCCGACCCGCCGTGCCGAGAAGCAGCAGACGGTTGAGGGACCACCGTGGCAGAGGCAGAGGGTCGACCATGGCGGTCCGCAGGGAGGAGGCGGACGAGGCAGAGGAGCTGGACGAGCAGCCGGTGGTGGGAGACTCTTTGAGGCTCTGCCACCACCACCACCAGGAGGTCCACCCCGACCACAGGGAGCTAGCGGGCAGAGACAGGCACAGCTCCACGCAGCAGAGGCCTACGACCACGGCGCACCCGAGATGATTCGAGGTACTATCTGTGTCTATTCCACCCTTGCTGCAGTTCTTATAGACACAGGAGCGAGTCACTCTTTCATAGCCGCTGCCCTTGTTCGGTGCTCGGAGATTCCGACAGAGCCGTTGGCTTGATCCTTACGGCTAGAGACTCCTACGGGAGCAGACTCGACGATTACGCACTGGTGCCGGCAGTGTGAGCTTACTCTAGGAGACGAGAGCATCGGCTGGGATCTTCTTGTAGCAGCGTCGAGGCCTTACGACATCATCTTGGGCATGGATTGGCTATCTACGGTCCATGCACAGATTGACTGTTTTAGGCACAAGGTGCGATGTGTACGCACCGACGGGAGCAGGTTCACCTTCACCGGCGAGAAGGGAGCCTTAGCAGCACAGGATGGACTTCCGCGGAGGAGAGGACAGCCCATCACTCATCAGTTGGCTAGCCTCATCCTTGGAGCAGTTGACATGCGGAGTCCTGGTTTTCCTGCTGTGGTGGATCAGTTTGCGGACGTTTTTCCCGACGACGATCCAGGGCTACCTCCTCGCAGAGAGGTAGAATTTTATATTGACTTGTACCCCGGGACAGCCCCGATATCCACTCCAGCATCTCGGATGGCCCCCGCCGAGCGTCGAGAGCTACAGGTACAGTTGGAGGACTTGCAGGACAAGGGGTTCATCCGACCCAGTGTTTCACCCTGGGCTTCCCCGATTTTGTTCGCCAAGAAGGCGGACGGGAGCTTGCGACTTTGTGTTGACTATCGTCTCCTGAACCAGGTGACAGTGAGGAACAAGTATCCGCTACCGAGGATTGATGACCTCTTTGATTAGCTCAAGGGAGCACGGTGGTTCTCGAAGATAGAACTCAGGTCAGGCTATCATCAGCTCAGAGTCAGAGACGAGGATGTGCAGAAGACGACCTTCAGATGTCGGTATGGCCACTATGAGTTCTTGGTTATGCCATTCGGTGTAACCAATGCTCCAGCAGTGTTCATGGCTCTCATGAACAGGATCTTTCATCCATACATCGATTGGTTTATCGTGGTCTTCATCGACGACATTCTGATTTACTCTACGACAGAGGAGGAGCACGCCTATCACTTGCGAGTTGTACTAGACACACTCCGAGAGCACCAGCTTTATGGTAAGCTCTCGAAGTGCCAGTTTTGGATCACGTCAGTTGAGGCCGCATGATCAGAACTACGCTACCCATGACCTGGAGTTAGCAGCAGTGGTCTTCGCTCTGAAGACATGGTGACACTATCTGATGGGCGAGCGCTTTAGAGTCTTTTCTGATCATCAGATTCTCAGGTATATCTTCTCTCAGAAGGACCTGAACCTGAGACAGCGGCGATGGCTCGAGTTTCTCTAGGACTATGACTTTGAGATAGTCTATACTCCTGGGAAGGGGAACGTAGTAGCTGATGCCCTTAGCAGGAGGACGGGCATTCAACTACTTGAGGAGGCGACGGAGCAGCTAGACTCTATGCAGATATCCTTCGTGGATAGAGATGGAGCAGCCTTCCTGCAGTCTCTCACAGTCACTCCTCCACTACTGCAGTGAGTCAGAGAGGCACAGTATGAGGACGCTGATTGTGAGGCACGGCGTGCTCAGATATCCTCGGGACAGGCACCTGATGGTTTCTCCCTTGGAGTAGAGCACGACATCCTTTTCAGAGGACGAACCATGGTACCAGTCGCTTTGCGAGAGGAAGTGCTGAGAGAGTTTCACACTTCTCCTTTGGAGGTACATCCTGGAGTGGCGAAGATGTACCAGGACCTCAGACGACAGCACTGGTGGCTGGGCATGAAGAAGGCAGTAGCAGAGTTCGTTTCTCGATGCCTCACCTTCCAGCAGGTGAAGGCAGAGCATCAGGTACCATCGGGCTTGGTACAGCCCTTGGAGGTTCCGGAGTGGAAGTGGGACGACATATCTATGGACTTTGTGACTGGACTTCCACGTACTTCCAGAGGTCACGACTCCATCTTGGTGATTGTTGACCGACTCACCAAGTCGGCACACTTCTTACCCATCAGAGAGCAGGGCTCAGTGGAGATCTTGGGACGTCTCTACGTTCAGGAAATTGTGCGGCTCCATGGCGTGCTATCATCTATCGTCTCCGATCGAGATGCCCGCTTTACTTCCCGGCTTTGGAAGGGGTTACAGGAGGCGTTCGGGACGCAGCTACGTCTGAGCACAGCCTTTCACCCTCAAACGGATGGTCAGACGGAGAGGACCATTCAGACTCTCGAGGACATGCTCCGCGCATGTGTCCTCGACTTTGGTCGTAGCTGGGAGGACCACCTACCCTTGGTGGAGTTTGCGTACAACAACAGCTACCACTCCACCATCGGGATGTCACCGTACGAGGCATTGTACGGCCGACCTTGTAGATCACCTTTGTGCTGGACAGACCCTGGAGAGTCAGCACTAGTGGGATCGGAGATAGTCCAGGCCACGACAGAGAAGGTCCAGGTCATCCAGGAGTGGATGAGGACAGCTCAGAGCCGGCAGAAGTCATATGCTGACAGGAGGCAGAGGCCACTGGAGTTCGGGGATGGCGACCACGTCTTCTTGCGGGTCTCACCTCGATGTGGTATTCGGAGATTTGGCCGAGGTGGCAAGTTATCTCCGCGCTTCATCGGACCCTTCCAGGTCCTCAGCAGGGTTGGCGAGGTGGCTTATCGCCTGGATCTACCACCTCAGTTGCACCGAGTGCACGACGTCTTCCACGTGTCTCAGCTGAGGAGATACGTGCACGACCCGACGCACATCATTGATCATGGGGAGCTTGACGTTGACGATGGGGCGACTTTTACGGAGGTCCCGGTGGAGATAGAGGATCGACAGGAGCGGGTCCTGCGTGGGCGATCGATTCCTCTTGTGCGCATCAGATGGCAGCACGGGAATCTCCAGGAGAGCACATGGGAGCAGGAGGCTCAGATGCGTGCTCAGTACCCTCATTTGTTTCCCTAGTTTTTGATGTATCGTTACGGGGACGTAAAGCCCTGAGGTGGGAGTAATGTAAAGACCTGTAAAATTCAAGGGAATTTTTTTTCTTAATTTTATTTAGAATTTTACAAGAGCGCAGTTTCAGACGGCACCTGATTCCGAGGCCCGGAGTGCCCGGAATCAATTTCCGAAGTTTGGATCGGGTACGTTCAGTGAACGAACGAGCGAGAATTCCTAACTTTTGATCTGGTGCTCGGAATTGAAATCTGAGGGCACCGATGAACTCGCAGCGCCGATATTCGCTTAAGGAGACCTCTTCGGAAGTTGCGTTTGTTGCGAGTTGTAAGTTAGTTTTTGGGTTTTTAGTTTAAGTTAAATAAAATTTGTGAAATACAAAATTTTATTTTAACTTGATGTTTTTTTTATATGTTCTTCCAAAGGGAGTTGGGAGTGGGACCCACATCCACTTAACCTCCCTTGGGAGGATTAAGTGAGGTGGGTCCCACATGAAACCCAACCTTCCACCTCCCTTTAACTCTCCTTTTAATTAATGTTTGACAACTTAAAGTATTAATTGAGGTGAGTTGTTCAAATTCAAACCTTTGAATTTCATGTGGTAAAGTTGTGTCATAATATAAGCTTAAAGCTTATTTTATTATAGGTTAATTCTTTTACCACCTTGAGAGGAATTTTGGAGCTTCTCCTTATTCTTCTTCTTCTTCAACTCTAACGAAGAACACGAAGAACCTTCGAACTTCGACGAAGAACTCCACGTTCTCGGGAACCGTCTTCCGTGACGACATAACCGCGACATCGACGTTCTTCTTCCGCGACGCCCGACCTCCGCGACGCTGTCTTCCGCGGTACGTTGACAAATCTTCGAACCTATACCCAAGGTAGGGGTTGTTGATCATTGTTTAATTATTTTATTCTTGCTCGTGGTTCGCATGAATAACGTGAGGATTGCATATTTAAGTTGTGTTTTAACGTGAGGGGGCCGGACCGCATAAACATGGCCGAACCCCCTCCTTCGTTCTTGGTGTTTATTTTTGCGGATGAATCAAGGTGGCGTGGTGCCGTCGCACCACGCGGATATTCGCCCAATTCTTATTACGCGACGCCGTCGCGCCACGCCATGGAAGAATCATCAAGAACGCGACGCCGTCGCGCCGCGTTGAAGGAAATCAGAGGCACGGCGGAGGGACGCGGTGTCGTCGCACCGCGCCGGACGGCGAACACCGCGGCCGGTTCCGGGCCGCGGCGGAATGAGAAGACCGGCGGCCGGGCCGCCGGCGTCGGAAGCCGAAGAGGGGACCAGATTTTCCGGTCCCGTTGGAGAAAACCGGCCGGCAGTTGGCCGGCCGGAAGGTCAAAGGCCGGGGGAAATAAATTCCCCCGGCCAGCATTAAAACCCTCCTCATTTAAGAGGAGGGCGGTTCCCTTGAGGGGGGGCAGGAGGCCCCCCGGTTTGTCTTCAAGCCAGCCCCCACGTGGGGGCCGTTTTTTTTCAAAGGGCACGGCATATAGCCGCGCCGCCTCTTCAATCAGCGGGGGATTGATTCCCCCCGCGTGCCGCCTCCGTGCGGCGCCAGGCCGCCGCGCCACCGCGCCGCCGCACCGCCGGCCGGCCGGCCGGCCGGGCTGGGTCGGGTCGACGCGGTTCGGGTCAACCCGGTTCGGGCCGACCCAGGGGGGTCGGGCCGGGTCGGCCCGGACCCGGACCCCCCGTTTCGAATCAGTTTCGGTCTTTTGGCCATAAATTGAGCCACGGACCACCGATCGACGAACCGTCTACGGCAACGCGATGCTTGGATCGAGACGGTCGTTTCGGTATATCGCACTCAAGGTTTCGGTTTACTTTGAGTTCGGCCGGGTTGGTTCGTTCACGAAACCAACCGGGCCTTCGGAGCGGAAACGCTCATATCTTGAGCTACGGATGTCCGATTGACGTGCCGTCAGCTGTGTTGTGTTCCTTTTAGAGAGACAGATCTTTTGGCATACTCCGCCCGAGGTTTGGACGCAGGTGGAGTTCGGTCGGGTTGGTTTTGCCTTAAAAACCAACCGGGCCCCAGGGACGAACATGCCAATAACTCTCAGACCGAGCGTTCGATCGACGCGCCGTCTGTTGCGTTGAGTTCCTGTTGACGATACAGAACTTTTGGATACATCAAATCTGGAATTTGTGACAGTTGATGTATCAGCCTCTCGGCTCGTGGAGCGGACCCTCCGAAGGAGCTTGCTGTGTGCGGGAACCCTAGTGCTGGCTGCGACTGTTACTATGACTACTACTGCTGCTGTGTCTGTGACGACGACATTACAGAGATCCTGTGTGGATTCGATGACGACGACTTCAGCACTCAGCGATCCTACGTGGATCAGTGCTACAAGTCCTGTGTGGGCCCGATCCTGTGTGGGTCTGATCCTGTGTGGGTCCTTGCGCTCAGCGGTCCTGTGTGAACCAACGCCTACAGGTCCTACGTGGGCCCGATCCTGTGTGGGTCTTTTGCGGGGGTTAGTTACCTATCGATCCTTCGTGGGTACGACGACTTAGATGGATCAGAGATCATCTTTATCGTCCTTGAAGATGTATACCTGTGTGAGCTGAATCTGTTGCTTTCCTGTGTGGATTGTGTTGTGCAATCCTGTGTGGATTAAGTTTTGCCTTCCTGTGTGGAATACGTTTACTTTCCCGTGTGGACTGAGTTGTAATTGGGCTCGGAGGTTGGAGCGTATTTGAAATTGATGACTTAGGTATATGTATGGGCATATACCTAAGCAGTGTCGGTTGTTACTTCGTGATTGTTCCTTTCTTCGTGGTTTATCCTTTGTGGATTTGAGAGACCTTCAGGGGTCTCGGGGTCCCTACTGAGTAGCTTTTACTCACCCCTGCACGAGCTTTGCCCGCACTACGTTGTGTTGGTTGCAGACGATGGACAGCGCTGACCTTAGCTGAGGCTAGTAGAGCAGGACGGTACCCGGAGGTGGACCACTGGGCGGGACGTGCTCGGAGCGGACGACGGAACCCGTGGAGCAGGGGAGCTATCTGTACCCACCCTTCAGGTGGGATTCCCAGTGGACAGCTCGGTGTGGCGGCTTTTACCTTTCAGTTACTGTTTTCCCTTTTTAGTTGTACTTTACTTTCAGTTTGGGTTTGTATACTGGCCCATTTACTTTTCCGCACTTTCAGTTGTACTCTGCTTTTTCTTAGTGTTTACTTTCCGCTTGCTTACTCTGTGGTGTTTGTTTACTTTACAAAGGCAATGCCTTCCCTTTTTACCGGGATTTTACGCCTTGGTGCTAGTCGCCAGCCC
Source organism: Viscum album (assembly GCA_963277665.1). Classification (NCBI taxonomy): domain Eukaryota; kingdom Viridiplantae; phylum Streptophyta; class Magnoliopsida; order Santalales; family Viscaceae; genus Viscum; species Viscum album. The sequence goes on along the minus strand of OY728143.1, from coordinate 1,703,891,152 downwards.
CTGGCCTATGGAAGGCGGGCTTGGGGTAGTCACGGCACGGACCCCGAGGGCGGGTCGTGACAAGATTATATAAGTAGTTTTAACCATCATGGAAAGGTCTTAATGGTATAAGTTTTCATGAACCATACACATTAAGTCCAATAAATAATAATTTACTTTTAATATTTTTTCTATTAATATTTATTCGGGATATTTATCATCGATAATTCTATGGATATAGTTAATTCTAAGTTTATTGACTAGATGCCATATGTTTCACTTTCTTACCTCACCATATTAATTTTCCCTCATCTAGTTATTTGAATGGAATTGTTTATGATTTATTTGTCTTTCCATGTCAATTATTCACATTTATTCATTATTTATTCCTCTTAAAACACCCTTACTGATCATTGGTGATCACCCTTATTATCTTTCATTTCCCTAGGTTATAAAGATGATATATTTATATAATATTTCCAAGATGCCGTGTATTTAATTTTATTATGTATCATGCATTGGCTTCTTTTCCCAACGTATTATCGGTACCATGTTTGTAATATCGCTATGAAAAGTTGATTAACGAATCTGTCCTTTAGGATTTGATTCAGTGTAATCATGCCAATTTAATGAAATAATGAATCGGATCTCGGGTTCTGGGGTTGGGGCATTACAGTTGTTATCAAATGGAGTTTAGTAGAAATCATGGAAACTATATTTAGAAAAAATAAATTAGGTAGCTCACCCCTAACAAAGACATTGAGTATATGTATAGAAGAACATCTTAGAATTTTGGTAAGGTATACATTATGTGGGTATTAACTAAAATACATCTCTATCTAGATAGTATAAGTGTAGGTGTGTCATGGTAAACAATAATAAAACTTAAGATGCCCCTAGTTTGACTCTCTGGGATACAAAAAGGATAGTTAACATTTTATTTACCTACCATTATGAAGGATCTGAATGTAATGATTTCCCAAATTAACCATTGTTTATGGTTCTAGCAATAAAGATGCTTAAATTTATGTTATATGTTATACAATATTTAGAGTTTTACAACGTTCATAACATTATGATCTAATTGAGTATATTCCTTTTTATAAAAATGGATCATGGAAGGAAGAATAATATCAATACTCATGTCTATTGTATATGATGCCTTGATGAGAATGTCAATGTAGCAAGTATTAGAACTGAGCATGTAATGGATATATTAGGGAAGCTTATTCAGGTTATCGGAAATAACCTTTCCCCAATGGATTAACCTATTCCACAAAGATAATTTCCTATGCGAGGTTTCTTTATGCCGAAGAACCCCCATAATTTAGTTGGACTACTAATTGTATTGTAGATTAGCAATGGATTATGCCTCTAGAGATGATATTTATAGCCTTGGAATGAATTAGAACAGAAAAGGATACAAATTCAATATATTGTCTCCAATATAATGATGATCAATAGTAGTCCGTAATACTGAATACTAGGGAGGAAGAAGAAATAGAACACATGGAATAGAGATCATTTAAGGATACTTTTTTAATAAATACATCCCTAATTATCAGAAAATTGAGATGAAGAGAATGTTTCCTTGCTTAATGAAAAAGGAATAAGATAGTATTGAGTATTATGAATCTACCATTACAATGGTAACCAGGTATTTTATAGATTACTTACACAATGTGTAGCATAATATTGACCACTTCGTTGATGTTATTTATCCAAATAATCAATGGGCACTGGTATCATAGAATTTTGCATCACATGAAGAGATAGATTTTTGACTAGTCAAAAAAGAGAATGAATTCACAAGATCTTATAGTATAAAGGGAAACCAAAAGAAGAAGATGCATTAAGAACACCATGAAAAATGAAATGAGTCAATGAATATAAATAGAATGAAGAATAATAAAACTTGTGACAACTGTGGAAATAATCACCCTGGTAAATACTTGATAATATTGGGAGTCTGTTATATTTTAACAGAAAGGGGTCATCAGGAAAAAGAATGAAAAGGGAAGAAGAAAATTGTTGATATTCAATGTTATACATATAAATAGATGAGGTACACTTCAAAAGAATTCGCCAAATATCAAGGGATTATATGTCCATAGAAGATAATGGATCATTGTCAAGAATAAGTCATAAACACAACCTATATGGAATGATTAATGTACTTATGTCATTTGATGTATGAAATATGTGGTAATAGTATTACATTGATGATGTTCTCATCATACGAATAATGAAATATATATGGATTATACAATAATACTTTTTAAATAAATATTTGATATCATATGTTGAATTCTAGTAAGAAATTTTATTGAGTATAAAGTTAAACATCTAAAAAACATGATTAAGTGAAAGAAACCCCTTAGTTTGTTATGAATGTTGAGATAATGATGAAGCAGTTATTGATATTGATAAGTCCTGAATAACTTGGAAGTAATTAAGGACGTGTCAAAAAGTGTTCTATTAAATAATTTATGGTCTTTACAACTCTTTTGGATTTATGGAATATATGTAATAACATTTTTCTTACATAAAAACTAAGGAAGAATTCATGTTTCCATTATGTTTATATAGGGATTCGAGTTATTACTATATTTCAAATGGATACATGAAAAATTTATTCACATGTATGGAATGTTAAAATTTAGATCTTATCCATGTCGATTAATGGATAATGATAATTTCATTTTAAAAATTCTATTATCTTCCTTTTAATTTGATGGATTATAATATTTTTGAAAATTTAACCATTATAAAATTGATTAAGTTGATCTTTTCTTGATATTTTAGAGATTAATGTATTACTTCACTATTTGATGTATCATATTCTAAGAGATATATCATAAATAGTTCAATTAAAAATCATTAGAAAAAATTATTTTAATAGAAATGTATATTTTCTTATATAAATAGAGAGTGAATGAATTTGGTCAACTATTGTAAAAGCATCTTGAAAAATGTTTTCCTAATATCATCATTTTTTATGATATCAATATAATTTGATCACACCAATGTTTTATGGTATTGTGGTCAACAACATTATTATGATCATGTTTTATAGGAATCTCTACCAGAACATGAATAATTATGTTTTTATTCTGTATCATGGTTTCTATTTCCCATTTATGTTTTCTTGTTAGGGAACGCAATTATGGGATTGTTGTAATTTCATTTCACTATTTTTATGAAGATGTGATATTGAACCTTTTTATAATTTGGGTCTCTCAACAATAGTATATTTTCAATCACTAGATTATAAATGACATTTTTAAATTACCAATTTGAAATTTAATTAAGTTTGGTAGAATGTAATACCTCGAAATACTAGAGTAAGATTATTATATTCGATAACATGTTTGACATGCAACAAAAAAAATATAAAGGAATATAATATCCTATGAATTTATAATAAATTTAATATTTTATATAAATCCAATAAAATTTAAATCTTTTAATATATGAATCAATAAGTTAGTGTATGTTACATGAAAAAACTAGTTTCTTCTATGGCTTGTGTTTAATGTAAGATCGAGTTCCATTAAACAATAATATATTATTATAATAAGATATAACCTAGCTGTTAAATTAGTGTTTGTGAATAGGATTATGTATTATATATAAATATATAGTTTACACAAATATAAAATGAATTAATAGATTCAAATTAACAAGAAATAAATATAAGAACCAATTAAATATAAAGGATTTTTTTATAAAAGGTATTTTTATGCTCACAAAGATTTTTTCCCTAATAAATTAAATTAATTACAATTATTTAGTGATATTAATTTAATATATATATTATATAATAAATTAATTATTTTTATTATTCATCCAATAGATTTTATAGGCTTAAAATAAGAATAAACCGAACATTATACAGAAATACTATATTTTCATAATGGTAGTTAGGAATCCTTTTAGTGGATAACACATTATAAATAAAATTTTTGAACCATTAAAAAATATAATATGTCAAAATAAACCTCATATTTTAAATCAAAACATAAACATTAGTTTAGGGGATTTTTTTTATTTTTATATGATGTTTCATTTTTTAATGAATAGTAAAAATACTGAATTTTAGTTCAAAACTGATTGTCTTATAATTTATTTATAAGTATAAATTATAATTTAAAATAGATTTAATGTTCAATTAGATCATATTTTTATTAATTAATACATTTTAGTTCATTAGAGTCAATTTAACTTTGAAATTGACTTTAAGATGATAGCTAACTTTTGGACGTTTTTACTTTTTAAACCTGTATGGTCGTCCCTTTTGCGAGACTAAATTTAAATTAATAATTTCAACTTATTTAATTATAATTTGAAAAAATGGATTCCATATTTTTAATAATTTTAATATGTAATTAGTAATAATTTTACCTTAATAATTTTTATCCAAATTATTTTTCAAAGTCATTAAAAAAAATTAAAATGAATTAGGTAAAATTAAGATAAATTAGGTAATAAACCTCAAACTTAAGGGAAAATGACATATAAACATTACTAAAACCCATGTTTTATCAATATTTCATCCCTATAATACCTTATATTGAATTGAGTCAACTATAGGAGAAAATTTCAATATAAAAATTGACTATAGAATTTCTTTTTCAAAATATTACAAGAGTGTCACTCCTCCTCCACTATAAGAAGGCCTGATCTCCTCCCACTTACTCACACATCTAAAAAATCATTATCTCAACCAAGATCAATCAAAATATATCTTAAAAAACTGTATCCTAATCCTAGAATCCTATCATGAGGAATAAATACATCAAAAGAATACTTTTTGTACATACCAAAAGAAGTAACCCGGTTAAGAGGTAACATCTTCTCTAAATCTCTTTAGATTTGTTTTCATTATGCCCCATAAAATATATGTATTCTAGGATTATATAGAAACTAAATGATCCTAAATATACTAGTATGTTATTATGATAACGGTTCTACAATCACATACATACACCACTATCTAATGGGAAATGAACATACTCTTGAAGTGTACGGTGAACTAGCACCTCAGGAATTGATTATTGGTCATTTTTTAATTAACACATATCATGGTAGAAATTATGATGGAAAATCTATTTATATATGTTATATAAGATATGTATTATTTATTTAAGATTTTTTAATTCCATTAAAACACACATCTCTTTGTTGGTCATAGTAGAGTACTCAAGTGGGGGTGAATTGAGTATCAATAAAAACATCTATTAATAGGTATTCATTGAAGTTCCCCCAATATTAACTATTCAATTTCCCAGGTATCCAGTAGTGAATTTATAAGATCTTCAATATTCGATTAATTTCTCAATAGATTTATTAGTTCTTAGTTGTATCAAACTGATAATTAATACATATTTTAAAACTAATCTAAGAAGTCAATACTATTATAAACACTTGTTAAGACTAACTATCAGAGTTTAATTTAGTTTTATGAAATATGTAATAAAAAAGAGTAAAACTAAAAGGTAAAAATATAGTGAAAATAAAATAATAGGTTCAGTATCAAGAAGAGACTTAATCCTCTCCACTTGTTAATCACCTGCCACCAAGCAGTGTGAATTAATAAACTTCTTCCACACCATGTATCAGGGTTCATAGTAGAACCCATGTTGTCCATGTCAAAAGTCCTCTAACATAGTTATTTTTGTGTACAAAATACCATGCCACACAGTGACCTCTTCCACTCTTATCTGTGTGAGTGAATATATGTGAGAAGGTATGATTGCGAGGATATCTTGTATCCTTTAGTTTGATACACGAGACATTGTGTGATTAATAGACATATACCCACAATGCTCAAAAGTATGTAAAAATGCACACAACAGGGAAAACAAATATAAGAACGGATTTAGAAGGATCATTCTATTGTTTTATATAGATCTACAGTTGTATGATATAACAGAAGGAAATATCAAGTCCTCTTCTGAATGATGACACAAAACAAAGTGTTGTATTCTGGTTTCCAGGTGCAAGTATGGTTATGTATGTATATTCTTCTCCTTCTTTAATATGCTTATGTAGTTTTTCAATTAGACATGCAGCACAATTGTGATTTCCTCTTGTGTTATTTTAATGTTCTTCATTTAAATGTGGTTTCATGAGATTTTTAGATGCTCTTCATTATATATCTCTCACACACACATGCACCACCACCCACACTATCAATCTTCTGTCTTCAAAAATTATTTTATTCTTTAGGGCCGACCAAGAGAATGTACGTTCCACGTGCTTAGGTTTATCATACCTCGAAATGTCTACTAAAATTCCTAAAAAAATAATATTAAATATTTTAGTATTATTATATGACAAAAATATGACTCTTAGTAATAAAAATAATAAATAAGATTTAAATATTCTTTTGTTGAATTGAATGTCGATGTATCCTTCTTTATATGTCTTCTTCTATCAGTGTCTCAATTTTTTGGTGACTCAACCCATCAGTATGTCATTCTAAAATTCAAGCCATATATTGGTGACTCAATACATTGATGATTTGTTTCAATGGTGAGTCCTTCCTTTTTTTAGTGAGACAGTTGATGTAACAGTGACACATTTCAACTGAATGTGATTATTTACCTCAGTATCACCATGAAATGGTAGGTAACTTGGACTTATGGTAGGTCATCTGTGTAGGTGATTCATATGAAATAGTAAGTCATCTGTGTTGCTGAGATAGTTGATGTATCAGTGTCCAATTCCAATGGTTTATCCTTTCAAGGGTGAGTCCTTTCAATGGTGTTAGCTTTACATACATAAAACATAAGCCTGTTTGAACTGTTTGTCAGTGAGTCATATTTTAATCGGTGAGTCATTTATCTTTCAGTGTCAGTGACTCATACATAGATAATTTTAGATGTTATATCCGTCTTATAGTTCAGCAAAGTCAGAGTGTGTTGATACGCATAATTACACACAGATAATCAGTTATATGATTGTGTAGACTTAAACAGACATAAAAAGTTATATGATTGAAATGATATGATATACAAGATATTTCTTTCACATAATTTAGGATCTGACATGATGTAAGATATATGTTAATATTAGGCCAGATTTGTTAAAATGAAAACCATTTTCGTCAGAGATAGTAGACAAAAATATCTATGGGCCCACAATCTTTCCCTTTCTGATGATCAAAGATCATCATAAATTAAGTACCATTAGAGTATGATTAAAGGAAAAAATATGATTATGAGTTCCCATTAAGGGAATTAATATGTATCATAGATAAAAATTCATAAAAACTAATAACTTTCTCCCCCTTTTAATAATGCTTAATAATTTTCTCCCTCTTTTGGGATTAGAAAACAGTGATCAAGGATCAGAAAAAACAATAACATAAATGAAGAGATTAAAATAGAAAATAATGAAATGTGAGAATTAAAAAATTAAATTAATGATGAATTTTGATTTAATGAATAATTTATATTGTATTACAAGGCACCAGTAAAAAATCATGTAAGAATCCCCATCAGAGAATAATCCACACTACTTCTTAGGGTCAAGGGTTTCCTTCCCCTTATCACAAGGATTGATGGATTGCTCAGAAAGAGGGTTTGGTTGAAAAGTAGGACAGTATGAATGGATTTTCAGATGAGGTAGAGACACTCCATAAAAAATTATAGAAACTTTTCAATTTATGTGCTATGAAATAATCCATGTTTGAATAGGCTCTTTAATGATGGGTTCGATCCGAGATAAATCATGATAAACTGACATATGAGCTTGAGAAGGCACTGAACCAGCATGGCCAAGTGGTACAACATGAGACACCATTGTGGCTTCATATTGGACATGTAGATGTTGTTTAAATATTTTGATGAACTCTCCAATGATCTCACCACCATAATTCAATGATTTTTCAAAATCATATTTATTTTTCATGAACATGTCCAACAAGGTAGTGAATTCATTCAATATCTAAATGTGATCCTTAAAATCCTTTTCCACTAGAGTAAGATTATGAATTGTGGAAAAATACTCAAATATATGGTTCATTTGATTATTAGGGATGATTTTGGAGAAAAACTCATTAATATTATTGGCCATCTCTTCCTGATTCTATAAAGTAGTCCTTGTATAATAATTCACATCGTCATCAACCTTATCTAAAGATTCCTCAAACTTGCCTATACTAGCAATTAAATCTTGCAACTCTAATTTCAAAACTAAACCCATGGTAGAAAGATCCAATGATTGTGATGGCTGAGAAGATGGATAAAAGGTTGAATCAAGAGAAGAGGAGGAATTTTCCTTAAATTCTTTTCTTATCTCGGAAAAATCAACACCATTAAAACAATAAAAAATATTCTCAAGTCCTTTCATGACACTTTCCATTGTATTCGTGTACTCGGTGGTTAATGAATTGATGACAGTGGTTAAATTCTTCATCACATTCCCAAGACTGGTGTTGCTTGTAACAATTTTTTCTACAGTGGTAATCAAATTCGGATGAATTTATTTTATCACCATCTTGGATATTGAAGAAGCATCATCTTTGGATAAAATGGTAGAGGCCGGAGTTGAACTTGAAGGTCCAACTTTCCTTACACTATCAATCGTGGATCAGATGGATTTCAAATTTTCAGTCATCTCAGTGTTCTATCTCATGGATTAATCAATTTCATATCTAATATGACATTTTAATGCATGTATTATGGTGGAATAAATGTTTTTCTTTAAATTTTATAAATGATCCTCAGTGAAATAGTCACTAGAAGAGTTCTCATCCATTGGTTCCATGCAACAAGTGTAAAGACATCATCATCAGAATCTTCATAATCTAATCTGAGTGCCACATACCCAGGATTCCTCACCCATTAATCCATTATATCAGAATACAGGGGAGTAAGAGTATCAAGACTTACTATTCCGTTTTTATGCCCTTCATAAGCTTGAGATACTATTTATTGAGTCTCCCCCTCTGTGTTAGATTTAATGGAAGATTTCTCCCCATAACTTAATTAATCCTTTATTGGTTGCTTCTATTTATGTAGATTTAATTTTCTAGTATATATTTCTTGAACAACTGGTCTGGCTGGAGCAACATTTTCATCTTGAAAACCACCCTCAATAGATACACTGGCATTAGCTTCAACAATCCTCTAACAAAAAACATCTATATTCCCATCAAGACTATCAGATTCACAATCACTACCACATTCACTACATTCATCATCCTCACCATCTTCATCTTTTTCATCGCCATTTTCATCATCAAATCTCTCATATTCATCTTCACTACTTGAGTCGGAACTACATTAACCACTACCATATTCCATTTCATTATCTTCTCATTCACTAGATTCACTGACATATTCGACAATTGATTCTAGTTTTCTCCCTTCACTTACAGTAGACTATAGAATAGGATCATGAGAGGGAAAGTCCAAAAGTGGACATGGATGTCCAACAAAAACACTTTTTGATAGTGCAGTTGCGTTTGGGTCACTTCTATCATTGATTTGTGATCCCACAACTCTTACTGGAGTAGTAGGCTCCTCCTCATCTAAAGAATAAATCACTTGATCATTGGGACCAAGGCCAAGATACACTAGATTACTTTGTCTAATAGGATGATCTATAGTATTGAAATTTAAATATAGAATATCTTCATCACCGACCCATTCCTTCCTCCATGGTTTCTAGTTAATTTTTATTCTCTTAAAGATGTCAGTTCTTAAGTTGATTCCACAACATTCACTAACTACAACATCATAAACTTCATTTATAGAGCCTTTCTCCTTTAGCATTTTTGAAATCATTTTGGATAAGAAAACAGAATCTTCTATACTACCAGGTTCTATCATCTGATTTATATTCACCATCATATATCTGCACAAATTCTATTTGAATCTCTTCTGTAGCAAATACACTATGTGAACATCCTGATACTTGAGAGAAACAAAGTGCCCTTTTCTGGGACAAATCTGGTTCTGAATGAACATAAATAAAATTCTACACTCACCATTTAATTTTGATGAAATGTGTATCCTTTGTTCCTCAATTCTAGTTAGCTCATTCAGAGTTGTCTCATAAAAAATGAAATCTATTTTAGGGGGTAGTACCATGATAAATATCAATCATTCATTTGTTAGGAACATTAATACATTCAGCATAACTTATTGAAGATAACGAGATTATCATCCCTTTTACTATTAACTTCATCCAGGAAACATCGCTTTCTTCCAATAGAAGATCCATCTTCATATAAAATTCATATACCAGTATCTGGTAGAAGACTCAGTCATTTTTTGAGAACTAGTCCAACCATATGTGATCTTGAAGTACCTTCAACAACAAAGACTTTCTGTCTAAGAGTTATTTCACTAGTACATATTTATCTATGGTCACAACATAGATTTCCAAACCTGGATTTATAAGAGTTAATGATTTTTGTGATTCACCTTTTGGTTTCATAAAAAAATGATATGCACTATCATCAAGTCCTCATTTCAAATTTTCCATCTCATTCAGTTCATACTAGAGGTAATAAGATGAATGGTCGGGGGTAATGAAAGAGAGTGGAATCCGAGAGAGATTAGCAAAAATGGAGTATATTGTATCAATTCAAATTTTTATCATTTAGGGATTTTTAAATTATGCATTTTTGAAAACGTTAACTAGGTTCAGCAAAATCATTGAAATTGTTTTGTTTTGATAAAAACAAAAAATTTATAGAAACAGTTAGTCATCATTGTCGGCATGACATATTTTTTACAACACAAATAGTGTTGGTATGACAACTGTGTCGGCATGACAAAAATTTCAGCATGAAAATAGTGTCGATATGACATCATTTTCAGAATGAAAATAGTGTTGTTATGAAAATGGTTTCGGCCTGAAAATGGTGTCGGTTTGACAATGCTATCGGTATTACAACTTCACATAAAAAGATCAAAGGAATGGAAACACAGGGTCTTACTGATTGATCATTCCCAACTCATGCATGATGTAATTAATTCTTTAATAGTTCAATAGATTAGTGAATATGTTAGCAGGAAGATATTTAGTGCCAATAAATTCTAATGTGATAACACTCTTTTGATAATGATCTCTCAAAAAGATATGTCTTGCATATTTTTTTTTCTACAATTAAAAATGGGTTCTTAAAAATTTTAATAGCACTTGTATTGTCACATTTTATAGGTAAAAGTATATATTGATAACCATAATCTAGAAGAGTGTGTTTCATCCACGAAATCTATGCACAACAGCTACCACAAGTAGTGTATTTAGCTTTAGTGGTATTTAATGAAACAAAATTTAGTTTCTTTATATACCATGAAACAAAGGAAATTCCCAAAAAGTAACATATCCCAGAGGTTCTCTTTATATCCAACTTTCATCCACCAAAATCAGCATCATATTAACTAACTATATCAAATTATTGTTCTTTAGGGTAAAAAATCATAAATTTATAGTACGTTTGAGGTATTTGAAAATTATTTTAACAACATTTAATTGAGATTCATTGTTATTATAAAGAGAATGGGAGCACATATGCACACTAAACATTATACCAGGCCTCATAGAAATCAGGTAGAGAAAACTTCAAATCATTCTTCAATAATTTGTTTTATCAATAGATTTACCATCTTTATCAAGATCCAATATACAAGTAGCACTCATTAAAGTGTCACAAATTTTAGTGCTATCAATTCCATGACTTTTTAAAAGTTGATTTGTGTATTTATTTTGAGTTAATATGATACCTTAATTATTTCAAAAAATATGAAACCTAATAAAGAATTTGAGTTCACCCATCAAACTCCTTTAAAATTCACTTTTCATGATTTTTGAAAACATAATACATAATTAATTTCTTAAAGATCCAAAAATATTATCATCTCCATAAATATAAACTACTAAAACATCATTATATATTTTTTTTAAAAAAGAGTAGGATTAGTAATTCCTTTTGTAAAACCAATGGAAATAAGAAAACTACTTAATCAATTAGACCAAGCACTTTGAGAATTTTTTAAACCATATAAAGATTCCATTAATTTGAAAACTCGATTTTGAAAATTGGGGTTTGTAAAACATGTGGGTTGTTCAAAAAAATCCTCAACTATATACTCATTTTGGAATGCACTCATAACATCCATTTGATAAAGTTTGAAATTAAGACGGGTAGTATAACCATATGTATTCTGATTACCTCGAGCCTAGCTACTGGTCCAAAGGTTTCTTCATATTCATTGACTTATTCATGAATATAACCATGTGAAACCAATATTGCTGTAGAGGCCCGAAGCTTATCGTACATGGACATTACATTACTTTTGCGGAATACTTAGTACATAACAAAAACACACACACAAGGACAGTAATAGTTTAGTGTCTTTGGAAACTCGGAATATAATCTTCTAATCGTGGTGAAAGATCTTCAACATCTCCCATAAAGATCTTCTTTTTTTTATACCTAAAACCTTTCTTTATATCCTGGGGAAAAGAAAACATAAAAGGGTGAGCTCAAATGCTCAGTAAGGGTAAACAAAAGAAATATCAATCACATCATATACATAAGAACATAGCTTTTCGAAATTTTAACCTGCAAAAGAGAGCATAATTTCATAACATGGGATAAATCATGGCAGTGGAATGTAATACCAATAATCATAACATAAAACATGAAACTTTGTGGCATTCACACATAATCATAGAGAATCATTTATTGTTAGTCAAGACTCATTGCCAAGACTATCTTAGTGGACAAAGTCCCTTTCTGAATCGAGTAACCCTCGTTTCAGTCCTGTTTCACTGAACCGGAATAACCTACCATTCCAGCCATGTCTATATCATGAGATATAAAATCTTTACCCAATGAATTGGAGGGAGATATAGGTCCCACCCATCTCATAATGATACCATTCTTATGTGTGCCACAAAATCATAAATCATACATCATTTCATAACACATGTAACAAAAATGGAATTCTTGAAACATCATGACATCATAAAACAAATCATATAAGGTAAATGACTTCATAAAAATAATTTCCTCAAAACATAATCAAATCAATGTAATAATAGGGATAAAAACCGAACCCTATATTATCTTAGATGGAAAATAATTTTGATAAAACATTCGAACTCCATTCTTGAAGAAAATATCCTTTCTACTTCAAAAACATTTTTCTTTTCATAACATGTCATACGACTTTAAAATAAAAGAAGTTGATTAAAAATAAACTTGAAAACTTGTAAAGGAAGTTTCTTGGAAATAATGTTTTAAAAATCCATTCATTCCGTATAAGTTAAAAAAACATTCTTCTCGTACTTTTGTCGGAAAAGTCAAAAAGTACCTCGTATGAAAAACGACAAAAGATTCCTTTCATATCTTTTACTAAAAACTCACCGAAGGGTAAAATTGGATTTAAAAAAATTGTAGGTGGATGGAAATAATATTACATATTGAGGAAACATGGATGTGGATAATAAAATAAACCCCAGTAAATACTAAAGTATAAACAATCTCGGATAAAAATGAGATTGTGATATTTCCCTTACCTTAGGTCTGATTTGCTTCGTATGTGTCTGAACCTCCTGTATAATGATTTAAATAATGTCATTGACTTATTACAGAATCATATTCATTGTTATGATATCATATATGGTTCACTTATGACATTATATTACTCGTTCTTTTGTAAATTCCATGTAAAAGAAGCATTTTGGGTAAAATCGTTTCATTTATCGTAGGTGTTTTGACTTGTTGTTCTTGACATTATTATTACTTATATCACGATTTAATTACTTCCAGAATATAAAATATGATTTATATATCATATATATTCAGTATATATATATATATAATAGATAGATAAATGAAATGAAAAACACCGTTCATGGAGACGGTAGTCCGTACGTACGCATGAACGCTGTTTTACTTTCCCTATTGTCTTGAATGGAAGTAAGTAGATGACATACATATATATATATATATATACATAAATCCAGTAGCTTTATAATGTCATATATTTCATTATTATTTCTTATATATACTTTATAATCTTTCTTAAATGGTTAACATGGAGAATGAATCTCATGGCGTCGTGGAGACGGTAGTCCGTACGTACGCACGAGCGATGATATCATTTCCATAAATATTGAATTGAATTGGAGTGGATTATACAATATATCAGAATCAATATTATTTTTTAATAACTATGTATAGTTATTCTTTACACCATTATACCCATCCATGTAAGGTGGTGGTGGAAAATAGATTACACCACGGCGTGGAGACGGTATTCCGTACGTACGCACGCGCGGTGATTTCTTTTTCCGTAGGATGGATAGATGGTGAAATAGGGTTGTTTTATACTTATAATAACATATCAGTATATGAGTGATACTGATGTTATTACTTCATAATGAAACAACCTAAGAAGAAGAAGTGGAAGAAGAAATAAAGATGAAAGAATTGGTAACGGTAATTACCTCTTCTTTGAAGCGCCTCTTTGAGACCTCCTCTTAGGGCACTAAAATTGGTCTTTGAGGAAGACCAGAACCTCTAGGATGTTTCTAGGTAAGTGGAGAAGAGATTTTGTCAGGGGTTGGCCGAGCTTGAGTGCTCAATTTGGTGTGAGGGGGAGGGGGAGGAGGTGTCCTTTTACAAGGGAGGAGAGGGGCACCTTAGGAATATCTCAAAATATTATTTTATATTAAATTCAAAATCGGTTTATAATGGTTCCAAAGGGTCTTATTTCGAAGATAAAGTGGGTATGGGTCGCAATCCTATCAAAAAATAGGATTTAGACAAGTTTAGGTTATTATTTTAACCTTATCAATTAGATTTAACTCTAAGTTAAATAATTTAACTTTTACCGTGTCTTTTTGTTTTCTTTCACTATATGGTTAATACACTTACTATAACATGCCAAACGAACCCCAAATTGTATATTATAAATATATATATCCTTATCTAAGTCATTTGGCCGAACCATAGATTTTTAGGAATAAAATAACAATTAATAATATAATATTTGATTTAAAAACTATTTTGTGTCAATTTTGACACTATTTGATATATGATTTTTGTGAAAGTCATAACAGAATTATATGTTCGAACCAAGTTGATTAAATCAACATTAATATATCATAGTAACCTAGAAAATTAGTGTAATTCATAAAAAGTCTTAAATTACATTTATTTTGGTATTTATATTATCAATTTTGTCAATATTTCATTAATAAGATAATTACTGCATCATCTTTGTGTCATAAATAAATTAAATTATTTTATGTATAAAAATTACAAATAAAATATCATCATGTAGGAAATCGTTTTAGCTTTCTAATGAATATTTACAATTGAATTTATCTTATGTATAACCCCATATTAAAAATGTTTTAGTTATTAAACTTTGATTTTAACTATTTTAACTATTCATTAAATAATATAATATTAAATGTCATAATCTAATCCAAGTGGACCTAAATGGTCATATTATATTCATAAGGTTGTTTTTGGTCGAATTACACTTATCCAATAGAATTAGGACATGTGTTAGGGTAATAGTAATATCATATTTACCCTTAGTTACCCTATTTACTATTAACCGTGGTAAAAAAAAGTAAAAAGTTACTATTCACCAAAAATTATTTTCATCTCATTGAACCACATTTTACTTACTGACATCAACTGTGTCTCTCGGATTTTTGAAATTCCATTCACAGAAGCGATAAAATTAAGATTTATGAAGAAATTAATTTTTTTAACTACCACTTAGTAGTTTCACTATTCATCAAAAATTGATGTTTTTCAGAACAATGCCAAAATTTAATCCTAAGCTATATTTCATATTCCGAATTCAAAAATGAAGTCTATTTTACCAAATTCATATCATAGAATTTGCATTAATTAATTTTATAATTAAATCCCGCTGTTAAAACAAATAGCGTGTTTTTAAGAAACAATATCTATCAAAAGATTGACACTTGATTATGTCTGGTTTAAATGTGAAATTACATCCAATGACCAACATTGTATTAAATTGTAAAAATATATTCTAAATATACTTTAAAACCACTCAAATTAATAATTTATCACTATTAATTATTTCGATTAAAAAAGTGGTTTTTAATTATAATTTAGTGATTTTCACTATTCATCAGAATATGAAAGTTATCCGAAAAGTACCAAAATTTCACCTTAGGCTAAATTCGATACTCCGAATCCAAAAATGAAGTCCATTTTGAGAGGTAAAATTTCTAAAATTTTAAAAGGTGGTTATTACTATTCATAACGGCTAGTTATAATAATATTTTAATAGCATATCGTTGTTTAGTGAAACTCGGTATTGCGTACTACACATGCTATCGAGGAAGGTTGCGATTGCGTGTAATGCAAGGCAAGTCAAGGATGCGTGTTGTGAAATATCTTTTTGGTGTAGCGTACAACACAAGAGATTAATAAAATTAAAAAGAATATTTCTTTATAAAATCTTGGGCTGTTACATTCTACCCCCCTTAAAATGAATTTCGCCCTCGAAATTCGTCGGGGTTATAAATGGTTTACTATTCGAAAGTTTCTTTAATAGAAACCCACATCGTAAAAAGGAATATCAAAACCAATCTTTAAAAACAAAAGTATGAAACGTAACGGTTACCCAAATAAACTAATCATTGGGTTTCCACATAGGTGAAAATATGGATATGGAAGAGAAATCTAACCATCATGTTCTGATGGAGAGTGGTAGAGAACATGGCTATGGAAAAGCCAACAATTACAAAGCCATAAATTTGTGACGATCTAAGGTACCATCTGATTCATCAGATATAAGATCACTAGGACAACATTTTTGGTTTTCAAGATCGTTTCCCTAAAGTTAAAGAATTTGAATTAGAATAAATAATTACTTTATTTTGGTACAATCTCACTGTTGTTTGTGCCTTTAACAATTTTCAGTTCATCTCTTAAATAAATGAAGTTGAATTTGTTATTCGTGAAGTGTTAGCAGATCATGTGATAGAATGACAGGTCATTCCATCTGTCTCAAACAAAAGGTTAGCAAAACTTATATACATAAGTCGATCTATAGTGAGATTAATCATATATGGTTCCTAAAATGGACTTATACTTCATATATCATACTGCTTAATATAATAAAACTAGTTTATACTAAACAGGGACTTCCTGTAGGTCAGTGGTAGGTGATAAAGGCCCGTCGCACTTTGGTTGTGGGTTCGATTCCCACATCCTTGTCCGACGCGATGGGCTGTCGCCCGTCCTGCAGGTTGTCCTTTTTCTAAAACTATATTACTATAACATCCCATCAATAATATCGAGAAAACTTCTATCCTTAAACAATAATAACTTATGTCTAACATAATCCATTCCAATCTTTAGGCTTATCCATAATACTGCAGTCCACTCTCATAACATAGTGAAAATTATTACCAGAGATTTAACACCATCGTCGATCCCCATATATCATAAGATATGTTTTTTTGGTCACATTCCAAACATTCAACGTCCTTAATCATGTATTCTCTTGAAAACCTTAGTGAAAACATGAATGCAGTTAAAATTTAACACTTTCCACATACCAAAATCCCCAAAATTCTATATACTCAAACAATGATATCACTTAGTCCTTATATCAATCATGAGCTCATGAATACTGTCAAACATTTCATTTTCTCCTTATCCCTTTATGATGTGCATATCATCTACTTTCCAAAATATTTGAATCACTTTTCATGGTTACCGGTACCTTAAAATTATTGAAAACCATAATAGACCAATACATAAATATTTCAGTACACCATAAAAGTACCTCAACAACATTATTCTTGAATACCAATACATAAACACTTTAGTCCATCCACTTCAATTATTGTCCTGGAATAATTCCTTCCTTGATTTAGAAGTAACTTTTTAGGTCAGGGCATTGAGTTGGGTAATGCCCATGTTCTCCACAAATAAGACATTGAACTCTATAACAATCTGTCACTCTATGACCCTTTTCTCCACATAGATAACATCGGTCCCTCCATTTGAGGTATTCCTCAAGGTTCTTCTTCCCTTCTTTAGAAATCTCAATCTTCCTTTCTTTATGCTCCTCAACAAGCGAACATGCATAATAGTTTATCTTCCTCTTCTTTGATGAATTAGCCATACCACTAAATTTCACCTTGTTAATCATATATCGCGATGACTGATTCGGAATAATCACAATATCTTTCTCTCTAGGAATTACCCAATTTTGTTGGTCATAGTCACCAATTTGTCCATTGGATTCAATCTTAACCAAATTCCTTCTGGTTCCCTCCATTAACTAAAATACAAAAAGAATTCGGTGACAGGAAAAAATCATGCTAGGGAAAACAACATTATAAAGGGGGAGTACCCTCAATATCTAACATCTTAGGTTAAATTCTAAGATCGTTAGCGCAATTCTAGGACTATAACCTATACGTATACTAACCTTAGAGACATCCCTAGACATACCTTAGAAATATCTATAGGGATCTCACTAAAGTTCTCGCATCCTAGTTTCCAAAGGTTGACTAAACCTTTCCTCTGATACCAACTGTAGCGGTCTATAATTACTTCCAGTGGACTACAATTGATACCTATCAGGGCACTCCATGGTAGGCTACACCCCCTGGGCGGGACACACCACCATCCCCAGTGGCAGCCATTTCCTCATGAAGCCCTTGGGCGGAGAGCCATGCTTCGTCCAACGCTCACATGTGAGAGTTCCCAAGGATCGGATACATTCCTACCTCCTTTGCCTCTGATACCAACTGTAGAGGCCCGAAGCTTATCGTACATGGACATTACATTACTTTTGCGGAATACTTAGTACATAACAAAAAAACACACACAAGGACCGTAATAGTTTAGTGTCTTTGGAAACTCGGAATATAATCTTCTAATCGTGGTGAAAGATCTTCAACATCTCCCATAAAGATCTTCTTTTTTTTATACCTAAAACCTTTATTTATATCCTAGGGAAAAGAAAACATAAAAGGGTGAGCTCAAATTCTCAGTAAGGGTAAACAAAAGAAATATCAATCACATCATATACATAAGAACATAGCTTTTGGAAATTTTAACCTGCAAAAGAGAGCATAATTTCATAACATGGGATAAATCAGGGCAGTGAAATGTAATCACAATAATCATAACATAAAACATGAAACTTTGTGGCATTCACACATAATCATAGAGAATCATTTATTGTTAGTCAAGACTCATTTCCAAGACTATCTTAGTGGACAAAGTCCCTTTCTGAATCGAGTAACCCTCGTTTCAGTCCTGTTTCACTGAACCGGTATAACCTACCATTCAAGCCATGTCTATCTCATGAGATATAAAATATTTACCCAATGCATTGGAGGGAGATATAGGTCCCACCCATCTCATAATGATACCATTCTTATGTGTGCCACAAAATCATAAATCATACATCATTTCATAACACATGTAACAAAAATGGAATTCTTGAAACATCATGACATCATAAAACAAATCATATAAGGTAAATGACTTCATAAAAATAATTTCCTCAAAACATAATCAAATCAATGTAATAATAGGGATAAAAACAGAACCCTATATTATCTTAGATGGAAAATAATTTTGATAAAACATTTGAACTCCATTCTTGAAGAAAATATCATTTCTACTTCAAAAACATTTTTCTTTTCATAACATGTCATACGACTTTAAAAAAAAGAAGTTGATTAAAAATAAACTTGAAAACTTGTAAAGGATGTTTCTTGGAAATAATGTTTTAAAAATCCATTCATGCCGTATAAGTTAAAGAAACATTCTTCTCGTACTTTTGTCGGAAAAGTCAAAAAGTACCTCGTATGAAAAACGACAAAAGATTCCTTTCATATCTTTTACTAAAAACTCACCGAAGGGTAAAATTGGATTTAAAAAAATTGTAGGTGGATGGAAATAATATTACATATTGAGGAAACATGGATGTGAATAATAAAATAAACCCCAGTAAATACTAAAGTATAAACAATCTCAGATAAAAATGAGATTGTGATATTTCCCTTACCTTAGGTCCGATTTGCTTCGTATGTGTCCGAACCTCCTGTATAATTATTTAAATAATGTCATTGACTTATTACAGAATCATATTCATTGTTATGATATCATATATGGTTCACTTATGACATTATATTACTCGTTCTTTTGTAAATTCCATGTTAAAGAAGCATTTTGGGTAAAATCGTTTCATTTATCGTAGGTGTTTTGACTTGTTGTTCTTGACATTATTATTACTTATATCGTGATTTACTTACTTCCAGAATATAAAATATGATTTATATATCATATATATTCAGTATATATATATATATATAATAGATAGATAAATGAAATGAAAAACACCGTTCATGGAGACGGTAGTCCGTACGTACGCATGAACGCTGTTTTCCTTTCCCTATTGTCTTGAATGGAAGTAAGTAGATGACATACATATATATATATATACATAAATCCAGTAGCTTTATAATGTCATATATTTCATTATTATTTCTTATATATACTTTATAATCATTCTTAAATGGTTAACATGGAGAATGAATCTCATCGCGTCGTGGAGACGGTAGTCCGTACGTACGCACGAGCGATGATATCATTTCCATAAATATTGAATTGAATTGGACTGGATTATACAATATATCAGAATCAATATGATGTTTTAATAACTATGTATAGTTATTCTTTACACCATTATACCCATCCATGTAAGGTGGTGGTGGAAAATAGATTACACCACGGCGTGGAGACGGTATTCCGTACATACGCACGCGCGGTGATTTATTTTTCGGTAGGATGGATAGATGGTGAAATAGGGTTGTTTCATACTTATAATAACATATCAGTATATGAGTGATACTGATGTTATTACTTCATAATGAAACAACCTAAGAAGAAGAAGTGGAAGAAGAAATAAAGATGAAAGAATTGGTAACGGTAATTACCTCTTCTTTGAAGCGCCTCTTTGAGACCTCCTCTTAGGGCAGTAAAATTGGTCTTTGAGGAAGACCAGAACCTCTAGGATGTTTCTAGGGAAGTGGAGAAGAGATTTTGGCATGGGTTGGCAGAGCTTGAGTGCTCAATTTGGTGTGAGGAGGAGGGGGAGGAGGTGTCCTTTTATAAGGGAGGAGAGGGGCACCTTAGGAATATCTCAAAATATTATTTTATATTAAATTCAAAATCGGTTTATAATGGTTCCAAAGGGTCTTATTTCGAAGATAAAGTGGGGATGGGTCGAAATCCTATCAACCAATAGGATTCAGACAAGTTTAGGTTATTATTTTAACCTTATCAATTAGATTTAACTCTAAGTTAAATAATTTAACTTTTACCGTGTCTTTTTGTTTTCTTTCACTATATGGTTAATACACTAACTATAACATGCCAAACGAACCCCAAATTGTATATTATTAATAAATATATCTTTATCTAAGTCATTGGGCCGAACCTTAGATTTTTATGAATAAAATAACAATTAATAATATAATATTTGATTTAAAAACTATTTTGTGTCAATTTTGACACTATTTGATATGTGATTTTTGTGAAAGTCATAACAGAATTATATGTTCCAACCAAGTTGATTAAATCAACATTAATATATCATAGTAACCTAGAAAATTAGTTTAATTCATAAAAAGTCTTAAATTACATTTATTTTGGTATTTATATTATCAATTTTGTCAATATTTCATTAATAAGATAATTACTGCATCATCTTTGTGTCATAAATAAATTAAATTATTTTATGTCTAAAAATTACAAATAAAATATCATCATGTAGGAAATCTTTTTAGCTTTCTAATTAATATTTACAATTGAATTTATCTTATGTATAACCCCATATTAAAAATGTTTTAGTTATTAAACATTGATTTTAACTATTTTAACTATTCATTAAATAATATAATATTAAATGTCATAATCTAATCCAAGTGGACCTAAATGGTCATATTATATTTATAAGGTTGTTTTTGGTCTAATTACAATTATCCAATACAATTAGGACATGTGTTAGGGTATTAGTAATATCATATTTACCCTTAGTTACCCTATTTACTATTAACCGTGGTAAAAAAAAGTAAAAAGTTACTATTCACCAAAAATTATTTTCATCTCATTGAACCACATTTTACTTACTGACATCAACCGTGTCTCTCAGATTTTTGAAATTCCATTCACAGAAGCGGTAAAATTAAGATTTATGAAGAAATTAATTTTTTTAACTACCACTTAGTAGTTTCACTATTCATAAAAAATTGATGTTTTTCAGAACAATGCCAAAATTTCATCCTAAGCTATATTTCATATTCCGAATTCAGAAATGAAGTCTATTTTACCAAATTCATATCATAGAATTTGCATTAATTAATTTTATAATTAAATCCCGCTGTTAAAACAAATAGCGTGTTTTTAAGAAACAATATCTATCAAAAGATTGACACTTGATTATGTCTTGTTTAAATTTGAAATTACATCCAATGACCAACATTTTATTAAATTGTAAAAATATATTCTAAATATACTTTAAAACCACTCAAATTAATAATTTATCACTATTAATTATTTCGATTAAAAAAGTTGTTTTTAATTATAATTTAGTGATTTTCACTATTCATCAGAATATGAAAGTTATCCGAAAAGTACCAAAATTTCACCTTAGGCTAAATTCGATACTCCGAATCCAAAAATGAAGTCCATTTTGAGAGGTAAAATTTCTAAAATTTTAAAAGGTGGTTATTACTATTCATAACGGCTAGTTATAATAATATTTTAAAAGCATATCATTGTTTAGTGAAACTCGGTATTGCGTACTACACACGCTATCGAGGAAGGTTGCGATTGCGTGTAATGCAAGGCAAGTCAAGGATGCGTGTTGTGCAAGCTCTTTTTGGTGTAGCGTACAACACAAGACATTAATAAAATTAAAAAGACTATTTCTTTATAAAATCTTGGGCTGTTACAATTGCTTTGTTTCAAACAAGATTTCCAGATTCATCTACTTTGTTCCTAACCACCAACTTAGTCTCTATGCTCAGGGTGTCTATGGGTCTATCCACAAGTTTCTAAAAATTATTTCTTTCAAACTGGTTATGTTATTCTTGTATATCCATCATAAAAAATTCATATTTAATTAAATCGATGGTGTTTTTAGTCTCATGATGTGACAAGAAAGCATGATGGTCAACCTGACTTTAATGAGAATTTTTATTTTGTTTCCATTTCTCTAAGTATCCAGCATCATTATATAAAATATGTTTCTAGAGATTCTATTTGGTCTACAAAAAACAGGTGCTAGTAACATCAGGTTCTTCTACTGGTTTGGGATAAACATGTCTAGATTTTGAAGACTATCCAGAACTGTTTGAATTAACAGATTTCTTAATAAGGGGATTAAAGGAATTTTTATTTATTTCTGGGTTTGACATATCATCTTCAAGGTTGTCTTGGGAGATCATAGGTTCATGTGGATCTGTTTACTAACATTTTATTTGCACATATTCTTCCACGCACATTTTTCTTATATTAAAGACTCTATAGGCTTTACTAGAGGTTGAGTTACCTAGGAAGATTCATTCATCACTCTTGGATGATAATTGATTAATATTATCATTAATATTAACAATATAGACTTTGCAACCAAAAAATCCCAAATAACTAACTTCTAGTTTTCTATTTTTCAACATATCCAAATGATTATTCTTTAGGATATGTCTAATAATGACTCTATTAATTATGTAGCAAGTTGTATTCACATCCTCAGTCCAATAGTAAATAGGTAAATCATATTCATTAAGAATTGTTCAGTCAATTTCTTGTAAGGTTATTTTTATTCATTCCAAAAATCTATTTTGATAAGGTTTTCTAGGGGAAGAAAATTTATGAAAATAGATTTTATGGGAGAAAAAATATTCAATTTATTTATTTTCAAACCCATAGCCATGATAACTTATTAAGGATTTTATTCATATTCCACTTTTATTTTCCACTGTTTTAGTATACTAGGTGGACTAAATGGATGCTTCGCTTTTGTGAGCTAAGAAATAAGTCCATGTATAACTAGAATATTAATCAACAAGAACATAAACATTGTTCTTCCCATTTCAACTAGAAACATGAAAGGGTCCAAACAAGTCCATGTGAACCAACTCTAAATGTTTAGAATTTGAAACTTCATTCATTAATTTGAAACATATCTTTTGTTGTTTACCCTTTTGACAAGAATTAATGACATTGCTATTTGGAAACTCATGTTTGGGTAGATCCTTAACTAGTCCATTTCTAGTAAGCTTTCTAAGAGAGTGTACATTATAGTTTCCTAATCTCAAATTCCATAGCCAAGACTCTTTATGAATGGCATTTAATCAAGAATCATTTTTAGAAATTAATGAATCTATGTTAACAGAATATACATTTCTTTTCTAAAGGCATAAAATAAGAATTCATTTTTACATTTAAAAACATTTCAAAAATTATTATAAAATTTAACCTAAAAAATATCTTCACATAAATGTGAAATACCAAGAAAATTATATTTCAGTCCATCAATAAAAAAGTAATTCAGAAATTAAAACTGATTTAGATTTACCAATCTAGCATAGTCCAATTATTTTTTCTATAGCATTGTCACCAAATGTGACATATCCACCATCAATATTGATTATGTTCTTGAAGCATGGATAATTTTGTGACATGTGTCTCGAACATCCACTGTCCAAGTAACACTGACTCTTGCATGATCTCTTCAAAGAGATTTGATACAGAATAATCAATCGAAAACAAATCTTGGTACCCAAATTTATTTGTGTTCAATGACATTAGTAATCAATGATTTAGGTACCCATATTTTCATTATATGTTTCTTATAATCATTATGTAAAATATTTGAAAAATAGACTCTAGTTAGTCCAGAAAAACAATAGGTAGTATAATATTATTCAGAACTGGTACTTGTAGTATAA
The DNA here is from genome assembly GCA_963277665.1 of Viscum album. Lineage (NCBI taxonomy): Eukaryota > Viridiplantae > Streptophyta > Magnoliopsida > Santalales > Viscaceae > Viscum > Viscum album. The sequence continues at coordinate 1,703,866,159 of OY728143.1, read as the reverse complement.
TTTTGATTTTATGTTGAAGAACAAATTATCCAGATTCATTTACAAAATGTGTTTTTGAGAGGTTTCTATATCCATGTTGACATCCAATACCATAAGTGTTCATAGGAGATATCTGTTTACCATGAATTAGAATGAGAGTATTTTTCCCATTTGTAAACTTTTCTAGATATTTATTCAATTACTCACTATACCGTATTAATTCATTATTTTCCTTGAGAATTTGAGCATAATTTTACTCTTTACTAGTAATTTCAGACTTAATAGTTATAGTAAGAGCATGAAGTTTCATTAAATATTAATATTTAGCTTTTATTTCATTTCAATTTTCTTACAGCATGTTACAGTATTCAAATAGTTCATCACTTGTCATATTTTCCAAATCACATTCATTTTTAGAATAATAGTAATTGTGTAAAGGAGAATATATGGTTAAATCAGATGTGTTTTTTATAAAACATATATTTTCCATGTCATCTTTCTCATCATGAGTTGATACTGATTCATAGTAACATTCCTTAGTGGAACTCTAGGTGGCCTTTAGAGATTTCTTGTATTTCTTGCCTTTGATTTAAAATATCATTTTGTATTTTAATTTTGAATAGTTAGCTTTGACTTGTCTTCTCCTCTTTCATTCATATCAGACTACATCCTTTAATTTTTCATTTATATTCCATTCCTTTATCATGTTTCCCTTATTATTATATCTTCTTTTATAATTGTGCCTCCTGAAGAATGTGTTCTATTTATATAATTTAATGAATCTTCTATCTAGATAATCCATCTCATCATCACTATATGATGATGAATCACCATTACTGGAGCTTTCAAAAGAGGCTAGGACCTTCTCTTTTTCATTATTCTTAGAGGTAGTAGTCTCGAAGGCTAAATATTTTCTATTAGGTTCATCCTTTTCTTCTTTGTTCACTTTCTGTTCTTCCTCATATATCATCAGATCTTAAATGTATTCTTTGACAGGTATTTTTCTTGATGTCACATGATTCTATAATTATGATAGAAGTTCCTCTCTATCAATCAAGTACGAATATGAGAATCCTCAAAACTGGTTCTTTGGTAGTAACATCTCTTCCCAGAGAGATCACAGTGGTCACTATCTCAATAAACTTGAGATACATGTCAGAAATTGTCTCATTAGGCTTCATCCTAAAATATTCATATTTAATAGTATATATGTAAAGTCTCGTTTCCTTAACACTAGAAGTTCCTTCATTGAAACATAAAAACTAACCCAAATTTCATGGGTTGTTTTACATGAAGAAATTATGTGAAATTCTTCATCACATAAATCAAAGTATATAGAATTCATTGATTTAAAATTATTGTAATAATTATCCATATTTGGATCATTCCAATTAGTTCTTGTAGTATCAAAAATCTTATATTCATCTAAAATTAAAGACCGAATTTCAAAACCCATACTTTTTATGTGAATTTTTATTTTAATTTTTTATTGTGTATAATTTGTTCCATTGAATAATGGAGGTATTTTGGTTGAAGCACCTTAAAACTAATTATCCATAATAAAAAATTTAGAATAATAATTTTAGAAGATAAAAATTTAGTATTAACCAAAATTTTAAGATCTTTGAAATATAACTAAAATCATATTTGCAAAAGATTTGAAAGAGATTTCAAAACCGAACATTCCTAAATCCTCTGATATTAAATTTTTTTGGGAGTAGAGTACTCAACAGGGGGTTAATTGAGTATCAATAAAAAAAATTTGTCAAAAATTATACATTGAATTCCCCCAATATTAACAATTAAATTGCCAAGTTATCCATTTGGGGATTTATAAGAGCTTGACTGTTCAATTAATTTCTCAAAAGATTGATTAGTTCTCAGTTTTATTAATCTGATAATTAATATATCTTTTCAAACTAATCTAATAATTCAATACTGTAATAACCAATTTCTAAGACTAACTATCAGAGTTCAATTTAGTTTTACGAAATGAGTGATAAAATATTGTACAACTAAAAGAAAAAAATAGTGGATATCAAACAAAAGGTTCAGTATCAAGAAGATACATAATCCTATCCACTTTTTGATTAACTACCACCAAGAATTTAAAATTAATAAACTTGATCCAAACCCTAGATTGGGGTTCCCAACAGCACATAGGCTATCCAATTCACCAGCCCTCTACCACAGTTCTTCATAGGTATAAACTACTAAGTCACACAAGGACCTCTTCCACACTTATCTAAGGGAGTGAATAGATTCAAGAAGGTATGATTGGAAGGATGTCATATATCCTTCAGTTGGATATATGAGATAGTGTGTTCTTCACAAACTGATACACACACAACACTAAAATATGTAATAATGCACACAATAGAGAAAACAAATATTATAAAGGATTTAGAAGGATATGTGTGTTTCTCTCTACAGATCTGGAATTAATGGATGGAGATTATTCAAATATCACATCTAATTTTGTATTTTGACACAAAATAGTGTATCGTATTCCAACTTCCAGGTGAAAGTATGGTTTGTAGCTATATTATTATATTTCTTTGATATGATAAAGTTTTTTGTCAATTCAATGTGTATCTTAGTTGATATTTACATGTGTATTCTCCCTTTTTTATTCAGTTCACATTTGTTTCATGAGAGTCTCATATGTTCCTCATTTTCTCTCTCTCGCAAACGCATGAAACATCACCCACACTCTGGCACTTCTGTCTTCACAAATTCTTTTATTCATGAGGGCCAAAAAAGTGTTTGTATGTTCCACGTGCATGGGTTCATCGTACCTCGTACTACCTACTAAAATTTATTCAATCTATTATTAAATGTTTCAGTATAATTAAATGATAAATGTGTGACCATTAGAAATAATAATAATAAATTTATATTTAAATAGTTTATTGGTGACTCGACTTTTGGTGTCTCCTTCTATTGGTGTCTCAATCTATCGATGACTCAACCGATGGATATGTAATTATATAAGTATTTTCATACAATAGTGGATAAATACATTAGTGGCTTGTTTAAATGGTGAGTCCTTCCATCTATCTGTGAGACAGTTGATCTATTGGGGGCTCATTTCAGCTGATGGTGAGTCTTTGCATTGGTAGCACCATGTGACAAGAAGTCAACTGGACTGATGGTAGGTCATCTTCTATGGTGGTCCATTTTCATCTGTATGACAAATTATGTATCGGTTAATCATTTCAATGATGAGTCCATTCAATGGTGTATGCGTTATATACATAGAACATATGATTGTTTTAACTATATCTTAGTGACTCATATATCTATCTATCAGTCCTATGTCTGTCGGTGCATGTGACTCATAATTAGATAATTTTAGATTTCTTATCTATCATACAGTTTAGAAAACATAGAGACTCTTAATACCCATAATTACACATAGATAATCAGTTATAAGCTTGTGTAGACTTAAACAAACATAATAGGTTATATGATGGAAATGATCTGATACACAAGATAATGCTTTGATATAATTTAGTATTATACATGAGGTAAAATATATGTTAATAACTAACATGATCTGTGATAATTTAAACTAGTATATTTAGATATATTGGCCAACAATATCTATGGGCCAACACTTTATACTTTTCATTTTTTGTAAAAATGACTTCATTTTTTCTGAAAGTGTAAACTATCGCCCCCTCAATGTGATGTGATTCATTCACATGATACACTATAGTTATAAAGGATGGTGTTATTTAATAATATGTGAAATTAAAAATATCTACAAGACATTTATGAAAAAATTACATTTCTATAAATATAATATATTATTTCTTAATTACCCTTTCACAAACTGAAAAAGTTATAACACCCTTCGTGGACGTGTGGACTACCACCTCCTCGACACGATGTGATATATTTTACATCACTAGAATCCGATATATAAGTATATATGACTATAAAAAATTTTATTTTTGATAAATTGATTATTATATAAATATATAATGTTTCTTAAATTATTTCCATAACTATCATTGAAAAATTGGAACATTACTCATGTGTATGTATGGCCTAACGACTCCTCCACTGTAAAATTGGTTTGTTTTTCATAACCAGTATATATGATTAGATTAAAAAGTATAAATATTGTTCAAATATAATAATTATTATATGAATATTAGTCTATATGTTTTTATATAATGACCACTTTTACCATAGTCGACCTACCAATATCATTTTTTCACATGAACTGAACTTGGTCAAAACACACGACAAAAGAAAAATTTTCTAAGTAATTTTATAAAACATCCTAATAGGAAAATAAAACATGATAATAAAATTTAGTAATCTTATAAATAATGTAAATTATTAACATAATTACATTATTCATGAATATAAAGACATTATATACAAGTCATACTGAAGGTAATGGATTTTGTCTCAATTTACATTCCATTGAGACTTATTTATTGTTCTGCACCAACTCACATTTATATGTTGTATATATTTCCATTTTGAAAAATAATATCATGCGTATTCTTAATATAATGATATTATCAGTTTATTTTAAGTTCATATTTTATTGGGTATTATTATTTAAATGTTTCAAGTAGTATGGGACACTTTTAAATGCTTAAAGATTTTTCTCTTCATGAATGTTGTAATGATTATCTTTGCAATCTCAGATCATATTTTGATTGTTAACTTTATATTGAAACAATATCTTAATTGTAATCATTTTTTATTTGAAGTTTACTTGAATGTACATATTCTAATAAAATGTATATTAGTATTTCCTAAATCAAATACCTTATTACACACAATGTCTAATTTCATAGTTATTTGATTATTTGGAGAAATATTAATAATTAATTATTCATTATTAAATATAGATATTTAATAAAGAATGTTAATTATTTAGATTATTCAATATGATGGATGATTTTAAAATGCAATAAAGTGGGAATCATAGATTTTATATTTAACATAGATGCGTCGATAAGTTCTTATGTGATAAATAAGTTGTCCAAATTAAATGGGTTTTATTCTGTAGTTTTAACCATCTTTTAAATGGTCTTGATAGTTTACATTTTCTTATTCCTTGAATAGGGTGTGCAACAAATTATCATTTCCTTCATAGATATTTCAGTTTTTATATATCCATGATATTATTCATTGAACATTCAATAGATATAGTTTATTCTTTGTTTTATGACTATATGGAAACTGTTTCATTTTATTACATTTCAATATTAATTTTTTCTTATATTGTTATTAAAGCTGTATGATTTATCAATTAAATACCTTTCCATGTTAATTATTTTCCTTGAATCAATATTTATTCCACATTACAAACCATTATATATCATTTAAACTCACCCTTAATATGATTAATTTCCTTATGATATAAGGTGTAAATATTTGAATAATCTTTCAAGGATGTAATGTGTTTGATTTTTGTTATGTATCATGTTTTTTCTTTTCCCAATGTATTATGGGTATCATGAATATAATTTAGTTTTCCAAAGCTGATAAACTAATCAGTCATTCAGTATTTGATTCCTTTTATTCATGATGATGTAATGAAATAATGCACCGGCTTCAGGTTTCTAGGGTGAGGAAGTTAGAGAATAATACTATTTATAAAATAATATTTAATAATTTTAATATGATTGAAATTTATACAATTAATATCAATTAATTTCAAATATTTATTCATTTTATTTTAATATTATTTTATTTAAATCATTATACTATTAGTTTTTATTAATTTATAATTTCCAATTTATTTTTTATCATTAGGATTTAAATGTATCTTCCAAAATGTATTCATTTTTAATATTTTCTGTAATTCATGAAATTATTCTTATGAATTAAGTTTCTTTTAATATTATTTACATTTTATTCGAAATTTTTCATATTTTTAATATTCTATAATTTAATATTAATTATTCATTTTTAATATTTATTAGTTGTTAATTTTTTTAACATGTATTCATTTTGAATTATTTATTTATAACTTTTTTTATTATTTTTCAATATTTTCAAAATGATTTTAGATTATATGATTAATGTTTATTCATTTTTATTTATTATCTTTTAAAATTATTATTATATTTATTGTATTTTTAATTAATATATTTAGACCCATTTTGTAAATAATTATTCAAATTAAATAATTAATATTTTTCATTTATAATAATATTTTTATTTATATATTTATTTTTATTTATTTTTTTATTTTTTAATCAATTTCCTTTTGTTTTCTCCGTGCTCGATTATTTTCCGAAAAAAAAATATTTTTCTCCACTAAAAGTAAGTGATCATAAATACTTGTTTAATGAGCGCCTTTTAGCACTAATAAAGGTGTTGGTATATCATCACAATGAAAATGCTAATAAAAGATATACTTATGAGTTTATAATATCGTAGATTTTATAAAATGGGATTTTAATAACAAATAAAACCCTTACCTGTCTTTTAAAAAGAACCCCAATATATTGCTCCTCGCCTCATACAATGTTTAATCACTAATTTATTCATACCAATATTACTTCCAAACATGAATTTCATGGAATAAGATAACCTCAAAATCAAAGACATTATATTTTGGTTTTTCTAAGGATTATCAATGGACCATTTTTATATTTTTCATTATTTTTTAGTTTATTTCCCATTTTAATTTGTAATGGTTCTTCATCAATGTGTTCAATAGAAACCTACTTTTTTAATTTTTCTTCTATATTTTCATAGATAAAACTACCATTTTAAAAAGTTTTTTATTTTTTTGGCTAATATTACATGATTTGATTACTTTTTTTCATTCTTTTTTACGTATATAGTTATATATATAAAAACTGTAAATAGGGATTTCCTAGAAAATAATTAAAAATTATTATTTGGTATCAACTAAAAATTTTCCTGTAGTTTAAAAGAATAAATTTCGCTTTTATGAGTTAAATGACATTTGGATGCCACATATTGAAAAATTAATTGGTCAATTAGTTGGATAATTAATATATTGGGTAATTATTATATAGTAAATGATTTTTATACATTATATATATATATATGTCTTCCATATTAATATTAATTGACTCATGATTAATATTTTTGATTTTAGAATGGATGTGTTGATGTGGTTATGGCCTAGTCTATAATATTTCATTAATGTATCTTTTTATTTGAGATTATTATGTGTATGCTTTTTTCATTGGGTAATTTCTTGGGTCAAGATAGTTACAATATTTTTTAATGGAATGGTCAAAAAGTATTATTAATAATTTTATAATGATATGGTATGATATATGATTTTTTCTTTAATAAAGATTTGTATTTTTTTATGTGGGATTAATATATGTTTGTATATGTAATTAAATATGTTTATATATTTTTCCATATGTGTGTATGAGTATTTATATATCAATATATATATATATATGTATGTATGTATATATATATATTAATATATATATAATTTTATTTTGTAATTAAATCCTTAAATTTCCATGAAAAAACCATCACATTGTTCCATATTATTGCGCGTGAATTTTTCTACTTGAGACTTGGTAAAAAATCTATATTATGAGAATACTGTTATTTCTTACCAAAAAATATGATTTTTTATATGTATATATTTCAATTATATTATGAAAATTTGGTTTTATATATTTTATACATTTATGTATTAGAATCTATAATTATAATTTATAATTTTATACTTAATATAATTTTCCAAAATAATAAATGACAGATTATATGCATACCATTTTTATAATTACTTATTTTATGTAATAAAATTAATAATGTTAAATATAATGGATGAAAATAAACAAAAATTGATGGATGAAAATTGATAGACAATGTATTATGAGGATGTGTTAAAATAATTCATCATTTTTTCCACATGTCATGTATATGAACTTTTTAAATATATTTTTTTTTGTATACAATGTTATTATTGTAGACATATTTTTTCATATGAATTTGAAGGATAATGAATTTTTAATAGAATTGATTGATGTTATTACTATTGAACTATACATGGGAAATACCAAAATGTTGATAATAAATGGGATGATACTATGATTTATAGATTATTTTATTTTATTATATTTGTATAAGATGATGGTGATCATAATTTTTAAATGATAAGGGAAATTAATGATGACCATTTTAATTACCTAATTTTGTTGAAGAAGTTAACGAGATATAAAAAATATTATTTTAATATGGTCAAACTAAATATATAACATTCCCTACTATACTGAATATATATAATTTGAAATCTATCTGTGGATAAAGAAAAACTATCTTTATAGACCTACATGGTCTTCTGAATGTTATTCTACAAAATGAAAATGATCATCCTTTTCGAACATATGAAAATAAAAAATTGATAATTTTTATGGGTATGATCTCTTAATGAATTTTTATAGGTCAAAGTGATTTTATATTTCTTTTTGAAGACCATGAATCTCTTAAAAATTAGATATGTGATTATTGAATAATTGTATGAAATATGAATCGAGTGAATGGAATATAGTATGGTAATTTAAAATCATTCATATATTTATATATCTATATTGATGTGAGGAGATGGCTCTTAAATTAACTTGGAATGCAGATAAAAAAACCAGGATGAGAAACTACATTACCCATTTGACTCTCCTCAGTGGATGAAAATTGATCATGAGTTTAAATATTTTCAAAATGATCTGAAAATCCTCTGTCTTTTTCTATCTATAGATAAGATGAATATATTTTTATAATGTGGTACACACTATACATAGATGATTGTATTTGTAAATTATATCATTCCACTGTAATTCTACATAAAGTGTAAATAAAATATTTTATCTCTCATTATATTAGGATAAAATAACCTAGTATGGGTATGTTAATTTATTTGGAAAAATTGATTGATGATCTAAAATTTATATGCAGTATAAGAGGTACATTTTATGATGGTCCTTGAAGTGAAGAGTTAACATTTATATTCCTTGTATATGGGATGAGAAATGAATTTTCTATTGATGAAAAAATGGAAGATATAAATATATGAATATTTTTGTGCCCCATTCGTAAGGATTTTACACAATATTTGAATGGTTTTAGGACAATGTATATTTTTACCCTAATGACACACACAGAAATCATGAAAGACATCATTTTATATGAAAAAATAACTTGGTAAAATACAATTTCCATTAATTTTAGATAGAGTTTCATAATTTAATTTATATTTTCACTATTTATTAGAATACTTTTTTGGAAACCAATATCAAATTAGGTTGAAAAATTAGATTTATTTTTCTAATTATAAAACTAGAAATTTATTATCATCTGATATTTTCATTACAACATGCATGTAAAAATGTGTGTGATACTGTTATATAAATTTTTCTACATATTCTAGAAAAAAATAATCAAGATATGGTTTTAAGGATATATTGGACCTGATTGATACGAAGATAAGGGATGATTTGCGACCACTTAATGGTGAAAGATGGTCATTTCTTCATATAGCTTCTTATATTATATCTAAGTATGAAAATGGTAAATTTTAAAACATAATTACATGAATATAGATTCCATTAGTATATTCATTAAATATCAATAATTTCAACTCAATTACTAATTTAATGTTAATTGTTCTAAAATCACCCGAATTTCATGTTTTTATATGAGATTTAATTTATGTGGATTTATGTTTAATTATTGTTAGAAATTTACAACATGCATTGACCAGGAATTGAATAGTTTTCCAGTACATATGTAGTATTGATTGACTCAAAAATATGTTTCAAAAAAATTATAAGAAAATTACGGACCTATTTTGTGTATTAGAGAAGTTCCATAAACAATTATTCTTAAATATAATGCTCCATCTGATGGTTTATATTGTTTAAGATATTGGACTATTTGATCCTAAACATTATATATGGATTTATCGAATTGAAAAATATAATTTTATTGTGAATTTTTTATCTCTAGAATAAAAATGACCAGAAGGTTGTATACAATAAAGATATTTTGTTAATGAAGTTGTTGAAATCTATCCCAACTATATATAAAATATTATGAGCATTTCCCTTCTAAATTCTTATCACATCAGATGAATTTTGGGAAAATAAATTTTATTAATATTTTTTTGATAAAATTTCTATTATAGAGTTGTGTAACAATAATTTTTTAAAAATAATTAATAAGGAAATAAGAAATGATATAAAATTCTATTTTGTGGGGAATTAATGTGGACAAACCATTGACCCCAACAAGCCAATTTTCAGTAGTTTTACTGGGATCAAAACTCAGATGAATGTGTTGATATATATATATCTATATATGGTATAATTTTATAACTATATTAAATAAAAACATATCAGAGGACATTAGGGTAAAAATATTACATACTTTATCCATTTTTAGAAACATCAAATAATTAAACATTTAATTATTTTTATAATCCCTTAACAAGTAAGATATGTTTCACTATCTAGATAATAAATTCATATTAATGATTATTATAAATTCTTATAGAGACATTGAGACACTTCATATGAATTTATATCTCAAGGATTCCACAGTCAGCATAACCCCGCCAACCACCCCCCCCCCCCCACACCAGTAATGAATAGACACTTGATTAAACAAGAAAAAAATAATTAATTTATTTATTATAATGAGTATGAATCATTTCATATGTATATAATTGGATTTATTTTATTTTACACTATATGAATTTTTTTACTTTGATTCAAGACAAATAAATTCCGAAATACAATAGGAGTAAAAACAAAACCAAATGTTTCTAAAATCTGATGTATCCCCAATGTAAAGTACGGATGGTGTATCCTTCACAAGAAACAAATTATATGTATTTTAAATCCACAATATAGGATTATGTTATATGAAAAACAACATTTTTAAGTTTTTTTTATTAAATAAATATTTCTAGGTCAAAATAAAAATACACTTCCATCCAAAAACTTGTACTATTGAAGGAGGATCACGTAAAAAAATGAAAAATAGTAGATAAAACACATAACAAGTTTGAGAATAAGAAGTATGTTTTATATATTACTAATTGTTTTTGTTTATAATAGTTTATATTAAAATAATATTTATTTTTGAGCATTTTTATATGGTTTATAAATAATAATCATCATTCACATACTAATGAAATGTATACATATAGTATAATACAAGATACATGAAAAATATGTCTTTGGTATAGGTGAATACTTTGGAATTTAATATTGAGTGTATTTTTAGAAATAAAATTCATATGGGGATGCAACCAGGAAAATAAAATTCATGCAAGAATAAATATATTTTCTAAAATTAATTTTTATCCATCAAGGTTTGACGGACTAGTATACACGAAGGGGTAACAGAGTGGGAACAATAAAACAAAAAACACAACATGAAGATATATACCTTACTTTCTCTGAGGATATCCATTCCCTTAAAAAACCTTTTATACCTATAGTGATGGATTTTTTGATAATAAATTGTTTTAAATCAAAATAAAATAACTAAAATTTACTTTATAATAATAAAATTCCCTACTGAGAATGTGACATTGATTTATAATTATCATCACCCACACATTTCGTTATTGTAATGGGTATGGTTTATTTTATCCAATGATATGTTCTTCATAATAAAGAAGTCCTAAAGAATCGTATACAATTATTTATTCATTTATATCACTACCCAATAAATGATTTTCATGATCCCTATGATGTTCAAGATTTCAACCTGATCAAATAATTTATTGAAACTTTTGTAAAATTGATGTATAATAAGATAATGATATGCGAGAATAATGTGGCATTCTTATTATATTTTATGTAAAATATAAATCCATTAATAATTGATTAAAATTTCTAAAATTATGTATGTTATTAAAAAATATAGAATATAAAAAATAGAAGATTCAATCGAAAAAATATTGTAGATAAACCAACAAATTTAAAGGGCCTTTATAAAGTACCTTTTCCCTCACTACATATATTTTAATATTTATTGAAAAGTGATATTAATGTGTATACACTATTCAATGATAAATAGATGTCCAATATTGAATATTGTTGACAAATTGATGTGGGTGCCATTAAATATATGATTAGTCTTATGATTATAAATTAAAATTGGAAACCTGATTGGTTGGGTGTCTCGATTGTTATTATATTACTGAAGTACAATTTCATTATCGTTTTTTCTAATAAATGATATATTTTCTTTAGTTACAGCTTCTAAATATACATATCTTTATATAGGTTTATATATCAATAATATTTAAAGAGAAAATATTTTGATGAAAATTTTAAACTCAATAATCCTATAATAAATTATATAGTAAAATACTGACTATGTAATGTAGAAATTATAAAAATAGATAAACCATCCATAGTTGTTTATTATAAAATAGTAGAAAAAAGGAACTTCTTGGGTCCAATAATTATGTTTTAAAACTCAACAATATTATCATATAAAATATAATATTTTCAAAATTACATGTTCCTTTTTATCTTCTAGGATTCATTTTATACATATAGAAGTCAATTTGGTTACATTTATTGTTTATGTTATATATCTAAGAAATTGAAATCCAACAAATCAACCACACATAATTTCAATTGCCAATTTTTAATTAACTATATTGAAATTTTTATAGATAAACTTCAAATTATTCTATAAATTTCATTTCATGGGGATTTTATTATGATAGGCTGGTCATTATATGATGAAAAAATCATTGGGTGAGGATGGTGACTAAGGAAATATATTCATTTGGGTTTCAAAATTAGGATTCATAATATGGTACATATAATAGAATTTCACTATCTAATCTGACGTAAAAAAATTAATATTTTTTTTAATTTTCCAACATTATCGAAAACAGAACATTGAAAATGATTATGGATATTACATCGGTAGATCTATAAAATATATCATGTTACTTTAACAAACTATTGTACCCAAATAAGAATTTAGAAACGTAATTAAAATTTCATTCAAAATATTTATTAATTTTGGGTTATTTATATTTTTTCAGTACTACTATGATTATCGATAGGAAATGCATTCAATGAAAGAAATATATTTGATTATAAATGAGTGGTTAGGGTAAATCTTATCAGATTATAGAGAGAAATCGGTAATTTTATATTTACTATTACATTTTGAAAAAATTACATTATATAAATCACGATGAGTTTCTTTGTTAGGACATAGAATGTGTTGTTTCGCCAAAAAAATGTTAATAAAGTCAACATTAACTTAAATTCGATCAAAACCAAAAACATTACATCTTATTTTTCAGGAAAACATATGATAATGATCCTTGGGACATTTTTTATTTTCTAGGAATCATTTCATCATCAATATAATTACCATATATCTTAATATGATCTAGAATACAATTTCACTACTGTATGTTTATTAAATTTGACAACATCCATCCAAGGGAAAAAATAATTCAAAATACCACATATTGAAAAAACCACTTTAGAAAAATATTATTTATTTATTTTTCATATATATAAATCAATCAAGCCTCAATCTGATGATCAGATATTTCAATATGATTCAAATATCAATTTATAGTTTTTTTATTTTTAATAACAAAATATCACCCATCTCGGTGTCAAACTAATAAATATTTTTTATATTAGGGTAGAAATAATACAATAATCCTCAAATAATATTTTATTTGTAAGAATAATCCATAAATTAATCTAATGAAAAGATATCTCAGTATGATGGAATAAATACTTTCCATCAGATAATAGATATTAATATGTGATAAATTAGTAATTGAGGGGTCAAAATAAGAAATCATGTATTGATTAGAATATAAATTTTGTAGAAACATCTCAAATTCGTTTCAGATATTTATGAATCAAAAACATTTTTATCCATTAATCAAATTTATTTGCATGACAGGAGGTATTGTTTTTCCATCATATAACTGTTAATGTTTCAAGCCACCTTTATGGGTGAAAAACAAAAAAACGAGTTAATATTGCTATTATAACATATCAATACAATATTGGAATAAATATTTTTCTTTTAGAATTAACCATACATTAATCTAACACTTTTATTTCATGATATGATCCAAAGTACTGTTTCACTTTTATATTTCTTTAATTGACATATCACCCATAAATAGTTCCAAACTAAGAAGATTACTTAATATTGATTTGAAAACATAAAATTTGATCGTAAAAACATTTTTTATCAATATGAACCTATGATACATCAGTAATATTATATTATTTCTTATTATTATAGAATATACTATTTCATATTACTATAAATTAGTAATAAATAAAAAATCACATGTATAGGGGTCATAACCATGAAAACAAGTTAGTATTGATACAAAATCATAACAAATTTATATTTGTGTACATTTGTATCTATAGAAATTAGTAACATAATAATATGACACATAAACTTCCTGGTATGATCAAAATAATCATTAAACTTGAAATATTTTTTAATTTAACAAATCATATAAAAGGTGTCAAAACTGAGAAAATTATTTCATATTTCATCGATAATATAAGAGAATGATCATTGGGAAAATTTATATATAATAATTGACTTCGCATTGATCAGATTATCATATGATTAGGAATGATCCAATTTACCAATTTACCTCTATATTTATAATAAAAATTTATATCAACTATCAAATTGTTAAAATCAATTATTCTACCTTATATTGACATAAGTCCATAAGAAAAAATTTCTTTTATCACTTATGATTCATATGAATCAGTTGAACATCAATTTTGTTTTCATATTGATCATTATGAACTAGAGAATAATTTCACATTTATATTATAATTAAAATGACATATTTTCCATCAAGGGGTCAAAACCAAGTGTAATTGTTTTAATTTATGTAGAAACATTGAATAATGATCCAAAAATAATTGAGGATTAGTATGAATAAACCATTCACCACTCAGCAACTCATATTTCTCAATATAATATAATATATGCTTTAATATTATAAACACATATTGAAAAATTGAAAATCAAATGTTTATGGGTCATAACTAATAAATCATGCTCAAATTATGAAAAATAATTGGGAAAAAGTTATTTGAGTCATTTAAGATTATTAGAATAAACCACATAACAATTTGATACCTGATTTTCATTAAATGGTCAAAAACTATTTTTTCACCTTCACATTTTTATCAAAGTAAGAAATCACATAAAATGGTAAATAATAAGAAATTAAGTTCTTATTTCCCTGGAATCAAATGTTAATGATCCATAGGAATTTTTTATTTATATAAATTGATCATAAATAAATTTGTTTCTTGGACTTCTCTATATTATTCTATGTACCATTTGATTTTTATATTCTTAATAAAATGGAATATAATCCATCAAGTGGAAAAAAGGGAAAAAAATTATTTTTATTGACATGATAATAATGTAAAATGATCAATGGGTCTTTTTTTATCTATTGGAATCAATTTATAATCTATATTATGCTCAGATATCATATTATGATCCAAATAACATTTATAGAATTATATTTGTATTAATTGATATATCACAGATAATTAGGTTAATACCAAATAGATGAGTTCATATGAACATTGAAACAATGTAAAATTATACTTAAATAATTTTATGTTTTTAGGAATCAAACACACATAAATTAGACACTCATATTAAGTGATATGATGGAATGTAAGATTGCATATTGTTAACATGTATTTATAAATAAACAAAATCATATGTAGGGGATATAATCGAGAAAAAAGTATGATATTAGAATGGATGCATACTAATTTTATCATTGAGTAATTTTTTATTTGAATGAATCAATTAAAAGTTAACACAATACCTAAGTTTTGAGTTTGATTGATTCCTCATTTGATCAAAATTTTCAATTGAAATTTATCATAGATTACATAACATTAAAATTAAATTAAATTTTATTTTTTATGTATGGTTAATAAATAGATAAACAGTTTTAATTTATGCACAAATTTTATTATGAGGATCAATTGGTCATTGGAGAAGATATGTTATGGGAGGTTACTTTTGGTATTGGTTTTAATTATTTCTTTTTATAATATAATTTCACATCAATTTAATTGTGTTTCAACAAAAATATTTTATGTAATATTTGAATTTAAATGATGGTGAACTATAAATATAATGATGGTGGAATGTAATTATTGTTAATGAATTTTTTCATTAATAATTTTACATAAAAATTTTTAATGAATTAATTTTATTAAATATTTTATTTTTTATTTTTTATTTTTAATATTTTATATTTGTACTAAAATATTTTATGTAATATATTATTTTTTATTTTTTTATTTTTACTACATAATAGATTCTATATATATGTGTACAACTAATGTAGCAATATCCAGTGTTTTATCAACATTATTATTAGCACTGATAGAGTTATAATTTAAAGACACTAAAAACAAACTAATAAATTTCACATCTATTAGAACTAAAAATACATTGTTAAATATCACTATTTTTAATAACTATTTTATCATAAATAGATGGTAATTTTATTAGAAATTTTTTATCATAGATAAATAATACTAGAATTTCCAACATTTTCACTACAGTTGGTTTTTGGCACTATAAATTCTCATTTTGATCCCTCATGATATAAATTTCTGTAGTAGTAAGAGTAAGAATTTTAGAAATCTATACCTGATATCAACTTATATAAAGTTTAGTTGTATTTTCAATCTGTTTAAGTTTTTCCAGATAATAATTTCTATATTAATTTATCATTCAATCCTCTTGTATGAACATGAAGAATAATATAAAAAAGGAATAATAGAATATTAGTAAAACCTTGGTAAAAGTTAATTTTGGGAGACTCATGAAAACTAATAAGAATTCTTGAATGATTTCTGAGTAATATGATATATCTATAGTTCATAAAGACCAACCTGACATGAATAATCTTTAATTTTATTTTTATATATTATTCATATTCTAATATATATAATATATGTATTTATATTATAACTATTTCCGAGATAAATTTTTTAAATGTTTCTAGGTTATACACTTTTTCCAATTGGTTTTACTATAATAATATGTGGATTTTCATGTGAAAAATGTTTTCACCAAAGGATCACTATGGATCATTCACAAACATTTCATGGTGAATCATATAGAAACCATGGGTGTCAACATGCATTTATTTTTATTCTACATTCATATGTGTGGTTGTGAATAATACTGTATTTTTAAAAATATTAAGGTAAATCTATTTCTAAAACCATTACTAAATACTAATCTATCCCCTATAATATAACATAGGTTTATAAGGTAGCTTAACGTTTCTTTTTTCTGATTATGTGTTGATATATTATAGTGTATAGAAGACATGTGGGAAATAAAAATGCTTAAAAATTGAATAAGTTATGTTTAATAAAATAATAATCATATGTTACATCATTAGTGATGCATATATGTTTAATAATAATTTATATGTTTCTAAAAACTATGTTTATACCATATGATGGTTTATGCCCCCGTTGAGGTGTTCTAGTGGTAATTTTCTCCCCAGATATCATATAGGACATGTGTCAAATTCTAAATGGTTATCCATGTGATTGTTACTCTAAGCCAATAAAATTATTTTCAACAATATTGTCTTTTATAACATGATTCATTTTTTCTACTTTATAATAAAGGAAATTTATCAAGGTTATTTATCAATTTGGGGGTGGGGAGACTACACTAAGAATTTAGGGTGTCTCATGCGAGTCTATGGAATCTATATATAAAAATGATGGTTTATAAAAACATAGTATACATATAATAATTTAATATGGTTATTATATTTAACTATATATATTATTAATCTATAGATGAATAAGAAAAATATTAATATAATTTTTTTATAAATTTATAATATAAATACTAATAAATGATAATATTTTATAATAAGATATGCAATAATTTATAGATTAGGACTTTATATAATATTTTTAAAAGAGTGTTTATATAATTTTGGTATTTAGTTATTTAATATATTAGTCCACAATAAATGGTTTGATTGGTTAATGGTTTGACTTGTTTTAATAATTTTTCTTGTAATATTACCTTATTTATCTAGAAATTCAACACTCAAACATCACTTAGAGTAACAGATTATTGGAATCTTATTCGACATGGTGTCAGAGGGGATTCTCTTACTCTTGAGAAATATATACCTGATTTCCCAATAAAAGTGGTGGTGGCTTCCTAGCCAGAACAAAAATATATAATCCAACTATCCCTTCCATCATTGGCCTCCTAATACAAAAAATCATCTATTTTTAGAACTTTTCAACAACTAGAAAACCACCCTCTCTAATTATATTTCCAATCCTATTACTGCGTATGTAAATATGGTTCTTATCCACCAAAGTTTTGTGTAAACAAAATTTTGTCATGTGTCACCAAACCATTTAGTTATTTAAATTGTATACTATTTTACCTCACTATTTTGAGGCCACTTTTGACCACATATTCATCTAGAAAATTCAAGAAATGATCATCAGCAGCCTATGTGTTCCAAATACTCTTTAGTAAAAAAAATTCCCACATCAACAAATCTATTTCAATCGTGATATTGAAATCTTTATAGGAAAATGTAATCAATTTTTTTATAAATTTGTTTTAAATGAAATCATGTTTAAGATGTTTAGCTTAGAGGGTATTATTATATAAGAAATGTTTTGTTTGCTATATTATGTATCCATGTTAGGTAATATGACCTCTAGTGGTAGTGTTAATGTATTTTTGATATTTATAGTATTTCTATATTTTAGATATGAATAAATTTTTAATGTTTTCACTCATCAATTGTTTCTCATGAATTTATATTCTTGATTTAGGTAAAATATTATATATCTATAAATGTAACAACCATGTCTCAATTTGTGGACTAATTCTAGGACTCTATTTCTAAAATCCTTATTAACCATTATATTTTATATAGTCCTCAAATATTATAAATTCTTTTATACTGATTATAGTTATAAATTTAAAATCATTTTTCATATTTCATTATTCTATAATACGGTATATTTTATATTTCAATTTTGTTTTTTTTATGATCTACTAAAATAGAGGATATCATATGATAGGATATTTTAAGGATTATTTATTTATCATTGAAATATGTAACCATGTGTATATTATTTCAAATTCATAAAATATAAAAAAACAAAATAATTATGATTTCAAGATGTATTGTTTTAAAAGTAATGAATGATATAAATAAATATTAATATTAAACAAAAATTATAAATTTATCACCCTATTATTTTTATTTATTTTTCTTTATGAATTTATTTTTGGTAGTTGCGATGATAATTTTTTTTTAAAAAAGTTAGTAACCACCACCTGAAATTGCTAATGGCCTTTATGAATGGATTTATCACATTAAAAATTCAGCTATTTTTATCATCTCAATTACACACCAAATAATTGGGGATGAACTATAATTTGGGATTGAAGCCACATGTGCATGCCCCAATAGGGTGTAATATATGAAAATATTGGTTGTTTTTAAAGAAAATCTTGTGAGCTCAGGTGATAATCAATAGTCTAAAATTCCCTCATTTTTGGTGACATGTTCTTTAATTTTAATTTTTTATTTTTTATTTAACAATTATTCTTATATTAAAATTAATTTATATATTTATATAAATATAATGTTTTAATAACATATTAAAACGTAGCTAAAAAATATTAAATTAATTTTTATTAATAGATAAATTTTTAACATTTGTATATATTCATAAATATAATTCTATTTGTATTCAGACATTCTCAATAATAATAATAATTTCATAATCAAGAAATTTTATTATTATAAATTGTAAAAATATAAATTTAATAATTTTAAAAAATCAAATAATCAATAAATATTAGTGATTATATATATATATATTGTTTTTAAACATATTTGATCACACACACGAACATCTATATCTATTTATTTCCACCACAACGAGGGTGTGTTTTTATATATAATACTTATTTAAATATTAGGAAACATATATATGTATGTGCGCGCATGAAACTATTATATATATATATATATCTATATCACTAATAAATTTTAAACTAAAATATTTCATTTAAATGATATGGAAATATAAATCCATCAATTCCAATTAAATTATGATATGTAGACAATTAATTCTTTGAATCATATATTATATATTATTTTCATCATTAAATTTTTTACATATAGATTTGGATTTACCCTATAAATTTAAAATGTATTTTTTATGATATTTTACTGTTTATTTTGTATACAAAAACAATATACTAAAAATCATACATTTGGATATTTGTTTAAGCATTATTAATTATACAAACATAGATGTATAAAAGTATACATACACACATGTATTTATATAATAATATATGTACATTTTATATATATGTTTATTTAAAAACATAAAAATGAATGAGTGTTTACAAGCTTAAATATATGTATTTGTTATGTATATACCTAAATATGTATAGACATATATATATACATATGTTCATTTATACAAAAAAAATCATAAGAATATACATACAAACAAACATACATACATATATTTCAATTCTCATAGACACATATATATTTGAGCATTTTGGGATATAATTATATTTATATATATGTATGTATTTATTTATGTACTTATATTTATATTTACACTTGATTATATGTATTTTTTTTGTACATAAAAATGTTAATATTTCTATTTGTGTTTGTTCCTGTAATAAAATTCACATAAAATATTTATATTTATATATATGTGTATATAAGTATGAATTCATGCATATACTTATATTTTTATATACTCATTTAATTCCTATATAAAAATAAATTATATATATATATTCATTATTGTTGTATATTATGGTATAATCAAAAAATTTCCTAGTATATTTATAAAGATGTCGGTAAAAACCTAACTAGTATATAAAGAATATAAATAATAATACATACTAAATTAGAGGTGAAAATATGTATATGAATAAATGGAATAATTATAGTTGAAAATACCCTATGAAATATGGGTTTATAACTCTCCATCTAGATGTCTCGATCCGATTTAACATGATAAATAAGATTATTTTGTTCTAGAAATTATATTTAAGATTTTATTTCCATTTTATAAACACTAATATTTATACTAACCTATCTTATATGGGTTTATAATAATTTTTCTCAAATTCAATATGTCATTGTGCTGAAATATATATTATTATATAATATAGGATAAACCATTAGGTGGTCTTTTATAATAATACGATGAATTACGATATTGAATAGAACATGGAGAGAGTTCTGGTGCCTATCCATAAAATATAGTTATTTCTGTCAATATGTTTCAAAACATTGAATAGTGATAAAATTGATTAGGGGGAATGTGATATTATGTTGATATATCTTTTAAATTGTGATATACACTCATTATGGGACTTTAATGATTAATTCTGGGACTTTAAGGACTAATTTTATAAAATTTTCAATACCATTTTCTAGTTGTGAATGTGATAGATGAAGTTAATAATAATATATTTTATATAATTGAAAAAATCCATAATAATACTGAATGATAAAAAAATAGGGTTGGAAAAGATTAAAATATCTCATTAACATGTTAATTAAAATATATACATAAATGATTCTTGATAAATTCTAAACAATAACCTGTTAAAAATAATATTCCATGATTACATAATCTAACTAATTTCATTCAAGAAGTATAAATTTATAAAATATTTTGATAGTTCTCACTTTCTTAATGAACTTTAGTTTTAAATGTTACATTTGAAAATTTACACATTAAAAAATGATTTATTAATTAATTTAATTTACGAATTTTTTATTTTTTATATTTTAGAATAAATCATAATAATACATATTTGAATGGTTATATAGGAATGAATTATCATTTTCACAATGAGGATCTGTTTACATCACTAGCACACCATATTATTTATACGATCATCAGGCCTTATCCATCAAAAAACAACTCTAAAGGAAACATGTTGTCCCCTAATTGGGGCTCACCAAACTGACATTCTTGGATGGATCATAAAAACACGATTATCCCCACATACCAATATATATTTTTTATCTGTGATTCTTCTTATCACAGAGTCAACTTGTGAAATATCCCAAGAGGACACCCATCATGACACTAATCCCAGACATGCTCCCTTAATTTTAGTGTTTTAATCTTGTAATATCCTTAAATGAAATGTTATCCTTATTGAAATGGGTAATAAAAATTAGAATTTTATCCCATTCACAACATGGGTTGTCATATTATCCCCACCTTAGATGAAAACATCCTTGTTATGGACCATACATTTTATCCTTAATAGTTACACTATAATTTTGACTGGGAAACACTTGGATTCTTAGATTAACAAACATGCCCCCGTAGATAGTACATGCCTCCATCCTTTTAACAATGACATCAAATCCTATCCATCCAGGCACCACACGTTCACCCATGGACACATGTTTTACACTCTATAGGGGGCACCTATGTGCCTAAATGATTTATCAAACTAAAAATTACCACCAAATATAAAAAACATGTTATTAATGTTTTCATGGTTCTTATTCACACACACCCTAGAAAACTACCTAGTAGGTCACCAATCCATAAACTACCCTAGGGTAATCTCTAAAAATTGTGTAGTTCTGATCAGTTTAACATTAATTATAGAAAGGTGAAAATATTTATATGGGATGAAATTTTTAGAACATTTCAAATTTAAATTTATGGGTTGTTAGATAGTAAATATATTTATATTTAAAATAGTGATAATTATTTTGAACCCTTGTGATTAATTTATATTTTTACATATAAGGTGTCACGACCCGACCTCGGGGCCCGTGTCGTGACTACCCCAAGCCCGCCTTCCATAGGCCAGGGGCTGGCGACTAGCACCAAGGCGTAAAATCCCAATAACAGGGAAGGCATTGCCTTTATAAGTAACAACCACCACAGAGTCAGCAAGCGGAAAGTAACTACAAGTGCAGGAAAGTAAAGGGGGCCGGAAATACAAGCCCAACTGTAAAGTACAACTCGAAAGGGAAAAACAGCAGCTGGAAGAACGAAGCGGCTCCTGGGTCGTCCGCCTCGATTCCTACCTGAAGGGTAGGTACAGATGGCTCAGCTCCTGGATCGTCCACCACGGATCCTACCTGAAGGGTAGGTACAGATAGCTCCTCTACTCCACAGGTCCTGTCGTCTACTCCGGGTACGTCCGCCCAGTGGTCCACCTCCGGGTACCGACCAGCTCCGCAAGTCTCAACTGCGATCTGCGCTGTCCGTCGTCTGCAACCAACACAACGAAGTGCGGGCATAGCCCGTGCAGGGGTGAGTATAAGCTACTCAGTAGGGACCCCGAGACCCTTAAGGTCTCACTAAATCCAACATGGATATCCACAAGTAAAGGCAGCAATCACGAAGTAACGTCAGACTCAACTTAGGTATACGCCCATACATATACCTAAGTCATCAAGTAACCCATCCAATCTCAAGGATACACAAAAATCATGAAATCAACGGATAACCATCACCCAGGTATATGCCCATACATATACCTAAGTTATCAAGTGACCCATCTCAATCATGAGGAAACGCAAAGATTCATTGACTCAGCTCAAACCAGGATTTTCATTATCGAAACCGTAACTGCTGAAGAGCTCCGTCTCTAGAGTGTACAGTGGTCCTGTCACGACTCCGAGGCTGCCGCTCACTAACCTAGGACTGCTGAGGTACTCCTCCTGTCGAGTACTGCGGGTTTGCGGCCAACTACCGGGCGCTCCGTCCGCTGAGGGTCTGTCGCCAAATACCGGGCGCTACCCAGATAGCCTGCTGAGGTACTCCTCCTGTCGAGTACCGCGGGTCTGCAGCCAACTACCAGGCGCTCCGTCCGCCGTGGGTCTGCCGCCAAATACCGGGCGCTCCGTCCACTGGGCTAGTCGACTCACTCCAAGTCGAGTCGGTCAAGCAGTCGTCAGGTCTCAGCCGGCTACACGGTCTCCGTACTCTGCACGCTCGTCTCCACCGTCGCGGGTCTGTCGCTACAACCAAGCGCACACACTCCGTAGAGTATCGCGGGTCCGCCGCTACAACCAAGCTCTCCACCGCCAAGGGTCTGCTGCTGCATCCAAGCGCACCACCACTGTCAAGTACCACGGGTCCGCTCCACGAGCTACTGGTCGATACTCCAAGTATCACAAGGTCCCGCGAAGAAGTGTCTCAAAGGTCCGTCTCGGCACAGGGGTCTCAACGCAACAGACGGCGCGTCGATCGGACGCCCGGTCTGTGAGTTATTAGCCTTTTCGTCCCAGGGGCCCGGTTGGTTTCGTGAGCGAAACCAATCCCGGCCGTATCTCAACTGCACCCCGAACTCCCATAGGGTATACTCAAAGGGACCGTTACTCAACGTAACCACCAACGCCGCTGACGGCTCGTCAAGCGGACGTCCTGTCTGAAAGATATCAGCTTTCCCGTTCAAGGGGCCCGGTTGGATTTCGGGAACAATCCAACCCGGCCATACTCCGACTGCATCCAAAACTCGGGCGGAGTATGTCAAAAGTTCCGTCTCATCAAGAGGAAGTCAACGAAACAGACGGCGCGTCAATCGGACGCCCGGTCTGTGAGTTATTGGCATTTTCGTCTCCGGGGCCCGGTTGGTTTTTAAGGAAAAACCAACCCGACCGTACTCCACCTGCGTCCAAACCTCGGGCGGAGTATGCCAAAAGATCTGATTCACTAAGAGGAACACAACGCGACTGACGGCGCGTCAATCGGACGTTCGTGGCTCAAGATATGAGCGTTTCCGCTCCGAAGGCCCGGTTGGTTTCGTGAACGAACCAACCCGGCCGAACTCAAAGTAACCCGAAACCTTGAGTGCGATATATCGAAACGACCGTCTCGATCCAAGGATCGCGTTGCCGCAGACGGTTCGTCATTCGGAGGTCCGAGGCTCAAGATATGAGTCAAAAACCGAAACAGGTTCGAAACGGGGGGTCCGGGTCCGGGCCGACCCGGCCCGACCCCCCCCCCCCCCCGGGTGACGCGGTGGCCGGCGGCGGCGGCCGGCGGCGGCGGGCGGCGGCGGTGCGGCGGCCGGTGGCGGCGCGCGGCGGCGCGCGGTGGCGGCGCGGCGGAGGCGGCGGGCCGCGCTGGCGGCGGCGGCGGGCCGCGGTGGCGGCGGCGGCGGGCCGCGCTGGCGGCGGCGGGCGCCGCACGGGGTGCCGCACGCGGGGGGCTTGATTGCCCCCGCTGTCTTCTGGCGGCGCGGCTTAGCCGCGCCGATTTTTTGAGCAAACCGCCCCCTCACATGAGGGGGCCTCCTTGAGCGGAACCGAGGGGGCAGCCGGCCCCCTCCCTTTAAAATAAAACCGCCCCCCTCTTTAAGAGGGGGGTTTTGCCAGTTGGTCGGGGAATTAATTCCCCGGTTCCGGCCGGCCAGCCGGCCGGCCGATTTTCTCCAACGGGACCAGAAATTTCCGGTCCCCTTCGGCTTCCGACGCCGGCGGCCCGGCCGCCGGTCTTTCCTTCCGCCGCGGCCCGGAACCGGCCGCGGTCTTCTCGTCCCGCCGCGGCCCGGAACCGGCCGCGGCGTTCGTCGTCCGGCGCGGTGCGACGGCACCGCGCCCCTTTCGCCGTGCCATGAATCCTCCCAACGCGGCGCGACGGCGTCGCGTTCTTGAAGTCTCTCCTCGGCGAAGCGCGACGGCGTTGCGTAAATTAATCGCACGGCAAACCGCGTGGTGCGACGGCACCACGCCACTTTGCTTCCAACGCAAGAATTTAAACAAGAACGTTGGAGGGGGGGATTCGGCCGTGTTCGTGCGGTCCGGCCCCCCTCACGTTAAATTAATAACGCAACTTAAATAAATTAAGCCACACGTTATACTTGCTATTCACGATCAAGAAAAGGAATAAAGAAATAAAGAACCAACAACCCCTACCTTGTCGTCGTCGTCGGACGAGAGGTCGTCGCGGGATTGCTCGTCGCGGAAGAAGGGGGATCGTCGCGTCGACGCGGTATCCGGCATCGCGTCGCCAATCTCCGGATCAAGATCAAACGGATTTAATTAGTTTAAATCCGTTGATATTGAAATTAAAAAGGGAGAAGAAGAGATCCGATTCTCACCTTAGTTGCCGAACGAGGATCGGCCGCGGAAGAAGAGGCGTCGCCGAAGAACGTCGCGGGTAAGGCTCGTTGACGTCGCAGATCACGGTGTGCGTCGTCAAAATCCGGTCGCCGGCGTTCTTCGCGTTCTTCGCGTTCTTCGCGTTCTTCGCGGGGAGATGAAGAAACAAGGATCCTCTCAAATCCTTTCAAAGGATTTTTAGGTTGGTCTTATTTTATAAACATGCCAACAAACGTAAAAGCGTAAGTAACGAACCATTTAATTCGTTGAATTAATTCAACGAATGAAACAGCCCATTTAATTCACGAAATAAACCGCCCAATTAAATGGTCTGTTAAGAATTTAGAAAACGCGTCGGTTGACTTTTCAGTTACTTTGACGGGTTTTCGCGGGTGCGTTACTTAGCGAAAGAAACGGCGGGGCTCGTGCGGGCCCCACCTCACAAATATCCTACCAAGGGGTAGGATATTTCTGGATAGCATCCTATCCAGTTCAACTCAGTTCAAGCCGCCTTTAAGTGGCTTCAAGTGGCTTCCAAGTGGCTTAAGCGAAATAAAATAAAGTTGTCGCAAAATTATTTTATTTCTTAACTTTAAGCCCGAAAATTAAAAACCACACCCGAGCAAACGCAACTCCGGAAGAGGCGTTTCTAAGCGAATACCGGCGCTGCGATTTCATCGGTGCCCTCAGAATTCGATTCCGGGCACCGGTTCAAAAGATAGAAAAACCCGCTCGTCCGTTCACTGAACGTACCCGAGCCAAAACTTCAGAAAATGATTCCGGGCACACCGGGCCTCGGAATCAGGTGCCGTCAGAAACTGCATTCTTGTAAAATTCCAAAGAAAATTAAGAAAAAAAAATTCCTTGAAATTTACGGGTCTTTACATTACTCCCACCACAGGGCTTTACGTCCCCGTAAAGCTACATCAAAAACTAGGGAAACAAAAGAGGGTACTGAGCACGCATCTGAGCCTCCCGCTCCCATGTGCTCTCCTGGAGATCTCGTGCCACCATCTGTTGCGCACAAGAGGAATTGATCGCCCATGTAGGACCCGCTCCTGTCGATCCTCTATCTCCACCGGGACCTCCGTAGAAGTCGCCCCATCGTCAACCTCAAGCTCCTCAGCTGGAATACGTGGAAGATGTCGTGCACCCGGTGCAACTGAGGTGTTAGAGCCAGGCGATAAGCCACCTCACCAACTCTGCTGAGGACCTGGAAGGGTCCAATGAAGCGCGGAGATAACTTGTCGCCTCGGCCAAATCTCCGAAACCTCATCGGGTTGAGACCGTATAAGAACGTGTTCGTCACCCTCGAACTCAAGAGGTTTCCCTTTTTAGGTTAGAACTGAACTCAAACTCCTGCTGCCACAGGGGTAGGGTTGACCAACTCAAGAGTGATCGGTCACACCCTCTTATGTCTGAGTTTAACATGAGCTGCCCAGGGTTTCCTTTTCGCCGACCAAGGAAAACTCATTCCGACGTTTGCCTAAAACAGTCAACCGGGGTATGATTTGTGAATCAAAACCATACCCAGATCAACGTCGTAAGGCCTCTACGCTGCCACCAAGAGATTCCAACCGAAACTCTCACCTCGAGGTCAAATCACACCGTCGGCGTAAGCGTGATTATCGAGTCTCCTCCCAAAGGTATCTCCAGACGTGAGGGTCAAGTCTACGGCTTACCCGGAACCTCTAGGTCTGGGACATGATTCGTGGAAGGGTTGAATGATTGGTTCCTATGTCTATAGATATGGCAGCTCGTAGTAGACATAATTCGTACCCCGAATCATTCTTAGAGCTCCTGGGTCACACTCCTTGACCGCAAAGCAACTATTCTCCTCCCCAGCCCTCCTGCTCCCTGAGTCTGGCGGGGACTACTAAGTCGGGTGGTCGTAACATGTCGAAATGTACACCACCACATGCTGCTCTCCAAGCTCTGCTTCCACGTCTGCTACCCTGCAGATTCATCTGTCCTTAGCACTTCCTCCTCCTGAAACATTTTACACGCCCGAGTCTCTGAGACTGGCGCTAGTCTCCTGCCTTTCACTGCTAACGTTCACAACCACAAAGGTTCTCTCTAGCATCCTAGCATAGGTAGGAATGCATAGAGGAAAAGAAATGGTTCAGATGTCCTTTAGACACACTTCGCTCAGAAGTTCGAGTCTAAAGAACTGATCACAACGTAACCAACGAGTACCAAGATTGATTGGTAAGCCACGTTGAGTGCTCTGCTTCCGACATGTCGTACTGTCGAAGCTGTATTAGCTCCAGAAAACTCACAACCACCTCCTCAAGCCAGTCCTCAGCCGCCTACGAGTCAGGCTCACTTCGAAACTTGAGGGATTTCTGATGCTAAAACATATGTAAGGCACTAAGCCTGTGGGTCTCTGCTGACCAACAGGTAGTGACATAGCTGGCGCTCTACCCGTAGGTACTAATCCAGGTATCGGTTCGCGTACCGAAGCCTCGTTACTATAAGGACCAACCTCATGGTCACTCTCTGGAAACATCTGGAGCTAAGATCACCATCCGCTCTACTAGTATCCAAGCTAGGCGTAGAACTCTAGCATTCGTCTCCATCCAGTCCACTGCTGCCTGGGAAATCTGTCTCGCCTCGTATCCTCAGAGGCCTCTACTGCTGGAACTCGTGCATCGCGCTCTGCTAGCGTGCACCGTCAGCTAGTGGCATCTGCTGCCTAACGGGTGGTGGTGCTGCTGGTACACCACCCGAAGGTGCCAACACTGAAAAAGGGCCCTGCACTGGAGTCTCGCTGCTCGGTGGGCCATCATGAAAGAAACAACGTAACACGATCAAACGATTATACCTGGTGAGCTGACCTGGTTGAGCTGTTTTAAGGGGAAAAACCTTTGAAAACACACACGCAATCAGTGTTTTCGTGCACAAAGTCGGAAATCAGTTGTCAGGGTCCTGGTGTATGGATACGTCGGCCGCCCGCACCAACACTGGACTCCCTGAACCGAAAACCACACTCGGTACTCTCAACACTGTTGCTTCACAGAAAGAAACATCAGAGTTATAAGTTCTGCGGTAGAACCGAACTCCTTTGATACCAAATGTGACAACCGGGCCCCAGTGACAGCACAGCCACCCCGCCTTAACATGGCCGTCGGGTCCTGGCCTACCAGGTACCACCAAGTTGCCCCCGCAGACATGTGGGGCCCACCCCAGGGTCCACCCACATGCCTGAACGGGTCATCTGACTAATGACAGTCCCCACAGGCCAACACATGTCCTTTCCAGTGTGTTTTGTCCTCACTCACACACATCCTGGGAAACTTCCCAGAAGGTCACCCATCCTGATCACTACTCCAGGCCAAGCACGCTTAACTGTGGAGTTCTAATCAGACAGGCTCCCGAAAAGGAAGGTGCACCTTGTTGACATGAGTCATATCATTTAGTCATTTAACCCTTTATCATTTGGGGATGTTACATTTGGTATCAGAGGAGGAACCCAGCCTTAAGTGCTCGGTGCACTGCCTGGGTTGAGATATAGGGCCCACAACGAGGGCGTTGTGCTCTAAAGGGGGGGTGAATGTAACATCCCCAAATGATAAAGGGTTAAATGACTAAATGATATGACTCATGTCAACAAGGTGCACCTTCCTTTTCGGGAGCCTGTCTGATTAGAACTCCACAGTTAAGCGTGCTTGGCCTGGAGTAGTGATCAGGATGGGTGACCTTCTGGGAAGTTTCCCAGGATGTGTGTGAGTGAGGACAAAACACACTGGAAAGGACATGTGTTGGCCTGTGGGGACTGTCATTAGTCAGATGACCCGTTCAGGCATGTGGGTGGACCCTGGGGTGGGCCCCACATGTCTGCGGGGGCAACTTGGTGGTACCTGGTAGGCCAGGACCCGACGGCCATGTTAAGGCGGGGTGGCTGTGCTGTCACTGGGGCCCGGTTGTCACATAAGGGGTTGGACATGAAACAAGGTAGAAGTTTTGAATTTATCAAATATTGGTATTGTTTCGTACATTATCACCCTATGATGATGAACATAGTAGAAATGATGATGGTGAGAAGGATCATTAAACATTTTCCTTGATGAGGATCAATACAATGCTAATATTTAAAAATATTCATAGGTTGGAAATAGAGATCATAAAGTTTAAATTGAAATACTAAATTCCCAAAACAATTATAAAACATTACATTAATATAATGTTCATGGAATCTCAGTAGGATGATACATGGCTATATAATAAGGTATTAAATTTCTCAAAATTAAACTATAATGAAATTTTAGTTATAAGATTTTTAAACTGAGTATGTGATCCATAATTACTAGAACCAAATTATTTTCTAATGATTCTAATATCTCATACTTATCCATTATTACTATAAGTATAATGATGTATATAGATTTTAAAAATAAATTATGGTGTGAAAATATGAAAAGAGGTATAATAGAATAAATTACATTATGTATTGTAGAAAAATATGTTAAGGTTGAATTATAGACTGATAATGAGTTGATGAAACAATTTCTCATACCAATAAGGGAATGTGAGAACATAACCTATGATTTATAGTACCACTCCTAGAGAAAAATAATGGCCATAATTCATATTTGGTTTTTTTCAATTACCATACCATGTATGTAGATTTTATTATCATAAAATTTGACTCTTACTTGACAAAAAATGCTATGAAATCTAATAGGTAATTTTTAAGGAAACATGAAGTGCCACTCTCTATTATATCTTATTAATTATTGAGCATTACATAAATGTCTAGGAAATGTCTTCCACAATACGATTGTATATTATTATGGTTTATTACACCTTATCGTCCACCAAATGATAGTAGTTACAAAAGAAAGATTCATATATTAGAGGATATACTACATTCTTTCTTAATGGATTTCAAAAAAAATTGTTTTCAATATATTTGTAAAATCAAAAAGAAATAAATAATATTAAATTATAATATATATTAATATTTTTGAATTAAATATTAATTTTATTTTAACGTAAATTCTATATTCAATGGAATACCTTACACGCAACAACGGGTTTCTTTGAAATCTTACATTGCACACTAATAATATAATATTCTTATTTTAAATAGTAGTTAACACCTAGAATTTGTATTGGTGGGAATTAATAAAACTAACTTAAATATTATAATATATTTTTTTTAATTGTTTTTACATTCATCCAATAAATTTTAGAGTCTTAAAATGTAAATTAATCTAATTTTAAGCATAATTTACTTTAAGAGGACGATTTACCGCCTTCTGATCGAGAACCCTCATTAAATTTAGTTTTGGTCACATTTATATGTTATATTTGACAAAATATTATTCATATTTAGATTTGGGACATAAATTATTACTTTCAATAAATTTTTGTTAGTTTCCTGATAAAGTTCATTTTTAATGAATAGTGAAAAATAATGTATTTTTATTCAAAAATAAATTTTAATTAAATTTATTTATATAGTTGGATTATATTTTTATTTTTTTATAAAGTTTAATTAGAATATATTTTTACCTGTTAATCCAATTTTGGATATTGGAATTAATTTTACTTTGAAATTGGACAAAAACAAGTGTTAATCTTTTGATAGTTTTTTATTTCTTAAAAACACACTTTTTTGTTTTGACAGCAGGAATTAATTTTAAATTAATTTCTTCAACTTTTTTGTTTTGAATTTATAAAAAAGGATTCAATATTTGGAATTATTTGGTCCAAATTGTGTAAATATGTAACTTTTATTTTCAGAATTTTAAATATTTACTTCAGTAAATATATTATTTACCATGATTAAAGGGTAAATATAGTAAATAAGGGTAAAATATAATATTATAATAATATTAGATTACCCTAACATGTGTTCTAATCCTATTTCCTGATACATAGCTGACCATGGTCATCCATGGGTTTAGTATTTGACCCCATTGATCCACACGGGAGTAATAATAACACTTTATATTAATTAATTTAAAGTAATGAAAAAATAACACAAACAAATATCTTTCAGTAAATAAATTTTTACCTGGGTTTATACATGTTTTATTTTAGAATATAAATATTTTTTGGAAATCTAATAATATTTCATACATAATATGATTTTTTATATAATTTTTGGACTTCAAATAAATTAAAATATTA
Organism: Viscum album; assembly: GCA_963277665.1. NCBI lineage: Eukaryota > Viridiplantae > Streptophyta > Magnoliopsida > Santalales > Viscaceae > Viscum > Viscum album. Next base: position 1,703,833,836 of record OY728143.1, on the reverse strand, counting down.
ATTCGACAATAATGATTCAATATTTACCTCATTAATAAATGATTAAAATAAATAATATTATAACTATTAAAATAATATCCAAATCCTATCCAATTCTTATTGTATTATTTTATTTCAACCATGATTCATGTTAAATTTTTTATTAATGAATATTTGACCTTTTAAAATATAATATTAGGTTATAATAAAATAATTGTTTCAAACATTCTTAAAGAGCCCCTCCTCTCTCTTATAAAAATACCTCACATCTAACTCATTCCTCACACTTCTCATGCATTTGACTCATGCAAGATCTACTTCAATAATCTCCCAAGATCCCTATATTCATCCTAGAAGACTTAAATTAGGAAGAAAATACTCTTAGAAACCCTTTTGGTTCAAACCAAAGGGAGTTACCCAATTAAAAAGTAATCTCTTCTCTTAAGTTCTTTTGTTTTATTTTACTTCTCCAAACCCATAAACACTTTTTATTACTTTATTTTATTAAAACCCCCGTATCCAAAATAAAATATTATTTTTTATGAGATTTATTTTAACTAAACTTACAAACAACACTATATAATCTGTAAGTAACATAATGTTTCTTTGGATGGGAAACTAACGCCTCGCGAAATGATGATTGTTCAATTAACTCCTACCACCACTCATGGTGGACATTATGATATAACTGTATTTATATATGATATATATTATGTTTATTTTTTATTTATGATTCTATATTTTTTAATTATTTCATACTTATATGGTTTCCATAATGGGTAAACATGATAATTTCATTTTAGGAAGTGTGGACTACCACCCCCTCAAAGTGATATGACTCATTAATAACTTATGTACGATGTATAAAGGATGGATTTCATGATATTATATATGATATTATAATGTAATTATAATATACATATGTATCATTAATTTTTCATTCCATTAAATATTAAATAGAAATTAAAGTAGCGTTCATGCGTACGTACGACGTACCGTCTCCATGAATGGTGCATTTCATTTCTTATATACAAATGTTATGTACTAATATAAATACATATATATACTGGATATATATGATATATAAATAATTAATATCATTCTTTATATAATGAATTATTGACCAGATTGATAAATTTTAATTATAACAAGTTCATTTTAACTCAAATTCTGATCATCGACGAAATGTCTGATATGAACTCAAATAATTGAATAACTGTTATTTCAAGTTAATAATTGATATAAAATTAATAATAAACATTAAATATGTTATAAACCATTCATAAATTAACTTAAATTTGTTATTTAGGAAGAAAAAGGATCATATGTGTCAAGTTGGACACGAGGTAAGGGATTTCATATCTCATTTTTAATTCTGTGACATTTCCATTGTTCACCGCTCATTTATTGCATGTGCTGTATTTTATACTACCATTTGATATATATTATCATTATTATATTTATATTCATGGTATTCTGTGATTAATTTGGTGATTATTAACTTTTTCTCATACGACATGATTAATTACAACGTGGTAATGGTCGTTTCATCCTTTCTCATTTTTGAAAAAATTGTTTAATGTTGTTATGAACTTTTAATTTCAATTATAAATATTGAGGTATGTTTTCCAACCTACCACATACTGTCCTTTTTATGTTTGAATGATGGGGGACCCCTTTCTCTCTCATTAAATACCTCCCATGTACACCCGTTACTATGAAAAAATTCTGAAAGGAATTTCTCTCTCCTCATTTATATTCAAGAAAAACTTTTCTATCATGAATCAAATTTGAATTTCATTTGTTGGGACATGTATCTATATGACCCCTTACATTCTATGTCATGTAAATATATTGAAACACCCATTTCTCTCTCATAAACCATTTTTATGAGTTCTTTTTCCAGGTCGTTATGCTACCGAAATTGCACCGTGCTTTTCCAAGCCAAAGTCATTGCGTAGTTAATACCATGCTCATTTCTTTATCAATTGTATTCAACTTTAATCACATTTACTTATTGTTTAAATATTTTTCATGTACATATTCTACAATAATTTAACGTGGAATAAAATATTATGTTAAATGATTCAATGTTTTATGATCCATATGGCACACTTATGCATGAAATGTAATGTTTAAGAAGGGTGTGCCCTTATAGCGCTACAATGCATTGGTTAAAGTGTAGTATCATGATATGTCATTTTCAATGTTTGTTGAATCATTATAATTCAAGTGCAATAGGGTTTTACTCATTCTACATGTGCAATGAGGATTTACTCATGCTCCATGTTTAATGAGCCTTGGCTCATACTAATTCAATGTTAAGTCTTTTTGCCACATTTCCATGTTATGATTTTGATGATTTATCATGACTTTATGTTTATTCTTCTGTTGTTATCTATTAATATTATTATTGTCTAACATGTATTATATTCCTCATGTTATTCCACAATTATTCCCTTACTGGGCTTTATAGCACACCCTTTTCTTATACATGTCCTCAGGTGATCCCATGCAATGATAAGTACGAGGGAATGTAGTGGTCATGTAAAAGAATTTTTCAATAAAGATGTTGTTTTTCATGTTTTAAGTGGTTATTTAATGATAATAAGCATCAAAGACACTAGACCTATCAATATTCTATGTTTTATCAAGTAAATTTTATGTAATAAATTATGTTTAATCGTGTAATAAAAAGCTTGGAGGTTATAGTTGGTATCAGAGGGAGGTTTAGTTATTTTTGGGATTAGGATTACAAAACCTTAGAAAAGACTTTGAGAAAAGATTAAGTATAATAAAAACATCCCTATGTTTTGGTGAGTATTGAGTAAGTGTTTTATCAAGAAAATACATCCCTATCTGGATACGAGAAGAACTATATTAATGTGATGGGATGAAAATGAAAGGTATAAGAATTCCATTAAGGTTAAAACATGTTAGGGTTATTTTTTTTTGTTTTATAAAAAGGACAACACGTAGACCCTGTGACAACCCTTCGTGTCAGACCAAGTTATGGGAATCAAACCCACAACCAAAGTAAGATTGGGTTTTATCACCTGCCCGGGCCTACATGAAGTCCCTGGTTAATATAACATATTCCTTTTAGTAAAATGATTTTATGTATCAAGAATAAGTTGATTTTGGGAACATATGTTTTATTATATGGGTATCCTTAGTATTGGAAAATGACTTATGGATTAAATGATAAATGTTATTTTTGGAAGATGCTTTCTCTTTTAGAATATTATTTACCTGAGGAAAATAATATACTATAGGATTTCAATTGTGGTGGAATGGTTGAAATTTTTTATTTTATAAGAATATATTTATTTATCGTATACATATGGTGATTTGGGTTATTTCTGGAAAATTATTAACCTACCATAGAGAATATGTGATAGGTTAATTACACTTAACTATGAGACTTTATGAGTGGTCGGTGTTATTTGGAGATAAATTATAAGAGTTTTTATCAAAAATATGTGATTAAATCCTTCTGATTTTTTTGGTTTCAATATTAATTTTGGATTATTTTGAAGAATTTTAAGGATGATTGTGTATTTAATGGTCTTTCAAGAACTTTTGGAACTTTTTGTTGAATTTTTGAGATTATTAGTAGTATTTATTTTTATAAAGGATTATCTTTTTTGGGGATTATATAATCTTGTACTAACCATCATTGTTTTAGTTGATGTCCAAAGAAAAGGGAAATATACTGTTCTTTTTTTGTGGATTATGTGACTCTCTTGGAAAAGATTCTTGTGCTTTTATGTGACCAAGTCTTTTTGAATGCCCATTATTTGGACAAAATATCAGTTTTTTGTAGAAACTTATTAATGGAAGACACTCTTCATGAAGGTAAGTATATTTCTATTTGTTTTTATTCTATGTAGTAAATGAATTCCTCAAAATTATTAAAAGGAACTTATAACAAAAAAATTTTTGGTTTACATTCCCTACGGGGTGATCAAACACCATTTAACACATCATAAATTTTTGATTTTCATGTGGTTAACTTTATCCTAATCATGTTTTCTATCACTCTCCATTAGAAAATGACCATTTGTTTTCACTTCCATTTCCATGTTTTCCTATATGGAATAATAGTATCATTTAACTCGGGTGACCTTTGTACTTCGCTTTCTTTATTTTAAAGAGATAGTTTTACGGACTCTTTTTCCAATGTGGGACATTCAATGAAGTTTCCAAGACAAATTTTAAAATTACGAGGACACAATATCCAAAAGGGGTGAAGAATGTAACATCCCAAGGAAATAAGGAATATTAAATTTTCATATTTATTAATATTTTTTGAATTAAATATTAATTTTATTTTAAAGGGGATTCTATATTCAATGGCATACCTAACACACAATAATGGGTTTCTTTGAAATCTTAAGTTCCACACTAATAATATAATATTATTATTTTAAATAGTAGTTAACAACTAGACATTGTATTGGTAGGAATTAATAGAACTATCTTAAATATGATAATATATGTTTGTTAAATGTTTTTACATTACTCTAATAAAATTCAGAGGCATAAAATGTAAATGAATCTGATTTTAAGCATAATTTATTTTAAAAGGACGATTGACCACTTTTTGATGGAGAACCCTATTTAAATCTAGTTTGGTCATTTATAAATGTTCTATTTGATAAAATAAAATTATTCTTTAGAGTTGGGATATAAATGTTTACTTTGTGTAAATTTTTGGTATTTTTCTCATAATGTTTATTATTTAATAAATAGTGAAAAATATTGTTTTTTAATTCAAAAGTAACTTTTAATCTAATTTATTTATATGGATATATTATCTTTTTAATTGGTTCTAAAGTTTAATTAAAATATAGTTTTTCCAGTTAATCTAATTTTGGAAATTGGAATTAATTTCACTTTGATATTGGACATAAACAAGTGTCATTCTTTTGATAGTTATTATTTCTTAAAAACACTCATTTTGTTTTGACAGCAGGAATTAGTTTTAAATTAATTTCTACCACTTATATGTTTTGAATTCAGAAAAATATATTCCATATTTTTAATTAGTAGGTCCAAATTGAGTAAATAGTTATCTTTTATTTTTAGAAATTTTAAATATTTACTTCAGTAAGTATTTTATTTACCATGATTAAAGGGTAAATATAGTAGATAAGTGTAAAATATAATATTATAATAATATTAAATTACCTTAACATGTGTCCTAATCCTATTGGATGATACATAGCCGAGAATGGGCATCCTTGGGATGAATTGTGGACCCCATGAAGCCACATGGGAGTAATAATGACACTTTATATTAATTAATTTAAAGTAAAGACAAAAATGACATAAACAAATATCATTTAGTAAAAAAAATTTACAGAGGGTTATATAAGTTATATTTTCAAATATAAATATTATATGTAAAGATAAAAAGATTTTCTACATCATGGTACATTTTTTATAATTTTTTTACATCAAATAAATTAAAATATTTATGACACAATAATGATGCAATATTTACCTAATTAATAAAAGATTTAAATAAGTATGATTATAAATATTTAAACAATATCCAAAAACTGCCCAATTCTTATTGGATTATTTTATTTATACCAGGAGTCATATTAAAATTGTTAATATAGAATATTTTATATTTTGAAACTGAAGATGAGTACATAATAAAATAATTTTTTCAAACTTTCCTAAAGAGACCCTCCTCTCCCTTATAAGAATCTCTCACTTCTAACTCATTACTCACACTTATAAAGACTTTGGATCGTGCAAAATCTACTTCCATAAGCTCTAAATATCCCTATATTAATCCTAAAAGACTTACCTTAGGTAGAAAACACTTCAAGAATCCCTTTTGTTCAAACCAAAGGGAGATACCTGATTTAAAGGTAACGTCTTTTCTTAAGTTATTTTGTATTATTTTTCTTCTCCAGCCCCCTAAAATCTTGTTATTACTTTATTTTATAACAAAATTATTTCCCTCAATGTACTAGGGTCTTGTTATGATAATTATTCAAACTACACTTACACACACCTTCATCTAATGGGTAACGAACATAATGTTTCTGTGGATAGAAAACTAACACCTCACGAAATGATGATTGTTCAATTAACTCATTCCACCTCTCATTGTGGAAATTAGGATGGAAATATATTTATATTTGATATAAATTATTTTTATGTTTTCCTTATGCTTCTATTATAGAATAAGTTTGTGGTTTACGTAATGGGTAAACGTGATAATTTCATTTTATGAAGTGTGGACTACCACCCCCTCAAAGTGATATAACTCATTAATACCTTATGTGGAACGTATAAATGATAGAGTTAATGATATTATATATGATATTATACTATAATTATAATATAACCATGTATTATTAGGTTTTAATTCTATTAAATATTAAATATAAATAAAAGTAGCATCCATGTGTACATACGACTTACCGTCTCCATTAACATAGCATTTCATTTCTTATCTCCCAATGTTATGTACTAATATAAATACATGTACATAATGGATATATATGATATATATGATATATATACATCATTAATATCATTCTGGATATAATTAAGTGTTGACCACATGGAAAAATTTCAATTATAACAAGTTAATTTTAACTCAAATTCTAAACATTGACAAAATGTCCGATATGAACTCAAACAATTAACTAACTATTATTGCAAGGTAATAAATGATATAAAACTAATAATAAAAATTTAAAACTTTATAAAGAAAACATAAATTAACTTATGTTTATTATTCGGAAAGAACAAGGAATATACAAGTCAAGTTGGACACGAGGCAAATGATTTCTTATCTCACTTTTAATTCCGTAAGATATCCATTGTTCACAACTCATTTATTGAATGTGGTGTATTGTATACTGACATTTGATATATATTATCATTATTCTATTTATATTCATGGTATTATGTGATTCATTTTGTGGTTATTAACTTTCTCTCATATGACTTGATTGATTACAACGTAGTATGGATTTTTTCTTCCTTTCTCATTTTTGTCCAATTTTATTAATGTTGTTATGCCCTTTTAATTTCCATTATAAATGTTGGGATATGGTTTCTCACCTCCCTAATAATTACCACTTTATGGTTGAATGACGGGAGACCCATTTCTCTCTCATTTAATTCTTCCCATGTACACCTGTTACTATGTCGAAATTCTAAAAGGAATTTCTCTCTCCTCATTTACATTCATGCAATTTTTTTGTATCATCAATCTAATTTCCATTAAATTTATTGGGATATGTATCTATATTAACCCCTTACTATCCATGTCATGTAAATATGATGAAACAACCCTTTCTCTCTAATCAACCTTTTTTATGAGTTCTTATGTCACTCTGTTATGCTGCCGAAATAGCACCGCTTTTTTCCAAGCCAATGTCATTGTGTTGTAAATACCATGCACATTTCTCTATCAAGGGTATTTACCTTTATTAAAATTAACTTATTGTTTAAATATTTTCAAATACGTATTCCACATTCTTTTATTGTGGAATAAAATATTAGGTTGAATGATTGAATGTTTTATGATCCATGTGGCACACTTATGCATGAAATGAAATGTTTAAGAAGGGCGCACCCTTATAGAACTCCAATGCATTGGATAAAGTATAGTATCATGATACATCATGTGAAATGGGTGTTGACTGATGATAATTCAAGTGAAATGAGTTTTTACTCGTGCTTCATGTGTAATTAGGTTTAACTCATGCTCCATGAGAAATGAGGCTTGGCTCATGCTAATTTCATGTTAAGTGTTGTTTCCACATTTCCATGTTATGATTATCATGCTTTATCCTTCCTTTATGTGTATGATTCTTTTGTGATCTATTGATATGCATATTTTCTAACATGTATTGTATTCCTCATGTTATTCCATGATTATTCCCTTAGTGGGATTTATAGCTCACCCTTTTCTTATGTATTTCCTCAGGTTATCCCATGCAATGCTAAGTACGAGGGAATGTAGTGGTCATGTAAAGGCATTTTTCAATAAAGATGTTGTATTTCATGTCTTAAGTTGTTATGTAATGATCATAATCCCCAAAGACACTAGACCCCTGGATATTCTATGTTGTATCATGTGAAGTTTATGTACTAAATTATGTTTAATTGTGTAATAAAAAGTAGGGTTGTTATAATATTCCTTTTGTTTATCATATAACAATGGTTTCCCCTTTATCATTGTAATGTAACCATAAGAGAATCTATATGGGTAGAAATGTTCAACACAAACATTATATTATTTTTTTAGTAAGGGGAAGATATTGGTGCAATATTTTTTCTAATAAAACATATAGAATGTTCAAACTAATTAGTATGTTTAGAAATTGGTACAAGTATGACAAAATATAATTTCATTCAACCATTGGTGATATATTTAATTTGATGTTTGTAAAATGGTATTCTCTGAAATATATCCACGGATTAGTATTGTGTGATTTGGGATAAAAGTGAAGTCGATCCTTAAATGAATTAGGCTTATCAGTATTATTGATTGTATTAGAGATTCAACATATTCCATAGTGCTTCCATTAAACCTCTATTGGATGTATGACAGGTTCTATGTATTATTTTCAGGATATATATACATGAACAACAAAATTTACAAAACTCATAATTTTATAATTGTATAAAACATAACTTGTGAGTAACAACCGGTGAATATTTTTCATAAAAGATAAAAGGTGTTTCAAAACAAGACAACTCACGTAATCGACATTCTCTGGTGAAACCATGTGTTTTAAGAGGATACATGGTAACCTAAAGATGAAATAAGACAAATTTATCCTCTCTTATTCTGATTAGATTAATAAAAAATTTATTTTGTAATGATTTTAAGTGGATATAATGCAACATAGCCCAATTTTAATATGAATTTAATGAAATTAAATAAATATTTCAAAAAATAAATTGTTTCACATGCAACACTAAACCAAAAAAACCAATATGCATTTTATTATGGTGTAATTATGTGTATTTAATTATATTGTTATAAGATAGAAATTGAATTAAAATGTATAAATCGGTGTACCAAAATTATGAAATATATGTATAAAGAGATAGAAAATCCATTATTGACACAAATTCACTAATATAATTCAATTAGTGTATCAAAATAACTTACAAGAAGACTTTATAATTGAAATTTTATTTCTCTAATAATTTAAATTTAAGAAAAATACATTTTTTACTTTATGAAAATAAATATATTATTGATAAATGATTTAAAACTACATTATTGATTTTAATAATATCATAAGACAAATTTAATTATATAGTTTAAAATTAATAAGAATAAAACCAATAATATTTTAACGTTCATTTTCCTATAAATTAAATATTTCATTATATTACATTTCTATATATAAATGATAAAAATTCTAAATTGTAGAAATTATATTAGTGAAAAATAATAATTTATTACTATGTAAGAAAATATTAGATTTGGATTAATTTTAATGTTTTTTCAGAATGATTAATTTTCACGTGAATAGTATAAAATATCAGTTTTGTAAAATCGATGAATTCTATGATATCATTTGAATATTAGAATGACACAAAAATTAATGAATCCTTTTCCATATATTTTTTTTTAATTTAATGATTAAAATTATATATCTGAAATATTATTATTAATTTACAAATCAATAATTGAAATTTAGAAATTAAATTAAAATTTTTTTAAAAATATTTTATACTTTATATAAATATTATTTTAGAATTATTTTTTATCACTTTTAGAAAAACAGTTTAATTACATTGATCTAATATTTTTAGTAATACAAACCAAATTATGTAAAAAGGCTATTTTGAATTTTTTTCATAACAATATGATACTGATGTAGGAAAAAGAAATGTTGCCAATAAAAATTAAATTAGGCTAAAATGTTAGATTATTGGAAAAGACGTAAATATTTCTAAAAATATTTTCATTTGTGTGCTTGAGATGTTGATATAAAATGACGCACCCATTATCCATTATTTTCCAATTTTAGATCCATAATTTTTATCTAGCTAACATTCCATTAACATAATGTTTTGAGTACATTCCAAATTTCCTCCCCTGCTAAATAAAGGATCCCATGCCCAAATTATTTCAGAACACATGAGATGAATTTTATCTCAACCAAAATTTTCCTAGACATCATAAAAACTCTCCCTGCTAATTTATAGGTTTTATTTTAACCAAAATGAAATTCTAAAAAGGTTTAATGATATTTCCTGAGGAATAAGATCAAAAATGTTAATAAAATATTTTCTATTTCATTTCCATTCTTTCATCTTATATATATATATTATAAACTTTGATAAAATTACATAAGTATAATAATAAATGTATCATTATAATTATGATATAATAACCATTCTCCTCCACCTTTTAATTCATAATAAAAATGAAAATGTTTCCTACATTATACGTAGACTATATCCTCCATGGATGATATATGTTGTTTATAAACACCTACATACATGGATATTTATAAAATTGTATTTAATGAGTACAAATTATATTTATAACATGATCAATGGTTTTTGAGGAAATGGAGTATTTTATTAATCAAATCATCTATTGTTAAATGAAAACATTGGTCATGTTATGGGCGGACAACCTCTTCCAGGGATGAAGTGTTTTGTTTTTCAAAAATACCTTCATGTATTGTTATAGAAATAATTTTACTATTAAATATGATGAAAGTATTTTATTATGACATATGTTACACACTATAGAGCTGAAAAAAATTGAAATTTTCAATATTTATTAATTGATTTATAACTGTAAATTACTCGATTCATCCTTGTCATTGATTACATATTTATCAATCATAACATAAACTAACATGGAATGATATTGAAAGTTAATAAAACATTATAAAATATAGAATTTATTAAAATTAGTAAATTTATCATGATTAATTTTTACCAAATAATTAGGATCAATATACTTATTACAAAAATTTGAAATATATGAAAATATTAGTAACATATTATGCTGAAAAGAAACTATACCAATCAAATATATGAGTGGAAAATTAATATAGTTGAAGTGAATACAAGATAATAGAAATGAATAAGGTTACAAAATATGTTTTTTTAATTATTTTATAATTATACAATTTTTTTAAAAATTTATATATATTTTTTCATAAATTTAATTATATTTGATAAATAAAATTTCATTAATTTCGTTTTGATTGATATTTTTAATCTATAAACTTATATTTTATTGAAATTTTTCCTTAATAATACATTTTAGAATAATATATATCATGATTTTAGTAATTTACATTTTTTTCTCAAGGACATTGTTTTGAATAATGGCTAAATAAATTTTTCTTATTTTATGGACTTCAATATCATTAAAAATAAATGTCATTAGATATATTTATCAACCCATTTAAATCATGTTTCTCATACATCTCAATATTCTATGATTCAAAAAACATTTTCCTTTATAATTTTGAAACCCAAATATTTATTTTTTATTTTTATTATCTTATTCCTCATAACCACTTTTTAAAAGTAAGTTTAGTATCATTTTATAGAATATATAATTCTATGAAAATATTTTTAAAAGTAATTTATTCCCAAATTCATGTCTCATATCCATCACTCCATCTTTTTTATGTTTTTCTTCATTTTTTTCAATGATCAATCACTTGGGATTGTTTTTAAATCATATTTTATAATGGTTCCCCAAACAAATTTTTGATGTTTTTGATCTCACAAAAATATATAACATTTTATGAAAATTAAATAATTAATTATAAAATAAATTTTGAGGATTCGACATCAATTTTACTCCTTTTATCCAAGGTAGATGAAAATGATATTGTTATTTTTTGAATCGACCTCTAAATTTACTTTTGAAAAATTCCTTTTGTGTGATTAGATTTTAGTATCAATGGATATAACACATTATATTCTTCTAAATGATGCCTATTGATAATTAAATTAACCCCATTTAATTTCAATGGGTTGTTTATGAAATGATGAAAAATTTATTTCTTGTGGTATGCATATTTATGGATGGTTATTATGATATAGTTTGGATCTGTTAATCTATTGAGATGGTTTGGGCCCCTTATGGAACTGATACATTTTGGGTTTATTCAAAATATATGTTGGGTTGGGTCTATTAAATACCTATAATACATTGGTTTCTATTTTATATCTCTGTATATAAAAAATTATGAAAATTATTGGGTTTGTTCAAATTTTAATAGTGGAAAATTAAATACTTTCCTCATAAAATAATGATTCCTTATGCTTATTTTTTGCCATTTTTTCTAAATGTGATAAATTTACCTAACACACCAAATTTTTAATATATGTTTATGATTATTCTATAAATAATAATATCATTTCCAAATTTTATAATACACTTTTCATTGTTATATGTTTGATATATTGAGACTAAATGTCGTTAAATATTACATATTTGAAGTTGATATTTCCTCATGTTCATTTTAATCATATTTTAACCATTACAATGTATCTCACATTAATGTGATCTAACCTATTGTCTTGAGATTATCTCTAGGGGATATAGATGAAATAATTTGAAATATGATTTTAGGTGGCTCCAATCCAACTATACTAAAACATCAGTTCTTAGGGTTTTGAGAATATTTTGAGGAATATTATTTAAAACATTAAAATAATATGTATATTTATCTAAGATAATGTCTCTTGGTACTGAATATAGTTGAATTGTTTTGTGATATTAGCACCATACATGGGAATCTAGGTATATGGTATTCCTATTTTAATTAAAGGAGTGTTTAAAATTTTTGGTGATTGTGACTAGAGAATTTTTTTTATATCCATAGTTATAGGATTGATTATATGAAATCATTTGATGTTTTTGTAATGTATGATCTATGTGATTACATAGTAGAGATATCACTATCGAGATACAAACATGTTTTTCTAGGTTTTTTCATAGATACAAAAATGGTTATAACCTCTAAAAATGTTTGGTTGGTATTAACTATATATTCACCGAGTGAAAAAATTTAATGAACCTCACTGCACATTAAGATTGAAAATCACATTAGATATTTTCTCAATAATTCAAATGATTTTTTAAAACTATTATAAATGATAATAATGGAAAATTAGAATGTAATATATAAATTCATAGGTTAGATAAAATAATTTGAATATAACCATGGATAACCTAGATTGGAATTGATAAAATCATAATCATGGTCTTTTATATACTTTGTGATTATATTTTTTTATTTTTATCATTTCCTTACATATATTTATTGATTTTTGTATACCCATTACTTCACTTTCTATTATTTAATGTGATTAATATTTCTTGTAGGAACCATAATAATAATTGTTGTGATTCAAAAATGTGCAGATTGGACTAACAAGAAACCTAATGAGATAAGGAATGATGTAACACGTATATTTGGTAATGATCACCCAAATATACAAACCTGTAAATATTATTCAATTCCAAGTGAAAAACAAGAACACAATGTGGAAGGAATAACCTGTTATTGGGTCCTTTATAATGATAACTAATACTCTATCAGTGCCTTTACACCCCACTAATCTATGAGAAACTGAAAAACATAATTGAGTATATATTCTATGTCGTTCAAGGATAAAACCATGAGAATGTAATTTTACCTGTTTATAATAATAATAGAGAGCCTGAACAATATTGAAATCTCATTAAGTATATGATTAGAAATGAAAAAGTATCCCTATTTTATAGTATGTGTTCCATAAATTATTTTCTACTAAATACTTTCCATTATCACTAATGAAAATTATTAAAAGAGAATTAATTTTTTTGAAATCAATGGATTGTTAATCAGTAGGAATTTCTGAATAAAACATGACAAGAAACCTATGATATGTATTTATTTTTCTCACTGACCCAAAAATTAAGATACAATGATTCTTTATCCCTTTTAAACCTTTTTTATAGAATTAATTTGCAATATGAGACGTTAGAAAATATGTACAATATGATCGATGTGCACTTAAGGTGGAAATAAAAACTACATAGTCTTTATTTTAACGAAAATAAAAGAATGGTAGAGTTTAATGAAATAGCAAATAAATAGTCTCATGGAATAAAGAAATTATAATACATTACATTCTAAATATATGGGGAGAATTACCCATGAATATTCATGAATAGAAATGTATTACATTTTAAGTGTATGATCTATGACAATAAATCAAATAGTTTTCAATCAGGTAGATATATTCAAATTAATAAAAAATCATGAAATTAATGACCCAACAAATTCTATACCCACACATGAATGCTTCATGTTCAAATAGTTCAGAATTTATGTGAGTGAAGGCCAATTCTCATTGTATATCTTGGTTAATGGGTGTCAATATCCTACAAAACTAAGGGATCATGGAAGTGATTATGAAATCACAAACACTAATGTGTACCATGTTAATAAATTGGTTAAAGGTACACTTATTATCCACTTGACATATATGAATTTCTTATTTGATTATAGTTTATCACATTCTATTATATAATACAGGTTTTATATGAATATTGGTCCTCCACCCTAATCATTGGATATAAAATTATTTATAAAAACCCTCAGTTGTTAATTAATTAAATAAAATGTAAATAAATAATATCTAATGAAGTTTTGTGGGAATATAATTCATATATATCAATTTCCCCTTCCATTAGTGTAATTTTATGAGATAGTATGCATTGAAAGGATTTATCTACATACTGATCATATCAATTTTTTTAAAAATGAAATATCATTTCATGTCTATAATAATCATATAACCTAATATCAATAAAATGATTATTATCAACTCCCTTTGGAGGTAAATCAATTAATTTGTGTCTTTATACAAAATAAAGTTTGATAGATGGATTAAACAATCCTAGAATAACTTATCATTGAGTACATGAAAATCATACTAAAAAATATTGATTTATTTTTTAAGGAATTACATGCCCTTACCTTGAAACATTGGGTTGATATTTCAATTTAATTATTTTATGGATGAGTTCATACATTTAATAGTCCTTATATAATGGGAATCATTGAGTTGGTATAATTAATGGATTTTATTTGAGAGAATCTAAATTATGGTTTTGTAGACTAAAGTGATTTTTCATACAGTGGAGAAGTCCTCTATATCAAAAATATTGTTGGATAAATATGTTTTCATGGATGATAAAGGAATTAAAAAGATAGACACCATAAAAAGAATCATTTTCCCCATATTATTGATTTATTTGATCAATATATAGGATATAAATTATTCCCAATTATTGATTATTTATATGGAATTTAAAAGTTAAGGGAAATATGAGAATATAAATAAAGGAATGTATCTAGAAAATATTTATGAACATTCAATTCTATTTAACACCCTTATGAATTATAAATTCCCCTTCTATATTTATGGATGTTAGGAACAAAATATTTAGATGTTATCATGGAAAATATTGTATATTTTTTATTGATTATAGTCATATATACTTAAATAGAAAGGTAATGCATGTTGGGAAATTTAATATTGAGTTAATGACCACATAGATTGGTAAATTATATTCCATGTTTTTAATGTGATAATTTTAACTACAATATGAATCATTTATGGGACATCTGATCACATTTTAGGTTATATCTATTGACTCAGATAAGATAAGCGTT
The DNA here is from genome assembly GCA_963277665.1 of Viscum album. NCBI lineage: Eukaryota > Viridiplantae > Streptophyta > Magnoliopsida > Santalales > Viscaceae > Viscum > Viscum album. The sequence goes on along the minus strand of OY728143.1, from coordinate 1,703,818,147 downwards.
ATTGAAGAATGATTGAGGCCAACCTCAATAATAGCGACCCAAATTTTTAATTATGGTTTATTTCTCATATAATAATAATTTCCAATATAGCAATAAAATGACACAATATGAGGCACTATATTAGAATATATATTTAACTACAATATGGTTGAATGAAGTTGGTGAGGGGAATATATTTAGGCCTTACCTTGTATATTTAATGATAGGTATATTTCAAAATTTTCATTTAAAAATGAAAACACTAAAAATTTGGAAACTGCTCTATGTTGAGGATCATTGATGAGATCTAGAATTTGATGTTGGAAACAAGGAATTTATTCAAATATCTCATTGGAAGGGAGGTGTTATATTTTGTATGAATGAGAAGCAATGACCTAGAAAAAATAGTCCCAATAAAATTATTTATCATATTGGGGCTTTAGATTATCATTTAATGCTTCTAGAAAACCTTTCTCATGTGCATGATGTGTTCCACTTATAACTATTTTTGAATTACACACATGATTAATCACATGTACTATTATATGAAAATATGTAATTCAAGCATTAACATTGATATGAGAAATAACTAATAGATATTTTGGATTGAAAATATAATGTGTGTTATAAAAAATCGACTCATATGGTCAATGTTTTGTGGAAAACCCATAAGTATCTAGAGGCAAAATAATATCTTGAAGATGTAATGTGGGACAAGTCCCACACTAATTTTCATATGAGTAACAATTTTTTAGGAATATTTTATTTTCAGTGGATAGAAATTAATAGTCTACAGTTTTAAAATTTATTAATTTACTTTTATTTAAATATATTATTGAATAACTTGTCTTACACACTAGACCAAAAAAATGAATAGTTTATGTTAAAATTATGTAAATTAAATCTAAAAATAATTTTCTTTTTGTTAAATTTTTTTGTTTTAAATATAATTATTAGATTTATGAAATATATGTAGAAATATAATTACATGACATTTTTAATAATATTTCATTACTAAAATTTTATTAAGGTATCCAAATTACTAATAAAATCATTTTATGATTAAAAATATATTTTTCTAAAAATTAACACTTATATGTTATGATATTTTATTTTAATGAACTAAATGTATTATGGTAAAATGATGATGAAATATATTTTTAATATGAATAACATAGTAACACTTAATTAATTATTGAACTGATAATAAATAAAAAATAGACTAATTAATATTAAAAACCATTTTCCTAGAAAACTGTTTTCACTATATTTTATGTTTCTATTTTAATATTATTGCTACAAAATTTTTGTAATTTATTTTTAAAAAATAACATCATTTTAGAACTCATAAATAAAATATTATATTTGGATGAATTTATGATATTTTCTTGGAAATATTTATTTTCAATTGAGTAGTAAAATATAATATTCTTTAAAATACTATAAATATTATGACATTATTAGGATAAAAGATTGAATTAATTATTTTTCAAAAAAATTTGTAAAAAAATACATTTTTAAAAACTAAAATTAAATATTTAAAATATATATTTTAACTTTATATATATATATTTTACTTTATAGAACCAAAATAATATGTTTCTAAATTGTGTTTTTATGTGTTATATGCTTATTATTAAGGGATTATTTGTTTAAATTTAATAAAAATAATATTAAGATATATTATAGTACTGTTAATAATAATATAAAATATATATTATAAGGTTGATTTTATTTTTAGGAATTAAAATTTTCCATCGAGGTAAAAATTATAAATTACAGAATTAGATGTAGATTATGTTTAGAACTTAAATGGAAATGGGCCTAAATATCACTAAATATTTTCTATAAATTGTTGATAAATGAGATTAATTGAAAAATAGTAACCCATTTCCCATTATTTTCTACTTTTGGATCCACCATCCCTTGAAATTGACATTTATATAATATAATGTTTTCAGTATTTAGAAATGTGACAACACTGTCACTTATAAAAGAATCCATTCATCGTCCCATATATCCACAGAACAAAATCCTTTAACATTGAAAAAATTACGAAACAATAACTCCCCAAATCACACTAAAAACTTATATAGGTTTTTTTTAACCAAAAAAACTTTCATTGAGGGCTCGTATGTTTTTCTAGAGCAGTAGGGTAACAACTCATAATCACATTTTTTCATTTCATTTCTATTATTTTTTCTCATTCCTCCTTTAAATATTTTTTACAAATTTTATCCAAACTACATAATTATAATATGTATGTTTATATTTTATTATGTTGATATAGCAACTGTAACACTCAAAAAATTTAAGATATTATACATCTCAATGGCTTGCTTAAAATGCAACAAAGGGATTTAAGTGAACCACACTATAATAATAAAATTTCATTATTTAATCTTCTATTCCGAGGATTTATGTATATGTATATGTTTAAAAAATTTATAAAAAATATATATGAAGGTCCTAATAAATATATATTTATTAGTTAATTCATTAGAAATAAGCACTCATTTTTAGTAATGTCATTTTATACTTTAAAAAACATATTTTCTTCAAAATAAATTCTTTTTTGTGAGAAAATATTATAATTATTTACCGAAAAATTTATAAATTATATTTCATAAAATGTTATTTCATTTTTTTAATAAATATTTCAATATTAACCAATGGTAATATTTTGGGATTTTTAAATGAAGATTTATTTTGGAATGAATAATAGAAAGTATCTATTTTTGTAAAAATAACATTACATTTAAATTAAATTAACAAAATAAATTTTAATTAGGTATTTAATTAACATAGGTATACTGTTGTTATATATTATCTAATTAATTACATATGATTCAACATTATACTTTATTTTGGTAGTTTATTTTTGGGGGAAAATACATTCATTAAATATTGTTTTTCATTATGTTTTATGAAATTATATTGAATGTAATATTAATCCAATTCAGTAATTTAACATTATTAAATGTACATAATTTTTTGATTCATAATTTTAAATGTAGAATATTATTTATTTCTAAAATTTTTATGAACAATTTAATTTTTTGGTGAATCATAAAATATACAGTTTTTATGAAATAAACAATCATTTATAATATCATCAAAACATAATTATGTTATAAACAATTATTTAACATATAAAAATAATAATTTATATTAATATAGTAAAAATATCATAAAAAATAAATCAAAACATATAAATTAAATTTTATTTAATGATAAATATGATAATAATTTTCATTGGAAACACATTGCTTTTGCATCGCTGGAAAAGTCTAATTTTCTTTCGTAAAGATATTATATAATAAAGAACAATAATTTTTCCTATTTTCAAAATATATATGAATAATTAATTATGATTTAGAATAATATATAATATTTTTCACTTATAAAAAAGGCTTCTCTAAATGTGTGTCTAATGCATTCACAAGGATAGAGAAATCAAACTAATATATTAAATAAGTTATCATCGAATAGATGTGAGAAAATATACATTTTTAATGAAAAAACAATAAAATCAACTAAATTAATATCTTTTATGATGGTAATATAATGGTAATTCATTGTGATGATATAATTATAATTAATTCTTATGCAACACCAATATAGTATTTATAATATTAATAAAAAATTAAATTAAATTATTTTGAAAATATAGAAAGTCATACTTTTTTGATGAGTAATTATGTTTCATAAATTTTATTGATTAATAAAACATGTTTCATTTTTTTTAAGTGTTATATTCAAATTAAATATTTATATTAGTTTATTTATAATCAAAATACATGAATATCATCACAAATGACATTATTTATATTTTATGAAAATAATATTTTATTAAATTATTAAAAAATTTATAAAAATACATAAAGAATAAAATAATAATAAAAAAAATATGAATTTTCATCCCCTATAAATTTATTATCATGTGATTACCTTATAGTTAATTGTATACCCCTTTGTGATTCAAAAATTCATTACTAAGGTTAAGGTTAAAATAGGGCTACATGAGATTAATCAAATAATGAGAAGGGACAAAATGACATAAAATCATCCATAAAATTCATTGTTTAGTTTTATTTAAAATATATCCACACAATATTTTAATATTCTCCATTTTGGATCAAATTTAAATGTAATTAATTTAATAATATTTGACAACATTGGAAAGTTACTTGTGTGTCACGTGATTAATTTATAAAAGGGAACCACCTTCCCTAAACTCATCACTCCTTTAGAGCCATTTAGTTATACAATCCACTAAAAATAAATCTTCCAAACATAACTAGCCACATTCATGTTTTTTATGGTCTTCCAAAAAGACTATTATAAGGGTCCTTAACAAGATATACAAAGGTGGTTTCACAGAGAGATGTTGATCATCGACTGTTGGATCATTGTTATTACTTCATTCTATTAACACATTAAGTTATGTCATAAAAATTATATTATAATAATACCAATATATCCCATAAATTGATATGTTCTTATTTTTATGTAATAATATTTTTCCATCCCCGTCACCGTCAAATTAGAAACATAACCATCGCTCTTGTGTACAATTGAATATCACCTCACAAAACGATGTAATTTTTTTCCATATCTAAATAAAATGGATAGTAATAATCATGTCAAAAATTAATATATATGACTCATAAGAAAATATATTAATTCTAAAAAATTATTATGTAATCTACTTTCATTCCCCGAAACCCATTATGAAATTAAAATGTTTCTCGCGCATGCCTAGGACCTATCACTCTTACGAAGAGAAGCAATTCATTTTCCATGTACAACATTTTTGAATAATTATAAAATGAATATAATGAGTAAATATGAAAATTATAATATTAAAATAATTATAGAGATTATATAACTATATCCTATTGAGAAGAACTGAAACATTCATAAAGAATCATATCTAATAAAATAAAGTAGGTAGCTCCCAAAAATGGAAATAATGAAGTATCCTTAAGAACATAGTGATAAAATGTTATTAGATGATCATATATATAATTTAAAATGTAAATATAGATCTAATATAAGTTAATCAAATTTTTAATACCATTATACATGATTTTATTTCACATTAAACTAAAGAGAGCCATATGGTATGATTTTTTTAACTCAATTTTTATTCATTGGGTTATGCTTCAAAATAATTTACTATGTTGTGCCATGATCAGTGTGAAATGACGTATGATTGTATTATATGGTATTTCCACATTTTATAAAAGGATTATAATTTTTATAAATATTCATTTCATTGATTAATTATCCCTAAAATAATATGATCTTGTCATGGATTTCATAAATCAATTATATTCCATTGAGTTATCTGACTTCATCAATTATTACATTATTCCATAATTATGTTTGAAGTAACATTTAATTCATATATATTATATTTACAATACTGTGGATTTTATTTTAATTTTTCACTTATTATTACATTATTGATTAATTCTCACCTCACAGATATGATCATTTAATGGTATTTCATTTCAATTTCAACTTCATTGAGATACATTTAACATTAGGGACATTTTAAATTTTTTATGGTGTATATATTTATCCATTTATGGAATTAACAAGAATATTTATCTATTATTGATGATTAATATGTCAATCCAATTTAACCATTAAATGGGTAACAATTTTTACTTTTCTAAAAGAGGAAATAGTTTTTATTAAAATCTAATTTAGTTTTGGTATTTCATATATCTATTTTCTTATTCTATTGATATTTAATGTGTTTTAAATTGTTAATTATAACTTTTCCTCCATTTAAAACTTAAATCATTCAAAGAAATATTTAAATGAAATGATACCCATATTTCTCCCTTTTTAGGTATCTTTTCTTCAACACACATATTTTTAAAAATTGTATTACAAAATTACATTAATTTTCTCAAATGATTAACTAAGTTATTTTTATTTAATTATTGAATTTTCAAAATTTTTGAAAAGATTTTTTATTATGATTCTTGAATGGATAATTATCAACATTCTTCATAAAAAGTGGAAATGTTGTTTTTTTCATTTTACAATTTACAGTGTTAAAGGATTTTACCATTTTTATAACCATTTTATACACTTTATATTATTTTACAAGAAAAAATGATTTAAAATTAATATTTAGGAAAACATATTTTAAATGATTCACATCCCATTCCATCTATTCTTTAAAATAATGGAATTTACAATTATATCTACTTTTCTAATGGAAATCTCTCAACTATTTGTTAATTATGTGGTCCTTAACATTCTATTGAAACATTCACATTATTACCATGATTAGAAATTACATTTTACATATATATACATATTATTTATATCATGTATATGATTATAAATTGAAATATAAACCATTTCTATATATTGTTTATTACATTGAATGTTATTTGACTGACTGTGGAATTATTGGAATTTGATATTCATTAATTAATAATAATATATATTGATAAGGAATATTATTTATGAACTAAGTGAATCATTCAATATATAGGGAATTATGATAACAGGTACTGAAGGGTGGGGCTCTAAATTATATATACAATCAATTTGTCTACAGGTCTCATGATATAACCATCTAGGACAACCTTACTAAAAGGTTATTCATTTATAACTACCAATCGTTTAAACTATCTTAATGTGAGGTCTTAATGGTAAATATATCATGATGTGTAAGAAAATAACAACCAACAATATTCATTTTATTAATTTATAATTCTATTATTATTATCCCTTAGATTATTTATATTGATATTATTCATGAATTCATTTTATTCTAAAATTATTGAATAAATTACATATTTTTTTGTTATTTACCTTTCCATGTAAAGTATTCGTTATATAATGATGATATATTCTGATATACATTACACTTAATGTGAATTTTTCTCCCCCATAATTTTGTTTCTTTTGACATTAAAATGAGGAATTAATCTATTAATGTGTTCAAGGACATATAAGTTTTAATTTTAATGTGTTTTATATTTCAATTCTAAGGTAAAATGGGAGTCACCTATATATAGGGATCATTAAAAATATTAAATAGATTTGTTCATTAAGATGATATCCCATTTATCTAATTCAAATGTAATAAAGTATACATTGTCTCTAGGTTAATGTGTGTGGGGTATTTACATTAACAATGATTTACCACTTTCTCATTCATTATAAAAATATATATTCCGTTAGTGTTATGTGTAGACTACTACTTTTATAGATGTTGTTTTTAATTTTTTATCACAAAATTATATGTATGTATAAAATTATGAATTTATTAGATAATATAATATTTATTACATGATTAAAAATAAATATGGGTAAATGTTTTATTTTATTAATAACACATACACTGAGAATTGAAACTTTTTCATGTATGCAGATTACAACATCCATTGACTACATATTTTGTTTTTCATCACACAATCATTGATAGTTATAAAAATAATTTTATGGTTAAATATGAGGTTAATAAAAATATTTTAAATTCTTTAATATTTTTGAATTATAATCAAAATTAAATAACCTTCAGAATATAATCATTTGATATTATCAAATTTCCCAAAAATAATCTTGTCACCAATTTCACATCCATGAATCATAACTCAAAGAATATAAAATGATATTGGATATTTATAAAAAATTTATTAACTTCAATTAAAAAAAAATTAATTATATTTTAATCCTTTCATTTTCATCAAAGAAAAAGGACTCAAATCCCCATTACAAAAATAGTTCAAAAATATCAAAATTTTCAACATCTAATGATGAAAATAAGTCATATATAACTAATTTTATTAGGAGTAATGATTATAAACAGTGTTTAATAATTGAAATATATTTGAATAAGGTTCTATAAAGCATTATTTAGTTTTTTATGTTTATTATACAATATTTTAAATGCAACTTTGGGAATTAGATAATATGTTTAAAGGTTTTCACCCACTCATGTTCGGTCCATTAAGAATAATCAAGATTCATGAAATATTTTCACATAAGTTGTTAGTGGTAGAGCTTTTTATTTAGTATTCATATAATTCAAGCCATGTTACTATGGATTTTCATTTTTTCTCATAGATGTTTTTTCAATGGATTATTATATCACTTTTTCTACTTTAATGAACATTGGTATCATAAGAATAAAACTTTATTAACAATAATATGAATCCTATTTGTTGATTATGTCTCCTACAGGTAAATATTCATACCTTCCAAAAATATTATAATTTCTTTTTTGAAAACCAGAATATATATTTTCCTATGTTTACTTCTTATTCCTCATTTCTAATTTTCAATAAGACGTTTTATTATACTTTTCTATATTGTGGGTTTTAGGTAATAAATTTTTTTAAATACATTTAATATATCCTTATTGTATTTCAAATTATGCTACCTAATTAATGAATTTATATTGATTTTATTTTAAAATTTTCTATTATTCCTTATTTTCGTAAATAATTTTGCCTTTTTTCTAAAAACCTTCATGAGAATATTTTTTTAAGGTAATTCTTAGCAAAATCTTCATTTGAAAATATTATGATTTATTATAAAATCTATTTTTATGATTTTTCATCCATTATCCTCTATATCTCTAATATATCCCTCTCCTCATGAGTAATATTTCACAAATCAATATCTAAATTCCCTAATAAAATATTCATATCTGGTAATTGAATATTTTATCTACCAATCAAACTCTGGATTACATTCTATGAATTACCTATTTAAAAATACTAAACACTCATTTCATTTACATTGGTTATTTATGATATGATAAATAATTTATTTCACGTGTTACACATTTGTATATATGATTATTATGAGGTTTTATAAATTTGTTATTTTCATTATATGTGTGTGGTCTGTTAAATCCCATATATGGGTTGCATTCATTAAACCCATACAATGATTTAGATTAGATAGATCCCTCCAATACATTGGTTAATGTTTTATATCTCATATGATAATGTAGTGTGAACATGATTGGTATTATTCAAGTCTTAAATGATGGTAATGGTTTTTTATCACAATGTAATGATTCCATATGATTTTTTCTGGACCATAAATTCTTTTTTGATGAATTAAATCAATGACCCACATTGTTACTGGTTATGTTGTTTCTAGGAAATATGTTATTTTATTTAGTATATGGGTCTCTTGGAGAACTGGGTGTTGAAATGAGATTATTTATTCATAAATATAATTAAGAAATTTTCATTGGATTTAAATAAATCATGGTTTTGATTTCAATGATTCAATTTTCTATGGGGGAATATAAAAAACATGGTGCCATTATAATAGCAACATGATTTTTAGTGGACTCCACCAGCATGTGATCCTCCACCAGGTGGCCAGTAGCCCACATAAAAGATTGTGATGTGCATTATGTATAGTTTTAGTGTGGGGGTCTTTTTATATAATGATCCAAATAATTAGTATTAGTTATAGCTCATATGTTTTGGTTTCATTAAGTGAGACTCTTATTATCTACTCCTTCGATGACATCTCACTGAACTATGATGGATATTTTGAAAACTATTGGTGAATCCCAATGAGATCCTCTATTCATCATCAATCATGAGCACCCATTATCTTCATGTGGTGAAATATGATAGTTTCATTAAGAGTGTATGATTCCTATTAGTATGATTTTAATTTTTAGATCTTTTGATGTCTCAAATAATTCAACACTCATCTCCATGATTATCTTGATAATTGTTGGATCTTTGGATTGATTTCTATTAGAGAATTAGAAGAAACTTTATCTCCATCTTGGTGGAATTTTCTATGAGTTATGGGAATTTTATTGACATGGATAGAGGATATCTCTTAATGATGAAAACATGTCTTTTTTGCAACATTTTTTTTGAATATAGGTACCTTGGTGTGTTCTTTTTGTGTTTTTCAATGAATTGAGTTCAATCAACCATAGTATTGCACAATTGAATTGGGTTTTAGATATTCCATAGAATTATGAGTATGCTGGGTGTGGCCAAAACACTATTGGATGATGTTTTAGCTAAGTTATTTTTCTTGGTTGAATTATTATTTATTTTTTAATATAATTATATCAAATTTTCCTTTTTTACTGTTTCTTGGGTGGTTATTCAGAATAATGTCGAATGTGTGTTTTAGATCTTCCATGTATGTTTATTCATTTTTATGGACAAGTTTTGAAGCTCTATATCTATTTTGGTATTTCATAAATCAACCATGGGTTCTGATTTTTCACGTAAAATTTAAATTATTTTTAATTTAGTAATTATTATTTATTTTTTATTTTTTGAGTAATGAGATAAAATGTTTTTGTTATTAATGGAGGCCAAAATTAATTGGATGGATTTGAAATTTTATTGGTCTTGTAATGGATGTGAGTTTAATATTTTCTTTGTTATGATTTCATGTTTTATATACCCGTAGGTTTATGGTTTTTAATGGAATGTGATATGAGGTTTTCCAACTTGGGTGAATGACCTATACATCATACTTGTGTTTTGAAATTCACGTAACTATTAATTAGTTAATGAGGAGTAAGTCATTACTAATTAATGAACATATAAATAATGCAACTGAATGATGTTCTAATGGCTACGGTAGACCCCTTCAAACTAACTAAATTTTGGATGCTAATGTCTGTCGTTATTGATCACATGTTTCTGTGTGTGTTTGTGTCTAACTAGTGAGATTTATTCCAGGTTTTTATCACATTTTTTCTCTATATATCCCATGTAACCCATGTTTTTTATGACATGTGAGAATATATATAGACTTTGAATCCCATGTCTGATGTTTTATCAGATGTTTGTGTGTGTTTATAACCCTTGAGATCAATATTTTATTTTTTATCTCAAGAAACTGTGTGTGTGTGTTTCAATTAATACCCATGGTTCTTTTATTATCACAAGTATTTTTTGTGTGTGTGTAGGCCATGAGACCCATGTTTTATGTTGGATCAATTGTGTGTGTGTGCAGACCATGATATCAATGTTTGATATTTGATCACATGTGTGTGTGTGTGTGTTTGTTTCGATAATGAGACCTATGGTTCATGATTTTCCACATAAAGATTGTTTCTATCACAATGGGATGTATCTATGATATCTTATCGCATGTGAATCTATTATGGTTATTTATCTTTCCAAACATGACTTTATATTTTTTTATCATTTTGTATCTATGTATTTCATGTCTTCATCCTTTTTCATCTATGGTTCAGTGTTATTTTTGATCTATATAGACAATCCTCTGAATTGGAATTGGTATATGCTACACCAGAATATGTGTTAGTTATCCCTTCGTGTGGTTGTGTCATACAAGTTTTTAGACAATCCCATCTATGAGAATGTGTTAGATACGGCTATTTAACATTAAATAAAATATCTAGATAGTGAATGTACATTAGGTTTTTGGGGAATATTGGTATGTAAATCACAAATATAAATATTGGTGTTTCATTCATTCTTCATAAATTCCTATTAAATATTATTATTTTGAAAATTGTACATCACATGGTTACATTCTATTGAGATTATAACATGCATGTACACTGCATTTACCAGTTCTTTACTGGACCACATTGGTGGTTCCCAAAAAAATTTATCTGAAAACTTTATTGGGAACCAATATCACTTAGGTACCTAAGTGTCCCACACATCATACACATACAGTTTGTGTTTATTCATGGGTTTCATCATTGGGTGGGATTTCCAACTATGTGTCTTGTGATGGGATATAGTTGTAGCTAGGATTTGGATTCAGAACTACATTGTTCTTATTTTTATATATATTTTTATATGTTAATATACTACTATAAAATTAGTGTCAATGTATTTAAACTTGATTATTTCAGTTTGTTGTTTGTGTATTCATTCATTACAACTGGTATGATTATGGTTTTTAAGTACTCTATTTTTAAGCTACATGTTTCATTCTTTATGTATTTCAGTTCAATATGATTCAGGGTATTGTCTCCAAATTATTTTCATTAAAACGTTTCTAGTAGTTAGTATCCTCTGTCATAGGATGACGATAGACTAAGGTCATGTGTTACATCAAATCAATCATGTTCATTCAGGTCATGTTGTACAAACGTTGTTAAAGTTGTCTTATTTTCTTGATTTGTGAATTTGGTAGATGTTTAACATTGAAATCTGTCACATAATATTATAAAAATCATTATGGAATTCGATGAACACCAATTTTTGGGGAATTTTAGTTTTCTTAGGAATAGGATTGATGTTCATTGTGTTCATGATTACTGTTATAGGATTTCACCTTGTTTGATGCACATGGATTTGGAGGTTTTTTATTTTATATGAATTTCTATCGTGGATATATTATCAAGCTGTATAACATCCATAAAATTTATTAATAAAGGATTCACATGGAAACTAATATAGTTGTGTGTGATTCTGTTGATGATAGAGGAATCAACTACTTAGTATCAACAATATATATTATGTTGTTATATATGAGTTATCTGTGACATTATTTCAGCTTTACCCCAATTCTTGTCTACTTCTAATGGAACATAATGTTAGACTATGCTATGGTGAACCTTGGCGTCGATGAAGATCATGTAGTCTATCTATGAAAGTGAAATGAAGTGTACCATATAATTCATTTTCAAGTATTAATTTCAATGATAAATAATATTTTTCATGTAGCAATTAAATATTCCTAGTTATTTAATGTGTCAGATATAAACTATATTGTCTAATAAAATTATCACCTACTAGAATTTTGTTAAATTGTAATAGGTTTAGATGGATCCTAAATGTGGTTAGTTTAAGGTAAATTTCATCATGAAATATCAATTTAAATGATCAAACATGATGTTCCATGAGTTATGACCATAGCGAAGAATTGTTTTGGACTTATGGAAAACCTCACGTACATAGATATGTGACTCTAGATACATGGATATTGGTTCTTCATGAATATTTTGAGTAACCCAAGTAGGAATTTCTTCATGTGAATGGATTTTTGTGAGTTGTTCATGAGAGATAGAATGTAATTTTAGAAATTTTATCTACTTTAAAGTAGTATTTGGATGTCTTAGAGATGGATCTTGAGAGTTTCCTCACAGCCTTGGTGTATGTAGAACCTTGGGTGATTCCATTCCAATTGCAAAGTGGAGTTTTGGAGAGCATGGATTCTTATAGATTTGATTTTAATCAAAAAATTTTCTTTGTATGTTAGTTTGGAACAAGAAACACTTTGGATTATATATGAAGATCATAGGTGGTCATGACTAGGAGGTTTAGATCATGGTTGGATTATTAGTGGATTCAACTGATAGCCTTGTGAGGGTAGGTGGGCAAGAAATCTCGGTAGTAAGAAAATACAAGTTCTAAATTGGACCACTGGGTGTTCTCTAATTAGGTGGAGTTTGAACCTTTTAGATCCTGGAATAATAAAATGGGGAATTATTACATGCTAAGATGCTCGTGAACCGTTTAAAAATAACTCTTTTTAGAGAAAAATGTGGTGATTTTATTCCTCACTAGGAATCCTTGAATCTTGATCATTCATGTTTTTGATATTCATGCAGTTGGTTGAATCGATTGAAACGTAGTGGTAAGGTGACTATTGAAATGGATTAGATTCTATAGAAGAACCCAAAGGTGGTATTGGTGGTCGATCAGTGACGCCCTTGGTTCATGGTCACCCCTATTGTTTTCAACCGATGAGTTTTTTGTGAAGTTCATAGGTCCAAGTACCTAGAGATTTTTTTTTCTAAAATGTATCTATTACATTAAATGACATCAATAATAGATCGATGTATCACTGTGTGGTTAACCATGTTTTACATTATTGAAAATACTATAGTCTGAAATAGATTCTTTCATGAAGGGATAATAATTTTTGGCACGATGCTTATGATACATGAATTGGATGATGTAGAATGTAACTCGAACTGGAAATGGTCATTGAATATAGTTAATTGTCTTCTATGAAATCCATTCATTTATAGTGCATTGTGTCCTTCTTTGAAATCATGCTCAAATATATGATCACACATAGAAATTTCATTCTCAAATGAACTAGTTGGGGGTTGATAGACTTATGAATTCATTGCAAGTTCCAGATATGTATACACCATGCCAGGGAGTGTCGATCTATTCATGAGTGATGGACACCCTTTTGGAAAGGGTAGTGATTTTTGTATGACTAACCATTGGACGATAATGGGGGATCTATAATAATGATTTTTTATTGACACTAATGTATCTAGTCACGTGAAAAATAAAAAAAAAATATTTTAGATGTGCCGTGAAATTGAGAATAGAATTGGGTACTGAACTCAACGAAGATTGGTATGATTCGAATATGACTCGAGTAAATAGAGATTTAGTGCATTACCGAGATCTAAATGGCTGGTTAAAGATGTTTTTGAATAGATATAAAAAATCTATTGATTTCAGTTTTTACATTAGTAAATATTTCTAATCAATTTAGAAGTGCCTATGAAGCGTATCATATTGTGATTAGTGGCTTCACATTGTGTGGTTTTTTTGGATCTTAACCTTTGTAAGAAGTCAGATGGAAGTGTACCAACAAGAGTTTCCCTATGAAACTAAATACTTTGGGTTATAATCACAATGATATTATTATATAGACAATAAACTGGGATTTTATGGATCTGTATGGACATTTATGGAATGGTTGGCCTTTGGGGTATCATTTTTTCTATAAAGACTAATTGGTTAGTTTCTAAACTATGAATGAGGCACAGTATCATCTTTGAACTGGTGTTTTGAATAAAATTTCTCATGATGGATCAGAACCAAACTTGGTGTGTAATTTTAGAGTCTATATCAAATTCAATATTCCTATTCATATAGTGGGAATCCCCACAATTATTTAAGAGTAATCAATCGATAAAACCACATTGTGTTGAGGTATGTGGTTTCAGTGATAATCATTTCAAATTTTGATAGAAATGAGAAATTGAATCGACATTTGGAATTAATTTTTAAGAGTGAGGTTGTATTATCATCATTAGAGTTCATGAATGTGTGTTTCCTTGAGGTATTATTTTGGAGTTTTTGGATGAAATGTGGTGAACTCTATGTAAAAAAACAATAATGATTGAGATGTTTTATTTTCGTACTACCAAAACTTCTCAAGGATGAAAATGGTTATGGTGGTGAGATTGTAATAACCTGTGTCGTTACATTATTCATATTTTTATGTGAATTCTGGTTTTATCATCTGGTGAATTGATCGTTCATATAAATGGGTGTCGATCTAAGATGAATCATTTTAAAATATCTTAAAGTGGTGTTTTATTCATGAATGAAAGATTAGTTGATGACTTAGAGCTTAATTTTTAGAGGAGGAATACTGGAGTAGTTAGGGGTTAGTGAGGTTAACACTAACTAGCTGGGGGTCAGGTAGTATTACTGCAACCCCATAATGTAACACCTGAGACTTTTATGTGAAATATTTTGTTTTTATGTTATATAAATCATCAAAGGAATCTTTCACGACACACAACACTAGCTTGTCTTGCTTTACACGTAACCGTGGCCTTCCTCTATAGTTTGCGTCGTACGCAATACCGAGTTTCACTAAACAATGATATGCTATTAAAATATTATTAAAACTAGCCGTTATGAATTGTAAAAACCAATTTTTGAATTTTTATAAATTTTATTTTTCAAAATGGACTTCATTTTTGGTTTCGGAATATCGAAATTATCCTAGGGTGAAATTTTGTTATTTTTCTGAAAACTTTCATTTTTTGATGAATAGTGAAAACACTAAGTGGTCGTTAAAAAAACTGATTTTTTCATAAAACATAATTTTACCGCTTCTGTGAGTGGAATTTCAAAAATCCGAGAGACACGGTTGATGTCAGTAAGTAAAATGTGGTTCAATGAGATTAAAATAATTTTTGGTGAATAGTAACTTTTTACTTTTTTTACCACAGTTAAAAGTAAATAGGGTAATTAAGGGTAAAAATGATATTATTATTACCCTAACACATGTCCTAATTCTATTGGAAAAGTGTAATTCGACCAAAAACAACCTTAGGAATAACATATGACCATTTAGACACACTTGGATTAGATTAGGACCTTTATTATTAATTTATTTAAAGAAGGGTTAAAATAGTTAAAATCAAAGTTTAATAAGCAAATCATTTTTAATATGGGGTTATACATAAGATAAATTCGACTTTAAATATTCATTAGAAAGATAAAACTATTTCCTAAATAATGGTATTTTATTTGTAATTTTTAGACTTTAAATAATTTAATTTATTTATGACACAATGATGATGCAGTAATTACCATAATAGTGAAACATTAGAATAATTGATATTATAAATACCTAAATAAGTATAATTTGAGACTTTTTATGAATTAAACTAATTTTATAGGTCAATATGACATGTTAGGATTGATTTAATTAACTTTTTTCGAAGTAATAATTCTTTTATGAGTTTCAAAAAAATCATCTTTTGAATAGTGTCAAAATTGACATAAAATAGTTTTTTAAAAAAATATTATATTATTAATTGTTATTTTATTCTTAAAAATCTAAGGTTCGGCCAAATGACTTAGATACGGTTATATATATTAATAAAACACAACTTGGGGGTCGCTTGGATGTATATGGTTAGTTTATTAACTATATAATATAAAAATACAAAGTGACATGGTAAATGTCAATCTAATTAACTACGAGTTAAAAATAAATGATAAGGTTAATATAATGACCTAAACTTGTCTAAATTCTATTGGATGAGAGGATTTCGACCCATCCCCACCTTATCCTTGAAATAAATCAATTTGGAGCTATTTAAAACCTAACTTGACTTTATAATAAAATAATATTTTTAGTTATTCCAAAGGTGCCCCTCTCCTCCCTTATAAAAGGGCACCTCCTCCCCCTCTTCCTCACACCACTTTGAGCCTTCCAGATCGGCCAAACCCTGCAAATTTCTTCTTTCCACTTCCCTAGAAACATCCTAGAGGTTCTGGTCTTATTCAAAGACCTATTTTAGTGCCCTAAAAGGAGGTCTCAAAGAAGCACTTCAAAGAAGAGTTAATGTCCATTACCGATTCTTTCATCTTTATCTCTTCTTCCACTTCTTCTTCTTTAGTTGTTTCATTATGAAGTAATAACATCAGTATCACTCATATAATGATATGTTATTATAAGTATGAAACATCCCTATTTCACCATCTATCCATCCTACGGAAAAAGAAATCACCGCGTGTGCGTACATACAGAATACAGTCTCCACGTTGTGGTGTAATCTATTTTCCACCACCACCTTACTTGGATGGGTATAATGGAGTAAATAATGACTATATATGACTATTATAAAGTGATATTGATTCTGAAATAGTATACATACATCCAATACAATTCCATGATCATAGGAACGATATCATCACTCGTGCGTACGTACGGAATACCGTCTCTACGATGTGATGCGACTCGTTCTACATGATCTTCATTTAATAATAATTATATAAATGAATTGAATGAATTAATATGATATATATTACACTAATACCATTATGGAAATGGGTTATCTATAACCTAAAGAGAAGAATTAGAATTTATTCGACAAAACACGCATAAGAACAAAAAGTAATAAACACCCGAATAACAAGTAGTAATGAAATATTACTGATAATAAGCTAAGAATATGACCATATATGATATCATAAAAATAAGTATGATTCTTTAATAAGTCAATAACATTATTTAAATCATTATACAGGAGGTTCGGACACGTACAAAGCATATCGGACAAAAGGTAAGGGAAATATCACAATCTCATTTTTATCCGAGATTGTTTATACTTTGGTATTTACTAGGGTGTATTTTATCATCCACATTCATGTTTCCTCAATATGTAATATTATTTCCATCCACCTACAATTGTTTAAATCCAATTTTACCCTTCGGTGAGTTTTTAGTAAAAGATTTAAAAGGAATGTATTTTCGTTTTTCGTACGAGGTATTTTTTGACTTTTCTGACAAAAGTACTAGAAGAATATATTTTTTAACTTATACGGTATGAATGGATTTTTAATACATTATTTCCAAGAAGCTTCCTTTAAAAGTTTTCAAGTTTATTTTAAATCAAATTCTTTTAGTTTATAATTTTACGACATGTTAAGAAAGGAAAAGTGTTTTTGAAGCAGAAAGGAAATTTTCCTCAAGAATGGAGTTCAAGTGTTTTATCAAAATTATTTTCCATCTAAGATAATAAAGGGTTCTGTTTTTATCTTTATTATTACATTTATTTGATTATTTTGTGATGGAATTATATTTTTATGAATTCCTTTATCTTATATGAATTGTTTTATGATGTCACGATGTTTAAGATTCCCATTTTTTTACATGGGTAATGCTATGATGTATGGTTTCTGATTTTGTGTCACACATTAGAATGGTATCATTATGAGATGGGTGGGACCTATATCTCCCTCCAATGCATTGGGTGAAGATTTTATATCTCATGAGATAGACATGGCTGGAATGGTAGGTTATACCGGTTCAGTGAAACAGGACTGAAACGAGGGTGACTCGGTTCAGAAATGGACTTTGTCCACTAAGATAGTCTTGGAAATGAGTCTTGACTAAAAAGAAATGATTCTCTGTGATTATGTGTGTATTCCCCAAAGTTTCAGGTTTTAATTTATGATTATTGGGATTACATTTCACTTCTATGATTTATCCCATGTTATGATGTTATGATCTCTTTTGCAGGATAAGATTTCCAAAGGTTACGTTCTTATGTATATGATGTGATTGATATTTCTTTTGTTTACCCTTACTGGGCATTTGAGCCCACCCTTTTCTATTTTCTTTTCCCCAGGATATAAAGAAAGGTTTTAGGTAAAAAAAGGAAGAACTTTATGGGAGATGTTGAAGATCTTTCACCACGATTAGAAGATTATATTCCGAGTTTCCAAAGACACTAAACTATTATGATCCTTGTGTGTGTGTTTTTGTTATGTACTAAGTATTCCACAAAAGTAATGTAATGTCCATGTACGTCAAGATTCGGGTATCTACAGTTGGTTTTAGAGGCAAAGGAGGTAGGAATGTATCCGATCCTTGGGAACTCTCACATGTGAGCGTTGGACGAAGCATGTCTCTCTGCCCAAGGGCTTCATGAGGAAATGGCTGCCACTGGGGATGGTGGTGTGTCCCGCCCAGGGGGTGTAGCTGCCCATGGAGTGCCCTGATAGGTATCAACTATAGTCCACTGGAAATAATTCCAGAACGTTATAGTTGGTATCAGAGGAAAGGTATAGTCAACCTTTGGAAACTAGGATGTGAAAGCCTTAGTAAAAACCCTAAGGATAAGTCTAAGCATAGAACACAATCTTAGTGTTTTAGAAATAGCCATGAATAACCTAGGATAAGACCTTATGTGTGAAATTTTATTCTTGATTATGTGGGTTTCCTATTATAATTAGTTTTGCTCACACTATTCTTCTTTGTTTTAGTCAATGGTTGGAACTCAAAGGAACCGTGTTAATGCGGAATGCGACGGGCAATACAATGATTGTCCCCCTGAGCAACCAAACGTTATGGGAGCTAGAATGCAAAATCTTGTAGCCATGCTCACACAACTTTCTGAAGCTATGAATCATGCAGGACTTCCAAATGAGCAAAGGAATGAGCAACATTCTATTGAATCCTTCATGAGATAGCGTCCACCTTCATTAAGTGGGTCTACTGATCCATTAGTTTCTGAGCAATGGATAAGTACTACTGAAAAGATATTTTCAGTTCTTCAATGTTCTGAGCATGATAAAGTCATCATAGCAGTGTATCATTTGGAGGGTGATGCCGATCAATGGTGGAATCTTATTAAGAATACGAGGTAAAGGGATGACATTGAGTCCATGGAATGGGACGAGTTCAAGAAATTATTTTTCAATAAGTACATCCCTCGTATTCTCCGAACAAAGATGGAGAAAGAGTTTCTTGAATTGAAGCAAAAGGATGATGAATCTGTTGGTACCTATGAAGCAAATTTCACAAGACTTGCAAGGTACGCTTCTGGTATTATTATCCAACCTGATAGTAAGATCGATAGATTCTTTAGTGGCTTAAAACCAAGTCTTCGAAGGGCCTTAGCCATAAGGGACATCAATAGCTACGAGGAAATCGTTCGATGTTCTCTCAATTTTGAGATGGAGATTGGAGTAACCCATCAGTCATACGGGTTTGATAAGAAGAGGAAAATGGAATTCAAAGGAAAATCTAAAGAGCACACTGAAAAGAAGATGAGCTTTCACTTATTCTCAAAGTGTGGAAAGAAACATGG
This sequence comes from Viscum album, assembly GCA_963277665.1. NCBI lineage: Eukaryota > Viridiplantae > Streptophyta > Magnoliopsida > Santalales > Viscaceae > Viscum > Viscum album. The sequence goes on along the minus strand of OY728143.1, from coordinate 1,703,797,827 downwards.
AGGGAGTTGGCTTAAAGGTACAAGTAAATGTTTCAAATTTGGAAAGGAAGGTCATCGGGCATTTGAATGTCGTAATGATGGGAAGAAGATGTCTAATGATGCAAACAAAGGAAGGGATGCACATAATGAACCTACTACACTTTAATGTTTCAAGTGCAAGGAGATGGGGCAATATGCCAATCAATTCCCAAATCCAAGGGTTGATGATGATGGTCGACGTCAACAAACTCTTAAGGCTAAAGAAAAAGGAAAGTCACATGAAATTTCTATCAGCGATGTGGAGTACGATAACGATGTGGTGAAAGGTACACTTACAATCCAATCTAAAGTAGCAAATGTTTTATTTAATTCTAGATCCACCCACTCCTTTATTTCTGAAGAATTTTCTAATGATATCACCTTATTACCTCAACCGTTAGATGTTGAGTTAGCTGTGACAACCTCTAATGGCACAACAGTCGCATCAAAAGTTTATAATTCTTCTCCGATTGAAGTTTGTGGGAATGTGCTTCCGGAAAATCTTGTGATCCTTCCTATAGTGGAATTTGATGTGATTCTTGGAATGGATTGGCTTTCTCTACATGGAGCTCATATCAATTTCCAAAGAAGGGAAGTCACATTTCATATTCCAGATCAATCTATGATCGTCTATCGATGCAAGGATGAACATAACCTTCCAGTGGAAGTTTCTTCCATATTATGGGTCTTGATTCCACTTAATGAAGGTTATTTATCTCAAATGATTGGTGAGAAACTCAAAATTAAGAATATTCCCATTGTACAAGAGTTTGATGATGTCTTTCCGGAGGAATTACCGGGTCTTCCACCGAATCGTGAAGTTGAGTTTTAAATAGAACTCGTACCGGGTGCTTTCCCTATTTTAAAGACACCTTATAGAATGTCCCCAATTGAGTTGTAGGAATTGAATAAGCAACTCCAAGAGAATCTTGATAAGGGGTTCATACGCCCTAGTGTGTCACCTTGGGGAGAACCTGTTCTATTTGTTAAGAAGAAAGATGGATCAATGAGACTCTGCATTGATTATCGAGAACTTATCAAGATCACTATCAAGAACAAATATCCTCTCCCACGCATTGATGACCTATTTGACCAACGACGCGGAGCTCAATACTTTTCCAAGATTGATCTTTGTTCAGGGTATCATCGATTAAGGTTCAAAAGGGAGGATATACCAAAGACGGCTTTCCGTACAAGGTATGGACACTATGAATTTATTGTGATGCCATTTTCTCTTACTAATGCCCCGGCTATCTTCATGGATCTGATGAATAGAGTCTTTAGAGACTATCGTGATCAGTTTGCGGTAGTCTTTATAATCAATATTCTTGTATATTCAAAGAGCAAGGAAGAAAATGAAGATCACTTGAGAATTTTATTGAAGACCCTGAGAAAATAGAATCTTTATGCCAAATTTACCAAGTGTGAATTTTGTCTTCAAAAAGATTCATTTTTGGGTCACATAATCTCAAAAGAGGGGATATCTGTGGATCCAGCCAAAACAGAGGTTATCGAAAGATGGTCAAGACCAACAACAGTGACTGAGATCCGATGTTTTCTTGGTTTGGCAGGATATTATCGAAGTTTTGTGAAAGATTTTTCATGATTATCTAATCCACTCACCAAGTTGACTCGGAAAGGAGTTAATTTTGTTTGGACGGAGGAATGTGAAGAGAATTTCAAGGAGTTGAAAAGAAGGTTATCCATTGCACCTGTGCTCACACTGCCTTGTAGTGGAGAAAGGTTTGTGATCTAAAGTGATGCATCCAAGAAGGGATTGGGGTGTGTTCTTATGCAAAATGATATGGTGATAGCTTATGCCTCACGACAGTTGAAAATACATGAGCAAAATTACCCTACTCATGATTTGGAGTTAGTTGCGGTAATCATTGCATTAAAGATTTGGAGGCATTACCTTTATGGTGAAAGGTGTGATATTTATACTGATCATAAAAGTTTAAAGTATATTTTCACACAAAATGAGCTGAATATGCACCAAAGAAGATGGTTGGAGCTAATTAAGGATTACGACTACTCAATCCATTACCACCCTGGGAAAGCAAACAAGGTGGCAGATGCATTAAGTCGACAAGACCATGCCAGTTTAACCATGATGAGGATCACAAAAGATCCAATATTTATGGATTTACAAAGAATGGATCTTGGAATTATAATGGAAGGGGAAAAATCTTATCTTTCTCAAATTAATTTTCAACCATCTATACATGTGAAGATTAAAGAGGCATAGAAAGAAGATGTCGAGTTACAAAAGAAGGTGAGAAATGTTCCTGAATTCAACCTTCATTGTGATGGGATAATAAAGTTCTGGAATCGGGTTTGTGTTCCTCCCATCCCCGAATTAAAGAAGGAGTTGCTGGATGAGGCTCATAGTTCTTCATTCTCTATTCATCCTGGAAGCACGAAGATGTATAGGGACCTGAAAGAGTACTTCTGGTGGGATGGCATGAAAAGAGATGTTGCTGAATATGTCTCTCGATGCTTGGTTTTTCAGCAAGTTAAAGCTGAGAGACAGAAGTCTAAGGGGATGTTACAACCATTACCCATACCCGAATGGAGATGGGAAAACATCACTATGGACTTTGTCACATGACTTCCTAAAACATCCAAAGGCAATAATGCTATCTGGGTCATATTTGATCGTCTTACAAAGTCTACACACTTCATTGCTATTAGAGAGGATTTCTCTCCGGATCAGCTTGCCAGGATATATGTAAAGGAAGTGGTAAGATTGCATGGAGTACCACTTTCTATTATATCTGATTGGGATCCGAGGTTTACCTCAAAGTTCTAGCGAAGTTTTCAGCATACTCTGGATACAGAGTTGAGTTTCAGCACTGCATATCATCCTCAGATAGACTGTTAGTCTGAGAGAACAATTCAAACTCTAGAAGATATGTTGAGAGCTTTCTCTATGGATTTCAAAGGTGGTTGGGATCAACACCTACCTTTGGTGGAATTTTCTTATAATAATAGCTTTCACTCCAGTATTCAGATGGCTCCTTATGAAGCTCTCTATGGAAAGAAATGCAGGACTCCAACTTACTGGGATGAAGTTGGGGAATGAAAGCTATTAGGACCTGATCTCGTTGATGAAATGGCAGAAAACGTCAGATCTATTCAACAACACATAAGAGTAGCTCAGAGTCAACAGAAACTTTATGCCGACAACCGAAGAAAAGACCTAGAGTTTTAAGTGGGTGATAAAGTGTTCTTACGAATATCTCCCTGGAAGAGGGTTATGAGATTTGGAAAGAAGGGGAAGTTGAGACCTAGATATATCCGTCCTTTAGAAATACTGGATCGTGTTGGGAAGGTATCTTACCGATTGGCGCTTCCACCGAATCTCTCTCAAGTTCACGATGTGTTCCATGTATCTCTCCTGATAAAGTACATACCTGATCCTTCACATGTACTTAGCTCAGAAGTTGTACCGCTGGAGAAAGATCTTTCTTATGAGGAACAACCGATAGAGATTCGGGATCATAGCGAAAAAAGTCCTACGAAACAAGACCACTCGATTGGTGAACGTTTTATGGAGGAACCACCAATTACAAGAAGCTACATGGGAGCTTGAGGATATTATGAGGGAGAGGTTTCTCATCTGTTTGTTACAAAGTGACGAATTTCGAGGGCGAAATTCATTTTAAGGGGGGTAGAATGTAACACCCGAGACTTTTATGTGAAATATTTTGTTTTTATGTTATATAAATCATCAAAGTAATCTTTCACTACACACAACACTAGCTTGGCTTACTTTACACGCAAACGCGGCCTTCCTCGATAGCTTGTGTCGTACGCAACACCGAGTTTTACTAAACAATGATATGTTATTAAAATATTATTAAAACTAGCTATTATGAATAGTAATAACCAATTTTTGAATTTTTATAAATTTTATTTTTCAAAATGGACTTCATTTTTGGTTTCGGAATATCGAAATTAGCCTAGGGTGAAATTTTGGGTTTTTTCTGAAAACTTTTAATTTTTGATGAATAGTGAAACCACTAAGTGGTCGTTAAAAAAACTGAATTTTTCATACAACATAATTTTACCGCTTCTGTGAGTGGAATTTCAAAAATCCGAGAGACACGGTTGATGTTAGTAAGTAAAATGTGGTTCAATGAGATGAAAATAATTTTTGGTGAATAGTAACTTTTTACTTTTTTTCCCACGGTTAAAAGTAAATAGGGTAATTAAGGGTAAAAATGATATTATTATTACCCTAACACATGTCCTAATTCTATTGGACAAGTGTAATTCGACCAAAAACAACCTTAGGAATAAAATATGACCATTTAGGCCCACTTGGATTAGATTAGGACCTTTATTATTAATTTATTTAAAGAAGGGTTAAAATAGTTAAAATCAATGTTTAATAAGTAAATCATTTTTAATATGGGGTTATACATAAGATAAATTCGACTATAAATATTAATTAGAAATATAAAAATATTTAATAAATGATGTTATTTTATTTGTAATTTTTAGACTTTAAATAATTTAATTTATTTATGACACAATGATAATGCAGTAATTACCATAATAGTGAAAAATTAGAATAATTGATATTATAAATACATAAATAAGTATAATTTGAGACTTTTTATTAATTAAATTAATTTTCTAGGTTAATATGACATGTTGGAATTGATTTAATTAACTTTGCTCGAAGTAATAATTCTGTTATGAGCTTAAAAAAAATCAACTTTTGAATAGTGTCAAAATTGACATAAAATAGTTTTTAAAACAAATATTATATTATTAATTGTTATTTTATTCCTAAAAATCTAAGGTTCGTCCAAATGACTAAGATAAGGTTATATATATTAATAAAACACAACTTGGGGGTCGCATGGATGTATATGGTAAGTTTATTAACTATATAATATAAAAATACAAAGTGACATAGTAAATGTCAATCTAATTAACTAAGAGTTAAAACTAAATGATAAGGTTAATAAAATGACCTAAACTTGTATAAATTCTATTGGATGAGAGGATTTATACCCATCCCCACCTTATCCTAGAAATAAATCAATTTGGAGCTATTTAAAACCGAACTTGACTTTATAATAAAATAATATTTTTAGTTATTCCAAAGGTGTCCCTCTCCTCCCTTATAAAAGGGCACCTCCTCCCCCTCTTCCTCACACCACTTTGAGCCTTCATTCTCGGCCAACCCCTTCTAACATCTTCTCTCCACTTCCCTAGAAACATCCTAGAGGTTTTGGTCTTCTTCAAAGACCTATTTTCGTGCCCTAAAAGGAGGTCTCAAAGAAGCACTTCAAAGAAGAGGTAATGTCCATTACCGATTCTTTCATCTTTATTTCTTCTTCCACTTCTTCTTCCTTAGTTGTTTCATTATAAAGTAATAACATAAGTATCACTCATATACTGATATGTTATTATATGTATGAAACAACCCTATTTCACCATCTATCCATCCTACAGAAAAAGAAATCACCGCGTGTGCGTACGTACGGAATACCGTCTCCTCGCCGTGGTGTAATCTATTTTCCACCACCACCTTACTTGGATGGGTATAATGGTGTAAATAATGACTATATATGACTATTGTAAAGTGATATGGATTCTGAAATATTATAAATAAACTCCAATACAATTCCACGATCATAGGAACGATATCATCACTCATGCATACGTACGGAATACCGTCTCCATGATGTGATGTGACTTGTTCTACATGATATTCATTTCATAATGATTATATAAATGAATTGAATGAATGAATATGATATATATTACACTAATACCATTCCGTAAATGAGGTATCTATAACCTAAAGAGAAGAATAAGAATTTATTCGACAAAACACGCATAAGAACAAAAAGTAATAAACACCCGAATAACAAGTAGTAATGAAATATTACTAATAATAAGCTAAAAATATGACCATATATGATATCATAAAAATAAGTATGATTCTATAATAAGTCAATAACATTATTTAAATCATTATACAGGAGGTTTGGACACGTACAAAGCATATCTGACCAAAGGTAAGGGAAATATCACAATCTCATTTTTATCCGAGATTGTTTATACTTTGGTATTTACTGGGGTGTATTTTATCATCCACATCCATGTTTCCTCAATATTTAATATTATTTCCATCCACCTACAATTTTTTAAATCCAATTTTACCCTTCGGTGAGTTTTTAGTAAAATATATAAAACAAATGTTTTTTCGTTTTTCGTACGAGGTATTTTTTGACTTTTCCGACAAAAGTACGAGAAGAATATTTTTTTAACTTATACGGCATGAATGGATTTTTAAAACATTATTTCCAAGAAGCTTCCTTTATAAGTTTTCAAGTTTATTTTAAATCAAATTCCTTTAGTTTAGAATTGTATGACTTGTTAAGAAAGGAAAAGTGTTTTTGAAGCAGAAAGGATATTTTCCTCAAGAATGGAGTTCGAGTGTTTTATCAAAATTATTTTCCATCTAAGATAATAAAGGGTTCTGTTTTTATCCCTATTATTACATTGATTTGATTATTTTGTGATGGAATTATATTTTTATGAATTCCTTTATCTTATATGAATTGTTTTATGATGTCACGATGTTTAAGATTCCCATTTTTATTACATGGGTTATGCTATGATGTATGGTTTCTGATTTTGTGGCACACATAAGAATGGTATAATTATAAGATGGGTGGGACCTATATCTCCCTCCAATGCATTGGGTAAAGATTTTATATCTCATGAGATAGACATGGCTGGAATGGTAGGTTATACCGGTTCAGTGAAACAAGACGGAAACGAGGGTGACTCGGTTCAGAAATGGACTTTGTCCACTAAGATAGTCTTGGCAATGAGTCTTGACTAAAAAGAAATGATTCTCTATGATTATGTGTGTATGCCACAAAGTTTCAGGTTTTAAGTTATGATTATTGGGAATACGTTTCACTTCTATGATTTATCCCATGTTATGATATTATGATCTCTTTTGCAGAATAAGATTTCCAAAAGTTATGTTATTATGTATATGATGTGATTGATATTTCTTTTGTTTACCCTTACTGAGCATTTGAGCTCACCCTTTTCTGTTTTCTTTTCCCCGGGATATAAAGAAAGGTTTTAGGTAAAAAAGGAAGATCTTTATGGGAGTTGTTGAAGATCTTTCACCACGATTAGAAGATTATATTCTGAGTTTCCAAAGACACTAAACTATTACGATCCTTGTGTGTGTTTTTTTGTTATGTACTAAGTATTCCGCAAAAGTAATGTAATGTCCATGTACGTCAAGCTTCGGGTCTCTACAGTTGGTATTAGAGGCAAAGGAGGTAGGAATGTATCTGATCCTTGGGAACTCTCACTTGTGAGCGTTGGATGAAACATGGCTCTCTGCCCAAGGGCTTCATGAGGAAATGGATGCCACTGGGGATGGTGGTGTGTCCCGCCCAGGGGGTGTAGCTGCCCATGGAGTGCCCTGATAGGTATCAACTATAGTCCACTGGAAATAATTCCAGACCGTTATAGTTGGTATCAGAGGAACGGTATAGTCAACCTTTAGAAACTAGGATGTGAAAGCCTTAGTAAAAACCCTAAGGATAAGTCTAAGCATAGAACACAATCTTAGTGTTTTAGAAATAGCCATTAATAACCTAGGATAATACCTTAAGTGTGAAATTTTATTCTTGATTATGTGGTTTTCCTATTATAATTAGTGTTTCTCACACTATTATTCTTGGTTTTAGTCAATGGCTGGAACCCGAAAAAATCGTGTTAATGCGGAATGCGACGGGCAATGAAATTAATGTCCCCCTGAGCAACCAAACGTTATGGGAGCTGGAATGAAAAATCTTGTAGCCATGCTCACACAACTTTCTCAAGCTACGAATCAAGCAGGACTTCCAAACAAGAAAAGGAAGGAGCAAGATTCTGTTGAATCCTTCATGAGACAGCGTCCACCTTCATTCAGCAGGTCTACTGATCCATTAGTTGCTGAACAATGGATTAGTACTACTGAAAAGATATTTTTAGTTCTTCAATGTTCTGAGCATGATAAAGTCATCCTAGCTGTGTATCGTTTGGAGGGTGATTCTGATCAATGGTGGAATCTTATTAAGAATATGAGGCAAAGGGATGAAATTGAGTCCATGGAATGGGACGAGTTCAAGAACTTATTTTTCAACAAGTACTTCCCTCGTATTATCCGAACAAAGATGGAGAAAGAGTTTCTTGAACTAAAGCAAAAGGATGATGAATCTATTGGTACCTATGAATAAAATTTCACAAGACTTGCAAGGTACGCTTCTGGTATTATTATCCAACATAAGAGTAAGATCGATCGATTCTTTAGTGGCTTAAAACCAAGTCTTCTAAGGGCATTAGCCATAAGGGACTTCAATAGCTACGAGGAAATCGTTCGATGTTCTCTCAAAGTTGAGATGGAAATTCGAGTAACCCATCAGTCATACGGGTTTGATAAGAAGAGGAAAATGGAATTCAAAGGAAAATCTAAAGAGCACACTGAAAAGAAGATTAGCTTTCCCTTATCTCAAAGTGTGGAAAGAAACATGGAGGGAGTTGTCTTAAAGGGACAAGTAAATGTTTCAAATGTGGAAAGGAAGGTCATCGGTCATTTGAATGTCGTAATGATGGGAAGAAGAAGTCCAATGATGCAAACAAAGGAAGGGATGCACATAATGAACCTACTACACTTCAATGTTTCAAGTGCAAGGAGATGGGGCATTATGCCAATCAATTCCCAAATCCAAGGGTTGATGATGATGGTCGACGTCAATAAACTCTTAAGGCTAAAGACAAAGTAAAGTCACATGCAATTTCTATCAGCGATGTGGAGTATGATAACGATGTGGTGAAAGGTACACTTACCATCCACTCTAAAGTAGCAAATGTTTTATTTGATTCTGGATCCATCCACTCCTTTATTTCGGAAGAATTTTCTAAGGATATCACCTTATTACCTCAACAGTTAGATGTTGAGTTAGTTGTGACAACCCCTAATGGCACAACAGTCGCATCAAAAGTTTATAATTCTTCTCCGATTGATGTTGGTGGGAAAGTGCTTCCTGTAAATCTTGTGATCCTTCCTATAGTGGAATTTTATGTGATTCTTTGCATGGATTGGCTTTCTCTACATGGAGCTCATATCAATTGACAAATAAGGGAAGTCACATTTCATATTCCAGATCAATCTATGATCGTCTATCGATGCAAGGATGAACATAACCTTCCAGTGGAAATTTCTTCCATTTTATGGGTCTTGATTCCACTAAATGAATGTTATATATCTCAAATGGTTGGTGAGAAACTCACAATTAAGAATATGCCCATTGTACAAGAGTTTGATGATGTCTTTCCAGAGGAATTACCGGGTCATCCACCAAATCGAGAAGTTGAGTTTTCAATAGAACTCGTACCGGGTGCTTTACCTATTTCAAAGACACCTTATAGAATGGCCCCAATTGAGTTGCAGGAATTGAAGAAGCAACCCCAAGAGAATCTTGATAAGGGGTTCATATGTCCTAGTGCGTCACCTTGGGGAGCACCTGTTCTGTTTCTTAACAAGAAAGATTGATCAATGAGACTCTGCATTGATTATCAAGAACTTAACAAGATCACTATCAAGAACAAATATCCTCTCCCGCGCATTGATGACCTATTTGACCAACTACGCGGAGCTAAATTCTTTTCCAAGATTGATCTTCGTTCAGGGTATCATCAATTAAGGGTCAAAAGGGAGGATATACCAAAGACGGCTTTTCGTACAAGGTATGGACACTATGAAGTTATAGTGATGCCATTTGGTCTTACTAATGCCCCTGCTATCTTCATGGATCTGATGAATAGAGTCTTTAGAGACTATCTTGATCAGTTTGTGGTAGTCTTTATAGACGATATTCCTGTATATTCAAAGAGCAAGGAAGAACATGAAGATAACTTGAGAATTATATTGAATACCCTGAGAAAAGAGAAGCTTTATGCCAAATTTATCAAGTGTGAATTTTGGCTTCAAAAAGCTTCATTTTTGGGTCACATAACTTCAAAAGAGGGGATATTTGTGGATCCAGCAAAAATAGAGGTTATCGAAAGATGGTCGAGACCAACAATAGTGACTGAGATCCGAAGTTTTCTTAGTTTGGCTGGATATTATCGACGTTTTGTGAAAGATTTTTTACGATTATCTAATCCACTCACCAAGTTGACTCGGAAAGGAGTTAATTTTGTTTGGATGGAGGAATGTGAAGAGAATTTCAGGGATTTGAAAAGAAGGTTATCCAGTGCCCCTGTGCTCACACTGCCTTGTAGTGGAGAAAGGTTTGTGATCTATAGTGACACATCCAAGAACGGATTGGGGTGTGTTCTTATGAAAAATGATATGGTGATAGCTTATGCCTCACGACAGTTGAAAATACATGAGCAAAATTACCCAACTCATGATTTGGAGTTAGCTGCGGTAATCTTTTCATTAAAGATTTGGAGGCATTACCTTTATGGTGAAAGGTGTGATATTTATACTGATCATAAAAGTTTAAAGTATATTTTCACACAAAAGGAGCTGAATATGCGCCAAAGAAGATGGTTGGAGCTGATTAAGGATTGTGACTGCTCAATCCATTACCACCCTAGGAAAGCAAACAAGGTGGCAGATGCATTATGTCGACAAGACCATGCCAGTTTATCCATGATGAGGATCACAAAAGATCCAATATTTATGGATTTATAAAGAATGGATCTTGGAATTATAATGGAAGGGGAAAAATCATATCTTTCTCAAATGAATGTTCAACCATTTATACATCTGAAAATTAAAGAGGCACAGAAAGAAGATGTCGAATTACAAAAGAAGGTGAGAAATGTTCCTGAATTCAACCTTCATTGTGATGGGATAATAAAGTTCAGGAATCAGATTTGTGTTCCTCCCATCCCTGAATTAAAGAAGGATTTGTTGGATGAGGCTCATAGTTATTCATTCTCTATTCATCCTGGAAGCAAGAAAATGTATAGGGACATGAAAGATTTCTTCTGGTGGGATGGCATGAAAAGAGATGTTGCTGAATATGTCTCTCGATGCTTGGTTTGTCAGCAAGTTAAAGCTGAGAGAAAGAAGTCTAAGGGGATGTTACAACCATTACCCATACCCGAATGGAAATGGGAAAACATCACTATAGACTTTGTCATAGGACTTCCTAAAACATTCAAAGGCAATAATGCTATCTGGGTCATAGTTGATCGTCTTAAAAATTCTGCACACTTCATTGCTATTAGAGAGGATTTCTCTCTGGATCAGCTTGACAGGATATATGTAAAGGAAGTGGTAAGATTGCATGGATTACCACTTTCTATTATATCTGATCGGGGTCTGAGGTCTACCTCAAAGTTCTGGCGAAGTCTTCAGCATACTCTGGATACAGAGTTGAGTTTCAGCACTGCTTATCATCCTCAAACAGACGGTTAGTCTGAGAGAACAATTCAAACTCTAGAAGATATGTTGAGAGCTTTCTCTATGGATTTAAAAGGTGGTTGGGATCAACACCTACCTTTGGTGGAATTTTCTTATAATAATAAGTTTCACTCCAGTATTCAGATGGCTCCTTATGAAGCTCTCTATGGAAAGAAATGCAGGACTCCAACTTGCTGGGATGAAGTTGGGGAAAGAAATCTATTAGGACCTGATCTCGTTGATGAAATGGCAGAAAAGGTCAGATCTATTCAACAACACATAAGAGCAGCTCAGAGTCGACAGAAAAGTTGTGCCGACAACCGAAGAAAAGACCTAGAGTTTTAAGTGGGTGATAAAGTGTTCTTACGAATATCTCCCTGGAAGAGGGTTATGAGATTTGGAAAGAAGGGGAAGTTGAGCCCTAGATATATCGGTAATTTTGAAATACTAGATTGTGTTGGGAAGGTAGCTTACAGATTGGCACTTCCATCGAATCTCTCTCAAGTTCACGATGTGTTCCATGTATCTCTCCTGAGAAAGTACATACCTGATCCTTCACATGTACTTAGCTCAGAAGTTGTACCGCTGGAGCAAGATCTTTCTTATGAAGAACAACCGATAGAGATTCTGGATCGTAGCGAAAAAGTCCTACAAAACAAGACCAATCGATTGGTGAAAGTTTTATGGAGGAACCACCAATTAGAAGAAGCTACATGGGAGATTGAGGATATGATGAGGGAGAGGTATCCTCATCTGTTTGTTACAAAGTGACGAATTTTGAGGGCAAAATTCATTTTAAGGGGGGTAGAATGTAACACCCGATACTTTTATGCCAAATATTTTGTTTTTATGTTATATAAATCATCAAAGGAATCTTTAACTACACACAACACTATCTTGGCTTGCTTTACACGCAACTGCGGCCTTCCTCGATAGCTTGCGTCGTACGCAATACCGAGTTTCACTAAACAATGATATGCTATTAAACTATTATTAAAACTAGTCGTTATGAATAGTAATAACCAATTTTTGAATTTTTATAAATTTTATTTTTCAAAATGGACTTCATTTTTGGTTTTGGAATATCGAAATTAGCCTAGGGTGAAATTTTGGTATTTTTCTGAAAACCTTTAATTTTTGATGAATAGTGAAACCACTAAGTGGTTGTTAAAAAAACAGAATTTTTCATAAAACATAATTTTACCACTTCTGTGAGTGTATTTTCAAAAATCCGAGAGACACAGTTGATGTCAGTAAGTAAAATGTGGTTCAATGAGATGAAAATAATTTTTGGTGAATAGTAACTTTTTACTTTTTTTCCCACGGTTAAAAGTAAATAGGGTAATTAAGGGTAAAAATGATATTATTATTACCCTAACACATGTCCTAATTCTATTTGACAAGTTTAATTCGACCAAAAACAACCTTAGGAATATAATATGACCATTTAGGCCCACTTGGATTAGATTAGGACCTTTATTATTAATTTATTTAAAGAAGGGTTAAAATAGTTAAAATCAAATTTTAATAAGTAAATAATTTTTAATATGGGGTTATACATAAGATAAATTAGACTCTAAATATTCATTAGAAAGCTAAAAATATTTCCTAAATAATGGTATTTTATTTGTAATTTTTAGACTTTAAATAATTTAATTTATTTATGACACAATGATGATGCAGTAATTACCAAAATAGTGAACAATTAGAATAATTGATATTACAAATTCCTAAATAAGTATAATTTGAGACTTTTTTTGAATTAAACTAATTTTTTAGGTTAATATGACATGTTAGGATTGATTTAATTAACTTTGGTCGAAGTAATAATTCTGTTATGAGTTTCAAAAAAATCAACTTTTGAATAGTGTCAAAATTGACATAAGATAGTTTTTAAAACAAATATTATATTATTAATTGTTATTTTATTCCTAAAAATCTAAGGTTAGGCAAAATGACTTAGATAAGGTTATATATATTAATAAAACACAACTTGGGGGTCTCTTGGATGTATATTGTAAGTTTATTAACTATATAATATAAAAATACAAAGTGACATGGTAAATGTCAATCTAATTAACTAAGAGTTAAAACTAGACGATAAGGTTAATATAATGAACTAAACTTGTCTAAATTCTATTGTATGAGAGGCTTTCGACCCATCCCCACCTTATCATCGAAATAAATCAATTTGGAGCTATTTAAAACCGAACTTGACTTTATAATAAAATAATATTTTTAGTTATTCCAAAGGTGCCCCTCTCCTCCCTTATAAAAGGCACCTCCTCCCCCTCTTCCTCACACCACATTGAGCCTTCAAGCTCAGACAACCCCTGCCATAATCTTCTCTCCACTTCCCTAGAAACATCCTAGAGGTTCTGGTTTTCTTCAAAGACCTATTTTAGTGCCCTAAAAGAGGTCTCAAAGAAGAACTTCAAAGAAGAGGTAATGTCCATTACCGATTCTTTCATCTTTATTTCTTCTTCCACTTCTTCTTATTTAGTTGTTTCATTATGAAGTAATAAAATCAGTATCACTCATATACTGATATGTTATTATAAGTATGAAAAAACCCTATTTCACCATCTATCCATCCTACGAAAAAAGAAATCATCGCGCGTGCGTACGTACGGAATATCGTCTCCACGCCGTGGTGTAATCTATTTTCCACCACCACCTTACTTGGATGGGTATAATGGTGTAAATAATGACTATATATGACTATTATAAAGTGATATTGATTCGGAAATAGTATACATACACTCCAATACAATTCCACGATCATAGGAACGATATCATCACTCATGCGTACGTACGGAATACCGTCTCCACGATGTGATGCGACTCGTTCTACATGATCTTCATTTCATAATGATTATATAAATTAATTGAATTAATTAATATGATATATATTACACTAATACCATTCTGTAAATGAGGTATCTATAACCTAAAGAGAAGAATAAGAATTTATTCGACAAAACACGCATAAGAACAAAAAGTAATAAACACCCGAATAACAAGTAGTAATGAAATATTACTAATAATAAGCTAAGAATATGACCATATATTATATCATAAAAATAATTATGATTCTATAATAAGTCAATAACATTATTTAAATCATTATACAGGAGTTTTGGACACGTACAAAGCATATCGGACCAAAGGTAAGGGAAATATGACAATCTCATTTTTATCTGAGATTGTTTATACTTTGGTATTTACTGGGGTGTATTTTATCATCCACATCCATGTTTCCTCAATGTTTAATATTATTTCCATCCACCTACAATTGTTTAAATCCAATTTTACCCTTCGGTGAGTTTTTAGTAAAAGATATAAAAGGAATGTTTTTTCGTTTTTCATATGAGGTATTTTTTGACTTTTCCGACAAAAGTACGATATGAATATTTTTTTAACTTATACGGCATGAATGTATTTTTAAAACATTATTTCCAAGAAGCTTCCTTTAAAAGTTTTCAAGTCTATTTTAAATAAAATTCCTTTAGTTTAGAATTGTACGACATGTTAAGAAAGGAAAATTGTTTTTGAATCAGAAAGGATATTTTCCTCAAGAATGTTGTTCAAGTGTTTTATCAAAATTATTTTCCATCTAAGATAATAAAGGGTTCTGTTTTTATTCCTATTATTACATTGATTTGATAATTTTGTGATGGATTTATATTTTTATGAATTCCTTTATTTTATATGAATTGTTTTATGATGTCCCGATGTTTAAGATTCCCATTTTTAATACATGGGTTATGCTATGATGTATGGTTTCTGATTTTGTGGAACACATAAGAATGGAATCATTATGAGATGGGTGGGACCTACATCTCCCTCAAATGTATTGGGTAATGATTTTATATCTCATGAGATATACATGGATGGAATGGTAGGTTATACCGGTTCAGTGAAACAGGACTGAAACGATGGTGACTCGGTTCAGAAATGGACTTTGTCCACTAAGATAGTCTTGGAAATGAGTCTTGACTAACAAGAAATGATTCTCTATGATTATGTGTCTATGCCCCAAAGTTTTAGGTTTTAAGTTATGATTATTGGGATTATATTTCACTTCTATGATTTATCCCATGTTATGATATTATGATCTCTTTTGCAGGATAAGATTTCCAAAAGTTATGTTCTTATGAATATGATGTGATTGATATTTCTTTTGTTTACCCTTAGTGAGAATTTGAGCTTACCCTTTTCTGTTTTCTTTTCCCGAGGATATAAAGAAAGGTTTTAGGTAAAAAAAAGGAAGATCTTTATGGGAGATGTTGAAGATCTTTCACCACGATTAGAAGATTATATTCCGAGTTTCCAAAGACACTAAACTATTATGATCCTTGTGTGTGTGTTTTTGTTATTTACTAAGTATTCCGCAAAAGTAATGTAATGTCCATGTAAGTCAAGCTTCAGGTCTCTATAGTTTGTATCAGAGGCAAAGGAGGTAGGAATGTATCAGATCCTTGGGAAATCTCACATGTGAGCATTGGATGAAGCATGGCTCTCCGCCAAAGGGCTTCATGAGGAAATGGCTGCCACTAGGGATGGTGGTGTGCCCCGCCCAGGGGGTGTAGACGCCCATGGAGTTCCCTGATAGGTATCAACTATAGTCCACTGGAAATAATTCCAGACCATTATAGTTGGTATCAGAGGAATGGTATAGTCAACCTTTGGAAACTAGGATGTGAAAGCCTTAGTAAGAACCCTAAGGATAAGTCTAAGCATAGAACACAATCTTAGTGTTTTAGAAATATCCATGAATAACCTAAGATAATAACTTAAGTGTGAAATTTTATTCTTGATTATGTGGTTTTCCTATTATTATTAGTGTTGCTCACACTATTATTCTTGGTTTTAGTCAATGGATGGAACCCGAAGTAACCGTGTTAATGCGGAATGCGATGGGCAATGTAATGATTGTCCCCCTGAGCAACCAAACGTTATGGGAGATGGAATGAAAAATCTTGTAGCCATGCTCACACAACTTTCTAAAGCTATGAATCATGCAGGACTTCCAAACGAGCAATGGAAGGAGCAACATTCTGTTGAATCCTTCATGAGACAGCATTCACCTTCATTCAGCGAGTCTACTGATCCATTAGTTGCTGAACAATTCATTAGTACTACTGAAAAGATATTTTCAGTTCTTCAATGTTCTGAGCATGATAAAGTCATTCTAGCAGTGGATCGTTTGGAGGGTGATGCTGATTAATGGTGGAATCTTATTACGAATACAAGGCAAAGGGATGAAATTGAGTCCATGGAATGGGACGAGTTCAAGAACTTATTTTTCAATAAGTACTTCCCTCGTATTCTCCGAACAAAGATGGAGAAAGAGTTTCTTGAACTGAAGAAAAAGAATGATGAATCTGTTGGTACCTATGAAGCAAATTTCACAGGACTTGCAAGGTACGCTTCTGGTATTATTATCCTACCTGAGAGTAAGATCGATCGATTCTTTAGTGGCTTAAAACCAAGTCTTCTAAGGGCCTTAGCCATAAGGGACTTCAATAGCTACGAGGAAATCGTTCGATGTGCTCTCAAAGTTGAGATGGAGATTGGAGTAACCCATCACTCATACGAGTTTGATAAGAAGAGGAAAATGGAATTCAAAGGAAAATATAAAGAGCACATTGAAAAGAAGATGAGATTTCCCTTATGCTCAATGTGTGGAAAGAAACATGGAGGGAGTTGTCTTAAAGGGACAAGTAAATGTTTCAAATGTGGAAAGGAAGGTCATCGGGAATTTGAATGTCGTAATGAAGGGAAGATGATGTCCAATGATGCAAAAAAAGGAAGGGATGCACAGAATGAACCTACTACACTTCAATGTTTCAAGTGCAAGGAGATGGGGAATTATGCCAATCAATGACCAAATCCAAGGGTTGATGATGATGGTCGATGTCAACAAACTCTTAAGGCAAAAGAAAAAGGAAATTCACATGCAATTTCTATCAGCGATGTGGAGTACGATAACGATGTGGTGAAAGGTACACTTACCGTCCACTCTAAAGTAGTAAATGTTTTATTTGATTCTGGATCCACCCACTCCTTTATTTATGAAGAATTTTCTAAGGATATCACCTTATTAACTCAACATTTAGATGCTGAGTTAGCTGTGACAACCCCTAATGGCACAACAGTCACATCAAAATTTATAATTCTTCTCCGATTGAAGTTTGTGGGAAAGTGCTTCCTACAAATCTTATAATACTTCTTATAGTGGAATTTGATGTGATTCTTGGCATGGATTGGATTTCTCTACATGGAGCTCATATCAATTGCCAAAGAAGGGAAGTCACATTTCATATTCCAGATCAATCTATGATCGTCTATCAATGCAAGGATGAACATAACCTTCCAGTGGGAATTTATTCCATTTTATGGGTCTTGATTCCACTAAATGAATGTTATTTATCTCAAATGGTTGGTGATAAACTCACAATTAAGAATATTCCCATTGTACAAGAGTTTGATTATGTCTTTCCAGAGGAATTACCGGGTCTTCCACCGAATCGTGAAGTTGAGTTTTCAAAAGAACTCGTACCGGGTGCTTTGACTATTTCAAAGACACCTTATAGAATAGCCCCAATTGAGTTGCAGGAATTGAAGAAGCAACTCAAAGAGAATCTTGATAAGGGGTTCATACGCCCTAGTGCGTCACCTTGGGGAGCACCTGTTCTGTTTGTTAAGAAGAAAGATGGATCAATGAGACTCTGCATTGATTATCGAGAACTTAACAAGATCACTATCAAGAACAAATATCCTCTCCCCCACATTGAGGACCTATTTGACCAACTACGCGGAGCTCAATACTTTTCCAAGATTGATCTTCATTCAGGTTATCATCAATTAAGGGTCAAAAGGGAGGATATACCAAATACGGCTTTCCGTACAAGGTATGGACACTATGAATTTATAGTGATGCCATTTGGTCTTACTAATTCCCCTGCTATCTTCATGGATCTGATGAATAGAGTCTTTAGAGACTATCTTGATCAGTTTTTGGTATTCTTTACAGACGATATTCTTGTATATTCAAAGAGCAAGGAAGAACATGAAGATCACTTGAGAATTATATTGAAGACCCTGAGAAAAGAGAAGCTTTATGCCAAATTTACCAAGTGTGAATTTTGGCTTCAGAAAGTTTCATTTTTGGGCCACATAATCTCAAAAGAGTGGATATCTATGGATCCAGAAAAAACAGAGGTTATCGAAAGATGGTCGAGACCAACAACAGTGACTAAGATCCGAAGTTTTCTTGGTTTGGATGGATATTATCGACGATTTGTGAAAGATTTTTCACGATTATCTAATCCACTCACCAAGTTGACTCGGAAAGGAGTTAAGTTTGTTTGGACGAAGGAATGTGAAGAGAATTTCAAGGAGTTGAAAAGAAGGTTATCCAGTGCCCCTGTGCTCACACTGCCTTGTAGTGGAGAAAGGTTTGTGATCTACAGTGATGCATCCAAGAAGAGATTGGGGTGTGTTCTTATGAAAAATGATATGGTGATAGCTTATGCCTCACTACAGTTTAAAATACATGAGCAAAATTACCCAACTCATGATTTGGAGTTAGCTTCGGTAATCTTTGCATTAAGGATTTGGAGGCATTACCTTTATGGTGAAAGGTGTGATATTTATACTGATCATAAAAGTTTAAAGTATATTTTAACACAAAATGAGCTGAATATGCGCCAAAGAAGATGGTTGGAGCTGATTAAGGATTACGACTGCTCAATCCATTACCACCCTGGGAAAGAAAACAAGGTGGCAGATGCATTAAGTCGACAAGACCATGCCAGTTTATCCATGATGAGGATCACAAAAGATTCAATATTTATGGATTTACAAAGAATGGATATTGGAATTATAATGGAAGGGGAAAAATATTATCTTTCTCAAATGAATGTTCAACCATCTATACATGTGAAGATTAAAGAGGCACAGAAAGAAGATGTCGAGTTACAAAATAAGGTGATAAATGTTCCTGAATTCAACCTTGATTGTGATGGGATAATAAAGTTCAGGAATTGGGTTTGTGTTCCTCCCATCCCTGAATTAAAGAAAGATCTACTGGATGAGGCTCATAGTTCTTCATTCTCTATTCATCCTGGAAGTACGAAGATGTATAGGGACCTGAAAGAGTACTTTTGGTGGGATGGCATGAAAAGAGATGTTGCTGAATATGTCTCTCGATGCATGGTTTGTCAGCAAGTTAAAGCTGAGAGACAAGAGTCTAAGGGGATGTTACAACCATTACCCATACCCGAATGGAAATGGGAAAACATCACTATGGACTTTGTCACAGGACTTACTAAAACATCCATAGGAAATAATGCTATCTGGGTCATAGTTGATCGTCTTACAAGGTCTGCACACTTCATTGATATTAGAGAGGATTTATCTCTGGACCAGTTTTCCAGGATATATGTAAAGGAAGTGGTAAGATTGCATAGAGTACCAATTTCTATTATATCTGATTGGGATCTGAGGTTTACCTCAATGTTCTGGCAAAGTCTTCAGCATACTCTGGATACAGAGTTGAGTTTCAGCACTGCTTATCATCCTCAGACAGACGGTCAGTCTGAGAGAAAAATTCAAAATCTAGAAGATATGTTGAGAGCTTGCTCTATGGATTTCAAAGGTGGTTGGGATCAACACCTACCTTTGGTGGAATTTTCTTATAATAATAGCTTTCACTCCAGTATTCAGATGGCTCCTTATGAAGCTCTCTATGGAGTGAAATGCAGGACTCCAACTTGATGGGATGAAGTTGGGGAAAGAAAGCTATTAGGACCTGATCTCGTTGATGAAATGGCAGAAAAGGTCAGATCTATTCAACAACACATAAGAGCAGCTCAGAGTCGACAGAAAAGTTATGCCGAAAACCGAAGAAAAGACCTAGAGTTTGAAGTGGGTGATAAAGTGTTCTTACGAATATATCCCTGGAAGAGGGATATGAGATTTGGAAAGAAGGGGATGTTGAGCCCTAGATATATCGGTCCTTTCGAAATACTGGATCGTGTTGGGAAGGTAGCTTACCGATTGGCGCTTCCATCGAATCTCTCTCAAGTTCACGATGTGTTCCATGTATCTCTCCTGAGAAAGTACATACCTGATCCTTCACATGTACTTAGGTAAGAAGTTGTACCGCTGCAGCAAGATCTTTCTTATGAAGAACAACCGATAGAGATTCTGGATCGTAGCGAAAAAGTCCTACGAAACAATACCACTCGATTGGTGAAAGTTTTATGGAGGAACCACCAATTAGAAGAAGCTACATGGGAGCTTGAGGATATGATGAGGGATAGGTATCGTCATCTGTTTGTTACAAAGTAACGAATTTTGAGGGTGAAATTCATTTTAAGGGGGTAGAATGTAACACCCGAGACTTTTATGTGAAATATTTTGTTTTTATGTTATATAAATCATCAAAGGAATCTTTCACTTCACACAAAACTAGCTTGGCTTTCTTTACACGCAACTGCGGCCTTCCTCGATAGCTTGCATCGTACGTAATACCGAGTTTCACTAAATAATGATATGCTATTAAAATATTATTAAAACTTATCGTTATGAATAGTAATAACCAATTTTTTAATTTATATAAACTTTATTTTTCAAAATGGACTTCATTTTTGGTTTCAGAATATAGAAATTAGCCTAGGGTGAAATTTTGGGATTTTTATGAAAAGTTTCAATTTTTGATGAATAGTGAAACCACTAAGTGGTCGTTAAAAAAACTGAATTTTTCATAAAACTTAATTTTACCGCTTCTGTGAGTGAAATTTCAAAAATCCGAGAGACACGGTTGATGTCAGTAAGTAAAATGTGGTTCAATGAGATGAAAATAATTTTTGGTGAATAGTAACTTTTTACTTTTTTTTACCACGGTTAAAAGTAAATAGGGTAATTAAGGGTAATAATGATATTATTATTACCCTAACACATGTCATAATTCTATTGGACAAGTGTAATTCGACCAAAAACAACCTTAGTAATATAATATGACCATTTAGGCCCACTTGGATTAGATTAGGACCTTTATTATTAATTTATTTAAAGAAGGGTTAAAATAGTTAAAATCAAAGTTTAATAAGTAAATCATTTTTAATATGGGGTTATACATAAGATAAATTCGACTATAAATATTCATTAGAAAGATAAATATCTTTCCTACATAATGGTATTTTATTTGTAATTTTTAGACTTTAAATAATTTAATTTATTTATGACACAATGATGATGCAGTAATTAACATAATAGTGAAAAATTAGAATAATTGATATTATAAATACATAAATAAGTATAATTTGAGACTTTTTATGAATTAAAATAATTTTCTAGGTTAATATGACATGTTAGGATTGATTTAATTAACTTTGGTCGAATTAATCATTTTGTTATGAGTTTCAAAAAAATCAACATTTGAATAGTGTCAAAATTGACATAAAATAGTTTTTAAAACAAATATTATATTATTAATTGTTATTTTATTCCTAAAAATCTAAAATTCGTCCAAATGACATAGATAAGGTTATATATATTAATAAAACACAACTTGGGGGGTCTCTTGGATGTATATGGTAAGTTTATTAACTATATAATATAAAAATACAAAGTGACATGGTAAATGTCAATCTAATTAACTAAGAGTTAAAACTAAAAGATAGGGTTAATATAATGACCTAAACTTGTCTAAATTCTATTGGATGAGATTATTTCGACCCATCCCCACCTTATCCTCAAAATAAATCAATTTGGAGCTATTTAAAACCAAATGTGACTTTATAATAAAATAATATTTTTTGTTATTCCAAAGTTACACCTCTCCTCCCTTATAAAAGGGAACCTCCTCCCCCTCTTTCTCACACCACTTTGAGCCTTCAAGCATGGAAAAACCCGGCCAATTTCTTCTCTCCACTTCCCTAGAAACATCCGAGAGGTTCTGGTCTTCTTCAAAGACCTATTTTAGTGCCCTAAAAGGAGGTCTCAAAGAAGCACTTCAAAGAAGAGGTAATGTCCATTACCGATTATTTCATCTTTATTTCTTCTTACACTTCTTCTTCTTTGGTTGTTTCATTATGAAGTAATAATATAAGTATCATTCATATACTGATATGTTATTATAAGTATGAAAAAACCCTATTTCACCATCTATCTATCCTACGGAAAAAGAAATCACCGCGCATGCGTACGTACGGAATACCGTCTCCACGCCGTGGTGTAATCAATTTTCCACCACCACCTTACTTGGATGGGTATAATGGTGTAAATAATGACTATATATGACTATTATAAAGTGATATTGATTCTGAAATAGTATACATACACTCCAATACAATTACACATTCATAGGAACGATATCATCACTCGTGTGTACGTACGGCATACCGTCTCCACGATGTGATGCGACTCATTCTACATGATCTTCATTTCATAATGATTATATAAATGAATTGAATGAATAAATATGATATATATTACACTAATGACACTCTGGAAATGAGGTATCTATAACCTAAAGAGAAGAATAAGAATTTATTCGACAAAACACGCATAAGAACAAAAAGTAATAAACACCCGAATGACAAGTAGTAAAGAAATATTACTAATAATAAGTTAAGAATATGACCATATATGATATCATAAAAATAAGTATGATTATTTAATAAGTCAATAACATTATTTATATCATTATACAGGAGGTTCGGACACATACAAAGCATATCAGACCAAAGGTAAGGGAAATATCACAATCTCATTTTTATCCGAGATTGTTTATACATTGGTATTTACTGGGGTGTATTTTATCATCCACATCCATGTTTCCTCAATATGTAATATTATTCCCATCCACCTACAATTTTTTAAATCCAATTTTACCCTTCAGTGAGTTTTTAGTAAAAGATATAAAAGGAATGTTTTTTCATTTTTCGTACGAGGTATTTTTTGACTTTTCCGACAAAAGTACGAGAAGAATATTTTTTTTAACTTATACGGCATGAATGGATTTTTAAAACATTATTTCCAAGAAGCTTACTTTACAAGTTTTCAAGTTTATTTTAAATCAAATTCTTTTAGTTTAGAATTGTATGACATGTTAAGAAATGAAAAGTGTTTCTGAAGCAGAAAGGAATTTTTCCTCAAGAATGGAGTTCAAGTGTTTTATCAAAATTATTTTCCATCTAAGATAATAAAGGGTTCTATTTTTATCCCTATTATTACATTGATTTGATTATTTTGTGATGGAATTATATTTTTATGAATTCCATTATCTTATATGAATTGTTTTATGATGTCACGATGTTTAAGATTCTCATTTTTATTACATGGGTTATGCTATGATGTATGGTTTCTAATTTTGTGGCACACATAAGAATGGTATCATTATGAGATGGGTGGGACCTATATCTCCCTCCAATGCATTGGGTATAGATTTTATATCTCATGAGATAGACATGGCTGGAATGGTAGGTTATACCGGTTCAGTGAAACATGACTGAAACGAGGGTTACTAGGTTCAGAAATGAACTTTGTCCACTAAGATAGTCTTGGAAATGAGTCCTGACTAACAAGAAATGATTCTCTATGATTATGTGTGTATGAAACAAAGTTTCAGGTTTTACGTTATGATTATTGGGATTACATTTCACTTCTATGATTTATCCCATGTTATGATATTATGATCTCTTTTGCAGGATAAGATTTCCAAAAGTTATGTTCTTATGTATATGATGTGATTGATATTTCTTTTGTTTACCCTTACTGAGCATATGAGCTCACCCTTTTGTATGTTTTATTTCCCCAGGTTAGGAATAATGTTATTAAGTAGAATATGCCAAAAAGGGACTCTAGATATGATGAAATAAATGGGAGGCAAAGTAGATTCTTTATGAACCAGTTGTTTATGTTTCCCAGTTTCTAAAGACACTATACCTATAAGGTCCTTTCTTGGTTTTGTTATATGTTGTAATAAGTTTGCTTCAATTCTGAAGTAATAACAATGTATGTAAATTATGGGTCGTTATACATAAGACTCGGCAGTTTATTTGTGAGGCAAAACTAGGTTGAAATAAACCCTGAAGAACTAGCCAGTGGGGTACAATGGGAAGTTCTTGAGTAGAGTTGTTTATTTATTTTTTCCATCAAACCATATTGGGATTATTGGTCATGGACAAAATTTTATAGAGTTATTCGTATAGGTAATCCTCTTATTCTCCCTCTGTGATATTGTCACAAACCAGGCCAGATCGCCATCCGACCCAATGCCCGACCCGGTCCACGACATGACCCAAAGGGCGTTCCCGATCCCCACGGGCTGGCAACTAGTGTCGGGCATCAAAACACACCAGTTGGGAATGGTTTGGCCCATGACAAAGATAAATTTACATAAACTGAACAAGAAGATAAAAAAAGGAAAATAACCTGAACAACGTGGCAGCAGAAAAAGGAATAAACAAAAAAAATGTGACATACCTCAGGTGACCACATGGATCACCACGGTACGACAACCACACTCGCTCCCAAAAGAAATCCAGAACTGAAACCTGCAACTGAGATTTAAAGTAGGCGTGAGCACCGAGATGCTCAGTTGGAAAGCCAAAAATAACCACGTCATATGCCTCTGCCTTTATTAAGAAATCCAACTATGCCAGTTTGAAAATAAGATATAATAAAATAATGTTTTCCCTTCTTTTCAAATTCAAGTAATGAGTTTTCATTTTCAAATAAATCAGTTTACTCTTTCTACATTTTAAAAATAGGTTCCAAGCATGCATTAACATTTCAAAATGAAAAGAAACCAGTTTGGAATAAAATGTGATTTTTACAAACATGACATCAGGTATGAAACAACTGAAAAGGAAGTTACATCACAAGCAGCATGTCACAAATGAGCACTATGGGTAATCCCTATAGGTAGCTCGAACAAGTGGGAGCCTAGAGACCTCGTACCTCGGTGAAACGTGGCTTAGAAGACCACGTCCCTCAGAAAACGTGGCTTAGAAGGCCGCGAACATCAGAAAACATGGCTTAGAAGACTACGACCCTCAAGAATTCATATGTTTAGTTAGTGTTGTTGCATTAATCCTTTTAGACAAACCGGGAAGAACCCATGCTGTGTCATCTAGCACACTAGTCCTGGTCACCCACCTAGATACCCGGGTTTCCCATTATGATCTATTTCAAATGGTGGTGAGTTTTCTTTATCAAGCAATCAAACAAGTACATTACATTTTCTTTATCAAAAACTCATACAACCTCTCACCACCTCTCTCCCTACATAAGTTCATTCCCCCTCTTTACATCACACAATCACGCACAAGCCTTTACACTAGGCACATATATCATAGACCGCTCATAATCACTTGCATAACATTTTATTTTCAAATTTAGGGGAATGACTCAAAAGGGGTTTTCTATTTTCGCAAACCAAATCTTAAATTACCAAACGAGCCTCAATAGAGGTTTTTTTCTATTTCATAAAACATTCTTAAGATGCCAAATAGGCTTAATTACATAAAAGGGAAAACTTTTTACAATCAACCGGCCAAAAGGACAAACACCTTTGGAAATACACCTTACCAATTCAAAACCACTTAAGAAATCAATTTTTTTCAAGAAATGTCACTTAAGACCAACAGATTTGAAATACATTTCAATTTCCCCAATACAAGGCATAATAGTTTCTAGCAACCATAATCAGATTCCATAGCATGTGTATATAGCATAGTGTAAAAGATATTTTTAAAATAATCAAGCAATTATGAATTTCAAATTAAAAGCTTAGGCATAGGGGACCTACCTCAAGCTTGTCGCTATCTTGCAATGGCCACTCGAACCTACACTTGGCACACACACGCACATGCATTTATACATATATATATACACCCCTAGCTGCATTGCACATATTCCCCACGCCATGAGGGAATATGTGCAAAGAGGGCATATATAGGTACATGCCTTACCCTATGCATGTACATGTAGGATTCCTCGACATGTGTGGCCCAACGCACTACACATATAATTTAATAAAACAAAAAAACACATAAACAATCTATAAAACATTGAAAAAAACACATCACATTAACGCACCCAGATAAAACAAGATATGATGCACCCCAAGAACCATCATTTACACACATGGATACCATTTTGAGAAAATACACACACCAAAAGAACTCCAAAACACAATCTGCACCTCCTTTACAACTTAACAAATCATTAAAACATTTTATGAAACAATTATAAATAAAAATATGAGACTTTTTTTATCAAGATCGCACCCAAAGCCAACTTCAACAACCAAGCGCACATTGAAACCATACCAAAACACTAACTGCAGTCATTCCACACTTTGATAAACCAACAATACATGTTATAAAATAGTGATAAGAAGCTTGACACGGGTTCTCAAATAAAACACATCATATATCATATTAAGATACCACTTTAAAATCAAATGTATAATAAATTGTCTTAAAACTATTTTTTTTCTCCACATAAACAATTTAAATAAATTAAAGAAACACTTACTAAAACATTTTCAAGGTGCATTTCAAATTTTTACCACAAAACTATACTAAAATAATTCTGTTTGAAAACCAACACACACGACGCTATATAAAAAAAACTTTACACCGCCAGTACATATTAATAAACTAACTTCACAATTTATAAAACACTATTTAAACAGTTCAACATGGTTTCTCATAGCAACAAGTACTCGTATCATATAAACATAACACTAAACTCATAAACACATCATAAATATACTAAACCTCAAGTAAAATCAAATTCGCATCAAACAAAACAATCAATAACCATGCTAAATTAATTAAATAAGCAAATTAAGTCATCAATTAAAATCAAAATACAGAACCACTTACCACAGAGTCGTTTTCCCTAAAAATTGATGTGAATTCCTCAATTTCATGTCAAACGCACCACAAGGAAACTGAGATACACCCTAATCCAGAAGATTAAATAAGAAAAACTCAAGATTAAAACCCTAACATGAACATAAATCCCGCTGAAAACCTAAAACTCCTAATCGAAAGAGGGTTTTACCCAAAGGGGCTTCCGGGGAGGAGCACCCATACAAGGGAAGGTTGTGCAAGAGGCTGGGAGGGTGGCCGGTGGTGAGAGGCAGGACAGCGGCATGGCGGTTCGGGCGAGGCGAGCAGACGGCGCACAGGGCTGTCCGAGGGCAGGTGTGCAGTCGCCGGAGGGGGGTGCGGGACACCGCTGCGAGGTCGCCGAGTGGCTGGCCGGAGAGGGAGAAGGGAAGCGCGGCAAGGAGGAGGCGAGGCGCGCCGGAGGGCTCGCCGGCAGGGGGTAGCATGAGAAGGAGAGGAAGGTGGGGGGGTTCGGCCGCGTAAGGGGAAAGGGGGGAGAGTGAGTTAGGGTTAAATAAAATAAAATAAAATAAAATAAATAATAATAATAATAATAATAATAATAATAATAAAAGAAATAAATGAATAACATATAAAATAAGGGGATAAAAGAAAAGAGTATAAAATAAATAAATAATAAAATAATTACAAATAATCATGAAAAAAATAAGAATTTTAATAAACTACAATAATAATAATAATAATAACATTGTTCATAACTTAATAATATTATAATAAAATTGATAATAATAATATTATTAACCATAATAATAACAATAATAACAATAATGACCATCATTATAATTATTAAACTAACTAATTAAAACTCACTCTATTTATTTGTCTTGTATATTAGGCAGACCGCACGGTGACCCGAGCAAAGCCGCGCGGCTTTGAACACGCCATGCCATGCATCGGACGCTGTCAAGGGAAAAGCACTCATTCGTCAACAAAATGAAAAACATTAAAATAGGCTTGATCCGTAGCTCGATAGAAAATTTTAACGTCTCATAAAATAATAAAATAATATTAATTTAAATGTTCAGGTGTGACAATTCTCCCCACCACAAAAACTTTCTACCCCCAGAAAGTCGCCCAGCCGAACGAGGAATCAAACTCGAGTTAGAAACAGGACTAGACCCACAAAAACATGAACTCGGTTTGACTTTTCACTCCACCAGTCACACCCAACCAACTCTGAGGGAAACTAAAAAGAGAAGAACCATTAGGAAATGAGGAGGGTTATTCCCACCCCAAGAACCCGACTAGCACCACCAACATTGAGACTCTCAGCATGAGTTAACTTTGGAACTGCTAACTTGATCGAAGAGTAAACCGCCACACAGATCAAATTGTCCCAAATGGCCACACTGACGGCAGGCCTTCGGAGGATGATGACAAGGCGGCTTAAAGTACCCAAACTAAGCACACTAGAAGAAAACAAGGGGTGGCCCAACTAATAGAAGATGGAATTCACAAGAAGACTTGTCTGAGACAGGTTCCTCTGATTCTCTCTCTCGTCACTGGATGGGGAACCTTCCCGAGCACCGAAAAGATACGGTCCTAGAACCCTGGACTAAACCCCCACACAAGAGAAACGTTAACTAATCCCACGACGCTACCTCTGGAGAAAATGGAATCAACCCCTTGGCATGTCCCATATGGGCCTTCACTGCTCGTTGGCCTTGCTCGACACCCACTAGTTCTGCCACTTTCCTTGCCTTCACTTCCTTGGGTATAAACCACCTGACGAGAGTCATCTTTAACACCTTCCAAGACATACCATCATGCAACGACGCTGGGATTATTTCCTCCACCAATCCAAAGTTTCACCTTCAAACGAACCCAAACCAATATGGACACTCTTAGATTTGGGAGTTTCCAATAACCTGATGACAGCAACGATTTCACCAAGCCGGTTCACTACCTTTGATAGATCATAATCACCACGGAATATGAACAACAACCGAAAAGAATTTAATTCCACCACCCCGCTAAGAGTCTGGGTAGAACCAACAACTAAAAGAGCCTCACTAGAAACTTCTGGGACTTTTCTGGGTAGCATACTCAAAAACAAGAGGCACAAATCTGAATCAATACTCATCATAAATCAAAATTTAACACCTCAATCACAAACGAAATCTCAAACTCAAATCACTATTCCAACCACAATTCAATATGTCAAATCCAAGAACCCGCGAAAAAGAATACCCAACACGAAAAGAGAATGCTAAACAATTTCTCACTCACTTTTCTAAACATCTGAAAAAAACCCTTTTTGAAAACCATTTTTCAACAACCAAAACCACTTAAATATCCACCATTGATATCCCATGAAGTCTCACACATACATATCCAGTGCTAGCTCAAGCACCCATCCACTCACATCACCAATTTCCCCACTTGCCACATGCGCACCTCAATGTATGTGATCACTCATAGGAAAACCAAGGGTCAATTCAAGACACTTCTCACTTTCAAAACAGATCATTCAGCATAAAGCACAAATTACCAACCAATTTGAAAAAGTAACTTATCATCAAAGCAATACATTTCCAATTTCCAAAACATTTTCCAATTCACATTCCAAAAAGTGTTATTGAGATTCCAAAACAACTTCCAAAATGCCTCCCATTTTCCCTTTTGAAACCACACATTCGTTAAAAGAAAACAATTTCCATTTCAAAACCACTTTTCCACTCTAACAACACATTCCCATTTGAAACCACCTTCACAAAAATCCATTTTCATTTTTTGAGATCTACTCACATCATCCAAAATGAAGGTCAAACATAAATCACATCAAACATTCCAAAAATAAGGGACTAGTGGCTATGACAACCCGGTAACATGACTTAGCAGACCATGCTCCGAACAGGCATCCACCACAGGAAGTATCTTGAACCGTGCACTCAGGCTGTACATGGGTCGCTACTCTATGCAAGTTCGCCGCGTAACACTGGATCACTTCCTTGGTCATCCCTCATCCACACATACCAATCCAAAGAAGAAAATTCAAATCCTGGACTACCCCTGGAAACTCGAGTCTCAGGACGGGAAAGGGTTCACGACGTCCTTACCACACCTACCTCTCGAGTCCCGACACACCTAATCACCAAGATACTTGACACCCCAAATTACAAGGGCACCTCTGATACCATTTTCTCACGAAACAGGCCAGATTGTCATCCGACCCAACGCCCGATCCGGTCCGCGACATGACCCGATGGGCAATCCCGATCCCCACAGGCTGGCAACTAGTGACTGGCATCAAAACACACTAGTTGGGAATGGTTTGGCCCATGAAAAAGATAAATAAACATAAACTGAACAAGCAGATAAAAAAAGTAAAATAACATGAACAACATGGCAGCAGAAAAAGGAATAAACAAAAAAACGTGACATACCTCAGGTGACCCCGTTGATCACCATGGTACAACAACCACACTCGCTCCCAAAAGTGATCCATGACTGAAACCTACAACTGAGAGGTAAAGTAGGTGTGAGCACCGAGATGCTCAGTAGGAAATCCAAAAATAACCACGTCCTACGCCTCCACCTTTATTAAGAAATCCAACTATGCCAGTTTGAAAATAAGATATAATAAAATAATGTTTTCCCTTATTTTCAAATTCAAGTAATGAGTTTTCATTTTCAAATAAAGAATTTCACTTTGACTACATTTTCAAAATAGGTTCGAAGAGTGCATTAACATTTCAAAATGAAAAGAAACCAATTTGGAATAAAATGTGATTTTTACAAACAAGACATCAGGTATGAAACAACTGAAAAGGAAGTTACATCACAAGCAGCATGTCACAAATGAGCACTATGGGTAATCCCTATAGGCTTCTAGAACAAGTGGGAACCTAGAGACCTCGTACCTCGGTGAAATGTGGCTTAGAAGAAGACGACCCTCAGAAAACGTGGCTTAGAAGGCCACGACCCTCAGAAAACATGGCTTAGAATACCACGACCCTCAGAAATTCATATGTTTAGTTAATGTTGTTGCGTCAATCCTGCTAGACATACCAGGACGAACCCCTGCCGTGTCATTTAGCATACTAGTCCTGGTCACCCACCTAGATACCCGGGTTTACCATTGTGCTCTATTTCAAATGGTGGTGAGTTTTCATTATCAAGCAATAAAACAAGTACATTACACTTTATTTATCTACAACCCATACAACCTCTCACCACCGCTCTCCCTACTTAAGTGCATTCCCCCTCTTCACATCACACAATCACGCACAAGCCTTTACACTAGGCACATATATCACAAACTGCTCATAAACACTTTCATTAGATTTTATTTTCAAATTTAGGGGAATGACTCAAAAGGGGTTTTCTATTTTCGCAAACCAAATATTAAAGTACCAAATGGGCCTTAATAGGGTTTTTTTCTATTTCATAAAACATTCTTAAGATGCCAAACAGGATTAATTACATAAAGGGAAAACTTTTTACAATCAACCGGCCAAAAGGCCAAACACCTTTGGAAATACACCTTACCAATTCAAAACCACTTAAGAATTCAATTTTTTTCAAGAATTTTCACTTAAGACCAACGGCTTGGAAATAAATTTCAATTTCCCCAAAACAAGGCATAATAGTTTCTAACAACCGCAATCAGATTCCATAGCATGTGTATATAGCATAGTGTAAATCATATTTTTAAAATAATCAAGAAATTATGAATTACAAATTAAAAGCTTAGGCATAGGGGACCTACCTCAAACTTGTCACTATCTGCCAATGGCCACTCGAACAGACACTTGTCACACACACGCACATGCATTTATACATATATATATATACACCCCTAGCTGCATTGCACGTATTCCCCACGCCATGAGGGAATATGTGAAAAGAGGGCATATATAGGTACATGCCTTACCCTATGCATGTACATGTAGGATTCCTCGACACACGCGGCCCAACGCACTACACATATAATTTAATAAAAAAAATAAACACAAAAACAATCTATAAAACATTTCATAAAAACACATCACATTAACATACCCAGATAAAACAAGATACAATGCACCCCAAGAACCATCATTTACACACATGGATACCATTTTGAGAAAATACACACACCTAAAGAACTCCAAAACACAATATGCACCTCCTTTACAACTTAACAAATCATTAAAACATTTTATGAAACAATTATAAATAACAATATGAGACTTTTTTTTATCACGAACGCACCCAAAGCCAACTTCAACAACCAAGCGCACATTGAAACCATACCAAAACACTAACTGCAGTCTTTCCACACTTTGATAAACCGACAATACATGTTATAAAATAGTGATAAGAAGCTTGACACGGGTTTTCAAATAAAACACATCGTATCTCATATTAAGATAGCACTTCAAAATCAAATGTATAATAAATTTTCTTAAAACTATTTTTTTTCTCCACATAAACAATTTAATTAAATTAAATAAAAACTTACTAAAAAATTTTCAAGGTGCGTTTCAAAGTTTTACCAAAAAACTACACTAAAATAATTCTTTTTGAAAACCAACCCACACAACACTATATAAAAAACGTTTCACCGCCTGCACATATTAATAAACTAACTACACAATTTATAAAACACTATTTAAACAGTTCAACATGTTTTCTCATAGGAATAAGTACTCGTATCATATAAACATAACACTAAACTCATAAACACATCAGAAATATACTAAACCTCAAGTAAAATCAAATTCACATCAACAAAACAATCAATAACAATGCTAAATTAATTAGTTCAGAAAATTAAGTCATCAATTAAAATAAAAATACAGAACCACTTACCACAGAGTCGTTTTCCCTAAAAATTGATGTGAATTCCTCAATTTCATGTCAAACGCACCACAAGGAAACTGAAATACACCCTAATCTAGAAGATTAAACAAGAAAAACTCATGATTAAAACCCTAACATGAACATCAAACCCGCTGAAAACCTAAGACTCCTAATCGAAAGAGGGTTTTACCCAAAGGGGATTCCGGAGAGGAGCGCCCGCACAAGGGAAGGTTGGGCAGGAGGCTGGGAGGGCGGCCGGTGGTGAGAGGTGGGACGGCAGCACGGCGGTTCGGGCGAGGCAAGCAGACGACGCACATGGCTATCCGAGGGCAGGTGCGCAGTCGACGGAGGGGGGTGCGGGACGCTGTTGCGAGGTCGCCGAGCGGCTAGCTAGAGTGGGAGAAGGGAGGCGCGGTAAGGAGGAGGCGAGGTGCGCCGGAGGGCTTGCCAGCGGGGGGTAGCGTGAGCGTGAGAGGAAGGTGGGGGGGGGTTCAGCCGTGTAAGGGGAAAGGGGGGAGAGTTAGTTACGGTTTAAAAAAAATTAAATAAAAAAAATAAAAACAAATAATAATAAAAAGAAAGAAAGAGATGAATAACATATAAAATAAGGGGATAAAAGAAAAGATTATAAAATAAATAAATAATAAAATAATAACAAATAATCATGAACAAAATAAGAATTTTAATAAACTCCAATAATAATAATAATAACATTGTTCATAACTAAATAATAATTATAATAAACTTGATAATAATAATATTATTAACTAAAATAATAATAATAACAATAATCACCATCATTAAAATTATTAAACTAACTCATTAAAACTAACTTTATTTATTTGTCTTCTACATTAGGGAGACCGCACGGTGACCCGAGAAAAGTCGCGCGGCTTTGAACACGCCCTGCCATGCACCGGACGCTTCAAGGGCAAAGCACTCATTCGTCAACAAAATGAAAAACCTTAAAACAGGCTTGATCTGCAGCTCGATAGAAAATTTCAATGTCTCATAAAATAATAAAATAATATAAATTTAAAATTTTGGGTGTGAAAGATATCCCCTTGGAATGGGATAGATATAGATTCAATCATTTTGGATAATCCAGGTGAAATTCTCTGATCTTAATTGATATTTACCCCTTCTTCTTAATGTTGTTTCAGATCACTATATTGACTCTCATGGATGATTCCTAATGTTAAAATTTACTCTTTTTCATACTTTGATGTCCCAATTATCATTGAAACTCTTATACTTGATCACATTGATCACAATTTGATCATTGTGCAGATTTAAATTTTAGTACTAAATGACAATTTTACAAGATATTGGTAGAATGTTCTAAGTGTGATTGGAATTTCGATCAGTATGACTAGAGGAGGTCTAATGATGTTTAATGTGTTTCATTATTGGGAGTTTTTTATGATGTATCCCTTGGTGGTTACATCATTTTTTTTTAATTGTAATGAATCATCCAACGTATCACCGAATTGGATTAGGAATTTTTTATTATATTGAATCTAGATTGTGTTGGGAGTGGCCCATACTCTGTTGGACAATGTTTTGGATAATTTATGTTTATTGGATGAATTATTTTTTCAACTTCCAATTAAATTATATTAAATTATACTTTTTTCAGGTGATAAGTATTTTTCCTAGATTCATGTCGAATGAGTGTTCCATAATGTCTATGTGTGCTTGTTCATGGTTGTTATGTCCACTATGATAGATACCCTGAGAGGGGGGTGAATAAGGGTATGACATATTAAAACAACCGCACCTTTTGATCTTGTTCGGTTGTTAGACAAAACCCTCCTCACTCATCTTCCCATTGCAGAGTATGAATAAACCTTAAAGCATACACATGACACAAAAAATTTACTTGGTTCACCCTCACTGGGTTACGTCCAAGGAGCATACATCGACAGTGTGCCGATGTACAAATTCCACTATAAGTGCACTGCTGTTTACATGTTCTAAGCGGACTCACTTCCCTCCTGGTTTACAACCACTCACAATTTGATAACTCGCTATTCTCTCAACTAAAGTAATCTCACTACTTCTTTAGAAGATCCAATCATAGTTTATAGACCTATAAGTCTATTCATTATCATTAATGAATGCATCCTCAACTGTATGTATATGCTCTATTGAAGTCCAAAAATTATCCACGGACGAATACTCTTTTTCCCCTGAACACTGAGCAACAACCTTTAGGACGTACCTTCACAAAGAACCCTACTTCGTGAAGCTCTTGCCTTTTCATGAAGCTCACAATTTCACAGAGCTCAGGCCATCATGGTGATCATGTTTTCACAGAGAGACTTCCTTTACGAGGCTCATAGATCCAACACAGAGCACCCAACTTTCGTAGAGCTAAATTTTCCTCCATGAAACTCCTGACTTTCACGAAGCACACAACCTTCACGAACAACCTTCGAAATCCAAGAGAAAAATATTTTCATTGAAAACTATCTAATTATACCAAGGGGGTCGAGGCCTATTTATAGGTGATTCCACCGACCCTTGAACTCTCCGCATGAATTCAACGCCACGTCATCTCAAATCGTGATGCTCTGAAATTCCTGCCAAAATTCTCTCAATATAATGAAACATTGTGACGATTTTCCAATCGTGGAGCTCGTCATAATCATGGATCATTCCATAAATTTTTTTGTACCTCTACCGCGAATCTCCCTCGCATTTCCCTTCAACTCTACCATTCAAGAAGGTCATCATAATCATGGAGAGTTTTATCAATTACTTCGCACCAATACCGTGAAGCTCCCTTGAATTTTCCTTCAACTCTTCCATTCACGAAGCTCATCGTAATCGTGAAGAATCACAGTCATCATTCTTCTGGTCTTCGCAAAATTCAATACATGAGTCCTATCTTCACAAATTTCATGCCATTTCTATATTTTAATGAGATCTTCCTAGAAATCCTCATTTCATTGATTGAATTTTATTATTTTTATTATTTCAAATGATAAAATGTACAACTTGTAGTATTCCTTCAAGGGGGATGAAAGTGATGTAGGCCAAGGGCATCCCCTTGCCCCACACAAAGACAAGAAAAACAAAAATGTTGCATTGTTACCTTCAGGGATTTTTTACCAACAATGGTATTGGCTAGGCGATAATGTATGGTATGTATTTTGGGAATTATGACTTTCTCCTTGTGTTTGGAGTTTGTCAATAATATTTTCAATAATGATAACTTTTGAAAAATTAATCATCAAGGAATTATCAAGAATGATTTTAATCCTCATGAAGATTAATGGAGGCTCAATGGACTTCTAGGATTGGATAATGATATTGGTATTTTATTGGATAAGAGTTGGATGTTTAATGAGATAGGGGTCCCGTGTATTCTACCGTATGTTTTTTTGAATAGTTTGTTGGAATTTTATTTAAGGACTTATACTTTTGTACAATAACGGAGAATTCATAATTATGTTATAATCTTCTGGTAAATATTTTCTAGTTGACGAAGTATAGGTCCTATCTAACTAATGGAACAATGAATAATGTAACTAAACAATGTTCCATAAGCCAAAATATATACTTGTACACTAGCTTGATGTCAGCTATCTATACATTAGGAAAGTGAACACTTGTGTGTGTTTTTAAATAGTGATCTCATGATTGATGTTTGAAAATATTTATGTTTTTGTGAATATATATATATCATGTGATTCACATGTGTAATGATTGATTAAATTCATGTTTATATGGGTTTTCCATGAGACCCATGTTTTAATATTTATCATTAAAGTGAGTTTGTATTGCTCTTGAGACCCATGATTGATGTTTGATCACATGTGTGGGAGTTTGTTTGTATCAAATGAAATAAAATTTTTATGTTTGATCCCATGTGTCTATTTGTAAAGCATGTCAGACCCAGATTTGATATTTAGAAACATGTGTGTGTTTGTGTGTGTATCATACGACACCTCCATTTGATCCTTCATCCATGATTTTTGTTTTTAGATTCCTGGACCCTATGCATGTAGTTTTCTCACATGTGATCTTTTTATGGTTGTAACTCTTTCTTGACATTATGGGACTATATTTTTAATTAGTATATGTATGTAATTAATTTTTTATTCATCAATATTATAATGTTTTGCATGAAATTTGATCCATATATACTATCCCCTGAGGGGGGGATATTACAAAATTGGACAGGATGGTCATGGGACATCCGATCAAATGGGATGTGTCAAATATGTTATTGGACTTGCCCATTTGTTGAGATATCTTATAGATTGATGTTTGAAATTGTTTATGTTATGGATATTATGATGGTATTATTGGTTTTAATAGGTAATTGGTAAGGACATAATTTTATGATATATGGTTGTATATTAATGACATGTTCATTGGTAATTTATGTTATGTTTGTTCTTTTTAAGAAATGGAAGTTAGTTTTCTATAAATCTTACCACATGAATATATAATCTATATATCTTTTGGTACTATAATGCATTTGTGGTCCTTTTTAAGTGTTACTCACACACACTTTAGGTGTTTATGGAACATGGGTGCCAAAGAAGGCCTCACTTCTTGCTGGTACAGGTTAGGCCGACACCTAGGATTTATCATTTAGTGAAATAGATTGTTGCAAGTCTAGAGGCTAAGACAATGTCAAGTTTCAAGGTGGATTCATAACCCCATTATACATCTATTACTTCATTCATATATGTGATTTACCTATTATGAAGTCACTTTTATTTTATTAAGTCATTCCCATTTGAGATTGTTTTTTCTTTATTCGTTCATTACATATCATATGATTATTTTTTTCATACTCTAGTTGTATTACACCATATATTTAGTTATTTATATCATTTTATACACTCTTATTGAGGTTATATTCTCCTCATGATTCACTATAGACCATCAATTCTAGTATAAAACAACGTGTTTTTGGCTAGGTGTGACTGAGGTCATGTGACACTTCACTCAAACCTGGTGATTTGGGTCTGGGTGTTATAATTTCCATGGTATAATATTTTTTTCGATATATATCTATGAAATTTATATATGGATAATTTTTATGATGTCATGTTTTACCCGTTTTTATTTGTTATATTTTCATTTATTTCAGTCTATATTTCCTTTATCATACCCTATTATAACTTATATTGTCCCATTATAATTCTATTTATATCATGCTCATGTTTCTCCCTTTTTATGATTTTTTCCTTATTAACTCATCAATATGTTTTATCCTTTTAGTAAATTTTGGATAAGCACATAATTTATTTCAATTTTCAATATATAATTATATATAGGAAAATATTTATAAGAATGTATTTTTTTGGAGATTAATTTTGTGAGATGTTTAAGAAATAATGAGTAACTATAATTTTCAATGGATTATGTCTAACGAAAAAAACATTCAGTTCTCTAGGTTTTGATAATATTTCTTGAGATTTATTATTTATTATTAAATAATGATATGTATATTTATAATCGATAAAATCACTTTTTATTAAATTAATATCTAAATTATGTGTTTTTATCTTCACACCTGAGAGGGCGGTTATACAGGGTCAGAGTTTAAATTGTTAAAAATGTTCTATTTTTATCTAGTTTTTAATAAATATATTATGTAAAAATTTATTTGAGTTTTTGGAATTAAATATATATTTTATTCTTCATAGTGGAAAACATAATATTACGGTGAATTAAGTTTAAATTTAATTTTTTATAAAATATATATATATAAATCCCATCTTTAATAAAGAAACAATGTTAATTAAAACCCAATTTTTATATAATTCTATATTTGAAAAAGTTTCTAAAATTATTTATTAATGATCAGATATATTATTAAAAATATAACCTAACATTCAAAACTTCAATAATAGAAACATACATTGTGTACAGGAAAAAAGGTAAATAAAAATGAAATAGTGATTTTTTGCTATTTTTTTAGAGAACAAACTAATTTATATATAAATAAAGAAAAAAACTCAATTCATAGAGATAAATTCAATATAGGGGGTTCAGTATCAATTAATGACATAATCCAATCCACATTGAAATCACCAACTACCATGAAATGTTTTAATAAAAAATTGATCCACAACTTAGATTATGTTTTTCAAAAAAGAACATAAAACAATGTCTGGAAGAGTGCCTCTTCCATTGTTATATGTGGGATAATATTTTATAGGTCACATAAGACCTCTTCTAAAGTTAAACATGGGAATTATAAGAAACAAAACTGAGATTGTTTCATAAATATAGTAAAAAAATTAGATCTATAATATGAAAAAAAGGAAAGATAAAGATAAGAGAGATGATAAAATGTAATGATGCTCAATTTGAATGCCTTAAAATGTTCATCAGTTGTTTAATTTTCATTTAATAGAGCTCAGACAAGTTACACATCAAATGATGGAAAACACGGTATCATGGAATTTTGAAAAATAATATAGTTTTCTCTATATGATATTATAAGGATCCTCAAAAAAATTATGATTGTCAATGATTATATTTATTCCAGGATATTGGATAATTATATGTAGAGTCATTTCTTATGTGTTCATGAGATATATTATATGAATTTATTTTATTCTAAGAAAATTATCTATTGTAGGAAAATGTTAATTAAACACCAAAATCCATATACTAGGAATCAAATATTGGAATTTATAAATCTATCATAAATGAGTCTTGGTAGTTTTGAAGAATAATCTTTCATAAAATAACATCAATTTATTATATTAAATTCATTAAACTATTAGAGGCGTATTTAATTTAGAAATTATGTATAGATAACTATAGCAGTATAACTGGGTTTAGCAAGCCCTACTGATAGTTTCCCTTAGAGGTAAATCTTAAGTTGTATGTATGTCTAGTGGTAACACATTTAACTAATTGTAGCTACACATAACAGTAGCACCGTGTGGTTGAAGATATTTTTATTGTATAAATTCATGTAGGAACATCATCATGGTAGTAGATGAACTTAATGATAGTGTTATCTTCTTAAATGTATCTCTACTCAATGGTAACACATCTTGGAAGAACAAATAATTTATCTAGTTATAGAAAAATGATTATTATAGTAAATCGGTCTAGAGAAAATTTATATGATGGTATAATTACATGGTTGGTTCAACAAATAATGATATCCCCATTTTCAATAATTGGTTGATTATTGAACAGATGGTAGTTTGGAGTAGTTTCATAATTCAACTAACTATAGATTGAACAGTAGTTCAAGCAATAATATATTCATTATATCATAGATATAAAGAAAAATTTACTACCATAAAACATAATATTCATTATAAACATAAAAAATGCAATTTTTTATAATAAAAAAATTATTTCATAGAATAATCTAATATTATCACCCTTTTTATGATCAAAAATCATGAAATTCATAATAAAAAAGTTGATTAATGTAAATTTATGTTTCTTAATAGTAATAAGTTTTATGAAATTTATAGTTATGAATTCATTCCATATAAAATATTTTACCTATTTAAGTATTATTTAAAATATACAATGAATTTTTAAATAACTAAAAAATGAATATTAATTAAGAGAACTAGATATCATTAATCACAAAATAGTAATAAAATACATGGGAAAAGTTTTACACAAAATACCACACCAACAATGTCCTATGAAGAATATATGTAATAATCCTCAATGTGACTAGAAGTAGTATCCCATATCTTCGTTCACTTTCTATTGACATTAATACTAAATTTAAAGGGAGGAGTTTCTATAGGTGCATGAGGCGAAAAGATAATAGATCTAGGATTCCTCATATCCTCAATTAGTATAATTCAAAATGGAATAACTACAATGGAGGTAGTAATTAAATGAACTGATAAGGGAAAATAATGGAAATATATTATAGGTATGTATAAAAAATTTAGTTTTAAAGGTATCAAATCTATTTTGGAAGTGTAGGGAATTGTTCCCATAATATTAGCATACTGAGTAATCACCCTCCCATAATTTCCCAAATCAATACAGAAATATTCATTATCATTAATAAATAACATGGTACGGGGTTAAAATGTATTCATGTGGGTCTCTTTCTCCTTAAACACCCTGGTCAAATGAATAATTCTGAAATTACTATTAGATAACACAGAATAAGAATTAATCACATGATGGTTATATATAAATTGTATATAATACTTAATACCTTTAGTGATGGTTTCCCTATCAATTTTTTTCATAAATTATGATCTCTTTAACCAATATATAAATATTCGCATAAAGTGATTCAATTTGAATAATCTATTCATTATGATATGTATATATATCTTCCAACATATCCTATGTATCTTCTCTAAATATTGATCAATTAAAATTCCATCATCATTAGGATTAGATGCACGTGAAGCTCCAAAAGATGATTCTCAATGAGTTAAAAAATAATCCATCCTTTATAAATGATGAAACTCGCGCCCTATAAATCTAGAACTCATGGCATCCATATAAGATTGAATAAAATCCCTATGTTCTATAGGAATCATATTCTCCACATCTACATTTCTTATTTTCATGTAAATTTTGCATTGACGAAGAAAAATGACTACAAAAGCGAGAATCCCAATATTATCTTCATTGAACAAAGTTTCTTAAATAGATAGGGGATTAATAATACCACATAGATTAAATAAAAATATTTTCATAAAAGTATTTATATCATCTCCTATAATTTTTTTAGTAAATTCAAGATGATGGAGGAGTAGGTGAAATCCTCTACTGGTTCGGAAAGAGTGGATCCTCTTCTACAAATCACACAATTGGTATACCTAATGAAAATATATATAATATGTCATCTTTATCGTATGACTCAAAAAATGATCACTGCTGATCCCTTTTCTCAGTTGTCATGGATGGTTTACCATGATTTTGTGGAATATTGTGATCATCATTACCATTATCTGATGATTCAATATATTTTATCCCTTTTTTCGAACAACTTGTGGATTTATCCCCCATAAATGGTTCTCCATCCTCAACTCTGTATGTAGAATTCAGGTTAACTCAATAACCAAAATTCTGATCCCCACCACTACAATTATTTTTTTATCATACTATATCTAAAAAATAATTTACATAATCCCTAACAAGGTTCCTTCAAACCAAGCTTCATTAGAGATGTAGCATCCCATGATTTGATGAAATATTTTTTTGAAATGAATTTAAATTTAATTTTGTCAATGTTTTTCATTACCTAAAAAAATAGTCTTATCTTGCATTATATTAAACCCCAATTTAATCATAGATTTTACATAAAAATGATTTCCTTTTATATATTTTTTTACAAGCAATACCAGGTTTTATCGATCAACAATATACAATTTATATTAAAATTTAATATTATATTTATCACATAAAAATTGAAATGGAATGTCTGAATCTGATTAACAAAATTATAAAAATTTATGCTTCACACATAAAATTTTTATTATCCATTAAATAGTTTAAAAACATAAAAACTGATTTTATATGGTTATAATGTAAATTCAGTTTAATTATATATTTATTAAAAAAAGTATTTAATTATAATTTATTCCATGATAATTTTGGGTATTAAAACATCTTAACTATGACAATTTTAACTTTTGAAAGCAACAATTTCGTCACGACTTCGTGTTA
This sequence comes from Viscum album, assembly GCA_963277665.1. NCBI lineage: Eukaryota > Viridiplantae > Streptophyta > Magnoliopsida > Santalales > Viscaceae > Viscum > Viscum album. Next base: position 1,703,754,972 of record OY728143.1, on the reverse strand, counting down.
AATTTTAATATAATTCTCTAAATTCTATGAATTGAATTTGGAAATATGGATTACATATTCATTATCAAAATTATATATATTTTATAATATTTTAAACATAACATTTCACAATTATTAATAGTAAAATAAGTTAATATTAATTACCATGGTTAAGGTGAAAATTCTGTTTATCGGCAGCTAATCATTAAATGTAGTGGTTAAAATAGCCTATAAAATTTTCGAAAACCAATTTTCTGAAAATATTTTGAAATTATAACTATTATTATTATAAAATTTTCTATTTTTTAGAATTATTATATTAGAAAAATGTGGATGTATTTCGTTTTCATTAAAAATTAAAATTGTGCCACTCATCTCACTTATAAACGGTCACCATCACTACTATTCTCATTACACATTCATAACCATTTAGTTCTGAAAGTACCTAACATAGTACTATATTTTCTTCTCTATTCACACCCTATAGTCCATAGTTGTATTATAAATCCCACCTAGAACGTTTTTTAAGAAAACCAAAGGTGGTTACCAGAAGAAGAGGTAATCTTCTACAATGAACATTTTAATATTATGTTTCCTTAAACCTCAATCAATCATTATTAAAACATGATGTTCTAGAAAAATATATTCTATAAAATTATTTTTTTTATATAATTTTAATTCATTATATTCATATCATATTTCCTTAAATGGGAAATGATAATGTATCCCATGTGTACGGGGGACTACTGCCTCGCAAGAGTGATGTGACTCCTTTTCCATCAAAATCATTCACAGTTGGGTATGATGATGGATATAAAATATATATATATATATAATATTTTTAAGATAATTATACTTCTGGTAATATAACTTCAGATAAAATTTTGTACCTTCCATTAAATGTGCTATGATAACCTCAATTATGCATACAATGGAATACCTCCTCAGGAAGCGATGTGATTCATTTTTCACTAATGTTTTTCATGAAAGAAAAAACTGATAATGTTAATTAAAATATGTTATATATACTACCTAACCATGATTCATGAAAAAGTAAATCAATTGTATGTTCTTACCTTCCTTCCAATTATAAAATAATAATTTCACTCTTGTGTACGGTGGACTACCACCTCACAAACCGATGTGATTTGTTTTCCATCACTATTTTAAATTGATGGTAATAATTATAGAACCAATATACACACATATTATATATATATATATAATATGAAATAATAATTATTCAATAAGTTTGATTTATTATTTACCATTCATATGTTTTTTCCATCAAAAAAATGCAAATAATGTTATTGTCTACATACGGCCTACCATTTCCAAGAATATTGTAGTTCATTTTTTCATTATAAATTAAATTGATTAAAATAAATAATTAATTATATATAATTAATATATATTATTATTATATCATGGTTTAAATTTTATAAATTTTGGAACCATGATTAATGTTTAAGGATGGAAAATACAAAATAATAAAATATGTGAAAAACAAAGCTGTCATTACACGAAAGGTAATTTTAAAGAATAATTATATAAAATGGGTAATAAAAGGGTATAATTATACAAATATGATATTATATATGTTAATATGGGTTTTTAATTGATTTATTATAAACTTATATCTATTATAATGGTTTTTTAAATGTGTACATTAGAATTTGAGACTTAAGTTATGGGATCTACATCTCCCATTTATTTTTTTTATAAAACTACCGTATTCCAAAAAAATCTTAAATTTTGGGTATATACATCCAATTAAAGTTTATTATTATTCATATCATGAATTGTTTTTGGATTTTCAAATTTATATTGTTTTCTCTCTTTCCAAGGGGTTGTGATTTAAATGACACTAATGTGGTAAGAGGTTTTTTACCATGTTGTCTTCCATATGTCATAAGATATGTTTTAAGCCTTCCTTATTTTATGAGTTATGTATTCTAACCCATTGAAAATTTATATTATTAATCTAAATTATCTATTTATATTAAAATGTTTCGTTAATTTTATTATTACTTGGGGTTTATGATTCAAAAGTTAATGTCTTTTGGATTTTATGATACAATCTCATGGTTTATCAGGACATTTTTTTGTAGTATTGATAAAGGAATTTTATGATCTAAATCTAAATAATTCTCATTAATTTTTTACTAAACTTGTTATTTATTTATAATTTATTTTTCTTTTTGAATTTACTCTATTTATGCACTCATTAAATGAAAAAATATACGTTAAGGAAACATAACGTTTATTTCATTCTCCAAATGAATTTTTATTTCCTCTATATCTATGTTTTTTAAAAATATTTTCATTAATGTTTTAAATATTATCTTATGATTTTGAAATTATATTTTTACATAGGTTTTAATTTCAATAAAATTTAAAAGGAATCAACTTTTCATTTTCTAAATAACGATTTTTGAATTTTACCAAAAATGTGAATTTAATCGGTGTATTTACACATACGTCATGTATATAATTCTACACCATCATGAACACCCCATTCGTGAATATTAATTTATATGTTCTACTGATTATTTTCAATTCAAATGTTTTCATTCTTTTATGGTATATTTTAAATAAAAATATTTCAAATTTAAGCAGTATATTTCCCCCAATAAATGATCATAATTATCTATAAAAATAATATTCTATCTATGATGTTGTCTTTTGATATCATCCAATATTAACATACATATTATTTCTCTATGCATTCAAATTTCATTATTATGATTAATATATTTTTCAAATGAATTTTTTTGTTTTAATAGGACATTCGATGATGAAATGGTAAAATTATTATAAAACTGATCTCTTTCCCATCTAGCATGATATAAGGAAATGTTTATGAAACCCATCACTATATATTGGATCTGATGTGGTGAATGTTATGTGATCATGTGGCACATATATATAAGATTTTTGTTGTCTGAAGGGTGGGACTTATATCTCCCACCAATCCTTTGGGTAATGATTGGTACCTCATGAGTTGATTATGTTATGCGTGAACCTGATTTCATGTTCAAAAAATTATGCATAAACCTTGTTTGTTGCCTATAATGTTATACATAGACATTATTTCATCTCCAAAACATTATGTGTGCACCATATTTCATTTTTATAAGGTCATGTGTGGGAATAATTTTATTTCTATATTGTTATTCGTGGACATTTTTACCTGTACATAAGGTTATGTGTGAACCTGATTTCATGTTCAAAATGATTTGTGTAGACATGGTATCATGTCCCTATGTTTATGAAGGGTATTGATTCATGTTATAATATTAGTGACTCAAATTCTATTTATATATCATTTTAACATTATTTTATGTTTATGTTATTTCACACTCAAATGAAAATTTTAAACTATTATAGTACATGTTTATAAATTTCTTCTTGATTCCTGACATATAAAAATCCATTCTCAATGCCAGGACTTTCATTATTACCTATTATAGAATGTGTATAATATTTATAAATCATGTTTGCTGATATCATGACATTATACTTATCTTATTATTTTACATGATCATATATTTATAAATTTTATATTTAGCCTTACTAAGAATATGAGATCACCCATTCATATGTTTCCTTTTACCATGTTATGAAGAAAATTTCATTGTAGTGTAGATTTATGAATAGTACTAGATGGGGAGAAAATTTTGGGAGAAAATTTTTTACTAAATAAGAATATTGTTTGCAAATTCTATAAATACAATAATCATATATTTTCCCTAGACATGTATTATATAATGTATTTCTAATTAATCTAAACAGATGTAATATTTATGTGTAAAAATCATGGGTTTTGTATAAGAGAATATAGTCTTTTCTTACCCACGTAATTATTTGAAAATAATTTCTCTATAAATAAGATATAGACGTAGAATGGAATGTCCATACTAGATATTGGGGATCTTAAAAATATCAGGTTCCCTCTCATCTTCCACTAAAATAGGTATAGATCCTTCCACATCAACTAGAGATTCCTTTTCATCAAACATAGAATCAATTTTGTAATATAAAGTGTATTCTACCACCTCATATAGCTCAATCCTAGTTCAACCAAATATCTTGGTCTGGAAGGGTACTTTACTCAACTGAACATGTCATATAACCTTTCATAATCAACAACCCAACATTATAAAAATGGATTATGGTTCATATAAATTATTTTTAATGTTATTTGACAAACAAAATGCATCCAAAATTAATCATTAATTTTTATAATTTATGCACATGACCTCTATCACACAACATATAAGAGATCAACTAGGGATAAGAAATATATATTGATCTCAAAGATATTTTACAAAGCTCCATCATATGAAAAATTAGATATCAATATTTTTTAATATTTTCTCTTCATTAAATAAGAAAAGACAAGAATATATATCGATACCTAATTATGTTAAATTACCCCTTTTATAATATATCATATGCTAAATAAACATAAAAAATTGGCACTCACCATCAAGCACCACTACAGTAGGCCATATAAAAATTGCATTCCAAATTATCTCAAGAAAAGCTTCCTCTATCACAATGTTCTCACAGTTCATTATAAATGATCCTTGATATTTCTTAGGTATAAATTGGTTTAGAATATTCAAATTTATAACCAAATTTTTTTAAGATAAAACAATAACTTTTCCATCCACCTTTTACTTTATGAAATCAATAATTTCCCAAAACTCAATCTATATAAAAATGTATAAATTTTGAAAAAATATATTATAGTATAGTTTATCATTACAGTAGAAAATTCAATGGATCCCTAGTCAATGATCACATTAAAAATGGGATATATTTTTGTATACAACCATAAGGAATTGATTTCATTTAACGAGACAACTATATAAGACATGAGTTGGGGATTTGTTAGTTATATATTATGACTATATTCCCCATATAACTTCATCAGGGGTGTCCATTAATATGGAAATAAACCATGATTCTTCAAAAATTCAATTTTCAAATGGATTTTATGGTTAATTTTCTAATTCATTGTTGGAAACACATAATTATAAATAAGAATGTAATGAACATAAAAAGTGGTGGATATGATAAAAGGGTTCCTAAGACTCATATATTAGTTAACTTTATCATTTATTAATTTTGATACCATAAATTAAGTAATAATATGAATAATTATGAGTAATAATAATAAATAATTTAATTATATGTAGTTTGGGATAGTAGCATTAGGAATTTAAAAAACCTACAGTAACAAGAAATGGTAGCATAACCACACTAGCATCTTGATGGAATAATGTTATGATACCATTTCATATTGCCATGTAATGGAATCACAATAATGGTAAAAACTGAATGGTAGATCATCACTATTAGTAATGTTATGAAAAAAGTTATCTAAAAAACTAATGTATACTTTTGATTAATAGACTAACCAAATTTTATCATTCAATAATCTTGTCTAATATAGTTTAGTCTCTTAATATTCCATTGAAATGTGAATTTTATAGTGTTAGAACCAAGGTTGTTCTTTTCATGGAAATGGAGGTTGGTTTTGGATTTTTTTTCAATCAAAACTGAGTTAATAAATGAGTTTGAATGATAAGGGTTCTTATAGTACAAGCTAACAATACTTTTGAAGGTGTTGACGCTTCCCAGTGTTTACCAAATATTTCATCTCAAAATTTGGATGAAGTGTTAGCATCATGAAGGGATTTTTGTGGAATCAACTCTTCATAAATATGGTAAAGGCCTGGGTTTGAAAAAGTTTGGGTTAAGGTTCGTGAAGCTTTAGATAATCACAAATGGATATAGTGTTCACTACAATTACGATAATTGGAGCATCACATTTGCGAGATGGGTTGATTGATATCTTCATGAAAATGATAAATCTCAAGGGATTTTCATGAATGGAGGCGTTAGCAAGCAATTTTCTTAAATAACATAAAAATGATATGGAGGTGGTAGAGAATAGTGAATGGCTAAGACTATAAATATAAGGCTACCTCAACATCATTTGATATGAAAATAATCACAGAAAATACTCAATTGCTTTGATTTCATGAATGGTAAGAGCTTCACTAATTTAAATATCTATGTTAGCATGAACATCATGAAATGAAGTGTCATGTCTTGACTAATTCCGACGATTCTATGTGACTGGTGATTTATGATGATGTTGTATTCCAGGATGTCTTAATGATCTTTATGAAGGAACTTGCAACTATGAATGAATGGTGCTTTGCAAAAAAGTGAGCTTCATGAAGGAGTTTCATGAAATACGGTTTTGAATCGAAGTTTTTAAGTGAAAATGGATTTTAATGTTCTTAAAAATAGGTATACGGAATAATAATAGTCTTTTGCTAGTCAGGGGAAAAGAGAGTAATGCTAATTTATTGATTCCACCTTCAAGTCAATAAACTGAGGAAGACATCACACATGGTAGTGAGATAAGGGGATTCGATGGAAATATTCCAAATGAGGCAATGTTCAATCCATAAAATCTTGTAAAGCAGTGTTCCTAGCATAGAGTAACTTTGTCAAATCATCTGTATTCCACAACTAATGAATATTATGGTATTTTAGTATTACCAACACATTTTTGGTGTATGATACTTGGATTATCCCATAGTGGTGAACCATGAAAAATTGATGTGTTGTCTCTTCTCATGTAATTGGTTATTTCTTCACATTCTAATTGGCCATGTTTTTTTATGTTCTTATGAACATGGGAAAACAATCCATCACATTCGAAGAAAATATTGACACTTTTAATCACCAGTCTCCTCTCAGGGTGTTCTGAGGTCCTTCAAGTAGTATTAGAGCCAATAAGTTTCTCGTGTTAATTTTGTCCTTCATTTTTGTCATGGAGAATTCGTTAAATTTTATGGGAGTCCCCCTATTTAATGGAAGTAACTTCCAGACTTGGAAGAATGGGATGATATCTCATCTAAGATCTATTGTTATGGTTGAACTCTTTTGTACTGTACAAGGGATTTAGGTCACTCATGCAACAAGAGAGTGTATGACTAAAACAAACAAAAAAAATCATGTTGTGGATGCCAAATAACATAATGCACTATGTGTATCTCTATCTAATCAAATCTATCAAAAGTTTATGAGTTGATCTTCTACCAAGTCTTTGTGTGAAAAAACTAGAAAATATATATTAATGTGACAATAATGTAAAGGAGGCCAAACTCCATGTTTTCATAACAGGTTTTATGATCTAAAGATGCATCCAGATGAAAATGATGAAATTTTTTTAATGATATTATAGTGTTTTTTTGGAATTTTAGGAAATGGTGATTAAATCAAACAAATTATCATTGTGAAAAAACCAAGAGAAGGATACCACCTCTCTACAATAATAAATGTACATCCCTTTTAGAAGGGGATTTGTCGAATCTTTAATTGGTTGATCTGCTCACTAGTCTAGTATCTTATTTAATGTGATTCAAACCAAATGATCCATCAAGTTTATTTAGCATGGAGATGGATTTTAAATCCATGTAAAAAACAGGATATTTATAGATATACTGTTGAAATATATAATGAGTAATATAAAATTCTCTCTCTTTTTTATATGAAATTCAATAGAGGAAAAGGGATATTTGAAGGAACGATACCTCTACCATGTTTTTGTTGTGGATTAGTTGGGAACATTTACTCTAGATGCTCAAATATGTTTGATGATAAAGAAAGTAAAGATTCAAGAATAAAAATTCCTTATAAATGTTTTTACAAAAAGGGAGACTTCAAATCTGGAAATAAATCATAGAGGAAGATATTTATTTGTAAATAATAAGATGAAGATAATTATTTTTTTATTATATTGAACTAGAGTTTATGTCTAAGACCTAAAAATACATAATGGATACAGTTGAATATTCAGAACCATCCAATGATAAATATAGAGATAATCAGCCTAATGTTTATGCTAATCTCATGTCGGAACTTTTTGTTACTCTTTGAATGATTTATAATTGAAGAAACAGAAATAAAGGGGGAGAGTAGTTCTGGATGTTTCATCAAAATATGTTGGTCAACATGGAGTTGAAATTTATCAAGTGGAATATCTTATAAAAGAAAATTCAATAACTTTTGAATTCTCATAAGATATTGTTAAATTGAATATCAGTATTATATAAAATTAAAATGTCATCATTTCCTTCCATGAATATAGGTGGAGAAGTCCAAGATAGTCATGTGTCGTGAAGAATAAGTTGTTACTCTAAGGGGTAAACATGAAAATGAATTAAAATCAATTGAAATAATGAAGAAACTATATATTGTAAATTATCAGGTGTTAAGTTATTAGAGATAAATAAGTGTTGTTATGAATGAGAAGAGAAGGTTTTGAATGATCAATGATCCATGTTCATGGAAATCCACGGAATTGGTTGTGATGCTAAAAAATCAATGGCTATAACTAAAATGTTCCAAAATAAAGGAGGAAAAAAGTTTTACATATCTCAATGTAACCTAAAATCATAAAAAATAAACCCTCCAATCAAATTGAATTAAAAAAATGATAACTATCAACAAATATCTAAAAATTATTGATAGTCAAACTCTTTTCCTAATTAATGTGACAGAGTACTAATATAAGTGAGAAGACATTTCCTCTTATGGAAGGTATGTTCTATTGTTATTTGGGTTATACCATGTCATACTATGAAGAGGTAAGGAGATATTTAAATGGGGAAGAGATAGGAAGTTAGAAAAGGAGAATTAATTTGTATCCATCATATTATATAAGAAATAGATTTTATGGGTATTTTTTCACTTTTCTAACTATAGCTATAAATCTATTCATTGTAGGATGATGAAAGGAACAAAAAATAATTAAAAACCTAAGAGACAATTTATTACCGGCTGACCAAGTAGAGGTGCTCTAAAAAATAAATATTCACTACTCGAAGAAGAATATGATTATGATGAACCTATGTATATGGAAAAGGTATTGAAAAGACAACCATTATCCACCAATCAATGAAATATTTCATTGATGGAGAAGAAAAAATTGAGAAACCCATCTCTACAAAAGTAGCTCTCCACACCACAAAGAACAGTATCACATTGCTTCATGATATAGGGTAATCATCTGATATGATGGGAAATGATGACTTATTAAAGAATATTAAGAAAAGGGTTGACAAAATAGAATGTTTTGGCCATTATGGTTCTTTGAAGATCAAAGGCAGCTAAAGTACTTAACTGGATAATGGTGAGTTGAAAAAAAATGAAGTACTCTTAGTGGATGGTCTACGTCACAATCCTCTGATCTTGAGTTGAATCTATGAATTGATACTATTAATGACATTCAATAATAATGGTTTTACTAAAAATACAATGAGATTGAATTCTCTTATGAATTGATGCATAATAGATATAAATTTGTACCAGAAGGTTCATAAATATTACATTAGTTACATTACTGTTGAAGAAGAAAACAACTTGTGGAACCGATGTTTGGGTCACATTAACCAATAATACAAGAAAAATATAACTAATCTTTAAATAGTCATGTATATTCCCAATAGAAATCATGAATTTTGAATGACTTGTGATTCAAACATTTAAGGAAAGTTTTAATGTAGTTTATATCCGCAAAAGAAGAAAAAGTCATCAAATCTTATTAATCTCATCCACATAGATGTATGTGGTCCTATAAATGCTGATGTGATATATAGTGGCAGGTACATTTTTCTTTTCATTGATGGTTATAGTATATTGTTTTTTGTGATGGTTATATATAAGAAGTAGCAATTTCTTTACAGTATGAAATGTTTTCATCGAATAGCTGAGAATGATAAGGGTTTTATAATAAAAGTTATATGATATGATAATGGAGGAGAATGCACATCCATTCAATTTTAAAAGTACCTATAAAATCATGGTATAAGGAAATACGTGGTTGTAGTGAAAACATCATAACAAAATGGAGTGTTTGAGTGTAGAAATTGATAGGGAAACAATATGGAAATAAATGTGTTAATTGATAGTCGTATCTCTCTCTATTACTGGAAATTGGTTGTTTATGTAGTAGTGTATAAATCAAACATGGATTTTTATGGGAGAAAGAAAGACTCTATATAATATATTCTATGAAAAGAAGCCAACATGGAAGTATTTCCATGTTTTTGGATGTAATTTGGTCATCTGAAACAAAGGTTGTAGTACTGTAATGTGTGGTGGTGCGACAGATGAAAGATTATTCCTTAGATATTCAATGACGAGGAAATCTGACAAAAGTCTGAAAAGTCATCCTGGAGGAATTTTGGATAAAGGATAAGTCAAGATCATTGATTATAGTTTCTGAAATACCTTGAAGAAATCTGGTACACATATAATTGAAGATGAAGAATTTGATGGACATGGAACATATTCAAATGAATAAATAGAGGAATGGGTTAAAAAAATCAATAGGTCACAAAATGATGATGACTCGGAAAAAGAATTAATTGATGAAATTATGGCTAAAGAAAAATCATCATAACCTTACATTAGAAATATAAGAGTAGATATTGATCAATCTAATATCATTGGATATTGGACCACACTAACATAGAAAAGGAGAATGAGTAATGATGCACATTTTTCATTCCTATCAATTTTGGAATGAACCTTCATTGGAAGAAACTGTAATGGATAAATCATGGGTGGAACCCTTGAATGAAGAACTGGATCCGATTGACATGAAACAGACATGGGATGTTATTACAAGAAATGAAAATCATAATTTGATTGGAAAAAAATAGATCATTAAGAAAAAATTTATGTTCAGAGAATTTTTATCAAAAAATTCAATCTTATTATATAAATTATATCCTCATATTGAAGGAATTAATGTTTAAGAAATGATTTATCCAGTAGCGAGACTAGAGTTGATCTATCTTTTCCTTTCTTTCGAAATTCAAAGAAAATATAAAGTTTATTTGGGGGATAAAAAAACAAAATTATTAAATATTTCTCTTTAAGAAGAGGTCTTAAATAAACAAATAGTGGGTTTTCAAATGAGTAATATTGAAATGAAGGGATATAGATTAAAAAAGGTACACTATGGTATGAAACATGAACTACGAGCATGGTATTCTCATCAAGATTCTTACTTTAAAAAACATGAATTTAAAAGAGAAGGTGTCGACCATAATCTCTTTTTGATGGATTTAATGTATGATCAATTTATGGTGTTGGTATACTTGTATGATATTATATTTGGCCAATGTAGGAAGAGATCAGGGGAATAATCTGACAATCACATGAAATTAGAAATTTATTTCTCTATATTGGTAAATTCACATACTTCTTTGGGATATAGGAGGTACAGAAGAAGGATCACACTTCCATTTCATATTGAAATTATGCAAGAGAGGTGATGAATAAATTCTATATTTTTGATTCCAATACAATATCAACTCTAACGAAGGTTTGGTAAAAACTCGAGAATCATTTGGATTGAACTTCGGTAGATCCCACCATGTACAAGAGAATCATCAAAAGTTTATTATACTAAACTACAACATGGAAATGTATTGTCATTGTGACATGATTAATGGACTACTATAAAAGTAATCCAAAATAAAAACATATGAAATTAATTAAAATAAACCTATGGAAAATTCAAGGCACTCCAAATAATTATTTATACCTGTCTCTCAGATGATATAATGAAAAATCTACATTTTCTGATGTTGACTGTGTTGGAGGTATGGTTGATAGAAAGTATAAAGGTGGGGGATAATTCTTTATTTCTAATAAATATGTAGTATAGTTTAGTAAGAAATAGGAAATAACTTCTATTAGTATTGTTGGAGAAGACTATATCTCTGTTGCAATGGCTTGCACTAACCTATTGTGGGTGAAGCAACAATAGACTGATGTTGGTGATGAGGTGAAACAACCAATTGTGACTGGCTATGATAAAAATAGAGCTATTGATATTACAACTATTCATGATCATAATTCCCATATGTAACACATTTTAATCAGATACCTTTTTATCATAGAAAAATATGAACAATGAATGATTGAGATGTATCATGTTGGAATTGATGATCAAGTGGTTATGGTAATAACCAATCCATTTTCATCACATGTTTTTGAGAAACATTGGTTCACCCTCAGTGTTCAACTACCTCCCATTGCATGAGTAGGTTATGGTTATTCATCTCTCCATATTTTTCTTAAATTATTTAATCTTTTTGTGGAAGTGATGAAGGTTTATGGGGGATATATGATCTATAGGGAGTGTTTTTTTATCTTTATAAGTATAAACACATGTTGTTTGGATTTATTTCTAAATTTTTAAAATTGATAAATTAAATCTATCAAAGGGGGAATATGAAAGTGAGGAAATTTTAGATAAATTCATTGTGATCAGAGGATTGATGTGACACAATGGGAGTTTTAGTTATGAGGAAACAGACATAGCTTATCTTAGAAGTCTTTCAGCATTACAAAACATGATAACCAAATTCATGCATCCCCTCTAATTTTCTACAAACATATTTTCTTAGGTTGAATAAGCATTTTTGATGAGTTGTCTCTTTCATATCAAGTTTTCTAGTGGCAATTTATTTTTTCAATTTATCTACAGAATGATAAAAAACCCAAAGGAGTAGATATTTGGAACCATAGTTCTCTTTTTATAGAAAATGAATTTAGTTTTGTTTTTGTTTTCAATCCTCCTTCGATTGATCATGGAGTTTTAATGAAAAGTGATATTACAATATAGGATGACAATAATGTTGAAGGTTTTCCTTTCACTGTGTTTGCCAAATGTTTTGGGTTCAAAATCTGGATGAAGGGATAGAATCATGAAGGGTTGTTTTTTGTAATCAACTCTTCATAAATTTAGAAATAGATTAGGTTTTAGGATGACTGGTTTAAGGTTAGTGAATATCTGGAGCATCATGAATGGATATAGTGTTCTCTAGGATTACAATAAGTGGAACATCATAAGGGCATGATAGTTTTATGGATATATTTCCATTAATGAAAAATCTCACAGGAGATTTACCAATAGAGGAGTGTGGCGAATATGTTTTTTAATAATCTAAAAAATGAATTGGAAGAGGTTTAGCATCACAAACTGTTGATCCCTGATACATTTGACATTAAATTAATCATAGAAAATTCAGAATCACTTTAATATTTTAAAGTCTGGGATATTCATGAATTTGGATTTCTATGTGAGTTTGAGCTTCATGAAACTGATATTCATGTCTTGATTTATGACAAATTCTTCTAAGTGATGAGATATTTAGGATTATGGGGTATTTTGTGATGGATTAGTGATCTTTATAAAGGATGGTTGTTCGGTGTAGGTGGGTTCTTTACAAAGGAGTGATATCCACTAACGATTTTTACAAAAGGAAGTTTTGAACACTATTCTTTCATTGATCATGGATTTAAAAGTGTTTTAACATAGGTCTACAGTACATGTAGGGTCTCGTTCTAGTCAAGGACAAATACTATAATTCCAATTGACTGAAGGGACCTTCATGTAGATGAATTGAGTAAGACTTCAACCACAGTAGTGAGCTAGTGGTGTTGACAGAAGTGTTCTGAGGGACACAGTGTACAATCCCAAAATTATTATAAAGGTAGTGTCCCTAGAATAGAGTGAGTTGGTCTGAACGTCTATATTTCAAAACTAGATAAGATTGGTGGATTCTTTAATGCCCTATACACTATCGAAATATGCTCTGTGGAATAGACCATACTGGTGACCCACGTAAAATTAGTGTTTTGAACCTTTTCATGTGATTGTTTGTTTGTCAAAAATTCCAGTCATACAGTATTAGTAGGTACCTACCAATCTAAAAACAACATTAATGACAATTAAATAATAATTTGACGCCCTAATTTAACCAATCCCTCTCTAGGTGTTCTGGGGTCCTTTATTTTTGAATTATTTATGAAACTCCAATGAATTCAAGTGTTATATCGCAAATTTAAAAATGGTCTCTCAAAAAGTTATTTCATCTAAGAAAATGTATGGTCCACGAATAAGGTACACAGTTCTTGAAAATATTTATATATCTTTTATTATCACAATTTATAGAAACTTGTTTGATATGATATTCATAGTCTAGTAAGGATTATTTCATCCATAGAATATTTACACAACAATTGCATGTCGATATGTACAAAAAATAAGTAGTGGTTAATGGAACAAAATATTGTATCATACTATACCATGGAACTAGTGTGTTTAGAAAAAATTGACATGTTCTAGAGGATATTTTTCTATAATAATTACAACACCCAAAATAGGCATATATATAATGAACTAAATCAAATAAACATTCTTTTTAATAAAATAGTCCTAAAATTGTTATACATTTATTGTATTTTATAATTCAATACACAGTTTTTAAATATTAATCTTTTTTGTTTTTATTAAAACAAGAACACATGGACAAAATAAGTGTTATATTAGTTTGGATTTATGTTAAAAAAAATATGCTTCTAATCATACCTATGTAAGTGGTTCAGTGTACTTGTTTCAAAAATTCATCACAAAATAGACTATAGCTTGTACTAATGGTAGTATCATAATAATTATTACTATATATACCAATGTTTTTAAAATATATTTAGTGTAATTATTTTAGATTTATATTGTTACATCATTGTTATTAATTGTCTAAAAACCCAGAAAATTTTTTGGTACACCCATTAAACTTGTTTCAAATTCATTTTTCAGAATTTATGAATATTCATTAAACAAATAATGTCTTAAAAATAAAAAAATATATTATAAATATGTATATATTAGTACAACATAACCATATTTCAATATACTATTAATTAATTATCAGTTTCCATCGATTCAATTATTAACACTATTTGAAATAAAATATTTGATTTGATTATAATAAAATTCTCTTAGGTTTTCTTTCAAACTATATAGAACTTTTTCTAAATTAAAAACATGATTTGGAAGTGTAGTCCTTGAAACATATGGGGTTTTTAAACAAAAACATCCTAAATTGCAAAACTATTGATGATTTAAATCATGGTATTCATTTGATATAATTTGAATTTCAA
Source organism: Viscum album (assembly GCA_963277665.1). Taxonomy (NCBI): domain Eukaryota; kingdom Viridiplantae; phylum Streptophyta; class Magnoliopsida; order Santalales; family Viscaceae; genus Viscum; species Viscum album. The sequence continues at coordinate 1,703,739,939 of OY728143.1, read as the reverse complement.
ATATACTATACAATAAAGTATCATTATGATGGTTTCATGTTATGATATTGTAGAAACGTTCTCTTTATAGTAAACACCTTATTATTGAATATAAAATTATTTAACATTTATTTCTTTATTTCTAATTTTGTTTCCCAACACCCCAACCAGGTATCCAAACACCATTTTAGTGTATATAGTTTTTTAGTACTTGGGTAATTCAACTATTTATAAAAGACTATTTCATTCAAACTAATTTATCTCTTTTTAAATATCCATCACCCATAATTCATCACCAATTTATTATGTGATGCTCATATGTTCAAGTTGTTATAAGAATGTTTTATTTTCAACATGGATAGTTATTTAATGTCTTTTATGTATACTATTATATAGGTCTCTTATAGATTCATATTATGGATAATATCTATAAGTCATGTTTTCTCAAGTGATAAATGGGTCTAAAACATAATTTTATTTTGGATGATCATATTCAAGATATTTTTAGAACTGGATGATTTTTGTATCGGTAGTATGATAGAATCTTCACTTTGTTTATCATTATCATCCAGATTAGAAAGGTAATCCTCATGACTTTATAATGAGGTCTTACTACCATGTGGATATATCTTATCAAATGTTATATGTATATATTCATCCACAATCTTAAATTTTATATTAAATGCCCAACATGATTTAATTAATGTATAATATCTCTAAAAATCCATTATAACTTTTGTATGAAAATGTGTCTAAATTATCTTTTGTTTTTATAATAAAAGATTTTCAAAAAAATATAATGTAATTAATGATATGGTCTCTACAATTCTATAACTCATTAGGGTTTTTCAATAAAACACATATAATTAAAAAACAATTAATTATATGTAATTTCACATTTATAGCCTCGAAAAATAAAGAGTTAAACCATACTCAATGATTGTGGTCCCTGAAAATTTGTGAAGACTTCTATTTTTTCTCTCTACTACACCATTCAGATGAGGAGTTCTAGGAATTGTAAAGTGGTGATTATATCCATGTTGTGGAATTAATGATTTAAAATTATGATTTCCAAAATCAATTCTCTGATCACATTTCAAGGAATGGATTCAATGTCCATTATAAGTCTCAACAAATCTATTATAACTGAAGAAATATGAATGTTATTCTCTTTTATGAGTATATAAAAACACTCAGGTATATATTTAGTAATCATTCACTTAAACATACGGATAAGGTTTTTTGGTAAAATAAATACGGTAGTGGGACCAAAAAAATAATGTGTAATAACTTGAATGGTTGAGATGTTGACACTTATTTGGTTTGTTTGAAAATGATTTTACATTTCATTCAATATTCACATGGGTTACATAATTTTTATGTTGGAAATTCTAGTTATTTTAAAACCCATGACCAATCCATTTTTAATTATATTACCATGTGATTGTATATTTAAATCTCCCAATATCCTATTCCAAATCTAATATTATTTTTGAAAGTCACTTAAACATGAAATGTTATGATAAAATTATAAATTTAAATCAAGTAATAAAATATTATTATTTTTCTTGGACGTAAAATCTAAAGAATATTTATATTAAAAAAGTGTAAACATTGTTTTCAAACATAACATAGTAACCATTTTTACACAATTTTGAGATTCTATGAATATTATATTTTAATCTATCAAAAAATAAAAAATTAAAAATTAAAACAACATTAGAGTTAACAATTTCACTAAGTCAATTAATTATTCATTTAGATTTGTCACCAAAATATTCATGTCCATCATCAACATAAATTATTTTCTTGAATATCGAGTAGTCAAATGTAATATATCATGAAAATGCACTATCCATATACAAACCGTTCATATTATTACTCTTTAATTATGATTCCCACAATAAATGTTCAAATAAAAAATGATTTTGGTTCCCTTATTTTTTTGGTATAGAAATTTTATTAATTAAATATTTATGAGTCCAAATTATTTAAATTACTTACCTTAAGATGATTTTAGAAAAAATGACTTCATTATGATGGTTTTCGTAAGATGATTTTAATGTTTTTGTTGAACTATGTCTCGGTAACAATTTAATTTTATAGATCTTACTATATCTAATTTGGTAATAAATTGTAGTTTTGTATTTAAGAGATGTTTAATTTATAATAATTCTAATGATAGATTATGATTTTCCTGAAAGGTGTATTTAATTCCACCAAGAATGAGTAAAATTAGAAATTTATAATATCCAGAACCATACAAACTATAAAAGCACAGTATAGTAGAAGTGTAGGGTCGAACCCACAAAGAGTGAGGGACCTATGAGGATAACTCTAGACTAAAGGTTAAATCTCTCCAATTTTAGTATAATTTATATAATATAATAATGAAAATTAAAATATTTGAACTAAAAAATAGATGTAAAAGAGAGGGTAATTAGTTCCCCGTGGCTGTTTTTTCAAAAATAAATCATGTACGCACTTGAAAAATGATAATACTCAATGGTTGTGCAATAAATAATATTGAATAAATATATAAATTATCAAAACCTATCAATTTAAGATAGAATTTCAATTTAGGGTGTTCTGATGAATAAAAATAACAAGAGTGCATTAATAATTTATTGAAATTATAGAAGAATAATCACATTCATTGGTCATGAATTCATTATCTTAACCATTTTTGTTTTCAAACACTATTAAACAATCTTGGTCCATGATTTAATGACAGATGTGATTATACAAAGTCACAACATGATACCAACTGAATATAATCATTTTGGAAGACAATAATGAAATAAAACACTTTGATACACACTCATTTTGACTTATTATGCTCCCCCTAAGGATTTATGCAATCATTATTCAGTGATCACCAATAAAGAAGACTTTGTATTACATTAGGAAGTGAATAGATTAGAGATAATGATATGAAATTGGAATGAGAAGAGACAATGAAACTAAAATAGAAATAATTACATCCATTAAACAGAAGAAAGAAAAACAAAACAAAAATAAAACCCTATCTACGAAATCTTCCTGATGTTCGAGCATGATCCCTCTGGTCCAGAGTATGTCGGAAGGCTAGTTGAGGTTTGTATTTATAGGTGTTTCTTCCAAAACCCATGGCCCATGTCACATTTAATTTTCAAAGTATCACCGTCGTAATGATTTGTTCCTGGAATACATATCATTTACTTCTGATTCAATTTTTCTTCCACCGCATTGAATCTGTGAAAACTTCATACGCTTGTTTAACTCTACTCACATTGTTTTCTAGAGTTACATGACGTGTTCTTGTAGCTCAGAGTGTGTTATATTTTCACAACTTGTTCAGTGAGAGATTTCCATTATATTTCCCTAAATGAAAATCCTATATAAGAATTTTCAAAACATTAATATTAAGAAAAAATAATATTAAATAAATTGATATGAAATAAATTCATATGTAGAAACACATAAAGATATTTATACACAAAAGTGTTATAATATTCTCTACCATTAGTGATTCTCTCTATATATTTCTATAATTTATCATTCAACAATTTTGATACATTATTTTCTTTTAACAGTTGACTATTAATATTTATCTATAAAAATAATTTTAATGTGATCATACATAGCATTATGATATATTAAACATTTGTATTTATCCTTGATTTTATTAATGAGTTCTTATAGTATAAATAAGTATTCAAATAATGGTTCACTAGGTATGCTTTCTATATCATTTCATTCTTAAATAGATTCAAAATATGTACTAGATATATATGAAAAATATTTCTTACCTCAGATGTGTTCATCAAAATTTATATATTATCTTTGTCATTTTTTCAATTATGCTTATGTTTGAATCAATTGATTTATACTTTGAAGAACATCAGGGAACATTCATAGCCTTCTTATAATTGTTTCCTTTTCCTTCATAAATTTTCATGTAATTTAAATTGGTATAGTCTGCATTGATGTGTCCTTTTATTTTACACTCATATTAGGTTATCTCATTTGTGGTATAATCATTTTAAATTATTTTCCCCAAATCCCTTTTATTCCATACTTACCTCCATAGTTTAATTTCATTAAGAATATATTCTCCCCATTTCATGAAACACCTTCCTAGTAGATATATTTGTTCATATTTTTTTATGATGATTACTCATCACTCAGACTATTAGATTTATCATTTCATTTAGTTGTGTGTCACAAGTCTTAAAGGCTACTAACATAATATTTTTATAATTATCTTCTTCAATGATGAAATAGAGTTCCTTTGTGTACGTTAAAGAATTTCCAAAAATTTTCTTCCCTAGATGAATACAAATGTGACATGATTCTATAATTAAAATATATGTTCCTTTACATCTATCAAGTGGGAATCTATGAAGTTTCGTGGCTTGGTATTTGTATGTAATTATTTTCCTACTGTATTCATAATGTTGAATATTTCATTAAACATGAGATAAATATAAGAAATTCAGTCCTCTTGATTTATCTTAAATGTATTTTAGTTAATAGAATGATTATTTAAACACATTCCCTTACCCATAGAAGTTAATTTGTGAGAACTATCAAATGTATTATATATCTCCAAAATAGTATCATAACAAGATATTCTGTTAAATTCATTTTCTCCTAAAGCATAGTACATTGATTTAATATATTTAAAATGAAAATCATATACATTCTTATTATATTGACTCTAATTTTCTCTATTTTATATAGGGATTCATTTTATTCTTTAATAACTATCCAATTATCAAATAAACTCTTTCAAACTGAATTTTAAAATAAATATTATATTGAGAAAAATTTATTATATTAAAATAACTGGGAATATTACTATATGTTCCATATTTTCTATTATTTATCATAAATACTATTATTTAAAATTAATAGAAAATTTTTCATCATTAAATAAAAACAAATAACAATAATAAGTATTTTGAATATCCTTTAATACCAAATATTCGTCAGACTAGAAAACTCATGAGGTGGTGAATTCAGTTTCTAATTATAAATTTCTCTTTAAAAATATCTAAAACATAAATCACTCAATTTTATAATGACTCTCAACTAAAAAAACTCTAGATTTATAAAATTTGATCCTTCAAATAGTGTATCAAAAGGCGGATTACTACTCAGTTGAAAATGTTAAAATATAATTTAATATTAAAACTTGTACTAAATTTTTAAAACATGTTATATAAGTCCCGTGTTAAATAAAACTAATATAGGGTTGATTTATAGTGGTTTTAAAAATATATTAGTTTATTTTAATTTAATAAAAAAACTCAGATAAAAAAATAAATATTTAAAAAAGTGGTCTTGAATCAAACTAAGACATAATCCCCTAAAATTCACAATAGCCCCCTTTCAATTAGTTAATTAATAAAAATACTATTCGATAACCTAAATAGGTTTTTACAATCAATAACACATAGGAATATGCAAGAATAATTCCTCATCCATATTTATGCATCGGATAGAAGTTTGAAAGTCACAAACAACCTCTTCCACTATTGAATGTGGGAATGAAAATAATTTTAATTATAAGAGTGGGTGTAAAATATCTAGTATAGTTCCAAAGTATGTGTCTTTTAGGTAATAAGAGTAAAATAATAACACAACGTGAAATTATACCAAAACAAAAAGGTAAAGGTAAGATTGATGAGAAAATATTGTGTTGCACAATCCGATTGGAATTGAATGTTCATGATTACATTAATTTTACTTTGAAAGGAACACGAAGAAGTTTAACATCAAATCTAGAAAAATAGTGTGCCATGGATGTCTATAAAATTCATCCCTTTTCATTCAACAATTTCCTAGGGATTTTCTATACACATGATTTAAAATGATTATCTTTGTTCCAATGTATGAGGGGACATATTTATATGTTTATACACTATTAAAGTAAACATGAGAGATATCTTATGAACATAAATCACTCAATGGTGAATTATCTGTTGTAGGAAAAGGATAATTAAATACCATATTCCTCATTCTAAAAAAATTAGGGATTATCTATATTTTTTGTAATGCATCCTAGGAGTTATTTAAGAATAATCATTACTAAATCAATGTCTATTAAAAATGATAAATTCCACAAACTATAATTTTTAGATTTAAATTTAAAATAAAATTTATTTATTTATTTTATTATAATTAGTGGTAATAGGACCAATTTTTATATTTATGTCGTGGTATTTTGTAAGTGTAGGTACTTTTGAAGTGGGGATTTGAAATAATAGTAACTACACCTCATGGTATCACTGAGAGATGGTATATTCTTCTGGTACATGTAAAATATGGTATTAAATCATACTAATTATAGAGGCACCTAAATTTAGTGTTAAATAATTATAAAATCTATTTCATAGTAACTACACTAAATAATATAACAACATGGGGGTAGAAGAATTTTCACTTGAGGTGTCAGATAACTTCTTAAGGTAGATCGGTCTAGTGGAAGTATGATTAGATGGTATCATTACATGAGGTAGCTACATGAGGCATTCTCTCTATTTGTAGGTGATGGTAGATTTTTAAAATTATGGTAGTAAATATCAGTATCACACTTTAACTATCGATAGATTGATCGGTAGATCATAAATTGTTGCATTTTAAATAGTTTTCTATAAAACAAGTAAATATAATAAATCTTTTAATTCATTATAAATATAGAAAGACATATTTTAAATCATTAAAATAAGGTAGTTCTTATTCTTATATTAAAATTCAATTAAATGTTCTAGTGTTGATCAAAAATATAATGAGTTATTTTCTCACAAGTATCTAAATATTATTTTATTTCTGTTTTGAACTCACTAAATTAGTTTAGAAAAAGAGTTTTTTTATCATATTTCTACATAGTGATAATGAATGTTCAATATAGTTATGTTTCAAGACATACATAGATATGTAACTTTTTTTAACATAAAATTACTATAAAACATATGACCATTTTAGTTATAAATTAGATATTGTGGGATTGATTCATAAGTCATGGTTTTTTTGTGACATTATAAATTATTTTATGAATATAAAAATATAAAATTTTCATCAAAGATATTTTTAGTTTACCAATCATTTATATTGGATATAAATGTAATGATCAAATAATTATAATTTTTCCCTTAATGTTTGAAATTATATTTTTGGTGGATGATTATCATCTTAGTATTCCATGGGTTAAAGTGTTATGATCTATGTGAGTAGCTACATGTATTGAGATACATAGTTTAATTATGTGAAACAAATGTTTTGTTTTATTGGATGACCAAATCTAATATTAAATATAGAGTTCTATACAAAATATCATAGGTATTTTTGGGATAGATGTTTCACATTAATCCCATTTAATTGAGGTTAACAAGTAATATCACATATCAACCATCATAATTTAATTCAATACTCATGACATCCATAAAGTAAAGACAATAATGGTATTTTTGGATTATTGTTGATCATTTTGTATGCTTTTATTAATCATGATAATATTTTTGTGCTTCTCTAACATGTGTAATATTTTGGACCTCAATTGAGAATGGAAAATCAATTGTTTTTCCATACTGATATATGTGACATGTGATTTTCATATCTATTTATGTAATAGTCATGTATAGAACTTGTCTAATTGGATGAATTACATCAGATTTTAAACCTATGATATTTAGTCTTTCTTTAAATAATCAAGAATTATTTTTTAGTCCTATACACAATTTATATAATTTAGCTTCTGACTACTTGATGTCTTGGAAAATGAGGCTATTTGATTATAAATTTATTCTAACATACATATGGTACATACAAGTATGTCAATTTATTTGGATAATGAGGGGTCATTCTTTATTACATTATATCATGTATAGAATATATTGTTTTATAAAGGTCTATCCCTTCATAATTTTTTTTAATAAAAATATTATAATAGTTTTCAATGGTATAGGGGGTTATGATGTCAAACATTTATGTTTGTGGGAATAAGTATGATATTTTGAATATTATAATTATATAACAAATAAAATTATATAACTGTTTCCTAAAAAATAGTTTCTAAAGATATCTAATGGGTGTTATAGATATGATTTCTTGAGTTTTTTTCAAATAATGTGAGATAGGGATGATGTGAAAAAAGTTTATGAGTCTATTGAATGTGAAAAATGTAACAGAATTCTTACTAAAGAGAAACAATGGTGTGGATACATGCCCTGAATCATGAAACATTATAATGAAAAATATGGTATAAAGGAGGGAACTAAACCATAATTATCTACCTAAAAGATCATGTATTAAATGATAACGTATGAAAACTATTATTATCATTTGAATATAACATAATTATTTTATTATTACTTTACTATAATACCTTGTATATTGTATTTATTAAAATAATATTTTAGTGTTAAATAGTTTTATAGTGGGAATAATTTAGTATTAGAAATTAGTTGTTATATATTTTAAAACAAATTTTTTGAGACATTTGAAACCATGAAGAAACCTTGGATGCCAAAAAAATATGGCACATTCCATTTTATGTACTGTGTGAGTGTTTTTAATGTGATCATAATAAACCCCATGAAGCAATAAATATCATTTTTACTCATTTATTAAAAGTTACAGTGTAATGCCCCAACTCCATTTACCCATAGTCGGTGCATTATTACATAACATTGGAATGATACAAGGAAATCATGACTCGAGATACCGATCAGTTTAGTATCCATAGAAGTACTAGATATATTCATACCTTTTACATTACATTATAAAATGAAAAAAAACAATAGAATTGTCTTCATTAACCACATTCGTATCCCATAGACTATCCCTGCAAGTCATTCTTAATATACCTCTTCGCATCGTGGGAAAAATAAAACATAGAAAGGGGTGAGCTCAGATGCTCAGTAAGGATAACAATATAGCATAAACTTTCATAAAGAAGCATAAACATTTTAAGGCAATGTATAATGCTAAAACATAATCCTTTTAAACATAAAATTTATCTTAATATAGTAATTATAGGTCAAATAATTCCACTTAATTATTCACATGGATATTCTACTATTCGAATAATCACATGAAATATCAATAGCTAAATTTATTATTATGTAATGCATAATGCCATACTTCATAACCACATAGTTCAGGACTTGTGCTAAGACAACAAATAAGATTCTGTCAAGGCCCTGTGCCAGGACACTAGTTTTTCTGATGAGACCTACTGATGCATCGAGGAGCTATAGCAAGCTCCAACCATCACGTACTAAGTCCAATGCATAAATCATATGAAAATTTTTTATCATAACATAAACATTTATATTTAAACTAGCATACGAAATGTTAATATGTTAACCATAAACCATGAATGGTATAAAAATAACACATCCATATTCAAGCATATCCCAAAAGCTTCAATACAATATGGAATATTTGTATCATAATGAATCAACTTCAAACAAGTGTGAATTCCATCAATGGATGTTGAAATAAATGTAATAAAAACAATTTGAGGGAAATAACTCTTTCTTTTATTGAAATAATTTAAAGTTTCATAATTATAAATGAAATCATTTATTTTGAAAATATTTTTATAATATTTTGAGGTAAGCTTTGATGATATTATAATGGCCGAAAATAGCCTCACCTTCCATATAAGTTAAAAATTATTATTACCTTATTTTTGTTGAAAAAGTCATAAAATACCTTATTTGGAAAACAATAAAAATATTTCTTTCAAAACATATAAGGTCAAATAAGGGTATAAATATCATTATCGCTTAGTCTAGTAAATAGTATTTTTCTTTGGAAATTCATTTATAAGAAAACAAGGATGTGGATGATAAACAGGTCCCAGTAGATACTTATGTAAATACAACGTTTGATAATAAAAAGATTTTGAAATTAACCATTAACTTGTACCTTTCGATGGTATTGGGTATGTTAACATCCTGTATAATATTTAAATAATTTTTATTAAACTATACAGGAACCATATACATAAATATGATATCATATATGATCTTCTAATATTTTTTTGTTAGTAATATTTTTGTATTATCATCGTTTTGGGTGTCAACTGATTCATTTTACTTTATATGTTTTGTTAAGTAAGTCATGTTGGTTATGGATAGGGTGTATTTGGTTCATATCTAGAATGAAATTATTTTCTTTAATCATTAATTTTAATAATCAAATGAAAATTATTCTTGAATGGTTATGATGGGGAAATGAATCTCATCGCATTCATGGGGACGATAATATGTACGTACACATGAGTGGAAATATAATTCTTTAGGTATTAAAATTGTATGTAAATAGATGTTATATCATATATTAAAAATCATTAACATGTTATAATTTTTCTTTATATCAATTATACGTCATTATTATATCCATCCAAAAAAATAATGTATTGAATAACAACTACACCACAACGTGGAGATGGTAAGTCGTATATACGCACGTATGGTGACAATGTTATTCATATGATGGATAGAATAATGAATATGGTATAACCATTTTTATAATAACATCACAGTATATAGAAGATACTGGAGTTATTAATTTTGAATGAAAACAAAAAAGAAAGAGGAAAAGGAAGAAGAAAAGAACTTAAAAGAGGTGATGAAATATTTACCTCTTCTTCGGGTTCTTCCTTTTGATTTGATCAAAAGGGATTATTAGGTTCTCTTTTTGACCAAATAAAATTCATCTAGGATTAAGGGAGGCTAGTTGAGAGGATATTTGGTAAGGTGTGGGCCGATCCAAATGGCTTTGAAGATGTGAATTTGAGAGAAGGGGAAGTACCCTTTTATTAGAGGGGTGAGGGGAACCTTAGGAAAATAATGATATAATATTTTACAATAAAATCATTTTCAATTTTCAATGGATCCAAAATGATTTATTTTGAGGATAATATGGTTATGGGTCTCAAACCACTCAACCAATAGGTTCTAGATAGGTTTGGGTTACCATATTAACCTTATCTTTTAAATTTAACTCTTAGTTAAATAGTTTGATATTTACCATGTCTCCTTATATTTTTATTTTATATGGTTATAAACATACTATAAACTGTCCAAATAACCCCAAGAGATTCATTAATAACATATATAATATTATTTAGACCCTTTGTCAGAACCTTCGATTTTTAGGTATTTTATATAAACCAATAATACAATATTTGTTTTAAAAACTCAATTATGACAATTTTCACATTATTTATTAATTAATTTTTGTTAAAGTCCTAAAAAGATTATTACTTCAGAATAAATTCATATATCCAATCCTAACATGTCATATTAACCTATAAAAATAGTGTAATTTTTTAGAAGTGTCAAATTATATTTATTTTGATATTTATAAAATCAATTATTTTAATCATTCATTAATAATGTAATTACTTCATCATCATTGTGTCATAAATAAATTTAATTATTAAATGTATATAAAATATAAATTAAATACAGTTATGTAGTAAATCTCTTTATCTTTCTAATGAATATTTATAGTTGAATTTATCTTATGTATAACCCTATATTAAAAATGGTATAGTTATTAAACATTGAATTTAACACTTTTAACTCTTATTTAAATTAAATAATAATAAATATCCTAATCTAATACAAGTGGACCAAAAGAATTTTTTATTCATAAGGTTATTTTGGGTTGAATTAAACATATCTAATAGAATCAGGACACATGTTAGGGTAAAAATAAAACCATTATTACCGTTAATTACCCTATTTACTTTCAACCGTGATAAATAAAAGTTATAAGTTACTATTCATAAAAAATTATTTTCATCCCATTGAACCACATTTTACTTACTGATATCAACTATTTCATTCATATTTTTTAAATTCAATTCACAGAAGAAGTAAAATTATGTTTTATGCAAATTTGCAAATGCTCCTAGGAGGTGGGTAAAAGACGGTAAAAAGTTAAATAAAATTTAATATATCTAATATTATTAAAAAATGACTAATGAATTACATTGAAAATATATATGTATTATGTAACTATTTTTACCTAAAATAAATTTTAATGAAATAAATAATAATTTTAATAAAAGCTGGTTTCAAACAACAACACAGTGCTTTTCACTATTCATTAAAAATTGAAGGTTTTTAGAAAAATACCAAAAATTCACGCTAAGATAATTTTGATATTATGAAATCAAAATTGAATTCCATTTTGAAAATAAAAATTTATAAAATTAAAAAATGTTGGAATTACTATTCAAAGGGGCTAGTTTGATTGTTCGTGGTGTTTTAGAATCTCAAATTTGCGTTCAATGAAAGCTATTGCATTAATCAAAGGGAAATGTACCGTGGAAGCTTGGGGTGTTACATTCTTCCCTCATTCAAATAATTTCATCCTCAAAATTTATAGACTATTACCGCAAAAAAACATACAGGTTGTTCTTCATCATAATCTCAGGTTCCCACGTTGCCTCTTCCATCTTATGGTTTCTCTATAGAACTTTTATGAGACGAGTCGTTTGGTTTATCCACACATGATCTCTGGTATCAAGAATTCTGATAGGCTCTTCGCAATAAGATAGATCAGGTTCTAATTCTATTTCTTTGTAGGTGAGTACATGTGTTGGGTCAGGCATGTATTTTCTCAACATTGATATGTGGAACACATTCAGAACTTTGGAGATACTTGCTGGCATTTCAAAATATTAAGCTACAAAGAAAATTCATTCTACATTTCAAAAGATCTGATATACCTAGGACTCAATTTACCCTTCTTACTGAATCGTATAATTCCCTTCCATAGAGATACCTTCAAAAAAACATTATCTCCTACATAAAATTCCAAATCATTCCTTCAGTTATCAGCATAGCTCTTTTGACTACTTTGAGCTACTTTGATGTGGGTTTCGGTAACCATCACTTTTTCTATTGTTTCCCCAACAAATCCTAGGCCTATGAGTTTTCATTCACTAACATCATCCCAACAAGTAGGTGTGCGACATCTCTTTCCATATAATGCTTTATATGGTGCCATATGAATAATTTAATGGAAGCTATTGTTATTAGAAAATTCTATAAAAGTTTAATATTGATCCCACATACCTTGAAATTTAAGTGAGCAAGATCTGTAAATGTATTCTAAGGATTTAAAATTATGTTCTGATTGTACATTAGTTTGATGTTTGTAGGTTGTGCTCTGAAAAAGTTCAGTATCCAGGGCTTTCTAAAGAATTTTCCCAAATATTGATGTAAAATGGGAATCACGATCAGAAACAATGAATCAGGGTACTATATGATGTATTGTAATTTCATTAATATATAGTCTTGCTAGACGTTCAAGTGGTAAATCTTCTCTTATAACAAGAAAATGTGATGACTTGGTAAGACAATAAAAAATGACCCATATTGCATCATTCCTTATAGGATTCTTCAGTATCCCCATGACAAAGTCTATTGTAATTTCATCCCATTTACACTCAGGTATATGAAGAGGTTACATGACTCCTCTAGAATGTTGTCTTCCAGCGTTCACTTGCTGACAACCCATACATCTCGACACAAAATCAGAAATCTCTCTCTTCCTGTTGTCCCCCCAAAAAGTTTCTTTCAAATTTCTATACATCTTTGTGCTGCCATGGTATATATTGAAATTAGACCTTTGAGAATCATCCAAAAATTCCATTTTTAGATCAGGTATATCAAGAACACAAACTCTCTTCCCAAATTTCAAAATCCCATATTCATATACAAAGTCGATCAATCTCCCATCGTTCATAGATATAATTTTCATTTGAAATTATTCATCCTCGGTATGATAACTTTTAATCCTTTCTAGTAAATATGGTTTTTAATCCATTTGAAAAATTAACGATGTTTCACCTTCAATGATTATTCCCATATCCATCTTTACAATATCCATGTATATAGGATACTTTTCAACTCTCATCATGTTCAAAACTCTATGATCCTTTATACTCAAAGAATCTACCACCTTATTTTCCTTCCCCAGGAGGTAGTGTATAGTGAAATCATAATCCTTGAGTGGTTCAATCCATCTCCATTGCCTCATGTTGAGTTCTTTCTGTGGTAAAATATACTTCAAACTCTAGTTATCGGTATATATCTCACATTTTCACCATAGAGATAGTGTCTGAAAATCTTCAAAGAAAATATTAGAGTTGTTAACTCAATATCATGAGTAGGATAGTTTTGTTCATGAATTTTTATCTGTTGTGATTCTTAGGCAATAAACCTATCATTCTTCATAAGAACACAACCAAGTCCTTCCCTTGAAGCATCACTATAAATTACAATCCCATCATTCCCCGATGGTAGATTCAAGATTAGATAATTGAATAATCTTATATTAAATTATTCAAAACATTCTTCACACTCTTTTATTCAAACAAATTAACCCCATTATGTGTGATCTTGGTTAATGGGTTATCCAATCAAGCAAAATTATGGTTTCAATGCCGATAATAACCTGTAAAACCAATAAAACCACATACCTCAGTAATACTTGTCTATGCTGGACATTCTTGGATTGCCTTTGTCTTTGAAGGATCAAAAGATATTTCATTCTTAGAGATAATAGGGCAAAGAAAAGAAATATCTTGAATCCAGAATTCACACTTTCTAAACTTCCCATATAATTCATTTCTTCTATGGATTTTTAGAATGGTGCACACTTGATTTTCATGATCTTCATAGCATTTGCAGAATACCAATATATCATCACTAAATACCAATACAAAGTCATCATGATATTCCATGATAACTCTATTCATTAGATCCATGAAAACATAGGGTGGATTAGTCAGTGCGAAAGGCATTACTATAAACTCGTAATGCCCGTACCTGGTTTGAAATGTTGTTTTTAGGATGTCTTCCTTTTTCATAAACAACTGAAGATATCCAGATCAAAGTTCAATCTTTTAAAAATATTGATCTCCAAGAATTTGGTCGAATAAGTCATCAATGTGAGGTAGGGGATAATTGATCTTTATTTTTATAACATTGATCTCCCTATAGTCACTGCACAACCTCATTGATCTATCTTTCTTCTTATCAAAATGAACAAGGTATCCCCATAGAAAGACACTATGGAGAAGAAATACCTTATTACTCAATTACTCTAGTTTTTTCATTAGTTCCACTAATTACATAGTGGTCATTCTATAAGGGGTCTTCGATGTGGGAATTGAACTAGGAATTAAGTCAATAGAAATCTCAATATCTCATCCTGGAGGATGTCCAGAAAAATCCTTTGGAAACACATCAACATATTCTTGAACAATAGGTACATCCTCTATTTGGACATTCCTTTACTCACGCATAGTGATTTAATTCTCTTCCACCCCAATAATTGAATTTAGTTGAGCCACTAGGGGAGGATCTAGATAAGTATCAGATGGTGATGTTTCTGCTCTAAATATAATGTACTCTTTATCATCATCGAGAATCATAACCTCTTTCTTCATCTAATAAATTTTCACATCATGTTCTGAAATCCAATCCATGTCGAGGATTATATCAAATTCAATTATGGGTATGATGATGAGATCAGTATATAAAGAAAATTTATATATCATAATAGGAACAGATTCATAAACAATTTTAGCAGTGATACATACCTTATGATTATTGACTGAAAACTTCCTTGTTAAATCAAATTGGAAATATCTAATTTTCATAATAAACTGGGAAGATATGAAATAATGAGATGATCCATAATCAAACAAATCATTGGCTAAACTTGAGGAAACCATTAAATTACCTGCCACCACGTCTTTCAGTGCTTCAACCTTAGTAGTAGTGATCACATAAGCTTGGCCTTGATCCCTTTTCCTTTTATAAGGTATGTTTCCTTGGAATTTAGGACATTCATTTTCATAATGCCGCCTTTATCTACAATTGTAGCATTTAACATTAACAACAACTTTCTTCCCCTTGCAATCATGAGCTTTGTGGCCTTTTTCACCAAACTTGTAACAGACTCCCATTCCCTTCAGGCAAGTACCAGGGTGTTTCTTCCCACATTTACTATAGGATTGATATTCAACTTTTCCCTTATTCCTATTATTTTCATTTCAAGAGTGTTCAGTAGATCTCTTCTTCTCTTTATTTTCTTTGAAGTCGTATGACTTTGAGAATTCCTTTTCTATCTTGATAGCACATAAGACAATATCTTCGAACGATGACAAGGATTGTGAGACTAATGATCAATGAATAAATGGTTTTAACCCATAAATTAATTGATCACTCTTACTCCATGGGTTACATATATAATTTTCAGCATACCTTGTTATCCTTGTAAAGTAAGCTTCATACTTTACGACATTCTCATCCTCCTTTTTCCTGAGACTCAGAAATCGTCTTTCCATATCCGCTCGATTGTCATGAGGAAAGTATTTTTCTATGAAATGTTTTTTAACCTACATTAATTCCATATTATATACTTTTTTATCTTCCTTTGTGTTTTGAATTAATGAACACCGTTTATCTGCATCTCCCGTGAGGCGATAAACCTCCATGACAACTTTTTCCCTTTCAATACTCCCCAAAGCATAAAATATTTTCTCTAAGGAACTTGTCCATTTCTCAGCTACAAATGGATTCATAGTCCCATTTAATGTTTGTGGTTTTTTAATCTTGAATTGGTCTATCATTTATCCTCCACGTTGTGGATCAGGGTGCTCCATACGGATAAAGTTATTATTCATAACCTAAGTGAGTTTTCCCAGTATGGTGATAAGCTGATCCACACCAATTGCATTACCAGCTCCACTGTAATTATCATGAGTATTACGGAGATCCCTACATGTATTATGTGTGTTGATATAGCTTACATTCCTTCTACTAGGCACCATTCCTAAAAAATGGCATACACTAGATTAGTTTATGAATCACAATACATAATTCCAAACTTGAAAAACACATAACAAAAATTGAACAGTTTATGGATATAATCCATAATCAAAAAAATGTTTTCATTGAGGATATATATATTTATAAATACTTCATTATGGTTTATAAAGGAAATGATAATTATCCAAAACATATCCCATAGGAGTGTCATAACCAAGAGTACAGCAAGGCTCGTTGTCGTGCACTAGTTCCCGTTCGAGTCTAGCTCAAAGTGGTGTTTTGGGTTTTACCCCTAGGTACATTTGTGCCAGAGCTACCTCTACCTGCTCGTATCTAGAAAGGGATATATTTCTTGGAAAACTCACAAAATCACTACATTTCTGAAATTCTAGGAAGCTATTCTATACGAATCCTCAAGGTCTATCTTAGGGTAACATTCTCTAATCAGAGTTTTTCTTAATCTAGTTTCCAGGGTTTTTACTAATCTTCCTCTAATACCAACTGTAATTCCCTGACCCAAGTTTTCTAGAGTCTGTGCATTATTAAATAACATTGTCATGATACAAAGAAATCACGTCCCGAAAGACCGATCAGTTTAGTTGTCTTAGAAGTACTTATTACATTCATAAATTTTACATTACATTATAAAATAAAAAACAACAACAACATTGTCTTAATTAACCATATTCATATCCCATATACTACCCCTACAAGTCAGTCTAAATATACCACTTCACATCTTGAGAAATATAAATCATAAATGGGGTTGAGTTCAGATGCTCAGTAAGGATAACAATATAGCCGAATATTTCGTAAATAAGCATAAACAGTTTGAGGCAATGTATAAGACTAAACCATACAACTTTTAAACATAAAAATAAGCATAATAAGGATATTATAGATCAAATAATTCATTTTTCTTATTCAAAATGATATTCTACTAGTTGAATAATCACATGCAATATCAATAGCTGAATTCATATTGATGGAATGCATAATGCAAGACTCCATAACCATGTAGTCAAGGCCTTGTGCCAAAAAAACAAAGAGTATTTTTTCAAGGAATTTTTCCAAGACACTAGTTTTCCTCATGAGACCTACTGATGCATCGAGTAGTTATAGCAGGCTCCACCCATCAGTTAGTAAGTCCAATTAATTCCTCATATGAAATGGTTGAAACATAACATAAACATTCATACTGAAACTAGCATACGAAATATTAATACTTTAACCATAAACCATTAATTATATAAAAATAACACATCCATAGTCAAACATATCACAAAACTATCAAAACAATATTAAGGATTTGTATCATAATGAATCAACATCAAACAATTGTAAAATCTATCAAAAGATGTTGACATAGATGAAATCAGAACTATTTGAGGGAAATATCTCTTTCTTTTTTTGAAATCATTTAAAGTCACATAATTATAAAACAAAAAAAATATTTTTAAAATATTCTTATAAGCTTTTGTAAGAAGCTTAGACGATGTTATAATGGTGTAAAATAGCCACACCCGCGGTATAAGTTAAAAAATTTGTTACCTAAATTTTGTCGAAAAGGTCATAAAGTACCCTGTTTGGAAAACAATGGAAAGATTCATTTCGAAACATATAAGGTCAAATAAGGGTATAAATTACATTATCCCTTAGTCTATTCAGTATTAAAAATGTTTTTAATTACATTTTTAAGAAAACACGGATGTGGATGATAAAGAGGCCCGAGTAGAATATTATGTAAAAACAACCTTGGATAATAAATAGATTGTGAAATTAACCCTTACATAGTACTTTTATTTGGTAAAGGGTACATTAAACTCCTTTATAATAGTTAAATAATTTTTATTAAACTCTAAAATAACTATATACATAAATACTATATCATATATGATCTTCTAATAATGCTTTGTTAATAATATTTTAGTATTACCGTTGCTTCGGGTGTTAACTGATTTGTTTTCCATTATATGTTTTGTTATTTAAGTCATGCTGGTTATGTATAGAATGTATTTTTTTCATATCCATAATTATATTATGTTCTTTAGACATTATTTTTAATAATAAAATAATAATTATTCTTGAATGGATATGATGGGGAAATGAATGTCATCGTGTTTGTGGAGACGATAATTTATAGGTTCAAACGAGCGACAATATCATTATTTAGATATTAAAATTGTGAGTAAATAGATGGTATATCATAAATACTGAATCATTAACATTTAATATTTACTATTTACATCAATTATACATCATTATTATAACCATCCAAAAAAATATTGTATTGAATAACAACTCCACCACGACGTGGAGACGGTAAGTCGTACGTATGCATGTATGGTGACATTGTCATTCATATGATGGATCAAATTATGAATTTGGATGTACCATTTTTATAAGAACATAAAATTATATAGAAGATATTGGAGATATTATTTTATATTGGAAACAACAAAGAAAGAGGAAGTGGAAGAAGAAAAGAACTTGAAAGAGGAGATGAAATATTAACCTCTTCTTCAGGTTCTTCCTTTTGATTTGATCAAAAGGGATCCATAGGTTGGATTTCTGACCAACGTAAGGCCTATAGGATTAATGGAGGATAGTTTAGAGGTTATTTTTGTAGGTTTTGTCTGAGCCAAAGGGCATTGATGGTGTGAATAAGAGTTAAGGGGGGGGGGGGGGGGTTCCCTTTTATAAGAGGGGTGAGTGGCACTTTAGGAAATGATTGAAATATTATTTTATTATAAAATCCTTTTCAGTTTATAATTGCTCCAAAATAATTTATTTCAAGGATATGGTGTGGATGGTTTGAAAACCACTCAATAAATGGGTTTTAGAAAGCTTTGGGTCACCATATTCACCTTATCGTTTAGATTTAACTCTTAGTTAAATAGGTTGAGATTTACCATTTCTCATGTATTTTTATATTATATGGTTAATGAACTTACTATAAACTACCAAAAAGGACCCCAATAGATTTATTAATGGAATATATAATATTATTTAGACCCTATGGCTGAAACTTAGATTTTTAGGAATATTATATCAACCAATAATATGGTATTCGTTTTAAAAGCTCAATTATGTCAATTTTGATATTATTGGATAATTGATTTTCGATAAAGTCATAACAACATTATTACTTCAAACTAAATTCATATATTAAATCATAACATGTCATAATAAACTATAAAATTAGTTTAATTCATAAAAAAACTCAAATTATATTTTTTGGATATTTATAATATCAATTATTTTAATATTTGATTATTAAAGTAATTACTGCATCATCATTGTGTCATAAATAAATTTAATTATTAAAATCTAAAAATAATAAATAAAATACAATTATTTTGGAAATATTTTTATCTTTCTAATGAATATTTATAGTCGAATTTATCTTATTTATAACCCTGTATTAAAAATTGTTTTGTTAATAAACATTGAATTTAACACTTTTAACTATTCTTTAAATAAAATAATAATTAATGTCCTAGTCTAATCCAATTGGACCAAAAGGATTATATTTTATTCCTATGTTCTGATTAAATAAGGTTTTCCTTATGAATTTTCCATTCCTTCTTGTTTTGAAAATCACAAACACCTTATACTTAAGAAAATCTATATTTCACTTCAATAAGGAAAATTTCCCTCCCAAAGGAATTTACCCCTACCATGTTTTTATTACTCATATCAATATTTTTCTTAAGTACAAAAATCGGATTCATACCTAAAACCTTGAAATCATATAATACATAGATTTGAAGAATTTTTTTTAGGATCCGAATTCTGGATACAATGTCTAATGAAGTTCCATTCCAAATTCTGGATATGAACTCTAATAAAGTACCATTCTGAATTCTGGATATGAACTCTCATGAAGTTCCACTCCAAATTCTGGATATGAACTCTGATGAAGTTCCACTCCAAATTCTGGATACAAACTCTCATGTAGTTCAACTCTGAATTCTGGATATGAACTCTCAAGTAGTTCGACACTGAATCCTGGATACGAACTCTCATGTAGTTTGACTCCGAATTCTGATTACAAACTTATCTAAGTTCTGACTCCGAGATCTCTGAATTCAGACTCCAAAATCTTATGAGTTTTGACTCCGAATTCCCATGAACTCTGAATCTGGACATTGTATGTTCTGGTTTCTAATACTAGTGAAATCAGACTCTGAATTTCCTTAGAAATTTAGACTCCGTATTTCTACAAAATTTAGGTTCTGAATTTCTACAAAATAGAATCTGAATATCTATTTATTATAAACTCTGAATCCCATTTTGGTTAAACACCGAACTTTTTATTTTCATACATTTTGAACTTTAGTTTTACTTATGCTTTCACTTGTTTCATTACAAAATGATGTCGTGCTATCAGTTATTCACTAACCGTTCATTGAGTGACACATGTACAGGTCCCTCCGAAATTCAAGTAGAAATATGATCGTTGGAGGAGGGAGCTGACCGTTGGAGCTTCGCCTATAAATAGGAGATCATTTGAAAGATCTCGATACAACATTGACACAGATTTTTCACATCTGTGCTTACATGCTGTTGAAGTGATTTCTATATAAAGGATTTTATCAACTCTCAAAACTTCATGCAGAAAGTTTGAATAGCTTGTTCAAACATTTACTTGTGCAGAATTCCTTCGTGCGACTCCGATTGTTGCTGATTACAAGCGAGGGCTTCCAGGGATAGGAAGACAAAGGTTCCAACACCTTGAATTTGAGGGCTTCCTTGTTGAGGAAGACAATGGTGCCAACTACATGATAGTTGAGGGCTTGTGGGGATATCAAGATAGAATCTGATCTTCGTATCGAGGGTTTACCCTGGTGTGGGTAAGACATACTTGCTTGAAAGTATAAATCATGGGGCATTTATCCAAGGTTGTTGGAAACACTTCTCGTTGGGTTAAAAGAGTTATTGTTTGTTACTTGTAGTTTTACTACTTGTTTTTCCACTGCATTTTGTATTACTAAGTAAAGTATAACTTTCTTATAATTCATTACTTGTACTCTGATTTAGTTAGATCCTATATGATTTAAGGTAGAATCTTAATCTTTGTAACTTTTGTTATGTTTCACTTCTAGAATCACTTTTCCAGAATCTAACAAGTTTTTATTACTCATAGAGGTCTTGTGAATTATCTTGTTTAATTTTATTAAACATAACCATCCTAAAAATTTCCATAGGGAATTTTTAAAAGGTACAATTCACCCCCCCCCCCTCTTGTATCTGAGAATCTCATTCTTATTTCGATCCTATGTTTCGTATATCAGAGTATATCATTCTCATAGTCATACCATCCTAACAATTGGTATCAAAGGAGGTGAACTCATACCCTGTACCAATCTAACAATTGGAATTAGAGATTTGGTTCCATCTTAATTAATCTCACGATTAGATTCAGAAGTTTTATCTTCTCCCTTATATTTTTTGGAAATGAAAATTAGGATTCATATTTCCGGATCCATACTTTTCAGAATCTGTTTTTTGGACTCGTAGTGCGGATTCACATTTTTCTTAGAGATACAATTTTTTTGCTTGGAATAATATCTCTTGTTTACAGACTTATACTTCTAACAATTTTTTGTGTCAAAGATTTATTTAAGGATGGAAGGTTTAAATGTTGGTTCTATTGACAACCTAAATCCTACTACACCACCCATATTTGATGGTAATGATTATGAATATTCGATAGACCATACGAATACTTTAATTATCAATACTAGGGTAGATAACTTTGTCATGCTTTCTGGAGGATACAAAATTCCTGACAAGGAAGTTAGTGCTTTTACTAATCAAGAAAAGTATGATTACCAACTCAACTATAAGGTACGAAATACTTTACTGTGTTCAATTACTAGGAACCTATATAGAAAATTTTCTTCTTGTGAAACAACTAACTGTATATGGAAGAAACATGAAGTTACACGTTTTGGTACATCCAAAGTCATAGAGACAAGAAGATCTATGTTGAGAGCTGAGTACCATGGTTTTAATTTTCCTTATGGAGAACCTATAAGCAAAGTACAACAATGTTTTATGACTATCATGAATATATTACAATCAATGGGAAAAAAAGTTTTGGATAATGAGGCTCTTGTGGAAAATATTATACATATCATGTTGAATGAGTGGGAATCAAAGAGGACTGCTATTGATGAAAACAGAAAGGTGGCTCAAATTTCTCTTGATGAGTTGTTTGGAACTCTTCTTCAACATGAAACTAGAACTAAGAGAGATGCTGAAAACATAAAGAACAAGAATAGAAATGGTAGTTTTGCTTTCACTAAAACATCAAATAACATGAAAGATAAGACTCCTGAGAGAGTTCCTATATCCATGTCTAAGAATGTCATTATCCAATCAGAATCTAGTGAGATTGATGTCTCAAAAAATGATTTAGCCAATCTTTCTTGAAGGATGAGCAAGATAGATGGACAGAGAAATTTCCAATCCATGTATAAAAGAAGTAAAGGAATGATAATAAATATTCAGAGGTCACATGCTATGAATGTAAGAGAGCTGGAAACATATGACCTGAATGCCCTATGCTCAAAAGAAAATAAATAAAAGAAAGACATTCTGAAAGGAATAGAAAGAAGTATTGCAAGTCCAAAGATAGGAATGTTCTGAAATCCAATGTCACATGGAGTGCCAGTGGTGGTAACTCTTCAGATGAATCATCGGATTATGAATCTTCTGGACAGAAGAATCTTGGTCTTATATCCAGGCTACCTACTGATAATCATTGCTTTACGGCTAATGTACACAATGTTAAATCATTGACCAATGTCTCTTTAAATGCTAATGATAGTAAATATTATATCCCTTCTGAGGAAAAATCTTCTTATGATGAAGAAAATACTTTACCTACCTATGAATATGTTTCTAGGTTTTCTGAACTTCTTGAGCTTGAGAACTCAAAACTCATGAAAAAGAATGATATTGAAAACTCTAGAAATATTATTCTTACTAAAGAAATATCATATCTTTCTAAAGATCTTGATAATAAAAAGGTTGATTTTGAAATTTTTTTAAATAATCTTGAGGATGTATGCTCTGAGAGGAATAAACTTTCAAAATAACTAGAAAATGTAATTTTTAAGAAATATGTTTTCGAGCCTAGCTCTAGTTAAAATGTTTTCGAAGACAATAACTTAGTTATTAAAATCAAATCCAAAATATTTTCTTTGAGGAATTGTTTTTCAAACTTTACCCTAGGTAAGGAAAATTTTGATAAAATGTATTCAAAAATTTGACCTCAAATGAATACTTCTAGTTTTTGTTACACAAGTTATACACCGATTTTTAGTAAAAACTACTTTGTTCCTCAAAGTTCCCCATTTTTCACAAAGTGTCAATGTGGTGGTCACTGGGTAAAGAATTTTTCATTACAAAAACACAATCTTTAGGATTTCATAAGGATTATTTTTCTACGAAGATGAGGGTACCCAAAATTTTAATTTCTGATATTTCCTGATCCAAGCAAGTCTGGATTCCAAAAACATAACTTTTTCTTATTTTCAGGAAAATAGGAAAAGTACCAACTAAAAATAATTGGTACATGGATAGTGGATGCTCCTGGCATATGAATGGTAATAAAAGCTATGTCGAAAAGATTATCCAGAAGAAAGGATATATTATACTTCAGTTTATCAGATTGCAAGATCAAGTTGTTGACATTTTAACAAAATCTTTACCCTCCGATATATTTTAATACATTAAACATAAGTTAGGAATGATAACTATGAGGTAATAATCCTTTATTAACTTCTTGTTTAACCATTCTCCTTATAGTAATAAACTCTTTTTCATAGGGGGAGTACATTTCTTTGTTATCCTCTAAATTTTTTTTGTAATGACTCTTTCAAAAAAATTTATAATGAGCCTTTCAAAATTTTCAGAATGAAATTTTTGTAATGGAAATTTTCGTAATGAATTTTTTGTACTGGAAATTTTCGTAATGAAGTTTTCGTATTGGAAATTTTCGTAATGATGTTTTCGTACTGGAAATTTTTTTAATGAAGTTTTCGTACTGGAAATTTTCGTAATGAATTTTTTGTACTGGAAATTTTGGTAATGATGTTTTCATACTGTGAATTTTTGTAATGAGAATTTTTGTAATGAGAATTTTTGTAATGAGAATTTTTGTAATGAAAATTTTCATACTAAGTTTTTTAGAGTCATGTTTTCTTCAAGAAGAATATTACCTATTACTAATAAACATCCTAGCCAATCCGAGAGGAATGACTTCCTTAATTAATTTTTCATAATCGTTTTTTAGTTGATGGTAATTTTTTTCTCTTATAAAATTTCTCGGATTCGTTTCTTCTTAAATCTGAATGTTTTCAAAACCAAAAAAGATCAGATTCATGTTTTCCTTGTAAGAATGTTTTAAACTGGCAGATCATATTATAGTGTTTTTCAACCGTTAGATTGATTTTGGATGTTCAAAGTTCATCTCCATCGCCTGTATAAAGGGAAACCCCATTTGTGTCCCACATCGATCTTCAAGCTCTCACGTCTTGAAGCTCTGCCTCAGTTCATAAAGCTTGTTCTGAATCTCTCAAAACTTCTCCATTCAGGATGTCTGTAGAAGCTTCCTCTTAAGAAATTTCTTCCATGAAGCCTATCTCAAAATGGAAAATATACAGAGAAAGGTTGGTCCATCTGAATTTTTACAAGTACGATTCTATCATCTCTAAGAACATCATGTTGAATGGTTGGGAAGATGAATGTGTATCTAAGACAAGTGTTCAAGATATGGTCTACCCGGAATTTCTTGTAGTGTTCTATGAATCGGCATTCTTCTATGAAGAAGAGGGAAGAGAAAAATTTTCTTTCAAGTCTTATGGGAAGACTTACAAACTTACTTACACCAAGGAAGCAAGCTTTGTGGTGCTAGCATATAATGGAGAAGCTGAATTTTTCTCACATAAACTTCTGGATGTACAGGGCAGTTTTGTTAAGGTGAAGGCCTTGGAGTGTCTTGGGCTTCATGATGTAAATACATCAAATATTGATCACCTATCTCCTAATAATCATATTTTTCTGTTGTGGGTATAAGGTTTCTTGGTTCTAAGAAAGGTTGACAAAGATACCCTAAAGAAAAGTGATATATATTTCTTAGACATCTTGGTGAATCTATAAAAAATCAATCTGATAAGTCATGTTCCTGTGACAATCAAGAACATCAAGGAGGGAAATTTCAGAGCTCAAATCATCATGTACCATGCCTTACTATCAAAGCTGATAGTTCGGTGTCTGGATTCTTTCAATATTGCATTTAAGTCTAAGGCTCGGAATTTCAAGGTTATTCTTGTTATTGATGATACCTTGAAAAATAGGAATATGACCGATTCCAAGGAAAAAAGAGATTTTTATAATTTTCTAGAGGAAGAGGCTAAAACCAATCTAAAAATATGGAGAAAGCTGAGCCAGTGAAGAAGGTTGGTAAGAAGAGGAAATTGAAAGAAGTGGTTACGGAAGACAATACCCCCAAAGCTAAGGAAACCCAATATGCACCTCCCAAGCCGAAGAAGCAGAAAGCATATCTAGATAAAGTGGCAGCTAAATGGAGGTAAGATAAGGAGAAAAGGAATGAAGGGGATCCACAGTTCGGATTGCACCCTGCTGAGGCAAAGGCCTTAAGAGAAAAATCTGTGGATGAGTTAGAGAAACAGGCCAAAGAGAGGAAGATGAAGAAGAATATGTCAGAAGCTGAAGTTCTTCAATATCTTTTAAGAGACACATAAATAGCCTCTCATAATATTCCTGTACCGAAAACCTTTCTTGTTGATCCATTACCGAAGACCCCTAGAAAAAATTACTTCACTCTGAAAAAGTCTAAAGGGAAAGCGGTTTTTGAAAGAGTAGAGAAAGTAGCTGCTGAAGAAGTAGAGGAAGAAGTTGTTGAAGAAATGGAAGTAGAATAGGAAGTAGAAGAAGAAGAGGTAGTAGTAGTATACGAAGAAGTAAGTGGTGATCTGGATGACTTGATTAAGAAAGTTGAGGATTATCAAGGGAATGAAAACCTATCAGAAAAACTACCACTTTGAACTTCTGAGGCTGAGTCCTCAAATCATGTCACTCTGGGAAAGGGAGATGATGAAAAAGATAAGGAAGATTAAGACAAGGAAGAAGAGAAACAAAAAGATTTATCTGAGGAAGAAAGCTTTGAAAAGAACTTTCTTGAAGAAGGAGCAGAGAAGGAGAAACCAGATGAAGATAAGATTGTTCAAGTATCTAAACATGAGGAAGAATCTTCTAATGAGGTAGTTCCGAAAGTTTATAAGGTGAAGCAAGTTCTTATAGACACCCTAAAAAAGATATCATTAGGAATAATGAAGGTGGTGGTTCTTCTAGAAGAAAGGTGGTGGAGATTGAAGAAGAAAAAACCCCAAGCAAGGTGTCTGATTCCAAATTATCAGCACTGGGTCATGATTTTGTTGTTGAGTCTTTGAAGAAGTTGGTGGACACAATTCTGATCTTTCCCACCATAGACACCAGATGCCAGATGCTTCAACATATTCTAAATCAGAAATCATATTCTATATCCGTGGTGATGGATAAGTGTGTGAAGATTGAGGCTGACCATAAAAATTTTTGTATCAATTATGATTTTCACATAAAATCTTGCAGCAAAATCACTCTATGGTAAAACAATTGATGATGAAATGGGAGAGTTTGATCAACTTCAGAATGATGTTAAAGAATATTTTGACACTGAGGATGCCAAAGTGAAGGATCTTCAGGAGAAGCTGATCCTTGAATAAAATTCTCGGAACCAACAGGTGAGGGATTTGAATGGGAAACATAACTCAGTTGCTCAAAACTGGAAAGGGGAAAGAGATTTCTAGATTGAGATCGAAGAGAAACTTGTGAAGCAGGATAAAATTCTTAAGGCACAGTCTGAGGCTATGAAGGCTCAATATTAAAGGATTAAAGCCTTAAAAAACAAGATGAGGAGGACCAGAAATACTTGAAGAAGATGAAAATATTGTTAAAGAAATTAATCCCCAAGGAAAAGGATGACAAATAGACAAATTCTATTTTTTGTTGTAATGATTTTTGTTGTAAAAATTCTTTCAACTCTAATGAAATATCTGGTTGCTTCTGTTATTTGTTTTCTTTACTAATGTTTTAGGTACATTATCGTTTTTTCTAATCCCTTAAATTCGTTTTGAAAATCACAAAGGGGATAAGGAAAAAGAACTACTCATAAGAGGGAGAGGAAATATTTCTATGTCAAGAACTATCCTTTTGTAAGGGGGGGTTCCCCATTATGAATATTTTAATTCCCATGATAATGAAAACTCCATTCCAGAAATTCAGAATACAATACTTAGAGTTCTAAAGCCTAAGGGGGATTTAGTTGTATTCATCATCATCTATGAACAAAGGGAGATATGTTTTAATTTCAAAGTCTAAAGAAACTTTTTCTACGACCTTATATTTTATTTTCTAAAGGTTGTTTGTGCTTTCCAAAAAGGGGGATATTGTTGAGTCAATAATGTTTTCCTTATGACTTTTCCATTCCTTCTTGTTTTGAAAATCACTAACACCTTATACTTAAGCAAATCTATATTTCACTTCTATAAGGAAAATTTCCTTCCCAAAGGAATTTACCCCTGCCATATTTTCAATACGCATATCAATATTTTTCTTAAGTATAAAAATAGGATTCATACCTAAAACCTTGGAATCATATAATACTTAGATTTGAAGCATTTTGTTTTAGGATATGAATTCTAGATACAAACTATAATGATGTTCTTTTCGGAATTCTAGATATGAACTCTAATAAAATTCCATTCCGAATTCTGGATACGAACTCTCAAGAAGTTCCACTCTGAATTCTGGATATGAACTCACATGAAGTTCCACTCTGAATTCTGGATAAAAAATCTCATGTAGTTCGTCTCCAAATTCTGGATAAGAACTCTCATTTAGTTCGACTCCGAATTCTGGATACAAACTCCCATGTAGTTCGACTCCGAATTCTTATTACGAACTTATCTGTGTTCTGACTCCGAGTTCTCTGAATTCAGACTCCGAAATCTTATGAGTTATGACTCTGAATTCCAAAGAACTCTAACTCGGGACTTTATAATTTCTGGTTCCAAATACTGGTGAAATCATACTCTGAACTTTTTTAGAAATTCAGACTCTGGATTTCTAAAGAATTTAGGTTCTGAATTCCTAAAGAACAGAATCCTGATATCTCTTTATTATAATCTCTGAATTCCATTTTGGTTAGACTCCAAAAAATTTATTTGCTTACATTCGGAACCTCAATTTTACTTATTCTTACACTTGTTTCATTACAAAACGTTGTCACGCTTTCAGTTATTAACTAACCATTTGTTTAGTGACATGTGTACAGGTCCCTCCGAAATTCAAGAAGAAATGTGACCATTGGTGGAGGGAGCCGACCGTTGGAGCTTTTCCTATAAATAGAATATCATTTGAACAAGCTCGATACAACCTTGACATTGATTTTTCACATATTTGCTTACATGTTGTTGAAGTGATTTCTAGATAGAGGTGATCTTCTCAACACTCAATGCTTCGTGCAGAAAGTTTGAATAGCTTGTTCAAGCTTTGCCTTCTGTAGAATTGCTTCGTACGACTCTGATTGTTGCTGATTACAATCGAGGGCTTATGGGGATAGGAATACAGAAGTTCCAACACCTTGAAGTTAAGAGATTCCTTACTGAGGAAGATAGAGGTTTCGACTACCTGATAGTTGAGGGCTTGCGGGGATAGCAAGACAGACTCTGATCTTCGTATCGAGGGCTTACACTGGTGTGGGTAAGCCAGATTTTCTTGAATGTATAAATCAAGGGACCTTTATCCAAGGTTGTTGGATACCCTTCTCTTTGGGTTAAAAGAGTTATTGTTTATTACTTGTAGTTTTACAACTTGTTTTTCCGCAGCATTTTGTATTACTAAGGAAAGTATAACTTTCTTGTACTTCTTTACTTGTACTCTGATTTAGTTAGATCCTATACGCTTTAAGGTAGAATCTTAATCATTGTAACTTTTGTTAAGTTTCATTTCCAGAATCACTTTTACGGAATATACCATG
This sequence comes from Viscum album, assembly GCA_963277665.1. Lineage (NCBI taxonomy): Eukaryota > Viridiplantae > Streptophyta > Magnoliopsida > Santalales > Viscaceae > Viscum > Viscum album. Next base: position 1,703,709,990 of record OY728143.1, on the reverse strand, counting down.
TTTTTAGTACTCATAGAGGTCTTGTGAATTATCTTGTTTAACTTTGTTAATCATAACCATCCTAAAAATTTCCTTAGGGAATTTTTAAAAGGTACAATTCTCCCCCCCCCCCTCTTGTATCTGATAATCTAATTCTTATTTCGATCCTATGTTTGGTATATCAGAGTATATCATACTCAGAGTCATACCATCCAAAAACAATGATTTCTTTTTATCGAATTACACTTATCCAATAGAATTAAGACATTGTTTAGGGTAATAATAATATCATTTTTCCATTTAATTACCATATTTACTTTTAACCGTGGCAAATAGATTTTAAAAGTTTCTATTCATGAAAAATTATTTTCATCTCATTGAACCAAATTTTACTTACTGATATCAACATTGTCTCTCAGATTTTTGAAATTCAATTCACAGAAGCGGTAAAATTATGTTTTCTGCAAATTTCCAAATGCTCCTAGGAGATGAATAAAAGATGGTAAAATGTTCAATAAAATATTATATATCTAATATTATTATAAAATGACTCTAATGAATTACATTGAACAATTATAGTTATTATGTTTCTATTATTGCCTAAAATAAATTTATATGAAATAAATAATTATTTAAATAAAAATCGGTTATAAACAATAACATAGTGTTTTTCACTTTTCATCAAAAATTTAAAGTTTTCAAAAAACTTACAAAAATTGACCCTAAGATAATTTCGATATTCTTAATTCAAAAATGAAGTCCATTTTGAAAAAAATTATAAATTTTAAAAAAGTGGGTATTGCTATTCATAACGGCTAGATTATTGGTCATGGTGTGTTGGAATCTCGAAGTTGCATACAATGAATGCTATTACATTGTTCAAAGGGAAACTTACTATTGAAGATTGTGGTATACATCTAATAAATATTTTTTATTTTAATTCCACAGTATGTAGACTATACTAAGAAGAACGACTATAAAATATTCTTCTACGAGATCACTCTCAATCACTTTCGAATATTACTTGGATTATTTTGTTTATAACAGTGAGGCATGTTCTTAATTTATTGTATTCAATTAGAATGGACTATCATTGGATATTGTGGTATACATTTAAGAATTTATATCCACTATATTTACAAATTTATTATTCACAAAAGCCCTAAAATTTAGATTAAAATATTTAATTTTATTAGTTTATAATAGACAAACTATGTCAATTAAAGTTTGAATAAATAGTAAACACTGAAAATTTGAAACTATACAAGATTATTTTTAGTATTATAATAAATAATTTTGAATATAGATACCTAATATAAGAGGGAATAAATTTTCAAATAAAATATAAAATGTAAAAAAAATAAAAAAGGAAAAATTAAAAATTAAAATCTTAGACATAATAAACATAAACATTTCGGTGACAATATTCATATTATTATATTTTTAAAACTAAAAAAATCGAAAATAAATCAATAAGAATTAAAAATTAAAAATGTTTAATTAAAACATAGACTGTGAACCTAACTCTATTTAAATATAAATTCATATTCCCCATTTACAAAAAATATAATTTTTATATTGTAGTCGTTTTTCAAATTGTCAAAACCATATAATATATTTTTAAAGTTATGTAAGATTACATAGAATTCCATACTTAAAATAGGATAGTTTTAAAAAAATATATAATATAGATGTTAACGAATACCTATTGATATATTTTTAAAAAAAATTAAATATCCAAATTAATTTTTTCCATGAAACAAAACAACACTTTTAATATTTAATATTTCCACATTTTAAACTTTTAAATTTATCCTATATTTATAGTAGAATGAAATGAAAAATAAAATTGAACATGCCATCATATTTTGATAATGGTAGTCCATATAGGGATTATTGATAAATTATTATTCAACCATTAATTCTATCCTTAGATTCTGAAACACATAAATCATTTTAATTACCTAGGAATGTTAGGACAAATAGGAATGGAATGACCTCAAGATCTCAGTAATTAATATTATACAATAAAATCAAAAATGTAATAACAATTGCATAGTGTATTCTATGTAAATAGATAACCATATGATTCCATAAAAAAGCATAAATAATTATAACATAATCCATATATATCAGGATAATAGCTCTTATTGATACCATAGTTATTATAAAATGGTCAAAAAATTATGGATTGAAAACATTTATATATAATACAAATATGTTGGAGGCCTCATTCCATGACATGTTATATAAAATGGACGAATTATAGTAAATACCCATGCTATTTTTTCTCATGAGACCAACCAATTCATTGAGGAGCTATATAAATCATAGTCCCACTAATCACTTTATAAGTTCAACTCATTAATTTTATGAAATTAAATGATAAAAATTTTATAAAATATTTCAAATGAAACCTATTTAATAAACATCAATTTTTAATCACTAATTATTAGTAATAAAATAGATTATATATGAGTTTCATAGATTTCCCAATTCAAAGGAATTGTATTTCTATCTAGGAAAAATCACATAAATAATAATATATATCAATATGGTACATACATAATTTAATAAAAACTGTTACACAATAAAGTCAATATATTCTCTTAGTAAATTTAATCATATGTTCATTTAGAATAATAATTTTTTTAGAAAAAATATGTAAATGTTTCCCACACTATATAAGACAGATATAAAGAATAAATATAAATGATTTCACTATAAATAAATTAATCAAGATATCTAAAATAATTATCTTCAATCAAATATGTATAATTAAGGATTCATAGTGATGAAATAAGTACCCTTATGATGTAATGAATATAAAATTCTATATAATTGGTGGTAATATATATTCTGAGGATCAATGTTTTTAGATTGTTGAAAAAATTACTAGAAATGATAATAATCCATAGAAATTATGTATAAATACCATATCAAATTAGTATTATATAATCCCACCTATTTTATTTCTATTTGGGATATAATTGTTTTAATTAAAAACATCCAGGAAGGAATGATTTGACAGAAAATTTGATCTTATACTAAAATGAATTTTAATCCACTTGGTGCCTAAATAAGGTCACACTAGATAGGTTTAATTTTAACATAATTATAAATTTCCCCCTAATAGAAATAATGTATATATAATACCACAAAAACATCTCACACGTAATAAATCCTGATCATCAGGAATCTTATTAAAAATTAATCATTACAATAGATTCCGAGTTTTCTATAATGTGGTAACACTCATTATTAGGATATATGATGTAATATATTCATATTTATATAAGAATTAATTTTAAAAACAAAAAAAATAAATCTATTTTTCAGGGTGAAGGTAAACATGAAATTAATTTATAGAGAATTTAGACCCTTACTTTGATAAGGTAACAAAAAATAAAATGTGTAAAATGGGAGTTGATAAATTAACTCTCATGAATGATAAATAATTTCAATGATAATATACATGATTATAAGTATATAATCATATAAAATGTGAATTTTTTTTAGGTTATAAAAATATAATTACAATTGGGAAATGATTGGAGAGGAAAATGAACACTTATATAACTTATTATTATTTGATAAGAACCGAACTGTTTAACCACAAAACTCTTCAAGATTAAAGGGTGAGTTATATAATAGACTCATTGATAGAGATATTAATATTTGACAAAAAACAAGGTGTGGGTTAAATAACAAGGGGGTGGTTATTTATTAGTGTGGTGAGTGGGATTTTATTGAATAATATTTTAAATATTTTATTATTCCATCATCTTAATTGCTCTAACACTCTCAAAGTTCCCTAATTAACTCTCATAATTCCCCAAAACAATATTTTGTTCTAAAATTAGTTTATGTTTTCTAAATTGGTTAATATTTGTAATATATAAATATATATGATTCTATATTTACCACCTGATACTATATATTACCATTTTTATATTATTATAATATTTTTACAGAAAAATTAAAAATTTCACCCATTAACTTATTTCAATATAATGATTTCTAATCAATAATCAATTTTATCAACTTTTTTTTACAAATATGTTATGTTTATCTTTTAAATAAAAAAATTTTAAAATATTTTCTATAAGAATGGTGTTACTCATAAAATATATATTACCATTCCATGGACTTTATTATTTTTTAATGAATGCTTTATCCAAATTTGACTTAAATTATTTCATAATATTCTAAAAAATATATTATTTTAATATTCAAATTTAAAAAATAAATTAATTATAAATTAAATTTTTTGTTTAAAATATACACTTTAACCATTTAAAATAAAATTTTATTATATCAAAAAATGCACATGAAATGTTATGTTAGAATGTGAATATTATAACACTAATTTATAAATTGTAAATATATTATTATTTTAGTTTTAAATATATTATTAAATATTTTTAATAAATATTATATTTTATCATCTAAAACATGTTGACTAATACATGTCATTAAAATTTATTCAATGACTTATTAAATTATTTTCAATTGGAAAATATAATAATTACTAAAAGAATATAAATCACTATGTCAAACATTATATTACTCTAAATAAATTTCAATTACAATGTATGTATTAATATAAAACAATAAATTTGAGAAATCTAGTTTTTAAGGACACATGAATTCAATAGAAGATATTTTACCAAATGATATTATTAAATTATTATAATTGGAAATATATGAATATAATTGCATTATGAAATATATAATAATATACCATTTTAATATTATTTCTTATAAATTTACCAATTGATACATTTTCATACATTATTACTAAAATAAAATGGGAAATCTAATGCATAATGCTTATAAAATCATGATTTCAGGATGAATAATGCATTCATACAATTAAAGGAATTTAATAAGGTCATGAATTTAGGTATTCTTATTATATAAAAATTATTTCCCTTAATAATAATTAAATGAAAATGATTATATAAAAAAAATTTATGTAATAAATAACTCAGATACCATAACGTTATAATTCCAATATAATGATGTTCATATATCATATATATTTCATTGTATATTATAATTTTCATAATAATAATGCCTCATTTATGTATAGTGCTTGTTAGAGACTGTGAGTTGGGATATATTAATAATCTGTTTTTACATATAGGATATATAAATCAATGTTTATTTTATAATTTTATGAACAAATTAATATTCTTATTCTCTAAATATTAAAATTATTTTAATGATAGATTATAATATTTTAATCTATTATTGATGTTATAAAAGTTAATTAATTTCTTATCTTACTGAAAATTAAATAAGGTTACTATATATTACTGTGTTATATATTACATTTAATATATAATGAAAATACATTTATATTAACATATTCCTTTACTTATATGTTTTTTATTGTACTTTTTTATTTCCATAAAAATAAATGTAAATTAAATAACCTAATTAAATTATACGAGAAATATATATATGAAATCTACTTTGACACATTCTCTTTACATAAATAAATTGAGTCCTATAATATACACTAAATAAACTACATTCAACTCTTATGACATGTTATATTCTTCTTAGAAATCACCTTTATTGTTTCCACCAATGTAAACTAGCCAAAATATTAATCACAAGCTAATAATTATAAAGTTTAAATATAATTTTTTATAAATGGAGTAGAAATTATATCCTAATAAGGTAATACCATGTTCTTCTACCTGGATAACAATAACTAAATTGATGGTGTTAGTGACATATCAAGAATTGAAACTTTTCTCCTCTCTTATCTCTACACCAATATGGTGAATAAATAATTCCTAAATTTCTCATCAATTTCATTCATGTAAGAATTAAATATTAGAATACAAAAAGAGAAGGAATATAATGTTTTATTAACATGGTTCACCTATATGATGGAAGAGTATGTCCCTAGTGTATTGTGGTTGTGATCTCACCCAAAAAAATCTTCTCTTTTATTATCATGATGATGCTCATAGAAGGGTATATCCTTGAACCTTTACCCCTAGAACAAACCTAGTAATTTATAATCACCAACCTACTAATTTAAGGAATTAATAGTAATCAGGACTCCATTTTCATAATACCTATTTCAGTTCACTCATCTAGGATGTGTGATAAAATATGGACCATATGTCTCCCCTGAGCTAAATATTATTGTCTCTTTCCTCGCTATGTTTCAATATCAAGGTATGGTTCACAATTTATTTGACCTTATGGTATATAGATATAATAGTATTTTTTATAGTGTATTATAAAATATGAAATCATAGGACAATCTTCTCACTATTATTCCTTTTTATGCATATTTATAATTACCTAAAATAATCTACTCTCCCTATCCTACTCTTATTATTCTTCTTCAATTCCCAAGCATAATATTATCACACTAGTGTTGTATATCTCTATTTTTTTATACAAAGAATATGTGTACTAATAATAGTTATAAACCTATCTATTTGGTCGATACTATTTTATTTTCAATCTTATACTATATAAATTTTTAGAATATGTAGGAAATGTTAATTTCATTTATTAAATATGAAAAACCATTATACCTAGGTATTTTAATTTTCTATAATTTTTTTTGACAACCTCTTAAACTTGTTCACATATATTATCGTTTAATAATAATAAATAGTTTTTTATGTATCTGTATTTAATATGTTTAATTTTGATTCCTTCCAATTTATTTTTCAATAAAATCATCATGCACACTAAACTTCTATTTTACTTAAAACATGGAGTGACACAATTCTTAGGTGAGGGACATCCTCCCAATGATACATATATTGATCTTAACATGGTTATGTCATAAAATCTCTTATTATAGAATAACATAATTATTAATCTCATTTCATCATAGATACATTACCTCAGGTCTTGAAACAATGTTCAGATGCATTCCTACAAAATTATCTTCATCATAGATCCTAGTATGTCCCTCCTCAAAAGCCCAGATCAAGTTCTTCTTATCACAAGCCTTACCTCTGTTTTAATATCAACAAATAATGACTGGTAACAGTACATTAATTCAATAAATATCAATATATATGATCAAAAATTTATCATCATTTTTAATCTTCACTTAAAACATGTTTATAATCATAATCATGATATTACAAGAACTGTTCAATAAATTAACCACCATTTAAATAAATTCCTCAGTAGAATAAACCATAATGGAAATGTACCATTTTTTAAAAAGTAATAACTATTGAATATTTTTTTCCAATCATTATGAAATACTATAGACATCATACGAACCCTTCTGTATCTCATTTCTAATCAACTCATTACAAAATATGTTTCCAATGAAACTCATACATATATGATATTTGAAATTTATATTCCCCATGTATAGTTTCATAATTATCAAAATTATATACTTAAATAAATCTTTCATATCATATATTGGCCAATTATATATTAATAATTCACCAAATTTCCATTTTTTACTCATCATGACCTTAACATATCAACTAAATGATCTTCATGGGTTAAGATAGTGACTTATACATATTTGGGACATTCCCATTTTTCAAAAGTCTTATTATGATGGTGTTTACATAATAAAAATACATTTACATAAAGTGAAACTTCATTGGATTTTTCCAATTCAATGATGAATTACCAAATAAATTTTACATATAAATCCCTTTTCTATTTATCATAATCTTGTAGTATTTAAAGACTATTATATATTGAGAACTTTGTCGAATCTCTAAGATTATTGTAACCATATTTTTAAAATCCTTCTCTATAATTATTCATAACTTCTCAAACATATTAAATAACATTATAATAACTAAAAATTAACTTTAATCATCATAAATTTTATTATAATTCATTATGAAGAACATTAATACTCCTTAATGAATTTCAGTGGACATTCACTTCCTCAATAAATTCTTATCTTATAAAAAATAATTTATTTGAAATATTTATATAATATTTTTACTCATCATTTTATAAGTTATATGATGTAATATAATATATAAATTTCAATAAATATTTTTATATATTTATTATTCTGCAATATTTACGTTCTATGGGATAGAACATCAACAGCTTAAACAGACTATTTTCATGATATATCAGGAAAGAATAATTCCAACATCCAAGTACCTTTTAGAAATAAATATACATCATATAATATTATTATTTTATGTAAAAAAAAATTCAATAAACTTTTTTCACATGTTAACTAGTAAAGAAAAATATTTAGTGGTAGGTATTTCTTTTTCATGTAAATAATTATAGTGATTTATACATATCTCCAAGTAGTTTCATCGATACCCATTCATTATTCATATATCAACATATAGTGATAGCCTTTATGGGTATATTACTCAATAATCTTGGGAACTATAAAATAATTTATTGGAAGCCATCTCAAGAAATATTTACATGATTATCATTAAAATAATTATCATTGAAAAATTCCATAAACACCAAATGTGTTCAACATTATGACACTTTGTTTTTTATTAATACTAATATGGAAAATACATGTCAACATCTTCTTATTTGAATTTTATTAACTATAAATTTAATTTTAATAAAATAAAAATTCAATTTAAATAGGGTTGTGTAAATAAAATTAATGAAATTTTCAATAAATTATTCAACTTTTTGACTATATGATAAATGATCATTCTATAAAAAACCTGACACATTAAATACAAAAACATTTTATATAATCAAACTAGACTATGATGCCAATACATAATTATTTTATAATGGGGTATTAAAATATATTTATGATTATACAATTTCTTGAATATATTGTAACAATTTTTTCTACATAATTTTTTTCACTCATATCATTATATGGGTTTAAATCATTTAAAAAACAAATATGGTTGATTTTAAAAATCATAACATGACATTCATAATTACTCATTACATTGATCAATTTAGATTCTACCCATTAAAATTATAATTTATCCAATTAAAATAACTATAGGATAATATATATATATATACCTTTCAAAAGAAACTCTCAAGAACATTTATAGATTTCTAGTTTTTCAGGGAATATAATATTCTCGCATATTCTAAAACTTATCCCCCTAAATGGATGCATACCAAATTACAATTATAATGATATATCTCTTAATAAAATTTTATTATATAATCCAAATTTTGATATCATTTCAATATAGTGACTTATATCATGTTTTGAATAGTAATTCAGTCATTCTGGACTTTTTAGTTTTTATATTTTAATCGTGCATCATCTTCAATTACTTGTATAGAATGAAAAATAAAAATTTGTATGGTAATGACCAGGTTATTCATTTATCATTAGTAGTATTAAAAAATGATTACATTCTCCTCTCAAAAAAGATACTTCTTCTTTAGATCTATCATGAAGATAAATTCCCTGGCCTTCCCCATTAGTACTCAAAGTAGAAATCTTGTGTTGCATAATCTTCTTTATTTGTTCAGCTACTACTTATATTTGAATTTATCATTTTAATCACCCAATACAGAACATGAATCTATAAATCCTTATAGTAACATCATTAAAATATCTATTTACACTAGAAGCATGAGAGAAATATCAGTTGGTAAATAACGAGATTTCTTAAACATCCCACACAACATTTAAAAAAATGTGTTATCACATTTTGAAAACCTCTCATGAATTTAAAATTATCTTACAATTTGAGTTTATTTTTTCTCATTATCATGTTAAATTATTTTTTATTTTCGCATCTTTATATATATTTTAAATTTAGGTTGTAAAATATTCATGCATTCTATAGAAAACTGGCAATCTTTCTTGGATATTTCACATTTATTATCAATAATTTACATCTCCAAACTAATACTCTTATTTCATTATTAGTGTTATTATATTATTTGTTTCATTGTACTACCAAAATTAATAATTAATTATATGGATAATTTGTTAACATCCCTCGTAATCCATAAACATCAGTAATAAGTATAACTTAATATTTTTTGTGATGAATTCTTCGTTACCTTCCTGATTTTTCGTTGAACTATATTCTTTTTTATTACCCATGTTTATCTCACCTTCACATGTCTTATCATTATTATTCATTGGTCTTTTAAAAAATTGTAATTCACATTATTTTTTTATTTTCAATAAAATGAATCTTCACATTTTAAACATGGTTTAAATAATCCATACATATTTCCAATACCTTAAGATATATTTGAGATAGAATGATTCATACCATTATTCTATAGAAATTTTATTACCCTATATTTTCTCCATATTTATGAATGATTCCTCTTTCTTTCATTCTATGTAAAATTATATCAATAATCGAAAACCATATTCACAGACCATCTGTTGAAAAAATAGTAAATAACAAACCTTTCTCTTCTTCGTTGAATATAAATATTATCACTATTAAAAGATTTCTAATTTTCAAACAATACACTATTTTTTGGGAATAATTTGAGGATAATATTTCTCTATTACTTCCATTTTAAATTATATATGTAGTCATATATCTCTCAAAATTTTCCTTCTTCCATATTTTTAATGATTAAAATTTTTAACCTACAATATTAATGAAAATATAGTTAGCACAATCATAATTTTTTGTGTTATTATAAATTTTTTAAATAATGTTATAAAAATATATTAATTGAATGATATTATTATTTTGTAACTACATGATAGATTTTTTTTCAAATAATGACCATAATTTTAAATATATGTGCCATGAATTATTTTCATTAAATCTTTTCAAGACAAAACTTTGGTTACTATCAGATTTATTGACATTTATTCCTACTATATTCAATACATGTTGAGTATATTTTATTTCTCCACTATTAGTATAACTATATATTAAAACTCTTTTATTATTATTTAAATATGTTCTTCATAAATTTTGTTATTTTTTATTTCAATATCATGTTATTTAATCATATTATATTTGATCTCTAATTGGTAATCCTTGAATATTATTAATAGTTGTATTGTTTAGATATATTCTTCATGTTTGTTCCTAGATTCATTAATCTATTAATTATAAAATATAGTAAAGAAAAATTATATTTCCATATTTATGAATATAAAAATCATTATTCTATATGATATTTACATATAATAGAGCCCTTTGTTCCAAATCTGTTTTTCAAAATTTTTTATTTTTATTCATGTTGGGTGATATAAATTGTAATTCTACTAAAAGTTCCCCAAAAAGTTTTAATATTTCATTATCAAAATTCTGGATGATTTATATTAATGTATTATCTAATTTTTCAAATTAATCTACATATATATAAACTTCCCCACATGTCCATTGTACTTATATAGGATAGTATTAACAATAATATTAATATACCTTTTATTTTTATAAGGATCGTGAATCAAATGTGGTGGATTTTTTGTCCCACTCATCAGTACTATACTTTTAAACCTGATATTCACTATCCATTTTAGATCTGATTCTTCTATGATCATAGAATATGAAAAATTATTTTTCTACCTAATTTACCAAGGGGTAAGCCTCATTTATTTTCATCACCTATTTTTTTCTTTCTATTCTTCAGAGTCTTGGGAGAGATAGATTTATTAGCAGTAATAGTTACATATTTTAAATGTATAAATATCATCATGAATTTTGAAATTGAAAATTAAAATCACAGAAATCATTAAATCATGAGAATATTTATAATTTAATAAATGGTTGAAGCATGGGATTGATACCAAGTTTTTTTCACCATGATCGATTAAACCACACTAATTTTGTGGTGGGGTTCGGGGGTTTGATAATAGTCATTGAATTTTCACGAAATAATAATTTTCCCATTAGATAACATCAAAAATAATATTTAAAGGGATCTCTCAAACTTTTTCTCGCATTTAATTTTTTTGGAAAATAAATAATGCATGAAGCAAAATTTTCATGGAATACTAGGATTGTTTTACAAGGTTCACCAAAAATATGTATGAATAAATAACTAATATATGATTTTTGTTATTTGACTAAAATATTAATGGTTCCTTAAAATTGTGCACAGAAGAAGCAGATGCTACCATCAATTTGGAGTACTAAGGAAACAAATCCGATAGATTAATCGATGAAAAATATAAGTAAATGAAACTAAGAAGAAAAAAATCACTTCGTGGACCACATCTCTAAATGTAATTCCTCCATTTTGTAAATCATCCGCACAATCAATAATTAATGGTAGGAGGTGGTGATTTCCACTCTTGTTTAAAAATATATCCCCATAACTATGTAGGTTGAGGAATGATTTGGAATTTCCAGTGCATGTAAATGACATCCCCACTAATAATTTTATCCATAGGCCAAGGAATTCTCCATGGGATCCCCACAAAATATTCTCTATAGCCCACTACACTACTCTATAAATAAGACCCCAAGGTGGAACAAAAGAAGGATAAATGAAAAGTTGAGTGTGGTTGTTGGTGAAATTACTCCCAACAGTAAAATCACTCAAGTATCAATAACCCAAAAATACATCACTGATGACCCCTTTTTCAAAGCAAAGAAATCATCCCGCTAACCATATGTGTGAGTCCCTTTTTGGTTTCCCCTTTAATTGGTGGATTGATGCATTAATTTAAGACACCATGAAAGGAATAAAATTTATTAATGGACAGAACCATTATCATTAGCTCATATACGGATTCTCTTTCATGGACTTCCCTTCATGAACACTCTTATGTGGATGTTCGACTAGATCCTTCATGGAGTTTTTTATCTGGATTCTCTTATGTGACTAAACTTATGCGGCTATCTTTTAGACAAATATCCCTATGGGAAAGACCCCATGCAATTGTAGGTCCATACCGCATGGCCTTTTCCCCCATACCCCTACTCCCAAAAATTATTTTGATGTCGTCCTGGCCTATGGGCTGGTCCATTTTCTACCATCACTAGGTGAATTAAAAATCGAGGATCACACTATGAACATTTTGTATCAGGTCGACAACATTTTAGGTTTGGCCCGTATGCCACCCCAATATCTGCCTGATAAATAGCATGAGTCTAGTTATTCCTCATATGAATCCAAAAAACCCACCACCTATCTCCAGTTCAATTTTAGACTAAAAATGGTTTTCCTTACGTATGTCCCACATGAACCATTCCAAGGATTTATCTCTTAGTTATCTTATCCACATGAATTTAGATTGTTCTTAAATTATCCTAACGACATGATTTAAATCTATATTCATCTAAACATGACCATATAAAATTAAATTGTACTACCATAGTCCTTTATAAATGTCATTAAAATAAATAATACCCTATGTGAATAATATTCGATTCTTTATCTGGTAAGCTTAACTTCCCTCATCATGAGAGGATCATCAAATCAACCATTCCTAGGAATTCTTTTAGGATTATTCCGAAAGCATTTATTATAAGAGGTGATGTTATTTTTTCTATCTACCTCACCCTGGGAGTGTTAGGATAGATCACAAAACAATACTATTTGAGATATAAAAACAAGAGAGTAAATGGGTGCCCTGAAAACCCCTCTCTATACCCTTTGGAATCTGGAACCTCCATCAGTCGATGGAGAGGGTTGTGTGATCATCACATCTACTACTTATTCATGTTTATAATACCAATAATGAATCATGTAGGCTTAGATATTAGTGGTGATCATGTCATCCACATTATCCCAAACAACAAAGAGGTTTCTCCATAGATGTAATCCATAATCATTCCTCCAATATTGGACACCTCTGAAGTGTAATTCCAAAATCCTTCAGAATTTTAGAGAATTTGATCCCCATGTAACTGGGATATGTAGGAAACCTCTCAGAGGTCCAATCTCAATACATCTTTTATCTCCTCCACTCTTTCATTTTCATATTATCTCACTCTCGTCCTCACCGCATGTCGTTAAACTATAGGGGCTACCAAACTATGTTTTCTTTGATTCCCAACTAACTAGGATATGTTGTAAGACTCCTTAAGCTCTGAACCCAACTCCCAAATCCACCCTAATGCTTTCTGGGCATATCCCTAGTATGGTCATGTTTTTTTAGAAGGAAATATCTCTTCTGGGTCGCTTGAGCCACCACTATGTATGTCTGACATCAAATCTTGGCTACGAACCTTCTTCCTTAACGTCTTTGTCGCATGACCCTATATTACATGGTAATGTCCTCATAACATGACCTTAAGAGGAGATGTATTTATTTTTTTGGAACATAACTACATGGGTTCTGATTCCTCTCATGAGGGTATATAGGAAACCAATATTCTATGTTTGATCCCAACGTCAAAGCAATTCGTGCCCCACCTAAATAATTAAAAACTCTTGAGTACCTTTCCACATGGATTAAACTAGTGTTGTCTTAATCAAAATGTCCAATGAATTCCAGATCTCTTCACAAAAGGGGAACATTTCAAAATAATCTTAGATATATTTTATTATAGGTAACTATGGATATCAATAGATTGTTCTGAGTCCATACATATTTATGATCGTTCTTGTGACCCAGGGGTAGTCTATGGACACATTCATGTGAATGTACCAACAATTCATGATAATATGAAGATTTATTAAATCTATAAAAAAGTCCCATAATAGAAAATATTTTCCCCAAAATGGTGTTATGTGACTATGTTCCCATCCTCTCGACTAATTTGGGTTCTTAAATGTTATTGGTCAAATTATAAAACTAGTTCCTACCTTTGAAAATTATGTTCCTGAATCCTAGATATGAGATTTTTTGGTTCTTTCTGGATACGTACATAAAAAAATTGGAGACTATTTCGAGATATTTTAAGAGGCATGGATCAATTTTACTAAAAATAAACCCCTGCAATCACTCATTGGTCGCAATTATAAATCATTAGAACTTATATCTTCTCTTTTATTATCCACATAGCATCTATAATGGTGATAATTTGAACCTCAATCATATAACAGAAAAGGTATAATGTAATAACCAACTTTTGGATTTTAGGTTTCTATAAAAACCATTCCATGCATCTAAAAATAATATTTTTATATCATTCCTCTATGACATGTTATTAGTAAAGTAGAACATGTCTATCTTAAAACTAATATTTGTATATACCTACTTAGTTTCATTAATCTCAATGGATGTTATTAAAAACATCATACCATCTAACATGAAGAAATATATGACTATAAATAACAATATTACATCATATTATAAGTAATTATATGGTCATGTTCTCGCAATTATTTTACTTCAAAATGAATGATAATAAATTAAAATGAGCTCTTCACTCCCTCTTTTATTGTTGTTATTCTTCCTTGAACAATTATAATCTTATCACAACAACATTTTATATCTCTTTCTTTGAGATCTAGAAAATGAATGATTATTATAGTATTAGGAAAAACCTTTTTTAATTTACTTTTCTACTCCCTAATAAATTTATTTAATTCCTTATATCTCTATGATATTTTCATTGAATAATTAAATATTAAAAACCCTTATACCATGGTATTCTATTTTTCTATCATTTTCAATCATTATAGAAAAAATTAAACATAATAAAATATATTGTATTTTGATCATCATGAAGACATGTTATTTTATATTCTTACGACATTATTAATTTCTATACATAATTCCATACACAAATTCAATGCCCTTAAACATAATAAATTCCATGAAATATGAAGAAAAAAATTGCACTGTGATGCACTTCCTCACGGAATGAGTTCAATTGTTCTTACCATTGATACCTCATTGATTCTTCAAAAATTGAATTATATAGTATTTAATATCATTCTAACATATTTCCAATGCTTCATGGATTGAAACAACGATGTGAATTATTCATGTAATGTTATATTCATCAAGACCCACTTCGTGAAAAACTCAGGGTATGATCAAATTCGTCATATCAAAAATAACATGATTTTATGAATCATTGATGATAACCATTATAATAATGATATTTAAGTTACTAGATATTATCTAAACATCATCCCAAATACATATATTCATTAATCTCATATTGAGCCATGATTATCATTATTATTATGAAATTTAAATCACTAAATAATAGATCAAGAATCATATGAATTTATTCTCCTTTGGAATAATGAATTATCTAAATCCAATATTATTGGAATTTAATTACAATTACTCCTATTTTTTCAACCCATGTGTATTATTATAAATAACAATAGATCCATTACATATCTTAATGCAACTCAATTCATTTTTTAAATTTATATCTATGTGACTATTAGGATTCAGAAACAAGACCTTTATAAATGTCATTATAGAATCAAATCTTTCAAAAGTGTCTCTTTAAATGACTCGAATATATCATATACATGATATTTTTGTTTTTTGTTTTTTCAACATTTTTAATTTCTCCTCATGGTGACCATTAAATATAAAAAATATATATTTACATAGAGGACATTGACCATTATGAATTGGAAACTCTGTCATTTATTTAAAACTCCGTTATTAGTGAATTTTATGCATTGGTATGTAACCATTTAATATTTTAGTGAATTTCATAATGACATTTCCATTTCCTGAGAAAAATTTCATAATGATCGTTATATATCGATAAATTTTCCATTGTCCAGAAATATGATTCATAGAATTGATCTTATGTATTGGGGACTTTATCAAATGTTGAACAACATACATCCCATAATTTCACTATCCTTCTCAATACTTCTACGGAATATTTATGAAAAATTAAAAAACACCATATTATCATTATATGAACCTAAATCATCACCACATTATATAATAATATTTATACAACATATAAATATTCATTATTGTATTTAAATGAACCCGTATTTCCTCAATAACATCAACTCATTCTCAAATATAATGTAAATTCTTAATGTAATATCTATCTTTAGAATATAATAATATTAAATATTTAAATTTAAAATTATATTTCACTTCTTTTTAACTGAGATAAAATATGCACCATTCATCAAACTCCATTTTCTTTCTTATGAAATGTTGATAATCAATAAGATCAACATTCAATATGTTTTTTCAAATGAATATTCTTCCTAAAATATTATTATTTGTACTAACTCATGAATTTCCTAGAACGTTCCCATATGTGGATGGGTGTCTAAGAATATCCAATGTTAGTTCATCTTTTTATATGAATAATGATAGAAACTTGATTTCTAGCTCAAATGTGTTTTTATAATACCCATTCACAGTTCACAACTAAATATATAATGACACATTACTTATCCCATACACCCAATATTAATTGGTACATAATGCACATTCCATGATTACCTCATTGAAAAATATTTACATCATGATTAATAAAAACAAATACCACAAGACACATGTGATTTTAACATACTACAAGTACCAAAAAATATTATAAAATGTTCAATATTAATGATTCTATTTCTAATTAAAAA
This sequence comes from Viscum album, assembly GCA_963277665.1. Lineage (NCBI taxonomy): Eukaryota > Viridiplantae > Streptophyta > Magnoliopsida > Santalales > Viscaceae > Viscum > Viscum album. The sequence continues at coordinate 1,703,692,614 of OY728143.1, read as the reverse complement.
AATAAAATATATATTCCAAATAATAATAAAACTGTAATATGATACTAATGTTATTTTTGTTACTAATATGATCCCTTTAATTTTATATAATCAATGAGAAAATTCTATTTCATTGTTCATCTATCATGGTTTCATAAATTGTGTATCATAATTTGTTATTAATAATCAATACTAGAAATAAAAAGGAAAAAATCATGATATTTATGTAATATATATTTCAAATGGGAAACTATATCAGTTTTTTATCCTGGACTTTGTTTTTTTTCAAAAATAAAATGTTCTCCATCTCTATTAATATTAATCAAGTTATTAATTATTCTAAAAAATATTGATCAAATACCAACTGTAATTCCCCCATATTTATTCCTCCATGTCCTATGTGGTAAAAATTTCTTGGAAATCATATTAAAAGAGAATACCTTCCCAAAATATAAATTTTAGAGTTCCTAAGTTTACATGATTAAAATATTGTTAGTAAATTATATTACTATGACATAAAATAAAATATAGATATAATTTTCATTAATAACATATTATTACTCCATCAATGATATCTATAAAATATAAAACATTGTACTCCTCTTTACCATGTTAAAAAAAGGTAAATCATATAAATGGGATAAACTAAGATTCTAAATAAGGTATATCTTATCACTAATCCTAACAATTCCTGTTAAAATTATGAATAATTTTGTGATAATTGATAAACAAATGATTCGAAAATAATCGTCACATATGCATAACATATTTTATGTATGATAAGAAAATGGACATAAATAATCAAATGGAATAAAAAATGATCTCATAATGATGGAATGCATAATTCTGGACATGATAATGATTTTATCAATGACTCATTCAAAGAAATAATATAGAAAATGGCATGAATACAATAATAACCCATGGTACATTTTCTTATGGTACTACTGATGCATCTAAGGGAAATATAATAATAGGCCTTTTCAATCACTTAATATGTCGAATGAATTAATTATATTATATAAAAAACTATAAAATACAATATTTAATGTTCCTTAATTATCCACTATCATATAAATGGATGAATAATCAATAATTTGCTTTTGGAAAATAATTGGTTAATGTATTTTCAAGGTTTCTAAAATATAATGAATGGTATGAATATATAGGCTGATTCATATCAACGAAAATATATAAATATAGGGTACTCCTATCATATAAGATATATAGTTATTTTTTAATGTCAATAGATTCCTCAGTGAATTTAATTCTATGAATTTATAGGTGATGTCACATAAATTATAAAAATGTTTTATAGTGTACACACACCATATATGATATGTTTATATATTGGGAAGCTAATATATAATCACACTCATTGAATTAATAAGGATTTCTATATTAATTCAATTTATTCATATAGTTAATAATTTTAGATTTTCAATGTTTAACTGAGTACCCTTATCATGTAAAGACTATGGAATTGTAGTCATCATGTATTTATAATGATGAATATGATCAACAGTTTTGTATATTTTAATGCATGTATTAATAATGGTAGGAGTCCAAATAATTTTTCCATATGTCCACTATAATATTAAGATCTTGTTGTCACACAAATTTTATACTCATTTGGTATATAAAATTCTATTAAGGAGAAACCACATGGTCTGCATTCTTTGATGACACAGTTAAATTTGATTTAAAATCTCATTTAATCAACATGGGACATGATAAAGGATATACTATCATTAAGATATATGAAGAAATATTTTATGTGGATATAACTATATATATAGTCATAAATCCACCATTTTTCATTCATGTTGATGTCTTTGGTGCCTGTAAGGGAAACATTCCCATGGTTGATCATGTTTTCGAATGTTGGAGGCCCTTAAATTGTTTATTGATAAAGATTGTGGTAGTTATATAGGGTTTCCATTATAAATATAATATGGGTCTCAAATGGAATGGAAATTAAGGTCCATCTATGTGAATCCATGAGTCCTAGGTTCAAAACCAAGTAGAGGAATGATTTCGAATTATTGTAATGGTGTTGTAGCATGCACTATAGCAGGTACTATTTAGTATTATACCAAAAAGAACTATTCACTATGGTCCACTGGTTTGATCTTAGAGTCTTTAAGGCCTTCAGCCCCCCAGGAATTTGGGTCAATAAGGCTTTCAGGAAACCTCATGGCCTTCAGGTCACCTCAAGGCCTTCAAGGCCACCTGATATGTAGTTGTGCAGATAGATTCTACAAGGAACCACTCCAGAGGGGGAAAGAGTAGGGAATATTCACTAGATTATGGTAAAATGGATTTGGAAGAATGAATGGGTATGGAATTTTCCATTGTTACCACACCATTTCATCTCTGCACAAGGAAATTCTATTCGAACAACCGTTCAAAGGTGGAGATTTGATCATGGTGTAGATGCTTGGGAGGGGTAGATTCAAGTAGTCGTAGTCTATATGATTTGTTTAATACCTATGAGTACTGTAATGTCTCCAAGACTATGTTCATTATAATATCTAAGCCTACATGCCTTGTAAGGGTTCCCGCTCATCCCTTGGAAAGGGGGTTATTAGAAAACCAATAAAAAAGAAGGCTTTTTGGCCATTCAGTCGGGAATAGGATGTTAGGATTTCTTGTACAATTTGGATTTCCCATGGGGTAAAAAAATAAATGAATATTTTATGATGCACTTATATAATTGGAGTTGTAATTCTAATTTTTAGTTATATTTGGAATAGAGAATATTATCATTCATGGAAAAGGATACTAAAATGAAAACATTTATGAAATTTAATTTTTATGACAATTAAATTTTTATTTAAAAACTAGAATATATAATTTCACAACAAACCAAATACATGAATCTGACAATTGAAATATTTATTTTATTTATCACCACTATAGATGTTTTTATTCATCAAAAACTAGGTAAATTATTATGTATAAGTTTCTTTCTATTTTAAATTTCTCAATATTTATTTTATACAACACACAAGATATGTCACCACTATTATTCCTTATAAATATCCCCCCTCTTATAAATAAAGAATAATTAATTCTAGAAATACTTCTTATACATTTGGGTTTTTGTTTATGTTAGAATATAAAATTTAATTCCACTTATTAGAATATTAGAATTAGAACATCTTTTTAATGCTGAATAATGTGACCAAAATGGTGGATAATGTGCATAATACATCATAATGATAATATCAAAATCTATATAGCAAAATTTTGTAAAATAAAATTGAAATTGAAATGAATATTATAATGGATATGTAAATATTAATTGATAGGGGACATTGATAAGAACCTCAATCAGGCATGATAATGAGTTATGAAAAGGGTTACCTAAGAGTTGGGGGATTATTTCACAATATATATAAATGTTAGTTAAATGTAAAAAATTTAATTTTATAATCATATGAAATAGAAATTTAATAGATATTACAACGAAATAATTAGAGTAAGGAATTTCTGTGATATGAATAGGAACCCTCACCATGTATAAGATTCATGGAAAATAAAATAACATGTTAACCAAAAAAACAATTCAAGATTAGAGAGATAAGTGTGGTAGAGGCTTATTGAGAAACCTATGATGTGATGATGTCAATATTGTTGTTGGAGAAATGAAATAAGGGGTAGGTTATTTATAGTTATTCTAAGTGTAATGTTGTATAATAATGAGATGATTTTTTCCACTATTTTAACTACTCAACTACACTCATGGTGACCCATTAACTATTATAATATTTTACTATAATTAGTTTTCAAAATATTATGTGATGTGTACAAAATATTTTGAGTTATTTCGTTTGTAAATAAATAAGATTTCATAATTACATTATAAGACATAATTTTAGTATTTTATTATCATATTTAACTATTTTGTTAAGAAAAAAATAATTTCAGCCTTTACCTAATTTCAAAATATAGATTCCATGTTTTTAATTCATTTCTACATAATTCATAATCTAATTATATGAAAAAAAATCTTTTTAATAAATTAATTTTAAAAAAATAAATGTGATTGACATCACTCGAAATAACAAAATCACTATTCAAATAGTCATAATATTTTTATAATGATTAACTTTTCCAAATTTGATATCCACGTTAGGAAAATATTAATAAGAATATGGAAAACTCATTTTCAAATTAAATAAAATATTATTTTATAAAATACAATTTCTTCTAAAGAAATTTTTTCGTAACCGTTGAAAAATAATTTCTATTATATAAAAAATGCACATTAAATTTTTTATTAACATAGAAATATTTATCCACCAATTTATAATTTACAAGTAAAATATTATTTTTAGTTTAAAATATATTATTAAATTTAATAATTAAGTTTTTTGGTTTTTTATCTAACACACGTGGAACAATATATGACATTAAAATTTATATATAGAGAATTATTTTATTTTTAATTTTTGTATGCGAAAATTATTATTATCATCTTTAGGATACTGTTCCATGAAATAGATTCCTATAAATACATTATGAATAAAATTTTAATTAGAAAATGAAAATAAAATTATGAGAAATGTAGCTATGAAAGAATCCTAAATTCCAAAAATGATAATTTATATAACCATTTTATGATATTTATATTATTTTGAGGTATATGAGTATAATTAATTTATGGGATATTGTCTAATGAACCCTATTAATTATTATTACTTTTAATTTAAAAATATATCTATTTCGGTGCAATATAACTATAAAAATAATTAAAATCGAGGCAATAGTTCAATAGGAAATCAGTATTTCAAGATTAATGATATTTTCAATCTTTTAGATAAATTTATTTGGACCGTGAATTTTTGTATCACTATTATATCATAAATTATTTCACTAAATGATTATATAATTATAATAAATATATAAAATATTGTCATGTTACAGAAAAATTGATCACCATTATTTTAATTAAAACAATGATTTTCATAAGAATTATATATTTCATGTTTTATTCTACATTCCATATAAGCCCTACTTTATTTTGTTATAATGATTGCTAATGACTATGAGTTATGTGTTGAGTCAATAAGGTTTCCTTATGACTTTTCCATTCCTCTATGATTTGAAAATCACAAAAAATCTTTCTCAAGGAAAATTTCTTTTCCATTAATATTAATCTTAATAAGGAAATTTTTCCTTCCCTAAAGAAAAATATACCTTTAACTATTTTACATTGATCAAATTACATTTTTTATAAATATAAATTATTTTATTTCTAAGTGTAAAATTCAGTTTCACATCTAAAACCTCGGAATCATATAAATTCTTGTATATAGATGATTCGGTTTTTAGGGTCTGAATTCAGACTCCAAATTCACGAAAATTCATACTCCGAATTTTGTGAAATTCGGACTCCATATTCTCTGAAATTTAGACTCTGAATTCTATGAAATTAAAACTCCAAATTCCTCAATATTCCAACTCTAAATTCCTCAGAATACAGACTCCAAATTCTTCAGAATAAAAACTCTGAATTCATTAGAATTCAGGTTATGAATTTCTTGATAAACAAAATCTGAATATCCTTTAAATACAGAATCTGATTGTCCATTTAACAAGACTCCAAACATTATTTTTCTTTAGACTCCTAAAAATTTATTTTTTTAATAAAACATATTTTTCTTACCCTATTATGAAATGATGACATAAAGTTTGTTTCTAAATAACCATTGTTTGGGGGACACGTAAACAGGTCCCTCTGAAATTCAAGGAAAAAATGATCGTTGGAAGAGGGATCCGACCATTGGAGATGTGCCTATATATAAGAGCTCATTTAAACAAGATCAAAACATAGATGATGACCAATTTATCTCTCTAGAGATTTCTGATGTGATTTATAGATAGAGAGACTCTCATGCTTTGTGCATACTAAACATATTGTTCAACTTGCTTCATGCGACTCTGAATGTTGATGAGTACATTTGATGGAATTTGGGTATTGGAAGACATATATTTCCCCTACCTTAAAGTTTGAGGAATTCCTTGATATGGAAGACAATGGTTCCAACTACCTTAATGTTGACGGACGTCTTTGATAAAGAAGATAGAGGTGATGACTACCTTGATGTTTGATGTAACACCCCAACCCCAGTTACCCAGAGTCGGTGCATTAATTACATAACATTGGCATGATCACAAGAAAGATCAAATCTCGAAAGACCGATTGGTTTAGTTGCCTTGGAAACACTAGATATATTCATAAGTTTTACATTACATCATAAAATGAAAAACTACTACAACAACATAATGTTTCCACAATCCAAACTATTAACCCCTCATAAAATCCCTGCAGGTCATTCATAACTTACTTCTTCACATCCTAGGAAAAATAAAACATAGAAAAGGGGTGAGCTCAAATGCCCAGTAAGGATAACAATATAGCGGAAACTTTCATAAATAAGAATAAACATTTAAGGCAATGTATAACTAAAACAAAAGCCTTTTAAATATGAACTTTCAACATGGTATGGCATAAATAAAATGAAATAATGCCATTTACTTATTCACATGGATATTCTACTAATCGAATAATCACATGCAAAAATCAATAACCACTTTCATAATGTTGGAATGCATAATGCCAGACTATCATAACCACATAGCCAAGGCCTCGTGCCAAGACTACAAATAAGATTTTGTCAAGGCCTTGTGCCAAGACACTAGTTTGTCTCATGAGACCTACCGATGCATCGAGGAGCTATAGCGGGCTCCACCCATCACATATTAAGTCCAATGCATTCCCATATGAAAAGGTTTAAACATAACATAAACATTCGTATTACAACTAGCATACGAAATGTCAATACTTTCACCATAAACTATGAATGGTATAAAAATAGCACATCCACAGTCAAACATATCACAAAACCTTAAATACAATATAGAAGTTTTGTATCATAATAAATCAACATCAAATAATCTTAAAATCCATCAAAGGATGTTCACATAGATGAAATCAAAATTCTTTTTAAAGAAATATCTCCTTTTATTTTCAAATAATTTAAGATCCATATAAAATAAAACATTTTCTTTGAAAATATTCTTATAATCTTGTAAGGGAAGCTTTGAAGATTTTATAACGGCGGAAAATAGCCGCACCCGCCGTATAAGTTAAAAAAACATTCTTACCTTAATTCTGTCGAAAAGGTTAAAAGGACCTTGTTTTGAAAACGACCGAAAGATTCCTTTATAAACCACTTATAAAAGTCAAAAAGGGTATAAATGACTTTAACTCATATTCTAGTAAATAGTAAAAATGTTTTGAAATACATTTTTAAGAAACATGGATGTGGATGATAAAGAGATCCCAGTAGATTATTACGTATAAACAACCTAGGATAATGAAGAGATTGTGAAATAACCCTTACCTTGTACTTTTCTTTGTTTGGGGTAGGTTAACCTCCTGTATAATGGTGAAATAGTTGTTATTAAATTATACAAGAATCCTATATAATAATATGATATCATATATGATCTTTTAACATTGATTTGTTAATAATATCTTAGAATTATCGTCGTTTCGGGAGTTAACTTACTCATTTTCTTTTATATGTTTTGTTACATAAGCCATGGTTGTTGTATCTTATTCATATCCAGAATGATATCTAGTCCTTAAAAATCATTTTTAAATCATCAAATGATAATTATACTTGAATGGATACGATGGAGAATGAATCTCATCGCGTTCGTGGAGACGGTAGTCCGTACGTACGCACGAGCGACAATATCATTCTTTCGATATTAAAATAATTTATAAATGGATGGTATATCATATATACAGAATCATTAACATGTTATATTTATTATTTACATGAGTTACACATCATTATTATACCCATCCAAATAATATTATATTGAATAACAATTACACCACGACGTGGAGACGGTAGTCCGTACGTACGCACGTATGGTGACATGTTATTCAAAGGGTGGATAGAATACTGAATATGGTTGTACCATATTTATAATAACATCACAGTATATGTGAGATACTGGAGTTATTATTTTAGAATGGTAAGAACAAAGGAAGAAGAAGTGGAAGAAGAAATGAACTTGGAGAAGGGTGGTGAAATCATTACCTCTTCTTCGGGTTCTTCCTTTTGATTTGATCAAAAAGGATCCTTAGGTTGGCTTTCTGATCAAACTAAGGCCTCTAGGTTGTAGTGAGGGATGTTGGGAGAGTATTTGGGCAGAGTTTGGCCGAACCAAATGTAACAGCCCGAGATTTTATGAAAAATATTCTTTTTTATTTCACTAATGTCTTGTGTTGTACGCTACACCAAAAGGAGCTTGCACAACACGCATCCTTGGCTTGCCTTGCATTACACGCAATCGCAACCTTCCTCGATAGCGTGTGTGGTACGTAATACTGAGTTTTACGAAACAATGATATGCTATTAAAATATTATTAAAACTAGCCGTTATGAATAGTAATAACCACTTTTTAAATTTTAGAAATTTTACCTCTCAAAATGGACTTCATTCTTGGATTCGGAGTATCGAATTTAGCCTAAGGTGAAATTTTGGTACTTTTCGGATAACTTTCATATTCTGATGAATAGTGAAAATTACTAAATTATAATTAAAAACAACTTTTTTAATCGAAATAATTAATAGTGATAAATTATTAATTTGAGTGGTTTTAAAGTATATTTAGAATATATTTTTACAATTTAATACAATGTTGGTCATTGGTTGTAATTTCACATTTAAACCAAACATAATCAAGTGTCAATCTTTTGATATATATTGTTTCCTAAAAACACGCTATTTATTTTAACAGCAGGATTTAATTATAAAATTAATTAATGCAACTTCTATGTTATAAATTTGGTAAAATAGATTTCATTTTTGAATTCGGAATATGAAATATAGCTTAGGATGAAATTTTGGCATTGTTCTGAAAAACATCAATTTTTGATGAATAGTGAAACTACTAAGTGGTAGTTAAAAGAACTGAATTTTTCATAAAACTTAATTTTTCCGCTTCTGTGAATGGAATTTCGAAAATCTGAGAGACACGGTTAATATCAAGGACTAAAATGTGGTTCAATGAGATGAAAATAATTTTTTGGTGAATAGTAACTTCTTACTTTTTTTACCGCGGTTAATAGTAAATAGGGTAACTAAGGGTAAATATGATATTACTATTACCCTAACACATGTCCTAATTCTATTGGACAAATGTAATTCGACCAAAAACAAACTTAGGAATAACATATGACCATTTAGGCCCACTTGGATTAGATTAGGACATTTATTATTAATTTATTTAAAGAAGGGTTAAAATAGTTAAAATCAATGTTTAATAAGTAAATAATTTTTAATATGGGGCTATACATAAGATAAATTCGATTGTAAATATTCATTAGAAAGCTAAAAATATTTCATACATGATGGTTTTTTATTTGTAATTTTTAGACATAAAATAATTTAATTTATTTATGACACAACGATGATGCAGTAATTATCTTATTAATGAAATATTGACATAATTGATGTTATAAACACCAAAATAAATTTAATTTGAGATTTTTGATGAATTACACTAATTTTCTAGGTTACTATGATATATTAGTGTTGAGTTAATCAACTTGGTTCGAACATTTAATTCTGTTATGACTTTCACAAAAATCATATATCAAATAGTGTCAAAATTGACACAAAATAGTTTTTAAATAAAATATTATATTATTAATTGTTATTTTATTCCTAAAAATCTAAGGTTCGGAAAAATGACTTAGATAAGGATATATATATTAATAATAAACAATTTGGGGTTCGTTTGGCATGTTATAGTAAGTGTATTAACCATATAGTGAAAGAAAACAAAAAGACACGGTAAAAGTTAAATTATTTAACTTAGAGTTAAATCTAATTGATAAGGTTAAAATAATACCCTAAACTTGTCTAAATCTTATTGGTTGATAGGATTTAGACCCATCCCCACTTTAGCTTCGAAATAAGACCCTTTGGAACCATTATAAACCGATTTTGACTTTAATATAAAATAATATTTTGAGATATTCCTAAGGTGCCCCTCTCCTCCCCTATAAAAGGACACCTCCTCCCCCTCCTCCTCACACCAATTTGAGCACTCAAGATCGGCCAACCCCTGCCAAAATCTCTTCTCCACTTCCCTAGAAACATCCTAGAGGTTTTGGTCTTCCTCAAAGACCAATTCTAGTGCCCTAAGAGGAGGTCTTAAAGAAGCACTTCAAAGAAGAGGTAATTACCGTTACCAATTCTTTCATCTTTATTTCTTCTTCCACTTCTTCTTCTTAGGTTGTTTCATTATAAAGTAATAAAATCAGTATCACTCATATAATGATATGTTATTATAAGTATGAAACAACCCTATTTCACCATCTATCCATCCTACGGAAAAAGAAATCACCGCGCGTGCGTACGTACGGAATACCGTCTCCACGCCGTGGTGTAATCTATTTTCCACCACCACCTTACATGGATGGGTATAATGGTGTAAAGAATAACTATACATAGTTATTACAACATCATATTGATTCTGATATATTGTATAATCCACTCCAATTCAATTCAATATTTATAGAAATGATATCATCGCTCGTGCGTACGTACGGACTACCGTCTCCACGACGCGATGAGATTCATTCTCCATGTTAACCATTAAAGAATGATTATAAAGTATATATAAGAAATAATAATGAAATATATGACATTATAAAGCTACTGGATTTATGTATATATATGTATGTCATCTACTTACTTCCATTCAAGACAATAAGGAAAGGAAAACAGCGTTCATGCGTACGTACGGACTACCGTCTCCATGAACGGTGTTTTTCATTTCATTTATCTATCTATTATATATATATATACTGAATATATATGATATATAAATCATATTTTATATTCTGGAAGTATGTAAATCATGATATAAGTAATAATAATGTCAATAACAACAATTCAGAACACCTACGATAAATGAAACGATTTTACCCAAAACGCTTCTTTAACATGGAATTTACAAAAGAACGGGTAATATAATGTCATAAGTGAACCATATATGATATCATAACAATGAATATGATTCTGTAATAAGTAAATGACATTATTTAAACCATTATACAGGAGCTTAGGACACGTACAAAGAAAATCGGACCTAAGGTAAGGGAAATATCACAATCTCATTTTTATCCGAGATTGTTTATTCGTAAGTATTTACTGGGGTGTATTTTATCATCCACATCCATGTTTCATAAATATGTAATATTATTTCCATCCAATTACAACAGTTTAAATCCAATTTTACCCTTCGGTGAGTTTTTAGTAAAGAATATGAAAGGAATCTTTTGTCGTTTTTTCGTACGAGATACTTTTTGACTTTTCCGACAAAAGTACGAAGAATGTTTTTTTTAACTTATACGGCATGAATGGATTTTTAAAACATTATTTACAAGAAGCTTCCTTTACAAGTTTTCAAGTTTATTTTTAATCAACTTCTTTTAGTTTATAATTTTATGACATGTTAAGAAAAGAAAAGTGTTTTTGAAAAAGAAAGGATATTTTCCTCAAGAATGGAGTTCAAGTGTTTTATCAAAATTATTTTCCATCTAAGATAATAAAGGGTTCTATTTTTATCCCTTTAATTACATTGATTTGATTATGTTGTGAGGGAATTATTTTTATGAAGTCATTTGCCCTATATGATTTGTTTTACGATGTCATGATGTTTCAAGAATCCCATTTTTGTTACATGTGTTATGCGATGATGTATGATTTATGATTATGTGGCACACATAAGAAAGGATTCATTATAAGATGGGTGGGACCTATATCTCCCTCCAATGCATTGGGTAAAGATTTTATATCTCATGAGATAAACAGGGCTGGAACGGTAGGTTATACCGGTTCAGTGAAACAGGACTGAAACGAGGGTTACTCGATTCAGAAAGGCACTTTGTCCACTAAGATAGTCTTGGAAATGAGTCTTGACTAACAAGAAATGATTTTCCATGATTATGTGTGCATGCCACAAAGTTTCAAGTTTTATTTTATGATTATGGGGATCTCATTTTCACTTCTATGATTTATTCCATGATAAGATATTATGATCTCTTTTGCAGGTTTTGATTTTCAAAAAGATATGATATGACTTTTATTTCTTTTATTTACCCTTACTGAGCATTTGAGCTCACCCTTTTATGTTTTCTTTTCCCCAGGAAATAAATAAAGGTTTTAGGTAAAAAAAAAGAAGATCTTTATGGGAGATGTTGAAGATCTTTCACCACGATTAGAAGATGTTATTCCGAGTTTCCAAAGACACTAAACTATTATGATCCTTGTGTGTGTGTTTTTGTTATGTACTAAGTATTCCGCAAAAGTAATGTAATGTCAATGTATGTCAGGCTTCGGGTCTCTACAGTTGGTATCAGAGGAAAGGTTTAGTCAACCTTTGGAAACTAGGATGTGAAAACGTTAGTGAGATCCCTAGAGATATTTCTATGGTATGTCTAGGGATGTCCCTAAGGATACGTATACGTATAGGATAGTCCTAGAACTATGGTAGCGATCTTAGAATTAAACCTAAGATGTTAGATATTGAAGGTACTCCCCCTTTATTATGTTGTTTTCCCTAGCATGATTTTTGCCTCTCACACTATTCTTTTTGGGTTTTAGAAAATGGCTGGAAACAAGATGATTCACAATAATGGAGGATATGATGGACAATGGAATGATATTATTCATAATGAAATGGGATTTGGAAGTCCAAACATCATTATTATGCCGAATCAGCAATCTCATAATATGATCAATAAAGTAAAATTTGGTAAGTTTCCTGACTCGGCTAATAAGAGAAAGATGGAGTTTCATGATGATCATAGAGGAAAGAAAGTTCAATTTCCCCTATGTAATTCATGTGGGAAGAGGCATCAAGGAGAATGTTTCAAAGGAACAAGAAGATGCTTTGGGTGTGGAAAAGAAGGACACAAAGCAAGTAAGTGCAAAGGAAAAGGTTCAGTTAACACCATGGATGAGGATAATGGTATTGCTACGACATCAACAATGGTTAAATGCTTTAAATGTGGAATGTACGGTCATTATGAAAACCAATGCCCTAAGGGAAAGTCTCATGAAGAGAATCAGTATGGTCGTATGGGAAGTATTTATGTTGATGATGATGAAGAAACTACAAATGATATGTGAGATGAAAGAAATGTTGAAGCTCGATCAATGGTCTAAGAATGTAGTGGAATGATTACATGTTTATCATGTGTAATGTTGTATAAGTAATCTCATGGAATAAGGAGACATCAAAGGATTGTTACACTGTTGTCTTTCCTTAAGTTTTGAAAGTGTATGATGAATGGTACCAGTAACCATGAAAGGTTATTCAGATACTTTTGGAAAGTAGATGATAAGTGCATAATGAAAGGATAAGAAGATAATGAGATGTTTGATTGTATTCATGATCTCATGATTGATATAAGGACTAAGTGATATCATGGTTTGAGTATATATAATTAACTTTTTACAGCATTCATGTTTTCACTAAGGTTCAATGGGTATTCAAGAGAATACGTGATTAAGGCCTTTGAATATTTGGAATGTGACCAACAAAACATATATTATGATATATGGGGATCAACGATGGTATTAAATCTCTGAGAATCGTTTTCACTATATTATGAGAGTGGACTGCAGTATTATGAATAAGCCTAAAGATTGGAATGGATTATGTTGGACATAAGTTAGTATTGTTTAAGGATAGAACTTTTGATATTATTGATGGGATGTTATAGTAATATAGTTTTAGAAAAAGGACAACGTGCAGGACGGGCGACAGCCCATCGCTTCGGACAAGGCCATGGGAATCGAACCCACAACCGAAGTGCGACTGGCCTTTATCGCCTACCACTAGCCTACAGGAAGTCCCTGTTTAGTAGAAACTAGTTTTATTATATTAAGCAGTATGATATATGAAGTATAAGTCCATTTTAGGAACCATATGTCATTAATCTCACTATAGATCGACTTATGTATATAATTTTTTTGCTAACCTTTTGTTTGAGACAGATGGAATGACCCGTCATTCTATCACATGATCTGCTAACACTTCACGAATAAAAAAAATTCAACTTCATTTATTTAAGAGATGAAGTGGAAATTGTTCAAGGCATGAACAACAGTGAGATTGTACCAAAATAAAGAAAGTATTTATTCTAATTCAAATTTTCAACTTTAGGGAAATGATCTTGAAAACCAAAAATGTTGTCCTAGTGATCTTATACCTGATGAATCAGATGGTACCTTAGATCATCACAAATTTATGGATTTGTGATGGTTGGCTTTTCCATAGCCATGTTCTCTACCACTCTCCATCAGAACATGATGGTTAGATTTTTCTTCCATATCCATATTTTCACCTATGTGGAAACCCAATGATTAGTTTATTTGGGTAACCATTACGTTTCATACTTTTGTTTTTAAAGATTAGTTTTGGTATTCCTTTTTACTATGTGGGTTTCTATTAAAGAAACTTTCGAATAGTAAACCATTTATAACCTCGACGAATTTCGAGGGCGAAATTCATTTTAAGGGGGGTAAAATGTAACAGCCCGAGATTTTATGAAAAATATTCTTTTTTATTTCACTAATGTCTTGTGTTGTACGCTACACCAAAAGGAGCTTGCACAACACGCATCCTTGACTTGCCTTGCATTACACGCAATCGCAACCTTCCTCGATAGCGTGTGTGGTACGTAATATTGAGTTTTACGAAACAATGATATGCTATTAAAATATTATTAAAACTAGCCGTTATGAATAGTAATAACCACTTTTTAAATTTTAGAAATTTTAGCTCTCAAAATGGACTTCATTCTTGGATTCGGAGTATCGAATTTAGCCTAAGGTGAAATTTTGGTACTTTTCGGATAACTTTCATATTCTGATGAATAGTGAAAATTACTAAATTATAATTAAAAACAACTTTTTTAATCGAAATAATTAATAGTGATAAATTATTAATTTGAGTGGTTTTAAAGTATATTTAGAATATATTTTTACAATTTAATACAATGTTGGTCATTGGTTGTAATTTCACATTTAAACCAGACATAATCAAGTGTCAATCTTTTGATATATATTGTTTCCTAAAAACACGCTATTTATTTTAACAGCAGGATTTAATTATAAAATTAATTAATGCAACTTCTATGTTATGAATTTGGTAAAATAGATTTCATTTTTGAATTCGGAATATGAAATATAGCTTAGGATGAAATTTTGGCATTGTTCTGAAAAACATCAATTTTTGATGAATAGTGAAACTACTAAGTGGTAGTTAAAAGAACTGAATTTTTCATAAAACTTAATTTTGCCGCTTCTGTGAATGGAATTTCGAAAATCTGAGAGACACGGTTAATATCAAGGACTAAAATGTGGTTCAATGAGATGAAAATAACTTTTTGGTGAATAGTAACTTCTTACTTTTTTTACCGCGGTTAATAGTAAATAGGGTAACTAAGGGTAAATATGATATTACTATTACCCTAACACATGTCCTAATTCTATTGGACAAGTGTAATTCGACCAAAAACAAACTTAGGAATAAAATATGACCATTTAGGCCCACTTGGATTAGATTAGGACATTTATTATTAATTTATTTAAAGAAGGGTTAAAATAGTTAAAATCAAAGTTTAATAAGTAAATCATTATTAATATGGGGTTATACATAAGATAAATTCGATTGTAAATATTCATTAGAAAGCTAAAAAGATTTCCTACATGATGGTTTTTTATTTGTAATTTTTAGACATAAAATAATTTAATTTATTTATGACACAACGATGATGCAGTAATTATCTTATTAATGAAATATTGACATAATTGATGTTATAAACACCAAAATAAATTTAATTTGAGATTTTTGATGAATTCCACTAATTTTCTAGGTTACTATGATATATTAGTGTTGATTTAATCAACTTGGTTCGAACATTTAATTCTGTTATGACTTTCACAAAAATCATATATCAAATAGTGTCAAAATTGACACAAAATAGTTTTTAAATCAAATATTATATTATTAATTGTTATTTTATTCCTAAAAATCTACGGTTCGGCCAAATGACTTAGATAAGGATATATATATTAATAATAAACAATTTGGGGTTCGTTTGTCATGTTATAGTAAGTGTATTAACCATATAGTGAAAGAAAACAAAAAGACACGGTAAAAGTTAAATTATTTAACTTAGAGTTAAATCTAATTGATAAGGTTAAAATAATACCCTAAACTTGTCTAAATCTTATTGGTTGATAGGATTTCGACCCATCCCCACTTTAGCTTCGAAATAAGACCCTTTGGAACCATTATAAACCGATTTTGACTTTAATATAAAATAATATTTTGAGATATTCCTAAGGTGCCCCTCTCCTCCCCTATAAAAGGACACCTCCTCCCCCTCCTCCTCACACCAATTTGAGCACTCAAGCTCGGCCAACCCCTGCCAAAATCTCTTCTCCACTTCCCTAGCAACATCCTAGAGGTTCTGGTCTTCCTCAAAGACCAATTCTAGTGCCCTAAGAGGAGGTCTTAAAGAAGCACTTCAAAGAAGAGGTAATTACCGTTACCAATTCTTTCATCTTTATTTCTTATTCCACTTCTTCTTCTTAGGTTATTTCATTATGAAGTAATAAAATCAGTATCACTCATATAATGATATGTTATTATAAGTATGAAACAACCCTATTTCACCATCTATCCATCCTACGGAAAAAGAAATCACCGCGCGTGCGTACGTACGGAATACCGTCTCCACGCCGTGGTGTAATCTATTTTCCACCACCACCTTACATGGATGGGTATAATGGTGTAAAGAATAACTATACATAGATATTACAACATCATATTTATTATGATATATTGTATAATACACTCCAATTCAATTCAATATTTATAGAAATGATATCATCGCTCGTGCGTACGTACGGATTACCGTCTCCACGACGCGATGAGATTCATTCTCCATGTTAACCATTAAAGAATGATTATAAAGTATATATAAGAAATAATAATGAAATATATGACATTATAAAGCTACTGGATTTATGTATATATATGAATGTCATCTACTTACTTCCATTCAAGACAATAAGGAAAGGAAAACAGCGTTCATGCGTACGTACGGACTACCGTCTCCATGAACGGTGTTTTTCATTTAATTTATCTATCTATTATATATATATATATACTGAATATATATGATATATAAATCATATTTTATATTCTGGAAGTAAGTAAATCATGATATAAGTAATAATAATGTCAATAACAACAAGTCAGAACACCTACGATAAATGAATCGATTTTACCCAAAACGCTTCTTTAACATGGAATTTACAAAAGAACGGGTAATATAATGCCATAAGTGAACCATATATGATATCATAACAATGAATATGATTCTGTAATAAGTAAATGACATTATTTAAACCATTATACAGGAGCTTCGGACACGTACAAAGCAAATCGGACCTAAGGTAAGGGAAATATCACAATCTCATTTTTATCCGAGATTGTTTATTCGTAAGTATTTACTGGGGTGTATTTTATCATCCACATCCATGTTTCATAAATATGTAATATTATTTCCATCCAATTACAATAGTTTAAATCCAATTTTACCCGTCGGTGAGTTTTTAGTAAAGAATATGAAAGGAATCTTTTGTCGTTTTTTCGTACGAGATACTTTTTGACTTTTCCGACAAAAGTACGAAGAATGTTTTTTTAACTTATACGGTATGAATGGATTTTTAAAACATTATTTCCAAGAATCTTCCTTTACAAGTTTTCATGTTTATTTTTAATCAACTTCTTTTAGTTTATAATTGTATGACATGTTAAGAAAAGAAAAGTGTTTTTGAAAAAGAAAGGATATTTTCCTCAAGAATGGAGTTCAAGTGTTTTATCAAAATTATTTTCCATCTAAGATAATAAAGGGTTCTGTTTTATCCCTTTAATTACATTTATTTGATTATGTTGTGAGGGAATTATTTTTATGAATTCATTTGCCTTATATGATTTGTTTTACGATGTCATGATGTTTCAAGAATCCCATTTTTGTTACATGTGTTATGCGATGATGTATGATTTATGATTATGTGGCACACATAAGAAAGGATTCATTATAAGATGGGTGGGACCTATATCTCCCTCCAATGCATTGGGTAAAGATTTTATATCTCCTGAGATAGATAGGGCTGGAACGGTAGGTTATACTGGTTCAGTGAAACAGGACTGAAACGAGGGTTACTCGATTCAGAAAGGGACTTTGTCCACTAAGATAGTCTTGGCAATGAGTCTTGACTAACAAGAAATGATTTTCCATGATTATGTGTGCATGCCACAAAGTTTCAAGTTTTATGTTATGATTATGGGGATCTCATTTTCACTTCTATGATTTATTCTATGATAAGATATTATGATCTCTTTTGCAGGTTTTGATTTTCAAAAAGATATGATATGACTTTTATTTCTTTTATTTACCCTTACTGAGCATTTGAGCTCACACTTTTATGTTTTCTTTTCCCCAGGAAATAAATAAAGGTTTTAGGTAAAAAAAAGAATATCTTTATGGGAGATGTTGAAGATCTTTCACCACGATTAGAAGATGTTATTCCGAGTTTCCAAAGACACTAAACTATTACGATCCTTGTGTGTGTGTTTTTGTTATGTACTAAGTATTCCGCAAAAGTAATGTAATGTCAATGTATGTCAGGCTTCGGGTATCTACACCAAAAGTCTTTGAAGGTGTGAATAAATGAGAAGGAGGAGTGCCCTTTTATAAGAGGGGTGAGGGGCACCTTTGGAAAAGCTAGAAATATTAATTTATAATAAATTCATATTCGGTTTATAATGGATCCAAAGCTTATTATTCAAAGGTTAAGGTGGGGATAGGTCGAAAACCACTCAACCAATAGAATTTAGACAGGTTTGGGTACTTATATTAACCTTATCTTTAAGTATTAACTCTAAGTTAATTAGTTTCACTTTTACAATGTCTCTTTGTATTTTTATATAATATGGTTAATAAACATACTATATACATCCAAGCGACCCCCAAGTGGTACATTAATGATGAACCTATCATGATATAAGTCTCTTGGACGAGCCTTAGATTTTTAGGAATTTAATATCAATTAATAATATAATATTTCTTTTAAGAACTCTTTTATGTCAATTTTGACACTATTCAATAGTTGATTTTTTTGAAACTCATAACAGATTGATTACTTCGAACAAAGTCAATTAAATAAATACTAATATATCATATTATCCTAGAAAATTAGTTTAATTCATTAAAAGTTTCATATTATATTTATTTGGGTATTTATAATATCAATTATTTTAATTTTTCACTATTATAGTAATTACTGCATCATCATTGTGTCATAAATAAAATAAATTATTTAATGTCTAAAAATTATAAATAAACTATCATTATGTAGGAAATCGTTTTATCTTTCTAATGAATATTTATAATCTAAAATCCAACATATATAACCCTATGTAACAATTGTTTTTCTAAAAGATATATGCTTGTGTCATTTTTGTATTTATTTTAACTAAATTAAAATAAAGTGTCATTATCACTTACAAGTGGATCCATGGGGTCCCAAAATAGACCCAAAGATTCCCATGGTCGACCATGTATCAACCCATACGGTTACGACACGTTTTAGGGTAATTTAGTATTATTATAATATTATTTTTTACCCTTATTTACCGGATTTACCCTTAACCATGGTAAATAAAATATTTACCGCAGTAATTATTCAAAATGTCTAAAAATAAAAGTTACCTATTTACACAATTTGAACATCCTGATTCCAAATATGGAATCTATTTTCCTAAATTCAAAACACAGAAGTGGCAGAAATTAATTTAAAATTAATTCCCGCTGTCAAAACAAAAAGCGTGTTTTTAAGAGATAATAACTATCAAAAGATTGACACTCGTTTATGTTCGGTTTAATTGTAAAATTATGTCCAATGACCAACATTATATTAAATTGTAAAAATATATTCTAAATATACTTTAAAACCACTCAAATTCATAATTTATCACTATTAATTATTTTGATTAAAAAAGTTGTTTTTAATTAAAACTTAGTAATTTTCACTATTCATCAAAATATGAAAGTTATCCGAAATGTACCAAAATTTCACCTTAGGCTAAATTCGATATTCCGAATCCAAAAATGAAGTCCATTTTCAAATATAAAATATATATAATTTCAAAAAGTAGGTGTTACTATTCATAACGGCTAGTTTGATTAGTTATGGTGTGTTAGAACTCGGTGTTGCGTACAACACACGCTATCACATTATTCAAAGAGAAGCGTACCGTAGAAGCTTGGGGTGTTACATTCTCCCCTCCTTCAAATAATTGCGTCCTCGCAATTTCTAGGGTATTACTGCATAAAAAGACCGGGTGGTTCTTCATCATAAGTTCCTCGGGTTCCCACGTTGCCTCTTCCATCTTATGGTTTCTCCACAAAACTTTTACCAGACGCGTCGTCCGGTTTCTCAGCACTTGTTCTCTCGTATCAAGAATCTTGACGGGCTCTTCACAATAAGACAGATCGGATTCCAGTTCTAATTCCTCATAGGTGAGTACATGCATCGGATCAGGCATGTATTTCCTCAATAGAGATACGTGGAACACATCGTGAACTTTGGAGAGACTTGGCGGCATTGCCAATCGGTAAGCTACAACCCCAATTCGTTCTAGAATTTCGAAAGGTCCGATGTACCTGGGACTCAATTTACCTTTCTTACCAAAACGTATGACTCCCTTCCACGGAGACACCTTCAGAAAAACATGATCACCGACTTGAAATTCCAAATCCTTCCTTCGATTATCGGCATAGCTCTTCTGCCTACTTTGAGCTGCTTTGATGTGATTTTGGATTACTTTCACCTTTTCCACCGTTTCCTCCACCAGTTCTGGGCCTACAAGTTTTCTTTCACCAATGTCATCCGAACAGGTTGGTGTACGACATCTCTTTCCGTATAACGCTTCATATGGTGCCATCTGAATACTCGAATGGAAGCTATTGTTATAGGAAAATTCTACCAAAGGTAAATATTGATCCCACATACCCTGAAAGTCAAGTGAGCAAGATCTCAACATGTCTTCTAAGGTTTGAATAGTCCGTTCTGATTGTCCGTCTGTCTGAGGGTGGTAAGCAGTGCTCAAATGAAGTTCAGTATCCAGGGATTTCTGAAGACTTTTCCAGAATCTTGAAGTAAAACGGGGATCACGATCAGAAACAATCGATAGGGGTACTCCATGAAGTCTCACAACTTCATTAATATATAGTCTTGCTAGACGTTCCAGGGGTAGATCTTCTCTTATAGCAAGAAAATGTGCTGTATTGGTTAGAAGATCAACAATAACCCATATTTCATCATTCCTTCTAGGAGTCTTTGGTAGCCCCATGACAAAGTCCATCGTAACATTGTCCCATTTCCACTCCGGTATGGGAAGAGGTTGCATGACTCCTCCAGGCTGTTGCCTTCCAGCTTTCACTTGTTGACAAACCATACATCTTGACACAAAATCAGCAATCTCCCTCTTCATGTTGTCCCACCAAAAATGTTCCTTCAAATCTCTATACATTTTGGTGCTCCCAGGGTGTATAGAGAAATTGGAACTATGAGCATCATCCAGCAATTCCCTTTTTAGATCAGGTATATTGGGAACAAAAAGTCTCTTCCCGAATTTCAAAATTCCATCTTCATAAACAAAGTCTCTCAATCTCCCATCATTCACAGCTTTAATCTTCTTTTGGAATTCTTCATCATCGGTCTGAGAACTCTTAATCCTTTCTAGTAAAGATGGTTTGGCAACCATTTGAAAAAGCATTGATGTTTCACCTTCCCTGGTTATTCCCATGTCCATCTTCACTAGATCCATGAAAATTGGATCCCTTTCAATTCTCATATTGTTCAAAACTCCATGGTCTTTTCTACTCAAAGCATCTTCCACCTTGTTTGCCTTCCCTGGGTGGTAGTGTATCATACAATCATAATCCTTGAGTAATTCAAGCCATCTCCTTTGCCTCATGTTGAGTTCTTTTTGTGAGAAAATATACTTCAAACTCTTGTGATCAGTATAAATCTCACATTTTTAACCATAGAGGTAGTGCCTCCATATCTTCAAAGCAAAGATCACTGCTGCTAACTCGAGATCATGAGTAGGATAGTTTTGTTCATGAATTTTCAACTTTCGTGATGCATAGGCAATAACTCTATCATTCTGCATAAGGACACAGCCAAGTCCTTTCTTCGATGCATCACTATAAATAACGAACCCATCATTCCCCGATGGTAGAGTCAATATAGGAGCATTGACTAATCTTCTCTTCATATCTTCGAAACATTATTCACACTCTTTTGTCCAAACAAATTTAACCCCTTTACGTGTGAGCTTCGTTAATGGGTTAGCCAATCAGGCAAAATTCTGGACGAAACGTCGATAATAACCTGCCAAACCAATAAAACTACGTACCTCAGTTATACTCATAGGTGCTGGACATTCTTGGATTGCCTTGGTCTTAGAAGGATCAACAGAGATTCCTTCTTTAGAGACAATATGGCCAAGAAAAGAAATCTCCTGAAGCCAGAATTCACACTTGCTAAACTTCCCATATAATTCATGCCTCTTCAGAGTCTTCAAGATAATGCGCAAGTGATTTTCATGATCTTCGTAGGTTTTGGAGTATACCAAGATATCATCAATAAATACCACCACAAATTCATCGAGATACTCCTTGAAAACTCTATTCATTAGATCCATGAATACAGAGGGTGCATTAGTCAATCCAAACGGCATTACAGTAAACTCGTAATGCCCGTACCTGGTTCGAAATGCTGTCTTCGGAATGTATTCCTTCTTCACACACAACTGATGGTATCCAGATCGAAGGTCAATCTTTGAAAAGTATTGAGCTCCATGCAGTTGGTCAAATAAATCATCAATACGAGGTAGTGGATACTTGTTCTTTATCGTTATAGCATTGATCTCCCTGTAGTCGATACATAACCTCATAGATCCATCTTTCTTTTTAACAAAAAGAACAGGGGCTCCCCATGGAGAAACACTAGGGAGAATAAATCCCTTATTACTCAATTCCTCTAGTTGTTTCTTTAGTTCGACTAACTCTACAGTGGCCATTTTATAAGGGGTCTTCGATATAGGCCTTGATCCAGGAATCAAATCAATAGAAAACTCAACTTCTCGTTCTGGAGGATGTCCAGGTAAATCTTCCGGAAATATATCTACAAATTCTTTCACAACAGGTACATCCTCTATTTGAACATTCCTTTCCTCACCGACAGTTATTTCATTCTCTTCCTCCCCAATAATTGAATTAAGTTGAGCTACTGGGGGTGGATCTAAATAAGAATTAGGTGGTGATGATTCTGCTCTAAAAATAAGGTGCTCCTTATCATTATCATCAAGAATCGTAACCTCTTTCTTCTTACAATAAATCTTCGCATCATAGTCCGAAAGCCAGTCCATACCGAGGATTATATCAAACTCAATCATAGGTATGACGATGAAATCAGCAGATAAAGAAAATTTATGTGCTCTAATGGGGACTGATTCACAAAACTTTGTTGCAACGATACTTCCCTTAGGAGTTTTAACTGACAACTCCCTTATTAAATCAAATTGGAAATATCTAATTTTCTTAGCAAACTGGGAAGATATGAAACAATGTGATGATCCAGAATCAAATAATGCATTTTCTAAACTTGAGGAAACCATTAAATTACCTGCCACCACGTCTTTCGGAGCTTCTACCTCAGCAGTAGTGATAGCATAAGCCTGGCCTTGATCCCTTGGCCTTTTCTGAGGTAAGTTCTCCTGACGCTTAGGACATGCATTTTCATAGTGCCCCATCTCCCTGCAATTATAGCACTGAACGTTGGTAGCCTCCTTCTTCCCCTTGCAATCATGAGCTTGGTGGCCTTTTTCACCACACTTGTAACAGACTCCCATTCCCTTCAAGCAAGTACCAGGATGTTTCTTCCCGCATTTACCACAAGATGGATATTCAACCTTTCCCTTCTTCCCCTTATTTCCATTCCCAGATTGATCAGCAGGTCTCTTCTTCTCTTTCTTTGCTTTAAAGTCATAAGACTTAGTGAATTCCTTTTCGGTCTTGATAGCACATGAGACAATGTCTTCGTACGATGAAAAGGATTGTGAGACTAACGCTCGACGGAGAAATGGTTTTAACCCATCAAAGAAACGATCAATCTTACTTCTTGGGTTGCGAATATAATCTCCATCATACCTCACTAATCTTGTAAAGTTAGCCTCATACTTTGTGACATTCTCATCCTCCTTCTGTCTCAGACTCAGAAATTGCCTTTCCATATCTGCTCGATGGTCGCGAGGGAAGTATTTTTCTAAAAACAGATCTTTGAACTCCCTCCATTCCATATTTGATACTTCATCATCTTCCTTCGTATTTTGAATCAATGACCACCATTGATCAGCATCTCCGGTGAGGCGGTAAACTGCCATGATAACTTTTTCCCTTTCACTACTCCCCAAAGCCTGAAATATTTTCTCTAGGGAAAATATCCATTGCTTAGCTACTAAGGGATTTGTACTACCATTGAACGTTGGTGGTTGTTGCCTCATGAATCGATCTAACATTGATCCTCCACGTTGCGGATCAGGGTGCTCCATACGGGTAAGGTTATTATTCATAACCTGAGTAAGTTGTCCCAGTATGGTGATTAGCTGATCAGCACCAGTTGCATCACCAGCCCCACTATAATTATCTTGAGCAGGAGGGAAATCCCTACATGGAGTGCGTGCATTGATACGGTTTCCATTTCTTCCACTAGGCGCCATTTCTAAACAATGGCATAAACTAGATCAGTTTATGAATCAAAATACATAATCCCATACTTATAAAACACTTAACATAAATTGAACTATTTATGGATATAATCCATAATCATAATAATGTTTTCTTTGAGGAAGTATATACTCATAATCCCTTCAAAATTATTTGTAAAGAAAATGAGAGTTATCCTAAGCATATCCCCCGGGAGTGTCGTAACCAAGAGTGCAGCAAGGCCCGTTGTCGTGCACCAGTTCCCGTTCGAGTCTAGCTCAAAGCGGTGTTTTCGGGTTTTACCCCTAGGTACATCTGTGCCAGAGCCGCCTCTACCTGCTCGTATCCAGACAGGGATGTATTGCTTGGAAAACTCACAAAATCTCTACAATACCAAAATTCTAGGAAGTTCTTCTATACTAATCCTCAAAGTTCATCTTAGGTCTACGTGCTCTAATCAGAGTTTATCTAAATCTAGCTTCCAAGGTTTGTACTAAACTTCCTCTGATACCAACTGTAACGCCCCGACCCCAGTTACCCAGAGTCGGTGCATTAATTACATAACATTGGCATGATCACAAGAAAGATCAAATCTCGAAAGACCGATTGGTTTAGTAGCCTTGGAAACACTAGATATATTCATAAGTTTTACATTACATCATAAAATGAAAAACTACTACAACAACATAATGTTTCCACAATCCACACTATTAACCCCTCATAAAATCCCTGCAGGTCATTCATAACTTACTTCTTCACATCCTGGGAAAAATAAAACATAGAAAAGGGGTGAGCTCAAATGCCCAGTAAGGATAACAATATAGCGGAAACTTTCATAAATAAGAATAAACATTTAAGGCAATTTATAACTAAAACAAAAGCCTTTTAAATATGAACTTTCAACATGGTATGACATAAATAAAATGAAATAATGCCATTTACTTATTCACATGGATATTCTACTAATCGAATAATCACATGCAAAAATCAATAACCACTTTCATAATGTTGGAATGCATAATGCCAGACTATCATAACCACATAGCCAAGGCCTCGTGCCAAGACTACAAATAAGATTTTGTCAAGGCCTTGTGCCAAGACACTAGTTTGTCTCATGAGACCTACCGATGCATCGAGGAGCTATAGCGGGCTCCACCCGTCACATATTAAGTCCAATGCATTCCCATATGAAAAGGTTTAAACATAACATAAACATTCGTATTAAAACTAGCATACGAAATGTCAATACTTTCACCATAAACTATGAATGGTATAAAAATAGCACATCCACAGTCAAACATATCACAAAACCTTCAATACAATATAGAAGTTTTGTATCATAATAAATCAACTTCAAATAATCTTAAAATCCATCAAAGGATGTTGACATAGATGAAATCAAAATTATTTTTAAAGAAATATCTCCTTTTATTTTGAAATAATTTAAGATCCATATAAAATAAAACATTTTCTTTGAAAATATTCTTATAAGCTTGTAAGGGAAGCTTTGAAGATTTTATAACGGCGGAAAATATCCGCACCCGCCGTATAAGTTAAAAAAACATTCTTACCTTAATTCTGTCAAAAAGGTTAAAAGGACCTTGTTTTGAAAACGACCGAAAGATTCCTTTATAAACCACTTATAAAAGTCAAAAAGGGTATAAATGACTTTAACTCATATTCTAGTAAATAGTAAAAATGTTTTGAAATGCATTTTTAAGAAACATGGATGTGGATGATAAAGAGATCCCAGTAGATTATTACGTATAAACAACCTCGGATAATGAAGAGATTGTGAAATAACCCTTACCTTGTACTTTTCCTTGGTTGGGGTAGGTTAAACTCCTGTATAATGGTGAAATAGTTGTTATTAAATTATACAAGAATCGTATATAATAATATGATATCATATATGATCTTTTAACATTGATTTGTTAATAATATCTTAGAATTATCGTCGTTTCGGGAGTTAACTTACTCATTTTCTTGTATATGTTTTGTTACATAAGCCATGGTTTTTGTATCTTATTCATATCCAGAATGATATCTAGTCCTTAAACATCATTTTTAAATCATCAAATGATAATTATACTTGAATGGATACGATGGAGAATGAATCTCATCGCGTTCGTGGAGACGGTAGTCCGTACGTACGCACGAGCGACAATATCATTCTTTTGATATTAAAATAATATATAAATGGATGGTATATCATATATACAGAATCATTAACATGTTATATTTATTATTTACATGAGTTACACATCATTATTATACCCATCCAAATAATATTATATTGAATAACAATTACACCACGACGTGGAGACGGTAGTCCGTACGTACGCACGTATGGTGACATGTTATTCAAAGGGTGGATAGAATACTGAATATGGTTGTACCATATTTATAATAACATAACAGTATATGTGAGATACTAGAGTTATTATTTTATAATGGTAAGAACAAAGGAAGAAGAAGTGGAAGAAGAAATGAACTTGGAGAAGGGTGGTGAAATCATTACCTCTTCTTCGGGTTCTTCCTTTTGATTTGATCAAAAAGGATCCTTAGGTTGGCTTTCTGATCCAACTAAGGCCTCTAGGTTTTATTGAGGGATGTTGGGAGAGTATTTGGGAAGAGTTTGGCCGAACCAAAAGGCTTTGAAGGTGTGAAGAAATGAGAAGGAGGAGTGCCCTTTTATAAGAGGGGTGAGGGGCACCTTTGGAAAAGCTAGAAATATTATTTTATAATAAATTCATATTCGGTTTATAATGTCTCCAAAGCTTACTATTCAAAGTTTAAGGTGGGGATAGGTCGAAAACCACTCAACCAATATAATTTAGACAGGTTTGGGTACTTATATTAACCTTATCTTTAAGTATTAACTCTAAGTTAATTAGTTTCACTTTTACAATGTCTCTTTGTATTTTTATATAATATGGTTAATAAACTTACTATATACATCCAAGCGACCCCCAAGTGGTACATTAATGATGAACCTACCATGATATAAGTATCTTGGACGAACCTTAGATTTTTAGGAATTTAATATCAATTAATAATATAATATTTGTTTTAAGAACTCTTTTATGTCAATTTTGACACTATTCAATAGTTGATTTTTGTGAAACTCATAACAGATTGATTACTTCGAACAAAGTCAATTAAATCAATACTAATATATCATATTATCCTAGAAAATTAGTTTAATTCATTAAAAGTTTCATATTATATTTATTTGGGTATTTATAATATCAATTATTTTAATTTTTCACTATTATAGTAATTACTGCATCATCATTGTGTCATAAATAAAATAACTTATTTAATGTCTAAAAATTATAAATAAAATATCATTATGTAGGAAATCGTTTTAGCTTTCTAATGAATATTTATAATCTAAAATCCAACATATATAACCCTATGTAACAATTGTTTTTCTAAAAGATATATGCTTGTGTCATTTTTGTATTTATTTTATCTAAATTAAAATAAAGTGTCATTATCACTTACAAGTGGATCCATGGGGTCCCAAAATAGACCCAAAGATTCCCATGGTCGACCATGTATCAACCAATAGGGTTAAGACACGTTTTAGGGTAATTTAGTATTATTATAATATTATTTTTTAACCCTTATTTACCGGATTTACCCTTAACCATGGTAAATAAAATATTTACCGCAGTAATTATTCAAAATGTCTAAAAATAAAAGTTACCTATTTACACAATTTGAACATCCTGATTCCAAATATGGAATCCATTTTCCTAAATTCAAAACACATAAGTGGCAGAAATTAATTTAAAATTAATTCCCGCTGTCAAAACAAAAAGCGTGTTTTTAAGAGATAATAACTATCAAAAGATTGACACTCGTTTATGTTCGGTTTAATTGTAAAATTATGTCCAATGAACAACATTATATTAAATGGTAAAAACATATTCTAAATATACTTTAAAACCACTCAAATTCATAATTTATCACTATTAATTATTTTGATTAAAAAAGTTGTTTTTAATTAAAACTTAGTAATTTTCACTATTCATCAAAATATGAAAGTTATCCGAAATGTACCAAAATTTCACCTTAGGCTAAATTCGATATTCCGAATCCAAAAATGAAGTCCATTTTCAAATATAAAATATATATAATTTCAAAAAGTAGGTGTTACTATTCATAACGGCTAGTTTGATTAGTTATGGTGTGTTAGAACTCGGTGTTGCGTACAACACACGCTATCACATTATTCAAAGAGAAGCGTACCGTAGAAGCTTGGGGTGTTACATTTGAGGGCTTGTGGGGATAGAAAGATAGATTCCGATATTCCTATCGAGGGCTTACCCTGGTGTAGGTAAGAGAGACATTCTTGAAAGTATTAATCAAGGGGCCTTTATCCATGGTAGTTGGATACCCTACTCTTTGGGTTAAATGATTTTATACTTGTTACATGTGTTGTTTCAAGTTTATTTTCCACTAAATTTTGGATTAAAAAGGAAATTATAATTATCATATAATTTATTGTATTTGTATACACTGATTAGTAATATTTTATATAGTTTATGATAGAATATTTTCCTTGTAAACATTTCTTAAGTTTTATTTCTGGAACTATATTTCCGGAACCTATAAATTTTGTATAACTAATAGTTCTTGTGAATTTACCTTGTTTAACATTGATAAATATAGTTTTCCTTAAGGTTAAAACATATGTTTTATACCAACATTAAAGGTTCCAATTTTTTAAAGTATACAATTTACTCCCATCTTGTATATTAAGCATCTACATCATATTTCAATCCTACAATTCATTTCAAAGAAGTTATCTGAAATATTTATATTCACATATA
The DNA here is from genome assembly GCA_963277665.1 of Viscum album. NCBI lineage: Eukaryota > Viridiplantae > Streptophyta > Magnoliopsida > Santalales > Viscaceae > Viscum > Viscum album. The sequence goes on along the minus strand of OY728143.1, from coordinate 1,703,662,826 downwards.
GGTTTTCCTTGCTCATGTTTTCATTATTCTAATATTTTTCCTTTCTTACGAAATATTCCCTAGTATACAATCATTTTCTACTAAGAAGTTGTTTGTGGAAATATATTTTCTTCTAGATGGAAAGAATGAATGTTGGTTCAATTGAAAATATAAATCATACTATACCACCTAATTTTGATTGGAATGATTAAGAATATTGGATAGATCATATGAAGACTTTTTTTATTAATATTGAGTAGAAAACTTTGTTATTATTACTAGAGATTATAAGATTCTTGATAAGGAAGTCATAACTTTTACTAACCAAGAAAAGTCAGAATATAAAATAAACTATAAGGTACACAATAGTTTGTTATATTCCATGACCATGAATATATATAGTCATATTTCTTCTTGTGAATCTAAAAAAATTATCTGGAAGAAATTGGAAGTTACTCATTTTGGTATATCCAATGTTATAGAAACTAGAAGATTCATGCTGAGAGTATAATATAATTTATTTCTAATTCCGTATGGAGAACTATTGTTCAAGGTGAAACCAAGGTTTATGACTATTGTTAATAGTTTACAGTCTATGGGTAAAAAGGTCTTGATGATGAAGCTCTTGTTGAAAATAATATAGACATTATTCCAAATGAGTGGGAATCTAATAGAATATCTATTGATGAGAAAAATAAAGTATCTCAAATTACTCTTAATAATATTTTTGGAACTCTTCATAAAAATGAGACTATAATCAGAAGAGATGATGATCTGAAAAATAAGAAGAATGGAACTGGAAGTATAGCCTTTACTACTACTAGAGAAAAGACTCCTGAAAGGGTTACAAGATCCAATTCTAAAAAAGTAACTATTCTATCTCAATCTAGTGAAAGTGAAAATTCTGAGAATGAGTTAGCTAATCATGCTAGAAGGATGAATAAGATTGTTGGGAAGAATGAATTTAATTATAGATATAAGAAGAAAGAAAGGAAATGGAAGAAAGAATCAGAAGTCCCTTGTTATGAATGCAATAGAGAAGGTCATATAAGGCCAGATTGTCCTATGCTTAAGAAAAATGATTGAAAGTAAAATAATTTTAAGGGAAATAGAAAGAAGTACTACAAGGCTAAGGATACGAATGTTCTGAAAGCCAATGACACCTAGTTTACTAGTGGTGGAGACTCTTATAATGAATCTTCAGAGTATGAATCTTTTGGTTAGAAGAATCTTGGTTTACTATTCATATTACATATTGAAAATCATTTTCTAATGGCTAAGGTACACAATGATGAATTTATTACAAATTGTTTCTTAAATGAAAATTATAGTGATGATAAATTCTATGAGTCTTTGGATGAATAATCTTCTTCTGGTGAAGATAATACTTTACTTACTCATGAAGATGATTCTAGGTTTTCTAACCTTCTTGAGAATGAAAATTATAAAATCAAGAAAAATATTGATAAGGAAAACTGTATAATTTCTATTCTTACTAAGTAATTATCACATATTTCTAAATATCTTGATAAGAAATTTTTTGATTTTGAAAGTATTTCCAAAAACCATGAGGAAGTTAATTCTAAGAAGGATAAACTTTCAAAGGATCTTGAAAATGTAATTTCTAAGAAAAATATTTTAGCGACTAACTCTAGTTCCAAAACAAAAGTTTTTTAGGATAAGAACATGGTTATTAATCTAAATTCAAAAATGTTTTCCTTGAGGAAGTGTTTCTCAATCCTTACCTCAGGTAATGAAAATTTTGACAAAATGAATTCTCAAATTAGACCTATAAGGAATAGTTCTGGTTTTGGTTATACCCAGTCTAAATTGGTTTTTAGTAAAAATTATTTTCTTCTTTAAAGTGCGCTATTCTGCACTAAATGTCAGTGTGGTGGGCGTTGGGTGAAAAATTGTACTTTATAAAAAACACAGTCTTTAGGTTTTTATAAAGCTTATTTTCCTAAAAAAATGTGGATACCTAAAATTTTGCTTTAAGAAATTTTTGGATCCAATAAATTTTTGGTTCTGAAAGTCTAACTCACTTATTTTCATGAAAATACTGAAAATAGAAACATCAATACGTGGAACAAGGATAGTGGATGTTCTTGTTATATGACTGGTAACAAAAAATTCTTTAAAATGATTATAAAGACGAAAGAATGAAATGTAACTTTTAGAGAAATTGTTCAGGGAGAAATTGTTGATATAGGTACCATTGTTCTTCTTGGAAAAACATTGATTTCAAACGTTTTATTTATTAATGGTCTTAATCATAACCTCATTAGCACAAGTCAATTATGTTATGAAGGTTACCTTGTAAATTTTATTAATGATATGTTCTTAGTACACAATACCAAGGATGAGTTTATTCATTCTTCTAATAGGAAAGAGAATGTATACATACTAAACTTATAAGACCATATGAGCCAATATCCACCATGCCTTAGTGTAATGGGAGATCAATCTTGCTTATGGAATAGAAGACTAGGGAACTTTAACCTTAAGAACATAGGCAAAATTTCTATGAAAAGACTTGTTAAGGATATACCAGAGCTTAGATTTGATTCTTCAAATGTTTTTGATACATGTCAATATGGAAAGAAACTTAAATCAAGTTTTAAACCAATTGGTGAAGTCTCAACAGCTGATGCATTATATTTGGTGCATATAGATCTTTTTGGACCAACACTACCTGGAAGCATTGGAGGAAAATATTATGTGTTTGTCCAATTTGATGAATACACTAGATTTATGCTGGTCTGTTTTCTAGCAAAGAAATATAAAGATTTTTCTTATTTCAAAAGTTTTATATCCCAAGTTAAAATATAGAAAAACCTTTTATTGGTAAATATTCATAGTGATCATAGAATATAATTTCAAAATTTTGATTTTGAAACTTTTTGTAGTAGAAATTGTATTACTCATAACTTCTCAACACAAAGAACTCCTCAACAGAATGGTGTCATTGAAAGAAGAAATAGAATTATTCAAGATATAACCAGAACCATGTTGAGTGAATATTCTATAGCCAAACATTTTTGGGATGAAGTTGTAAGTACTTGTTTTTATACTATAAATTGAGTTTTGATTAGACCTTTTCTTAACAAAACCCCTTATGAGTTATGGAATGGTATAAAACCTATACTTTCATAATTCAGGGTATTTGGTTGCAAAGTGTTCATTCTGAATACTTAATATAATATACGTAGATTCTCACCCTAATCTGATGAAGGAATATTCAAGGATACTCCATAATTTCTAACGCTTAAAGTGTTTTTAATAAAAAATACTTGTACACTTGATGAAACAGTGCATGTAAAATTTGATGATACTGATCCCTTTGTTTTTACACAACCCCAACATACATACTCGGATTTGTTTTCAAAAACTGATTTTAAACCCTTTATAGGAGATTCTTCTGATAAAGAAAATGTTCAAGAAAATGTTTCTGAAACATTTACCCTAGAAAACATCCTACCATTTGTTGATGAGTAGGTTTTACAAAACCCAAATTAGTTTCTTCTGAAAAATAATCCTCGTGATAGTATCATTGGTGATATCAATCATCCTATTAGGACTAGAAGTTCCTTGGGAAATGAAGTAGAATATCTATCATTCCTTTCCCAATTAGAACCAAAAATAACTGACGAAGATTTAAGTGATGATGATTGGATAAAATCCATGAAAGATGTGATAAATTTATTTGAATGGAATAAATTCTGGACCTTGGTTGAAACAAATATGATTACATCTGTTATTGGTGTAAAATGGGTCTTCAAAAATAAGTGTGATGAAAATGGAATCATTTTTAGGAATAAGGAAAGATTGGTTGCTAAAGGCTACAATCAACAAGAAGGAATAGACTATGAATAAACCTATGCTCCAGTAGCTAGACTTGAATCTATTCGTATTCTACATGCCTTGGCAACATTCTTTAATTTCAATCCTTTTCAAATGGATGTAAAATGTTCTTTCATTAATGTTTTTGTTAAAGAGGAAGTTTTTGTAGAACAACCTCCTTGCTCAGAAGACACAAAGCATCATGAACATGTTTTCAAACATACCAAAGCCTTGTATGGACTAAAACAAGCCCCAAAATCCTTGTATGATAGACTTACATGATTTTTTACTTCAAATGATTATGTTAAGGGAAATTCAGATTCAAAAATTTTTATAATGAAAGAAAATAAAAATGTTTTGATTGTTTAAATGTAAGTTGATGACATTATATTTGGCTCAACTCAATAATCTTTAACTGATTCCTTTGCAGATCTAATGAAATATGAGTTTGAAATGATTATGATGGGGGTGTAAACATTTTCCCTAGGTTTTCAAATTTCTCAAATTCTAGAAGAAACATGTGTATCTTAACATAAGTATATAAAAGGTATTCCTAAAAAGAATGGATATGAAAACACAAAAAGTATAAGTACTCCCATTAGTTCCTCAGATAATCTTGATCTTGATGAAGCTGGGAAAGAAGTGGATAAAACTTATTTTAGAGGTATGATATGAAGCCTACTTTACATAACAACTAGTCATTCAGACATAATTTTTTTAGTTTTCTTATGTGCTAGATATCGATCCAATCCTATAGAATCTCATTTAAAGGAAGTAAAAATAATTATTCACTACTTAAAGGGAACCATGGATTTAATACTATTTTATACTTCTGGATATGATTTTTCTAAAAAAATTCCAATGATGACTTTAGTGGATGTAGAATGGATAGAAAAAGTGCATCCATAACTAATCATTTCTTATAAGATTCATTAGTTTCTTGGTCATGCAAAAAAAACAATCATTAGAACTTTCCACTGATAAAGCTGAATATATAGCTGCTGGGAGTTGATGCACTCAAGTGTTGTGCATGCAACACACACTCACAGACTATGGTATGAGTTTTACCAAAACACAAATATTATGTGATAATGCTAGTGCTATTTCTTTAAGAGAAAACCATGAACATCACTCTCATGCAAAACACATAGATATTAGTCATCACATTCTTAGGGATCACACACACAACTGAGATATCATTCATCAATTTATCATAATAGAAGATCAACATGCTGATATTTTCACAAAATCACTACCACCTGATAGATTTGAATACATTAAACAAAATTTAGGATTGATAACCATAAAGTAATATTCCTTATTATCTTCTTTGTTGAAACCTATCTCCTTACAGTAATAAACTCATTTTCATAGGGGGAGTACATTTACTTTTTAATTTATAAATTTTTTCGACGTCAAAAAATTTCCGTAGAAAAAAAATTTTCGTAGTCTAAAATTTTTTGTAGTGTAAAATATTTCATTTTCTAAATGTTCGTAGTCAAAAAAATCTGTAATCAAAATTTTCGAAATCTAAAGTTCTCCAAGAAAAATTTTCCTCATTACGAATAATCTTTCTAGAAATCTGAAAGGTATGTTTCCTTTACTAGGTTTTCATATTCATCTTTTTAGTCATTGGTATTTTCATTTTATTTCAATTCTTCAGATTATTTTTTACTTAAATCCGAATTTTTATCTTATAAACATCAAAATATCGGAACCTACCAAATTATTTATTCAGTGATTATATTAACTATTAAGTCTCATTAGATGGTTTTCAATGGTTGGTTTAAGTTTGGAAGTTGAATCTCCACCTCAAACATCTATATAAAGTCCCCATAATGTTTGTCCCGTATCGTTTCTAAAGCCTTCATATGCTGAAGCTATGCCACTATATTTTATAGCAATTCCAGATCATCAGGTTTTCTCAACTCCAAATGTTTGTACAAGCTTCTCCTTAGAAATAAATGTCTTCAATAAAGGATATCTCAGAATGGAAAATCTATCGAGGGAGGTTAGTTGATCTGAAGTTTTATACTAAGTATGAATCAATCATTTTGAAGAATATCATGTTGAATGGCTGGGAGAGTGTATGTAAATTGAAACCAATAACTCAATAACTGGTGTATCCGTAATTTCTATATTAATTCAATGAGATAGTTAGTTTTTTCAATGAAGGAGGAAGAGATAATTTCTCTTTTACGAGCTACCAGAAGTCTTACTCTCTTTCTTATAACATGGAAGAAAATATGATAGGAATTCTTTATAAGAGAGAAGCATAGTTTTACCCACAAAAGCAACCTAATTTATTAGGATCCTTTGACATGGATAAGGCTATAGAGTGTCTTGGATTTAAATAAGTAAAGACACTGAAAATTATTCATCTCTCTACAAATCTTCGGATTCTTCACCTATGGGTTTATTGTTTTTTCATTCTTAGAAAAGGGGATAAGGATACCCTGAAGAAGAGTGATATATATATATATATATATATTAGACTTTTTGGTCAACAATGGGAAGAAAAAATTGGTTACATATATCTTGGTGACAATCCAAGATATCAAGAATGGAAATCTGAAGTCTCAGATTATCATGAATCCAGAAATCCTTTCAAAGATCATTGTGATTTGCCTTCAATCATTCAAAATCTCATGCAGTTCTAAGCCAAGAAATTTCAATGTGATGTTTTTGAGTGATGATACATTAAGGAGAAAGAAAATTGGCATTAATAGTCACCCTAGAGTTTTCTATGATTTGTCAGAAGCTGAAATACAAGCACTTTTAAAGACATAGGAAGTGGTTGAGACTTCAAAAAAGGGTGAAAAGAAGAGGAAGGTTAAGGAATAAAAAAGAAAAGGAAGATCTCATGTGGATAAGGAAACTCAATCCAACCCCAAAAACCTAAGAAGCAAAAAATGTATACTGATGAAGTGGCTGTTAAGTGTAGATAGGTTAAGAAGAACAAGAAAGCAAGGGAGCCTAGCTTTGGATTGGATCCTACTGAGGAAAAATCCTTGAAGGAAAAGATTGTTGAGAATTTTGACAAGCAAGAGAATGAGAAGAAGCCGGGGAAGAAGATGACTGAGGCTGAAATTGTACAATCACTTCTCAAAGCTGCTGAGAAATCCTCTGAGCAACTTCAGGTAGCAGAATTATTTATGAAAGAATCTCTTCCAGAGACTCTTGGAATGAAGTTGGTATTTTTTAAACCAATACAAAAAGAAAAATAGTATGAGAAGAATAAGAAGAATAATGGTGTGGTGATACCAAGGATATGATAAAGCAAGTATATGATTATAATGAGATGTAGAGTCCTTCTGTGATGTTATTAATCCGAACATCTGAAGTTGAGTCTTCAAAACATGATACCCCAGAAAAAGATTAGAAGGGTGGGGAAAAAGTGAATAAATTATCTGAAGAGGAAAGTAGCAATCATGATTTCATATAGCCAGAGGATGTTGAGTTAGGATCCCAGAAAGAAGATGTTGTCAATGATAAGATTTTTCAGCTATTAGATAGTGAACATGAATCACCTAAAGAAGAAGAAGAAATCGTTCTGAAAGCAAATAAGGTAAAACAAGTGTTTTTGGATACACCTAGAAAATATATGGTGGAGAAGAAATAATTTGGTGATTCTTGGAAGAGGAAGTATATTGAAATTGAAATATAATCCTCAACAACCAAACTCTCAGATTTGGAATCATCCTCTCATGGACATGATTTTGTTTTCCAGTATTTAAAGAAGTTAGTTGATAAAATTCCTTTAATCTCGGGTATAGATTCATGGTTCCAATTGCTTTAGCATTATTATAATCAGAAATCAGATTCTATATACATGGTGATGGATAAGTGTGTTAAACATGAGGCTGATTTCAAAAAAAAGTATTAATTACGAAGCCCAAAAAAGATCTTCTAAGAGGATGACTAGTTGGTCAAGGAAAACTGTTGAATAAATGAGAATTCTCGATGAGTTTCAAGAATATGTCAAGGATTCCTTTGAAACCGAAGATGGTAAGTTAAAAGATCTCACCAAGTCTTTTTAAGAAAAGATATCTCTTGAAGAAACTACTTGGAAGAAAGAAGAGAAAGATCTGAATGTGAAACAGTATTAAGTTGCTCAGAGATGGAAGATGGAAAGGGATCTTAGAATCAAAATTTAGGAACAACTTTCTAAACAAGAATGTGCTATGAAGGATCGGGCCGATCTTCTTAAGGCTCTGGAAGAGAAAATTAAATCCTAAAAGAAGAAAAGGGAAGACCAGGATCAGCTACTCAAGTGTGCAGAAGAGGATCACAAGGAGATCAAGATGCTAATTTTTTTTTCAAAAATCATTTTCCAAAGGAGAAAGAAGGATAATATTTCTCAATTCTGATCTTTTGTTGGATTTTTTTTCTCAGTGTAAAAATTCGTTCAATCCTAATGATATTTTCAGTTTTTCTCTATATTTGGTTATTTAGTACTAATATTTCAGATACCATATTTTCTTTTCCATTCCCTATATTCATTTTTGAAAATCACAAAGGGGGAGAAATAAATGTCAAAAAAATAATTCAAAGTAGAGAAGAAAATTCCCTAAGTATGAGGAGTTCATATAAGGAGGGGGGTTATCATGAAGATTTTCATGTACAAGAAAATGTAAAATCTCATTCAGGATATCAAGAATATGATCCTTAGGGTTTCCAAAGCCTAAGAAGGAGTTAGTTGTATTCATTATGATTCATAAGTAAATGGGGATAAGTTTATATTTACAAGTCCATAAATTTTTTAAATATTTATATTATTTTTCATAAGTATGTTTTTGCTTTCCAAAAAGGTGGACATTATCAAGTCAATAAGGTATCCTTATGAATTTTCCATTCCTCTTAGTTTTTAAAATCCCAAACACATTATATGAAGAAAAATTTATTTTCCTTTCAGATTTTTCAAAATTTGTAAAATTTTCCTTCCTCATGGAAATTTTCTCCTTACCCAAAAATTTCATAATAGGGAAAATTTTCCTTACCCATGGAAAATTTATCCTTACGAATTTCTCGTGGTTCATATTTCATTTTTTCTAAATCCAACTTATTTTATTTGTAATTGTAAAATTCAGTTTCACATCTAAAACCTTGGAATCATATAAATGTTTAGATATAGAATATTCAATTTTTAGGATCTGAATTTAGACTCCAAATTATATGAAATTCATACTCTAAATTCTCTGAAATTCAGACTCTGAATTCTATGAAATTCAATATCTGAGTTTTCTAAAATTGAAACATTGAATTATCTGAAATTTAGACTCTAAATTCTTTGAAATTCAGACTTCAATTTCCTCCAAATTTAGACTCGGAATTCCTCAGAATACAGAATATAATCTTTGGAATTCAGGTTCTGAATTCCTTGATAAATAGAAACTGAATATCCTTGTAATATAGAATCTGATTTCTCATTTACTTAGACTTCGAACATTATTTTTCTGTAGACTCTGAAAAATGTATTTGGTTAAGAAACCATATTTTTCTTACCATGTTATGAAATGATGTCATACAATTTGTTTCTAAATAACTCTTCTTTGTAGTGACACATGTATAGGTCCCTCCGAGATTCGAGGAAAAACATGACCATTGGAGGTGAGAGATTACCGTTGGATATGTGCCTATAAATAGGTTCTCATTTTAACGAGCTCAAAACATAGATGATTTCAATTCGATCACTCTAGAGGTTGAATTTTTCTAAAGTGATTTATAGAGAGAAAGACTCTCAAACATTGTGCATACTGAACATCTTGTTCATCTTTCTTTGTGCGACTCCAAATGTTGTTGAGTATATTCAAGGGATTCCAATGATAGGAAGACAGAGTTTCCCACTACATTTAAGTTTGAGGACTTCCTTGCTAAAGATGACAGAGGTGCTGACTACCTTAATGTTCAAGGACTTCCTTAACAGTAAAGACAGTGGTGCTGACTACCGTGATTTTCGAGGGCTTACGGTGATTTAAAAACAGATTCCGATATTACTATCGAGGGCTTACACTGGTGTGGGTAAGACAGACTTTCTTGAATGTAAAAATCAAAAGACCGTTATCCATGGTTGTTGGATACCCTACTCTTTGTGTTAAAATATTTCATACTTGTTACTTGGGTTGTTTCAAGTTTATTTTCGGATGCATTTTTCTTAATAAAGAGAGTATAAATATCATATACTATCTTATATTCGTATACTCTAATTAGTACGATTCGATACACTTTAAGGTAGAATCTTTTCCTTGTAATATTTTCTTAATTTTCATTTCTAGAACCATATTTTCAGAACCTAGCAAGTTTGTAGAACTAAGAGGCCTTATGAATTTACCTTGTTTAACATTGTTAAACATAATTTTCCATAAGGTTAAAAATGAATGTTTTATAACAACATTAATGGTTCCAATGGAATATTTAAAGTATACAATTCACCCCCCCTCTTGTATATTGAGAATCTACATAATATTTCGATCCTACATTATGATATATTATTCATATACATTTAATTATCTTATATACAAAACAACGTATATTTTATGATTTTATGAATATAAATAAATATCTATTATATGACTAATAACATTCATTATTTTTATGGAATATATGGATATTTTAATAGCTTTGTTAGGTTATATTCATTTATTAATTTCTTATTTTATTAAAAATTTATTATATTTAGGGTATGTTATTAATTATCATCTTACATTAACTATATAAAGAAAATATTTTTTAATTACGAGATTCAATTATTACTTAGTAATATGATTATACAAAATTGTTTTCTAAAAAAATTAAAATAATAATAAATCAAATATATGAATAAAATATATATGATATATGAGGTATTACATTCACCCGATCAAAAATAAATTATTTCAAGAATATTTCACATAAAATAATTGCTTATGAAATCTATGGCATGTTAGATTCATCTTCTGATTATATAATATTGTTTTCATCAATTTTCACTAACCAAAATATTATTAAAAAAACTAATAAAGTTGAGGATGTAATGTGAAACACCATAAAAAGAGTACAAATTTTATCCTGATAGGTTTCTACTATGTTGGTCAACCAGAAATGGTGTGATCACACTAATAAGGGTGAATTTGTTTAATTGAATTATCACTTATTAAAACCATTCCCATTTCATAAAAGTATACCAATATGGTGAAATAATCTTTCACCCATTTCCAAATATTATTTTCATGTAAGTAATTAATTTAGGAAAGAAAAATAGTAGGTAACACTAGGATATGATAAAAGGATTCACCTCCATTATAGATTACTATATCCCAAATGTATGGTGAATGATATCCCAGTACCACACAAGTTATATTATATTATCCAGTTCAATATTAGCTAAGGGGATATTCACTAATCTATACTCCTTGAGCCGATTAGTTAAGATACAATCACCAACTTGATAATTTTAACCATTGGTAGTAAAACCTCTCCCGATTAAAAAATAAATATTTGTATTGGATCCTCTGTTATACATGGTCAACCAAAAATAATAGGTCCCTATTTTGCATAATGAACCTAATAACCTTCTTCAAAGGGATAAACTCTCATGTTTTACATCAAAATTCATGAGAAATTATAATATATACACATAATAGGAATGTTTTTTCAATTAAATATTATGATATATGTAATCATTGAATGGTATTATCGCTATTATTTTTTATCATCCTAAATGATAATCAGTATATTCATGTTAGTATCTTTATTTACTAATTTGTATTTAATGAAAAATGATATTATTATCAAAAAATTGTTGGGTAACTCTATTCATCATCACACAAAATTTATAGAATAACCTCCATACCAAATATATCACTTCTATCTACAGTATTTTTTCCCATAAAATATTTTTATTCTTATCATCTATCCTTTATATTGTTTTCGTAAATTAAATAAGAAAATAACAATAACCTATTTATTTCAATTCTATATAATTTTTGGTCTTCAAAAATTATTACATTGGATCATATGTATTAACTTTTAATCCTCCTAAAGACCCATTGTTTATATTCTGATGCTATTTATATTTTTCGTCAATTCATCTTTAATTCTCATCAAAAAAAATTATTTCTATTCATAATTTCATTTTCAGGATAACAAATAGTGATATAGTTTATATGAAATGAAATTTGTGAAAATTAGTATATATTTATCATACCATGTGTTCAATGGGGAATCTCATATCATGTAATTTAATAGTAAATAATATGACTCCAACATATTGTTTTTCCTTCAAGGAATTACCCAAAATCATGATGCTTTTCTGAAAAACTACATTCATAACACACCCAGGTGTGACCCTCATCTCATACATTGTTTAACATATTCACGTCCCAACCCATATCTCTTATTGATTTACATATAATATCTATTATCATTGTGATATTTAAAACTCTAAATATGAATATAGATTCTTCAAAATTCATTTACATTTTAAATCATTGCTTGAAACATGATTATAATTATAGTTGTGATATTTGAGTCACTAAATATAATATCAATCATCATAGAAATTTAGTCTTCTTCAAAAAAATTCATAATGGAAATATCACATTTTGGGAAATGGAATGACCTATACTTACCATTTTCTCAGTCCTTGTGTATTACTTAGAACTCTAAAGAACCCCTTATATATCTCAATGAAACTTAACACATTATCATTCTTTATATCAAAGTAATACTTACATAATAGTCATTTTTAATTTATTAATCATAGTTAAAATTCTTAAGTTTACAAATTATTTATTTGAATGACAATTAAATATAGGATAGTTGAACATTATGTTTGAGGTGTTCACAAAATTTCTATTGTTTTCACTCGAATACATTTAAATTTTTATAAGTAACATTTATGTATTATATTGAAATTTAATAGGACATTTCTAATTAAATAGACAATGTCCAAAATAAATCTTATGTATCATGTATTTATCTATATTTCAAAATTATACATTACATAAAGAGTCTTACATGTAGGGGAAATTTTCAAATCCCTAATAACCCTAAACATATAATTTTACAATCCAACTCGAGACTTATTCACAACTTCTCAAACACTTTATATTAGGCGTATTCACCAGAGTAGAGCTAACTAGATTTGAAAAATTAGAGGGTATGGCTTTTCCATCGGTATCATTCATGTTCAGCTCTATATAAGATAGCTATAAGACCATCCATGTGAAGGTGGAGTGCTGATATCATGACATGTGCTAGGGAGGAGTATTTCCAAGTTGTCTTGTCTTGGTGATTCCCTCAAATAACTATGGGTCATGTAATTGTATCTAAGCCTTTGGGTCTTGTAAAGGTTCCACATCACCCTTTGAAAGGTGTATTATCATAATAACAATAATAATGAAGGCCTTAATTCCATATGGTAATATGCCTTTTTCAATATCATCTTTATTCCCATTATTGGAAATAAAATAAAATGAACATGATATAGTGTGCTATCAATTATCGTAATGAAATTTTCCATCAATTTTTCCACCTTAATTCAATATAAGAAATTATTAGTGTTAAAAAAATAGGGGTCAATATATACTACAATATTTTTTGTAATCTATGTAGGATATGATAAAAAGAGAAAATAATTTTTATAGGTGATTCTCACATAATTCAATGTGACTGAAGTTATAAAATATATTCTCATGATGTTTTCATCTTGAATTCTTTCACTCATATCAACACAAAAACTAAATACATCCAAAATAATTGAATGTTTAACTTTAAAATTTTATCCTTGAGATTCTAACATTTGCAAAAAAATTGATCAGTTTATTAAATTTGCATTAAAATAGAAAATTATTCTTTCAAAATAGAGAAAATATAATGTGAATATATACATTTGTGATTACATATTAAAAAAAATAATTCCACCTTCTCAAGAAATATAAGATTTTGTTAGTTTCTTAAACTTCTCTTGCTCAAGGTATTGTTTATAGCATCAATTAATAAAGATTTATATCTCTATAAAATATAATTTAATATAATAAGTTTTGATTTATTTCCAAAATAGGGGCTTCCCTAAATCATGGAATAGTTATTTCATCCTCCCCATGTTTTATTTGTCCCTTTAAATATTTCACCACCTTGAATTCCATTCATTAAATGATTAGACACCGCATATATGTGAATATGGTGGAATTAATCAAATCATTACATAGAAAAATAGGTCTATAGTTTTTTTCCAACAATGATACTCCTTTATATTATGCTTTAAATTTGAGGTTACTCTTCATTCTTTCACCTGTAGTTTTCCAAGTAGAAATCATTGGATTCATCGCCATATTTCCATTTTCAACTACATAATTGCATGAAACTTCATTTTTTCCATCACAAAATAATGAAAAACAATATATTTAATCCTATGTTAACTTCCTTCGAATAACTATTTGGACAATCAGTATGAAAAAACATTCCCTTCAGACATGACCATCTTTCTTACCCCACCCTAATAACATCTAAAAAACTATAGGATTTCATATTTTTGATAAAATGTAATGAAATTTTAGTTCTTTTCCATGCCAAGTTAATTTTTTAAAAATATCTCTTATTGTTCTTTTTTCATTTCCCATATTTCTTTTTTATTTACAATTAAGATGTCCAAGTGTTTATAAATTATTTGAAGATGTGTTTAGCCTGCATAGATCTTCCATAATGTATATTGGGATTACCCTCTACCAAACTAATCATCATGTATCATTCATGGATTCATTATATAATTTGTTTATTTTTATTTCCTCAATTAGTAATGAAGTCCATTCCATATTTACCGTGTACTGTGGTATTTCAAATTATAATGTAATAGATTCAATTTCTTCTCATTGTTGATGAATTATTTAATGTCACATTCAGTTTTATTTGAACTAAATAAGTCTTCTATTTATTACCGAATTGATACTCACATACACATCTCTTAATCTTCTGATTATTTCATGTATTACAAAAAAATCATTAGACATATTCATGTTTTATTTTAAAGTGAATAAATTTTCAAAATGAACACATAAATAAACAATTCTATAGATATTTTTAAAAAATATTTTTGATATATATAAATTATTTTATTTGCCTAGGAATAATTATTTACCTTAAATTTTTCCTACATTAAATAAAGTTCCCTTTTTTACTTCATAATTAAAAAATTTATTTAAATAATCTTGAACATTATTCCAAAAACTACCATAACACATGAAGTATCTAACATGCCTTATTTATCTCTTTTGACATAAATTTCTAAATATTTAGAAGCTAAATTTTTTTGGGGTTATTAAACAAATATTTATGGAGTATTTTGGAGATAATATTTGTTGACATTTTCTAGTATCCACTATAGTTATGCTATTTAGTTTAACATCATTTTACATAAACTACATTTCTTCAGATCTAGTTGTATAACCTACAAGAAGAGTGATTACATTGTTGTCTATATAATAATTTATTGGATTAAAAATTACCTTTTGGAATGATATTTTAATAGATTGATTAATAACCTATTTCACTATCCTATTAAATAAATATATAAATATTTTTAAATAATGATCCTTCTTCGATGCATGTGGAGTATAAAAACATTTATTATATTCTATTGAGTTATTATGAGGTGTCACTACTCGATTTGTTAACATAAATTCTTTCTATAGATAATTAATGTTGATGATATTTTCATTCTATCCTCATTTGATTTCACCATCTCTTCAAACCCTCTTATTATTTATAATATAAACCTCATACATTAGGTTATTTTATTAAATATAAATATCATGATCCCAATTCCTATATTTTTGGATACCAAGTTGGGGATCCTTTACAATAATTGACACATCCAATAGATTTATATATTCATCATGTTTCATCATAGATTTCAGGAGTCTGTTTATTCTCAAACATAGGAAATATTTCTTCTATTTTAAAATTTATGTCCCCTGTGATTCTAACTTGTTTAAAGATACTAACACACATTAACATGATTTATTTCAAAAAATTTACCTATTTTTTTTATTCTTCACCAATTTGGGTGATATCCTTTTTCATTATTCTAAATATGTAAAAAAATAAAAGTTACAATTTATTTAAGATAAGTATATAGTATTTATTTTAAAGTATCAGTTGATTTATCTTTTGAATCCCCATATATGTAAACTTACACACTTTTGATTGGTTCCTCAATATGATAATTTTGAGATGAATATTTATTTACCTATTCCTTATATAAATATTGTGAATCACACGACGTAAATGTGTTTCACCACTTCGCATTAGTATATTATTCAACTCCATAAAATCCATAAAAGCTTGGTTCTATTTCACCATGATAATAATGTGTGGAAACAAATTTTCTTCATCTATTATCATGGAGGATGAATCATTTATTTTCATCATCTATTTCATCATTTTATTCTATATGGTCTTGGAGGATAAATGTTTCTAATTTTTTTTACACAACTTGTCTCCATGTTTTCAAATTATAATGAATTTATAAAGATAATATATAAATTTAAATATCATTAAATGTTGATATTACTGATAATCCAATCATATTTTGAACCATATCTTTGATACATATTTGTTTTAGTAGGATTGGTGCAACCAAACTATATTTATGGGTGAATTAGTGTGAAGTTTTTTTAACCAATTAAAACATTTCTATTGTCTTAAATACAAACCAATTTATTGATTGGATATATCACCCATTTTCACTATTGGGTTTTAATCAATTCATTAATTATTGAATGAAAAATAACATGGAATATAATGATTTATTATGGAGTTTTCCCTCCATGATGGATGAATACATCCATGATGTAAGTTGGTTATTATCACATTCACACAAAACATATTGTTTTTATTAACATAATCATTAAGCAAGGTAATGTCATTTAACATTACTCTTAGAATGATCCTGGTACTATAGTACCACATATGTGCTAATTTTAAGTTTTTTCACCGGCCAAGAATCCACATAAAAAATAATCGTCTGAACAAGCTAATCTAGGATGTTTTATTAGAGGGTTATTATAGGTATCTCTTTAGAATCATATTCTAATATTTTTCAATAATATATATCAATATAAAGTGATTGTATTCAATTCTTCCAACTGTATGATATATAAATGTTTTCAGATCTCTATCTCAATGATTAATTATGTAATGAGTATCAATTATGTTTTCTTCTCACTATTCTTCTTATTTTTTCTAGAATGATAATTAGTAAAAACAAAGAGGAATATATATCTCTCTCTATCTCTCCCATTGTCTCCCTTTTTCTACAATGATGGTTAATATTCTAAAAACAATGTCATATATCACTTTCTTTGACATGTAGAATGTGAAGATTAACTATATCATCACACTTATTTCTTCAATAAGAAATATTTTCTACTCCTTTTTCTACTCTTTAGATTCTCTACATTTATCCCTGATATTATTTTCATTCATAAAATTTGTCTACCCTTCAACATCAACATTTAAATTCTCTGTAATTTTTAATTCGAAAATTATTTAAAGTGATCAAATATACGATCTTAGGTTTATCCTAGAGGTTTGGTTCAATATAACTATATAATATCCATAATTATATTGGATTTATATTTAATAATAAAAAACACCTTCAGGTAAAAACTTCACATCGTCCGGAAAACATGTAGTAACACAATTTTGGATTGAGGAAATTCAT
This sequence comes from Viscum album, assembly GCA_963277665.1. Lineage (NCBI taxonomy): Eukaryota > Viridiplantae > Streptophyta > Magnoliopsida > Santalales > Viscaceae > Viscum > Viscum album. The sequence continues at coordinate 1,703,645,302 of OY728143.1, read as the reverse complement.
CACAACATGACATATATTGATCATACCATGGCTAATTCATGGAATATCCAATCATGATGTGAAATGATCTATAGTCTCATTCCATCGTGGTTCTAATCAATTAATTCACGACTCCATAGTGTGGATATTTCCAACATCATACTCTTCATGACACACCATAGTGTGGATATTTTCTCACTATTTGATTACTTTATTTAGATAAATAAATTCATTAATAGTTTAATTATTTTAAATAAACATTAGGAACATGATATTGAAGATACTGAATATGAGTAAAACCTCCTCCCAATTCCCCAACATCATTGACTTTCAGAGGAACCATGATTATAATCATAATCAAGATATTCAAAAAATGGAATAATGTATTATGAATATTTGAAATATATCCTTATTCAAAATAATTAAATATAAAAATTATATATTTTTGTAAGTGGAAAGGAAGTCATATGTCATTATAAAACCCCTCAAAATTAATAAAAAGGAATGGGAATCAAAATATATCTCAATTCAACGAAACTATTTCAAAAAAATTTTATCAATATTACTATTACATTTCTAATATTACTCATTTAAATATATCACTAAAAATTATTTATTTTTAAAATTGTCACTTTAGATTACACATACTCAATATATATATACCCTTTATTTGTAAGAATTTTTCAAAATTTTGACTATCTAATCACTGTGACTTTAAAAAACAACCAATAATTATTAAGATAATGAAATTTATTTTTTAGAGACTATTTTATTTTTAAATGAACATCTAATTAAGACAATTAAATATGGGGAAGTTAAATTTATGTATTATAATGATATTCCATGTTAAATTCTAAATTATTCATTTCATATTTATAATTCCTCTTACAAATAATATGTGTCTCCATGATTCCAAAATAAGGGGAAACATTACACCGACATATTGATTTCTTTGTAAAATCTCGGATAAATTACATCCCTAAATTTCACCATCCTTATACATAACTCTTCGTAACTTATTAAAACCATAAAATTAATTAGTATTAACAAGAGATAAACCTCGTTCATTGAAAAATTAAATTAAAACAATTTTACATCACATAAATTAATTATATTTTATTTAAATGGCCCCTCATTATCTTATTAAATATAGTTCTTAAAATAGCATGTAAGTATCATCTTCATGTAATATTATTCATAAAAATTTTATAATAAATAAAATTTAACATCATATCTATCATTATAAAATAATTAAAAAATACATACTATTAATGATTCTTTAAACATTGTGGGATAAATCATAAAGTACATAAACTATCTATTCCCATGATATAACAAGAAACCATAAGCTCAACTTCAAACCAGCCACACCTGAATAATATTCTTCATGATATATTATTATTAGTAGCAACTCAAACATTTCATAAAACATTTCAATATATGAATGGATCTCAAATATTATCTAATTTCATATCATTTTTTCATATGAATAATTTAGATACATACTACCACACTCTAATGTGTTTCTCTAACACCCATTCACTATTAATAATTCAAAATATAATGAAAAAAAAATCTCTTTTTTACATTAGTATATGAACATGGGTACTCTAATATCCTTCTATGATTTTATTCTCAACTCATATTATCATAATTTTCCTTGAATTCAATCTCCCTAACAAATAATACAAGAAACACAATGTGACTTCAACATACTACTAATACCAAAAAATTATATCCAAATTTTATATAATATAATTTTAATTTCTCTATAACAAATATAACAACTAAATTTCCAAAACAAATATTATAAAGTACCAATTTTAGATCTATTAAAAAATTAATCCATACATTTTTATATTGGATTTGATGTATATCCATTTTATATTTCATTTGGCCATATTCAATTCATTGTGTTTATGATTTTTTATATTAAGAACCTCTAATATATATATATATATATATATTCTAAAATTCATGACATTTATGTCTTATATATTTTATATAAGAACCAAATTCAAGATGTACTTATTTCCATCCCTATGGTTTTACCATAAATTCGGATTTTTTACCTATATTCTACAAAAAAATATACAGGTTTTAGTAAATATTTTTCAAATAAAAACTATAAGGTCCCCAACACCAGTCTCCCATTGTTAGGTTTTTTAATTACAAGAAATAAAATTAGAAGATATTACATTTCCATGATATATTCCTCATATGTCATTAGGATACTAGATACATATATTAATAATAATGTATAATATTATGAAATAAAATACATGTTACTTAAGAATTATTTTTCAATTTTTTAGTATTACACCATCAATTATATCATTAGAAGTTAATATATAGTAATATTATTCAATACCTGGGTAAAAGGGAAAACGTAAAAAAGTTGTGAAATCAGATATTTATTACGGGCTTGCATATTTTTGAAGTAAGCAATTAATAATAATGGAATAAATAATTAAGTGAGAATAAATAAAAAAATTATCCCAAAAAATGGACACATATTGATAACATAATCCATAGATGACATGATAATGGATATAAATAATAACATGGATATAAATAAGTGATCCCATAATAATGGAATGCGTAATGATAGTTATCACTAAAATACCATCAATAACTCATTCAGTGACATCGTACATAAATTTAAATGAATTCAACAAATACTCGAGATAGTATGTCTCATGATACTGATCGATTCATTGATGGGATACATACTTATAGACTCAAACAATACCCTAATAATTCAAGATTCATTCATCATATTACTAGACATAATAAAAACAATAATGTTCTCTAAGGAATATCACTCATAAAAAGATGTGGATAGTAATTATTTATTTATATAGAGATAATATGTATAACAATTTTCGTGATTTTACCAACCAAATTAATGTTAGGTCTACCCTTTATATTTCTTTTCACTCTAAAAATTTGAGTTTAAGGTACTCAAACTATATAAGATAAATGGATTTATGGTAATGATAACATTCATTCTTCTAAAATTTAATTTTATGGATATTTAGGTGAATACACTTTACTTAGATTAATGATGTATAATTTACTCACACTATATAGGATTGATTGACATAAAGTGAAGAAAATATATTGAAATTTTTATAGAAGAAATAATATTGTATATTCCTATTATTTTGTATCATATTATTAAAAATTAGGCATTCACAATGATTAAATATGTTCCCTTATCATGTTTAGAATATGGTGTTTTATTTATCAGGTACATATAAATAGTTACATGGTCAATGTTGTTTAAATGGTCAATACTTGTATTTAGATATTTGGAGCTAATGTTAATGTATATTTAACTATAAATGGTTCCATAACTCTACTATTTTACTTCAGTACTGATGTCGTAATGGCTTGTAATGGCGAAACACCATATTATAACTAAGGGATTTGGGTTTTATCACGCTAAAATTATTTTGTGAAAATAATAAGGGTTAAAAAGGGATTTTTATTTAAAATATAATTTTGGGTTTAAAAAACATAGATTAATATTTTTTGGTATCATGTATTGTATAAAAACTAAATGAGACAGTTGGGATGGACATAGAAAATCAGAGGTGAAATTTTTTCATTGATGTACACATAGAGGATAAAAAAATATATTTCATATAAAATTAATTTTCAACCAGAAAAATATATTGCAGTGTATTTTTCATTAAATTAATTTATTTAATTGACCATGTAATGTTTATTTCTACACTAAATTTAATCCATGTATCTCTCAATATAATAAAATTTATTTTTTCTTCCTTCATTGGATATACAATGTTATTCTCAAACTATGTAAATCACTATGTTCGAATTTCATTCTTTTTGACAATTTTAGCCTCTACATTTCACAACACACTGAACACATGATCACAATCCTTCCGTAGGTATGGTTCAATATTATATATAAGTTTTCCTTAATATAATAAATACATGACATACAGAATAATTTTTTATCATGGGAGAATAAAAATTCCCTTCCTCCTATGAAAATATTGGAATTACAATGAATTATGAATGATGTATAATGCGTGTAAATTGGTTAATAAAATACATGGAATATCGTAAGGTTTAATTACTATGACATAATCATAATATTTTAATAATAACAATGAAATATAAATCTATAATTTAATAGAAATGTAGATAGGAATTGGAAAGTGATAGAAAAAGGACCCTCATTTTGGTATGGTAATAATATACAAAAATAGTAACATGAGGGTGAATGAGTTATATTTTTTGAATTAAAAATAAATTGGATATATATATATATTATTATAGTATATAAACATAAAATGGGAATTTATAAGATATTATAAAAAGTAATTTCAACAAGAAGAAGATGGGACATGAATCAAAAACCCATCCATAATTAAGAATTATGGAAAAGAACACTACCAATTGACCACATAAATTATTCATGATTATAGTGTAAGAAATGGGAGAGACTCTTTTAAAAATTAGTGAATAAAAAATATCAGACATGGTGTGGGAGAAATCAAATGATAGAATTATCATTTATAGGGTTGATGAGTGTAATTTCATGTAATAAAGTGTTGAATATTTTATTTTCACGTTATTTTAAGTGGTCTTCTACTCTAATTGTTTGAAATTGACTCCCATAATCATCCACTATAATATTTAGATAACAAATTCATTATTGGGAACCAAATTTTCTAACTTTTTCAATGTTTTCATATATTGTGTTCATTTACTATATATGATCCACCAGCATCAAGGTTGAGTGTTCAGTTCCCCATGCCTTCTATATCTCATTTTAAGGGTCTTGTGAATTGATGTCCACTATTAGAACACCCCCTTAATTGAATTTAGGGGGTGGAACAATTCTCCTTATGTGAACATAAAGACAGTGGTTCCTACTTGTGTTTGACAAGATGAAAGCGGGGGAGAGATTGGTATTCCACAACCGTGGGACATTAGAATCCCCATAGAAGTTTTTGAACTGAGAAATGATGTCATCCACATATTTTACTAGTAAATTATCAGGGTGGATCATGACATGGTCCCTACTCATAATTGGGGAAGAAAAAATAAATCCAAAAAATAGGGGGTATCCCCATTATAATTAAAGAGGCTTTTATGAATTCCTCTTATAGGAATTTGTTTCGCCTATATAATATAATAGATTTTTAATGGATTCTAACAATTCACTTTGAGGGATACAAGGTTTGAATGACTTTAATTCCTAAGTGGGTGAGTTATTTAAAATTTTTGGTCCCTTATATCTAATATATATATATAGTTAACATTAACATATATATATATTTGTCTTCATATTTCACAATATTTTTTGAAAAATATCAAATTTTATCCATTAGATAATTTCAACATCTTAATTTAAATTATGTAATTCATTTTATCAAGTTCATATTCTAATTATGAGAATGGAATAATTTTTATAAATACTTCTAAAAACAATTTTTATGTGATAAATGTTACTCAAAACAACTACATTCCTATTCCACTGGATAAATAATTTTTCATATAAATAAATTATCCAAATTTTAAATAAATTTCATGATAATTATATTAAAAATATATGAAATAAATTTCCAAATAAATATAGAGAATTTTTTTAAAAACATTATTTCTTATAAATTAATTTTTGTAAAAATTTAAAATGAATTCATATAATTTCAAATGATGGACATAAAATGTAAAATCTTTTATGCTTATTTAAACATTCATTTTGAAATTAGTTATAAAACAATACTTTTATTTTAAAAATATTTTAAAAACCATTTTAAATTATTAATTTTTATAATCACCTAATGAACATTAGAGAATATATGGAATTACAAAGTATATAATGAGTTATTGGATTATTTTCAATGGCCACATGATACAATTGCTATTAAAATATTTAAAATTAAACTCTAAAAATTATATTTCTATAAGTAAATTACAGTTAAAATTCCCATATAATAATGAAATGGTAAATATGGGAAATACAGTTACCTTGGAATCATAAATTACTGTAATGATATTTCATACAAACATTTTAAGATACTATTATTATTGTAACATATATTGATATAATTTCACTATAAAACATAGTTTAAAAGCTTAATTTATTATTATTACAAATAAATTTATGCGAGAAAATGTATATACAAAATAAAAATATAGAAATATTTGAAATTAAATCCATAATGTATTATAAAATCAAAACATCAGGTTAAATTATATCTTCATACCATTAAATGAATTTCATGAGATCAGGCATTTATATGTAAACAATATATAAAAAATTATTCTATTTCTTACATACAAATACAAAACATATACATAATAATTGTTAAAAAAATAACTTTTATACCTTTATATTATAACCATAAAATAGTTTTTTTAATAAAAAAAATTTCATTTTTTGTTCTACATTTCATATCAAAAATTCCTATTATAATTATATATTTTACCATATCCTATACATTTGGATATAATATTTATATACTATTACATTTAGTCAAAATAAAATAAAGCTTATTAAATTATTTAATTAATATATAGAAATTTCTATTATTTTTGTAATAACATTTTATGTGGAATAGAAAGATAATTATATCACTTAGTCATGAAATTTAATTTTATTAATTGTAATTTTATTCAAAATTAAATAAGGATAGTGTATATGATTTTATTATATCTTACTTGATCAATATATTGAAAATGTGTTTACCTTATCATATTCACTTATTAAATAGAAATATTATTGTGTATGATTGTTTCGTCAAACTAAAATGTAAAAAAAATCATCATTCAAAAATATTAGAAAAATATTTAAAAAACAAGTCATTTTTAATTACATTTAATATTTATAGCATCAACTTGAAAGAGATACATAGAAATTAATCATCAGTGCATTGAAATATTAAAAAATCCATTATAACAGTACAAATTAGTAATAATCCCAAACCCTAATCTACGTATTAGTTAAAAATAATCATTATGACCAATATATAAGACATATAACCTATTATAAAATTTTATAATTAATGGGTTTGATAATAAATAAATAAATTCATTATACCTATATGGCATGGAGAGGTTGAGATTTCTAATCAATGCATATTTACTATATTGGATTTCAGGGGACAATTATGTGGATCACATAGCTCTAATAAATCAGAAACTTAATTTAAAAAACTAAATTATATTGAATAATAAATTTTTATAAATATATTTCCAATAGAAAAAGTAATAATCAAATATTAATTAATTATTAAAAAATATAAAAAGTAAACAAATTATTATTTTATATTTATATTCATCATTAAATATATGAATGTATAAATAAATTTTTGATTACCGTAAATTATAAAATGAATTAAGGGTTAGATTTTTGATTGTGTAATTTCAATTTTGTAATAAACATGGGTTTCTTTTGTTTTTAGGCCTTCATTCGGCCTTTTTTTATCAGTATTTTATTATTTATTGCTGGGGTAATGTCTCAGGTAGTTTCCTTTTTCTTTTTGGGTGTTTTTTAATCATATAATGGGGTGTATAGTTTGAGAATGGCTAGTATAAATTGTTCAATTTTCATATTAAATAGTGCATCCTTTTGGAGGGAAGAAGTGGGTGTCCCCCATTTAGGACCAAATTAGATATAATCGTTTGATATTATATAATAAAATTTATAACATAGGACAGATATAAAAGCGTGTTCATTGTGTGGTACATTGAGCCATGCATCACTATAATAATACCCTAACTCATGCCATTAAATCTGATTTTTTGAGCCAAAATACCTCATTCATTCTTCCATGAATGCAAGAGTCTCCCAACTACAAATAAGGGTAAACAATTAAATATGTGGGGAGATAATACCCTCAATATCATATTGTTTCATAAATCATATAAAAAATAATAAAACTGAAATTCATCACTATAAAAATTATGCAACATAATTTAATATCTGATGGAACATCTGGTATGCATATAAATAATTTTCCTTCCATCGCGAAAATATAAACGTGAGTATACGTGTAATAATTAATCAAAATAAAACTCAATAGAAACTCACATTAGTTTTTTCATGTCCCACCACCAGCTCCATGATCTTCAACTCAACATTCCTCCACAAGTTCCTTTCAAAATCCAGTATCCTTATACATGATGTCTCCAAGATAAATGAAATTCTTGTGCATGGAGTGATTATAAAACATCACCATAAAATTGCCAATTCATTCTAAACATGACTTCACATGCATAATAGTATAAGTTTGGATAAAAAAAGAGATTCATAAAAAAGTAATCAGACTATACCAAGAATCCATATAATAAAAAATCTGATTTGAACCCATCCTTGTACCTTCATTTTCTCTAATTATTAAGAATGAATGACTCTCCATTTAAACATAAAATAATATTATATTATCCTTGAGGATTCTCAATAGCAACATAATCCTTAGTACACTAGGTCCAAACATAATTATACATCATTTCTTATTGTTATCTCTATGTTCAGGTGAACTCTACATTATTGAACATATCCTCCCATGATTAAAACTACATAATTCCATCATCCCATAGGCTAGGAAACAATACACCATCACCACCCATCATCCAGCCAAGTGAAATAAAAATTTCTTAAGAAATTAAAAACACACACTCCCCCTCGGTGGTCTCCATGATGGATGTAAATCCTAAACATTAACCATTATCCTATTAAGATATGGAGTTCCACTAATCACAAGTGACATATTGAAGACACCAAAGGAAAATGATAAATTCTTGGTTCTTAAGAGAATGTTGGTGGATGATTTTACATTAGAAATAAGACTTAAAATCATAACAAGATATAAACTCCCAAGTCAATCTAAATCATTCATGAGACCAAAAATACCATTGAATAGAAATGTCAAATTATAATAATATGGTAACACTAAAAAATAGAGGCATCTTACCAAGGAAAAAAAGAGAATAAACCCCAATAGAAGCCAATTTTGAATCATTATATGAAGATGTGTGATTAGCTCCATGCTCTAACTATAAGGAACCGGCCTTAAAACATTACATAATCTCGAATTAAATAATAACTCACATTGAGGATCTTTTTAGGTTTAGAGTTTTAGAGAATTATAACATAACTATTTCATCTCAATGATTACAAAGTAGACACATCTACTCAGTTTCCATTTTTTCACAAAATAAAAACTCTGGAACAAAAGATTCATGTCTAGTTCCATGTTTTAGACAACATGACATTTCCTTGATCCAATCCTTGACCCTATTCCAATTTATGTCCTCTGAAAGACATTTAAAAACTTGGGATGAGCATAAAAAGCTGAGTAAGGGATATAAAATATGGAAAGAAAATATTAGTCCATGTATTCATAAGAATAAATGAAATCATACTTTACTCATAAAACATAAGAACTTTAACATATCTCATGAAATCATAAGATTTATGAACAACTCATAGAAATCATAATACATAAAGGTAACTAGATGAATTCATAACATTATTACATAGGGAGTAACCCTCATGGTTATGTTTGGAATACCCATTGTAGTATATTCCCAAAATCTCTTCAGAGAAACCTTAGCGTTTAACTCCTTCGTGTTACCCAATGAATTAGAGAGCTATCTTGAGCTCACCCGCCCTTAGTTTATCACGGAACCACCTTACTTCATAAAAAATTCCCAAGAACCATTACATAAACATAACACATTACTTAAGCATAATGGAAAGATAACATTCCCACATTGCAATAACAATAAAACCTTTTAAGATATTGAAATAATAAATCCATTCTAAAAACCCATTTTCAATACCAAAATACGTAAAAAGAGTATATTGTATTTATTTTCCTTTTAAAAACATTAAGGCTTGTTAAGGAAGCTAAATACCAAATAATACTCATGGCGGCAGAAAAGGTCATTATCACTGCTTACGTAAAAAAAAGAAACATTTTTTTTGTCGTTTAGTAATACACTTAGTAGATAAAGGATTCCCTTTGAATGAAATGAAAATTCAAAAGGTTTTTATACACCGTATAAAAGAAGGTTATGTATAAATCAATGGATGCATCAATTAAATATTATTGAAACGAAGTCCCGTACAGGGACGGTATCCTTATATTAAGGATAAATCAATTACATAATTATGTGTGACAAATATAAATACACCCAATATAAGTGGATGTTAAGTATAAAAAAATCATAGTTCATCCACACATATTCATAGTATGATATAATCTAGAAGTAGAGGTTTAACCCAAATATTTTAAATTGGGGTAAGAAGTTTCCTTACAGAAATTCGACAGCCTAACGGCGTCACTTTAAAATTCAGAAAATGAGTTGATGAGAGATAAAAATGGTATCTCATCACTTGGACATAAAATTTAAATAAATAAGGACATTTAATAACATATCCCGACATAAGAATATGCAAATTAATAGACCTAATAAAAATAAGTCTTTTAAAAAGAGGAGGGTGAAAGGTTCCCTTACCGATTTGGGTAACTTTCGAAATATACACCACATGAAAGAAGGAATATACAATTTTGATGTAAATACCCATAAATAAAAATATATTACACAAAGATTAGAATAATGGGTAGTACATACACCAATCAAAGGAGATAGTGACAAATATAGCATGAATCTCATGGGAATAAATAGTGAGATAAAAATCCCTTATCTTATTGTAAAAAATCGAGTCATATGACAAAAAGATAAAAAGAACAAAATGAAACACATAATACCATTAATATAAATATAATCATGATAATATATATCATATGTAATTACACAATACACCAGATTCAATAAATAATTGGTGAACAATGGAAATCTCACTGAATTAAAAGTGAGATAAAAAATCCCATTACTTCAAGTCTGACTTGTCTTATTCGTTTCTTTATATTCCAGAATAATAAACCTTGGTCAATTTAAAATTTATTAAGGTCATCCTTTAAATTTTATTATTCAATTCATATCACATATTATCATGTTATAATAATTATTTAATTATGTGAGTTTGTATCATACGTTTGTCGATATTTGGTACGTGAGTCAAAAATGAACTTGTTTGAAGAGAATTGTCGATGTAGTTATAAGTACATCATCTCCAGAATGGTGTTCATGATTTAAATATCATATATATCCAGTATATATGTATTTAATAATATTCCATAATGTTTGGAGATAAGAAATTAAATGTACTGTTCATGGAGACGGTAGGTCGTACGTACACATTAACGTTACTTTCCTTTTTTTGTCATATTAAAAGAATTAAAACTAAATGAGACATATATATTATAATTCCGGTATATTATATATTTATATAGGTAACATAATTTCAATAATTACATTCTTTATAAATTCCATGTCTGGTATGAACGAGTCACATCACTTGAGGGGGTTGTTGTCCACACTTCCTCACATGAAATTATCGCATTTGCGCAACATAAAAAGAATAAAGGTATGTTTTAAATATAAGAATACATAATAATAGAGAGGACATAAATATAATATATATCATATATAAATATAGTTCCATCATAATTTCCATCATGAGATGTGTTAAAATATTATTGAACAATAATTGTTTTGTGAGGCAGTAATTCACCACCCACAGAAACAGTATGTTTTTTAACCATTATACGGAGGTGTGGGTGATTGTAGGTATAATCCTTATCATTAAAACATACTAGTATATTTAGGATACTGGTTTTATTATGGAATCAAATAATAAGAAGATAGTGGTGAGTGAAGAAGGAAAATAAAAGAATGAAACTTGAGAGAAGACATTACCTCTAAATCGGGTAACTCTTTTTGATATGAGCCAAAGGCTTATTTGGAAAGACTTATGCCCAAAGTTTGGCTTCTTGGAGTAATAGAGGGATGTGGAGAGATAATATGAGAATATGTTGGACGATCCAAGAGCTTGAGGGGTATGGGTAAGGGGGTATAGTTGGGGGCCTTTTACAAGAGGGAGAAGGGTCACTTTTGGAAAGTCTTGAAATGTTACTTTATTATAAAAGGGGTTTTCGGATTTTAAATGTCCCACAATGATATATTTTGAGTATAAGGTGATAAGGGTTCTAAATACACCAATAAAATAGGTTTTTAACAAGTTTAAGTCTTAGATTTTACCTTATGTTTTCATTTTATTTAAATCGTTCATTAATGAGGTAATCAATGCATCATCATGGCGTCGTAAATAAATTTATTTATTTAATGTCTAAAAATTATAAAAAAAATTATCACGATGTAGAAAATATTTTTAGATTTAAAATTATTATTTATAGTCTAATAGATCATTTATGTAAACAAAATTAAAATTGTTTTACTTAGGGTATACAAACCTTTGTTATATTTCTCTTCTTTTGAAAAAATAAGGTCATAAATGTCACTTTCACACCCATGTGACTCCATGGGCCCTAAATTTAGGTAAAAAGCTTCCCATGGTCGGCCATGACTCAAAAAAGAAAATTTGGACACATTTTGGGGTAATTTTATATTATTATGATATTATTTTATTACCCTTTACTAACAGATTACTAATTTATCAGGATAATTAAAAATAATTACCGTCGTTACTATTCGTAATGTCCAAAAACAAAAGAGTCTAAATTAAATAATTTGGACCCGTTGATTCCAAATATGGAAGTTATTTTACCAAATTCCAAATATAGATATTGCATAAATTAATTTGAAAATAATTCTCATTGTCAAAACCAAAGATGGGTTTTTAAGAAGTAAAATTTATCAAAAGATTGACTTGTTTTTACATCCAATTGAAATGTGAAATTACTTCCAATGACCAAAATTGTATTAGTGATAAAAACAAAATTCAATTACACTTTAAAACCAATTAAAAATACCATCTAACTATATTATTAAATTAGATGAAAAATAATTTTTGAAGTAAAATGTAGTATTTTTCACTATTCATTAAAAATGATCATTTGTCAGAAAAATAACAAAAATTTATCCAAAGTAAATTTGATATTCCAAATTCAAAAAAAATTCCATTTTACCAAAATTTGAAACATATACGTTTCATTAATTAATTTCATAATTAATTCACACTTTCAAAACAAACAGTGTGTTTTTAAGGAAGAATATCTATCAAAAGATTTACACTTATTTATGTCCAATTTCAATGTCAAATTAAATCCAATTAACACTATTGGATTAAATGTTAAAAAAATATTTCAGCTAAAAATTAAACCCAATTAAAAATATAATCTAACCATATAAATAAATTATATTAGAAAGGAGGTTTTGAATTAAAATACACAATTTTTACTATTCATTAAAAATGAACTTTATCAGAAGAATAACAACAATTTACACAAAGTAAATTTTGATGTCCCGATTCTAAAGAAGGATTTTATTTTGTCAAATATAACATATAAAATTGTAAAAATTAGTTTTAAAAATGGTTCTCCATCAAAATGTGGTTAATCTACCTTTTAAAGAACATTAGAATATTTATGGTTAAAATCGAATTCTTTTCTAATTTTAAGCCTCTGACTGTTGTTAGATAAATGTAAAAAAATTTAACATACATATATAATCAATTTTTTGTAAGTTCTATTAATTCCCACCAATAAAATGGCTTGGCATTAACTACCATTTAAAATAATATTATTATATTATTAGTGTGCAACGCAATATTTCAAAGAAAACTCGTTGTTATGTGTTGGGTACTTCATCGAACATAGCATTCCCTTTAAAGTAATATTAAAATTTTATTCACAAATATTAATAAATATGAAAATTTAATATTCTTTATTTACCTAGGATGTTACATCCTTCCCTGCTTTTGGGAATTGCGTCCTCGCAATTTTAAAACTGGGCTTGGAAACTTCATTGAAAGTCCCAAATTTGAAAAATGAGTCAGTAAAACTGTCACTTTAAAAGAAAGAAAGAGAATTGAAAAGTTCAACCAAGATAACCCATACTAGGATTCCATGTAGGAAAACATGGATATAGAAGAGAAGAAAAAGGTTCAAGTTCTGATGGATAGTGATAGAAAATATGTCTAGGAGAAAGTTAACTACCAAAAAATCACAAACTTGTAATGGGTTAAATAGTATTTGATTCCCCAATAGGAAAATTTAACAAACAACGTTTTTGTTTTAAGTTAATTTTAATTGAGGATTTTATTTATGAGCATAACTAAATAATAACGAAACATACTTACTTGTCATGTAGACCTTCATCTCATACTAGATTTCTTACACAAACTCATATTTTCTCCAAAAGATGATTATTTGGGATGATTTGTTCACATTAAGAACGCTATGATCAACTTCATGAGAATAACCAAATCCACAAAAGATGAACTATATATTTCCCATGTCTTTATACCTTAACCAAAACCAAAATTATTAGTATAAGATCAGATAATCCCAAAAAAGGATAATCTTTTAAAAAAAGAAAAAACTACTCTTAATCTCCAAAATTCAACAAAAAGAACCCAAGTTTCAAGAAATACCATTAAATAAATAGCTATCCAAAAAATTCTTCAAATTAATACAAACAAATATTGAAAACCAAATCTCTCAAGGATTTAATCACATAGTCTTCTAAGGTAAATCTTAATATTTATCTCTAAATAACATCAGTTACTCTTAAATTATCATTCTGAAAAGTAATTAATCTAATCACATATCCTCCATGATAGGTTAATAATTTCCCAAAACCAACTTATTCTTGATTCATAAGATCATATAACTAAAAAAATTAGTCATAATAACCAAGGACTTCACGTAGTTCAGTAGTAGGTGATAAATACTTCATTGCACTTTGGTTGTGGGTTCGATTCCCATAGCTTCATCAGATCCGATGGGTTGTAACACGGTCTATGTGTTGTCCTTTTTGAAAAACTATATAATTTTATAACATTCCCAAAAAAGAGATAAATTCATCAAAAATAACCATAACATATTTAAAATGGAAGGGTTTTCTAATAACTTTCGTTTTGCATCCCAAAATGTGTTAACCGGTAATTGCCTCAAATTAAATGATCGCATAAACCTAAATGGTTCTTTAAAACTATATCGAAAAAATAAAAGATAATTATTCCTTGAATAAAATTTTCATATATCAAACATCATGGTTACACATACTATAAAAAGTGTTCTAATGTAATCTAATCATAAAAAGATCCTTAAGACTTTTAAGAATCTCACCATCCTAAAATCTATCATAACTCTTGAATCCCTTATATGTTGACTTCTTACTCATTAAACATTCTTCATGATCCATTAGCTATTCCTTTCCAACTTATTCTGAAATACTTATCTCCTACAAACAAAATCATGAATCATATCCTAAGAATCAATAATAGGAAAACATATGATAAGAAATAATCCCTACCTTTCATTGGTCATTGTCATTTTCTTCATCCTCAATTGGAATGGCAGTAGGTATTGGTAAACTAATATTTTTACAATCCCGGTGATCCCATTCCTGAAACTTCTTCGTAGGACATGTGTTTCATAATGACCATGCACACCACATTTATAACCTTCAATTGATCCTTCAGAAAGAACTTCTTTCCCTTTCATATAGTCAACTAGATGCTTCCTTTTTGCATGGAAGGTTCTTGCTTTATGGCCTTCATTTCCACATCTATAGCATCTTTCTGACCTTTGAAACATTTTCCTATGTTTTTCTTTCCACATCTTTGACACATAGGTTTTTGATCATTGTTACCTTTATGATTATTACCTGAACTTATGTAGGGATTTTTTTCTCGCATATATGATGTCTAATAAAAATAACTAAGTTTAAAGTGGTCAAACATGGCACCAGATAGTTGGTTTAGAATAACTACAAGAATTATCATCGCAACTTCCATATCATTCAGTTGCTCATTCAGAAAACCATCACGGTTTTCTTCACATCCACTATTACATTGGTTCCTTCTAGATCCATCCATTTACTAAATCCAAAAATTTCAGTGTGAGTATATCTGTAAAATCAAAAAATAAGACTAAGATATAATTATTCATGTTATCTTAAACTCATTCACATTATCCAAAAAAACTATGACACTTTCTTAAATCTAAACCATTATGGTAATTTCACTTAAACTTAAAGAATACCCTAACATTTAAAGTTATCTAAATTGACCTCTGATACCAACTATAAGGACTCAGCCTTAAAACGTTACATAATCTCGAATTAAAAGAATAATTCACATTGAGGAACTTTTTAAGTTTAGAGTTTTAGGGAATTAGGACATAATTATTACATCTCGATGATTACAAAGTAGATGCATCTACTCCATTTCCATTTTTTCACAAAATAAAGACTCTTGAACATGAAATTCATGTCTACTTCCATGTTTTAGATATCATGACATTTCCTTGATCCCATCCTTGACCCTATTCACTTTATGTCATGTGATAAACATTTCAAAAACATGGTATGAGCATAAAAAGCTTAGTAAGGGATATAAAATATGGAAAGAAAACATTAGTCCATATATACATAAGAATCAATGAAATCATACTTTACTCATAAAACATAAGAACTTTAACATACCTCATGAAATCGAAAGGTTTATGAATAACTCATAGAAATAATAAAACATAAATGTAACTTGAGGCATTCAAAACATTCTTACATAGGGAGTAACCCTCATGGTTACATTTGGAATACCCATCATAGTATATTCCCTAAATCTCTTCGGACAAACCTTAGAATTTAACTCCTTCATGTTACTCATTTAATTGGAGAGTTATCTCAGGCTCCCCTGCCCTTAGTGTATTATATAACCATCTGACTTCATAAACAATGCCCAAGAACCATAACATAAACATAACACATAACTTAAGCATAAAGGAAAGATAACATTCCTCCATTGCAATAACAATATAAATTTTTAAGATATTAAAATAATATATCCATTATAAAAATTATTTTCAATACCTAAATACATAAAAAGAGTACATGGTATTTATTTTTATTTGAAAAACATTACGGTTTTTGAAGGAAGTGAAAGACCAAATAATACTCACGGTGGCAGAAAAGGTCATTGTCACTGCTTACATAAAAAAGAGAAACATTACTTTTTGTCATTTAGTAAAACACTTCATGGGGAAAAGATTCCCTTTGAATTAAATGAATACACATAAGGGTTTTATACACCGTATAAAATAGAGTCGTGTATAAATCAATGGATGCCTCAATGAAAGGAGATTGAAATGAAGTCCCATACAAAGACGATATCCTTAGATTAAGGATAATTCAATTATATAATTATGTGTGAAAATTATAAATACACCCAATATATGTTGATATTAAGTGTAAAACAGTCACAGGTCATCCAAACATATTAATAGTATAACATAATCAAGAATATGAGGTTTAACCCAATGAATTGAAATTGGGTTAAGAAGTTCCCTTACAGAAACTCGACAGCCTAACAGCGTCACATTAAAATTCGGAAAATGAGTTGATGAGCGATAAAAAGGGTATCTCATCACTTGGAAAAATAATTTACAGCAATAAGGACATATAAGAACATATCCCAACATAATAAGATGTAAATTAAAATCCCTAACAAAAATAATTCTTTTAAAAAGAGGAGGGTGAAAGGTTCCCTTGCTGATTTGGGTAACTTTCGAAACATACACCCAATGAAAGAAGGAATATACAACATTGATGTAAATACCCATAAACAAAATTATATTACACAAAGAGTAGAATAATGGGAATAACATACACCACTCAATGGAGATAGTGAAAAATATAGCATGAATCTCACGGGAATGAATATTGAGATAAAAACCCCTTACCTCATTGTAATAAATCGAGTCTTATGACCAAAAGATAATAAGAACCAAATGAATCACATAATACCATGAATATAAATATAATCATGATAATATATATCAAATGGAATTACACAATACACCAAATGAAATAAATAATTAGCAAACAATGGAAATCTCAAGGAATAAAAAGTGAGATAAGAAATCCCCTTACCTAAAGTCCGACTTGTCTTGTTTGTTTCTTTATATACCTGAATAATAAACCATGGTAAATTTAAAATTTCTTAAGGACTTCCTTTAATTTTTATTATTAAATTAATATCACATATTATCATGTTATAATAATTACTTAATTAAGTGAGTTCATATAATACATTTTGTCGATGTTCGTTACATGAGTCAAAAATGAACTTGTTTGAAGAGAATTGTCCATGTAGTTATAAGTACATCATCTCCAGAATGGTTTTAATGATTTAAATATCATATATATCCAGTATATATGTATTTAATAATATTACATAAGTTTTGGAGATAAGTAATGAAATGTATCGTTCATGGAGATGGTAGGTCGTACGCACGCATGAATGCTACTTTCATTTTGTTGTCATATTAAAGGAATTAAAACTAAATGAGACATATATATATATTATAATTCTAGTATAATATATATTTTATATTTGTAACATAATTTAATTAATTAAATTCTTTATAAATTCCATTTTTTCAGGAATGAGTCACATCACTTTAGGGGGCGGTTGTCCACACTTCCCCATATGAAATTATCGCATTTTCACAACATGAAAAGCATAAAGGTATGTTTTAAATATAAAAATAAAGAAGCATATAAAGTACATAAATATAATATATATAATATATAAATATAGTTCCATAATTATGTTCACCATGAGAGGTGTTAAATGAAGATTTAACAATCATCATTTCGTGAGGCAGTAATTCACCTCCCACAGAAATAGTATGTTCTTTAACCATTAGACGGAGGTATGCATGAGTGTAGGTATAATCCTTATAATAACAACATCCTAGTATATTTAGGGTACTGGTTTTATTATGTAATCAAATAATAAGAAAATAGTGGTGGGTGAAGAAAGAAAAAAAAGAAATAAACTCGAGAGACGTCATTACCTCTAAATCGGGTAACGTTTTTTGATTTGAGGCAAAGGCTTCCTTGGAAAGACATCTTCCTAATGTGATGCTTCTAGGAGTAGTAGAGGTATGTGGAGAGATAATATGAGTAGAGTTTGGATGATCCAAGGCCTTGAGAGTTGTGGTTAAGGGGGTAGAGGTGGGGGCATTTTATAAGAGGGAGGAGGGTCACTTTTGGAAAGTCTTGAAATGTTACTTTATTATAAAATGGATTTCAGATTTTAAAGGTTCCAAAATGATATATTTCAAGGATAAGGTGATAAGGGTTCGAAATACACCCATACAATAGGTTTTCGAAAAATTTAAGTCTTAGATTTTACCCTATATTTTCATTTTATTTAAATCGTTCATTAATAAGGTAATCACTCCATCATCATGGTGTCATAAATAAATTTATTTATTTAATGTATAAAAATTATAAACAAAAATCATGATATAGGAAATATTTTTATCTATCCAATTAATATTTATATTATGGGAGATCATATACGTAAACAAAATTAAAATTGTTCTACTTAGGATATACAAACCTTTGTTATATTTCTCTTCTTTTTTAAAAATATTGTCATAAATGTCACTATCACACCCATGTGACTCCATGGGACCTCAAGTTCGGTAAAACGATTCCCATGGTCGGCCATGACTCAAAAAATAGATTTTGGACACATTTTGGGGTCATTTTATATTATTAGGATATTATTTTATTACCCTTAACTACCCGATTACAAATTAATCACGATAATTAAAGATAATTATTGTCGTTGTTGTTCATAATGTCCAAAAACTATAGATTATATATTAAATAATTTGGAATTTATGATTAAAAATATGGTATCCATTTTACGAAATTCTAAACATAGAAATTGCATTAAATAATTTAAAAATAATTCACGTTGTCAAAACCAAAGACGAGTTTTTAGGAAGTAAATTTTATCAAAGGATTGACTTGTTTTTACGTCCAATTGAAAAGTGAAATTACATAAAATGACCGACATTGTGTTATTTATAAAAAAATAATTCAATTAAACTTTAAAACCAATGAAATTTACCATCTATCTATATAACTAAATTAGATGAAAAAGCAGTTTTGAAGTAAAATGCAGTATTTTTCACTATTAATTAAAAATGAACATTTGTCAGAAAAATACAACATATTTATCCAAAGTAAATTTGATATTTCAATTTCATAAATTATTTCCATTTTATCAAATTCAAAAAATAGAAGATACATTAATTATTTTATAATTAATTCCTACTATCAAAACAAATATCATGTTTTTAACAAAAAATATCTATCAAAAGATTGACACTAGTTTATGTCCAATTTCAAAGTGAAATTAATTCCAATGAACACCATTGGATTAAATGGTAAAAATATATTTCATCGAAACTTTAAATCTAATTAAAAAGATAATAAAACCATATAAAAAAAATTATAAAAATGAGGTTTTGAATTAATATACAACATTTTCACTATTCATTATAAAATGTACTTTATCAGAAAACTAACAAATGTTTACACAAAGTAAATTTTGATGTCCTGATTCTAAAAAAAGGATTTTATTTTGTCAAATAAAACATAAAAATTTGACAAAAAGTAGTTTTAATAATGGTTCACCACCAAAAGGTGGTTAATCGACCATTAAAAGAACATTATAATATTTATGAATAAAATCGAATTCTTTTCTTATTTTAAGCCTATAACTTTTATTGGATAAATGTAAAAATATTTAACAACATATATAATCATTTTTATGTTTGTTATTTTCATTCCCGCAATTACAACAGCTAGGTGTTAACTACCATTTAAAATAATATTATTATATTATTAGTTTGCAACATAAGATTTAAAAGAAACACGTTGTTGCGTATTGGGTATGCCATCGAACATATAATTCCCTTTAAATTTATATTAACATGTTATCCACAAATATTAATAAATATGAAAATGTCATAATCTTTATTTACCTATGATGTACACAAACATTGCCTAAAATTTCCACAATAGAAATATTTATACCTCAATATGTAAGTCATGTTTCCCTTCTATATATGTTGGTATATGAATTATAAAAATAAACCAAAGTTCCCCATATGGGGGGGAGAGTATTAACTGGGTAGTAATTCCAAATAAATCCCAACATATACTAGTAGTAAAATAACCAGTTATTAAATTTTATATAAAATAGTTGGAAAATAGTGAAATAATTTATTTAAAACTATAAGAGAAGTCAATGTGAGAAAACAATAAACATGCATAATTCCATCCATTCATATATGGAATAACCTTTTCCATGTTCATAAGCACACACATATCCACGTAAACTAAATATTGGTGTTTCTATTAACAGTTTTCTCCATGACCATAAACCATCATACCTTTGTGGTGGAGCTTCCGACCAAACATTTCCACTTTGAACATACATTAACTCATTATTCCAAATTCCATGCCAAATAATTTCACATAATTTTTTTTTGAAATTACATAATAAAATATATACATGCTTCAAAAAAATTTCATAATATTAAATTTATTATTTTAAAATTATAGAAAAAGGTGTTTCCAAAATAAATAATATTTCCAATTTTTTCGAAACATAAACAAAGCT
Organism: Viscum album; assembly: GCA_963277665.1. NCBI lineage: Eukaryota > Viridiplantae > Streptophyta > Magnoliopsida > Santalales > Viscaceae > Viscum > Viscum album. The sequence continues at coordinate 1,703,623,755 of OY728143.1, read as the reverse complement.
TGATTCCATTTTGAATCCAAAATAGATCCCAAAGAAAATATATGACGACCAATAAAACAAAAAAAATAACTTAATTTATTAAAAATTGGATATTATAGATATTCACCCTACCTCTAAATAGATGATAAAAATGATGAACATCACTAAATGGTTATAAATTTTTGTTCACAATACCTTTCGGTAGATTCTAGATAACCAACACACATTGAAATTCCCATAAAAATTTCCCAGATCAGAGATACGCAGCTTAGGACCCTATGAGGTGAGATGAAGTCAAGAACATAGATTAATAGTGGAAAAATTTAGGATTTGGAGCTATAAAAGGAAATGAATTATAAAATAGGAAATTTTGAGTAAGAACACACCATGGAATAGTTTTCATCACCATAAGAGATCCCCATTATACAATAACTCAATATGTCAATAAATTTTCATAGCCTTCCAGGTGAAGTGGGTCTTAAAACCACAACACATGTTATATCGTTGATCTAATATTTTTATGAAATGGGGATGCTGCACCACAGCCTACACTAAGGAATATCAAAAACTAGGTTACATCGCATCCAACCCTCTACACAGTAGTGGTTCAAAAATTATAAGAGGCATAGAAAATAAAACCCATTCCCCCCTACACCATAGATGGTGGTCTCCACATCACATCCACTAATTTCAAATGCGAAAACCCATGTTTCATGGAATGGCCATAGAAAAAATCCACAAACTCCCTCAAAAACCCCTTAAAACCCCATAAGAAATCTTGAAACTAATCATAATAATTATATAATCTCAAAATAAATAAAACATAGGTAATATACATAATACTAGGTGTGTCATATTCTCCCCACAATAGATATTTCTATACTCTAAAATTATAAAAATTCTTATGTTTTATAAGAGTTCAGGAATTTATTCCAACATCTAATTTTCATGCTCATATTTTCTTCTTGAATCTTTCTAGGTTGACATAAATCTCATTCCCAACTTTTTCTTTCCCTAAAAATATAAATCCATTTCAATATGAAATCCACACTGGCACATAATAGAACATATCATTTGGTTAAATAACAACATGGTCTCATAAAATCACATGGTTCAGGTTAGGATGGTACTTATTTAACTGAGATACATGAAAACAATTTTTCATTGAACTGAACCTTGTAAGTAAATACAAAAAATAAGCTGCATCATCCACCCATTCTATTTTCTCAAATTGGATAATGTAGTGGGGAGAAAATTTTCCTCTTTACTGAAATAGTAATACCCTATCCTTGTATATATTCTCAAGAAAATATTATTGTCCATTAAAAATGATCCTCATATGACTTCTGATGACTTTTAGCTATCGTTGTTCATTTTATGATAATATAAATCGTCATTATTATAGCATGCACTAGGATAGGTCTAACAAGTGATGTCTTACTAGATTCCCTGAAACAAAATTGATAATGAGAAAGATGACCATGCAATTATACTTAACAAAACATATGTATTTAGGCCTGAAATATATTATTTTAGGATAACTCTATCGATGGTATATAGTCCTCCCATTAGCCACCAAAATTCCTAACACATGCTATAATATTTTCTTCCAACATTTTGATCATCCATTTAGATTTTCAATCTATTTAATGATGATAACATGTACAAAAGGGAAAAAATTACAATTGGATTTCTATAAAGATTTTTAAAATTTTCAGGTAATCATAGGGTCACAAATAAACTTGGATGAAAATAAATTTTTGTTCATATTTACCATTTCTAAAATATAGAGTTTGAAAAAGTATTACTTTGTGTCCATTTCACAAATAGGTATAATCTGAGTAGAATATTTGAGTAAATCCACAATCACCAATATAGAATAATGTTTCTTAACCATTCATTGTAGTCCTATAAAAAATATATGTTTATCTATTCGCATTTCAACGTGGGAATTGGTAATGTCTTTGGGATACCATCTAAGCATTTGTGCACTACATTAACCGTTTGATAGGTGAGAAATATTGAAAAAAAATACTATGCCACATTTCAATTCATGCAATAACCCAAAAACTATGCTCTTAGTTAGTCATACATATTTCTGATACATGGATGAACCACCCATCTCTAATGTTGGTAGTCTAAAATAATCTATTCCAGATAAAATGATATAACCACAATCTGATCACCAAAATTTAGAATAGATATTTAATCTATCATACAATAATTGATGGTCTTCCAATCATTTAGCTTTAACATCATTATCTTGGGAAGATTTAGAGTTCAACTAAAACTATGTGATGTCTGTAATACACCAATGAGCAAAAATAAATACTATGGGATTTAGAGAATTTTATGGGATGAATTTCCATTAGAAATAAAAAACAAATAAAATTTACATAATTCATGAGAATAGTGTTACAACTCCAAACTCTGTTAAAATATGAAAAAATATCCTAGAAACAATAAAAAAAGATACAACAACCCAAGGACAAAAAGACATCATAACCCAATGACACCAATGTTTCCTCATCACAAGCACATCCTGAACTAGAACAACTCTCTGTCACCACTTGTAATGACCAGGGTATCAAGATGAATTAGTAGAGAAATAACCAATCATTCCCTTACCTATATCTCTATATATTTCTTCTATAAACACACAAAATATCCTATATAATTAGTGTGTATAAAAAAGTAGAAATTCCCTAAAGACATCACAACACATGCCACTAATAAAAAAAGATTAGAATATTTTATAAAAAAAGAATAAAATAATTTAATAATTTATATTAATCCAAATGATAAATCCATGTGAGAAAAATATAAAATACCTTACTTAAATTCAGTATTATTTTGAATAACCTTTCACTTTTTCAAACACACGCACCCATCTATGTACATGCATGCATGCTGTTACCATCATCTATGGTACTCTAGGATAATAATTTAGCCAACTATGATGGTGTAACTTCTGACCCAACCTCATCTCTATTAACACATTCTATGTTATTATTAGAAATTCCATTAAAAATAATTATCATAAAAAAATACTTCTTTTGAAATCACTTCTTCAAACATTTGAATGAATCAAGAAAAACTCACAATTTTAAAATAATTAGTCTAAAATTAACATTAAAATCAATTTTCCAAAATCCTTCTATATTCCAATATTTATAAAATTATTTTGAGTTTCCTTCACCAAAACACAAAACAATTCTACAGAAAAAATGAAAACCCTTTTAAAAACTAATCATTCATGTTCTGGAATTGTGGAAATGATATTGAAGCCACATACCACTAAACATATGATAAAAATGAAGACCAACACTAAAATATTCAATATTTCTGTTCAAAACACATTCTCAATGATTATGGAAAACCCAAAAAACATTATTTTTCCTGAAACATAGTTTTTAATTGAATGGAAACACATTAGGTTCCTAGGCAGGGATATGAAATTGAAACACCAGAATAATTGGGGAAATTTTGGGAATTGGGTACATAAACTAAATTAAACTATAAAATAGGCTAGGCTTGGAAACAATAAACCATAATAGAGACACCATCAGTATGATCAAATCACACATGATGATTATTTTGTCCTCGATGACCAAGACACATCCTTCCTAGTGAAGCATGTTAGAAAATCAAGGTCCTTGTTATGTCATAGATCAGATTTTTCCAAAAAAAAGGTTCTCAGAAACATCCCTCTACACTGTGAAAAATTCAAAAAGAGATCACTCCATATCCCAACCCTTACATTGTATAGGTGAAAAAATTTAAAGATATAGTTGAACTCTACCTTGAGACCCTATGCTGCAACTAGTGGTGTCCACACCACATCCACCAAAGTGATATTCCACAGCCCATTATTCATTGTGTATCCTTCTCAAAAAATTGATGAAATCCATACAAATTACCATAAAAACCCATAGAAACACTTGAAACTAAACCCAATCATTATATAATCTCAAAATACATAAAACATCGGTAATGTAAATGAAACCTGGGGATTTACAATGGGCCCATCAGTGACATTTTTTACCATGCATTGAATAAATATACAAAATTTGAATATTGTAATGAGGAATAATATATGGGGTATATAAACACTTTCCAAATGATAACTACTATCAATGGAATAGTTCATGTCATTTTGAAGAGAAGCATAAAAGCATAAAATATGAGATAATTTGTAATTAACGGGCCTCCTATAGATTCACAAAAAAGATGTCAAAATGTCAATAGTCCTCAAGATGAGCTAGTATATTAAAAAATTTATTAAACATACAAGATAAAAATATAGAAAAAACACTATAACCTTAAATGTACCATTATCATATAATCAATAGAAGGTGTAGAAGAGTTCATCTGGAATAAGATGAACTCATTTTTTTCTCAACCAAATCACCGAAAAAAATAGCAACAAAAAAGGAGGGTGATGAGTATACATTTGTCGATCAAAGGGGTGAAAATATTGATCCAAATTTTTAAAATACAAGCTTAGAAGAAGGCTATAACATCACCCAGATACTTGTCAAAAATTCTTCTAGATTCATCATTCAGTATCAGTGGAGAAGAATCAAGAAGTTTAATAAAGGTAAAATTATTGAAAAGTGTATTAATAAATCACATATAACATTTTAACATTTTTTAATGACCAAACATTATCATTTATGAAGTTATTATGGGTGGAGGAGAGAATATATTCCATTATGAATTAACCCAACCATTAGCATGCCCTTCATCATGGTCTAGATATGGTTATTCTGACCATTAATGTGTAGATGATATGTATTTCCCCTACATTGTTTTTCTATTCCAGAGGGAGTTTTATCCTTACTAAAACCACCAAAATGGGCATGGTAGGGTCACCCTCATTGAAGCATTTAGAAATACCAATCATGAACCATGACGTTATCACATCTTATCCAAGTTGTTTCCCCTTTTCACATTTTTCATCAAGGTACACACGAGGTATACCTCGACAAGAATATGGTCTTGTTGTTTCCCATTTTCGATAAAAACACAAAAATACTAACATTTAATGATAAAAACTCTATTCTTTAAATCAATTACCAAATCATTCATCCACATAGAAACTCAATAGATGAAAGATTAAAAAATGGTTTTCATATTTGAATGTAAAATATCTCATATTTTATAATGTACCTATAAAGACACAAGAATCCTGTGGAAATTTTTTTTTCTTAAATACACGGGAATTTTATGAGTCTGCAGTTTCGAACAGCGCCAGATTCTGAGGCCTGGTGTGCCCGGAATCAATTTCTGATGTCTGTTCGGGGACATTCAGTAAACGTACGTGTGGGATTTTATATCATTTGAACCAGTACTCAGAATTGAAATCTGAGGACACCGATGAACTCACAGCACTGGTATTCTCTTAAGGAGACCTTTATCACTGTTGTGTTTCATTGAGAGCGGAAGTAAATTTTGTGGTTTATAAATAAAATTTAAAATAAAATATGTGATGTATATTTTTATTTGGATAGAAGTTAAAAACTCCAAAGGGAGGTTAGTGGTGGGGCCCACCACACCCTAACCTCTCTTGGTAGGATATAACTAGGTGAGGCCCACTCTAGTTTTAACCCCCTTTAACCCGATGTAACTCTCACTTAATTGAGGAGAGACTCTTAAACTTCCAACTCTCCCAAATTAATGTTGAAACTCTCCAAATCCCTTGTTTGAATTTGAAATCCATTCCTTCACATTTAATCAAATGTGTTGTCACAATTAATGAATGAAAACTCTTTAGTTGTTGTGACATAAAAATAAAATAGAAATATCTCTATTATTTTGGGCTTAACTTTCAATGGAGAACTCTTGGAAGAAGACCATTCTATTCTAATGAAGAACGCTTCCCATCTCTGAAGACCAACGAGAATCAATTTCTTCCTTCTTCACCCAGAGCAAGGAAGGGAAGAATCTCCTCTTCAGAGTACACCAACGGTTTCGATTCAACTTGACTTCACCAAGCTCTACCTCCTCCGACGTTGATGGAACGACGTCCATCTTTTGTGACGTCCATCTTCCATGACTCGTAATCGTTCAAAGACAAAATATGAGGTATGAAAAATTTGTATTAATTTTAAATATGTGATTACACCTTCGTTCTTCATCATACAAAATTTTGGTTAATAAAACAAAATGATATCATATGATGAGGAGGGTTCAAACCGCACGAACACGGTCTGACCCTCCCCTTTGATGTTTCCATTTGATGACGTCAGAGGTGGAACCAAAATAGTGTGGTGACGTCACATCGTGCCGGAGAATAACTACCACCAAGAAGACCGTGGTGGATGAAAGAGGAACCGCGGTCGGTAGGGCCGCGGCGGATGAAGAGGCGCGGCGCCATCACGCCACGATGTGGAGCTGGAGGCCTTGACTAGGCCAGGCTGTGGCGGTGGTGTACCGGCGCCATCGCACCGTCCGCCTGCCGGCTGAGTTGGAAAACTACGGCGGCCGTAGGCCCCATGTGGAAAAGACTGCAGCTCGCAACCGCGGGCCGTTCAACTGGGCGAACCAGGTGGCTACAGCCGGCCGGGCTGGACAACCGCGGCACTAATAGGCACCACGTGGGAATAATCATGGCCCACTATGGGGGCCGTGTGCGCTGGGCAGAACCGGCCGGCTACAGCCGGCCGGGAAGGGGAGATCCAGCAACTCTTGGCACCGACGGGCGAACCGGACCGGCCTGCAGTGCGGGTTGGGTCCACAGTTGGGCCGCGCCCCACCGGGTCGAACCCACTTAGTCGGGTCTGGCGGACCCGCAAGCCCACTGGGCTTGATGGGTCGGGCCCGACTTCGCCTAAATTCTAATATCTCTTAGACCGCACGTCTGACCAACACGTCGTCTGTTGTACTGGGACCCTCACGACGAGGTGGTCATTTTGAGATACTATAATTTAGTTTAGGACAAATTTTGAAAATGGTCGGGTTTGGATTGAGCGTAAAACCAACCAGACCATTAGAACGGAAATGCCTATAACTTTCAGATCGTGCGTCCGATTGACGCACTGTCTGTTGCATTGGGTTCCTTATGATGAAACAGAACTAAAGGATACATCAAATCCGGGATTCATGATAGTTGATGAATTGAAACTTGTCTCGAGGAGTGGACCCTCCCAAAATTGAGCGTGCTATGTGTGGGAACCCTACACCTGGTTGCGACGACTACTGTACCAGAATCCTCTGTGGGTTCGACAACGATGACTACTATACCAGAATCCTCTGTGGGTTCGACAGCGATGACTACTAAACTGGTATGCTCTTTGTGTCCAACAGTTATGACTTCTGTTCATGTATCCTGTGTGGGTCCAATAGTGTAGCTGGCCCTGTATTCTGTGTGGATCTGACAGCTTAGCTGGTCCTATATCCTATGTGGGTCTGACAGCTTAGATGAATCAGTGACTAAAATTGATCATCTCTATCACTCTACGAAAGAAGTATACCTGTGTGAGATGAGTCTTGACATTCAATCATTTATCTTTAAAGTGTTTGACTTTATATCTTATGTGGACTGGGTTGTGCTTAGGCTTGAAAGTTGGGGTCGAACTATGATTGATAACTTAGGTATATGTATGGGCATAAACCTAAGTGGCTTTGGTTGATAGTTTGTGATTATATCGTTATTCTGTGGTTTATCCTTCATGGATTATGGGAAACCTTCAGGGGTCTTGGGGTCCCTAATGAGTATCATTTTACTCACCCCTATACGGGCTATGCCCTCACTTCGTTGTGTAGGTTGTAGTCGACAGAAAACACTGATCAAGGTAGAGATTTGTAGAGCTAGATGGTACCTAGAGGTTGACCACCTAGCGAGACGTACAAAGAGTATACGGACGGACCTGGGGTGCTGAGAAGGCTATTTTTACCCACCCTTCAGGTGGGATTCCTGGAGGATGAATTAGTAGCTGTTGTTATACCTTTCTGCAGTTGTACTGGTTTTACATTTTTTTGTACTTTACTATTGAGATTGTATTTCTAGCTGCTTTCCTTTAAGCAATTTCTTTTTTATACAGTTTTACATAGTGTTTACTTCCAGTTTCTTACTATGTTGTTTTTTTACTTATTAAAGGAAATGCCTTCCCTTTTTATCGGTATTAAACCTTTGGTTCTAGTTTCCTGCCCCTGGCCTATGGAAGGCGGGCTTGGGGTAGTCAGGGCATAGGCCCCGAGGATGGGTCGTGACAAATTTGTATCAGAGGAGTCAGTTATACCACCATACATGGACTCTTATTCTTTTAATGGAAATATTGTTAAGTGTTTTGGGTGTGGTTATCATTTTAGGGAAACCAGTGTTAGTTCGGCAGCTGACGTATCCATACACTAGGACTCTGACTTCTGATATACAACTCAGTGCACAAAAACGCCGATTGTGTGTGTGTTTACTTTGGAAAGGTTTTCTTCGTGATTAGTTTGTTTCAACCCACCAAGTATATTGTTCTAACCGTGGCACACATGTTTCTTTTCAAGATGACCCCACAAAGGCAACCAGATAGGGTTCTGAGTTACATACGAGATGGTAGCCCACCGAGCGATGATTCCTCTGTGTAGGGACCATCACAACGGAGGTACCAGCAGTACCACTACCCCATGGGCCAACGATACCACCAGCTCCAGCAGCAGAGAGTGCAAGCCACCTGATTGTGTTGCATGAGTTCCAGTGCCAGAGGCCGCCCAAATTATAGGTAGAGACGGACCCACATGCATCTGAGGATTGGCTGGAGGCTTTCGTGATAGTTTTATTTTTGGTAGGGAAATTTGCCAACCTCATGGTGAACCTTGCCTTGAGTCTCCTGCATGCGGAAGCAGGCAGATGGTGGAGCCTGATGCTCCAGGTGCACGAAAAGGCATCATTACTCTGGACAGACTTTGAGAGTCTCTTCTGCTAATAATTTGTTCCATCCACCTTTCGTGTGGTGCAGATTCAGGAGTTACTTCATCTGCATCAGGGAAACATGACAGTAGCTCAGTACTCAATGAGGTTCACTGACCTCTCTTGATACTCCACAGATATGGTGTGGGACCCATTCTTCAGGTCCCAGACATTCGATCTAGGAATCAGGCATCAGATCAGGGCTTTGACGATTCCCCTCACCATTCTGACGCAGGCGGGGGTGCTGGAGCGAGCCCTTTCAGTGGAGAGTTTTCTCACTGAGCAGTCACTAGTAGTGAGACCCACCACAAGGCGACCTGTAGTAGAGCCTTCTACAGTTAGTAGTAGATAGATGACGTAGAGGTCCAAGCGGACCAGGCCATCAGGTGGGCAACCCCAGGATACATGTTCAGTTGTGTGAGGCACACGAGATAGAGCCGGCTATACAAGGATCAGGCAGTGCTATGCACGTGGTGGGAAGGGCCACATGGCTCATGACTGGTCGACCCGCCATGCCTATGGGAAGATGATAGTATAGGGACCTCCCAAGAAGAGGTAGAGGTTCGACCGTGGTGGTCTGGTGGGAGAAGGCGGACATGGCAGATGATTTGGCCGAGCAGCGGGTGGTGGATGATGTTTCGAGGCTCTACCACCACCACCACCAGGAGGTCCAACCCAACCATAGGCAGTTGGCGTACATAGGTGGGATGAGCTCCAGGCACTCGAGGCCTACAACCACGGTGCACCTAAGATTATTTTAGGTACTATCTGTGTCAACTCCGCCTTTACTACAGTACTTATAGACACAGGTGTAGTCATTATTTTATTTCCACTTACCTCATTCGGAGCTCAGAGATTCCAACTGAGTCGTTGCCTAAATCCTTATGGCTAGAGTCTCCTACAGAAGCAGACTCGACAATTACACACTACTACAGAAAATGTGATCTTAAATTAAGAGGCGAGAGCTTCGGCTGGGATCTTCTTGTAGCCGAGTCGAGGCCTTACGATGTCATCTTGGGTATGGACTGGTTATCTACATTTTATGCTCAGATTAACTATATTACATTCAAAGTGGGGTGTATCCGCACGGATGGGACTAGTGTCACCTTCACCAGTGAGAAGGTAGCCTTTACAGTGCATGATGCACTTACACAGAGGAGGGGGTAGCGAATCACACATCAGTTGGCTAGTATCATCCTCTGAGCGGTTGATGTACGAGGTCTGAGTTTTCCTATTGTGGTGGATCAGTACGATAATGTTTTCCCTGATGACATTCCAGTACTACCTCCTCACAGAGGGGTAGACTTCTACATTGACCTGTACCCCAAAACAGCATCGATATCTACTCCATCATATCGGATGGCTCCCACTGAGCTTTGTGAGATGCGGGTACAGCTGGAGAACATGCAGGGGATGGGATTTATCTAAACCAGTGTTTCACCCTAGGCATCTCCGATTTTGTTCTCCAATAAGGTGGATGGGAGCTAACGACTGTGTGTCAACTACCATCGCTGGATTCAAGTGACCATGAATACCATGTACCCACTTCCACGGATTGAAGACCTCTTTGATCAACTCTATGGAGCGTGATGGTTATCGATGATAGACCTCAGGTCAATATATCATTAGCTCAGAGTTCGAGATGAGGATGTGTAGAAGCTAACCTTCAGGTGTCGGTATGGCCAGTAAGAGTTTTTGGTTATTCGCTTTAGCTTAACCAATGCTCTAGTAGTGTTCATGAGTCTCATGAATAGGATCCTCCAGCCTTACCTCGATCGCTTTGTCATGGTCTTCATTTAAGACATACTAATTTACTCGACTACTAAGGAGGAGCACACCAACCATTTGCGGGTAGTACTGGATACAGTTTAAGAGCACCATCTATATGGTAAACTCTCAATGTTCCAATTCTAGATTCGAGAGGTTCACTTTTTGGGACACGTCATCTCGGAGGTTGGAGTTGCAGTGGATCCAGCGAAGATCGAGGCAGTACTTGCTTGGGAGACACCCAGGAGTGTGATGGAGGTACGAAGATTCCTAGGACTAGCTAGGTACTATCTGAGATTTGTGCCAGACTTCTCTAGAGTTGCAGCACCGCTTTCAGCATTGACAAAGAATGGAAAACACTTCGTGTTATCAGATAGTTGCCATCAGATCTTTTAGGAGCTGAGGAAGAGGTTGACCAGTGTGCCCATCTTGAAGCTACCTGTGGAGGGCATAGAGTACGTAGTTTATTGAGAAACCACATGGACCAGACTCAGGTGTGTCCTGATGCAAGATTGATCATTGATCGCGGATGGTTCATGGCAGTTTAGACAAAAAGTGTAGAACTATGCTACATATGATCTAGAGTTAGCAGCAGTTGTCTTCTCCTTGAATATAGGGTGGCACTATCTGATGGGAGAGCGTTTTATAGTCTACTCTGACCACCAGAGTCTTAGGTATATCTTCTCGCAGAAGGACCTAAACCTGAGACAGTGATGATGGATCACGTTCCTCTAGGACTATGACTTCGAGATAGTCTATACTCATGGGAAGGGGAACATTGTAGAAGATTCTCTTAGTAGGAGATCAGGCATTCCACTTCTAGGAGAGGCGACAGAGCAGTTGGCCACGTTGCAGATATCCTTTGTGTACAGAGATGGAGCAGCCTTTCTACAGTCTCTCACATTCACTACACTTCTTCAGCAAGTCAGAGAGGCATAGCATAGGGATGTTGACTGTGAGATGTGACGAGCTCAGATATGCTGAGGGAAGTCACCTGATGGGTTTTCTAAAGGTGGGGAGCACGTCATACTCTTTATAGAACGTACCATGGAACCAGTTGCATTACATGAGGAGGTGTTGAGGGAGTTCCACATTTCCCCTCTAGCAGTACATCTAGAAGTGGTAAATATGTATCAGGACCTCAGACGATAGCACTAGTGGCCAGGTATGAAAAAGGTTGTAGTAGAGTTTGTCTCTCGATGCCTCCCTTTTCAGCAAGTGAAAGCGGAGCATGAGGTTCCAGTAGGCTTAGTTCAGAACTTAGAGGTTCTAGAGTGAAAGTGGGATAGGATATCCATGGATTTTTTATGGGACTTCCAAGTACATCCAGAGGACATGACTCTATCTTTGTGATTGTCGAATGACTCACAAACTCAGCCCACTTCCTACCGATCAGAGATCAGGGCTCGGTAGAGAGCTTGGGACGCCTCTACATGCAAGAGATCGTACGGCTTCATGGTGTGCCATCAATGATTTTCTCCGGTCGAGATGCCTGTCTCGCTTCCTGGCTATGGAAGGCATTGCAGGAGGCTTTAGGGATGATGCTTCGCTTGAGCACCGACATCCATCCTCAGAAGGATGTTCAGACTGAGAGGACCATTCAGACACTCGAGGACATTCTCCTTGCATGTGTCCTCGACTTCGATCATAACTAGGAGGATCACTTACCCTTGGTAGAGTTTGATTATAAGAGCACCTATCACTCTACCATTGGGATGGAACATTATGAGGCACTGTATAGATATCCTTGCAGATCTCCACTGTGGTGGACTGAACCAGGGGAGTCAACACTTGTTAGAAAAGAGATGGTGCAGGCTATGATGTAGAAGTTGAAGATCATCCAGGAGCAGATGAAGACTGCATAGTGCAGACAGAAGTTCTATGCTAATAGGAGATGGAGACCACTTGAGTTTGAGGATGGTGACTACGTGTTCCTACGGGTCTCACCTCAATAAGGTCTGTGGAGATTTGGCTGAGGTAGCAAGTTATCTCTGTGATTCATCATACCGTTCCAGGTCCTTGGCAGGGTAGGCGAGGTGGCTTACCGCCTGGCCCTTCCACCTCAGTTGCACCGGGTGCATGACGTCTTCCACAAATCTCAGCTGAGGAGATACGTGCACGACCCGTCCCACATCATTTACCATGGGGAGATAGACATCGTTGACGGGGAGACATTCACATAGCTTCTAGTGGAGATTGAGGTTCGACAGGAGTAGGTCCTGCGCGGATGGTCGATTCCTCTGGTGCACATTCGTTGTCATCACAGGAACCTCCAGGAGAGCACATGGGAGCGGGAGGCTCAGATGCATCCTCACTACCCCCATTTGTTCGCTTAGTGTGTGATGTATCTTAGGAGGAAGTAATTCCCTGAGTTGGGGAGATAATAAAGACCCAATAATCAAGTGGAAATTTATTTTTTCTTAAATACGTGGGAATTTTACGAGTCAGCAGTTTCTGACGGCGCCTGATTCTGAGGCCCGATGTGCTCATAAGAAATTTTTTATGTTTTTTTCAGGTACATTCATTAAACATACGTGAGGGATTTTATGTATTTTGAACCAGTGCTTGGAATTGAAATCTGAGGATTCCGATGAACTCGCAGCGCCAGTATTCGCTTAAGGAGACCTTTACTATTGTTGTGTTTCATTGAGAGCAGTAGTTAATTTTGGTGTTTCTAAATAAAATTTAAATAAAAATATGTGTTTCATATTTTTATTTGGATGGAAGTTAAAACATCCAAATAGAGGTTAGTGGTGGTGCCCACCACACCGTAACCTCCCTTGGGACGATATAACTATGTGGGGCCCACTCTAGTTTGAACCCCCCCCCCCCTTTATCCCCACAAAACTCTCACTTAATTGAGCAGAGACTCTTAAACTTCCATCTCTCCCAATTTAATGTTGAAACTCTCCACCTCCCTTGTTTGAATTTGAAATTCATTCCTCCTCATTTAATCAAATGTGTTTCCAAAATTAATGAAAGACAACACTTAAGTTGTTGTGCCATAAAAATAATAGAGAAATATCTCTATTATTTTGGGCTTAACTTCTGTTGGAGAACTCTTGGAAGAACATCGTTCTATTCCAACGAAGAATGCTTCTCATCTCTGAAGAACAACAATCATCAACTTCTTCCTTCTTCACCCAGAGCAAGGAAGGGAAGCATCACCGTCTTCAGAGTACACCGATAGTGTCGATTCAACTTGACATCACTGAGATCTACCTCCTCCGACGTTGATGGAATGACGTCCATCTTCCACGACTTGTCATCATTCAACAACAAAGTACGAGCTAGGGGAATTTTATATTAGTATTAAATATGAGATTACACCTTCATTCTTCGTCGTACAAAATTATGGTTAGGAAAACCCAATGATATCATATGACGAGGAGGGTTCGGACCGCATGAACATGGCACGAACCTCCCCTTTGATATCTGAATTTGATGATGTCGGAGGTGGACTTGAATGAGTGTGGTGCAGTCACACCGCACCGGAGAATAATCACGACCAGGAGGACTGCGACGGATGAAAGAGGAACCGCGGTCGGGAGCGCCGCGACAGATGAAGAGGTAGGGCACCGTCACGCTGTGCGGTGGAGATGGAGGCTGCGGTGAGGCTGGTCCATGGCGTTGGTGGACTAGCATTGTCGCGCCGTCTTCATGGAGGAAAATCGCGGCCCACATCGGTGGGCCACTCGGCTAGAAGAACCGATAGGCTTCCTGTAGGTCGGGCTAGAAAACTGCGACGCTCGCAGGCGCCGCATGGAGGAGATTGTGGCCCGCTACCAGGGGCCGCTCAGTAGGGCGAACCGGATGGCTACGGCCAGCTGGGCTGGAAGACCGTGGCACTCATAAGCGCATCGTGTTAAGAACCATGCCCCGCTGTGCGGGTCGTGTGCACTGGGAAGAACTAGTCGGCTACGGCTGGCTGGGCAGGTCAGAGGCGGCGTCACTTGGCGCCGTCGGGTCAAATGAACTGGCCCGCAGCGCGGGTCGGGTCCGCAAGTGAGCCACTCCCCACTAGGCTGGGCCAACCCCCCAGTCGGTTCGGACCCTCCATATCGGTTCGGGCCGACCCCTAGATGGGTCGAACCCGCCAGCCCACTTGGCTTGACAGGTCGGGCCCGACTTCACTTAAATATGAATATCTCTTAGACCGTGCGTCCGATCGACACGCCGTCTACAGCACTAGGACTCTTTTGATGAGGTGGTACTTTTGGGGTACTCTAAGTGATTTTTACACAAATTTTAAAAACGTCCGGGTTTGGATCGACCGTAAAACAAACTGGGCCCCTCGAACGAAAATGCCAATAACATTCAGACTGGGCGTCCGATTGACGCACCGTATGTCGCGTATGGTTCCTAATGATGAGGCCGAACTACGTGATACATCAACTATGGACTTTATGATAGTTGATTTATCATCACTTGACTCAAGGAGGGACCCTCCTGGAATCGAGCGTGTTGTGTGCGGGAACCGTAAAGCTAGCTTTGATGACTACTATACTAGAATCCTCTGTGGTCTCGAAAGTGAAGACTATTGTACCAGAATCATTTGTGGGTTCGATAGCAATGACTACTAAACCAGAATCCTCCATGTGTCTGACAGTTATAACTTCTATTCCGGTATCATGTGTGGGTTTGACAGAGTATCTAGTCCTGTATCCTGTGAGAGTCTGACAGCTTAGCTCGTCATGTATCCTATGTGGATCTGACAACATAGGTGAATCAGTGACTACATCTAATAATCTTTATCCCTCTACAAAATAAGTATACCAATGTGAGCTGAGTCTTGAATTTCAATCATTTATCTTCTAGGTGTTTGGATTTACTTCCTTTGTGGACTAGGTTGTTCTTGGACTCGACAGTTGGGGTCGAACTATGATTGATAACTTAGTTATATGTATGGTCATATACCTAAGTAGGGTTGGTTCATACTTCATGATTGTATCGTTATTTTGTGGTTTGTCATTCATGGATTCTAGGAGACCATTGAGGGTCTCGGTGTCCCTACTGATTATCATTATACTCACCCCTGCACGGGTTATGCCCGCACTTCATTGTGTTGTTTGTAGATGATGGAAAACACTGATCGAGGTAGAGAGTTATAGAGTTGGATGGTACCCGGAGGTGGACCACATATCAAGACGTACACAGAGCGGATGTATGGACCTGGGTTGTTGAGGAGGCCATCTGTACACACCCTTCAGGTGGGATTCCCGTAGGATAACTCAGTAGTTGTTATTTTACCTTTCTGCAGTTGTACTGGTTTTACAGTTGTTTGTACTTTATTGTTGGGCTTGTATTTATGGCCCCTTTCCTTTCAGCACTTTCTTTTATATACAGTTTTACTTATTGTTTACTTCCAGTTGCATACTCTATTGTTTTTTATTACTTATTAATGGAAATGCCTTCCCTTTTTATTAGAATTATGCCTTTGGAGCTCATCACTAGCCCCTGGCCTATGGAAGGTGGGCTTGGGTTAGTCACGACATGAGCCGCAAGGACGAGTCATGAAAGTAACACTCTAAGTACTTCTCATCCTCGTGAAGAATATATAATGGTCTCCCTCCAAAATATCTAGACACTGCTTTAGAATTAATGATTTTGTCTCCCATATCTCTTACTAGATATATCCATGATGCCACAAGATCTGAACTGGTTGTACCATCATCCCCAATGACACCTTCTATCTTTGTTCTATAATCTACACAAGGTGATATAGATATGATTCATTTTTCCCTTTCTCAACATCCTCATAGTCAATGACATGGATAAAATTATGAATTCACCTATGAACCTAAGATATGTGAAATACATTTTTCATTTCTATGTAATGAGATGTAATATTGAAAAGGTGTTCTACTTTTGAAATTGATAAGTGATCTCTACATGCACCGAAAAATTTAGATCTTTCATTTCATACATTGTCAAATGTTAGTGGCCTAATCATGGACTCTCTCTCATTAGAGTGCTATATATTATAGAAATATGTAGAGTTCACCTCTTGAGATCAAAATATGATTTCTTTCAAATCAGGGTTGCGATAGACATCTTTTGAATTAGAATCACACTCTTGGAGGTCTCGTGTACTACACTTGTTACAAAAATTTCTTCTTAACCAGACTCCTTCCAATAAAGATTTGAACAACATATCCAATGATATAGAGCCACATAAGGATCCATCTAAATAAAATCATGGTAGTTTTTTTGTAAAAGAAATCAACTAAGAATAGTTTATTATCCCAAGGATGATCAAAATATACAAATAAATATGGCAGGATATTCACAAAAAAATGTATCATCTGTTCTGACTTCCTATTTGTTTGAGAATTGTATGATGAAAGCAATCTCATATTACTCTATAATTCAATCAATAATTCCAGCCAAATCCTTGTTGTAAAAATTGTCTCTATTAGAAATTATACCTAAGGTGAGTTCAAGTAATTATGATATGTTACCTACATATTTATTTCTCAACTCATCTAATAATTGAGTCTCATATATTATTATGTATTGATAAATATTCATTAACCGAACAACAATCAACCAGAAAACATCATGAATGTTCGAGGACATGGTAATCAAAGTATGAAATCCCATCATGATTTTATACCACTTTCATAATAGAACATGAAGTTGATGGAATGTACAAATAGGAAACTAGTTCTCTACCTTTATCAACATGTAGGTAATGAATTGGGAAATGAATTTGTCAATTTTCCTATTCATCCTTGGCCACCAAATATATCAAATGATGGCGTGGTACTTATATTCCTCTCTAGGGTGTACGTGTCACTTAGATGTATGTATTTATAATAATATATCCCCTTGATGAATGTATATTCTACAACACTCCCATGATCAAGAATCACATCATCACCATCCATTGAACAACCATGTATCAGAAAACCACATGTAGCTATTCTGACAGTACATCGGACATATGCTCAGAATCTAAACTGGCCTTCACACTATATACAAGAGAATAAATTATCACTAAAAGTGTAAAATCCATATATCCATAATAATCAAGATAATCTATCCTACATTAAAAATAATCATATTAGGTTTAACTTTTCCTCTGAAGGTCATTCACCAAGCTTCTGAGTTACTTCTATCCTACAACATAGAGAATATAAAATAATATAACATTTTTTTGTATAGTCCATTATAAATATAAATGTCTCTAGGTAATCTACCTTTCAATATGTGAATATATAACAGATGATCTTTTGGTTTTATAGATGATAATCACATATCCAAAAGGTAGTGTATCCAAGAATTAAATGAATATACCATGACTATCATTTCCAAGTCATGGGTATGATAGGTATACTTATAGGTTCACCAAATTTATTACCAAATTTTTATCACCAAATCCCTCTACATCATTACTACTCCAAAAAAAATTTCTAATTCATCGTAGTATAATACATAACAAATAACATACTTATAAAGAATTAGTATTGGAACTGTATACTACCTCCTCTTCTGATTAAGAAAGGAATCGTCCCACTAGTTTGAAAATAGATACATTACCCATTTCTCTGTCATCATAGTCATGGGTTTTAAGAAATGGGATAAATCCTGAATTAACGTCCAGTATTACCCCACTAAACAAAGAAATCTACTCATTTAGAACACATTCCAAGGGAATTTCATGGAAATCAGAACCTTAAACTCAATCAGGCCTACAAATTTACCTATTTTATACACCACATCCCCCAAAAGTATCACCTACATAATTAAAATGTTAAACATGGACTTCTTGGTTTAAATTAGATATGTAGTAAGTGTGCGTATAACATTTTAAAGATATATAGAATTTTACTTTAGGTTTAGTGATTATATGATGATGTCATAAACAACAACATAAAAAGCTAGAAAAGATATTAGTGGATGATATTTTTCATTATAGCAATGAACACTAAAAATTCATTAGTCAGTCTAAACAACATCATGGTAAAATCATATAGACCATACATTCTCTAAAATAAAATCTTTAAAATTTCATCCTCTCTAACCAGCTACTGGTGATAGCCTGATTCATGATCAATCTTATAGGACATTCAGGATCCACATAACTAATCAAATAGATCATTGATCCCATGAAATTTGTACCCATAAATCATAGTCGCCTAATTCATCTTTATCTAATCCATTTATTTTCAAGAAATACTATCCACCTTCTTGGAAATTAGAAAATTATACCCTCATAGTGATGTACCTATCCTATTAAATAACTTCTATTGAAAGTCATAGATCTATTCCTTGAAAATCATAAACTCAGTTGGCCACATATAACAAGGGGGTATCAAAATGTTATTCCAAGTAATCATGAGTTCCATATTGAAGTCAATTACTTTATCAAGTGAACATTCTATGAAGTGTTTTAGGAATAAAACTAGATAGATATCCATAACTAATGTAAAATAAAATGGGAATACCACTTATGTTTCAGAATA
Source organism: Viscum album (assembly GCA_963277665.1). Lineage (NCBI taxonomy): Eukaryota > Viridiplantae > Streptophyta > Magnoliopsida > Santalales > Viscaceae > Viscum > Viscum album. Next base: position 1,703,604,639 of record OY728143.1, on the reverse strand, counting down.
ATAAAAACATTTAATCTGAGCTATAATCATCCCAAGAGGGATCATATTTTGACACACTATTCCTCCTCCTAGAACCCATTCAATAGTTGTCACAAAAATATATCCCTTGAGAAATTAAAGTGATACCATTCAATGATAGGAATCAGTGTGGGATCAAATTAAGGTCATATAGTATATTACTAGAACAACATTGGATAATATTAACTACCTAATAATAAAGTACCTCATATTTCCATAACTATAAAAAATTATAAGACTCTCTTGGAGTCACAAAATATAGACCACATTCATTCCCAATTTTATATAAATGTATTCTAACTTAGAGTAAAATACGAATAACTAGTAAATTCCTTCATCATCATCTGATGATATAATAGAATGGTAATAAACATTATCAAATAAGGTAGTAGACAATTTATATATGATCATGTCCATACCTTGAATATTAGATGGTCCCTCACAACCACCCACTAGTGTTTGATCTACTATATAAACTCGAGATGAATCTTTTCCAATAATTTTTACAGAATAAACTTGTGTTCCCCAATTAATCATTGTTTGAGGAGTCTAAAAATAATGCCAAGGTCCCCAAAAAATCCCATGGATCAATGCCTATGTATGACTCACACCACCATGAGAATTCGTTCATGATTCCTTATAAGAGAAATGATTAAGATTCCAAATCATGATGAACTGATAAAACATATATGAGGTTTGGGATAGAAATTACAATAATTCTTTAAGAATAAACAATTAAGAAACTAAGGACCACCATTCCCCCATAGAATGTTTTGAACTGTCAATGCTCATTTTTTTATGTCTTCCACCACTCAACACACAAAATATACCATCATCTTCTTACCAGCAGTAGCCTAATCTGTAATTAAACTAGTGTCTGATTAAGAAATAATGACTCTATATTCCTCTAGAACCTTCTAAATTACCGACGCCTTGAAAATACCATGATCATATGTTTTGATAAAAATTACTTACATGAAATCTCATATTTAGACAAATCCTGATCCTTTTATTCTTTAATTTTATTGATTCATCCCCGTCCAATTGAGGAGTGGAAAATATAAACTGTATAAAATCCACTAACTTTGGAGATAATATTATTGTCCCCTGATAATGCCCAATTACCTTCTATGCTTTGTCCAGATTCATCATACAAAGTAATAAATCCTTTAATATTTTGTCTTTGAATGTCTCATATGTGATACACTCACATCTTCTTTCTTAGAGAATAATGTTTCACTTTCATACAGCAGTGACATGAATCATAATGGTTTGTAATATTGACCATATGATCCTCTGGGATCTCTACCCGTTCAAAGATCCTCTCAATGATCTATATCAGTTCCATTGAATCCTATGGGCCTCTAGTGAACTAGAATTATGGAGGATAATGGACCTAGATATCTCAATAATGGTATAACTTAGTATTTCTAACTTACTCACCATGGAAATGAATTTTACAGAAGACACCTAGTTGAATTTTACATCATTCTGAACAACTAGGTTGTGTAATAGAGCATACCCCACATGGATAGAGGTAATAAAAGAATGTCCACCCTAATGGGATTGTTTTTTATACTTCAATATGTGTCCTAATAAAGTGACTTTGAGTAATAATCTTTTGATGCTTGATGGAAACATTTATAGTGTCTAATTCATTAGTGAAATATTTATTCTATCTAGCATATCCGATCATACAGGTTTTATCTACATTTATTCCCATAAACTAATGTATTTCCCTCCTAGAACTAACCAATGACATCATACCTTCAGGTTAGTCATAGTCATATATATATACTAAACCTAAAGCATTCTCAGATTGAACTAATTATTTGAAGCACTGATATATTACTACAACATGGAAAAGTGATATATCAATATATCATAAATATTGGTATATCTCAAATAGATAGCACATATGAAGACATTATATTAAAAATATTGCATGTCACACACAATAACTATATATATATATATATATGTATGTATGGAATGTGATCTTATATGCCCATTCAGGATGCATGTACACAACCAAATCGAATAAAATAGTAACAAAAATCATTTCAATACAAAGTTTGAGTTTCATTACACATGATCATAACATGAAAATGAAAACACCACATTCCATGTTTCACAAATCGTATATCTTTTTACCATGTATAATGAGAGTAAAAAATAATAGTAGAAAAATATGATTTTGTACCATTATGCAATGTCCAAAAATAATAAACTCGGTCTAATTTAGAGAGGTATAAGACCTCATCCCCAACTCCTTGAATGCCAGAGTCAACTGAAAAGCTGTTAGAGTCTGGAAACTATTTTAGGGGAGACAATACTTTCATTATCATATCCTTACACAAGTAATATTAATAAAAATATCAAATTAGAGTAATCAATGTTGAAGATATGGAATAAAAATGTAATATCATATGTGAAACATTTTATAAAAATAAATAAATGGGCTTCCAATGTTGAAATCTAAATGATACTATACGTTAAAGAATAATAAAAAATACAATTCTACAAAAAATACATGGAGTCTATTATATTCCTTCCACTGGGTTCATTATCCTCAACTGAACTATATTCCATAGAATTATTACCCTATCTTGGATCCATATTCATATATTTTTCATCTTCATTAAGACTCCTATGTAGGGTGTGATTCAAAGAATGAATTAGGACACAATCAATGAATCCTAAGCATGAGTGCACTAGAAAAATAGTGTAAGTCATGATGATAAGTAATAACATACAAAAGGATTCAAAAAATACCAAGTGTTTGTGATCTAACCCAGATACCTTGATCCTACGCTATACCTTGTATGGATATATGATGGAAAATTTTCTGATTTTTCCTTGAAATGTCTCAAATGAAAAATCTACCCTTTTTTATTCTTCATAGCCACCCATGCCCTCGGCAACCAAGTCAGGACACAATAATACATCATTTCATGTTGAAATATATTTTTCCAATTCATAGATACCATCATTCCTGTTACTTCCTCACTGGTTAAATTTCATTAGACCATCATTCCCCTAATTTATGGATACATTTGGCCCTCATACCATGTTTTCTATCCTAGTTTTTTCATCTTGTCATATGCATCGCCTGAACATGCTCCACCTCTAATGAAAATGATCCATAATGGGTCTAAATATCACTTTGTTTCATTAAATAGAATAACGATACAATAAATACCATGTTAAACATATATAAACATGGAATAACATATTAATGAAAATATAGATTATCATGAGTGGTAATGAAAAGTTAAGACATGCATACATGGGATTTCACACTACATCTCTAAATCATATCTACCCAAAAAATCATATCATGATAATGATGATATAGGAGACCTCAAAATGGTAATTAAGATCCCACAGAAAGGTTTTAAATGTCCTTATTAAATAAAATTAAGGGTTTGAACTCCCAAATCACGTTTTCACACAAACCGGAACAAGCTCACTTAACAAAAACTCCTTAAAACTATTTCATAGAAAATAATATTATTTCTAGATTAAGATACATGGAAGGAAAAATAAATGGGTATAAAATCAATTATCCAATGAAAAAATATTTCAATGGTATAGATATATATAGTTTTAAGTTTAAAATTAAATAATATAATGTGATATACATTCCATGGAAGATTTCTCCTTGAGATTAGCCACAAAGAACCCAAAGAATTTCAATGGCCTTCAAGAAGATATATGATCCATTAACATTGATTAATCCCAAAATTTCACATGATATAATGTATAATTAACCTTAAAAACTCATTACTATAACAAATAGAGAAGTATAATATGTGTTTATCTAGAAATAGAAGTGCTCACCAGGCTCCCTAATGAATCACCCCCAAATATAAACTTTGAAAAAGGAGGATAACGTTAGGCCTTTGATTGATTAGTGGGAAGACCTGATATATCAAAAAAATGAATAAATATTATATTGTAATAATCCTACTGTAACACTTTTCCTCTTTTTAAAAACAATTCCATAATCATCAATCAATGAATGAGTATAATAAATAAGAGGTTTAATTGAGGGAAATTACATAAAATGGTGTCAATTTGTCCCCATATAATTATAATACTGGTTGATGACAAAAAAAATAGAACATTGATGGAGATCCAAGGAGGGATGGGATTATTTTATGCATTATGAGGAAACCCATCCATTTCCTTGCTCTACTCTATTGTCTGACTATGGACATGGAGTCCTTGAATGAATAGCTGAAACATCTTGTTCATATGGTCTATTTTCATAAAATATGACATTTGACCCTCAATAATAAATTCAAAATGGGTATGGTTGGGTTACCCCTGATGTGGCTAACATCAGTCCCTCTCATGAACCATAGTATGACCATGAGATTTCCCCTTACCCATTTTTCATTGAGTCAGACAATAGGGGTATTGTGACATTCACAGGGCTATGTTGTTTCCCATTTTAGATAGAAAAACAAAAAAAAATATTAATCTTCTACATGATAAACCTAGTTCACAATCATTCACCCAGGATAAGTTGAACATTAAAATAAAATTAGAAAAGTGGAAATAATAATTTTAATATTTTTTAAAAACTAATATTTTAAACAAACTATGTGGGTACACTGGAGAAGCAGTTAGGAACTCCCAATTTGCGCATGGTCGGTATACTATAGGACTAAACCATGTGTGATGTTTTATTTAATATTTGAATTTATTTTTTTTAACTTTAATTCTCCATGAAATCCCTCATTATTCCTCATAAAACTATGTCTCTCAATCTTAAGGGTTTTGATACCTATTAGTGGTAATTCATCTCCCTCTAAATTATAATCTTGGTTAATCTAGAGACCATTGAACCTGGAAATTCAAGGTAAAATATAATTCTCCATCCATTATTCATGTTCATTATTGACATAATCTCCTATTATTTGAAGGAATAATATATTTAGGATGTATTTAATTTATATATGGAATCTAATATGATTGAATAATGATTAATTAAATTATCATTGTATAGTTTGATGAATTGGGATAGTATTATTATTTCCCATGATCAATTAATGGTCCATTAGTGGTAGTGATTCATGTTGGGTATGTCTAATTTAATAAAACCCCTTATCTTTTTATTCATATTTTTTGTTTAATTTAGTACAATTATGTGATGATTTGAGGATTTTTCATGCAATTGATGGTGCACGAGCATGATCCTGGTTAAAATTGTTGACACTGGTAATCAATACACTTGATTTTAGAAGTCATTGTTATTTTTGGACCATGTATTATATTATGTGTTATGATTAATATGTGTGAACATGTGTATCTATGAGATATATTGTGTGAGATGGTATTCAATGTCATGTTTGGGTGGTTTTAGTGACTTATTCTTAATGTAATGTTTTATATAACATCCATAGGGTTTTCATGTGTTTCCCATGAGACTTGTGAATTTTTTTATATGAGTGTAACTTTATATTTTATTCCCATTATTTGTTGTTCTATAGAATTATTTGGTATTAATGATACCGTATGGATCTTTATGGAATGGATAGAATAATGTGGTGTAACATGTTATGGTTAAACATGTGATAATGATTATGGTGATGAGACCTAAAGAAATTCAATGGGCGTAATATACTTCTGGTATGACCCAAGGAAGAGGATGGGGGTTAAATAGACTTACTTTCTAACTGAGCATAATATGGGGCTGGATAGCCTTGTATCTTGACCTATTAGATAAGTGGGATTGATATCCTTTTCGCCTAACTCAGGGTTGAACCAACAGTGTGATGGGCTTGAGTCCTAACTCTATACATGATCCTATACGGGCCTTGATCCAAGATGTGTGTTTTCTATGTATCCATATTTAGTATTTGATAATGTATGAGACATATATTTTTATGGAACTGAATAATATGGGGTTGGGACTTGTAGAACCTTACATAGCACAAGATCACATGGTATATAGTCAGTTTAATTGTTTCATATATACCTTCCATTATAAAAAAACCTTTATATTCATGTTAAATATTTGTTAAAGATATATTTGTGGGGTCCTACTAGGTTTATATTTACACCCTGATTGGGATTAATGGTTCATATGAAAATATCATGGTCATAGAACCAGGAAAGGAACATGGACCTATGGGGAGTAGCTATGGATAAGGAGATGTTAGTAAGAGGTGATGTTGAGATTGAAACTCAACCATTACATTAATTATATGATATATATTTTCATTTCATATTACATTTTATAACATTCCTTATTGATTTAATCATGAATTATTTTATTTTATGATGTGGATTCCATACACTATAGAATGATGATATTCAATTAGTTTATATTGTGAAAGTATGGGATTTTTGTTATTCTTTATTTTTATTCTAGTCTATGGATATTGTTACTATGGGTATATTCTCCCTATGACCATATTTGAACCCTCACCACTAGTACATAACTTCGTATGTATAGAGAGGTATACATGACAACATGTAACATTCTAGAATGGACTCGATAATTTGGGATGAGGAAATATAAAAGTAAATCAAATTATTGATTCCTTCTATTTCTCCCATGACTATGTTTGGGAATGGAATAAAGAAGAAAGTTCATGTGGGAAAGGTGTTTCATATGTGGTCCCAGATAGCACATAAGTAATAGAAATATAAGTTATCAGTGATAGAATTTGTCTCACTAGTTTTGATAATATAGTTTCTTATCGATCTTCAATACCTTTGTACAGTTACAATTTAGGGGATTTGGGTACATTTATTCATTAATTTTAGGTACATACGTTCCCATGTCATATTTATATTTCTTCACTTCAAAGTGTTTTAATTATTTAAATTTTATGATTTATACTATATACTTGTACATTATATCAGTACTGTAATTAAAATTACAAGAACTTGGGATTATATTGGTTTTTATATGTATATGGTTGTTATTAATGTGCATGTATGAGAGACACGGTTTGGGTATAGGGTAGTGTTATCAAGGTTATGCTTTGTGGTAGTTAGTAGCATATTAGGATATGTATTTCTAACATAATACCTTTTGTTATCCTATAATATACTTATGATGTCACCATAAGGATCTATTTTAGGGGTTTCCAGGTGTTTGATTAGAATTCAAGCTAATTCCACCAAGGATATTCTTTATCAGATTTTCAAGGGGATTTTTTCAAAATTAAATTTAATGTTCGGAAATTCATGGCCTACAACCATGAATATAGTAATATTCAGCTGAGAATGCACCAAAACTAGATCCATTGGTTTAGTCAGTGGAACTACTTCAACATGAATTATTCTATATAGTGCATGCATGGGGTGTAGAATCTCATAGGATGATGGTCAATTACTATTGATATTTTTATTTTTATCACACCCATCCTTCTAGGATTTTAGTGGACAATAGGATATTGAGGATTGGATTGATATCATTAAGGAAGTATTTGATCTAGAGAAGAAACAAGATTATCACTGGGTTAAGATGTCTTTTTTCATTATCCAAGGACCACGTAATGAATGGTGGAGAATTTTGAAGTAGTTTGGAATATGGTAGAATCTAGAATGTGATACATTCATGAATAGCTTCTTCATGGATCCATTTCTAGATATGCTATATATGAATTATTCTCTTTATGTTTCTAGCACTTCAATAGTGGATGATGTTTGTATATATATATTATTATTTTTCCATATAGTTTCTTCTCATTTCTATACTATTGGAGGGTAATTAAGTTTATACAGATTGAAATTTAGATACATTACTTCCATCAGAGTTATGTCTCAAGGATATGAATATAAACATCAATAACATATAGATGTGAACCAAAAGTCATTAGAGATGAAGAACGGTTTAAATGAGGAGAGTGTAATGTGAATTCATTTATACGTGAAAGAATTGATTATTGATACTCTCATTTATACAGTTGAAACCTATTCTTGTAGTAGAAATAGGAAGGCCAAGGAGGAGTGTATGGATGATGGTAGGCTGATCGAGCAAAGTATATGTTCTTCAGTTTCCATTATGGGATGAGGTGTCACCCAATGCTTCAATTACATATATATTGGAAACTATCACAATATATTCCATATATAATATAAAATAAGACCTTTTGAATAATGAAAATGTATGTTAAATATTTTTTCATACCCTATAAAGACGTGTTTCCACTGAGGTACTGGATATACATGGGCAGCAATCTATGATACTTACAGGGGACCTCCACAACTGAACCCTATAATATAGGTCCCAGTCATTTAGTTGAACCAGGTGTTTAAGGTATAGGGTCACGGAACTGATGAAGTTATATTGTATGTCATGTACAAGGTTCTATATAATGGTGGATAGATAAATTCTACAGTTAGTGGTAAAATTATGATTTCCTATAATCTTTTGACTACATTGTTTAATTTAGGATCATCCCATTTTTTATTTTCTAACATCATTAATATTAAAGACATGTAATTATGTTATCATCCATTTTTCATTCTCATGATACACCATTTAATAAAATCTTTTCCTTATCCATGTATATTGAATGTGTCATGTATAAGATTCTACATATGAACACTTTTTATATTTTATGATATTAGATATGGATATCTTAGATATAGTTTTCAGTATGGGACAATTGATTATTTATTGAGAACACATTTAATTCTATAGGAAATGAGTATTCTATAATGTTCTTATGGGGGATATGATTATTTTGAACATTTATTGAGATGTTGTAGAAGGAAAGATGAGACTATATCCAAGTTGGATTGAGTTTTTATGGCCTATATAGTGAGCATGGTTCTTATGATAGATTTGATAGTACCTCCCTAAAAAAATAGTGGTGAACTGTTACGAAGATGACTATCTAAAATATTTTTTTGGTCTTACATTACATAGAGTAATTAGGTTCATGATTGCAATCAAGCTAATAATTTCACTTGTATCGATACCCTAGTCTCGAATTGAACTTAAAGAGTTTTAATGAACTCAAGGAATGACATGCGGATTTAATGGATAGGGGATTTGTCATACTGGGAACATATACTTGTGGTGATATTCTATTTTACCTAAGAATGTAAAAAATAATCTTCCAAAATGTGTTAACTCTTTGAATACAAACTATGTGAATTTGAGGAAATGGTACCCATTTTCACTGATAAATGATATGTTTGATTAGTTGAGGAGAGCATGCGGGTTCTCCGTAATTAACATGTGTTCAAGAAACCACCACCCTCGGTTTAGGGAAGAGGATATTCCTAAGAAATAAATTTAGAGTAGGTATGGATTTTATGAGTATATTCTCATGTATTTTGGGTTGATTAATTATATATTGATTTTAATGTCTCCCATGACTGGTAAATTTCATCCATACTATGACTCATTCATCATTATGTTCATTAATGATATTATAACATACTTATAGACCATGGAGATGCATTTTAGACAACATGAGATCTTATTATGTACACTTAAAGAGCATAATATATATTCAAATATTTCATTGTTAGAATTTATAATCTATATGGGATAATTCTTTATGAATGTGGTTTAGAAGTTGTAAAAATTATATAATTTGGATAAGGTATACAATGTGAGGTATTGGAAATATCCTAGGAGAATGTTCATGATCATGTAATTCATATAGTATTTTACGTACTACATGCAGTATATTTAGAGTTTATCTCATTTGATAGTGCCTATGACTGGTCCTACAAATAATATGGTGAAGTTAAAGGGTATAAATCAACGTAACTATGACATTTTACAGATAGAAATGATACTAAATTAAGCATCATTTTTAATTTAACACGATCCTAGGATTGGAAATAATTTTTACTATGATAATCCGTGTGCTAGTTTAAGAGATATCTTGATGTAGGGAAATCAAGGTGATTCTTATAGTTCATGTTAGCTACAACCACATGAGAGAAACTACACATTGTTAGAATTGGAATTTTTAGTTTTAGTTCATTCCCTTATGTGCTTTTGCAATTATCTATTTAGTGATAGCTATTCCATATTCATAAAAAATATGATCATGATATATATATTCTCTCAATGGAACTATAATATCTATTAGAGGTGTTCCGTTTAGAACCTCCAAATGGGAAATTTTGAGATTTCTTATTCTTTTACAAGGGTTAATGTTGTTGATGATTACCTTAGTATGAAAACATCGGATCATAGAGTGAAATATTTAGAGGCAGAATTAAGATTGATACACTTGTTGGATGAATGGTTGGTGGGTGAATATGAGGATCTAGGGTTGAAACATGTTCCCCCATTATTATCATGTATATATTTTTGGATAAGGTGAATGAAATATTGGATTCTTATTCTAATTACTTAGTGATGCTGGAATGGTTGGTAGGGAATGACTTAGTAGATGGATGATCATTATATAGGGAATAAATGATTTGTGACCATGGATGTTTTATTTCATGATTCCATAAAGGAAAAGATAATGAACGACACACATTCTTCATAATGTGATGTAAAACTTGGACCTATGGATATTTATCATGATATTTGATGGAGTTTCTAGCGGTCAGTTATAAAAAGATAAATTGTTAGGTTTTGTCTCCCATTTTCTGACCTTTAAAAAGGTCATATCCAAGAATCAATGACCCGAAGGATTTTTTCAGCCTCTTTATGATTGCATGTATATGCGAGGAGATGTGATGATATAATTATATATGGGGTTACCCCATACCTTTAGAGGTTGTGTTTATCTGTTGGTTATAGTTGATTAGATGACAATAGTGGTACCTTTTTGTGCTGATCTAACGGTCTAGTTTTTTAGATGAGTTCAAAAAACATTATGTTTGATATATTTTACCATTTTCTGGAGTTCCCTTGATGATTATTCAGAAAATATATTTATTATAAGCATCATTATTTGAGACATTCTTAAAAAAATATAAGGGGACTCTATTGATGGTGACTACAATATATCATCTCTAGATTGATGGGTTGTTTGAGAGGATAATCCATATTTTTTATGATATTATTTTTTAATGTGTCATATATTTTAGTAAAGTACTATATGATCATTTATCCTTGGAAAATATTGAGTATGATCATAGTTAATAGAAATTGATTCAAATGGCACTATTTGAGGATCTTTATGGTCGGTCATGTTGTTTACTATTGTGTAGAAAATAGTTAGGAGATGTGGCTATTATTTGTTCATGTATAGTATAATTGACATCTATAAGGGTGATGTTATTCTAGTAGTGGTTATAAATTACTATGTGTAGGAAATGAGTAGTTCAAAATTAGTGATGATAATCCTTGGAGTTCAATGTGGGTGAGTGGGCTCTCTGTTGAGTATTGGATATGTTACTGCATTGAAAATTTCATATGTGGGGGTAGTTACCATCATGGATTGTGGGATTGTATGATAACATCAAGCATTTGGAAATAGTGTCATAGAAATTGATTCTTCCTCCAAATTTTCTAGTTATGAATAATGTGTTCCATGTGTCTCCTCTTAGGATATATAATCAAGATCTTACGCATGTAATCAACATTAAGGATGTTGAGTGGGAACCAAATGTATCATTCTTTGAGAGACGAATTTTTTGATGATCTGAGTGGGAATTTATTTTTGGTAAATACATTTCCACTCATAAGATTATTTGAGTAGAATATATGTATCTATGAGGATAATTTGGAGTTGGAATTTTATGTGAATTCTTATTGTCCTCAGGTATTAATGTAGAACATCCAAAAACACTTATTTGGAATGAGAGTCTCTATAGTGGGATGCTTTGATGATGTCATATTTACCTAGTGTATTATTCATTGTCATTAGCCATTACTAATGCGTATTTGTATGGTGATTGATTGGGTAAAGTCTTGGGTAATTTTTGGGTGGTTTCAAAGAGTTTTAGAATCATTTAATTGGGAGAAAAATTTAACAATATATCATGGACACCATTCATCTTTCCTAGACAATAGTGTCACCTTCTAGTGGATCAATATATGTCACATTAATTTCATGTGGTTAGAAATTAATGTGAAACATTACCTAGGGAAACATATCACAAGGTATGTAAGGGAAATCGTGGTTTATTCATGTTTTACAAAATAGTGTAAACCATTTGTGTGCCTAAGAGAGGAAGTGGACCCCACATGATATGTACACAATTTGATAAAATGTACAACCAAAATATGTGAGAGGTTTTAATCCATCCAAAAATTATAATATTTATATGAAACCACTCATAGATCTATAATGTTTCCATGGTTGTTATGGGATCTCAAACCCAGGGAATCCAATAGAAGTTCGTGGTGATTCCATTGGCCCTTAATTTTAATAAATGTATATATAAAGGAATTATTATATATAAATACAAGGTAACATGTAGTTATTCCTCCATTAATCATGTTCCTTTTATACATTTTCTCCTTTTCTTATAGGTAATCATAGACCTGGTAAATGATGGCTATATCTTTGGATTCTAATGTGGTCCTATGAGGAAATATTGAAATATAAGTGGATATATTTACATACTAAGATAATTATTATCTTCCACTTGATTGATTTTAGATCCATTGGTGATAGTGGTTCTTTTTGGGTAATAATAATCATATTAAATCCCTTATTTTTTTATTCTTATTAGATCATTATTCTTAGATCCTCTTCTGATGATTTGGGGATGGTATGAGGAACTGTTTTTTATAGGCTCTATCCAGGTGTAAATTCAGGGCATTGGGCAACAATAAATAGGAATTAGGATTTCTTTATAATTTGGGGCCCATGTATGGTAGTTTTTTTTATGATTCATATTTTTTCCATGCGTAGCTATGGGGATCGTTGTATGATATATTATTCTTGTGTATTTCTAGTTCGCCCATTTGACATATGCCTATTGTGACTTCTATTTGGTACGAACATATGTCCCATGAGATCTCTACATTTAGTTTTATGGTTGGGTAATTCTATTCTACACCATATTATTACTATATTCATGGCCAATGGATGTTTCAATTTTTTTATTTAATTTAAAGGTGGGATATTCAAGTTTGGTTATCCCTTTTAAGGGGAGCTTGTAATAGTTTAATGTGTGATAATAATGATGATGATACCTGGAGACATGGTTGATATGTATTTTCCTTTTTTCTATATTTGGGATAGTGGATGGGGTTCAATGTAATTATGTCATTTCTTAAAATAGTTCATATTTTTATGGGCTCATTGACTAACCTAGTAGATATTTTTGTTGATGACCTTCTAGCCTTACCATATGAAGATCAAAGGGTGCAACGACCGTGATTCTTGACCTAAAAGTTTTTCAAATTTGATCATTCATATGAATCATGTTTTTTCCTATTATAATAATTTAGTATGTGATGGAATATTTTAAATCCTTCAAAAATGAATCCAAATAAGGTATCTTCATGGCTAGTTGATTCTTGTTGAATGCAGTATTTGTTGAAAAGTGTTTTGTTGCTTGATTTTATATAACTTTTAATTTTCACAGTTATCTTTATGTACGTGTGAAAATAATTTTAGGGTCACATTAGTGGTGTCGTACAAGTTTTTTATTCACATCCTTCAAGGGAGTCAAATTGTGCATGTCGGATTTTGGGATAGGGATCCAGGAAACGGTATGGGCCCAATTATGGGTAACTAAGGAAATGGAATTAGGAGTAGGTGTTGATATTAGGATGGACTCTAGACCATTTTTAAATTGTTTTATTTATTTTTCCTTTTCATATAAAATTATTTTACCTTCCACATTACATAAAATAGAGTTTACTATATCGTATTGAAATAATACCATTCATTATAGAGTGAATATATTACATTAGTTTTTTTTTCTATTTTATTCTATGCTATTTATTATATTTTATATTTATTCTAGTGTGTTTCTATTTTTACCAATTTTATCATTTCCAAACATAACCATTTGAACCCTCTCCACTAGTTGGGAACCTATTAGGTACTTGAAGGCATGCATAAGGTCATGTAGTACTCTATCTAGAACCCAATGAATTATGTCCAGACATTACATTTACTAAATAATTAATCAAATTTTTAATATAACCAACACCATATCATCCATTGGAAATTTTTGATCATATGTCTTTAATTAGAAAGATTCATATGTAATTCTCCTTTCAATATATATAAAAACACCTACAAGACTCTTTAAGAATGTATTGTTTTATATTAAAAACCACTACAATCTACAAGTTAATGTATTTCATGGTGTAGTGACCCATAACTACTTAATATACATGATGGATTCATCATATTGTTTTCCTAGGGGAACTTCACTCCCCCATGTGCCAAATTTGTCAAAGGATTATACAGTCATGTAATGTTTCTCACAAAATAATGAAAGTATCATACTAATTCTATGAATATCTGGATCTTTTTCATAGTTGTTGGTCATTACCGTTCTCAAATATCATCTTTCAATAGTCTTTCCATATATATACAACCTAGGTTGATCACATGATCCTAGAAGGAAAGGTTTTATGAATAAAATTACAATTTTAATACTCCAAATATCTTTTCTCCTTTCATATGGTTTTTATAAAAATCCTCAAATTATATTCATGTTCCTCATTACTTGTCGAATATCTTATAATATACCCATTAAATACTATAATAAATTTATCATGGAAGTATCTAAATATAATATTCATAAATTCCACAAATACATCATTGAAATTCGTATGTCTAATTGGAATTACAATGAATTCAAAGTTCCCATTTATATTAGGGAATTCTCTCTTCGAAATATCATACCAATTTACCCTTAATTGATGGTATCTAGATAAAATATCCAATTTTGACATCTATTTATTTTTTCTACATTGATCAAACAAATCATCAATATAGGTTATAGGATACTTTGTTTTCATCACAATCTATTTATGATTATAATAATCTACAGAAATAAGTATTGACCCATACTTCTTTTTGACAAAGAGGATTAGTGTGCTCTATGGTTATTCACATGGATGTATAAATCCTTTGTGAGGATTTGAAATAAAAATCATATTTAATTCATCCAATTCAATTATGGTATTTCTATAAGGACTCTACAGTACATGTAAGGATCCTTCAGTATGTTAAATTTAAAACACAACTCCATGTTCTAGAGGAAATACTGGGTAATTTATTTGAAAATACGTTAATATAAATTTTTTTCACATGATTGTTTTTTTTTGGATTTTTTAGGACCAAAGTGTTGATATCTATAAAAAATATGGGTTAAATTTTGTGATTATAATCTTCTCGTAGTTATTAAAAACAATTGTCGAATTTTGTGGTTAAATAAATAAAAAATTACTATATAAAATATTAACAATAGTGTGAGTGTTAAGAGTTTTTTAGAAAATTAATGACTAGAACAAGAGATAAGTTAGTGTGGTTCGGTCTATTAATAATAGTCCCCTCTTCACAAATATAATGATATTGAATGGATCCCTCTATTATTAGAGAGAGAATTTTGCAGTGGAAAATCCTAAACCCATACTTTTATGATAGGAAGAATCTTGAACAATGAAATTTAAACTATAGTATCCCCAAACTATACAAGACTATTTAAAGAATCAAAAAAACAAGACTTTTAAATAACTAGTTGTCTCAACATGTGCGGTACACCTTTTTCAAGTGGTAATAAAAAAAGACTAATTTTTATTGGATTTGTAACCTTTTTTGAAAATATTAAATGCAGAAAATACTACCTAGGATAGAATAAATAAATAAAACAATAAAACTACAATTGGGTTATCATATAATGATTTTTTGGTTTAAATTAATTAACTATGGCCCTTTAATATTGATTTAAATCATGATGTAATGGAATTCTAGTAATGTACATTAGTTGGTGATGAATAATGATGAAGCACTTCTCATTTGAATTTATATATCATCACTTTACTTGAATGTATAGTTTAAATAATGTTCCATTAGTTCCTTAATTTTAATACATCATATATTCACCAATGTATTTTTCCACAATCCTTCTTCGTCTATTCATGCCTTTAAACCTTTAAAGAATAATAACTCATTATGGCCATGCAAATCTTTTCGAAAATTATGTTAATGATGATAATAATAATATTTAACAATTATTAAGTAGAGAGAGATAGATAAAAAATTTATATATAATTCAATATCCTGAAATTAAAACCATTTTAACAATTCAATATTTTTTGAAATAACCCATTAAAGTGTTCAACACAATTCCCAAACAACAAGTCAAACATGTCACTAAAATATCTTATAGTTTCAAAATACAATTTTCCAAATTTAAAATTAAAACCTTTTTCACATTAAATAAGGTATGATATCAAACTTTAAATACACTATATTAGAAACTATAAAATAAATTTAATAACATTTACATCATGATACATGAATATAGAGTAAATAACAGGAAAATCATTAATATTAATATAATTTTTTTTAAATTTATATTGAAATAACTTATCATATGATATACATGATTAATAATAATTTATATAATGATTGAAATTATTCAAACACTTTTTATTTTTATCCAAAAAATCATAATATCAAAGTAAAGAGGAAATTGGAAATTTTGAAATTTCTATCCCTATGTATTAGAAATATTTTTATCCATGTGTAAAGGTAGAAGAATTTCTTAACAAACTTGGTAATGTTAAAATCTAATATACATATTTTGGGAAAGGGGGACATAAACTTTTTATTGGTAGACCATATTTGTGCAATAGTAAAAAAGGATATATACATTTTTTTAAGTTTAGATTAAAATCCTTAAATGCTAAGAATAGTTTATGTGAACTACACAAGGTTACATTCCAGGTGTTGTCTAAGGGTAGAATTTGATTTATAACTGGTATGAAAGGGTATAAAGAATGTATTTGAATGGTAAAAAATATTTAAAATAATGTATATTGGGTTAAAGGGATACACACATAAGGGTAAAACCAAGGATTAAAAAAGATATGGAATTGTAAAAAATAATATTAATAAATTATATTTTTATAAAAGTTAAACAAACATAATTTTATAGAATATTATGAATATTATGAATAAATAATTAATAATCAAAAATCTCTTAAATTTAACTAAAACAATATTATAAACACAAATAAAAAGATTTTTTATTCATTATAATTTATTAATAAAGTTGATCAGTGAGATGATCCAACAATATACTCATTTTTTATGATTATAAAAATATATATCAATTCCAAATTTTCACCCTTTTTTTTAATTTATAAAAATGATTTAAAATTTTAAACATCATGTTCATCCTGTTTTAAAAAAATAAAGAAAAATAGTCAAATATATTAAACAAAGTATCTCCAAAAAAATAAAATACTAGAATCATAAAACACCCACCCACTATATAAATTAATGATATTTAAAATATATATATGTCACTCTAAAGTAATGATTTTTTAAAAAATTACAAAGTTAACCATTAAAACAAATAATATGATATTCAATTAATTTTAAATCATATGCATAGAATTAAAATATAGTTGGACATGTTAATAAAATAACATATAAAATAGATAATAGATTCTCAATAACCATAATGAAATAAAATATAATAAACATTCGAACATATGATATGGTAAAACAATATGAATGTAAAAGAATTCTATAAAATAATAAAAACATACTTTGGCATCCAGACCAGTTTTGGTCCAATTGGATTTTTTAAATTACCATTAAGCATGAAAACATTGTGTATTCTTGGAATATGTGATCTCATTGGAGATGATGAAAAATAAACATTTGTCTTCCCAAATGGAAGCCTAATCCATGAACCAAAATTTTTAGATTCATTTCCATGTAAAAATATATTTTATGTAACTAAATAATAAATAATTTTATTTGAATACCAAATATATTAAATTGAAATTGATGGTCGTGATTTGATTTGGAAACTATTTTAACAAACATTGTATTTTACAAACAATTTCATCCTTTAAAAACATTATACATGTCATATTTTAATTTAATATCATCAAAAACATTAAAATAACCTCATGTACCAGATATTATAATCTTTACAGTTTCTTAATTAGGTTTCTTAAATGTTTCATCAACATCAGAAAAATAATTTGACAAAAAATTATGTAATTGGGGTATTGGACTAAGTAGGGTTAAAATCCTTATAGTCTCCAATTGAGGGGATATAACCTGGGTGGTTTTTTATGAGGTAATATTGAATGGTGGGTGATAAATGTGTGTAGGTTAGTGTATCAATGATGTCAATGAATGAAAGTGGATGTTCTACAACTAACCCAGTAGGATCGATGTTGTATGGGATCAACAACGAGATGGGAAATCAAAAATTGTGGATTTCTTAGGTGGTAGGTACCTCGACGCTGTTGAAGATATGTTAGATGTAATCTTGTCTATTATGGTATAAAACAATGTGACTATGATGCAGAAGACTGATGATCCATGTGATGGTTACTCTAATGATTTCAATGGATTAAAAAAACTCAAATGTGGGTTGGGTCCTGTATTGGTCCCTTTGGGAAAAATTAATTTGGATTTTGGGAAATATTTATTTTCTTTTAATTCCCTCAGCCCTACAAGGTCATCTAAAATAATTCCTCTCTTCCCTAAAAATTTATAGTGGTTTTTTGGGTTAATAAATACTTGGGGGCCCTCTTTATCAGTTAAAAAATTTAACAACAAATTAATTTTACTTTATTCCTCGTCAGTATTATAGGAAGAAAAATCCTTACACCTTTTAATATCATATTTATGAATCAATATTTCCACATTATATTTATGAAGCTTTTAACCTCAAGTGATATCATTGTTTCTTCAATGGCATTCTTATATTTTTACCCAAGATATTAATTTAAATCCATCAGTATACGAATTTATTGTTCACACATCTCATGAAACTCCTACAAAATTATATTATAAAAAAAAGATTTAGAATCACTATCATTCTCTAATTAGGCCATATAAAAACCATTAATATACTATTCCTTTACTTTAGAATATTTTGGAACACACCAATGATTGAATTTATTTCTCCCAGAGTTTTTGTTCTACGCATAATAAATTAAAATTGATCATTCCCATAATCTTTTTATTTAGAAAAATATAACCTTTCACAAAAATAATAATAATAATTTGAGAAAAAAATTGATAAAAGAAAACATCTTATACAAAGTGTTTGGAATTAGATACAAAGTTTAGGGGAAAAATCCAAAATGAATGGGCTCTGAGACCATTTGTTAACACACAAACGGTTTATGGCCATATATAGTTGGTTGGGTGAATTTTTATTTCATTAAATATTCAATGTTAATGAAAATAATTACACAAATTTTTTGTTTAAAAAAATTAAAAAAAATTATTCTTAAATGATATGGAATAGTTAACATGATACTACTATATATAAAAATTTGTGGAGAAGATGATAATGGATATTATGGTGGTATATTATAATCAACATAGTCTACTCTTATAACACCAAAAGATGAACTATGGAGAACACAATAAATAGATAGATTCATTTACAAGGGAATTGACTAAACCCATACATTTATAAAGAGACGAATCCCAACACATGACATTTATATGGGTGGTTCCATAATCCAAACTCGAATTCTCATAGAGCGGGGAAAAATTATAATCTTCTACAAGGGGTACCACTAACTTATGAGCCTTTTCTTTTTGGAATGTGAGGTTAAAATACTAATTTTTATAGGTTTTATAAGATATTGAGTGACAATATTTGATGAATAAAAATCTACCCATATTAGTTGAAATAAGTTAAATGAAACAACCATTATATAGTTGTAGAATAATATGTTGGTGTATATAAAATTCTTTATTTTACTTGAAAATGGTTTTGAATAATGAATACTAATTATTCAATCAATCAACTTCAATAGGTTTTGAATAATTTTGAGTATTTTCTCATTGGAATGTTGCTCCCAATACATCACGCGAGTGTATAGTTTATTTAGTGTTAACTATGTTAATTTATCAAATTATAGTAAATGATCACATACATATTTTTCCACCATTATTATTCATAAATGCATGCCTTGATCCTTTTAAAGAATAATAACTAAACATGTCCAAGTATATTTTTAGGAAATATATAGTCAAGATAATATTAATAATATAATATAATTATTAATGAGATATAGAATCAAAATACCAATGAATGTATTATTTCAATTTGAAACCATTTGAACAATTAAACAATATTTGGACACACTAATTAAATATTTCAAAAAAAATTAAAACATAATAGGTCAAAGATATCAATTAAATATAAAATAGATTCACACTATAATATTCATGTTTCAAAACATTAACATGATCTATATTAAACATGTGATAATATAAAACATTGATAATATTGAATTAAACACTACAACAATAACGTTTTAATACCATTATTAGAATCATATATGAATTTACATATAATAAAATCTAATAAAATAAGTCAAAATATTAAAATAAAATTTATATATTCTTGTGTAAGGATAATAATGTTTTTGATATTCATATAAATGAAATTTAAATAATGCCTAAACATGTCAAGGTAGTTTTTTGTGATTAATAATAATATATGTAATGAATAAAACAATTTAAATAATTGTTATTTATATGTAGAAGATAATATCAATAAGAAAAAAAATTAGAGATAACCATATATTTATATAAATCTATAGGTATACTTTTTCATGCATGTGTAATAGTATAATAAAATTCTAACATATTGATCAAAGTAAAAATGATTTTCATATCTGGTTTAGGGGTAACATGTACTGTGTAAGTGTTAAGATCATTTCTTAATGTTAACAAATGAGTTATAAATGATTTGTAAGTGTAAAATAGACGCTATGTAATGGTAAGTATTGTTTATATGTGTTACATAAGGGTACAATGGTTGTGTTATGTAAGGGTAAAACATTATTTATATAGGTAATTTAATGATAAATAAATGGTTTAACATGGGTAAAAATGATTTTAAATAGCATACGTATGGGTACTGGGAAAATCTTATATGTGTAAAACCATGGACTAAAAAGGATACACAATGGTAAAAAAATTACATTTGGAAATTATTTTTCACATGTATTAATCACAAATGCCTATAAAAAATATTATGAATCTAAATATTAAATTAGGAATGACTAAAAAAATAAAATCAAAAAAATAGATTATTATATATAAAAATTAATTTTAATATTTATAAAAAAATTGATCAAGGATCCAATAAAACAAATTTCTTCAATGATTTATTGATAAAATTATTTTCATTTATATGGTATCAGGACAACATTTATTTCATTTTATTATGAAGGGATTTTATAATCATTCATGCATTGATATTTGATTACTAGATGATTGTACATATGAAATGAGATTTCGCTATCCCCATAATTGGTATGATTGTTTTAGATAAATCTACTCCACGAAAAATATAAAATATAATTCAATTAGTGGATAGAGAAATATATATGTTTGAATAATCATCCTATAAAAACTGATAAGATATTATTTGTATACATTGGAAGAAATCAATTAAGCGCCATGCGTTTTCATTAATAACCCTTTAACTATGGTTAGATGTGGTGAATCAATATTATTTGAAAAAATTTGTGATAAAGTAGAATGAGAATAATGAAAATTGGATAATACATTCAATTATTTAGAGTAAATAATATGTGTACTTGTAACTAGTTTTTTATGATCACCCAGTAGAGGAGTATATACTAAAAAATACTTTCCACATTCCCTTGGTTTTGGTGGTTTTTGATTCCTATTATCTATGTTTTACATTTGGTTAGGTATTGACTTATATAATTTGAAATCTCTTTGTATTTAAGGAATTGAATTATTGGTGGAGCATTAGATGAGACATTATTTTCCTCCATTTTGTTAATTTTACACATTTACCATGATTGAAAATTATGAGATTCCAGGCCAAATTTCCCACTCATGAAATATTTACTCGATCCTTTTAAACAATTTCATCGATGAATCAGCCAACATTTTTGGAATATATAGTCATTTAATTTATTTACTCAGTGATATTTTTTTGAGAATCTCATGTGAATGGTCATACATAGAGCATGACCTGCTGGATATCACATGGAGACCCTTGGACAACCCCCATGATCTTGAGAATACATCAATAAAAAAAATTGATCAAGTGGAGCTAGTTTAATCAATGCCTCTGAGTCACATGACATATCTACTGGAAAGAACCTAAAAATTATCCAAATCCCTTGTAAAATAAAAGATGAAAATATTAACATGGTTGAGAACTTAGGCAGTCATTGATCTTCCTACGATGAACCCATAAAGTCTGGATGACATTTCATAGTCCCGAAATTATTTCATCCTTTTCATGGAACATCCCGTTGACATGTTACTTTCATTATGAGAAGGTTATCAGATATTCCCATTTAATTCTTCTTTGTCCCATCATCTCCATAGGAAAGAAATATGGTTGTCTATGGTAAGCATAAAGTATCACCATTGAACAAATAATTGTTCACATGATACATCACATCAAAATATAGTGATTGTATTGAGAAAAACTTACATAACATCACAATAGCTCTTATCCTTGCTTAAAAAGATAGAAATAAAAGTGGAAAAGGTAAAATTCTATTGAGGATCGAGGATGTGATGGACTTTAGAAGAAATGGGTTATACTGAACATATGATCACTATTGATCGTGTGAGTCACTCTCAACAAGCCAACATGGTATTGAAAACTCCCTTAGAAACAACCACTAGATATCATGACGACTTTTAGGAAATTCAAGAATGATCTCATTAGGCCCCTCTAAATGTTATCATGATCTCACAAAATTCCTCTTAACATGAACCCATTGTCTCATGGGGGGCCTAGAGGAATCATGATGATAAAATTTTCAGGGGATTCATGATTTCTTGATGCCCCATAATCATGTGAACATGACCTTGTAGAAGTTCCTTAACATGTATACATGGCAATGAAAAAACCCATTGATCAACATGGGTTTAAAAAATGGAAAAGGAAAAACATTTATGTGGTCACTTTTATCAATTGGTTCAATAGATAACTCACAACATGATCATGTGAATCAATGATTGAAAACCCCTCCACCCACTTTGGACCAAATCCACAAGATCCGCACCACCCAAGACAATATGTTACCAAGGTTTTGAGGCCTATAAATCCACCCCATCAAAAAAAATATGCAACTATGATGGATATCACATTGAAGTGTAATATCTGACTTCTCAGAGTGACCAATCATTTGATCATAAAGGTATTAGGCTGCATAAAATATAGATAACAAT
The DNA here is from genome assembly GCA_963277665.1 of Viscum album. Lineage (NCBI taxonomy): Eukaryota > Viridiplantae > Streptophyta > Magnoliopsida > Santalales > Viscaceae > Viscum > Viscum album. The sequence goes on along the minus strand of OY728143.1, from coordinate 1,703,581,306 downwards.
ATAAGTGATCATGAAACATTTATAAGATCTTCTCATGATCATTGTATAAATCAGGAAAATGAATTCTTGTATGTTAACTGGATTAAACAAAGGAAATCCCACATACTCATAGGATCATGTGAAACGAGAAATACAATAACAATGGGAAAACCTGTGGAACATATGAAATAAAGTATGGAATAAAAGACTATAAAATGGGATAATCACAAAAATCATGATTCGCTGATCCTCATATGCTTATAATAACCAACTCAAATTATGTGACAACACAAGGACATGCCAACCAAATTATATGTTAGTCCCTTGACATATTATGTGGATGATGTTATATCCTTTTTACATATCATGAATTTTGCATGATTCCCTCCGAGAATGACACCCAAGCCTTTAAGTCCTCGACGAATTCATGATAAACATTATGTTGGACTCTAGACATGTATCCACAAATCATGTGGGGACAAGAAGACATGTTATATAGGTATCATGATGACCACATGAATTTTGAACTACTTATATACATTCTTCTAATACATTCCATCTTTAATCATGAAACATCCTCGGGACATGTGAGCCAGATCATGTGATGCCCTGGATAAATGTTATAATTGATCGTGTGAAGGTATCTAAACTTGTTATTAATGTTATGAAACATCCTATAGTAATTTTAGTTGGATCATTAAATTTCATTAAGTCATTTATACCAGACACTCAGGGAATGTCTACACATCTTCAGATATTCCTATAAGTTAATCAGACATGTCAGATAGATAATCAAGACATATCAAGAAAATGATGCAAGACATGATCACATTTTCTGGAGGATTTAGAAGGGTGGCCACAATATGTAATCTTTAACCTATAGAACTTGAAGAAAGTTGATTCATTATTTAAATATAATACGTATGAAGACATCCTAAACCACTGTATATCATGTAGATCCACTTTGGTGCGTATCCCTCAATGTCTCTAATATCCGTACCATCGAGACCGAATCACTCCCATTGGTTGATCATTCTACAACATTCACTAGTGGATCAAGAAGAAAATTGAACAATGAGAACTCTAATTCCAACCATAACAAGGATGTATAGGAATAATTATTATGGTCCAAGATTAATATCGAATATTCACAGATCTCCCACAATGCATATGTCCCACATCCCAATGTAGTGATACCAATTACGTTCTACCCCTTTTTTCTCACACTGACAATGGATCATATAGGAATATGGATTTTCAAAAATCATATCATTCACATCATGAATACCTACTATCCCGGGAGACCTCAGTGTGAAATCCTCAATTAGTGTCATGATATGACTACCGCTGATATAAGGGAATACACCTCATGGTAGTTCCCAATAGTGTGATTGAACTATGATGACTCTAATTTCTACCATTACCAGGATACCTAGGATTCATTCCAAATGATTGAGAATAAATACCAAGTGCCTAGGTTCCCCCATATATATCTTTTTTATGAAATTAATCTAATTGGGTTAAATTAACTACATGGGTTTTCGTTCATGATAGAAGTAGGATACTTAGTACACCTCATAATGGTTCAATCCCATCCTTAGAATATTAATCAACTCCCTAGAAAAAAAATAAAACCTGATGTTCTAGATTATATGGATTCAGGACATAAAATAATAGGTGTTAAGGTGAAATGGAAGAAGAACCTCAGATACCTAGAGATTGAATCATTAATATTCCCTCCTTTACTTGGGGAACTATTTGATAATTGATCATTTTTTAATGGGAAATACTTCCATAGTAGGATCTTAAAAATATAATATAGTCCCTATGTAGGAAAAAATTATCCCCTTAAGGGTTTGATGAGGCCAATGTCTCATCCTCTTAAACAATGTGAGTTTTTATTTTCCATTAAACCTAAGCCCCAAATTGACTACCTACCATTGGAAAGAAATTCTATACATATTTAATGATATGTGAGTGATTGGGAGTTTATATGGATGATATACATGAATGGTGAACCTAACATGAATTATTTTCCACACATCAGACCCCCATAATTAAACCATCATACCATTTTTTTCTCACCACATGTGTGGTCGGCCTATATTTTCCTATGAGACAATAGTGGTAAACCTGATGTGAATCTATGAAATATAGAATGATCTTTTAATAATGAGTTAGGAAAAAAAATTGGTATCCTACAAAAAAATGATGGACCCGGCATGAATCTTTCATATGATTAATGAAATCAAATGATCCTATATAGCTAAGTTTCTCATGAAATAAGTCTATCGTCATAGTGAAAATTTCACAAGAGAATAATGGCTGGACCAGGGAAAAATAACTATTTTATTACTGATTCATATCTGATTGAGCACGTACTATTCATATGGGGATGTAGTGATCGATGAACTTGTTCCTTTAGTCTCCGTGACTCCACATATTATCATCATAAGCGACACCCGACCAAATATGAAGTATTATTATAGATATAATTATTAAAAATTAGTTATGGATACAAACTTTTTGATTCACATAAGGACCACAGACACCCAAAATCTTTTGTATCAGAGGTTAAATAAAATTGCCCTGGAATAACACCAAGATGGAAAAATCTCAGACCATTTGGCTGCATGAAAGGGTAATCAGATGGTAAAACTGATGATTCTTCATCATCCAATAAAAAATTTGTAATGATAGTGGAATTTTATTCCACCACAAAACATGATATAATAGAGTCAATGTATCATGATAATGACCACCTGTATTATCTGATATAGATGGATCTAGGATTCATCTACAGATTCCTGTCATTTTTGAATCCATTGAGGAAGGATCATGACAACAGTTTTCACTAGAACCATGATGCTAATTCCCCTCATTCACCTACATAGGGAACCACCAAACACATCTCCACCTCTAAAGACCATATTAGCACTCCATGGAAGACACATCGGGTGTTGTAAACTTTGGATAACTATGAGTGGAAACATATCCCCACTTTTTATAACAACGCATGCTGGAATATTCTGGTGGTAGGTTGTGAGTAGGATCATATCTATGTTCCCTTATAACTATTCAGTGGGTATATTATTGAAGCTAGCAAGGGGGAGGTTCATAAAACTACCCCCATTCATGAATCCCAATTGTATATTATTATGGAATAAGGATTGAGAAACTATTCTCATAACCCTACTTTAATTGAATATATTTTCTTTTATATAGTGGAGTCAAAAATGGTTTGGATAACATTCCTGCACACAATTATAATAATTATATTTATATTCTAACAATATCTAAAGAACTCCTTCATCATATTCCATAACTCAAATTGAAGCGGGGATAGTAATATGCTCCTATCTCTATATTCATGGATGCACAACACTCATTTCATCATTAGAAACAAATTTATCTGGAGAAATAAAAAATTCTTCTTCTCGTTGAAGAGGATTATCAAAATATTCTAGTAAATAAAGAGGACGTGTAATATCCTCATAATCCCTTTAAAATTGGGGTTCACCATGTGAATGTGGTACAAGACTCAAGACGGGGGTAAATTCCTGTCAAAAATTAACTGTGTTATACACCAATGTCTCAGGATCAGGATGATAACCTCATTCAGATTGGTTCTCAGCATGGGAGAAATGTACATGCATCGAAATTGGGGCACATTCCTATCAAAATAACTAGATACATAAATCAATGTCTCTGGATCAGGCTCATATTCCCTTTCTAACTAGTGCTCACTATGTGATAGTGGCACATGCCTCCTGAAAGACTCGTATTTCTATTTAAAAAGACCTTTGTAATTCTCCAAATTCATAGGTTAGGGATCATATCCACATTGTAAATTATCCAAATAGGTGACAAAAAAAGCCTTGGGATAGTCCCGTATTTTAGCTAGTGAAGCAACAAGGCTTATTCTAGCAGATTATAAGATCTAGTCATATATTCCCACTCTCGTTGATGATGAAATAAACTAACATCATTTAGAGGCTATAAATGAGGAGGCTCATATCTCTCCAACCATACCTAAGGTTTTTCAACATATTCTGGTGGGGAATTTATTGTTGAACTAGGATCATATCCTAATTCCCCCAATGTTGACTTATATATTTTGGAAACCACCCAAAGGCAGGCTCATATTCCTACCAGTAATGATGTAGCTTGATATAATATTCCAGCAACCTCTTGATAGTGGGATCATACTCCCACAACACCAGATGTTTTTCATAGAATTATTGTATTCATAATTTAGCAGTTGAGTATCGTTGTTAAATCACAAAATCATAGACGGCATATTCCATCCATGATTCACACTAAGGAATGTATCCCTAATCATCCAAATTCTAGTGTCTTTGAGGTTTGTAAAGACACATTATCAATAACCTAAGTGTCCTTAGAATCATTAACTGAATAATAAGGTGATTATTAAAATGATAATACACCTCATGGTAGTGTATAGATGGATCATAGGGACTATACTCCTGAATGTCGTACTGGTCATCATCCCCTATAATGATATAAATCATGAACAAATAAATCCTCAACTTTCCCAAAAAACACAATATATAGAGGTTCTCAAAACTCCGACACCTTTATATAGAAAGATTCATGAAATAATGGGGTCAACCTTATATTGTTCCCCATAACCTTCCACAAACCCTTATCCATGATTTAAAAGTGTCCACAAGAATCATATTTTATATTCTAACCTGATGCAGGTGTTTAATTATGATGAGGAGGTTTCCAACATTGAAAAATGGAGAGAGATATCCATAATGAACTTCTCCAACATGTTTTATCCAATTCCCACTTCTGAACATGAGATACCATTTTAGTTGGAGAAGGTTTTTATGCCATATCTATGCCATAATACGTAGTAGACTCATTAATTATTAAATTAAAAACACCTCCCTTATCGATGTTATATGTGATTCCTTCAAACCATCAAGATAATCTATTTTCATCTAGACCATTCTTCTTTCTCATTATCCCATGACCCAAAACTAAAAAATCATGATGAAAATATAAAACATTTTATCACCATTGTTTCAAAACTAATATAAAACTGATCGACTAACACTTTTCATGTATATATATTTAAGGATAAGGAGATTATGGTGTGTTATATATCACTACACCATTGGAATTAATGAACTCCCTACAAATGGTGTCCTATAATGTCATAGCCTCTAGAGAAATCAAGGGACCAGGTAACGTCTAAGCCAGTTCATCATTACAACTAAATTCCCTCACATTAATGATACCAATACATAAAAAATTTATGGAGATGACTATAATGAGAACTTTGAAATGGGATCCTCAAAATAATGGGAACACATTTCAAAAAATTAAAATGAAGTTGTGATCAACCTGAAAATTTATTTGTAAAGAATGAACCCAGTCATGGGCTTTCATTCAACCCATATCATACATGAGAACAAGTGAACCATATCGAATCGGTTTTAAAAGAAACATCCTTTTCATATTCCCAAGAGATAACAAAATTCAAAAGGCCAGGAGAAATATCCACCACTCCCTCAACCCCTCATATCTATAATTCTTGAAAGGATTCAAGACATATTGTAATAAGATTCAAATCAACCCCATCCCACTGAGATGGGTGAATTTATATATCAATCATCATCACCATGTTAATTACCCAATGAAAGGGCCATGGATAAATTAATAATGGTTCTATATCAACACCATCCACCTTTGATGGTGAAATTTATATATCATTTATCTTCTAATGATTCAAAAAAACATCAACTGTAATCATCAGAATTACTAAAAAAAATTAAATAGTGTTGCTTTGAATAGATCACATTTTCTAGGGTTGGGTAATTTTTATCATCATAATCAATGTAGAGGGAATCACTCTACTCTAGGTTGGGAGGTAAACATTGGCAGTCGGCATCCCATCCATTCAACTGGCACTAAATGAACCTTTTCTATTAGAGGCTTGTTAGGAAAATACGAAATAAAAAAAACCCTTGAGGTCACTATTTACAAGACAAGATGGGATGAGCATATGTCAATAGAAATTAAACCCCATTAGTTTTGAAGTCCAAAACTCTCCAATATTGTAAAGGGTTAAAGAAATTAACCTAATGAAATTCATGCAGAATTTTCGTATTCTCTTGAGAGTAAAGAGAAAACACCAAATACATGATATACCTTTATGAATGTGGACACCATCAACAAAACTTCTAATGTAGATCAAGACTTAGATAATGAGGGTCACAATATGGAAAACATACCATGAGAGAAGTATATAGATGAACTAACTAAAGCTGTATATACACATTACTAGAGTAAAATCTAAAAAATGGAACCTCTGAATATTTAGTTACGACTACCATAGTAGAACACTGCCATAGATAATGGGAAATTATCAGTCATACCCACTAATAGACTAGAAGAGATGATATTCATTCCATGGAAAAATAGTTTCCAAAAATATGTTGATGCAATACAAAACCATAGAAAAATCAATGAGGATCTAATCCATGGAAACATTCCCACATGGTATTGTCTTCATCCATATATGGATACCCATCCTCCTATATATCATGCAACATATGATCCATCTACAAGTGTAGAATCTAAGCATTAGACCGGTTCTGACTTCGTATCATGATGGAATGGTTTAACCTACTCTATCAAGATGAATATCTCATAGGTTCAATTACTGGATCATTGAGCCATAATCTATCAAGATGAGTTGTAGACACATCTGATTCTATTGAAATATCTAGGTAGATTCCATGATTTTGCTAAAATGACAAAACATTTTAAAGAAACCAGTAAGGGGACTCAAGAAAATTATTAACTAGTCTCCTTGTCATAGGGTAAAAGTCTTGGCATGGAAGAAACTATCATTTTTACCCTCAAACTAGAAGCATCACCCATTCAATCCCAAAGGTAGTTCTCGAACAACCAAACACCTACTATCAAGAGGAAGAAACAACCAAATCATTATTTTCGAGAAGAAAAAAGAGACCAGGTTCATCTGACTTTTTAAGAATGGATGAATAACCGATAGTACTTCCTAAATGAACAATTCTTTGATAATTTCATTTTAGGTGTGTATACTAAAAATCTTCAGTTTTTCCATCCCATTAATCCCAATGAGGTCAAACTCACTAACAATCTCTAATACTGCCCTCTCCATAGAAGGATTGGTCACATGATCCAGTGTTTCTTCATCATCAAATACATCCTCTAAAGCAGGTTTGATTCTTGATAGGTTATTTTTTGATAAATCTCCAACATAGGTGACCTGGAAAACAATTTCTTAGTCAATAGATAAAGGAAATTGTAAAAAAAATTCAACAAGGTATAGACAGATGATTAATAACTAAATGACTCATTATGATGTTTAGTGATATCATTCCACCCTGAGAGCACAACAATGAAGACCTATAATGGTTATATCACCTGGGGAGGTGAAATCACATTTTCTTCACTACAGTGGATGTGACCACTAGACATAGGAATAGATAAATGAGAAAGATTCATATACAGCTCCAATGAAATCTCTAATTCTTGTATATTTCTTCGCTACAACATCTGAATAGTAGTAACCACCCCACCAAATGAAAACCTCATCATAAGAATGGATAATATTTGGTTATTTTGACAGGAAACGCATGGAAAGCCCCTACTCTTAATGTAACGCCCCGACCCCAGCTACCCAGAGTCGGTGATTTATTGCGTAACATTGGCATGATCACAAAAGATCAAGTCTCGAAAGACCGATTAGTTTAGTAGCCTTGGAAACACTAGATACATTCATTAGTTTTACATTACATCATAAAGTAATACAAAACTACAACAACATCTTGTCTTCACATCCCCTCATATTATCCCTTCAGTTCATTCATAAAATACTTCTTCACATCCTGGAAAAATTAAAACATTGAAAGGGGTGAGCTCAGATGCTCAGTAAGGATAACAATATTGCGGAAGCTTTCAAAAATAAACATAAACATTTAAGGCAATGTATAACTAAAACAAAATCCTTTTAAACGCGAACTTTATCATAATATGGAAAAAGTAAAATGAAATAATGCCATTTACTTATTCACATGGATATTCTACAGGTCGAATAATCACATGCAATATCAATAACCACTTTCATAATGATGGAATGCATAATGCCAGACTATCATAACCACGTAGCCAAGGCCTCGTTCCAAGACCACAAATAATATTTTGTCAAGGCCTCGTGCCAAGACACTAGTTTGTCTCATGAGACCTACCGATGCATCGAGGAGCTATAGCGGGCTCCACCCGTCACTTATTAAGTCCAATACATTCCTCATATGAATAGGTTTAAACATATCATAAACCATAACATAATCGTATCACATAAAACATGCATAAAGGAAACATAACATTTCCACATTTCAATCACAATATATCAATACAACATATTGATATAATAAAAACACTTTCAAAACCATTCTCAATACCAAAATAAAGGAATATTAAAACTTTGTATTTGTTTTTCATTTAAAAAAAGTTATGGCTTGTAGAGGAAGCCGAAACTCAAATAATGGTCACGGCGGCGGAGAAGTCATTGTCGCCGCATACGTAAGAAAAACATTCCTTTTTGTCGTTTAGTAAAAACACTTTGTATAAAAAGATTCCTTTTGAATAAAATTAAAATTCAAAGGGGTTTATACACCGTATAAATGAAAGTTGTGTATAAAACCAAATATGCCTCAATGAAAGGAGATTGAGATGAAGTCCTTACAAAGATCATTTTTAAAATAAAATAGATCTATTATGTGTATTCATTATAAGTACACATAAATAATTTAAAAATACAAGATATGACATAATAACATCGTGACATAATTTGAAAGTTGGAGATTAACCAAAAGAATGGAAATTTTGTTAAGAAATTCCCTTACCTCGTGTCTGAATTCACTCGACTGTTATTTGATCTCCTAGATAATAAACTAGGGTTAATATCTACCTTCTTAAGAACCTTTTTCAAGTTTATTATTCCTTTTATATCACTTATTACCATGTCATGAACATTATTTAATTATTTAAGTTTATAACGGTCGTTTTGTCGATCTTAGGTACTTGACTCAAAAATAAACTTCTTATAATTACACTTTGTTCATGTGGTAAAATATACATTATATCCATAATTATATTAATGATTTATATATCATATACATCATATATATCCATTATATACATTCATTTATAATACTACATAACATTTGGAGGTAAGAAATGAAATGCACCGTTCATGGAGACGGTAAGCTGTACGTACGCATGAACGCTACTTTCATCTCCATTTCATATTTAATGGAATGAATTTATAATTATATAAAGCTATAATATAATTCCAGTATAATATAATGTATAATACCATTTACTCAATCCTTTATACATCCCACATATGGCATTAACGATTCAAATCACTTTGAGGGGGCGGTAGTCCGCACTTCCTAGAATGAAATTATCGCGTTTACCCATAATGGAAATCATAAAGTATGCCATAAATGAGAAATACATAATCATAAGGAAAACATAAACATAATATATATATCATATATGAAAATATTGTCATCAAAATGGACACCATTAGAGGTGTTAAAAGAATATTGAACAATCATCGTTTCGTGAGGCAGTATTACGCCACCCACAGAAACAGTATGTTCTTTAACCATTAGACGAATGTGTGTGTAAGTGTACACCAAATACTTATCATAACAACATCCTAGTATATTTTAGATACTGGTGTTGTTACAAAAGAAAGGAATAAGAAGAGTTTAAGGGGTTGGAGAAGCAAAATAAAACAAAACAACATTAGAGAAGACATTACCTTAAAATCGGTTAACTCTTTTTGATTTGAGCCAAAGGCTTCCTTGGGAAGACTTCTGCCCAATGTGAGGCTTCTAAGAGTAAGGGATGGAAGTTGAGAGAGTATTTGGGAAGAGTTTGGCCGAGCCAAATGGCTTGAAGGTGTGAATAAGGTGGTAGTGTTGGGGGCCTTTTATAAGAGGAGAGAAGGGGCACTCTTGGAAAGATTGAAATGTTACATTATTATGAAATGCTTTTTCAGATTCTAAAGGTCCCAGACTTATATATTTCAAGGATAAGGTGATAAGGGTTCTAAATATACTCATATAATAGGTTTTTGACAAGTTTAAGTCTTAGATTTTACATTATCTTTTCATTTTATTTAAATCGTTAATTAAGGAGGTAATCGCTGCATCATCATAATGTCATAAATAATTTAATTTATTTAATGTCTAAAAATTATAAAAAAATAATAATGATGTAGGAAATATTTTTATCTTTATAATTAATATTTATAGTCAAAAATATGACTTGTATAACCCCATTTGAAAATTGTTTTAGTAAAACAACCCTTGTTTGTGACATTTTTATTTTAACATTAAATAAAAAGTTTTTAATGTCATTTTCCTATGAAAGTGGCTCCATGGGGTCCCCAAGTTGACCCATGGATTTTATTGGTCGGCCATGACACATCCAATAGTGTTAGGACAAGTCTAAAGGTCATTACATATTTTTATAATACTATTTTTACCTTAAATTTCACTAATTACCTTAAATCGCGATTAATTAAACTTAAAAGTTACTATTCACCAAAAATTATTTTAATCCCATTGAACCACATTTTACTTCCTAATGACAACCATGTATGTCAGATTTTTGAAAATCAAATCACAGAAGTGGTAATGTTTCATTTAAACGAAAAATTAGTTTTTTAACTACCACTTAGTGGTTTCACTATTCATCAAAAATTGAAGTTTTTCAGAACAATGCCAAAATTTCACACTAAGCTATAATTGATATTATGAATCCAAAAATGATGTCTATTTTAAAATTTTCAAAACATATAAGTTGCATTAATTAATTTCATAATTAATTCCTGATGTCACAATAAATAGCATGTTTTTAAGAAACAATATATATCAAAAGATTGGAAATTGTTTATGTCCAATTTCAAAGTGAAATTAATTATAATGGCCACCATTGGATAAAATAGTAAAAATAAATTCTAATTATACTTTAAAACCACTCAATAGTATAATTTATCACTTTAAAATATTTTGATTAAAAAAGTTGTTTTTAAGTATTTTTCACTATTCATTTAAAATTGGAAGTTCTCAGAAAATTACAAAAAATTCAACTTTGGATAATTTCGATATTCCAAATACAAAAATGAAGTCCATTTTGAAATATAAAATTTATATAATTTTAAAAAGTGGGTATTACTATTCATAACGGCTACTTTGATTAGTCGCGGTGTGTTAGAACTCGAACTTTCGTACAATGCAAGCTATTGCAATATTTGAAGAGAAGCGTATCATGAAAGTTTGGGGTGTTACATTCTCCCCTCCTTCAATAAATTGCATCCTCGCAATTTGAAAATGTTCTTTGAAAATAAAAGGTTGAAAATAGAAAATACCTTTGTGGAAAACCCACATCGGAAATAAGGTTAATAAAATTTAGCCTTAATAAGAGGGAAAGGGAACTGAAAAAGTCACCACCAAATTATGATCCCAATAAGGAGAAAATTGGTGGCAAATAGAGACATATAATTGGAGGAAAAATGTAAATATTTGTAGGGAGTGATTGAGGTCATCAATCACAAACAAGTGTAAAATTGAGGGCCTCAAATCCTTCAATCTATATTGATTTAAAATATTATCAGTTCCACAAGAAATAAGGTATTAGGATAACACATTTTTTGTTTTAATATCCCTTTACTAAGGTTTAAGAATTAATTCATTCATAGAATAAGAGATAGGTATACATATATTTATTCTTGACAAGTAGAGTTTCAACCTTCAACTAATTTCTACCACAAACTCATCTTTTACTCAAAAAGATAATAGAACTCAAAAATATTATATTTATCCTAATCGTACAAGGTCCAAAATATTAACATGTACCATTTAGATTAGGAAAACTATTTTTTAATAACCAGGGACTTCCTGTAGGCTAGTGGTAGGTAATAAAGGCATGTCGCACTATGGTAGTGGGTTCGATTCCTGCAGCTTGTCTGACATGACGGGTTACGCCCCACCCTGCAGGTTGTCCTTTTCCTAAAACTATAGTATTATAATATTCCAAAAATAATCTTCATAAATGTTTTAACCTTAGAAAATACTATCCAAAGTTCAACTTAATTCATTCCAACCTTTATAGTTATCCAAAATACCTCTATCCAGACTTTCTCTAAAAGGTCTCTAAATTCCAAAATCAATTGTAACATCAGCTTCCCCAAACAATGTAAAGTTTCTCTTATTGTCACATAATAAAAATATGATTACCTTCATCATATTAAAACCTTAATGAAAAAAAAACAAGTACTGCAGTACAATTCTTATATATATCGCATTATTATTATAACCAGAATATAATCCTTGAGTCCAAAAGCACCAATACATTAATTATTCCACTTCAACTGTAGTAACAGCATAAGATTGTCCTTGATCCCTTGGCCTTTTCTGAGATAATTTTCCCTGACGCTTAGGACATTCATTTGCATAATGCCCCATTTCCCTACAATTGTAGCATTCAACATTGATAGCCTCTTTCTTTCCCTTGCAATCACGGGCCTGGTGAACTTTTTCTCCACATTTATAAAAAACTCCCATTCCTTTTAGGCAAGTACCGGGGTGATTCTTCCCACAATTATCACATAATGGAAAATTTTTCTTTCCATTTTTCCCTTTATCTGTCTCTTGTTCCAACGTCCTCTTCTTCTCTTACTTTACTTTATTGTCATAAGATTTAGAGAATTTATTTTCTGTCTTGATAGCACACGAGACAATATCTTCGTATGACGAGAAGTATTGTGAGACTAAGGCTCGACAGAGAAATGTTTTTAACCCATCAAAGAAACGATCCATCTTACTTCTTGGGTTACATTTATAATCTAATTCATGCCTTGCTAACCGTGTAAAGTTAGACTCATACTTTGCGACATTCTCATCCTCCTTCTGCCTCAGACTCAGAAATTTCCTTTCCATATCTACTCGATGGTCATGTGGAAAGTATTTTTCTAAGAAAAGATATTTGAACTCTCTCCATTCCATATTTTATACTTCTTCATCTTCCATTGTGTTTTGAATCAATGACCATCATTGATCAGCATCTCCAGTGAGGCGGTAAAGTGCCATGATAACCTTTTCCCTTTCACTACTCCCCAAGGCGTGGAATATTTTCACTAATGAGTTTATCCATTGCTCATCTACTAATGGATTTGTTCCCCCATTAAATTTTGGTGGTTGTTGCCTCATGAAGCGGTCTAACATTGATCCTCCATGTTGCAGATCAGGGTTCTCCATACGAGTAAGGTTATTATTCATAACCTGAGTGAGTTGTCCCAGTATGGTAATAAGTTGATCAGCACCAGTTGTATCTCCAAATCCACAATAATTATCTGGAGTAGGAGGGAAATCCCTACACGGAGTGCGTGCATTGATACAGTTTTCATTCCTTCCACTAGGCGCCATTTCTAAACAATGTCATAAACTAGATTAGTTTATGAATCAAAATACATAATTCCATACTTGTAAAATACTTAACATAAATTGAACTATTTATGGATATAATCCATAAAAATGTTTTCTTTGAGGAAGTATATACTCATAACCCTTCATAGTGGTTTGTAAAGAAAATGAGAATTATCCTAAGCATATCCCCCGGGAGTGTCGTAACCAAGAGTGCAGCAAGGCCCATTGTCATGCACCAGTTCTCGTTCGAGTCTAGCTCAAAGCGGTGTTTTTGGGTTTTACCCCTATGTACATCTGTGCCAGAGCCACCTCTACCTTCTCATATCCAGACAGAGATGTATTGCTCGGAAAGCTCACAAAATCTCTACAACAACAAAATTCTAGGAAGTTCTTCTATACTAATCCTCAAAGTCTATCTTATGGTCATGCGCTCTAATCAGAGTTTATCTAAATCAAGCTTCCAAGGTTAGTACTAAACTTCCTCTAATACCAACTGTAACGCCCCGACCCCAGCTACCCAGAGTCGGTGTGTTATTGCGTAACATTGGCATGATCACAAAAGATCAAGTCTCGAAAGACCGATTAGTTTAGTAGCCTTGGAAACACTAGATGCATTCATTAGTTTTAAATTACATCATAAAGTAATACAAAACTACAACAACATCTTTTCTTCATATCCCCTCATATTATCCCTTCAGTTCATTCATAAAATACTTCTTCACATCCTGGAAAAATTAAAACATTTGAAGGGGTGAGCTCAGATTCTTAGTAAGGATAACAATATTATGGAAGCTTTCAAAAATAAACATAAACATTTAAGGAAATGTATAACTAAAACAAAAGCCTTTTAAACATTAACTTTATCATAATATGACAAAAGTAAAATGAAATAATGTCATTTACTTATTCACATGGATATTCTACTGGTCAAATAATCACATGCAATATCAATAACAACTTTCATAATGATAGAATGCATAATGCCAGACTATCATAACCACGAAGCCAAGGCCTCGTGCCAAGACCACAAATAATATTTTGTCACGGCCACGTGCCAAGACACTAGTTTGTCTCATGAGACCTACCGATGCATTGAGGAGCTATAGCGGGCTCCACCTGTCACTTATTAAGTCCAATGCATTCCTCATATGAATAGGTTTAAACATATCATAAACCATAACATAATCGTATCACATAAAACATGCATAAAGGAAACATAACATTTTAATATTTCAATCACAAGATATCAATACAACATCTTCATATAATAAAAACACTTTCAAAACCATTTTCAATTCCAAAATAAAGGAAAATTAAAACTTTGTATTTGTTTTTCATTTAAAAAAAGTTATGGCTTGTAGAGGAAGCCGAAACTCAAATAATGGTCACAGCGGAGGAGAAGTCATTGTCGCTGCATACGTAATAAAAAAATTCCTTTTTTCGTTTAGTAAAAACGCATTGTATAAAAAGATTCTTTTTGAATAAAAGTAAAAGTCAAAGGGGTTTATACACCGTATAAATGAAAGTTGTGTATAAAACCAAATATGCCTCAATGAAAGGAGATTGAGACGAAGTCCTTACAAAGATAATTTTTAAATTAAAATAGAATGATTATGTGTATTCATTATAAGTACACATAAATAAAGTACAAATACAAGATATTACATAATAACATCATGACATAATTTGAAAGTAAGAGATTAACCCAAAGAATGGAAATTGGGTTAAGAAATTCCCTTACCTCGTGTCCGAATTCACTCGACCGTTCTTTGATCTCTTGAATAATAAACTAGGTTTAATCTCTATCTCATTAAGAACCTTTTTCAAGTTCATTATTCCTTTTATATCACTTATTACCATGTCATGAACATTGTGTAATTATTTAAGTTTATAACGGTTGTTTTGTCGATCTTAGGTACTTGAGTCAAAAATAAACTTCTTATAATTACACTTTGTTCATGTGGTAAAATATCCATTATATCCATAATTATATTCATAATTTATATATCATATACATCATAGATATCCAGTACATACATTCATTTATAATATTACATAACATTTGGAGGTAAGAAATGAAATGCACCGTTCATGGAGACGGTAAGCCGTACGTACGCACGAACGCTACATTCATTTCCATTTAATATTTAATGGAATGAAGTTATAATTATATAAAGGTATAATATAATTCCAGTATAATATAATGTATAATACCATTTACTCCATCCTTTATACATCCCACATATGGCATTAACGATTCAAATCACTTTCAGGGGGCGGTAGTCCGCACTTCCTAAAATGAAATTATCGCGTTTACCCATAATGGAAATCATAAAGTATGCCATAAATGAGAAATACAGAAGAATAAGGAAAAAATAAACATAATATATATATCATATATGAAAATAGTTTCATCAAAGTGGCCACCATTAGAGGTGTTAAAAGAATATTGATCAATCATCGTTTCGTGAGGCAGTATTTCGCCACCCACAGAAACAGTATGTTCTTTAACCATTAGACGAAGGTTTGTGTAAGTGTAAACCAAATAGTTATCATAAAAACATCCTACTATATTTTAGATACTGTTGTTGTTACAAAAGAAATTACTAAAAAGATTTTAAGGGGTTGGAGAAGCAAAATAAAACAAAACAACATTAGAGAAGACATTACCTTAAAATCGGTTAACTCTTTTTGATTTGTGCCAAAGGCTTCCTTAAGAAGACTTCTTCCCAATGTGAGGCTTTTAAGAGTAAGTTAGGGAAGTTGAGAGAGTATTTGTGCAGAGGTTGGCTGAGAAAAATGGATTGATGGTGTGAATAAGGTGGTAGTGGTGGGGGCCTTTTATAAGAGGAGAGAAGGGGCACTCTTGGAAAGATTGAAATGTTATATTATTATGAAATGATTTTTTGGATTCTAAAGGTCCCACACTTATATATTTCTAGGATAAGGTGATAAGGGTTTTAAATATACTCATCCAATAGGTTTTTGACAAGTGTATGTCTTATATTTTACATTATCTTTTCATTTTATTTAAAACGTTAATTAATGAGGTAATTGCTGCATCATCATGGTGTTATTAATAATTTAATTTATTTAATGTCTAAAAATTATAAAAAAAATATCATGATGTAGGAAAGCTTTTTATATTTCTAATGAATATTTATAGTCAAATATATGACTTGTATAACCCCATTTAAAAATTGTTTTAGTAAAACAACTCTTGTTTGTGACATTTTTATTTTAACATTAAATAAAAAGTTTTTAATGTCATTTTCCTACCAAATTGGCTCCATGGGGTCCCCAAGTTGACCCATGGATTTTCTTGGTCGGCCATGACACATCCAATAGTGGTAGGAAAAGTGTAAAGGTCATTCCATATTTTTATAATTCTATTTTTACCTTAAATTTCTCTAATTACCTTTAATCGCGATTAATTAAACTTAAAAGTTACTATTCATCAAAAATAATTTTAATCCAATTGAACCACATTTTACTTCCTAATGACAACCATGTATGTCGTATTTTTGAAAATCAAATCACAGAAGTGGTAATGTTTAATTTAAACGAAAAATCAGTTTTTTAACTACCACTTAGTGGTTTCACTATTCATCAAAAATTGAAGTTTTTCAGAACAATGCCAAAATTTCACACTAAGCTATAATTGATATTGTAACGCCCCGACCCTAGTTGCCTAGAGTTGGTGCATTATTACATAACATTGGCATGATCACAAGAAAGATCAAATCTCGAAAGACCGATTGGTTTAGTAGCCTTGGAAACACTAGATATATTCATAAGTTTTACATTACATCATAAAATGAAAAACTACTACAACAACATAATGTTTCCACAGTCCACACTATAATCCCCTCATAATATCCCTGCAGGTCATTCATAACTTACAACTTCACTTCCTGGGAAAAATAAAACATAGAAAAGGGGTGAGCTCAAATGCCCAGTAAGGATAACAATATAGCGGAACATTCAAAAATAAGCATAAACATTTAAGGCAATGAATTACTAAAACAAAAGCCTTTTAAACTTGAACTTCAACGTAGTATGGCAAAAGTAAAATGAAATAATGCCATTTACTTGTTCACATGGATATTCTACTAATCGAATAATCACATGAAAAATCAATAACCACTTTCATAATGTTGGAATGCATAATGCCAGACTATCATAACCACATAGCCAAGGCCTCGTGCCAAGACTACAAATAAGATTTTTGCCAAGGCCTTGTGCCAAGACACTAGTTTGTCTCATGAGACCTACCGATGCATCGAGGAGCTATAGCGGGCTCCACCCGTCACTTATTAAGTCCAATGCATTCCCATATGAAAAGGTTTAAACATAACTAGCATACGAAATGTCAATAATTTCACCATAAACTATGAATGGTATAAAAATAGCACATCCATAGTCAAACATATCACAAAACCTTCAATACAATATAGAAGTTATGTATCATAATAAATCAACTTCAAATAATCTTAAAATCCATCAAAGGATGTTGACATAGATGAAATCAAAATTCTTTTTAAAGAAATATCTCCTTTTATTTTGAAATCATTTAAGATCCATATAATATAAAACATTTTCTTTGAAAATATTCTTATAATCTTGTAAGGAAAGCTCTGAAGATCTTATAACGGCGTAAAATAACCGCACCCGCCGTATAAGTTAAAAAAAACATTCTTACCTCAATTCTGTCGAAAAGGTTAAAAAGGACCTTGTTTTGAAAACGACGGAAAGATTCCTTTATAAACCTCTTATAAAAAGTCAAACAAGGTTATAAATGACTTTAACCCATATTCTTGTAAATAGTAAAAATGTTTTGAAATACATTTTTAAGAAACATGGATGTGGATGATAAAGATATCCCAGTAGATTATTACGTATAAACAACCTCGAATAATGAAGAGATTGTGAAATAACCCTTACCAGTTTGGTAACTTATGAAACATACAACCCATGAAAGAGGTATCATACAATGAATATGTAAGTACACATAAATTAGAGTGTATTACACAAAGGATATAATTATGGGCAGTACATACACCACACAAAAGGTAATGGTGGCAATATGGCATGAATCTCACGGGAATAAGGAGTGAGATGAAAACCCCTTACCACGTTAATCAACTGAGTCGTATGGCCAAAAGTTAATAACCACCAAATTATTTACAGAATAACATGAATATGATAATATATATCAAATTCCAGTACACAATACACCACTTTCAATAATTTAGTGGCGAATAATGGAAATCTCACGGAATTGAATGTGAGATAAGAAAAATCCCTTACCTTGTACTTTTCCTTTGTTGGGGTCGGTTAACCTCCTGTATAATGGTGAAATAATTGTTATTAAATTATACAATAATCATATACATTAATATGATATCATATATGATCTTTTAACATTGCTTTATTAATAATATCTTAG
This sequence comes from Viscum album, assembly GCA_963277665.1. Classification (NCBI taxonomy): domain Eukaryota; kingdom Viridiplantae; phylum Streptophyta; class Magnoliopsida; order Santalales; family Viscaceae; genus Viscum; species Viscum album. Next base: position 1,703,562,352 of record OY728143.1, on the reverse strand, counting down.
TATTATCGTCGTTTCAGGTGATAATCGATTCATTCTTCTTAAATGTTTTGTTACGTAAGACATGTTTGTAATGGATAGATTAAATCTTATTCATAATAAGAATGATATTAACATTATTTTTAACCCTAAAATGAGAATAAGACTTGAATGGATACGATGGAGGATGGATCTCACCGCGTTCGTGGAGACGGTAGTCCGTACGTACGCACGAACGCTACTTCCATTTAATTTTTATTTTAAAAGAATTGAATCCAAATGATACATAGGTAGATTACTATTCCAGTATAATATAATATTTTATATATGTTACTTAATTTCGTTAACACCATCCTTTATACGTTCCATGTGTGGTATGAACGAGTCATATCATTTTAAGGGGGCGGTAGTCCGCACTTCCTCAAATGAAATTATCGTATGTATATACAACATGAAACGAATAATGGTATGAAATAAAATAGAATTACATAAGCTTATATATAAAATATATATCATTAATATCATATTTAATTATAGTGCCATCATAATGGCCACCATGAGAGGCGGTAAGATGTATTTGAACAATCATCGTTTCGTGAGGCGTTAGTTTTCCATCCACAGAAACATTATGTTCATCATCCATTAGATGGAGTTGTGTGTATTTGTAGTTTTAATACTTCTTATAACAACATCCTAGTTTATTGAGGATACTGGTGTTGTTACAAAAGAAAGGAAATAAAAAGAGTTTGGGGGTTGGAGAAGCAAAATAAAGGAAAATAATTTAAGAGAAATCGTTACCTTTAATTTAGGTAACTCACTTTGGTTGGAACCAAAGGACTTCTTGAAATGATTTCTGCCTAAGGGGAAGCTTCAAGGAGGAGTAGAGGGATGTGGGGAGCTTAGTTGGGCAGAGTTTGGACGAGCCAAGTGGCTTGAGAGGTGTGAGGAATGAGTAGAAGTGGTCTCCTTTTATAAGGGAGAAGAGGGGGTCTTTAGGAAAGAGTGAAAGTATTACTTTATAATATAATTATATTCGGTTTATAATGGTCCAAAAATCATTGAGGTCGAAGATAAGATGACTAATATTCTAAATAACATCAACCAATAAGAATTGGACAGGTTTTAGATAATATTTTAATCATTATAATCTTATTTATTTAAATGATTTATTAATGAGGTAAACATTGCATCATTATTGTGTCATTAATAATTTAAATTATTTGATGTCTAAAAATTATAAATAAAATATCATTATGTAGGAAATATTTTTAGCTTTCTAATTAATATTTATAATCGAAAATCCAACATGTATAACCCTATGTAAAAATTGTTCTTCTAAAAGATGTAAGCTTATGCCATTTTTATTTTTATTTTAGCTTTATTAATATAAAGTGTCCCTACCACATACAAGTGGCTCCAAGGGGTCCCCAAATTGACCCAAGGATGCTCATGGTCGGGTATGTGTCCACCAATAAGGTTAGGACACGTTTTAGGGTAATTTTTTATTATTATAATATTATTGTTTTACCCTTATTTACCGGATTTACCCTTTAACCATGGTAAATAAAATATTTACCGCAGTAATTATTCAAAATGTGTAAAAATAAAAGTTACCTATTTTCATAATTTGTAAATCCTGATTCCAAATATGGAATCCATTTTTCTAAATTCAAAACACAGAAGTGGCAGAAATTAATTTAAAATTAATTCCCGCTGTCAAAACAAAAAGCGTGTTTTTAAGAGATAATAACTATCAAAAGATTGACACTTGTTTATGTTCGGTTTAATTGTAAAATTATGTCCAATGACCAACATTATATTAAATGGTAAAAATATATTCTAAATATACTTTAAAACCACTCAAATTCATAATTTATCACTATTAATTATTTTGGTTAAAAAAGTTGTTTTTAATTAAAATTTAGTAATTTTCACTATTCATCAAAATATGAAAGTTATCCGAAATGTACCAAAATTTCACCTTAGGCTAAATTCGATATTCCAAATCCAAAAATGAAGTCCATTTTCAAATATAAAATATATATAATTTCAAAAAGTAGGTGTTACTATTCATAACGGCTAGTTTGATTAGTTATGGTGTGTTAGAACTCGGTGTTGCGTACAACACACGCTATCACATTATTCAAAGAGAAGCGTACCGTAGAAGCTTGGGGTGTTACATTCTCCCCTCCTTCAAATAATTGCGTCCTCGCAATTTCTAGGGTATTACTGCATAAAAAGACTCGGGTGGTTCTTCATCATAAGTTCCTCGGGTTCCCACGTTGCCTCTTCCATCTTATGGTTTCTCCACAAAACTTTTACCAGACGTGTCATCCGGTTTCTCAGTACTTGTTCTCTTGTATCAAGAATCTTGACGGGCTCTTCACAATAAGACTGATCGGGTTCCAGTTCTAATTCCTCATAGGTGAGTACATGCGTTGGGTCAGGCATGTATTTCCTCAATAGAGATACGTGGAACACATCGTGAACTTTGGAGAGACTTGGAGGCATTGCCAATCGGTAAGCTACAGCCCCAATTCGTTCTAGAATTTCGAAAGGTCTGATGTACATGGGACTCAATTTACCTTTCTTACCAAAACGTATGACTCCCTTCCACGGAGATACCTTCAGAAAAACATGATCACCGACTTGAAATTCCAAATCCTTCCTTCGATTATCGGCATAGCTCTTCTGCCTACTTTGAGCTGCTTTGATGTGATTTTGGATTACCTTCACCTTTTCCACCGTTTCCTCCACCAGTTCTGGGCCTACAAGTTTTCTTTCACCAACGTCATCCCAACAGGTTGGTGTATGACATCTCTTTCCGTATAACGCTTCATATGGTGCCATCTGAATACTTGAATGGAAGCTATTGTTATAGGAAAATTCTACCAGTGGTAAATATTGATCCCACATACCCTGAAAGTCAAGTGAGCAAGATCTCAACATGTCTTCTAAGGTTTGAATAGTCCGTTCTGATTGTCCATCTGTCTGAGGGTGGTAAGCAGTGCTCAAATGAAGTTCAGTATCCAGGGATTTCTGAAGACTTTTCCAAAATCTTGAAGTAAAACGGGGATCACGATCAGAAACAATCGATAGGGGTACTCCATGAAGTCTCACAACTTCATTAATGTATAGTCTTGCTAGACGTTCCAGGGGTAGATCTTCTCTTATAGCAAGAAAATGTGCTGACTTGGTAAGACGATCAACAATAACCCATATTGCATCGTTCCTTCTAGGAGTCTTCGGTAGCCCCATGACAAAGTCCATCGTAATATTGTCCCATTTCCACTCCGGTATAGGAAGAGGTTGCATGACTCCTCCAGGCTGTTGCCTTCCAGCTTTCACTTGTTGACAAACCATACATCTTGACACAAAATCAGCAATCTCCCTCTTCATATTGTCCCACCAAAAATGATCTTTCAAATCTCTATACATTTTGGTGCTCCCAGGGTGTATAGAGAAATTGGAACTATGAGCATCATCCAGCAATTCCCTTTTTAGATTAGGTATATTGGGAACACAAAGTCTCTTCCCGAATTTCAAAATTCCATCTTCATACACAAAGTCTCTCAATCTCCCATCATTCACAGCTTTAATCTTCTTTTGGAATTCTTCATCATCGGTCTGAGAACTCTTAATCCTTTCTAGTAAAGATGGTTTGGCAACCATTTGAAAAAGCATTGATGTTTCACCTTCCCTGGTTATTCCCATGTCTATCTTCACTAGATCCATGAAAATTGGATCCCTTTCAATTCTCATCATGTTCAGAACTCCATGGTCTTTTCTGCTCAAAGCATCTACTACTTTGTTTGCTTTCCCCGGGTGGTAGTGTATCGTACAATCATAATCCTTGAGTAATTCAAGTCATCTCCTTTGCCTCATGTTGAGTTCTTTTTGTGAGAAAATATACTTCAAACTCTTGTGATCAGTATAAATCTCACATTTTTCACCATAGAGGTAGTGCCTCCATATCTTCAAAGCAAAGATCACTGCTGCTAACTCGAGATCATGAGTAGGATAGTTTTGTTCATGAATTTTCAACTGTCGTGATGCATAGGCAATAACTCTATCATTCTGCATAAGGACACAGCCAAGTCCTTTCTTCGATGCATCACTATAAATAACGAACCCATCATTCCCCGATGTTAAAGTCAATATAGGAGCATTGACTAATCTTCTCTTCAGTTCTTCGAAACATTCTTCACACTCTTTTGTCCAAACAAATTTAACCCCTTTTCGTGTGAGCTTCGTTAATGGGTTAGCCAATCGGGCAAAATTCTGGACGAAACGTCGATAATAACCTGCCAAACCAATAAAACTGCGTACCTCAGTTATACTCGTAGGTGCTGGCCATTCTTGGATTGCTTTGGTCTTAGAAGGATCAACAGAGATTCCATCTTTAGAGACAATATGGCCAAGAAAAGAAATCTCCTGAATCCAGAATTCACACTTGCTAAACTTCCCATATAATTCATGCCTCCTCAGAGTCTTCAAGATAATGCGCAAGTGATTTTCATGATCTTCGTAGGTTTTGGAGTATACCAAGATATCATCAATAAATACCACCACAAATTCATCGAGATACTCCTTGAAAACTCTATTCATCAGATCCATGAATACAGAGGGTGCATTAGTCAATCCAAACGGCATTACAGTAAACTCGTAATGCCCGTACCTGGTTCGAAATGTTGTCTTCGGAATGTCTTCCTTCTTCACACACAACTTATGGTATCCAGATCGAAGGTCAATCTTTGAAAAGTATTGAGCTCCATGCAGTTGGTCAAATAAATTATCAATACGAGGTAGGGGATACTTGTTCTTTATCGTTATAGCATTGATCTCCCTGTAGTCGATACATAACCTCATAGATCCATCTTTCTTTTTAACAAAAAAAACAGGGGATCCCCATGGAGAAACACTAGGGTGAATAAATCCCTTATTACTCAATTCCTCTAGTTGTTTCTTTAGTTCGACTAACTCTACAGTGGCCATTCTATAAGGGGTCTTCGATATAGGCCTTGATCCAGGAATCAAATCAATGGAAAACTCAACTTCTCGTTCTGGAGGATGTCCAGGTAAATCTTCCGGAAATACATCTACAAATTCTTTCACAACTGGTACATCCTCTATTTGAACATTCCTTTCCTCACCGACAGTTATTTCATTCTCTTCCTCTCCAATAATTGAATTAAGATGAGCTACTGGGGGTGGATCTAAATAAGAATTAGGTGGTGACGATTCTGCTCTAAAAATAAGGTGCTCCTTATCATTATCATCAAGAATCGTAACCTCTTTCTTCTTACAATAAATCTTCGCATCATAGTCCGAAATCCAGTCCATACCGAGGATTATATCAAACTCAATCATAGGTATGACGATGAGATCAGCAGGTCTCTTCTTCTCTTGCTTTGCTTTAAAGTCATAAGACTTAGAGAATTCCTTTTCGGTCTTGATAGCACATGAGACAATGTCTTCGTACGATGAAATGGATTGTGAGACTAATGCTCGACGGAGAAATGGTTTTAACCCATCAAAGAAACGATCAATCTTACTTCTTGGGATACGAATATAATCACCAGCGTACCTTGCTAACCTTGTAAAGTTAGCCTCATACTTTGTGACATTCTCATCCTCCTTTTGTCTCAGACTCAGAAATTGCCTTTCCATATCTGCTCGATGGTCGCGAGGGAAGTATTTTTCTAAAAACAGATCTTTGAACTCCCTCCATTCCATATTTGATACTTCATCATCTTCCTTCATGTTCTGAATCAATGACCACCATTGATCAGCATCTCCAGTGAGGCGGTAAACTGCCATGATAACTTTTTCCCTTTCACTGCTCCCCAAAGCCTGAAATATTTTTTCTAGGGAAAATATCCATTGCTCAGCTACTAAGGGATTTGTATTCCCATTGAACGTTGGTGGTTGTTGCCTCATGAATCGATCTAACATTGATCCTCCACGCTGCGGATCAGGGTGCTCCATACGGGTAAGGTTATTATTCATAACCTGAGTAAGTTGTCCCAGTATGGTGATTAGCTGATCAGAACCAGTTGCATCACCAGCCCCACTATAATTATCTTGAGCAGGAGGGCAATCCCTACATGGAGTGCGTGCATTGATATGGTTTCCATTTCTTCCACTAGGTGCCATTTCTAAACAATGGCATAAACTAGATCAGTTTATGAATCAAAATACATAATCCCATACTTATAAAACACTTAACATAAATTGAACTATTTATGGATATAATCCATAATCATAAAAATGTTTTCTTTGAGGAAGTATATACTCATAAACCCTTCATAATGATTTGTAAAGAAAATGAGAGTTATCCTAAGCATATCCCCCGGGAGTGTCGTAACCAAGAGTGCAGCAAGGCCCGTTGTCGTGCACCAGTTCCCGTTCGAGTCTAGCTCAAAGCGGTGTTTTCGGGTTTTACCCCTAGGTACATCTGTGCCAGAGCCGCCTCTACCTGCTCGTATCCAGACAGGGATGTATTGCTCTGAAAACTCACAAAATCTCTACAATACCAAAATTCTAGGAAGTTCTTCTATACTAATCATCAAAGTTCATCTTAGGTCTACGTGCTCTAATCAGAGTTTATCTAAATCTAGTTTCCAAGGTTTGTACTAACCTTCCTCTGATACCAACTGTAACGCCCCGACCCTAGTTGCCTAGAGTCGGTGCATTATTAAATAACATTGGCATGATCACAAGAAAGATCAAATCTCGAAAGACCGATTGGTTTAGTAGCCTTGGAAACACTAGATATATTCATAAGTTTTACATTACATCATAAAATGAAAAACTACTACAACAACATAATGTTTCCACAGTCCACACTATAATCCCCTCATAATATCCCTGCAGGTCATTCATAACTTACATCTTCACTTCCTGGGAAAAATAAAACATAGAAAAGGGGTGAGCTCAAATGCCCAGTAAGGATAACAATATAGCGGAACATTCAAAAATAAGCATAAACATTTAAGGCAATGAATTACTAAAACAAAAGCCTTTTAAACTTGAACTTCAACATAGTATGACAAAAGTAAAATGAAATAATGCCATTTACTTGTTCACATGGATATTCTACTAATCGAATAATCACATGAAAAATCAATAACCACTTTCATAATGTTGGAATGCATAATGCTAGACTATCATAACCACATAGCCAAGGCCTCGTGCCAAGACTACAAATAAGATTTTTGCCAAGGCCTTGTGTCAAGACACTAGTTTGTCTCATGAGACCTACCGATGCATCGAGGAGCTATAGCGGGCTCCACCCGTCACTTATTAAGTCCAATGCATTCCCATATGAAAAGGTTTAAACATAACTAGCATACGAAATGTCAATAATTTCACCATAAACTATGAATGGTATAAAAATAGCACATCCATAGTCAAACATATCACAAAACCTTCAATACAATATAGAAGTTTTGTATCATAATAAATCAACTTCAAATAATCTTAAAATCCATCAAAGGATGTTGACATAGATGAAATCAAAATTCTTTTTAAAGAAATATCTCCTTTTATTTTGAAATCATTTAAGATCCATATAATATAAAACATTTTCTTTGAAAATATTCTTATAATCTTGTAAGGAAAGCTCTGAAGATCTTATAACGGCGTAAAATAACCGCACCCGCCGTATAAGTTAAAAAAAACATTCTTACCTCAATTCTGTCGAAAAGGTTAAAAAGGACCTTGTTTTGAAAACGACGGAAAGATTCCTTTATAAACCTCTTATAAAAAGTCAAACAAGGGTATAAATGACTTTAACCCATATTCTTGTAAATAGTAAAAATGTTTTGAAATACATTTTTAAGAAACATGGATGTGGATGATAAAGATATCCCAATAGATTATTACGTATAAACAACCTCGGATAATGAAGAGATTGTGAAATAACTCTTACCAGTTTGGTAACTTATGAAACATACAACCCATGAAAGAGGTATCATACAATGAATATGTAAGTACACATAAATTAGAGTGTATTACACAAAGGATATAATTATGGGCAGTACATACACCACACAAAAGGTAATGGTGGCAATATGGCATGAATCTCACGGGAATAAGGAGTGAGATGAAAACCCCTAACCACGTTAATCAACTGAGTCGTATGGCCAAAAGTTAATAACCACCAAATTATTTACAGAATAACATGAATATGATAATATATATCAAATTCCAGTACACAATACACCACTTTCAATAATTTAGTGGCGAATAATGGAAATCTCACGGAATTGAATGTGAGATAAGAAAAATCCCTTACCTTGTACTTTTCCTTTGTTGGGGTCGGTTAACCTCCTGTATAATGGTGAAATAATTGTTATTAAATTATACAAGAATCATATACATTAATATGATATCATATATGATCTTTTAACATTGCTTTATTAATAATATCTTAGTATTATCGTCGTTTCAGGTGATAATCGATTCGTTCTTCTTAAATGTTTGGTTACGTAAGACATGTTTGTAATGGATAGATTAAATCTTATTCATAATCAGAATGATATTAACATTATTTTTAACCCTAAAATGAGAATAATACTTGAATGGATACGATGGAGGATGGATCTCACCGCGTTCGTGGAGACGGTAGTCCGTACGTACGCACGAACGCTACTTCCATTTAATTTTTATTTTAAAAGAATTGAATCCAAATGATACATAGGTATATTACTATTCCAGTATAATATAATATTTTATATATGTTACTTAATTTCGTTAACACCATCCTTTATACGTTCCATGTGTGGTATGAACGAGTCATATCATTTTAAGGGGGCGGTAGTCCGCACTTCCTCAAATGAAATTATCGTATGTATATACAACATGAAACGAATAATGGTATGAAATAAAATGGAATTACAGAAGCTTATATATAAAATATATATCATTAATATCATATTTAATTATAGTTCCATCATAATGGCCACCATGAGAGGCGGTAAGATGTATTTGAACAATCATCGTTTCGTGAGGCGTTAGTTTGCCATCCATAGAAACATTATGTTCATCATCCATTAGATGGAGTTGTGTGTATGTGTAGTTTGAATCCTTCTTATAACAACATCCTAGTATATTGAGGATACTGGTGTTGTTACAAAAGAAAGGAAATAAAAAGATTTTGGGGGTTGGAGAAGCAAAATAAAGGAAAATAATTTAAGAGAAATCGTTACCTTTAATTTAGGTAACTCACTTTGGTTGGAACCAAAGGACTTCTTGAAATGATTTCTGCCTAAGGGGAAGCTTCAAGGAGGAGTAGAGGGATGTGGGGAGCTTAGTTGGGCAGAGTTTGGACGAGCCAAGTGGCTTGAGAGGTGTGAGGAATGAGTAGAAGTGGTCTCCTTTTATAAGGGAGAAGAGGGGCTCTTTAGGAAAGAGTGAAAGTATTACTTTATAATATAATTATATTCGGTTTATAATGGTCCAAAAATCATTGAGGTCGAAGATAAGATGACTAATATTCTAAATAACATCAACCAATAAGAATTGGACAGGTTTTAGATAATATTTTAATCATTATAATCTTATTTATTTAAATGATTTATTAATGAGGTAAACATTGCATCATTATTGTGTCATTAATAATTTAAATTATTTGATGTATAAAAATTATAAATAAATTATCATTATGTAGGAAATCTTTTTATCTTTCTAATGAATATTTATAATCGAAAATCCAACATGTATAACCCTATGTAAAAATTGTTCTTCTAAAAGATGTAATCTTATGCCATTTTTATTTTTATTTTAGCTTTATTAATATAAAGTGTCCCTACCACATACAAGTGGCTCCAAGGGGTCCCCAAATTGACCCAAGGATGCTCATGGTCGGGTATGTGTCCACCAATAAGGTTAGGACACGTTTTAGGGTAATTTTGTATTATTATAATATTATTTTTTTACCCTTATTTACCGGATTTACCCTTTAACCATAGTAAATAAAATATTTACCGCAGTAATTATTCAAAATGTGTAAAAATAAAAGTTACCTATTTACATAATTTGTAAATCCTGATTCCAAATATGGAATCCATTTTTCTAAATTCAAAACACAGAAGTGGCAGAAATTAATTTAAAATTAATTCCCGCTGTCAAAACAAAAAGCGTGTTTTTAAGAGATAATAACTATCAAAAGATTGACACTTGTTTATGTTCGGTTTAATTGTAAAATTATGTCCAATGACCAACATTATATTAAATGGTAAAAATATATTCTAAATATACTTTAAAACCACTCAAATTCATAATTTATCACTATTAATTATTTTGGTTAAAAAAGTTGTTTTTAATTAAAATTTAGTAATTTTCACTATTCATCAAAATATGAAAGTTATCCGAAATGTACCAAAATTTCACCTTAGGCTAAATTCGATATTCCGAATCCAAAAATGAAGTCCATTTTCAAATATAAAATATATATAATTTCAAAAAGTAGGTGTTACTATTCATAACGGCTAGTTTGATTAGTTATGGTGTGTTAGAACTCGGTGTTGCGTACAACACACGCTATCACATTATTCAAAGAGAAGCGTACCGTAGAAGCTTGGGTTGTTACAGATATTCTGAATCCAAAAATGATTTCTATTTTACAAAATTCCAAACATATAAGTTTCATTAATTAATTTCATAATTAATTCCCGCTGTCACAACAAATAGCATGTTTTTAAGAAACAATATATATCAAAAGATTGACAATTGTTTATGTCCAATTTCAAAGTGAAATTAATTCTAATGACCACCATTGGATAAAATAGTAAAAATATATTCTAATTATACTTTAAAACCACTCAATAGTATAATTTATCACTATAAAATATTTTGATTAAAAAAGTTGTTTTTAAGTATTTTTCACTATTCATAAAAAATTGGAAGTTCTCAGAAAATTACAAAAAATTCAACTTTGGATAATTTCAATATTCCGAATACAAAAATGAAGTTGATTTTGAAATATAAAATTTATATTATTTTAAAAAGTGGGTATTACTATTCATAACGGCTACTTTGATTAGTCGCGGTGTGTTAGAATTCGAACATGCGTACAATGCAAGCTATTGCAATATTGAAAGAGAAGCGTATCGTGAATGTTTGGGGTGTTACACTTAAGATGAATTCCATGTATTTAAATATATAATAGGAGGCTGCATTCATTATAACTGGGGATACATGGGAAAATACATTCATAGTGAGACCACATATATCATTCACTAGCCACAGAGGACATATATGCATTTGAGACCTATGGGAAAGCACTCTAGCAAGCCCAATATAGAAATGGATGTGTGACATGACCCTCAAGAGATCTTCAACACCCATTGGTATTACATGACCACCTAGAAGTGGGAATATAATCTAGTCAACCCAAACAATGGGTAAGGTCAACACAACCTATGCCACTGGGAAAAGATTCTCCCTCAACATCTACACAAGAAAAAGTCCCATAAACCTCAAATAAATAATCTCTTGAGATACATAATAATAAGAAACTTTACATTAGGAAGGGTTGACCTCTATCAAAAAAGTAGTTTTTTTAGATATTAAGTAGTTGTCCCGACCCATCTCTCAATCCTAGATGTGAACCATATTTTAAAAGAAAATAGTGAGGCACTAGTTGAACCCTCTAGATCTTATAGGAGTTCTAGATAGAAGTCATTGTATTTGTGGTTTATTGAGTGGATACCATACCATTAGAATACCATGTCACCATCTAATATATATAGATGGATCAAGAATAGGTCATCCAGTGACAAATCACAACCTTAAATATTTTATGTAGACTCTTTGATGTTGATATCTATGTGGATCTCAATAGAAATAAATGAATCATCAATCTTATCCTGGTTTGGACCCTCAAATGTTTGGAATACAGCTAAGGTGACTTATATTCTACAAATCTAACCATTCAATGGTATTATAATAGTGATAAAAGACATCTTGGTAATATCAAGCTCAAGGCTCAGTGTGAACATCACACATATAACGTTGATTTAATTGTTATCCATTAAAATAGATCATACAATGCCTCAATCAGAATAACCTATCTGAATAGCCACGTGGTGGTACGTTCAATATTCCATAAGGGTTTTAAATACCCAATTTATAGAAAGATCAATATAATACATAAAGATAGTCCCCCCTTGAGACTTTGGAATCCATATAGGTGGAGGTAGTTTTTTATAAAAAGAAAGGAAAAAAGTAATGGTGGATGAAAATATACAGCTTATATCCCCCAATGGAATGAGGATAACCACTGGAAATCCCTATAGTATACTTGATAGTGATTATGTGCTACCCATAAATCTAGTTGAAGTAATAGTCATAATCCCAAATATCCAAGCCCCTTCTATCCCCAAGGACAGTGTAAAAGGAAATCAACTTCGGGATCCTTCTACAATGACTATGGTAGTAGGGGATGATAATGTTTCTTCCCATGGCACATATCACAAAGATAGTGAGATGGATACTCTAATATTTATGAACTCATCAGATAGTAGATCCATAAAATAAAATTTGTACGATAAGAATATGGCCACTAGAATTTTCCTTCCACATTTGAGGAAGGCATCTCCATCACCACTGATTATATTAAGTAATTATATCTGGGAACAAAATAAGATTCATTATCAACATTGATTTCTGACATCATTCCACACAAGTAGAAAGAGATGTATATTAAAATTATAAATAATAATTTATATGTGATTTCATGGTATTATACGGAAATAAATGGAAATACATAAGTTGTGTCTATGCACCATCATGGCATACCCGATGACCATAGAGGTTTCTAGTAGTTATACAAGAGGATGAACCCCCCTCATGAGACTAATTTAGATAATGAAGTTGAAAATTTGATCAAATCATCCTTTTTCCAAGAAGTGAGATACCCAAGATAGCTCACCAACATCGCCCATATCAAGAATAAAAAATGGGAAAATTATAGTCCATATTGATTATGGTGACCTTAATCAACACTTCCCAATGGATAACATCCTATTACCAAAAATAGAACTCTTGGTCGATGAAACTGATATCTTCTATGAACTTTCATTCATGGACGGGTACTCAGGGATAAATCGGATAATTATGTACCCTAAATGTGAGGAAGACAATACCATTAGAGCACCATAGTGGATATTTTTCTACCAGTTCATGCAATTTGCATTATAGAATCCTAGCGTAACATATTAACTCATCATTCATCAAATCTTTAGTACCCTATTGGTTTGAGAGGTAGAATGTTACATTAATGACCATTTGGTTTAAATCTTGAAAATGATGTGAATACTAAAAATATCAACAAAATGTATTTGATATTTTTTGGTAGCATAGTATAAAAATGAATATGATGAAATGAACATTCATTTTGACATGTGGGAAGTTCCTTGTATTTTAAGTATGCCTCCATAACATAGAGGTCGACCCAAAAAAGACTATTGTAATTATTGACGTTTTCACCCTCAGAATATAAATAAACTGGGGATTTTCAATGGTATCCTCAACTAAATTCCTCATTTTATAGCCAAAATGGTATGAAAAAATATTCCCTTTACCAAGCTAATGATGAAGGGAATTCTATATCTATGGGATCGAGACTTCCAACAGTCATTTGAGAGTCTTAAAAATTATGTACAACACCCAAAATTCCAAATCCTACTTTTGGAAAGAAAGACACTCTTCTTATATCTGGATAACATGGAATCTTCTCTGTGAAATATCCTCCAAAAAACAATTATTCAAGGATAGAGAACAGTCTCTATTACCTAATTTGAATAATTATAGGAAATAAGACAATATATTATATTGTTGAGAAGAACTATCAATCACTAATATTTAAAGAAAAAAACTGAGGCATCACTTACATCAACACGAATTCCACCTAGTCTATCATATTGATCCACTCATGTAAACCACTGACTCTCCCATGTTGAATAAGTGTTCTTCCCATTGGTATTAATTTTACAAAAAAACTACATTCAATTGTTGTCATAGAATTCAGTAAAAGGATGGTCCCATGCTCATTTACACATGGTACATCCCACCATAGAAAACAAACTAGTGTTATTTGAGCATATAGATGATGATTTTTTCTATTTCCCATGACACTCCCTATACTTGAGAGATGTAGGTTTATAGTTTATCTTGGTGTATCCTTTGATATTATGTTTCAACATGTGCCCTGATTATAGAATATTCACGTTGATGCATTAACTATTGTATCCATAGTCCTAGTTGAGCCTGATCAAGAGGAAATGATCTTCTATATAATTCCCTCAAGAATTTTCTCATGAATAATTATCTTCGAAATATAATAAATAAATAATTTCAGAACATTCCAAGAGAGTGATCACCTACTATCCACACCTTGATGGGATGTGCCCATAATTTATTATCTCTAAAATGCATCTCTCATGATAGACAGGGTCAGATTGTAATAGATTCGACACTGATCTCCAAGTATTAAATTGTGGGATGGTCCAAATGATTAAACTTTACTCTATAAGAGGGGATTCATTTAAATCCTTCTTATATTCATAGAAGAAAAATATATTACCACCATCATGGAAGAAGTCCATGCAGGCTCATCCAGTGCTCGTCAGTCTGGGACTAGGATCTCTTACTAGTTTAGGAGGTTGGGTCACTACTTGAAAATCATAATACATTACTGTGTGGAATTAACCATGAAATTTCATGCATATCAGATTCATGAATGAATTGTAAATAAAACCTGGATGTGGTTACATACAGCTAAATAATCATCTTCATTTATTATATGGGAAATTGTTGTTGCGGGGCCTTATCCCCCAGTTATAACTAATAGTGTTAAGTACATCCTTACTGCTACTGAATTATTTTCCATGTGGGCTTAATAAATACCCCTTAATGATGCTAGGATAATGAATTTAAAATAATTTGTGAAGTCCCCTAACATTACCGAATTTGGGTTTTCTCACATGATATTAATGGACACAGAAACAAACATCCCTTCTACAGAGTTGAATAAATTATACCAGGAGTACAAAATCAAGTCCAATCATTTGTCCCACCATCAATGGGATAAAATGAAAAAATAGAAGCCTTTAATAAGACTATTTCAAATATACACTAGAAGATTGTGAATAAGGAAAATAAGATTAGGCTAGAAAATATTCTCCACATATTATGGGCCTATCATAAAACCATGGGGACTACTATACAAAAATATCTATATTCATTGGTGTATGAAACAAAGGTTGAGTTACACATAAAAGTTCAGATTCCCTCACTTTTGAATAGATATCTGTGGAAAACTCTGTAATTATGTGTAATCAAAAAGTGCTTAAATTAATTGGAGTGACTCGATGAGAACTAGTTGTGTACGTTGAGAAACATCAAAGTTCACCAGAATCAGATCACATGAGAATTAAAAAAATAGGTTTTCCTCCATTAACTCTTTCTCAAAGAAATGGTAAGGGATCTCATAACCCTAATGATACAACGAATGAATCCTCTGAATCTATAACCCTAATGGTAAGGGGATTATATCTCTCATAAGATCTATCAAAATGTAGATTATTCGCTATCCATAATGGATGGAGAGAGTGTCACTCCACACACCATTGTGAGGTTTCCTTATAAATACTTGATTCATCACACACGAGCATGATCAATATAATATAGAAATTAAATTTCATTATCCATGTCTGTAATTTAAATCCCCATAGGTAAACAGCATCCAAGAAATATATGTTTCTTTATTCCTTCAAACAAAAGATATGTAGTGATGCCTAGACCTCTATTCTTGGGCATAGGTTCAATATAACTCTTCTTCCGCACTAGGTGAATCTCATACATACCACATGACATTAAACTGCATGAATTGTTTCCTTGTATCATGACACTAAATTAAACTAGTTTTCCTGAACTACATATAGCTTTTTCCTTATTCTAATGTGTTATGTAGGGATGTATGAATCCAATATCATGTCCCAAATACCTCATGAAACAAAATCCTCTTATCCTTCCTCTAATTGCCTCTATATCATGAGGTTAATCATTTAAATTCCATGTTTATCTAATATTTTATATCTTACATGATAATAGGATTTTTTATAGAGTATTACATGCAAGATAAATATATATTAGTTAATTATAGGGTTAGCATGGCCCCTAATGCAATACCATAAAACGAATACCATATGTCCTCACTGCATGATATTAAACTACACATTGGATGTCTCTTGCAGGATATTAAACTATGCATTACTATGGACCATTACTAAGAGAACAACTATTATTGGTGATGCTATTCCACCACGCCTCTATTCAAGAACTATATTTTTATTGATTCCATCCATTAGAGGATATGTATTGCTACAAAGACCTCTCTTATTAGGCCAAATTACAATATTACCTTTCCACATCACATATAATATTACCTATCTATGTAAAATTAAACTGCATAGCCTCTCAATGACTACATGTGTAATGATTACAAATTTCATGTTATATGTATTGATCCCAAGATCCTCAATCCTATGCTTAGCAATAACAATCAGTTGGATCAATCCCCCCTTCTAAGTATGTAGTAGACCTTCAAAGAGTGTTTTAAATTCAAGAACTATGTTTGGATTGATTCTTATTACCATAGGATGGGTAGTGATTACTGAATATCAAATTTAAGAGTCCACTGGTGATAATAAAATATCCCTTATACTTGCGTATTAGTTTAACTAGTGCAAGGAACTTCTATTCAAGAACTACATATGGATTGATTCCTGCCATCATAGGATATGTAGTGACACCCATATCTCTAATTATGGGTTCATTAATTGATAAAAATGCACCCCTGAATGTAGGTGGGTTATACATATGTAGTGATCATTCTTACATGATGACATAAAATGACAAGTAAAGGACAATGTCCTTACCACATTACGTTAAACTGCAAGGAAATTTCCTGGTCACATGAAATTAAAAATTCACAAAAAAATAGTTCCCCACTACATGAAATTAAAATGTGTTTTCCATCACCCATTATCATTTCTTATCAAAGGACCATAATATCCATAATCTGGTCAACTAGAGTTTATTATTATTTATTTATCATTTAAGTACCTCAATTTATAAATCATACTTCATGTCTTAAGAACTTTGTGTTTATAAAACCCATTTCTGGCCCTTGGGAGTGAAAATATATCTATCGTTTTTATATTTCGGTTAACGAATAACAGAATATACCAATAACTAGGGACATCTTGGACCTATAAGATGGTAATTATCATCATTACTAGACTATAGTCACCGTGTTGTGACTCAACAATTGAGGTTGTTCTGGTCCATCCATAGCATGATTGTCCCATGTCATTGCTCGTGACCTAATGACATCAATAAGTGATTTACATAATCCTTATACCCCACCCATATGAAAATTGGAGTACTTTTGAACCTAGATATACTTATTTGGATATTGTGTAACATTCCCTTCATACATGTCTCATATGCATCATAAACTTAAAATATGTGCACTTTGGTCAATGTTTTACAACCTTAAAATTGTATCCTCTTAAGGTCCAAATCATGAGACAATAAAATACTATTAAAATACTTAAAAATCCTATATGGTTTAAAAATAAAAAATAATTCCTAAGAAATTGATGACAATCTTCTTGATAATATTTTCATATATATAGTTTCTGATAAAAATAGAGAATATATAAACATGGCATGAATCTAATGGGGGCCACATTATTTCCCTAGTAAAAGAAGATCTATGCTCACTGGACACCATGTTCCAAGAAAAAGATATATTAATAGTTTATCACATCTAATCAATGATATATCGTGTTCTATAAGAAATGACACAACTATTATGGCACTCTATGACTTCTTGATTATTACATTTTACATAAATAAAACATCATTATGTGAGAAACTTGGGACTTTAGAAAAGATTCATGTGCCTATGAAATGAAAATAGATCTCCATCTTTGACTATGTTATTGATGCATAAGGTCTTACAACAACCAACTAGATACATAATTGCACTATATGATGGTATTTATTATTCTTTTTATCCTAACTTCACATTAACAAGACTCATAATCTATGGGTGTTCTAGGTCATCCCCATCATCATTGTCCCATTCCATTCTCATGGCCCAAGCACATTGAACTGATATTTACAATCCTCATAACTAGAGTGTTCATGGAGATTCTATAGATTTGATGTTATATAACTGTATATTGTACCCTTTATCAAATCATGGATGTGATGGTCCATTCCTAAACATCTTGATGGCCCATTCCCTATGAATCAAACCAAAAATTGTATTGATCTAGCTTCAAAACTTTAAATGTAAATTGTCCTAGGGTTATAGAACTATTCCAGGATTGTTCTTTTCTCTATACCCTCCTTCAAGGACCATACATTTGAGTCCTATCAAAAAATTAATACCCCGTAGAAAATATTGTTTATCAACACTACTTGAACATGCGTGTAAGCCATATGGACTCAAGTATAAGATATTTAACCTACTAATTAGATGAATCTTCCTTTATTAGAAAAAAACACAAATCCTTATGAGCATCAATGACACCATGGAATAATGCATAAACAAAGGGTATTTTGGGCTGCACAAGTTATCTATTCCAAATTCCCCGATTCATTGATCAATACACTAGGAAAAATTATTTACAAAAACCATATTCTGACTAACCCAATGGATTCAGCTTCCCTACTTTTTTACCAACAATTGATATCGCCTATAATATCATTCATCATATTTGGAAAAGAGTGGGGACACCTCTGTATGACCATGTCATTGATTCATAAGTTCTTTTACCTACCAACTAGATGTATCCCTTCCTTGAAGGAATGGAACAACAATCCTTCAGAGCCATGGAAACACCACTAAAGAACATAGATTCTTAGGGTTTTTTGAGTCATCCCAATAATTTTTTCCCATATTCTATATTCATCAATCACATTCTACCAGCAAGTCATTAAATTAAATGGAGTCTCAAGTTATGATCTAGAATATCCTAACCAATATAAATGGATGGGCTGAACTAAAAGTCCCTACACAATAACAATAAAAGTACCGAGATAAAATACCATATACTAGCACAATTGATGGTCCAAGATAAATGACCCAAAACTAAAAAAATATAATGTCCAAGCTTGAAGAACCTATAACATAAAAATATATTATTTAAGGTAGATAAACCTAAAACAAAATAATTTATGGTCTAATCAAGAAGACCTTAAACTACATAAAAATAGTAATTTTGTTTTCAAGATAGAAAAATAAAGAAAGTATATCATGCCAAAAACACATAAGAGGGAGGATTAAGAAAAATACAAGTACGTGACCTCTATGTCTCCCCCTATATTAAGACTAGAAAAATATTAAGGAAATTTGATGATAGAAATATATGGATTATGCGACCCAACATATGGATTTAGAAACAATTATAATACACTCTCTATGTCAATAAAATTTAGAAAAAGATTGAGTGTTTTCCCTTAGAGATATATATTCTACCTAGATTATCCTTTTTGAAATCTTGTAATGCTAAGATATCTACAATAGAAAAATCATTGAGGATTCTCATGTTTTCAAGCATTCATGTGAATTTCTTGAGAGAAATATATTATTATTTAAACATTCAGATCTAGGCATTAATGTTTATATTATACTATACGAAGGATGGTTATATTTGGATGATTCATACACAATCAGATCAGTATTATATCATGAAAATCATTGATAAAAGTAATATGTAAAAAGACATAGATAGACCAGAACAAATATTTTCATATATATAATGAAAATGTGGGACCTCCACGTATCAAAGTATATTATATGAATATATAACAAAATAAAATGTTGTAAAATTACAATCCTATTAAAGAATGTTCTCGATGAGTCCTTGATATCTAAAAACATCCTCCCCAGCAAGGTAATAGATTGGTTAAATTGATCATTGGATACCATTTAATCCTACAAAATCATGTACAATAACTGAACCCTGGAAATAAAATCAAGCATGGCCTTCACCACCACGTCAGATAGATCATGTTATGTAGTACAATTCTCTATGATATCAGAAGTATTTATTGAATCTTAGATAACTCTTCTTGAAGAGTCCTAATATCATATTAGAGATTATAGATTTCATCCTTCCCAAAACTAACCAGGTCCTGGTGAGTTTCCACATTCATAACACACTGTGAAGATTCATTTAAGGCTTTTTCCCAACATTAGTTTGATAAAGAGGAAGAATCAACAACTACTAACTTGAATTCAAGGGAATTGTTTTTCTCCCTCAATGAGATCACCTCAATCTCCCGAGGATGAAGGGTTGTCTAATAAAAAATAAAATTACCTTGTGTGGTAAACATAAATCGAATGTACCAAGCTAGTCCTTCATTACTTACAAAGGGACATCCCAAATTAATGTCTATATATCCCTCCATATATGTGGTTTCATCGGCTTGTATTGGGATACAGACTACAGAACTTATCCCATTAATATCCAGGTAATAAAAACATATTTAGGGATTATATATCTATACGACGGAGTCATGTTACTAACTTTAATGAATTAGGAAATGATGTCACATTGATGTTTTTTGATGATGTCGGAGGAATAACCAAGGAAGATGGGACATGAAAATTTGAGATTCATGGGGGAAGACACTACAACATGGGGGAAAGGTTGTATCGGTTAGGTTAAACGACTTGATATCACCAGGTAACCAATAAATATTACCAATTTTAGAATCATAACCTTTTCAGATTTATCACTAGAAATGTCTATTTCCCCAAACCAATAATATAGTGTGGATGAACCACCCTCTTGTAACAAGCATCTTATAGAACCCACCAGTGCTTTACCAGAATTTCGGATTTGTTTGTTACCCATGAGGGCTATAAGATAAAACGATATGTAAGGTGTTAGGATAAAAATTGACAAATTTGTCCAGTTTTTTAGGAAGAGTTCACCTTCTCCAAAAGACACCTCCATCAAGGATATATTAGTAGTAGAATATCTTCAAGTATCAGTCTCTTCCAAAAGAATGGTTGACTAATACTAATTAAACAGAATGACTGATGGAACATTTTTAGTAGGAAATAGGCCTAACCGGGCATGCACATCAGCCATCCTTATTTCTAGATGGGTCATTCCCAGCAACTATTATCCTTCAAAAGAAATATAATGCTCACCCAAATCCTAAGGGAAGATACATATCCTACCATGATGGATTGTTGGGTACTTTATAATTTTTTACAAATCAACAATTGTTATTAAATTTTCCAAAACCAAGAAATGTTAAATTACACAATTACATGTGGACTTTAGCGGTGAAGTCTCTAAAAATTTAGAGTGCTTACTTTTTCATTTTCCCTCAAGGATAGTATCCCTATAATGTTCTTATGTCGAGGGAATTATTGAATCCACCCATAAGGTATTGATGTCATTTCACCAAATTGGGAATGGAAATCATAACCCTCATCAGATCCATTTGTCCTTGGGATCCGGCCCGTTTAATCCCCTGCTCACTACTCAACTCATCTTTGATAGTCGTACCTTGGTGAGAATATACTAGTTATAAAATAAGTAGCATGTCTTCTGTAGCTTCATGTTATGTCAAAAAAATATGAAAGAAATTAATACAGTTGAAAAAAACCCCATCTCCCAATAGACACAATAGCTAGACAATCCATAACATTTTCAAAATAATGGGATAACCCTTTTCATCCATAGAAAACTCAAGAATTCCCAGAAGCAACATATGTTGAACTAAAGGTCAATAGATACCCAAACCCTTGATTCATTCTTACATTGCATCATGGTATCAAAGGAACTCCTTGATCACTTCTTGTAGGTCATTAAATGTAATGCACAGGGAGGCATGGTGTGAGGAAACATTTCTTGAGGTAATTATATATGGAATAATATGCCCCATATCTCATCCTTTAAATATAATATTCTCCATTTCATCCAAAATTTAAATTGAATAGGAAATAATATTGATGTCATGACAACACTCACTAGAACCATGGCCACTACGGTTACGTTGGATGCCAATTCTACTAAAAACAAGAGTAATGGAAATCACCTCACATTATTAAACAGTTATTATAGTTATGTTTGTACTCTCAAAGCCAACTAATTGTTGGTAATTGTTCTTTCTTAAATAGTTTCTAGAAATTGGGTAGCCTCACATACCAATGTGGATAATTTCCCATTTGGAAACGATCAATCTCAAATATAAGAATTGTATTGGAAAAAACTGATCTATGAATTGTAGGGGTATAATGATCTATATTTTCCTATATATCAACCAAGGTAAACATCATCCAAAACTAGAGGTCCAACATTGGACGATTCTTAGATCAATCATAATCAGGGGAAGACATATAGACATAACACATAGAAACTGATGGATAAATAGTCATGGTGTATGTAATATATAATGGAGACTCCCATCATTAATGGAAGAGAGGGAGCCCTCATGAAGTGATATCATATGGTCATGAGCCTCAAGTCTGGACACACTATTATCAACTGTATTACCAGTGGGTTCTGACCTATAATGTTCTACGTATAAGTGGTAATAACTGCTCAAGAAGGACCAGACATCCCATTCCTTTAGTGTAATATGACTTACCCACTAATGAAAAGAATTTTTTAAAATAAACATTGGGAATAATCTAAATGATGAGGTTCTCATAACCTCATATATTATCCACCATCCAACACCATAACACCAGATAAGGACCCATGATTATGTTAGGGTCTCTTCCTTGATAAATATGGTAAAAAGGTGATACAGTTTGATCACATAGTGACGGCTAAAACAATATGATTCCCTCCATCAATATAGGTCTCTATCATAAATGTGAAGACTATAACTCCATTCTTTTCCATTGTTGGGAGTAAATACTTACTCCAGTACATAATAAAGAAAATGGCCAACTGAGCAGTTTGGTCAACATTAGAGATAACCTCCAATACTTATATATTAAATTTAACTTCTTCAACTATGGGAAAATAACCACCCTCCACACTACATGTGTCAATCGTGGGCGAGGATATTGACATCTTGACTTCTGGAACCAAACGTGTTTTATTGATGAAGTATATCACTCATTTCATGAATGGGATATATAATTTATTGTGTGGCTCCTTCTAGTGGTCATTTTTAGCTAGTTTGATTATCTCGTGGTCAATAGGAGGATACCTCTTTAATATATCATACACTGATTGTTGGGGGAAAATAGTTATATATCCCTACCAATATGGGTACATCATATATTTTCTCAATATCCTAGAGGCGAGTACACACCTCTCTATGAATTACAAGGAATGTGTTATTATTGGAACTGTAGTGATTGAATTGGTCTGACATGTGGCTTTTGGTACAATAGGAAAAAAATTCGATCCAAATGGCTGCATAAATTCCGATATACATTATCTCCAAGGAAAACTCAGAATAAATATATTTCACCTAGAAGGGGCAAACATTATACATTTCAAAATAGCCCATGGATCGAATGTCCTAGTTTGGAAACTACCCAAACCTACAATTTGGAGAAGAATTGTACATTATTAAATGTTTCATATGGTTATTTTTATCAACCTCATGATGTTTCTTATCAAAATCTATGGCCATAAAATTTAGTGTGTTCTTATCTATGTGTTCCCCAAAAGTAATAAAATGAACTCTATAGGAAATTCTCACCCAAAAAGTGTTATTGTATTTCATAATACAAGAAATGGGTATGACTGATGGAAGTTTTTAATGAATAGATAAGTTAATAGTGAAACCAAATCCAAGGATGTGATGGAAGTCTGAAAGTAGATATTTCCCAAGGTTCACTCACATCAGGATCATTAGATTTTTCTATGATGACTCAACAACATGGTATCAGGTTTCATCCACACATTCTATGATAGCATTTCTAGAAACCATAACTACTATAATGCCTTTAATAAATTATTTGTGGGAACTATGAAGAGATATTGAAGCCATATGATTAAATGAAAGAGGCATATTTTAGAAACATGAAAACCAGATATGATCAAAAAAATGAATGTTACCAATTTAATCATGTGAAGCGCATGACCCATAAGGGGACTCACGATCACATGAACTGATATAGGTCTCACAAACAACAAGACCTATAATGAACTCCCGAAACACATTACTTGAAATACATATTGTGATTTCATGACCCATCATAAGACTTGATATTTTGTGACATTGACATGGTCATGTGAACTGCATAGTGTTTGAGTGATCATGTGACATTACTAGAATTCTTAATGAAAAATACTATACAGACATGCATCCCAATGAATTAGGGAAAAAATCAAGAATTTACCAATTTTTAATTAATGACCGGTTCAAGAAAGTGGTGTGATGACGCATATCTCATGAAACAGTTCTTGTTAAGTAGTCTTATGGACAGGTGTCACAATTAGATCTTGTAGAAGGTCTTACTAAAATGTTGGGTGATGGTAGTAGATCACAATAGATTTGTAAATTTGGAGTAAATGTTGAATGATCCACCCTCCATTATTCTATTTATAGGGTAATCCATAGAAAATCATCAGTCACGAGGAATATAAAACATCTTTCAAGACACTAATTGAAAGCTACCCCCACAAACTCAGGTGGGAATTTAATTTCCATAAAACCAATAATGTCTACCTACAGACGTCTCTTTTGAGGGTGGAAATTTTTTTACACAAAAAAATGCGCATAAAAAATATGAAAGGGAAATAATGACTGAAGAATGGGTATTATTTTTTCCACAATATAAAGGAAGAATATTTGTCCAAAATTATGTGGATCTCATAAACTCCCAAAGGAAATGTGATAGAATTACCTTTATATGTTATGAAAATTAGTCATATACATTTCATGATAGGCTGGTGATCACATGTATCCCATTGTAAAACCCCCTATTCTTGTAAAGGAGTCCAAAAAACTCTTTGGTCATGCAGAGTTTTCAAGATGAGTTCTTCATAATCATGAGACATGTCAACTTGATTTTTCCTAAAAATCATCCAGAACCCTAGTAAAATAATGGGTTAAACTATGAAAAATAAGGAAACCTTATATGTTCATTGATCTTCTTGTGATGTGCTCATACAGTCTGCAAGACACCATGATGCCCTGGTGTCAGGTCCATCATTTCATGTTAGAGCCTGGTGACATGTCACATTAATTTTGAAAATGGTCTAATACAATCCCATTTAATTTATTGGTTCCCCTTCTGGTCCATTTGAATGAATAAAGTTTGTCCGTGGAAATTCTCATGCATCACCATAGACCCCTATATAGTTCATTTATTACATCACAGGAAAAGAGAGTGATTGACTTAAACAATACTCAGATAACATTATGAAATATCCTATCCTTTAAGTATAAATAAGGAGATAAAAGTTTAAATTTTGAAGACTCTTATTGAGTGGGGATATGATGGACTTCATGTAAAAGGGGTTTTATGACTTGGGAGATCACAATTGATAATGTGATACCCTCTCAACAAGGCATCAAGGGATCACAAAGGACCTTAGATAAGAATATATTTTCTCATGAAGGCTCCCATGACAATACAACATTTTATCATGAGATACATAAACACTTTTCCATGATCCCAAAGAATAACTCTTGAAAATATTCCTTTATATCATGGAGGACCTCAAACATGTCATCCCCTATCAAAATAAAACCTCTTCATTGGCATCCTAATCTTCTGAAAGTCTCTAAACATGTCTCCTTAACATCATGGAAGCTCCTGAACATGTCCACATGGTCAATAGAAATCCCATTTATCATCATTATTCCAATAAAAATGGAAACTACGGAACATTCTTGTTATTGTTGTCATTAGGAATCTCCATGTATGACCCATCATAATGTCATTTGAAGCGAGTGACACAAAAACCATAGAAAAACTCCATCTAAAATCCATAAGATATGTGTTTCTAAGGATGTTGTATAACTGGGATGTCTAGGTCTACAAATCCATCCCCATTAGAACAAATAATGTATCGACAATTGAACACACAAAGCAGCATTGGGGCGGAAATCTTAGAGTGACAAGTCACATGATCTCAAATAGAAATCTCTACTTAAAATATGACAAACGACCTTTAAATTCATAATACTAACTCAAATACAGATTCACTGATCCTCATTTTCTACACATAACCAACCTGGATCTTGAGACAACACTTGGACATATCCCCAAAATAATAAAACTCCCCCTTGACATACTATATGTATCATAAAATTTCCATTGAACATGTTAAAAAATTTAAACTAACCCTCTAGCAATGCCACCTGTTTCTCGGGAATCCCTCTAGGATTTCCATGAAAACCTTGTGATGACATCTAAACATGTCACCCCAATTCATGAATTGACACCAAGACATGTTAACTTGGTCTCATGATGATTTCATGACCAATAAACTGGTTCCCACAATGCTTACTATACATGCCATCTTTGATCGTGTAATGTCCTCCAGAAAAGTCTTCAAGATCATGTGATGGCCTCCGACCATCATTCATAATGCCATTGTCTCAAGACTTGTCATCCAGGTTGTGAAATGATATCCAAATAATCCTATTAGATCATATTATTTTCTTTTTGAAAGTATGCTATGAAACTGAGGAATGTATATGCATCTTAAAAAGATCCAACCAGATAATCAGACATGTCACACTAACAACCTGTCCATGAAAAGAGAAAATCCTAGGACATGATAATCATGTCGGATGGATTTAAAAAATAAAACATCAGTGTGTAAGATCAGATCAAATTATCTATTATAACTTCAATTATTATTATAACTTGAATAAGTTGGAAAACTTTTTAAGGCCCAGTATTACATTAACATCCACTTCTATTTAAGCTCTGACATGTCTCTAACATTCAAACAATTGGCACTCAATCACTCTCATGTGATGATCATTCTTCCTCACCTACTACTTCACCAACAAGGAAACTAAACTATGATAACACTGATTCATTCCTTAACCATGATACATAGGTTATCATTGTAATGATCAATTTCCATATCAAACAATAAATGGTCTTCCCCAATGGAATAGTCCAAAAACCTTATACAATGAGACTGATTACATTGTAACCCATGTTTCTCACACTTAGAATTGATCACGAGGTCTTAGGAGTTTTCAATAATCATATAATTCACATCATGAATCTCTACCATCCAGGTGAACCTTAGTGTGTAAACCCCAATTTGGGGTATGATATGGATTCCCCCATATAAGGTAATGCACCTCAGTTTAGGTCCCATGGGAATTATTGAAAAATGATTACTCTGATTGCTTATATAATTTGGATATGTATCACATATTCATAAGTCCTGATCTCAAGTAACTCGTTCCACTATATATATATTTTTTGTATGATGTTAAACTGCACTTGATTGATGAACTATGTGGGTATTCCTTATATCTAGAAGTATGATATGTAGGATTCCTCATAAATGATTAAACCCATACATGGTATATTAATAGACACCATGGATGAGAACAAACCCCAAAGTGAACAGTTATATAGATTCAAGACATAACCAGATACCCATTAAGGGGAAATGTAAATAGAACTTCAGATACATATATATGGACTCACTAATAGGCACTTCTATACATATGGAAGGATTTGATACTTAATCAATTTTTATGGTAACCATTGTTTTTTAAACATTATGATAGTACATTCCAACATATATTAAATATTTAATAGAGTCCTAGAGTAGTCACTAATTTCACACAAAAGGGTGTGATGAGCTCAACCTCCCATCTTGTTGACTGGTGTTAGTTCCTGTGTTCCATTGGGTGTGACATCCCAACTGACCACCTACCTTTGGAATGTTGGTATGTACCCATTTTTGAATATGGGAACCATTTGGAGTTTCTATGAATGATAAACATGAATGGTTATCCTGATGTGAATGATTGTATTTACATAAAAGTTATAAAATCAAACAGTTGGACCATTTTATTCTTTAAACATAGGTGATCAACCTATCTTTTCCTATGATATAGATATTGTGACCTAATTCCTCCTTATAAAAAAGTGGTTAAAAGAAGATATATGGTATTATCCACATAACCCTAGAGATAAAAATGAGCCATTGGAGGATAGTTTTGTGGGAACAATGGTTCTCCATTGATAATTGAGGATCGTCTTTAACAACATATCACGTGGATCTCCCCATTGACATTGATTTGTGATCATACTTCACTAGTGATAGAACAAATCAATTAATTATATTTTGTATTAGATTTATTTTTGTTTTTTGTTATCCCACAATTAACCCTAGTCAAATCAACTAAAAGATTGATTTGAGATTTGATCATATTGAAAATGCGAGTTCTATATATTGTAGTTCTGGGGAATTAGTATTCGTTGTCTATTGTTGGAAATTCATTTCCCATTATAACCCTTATAGATAGAGGTAATTCTGAGATATGGATGTGGTTCATTGTTATTCATTAGTTTTTTTGGTTTAGCCCCCAGTTATATGTGTCTACATCATCGGAATTTCATTTGGCTAGTGGATTGATTATTACCGAAAAGAGTATCATTACACATTTGATGGTTCATAAAATAGATATCTTCAACTTTAGAAGATTTGGTATCATAGACTTGATCGAGATGTGTGATGACTATGGGTGATCGAGGTTGGATTCAAGTATCTTGGATCATTTTTGGAATATAGTATAGGCCTAGAAATGTGATGAGGGTTTCATGAGTAAAAAGTATTTCTTGAATATGGATGTTGATAATATTTAAGGACTAATAAATGTTTGATAAAAAATTAGAGACCTGAATCCTGGATGAATCAATGTATAAAGGGATGGGAGAAATCAGATGAAGATAATTTAGGCTCTGTTAAAACTCGACTACATGGCATCTCATCTAGATAAACACACACCATGTAGTCTGTTATGTTTGGTGCTATAGTTTTTTAATATAGATAAGTATCACACATTGTGTGAAAAATGTCAAATTTCATGTGAATATTTTACAAATATTTTGGTGTTTATTGGGAGTGAACTCCCATGTGAACATGGGTCCCCACATTATTTTTGCTTAAGAATTACACGTGCATTTAAAGAGGAATCAGCATGTTCTAAATCAAATCCTTTACACTGTGTACCATCCATGGACACTCTATTTTCCTTAAAAAGTGCATTCTATATGTGTAGAAGTTGTGGAAAATTATAGTTTTAGTGGGACACTCCACATATCCCTAGTGACACACCCTATAATTATTTAAGAATATATTCCACTTATCTTTCTTCTCAATTCATTTTAATTTTATGATTTTGTGATCTTCCATGGACTATTATCAATTGAGTTTATTCCCTTGTACTATTCATATTATGGTACAGTGAGGAATCACATCATCCACATAGGAATTTGACCCCTCTATTGAACTATTATTGAATATAGTTCATAGTATACCCCATTGTCGTGTGTGTGATCCTTTATCATCTCTTTACCTAGGATGGGTTCTAGGAAGAGGTGTGACCAAAATTACCTTGCAATTGATCCCATACATAGTTGGTTAATCCCAACCAGGATGTTTCAATACCCCAAGGAAATAGGTGTGGTCCCTCAGTAGGGTATCAATATCTATTCCATTCCAATGCATGCAATCCTATCAAGTGTGTATCTTGGATGATCCCTCTCATTTTTCTTCAGGATTCTCCATAAATAGACTCAGTGTCCATGACCTATCTGATAATTTCCATTAGTGGAGTGAGTCCCATTGTGAATGAAATATTAGTAGAGTTTTATCATTGGTAGTATAGCTATTGGGGATGTTTCTCCTAAATAATAATTACAATTGAACCTCATGTAGAATCATATTTCTAGCATTATTATGGTGATAATGTGGTATGTGGTGTGTTTTTTAGTATATCTGGTTTATCCTTACTTGTCTTTATGTCTCAAATCTTGTTTCACATAGTCATGATTAATGAATTTACTACTATTGATGCTTTATGTTTGGTTATTTTAGGGTTCCATATTAGTTATTGTTATACCTTCCCATACATGGGATATTCCAACACATGTAGTTTTGTATTTTGATGATTGCCTTTTTTATACAGTCCATGGAGGAACATGAGCATGTGGAACCTAGTTTTTGTTGAAAGGCCAAGCTGTATCTTACTATTTCATTTTTTAATAGTTTCTTCCTTATGTGTTTTAAATACACTAGAATTCTATGAAATGATTTTTAAAATTAATTTGGATTATTTCAGGACCATCCTCTAAGGTGACACATGATTCTGAGGCCTAGAGTAGCGGGAACATATTTTTGAACTTTTTTTAGGTTCATTAAATAATTGTGAGAGTGGGTTTTTCAAACATTTAAATTGGTTCACATATTAAAAATATTAAGGAACCAATGAACTCAGAGTGTCAGGATTTTCCTATATAGGGCCCAACATTGGTCGACACGGGCCAATAGTGGAAGTTAGTTTTTGGACGTAAATAAAATAATTAAGTGATAATTATTTTATTTTTAAATCATTATATCTCCTAAACAGTAACTCAGATTTGAAATTTGAGAGTACAGATGAGCTCGTGAGGGAGTCTTTCATTTAGTTTGAGCTTAACCTTGAATGACGCGGGTCGAGGGTGAATGACATTTTTTATATTTTTTTAAGCGAGTTGAAATGGTGTGCATGGATAGTTTTTAGAACTTCTAAATGGGTTCCCAAATTGAAAACATGATGGCATCATTGGGTCCATAATGGAGACATTTACTAAGAATGGACCTTACCTTGACCATTTCAGGTCAATAGAAATAGTTAATTTTTGGATGTTTTGAAAAAATAAAAATAATCTTAAAATGTTTATTATACTCAAAAATTGTTTTGCTACAACACAACGATGAGCCTATTGTTTCATTCCAAAAATAAAACTGCACAATTAATCATTAAATTAAGTGTAAAAAAATGATGTTTCATAAATGAAACAACATAATGAAGTCATGACTATGTTTACTATAAATGATGTGGCGCGTTTCTGCTTTAATTAGATAAAGGGGTTGGATAAAAAAAAATCTAGATCTGGAATTCCTTTGACAAACGATGAAGTAATCCACTCCAATGACGAACACCAGTGAATTAGAAAGAGGTGATGTGGCCCTTAAAGAATGGATCTAGGACCAGAGATCAACGAATTCCAACGTCTTTGAACGGATCATGAATTCCCCTAGATAGATCACCATCAGCGACAAGCCTTTCCTCTGATCAATGCTTCTCCCGGCAGGGGATTACTTTTTTATTTTATTTTCCCTGTTCTACTTTCTAAATAAATATATGCGGATCATCCCAAGAACATGTTTATATGTGATTCACTTTTTCATTAGAGAGATCATTTTATCTCTAGATTTTATCTTTGGGGTTATATTTTTGATCGAATCTTTAACCTACCCCTTCCCATGTATTACAAAACTCTATTGTGGAGGAATAAGGTTGACACGAACAAGGCCATGATTCCCCCATACCTGATAATTCATGTGCTCTACATGGCCACAGCTATGAATTGATAGTGAGGTGATATTCGTGGCTCCAACATGGTAGATAGTGCCCCAAGGAGCCTAGAGGTGTAGGTGGATTGGTAATTTGACCACCAAAGCGGACCCAGTGGTCTACGGGAGGCCCATCCAGCATTGGAGACCAGCAGAGGTGGCATGCGGCTGCGGCCCATGGTGGCGGCCATGGGCGGGTGGCGGCACACCACGATGGCAGACCGTGGTGGAGGATGTAGCATGCTGGGGCTGCGATGGTGTAGTAGGGGGGACGCTTGTAGTAGGTTGATGGTTGTAAGAGTTGGATGTGGCCACCCAGTCACATTTTTGGAACATCCCTCATTGTGCGGACTATAACGCACCGACACATAGTCCTATGGGACCACATGTGGGATAAGGGGTGGTCAGCTCCTATCGGACATGTGCACTAAAACCGGATGCCCTAGAGGCATCCGTGCTGGGGGTACGAACAGGGCCACTAGGTAGCACGGGCAAGGAAAGAATAGGTCCATCTACTGTAAGCTAGGATGGATGGATCTGGGTCATAGGGCAAAGCAACAGGCTATACCCACATCATAACAAGGCTGGGTCCTGCAAGGCCCAATGGGCCTAGCCTAGTGGCCAAGTCGTACCGGACTGACCCAAACCTGAACTGTGTTGGGTCGGGTCAGTCAAACAAGGACAACTCATGTCGGACCACAGGGCTGGGTTGGTTAGGTCAGTCTGACCAGGTATGATCAAGCCTGTACACAACAGACCCCTATTTAGTAAAACCCCAATATCATTTATACTAGGTGTATGATTAGAGAGAAATTTGAGGCATTGGAACCCTCACGATGAGGCAGTTCATTTATAATTATCTAAGGATACATTCATGTAAGTTCAAATATGATGAATGGATTAAGGATACGATTCTCACAGAATCAATTGCACTACGTGCGGGAATCCTATGACTGGATGAGACCCTAAGACTGATGATGAGAAGTTCTAAATGACCATGCAGCCCTAGATGATAAGTGGGCCTATGTGAACCCTCTATAAGGGAACCTCTATGGATCAACTATAATGGACCCTGTGTGGATCAACTACAAGAAACCCTGTATAGATCAGCTATAAGCGACCCTGTGTGAAACAATTACAAATGACCCAATGTGGTTCAGCTATAAGCATCCGTATGTGGACAAGCTTTGATGGCCTGTGTGGGAAAATACTCTGCATGACATGGAAGGACCATAGTGGGGAGAGGCTATGTGTGACCCAGTAGACCCACAGTACTCATCAAGGATGAGTACCGTAGAAATCCAAGGTGTTCTGTGTATGACTGCATGTTTGGTTTTACATACATTGGTTTACACCTGTGTGATCTAACAAAAGAATTTGTATACTTTCATTTGTGGTCATTACCATTGTGTTCTGGGATCCCTACTAAGTATTTTTTTAATCACCCCTAAATAGGTTTCGCCCACACGTGTTGTGTCTGGTGAAGATGACAGGTTCTTTGATGGAGACCTCAGTAGCCCAGGACCTGGCAGTGCCCAGTGAAACACGATACACATGATGTACTTCTATAGCTTCTAAAAGACACTCCATTCCTACCCTTTAGGTGGGGTCTTCTGTGTATGTCTTACATATAACTTTTTTACATTATTATTTTTAGTTTTCCTTTTTTTGGGTTTGTATTTTGGAACATTTGACTTACAGCTTATACCTTTACTCAGTGGTTGTTTAATGGAATGCATGTTTTCCTTTCCATATGTTTGTGATGAGGTTTTGTGTGTGAATGTACCTGCAGATACTTAGGAAAATGCCTCCATATAATGGTAATTTGCTTTTAGTGCTAGTCATTAGTCTCTGTCCTTTGGGTGGCATGTTTTGGGTAGTCACAGCATGGGCCCCCGGGGACAGGTCGTGACTAAGTGGTATCAGAGGTGGTCAGTTCAACCTCAAAGACCAAGATTATATGGTTTTGTTTTATAGAAACAATGATAAGTGTTTTTAGATCATATTTCAGGGAAAGGAATCTAGTTTTGGTGTGGTGGAAGATGTATCCATACACCGGGACTCTAGACACCTGCGTTCCAAATCGGTACATGGAAACACTAGCTGTGGAAAATAAAGGGTACATGCATGATTCATGATTTTTAGTATTTTCCTCTTGTCTTTCTTGAGTCATCTCACTAGGTATAATCTATTGATTATGGTACATATTGATCTATTTCAATATGCCTCTATGAAGACAGCCACCTAGGATTCCTATATGTGACCATGAAGATAGCTTTCCTAGAAATGAGGTGTCGTTTTAGGGACCAGTGCTAGAAATGGCCCCATCGGGTGGTTCACTAGTGTTACAGCCACCCATTGATTAGTAGTAACTTCTTGAGATAGAGACCTCCTAGGTTCAGGGGTGAGACTAACCCCCAGGTGGCCAAGGATTGGCTTGAGGTGGTGACATGATTCTTCCACCTTGTAAGGATACATCTTGACTAGATAATGAACTTAGCCACGAGGCTTTTTCAGGGCTTGACAGGGAGATTTTGGAGCTTATCAATTCAGACACATGATGAGTGACCCTCATTAGGACAAAATTTGAGCTCCTCTTAAAGGAAGTGTTCTTCCTAGTGATGTTGCGTTATGTGCACATATAGAAGCTACTACACCTAAAATATGGTATCATGACAGTATCTGGGTACTCTATGAGATTCACTGAGATTTCTTGATACTATACAGAAATTATGTATGACATATTATTCAAGGATTGAGCCTCTTAGTAGAGATTGTTTCAAGTGATCAGGGCATCCATTATGTCTCCTAGCATCCCTACGTAGGGTGATTGAGTATTCCCAACATGTAGATAGCTTCTTGGAAGAGCAGGCATCGATATCTTGAGCCACCAGTAGAAACCAAAATTCTTAGTCTTCAGTGGTTGGTAGAAAGCAGCAAACATAAGGACCCAAGAAGGTCAGGCCTTTCTGGGGATGACCCCAGGACTTAGGATCACTAGTGAGAGGCTCCCAATACATATGGAGTCTGTATGGGTTCAGGTTTTGCTTCTCGTGTGGTGTGAAAGGACATATGGCTTGTGATTTCTAGTTTCACCACGCAGACGATCAGTAGATGGTCGAGGGACCACCGAGACAAAGGCATGGGTTCCAATAAGTAGGTGTGCAGGGCAGTGGATGTGGTAGAGGAGTAGGCCAAGTGGCATGAGGGGGGCGCAGGTTCTTAGTACCACCACCACCACCCCCAGATGGTCCACCATGGCCTCAGGGAGCCAGTGGACTGGGGTTAGGCCAGCTTCAGGTGATGGAGACCTAATACCATGACACTACAGAGATGATTAGAGGTACGACTAGTATCTTCTCCACCATAGAGATAGTTCATATAGAAACAGGTTCCAATCACTCTTCCCTTTCTATGGACCTCATTTGAAACTCAAAGATTCTAGTATAACAATTGTCTTGATCCTTACAGTTAGAGGCTTCTACGAGAGTGTTTCCGACACTTTCTTCAGGGCGTGCAAGTCCGTCACGTTCGAGGGATGTCAGTGCGGTTCTGTTGCCCCGCATTCCCGCTTTCCAAAGACTGGCGGCATTCGCTCTTTATTCAGGGACGTCTACTCCTTGATTGAAATAGAATGATGTGATATTGGTTCTTCCTTCTGTGGTTTCCTCCTTAGAATTCACCACCTAGTCTGGGTCTCCCTTATAGATTTAATACGTTGTTTATGAAACTCTTCTCAGCACCATATTCTCATGGACACCAGTTAATTACATTGCTTCTGTTAGGACATTCCAAGGGGTCTGGTCTGGTCAGTAACCTTCGGTTAGGGGAGTAGTCACGCTGGGCATCCCTGGCGTGTCTGGACGCTGGGGAATTGGCATGTCTGACTTTTGTCCATTATTATAGGGCTTCTTGAGGGCACAGAATCTCAAGGCATCCCACATCATGTGCAGGGAATCATATGACATAAGTATGTATCTGAGGTTTTCTTTAGCTTCCTGTGTCTAAAATGGGGTATACCACATGTTTAACATCCAGTGGAGACATATCGGGCTGATCAGAGAACTAGATAAAGTGGATCAGATTGAAGAACCCCCTTGAGGGAACAGCGATATTGGGGCCAACACGTGGGCAGTTTCCAGAATGTTGTGGAGGGGAATGATGTGGAATGATCTCATCAGGATGTGTCATCCTAGGTAAGAATCAGGATGGACGATGGTTTGGTCTTGAGCCTCGAAGATACTTCCTACATATCCCTATAGCAGGGAATCAAAGTCCACATAGTTCGGGTATGGATGTGTGGGGATTACACTCTAGGCTTCACGGGTGTTGGTGAACCGACATGAAGGAGATCGGAACGACCATGTGGTGGGCTTGAACCTCATGGAGGCTTCCTACGTACCATGCCTTGACACGGATCAAAGTCTTCATTGTTTAGGTGAGAGTCCAGTGAACCGACATGAAGATGGATCGGGGGTCCGATGGGAGATGGGATTGAACCTTGTGAGGCTTCCTACGTACCATTCCATGACATGGATCAAAATCCCCATAGTTATGGATGGGTTATGTCGGCATAATAACGAGATTAAGGACCTTGTTCTATGTGGGTGGTGGTTTGAACCTCATGAGGCTTCCTACATACCATGCCTTGACATGGATCAAAGACCACATAGTTCAAAATGGTTGTGGGGATTACACTCTAGGTTGCTCAGGTGTTGTTGAACCGAAGTGAAAGAGATTGTAATGACCATGTGGTGGGCTTGAACCACATGGAGGATTCCTATATACCATTCCATGACATGGATCAAACTCCCCATAGTTCGGGATGGGTGTCAACAAACTGACGTGAAGACGGATTGGGGGTCTGATGGTTGATGGGCTTGAACCTTGTCAGGCATCCTACGTACCATGTCTTGACATGGATCAAAGTCCCCATAGTTCAGGTATGTCACAACGGCTTAACAATGGATTGGAATGTAGTTTAACGTCATTCCTGATGGGGATGGTGTCATGGTCGATGCTTAGTATAAGCCCACATGAGTCGTGCTCGGTGTGATAAATAAGAGGCAGCAAAGGCCTGATGACCACATCGCAAAAGGTGAATTTGTGGGAAGTGAAGAGAAGTGGGGCTTACACTCTGAGGCAGCCCATGGTGTTGGGACATACTCCGGGATGAAGGCCTGTGGGTGAAAAAACCCAGCTAGATAGGGACTTGGGACCGAATAAAGGAGGATCCTTGTTCCCTATCATGCCCTCTGCTGGCCTTGGCACCGAAGAAGTGAGGATGAGCAGGGGTGCTGACTTATGCAATAAAGGCTAGGGGAAAACACCAAGATGGATACCCTTCCCCCGCGGACAAACTCCACTCCCAGAAGGAGGATATCATCCCCTATAGAGACCAAGGGTGTGGAGAATGTACATGATGAGGGAACCCTGTGTGAGAGGAACGGGATGATGTCCTAGTTTAACATAGTGCGATGAGGAAAATGGTGCTTGGCATTTTAACATCCTGCAGCTCAGACTAGGTTGGTTTACTCTACACCCCTAGGACATACATAACTGG
Organism: Viscum album; assembly: GCA_963277665.1. Lineage (NCBI taxonomy): Eukaryota > Viridiplantae > Streptophyta > Magnoliopsida > Santalales > Viscaceae > Viscum > Viscum album. The sequence continues at coordinate 1,703,525,191 of OY728143.1, read as the reverse complement.
TAACCTCTTCTCCTTTGTGAGGGAAGGTACTGGCAATGTCGTGGTAAAGTGGGGTCAGAAAGAGAACCATCGAGGGGTCTACGTTAGCATGGATATGCAAAGAATCAATAGCCATTAGTGTGACTATGAGAATATGAATGAGGTGAAGCAACGCTCTGGGTGGTATCATCCAGGGGGCTTTGGAGTCACATCGTGAAAACCCGGAGGGTCGCACAGGAGAAGGATTTTCCAAGCATAAGGGTCCATAGGCAGGGGCCTTGCAGAGATCAGTTTCTCTGCGTGGTGGACAGAACTTGCAAAGGGGTGTCCTTTGCAAAGTGGGGTTCCTTAGCCTTAGCATGGCATGTAGGTGCAAACAAGATGTGCTTCGTGAAGTGGAAAGGCATTCGCAGAGCACTTCCTCATGGAGCATGGGCACCTTGTGAAGCAAAGTGTTGTAAAGAAATGTGCTTTGCAAAGTACATTGACCCTACCTTGGAATGTGGATCACGTGTATATGAGGGGTGTTTCGCGAAGCATAAATGCTCCGTTACAACCTGGGTCCCCTTGGGGATCCCCTTCCTTCGCGAAAGGCATCCCTCTCAGAAGATGGGGTCAAAACAAGACAATGGGGAGGCCCCTTGTGAAGAAAAAGTACTTAACATAGCTCATGATTCGTAGAGAAAAGGGTGATTCATGATTTGGGTGCTAGGAATTTGAAAGGTCGGATTGTTCGTCCTTTGGGCTCAGGGGGAGCTTGGTATTTATAGGCAAGAGGTGCCACGAAGCAGAGCTTACACGGTGCAAAGAGGGATAGGGTTGCTTCGCGGTGGGCTCACGAACGTCAGTGGTGTTCGCGAAGGGTACCGCCTCCTTTTATTTGTGGTGGGCTTGTGAACGTCAGTGGCATTTGCGGAGGATACCGCCTCCTTTTCTTTGTGGCGTGCTCGCGAACGTCAGTGGCATTCATGGAGGGTACCCCCTCCTGTGCTTCACGGCGGACGCATTGCTTGGGGGGACTCTACGAAGTGGCTTCACGAGGCCAATTGTGGGGTCTCTTTCTCTTATTTCTTTTCTTACAACATTTTGGTTCCAACAAATTCCCCCCAAAATTCTTGGATCCATATAGAAATAAAGGGTCAAATTCTGAGGGTCGATCGCCAAAACATTCGGTCGTTCGTGGAGATGGATCACAAAAAGGGCTTTCGAGGGGGACAGCTGATGCGCCGGTGGAGCGCGCCGCGATGCGCTTCCTCATATAGAGGGGTTGCGAAGCACTGATGGTCACCTCCTATAAATAGGGGGCTGACCTATCTTTTTTTCTTTCCCTTCTCCGTGATTTATTCCTTTTACACTCTCGATTCGTGAAGCTCCACATACTCTGTGCCTTCTCTCCACGAATCAGTATTCGCGGTGAACCACGAGTCTTTGACTCTGCGATAGCGTTGCATGAGCGTGCGACTGCAGGCCGAGGACAGGCTCTGCGATTCAGCTTTGCGAACGAGCTTCTTGATCAGGCTTTGTGACCCAAGCTGAAACTTTTCCGAGTTTTAAAACCAGATGGCCCATCAAGATGCATCCTAGGAGGTACTTGCAGACGCCGCTCAGAGGGATGAGGTGCAAAACTGTCTGGTCCTAGGAGATTTGGTCTGTAGCCACTCAGACCATAATTCATTGATGGATCTACTATCGGAGAACCAGAAGAACTATCCGTTGTGCAGGAGGATTCCCTTGTATGGCTTTGGGCTGAGGGATGACGTCTTCATTCTTGAGGTGAGTAGGGATGAACCATCTTGCTGGTTCAGGAGCATGTCGTGCCAGCACCAATGGTTCAGGGTGGCTGATGGGCATGCATAGGAGTACTTTACACCCATCATTGTTGACTGCCTGTACAACCACCTGAACAACATTGATGGGCAGGAATTGCGGCTGGAGACATCTCCTCCTCTGTACCAGACAATACTGAAGGCATCCTTGAGTTATTTGAATAACGGGTGGTCTGAGGAGTGGGACATGTGCCAGGGCGGCATATTCACTGATGATTCGGCATGGGCCTACTGGGTAGGCGCCACGTGTGAGGAGTTTGGATCCGAGCTGAGGAGAGTGGGTTTGTATGAAATAAATTATAATTTCATTTAGGGGTTGAGTAATAAATAAAAAATCAAAAGAATCTACATCTATTGAATATAATTATGGAATTTTAAGTAAAATATTAATAAGGTATTTCATTATAGATCACAACATTTTTTGTAAACAAGTGTAGTGATGAGTCACTTTTGAAAAATTATTTTCATGAATGATCCTAGAAATAATTTTTAAAATATTATTTACGTTGATGTCCTAATAAGGGAACCTAGAGAATTAATAAATTTAATGTATATGAAAATGGAGTAGAAACAGTTATTAAAAAGGTGAAATTTGTTTATCAATATTACATTTATTTGGGAAATAAGTAAATCAAATAAGAATAATTCATGTGAAAACACTTCAAAAATATTTTCTAGAGATGGATATATAAATATAATGAAACATGGTATTAACTATAGTAAAATTAAATAAAAAGATAGTATGTACCTAAATTATATGAATATAATTGAATAAAATATATCATTATTCCATTGATTGAATTTTAGTTTAGAAAAACCCTTACCTTTACTCATAAATTCAACGAGAATGATTCAAAAAAATATATAGCACACACAAAAAACATAATGAAATATTTAAAACCTTGTTAATGTCTATTATATTTTACACCCATCATTTATAATCATTCTACATACCTATATTAGTTTTTTATAGTTTATATTTATCATTGGTTATAAATAAGTTTTCTCATTTTGTAATGGGTTTCTAATAGTGATATCAATACTCATTATTAGTTAGTGATTTTATCGTTAAAATATTATTTAGTGAAATATAATATAATTTCCATAATGTTTTATAATTATCAAATATAATTCCATGAAACTTTTTATTATGATTCTTGTGGATGAAATCAATAATTAGCATATTTCATGTAATTTAGAAATACCAAAACATACATAATAATTACCATTTATATTTAATTATTGTATTAAAAATAAAATAAATTATTATTATTATCATCATATTGGAACATATAATAATTTCTATAACTATTTATTAAATAGGTGATGAAAAATAAAACTTATTATCAATGGATGTGGTAGTCTACACATACACGGGAAACATTTTCATTTCCAAATAAAATGGGTTATTAATAGAATGATACATTTAATTTTATGGAGCATTAAAATTTTCAAAAATAATTTATTTGTTAATAATATTTTTTTAGAACCATACATGTTATACATTAATGAAAATTTAAACAAATCATCCATGGAGGTGGGGGTCCTTAATTTTAAGGGTGACATTTATATAATTTTGATGAAGGGGAAAGTGGTAAAAATGGTTATTCAATCCACATAATAAAATTTGAGTATAAATATGATACTGATTTAAATATGTTGTATATGTTAGAATACATTTTTAGGTGGTAGAAGAATAATTAAATGAACAGAAATGGAAAAGAAGTGATTATGAGTTTTTACCTTAATCCTAGGAAAAAATCCTAAATCCTTCATAGAATTGTTTTTTTGGAGACCAATAAATATAGAACCTGATGTGGAGATTTTATGATAGATTTTGTTATTAATTTTTTTAGATAAAATGCTTTTTTGAGTGGAGAAGTGGGGTGGGGGATCCTTTTATAAATGGGATGGGTGACACTTTTTAAAATTCTGAAATCATTATAATTACAATATATCACTATCAAAAGAAACTAGATCCAAATTAGACAATAATGGAGATTGGGTGAGTCTTTGTTAATCCACATATCATCACCTTAAAGAATTGATTATTGTTTGATATATTAATTTATTTTTCACTCATTTACCTTTTTACCAGGATTTGCCTTTTTACAGTACCTTTTTTTTAACACGACAACTTAATTTACTTACTAAAAAATATAACTTTTTTATATAAAATTAAAATTCATATAAAAATAATAAAACCATTTTTTGATATCATTTTCTATAAAGTGATAAAAATTAAATTTTAAATAACAAGTGTATAACGCATAAAAATATTTATTAGAAAAATATAATTTTGGTTCCAAAATTTCATTCATGGAATTCTAAAGTAAACATAATATTATAAATATATAATTTTATTTATTAAATAAAAATTTAGTCACAAAAAATGTTTCATAAATATCAAATTCGTAATTTTATCTAAACTATGTAATTAACATCATGATATTCATATAAACGATGTGTTGTATTATTCCCCTAAAAATAATTTTATCATGAAAAATATAATTTTTTTCTTATAATAAAATTTCTCTACTATTTCCAAAAAATGATGTTATTTTTTACCATGAAATTTATAAAATTACGAAATCTAAACATTTAAATGGAAACATAAAATACAAGAAAAAGTTATTTTATAGGAATATGGATTTTTAAATATTAACATTGCCTATTATTAATTAATAAAATTTAATAATTTAATAAGTGTTAATATATTTTTAAAATAAAAAATATATTTTAGAATAACTAAACCATAATATATTTAGTTTCTTACAATAGAAATGCATAAAAAATAAATGTTTTATAATTTTTTTTTAAATCAAAAAAATTGTCTTATATTTATTCTATTGCTATTGATTTTATCAATGAATTATTGTTGAATATGCACTTTTATTCTCGTTATATATAATTTTTATAAGGTTGTTATCACTATTTACACCCACCCATTCAATAGCTATATTATAACGTTAACATTTAATATGTACAATTTTAACATCATAAAAAATAACATAGTTCATTTGGGTTCGTCGTTTCCTATGAATAAATTTTTTCAATGAATTATAAATTTAGAATTCAATACATATAGTGTAAAGTAGTGGTATATTACTAAACCTTTTTTTTAAATACAATTATAATGATACAATTTTTTCTCTTATAATATATTCTTATTTTTCCAAAATATTATAATCTCTTTTTTGATATTAGTTAAATTATATTCGTATTAGACTTTTATTATTGAAAATTTAATCGTAAACAAATCCAAATATATCAAAAAAAGAATGGTATGATAAGATTATCATGTTAATCTATAAGGTTTTGTGAAAGGGGGTTATCTAACTAAAACATTTTTATACTTATCCCTCACCATGATGAGATATTTTCCCCCATTTTAAGGAAAATAATTCAATCTATCCTTAAGTAAATTTCTATAATACCAAATTCAAATCATAAATACTTATATTAAAACATTTGAAAACATAATGATGTTACCGGGTTCATCTACATTTGGATACACAAATATAGGATACACATGGAAGTGTGTTTTTGTACTAAACTCACATATTACCCACTATTAAATTGATGAAATATTTAGATAATGGAAAATCCATTCCACAAATCACTATTATTATAATAGATTTAGAGATGATGAACCACCTATTAAAAAGGACTCTATATTTTTCCAACTCTACACATAACTTCAACGAAGTATTCCTTATTATATAATCATGATGGTCTCATCAAGATTTTTATAAATAATATATATAGTTTTCACAATAAAACATTGTGCTTGATATGATGATAATCTATTACATAAGGTGTTACACCATTAATAAATATATGATCATTATATAAATAAGATCGTTGGATTGAATTGATTCACATGAACTACTTAATAGTTTTAACAACTGTATCTGATTAGGATAATTCAATAATGGGGGTTTATCCCATTTCACTAAATCTTATTCAAAAATAGTTGATGTAATCATTGAGACTCCATAAATTATAGGCCTTCTGTTCGATAAACAATATGTATTAATATATTTATAGTCTTATTGAAGCAATATTCCTCTATAAAATGTCTCTTTCAATGTTGTTCTTCCTCCCTTGTTCTCCAATATATCATATTCCACGTATAATAATTTATAGATTTATCAACATCTTAGCCCTTTGATCATATTTTGTTATTTAGTTATGTTCCCTCCAAGATCCACAATCATTCCATGTTTCAAATACATTTATATATAGTAAAAAACAAAATAGAACAATCCATAATGAAAAAATCATTCTATAGAAATTATTCTTGAATATAGAACAATTCATTAATTTTTTTAAACTATGAAACACCTTGGAATGTTATGCATATAATATAGTGTGGTAGTGTTAATTATGAATCTTTACTCTACAAACCATGGAATTAATTCCACAAAATCTTAATATTTATAGCTCCATAAATAGTAAGAAAAATATAACATAATTCACTATTGTATGGTCACATCATCTCACAACATTATTATATTTTATTCAATATATTGATCTCCATTGCAGTCCCTACAACTGCCTTCCCATTTCCAGTTCAATCTAGAAACAAAATGCTCCGCTAAAGGCTATTCATATTTAAGATCCCCATTTTCCCACAATGATTAGATCACCATGACTGTCTAAAATTAATAGAAAACAATCCCATTTCAAATAAAAAAATTTAATACCACCACCACATGTATTATATCATAGAAATATTTAAAAACCTTTTTTATTCAATCGATCCAACCATGAACACAACTCAATTAAAACAAATAGATATTTAATATTTTCCTATATAAAATAACACCAACCATGTTAATTTTATCCTTACTCGGGGTATCTAATAATAATTAGAAATATATAATTAAATCTTGTGAAAAAAAATTTTAACACCACTTTAGAGCCCTTGTGTAGCACATAACATTATTCATTATATCCATCATAATGATGTTGTTGTTTTTTCATTGGTAAACAATATTATATCCTTATTTGAATGTTTCAGTAAAATCATAAAAAAATTATACTATCACATTAATCTAAAATAGAAAATGATGAAATCCTCATAATATCCATTAAATAAATACCTATATGTAATAGTTTAAGAATTAGTTATATCATCAAAAATATCCTATTTGACCATGAAAACATATAATACCTTAAATTTCTTCTTTTATACACTTGAGGTAGTTACAATAAATCTAGTGATTCCAATATTGACATTTCATATATCCTCATGTGAAAAATTACATACCACACCATCATTTCATTATGTACTTCTAATCACTCAATCATTAGATTGACTCTTTACCACTTAATTATAATTTGATCCATATTGATAAATATTCCATTAATTCCACTCTTAGTCATCTTACATATGTATCCATTATTTTCCACCACTAAATACAACCATATCTAACTCATAACCACCCTTTTCTCTTGAAATTCTCCAACTCTTGAATAATGTGATTTTAATTAACAATAAATTCAAAAAAAACCTCTTGTTGAGATTGTCAACCCATGTGATTTTTAATTCATGCTTCTATATAACCGTATCTATAATCTTAATCATCATCTAAAATATATTATAGAATACACTCCCATTTTATCTATAAATTAAATTCTCCTTATGGGGATCTATGGATCTTCTATAGAAAATGGTTCTTCAAAATCAACTCCTTCAATCTATTCATATCCCTTTCACCCCATGTGTTACTTTTTTGTGATAACATTTTGAAGATCATCGATTTTTTTTGATGATCCACTTTGTTCCAATAAAATTATTTTTTATTGTGTTGTAACAAGATACCATGTGTGGTGTTTTCCAATATGGTATACTTATTCATTAATGGAATAAACCCATGATTCAACTTTCACAACTTCTTAAAATGTGTTTGGTTCCTTAATAGATATGATGGAGGAATGTTAATTTTTCCTCATTCTCCATGTCTATGTTGGTGTGGTCAAATTCCCATTGATGTTTTTCTGATCAACTACGACCCTTCGATTTCACATTTTATGTTCTAGTAGAGTTTCATTGGAAATGGTTTCCTCTTTAAATTCTATTTCTGAAATAATAATCATTTTAATCTCCCTTAATGTTGGGAAATACTTTCACAATTTTTTTCCTTCAATCCTCCCCTTTTCAACTATCTTCTTCATCTTCAACCATAACAGTGGATGATCCCCTTAATATATACAAAGATTTACCCTCAATAATATTGACACAATTACTCTCCATAATATTTATAAGATGATTATCAAAGCCTTTTGGGTCTTTATTCTTCATCAAGTATCCAAGGAATATTACCTCATATATAGAATCACTATATTTATATTGATTAACTTATTTTTTTCCAATGAAACTTTTACTTCCAGAAAACCATAACATGGGATTTCATCCATTCCATATCTCTTATTGTGTCATGTGATCACCTATAAATATCAATATTTTATTTTGAGTGTGCACCATAACTTGAACAACCTCTTTCGAGTAATGAAGATAACTATAACTCTCAATTAGAACAGTTATTCCCTTATTATTCACATGTCAATTTCTACATTTGATGACCCAATTTTTTTGAGGTATTCTTTATGAAGACACTTAATGCTTGATCCAATGTCTTTCTAAGTAATTTATAAATTCAATTTATTTTTAATATCTTCCATTTACATATCATACAATCTTGATTTCACAACTACTTTCATTCTCAATTCATCAGATATATTTCTCCATTTACTCAAGGGAAATAAGTTTTCACTATATAAAAATCACACATGGAATTATACTATAATAAAAAAATAAAAAAAATGTACCTTTCTCTATATGTTTTAGACACATTTATTATAACACACATGTTTTTGTGGATGAGATCAAACAGATTTAATTACCATCTAATTCATGACTGATAAGAAATCTTGATCATAATTCCTCACATTCCAGCTTCAATTGTATTTTATCGACAATGCTTCAGATCAGAAATTTTAGAAAGTTAATGTTTATCATGGATATGTTCTGCATGATATTTTTCTTAGTCTATCCCAAACTTTAGTTCTATATTTTTTTTATCCCTTCAATTTTTATGAAACAATTTTTATCTCTACTTACTACTTGGTATAAATTACCATTTGACCTTCACCCTTTCATGTGATATTTACTTGTCTTTCCTTTTATAGTGTAACAATTTTGATTAAATTTCACTTACATTCGAGATTTAAAGATTTATCTCACACATTAAATATTTTAATGCAATACCTCCACATATAAAACAAATGTTTTAATTGTCTTATCATTTTTTAATTCTATTTTACCACTACCTTTGATATTTGGAGACCATAACTTCTGAATCTCACTATTACATCAAATATTTTATTAACAATTTTCCATATATCAACATTTCATGTTATGTGGGATGAGTATATGATATCAGGAGTTCATGGTCTACTATTCTTTGACCATTGATATTGATTTATTCTATATCTTCTATCTAAATCTATTTTTTTCCTTCAATGAGATACCTAAATGAGTAGTATATAATGATGTCCTCTACAATATATTTTCAACATGAATGGTTGAATAATATTCATATTCCCATAGTATAATACCTATTTTCTTGGGTAATTTAACTTGGTTGACATGTGTTTACTTGCCTTAGAGTTCTATAGTTATTATTTCCACCTTTACTCTGTATATAGTGAATATCTTTATAGCCAAATTTAAAATTGTAAAATAATATCAATAGAAATTATTTCTCATATATGATGATGGGTGTAGCCTCATTCTATTTTGTTTACTTCCATGTTCATCACCATTCGGATAGCTCCATACCTATTCACAGTAAGACATGGCCTGGAAAAAAATCCACATAATTGACATTTTCAAAAGATGAAATATGTTTTCAATTATATTCCACCACATTTTCCCCTTTTTTGAATAACAATATAACTGGTGATTCTCTTTGGATAATTGAGGATTATTTTCATTCCTCTCTTATTTGTTAAAAAAAATTCTATTACAACATCATGAACCTTGGTGGAATTTCAAATTTTTTTTCTTCCTATTGATATGACACATCGTATTTCCCACCTTTGATGATTCTATAATGCATCCAATTCCAGTATTACCCATAAAAATAGATCATTAATCATTCAAATATTTTTCTAAGCCAAGGAATCCATGTTTTTCTCTTTGTGGAATATTTACATATGAAAACCTTCCTAACAGTAATTTATTTTTCAATTCCCTTAATTTTGATTAAATTTCAAGTTTACTCCTCAAATAATTGATGTCTTCTTAAAGGACCTCAACTATCATATCATTTTACTTTATTCTTGATGTAATGTCATTGGTGGATTTTTCTAACTCTTCAATCATAATTTTAATCTCAACAACTCCTTTTGAGATTTTAAGAGTTATCAAATGTTCATCTTCCTCTCCTTTAAGTTCATCAATCTATTATTATTATGAATCCACATACTCAGGTGACTATTTCATCAAGTATCCCATATTTTTGTTTTTCATTCATTAAATTTCAATCTCATTAAGAGAACCCTATCATTTAACATTGATATCTACAACACCGTTCTACTGATTACATTTATCTTTTGTTGGTTATACCTTTTCAAATCTAGCCATCATGTATTTTTTAAAATAATATTTCCACTATTTTTTATCATCCTATAATAAGATATTATTATCATGTTCCAGTTAGAAGATGAGGCACCTTTTCTATAATTCCATTCATGATTTGATGTCTTAATTTTGATATGACCAACTCTAATACCTCTCAATGTATTATGCTTCTGTTTCAACATCATTGAATCACTTTGAGATCTATGGATAATTTTACCCCACAATGCCACAGTGAAAATATTCCCAAAGAAGCTAACTTTAAAATCTCCCTTTTTCTCTCAATAATTATATGTTCAATTGGAAGAGAAGTTCATCATACACCTCATCTCTTCAATCTTTAACTTTATAAATTTAATGTTTTTTCATGGATTTAAATTCCATTTATTTTATTATTTGAATTGTTGTATCATCTGGTTTGACTCTCATTTAATTGGACAATGATATTTTTAGCAAAACATGATGAGAAAAATTAAAATTATATCTTTCCTCAAGGGATAATAGTTATTGATTATATAGAGGTTGGATACTTCCCATGATGTTCTTCAAATATTTTATATTCATCATTTCATACCCATGTTTTAGAATTGATCAAAAACATCAGAAATTAGATTAAATAAACAATATACATTTTCACATGGATTTAATTTCAATTCATCCACCTGGTTTTGAAAAAATTTATGTTTGGAAATCATAAATTTATTATTAAATTAATATATAATTTCCAGTTTCTCTCCCATGGTATTGGATGTAGAGATATTCATCAACATGAAGATAAATTTGATTATAAGTTTTTGTAGTAAGTGAAATTTTATCTTTAATATCTTCATCACACATTTTTCTATCTATTCAAGACATAGAAATACCCATGGAATCATGTATATGAATCCATTATTATTTGGAATATAGATCGTCCATTCCAAGGGTTCATAGATGAGATGTAATTCTATTCTTCTAAATCTAAATGTTGGTTCAATAAAAAAATACAAACACATCTAACATTCACTAAAGTGTCCATATCAAAAAAATAACATATTTATCAGCAAAAAATTATTCCTTATGTAAACAATTTAAGGACCCTAGAAAAATGTAAGAGGGGATGGGTGAATTTGGTTGTTAAATTTTCATTTAAATGAGATGGATCACATCCCAAAAAATTTAGTAACCTATTAAACATATCCAATGGAATCGTGAAATTATCAAACAACCAGATGTGATAAATGAAACACAACATAAAATTTTGAGTTATTTAACCACTATAGGAAATTCCCAGAAGAATATTCCAACAATTCATCATTTGTACCTTAATCCACTAAACTTCACTAGGTATCATGTATTAAAGTTGTTCAAACCGGGTCACTTCATTCGAGGAACAATTCATTTACATGTATATTAGAGATAACACACAACCTCCCTTAAATCACATCCATTGAATCCCCTTAGCTCACTTACTTGGGAGAAGTATTACTCAATTTATCAACATGAAGGCCACATCAATATGTTGGAGAAATAAGTATTTTTCCCTAATTAGAATGAGACTCAACTTCTCTTATAGTACTAAGTTGATGTACATGAAAACACTATAAAATAAAACCATATGTTCAACAATACAGTTCGTGTTTCCCATATCCTTTGAGAACCCCAATTTTTCAAAGATGTTTCATCCTTTTTGAATCCACATACAGTCACGATGCTGAAATCCTTCAGGATGATTCCTGAATTCATGGAACTAAAAACTATCATGAATCTCTTAGTCTTCATGAAAATCCATTTTCCCAAATTCTATTGTGTAATTTATTTATTGACCATACATTTTAGGAATATTGTGTTTTCAAACACTTACAGATTATAAAAATAACTACCTTCTCATAGAACCATCACAAAATAAGAGAATTTCATCGATTTTCCAATTTACTATATGAATAAAATGATACATGGTCACCTATTAATAGGAAACCCCACTTTTGCGATGCTTTTAGGATAAAATTTTCTTTTTCATGGACCTCTTGAAACTCTTTCTTGATGATCCTATTCTTTACAAATCCTTGGTGAAATTTTATCATTGTACAATATTCGCAAAATTTTGTAGCTTCTTGTCATTTCATATCACCTCATCCAATATTTGAGAAACCAAATTCATAAAACATAAAACCCTCTCAAAACTAGATTCTTTTAGAGATCTCCACATCTTTATAAAACATCATTCATCACAAAATTCATCCCTTTGTTATTTTTTTAATAATCCAGTATAGTAAATCTGTATATAAATTCAATAAAGAGACATCTTCAATCAAAAACCTGATAAGAATGAAATAACACATCAATCACACTAATTCTATGTGAGTAATTATTATTGTAGAATAATAGAGTTGAATAAGGTAATTTTATGAATCAATAAATCCATGTACAATCCTATAATCCAATAATTAATTAAATTTCACGTTTATCTACCTTTGATATATCCAAAGAAACTGTAGTTGTACTTTTAGTGATAAAAACTCTCCCTATATCGTATCTCTCACACAGACCTGAATCACATCCAAAAAGAGATTAAATTAGGTAATAAAAATGGGTAGTGGGGATTAAATTGTAACTTCCTCATATACTAGATGGTCGTTGAACATGAAAGTTCAACCGATATTTCTCATATATTTCTGCTACCAATAGATTTTTCAAAATTTCCACCACTTTATAATTAGTTCCAACATGCTCCATTTTAATCACACCTTGTTCAACATTTTCATTGATGATGTTAAATATGATCATAATATATTTTGTACAAGATTGGTGAACCATATATTTTGTAATATCAATCAATCTTTTTTGTCACAATGTAACACCATCAGTTATTTCACCTCATCACCAACATCAAAAATTTGTTGCTTCATCCACAATAGTTGAGTGCGTTCATTTTTCTCAAAGATATACTCTAATTCAACCACACTAATAAAAGTTATTTGTTATTACTTTATCATCCATTCTATAAATTTTTTTATAATAAGGAATTCACCCCCAGTTTTCAACTTTTTATCCACCACATCTCCATCCCAATCAGAATCAAGAAATTATAATAATTCATTTCTTATTCTAGATAAATAGTACAAGTCATCGATGAGAGTAACTTTAATGTACCTAATGATTATTTTACCTATAGATAAATAATTTAAATTGGATTACATTGGAATATATCCCGTAAACATGTTGAAAAGATGTTATCTATTTATGTTTCTGTCAAATATAATATGCTTCCAATGATCATCCTTTAAAATATGGGATCAACAGATTTCTTACCCTCATTCCTTCCATGTTTTTCCTTGAAACAACTTGATATTACATTGTTTTTTAATAAATCATGTTTAATTTAATTATATTCAATAATTCTTAAATTTCCTATGAAATAAAATTGTATTACTTTTTTTGATTCACCTACATCCCAAAAAAATATGGGAGTTCACTAATCATAGATACTTGAAATTATGATTTAATGTGATTAGAAAATTCCTAAATAGATCCATGCATGATTCCTCTAGATATAATATCATCCACATACACAATACCAATAAATTGATCTATTGTGAATTTTTCAAATCGATATTATGTTCAATACCTTCTTTTTAAAAAAAAAATTTCTTTTGATAACCATACAGTCTAGAATACCATCATAGTGGTGCCTTCCATATACCATAGAGATCCATATTTAATCTAAAAAAAACTTTTTCATCATTACTAATTAGAAATACCAGTGGTTGTTCAACATAGACTAATTCATCAAGAACACCATTTAAGAAGGATATGTTGACATCCATCAAATAAACATTGTACACTATTTGAATTTCAATGGAAATAAATAGACAAATTGACTCGAATAGAGCTATTAGAGGTAATGTTTCTTCAACATAAATACCTTGAATCTGTGTATATTACATAAACAACAATTTTTTTTTGTTTTTTTATCACATATACTTGTTCATAATTTTTAAAGATACACTTTGTTAAAATCACCTCCTGTTTTTTTCCTTTTAAGAAGATCCAATGTGTGGTTTTTTCCCAATCTGATATAGCTATTCATTAATGGACTTAGATGATGATTCATCCTTTTTTTCTTCATCAAATGAGGATTATTACACAAAAGATAAGAGGGAATAATGTTCTTAATTCAATATTTTACTTTTCTATGTAGGTGTAGTGCAATCCCTAATGATGATTGATTAATCACATTATCCTCTTTAATTTCTCCTATAATGTTCTAATAAAGTTTCTTCGGTAATGGTTTCCTCATTCAATTCCATTTCTTGAATCCTCATCATTTTGAGCTCCATGAATGTCTATAAACCCTTATATAATTTTGGTTTTTGAATATTCGAATTTTTCAAATTCTTTGTCATCTTTAATCATATCATCATATGACCTCCCAAGATAGTCATATCACTATCCTTAATGATTTTAAAATCATTATTCCCCATAGTCACTATAAGATGATTACTGCAGTATTTTTATGATTTACACTTCATTGAGTGTCCATTTTACATTCACTTTTCTATAAAATCAACATACTTTCCTTGATACACTTCTTTATTCCAAATGAAACAGTTACTTTCAAAAACATGAAAATACTATAGCATTGAATTCCTTTTATGTCATGTCTAGTATTGTTTCATATGCTCTCTTATAGATATACCTTCTTTATTTTGAGGGTACATCAAAACATTAACAACCTATTTCCATTAATAATGATAAATAAAACTCTCAATCAATATAGTTTTTTATATATTATTCTAGTATCTATTATCACATTCAATGAAAACATTTTTTGAGGTTATATTACTAAAGACAATTCATGATAGATCCCATTTTATTAATGTAATTTTGATATTCAATATATGAATACTCTATTACATTTTTAGATCGTACAATTATGATTGTGTGCAGTTTTATTCTCAACTCCATGGAGATATTTTTTCATATAATCAAGAAGTTTCTACTGGTACTTCATAAATATCACAGCTTCTATTATAATGTAATCATCAATTACAATAATGAAGTACATCTCTCTATATATTTTAGCCAAATTTATTATACCAAAATGATCTATGTAGAAGTGATAAAGCAGTGAATCAATCTCTCCATAATAATAATCGACATACTATAATGACTCATTCAAATTATCTCCCATTTTTCTATTTTTATTTAATTTAATTTCATGATCATTAATATCACCCACAAGCTCCACCTTGAGATATAAAACACCATTAAAATAATTATCATTATCTTTTGTAAGTTATACCATTTCAACTATAGCCATCATGGATTATTCATCATAATATTTAATCTCTGGTTCATTATCCTATTAAAATTCATTATATCCTTCATCATCTTTGTAGAAGAGTCTATTTAACTATAATTTATTTCCTGATATAATGTACCCCTTTTTTGATAACCTCCTCTAAGACAAATTCATGAATTCTTCTTCAATTTCCACATTATCAAATCTATTTGACCACTGAACAGCAATGTTCCCAACTTTACTACATCAAAATAAAGGAAAATGAACCTCACCTTCAAATATACCATTTATTTTATTGAATTTTTTTTCAAAGAGATAGAGAATTTTAACATGATCATCATCTCCATCTCCATTATAAGTGTAAATTTTATTTTTTACCTTGGTTTTATTGAAATATCCTTTCTTTATTTTTATTTTTTTATATTTAGGTTTAGATCTAATTTTATAGGACACTATACTACTTAGAAGATTATCAAGAGAATGAATAGATATATATCTCTCCCCTAGGGAAGAAACATTTAGATAATACAGAAATTGGATCATTCTTAGTATAATATTCACAATGTCGATATCCATAATTTCTTCCCCAAATACCCAAATAGTTCGAACAAAATTAGTTCTGAAATTATGGAATCTTTTTTCATTTTCATCTCAAAGTATTTTCATATTCTTGAACATATTATTAATAGCTTGATATTTTCCTTATTTCCATTATTATCACCATCATAGAGATTTTTCTGTTTATCACACATTGAATTTCTGGTAGAGTTACTCATCTCCTTCAAATAAATCTAGTTAGATATTGTTGTAGTAAGAACATTTTGAGCTTTGCATTCTGTGTCAAAAAATTTCATATCATTAATTGTCAAATAATGAACTATCACATCACTGACCCGAATGCTTTGACATGTAGCATAGAAAAATTACATTCTAAGGTATTGTAAATAAGATGTCATTATATCCTTCCAAATCTGATTGTTGGTTCCATTAAAAAGGGAAAACCCCAACTATTCACTGAATTCTATTTAAAAATAGAGGATATATTTAACACTAATAACATAATGGATCTGATACAACATGTAGGCCCCTGGAACACCCTGATAAGTGAGGGGTGAATCAGGGATTCAATATTTTATTTAAATTATATAGATCATTTCCCAACATTGATTAGAACCTGTTAATCCTTTCTGATGGAATCATCCCATTTTCGAACACTCAGATATAGAAATAATATCACAATATACAAGTTTTACATGTGTCGCCACTATGTGGTAGTCCAAGGAACATACATTGATAGTGAATTTATCATACCTAAATCAACTGATAATAACAAGGTATCATGGATTACAATTGTTCAGGCATGTTCAATCCATGCCAATCATACTACCATTACAATAATTTTAGGAAAAATACACTACCTCCCTCAAAACACTTCCATGTACTCCCACATATTCACTTACATAGGAGAATTATTAAAAAATAAATCAAATTTATGGTCACTTTAATATCTTATTCATAGATGTTTTATCCCTAATTTGAATGAGACTCTATTTGCATTATAGGTTTCCTTTTATGAACTTCATGTCACTATTCAGTAACACTAGATGTTGAAGGCTACTCTTCATGTAGCACATCAAATTTATGAAACATCATTTCTATTTCAAATATGTTTCATCAATAATAAACCCACATACCTTATTAAAGCTCCAATAAATTAAAAATATTTTATCTTTAATGCAACAACAAAATATCATGAAGTACCCAATATTTGTGAAACTATGTTTTCGAAAATGCCTTAGTTTCAATTATCTATTAACCAAAATTTTCAGGAATCTTTATTTCACAGAGTTATAAATTTTAAAAAGAATGAACATGTAACCCACCTTTATGAAGTCAGGGTGTTTCAACCATTTTAGAAATTCCTATATGCCTCAGAATATGATTGGTCACCTATTTATATGAAAAATCCTCTTTCTCCATGCTTTCAGGATCACCACTATTTTTTCATGGACCTAATTATCCTTATTCATGATACTCCTATTATTTATAGATATTTAGCGAAATTTTCCAATTCAAAAAGATTAAAATTATCATGTAGCTTACCGTTTTTCTATCAGAACATTCCTAGTATTCATTAATCCCCTTTTTGGAACCTTAAAAACATTACGATGCAAGATTCCTTCATAGAGATCCATATCTTTACGGAACTTCAATCATAAAAAAATATTTTACTTTTTATATTTTTGATGTGTTTTCCAAAAATACATCTTTTACAAAGCTCCATATCTTCACAGATGTTAAATAATCTTGAAATACATGCCATTTTCAAATTCTCATAGAGTTATTCTAGGAAATCAATGCTTCCCAGGTATCATCCCTTCATCTGGATTGTTTCTCCAATAATTTGTAAAACAATGGAAAATGAAACCACCTTAAACAATAAATAAAACTACAATATAGGATCACTATTCTTGAACACTCCTTCAAATAAGTGAGGATTGAAAATAAATTAAGATCAATCTATATCCAAATATGAAAAAACTTTGTTCCAACCTGAATTTATATAACAACATAATAATCCTTTATGATTCTCATCTTCACTATCCATTTATATTACAATAGATTTCTATATCCCTGCTAATTTTTTACATTAAAAAATACGCTTGTATTTGTTAATTGTAGTATTATTCTGAATTCAGAACTTATATTTTATTCATTTCATTCAATGATAGTGGCTGCACAAATTTTTCCAATGATGCTTGATACACCCTTTATTGTTTTCCATCTTTATAATCATCAAATACCATGAATATTTTTTAAAAATAATTTATTGTTATTGTATTCAGTATTTCATTCTAATGACATGGAAATGGGAGGTTTTATTCATGGAATCATCATTATTCATTTAGAAAAATGGTTAGACACCACTTTTTTGTATTTTTAAAGTTATACACTCCCCTTTTTAATCCAAACACCCTTCTTAAAATAGTTAGAGGTTATCCCTTGAATACCACTGAATGAAACCCCCTTCACATGATTTAGGAAGAAACGTACAATTAAAACCCACCATAGACCACACCTAATGACTGAATGATCAACTAAATCAGCTGACATCAGTAATCATTACATCATAAAGGGACGTGGTTATGCTTTTTGTAGATATCAATATGATATCACTCATTCATTCCTATAATCACTACCGAGTATCAGGGATTCATTTATCAAGATAACTAAATGTGTCATTAACTTGTGTTTCATGTGTCCAACCTCAACACATTATTCCCAACCCAACTATCATCACATAACCAATATTATATGATTCCAATACAAACAGGAACCCTAATAATGAACAAAAAACTAAAAAATATTATCTTCCATGATTGAACCTAATGTAAGCTCTCTATAGTTGCAGGATCCATCAATGAATAACCACTCTACTATGAACTTGACCACAATATTAATCATTTTTTATGCTATAGTAACATTTCATATGTCGATTGGTTATAATTTATAAATGATCATCCTATAAAATCATAATTTTTATATTGTTGTAATATTTTAACAATTCCAATATATTTCTTTACATAGTTGAAATATTTGTGTTCCAAATAGCCACTCATGGTGTTTTCCATAAATCTAGAGTATAATAAACTTAATGACACATTTTATTGAAGGTTATTACTTCTATATTAAAAATAAACACTTCACAATTTCACTTATTTTTGTTTTTTTGACACTCTGAACTCTAAAAAATGATGTTTCCATGGGAGGGATATTCACCTTTCCATTTCATGATTCTATCCTTGTTTCAAGATCCTAGATTTTAAAATCATTTTCCTTTAATAATAAATTCCTATATTATATCATTTAACAAGACACATTTATAGATTTGATACTCCTTTCATGATATGCTTGAGTGGGAAAAAATAAAATTTATGTTCCATCCAATTTGACATTTATTTTTCAACATCGTACGCATGTTCTATAAGTAAATAATTTGGACATTAATATTTTTACTCATATTTTTAGTGGATATATTCAAGTAAACCCCATATTTCTTCATTATTTAATTTTCTAAATCCAATTCCAAGTTCAATTCTTAATGAACTCTATGAAAAAATTCTAAATGATTTATTTTTTCTTTTAAGGAATGGATGTCTTCTTGATTTCAAAAATAGAATCCCAAGTTTGAAAAAATAATTTTTTATCATTCCATTAAAGGATCATAATTTAATTCAAACATAATGGTGTAAATAGACTTTATATATTGATGAAAAACTTTTACAACAATGCTCGAATAAAATTCTTTAATATATCCAATAACACCCACCCAAATGGGTGTGTTTATCTTCTTAGGGGATTTAGTTCCTCTCCCCTCTCTTTGCCTTTACAAAATAAAAAATTCTTTAAAAACTATTTACTTCCAAAAAGTCATTCTAAGAAATAATTTTACGAAGAGGGTCATATCACCATATTCTGTTGTGGGATCTCTATATATAGGATTTAATATAATACATAACATAAAAAAGGAGATAAATAAATATATTACTTGAATACACCATTTTTTATAGAACAAAATATGATTCTTTAAGGTTTACAATCATTAACTCTTTAACTCTACAATCCCAAGATAGCATTATGATGTATAGAATCAATGATATCATAACCAAAAGGCTATTGAAAAACTGATATTATTTTTTCCAACTATATAAATATTACCATTAAAAGGATAGGCATCATGAATATTTCTATTTGACAAATAATAATTATAACCATCTTTGATAAATTTTACAATAATACATAACATATGGTCTATGATACAACATTTTTGGACCATAAAATAATTACATAGTCATGAGAAACTATAAGAGGGGTCCAAATAAGGGGTTTTACAATTAATAGATTTTGTTAGATATCCCATGAACATCATTTTATATTCCTCCAATTTTAAGAGAAAATATTTTTAATATATATTTCCCTATATTTCATTCATGTCAAATATAAAAAAAATAAAATAATTAATGTGAATGAGAAAACTATAATTATACTCTATTAACCTAAAATAGGCTACATCAAAGGAGTTTACACATAATGATGTGTTGATTCACCAAATTAGAATATTAGGATCTATTCAATGGATATCGTATTTTGGAAATGGAAACTCAAAAAAAATCTCACAAAAATTAATAAATATTTATGGAAATAGCAATACATTTGTGAACATCCATATATCGATCTTTTGAGTTCATTATCAGTGAATCCATTCTCAACCTACAGAAAATATAGTCTCTTGATTATTAGTTGAAGAAACTAATGTATTGACTCTCATAATACTCATAATTTCATGGGATTATGATCTAAAAATTACTATTTTCTTCTCCAAATGTAGATATAAAATACTTTATAATAAGTATTTTTATCTATCATTGTCTATATAAACTATGTAGCATCAAGAAATGGACCATAATATTTGGGTAATTAAATAATATATTTTTGGATCTTTTTTCAATATCTTCATCTATAAATCTATGTATTTTCAATGAGATACCTTCAATGATGAGTATTCTATAACATAGATTGTATATATTCGTAGAGATCTTCTAAATTTGTATCAGTCTCTCTTTGTAAATCGAAATTTTAAAAATATTTTACCTCTCATAGTCCACCATTTTTTAGATCCACTACTGTAGATTTTAATTGTTATTCAACCCTATAACAATTAGATAAATGGTTTTGATAAATTCACGTTCTCTCCTATCTATGAGGTCATCCCATCTGTCACACCTATTAATGAGTGATTAAAACTATCCACATAGGTAAATTTTGAACTCCTTAAATCCTTCCATTTTGATTAAATTTAAATTTGAATTGGATCTTTATTTTTTTTTAACAATCTTAATCCACAATTCCATGTTATTCTTATCATCGTGACCTTGTCATGTATAGTTAGAAACTCAACAACAACAACCCAAAAATTTAAACCTACACTTCCTAACACATAATTTTTTTGTATTCTATAAATTACCATCTCTTGATTCACTATGGTATGGAGTATAAAAAACCATGTAATAATCAATAACTCCTAAAAAAATTGAGCTCAATTAGTATCTCAAAATATATATTCTCATTTTCATTTCATTGTGAAAAACTGATACACCATTATAGTATATATATGTTATACCTCCCATGCTTACTATACAAATTTTACCACCATTAATTGGATAATTATTCTAATCCTATAATATATTTCAAAAAGTGTCTTTTCAAACCATAATATAATGTTCTAAAGAATTGTCTTATTTAAAATCGCATTTCAATTCATCTTATATATCCATGACATCTACACTCTTTAAACCATTATCTGTTTCGCATTTTTTCATAGAACTTAAACATGACCCCAATTTTCTTGGACTTCCCCATGGTATGTAGTGGAAAATAAAAAATGGTAGTAATACACATTCATTATAGTAGCTAACACCATGATGGAAGACTAATTTTTCATAAGGAATGATGTACTCTAAAGTCCTCCACAATGTGGTTTTCACATAATTATCAAAATAATTTTTTCAACATTTTTATGCTTGTAATAAATCTTACACTACCTAAAATAAAATAATAATATAACTATATATCTTTTAACTTTTAATTAAATCCATCAAATACAAATCAATACTTCATTCCTTAAGATTTATTTAACTAATCTTAAATTTACCACTTAGCCTCAGAGAATTAGACACCCACATAGAATTTCTCATACACTCTATCTAGCTATTGTAACTCATGTGAATGTGATCTTTAAAATATCAAAATATCAGTTTCTTCATTATTTACACATAACCTATTAACCATGGAAATAAAAATAAAAATAAATGATTTTTCACATTATTCCAATATTATATTTTATTTCTTGATTGAAAACATGTCCAACACATAAACACTAGGACTTAAAACATATCCATCCATTAATTATTACTATTATCTAGAAATATCAACAATGTAAAATAACCATTGTTTTCTAAAATTATCTCATTATAAAGAACATAACTTGAATTGATAAAAATCCAAAAAACAAACGATAGTTGAAACAAAATATACTTCCATAAGTTTCCCAAAAATTATATTTTCATAAAATATATTCATACTCTTATATTATTTTTTATAAAAAGTAAAAAAGTGAATATGTTTTATAAATATTAAATAAATAATTCATAATAATCATATATCAAATAATTTTCATGTTTTTGTTCATTATTTTTAAATTGGAATGTATTTTTTTCATAATATGGAACTAATGGTTGGTTGGAACACAATTCTTAATATTATAAAAAATAAAATTTTGTATAAACATTTGATTAAAAAATAATCCACTTGTTCATTTTATAAACCATGTTTTAATATAGACAAAATAATAAACCATATACACAAGAAAACCATAATTTTTTCAAATAACCATTTTAAAAAAAATTCATTTATCAAATATGATACCAACTAGATGAAAATACATTTCCCAATTAATAATTTCTGACTCAATCTCCATTGATGATATTTGGTCTGACCTAGCCCATAACTACCCCATATTGTTTATTGGTTGTTCAAGTGCTTCACCCCAAGCATACCACCAATTGGCCATGGGTCAGTGATAATCTCATATGGTTTCACATTACTAATGAATATGTAAACACAAAAACATAACCATTAATCTATATATAGAAATGAAAACCATTATAAAAATAAAGAAAATTTAGTACAATATTCAAAAAACCATGATAAATATCTCAATAATGTAATATAGATAAAATACATAAACAAGGAAAATTAAAATTTCCAAACTCCCATGATAATGAACAAAACTAAACAATAGTACAATAAAACCCAATATCACAACAACCCCAACATGTACAATTACAACAACAAACAAAACCAAGGTCCAATAGGCACAAACTCTACTAGATCAAAATCCTCCATGTCCACTAATGAACTGTGAATCATTTGTATAAACACAACACTTGGGTTCTTGAGGATCATGCATGGGTGAGTATAATCATATAAAGTAGGATAACATAAATAAAAAATAATAATTCATGATAGAAACTTACCCTATTATAATAAAATAATATATTCATAAAAGTATTGGTTACCATGTCTATGAGATACGTTGATCCCAAGAGAATAACTCCTCAAAAGCATAAAAATAAAATGGAACCATAAGTACTCATTATAGGACAACCCCCAAAGAAACTAGACTATTTATCATTTTTCACCATTACATAGTCCCTAAAGGGTAATTGTTTTGGTGGGCCCATCCCTCACTAGATAGAGTATTTCATTCAATTAGTTTAGAAAAACCCTATAGAGGGATCTCAAATCATAATTGGTGTGTGCATTGATTGAGAATGTTACCTAATCCATATAAGGAGGATCCAGACCCTAACACAAATATAGGTTCACCTACAACACTAATTACTTTTATGGCCTACAACATGGGAAAAAATATTTTAGGAGGATTATTGACCACATTACAACTCTAATAATATTCCCATACTCATCATTAAATTTAAGAAGCTATGAAACTCCATATACTCAAAAATATCAAATATCAGCCCCGGATGATGATTATATAGATATCAACACATCCTATTTTGAAAAATTATAAACACGGATTAATCCATCTTCATGAACTAATGCATATGAGGAAATATAAATAGAGTACTATAACTACAAAGCACTAGGCATGTCCCAGTATGATACATAAAATTTATGACACCTAGGTAGGTTGTTTGAGTATTTCTACTACCCTACTCATTTGAAGGAAATATACATTACATGTCCAATGTGGTATATAATGTCTGTGTCCATCTTGAAACTTAGTAATTTTTAGTTATGTTTTTTTAAGTTGTATATAATATTACATGTCATTTACTAAATATAAAATTCAAAAAGGACCATTCATGTTAGTTGGTGTGTACTCCAGATACATGTCGACTTTCCACGCTTACTGTAAATTGTTTTTTCATGAAATACATGGAATTTTGTTCCTATATGTAGACATATCATATACAAGTTGAACATATTTTTTCGTCTCATGAAAAATACACAATGTATGTCAGTGGGAAAAATTCATTTCAATCTGAATTGGAGACCAAGAATGCATGTGGATACATTTTGAAGTATGATATCCTAGGTCACAAAATAAGTGATCCAAATTCACATAGTGTATGGTATTTTTAAATCCATGTAACCCTTATAAAACATATCCTACACTATATGACATGTATCATGACGTAATATGAAACATGATTGCTATAAATTCATATATACTATACAGGTTTCACTATGAATCACATCAATTTTTCCACCTCATTTCATTACATTAGTGTTTCCCATCATTGACACCTCTGAGTTTACTGTCACACATCACCATATTGAATATCATTCTTCATTCAATATCTATATTTTTTATCAATTTTGAATGATAATACCAAGATTGAAACATTTTGTGTCATCATTATTATACTTCATATCATGTTACTCTCTAACCAACCTCCCTTATAGCACAATGATAAAGTGGTTGAGTCAATTTAAATGGAGTTGTGAGGACATATTCAATTATTGGTGTTTAGTTTAATTTCAGACCACTAAATGATATAATAAAAATTTAATCTAATAAATAATGATGAATAATTATTGTGGGGGGGGGGGGGGGAGGGATTCTGAATTTTTTAATGGAATAAAAGTCTTTGGGTGAAATATACTTCTTCCATTTATCAAGAATTCGTTTTTTATCAAAGAGGAATAGTCATTTATCATCACAAAAAAACCATTTGGGAAATAAATCAATGTTGATTCATGAAATGGGAATTTTTTTTACCATGGGGATTCATACATATATTAAAAAATACTATTACTATAACATTATTGTTCATGTGATCAAATAAGAAAAATTATTGAGGTATAAAATCAATACCTAAGTAATTAAAAGATAATCCAAATTTATCAATTTAACTAAATATTTAATATTTCATTAATATTTCATTGATGAATAATCCGAATATAAAAATAATAATAGTATACTTAAATGTAAAATACCCAATTATTCAATAGTTGAGCCTCAATACTCATTCATTCTTCGTGCCACCGTGATGGAAACTTATGAAAGGACAAGAATCCTCTCAAGGGATTCCTAATGACCCCAATTGACAATCTATATTAATTTTTATAGATTTTTTTATAATAAATTTTATTTTATAGAATCAATGACCTGATATTTTCATTACAAAACCTAAAAAATAAATGATTGATACATAAATCCCAAAAATAATGGATATTTCCCTCCAAAGGAAAAATTATTATTCTATGAAAAACATTGGTGTCCAGATTTTGATTTGAGACATTACTTATGAGATATTGAAATTTTTGATACACACACATAAAATAATATTATTATTATATATATTTTAAAGTCCTATGATGAAAAAATAATGATTCAGAATTTTTACCAGCATTATAATTATTTTTTAAAAAAATTAAAAGGATTTATTAAAAATATGCAATTTAATACCCCCCCCCCCACTATATAAAATTTTTATCCTAAATAGAATAACCCATGAAAAGAAGTGAGGGTACTAAATCAAATATATATCACAAGTTTTCATGTGCTATCTTTGATATTCACGGGCTAAAAAAATAAATGAACCCATGGAATCACCAACTCATGAAGGTCCATCAAGTTTTTTGTCCCTAATATTCTTTGAGTACATAGGAAAATTAGTGTCTCCCTTATTTTATAGATAACTCCCACTAATATTGTTTTGTTCTAAATTCATACAACACATCGTCTATGACAAATGTAAAACCATATATAGTTTATCTATTAGTGAATGTAATAGTGGACATTACACATCCTCACCTACCATAAGTAGAATCTGGTATGTTTTAATGATCATTTATGATAGATTTATACCATGACCAAACATCATCAAACCATGCTATGGTAATCCATTCAGTAACACATGGTTTCCCTCCACAAACACCAAGTGTCTCTATATTCTATATTTATATGAGTAATGATACATTTAGGATGTATTAATTTTCACATGGATTACCTACACTTTCAATTTCATTAGCCACACCAACTCAAGCACCATAAGTGATAAATCAGAAATGTTTTCCTAGAAATGGGGAGACCTACATGGTCTCTTTTATGAGGCCTTCAATGGTTCCAATACAATAAAATTTAAATAGATATTTTTGTATAAAAATTATAATAATGGTATGTTATCAACCCAAATCTTTCCAAATTAAAACCCAAAATTAGTTAATGAATCCTCAAGAACCTGGATAACCCTCTCACAATTATCATGTTTTTGGTGTTTTATGTTTTATACTCAATCATAGTTTGGTCCAAAAATCCTCTGGTAAACACACTTAAAATCAATCATTTCACTATTAATTATAGTCCATGAATATAAAAAAGGGTAATATAGGATATATAATAATATAAAATATGTACTTTCAAGAACAGTTCTTAACTAAATTTGACTCCGTAATTAGAAGGAAGTAACATAGCATTGTCATTCAGTCAGTGATCATCTAGTCCATGACATAAACATTTGATGTTCAAGGATGTATAATCATGAAATATATCAATTTATATCCCAAATAACTCAATAACATTAAATTTTTTTCATAATCTTATTATAAAAAATTTATCATCATTAACCTACTTATAGTTATGGAACCAAGAAATAAACATATCAATACTCAACTCTATACATGGCACATAATATCCTAGAATAGATTCATCAAGCTAGGATATACAACCAATGGGATGTATGGAACTCCCTCTAAACCTTATCACTAATAAATTATTTAACTAATATCCACCCTAATAATAACTTCCTTTGCAGCCCACTATTATAGAATCTATTTGTCATTTCACCGTAAAAAATCTAATATCAAAAAAAGTTCAAAAATTGATATCTTCATACAAGGCCGACAATACCCAATTAAGATGTGTAAGGGAAAACATCATTGACTTAAGGTAAAAATGATATCATTTCTTCATAACATTAAGCACTAATTAATCTATTTAATATAGCAACAACTCCATAAAATTGGAATGGGAAATCCTTCTAACAGTATTGGTTACAACATTTCCCTTCTCAAGAGTATGGACAATATCATTTTTGTTATCTTATAGGATATAAAGCCATAACCTCTACCTAAAATTATTTTCCATATATGAAATTTGATTTCTTCTTGGTTCTATCTTCTTGTAATAATTTTCATATGATACACATTATCCTTCAAAAAATTACATTTCAATATTTATTTTATTTTAATAATATAATTAATATTATTTAAATCTTTTGGAATTTTCTACCCCTCTACATTTTTTTTAATTTTTATTATATGAAATTATGGAATATATGGATTTTTAAATTCTCCATAGCAAATTTTTTTATAATTTGCTATGAAAATGTACAATTATTTTTTCCTAATGAGAATAACAATCTTTCTTCTAAATAAACTTTTTTTGGTATCCTTATAGTGGATCTAAAATTCCCTTTGATATTTATATCTCAATAGTGATTCAAAGATAAAGTACTTCACACATATATTGAAGAGTAATTTAAAGATGAGTCATTTATATAAATTTGATGATCAAATGTTTATGAATTTTATATTTTAACCTTTTCATCTTGGATTTATAAATAATATACCAATGATCTATATCTTAGCATCCACTATTTTTTAAACATTAATTTAATCATGAGTTTGGGGATCATAAAATTCATAACTTGTGGGAATAATTAAATAAAGGATCATACATGAAAAAATGTTATGTAGAACATTGTGAATTCTATAAAATGTTACCATCTATATAGTAAATAAAAAATAAAATAACAAAATAATATACTATAACTCAAACATCACATTTGAAAATGATAATTAAGAAAAAAACACACTATCTAACAAAAAAATATGTTGAGCCAAATTTAATAAATTTTCATAAGCAGTAAAATTGTGTAAGATTGTGAAATATTATATATATTTCTTATTTTGATATCATCTTTTTAAACCATTTCACATAACTGAATATGAATGTTATATTATTTTGATTAACACAAAAACATCTCTTATCATGGTTATAGTTGTACGAATTTCAATATTCAAAAATATATCTTCTTAAAAAAATTACTGATTTACATCATTTAAAAGTAAGTATTTCTGAATATTGATCAATGATTTATTATTTTCTTTATTGATAATTTTCAGAAAGGTGGGATAAAATTTAATATTTTAAAGGAACAAAATTGTATTTCATAGGTAGATAAACCATAATTTTTTCATAGAGGTGATCCATATTAATATTATGACCATATTTTCCCCATAAAAGGGGTAAATGATATCAAAATCCACAATCATTCACAAATGGTATGATTATGTTTCTGAATGAAATATACTAATATTTTCATGATTATTTTAGTACTACAAATGGGGTACATTTTCGTTAAAATTTGAATTATGATAAAATCTCTTGATATAATATGATTATATCAACGGTTTTAAAGGACACCAAAATTTTTCAATAATAATCAATAAAAATTCTTCTTGTTGGATTTATACATTAATACTTCATATCTTTGATATTAAAAATGTGTGAGATTGTTTTGTCATATATTAAAAGAAATCATTTAATCCTACTTTATAATAAAAAATGATTACATGTCACTTATCCTTTTGTAACAAAATAGTATTTCATGTTTTAATGTACCATGTATTATGATGATAAAAAGGGGTATATTTTTGTGAAATAAATTGGATACAATATTCTCATCATCTTGAATGGTTTGTATTAATCATTATTGGTCACCTATCATATTTTATAACAAAAAAACTTGTGTTATTTCAATGAAAAAGATATTAAATGATTATTGAGTTATAATAAAATAATAAAAAGGAACGAAATTATATATGAGATTAAAATATTGATTATGTTTACATGATGAAGAAAATTAATAAAAATAGTGTAATTTGTTAGAGAAATAAGTGGTAGTTTAATGATGTGAAATGACTTCACACATGTGGACACCTCATGGTGATAATATTATTATAATTTTTCCCCTAAGACTACCTCTAATAGACCATATGCTAGAAACTATCACTAAGAAGGAATAATCAGACATCAAAGGACATAGATTATAATAACATTTATAAGATATGAAAAAAAATATAAATAATATAACGAGTAGAATTTATTGATATAAATTATTAATTTAACAATATAATAATGAATGTATGAGAAATATCTATTGAATTTTATTCCACAGGGGAAGCCCTAATAGATATTCCAAATGCCTGATACACCAAGAAAAATATGTATAAAAAGGGAACTCCATATCATTATTTCATGGGAACCTAAATGAGATCTACCATGTAACACATTACACGCTAGAATTTGGGAAAGGGACCCCCAATAACATTTATTAATAATAGATAAAACTATAAATACCTAGGAATCTAATCCACATAAAAATCTATATTTCTATAATTATCAATCCCATCAGTGAACTGTACATTTTATGTTTTGAAAAAACATGTGTGGGGACATGACCTATACCTGGAGAGTATAAATATTCCACATAACTCGTCCTAAAATTAAAAATTAATGGGGAAATAACTAGTAATATTGAAACTCGTGTTATAGGAGTAGTATGAATGAAATGTGACATTGAAAGACATGTATATGTTTTATAGGAATGTAATATATCAACATATAGATGTTTATTTTCATTATAAATTATCTATATGAAGATTAATTTTAACTTATAAATGTTCATATAAGTCATAAAAATACATATTGTGTCTGAATAACACATTCTATGTACAAGTCACTCTTCACTGATCAAGGGTGGAAAATAGAATTCTTGAACCATTAGGATTTACAATCTCTTAGATCATGAATTAAATGAATAGTGTAACCTCATTAAATCCATTCTTTCTAAAGAATCCAAGATAATAAAATCATATTATTTCCTATATGTAAATAAGGAGTGGGACTCCACCCTATCATATATATGTACATAAATCAACATAGTTAATCCTTATTGATCCTAAACATCAGAAAAGGAACATGGGGTACCTTGATTCTTATAATAATCAGTTATAACAAACTATCTCACACTTATCAAATCCACAAAATACCTTAGTGGTAGCAGTAATAGAGGAAACACACCCTCTAAGATGATTCCTAAATCGAGAGGTTTACTAATCCCTATAGATGAAATACACCTTAGTATTTGTAGAATGCATCATTTAAGAGGTTTACCTACTCCATGAGTGAAGGAACCACACCCCATCACTATAAGAGGGTTACCTACCTCACTATATACTTGTAGGGAATGCAACAGATCACTAAGAGTGGGTTACCAACTCTTTTCTTGTTATAATATTCCACTCATAGAAAAAAACATCTCTACAATTCTATAAATATTCAAATACATTAATTCCACTAATTTAAACCGTATATTATTATGATGATATATGCACAATCATGTTTAATATGAAAATAAATTTGATAATGGACTACTCGTATGTTTAAAACTAAAATTTGGATGAATATTTACAAACAGTGATACATTATGAAATATACCAGACATATCCTAAAAGTTTACACGGCATGTGTGGATACTATGTAATGAATAGAAAATACATTCATCAACCAAATTTATGAATACCATATTCACAACATGTCCAATGTGGTATAAGGAGTGTGAGTATTTTTAGAATCCTTGGCATGTTCATTCATTAGATTTTCTATCTTGTAACATATTACTCAATAAATACTCCTACTACACTATATATAGTACTCAGAGTTACATGATTTATTCTTATATACGCATAAGGAACTTGAAGTTATTCTAATGCATACTACCTAGTGTGCGACTTAGAGTCACATGAAATGTGATAAATATGAAGTTGTGTAACCCATGATATCGTGGAATTGGAATTTCACATTGAGATTTATAGGGGGTTTCATTCCGTGTGACTTATATTAAATCCAAGAAATTGTATTTTGGGACATAAATAGAATGTGAAGATCGACTATACACCTTGCAGTCAAAAAAATCTCTAACACCACAAAACATATATTTATTTTTGTGACTTCATTTTCTACCTCCACCTATAGATGCAACCACACTTTCATCCAATTCTATTTCCCATGGGTCATTAATTCCACCTTAATATGGATTTCCAGGTCATTACTCATTTTTCAGGTTCATTGTTATCCTATTATTCATAAAACCATGACTAACACCCAATTTTATGTTTTCAAACTGTCACGATTAATTCATCCACCATTAACCATTATAGTGTTCCATAATCAATAATAATACAAATAATGAAGGATAAGTGAAATGAGTCAAGGAATATTGGTTTATGAAAATGATCAACAACTCCATACTAGTTTTATGACCACATTTATTTGAGAATGAAGAATAATATAAATCAATAAGATAATAAAATATTATAAATGTCATCTTATGTTATCATTCATGTCCATTAATTATTGAAAATTATAATTCCTTGTGAAATAGTAACAATCATATGAAAAAAACTGTAATTTTTAAAATTTTATTAATATTTTATGAATTAAATGGAAGATTATTAATTATGAAACATAAGAAAAAAAATATTATTCAACAAATAATAATATTTTAAGTTATGTTGTTACCATTAATCAGTTAAAAACTCATAATTAAATAAAAAACACCACGATAGTTTATTAAATTTTAATTATATTGGAACAATTTAGAACAAAAATTAAAAATAAATTTATATTAAAAATATAATTTAATAATAAAAATTACAAAAATGAAGTGTTTTTTTATTATTAATGAATTTAAAGAAAAAAGTATTACTTTTTTTTAATTCCTTATTTCATGTAAAATTATTTATGCATTCATGCAAAATTCAATTATAAGAATGATGATTACTAGATAAATCATTCCTTGTAACTCAAAAAAATAATTATTAATTATATGAATTATAATAAAAATAAACCATAAGTTACTTTTCCTCATTTAAACATGATCATATGTAAACTTTTGATATTCCATCATGGAAACGTTTTTAGTAATTTTTTAATGATTCATATAATACATCTCTATTTGATTCTATATTAATTTTTGTGGTTCGATTATAAAGGGAGGGGTGTTGAACCACCCATAAAGAGTGATGATAAAATTCACAATTTCTTACACCTTGATATTTATATTCACTTAAATAATTAAGGCTTAATCATAGTTCTTAATTTTTACATTGCTTGGTCACTATCACCATGTTAATAATAGTGCATGTGTATGGAAATGTAATTAAAGATTATATAGTCAAATTTTTTTGAACTCTAATTAATTTTTTTAAAATTATAATGATCCTTTCGATTTACATTTTTAGATAATTACTAAAAACGCATACAATGTAAACCTTTAATTTACCAGTGCACAATTCTAAAAAATATCCAATTTTTATG
Source organism: Viscum album (assembly GCA_963277665.1). NCBI lineage: Eukaryota > Viridiplantae > Streptophyta > Magnoliopsida > Santalales > Viscaceae > Viscum > Viscum album. The sequence continues at coordinate 1,703,491,916 of OY728143.1, read as the reverse complement.
TAAACAAATTTTAAAATAAAACATCATTTATTTTAAAGATAACTACCCTAAATTATAATCAGGATATCATAAATTTCCCTAAAAATACATAAAACATTTTATTTTTTAAAACCGTGGGATATGAACAAAAATATCAGTATAGGACATAAACAGAATACATTCATCAATCAAGTGGAAAATATTAAATCCCATTAAATATTTACGTTAATCATAGTGCTTAGTGAGATGCAGAGATGAATCATTTGTATATAAAAATAGGAAAACCTTTTTCTAAAATAATACATTAAAACTCATATCAAGTAAATTGAAAATATTTTTGGAATCTTATAGCATCACATTCATAACTATTTTTAAACCCATGTTAGAAATAACAAGATCCAAGTAAAATCCATATGAGAAGACCTTTGGTACATCCATAATTATAAGGTCAAAATACTAGTTGTATTACCCAGTTAATTAGATGATTTTATAAGAACAAACAAAACTATAATAATAACACCCTTTTTTATCTATGTGCACCCAACTTATAAGAAATATCATGAACACACATGAGTAATAATGGGGATCAACAATTTTGTATAAGCTATATTGAGATCACATGTTTCTCATATAAATCTCATGTACCATATGGAAATATTTTTTATTTCACCAGTTAATCATAAAACCCTTATTAAAAACACTTTCAAATAAAAATACAATTGTATAACAAAATATAATTTTCTTTTAAAAATGAATTCCAAAACTGAAAAACTGGCCACATCATAAAAAACCCATTCTCTATAAAAATAACAATAGAAAATTTTAAATGAAACATAAAATCGTTGTGGTGTTTTTATGATGGTAAAATATTCTCATTATTTATAAGATTGAAATAATTCATCTTTACTTTTTTAACAAAATATATGAAGAAAATTAAAAGATGATTTTTTTAAAAGAATGACCCTTGCCTTGAGAATAAATTGAAACACAGAATAATTATCATCAAAAATAAAAAAACATATGTTTACAATTTACTTTATTGGGATTATTTTTCAGGTTCATTATTAATTTTATTTAACATATTACAATGTCATAAAAATTAATTAATTGTTTAATTTCACAGCATTGGCATTGATGATATTCGGTTCCTAAGTCCATAATGACTTTGGTATGAGGAAATTGTTAAAAGAGTGTTAAATTAAATAATTTATAAAATAATATTAATGTAATAAATATAACTTTTAAAAATTAAATATAATTTTAAATCCAAGCAGGAAATATGGTTATGAAAAATGAACTATGTTAAAATCATGGAGGTGCAGGTCGTATGCACCCATGAGTAAGGATTCCATTTTTCAATGATCATTTTTGAATAAAGGAATGTGTTATATTATCTCCACATAATGATAGTAATATCATAAATATCATATAATTTTATTAAATTTACCAATATATATCATTCGGAGGATGTGGTGATGAAAAATGAATCACATCGCTTCATAGATGCGGTAGACCACACGTATGCACAAACGAAGTTATCATTTTTTTTGTGCATGAAAGTGTATGAACATAATATATATATTGTAATTTAATAATGATAAATATTTTGACAATATCATATATAAACAATAATTCTATTATTATAATTTATCTTCACACATGATGATGGAGAACAAATTACATCAGTTTGTAAGCTGATACTGCACCATACCCACAAAGGACAAATTAGGATACAATTTTATCTAAGAGAAAATAGACATATGTCATTACACAGAAATAATAACCACTAAATATGTAGATCATACTAGTTATATTATTTTAACTTTTTTTATATATTTTTTGGAGGTTTATGACTATTAAAAACTGAAACACTTGATTAAAAATGATACATCTTCTTCTGACAATCTCCTATACTTGTCAACTTAAGACCACTAATGATGGTGTTATGTCTAATCCAATAACTCTAATATGTTTTTTTCTTTCTAGTAATATATCTGGGTTAGTATTGGTTGACAAATATTTTTTTTGCATTGTAATGAAATGGGAAGAATGTTTTCCCTATATATTAGAGAGAAAAGGAACTCATTGAATTTTTCAAATTAATAAATTAATATGAAATTTCTCCAAAGAGATTTATATATATTATAAGATAATTATGGGTCAAAAACACTCATTCATTAAAATTTAAAAAAAACTTGACTATATTTATAAACATGCCTTTAGGTTTTACCCTTTTTTTAACATCTTTACCTCTTAGTGCGACAACATGGATTTTTACACATTAACGGTTAATATAGTTACCATAAAACAGAAAATTAGTCGATAAATGGATCAATTTTTTTATTTTATAGATTATTGTAATTAATTTTCCTGAATTTAAGATATCTATTAATTTTATATCATTTAATAAAATATTTTTTATTATAAAATATTAATAATTCCAATTTAATGAATTAGTCATTACATTGACATTAATCAAATTATGATAACACTTATAATTAAAAATATATATTCTAGTATATCCCTACTATGATAAGGTAATCTTAAAAATTACTTGATCACATTAATTATCTCAAATTATATTTATTTTGATATTTGTAATTTTATATATTTATAATTCATTAATTAAATAATTTCAACATCACCCGTGTGAAAACATTTGGGTATGTTATTTATTAAATTAAAATTAAAAATAAAATTTCTAAGATATAGATAAATCTTTCATCTTACAAACAACATTGAATTTCTGAACATTTAATATGTATATACTCATATAAAAAAATTTATAATTATTACCGATATGATTCTGATATCTTTGAATTCTATTTAATTAAAATATTATAAATGACATAATCAACTAAAAATGACAAATAAGGCCACATATATGATCCTTGAATGATTATGGACAAAAAATTATCATACAATAAAATTATGGTAGCATTAGGGTTCATTTTATAGTCCTTATCCATTAATGTTTACCCTTAATGAGTTGATATACCCATTACCATTTTAAAAATACCAATGTTAATATTCATATAGAAAAAAATAAAAGAGAAATATTTGAAAAATCTTCACCCACTAATTAAAAATATCATATATGTTAATAAAAATTAATAACACATAAGTTGAAAATTTTAATTGAATTTTAAACTTGAAGAATACGATTTAATATAGTTTTCAGAAAAATGTGATTTTAAAATATAAACTATTTTAAAAAGAATATATAGTATAAAATGAATTTCAAAATCAATTGTTGGATTGATTTAAATCAGAATGGCCAAATATAAATTTTAAAATCAATCCATAATATAATTTGAAAATTTAAATACTTTAATGTAAAGTAAATTTTTGAATAATAATCATTATTTATCACCTTTCATTAAAAACCCATATTTTCATAAAATCTTAAACACTCCATTTTATTAAAATTTTGAAATCCTCTATTCAAATATAAAATTTATTTTTTCAAATAATTTTTCTTAAAATTACAATAATAAATTACAATAATAACCCATAATAGTAAATTAAATTCATTTTTGAAGAAAATAATTGTTTATGATGAATAAAATGATTTTATTAAAAATATAATACATATTTTAAAATAATTATCAAATGCATTTGAAATGAGTCGGAAAATTATATATATTTAATTATGGATTCAGTAATATTTTATACAACAAATTTAATGGCTAGGTTACACTGGTTACATTAAAATAATAAAATTTAGTTGTTTTTTTATGATTGATGTTGCATATCTTGTACGTAATTGAACATAGTGTTTCATTTCAAAATCAGAGGATGTTACATTCTCACCATCTTTTGAAAATTTATTCTTTTCAATTTTTATCTCGTGTTTGTTAAGGAGTTGATATTTTTTTAAATTCCCCATCCAAAAAAGGATTAATAAAACAAACACTTTATAATATAGAGAAGATAGTATTAAGGTCACCAGAGATAATAGATAGTATGATTCCATGTAAGAAAACAAAGACATGTAAGATGAAACAAACACTCACGGATAAATATTGAGTGATATATAATATGTTCATGAGAAATTTAACTATCAAAAAACTAAAAAACATTGATTGGTCAAGAATATCAATTGATTCCTCGATATGGAAACTAAATGAATAATATTTCAGTTTTTAAAGTACTTTTCCTATATATAGGGAATTATTTTGCTATATTGACTAAAATAATAAGGAAATATAATTATTTTAAATGTATATTTTCATCCTATAAAATTTTTACACAACTAAATCATCTTTTCCTCATAATTAATAGTATTCTGGTTGAATTGTTTTTCCTGAAGAAACATATTAAACTTATAAAGATCACAAAATCCCCAAATTAAAAACAATATGTTCCACTTATCGTTTTTTAATAACTAAAACCAAAATGGTTAGTATAAGGTATGATAATTTCAAACAATAATAATCCTTTATATGAAGAAAAAATTCTTTATTATCATAAATTAAATAGTAAAACCCAAATTAAACATAGATAATTAAACAAATAACAATCCTTAAAATTTATCAAAAAATATTCTAGAGAAAATTTAAATCCAAAAATTAAAGGGATATGATCAAATAGTCTTCCAATATAATTTTAATATTTATCTTCAAATCACATCAATGACGTTTAATGTCTAATAATACAATGTAATTTCTTAAATCACATAATCTCCATGTATGCTAATAATTTTTATATATAATTTTAATCCCCATAAATCCATAAAAATTCATATATGTTTCAAAAATATAATTAAACCATTATTCCTCAAAAAAATCACTTAGCATTCATTTTACCTTATTCATATAGGGTTTGAAAAATAGTGAACATCTTCTTAAATAACATTATTCACTTAATCAAAAAATAATTTTCCAATCCCAAGGTGACTTATTCAATAAAATATATATTCACAAAATAGTCATATAATTAATCCTTAAGATAGTTTAAATAAAAAAATTATACAAACCAGGATACCAAATAGGACATTGCTAAGTCAATCACCCTTGTATCCCTTCGGTTGTTGGTGCAATCCTTGTTTCCTTTACCAAACATGACAGGTTGTCACACAGTCTATGGACTATCCTTTTTTAAAACTATATTATTACTATAAAATAACAATATAAATGATAAAATTGACAAATAACAATAATATATTCAACATTAATGGAATTATTTAACATCAAATGTTATATCATAATTTTCATTATGCTTCCCAAAATATAATATCCCATAATTACCTAAAAAATAAATGTCTCCAAAAAAACATTAATCACCTCAAAATTTCATAAGATTAATCCTAAAAAAGTGGTTTCTAAGACATTGAACTTCATATCATCTTGAACATTGTAATTCCCTGATAGTATCTATAACTATAAATATAACCTAACTAAAAACATCATAATATAAAAAATATCTAAGCCATGATCTAGTATCAACTTTAAGGAACCATCCATACGAATTACATATTCTAGTGTTTTTGAAATCTAATTAATTTTCATAAAAATTCAAGTAAACTTTATATTTATATTTTTATAAAAATCAGAAGATATATTCAAATATATTTCCATATATTTCAAGTGGAAACTTGAACTTTGTATCCATCATTCCCTTAATTTTTAAAAATAAATCATTGTTTCTCTTCCTGATAAATCATAACAATTTTCATCATTATCTCATCATTGTTCCTACTCACCCTTAATCACTTTTAAAAACTATAATATTATAAATTTTAAATCATATTTAAAACCCAAATTTTATAATAAATTACAATTATTTGGGTGTGATAATTTAATTTATCATTACTAGTTACTATTATTGATTTTTGAAATCGTAAATGACTTGTTTGTCAATTTTGAATATTCTATGGAATAATTTGTAAATTAATTTGTTATTTCAATAAGGGATTTTGATGCCCTTAGAGACTTAACTTTGATATAATGAGATTATAAAATTTATTTTTTTCCATAATCTTGACAATTATTTTCTAAAAAATGAAATAAATCTAACATCCTTGATCATATAAGAAATATGAGACAACTGTTATGTATAGAACCCGCAGTCTACACTAGGGGTTGTATAACATTATGTGCTTTGGGTTTTTGGTGACATCGCACGTGATAGTTCCATTTTTAGATTTAAATAATTTATTATTTAATTTTTTAAATAATAAATTACTAATATATCCCAATCTATGCATCATGTCAGAAATATGAAACAATTTTTATGTCTGAGATGAGGAGATTACCCTAACCGAGGTATAACATTTGTGAGTGTCAAATGTTAGCTCCGATCACACCAGGAGATAATAATTGGTATATATATATTTGGTTGGTGAGGTAGAAATTATAATAATAATGGTATATTTGTTATTTGTGTTAAAGAAAAATATTAAAATATGCATCCATAATTAATAGTGGGGTTATGGTGAAAATAATGGGTGAAAAATGTAATAAATATGACATTATTCATTGTTCCAATTAAATTCAAATGTTTGGTTGAGATTATTTTATATGGGTTATTTTATGTGATTGATGGAATGTGTGTGTAGCATTATGAATTATTTGACATTACAGCATCTGGTGTATAGGTTATTGGCATGATTAATGGCAGTTGTGTGTGTCCCTTTATGACTATGTTTGATGTTTGATCACATGTCATGTGTGTGTATCCTATGACATGTACTTGTGTTATTTTCATATTGAATTTAATGACTGTAATTTTGATTTTGTTTGTCATGACAGGATGTTTGAACGACCATTTATATTATGTATCATATAAATTGTATTTTTATCGACTATAGTTGAGCATGATGGTTTGGCCTATTAGTTACCATATGATATATGAAACATGTTTGGTTGACATTGATGATATTTGAGATGTGGTACAAGAATTCACTATCATCTGATTTGAATATGCCTGGAATTTGGTCATTGTGTACACTTAGGATATTCCATTTGGTGTGATGTGTCAGATACTTTTGGGATATCCTTCAAGAGTTATGTGTTTGACATTGGTCGACATGTGATATTAGATGCATGATTCTAGACTATCTACCAAGTGGGATATTCTTGACATTTTTAAATATGTACTTTGGCTATCCCTACATGTGGGAATGTTTCGTACATGATTCTGGGATATTCAACAGATGGTATGTGTCAGGCTAGTTATTTATGTTTCATCTATCATTTTAAGAATGTAGGTATGTTTCTCATAGAATACTGCTGAAGAAGGTAGAGGCGATCCCTCAGGACCTGACATGTATGTGGCACTTTTTTGATATATTGTTTTTATATTTGTACCTTGTTTATACATATGACATACACTTGTATGTTTTATGTATTGTGGTTAAATTATTTTGGTGGTTTCATACATAGACATAAACTCACCCCCTACTCAGGCATTTAAGTGTGCCTATAGACATAATGACTATAGTCTTAGGGAAGGGAAAAGGAACTACAGTGGACTATTGAGCAGGTTGAGCTAGAGGATGAAATTTATGTAGTATGTCTTTCAAGAAGGACATCATCTATTGCCTTTATTTGATAGCTTTACCTTTACATCAGATCCTTTTTGTTTCACTTATTATATCATGTATTTCATCATTAATTTCCCACTTGTACTCAAATTATTTATTTTATTTATAGATTTATTTTATTATTTATCAAACTCATGAAATTATATAGAGGGTATTGTCACCCCATAGTTCCAATAAAAGTTATGTGTTGTTTCATCAAGGGATTTTGAGGCCCGAAGAGCCTCAACAATGATAGGATATAATTTTAAGTATAGTTTTGTTATACACATGAGAGATTTCTAAAAAAATAACTCTCAAACAGTGTGTCATAAGAGAAATATGAGACCACTTTTAGGTCTAGAATGTCAGTGTTACCATAGGTAGGGTGTAACTTTTATGTGAATTGGTTGTTTGAAAACATCACACAAGATATACCCATTTTATATTTAAATAATTTATTATTCCATTTTTTAAAAAATAAATTATTAATATATCTCAATCTATGTATTGTATGAGGAATATGGGACCATTCTTCGGTCTAGGATGTGGGGTTTTCCTTAAGTGAGGAATAACATTTAGGAGTGTCGGACATTTGGTTAGATTGCTGGTGGGGATAATAATAGGTACATAAATATTTTGTTGGGTAGCTAGAAATAATAACAATAATAATCATATTTTTATTATTTGTGTTAAATAAATAAATACATATATACATGATTAATTAATAATAGTGTTACAATGAAAATAATGAGTGATAATAGTAATTAATATGATATTAATAATAGTTCCAAATAAATGAAAATGTGTGGTTATGATTATTTGATTAACTATTGTGTTTATTTAACAAATTTTTATGTTAAACCATTAATGATGACAATGTTAATGAATATTTAATAAAAATAATATATTATTATTATTATTATTATTAAATTGGTAAATTAACATTGTTGTGCAAATATATATATGGAATATATATCTAGAGATATAAATATATATATATATGGGGTTATATTTATATATATATTTTTTCAATGAATGTCAATATGATTATATGGCTGCGTATTTTTATAATACGGCCGTTAAATTTTTAATATATATAAATGTATGTTTGAATATATTTAAAAAGAGAAATTAAGTATGGTAATAAAAGAGAGAAACAATTAATTGATTTATGAGGAAGGAAATAAATGACAATTGATGAGGGATCATGCAATTCCAGAGGTAATTTTTAGGAGAACCCATGCATGTATAATCGAAAATAAATAATGAAAAATTATAATTATAATTAATGAAATTAAATAGAATTTTTTTTATAAATCATGGATGGAGGGGTGAGCCTCCTCAAGAACACAATATCTCACACCACCCTATTTTTATATCTACCACCCTCCTCTCTCCCTCTCTCTTCCACCCTCTATCATAATATTATTTTTATTTTATTTATTTAATTTATTATTATTTATCAGAATTCCAATCATCGATATATAATTTACAATTAAGCATATTGATGTTTCTTCGGTGTCATTCAATTCTTCTTACCAAGCATAATTTTATAAATATTTTTTAGGAAATAAATATTGTTTTAGTGGTGATGTTAAACTCAAACATCAACACACATCTACATTCAGTATTTCAAATAATGTGGGAAGTTCTGGATGTTAGCGCATGTTTTATACAGGTTATTTGACATGATTGTTGTTGTGCGTGTGTACCCATAGGAAGTTCTTAAAATTATCCCATGTTTTAGGTGGGTTATTTTCCATGATTTTTTTCTAGCTATGTATACGTAGAGAATACTCAACCTTAGTTCATGCTTTATATAGGTTATTGCCATGATTGATGGCGTTTTTGTTTCACCCAAGAGACCTAGGTTTGTTATTTTATCACATGATGTGTGTTTGCGTATAGCCTATGACCTTTGTTTATGTTGATTGTATATAGATTATGATGCTTTAAATTATGATTTTGTTTCACTTAACATTATGATTAACCATTCATTTGTGTTATGTATCATATACATTATTTTTTTCTACTTCTGTTGAGCATGCGGGTTTGGCTTATTGGTCACCATGTGAAATATGACACATGTCTATTCGATATGGAGTAAATGTCCGACGTGACACAAGCTTGAACTAACCTTAAAGTGGAATACATGAGTCATTTGGTTAGTATGTACATTTAGGATATTTTAGTTTGTGGGATGTGTCACATACTTCTCGGCTATCCTCTAAGATGGATGTGTTTATCTTGTGTAGACATGTGAGATTTGATGCATGCTTATAGACTGTCCATTGAGTGTGATATTCTTGACATTGGTTGGTATGTACTTGGGTTATCCCTACTAGAGGGAATTTTTCATATATTATTTTGGTCTATTCCACAAAGGGGATGTTTGAGGCCGGTTATCAATGTTTCATCTGACATTATTCCAAAGCAGGTATGTTTCTCCGTACATGGTGTGGAAGAGGATAGAGTTGGTCCCTGAAGACTCAACATGTATGTGTTATTTTTATAATATATTGTACTTATATTCATACCCAGTTTATATTCATGAAATTAAATTTTATATTTTATGTACTGTTGTTAAGGGCTATTGGTGGTGTCTTAATGAGTATTGAACTCAGACTGTACTTAGGCATTTCAGTGAGCTTAGATACATTATGACCAGAGACTAAGTGAAGGTAAAATTACTTATGGTTTATAGTTGATTTCATTGATCTAGAGAATGTGGTTATTTCTAGACAACATTTGGGAAAGAAATCCTCGACTGCCTTTTTTTACTATATTTTCCTATACATGGGTTACTAATTTTGTTTTGATTATTATATGATGGTCATAATATTTTGTTTTCTATATGTACTTTGATTATTGTTTTTTCAACTAATAGTAAAAAAATAATGAATTTAATGAATATATATTTGTGTTATTTAAAAATCAGTAATTATTTCAATATAAATGAGTAAGACCATTTTATATTTCATAATATGGTTAGTTTTATTCACTACCACCATTTTGGTAGCTAGGTTATTATAGTTACATCAAAATAATAATATTTAGTTGTTCTTTTATGAACAATGTGGTGTATATTGTACACTATCAGTCAAAGTAATTTATTTTAAAAAAATTGGATTCTATAGTCGAGTTAGTTCAAGAATGTGGTAAAAAATTATTTCTTGATATCCTTATCCTCCTAAATGAAAATAATGTGATGAGACATTTATCAATTTTAAAATGGGTAGAATACATTTTATGGTTGAATTAATTTCTCTATTATGATGGTAATGTTTTCCCACAATAAATTTCTTTGATGTATTCCCCTCAAAATAACCAAGAAACTTATTTAAATCCCCAATTTTTATTCCACTAATATGAGGTTTCAAGTATAATAAAGAAACTACTCAACCCATTCTATAATATGTAACATCATCTATAAAAAATAATTCTTTTCATCATCACATGAACATTATAATTCTACAAAACCATAAAATACTAACATATTTTTTATGGATTATTGTGGGATTTGTTTGTTTTTTAATAAACACATAAAAATGTTTAGTTCATCCAAAAGAACCCAAACACATATATTATACACAATATTATAAAACACCTCATTCTAGACATAATCACAAAGTTTTAATTTTCATCGGATCTCCAAATTCATACAAATTAATATTTTTACTCACAAAAGAATATGTATTTCCATATAAGTATTAATTCAACTATGGAATGATTATATCATGCAAACTTTAAAAAGTTATACCATTTTTAAACACTTTTTTTGAGACAAATGAAACTATCATAAAAATTTTCAATAGTTATTTACAAATATATAATAACCATTTTAGCCTTCTAGGGATAAAGGAATAAAAAACACCAAAATGTATTATGTATCGATTAAGGAAATATAAGGGTAACAACATCCCCCCACATTTAAATATTCCCATCACATGAAAGCGTAAAACTAAATATTTTTGTGATGAAACTCATGAAACTACCTCATATAAAATAACAATTATGCTTTAATGTTCTTAATCCACCTCTGGTGGTTCGGGCACTATGTGTGGTTGGATACAACAACATAATTAATTAAAATACTATTTTACCATACACAACTCAATATTTTCTCCCAAAATTAAAACATAACTATAAAAACTATTGAAACATGATTGATTAAATAAATTGAACTATAAGCATAATAAGCTCACATGATTTGGCTCAAATTGATACTGAACACCCATTACATTATTCTCCCCCAAAATCCATCTGACTACACGGGACTACACAATCCACTAACATTAATTATTAAATACATCTTCCTTAAGGGTTCCTCTTATGCGCTGGTTATGATTTCAATTTTTATGAAATGATTTGGATTATTGTCCATAGGTTGTGTATATGTATAAAACTCCTTATCTAATCACAATAAAAAATCATAGAAATGACTCCAAAAATGTTACTTAGTATCATATTCTCCAATTTTACCTCACCATCCATGAACACATGTTTTAAGAAATATTCACTATTGTATTTATCTTAGGGAATCAAAAAAACCATTTTCATTCAATATTTCTTAAAACAATTGAAAAACCCCTCTTCCATACATTGATCTCTCAATAAGATTGTTTTCTTTATTTGTAACAACAAGGAAATGTTATTATCTCCACCTCATGAATGTCCCTCATGAGAACTCCACTAAATTGGATTGACTGCCTTTTTCTACCTTGATATGTTCCCCTTATTGTCAATGACTGATTTCACTTCAATATGATCTATATGGTCATCAATATTTATATAACACTATTTTTATGGATCCAGAGACTAGGATTATATCTTCCAAACTTCAACTAATAAAAAATCTCCATTAGGGAACATACATTATTCAATATCATGATTTTCACTACATTATAAATTAGTAAAAATTTCCAAAACCTAATTAACAAATTATATTTATCTACTAAGTAAAATCCATAGTAAAAATTAATAATTGACATGCCAAATATAAGCACTAAATGGGAAAGAAACCATCCTCTTTATAGAGTGGATCGTACTCTCTTTCCCACTATTAAAAAACCTTATGGCTCGTCTCTTGGATTTATCATGTCACACATGAACACTACATATATACCACAACATTATTTCATCATTAAACAGAGGATTTGATGCCCCTATCATCAATCAAATTTTATCCATTTTCCCTTTTCACATAAGAATTTCACTTTTTTAGTTTTTTTATTAAATAAACTTCTCTATTAACAAAACAAGAATTTACTAACTATGGTTTAATCAACTAAGACACGATTGTAGTACTATTTTCAAACTAACTTCAAAACCCTTAATTTTTTTGAATTACTATTACTATCAAAATAATAACAGATTGTTAATATATAACTATTCTTTTTAAATGAAAAACATGGTTCACTATCTAGAAATCACTCACATTATCCATCACAATGAAAATAAGTGAATAATTTAGTATGATTACTAAAAATGGTGTAAATATACTAACTTGGTGTATTTAATTGTGTCTTATTGGGTTTTTATATCTATTCACCCTAGCTTGGGCCATACTGACTACTATAGTGGACTCCACCTCATCTTATAAACATTATAATTCTATGAAAACCTATAAATGGGTATTCGATCAACGTAAAGGATCATACCAATAGGTATTATCACTTACATTGTGGAATCCCATGAATTAAATTATCCTCCATCATGTTTGATCTCATTTCATCAGATGTTGTTAGTGACATATGGTTACCATCATTTGATATTGTCAAGATCGCATTCATATAGAAAGGATCCCCACTAGAATACTTATCTAAAAATATGTGGTGGTGGATGAATAGATCATGTCAACATTTATATAGACTAGTGTACATAATGATGGGATATTAATTATACCACATACCATAATGAATATCAACCGGATATAGATACATATTTCATGTATCAAAATGCAACTATAACTACTAGTATTACACATTTGAAAAAATATCTAAGGGTGGTTTTGTTGTGTGTGGGTCAAATATTAATCCATGTATAGCTTATTACACACCAAATTATATTCAATGGAAACCACTTATTTAGTAAGGTATTATTCCCATTAAATGAAGGAAACTAGTCTTTAATCAACCTTCATCATGAAGGACTATCCATTATGATTCTCAATCTATTACCAAGGAGAACTCTAGATTTTTGCAATAACTATGTGCATCTTTACAATTATACTCATAACATAAAATTAATGTTCTTTGACTCTAATTATTATGTGGATACATGAGTGAAAATTCCCAATCAAAATACTTTATATGTATTCTTTGATAAACCATTGATCTCCAATATTCCCATAATGATTCTTATATAGAAAGAACCTCATGAGGTATGTAACAGTTGGGTCATGATCCACTTTGGAGGGTCTAGAGTGTCTTAAAATTAAATAATCATTGAAATATTCAAATAGAACCACCTCTGAATAATATATCAAACCATGTCAATGGGAGATAAATCTCATTATATGTTTAAGAAAAACATTATCCAACCTTGATTTTCTACTCTATGAGTATCGTCAAGCATCAATTAGTATCTTGTCTATTGGTTTTTAAACTAGATATAATGAATGGGTTAATAATTGAATCTAACCCAGTACATGAGGATTACTATGGTTTTCTAAGCTTTTAAAAATCCTCTATTAATATTACTCTTGTGCAATACATGATATATAATATATCTCATTTGACTCAATGGGAACTAACATCTTCTCTACATATAGGTTTCCACTATGAAAGTAGGAAATATAACATTCGATTGAATTTGATTAATGATATCTCTCAACAAATTCTTAAAATAAATGATTATTAATATAGCTAATTGGAGGGGTGTGGATCAGGAACATACATGATCTCTTGAAAACATTCCTCTATATAAGAGATAGTTATGTGTGGGTTACATCCTTTATTTGATAGGATAATCTAAAAACTATTAAAGCCTATATGGGTGAGATGGAATATGGGGGACATAAAGACAATGATTCTCCACTATATAATTCAACTATTCCTCACAATTGATACCTTAATACTTAATGGTGATTAATAAAATTATAAATCTCTTTTTTCTTGATATGATATCAATTTCACCAACACTGGGTTCCCCATTTTGTTAATAAAACTGAAAAACCCTTTATATACTTGAGTAATTTCAATCCAAACATTATAAATATAATATCATCATATAACATCCCAATTATATGGAATAATTTTATATATTTTTTAATTTACCTAACCATATGGGTGGCCTCATTTGATGTAGATAAGCCAAGGGTTCCTCCAAATGTAAGATCCCAGACATTATGGAGGTATGTTATTATTTAAATTTTGGTTTGAATCCCATAAGGATGGATAATTAAATATTTTCTATGTGTATTAAGAATTTCTAGGGTGTTATAGGGCTTTGGGAAAACAAAAAAATAAAATTGATCCACCCATTGAATGGTTTATAGTTGGAGCACATTTAGATTAAGCTGTTTATAGGGGAATTCCAAACCTTACACCCTTGGACATAATAATTTTTCATTTTTGGAACATGTTTTATCAAATCTTGTGGCCCTCCCTTGGAAACTGTGCAACCTAAACCATCTTGGACAGAGTTAGGTTCACTTTCTGGAAAAGGTCTGTAAAATCATGCAATGAAACTATGTACCCCTTTAAAAAGTGAGAAATAAAAAATTTCACCCTGGTGATTTTATGTTCCTCACCCAATTTTCATCACATTTCTTCCTTCACTGGCATTATTGATGAACTAATACTCCAACATCTTCCAAAGGGTTGATCTCGTTCAGTTCTAGGTCGTTTGGTGTGTTGTTGGGTGCAGATCAACGCTTCGGGTAAGTATATCGCTCCACATTCATCCATTTTTTGGATTAGGTCTTGTGGTATCATTATTGTTCTTCATAATACCTAAAATAATATTTTTCTAATGTATCATAGGTTTGGTCATCAAATTAACCTTAAATATAGATCTAAGGCTATGATTATGTGAGTATTTGTCAATAGATTCAAGTTATTTGGTCTAAAAGTTGTATACAATAGTCTTGTTGTCAATTTTTTCATGTGTTCTTATGATATTGATTCCCTCATGATGTGAATTTTATGAATTTTTTATGATATGGTAAAATGGTTGAAAAATGTAGATTTCATCCTCACATGATCCCTATGGGATGAATTGATACTTATTTGACATGCTTAGGTCCACCCTTGGGGTGCGCCAACACTCCAAAACATGGATAATAGTAATGTCAATTATTGATATTCCATTTATTGAAATGCTTCCCATGATAAATATCGGGACATGTTAGTTTGATTTATAAAGAGGCACTAATAGTAGTAGTATCTAGTCATTGGTAATATAATTAGAGATTTTTTTTAAAATGTGAAAAATGGTTAAATATAATAATGTGATTTTGCTAAGTGACTTGTGAATTGTACTTAAAATGGTTAAGTGGGTTATATATTGTGAAATGGAAAACATGATAAATGTGTAAATTTTTTATTGTTTATAAATGGATTCATTGGGATAATAAATGGGAATTGTTTAATATTATTAAAATTTTAAGGGATAAGGAAGGGAAAAAGATTCAATGGGATGTGAAACGTGATTGGTAAGTGTGCTAATGGGTTAAGGATTAATGTAAATTCACATGCTGAATAATTAAGAGATGTGAATGTTATATTTATTTATTGAGTATGGATTGTGATATGGTATATGTGGTAAAAGGATAAATAATCATGTGAACAAGGCTTTGTTTTATGGGATATGGGACTAAGGCCCCTTCCAAGGGTTAGGTTGGATAGAGGCTTTAAACCCCACCACTATAATGCATGGGTTATAGATTCAGACTAAGGCTCCAGTCCCCTAACAGTGCAATACGATGAGACAACCTGGAATAATACTACAAAGTAAGCGTGTAATAATTGTTCACGAAATGTTTGTCCCAAGTGAGATATGGAACTTGACTTAGACCCTTAAATGTGATAGTTGTCTGGAAAAGGCCATTGTGTAAATGATGTAAATTCCCAACCAGTGGAAAATATGATCAAATTGGCCACAGTGAATATTGTTAACTAATGGAACCAATGTTAACATTTGTTTATCATGTTATTTATTTAGTACTTGCATGAAATTTATATTTTGACTATATATTTTTTAGACACTATTGGTGGTGGACTATTGAGTTGTACTCACACCATGACTAAGCCACCATTGGGTACCTAAATAAATTTCATGGTTGCAGGTCAAAACTGGGGAATATTATTTATAATAGAGAGTTGAGTTAGGCTTGGGATGTTCTTAGATGAGGATCTATACTTGGATTTAGGACCTTATTTTTAGATTCATCTAATTTTCCATATTTTTTGTTTCCTTAACATTTGGAACTATTAGAATGACATGGAATATTTATCCTTTTGTTGTGGTTTATACCCTATATTGAAGAAATGGTTGGTAATGAATTTTTATTGATTATTATTTATTATTAACATTGTTTCATATTGTTATCTTCTATGGAATACTGTGATATATAGGGAATAGTCTCCCCACATGTTTATTTAGACCCTTATGACTATTTATCATCTTCTGGCATATGAGGAGGTGTGCTTCAGGTCATGTGGTGACCAAGCTCAGGGAACCGATTAGTGGATTCCGAGTTCGGGACATTATATGTTGTATTATTGTGGTTCCTTCCTGTGGTCTTATTATTTAGGGATGGTAGATTTGAGATAAAGATATGTTTGGTCTTGTCAATGAGCTTGTGCTTGGGAGTAGCTAACCCATGTATGAGGGAAAAACCATGTACCCAGGGGGGATTAATGTTCTTGATATGTGTTGTTACATTTGAATGATTGTTTACCATTGGGTGATACACATAATATGCGGTGTGATGGTTGAATGATATTTTTCTCATGGTCAGAATGATATGAGTTTTTTCATTCACGAATCATTTTAGGAACCTAATGATATAAGTAGAATATATCATGATTTGAACACAATGGATTTTTGTGTGGGATATAAATAATATGATGCATTTTACAATCATGATGGTTGAAAAAAATTGTGTCTAATAAATATGATGAAAATGGGTAAATGGAAATAATGTTAAAGAATTTGTAAAGAATAGTTTTTAATATATGGTTGTGAATGAGTTAAAATAAATATTATAATGTTTTGTGAGATGGGGAATGTTCTTAAGAGGAAGGATTTACATTATGAGTGTGGAAATGGATTAAAATGGCGTCTAATGAATGACTTGTGACTATGTTTTCTGGTCTATCCAATGGTATACATGACCAGCTGTATAGATCATTGAGGGTAGTGTTCTAGATGTATTTATTTTTGATTGAATAGTGTATGAAAAAATGGGTTTTCATGGCTAGTGGAGATCCTCATTTTTCAAAAATTATCAATGTTTTATGATATGTTTTTTGAGATATTTTTTTGTAATTGTAGATAAATTTCAACAGGATAACATGTGCTTATTGTGATACAAGAGGATATCACTAAGAATTGTTCACAAAAAGTGGAGCAGGGAACCCCATATATTTAGGATAACATAAGAAATGATCATTTCTATGAGAACATCACTAGAATGGGACCTTGGGTGGGTTGTGTTGAGTATGCTTGAGATAAAAACGGAGTTTCAATTGCAACACCATCCAAAATTTTCTGTAGAGGGTGGACCTGATGCAGCTGAATTTTTCATAGAGTCCATTTAGATGATTCTTGATCACGTAAATAATATTCCTAAAAATAGAGTCAAACAATCGGCTTATATGTTGTGGGGTTAGGAAAAAAACTGGTGGGATGTTTTAGTCTATACATAGAGAGCTGATGGTATGACAATGAAGGATTTTTAGGAAAAGTTCCTACAACATTTCTATCTCGATATATTGAGGTAGGAGAAGGCTATAGAATTTATGTGGTTTACCCAAGGATCGATGTCAGTGATAGAGTATTCTAGACACTTCACTAACCGGCAATGCTTTGTTTTGGAGTTGGAAGGCTATGAGTCATCCATATAGAGACGTTTCCATGATAGACATTGAAATGATGTCCATGATCATGTAAATATATTCTATTTAAATAGGTTTGTTGAAGTAGAGGATTATATATTTATTTCAAAAGGGAACATTATGGAGGCTTATGGTGGTGGGTGTGAAATTACATTTAGGTGAACTAGTGGTGCATATTATAATGGTAGGAAGTGTATCTTTGGGAGTTTACACCAAGGTAGTAGTGGAAAGAGTAGTTAGAAGAGGGAACATAGTTTTTAGTGAAGTGAATGAGTATTATATTATTATTCCAGTAGGCTAGGTCACATGTTTGGAAAATAAAACCAACCACCAGTTTATTGATAAGAATGTAGAAAGGGGGTTCAATTAAAGAGGTTCTGTAGGAACACGTGATAGCTAGGAACATATGGTGGATCCATGCCAATTCCAAGTACAGAAAGGGGGTCAATTACCCAATATTGGGCAGGCATCTAGAGCGCACTGGGCATACCAGTAGTGGTGGTGGACGTGGAACACTGGGGAGAGAGCATCCATATAAATATGGTATTGCATTTCCAGTAACTCAGACTAGGACAGATGAAAAAAGGATATGTAATCTTCATACAATTCTATTTAAACTTGGAGGTGTTTAGGATGGACCATCGACTATTCGAAGTACGATCCATTTTTCATCCAAGATTACTAGTTCATTATTATATACATGTGCATCGCATTAATTTAGGTCTGCCCATTTTTTAGTTTTTTTGGGTCTAGTGGTGGAGTGTTTATGTGGGGTTTTTTTATTGATACACCATTAAGGGTTCGAATAGAAAATAGCAGGCAATGTAAATGGTGTTCTCTTGATTTTGGTGGGTGCCATTTCCTATGGGACTTTTTTTTGTATAAATTTTAGGTTTTTTATTTTATTTTGTGAATATATGAGTTAGTGTTGTACTAAACCATTACTGATTCTTACCATCGTAGGGTGACTTTAAAATCTCTTGACGAATACACTTATGTTCTTCATTGTGAATGGGATGTTTAGGTATGTCATGCAGGTCCAGTTTTTTAGTATTTTGGTAAACTCAAAGACCAAGTGGATTTTATTATGCTATATGATGTAGGAGTATATTATCTTATCTTTCATCCTCTGGTGGATTGGTTTCAAGATGTTTATCATGATGACTTCTCGAGGCTTCCCCTGAGAGAGATGGTGTGTTCACAGTAGAGTTTCTACTAGGCGGGAAACCAATTTCAATTCAGCAAATAGAATTGCATCGAAAAAAACCAATGAACAAAAAACATATTTGGATGACTTGGATAAAAAGGGAGACATTCGTTCTTGTAACTCACCATGGGGATCTCCTGGTTTGTTTTCCAAAAAGGCCAAAAAATCATTATGATTTTGTTTTGACTATAGGAAGATGAATCAAATGAAATTCAGTAATAGATAAAATCTCCATCTTCTATATGATCTATTTAACCAGTTGAGATATGCTTCAGTGTTCTCTATCATTAATTTGAGATCAGGGTATCATCAGTTGAGTTTGATAACTTTTGATCTACCCCAGACTTCTTGTAGGAGTAGGTATAGGTTGTTTAAGTTTTTTTTATTCCATTTGGGTTCACCAAAGAACCATCAGTACTTACTTCCCTAATGAATTTAATCTTTCACCCATATCTATATCATTTTGTATTTATCATTGTTGATGAAATATTGGTGTAATATAAGCCTCATGATGATTATGTTATACATCATGACATCTTCCTGACTTCACTAAGATAGCATAGGATATACACAATGCAATAAAATATTCCTTTTTGGACTGATATGACGCATTTAATTGGTCACAGAATCTCTAAAAAAGTTGTGTTAGTAAACTAGATGAACGTATAGGTAGTTTTATATTGCGAAAAACCCGATAGGTTTTATGATGTTTGATGATTTCTGGGTTTGGAAGGCTATTATTGATGGTTCATCAATGACTTATCCCATTTCAAAGAACCTCTTTCAGGATTATCCATGATGGGTATCAAGTTTTAGTGGTCAAGGTCATGTGGCAGTTCCTTCCAAGAGTTATAGAAGTTATTGACTACCATACTGATTATGATATTACCTATATTTGACAAAGGGAATATTGAATCTTGTGATTCATCTCATGTGAGTCTTGGAGTAGTGTTTTTTATTGATATTTATATCATCATGTTTGGGTCATGAATGATGAGGCCTCGTGAAAGAAACCTCCCTACACACGATCTTGAATTAGCTACAATGGTTTTTGTCTTTAAAAATTGGTGGTCTTACTTGTTGGGAGAGTTAATTACAGTGTATACAGATCATAAAATCCTTATCTACAACTTATCCTTGTGTAATTTGAATCCTCGACAGTATATATGGGTTGATTACTTGCAGTTTTTTAACATTGAGCTGATTTACACACCAGTAAAGTCAAGGAGTGTTGCAGATTCTTTGAGTGGGAAGACTCAAAATCAGGTCGTTCCAGAATGTAGTTCTAAGTATAAGATGATGGCATTATTTTATGATATGCATATGGAGGTGCCTAATTTCCAAGGAAAAATTAAAATTGGATCCTTGGAATTTTATTCTATGCTTATGAGTTAGATGAAGTTTATTTAGCATGAGGATTCAGAATTATTGGCTTTGAGGGAAAGTCTTGAAGTTGGGGAGTCACCGTCTGGTTGGACAGTTGGTGACGATAGGGTCATTTATGCTCCATGATTTTTTGTTGTACCAACATGTTTGAGGAAGAGTCGATGATTATGTTTCATGAATGAAAGTTGGTGATGCATCCTATTTTGAACAAAATGTATGATGATCATTTTATATAGTATCGGTGGCCCATTATGAAGAGAGAGGTTGCATGTTTCGTGGAACTATGCCTTATCTATCAGCAGATGAAGGCCAAACATTAGCGGATGAGTTGTTTGTTACAACCATTTCCCATTCTATAATGGAAGGGGATGATGTGACAATGTATTTCATAGTGGTTATCTTATGTATTCCATGGAGGATTGGTGTGATATGGGTAGTTATTGATCAGTTAACAAAGGAGGCTCATTACTTACTGATTCGAGAGATTTTCACCATGGACTAGTTGGGTGAGTTATATTTTTGGTAGGTTGTGAATTTTCACCAGGTACATTAGAATATAGGCTTAGATCATGATTCAAATTTTTCATCATGCTTCTATAAAGGATTACATATTGTTTCTAGAATCTAGGTTTTTTTTGTATGACTTTTCACCCACAAACGGACGGGCAGTAGGAGAATACCATTTCAAAATGAGAGGAAATTTTGATGTAATGTGTCTTATATGTCAAAGGATCATGGGAAAAACATTTTTCACATGTTACTTTTTCCTTCAACAATAGTTTCTAGGATACGATTTATATGGAACCATATGAGGTCCTTTATGAAAAATTGTCTTGATCTCCATTGTCTTGGAAGGAAGTTGCGAAAGAAGGGTTGATGGGGTCGAGTCTCTTGTAAGAAACTTTTGAATAGGATCAGTTGATTAAAAAATTCATGGATATGGTTCAGTGTAGTCATAATTCATATGCACATCATATTTTTAGACCTCTTGAGTTTGTGCTCGGTGATCATGTATTTCTACAGTTGTTTCCAAGGGTGGGTCACCATCGAATTCAGAAACTAGTTATGTTTTCACCCTGGTATGTGGGACTGTTTGGGATTATAGAGTGGATTGGGTTGGTGGTGTATAGATTTGAATTTCTTATAACAGTATATAGGTATATATGATGTCTTTCATGTGTCTCATCTGTGATGGTATCACCGTGACCCATATCATGTGATTGATGTTGAGGATGTTGAGGGTGAGACTGATGACTCTTTTTAGGAGCATCCAATTTGTATTGGGGATCGTATTGATAATGTATTATGAGGAAAGGTTGTGCCTTTGGTTTTATTTTTTGGGAATCATTGTAATTTTTACGAAGAAACTTGGGAGATATATTTTGATATGTATGCCCAGTCTCCCAATAATTTTTCTTTAGATGCTCAGGGATGAATGGATGTGTGGCTCTATGATAATATTTTATAGTGTGGGGAGGTCTTAAGATCCCAAACATCATGAAATTATGTTCATAATTAATTTTTTATTTTAATCGCTTAAATATTTAAAATTAAATGTTTACTAGGGTTTGAGGAAGCTCAGGGGTGTTTTTGAGGGTTCAGGACATGAAAGAAATAGAAATTGTTCCATCTAGTGCATGTTCTGTTGTTGGCACATGGTTAGAGTAAACTATGTAATGGGGAAGAAAAAAATCCATCCTTGGATAGAGGTATTCCACACGATTGGCACATAGTTTTTCAAAACCACGAAGTTCTCCCCATGTATCTATTTTACTTAACCCATCTTGGAGAAAGGCAGGTGCATAGTTTCTGCATGGTTTGGATTTCCATACGGCCAAACCGTGAACCCCATTAAAGAGTGAAAATTTTCCATTTCCCCCTCTGTATTTTATATTCATCTATTTGTATCCTTCCATTATTTTCTCCTCTAACTTTAGTGATGATCTAAAGCTCAAAAATCTTTCCTATGGCCAATCATTTTAATTTCTAGCCCATTAGGATTGCCATTGGGTGCATATCAATGTTTCCAATAAGGTTAATGCTCCTCATTAATCACTTCTTCAGATGTGTGATTGTGGTTTCATTCATCTTCTTTTGATTCCCTAATGCCATATTTTTCTACTGGATCTTAGTTTAGAGCTTCATAGGGTGGTTGAATTCGGATCTAAGGTTATGGTTATGTGAGTGTTTGTTTTCATATTCAAGGTTGATGTCTATAAGTTATTTCTCATAGACTTGTTTTCAATTTTCGCATGTTTGGTTATGATATTTCTTCACTCTTTATTTGAATTATATTCCTTAATTATTATTTGATAAAATGGGTTCCAAAATGTTGTTTATACCCCTCATGATCTCCATGGAATCCACTGATATTTTTTAGACCGGTTTAGGGCCACCCGTGGGATGCGATATCATTCCCAAACATGGAAAATTGTAATGTTAAGTATAGAGAGTCCTTATGTTTATATGTTCTCCATGATAAATATGTTGAAAAGATATTTTAAAATATAAAGAGACACTAATGGAAGTGTTTTCTAGTCACTAAAAATGGAATAAGTGATTTTTTGGAAAAAACAAAAAAAGGGATAAATGAAATAAATTGATTGGGAAAATTAACTTGTGAATTCTACTTTAAATTATTAAGTAGGATAAATATTGTAAAATGATTAACATGTTAAATGGATAAATGGATGTGAGTTGATTAATGGGATAACTAGGCTAATTTAAGGGAATTTTATAATATGATTAAATGGTTACAGAATATGGGAAAATAGTTAAGTGGGTTATCCATCTTCATTGGTGTGTCTGGTAGTGGTTTAAGGCCTAATGTTAATTTAGATTTTCAAAAATTATGGGATGTGAATGTTATGTTTATTTATTGAGTATTCTTTGTGACATGGTATATGTGGTAAATGGATAAATAATCATGTGATAATGGTTGGGTAATGTCGGATAATGGACTGAGGAACCTCCCAAAGGTTCGGGTGGACTAAGGATCTAAACCCCACCCCTATAATGCATGTTTTATAGAGTTGTAATGAGGATCTAGGCCCCTAATAGTCATGTATGATGTGACCACCTTGACTGAGGCTCCACTGTTTATGTGTTGTAATGGTTTTTTAATTGTTTTTCCCTAGTGGGATAGGTATCGAAACCTAAACCCCAAATCACTACAATTAGTCTACCTAGGCCATTGTGTAAATGATATAGATGCCCATCCCGTGGAAAAAATGATGAAATTGGAAATGGTGAATATTGTTATCCAACGAAACATGATTTGTCTTTTGTTCATCATGTAATTTATTTAGTAATTTCATGCACTATCTGTTTAGAGTGGATATTTTGTAGACATCATTAGTTGTGGCTAAAAATTTGTACACACACCTTGATAATGCTTCCATTTGGTACATGAGCAGATTTAATGGTTTTAGCTCCTGACAAGGGAAAAGGCCATATGATAGGAATTTGGGTTGGGCTGTGGATTTTCATTCATGAGTATTCAGACATGGAGTTGGGGTCAATTTGGGGATACATCTATTTTTTCTTATTTAGGGTTTCCCTCACATTTTTAAATGTTTGTGTGATGTGTCATATTAATTTTTTAGATGTGGTTTTTACCCAGTTTTGGAAAAATGGTTGGTAGTACATGCGTATTGGTTTTTTTTTATGTCTACTTTTTTTACTGTTATTATGTATGGTGGCATACTCTAATAAAGAGGGTATACTCTCCCCACATGTTTATTTATACCCTTACTACTAATTAGCAACCTCTGGAATACGAGGAGGAATGCTTGAGTTCATGTGGTGACCTGACTCGGGGGACCGGTTAGTGTCATCATATTTTGGGACGTTACACCCTACACCCTCTTCCAATATTAGAGGGGCACATGAATAGAAAATAGAAAATATATTTTTACATGGGAGACCATATCTTATAATTTTCTTTAATAGTTACCCAATACAACATTGCAAATATAACTAGTAATTTTTATCTATATAAATGAATAAATATACTCTATAACAATAATGTATAAACCAAAACAAACAAAATTCTATGCACCATGAAAATATGTGATTGGTTTCTAAAATAGAAGTAACACTACACTATAAAAAATGTGTGTACAACATGAGCATAATACCTCAAAGTAGGGGAACTTGAGAAGAGACACAATGTGCCCCAATAATCCAAGGAATTTAGAGAAGGGTTGACTATCATTAATATTAACTATTACATACCATCATGTGTCGTCAAGAATCTTCTTTTTATAAAAAAAACTCCAACACCAAGATTACCAATTTCATCTTCATAATTTATATTTTCTACAAAGACACAACACTATTGGGCCCAAGTAAAAATGGATTTGATTATACAAATATAATTTGTTAAAATCCTTCAAATAATAAACAGTTGAAAAAATAACTAGGAATATAAAAAAAAAATTATAATAGTAACTGGAATAAAAGGAGAAACATAAATTCCCAAATATAATCTATAGGAAAGAGACACTGAAATATAGGTATGTTTATTATCACAATATTTCATTTATATAAATAATCCTATCAATCATGTATCCAGGGGAACATAGGTTAGTGAAAGACCTGGTGGTTATTAATTTTACAACTTATCTATAAGTTACAATTTTTTTTATTATGGATGATGATAGAAAGAATTCGTAAAAATATATATTCTAACTTCTTAAAGATCACATGATGACGGAACCCATGAAAATCATATAATTCTTGTAGTCTAATCAATATAGCCCTATAAAACCCTCTAATCACTACTCTAGAACTAATGAGTGGGGTTTTTCCTCATAAGATCAATGTACATTTATTAACACAAATGAGATTTATAGAATCCAAAACCTTGAATGATATCTATAGTACATAGAGTAGTATAACAATACTCTCTAACACCTTCCATTTGTGTAACATAATATACTAGAAACAGTAATGTTGGACTTACACCATGATAGAAGACACTTTAGTTTAGTGGGTCATAAACAACAATATAGGAATTACACCCCCATATTAAAAATATGATTCAAATTTAGGGTTATAAAATTTATGATAGGATTACATGGTGTCTATCACGATAAGAGGGATACATACTTCATTGTGTATAAGGTAGACCAACACCCCATCTGTAACACCCTATACTAGAAAAAATTATTGGGGATGAATAAAGTGATAGTACAATTATATGAATCCTTGATCATTAAATACAGGGAATAAATTCCAAGTGTTTAAATTATCATTTGGGGAATAAATACCCTTACACAATGCAACTTATTACAGAAAATATTCAACAGTATAAAATAAAAACATGACATATTATAAAAGTAAAACAAAATATAAACCCAATAGGCATAATATAAAATAACCATAATAATAATCAGAGGCATAATAATAATAAAAACAAAAAATATAAAAACCCATTATAAATAATTTTTCCTAATTCACTTATGTTTTACCCCAACCGAATCCACTTTAATAACATATCCAAACTCTAGAGTCCATAGAACATGCATGTGGTATAATTATTCTCTACTAGAAAAGTATTATATCATCCCCTTACATTTTTCATGGTAAACAATTTATAAATATATGCCACGTTTAATATGCAGGGATGAGTATACGATGAAATAGTTAAACCCCAATACATCCCATACACATCACTTGAATAAGTAAAAGTTATATCATAATGAAAAAATACATTTCAAAAGATGATAATGTTATAGGAATGATGGAATAAGATAAAAATAAATTTTATTTGAATATAACAAAACACATTAAAGTATATAATGTCATGACCACACACAACCATGGAATTCCCATACATTGAAATCAGATCCCATATTTCTATTGAATAGTCCGACCTTGCTTGTAGAACCCATCATTTCATACTAAATTTGTCACTTGGAACCATAATCTAGAGTTCCTATAAATTGTGATGATAGAATATTTTGGTTCATCAAGGCCCAAATATGAATAATTAACCTAATATACCTATTTTAATTAAAGTATATCACATAATAAACATTCCATTGAAAATAAATTCCAATTTGAGCATTCCATTAGACACGTTTGAGACTAAAAAATTTCCATAACACCCATAGTCTCTAACATTTTGAGGATGAAAATACAAATGGTGGGGATAATTTGAATCACTATATTTTAGTTATTTACTCATATAGATGTTTTTAATGAAATTAAGGGGTTTATATGAGTCTTTTTATGTTTTATAGTTTCGCTAGATGTTCTTAAAATCCACTAAAACATTTACAGCAACTATATAACATAAAAGACTCATATAAAACACTTAATTTTAATAAAACCATCTATAAGAGTACATAACTAAAATCTAGAAATTATAATTCTCCCCACCATTTGTATTTTCATCCTCAAAATGTTGGAGACTATGAGTGTTCCGGAAATTGTTTACCATTGATCTAACATGAGATTCACTCATTCACATTTATCTACTTGTACATGACCAAGATTTAATGGTAATCACACAAAAGATAGATTTCTTCCACGTAAGTGGTTTTCTTGTCATTCCAGGTTTTGAATTAGGGTGTGATATAATAACATATCAGGATTATTAGTCACATGGTCCTCACTAATAACATGGTCGGGTCTAGGTTGGTACTTCTTTATTTATGAAAAATATAAATCCTTTTGAATGGAAATGAACCTCAATGTTAGTGGTAAATTATAAAAAAATATCTAATATATTAAATACCTTAAAATACCTTAACATATTGAGTTTCTAACATTACTTGTTTACCCAACCAACAATTCCCCATATTCAATTAACATCAAAATAATACACCATAATCAAATTGAAAAAAAAATAATGTTAGATAGTGATTATTTAAATAAAATTTATTATGTCTCTTCATCATTTTCATACTTTTCTTAATCGTATGTATCCTCTCTGTAGTCTAGAACACAAGGTTTGGTCCAATTAGCAAGGTTTCCTGGGATTCTATCCAACAAAGTGTACATTGATATGGAAGACTGTAAAATTATTTATATGGGGCCATATGTACCATGACTAATAACTATTGTAATAATAAATTTCCACCATATTTAAATGTTCTTTCCATAAATCACCAATAACTATAAAAAATGTCTAAACATTTCATCCAATGTATTAATCATTTGATCTTTATGGACATCTATTTAAGGTTTATATATTATACTTATATATAGGTGGGTTACAGGGGTTTTTTTCATTGTCCACTAAAACCATGATGTAAATCTATTATATAAATAAAAAAATAGAAATTAGTATGCCATGAAATTTTACTAGCTCTTTAATATGGTGTTATATCAATTCATCTACTATATTCTTCTTCTTTGTTGGAATGATATATTCCAACATTGTGACCTCTTTTTCTACTAGCCAATTATTGTCATGATTCTCTAGCGTTCTCTTTAGACAAGAAAATAATTCCATATAAATTTTGTCTTAAATCTATAAGGTTATGGTTAATGATTGTAATATTCCATTTGTTCGATGATGTTTGACCTTCCCCTATTGAAAATGGAGACATCTCAAAACATAATAATTTATTTTCATCCTCATACCAGACTAAAATAAATGGTGTGTCATTGACCAGTACTTATTCTAGAAACCTTAGTGGACAACCTTATTTTAATATCCATTATAATGAATAAGTTACTCTTAGAAAAAAGGAGGAACTATTATCCAGTCATGAAAATGAAACATGGAATTTCGATCTTGTATAATTCCACCAAATGTATCTTTGGCATAGAATTATTAAATCATTGTATAGTAATATGTTTCTAAATATTGGAACTCCTTGAATTGTTCAAACAAGTCAGTAATAAGTTTATCCATATATTAAATCACAAAATCTTCTCAATCAATGCATTCCATGTGCATGTAAAAATTTATATGTAGTAGTTTCTATTAGATTCAATATTCTCTAACCATTTGGTTGTATGAATTTTGACTTCATGAATCATCCACTAAATATTATTTTTTAGTTCTATACACCAATTCAAAAAAGAACATATAAATATATTACATACAATAAAATTTTTTCAAGGTAATGTCTTATTGTGGGAAAATTTTACTCATCCTTTTATGATCTATGAAGTCTATGAATGTTTCAATAATGAGTTAGTGGAACCATGTTATAAAATCATAAGCCACTGTGACTAATTCTAGAGAATTCATTGGTTTTTTCATTTCATGTATCAATAAATTTCATGATCTAAAACAATAACTTTTTCTACTTTGTGTAAACACAAACCAATCCTCATCAAAAAAACATCACAAAGGGAAACATATCCCTCCACTATTGCTCTAATTATAAGCACTGGATTCAAAGTAATATAATCCCGGAATTACTATAAATACTTTACATTATCGATAATCTAACATAATGGAATACACTTCCTTATGAACATAAACATGGGATAATTTAGACATGGGAAATCATAGAAGAATCCATTATAAAATTCTACCACTCCAAAAAAACAATATATTTCAAATAAATTATTTTTTTCCATGAAATATTATATTTTTTTCATTGATAAAATGTTATTTATATTTCATAAATAATGAGTTCATGGAAGAAAACATATTACATCATGAAGTCAGACATTGGTAATTATTCCCATGTATGTTGGCCTAGTAATGTTTGAAATACCAACAGAAAGTTCATTTCATGGTAATATTCTATATGATACTACAATAAGATATCATCAATGAATACCACAATGATAGAATTTATGAATCATTGATAGATATTATTCTTATTGGATATAAAAAATAAGGTATTGTTTTTTAGAGTGTAGGTAATGATGAATTATTTATAAACATTGAAATAGGTTCAAGAAACTCTCAAAGGGATATCCTATTTTTTGAATTTATGTTCATGGTACATCAATTGGATATCTATTTGGTAGAAACACTTGTATCCCTTCAACTAATAAAATATATCATCAATTAGAGGAACAGGATATTTATTCATCCACATAACTAGAATCAATTTATAATAATTTAAAAAAATTAGAATTTTGGCATCCTATTTCTGAAACAATACATCATGGGTGGTGCAAAGAAATGGATTTGCTCTTATAAACCCCATTACATTGTAATTATTCCATTTGGGTCTTTATCTATGCATATTCCTTTGGTTATTTGATATAAAATATATGTGAAATAGACATTATTACTAGGAGTATATTAATAGATAATTCAACTTACCTTTTAGGTGCTAGTCCAAAGAAGTTTTCTAGAAAGATTATAGGGTATCAATTTACTATTCACTAAAGATCTATATATTTATTTTAATTAATATACCCTAATGTGATCATTTAAAATTGAAATTAGAATGTTAAATACACTATGAACCAAGGTTATGATATTCTTAAATCCATATATGACTCCCCATTGAATAACTAAACTACTTAATCCTGATATGTAAAAGTTACTCATCTAGCATAATAGTCGATATGAGTTTTCGCTGATACTAGCCAATATGATCACATGGTTAAATAAATAGTGACCATATATAAAATTAAAATCTCCCCCAAAAACTGTATAGATTCAAGGGTGATGAAATGTGAAAAACTTTTAAATAACAAAGACTATAATTTCCTAATAGGTACATTGATTATAAAAACATGAGTCATAATTTCCAAAGGTAATTCCAGTTTGATTTCTACCTTATAGGAAATAAAATAATTCGACTCATTTGTCTTAGAAAAAACATTCACTATAATATATCCATGAAGAGTAATACCATGCACTATTGAGACAGATACTTTCTCATTTAGATAAATATCCATAGTTTCCAAAAGCTTCCATTCATCTCTTAGAAATGTTTTCTTACCTTATGGTGACTCATTTCATGATGAGGTGTCATTATATTACTATAATCACCATGATTAAGTTTAATTTGGGGGAAATAAATAATCTAGGGAGACCATCTAGGTTAAATATGAGAAGCATATGATGAATTATAACTACCTCCACAAGTTTAAGTTAAGACATTTTGAAAATATCAATTAACATACACCTTTCATCTATTATTATTATTGGCTAGAGTGAGTATCTCAATATGGGGTGAATTGAGTACACAATATAATTTTATATTTAAAAATAATAAATTTGAAATCCCCAAATTAATTTAAAATGTCCATGTTAATCAACATTGAATATCATTACAAGTTTTAATCATTCAAACTTATTATTTAATATTGATTAGTTCTTGAGTAAAAAATAATCAATATAACTTATTCATTTGAAAAAAATTACTTATTTAACATATTATAAATATATTAATAATTATTAAATATTAATGTATTAGTTTTTGTTTGGATAAATTAGTTTCAACTTTAAAATTATAAATAATGTAAAAAAACACATAGCATAAATTTGAAACAATATATTTCTCCTTAAGCTAATACACAGTTCTCTCCACTTAGTGATCACCTACAACAATGTAGTTATTATAAAAAACAAATTGATCTTCAAACTTGATTGATAATTACAAAAGTTTGTAACATCCCATGTCACACAATACCTCTTCCACAATTATGCATGGGAGTAAAAATGAATAGGACACACCTGGAACTTTACAACTATTATTTGTGGGAATATGTGTGTAATATGTTTTCAAAGATATAAAGTATCTTCAAGTATAATATAGGAGATATTGTGTGTGTGTGTGATAAAAAAGATTATGCGCACAATCTACTCAAATTATAATGAAAATAATAGATAGAACTGAACAATCTTAAATTGGAGATATTTAAATGCCTAGTCTTTTGTAATGAAACTCATGAATTTTGATTTGATTATGTAGTCAATCTGGGTGAGGTTCTCATGAAATATTTATGAAAACATAGTGTTTCTGACACTTTTTATTCACTGGAGGAAAGAAACAGATTTGTATGAGCTCTAATTTCCTCAATCAAGGGTATTTAGGATGTAGCAGTTCAGCTCGATGTGTGTGTTCAGCAAGCATGAGCTCCTAGCTAGATAACAATCTTCTTTACACATTTTTCTACAACACATGAGGGATTCTGCTTCACATTTACAAGAAATATTATCTATAATATATAGATCCTCTCTGCTTCCTCGTAATGTTCTTATGACACTTACATCAATGCATTAAGTTGAACATTTAAGAAAAAATAATTAAAAATGTAATTGGAATTAACTTCAATAATATTGTTGTTTGAATAATTTAAGTCAAAAAGAGTATAAGTTATGAAAATAGTAGAGGTGTATTAAAATTTAAGATCAAGTCTGGAATCATGAAAGTTATGGAGTATCGAAGTTTAGCAGTGTCTATTTATAATGGTGGAAAAATGTTGGATGTTTCTTGTACATTACCAAATTTCATGTCTAGTGGAAAACCCTCCGGTAGTGAGTCATCTGGGGAAAGTTCATCCTTCTGGAAGTAGGATAAGAGGGTGGTATCTCACAATTTACCAAATTTATGTTCTAGCGACATGACATCTTGGCAGAGATATATCCTATAGGTTACTCATACTTTATTGATTTTCTACTCTAGTGGTGTATCATCTGATAGTGTCTAAGACATACTGAGATATCCATGCGGGCTGTGACTTATGGACAACAATAAAACATATGTGATGGTGTCTTCGAAGTTTCAAAAAATTTACTTGGAAGAGACTCATATACAATGGTGTCATGACATCAATGTTGGCTCATATATAGGGAAAATTTCATCCCCCATCTCAGAATACAAGATCTATAAAAAGAAACAAAAAACTCATTAATATCCTTAGAATCATGAATATTTTATCATTAAAACTATGAGGTTAAAAATATACCCATTTCTAATGATCACAAATCATGGAATCAATGGTATCATAGATATAAAACATGACCTCAAATATAAGATAAAAAAATTCAATTCAGGACTTATCATCCGTAGTATGTTCAGATGGTATCAAAGATGAATAATAAGAAAATAAAGGTAATTATGAAGTACCAAATGTTAAGAGGTTGAAAAAATAAGATCAAATATATGATAAAATAATCTCAATAAAAATAGTAATAAATTCTATATTGTTTTACCCCTTTTTATTATCAAAATTTTAGTACATAAATTGAAAGAAAAAAAAGACTATAGAGTAAGAATAAATAAGAAAATCACAGTAATATTCATCTAAAGAATTCAGATTTGTGTTTATTATAAAGTTATTACAAAAACAATATACCGAAAAAACATAATTTCAACTTCAGCAGCCTCATGGTTGGGTATAAGAGTCTGTTTTTTCTTTTCCCTTATATTGGGATTTCTCTACGCATGAAATATTAGAATCTAAAGTTGTTTTAGTCAACATAGAGGGAATACCAGTAGTTCGTATAACTATTACATGAGAAGGATGATCCTCTATAAGATTAACTATCCTCAGTTGTCTCAAATCTTAGGTAGGAGGCATAAGGAATGGTTGAAACATGGAAAGTAATGATTTATGAAGATCCCTAGTAACTTCTGGTCTAAATGATAACTGTGGAGTAATTGGAATAGCTTCCTGAGTAACAACTATAGTGACATGTAAATGAATAAATCACATCATTATATTTATAAAATTCATTATAATTTATCCACCCCAATCCATGGTACTAACAAAATCATCATTTCCTTCCATAATCCAAATCAACACAAGATTCATCTCCTTCAATTTTCTCATGTGTTCTTTAAAATATTCAGTAACATAGGGAATCCTCAAATTTTGCAGCTAATAATTTGAAATTACCATCCACTTCAAGATTTTTGTAGACACTTGATAGATAATAATTCATATATTTTTTGATACTCTCCATATCAGCTTTGATTTAATTGGAGTAAGAGGTAATCAGTTTAAGTATACCGTCACTATTATATCTTATTCTACTTGTGGTTTATTGGGAGGATCATGCAAAACACTTGAGGCACTAGCTGATGCAGTTATAAATTATTCTCTAATAGTAAATAAGATCACTTGAGTGTCAAACACTAGACGAGTTGGAGAACTGGATATAGAAGCCACTGAGGTAATATTTTCAATTCTTTTAAGCAGGGCATCTATACTAGCAGCAAATGAAGACTAAATTCATTCAATAACAGACTTCATGGATTATAGATCATCATTTATCCATTTATTCTCAATTTCTATCTCCTAGATTTCATGCATCATTTTATGTTGGATATGATGAATTACCAATTCAAATAGATATCTAGCATTATCCTCACAATGATTGATAAGGATAGGTGGTTGATTATAAATACACCGACTAAAATTTGAAATCATTTTTAACAAATACTACCCAAATAACCTTTTGTGACTACACCCACAAGAACATTGGGAGGATATAGAGTAACTTTTCATGTGATGGAGGTCTCATAGAGGAAAAAATTTCCAAAAAATCTCCAAATTATAATTATCAATCATATATCCCTTAGGGTCTCCTTCATTTCAAACCTAAGGTCCACCATCTTTTAGTGGAATCTTAGAGAATTTGTCTCATTCTTCAGTCATGGGATCAAACCCACTATCTAAAGAATTAGAAACCAAATCTTCAGTAGTAGATTATGAAACAATGGTAGAAACAATAGCAGAAGGTGCCATAATATGTGCAGGTGCAAAGGTATAAGGAGTTTTAGTAGCTATTTTATCACACTCGAAAGCATCAGTCTCTTCACTAACTGACACTCCTTCCATCTAGAAATCATATTTTTGAACACTTTATCACTTTAAATTAATGTTTTAGCCGACAACTGGTTCAATTTCGACATGGATGTCTACTGGAGGCTCATCACTATCCAAAACAACAAATTCTTCATCAATGAATTTCTCAAATAAAACCATTTCTTTTTTATCTTTCTCAGCCACAATTTTGTTCTACAATAGAAATAACACCCCTCAACTCAACCAAATAAAGAATCATAAAATGTCTTACCATCACCAATGGAACTCATTTCAGTTCCATCAACATCCTTATCCTTTTGATGTAATTCCAAATATGGAAATTTCTCCCCTTAAACAAGTTCAACTTTCTCTTTAAACGTCGGGTCCACTTATTTAGATACATCTAGTTTCCCAGAAAATTTACCAGGTGAATAAAAAATATTTGGAGGCATATCAAAATATTTCCTTCTAATTCTTCCTTCTAAGGAATCTTTTTCAGAGTCTTCATCATTATCATCATCACTTACATTCCCATTTTCATGATCATCCTTTTTTCATTATACACATCATCCTCTTCATCATCAGATTCTAAAATACATTTAAATTTACCCTCACCAGAACTTATGTTTCCTCTTCATCACATTTAACAAACGTTTCTTTTTTTGGTAGTCTTTTAGGTGGACTAGTAGATCCATATGTAATCAGTGGTGATTGAGGTGAGAAGTATGGGTCACTACCATCATCAACAAGTAATTTTTTTGTTCAACTTATCCTTTTGTAACACCCTCTTCTTAATCATCATAGTATTATAAATCCTCATCGGGATCTAGAACGGGATCAAAAACATCTGTCAGTCTTATATGATGATCCATTGGGTTAAATTATGTATACCAATTCTTACAATCTCTAACCCAATATATTTTCCTAGGGTTAGAGATAATTTTCATCCTTGAACAGATATCTATTCAAATACAGAAATGAACACACTCTGAAATTGTTTCATCATTCTCAGCAACTAGACACATGGACTTTGACATTAAGAAATAAGATTTATAAAAATCACAGAGATGGATCTCAAATTTGCCTTTTAACATATCAGACATATGAACCATGAGATACCTATATAGATTTTTCATATGAAATCATTTTTTAAGACAAAGAAGATACAATTTTTGGGATCTCATGCTAAAAAATAACCTTTCCTAGGTCATAGCATGTATTTTATAAACATAACCAAGAAGTTACACTCCCCATACAACTACGAGGGAACATGTATTCTGGTTAACTCATTACCAAAATAGTCTATGAGGGAATATTCATACATAAAAAAGTTATTTTCCTACGGAATAAATCCTTGATAATAAAAATAAATTCCTTCACGGGGTACACCCAGACACTTGGCCCAATGTTTTCAAGAAAATACAACTTTGTGTCCATTTACTTGGTCTCTAATCTAGTACACTTATTCATTTTTAAAACCACACTAAAAATTCTATAATAAGAGATACATAAACCTATATTGAAAGAAATATAATTTGAGGAAAAACAATCTATCCATCATAGGTTCTTTAGAACATTCAATACAGTATACTTACTAGAAAACAACCACTTTTCTTCAACTTCCCTTTCAGCTACTATGATTCTATTTATAAGCTCGTGGTTAACTGGTACAATTGGTGTAGGAACACTTGGACTAAATTTTTTCCCTCTTAAATTATCATGAATCATTTT
This sequence comes from Viscum album, assembly GCA_963277665.1. Taxonomy (NCBI): domain Eukaryota; kingdom Viridiplantae; phylum Streptophyta; class Magnoliopsida; order Santalales; family Viscaceae; genus Viscum; species Viscum album. Next base: position 1,703,455,333 of record OY728143.1, on the reverse strand, counting down.
AATAATTATATGAAGTGAACATCATCATTGTCATGTTGATCAGTTCAAACTGGTAATCTTGGTCCAAGGTAAAGGTAGACAAATGTTGGGAGAAGAGAGGTTTCTCGTGGCTCAAGAGTCTCATTCTAGGCTCGAGGTGTGTAGGAAATAGACATAGTTTTGTCTTTATATCATTTTTTATTTAGGTATATTGAAAAAAATCAAAATAATAGTAAAAATTTGAATTTGAATTTGTCTTCGGGGAAAATTACACATTGCTTCATGGAAATAATATAAATAGAAAAAATAAACTATTGATTCAAAATATAAGAAGCATAGAAATTATAAATGCAATGAAAAATAAATGTTGTTTAAATAAAAAATAGTTTGTTAACCATAATGGTGAGACAACTACAATAGTGAGATAAACACAATGGTGTGCCACCCAACGGTGTGTCACACAATGTTGTGTCCCCCAACAGTGTGTCACCCAAAATTAAACATGACAAAAATTAATCATTCATAACTCGTATTTTATATAGCTAATTCTTTCAAAATTCAAAGTCTTAGTAAATAGATCAACTAACTATTGTTCTATGCTAATAATATGAAGAGTTATATTACCTTTTTCGAAGTGATACCTTAATAAATGATGTCTTATATCAATATTATTTGTCTTATAATATGATACATGATTCGTAGAAAATATTATAGCACTTGTGTTATCACAGTTTATGGGGGTAATACAGAACTGATATCCATATTCTAGTTATGTGTGTCCCATCAGCAAAATTGTTTCACAATAACTACCAACAACTATGTTTCTGGGTTTAGCAGTAGACAATGAAATATAATTTTTTTCTTACCACACCATGAAACTACTGACTAGCCTATGATGTGACATGTTCCATATGTCCTTTTTCAATCTAACTTACATCCACCAAAATCAAAAAAAGAATAACTACCTATAATAAAATCCTATACATTATGTTAAAACAATCCAAAATTGGTTGTATACTTGTGTTATTTGGAAATTATTTTAACATCATTTATGTGTGACTCTTTTGGGTTTTCATAAAAGCAAGAACACATATAAACACAAAAAATTATATAAGGAGGACTATTAGTAAGGTAGATAAGACTTGAAATCATGCCTCTATAAAATAAATTATCCACCTATTTCCTAACATCATAAAGATACAATTTTCAGGTATTAATCATAAGAGTATCACTACAGTTAGTTATATAGAAGATAAACGGTTTTATAAGCTCTTTTACATTTTTACATTTATTTAAAATAATTCATTTTTTATTTTAAAAGATCTTAAATCCATTAATAAATTTGTGTTCACCCATAAAAATCATTTCAAATTAATTTTCCATCATTTTAGGAAAAGAAATACAATGTGAGTTTCTTTAAGATCCAATTAAAATATCACCTATATATATTTTTACTACTAAAAAACTCTTTTAAATTCATTTAATGAAAGAGTAGGGTCATCTATACAATTTGAAAATATTTTTGAAATAAGAAAATTTCTAAGCCTATCATACCAACCTCTAGGTGCCTATTTTAAACAGTATAACTATTTCTTCTCAAAACATGAATAGGAAAGTGGAGATTCTAAATAACCAAGTGTTTTTATATAAAAACATCCTAAACTATAAAACTATTCAATAATACACTCTTTATATCCATTTGATAAATACTAAAATGTATATGTATTTCATAGGTATTTAGGATTCTTATGGACTGAAGTCTGACTGTTGGGGAAAAGGTTTCCTCATAGTCAATCCCATATTCTTAACTATTACCTTGTACAAAAAGAATATCCTTGTTTATAACTATAGTACCTGAGTCACCAAACATGTTCCTCAGCACCCATTTGGTGACAATATTCAATGTGGCATTGGGTCTATATAAAAGTTCCCATACTTTTTTTCTTTTAAATTTATTCAATTATTATTTCATTTATATTACCCAGAAGTCAACATTAGTGTCATCATTATTGTTCATTTGTTCATGTTGAGACAAGAATGATTGACGTTCACCTTAATTTCATTGAGAAGCAATAGTTTTTGTTACTATATCTAGGCCTCCTACACCATAGTCTAAGGGGTGATACTTATGGGGTCTAATTGATATATGGAATGATGGATTAGTTAATTCTATATTTTCAAGTTCTAATTCTATAAGTGCTAAGTGTTCTTCAAAACTGGATTATTTTACAACTATTTGATAGTATAATCAAAATGTTTGGAATTTTAATTTGAATTTGATAAATCGTACTCATTGTTTTCTAGGGAGATCGTAGGCTCATGTGGATCCATTTCATCATTTTTCACATGAACATATTTTTGCATAGTTTTGGACTCCTTAATGAAAACTCAATAATCTTTTCTAGAGGATGAAATTCCTAAGAATATTCATTCATTACTTTTATAGGAAAATTGTCCAAATTATCCTTAGTGTTAACCATAAATAATTTGAAACCAAACACTCTAAATTAATTAATATTATGTTTCCTATTATTCTACAGTTCAAAAGGGGTTTTCTTAATAATAAGTGTGATTAAGACTATGTTTATAACATAGTTGGTTGTATTGACAGCTTCATCTAAAAAAAATATAGGTAAGTCAAACTCATTTAACATGAGCCATAATATATCGTCAAAATTTATATTTTTCCTCTCAATAACTACATTATGATGATGGTTCTTAAGAGTGTAGATTTTATGTGTTTAGCCATTATGTGAGAAAAAACGATTCAAAATCACAATTTTCAAACTCATGGCCATGGTCACTTCATAAGGTCCTAATTCTAAGTCCACTCTTATTTTCTACAGACTTATCGTACATTGGTAAAGTAATAGAAAGCTTCAATTTTTTGACATAGAAAGTATACACAAGTGTAACTAGTGAACCCCTCTACAATAACATAAGCATAGTGCTTCCAATTTAATATATAAACTCAAGAAGTTCCAAACAAACCATGTGATCCAACTCAAGGGTTTGAGATGTTGACACATATTTCATTGATTTAAAATAAACATTGTGTTGTTTACATTTTTTATTGGGGTTATATACTTTATGAGTTTGGATGTCCAAAATAGGTATATCCCTAAATATCCCTTTACTAGATAGCTTTTTAAGTGGGTGAATGTTTCATTGGCCAAGTCTCCAATTTTGATGCAATGATTCTTTGTGAAAGGAACTTACATATGAATCATTTTGAGAGACTAATAAGTATAAATCAAAATAATAAATATTAACATTTTTTTAAGGATGTAAATATTAAAAAAAATTGAGAATAAAATTCATTGTAAGCATTATTTTAAAACATAACATAAAATATATCATCACAAAACATGTAAATATTAATTAGGTTAAACTTTAAACCATATGAAAATAAAACTACATAATTGAAAAATGATTTGTGGTTACCAATTCGGCCAAGGAAGATGATTTTTCCTTTTTCATTGTAACCAAATGTGACATGACCACCGTCAACCTTAATAAGGATATTGAATCATGAATATACACTTTTCATATGTTAGGAAAAAAAAAATCAATATACTATATAATCTTATAGGAGTTATTCAAATAGTTTTCCAACAAGATAATTTTATTCCATGAAATGACTTTTGTACCTATATCTATTTAGATCTAGAGATGTTAGTAATAAAATATTAGGGGACCCAAATTTTTCTAATTATATTATTTTAAACATATTGAATACTTTTAGAAATAAAAACTCTATTGGGTCCTTTAGAAAAATAGTTTACAGAAGATGTCTTTAGTTGTGATTTAGGAATAGAAGTCCTCTTTGTTATTTTTCTCTGTCCAGGTTGATATCCAATTCCAAAAACATATATAAGTTAAACATGCTTACCTAAAATCCATATAATCTTTTATCTACCATTTTTAAACATTCTTGGTCTTTCATTAATTTCTCATTGAGAGTTTGAGTTCAATATTCTCTATGAGTATTTGAGTATTTTTTCATTTTTTAATAGGTAGTTCAGATTTTCTATTTACTATTAGAGCAAGATGTATATTTGGAGTTTTATACTTATCTTTTAATTTATTAATAGTGAACTCCATCATGATATAATATTAAAATAATTACTCATTTGACATATTAACATCATAATTTTTTATTTTTAAAGACAACATAATTATAAAAATGTGGCACAACATATTCATAAGGTAAATCAGATAATTAAAGTACCATAGAAATATTTAACTTGAAACACATAATTGCTTGATCTGAATTTTCTTCAGTTGTATAGTCTGAATCACTAGATCTATCCTCAGATGCATTCCAGGTGGATTTCTTATATTCCTTATATATATTATCCTTTTCATCATATTTCTTATTGAGTTTTATCTTTTCATAGAATGATTTTATATAACCTTTCCTCTTAAATTCATAGTAAACAACCTATTTTGGATCACCATCCCCCTTCAAGTATTTCTTCCATGTTACTTTAGAGTCATATTTTCCTCTACAGTTTTGTATTCTGAAAAAAAAAATCTTCATATAAATGTTCATAAATATTCTTTCTAGATGATCCCTATTCTTATCACTATCTTTTTGAGATTTATTATTACTTGATTTAGTATCATGTATATTTTATTTTTCCCTTTTCTATGTGTTCAGATGCAGTAGTCTTGTGAGGATACTGATTTTTTTAGGATATTTATCCTCTTTAGGGTTAACCATTAGCTTATCTTCATATATAATAATTTTACCAATCATATCCTTTACTAGAAGCTGGAAAATATCACAAGATTCTCCAATGGAGACATATTTGCCTCTCCATTTTTTAGGTAGACATCTGAGTAGTCACATAATCTGATTCTTGAAAAATATAATATTTCCAAAAGAGCTAATTCTATTTACAATATTATTTAACCTAAGAAACATTTCATAAATAGGTTCATCAAGCATTATTTTAAATGTATCATATTTGATAGTATAGGTGTTAAGAATTATCTCCTTGACATTAAAATTTCCCTCATGAAAAACATATAGAGAATCCCAAATCTCATAAGAAGTTTTACATAAAGATACTCTACTAAACTCTTTATATTTTGAGGCATAGTATAGGGCATTCATAGTGTCATAATTATTATTGTATGCAAACATTTTTTTTGTCATCCCACACATTTCTATAAGTGTATGGTAGGTCATATTAATCTTCTATTGAAGACCAAATATCAAAGCACATACTTTCTATATGCATTGTCATTATAATTTTTCATTTAGCATTGTTATTTATATAAAAGAAAGTAGGTATGTCTGAGAATAACCTTCTTGATGATTATCCATTTTAAGAAAAAAATTCATAAATAACATAAACTTTAAATCATTAATGTAGAACTAAAACCATAGTTAAAAATATTTTGAAAACATTATTACTAAAGGAAAGCCTTTGATACCAAATATTGGTTGGAGTTAGAATCTCAAGAGTGGGGCTGAATTGAGTTCCTAATAAAAATTAAAATAATATCTATTTAAAATGGATTAATTTGAAATCATCCAAGTAATTTAAAATCTACCATTTAATTAATATAGCAGATCATTATATGTTCTTATCTTTAAAAAGGTTTCATAAAGGTTGATCAGTTCTTAGGTAAGTAATATAAAATATTACATAATCAATTGAAAAAAAATCTAAAATTAAATATTTTAAAAAAGAATAATAAAGACTAAATAAAAAAGTATTAGTTTTTTGTTTTGTTTAAATGGTTTTAGTTTTTAAGGAGGAAATAAAGTGAACAAAAACACGTAGTCAAAATTTGAAATAAGATATTCAGTCTCAAATGGAGTCTTAGTACTCTCTACTTGGTGATGATCTTCCACCAAGAAGTTTATGTAAATAAAAAAATTAACACAATTAGGATTGGGTTTTGCAATATTTTACAACTTCCTGAGTCACGCATAACCTCTTCCACAGTTATGTGTTTGATGATAAATAGACAGGCCACACGAGGACCTCTACCAATGTTATATGTGGAAGTACATGTGTAATGTGTTTGATAAGATATCAAGTATTTTATAGTTTAATGTATAATAAAATGTGTGTGTACTGAAATATTGTATTCACACACACTGCTCGAAATGTAAACAATAATTAAAATGAATTTAACAATCAAAAAGAGTATATATAGAAATTCATGGTATTTTTTAACATATCTTGTGACCGTTGATTTTATTGTGCAGTGAATCTTGAGTCGGGTTCTCTTAAGAACATTATAAAAATAGTGTTGAAGACTATTGTTATTTACTAGAGTAAAGAAACAGATGTTTATGAGAATCAGATTCCTCAGAAGAGTGTACTCTAGATGTAGTAGTTCATCTCATTAGTTATATGTGTGTGTGTTTAATAATCACGATCTCTCATCTTTTTAATAGTATTCTTTATGCATCTCGCCTACCACACACAAGGGAGTGTGATTTACTTTTTTCAGTAGCAGTAACAAGAATATACAGATCCTATCTTCTTCTTTATACAACACGTATGGCACTTATATAAATTAATTATATTAATCATTTATGATATAATCATTAAAATAGTAATTAGAATTACCTTTCACAATATAGTCATTAGAATAGTTTAATACAAAATCAGTATAAGTTTAGAAAACAATGGTGGTGTCTAAGACTGGCAGTGTAAGTCTAATTCCATTACACTGAATGTTTATTACTGTCTGTTGGTGTCTCCTTACAATGGTGACACAAATATACAATGTTATTTTACTTTTTGAAAAAAAATTAGCAGTAAATCTTCTAATAGTGAGTCATTTGATGGAATTTTATCCATGTAGTGGTAGTTTATGCTGGCGGTGTCACAGATTTTACCAAATTTATGTTTTGGATACATGGAATCTGAAAAGTGATATATCCTTATGGTATCTCATAATTTACCAATTTTTTACTCTCGCAGTTTATCATCTGACAATTTATCGTACTTATCGAGATATCCATGCTTACATTGAGGCATGGGCATCAGTGACTCATATGTGATAGTGTCTCAAATATTGTCAAAAGTATTTCATAGTGATGACTCGTTGAAAATGGTTTCATAATATCATGGGTCACTCATACTTAGGTAAAATATCATCACAACTCTCATAATAAAATATAATTAGAAATAAAAATTAAACACATTAATATAATTAGAATCGTGATTTGGTGATCACAAAAACTAGAAGGTCAAAATTTATGATAGTACCAACATGGTTATGTGAATTTACCATTTATGTGTTCTATTGAATGACAATGAAATTATACTAACTAATTTTTTTGATATAGATAAAAGTAATCCAATCCAATAGAAAGGTTCTATAGTGCTCTACTACCTAAGGATTTTCAATCCTTTCTTGGAATATTCCTTAAACGGGAGTTCCCACTTATATATGGGAGGAAAAAATTCTTCCCTCCATTGAAGTTCCTAATCATTTCATTTTATGTCACAATAGACTTGGTCACTTTGTTTTTGAAAATTTTAATATAAAAAATCACTAATCATTGATAAATATCCCATCATAGAGCTGATTCAAACATATTTCCTTTGATTGAATAACTAACTACAAATTTGTAATGTCCCTGTTCCGAATGCTGCAAAATGGTTCCCCATACGTGGTTGGTCACATGGTTTTAAGTTCTTTTCCCCAAATTCTAGAGGTTACCAAATATCTACAAGGGCCTTGGATGTGATAGTGGGTAAACTATAACCTCATTGGCAGAGTAACACATAAAAATAGCAAATATATACAACATCGAAAGCAGTAATACCATACAATAGGTAAATAGTGGAAGACTGAAACTAAATGAACAACTGGAAAACATATATAAATGACGCATGCCTCATATGTCTAGGAAAGCATCCAAAAATGTCACAATGGTAAAAATATTGTACTAAAAAATGTACAAAGAAAACAAGTAAAATCCAGCAGCATCACATGCCTCATCATAGTTCCATGCTCTGCATCTCCACAGTAATCAAATACCTAATTTAGAAGGGTGCTTTCCCTTATCTATACCTACAACAATATAATATTTTGTGCCCAAAATCATGACCTAGACCAGGTCTGAGATAAATCCCAATAGGAAACCACCCAAATATCTATGCCTAACTGTCATGTAATATATGTAGAAGGAAATATGAAAAATGAAGTAATAAAAAAGGATGTACTCAAAAGTAAAAAATCCTACAATTTACTATTACATTAATTTACATTTAATAATCATCAAACCAATCATTCACAATAAAAACACTAGGAAATTTCTCATAGTCTAGCCTCTTTAGATCAACATAGACAATGACACTCTGAGAAATCACTCACCTTAAATTCCCCCAATAGTCTCTTAATGATAACTATGGACTCTCTAAGGAATCACTCAACATCCATTCCCCATGTGGTCTTATAACGGTATACTATAGAAACTGTGATAGAGCACTCAACATCCATCACCCCTATAGTCTCACAATGTAAAAAGTAAACAAAAACTCTAGGGAAGCATTCGACCTCAATTCCCTCTATGGTCTAACTACCCTAGGTTCTCATAGACCTATATAATCTAATCGTGCAAAAATGATATTCAGCGGCCAAAGTAATCTCATCTACCACAATTCTATGCAGCTACAATTCATATCACAAGCATGTCCTCTAATATCAACTCCATCCAAATAGCACTAGGCTAGGAAACAAAACAGCCTAACATATAGTTCTAGGCCCAACGACCAATATCAAACAAACATGGGAGGACACATCCATAAACATGTTAATAAACCTAAATCATAATCAAAACCCTTTATCAAGTAAAAAACATAGTAGGAATCAAACATGGTTAAATACCCAAAACATCAAATACCTTAATCTATGGTATTCAGATCTTTTTTCACATACAATCTAATGACAACTAAAGAAATGCACAAAACACCTACTTTAACGTTGTATAATAGATATAGTTGAACCTCAACCTTTGAATCGACCTAGAACATTGTTGATCTGCACAAACATAAAAAATTATCAACCTTAAATATCTCATGAATGAAGAGAAATCAGAATAATAGGCTCTAGAAGAAGAAAGAACTCACTGAGGGGATTCCAATGCAACCGATAGTGTTTGATTCAGAGAACGGGTGACATATAGGAATCTTGGAGAAGAATATTTTATCTCGACCGCTCCTAGATGAGACAAGTCTAGTAGAAGACAATTCTGGCGATTAGACATGACCCTGGTCTAACCAATCAAAAAAAGTAAATAGCATGTTCATTTAATGTACTTGTTGTGTACATGCCTTAACCAGCCCCTGCTTTAGGCGGTCTTCAGGTTACCTCACAGGGCCATGTATAAGTCATGTACTCCTAAGTACATGGCGTGTACTTACGAATTTTCCAAATTCTCCCCTTTTTCTCAAAAACACTCGAAAACAAGATCCATACCTTAAATGAAGATCCAGGTTCTTATAAACCCCCCCCCCCCCTTAAATAAATTCATCCTAGAATTTCCCTAACAAGGAGGTGTAGAAGAAGAATCCTCGAATAGCTCCGGCCACTATGATCGGACATCGACCTCCCTCTCTGAAGTAACATCATGTACTCCCCCGTGCTCCCACAACACCCGTACTAGAGAAATAGACTGGCCACAGAGAACCTTCATGCTGTGATCAACAACTAGGATAAGATGCTCCTCGAATTATGCATCCAACTCCAAATCAAACTCCCCAGTTTGAAAAACATGAGACATGACTGAGAAGTAATTTCATAGATGAGAAAGATGGAAGAAGTTGTGTATATCCTGGTACCTTTGAGGTAACTACAATCAATAGGAATCCCGCCCGACTCTCTCTAAAACCTCAAATATTCTAACGTATATCGAACAAAACATTCACGGTCTCATAATCCTTCTGTGTCTCAACCTTGGTGTGAAATGTATGAAAACATGATCTCCTATGTTAAACTCTATAGGTCATCTCTGTCTATCAGCATAAGACCTCTATCATGACTGTGCATTATCCATCCTATTCTGAATCAACTCTGCCTTCTCTATGGTCCCCTGGACTAGATGAGGTCATAATATAGTGCCTCTCCTACTTTCATCCAACATAGGGGTGATTGACATGGCCTACCAGACAAAGCCTCATAAGGTTCCTTCATAATTGTCTCCTGAAAACTATTTTTGTTGGAAAACTCCACCAGAGGTATGTGTTTTTTCCAAGAACCACCAAAGTCTAGGATGTATGCTTGAAGCATGTCCTCCATCACCTAAATCGTATGCTTTGACTAGCCATCTGTTTGGGGATGGTAAGTTGTACTCAGATGTACCTATGCACCCAAAGCTCTCTATAGTCCTTACCAGACTCGAGAAGTAAAACAGGAATCCCTGTCTGAAACAATAGAGTGTGAAACTTCGTGTAAACGTACAATATCTCATATGTACATCCTTCTAATCTCATCAAAATTGAAGGTATCCTTGATCAGTAAGATGTGTTCAACCTTTAGTATTCTTTCAATGACAACAAAAACTACATCATTCCCACAAGTTGATATCGGTAAACCTGTCACGAAATCCATCTTGAAACCATTTCACTTCCACTCGAGAATGGGTAGCTGCTCAAAAATCATTGTTGGTCACTGATGCTCAGCATTAACCTACTAATAAGAGTAACACCTCATCAAAAAATTAAAAACATCTCTCTTCATATAAAGCCACCAACACTGATAGTGTAGATCTCGATACATCTTGGTGACACCCGGATGAAATACCCAAACTAAGGAATGAAAATCCCACAAAATCTTCTCACATATTTCTACTGAAACCCACACATTCCCAGGAAAATTTAAGATCTCATCCTCACCTATGGTCCATCTAGGAATAGGTTCCTCTCCTGAAACACTCTCCTGAAAAACTAGGCCTTTAGAGTCTGATAGATGTCTCATTCACACTAGATCAAGTAAAGTAGAGTTAACAACTAAATAAGAAAGAAACATTTGTCCAAGTCTATCATGAACCTCCAAATGAAACTCAAAACACAGAGCCATAAGCTTCCACTCACTATTGGCCTCCTGAACTACCTATATCTGTGTACTCCTACTCAACGCATCATCCATTACCTTTCCTTTCCCAGTCATGTAGGAAAGCTCAAAGTCAAAGGAATTAAGGTACTCAACCCAACTTCACTGACTCAAATTCAGGTCACAATAGTTAAAGATATACTTTAAACTATTGTGGTCAGTGTACACCACAAAATTCTCTCCCATAAGTTAATGTCTCTAATATTACAAGGCATGAACAATTGCTACCAACTCAAGATCATATGTTGGGTTATTCATCTGGTGTGTCCTCAACTATCGAGACCCGTACGCAACGACACCTTCCCCTTGAATAAGCACTGCTCCTAGCCCGATACCTAATGCAACATAGTAAATAGTATAAATCTATCCCAACTCTAGAAAAACTAGTATTGGTGGTGAAGTCAAACTCCCTTTAATCTCCTGAAAATATGAATCCCAAGAATTTGTCCACAGGTACTTCGCAGCCTTCTTAGATAGGCCTGTCAGTGGCGCTAGTAAGCATGAAAAGTCCTATATAAAATGCATTTAGTAATAATCCAGCCCAAGAAAACTCCATACCTCAAAGAATGCCTTTAGATTATCCCATGAAACTACTGCTATCACTTTCTCCATGTCTACTGATACTCCTGTCTATGAGATAACATGACCTAAGAGGTGAACCCGGTCCATCCAACAGTGGAATTTTGAGATCATAGCATATAAATGATGTTCTCTCAGTGTAATTAAAATAATATTAGGATATTTGGCATGGTCATGTTGAGTGTGAGATTATACCAAGGTATCTTCCATGAATACAATCACAATAGAATCCATGTATGGATGGAACACTCGGTTCATTAGTGCCACAAAAATTGCCTCTGCGTTCGTGAGACCGAATAACAAAACCACATAATCATATAGACCATACCTACTCAGAAAGGATATAAGAGGTATATATGATGATCTAACATGCAACTAATGATAATCGGGTCTCATTTCAATATTAAAGAAAACTCAGGACCCTCTAAGTTGATGAAAGAGATCATCAATCCTCAAAAAGGGATATCGGTTCTTGACAGTCAATTGGTTCAGCTTCCGATAATCCACGCAAAGTCTGAGTGTTCCATCCTCCTTCTTTGTAAAAAGGACAGGTGAACCCCAAGGAGATGTATTGGGTAAGATGAAACCCTTTTCTTATAACTCCTCTAACTACTTCTTGAGATCCTGTAACTCTGGTGTAGCCATCCTATAAGGAGGGATAGACACCGGTGCCACCCCCAATACAGGCTCAATAGAAAATTCTACCTATAACTATAGAATCAAACATAAAAAGTTTTTTGGAAAGACATCCCTAAAACGATCCACCACTGGAGGAAAGTCTATCTGTGAAGTCCCCTGGTCATCAAGATACAAACTAGAAAACTGGGTTGTAACTCCTCCCAACCCATGATGCTAAGGTCTGGCTCTTCTTTCCTGGAAATCCCATATACCCTTATATAGAAAAAAACCACCCTATAATGACATGAAACTCACCCTACAGTGATAGAAATTGACAATGTCCTAGAAGGGAACTAACTAGTCCATTATGAGAATGATGTCATAGCCCATCATCTCTTAGACATAAAGGTCTCAATGTAAGTTGCATCGACCAAACTCAAGAGGCAATCCTTCGTTCTAGTCCCCAATAGTGTTCCCAACATCATGATATCAGCATAAGTAAAGATACAGAGCCCAAGGCTCTCTAAAATAGGCACAGGTATGAAACTATGGGAAGCCTCTATATTGAAAAGAGAATAATCAAAAACTGAGGCAACCAAAATCATACCTCTAACCGTATAGGGTTTGGGATCCTGCTCCAGTTGGGTTTTCTCCATTAGAAAAGACTAATCTGTGCCTCCACACTATGAAGCTTTCAATGATCCTAGAGCTGATCCACCCTGCAGCTTTTGAAAACCCTGTGTCTGACCACAACGACCATGGCCTCCACCTCAGCTTGAATGGCTGGACGAACACTAGTTCCCTGACTGATTAGAAACTGGTGGTCCTTCTCTTAAATGTGGAGTCATAGAAAACCCCCTATCCCTAGCTGGTATTGAGAAAAACTAAAAAATGCTGAAGATGACCTATATTGCTACAAGATTTCCACTCAACTGGGTCTCTTGGGAAATTTGGCCTCATATGCCCGTTCTTCTCACACTTGTATCATACCACATGGATACCTGAAGGAGTATCTCGCCTACTTGGATCTCTTCATATAGAATCCCTATTATGCTTCCTACTATCATATAGAGGAATAACAACTCCAGATGCCAAGCTGCCTTGGATCACATCTCTATAATTCCTCAGGTTTCGCTTTATGATAATCCCATGGTTGACAATATAAGTAATAGAAGTCAGCCTGAAGATGTTCACCTGAGATCATATGTCATTCCTGAGACCATCCTCAAACATCCTTGCCAAAATAACACATCAACTCCTAGAATGGGTGTGATGCACTGCATCTCTATTAAACGATAAAAATACTCCATTACTAAGAGTGTACCCTACTCCAAACTCATGAACTCTTGGGCCTGGTCAGCCCTCAAAGTCTCTGAGTAAAATTATTCATAGAAGGTCTACTAGAAATCATCTCAAACCATAACTCATTGGTGTCCCGGTTGTGATATCCCATCCCACCATCTCTTTCCAAAATCCTGAAACATGTACATAGAAATATTCACACTACTCTTTGGAGGAATCTCCCAATGCTTAGAGATAGACAACATGGATTCTAACCATGAATGTGTATCTTGAGGTCCTTCATCCCTTGAGAAAGTGGGTGGACGCTATTGCTGAAAAAACATGTTTCAACTCTGCCATTGAGAGGGAAGAATGCAGTGCTCCTTGGAATGTCTGCAAAAACCTCATGAAGCCTTTTATTGATGGCGCATCAGCACCTGTATCTGTAATGATAGCTTATTCCATGATAGAAATGATAGGAGGATCTTCTGGTAATCCCGGATCTACCATGTCTGGTGTCTGATTGTTACCCTATATATGTTGTTCAACCAATGGACATCTCATTGGCATGACTCTGCAAGGTCTAGCACACACCTTAGTTTAAAATTATAAATTTCTGAAACATATATATTCATGAAAGGAAAAGGATAATTAAAACCTTCATGTTTTTTAAAACATGGATACGTGGAGTGTATGACACCTACATGGTGTATTCCCTTAAGCCTTTACATGGGTGTGTACTTATCCCAACCCTGGTCTAAAAACACCCCATACACACGACAAGTTATTCTTTGACACTAAATTTACTTGATTCATTTCCTCTTTCCTAAGTTCCTCGACACAACTAAACTACATTAATATCTCACAAAAAATACACAGTTTGTATATGCCAGACCGGGACTGTACTAGAAGGATTCACCAACCCGTGTCGCTAGTCACACGGCCAGATACACAGTCCTAACAACATGTCATGTACTCCAAGTACATGGCCTATGCCAACAAACATTTCCTATCCCTATGTCTCTATCCACTTATCCAGTCACATGGTTAAAAAATACATGACTTTTTCATACAGCACACGACTAGTACTTTAAAAAATTCCTCCCCGAACAGAATGATACATAGTGTGTATTCATCATTACACACAGTGTATTCTTGGTTTTCATGTACTGTAAGCCTTAGAAACTACTCCATAACCCCATAAAAACATAGAAACAAGAATTAAAGTGCCAAATTTCTATTTTTGGGTCCCATACGCCCCGCAAATCAAAGCCTAGAATCATATTCATGTCATATCAAAGTAGAATTTGGTTACAGTTCAATATGATCCACCAAATTCAGATCCAAGTGGGGCCATAACACCTTAGGGACCAAAATTTGGCATCCATAAAAACAAAACATTACCCAATTAAATACCCTATAAAATAACATGTATTCTATCAAGGAATCTATCACAATAGCATGCATATCTATCACAACATCTATTACAACAACATGCATTCGGTAATGCACCCTAATTGGCATGACAAGAATGCATGACATATGATCTCCAGAAACTTCCTATATGATGGTGTAGGTCTAATACCCTCTTCTCATCAGGTTTCAACTGAAATAGAACCTCCATAATATAAATAATTACAGCACAAATCATGTGAATCTCCCAACGGTGAAATGAAATGAACTGTAATAATTGAAAACCAGAAAAATCGCAATATTCGAGGCAACTTGAATTTTTCCTATGTAAGGGTTAGCTACTACTAGGAACAACTTATTACCAGCTTCATATTCCATCCTATACCGGTCTATAGTCTCCCAACAATAAGTCTAGAAAATTCTCTGATACCACTTTGTAACGTCCCGGTTCCGGATGCTTCCCAAAGGTGCCCCGTACTCGGTTGGTCACATGGCCTCAAGCACATTTCCTCGAATGCCAGAGGATGATGACTAGAAGTCAGGCCATTCTGTGTGATAGTGGGGAAACTATGACCCCATTTTCATATTAACAATTTTGAATAAAAAATATATACAATAGAGGAAGTAGTAATACCATACAATAAGTAAAGAGTGGAAGACTGAAATTGAATGAACAACTAGAGAAAAGATATAAATGATGCATGTCACATATGTCTAGGAAATCATTCAATCAAGTCACAATTATATAAATATAGTACTAAAACAATGTAAAAGGAAAACAAGTTAACTCTAGAAACATTGTAAGCTTCATCATGGTCACATGTTCCTTTGCTCCTAAACAATCAAGTACATAAAGTAGAAGGGTTCTTTGACTTATATATATCAGCAACCATATAATCCTTTGGGCCCAAAAGAATGACCCAAATAGGGTTTGTGATGAATCCCAGTAAGAATCCACCAAAATATCTATGCCTAACTTTTGGTGAATATATATAGAAATAATTATAAAAAATATTGTAATAAACAATGACATACTCAAAAGTAAAAAATCATATAGTTTCCAACTAAATTAATTTATTTTTTAAAATTATTCAACAAATAATTCAAAGGAAACACTCTAGGAATGTTCTCACAGTCTAACCCCTTTGGTTAAACATAGTCAAAGAATCTCTAAGGAGGCACTCACCATCAATTCCCCATGTGGTATTTTAATGATAACTACAGACACTCTGAAGAATAACTCAATGTACATTCCCTATGTGGTCTCGTAACGGTATACTATAGACACTTTGATGGATCACTCACAGTCCATCCCCCCTATGGTCTCATAACATAAAAAGTAAAAAAACTCTCTGGGGAATCCCCCATCGTCAATTCCCCCTATGGTCTACCTACTCTAGGTTCTCAGATCCCTGTGTAATACAATCATACACAAACAATATCTAGCAGCCAAAGTAATCTCATATTCTACAAGGCTATGCAGCTACAATTCATATCACAATCACATCATATATTATCAATTACATTCTAACAGAACGAGGCGTGGAACCAAAACATCCTAACACGTAGTTGTAGACCCAACAACCAATATCATACAAACAAGGGAGAACACATCCATAAAAAGGTAATAAACATAAATCATAAACAAAACCATTTATAAATCAAACAAAACAAAGAAGGCATCAAATTGGGTTAAATATACAAAACACTCAATACCCTAAAATGGGGTATTCAGCACTTTTTTCAAATATAATCCAAAGAAAACTACCGAAAATCACAAACCACCTACATTGATGTTATACAATCGATATGGTTGATCCTTATCCTTTGAATCAACCAAAAATATAGTAGATCTATAAAAACATCAAATATTATAATCCTTGAATATCTCATGAAAGAAGAGAAACCATGAAGTGAAGCTCTAGAAGAAGTAAGAACTCACTGCAGGGATTCCAACACAACCAACAGTGTTTGATTCGGAGAACAGATGAAAGATCGGAGGCTTAGAGAAGAATTGCCACTCTCGACCACTCCTAGATGAGGAGACTCTAGAAGAAGATGATTATAGAGATTAAATGAAGCCCCATTCCAACCTATCCAAAAAAATAAAATTACATGACATTCTCATTTAATGTACGCGTCGTGTACATGCCTTAAGCTGCCCCCACTTTAGGTGGTCTCTAGGTCACCTCACACGACCTTGTACTCAGTCGTTACAAAGATAGTACATGGCTACCTATGGAAACTGGGTACACAGAGTGTATTCTTAAGTACATGTCATGTAATTATGAATTTTTAAAATTCTCCCCCTTTTCTAAAAAACACAAAAAAAAACATGACCCATACGTGAAATGAATATTTGGGTTCTTACAAAATTCATGTCGAAAGTTAGTATCGTGTGTAAATTGGGAAATGATTTCTATAAATGAGAGGCTTCCTTTGTATGGATCAAATAAATATATTGTTTGTGATACTTGGAATTTTTTATGGAATAATTTTTTGGCTAAATAATTCCTCAAAACCCTCACATGTGAGGCATTTGTTGACCTTATCAAAGATTGAAAGGTCCCACCATTGGTGTGAATGATCCTAAAACATATGATACACAAAATTTACATTAATTTTTTGTATGGTTCCTTTGAAATTATATACTCTATTCATTCTAACCAATTATGTGTCTAATTCCTCAAATCTTGTAACACCCCAAACTTTCACGATACACTTCTCTTTCAATAATACAATAGATTGCATTGTACGCAAGTTCGATATTCTAACACACCCCGACCAATCAAAATATCCATTATGAATAGTAATACCCACTTTTGGAAATTATGTATATTTTATATTTCAAAATGGACTTAATTTTTGGATTTGAAATATCGAAATTATCCTATGTTGAATTTTTGGTATTTTTCTGAGAACATCCAATTTTCTATAAATAGTGAAAAATACATAAAAACAACTTTTTTAATAAAAATAATTTATAGTGATAAATTATACTATTGATTAGTTTTAAAGTATAATTAGAATATATTTTTACCATTTTATCCAATGGTGTTCATTAGAATTAATTTCACTTTAAAATTTGACATAAACAATTGTCAATCTTTTGATATATATTGTTTCTTAAAAACACGCTATTTGTTATGATAGCGGGAATTAGTTATGAAATTAATTAATGCAACTTATATGTTTGGAATTTTTTATAATAGACATAATTTTTGAATTCAGAATATCAATTATAGCTTAGGGTAAAATTTTGGCATTGTTCTGAAAGACTTCAATTTTTGATGAATAGTGAAACCACTAAGTGGTAGTTAAAAAACTGATTTTTCGTTTAAATGAAACATTACCACTTCTGTGATTTGAATTTCAAAAATCAGACATACATGGTTTTCATTAGGAAGTAAAATGTGGTTCAATGGGATTAAAATAATTTTTTGGTGAATAGTAACTTTTAAGTTTAATTAATCGTGATTAAAGGTAATTAGTGATATTAAAGGTAAAAATGATATTATAAAAATATGAAAATACCTTTACACTTGTCCTAACCCTATTGGATGTGTCATGGCAGACCAAGACAATCCATGGGTCAACTTGGGGACCCCATGTATCCACTTTGGTAGGAAAATTACATAATTAACTTTTATTTAAAGTTAAAATAAAAATGTCACAAACATAAATTGTTTTACTAAAACAATTTTTAAATGGGGTTATACAAGTCATATGTTTGACTATAAATATTCATTATAAATATAAAAAGATCTCCTAAATCACGATAGTTTTATTATAATTTTTAGACATTAAATAAATTAAATTATTTATGACACCATGATGATGCAGCGATTACCTCATTAATTAACGATTTAAATAAAATGAAAAGATAATGTGAAATATAAGACTTACACTTGTCAAAATCTTATTCGATGAGTATATTTCGAACCCTTATCACCTTATCCTTGAAATATATAAGTGTGGGAACTTTATAATCCAAAAAAGAATTTCATAATAATGTAACATTTCAATCCTTCCAAGAGTGCCCCTTCTCTCCTCTTATAAAAGGCCTCCACCACTACCACCTTATTCACACCATCAATCCATTTGGCTCGGCAAACCTCTGACAAAATACTCTCCCAACTTCCCTATATTACTCATAGAAGCCTCAATTTGGGCAGAATTCTGTCCAAGGAAGCCTTTGGCTCAAATCAAAAAGAGTTACCCGTTTTAAAGGTAGTGTTTTCTCTTGTGTTCTTTTGTTTTATTTTGCTTCTCCAACCCCTTAAACTCTTTTTATTCATTTATTTTGTAACAACACCAGTATCCTCAATATACTAGGATGTTTTTATAATGAGTATTCGAGCTACACTTACACACACCTACATCTAATGGTTAAAGAACATACGGTTTCTGTGGATGGCGAATTTCTTCCTCACGAAACGATGATTGTTCAACACTCATATAACACCTTCAAAGGAGGAAATTAAGATGTCACTATATTAATATATGATATATAATATGTTTATGTTTTACTTAAGCTTCTGTATTTTTCATTTATGGCATACCTTTATGATTTTCATTATGGGTAATGCGATAATTTCATTTTAGGAAGTGCGGACTACCGCCCCCTCAAAGTGATTTGAATCGTTAATGCCATATGTGGAATGTATAAAGGATGGAGTAAATGGTATTATACATTATATTATACTGTAATTATATTATAACTTTATATAATTATAACTTCATTCCATTAAATATGAAATGGAAATGAATGTAGCGTTCATGCGTACATACGACTTACCGTCTCCATGAATGGTGCATTTCATTTCTTACCTCTAAATGTTATGCAATATTATAAATGAATGTATATACTGGATATATATTATGTATATGATATATACATCATGAATATAATTATGGATATAATAGGTATTTTACCACATGAACAAAGTGTAATTATAAGAATTTTATTTTTGACTCAAGTACCTAAGATCGACAAAACGACCGTTATAAACTTAAATAATTACATAATGTTCATGACATGGTAATAAGTGATATAAAAGGAATAATGAACTTGAAAAAGGTTCTTAAGAAGGTAGAGATTAACTCTAGTTTATTATTCAAGAGATCAAAGAACGGTCGAGTGAATTCGGACACGAGGTAAGGGAATTTCTTAACCTAATTTCCATTCTTTGGGTTAATCTCCTACTTTCAAATTATGTTATGATATTATTATGTACTATCTTGTATTTGTACTTTCTTTATGTGTAATTATATTGAATTCACATAATAGATCTACTTTATTTAAAAAAATGATCTTGGTTAGGACTTCGTCTCAATCTCCTTTCATTGAGGCATATTTTGTTTTATACACAACTTTCTTTTATACGGTGTATAAACCCCTTTGACTTTTAAATTTATTCAAAAGGAATCTTTTCTATACAAAGAATTTTACTAAAAGACAAAAAGGAATGTTTTTCTTGTCGTACGTATGCGGTAAAAATGACTTATCCGCCTCCGTGAGCACTATTTGAGTTTCAGCTTCCTCTACAAGCCATAACTTTTTTTAAAAGAAAAATAAATACCATGTTTTACTTTTATTTTATTTTGGTATTGAAAATGGTTTTGAAAGTGTTTTTATTATATCAATTTGTTGTATTGATATCTTGTGATTGAAATGTGAAAATGTTATCTTTCCTTTATGCATGTTTTATGTGATACGTTTATGTTATGGTTTATGATATGTTTAAACCTGTTCATATGAGAAATGCATTAGACTTAATAAGTGACAGGTGGAGCCTGCTATAGCTCCTCGATGCATCGGTAGGTCTCATGAGACAAACTAGTATCTTGGAATGAGGCCTTGACAAAATCTTATTTGTAGTCATGGCACGAGGCCTTGGCTACGTGGTTATGATAGTCTAGAATTATGCATTCCATCATTATGAAAGTGGTTATTGATATTTCATGTGATTATTCAACTAGTAGAATATCCATGTGAGTAAGTAAATGGCATTATTTAATTTTATTTTTACCATATTATGCTGAAGTTAATGTTTAAAAAGGCATTTGTTTTAGTTATATATTGCCTTAAATGTTAATGTTTATTTACGAAAACTTCCGCAATATTGATATCCTTACTGAGCATCTGATCTCACCCCTTTAAATGTTTTAATATTTTCCAGGATGTGAAGAAGTATTTTATGAATGACCTGCAGGGATTGTCAGAAGAGGATATGAGTGTGGACTCTGGAGACTTTGTTATTTTAGTTTTTCACTTTATGATGTAATGTAACATTTATGAATGTATCTAGTGTTTCCAAGGCTACTAAACTAATCGGACTTTTAAGAGTTGAACTTTTGTGATCATGCCAATGTTACGCAATAACGCACAGACTCTGGGTAACTGGGGTCAGGGCGTTACAAATCTAGAGTCACCCCTAAATATCATCAGGTTCTACTTATGGAATTTTAGTTAGTGAAATATATGATGTCGTTACATGATTTTAATTCCTTTATTAACAATGTAAAATGATTCCAAAATTCTTATAAAAAGTTTTTGAATTAGTTATGGTTCCTATATTGGAACCACATTCTCTACAACCACCTCTTTCTAATTATTATGTCTTCTGAATGTAGGAATTTCCTTATATCCATAGAAAAACCATTACACAATAAAAAAAATATTTTCATATTATATGTTTTATTGTATGGAAAATCAAAAAACAAAGTTTATAAAAACCCATATCAATGATATAGTCCTAGTGGGAACTAAATGTACATGTTCACGATAATAAACTCTCATAAGTTAAACTCATGACAATGAAATTATGATTAGAGTAGAAGTGATTAATAAAACATTTATACCCATAAATACATGGTTACAAGAAGAAAGGTATAAATATGTTTGAATTTACTTTTTATAATCATCATTTTAATTCCTAAAAAATACTCTCTCCATACCTACAATCATGATTGATTGGTAGACCATACCAAACTCACAATACATGTAATACCCTAACCAGGCCCATTGTATTTGGAAGGATATGTATGTCTTGAAAAATTGGTTAATCCCTAAAATAGAAAAGTATAGAAATATGTTACATCAATATATATAACCAATAGGAAAAGAGTTACCGTAACACAACATAATATAATATATAGAAACCTCTATAATATAAAAAAACTATCATGATGCATGATATAATACAAACTAACTAAAACCCAGAGAGGTGTAACATAACATTAACATAAACATAAAAATAATCATATTTTAAGTAGTAAAATAGAAAAAAAACTTGTCTAAAAAACGAAAATACGTAAAAGAACCTAATAAATTGATGTGACACCATGACCAACTCCACTAAAATACATTATCCATGATCTAGATCCCAAAAGATATTAATGTGACATCATGATACTCTTCTATAAAATATAATACCTTAAAATTTCCTATATCATTTTAAAAATAATCTACAGACACACCAAGGTTAGTTTTTAGGGTTTGATTATAAATCCTAGTTTGAAATCCATAAGACTTCTGACGCATTACAAGAGAACAATAATATGTAAACTAATAGTAACAAATACATTTATAAATAAAAAGGGTGTCATAACTGAGAGAAAATTAATATAAATTCAGAATTTTTTTATGTAACTCACACTATTAATTTCAAATGTGTCTTGAATACACAACAATACAATTACCAAATAATAGATTACAATCCCATATTTCCACTGAATAGTAAATTCTTGGGAGAAAATTTCATTCCTCTAGACCGAATTCATCACATCATAGTAAAATCTAGAAACCCCTCAAATTGGCATAGAAACCAAGTCCCATACCTAGGTACAGATACTAATTATGAAAGAACATAACCCATTCCCATTAAATGTTATCAATTCTAAAATATTCCTTATAAAATAAATTCACAACAATGGATTTCATCGAACAAATTGTTAGTGACACCCCTCAACACGTATATTAAGAGAAAATAAACAATGAGTATCATCATGGAATTTTCACATACAAATACATACAAGATATTTATAAAAACAATTCTTTATGTTCTATGTAAAATTAGATGGATAGAGAGGAAACATACCTCTATTGTGTTCATTTTGAATAATTAACACACAATTTCAAATATCTTAACTCTCATCCCCTTTTCATTAATGTTAAATAAGGAATCCCCTTTAAAAAAATATCTTCACTCATAGATTCTATCATGGATGTCTTAACCTAATGTTCCTATAAATATAAAACTATAAAATATAACCATAACACTTACATTCAATTTTCTACTTCCAATTCTTTAATAATTGATGGTATTAGCCTCCAGAGTAAGGAGACCCATGAAAATCGCCAAAGGGAACCCTTTAGTTTAAATTCCCATTACACATAGGGAGAAGTAATTATTTGAGAATAAAAATCTAGATAAAAATATAATGTTTATAAATCATTCATTACACACGCGATTTGAATACATGGTTTGTAAAACCTTGAACAGACCATGAGGGTGCTACTAGATAAAACCTAATACTACATGGTTTGTTTGGTAATTTATGAAATCTATGATCCAGATTTTCAAATCACTTCTGTGCAAAAATTTATAAATCTTCATAGTTATTGATTAATTGATTCAAATCTTTGTTCCAACAGTATGTGTGGATTGACATCCCCAAATAACACACAAAGTTACATGGGAGTTATTCATGGTTTCTCCTAACTATGTATTAAATGTACACCCATCGAAAACCCTAAAAAAGTCCAACATACCCTCTATAACTCCCTTAAACACAGCCATACCATTTCATGACATAAAAACATATGAAATATTAAATACCTCAAACTGTGCTTGTCATACTATCACAATGAGAGGGTTTCCAAGTTATAGGTTGTTCTAATCATAATATAAAACATGAAATTATCTCAACAAAGCCACAACAATGTAACTACAAGAACATATAGAATATAAAATATTTATGAAATAGATAAATCAATAATCACAATCTATATGATAAATCAGTTAGAATAGACTACTAATTAATCTAAAAATATAAAATATGTGGAAAGATACTATGAGTAATTTATCCTACAAAGTAAATGGGATATCCTAGTAATGTGAATGACATGTAGGATCACCTGGGTTTTGATGTTTTGAAACTATTAAATGAAGAACATGTGAACATTATAATCATGATAGGTCTAAGGTGATTCATGGAGTATGGTTATTTCTTACAACTCAATAATGTTGTTTCATAAAATTTTTTGTCAGGTAACTGAATACATGACATGTAATTACGGTAAAAATTATATAGTAATAATAGGTGCATGATGTAATCATAAATATGTTAAAGTAACACAAAATTATTCTTACATGAACTACATGGAATGTGATATGAATTCACAAGATCTGTGATAATTATGAAGTTGTGGATCCCAAGATGTCATTGGAATATATTTCACGAGATGAGATTTATGATGGGTTACATTTCATATAGGATAGATTAAAACATAAAACTATCATTATAGACTAAAAGTAAAGTAATAGAATACAACATGTTGAGTAGTTTTATAATTACAAAACATAAAAAACATCAATTTATGAATGTGTTTTTCACTTTATCCTCAACCTCTAATTGTGCTTCTATTTTCATTCAAGTCTATTTCCATTGGAACCATAATCATAGATCATTGAGGATTTTTCATCCATTCTTTATCTCCAAGTTCGTTATCGTCCAACTGTTCATCAAACCCTTCTTGAAACCCATCACACCACTGATTCCATACTTATAATACCATGTCAACAACCATTCACCATTATATCACTACAAAATAACTAAAATTAAAATCATAAATAATTGTAGTCAAGGATCAAGGATTGATGGTTGGTAGAAAATTCATACCACGCATTATAGGTTTTGTAATCGTGATTTTCACTGAATGTGGAAATAATGGAATCAAGAGGATAATAAGTGATTAACTTCTTCGTTTTCTATCACCATTAAAACCCATTCATATATTAAATTCATCATCTATTTGATTTGATCATAATACCAAATGAAAAATAATGATTTTTATAATTGTATTATTCTTTGATAACATGAACAACTCCTAAGTCATTTGAAAAAAATGAAATAAATCCATTATTCTGTCTATAATAATATCGAGAAAAGAAATGTCATCATTATTTTAATAATAATATTAAATAAAAAACATTCATCATGAAATTAAATTTGTTTCAAATTAAAATATTTAAATTTATAATCGAAATATTCATGCCACAAATATGGAATTCAAAGAACTAAAATTATCGATGATTAATTACTTCTTCAATGACAAATTATTAGATAAATAATACAACATAAAGTTAAAAGAATACTCATTTATAAATAACAACATTTTTTAACTCAAATAAATAATTATTAATTTTTTGAATTATAATAAAATTTCACTCCATGGTGTTTTTATTTATTTAAAATAATAGAATATAATAATGGTTATTCCTTAATCGAATCGTTTATTAATAATTTTTGTTATTTAATGAAACATTTTTTATCTCATTCGTTCCATAAAAACATGGGTGGTTCGATTATGAGGGGAAGATAATTGAACCTACCATAAAGCAAGGTGATGAAATTTGAAGGAATCCTACTTTATGGTGTATCATCATCGCTTTAGTGTTCCAGTATCAATCCTTATTCATGATTATATATTTATTTAGTTATATTTGTTATGTTAAGAACAATTCATATTTCTAAAAATATTATCACCATCCTCTTTTTCTAGATCCATTTAACTCACAAATAGAAAATATATGGAGGATAGATTTTTCAGTTTTCTAATGGTGGGAATACATTTGGTAAATGAGTTATTTCCACCATAATGATTACCATTATTTACCATATTAATTTACTTTAATTATTTACATCATAATGCCTATAAAACTCGTTTAAAATAATCATCATAATTTCTATAATATTCGGATTCAATCATCAATCAACTTCGGCTGCACAAATCCACTAACATGAAACTTCATAACCAACTAACTCCCCATCTCTCTAGGGCATGTCAATCCCAACAACACCAGACCATAAAAATAATTTGTTATTGTCAATAGATAAGTGTAGGATTTTTTAATTTTTTAAATAAATTCAAGAAAATGTGTGGTATATTTTCTTACAACCATGTATATTGATTACACCTCTCATTGTAAAATACTACATTATAAACATAATTATAATGAAAAAAATTCATCTGATCTCCCATTTGGAAGAAATTAATATTTTTTACAATGGTTGAAAAACAATTATTAATAACTCTTAATTATCCCTTAAATTCATGTAGAAATTAATATTGAAACAAAATAACACAATTTTAAAAACCAACAAATGAGACCAATTGAACAATGACAATGTTTTCAACTGTATTCTACAAGGGATAAATTACCATTTTAAATTTTAAGTGACCCAGGACCTGAAAACTAAAAAATATTCTATGTCTCAATAAAGTATACATCTATGTTAATGCATGATATACCATAATTACTTATATTTCTATAAATATAACAACACATACATTCTTATTACCATTAGGATTATTATTTTTGAGGATTAAGAAATCCTTTAAATAATATTTGAAAAAATCCAAAAATTAACTCAATAAGGTAATATTTTCCAACACTAATCCTGTTTATGAAATGATACACACTATTTATTAAGGAATATTTATCATTCCATTAATATTTAATTTTTTTTCATTCTTAATCACCATTACTCTATGTAATTGTAATTAGATATTATGTTATAGTAATATAGATCTCATTAAAAGGTAAATAAAGAAAAGAAACTCATTAGGCCTTATAAACACAAAATGATTGATATTGAATAGAAAATATATTAAAAACTTATATTCCATCATGTAATAAACTTATTTATTAAAATTAATTAAATATAATGAGAAGAATAAATAAAATCATAAGAAAATATAAAGAAAACTGAATATTTATATAGATTTTTCTGGATATTATATTAATATCACCCATTATCATTTTTAAACACATTTCATATATCATAATTAGCTAACCAAAATAATTAATTCCAATATAACTTATGAAAAGAATAATTCATAAGGGAGATATATATCAGGACCAACAAATTCCATTTTACTTTTTTAGAACTATAACATGAATTAAACACATAATAACTTTAATTTCATCACATATGGATTAGTTTCAAAGTGAAACCAAAGACTAAAAACAATATCATACTTAAGATGTTATCTATTAAATGGGACCAGACATATAATCACACAATATAATTAAAATGTCCTCAAAATAATAAGGGCATTGAGTAAGAAAAATCCTATACTTCCTTCTAAGATTCACATATGTTATTTTTCCTTTATAAATGTAAGTTATAATATATTTTATAATATTATAACTTAAAGATAATTTTATGTTATTATTACAAGTAATTTTTTGTAATTCATTTAATATAATATTTGAAAATAAATTTATTTTTCCATGTCTATGATTGTCATTATTTTTGAAGTATGATATTCAAGTTAGTTCCAAATTATATACTTATAAAATTAGGATTCATAATAGATTAGTAGTTTAAAAATAAATTTCAAATGTTTCTTATAGAGTTAAAATATCCATATTTGTAATATTTTTTATTTATTCCTAAAATTAAATAATTGGTATATTATTTAATACTAAATTTAGAATTTTTAAATATCATATTTACACTATTAACTATGTATTTAACTGTATCTCTCATTTGTGGTGATAATACCGCTTAAGGATGAATATATACATAACTAAATGTAATAGTACACCATGGTGAGTGATTTTAGACCCAAGGGTATGGATTTAATCAAAAATAAAAAATAATTGAAATGAAATAAATTATTAAAATTAATAATCAGATATTTAATTCTTCTACTATTATATATGATCAAATAAATTTATATCTAGTATAGTAAATATTTATTATATAATTTGGATTTAAAATAAACATAAACACTTGTTAATATCCCATTTATACATGGACTAATTAGACCACAAGTTACTTATAAAATGAAAAGGATGTAAATAGTTGCAAGGAATGGTAAATAGAAGATAGAGTTAATGAAAATTAAATGTTATGTATGCTAGAATTATTATATTATACTTTTTATTCTAAAAATAATAAGTAAGAATCATAATAAAATTAAACATCATTGATTGTGTAATAATAGTTCATCTTGACTTAAATAGAAGAATAAAAAAATATATTTTAAAATTAAAGCGCAGTCACACCATCATCTATAAATAAAACAATTACATTGATTCTTTTTTTGGTAGAGAAATAAATTTGGTAGAGATTATATGATTAAATGAGAGGAATTTGGAGACTTTATTCAGATTTGGAATGATACAAATCCATTCTTCGAAGGTGTTTTTTTAAATAGATAATTCGTCATTTTTATCAACATATTTCATGCAAGTACCACATCAGCATTACATAATGACAAGAGTAGTTATATTTGAATATGAAATATTTTTTATTAATAAGATAATATTTACTAGATATCAACATTTTATACAATTTAAAACACATTCCATGTGTTAAAAAATGTTACATATCATTTATTATTACAATATACTAATAGGTTGTAAAATTACATTTCAATGAAATCACTTATATCAAAAAAGTGTTAAAATGTTTTAGTCAACCTATAATCAAATATAAATAATCTATTGATTTTTTAAAATAATTATATTTATTAAGTATTTTATATAATTCCATAACATTCTCAAGTGATCTATAACCTTCTCAATTCACATTTGATAATGCATTATAAAGTTAAATTCAAGATTGAATACTTATATCTAAATAAACAATTTTAAATAATGATTTTTTTCAAACAATATCCATAATGAATTCAATTTTGGACATTTGAAATAAATTTTTTAACGTCTTAAAACATAAATTTGAATAATAATATAATTTATAAACTTTTACCATTACTATTTTATAAGAAATTGTGATTATACATCACACATACTATTTTATACCATAACGTATTATTTATTAACATTAAAAAAATAATTTCTATCTAATTATATAATGATGATTTAAAATTTAAAATAAATTTTATTATAATAAATATATAATTAGTAGTGATTTTGTTTTAATATAAGAACTCAAAATATGTTAAAATATTATTTTATTATTTTATATAACCATATTTATATTTAAAAAATAAAAATCACATTATTTTTTCAAATCCAAACAAATTTAATTTCATGATCTTCATAATAGTAATGTTCGCTAAAAATTCAAAAAATTAATGCAAATGTCTTCCTATAAATTTTAAAAATAATTAAATTACAAATTAAAAATGTAAAATAAGAATCATTATTTGACATTCACTACAAAATATTTCACTTTTTCCAACATGAACACATCTGTTGGTAAAAGTGCATTATCTGTTGGTAAAATGTTTTACCAACATATATGTCCTTGTCACTAAACTGTTGGTAAAAACTCTGTTGCTAAATCTTTTTGCGACAGATAAAATAGATCAATTGCAATTATAATAATACCAAAAGATAATATATATGTTGGTTAAAGTGTTTCGCAACAGGTTTTGATGACAAATTTATCTGTTGGTAATATTATTACAAATATATAATATTTGTTTATAAATTACATTTACATATAAATTATAAATTTTTATTGTCATTAAAATTTAATGTCTCATTTATTAATTTATCTTATATAATACATATGTTATAATTATTAAACCGAAGACTATTTTAACACGTTCTAAATTACACAAGAATTAATTATATTAATAATGAAATTCATTACAAATAGAACATGTGGGATCCCTACCGAGATCAATATTGGACAACCCTACCCAGCACAACCCCCCCCCCCAAGTTCTCTTCCACAATTCTATCATTCGACAACCTTACCCATGCTCCCACCACACTGGATCTCCCCCCAATAGGATTAACCGCCCCAGCAGCTCCAACCCATCATCGCCAGTGACTCCATCACCAGCCCGTCCATGTCAACTCCATCCCATATCCATCCATGCCTTCTCGAGCCTCATCCATTCCATCTATAGTCTATTCCAGCTCATCCAACTCTAGCCCCATCAATGCCAGCTCTATTCTATGCCAGCTCCAACTCCATCTCCTACCGATCTATACTGGCTCCAGTTTATGCCTACTCCAACCCCAGCCCCGTCCATAGTAGGACCAGCCTATGCACAAATTGGTGAACAAACAGATGAACAAAGACATCATATAGATTTTAGGGAGTTACAAATACATTTGATAGAAATAGATTACACCATAAGGATAAAGGTAGTACCTGCACAATAAAAAATAAATAATTGTGTTGGACTTCCTACAATTGTGTTGAACTTCCTTTTGACTTTCAGCAAAGAGAGTACTTTCACAAGTTGGAAATAAACATTCAAATATAGCCTTTTATCTAACAAATAATTCATTAAAACAAGAATCATAACATAAAATGAAACCAAAAAACTGACAAGAAATACAAGTAGAAGGCCAAAAAACTAGAATAACATAATATACAAGTAGCAAAATATGGAGTAGGTAAAAGTAGGAAACAAAAAAGTAGAAGAGGGAAATAGGGGGACAAGAATCTAGAGGTAGTAAAATATACTAAATGTCAAGAAAAAATATGGTTCAAGAAAAAAATATAGAACATGCAGGATAACAGAGGAAAAAATAATAAAAAATTTAAAATAATTTTAAGAAAAAAAACAAACCAATGGAAGGCCATATTGGATTTGTGATTGGGTATCATTTTGAGGGTGGAGGAAAAAGTTTGGAATGAGTAGTGACTCCTACATTGGTAAAGTTACAGTAAAAATATTCTCAATTGTGAACAAAAAACAAATACTGAAAAACATAAGGAACAGGTCATGTGATTCCAAATAAAAATTTCAAGAGCACAACACACATAGGTCCCCATCAATCAAATTGTTGAATATGTTTCATGGGATGATACTGGAAGATTCCACCTAGATTATAGGTAACTAAATTTGATTCCCCTCTATTCTCAATATAATGAACAACCTCTTTTACCCCCAGGTGGACCTTCTTCCTCATATGCTACTTTGTTCTCCTGAATCCTATTATTATCAAGGCTATTTTACTTACTCATTTTTATTATATCCTGATAATTTATCATATAATTTCCATGCTAATTCCTTCAACCATTTTGATCAAAGATAAAATGAAACAAGTTAATTATTTTTAACGGAATGTGAACATAAATGTGACTACATCAAAACTATGAATAAATTAACGGTTGGAAAAACACATTAGAATATCAAACCCTGATCCAAAGCCACATCCATAGAATATCAAACCATGATCCAAAGCCACATCCAATCTGTAATATTGTCTACTTTCCACCCTCCCCCAAAAATAACTAGAATTTTTTTACAGATCTTTGAATTAGAAGCTCATCTCTGCCTTTATCACTCTAATCCAATCCATAATGCCTTGAAATTTTATTGTACTATAGTATCCTTGAGAACAGCTCATGAACTATATCCTTCCTCATCTCCCAATCACAGGGCATGCATTTGACGTGTTGTGTCTACATGGATTGACAAAGTAGTCGGATCAATGCCCAATAAAAATTAATACTTAAAGTTCATATTTTGATTCTTCATTATCACCTGTGTCATGTTCTTCGGCTGCATTGATTGGTATTTGGGTACCCATGCCCTCATGATTATGAAACTCCCAGTCCACGTGTCTATGGTGGGAATGAATCTATACAAACATAAAAAATAATGATGAGTCAGTGAGAGTAATGAAGAGAATGGTGGAGGGAAAGGGAAAGGGAAAGTCTACTCACATTACAACACTAAGAACCAGCTTAAACTGCTTCTTATTTAGGGGATCTGCACAGCCACCCTATGATGATAAGTTTTATTGGCTAAATTAGAAATGAAAATGTTATTAAAGATCACATTTATTAAATGTTTTGTGTTCTTAATATCATTTAACATACAGATTTTAGTCTGAAAGGGAACTGTACCTCATCCCATATGTGGTATTTTGAATCCATGATGTTAGATGTTATAATTATGATGAAACATTCATCCAAACAAGCCTTTAATCGTTTGATATTCTGGGCTATGGTGAACACATTTTTAAGAAATTTAGTAGGAAAAAAAGGGGTATAGAAAAAACACAATAACTCCCCAAAAAGTGTAACTTTATCCTCCTGGTTGAATCGAAATCAACGTTAACACAAAGGAATCCATAAATCCATAAAGTTCAAAGTCAACCGTTGAGAAATGAATCTATGGAAAATATTGCATGTTATAATTATAGATCACGAGTATATCCAAAAATCATGGATTCATCATGCAAGAAATTCTCTTTATGATAAAGATAATATTAAATCAGCTTGTAACAGTGCTCTAAAAGTATGCAGGCAGGTATTTCAGCGTACATGATTTTAAGAAATGAATATTCAATCTGATTTTCAACAAACAACCCAAGAAAAATACATGTCTAAACAACATAATATGCCTTTAGACTCAACAACCAACATGTTTTACGAGCAACCAAGTAGTTTTGTAATATCTAAGTTGTACAGACTTAGTGAAGTGATTATTTGAATGAAAATATTAGGCACGAACACACAAACATCATAAAAAGGGAATTCCAATAGGTAAAAAATGAATGAGAAGTTCAATTCAAAATTAAATCAAATGAAGAAAGTACTTCCCTACAATGAGAGGGTGTTATCCTCTAACAAATGATGAACCATCCATCCTTCTCTTCTTAAATTGCACTCAACCTGATTTTTCTACAAGTTACAAGTCATCACCCTCCCATGTCACTTGGGTTACCCGCACTCGAATTAAATGATTAGTACATGTACACCTAGACACTACAATGACAAAAAAGAACCTAATAATCAAGGAAAATCTAGGAATACTGACAATGGGGGGTCAGAGATCTGCTCTCAGTAGATTCAGCCAACTCAACCAATGTTGATCTATCACCATTTACAGAACTATCCCCTAACCAGCTGTTCCATTCCGATCTATCACTTAGGGCCATTAGCATGGATTTGTAATTTCCTTGTTTAGGAAAGTCCATATCTTTACACAGGGTGACTAGATTCCTCATGGCTGATGGGTTTGTCTCTCCCTTCCATCTGGGTTACTCTGTTTAGTTGCTACTAGTGACAAGTTCTGATGAATTTTCGATACCTATATAGTTTTTTGTTTTCTTGTGTTGTAATTTTCTTTCATTGATGGTTTTGGTGATGGTGATGGTTTTGTAGTTCCATGATCATTGTGTAGGGTCCAAACTGTATGTTAAAGACCTAGGTAGTGATCCAATGCTTATTGATTGAATAATGAAACTAGTTTCTTGTTGGTTAAAAAAATTGCCCACTCTACTAAAAATCACTCTCTTATTCTCATTCCCAATCAAAAATGATGTTGAGAACACTAAAACAGATTCCGAATTCTAGAGAGAATGAAATGGGAACATTGAAATTTTTTATAGATTCCAGATTTCACACACATGCTAGGTGTGCAGTCTAGGAAGATGTCAGGTCATGCGTGCAAAGTATAACACTAATAACCCCAGATGAAAAACATTTGAGGGAATAAATTACATAGATAACACTTCATAATGTATTTATACCAAATAATAATATGCACAGGTCTAAAAATATGTCATATTCCTTACAATTGATGTATGAATTACAACTAGTGCACATTTTAGTAGTCTAGTGGTTCTCTATAATAGGGTAATTGATTAATTAAGAGAATTGTTAATTTTTTATTTTTATATTAAATTTCTTCATTTCGTTTCTTTTTTATTTTATTACATGCGTTTTTTATTTATTTTATATGCTCAAACTTTCTGGTCGTTGATCAGTTCAGACGCTCCTTTTTTCATGGCCGTCTGATATGCTATGCGGCTACACCTACTATTAGGGTTGTTTTGGCTTCTTATTTTTTATTACAGGCACCACCGTCGAGAGGATAGTTTT
The DNA here is from genome assembly GCA_963277665.1 of Viscum album. Classification (NCBI taxonomy): domain Eukaryota; kingdom Viridiplantae; phylum Streptophyta; class Magnoliopsida; order Santalales; family Viscaceae; genus Viscum; species Viscum album. Next base: position 1,703,421,307 of record OY728143.1, on the reverse strand, counting down.
TCTCCTGGTTTTCATTTGACGGAGAAGGATTTGAAGGCATCAGAATCTTCAAAGAAGGAGCCTTCCGGGTGCGTTGTTTTAGATCTAGCCGTCTTTCGTCCTTGATGGTTCAGGTCTGGCATCCACCGCTTGCGGCCGTCTCGCTTGAGGTGTGTTCCTCTCCAGGTGCGACGTTGCAAAGAGGGTGTTTCCGGTTGATGCACTTCAAGACTGGAGTTTTCCCACCACAACGCTCCAGATCTGGGTGATTTCAGGCAGCGCAACACTAGATCTCTGTAGCAGCTCTCAATCCGACACTCTCTGATCTTGCGTCGATTCCAACATACCTATTGAAGATATCTTGACAGCCGGACCAAGACAGGTTCAATGCTGTGAGTATTTATTCACCTTTTCTTTGTTCGTTGTTTTGTACGATTGTTTTCTGGTGTTTGATTTTCGAGATGTTGTTCCTGCTGATAGGTTTTATCACTACTGTTAGCCTCTTGTAATGTGTTTTGTTTGAGCATTTAATAATAAAGCGTGTGTGGTGGTGTTCTTGTCGTGGACTAGGGCCCAAAAGGGTTCTGAACCACGTAAATACTTGTCTTCTGCCTTTTTTTCTTTACTTTGCACTGCTGTCCACTGTTGTTCTACTATTCACTACTGTCCATTTTCAATTTTTATTAATTACAGTGTATTGTACATAATTTTTCATTGTAAAAATTATTTTTCACCTGTCCGTTCATTCAGTGATCCTTGGCTCATGCGTTGGGGGTTTTTTTCCGCGTTTTCCCCCACCACAAAGTGGTATCAGAGCCTCCGAATAAACAATGGCATCTACAAAATACGAAATAGAAAACTTTGATGGGAATAATGATTTTAATTTGTGGCGGTTAATAATGTGAGACATGTTAGTCCAGAAAGGGCTTCAAGATGCCCTCTGCAAACCTAAGAAACCCCATGTGAGTCTTTTTGCTGATGGACAGACTATAACGACCTATTCAGACGTCCCTCCTGACGTTTTGATGAAATCACACAGCTCTCTGACCTTGTCTTTAGGTGATAAAGTTCTATGGGAAGTCACGTATGAGATTTTTGCAGCTGGTATTTGGTCCACTCTTGAAAAAATGTATATGAAAACTTCTTTAATTGGATGTTTACATAAGAAGAACAAGTTTAACACTTTCAAGATGCGTCCTGGAATGGTCATCCAGACACACCTTAATGAATTCAATAAAATATTATTAGAACTGGCCAATATTAATGTCAATATTGAAGATGATGACCAAGCCATTATACTTACAATTTCCCTAGATATTTTATATGAACACCTTGTTGATTCTATGATGTATGGCAGAGACTCTTTGACCTTAGAGTAAGTCAAGTATTCCTTGCTTTCACATGAGTTGCAGAGCAAGGCTAAGGTTAAGCCTGAAGCTAAGGGCCTGAATGTGAGGGGTCATTTGGAGTTTCCTGGGAAGAAGAAATGTAAAGGCAGGAAAGGTAGAAAAAGTCATAGCCAGTTGCAGGAACACCGGTTTAAATCCAAAACAAATGGGGTTATCTGTTTCCACTGTGGGAAACCTGGGCATATAAAACCCAGATGCCCTGAATTGAAATCTGGTAAGCCTTCTAATGAATCTACTAATCATTCGCTCTTTTCCGACCAAGGCTATGAAAGTGATGAGGTGTTGTGTGTGTCCCAGGATACTCTTGATTCCGAGTTGGTGTTAGACTCAGGATGTTCTTTCCATATGTGCCCAAATAAGAGTTCTTTTTCTAGTTTGACCAAAGGAGTTGAAGGAGAGGTTGTTCTAGGAAACAATAAGAGATGTTGTGTCATGGGTAGAGGCTCTATTATGCTAGAGCTCTCAGACCATTATCTTGTCACCTTATTGGATGTGAGATTGGTTCCAGATTTACACTAGAATCTCATCTCATTGAGTGTGTTAGTTTAGAGAGGTTTTTCCTTTAAGTCTGATTCTGGTTGTCTTAGAATCTCCAAGGGAACTCGTACAATGCTAAGAGGCTTCTTGTTGAATGGGCTAAATGTGTTGGATGGAAGAACACACATCAAGCAGTTGGGCAACACCTGTGTCACTAATAATGACAATACTATGATTTGGCATAAGCGGCTAGGACATGAGAGCGTTAAAGGATTAGAGGAATTGAGCAAGCAAGGGCTGCTCACTCAAGTTACACTGAGTAACTTACCCTTTTTTGAAGATTGTGTAATGGTTAAGTCAAAAAGAGTCAGTTTTCATAGATCCAGCTTTAAATCTGGCCGCCCACTTGAGTATGTTCACTCTGATTTGTGGGGACCTGCCAGGACTGCCTCCCATGGTGGAGGCTCCTACTTTGTCACCTTTATAGATGAATTTTCTAGGAAAGTCTGGGTCTATATTTTGAAAAATAAATATGATGTCTTTGAGGTGTTTAAAACTTGGAAAGCCTCTGTTAAAAATAAATCTGGGAGAAATTTGGAAGCTTTATGAACCGACAATGGTCTTGAATACCTGTCTACTGAGTTTATCAAATTTTTTGAAAATGAGGGAATTTTGAGACACCTAACCGTGAGTCATACTCCTCAGCAGAATGGTCTAGCTGAGCATATGAACTGTACCATTCTTGAGCGGGTTCGTAGCATGATTTCATGCTCGGGCTTGCCCAAATAATTTTGGGAAGAAGCTGTCACTACAGCAGTTTACTTAATAAATAGGTGTCCCTCACCAGCCAATGATTTTAATTTGATTGAATTGTGGAGAAATCACCCCCCCCCCCCCCGTCCTATGAACATCTTAGAGTGTTTGGGTGCACTTCCTATCCTCATGTTAAGGATGATAAACATGAGCCCCGGGCCATTAAGTGCATCTTCATAGGATATCCTACTGGGGTAAAGGGCTATAAACTTTGGGTAGACAAACCCAGCTTTCAAAAGTGCATCATTAGCCGGGATGTGGTTTTTCAATAGTTTGTTCCTGCTAGAGTCCATCCTCCCACTGATGACAGTGAGGGTCCTTCTCAGAAGAGGGATCTTGAGGATAATCCTCCTAATGTTAGTGAGTCTCCTGTTGAGACTCCCTCTACCTCTCAGGCGCCCCTTTCTCAGCCTGAGCCAGAATTTGGGTCTGATTCTGATGATTCTCCTGATGGTGGAGCTCCAAGTGACCTTAGGGGTTATTAGCTCGCTAGGGATAGGAAGAGGAGAGTCATTAGACCTCCTCCCAGGTACAACGATGCTGACATGGTTGCCTTTTCCTTCAATGTGTCGGCGGATCTTGGTGGAGAAGATCCCCAAAGCTACAATCAAGTTGTCAATGACAGCAACTCTAAGCATTGGATTTCGGCTATGGAAGATGAGATGAAATACCTAAGAAAGAACCATACTTGGTCCATAGTCAATAAACCACCTACTGCCAAGGTGATTGGCTGTAAATGGATATACAAAACGAAAGAAGACAATACTACAGAGAATAAAATTAAATTTAAATCTAGGCTTGTAGCCAAAGGTTTCCTTCAAAGATAAGGAATTGATTATTCCGAAATTTTTTCTCCTGTAGTGAAACATTCTTCTATAAGAATTCTTCTTGTGTTTGCTGCCCATTAGATTTTCATATAGAACAGCTAGATGTCAAAACCACTTTCCTGCATGGTGATTTAGATGAAAAGTTATACATGAAGCCTCCTGCTGGTTTTGAACATGAATTTAAAGCTAACCAAGTTTTTTTGCTTAATAAATCTTTATATGGATTGAAACAATATTCTAGACAATGGTACAAGAAGTTTGATTCTTTTATGCTTGAAAATGGTTTCAGCAGGAGTCAGTTTGACGCATGTGTATATTTTAAATCTGTCAAAAAATGCATGCTTTATTTACTGCTTTATGTAGATGACATGTTGCTCATGTGTAGTGACATGAAATTAATCACCCATGTAAAAATGCAATTGAATTAGGCTTTTGAAATTAAAGATCTAGGCTGTGCTAAGCAAATTCTTGGCATGGAAATTATTAGGGATAGAAAGCATAGACTTTTGTATATATCTCAACATGCCTATATCCTTAAAGTGCTTAAGAGATACTTGTTTTATTGTTTGAACCCTATTAGTGTTCCTTTAGGTTATCAATTTAAATTGTCTTTATCCTAGTCACCTGCCACAACTTCTGATATTGAATACATGAGTAGAATCCCCTGTGCTATTGTAGTGGGTAGTATTATGTATGTTATGATTTGTACTTGACCAGATGTTTCTTTTTCTATCTGTACATTGAGCAGGTTCATGGAAAATCCGGGCAAGGCTCATTGGCATGCTCCTAAATGGTTGTTGAGGTACATTTCTTCTACTTCATCTCTTTCTATTTTCTATGGTAAGAATGTTAGTTCATCTCAATTAGTGACTGGTTATGTTGACTCTGACTATGCTGGAAACATTGATACTAGGAAATCACTAACTGGTTATGTCTTTACTGCATGTGGAGGACCTATATCATGGAAGTGCAATATGCAGTCGGTAGTGGCCCTCTCAACCACTGAATCTGAGTACATTGCAGTGACAGAAGCCATTAAAGAAGCCATATGGCTTAAAGGTTTGATTTCTGAACTTAGTATTTGTAAGGAAATTATTACTTTGCATTGTGATTCTCAATCTTCCCTTTATCTGTCTAAAAACTTAGTTTTCCATGGTAGGTCCAAGCACATAGACATTGTGCTTCATTTTATTAGAGATGTTATTGAAAGTGGATCAGTGTGTGTCACTAAGATACACATGGATGAAAATCTAGCCGATAGTTTGACTAAGGCTGTGACTTTATCCAAGTTCAAGCATTGTTTGGATATCTTGAACTTGGCTCCTCTTGAATAACATTAGGTGCAAGAACATCGCCAATTTTATATGAAAATGGTGGAGATTTGTTAATTTTTTATTTTCATATTAAATGTCTCTGTTCTGTTTCTTTTTTATTTTATTACATGCGTTTTTTATTTGATTTATATGCTCAAACTTTCTGGCTGTTGATCTGTTCAGTCGCCCCTTTTATCATGGTCGTCCGATCTGCTCTGCGGTTACACCCGCTGTTAGGGTTGTTTTGGCTTCTTATTTTCCCTTACAGGCAGCACCGTCGAGAGGATAGTTTTTCTCCTGGTTTTCATTTGACAGAGAAGGATTCATAGGCATCGGCATCTTCACAGAAGGAGCCTTCCGGGTGCGTTGTTTTAGATCCAGCCGCCTTTTGTCCTTGACGATTCAGGTCTGGTATCCACTGCTTGCGGCCGTATTACTTGAGGTGTGTTCCTCTCCGGGCGCGACGTTGCAAAGAGGGTGTTTCCGGTTGCGGCACTTCAAGACCGGAGTTTTCCCGCCGCAACGCTCCAGATCTGGGTGATTTCAGGCAGCGCAACACCAGTTCTCCGTAGCAGCTCTCATTTCGGCACTCTTCGGTCTTGCGTCGATTCCAACGTACCTATTGAAGAGATCTGGACAGCCGGACCAGGACAGGTCTGATGCTGTGAGTTTTCCTTCGCCTTTTCTTTGTTCGTTTTTTTTGTGCGATTGTTGTCTGGTGTTTGCTCTGCGAAATGTTGTTCCTCCGGATAGGTTTTATCACTGCTGTTAGCCTCTTGTAATGTGTTTTGTTTGAGCATTTAATAATAAAGCATGTGTGGTGGTGTTCTTTCCCTAGATTAGGGCCCAAAAGGGTTCTGAACCATGTAAATACTTGTCTTCTGCCTGTTTTTTCTTTACTTTGCACTGTTGTCCACTATTGTGCTACTATTCATTGCTGTCCATTTTCAATTTGTATTAATTGCAGCGTATTATACATCATTTTTCATTGTAAAAACTATTTTTCACATGTCCGTTCATTCGGTGATCCTCGACTCATGCTTTGGGGGTTGTTTTCCGCATTTTCCCCCAACAAAAAATGATAAGTGAATGTACCTTTTTTTTCATGGATGGCTTTTCCCTGTACTTGCATGTTGAAAAATGTATGTCAATATTGATTCATCCATCAAATAAACTATCCAGATACGGGTTCAGCATGTATCTTCATATGGGCGGTACATCCAGCCACTTCTTTGTGACCCCATACCCCCTTATGAATATTTCAATGTTGAATCACATTCCCAGACACTGTAGGCCAGACATTCAATGCTTATGCCCTCGCAATGAAAATGTTAGATTTCACATATTCCAGATTTCACAATTTTGGTTTATGGAGGGATAGTTATAAAAATTATATCATGTTCACTTTACAATAATTGGTGGCCTATGTTTACCGTTTTGATGTATGTGTTCCTTCCCATTCCATTGCTATTCTTGACTGGGTCTGATGCTTCGTCCCTCTTCTCTAAATCTGACAATGGTTGGTGAATGCAACAAAATTCTTCACCGGAGCTTCATTTGTAGGTAGCCTCGCAATACCATCCATCCTAAAGCACGTCAAAGTGATCTTTTGGTAGGTGATGATAGAGCAGGGCATGGATGCAAGGTGGGGCAGAAGGATGCGAGGCGGGGCACCAGGATGCGAGGACAAACGCTGGAGGGTGGAGGCGGCAACCGTGGGGTGGAGGCACGAATTAGGGTTTATTAGTTTTATAAAAATTATTTTATACGTTTATCAAATAAATAATATTACAATTTATAAATACTATTGATATTTTGATAAATTTGAAAATTAAAATCAATTAATAAGTTGGTTTTTAAAAAAACCCATAGGAAATGGATATTGGCTTCAGTAGTAAAATATATATACACACACTTGGTTTTTATTAATTGATTATTGATAAAATAAATTTCATTTTTGAATGGTATATTGTAACATTTTTTATTGAAGGAAAATTATTTGTTGGTAATATTTTTTATTAATAACATATTTTTGTGTTAGTAAAATAAATGTTGTATTAGTATGATAAAGCAATAGATTTAACTGTTGGTAAAAAAATTGTTGGTGTTAAGCGATTAATACCAATAGATATATTTGTTCGTAAAAACAAGTGTTGGTATTTAAAATCAATACCAATAAAATCTAATATCTGTTGGAATTACTCATTTTTACGAACAAAGATATTAACTGTCAATAAATTTCTGTTGGTATAAGTCATTTTTTTGTAGTGACTAAATAAATAAACCTTTATATTGAAAAATATTCAAAGGTATATATATTATTTTAAATAACTTTTTTTAATTGATAATTCTATGAAAGCATAATTCCATATGATATATTTTCACAAACCCACAACTGGTAATATTAAAATTATTTGGATACTACATTCCCCGATCCAAATAAAGTTTTCCCATATAATTTTCACTCCTTGATAAACAAGTAGGAATACTTTTATTTGTTTCTTTTTTTGGGTCGCATGTTTCTTCTTAAACCAAATGAAATTTACATAAAAAATTAATTATTTAAGTTACATTATCTTTCAAAACATTATATCCACAATCATGAACATTAAAATTCATTTCCATTGTGAGTATGTTTTGGAAGAGGCGCTGTCGGGAGCTCTCTTCTCTCGGGAGAGCCCTAGGGTTTAGGGGACGATGGTTTCATCTTGGACGGTGGGATTGGAGTGGTCGTAATGTTCGCGGAGAGGGACATTCAGGAGAGGGTTCTCGTTGGGCAGACGGAGGGGGAATTGGGCGAAGACGATGCTTGAGTCCATTGAGTTTTTCATCCGGTCATCATTGCTGTGTGGCTTGGCATGGCCGACGGCTTGTGAGGCTTCATTAGCTTCAACTATGACTATGGCCGCAGTTAGAGTTATTTTTTTTTACATTGTTTCAAAAAAAAATTTAAAAATACATCGAGGTTTAAAATATTTTTTTTTACATCCTAAAGGCGGCACATGGTGTGCCGCCTTCGGTTCGGTTTCTGCCGGGCCAAAGGCGGTTCTCCAGGAACCGCCTTGCACCATTGGGGAAACGAAAGGCGGCACACCAGTGTCCGCCTTTCGATATTGTTTCGGCGAGAGGCGGCTTCGGAAGAGCCGCCTTTCGTGTTTTAAATGGCCGAAGGCGGCTTCCCAGTTGCCTCCTTCGCCAAAAATATCCCTATAAAAGGGATCCGCCCCACCCACCCTTCCTCACTCACAAATCCCTCTTCTCTCTAAAATTTTGAGAGCTCCTCTCTCTAAGTTGAGTTTTCCTTCGTGGTGCTTCCGGAGACGCAAAGAGTACAAGATTTTTGTGTCAAGCTTCATTTAGAGGTAATTTTTTTATTTTAAAGTTATTTATTTATTTAATTGTAATTAGTTAATTTTAAATATTTAAATATGTAGTAGTAGTTATTTAAAGAAAAGAAATAAATAGTTATATTATTAATGTTTTAATTAGTTAATATTTAATGTTAGATTAAGGTATATGTAATTTAATATTATTAATGAATGATGATGAGGGATAAATTATTTAATGTTAGATTAAAGTATGTATAATATAATATTATTAATGAATGATAATTAGGGATAATAATAATATATTAATATTTTAGAGATAATCATAGACTAATTAGATGATGATTAAGGAATAATTAAGTCATGATTAAAGGGGTAATTAACCATGGATGATTAATTAAGGAATGTTTAAGGGGTGATTAAGTGATGATTAAGGGATGATTAAGGGGTCATTAAGGTAATTAAGGAATGATTAATTGATGATTAAGGGGTAATTAAGGAGTGATTAAGGGGTGATTAACTAATGATTAAGGGGTAATTAAGGAATGATTAAGTGATGATTAAGGGGTAATTAAGGAGTGATTAAGGGGTGATTAAGGGGTAATTAAGGAATGTTTTAGGGGCGATTAAGTAACGATTAAGGGGTGATTAACTAACGATTATGGGTGATTAAGTTGTCATTAACTAATGATTAAGGAATGATTAGGGGATGGTTAAGGGGTAATTAAGGAATGTTTAAGGGGTGATTAACTAACGATTAAGGGGGTGATTAAGGGGTCATTAACTAATTAAGGGGTAATGAAGGAATGAAGGGGTAATTAAGGAATGAAGGGGTAATTAAGGAGTGATTAAGGGGTTAAGGGGATGATTAAAGGGTAATTAAGGAATGATTAAGTGATGATTAAGGGGTAATTAAGGAATGTTTAAGGGGTGATTAAGGGGTAATAAAGGAATGTTTAAGGGGTGATTAAATAATGATTAAGGGGTAATTAAGGAGTGATTAAGGGGTGATTAAGGGGTCATTAACTAATGATTAAGGAGTGATTAAGGGGTGATTAAGGGGTAATTAAGGAATGTTTTAGGGGTGATTAAGTAACGATTAAGGGGTGATTAACTAACGATTAAGGGGTGATTAAGGGGTCATTATCTAATGATTAAGGAATGATTAGGGGATGGTTAAGAGGTAATTAAGGAATGTTTACATGATGATTAAGGGGTAATTAAGGAATGTTTAAGGGGTGATTAACTAACGATTAAGGAATGATTAGGGGATGATTAAGGGGTAATTAAGGAATGTTTAAGGGGTGATTAACTAACGATTAATGGGTGAATAAGGGGTGATTAACTAGGGATGATTAGGGGATGATTAAGGGTTCATTAACTAACGATTAAGGGGTCATTAACTAACGATTAACGGATGATTAAGGGGTCATTAAGTAAAGAGTAAGGGATGATTAAGTGGTGAATGACCAACTCCTAACTGATTAACCAGCACTTAAGTAGTGATTAACCAGCACTTAAGTAGTGACCGACACTTAAGTAGTGATTAAACAGCACTGTAATGAATCTTATTTTTTAGATATCATTGAACATATCTTTAGGAAAGTTAAAAAATTGTTCTACAAAACATTAGTGGATTAATTTAGGAAGGTTTTAACATTTTGGTGTCATGAATGTTTATGTCGTTATCTAAGCAATTAAATCCCTGTCTGGATACTACAAGTGGATGTGGCTCTGGCACAGCTATACCTAGGGGTGAAAGCCCCGACAAGGAGTTTTGGGCCTGACCCGGGGTATCCTGGTACACGACAACGGGCCTTGCTGCACTCCTGGTTTGACACTCCCGGGGGATATGTTTTAGATGATTGATATTTACTTCATGAAGTACTAAAATACCTTTAAGAAGATAAAAAATTTTATTTAACACGTAACAAAACATTATTGACATATTCAGTGATCAGTAAACATTTTTCATGTAGAGAGACATGTTTGCTTGTGTTTACTACTACGGAAATTTTATTCAAACCGAGCAAGGAGCTTCTTATAGTATACAGCCAACATCTATGGTTAACACATCTGATTGTGTTACCATAACTGATCTTCAAGATATAATTCGTGGTTGCTTAAATCTCGGTCCTCATCAAGAGATAAAGTCTATTAGTTATAGACATTTTCAATTCCCTGCCACGTTATGGCATCTTGCTTGTCCATTGGCTGCTGATGAGCACTGGGTCCAAGCGGGAACTTTATTTTCCCAATGGTCTGATGGTGCAATGATGGAGTTATATATTGAAGTTTCTAATGTATAACAACATCAAAATGTTCGAAGTCATAGACATGCACAAATAGTTGTTGAAGAATCTTCATCCCATGAAATTGAGGATGTTCGCCCTGTTGTGGAGGAGGACAACATAGATGATCTTCCAGATTTACATATAAATCATTCTTCAGATGAGGAATTTAATAATGATGGAACAGACAGAGAAGACAATGATGATGGGGAGGGAGCTGGAGATGGGGAGGGAGCTGGAGAAGATTAGGTAGTAGTTTCTCGAAGTAGAGTAGTTCAAGAACATTCTAGACCAACATTAAATCATCCACCACCCTTTGAATCTTGGTCCGAAGCAATGGAACATGTACCTGAATTTGACAACAATGTTCTGACACCTGCAATAGAGTTTCTTGGAGTTATAGTGGACAGGTTTAGTGAGTTGGACAAAACATTATATAATGGAAGGGATTTTCCAAGTAAGGATGCATTGAAGAGCTTCTTAAAAAGATTTCATATTGAGAGGCATTGTAGATATGTAGTTGAAGCATCATGTAGAAAAAAATATGTTATACGGTGTGATAAATTTGATGAAGACTGTAGATTCCGGTTGAGGGCGATTCCAGACATTGCATTTGGTGGATGGAGAATTTCAAAGATCGAGGCAGCTCATTCTTGTGTTCAGCCAAACTTGACACAAGATCACACTGCTTTGGATGCCGAATTTGTGTCAACTGTTATCGTTGAGATGATTAGGACCTGTCAAGATGTTCCTATAGACCTTGTGCAAGAGAGGATTCTTCAAACTTTTGGTTATAAGATTTCTTATAACAAGGCATGGATAGCGAAACAGAAGGCAATTGTGAAGGTATACGGTGATTGGGATGACTCGTATCGGGTGTTGCCGCAATTATTAGCCATGCTGAGCCACAACAACCAAGTTGTCTACCATATAAATATGAAGGAACATGTGTTTGAAGATAATTGATTGGATCAATCTCGTGTTCAATTTCATCGGTTATTCTAGGCATTCCTCCCATGTATTTCCGCATTTCATTTCAGTAAACATTTCATACAAATTGATGGAACATTTCTATCTGGAAAGTATAAGGGTGTATTTTTTATTGCGGCAACCCAAGATGGGAACCGTTCACCACTTCCGCTTGCATTTGCAATAGTGGAGAAGGAAAACTATGAATCTTGGAGCTGGTTTTTGGCATGCATCAGCAACCATTTCACACGCATTCGAGGTGTATGTTTGATATCTGATCGACATAGGGCAATCAATGAGGCAATCAATGCGGATCCTGATTCATGGAGGCCCCCAAATGCACATCATCGATACTGCATCAGACACATTGCTAGTAACGTGCGCAAAACCTTCCATAATGAGGCTATGAAGAATGCAATCACGAGGCTTGGTAAGCAATGTTGTCATTGATGTTTACTATTTTAATGTAAATAAAAATATATTTTCTATAACCTGTGATCATATTTATGTAGCATATGAGCCAGATCAACGAAGGTTTGAGGCGCGTTACGAAGAAATCCGCAAGGCTAACCAAGAAGTGTATGATTATATGATGAAGATTCCAAAAGAGAAATGGACACTGGCCTATGACGGGGGGAAGAGGTATGGACACATGACCACAAACATTGTGGAGTGTATAAATGGCATCTTCAAAGGGCTTCGGAAGCTACCAATTACTGCCCTAGTTCAGGAGACATTTTATCGTTGTGTCAAGTACTTCGTTGATAGACAAAAACTGGCCTCAGATGGGATTCAACAGGGGTTAAGATTTGGAAAAAACTTTCAACGATATATTGACAAGAACATTGAAGAAGCTTCCAGTTATTGAGTGTGTCTATTCCGTCGGGAAGACTCGGCATTTGAAGTTCAAGAGTATTGTAACCCCATTACAGGTAACAGCGGTGAAAAAATAGTGGTACTTCTAGAAGCAAAACAATGTCAGTGTGGAAAGTTTCAAGCATTAAGGTTTCCATGAGCACATGTCATCGCAGCATGTGCGTCTGTGAACATATCATGGGAAGCTTATGTTGATCCAGTATACCGATTGGAGGCCATTGCTAACTGTTATGCTGCGCCATGGACGCCTGTTGGGGAGTTTTGATATTTCCCAATGCCTGAAGACCAGCCCATACTGATTCCTGACATCAGTAGATTACGACCACAGGGAAGACCTAAGACCAACAGGATACGAAATGAGATGGATTGGCCTCAAGAACAAGGGAAAAGGTTGAGATGTCGTCTATGTCATCAAGAAGGGCATAACCGGAAATGATGTCCTAACATTGCTGGATCGAGTTCACACACTCAGCCACAATGATGTGTTGTATCCAACATGATCTTTTCATGTAGTCAGTTATATATTGTTAATATCAGAGATGAACTTTTTAAGAATTGTTTCACATTTCCAATAAGCAACTTCTCTCCTTCCAATAACGAACCTCTGTATTCAATACTTTTAAATCCATTAATCTAAACGTAATCTTAGAGAACAAAAATATTATTAAAAAAAGTTTATTTGTCATCGAAGACAAAAAATTATTAAAAAATTTATCATAAAGGATCTTCATAAATCATACATAACCCGGATAAAATGTTTATATATATAAATGTATGACACCATATCTTAAAAAACATAATTTTCATGGTAAAAACATATATAAAGACACGATAGATAAATGTTCTCCAAAATATGACGACATTCCCTTAATGTTTTCTAAAAAAACATCACATATTGTTCATTATACCAATCATTAAATTCTATTAAGTTTAACATTATATTTATATTTTATAGTGAATACTAATTTCCTTTTCTGGCTTCCAGATGGATGATACTCCACTCCTCACCGAGCAGTATAGGCATGTTTCTCGTGATGTGATAGAGGGTCGGGATGTTCGATGGATTAGGGTGCGGCGAGCACACCATTTTCGACACATGGCGCCTCCAGCTGCTATTATACCATACTTATGTCATGCTGGCTTCTACGGCATTGCCGTTTCTGATTTCACTTACACTGATCATCCCCTTCTTGCTTCCTTGTTCGAGAGATGGAGACCGGAGACTCACACATTCCACTTGCCAGAGGGAGAGATGACTATCACCTTAGAGGATGTGGCAGTGTTACTCGGTCTTCCTATTCAGGGAGATGCAGTTATTGGACCCACCATTGGGGATTGGACTGAGCTGGCACAGAGATTATTAGGTGTCGATATTTTGGCTGATCATACTGCTACAGATGGTGGGTCCATATCTATGCCTTGGCTTGCTTTGCAGTTTGCACATTTACCTGCTGATGCTGATGAGCAGACCATCATGTGTTATGCTCGGGCATATATCTTATGACTTATTGGAGGTACATTGTGTTCAGATCACTCGGGTGTGAATGTGCACATGATGTATCTTAGTTTACTGGAGGACTTTGATCGGATCGGGAGATACAGTTGGGGATCTGCATGTTTGGCCTACACTTATAGAGCATTATGTACAACATGCCGCTCAGATCACACAGATCTCGGAGGATGTGTCGTCCATATACAGTTGTGGGCATGGGAGCACATCCCTGTCCTCGCCCCTGTTACTGTTGGTCAGAGGCTTCCTATAGATGTGCTACAGGATGCTCCGCATGGACGATGGTATGATCCGTCATATTTATTTGTTTCTGATTGTATTATGATTTATTATATTTAATTTCTGATTATTTATCACTTTCAATGTTGTATTTGATAGGTGGAGTCAGGCACATCGTTTCATCGATGCTCCAACCCACAATTTGGCTGCATATCGTCTCATGTTGGACAATTTACTACCTGGCAGCGTAAGTATATATCATCATTTTTGTTTTTTGTTAACAAATTTCTCTGATGAAATGTCACATGTCATTACAGATTCATTGGATTCCATACTGGAGTCTGGTTCCGGACTTACCTACATACTGTACTGCTGGACTTCATGAGGTTATGACTGTAGTGCCACTTATTCACTTTCATATTATTGAGTGGCACCAGCCCGATAGAGTTATGCATCAGTTTTGCTTTGTTCAGCTGATTCCACCTGCACCACGACAGTTACCAGCGCTTCATGGCTTGAAGCTCACGGGGAGACAACATGTCGATTGGCGACGACGACATGCCCAATATGTCGCCATCTGGGATAATCGAGCAGAGCATCGTATCACAGGTGTACGTACGATGCGATTCTACCTATCAGATCAGGTAGAGTATGATCCATGGTATAGAATGAAGTCTATATTGTATCTGACTCAGCATGAGAGAGGGATTCAGGATCTAGTAAGTCAATAAATTTCACATAATATATTCATTATGCTATTTTATAATTCATTCTGAATCTCTGTGCAGCATACCAGACTACGACGACTATGTCGCATGACTGATCCAGAGGAGGAGGAGGTTGCTAGTTTATCTGTGATCCATGCTGCTTTGGAGGAGACGATGCCGATTTGTCGATCTATTCATGAAAGTATCATCCATCCTAGACCCCAGAGACATGATGTTCCTGCTCAGGAACATGATGCTCCTATCCCTGGAGATGAGGGTCCTACTCAAGAACCTACAGCAGCAGCTGGTGCTGTTCCCCAGCGACGACAACGGCGACGGAGACCGCGTCCTGCTGCACGTGAGCCCTCACCTGTTCCAGAGGCACAGGTCGGTGCTCTATCAGTCCAGCCTGACCCGTCTGGGTTTGTGCAGCCGGATGCAGCATGGGATCCATCTTTTTTGACCGGATATCCACAGTATTCGCCAGATATTTATTTTCCAGGGATTTATCAGGGGTCATCTCCCATGCCGCCATCTTTCATACCAGATCCTTCACAGCCTATATGGTTTCCCGATGGTATGATGACAACCCCTTCTACTTACGTAGTGGGAGAAGGATCTCGTGCACACGATGACATCCCTCCGACACCTCCTTCCATGCAGTCTATGACAGAGGATCCCGTGATTGATGTTCCAGTGCCCGAAGATCATCCCTCTCCAGGTCATCATACTCCATCCCAGCATGGAACACGTCGCTCTCGATATGGACGTACCATTCGCACACCACCTTGTGGGACAGAGCCTCACCATAGACACTGACATTACTTCTTCATGTAAGGTGAGATGAGAAGGGAGGTATTATACCATCAGGAAGATAGATTCTAGAAATGTGCAATGCTATGACAAACCTTTAGATGAAATGTGTCAGTTCCCCACTAGATGTGCATGTTCCTTCAAAATTTTCAGGCTGGAGATAATCCACCTTAAGTTTCACATAGCCTTATGTCTTCCATGTATTAATGTCAAACACTTCAACCAATTTTTTTACTTTATGGGGAAGTAAAACCCCATTCCTTTGAATATGCACATTACCATGAACATATAAAATCATCATTTTGCAAGAAAAACTACTAATCTCATGTTCACTGAAATACCCCTTAACATAAGAATGATACAAATAGTGTAAGTACCCAATAGAAAGATTCCAATCCATTTTGACTGGGCTATGTGGAATCATTGGTGTTTTCATCTGATTAATAATTTAAAAGGTTTCAAAACCACCTTTCTGAAACTCAAAAATGTTTCAAGTAAGTGACTTTGAAAGCCCATAAAATATAAACCACAAGATCTATTGAAATGAAACCTAAAACATGGATTAAACATATAATAAGTAATTGAAAATAAAAACCATTTCTTAAAAATTGCTGATGAAATACAATTATAAGCTTTCAAAAATACTTCTTTCAACTCAAAAATATTTCAGATATGAGACTTTGAAAGCCTATAAAATATAAACTTAATGACTCATATAAATGAAACTTAGAACATAGATTAAACAAATAAGAAGTAGTAGAAAAGTAATTAGTTAATTATGGTGAGGGGGAAAACTGTTACGACCCTGGAATTGAAGGATAATGGGGATGACAAGGAAACATCAACCCCCATGCCCACCCCTTCCACCCATTCAACCAACTTCGGTAACTCCTATAGAAGTAGCTTTTCAAAAAAAATGAAATGTCACCCCACCACAGCTTCCTACATCCATATTAACCCCCCAATTCAGTTTCATTAAATGTGGACGGCCCCCATTTTTACCAAAGTGAATGATGCACTATTAAACCACCACTTTCAACCCCCGCCTCAAAAATACAAAATGCTTTGAGGGATGATAAATGAGTCGACGCATTTAAATGTTCTAAAATGCACCGAATCATTTCTCATCCCTCAAAGCATTTTGTATTATTGAGGTGGGGGTTGAAAAGTGATGGTTTAATAGTGCGATGATCTTCAGTGTGGTGGCGTTGTTCGGATCTGGTGGACAGAGGATCATTTCAGCCTTCGACTTCAATCGGTGGTGTGGGTTTCCAAACCCTTCACTGTCGTCGGTCCATGTTCCCCCCCGATCCAGCTGCTCTACCACCCTAAATCATTCAGTTAAGATATATTCGGTCTTCGTGTGCCTTAGACGACCTTCACTGTTTAGTGCGATGTTCAAGTCTCTTCTAATGGATTTAGTTCTAGATTTGATGGTGGGTCTCTTCTAGTGTTTGTCCAGTCGGTTCAAAGTTGCCATTCCCTGACCTAGCCTTTCAATTCCGCAGTGTCTTTCCCATATGGATCTGCTATAGTGGTTTGTTTAAGGTTTTGGGAGGTGTGGATAGGCAGTCATCGATGTCCGGGCATGGCTGAGACAAGCATGATCTGGTTCGAGAGCTTTCTTCATGATTTTTCTCAATTTCCGTGATGGCTTGTATGCATTTTTATGTGAAAGGATGGGTGATATAATGCTGGTTGGATGAGATGTGATTGGTCTTTTTGGCTTCTGTGTTGTTCATCTTTGATTTTGGTGGTGGCTGTTGGGGTTGGGGGGCTATGGACATGAGCTCGGTCAAGGGCATTGGCTACTCGTTTCTCTTCACTTGCTCCAAGATTATGTCACTCTCTCAGATCTGAGTGGTGGTCTCGATGTGCTTTGGGATGTGTGGGCGAGAAATTTTCAGCGTCTTGTGATGACTCTATCTTTCATGGCTCGCAATGATTTCTACGACGAATTCAACGGATTTCGATGAGGTTGACCATTGCTCGTGGATGCAAATGGCTGGACTCGTGAATGATTGGAACTTTTCAGATAAAGTTTGGGTCGGTTTTCGAGACTCAAGTTATAAAGATTCATCCGGACTTGAGGAGGATTCATAGCAGGCCGTTCACCTATTTAGGGTTCACGAAATTGGATGTTAGATAGGGTACAACATCACCCATCAGATCAGGCAGGTTATTTGACAGGACAATTGCTAGTCATACCGTCAAGCAATGGTGGATAGATTTATCATGTTTTAAAAGTTGGGGAGAGGCAGCTGACCATGCTGTCGTGATACGCCAAATTGATAGTAATTTAAATAAGATTTTGCAGTTTAGGGAAGATCCTAGGTCGTCTCTCAAAGAGCGTTGATAGGTTCTGAGTGTGTATTTTAGTAAGAATAAAAAAATAGGGGGGGATGGTTTTGAAAACAGTTTCAAAAAGTAATTTAAATTAAATTATTATAAAGTTGAAAGACCGAGTGGATTATGAAAAATATGAGATAAATAAGTGATAATTGCAAATTTACTACATCACTTGAATAGTTCCTCATTCTTAATTGATTATTAGGTTTTAGTGTAAACCTGGGGTTGAGGGTTAACCAAGATGTTGGGTACCAACAAGCCTCATAAGATGATGCAATTAGAACTAAACCTTGACATAACAAACGTGTAGCCATTTTCTATCCCCTTAGCATGATTTAATGTATAAGAACCCAGTTTTTCTGCGGAAGACTTTGGAATATTCTTGATGATATTCCAGAGCAGCGCCTTCAGACGGCGTGCGATTCCGAGCCCCGGTGAGGCCAGAATTGAGTTTTCAGTGCGTTCACACTGGAAACGCCAAATAAATGGGATAACTCCTAAACGGTGATTCAGATCAGAGATCCGAGTGTACGGATGAGTCCGGAATGGGGTGTTTACCCTAGGAACGACATAAAACATGTCGGCACGGGATGTTTGGACCCCTCGCTCGCTTTCGGAAGGTTAAACGGATAAATTAATTAATTAATTTATTCGTTTAATGTTGAAACTCAAGTATCTCTTAAACGGTGGCATGGATTGGGAAACTGAGGGCATCGATGAGTTTGGAGCGTGTCGTTTACCCTAGGAGGGGTGTAAGTTTTGCGGGCACGACCCGTCTGTGAAAAATGGCCCTAGGGGAGTTTTCTTATTTTGGCGGCCTCGGGCGCTAAGTTTAATAACTTTTGAACGAGGTCTCGGAATAAAATTCCGAGACCGCCGTTGCGCTCATAGCGTGGTTCATAGCCTAGAGGAGGATAAATCCCAACCTCGTCGGGAGTTCGGGTACGGGGCCGCGGGAGGGTGTTTAAGTTAATTAATTTATTTAATTAACCTAACCCCCCCCCCCATCTCTTCTCCCTCATTTCCCCCTCCCCTGGCAAGCCTCTTCCCTCTCTTCCTTCACTCCCGCGAGGCAGCTCTGGGGAGGCCCGACAACGTCGAAGAACCACCCGCGAAGCTTCGGGCTACGCCCCTGCAGGTAGCATGTTGCATTTTGCATTTTCATTCCCGCACTTAACTTCAAACGCGAATTTGTAAGTTGAATTGTTGCCCGATCTTCGATCCAAGCCCATGATCGCGTAAATATTGTCCCGAGCTTTCCGGAATGATATCCGGATCAATTTTTCGACCACCAGATCTTTTTCAGGTGGTCCTCTGAAGTTTCCGGCCACGAGGCCGGTTTCCGGCAAGGTGGTCCGGCGGACGGCAGCCCCTCGGCGCGGCGGCGGCGCGACAGCAGACCACGGTTCAGGCGGCGGCGGCTCTTCTGCTCGGCGGTCCGGGATGACGGTGGCTTCCGGGATGGCGGCGTCTTCCGGGGTGGCGGCGGCTTCCGGGACGGCGGTGCGACGACGGGCGGCTCAGGCGGCGCGACAGACTGAGCTCGCCGGTCCCAGGCGGCGTTCGCGGTCGCGGCGCGACCTCGGCCGACAGAGACCCGCAAACCGCGGGTCTCCGCGTGGGGGCAGCAGGACCGGCCACCCTGGCCGGTCGGGTGATAGCAGGCCGCGGCGAGCCGCGGGCCAGCTTTGGGCACACCGGCCGGACCGGGCCGGTCCGGCCCAAGGAGTTCCCCACCCCCCTTTTGGAATTTCCAACGCCCGTAGCTTTCGCTACGCGCGTCCGTTTTGCGCGCCGTCAGCGGCAGCACGGACCTTGAGTCGATGGGAACGTTTAGAGATAGTTTTGGGAATTTTTAATTCCCTAAACGAGGGGCCTCGGAGGCGCGATGCGTCTTTAAGCGAATTGGCATTTTTTTTTCGGGAGATTTGGTTTTGGACGGCGCGGACACATCCGACGTCCGTTTTGAGCGCCGTCAGCGGCGTTGGGACCCTGGCGCCGGGGCGAAGCTTTCCAGGGTGGTTTCGGGCGCTGAAGCCGGAGTTGAGGCGTGGGCCCCACGACCCGTCTTTTGAGCTGCGTGCAGCTTTTAGCGACTTTTTCCTCGGACGTCGGTTCGGGACGTACGAGTAGTCGTTTTTTGGTGTTTTCCTGAGGGGATTGCAATGGTGTAATCCGCCCGCCCAAATTCGGCACGATAGTGCGGGGCCCACGAGGGCCGTTTGGGCGTCGACGGTGATTTTCCATTTTTATCACCGGGCGACCGTTTTGGACAAGTGAATAGTCCATCTTATGTGCTTTTTCGAGAGGATCACAACAGTGCAATCCGTCCGTTGAGTTTTGGGACCGGGATGCGGGTCCCGCATGGTACCGCTCGTGCGCGGTAAGTTGGAATGCATCTTTTTCTCCGGATACCCGTTCCATGCAAGTAAGCTGTCAATTTGACGTGCTTTTCTGAGAGCATTGCGATGGCGCAGTTCGCCCGACCTTTTTCTGGGATGTGGTGTGGGACCCACCCGACCTGGCTACAGTGAATAGTACCTTTTTCACCGGGTGTCCATTTTGGGCGATTGAGTACTCAATCCCATGTGTTTTTCTGAAGGGATCGCAGTGGAGTGATCCATTGGTTCAGTTTCGGGATTTTGGGGTGGGCCCCACACGGGTTTGGTCACAGTGAATAGTACCTTTTTCACCGATTGACCGTTTCGGGCGAGTGAGTAGTCTATCTCGTGTTCTTTTCTGCAAGGATTACAACGGTGTGATCCGTTTGGTTGTGCGGAGCCTCATACGTGATCTTGTTAAATGTGGAAGCATGAAAGGTGCTCTAGTGGTGGTTTGTCATACCTTGTTTTAGCGGACCCTTGGCGTGTGATCGCGCACTCTTGGGAGAGTGATATAAATGATTCACAAGATGTGGTTGGCTGTGCCTGAGCCTTTGATGTGGAGTTGTTATGTCACGCCTTCATGTTGATGCTGGGTGCCGTGTGCACGATAGCCCTTGGGCTGAAAATGTGGTATACTCTGGGAGTATACGGGAATGTTTGGAGGTACATGTGGTTGTTCGTACCTGATAACGTTTGGGTGCTTGGTTAGGGTTGCGATGGGGCCACACGTTGTGTGGGCCCCACGTGCGTGTCGGGTTCTGCTTTGCGCACTTTGACCTCTCGCGACGTAAAGGGTCCCTCTGTGCTCATTTGTTTGACCAGCAGGGTTGAGTGGTCTCCCCCTGGTTTCGTCCTCGATTGATTGGCCGGTAGCGGTGCTAGTGACACCCAGTGATGGAACAGGCGCAAAACCTTATTTGGGTGAGTTGTTCTGGAGTTGGGTGGTTGCGCGATACCCACTCTGTGTTCGGTTGGTCAGTGTTGTACCCTTTAGTGGATATGGGCAGAGCAGTTCTGAGTTCTACCCTCCAACGGGTCTGGGCAGTGGGTTACTCATCGGCTTCTAGGGTCTACCCTCTAGCAGAGACTAGGCAGTGGGTCACCCGACACTCTTAGGGTCTACCCTCCATCAGAGACTGAGCATTGGGTCACCCGACGCACTTAGGGTCTACCCTCCAGCAGGGACTGGGCAGTGGGTTACCCGACGACCTCTTAGGGTCTACCCTCCAGCAGGGCTGGGCAGTGGGTCGCCCGTCGTCTAGTTCCAGGACTACCCTCCAGCAAGGCTGGGCAGTGGGTCTCATGTCGACATATTCGAGGTCTACCCTCCAGCGGGGTTGGGCAGTGGGTCACCTGATGATGTATTATGGTTTACCCTCCAGAAGGGTTGGGCAGTGGGTCGCCCAGTATCTTATTATGGTTTACCCTCCAGCAGGGTTGGGCAGTGGGTCGCCCAGTATCTTATTATGGTTTACCCTTCAGTGGGGCTGGGCAGTGGGTTGCCTGACGATGTATTAGGGTTTACCCTCCAGCATGGCTGGGCAGGGGGTCACCCGATATCTAGTTATGAATTACCCTCCAGCAGGGCTGGGCAGTGGGACACCTGTTGGCATGACAGACTCAATCCTTTCTACTAGGCTAGGACGTGGCTTTCCTCCGTGACCACCAGAGCGGGACCCTTGTTTGTACAGGTTGGTGATGGAACGGCTTTGACTTTGAGGAGACCTCTCGACTGCAGGGCAGTGACGAGGTGGGTTTGAATTTCCCTATAACTCTCAAGTACGAGGGGCACTTTCCCCACCTAGACGCGTTCTTGTGACACGATCTAAAAATGTGCGGGAAAGTCAGTGCCGCCCAAAGCAGATAGTGTCAAGGTGCGGTGATTGAGCCCATTGGCTTGCAGTTCGGGGAAGATGTGCGGGATGCTGGGCATCGATGAAGTTTACTTCTGGGACTGTTGGCTACTCTTTTCTTGGGCTGAGCTACGGGACGGAGATCCCCTTACGACGTTGTTCGAGCTTCTTAACAGAGTATATGGATTTGTATATACCATGTTCCAGTACCCACTTCTTGGGTTTGGTTTCTCTCCTTCCAGGAGAGGCGAAGACGCGCGGGGTATGCCACGTGCTTTCCGTGTCTAGCTTCTCATAGTTGGACGGGTCTACTCTCCTGCTATAGGTGGCGAAGACCCGACAAGAAGTTCATCTTCTCACCATTTCAAGATCCTTGTGCCTGGATGAGTCTACCTCCTTTCTCTTGTTGGGTTGAGCTGGACTCTTTACTGCACTTTCAGTTGTACTCCTCTACCTTTTCTGTTCGCTCTACTGCTCACACTTCGGTACCTCCTTTTTTCTCCCTCGAGCCTTCGGGGTATCTGACTGAGTATTTTTATACTCACCCCTGCTTGGGCTTTTCCCGCACTTGGTGTGACCTTGCATACGACAGACAGGTTGGTCGTTACTTTAGTGGAGCACAGGAGTTCGGGAGCTTGGACCGCGTGCGGTGGTCGGAGTCAGGTTCCAGGTGGAGGACCCTTATAGCTGTTCTCCTTTCTATTCACCTATTGCCGGGTTGTGGCACTTTTCTGGTTGGGCGCGTGTTTGCCCCTTTTCTTTTCAGTTACTTTCAGCACTTACTTTGTACTGTTTAGAGGTCGATGCACATTTGTGGTTTTTTATAGCAGTTTCCCTTTACTTTTCTTTTTAATCTGTACTTTTGCATTGAGTGTGTTGTGTGTGTGTGTGCAGGTGCTTAGGCAAAGGCCTCCCCGATTTGTTGTGCCTTCGGCGCTGGTTGCCAGCCCCTGGGCTATGGAGGCGGGCTTCGGGTAGTTGAGGCTCGAGCCCGGGTAGGGTCGGGTCGTGAAAAAGTGGTATCAGAGGTGGTTCGTTTATTGGGATGTTGTTCGGATGTCCCTAAAAGAGGAATTGGTTGGGATTTAGGGCAACAATGTTAACATGTCTCAAGAGCGGCTCTCGGGCCAGGAAGTCCAGTGATGGTGCGGCAGCCGACGTATCCATTCACCAGGACCTTGATAACCCGTTTGTCGACTCGGCATGATGAGACACTTGTTGCAGGGAAATTTGATTGTGCATTACATAGGATTGAGTCTTTGACGGTCCTTCTTGAGTCATCTCCCCATCGTTGTTGTTATTGGTATATACATATATGCTCATCTGACCGCGACACTCCTTAATAATATTAAGGATGTCTCCGCGAAGACAGCCAGCCAGGATACCAGCTTTGGTTCTTGATGACGACCCTGTGAGCTATGAGGCCACAGTCCAGGACCCATCATGCGAGCCCTTTCTCTGGGTGGGCCGGTAGCAGCACCCCCACTTGTTGAGCAGCAGATAGTTTCAGCAGAGCAGGCTGATCTTGAGCGCAGGTTGAGCACGCTCCGTGATTTCCAGCGGCAGAGACCGCTGAGGTTCAGTGGTGAGCCAGACCCTCAGGCAGTAGAGGGTTGGCTAGAGGTAGTGGTTAGACTTTTCAGGCTTGTGCAGACACCGACAGATCAGAGAGTGGCTTTGGAAGCCACCCTTTTTCGTGGAGCAGCTTGGCGTTGGTGGAGTCTGGTGACTCAGCTTCTTAACGAGTCGTTGCTTTCATGGGGTGACTTTCAGTTGTTGTTCCATGAGGATTTTTTCCCCTCCTGCTTGTGCTCTGTTCAGATTCAGGAACTCCTGCA
Source organism: Viscum album (assembly GCA_963277665.1). NCBI lineage: Eukaryota > Viridiplantae > Streptophyta > Magnoliopsida > Santalales > Viscaceae > Viscum > Viscum album. Next base: position 1,703,397,354 of record OY728143.1, on the reverse strand, counting down.
GTTTCTACAGGTAGGGATGACGGTGGCCGAGTACGCGGCTAGTTTTGTAGACTGTGCATGCTTTTACCCGGACTTGGTCCGTGACGAAAACATCCGAGCGAGGAAGTTTGAGCAGGGTCTCTGCCGAGAGATTCGTGTTGTCATAGTACCCTTGGGCATTTCCATATCTTCCGAGGTTCCAAAGCAGGCGTTGGTGAAAGAGAGCTTCCTGTCATGTTTTTTGGTTGGTAGTGGTAGTGGGTGTGACGGAGTCGGGACGTCTGCCATAGCTAGAAGGTGCCGGAGGACAGGACCTCGATGCAGGTGGCCTGTCCATTGCCGGTTTCGGAGACGTGGTCGTATGCCACTGTGGAGAAAAGGCGGAGGGCCTCATCCGAGGATGCCCTTCCGAGAGTGGATCCCGGGCCATGGTCGTACACCACAGTGGCACCAGAGGGAACAAGGGCAGCCCAGAGAGCACCGGTTTTATGCTTGTGACGGTCAAGATCGATTGGCACGAGACTGCCCGACCCGAGTTGCTGGGAGCTTCGGGCAGGCAGCAGGTGCACCACCATGGCAGAGGCAGCGCCGTGATAGGAGTAGTACCCAGAGAGGTGGTACTAGCAGAGGAGCGGGAGGAGCTGGTAGTGGGGGATGGCTTTATGAGATCTTCCCATCACCATTGGGTGGTCCACGTCAGGCTCCGGGAGCCGATAGTTGGGACCACGGACAGCCACGGGCTTTAGATGTCTATGATCTTGCAGAGCATCGGATGATGAGAGGTACCCCTTGCAACTCTTCTACTTTTTTCAGTAGAATTGTTAAACTCCGCGTGTGAAAGGCTTTTCTCCCTGATCCTTGTTTTATGTGTTACCAGGGTGACGCAGGGCGTCGGGTGTAACCCTGTGTTGGTAAGGAAAACGGCGTGGGACCTTTTCCTTTAGTCGATGGTGTTGACTCCTTCGCTTCCCGAGCGTGTAAGAGAGTCTTGATTGCAAGACATCGATAGTGGAACCTTGCGTGACCAGATATCCTTGGGTGTTTCACCATATGGATATTCTGAAGGAGGGAATCATCGGGCCTTGTTCCAGGTGCGGGCGGTGATTCCAGTCGCGGCGTGCGACGTAGAGGTTTGACCGGGGAGGTGAGCTACCCCCGAGGGCCTTTGGGCTGTTTGAGACCGTGCAAAGGGATGGAGAGGTACCCTACCGCCTTTCCCTAACCCCAAAGTTTGGAGGCGGTGCCCGACATCGGCAAGAGCCGACCTCGCATGAACAGATCAATCCTTTGGTCTGTGTGCGGTGACGCAGAGCTGTGTGTGGGTTCTTTTGGGTATGGGAAAGCCAGGTGTGGGCTTATTACACTGTGTTGCTACCTAGTTTTGCTTTTTGGGGACGAAAAGCTTGAAGGAGGGAATGATGTAAGAACCCAGTTTGTCTGCAGAAGACTTTGGAATATTCTTGATGATATTCCAGAGCAGCGCCTTCAGACGGCGTGCGATTACGAGCCCCAGTGAGGCCAGAATTGAGTTTTCAGTGCGTTCACACTGAAAACGCCAAATAAATGGGATAACTCCTAAATGGTGCTTCATATCAGATATCTGAGTGTACAGATGGGTCCGGAATGGGGTTTTTACCTTAAGAACGACATAAAACATGTCGGCGCGGGATGTTTGGACCCCTCGCTCGCTTTCGGAAGGTTAAACGGATAAATTAATTAATTAATTTATTCGTTTAATGTTGAAACTCAAGTATCTCTTAAACGGTGGCTCGGATTGGGAAACTGAGGGCTCCGTTGAGTTCGAAGTGTGTCGTTTACCCTAGGAGGGGTGTAAGTTTTTCGGGCGCGACCCGTTAGTGAAAAATGGCCCTAGGGGCGTTTTCGTAGTTTGGCGGCCTTGGGTGCTAAGTTTAATAACTTTTGAACGGGGTCTCGGAATAAAATTCTGAGACCGCCGTTGCGCTCAGAGCATGGTTCTTAGCCTAGAGGAGGCTAAATCCCGACCCCGTCGGGAGTTCGGGTACGGGACCACGGGAGGGTGTTTAAGTTAATTAATTTATTTAATTAACCTAAACCCCCCCTCTCTTCTCCCTCATTTCCCCCTCCCCTGGAAAGCCTCTTTCCTCTCTTCCTCCACTCTGGCGAGGCAGCTCCGGCGAGGCCCGACAACGCCGACGAACCACCCGCGAAGCTTCGGGCTACGCCCATGCAAGTAGGATGTTGCATTTTGCTTTTTCATTCCCGCACTTAACTTCAAAACGCGAATTTGTACGTTGAATTGCTGCCCGATCTTTGATCCAAGACAATGATCGTGTAGATCTTGTCCCGAGCTTTCCGGAATGATATCCAGATCAAATTTTTGACCACCGGATCGTTTCAGGTGGTCCTCTGAAGTTTCCAGCCACGAGGCCGGTTTCCGGCAAGGTGGTCCGGCAGACGGCAGCACCTCGGCGCGGCGGCGGCGCGGCAACGGACCACAGCTCAAGCGGCGGCGGCTCTTCAGCTCGGAGGTCCGGGACGGCGGTGGCTTCTGGGATGGCGGCGGCTTCTGGGGCAGCGGCGGCTTCCGGGACGGCGGCGCGACAGCGGGCGGCTCAGGCGGCGCGGCAGGCCGAGCTCGCTGGTCCCAGGCGGCGTTCGCGGTCGCAGCACGAACTCGGCGGACAGAGACCCGCGAACCACAGGTCTCCATGTAGGGGCAGCAGGACCGACCACCCTGGCCGGTCGGGTGACAGCAGGCCATGGCCAGCTGGCCGCAGCGGACCGAACCGGACCCGCGGCCGGGCCGGTCCGGCCCAAGGGGTCCCCCCCCCCCCTTTTTGGAATTTCTGACGCCCGTAGCTTTCGCTACGGGCGTCCGTTTTTCACACCGTCAGCGGCAGGGCGGACCTTGAGTCTAGGGGAACATTTTGAGATGGTTTCAGGAATTTTTAATTCCCAAAACGAGGGGCCTCGGAGGCACGATGCGTCTTTAAGAGAATTGGCATTTTTTTCCAGAGATTTTGTTTTGGACGACGTGGACACATCCGACGTCCTTTTTGGGTGTCGTCAGCGGCATTGGGACCCTGGCGCCGGGGCGAAGCTTTCCAGAGTGGTTTTGGGCGCTGAAGCCGCAGTTGAGGCGTGTGCCCCACGGCCCGTCTTTTGAGCTGCGTGCAGCTTTTAGCGAATTTTTCCTCGGACGTCTGTTCGGGGCGTACGAGCAGTCGTTTTTTGGTGTTTTTTCCGAGGGCATTGAAATGGTGTAATCCGCCCGCCTTAATTCGGCACGATAGTGCGGGGCCCATGAGGGCCGTTTGGGCATCGACGGTGATTTTCCATCTTTATCACCAGCCTACCATTTTGGACAAGTGAATAGTCCATCTTGTGTGCTTTTTCGAGAAGATCGTAATGGTGCGATCCATTCATTGAGTTTCGGGACCGGGATGCGGGTCCCGCATGGTACCGCTCGTGCGCGGTAAGCCGGAATGCATCTTTTTCTCTGGATACCCATTCCATGCAAGTAAGCAGACAATTTGACGTGCTTTTCCGAGAGCATTGCGATGACTCAGTTCGCCCGACCTTTTTCAGGGATGTGGTGTGGGACCCACCTGACCTGGCTACGTTGAATAGTACCTTTTTCACCTGGTTTCCATTTTGGGCGATTGAGTACTCAATCCCGTGTGTTTTTCTGAGGGGATCGCAGTGGCGTGATCTGTTGGGTCAGTTTCGGGATCTTGGGGTGGGCCCCACATGGGTTTGGTCACGGTGACTAGTACCTTTTTCACCGGTTGACCGTTTCGGGCGAGTAAGCAGTCTATATTGCGTGCTTTTCTGCAAGGATTACAACTGTGCGATCCGTTTGGTTTTGTGGAGCCTCATACGATATCTTGTTAAATGTGGAAGCATGGAAGGTGCTCCAGTGGTGGTTCGTCCTACCTTGTTTGTAGCGGACCCTTGGCGTGTGATCATGCACTCTTAGGAGAGTGATATAAATGATTCACAAGATGTGGTTGGCCGTTCTTGGGCCTTTGATGTGGAGTTATTACCTCACGCCTTCGCGTTGACGCTGGGTACCGTGTGCACGATAGCCCTTGGGCTGAAAATGTGGTATACTCTGGGAGTATACGGGAATGCTTGGAGGTACATGTGGTTGTTTGTACCTGAGAACGTTTGGGCGCTTGGTTGGGGTTGCGATGGGGCCACACGTTGTGTGGGCCCCACGTGCGTGCCAGGTTCTGCTTTGCGCACTTTGACCTCTCGCGACGTAGAGGGTCCCTCTATGCTCGTTTGTTTGACCAGCTGGGTTGAGTGGTCTCCCCATGGTTTCATCCTTGATGGATTGGCCGGTAGCGGTGCTAGTGACACCCAGTGATGGAACAGGCGCAGAACCTCTTTTGGGTGAGTTGTTCTGGAGTTGGGTGGTTGCGCGATACCCACTCTGTGTTCGGTTGGCCAGTGTTGTATGTTACAGTGGATATGGCCAGAGCAGTTCTGAGTTCTACCCTCCAGCGGGGCTGGGCAGTGGGTTACTCATCGGCTTCTAGGGTCTACCCTCCAGCAGAGACTGGGCAGTGGGTCACCCGACACTCTTAGGGTCTACCCTCCAGTAGAGACTGGGCAGTGGGTCACCCGACGCACTTAGGGTCTACCATCCAGCAGAGACTGGGCAGTGGGTCACCCGACGACCTCTTAGGGTCTACCCTCCAGCAGGGCTGGGCAGTGGGTCACCCGTCGTCTAGTTCCAGGTCTACCCTCCAGCAAGGATGGGCAGTGGGTCGCCTGTTGACTTATTCCAGGTCTACCCTCCAGCGGGGCTGGGTAGTGGGTCGCTTGATGATGTATTATAGTTTACCCTCCAGCAGGGCTAGGCAGTGGGTCACCCAGTATCTTATTATGGTTTACCCTCCAGCAGGGCTGGGCAGTATGTCGCCCAGTATCTTATTATGGTTTACCCTCCAGCGGGGCTAGGCAGTGGGTTGCCTGATGATGTATTAGGGTTTACCCTCCAGCAAGGCTGGGCAGTGGGACACCTGTTGGCATGCCAGACTCAGTCCTTTCTACTAGGCTAGTCTGTGGCTTTCCTCCGTGACCACCGGAGCGGGACCCTTGGTTGTATGGGTCAGTGATGGAACGACTTTGACTTTGAGGAGACCTCTCGACTACAGGGCAGTGATGAGGTGGGTTTGACTTTCCCTAGAACTCTCAAGTACGAGGGGCACTTTCCCCACCGAGACGCATTCTTGTGACGCGATCTAAAACTGTGCAGGCGAGTCAGTGTCGCCCAAAGTGGATAGTGTCAAGGTGCGGTGATTGAGCCCCTTGGCTTGTGGTTCGGGGCAGACGTACGGGATGCTGGGCATCGATGGAGTTTACTTCTGGGACTGTTGGATACTCTTTTCTTGGGCTGAGCTACGGGACAGAGATCCCCTTACGACGTTGTTCGGGCTTCTTTACAGAGCATATGGATTTGTATATACCATGTTTCGGTACCAACTTATTGGGTTTGGTTTCTCTCCTTCTAGGAGAGGCGAAGACGCACGGGGTATGCCACGTGCTTTCCGTGTCTAGCTTCTCGTAGTTGGATGAGTCTACTCTCCTGCTATAGGTGGCGAAGACTCGACGAGAAGTTCATCTTCTCACCGTTTCTAGGTCCTTGTGCCTGGATGAGTCTACCTCCTTTCTCTTTTTGGGTTGAGCTGGACTCTTTACTGCACTTTCAGTTGTACTCCACTACTTTTCCTATTCACTCTACTGCTCACCCTTCGGTACCTCCTTTGTTGCTCCCTCGAGCCTTCGGGGTATCATACTGAGTATTTTTATACTCACCCCTGCTTGGGATTTGCCCGCACTTGCTATGCCTTTGCAGACGACGGACATGTTGGTCATGACTTTAGTGGAGCACAAGAGTTCAGGATCTTGGACCGCGTGCGGTGGTTGGAGTCGGGTTCCAGGTGGAGGACCCTTCTAGCTGTTCTCCTTTCTATTCAACTGTTGCCGGGTTGTGGCACTTTTCTGGTTGGGCGCGTGTTTTCACCTTTTCTTTTAAGTTACTTTCAGCACTTACTTTGTACTGTTTAGAGTTCGATGCAAATTTGTGGTTTTTTTATAGCAGTTTCCCTTTACTTTTCTTTTTACTCTGCACTTTTTCATTGAGTGTGCTACGTGTGTGTGTGTGCAGGTGCTTAGGAAAAGGCCTCCCCAAGTTGTTGTGCCTTCGGCGCTGGTCGCCATCCCCTAGCCTAGGGAGGCGGTCTTGGGGTAGTTGCGGCTCGAGCCCGGGTAGGGTCGGGTCATGACATAATGTTTGTAAAGGAACATTGAAATCTAAAATGGGTGGGAAAGAAAAGGGTTCTTCTGTTGTCCAATTGGAACAACACAAGATGCACACTTAAAATCACACACCAATCGGTTATGAAATAAAAATTGTTTCAAATCAATGCATCAAAACAAGTGAAGATACATATTAAAGAATAATTAAAACCATAATATAATCCATACCAGTAGATAATTATGTTCCAGAACTCCCTCTTCAAGTGTGTATCTCCCTCGCAATGATCACCCACCGCTTAGCTCAACATCAGGAGGAAGAGGAAGCTCAGGTGGAACTCCTTCTTAATTATTGATCCCCCTATGAGGATAGGGGCATCTGGAACTTCTAGAATGAAGATGAGACTCTGATAGGACTCCAAAATGGTAGAGATTTTTTTCTTGGATGATCTTACAAATGAGTGGCCCATGGTGCCTTTTTATACCCAAAATGGGACGTTGTTTTGGGCAACTGATTTTTGAGATACCAATTGTGTCTCGGTTTGGGAGTAGTTGAAAGAAATATCATGACTTGAAGAAAAGAGAAGAGTTGTTGTAAGTCCTCTAGAAGGTCTCCCTACCAAATTTGGTGGCCATTAGACAACTAGGTTGGGAGATATCGTCAAAAGACAGAAACAAACTTTTGAATTTGGGCAGATTCTATCCCTTGAACAAAATGGTTCGGATGGGACACCAGATGGAAACATTAGGCTTTGGTTCCTTAATTAGAGTTGTATCCCATAATGGTTTGGAGAGTAACAGAAAGTGTTAGCCCATTTGGATTCAATTAATGTTTGTACTATTCAAAACAGTGGACAGATGTCCATGAAATGTCATGCAGTTTGGCCCATTTATCTTCTGGATGATCTCTGGGCCTTTAAATCACCTCTACCTTCTATGAAAATATCAAAACAAGTATAATTTAACTTTTTAATAGTGATAAAAATCAATTCATTGAATAAGTCATGAAGTTAAATTTATCATTTTATTTTTTATATTCATTACAAAACTAGTTGAAAACAACAGTGTTAGTGTGGAATTGAATAGTGAATCACTATGCGATAACACCCCCACACCTAAACATTTTCACTCCTGGGAAAAGTCACATATCCACAAAAATGATGTTGGTATATATTCCCAACATCATGATGATTTAAAATTTTAGGAAATTTTAATTCATTAGAGTAATGTAATCAATGCACGAACCACACCAAGGAGTTCTTCCTAATTAAAATAGAAAAAACGTCTCATAAATCATATCACAATAAAATTTAAAGAGATTCATGACACCAAAGTGATAAAGTTATTAAAAAGTCAACCATTGCACTAATTTTGATGAGGAACAATTAAATCTTATAGCATTTCCTTTTCTTTAGAAGATACTACAAAATACTATCTTTATTATGTTAATTCCCCAATAAGAGGTTTTGCGGACCTGAAATGACATTCTCTTGAAAAATATTTCCCAGCCTCTGAAACTACAGAAATAAGGAAATAAATAAATGTTATAAGACAATATCAAGGGGAAATACATCATGAATTTTGGGAAAGATTTAAAATATTATTTTCAAGCTTTCCACACCACCAAATAAGCGATCATATTTTAATGTAGTATATTTATGAGGGTTTAATTCCAATTGATCGTAACATGATTGATGATGCTATAGGTGGTGTGCTGGTAGATCACATGCCAATTTCTACCAGAACCCTGATTGATAACATGGATAAAAACACTCAACAATTCAGTACAAGGTTTAACATACCCATTCAAGGTGTCCATTCAGTGTAAAGTACTGAATTTGTGAAGAAGGTGGACACAAAGTTTGAAGAGGTAAGTACCCTTTTACAAAATTTCGCTCTATCCCAAGGGAAATATCAATCTCATCCTTCTATCCATTGTGTAATCCTTTATTATGACACCCATTATTCTGACCAATGCCCCTAATTGAGAGAAACTTCTGAGAGTTGTGAGGAAATCTTCCCAAGACGCCCTTGTAACCAACTCTTTAGGAAAGAACCATACTATCCATCCAACTCTGGGTGGATTAAAAACCAATCATATAGGCAAGAAGGTATTCATCCCGGCCTTATCAATCATGGAACCAATAAGGGTAGAGTTTCCATCCACCAACACCACCCCAAAGGCCTTTCCAACCACCCCTCCCAAACATAATACTAGCCTAGATTATATGATGAAACAAATGGCTTCCAACAATATCTAATTACAACAAACCACCCAAAAAGCCATACAAGACATAAAACCCCAATTATTCCAACAAGATAACTCAATGGGTGAAATTCAAAGTCACGGGTATGGTAAACTACCATCTCAACCATTAGTCAACCCAAGAGATAAAGGAAACGTTAGTTCCACCACCCTTAGGAGTGGAAAACATATGAATCCTACATTAGAGTAATCCCCTCTTGAGGAAACCTCCATTACAAAAGACCACACAATCGCTAATTCAAGACCTAAAAACTCATGTGGGACAATTAGAAAACACAATCTGTGAGCTTAAGATGAAACGTCTTGGATAACTACCATACCAACCTGTTGCCAATCTGAATATTAAAGGTAACTTATGTGAGGTTAAATTTCATAGTGGTATAGAAGTTTCTCCATCTAATGATTCTTCAGAATAGGTATGTACCCCTCTTGAAAGCACTCTTACCCCACCCATAAAATATTCCAATGAAAAATTATCCCTGATGATTCAAATGAACAATCCATTCCTCTACCTTTCTCCAAAAGACTCTCTAAATCTAAGAAAAATTTTGATAATGAGATTGATAAATAAAAAATGGATACATTTAAAAATGTTCAGTTTAACATTCCTCTATTGGATGCAGTTAAACAAATCCCTCAATATGCTAAATTTGTTAAAGATCTTTGCACCCACAGAAGAAGGATGAAGAGGAATGAAAGAGTCATCATAGGAAGCAATGTCTAGGCCTTGATTCAACCAGTAGTTCCAACTAAATGCAAGGATCCAGGCACATTCAAAATACTATGTACCATAAGGGATACCTCATTTTCTGATTCTATGCTAGATTTAGGTGCTTCCATTAATGTAATGACTCACTCAGTTTTTACTTCTCTACAGGTTGGAGAGATTAAACCAATAGGAATTTTCATGAAACATGCAAACCGAAAGACCACACATCCAATAGGAGTGATTGAGGATGTCTTTGTAAGAGCGAATAATCTCATATTCCCTGCTAATTTCTACATTCTTGATATGGATGATATCGAACCCAAGCACACACTCCTCTCATATAGGGGAGTCTGTTCCTCTAAACAGCAAAGACGACCATCAACGTCTATAATGGAACACCATCCATGGAGTTTTGAGGCGAAAAAGTAAGTTTTAACATCCTTGAGAATATGAAACATCATGTTGAAGAGCACTCCACTATCCTTGTCTATTCAATGGAATTTCTCTCAAATGATGCAAACAAAAAAAATTCTCTCCTCAACCCATACTCTGATTCTTTTTCTTCTTTTTCACCTTGGATGATTTGAGATTTGATTCATGTTTTGAGAGTTATGTGGGTTCATGATTGTGTAAATTTTGTGCTTTAATTGATGAGTGTGTTCATTCCGAGGTAACTATGACTTTTGATGATTCTGAAAATATCATTTCGAAATATTCTCTAACAATAGATAATAAACATGAATAGATAGATAGTTGCATGGACCTAACTCCCCCTAAAAACCCTCCCTTAATCTAGAAACCACCAGTGTTGGAACTTAACCCACTTCCTTCTAATTTAAAATATGTATATCTTGAGGGTATTGGCCAATTTTCTGTCATTATTTCCAATAACCTCTCTCTACAATAGGAATCTAAACTGCTCAACCTTTTGAGAGAGTGTAAAAATGAAATAGTATGGACATTGGCTGATATTCCTAGGATTAGACCATCTATTTTTATGCACCATATACTTTTGAAAGATAAGGCTAAGACTGCAAGACAATCTCAATGCTTGTTGAATCACACTCTCCTTGAAGATGTAAAATTGGAAGTCAGAAAATAAATTTTTGTGGGGTTCATTTATCCAATATCTTATAGAATTGGGTCAGCCAGGGGGAAATTGTGCCTAAAAAATAGGAATAACAGTTGTGTTAAATGAAAGGAAATAATTGGTTCCAACACATGTAAAAAAACAGTTAGCGAGTCTCTATTGACTACTGTCGATTGAATCAAGCCACATAGAAGGGACACTTTTCTCTACATTTAATTGACCATATGATAGAACGATTGGATAGTATGTCCCATTATTTTTTCCTTGATGGCGATTAGGGTTACTTGAAAATCCATATAGGCCCTAAGGATCAAGAAAAAAGAACATTTACTTATCCATTTGGCACATTTTCATACAGAAGGATGTCATTCGGTCTATGTAATGCTCCTGGAACTTTTCAGCGATGTTTCTTGAGTATTTTTTTTGAGTTCCTTGAGAGTTGTATGGAAGTATTTATGGATGATTTCATGTTATATAGTTCTTCTTTTGATAATTGTTTGGAACACCTAGGTTCTTTCCTCCACCACTACATTGAAAAATATCTTGTTTTAAATTATGTGAAATGTCATTTTATGGTTGAGCGGGGGATAGTTATTGGGAATGTCATTTCAAATAAAGAAATTCAAGTTGAAAAATAGAAAATTTAATTAATTTCAACCCTTCAATATCCAAAGTCTGTTCATGAGGTGCATCCTTTCTTGGGTCATGCTTGATTTTACCGCAGATTCATTAATGAATTTAGTAAGAATGCACATACATTTTTCAGATTATTGAAAAAAGATTCTGATTTTGTGTATGATAAAAATTTTGAGGATGCATTAAATTCACTAAAGGGAGTCTCACATCTCATCCCATCATCCAACCTCCAAGGTGGGATCTCCCCCTCGATCTTATGGTTGATTCCTCAAACTTTGCAGTTGGGGAAGTTTTATCACAATGGTTTGATAAGGATCCTCATGTCATCGTGTATGCCTCACCTACCCTTGACCTCCCCCCCCCCCAAAAACAACAAAACCACTGAAAAATAAATTAATTCTATTGAGTTTTCCTTAGAAAAATTATGTGCATATCTTATCGGGTAAAAAATAATTATTTATTCAGATCATGATGCCCTTTGATTTATTCTAAAGTAACCTGAAGCTAAGTCCAAACTGATATGGTGGATGCTCCTCCTCCAAGAGTTTGACCTTGAGATTAGAGATAAGAGGGGGTGGGAAATGTTATATCTGACCACATTAGTAGTATTTCTCTACCACTGGGCCACCATGTTAACTCATCCCTCCCCATTGGATAATTCTTCCCTCATGAAAACCATTGTGATGTTGTGGACCTTCATCACCAGCAACAGTGCCAAACATTTACCGCGCTATCATGACACGTCAAATTGATGGTGATTTAAAGAATATTGTGCAGTCTATGGTAGACCATAGGTCGTCTCTCAACTAGCATTTATTGGTCATGAGTGTGTATTTTAATAATAATAACAAAAGATGGGGATGGTTTTAAAAACAGTTTCAAGAAAGTAACTTAAATTAAACAGTTATAAAGTTGAAAGACTAATGTGGATTATGAAAAATATGAGATAAATTAGTGATCATTTCAAAGTTACTACATCACTTTAGGATTTTCTCATTCTTAATTGATTATTAGGTTTTAGTGTAATCATTTGGTTGAGGGTTAACCATGATCTTGGGTACTCACTAGCCTCTTAAAATGATGTGATTAAAACTAAACATTGACATAACAATAATGTAGTAAAGTTCCATCCCCTTATCATGATTTATGGTTATTAAAGGAATAATGAAATATCAAATGGTTGGGAAATAAAATGGTTCTTATGTTGTCCAATCAGAACAACACAAGACAAACACTTAAAATCGCACACTAATCGGTTATGAAATAATAAGTGTTTCAACTCAATGCATCAAAAAAAATTAAGATACATATGAAAGAACAATAAAAACCAAAATATACACAATAAAAGTAGATAATTATGTACCGAAACTCCCTCTACAAGTTCATAGCTCCCTCTCCATGATCACCCACCACTTAGCTCGACATCAGGAGGAGGAGGAAGCTCAGGTGGAACTCATTATTCATTATTGATCCCCCTATGAGGATAGGGGAATCCATAACATCTAGGATGAGGAGGAGACTCCTCTAGGACTCAAAAATGGCAGATATTTTCTTCTTGTCCGAACATACAAATGAGGATCCCGTGGTGCCTTTTTATAGACTAAATGGGACATGGTTTTGGGCACCCTATTTTTGAGATACCAATTGTGTCTTGGTTTTGGAATAGTAGAAAGCCATATCATGACTTGACCAAAAGGGATTAGTTGTTGGACTACATTTTGAATGTCTCCATATCAAAATCTAAGGCTATTAAAAAACTATATTGGAAGATATAGTCAAAAGACCAAAGAAACTTTTGAATTCGTGAAGATTCTATCCCCAGGAAAAAATGGTTCGGATGGGCCACCAGATGGCCAAATTTGGATTAGGTTCCTTAATAAGAGTTTTCTCCTGTGATGTTTTGTAGAGGAACACAAATTTAAGACCATTTAGATTCACGTAATATTTGTATTGTTCAAAACAGTGGATAGATGTCCATGGGATGCCTTGTAGTTTGGCCCATTTTTCTTCTAGATGATCTTTGGGCCTCTAAATCACCTCCACTATCAATGAAAATATCAAAACAAGTATAATTTCCCTTTTTAATAGTGATAAACATTAATTCATTGAATAAAACATGAAGTGAAATTTATTATTACATTTTGAATATTCATTACAAAACTAGTTTAAAATAGCGGTGTAAGGGTGGAATTGAATAGTGAATCACTATGTGATCACACCCCCACACCTAAACATTTGCAGTCCTAGGAAAAGTACCATATCAAAAAAAATGATGCATTTATATATTCCTAACATCATGAAGATTTAAAATTTGAGGAAATTTTAATTCATTAGATTAATGTGATCAATGCATGAACAACACAAAGGAGTTCTTCTTAATGAAAATGATAAAAGATGTCTGATAAATCATATCACAATGAAATTAATATAGATTCATAACACCAAATTCTGCAAGGAATTAAAAATTCTACCATTCCACTAACTCTCCATGTGTGTGTGTGAATACCATTCCATACTATTCTTTCCACTTTCTATCCAATAAATATAGTTTATTTTATCATTATTCAGCTTTAAATGATTTTATTCCACTAAACTTACCCTACATCCATTGCAATAATATTTCAAGACCCACTCACTTAAGAATTCCCATAAGTCAAAATATAATCTCTCGACCTAGATATCCCTATATGTTTCACATTTCATCACTCACCTCATTTATTATGTGTGGTTTTTTAGAAGTTGCATTTGGAACAAATCTCACACTCATCTCTCAACCCTTATTTGATCTCCTCACGACACTAATTGAAATAGTTATAACATGATCAAATGATTATGAAGAGTGGTTTTTTACCTACACAATACATAACCCAAATTTATTTTTATGGGGTATAACAGTCGAACATTATGTAGACACGCATAGGTCAATCTGGTATAGTAATGAAATAGATCGGATAAGGAATGAACATATGGAAATAAAATTAAAAGCTAAAAAATATCATCCTAACATATATTTAACTTATATTAAGTAATAAATATTCACACTTTGTGGTTTGGGGGAAAGATGTTTGGAAATATTAGTAACACTATTTTCCCAAAAACTACTCACACAAGGGGCATCAATCATCTTAACTCTATCATAGTGATACAACCATTTATATCATTGATAGGAAAACAATTCACTAAAAATCACTCATTGATGTTATATTCATACCAAAATTCAATCCAAAACAGAGACATGTTTTGTATCATTTGTAAAATCAACCTTGAATCAAAAATTTCACCATGAATTTTTAGTATGTTCCATGATTTGGTGACCATATGGGGGGGGGGAGTAAAAATACCATAAAGAAGGAGAAAATGAGAAGAAAGAAGAAAAAAATGAAAATCCTAATAAACCCATAAAGATGGGGAAAATTGAAAATACTATAAAGAAGGTGAAAAAGAGAAGAAAGAATAAAGATGATGAAAATCCTAATGAACTCAAAAAGACAGGGAAAATTGAAAATACCATAAAGAAGGATAAAAAGAGAAGAAAGAAAAAAAAACAATGAAAATCCTAATGAACTCAACCAGATAGGGAAAAGTGAAAACACAAAAAAGAATGAGAAAAATATGAGAATGAAAAAAGGCGATGAAATTTCCTATCTAACCCAGGAATGTACCTATCCCCCAACACATAATATGTGTAGTGTCCTTACTGTAATACTTGAGAATGTTGGAAGGAAGGATAAAACTTGTTGTGTTTCGCTGGTATGTTGCTTCTTGAACATGGAGTTATTCTATCGGGATCTTCGGAAGGGCTTTGAGGAAGTGCTTCAGCCACTTCCCATTGAAAGAGAAGGTTTCCTTGGTTTCTTCCTTTTGAACCTGTACTACACCAAATGGAGATACATTAATAACAATTTATGGACCAAACCAGTAGGAACGAAGCTTACATGGATGCATCTTTATCCTTCCATTATAAATCAGGACCTTCTTCCCAATGTGAAATTAACGATGAAGTATAATATGGTCGTGGGAAGCCTTGTTTCGCTCATTATAAATCCTAGAGTTTTCATATGCATCTCTCCTCATTTTCTCCAACTCCTAAATTTGAAAATTCCTTTGAGAACCTACACCATAAATATTAGAATTGCATTGTTTGATGGCTCTGTAGGCCCGGTGCTCAATCTCAACAGGTAAGTGACAACTATTTCCAAACACAAGATTATAGTGTGACATTCCAATGGGTGTTTTAAAATCAGTACGATAGGCCCATAAGGAATCATCAAGTCAAAGAATCCAATCTTTTCTATTGGGTTGAACCGTTTTTTCAAGAATCTATTTTACCTCTCTATTTGAAACCTTTTCCTGACTATTGGTTTGTGGGTGATATGCTGTAGACACACTATGACCGACCCCATACCACCAAAAAATTGATTTCATTGATCGGTTTTATATAATAGAACTCTGGTCACTAATGATGAACCTGGGTAAACATAACCAAGAAAAGATCATAGTTCTCAAAAACTCCACAACTGTTTTTGGAATCCTATGTCCTTATGGATTCAGCCTCTATCCATTTTGACACATAATAGACAGCCAGAAGAATGCACAAGTTGCCAAAGGAATTGGGAAATGGACCCATAAATTCAATTCCCCAAACATAAAAAATGTCATTTAAGAGAAATGGTTATTGTAGAATTTCATTTCTTTTAGAGAAATTCCCCATTATATGATAATGGGGACCAGGTTTGTAAAAAATCAGGGGAATCCCTAAAAAGTGTTTTCCAAAAGAGACTAGAATCAAGGAGCTTGAGAGCAGTATATTTGGGACCAATGTATCCCCCACAAGCAAGAGTGTGACAGAATCTAAGGACAAGTTAGAGCTCGTTATCAGGAACACAACTTCTAAGGAATTGATCACTACATCTGCGCCAGAGGTAGGGGTCATCCCAAATCTACCAACAAGACTCAGGTTTTAGATGACTAGAAAGGTTTTTATTAAAATAAGTAGGAATTCAAGATGATACAAAATAATTTACAATTTTGGTATACCAAGGAATAACATCTTACACTCAGTACAATTGCTTATCGAGAAACAAAGAATCTATAGGAATGTAGGTGGATGAGTCAATGTCTGTGGATGGGGTAATCCTATAGATATGGTCATCTACCACATTCTTAGATCATTTTTTATCTCTAATTTCTAGATTAAATTCTTGATTGAGGAGAATCCAAATAATGATATGTGGCTGGGCTTTTGGTTTCTTAAGGAGATACCGGAGGGATGCATGGTCTGAGAACACAATGACTTTGGACCCCAAAAGGTATGACCTGAATTTTTCCAAGGAAAACACAATTGCAAGGAATTAATTTTCAGTTTTTGTGTAGATTTCTTGGGTATGGTACATTGTATGTGAGGCATAGTCAATGACATGTTGAGCTCGATTGACCCTTTTTGATAAGGCTACCCCAACTGTATAGTTATAGGCATCACACATGAGATCAAATGGTAAATCCCACCGAGGTGGTTGAATTACTAAGGGTGATGTGAGACTCCATTTTAACTTATTAAGAGCTTCCTCAGATTATTTATCAAAAAAAATTCTTTTTTTGGATTAATCGGGAGAGTGGAGTTAAATTTTACTAAAGTTATTGAATGAGACAACGGTAAAATCCAACATGACCTATGAAATACTGCACATCCTATAAATTTTTGGGGAATGGTAGGGAAGAAATTACATACACTTTTGATTTATCTACTTGGATTCCATCCTTATAAATGACATGTCACGAAACTATACCTTGTCGCACCATGAAATGGCATTTCTCATAAATTAATATGAGATTCTTTTCAATACAATGACGTAGGACAGAAGGAAGAATATTCAAACATTCATCAAAAGATGAGCCATAAATAGTAAAATCATTCATGAATACTTCCATGCAATTCTCCAGGTAATCCAAAAAAATACTAACCATACATCACTGGAAATTACCCGGAGGATTGCATTGACCAAATGGAATCCTTCTACAGGCAAATGTTCTGAAGGGGAAAGTGAAGGTTGTATTTTCTTGATCCTCGGGGGAAATATGGATATGAAAGTATCCAAAATACCCATCAAGGAAATAGTAGTGGGACTTACCTACTATCCTCTCTAGAATTTGGTCAATGAATGGAAAATGGAAATGGTCCTTCGTAGTCTGTTGGTTAAGTCGTCGATAGTCTATACAGACATTCCAACTATTTTGAACATGATTTGGAACCAATTCATTGTTTTCATTTTTTGATTACTATAAGCCAAGTTATTTTAGGAATTACTTGAATAGGATTGACCCATTGGCTATCAAATATTGGGTAAATTTTTCCTCCAACCAATAATTTTGTTACATCTTTTTTCACAACTTCTAGGAGGTTTGGGTTCAGTCGACATTGTGGAAGCCTCACTGGTTTAGCCTCATCATTTAATAAAATATGATGTGTACAAATTTATGGGCTAATACAAGGAATGTATTCAAGTATCCATCCCAAATATTTTTTATTCTCCCTCAAAATATCAACCAATTTCAATTCATTCTTATGAGGGAGTGAACTAGAAATTATGACAGGGAAATTGTTTCAATTCTCAAGTTATGAATATTTTAAATCTTTAGGTAGCTGTTTCAGTTCAAATTCAAGTGGATTTTGGATTTATGGGAGTTTTTGTAAAATTGATAGGTCACTGATCTCATATAACTACTAAATGGTATGATCCTCAGATGAGGAATGAGCTTTTACAAGCTTAGAAGTATCGTCGATGGTCATTGGATCCTCAGTGTTCAAGAAATCATATATCAATGAACATGCATGACACGTTTCTAGACCACTACAAAATTCAGTGCATGAATCATTTCCAAGCATTTCTATCAATGAAGAAAACTAAAAAAGGGGATCAAGGGAATGAAATGATGTTTTTTCAAGGGAAGGTAGTATATCGGTAGAGTTAACAGAGAGAGAGAGGAATGTTCTTCTGAGGGGTTCTTCATGGCATCAAGGATATTTAAGTGGACAATGTCAACCCCAAAATCCATAGATAATGTATCATTGTGGAGATTAATTATTGTTTTGTCAATTTTCAATAAGGGACTCTCCAATATAATCGGGGCATGTCCATTCATCCTATCATCCGCCATTTTAAGCACATAAAATTCCGTAGGAAAAATTAAATTTGGAACCCTCATAAGAACATCCTCTAATACACAAGAGGGGTTTTCAGTACTTTGGTTAGCCAATTGAACAACAATTTCAGTGGGCTTCAGTTCCCCAACCTATAATGTAGAGTAAATGGAGTGAGGCATCACATTTATAGAAGCACCTAAATGAATCATAGCATTAGAAAAATAATACTCCCCTATAGTGCACAGAATTGACAATATTTCATGATCATTTTACTTGGTGGGAAGTGATGGCTCTATCTATGATAAAACATTCCCCCCCCCATGGTCACTTTCTCATTGCCTCAAAGTCACCTTCGGTGTGTGCACATATTATTAATAAACTTGGCGTACCATGGAATTTTATTCAAGAAATCAATCAAGGGGATGTTAACCAACACTTTTTTGAAAGTTTCTAATATTTATTTATCAAGTTCAGTTCCCTTTTTTTCTAGGTTGGGTGGCCCTTTGGGGAAATGGAAGAGGAATGGTTGGGTTAGGTGGCTCATCAAAAGGCACACTCTTTCCTTTGGAAGGGATTTTCTCAGGACATAAATTTTCAACATTTAGAACATATTTAATGGTCGGAATGGAGGTTTCCTCAAGAGGGGATGACTCTAATGGAGGATTCATCTATTTTTCACTCTTAAGGGTGATGACACTATCATTACCTTTACCTCTAGGGTCGACTAATGGTTGTGATGGTAGTTTACCCGACCCATGAATTTTAAATTCACCCATTGAGTTATCTAGTTTTCCTAAATGGGTTTTTAGGTCTTGTATGGATTATTGGGTGGTTTGTTGGAATTGGGGATTTTTGGAAGCCATTTGTTTCATAATATCTTCTAGGCTAGTCTCAGGTTTTTGAGGGGGTAGTTGGAAAGGCCTTTGGGGTGGTTGAGGATTTCTGGCTGGTGGTGGTGGATGGCTACTCTTTCCTTGTTGGTTCCATGGTTGATGAGGCTGGTTTAAATAACCCCTTTCCTATAAGCTTGGTTTTATTTCCACCTAGAGTTGGATGGAATGTATGGAACTTATCTAAAGTGTTCTTTATAGGGGTGTCACTACTGGAAAACTAACCTTTACCAACGGTTTGGAACCGTTGGTATAGGCCTCCAAACCGTTGGTATAGCCTATACCAACGGTTTGGAGAACCATAGCCAAGTAAGCCGTTGGGATAGGTCTATACCAACGGTTTTCCAAAAACCGTTCGTATAGACCTATACCAACAGTTTTGGAAACCGTTGGTATAGGTAATATGAAATCTATACCAACGGTAATGGAACCGTTGGTATATAAATTCCAAAAATAAAACATCCGCTGGGATTTGATCCCAGGACCCCTCGTTTATAATCGAACGACTTAACCACTAAGCTAACATCACTTTTGTAAACATAATTTCATAAATATATATATGTATTATCATAATTATTTAAAATTTTGATTTATATAATGTTCTCGGTTAGTAGATCTGGAAAAAAATTAAAGAACCTATCCCAACGGTTTTCAAAATCTTTGGGATAGGTTAGGGGTGGGTTGAATTTCTAGGCCGGAGGTTGGATTTTTGGGTGTTTTTTCCCAACAGTTTTGGTGAACCGTTGGGAAAGGTCACTCTTTCCCAACAGTTTTGGTGAACCGTTGGGAAAGAGGCTCAAAACACACCCTTTACCAACGGTTTCGGTGAACCGTTGGGAAAGAGGCTCAAAACACACCCTTTCCTAACGGTTTTGGTGAACCGTTGGGAAAGGTCACTCTTTCCCAACGGTTTTGTTGAACCGTTGGGAAAGATGCTCAAAACACACCCTTTCCCAACGGTTTAGCATAAACCGTTGGGAAAGAGTGACCCTTTCCCAACGGTTTTCCAAACCATTGGGAAAATGGTAGCTATACCAACGGTTTTTACAAACCGTTGGTATAGAAATGTTGGGAAAGATCATCTTTCCAGTAGTGTGTCCTGAGAATATTACTTCACAACTCTCAAAAGTTTCCCTCAATTGGGGGACATTTTCAAAATAATGGGTGTCAGAAGAGCAGATTCCACAATGGATGGATAGAGGAGATTTATATTTCCATTGGGAGAGAGAGAGTTGTTGTAAAAGGGTACATAAATCTTTAGACATTGTGTCCACATTCTTCTCAAATTCAGTACATTGAACCTCATGGACACCTTGAATGGGTACGCTATACCTTGTACCGTACCTTGTACCGAATTGTTGTGTTTTTTGAGACATGTTATAAATCATGGTTCTTATAGAAATTGGGGTTTTATCTACCATGGCATTGCCTGCAGCAGTATCAATTATTTTATGATCAATTGGAATTAAACCCTCATAAAAATATTGTACTAAATGATGATCGCTTATTTGGTGGTGTGGACAACTTAAACATAATGTTTTATATCTTTACCGATATTCTTCAAGTGTTTCACCTCGATATTTTCTTATACCACATATTTAATTCCTTATTTTTTATGTTTGATTGGTTGGGAAATATTATTCAAGAAATAGACATTTCATGTTCGCCCAAACAATTATCGGGGAATTAACAAAATAAAGTCAGTATTTTGTAGTATCTTCTAATGAAAAGATAAATTCTATAATATTTACTTGTTCATTATCCACATTAGTAGTTTTTAATGTTGAAAAAATAGTGTAAAATTATTTTAAATGATTATGTGTACCCTCTCCAAGAAGTCCATGGAATCTTTGTAATAAATGAATTAAACCAGATTTTAGTTCAAAATTGGGTGTCTCGCCATGTAATTGAACGTATGTGGGTTGGATATCGACATCCGGTGAGGTTAGTTATTTTAGAGTTATATTTTTCTCAGCCATGTTATACAAGTTTAATTCATTTTTGATGTTGGTTCTAGAAGAATATGGGTTTATAAAAGTCTCACGTTGTGATCTTTCCTCCTTCAAAGAGTTGTATTGTAAATCTCGGGGCCGTTGACGTAAGATACTCTCCAGTTTGGGTTCTAAAGGTGGTAAATATTCAAGATTAGAATGAATAATGATCAAAACCTACACAAAACAATTCAGAACAAAAAGATATAAGAATCGTTATAATATAAAACAAATAAATATTCACAAAATTTAAAAAAAATCTTATCAAAAACACGCACTAAAAACCAAAGTGCTCCCTGAAAACGGCGCCAAAATTTGACCGCGATGTCATGACATGTCAAATTGATAGTGATTTAAAGAAGATTTTGTAGTCTAGGACAGACCCTAGGTCATCTCTATAGGGTCATTGATAGGTTCCGAGTGTTTATTTTAATAAGAACAAAAGAGGGGGATGGTTATGAAAACAGTTTCTAGAAAGTAACTTAAATTAAAGAAGTATAAAGTTGAAAGACCAAGTGGATTATGAAAAATATGTGATAAATAAGTGATCAATTATAAGTTACTACATCACTTGAAGAGTTACTCATTAATAATTTATTATTAGGTTTTAGTGTAATCATTTTGTTGAGGGTTAACAAAGATCTTGGGTACCCACATGACTCTTAAAATGATATGATTAGAACTAAACCGTGACATAACATTCATGTAGTAATGTTACATCCCCATAGAATGATTTTATGGATTGTAAAGGAACATTGAAATCTGAAATGGTTGGGAAAGAAAAGGGTTCTTATGTTGTCCAATCGGAACAACACAAGACGCACATTAAAATCGCACACCAATCGGTTATGAAATAAAAAGTGATTCAACTCAATGCATCAAAAAAAGTTAAGATACCTATGGAAGAACTATTTAAACCACAATATAAACCAAACTAGTAGATAATTATGTACTAGAACTCTGTCTTCATGTCTGTATCTCCCTCACAATGATCACCCACCACTTAGCTCGACATCAGGAGGAAGCACGGGTGGAACTCCTTCATTATTGACCCCCCTATGAGTAAAGGGGAATCCAAAACATCTAGTATTAGGAGGAGACTATTCTAGTAATCCAAAATGGAAGAGATTTTCTTTTTTTCCGAACTTACAAATGAGGTTCCCATGGTGCCTTTTTAGATCCAAAATGGGACATGTTTTTAAGATACCACTTGTGTCTCGGTTTTGGAATAGTAGAAAGCCATATCACGACTTGACCGAAAGAGAATAGTTGTTGTCTGGCCTCTTGGAAGTATCCCTGTCAAATTAGGCTGCCATTAAAAAAGTGTATTGGGAGATATGTTCAATAGACAGAAGCTAACTTTTGAATTCGGGAAGATTTTTCCCCCTGGACATAATGGTTTAGATGGGCCACCAAATGGCCTAATTCGACTTCAGTTCCATAATAAGAGTTGTATCCCATGATATTGTGGAGATTAAGACAATGTCTCAGCCCATTTGGATGCACCAAATGTTCTTAATATTCAAAACAGTGCACAGATGTCCATGGGATGCCATGCAGTTTGGACCACCTTTCATCTAAATGATCTTTGGGCCTCCATATTACCTCCACCTTCAATGAAAATATCCAAACAAGTATAATTCCCCTTTTTAACAGCGATTTAAATTAATTCATTAAATAAAAAATGAAGTCCAATTTATTATTATATTTTTAATATTCATTACAAAACTAGTTTAAAATAGCGGTGTAAGGGTGGAATTGAATAGTGAATTGATATGCGATCAGCAGCTCAAACTTGTCAGTTAGGGTTTTATTTTCTTGATCATTAGGTTATGTAACGTTTTAGTCTATGAAAGTTTGTTGGGCTCCCATTCTACCATTAAAAGTGGGACTTATTATATAATAAAAAATAAAAGGCCTTTGGTCTGTTGAAGTAAAATTCTTTTCCTCATCAGAAAAATTCTACTGCATAAAAACATCATTAGAGATAAATATATGAGATACATTAGGTTCATATTCCCTTAGTAAATAAGCATAAAAAAATTTTGTACCTAATATAACATTGATGGAAATTTTACTCATAATCTAATGATACGACACTCCCAAAATTATCTTATGGATTTAGAAATTGTGGGCTTAATTTTAATTTTAATTTTATACAAATCACACTTTTCCAAAGATATATTTTAAGGAAAACATGATCTCCCATGTAATATAAATAATGATTCCTTAAAGAGGGACACCTTTGGAAAAAAATAATCAGGGAAAATTCAATGATGCACTTTAGGTGCAACTCAACAAGAGACTTAGGGTAGTAACCTGAGAAATGTCACGACCCGCCCTCGGGGTCCGTGTCGTGACTACCCCAAGCCCGCCTTCCATAGGCCAGGGGCTGGCGACTAGCACCAAGGCGTAAATCCCGGTAAAACGGGAAGGAATTTCCTTTGTAAAGTAAACAAACACCACAGAGTAAGCAAGTGGAAAGTAAACACTAAGCAAAAGCAGAGTACAACTGAAAGTGCGAAAAAGTAAATGGGCCAGTATACAAACCCAAACTGAAAGTAAAGTACAACTCGAAAGGGAAAACAGCAACTGAAAAGTAAAAGCCGCTACACCGAGCTGTCCACTGGAAATCCCACCTGAAGGGTGGGTACAGATAGCTCCACTGCTCCACGGGTCCCACCGTCCGCTCCGAGCACGTTCCGCCCAGTGGTCCACCTCCAGGTACCGTCCTGCTCTGCAAGCCTCAGCTAAGATCAACGCTCTCCGTCGTCTGCAACCAACACAACGTAGTGCGGGCAAAGCCCGTGCAGGGGTGAGTATAAGCTACTCAGTAGGGACCCCGAGACCCCTGAAGGTCTCTCAAATCCACAAAGGATAAACCATGAAGAAAGGTACAATCACGAAGTAACAACCGACACTGCTTAGATATATGCCCATACATATACCTAAGTCATCAATTTCAAATACACTCCATCCTCCGAGCCCAAGTACAACTCAGTCCACACAGGAAAGTAAACGTATTCCACACAGGAAAGCAAAACGTAATCCACACAGGATAGCACAACACAATCCACACAGGAAAGCAACATGATTCAGTTCACACAGGTATACTTCTTCGAAAGACGATAAAGATGATCTCTGATCCATCTAAGTCGTCGGACCCACGAAGGATCGATAGGTAACTAACCCCCGCAAAAGACCCACATAGGATCGGGCCCACGTAGGACCTGTAGGCGCTGGTTCACACAGGACCGCTGAGCGCAAAGACCCACACAGGATCGGACCCACACAGGATCGGGCCCACACAGGACCTGTAGCACTGATCCACGTAGGATCGCTGAGTGCTGTAGTCGTCGTCATCGAATCCACACAGGATCTCTGTACTGTCGTCGTCGCAGTCACAGTAGAAGTAGTAGCAGTAGTAGTAGCAGTCACAGTCGCAGCCAGCTCTAGGGTTCCCGCACACAGCAAACTCGTACAGGAGGGTCCTCTCCACGAGCCGAGAGGCTGATACATCAACTGTCACAAAGTCCAGAGTTGATGTATCCAAAAGATCCGTATCGTCAACAGGAACTCAACGCAACAGACGGCGCGTCGATCGGACGCCCGGTCTGAGAGTTATTGGCATTTTCGTCCCCGGGGCCCGGTTGGTTTTTAAGGCAAAACCAACCCGACCGTACTCCACCTGCGTCCAAACCTCGGGCGGAGTATTCCAAAAGATCCGTCTCACTAAGAGGAACACAACAAAGCTGACGGCACGTCAATCAGACGTCCGTAGCTCAAGATATGAGCGTTTCCGCTCCGAAGGCCCGGTTGGTTTCGTGAACGAACCAACCCGGCCGAACTCAAAGTGTTCCGAAACTTTGAGTGCGATATACCGAATCGACCGTCTCGATCCAAGGATCGCAATGCCGCTGACGGTTAATCGATCGGAGGTCCGTGGCTCAAGTTATGGCCAAAAGTCCGAAAAAGATTCGAAACGGGGGGTCCGGGTCCGGGCCGACCCGGCCCGACCCCCCCCCCCCCCCCCCCTGGGTCGGCCCGAACCGGGTCGGCCCGACCCGGATCTGACCCGAACCGGGTCGGCCCGGCCGGCAGCGCGGCCCGGCCGCTCAGCTCGGCCGGTTGGCCGAGCGCAGGTCGAGGAAACGGGGGGCGCAGCCCCCCCGTGCTTTTCAAAACAACGACCCCCCTCCACGTGGGGGGCCCGCTCCGCTACCATCCGGGGGTTTAATCCCCCGGAATTCCAGGAGACGGCCGGCCGAAGAATGAAACACGGGACCCTAAAGGGTCCCGCCCTTGGACCGTCGCGACCGGCTTTTCCGGCCGCCTGCTGACCACCGCGGCTTAGCTGCGGTGGGTTACTCTGGCGGCGCGCCTCCGCCGCGTGTCACCGGCGCTGCCGCGTGTCACCGGCGCCGCCGCGTGTCACCGGCGCCGCCGCGCCGGAGCGGCGCGCGACCGCCATCTTCCGCGGACCACCGGATGTACTCCGGTGGTCCGTTCCTCTTACGTTATTCGCCGGCGATTTTCTCGGATCGAGATCTTCGGAACGGATACCTCATTTTCCCATTTCGGATTCGATTCCTCATCACTGTCAAATCCATGCACCAAAAGAAAAATTACGGAGGGTTGCCAGGCCGTGTTCGTTCGGCCCGCACCCTCCGCATTAGATGCTAACAATCGGGAATAACCAACACCCAAAATGGCACAATTTTAATTAATTAAAATTGAACCTTGCTTAAAACGATTCTCACGTAAATTAGATAAAATTCCCTACAATCCTCATCAAACACTTTTCCCAATCCCACAATAGATTTAGAAGGGAAAAACATGGAAAGTGATAATCAAATTGTAGTAAACCCCTACCTCGATAGTCGCACGTTGACGTATTCGTGGGAAGCGGTCGTCGTTTTGTTGACGTCGGTTAGAAGACGAAGAAGTCGAGGAGGAAGCAATCAGAGAAGACAAGTCAAGATGTCATCGTCGGTGTTCTTCGTGGGCGGCGGACGTTCTTCGCGTTCTTCCACGAAGGAGATGAAGATGGTGGAGGATTTCTTCAACTTCTCTCCAAAGCTCTTCCACACCTCACCCAACAATCCAAATAAAATAAGGTCCCTCCTTATTTTATTTACTAAGCCAAGCTTTTCAAAAACTTAAATTTCAAAAACAAAACACTTAATTAATTATACATAAGTTGTGTAATTAATTAAGTGTTAAGTTATCAAGCTTTAAAGAGGGAGAGTGGGGAGTTAGGGAATTTGAAAAGGTGGGGCTCGGGTGGGCCCCTCCTCACCTTAATCCTCTCTTAGGTGGTTAAACCACCCAACTTCCAACAAAAGATTTTAACGACTTAAAAGATATAAAATAAATATTGTATCACAATTTTATTTTACTCTTCATTTCATCCAGAAAAATTAAAAAACTCCTCCTAGGCAAACACAACTTCGGAAAAGGTCTTCTTAAGAGAATATCGGCGTTGTGACTTCATCGGTGTCCTCGGATTTCAATTCTGAGCACCGGATCAAAAGTTAGGAATTCCCGCTCGTTCGTTCACTGAACGTACCCGAGCCAAACTTCGGAATTTGATTCCGGGCACACCGGGCCTCGGAATCAGGTGCCGTCAGAAACCGCGCTCTTGTAAAATTCCAAAAAAAATTAAGAAAAAATTTCCCTTGAATTTTACGGGTCTTTACATTACTACCACCTCAGGGCTTTACGTCCCCGTAAAGATACATAAAAAACTAGGGAAACAAATGAGGGTACTGAGCACGCATCTGAGCCTCCCGCTCCCATGTGCTCTCCTGGAGATTCCCGTGCTGCCATCTGATGTGCACAAGAGGAATCGATCTCCCACGCAGGACCCGCTCTTGTCGATCCTCTATCTCCACCGGGACCTCCGTAAAAGTCGCCCCATCGTCAACGTCAAGCTCCCCATGGTCAATGATGTGCGTCGGGTCATGCACGTATCTCCTCAGCTGAGACACGTGGAAGACGTCGTGCACCCGGTGCAACTGAGGTGTTAGAGCCAGGCGATAAGCCACCTCACCAATCCTGCTGAGGACCTGGAAGGGTCCGATGAAGCGCGGAGATAACTTGCCGCCTCGGCCAAATCTCCGAATACCACGTCGAGGTGAGACCCGCAAGAAGACGTGGTCACCATCCTCGAACTCCAGTGGCCTCCGCCTCCTGTCAGCATATGACTTCTTCCGGCTTTGAGCTGTCCTCATCCGCTCCTGGATGACCTGGACCTTTTCTGTCGTGGCCTGGACCATCTCCGGTCCCGCAAATGCTGACTCCCCAGGGTTTGTCCAGCACAATGGAGATCTACAAGGTCGGTCGTACAACGCCTCGTACGGTGCCATCCCGATGGTGGAGTGGTAGCTGTTGTTGTACGCAAACTCCACCAAGGGTAGGTGGTCCTCCCAGCTGTGACCAAAGTCGAGGACACATGCGCGGAGCATGTCCTCGAGAGTCTGAATGGTCCTCTCCGTCTGACCATCCGTCTGTGGGTGAAAGGCTGTGCTCAGACGTAGCTGCGTCCCGAACGCCTCCTGTAACCCCTTCCAAAGCCGGGAAGTAAAGCGAGCATATCGATCGGAGACGATAGATGATGGCACACAGTGGAGCCGCACAATCTCCTGAACGTAGAGACGTCCCAAGCTCTCCACTGAGCCCTGCTCTCTGATGGGTAATAAGTGTGCCGACTTGGTGAGTCGGTCAACAATCACCCAAATGGAGTCGTGACCTCTGGAAGTGCGTGGAAGTCCAGTCACGAAGTCCATAGATATGCCGTCCCACTTCCACTCAGGAACCTCCAAGGGCTGTACCAAGCCTGCTGGTACCTGATGCTCTTCCTTCACCTGCTGACAGGTGAGGCATCGAGAAACAAACTCTGCCACTGCCTTCTTCATGCCCGGCCACCAGTGCTGTCGTCTAAGGTCCTGGTACATCTTCGCCACTCCATGATGTACTGCCAAAGGAGAAGTGTGAAACTCTCTCAGCACTTCTTCTCGCAAAGCGACTGGTACCATGGTACGTCCTCTGAAAAGGATGTCGTTCTCTGCTCCAAGGGAGAAATCATCAGGTGCATGTCCCGAGGATATCTGTGCACGCCGTGTCTCACAGTCAGCGTCCTCACGCTGTGCCTCTCTGACCCGCTGCAGTAGTGGAGGGGTGACTGTGAGAGACTGGAGGAAGGCTGCTCCATCTCTATCCACGAAGGATATCTGTAAAGAGTCTAGCTGCTTCATCGCCTCCTCAAGTAGCTGAATGCCCGTCCTCCTGCTGAGGGCATCGGCTACTACGTTCCCCTTCCCAGGAGTATAGACTATCTCAAAGTCATAGTCCTGGAGGAACTCGAGCCATCGCCGCTGTCTCAGGTTCAGGTACTTCTGCGAGAAGATATACCTGAGACTCTGATGATCGGAAAAGACTGTAAAGCGCTCGCCCATCAGATAGTGTCGCCATGTCTTCAGAGCGAAGACCACTGCTGCTAACTCCAGGTCATGGGTAGCGTAGTTCTGCTCATGCGGCCTCAACTGACGTGATCCATAGGTGATCACTTCCCGCTCCTGCATCAGAACACATCCGAGTCCAGTCCGTGATGCATCGCAGTAAACTACGTACCCTACTCCCTCCTCAGGTAACCTCAAGATAGGTGCGCTAGTCAATCTCTGTCTCAGCTCCTGGAAGCTCTGCTGATAATTGTCTGACCACACGAAGGGTTTCCCCTTCTTTTTCAAAGCTGTGAGTGGTGCCGCAACTCTAGAGAAGTCTGGCATGAATCTTCGATAGTAACCAGCTATTCCCAAGAAACTCCGAACCTCAGTCACGCTCCTGGGTGGCTCCCATGCCAACACAGCCTCGATCTTCACAGGATCCACTGCAACTCCCGCCTCAGAGATAACGTGTCCCAAGAAGTGGACCTCACGTATCCAGAACTGGCACTTCGAGAGCTTACCATAAAGCTGGTGCTCTCGGAGTGTGTCTAGTATAACTCGCAAGTGATAGGCATTCTCCTCCTCAGTCGTAGAGTAAATAAGAATGTCGTCGATGAAAACCACGACAAACCGATCGAGGTATGGCTGAAAGATCTTGTTCATGAGAGCCATGAACATTGCTGGAGCATTGGTTACACCGAAAGGCATAACCAAGAACTCATAGTGGCCATACTGACATCTGAAGGCCGTCTTCTGCACATCCTCGTCTTTGATTCTGAGCTGATGATAGCCTGAACTGAGGTCTATCTTCGAGAACCACCGTGCTCCCTTGAGCTGATCAAAGAGGTCATCAATCCTCGGTAGTGGATACTTGTTCCTCACTGTCACCTGGTTCAGGCGATGATAGTCAACACAAAGTCGCAAGCTCCCGTCCGCCTTTTTGGTGAACAATATTGGGGAAGCCTAGGGTGAAAAACTGGGTCGGATGAACCCCTTGCCCTGCAAGTCCTCTAACTGTACCCGTAGCTCTCGAAGCTCGGCGGGGGCCATCCGATATTCTGGAGTGGATATCGGGGCTGTCCCGGGGTACAAGTCAATTTAAAATTCTACCTCTCTACGAGGAGGTAGCCCGGGAACGTCGTCGGGAAAAACATCCGCAAACTGATCCACCACTGCAGGAAAACCAGGACTCTGCACGTCAACTGCTCCAAGGATGAGGCTAGCTAACTGATGAGTAATGGGCTGTCCTCTCCTCCGCGGAAGTCCATCTTGTGCTGCTAAGGATCCCTTCTCGCCGGTGAAGGTGAAACTGCTCCCGTCGGTGCGTACACATCGCACCTTGCGCCTAAAACAGTCAATCTGTGCATGGACCGTAGATATCCAATCCATGCCCAAGATGACGTCGTAAGGCCTCGACGCTGCTACAAGAAGATCCCAGCCAAAGCTCTCGCCTCCTAGAGTAAGCTCACACTGCCGGCACCAGTGCGTAATCGTCGAGTCTGCTCCCGTAGGAGTCTCTAGCCGTAAGGATCGAGCCAACGGCTCTGTCAGAATCTCTGAGTTCCGAACAAGGGCAGCGGCTAGGAAAGAGTGACTCGCTCCTGTGTCTATAAGTACTGCAGAAAGGGTGGAATAGACACAGATAGTACCTCGAATCATCTCGAGTGCGCCGTGGTCGTAGGCCTCTGCTGCCTGGAGCTGTGCCTGTCTCTGCCCGCCAGCTCCCTGTGGTCGGGGTGGACCTCCTGGTGCTGGTGGTGGCAGAGCCTCAAAGCGTCGCCCACCACCTGCTGCTCGGCCAGCTCCTCTGCCTCGTCCGCCTCATCCATGCATACCGCCATGGTCGACCCTCTGCCTCTGCCTCGGTGGTCCCTCAACCGACTGCTGCTCCTCGGCACGGCGGGTCGGGCAGTCACGAGCCATGTGGCCCTGCCCGCCGCACGAGTAGCACTGTCTGCCTCTCGAAAGACTGGCTCCTCGCTGTGTGCCCTGCACTGTTGAGCCAGTGCCCTGAGGTCGTCTGCCCGATGGTCTGGTCTGTCTGGACCCCTGAGTCATCCGTCGACTGCCTGCTGCAGATGACTCTGCCACGTGCCGCCCTGCGGTGGGTCGCTGTGCTGGTGTAGACTCAGCAAGGAAGCTCTCGATCAGAAGGGCCCGCTCCAGTACTCTTTTCTGAGTCGGTATGCTGAGGGAGATCAGCGATGCCCTGATCTCGTGTCTCAAACCCTGCTCGAAGGTCCGGGCCCAGAAGAATGGGTCTCGTACCATGTCGGTCGAGTAGCGTGAGAGATCAGTAAATCTCGCCGAGTACTGAGCGACCGTCATGATGCCCTGCCGCAGCTGAAGAAGCTCCTGGATACGCACCGCACGAAGGGTGGTTGGGACGAACTCCGAGCGGAAGAGGCTCTCAAAGTCCGTCCAAAGTAGAGATGACTCATCGTGCACTTGGAGCATCAAGCTCCACCATCGTCCTACTGCTGCGTGTAGTAGGCTCGCAGTGAGGATCACCATGAGGTCTGCTGGTGTCCTCACTAGCCTAAACACACGTACCACTGCCTCCAGCCAGTCCTCGGCTGCCTGGGGATCTGTCTCCCCGCGAAACCTGGGTGGTCGCTGGCGCTGAAACTCATGCAGTGCGCTGAGGCGACGTTCATCGTCAGCGGCTGGTGCTGGAAGCATCGGGGGCTCGGCGGGTAGTGCTACCGCCGGTGCCACTGCTGACAAAGGGCCCTGCACCGAGGCCTCGTCGCTCGGTGGGCTGTCGTCACGCTCGACTCTCGGAACCCTAGCTGGCTGCCGTCGTGGGGCCATCCTGAAAAGGAAACAGGTGCGCCACGGTCAGAACAGTATACCTGGTGAGCTGATATAAGTAATCACAAAGAAAACTTGAAACACACACGCAATCAATGTTTTCGTGCATTAAGTCAGAAATCAGAAGTCAGGGTCCTGGTGTACGGATACGTCGGTCGCCGCACCAACACTGGACTCCCTGGACTGATAACCACACTCAATACGTTAAACATTATTGCTTCACATAGAAAAGATCAGAGTTCGCGGTAGAACCGAACTCCTCTGATACCAATTTGTCACGACCCGCCCTCGGAGTCCGTGCCGTGACTACCCCAAGCCCGCCTTCCATAGGCCAGGGGCTGGCGACTAGAACCAAGGCATAAATCCCGGTAAAAAGGGAAGGCATTGCATTTGTAAAGTAAACAAACACCACAGAGTAAGCAAGCGGAAAGTAAACACTAAGCAAAAGCAGAGTACAACTGAAAGTGCGGAAAAGTAAATGGGCCAGTATACAAACCCAAACTGAAAGTAAAGTACAACTCGAAAGGGAAAACAGAAACTGAAAAGTAAAAGCCGCTACACCGAGCTGTCCACTGGAAATCCCACCTGAAGGGTGGGTACAGATAGCTCCACTGCTCCACGGGTCCCACCGTCCGCTCCGAGCACGTTCGGCCCAGTGGTCCACCTCCAGGTACCGTCCTGCTCTGCAAGCCTCAGCTAAGATCAACGATGTCCGTCGTCTGCAACCAACACAACGTAGTGCGGGAAAAGCCCGTGCAGGGGTGAGTATAAGCTACTCAGTAGGGACCCCGAGACCCCTGAAGGTCTCTCAAATCCACAAAGGATAAACCAAGAAGAAAGGTACAATCACGAAGTAACAACCGACACTGCTTAGGTATATGCCCATACATATACCTAAGTCATCAATTTCAAATACGCTCCAACCTCCGAGCCCAAGTACAACTCAGTCCACACAGGAAAGTAAACGTATTCCACAAGGGAAAGCAAAACGTAATCCACACAGGATAGCACAACACAATCCACACAGGAAAGCAACAGGATTCAGTTCACACAGGTATATTTCTTCAAAAGACGATAAAGATGATCTCTGATCCATCTAAGTCGTCGGACCCACGAAGGATCGATAGGTAACTAACCCCCGCAAAAGACCCACACAGGATCGAGCCCACGTAGGACCTGTAGGCGCTGGTTCACACAGGACCGATGAGCGCAAAGACCCACACAGGATCGGACCCACACAGGATCGGGCCCACACAGGACCTGTAGCACTGATCCACGTAGGATCACTGAGTGCTGTAGTCGTCGTCGTCGAATCCACACAGGATCTCTGTACTGTCGTCGTCGCAGTCACAGTAGAAGTAGTAGCAGTAGTAGTAGCAGTCACAGTCGCAGCCAGCTCTAGGGTTCCCGCACACAGCAAGCTCGTACAGGAGGGTCCGCTCCACGAGCCGAGAGGCTGATACATAAACTGTCACAAAGTCCAGAGTTGATGTATCCAAAAGTTCCGTATAGTCAATAGGAACTCAACGCAACAGACGACGCGTCGATCGGACGCCCGGTCTGAGAGTTATTGGCATTTTCGTCCCCGGGGCCCGGTTGGTTTTTAAGGCAAAACCAACCCGACCGTACTCCACCTGCGTCCAAACCTCAGGCGGAGTATGCCAAAAGATCTGTCTCACTAAGAGGAACACAACAAAGCTGACGGCACATCAATCGGACGTCCGTAGCTCAAGATATGAGTGTTTCCGCTCCGAAAGCCCGGTTGGTTTCGTGAACGAACCAACCCGGCCGAACTCAAAGTGTTCCGAAACTTTGAGTGCGATATACCGAATCAACCGTCTCGATCCAAGGACTGCAATGCCGCTGACGGTTCGTCGATCGGAGGTCAGTGGCTCAAGTTATGGCCAAAAGTCCGAAAACGATTCGAAACGGGGGGGTCCGGGTCCGGGCCGACCCGGCCCGACCCCCCTGGGTCGACCCGAACCGGGTTGACCCGACCCGGATCCGACCCGAACCGGGTCGGCCCGACCCGGTCCGCTGGAACCGGCCCGACCGGCAGCGCGGCCCGGCCGCTCAGCTCGGCCGGTTGGCCGAGCGCAGGTCGAGGAAACGGGGGGCGCAGCCCCCCCGTGCTTTGCAAAACAATGGCCCCCCTCCACGTGGGGGGCCCGCTCCGCTACCATCCGGGGGTTTAATCCCCCGGAATTCCAGGAAACGACCGGCCGCTTGGCCGGCTGAAGAATGAAACGCGGGACCCTAAAGGGTCCCGCCCTTGGACCGTCGCGGCCGGCTTTGCCGTCCGCCTGCTGACCACCGCGGCTTAGCCGCGGTGGGTTACTCCGGCGGCGCGCCTCCGCCGCGGGTCGCCGCGGCGCGCCTCCGCCGCGGGTCGCCGGCGCCGCCGCGCCGGAGCGGCACGCGGCCGCCGTCTTCCGCGGACCACCGGATGTACTCTGGTGGTCCGTTCCTCTTGCGGTCTTCGCCGGCGATTTTCTCGGATCGAGATCTTCAGAACAGATACCTCATTTTCCCATTTCGGATTCGATTCCTCATCACTGTCAAATCCATGCACCAAAAACAAAATTACGGAGGGTTGTCGGGCCGTGTTCGTTCGGCCCGCGCCCTCCGCATTAGATGCTAAAAATCAGGAATAACCAACACCCAAAATGGCACAATTTTAATTAATTAAAATTGAACCTTGCTTCAAATGATTCTCATGTAAATTAGATAAAATTCCCTACAATCCTCATCAAACAATTTTCCCAATCCCACAATAGATTTAGAATGGAAAAACATGGAAAGTGATAATCAAATTGTAGTAAACCCCTACCTCGATAGTTGCACCTTGACGTAGTCGTGGGAAGCGGTCGTCGTTTTGTTGACGTCGGTTAGAAGACGAAGAAGTCGAGGAGGAAGCAATCGGAGAAGACAGGTCAAGATGTCATCGTCGGTGTTCTTCGTGGGCGGCGGACGTTCTTCGCGTTCTTCCACGAAGGAGATGAAGATGGTGGAGGATTTCTTCAACTTCTCTCCAAAGCTCTTCCACACCTCACCCAACAATCAAAATAAAATAAGGTCCCTCCTTATTTTATTTACTAATTCAAGCTTTTCAAAAACTTAAATTTCAAAAACAAAACACTTAATTAATTATACATGAGTTGTGTAATTAATTAAGTGTTAATTTATCATGCTTTAAAGAGGGAGAGTGAGGAGTTAGGGAATTTGAAAAGGTGGGGCTCGGGTGGGCCCCTCCTCACCTTAATCCTCTCTTAGGTGGTTAAACCACCCAACTTCCAACAAAAGATTTTAACCACTTAAAAGATATAAAATAAATATTGTATCACAATTTTATTTTACTCTTCATTTACTTCCAGAAAAATTAAACAACTCCTCCTAGGCAAACGAAACTTCGGAAAAGGTCTTCTTAAGCGAATATCGGCGTTGCGAGTTCATCGGTGTCCTCGGATTTCAATTCCGAGCACCGGATCAAAAGTTAGGAATTCCCGCTCGTTCGTTCACTGAACGTACCCGAGCCAAACTTCGGAATTTGATTCCGGGCACACCGGGCATCAGAATCAGGTGTCGTCAGAAACCGCGCTCTTGTAAAATTCCAAAGAAAATTAAGAAAAAATTTCCCTTGAATTTTACGGGTCTTTACAAGAAACATTACTTTTTTAAACAAATAATGATTATTCTCCTTGTAACAGAGATATTATACTGTCTCATTTCCTCATCTTGTAATGGGTTAAAGAAGTCTTTAAAAATATTCATGAAGAATATTTGAGGGCTATACTCTTTCAAATAAAATCCCAAATTATGGTTTGATAACTTGATGTGATCTCATTTTGATTAATAAGTTATATTATCAGATTAAAGATCCACATATATAAATTTATGAGGTGATTTGATCATTTATGAAACATCTTCCTGCCTCGCTCAAAAAGAATTATAATGATTGTGACTTAATGAAAACAAAAGAATATCTGGTTTAGGAGATAATCCTCCATGGGACTCTTACATGTAAGAGGTACTATAGCCTTTTCATGGGTGGTATAACTGATATGGATTTTATCCTTTATCCATTTTTTAATCCTTGGATTTATCTATCACAATTAACCCATTTATAGAGACTGGTTTCTCAAAGGATTCCCATGTATGACTATCTCATTACTATTGGGGTGTATATATCTTATTAGTGTACTTTTTTTATTTGAGGCCATAAATATATTGATCATTTCTTCTTTCAATGTTATTTTACTAATTTTTTGTGGGCCAATGTTTTAGATCAATTATATATAGATTTAATTAATGATGTTTACACTCATTCATTTCTTTCATGATGTGGATGCAATGGATTATTTTCACAGATTATGAATCATATACATGTGGAAGTGGATGAGGCCTACCATATTATATGAAGTAGCTTGAAAATGAATAGTTATAAGGGATAACATTTTGATCAATCCATTGTCTTTTGAATACGGTATTTCTATAGAAGTGGAAGGCTTGATGAAAACTGGATTTACTAGTAACTCCATTCTGAATATTTCATTTTATCAAAATAATGGAATCCATTGGAGATTCATTATTTACAAGGGATACATGCCAATGATTTTGTAAACTATTATAAATGGATGGAGAAGGATTAACAATGACGATGCATCCAAAATTAATCCAGGGTCGGCTGGTTGGGGTGTTATATTATGTTATTATAAAGGGAAGTATATCTCTTGTAGCTACATAGGTTGTGGGGGTGCCATTACTTTTGAAGCAGAAATGGAATGTGTGGTTTTGGTGCTTCACAATGTGAGGGATAGCAATTAGAGGGGGTTATGGCTAGACTTTCACTCCTCTATTGTGAATATAATTAACCATGGAACATCATCTTACTCTTTGAGGATTGTAGTATATTGGGAGAATTTTATGGAATATTGATAGCATATTAACTTTGTGGTTTGAATTCATACTAGGAAGAAAATAAAATTAATGTTTCTATTTCTAATATGGGGTTTGGGTCAAAGAGTTTTATTTTTTAATTTTTCATTACAAATAATAATGAGGATTTTGTGTTCCTTGAAATTTATGTAACTCACTCGATTAGATTTTTTTAAAAATTTTCAGACCATGGAGATTTGAACTTGTGGGGGGATTTATTTTTTATTTAAATTTAATAGTTTTAATATATTAGTTTTTTGCATATATTTTCAAAAAATTTGGGTATTTTTGTAAATTAAAGTTATTTTAATAAAAACTATATTTTTTTATTATCACTATTATTATAATATTTTAATTTTCTATATTATATTATAATATAAATTATTTACCATTTATAAATTAATATTAGCATTAATTTTATTATTAGGGTTTAATATATATTAATTTTCATAATTACTATTTATAATGTATATTGGATTTTTTTATAATTTTAGTGTTAGTATTATAATGTTATTTTTTTATAATTGTATTATGATATTTAATTTTAAATTTAGGAATTATTATTATTCTATCTAATTATATATATATATTTAAAACCATTTAACATTTTCTAGTAAATTGTTTTTATTAAAATATTTATTAATATTGATATTTACTTATTATTATTTTTAATATAACACATAATGTTGTTATTTTTATTGTTACTTTTATTATTATTGTTATTGTTATTGTTATTGTTATTCTTATTGTTATAGTTATAGTTATTGTTATTGTTATTGTTATTGTTATTTTTATTGTTATTGTTATTGTTATTTTTATTTATAATGCTATTGTTATTGTTATTATATAGTTGTAACACCCCAGGTAAATAAAGAATATGAAATTTTCATATTTATCCATATTTGTGAATAAAATATTAATATGAATTTAAAGGGGACGCTATGCTCGATGGCGTACCCAACACACAACAACGAGTTTCTTGGGAATCTTACGTTGCACTCTAATAATAAAATAATATTATATTAAATGGTAGTTAACATGTAGCCATTGTATTGGCGGGAATGGATAGATATAACTAAAATATGATTATATATGTTTTTAAATGTTTTTATATTTATCCAATAAAAGATAAAGGCTTAAAATACGGAAAGAATTCAATTTTAGGCGTATATGCCCTAGTTTTCACTAAAGGTTCACTTATCGCCTTTTGATGGCCAGCCGTCATTAAATATAGTTTTGTTTACTCTTATAAATTCTATTAGACCAAATAAAACTCTTCTTAAGAATCGGGACATCAAAATTTACTTTTTGTAGATTTTTGGTATCTTTCCGATAAAGTTCATTTTTTAATAAATAGTGTAAAATGTTGTTTTTTAATTCAAAACCTATTTTTAATATAATTTATTTATATGATTATATTATCTTTTGAATTGGTTTTAAAGTGAAATTAGAATATATTTTTACCATTAAATCCAAGAGTGGTCGTTGGAATTAATTTCACTTTGAAATCAGACTTAAACTAGTGTCAATCTTTTGATACTTATTGTTTCATAAAAACACGTTATTTGCTCTGACAGCGGGAATTAATTATTAAATTAATGAATGTGACTTATATGTTTTCAATTTTGTAAAATAGACTTCATTTTTGAATTCGGAATATCAAATATAGCTTAGGGTGAATTTTTGGGATTTTTCTGAAAAAATTCAATTTTTGATGAATAGTGAAACCACTAAGTGGTACTTATAAAAACTGATTTTTCCGTTTAAATGAAATTTTTCCATCTTTGTGTTTTGAATTTCAAAAATCCGACATACATGGTTGTCATTAAGAAGTAAAATGTGGTTCAATGGGATAAAAATAATTTTTTGGTGAATAGTAACTTATTAAGTTTTTAATCGCGATTAGAGGTAATTAGTGTAGTTTATGGTAAGAATAATGTGTTAATAAAATGAAATGACCTAGACACATGTCCTACCCTCATTGGATGTTTCATGTCCGACCAAGACAATCCATGGGTCAACTTGGGGACCCCATGGAGCCACTTTGGTTGGAAAATGACATAAATATCTTTTTATTTAATGTTAAAGTAAAAAATGACACAAACATGAGATGTTTTACTAAAACAATTTTTACATGGGGTTATACAAGTCATATTTTTGACTATAAATAGTCATTGGAAAGATAAAAAGATTTCATACATTGTAGTATTTTTTTTATAATTTTTAGACATTATATAAATTAAATTATTTATGACATCAAGAGGATGCAGTGATGACCTCATTATTTAACGATTTAAATAAAATGGAACGATAATGTAATATCTAAGACCTAAACATGTCCAAAACCTATTGGATGAGTGGATTTAGAACCCTTATCACCTTATCCTCTAAATAAATCAATGTGGGACCTTTAAAATCCGAAACTCTTTTGAAAATAAAGTAACATTTTGTAACTTTACAAGAGTGCCCCTCCTCTCCTCTTATAAAAGGACCCCACCTCTACCTCCATACCCACACTCCCAAAGCCTTTGTCTCGGCCAACCCCTGCCCATTTTGTCTCTCCACTTACCTATATTACTCCTTGAAGCCTCACTTTGGGCATAAGTCTTCCCAAGGAAGCCGTTGAGCTCAAACCAAAGGGAGTTACCCGATTTTAAGGTAATGTCTTCACTTGTGTCCTTTTGTATTATTTTGCTTCTCCAACACCCTAAACTCTTTTTATTAATTTATTTTGTAACAAATACAGTATCTTAAATATACTAGGATGATGTTATAAGAAGTATTCGAGCTACACTTAAACACACCTACATCTAATGGTTAAAGAACATACTGTTTCTGTGGATGGCGAAGTTCTGCCTCCCGAAACGATGATTGTTCAACATTCTTTTAACACCTTCAAAGGTGGCCATTAAGATGTCACTATATTTATATATGATATATAATATGTTTATTTTTTCCTTAAGCTTATGTATTTTTTATTTATGGCATACCTTTATGGCTTCCATTATGGGTATATGCGATATCTTCATTTAAGGAAGTGCGGACTACCGCCCCCTCAAAGTGATTTGATTCGTTAATACCATATGTGGTATGTATAAAGGATATATTTAATGATATTATATATGATACCATACTGTAATTAAAATACTATTATGTATCATTATGTTTTAATTCCATTAAATACGAAATAGAAATGGAAGTAGCGTTCATGCGTACGTACGGCTTACCGTCTCCATGAACGGTACATTTCATTTCTTATCTCAAAATGTTATGTAATATTATAAGTACATATATATATAGGATATATATGTAATATATTACATCTAAATTATGGATATCATTCTGGAATTATAACATATATATATATCTCTCTCATTTTGTTTTAATTCCATTAATATGACAAAAAATGAAAGTAGCGTTCATGCGTGCGTACGGCCTACCGTCTCCATGAACGGTGCATTTCGTTTTTTATCTCCAAATGATATGGAATAGTATAAAATGAATATTTACTGGATATATATGATATTTTAATCATTAATACTATTCTGGAAATTATTTACTTATAACTACATGGGAAATCTTTTTTCAAACAAGTTCATTTTTGACTCATGTACCAAACATCGGCAAAAACGTCTGATATGAACTAACATTATTAAACAATTATTATAACATTATAATATGTGATATGAACTGAATAATAATCTCTAAAGGAGGTAATTAGGAAATTATTAATTGACCAAAGTTTATTATTCAGGAATATAAAGAAACGAACAAGACAAATTGGACTTGAGGTAAGGGATCCTACTCCACTCTTTCTTTTTAAGTACACTCTTTTATGTCATTACTTTTAAAGCTCATATTTCTTGTTATTGGGATATTATTTTATATTACTCTTACTGAAAGTTTTATTTTCATATGATGAGAGACCCTATTCTCTCTCATCAATCCATTTTGGAAGTTTTGAGTGGCGCTGTTAGGCTGCCGAATTTTCGTAAGAGATCTATCCTCTCTCTTTCTTTTTATGTACTATCTTTTATGTCACTTCTTTTATGCTCTTCATTTTTATGTTGGGGGATGTTATTTTATATTCCTCTTTATTTAAACTTTATGTTAATATGGTGAGAGAACTTATTTGATCTCATCAATCCATTTTTGGAAGTTTTAAGTGGCGCCGCTAGGCTGCCGAGTTTTCGTAAGGGATTTTTCATCTCACTTTTATTCCCGTGAGATTTATGCTACATTTGCCACAATTTCCTTTGAGTGGTGTATGTACTTCCCATTATTTTACTCATTGTGTAATATACTTTCTTTTATGAATATTTACATCAATGTTGTATTGTCCTTCTTTCACGAGGTGTATGTTTCGAAAGATACCCATGTCGGTAGGGGAACCTTTCACCCTCCTCTTTTTAAAAGACTTCTTTTGTTGGGTATTTTAATTTACACATTACTATGTTGGGATATGTTCTCATATATCCTTATTTATGTAAATTTTATTTCCAAGTGATGAGATACCTTTTTTTATCTCTCATCAACTCATTTTGATGTGATGTCGTTAGGCTGTCAAGGGAAGTTCTTAACCCAATTTCGATTTCTTTGGGTTTAACATGTAGTTATTGAATATTTCATCCTTTGAATATGTGTGAATGAACTTTGATTATTTTACACTTAATATCAACTTATATTTGGTCTATTCGTTTTTCACACATAATTTTGTAATTGATTTATCCTTAAACCAAGGATACCGTCTTTGTATGCGACTTCGTCTCAATATCCTTTCATTGAGGCATATTTTATTTTATACACAACTTTATTTTATATGGTGTATAAACCCCTTTTAATTTTACGTTTATCCAAAAGGAATATTTTTTATACGAAGCGTTTTAATAAACAACAAAAGGGAATGTTTTGTCGTACGTAAGCGGCGACAACGACTTCGCCGCCGTGACCATTATTTGAGTTTCAGCTTACTCTACAAGCCATACCTTCTTTTTAAAAGAAAAATATATTCCATGTTTTACTTTTATTTTATTTTGGTATTGAAAATGGTTTTCATAATATTTTTATATCAGTGTGTTTTATTGATATCTTGTGATTGAAAGGTGGAAATGTTATGTTTCCTTAATGCATGTTTTATGTGATACGATTATGTTGAGGTTATTGGGAATTATTATGAAGACAGGTGGTTCCGTGATAAAATAAGGGTTGGTGAGCCCGATATAGCTCTCCAATGCATTGGGTAACGTGAAGGAGTGAAACGTTAAGGTTTCTCCGAAGAGATTTAAGGAATATACTGTGATGTGTATTCCAACCGTAACCAAGAGGGTTACTCCCTATGTAAAAATGTTATGAATGCCTCAAGTTACCTTTATGTCTTATGATTTCTATGATTTATTCATGATTTGATGAGGTATGTTAAAGTGCCTTTGTTTTATGGGTAAAGTATTATTTCATTCTTATGTATATATGAACTCATGTTTCTTTCCATATTTTTATATCCCTTACTGAGATTTTTATGCTCATCCCAAGTTTTTGAAATGTTTTTCACAGGTCAAGGGAAGGGTACATGATATGATGATAGTGTCAAGGAAGTGTCAAGAAAGAATCCATGTTTGATTTTAAATATGTTTCCGTTGATGGGAAAAATGAATACTATCTTTTATGTAACCACTTTGTTTAAATGTGGAATGTAATGCAAGTTTTATGATCTAATTATCTAAAACTCTAAACCTAAAAATATCCTCAATGTGTAATCTTATTATAACTCAAGATTAAATAAGGTTTAAGGCTGGGGCCTTATAGTTGGTATCAAAGGTAGGTTTAGATAACTTTAGAGGTTAGGGTACTCTTTAATCACAAGTGGCATTACCACAATGGTTAGGATTTCAGAAAGAGTCCTAGTTTTAGATAAAGTGAATGAGTAAGTGTATCTTAGTGTTTACCTTCCTCATTAGTACATGATGGGTTTGTTGATATACTCACTAGAATTTCTGTTTTTAGTGAATGGATGGTTCTAGCAGGCACCAAAGAGACAATAGGTTTGAAGGAAACCGTGGTGGTTCTATGAATAAGATACTAGATAAAATGGGGGATTCAATGAGGAAACTCATGGTTGTTCTAAACCAACTATCAAGGAGTCATGATCAACCACTTGAACCTTGGTATGATCTTTAATCCATCATGTACGAGATGACCAATCGATGTGGTTGTTCAGGTAATAATTATAAACGTAACCATTAGAGTTTATATGATCCTTACTTTTGAGGTAATTATGGGTTACTATATGTTATGATGGA
The DNA here is from genome assembly GCA_963277665.1 of Viscum album. NCBI lineage: Eukaryota > Viridiplantae > Streptophyta > Magnoliopsida > Santalales > Viscaceae > Viscum > Viscum album. Next base: position 1,703,354,913 of record OY728143.1, on the reverse strand, counting down.
AGTGAAAGGCTTGAGATAAAATTGAGGTTAAATTATGTTATGGTTATTTTTGATGATTTTATCACTTTTTGGGGAATTATTTGAGAATTATATAGTTTTGGAAAAAGGACAACACGCAGACCGTGTGACTACCCGTCGCGTCGGACAAATCTGCGGGAATCGAACCCACAACCAAATTGCGACTGGTATTTATTTCCTACCACTGGACTACGTGAAGTCCCTGGTTAGTTTGACTGATTCTTTTTAGTTATATGATTTTATGAATTAAGAGTAAGTTGATTTTGGGTTATTTATGAAAATGATTAACCTATCATGGAGGATATGTGATTAGGTTAATTACTTTTCAATACGAGACTTTAGGAGCAACTGATGTTGTTTGGAGATAAATGTTACGATTTAACATGGAAGACTATGTGACTAAATCCTTAAAATATTTGGGTTTCAATCTTAGATTGGTTTACTTTGAAGAATTTTATGGACAAATTGTTTATCGGATGGTCCTCATTGAACTTTGGGTTTTTTTGGACAAATTTTGGAGATTAAGCATAAATTTTCTTTTTAAAGGGTTATCCTTTTCTGGATTATCTGAACTTGTACTAACCTTTTTGGTTTTGGTTTTGGTTAAATCCTAAAGACATGGGAATTATATAGTTCTCTTTGGTGGATTATGTGATTCTCTAGAAGTTGATTATAGTATTCTTAATGCGAACAAGTCTCCTTAAATACTTGTCTTTTGGAAAAAATATGAGTTTGATTAAGGAATCTAGTAAAAGTTGAAAGTCAACATGATAAGTGATTATGTTTCCTTATGAATAAATTCCTTAATAAAAAGTAACTTAAAACAAAAATGTTGTCTATTAACTTTTCCTACTGGGGAATCGAATACCATTTAACCCATCACAGGTTTGTGATTTTCTTGTGGTTAACTTTCTCCTAAACATGTTTTCTATCACTCTCCATCAGAACATGACCCTATGTTTTCTCCTCCATGTCCATGTTTTTCTACATGGAATCCTAGTATGGGTTAACTCGGGGGACCTCTGTACTTATCTTCCTTTATTTTAAAGTGATTATTTTACCGACTCTTGTTTCGATGTGGGACTTTCAAGGATGTTTCCAAGCTCAATTTTAAAAATTGCAAGGACGCAATTCCCAAAAGGGGGGAAGGATGTAACACCCCAGGTAAATAAAGAATATGAAATTTTCATATTTATCCATATTTGTGAATAAAATATTAATATGAATTTAAAGGAGACGCTATGCTCGATGGCATACCCAACACGCAACAACGAGTTTCTTGGGAATCTTACGCTGCACTCTAATAATAAAATAATATTATTTTAAATATTAGTTAAAATGTAGTCGTTGTATTGGCGGGAATTGATAGAAATAACTAAAATATGATTATATATGTTTTTAAATGTTTTTAGATTTATCCAATAAAAGATAAAGGCTTAAAATACGGAAAGAATTCAATTTTAGGCGTATATGCCCTAGTTTTCATTAATGGTTCACTTATCGCCTTTTGATGGCGAACCGTCATTAAATATAGTTTTGTTCACTCTTATACATTCTATTGGACCAAATAAAACTCTTCTTAAGAATCAGGACATCAAAATTTACTTTGTGTAATTTTTTGGTATCTTTCCGATAAAGTTCATTTTTTTAATGAATAGTGTAAAATGTTGTATTTTAATTCAAAACCTCTTTTTAATATAATTTATTTATATGATTAGATTATATTTTGAATTGGTTTTAAAGTGAAATTAGAATATATTTTTACCATTCAATCCAATAGTGGTCGTTGGAATTAATTTCACTTTGAAATCAGACTTAAACTAGTGTGAATCTTTTGATACTTATTGTTTCATAAAAACACGCTATTTGCTCTAACAGCGAGAATTAATTATTAAATTAATTAATGTGACTTATATGTTTTCAATTTTGTAAAATAGCCTTCATTTTTTCATTTGGAATATCAAATATATATTAGGGTGAATTTTTTGGATTTTTATGAAAAACATCAATTTTTGATGAATAGTGAAACCACTAAGTGGTACTTATAAAAACTGATTTTCCATTTAAATGAAATTTTTCCATATTTGTGTTTTGAATTTCAAAAATCCGACATACATGGTTTTCATTAAGAAGTAAAATGTGGTTTAATGGGATAAAAATAATTTTTTGGTGAATAGTAACTTATTAAGTTTTTAATCGCGATTAGAGGTAATTAGTGTAGTTTATGGTAAGAATAATGTTTTAATAAAATGAAATGACCTAGACACATGTCCTAACATCATTGGATGTGTCATGGCCGACCAAGAAAATCCATGGGTCAACTTTGGGACCCCATGGAGCCACTTTGGTTGGAAAACGACATAAATATCTTTTTATTTAATGTTAAAGTAAAAATGACACAAACATGAGATGTTTTACTAAAACAATTTTTACATGAGGTTATACAAGTCATATTTTTTACTATAAATAGTAATTGGAAAGATAAAAAGATTTAATACATTATAGTATTTTTTTTATAATTTTTAGACATTATATAAATTAAATTATTTATGACATCAAGAGGATGCAGTGATGACCTCATTATTTAACGATTTAAATAAAATGGAAAGATAATGTAATATCTAAGACCTAAACATGTCCAAAACCTATTGGATGAGTGGATTTCGAACCCTTATCACCTTATACTCTAAATACATCAATGTGGGACCTTTAAAATCCGAAACTCTTTTGAAAATAAAGTAACATTTTGTAACTTTACAAGAGTGCCCCTCCTCTCCTCTTATAAAAGGCCCCCACCTCTACCTCCATACCCACACTCCCAAAGCCTTTGACTCGGCCAAATTCAGCCCATTTTGTCTCTCCAATTCCCTCTATTACTCCTTGAAGCCTCACTTTGGGCAGAAGTCTTCCCAAGGAATCTTTTGAGCTCAAACCAAACGGAGTTACCTGATTTTAAGGTAATGTCTTCACTTGTGTCCTTTTGTTTTATTTTGATTCTCCAACCCCCTAAAATCTTTTTATTAATTTATTTTGTAACAAATCTAGTATCTTCAATATACTAGAATGTTTTTATAAGAAGTATTCGAGCTACACTTAAACACACCTACATCTAATGGTTAAAGAACATAATGTTTCTGTGGATGGCGAAGTTCTGCCTCCCGAAACGATGATTGTTCAACATTCTTTTAACACCTTCAAATGTGTCCATTAAGATGTCACTATATTTATATATGATATATAATATGTTTATGTTTTCCTTAAGCTTCTGTATTTTTCATTTATGGCATACCTTTATGGCTTCCATTATGGGTATACGCGATATCTTTATTTAAGGAAGTGCGGACTACCGCCCCCTCAAAGTGATTTGATTCGTTAATACCATATGTGGTACGTATAAAGGATATATTTAATGATATTATATATGATACCGTACTGGAATTAAAATACTATTATGTATCATTATGTTTTAATTCCATTAAATATGAAATAGAAATGGAAGTAGCGTTCATGCGTACGTACGGCTTACCGTCTCCATGAACGATACATTTCATTTCTTATCTCAAAATTTTATGTAATATTATAAGTACATATATATATAGGATATATATGTAATATATTACATATAAATTATGGATATCATTCTGGAATTATAACATATATATATCTCTCTCATTTTGTTTTAATTCCATTAATATGACAAAAAATGAAAGTAGCGTTCATGCGTACGTACGACCTACCATCTCCATGAACGGTGCTTTTCGCTTTTTATCTCCAAATGATATGGAATAGTATAAAATGAATATTTACTGGATATATATGATATTTTAATCATTAATACTATTCTGTAAATTATTTACTTATAACTACATGGGCAATATTTTTTCAAACAAGTTCATTTTTGACTCATGTACCAAACATTGGCAAAAACGTCTGATATGAACTAACATTATTAAACAATTATTATAACATTATAATATGTGATATTAACTGAATAATAATCTCTAAAGGAGTATTTAGGAAATTATTAATTTACCAAAGTTTATTATTCAGGAATATAACGAAACGAACAAGACAAGTTGGACTTGAGGTAAGGGATCCTACTCCACTCTTTCTTTTTAAGTACACTCTTTTATGTAATTCCTTTTAAAGATAATATTTATTGTTATTGGGATATTCTTTTATATTACTCTTACTGTAAGTTTTATGTTCATATGATGAGGGACCATATTCTCTCTCATCAATCCATTTTGGATGTTTTGAGTGGCGCCGTTAGGCTGCCGAATTTTCGTAAGAGATCTATCCTCTCTCTTTCTTTTTAAGTACTATCTTTTATGTCACTTATTTTAAGCTCTTAATTGTTATGTTGGGGGATGTTCTTTTATATTCCTATTTATTTAAACTTTATGTTAATATGATGAGAGTCCCTATTTGATCTCATCAATCCATTTTTGGATGTTTTAAGTGGCGCCGCTAGGCTGCCGAGTTTTCGTAAGGGATTTTTCATCTCACTTTTATTCCCGTGAGATATATGCTACATTTTCCACAATTTACTTTGAGTGGTGTATGTAATTCTCATTATTTTAATCATTTTGTAATATAATTTCTTTTATGAGTATTTACATCAATGTTGTATTGTCCTTCTTTCCCGAGGTGTATGTTTCGAAAGATACCCATGTCGGTAAGGGAACCTTTCACCCTCCTCTTTTTAAAAGATTTCTTTTGTTGGGTCTTTTAATTTACATATTGTTATGTTGGGATATGTTCTCATATATCCTTATTGATGTAAATTTTATTTCCAAGTGATGAGATACCCTTTTTTTTATCTCTCATCAACTCATTTTGATGTGACGTCGTTAGGCTGTCAATGGAACTTCTTAACCCAATTTCGATTTCTTTGGGTTTAACATGTAGTTATTGAATATGTCATCCTTTGAATATGTGTGAATGACCTTTGATTATTTTACATTTAATATCCACTTATATTTTGTGTATTCGTTTGTCACACATAATTATGTAATTGATTTATCCTAAAACCAAGGATACCGTCTTTGTATGAGACTTCGTCTCAATATCCTTTCATTGAGGCATATTTTATTTTATACACAACTTTCTTTTATACGGTGTATAAACCACTTTGAATTTTACATTTATCCAAAAGGAATCTTTTTTATACGAAGCTTTTTAATAAACGACAAAAGGGAATGTTTTGTCGTACGTATGCGGCGACAACGACTTCTCCGCCGCCGTGACCATTATTTGAGTTTCGGCTTCCTCTACAAGCCATACCTTCTTTTTAAAAGAAAAATATATTCCATGTTTTACTTTTCTTTTATTTTGGTATTGAAAATGGTTTTCATAATATTTTTATATCAATGTGTTGTATTGATATCTTGTGATTGAAAGGTGGAAATGTTATGTTTCCTTTATGCATGTTTTATGTGATAAGATTATGTTGAGGTTCTTGGGCATTATTATGAAGACGGGTGGTTATGTGATAAACTAAGGGCGGGTGAGCCCGATATAGCTCTCCAATTAATTGGGTAACGCGAAGGAGTGAAACGTTAAGGTTTCCCCAAAGAGATTTAGGGAATATACTGTGATGGGTATTCCAAACGTAACCAAGAGGGTTACTCCCTACGTAAGAATGTTATGAATGCCTCAAGTTACCTTTATGTCTTATGATTTCAATGATTTATTCATGATTTTATGAGGTATATTTAAGTGCCTATGTTTTATGGGTAAAGTATTATTTCATTCTTATGTATATATGAACTCATGTTTCCTTTCTATATTTTTATATCCCTTACTGAGCTTTTTATGCTCATCCCATGTTTTTGAAATGTTTTTCACAGGTCAAGGGAAGGGTACATGATATTATGATAGTGTCAAGGAAGTGTCAAGAAAGAATCCATGTTTTATTTTAAATATGTTTCCGTTGATGTAAAAAATGAATACTATCTTTTATGTAACCAATTTGTTTAAATGTGGAATGTAATGCATGTTTTATGATCTAATTCTCTAAACCTCTAAACTTGAAAATATCCTCAATGTGTAATCTTGTTATAAATCAATATTAAATAAGGTTTATGGATGGGGCCTTATAGTTGGTATCAAAGGTCGGTTTAGATAACTTTGAGGTTAGGGTATTCTTTAAGCATAAGTGGCATTACCATAATGGTTAGGATTTCAGAAAGAGTCCTAGTTTTAGATAAAGTGAATGAGTAAGTGTATCTTAGTGTTTACCTTCCTCATTAGTACATGATGGTTTTGTTGATATACTCACACTGACATTTCTGTTTTTAGTGAATGGATGATTCTAGAAGGCACCAAAGAGACAATAGGTTTGAAGGAAACTGTGGTGGTTCTATGAATAAGATACCAGATAAAATGGAGGATTCAACGAGGATACTCGTGGTTGTTCTAAACCAACTATCAAGGAGTCCTGATCAATCACTTGAACTGTGGTATGATCTTTAATGCATCATGTACGAGATGACCAATCGATGTGGATGTTCAGGTAATAATTATAAAGGTAACCATTAGAGTTTATATGATCCTTACTTTTGAGGTAATTATGGGTTACTATATGTTATGATGGAAGTGAAAGGCTTTAGATAAAATTGAGGTTAAATTATGTTATGGTTATTTTTGATGATTTTATCTCTTTTTGGGGAATGATTTGAGAATTATATAGTTTTGGAAAAAGGACAACACGCAGACCGTGTGACTACCCGTCGCGTCGGACAAAGCCGCGGGAATCGAACCCACAACCAAAGTGCGACTGGTATTTATCGCGTACCACTGGACTACGTGAAGTCCCTAGTTAGTTTGACTGATTCTTTTTAGTTATATTATTTTATGAATTAAGAGTAAGTTGATTTTGGTTTATTTATGAAAATGATTAACCTATCAGGGAGGATATGTGATTAGGTTAATTACTTTTCAATACGAGACTTTAGGAGCAACTGATGTTGTTTGGAGATAAATGTTACGATTTAACTTGGAAGACTATGTGACTAAATCCTTCAAATATTTGGGTTTCAATCTTATATTGGTTTACTTTGAATAATTTTATGGTCAAATTGTTTATCGGATGGTCCTTGTTGAACTTAGGGGTTTTGTTAGACAAATTTTGGAGATTAAGCATAAATTTTCTTTTTAAAGGGTTATCTTTTTCTGGATTATCTGACCTTGTACTAACCTTTTTGGTTTTGGTTTTGGTTAAAGCCTAAAGACATGGAAAGTATATAGTTCTCTTTGGTGGATTAGGTGATTCTCTAGAAGTTGATTATAGTATTCTAAATGCGAACAAGTCTCCCTAAATACTTGTCTTTTGGAAAAAATACGAGTTTGATTAAGGGATCTAGTAAAAGTTGAAAGTGAACATGATAAGTGATTATGTTTCCTTATGAATAAATTCCTTAAGAAAAAGTAACTTAAAACAAAAATGTTGTCTATTAACTTTTCCTACTGGGGAATCGAATACCGTTTAACCCATCACAAGTTTGTGATTTTCTTGTGGTTAACTTTCTCGAAAACATGTTTTCTATCACTCTCCATCAGAACATGACCCTATGTTTTCTCCTCCATGCCCATGTTTTTCTACATGGAATCCTAGTATTGGTTAACTCGGGTGACCTCTGTACTTATCTTCCTTTATTTTAAAGTGATTGTTTTACCGACTCTTGTTCCGATGTGGGACTTTCAAGGATGTTTCCAAGCTCAATTTTAAAAATTGCGAGGACGCAATTCCAAAAAGGGGGGAAGGATGTAACACTCCAGGTAAATAAAGAATATTAAATTTTCATATTTATCCATATTTTGGAATAAAATATTAATATGAATTTAAAGGGGAAGCTATGCTCGATGGCGTACCCAACACGCAACAACAAGTTTCTTGGGAATCTTAAGTTGCACTCTAATAATAAAATAATATTATTTTAAATGGTTGTTAAAATGTAACCGTTGTATTGGAGGGAATGGATAGAAATAACTAAAATATGATTATATATGTTTTTAAATGTTTTTACATTTATCCAATAAAATATAAAGGCTTAAAATACGGAAAAAATTCAATTTTAGGCGTATATGCCCTAGTTTTCACTAAAGGTTCACTTATCGCCTTTTAATGGTGAACCGTCATTAAATATAGTTTTGTTCACTCTTATACATTCTATTGGATCAAATAAAACTCTTATTAAGAATCGGGACATCAAAAATTACTTTTTGTAAATTTTTGGTATCTTTCTGATAAAGTTCATTTTTTAATGAATAGTGTAAAATGTTGTATTTTAATTCAAAACCTCTTTTTAATCTAATTTATTTATATGATTAGATTATCTTTTGAATTGGTTTTAAAGTTAAATTAGAATATATTTTTACCATTAAATCCAATAGTGTTCGTTGTAATTAATTTCACTTTGAAATCAGACTTAAACTAGTGTCAATCTTTTGATACTTATTGTTTCATAAAAACACGCTATTTGCTCTGACAGCGGGAATTAATTATTAAATTAATTAATTTGACTTATATGTTTTCAATTTTGTAAAATAGACTTCATTTTTGAATTCGGAATATTAAATATAGCTTAGGGTGAATTTTTGGGATTTTTCTGAAAAACTTCAATTTTTTGATGAATAGTGAAACCACTAAGTGGTACTTATAAAAACTGATTTTTCCGTTTAAATGAAATTTTTCCATCTTTGTGTTTTGAATTTAAAAAATCCGACATACATGGTTTTCATTAAGAAGTAAAATATGGTTCAATGGGATAAAAATAATTTTTTGTTGAATAGTAACTTATTTAGTTTTTTATCGCGATTAGAGGTAATTAGTGTAGTTTATGGTAAGAATAATGTTTTAATAAAATTAAATGACCTAGAAACATGTCTTACCCTCATTGGATGTGTCATGGCCGACCAATACAATCCATGGGTCAACTTGGGGACCCCATGGAGCCACTTTGGTTGGAAAATGACATAAATATCTTTTTATTTAATGTTAAAGTAAAAATGACACAAACATGAGATGTTTTACTAAAACAATTTTTACATGGGGTTATACAAGTCATATTTTTGACTATAAATAGTAATTGTAAATGTAATAAGATTTACTACATTATAGTAGTTTTTTTATAATTTTTAGACATTATATAAATTAAATTATTTATGACATCAAGAGGATGCAGCGATGACCTCATTATTTAACGATTTAAATAAAATGGAAAGATAATGTAATATCTAAGACCTAAACATGTCCAAAACCTATTGGATGAGTGGATTTAGAACCCTTATCACATTATACTCGAAATACATCAATGTGGGACCTTTAAAATCCGAAACTCTTTTGAAAATAAAGTAACATTTTGTAACTTTACAAGAGTGCCCCTCCTCTCCTCTTATAAAAGGACCTCACCTCTACCTCCATACCCACACTCCCAAAGCCTTTGGCTCGGCCAACCCCTGCCCATTTTTTATCTCCACTTCCCTCTATTACTCCATGAATCCTTCCTTTGGTCTGTAGTCTTCCCAAGGAAGCCTTTGAGCTCAAACCAAAGGGAGTTACCCGATTTTAAGGTAATGTCTTCACTTGTGTCCTTTTGTTTTATTTTTCTTCTCCAACCCCCTAAAATCTTTTTATTCATTTATTTTGTAACAAATACAGTATCTTAAATATACTAGGATGTTTTTATAATAAGTATTCGAGCTACACTTAAACACACCTACATCTAATGGTTAAAGAACATACTGTTTCTATGGATGGCGAAGTTCTGCCTTCGGAAACGATGATTGTTCAACATTCTTTTATCACCTTAAAATGTGGACATTAATATGTAACTATATTTATATATGATATATAATATGTTTATGTTTTCCTTAAGATTATGTATTTTTCATTTATGGCATACCTTTATGGCTTCCATTATAGGTATACGCGATATCTTCATTTAAGGAAGTGCGGACTACCGCCCCCTCAAAGTGATTTGATTTGTTAATACCATATGTGGTACGTATAAAGGATATATTTAATGATATTATATATGATACCATACTGGAATTAAAATACTATTATGTATCATTATGTTTTAATTCCATTAAATATGAAATAGAAATGGAAGTAGCGTTCATGCGTACGTACGGCTTACCGTCTCCATGAATGGTACATTTCATTTCTTATCTCAAAATGTTATGTAATATTATAAGTAAATATATATATATAAGATATATATGTAATATATTACATCTAAATTATGGATATAATTCTGGAATTATAACATATATATATATATCTCATTTTGTTTTAATTCCATTAATATGACAAAAAATGAAAGTAGCGTTCATGCGTACGTACGACCTACCGTCTCCATGAACGGTGCTTTTCGTTTTTTATCTCCAAATGATATGGAATAGTAAAAAATGAATATTTACTGAATATATATGATATTTTAATCATTAATACTATTCTGGAAATTATTTACTTATAACTACATGGGCAATCTTTTTTCAAACAAGTTCATTTTTGACTCATGTACCAAACATCGACAAAAACATCTGATATGAACTAACATTATTAAACAATTATTATAACATTATAATATGTGATGTGAACAGAATAATAATCTCTAATGGAGGTACTTAGGAAATTATTAATTGACCAAAGTTTATTATTCAGGAATATAAAGAAACGAACAAGACAAGTTGGACTTGAGGTAAGGGATCCTACTCCACTCTTTCTTTTTAAGTACACTCTTTTATGTAATTCCTTTGAAAGCTCATATTTCTTGTTATTGGGATATTATTTTATATTAATATTTCTATAAGTTTTATGTTCATATGATTAGAGACCCTATTCTCTCTCATCAATCCATTTTGTAAGTTTTGAGTGGCGCCGTTAGGCTGCCGAATTTTCGTAAGAGATCTATCCTCTCTATTTCTTTTTAAGTACTATCTTTTATGTCACTTCTTTTAAGCTCTTCATTGTTATGTTGGGGGATGTTATTTTATATTCCTCTTTCTTTAAAATTTATGTTAATATGATGAGAGACCCTATTTTATCTCATCAATCCATTTTTAGAAGTTTTAATTGGCGCCGCTAGGCTGCCGAGTTTTCGTAAGGGATTTTTCATCTCACTTTTATTCCCGTGAGATATATGCTATATTTTCCACAATTTCCTTTGATTGGTGTATGTACTTACCATTATTTTACTCATTGTGTAATATAATTTCTTTTATGAGTATTTACATCAATGTTGTATTGTCCTTCTTTCACGAGGTGTATGTTTCGAAAGATACCCATGTCGGTAAGGGAACCTTTCACCCTCCTCTTTTTAAAAGACTTATTTTGTTGGGTCTTTTAATTTACATATTGTTATGTTGGGATATGTTCTCATATATCCTTATTGATGTAAATTTTATTTCCAAGTGATGAGATACCCTTTTTTTATCTCCCTTCAACTCATTTTGATGTGACGTCGTTAGGCTGTCAAGGGAACTTCTTAACCCAATTTCAATTTCTTTGGGTTTAACATGTAGTTATTGAATATGTCATCCTTTGAATATGTGTGAATGGCCTTTGATTATTTTACACTTAATATCCACTTATATTTGGTGTATTCATTTTTCACACATAATTATGTGATTGATTTATCCTTAAACCAAGGATACCGTCTTTGTATAGGACTTCGTCTCAATCTCCTTTCATTAAGACATGTTTTATTTTATACACAACTTTCTTTTATACGGTGTATAAACCCCTTTGACTTTTACATTTATCCAAAAGGAATCTTTTTTATACGAAGGGTTTTAATAAACGAAAAAAGGGAATGTTTTGTCGTACGTATGAGGCGACAACGACTTCTCCACCGCCGTGACCATTATTTGAGTTTAGGCTTCCTCTACAAGCCATACCTTCTTTTTAAAAGAAAAATATATTCCATGTTTGTTTTCTTTTATTTTGGTATTGAAAATGGTTTTCAGAATATTTTTATATCAATGTGTTGTATTGATATCTTGTGATTGAAAGGTGGAAATGTTATGTTTCCTTTATGCATGTTTTATGTGATACAATTATGTTGAGGTTCTTGGGCATTATTATGAATATGGGTGGTTCCGTGATAAACTAAGGGCGGGTGAGCCCGATATAGCTCTCCAATGCATTGGGTAACGCGAAGGAGTGAAACGTTAAGGTTTCTCCGAAGATATTTAGGGAATATACTGTGATGGGTATTCCAAATGTAACCAAGAGGGTTACTCCCTACATAAGAATGTTATAAATGTCTCAAGTTACCTTTATGTCTTATGATTTCTATGACTTATTCATGATTTGATGAGGTATGTTAAAGTGCCTATGTTTTATGGGTAAAGTATTATTTCATTCTTATGTATATATGAACTCATGTTTCCTTTCCATATTTTTATATCCCTTACTGAGCTTTTTATGCTCATCCCAAGTTTTTGAAATAATTTTCACAGGTCAAGGGAAGGGTACATGATACGATGATAGTGTCAAGGAAGTGTCAAGAAAGAATCCATGTTTTATTTTAAATATGTTTCCATTGATGGGAAAAATGAATACTATCTTTTATATAACCACTTTGTTTAAATATGGAATGTAATGCAAGTTTTATGATCTAATTCTCTAAAACTCTAAACCTGAAAAGATCCTCAATGTGTAGTCTTGTTATAACTCAAGATTAAATAAGGTTTAAGGCTGGGGCCTTATTATAGTGGAATACAATTATGTATATATTTATTTTAAAATTCATAACTATTTAAATGTGAGAGGAGTGTTCGATCCTGGGGTGTATACATATTCTTGGATAGTTACCACCTTCATCATTATCGAAGACACACCATGGTCTCATTCTTATGTACACACTATCTTTATAACACTTCCCATCATCCCTTCAAAGGGGTGCTTCACCTGATAAATACTTCTGCAAAGTACCATTATCTCCTCAATGTGATGACATTGTAATTGACTTACCACATTACATATAATGACCCCCATATAGAACTCACATCCATCTCCAATGTGTTTGAAAATCAGTCCCAACCATATTCCATTTCTTATTGTGCACCATAACTATTATAAATGATCACTATATCAATCACCACCATCCTTTTCCATGGTTTCATCTCCTTCAAAGTATCCTAATAGTCAACCGCACACCATCAATTTCTGAAACTACATACCAATAACCCGTATCATCATTTACCAATCCATCAGGGACAATGATTGGGGTTCTCATGTTTTTGATAGATATTTTTATGGTGAAGATTTTTGTTTTTTTCTATGCGCAATTATTTGAGTGATCCATGTAGGAAGTTCCTTTTATGGTTGTTCTAGTTTTATACCCATGTGTGGGAATTTCATAAGTATTTAAGATTCATGTGGTTTTTTCTTTAGTGAATTTTGTATTAACAAAAAGATGTTTGACATTATAAAATATTAAATTAATAAGTTTAGGGATTGATGAATTGAAAAGAAATTGAGGACTACTATTTATTATTTTATGTGTCATCTATTTTTATGGCTAGTTATTTTATTACACGAGACTTTTTAGTGTTTGATGTTGGGTTCAAGTTCATTTATTTTTTTCCATATTCAAATTTCAATTTATATTAAATTTAATTAAACCATTATTTATTTAATCTATATATGTGTCTAATATATTTTCATATTAAACTTCCACACTATATTTTACTCCCAATAGTTTCATAACTAATAATTAATTATAAGTTATGAAAATAAAAGTATTTATTTTTTATATATTTATTCACATACATGAGTTAATCAGTAGTCACATGTGAGATAATATAAAATAAATAAATACATTGATGTATGAGTTAACTTTTTGTGTGATTTCAATTAAATGATGAATTTGTGATACCTAAGAACTGATCATATACGATAAAACATGACACAAATAGATATCTTAATTTTGTAAGAAACATGTCATGGTATTTGAACAAGTAATTCAGATTTGAAATGTATTTTTTATTCTTTATAACACTAGAGAATGGGAAATTGAATAATTTTTGTGGGAAAGAATTTCATTATTTCATAACATAAGATTATGATACATGTACATATTTTAATTATTTTTGGAATTGGTAATAATTAAATGAATAATGACATGGGAATGTAAACAAATAATTGAAATAACATGCACCTAAAAAGAAATCATAACTCTGAAATATTTATTTCTATATTCATCATCTAGGTATGTTCTTTTTTATTTTTATTTTCAATTAATTTCATCATTTTATTTAGTGATAGAAAAAAAAATTCATTTCATTAAACACACTTGAAGGATGGTGTTACTAGTTTTAACACACATCATTCATATATGATAAGACTTAATACTACGTCTACTATTGTAATGGGTTTATTAATTTTTTAAATATTTAATTCCTTGAAAAATTGTAAAATATTTTTCGAATATTTATTGAAGAGAAACATAGAATTCCGAGATCCTTAATAGAGAGTGATTTAACTAAGAAAAAAATAGGAAAGAAGAAATAAAACTAATAGAAAATGAAATTTTAGTATTATATTGAGTGATTTTTTTGAGATAATTATGGAAAGTCAAATGACTGTAGTGATCAGATAAACACCACTTGTACACCTACCATATCCAATAATAACTCATGGAATGAATTTATGTTTTTCATTTCCCATGAGTTCTCATATAAATTCATTTTATTTTAATTATTATAATTCAATCTAATTTCAATATCCATAGAAAAATTATTAATCACATAATTATATTAGTTCATACCTATAATTTTATTACTCTCATATTCACTATACATCATAATATAAAGAACCCATGGATTCATTAAGGCTACCTAGGTTATTTGAATATTAAGAGAAATTTCAAAAATCAACTTCATAATCCCAAAAAGTCTATATAATATGACCAAGCTTCCAAACTAGAGGATGGTACAAAATTTCACTAATCAACGTGACTTCCATACACATCCATATTTGAGAACATAACTTTTACTATTATTATTAAGTTAAATAAATGGCTTGGAATTAAAGAGTAAGATAAATAAAATTTTGATTCAATATTTAAAAATCTATAAATTAAAATATGATAACTTATCAAATTTACCTCCTCATAGACACTTGATCTCCTGAAAAAAAATCATACTTTTGGACAAAATGTTGTAGAGGTTATATATGAAAAACTACTTATTCAAAATTTTAATGATGAGTCTGTATTGATAGATCCTTATTATTATTAAACCATAGATTACTCTTCTCTGTCCCAATTTAATTCTTCCATTCTAATCACATTTCAAGAATACCAGTGCCTCGAATTGTTGACTACTAAATATAAAAATCCATTAAATAATTTCATTTCCTATACTTTTCCTACGAATTAAATAAATTTACGCCATAATATATGAGTAGATTCATATGATTAAAATAATGTTTTAGATTTATAAGATGATAATATATTTCATATTATAGATGGAATTTAATTTGAACCCAATTTTACTATAATGGATTCATAATCATTACAAGACGCCAAAATTTTCAAATGACACTAGAAATCATGAAAAACTACATCTACTAAAAACCTTTGGTAAATCATATAACAATAAAAATAATTTCTATAATAGAAATATATTAAATTGTTCTATAGTTTTAATATCTATAATTTTTGGAAATTTATCATACTCAAAAAGCTATTGAAATGATGGAATAATGATATCTCATAGAAAATTCTGTGATAATGGTAAGACTTTGATCCAATGAGGAAATATTTTGACAAAAATTTTGAATAAATTTTTAGATATAATACTATTTCTTGAATAATGGATTCACCAACTCCTATTGATCTTGTCCCACTTTCTATATGAATTGAGGAAAATTTATTTTCTCCTAAAATTACCATATTTTATGAAATTATTCTTAACTTAGGAGAAATTAATAATATTGTGACATAATAAATTAATTTGAATCTGGATAATTTATATGTGTTTGTAGAGATTGATTAAAAATAACCAGATATATTATTAACACAATACTAAATTCAAGGATGTTATGTATACAAGTACATCATTAAGGTTTTATAGTAAGTACTCTTCATCACAAGGATATATAAAAATATGTAATATTATTGATCGTCATGCTGATATCATTTATCAAATTCCACTTATTTATTGTGCTTTTATTCACATGGGATTTATTCAAATTCATTTGAGTTTAGTGATAACATTCCACCCAATTATATTACCAATAGGATTCCTTTTAGATGTTGCATTTTAGATAGGAAAATTAACTTCTCAATTGATACATTAAAATATTATAATCCTAATGATGTTGTAACATGGTACACATTTCCATTAAATAAAATTTATATCCCATTGACCTCTAGTTAAGGATTTTATAAACTTGGATCTCAGTGTGGGGAACCCTTTATCGGGTTATTTTTATTTTATATATATTTATTATTATTTGAATTATTTCACATTTAATAAAATGGAACTCATTTGAATATTTTTTCTTCTAAAATATTGTGTATTTTGAACTGATAAAACATATTTTAATCACCCTTATGATTTCATAATTTTTGTGTAATTTTATTGATAGATTTTTTTCTGTGTCTTCTATGTGTATGTTTTACAAGTTACATCATTTCTTAAGATTTATTGGAAAACATTATACATTGTGTATAAATATGATATTTTTTATGGAAGTGTTATAGTTTTTATTATAATTAATTTTTTGTTCCAAAACACCATGTAATTTAACTAATTAAAATCATCAAAAAACAAAACAATATTAATATTAATAATATTAATATTAATAATAATAATATTATTATTAAAATAAAAAAGTAGCATCCCCATGATTTTTGAACACCACCGAAGAGGTCCTCTAAAACTAAAGTAACAGATTATGGTATAATCTAAGTGTGTCCCTCATTAGGGATTTATGGACCCTTTTTAAATAACTTTTTATGTCTCTTTTATCTAAGGTAAATATTTTTTAAGATATTTATACTATAACTATTCATGGTTTCTTATCAAAGAGATATAAATTTTATAAATTTCACTAAAATTATTATGATTTTTTTATATTTAGAACCTTTGTCCCTCTAAACCATCCTTACATTTTCCGAATTTAAAAACCATTACATCCATAATCAATCCATTTTAGGGTAAACCAATATCAAAAACCCTCACCTCATATCATCAATGTTTTCAAGATGATTTTCAATATTAGTACATGGAATAAGGTTAATCATATGTAGAGTTGGTCGAGGGATTTTGAAAAATTTTATTCACATGGATAACAATTTTCCACTCATGTAATATGTGTCCCTTTTATAATATCTCTACTAATTAAATGATATTTTTATATGGGAATATAAATTCATTTTGGATCAAAAAATCAGTACATCTATGGTTAATACATTTTTTCTGAACCATTAGGTATACCTATAAAGGTGATACTCCATTACTCTAGGGGATGGATAGGTTTTTATATGACCAACATTTAATGAGTTTTTATAGAGTATAAGATACTTTTATTAATTTATTTCGTGGAATATTGTCTTTGAATTCATTCTCTAAGTTTTGGAGATGATACTCACCAATTCGATCTTCTCATTTTATTTCATGAATCCATGTCCCCTTGTTCATGTTGTACATTTTTATATCATTATTTTCACGAGGAGAAGAATCATTTTATGGTTTTTTGTGAGAATTAATTAAATTTTTAGGGAGTGAGTTGGATTTAAATTTATCATGGATTTATTTCAATATTTATTCATAATTTTTTCCAAAGAATTACAAAAACATTTTGGACCCACTATCCTATAACCACAAAGATAATTTAAGACCAATGTAAATTACCTATGATTGGGGAATTATTTTAATTTATAACTACTTGAGATGTTAAATTCATTTAATTCATATATAAATAATTCATTAATATGGTAATAGAGTATACCATTGTTATAAAATTTCATAAGCAATGACAATGATGGAAATTTAGGTTTCCTTGAATCATGATTGTAGATACATTATTTAAATAGTAGATGATTGGAAATTTAATTATTCATGAAAAGTGTAATTTCATATGAAGCATGAAATATTTGTGTATAGAAGTATAATTTTTTTGAATTAATTAATCAATTTATACCATCTCATTCACTAATTTAAATCTTAAAAAAATTTCCACCCCAACATTATCCCAACATTATAAAGCTTGATACAGTTGTTGATAAAATACAATATTACATCTCATTTATAGACTGGAATGAAAAATTTTATTATATGTAAATTAATGTACTAATATATTTTGATCCAAACATCCTTGATTATTAAAAGAATAATTCAAATGATTATCCTATACATCATTATTTGTTCACTCTTATTATCAATCATCCCACAGATGAAAAGATGTACATAAAATTAATTCATTTTATAATTATTATTAACTTTCTATCCAAAAATTGTTCATAGAACTTTGATTATAACAAGACACAATCAATATTGGAATTACATGTATCATAACTTTTTTTTATGATCTGGTTGAGAATTTTAATCAAAATGCATATAATTTTGAGTAAAAATAATATGACTATATTTCATCAAATGATATATAATAACCAATATTAAAATATTACATCACGATTTGTTTTTTAATCCCACATGGAAATTAATGTCAATATGTTTCTACTTAAATTATTTAATTATATATAGTTGAATCATTTAATTCACATGGTTTCATTCAACATTATCTTATTGAAAAATCTTACTTTTAATGGTAAAATAATCAATATCATTATTTATTAATTCCCACAAAAAAAATATTCATCAATATATATGTATATCATAATGTTTTATTGATTAATTGGATATAGTGATCATTGAGCCTAATTTAATTATACTATAATAAGCTAATTTTTATTCAATAATCCTATCCTACTTCTAAATACCGTGATTCAATTTGTATTAATATTATACACTTAGTGAACTTCTTCTTTCATCAGTTTTATCTTCTCTTCTAATCCATGATCTTCCATCCTGTTATACATATTGTTTTTCAAATAATGATTATTGTACTTTTACTTATTCTTAATATAAAGAGCTTACATAATTCAAAATATTATATCCAATTTCATTGAAATCAATAACTAATGTATCATGATCCAAATTCACCATGGGTAATTTTTCATTATCCTTTTTGACATAATGACTCTACGTTAATAACTTCCTTTTCTTAATTGTATTTATTATTACAAAAATAATATTTAACTAATTATAACAACATCCATTGATTAATATTAAATTTATTAATTAAAAATATATACATTTGGGATTTATGATCTGTATATATATATATGATTTCTAACCATAAAAATTCTTCCTCCAAATTTTAATTATAAAAAATTTCTACTACAACATCAGAGTAATATGATGTATAATATCATCTATATTACTTCAAATTTTGTGATGCATATGCTATTACCAGATAAACTTCCAATACATTATGACTACGACCTATTGTTGAAGTACCATTATATATAATAATTTTTTTAATTATTTATAGAAATATTAATACTCAATCAATATTCAATCATGTTTTTATTTCCTAAAAAATTATTATTATTTTATTATCTATATGAATTTTACTCCCTTTTGAGAATACTAGGATAGTGGGTTATATAACTATGAATAATTTTCAACTAAACATCGATAATGAAATACTATACAAATAAGAATAAGAATTTATATGATATTAATTTCTATTATCCATTACTCATCATGTTTAGTTTTGAAGGATGCATTGATATAAAATATTTGATTCACTATTTTCTCATTATTATTTAGATCACGACCAATTTATTTTAAATCATGATTTATATTTCTAAATTTATAAACATACTTTAAAAACACAATGGCTTAATACACATTATAGAATTATTTTTAACACATTTATGGAATTGTTTGAATTAAATTATTTTACAATTAGATTTTATTTTTTGAAAATTTTACATTTCATTCCACATTATCCACTTATTCTCATTTATGTTATGAAATATGTTATAGTAAAAAAACTACATTTTAATTATCATATAGCATCAAAAAATAAATTTCTAGCATCAAAATTTATTTATTCAGTAATTTTGTTTATATAACTAGTCCAAAACTATTGTGAAATATATCAATTTTTTTATCTTCGTCAACAATAAAATTTATTACATACCTTTAAAATCCTTAAAAATTTCCATGATGGAAGAAATTGGGTGCTATTTCATTTACATAAACTACAAACACTATATTTACATGGTTTTAACCTCATTCTTCTACTTAGTACTCTTAATTAGTTACACCAACTGATTATTTTTATCATCAACATGATACACTAAAAGGTTTACACTTTTTATAATTTAGAATCCCAACACATTATATGTCTTCTCTATTTAATTTATTCAACTTTTTTAAATCACTAAAACTGAGGTTCTACCAAATATTTATGGATACTATAACATAAAATTTTAATGTATCAACATGTTCTTCTATAGATAATTCGATTTCTCAATTTTATTTTGACAACTATTTATATCATATGTTTTTAAATTTTAGGCATCTATAAAGTACTCATCACTAACACTAATCATTGCTTGTTACTGATTTGGAATGATTTTGTACTCTTGTTGGATTCTATCTTCTTCCGCTATGTTATCTCAAAAAAATTCAAAATTAGACATAAATAAAATAAAATAATTCATTGTCTATTATGAAATAATAAAATAAAATCTCACAAACCAATACAATAATAAATTAATGTTTCATCAACATCTAAACAACATTAGAATATATAAATTTTAAATCCTAGTAATCTTTAATCACTTTTAAACACCTAAAGTTATCTACGTCCTTCTCTAATACCATCTGTGATCAGCTGAACATATCCATTCCATAAATATATATTTTTTATAAATATTATAATATTAATATAATAAAAATGTATAGAATTAGAGTTTTAGCATATTTTTAAGTCTCTTACATAAATTGTTTTATAAATCATTGATTTCACCAAATAAATGTCATTTTTCCTATAAAATAACAATCATGAGATGATACGCTTGAATAATTTATGTTTATGAATAATAAATTTTACTTTTACTTTTTTATCATTCCAACTAATCCATATATCCTATAAAATTTATTTGACAACTGGGAATATGATATAAATCTCAGAAAGGGGTAAATAAAATAATAAATCAATGTTTTCCATGTAATACATGGAAACCCATGAAATTATATAAATAAATATAGAAATAAAAATATTATTTTCAATAATGAGATCAACTGCATTACTAAATTTTTTGAAATGATAATTTTAACAGAAGTAACACTCATAATATTTCATAAATAAAATAGAGTATACATTAAAAAGTCATTTAACAGTATATTAATTTTATACATAATCATTTGTAATCAAATATAATAAATAGTTATTGAATAACCTTACCAGTTAATTCTAATATAAATCACTTGGAGAAAAAATGTCCACCCAATTCATTTAGGGGATATATATAATATTAAATAGTAATTATCTATAATTTACAAGAGATATAGAATGAATAAAATATAGACAAGCTTTCATTTTAACCCAGGGTCACTATCATCAGGGTTATTCCTTGGAAATAAAATAAACAAATTATTGTTTAACAAATTCCTTATTGAAAGGAAAATTGGAGAGAATCATAGAGTGTAGGTGAATAAATGACAATAAAATGATGAAAAATATACATCATAGATATAATGAGAGTGATATTTGAGATAAATATAAAGATATATACATCAAAACAAAATTATAATGGACTATGTAATTCCCCATATTTCTAGCATCTTTCTATGTGACTTTTTACATAAAAAAGTAATTAATAATTTGTTATACATTAGTATTTCATGAAAAGTTATTTATTATCTTAATATATATAATAATATTAATTTTCTCATTTTATATTTGAATATAAAAATGATGTAACATATCCATCATTTTCATGGATGAAGATTTTTGGTAATCAAGATAGTTCTAAATTATATGCATCTGAAATTGAATTCATTTTAGAAATAAAGATCACAAATTCCATTGAATTGTTTTCTATGATGTTTTAATATATATATATTAATTAAATATTTTCCTAATTTTTGAAATTCCATCATCAATATAACAGTAAATTATAAAATAATAATTTTAAAATTATTTTTTACTTACACTTTGATTCATGAATTTTGTTTTATGTCTCATTATTGGGGATAATGTCCATCATAGAAGGTAATATACTTATATGCATGTAATAGTCCACCGCAGTGATTGATTTACCACCAATGGGAATATAAGTTTTTAAAAAAAATATAAATTTGTTATGAATTATTAAAATTACTTTTTAGATAATTAATGTGACTACAATTATATATGTTTATATAAGAATATATACACCATGGTGAATAAATATTATACTATGTTCATTTAAAATAAAGGAAAATTAAAATTAATATACTATAAATTCTCGAAATATCAAACCTATTAGGGAATTAAAAAAAATTGATAAAAAATAATATACTGGAAAATTGAAGCGAAAATGAAACAAATCAAAAAGTTATGCATAACAGACTTATTTATTTTAAATTTTATCTTTTAAAAATTAATATCAAATAATTGAAATTTATGTTTGGATTTTACGGTAGTTTAATAGATAGTTTATCATCAATAAATTTAAATAATTGAAAAAAAGTATAAAATTGTAATGGATTGGTAAATCATACCATTATTTATATTTAAAGCAATGGCTTTAATTGAACCATCTTGTTCAAAAATGAATTATCTATATGTTTTTAATTTAAGGAGAGAAAATTAGAGAGTAAATATGTTAACTAATTTATTAAAATTCATGAAACAAAGGGATGTGTTGAGAAGAATATATAAAGACCAAATTTATAATTATTTTTTTTTTGTTTATATTCTAATTTTTGGTTAAAAATAGTTGTAAATTATTGGAACTAATTTTTTATTGAATGTATCATTTATTAATGATAAAATTGTATTTAAAAACCTTGAAAAAAACTAATTTATCTAATAATTATCGCATCATTTTTTTATCCTTCATTTTATATTTCTCTAATGATACAAAAAAATTGGGACAACATGGAAAAACATTTTATATCTTCTCAAATTATATTAATTCAAAATTAAATTAAAAAAATAATAAAGATTCATTATATTTATTTATTTTTCAATGTTGTACGTAGAATATCCCCTCACAATATCATCTTTATGTAACTATTTTTTTACATTACCTATGTTATCCAAGAATTGATTAAGAATACATATTATTGTATTCTAAAATAAAATAATCTTTATTAATTAAATAATAGGTATTTGATATTTATAGAACCTTATAATTTTCAGCATGTTTTATATCATTCTAAAATTTCCACATCATTCAAAATAAAAAAAATAAATAATGTTCCATTTGAACTGAAACTCTTAATTTGAAAATGATTTTTACTATTTTACTCATCCAATATTAATTTATGATTCAAATATTAATATTTTTAAAAAATAATTTTTATATATTATGTATTCTAACATATTCCATACAATTATTATGTGATCCATCACTTGTTAGATACAGTTCTAATAATGGTTTGTATGGTTACATTTTTATTAGAACTCTTTTTTAAAAAATAAATTGAATTCACTTGTATCACTCAAAATTTATCTAAAAGTAATTCTTAAAAATACATCAAACAATATTTTCTAAGAATGTTAAATAATTTTTTTAAATGATATCATACATATAAGTTTATCATAACTGATTTGCCAAACCTATGAAAACACATCACTTATACTATTTTCTACCATACCTTTCTACTGGTAAAAGATTTACCAAAAAATTTCTAAAAAATTTTGATAGGATGATTAAAAATGTAAACTTAATTTTTTGAATAAAATATATATTTATGAAATTTTAGTGTGAAATATAATAACTCAATATATATATAAATATGATTATTTTCTTATTTTATGGAAATATTTTTTCTTTAAAAACACCATCTTAATTCATCTCAACCAAAAAATAATTCTATGATTATTATAGTAACAATTGTAATTACATATTTATAAAACTTATTATAAATGAATAAATTATTACAATAGATAAAATAAGAATCATTATTTAACCTTTAATAAAATTACCTTTTATATCATGAAAAAAATCATATATATATATATATAAAAGTTTTTTTAAAAGAATATTTATTAATATATAATTTTTAAAGATAAATTTACATAGGATATATATTTGAAAACCCACCATGAAGAAGGTCGAGGAAAGATTATTCTTATCTTCCAAAGCCAATGTCTATCGGGTCTTCTATCGGGAAGCAAGGCAGGGTTGCACAGTCTCTTAAGGAGTTTCTATCTTTGAAGAAGATGAATCTTAAAAAGTATTATTCCAATATTTTGAATCATTATGAAAGTTTAGAGTGAGAATAAACTATTACGGAGGAAGAAATCTATCACGGATGTGGTGATGAGGATGATTTTAATGATTTGTAGTTGCCTTTTCCACTTTTTAGTACTTGCTTGATGTAATTTTATTTTATTACAATAAATGGTCAAAGGCTTTCCTCTGACTGGGATTTTCTGGTATATTTTAAAACCCACATATAATATAATTTAATATATTTGGATACTACATTGAATATTCAGTGAAACATCAAGTGTGATGGCTTATACATTGAACATGTGATGAAAAAGTAGGGTAATAACAAGCATAATCATCATCATAATCTATCCAATATTAATAAAAATTATCAATGGAAAATATAAATAGAATAATATTAATATAAATTATAAAATCATACAGAGATTCCAAGACCTCTATGAAGAATTTCACTCTAACCAGAAAATTTAACTCTTAGTGAAAGGGTTTAATGAATACCAAGACAATGATAATTAGAAAACATATATCAATTGTATTTTTTCATCTAATAATAACCTTAAAATGGTCATATTTTATACACTGATAAGTTAGAATAGATTCTACACATCATCATAAAAACTTAACTAGGAACAATTATCAAGAAAAAGCTTGTCGATTAAAAGGGGAAGATAGTTAAACGTCCAAAAGAAAATCCATGAAGGATGCAATAGTCATATAGATTAATAACCATAAATGATGTCATGATAAACAAAATGGAAAAATGATAAATTTATAGATAATAATACATATTATCCTCAATTTTATGAAATTACGCAACTAAGATCCCCTTAGGACACAAAAAATAATATCAGAGTGACCTCAGAAACCCAACTTCAATAGGGAATAACTAAGAGACTAACACAAAGGGAATAATCACACATATTTCATAGGCATCACACTCAAAACCTCAAGAACATATAACCAAACCACCAATAATATATATATATATATGATATAATGAAAATCATATTCATAATGCATGAAAATTTTATATGAAATCAAGTTCTCTAAAATAAAAAATAAAAAATGAATCTCCAATGATTCTACCTCTAAAAAAAGTTTGAGCCTCAAGCTAGAAATGTGCAGCTCAGTCATCAAATCAATTCAATAAATTTATAAAATATATTTACATATGAATATGTGAGAATACCAGTATAGTAATTTTTATCCTCTATAAAACCACTCTTGAAAATATTGAAGAATAATTCTAATTCCATTGAGAAAAAATGGCAAAACAAATACACACTTATAATAATTCAATTATCAGAAAAACTCACCAAATAATGCATCCAATTATAGTATCATTATATCAAATGAATATTAATATTAAATTAAGTTACCACACAATAAATCCTATAAGAAAAATAGTTTCAATGATATTTTATTATGTGATTTTGAACATATAAATCTATAAAAATCAACCTAGGGATCTAGATGCATAGATCCTTTAGAAGATTAGACACATAATACCACAACTAAAACATAAAACATATCTTAATTATTTTGATATCAATAGTATTGTCATAAATTTTCATTTTACATTAATTATGTATAAGATACTTTTGTAAAATACATAATTGAATGGTTAAGATATAAATTCTAGGACGGGAATAATCACTGTAAAATACACTTCTAAAGTACTACATCTGAGACAAGAGTCTTATCATGATATCTAAAAAGTGAAGGATAAAAAATAATCACATGAATTAATGGAATAATTAAGATAATATAATAGGTACATTGAATCATAATTATTTTTATACAAAATAAACTATAACATCATAAGAATATATCAAGGCTCACAACCAAGATAACATAGCGTAATGTGCACTGAAATATTCCTATGAAACATAAATGCTTTTTCATGAGATGAAATTATTATGAAGTGTATTACTGAAATATATATTTTTAGGTCCAACCACCACATTCAAAAAATGCAAGTACAATTTTATCCCACAAATGTAACTCTAACATAATGAAAACTCTTAAGAAAAACCCATAAGAATGAAATGGGTTACATAAACTTGTCCCAAAGAGTAATAAAAATATAAAAAAATAATGATTCCCAACAGAATAATGAATTAAATCAATTAGATTTTCATTTTTTGAATAAAAAAAATAAGACTATAAGAAATAGGTATATTGAATAAAAGTTAATAAGAAATATCAATGGAGTAGGTATAGAAATGAACCTCTTAAAATGATGTGTTAGAAAATGGGTAAAGAATCATAAAGTAGAAAAAAAATGGTGTTTTACATAAAATAATACATAAAATAGA
The DNA here is from genome assembly GCA_963277665.1 of Viscum album. Classification (NCBI taxonomy): domain Eukaryota; kingdom Viridiplantae; phylum Streptophyta; class Magnoliopsida; order Santalales; family Viscaceae; genus Viscum; species Viscum album. The sequence continues at coordinate 1,703,328,086 of OY728143.1, read as the reverse complement.
ATAGTATTCTACAAAATAATTATGATTTTTTTAAATATTTGAACTGGACAAATATATAAAAAACCTCATGAAAAGGAATAATTAATTTGAAGGTTCCCATTAATCAAACATAATTTTTTGAGAAACTTTGAGATGGGATCCCAAAAACATGACTACTATTAGAAAATAATGGTAATTAAAACTATATATAAATGTAAGGGACATATATAATGAATATAAAATAGGTAAATAAAAATAATTTAGGGGGAAAATTAGTTAAAGGAAGATAAAGTGTAACAAAAGTAAAAAGAGGGTGTTTAGGGGTTACATTACCTTGGGTCCCGACATACCTCGTTTACAATTGTGAACCAATGAATAAAAAATTATGTTTACTAAACACATGATTCATAAAATGTTTCTTCCATATTTTATTTATTTCAATTCAGTAATTATCTTCATTAATAATTTTATTATGAAATCATATTTATTCTCAATATCCTGAGAGTGTTTTTCTCATGGTTTCAGGGTCTCTTTGGAATATTTGTAATTATGGAAGTATATTTAAAATTATTCCACCACTCAATATGATAAATTTAATTAATTTCATGTCATTCGATAAGTTAAATTTGTCCAAAATTTTCATATGTGTTGTAATGTTGTTATTGTTCATTATGTATGAATGTTATTGTTTTGTGACATGTTCAATTAGGTAGTTCAAGAACATGAAATATTTTATAATATAAATATAATCATTATATATATCAATAATTTTATTAATATAAAATTCCATAAAGGTAGTGATGGAAATATAATCACGCAATCCATTGGGTTTTAGTCTAAACATAAAAAATGTGGTGTTTTAATTTTCTAATAAATGGAGTAAAGGTAATTAATTGGTCATCCATTAACATAAAAAAATTAAATATATTTAGGTTTTTAATGTATTCATTTCAATTTTAATTGGATTCATTTTGAGATAGTATTAGAATAAAATATTAAAAGATCTTTGTTAAGAACATTACCCCCTAATTTGGGTACTCACTCTATGATTAGACCTTAACAAACCTTGGATTGGGAAATTGCAGAGATTAGAAACCCTAAGATGTGATAAATTGGTTTCAAGGGAGGTATTGGTGTATGTTTATAGAGATAAATTCTTCTAGAGTGAGAAAAATTGGGGTGGTGAAGGGGTCCTTTTATAAATGGGAGGAGTGTCATTTTAGTAAATTCTAATTACATTATATTAAAGGAAAGTTATTTTATATAGAGAGTAGTTAAAAAGTGGAAAATAATAAGGGGGAGATATGGATTGTTAGATATTCCTCTCATCCACACAAATTAGGAATAATTTTAGGGATATTTTAAGCCTTTTCACTATATTTTTAATTTTTAACAAAATTACTTTTATTCCGGTAAATCCTTTATAACCTCAGTAATATATTTTTATTCCTAAAAATAAAAATCACGTTATTAAATAATTTTAATATGATGATTAAAAATAATAATATTTTTTAAAATTTATAAAAGCGATAACAAATAATTTTAAAATATTAAATGTGTAATGAAAAAAACAGTTTTAGGAAAAAATATAACTTATGTTTGAAAATGTCAAATATAGGATTTTAAAATTAAATCATTATTTTAAAATGAATATTTTTAATTAATAAATACATCATTTCATTGATGAATTATCACATAAATTTTTTCATCAAACTTATGTCCTAATGATGATATAAAAATAACTGTATTTGTTAAAGCAATATTTTTTCAATTCACCAAAAATTCACCCTTTTTAGAAAATCCAAAAAAATTTCCCTCGGATAATTTTGAAATGTGAATTCAAAAAATAATAATCATTTTTTCATAATTTTTTTTTATTATGAGGGATTTGGTCTTTTTTAAATAAAATCTTTATTTAGTAATATATATAAATTTTTAAGACATTTCAAATTTATAAAAAAATGAATAATTAATTATCATTTCACAAAAATATATTATCATTTTTTTAAAATATAATATGTTTTTTATATAAATTTATTGAAAATAAAATTCATTTTAAATTACTAAGTTTTTTATAAAATTATATATTCTAATGAAACAAAAAAATTATTATTAAAAATATAACTATTCTTGCTCTGTGACTAACATTTATTTTATAATATGTTAATGTTATATTTAATTTTATTGTAATGTAAATTTTTTGATATTTTTATTATATAAGTGTAATATTCTATGTTTATTTATTAAAATGAATTTTATATTATACTATAATACTATATGTTACTCAAATTATATTAGAGGGATAATTCCTTATATAATGTTATGAGTTGTTAATTATCCCCCTGTATGAAATTCCATCCCTAAAATTTAATATCAGATAATATGATGAAAATAGACAATGTTAATTATGTTTCATTCATTCATTTAATACCATTCTCCCTATTTTTACTCATGGTTACACCAAAGAACATTAAAAAGGTATCTTATCTTATTTAATATAATTTACCGCACTGACCATTTTCTATATAGTGCAATATATGCACTGAATTCTCCTTTTAAAAGAGATCATTCTAAAATGGTAAATATTATGTGTTTAGTACATGTGAAGAATTGTGTATGTAATTACACATAATGTATAGAAGGTATACATCGTGAACATAAGATATGTTTGGTGGGGGTGTTAGGTTATAGGACCCAACACCAATGTGATCAAGAATCTCACATGGGAAAATGTATCTGTAACTTAGGATTACCTTCTTCCCAAAAAACATGAATCTCATCCATGGTGATATATTAAGTAACACTTTTTCTCCAACATCATACTCTATGTGCCATTGATAATTATCGGCATAATTCATTTATGTACACTAAGATACCCTAACATTTTGTTAAATGTATTTTACATTTTATTCAATTTCATCAACCAGTTTATGCAATAATATATTATATTATCCAAAATCATAAAAATATATTGGATTTATATATTTAATTTCATATTGGTATTAAATAGGGTTCATGTGAATATTTGACTGAAATCTATTTTGTATTAAAACATAGCCAGATGAATTTTTTGATCCCAATATCATTTAAATTACATGGAGTAGGTAATTAACATATACTCATGTTTTAGGATAGTTTGTATGGATTGTATATCTATCATTGGGTTATAGGCCATCATAAAGATCAACTATGTGTTCATGGAATATTCAATAGATTTATAGAAATTTGAGGTATAACTCATAACTTGATCAGATTCAATCGATAGTGGTGTTCAATTTATCTTAACTACATCACTAATGTATATCATTTCATCTTGATAGTGTCATATTTCTTCATAAAAAGTGAATAATTGATTTTTTTTGAGTGGTTTCACTATAACCCATTTGAAATTATTTTCTTTTAGTTTCTTTAGTAGACCCATGAAAAAATATATAGTGATATTCTCCCATATTTATATAAGTATGGGTAATGGTTTCATTATAACCTTATATTTCTTACCCAGTTTATTCAATTGTTTTCATACCATTGACATCAATACATATTTATTATTCTCATTATTAAATATTTCCAACCAATAGTTCTCTCAGAGATCTTTTTATATTTGTATACTTCCTAGGTGGTCATAGAATATTGAGATATAAGAATTAGTCAATAGATACTCCATTATATCAGGATCATGTGGTACTCATAGTAATTTCTAAAATATTACAAATCTTTCTTCATAAATGTTTAACTATACATATTTATAATTTATAATATAATCTAGCTTATTTTTCGACTCCACATTATTTCATTGAACATTCAAAATTTTCTCTAGAATGGATGGATGAGAAATCGTTTGATAATAGTAAGATCTTTTTCTTCCATTAATATTCACATGTACAAAATTATATTTTCTATAATGAATGGATATCTATATATTCTCATCATGGATAAGGTTATATAATCCTTTCTAATTATATCATATGCCACTTTATCTTCAATAATTTGATATTAATGGATTAAAAAATCATAGACCGAGATTAGATCTAACCAACTACATTGGATAATGTTGATATCCTTATACATAAATATATACCTCAATCTCTTATGATATATATATACATTTGTAAAACTTTAATATAGAGTGATAATGCATCCAAATAATCACTATCATGATTACAACATTGAAATCTTAATCATTTTTTAGATAGTATTCATCATGAATATTTGTCATTATCAAGTAAAATGATATAAATGTATAATTTATTAGGTTTAAATAACCCATTCCCTTCTTGGAAGAATAATTACATATAATAAATTCATTCCAAAATATGGGTATTATAATTACATGTGTAGTGATATACCTATTAGTCAACTCCTTGAATCTATCTTCGTATTCATCAACATAGATATATTTTACTCCCTTTTAAGTTAACATTGTTAGCGAGATTAAAAATTTAGATAAGGTACTCATAAATCATTTACAATAATGTCATAATTAGAGGAAACTATAGATATGTTATATATTTTGGTCTAGGTAATTCCTTAAATTTTATTTTCTTTTATGGTTCATAGATATACCCCTGATTGTGATAACGATCCTAAAAACTATTACTTTCTCTAAGAAACACGAATGTAAAGTAATTTTAATATTAAATATCCATTATAAATATATTTATAATTGTACTCAAATACTCCCCACATTCTTTCATTATTTAGGATTATCTGAGAATATTAATTTTAAATACCTCTTAAAATTTATTGTGATGATCTTTAATGAATTTATTCTGTGAGTATTTGTATGGAATTTTATGTCTAAATTGTGTCATTATGAATTCATCATTTCCATACCTGGTATAAAATTTATTCATGGGAATATCAACATTACTTATGATCCATTTACTATATCATAATAGAAGGTCCACTTTGGAGAAGTAATTGACCCCATGTAGCACATCAAATATCCTATCAATCCTTTCAAGAGGAAACATTTTCATGGTCATAATCATTAAGAGTTCATGGAAATAAAGGCAGAAACACATTTACCCATACATATATTTCAAAAGGAGGATATATAGGTTCACTCCTTGGTTTAACACTCAGGCATATAAAAAAATTCAGATTAATTTACTAGTTCATCTTTTGTTCATCCATTTATATGGGGTACATTTTATAGGGAGTTATGTATATAGATAGATCATCAGGTATAAGTTTAATTTCAAACACAACCTCTTTATCTAGAGGAATCTCATGTACATGTTTAGATAAATAATTTGTATATTTTCTCAGATTGGTCATGTATTCAAGTGTAATCCTCTCATTCCCCTCAGTAATTGGAGTTAAATATTCTTACATATAAAGAAAAAAAATCCATTCTTGAAAAGTTTTTTCCAAAGTAGATTCATCCTTCTGCTTACACATTTATATAATTGAATAATGATGCATAATTTGAAAGTGTATTTTATTCTCCTATATTCGATGTTAGATCTATATAGAAGAATTCAATTTGTACCTGTCATAACATCAAATTCAAATTTAGGGAGTATGACAATGTTATTTGGATGATTTATCCATCAAATATTAACTTTGTAATAGATATATAAATGAGATGAAATAACTTCACAATGAGGTATTTTCATTCATAACCCATCATACATATCATGAGGTCGGGTTTGGAAAATTCTAATAATCATACATGATATAAAATCCTTCATAGAAGTTGATTCAATTAAGACATTTTATATTCATAAATGAATAAAATAGGTACTTTTAACCACTCAATTGTCATGATCCAACTCCGAAGTAGTGATATCATAATCACACCCTTTTTATATGTTCCTTGGGGGGTTTTAGAATTGGTTATCATAGAAAACCCTTGGATTACAATATTGAATTTTATATTTTCTATGTTCCTTAAAATTGAATCGTTTGACAATAGGGAGGGGGGGTGGATCAAAACCATTATTTCTTATCTCTCATATCTATCTTATAAAATCATTAAATTCACTCAAATCCTTTCTAGGAATTAAGTGTCTCTTTATTCCATTGAGTATGTCTCTCATGTCCATTTTTTCATACATATAACATGTGGGTAGTTGTATTTTCTTTACCCAATGAGATTTATCCATTCATCCTCAAAAATTATAATCTATGATCTTTTTTTCCTCAGTCCTTTGAGATAATTTCAAACCAGTAACCTCTATCTCAATAATATATCCACATAGAACTTTTTCCTTACAACTTTTAGAGTCCCAAAATATTAATAATTTTCAGGATCATGGATATAATCTATTGAATAATGGCCAACCTTACATTAAATTTCAATGAAAAATACCAAGGAATTCTATAAAGGAAATGTGAATTTTTCAAAATAATACCTGATATATTCATCCTAATTTTTCATAAGTATAATAATATCCCACACCATTTTAAAATAGAGAGTAAGGGGAAAATATTTACTAAAAAATATTTTCTGGAACACTACCCACTAAATTGATTCAATACCATCCATTGGTTTTGTTCTATTGATCATTTTCCACCACTGATTATCTTCTCCCTCAATGAGATTAATATCCATAATAACATTATCTTACTCAATGAATTTTTATAACATTGAAAACCTTCTAAAAATATGTAATCCATTAATACATGACTAGGGGATTAAAGAATTATTCACTATTTAATATTCCATTTTCATATAAAGTTTCAAACCAATAAATTTTTTTTATTAGGAGAACAATGGGGTTTCACAAGATTATAGCTATTTTTCTAAACTTATTTCTGATGCTCATGTACTTTTATAAGGTTCTCGAATCTCATTCTCGATATATTTGGTATCTCTTTAGGGAATTCATTACATGGTCCACCACAATGATTATTTCAATGATTCATCCTAATTAAAACCATTTACTAAAATAAAGGAATATTAGTTATGATAATACTAAAATTATTATTAATATAAAGGTAAAATAATGAACTTAAAAATTATAAATCATAAATTATGTGTGTGCCTTAACTTAAAAATTTATAGGATACATTTTCTGTTATCAATGGTATATCTCATATTAGGATCCCTAACATACATAATTATATATCACATAATAAAAATATAAAATAGAATAAAAATATCTTAATATCATTTATAATTATTCATACTGAAACTAGTGAAATATCTAAATCATATCCCCATTGATTAGCATCCAAGTTCTATAGTAATGCCTATTTATTTTGCCCCATGTTAATATTTAGTCAATACTCTACCAACCATTTTTTAGTTAATTACCCCTCATAATATATTTTCCAGATCCTATAACATCTTTTCTGTATATATATAAAGATGTAATTTCATGGAATCCCTGCAATCTATACTTTATCAAAATTTATAGATGCACTCATATAGTTAGTTTAATCCCTCAAGTTTTAACTAATGTTTTCTTATGATAATTACTATTAATAACTAATCGTTTATTGGATACCAATTGTGACAACTTATGTTTAGTAATAGTTTTATTACATATATTTAATTATACAAATTTATAAAATACACAAAAAGGATATAGAGGTCTAGGGATTTTACAGATTAGAAACATAATACAAGAAAATAAGAATAAACTACATCTAAAATATTTTAATATCATTATGGTGCCCCTAAATTCAATGGATAGTCTACTTAAATATAGGATACCCTATGGTAAATACATGAAGGAATGGGTAGTCTATAAATCCTAGTAATCAAATAATAAAAAGTAAGACATAATGATGAAGTAATACAAATTAGATAGGAGACATATAATGATATAATAAAAGGGAATGATCAAATATAATCACAGGTACTGATAGAATAGGGAGGATGATATCATAAGAACATGATATCATATAAATGTGGGATCCACATAAAATAGTACATCAACAGAATAAGTAAATACTCACGTCCACGACAACATAACATAACATTCTATGAAAATTACCCATTCAACATACATTTGACACTCTCTTGTGAAAATTGTTTATTATTTAATGTTATTTTATCTTTTTGTGGGGTATTTCATATTCCTAAGATGCTTCTTTTTGAATGTAGAAAATTTTTCAAAAATTATATATGTACAGAGTTTTCTAAATCAATTTTGGGGAAACCATGGGATTATATTGACATAGTAACTTTTCTATTTTATTTTATTACTCCATGATTTAGTCAAAAATGGTGGGGAATGGTTGATTTTATAACACGAGAAGCCTAATGGGACCATTCTTTTCATTTAGGTGTATAGTTATAGGAACATGGACTGAAAAATGATAATATACCATGACACAATCATTCATATTGATCTGAATATTTTGAATGTGTTGTTTAAGTAGTTGTTTCATAGTTTTTCAATATATTAAGAGTCTCTAATATAATCATGAAATGATATTTTATATGTTTTCCAAATTTTTAATTGTTAGAGCATGTATTTAAAAACTATGCATTTTAACCATTAAAGTTGTCAAATTTTAGTAAAACATGAATTTTTAGTTTTTCCCTTGGTAAATTTGTGGTATTTATCCTTATTTAATTATTTATGTCATTAGTTTTAACTACAAGGTGTATGGGGAGTTATTCACCTTTCACCATCCTCATTTTGGTTTCCTCTCTTCTTGGTTTCAAGATGATTTCAAGTGGTAATATAATATTTCATCTATATTTTCCTTCCTATATTATTTCAATACCCAATTCTATTGATTTTCATTAATATATGTAACATATCCATTTTGTGGGACAAGCTGATGGTTTAAGAGGGTAATAGTGAAGGTGATTTGGGTGTTTACAGTTCTATAATGTATTAACCTTATTTGGTTATGTGTTTGCAAATAAATGTGAGTTTTTTAAGTTGTATCCCACTAAGAAGAGTTATTTGTTTCTTTTAAATTCACTCCTATTGAATATTTTTAATTGATTGGGTTATTTAAATTAGTTTTTTTTTTAAATTTTTAATGATGTTTTTGAATTCCTTTATGATTTGGAATGGAATTGTTGCATTATCACGAACTAGCCCAGGTACACTAGTAACCCGATAACCGAGCTGACCCTGACATGACTTGAAGGGAGTTTCTAAACCCCAAAGGCTAGATACTAGCACCTAGCATCATACAACATATAAGTGGGAACAATTTTTCTACAAGAATACAGAAGCAAAAGTTAAAGGACAGTATGCATATCAAAAGGAAAACGCCAATATGAGTAAATTTACCAGAAACCACAAAGGACTAAAACCAAAAGTTCTACAACCCAAAGTACTAAACATGAAAAAAGTCACAAGGTACCTAAGGACACAACTCATAATTTCCAAAGCTCAATAGCGGGATCCAACTCCAATATATCCCTTCCCATTGCTCATTCATGGAAGAAGAATGTGTACAAACACCCAACGAAAAAAAGTAGGGTGTGAGAATAATCATAGTAGAATACCACCAATGATTTCATAACAAATTACAATTATAGATTCTCCAAACAAAATATTTCAGTTTTCAAAATAAACATGTTTTGAAATTCAAAATCATATTTAAACAAAACATGCTAAACAGTTTCAATATGATGTAAAACTAATTAGAAGCATAGGATTTGCAATACAAGAGATGGAATATATATAATAAAATTTCCAATGTAAATAATTTATATAAAAAAATTATATAAATTCAGTAGGCATATAAATTTTTTGCAATAAACATTGGCATACATTTATATCTCAAATATAAATAAACTAGCGAGAAACATGTTCACCTTCCAAAAGGTATGATAGTGGTAACTAGCTATAGGATCATTTACTCACTATGTGAACTCAGAAAAATGTGCATATATACACGTCCCTATGACATTTCCCAAATGAGACTCATCACCAACTCATCGGGGATTTGACCCACTGTAAGTATGTTTTAGAACGTTGATGTAGCGTAGAGTGTACCCAAAAAACCCACTTAATAAATAACATCCTAGGTAAATAAAGAATATGACCATTTCATAGTTATTAATATTTTTGAATTAAATATTAATTTTACGTTAAAGGGGAATCTATGTTTGATATCATACTCAACACACAACAATGGGTTTCTTTGATATCTTACGTTGCACACAACTTGGAGTTATACCGAAAAATAATATAATATTATTATTATTTTAAATGGTAGTTAACGCCTAGAAATTGTATTTGAAATAATGAATAGAACTAAGTAAAATTTGATTACACATTCTTGTTAAATATTTTTTCTTTTCTCCAATAAATTTTGGAGACTTAAAATAAGAATGAGTCAAATTTTAATCCTGAAATACTCTAATATTCTTTAAAATGTTGATTTACTGCCTTTAAGTGGAGAACCATTTTTAAATCTTGTTTTTTTAACTTTTATATGTTCCATTTGACAAAATAATCTTTTTATTTAGAATCAGTACATCAAAATTTTCTTTCGATAAAATTTTGGTATTATTCTGATAAAGTTCATTTTTAATGAATAATGATGAATACTGCATTTAAATTCAAAATTGCCTTTTAATCTAATTTATTTATTTAGTTAGATTGTACTTCAAATTTGTTTTAATGTTTTTTATATTATATTTACACACTTTAATCCAATTTTGTTTATTTTAAGTAATTTTACTTTGAAATTGGAAATAAATTGATGTCAATCTTTTGGTAGCTTTTATTTCTTAAGAACACATTTTTTGGTTTGGAAAACAACAATTAATTTTAAATTAATTTCACAAAAATATTTGTTTTGAATTTTTAAAAATGGATTCCATATTTGGAATCAGGATATCCACATTTTGTAAATAGGTATCATTTGTTTTTAGTCATTATGAATAGTAACTTCATGAAATATTTTATTTACCATGGTTAAAAGGTAAATCTAGTAAATAAGGGTAAAAAATAATATTATAACAATAATAAACTACCCTAAGAATATCCTAACCAAATTGTATGATACATTTCCGACCATGGGCATCCTTGGGTTGATTTAGGGACCCCATGGTGCCAATTAAATTTGAGAATGACATTTTATAAAAAATAATTTAAAGTTAAGGAAAAATATAACATAAATATAAATATTTTAGTAAAATAATTTTTATATGGGGTTATATAAGTGCTCACTTCGACTATAAATATTAATTATAAAGATAAAATGACTTATTATATCATTTTATTTTATTTATAATTTTTAGAAATCAAATAAATAAGTTTAGTTATGACACAATGGTGATATAGTGATTACCATATTAATGAACGATTTAAATAAATGAGAGTATAAATATAAAAATAAATTTATTTTGGAACTTTTGATTCCATTAATGTATTTTTTAGATTATTATGACATATTATATTTTAGTAAATTAATTTTATTCTAAGGATTAACATTTTTATGACTGTGACCAAAATCAATTACTAAATGGTGTCAAAATTGACAGAAATGGTTTTTTTAATAACTATTATTTTATTAAATGTTATAATAATACTAAATATCTATGGTTAGGAAAAATGAATTAATTAATGTTTAAAATTTAATTAATGAACTACTTGAGATCCTATTTGCATTTTATAGTTTGAATATTAACCATATAGTATGCATATACAGGAAGACATGGTAAAAGATAAATTAGTTAATTGAGGGTTAAAGATATAAGATAAGGTCGGTTTTAGGACCTAAACTTGTCTAAAACCTATTGTATTAGAGGATTTATACCCATAACCATCTTATCTTCGAATTATATAACTTTTGAGCCTTTAGAAACCGAAAATAAATTTATAATATAGTAATGTTTCTAGAGTTTTCTAAATAGTACATCCTCCCTCCTATAAACGGAAATCACCTCTAACCCTTTTCTCACACCCCTCAAGCCCCTTTTCTTTTCCAACATCTACTGAAATAATCTCCCAAAATCCATACCTTTTTCCTATAATATTTACTATTGGAATTAGTAAATTTGATAATTTTTTTAGCTCAAATCAAAAAAAGTTACCCGATTTTGACGTAACGCTTTCTCTCAAGTTCCTTTCTTTTATTTTTCTTATTCGATCCCTATGATCTTATTATTATTTTATTTAATAACACAACCAGTGTCCTAAATATACTTAGAAGTTTTTATGATATTATTAGAACTAAATTTACACACACATCCATCTAATGGATATGAACAAACTGTTTTTGTGGATGGGGAACTACAACCTCACGAAACAATGATTGTTCATTTATCTCCTACTGCCCCTCATGGTGGTCCTTATGATAGAACTGTATTTATATATAGTGTATATTAAATTTATATATTCTCTATTATTATATATTTTTTATTTAAATCATACCTTTAGGCTTTTCATGTTGTTTAATTACAATAATTTCATTTGAGGAAGTGCGGACTATCGCCCCCACAAAGTGATATGAATCATTCATGCCAAACATGGAACGTATAAAGGATGGAATTAATGAACTTATGTAAAATATATAAAGTATAATAGTATACAGTAATTATAATATACTTATTTATCATTATGTTTTTATTCCTTTAAATATGAAATAGAACTGAAAGTAGCATGCATGCGTAAATACGACTTACTGTCTCCATGAACGGTGTGTTTCATATCTTATCTTGAAATGATATAGACTATTATAAATACACATACACTATATATATGATATATATTATATTTAAAATGTGAATATCATTCTTTATATAATAGAATTTTGACCTCATGGTCAACTTGTAATTATAACAGGTACATTTTTGACTCAAGTACCGAACATCAACAAAATGATCGATATAAAAGTGAATAGTTATATGATTTTTATAGCACAGTGATAAGTGATATAAAGGAATAATAAAAATGAAAAAGGTTCTTAATCAAGTATAAATTAACTTATGTTTATTAATCATGAAATTAATTAACGAATGATCCATGTTGGACACAAGGAAAGGGAACTTCTTAACCTATTTTTCATTCTTTGGGTTAATCTTGTACTTTTAATTATGTCATGATATTATTATGTAAGAAATAACTTTTTATGTCAAATCTTGTATTTATAAATTACTTATGTGTACTTATATTGAATACAAATTATAAATCTATTTTATTTACAAATAGATCTGTGTAAGGGACTTAGTCTCAATCTCCATTCATTGGGTCATGTTTTGATAATATACATCTTCTTTAACATGGTGTATAATAAACCGCTTAGACTTTTACTTTCATTCAAAGATAATCATTTTCTAAGAAGTGTTTTACTAAATGGAAAAAGGAATTTTTTTAACATTTTTGGTGACAATGACCTATCTTCCACCGTAATCATTATTTGTATTCCTCTATAAGCCTTAATGTTTTTAAAAGGAAAAAGAAATCCTTTATTCACTTTTTGGGTGTTTTCGTATTGAAAATGGTTTTTGAAGTGGATTGATTATTTCAATGTCATGAAATGATTTCTTTTTCTTTGAAATGAAATTTTATTATTGAAATGTTGATATTTGAAATATTTTATGTGTTATGATTTTATAATGGTACTTGGACATTTGATGGGTGGTTACGTGATAAACCAAATGACGGATGGTTCCATGATAAACTAAGGATGGGTGGTTACGTTATAACCTCCAATGCAATGGGTATGGAAGTTGGCCGTATGGCTATTCTATTTAGTGATATGTGTGGAATTAGACTGTATGGTTATTCCATTTCAGTGTGTTTATGTCCCTAGTTACCTTTATAGGCTATATGTTTTATTATGGGTTTTATGGTAATATTTTGTTTACAAAAGAAGGGTAAGAAATGAGATGATATTCATTGATGTATTTTTATTACTTCTTTTAAGGTAAAATGTATTACTTTATTATTATGTATTCATGTTTTACATGTTTTTTTTTTGAAAAATAACAGTTTTCCTTCTTTATTTATCCCTTACTGATCTTTTTATACTCATCCAAAGTTTTTGAAATGTTTTTCATAGTAAATTAAGTGGAATTGGGTCACATATGGGATCATAGAAAAGTCATGTTGTTTAAAATAGGGAACTAAACATGTTTTTTAAGATTTTTTGTTTTATGTTAAAATATATAGTGAATATAAGGATCTACTTGTAATATTTAAGTTATTGTGTAAAAGTTATGACCAAATTTTATAAGGATAAAACCCTAAAAATATCCTCAATGTGAATTATTAAATTAATTCAAGATTATGTAATGTTTAAGGTCGGGTCTTTAAAGTGGGTATTACAGGCCAGTTTAGATAACTTTAGAGGTTAGGGTGTTATTTAAGAATAAGTGACATACCGATGATTGTTAGCATATTAGAAAGAGTAATATTTATTTTAGATAAATTGAATGAGTTTAAGATAACATTAATAGGTATATATTATTTTTTACCCTCCTTATAAGATTAGAAATTATCATTTTTTTGATATACTCACACTGACCATTTTGGTTTTAGTAAATTGCTAGATCTAGAAGGCACCAAAGAAACAATGGATGTAAAGGAAACTGTGGTGGTTTTTTGAATAAGAAACTGAATGAAATATGAGATACATTGAAAACTCTTTTGATTATTCTCAACCAACTGTCTAGAGTCATGATTGACTACTTGAACCATGGTTATTTCTCTAAGGAATCATATATACGAGAAACGAATCCTAATGGAAGTTCTGGTAATAATAATAAAGGAAAGTATATTCAAAAACCTATGTCTCAAGGATGTGGAAAGAAACACCTTTGAAAATGATTCAAAGGGATGGGAATATATATCATATGTGGTAATGAAGTTCATACAGAAATAAAATTTCATGTAAAAAAGAAGCATCCAGTTGACTCTAGGAAAGGGAATGTAGTTCTTTCTGAGGGGTCAATTGAATGTTTTAAATGTGGTGTACATGGTCATTCTGAAAGTAGATATCCTATGAAGAATGTTTGGGAATGGTATCAGAAGGACCATCCAAATATATGTTTACCAATACCTAATTCCATTCCAATTGAGGATGAGGAAACTGACAATGACCAGTGAAAGGTATTGAATATTTCTTAGTAGATGTTTTGACATTATGGAATCTTAGGATATGATTCATGATTTTTTTGTAGGAATGAAGTATTATAGAATAATTTGGAAAATAATGATTAATGGATCATGAAAAATTTTGAATGAGTAAGACGTCTACATATAGGGGATTCAAGAGTAATGGTATATTTTTGAATGATGAAATGCTTAAAAGTATTAAGGATCTTTTGATGATCGTATTACATTAGAAGACTTTTTCTAGTATGTGTAACCCTGAATTTTGATATGTGAAAATGTTATTCAATAAATAATAATCTTTTCTTGTGTGGGAATAGTGGATAACCTTATGGGTTCATATGATCTTTTGTTTTTTAGGAGATAAATGGTTATTAGATTTTGGGACTCAAAATGAATGGTATTAGATAACCTTTGAGGATAAAATTGGTTATGGTTATTTAAGATGAAAATATCTAATTTTTTTAGAATTTTATAAGATTGATATAGTTTTTGGAAATGGACAACCCACAAGAATGGTGACAACCCATCACATCTAGTAAGGCCACAGGAATCGAACCCACAACTGAAGGGCGACAAGGGTGAATCACCTACCACTATCCTTTGTAGAGTCCTTGGTTAATATAACTCATTCTTTTTATTTAAATGATTTTATTGATCAAGAATAATTTTATTTTCGGAACTTATGTTTTATCTAATGGATATCATTATTATAGAAACATGAGTTGGTGATTAAGTGATAAAGGTTGTTTTGGAATACGTTCTCTCTTTCGGGAACACTATATGCTTATGTAAAATAGAATACTATGAAATTTCATTTGTGGAGTAATGGTTTAAATTTTATTATGGAAGAATCTATGTTTTTATTGTGTACATTTGGAGATTTGGGTTATTTATGGAAATGATTAACCTATCATAGAGAATATGTGATTAGGATAATTACTCTTCAATGAGAGACATTAAGAGTAGTCGGTGTTATTTGGAGATAAATGTAATGATTTATTGTGGAAGACTATGTGATCAAATTATTATGAGTTTGGGGTTTAAATATTAGTTTGTATTATATTAAATAATTTTAAGGACAATTTTGTATTAAATGGTCTTTGTTAATCTTTGGGTATTTTTTTCAGTTGTGGAGATTAAGAGTAATATTTATTTTTGTAAAAGATTATCCTTTTTTTGATTATCTGATCTTTTACTAACTATTTTGGATTTGGTTAATATATAATTCATCTTTTTTTGATTATTTGATTCTCTAGGTGTGGATTCTAGTTCTTTTTATGTGACCAAGTCATCTTGAATACTCAACGTTTGGAGAAAAAGATGAGTTTGTGGTAGAAATTTATTAAAGGATGAAAGTCTACATGAAAAGTTATTAAGTTTCCTTATGTTCTTAGTAAATCTCATAGATAAATTCTACAACATTATGAAATGTTACTTGAAACAAAAAAATCCATTTACTTTTCCTACTTGGGAATCAATGAACGTTTAACCTATCACAATTTTATGTTTTCTAGATTGTTAACTTTCCCCTGATCATGTTTTCTATCACTCTCCATCAGAACATGATGGTTAGTTTTTCATCCATATCCATATTTTATAACATAGAATCCTAGTTATTGTTATCTCTGGTGACCTTGTACAACTCATTATTTATTTTAAAGTTATAGTTTTTTGTACTCTTTTTCTGATGTAGGACTTTTAATGAAGTTTATAAGCCTAATTTTAAAATTGCGAGGACGCAATTCCCAAAAGGTGGGAAGGATGTAACATCCTAGGTAAATAAAGAATATGAAATTTTCATAGTTATTAATAATTGTGAATTAAATATTAATTTTACTTTAAATATGATTCTATGTCTGATAGATTACTCAACAAGAAACAATGGGTTTCTTTGAAATCTTACGTTGCACAAAACATTGAGTTATACTGAAAAGTAATATAATATTATTATTATTTTAAATGGTAGTTGACACCTATACATTTTATTGGAAGAAATGAATACAAATAACTACAATTTTATTACACAATTTTGTTAAATGTTTTATTTCTATACAATAAATTTTAGAGGCTTAAAATAAGAATGAATCACATTTTAAGTAAGAAATACTTGAATATTCTTTAACTGGTCAATTTACCAACATTTGATAGAGAACCAATTTTAAATATAGTTTTTGTAACTTTTATATGTTCAATTTGGAAAAATAAAATTCTTATTTAGATTTGAGATATACAAATTTACTTTGGGTAAAATTTTCATATTTTTCTCATAAAGTTCAAATTTTAATGTATACTAAAGAATACTCATTTTAATTTAAAATTTTCTTTTAATCTAATTTATTTATATTGTTAGATTGTACTTTTTTTTGGTTTTTATGTTTAATTGGAATATATTTTCACATTTAAATCCAATTTTGTTCATTTTAAGTAATTTCATATTTAAATTGGACACAAATAGATGTCAATATTTTGGTAGTTTTTACTTCTTAAAAAAAGGCCTTTTGGTTTTGACAACAGGAATAAATTTTAAATTAATTTCAATAACATCTGTGTTTTGAATTTAGAAAAATGGATTCCATATTTGAAACCATGATTTCAAAATTGTGTAAATTGGTAAATTATATTTTTAGACATCATGAATAGTAATTTCAGTAAATATTTTATTTACCATGGTTAAAGGATAAATATGGTGATAATAAGGGTAAAAAATAATATTATAATAATATAAAATTACCCTAACACATGTACTAACCATATATTATGATGCATATCCGACCATGAGAATTCTTGGATAGATTTTGGGACCCCATGGAGCTCCTTGTATGTGAAAATGACATTTTATAAAAATTAATTTATAGTTAAGGAAAAATGTAACATAAACATATATCTTTTAGTAAAACAATTTTTTTATGAGGTTATATAAGTGATATATTCGACTATAAATTTTCATTAGAAAGATTAAAAATATTTCCTATATCATGGTATTTTATTCATAATTTTTCAACATCAAATAAGTTAATTTTTTTATAACACAATGATAATGTAGTGATTACCTTATTAATGAATGATTTAAATAAATGAGAGTATAAATATGAAAATAAATTTATTTTGGAACTTTTGAAGACATAAAATAATATCATAGATAATTATTATGTATTATATTTTAGTAAATGAATTTTATTCTAAGTAATCAAGTTGTCATGACTTTAACAAAAAAACAAATTACAAAATAGTATCAAAATTGTCATAAATGAGTTTTGAAAAAAAATATTATTTTATTAAATGATATAATAGTCCTAAAAATATAATATTAAGGAAAATTCCTTATATAATGTTTAAATGTCATTAATAAACCATTTTAGGTTAGATTTTCATTTTATAGTAAGTATATTAACCATATAGTATGAATATACAAGAAGATATGGTAAAAGTTAATTTAGTTAACTAAGGGTTAAAGCTAAAAGATAAGGTTATGTTATGACCTATAATTTTCTAAATCCTATTTTTTGAGAGGATTTAGAGCCATAATCATCATATATTCTACTTGACTAAATTTTGAGCCTTTATAAAATTAAAATAAATTTATAATAAAATATTGTTTCTCAAGTTTTCTAAATAGTAAATCATCCCTCCTATAAAAGGACATCAACTCTAACCCTTTAATAGAACCTCTCAATCCCTTTGGATCATAAAAAATCTACTCAAATAATCTCCCAACATCTATCCCTTCATACTAGAATAATTACTCTAGGCATTATGAAATTCAAGAAATCCTTTTGGCTCAAATTAAAAGAAGTTACCTAATTTAGTGGTAACGCTTTCTCTCAAGTTCCTTTCTTTTATTTTTATTGTTGACTCCCTATAATCTTGTTATTACTTAATTACATAAGAAAACATGAATCCTAAATATACTATGATTTTTTATGAGAATTATTTGAACTACACTTACACAGACATTCATCTAATGGATTCGAACATACTGTTTCTGTGGACAACGAACTACTGCCTCACAAATTAATGATTGTTCATTTATCTCCTACCTCCTCTCATGGTGGCTGTTATGATGGAACTTTATTAATATATGATTTATATTATATTTATATCTTCTCTATTCTTATGTAATTTTTATTTAAATCTACCTTTATGATTTTCATGTTGTGTAAATACGATAATTTCATTTGAGGAAGTGCGGACTACCGCCCCCTCAATGTGATATAACGCGTTCATGCCATACATGGAATGTATAAAGGATAATTTTTATGAACTTATGTAACATATATATAATATTATATTATACATGAATTATAATATACCAATTTATCATTAATTTCTCATTCCTTTAAATATGAAATTGAAATGAAAGTAGTGTTCATGCGTACGTACAACTTACCGTCTCCAGGAACGGTGCATCTCATTTCTTATCTCCAAATGATATATACTATTATAAATACACATAAACTGTATATATATTATATATATGATATTTAAATCATGAATATCATTATAGAGATAATGGACTTTTGACTGCATGGAGAACTTGTAATTATAACAATTTCATTTTTGACTCATGTACCAAACATCGACAAAACGAACGATATAAAAATGAATAATTATATGATTTTTATAGTATGGTGGTAAGTTATATAAAAGGAATAATATACTCAAAAATTGTTCTGAAACAAGTATAAATTAACTTAGGTTTATTATTCAAGAAATTAAATAATGAATGAGTCCAGTCAGACACAAGGTAAGGGAACTTATTAACCCAATTTCCAATCTTTGGGTTAATCTTCTACTTTTAATTATGTCGTTCTATGATTATGTAAGAAATAACTTTTGATTTATTATCATGTATTTATAAATTATTTATGTGTACTTACAGTTAATACACATAATCAATCTATTTTATTTACAATGTGATCTTTGTAAGGGACTTCATCTCAATATCCTTTCATTGGGGCATGTTTTGATAATATACATCTTCTTCTTTAATATGGTGTATAATAAACCCCTTTTCTTTTTTTACTTTCATTCAAAGGGAATATTTTCCTATAAGGTGTTTTACAAAAAAACTAAAGGAATTTTTTTAACATTTACGGTGACAATGACCTCTCTACCACTATAATCATTATTTGGCTTCCTCCATAAAATATAATTTTTTTAAAAGAAAAAAAACCCCTTATACACTTTTGGGGTTTTTTCGTATTGAAAATGGTTGTTTAAAAGGATTTATTATTTCAATATATTGAAATGATTTCTTCTCATTTCAAGTGAAATGTAATTAGTTAAATTTTGAAATTTTCAATATTTTATGTGTTAGGATTTTATAAGGGTACATGGACATTTGATGGGTGGTTACATGATAAAAAAATAATGGGTGGTTCTGTGATAAACCAAGGATGGGTGGTTACATTATAACCTCCAATTCATTGGGTATGGAAGTCAGTTGTATGGCTATTACTTTTAGTGATATGTGTGGAATTTGATTGTATATTGATTCCATTTAGGTAGGTTTATGTCCCAAGTTACCTTTATATGCTATATGTTTCATTATATGTGTTTTATGGTATTCTTTTGGATACAAAAGAATTGTAAGAAATGATCTTATATTTAGTGAATTATTTTTTCATATTATTTAAGGTGAAATGTATTACTTTATGATTAAGTATTCATGGTTTACATGTTGTTTTGATGACTAACAGTTTTACTTTTTTATGAATCCTTTACTAAGATTTTTATGCTCATCCCATGTTTTTTAAATGTTTTTCACAAGAAATAAAGTAGAATAGGGTTAAGGATGAGATCAAAGAAAATTCATGCTATTTAAAACATGGAACTAAACATGTTTATTTTATTAAGAGTTTTTGTTTTATGAAAAAATGGATAGTGAGTAGAAGTGTCTACTTATAATATTCAAGATGTTATGTAATAGTTATGACCTAATTATATAAAACTCTAAACCTAAAAAATAATAAATGTGAATTATTAACTTAATTCAAGATTATGTAATGTTTAAGGTCGGGTCTTTATAAACTACCTAAGGCTTCCATGAACTCTTACATGATGGGTGATCTATTTTAAGACTACTTAAAATATGATCAATCCCATTCTTAAATTTAAAAAATTCCAATTTCTTTCCATTTAAAACAAAGATAGGTTTTATTCAAATATATGCCTTTTTAACAAGATACAACCAATGGGGTTTTGTTAAATAATTTAAGACATTTTTATGAGTTTGAAATCAATTGAAAACTAATTCAATCATTTTTTCAATAAATTCACACAATTAAATTCAAAAATTTAATTGAAAACATTTTTATCTCATCCATAATTTGAATTCAAAAATTTAAAGCAGTCAATTTTGATAAACCCACCCCAATTCAATTGAATTGGGGGTTTTAAAAATTTTCATACCAAAACCATTTTAAATCCTCTAATCATTAGAATTGGGTTTTTATCAATTAAATTGAATGAAAGATTAATAAATTGGATATAAATCAGAAACTGAGATAAATCAAGAAACATAAGGACCATCAATTTGGAAAACCAGGATGGAACCACCTACCACTTTTTTGAAGAACGATACTCTCAACAGCACCCGTCAATAAGAAAAACAATGTAGAAGAACTTGAAACTCTACCAATAAGCAAGGTCCAACACCACAATACATGGATCCATCAATCCCAAGACGATCCACTGAAAATCCAAGAGTATAGAAAGAGAGAAACTTGGATAATGAGGGGAAACACTTACCCAGGAATCACACCAGAAAAAGAATGATGATCCCAAGCTATTTTGTTCGATTTAGAAGGAATTGAGTCTCTGAAAAATGCACCAAAACTTCTATAGGTTGAGATCCATGAAGTTTTTAATGAATAGGACCATGAAAAATAGCCAAACGTTTGAATTTATGCTTAGAATGGTCAAGTCATGACGTGTACCTGGGGGTCATGACATGTAGGCCACACTGGAAATGTATGCCAAAAAACCCATTACATCAGGTTACAAATTCAATATTTATCACCTTAACAATGTGTACATTAGGTACATGATGTTTACAAACTCACAACGTGACTTCCCCATTCATGACCTAACCCCAACTCCAAGTACACGGTGTGTACTTCAGGTACACGATGTGTGCCTATCCTGGAACCGACAAAAAACCCCAAAAAAGTATTTTTAAAGATTTTTGACTGAATGAGGACTTAGAAAAAGCAATAAATTACATGTTCAAGGTAACTAAATGTTATAACCTCCCTACCATAAAAATTTTCCATCCTTAGAAATCCTATGACGATTCTAACATGCCAACAAGATGAGGCCACTATCTCTCATTAGTGCCTCCCTCTCCCACGTCTCATAAGAATCAGAACCGTCCCTCCATAAAACATTAACCAATGGTATCATCCTCCCAAAAATTAATGTGGTCTCAGAATCAACTATCCTAAACGGATTCTAAGTCAAAGATAAATCTAGCTCGATCTCAAGATCACTCAATCTCAAAATGTGAGATGAATCAGATAGATACTCTCTCAACTATGATACATGAAACGCATTATGTATCGATGTTAGATCTAGTGGATGTTCTATGAGGTACACAACTTTTCCCACCTTCTCACCAACCTCAAAAGGTCCCACAAAGTGAGGTGAAAGCTTCCCTTGTTTCCCAAGATGTCGATGACCTAACTGAGGTTGAACCTTTAATAACACCTGATCACCAACTGAAAAATCCAAAGGTCTATGACGTCGATCAGAATAAGACTTATATTGGATTTTTGGTGTCAAAATACTCTGATGAATTAACAGAATATTTTCTGTCGCCTCCTACACAAATCTTGGTTCAAACAAAGAACTTTCATCGACTTTTGACCAACACAACAAATATTTATAGGGTCATCCATACACTACCTCAAAAGATACCATTCTGATTGCGGACTGGTAACTTTTTTTAAGATAACTCAACCTGCCCCAAGTGATCATCACAAGACCCTTTGAAGTTCATAACACAGGCACCGAGCATATCATCAAGAATATGTATAGCACTTTTTGTTTGGCCATCTAACTGTGGATGGTTGGAAATGCCCAAATGAACATGAGATCCCCGTACCTCTTGAAGTCCTCTCCAATAGCGATAAGTGAACCTGGGATCCCTATCAAAGACAATAGTATATGGAAATCTGTGAAAAAAAAAATCTCTTTCACATAGAGATTTCCTAACTCCTCAACTTTGGCTATATCACGAATCGGTATAAAGTTAGGTGATTTGGTCAGTCTTTCGATCACAAACCATATCACATTATTCTTTTTCAGAGTATGAGGAAACCCAACCACAAAGTTCGAAGAGATCACATCCCACATCCAAGTATAAAATGGAATTGTTTTAAGTTAACCTGAAGGATTCAGGTGCTTGGATTTCACCTGTTGGCACATATAGCAACGAGAGACAAAGTCAATAATGTCCCATCTTATACATGGCCACCATAACTTTCACCTCATGTCAAAGAACATCTTATCAGTTCCTAGGTGTAGTACCCACTGGTAATTATGACAATACCCCATCACTGCCTTTCTTGATACTAACGGCACAACGAAGCGATTTCAATTTCATAGAACACCCTATTTCAGGAAATACCACTGTGTAACTATCTCCCCACCATAAAGGTATTCTCAAATGCTACAAAACTCATCATCAAGATCTTGATCAAGAAAAATCATATTAAAATGAGAAGACATCAACCACACAGTGGCTAAAGAAACATCATCCTCTTCCTCTATAACTCAAATATGCAACTGTGCAAAGAGAGCCATAAAATTCCACTCTTTTGAAGATTCTATCATGACCTGGGTTGGAAGTTTCATGCTCAGAGAATCGGAAATTACATTCCCTTTCCCTGAGGTATATTTGATGTCAAAGTTGAAATATGGTAGGTGCTCCAACTACTGCCTTTTCCAAATTTCTTTTTGGTAGAAGATATAACTCAGGATTTTGTGGTCTGAATACACCATAAACGTTTCACCAAAAAGTTAATGCCACTAACTTTTACGTTCATGCATCACAACTGCATGTTCTAGATCTTGGGTAGAACATTTCTTCTCAAGTGTCCTAAGACAAAGATATCCATATACTACTACATGATCACCCTATATAAGAACGCAACCCAATCCAAAACCAGATACATTAAAAAATACCACATAGACCTGCCTGGATTCTAGATGAGTCAACACCAGTGCAATATTCAATAAAAATTTCAGGTTAACAAAATTACTCTAAAATTTATAATCCTACACAAACATTATCCTCTTCTTAGTTAGACCGGTCATTAGTGAAGACAACGTCTATGATTCCTTCAAAAACCTATTTTAATATCTTCATAAGACTAATAATCTCCGAACCTTGAAGACATTTTTTGGTTTCTTAAACATCATAACAACCTTAAACTTCTTAGGATCAACTGATAAACCTTTTTCAGACCCCAAATGTCCCAATCATTTTAGTTTCTGAATCAAAAAATAACATTATGAAAGCTTGGCATAAAGGTGGTGATTTTATAGCAGGATCATAATTGTTCTAAGATGTTTCACATGATCCTCCTCAAACTTGGAGTAGATAAGGATTTCATCCATAAAGACTACCACAAAGGTATCCATATACTCATGGAAAATATTTTTCATTAATTCCATGAAAACTTTAGGAGCATTTCTTAAAACAAATGGCATAACATGTTTCTCAAAGTGCCCATACCTACTCTGAAAGGCAGTTTTCAGAATGTCATATTCTTTTATCCTTAAATGATGGTAACCAAATCAAAGTTTAATCTTTGGAAACCACTTTCCCCTTTTAGATGATCAAAAATATCATCAATATGTGTAAATTGATAATTTTTCTTTATCGTAACTCGATTGATCTTTTGATAATCAACACATAAGTGGGGAGAACCATCTGTGTTATTAGAAAAGAGAACCAGCACTACCCAAGGTGACACACTTGGACAAAAAAATTCTTTCTCAATAAGATCATCCAACTGAGACTTCATCTCTTTCAGCTCAGCTATTTACAGGTAGTAAGAGGGGATAAAGACATGGTTTAGTTTCAGGAATTATGTCAATAGAAAATTCAACCTCTCTCACCAGTGGCAAAGCAGAGAAATCTGAAGGGAAGACATCCAAATACTCAGTGACAACTGTAGAAAGATAACCACCCACTAAATATCACATCAGGTCAATAGAAAACACTGATATAACTTTCTCCAACTCTAGAAAATATAGTATGGCTTTGTGGGTTTGTATATCCACAGTCACATGGACCTTTATCTGAGAAACAGTGTTGGGATTTTCCCAATTTGGAGGAGGGTTTGTGTCCTGGCCTCTCCCTTATCAAAGAGATGAACCAAAACCTCAGGTCTCTAGTAGAGAGGGTACAATTTACACATTCTTTTCCACACAAGAATAGGAGAAGTCTCCATCCCCTACCAGGATCAATTTTATGGAAACCATTCTACTGTAATCCAGATGATTTTCTTGCAAGAGGTAGCGTCATTCCTCCTCCTCTCTTCTTCAGTGCCAAAGACCAGAAGAGAGATGGGTACATGGAATTTTGTTACCATTTACCTCTCTGATTTGGATTTTTCACCATTGGTATCCATCCTAGTGTAAGCCCCTAACCATCATCCCTTCTTCCTTTTATTTGGACCCCTGTCCAATTTGAAGAGAAAATATGGAAGGCTAGTCACCTTTCCCTCTTCTTGGGTTGACTCGACCTCATTCACCTTGTCCATCGTAGGTGCGCCCACATCCACTAGTGGAGGAGGAAAAGAATGAGTGCCTTTATTGAATCTTTGAAATATTCTTTTTTCTCCCACTGAGCATGACTCACGTGGTCTTAGATATTTTTCATGGTCACAAAATTTTCACAATTGAATGAAATATGAGAATTCCAATTCCTATCACAATTGGGATGTGTAGGAAGCCTTCTCAGGGCCCAAGCTCACTAGATATCCTCTTCAAGAATCCATCCTTAATTTTTATAATTTGTCCATCCTCCTTAGTAATAATCCACAAATTAATCCCCCATGTCATCAAGTAATCATTTTTAGGAAGTAATCCCAAACTCATTTCTCTCAGAGGACTATACTCTCCTATGAGAATTATCGAACTATGTGGGCTTTGATTCCCATTCACATTGGATATGTAGGAAGCATCCTTGATGATCAAACCTGATACCTTAAATCAACCATGTTCCCCTTGGGCTATATTCCCAACAAGGGCTAATCTAACATGGAAATCCATATCCTCTACAGAGTTCATTGGGCTACTTCAACATAAGTCCCACACTAAACCTTGACTAAGAATCCTTTGCATGGATGTCCATACCACAGGATATTAAACTATATGGTTTGTTACTTATCACATTACCTTAAAAGGTGTGATGTGTCCCATTCAGTGGAACCAAAAAATGAGGTTTCTGATTCATTTCACAAGGATACATAGGTAGCCCATTTTTTGGGAACAATCCCATGATTAAATCAAACCATCAAATCCCTAGATGAAAATAAATTCTAGAGTGCCCCACTGAGTGGCTTAAAAACTAGTATCACCATAACAATGATTAAAAGAATCAATAAGTAGTATATGAGAGAATACCATTAATGGAGAACCACGAATACATAAAAATATCTCCATTAATGATGAAACTCGAATACATGTGAATGTTTGTTAAAATTTTCACATGCTAAATAAATGATTGAAAATTCCAAGGTATACATACTATATACTTGTTGAATTAATAAGGATTCAAAAAAATATATTAAAATTATAAAGAGAGTCACAAAATATACAATAATCCCCCTCCAAAATGATGTGATGAGTCTGACCTCCCACCCTCTCAACTAGGGGACGTTATTAAGTATCAGGAAGTTCAAACATAACAAATGCCTACCTTTGGAAAGAATATCCCCTTTGGATAAAGAACTATTGGACATTTCTGGTTACATAAATAAATCCAATGGAAACTCCCTAAAAGTAGTGATTCTTAAAACTAGAATACACATTTCGAGGAACTACGAAACATAAATGGTGAACCCAACATGAATCCTTAACCAAGTTAATAATGTTTACACTTGTTAGGCCACTATAAAATTGATAAAGGAAGGATATAAAAAGGAATCAATCATGCATGTATCCATCTAAAAATATTTTTCTTTAATGGAGTTTGTTATTTTTTCATCATTTATTTTAGAATTATATTCACTCCAAATTGCCTTTCTCAAGACAACATATGTGAACTTCTCAACCGTTTCTCAAGCTGCATCCACATCCATGGGAATGATGTCATCACCAAACCAACTTCTTCAACGCTAGGTCTCTAATGTGATGGTAAAGGAATATCTCTGAAACTGAACAATATTGACTTTAGAGGCTGCTCGGCAGGCCCTCCGGGTCAATAAAAATCCTCAGTCATCTGTCCAACGATGACCAATGATCAAGAAGCATATGGTGCCAACCACCATCTTCAACTATTTCGGGTCCTTATCCCTTGAACGCAACAATAAATCCCTCCCATACTACAGGTAGGTGGATTTAGAGTCTACTTAGGAACTCAAGTCAAGAATGTAGGGATCCTTCTTGAGGATTCCCACCAGCAATCACAGCCAACATAATCGTGCAATAGTAAACCCCCATCATGATGGGGGTGTTGCTTCTGGAAATTAGGCTCTGGTCTCTCAGAACCAGGCATGCAAGAGGAATTGTCGAGGAAAACATCCGGTCAATAGGTATTAGGTTCTTACCTCTACCCCTTCTGGAGAAGTCCATCAACCTAACTTGATGGAAACCAATGACCAGAAACATACACCTGTCCATCCTAATTTTACTTCCAAGCATACTCATCTGGAAGCAACCCACAAATCCCACCAGATAAACCCGGTGGAGTAATTTTAATAGGCACATACACCTATTTACAAATTATTACCAGTCAGAAATATCATCTAACTGCATTTAAATATTCCCTCTAATCTAATGTGGTGGAAACTAGTAAATGAGAACACACACCATTTTACAATCACCAATTCTATTAGCAGTTATGTTTGCTAGTATTGAAGGAAGTCTGTCAACCATACTTGACAGGAAATAGCCAGCATACACATACACCTAACAGTGTTCATCAAGTCTTCCAACAGTCTCATTTGGTAACACTCGGAGAATTCAATCGGAAAGCTCTTATGACAAATCTTGGGCAGACCCAAGTCTATCCTTCCATGCATAAGTACTTTCAATAACCAATGATATTTAAAGGAGGATAGGACTAGGAAAATACACCTAATCTATATACGGAATAGAAATATAATCCCATTCCAGCCTCTGAAGTCACCAAACATATTTAATCAATGGTGAAAGGGCAGTCCCAAATCCCTACCCATATTCTAGAAGCATGCTAGGGTATTATAACAACTAATTTAGTAGTACCAGGGGAACAAACACATAAATTTGTCCCCACACATGGAATGAAAAATCAACATGCTATCTCGAAGTAGATATACACCTCTTTTCTAGTCCAAGAGGGTCATGGGGCGTACTCCCTCATATCATATGGACAACAAGATCGAGATCATACACCATTTCCAATTAAAGGTAATCGGTTCGATCCAGTAACCAATCATATGTTATGCACATACACTTACCCATGATAACCAATTTTCCCAACAAGTGGCCCCAACTTAGTATAAGAGAACATCTATAAATAAGTCTCAGCATGCACTATTGGAAAATCAAGAGTCAGGTTGCAGTTTGGATCCACTTAATGCTTGAGTTCTTGAAGCCCACAGACATTTATTTAATACAACTCAAGATCCTACCATCTCAATGCCAAATAATGGAATTGGTAGCGGTAATGTTGATGTTCTTCATCAGACACATCATCATGAAGGATTTCTTCATGAAAATTCGGTCAATCCAGATCACTTATCTCTAGATGAGAGCAACGAAACCCCTCCATGTGTCCAGAAGACTAAGGAGTGGGAGGATTCATCCCTTGATGCAATCCACCATGGTGATCCTCCATATGATGGAATTTACTATGGAAGTCCTCTTCGTAGTAGTATTTCACATTTTCATGATGATGCTATAATTGATATTTTAATGATAACAATACCCTCATATCTTGAGGAACTTGCAAACTCAAGGCCAGTCATGTGTGATGCCTTGTCATTAACAGGTGAAACACTTTCTCAACCAAAAGACATATCTAGGGAATGGTCATTCTCTAAATATCCCTTGGTTTATTTGTATTCTAATACAGAGCATCCACTTTTTTCAGAACAAGTGGAGAAACCTCAAGTGAAAGACGATGAAGATGTGTTAAACATGAGGAAATAATTGGCTAAAGGAGAAGTACCAGTCATCTTCGGGCCATTGGAAAGTTCTCAGTATAACATTCAAGAATTTATTTTAGAAGATTGTATTCATGATATCTGCCTCAAACTATGGAAGACTATTCATCATTTTAAAAAAAATGTATTACCATATGACGAATATCAAAATCATTTAAAGGTAATAAAAGCATTGCAATTCCAAATTGACTAGGCGTCTCTCTCAGTTTCCCAATATCCAATGGTTGAAAAAAAGTAGAGAATCCTTCAGCATGTATGCCTCAATTCTATAAAAAGGCTTTTCCAGTTAATTTATGATTCCCCATATAGTTTTTTTATCAGAGGATGGGGTGCATATGAAGCAATTCATTGCAATGAACTCCGAAATTAGAAAATTCGGCAAAAAGTGGTCTTATGAAATTTTATTTCCCATGTTCATCCACAATCAATAGATTTTGTATGTAATCAGATGTAAACTCAAGAAAATGCTTCAACTAGTCCTCATCAGAGTCAGGCCCAATGAAACTAAGTTGTTTAGTAACTTTTACATCAAGCATCTGAGAATCTTGAGTAGGTTTCTGACTTAGAGGATGTAAGTTGTCATATAATGAAAATGTTTGAAATTAAAAAGCGATCTTCCAAAACTGGTGATTTGAGTTGTTTTCAGATAATGAACCCAACTAATTTTCGAACCAGAATTCACAAAACTAGAAGATCAGCTGCACGAATTTCAGCCAAAGTAGTTCTAGAATCACCCTAGATTGTAAGGCTAGGGGATCAGTTAATTCAACCATAAAATTCATTATACAATGTTTAGAGATTTGAAGATGAAGAATAGGAACATCCCATGTTTGAAGGGAAGAGGGATTTTTCACATCTACAATCCTCTCCTTAGCGGATGTCACTTTTCTCTCGATTAGGAAAATAATCAAAAGGAGAGAACACAACTGAACTATCCAAGGATTCCCTTTGGTTTACTGTCCAAACAGATACTAGGAATTCATTTTATAGGAGAACAGAGTCTCATGGAAGATACAGAGGGATAAAATCTTACAAAAATACTAACAGAATACCCTCAATTCATTTTGTGTTAGTGAATATGATTAACACCGCTATAGAAGATCCTCCAGAAGACGAGTCCAGTTATGGGGAGTTAGAATATAAAGATTTGGTCCATAATATGGTACACCCTAAGGAAAATGAAGAAGGTGTACATACCCAAAATCAGAGGCTTACCCATAATATTGATATGCCCTCAAATAGCCAACTCCCACCCCTTCGAAAGGCATCTTACAAGGGGAAAATAAAAAAGTTAGATTGCATATCATGTTTTAATTAGAGAAGGTCAATCTATTTCTCTTGAAGAATGATTTGCACTGTAAGAAGAGGAAATGAAGGAGTTGAAATGACTCAATATAGAGTTACTTAGAAGATGTATTTATGCTAAAAATACTCCCCAGGTAGGTCCTCAACTTGCACATCATGTAGGAGTTCATCATCAAATAGGATTTGTAGTAACTACATATGCAGATAATGATTTCCCTATGCTGGGTACACAAATAAGGCATGATCAAACATATCATGATAAGATTTTCCCCAAGGGTTATCCAAGGAAAATATCAACACCAACATTAGTGGTTTTGTCGGTCGTTGCACCAGTTCAAAATCCAGTTGCTATATCTGTACAGGTTCCAGCTCAATCGGATATTTCCCAAATTCTTATGAACACAATTAGGGAATTAACGACTCTATTGGAAGCTATAGAGGATCGATGTGCACCAGTTCAGCCGGAAAAGATAGTGCACCCTGAATGGGTGGATGCAATTCCTCCCCCACCAAATTTTTTGAATACCACATTCCCAATATTCAATGGTTCGGTAGATCCGGAACAAAACTTAACACATTTTGTTTCTTGTTGTGATCCCATGATGGAAACTCCTCAACAAAAAGAAGTAGTAAATCATAAGTGTTTTGTGTAGTCATTACAATGACCAGATTTTGTCTAGTATACAAGTTTACAATCTTGATCAATTACTATATGGGAAGATCTCCGTTAGAAATTACTTTTTCAATTTAGCTCAATGCCACCAAAGACAACAGTTTTTGATCTTAAAATTTTTTAACTAAGGGTTAATGAATGAGTTTTAGATTTTATTGCACAATGGAAAGGATTAACATATTCATTAAGACTAGAACTCCCTAAATATGTGTTTCTACTAATTTTTATGGAAAATCTACATGATTAGCTACACACACCATTGATCAATGTGAAATACAAAGGTGGGTTTTGAGACCTTACTTCAATCACCCAAGAGATAAAATATTCTATTATAGAAACTGAGGCTAAAACTTGTGTAATTCCCTTAGCTCTATAAAAGAGGATTGGAAAGGTAGAAACTGCTACAGTTACACTCAAACAGGCACCTACACTAGTTTCTACTTCAAGACCTTCATTATATCGAAGGGATCCACCCCCTGAGCATCAGAAGCAATAACGACCTCATTAGGATGGTCAAAGAGATCAAAGATAGAAACAGTTTGAGGAATTAAACAATAAATTTTATTCATTCTGAAATGAACAAGTTCCTGGTTACTTTTTCTTAGCTTTGGAAAAAGATTTGGTTCAGTTTCCAAGGTCAAAGAAACCAAATAAATAAAAGGATGAATATCTTCTGAATTATTGTCCATTTCACCAAATGATAGGGCATCCCATTTAAGAATGTTTTGTTTTCATGGACCTCATGAAAAAGATGGTAGATTCTATAGAAGTGAAACTAAAATGCTCGTCTTCTCTAGTAGCATGTGTTACTACTACTGATCCAGAGGAAGAAGGAGAATGGTAGAAAGTCAAAGGTAAAAATTTGCAGAAATATGATGATTGGAAGATTAGGAAAATGATCAATTGGTCTCATGAAATTTTACGATCACAATTGAAACAACCAATTATGTCTTCCACAACTTCTGCCACAGTAAAACCACTTTAACCAAAAGGTTGTTCCTCAAATAAGTGAAGTGATCATAAAGACAAAGAGTTGTATGATGAATATGTGCTCACGTTAAGGCCAATGTTCTTTTTTATGCTAGCAGATTTCATGCCACTTGTTTCAAAAGTACGGGCACCACCCCGCCAAATGGCACAATCAGAATTAACCTGCAAGGTAGAATCTCTATCAGATGAAGAATTGATCTTTGGTTCTATCAACATTATCCATTTAACAGATCTTTATGCCATTATTGATCTTGATTATAATGATCTAGAATTTGTTGTACCTAGTTGGGGAATCAGAGGAAGAGGCGAAGGTCTAGGATACAAGGGAAGACATGGGAATTCTATAAATCACCATTTTCACTCTACCCCTATTTGAACTATGTATGCGCTAGTGGAAGATAACTTCAACCAGATCGATAGGAACAAGGAGTTTCTTCCATGAAAGACAAGTTCAGTTCTGACATGATTATCATGGAAGACCAATTATAAGTCTCACCATCTTCCTCATAGATTTTGAATAGATCGAGTCAGTTTAATTTACCAAATCTAGAAGTATTTACAACTTCTACGCTGACATAGGGTACTTCTACATCAGAAGCATCAACATCTAAAACATCAGCAAAATTTCATATTCATGCTTGAAAATTCTGACCGTTTGACCAAAAATTTGATGTCTTCAAAAAATTGTCCCAAGTACCATCCATGTTATCAATTATGGAGGCCATGAATCTATCAATGGATCTTTGAGAAACACTCATTGAAGCTTTTTCAGTTCCTCTAGAGTTTGAAACCGAAGTAGCTACTGATGAGGTTTACTGTATAGAGAAAGATACTATAGAATGTCATGATGTCATATCTTTTATAGATGAAGATGAAGATGATGTTGTACATGGACATATTAGAACAATTTATTTTCTTGGAAAGTTCAATGATATATACATCTGGAGGTTCTTTATTGATAAGGGATCTGGAGTCTACCTTATTCCCATTTGTACACTTCGTCGATTGGGCCTGACGGATTCCAAATTATCTCCTTCCACTTTAATGTTGCAAGCTTATAATAAGAATGAGCAAGAAACTCTTGGCCAAATTACACTCAAAACTCAATTTGGTGATATTGTATCAAATTTAGACTTCATGGTTGTTCTTTAGGACATAGCCTTCTATATTCTACTTGGAAGGCCTTGGATACATTATCTTGCTGCCATACATTTATCATACCACCAGTGTATTCAGTTATTTTTCAATGGCCAAATCAAGAAATTTTATGGTGATAAGGATTCATTCAAAATGGGTGAATCAGAATACATTGAGGCAGAGTTTTATCACACAAAAGGAATAAATTACATGACCAAGAAAATAACCAGAGTAAATGATCCAAATGGACTGGAAATGATAACATCAAATCCATTTACACATTTGAGTATAGATTATGTGTTACCTATTAATAAAATTGAAATGGTAAACTGAAATCCAGGAGCACTTCCAGTGAATTTCATATTGTTAATTGTGGAAATTTATCCTGAAAACATGGGAGAAACTTTTGATCCATTAAAAAGTGATATAAGCTTAAATGGAGATGTTTTTATTTCATTAACTAAAATAAAACAAGATTCTAAATTGTAAAGTAGAGTATAAGAAATTGTATCAATGTTAGAGGAAGAAAAAGATGTTGATTCCCAATCCAAAATCTCCTCTTTACTACCACAGGAAGACCCTTCATCATTAGTAGGTCCAGATACAGTAGCCTCTTCTTTAGGATGTTCAAATACTGACTCCCCCAAAAACTATGGGAGTTTTTCCTTGTCATCTACTATGAAAGTGGAAACATAAGAGGGAACACATTATGAAGAAGAAGAGGAAGATCTTGGGGGTACTCCTCCATCATCCGAGGAAGGTGTCTCTACCACCGTGTATGATCTCAGAGAAATAAATCTGGGTACAAAAGAAGATCCATGACCCACTCTAATTAGTGTGTCCATGACCTATGAAGAGAAAGTTGTGTATACTTCATTTCTAAAGAAACATCAAGATATATTTTCTTGGAATTATGAAGAAATTCCAGGTCTTAATCCTGATGTAGGCACACATAATTTGGGTCTTCCAGATAAACATTGCGGATTCAAGTAGTCAGCAAGAAGAACACACCCAACTTATGCCTCTAAAATTGAAGCTGAAGTTGATATGCCTATAAAGGCTAACATTGTCAGAGAAGTTCAATATCCCAAATGGATGTCCAACATTGTCCCAATGACAAAGAATAATGGGAAAATTAGAGTTTTCATTGATTTTAGAGATCTTAACCGGTATTTTCATAAAGATGATTTTCTAGTTCTGATTACAGAGATTTTAATTGATGAAACAACTGGATATGAAGATATTTCCTTCATGGATGGTCACATTAGGTATTATAAAATCTGTATGGACCTATTGGATAAAGAATAAACAGCCTTCAGATCCCATTATGGTGAGTTTTTCTATCAGGTAATGCCCTCTGGTTTAAATAATGCAGGCATAACATACCAACGTACCATGCGCCATATCTTCAAACCCTTTTTAAGGAAATTTGTTGAATGTTATTTGGATTATTTAGTGGTCAAATCCATATGATGATCCAATCATCTAGCTGATTTGGAGACCATATTCCATAATCTTTGGCAACACAGTTTGAAGATGAACCCCTTGAAATGTGCTTTTTGGGCAACCTAAGGAAATTTCCCTGGCTTTGTTGCATGCCATCATGGTATCGATGTTGATCCGAAGAAAAACAATTAAATCCTTGGTATGTCACCTCATATAAATTTGAAATAATTAAAAGGACTCCAAGGACACTTAGCCTATATTCGGCGCTTTATCGCAAATTTGGAAGGCAAGTGTTTTTAAATCACCAGATTAATGAAGAAGGGAGTCACCTATCAATGGATTCAAGACTACCAAGAAACATTTGATACCCTCAATAAATATCTCTTGAGTCTACCAGTATTAATTCCACCTATTGAAGGAAGACAACTAATCCCTTTGTGACAACTTTAAAGAAATCACTAGGTCCCTTACTTTCCCAAATGAATAATGAAAGGAATGAAAATAGACTTTACTATATCAGTCAAACTATATGTGATCCAGAAACTCAATATTAAAGTATTGAAAAGTGAGTCTTGGAATTAATATTTGACATTCAGAAATTGAGGCACTACCTGCAACATCATGAGATTGAATTAGTATCTCATAGTAACCCGCTTAAATTTATCCTTAGTTGTCCCATGCTTTCAGGGCATATGGAATGGTGGTAGGCTATTCTACAATAGTTTTATATCATTTTTATACCTTAAAAGGCAATAATAGGTCAAGATTTGGCTGACTTCCTTGATGAGAATCCATCTACAGAAGATACATCATTAAATACATAACTTCTTGATGAAGAAGTCTTCTTTATTCAGGATAATTCACAAACATGGGAAATTTATTTTGATGGTGCTTCCATAATTCCAACTGGGAAGAGAATGGAAGGCCCTAAAATCAACAATGTTGGGTTAGGAATTGTCCTTATTTCCCCAAGAAAGGAAATTTTTCCTTATTTTTTCCTGTTATGGTAAGGAGGTACCAACAATGAGGAAGAATATCAAGATCTCATTATAGGTTCGGAATTGGTATTTTAGGTGCAAGTGAATCCCATAAAAGTGAAAGATGGTTCAGAATTGGTAGTCAATCAAATCAATGGAGAATATTCTATCATAAAAGAAGAGTTAATCCCTTTGTGTGATTACGTCAGAAGGTTAATGGCTGAATTTCCCTTAGATCCGACATTGTCTTATGTCCCACGATTACAAAATTCCCAAGCACATGCAATGGCTAATGAAGCTACAGCTTTGGAAGACTCATATCGGGATGAGACAATCACTAGCATATCCCATCATCATATGGTATCACCTCTTGTTCAAACTAGAATAGAGTAAATTAATAAAATTATCCCTATTTATGAGTCATATGGTCATACCATGGGATGGAGAACATTGATCATTGAATATCTTCAAAATGGGGTACTTCCATCAGATAGGGCTAAGAAAGAATAGATTTGATGATGATTGGAAAATTTTACTCTTTATGATAGTCCAGACGATCAGAATATACATTATAAATGAGGCTTTGATGGAATTCTCTTCAGATGTATTGATGGAGAAGAGACTACAACTATCATGAAAGATGTACATTTAGGAGCTTTTGGTTCCCACCAGTCTGGGAATAGACTCTCTAATCAGATTCTAAGGCTTGGATACTTTTGGCATTCAATGATTCATTATTTCATAGATTTCATGAAGAAATATCATCCCTACTATGTGAATGCCGACATCATTCATCAACCCTCATAGTTTTTACATACAACTAAATACTCCGAGATGTTTGCCACATGTGGAATGGATGTAGTATGCCCTTATCCTCCAGCCATGGCTAAGAAGTTCAAAGATAATCTTAATGCTACTGACTTTTTCTCTAAATGGGCTAATTCAATACCTCTCAAAGAAGTGAGAGCCAAAATCATTGTTAGTTTTTTCAAAACTATTATCATCACAAGATTTGGTGTCCATCAGACTATTTTGATAGACAATGGCACCAATATTTGTTCATATGAGGTAAAAAGTTATATTAATAACATAATATAAAATCCAAACATTCATCTAGTTATCATGTAGTAGCCAATGGACTGATAGAGCCCTTCCATAAGACCATATCAAATATACTCCAGAAGATTTTGGATAAAGATAATAAATCATGGCTTAATAAACTTTTGATTTCTTTCTGGGATTATGAGACCACTACCCATACTGCTACCCAAGAATGTCCTTATTCATTGGAATAGGGAACATAAGTAGTTTTTCTAATTGAAATGAAATTTCCTTCACTCAGAGTTGGAATATGTGATATGTTATCTACAGATGAGAGGTCTCAGAAATAGTTTAATCAGCTGGAATGATTGGATGAAAAAATATTGCATACTTTTCATCATTTATAATTCTATCAGAATAGAATATCGTGAGATTTTAACAAGAAAGTTCACCTCTATTCATTTCTTCAAGGAGAATTGATATTTTTCCATAGGACTCAAATGATACTAGTAAAGAAACCTCCAAGGCTTAAACTAAAGTGGGAAGGACCTTTTTCTATACCTAAATTCTACTCAAATTGATCTTATGCATTAATATCAATTGATGGAGATCTTATTAAAACTTCAACCAATGTGAGATTATTAAAAAAAATACATTGTGTAGTTTTACATATCATCCATAGTTCAAGACTTAAAACTGTATAGTGAAAATGTCCTTACTGCAAGACTAAAAACTACACAGCCCCCAGGGTTCAACCTGCAAGACTGAAAACTGCATAGCACAAAGTTATAGTTTCAAGACCATAAACTACATAAGAACCATTTGCGTCAATGCTGCATGATGTTAAAATGTACAACATATCCATCCTTGTCGCATGACATTAAACTGCATGACATCATTTGTCCTTGTTGCATGACATTAAACTGTACGACTAACGCCTTCTCTATTTTTACGTTAGGAGATTCCATAAGCAAACATCATTTATGTTATTTTTATTCCATAATAGAACATGAGTCCCTCTCTTCTCTATGTTTTAGTTAGATATTCATAGAGACATTGTTTTATGAACTATTTATGGCTTGATTCTCATTCTCAATGAGATACGTAGAGACGCCAAGATCTCCAATCTTGGGCCCAGCCGCAATCACAAAACATTTATTATTTTCTTTTCTCCTCCTATATATGAATCAGATCTATAAGGTGTTATTCCTTAAGATATATGGTTTGGTCCTTATACCATTTTATGTCTTAGGTTTTATGGTTCTCTCAAAATGTGTCAAAATCTCCCATTCTCCATGACAAATTCGATTGGCGTAAGTAATTATTTCCTCAAGAACTACCTACGGATTCTTATTTTAAATAAGATATGTAGAGAAGCCTGGATTTCATATCTTGGGCCCATCCATGATTCAAATAAAACCCTTTCATTATATAAGAATCAAATTTTCATAGGGAGTGTTTAAGGAACTCTTTCTGGCTTGAATCTTTTCACCCACAAGACATATAGCGACACTTTTGTTTTATCCCTTAGTCCAGCTATGACATGTCTTTATTTTTAAACACTGTTT
The DNA here is from genome assembly GCA_963277665.1 of Viscum album. NCBI lineage: Eukaryota > Viridiplantae > Streptophyta > Magnoliopsida > Santalales > Viscaceae > Viscum > Viscum album. The sequence continues at coordinate 1,703,289,596 of OY728143.1, read as the reverse complement.
CTCTCACCCTTACCACATGACGTTAAACTGCGTGGAAATCCAAGAACAACATTAGGCTTAATTGTTACTCCAACAAGATAGGTAGTGATCCTGGGTCCTATGCCCTGGATCAACCATCACCTAATCATAATTCCCTTATTCTTTACTTGTGTCACCATTACATTATAGAAGAAACCTTTATTCCTCTTTGTTTCTCATATCGAGCATAGCTCATGTGGGCTTAGGAATAGAGGAAAAGGCTTTGCTGTATAAGTAAGGTCTCTCAATTACTTTTGGGTTTATCAATGGTCATGGATGCAAGACCTTAAAAGGCACAATAGACGTCCTCACCATTTTATGATAAACTATATGGTCCATTTAAAAACATTGTGTGTATTGATTCTCATCCCATTGAGATACGTAGTGGTGACTATGCCTTAAATCCTAGTCCTAGACATGATAAATTCCCCCTATTATTTTTCATATAATAAAATATCTCTATGAATAAAAATTGTATTTTAGGTTCTCTCCTCAGAGAAATCATCAAAGAAACAAGAATGTCCCTATTTTTCATACGAATCAGATCTATATAAGGGATTTCAAATTCTTGGTCAATACTGATTGAAATGTTCCTCATATGCATTGATTATTACCTTATTCTATATTTCACACTCATAATCATGAATATTTTCAGATATTCATAATCTTTCTTACAGTTTCTGGTGATAGAGTTGCTAGCATCTGTGAGCTCTTTTTACTGACTATGTAGTACATTCCCTTAGGTGGACTTGCATAAGTTACCTACATAACAGGTTTGTTAGTTAAAATATTCCACTATTTGGATATGCTGCATATGCCCCAGTTGGTCCTGCATAACATAACCCCCATAACAGGTTTTTCAAATAATGTTAACTTTATTCATGGTTATAGTATCTGTGTCCCCTTCAAACATTGATGACAATATACAATAATATGTATTTTAAAAACAGTAATTCAAGTATACTTGTCCCATTATATTTCTCTCGATATGAAACTCTTCAACAATTCCCTCTCCATGGGTTCAAAGAAATATGAAATAACCTTGGGATCAATTTTCCACATATCATATATGGTTTCCATTTTCTAGTCCTAGTTATGTGGCCTAAAACTACAGACAACATAACTCCTACATTTGGGTCAGACCTTCATAGAAGCCATATTCCTCTATTTCATTGGAAATTTTGGTAGGAACTACCCTTTCCATATTCATGTTTCTTTCTCTATAAACCTAACTCTGTTCTTAGAAAAATATGAATCCCCATAAACATTCTTCGGCTTTTAGTAGTAGAATGTCAGATGTTTGAGATCTCTTTTTCCTAACTATACAGCACGTGCCCTTAAGTGGCATTGCATAAGTTACTTACATAATTTCTCTGTTATTAAAAAGATACCACTATTTGTCTATGAAGTATATTCCCTAGTTGGCCCTACATAATACAACCCCTATAATGGGTTTTTCAAATAATGGTAACTCCGTTCTTAAAAAAATACTTCCTCTAATGTTTTTACCCTTTTTCCCAAATCATCCATTGGATTTAGACATTATAAATCACATTTTACAATTTTCCATTCCATACCTTGATATGGAAGTATATTTCTAAAAAAATTATCAAGAAATTTGGAGAGTCTCATACCTTTGGTCAATGATAAATACCTTAAATTAAAGTCACACAATTTCCTCACTGTATGACTTAAAACTGCGGGGTACCATTATCCTCACTGCATTACTTAAAACTGTAGAGTACCAATGTCCTCACTGCATGACTTAAAACTGCACAATATGATATCATAAATTCCTCTTTCTAATAAATTTTAACCATTATTCTTACACCAAATTTTTATAGAAATGGTTTTCCTATTAATGACATATGTCAGTATAAAATATCCCTTTCATTCTTAAAATTCCTTTCCATGGAAAAACCACCCACTGTGGTCTTGAGTCAACCAAATCTTATTTTTCCCTATCTATTAGCAGAAAAATGTTAAATTCCTAATGATCTCTTTTTCTTGACTATGTTGTACATTCATTTTGGTGTCCTTGCATAAGTTTCCTACATAAAAGGACTATCAGCCAAAATATTCCACTATTTGCCTATACAACATATGCCCCAGTTAGCCCTGCATAATACAACCCCCATAACAGGTTTGTCAAAATAATGCTAACTTCATTCTTGGAAGGGAAACCCCTTATGTTGATACAAGTTTTAAATTTGGTGACTATAAAAATTAGGACTAATGATTCACCTTGAATATATTTAAAGAATATTAAAGCAATTCATAGCCACAGAGTCTTGTTTAGGAACTAATTTCAAAATTTACAGTCAAATATATTCGACTTTAAATACTTGCCCTTATGGACCGACATGCATGACTTTAAACTGCCAACAACAAGAAACATAGTACTCACTAGATTGGGAACACACAAAGGGAACTATGAACAATAGTCATGTCCAAGCTCACTAAATGTAAAATTTTCCTATGATTTAGGTAATATTGAGCAATAAACTCAATCGATATAAAATTTGTGGGGTTTTCCACATAACCATAGATAAAATAAAACTATTATTACTAGACCCAACAGACTAGGTAAACAAAGGCAGATAGTGAGAGTGAAAACAAAAATGATTGAAGAAAAAATGTTTTTCATTTTTCAAAATTTTCACAGATGAGCATCCAAAAATTGGAGTCTATCTCTTGCTAGAAATCATAAATTATAAAAGGAATTATATATAATTCCTAATTTGTTTGATAGCCTCTTGATCCCCATCAGCTGCCTATTGAAGCTCATTTATTTGACCAGCTCTTCTCTCTTCAGCATGATGAAGTGCTTCTCTAGCATCTGAAATATCTTTTTCACAATCCTTACCAACTTCTCCTAATGAGATATGAAGCCGGTCAAGTTCCCTTATAATGATATCTAACTCATGTTGAAGGTGCAGCTGCTGAACATTCTTTTCATAAATTGTATGCTTTAGTCTCTTCATTATTGCTGTATGATTTTCTTCAACCTGGGACATTACTGCTTGGAACTCTTCAATATTGATCGATAGTTTGGCTTTTATCATGTCTTTTCGAAGCTTTTTCCCTTACTCCCTCATCTAAATAATCTCTATCACCACGGTTTGAATTTCATGGTATTCGAAACTGACAAATCCTAGCATTATTAACAAAGATGAAAGTTGTGGAATTCTTAGGGGAAATTCCTAAAGGGTCATCTTAGATATTATCTTCCAGATGTTTTTCCATGCCTTGCAGCATTCAAGAAGAAGACCTTCTACAATTATAGGTCTAGTTCAGTATCACTTTAATAAGGAGGGATATATTATGGGAATAATTCACTTAAAGAAGGTTCATGTTCTATTCCTTCCTGAACAGTGGCTTCTCTACCTTCCAATGTTGTTCGGGCTGATGTAGAGGCTTCACCTCCAGATTTAGTCGTTGAAGTTGATAGATATATATGGTAAATCAGTAAGTATGGTTATGGTTAGATTCAAGACATAAAAAAGTGAAGGCAATCAAAATACCTGTATCTCTTACCTAAAATTAGGTCAGCAGCTTGAGAAGACACCTTCCCAATATTTTCAGTTTCAGAAATTTTGTTTGATGTCTCTCGATGAGGGGTTTTGTCTTTAATATGCTCGTGATATTCAAAGTGAATCTTCGGAAGATCTTCTATCTCAAGATCCACCCAATCCAATGTCTCCACAATGGTGGGGTTGACGTTAATATCAACACTTTTTTCAAATATAGTTGCAGTAGTAATTTCTTTAGATGGAACAATATATTTCAAAAAACATGGTTAGAAGCTTAGTCATAAGAAGATTAACCGAACAAAAAATAAGAACTCACATCTAGTTGATTCTACACAAGGAACTCCAAAATCTTCTAAAGCATTTTATATATTAATATGTTCTAATATTTCTCCATAATACATTCCAAGGTTCATCTTTTCATTTAGTGATATATCAGATCCTAGGTTAGTCTCACCAATGGGAGCACTTGGTGTGTTTACATCGCAACCATCCTCCCACAGCCTTTGAACCCAAATAGATTCCTCAGCAATAATTTTGGGGTCAATGTCGGGTTTTTCCAGATGTTCTGGTGTATGTGATGAACATAAAAGTATCATAGAATGGAAGTTAATTATTGTTAGATTATATGCCTTATGATGTATTCTTGATTTAACAGAAACCACCTCTCCTCTGATAACAGGAACTGGAGTAGTGCTGGGAATAGATGTTGGTTCTTTTGGCTTCAATGCATCTTTAGAAACCATTTGATTTTCATGAATTTATTTCCTTTCATAAGCACCTTCTATGGTTCCTTTAACCTTATCGTTAGTTTCTTTCAAAGAAGAAATAGAATAATTCCCTGTAATTCAAAGAAGTTTAAACACATTTTCATGAATAAGGACTCAAATTCATGATTATCTGGGAGACTCTCCACTGCTAAGAAAGATTTTAACCATGGATTTCTTTCTTTGGTTCTTTTTCTTATTCACCTTCTTAGGAGTTCTTGCATCAACATCTCCAAAGACAGGTATTAGAGATTCGAATAACCTCTCTATTTCCATCTTCATGGACTATTGTCCCGAAGATATTTCTCCTATTTCATGGGCTGATTCGGTAGCTCCAAGAGCAGTTCCCCTGATGCTATATTGGGGTGAAGGAACATCAGTTGCCTTTTTTTCACCCGACTATAAGTTAAGATGATATTTCATTTATGTAACAATGTTTTGACTAAATTTCATGTTTCAAAATGGATGAGAATGTGAAATAAAGAAAACATAAATCCTCAGGATCAACAAAGTCATGCCAATCTTAATCTAATAAAGAATTAATCCCTTAATTGGTACCATGATCTATCATTTACTTCACCCGCTTTGTGGAAGGAATTGATTCATCATTGGAATATATTATAATTTTTAGATCTCGAATTTAGGTCCTCATTTCATTGGGATTATCCAAAAAAATAATGTTAGAAGAAGCCTACAAATCCCCTACTCCTGGAATATGCAGTCCTTCATAGAGATCCATCCGCATGTTTTCAGAATCACAATACATACTCTACCATGTTTGAACAGCCTCTAGTCATATATATTTCGAAACAATGTCTGAGATATGGGAAGAGGGTCATACAACCTTGGATTTGAGTTTCCTCCCAACACCCACAGTCACAAATGAGGGATTAGAAAATGGAACTCACCACTCTATAGAATTATGGTGACCTGATCACCTCGATACGACTTCGATAGGGATTGATGGAGTGGCTCTCTAAATTCTGGAAGGAGGGTTATATCTGGAAAAAGGTCTCTTCGGTGAATTTGGTGAATCATCACATACACCCTCTAATTCTTGAGAGTTGACCCTTGATGATGAGGAATTATCTTCCAAACAAAGGGGTTCCCTCTTGCTACTTCTCTTCACCCCCAATCGTGGGAAAAATGATTTAATACCCCTTCAGGGTAAGATGTAACCTAGTTTTTGGCATACCAGATATTAAATCTGATTACTGCATCAGAAACAGGTATATTAAATACTACCCCAATCTCCCCCGCAGACGTCAAAAACCATAGTTGTCAAGAAACCATTGGGTCTTGTTCTAATATGACATGCACAAGAGGGGGTACAGTATTCTATTTTATAAATTTGAATTGATGTGCAAATATATAATGAGCATAGGCCTCAAATATGATTTCTCTGTTGATTCTGGTGTCCAACACGCCATCTCAACAAGCAATAATATATTCCCTCAATTACAAACTGGCTATCCCATCATCAATAAATCTCTTCATATGTTGATTCTCATAAGGAATGAAATGGAACTACTTATGCATTCTCATTCTAGCCTAGATGACATAAGCATTCAAAGACTAGGGTGAAATACCATAAAAATCCTGAACAAATGGTCAAAAAGAACATCCAATTACCAATACACCACATTATATAGCATAAGTTCTAAGGTGAGTATTGATCTATCCCCACAACACTTGGAATGGTCCCGCTATTCTAAAGGTATACTTCTCTTTTTAAATGTCCAGTAAACTATTATGAATCATTGCCAATACACGGGTATCCATCCCTTCCATTCTTTTCTCCGCCAACTTAGTCACAATAACAATGGTTCCTAGCCTCAAGCCCTTTTGGAGTCTCAGGATGGTAATAAATACACACTAAGACACATGTCCAAGAATCCTTCCAGATGTATCCATGAAGGAATTTTTGGGTTGACTTAATATCCCCATTCATTAAATTCTCCTTTCTTTAATGTTTTCCAAAAAAGTATTAGGGGTACGTCTCTTCTCTTCCCTTGGATAGCTAGTCGGATGTGTGTAAGTAGGACCGTTTTCCTTCTGCTTTATCAAAAATATCTTCATCCATTCCTCCAGATGAATATCCCTCCGGGTGAAAGATTTTTTGGTGGTTGTGTTCTAGAGTTTGTTAAATTTTTTCATCAACTCATGAACTAAAGTTGGTGTCTTCTCTAAGTCATTCCATGTAACCTTGGGAGGAATAAAATCATCATACATGTCTCTAAGTATTGGAGCTCCAGAAATCTTGTCAATGTCCCAAAAGTTGTTGCCTAACTCTACATATGTTAAATGGAAGGAATTAGTCTCTAGGATACATTAGAATAATAATTCCAGAACAAAATAATCATTCTTATATACATATGTTTGTCAAACCCAGACAACCTCATAAATCCTGCTTCCCTTCAAGTCATCTGTAAATTCTTCACAGGTCTCACGAACCCAGTATGCCCACATCCACACAAGTTTTACACCTCCTCTTGGGTGGAAGTCCCAACTTTTCTTCTAACCCTTGGACTAATCTATTTGGGAATCCCAAATTATGGATGAATAACAGTGTGACTGTATATCTGGTGTGTGAGCCTTCGAATCTGGAGCACATAGGCTATGATTCATAATAGGATTGTTCTCTAATATCCCAACATTGAAAAATGAGCCCCCGACAGAAACATTGGCTGACGAAAAGTTGGTATAATCTTGAAACCAAGAATGTGGGACATAGTTCATTGGATTTGGAATATTAACATCCTGCAAATGGCCATATCTATACAAAGGTAGATAGGTGCTTTAGGGAAAGTTGAAATGATAATTATTTAAATATTTTTCTAATTCTAGAAGGGTGGTGTCACAAACATCAAAGTAATCCTGACCAATGAAATCCATTATATCATCAATCATCTTGCTGGTGATCTCATTAGAAGTTCCAATTAATTTGGGAGCCATTGGACCTGAAAAAAGATAGAAATCTCCTTTTTAAAGTAAGTTCATTTTTGGTGTTTTGACAAAAAAATGGTAAAGGCATTAAGGAGAAAAAGTATAAATTCGGCACGCAGCTATAAGTTGACACACAATTATGGATCCCCACTTATAGCACATAACTAAAAAAACATACAGAAGTAGCACGGAGAAACAGAATCGTCCAGGTCCAAGAAGACTTGTGTGCTGAGAGCTAAAATTTTGGAAGTCTCAAGGCCTTTCATAGAAGTGAAGCCGTTATATATAGGAGACGCATGTCACCCTGCATTCCATATTCCTGCATGTTTCACACTTTAACAACAACACATATAACACTTGGGAATCCCAATTCATTTTTCTTTATCCTTCATTACTTTACCTCAGAATAGGATCCTATTTTCATTTCGGATCCAATTTTTAGGGGGGGATTTTTTTGTAACTCCATTCTGTCAAAGAGTCTAAAAATTAACCAAGAGAATCCAATTAGAATAAAAAGGTCAAAATACATGAAGAAAATCAAGATATTAAAAGGCATGATTTTTTGTCACCTTAGTTAGACTAAAAGAGCATCGGTGCGCATCCTACTTGCACGTCCCAAAATGTTGTGAAACCTACTTGCACGCCCAAATTCCTTTCGCCCAAGGTCCAATATTTTCCTATAAATAGACCCTTGGGGCCTTCATTTGTACAGAATAATTTCCCCAAAGCTGAATTGTTTCTCTGGTCTCCCTAGTACTTCACTCTAGTATTCCGAAACAATAAAGTCAATTCTTCAACACCGTGAGTAGAGTATTTAAGGTAGGATCATTTGGACATAAGACCTTTTAGTATTTGAAAACAATAACACTTGTGCACCGAAAGTTCCCAACATCCCTAAATCAGAAATACCTGTGTGAGACCTATTCCTTTAATAGGAACATGAGATCTCCACTTTTGGGACCACCTGTGAATACTCTTGAAGGCTTGATCCAAGTCTCACCCAAGTATTACCATACAGTTTGTTCGTCGCTTAAGTGAATGTGAGGTTTCCAATGTCTACTTGTGTTCCCATACATGCGTACCCTTCCCTACATGGGCTCCCCTCTTTGATTCACATACTCTATTTGGTCCACAAGCCATAAATATTTCCTCAAAGCCATCCATGCAATGGTTTTTTCTTCTTTGGCTCCCATATCTCAAAGAGAATCTATTGAGAACTCTACCAAAACCTCCTAACTTTTCAAACCTTTGGGAAAGACACATCAGTGTGTCTCCTATTTGGTATTGTATATCCATAGTCGTAGGTTTCCCACATTTTTTTCACAATGGGGATAGGATTCATGTAATGTCTTTGGGTTTGTATATCCAAAGTCACATGGACCTTTCTCCAAGGAACAATGTTTGGAAGTTCTTGGTTTGGAGGAAGGTTTGGGTCTTGGCCTCTCCCTTCTCAAAGAGTTGACCCGGAACCTCGGGTCTCTAGTAGGGAAGGTACGGTTCACACTTTTTTTTCCATAAAATCATAGGAGAAGTCTCCCTCCCTACCAGTATCAATTTTAGGGTAACCATCCTGGTGTAAGACCCTATCTTTTCTTACAGGAGGTAACATCATTGGTACTGCTCTCTTCTTTGATGCCAAAGAATAGAGGAGAGATGGGTACATGGACTTTTCTTACCCTTTACCTCTTCTTTTGGGCTTTGTCACCATGGTCATGCATCCTGGTGTAAGCCCCTAACCTTCATCCCTTCTTCCCTCTATTTGAACCCTTTTTCAATGTGAAGAGAATAGAGGGATGTTTGGTCACCTCTCCCTCTTCTCAGGTCGACTCGACCTGGTTCATCATGGCCACCATAGGTGCACCCTCAACCACTAGTAGAGGAGGAAAAGTGGTAGTGCCTTTGTTGAATCTTTGACATCATCTTGTTTCTCACAATGTGCATGACTCAAGTGGGATTATATTTTTTGTCATGGTCAAAACATTTTCAAAATTGAATGAACTACAAGAAATATGATTCCTATCACAATTTGGATGCGTAGGAAGCATTCTCAGGGACCAATCTCACCAGATATCCTCTTCAAGAATCGAACCTTAATTTCTATAATCTGGGCATCCTCATTAGGAATAAGCCCCAAATTAAACCCCCCAATTCATCATGGAATCCTTTTCAGGATTTAATTCCAAACACATTTCTCTCAAAGGACTATTACCTTCTATGAGAATTATTGAACTATGTGGGACTTGATTCCCATTCACATGGGATACTAAGGAATCCTCCTTGTGGTTCAAACCTGATTCCTTAAATCAACCTTATTGTCATTGGGCCATATTCCAAACATGGTCTAATCTAACATGGAAACCCATATCTTTCCCATGTTCATTTGGCTACTTCAGCATAAGTCCCACACTAAACCTTCACTATGAATCCTTCACTTAGATGTCCATACCTCATGACATTAAACTATATGGTTTGGCCATTATCACATGACCATAAAAGGTGTGATGAGTCACATTCAGTAGCATTGAACTATGAGGGTTCTTATTCATTTCACAAGGAAACGTATGTAGCCCATTTTCTGGGCATGATCCCAAGATTAAGTCAATTATTCATCTCCCTGTATGACAATAAATTCCCAAGTGCCCCACTAAGTGGCTTAAAAACTAGTATCATCATAACAATGATTAAAATAATATCTAAGTAGTATATGAGATGATACCATTGATATAGAACCTAGAATATATATATGGATATCTCCATTAATGAAGAACCTAGAATACATACAGATTATTTTAAAGTCTTAAAATGCTAAATAAATGATTAGAAATTACAAGGGATACTTATAATATACATGGTGAATTAATAAGGATTCACGAAAATATTTTAAAATTATAAAGAGATTCCAAAAATAGAAAATAATTCCCCAGAAAATGGTGTGATGAGTCCGACCTCCCATCCCCTTGACCAATGCAAGTTCTTAAGTATTGTGAAGTTCAAACTTAACGATTTCCTACCATTATAAAGCAGGTCCCCTTTGGATAAATAACTATTGTAATTTTTTGGTTCTATAAATAAATCCAATGGAAACCGCCTGGAAGCAGTGATTCTTAAAACTGGAATACACGTTTCAGGGAACTACGAAACAGTGTCTCAGTGCAAACCTTCCTAGAATGTCCTAGATTTCCACACTATTAGCAAGTAAAATAACTTCCTCCTAGAGCTGTAAGGGGTATAGAATGTTTATTCCATCATGAAACTCCACAAGGGTTATCATGCTTCCATTTTCCTTTAAAAGAACCAATACTGCCTTTAGGAGAAAAAGAAAATCCTCATAACCCTGACTTCCCTACTTAGTTCATCTCAACCATTATCTCTGTTTCTAGAACATCTGTATAAGTTAAAATATTCAGTAATAAAACCTCAGAATAGATATCTAATCGAAGTCTAAACTCTAACTATCAAGCCTTCATACTCTCATTATATACAATCTTAGGAGAAAACTGTACCAGCTCAAAAAATAGATTTTAATACTTGGTCACGGTTTTGTCTGCTTGCTCCAACATGAAAAACTCTATAGCCTCAGACAACACCATCTACTACAGATAGAACTAATTTGTAAAAATAAACTTGAAGTATTTCTATTCTAAGCCCTCATGTTTCCATGTTGTCACCATCGTGCCCCACCATCTCTTTCTTGGTCCCTCCAAAATGAAGGTGAAAAACTTGACCCTAATCATTTCCGGTGTCTCCAAGAACTCAAACATATGTTCTATCATTAACTTCTATTCCATAGAATGTTGAGGATCAGTGGAGCCTTTGAATACTTGTGTCTTCTAGTAAAGGTACTCATGATAATGTTTCTGAAGAACATCCCCCAAAGGATCCCCAACTAGAGCCTGAACAGGAACTGGAGGTGGTGCATGTCCCAGATCATGGACAGTACACACAATTACCTCAACTAGATTCGGGTCGACAACAGGATTTTCTTACTAAGGTTTAGTAGCAGCCTTTTCTTATATCCAATTCACACATCTCCTCGGAGGAATCATTCTACATGAAATATATAGATAAAATGAAAACATTAGTTCAACACTCAAACTGAGTAGAAAGAGAAAATATTCTAAATAAAAGGGACAAAAAAGATTTGGTTTTCAACAAATCCAAATATCTATAGGGAAAATACTATAACTATTCCACAAGACATATTTCCCAAACCACCCCTGGAGACTTAAGGTTCCTTGTGGTGAGAGCTGGTCATACACTCAATCTCAACTACCTTGTATGTCCATATGAGATCTAAAAAATTCATACTAACTTCAAGAAAAAGGAAGTTCATTAACCTCCTCTGATACCAATTTTTCACGAACCATACCAGGTACCATGGTAACCCAATAAATGAGCTATCCCTAACCTAAACTGAATGACATTCCTGATCCCCACCAGCTAGAGACTAGTAACTGTGATGAACATGCTTAAAAGTTGGTGTAATTAACTTTTTTTTGATGATTATGTTGAATTCATACCACAAAATCCTGAGTTATATCTTCTCCCAAATATAATTTAATCATTGGAAGAGGCATTGGGTGGATTACCTATATTCTTTTTACTATGACATCGCCTATATCCTGGGTAAATAGAATGTCATTGCTAATGCTTTCAGCAGGAAACTTCAAACCCAAGTTGTGAGAGAATCTTTGGACTAGTGGAATTTCATGGATCTCTTTACACGGTTTCATATTAGAGTTTAAGAGTAAGGGGAAGATGTTTCTTTAGCCAGTGTGCAGTTTAAATCATCTCTTCTAGAGAATATTCTACAATATCAGGAGCTTGATGATGAGTTTTTTAGAATTAGGGTATACCTTTATAGTGGGGAGATAGTTTCCCAGTGGTCTTTCTCCATAGAAGGTGTTCTGTGATATCGAATCCGCTTTGTTGTGCCGCTAGTGGAAATAAAGGCAATGATGGGGGATTAACAATATCATTGTGATGTGCACCCAAGAACCACTAATATGTTCAATTACATAAGGCAGCTGTTCTACTGTCTAGGTATTTGATGGTACATTACTGATTTTTTATCTCATTACTATAGATTCCAACACGTGAAAGACGAGCACCATAAACCTTCAGGTTTGCTTCAGCCACTCCTGGTTCCTACTTTGAAGTGGGAAGATATCTCTATGGAATTTGTGGTTGGGTTTTCTTGTACCCTGAGAAAGAAGAATGTGATATGGGTTTGGATCGGAAGGCTGACTAAGTCAAATCACTATATACCCATTCATGATACGACCATATTTGAGGATTTTGGAAATCTATATGAAAATGATTTTTTTTCATTTTCATGGATTTCTATCTACTATAGTCTCTGATAGGGATCCCAGGTTCACTTATTTATTTTGGAGAGGTATTCAGGAGGCACTATGATCTCAGGTCCATTTAATGACGGCCTACCAACTGCAGTCAGATGGCCAGACCAAAAAAGATATACAAATTCTTGAGGATATGCTTCATACTTAGGTTCTCAACTTCGATAGGGCTTGGGATGATCACTTGGGGCAGGTTTAGTTCTATTATAACAACAGTTACCAGTATGAAATCAGAATGGAATCTTTTGAGGCCTTATATGGAACACCTTGTAAATATATTTTGTGTTGGTCAGAGGCTGGTGAATGTTCTTAGTTTGGACGAAGCTTGGTGTAGGAGACAACAACAGAGATTTAGTTAATTCATTAGATGATGTTTGTATGTCAAAGACGATATAATTATTATGATGATCGACGTCATAGACCATTAGAGTTTTCTTTTGGTGATTAAGTGTTCTTAATGGTTTCACCTTGGTTGGGTCATCGACGGCATGGGAGACAAGGGAAGCATGCACCTCACTTTGTGGGACCTTCTGAGGTTTTTGGGAGGGTGGAAAAGTAACGTATCACATAGCACTTCCACCAAATCTAACGTCGATGCATAATGTGTTCCATGTATCATAGTTGAGAAATTATCTATTTGATTCATCTCATCTTTTGAACTAGAGTGATCTTGAGATCAAGCCTGATGTATCTTTGACTAATCAGCTAGTCAAGATACTTGATTCTGAGACCAAGGTACTTTATGGGATTACGATACCTTTAGTCCATGTTCTATGGAATCATGGTTTTTATTCTCATGAGGCATGTGAGAGGGAGGCACTGATGAGAGAGTAGCGATATCATCTTTTTGGCCTGGAAAATTATTCATAGGCTTTCTGGGGACATCATATTTTTATGGTGGGGAGGTTGTAACATTATGTTACCTTTAATAGGTAATTTTTGACTTTTTATAAGTCCCTATTCGGTCAAAATTCCTTAAAATAGTTTGTTGGGGTTTACTACAGGTTTCAGGATAGGCACATGTCATGTACCTGAATTACACGTTGTGTACTTGGATCTAGTTTTAGGTCATGAATGGGGAGGTCACGTCGTGAGTTGTTACACACCGTGTACCTAAATTACACATCATGTAGGTGATAAATATTGAATTTGTAACCCAAGTTGACAGGAATTTTGGTGAACTTATGCAGTGTGGCCTACATGATGTGACCCCATAGTATACGTCATGACTCGGCCCGCGCCAAGCTTAAAGCCTTGAATTTTTCTATTTCACTAAATCCATTTCATTTTAGACTTTATGGATCACAACCTAGAGAATTTATAGTGTGTTTTCTAGAGACTTAACTCCTTTTGGATCAAACCAAATGGCTTGGGATCTTCATTCTTCTTTCGGTGTGATTCCTAGTTAAGTGTTCCCCCTCATTATCCATGTTTCCCTCTTCCTATCCTCTTGTATTTTCAATGGATCATCTAGGAATTGATGGATCCATGCCTTGTGGTGTTGTATATTGCTACTAGGTAGAGTTTTGATGTCATCTAATCCAGTTTTCTTGTTGATAGGTGACATTGTGAGTGTCATTCTTCAGAAAAGAGGTTGGTGGTTCTATCCAGATTTTCCAAATTGATTATCCTTGTATTGCATGATTTATCTCAATTATTTATTTTAATTAAATTGCTTAATATTTCATTAAATTTATTTGATAAAAACCCAATTCCAATTAATTGGATGATTTGAAATGGGTTTGACACAGAAATATGGAAAACCCCCAATTCCATTGAATTGGGGTGGGTTTATGGAAATTCGCTGATTTAAATTGTAGAATTTAAATTGTGGATTAGATATAAATGATTTCAATTAAATTGGTGAATTTAATTATACAAATTAATTTCAAAATGTATTGAATTATTTTTGAATGCATTTAAAACTCATAAAATGTCTTAAATTATTTGAAAGAAACCCAATGGTTTTATCTTGTGAAAAAGGCATGTTTTTGAATAAAACCTATTTTGGTTTTAAATGGAAAGAAATTGTTGTTTTTGAAATGGAAGAACAAGATTGATTATATTTTAATCAGTCTTAATATAGTTATCACATCATGTAAGAGCGCATTCAAGCCTTAGGTAGTTAGTGAGTTATATGGGTACACTCTACGCTAAGACAACATTCTAAAACATTCATGCGGTGGGTCTCATCCCCGATAGGTTGGTTACAATTCTCCATTGGCTAGTGTCATAGGGATGTGTGTATACTAATTTTTCTAAATTCATATAGAGAGTATGTAATCCTATAGCTGGTTAACACTATCGTACCTTTTGAAAAAAGACTATGTTTCTCGCTTGTTTATTTATATTTGAGATATAAATGTATTCCAATGTTTGTAGGAACTTCTTTACATGCCATATGAATTTATATAAACTATTTTATATAAATAATTTACTTAGGTGATTATTTTAGGAATATTTAATCTCTTGTAAAGTAAATCATGTGCTTTAAATGAATTTTACATCATATCAAAACTACTTAGCATGTTTTGTTTAAATATACTTTTGAATTTCCAAACCTGTTTATTTTGAAAACTGGAAGATTTTGTATAGAGAATCTGTATTTGGAATCTGTTATGGAATCTTTTGTGGTATCCTACTAGGCTTAGGCTCACACTATACTTTTTCCTTCAGTTGTTTTTAGAATTTCTTATTTCAGGATAGAGCAAAGGGAATGGATCTATTGGAGGTGGATCCAGCTATTGATCTTTGGATGTGGTGAGTTGTGTCCTATTTAGTACTTCGTGTTGTAGTACTTTTTCATTTATTCCTCTATGTGTTCTGGTACTTCTACTCATAGTGGAGTTTTCCATTATATATGTATACTATCTTTTATCTTTTGCTTCTGAATTCATGTGAGAAAATCATTCCCACTTGAATGTTGAATAGAAACGTAGGACTTTTCATAAACACTAAGAATGCATTTCACGAACCATCTCGGTTATCGGGTTACCAGGGTACCTATGTTGGTTCTTGAAATTCATGCTTATTGTTTATGAAAATTCACTAGTTTCTATCCAAAATTTTTTAAAGTTTATTAAGTAGAGGTTTGAAACCATTTTCATTTTCAAGGAGTTAGTTTGGTATTTGAATGGTATGTTTTTAAACTGGAAGGTGTTTTCCCTTGATTTAAAATATTTAGGATATTTGGTCACTGTGGGGTTTTAATAATATTTTAAATGGAAATTGTGTAAAATGATTAGTTTCCAAATTTATATTTAAAGGTGACGTGATAAATATATATCAATCAATGATTTCCAATAGAATTTATAATGATGAAAAATGTCATGCAATTAAGAAATAAAATTGGAATGCTTAATCTTCACATCAATGTATTAGTTTTCTAAAAGAAGAAAAACCACAAAGTGAGACCCATGTTCATGACGATCCCATTGTGGATCATTCCCCCTTAGTGGAGGCTGTATTTCTCAATGTCGTTATGTGATGATTTTTTCATGGATGAAATAGAAGGGAATATTTCATATGAAGGTGTTGTGGGTGAGATGAGGATTATTTATATGATTTAAATATATTTTTATTCTTATCATTGTGTCTTATCGTTGGTATGATGTGATGTTTGAAATCATGTGAAAGTTAATCTCTAATAGAAGGATTTGATTCTTGTTACACATGTGTGGTTGAACATACAAGGTAGTTCCCTAGGATAATAATTCCATCCTATGGGTTTATTTTGTACTCAGTGACCCATGGGGACACTAAAATTTGATTTCTGGGTTTTACTAAGGGGCCCTTGATACACTATTTTTGATAATCCTTGGTCCTTCACCATTATTTATAGAGACCTAGTATTTTACCATGATAATTGTTCCTTTATAGGATATTAATGGGATCTCATTACATGAGTCGTTTGCATCCCCAAGTGGTTGACTATTTGGAAATGATTTTTGGTTGAGATAAAATTATTTTGATTCATTGTTTATGTGATTCCAATTAGTTTTTATATTTCATTTGGTTATTGTTTATGTTGACTTCTAAACTAGTTTCCAAATAGTATATGAAAAATGTTTTTAATATAGATGTACAATGTTTTTTTATAAAAATGAATTTTTAGAAAATGGAATTGAAATATGTGTGGATAGTAAACATGGTTTTGTTCTAAATAGATCTAAAAACCCTCTTTACATGGTTTTCAGAATGTTAAAAAAATGTTTTTGATTGAAATTATTTTTTAAAAAATAGTGTGGTTGTATTAAAATTATATCACAGATTTCTATTTGGTTCTGTTTATTCATGAACATGAAAAAACAAGTTTCATTATACTTTATGGTCACAATAGTATTTTATGGGTTTTAATATAAGTTTAATTCCATATAATCCTTGGTAAGGTCCTGCATGGAATGTGTCGATAACACCTTGTATATGCCATAATATTTGGGCATGAATGCAGTTCATATGTTTCACTTTTAGGTTACTATATTTGTTTTTAATAATGAGGTTTATGATAGTTTGAGGATGATCATGTGGATGTGGTGGGTGACCATGATTTACTAGTTATAGCATGATATGTTCATGTTTTTTTGGTTTTTGTATAGGTAAATTGGCCTTGTTGAATATAAATTTTCTTTTTTGATGTATATACTTATTGAGTGTGTTTTTAGTTTTATATTATAAACATATGTTCTTTAAATATTAATTATTTTGATGTTTTAATCATCAATCTTATGTTGTTGGTATATTATTATTTTATTGGTTTAAATGCTTTCTAATTGGAATTTTTAAAACAAATTAGAAAATTCCTTAATCCTGGGTTTTAGTAATTATCTTTTGGAATGGTTGTGGGATGGGATAGTTTGTTATAAATGGTATCAATTCTAGGTTTCTAGTTAGAGGATTATGTTATGGAATCACACTCTTCCTATCTGGGTGTGTCATGGTAGGATTGAAACTCCTTGATATATTATGAAATAATTATTTCATAAATAAATTTAATTTTCTATGATATCTTTCCATACATCCAATAATGACTTTCTTCAATATATTTCATAGTATTAAAATATGTGTTTTACTAAAAAACACCATGATATAATTATTATTCTTGAAATATTATAGTTTTCACCTATCCATTAGAATACAAGGCATAAACATGGCTAACTAATTTATCAAAATTTTTGGTTTACATATTATAAAATGAATTCTTTTGTTTTTAAAAAATTATAATAGAAAACAATAACCAAGTAAAAATGAAGTTAAGGTTTTCTGAAAAAATATATTTTTCTAAAAAGCGGGTGCATCATATTTTTTGAAATTAGTTTAAAATTATTTTTTTTTTCAATTTTCTAAAAAAATTGGAAAATAAACTTTATTTTCTAAATAATAATTTCAAAATTGTATTATGATGTTTTTTTATAATTTTTAGAAAAGATAAATCTTCAGGGAATAGTGAAAAATATTGGGTTTCACTAAGAATTATCATTTATTTTAATGAGTTTAAAAACATAAAAATTATTTAATTTGGTTTTCAATGTTAACTTAGTTCAATTATATATTTATTATTTAAAATTAGGTCATTGAGAAAAATTTATAAATGAATTTTTATATTAACACTCTCTATACTAATGAAAATATTCTCTTTGGAAATCCATTTATTCATTACATCTACAAGTTAAATTTTTAAAATAAATTCTAAAAATTTAATGAATTGAAATCCAAAAAATGGATTTCATATTTGGAATCATCATAATTAATATTATCTAATATGTTCAACTTATATTTTTATAATTTCTATCACCGCTAAACGTGTTCCTTATACTTTTCAATGGAAGGACACATGTTATGAGTACATAACAATACACAATACATAATGACATATGATAATTATGTTTGGGTTGTGAATATGGATTTTTTTACCACAATTTCATGAGTTTTATTATCATTATTATTATTATTAGTTTACAAATGATAGTAATGATAATAAATAAAATAGAATAAAATAAATGGAAATTCTTATCTCATTAAAACAAGTGAATATCTGGATATGGATAAACGACATCATATTTCCTCTTCTTAAAAAATGTTGTACTAAATGTTTACCTGAATAAGTTCACAAGAGACTTATTTATGGACATTGCATGAAGAATCTAATGAATCACATAACGAGTCATGGGAAAGGATGAGGCATTGAATAACTATTCATGTAAAGAGATGAGGAACCGTGTAACATATCATGTGAAGGGGATATGATACTGTAAGGGGTTCATAATCTCGCAATAATGAGGCTATGATCTCACGTATTTATATACCTCTTCAGAAGATCATGTAACTAATCCCATATCATTTTATTGCCTCTGCCTAGGAGGAGATTCAATTTCCGCATAGCTGGTTATGTGAATAATTGTGAAAAGAAACATGACCACTAAAGATAAAGATTGATATAATTTATTTGATGCATCGTGAAATCCAATCATGAATAATACTAGTGTCCCACTAGTGAATCATTTCAATATGATGGAATTATACACCATATTCATTCTTTATTTGTAATGCCCTGACCCCAGTTACCTAGAGTCGGTGCGTTATTACATAACATTGGTATGATCACAAAAGATCAAGTCTCAAAAGACCGATTATTTCAGTATCCTTGGAATCACTAGATATATTCATAAAGTTTACATTACATAATAAAGTGAAAAATACAACAACATCTTGTCTCCACATTCATATCCCCTTATACTATCTCTGAAGTTCATTCATAAAATACTTCTTCACATCCTGGGAAAAATAAAACATTGAAAGGGGTGAGCTTAGATGCTCAGTAAGGATAACAATATAGCAGAAACTTTCATAAATAAGCATAAACATTTAAGGCAATGTATAACTAAAACAAAAGCCTTTTAAATATGAACTTCAGCATAATATGGCAAAGACAAAATGAAATAAATCCATTTAATTATTCACATGGATATTCTACTAGTCGAATAATCACTTGCAATATCAATAACAACTTTCATAATGATGGAATGCATAATGCCAGACTATCATAACCACATAGTCAAGGCCTTGTTCTAAGACTAAAAATAAGATTTTGTCAAGGCCTTGTGCCAAGAAACTAGTTTGTCTCATGATACCTACCGATGCATCGAGGAGCTATAGCGGGCTCCACCCATAACTTATTAAGTCCAATGCATTCCTCATATGAACAGGTTTAAACATAACATAAACATTCGTATTAAAACTATCATAAAAAATGTCAATACTTTATCCATAAAACATGAATGGTATAAAGACAACACACCCACATTAAAACATATCACAAAAACTTCAATACAATATGGACATTTTGTATAATAATAAATCACATTCAAATAATCTTAAAATCCATAAAAGGATGTTGACATAGATGAAATCAAAACTATTTGAGAGAAATATCACTTTTTTTAAATCATTTAAAAGTCACATAATTATAAAATAAAACATTTAATTTGAAAATATTCTTATAATATTTTAAGGGAAGCTATGACGATTTTATAACGGCGGAAAATAGCCGCACCCGCCATATAATTTAAAAAATACATTCTTACCTTAATTTTATTGAAAAGGATAAAAAGGACCTTGTTTGGAAAATGACAGAAAGATTCCTTTATAAACTTATTATAAAAAGTCAATAAGGGTATAAAATACTTTAACCCATAGTCTGTAAAATAGTAATAATTATTTGAAATACATTTTAAAGAAACATGAATGTGGATGATAAAGTGGTCCCAGAAGATAATTACGTATAAACAACCTCGGATAATGAAGAGATTGTGAAATAAACCCTTACCTAGTACTTTTACTTGGTAGAGGGTAGTTTAAAATCCTGTATAATGGTGAAATAATTGTTATTAAATTATTCAGGAATCATATACATTAATATGATATCATATATGATCTATTAATATTACTTTGTTAATAATATCTTAGTATTATCGTCATTTCGGGTGTTAACTTACTCATTTTCTTTTATATGTTTTGTTACATAAGTCATGTTTTTTATGGATAAGTTGTATCTTATTCATATACAGGATGATATAAATTCCTTAAACATTATTTTTAATCATCAAATGAGAATTATACTTGCATGGATACGATGGGGAATGAATCTCATCACGTTCGTGGAGATGGTAGTCCGTACGTACGCACGAGCAACAATATCATTATTTTGATATTAAAATAATATATAATTTAATATTATATCATATATACAGAATCATTATCATGTTATATTTATTATTTAATTTAATTACACATCATTATTATACCCATCGAAATAATAATGTTTTGAATAACAATTACACCACGACGTGGAGACGGTAAGCCGTACATACGCACGTATGGTGACATGTCATTCAATGGGTGGATAGAATAATGAATATGGTTGTGACATATTTATAATAACATAAATTTATATAGAATATACTAGATATATTATTTTATAATTGGAATAACAAAGAAAGAAGAAGTTGAAGAAGAAAGGAACTTGAAAGGGGGTGGTGAAAACATTACCTCTACTTCGGGTTCTTCCTTTTGATTTGATCAAAAGGGCTATATAGGTTGGCTTTATGATCGGACTAAGGCCTCTAGGTTGAAGTTATGGAAGTTGAGAGAATATTTGGGAAGGTTTTGGCATAACTAAAAGTCTTTTAAGGTATTAATTTGAGAGATGAGGGAGTGCCATTTTATAAGAGGGGTGAGGGGCCCCTTTGTAAAAGTTAGAAATATTATTTTATAATAAATTCATATTCGGTTTATAATGGCTCAAAAGTGTATTATTTAAATTTTAAGGTGGGGATGGGTCGAAATAATTTCAACCAATATATTTTATATATGTTTGGGTCATTATATTAACCTTATCATTTATATTCAACTCTTAGTGAAATATTTTGACATTTACCATGTCTTTTTTATTTTCATATTATAATAAACGTACTATATACTTTCAATCGACCCCCATGTGTTCCGTTAATAATAAAACTATCATTATATAATTCCTTTGGCCAAACATTGTTTTTTTTTTGAATAGAATATCAATTAATAATATAATATTTTTTTAAAAAACTCTTTTATGTCAATTTTGATACTATTGAGTATTTTGTTTTTGATAAATTCATAACAGCATTATTACTTCGACCAAAATTTATATAAACAATCCTAATATGTCATATTAACCTAAAAATTATTTAAATTCATAAAAAGTACCAAATTACATTTATTTAGGTATTTATATTATCAATTATCTTAATATTTCATTAATACAGTAATTACTGCATCATCATTGTGTCATAAATAAATTACATTATTTAATGTATAAAAATTATAAATAAAATACCATTATTTATGGAATCTTTTTATATTTCTAATTAATATTTATAAACGAATTTATCTTATGTATATCCATATATTAAAAATGTAGTAGTTATTAAACATTGATTTTAACTCTTTTAACTCTTCTTTGAATTAAATAATAATAAATGTACTAATCTAATCCAAGTGGACCAAAATGATAATATTTTATTATTAAGGTTATTTTTGGTCTAGATACACATGTAAAATAGAATTATTACATGTGTTAGGGTAATATTAAGATCATTTTTACCCTTAATTTCCCTATTTACTTTTAACCGTGATAAATAAAAGTAAAAATTACTATTCACCAAAAATTATTTTTATCTTATTGAACCACATTTTACTCCTTGATACTAACTGTGTCTCTTTTATTTTCGAAATTCCACTCATAGAATTGGAAAAATTATGTTTTATGTGAATTTTCAAATTCTCTTAGGAGGTGGGTAAAAGACGGTGAAAAGTTCAATAAAATTTTTATATATCTAAAATTATTCTAAACTAACTCCAATGAATTTCATTGAACTTATATAGGTATTATGTATCTGTTTTGACCTTAATTAATTTTAAATAAAATAAATTATTATTTAAATAAAAATTTAGTTTTAAACTATAACTTAGTGTTTTTTCACTATTCATCAAAAATTGAATGTTTTCAGAAAAATACCGAAAATTAACCCTAAGAGAATTTTGATATTATGAATCCAAAAATAAAGTCCATTTTGAAGGATAAAATTTATAAAATTTCAAAAAGTGGGTATCACTATTCATAATGGCTAGTTTGGTTGGTTGTGGTGTGTGTTAGAACTTGAAGTTGCGTACAACACAATCTACTGTATTATTCAAACAGAAGCGTACCGTGGAAGCCTGGGGTGTTACATTCTCCCCTCCTTCAAATAATTTTTTCCTCAAAATTTCTATAATACTACCACATGAAAAGACTTGGGTGGTTCTTCATCATAAGTTCCACGGGTTCCCAAGTTGCCTCTTCAATCTTATGGTCTCTCCATAGAACTTTTACCAGATGAGTCGTCCGGTTTCTCAGCACTTGTTCTCTTGTATCAAGAATCCTAAAGGGCTATTCGCAATAAGACAGATTAGGTTCCAGTTCTAATTTCTCATAGGTGAGTACATGCGTTGGGTCAGACATGTATTTTCTCAACAGTGATATGTGGAACACATCGTGAACTTTGGAGAGATTTGGCAGCATTGAAAAGCGGTAATATACAACACCAATTTGGTCTAGAATTTCGAAAGGTCCGATGTACCTTGGACTCAATTTACCTTTATTACCGAAATGTATAACTCCCTTCCATGGAGATACCTTCTAAAAAACCTGATCTCCTACCTAAAATTCCAAATCCTTCCTTCGATTATCAGCATAGCTCTTCTGCCTACTTTGAGATGCTTTGATGTGGTTTTGGATTACCTTTGCTTTTTTCATCATTTCCTCCACCATTTTTGGGCCTATGAGTTTTCTTTCACTAACGTCATCCCAACAGGTTGGTGTGTGACATCTTTTTCTGCACAACGCTTCATATGGTGCCATCCGAGTATTTGAATGGAAGCTATTGTTATAGGAAAATTCCACCATAGGTAAATATTGATCCCGAATACCCAAAAAGTCATGTGAGCATGATCTCAACATGTACTCCAAGGTTTGAATAGTCCATTCTGATTTTCCATCTGTTTGAGGGTGGTAGGCAGTGTTTAAACGAAGTTTATCATCCAAGGCCTTCTGAATACTCTTCCAAAATCTTGAAGGAAAATAGGGATCACGATCAGAAATAATCGATAGGGGTACTCCATGAAGTCTCACAACTTCATTAATATATAGTCTTTCTAGACGTTCCAGTGGTAGATATTCTCTTATAGCAAGAAAATGTGCTGACTTGGTAAGACGATCAACAATAACCCATATCTCATCGTTCTTTTTTGGAGTCTTTAGTATCCCCATGACAAATTCCATCGTAATACTGTCCCATTTCCACTCCAGTATGGGAAGAGGTTGAAGGACTCCTTTAGGATGTTTCCTTCCAGCTTTCACTTGTTGAAAAACCATACATCCTGACACAAAATCAGCAATCTCCCTCTTCATGTTGTCCCACCAAAATTTTTCCTTCAAATCTCTATACATTTTGGTGTTCCCAGGGGGTATAGAGAAATTGGAGCTATGAGCATAATCTAACAATTACCTTTTCAGATCACGTATATCGAGAACACAAAATCTCTTCCCAAATTTAAATATTCCTTCTTCATAAACAATGTCTATCAATCTCCCATCATTCACAACATTAATATTCTTTTGAAATTCTTCATCATCGGTCTGAGAACTCTTAATCCTTTCTAGTAAAGATGGTATGGAAACCATTTGAAAAAGTTTTGAAGTTTCACCTTCCATGGTGATTCCCATATCCAAATTTACTAGATCCATGAAAAATGGATCCCTTTCAACTCTCATCATGTTCAAAAATCCATGATATTTTCTGCTCAAAGCATCTGCCACCTTATTTTCTTTCCCCAGGTGGTAGTGTATCGTGCAATCATAATCCTTGAGTAGTTCAAGCCATCTCCTTTGCCTCATGTTGAGTTCTTTCTGTGAGAAAATGTACTTCAAAATCTTGTGATCAGTATAAATCTCACATTTTTCACCATATAGATAATGTCTCCATATCTTTATAGAGAAAATTATAGCAGCTAACTCAAGATCATTAGTAGGATAGTTTTGCTCATGAATTTTTAGTTATCGTGATGCATAGGCAATAACCCTATCATTCTGCATAAGGAGACAACCAAGTGCTTTCTTTGAAGCATCACTATAAATAACAAACCCATCATTCCCCGATGGTAGATTCAATATAGAAGCATTGAATAATCTTCTCTTATGTTCTTCAAAACATTCTTCACACTCTTTTTTCCAAAAAAAATTAACCCCTTTATGTGTGAGCTTTGTTAATGGGTTATCCAATCAGGAAATGTTCTGGACGAAATGCTGATAATAACCTGCTAATCCAATAAAACTATGTACCTCAGTTATACTCGTCAGTGCATGACATTATTGGATTTCCTTGGTCTTATAAGGAGCAACCGAGATTCCATCTTTAGAGACAATATAGCCAAGAAAAGAAATCTCATGAAGCCAGAATTCACACTTGCTAAACTTCCCAATAATTCATGTCTTCTAAGAGTCTTCATGATAATGCGCAAGTGATTTTTATGATATTTGTAGCTTTGGGAGTATACCAAGATATCATCAATAAATACCACCACAAAATCATCGAGATATTTCTTGAAAACTCTATTTATTAGATCCATGAATACAAAGGGTGCATTAGTCAGCCCAAAAGGCATTAATATAAACTTATAATGCCCGTACCTAGTTCGAAATGCTATCTTCATAATGTGTTCCTTATCCACACACAACTGATGGTATCTAGATCGAAGGTCAATCTTTGAAAATTATTAAGGTCCATGCAGTTGTTCAAATAAATCATCAATGCGAGGTAGGGGATACTTGTTCTTTATTTTTATAGCATTGATTTCCCTGTAGTTGATACATAACCTCATAGATCCATCTTTCTTCTTAACAAAAAGGATAGGTTCTCTTCATGGAGAAACACTAGGGATAATAAATCCCCTATTACTCAATTCCTCTAGTTGATTCTTTAGTTCAACTAATTCCACAGTGGCCATTCTATAAGGGGTCTTTGATATGGGCCTTGATCGAGGAACTAAATCAATGGAAAACTCAATTTCTCATTTTGGATGATGTCTAGGTAAATCTTCTAGAAACACATCAACATATTCTCTTAAAATAGGTACATCCTATATCAGAACATTACTTTCCTTACCCACAGTTATTTCATTCTCTTCCTCCCACTAATTGAATTTAGTTGAGCTACTGGGGGTGGATCTAAGTAAGAATAAGGTGGTGACGATTATGCTCTAAAGATAAGGTGTTCTTTATCATCATTATCAAAAATTATAACCTCTTTCTTCTTACAATAAATCTTCACATCATGGTCCGAAAGCCAATCCATACTGAGGATTATATCAAACTCAATCATAGGTATGAATATGAGATAAGAAGATAAAGAACATTTATATGCCCTAATGGGAACAAATCCACAGAACTTTGTAGAAATGATACTTCCCTTAGGAGTTTTAACTGACAACTCCCTTGTTAAATCAAATTGAAAATACCTAATTTTATTATAAAATTGGGAAGATATGAAACAATGCGATGATTCAGAATCAAATAATGCATTTGATAAACTTGAGGAAACCATTAAATTACCTACCACCACATCTTTCGGAGCTTCTACCTCAGCAGTATTGATTTCATAATCTTGGACTTAATCCCTTGGAATTTTCTAAGGTAAGTTATCCTGATGCTTAGGACATTCATTTTCATAATGTCCCATCTTGATGCAGTTGTAGTATTAAACGTCAGTAGCTTCTTTCTTTCCCATGCAATCACGATCTTGGTGGCCTTTTTCACCACACTTGTAACAGACTCCCATTCCCTTCAAGAAAGTAATAGGGTGTTTCATCCCACATTTACTGCAGGACGAATAATAAACTTTTTCCTTCTTCCCCTTATTTCCATTCCCAGATTGATCAAAATATCTATTCTTCTCTTGCTTTTCTTTAAAGTAATAAGAGTTAGAGAATTATTTTTCTATCTTGATAGCACATGAGATAATATATTCGTACAACGAGAAGGTTTGTGAGACTAATGCTCGATGGAGAAATGGTTTTAACCCATCAAAGAAACGATAAATCTTACTTCTTGGGTTACGTATATAATCTACAGCATACCTTTCTAACATTGTAAAGTTATCCTCATACTTTGCGACATTCTTATCCTCCTTTTGTCTTAGACAAAGAAATTGCCTTTCCATATTTTCTCGATGGTCACGAGGAAATTATTTTTCTAAAAACAGATCTCTGAACTCCCTTTATTCCATATTTGATACTTCATCATCTTCCTTCGTGTTTTTAATCAATGACCACCATTGATCAGCATCTCTAGTGTGGCGGTAAACTGCCATGATAACTTTTTCCCTTTTACTACTCCCCAAAGCCTAAAATATTTTATCGAGGGAACTTATCCATTGCTCGGCTACCAATGGATTTGTACTCCCATTGAATGTTGGTGGATATTTCCTCATGAAGTGATCTAACATTGATCCTCCATGCTTCGGATCAGTGTGCTCCATATGGGTAAGGTTATTATTCATAACCTGAGTGAGTTTTCCCAATATAGTGATTAGCTGATCAGCACTAGTTGTATCACCAACTCCACTATAATTATCTTAAACAGGAGGGAAATCCCTACATTGAGTGCGTGCATTGATACAGTTTCCATTTCCTCCATTATCCCCCATTTCTAAACAATGGCATAAACTAGATCAGTTTATGAATCAAAATACATAATTCCATACTTGTAAAACACTTAACATAAATTGAACTATTTATGGATATAACCCATAATCATAAAAATGTTTTCATTAAGGAAGTATATACTCATAATCCCTTAATAATGGTTTGTAAAGAAAATGAGAATTATCCTAAGCATATCCCCCTGGAGTGTCGTAACCAAGAGTGCAGCAAGGCCCATTGTCGTGCACCAGTTCTCATTCGAGTCTAGCTCAAAGTGGTGTTTTAGGGTTTTACCCCTAGGTACATCTATTCCAGAGCTGCCTCTACCTGCTCATATCCAGACAGGGATGTATTTCTTAGAAAACTCACAAAATCTCTACAATACCAAAATTCTAGGAAGTTCTCCTATACAAATCTTCAAAGTCTATCTTAGGGCTATGTCCTCTGACCAGAGTTTATCTAAATATATCTTCTAATGTTTGTACTAAACTTCCTCTAATACCAACTATAACGCCCCGACCCTAGTTACCCAGAGTCGTTGTATTATTACATAACATTTTCAGGATAAAAAAAGATCAAGTCTCGAAAGACCGATTAGTTTAGTTGACTTGGAATCACTAGATACATTCACAAAGTTTACATTACATCATAAAGTGAAAACTAAAACAAAATATTGTATCCATAGTCATATCCCCTTATAATATCCCTACAGGTCATTCATAAAACACTTCTTCACATCCTAGGAAAAATAAAACATTGAAAGGGGTGAGCTCAGATGCTCAATAAGGATAACAATATAGAGGAAACCATCATAACAAACCTAAACAATTAATGCAATGTATAACTAAAACAAAACCCTTATAAACATGAACTTCAACATAGTATGAAAAATATAAAATGAAATAATGCCATTTACTTATTCACATGGATATTCCACTTGTTGAATAATCACATGAAATATTAATAACCACTTTCATAATGATGTAATGCATAATGCCAGACTATCATAACCACATTGTCAAGGCCTTGTGCCAAGACTACAAATAAGATTTTGCCAAGGCCTTGTTCCAAGACACTAGTTTGTCTTATGAGACCTACCGATGCACCGAGAAGCTATAGCGGGCTCCACCCATAACATATTAAGTCCAATGCATTCCTCATATGAATAGGTTTAAACATAACATAAACATTCGTATTAAAACTAGCATACAAAATGTCAATACTTTATCCATAAAACATGAATGGTATAAAAACAACACACCCACAGTAAAAAATATCACAAAACCTTCAATACAATATAGAAGTTTTGTATCATATAAAATCACATTCAAATAAGCTTAAAATCTATCAAAGGATGTTGGCATAGATGAAATCAAAACTATTTGAGTGAAATAATTCTTTTTTTAAAATCATTTAAAAGTCACATAATTATAAAATAAAACATTTACTTTGAAAATATTATTATAAGTTTTTAGGGGAATCTTATATGATTTTATAATGGTGGAAAATAGTCGCACCCACCGTATAAGTTAAAAAAGACATTCTTGCCTTAATTCTGCCGAAAAGGATAAAAAGGACCTTGTTTGGAAAACGACAGAATGATTCCTTTATAAAATTATTATAAAAAGTCAACAAGGGTACAAAATACTTTAACCCATAGTCTGTAAAATAGTAAGAATTATTTTAAATACATTTTTAAGAAACATGGATATGGATGATAAAGAGGTTCCAATAGATAATTACGTATAAACAACCTCAGATAATGAAGATAATGTGAAATAAACCCTTACCTTGTACTTTTCCTTGGTTGGGGGTAGGTTAAACTATAGTATAATGGTGAAATAATTGTTATTAAATAATACAATAATAATATAAATTAATATGATATCATATATGATCTTTTGACATTGCTTTGTTAATAATATCTTAGTATTATTGTCATTTCGGGTGTTAACTTACTCATTTTATTTTATATGTTTTGTTACATAAGTTGTGTTTTTTATGGATAGGTTGTATATTATTCATATAAAGGATGATATCAAGTCCTTAAACATTATTTTTAATCATCAAATGATAATTATACTTGCATGGATACGATGGGGAATGAATCTCATCGCGTTTGTGGAGACGGTAGTCCGTAAGTACGCACGAGCGACAATATCATTCTTTTGATATTAAAATAACATATAATTGGATATTATATAATATATAAAGAATAATTATCATGTTATATTTATTATTTACATGAATTACACATCATTATTATACACATCCAAATAATAATTTTTTGAAAAAAAATTACACCACGACGTGGAGACGGTAAGCCGTACGTACGCACGTATTCTGACATGTCATTCAAAGGATGGATAAAATAATGAATATGGTTGTACAATATTTATAATAAAATCACAGTATTTATTAGATAATGGATATATTATTTTATAATCGGAATAACAAAGAAGGAATAAGATGAAGAAGAAAGGAACTTGAAAGGGGGTGGTGAAAACATTACCTCTACTTCGGGTTCTTCCTTTTGATTTGATGAAAATGGATCCTTATATTGGCTTTATGATCAAAATAAGGCCTATAGGTTGAATTGAGGGAATCGTAGAGAATATTTGGGTAGGGTTTGGCCGAACTAAAAGGCTTTGAAGGTATGAATTTGAGAGAAGCAGGAGTGCCCTTTTATAAGAGAGGTGAGGGGCACCTTTGGAAAAGTTAGAAATATTATTTTATATTAAATTCATATTCGTTTTATAATGGCTCAAAAGTGGATTATTTAAAGGTTAAGGTGGTGATGGGTCAAAATCCTTTCAACGAATAGATTTTAGACAGATTTGGGTCACTATATTAACCTTATCATTTATATTTAACTCTTAGTTAAATATTTTGACATTTACCATGTCTCTTTGTATTTTTATATTATATGGTTAATAAACTTACTATAAACTTCCAATAGACCCCCAAGTGGTTCATTAATAATAAAAATATCATTATATAAGTCCTTTGGCCGAACCTTATATTTTTAGGAATAGAATATCAATTAATAATATAATATTTTTTAAAAAAACATTTTTATATCAATTTTGACACTATTGGGTATTTTGTTTTTGATAAATTCATAACAACATTATTACTTTGGAAAAAATTTATATAAACAATACTAATATATCATATTAACCTAGAGAATTATTGTAATTCATAAAAAGTCTCAAATTACATTTATTTGGGTATTTATAATATCAATTATCTTAATCTTTCATTAATACGGTAATTACTGCATCATCATTGTTTCATAAATAAATTAAATTATTTAATGTCTAAAAATTATAAATAAAATACCATTATGTATGAAATAATTTTATCTTTCTAATGAATATTTATCATCGAATTTATCTTATGTATAACCTTATATTAAAAATGTTTTAGTTATTAATCATTGATTTTAACTATTTTAACTCTTCTTTGAATTAAATAATAATAAATATCATAATCTAATCCAAGTGGACTTAATGATAATATTTTATTCCTAAGGTTGTTTTTGGTCGAGATACACTTTCCAATAGAATTAGGACATGTGTTAGGGTAATATTAATATCATTTTTTCCCTTAATTAACCTATTTACTTTTAACCGTGGTAAATAAAAGTAAAAAGTTACTATTCAAAAAAACAATTTTCATCTTATTGAACAACATTTTACTCCTTGATATTAATCGTGTCTCTTGGATTTTTGAAATTCCACTCACATAAGCGGTAAAATTAATTTTTATGTGAATTTCCAAATTCTCCTAGGAGGTAAGTAAAAGACGGTGAAAAGATTAATAAAATTTTTATATATCTAAAATTATTCTAAAGTAACTCCAATGAATTTAATTGAACTTATATAGGTGTTATGTATCTATTTTGATGTTAATTAAATTTATATAAAATAAATAATTATTTATATAAAAATTCGTTTTTAAACTATAACTCAGTGTTTTTTTATTATTCATCAAAAATTGAATGTTTTTAGAAAAATACAAAAAATTCACCCTACGCTAATTTCGATATTCTGAATCCAAAAATAAAATCCATTTTGAAAGATAAAATATATAAAATTTCAAAAAGTGGGTATCACTATTCATTACAGCTAGTTTGGTTGGTTGTGGTGTGTGTTAGAACTTGAAGTTATGTACAACACATGCTACTGTATTATTCAAAGAGAAGGGTACTGTGAAAGCTTGGGGTGTTACATTATTCATGTGAAAATTATAAGATCCATACAACACATTATATCTTTGTGTGAAGAGAATATATATTCCGCATATGGGTGTTTCGAGAATGAGAATTGATTTTATTGTGAGATTCTACCACAAGATCCCATTTATGCATTTTAATAAGGATTTTAACATTATGTAAAGCCATCATGGGAACCCCTAGTTATGCCACACAATCATGAAAATTGTCTTATGTGATGAGATCATGCAACGAATTGAAATTTTTAACCATTCACCTTTCATTATGAATCAGAATCGATCGTGAAAACCCAATCATGGATTGTATTCTAGAAAAATAATATTTTTTCATCTTTATATTATTTGAAAATGAACCCTTGATCATGAAACTCTTCACTAAAAATGTGGGAAATCAACCATGACATGGGAACCCTTATCCATGAATCCTTGATATGCACCTATTTATGAAACTGTAACCCTTGGTTTAATGACAACGTTTTGTGGTGTAAGATGTTGGCCACATACCCTTTCCCGATACAGTTTTGATATGACCCATTGATCATGTGATGTAATCATATTCATTTGATTTTATGATCCCCTTTATATTATCTCATGACACATCAAACTTCATGTGGAAGGAATATGGGTCCATACCCAAGCATAAGGATCATCCATGATGTTTTCCACACACTATTGCAAGAACCATTATAAATCGTGTGAAGGATTCCTTACCAGATATTACAATCATGTATCTTTTCAAATGGTAGATGCCTAAAAATAATAGAAAAACCATTTAAAATTAAATAATTGAAATATGAATAATGTGGAGAACAAATGTAGTAGTTTATATCCAAGTAGTAAGCTAATGTTTTTTTACAACCACATGAATCCTTATGTGAAAAGTACTCTTTATCATGTAAGATCATGTTGGCATGTCACCTTCATCATGGAAAGGGTCTTGGACATTTCCATTTGATTATCCATTTCCCATTTGGGTCTATAGATAAAAATAATTGATGTCCATAATAATTCTCGCATGCCACCACATGACCCATTATTATTCAAACGACACATTTCGGCCAGGGAGATTGGTTTTCTTCAATAAATCTCACACAACATCACGAGTTCCATAGTCCTTGAAGAATAAATATGTAATGAAAATAAGGAAAGGATAAATATTCTTATACAGAAAGGATATTTTATCCTTTACATGAAAGAGGTCTTATACCCTAGACAATTACCATCGATCATGTGATCCCACCTCAACATGACATCATGATCTCGAAAAGGAAATTATACATGATAACCTGATCTCACAAAAGATACATTGAAAATACTACATTTTTTTTATTTCCCCAGATGAATCATCTTAGATCATACAAAATCCACTCCATATTCATCATGAACCCATGAATACCCATAGTCATGTTAGAATGAACTTGTGGAGGCCTTTGTACATGTCCTCATCATAACAAGAAATAAATTTCATTATCATGGGAAACATAAAAATTAAAAATAGGGGGAATTTTCCTAGTCGCTATCATCTTCGGTAACCATGGATGACCCACGACATGAGCTTGTAGAGGTCATGACACCAAAACATTTCACTGAATCCAGCTCAAATATGTGTGATATGTGTAAGGAAAAGAGGAATATAACTAGATTGGAGAAGCCTATAAATATTTTCCCCTTAGCAAAAAAAAATTATTGATGAAACCTGAGAGCATAGGAGAATACTTCTCAGAGTGGCTAGTCATGAGATAGAAAAGGTCTTTTCTAGGTAAAATATGAGGAATTAATTAAAGGATCACATGAAATGAATAGGTTATTTATGTGATCACTCTATAAATCAAGTATAAAATTTTTTGGCAAGTCATTTTAATCATGAAATGGAGGTCCCCCATGTCAGTTGGGTCACACGAAACCAATAATATTCCATCAATGAACAAACATGAGGCTCATATTCAATAATTTATAGATTAAAGACTAATAAAGAAGGGAGAATTATGTGAGGACAAATATGATGATCTTCATTTGATTCTCATGAACAACCCAAACCATGTAAAAACATCTGGACATGCTAACCAAATCATTGGATGACCCTTCAACGTGCAACTTGGATCATGTGATGTCCATCGTACATGTAAAAGAAAGTCATTAGACACTGTTTTGGAATTCCACCTAAGTATTGTGAAGTCCTATTTGAATTCTAGTCAAATCATATGATGACCTCCAGAAGTTTGTACCAAGTTGTGTGTTGATACTGAGACATGATATTTATGTCTCACGATGACACCAGGACAAGTATTACAGCTCATGTAATACCTTTCGAACAAGTCAATATGAATCATTCTATTTTTTGAGAATGTCTTTAGATCCTCAAACATATCAGGTAGAAAACAATAACAAGTCACACGATTCCCTTCAGGCATGACACTAAATTCTTTTGAAGTCCTCTAGGAATTTCATATTGGTATTATGATGTTGTTCATATATGTCTTTCAAGTCATTTGAAACCCCATTGGCATAGTTTTCATGATCATGAAACACCCTCATGGCATTATTTCCTTGATTATACGATTGCCTGTATACATTCCATTCAAATTATATGATATCCCTTGGACAAGTCAGCTGGATCATGATATCATCCTTATAAATTTTTGTTAACAAACTATGGGTTTTCCAAAAATCCCAAGTTGTGTCAAGAAAACAACCAAGGCATGTCAGGAAGACAATAATCACACATCAATATTGCAACTCAGACATATCATACAGGTCATGTCAGGAAGAAGACACAGAAATGTCATGAATCCATCTCAAGACATGACAACATTCTCCAGTGGATATATTTAGTCATACACCTAGGAAAAAAGGACTATGAGAACTCTAATTCCTACCATAACTTGAATTCATAGGATATATTTCTATGGATTAAGCTCTAATGGTAATTTAACTCTGTGAAGACCCCTACATGTCTCAAATATTCTAACCATAATTACTCAATCCCTCCCATGGTCTTATCATTCATCCTCAACCACCAGTATATTGAGAGGGTAACTAAAGTATGTTGACTCTAATTCCTACCATAATTGAGATACATAGGACACATTACTAAAGCCCAAGGTCCAAATAAAATAATCCATTTATGATGACTCAATTATTTTTTCCCAAATCCATATGAAGGTAGACTAGTTAATTACTACCCATTTCTTCTCACGCTAAACATGGCTCATGTGGGCTTAGGTATTTTCAATTGTCAGATTATATGAATGATAAAACTCTACAATCTATGGAAACCAAAATTTCTAAGCCCTAATTGGAATCATGTTATGGAATCCCCTATACAATAGAATCCACCCTTGGGTAGGCCCTGGGGGAATGATTGAACTACGATGACTCTGATTCCTAATACAACTAGGATATGTAAGATTCCTTCTTAGGGATCAATTCCAACATTTGGTTCCTTTGTTACATCATATAAATTATTTCCCCATGATATTAAACAATATAATTTCAACAAACTACATGGTTTTTTATTCTTATTAAAAATAAGTTACATAGGATTCCTCGTAACGGTTGTATTCCGTCCTCAAGATACTAATCGATTCCTTAGATGGAAGTAATCACTGGAGTTCCTGGTTATATGTCATGAAAATATGAATAGCTAAAAATTAATGGGAAATGTATGAATATCCTTGGATATATACATATGGACTCAAAAATAAACCCCCCATACACATGGAAGGGTTAAAAAATTTGTCATTTTGACTGGGTCAATTCTCTTGTATTGGTTTCAGGAAGAGATTCAAAAACATATGTTAAATCTAAAATATAATAATGAGGTAGGATAAATTCCCCCAAAAAGGGTTTGATGAGCCCAACCCCTCATCCTCTCAACCAGTGTTAGTTACTATGTGCCATTGGTTCTTAACATGGAATTAACTACATACCTCTGGAAAGAAAGTATATACTTAGTTATGGATGTGGGAAAAGATGGGAGTATCTATTAAAGAATAACACAGTGAAACTGAAGTGAATGATTGTATAGAAATAAACCCCCCCCCCCCCCCCACAATCAACTATTGGAAAAAACATAACATTCATTTTCTAGTGAAACAATAATGTTGAAAATGATGTGGATCTATCAAATAAAAAAGGTTGGGTTGACCAAATGTTGCTATAGTTCTCATAAAATAAGTACATTCCCTCTATGACAAGTCCACGCTAGTAAAATAGTCAAACTAAGAATAAAAAAAGGACAATTATATACACATAAATATCTTATTGATCATGTATCATGCCTATGTGGATCACTGATTTGAGACCTTGTTCCATGTTGTTTTTGTGATTGTAGATTCTGCCCTAAAAAACTCCTGCACGATCATGTCTTAATCTATAGAACATTAATTAAATTCATCTATGAAAACAACCCTTTGGAGTTGCAGAATAACCTAACCCACCTGAAATCTCTTGTGTTGGGTGGATAATGAAATGGTCTTGGAATACCATCAACACACTACAATCCCAGCCCTTGAGGCTACATGTAAGGTTGTCCAGATGTTTCTACAAATTAGCATGCACTGTCCAAAGAAAAATTCCTTGAAACTGGTGGCACTAGATGCCACCTCCAATCAATTCAGAAGATTATACATGGAGTATGAAAATTGACACCATTAGTATCTGATGAAATTGGGTCATGAAGTCAACTATGAATCTCTTATAATTCAGGATCTTCTTAGGAGTGTTCCTATCAACCTCCGTCTCCAACGCCATCCCACATTTTTTCTGTAGATTATTACTAAGGGGAAAACCCAGAAAATTTACACATATGAAACCCATGTATGGGAACAAAAAAAAGACGCACTAGGTGTGGAAATATTTGGATAACCAAGTGTGGGATCATGTACCCACTTTCACTGAAGAATCCCACTAGCATATTCTGTCAGTAGCTAGTGAGTAGGATCAAATTCCTTCTCACATAGAGAATGTATGTGGTAATATTCCCATAGAAAGAATGGAGGATTCACATATTGTTATAACCATCTAAGTACCCCATCAAAATATTCTAATAAAAAAAGGTTCACACAGGTGGGTTCATATCCCTGCTTTAATAAGAGACACTTACTAGTATATATGGAGACCAAAAATGTGTGTTCCTACATTCTTGCGTACAATTTTAAAAAATGTAATTTCATCTTAGAAATAGGTGGATAAATCCACCGCCATATTATTTCACTATTATAGATAGATAAATAGACGTATATTCATATCTCTACTAATAGGGAAGCAAAAAACTTTGATAAGCATAGATAAGTGGTTTCTCTGGAGAAAGAAAAAATGTTTCTCATGCCTATAATGATTATCAGCATATTCTAGTAATGGATGAGGCCCTAGGTAGGGCTCATATTCTTGATCCTATCAGGACACACAAATTTAGTGTGGAAAATGACATGTAACTTTCATAAATTCTTGTTGAATATGGGAAACAACATAATATAAAGGTACATAGTCGAGATCATGTCCCCACTCCAACTGGGGCTCACCAAGTGAGAGTGACACCTACCTCAGGACAAAATCCTATCCTTATAGAAAAATATTAGTGTAATATTCCAAAATCACAAGATCAGGATCATATCCACATGCCAATAGAGGCCCACCATGTGAGAGTTGTACATACCTTGGGTCATGCACATATCCTTATCAGTGAAGAAACATGGAATATTCTAGGATCTCACAAAATCTAGGCTCATACTCATACTTCCCCTGATGAACAACTTTCCCAGTATCTTTCAAATGAAATACAGGATGAGGTTCACATTCCTTCTCAAATTTTGGATGTACATTAGAATATCCTATATGGGAATGAATATTTGAACCTAGATCATATTCCTATTCTCACAAGGGTAAAACAACATATTTTGGAAACCGCCCATAGGTAGGCTCATATTCCTACTGATAATGGGGAATCTCAATGTCATAATCTAGAAAATTATAATAAGTGGATTCATATTCCCATATCTTTATATATTTATCAATATATTCCAACCACCATATTAAATTAGTCATGTATCCCTATAAAATTCCAAAAGGTAATTCAGAATATTCCATCCATGACGCAAAATGAGGAACATATCCCTAATATACTCAATGAAATTTTCCTTGAGGTGATTGTAGATATATTATCAATAACATAGGGGTTCTACTACTCATCATGAAATGTTGAAAGTGATCACTAGATTAATAGTCCTCCTCATGGTAGTGTGGAGATGGACCACATGGACTCTACTCCTAAAATCCATTGTGGTAAACCTCCACATGATGATATCTCTATCGGACAAAGAAATATTTCCATCTACCAGAAACCTTCATATAGAGAGGTTCTCAAAACTCATAAACATTCATATAAAAATTTTCTTTAAATAGCAGGATCAACCATATATAGTTCCCCACTAGCTACTAGCTACCCATACCCATGGCTAGCAGGCGACCCTGAGATGAAACTTATAAGGCCTGGCTAAGTAGATTCATGTATGTCTAGTGAATAAGACACCAACAATGACATATGAATATATTTTTCCATAAACAACCACGCAAATATGTTCTATCCCAT
Source organism: Viscum album (assembly GCA_963277665.1). Lineage (NCBI taxonomy): Eukaryota > Viridiplantae > Streptophyta > Magnoliopsida > Santalales > Viscaceae > Viscum > Viscum album. Next base: position 1,703,251,384 of record OY728143.1, on the reverse strand, counting down.
CACCAATTCTAACTATAACATCCCAGACATGCTAGAAAATTAGTGCATTACTTACACGTACAAAATATTTTTGGAAACTCTTTAAAAATTGTTGAATTGACACCTCTATTATTTAGGATATGAGCATGACATTTAGATCATCAATATACTCTATTTTCGTCTAGACATGGCTTCAATATTTATATACTGGGAGTCAAAACTAGAAAATTGATGTGTAAATATGCATCATTATTAACACCACTAAAAAAGAACTCTTTGGAAACTGATCACTAATGCCAAGTCATGTATCTATATTTGAGTATGGGGAATGTTTGGATCATTGTACGTCACTACACCACTAGAACAGTAGAAATCCCCAAATTTGGTATCCTGTAATCTCATAGAATCTAGATAAAATAAGGGATCATGTAACGCATGATCCAGTTTGTCACTATAATAGAATTCCTTCATTTTAAAAATTACAAGACATCGTGAATGGAGGGAGAGGACTATATACAGATCATAAAAATTGTCCCCTTGAAATAATGGGAATGCATTTCAGAAATAGAAACGGAATTCACCCCCTGACAATGTCCCAAAAAAATAATAATCTAATGATGGTATTCCATTTCACACATATCATACATTTCAGAGTTATGTCGAATCGAATGTATCATAGTACCATCTTCAGTAGTAGTTTTCCATGAGTGAAAGAAGTCCACAAGGATGGGGGAATATCTACCACCACCTCCACCCATCTTTTCATTAATATAAAAGTGTATTATGTATATATCTGAAAGTGTTTCATGTGAACCCCACCTGACCGGAATGGGAGAATTTATATCTAAATTTCCATCACTAAGTACATCACACCACAAGAGGGTCCTGGAGAAATGAGCAATGATTCTAGATCAACTGCTGACCACTGGGCTAGGTAAATTTGTATCTAATTTTCCAAAACAAAAGTCATATAATCCTCAACTAGAATCATAATATCCTCTATAAAAGGAATAAAAAAACCAATGTCTCCCCTGAATAGTCCCCATCCAACAACATTATGGTTATTTTCATTATCATCTTCACTATAAATTGATTCATTCTTATCCCAGTTAGGAGGTAAATATTGATGGTCAGCATCCCATCTGTTATGGGATGCACCTCTGGGTTTTTAGGGCCTGTTTGGAAATTATGACAAAAAACTCCCCTATGGTCACTAGTAATAGGCTATGAATGGAGGAACATATAAAAAAGGAATTCAAACCCCATAGAGGGAAAAAACCAAAATGGACAAAAATTGCAAATGTTTCAAAAAAAATCCTTGATTCAATTAGTGTCGAATTTCCCTATTGCATTGAGAGTAATGGGACAAATATCTTTTCTCGATATATATCTTTTAATTTCATCACTATTAATAAAAAAGATAATCTGGATCAAGGTGAAAATAAATAGTGATAAAATATGGAAAATATATCCTTAGAGTATGGTGATTTAGATAAACCAACTAAGGCATCACGCATACAGAACAAGATAAGGATCCCAAACATGTCACCTCCAAATATTGAGCTTCCACCTCTATAGTGGAATGAATCCTTGTATAAATGAAATAAAATCTTAATATCCCACATTACACCTAGAATATCCAGTATTCCTTCCATGGAGGAGTAGCTTTCCCATAATGAGGATGAAATAAAAACCTCAAAAAAATTGATGAGGAGATATTCAAGGGAAACATTACCTCTATGTATTATCATCATCCAAAGATGAATATCCCTCCTCCCACATATTATAAAATACCAAAGCCACCTTCATGATCGGTATTTGAGCTTTAGACTGGCTCTAGAACTAGGTAGATGATTTATATAAATATGTAAGTCTATGATGATCATGGATTTCCTCTATTGCGGTTACATCCCATCCCTCACTAGGCCGATCATTAAGTATTAGTATAGATCTAGAATCAGTGGGAGATGAATGTTGGGCCACATCACCAGTTTCCACCCACTACTAGTAGATGGGAGAAGGCTTAGATAATATTATCTCTTGGACTTATCATAGTCATTAAGTCCATTAATTCTTTAATGGAATCTATAGAAGGGAGACACACACCTATACAGTCTAATAAGAATACAAAACCTTAATGTGTGAATGATACTTTTCCTCCACCCAAGTTCATAAATCCTATATTATCCACCTTTGATTGCACGGGACATCCAAAATAATATCTGACTCACATTGTGCCTCATTTCAGTCCAATTATGGGCCCTTGAGATAGTGAATAGGTGACTAAGCTGATGTGTTTTGTTCAAGATCTGATAAGGCCGACCTTTTTTGGTACAACAACATCCTAGAAAGATCCATTGCAGGAAAGGAAGACGTTCTTCCTCATTTCCTTTACCAGTTTTGATCTACAATAACAAAAATGAAAATTTTAGAACTTTTTAGCTTCATGAAACATGAAAATGAGAGGTTTTATAACATCATAGAAAGATGGGAGGGTTTGACCTATTCAATCATCATCCCTATCTCACAAGAGAACATTTTGAAATTCTATGATGAAAATATTTCGAATGAGCTGGAGTGACCTCTGATCATGATGAAGTATCCATGAGGATTTCTTGAGTTCGAAAAATGTAACATTACTTGTAATATTCCATTTAGCGCACTAAGTAATGTCTTGAATCATTTCCTATAAACAATGGAAAATTCTTAGAAAGTCATAGAATGTCATGATAACCTTCAAATGAGTAGCAGTTCCCATTCAAGAACCTAGAAAACTCTTGAACCTACCAACACCTCCTGTAAAGAAATAGTAGTGGAAAAATCTCCCCTGTAAAGAGTCAAGAAGAGATCCATGTAACTTGATATTTGAAGAACAATTAAATAAATCATACTCTTTCTGAACTGAGTAGGTCCATGGTTATTTCATTATGTTCATTTAATGTAAACTACTCAAGATGTCACAGCCCAAGAAATCTAAAAAGGATAACCTCACAGTTCACCTCAACTTATACCCTTTTTATATGATGCTTGGTCACACTATATAATATTTCATCACACTAAAATAAATAATAAAAAGAATGGTTGATTATATACAGATGATGTTTAAAAATTCATCAAAACAGGTGACTTATGTAACCATTACTCAGTCATGAGATGAAGGTTATTGGAATAAAGTTCTATCCTAGCATGGGTATAAGTATAACAAAGGGAAGAATCCAAAGATGTTATAACAATCTCATGAAACCCTTAGATCACAACATCAAAAATCCATAATGATATCATCATGTATGGAGGTCACAAAAATATTCATCCCAAAGGAGGACATAATAACCAGACACGTGAAGAGATAGAGGAGGAAGTGTCATATTAAACATCTTTGTAATTCTTGACTCTTACATACATATTTCCCACAACATCCAAAGCATGAGAACCTTCCCACCAAATAGTACCCACATAAGATGAATATCTCATCTTCAATTATAATAATGTAACACAATTGGAAGACCACTTCTCTGATGATAAATATGGATCTAAGTATGATTTTTACGTACCTTAGTGGGGAGTTGGAGGCTGAAATCATATGATATGAGGATACAAGGGATATAGGTGGTGTGGTTTGACCCAATATATCATTCACTTACCAATAGATGATATATATTCAGCTGATACCCATGGGAAATTACTCTAGAAAGCTCCTCAAACAAAAAAAAGTCCCTCATATCCTTCCATCGGTCGTCCTAGCCTAGTATTCCTACATGAACATCTAACAGCGATCCAATTGTCTTATCATCCTAAAAAAATGGTGATAATTGGAGCAACATATGCCACTAGTATAAGATGCTTCCTAAACCTCTACTTAGGTACCAAGGCCATCTGCATTAAATGCCTCAACATCCAAGCCACATAATAATTAGAAATCCCACCTAGGGAAGCGCTAAACTCTATCAAAAAAGGATAACATTATGAAATATTTTTTCATATTCCTATCCTGGATCTCACTCATAGATACTCTTTATCCTTCAAAAAAATCAGGGATACACTCATTGAATCCTTACAAAACCTATAATATTTTGAGCCATAAATCGTTGTATCTCTAGTTTATTGAGTGGGGATTCTGCCATCAGAATTATATTTTTCCATCTCATATACATAGTAGGATCAAAATTAAGTCATCTCAACACACATTAGGGTCATATATGTTTCAAGATGACTCAATTATGTCTACATATGAAGGGCCCTGATTGAAAATGGTTCCAGGATTAATCTCATCTTGTTCCAGACCCTTCGATGTTTGAGATAGAGCGAATGAGACTTATCTATTACAAAGATGATCATCCAAGTGTATGATAAGAGTATGAAAGGACCTCTTGGTAAGATCAAGCCCAAGGATCAGTTTTTGGATCTCACATTTAACTCTAAGTTGATGGTTATCCATCAAGACACCCGCATACAATTTCTAGCTTGGAAGACCTTTACTTTGCATTTACAAGGCGATATATTTAACATTCCATCAATACTCAAAATTCCTCATTGATAGGAAGTTTGTCCTACTACATAGTGATAGTGCATAATTATAATATTAAAAACTATATATTCTAAATATGGATTATAAATTAAGGGAGGAAAAAGGATAGATGATAATATTTAGGTTACATTCACCAATGTCTTGGAGACTGGCCCTCCAATTCTCTAGAGTATGCTTGACAGAGATTATGTGATACCCATAAATCTGATTGAGTTAATATACTTTATCCTAGACATATATGATCCTTATATACCCATTGATTATATAAAATAAACTAGTAAGATTCAGAATCTATTTTCAACAACTCTGGAAGAAGAGTTTATTAATGTCTCTTCACATGGAATCTATTATCTTGAAAAAGATATAGGTTCCCTCAAATTATCTATGACATCTAAAAATTCCTCTATTAACTTAGAGATAGAAGAAGAAGAGGAGGACCATATAAATGCTTCTCCTTGATTTCATGAATGCTTATCTACCTCCATTGATGTGATACGGAAGATAAATTTTTGAATGGAAGAAGACCCATAGCCTTTATTTATTATTTACAAAATGCCTCATGAGGAATATATATATATATATATGACATTTCTAAAGATATATTGATATGTGTTATCTTGTAATTATATTGAAATTCCAAGACTGGATCCATATTTGGATACAAACCTTCTTGGAATACTCAATGGCTATTAAGGTATCAATATGTAAGCTAAGAGAATTCACCCCTACCATGCTACAAATTTATATTTTGAATTTGAGAAACTAATCAAAGAAATTTTTTTCTGTGATGTGAAATACCTTAGATGGATCACCCACATATTCCTTATTAAGAAGTAGAATGGGATGATTAAGGCCTACATTGATTTTAGAGACATTAGTCGACATTTCATTAAGGAAAATTTCCCATTACCAATCACAATATTACTAATCGATGAATATCGTAGTATTTAGGCCATTTTCTTAATGTATGGGTACATGATGTATAATTAAGTAATGATTTACCATAAATATGAGGAATTTGTATCCTTTAGTGAAACTCAGGGGATATTTCTTTATAAATTCATTCCATTTGGATTAAATAATTATGGAGCTACATATCAACGTGATATTCAACTTTTCTTTACTCCTCTATTAGGATGAATAATAGAATATTATGTTGATGACATCATAGTTAAATCTAAATAGAGATGTGATCACTTCCTGTAAATTCAAACATCCATCGATAAGTTTCGACATCACAGTCTAAATATTAATCAGTCGAAATGTTATTTCTAGGTAACATATAATAAATTCCACATTTTTTTGTATGTCACCATTACATTGAGGTAGAACCTAAAATAAAAGTTCAATTTTTGAAATATTACCACCTTAGAATCTAAATTAATTGAGGGGGATCCAAGGAAACATCTCCTTAATTTGGAAATTCATAGCTATCCTGGACAAAAAACATAACCCTTCCAAAAGATAATGAATATGGAAATCAACTTCCAATGGGATTATGATTGCCAAGTAGCCTTGGAGAGTCTTGAAAAGTACCTACTAGAAGCCCTAGACATGATTTCACTTATGGAAGGTAAGTAAATTTTCTTATATGTGGACACCATGGTAAGATATCCTGGTGATATACTCAAATAAATAAATTATGCATGGAATGAGAATAGTCTCAATTCCATTAGATAAGCCATGTTAGTTTTTGGGAACTGATATTATGATGTCAAAAAGAATTTCCTGGCACTCATCATCATTTATGAATTGAGAAAATCAATCAAAGAAAACCCACCCCAAATCAGGATGAATAGGTATACACCCATGGATGGATGGAGACCATATTTTATTATCATTAACAAAGGATCCTCCAAATACACTATGTCCGATGGGAACAGATTCTACACTGATCAGAAAAAAACCCCTCTTTGATGGTACAAATAAGAAAAAAACCCTTCCAAATGAGGCATATATGGAATACTATTCATATTTGAAGAATAAAGAAGGGTTATTATTGTTATGGAAGAGGCCAATGAATGCTCAAGCGATGCCCACTAGTCTGGGACTAGGAACTCCCACAAAATTAGGAGGCTCTGTTGCTATTAGAAAACCATGATATAGGACTTCATGTAATTCACCAAGAAATGTCATCCAAGTGAGATTCATGAAAAAATAATCCATCATCCCCCCAAAATTACTACATATAGCTAAATAATCCTAACCATTTTCATATGGGCAATGGAAGTTGGGGGGCTATATCCCCCAACCACAACCAAATAGTTTAAGTATATCTTTACTACTACAATATAATTTTTCATATGGTATGAGGAAATATCCCTCATGGTATTCAGAATGAAGAATATCATAAACATCATGAATTCCAATTTAATCAATAGATTCGGAGTCTATTATATGATATTGATGGAATGAAAAACCCTCTTATGTTCTATGGAGTTGAAGAAATTGTATTGGAGTACAAATTCAAGTCCAATCACTCATCCCCCAATCGTGATTTAAAAAATTGAAAAAATAGAGTCCTTAAATTAGTTTTGGTAAAATATACTTCATAATATAGTGAATAAGGACATGAATTCTGGGTCGTAAAATCTCCTACAGTATTTATTGGCCTACCTTACCACCACATGAACTACTACATTAGAAACATTGTATTTATTGGCGTAGGGATCCAATGTAGTGTTTCCTATATTAGAATAGTTTTTCTCACTCCAAATATCCATATGTGGAAGACTATAGGGTGATGTGTAATCACAAAAGCGATTGGATGAACTTGAAAATATCGATGATAAAGGTTTATGTACACTACATAATAATGAATTCCATTAGAGTCGGACTGCACGATCCTTTAATAAAATGTCCCCCCTCAATTTTTCCCTAAAAGGAGAATAGGTATTGTCTCTAAGTAACCTAATGATACAAGAAAAGAAATATCAAATTATGGAGACCAAATGGGAAGGGCCTGATATCATATATATGGTCTATCATAATGGAGCTTACTCACTTTCCAAGATTGATGGGGAATGTGTCAATCCCCCTACCATTTGAGGTTTATTATAAAATAAATTATCATTCTTAAATCTAGATTTATAGTCATCCCTAACTCATGATGTTCAATAATATAAATGAAATCCTGACCTCATGAAAACAAACTATATAAATTTCATCATGGACGCATGACTTTAAATTGAAGAATGTTTTCCTATGCAAGTAACGTAAAACTCTATGGAAACGTTCTTGGACAAAAAGTGTTAAACATACATCATATAACATCCTAACCAAATGAAATTAAATTTCATGGGTGATGTCCTCATCGCATTAAATTGAAATTTATATGAAGCATTGTCTAACCAATAATTCACTGCACAAAAGCTAGATCTATGAAAAATAGAAATAAAGAACCCCCATCCATGTGGGTGTGCCGTATCCACATAGGAAATATATAGTCTCAGAATTCTATGTGGATTTATTCAATCCATCATAAGATACATAGTGATTCCCAGACATCCATTGAGGGTCCCAACCACAATATTCCCCTTCTTTCACATTGCGTCACCATAATCCTTAGAACATGACATTAAACATCATGGATTATGCCCTCACTACATGACACTAAACTACAAGGTTTCCCAAAAATATGTAATGATTTATTATCTTGTTGTTGAGATACATAGGGATTCTAGGATCCAATATGTTAACCTATCCACCAAATAATAGTAAAATTTCCATGTCATTAATTTCCTCGATGTGCTGAAATTCACCTTTTCCATTCCATGTTTCTCACATTGAGAATAGATCATGGGAGATTAGGGATTTTGTTAATGGTTTCCCTACATGACAAATCCATATCAGTTCAATCTAGGGATATCATGGTCCATGATGCAAGACCATAAATAGCACACCCTGAGTCCTCACTACATGACATTAAACAACTTGGTTGATGTCTTTGGCATGAAACAAAACTATGCATTATCATTGACCTCATCCAGAGGAATATTATCAATATTGTGGGTCTCCCTCCGCACCTCCATTCAAGAATTGTGTGTGTCATTATTCTTATTAACAATTTTTACATAGTGACACTCAAGACTCTGATCATGGGTCTAGAAACAATAATCAATGGAAATAATTCCCCCTTTATATATGGTTTAGACCTATATAGAGAGTTCCCGATACAGTAACTATTTGTGGATTGATTCTAGTAATCAATGGATTAGTAGTGAACCCATATTTATTGTCTTAGGTCCAGTAATCATATTCACTTTTCTCATTCGGGAGCCCAAATCCTTTTCACATGATTATAAACTACATGTTTTCTCGTGAAATACATGTGCCTTAATTCCCTCAATTATAGGATACTTAGTGATGCCCAAATCTTAGTCTTGGGTGTATCTGAAACATTCCATTTTCATTTCATGCCACCTACGTCATTTCCGCATGATGTTTATCTATAAGGATTCTCAAGAACAATGTGTGCAATGATTATTTTCATCACATGATACGTACTAACACTTAGGTCTGCAATTTTACGACAATCTGCAATAATAAATGGGAATAATTTCTTTCTTTGCATATTGTTTAGACATGTGTGGAGTGTTTCTCATTAAAAATCTATTTATCACTTGATTCCTATTACCATAGGATATGTATTGACACTCGGATCTTTGATTCTATGGTCTAGCCTCCATAAAAAAAAATTTCCCCCAAATATATATACATTTTAGAAATTCACATGTAATATTCCAGAAATAATTTCATAGGTATTGATTCATATCATCACATGACACGTAAAAACACACAAACCCCAAACCCTAAGCTCATCTTCGACATATAACAACATAAAACCGCACCCCTAACTACATATAGTCCAGACCATGGTAGTGAATTTCCAAGACAAATAGTATTAAAATGCACATCAAAATTATCATATAACTATTTTCAAAGTGGGATGAGTAATACAAGATCATTTCTCTATGGAAAATTCAATTCCATGTTTGGATTGCTTGCGCCCATCATAAATTCGTGCAAGAAGGGTTCCAGTATAGGGATATCAACGAATAATTATGGACATGGATAAAATATTATCCTAGTATATAAATTCCTTCAACTAATGGAAATATATATTAAATAAATCATTCATAATTTTTCACATTAGTTCTTATATCTATACCACATAACTTTAATCTACAAGTAAGGTAAATCATTCTCACCTCATGAAACTAAATATGAAGGATAATATCTTGTTGCAAGACATTAAAACTGAATGGCAAACATGTCCCTATAAGATGATGTTAAAATATGTTTTCCATCACCCATCATCATCCCTTATCAAAGGATCATAAAATAATGACCCCATTAAATGATAAAAATGGGTGATTTCATCATTATTATTGTACGTAAACATGTAAATCACACATCATGTCATTAAAAACTCAAGTTTCACCAACCTTTCATGGACCTTAAAAAATGACACCTGGAATCATGGAACCCTTTGTTTGACTATGAATTTCATCCTATGGTTCCTTAATATGCACATATGGTAATAAAAAAATGTGGAAAAACTTGCAAAAGTGGTATTTTGATTTTTGGGAGCCCGGATGTCACTATGGTGGAACATGTCACCATAGATTATTTTGGGTCATCTAAGGAATGATTATACCATATCACTACTCATGGAATTATAACCTTAATATATGATTTACAGCACTTCCACCCATGTATTAGGAGGATTTTGGAGTACTCATGACCCTTTTAATTCTCATTAAAATGATGCATAACATTCCCCTCATACCAGGTCCATGTCCTTCATGACCCTAAACTGTATGATCCTTGGTTAAATATGTATGACCATAATATTTATCCATTTATGGTCTAGATAAAAATAACCCAAACATCCATTAAGGAGATATAAAACATGTCAGGTTGGAAAATTTCCAAGGGATTCCTAAGAAAAAGGCAACTATATACTCACTAAACTCTAAATATTCTTATTTATGGAAAAATTTATAGCATGAATAAAAAAGGCATAATTTTCAAAACGTGCTCTTGGTGGCCCTATTAAAAGTTGATCAATTCTCACCAGAACCCTGGGTCTCGCAAAAAGTTAGATTAGATTTATTACTTCTCTTCACTATAAAATATTGATCACTATGTGGTGAAATAATGTTTAGGGTGCATGAACCCTTCTTGAATATTATTCTTTCCACAAATCCCACTTCATAATTTGAGTGTCTCAAATCTATGAAACCCTTCATAGCCCTTGGAAAATGGTTCCTAGATTTATGTGACCCTATAATTGGCTATGCATCTCTGCATTTGACTCATGTATATATGCCTATGGTCGTCAACCAAATGTTTCATAACATGAAGAAAGATCTTTTTTGTCCTTGTTAGATATAATTTCATTATGGCATAACTTAGTACCTTATATTGTTTTAGTTCATCAATTTTTTGAATATCTCATATCACTACTCATGAAAGAGGAACTTTGAATCATGATTTATAGTCCTCAGGACCAAACTATTCAAGTGGATTTGATTCCCTTAAAATTACATCATCTTGTTTCATAACATTCCTTAAAGAATGAATGTGACACTCCATTCCAAAATCTTTTGATAGCCAATACTTCGTGACTTGAAAACATAAGGTATATGATCTGATATAAACAAAAACAAGTTACACTCCCCTAGGGTACCTGAACCCTTCTTGAATATTAATTTTCTCCATACCCCACATCATCGTCCAGAGGATTGAGTCTTTATAAATCTTCCATGGCCCTTGGAAAAGATAATGGGTCATCATTTCATGACCCTATTATCTATACATAATGTCTTTGAACAACCAACTAAAGGAATATCAAACATGCATGAAAGTAACTACAATCCACATGAGCTTCAATAATGTTGTGGATGAACTTAGCACCTCATGATTTTTTTGGGTCATCTGTGGTCTGTTTTCCCCAGTCCATATATATTGACTTTAACTTTTTAGTTATGGATTACTCATCTCATATTCAAACACTCCAAGTGGAATCATCTTCCCTATTTTTTTACCCTCAACTGATATTATACATATAAAATTCTTCATATCCCTTGGAAAAGTGTGTGGACTTCAATTTTTGTTCATTAAACCAACACATAAGGGATTTTCCATACCAACTAGAGGCATATCCTCCTTGCGGGAATGGAACTCTGATCCTTGTGAGTATTGGAAACACAACGGTTGAACTAAGAACCATAGGGTGTTTTGGATTATCCCTAGGATTTCTACCCCATATTCAATATTCATCAACAATGTCTTGACATCATAACACTAAATTTCATGGAAAATTTCTTCATCGTAAGAAATTAAATATAAATAAAAATTCCCTCACCACATAATTTTAAACTGTATAGCAGACGTCCTTACAACACGATGATAAACAACACATAATTTGTCCTTACCATATGTTATTGAATAGAATGAAGAATATTACTTCATGAATGGTATATTAAAAAAATATAAATTCTGAGATAGATGACTCTAAAATAGCATCAATAAAATGTCCAAGATAGAAGACCATAAACTAAAGAACACCAGTAGTCTAGTATGCATGGACGAAAAGAGACATAATGCTCGCCAGGTTTAAAATCTGTAAGAGCGTGTCTAGAGAAAAATATGATTTCATGTCTTATATTTCATCCCCAATATGAATATTAAAAAAACTATGTCCAAATAATATAAGAGATATAAATCTTGGGGCCCACTATAAGGCCTTAGAAAAAATTACATTGGGCTCGCTAAGTCCAATAACTTCAGAAAAATATCGAATGCTCTCCCACTGGGATATATATTCTTCCAAAATTATCCTTTGTAAATTAGGTGATTTGAAGTCAACTGGAGAATGTATATAAATAAGGAATCTTATATTTGTAGGAATTCATGATTATTCCTAAAGAAAAACAGTTGTGATTTAGCATTCTGATATGAGTGTTTAGTTTTACTTGATATCACACAATGGATTGGTATCATTGATGATATATACCACACCATATCAATGAAAATTCATTAATTTCGTGGATAAGGGAAAGAGACATCGAGGATGAATCCAACACTATTTAGATATATGGAAAATAGTCTTATATTTACCTTAGAATTAGATTCATTTTCTTCTAAAAAATCTAATTCTAATGGGGGAATTTTTTTGACACCAATAGATGTGTGACACACCCTTTTCAAATGAAAATTGTGATGAGTTATTATCTATTAATGTTATATAATAGAATATTCTAATGATGTTTCATATGTAAATTCACATTTTTAACACAATTTAAAAAGTGTTATTATTAATTTTATTATGATCATACAAGTAATAATAATAATAAATAAAATAAAATACATAAAATGAAACTTTTTATTTTATTCAAACATGAGAATATAATGAGATGGATAATTGAAGTTGTATGTTAACTTATTCAACATCATAATGTCAAAGATTCAACTTTCCTATTTCACATGGTAATGATATTTTCCCCCAGCCACATGAGCTTGTTTCCCCCCCAAATCTTTGGTCTATATGGATAATTTATATGATTCTGTAATACATTAAGAGAACGCCTAGATCCCACAATGTGAATCATGAAAACCTGAAAATATGCATCTTGTAGCATTACTAAGATCCTCTATTTGGACATGTAATTTCTAAAGAATGGTCAGTTGATTGATCCAGAGTGTGATGTAGATAGTCCATGGTGATCAGTTTTGAAGACCTATTTATGTGAAAACCAATTATTCTAGAATTAGAGAAATACACACTTGGTTGAGTGGATAGCAGAACACATGGGTAAATATCCATCTGAATAGGATCCTATACCACATGAATTACAGAGGCATAACATCCTCTTAGTTGAGTGTTTATTAGGAAATCTAGGAAAATCTCCATGAAAAAAAAAACCTACGGTTGAATTGATGAATAAATCTAGTTGTTTCCACTAAAAATAGAGCATGCAGTAATTTCATTATATTGAGTATTTTTTAAAAGTTTTATGAAAAAAATTAAATTGTGTAGGTTAATTTTTTTTGATAATATGAATGAAAGGCAGTATCGTACATGCCGTATTTTGGTTAGGTATAAAGGTGAAAGTGCGCCTTCCACTTCCCCCCTTCCCCACCACCTTTTCCCCCAGATTGATGACATGAAAAAGGCAGTGGGAGGGTATCCGCCTTTAGCCATAATGAAATAAAAATGGAGGTACCCCCAAAGCCACCTTTTCCTTAATTCCCTATAAATGGGATCCCATCTCCTCGCTTCTAATTCTACTCCTCTCTCTGCATTCTATAGAGTCTCTGTTTAAAAAAAATCCATTTCATGTACAGTAGATCTGGTGGTCTAAATGATGTCTCATTTTTTTGCGACGATTTATTTAGATGAATTTTTTATTTAATATAAATTTATTTTATTTATTTAACAAAATAATTTTTAGTTAGATATAAATATTTTATTTATTAAGTATTTTACTTAATACTAATTATTTTATTCATAAAGTATCTTATTTAGTTATGTATAGTTTGAAGTAATATTTATTATTAGTAATGATTAAGTATAGAATCACTAATGAATAACTAATGATTAGACATTTTAAAATTTTGGTTTCATAAAAATTATGTGGTTATCTAAGAAATAAAATCTATTTTTGAATATAAAAAAGTGGATACGGCTCTGGCATAGATGTACCTAGGAGTAACAACTCCAACAAGGTGTTCCGGGCCTGACTCGGGGTAACCTTGTACATGAAAACGGGCCTTGCTACATCCTTTTTTGGAACTCTCAGGTGATAAACATTAGATGATTCATATTTTCATTATAAATTTTTAAAATACCTAAAAAAAGAAAAACATAAAATGGATATAAATATATATATATATATCAATGATAAAATAAAAATGATGATCATATAAAATAAAATCGGTAAGGACAAACACATTAAATAATGAATAACATAGTAATGATTAACTACTGATTAAATAATAATTCACTAATTAAAAAATGTACTAAGAAATATTTCTATCATAGTTTATAAATAATTTTTTTTATTATGAATGATTAAGTATAGATTAATTAATGAATAACATTGAATTAACAAATGAATACATGTAATGATTATTAATCCTAACTAATGAATATTATTTGATTAAGGATTGAATGAGGAAAAATTATAGACTGATGAAAGAATTGTTAACTAAATAATAACTTAGTAATGATTAACTAGTGATTAAAGAAGGATTATCTACTTAACAATTCTACTAAGAAACTTTATTATCATAATGATTATATAATTTAGAAATAATAGTTATTATTATTAATGATTAAGTGTAGATTAATTTATGAATAATGTTGGATTAAAAGAAAAATTCATATAATGATTAGATAATAATACATATAATTTATAAAATAAAAATTATGATCATATAAATTGAAATGGAGAAGAACAAATACATTAAATAACACATGAATGTTTTACAACATACAAGAAAAACCTTGACACTTTTCAATTATACACGGTTTTAATGAGATGAGCTTTACTTCCTAAATGAGGTAAAATATTGTTTATTTTTATTTGGTATCTTAATAACATAATCTAGAGATATGTACTTAGTAAGTTAAGTACATACCTTTAGAAGATGTTATTAAGCTAACAAATATAAATCTATTATATTTTAACTCTCTTTCGAAGTTAGGCTCATCTCATCTGAACCATGTTCAATTGAGAAATATTGGTATTTATTATATGTTTTAAAACATTCATGTGTTATTTAATGTGTTTTCTTGTCTCTATTTCAATTTATATGATCATAATTTTAATTTTATCAATGATTTGAAAATTTATTTAATGTTTTCTCTTCTTTTTCACTCAATTTCTAAAGGTTTTTATAACTTATATTCTAATAAAAATTAGTATCATTTTTTGGGTATAGAAAGATGTTCAAGAATTTCAGTATAATAATTATTATATGGTTATACATCATGGTCAATATTCATCATACTATAACAATCATGATCAAAATCCATTTTTGATGTATAGAGTCATGTTTTCATGTTTGAACTTCTACAGGGAGGTTATTCAAACTGTGTAAGGAGATTATTATAGTACACAACCAAAAACCATGCTTAGTATAGCTAATTGTGTAACCATTTGTGAAATTCAAGAGAGAATTCATGGTTCTTTAAATTTGGGACCTGATCTAGAGATCATGTCTATGATCTATATACATTTTGAATTCCTCGCTACACTATCACATCTAGTTTGAATAGTGATTGCTGATGTGCAGTGGGTCTAAGCAGTAAATTTATTTTCCCAATGGTTAGACATTACGATATTGGATTTATATGTTGATGTTACTGCTATACAACACCAAATTTCAGTTTTACGAAGATGTAGACTTACAATAGTGGTTGAAGATGCACCCCATGAAATTGAGCCTATTCCAAATAATGAAGAAGAGGAAATACTAGATGATCTCCCATATATTAATATTTCAATCCAATGTCTAATGAGTAGTTTTATAATGATGGAAAAGATGGTGACAACAGTTCTGATGAAGAAAAATAAGTGTAAGTTGGGTAGGATGTTCCTAGAAATGAATTATATGTACAACAACCTCGACCCAAAAAAAAACATAGAACTCATTGCATCTTGGTTAAAAGCAATGACACATTTTCTTGAGTTCATCAGTAATGTAATCACACCAGAAACTGAGTTCCAAAGAGTTATTCAAGATAGGTTTGGTATGCTTGAAAAAACCATATATGTTGGAAAAAAATTTCCATGTAAAGATGCATCAAAAGCACGCTAAAGAGATTTCATAGTCAGAGGCACTATAGATATATAGTTTAGGAATCTGGCCATAATAAATATATCATACAATGTGATATGTATGAATATGATTGTAGATTCTACTTCAAGGTGATTCCAGACATTATAGTTGGATGTTGGAGAATCTCTAGTATTGAGACATCTCATACTTATGTTCAGCCAAGCCTGACACAAAATTATACCTCATTGGATATAGAATTTGTATCATCTATTATCGTTGAGATGATTAGGACAAGAAAGGATATTCCTATATCTATTTTTAAAAATAGTATACAAAAAACATTCAATTATATTATTTTCTATAATAAGTCATGGATGGAGAAATAGAATAAAACTTTGAAGGCCTATGGTGATTGGGATGACTCGTATCAGGGTTTTCCACAATTTCTAACCATCATGAGGCATAATAAACAAGTTTTATTCCATATTGATACAAATTAACATGTTTATCAATATAACACACTTGATTTATATCGTGTTCAATTTTATCAGTTGTTCTTACCATTTCTCCCATGTATCTCCTCATTTCATTTCAGCAAACAATTTATTCGGATTGATGGAACATTTCAATAAGAAAAATACAAGGACATATTGCTGATTGAGGAACCCCCATATAGAAACCGTTAACCTCTTCTACTTTCATTTTCCATATAGGAGAAGGAAAACAGTGAATCATGGAGTTATATTTTGGCATGTATCAGCAACTGTTTCACCCACATTCGGGGAGTATGTTTGATATCAGATCTACACCAAGTAGTTAATAAGGAAATCAATGCGTACCCTAATACATGGAGACCCCAAATTCACATAATCAGAAATTCATTAACACATTTCCATAAATGTGAGTAAAACTTTCCACAATGAACCAATAAAGAAGGAAATCATGGGGATAGATATGAAATGTCTATTTTATTTTTTACTATTTCAACATAAAGATAAAATCAATTTATATGAAATATTATCATTCTTGTGTAGAATATGAGCTGGATCAATGGAGGATTGAAGAATTTATTGAACAAACATGAAAGGATAATAAATATGTGCATTCTTTTATGATACAGATTTTAATAGAAAATGGACATTTCTATATTATAGGGGGGTATGGACACATGACCAAACACATTGAGGAGTTCATCAATGGTGTCCTCAAGGCACTTAACAAGTTATCTATAACTTCCCTTGTTCAAGAGAAATTATATAATTGTGTGAATTAAATAATTGATATGAAAAAACTATCCTTATATAGCATTTATTTGGGGATAAAGTATATAAAGCACATTAAATGAGAGACTAAAAAGAATTTTGAAGAGGCTTCTGGTTATCATGTCATCCTTTTCAGGTGATATGACTCTTGATTTGAAGTTCCATAGAATTAATACCACATCAGAAATAGCCTTGGTGAAAAATGTTGGTATTATTGGATGTGATGAAATACCATTGTGGAAAATTCTAGGACCTATGGTTTCCATGTGAACACGCCATCACAACATGTGCATATGTGAACATATTATGGGAAACATATGTTGATCCAATTGACCAGATGGACACCACAGTTAACTGTTGTGCTGCATCATGGATGAAAATTGGAGAGTTTCAATATTTCCCAATGATTGAAGGCCATCCGATAGTGGTACCTGACAATAAGATGTTACCTAAATTAGGGAGACTGAAGTCCAATAGGATGCTGAATGAGATGGACTGGCCTCAAGAACAAGGGAAAAGTTTGAGATTCACTATATTTAATAAAGATGTTCATAACCAGAAATTATTCCCTAATAGTACTGGATTGAGTTCACACTCTCATCCAAAATTATGTATTTTACCTTATGTGATATTCTAATATAGTTAATTATATGTTTTTATTATATAATTCACCATTTCCTAAAATTTTCTGAATTTACCTAATACTTTTACTATCAAATAACAATAAGCCTTTCATATTGACATTTAATGTAATATGACAAGTGAATTTTTGGTGACATTAACATATAATCAATCAATCCATGGATAAACCATAATGAATACATGTGAGTAAATAATCATGAAACTTACCATCATGTGGAAAATCATACATAAATTAAAAATCACACCATTTTATGATAAAATTTTACATAATAAAGAAAAAATTATTATACATATAAAAATATAAAACCATATCTTACAAAAAAACCCTTTTATTGGTAAAAAAATAACTTAAAAAACATTAGTATTATGATTAGAAAAACATGAATAAAAGATCTTTTCTTTTTGTAAAAATAACTTCATAAAATAATGTGAATAAAAATGGAAAATCTTATATTCAAAAATTCATATCATTTTTCTAACCATAATGTCATATTTATATTTTATTCTCATGAATCATTTAATTTGTTTATATATAGATGGAGGATCCCATACTACTCACTGAGTAGAATAGGCATGTTTCCCAGGATGTGTTTGATGGTGGTGAGTTTTGGCCGATCAGGGTGCGTTGAGTACACTATTTTAATCACACAGATCCTCCACATGCCATTAGACCATAAATTTTCTATGATGGCATCTAAAACATTGTCTTTTCATATTTCAGATTTGTTGACCATCACTTTCTTTCTACCCACGTGGATATTTGGAAACCAGAGACAGACACATTCCACCTACCTGAGGGAGATATGACCATCACCATCAAGAATGTGGTAGTGCTTCTCAGTCTTCCGTTCTATGGGGAAGTCGCTATTGGACCCACCTATGTATCTTGGAAAGAACATTATTTGCTATTATTAGGAATCTTCATTTTGTCCAACCATAGGGTACAGATTGAGGGTAGATATCTATGCCCTAGCTGGAGGAGCAGATTCTACATTTACCTGATGACACAGACGACCAGACAATCATGCATTATGCTCATCCGAATATATTACTTATCATTGGAGGGACCTTGTGTGCTGATCACTTAGTGTTCGCATTCATATGATGTATCTATTTATACTAGAGAACATTGATTAGGTGGAAATTTACAACTGGGGATTTGCCTACTTGGTATACATATGCAGAGCATTATGCACGATATCCTCCAGAGGCTGTAGAAATCATGGGTGTTCCCTTCGCAGACTACCATGTGGGATGGAATACCCTCCCAATAAGAAATTGATCTTACTTCTTCATGTATATGTTTTATATTAATTGAAATGAATATATTTTTATTATTATTTTTCATTATTACATGTTTATCCAGTGTTTCAGTGTTCATTACAATTTTAGTGACAGATTATATTTTATAAGAATTCAAAATGTGTTAAATCATAGGTAAATTAAAAAGGAAACCATTTTCTAATAAATATTTACATAATAAATAAAAAATATTTATATAATAAATATATAAAACCATATCTTAAAAAAACCCTTTTCTAGGTAAAAATATATATTACAAACAATTAAGTATTATTATTGAAAAGAATGAAAACATGCTCCACCTCTTTTATGATTCTTGTTCTACTATGAGCATTAGTCATCCCATGGATGATGACTGATTAGAGTATTTCATGCAACATAGGTGCTTGTCCATAAATAATGGATGGTGTGTGTTAAACAGAAAAAATGAAATGATAAATTTTTAGGAGATGAGTTGAGGATGATGAAATTTGTACATCATTAGGTTATCTAAAAGGGTTAATTCCTCCCATTTGTTAAAATTACAACATTGAAACTAGTTATTAACTTGACATTTCCATTAACACCAACTACTTCCAGAAAAAATATCCACAAAACCAAAGAAACGATAGAAATTTTCTATTCTTAGTTACACATGGTGTAATTTCACAAGATGAGCGTATGTTACTAAAATTAATTTATTTCATTTGAAGTAGAATTAGTGTTAATGATGAATTATATTTATTTTTTACTTAAATTTATCCACATGAATCTAACTAAAACATTAATAAAATAATTGGTTGATGAATTTTTTTATAATGTATTTTTTATAAAACAAGTTTTTTAATGGGTTTTATTTTATTAAAAAATAATATTTTTTATAGTATTGAAAAAAGAGTTCTATGGATGTGTTTAATTCTTTCACACATAGGAAAATGATCTGTATGAAATTTGAGACATGTTGGAATTAGCCGTATATCAATTTGATGTGTGGTGTGAATTCTAATACTCAATGTGGCTGTTATCAGTTTAAATTTGACAATAAAAAATGCCACTCACGAAAAAAAAGAAAATGTGCTATGATTATCTTGATAATTTTAGAAATTGATTCATAACTCCTTTTTGACGTATATTAATTAGTCTCCCATAAAACGAATACATGATGTTGTTGGTATAGTTTGAAGTGTGTGTTTCTAGTTTAAATGAAATTTTACTAAAAAAAGGTACATACAAAAAATTGAGAAAATGAATTCGGATTTTTTTGATATATTAGAGGAACAATCTATATGTCATTTGGGAATTCTCAAAATTATTCATACCTCAATTTAAAGCATGATGTGAGTAGTATGAATCTATGTGCATATTTTTATTCAAAAATGGCATCACTTTTTTTTAAAAGGACAACTAACCTACTCAAAACTAAGTAAACACATTCATATTGTTTTTATATTTTAGTAAAATGATCTATAAGTCATTTAGGACATGTAGGAATCATCTTCACCTCAATATGATTCATGGTGTGACTGGTATGACTCCATGTGTGTCTTTTTATTTAAAATTTACCCCAATTTTAATAAAAAGGACAACTGACCAACTAAAAATTGAGCAAAGACATTCAGATTGTTTTGATACTTTGGGGAAACAATCCTCATTTATATAAACATGACGATCCACAAAAATCATACTTAGTTCTTAAAAATGTATCAAATTTGAGTGCCATAAAATATATTCCTTAAAAAATAACATTTAAACTTTCAAATGTTAATGACATAATTCTAAACAACATAAAACAAATATATATATATATATATATCATAATATGAAAATCTGTATATTTATGAATATAATAACATATATAATTAAATTATTATTTTCTATTTTATCAGAAAGGTGGTAGAGGTCTTTTTGTCATTCAACCATAATTTTTAAAAAAATTAACCTACACATATTTTAAAAAAATTACAAAAACACATAAAAACTATCGATATGCAGGGTCACCATTGTGGGTGGATTTAGAAACTACAACGAAAATGAGTTTCAAGAATATCCTATGCATGATAAAACTGTACCGCACTAGTATGGAACTCCATAAGTGGATTAATCGATAATGTGGTGCCTCTATTAGTTTATATGATCACAACAATACCAATATGATTCAAATGAAGAATGTTGAAAGAATTGGTTTTTTGAAGGTGTCTCATGATGGGAATTTTTTTCAGATATGAGGATGGGTGATTCTTTATGATGGATGGAAGAAATGTTTACCTGACATGCCACATTTCATAAATTATCATATCCATTGCAATATTTCATGTATAAATAATGGGTGATCACAAGTTAGAGTGGGCCACTGCTAGTGAAAAGAAATGCAGTCGGGTTTTCTATGAGAAAAAAAGAACCACGACCCCCATAAAAGGATACACTGCATAAGGTTTATATGAAGAATCTAACAACAAATTGCATGTTTGATTTAACATGAATAATCCTTGGAATCACATAAATATTAATTGGAATTGCTGAGGCGTTGTATTACCAGTCATGTGACGGGTTGAGGCACTGCCTAACATATCATGTGAAGGGGCGGTGATACCATGAGGGGTTAATAAAATGGAAAATATAAAACAGTGATATCAAGTATATGTATACAGTATCATGAGATCACTGAAATAAGTACATATCACAGTCCTTCCTCAACCTAGAAGAGATTAAATTACCACATACTCTGTTATCAGATTAATTGTGAACAATAAAAAAATCAATGATGGTAAAGCCCATGAAAATTTATATTATTAAATGTGAAATCCAAGAATGAATAATATACACTACTATAGATATATCCTTTAACAGTTCTTGATTCTCCTTAAACAACTCTATTGAAGAACCTTGAACACATGCCCTACCCCCTACACGCCCCAACCCCACACTCAACCCTTTAACAGTGCTAGCACCCCTCCTTTAACAGTGCTAGCACCACACTTCACCAACCACCATGCACGCCCCTACCTCCCATAGATTCAAACTCAGGACCTCTCCCCTGCGCACCTGGACCCTTTACCACTCCTCCATGTTTTTTTATCTCCATTTAATGATATATATATATAGTTATATTTATTTATATATTAATATATATTTATATTAACATATATATAATTTTATATTAATATATATAAGTATTTATTTATTTGTATATTAATATATATATATTAATATATATATATTAATATATATATATATATACATATTTATTTATACATATATATTTATATAGTTATATATTTATATATTTATAAATTTATATGTATATTATTATATATTTATATCTATTTATTTATATTTCTTTATTTATATTTTTTTATCCGTATATTTATTCATATGTTAATTTTTATTTATAAGATCAGTTTTAAATACATTTATAAAATATTTTTTTTGTCTGTATAATTAAATAAATTAATACATACATATATACAACATTCACACACACACACACACATATATATATATTATATGTTCACCAGTAAGTATAATTATACATATTAATTTATATTTACAAATATATATTAATACACAAATAAAATTTTTTAGAATATATATATAATATATATTGGTTTTTTAATAGGCACACACACACACACACATTATATTGGTATATAAATATTCATATATTTATATTTTAAAAAAATGGATATAATTTTTTTATTTAGATAAGGCTTATATATTGAGAAATATATTTTATACAGAAATATGATCAATAATTTATTTATGAAATTAAATTTCTATGTGTGAATATATAAAAAATATTTATATATTGTTATATATATGATTATAAATAACAGTACATTTTAAAAAATGATAAAATTTAAATCCATAATATCAATATTAATGTAATCCCTAGTAAAAATTCATTTCCCACTAAAAAGGGTAAAACATACCCCCTTAAGCGAGGATAAAATTCAACAGAATGTTAAAAAATTTGGGTATTCTTTCTAAACACTCACTTTTGGAGGCCTTCTGGACTTTTTTGGGACTCAAAAAATACGTTAGAATTCTCCCTTTTGTATCTAATTAGTATAGATAGCCACATGATTCTATTTGATATCTAGTAGAGCTCAGACGGACACTCGGATCAAAGGTTATGGTTGTTTGATGTTTGAATTATGTTTTTGACATATTTTTGATTATTTATCGATTTTTGATTCCTTTTGTGTCTACAAATTGTTATTAAATGATTATTAATAGATGATAATTAGATAAATATGAATTAATAATATTTTTTAAAATATTTTATAATCCATTTTTACTGCATATATTATATATTAATGAAAAATATCTATTTATACTTATTTAAAAGATATTTAAAAAATATATTATATATATATATCAATATAAATATATTTATATATTTATATCAATATCAATATATTTATATATCAATATATTATTTTTAATAAAATGTTATTTTTTGAAATATTCTTTTTATCAACCTGATACTCTATATCCTGACTCAGTTTACGCAATCTCATGGGCGTTGCTAGAATAATTACATGTGAAGTCTGCATGATAATCTATTTTCAGACCCACTTTATGAAATCTCATGAAGATTTTAATGTCATGTGATTCCTTATTGGTAATTCTCATCTCCATCAAGCTTCTTGGGTTATGCAACAAAATCATGCAACGACTGGAAATAGGAAGCCTTACAACTTTGATTATTCATATCCCTCAATCATGCAAACTTTTCCCCATGAAGCCTTCATGTGAACTAGGGTGTTGACATATCCATACACCATGGAAATGCACCCATGATCATGTGACTCATCTCCAGTCATGTGGGACATTGGCAATGACATGCGAACCCGTAGACATGTGTTCGTGATAGAAACCTCTACACGCAACTCAAAACCTTTGATTAATGATGAAATTTTGTGGTGTACGATGTTGGCCATGTACCCTTATCTGGTATGGTTTAGACTGCCCCCTTGATTTTGTGATGGCATCATCTACCTATTCTTACATGATCCCTTTTATGTGATCTTGTTATCTTTGAATATCATGGGGTTCCTCTGAAATTTCGTAGACAAGCAAAGAAATTGTCCATGATGGTGATTGCATTCCTTCATGAGACCCATTATTGATGGTATGAAGGCTTCAAGAAAATATCTCCCTATAAGGTGGTTTTTCAACAGATATAATTCTGAAAATAATCCATAAAACCCATGAAAAATAAAGGATGAAAATATAAAAATGCATAGGCCTTATAATATTGTTGATATTCATGAGGCATCCTTAAGCAGTATGAAAGACAATGAGAATCCCCTAGAGACATTTCTACCTTATCACACAAGAGTCTATTGGCATGTCACATACATCATGTGAAGGATCTAAGCCATGTCTATTTAATTATGCATTGCCCCTACAGATCCATAGAAAAGTATATTGGTGGTACCTAACGATGATCGCATGCCCCTCCAAGTCTCATTATTTGTCACATGATTGTTTTTAGGATAGGAGAGGTATTATCTTTGAAAATAATAACAAAACATCACAAGATCCCCAATCCTTTTCAGAATAAAAAAGGAAATAAAATAGAAAAAGGTGGAAGCTTTTGGTAGAGAAAGGATCCACTGGCTATCCTGGTAATGAGGTTATACGCTCGGGCCAATAACCGTTGATCAAGGGAGCCCTACTTAACAAGACAAAATGATCTTTAAAGCACCCTTAAATGTGTCGGTCTGATCTCATGAAGGACCCCTTGAAAAGATGGCTGAGTCTCATGAAAAACCCCATAAAATTCATATTCAATCAAGAGAAAGCCACTCCACAGGCATCATGTTCTCATGAAGACCCCTATACATGTCGAACTAACATTTTGGAAGCTCCATTACATGAACACATTGTTAGAATATATCCCTTTTGATCGACTTGTGTCCATTAAAAATGGATGACGAGGTACATTTTCATGGCCTCTTTCATCTTGTGTTTCCATGGACAACACACTATAGAATCATGTGATGTGCATAACACCAAAGGTCTCCCCTTATTTGAGATCAAATTCATGATATAAGTTATTCATAAGGAAGCATATAATTGGGGTAACGAGGGCCAAAAATATCTTCCCCATCACAAAAAATAAATAATCAAACATGAGAATGCATGAGGTGATTTCTCAGAGCGACCAATCACATGATCAAAAATGAATTTAACAAGATAAAATCTAGGTAATTACTTCATGTATCACATAACATAAATAGTTACTTAACTTTATCAATTGATAGATAATTGGAAGAAAATATCTCATGTCATACAAATAATGAAATGGAGGTACCTAAAGTCATTTGGTTCATATGAAACATAAATTAAAAAGACACTAGAAGAAAATACGGAAAATATGAAATAAAGGTTTGAATAATGACCAGATAATTTGGGATACTATTGTGAAGATGCATACACTAATATAAATTTTTTTATAATTAATAACCCATATCATTCAACGTCATCAAGACATGTCACCCAAATCATGAGACACTCCTTCAACATGGTATTTGGATCATGCGATTTCCCTTTTACATGTCAAACAAATTCACACGACAGCCTCAAGAAATGTCACCCAATACTTCTGTAGTCCTCCATGTGTTCTAGACAAATATTTTGATGTCCCCTAGGCATCACCCAAGTTATTTGGAGACACCATAAGATGACATAAAGGTCTCATAATGTCACTAGTAAAAGCTAGCCCGGTCCTGAGGCACCCTCCATAAATTTCAGCCTATATCATGAAATTTTCATTATAAATTTATAGACATCCTCATATATGTCAGTTTGACAACCTAGACAAGTTCCATGATTCCATCCATGAATTCCACCCAAGTCATGTGAATTACATTGAGATTTAAAAATACGTCTTGCGATGTCATATAGATATGTCATCCAAGTCATTTGATACCCTCTAGACATAACATCCCTAATCATTTGACTCCCTTGGGGCATGTCATCCTTGATCATATGATGGCCTCCATAAATGCTATTTAGATTATGAGATGTGCCCTAAACAAGTCAACTAGATCATGTGATTATCTTTGGACATGCCTTTTAGGAAACCATGGAATGTATGGACATCCTGATACATGTCAATATTACAACCAAGACATCTTAGGATGAAAATAATGACACATCAAGAAAAAAAATTGGACATTCCAAATAGGATATGTCAAGAAGACAACTAGGTCATGTCATGAAGGTTTCATGGGACATGATGTCCTTATCTAGTGGATATATTTGGGCATACCCCAAGATGAACTAAACTATGATAAAAATGATTTATATCACATCTGGGATACATATTATTCGTATATATGGATCAAGATCAATGTGAATTTACCTTGGTATAAAGCCCTCCATGTCTATGAAATTCCAACCCATGGGACCCAATCTCTCTCATGGACTTATCATTCATCCTTATACACTAGTGGATAGAGAGGGTAACTCAACTATGATGAATATACTTTCTTCCATAACCAAGATACATAGGATGGATTTATAAGACCTGGAATCTATAATAAATAACCCATAAGGGAATCCTCAATGAATAATTCACTCATCCATATGTAGTAATACTGGTTAAATTTTACACCTTGTTTCTCACACGAAGCATGGATCACATGGGTTTAGGTATTTGCAATGGTAAGGTCACATGAATCCTAATAACCTACCTTATTGGGAAACCATAATTTGAATGAATCATTCATCAGTGTGATATGGAATCCCCTATATAAGAGAATCCACCCGACAATTGGTCCTAGAGTCATGATCAAACTATAATGACTCTGATTCCTTCCACGACTAGGATATGTGGGACTACATCTTATGGATCAAGCCCAACATCTCATGACTATTTTCCCTCATATATTTCCTCTCCTCCTAAATTTATTCTACATAGGATAAAATAGCAACATGGGTTTTATTCATGTTATAAATCGGATACATATGATTTTTCAAAAAGGCCCAGTCCCATCATCGATATATTAATCACCTCCACTGATGGAAGTAAACTATAGAGTTACTAGTTATATGGATTCATAATTTAAACTACTACTCGTTAATTTAATCTAGATAATGTACCAAAAAGAAAAATATATGGACTCATCAATAGAACCCTCCATACATATGGAATGGTTCAACACGTGATCATTTTGTTAAGGTAACTGTCCTCATATTAGGATTAGGAAGAGATTCAAAAACCTATAATAAGTTTATACGAGTGTCTAGAAGTAGGAAAAAATCACCCCTAAAAGGGTGTGATGGGACAAACCTTACCTCCTCTTGACCAATATTATTTCATATGTTTCATTGTGTTTAAAACGCTAATTTACTTCTTGCCTTTGGAAAACAAGTCGGTACTCAATTATATATGTGGTAAAGATTGGAAGTTTCTTTGTACGAAAAAAATTGTGAAACTAATGTGAATTATTGTAAAAACATAAATCTACTCACAATAAACCATCAGAAAAACCCAATGTTCATTTTCCCATGAAACAACCCTAATGAATAGTTAAAATATTAAAAAATTGTTTAATGCATTTAAGATATAGATGAGTTTACCCATAGGTTGAACATAAAATATAAGGGGTAAAATGAATTAAAAAATTATCCAACACCCCTTGGATAGAAAAATATTGAACTTATTCCTTATAGTCTTGATAATTCCCTAGTATTGGAGCCCTCTGATATGAAACCAAATGTGGATTAAAATCTATCTATTAAAAAATTACAATTGTGCCACTCACCTCAGTTAAAAAAGGCCACAACTCTCATATCATCTTTAAATTTTACAAAATTATTGGTTCAACCAATTCCTAGGTAGAAAAATTCCTTTCCCCCTCATTTAATTTTTAAAGTCTTATTTTGATTATAAATACCACCTATGATGGATTTGTTAGCAAACCTATAGAGGTTACTGGAAAAAAGATGTAACATTCTTCAACAAGAATTTTTATTTTATTTATTCCTCCATATAATTATATTATTATTATCTCAGAATAATATACTAAATTATGTATATTCCATATACCTATATTTATTTCTATTATTCTCATGACCTATATCCATATACATTTCCCTCCAATGGGAAATGATTACATTCTTTGTTTGTATGAAAGAAAACTGCCTCGTGAAGCAGATGTGACTCATTTTCCATCAACAACTTTTATGGTTAGGTAAGATGATGGATAATATATATATATATATATATATATTAAATTTCTGAAATAATTATACTTATGGTAATATAATATCATACGTAAACTTTTACATTACATTCTGAGGGAGATATGATAAAGTCGATCATGTGTATGGTGAACTAGGAAAGGTAATAAGGAAAAAAATAATTAACATATATGATATAATTGATATCATAATTATTATCAAAATGTTAATTACTATTTATATTTTGTTTATTCAATCTATCATAAAATGGAAACATGGTTCATGCATACGTGCTACGTACCATGACTATTAATTGCGTCTTTGATTTTTTTATCTACATAATTTCAATGACAATAATTAAATATTTAATAAATATATATGATATTTATATATTTATTAAAATTCCAAATATGATTTAATTATTAGAAAATTAGAAGTACCAGATCTACTGAACCAAAAAAATCATGAAAAATGAAAGAGTTAACACCTAGAAAATAGGGATTTTAACTATGAATTACTCAAAAAGTGTATTCAAACATTATAGAGCGATAACATAAGATATTATATGTATTTTTATTGTTTTATTATATATTATTTAAATATTTATATTTATTATAAAGAGATTTTAACATGTGTAAATAAATTCAATACAAAAGGCAAGTTATTAATGTCTCAATTTTCTTTATTTGGGACAAAAGTTACGACGGGCACTGACTATATTTTAAGAGGTGTATATACTGCTCATTTGAAATGATATATAATGAAACAAGTTTCTTTAATTATATTTAACAGTTTAATTAATGTTATTCTTTTTTTGGAATTGCTATTTAGCAATTACCATAGTGGTAAAGATTTTATGACACGATATTATTATTTATCGGGATGGTTTATGATTATTATTCAAATGATAAAATATTATTATCTATATCTAAATTATTCACTTATGTTTTATTATACTTTTTTTACTTTTGAGATTACATTTTTTCCCTTAATTTTACTCTTTTTATGTACGCAAAAGTTGAAAAATAGTTTTAGGAAAATTCTAATTTATTTCATTATTCAAATGAGAATACATTTTCCTCAAAATCCATGTTTAAAAAAAAGTTTATCCATATTGATTCAATTCTCTATTATGATGTTCAGAATAATTTTTAAAATTGTTTACATATTTAAAAAAATTAAAGGAATATTTGTTTCATTTTCCAAACAAGGTACATTTTATTTTTCCTAATAATGTTAAAGGAATAAATATTTCTACGTATTCGGTATAGATGGAATTATTTTCCATCTCAACCAATCCATTAATTGTAGTTTCAATTATTTGTTTTGAATATTATATTAAAAGAAAATTTTCTAATTAAAATTTTTTATTTTAATTTATTTTAAATTTTAATTGATTTCAATGTAGAAAAAGTTATTATCTAAGTGAATTGTTCCATGTGATCTTCCAAAATCATTTTCATCTAAGATGTTATCCTTTGATATTATATAATGATTAAATAAATATTATTTCTTTGTATGGTTTAGGTTCATTATTATTATGACTGAAATTTCATTAAAACCATTCTTTTTCCATGGGTTATTCTATGATGAAATAATGAAGTTGTTATGAATCCTTTTTCTTTTCTATAGGATATTATATAAAGAAGTTCTTATGAAGCCTATCTATTTTGAATATTTCTAATCTGATGAATGTATTAATATATTTTAGAACACATTTATTTTATTTTTATTATTTGTAGGGTAGGATTTATATCTCCCCCTATTACATTCGTTAATGATTTATATCCCAAGAGGTTGAAAATATACGAATAAAGAGTAAACCCAGTTCAATAAAGAACCTTGTCCACTTTGATGGACTTGGGAGTGAAAATTCACTACTATGATGTTTTGGAGTGTCAATACATTCCACTATGATATCCTTGTAAGTGATCCTTGACTAATATAAAAATGATTTTATATGCATATGTTTGTTCCAAAATTATATTTCCTATGTATATTTTATGCACTCATAGCTTACATTGTATTATTTTGTTTTTCATTAATGTCTTAAAAACTATCAATATTTATTGCATGACTCGAGATGTTGATCTTTGTTTTGTAGGGCATCATTTTAAAATTTTATTCTCATGTTCTAATAAACATATTTTCATGTTATGTTTATGTATCTACCATGTTTACCCTTATTGGGAACTTATTCTCACCCTTTATCATGTTTTACTTCTAATGGTTATACATAATGGTATTATGAATGATATTTCTAATAAGTGTTCTCATTATGAAGAAATCAATGGGTGATAATATAGTTCACTTATGAACCATCTATTTATGTATCCATGTTTCTAAAGAAACAAATATATTATGATCCCTAGGAATGTATTTGTTTAATGTAATGAATATTAATATTTTATAATGTAATATATATTTATGAAGATACATGGTTGAAATATTTTGTATAAGAGTGTACATTTAGTTATCTATTGGAATATTGGATGACAAAACATTAGTGAGAACCCTTAGGATATTCATTAGTGTATTATAACTTCCTACAGTTTTTCTAAGGAATATATTATGTGGTCTAACTTGAAAAATATACTATTATTGACACTACATGTTGAAGTAGTTATTTCATACATGTACCTAGGGAAAATATATCCAAAAATTGTGTGTCATGATTAACTCAAGTGTTACTTGGTACTGTAAAATGTGCCTTACCACACACCTAGTTTCAGACTCACTGATGACATTATTTGGATAATCTATATTTTATTTATGAACCATTTTGAATAATTTTAAAATATGATGATCATATATGACCTGGGATAAAATTAAGGTTTCATAGATTAAATTTTTTTAACTAATTTCTTTTGATTATTTGGTTTTCCCACTATAATTATTATTTTACACGCTATTATTTTTTTATTTCAGTCTATGCATGAAACCTAAATAAATCAAATTAATGATGAATGTGAATTATATGAAAAATGTTTTCCTATTGATATAAAAAATTTTATGGCGTATATAATTAAAACCATCATTTCTATGCTCATAAAACTTTCTCAAACTATGAATCATGTATCACATAATAATGAGAAATTGATGGAACAACATACTAACTAGACGTTCCAGAGGAAACATATACATTCTTTTAGTGGGTTGTCAAATACACTACTAGATGTGTAATAGATGAGTAACACTTAAAAAAATATTCTCTTTTCTCTCATGTTTGGAACAAGGAATAGTCATTTTTTATGTCTATCATTTGGAAGGTGAAGTAGATTAATGGTGGAATATTACTTGAATATGAGGAAAAATTATGAAATTGACTCAATGGATTGGGATGAGTGAAAGATCTTGTTTATTAATGAGTACATTCTTGGTATTATTTATAGAAAAATTGAGATAGAGTACCTCGAGTTAAATAAATAGGATGATGATTCCTTTGGTAACTATAAAAAAATTAACAGGGCTTGTGATGTTTGATTCTTGTATTATCATCCATCCTGAAACTAAAATTGGTCGAATATTCGGTGGATTGAAATGAGTTCTTTGACAAGTTTTATCTATAATTGAATTTATTAGATGTGATTAAATAATCATATGTTCCACTATAGTGGAAATATAGGTTTGATATAATCATCAATGTCATAGTTTCAATAAGGATAGAAATATGGAATTCAAGTGGAATACAAAAATTTATTGAGGGAAGAAGATGAGTTTTCATTTTTTTCTCAAAACGAGGAAATAAACAAGGAAAGAATTATCTTATGGTTACTAGACTATATTTTGAGTTTGGGAAATATGTTCATAATTAAATCAAATGCAGAAGTGATGGGAATTTTCTTTCTAATGTTGTGAATAAATAATGTGCTCCAGAGAATGCACCACCAATAATAGAGTGATCCAATTGTTTGAAGAATGGGAATTATTATATCTACTGCCCAAATCCAAGGATTAACAATGATGATTGGTTTCAAAAACATTTATATTTGAGTTAAAAAGAAATTCTCATGTGTTTTCTATATTGGATGAGAGGGGCAATACTGAAATGGTGAACTGTACACATACCATCCACTCTATAAGTGATAACATCTTATTTTACTATGATTCTTCCCATTCAATTTTATCTATGTAATTCTCTATGGGTATCAAGATGTTAACACAGTAATAATATGTACAAATTGAAATAAAAAAGCCTAATGGTATGATTATCCCATGATAAGTCTATGATTCTTCTCTGGTTGAAATTTATTGGAATGTGATTCTCTTAAATATGGTTGTTATGCATCTGGTTGAATTTGATGTAATACTGGGAATGAATTGAATTTATTAATATAAAACCCAAATAATTTTTTTAAAAATTAATATGACATTAAATATTCTAAATAATTCTATTATGATCTATCAGTGAGATGATAAATATGACCATCTAATGGAAATCAAATCCATTGTATGGTTCTTCAGTTCTTTTTCAAATGGGTTTTTATCACAGATGGTTATGGAGAAACTCAAAATCGATGATATGGTTATTTTTTATTATTCTATTGATGTCGTTTTTGGAATAATTTTCTATTCTAATTTCATATTTTGAATTTGAGTTCACAATAGAGCTCATAAATGGTGCCTCACCTATTTAAAAAAAATCAATATAGAAAATTCCCATTTGAGTTATATAAGACAAAGAAGAAACTCCTAGAAAACAATTATAGTGGATTTATTCTACTTGGTTTGTCACCATTGGGTTAATCTATACTATTTTCCAAATGAAATATTGATCAATGTGACACTGCATTGATTATTGGGAACTAAACAAGATCACAATAAGAGCAAGTATACTCTACACCAAATTGATAATATGTTGGTTCAACTACCCAGAGCTCAACACATTTCCAAAATTTATCTTCATAATGGATATCATCAAATGAGGATTAATAAGGGGGATATAACAAGGGAATTATTTTGTATAAGGAATAGACACTATGATTATATTTTTATTCTATTTGGTATTAAAAATTCCCCTGTTATCTTCATGGATTTGATTAGAATATTCTTTAAAGATTACCTTAATCAGTTTGAGGATGTATTTATAGATGATATTATTATATATTCAGAGACAATGGAAAAGAACTATGATCACTTGATTATTGTATTAAAGGCCAGGAAAAAAGGGAATTTGTATAAAAATTTTATACTATATGAATTTTGGATACAAAATGATTCATTTTTTGGTCACATAATCTCAAGAAAAGGTATATCTATGGATCCATTAAATATTCAAGTTAACAAGCTATGGTAAAGAAAAATAATGGTGAAAAAGATCCAAATTCTTATAGGGTTGGATGGATATTAATGATGCATTGTATATAATTTATCACAATTTCTAATCCACTGACCATGTTAACTCTAAAGGGTGCCATGTTCATTTAGATGGATGAATGTGAAATGAATTTGAAGTAACTAGAGAGAATGTTAGCCATCACATATATACTTACATTACCCTATATAGTATAAGGGTATGTAATCCATAGTGATGCATCAGATAAGGGATTAGGATGTGTTAACATTAAGAATGGTATGGTCATAAATTATATCTCAAAAAAATTGAATGTTCGTGAACAAAATTACCGAAATCATGATTTGGAGGTGGGTTTGGTTAATTTTTCATTACAGATATAGATTTATTATATTTTTGGAGAAATGTGTGAGATATATAATAAAAATAAAAGATTGAAATGTATAATAACATAGAAAGTGATGAATATGAACTAGAGAAGGTGGTTGTGGTTGATCAAATATTTTGATTGCTTGATACATTATAAACAAGTGAAAAAGAACAAGGTGGATGATGCTTTGATATAAAAGGATTATTCTATATTATATATGTTTATAATCATAATATATCCAAAATTTATGGATTTTAAATGGAAAATGTTGACATTTTGAAGGAAGGGGAATGGTATTATCTATTTGAAATGAGTGATCAACCATTCATTAAAGTGAATATTAAAGAGCTATAGTGGGAAAATGTGGTACTTCAAAAAAGGTAATAATTGTTTTTGAGTATAACCATGATTTTTATTGAATGATACAGTTTAAAATCGATTTATGTGTTTCATAGATACCATATTTTAAGAAGCTATTGATAGAGGTGGCTCATATGTTTTCACTCTATGTCATTCCATTAATTACAAAGCATTATAGATATTTGAAAAAATAAATCTAGTGGGATGGAATGAAGAATGATATTTCCTAGTTTATATATTAGATCATTGTATTTTAGTAAGTTATGAATAAGAGAAAAAAATCCTATGGGTATGTTACCACCATTAACTATTCCTAAATGGAAATTGGAAAAATATCACAACGGATTTTGTCTTAGGACTCCCAAAAACATCTAAATGGAATAATGATATATGGTTGGTAATCAATCTCATTAAAAATTCATCACACATTATCATTGTCATAGAATATTTATATCTGGATTAGATTGGAATGATATAAATTAGGTAACTATTAATATTCCATGGATTACCCCTCTAAATTTTATCTGATCAAGATCCACGATTTGCCATGATGATCTTGTGAAGTATTCACCAGGATCTAGATAATAAATTAAGTTTCATAGGTGTGTATCATCCTTAGACATATATTTAGTTAGAGAGAAAAATTAAAACCCTCAAAGATTTTTTTGAGATTTTTTTGTACAGATTTCAATGGTGTTTGGTAACAACACATACCTCTACTCTAGTTTTTATACAACAAATATATTTAAATCAAATATTCAGATGGATCATTATAAATCCCTCTAAGGAAATATGTGTGTAAATATGATGTGTTTTGATAAACATGGAGAAAGAAAAATATTGGGACTAGAATAGGATAATGAAATTGTAGAGAAGCGTAGATATATTCAAAAACACATAAGGTAAGAATAAAAGTCGACTGAAACATTATGATGATAATCCATGTTATGATATGGTATTTTGAGATGATGAGAACAAGTTTAAATTAATTTATCCCCAGAAAAAAAGTTATGATTTTCTAAAAGAAAATGATGTTTTTCCATTGGTATATAGGCTCTTTCAATATTCTTTATCATATTGGAATATTAGATTACTATTCGGCACTCCCACATAATCTCTATAATTTCCATGACATGTTCCAGGTATCACTTCGAAGTAATTACATACATGATCATTAACATGTTGAGAACTTATAAGTTATACCACTGAAGAAAGAAATTACTTTTGTGGAGAAGCTGGTGGAATTTATGGATCATAGAGAGAAATCATGAAAAAACAAGTCCACTCACTTTGTCATGGATTTTTTGGGAAACCACCGATTTCAAATATCTACCTATGAACCTTGGGATATGATGAGGTAGAAGTATCATTAGTTTTTTATACCAGTGTGCTAGAATAGATTGGTACAAATTATTGGGGGGGGGATAATGTAACACCTCATGATTTAATGAAAAAAAATTATATATTTTTTAATTTCCTACTATATATTTCATTACACATAACAAAGCATTTCTTCCATATATCTTGT
The DNA here is from genome assembly GCA_963277665.1 of Viscum album. NCBI lineage: Eukaryota > Viridiplantae > Streptophyta > Magnoliopsida > Santalales > Viscaceae > Viscum > Viscum album. The sequence goes on along the minus strand of OY728143.1, from coordinate 1,703,215,153 downwards.
TATATGTAAGATGATGTTTTAACGAACAAGAATATACTAGTAATATTATTTTTTAAATATTTATATTTTCACACAGACATTAGAATGGTTGGTAAAAATATGATTACCTCATTTATGAAATTTAATGGTTTCGAAAATTAAAAAATAAATTCATTTATTCTAAATAAATTATAATATAAATTAAAAACATATTTAAAAAACAGAAATGCTTTCAGAAAATTGTATTTTATTACAAAGTGGTTGAGTTGAATTTTGTTCAGAAATTTTCAAATTATTTTTTCAATTTTACAAATTTATTTTTCTAAATGAAACTTCAATTTTTAAATTATCATGCAGGAATTGTCTTTGGCTAAATTTTTAATGATTTTCTAGAATGATACATTTTTCAGTGATTATTTAAAAATGATTGTTTTTATTAACAATTGTAATTACTTTTATTGATTTAAAATACATGGAAAAATTATGATTTTTAAGGTAAAATTAGCTCAAATATATATTTATTATTCTATTATAGGTCATTAGGAGAAATTTCATATCGAATGTTAATATTATAACTCTTTATAATTATGAAAATTTTCTCTTTGGAAAACTATTCTTTCTTCACGTCTATTATTTTTATATTAAATTCAATTATTCCTCTTATATGGATTGAAATTAAAAAATGGATTCAAAATTTAGAATCAGTATAATTAATATTATCTAATAAGTTTAACAGTTGTTTCACCATAATGAATAGTGAAAACAGTACAAAATTAATTACTGTTATTGATTTTAAAAATACGTTTAACTTTTTCTTAACATAATATATAATTGTAAAATGGAATATAATCATGTCTAAAGCCTATATAAATGTCATATGATTACAATATCCTTTCTAGGATCGATAAAGGTATATTATGGGAGCCCTTTTTCTTGAGAAAAAGGTGTTGGGAATTAATAATTTCCAAAAATTAGAAGTGATTCACTCCCATTACTTATAAAATGATGGACCATATACTCTACCATTGACACATTCAAATCCATTATGTTAAAAACTTACTTACACAAATACCTCCCTTAAATCCCTCCTCACATCCTTTAATCCATAGTTTAATAATAAATCCCACCAATAAATGCTTTGGTGAAAACCTAACTGGGGTTCTTAGAGAATAGATAACATTATTCAATGTTAATTTTAAAGTTATTTATCCCTCCATATACATAAATGATTATTGGATTATGATTATCTGATAAAATCATTATATTCCATATAGTGATCTATTTTTTTTTCCTGTTCGGGACCCAGATATATCTCCTTTTATCCCAAATAGGAAATAATAACGTCGTTCGTGTGTACAATGGACTACCGCCACACAAATCTAATGTGAATCTTTTTTCCTTAAACTCCTTTCATATGTGGGTATGATTTTGGGTATAATATATATATATATATATATATATATTATTTTGTGATATTTGTGACATTTTTGTACTTCTTGAAATATAATATTACATATACCCTTTATCATTTCATTCTTTGGGTGATATGATAATGTTGATCGTGTGTACAGTGGACCACCACCTTGTGATGCGATGTGATTATCTTTTCAACTATGATTTACATGGAAGGTAATAAGGATAAGGGTAATGAATATATTTGATGTATATGATATCGTAAATATTTTTAATGGTTATTTACTATTTTCTTTTCTTTCATTCCATCCTTTGAAAAATGGAAACAACATTTATTTATATGTATGGCCTACAATTTGCATGAATGGTGTATTTAAATTTTTTTATAAACTTTTCATTACTACAAAAATGGGAAAGGGAAGCACTACCCTTTTATCAGCACAAAAAAAACCATTGATAAAGAGGGAATTTATCGGTGCAAAAAAAAGACTGATAAAGGGGCCCTTTTAACAGCTCTAAAAAAAGAGCTGATAAAGGCCCCCCTTTATCAGCGCTTTTTTAGCACTGATAAATGGGGGATTTATCAGTGCTTTTTCCTACCAGTGATAAATTTTATGTTTCAAAAAAATCATGAAAAATAAATTATTTTTATATAAGTATATTTATATTTATATAACTATAATATATATTTTTAAAATATGTTTTAGATACGTATAAATAGACTATTACATTTAATATATAAAAATTTATTGAAAATAGATTTAAAATATTTTAAAAATAGTATTAATTAACAATTTTTTATTTATTATTGATTAAAAATATTTTAATAACAAATTGAAGACACAAAAAATCAAAACAATTAATAAAAGATCTAAAATTAGTTGAAAATGCAACTCAAACTTCAGACAGCCATAACTTTTGATCTGGGTGTCTGTTTGAGCTCTAAAGCATATCAAATCAATCCTCCTACAAGATCTACACGCTAGTGACCGAAAAAAATATTTTATCACATTTTTCGAAGCCAAAAAAGCCCCATAAGGCCTCCAAAACTGAGTTTTTAGTCGGGATACCCCAATTTATTACGATTCAAACAAGTATAACTTCTGATCCGGATGTCCGTTAGGCCTGTACCACATATCATATCGAATATTGTTTCATTTTATTCGATTTTACTGGTTGTGGAGTTGAAACGGGCTTCTGAATTATAAGTTATGGTCATTTTAACATTTGATGCCTTTTTACATAAACATATATATGTATTTATTCGTAAATATATATATGTGTGTGTGTGTGTGTGCATGTTTTATATATGTATGCATGTATGTATTTATTTATTTATAAACACACATAAATTACATATTTCATAAATGTATTTAAAACTAATCTTATAAGTATATATTAATATACAAATAAATATACGGATAAAGAATTATAACTAAATATATATATATAAATAAATATAAATATATATTAATATACGACTGAATATATATATATAATAATATATGAATAAATATATTTATATTAATATGAATCTATATCAATATTCAAATAAATATAACTATATATATATATAAATATATATATCATTAAATAAAGAAAAAAACTAAATGGCTTAGTTGAAATGGTGCAGCCACGAATGGGGGGGGGGAGGACGCGTGTTCAAGATTGTGTAGAAGTAAATGGTTGCACATGAGAGAGGATTCATGGGAAGGGAAACTTGTGGGAGACATCCTAGCGCTGTTAAAGGGGTGGGGGGTCAAGTGCTGTTAAGAGATCTCCCTGCATTATATAATTCTTTTTTTTTAATTTTTTAATTTTATCATCGCTTTTTAAAAGTGCTGATAAAGGTCCCTATTATCAGCGCTAAAAAAAAGCACTGATAAAGGGGTCATTTATCAGCCTTTATTTTAGCACTGATAATAAGGGCCTTTATCAGAGCTTTTCAGTGTGCTGATAAAAGGGACTCCCCTATATCCGCACTGAGCTTTATAACGCTTTTTTAGCGCTGTTAAAGCCCATTTTGAGCGCTGATAAAGCCCATTTTTGTAGTAGTGTTTGGATAACTATAATTATGTATATAATTCATATATATCATATTTATAACACTATTAACATTATTTAAATGGTTTAATTATGATCAAAGTACTTATACTAGAGATATTGAACCAATAACATCATGAAAAAAAAACGAGTTAAAACCCATAAATATGGATGTTGACCTGTAATTATTGAAAAATTGGATTTAAATAACTATAAGGGGATAAAATATTATATTATTTGTTTGTCTATTATTTTTTATAGTTATATAATAAATTTTTATTTATTTTATAGGACATTCAAACATGTTTGATGAAATTCAAGACATAAGGTAATAGATGTTTTTCTTAATTTACCTTATTTGGGAATACATGTATGATGTCAACATATCTAATTTTATAAATTATATATAATTTCTCTATGATATGATATAAAATTAATGGTTTTATTCTCATGATATTTAAAATATTAATTTATATTATTCTATCATGGGGATTATGAATCATATGTTTCTAAAGCTATAAGAATTTTATGACACAATCTATTTGTTTATCAGGATTTTTTATGAGTATACTTCTAATGATGAAATATTATGATCTATGTCTCAATAATTATGTTTATTTTTCTTCTCCTATGGTTGTTTTGGGAAAATATATGTTTTCCCTTAATTTCCCTCTTTTATGTACTCAATTGAGGTAAATATTTGTTTTACTAAGAATAGACTTTATTTCTTTCTTTGGTCAAAACCAAATTCCCTCCATATTAATGTTTTATTTTTTTTCAATATAATAATATGATTATATGAATAAATTTTTACCCAAGTTTGAATTTTTACAAAATGGTTAGAAGTGATATTTTTTAATTTTTGGAACAATATTTTTTTGAATTTTTACAATAATGTAACAGGAATCTTTTTTTACGTAATCAACATGTACGAAATTATCCACCATCATGACCATTCCATTTTTTGAAGATTCATTTATTTTTTTTCATATAATTTTAACATAATTTTTTATTTCTTTATTTAGAAATTGTTTTTTAATTTTTATAAGAAAAAGTGATTTCAATGTAAAAAACAAATATTTTCCTTACAAAATGTTTTATGTGATCTATCAAAATCAATTTACACTTGATATATCTTTCTATTTTATAATCCCATGATACCATCTATATTATTTTATTTGTATGGTATATTTTTATTGTTATGATTAAATTAATTTCAAAAATCTCAATTAATTTCTGTGGTCTATGCTATGATGAAATGATAAAGTGATTATGAAACCATTATTTTTTCAATTAGATATGATATTAGGACTTTTTTATGAAGCCTGTCAATTTTTATGTGTTTTTATATGATGAATGTTTTATGATCTTATGGAACATATATGTATGATTTTCATTATATAACATATAGGGCCAACTTCTCTGAATAATTCATTAGGTGAAGATTTATATATCCTAAGATATGCTTGAGTTGAATGGGGAGTGAAACCTGTTCTGCAAGGGACCTTTTCCATTATGGTGGTTTTGGGAGGTATTCATGACATCTATGAATTTTTAGGGAGTTAACCCATTTTACGATGATATCCTTATAATTGAAACATGAAAACTATAGAAAATAGTTTCGATGATTAGGTGTATGACAACATTACCAATATTTTGAATTTTTTATGTTCTCATGGATTATTTTCTATAATTTAATTTATTATTAATCTATAAGAAACTTTCAATCATCATTACATTAAAAAATATTATTATCTTTGATATGCAGTGTATGATTTTCAAATGTTATTCTCTTGTTCCCATACACTTTTGTTCTTATTTTGTTTAACTATATCCCTTATTTACCCTTACTGTGAATCCAATCTCATAATTTATTATGTTTCCTTTTCGCTGGTTATAATGATATTTTTTATGAATGATATTTCTAAGGGTGATAGTTATGAAGAACTTAATAGGAGATAATGTGGTTCACAAATGAAACTATTTCTTTGTATACATGTTTCTAAATAAAGTAAAATATTATTATCATTTGGTTTGAATCTATATATTGTAATGAATATTCATATATTATGATTTAATGTCTATAAATTAAATTCCATGGTCTCCATAAGTATATTCTTAGGATTTTATTTTTGACTCTTGATGTTGGTCAAGAACAGGTTCCAGATCACCAACATTCGTGAACATGCCTGAGTATCCATGGGTATTTGGGAACTGGGTTTTTTTAGGATATAGATTGATTATTATTATTTATGTTTTTGATCATTGTTTTAATATAATGATTATCCTTTAGGATTTAGTTTTATTTTTGATGAAAAAATAGAATCTGTTGAATAAAGTTAGATTTTGTGGTCTGATAGCCATACATTAACAAAATTCATGATCTTATAGATGTTTTGGTGTTGTTTCATGACCTACCAATCATCTATCTAACCATGAACCCAAGTATAGGTTGGTTGCAAATCCCATTTAGCATTTTTTACATTGAAATTGAGAAAAATATAGTTATTTGGGTGACATAAATAGATTCATGTGATATGTTGATGATGTTGATTGAATCATTTTTATAAATTTGGGTTTTCACTATTTTTAGATGTCTTTTGGGTGAAAGTGTATTTATAAAAAAGGGTTTTTTTTAAATTATTTTGTGGATTGTTGGGAAGCCTTATGTATTTTTATAATATGTATTTGGATTTTTGTGAATTTTATTCAAAATGGTTAGCTTCATTATGAAGTTTTTGAAAAAAATGTATTTAAAACTGGATGGTAAGATGAGAGTTTTAATGAGTTATGTATTTTAATGGAAGTTGGTTTTCTGTTTTGATACATAAATTAGGCATGATTGGTTTTGAAGCATTCAAGGAAGATTAAAATTATTGTAGGTTTAAGAACTTTAAACTTTTTGAAATGGGAATTTAATTTATGGCAAGTAGTAAAATGGATTTTGGTTTGGTTTGGAAAATAGGGTGGATGTTTTAAAATCTGGTCTTATTTTTCATTGATTTTGACCCTTTTAAATGAATTTGGGGCTCATCATTAAGGGGTTTTAGATTTAAAAATGATTATTTGGTTCAGGTTTTTCTTTATTTAGAATTATTTCTCTTAAAAAGGTCTTGATTGGATTTTTTAATATATAATTGTAATCTCTTTCAATCATTTTTTACTTTACAAGGCTCTAATAGACTAGAAATTGTTTTTCCCCTTTATAGTGGTGTGATAAGGTGTGATTTATCAGTTTTTTATTTTAGTGATTATGAAGGAATGCCTTGGTTGGATAATTAAATTTGATGACAATTTGAATTTTTTTGGGAAGATATAAATTTTTTGGGGATTTATACTTGATTTGTTTCGAGACATGGAGCCTTGTGGAAGCTTTTGATTGGTTTTCATGTTTTTAGGGTTTATACTTGTTGAACGTATTGAAATAGTGGAACTTTGATAAATTCATGACTTATTTACATTTTGTTCCTTGTATAGACATTTTTTGTGATTCTAGAACTGGATAGATATATTTATGCGTGATTAGTAGCTTTTGTTTTATACATGGATCAATTTCTGTGGTATTGATTGGGTGGCTATATTGATCATGTAGCTAGTTGAGATTATAAACTAGCTAGTGTCAGTTCAGTTATTTTTGGGTTTTCCATGGGATGTTTTTCCATGAATGTTCTCATAGTTATCTCTTTTCATTTAATTAACCTATATTTTATCCTATGTCATTTCCTAGTTGGAAGAATGTTTTAATTTTTTTATTTGGATGTTTTTAAATGTCATGGATTTGGTGACATGTATTTAAACTATATTTGATGATCTTGAATGAAATATTTTCATTAGGGATTTCATATAGATTTTAATTATTTGTGGGACTTTGTGGTTTCTTTTATTAATTTTTCAAATATTGGTTTTATAGGTGAAAATCACTTTATAGTAGTGGTCATTTTTTTGTTATATTTTTTGATTAATTCTAAATAGTAGTGAGACCAATGTTCGGTCTCCCTTTTTTTGAGACTCATGTGGGATATTTTTGGACTGGATTCTAGATTTAGGATACAAGATTTAAATATTTGTATTTTGATAGATGACGATAAGTGATTTCTTTTGTTTTGGGATCTTACTTTTTTTGGGTGTTGAGGTTTTTGGACTTTCACTTTTTCTACTAGGACCAGGGACATATTGAGGGAAGAAATCGGCATGGTGGTGATTATAGTGAACCATGATTAACATACACAGATATTACATAATTTTAGAGGAATAATTATTACATTAAAAAATTAAATTCTTAAGGACTATAATATTTTAGTTTCTTTGAAATTAATGAAAAAAATATTTTAACATGATGAATGATTTTCAATGTCTCCCACAAAGATCCCCCCATTTAGATCTTATACTTAATACCATTCCTCATAACCTCAGGAAAGGAAACATAAGAAATAGTCAGATCAGATGCTAAGTAAGAGTAAATAAAAGAGATAAGTAATTATAAACTGATTATAAGTGTATGAGAACATGAGAATAACATTCGAATATCATACACTATATATTGAAGATTGTATACATGAGATATGGTATACATATTGGTAGTTCATAATACAAGAATCATATGGAATCAAGAGAATAATTTATTATATCATAACATAGGAATATGACACAGAATTGGTGGAAGCCACATAATCATTTAAATTTATTTTCATATTATTCATGGAATGACTGCCAAGTCCATAATAGTGGAATGGGTTCACTCCACAAACCATCATAGTAGTCAATGTTCTCTCCCAAAACCATCATAGCGGGAGAATTCCTTTAATAAAATCATATTACTGTCTGTTAAATCCTTGTATATCTCATAAGATATAAACAACTTCTAAATTCATTTGAGGGAGATATGGGCCCCACCCATATCATAATGAAACTATACATATGTGTTCAACATGATCATAATTATTCATCATATCATACATAATAAAATGAAATGGGTATCATAAACATGTAATTATACAAATTCCTATGGAAAATAGAATTGTTTCATAATCATTTCACCCAAGCGTAACCCGTGAAATGAAGCGGGTTTAACAACCATCATGTAATAGAGAAACATTTTTCATAAACATAACTCATCAAATCATAATGAATTTGGAGAAATTATGTGAATGGTACCCTTGGGCCATATCCTGAGAATGACATTTGTAACAATAATGTATGTAATATTAGATGGAAAATAATTTTAAAATATCTTTTCAAAACATTTCTTGAGTAAAGTTTTATTTCTTCTTTGAAAACTTATTTTTTAAACAAGAAACCTATTGAAATAACTTTTCTTTGGAAAATAACTTCGAAAACATATAAAGGAAGCCATTTTTTTTTAAAATAGTTTTACATGATAATATATAATTGATGAATTAAAACAATTTGAAACAAAGTTAACTAAAAAAATCTTTGAGGACTTATAAAGTAAGCATGAAACAATTTTGAAAATTTTTTTGATGATAATATATTTGAAAAAATATAAATAAATTTTTAAAATATTTTGTAAATACTTTCCTTGAAAATGGATTTGAAATCATATAATGAAATATTGAAATAATTTTCTCTAAAAATAACATTGAAAAATTATAAATCAATATTGAAAACCTTTTTAAAAACATTCAATTGAAAATATCTCCGAAAACATATAATTTAATATTGAAATCATTTGTAGAAATCAAGGATTTCGAAAAAAAAATATTTCCAACCGAATAGAGAAATAATGTCAGTTTTTATAAAATCATTTTCTAATCATATTAACTATCAAAGAGTGTAAAATGATACTAAAACATCAATATATCATTATTTACCATTGGAGAATAAAATTTATGATTGTTCTTGATAGATGGATCATAAGATTTCAACATTAGATGTATAATTACAATCAATCCCTATAAATGATGAGATTATAGAAATAGACACCTACCACTTCGGTAACATGAATCCTAATCCCCAAGAAAGAGTAATATAACACAAATCCTAAAATATCATGAAAAGAAGGAAATTCATGAAATAACCTATCAATGGGAAGTATATACACCTTGTAAATGAATATTGGTGCATAACATAACATGTGTCTCAAATAGAAAATATTGAGACAAAATTACATTACCAATTTTGTAACATTTGTTCTATAAATCCCATGAAAAAGAGATAATACTAAGGATATGTAAATACTCATAAATTTAAGGATAATATACATAGAATAAATTTATGGGAATTATATACACAACACAAAAGAAATGAGTGGTTAACATTGAATATGTCTCACAGAAATATAAGTGAGACTAGAAATCCATTTTCCACTTGAGTATCTTTTGAATCATGAACCCCATGAAAGGATTAGATAAATTGAAACTTTTAATAAAATTAAATAAATTAAATTAATTATATAACATTTTTAGGGAATTATATTCACCACATAAAATAAATGCGTGTTAAATATGGAATGTATCACACAAATATTAAAATGTGGGATGAAATTCCCCTACCTTAAATATTAATGTCATCATAATTGTTCTAACCTCATGTATAATAAATACGAGTTTATTATAAATATATTACAATAACATAATAAATTATATCATAACATATATTATTTACTTATGACCTTATATTACTCATTTATTAATAATTCTATGTTAATGTTATGTTTTTGATTATATCCTCTTTTTTCACATGTGTTCTGATTTGTCACATTTTTTTTCTCCTACTTATATCATGATTTCATAATATATTGAATTATAACCATAATATAAATATCATATATATTAATTATATATATATTTATTATAATCTATGAAAGTTTGAAATAAAAAATGACATACACCATTCATTAAGAAGGTAGGCCCTATGTATGTATGGACACTGTTTCTATTTTATTTTCATATAGAAAGAAAGAAAGTAAATGAATATATGTATACATATATGTATAATCATTATAGAAGCATCAGTATGACATATGTTTCATATATTTTTACTAAACCCATCCTTAATAAATTACATGTGAATAATTTCATAATAATAAATAAATCATATAAATCATATATATAAAATAATAATATAATTTCCATCATTATTTACAACCTTCATAGCTTGTAATGTAAGAGCAAATGAAATCAGGTCATTTGGTGGTATTCTGTTGTACACACGAACGATGATTGGGAATCCCATTTGATGGAGTCATGTGTGATTTTAGTTAAAACCATTAACATAAAAAAATATTAGTATATTTTGGATACTTATATTGTTATATAAGCATAAAATAAGAGGTATTTTGGGGGTGGAGAAAGATATAAAAAAGAAGTTCTTGTTGAAGGATGTTACCTATTCTTTGGGTAACTCCTTTTGGTTTGAACAAAAGTTATTCCTTGGTTAGATTTATTCAAAAAAACTTGATTCTTGGATGAGTTTAGGGATGTTGGGAGCCTATTTGGGCATCTTTTAGAAAATCCAAATCTATTTTTTGGTGTGATTAAATGAGGGGAGTGAATTTATTTTTATTGTGGATGGGTAGTGGTGTTCTTGTAAATATAAAAAGTTAAGAACTATTTGCAGGTATCCATAACCTCATATTCCCCATAAAGTTAAAAATAATGGATTAATGTAAATTTATGTTCGATTAAAACCTATACTACACAAAAATAAGTTCTTTTTTATAATTTTGTTCCTTAATATATATGTTTCCCCACCTTCATCATTTTTGTTTCTGTTATGGTGACTAGTTTTATAACATATGTAATAGTAAAATTAAGAGTAAATTAATGTTATATTTATTAGAAAATATATACCTATGGAACTATAAATATGATATTTAATATAAAAAATATAAATACCAAGTTTATTGGAAATTAATTTTAAAAATAGAGCATGCGACTCATAAAAGCACTGATTTAACCTGGACTATGATAATAATGTTTTTACAATTTAGGGGTCAATAAAAAATAAATTGGTCCATTAATAGAGCATATTTTATATGTATTATCATTTAAAAATCATTTTTAATATTAGAGGATTTTTTGTAGATTTTAAATCTTATAATAAAACATCATTTATTATAAAATAATAATAATGTCAATTTTGACACTATTTAATTAATTTAAGTTTAAAAATATAAATTCAATGATGGAATTTGAATATATTAAGTTCACACCAGTGTAAAATGACAAATTAATATAACAAATAATTAAATACAATAATTCAATCAATATACCTCACGTTTAATATTTTTAGTGTCATTTATTTTAGTTAGTAATCAGAAAAATAAATAGCACATTAGCATTCCCAAAAACTTTTATCTAACTAATTTAATTATAAAAATTTAATATATAGTAATATTATCCAAAAAACACATTTAACTTTAAAAATTATGTTTACAGCCTAACTAATGAAGTTTTTTGTCAATATATCTAGGCCTTATAAATGATATTGGTTAGGAAGGTTCCTTTTTTCTTTTAACTGATATAACATATTATATAGGTCACTTCCACGTAATAGTATCTCAATAGGTCATAACATTTTATCCAATAGGGTATATGGTTAAAATATGTCCATAAAAAACTTTTTAGACAAGTTTAGGGTCATTTTTACGCCTTATATTCTATGTTTATCCTTTAATTAACTCTGTTCTTTTCATAAATCACTATAATTAATTTTAATTAAATCCACTAATATTTTTGTTCAAAAACTACATTGGACATATCACACATTATAAATTATTATAATTCAAAAAGTGGAATATATTTTTTCAAATTATAATAAAAAATATTGTATAAATTAATTTAAAATTAATCCCACATATAGGATAAGACGGCGGGTATTTATAGTTCAAACGTTTAAAATATTGAAATGTTTTTATATCCACTATCAAAGTCAACATGATTGAAATTACATAAATAAGATTTATATTTTCATAATTCATCTAGTTATACATTAAAGCCAATTTAAAATATAATTTGTCTATATACCAAAATTAGTTGAAAATAAAGTTTTCAAATAAAATTTTGTGTTTTTTTCTATTCATCAAAAAGTGATACTTCTCATAAAAATACCAAAAAATAGCCCCATGTAAATTTTGGTATTATACTTTAAAAAATGAAGTTCCTTTTTTCTAATAATTTCTTTAAAAGATCCTAAAATATTAATTTAAGGTATGTTCTCTATAAAAATATGGTATAATTACCTTTTAGAAAAATACATCTATTTATTCATAAAATTGGATTTATTCTTATCTTTTCTCTATAAAATAAATTGTATGAGTGTCAATAAATTTGAATGAATATATAGTATAAAATCTTTATTATAAAAAATCATCTAAATTACTATTTTTTAATTATTTTAGATAAAACATGTTTGTATATATAAAAATATTTTCCAAAGAAAAAGAAATTTCATTACTTTTAAATAGTTCTTACATTTATTTATAACTAATTAATATCCAAATAATTTTTTTAAACATGATCAAACCGTTTTTTCATAATTTAGTTAATTTTATTCATATATGTCATTCCAACCACTAGGTGATAACTATAATAATATTTTAATTATAATGGTATATTTTACACTTGTAAAAAATGGTCTTGTGTCTAAAAAAATAACTTTATGGAACTTAGTATTGTGTGTAACACAGTCCAAACATAGTCTTTCATGTATTGAAATCTAATATATGTGTTGTGTGTAGTGTAATATTTACTTTGTGTTGTGTGAAATGAAATCCAAGCTTAGTACTTTCATATAACACAAGCTCTATTCAGTGTTGTGTCAAATAAAAAATATTGAAAAGATTAAATATTTTCAAAAAAATTCACAAAATCTAGGGGTGTTACATTCTACCCCCCTTGAAATGAAATTCTCCCTCAAAATATGTTTGGATTATCAAATAATTAATACTTCAATATTTCTTTCATAGAAACCCACATCCTAAAAATTAATTCTAAACCATTATTTAAAAGGGGAATGTTTGAACCATAATGGTCACCTAAAGCAACTCATAACTAGTTTTCCACATATGAGAGCATAGGTTAAAAGTGAAAAAATAGACCTGGAAGAGAAATATTTTCACGAACCATCAGAGATACCCTTGTACCGTGATACCCAATCTAGTCCTAACATGGATTGAACAGTGTTCCTGATCTCTGTGGTTTGGGAATAAGAACATAGCATCATACAATATGAAAGTGAAACAAATTTTCCAAAAACACAACAAATGAAAGAGATACAAGTTGGTTTGAACAAAAAAAACCAGATGGAGAATTGTACCAGAAGTAAAAAAAGTTGAAACAACCAAAAATACATAACTAAAGTATCCAAAAATATGAAAAAATCCAAAGTTCCAATAGAAACAATATCCCAATGACCAAAGATCGACAATAACTATCTCCTCTAATTGGTTCCATCCCTTTTCATGGTCCAAGATATAGGAAATCTAAAAATTCCCAAAGGCATGAGTAGGGTGTAACCTAAAAGCCCTATAGGGTCTCCCCAAGGACTCTATAATAAGATATAACTGTTAATTAATCAAATAATGAATTCAATTTTAAATAAACAGGTTTGGAATTTCAAATTATTATTAAAAAAAATCACTCTTTTCATATCAAATGATGTAAAATTTTATAAACAATAGATTAAATAAACATTTCATATAAAATATATTAATTAAATCCATAAGGCATTTGTAAAATAGTATAAAAATAATGGCATATATATCAAATCATTTAAAAATGAGAAACATAGTCATCTACCAAGAGGTACAATAGTTCCAGGTAAATGGATCCTCACACACTTATAAAATGAAAGTGGAAATATGAAAACATGTCCAATTGACAATGGTCAAAGAGGACTAAGCAATATCTCTCTATGGATAATACCTACAAATACATTATGATAGAGTTTTAAAGTTTCAATTAGTGGCTTGGGAATTTCCATCCTAGCATGTTTATCTCTAATTACTCACAAAATATCTACGCATCCAAGTTATCTAATAATAGTCAATAATAAGAAATTTATCTCAAAACATTTTAAATTTAAATTGAACCCATTTTCCATTTCAATTTTCCAATTTCCATTTAAAAACAGAAAATGAGGATTTAATCAAATCATGCATTTTTCTTGGGTAAAACTAACAGGTATCTATCTAAACATTTTATGTCATTTTTCCTAAATAAAAATATGAAATCAATTTCACAAATTTATTTCACAATTTATTGCAACAAATTAAATTCCACAAATTCCATCTAATTTCAATACACAAACACAATTCAATAGAATTGGGGGGGTTTCCCAATTTAATACCAAATAAAACATGAACCCCCAATTCACTGGAATTGGTTTTTTAATAATACAATTAAACATAATTTTATTTAAATCGTGCAATTTATGTTTATGTAAATTATCCATTAATAAATGGAACCATGTACTGAAGATCATGCGATCAAAAATCAAAAAACACTAATGGGATACTCTAATATAGAATGTTAGTAATAATGTAATGAGAATCAAACATAGATTCAAGATCTTAGGTTAGATCCTCCAACAATGTGGATATATAATAAACCATAGGTAGGAGAGAGGATATAGTGGTACAAAGGGAAATGGAAGATGAGACTTACCGGGAAAGGATCGAACCACGATCTCTTGGTTCTAATTCACATTGGATGGGATTTAGAAGATCCAAAATAGGTCCTTGGGAGCTTCAATGATGTAGGAAGTCTGGATAGGTTGTGTTAGGCTAGGGTGAAGTTCCCAATATGGGATTATAAAATTTTTATTCAATTTTAAGATTAATTAAAAGCCACAAACATGCTTAGCTAGGTAGGGTTTCATAGCTTGCCAAACCACACACCCTATTCATGCACCCCTACTGGTGGGGATACAAAATTTCTCCTTGGTTGGTGAATGTTTTTTCAAACTATGCACCAACTGTGTAAACCCTCATTTCATGGGTTTTTATGGTTTTCACGAGCACGATGCACCAATTGGAAAAACTGTGTGCCAAAATTGCACATACAAAAATAGATTTAAAATTTCAATAAATTCACAAGAAGCATCCATATACATAACCCAAAAAAATCATGATCAAAAGAGGGGTTTAGGAGTACTTGAAATGAGTGATAGTATGTTACAACCTCCCTATAATAGATTCTTTTTTCCCCTAGAAAACTTGTTAAGTAGATTCCATGTAAAAAAGATGAGGAAAATTCTCTCTCATTAGTTCCTCTCTCTCCCATGTCTAATGATTATCATAACTGTGATTCCATAGAACTTAAAAAAATGGTATCTCCCACCCACAAAGGACCTCGGTTTTAGAATTAGCTATGCTCAATAGATTCTCAGTCATAGATAAATTAGGTTCAACATAAAGATCAATCCATCTCAAAACATGAGATGGATCAGATATTTAATTTTTCAGTTGTGATACATGGAACACGTTGTGTATCAATGTCATCTACAGAGGATGTTCAAAATGGTAAAAAAATTACCTTCTCAAAAACCAAAAAAGGTTCCCAAAAACAAGGAACAACCTTCCTTTAACTCCCAAACATTTGATCACCCAAATGAGGCAAAACATTCAAGAACCCGTTGTCAATAACTGAAAATTCCATGAGTCTGTTTTGATGATCCAAAAAAGATGTATACCATATATATTCCATAAACATTATTTAAAGAATCAGGTGAATAATAGATTTCATATCCTAAATTAATTTTGAAACGTTGTGGGCTTCCAGTGTTGGATCTCTTGAGCATGATTTTGAAAAGAATCACTTTGAGGTTCCAATGTGAGAGCCTAAACGAGAACTGTTGCAGGTGCCTATCCTAGATCATGGACAACACACACAACTAATTCAACTATATTATGGTCCACAAGATGATTTTATCACATCATATCATCAGTATCTTCCCCTGGATAGGATACACACGTCTTCAAAAATGAAGACACTACACAACATCATTAGACAACATTGAAGACATAATATTGAAACTCAAAAAGAGAAACATGGGAAATTAATCCCAACATACAGATAAAAATGATTTCTATTTCAATAAATACAAATTAAAACTAAAGAAAACACTAGAACTAATCATCATGACGTCTTTCCCAAACCACCAATGGGAAGTTGAGGTTCATTAGAGTGAAAGCTGGATAAAAAATCAATCATAACTACCTCCAATGTCCTGAAAATATTTCACAACTATATACTATAATCAAGAAATGATTTGTATCATGTATCATTGATGTCCCTTTGTTACAAACCATCCAAGAATCTATGGTACCTTGATACTCTAGGTGGTCCTAACATGGATGAGAGGGAATTTTTGATCCCCTCAGGTTGGTAAAAAGCACATAAATTATAAAATATGAAAGTGGAAAAGACTTTTCCTCAAAAAAATGGATGCAAGAGATACAAGTCAGTACAAAAAAAATAAAACACTATAAAGATAACTATACTAGTAGTCAAACAGGTGTAAAAACCAAAATTAAATCACCAAAGTACAAAAAAATAGGACAAACTTCCATGTCCCAATGGACATTGTAGCGCAGTTCCCAAAGATCATCATTAACTGACCCCTAAAAGTGGTCCATTCCTCTTACTCGAACCTAGGAGGAGGAAATTTTAAAAACTCACAAACTCATAGATACAGTGTGAGATAATATCCCGGTAGGGTCTCACCAAAGATTCTATAATAAGATGGAACAATTATTTAACCAAATAAACATTCAATTTTTAATAAAATGATATAGAATTTTAAAAGTATATTTAAAACAAATTATTATTTACATGTCAAATAACAGATAAATTTATAAACAATTTATTAAATAAACATTTTATATGAAACAGTTCATAAAAATCAACATGTCATTTATATAATTGTTTATAAAAAATGGATGATATATTAGAGCATTTGAAAATAAAAAAAAAGTCATCATCCAAGAGGTATGATAGTTCCAGGTTATAGGATCCTCAAACACTTATAAAATGAAAATGAAAATTTGCATACATGTCCCTTTGACATTGATCAAAGAGTACTGACCATTATCACACTAGGGATAATACCTCTTAATACATTTCTTTTAATGTTTTAAAGAATCAATATATTGATAGAACATTCCCATAATAGAATTTTTTCTATAATAACACCTTAACTACCAATTACTTCATGTGATTTAACAATAATTAATAATTGGTAACATTTTTTAAAAGAGTTTAAAACATAATTCAACTCATGATTCATTTCAAAATGCCAATATCCATTTAAAAGACACACAAAAATAGGTTATTAATTTAATAATTTTTTTTTGACAAAACCAATGTGTTTCTATCATAACATTTAATCCATTTTTACAAAATAAAATTTTTAAATCTATTTGACAATTTAATTCCACAAATTAAATTCCTCAATTTCTAACCAATTTTTACAATCAACCCCAATTCAATCGAATTAAGGTTTTCCTAATTTAATTCCAAATCAAATATAGACCCCCAATTCATTGGAATTGGGTTTTATTAAAACATTTGAAATTAAATGAATTTAAATAAATCGATAAAGGTTTAAATAAATTGTATAATGATAAATGAAACCACCTACCGATGATAAGGTGATCTTGAATCACAAATCCCTAATGAAAAATTCAAATGAAGAACACCGGTAATGAAGATCTAAGAAACAGAACTAGATTCAAGATCAAACACAAGTTAGGTTTTATCCTCTAACAACACAGATATCTAATTAACACTAGGGAGGAGAGAGAATAGAATGTGGGAGAATGTGAATGGGAAGATAAAGCATACTAGGAAAGGATTGAACGATGACCTCCTAGATTAAATTTTTTTCTAAAGTGGTTTGCAGGAGCCAAAATCGTTCATTAAGAGCTCCACTAACCTAGGATATTATGGAAGGTCAAGTTTGGCCTGAGTGGGGTTCTATGTAGGTGTTCAGAAATTTTTTAATCAATTTTATAATTAATTAATATCTATGTGCACAGTCAACTAGGCATGGATGCATGGTTAGAAAACTCATCACCTGTAGTTGTGTTCCCATATTGGTGTGTTTTAATTATTTCTCCTTGGTGGGCACATAGTTTTTTGAACTGTGTTCCAACTGTTAAAACCCTCACTACCTAGGTTTTCACAGTGTTTACTAGTAGGGAGCATGGTATGGGAAAAACACCAACTGTGAACAACCCAAAAACGATTTAATATTTTCAGAATTTCAACCAAAGGATCCTTAAAAGAAACCACACCAAAGCATGAAAAAAACTGGTGTTTTAGAATTCCTAAAAAAGAAAATAGGATCTTGTAAAATAACTATCATGTTTTGATGTAGTGTGATAAATGACATGGTTAGGAGAAAGTCAATGATTAGGAACCCATAACAAAAGAGGCATGAAAAAAGGCCATTAATATCATAAAAATGATGATAACATGAGAAAAGTTTATTTAAAGATTCTTTTTCTTAATGTTGAAGAATTTTAATGATCATATTTACATATATGAACACCCTTTTTCAAATTCATCTCTAATTAAATGAAATGAAGGTGAATTTTTCATTCATGAAGTGTTAGTAGATAATGTGATCCATAAATAGAATGACAGGACAATTCAACTATCATTATCGCAACAAAAATTATTGAAAAAGTTGTACAATATATATAAATCATTATATGGTGGGATAATACATTAATCCCTAAAAACTCGTTTGAATTTTAACATAATTCATTCCCTAAATCGTTAACCTTATAACCACTCTAAAATATGATAATCCAAAATAATAAAAATAAGGTCACTAAATTTCTCAAAATTAGTTTAACATTGATCCCCCATATATCTAAAGTATCACTTGGTTGTCACATAACAAATTTGGGAGTACCATTATCATGTATTCTCTTGAATCATGGTAATAACGTGGATTGAAATAAAACCTTACTGAAAACATGTGTTATTTTTTATTCCAAATATTTTTAGATATATTATTTAAACCAAAAAAAATATTTATAAACTTTATCCACGATAACATAGAAGATGTTGTAAAGAAATCAATAATTGGTTCCATGGTAATCAGTACTTTCAAATTTACATTTTCCATATCAATCGTCTCTTTATCCAAGATAAACAAAAATTTCTCCACATCAGGAACACATTAAGAGTTACCTTACCTTAATCAAAATATAACATTTCCATTAAATGACTTTTCTATGACATTATCATAATCAGAAATATCTTTCCCAATCATGAAAAAATAACTTATATGGAAAATACTTATATATTTCATGATTTATATAACCTAATCATTTAATTTTAAGATATATATACTTCAATCATCGAACTTTATTCCTAAAACATTACTCAAGATTCATCATCTTATAACTTAATACTCTTATCTGAGAATATGTAATATGAATCATGTATTAAGGTTCCTCAACCTCAACATAATCATGATTCATATTTTTAATTTAAACAATACTATAGTAATATCCCATACCTTTCACATGTTGTTTAAGATATATTTATCCTCAACATTATAACCAATACTCGTACTACCTTCCTGATTCTCTTCATGATATTTCCACTTAGTATCTCAATTTTTATATTTCCCATTCTTGAAACATATAAAACATTCAATGTTAACCTGGCTTTATCAAGTTCCCACAAATGACTAAAACTAGGATACATAGTGTGACAAACACATATCATAGCATAAAATCACATAATCATGAAAAATAAATCTAAGATTCCTAAACCATGACACAAAATTTTCTCTCTATGAAACCTTAGGCTTATCCTTAGAGACATCCATATACATATCAGTAGAAATATCCATATGTGTATCACTAATATTTTCTCATCCTATTTTTCAAAGGCTGA
This sequence comes from Viscum album, assembly GCA_963277665.1. Lineage (NCBI taxonomy): Eukaryota > Viridiplantae > Streptophyta > Magnoliopsida > Santalales > Viscaceae > Viscum > Viscum album. Next base: position 1,703,194,838 of record OY728143.1, on the reverse strand, counting down.
CTAAACATTTCCATTGATACCAAATATAGTGACCTATGCTTAATATAAAAAAATATTACATCATTTTAGAAGAATATTCATGACATTGAAAAATTAATTATGCATGACTAAAATAGTTTAGTGTCTCTATAATCATGGAACACCATTTTCTAACTTGTTTTATGATATTTATTGTTTCCCATAAATAAATTCCCCTTTATTAATTCTATATAAAACCATTCTTTATAACATGGGGAAATAAAACATAAGAATGGTTGATCTCAGATGACAAAGAGGGGTAAATAAGGGAGATATGTAACGAATAAATGAGAATAAGGTTATGAGAACCTGAGAATAACATTTGATGTTCATACCCTACATAACAAAGATCATATGAATGAGACATGGAAGAATGTTTTGTAGACTATAAGACATGAATCGTAAGGGAATCAAGAGCATAATCCATGGGAGCATAATAACAAAATATGACATAGAATTTCTAGTAGAATCACAGACATATAAAATTATTTCCCTATTGTTCAAGGAATATCTTCCAAGGAAATCATAGTGGAATGGTTTTACCCCCCAAACTATCTTAGTAGTAATGGTCTACTCCCAAGACCATTTTAGTTGACAAGGACTTTTACTAAACTGAGTTCACTCCTCCTTCCATCCATGATTATATCATGAGGTATAAATATTTTCCCAATTACTTTTATGGAGATATAGTTTCATTCCATATAATAATAAAATCATATATATGTTTTCCATGAGATCATAAAAATTTATCATATCATAACACATGAAATGAAATGGGAATCATAAAAATGAAATAATATCATAACTTGTAAAACATTAATAGGTTTTATAATCACTTAATTAATGAATTACCCCTAAAGGAAGAAGGATTCTTAAGCATATAACCTCTAGAAGATAAATGTGTTTCATAAACATCATTCAATCAAAAAATAAACCATACAGAGAATGAATATAAATTGCAACATTGGATCATATCACTATAATGTCATGAGTAACAGAAAATGATGTCATCATAGATGGAATTTTTTTTGATATATATTTTCAAAAAAATTCTTCAGGAAAGAATCATTTATTATTTGAAAATTTATTTTGGAAACATAAAACACTTAAAAAACCAATTTCTTTAAAAATTACCTTTAAATCATATTAAGTAAGCTTGAAAAAATTTTGAAACCCATTTCCCATGAAAACTTATTAAAGAATCATGAATGTTTTTTGAAATACTTTTATTTTAAAATATCATTTAAAATATATAAAAGAATATTGAAAACCTTTTATTTTAAAATATCTTATGAAAACATATAATTAAATCGTGAAAATATTTTTAAAACCATTTCCTGGATAATGGATTTGAAAACATATAAAGATAGCTTAGAAAAATTTTTAAGAGATTATCTTTTAAAATAATATTGAAATAATACAATGGAAGCTAGAAATTTTTTTAAAGTACAATTTATTTAAAATATCATGGTAAATATATAAATAAATATTTCTTTTTTAAAAAAAAATCTAGTTTTTGAATCAAATAGATTTCTGACAGAAGAGATAAAAAAGTTTATTTTTTCATAAAAAACATTTTCATAATAATATTAGGTACAAAAGAGTGTAAAAATAGTACCAATCCATGAATATATTATTAGTTACTAGAGGATATAAAAATTATTTATAATTATTGAGATATTGATCATAATATTACAATAATGGAAGCATAATCATGAAAATATATCGATAAATGATGAGATTGTAGCTGTATACTCTTAAAACTTTTGTTACATGACTGAGAGAGTAACATGATATGAAGATTAAAATAAAATAAAATGACTTAAATTCACAATATTAAATTTCAAACATCAGTATATCCTCCTCGTAAAATAATATAAGTGCATAACATAACATGTGTCTCAAAGAAGGAAAATTGAGACAAAATTAAATTACCAATTTTTATCATTTGAACTGTAAACCACAAGTAAAAGAGATCATAAAATGGATATATAAATACACATAAATTTAAGGATAACGATCATATAATACAATAATGTACATAATGTAAACCACAAAAAAATATAATGGTGAATATGGCATAAGTATCGCATAAATATATGTTAGATGAGAAATCCCCTTACTACTTGAGTAACTTTTGAATAATGTTACCCATTAAATAATAAAATAAATTTAAACTTTTATTACTATTATATAAAGTTAATTAATTATATAAAAAATTTATGTAAGAATATACAAGACATATAAAAAATTAGTGGTGAATATGGAATGTATCTCATGAATTTTTCAAAGTGAGATTAAATTTCGACTACTGTAAAAAACATTTAACATGACAACATTTTTCACATCAGTTCTATATAACCGACATGAAAATCTGTAAAAATTAGTTTATCGCGTTGGTTAATTTATAACAGACGTGATAAATCAATGATTATCGATTCTTTTCATCGGTTAAAAAATAACCAAGGTAAAAAATACAGAGATAAGATTTATAATGTTGGTTATTTTATAACCAACATGACAGACTGATCTGGTCACTTTATCATGTCGGCTTTTTTATAACCGACGTGAGAAATTGAATCTCGGCGATTTTTCAGGCCAGTTATAAAATAACTGACGTGATAATATTCCATATACAAAATTGGTTATTTTATAACTAACATTATAAAGTATTTTCTAGTTCAGTTATTAAATATTTGATGTTATAAACATTAAAAACAGTTTATCCCATCGGTTATTAAATAACCAATGTGATAAAGCTTTTAAATTCTATATTGTGCCCAGTATTGTGTCATTCTATTTTTCTCAATTGGGCGACATGTGACTCGTCTCTCTTGCATAGAAAACCTAGAAAGGATTCATCAAAGTCGTGCCCTCTAACCTCATTTTTCTAATATCATTCAACATCTTTATCACGAACAGATCAATCAGGTTAACTTGAAACACTCAAGTAATCCTCACACACCTCGGTTTCATTTTTTAATTTTTCATGATGCCCTAATCATATGTTTTGAGATGTTATTTTTATATCACTATTCTTGCTATCATGGTAAGTTTCATAGTGTTCTATTATACCATGATAAATTATTTTATAGTAAAACAAAACATAGGAGTGATATCATGCATGTTCTATGATTTTTGTTGCTACTGTGTCTGTTCTATCATGTGTGTGTGTGGGGGTTGGTGGGGGTGTCTAGGGGGTGGGGGTGTTTAAGGGGTGGGTGTTGTCTAGGGGGTGGGGGCTGTCCTAGGAGGTTGTGGTGTCTAGAGGGTGTTCGTGGGGGTGGGGGTAGGGTCCATGGGGGTGAGGAGGATGTCCAATGAGGTATGGGTGTCTAGGGGATCAGGGGTGGTGTCTAGGGGGTGAGGGGGTTGTCCAAAAGGGTAGAGAGGGGCTTCCCAAGGGGGTGGTGGTGTCCAGGGGGTGTACAAGGGGGTGGCGGGGTGGTTTCTAGGGGGTGGAGGTGTTTTCCAAGGGGGTAGGGGTTTTTAGGGGGTGGGGTTGTCCTGGGGGTGGTGGGGTGTCTAGGGTGTGGGGGCTGTCTAGGGGTGGGGGTTGTCCAATGGTGTGGTGGTGTCTATGGGTGTCCAAGGGGTGGCGAAGTGGTGTCTAGGGGGTAAAGGGGGTTGTCCAAGGGGGTGGGGGTTTTCCAAGGGGGTGGTGGTGTCCAGGGGGTGTCCAGGGGGTGGGTTGTCCAGGGGTGGGGGCTATCCAAGGGGGTAGGGGTGTCTAGGGGGTGGGGTGGTGTCCAGGGCGTGAGTGGGTTGTACAAGGCGGTAGGGGTGTCCAGGGGTGGGGGTGTCCAGAGGGTGCGGGGGCTGTCCATGGGGTGGGGGCTGTCCAAGGGGGTGGTGGTGTCCAGGGGGTGTCCAAGGGGGTGGCGGCGTGGTGTCCAGGGGGGTGAGGGGGTTGTCCAAGGGGGTGGAGGTTCTTTACAAGGGGGTGGTGTCCAGGGGGTGTCCAAGGTGGTGGCGGGGTGTTGTTCAGGGGGTGAGGGGTTGTCTAAGCATGTATGGGTGTTCAGGGTGGTGGGGGTGGTGTTCAGGGTGTGAGGGGTTGTCCAATGGGGTAGGTGTGTCCAAAGGGGTGGGGGTGTCCAGGGGGTGGGGGATGTCTAGGGGGTGGGGGTTGCCTAAGGTGGTGGTGGTGTCCAGGGGGTGTTGAAGGGGGTGGAGGGGTGGTGTCCAGGGGGTGAAGGGGCTGTCTAAGGGGGTTTGGATGTCTAGTGGGTGGGGTTTTGTCTAGGGTTTGGGGGCTATCCATGGGGTTTAGGGTGTCAAGGGGGGTGTGGGTGTCTGGGGAATTGGGGGGCTATCCAGGGGGTGGGGTGTCCAGGTGGGTGGGGGTGTCCGTTGGTATAGGTCTATTTCAACGACCATCTTGCCAATGGTGTGTGAAACTATTGGCATAATCTATCCTAATGGTTTTAGGGGCAATCCCAATGGTTTCAAATAATTGGGATAGGTGTAATTTTTAGTAGTGAATGTATACATATTTTAATATTTATACTTCATATTTCTTGTTTACAGAAGGGTGAATTTGGTTTGTAGTTGCACCAATATGTATTCTTTATGTACCTTAAGAAGAAAGGATCCAAGATGAATTTATAATTTTATATAATGATCCATATGAAAGAGATGTAATAATAAAATTATTTTCATGTAAATATAAAACTGTTATATCTAACTATACTTTCTTTTTAAATTCAATTTCATGCATATTTTTTTTCAAATGAACATATATTTGTTTTATATTTCAAAACAGCTTTACATTAAAATTATGATATTTTTCATATAAATATAAAATTTTATTATCTTAACAAGAGGTATAATTTTGATATTTGTTATATGTAATAATGATTCAAATTTGGATTACGGAACATCGAATGAGTAATGAATATGAGGAAGGTGTTGATGCCTTTTTGGAATTTTCTAAACAAAATGTTCCAAGAACCGACATTTTTTTCTATTCATCTCTGAAATATATGAATACAAAGAAGTAGAAAAGGAGAGAGATCAAAGATCATCTGATTTTTATTTGTTTTAATATGAGTTATAGTCATTGGACTTGGCATTTTGAAACAGAACAGAATGTCATATCTACTGATGATGATGATTTATAAGATGGTAACTCTGATGGAATCGAAGAAATGATTCGTGACACTGTAGCAGAACAAATTGAGATAGAACTGATAGTTGTGTGTTTATATGGTGATGCTGAAAAACCATTATATCATAGTTCTATGGATTTTATGGGTTTTTAGACGGTGTTAAGATTGATTAACCTGAAGGAAAAAAATGGATGGAGTGACAGAGGTTTTATAGAGATACTGAAATTTATGAAATACATTCTTCACAAAGACAATGATCTTCTAGATTCACATTATAAGGCCAAGATAATATTATGTCCGATGGGATTAAGATACAAGAAAATACATGCATGTCTGAATGACTGTATGATATATAGGAAGGGATATGAATTTCTTTCCGAGTGTCCTAAATGTGGGACATCATGGTATAAGTAGATGAAAAAAATAAACTGATATAGATATTACAAAGATCCCTACCATGGTATTTTGGTATCTTCTTATAATTCATCGTTTGAAACATTTATTTGATAATTCACATGATGCAAAAAAGGTTAAGATGGCATGCTGATGAGTGGATATGTGATGGAAAAAAACATTAACCAGTTAACTGTTCATAATGGAAGAAAATTGATGAGCAGTATCCTATATTTGGAAATGAAATTAGAAATCTCAAAATTGGTTTTTTCACAGATAAAATGAATCCATACCAAAACCTCGGTAGCACACAAAGTTCATAGCCTCTTTTATTGTTAATTTTCAACCTCTCTCCTAAAGTTTGTATAAAGCGTAAATATTTCATGTTGAGTATAATTATCTCTGGTCCGAAGCAACCCATAATTGATATTGATGTTTTCTTGTCACCATTGATTGATGATTCGAAACTTTTATGAGAGGATGATATTAGGGTGTATGATTCTTATAAAATGGAATATTTTCAACCACATGCATTATTTATGTTAAATATAAATGACTTCCTTACATATGAAAATTTTTATGGATACATTGTTAAAGGGTATAAAGCTTGTCCAATTTGCGAACAATAGACTTCATATTTCCAATTGCATCATGGGAGAAAAACTATATACATGGTTCATCGAACGTTGTTGCCTATGGATCACTCTTACAGAAGATTAAAAAAGGCATTCAATGTCTCACAAGAATTTTATATTTCTACAAAACCTTTATCTCTTGATGTATATTTTAATAGGGTTCAAAACCTTGATGTGACATTGGGAATGACACAGAAGTCTGGTAATGATGGGAAAATTTGGAAGAAAATATCAATATTTTTTGAGCTACCATATTGGATATATCATGAAGTGATACATAATATTGATTTCATGCATGTGGAGAAGAATATCTAGGAAATTTTTAATGGAACATTGTTAGATATTAAATAAATGAAAAAAATGGGTTGAATAGATGATTAGACATACTATCAATGAGAATAGGTTTGGAGTTAGCTCCCACTCATAATGGATATAACACCAGAGACTTTTATGAGAAAATTTTTATTTTTATGTTATCATCAAAGGAATCTTTCACTACACACAACACTAGCTTCGCTTGCGTTACATTCAATCGTGAGCTTCCTCGATAGCTTGCGTTGTACGCAATACCGAGTTTCACAAAACAACGATATGCTATTAAAATATTATTAAAACCAGCTATTATGAATAGTAATACCCACTTTTTGAAATTTTATAAATTTAATCTTTTAAAATGGACTTCATTTTTGGATTCGAAATATCGAAACTAGCCTAGGGTGAATTTTTGGTATTTTTCTGAAAACTTTCAATTTTTGATGAATAGTGAAAACATTGGGTTAGTATTTAAAAACCGACTATTTATTTAAATAATTATTTTTTTATGTAAATTTATTTTTGGTCAAAATTGATACATATTACCTATATAAGTTCAAATTAATTCATTGGAGTCATTTTATAATAATTTTAGATATATAAAAATTTTATTGAACTTTTCACCGTTTTTACCCACCTCCTAGGAGAGTTTGAAAATTTAAATAAAACATAATTTTACCGCTTCTATGAGTGGAATATTGAAAATCCGAGAGACAAAGTTAACATCAATGAGTAAAGTGTGGTTCAATAAGATTAAAATATTTTTTTATGAATAGTAACTTTTTACTTTTATTTACCACGGTTAAAAGTAAATAGGGTGATTAAGGGTAAAAATGGTATTATTATTACCCTAACACATGTCCCAATTCTATTGGATAAGTTTAATTCGACTAAAAAAACTTAGGAATAATGTATGAGCATTTAGATCCACTTGGACTAGATTAGAAAATTTAATATTATTTTATTTAAAGAAGAGTTAAAATAGTTAAACTCAAAGTATAATAACTAAAACATTTTTAATATAGGGTTATAAATAAGATAAATTCGACTATAAATATTCATTATAAATCTAAAAAGATTTCATATATAATGGTATTTTATTTTTAATTTTTAGGCTTTATATAATTTAATATATTTTTGACACAATGATGATGCAGTAATTACCTTATTAAAGAAATATTAACATATTTGATATTATAAATACCCAAATAAATTTAATTTGAGAATTTTCATGAATTAAACTAATTTTATAGGTTAATATGACATATTATTATTGATTTTATTAACTTTTTACAAACTAATCATGCTGTTATGAATTTCACAAAAATCAATTACCAAATAGTGTCAAAATTGACATAAAATAGTTTTTAAAACAAATATTATATTATTAATTGTTATTTTATTCTTAAAAATATATGGGTCAGAAAAATGACTTAGATAAGGCTATATATATTAATAATGAACCACTTGGGGTTATTTTGGCTTGTTATAGTAAGTTTATTAACCATATAGTGTAAGAAAACAAGAAGAAACGGTAAACGTTAAATTATTTAACATCGAGTTAAATCTAAATGATAAGGTTAAAATAGTGACCTAAACTTGTTTAAAATATACTGGTTGAAATGATTTAGACCCATACTCACCTTATCTTAGAAATAAATCAGTTTGGAGCTATTAAAAACTGAATATGTCTTTATTATAAAATAATATTTTAAGTTTTTCCTAAAGTGCCACTCTCCTCCCTTATAAAAGGGAACCTCCTCCCTCTCCTCCTCACACCACTTTGAGACTTCAAGCTCGGCCAACCCCTGCCAATTTATCTTCTCCACTTCCATAGAAACATCCTATAGGTCATGTTATTCTTCAAAGACCATCTTTAATGCCCTAAGAGGAGGTTAAGAAGAGGCGCTTCAAAGAAGAGGTAATGTCCGTTACCGATTCTTTCAACTTTATTTCTTATTATACTTCCTCTTCTTTAGTTGTTTCGTTATGAAGTAATAACATCAATATCACTAATATACTGATATGTTATTATAAATATGAAACAACCCTATTTCACCTTCTATCCATCCTACGGAAAATGAAATCACCGCCTGTGCATACGTACGGAATACCATCTCCACGCCGTGGTGTAATCTGTTTTCCACAACCACATTACTTGGATGGGTATAATGGTGTAAATAATAACTATATATGATTATTGTAAAGTGATATTGATTCTTAAATTGTATACATACACTTCAATACAATTCCACGATCATGGGAATGATATCATCGCTCGTGCGTACGTACGGCCTACCGTCTCCATGATGTGATGCGACTCGTTCTACATGATCTTCAATGCATAATGATTATATAACTGAATTTAATGAATAAATATGATATATATTACACTAATACAATTATGTAAATGAGGTATCTATAACCTAAAAACAAGAATAAGAATTTATTCGACAAAACACGCATAAGAACAAAAAGCAATAAACACCCGAATAACAAGTAGCAATGAAATATTACTAACACGAAGCAAAGAATATGACCATATATGATATCATAACAACGAGTAAGATTCTATAATAAGTCAATAACATTATTTAATTCATTATACAGGCAGTTTAGACACGTATGAAGAAAACCGGACCTAAGGTAATGGAAAATCTCACAATCTCATTTTTATCCAAGATTGATTATAATTCAGAATTTACTAGGGAATATTTATCATCCACATCAATGTTTACTCAATATTTAATATTATTTCTATCCTCCTAAAATTTATTAAATCCAATTTTACCCATTGGTGAGTTTTTAGTAAAAGATATGAAAGGAATATTTTTTCATTTTTAGTACGAGGTACTTTTTGACTTTTCCGTCCAAAGTACGAGAAGAATGTTTTTTTAACTTATACAACATAAATGGATTTTTATGATTTCATAGAACATTATTTCCATGAAGCTTCCTTTACAAGTTTATTTTTAATCAAATTCTTTTAGGTTAAAATTTTATGACATGATAAGAAAGTAAAATGTTTTTTTGAAGTACAAAGGATATTTTCCTTAAGAATGGAGTTAAAGTGTTTTATCAAAATTATTTTCCATATATGATAATATAGGGTTTTGTTTATATCCCTATTTTTACATTTATTTGATTATGTTATGATGGAATTAATTTTATGATGTCCTTTTATCTTATATGGATTATGTTATGATGGCATGATGTTTAAGAATCCCATTTTTATTACATGGGTTATGCTATGATTTATGATTTTGTGGAACACATAAGAATGGTTTCATTATGAGATAGGTGATACTTATATCTCCCTCCAATGAATTGGGTAAATATTTATATCTCATGAGATAGACATGGATGGAATGACAGGTTAATCCGGTTCAGTGATACATGACGGAAATGAGGAGTAAACTTGGTTCAGAAACGGACTTTGTCCGCTAAGATAGTCTTGGTAATGAGTCTTGACTACTAAGAAATGATTCTATATGATTATGTGTGTTTACCAAAAAGTTTCATGTTTTATGTTATGATTATTGGGATTACATTTCACTACTATGATTTATCCCATGTTATGAAATTATGATCTCTTTTGTAGGTTAAGATTTGGAAAATGATATATTCTTATTAATATGATGTGATTGATATTTATTTTGTTTACCCTTACTGAGAATTTTTACTCACCCTTTTATATATTTTCTTTTCCCCAGGTTAGGAAGAAGGGTATTAAGTAAGATATTCCAAAAGGGACTCTAGATATGATAAAATAAAAGGGAGACAGTGTAGATGATTTATGAACCAGTTGTTTATGTTTCCCAGTTTCTAAAGACACTATACCTATATGGTCTTTTCATGGTTTTGTTATATGTTGTAATAAGTATACTTAAATTTTGAAGAAATAACAATTTATGTAAAGTATGAGTCATTGTAGTTGTTATCAGAGGAAAGGTATAGTCAACCTTTGTAAAATAGGATGTGAAAGCCTTAGTAAGAACCCTAAGGATAAGTCTAAGCATAGAACACAATCATAATGTTTAAGAAATGGCCATGAATAACCTATTATAAGACCTTAAGTGTGAAATTTTATTCTTGATTATGTGGTTTTCATATTATGAATAGTGTTTCTCACACTATTCTTATTGGTTTTAGTCAATGGATGGAACCCGAAGGAATCGTATTAATGCTGAATGCGATGGGAAATGAAATGATTATCCCCCTGAGCAACTAAAAGTTATGGTATTTGGAATGCAAAATCTTGTAGCCATGCTCACAAAACATTCTCAATCTATGAATCATTCAGGGCTTCCAAATGAGAAAAGGAAGGAGAAAAATTATGTTGAATCCTTCATGAGGCAGTGTCCACCCTCATTCAGCGGGTCTACTAATCCTTTAGTTGCTGAACAATGGATCAGTACTATTGAAAAGATATTTTTAGTTCTTTAATGTTGTGAACATGATAAAGTCATCTTAGCAATATATTGTTTGGAAGGTGAAGCTGGTCAATGGTGGAATCTTATCAAGAATATGAGGAAAAGGGATGAAATTGTATCCATGGAATGGGACGAGATCAAGAACGTATTTTTTAATAAGTACTTCCCTCGTATTCTTCAAACAAATATGGAGAAGGAGTTTCTTTAACTGAAGCAAAAGGATGATGAATCTGTTTGTACCTACAAAGAAATTTTACAAGACATGCAAGGTACACTTCTGGGATTATTATCCAACCTGAGAGTAAGATCGATCGATTCTTTAGTGGCTTAAAACTAAGTCTTCGAAGGGCATTAACCATAAGGGACTTTAATAGATATGAAGAAATCGTTCGATGTGCTCACAAGGTTGATATGGAGATTGGAGTAACCCATCAGTCATTTGGTTTTGATAAGAATAGGAAAATGGAATTCAAAGGGAAATCTAAAGAGCACACTGAAAAGAAGACGAGTTTTCCCTTATGCTCAAAGTGTGGATAGAAACATAGAGGGAGTTGCCTTAAAGAGACAATTAATTGTTTCAAATGTTGAAAAGAAGGTCATCGGACATTTGAATGTCACAATGATGGGAAGAAGATGTCTAATGATGAGAACAAAGAAAATGATACACAGAGTGCACCTCCTAAAATTCAATGTTACAAGTGAAAGAAAATGGGGAATTATGCCAATCAATGCCCTAATCCAGGGGTTTTTGATGATGATCGACGTAAACAAACTCTTAAGGATAAAGACAAAGGAAAGTCACATGTAATTTCTATCAGCGATGTGGAGTACAATAACAAAGTGGTGAAAGGCACAATTACCATCCACTCTAAAGTAGAAAATGTTTTCTTTGATTCTAGATCCACCCACTCTTTTATTTCTGAAGAATTTTCTATGGGTATCGCCATATTACCTCAGCAGTTAGATATTGAGTTAGCTGTGACAACCCCTAATGGCACAACAGTCGAATCAAAAGTTTACAATTTTTCTTCGATTGAAGTTTGTGGGAAAGTGCTTCCTACAAATCTTGCGATCCTTCCTATAGTGTAATTTGATGTGATTCTTGGAATGTATTGGATTTCTTTATATAGATCTCATATCAATTTCCAAATAAGGGAAGTCACATTTCATATTCTAGATCAATCTATGATCGTCTATCGATGCAAGTATGAACATAACCATCAAGTGGAAATTCCATCCATCTTATGGGTCTTGATTCCACTAAATGAAGGTTATTTATCTCAAATGGTTGGAGAGAAACTCACGATTAAGAATAGGCCCATTTTATATGAGTTTGATGATGTTGTTCTGGAGAAATTACCTAGTCTTACACCAAATCGTGAAGTTGAGTTTTCAATAGAACTTGTACCGGGTGCTTTACCTATTTCAAAGAAACCTTATAGAATGGCCCCAATTGAGTTGTAGGAATTGAAGAATCAACTCCAAGAGAATCTTGATAAGGGATTCATACGCCCTAGTGCCTCACCTTGGGGATCACCTATTCTTTTTGTTAAGAAGAAAGATGGATCAATGAGACTCTGTATTGATTATCGAGAACTTAACAATATCACTATCAAGAACAAATATCCTCTCCCATGCATTGATGACTTATTTGACCAACTACGTGGAGCTCAATACTTTTCTAAGATTGATCTTCGTTCAGGGTATCACCAATTAAGGGTCCAAAGGGAGGATATACCAAAGACGGCTTTACGTACAAGGTATAGACACTATGAATTTATAGTGACTCCATTTGGTCTTAGTAATTCCCCTACTATCTTCATGGATATAATGAATATAGTCTTTAGATACTATCTTGATCAGTTTGTGGTAGTCATTATATAAAATATTCTTGTCTTTTCAAAGAGCAAGGAAGAACATGAAGATCACTTAAGAATTGTATTGAAGACCCTGAGAAAGGATAAGATTTATGCCAAATTTACCAAGTGTGAATTTTGGATTCAAAAAGTTTCATTTTTTGGTCACATAATCTCAAAAGAGGGGATATCTGTGGATCTCGGAAAAACCGAGGTTATCAAAAGATAGTTGAGACCAAAAATAGTAACTGAGATCCAAAGTTTTCTTGTTTTGGCTGGATATTATCAATGTTTTGTGAAAGATTTTTCACGATTATCTAATCCACTCACCAGGTTGACTCGAAAAGAAGTAATTTCATTTGGACGTAGGAGTGTGAAGAGAATTTCAAGGAGTTAAAAAGAAGGTTATCCAGTGCACCTGTGCTCACACTGCCTTGTAGTGGAGAAAGATTTGTGATCTACAGTGATGCATACAAAAATTTATTAGGGTGTGTTCTAATGAATAATGATATGGTGATAGCTTATGCCTCATGACAGTTGAAAATTCATGAGAAAAATTACCCAACTCATGATTTGGAGTTAGCTGTGATAATATTTGAATTAAAAATATGGATGCATTATCTTTATGGTGAAAGGTGTTATATTTATATTGATCATAAAAGTTTAAAGTATATTTTCACACAAAAGGATCTGAATATGTTCTAAAGAAGATGGTTGGAGCTAATTAAGGATTATGACTGCTCAATTCATTATCACCCTAGGAAAGAAAACAAGGTGAAAGATGCATTAAGTCGACAAGACCATGCTAGCTTATCCATGATGAGGATCACAAAAGATCCAATATTTATGGATTTACAAAGGATGGATCTTAGAATTATAATGGAATGGGAAAAATATTATCTTTCTCAAATGAATGTTCAACCATATATACATTTGAAGATTAAAGAGGCATAAAAAGAAGATATAGAGTTTCAAAAGAAGGTGAGAAATGTTCTTGAATTTAACCTTGATTGTGATGGGATAATAAGGTTCAGGAATCAGGTTTGTGTTCCTCCTATCCAAGAATTAAAGAAGGAGCTGCTGGATGAGGCTCATAGTTCTTCATTCTCTATTCATCATGGAAGCACGAAGATGTATAGGGACCTAAAAGAGTACTTCTGGTGGGATGGCATGAAAAGAGATGTTGTTGAATATGTCTCTTGATGCATGGTTTGTCTGCATGTTAAATCTGAGAGACCGAATTCTAAGGGGATGTTAAATCCATTACCCATACCCGAATGAAAATGGGAAAACATCACTATGGACTTTTTCACCAAACTTCCTAAAATATCCAAAGGCAATAATGATATCTGGGTCATAGTTGATCATCTTACAAAGTCGGCACACTTCATTGATATTAGAGAGGATTTCTCTCTTGATCAGCTTTATAGGATATATGTGATGGAAGTGGTAAGATTTCAGGGAGTACCACTTTCCATTATATCTGATGGAGATCCAAGTTTTACCTCAAAGTTTAGGGAAAGTCTTCAGCATACTATGGATAAAGATTTGTGTTTCAACACTACTTATCATCCTCAAACAGACGGACAGTCTGAGAGGACAATTAAAACTCTATAAGATATGTTAAGAGCTTTCTCTATGTATTTCAAATGTGGTTGGGATCAACACCTACCTTTGGTTGAATTTCCATATAATAATAGGTTTCAATCTAGTATTCAGATGGATCCTTATGAATCTCTCTATGGAAAGAAATGCAGGACTCCAACTTGCTGGGACGAAGTTGGGGAAAGAAAGCAATTAGAACCTGATCTTGTTGATGAGATGACAGAAAAGGTCAGATCTATTCAAAAACATATAAGAGCAGCTCAGAGTCGACAAAAAAATTATGCCGAAAACTGAAGAAAAGACCTAGAGTTTGAAGTGGGTGATAAAGTGTTCTTATGAATATCTCCTTGGAAGAGAGTAATGAAATTTGGAAAGAAGGGAAAGTTGAGCCCTAGGTATATCGGTCCTTTCGAAATACTAGATCGTGTTGGGAAGGTAGCTTACTGATTGTATCTTCCACCGAATCTCTCTCAAGTTCATGATGTGTTCCATGTATCTCTCCAGAGAAAGTACATACATGATCCTTCACATGTACTCGGCTCAGAAGTTGAACCACTAGAACAAGATCTTTCTTATGAAGAACAACCGATAGAGATTTTGGATCATAGCGAAAAAGTCCTATTGAACAAGACCACTCGCTTGGTGAAAGTTTTATGGAGGAACCACCAATTAGAAAAATCTACATAGGAGCTTGAGGATATGATGAGGGAGAGGTATCCTCATCTGTTTGTTACAAAGTGACGAATTTTGAGGGCGAATTTCATTTTAAGGGGGGTAGAATGTACCACCCGAGATTTTTATGAGAAATATTTTGTTTTTATGTTATAATCAAAGTAATCTTTCAATACAAACAACACTATATTGGATTTCTTTACATGCAATCATGACCTTCCTCGATCGCTTGCATTGTACGCAATACCGAGTTTCACTAAAAATGATATGCTATTGAATTATTATTAAAACTAGTCGTTATGAATAGTAATACCCACTTTTTTAAATTTTATAAATTTTATCTTTCAAAATGTACTTCATTTTTTGGATTCAGAATATCAAAATTATCCTAGGGTGAATTTTTGGTATTTTTTTGAAAACTTTCAATTTTTGATGAATAGTGAAAACACTGGGTTACTATTTAAAAACCGACTTTTTATTTAAATAATTATTTATTTTATGTAAATTTATTTTAGGTCAAAATTGATACATAATACCTATATAAGTTCAAAGTAATTCATTGAAGTCATTTTATAATAATTTTAGATATATAAAAATTTTATTGAACTTTTCACCGTCTTTTACCCACCTCCTAGGAGAGTTTGAAAATTTACATAAAACATAATTTTACTGCTTCTGTGAGTGGAATTTCGAAAATACAAGAGACACGGTTAACTTCAATGAGTAAAATATGGTTCAATAAGATAAAAATAATTTTTGTTGAATAGTAACTTTTTACATTTATTTACCACGGTTAAAAGTAAATATGGTTATTAAGGGTAAAAATGGTATTATTATTACCCTAACAATGTCCTAATTATATTGGATAAGTTTAATTCGACCAGAAAAAACCTTATTAATAAAATTTGACCATTTAGGTCCTCTTGGATTAGATTAAGACATTTAATATTATTTTATTTAAAGAAGAGCTAAAATAGTTTAAATCAATGTTTAATAACTAAAACATTTTTAATACAGGATTATAAATAAGATAAATTTGACTATAAATATTCATTATAAAGATAAAAGTATTACCTACATAATGGTATTTTAAATTCAATTTTTATACTTTAAATAATTTAATTTATTTATGACACAGTGATGATGTAGTAATTACCTTATTAAGGAAATATTAACATAATTGATAATATAAATACCCAAATAAATGTAATTTGAGACTTTTCATGAATTAAAATAATTTTATAGGTTAATATGACATATTAGTATTTATTTAATGAACTTTTTTCAAACTAATCATTCTATTATAATTTTCACAAAAATCAATTACCAAATAGTTTCCAAATTGACATAAAATAGTTTTTAAAACAAATATTATATTATTAATTGTTATTTTATTCCTAAAAATCTAAGGTTCAGCCAAATAACTTATATAAGGTTATATATATTAATAATGAACCACTTGGGGTTATTTTGGCTTGTTATAGTATGTTTATTAACCATATAGTGTAAGAAAACAAGAAGACACGGTAAAAGATAAATTATTTAACTTAGAGTTAAATCTAAATGATAAGGTTAAAATAGTAACCTAAACTTGTCTAAAATCTATTGGTTGAAAGTATTTCTACCCATACCAACCTTTTCTTCAAAATAAATCAGTTTGGAGATATTAAAAACCGAATATGACTATATTATAAAATAATATTTTAATTTTTTTCCTTAAGTGCCCCTCTCCTCCCTTATAAAAGGGCACCTCCTCCCTCTCCTCCTCACACCACTTTGAGCCTTAAAGATCAGAAAAACCATGCCAATTTCTCTTCTCCACTTCCCTAGAAACATCCTAGAGGTCTTGGTATTCTTCAAAGACCATCTTTAGTGCCCTAAGAGGAGGTTAAGAAGAGGCGCTTCAAAGAAGAAGTAATGTATGTTACCGATTCTTTCAACTTTATTTATTCTTCTACTTCCCCTTATTTAGTTTTTTAATTATGAAGTAATAACATCAGTATAAATCATATACTGATATGTTATTATAAATATGAAACAACCGTATTTCACCTTCTATCCATCCTACGGAAAACAAAATCACCGCACGTGAGTACGTACGGAATACCGTCTCCACGCCATGGTGTAATCTATTTCCCACCACCACCTTACTTGGATGGGTATAATGGTGTAAAGAATAACTATATATTATTATTGTAAAGTTATATTGATTCTGAAATAGTATACATACACTTCAATACAATTCCACGATCATGGGAATGACATCATCGCTCGTGTGTATGTACGGCCTACCATCTCCACGATGTGATGTGACTCATTCTACATGATCTTCAATGCGTAATGATTATATAAATGAATTTAATGAATAAATATGATATATATTAAAATAATGAAATTATGGAAATGAGGTATCTATAAACTAAAAAGAAGAATAAGAATTTATTCGACAAAACACGCATAAGAACAAAAAGAAGTAAACATCCGAATAACAAGTAGCAATGAAATATTACTTATACGAAGCTAAGAATATGACCATATATGATATCATAACAATGAGTACGATTCTGGAATAAGTCAATAAATTTATTTCAATCATTATATAGGAGGTTCATACACGTACGAAGCAAATCAGACCTAAGGTAAGAGAAAATCTCACAATCTCATTTTTATCCGAGATTGTTTATACTTCAGAATTTACTGGGGCATATTTATCATCCACATCCATGTTTCCTCAATATGTAATATTATTTCGATCCTCCTACAATTGTTTAAATCAAGTTTTACCCATTGGTGAGTTTTTAGTAAAATATATGAAATGAATATTTTTTCATTTTAAGTGACGATGTAATTTTTGACTTTTCCAGCCAAAGTACGAGAAGAATGTTTTTTAACTTATACTTCATGAATGAATTTTTATGATTTCATAGAACGTTATTTCCATGAAGCTTCCTTTACAATTTTTCAAGTTTAATTTTAATCAACTTCTTTTAGTTTAAAATTTTATGACTTGTTAAGAAAGTAAAATGTATTTTTGAAGAAGAAAGGATATTTTCCTCAAGAATGGAGTTCAAGTGTTTTATCAAAATTATTTTCCATCTAAGAAAATATAGGGTTATATTTATATCCCTATTTTTACATTGATTTGATTATGTTATGATGGAATTAATTTTATGATGTCCTTTTATCTTATATGGATTATGTTAGGATGGCATAATGTTTTAGAATCCCATTTTTATTACATGGGTTATGCTATGATTTATGATTTTGTGGCACACATAATAATGGTTTCATTATGATATGGGTAGGACCTATATCTCCTTACAATGCATTGGGTAATGATTTATATCTCATGAGATAGACATGGCTAGAACGGAAGGTTAATCTAGTTCAGTGATATAAGACTCAAACGAGGATTGAACTCAGTTCAGAAATGGACTTTGTCTGCTAAGATAGTCATGGCAATGAGTCTTGACTACTAAGAAATGATTCTATATGATTATGTGTGTATGGAACAAAGTTTCATGTTTTATGTTATGATTATTAGGATTACATTTCACTACTATGATTTATCCCATGTTATGAAATTATGATCTCTTTTGCAGGTTAAGATTTCCAAAATGATATGTTCTTATGAATATGTTGTGATTGATATTTCTTTTTTTTTACCTTTACTGAGCATTTGATCTCACCCATTTGTTTTTTTTCTTTACCCCAGGTCAAGAAGAAGGGTATTAAGTAAGATATGCCAAAAGGGACTCTAGATATGATAAATTAAAAGGGAGACAGTGTAGATGATTTATGAACCAGCTGTTTATGTTTCCCAGTTTCTAAAGACACTATACCTATATGGTCCTTTCATGGTTTTGTTATATGTAGTAATAAGTGTACTTAAATTTTGAAGCAATAACAATGTATGTAAAGTATGGTTTTTTATAATGGAAGATGAATATTTCTTCCCCTAGCTAGTCATACATTATCCAAGATAGAGAAAATTAGCTTTTTTTAATGTATTCATGATATCAATGTGCCTCAAGGTTATTCATCAAATGTAAAAAAAATTGTCTCTGTGAAGGATTTTAAGTTGATAGGTATGAAATCTCATGATTTTCACGTCATGATGCAACAACTTATACCAGTTGAATTTTTTGGAATATTGCCCATCTGTGTTAGAAACACTATAATTATGTTGTGTTATTTTTTTAATTCAATTTATAATAAGGTGATTGATGTAAATGATTTGATTTTTTTTTAAAAGCATTCAATTTCTATACTTTTTCAATTTGAAATGTATTTTCTACCATCTTCTTTTGATATAATGATGAATATAATGGTTCATCTTGTTTGAGAAATACTGCTTTGTGGACCTGTATATCTTCGTTGGATGTATCCTTCTAAAAGGTATATAAAAATATTGAAGGGGTTTGTTAAGAATCAATATCGACCTGAAGACTCCATTATAGAATATTATATTTCTAAAGATGTTGAAGAGTTTTTTACGAGCTACTTGGCTACGACGAAGCAAATAGGTTTGCCTCTATCTCACCATGAATGAATTAATAATGAGTGGAAGGGGATTCATGGATTGAATGTCAAATCGTTGTCAGCTGAACAGATGAAGATGGTTGAATTATACATCTTGAATAACATAACTGATTCTCAACCATATATCACATTGAATATTAATGTGTTAAAACAATGTTATCCAAAGAAGAAATAAATGGTGATTTTGAATGAGCACAACAAAACATTTTTATCATGGTTTAAAAGGACCTTTATTGGTAGATCATATGTTTCATAGGCATTAATATGGTTTGTGGGTGGTCCATGTTTAAATGTGATAACATGGTCCGTGTATGACATTAATGGCTATACATTTCATACGGAAGCTCAGGACTATAGAAGGGTAGTTCATAATAGTGGTGTATTGGTGTTTATAGAAGCAACACATTTTTCAAGTTCTAAAGTCAAAAACCCTATTTTTGTATCAAATGCATATTATGGAGTCATTAATGAAATATGCGAGGTTGATTAATTTAAAATTAATGTTCTTGTTTTTAACTTCCAATGGTTTATCAGTAAAAACAGTGTTAGACATAATGAATTTGGAATGACAGTTTTCAGTCTGAATAGATCGAAAGACACAACAGATTCCTTTATAATGGAAACACATGAAAAACAAAGTTAATATATAGTTGATCAATTAGATATGCAGTGGTATATAGTTTTACAAGGGAAAAAACAATTTGTTAGTGAGGATCAACTGAATGAAGATGATGATTTATGTGGGATCCCTACTTCCATGGAAGGATTAACAGAACATAATGATGAGCATGTTGAAGAAATGTTTTTTTCCATAAGGAACGATCATGAAGAAGGAATCTGAGAAAAGAAATACATTTTCACATTCCTAATATTATTGGTAATATATGTTTATTTATTGTTTACATTTATAATTTTTAAAAAATGTTAGATATTGTAATTTTTTCTTTATTAAAATGAGTATTAAAACAAATAAGTAGAAATTTTTTTTATTTTATTTTTTTAGTTTAGTTTATCATGATTACCATTACGTAAATAATATATATATTAATTTTGTTTAATTAAAATTACTTTATCATTTTTAAAATACTTTACCATAGTTTACCTTTACGTTACTGATATATTTATTTATTTTTTTGAATGACAATTAAACTACCTTGTTTACCATGTTTACCATATTTTCTATTTTTTAACATGGTTACCATATTAACCATGTTTATTATTACGAAAAAAAGTTCATTTTTTCATTTTTTATTTACATTAGTATTGTAATATTTGAGTTTTTATATTTTTGAACTATTTTATTATTTTTTGATTTGAAGGATAATGACAGATCAATAAGTTGATTAACCACATGATTCTAGAGATGATCATCATGATCATAACTCTAGGGAGAAACATTCACATGCTCCTATTGATGTTCTCTAGTCTTCCACATGTGCTTCCATAAAAAAAAAGAGTTCAAGAGTTGGTAAATGTGACTGCACACGTTTACCCAAATTATCACTTTCCAGTACCCTGGACCAGAGGATACTCATTGAGTTTGATGAGAATGGTATTTCTATAGGGCCAAATGCAAATAATTTTAAGATTTTTGTATCAACTCAGGGTAAGGGAAAATTAATAATTTATATGATGATTAGAGAACTGTGGACAAAGTGATAATATATCAGTTGTGGGAGAAGATTTAGGTAAGATCTGTTTTTATTGTTTTCCAAATATTTAAATGTTTCTAGTATAATCTGTTTTACCTATTATTTATCAGATAACATTTGATATTACTATCACTAGAGGATTCAAGAGGGAATGATTATTGATGGGTGATAGGAGATGGAGGTATTTCAAATAAACCCTAACATCTGATTTAATTTTTTGTTATAGGAATCATGACAATCCATGTCATATATATCCTTTCATAGATGAATACACATGGTGACAATTTGTTGAAAGTATAAGAAATGACCCATTTTTAGTAAGGGAAATGTAAAATTTTATATTATTTTTAATATAAATGATCTTATTAATGTTTTTATAATGATTTTTTATTTGTAATTTATATAAAATAAGGACATCTCATTAAGAGATCCAATATAAAAAAATATACCCTCATAGTTTATCTCAAGGATGGAATACATTATTGGAAGAATAGATGATGGACAAAAAATTTCAAAATTCAAGAGATCAGTCTTCATGCTCTAGAAAGGTTTCCCCTCCATTCCCTCGATCTAGACATGACAAATATAAGAGATCTCATATGGTAAAAAATGGGAAATATCTTTTGGAAGAATTGAGAATCGTAGCTAAGAGGACTATAAGATATTTATTATATTTATTTAAGTCAACTATATTCTATTTATAATTTTAATCATTACAAAAATGTTCAATTAATTAATATAGGATTATCTTGAGGAGCAGAGCTCACATGGGATATTTACAGCTGCTAGGAGGAAAGATATTTTATCTATTGCATTGGGAATGGATGAACACCCTGGTCGTGTATGACGATATCCGACGGGTGTATCAGTAAGAAAAGTGCTTCCATGTTCTTCAACTTCTTCCATTGAGGGTGTTTATAAAAAAATAGAATCCTTCGAGGATGAAGTTGATAATATTAATGAGAATATGGAGGAAAATATTAGAGCATTGGTACAGTCTATGTTTTTAGACATGAAAAGTTAATTTTAGACTGCAACTCCCACTCCTCTACCTCCCCCTATAGACCCCATTATTTATCCTCCACCTCTGCCAGTAGCTCCCACTCCCCCACCTCAGCTTGTGGACCACATTTTTTATCCTACTCCTCCACCACAACTTCCTGTTATTGTGAGTTATATGTTGATGATCCTCAATATCATAGAGTTGCATATGGGATAGTATATTGTATAATAGATATTATTAATCATCAACGTTTAGAGGTAGAGCATCATAGTGTCCCTATAAAGGATATTATAGGTATATAATCTTGAGTACCATTACCTACAAATGAGGTAACGATAGTTGGACATAGTATCAAAAACTTTTTAGTTTAGCTATCTAGACTTCTATGACTCATTACCATATAGGTATGTATGTTATATCTTTTATTTTAATCTTTTATTAATGTTTTTAAAATTTGGAAATTAATATATTTTACTATTTATTTTTACAATAATACTTCAAAGATAAATAAATCTTGTATATACAAAAAGAAATAAAAATGGATATGAAATACGATAGAGATTATAGTTGTCATGACATATTGTCAAGATATTCAAATTTGTTGGAAGATCATTATGAGTTTCCAATGGAATCTCATGTTTTTGGACATGAAATAAATGTGGGGATTGTGAAGAATGATATCATGGAGCTTGTGACTAGAGATAATTTGGGCATCGACATGGGGAAGATATTTTCAATGTAAGTCTTAACACCTTTTCTTTCATTGTATTTATTAAAAATGTATACTTATGTCTGTTTGGTATTAGGTATCTTTATAACATGTATGATAAGAATGAGAAGACAGATTTATATGGATTCATGGACCCATATTTGATTTCCCATTAATAATATGCATTGGATAAGGAACAAATATCACTTTATATTGATGAAATATTTGAATAAATCATAATCACACTGTGTTGGATGATGCCTTTCTATGAGAGGTATGGAACATATATCTGGAAAAGTGTTCATTATATTTTAATATAAAAAACCACTAACCTTTAATATTATTTTATTTCAGTTATCATTGGATGTTAGGTGCTTCTTGTCCAAGAGAGAAAACACTTAATTGTATATGATATGTCTATGGTGATGTGCGGGGAAGTTTTAAGAATAAGTTGGAAAATTAAGTTTCAGTTTATTAATAGTTGTTTATATTATAATGAATTTTAAATTTATCGCATTCATATTATTTTCTAACAGGGGATGGGTCTAATTTAAAAGAAAACACACAATGAAAAATAGTTCCAAGATCAAATTTGTTAAATTAAAGGTAAATATCCATTTATAATTTGTACTTTTGGATGTATTATATAAAAATAATATTTTTAATTGACACTCGTTTAAACAGAATTTTCCTGAACAACAAGGCTTCATCGAATGTAGATATTATATATTAAGATTTATGTATGAAATAATTACAACTAGAACACTTGTGAACTTTTACCTGGTAATATTTCCTTTTAAACTATGCCATAATATTTCATTTTATTTATTCATTATACAAATTAACTACTATCCATTAAATTTGTAGCTCTTTGATGCCCCTCAAACCTATAGTTTTCAAGATCTCAAACACTTACAAGTGTAATGGTCAAATTATTTTACATGTTTGATTGGATTTTAGTTTATTTGTAGTGTAAAATATAATTTTAAATATTGTAATTATAATTGTGAATTTGGTAGTTTTTTGGTTGTATTTAGGTTTTTAGTTGAAATTATATATTTTTAATGTTATATATGTGATTTTTTAATTTTTCTCTGGTTCTTGTTGTTTTGGTGTAGTTCTTATGGTTTTTTCTGATATGGATTCTGGTCTGGTTTTGGTCTGGTTTTAGTCTGATATCTTCTTGTTTATTACTTTGGAAGAGCACAGTAATGGTTTCATGGGGGGTGGGGTGTCCAGGGAGTGGGGGGTTTTCCCTGGGATAGGGGGTGTCCAGGGGGTGGGGGATTTCAGGGGGTGTGGGTTGTCCAGCGGGTGGGGGTGTCTAGGGGGTATGGGGCTATCCATGGGGGGTGGGAGGGTGTCCAGGGGTAGGGGTTGTCTAGTGGGGTGGGGGATGTCCATCGGGTTCGGGGCTGTCCAGGGGGTGGGAGGGTGTCCAGGAGGTGGGGGTGTCCAGTGGGTGGGGTGTTCATGGCGTGGGGGGCTATCCAGGGGGTGTCCAGGGGGTGGGGTTGTCCAAGGGGTGGGAGGGTGTCCAAAGGGTGGGGGTGTCCAGGGGGTGGGGTCTGTCTAAGGGGTGGGGGCTGTCCAGGGGGGTGGGAGGGTGTCCATGGGTGTGGTGTCCAGGGGTTGGGGAGGTTTCATGGGTGCAGAAGGTTTTCCTCGGGGTGGGGGATGTCCAGTGAGGTTGGGGGTGTCTAGGGTGGGAGGGTGTCCAGGATGGGTGTACAGAGGGTGGGGGTGTCTAGGTCGTCTAGGGGGTGGGAGGGTGTCAAGGGGGTGGGGTGTCTAGGTGGTGGGAGGGTGTCTATGAGGGTGGGGATTGTTCAGGGGGTGGGGGTGTCCAGGAGGGTGGGGGATGTCCAGGGGGTGGGGGCTGTCCAGGGGGTGGGGGTTTCCAGGGGTGGGAGGGGTCCAGGGGTGGGAGGGTGTCCTGGAGGGTGGGTTTATCCAGGGGTGTGGTCTATCTAGGGGGTGGGGGGCTTTCAGGGGTGGGGGTGTCCAGGGGTGGGGGTTTCTAGGGGTGTGGGAGGTTTTCCAGGGGTGGGGGCTGTCTAGTGGGGTGGGGGTGTCCAGGGGGTGGGGGCTGTCTAGGGGGGTGTCCAGCGGTGTAGGTTGGTGTCCAGGGGGTGGGGGTATCCATGGGGGTGGTGGCTGTCGAGGGGTTGGGGGTGTCAAGGAGGGTGGGGGTGGGTGGGGGGTTGTCCAGGGGGTGGTGGGATTTCCGATGGGTGGTGGGTTGTCCAGGGGGTGGTGGGTTGTCTAGGGGGTGGGGGTTTTCAGGGGTGGGAGGGTGTCCCGGTGGTGAGAGGGTGTCCAGGAGGGTGGGGTTGTCTAGGGCTTGGGGGATGTCCGGGTTGTTGGGGGTTGTCCAGTGAGTTGGGGTGTCCAGGCGGTGAGAGGGTGTCCAGGGATGGCAGCTATCCAGGGTGGTGGGGGCTGTCTAGGGAAGTGTCCAGGGGAGTGGGGGTGGTGTCCAGTGGGGTGGGGGACTTTCCATGGGGGTAGGGGTTGTGTAGGGGGTTTAGGTTTCTTTAGTTGAAATTGTATGTTTTGAATGTTATGTATGTGAATGTTTAATTATTATTTGGTTCTTATTTTTTCAGTCTAGTTCTGATGTATTTCTATTATGTATTCTAGTTTATTTTTGGTCTAGTTTTGGTTTGTTTTCTACTTGTTTTAGGACTTCTATGTTAGGGAATAGTAATGGTTGAACAACTTTATTTAAAAAATGAATGGGAATAGATTTTTACATTGGTTACTTTAAAACCAACATAACAAATTCATGGGGATGGTTTTTTACATAAGTTATGAAATAACTAACATAAAAATTTATTGGAATAGTTTTCTTTGTCAATTTTTTTTAAAATTACATTTTATATTTGTTTTCAAGTCGGTTGTTATTTAACCGACGTGAAAAACGCTTGACAGACTAGTTTATCACATCGGTTATGAAAATAAGCGACATGATAAACTTGTTTTTCATGTTGTTTTATAAATAACTAATACGAAAAATGATTCAGAGGCTCTTTTTATTTCATTGGTTATTTAATAAATGACATATTAAGTATATACCACATCAGTTATTTAAAAACAGGGTAATAAATCAAAATTCTGAAGCGTTTTCCACGTTATTTTTTTAGGAACCAATGTGAAAAATGATTCAGATTTATATTTTTGACATCGATTTTAAAATAACTGACATAAAACACAATATTTATAATGTCTCCTGTAATAAATTCAGCCAAAAAATGATGTAAAAAATAAAAAATAACTGGCATAAAAACATTTTTTACACTAGTGTCCTTTACCAAAATCTCTGACTCTCATTGTACTTGTTAAAAAAACAATTAAATAAATATAATTTTATTACAAATATATTATAGAACCATATTGAATTATATTATACCACATATGATTTACATATGACCATATATCACTTTTTTATTAACAATTTCATGTTAAAGTTATGTTTCAGGTAATAACAACTTTGTTTTTTGCATGTGATTCGATTTGTTATATGTTTTACCTCTTACTTATATCCTGATTTAATCACCTATCGAAAAATAACCATCATATAAATATCATATATATTTATTATATATGTATTTTTAATAATCCCTAATAGATTGAAATAGAGAATGAAATAAAACATTCATGGAGACGATAGGTCATACGTACACATGAATGCTATTTCCATTTTCTTATCTTATCGAAAAAAAGAAAGTAAATTAAATATATGTGTATATATATAATATATCTATAGTATAATTATAATGTAATATTAATCATATATGTTCACTAAAATCATCCTTAAGACATTCTATATAAAGTGTGAATGAATCACATCGCTTTAAGGATGTGGCAGTCCACACGTCCACAAATGAAGTTATTGTACTTCAAAAAAAATAAAATAATGAAGTTATGTATTATATAATAGTTTCAAAAGCATAAATACATCATAAATATCATCTATATCAAATAAAAATAGTAATTACATCATTTTTTCAACCATTAGAGGTGGTAATAGAAGAAAAACGACATTAGTTCGAGAGACGGTAGTTTGTCGTACACACGAACGATAATTGTGTATTCCATTTGATGGAAGATTGTGTTTTTTTTGGATTAACCCTGAAAATAACAGCATATGATAATATTTATTATACTTATCATGTCATATATTCTTATAACAAGATAAATTTATAGGGTGGAGAAATGAATAAAGCAGAAGTGCTTATTGAAGGATAATGCCTCTCCTTTGGGTAACTACTTTTGGATTGAAAAAAATGGATTCCTGGGTTTGATTTCATCCCAATAGAAGGCTTATAGAATGATGGGAGGGATATTGGGTGCTTATTTTGGTAGGTTTTTTATGATCCAAATGGATTTTTATTTGTGATTATGTGGGGGGAGTGAATGCCTTTTTTATAATGGAGGGGGTAGAATTCATGTAAATATATAAAGGTAATAGCTATTAGGTTGTCTCCTTTAACTCATGTGACAAAAAATTTGAAAAATAATGGAGTAATGTGAATATTTGGTCGATAAAAACCTCTAACACACAAAAAAGTGCATTTTTATAGTTTTTTTCTAAAACATCTTTGTTTCCGCACTTTTATCATTTTGGTTTTTAATAGAGTGATTGGTTTTCAAAACTAACTAATTTAATCATTAAGTATAAAATAAAGTTATATTTATGAAATAATATATAGAAACTTAATTCTAAATATTATATTGAATTTACAGAATATAAGGCCCCTGTTTTTTGGAAATTTATTTTTAAAATATGTACAGCAAAAAATACAACATAACCCAAACCATGCTAACAATTTTTTTAATATTTAGGGGTCAATAAAATATAAATTGGTACATTAACAGGCCATATTTTATATTTTTAACATTTTATACAACATTTTTAGAATATTGGATTTTTAGTATATTTTAAATCTATTAATCAAATGTTATTTATTGTAAAATAACATTAATGTCAGATTTGACATTATTTACTTAATTAAAATATAAAAAATATAAAGACAATGATAATTTTAATATATTATGTTAAAACCTATTTAACTTTATATATTAACCTACAGAATTATTTAAATACAAAAAATCAATCAAATTAATTCACTTTAATATTTTTAGTATCATTTATTTGAGTTTTTTATTAACTAAATAATTACCACTTTGGCATTCCGTAAGAAGATTATCTAACTAATTCATCTCTAAAAATTAAATATAAATTAATGTCATCAAAAAAACTTCTTTACCTTTTACAATAATTTGTACAACCAAACTAATGTGGTTTTTTCCTAGCGCAAGGCTTTATGATTGTTTTAGGTAATGATAGTTCCTTTTTGTCTTTTTACCCACATAACTTATTATAATGGTCATGTTAATTTAATAGTATCCCAATAACTCATAAAATTATATCCAAGAGGTGATATGGACAAAATAAGTCCATAATATAATTTTTAGGCATGTTTATGGTCATTTTTTCATCTTATATTCTCATATCTGTCATTATGTAAGCTCGTTTTTACCAAAATCAATGTAATTAATTTTAATTACATTAACAAATATATTCACTCAGAAGCTACTACAAACTTAATATACAAGAAAAATTGTTATGATTGAATATATGGAATCCATTTTTCCAAATTTTAATTAAAAATGTTTTACAGATTAATTTAAAATTAATCCCACAGACGTGATGAGACAACAAGTTATTAAATTTCAAAAGATGAAAAGATTGAAAAGTTTTTATATCCAATTTCATTGAGAACATGATTAAAATTTTAGGAATAATATTTAATTTGTTATAATTGAATTAATTATACTTTAAATCCCCTTTAAATGATAAATTATATATTTGAAAAATTAGATGGAAAGGTAGTTTTCAATTAAAATTCAATGTTTTCACTATTCATCAAAAAAATGAATTATCTCCACGAAATACCAAAAAAACACACAAATAAAATT
The DNA here is from genome assembly GCA_963277665.1 of Viscum album. Lineage (NCBI taxonomy): Eukaryota > Viridiplantae > Streptophyta > Magnoliopsida > Santalales > Viscaceae > Viscum > Viscum album. The sequence continues at coordinate 1,703,165,912 of OY728143.1, read as the reverse complement.
TTGATATTGCTATTTAAAAAATGAAGATTATTTTTTTAAATAAATATTATTTATGTGTCAAAAATTGTATTTAAAATAGTTCTGTCATTTAATGGTGGTAAAATTTCATTTTAGAAAAATACATCTTTTTCATTAAATTGGATTTATTCAAATCAAAGGTCTATAAAATATATTGTATGAGTGTCAAATTTTTTTGGAAAATATATAATATATAAATGTTATTAAAAATATTCATCAAAATTATTTTGTTTAATTTATTTATATATAACATGTTATTACATATAAAAATATATTTCTTAGAAAAAGAATTTCTTTATTTTCAAATATTTATTACCTTCACTTATATCTAATTTATAACCAATGAATTCATTTTATATACATGAGTAAAACATATTTTCATAATTTTTTAATCATATTAATATATTATATTCCAATACCTATGTGATATCTATACCAAATATTTTAATAATAATTGTATATTTTCGTTCGATAAAACTCTGTCGTTCTTGTAATTCAAGTTATTTAAGGAACTCAACATTGTTTGTAACAAAAACCAAACATAGCAATGCATATATGAAAAAAATAATCTATCTATTTTTTATACTTAAATATTAACTTGGTGTTGTGTGAAAAAAATGAAAAACATAGTCCTTTCATATAACACTAGATATATTCAGTGTTTTATGAAATACATAATATTGAAAATATTAAATTAATATGAAAAAAAATTCCCAAAATATCAGGGTGTTACAGTGATAATTTAGACACTCACAAGTCATTGATATTTATTATTTTAAAATATTTTATCAATTTTTGTGTATTTACATTTTTGGGATGTTTCATATTGAAATTTCAATGTCGTGAAAATTCCATCTCTGTGTAGTTTGAACATATGTTTTAGGGTAATTGGTTTTCTTTTATTAATGTAGTTACTTTTTCTTTTGGTTTTCCATCTTATAGGGTTTATTCCCAATAGGTAGTGCACAGTTGATTCCATACAATTTGAATCTTAGTAGGAACCATGTGGGGTTATTGGGAATAGGATTACTAGATCACAATATTTTCATGATTAGTATAAACCATTCAAAAAGAATGTGTGGTGAGCCACAATTTTTTAATGTGGGTTATTCATGGATGGAGCACAGTTAGCCATGCTATAAAAATTATCTAGGATAACCACATGAAGTTGTTTTACTTTCAATGTAAGTCATATGGATGGAAAAACATTATTTCCTAATCACATGAGCTTTCTAGTTTTTTTAAAACATTAATTTATAGGTTTCTCCAAAGATTTAATAAATCTGGCCTTATAAACATTCCCCTCTCTTTAGTCCCTTCAATGGATGTGTGTGGGTAGTTTTTCCTGTTTATTCATTTATTTTTTTGGAATATATTCATGATTTAAACCATATTTCAAGTGGTAGTCCCTTATTTCTTTTCCAATTCCCTTATTCTCCTCTCCCCTTTCCCCATTCTATCAATTTTCATTATTCAGTCAACCCTAACCACTTTGTAGGAAAAAATTATGATTTAGTTGGGTTCTAATAAATTGGAATTGACTATTTTGGTGTCTTTGATTTCATTCCTTAATTAGTTGTGTGTTTACTATGAAATATGACATGTTTGTGTTGCCTCCATTATAAACGGGATAAGTGTTTCTATGGGATTCTCTTACATTTCATGTCATAGATAAATTGAGTTCTTTGATATACCTTATTATGAATTAATATTCCTATATGTTGTAACCCTTGAGGTTTTAAGGAAATATTAAAATTCATTAAACACTTTTCATGGATTTTTTTTTTCTTTTTAAGTGTTTATAAAAAGTCATGGGAATCTATTTTTAATTAATTAAGGTGTTCTGAATGTGTTTTTAACTGATGTAAATTTTTAATAGAATAATATGTATTTTAAAATAAATATTTATAATTTTATAGGGGATATAAATAATTTACTAATTTATTAAGGATTTTGGGCCATGGTGGTGGTTTAAAACTATTTTATAGAGGAATTGAGGAAAACTAGTGGTTTTGATATGAATTTTGAAATGTGATTTAATAAATTTTTTTCAAGGAATGTTTTGAAATAGAAATTTTCATGATGATAAATAACATTGAATTTCACAGTTCTTTTCAAAGGCCAAGTTCGTAACTTGAATATGTTTCTTTCTAAAGAACATTAGATCCTCAAGTAATCCCTATGTTTTTAATGTTTTTATTGATGATTATTACCAATTATATGTTGTTTTTATTTAATATTCTATTAAGTGATGTTTTGGAATTGTTGTAATGGAAGGGGATATTTATTTTGAGGGTGTAGTAAGTAGTATGAGTTTTATTTAAATATTTAAATTATTTTTTATTCTTGTGATGAATTTGTGACTTGAGGTCCCTTAGGTTTGTTGGTTGACAAAATGGGATATTGAGTATATAAGAAAATGTTTGTGTGTATGTTACACATGTTTCATAGTTCTCACAATCTAGTTCCCATTGAGATTTTCACACACCCAAATATTTATTATGTACTTAGTAGCCTATGGGGGAAAGAAATAGAGATGTACCAATATCAGTAGTGGGATCCTGATATATTGTTTCTGATTATACCTTTTCGAACCCCATTCTAGAGAGATAATAATTAGTTTTACCTAATACACTGCTCCATTATAGAACGTTTTAAGGGATCTCATTCCACGAATTTTTTATATCCCATAAGATTTGATTGACTTGAACTCATTATTAGTAGAGTTTCTTTTATTTTCATCCATAGTTACAACCTGGTCTTTTTTTCTTTGTTTTGGATTTTGGATATGGGTTTTTTTAATTATAAACTCTCTTCCAAATTCATTTTATAAAAAAAATTAAAGGTCGGTACCATTTTTTATAGGAAAAGGGGGTTTTTAAATATTACCTAGAAAGATGTTTGGAATGTGAACATTGTTTTCTTTTGAACAATTTTGATAGAACAATTTCTTTGTCTTTGAGAAAGTTCACCAATATGTTTGGCCTCAATAGTTTTTATAAAAAGTGTGAGGTTGTTTTAAAATTATTTATTACCTTTCTATTTGTTTCCTTTTATAAAATTACATGAAAAATCTAGTTTCATTACAACATTTTTTAAAAGATTAATTTTATTGAATGTCTTATAAAGTGAATGAACTTGTCTCATTTATGAGATCCTACTATACATGTTTTTTTCACACCATATATATGAACCAATGGGTGGGTGTGTATTCTATTATCACATTTCAATTTAAAAGGACTAGTTATACTTATATTTTTTAGGATTATTTTTGTCTTAGGATGGTCATTTTAATGTTGTGGGTGATCTTGAGTAACCGGTTGAAGCTATATATTTTTATGATTTTTTATATTGAATTGTTGTATTAGCCAATCTGACCTGTATTATTTCATTTTTCCTTGTTAATGTATCTACTTCAGTTGTATGTTTTCCAATTTTAATTTTTTTGATGTTTATTCCTTATTCCATCATTTCATATTTTTATTATTTATCTTTTGTTGTTGATTTATTATTATTTTGATCAGTAAAAATATTTCAATGTAAATTCATGATACCCTAGGACTATTTTGCATCCAATGAGAACTGTTAATGATCTTTAGGACTCATGGTGGGTTAGGATGGGTGCTGAATTTAGTGGCAGTCAAGCCTGGTTCATTATATACATTGTATTTCATGATATGAAATTATTACCTAATTAATTTGAGTTCTATATAATTCTAGGACCACCTGTCAAATTCATAACATGTACATTCATATGTATCCCATATAAGGAAATAAAAAATAAGGAATAACCATAAGAAAAACCCATGAGAGAGAATTCGGTAATGTAATATTATCTTAAAGAATAATAAAATGTTATATTATAAAAACTCACATAAGAAGTTTGAAATCAATAATTTTGATGTTTATATTTGTATAATCATTATTCTTAAATATATAGTTCATGTGAATAAATATTTATAAGATTGATTGTATGATTATGTATAAAAATGAACCTCTTAAAATGATTTTATATGAAATGGTTAAAAAATAGTTATATAATTATATAAATATATCTACCCAATTCTTAAACGCATATTTTTTCATGATATTTAACATAATTTTACAATCAAAACAGACTAGCAATCTAAAGCTAAATTTTATTTGGAATTTGAAACATATTAACACATTATATTAACTATAATAAAATCTTCATTATTAAAAATTTCCCATAGTTCTCCGAAGTCTTATAGATCTTATAGGAACATAAATGATATCCTATGGAAATATTTCAGGAAAAGAGTGAGTTAGAAACCACAATAAGGGAATAAACATTGTAATAATGTTAAAAATGATATTTCTAAGAAATTACAAGATATCATAAAGAATATTATTATCGGAATGGAAACATAGAATATGTAAAAGAAATTATAAATTCCTAAAATCATGAAAATATTTTTAAAAAAACATTACATCATAAACATATGATAAGGGTAACTCTCATGAGCATCATCATAATGTGGAAAAAGTTCCATGGTGGATTATTTTTATCTATAAAATCCTAAAAAACATCCCATTATATATAATTATTTACCCAATATATTTTAATGCAATATAATTTTAGGACCACCCATGAAATAATTAAAATCATACATATGTGTGCCACATGAATAAAAAACCATACATCAATCATAAGAATGATTAAACCCATTAGAAGGAAGTAATTTTCAATGTTCATATTCTAGGAATAATTGAATTTCAGATCATAATGATTCATAAGAGAATATGGAGTAAAATATTTTATAATTTCATAATAAAAATATTGGAATAGGTCTTGAATAAAGACATTATATGTAAAAAATTTCTAAGAGGGATCTAGAAAAGAAATTATATAAATAAATCACTTGGGTGAAACATTATAAAATTCAAAAATGATATTTTTCAATAATGAATGAGAATAATGCTTTATAAAAAATATAATTTAATAAATATTGTTCGCTATAAAATAATTAGGTTTTTTATAATATATTATTCATTTAAAAATATTATGGTGGTGATTCGTTACATGAGACAACAGAAAGGATAGTTCCCCTAAATTGAGCTTATATAAAACTAAGAATTTCAAAGGGATATAAAAACATGTATAACCCCATAAATGAAAATGATATATAACTAGTTATATTTGTAAGGTAAAAATATAAAAACATATTAACATGATAATAATATTTTTTAAAGGGATGAAAAATAATGAGAATGTGGAACCAACAAGTGATGTGGGTGGTATAGAAGATCCCTTAGTTTGGGGATTCATTATCTCTACACTTTCACTTAAATTCATAAAACATTAAATTCTGATTATTAAATCCATTTATAAGATCCATATCCATACTTTTCTAATTTTATATGATCCATTTATTATAATTTGTAATTTTCTCTTACATTGGTTACTCGGGTTGTTAAGTACTTTATTAAGAACCTTCTTGCATTGTGGAACATTGTAAAAGGTGTATTAAAAGGGCTTCATAATATCAAAAATATTAGTATTTTAATTCCAATAATTTTTATACATATTGAACAAATTTTTAAATGAATCAATGTTGGATGGTAATTATAAATGAAATTAATGTCTTGTGGAGATGGTAGTCCACATGTACACAAGAATAATGTCTCTATTTCTCAAAGAGAGAGTGTAAATTATTGTATATGATAATTTTAAATTTTAAAATAATTTTCATATTATATATATCATATTTATTCATCAATACTATCATTAAAACCTACCATGATAGGTTGTTATGAGTGATGGATTACATCAATCAATGTAGGTGGTAGTCTTCATGTGCTCGTGGAGGACGAATAGATTTTCATAGAACATGATAAATGATTAATATGGTTTATCATTTCAAAATAATAAATAATTTATAAATATAATAAATATACATTAAATTATATTCTTTAGTATCCAATTTATGTAGTGATGGAAAAAAACACACAACATCATGGAGGTGGTAGTCTACACATATGCATGCTTTACATGTTAATTTTTTTTATAATGTTTAAATGATAATTAATTCTTGAACCATCGTTATCAAAACATATAAGTATACTAAAGTTATTGATGCTTTAATTTTATGATGTTGGAATTTAATTTTTTAGATAATAAGTACACATAATGAAATATAAATGAGAAATGAGTTGTTAGAAATGTTTACCTAACTTCTTGGATTTTATCCATTGGGAAGAGGTAAATACTTTGAGAGATGGTATATTGAGAATAGAGAATCCTATATAATGTGTAAAGTAATTATGAGAATGGTTTTATGAAATTTTTTCCCCAATATAAGTGGGTTGTGTTGTGAGGGGAAGATAAAATAGTTTAACAACCTCTATAAGTGAAAAGTGATGAAATTTATGTAAATACCCAAAATAATTTAATAATAGGAAGTAAATATCCATTAATGTGGAGAAATAATTAATTTATAATAGATATGGGATGATATAAGGCAATGAAAGGACTAAATCACCCATTCCCAAACTTGTTTTAGGCATAATCATAGTTCTTTAACATTATATTTTTCACTTTTACCATTTTAGCAATTATTGTGGTAACTAGTCTCTACCTAAGGTGACTTGTGATTTCAACCCAAAAATGAAATTAACAATTTAATATAATTTTGAACTAATAATTATGGATATTAAACAAATTTAATTTATTTTCTATTTCTAATATTTTTTTTATATTTATTTTAATATAATAAATGATTAAAGTATTAAAACGGTTTTTGAGAAAAATGCTATATCAGTTATAAAATGTATAATATAGGTTTCTAAAATATAATAAATATTTTAATATTTATAATGTCAATTATAAAAAATATTCATTAAAATATATTTTTTTCTTAAATTTCAAACTCATACTTATATACTAGTAATTGAATAAAAGGCACAATATCGGTATATTTCAATGTTCATCTGAAAATAATTATTTCTAGAAATATATATATAATTTATCTAAATATATATTTTTCTTTTTAAACAAAAACGAAGTTAATTATATCAAATTTACATAAAAAAATTAAACTATTATTTATATTTAAAATCATAAAATACAGATAAAAACTGTTTTAAGTAGGAAATTACTTTCGGTATATTATTTATTGTTCTTCCCATTTCCTATACATTACAAAATAAACAAGTATTAGTAATTTATTTATAAAAAACTATTTTATACATGATAGAATTTTAACTTTAGAAAATTATATTTATTCGTTTCATTACTACACTAGTTGAGTTAATATTTAATTTTCTCTGTATTTTTTATACATTATATATAGATATATTATTTTATAATTCTATTAACAGCGTTTATAAATGCCAATTTTTTGAAAACCTTACAATGGTATATATATATATTTTTGGTGTTGTTTCCTCATTTAGACCATGATATCAAAAACAATAATTATTTAAGTGGGAATATTTTACTAATACATGGGTCATTAAATTCTACCCACATAAAAAGATGTTCATGATCAAAATAATATCACAAGGAATAAAAAAGTGAGAGTAGATTTTCTAATCACATCCCTAGGTTCCCACATAACTTCAACATACATATGATACCTCCATAGATAATTGACCAGATGGGTGCTCTTATTCCGTAACTCCTTGTCTCTTCGATCAAAAATTTCATGGGTTATTTCTCATAAGAGAGATCATTTTCTAGTTTCATGGCTTCTGAGTTTATTAAATGTGATGGGAACTTCTTAAAAAGTGGTATATGGGACATGTAATTATTGTGGTAGAGGTATATAGGGAGTTTTAAGTAATAAGTTGCAGACTCAGAATGATAAAGTATCTCGAAGGGACTGACGTACCTAGGGATCGACTTTCCCTTTATCCAAAATATCATGACTCATAACCATGAAGTTATATAGAAGAATATATTATCAGAAAATTTTATTTATAGGTCTCATCTATGGTTATAAACATAACACTTCTATCTAATCTACACTTATTTATATGTGTTTCAATGGTATGAACTTTTTTCTTCAATTTCATTAACAATCGCAAGTAATATAATCTTTTTTTACAAAACTTCATCCAATCACACAGGTGTTATAGAACTATTACCATATATATCTTTCTAGGGGTATTTTTTGGATTCATTTGTGGAAACAAATTTTTTTAGGGAACTTAACCAAAGGAAGGTGTTGGTCACATCCTCCCTTAAAGACCTGAGATAAATATATCAATATATCTTCCCATGTCTGCATATTTTCTCAGATTGACCAATAGTCTAAGAGTGATAAGAAATATTAAATTTCAAATATATTAAAATACCATGTTAAATAATCTTTTAAAAAATTTAGGTGGTCCTTAGATCTCCATAATATACCATGGAATGTGGTGTTTCATGTATCCTCATCGCATATTTAATGTATATCTTTGTAATGTAATTGAGGGATAAGTCTTTTCAAATATAAAAGAAGTCAAAAATATTTTTAAGATGTTCCAAAACAACCCATGTAGAATTATTTCCTTTATATATCTTTGGAAGACCAATGAAAAAATCCATTTTCTGTTCTCCCATTTCTATGTAGGCAAGGGAAATGGTTCTGTTATCCCTTAAGACCTTTTCTATTAGTAACTTATAGTTTGAAACACTATAATCCTTCGTGTATATTATCAAATATACATCATTATATTGTTTCACTAATAGCATTATCGTACATCTCTATACATCTTCGTGCTCCCTGGGTGAATTAAGAATGAAAAACTATGGGTATCATTCAACAGCTCATATTTATATCTTGTGTAATGAGGGATTAAATATACATATAAAAAAATCTCAAAAATCCTTCCTAATTAATATTGAACTTACAATATTTTCCCTTTCTTACATTATCTATCATATTTTGTATCTCTATATCATCCCTTTGTGACTTCCTAATCTTCCTTAGACATGATGGTTGATAAATCATTCGATAAAGGTAAGATGAATTTCATTCCTTTAAAATTTTCATGTCCATCCTTTGAATGTCTAAGAGTATTGTATCCCTATAAAATATTATCATATAAAAGGTTTCATGATCTCTTATATATCGATCATCTACCACATTGTTCACCTTCCCTATATTGCGTTGGATTCAGAAAACAAAATCTTTGATCAACTCTAGACATCTCGGTATTTAAATTTGCATCTACTTCTATATAAATATATATTTTAGTATCTTGTGGTATATATATATATATCAACCTTTTAACAATAGTGATAATACAAAAAAAATCATTAGAAATATTACTAGATCTAACTTCGAGTGTTGATTCAAATAGTTATACTCATGAAATTTAAACCATTTGGAGGTATTTTATATCACTTTATTATTTTTCATGTGAACAGATCTCAATCCTTATTTCGATGTACCATTATATATCACATATCCATAACCACACATGTGTATAGTGAGTATATGTTTTGTTATTATCCTCATTTTCATCTCATTGAATCCCTCTTCACAACCATATAACAAGACATACATTTCTCCATTTAAAATAATATCAGATAGAAAGTTTTTAAATCATGATATTTTTCTCTCAAATCATATACAGTACCCACCTAATTTGAGTAAAATATATATATCCATTATAGATTTTATTCTTCGTCATTCCTAAATCATATTAGACATTGAAAGATCCATATATATCCCCTTAAAAGTGATAGCATTTCCCAAAAATTCTACCTATTCCATATAGAAAACACATTTAAATTACACTCTTATAACTATTCCTTTAATGTTTTATTCAACATAGAATAAAAATTTTCCTCACGTTCGTCCTTATTTTGGACTATATAATAATATCATCTATAAAGGATACCACAATTTTTTCATGTAAATATATAAACACTCTATTCATCAAATCTATAATGATTGTTGGATAAATCATTATTCTAAATAAAATCACTATGAAATCGTAGTTCTTATACCACCTATGAAATGTGTTCTTGGGAATATCCCCATCACTTACATTTAACTGACAATATCCTGATTGGTTGGACACATTAAGGAAATTTTTGATCAATAAAAAATTAATTTATTAATCAATAAATTAATGGAATGGGATACTTTTTCTTTATCATTTTCTTGTTGGGTTCATGATAATCAATAAATAGACTCATTGAGCCATCATTTTTACTGAAAAATAGATTTGGTTTACCCAATACTGAATCACTCATATGTATAAAACCCAATTCTAGACTATCTTGTAATTTAATCTTCTGTTTATCTAGTTTAATGGGGGATATTCTGTATGAAGTCTTTGATATCACTAGAGATATGAGTACATGTTCATTTGAAAACTCAACCACTCATTTGGGGGGAAGTTCTGAGAATTTATCATAGAATACATACATATAATCTCTTATAGTGGTAATATCATCAATATTGTTCCTCTGCATTATTTCAATAATTTTATTTTGATATTTATTTCATAAAGAAATAGTATCCATGATTCTAATGATGATTACAAGGGAGGTACATCTTATTTTTTATAGATGTATAGAATCATAGGATAATTTGGTATATGGAATATTTCTCCCTCCTTCCAATAATTTCCATGTGCTCAATATATAGACTACTAGTCAATTCCCAGTTTTTTATCAAATTCTTATAAAGGATTCATGATATGTATTTATGATAGCTTCATTATATAGATAATAACTAAGTATTAGTTATGTAATTAAGATGCAACAATCTCTCCATCAGTTGTTTCATTGATAAATTAACCTTCATTTTTCTCGGCGGTGTTTTAACTATTACCCTATACATTTATGGATTGAAATAATACATATAACTATAATCCAATAGCATGGTAACTACTCTTGAATGAATAAGAATCATGCATATCACCATAGTAATGTCTTTTTCCGCCTTTGTATTAGTGATACCGTATGTCCACCCCTACTCTCTCTACATTTAGGGTTATATTCATTGGTTATGTTCAAAAAAACATGGATTGGTTGTTTGGTTTTCATATTTTCCATATTCCTTGTAGTTAGAAAATTAGACAACATAATGATTATTTTTATTGACAATATTTTATTTGATCAAATAATTGTTCGTCTTAATATTACTTCTACATGTGTTGGCATGATCTCTCTCTTTTACACACATGAAACATTTCATATCCTCTAGAGACTATTACTATGATACGTCTTTCATGAATTTTTATATAGGGGGTATTGGAAATTTTTACTACAATGAGTTTCATATGTTGATCCCCCAAAGATAAAATCAATAATATACTTTTTTTATAGTCTCATGAGACCACTGAGAATCACAAAATTATATCTGAATGTTTAGAGAACATTATATAAATTCTTATTAGTTTTAAAATTCATCAAATTTCATAGATATTCATATATGAGGAATTATCCCACCAAATAAGGAGTAAATTTTTCTTTTAGTGTAAATGATAAATCCAGAGGGCTGTCAACCTGGTGAATTTATCATCATAAGATTTCCTATATTCATCCCCATATTTCTTGAGTGCTAGGAAATCCTACTTCACTTTATGGTAGAGCATGTCATGGAAATATTTAATGATTAATAACCTCCTCAATTCATCAATCACCATATATTCTATTTCATCCATTAACTTTGTATTCTGGATCAGTGACCTTTACTAATCGACTTCTCCCTCAATGTGGTAAATAGATTGAATGACCATCTCCTTCTTAGAGAATTGAAGGACATAGAATATCATATCAATGTAGTTAATATATTGTTAAATTATTATGGGATCATAATATCCACTAAAATTTTGAGGTCACTAACACAAAAAGGACTCAACAACAACATGCACTCTTAGAGGGTGTTCCATGCGATTCATGTTATTTTTTATAAATTAAGTAAATTTTACCAGTATATCCATGCAGTTCACATCTCTATCACCCTTAATGTGGAGAGTTTCATTAATGTGGTCATAATATTTCACATTATATCTTTCTCTAACATTATTCCTCCTATGTTTCACAATTTCTTAAAATTCATTATAGTTGAGGATAAGAATACATTTATTAATAAAAATTTAAAAGTTAAACCATTTACATGGAATAATTAACTCATATGTGATATGTATAAATTAACTATTAAATCTATATGTTTCAATATATGTTATGAATGATCGTTTTTATATTAGGTTCTCTAACATAAATATCTTTCATCCTTCATAATGGTTTATAATGAGAATGTGAATTAAAAAACCATATATTATGTGAGGATTTAGCCTTGTGTGTAGTATTATTGCCACTAATCGTGTATTGGGCGACGATTGATTTAGTTCAAAATAGATCTTTTTAGGTTTAGTACCAAAAGGTGCATTGGTTCCATTGTTGTGACCACTTTCCACTATCTAGATATTGAAAAACATTCTATGAAAACAACACAATCTCGTCTTTCCAATAAAAATTAGTGTGGTGTCCTATACATAGACACATCATTATGGTTTTCACTAATGTTATATCACAAAAATTTGGAAAAATAACTAGACCTATCATTCATAGAAACTATAGTAACTTTATAACTATACACATATTATTTCAATAATTTTTACATTCCTTTCTAATAAATACAAACCAAGGATCTAGAGTTTTAGTGTATTTAGAAGATAATCCATAGAAATACATCATCATAAACATAAAAAGTATTTATAAAAAATTATTCATAGTTCTCCTAAAAACAATAGATATTATAAAAATTCATAGGATATACTAGGGAAAATACATAATAAATGTGTGAGTTAGAAATATGGGAAAGGAATAAACATGTAAATAAATCATAACATGAGAGTCAAGAAGAATAACATGATATCATAAATATGATTACCATAATCATAGATAATTTTCATAACTAATTGACGTCATTATATCATGGAATCATGGAATATGTGAAAAAAACCATGAAACATAACCTCAAAAACATAATTCATGGGCCTCTCCCAATTCCTTCATCATAAAGTGCACATATTCCCATTGTTGATTATGTTCACTCCCTAATCCCTTACATAGAATCCCATGGGATATAATTCATTACCCAGGTAATTGGAGGTATATATATATACATATTGTCTCACACATAACATAATGAAAATATTACATATGTGGTCCAAAAGAATGAAAAAAATACCTACATAAATCACAAGCATGATCAAAGCCAGGAGAAGGAAGTAGGTTTCAGGATTCGAATTAATGTCAATACCAAAGTCTAAATCATATGGAATCACTAAGGAATAAAGAAGTATTATTTTGGGACATTTATAATTGAAAAATATCAGAAACATGGTGTTAAAATGTATACATTTCACAAGAAGGATATTGAGAATAATGTATAACAATTAACCACTTGGGTGAAACTTTATCAAATTAAAAAGGGATATTTATAAAGAATGAAATAGAACATTATTTTCCATAAAACTAGATTTTAACCAATATGGTTCTCCATTTATTAATTTTTGTTTTTATAAGCCACTAATTACATTACAAAATATTATTTCTGTGATTAATGGAATGATATTTGAAATAGGCATGTTCTATAAAAATGAGCTTACATAAAAGTGGGAATTTTGGATTGAACTAAAAAACGTATTACTGAAGAAATGAAAAGTAGATTTGAACATGTATACAATTAATGGTCATATACATACATATAAATATATATTAGTGTTTCACAATAATAATATTTCATAAATAGGTAAAAATAATGATAAAATCTAGCCGGCGTGTAATGAGGCTAGTGTGAAAGATCCCTTACCTCAGGTCTTGATTTACTCTGTACCTTCACTTATCTCAATATATATTTAATTTATGTTAATAAAATAAATTCCCACAAACCATATACATATATTTATATTTTATTTATAATGAACCATATATTTTTATTTTTAATAAATGTTTAATATAATATTTTTTTCTATCGGTTACAAGGGATTTTTCAATAAATACCTTCATAACCCTATCAGTTTGTTGAATGTGGTCAATGGTGTTTTAAAATAGCTTCATAATATAAAAAAATTATTCCATAATTAAATTTTTTTTATATTTATATATTAAATAATTTTTTAATTCATTCAATGTTTGGTGGTAATGAAAATGAAATTCATCGGTGGTTGAGGTAGTAGTTCGTACGAACAAATGAATAAAATTTCATTTTCTCAACGATTGAGAACAGAATTAAATTATATATTAATTTAAAGTTATAAAATCATTTTTATATTTTATATATAATATATTTTCACCAATATCATCATTAAAACCAACTATGAGTGGAATTTATGAAACACATATTACATCGATCCCAGGAGGTGGTAGTTCATACGTATTTATGGGTGATTATTTATATTTCATTGAATAGGAGAGGGGTAATATTTTTTTGTTTATAATCTTAAATAACTAATAAATATCGTAGTTATACATTTACTTATCCAAATAACTATCCATATTGTTTGGTGAAGAAAATGGTCATTTTACTTCATGAAGGTGGTAGTCTGCACATACGCACGCTTCACATTTTAGATTCTCTTAGTGGAAAAGGGAAAAATTGGTTAATGATTATAACATAAATATAATAACATATCAGTAATATAAGGATACTTATTTTATCATTTACTTATGGTGAAATTTAATTTTATGTAGAATAAGTGAATATAAATAAATATAAATGATAATTGAGGGGTTATAAATTTATACCTCACTTATAAGATTATCTCCTATGGGAAAGGGGTTAGCTATTTGATATATGACCATTCAAAAAATAATAAAACCTATTAAATGTTTCTTGGAATTTTTAAGAGAATAATTTATGGAATTTGTATCAAGCTATATATGTTTTGGTTTGAGGGGATGTTAGAAGAGGATATCCACACTTATAGGCGAAAAGGGATGCAAATTTTGTAAACACCCAATAATTGTTAACAATGGGAAGTCACCATGAAGTAATATGGATAAAAGTTTGGAAGTAATAGATATTTTATGAGATAATATTTTTAAAGGATTAAAAATCCATTTCAAAACACGTTTTAATCATGTTTTCAACTATTTACCATTTAATTGTATACTTTTACCATTTTAGAATTTACTAAGGTAAATGGTTTTTAATCAAGATAACTTATCCTTTATGAAAAAAATAAAACGACACTTTTTCAAAAATTCATACTTATTCCAAATTTTAAATAAATTTAATTGGAATCAATTTCTAGACGTCTTAAAAATTAATATTATTATAATATATCTATATTGTAATAAATTCATTTCTGAGAAACATTTTCCTTCCATTCTAAAATGTTAAATGTTGGTTTGTAAACTATTAAAAATATTTTAAAACTTATAATTTAAATTATAAAATATATCTTTTTTGGAGAAATATTTCATAAATTTCCATGTAAAACTTATATGATAATAATGGCATAAAAGTATCACTATCAATATATTTCACTATTCACCTAAAAATCAATTTTTTTAAATATGTCATAATGTTAACTTGATATAATATTGTAATGATAAATCCAAAAGTGTGGATCATTTTTTCAATATCACATTAAAATCATTATAATTTTATTTTAAATTAGAAATAAAATATATATGAAAAAACTATTTATATAGGAAACTGAATTTTGATATATTATCTTTTTTTTCTCATTAGTTAAAAATTGAAAATTAAACTAGTGTTAATAATTTAATTATTCAAAAATATATAATAAATGAAAAAATTATATTTAGTAAAAATATTTTTATTAGTAGCTTAGATTCATTAGTTGAGTTAATATTTAATGTGATTTTTTTGTTCTCTTACATATTCATAAATCATAATTACATTACGACTATTTATATCTTCCAATTATATAACAACATTACAATGGTATATATTTTTTTGGTTGTGGTGTTCCATGTGGAGAATTAAATCAAAACATTTATCTTCTTATGAAGGAATATTTTACTAAAACATCGGTTATTAAAAGAAAAAGGTGTTTATACTAAAATAAAAAAGTAATGTATAATGTGTTTCTATAAAATATTTATCATTTTGGTAAATAATTTCTGGGAAAACCGTGAAAATATAGGCATAAGAAGAGGAATATGGAATAGGAGAGTTCCTATTAACAAGGATTTCTTTTCAATAAACAACTAATTAGGGAACATAAAAACATTAATATCCTATGAAAATAATGGTAATGTAAACTAGATATATATAAGGTAAATATATAAAAATATAGAATAATAAAATAATATATAGAGAGAGAGTTAATGAGAGAAAATGTAACCCTATGGAAAAGAGGGTGTTTGGGAGTTCCCTTATGTCTGGTCCAAGCTCGCATGGTTCATGAGTTAATGTGCCTAAATAATAAAATTATTTTTATTAAATAATTTCATCAAAAAAAATTTAATGTATATTTCATTTAAAAATATTTTTATATGTTGTTTTATTATCATTTTATTAAATAACCACATTTGTTCTCTTTATCTTTTTGGTGTTCGTCAAACTATTCCAGCGCTAATTTAGTTTTTGAAAATTTTTAATGTTCTTTTAAAATGAGACCATTAATATTTAAATGAAATAAAATAGAATTAAATTCATTTCAAAAGTATAAATGGTCCCACATTTCCATATGTTTTCTAAAAGGGTCAAGGTTCATTGGTTAAAAATGATATTGTTTAATGGAATGTTCGGTTAGGTAATTTTACCAACCATTATGAACTAATTTTTTAATTATGTTTAACGATAATTAATGTTCTAAATATAATTAAATAATTTTTAATATGTTTATTAGAATCATATTTATCAAGAAAAGTACTTTTATTACCATTCATATAAAAAGTGATGAAAAATGAACACATCCTTTATGGAGGTGTTAGTCTACACATAACACGGTAGACATTTTAATTTCCTAATTAAAAAAAATAAGCTAGATAATGGGTATTCCATTAAAATAATAAAGTATTTATGTATTCAGGATACTTATGTAAATATTTCATGTTTGATGGAATTCCACCAGTGGAGGTAGATAATGAAATGATTAAAAGAGCGTGGTTAGGAATATTACTTCTTAATGTGGATGTTCTCTCTCACACTACCCCTAAGGAACCATAGATTGATTATTAATTGAGAAAATAAACTCTATGATGTAGGAGTGGTTTTTGGAGTTATTTGGGTGGAGTTAATTAGAGCTAAAAGGATTACAGTGTGAGGAGCAGTTTGGTATTAAAGGTGACCATTTTTATATGGTAAGGGTGTGATTTTTTAAAATACTCATTATTTTATTTTAAAGGCACGTCAGTTTCAAAATCTAGGGGATCCAAAGTGGAAAATGATTATTATAGGATAAGGATGTGTAAATACACATATCATCTAGAAAAATAATAGATAATAGCTAAGATATTGTATTCCATTTCCCATTAATTTAACTATTCAACATAATATACTTTTTTTGCGATAACTCCTTATTTAAACTCGGTAAATTATTTTTATGGGAAAAAATAAATCACCCTTGTAATGTAATTTTTATATAGTGATTAAAAATATGAAATCATTTTTATTATACTCTATCTATAAAATTTAAAAATAAATAATTCTAAAATAATAAATGTATAATTCATAAAAATAATTTATTTAAAAAAATGTAACATTTATTCCAAAATGTAAAACATAGGTATCTAAATTCAATACAATATTATTAAACATATAATTTACTTATTAAGTAAATATTTATTTAATAAAAATGTATTCATATATTTTTATGTCATCCATATATCCTAATGATGTCATAAAATCCATTGTATTTGTAAAAACCATATTTTTACTATTCAACTAAAAATAATCCTTTTTAGAAAATTCATAAAACATTACCTTGAGAAAATTGTAACATTATGATTCAAAAAATTACATTCATTTTAAAAAATTAATTTTCAAAATATACTGAATTTAAATTTTTATTATAATAGTTATTTATTAAAAATTATTATTTTTAAGAATCCATCATATCTATGATGCTTAAAAAATTACATATGATTTTATTAAATTAAAAAATCCTTCATATAATAATTACTCATGTTTTATGAAATAATTTTTTAAAAATAAATTTTATTTCAAAATCTTAATTATATATTAAATGTGTATATTTTATCAAAAATAAAACATATATGTTTTACCAAAACATATATGTATTCATTCATTGCATCAAAAATTTATTTGGTCAAATGTAGCACTTATATTTAATTGTATTGAGATTTCTATTTATTATATTTTTATTTTATAAGTATAATGATCATAATTCATATATTAAATTATGTATCATATTAAACTATATTAAAAAATATGACAAGTGTTAAATTAGAATGAAAATTCCTTATATAATGTTTTGGTTCATTATAACTCGTCCACTAACATGGATGACCTCATCCCCCAACAACTTATGTTTTGCGCTTAAAATACTTCCATATAACCATACATGAACGTATCCCCATATCATTATATATGTATATCACATCCAAAAACCCCAAACCAAAACCACATCACATTCACATAACACATATTTATCATAGTGTGGTATGATAAACATGATGCAAATCAACCTTATACCCTCAAACCATGTATAACCCCAACAACTCATCCACAACACAACCAAAAAACCTGGTTACCCAACTTATAAATACCCCAAACTAAAATTCATTACAACATATTTTTATATACCTACTGTGATCCATTATATCCAGTCCTAAATTTAAATTGGAAGAGTTTAAGAAGGAGGAGTCATCTATCTTCACCCTCTACAATGTTGAAATTGGGGTAATACTTGAAACCCATATCCATTTGGGAATCATTAGGTTTATATTACTCAGGTGGTGGTGTAAAATAAATATCAAGAAACATTATATATATATATATATATAAAACTACACAATGACCTTCCTAAGGGTTCATGCCAAATAATACTACTATCAACCACATCGGACACCATACCATTTCTATGACTCACTAATAGCCAATGTCATCACTAATAAATGAACTATCCCTAACAATCACATAAAAAATATTTAGGAACATTATTAACATCCCAATTAATATAAAATTAGATTTTCTATAATTTCCATTTTGGCATATTATTGTTTAGAAACTCTAAATTTTCCCTTTCTTGTCACATTACATTCATCTAAACATATTTAGTTTCACAGTATTCCTTAAAACACTTTTCACATTAATCCATTAATTATTATTTATTTGAATTTTATTCCATCCCTTTCCATTTACTAATCATAATTATTTCATTCCACAAATAATTAACAATTAATCAATTAATAAATCATCGTTTATCAATTCCATCATTTCATCCATTATTGTTATTCATTATATCAATTTGAGTACCCTACCATTGGTAATGTGTAAAAATCACATGAAAACTAATACCAATATGACATAAACCACTATATAACTCTTTCATGCATCAACCAAAAAAACTTCATACTTTTCAAATAACCAACCCCTCCATCACTACCATAACCACACAAAAATCTATACAGTACTACCATAAAATACCCACAACTCATCATCAATCCCAGCCACAATAATTATCCTTTACTACTCTATGAACAACATGAAATACACCAAATAATAAATAAACCAATTAAATAAATATCACTCATTATAACCTGAAATATTCTAATAAATATTTATTTTTCATTATAAAAGAAAATATCACGTTCAAAAATAAACACATTAACTAAATATTTCCACACAAATAATATTTATTGACCATAATATATGAACCAATTATGAAGGGTTAATCCAAAAATAAATAATAAAAAAATATAACATTATAGAAAACATGAATATCTAAGCATCAACATCAAAAAATAAAACAATAAAAAAACATTTCATTTAGATCCATAAATCACATTAAAATCACCATTCACCCCAAATAAATTTCTTATTTTGGTTAATTGATTTAATTATGATAATACATACAATCCTCCTAATGAAGGAAAAATTCATGATGATACCACAATTTCATATGGATAGTTCCCACACTTAACCGAAGCTTAAATAATTAAATGAGAAAGAAATAATAAGATGAAATGACCACCGAAAACACTCAAGGAATGTCTATAAAAGAAAATAAAAAATTAAATTCTATTAAAAACTATTTCAAATATTGATAAACAAAAAGAATAAATCAATTTACACAACCTCTCCTAATAATGAATATCATAATAAGGAAGATAAATTAGAGAAACCCCCATGGATCACAAAGAGGTCGATATTATAAATACAAGTGAAAGAACTAACCAAAGGGTGGATAAATTTTGTAAATACAAACCTCTAGTATCCTAGTTTTTTAATAATGTGATATAAATGGGAAAAGTTTGAGTAAGAACCAAATTTTAAAATCACTCCCAATAAATTATGAATTGTGATGTGACATGGGTCACCATGAAAAAAATGAAAAAATAAAATGAATTTCCTACTGTCATATCCCATGAATCTCATCATTCAAATAATTTAAAAATAAATATTATTATCCAAGATCCTAGTAAAACCAATTCCACTATGAGTATTTTTTGAACTATCAAGATTCGTGGTTGGATCATTATCATCCCCCATCACTTAAGAATATGAAATTTTATTTAATATCCAGAAAAATTAAAATTGATTAGGGGGTCTAAAATAAATAAAATGGTAGGATATTCTATAAAAAGATCAATAAACCTAGGGGAAGTAATTAAATTCTTTTATTAGTGTCAAATGTAGCATCCTGGGAGACCCATGACGTAAAGAAGTTTTAAATTTATTCCAATCATGCCACATGAAAAAAAAATTAACATGTTTCCAATGCGGATATTGAATATATGAATTTTGTAATGAAAATACAATTGAATTTTAATATTCTAAAAGTTTTATTGGAGAATGATATAAAAATATGATTTAAACAAATACAATATAAGAGTATTAGTGTGATATACCTCATTCTCATTGAGTAAGGAATATACCTCATTGGGGATGGAATCACAATGTTCACAAGAGTTTTTTATGTAAAAAAAATAAATCTTAGGAGTCACCAATAACACCTTAACATTAAATGAGATCAAAATTTTAGGATCCATCAATGTTGAGTTTTAGGAAACTATTGGGAGGTGCCAACGAACCCATAGACCATTAGGACAATACCTCTAAATAGAATTGGAATATCTCTTTCCATCCATGTTTATCCTAAGGGAGTGATAATTCTCCAAATGCTTCAAATGAAGATCCAAGTTGGTAGGTAAACATCTAAAAAATTCAACATTTCAAGTTGTGAGTTGTGGGTTCCATAATGCTAAATTTTATGCCTTGTGTTCCCAATACACCAAAAACCAACAACCAAAAAAATCGCCCTCTTCTTTCGCTCAACTTTATTATTTCCCACAAAATAATTCCAAGTTTGAAGGAAGTAATAATTAGTGGACATCTAAAAATAAATCCCATATAACTCACCAAATCCCATTTTCATAGTATCCACCAAGTCACCATTATTTAATAGATTATATAACATTTCATCATTAGATTTACAATAGTTTAGACACTTAGAAGTGAGAGTGATCCGCTTATTCATGACCTACATGTCCATAGATATAAAATGATTCTTCATACTCCATATAAAGAAAATTTTTCATTGTAGGGCTATATCAACACCATATGATACCTCCTCATTAAACCTATTCAAGGTTTTCATGCATTACATGCTTATATAACTTAGTCAAAAATAACACCAATGAGTATTCCATGAAGACAAATTTATCCTGATCTTTTTTATTAATAATATTATTAATGATATTGAGTTGTTACTAGTTTAGGAAAGCTTCAGTGAAGTTGTGGTCGTTTATTTCTTTATTGAATGAAATTTCTTGATTCAGGTACCTCAAAAATATGAGGGGAGCTCGCACCTATTTTAAATTCAAACAATTAGTCATGTTGCATTAGATGATCCATAGTGAGTGGAACTATAGTTCAAGTATGTTCTCTAAAAGTGTAATATATGACCCAAATATTATCCCCTTAACCACTTATAGGATCATTCCATATTTATTCATGATGAACTTCTCCCAGAAGGATCATTATGCCATCAACTCCCATGCCAACATAGCTTACAGAAAGGTCATGGTACCTACTACACTAATCGTGTTGACACCTATTTCATCCACCTCCATCACCATATTCCCTAAAAATTGACAAAACCAGATCCAAATCATGATGTAATGAAGTCAGGATGGTGACACAGACTTCAAATATATATATTTTAAAATAAAAACACCTAGTACTTCATGTTTTATCTAGAAAAGACATGTCATGGTACACCCCCTTGTATGGTAAATTAAAGAGATCTCAAGAAGTATATGAACCATATAACATAAAATCAAAATGAAATAACACCAATGAAACATGAACTAGAAAGCCATTATGTAACCAAATTTATATTTAGGGATATAGAAACACTAAAACCCCTGGGACCATACCATGTGATGCAACACAAGAACCATGTCATAGCCCAATGATTCATGACATAACACGCCATACTGTATAAAAATTCTCTCCCCCAGGTGACAATAAAAAATAATATAGTTAGGTCCATGATAAAATCCATTCTATCTATATAAAATTTCACCAATTACACACTCTGATTGTTACTATCCTACTATCATATCTTTCCACACCCAAAACATGCAATGTGTGACTATAATAAAGAAAAAGTAATTTAATTAGATATCTTTATAATGATTCTCATGCTAAAGAAAAAAAATCATCCCAATAGAAAATATCATCCATTAAACCCAAACACCACTATGATATACCTCTCAAATAAGAACAATATCATCACCAAAATATAACCTGGCACAAGGATAATCTATATTAATAAATCAACCTAAATAAATCCTCAAAAATTAAAAGCAAAATGAGGTTCCATGAAATATGGGTTTTTGAGTGTATATTTGGGACTCAAGTTCCCATTTTAACTCTTCCAGGACACTATTCTTCCATAAGTCATTGAATAAAGGAAATAATTAACCCACACAACACCTTCTCCTAATTATTGTGAACTTTTTTCATCCACTTCTCAAATTTTGTTTCATCCTATATATCCAAATCTCTCTAATAAATGAAATGGGATTCATTATGAAGATATTGAATAATCATTAAAATCAAAAAAAAAATTGAGTTTATATCCTATTTTAGATGAAGGGATATTAAGAAAACACACAACAACACCATAAGAAATCAAATAAATTAATGATCACTCATACTTCCTTAGTCAAACCTCATCTTCCCATAATAAGGATAAAATTAATAGAACATATTATATATAAATCAAACTCTAGAGATCTCATACACAAATTTTCATAATAATTTTAACGACCATACACTATCATCATCTACTCATGTACTATATACATATTCTCATCTATTCTCTACACCATATTTTTCAAAATAGATTCTAACTGTCATATATTGGTCTAGTATAATAGAGTCCATTAATACCCCCATTAACTCACTTTAATGAGGCCATGCCTATGGAAGAGTCAAAAATATTACTATAAAAAACTCATACAAGGGTAAGAGATTCATCCATGAGTGTCCAAAATCATGAATCATGATTTCATGATGTCCTCTATTGTGTGAATGGTCTACTGTATCTAATAATCCATTTATTGATGGATGATAGTTTTAATACATAGTTTACATCATGAATCTTGCTAAATAAATCCATATAATTTCATGTTATTTCAAGTATTATGATTGGAAATTATCATATTTGTAAACCCACAGAGCCTCACTATCTCTTTCATATAGACACTTTCTAATGCATCAATAGCACTCGACTCTATGATCACCAAGAAATTGGTCATCTTTCTCAACTGATACAAGATCAGTTGAATAAAATCATATCCTACATTGGATTGAGGATAATCTATAATTAAATCTAATGAAATTTCCTCTAACTTGATCATGGGAATGTCAAATGGATACAAAAAAACATCATAAAAATGATATATTATGTTCACCTACTAACAAACCAAAAACCATGACACCAATTCCACCATTAAAATCTTTTTCTATAGCCACAAAAACAAAGCCCTCAATCTAGGATTCATATTAAGTATACATTGATGTAGAGGCATAGGTGAGTTATAAAACTCAAGAAAAAGAAATTCCCTCTTTTCTAATAGAATGAACAACTTACATTGGGATGGAATCTAATTAGGACCATCCTTCAATAATACCTCGGGTTCCTAAGCTTAGATAAAAAGATCTTATAAAATTTATACAAATTAATTTTACTACTAAGATTCTATCATATGATATAATAAGTATTGCTTCACCACAAATCAATAATATAAAATCTATACCATCAGTAACCTACAAATAAATATGCATCATTTTGATATCCTTAATAACTCTTTACACATATCTAGAATCCTGAATAGTATCTCCTCATCACATCCTACTTAGTGAATCCACAACTACATTTTCATTTCCTTAGGTTTTAGGTGATATCAAAGTCAGTTTTCTACAAGAAATCTATCCATTGAGTTAAATGTGGATTCAAATACTATTAAGAGGAGATATACATTAAGTATTTGTGGCATATAAAGACTAAAATTTACTCACTGATGATATAATGGAAATAAAACATCAATTAGAACACCATAAATACCAAATCAATAATAAGTGTAAACAATTTTACGCACAAGAGTACATATGTAACATCATGTTTCCTTATTTTAGGTGATTCTTTGTTCTTTTTTTTACCATTATTGTTTTTATGTCATTCATACCTCCCAAAGAATGAGATATTTTTTCTTGGGAAATGTAATAAATTTTAGTGATATATATTTGTTTGATGTATTATAGTTTTGTTAAAAATTCTTCTTTTTTGTAAGCAACAACTGCGTGATGTACAGAATATGGAATGGAGAGTCCCAACAACATTGTGAACCATTAGGAAATAAATTTTTGGATCATGAGGTTCAATAGGAATGTATTTTAGTAATTTTTATATATCATTGAGAACTAGATGCTAGTTTTCATATCAACTACCATTTTCATCATATTTTTTCAATGGAGGGATAACCATGCCATGGAGCCCCTATTGGTGTATTTCAGTTCTACATCAGTTTTGTGTACAGATATAGCATGATATTATTGATGTACCATCATATTTTCTTAGGTTAATCGGATATATGAAAATCTTATAGGGTTTTTTCAAGAGTCTAGTTGACCATGGGTGGATGTGGTATCGTTTAAAGAGGTTCTTCCATGGTCTAGCTAGTTTTTAACACTTTTATATTGTGGATATGGGGGTTGTGGGATATTATTTATTTACACATACAAAATATATAAAGTTGAATTTTTATCTTCCATTCCCCTACTAGACCCTCATTTAGAATTTTGACTCTTTAAGGCTCCCTATAGTCATTTTGGACTCCCCAATCACCATTCTTCTTAGATCAAAGCTATGATTAATGCATTTGATTCCTCTATAGAAATAGATCTATATTCAATTTGGTTTCTCTATGTTATTCCTCTTATATCATTATTAAATAATAATGAATCATAAAATTGTTGAATAATATATTCTTTATATTGATAGATCTTGATTATCTTGGTTGCTTCTTGATCTAGTATGCCTTCGTTCATCATTGGTGGTTTTTTTTTGGGGTGTTATGTCAGTTTTATCATTTTTTATAGGTATATACATCCATAATTCATTCATAAAATTATAGGAACCACAATTTCTATATTTATTCAATGAAATTTTAAAACTTATTTTATTTTGTTTGAATTAAAACGGATTTATAGAATGATTTCAAGGGAAAGTTTATGTGAAATAAAACCGAGGTTTGTGTGGTTTGAGATATGGAATAACTTAAGAAAATATCCCATGTTGTGGAAATCATTTCGATAAAATTATTTGAACTAATTTTGATTAAAATGGAATATATTGATGATTATTTTATCCGGATAGATTTGATGAAAGCCTCTATTTTTTGAAATGGGAAAGGTATTTTGAAAACTGAAAGTAGAAAATTGTGTCTTTAAGTGATTTGAAAAGAATTATTTCTCATAATTGATTGATTCATTCATTGATGCACATGTGATCATGGTTACTTAGTGAGTAATTAGGACTAGTATTCTAGGATATGACCCCTCCGCCATTAACTAGATTTATAATTACAACACTGACATTAAATTAATATAACACGCTTTTACCCAATGGGGAGTTGATTCCTGATGGATTGATCTATGGGATGTGTATAGAAATTGAGCAGATATCACTGAAGAGTATTGTGGGGGTCCAATTTCTCAAAACTAATATTCCAAATTTCTAATTAACTGGTTTCAATATATTTCTGATTTGGTGATTACATTTCATTGATTATTGAACTGTTTCATCTATACCAACTGATTTATATAAAACTATTATATGAAATTTCCATTTAAGACTATTTTGATGTATCTTCCATCCTATTCTATTATTAATTCAGGATTTTTTGAAAATTTATAGATTTCATATCATTCCATTTTTATTCAAATTGACATTTTAAATTTTATAATATATGTAGAATTGGTAATGGAAAAATTTGTGATACCCTACTAGGCTATATTTCCACACCTTACCCTTACCCTCATGAAATTTTAGATTTTCTTAATCAATGTATGAGAAATAGAAAAGTGTTACAAAGAGGTGGTTGATATTCTTGATCATTATGAACTATAGTTATGGAAGTTGCTAGGGGAGATATGATGCACTTTTTATGTTTTTTTATCATTTATTTTTATCATGAAATTTGTTTGGTATTTAGATAACATAACTTTTGGGAATTTTTTAACTATTTGTTTCTAGTAATTTCTTCCCTTTGAGTGTTTATAATACTAAATTATAACCATATTCCTCCACTTTTTTCCATAAAAATTAATTCCCTCATGATTATTGTATGATGTAAAGTTCTATTCAAAAACCTGTGGGGATTAGGTAATCCCTTCGAATGATGTCAGAGATAGTTCAGGTGTCAAGGTACTTGGGTATCCTGGATGGTTATTGATAAAATGGTATATGAGGTTTAGATTATGGATCTTTCCTCAAATTCAATATATAATTTTTTTCATCTTACAGAGGAGGTAATATTTATGGGACTAAGAGGGATTTATGAATGAGTTCTTGGCCATATCTCATTTTAATAAGCCTTAATTCACTTGGGATGTTTGGAAAAACAATCTTGAAATTTTTTTGATCTATTTTATACACTTTTTTAATTCATGTGATATTTGTATGTAGAAATATAATTCATTATTTTTACTTGATGGAATGGATATTATTATATCCCTTGATTATGTTGTTGATCTCTGTATCCTTGCTAATGTCTCATTGGGTTTTTTGATGTCATGTAGAATCACGACTCAAAGAATTTTTTCAAATAGGTAACTGGAGGATGCTACTTTGGAACCATAGTGTGAAAATCATATAGTATAACTGAATCATTTTGAGATAGTGGTGAGTGTTTCCCATGATTCATGATATACACCAACACCAATTCTCATTTAGGCTACAGTTATGGAACCTGAAAGGGATGAATCAAGTGATTAGGATTACGGGTTTCCTCATATATAACCAATAGAATTCCAAGGATCAAATTACCCTCACGAGTATGTGGATTGGTTGAAAAATATTCAAGTACTTCTGAGTTTGTTGATACACAAGATTCTATATGGGAAATGTAAATTATATTTGGAGATAGTGGGATTCTATTGTAATGTTGAATAAGTATGAGGGTCTAGTATTGAAATACTTTAGGGTTATTTTTAATAATTGTTTGTCTCCAAACTATATGGTTTTGGTGAAATCCATAGAGTTTATTAACCTCTATTAGAGTGTGAGGACTGTGGATTTTTATGCATACCTTTTTTATTTACTTGTTCAAATTTCCCATGCGATAGTAAATAATGAGAAGCTATAGGAACAATGATTTGATATGGGTCTTCATTCTGGTATCTAGTCATAATTTTTTTTGAAACTTAATTTTTATACTGATTTTATAGATAAAGTGTTAATGGTTGGGATTTTCCAAGTTGAAATTTCAGAGTTGATAGGTGTTCAATTTTTCCGAAGTGGAATTATTATGAATTACTATATGGTAAAAATAAATCATGATGAGTCTCATAGTGTTTCTCGATAAAAGTAAAATTCTATACCTCTTATACTTTATGTAAGAGGCCCTTTGACTTGATATCAGTGAGGTTATCATGTTAATTCTAAATAGGTTTTATCTGATCACCTATTATTTGTAGTTCATGTGGTTTCACATACCACCTAGATATGTTTTTTAATTTCATTTATACTACACAAAGGTGTATGTACACATCATCACCAAAATTTATTATGTTACATTCATATACTTCAATATCTAATGGGTTACTTCCAAAGGCTTCCCTAAAAAATCTCCATCCCATAAAGAAAGAGTCTCCATTAGAATATGATGTGTGTCTAGTGTCTGTGAGAGGTACCATCACTATATGTTTATCAATATTGACTACTTTATTTGAAACTAGTGAATCTCGCTCATTTATATTGACTTTTATTGTGAACCTACTAAATCATCTGAGAAATCTTTTTTCTTATGTGATGGATATTTCTAAACCCCTTAAAACAAATCGAGAAAAATGATTTTAGTGACTTGTTTGTATTTTTTCTTTATCATAGACTAAGCATACTTGGATTTTTTTGGTTCCCGATATGAAACCAATTGACGTCATTTTTATGATGGATTGGATAATAGATCATATGTTATAGATGAAAGTTATCTTTATCAGACCACTTTACTATGCTTGATGTGGTGTGTTGTTTCTTTCTAGGAGAATTGGAATCAAGATCAATTAGAGATGGACTGCCTAATATAGAGTTAGGTAGGGTAATGTCATATATTACATTAGAAATGTAGTAGGAATCATGGTGTGATTATTTTTCTTCTATTTTTGTCGAGTTTCCCAATATTTTCATTATAATTACTCTTTCATTCCACTAGTAAGAGAGGTGGAGTTTTATATTGATTTAGTACCTTGTACTCTTCCAGTGTCTATTCATTATTACTTTATGGAAAAATTGGATCTGAAAGGGTTTAAATCTCAATTGGATGATTTTATAGACAAAGGTTATTTATGCTTCAATGTCTCGCTATGGGTTGCACTTATTCACTTTACAAATAAATATAATGGAACTATTTTCCAATATGTTTATTATTGGAAACATAACTGAGTAAAAAATGAAAAAATATCTATTCCACTATATTGAATGATTTTTTTTCCATATAAAATTTGTTAAGTGGTTATCAAATATAAATATCCAATTTTTCTGTCACCAGTTGTAGACTAATGAATCTGGAATTCTGATGATGACATTCAGAATAGGAATTTCAATTATGCATACCTTATTATCCAATTTGGTATTACCATTTTCCTGACTTTTTTATGGAACTAATTAAAATGTTATTTCATGAGAAAAACGAATTGTTCATGGTGATACTTTTTGATGAAATCCTAGTTTACACTCCAACCGAGGAGGACAAAGTGCCTCATATTAGAGGACTTTTGGAAACCTTGATAAATCATCGACATTATGTCAAGTAATTGAAATGAAATATATGGATTATAGATGTGATGTCCTAGGGAAATGTTGTCTCAGATCATGGCATTTTAGTTGATCTAAATAAGGTGAAAGTTGTTATGTCATCAGAGAAATTGTTTCATGTTTTTAAAATTCATATATTCTTGGTATTAATAGGATATTAACACAAATATTTCCAAGATTTCTCAATGTCGGATTCTCTAATGGACACTCTCACTCAAAAAAGAATTTTTTTTCTTTTCAGATAAAAATTTTCAGAATTAATTTGTTGAGATAAATCATATTTTGACTTCTTTGTTTGTGTTTACTCATCATATTTTCTGTCATGGGGCTATTTTTTGGTAATGCATCATGTTTATGTTTGGGTTTTGTTCTTAATAAGGATGATAATGTTTCACCAGATAGTTCCAGGTATCTTAGGATACCAAAGAATAATTACTTAACACATGATATTAAACAATCATTGGTGATTCTTTCCCTAGATATTTGGTGAAATTAACTCTCCCTTGAGACATTTAGAATAATTTCATCCCAAAAAATAATTATTTATATATTCTATAAATATTATTTTAATATCTATCACTAGTTTTTTGTGGAGTACCCATAATATTTTTTGTTTCACATTGCCTACACACCTGGAATGGGGATTTTCATTATTGAGGCTTTGAGAATGAATCTTATGACCCAGACCATGAAGTAATAAATAAAATAATAGAACCTATTGGATATCATTGATCATTTAAATATTGGAGTTTATAATAATGATTATGAGTTTGTTTTTGAAAGCATACAATTGACCTCCTATCTTTAAAAGATGATTATATGGGAGAAGTAGTTTGGTGTGCAATTTAATTCCCTTAGGGACTCTCTTTTTTATGTTGATAAGAATGGGGAATGGT
Organism: Viscum album; assembly: GCA_963277665.1. NCBI lineage: Eukaryota > Viridiplantae > Streptophyta > Magnoliopsida > Santalales > Viscaceae > Viscum > Viscum album. The sequence goes on along the minus strand of OY728143.1, from coordinate 1,703,135,316 downwards.
TGTTCTCTACAGAGGTCATCAAATTCATTCAAAGCTATTTTTTTCATTTACCTATGTTAAAGGCTGTGATGGGGGATTTTCATTATTCTTAGTGGGAGGTGAATCTGAGAACCTTAATGATGTTACACAATATTTGACATCAATTTAGGAAGATAGGTATGAAATGAGACATAACTAAATTTTTTGTCATTATTACACCTTCCAAGAAATCAAGGAAGAAAACTAGAGACCTTCAGGTTCGAATAAAGAAATTCTAGTGATGACATGTAATTGGATGAGGTTGCTATGGAATTTGACATTGGGATTCCAAATACATATATAGGGGAGAATTTTACATGAGTTTTGATTAATATTATGACTAAATCATATCACATTATACAAATTTGATATTCAAATAATATAGAGGACATTGTATGTCTCTACATGCATGATATTATCATATTTCATGGAGTTGCATCTTCTATAATCTTTGGTAAGAATCCATGAATTAATTATCACTTCTAAACATACCTCTAGGAGGAAATGGGGTCCATGTAATGGTTGAGAATGATATATAATCTATATAAATATTTCCAAACATAGAGAGACATAAGGACTCTTTAGTACATGTTTTGTGCTTACTTTATTGACTTTGGTGGTTCTTGGGATGACTATTTATGACTAGTTGAGTTTTCCTATAACAAAAGTTATTAGTATTCTATCAGTATGGATTCTATTGAGGTCTTTTATGTGTGGCCCTGAAGATCTTTTTTGTGTTGGTCAGAGATTGGTAAATTTTCCATGGATGTACTATATTTGGGTCAAGAGATGGTGAAAATTATTCAACCAAATCCTTAGATAAAGTTGGTGGAAAAAATACATTATAGGTTATTTTTAATCATTATCAATAATCATTTGAGTTTACAATGTGTGACTAGGTTTATTAAATATTTTCACTTCATTTGGGTAACAAAAGTATTGGAGAATATGGAAATATAGTGCTGAGTTTAAGGGTCATTTTCAAATTGTTGAATGGGTGGGAGGTGTAGTTTAACATTTTTACTGTATACCACATTTGAATTTGATCCACATTTATTTCATTTATAATAGATTAAAAAGTATATTTTTACCCTTTTCATGTTATGAGTTGTGAAGTTCTTGATTTTGAGTCTAATTTTTCCATGACCAAGCATCGAGTTATGATATTTGACCCTCACACAAATGTTCTTAATGACAAGACAACACCACTAGTACAAGTAATATGATAACATAGTTTTAATTTTCTTGAGACTTGGGAGCATGAGGAAATAATGAGAGATCAGTGGACTCGCCTCTTTAACATGGAATCTCCAATAAAGGATTTTTTGGGAAATAAAGTGTTTGTGGGGGAGTTTGTAATATCCCATTACATTCCTTCAAACACTTGTTGAAACTTGTTTTGTTTCTGTTTCTGATTGGTTACATTACAAGCCTCTCAAGAAAAGAGGGATTTGGTCTGGGAAAATGAACTGATTTCTGTGGATGTATGTCTATTTGTATTAGTGTATTATTTGAATAAATGATAGTTTTTTAGGGAATGTCATATTGGTGTAGGGGATACAACATAGAGAGTCCTAGTAGTTCCAATGAAAATTAGGCCAGGGTGCAATGGAACGTGAGTTCTAACAGTGTTTTGAAATAGGTGGTTTGTTGTTCCATGTAACCATGGATAATATTTTTCAAATATACTTCCATTATAAATATACCTACATCATGGAGGTTTGGCAATGTTGTGGAACCCTGGTTGGGGCATTTTTGTAAGAACTCAGATTTTTGAACAAGGTAAATATCCTTTTATTTTCAGTTTAAATGCCTTGTTATGGATTTATATGAATGATTAACTTGATTATAGGTGTTTCGGAGGTGTCTGAAGACTTTTTAGTGGCCAGAACCATGTTTTGGGATGAAAATGACCTGGTGTACGGTTTGTGCATAACCTGCTCATGGTTAGACAAAACTGTGAAAGAGGTATGAAAAGTGCAGGTTTTTGGGCAATGAATTTCCTCATGTTTACTGCATGGTTAGTAAAACTATGTGGGGCAGTTGTACAAAGTTCCCCTCCTAGGAAATGAGGTGCGCATGGTTTCCACATGCTTTGGGAAACTGTGTTGGTAAACCATGCGACCCTGCTGTGTTGGGTTTTTTTGTAATTTTTTAATTAAAAACCAAATTTTTATTTTTAATCCCATGTGGGTTTTCTCCTCTATGTATAGAAGCCCTCTGTGGAGATCCCTTGGGGTGCCTAAAGTAGGCTTTAAGCTAGTTCCTCTGTCTGATCTTTGTTTTGATCATCAATAATCTCATTGGATTTGAAATGATAGGTCCTTGATTAATTTTTATCCATTCTTGATTATTCATAACATTGGATGTGCTTTTAGGATTTAAGATCATATTCCCTAATATCCCATTCTTCGTCCATTCTTCAGATTTCTCACAAAATAGTACAAATCAATACTTGATACGGGATGATCTATCTACTACCACGGTGAGGTAGGTGGTATATAAATTCTTTCAACTTTTCTTATGCTTTTCAAGCATTCGGCTAATATGCCTCCCATCATACATTCTGGTGAGGCCTTGTTTTTGAGTGAGTTGCTTTTCATGACTGTAGTCAGACCTAGTGATTATGCACATAGGATCTTTTGTAGGTGTTTTGGCACCTATTACATGATTCAAGGTCACTCAAGGGGTACGCCTTAATGAAATATGTTTTTATGATTGTTTAAACAACCCAATGGGTGCATGGTTGTGCTTTATTTGTTAGAGTAAGACCTTAGATTCCTTGTTATCTTTAATATCTTGTTTAGGAGATGTACTACCACCTTGATTAATGAATGTAATTTTTTTCCTTCTCTATTTTCATATTTTGGCATGTAAAATGTATACTATTGGTGCGTATACCTATATGAAATGACTAATGTATCATTGAATGGTTTATATGGGAGGGTATGACTATATAATTGTTTGATAAATGGTTTTCATAAGTGAGTATACTCATGGCTAGTTCGGGTTGATGTGAGTGGGTATACTCACATGGAATGTTTGTTTAAATTGAATGTCTAAATTGAATGTTTTAATGAATTAAGATGGAAAATAGTAGTTCATGTCTTGGGTTGAATCTTCCCCTTTGGTCTTGATTTTGTGGGATACATTGATCCTTTCTACCCCTTGGATCGGGATTTCTCGGGATCGCGTATAACATTCTATTGCCATGCTCATAGGAATCCAACTAGTGCCTAACTGAGTTTCAACTAGGGATTCCAAGAGACTCGAAGGGGTGCCTCAGACAAGTTCTTTCTATCCTGACCTCCATGGTATAGATATATTTTATATAGATTCCTTGGTACATGATACCTTTTATCTGACCCTTATGGTCTACACTTGATTAAAATATTTTGTTGTGGGATTCTAATTTACTATAGAGCATGCTAGTGGGATGCTACAATCACTATACGGTGTGGTCATGGGACACAATATTTCTTTATACAGTGTGGTTGTGGTTGTGTGTTACATACAGATATACATCCTGGTCGTCTGACTTTTTTACTTGAAAACGGCTTCTTTATTCGGACTTGAGTGTCTTTTCTAGGTATCCTTGAGGGCTGTTCAGTTTTACTTACTATAGTAGACTTATGTTAGGGTCATATTCATTACATACTGGTAGCTTAAACCTGCTATCACTTTTGTATAATTCATGTTAGAATTGTATAAACCTGGGTGGATGCCTACTGGGATGTTTTTCTCACACCCTATTTGGGACTCCTTGGAGACCCAAATAGAATAAAAGTTTTTTGGTGAAGATTGGGTAAATATACCTATTATAGGTTGTTGAATGTGGCTTTGGAGTAGTGGTTCATAGGACCAAGACGAGGCTTGTGAGGCTGGGATACATTTTTGGTATTTTGTTCTTTTGGGGATACTTGTACTATACTATATTTCCATGTACAAATTTGAGTGTTTTCTATATACGTCTACCATCTACATCATTTTTTATATGATACACTTTTGGTTATTGATATACATTCTTGTATTGTCTTACCTTTAGTTGACTACTTATTTATTCACTTCCTATATTTTATGTATTCGACTTCTGATGTGATACTGTGGTAAGGAGGGAATAGTCTCCTCACTGACTCACTTAGGCCCTCGCTGTTAGTCGGATGCCTCTGGTATTTTGGGAGATACACTTGAGTCCTAGTGACCAACCTAGCTCGGGGCACTATTTTGGGTGGAATTTGGGTTTGGGAAATTGAAAAGTATTATCAGAGTTATTTTATTTTCTAGTTAATATACTATTTGGAGACATTAGACTGGGATTGGAAGGAAATTGATTTTTTTAATAAACTGTGCTCGCGAGTAGCAACCCTGCATACATAGAAAATCCAAATTCCATCGAATTAAGTTATGATTTTCTTTATTTTTATTGTCACAATTGATTTGATTTCACCATTGGGTAAGGCACTTGATTTTTTTGTCATTGTTGATCTAATTGTGGGTTCTATTTCATTCTCAACTTGATGATATGAGAGCATGCCATTTCATGCATCATATAGGCACTTTTTAGAACCACGTGTCATGTATTATGCCATTCCATTTTTGATGCATTAGATATTTCATGATTTTGTGATAGTTCATGTGTTATCTATTTCTGATGTTGTGTTAGTAGGGTGTAATAGATAATTCTATGACATCATATTTCAATCCATAATGATTTTGTGCCCGTATGAATTGGGAAATGATGCATTGATGGAATGTAACTGTTAAATGAAATGGTTACATGTCTTCTTTGAATGGGAACCATGTTTTGGGTTCCTGAGGTGTTATGGGCCCTCATAGATTTGGAAATTAGTAAAACCATGGTGGAATTTCCTAAATAAATGGATGTGAAATGGAAATGGAAACATGACTGGTGAATAGAGACTTGGCCTAGACCCGACTTTTGAGTGGGTAAGAGGAATAGTTCTAGTGGTTCATTGGATTTTCTTTATATAGTCCAAGCTTTAAGAGAAGGTTTTGGGTTTTACTTGGTTTCTAGGAGTGTTTTGACCTGTCCTACACTTTTGAGCATTGTGTGTTGACATTGTTCTTTCCTGAGGTATGTGTTTGACATTGTAGATACATGCCACCATGACGACCTCCAGTTGTATGATGCGATGGAGGCGATTACTATAATTCAAAGTCATTGGTCCATGGGATACTGGTTGATCCTCCTATAGTGATAGCTGCGGTACCTAAGGCTATTCTAGAAATAGGTGCTGAGACACAGTTCTGTGAGGGTTTCTTTATTTATATACAGACAATGCAAGGGGCACCACCACTAGCCTTGACTTTGGATGAACTGAAAAGGGTGTTCCAGCAGTACAATCCTCTTATGTTTTCAGAGGATGGTGGACCACAAGATTCATAGCTATGGATAAAGACCACTATATCGATTTTCGAGAATCTGGAGATGCCTCTGGGGAGGAGGGTAAAACTCGTGATTTATATGCTACGCTGAACGAAAAATCACTGGTGTAATGTTTTAAACTAGGCTGATGGGCTGTGGAATATGGGTTGGGATGAGTTCTAGACCATATTCTATGACTAATTTTACCTTGAGACTCTGCTAGTGGAGATGGCTTGTGAGTTAATACATCTAGAGCAGGGTGCGATGATGGTTATGGAAACTCATCACAATTTACAGAGCTATAGCATTTTGCACCGATGTATCTTATGGATGAGATGTCAAGGGTGAGGCACTTAAAGGAAGGTCTCTAACATGATATTAGATCGCAAATAAATGTGTTTAGGTTTCCTTCTATCACGGATGTTTTGAATCAGGCACTGATTATAGAGTATAACCTAAAGGAAGCTAGGGATACAGAATAGGGGAGAGTGGTTTCTCACCCCAGTGGATCTACGTGTTCAGGCAGGAAACACCGTTTTGAGGATTCCTGTGACATGAGTTCTAGTCAGGCTATGGTTTCAGGTATCATGGTATGTTTCCATCAGTGTGGTAGGAATGGCCACGTGAAAAATAAGTGTGACCATGACCTAGTCAGGTGCTGAGGTCATGGAAGGATGGGGCTCATGCAGCGGTTTTACAGGGCCACCCCTCTAACAACGAGTTGTAGGGGGTCAGCTCCGATGTCTGGTTTAGGAGGAGTTTCTATAGATCTACGTTAGGCAAGGAGCTGGAGTAGCATTGGCTGGTCAGGCCAGGGTAGTGGTGGTCATGGTCATCATAGCTAGACAACAGTTTCTCATAGACAGTAGGGAGGATCAGCTCAGGGAAGCTAGGCGGGGTCACAGGGCCATGTCATCGGCCATAATTATGTAGTGCGGAAGACCCAACAAGAGTAGGATATCATACCGTCCACATTGAGAGGTACTATATTATTTTATTCTACTATTTCATCTTCTCTTTTGGATATAGTTGCCTCTTATAGTTTTATCTCTGCACGAGTGTTAAAAGCCTTGGGTTTGTGGTTTTTCTTTCTTAGGGCATTTTTATGGTAGAAAGACCGTTGGGAGTTAGAACAGGTGATGTATGTTAATTCCTAGAGTTTTCCCTTGAGGTTAGTGGGTGCCACTTCCTCTGAAGTTTTTATGTCCTCGCAATGACCTGGTTTGAAGTTATTCTTTGAATGGACCAGATCATGGCTTATCTAGCATTCATTGATTGCTATCGCAGAAGTGTGATTTTCACATCACTAGAGGGTAAAATGTTTATTCACATGGGTTAATTGGATTTCCATGAAATTAGAGATGGGCCAGAGCATTGTGGACTTGGTGGGATGATAGCCTAGATTGCTAGTTTTTTTCTGGATGATCAAGGAGTGAGTCCAGTAGACTTTCATCCACAGGTTAAGTGCTTCAGGTACGTCTTTCTCAATGAATTTTCTTGTCTAACTCCTAAGATAGATGTGTAGTTATCCATAAGGACAGTTCTAAGAGCTATTCCGGTATCCACTCCTCCTCACAGGATGGATTCTATGGTGTTTCAGGAGCTCAAAAGGCAACTAGAGGATTTGTAGGCAAAGGGGTTTCTCAGACCCAATACTTCTCTGTGGGTTTCACGGGTACTATTTTCAAAAAAGGAAGACAAAACTCTTAGGATATGCATGGATTATAGGAAACTGAACCAGCTGACGGTTAAAAAATGGTATCCATTTCAATGGATAGATGGCGTGTTTGATCAGCTTCAAGGATCTCGAGTGTTCTCGAAGATCAACTTGAGGTCAGGTTATCACCAGGTGAATTTTTGACATGAAGAAATAAGTCATACAGACTTTCGTAGTAGTTATAGGTTATATGATTATATGGTTATTCCTTTAAGTCTCAAAAACACACCATTGGTTTTTATCTCCTCGATAAACTGAGTTATTCATCCTTACTTGGATTCTGTTGTTGGGTTTTTCACGGACGATGTCTTCGTATATTCTTACAATCGACATGACCATGCAATCCATCTTGAGGTAATTTTTAATACACTGATAGAGCATCAATTATATGATATTTTCACAAATTTTAACTTTTGGATAGATTAGATTCACTTCCTGGGTCACATAATCATAGAGACAGGAGTAACAGCAGACACAGATAATGTGAGAGATGTAGTTTCATGCTAACAACCCAAGAACCTTTTTGGCATACAAATTTTCTTGGGGGTATCTAGCTACTAAAACTGTTTTATATAAGAATTATCATGGTTAGAAGTTCAATTTTCGGGATTTACTAAGAATGGTGTAAAGTTTGTGTGGTTAAAATCTTGTGAGATAGCCTTTTAGGAGCTGAATTGGAGGTTGACATCAGCACCGGTCATGATCTGTCCAGAGTAGGTAAAGAGCTACATGGTGTACTGTGATGCTTTAGGTACTGGGATAGGGGTAGTGCTAATCTAGGTAGATTGAGTTATGGTGTAAGGGTCTTAGCAGTTGAGGAATCACGAGAAGAACTACCATGCACATGATTTCGAGTTACTTGTAGTTGTTCCTGTGTTGCACTGTTGGAAGAACTATAGACTGGGAGAGCATTTTGTGGTGTAAATAGACCACAAAAGACACAGTTATATCTTTACACAGTGTGATCTAAATTTGAGGGAGCGAAGGTGGGTGGAGCACCTACAATCTTTTGACTTCGAGATTGCCTATACACCTAGTAAAGGCGATGCAGTAGTCACTGTACTGAGGAGGAGGACTCAGATTCATGCAGTGTAGTAGGCTAGTACCGAGTGGAAGGTTATGGAATTTCTTTATGAGATGCATCTGGAGGTTCATGATAGACAGGGGAAGAAATTTCTTTCATCCTTAGTTGTTACCTGTAACCTACTGGATAGAGTCAGGATGAGGAAGCTATCAGATTCCGAAGGACTAGTTCTATAGGAAGGTGTGGAAGGTGAGGACCCACCACCTAGAGGGGTGATATGTGATGATGATATCCTATGTATACATGCATGTGTTTGGGTTCCAAGGGATATTTTCAAGGATTTGAAATGGGATTTTACTGCTTCATCATATGAATTACATCCCAGGATCACCAAGATGTACCATGACTTGATACATCATTACTGGTGGTTGGGAATGAAGAGAGAGGAAGATAGTTTTGTTATTAGGTGTTCCACCTGTCAGAAGGTGAAGGTGGAACATCAGCAACCATATAGTCTTTTACAATAGTTACCTATCCCATAGTAGAAATGGGATTATGTCATGATGAATTTTATGATGGGTTTGTTGAGGTGTCCTCAAGTTAATGATGTTATGTGGGTTGTTGTTGACACGCATACGAAGGTTTCACATTTCTATCTAATCAAGGAGACCATTAGTGTTGATGATCTTTGAATGTTGTACATCCAAGAGGTGGTATGATTATAGGGTGTCTCATGCACTATCATTTCATATAGGGATTCCCACATTACGTCTCATTTCTGGAAAAGTATTTAGAGGGTGCGGGGTAAACATGTTCTTTTGAGAACATCATAACACCTTCAGACTAGTGGTCAGTTAGAGCATATGATACCAGTTCTAGAGAACATTCTTTGAGCATGATTCCAAGATTTTGGGGGCTCTTGGTATGGGAAAATTACCATATATGAGTTCGCCTACAATAAAATTTATCAGGAGATGATAAAAATGGCACCTTATGAGGATTTATACGATAGGCTATGTCATTTTCCACTATGCTAGTTAGAGGCAAGAAAGGCAGCTTTATTGGGACCACGTCCTGTGTAGGAGACTTCTGAGTAGGTCCAGATGATTCCGAAGCATACGGATACTGCACAGTCTCATCATTAATCTTATGCTTATCACTACAGACAACCCCTAGAGTTCGTGGTTGGGGATTTAGGTTTCTTGCATGTTTCACCGAGGTTGGGACATAAGAGGATCATGAGATAGGGTAAAATTTCACCAATATATGTTAGGATTTTTGAGATTCTGGAGAGAGTCTGGTCAGTTGAATATCGTTTGCTACTACTTCAGAGCTACTAATCCATGTACAAAGTCTTCCTTATATCTCAATTGTTCCACAATCACTTAGACCCGTCTCACATTTTTCAGTCCAAGGAGGTTGAGCTTCATGTTGATGAATCCTTTAAAGAGCATCTGATTTGTATCATGGATAGTAGAAATAATTTTCTTTGAGGCCATTCATTTCCTCTAGTACGGTTTCTATGGAAACATGGCTATTTACAGGATGGGTCTTGGGAGAGGGATGCCAGTGTACGTGCTTAGTGGTCAGAGTTATTCTCGGACAAATCCTGACCACCCATCAGAGAGCAATTCTAGGATGAATTTCTATATGGGGGAAGATTGTAAGAACCTATGTTTTCATACAAGGTAATGATCCTTTTATTTTTGGTTTAAATTCCTTTTTATGGCCTTATAATAATGATTAACTTGATCATGGTTGTTTTGGAGGTGTTTGGGGATGGTTTGGATGCCCAAACCATGTTTTGGGATGAAAATGACATAACATGCAGTTTGCACACGGCATGCACACAGTTAGTCTAAACCGTGTGAGTTGTCTGAATAGTGAAGGTTTTTGGGATGAGTTTTTTTTTCATGGTTACCGCACAATTAGTGAAACTATTTGGGGTAACCATATAAAGGGACCCTCTTAGACAATGAGTTACGCACGGTTTCCTTATGGTTTCGGAAACTGTGTGGGTAAATTGTGAAACCCTACTGTGTTAATTTTTAAAAAATAATTTTAAAAAAAAGAAATTGTATTTTTAGACCCAAGTGGGTTTTCTTCTCTAAACATAGAATCCCTCTGTGGAGTTCCCTTGAGTTTCCTAAATTAGGATTCGAGCCAGTTCCTTCATCGGTTCTCCATTTTTATCATCAATCATTTCATCAGATTCGAAAGGGTAAGTCCTTGATTACTTTTTTTCCATTTATTGATTCTTCGGAACAATGACTTGATACTTGGATTTAGGATCATATGCCCTAATATCCCATTCTTCCTCCTTTCATTAGATTTCTTCCAAACTAGGATGAATCAAAATTGATACTAGACAAGTTGTCTACTACCAAGGCGAGGTAGGTGGTCTATACATTCTTTTGGATTTTCTTGTTCTTTTCAAGAATTCATCTGATATGTCACTCGTCAAAGATTCTGGAGAGGCATTTTTTTTTATAGATTTTCTTGTTGTAGCAATAGTCAGACCTAGTGAGGAAGCATGTAGGTTCTGTTTAGGTGTGTTGGCACCCATTACAAGATTCAACGTCACCCAAGGGGTGCACCATGATGAAATATGTTGTTTATGCCTATTTAAACCACCCAAGGGGTGCATGCTTTTGCTTTCCTAGTTAGATTAAGACCATTGATTCCTTGATATCTTGAATAACTTGGTTAAGAGACGTAATGCATCCTTGATTAATAAATATCATGTTATGCCTTCTCTATTTTGACAGTTTTCAATGATAAATGGATAATATGGGTGGGTATACTTATATAAAATGACTAATGTCTTGTTAAATGGATTATAAGGGAGGGTAGGCCCATATGCTTTTTGATAAATGGTTTTCATGAGTGGGAATACTCACGGATTGTGCAGGTTGATGTGAGTCGTTATACTCACATGGAATGCTTGTTCAAATTGAATGTTTGAATGAGTGGATATTTAATGTGGTAGTGGGTGCCTTTGGATGACTCTTCCCTTGGGTCTTCATTCTGTTGGATTCCTTGGGCCTTGATACCCCTGGGATCCATATTTCTTTGGATCATATAAGACTCTCTATTTTCATGCTCTTAAGACCCAAACCAGTGCATATCCGATTTTCCACTAGGGATGCCCATGGGACTCGATGGGATGCCTTAGATAAGCTTATTAGATCCTACCCTCCTTGGTCTATATATATTTCATATGTATGCCTTTGTACATGACACCTTGGATCCGGCTCTTACGATCTACACATCACTATAATGCATGGTTGTGGGATACTACTTTCACTATATGGCTTGGCTGTGGAATGCTACTTTTAATATATAGCGTGGGTGTGGGATAAATTATTTCTTTATATAGTGTGGATAAGTTTGTGTGATACATATGGATGTACGATATGGTTGTGGGAATTTTTTACTTGGTTATATCTTCCTTGTTAGGAGCTGACTCTATTTTTCATGTAGCCATGAGGGATGTTTGGTTTTACATACTGAACTAGACTTATTATAGGAGTATATGAACTTACATACTGGTTGTATACAATTGCTGGCACTTTTTTATAATTGCTGTTAGAATTTTATAAACCTTGGTGGTTGCCCATTGGGATGTTTATCTCACACCCTGTTTGGGCCTCCTTGAGGACCCAAACAGATTACACGTTTTCAGGTGATGATTGGGGAAATCAACCTAGTACAAGTTGTTTATTATGACTTTGGAGCAGAGGAGCATAGGACCAAGGTGAGGCTTGGGATGCTGGGATACCTTTTTTGTCTTTTGTTATTTTTAGGATACTTGTACTGTTATGAATTTCAATGTACCTATTTGGAATCTTTCTAGATACTTATACCATCATCATAATTTATTATATGAGACGCTTTTGGTTATTGATATACATTCTTGTCTTGTATTACTTTCAGTTGACTACTTATTTATTCACTACTGCTATTATATGTATTTGACTTCCAATGTGATACTCTGGTAATGAGGTCATAGTCTCCCCATTGACTCACCCATGTCCTAACTATAATTCAGTAGCCTCTTGCATTTGGGGAGATGGTCATGAGACCTTGAGACCAACCGAGCTTAGGTCACCATTTTGGGTGTCTTCCAGGTCTGGGACGTTATAATTTTGGTGTCACTTCCATTTTGTGCATAGTTGTATCATGGTGTTCGGGTTTCACTTTAGCCATATCAAGAGTGAAGAGGAGTTCAAAAAAGGATGATTTTTTTTCAGCTGGCTAATTTACAAGGAGTGACTATGGAATGGTTTGAGGAGGCTTCACTATGGTCCATCTATTTTCATCCATTCTATAGCATGGTCATGTGGGATTCGATGTAGTATGTATTTATAGAGACTTAAATGATTCAAGAATCATTTTAAACTTACATTAAAACAATCTAATTTCATTTATATTTATAAATCTTGAAGTCTCTATGGATTCGTTTTGGTCTCCTGAACCTCCATTCTTCTCATATAAAAGCTCTCGTCAAAGTGTTTGACTCGTCTTCGGTATGTGCCCTCTCATACTTTTGGTTTTATTTGTTATTCCTCTTATATACTTCTTAGTGAGTGATTGGTCATATTTTTATATATGGATCTAATCAACATTTTTCAAATCCATATTCTAGGGGTTGTTTCCTGATATCATACAACTTTGTTATTATTTGGAAGTATATGTTATTATTGTTGTGTTGGTTTTGTCATGTGATTAAAAGTGGGTTTTTCTATAATGATTTCATAAAAATATTGGAACCGTAATTTAATGATTAATTAAAAGTTTATTTGAAGATGATTTTTGAGTCCTTGAATTGATATTTATTTAGAGAATTATTTCATGTGAATGGGTTTGTTAAATACAACCTTGTTTTTGGTGGTTTATGAAATAGAATGACTTGTCCATGAAATGGAGCTCGGAGCGGTGATTTAAAAACCCTAATGGGATCGGCGGCATCCCCCCCCCCCCCCCTGCCTCTAGCCGGTGCAAGGGGGGACGATCATCAGCTTACTTGCAGTGGCTGGCGACGAGAGTTCGACCCCTTCACTGACCCTGCCTCTATCCCGAGGTTTCTTGAGATTAATCTTGGTCTGAAGGTCCCTAGTTCTAGGGAAGGCAACCTCGTGATCCCACTGTTGGTGTCTGAGTTTACAGAGGCGGAGATCCTCCTGAACCTAAGGCTAGTTTCTCGATTCATGAACAATCAGCCTTCGGTGGACACCTTTGACAGGTTTGTTTCCGAATCTTGGGGGCTTCAGGATCGAGCGGTGGTTGGTCTGTTGGATAGAAGGAATATGATGGTTTGCTATTCTTCACCAAAGGATCTAGTTAGTGCTCTGTCGTGTGCCCCCCGAAGATGCGGCAGATTCAGATTATTCCTATTTCAGTAGATATATGACTTATACCTGCATCGTGATTCTCCAATTATTCCAGTTTGGGTAAGTCTTCCACAACTTCCTCTTCCTTTCCAAAACCTAGAAATTATTCGTATGCTAGGAAATCTAGTGGGTTATTTTCTTTGTGTTGACTCGCGTACCGATTCAGTGTTCCATCCGATCAACCCGCGTATGTGTGTGGAAGTAGATGATTCAAGGCCACCAGTCGGTTTTGTATGGATTGATGCTGGAGAGGAAGTTAGATGCAAGAAACTGGTGGTATTTGATCATTGCGTGGATTTTTGTTCTTCCTGTCATAGACTGGGTCATGAGGCCCTTTTCTGTAGGTGGGGTGCTTAGGGGATGAATTCATTGCAGGCGACAGCCCCTACGACTTCTGGACATGATTGTGTGATGCGGGATAGGGTACCCGCGGTGCAGGTTGATACCTGGATGGATCTCCAGTTGTGAGACAGGGATGTATTGGGCGAGTCATAGGAGGCGCACGGGGATATTCCAATGGCGATGGTTCCCGTCAGACTCCAAGATTCTTCAGTTGCGGAGGTCAGTAATCAAAAGCAGTGACCCCCTTTGTTTTCTTCAGTGGTCGTGAATAATGTGAAGATGAAGGGGAAATAACCGTGGGTTGTGGACATATTCTCCTGGTTTATGATTGATTTGGGGCTCAATGGAGTTGTATAAGAAGTCCCCATAGTAGTTATTACGGTGAATTTACCAGCTACATCCAACTGTATCAAGGAAGGTGAGGCAAGCCTAGTAGGGAGTGATGTCCAAGGTCTCAGTGAAAAAGGCTTTGGTTGGGAGGATACTAACAAGTAGCCACAGTCCATGGGTCATGGTTATGAACAGCCCACAGGCTCAACCTCGGTTCCGGGAAAGCCTTTCATGATGGCGGCAACAAAACCTCAACATTGACAAGGGAGGCTGGACGGCGAGAGTGTCTTGGTGCTCTTAGACCCAAACACCTGTGATGCTTCCCCTGCTACACTTCTAAAGTATGGGGCTGGGGGAAGAATTATGCAGTGGCGAATATGAAAGGTAAGGAGGGGCCTCCTTGTAAGTAGAGGCCACTCAATGAAGGCACTACATTGAAGTTGGGGAATCGTTTTGAGGGGTTGGAAGTTCGTGAAACTTCACTATCTTAGGAGGACGATTCTTCAGGTGATGACAGCTATAGCCATCCTTCAGTGGATAACATGGATAGAATTCAAGGGAAAGGCCCTCACAGCCCTCAAAGGAAGAAAGGGAAAAAGGCATTAAAGATTCCGGGGAGTGGATCGTGGTTTAGGGAAAAAAGTACAAGGGATGCAAGGACTACTCTTACCTGCCAAAACCAATAGAGACTAGGTTGTCCAAGAAGGGTAGAAACAAGGAAAGCATATCCCTACAAAAAGTTAAAAGAGAAGGATCAAGTAGGAATTCAAGAGACGAAGAATAAGAGGTTGGGGAGTGCTTGAAACTTATCCTACACTCCAAGGAAGAAATTCTTGAGCAAGTTGTACGACCAAATGTCTCAAAAGAGGAGCTCAATAGAATCTATTTACGAAGTTTAAAAGTTTATTACATAGAGGAGAAAGAAGTGTGGTTAGATAAACAATATATAACATTGTCTCGAGGCTTCAATGAGAGTAAAATCAACTCAGAGGAATTTATTCATACAATGGAAATGATGATTTCTTACCTTGAAGAGCTTATCAGAGAGGATCTATATACCTAGGTCAGTACACTGTACTGGGTACTCTATAGAGTACCTGGGTCCAGTAATATTAGTCTTGTGTTTAATCATTTTGTGTGTTATTTCAGCACGTATTGGTACCTTTTGTGAGCTTTGGTTTCCCATTTTTCCTAAAAATGGATTCCTAATAAAAATTTTAAACTTGGTTGTGAATGAGTTGTTCAATGATGGAAATCCTTTTTGATTGAATGATTTTCCATAATTGTAAGAAAAATGGAATAAATTTAATGTTTTTTGAAAAGGAATTAATTAATGAAAACCTATTTTTAGTTTTTGAAATTTGAATGTCATTTTAAATACTAAAAGTAAATTTTTTTTAATAGATTTGAGAAGATTGATTTTCCCATGATTGATTAAAGCACATGTGAACCAAGGTAGTTAGTGGATAATTAGGAGAAGAATGTTAGGATCTATCCCCAAAGAACATGATTATAGATAATAATACAATCTTAAAAATAATCTGGTATGATTTTCTATTATATAAAGTTGGGTCCTGATATCCTTAGCACTGGTATGTGTGCACACATTGAGATGATATCATTATTTTATAGATTGAGGATCATATATCACTAAATTCATTAACATAGATCTTATTACAAAGTGACATGATATGTTTGATTTGATAATTACATGACATTGATTATTGAACTATTTCTTTCATGCTGACTGATTTATATAAATGTTTTTTAGGAAATGTCTTATTTAGGATTATTTGGATGTATATTCCATCTTTTTCGATTATGAAATCATGTTTTGTTGAAAATTTGTAAATGAAATTACCTATATTTTTTAGTTAAAATAATTTAATAAATGGTATAATTGATATAGATTTTATTATTTAAAATTTTTTGAGTCTCCACTGGCTTTTTAGATCACCCCTACCTTTCCCTTTTGGGGTTTGTAGATTTTCTTATGCCCAGACTATGCAATATAAAGTTCCACTTTTATCGGGTGGATATTCATGATCCTTTGTACATTGAGTGATGGAAGTGAATGATGGAGATGTGATCCTCTTTTACCTGAGTTTATCTTTGAGTTTTATCGTTAATTTTATTAGGTCTTTGGATGAGGAGTCATTTTGGTATTACTTTACCTATTTGTTTTTGGAACATTTTCCCTTTAGAGTGTTGAGTTAACTGACTTTTATACTTATTCATCCACTATTTTGTGGAAAAAATAATTCCCTCTATATTCTTTTTTTGTTCTAGCTGTTGGTTGGTTACTCATGGGGATTGGGAATGCCCTTTGTGTTTTTTTAGATTTGGCTTGGTTATCAGGGTACCAGGGTATATGGGTGGGTTCATAACCATGTAACTATATCAACTTTTATGGCATCACTTCCCTTTCATTCATTTAAAGACAACCCAACTAAATATGGAATCATCGTAGAAAAAATCAAACACAAGTCCTTCAAGAAACCGACGCATATGGAAAATATTCAATGTGTCCTTATAGTCTAAAACCACTAGATGAAGATTAGTCTATATAAAATTATAGACTTTCTAAGATAGGGTTATCAATAGGTCCACAATCTGAGAAAATTATAATTTGACCTCTGATGATATCCTACTAAAAGAAGGAAACTGTGTAACTCTATGAAATTCAATGGTGTTTCGTAAAAAAAATTACACTATTTTATAAAGGATCAATTCTATTTTTTACCAATAAACCATAAGGCTCTAAAAAATCACATATCTAAAACATATCTTTGTATAAATTTCCAAAATGCTAATTGTGCTCATGAATATGTAAAATAGTCCTAAGATTCTCTACATTATCATCACGAAACCTCGAGTAGACAATAATTTCACCAAAAAAACACATCCATAAAGTAATCTAGCAATACCTAAAACATCAAATTAATGAATTACATGAAAATCGGTGGGTTGTTTATGAAATTTGAAAATATTATTTAAATCTAAAAGTTCCCTTACTAACACCAAAATTTATTCTATAGAATATCCACCTACTTTATCCTCATATGATGATACCCATATTAAAGGTTGATCTTTACAAAAATAGTTAACACCCTTCAACAAATGGAAAAATTATCTTTCTCAAGAGGGACTAACTGTTCTTCACCCTCACATAGTTCAACTAGTAGTTTTTAGTATAAACCAAATAGTTAAATTCACTTTCTCTAGGAATAATAGTGGATCACCCCATGTCCACAAATTAGGCCTTATGGAACCATTTTACTTAAAAACATTAATCTTAATAATAAAAATATATCACATAGAAGGTTATATTCAATAAGGATCCATATAAATCATAGAGACATTATTTTTTCGCCTCTATCTAAAACTCAATATCACTTTGAGGGGGTAGGGTCAAAACCACTTTGAAAATGACATCTGGAAAATCCTCAAAAATTCTAGGAAATTCTTCTGTCAAATGCTCCACCTATCACAACATCAACTCTATATACTATGATTTAAGGTACCCCAAACACCTATGACCAATATAATGATCCCAATCACCAACAAACACCACATGTTATCCCTGATTATTGAGGAATTTAATACTACATTAGGATAAATCAATAAACAAATACACAGATTATAGCTAATTAATTCCAAGAATGAAATCATGTGGTTGTATCAATGGTGGAATGTAATCACCCAATGATTTATATTTTCCCATAATCATCTCAAAAACTAGGAAAAAATTAGATATACTATATTGACCTCTAACCAGATAATTTAACAGCAGGGGCACTTGAAGCCTCTCCCCTAGTTCCCCAATGTGTAAACCAAGGATGGCGAAATAAATGATTTAAAAGATATAGAATAATTCAATGAAATAACCAGGGTAAAATATAAGAATATGGTAAAAAAGCTGACATGTTTCCCGCTAAGTGTTTGGTGCTCAATTAGACACAACTAACCATTCCATACTCCTTTATCTCACAGACCCTGTAGATGACCACCACACTATTTGGGCTCAAAATTATGTCCATAAAGGTTACGTATATCATATGGATGTTCTCTACCAAACCCATCTCCAGTCAACTAAATAATATCCCTCTAGCCTAGACTTGATCAGGAAATAGAAGAAACTTATATAGAGGATACACTAAGAGCTATCCACCATATTGGTTGGAAACTATAATTATTGATGACTAAATCATCCACAAGAAAAAGAAATCAAAATTGATCTCTAATTATTGGAATTAAATATATCATCTCTAGGGAAGCATTAAAAATATTGTGGAGATTAATTCAACACTATTCAAAACATCAAAGGCCCTGATATTTTTGTTTCCCCATTTGTACCCATACTCTATTAGAAATTTTGATTACTCTCATCTTGAGAAAACCCAAATTCCACATGAATCCTCTCAATCACCCATTCTTCGGATAGAACTTCACATATATAAATAAAAAATAAGGTGACCTAATGCTAAATTCTGAGATGTAGATCCTCCTTATGGTGTTTTTCTTAATCCTACTCATGTGAAAAAATGATTAGTGTCAAATAGAGAATATACTTGAGTCAAATATTGACTTCCCAAAAACAAATAATCCCCTATAAAAGAGAAATAAACTCATTATATATTTATTCCATAATAAATTATGGAAAAAAACTATGCACCAAACATATTTTTTTTAATATTCCAATGAAAAAATCGACTATATGAACTCCTTATGAAATAGAAACCATCACTACTATGTGGATACTCTTAATTAAAATGAAACAAATGGAACCTCATGATTTTTCCTATAATGTATCATACAAAAGGATATCTTCAAATCCTATAACCATGGATTTTTATCCATAATAAGGATTTAATCCTCATACATCTATATGATTGTATGATATATCATACACAATGTCATCCTTTAGGAATAATCCTCCTCATTCGGGTCCATCCTGCAATTTTTAACCAATCTATCATATTGTACCACTACAATCATAGATTCACATGTATGCTACCCACCATCCATCCCTATATATAAAAATAAAATTCATAGTCACTAGAACACATAATTGATTTATGATAAATTAATTAACATCTTTTTTAAATCCCATAACCACCCCAATTAAAACATAATCATAGTCAAACATGAGGCATGTACTAGTACTAGGTTTTTACATTGCAATCAATATCATCATTCCATGAATGATCTACTATCTGAAGGTATATTAGTTTATTCATATGGGTCCCTAATCACATGTTTCATAACCAATCTCTTATGCTACATCACATGCAATGTATTAATAACACTATTTCCCTACCAAATTCATGAATCCTAAAATGTTATGAACTATAATCTCCATACAATATCTCATCCATATCTATGATAACACTATTTCATGACCATCCACCACCTAAAACCCCTCTTGGACCTATAGTAAATATGTGAGTGATCCCCAAATCCCTTCTCAAATAGGATAGAGGTTGGAGACTAGGTCGAAGGGTATAATCCCACATAAATTTGAGGCATTACATCATAACACCATGAACATAAATTTAAACCACTCATCATAACCATGTGATATAAAATAAACTAAATTAATAATTTTTGAAACTTTTATCAATAAATAGGGAATCCAAAATAATGTACAAAAATGAAACTATTATGGTTGAAACTCAGACAACAAGACCAAACCTCGAAATATAAATTTCAATATCAGTTATGAATTCCATCTAATAAACCTATAAAATTGATTTCTAATCATAGGTTTGAGCATAAAATTATATTGGGAAGGTGTTTACTTAAAACCTCACATAATAATTAGAAAGATAAAAAATTAAATTCCTCTTAAATAAATAGAAAACCCAATATAGACCTAGTAATATTAATGTATCCCCCAACATCATGAAGGATTATTCACTTAATAATGTATCCAAGAATTTTAACATAATATAAAATAAAAAAATTGTCAATATGGTACCCAGAAACCACTTCCCCATCGATCTTATCTCTGTCACATCCTAAAAAAATTTAACTTTTTCATCAACCCCTCATATATATACACATTACTACATTTGTACATATATGTATATCAATGAAACAAACCCGAAAACAAAATCACCTATCAGTTATATGTTACAACCACATTATTGTTGGGTATTTAAAACATGAATGACATAAAAACCATGAACTTCTCTTACCGTCAATGAATTCCACCTTGAATCTACATCAAAACCATATAAAAAGGTTGGAAATAATATATATATATATACACACTAAAAAATAAATACCTTACAACCCATATATAATCATACCATGATCCACCATGACATGTACTATGTCTGATAAAGGAGAATATAAAATGGAGTATTTTTTCTTCCATTCCCTCTATAACCTGGATGTTGGGGAAAACACATTGAACCTGTGTCCATATAGAAATTAGTACAGTTATTTGACTTGGGTGGTGGTGCATAATAATTATCAAGAAAATATCATATATATATATATACAAAAAACAAAACCCAAGGATTCACTCTAAACTAACACTACCATCACCCTCAATGGAAACCACATCAATACTAAAAACATTGTATCATTTGATGTCATCTCCTAGATAAAAATCAACCCTATCTATTATATTATGAATTTATAGAAACATTACTAACTTACAATTTAATTTATCATTATAATTTATATAATATTAATATTATAGTATAATTATTCATGAATTCTAGATTTACCATTTCTTGTCACATTAATTTCTTATAGCCATATTCAACATCAAATCATTCTTTAAACCAATTTCTTCATTATGAGTTTAATTTTATGGACTTCTAATTTTTTCCAAAATTTTCTATTTACTGATCACATCTATTTTCATTAAGAAAAAACTGATTATTAAACATTTAACAATCCATAATAATTAAATTCAATCATATCACCCATTAATGTTTTTCATTAATTTATGCCATGTCTTATTCAACTAGGTAACTCTAACACAACCCCACAAAAATTGAACCACTACCATATAAACTTATATATAGACACTATCATTATCCACCACAATAACCAGAAAACCTATTCCTTTTCCCATAACCAATTATTACCCCACTAGAAAAACCACACAACATCACATCCCCTACTAATATAAAAACACACACCTAATAAACCCAACCAACCCCAAGAACGCTTCATTGTGATTATAAACTTCTCATGAAATATCCTACAGAAAGTAACAAAAATAAATAAAACATTGTAATAAAATATATCAGGAATCTGTTATTTCATATTAAAATATATTCTTAGGATCAAATAATAAAAATATAACTCTATATTTCCAAACAAATAACTCATTTGATCTATGTATCTTTTATAAAATAATAAGGGTTATTAAAAGACAAATAAAAAATCATGTATATAATACTATAAAATATGAATCTATACGTATAAAAATCAACAAATCCATGAATAAATAGGTATTAAAATAAATTTCCATAAATTATAAGTAAATCACCAGTCCCCCCTTAAATATATTAATATTATTAAATTAATTATTTAGGAAAATTTATATTATCCACTAAATAAACTAAACATAATAATAATTGAATAATTTCACATGAATAATTATAGATATTTATGGAATCCCCATACTTAATTAATGATTCAATAATTTTATAAAAAAATAAGATAAAAACGAAATACCCACCAACAATACGCAAAAGATATCCAAAATTATATATCACATGGATAACTCCATATAAACTGTTAATAAATATTTGTTAAACTAAAAAAAACAACTGTCACAACATCTATTAATAATATAAATCGAAGAGAAATAAGAAGAAGAAGAAGAAGAAGAAGAGAAATCACATGGATCATAGAGAGATCAATTTCTTGAAACTGATGGAGGGTTCTAATGATTTCTAAAGATACATTTAAAGTATCTAAACATTATAAGAAATAAATAGTAATAGAAATAAAAAAAATATTGGTGCCTGAATTTAGAATCACTCTATAAATATACAAAATTATAGTATTATAGTGGTCATAATTTCTCATTACATCTATAATACAAACAAAAATCATTATATCCCTTAAATCTCAAATATTTTATTACATTAAAACTAATATTATTGACCTATGTCATAGAATAACTATGACCGCTAGGCCATAAAATTAAAACTCATGAGAATCATGGTGAAATCCTTGGCCTCATCTATCAAACCTGTTGAATACCATTACAAAAAAAATCTACAATTAAAAGAACTACAAAACAACTAACCAAAAATAGGATGTCTAAAAACTATCCACCCAAGACTCCACACTACATTATTATGATTAATGGAATATCGGTACCTCATATAATATTTATTCATGTGATATCATGATATATTTTAACCATGTAGGATTATTCCAAAAACCCTTGATAAAACTGCATCACGTCCTAATACACCACTTCACAACCAATTCACTATTTCAGATTTGATCTATACAAAAACCCTAAGGATAATACCTCATGTTACAACAATAGAAAAATGTAATAGGCCATTTTCTTGATGATATAATGAAATAATATTGAAAACAATCTCCATTAGTTAATTTTTTACATCACAACACATAGGGATACAATGAAATGAATTTCTTCCAACCAAAATTTTGGCTCCATGTCCATCATCTTCCCACTTGAATTTTTATTCCTATTACAAATACTAATATATGAATAGTAAGGGTTTGAGAATGT
Organism: Viscum album; assembly: GCA_963277665.1. Taxonomy (NCBI): domain Eukaryota; kingdom Viridiplantae; phylum Streptophyta; class Magnoliopsida; order Santalales; family Viscaceae; genus Viscum; species Viscum album. The sequence continues at coordinate 1,703,112,366 of OY728143.1, read as the reverse complement.
ATATGTCATTACATATGAATAAAAAATTTATTAACTATTGAATTTTACAATCTATATAAATATTTGTTGTGATATCTTCTGAAATATAAAATATTAGGGATTATAGATGGATTGATTGATGAGAAAAGTTCATTTGATGGGATTTTAAGTATGAATAATCCTTCCATTATTCAACTTCATTATAATTTATTTTGATTTGAATTTTTTTAGGTATTTATTTTTTTATTTAATATTTTGAGTGTATTATTCATCCTTTTTTGGTATTCCTTTCAAAATATTATAATTAAAATCTCTATTTTAATCAATATAATCCATCCTTTAAACAATGGTTGAAGAAATCATGGAGATATGAACTTTCCAAGTCATTTTGATTTTTAGAATAGAAAATTTTAAGGTGTAAATTGGGAACCCAAATTATTATCCATTCAAATATAGATCAGTCAAAAAATTATAGAAAACAACATAAAAACTGAAATTATAAATTCAATATTTAAAACAACCCCCACACCCAAGACACCCATGAGCCCAAAATCTTCATATGACCAAAATACATGATTTTAGATACACATCATCAGACCATGAGTTTCACTTATAAATATTTGGTTATATAATAATAGCTAAAACTAAATCCATCATAACAATAAACACCAGTTTGATATGAATACCATAAGAACAACACCAGCCAAAGCATGCCCAAAAAACCTAAATGAAAAACATGAAACAATAAAACAACTCTAATAAATAAACCACCCAAATGATACTAACATAAGAGACCCTGTAGACATATTCACCATCATTGATAAAAAATAACTCAAAGCTAGAACTCTATATCATAAGACAAGAATCCCAAGTCTGATCCTAAAAAATTATAGTTAAAAAATTCCTTCGACATCCATTAGGATAACTAATTGAAAAGAACATAGAAGTACAAACAAATAATATATTTGAAATCATTATTTGTAAACACCATGATATTCTTTAACTAGTGTTTAATAACCATTATTTCCTCTTGAAAAAAAAATTCACCACCAACATCATTATTAAGTGTATGTATAGAAAATAAAGAGGCAAACATAGAGTATATCATAGCACCTGGACAACTATCTAATGGTCAAACAACACATCCCAATTCACCATGAGTGCCCCATACCAGACCATGATGGATACCATTACATGTAACAATAAATAAATAATATAGAATAGATGAAAAAAGTGATCATTTGAGTTACACGCCACAAGAAAAGAGACAACAAATATGAAACTGGAAGACCGATGATGAAGACTTACAATAAAAAATCAAAAAAATCTGACAACCATATCACTCTAGAAAAATAATGTGGTCCAATATGACGATTCTAGTAACTAGTGTAGAAATTAATGTTTAGTGGGATCCTCAAAACAAAAATGAAACACAAAAGGAAAAAAACCAAAAATAATGAGAAAAACACCAAAAAAATCTAGTGATGGTGAAAATTTTAATCTGAAGAAAGATGTCAGGGGAGATATGGGAAGATAATAAGAGGTACATAGAGAAATGAAATCATATCTTATCAAAACAATTTATTTCATGGGACCTCCGTTAGAGAAACCCAAAATCAGTATCAATGAGAGAGATGAAACTGAGATATTGTGGATCCATTGAGGGAAGATACAAACGTATCATCTTTTAATGTATAGTAGAATAAGTATTAGGAAAAATGTCATATATTTATTATGTTAATTTATCTATGAATTTATATGAATATTGTATTTTATATTTATTATCCATTGGTACATTTTTCACTCATTATCTAAAACTCAATATATGATCCCCAGTCTTCCATAGGATATAACTAAATATGTTTTCACTGATGGGTACTAGTTATTAATATAAATTAATTAAATAAGGATTTTTTATCTCAAATATCAATATCATTTCATGTTTCATATCCATCATGAGTATTGCTATAATTTTTATGCCTATTAGAATATTTGTAATGCCTCCCTATTTATTTTAATTCAATATTATATCATAAGAATTACGAAGTCTAAAAAGTGATATATACTATTTTCCTCAATATCATTTAGATTTTTCATTACATTCCTTTATAATATAATATACATGTTACTTGATATAATCATATATAATTGGAAGGCATGGATTTTTTATCCAAAAATTACATTTTAGAGAAACACATTGTTCAACTGAATCACACGATTCATTTCTATAAAAAATATATTTTTTATGCTGTTGACTTAATTATTTTATTCTAATTTTGTTATATAGTCATTAATTTTATTGAAGTGTTTTTTTATTTATCACCTAAATTCACCTACTACCATTTCTTTGATTATCCTATTGGAGTTAATCAGGTTTTCAAATCTATTGAGAAACATGTATATATCATCATATTCATGTACATAATAAATTATTTGTTTATTATATACTATATCAATTACATCTATAATCAAATATTCATTTTATGACATGATTTCATTAATATGGGAAATATAAATGATTTATCTAGTGAATCCATCTTGTTTTTCAAATAATCATAAACATATTCTTGTTGTACATATTTTTCATTTAGAATTTCTTAAATTGGTTAAATTAGTATATAGAATTTTATATGTTTATTAATAATTATTCCAATTTTTTTATACTAGTCTAAGATGTTTCCATAATTAATTTTCTCATTGTATCATTCTTTTCTCAGAGAAATGTTTTGAGATGATTTTGTTTATCCACAACAATATCATACATCAGATGAATATCAAATTTTAATAAAAAAATTATTAAATATGGTCTAACAAAAATGGTCAACCATTTTAATATGAATTATTTTATTAATGAAAAAAGTTATATATTTCACTTAATATTTATGTCTATTTTTTTAATTATCTCAATATATACCTATTTCAGTAGATAATTTTATCTAACATATTTTATGTGATATTAACTAATTGAATGGAAAAATTATTTTCAAAATCATTTATATAGAATTTCTTAACATCATACCCCAAGATAGATAATTTGTTAGGTCTACCCAGCATTGTGTTCCCCAAATATCATTCAAGGGAAAGACAAAAAAAGATTAGGGTCACCTATATGATACAATATTTAGAAAAGATAATCGATGAGAATATGTCTGTTGAAGTATCTGTGGAACTGTAGAGGTACCCAGAATAATGCTAAAAATAGTTTTCCATCATATTATTTAGATAAAATACAAACAAAATGACATAGAAATCCCAAAAACATCATATAGAGGAATTATCCCTAAATAATTTATATTTAATTTTAAAAAATAATTACCCTAGCATGATAATTATGTATTTAATGTTGATCAATATAGTTTTTTCTCATATCATATCATTATTACTATAAAAATTTCAAAATAGATTCCCTCTAGTGGTATCGACATGGTCACCAAAAATCATTGAACATATTCATTAGTATTTTGGGATATATCATGGAGTAACCAAATAACTTGAATAATTTTATTTTTATTGAAGAAAATTATTTTACTCTATAATTAATTCTTTCAACTTCTCCAATTCTAGAGTGGTAGGACGAGGATTATCTCTTTTTCATGAGATTTTTATTCATAATTTATCTGTAGGCCTATGAGAGAATATACTAGGGAGGATCCATTGTCTAAAAAATTTATACTTACTTGAAGATGATATAATCAGGTTTTATAAATAAGGTTAAATAATTATTAATTATACAGAGGCCCTAATATAATTTATTTACTTTTACAAAATCACACATCAAATAATAAATATAATAATAATATCATTATTGTATTCCTTGACATGAACTAACACAAGGATATAGAAATATATTTTATTAAACACATCAATAAATATTTATTAAAATAAAATTAAATAAATATATCATTTTCATCAATCTTTTAACTTGGACCATCAATCCTCTTCAACTTTTATCTAACCATAAATTATAAAAATTTATTTAAACAAATAAATATCAATATATTATATAATTAAAAAATATAAAAATATTATAGAAATATTTAGTGAATTTTTTTTAATATTCCACTAGAATATGTTCTAAACTCAAATAATTAGTGACACAATTTATATGATCTGATTAAATATTATTATTATTATTCAAAAAATAATAATAATATTTATTCCTAACATTTAATAGAAATATAATTGAATATTGATTCAGGATAACCTTAATATATATCCATTTATTCCTTTTTATAGTAGAGTTAGAAAAACATTCCTAAATTCCATGAGTGGAATCAAGTAACACGTAAAAACCTATAGGGAAAGAAGATAATGACATCATGAAAACAACCTCATATATGTGAATAATATATAACATAATCCCTTTTTCACAATATCTCCTCAAGAAGGACAAATAATCATGTCAGTAACCTATATTATTGAATTATCTTTCTGTGACTCCATTAAGTGAACTTGTAGACAAACTGATATGGAGGCATACATAATCAAACAGTTCTACTTCATATATTGTTCCTAAGATATGTTGATCCAATAAATTAGAAGTGAAAATTATTTTCTTAATTTATTCAATCAATTTAATATCACATATAATTCATCCAACATATCCTACATCACAGAGATAATATGTCATCATTTTTTTAAACAAACACCAATGTAAATGATTCAAAATATAAATTAATAATAATCCCATGTTTAAGGACCATTACCCAAGTCTATAGATATGAATATTCAATGACCCATACTACATGGGGAATTCCTACTGGTTGGCCAGTCATCATAACGTCACTTAATGGATACTTCCATGTAGAAACCTAATAATAAGAATCCATAATATATTATGGGCCTTCCACACTTGATCGTCTAATATTATCTATATCATTTATATAAAATATGTTATATGTTTATGAATATTATCATAGAATTTATAATACCCCAATATCATAGGGATATTCTTCAACCATTATATATGAAATATACTCTAAGGATGTTTTAAAATTAATGTTATGTAGAAGTATACTCATCATGTGATAAGATATATATATATATTTATATTAATATTTTTGTATATAAATGTAAAAAATAGATTTTTCTAAGGTGTTAACTCTAAAAAACTCCAACATGAACCAGAGAAAACATCATAAAAAAATTTCTATTATATATCACATCATATTTATGATTCCGATGAGATAAGACTTCAATTAATAGGTCCACCATGTTCACTTCTTTTGATATTTTTATTACAAAATAATTTTAAATATTTTCATGATGTGTAAAATAAATAAGTTCATAGAAATGATTTATTGAATGTGTAAACCCCTTATTCATTTATCAAGGACTGTTTATGGATTTAGAGATTTATTATTTAATTTTTTTAATAAACTAAAAATAAGGGTTTTGGTTAAATGTTTCAAAATAAAATTTACTAATTAAAGATCTAGATTACTGAAAATTTAAAGTAAATCAAAGAATTATGTGGGAATTAAATCATTTAAATTTAAATGTAAATGGAGAAAATTTCCTTATTCACAAATATTCATTTGGAATAATTCATTTCCTTGGACTTGGTTTTATAATAATACCTATTATTCTCAAGCCACTTAAATTGATAAACATGTTTCAAAAATCTAGTGTAATTATCATTTTTAAAAATTAAAGAAATTATTTATCACTCATCATATTAAATTCAATATTATTTTTTATACTTATGAGAAATAATAGGTTTATTATATTTTATAATTGAAATAAAATTTTTTGTCAATCATGAATCATAAACCAATCAGTGATTAATAAGAGTGAATTAAAATTAATGAACCAAAACATAACAATCCCACTTGGACTAAATTAAGATAAATATAAAGGAAATATTATAAAATAGAGAAAAAAACATGTAGTTAATTTCCGTGCATAAACTTTTTTTCCAGTCATGTATATCGTTCACAGTGATCTCCCACCCTTTGCATCCAATAAAGAGGAAAAGGAAGATCATATAGAAGTCCAACATCTTTGTTTTTATCCCTTTAAGGATATAGGGATTTAGAAAATTAATAATGAAGTGAAGTCTCATATAGAACTCCAAAATTTTATATTATATCTCTCTTATTTGAACATAAAAATGAGGTTCCCATCGTGTAAATTTATAGGCAATGTGGAAGGTGGTTTTGGAAATCAATTTTTATAATGTGACTTGGAACAAATATTTGTGCTAGAAAACATTCCAATATCATTTTTGAAGATAGTATAAATTATTTATCAATATATTTAATATCACTAAAAACATTTTGGTGAAATATTGGGTTTAAAGCATGAGATATTTATAAATTATTGATTTACTCGAGATAATAAACTGCCAACATTTCATCCAATGTATCAATATTCTGGGCCAAAAATGGGTTAATGGGGATCATGTTTCTTATATAATATTATATCGTTCATTTATGTTGATTTTTACTTGATTTTTGATACCAATTGAATTGACATATATGGTGAAATGTAGATATTATAAAACATGTGTTCTTTGGTTTTAACACCATTTTTTCTTATTTTCACAAAATATTATTGTATGGTCACCAAATCACTTCCACCTACAATGATAACATTAATGAAATTTAATTAAAATATTAAAAATTATTCATATTTAATTTATTGAATTTACATGTGGAGTAAAATTTATTTTAATGATTAATAATTTTAACCCAACATTAATTAAAAATGATTGTATAAGGGTGGAAAATGATAGTGAATTGCAATAAAATCACACCGCCACCAAAACCATTTAACTCATGGGAAAATTATCATTCCATGCAATGATGATACTTGAATTTATTCTCTATACAAATGGAACTTTACATCTAAAAACAATATAATCCATAACAGGAATGTGGCCAAACCAGATCCCCACCTTTTAGTCAATCTTAGTGATCATGGTAAGAATTTCCTCATATATTGTATCAATATGAAATTTAGGGTGAATCAATATATTAGTCTTAGTTAATAAATTTGTAACCCAACCATTCCACTGAATCCACACATTTTATTTTCACAACCATTTCAGGTTCATCATCCCAAATTATATTCATTATATATAATTCATTTTAGAATTATTCATCGAACATGCTTCTTTCCATTGAAACATGACTATAACCTTTATAATAAACTTTTAAAACCCAGTCCTTAGTTTATTATAATAAGGAAAAAACAGATGATTACAATAAAAATAAATGAACAATCACCACTCGATCTATTCTTATTATGAACCTTCCTAAAAAATATTAGTGGTGGTATTTAGGGAGAAATGGATTAATATTTAGTCATACATGATGATAATGAGGATGAAAATGCTAGAGAATCATCAAATGAGTACTCTTTAGTTTATATATAATGAATCATCACACCCTCAATTTTTTCAACAATATCAGTGGATTTAATGGTGGTGTTTGATTCAAGTATTAAGGATGAAATATTTGTTACATTCAATAATTATGTTTTAGATAAAGTGTTGGATACCATTAAGGATTTTTATGAGGAACCCTTAAAATTTTAAAGTAAAAAATTATTTATACTGTAAATATCTAAAAAAGTATTATATTATGGTTCTTTAAATGGATGAAATGTTCCGAACCTTTTTAGATTTTCCATAGGATAAAGATCAAGGTAAGAGATTTTTCCTTCCATTTTTCACACTATTATTTTATGTTTTTGGAGCATAAGAGGTTGTTTTTATTGTTTTGGTCTATTATTCCACTCTTACATTTTTTTAATATAATTTTGGATGATTTATATATGGAATTTATCATACCTTTTTTCTTTTGTGGTGTCCATTGATTTTTTATTTCATCTTAAATTGTCTTTTAAGGGTGTGTTTAATTTCTTTATTTTTTAGGTTCTCAAGTTCTGGAAGAATGTTCTCAACATATTCACCTTTTTTGGAATCCATTTTTTCATTCACTATTCTATAAAATGTAATTTTTTCCAAAAACATATGTATTATCTCTAGGTCGGTTTAATATAGTAATGATATTGATCAGTAAAAAATGAATGCACAGAAATTCCATTTTGTAAAGATGACTAACATTAACCTTCCATATATATACCTTCAATTAAGTATAAAATATTCACATTTATAATTTTTCTATAATTTGGTGTGGATATGATATATGATATAATATCCTCATAAAACCCCACATATTGTGTATCAACTACTCAATGGTTTTATAAAGATAAAATAATTTATATAATTTAAAAACACAAAATTTTTATAAAAGGGAACGTAAATATTAAATTGATTCTCATAGTCACATTCTATAAATGAAATATATATTCTTTAATTTTTGAAACAACTTAAACTATGGAAATATTGTAATAATTTTTAAGAAATTCCATTATTAGATAGGAATTTTATATAGGTACTCTAATATAAATGTTTTAAAAAGAAGATAATGATAAAATATATAAATATCATACCATATTATAAATAATAGAAAATTATAAAATATAAAAATATTCAAAAAACTAGAAAGTATCCTTGCGCCCCCCAGACACAAATGCACTCATAATTTTTAGTGTCGTCTTGGTAAATAATTTTTATGTTTGAAAGAAGGATATATCATTGTGTGATGCACTAAAAATGGATCCATGTATGAGGAGGTCAACCCCTAGGGACTCTGAAGGTTTTTGTAGACTTTTTTTTACATTGATAGTGATTTTTTTTTGGGTATTAATTTTTTACCTTATCAACTCCAAAAGGATAGATATTTGTGAGTTTATATGGTCTAAAACAGGGGGAAAAATATTACCATTGTAAAACATTAGTCTTGATTTTCCAAGTAGGAACTTATTCACAATGTGGAACTAATGATGAATATTGAGGAAGTCCTGGGAGGCCTTGGATCATTACATATATTCGTATATTATTATAATAATCAAATTATATTCATTACAACTATATAAGTTGTGATTTCCATTGAAAACCTACACAAAAAAGATTATAAAATCTTATTTTATTTACAAAATAATCTTATTAATATTTCTCATATGGTAGGTGACAGCTATTTCTAAATAAAATAGGATATGGTAAACCAATTAGGTGACTTATTAAAGTTTTAAGGTAAGATCACAATCCATAATCAACTATAAGAATAAAATACTTTCTATTGGGTTGGGAAATTGTTGACATAATATTATTAGTTCTATACTAGAAAACCTTTCGTGTTTATTGTTTTGGGGTGATAAGGTATGGAAAATTGATGCCCAATACCATACTAAGGAAAATGATATTTTACTATGTAGTGGGGGAGATGAGAAATAAAGTCACTGATAATGAACCTAGGTAATACAAACCTATAAATTATTTCAGTTATATAGAGTTGAATAACGTACATCATGTCCCAAAACATAAAACAAAACATGAAAATTTAGGGTAAATGGGGTATTTAATTTCTTTTTTTAGACATTCCCATTCCTATTACAATGAATAAACTAAAAATATGTTGGAAAAACATTCTAGAATCATGTACCTAATATGTAGTTCATTTGGTCCTCATGTAGAAGAGAGTGATAAAACCTAATGGTAGACTAAAACATAATATCAGAAACACAAAACCATATAACATGATCATTATATTTATGTTAAAGTTAGGTTTCAACATAAATATACCAATAGGAATCATATTTAATATGGTAAGATTGATTTTTAAGGAAATCAATTAGAATACAAGATTCTAAAAAATAATTTACAATGTCAATATTCCGTGTAATAATATATTTATATTAATATAATTACTCATCAAGAAAAAAATTTATTTATGGGAATACATTGAGATAATTGAATGTTAATGTATTGCATAACCCAACCTATCACTTATTGATAATTTTTAAAATTAATTCCAGAAGGATGTTAATCCATTGAAGGAGGTATGCTTTGGAATCTAGTTTTTTATGGAAAACCATGGTTCTTTATGGTCTTAATACCCAATAACTTTTGTCCCTAAATTATATTACCAAAAAACTTCTAAAAAACACAATGAAACAAAATTATTTTGTAGTTGTATTGATGTTTTTTTATATAATTTTCCATGTTTATGATGAATATGAAATTATAGTTGGAATTCAATTGACGCATTTTGATAAGGCTACCGCAATTTCATACTTTGATTCATTACACATAAGATTGAATGGTAAATTCCACTAAGGGGGTTGGATTATTAGGGTTAATGTGATTCACCAATTCATATTATTAATGGAATCCTAATAATTTAAGCCAAATAATATTTTCTTTTCAGATAAATTGAGAGTGGGGGGAGTGAAATATAACTAAAATTGTGAATGAAATTATGATAAAATCCCACATAACCTAGGAATGATCAAACATACCACAGAATTTTAGTTATGACAGGGTTGAAATGGAATCCAATTTTGAATTTTCTATATAGATAATACCCCAAGAAATGGAATTTTTATGTATTATCTTATTACCAATGTGAAATTATATTTCTCATAATTTAATATAGAATTATTTTTAAAATAGAGATAATGAAATACACTTAAACTACTAAAATATTAATTAACTGGAGAACCATAGATAATTAAATCATCTATTGTCACATACATGTGGTACTCTAGATAACTTAAAAAATAATAAACCTAATATTAAAGAATGTTCAGAGATAAATTCATAGACCAAATGTAATACTCTTATATACAAATATTCTAAAGGGGAAATTGAATTTTTTCTTCATGATCCTTTGGGAAAATATATTTCCAAAAATATCCAAAATACACATCTAAATAATTATAACTCCATAATATTTTCTAAAAATAAATTCAAATGTGTGAATAAAAATTTTATTTAGATAATTATAACTAGACATTAAAATTAATTTCAATACTTCATTATTTTTAATTTCAAAAAACAGTAATCTAAAATTGTGTTCAGAAAGTTATTTGGAGACTAATAGAACCAACTTGATTTTTTAGTGAATAGTAATGTACCCCAATTAATATTAATATGAATATTACTATGACCCTAATAAATTTTGAATCATATTATTATTTTATTTTCTTGAATATTTTATATAATGATATCTTGATTATTTTATCAAAGTGATATTAAAGTAATTATAGTTTTAAAATTTTTAATTTTTTAATAAAGAATTATTTTAATTAAAAATTAAATTAATAATATTTAAAAAATTATTTTCAAAAAATGGATTTTGTTTTTGAATTATAAAAATCAGAAAATGGTTTGGGTAAATTTTTGGGAATTTTCTAAACTTTTAGAATTTTTGATGAATAGTAAAATATGATAAAATACTGGAAATTCTAAATACTTGATTTACTACATCATAGGTGATGCAAGGATGCTTTAAGACCACTTGGTTCGAACTCACATGTCATTATTACTATTTTGGGTCACATTAATTAACATTATTCATAGTCTTGAGCAAAAATATTATAATAATCATTAAAATAATAAAAAATACATCATCTCCAACACTATAAGTACCACCCTCATTTCAATCTTTCTCCCACACCTCTCTACCCTTGTGAATTACCTATTTTCTACCCAATACTCATCCCAAGTCATCTATTTACGTTTTAGAGCTTATGGTCTCACCAAAAGGCCAAAATCAATGGCCTTAAAGGGGATCTCCAAGAGAAGAGATCAAGAGGTAAACACCCTCTTTTGTTTTCCTTGTTTTCCTTCATTTTATGTTTTTCGTTTTAGTTTCATTTAGATTATATTGGGATATTTCATTCAATATCACCCTTAATACCATATTATGTAATAATTATGAGACAATGCTTTTCTCTCATCAAAATATTTTATGAAATTTTAAGCGATGACGCTAGGCTTCCAAATTTTCGTAAGTGATTTCTCAACTTTTCTTTTATTTCAATATTCCTTTATATTCTTATTCATTCCCCACCTCCCAATATACAAGAGGAATGAATGATCCAGTATATTAAATATTCTTTATTTCATCTTGTTTATGGAGTTCTCACCATTACATTTCTTATACTCTTTCACTTATTCAAGAAACGAAAACATTTCCTGTGATGTGTCGATTTACCGACATCGTGGATGATGTTATTTCAATTTCATTTACATTAATCAAGACTGGACATGAAACCATTTTTATGGTTACAACAGATTATATTTTATGTTATATATCTTAATAAGGTTATATAATCATTTTTCACACATGTTAATAATTATTAAAGAAAAAATAGTTATTTATGAAAGAAGAATCAACAAAATAACCTAAAAAAATATCAATAATGATTTAACTTATGAATAATCCTAAGGTATGAATTAAAAATTATAAAAGATATTATTTATTGTTCTATAAACATGTAAATACCACTCCTTTTTAATTTTTGAGTTTCACTTCTAATCGACAAGAATATCCATCATCAACCGATCATGGAAACCATCTAAAGAAGGCACAAAAAACAATGCAAAGAACAAAATACTAATATTTAAAGGGTGAACTGATATAATTATATTCTCATATAATATATTTTAAAAATAAATATGTTTCTATAATATATTAATAACACTCTTTTAACCATTATACATGAGGTTTAATCATGTTTGAAGTAAGACAAACCCAAGGTAAGTGAATTCTTAACTCGATGATCGTTCGTTGGGTTAACCTTCTACTTCGTTATTTATGTGGTATTAAAACATTTTGTGTTATGGATTTTGTTTATATTATATTGAATTATTTTTATTTACAGTGTGTATAAAAATTCAATCCACTCAATTTATTCTCACTTTAGTTATGTGATATTTATAAGGGACTTTTCTTTTAAAATCCTCTTTTAAAATTTTGTTTTGAAAAATACCAGAGTAATGCTTTTGTAAAATTTTTTCCTGTTGTATGATTATGTTCTATTTGTTGGTCATTTTTTATAATGAATTGTAGGACCAATATTTCCCTCCATTACATTAGGTAGGTGTAATTTGGAGGTCGGTCGTATGGTTACTCAATGTGGAACTGCGATGGTTACACAAATTGTAAGGTAGTCATGAGGGTTTCAGATTATAAGGTAGCTGAGAGGGTTAAAAGATTATATATTTAATACCACAAGATACCCTTATGGTTCCATTTTTGTTCTTATGTTTTTTTAATCTTGTGGAAATCTCATTTTTTTTAAAGTATATATATGGTTGAAAAGTATGTCTTTTGAAAATGATTTCATACGTTACAATTATTCATGGACTTATGTGTTCTTTACTTCTTTTTATAACCCTTACTGATATTTTGTGCTCATCCCAAGTATTAAATTATTTTCATAGGTTATAAGGATTTTTATGACAAAGAAGGAAGCCAAGTTAAATGTTTGAAGAATTTTCAGAGAAATCGTGTCTTATTTTAAAAGTTTTATATTTTGGATGAAATGAGTACTATTTTTAGGGTATCCACTCTGCAGTAATGTGTAATGTCATGAATGCGTTATGTCCCTTTTATATAAAGCTATGAACATTAAAAGATGATCAATGTGAAAGGAAGTGATTTCTTGATTAAATTTATGATTATGTAATGTAATAAGGTCGGGTCCTTTTAGTTGGTATCATAGGATGGTTTAGATAACTTTAGGGGTTAAGATGATGTTAATAGAATACCATGAATTATTTTTAATCTATGATTAATTTGAAATGTTATATCATTTAAATACTACCATGGTGATTTGACTATGATTTGTTTGTTCAGAATGGTTATCGGCGGAACGAACAGGGAAGCTGAAGAGGAGAGGCACTGACAGAATGATATCCTTTCGAATATGCAGCCCAGAATGGTAGGGATTATAACTGAGCAGTTTTTGATAGTAATGGATTATCTAACCATATCAATAAATGGCGGTTTTGTCCATGAAATATAACAATCATAGGTACCACAATGGAACATGACAATAGTGGAACATTTTATGAGACAACACCCTCCTACTTTCAATACATCTTCTGACCCAGTTGTGGCTGAAGGTGGATTAAATCCCTTCAACAGATATTCGATGCTATGGGATGTTCATATAATCCAAACTTAAGACATTACATTTATCATTTTGAAGGTGAAGTTGATTAGTGGTGGTAAATGGTAAGGAATATCAGGGATAGAGGGGATGTTTGGGATGAATTTTAAAGTCTTTTCCTTGAAATTTTTTTCCTATGGTGGTGAGACTTAGTATGGAGATGAAATTACTTGAATTGAAGAAAAATGAGGAAGATTCATTGGTTGTGTATGAAGAAAACATCACTTGACTGGTGAGGTATGCTCCAAATATTATTTTTGATCTTGATAGAAAAATCAACTGCTTTTACTCAGGACTGAAGCCAAGGAATCAAAGGGTGTTGACCTCCCATTAATTCAAAAGTTATGAGAAACTTGTTTGATGTGCTGACAGGGTAGATTTGGAGTTTACTGATGATGCTATGAATTTTGGAAAGATGGAGAAAAAGAGGTCTAGATGGAAAGGGATAGGTAAGAAACAACCAAAAAAATATGATGGTAAGAAAATCCAATTTCCAGTTAGTGAAAAGTGTAACGACCTGAAATTTTGAATAAATCTTTTTTCCTAATTTTGTGTGTTATTATTATACTCAACAAAACTGTTTCATTTGATAACATGAGTATAATTAAAATGAGATCGTTGGGTTTTGACTGTTATATGACCATTGGTCAATATAACCGCTATAAACTAAATGTTCCTATTATTTTCTCTAAATACAAGTGATCTTGGTTAATTAATATAGAATGAAGATTCGATGGCCTCACCCAGTAGTCTTGGACCAATCAAATCCCATCTAATAAAACTTGGGAAGGAGGTAGCGCCACTGGGATTTTCTCTAGACCAAACCCAAGCCAAACTTCATCATTTGAAGCTAGAACGTAATCACTTTCGTGAGAAGTTCAAACTGATAGAAATTACTACTCGTGAGATGTTGGCCGAGCCTCCCTCAGATTCTCTCACCTTAGCACACCTTACACTTAGGTCCTATGCTGGTGTGATAAGGGGCTATGTAAGGATATCGTAACTGCCTTGTATAATCCTTTATTTTAAATGAAAATTGGGATTTCTTCTTATGATGAAGTTTATGAATTTCCAAATGACCGGAAAAATATAGTATGCATATTATTGATGAATTTTAGAAAAAGGATATTTTATGAATGTTTATGTAAACCTTAAATAATTAAAAATGTTTAATGATATTCAAAAAATTGTCTTCTACAATTATGTTCAGTACTAAATTTAGAGTCTAATAAGATCCACTTGATTTTTGATGAATAGGAAATTATGAATAGTGTTTTATGCTTAGGATTAGTAATGTGACCAAATGGATTAGTAATCTCACTTAAAGAAAGTATTAATATAATCTAGGCACCTTAATTAAGTAATGTGATTCAATAAAATGGTTAAATAACTGTTTCATAAATTATTATTCAAGTATTAGTTTTTTCAGGATAATTGTATTTTTTAATTAAAAATTAAATTAAAAATATTTAGAAAATTATTTTTATAAAATGGATATCATTTTTGAACTTAGAGCATCGATATTATGTGAAGGTAATTTTTGGGGTTTTTTCTGAAAAAATGAATTTTCAGTGAATAGTGTATTTATTTAAAAATTAAATTAAAAATATTTAGAAAATTATTTTTATAAAATAAAGTTCCTTTTTAAAATCAGAGCATCTATATTTGGTTAATGTGAAATTTTGGGATTTTTCTGAGAAAGTTGAATTTTCAGTGAATAGTAAAAATACAGTTTTAGGGTTTCGATATGTTTAATGACATCAAAACAGTGTCATGATGATTCCATGAGATATTTTAAGGTATGGTCGACCAAAGATGATGCATTATTGTATGGGGGGACCCATGTGGCCTAACTCCATGGGAAATACCATGGGAGAGCCCATGCTTTTGAGAAAACCACTTGTGAGGTGTCCCTTGGCCATTAATGCCTTGTCCCCTCACTTTCCCTATAAATACCAAGCCATCATCTCATCCATTTCGACTCCCCACTCTCCCCCAACGAATTTATGGTCTCATTTCCTCCCAAGGAGTCCTCCCAAGGTGCCCTTAAGCCCTCAAGGTCCCAACCTTTGAGTTCTAAGAGTTATGTTTTAAGGTAAAGGATCTGACCTCTCTCTTTCTTTTCAAGTAATCTCTTTTATGTCATTTCTTTCATGCTCCATGTTCTTATGTTAAAGGATGTTCTTTTATACTCCTATTACTTCCCATTTCATGTTCATATAATGAGAGATCACCTCTTACTCTCATTATTTCGTTTTATGAAGTTTTAAGTGGTGCCATTAGGCTGCCGAAATTTTTGCAACGGATTCTTTCTCCTTTCTCATTTTTCAAGATCAATTTTCATGTAAAGTATTTCATGTTACTTTTTATTATGTGGGGGTATTATATCTATATCTATCATACTGATCTTTTATTATCATATGATGAGGTACCCCATTTGATCTCTTCAATTTAGTATTTTGATGTTTTAAGTGACGCTGTTAGGCTGCCGAATTTTTAAGTGGTTCTTTCACCATTCTCATTTTTCAAAGTTCTACTTTCATGTCAAGTCTTTCAAGTTCCTTTATACTATGTTGGGGTATGATATCTATATCTATCATTCTGATCTTTTATGATCATATTATGAGATACCCCATTTTATCTCTTCAATTCAGTATTTTGAAGTTTTAAGTGATGTCGTTAGGCTGCCGAATTTTTACATGGTTCTTTCACCCTTCTCATTTTTCAAAGTTCAACTTTCATGTCAGGTCTTTAAAGTTCCTTTTTATTATGTTGGGGTATGATATCTATATCTATCATACTGATCTTTTATGATCATATGATTAGATACCCCATTTGATCTCTTTAATTCATTTTTTTGATGTTTTAAGTGACGCCGTTAGGCTGCCGAATTTTTAAGTGGTTCTTTCACTCTTCTCATTTTTAAAAAGTTCTACTTTCAAGTCAAGTATTTCAAGTTCCTTTTTATTATGTTGGGCTATGATCTCTATATCTATCGTACTGATCTTTTATGTTCATATGATGAGAGACCCTATTTGATCTCATCAATTCATTTTTGGTTGAAGTTTATGTGACGCTGTTAGGCTGCCGAATTTTCATAAGAGAAATCTGATTTTTGTCTTCCTTTCATGTTCTTCATTTCATATGGTATATTTTCAAATTTCATTACCATGTTCTTAAATCCTTTATATTATGTCCCTATACTATTTTTATAGATCATTTATGGGTGGGTGACCTATGTCCCCTCTCTTTTCAATGTTTTCTAAAACCCTGTAACGTAGCCATTTTGCTACAGAATTTTCGTCTCAAAATGCCTCTCTCTTCTTCTCAAAATTATTTTATGTTATTAAGTGAATAATTAAAGCTCTTATTTCTACAGGGGTATTCACATATATATCAAAATGTTCTATTTTAAATTCTGGGATTTACATACATGAAACCCGCTTTCCCTTTCCGTGGGTCTAAAGTGACATAAAGATCATGTCTTTAAAGCAGTTTTTAAAACGTTATGATTATGAAATGAAACCCATTTATTTTATGCTATATGGGTTTTTTATTAAATGATTGATGATTATATATGTGTCTCACATGATGATAAAGACAAATTTAAGGGTGCACCCTGATAGCGCTCCAATGAATTGGGTAATGACTTAATCTCTAGAGATGACCTTTTAGACTGATACCTTGGTGAATAACCTTGGTAATTTTTAATGACACCTTGGGGATGAACCTTGGTGAAAAGAAATGATTGTCAATATTAAATGTTGTATCCACGTCTTCAAGTTATGAAAAATGTTATTTTTATTATGATATATCTCATGATTTCTTTCTCATGCCTTAAAGTTCTTTTCATGACCTCATTGAGGTATCTCATGTTCACATGTAAAATGTTTCTCTTGTTTCCCTTACTGGGCCGTCTGCTCACCCTTTCTTTTGATGTATGTCCCCAGGTTATGAGATGCAGTAATGAACCTTGGATGAACATGAGGAGAATCCTTTTAATTGTTTAATAATAATGTTTTATGTTTTCATGTTTTAAGTTCCCGGTTTCCAAGACACTAAACCTTAAAGATCCTCAGCTTTGTAAAATGTAATGAATGTTTATGTGATAAAAAGGTGGGACGTTATAGTTGGTATCAAAGGATGGATTAGTTATTTGTTGAAATTAGGATATAAAAACTTTATTAATAAGCCTATAGAAAAGTTTATATATAGGAAATCTTCCTGGTATTTTGGTGAGTATTGAGTAATGGGTTACCAAGAAAATAAATCCCTGTCTGGATACGAGCAGGTAGAGGTGGCTCTGGCATAGATGTACATAGGTTTAAACCTGAAAACACCACATTGAGCTAGACTCAAACGGGAACTGGTACATGAAAACGGGCCTTACTGCACTCTTGGTTACGACACTCTCGGGGGATTTTCTTTGGTAAATTCATAAGCTTAGTATGAACCATTATTAAAGAAACAAAGATAAAATAAAATAAAGATTCACATAAGAATATATGATCATGGATAACCTAGATTGGAACCTAGGGGATCACAAGTTAGGATATACTTTTATTCTACAAGTTTATCCGTTTATGCTTAAAGTTTCATTTTCATTATTATTGACTAAGTATTTAAGCCCCTAATTATAGTTTCTTTTCTTAGTTAATGGCGGGAAATGGAAGAACATGTCCCAACAACCAATGTGATAGGAAATGCGACGATTTCCATATTAATATGACAGAGATGATTAGAGGATTAAAAGATTATTATTATTTTGGAAGACGTCCGATATTTTGGGGACTCTATATGATTGACGTAAATAGATTATTACGGTATTTTCATTGAGGTGTAAGGTTGAATTATATTTTGAAGAATCAATGAATTTAAGGTGGACTTATAGTAATTTAGGTTACTTATGGGAATGATTAACCTATCTTGGGTAAAATATGTTTAGGTTAGCTACTTTTGTTATAAGATGTTAGGTGTGGTTGATGTTGTTTGGAGATGAACAATGAAGTTAATTTTGGAAGACTATGTTATCAAATCATTCTTGTATTTGGGTTTCAATCTTAGTTTGGTTTATTTTGAGGAATTTTAAGGACCGTTATTTATGGAATGGTCTATGATGAACTTTGGGTAGTATAATAGAACTTTGAAGATTTAAAATTAGTTTCTATTCCTATGGGATTATTTCTTTTAAAAGAGTTTTTTTACCTTACCCTTTCTATTTTTGGGATAATGTTTAAAGATAGAAGAAATAGATTGTTAATCTTTTGTGGATTATGTGACTCTCTAGAAGATGATTCTTGTGCTTTTGATGAGACCAAGTGTTTTTGAATTCTCATCGTTTGTAGAAAAGATTAGTTTTGGTAGAGACTTATTAAAGGATGAAACTCTACCTGAAGGTAGGTATATTTCCTTCTATTTTTGTTCTATGTTGTAAATAAATTCCTCAAAATTATGAAAAGGAACGTAAAAAAACGTTGTTGGTTTACGTTTTCTACTAGGTAATCAAAGACCATTTACACACATCATATGTTTGGGATTTTCTTGTGGTTAACTTTCTTTTAATAATGTTTTCTATCACTCTCCTTTAGAACATGACCCTTTGTTTTCTCCTCCATGTCCATGTTTTCCTACATGGAATCCTAGTATGGGTAAACTCGGGTGTCCTCTGTACTTCCTTTTCTTTCTTTTAAATTAATAGTGTTACTGACTCTTTTTCCGATGTGGGACTTTCAATGAAATTAAAAAAACCAATTTTAAAAAATTGCGAGGATGCAATTTCTTAAGGGGGAAAGATTGTAACAACCCAAAATTATGAATAAATCTTGTTTCCTAATTTTGTGTGTTATTTTTATACTCAATAAAACTGTTTCATTTGACAACATGAGTATAATTAAAATGAGACCGTTGGGTTTTGACTGTTATATAACAATTGGTCAATATGATCGCTGTAAACTAAACGTTTCGATTATTGTCTCTAAATACAAGTGATCTAGTTTAATTAATATAGAAAGAAGATTTGATGGCCTCACCCAGTAGTCTTGGACCGATCGAAGCCCATCTAACAGAACTTGGGGAGGAGGTAGCACCACTGGGCTTTGCTCTATACCAAACCCAAGACGAACTTCATCATGTGAAGCTAGAATGGAATCACCTTCATGAGAAGTTCAAACTGATAGAAATTACTACTCGTGCGATGTTGGTCGAGCCTCCCTCAGATTCTCTCACCTTAGCACACCTTACACTTAGTTCTTATGCTAGTGTGATAAGGGGCTATGTAAGGATACCGTAACTGACTTGTGTAATCCTTTGTTTTAAATCAAAATTGGGATTTCTTCTAATTATGAAGTTTATGAATTTTCAAATGACCGGATAAATATAATATGCATATTTTTGATGAATTTTAGAAAAAGGATTTTTTTAAAATGTTTATGTAAACCTTAAATAATTAAAAATGTGTAATGATATTAAAAAAATGGTCTTTTACAATTATGTTCAGTACGAAATTTAGAGTCTAATAAGATTAACTTGATTTTTGATGAATTGTAAATTATGAATAGTGATTTTATGCTTAGGATTAGTAATGTGAAAAAATGGATTAGTAATCTCACTTAAAGAAAGTATTAATATAATCTAGGCACCTTGATTAAGTAATGTGATTCAATAAAATGGTTAAATAACGGTTTCATAAATTATTATTCAAGTATTAGTTTTTTCGGGTGAATAGTGTTTTTTAATTAAAAATTAAATTAAAAATATTTAGAAAATTATTTTTATAAAATGGATTTCATTTTCGAACTCAGAGCATCGATATTATGTTAAGGTAATTTTTGGGGTTTTTTCTGAAAAAATGAATGTTCGATGAATAGTGTATTTATTTAAAAATTAAATTAAAAATATTTAGAAAATTATTTTTATAAAATGGAGTTATTTTTTGAAATCAGAGAATTGATATTTGGTTAATGTGAAATTTTGGGATTTTTCTGAGAAAGTTGAATTTTCAGTGAATAGTAAAAATACAGTTTTAGGGTTTCGGTATGTTTAATGACATCATAAATGTGTCATGATGATGCCATGAGATATTTTAAGGGATGGTCGACCAAAGGTGATGAATTATTGTATGGGGGACCATGTGGCCTAACTCCATGGGAAATAACATGGGAGAGCCCATGCTTTTGAGAAAACCACTTGTGAGGTGTCCCTTGGCCATTAATGCCTTGTCCCCTCACATTCCCTATAAATATCAAGCCATCCTATCATACATTTCGACTCCCCACTCTCCCCAAACTACTTTCTGGTCTCATTTCCTCCCAAGGAGTCCTCCCAAGGTTCCCCGAAGCCCTCAAGGTCCCAACCTTTTATTTTTAAGAATTACGTTTTAAGGTAAGGGATCTGACCTCTCTCTTTCTTTTCAAGTAATCTATTTTATGTCATTTATTTTATGCTCCATGTTATTATGTTAAATGAGGTTCTTTTATACTCCTCTTACTTCCATTTTCATGTTCATATAATGATAAATCAGCTCTTACTCTCATTATTTCATTTTATGAAGTTTTAAGTGGCGTCGTTAGGCTACCAAAATTTTTGTAACGGATTCTTTCTCCCTTCTCATTTCTTCAAGATCTATTTTCATGTAAAGTATTTCAATTTCCTTTTTATTATGTTGGGGTATGATCTCTATATATATCATAATGATCTTATATTATCATATGATGAGATACCCCATTTTATATCTTCAATTCAGTATTTTGAATTTTTAAGTGATGCCGTTAGGCTGCCGAATTTTTAAGTGGTTCTTTCACCCTTCTCATTTTTCAAAGTTCTACTTTCATGTCAAGTATTTAAAGTTACTTTTTATTATGTTGGGGTATTATATATATATCTATAATACTGATATTTTATGATCATACGATGATATAACCCATTTGATCTCTTTAATTCATTATTTTGATGTTTTAAGTGACGCCGTTCTGCTGCCGAATTTTTAAGTGGTTCTTTCACCCTTCTCATTTTTCAAAGTTCTACTTTCATGTCAAGTCTTTCAAGTTCATTTTTATTATGTTGGGGTATTATCTCTATATCTATCATACTGATATTTTAAGATCATATTATGAGTGACCCCATTTGATCTCTTCAATTCAGTATTTTGAAGTTTTAAGTGACGCCGTTAGGCTGCCGAATTTTTAAGTGGTTCTTTCACCCTTCTCATTTTTCAAAGTTCTACTTTCATGTCAAGTATTTCAAGTTACTTTTTATTATGTTGGGGTATGATCTCTATATCTATCATACTGAACTTTTATGTTCATATGATTAGAGACCCTATTTGATCTCATCAATTCATTTTTGGTTGAAGTTTATGTGACGCCGTTAGGCTGTAGAATTTTCATAAGAGAAATCTTATTTTTGTCTTCCTTTCATGTTCTTCATTTCATATCGTATATTTTCAAATTTCATTACCATGTTCTTAAATCCTTTATATTCTGTCCCTATAATAATTTTATAGATCATTTATGGGTGGGTGACCCATGTCCCCTCTCTTTTAAACGTTTTCTAAAACCCTGTAACGTAGCCGTTATGCTGTAGAATTTTCGTCTCAAAATGCCTCTCTCT
This sequence comes from Viscum album, assembly GCA_963277665.1. Taxonomy (NCBI): domain Eukaryota; kingdom Viridiplantae; phylum Streptophyta; class Magnoliopsida; order Santalales; family Viscaceae; genus Viscum; species Viscum album. Next base: position 1,703,089,749 of record OY728143.1, on the reverse strand, counting down.
TCTTCTCAAACTTATTCTATGTTATTAAGTGAATACTCGAAGCTCTTATTTCTACAGGGGTATTCACATATATATCAAAATGTTCTATTTTAAATTCTGGTATTTACATACATGAAACCCGCTTTCCCTTTCTGTGGGTTTAAAGTGACATAAAGATCAGGTCTTTAAAATAGTTTTGAAAACGTTATGATTATGAAATGAAACCCATTTATTTTATGCTATATGGGTTGTTTATGAAATTATTGATGATGATATATGTGGCTCACATGATGATAAATAAAAATTTAAGGGTGCGCCCTGATAGCGCTCCAATTCATTGGGTAAAGACTTAATCTCTAGAGATGACCTTTTAGACTGATACCTTGGTGAATAACCTTGGTAATTTGTAAGGACACCTTGGGGATGGACCTTGGTGAAATGAAATGATTGTCAATATTAAATGTTGTGGCCACATCTTCAAGTTATGAAAAATGTTATTTTTATTATGATATATCTCATGATTTCTTTCTCATGCCTTAACGTTCTTTTCATGACCTTATTGAAGTATCTCAAGTTCACATGTAAAATGTTTCTATTGTATCCCTTTACCGGACATTCTACTCACCCTTTCTTTTGATGTATGTCCCCAGGTTATGAGATACAGTAATGAACCTAGGATGAACATGAGGAGAATCCTTTCAAGTGTTTAAGAATAATGTTTTACGTTTTCATGTTTTAAGTTCCCGGTTTCCAAGACACTAAACCTTAAAGATCCTCAGTTTTGTAAAATGTAATGAAAGTTTATGTGATAAAAAGGAGTTATGTTATAAAAAGTGTGTAAAGAAGCACCCTAGGGAATGCCTTACCAAAATTGGGAAGTTTTTCTGATATGGTAAGTTTGGACATATGGCCTGAGATTGTAATGAAAATAGTCCTAAGACTAATCCTAATAAGAAAACTATGAAGTGTTTTAAATTTGGTGAGATGGTTCATTAGGAAAATCCCTAATCAAAGAGTGATCTGAATGATGAAAAAGAAGCCATAATATAAGTATAATGATGTAGTGAGATCCTCTACGACTATGTCAGTAGATGTTGGGCCATCAAATGAAGCTGTATGAGGTAATTTGATTGTTTACTCAGATTTTTATAATGTTTTGTTCAATATGGGGTCTACACATTCCTTAATTTCTGTGAAATTTTCTTATAAATTGGAAATATCACCGCAAAAAATTAGACCATAACTTATTATGAAAACACCAGAGGGAAATATTATAGCATAGAATAATTATAAGAATCTTTCTATTATGGTCTATGGAAAGACATTACCCGCAAACCTTTTTTCCTCATAGTCGAGTTTCATGTTATTCTGGGAATGGATTGGATTTCTATTTATCATTCTAAGAGACTATAGAGCTAAAGAAGCTGTTTTTTAGAAAGAGTTTCAGTTTGTATATAAGAACAAACCCAAACAATTGATAAAATATTTGGAAGCTGGGAAACTGTTGAAAGATTAAAATGAAAGTTATCATGGTCATATTGTTGAAAATAGAGGGAAATATTCAGATTAATGATGTGCCCACAGTAAATGAATATCTTAATGTTTTTTATGATGAGTTACCCAGTGTCAAACCTGATCGAGCAGTCGAATTCAAAAATTACCTAGTTCTTGATGCTATGACAATTTCAAAACCCCCATATCATATGGCTCAAATAGAAATTATAGAATTGAAAAATTATTTGCAGGATTTTCTTGATAATGGCATCATTCATCCAAGAACTTCACCATGGAGTGCTCTTGTTTTGTTCATTAAAATGAATGATGGATCCATGAGTCTTTTCATTGATTATAGATCTTTGAATAACATCACGGTTAAAAACAAGTATCCTTTGCCTCATATCGATAAATTTTTTGATAAGCTCTAGGGTGATCAGTACTTTTCTAAGATTGACATGAGATCCAGATACAATCAGCTGAAGGTAAAGGATGATGACATCATGAAAATAGCCTTTTATACTAGATATGGGCATTATGAATTTTTTGTTAGGTAGTTTGGGTTAACTAATTCACCTACTGTATTCATGAATCTTATGAATAAAATATTTCATGAGTTCTTGGATAGGTTTGTGGTTTTGTTTATTAATGTCATTGTAGAATTTTTTAAGAGTAAAGAAGAGCATGAAAAAAAATAATGGTTGTTTTAAAAACCGTAAAGGAAAAGAAACTGTATAGAAATTACAGAAATCATGTTTTTTGGTTACAAAAAATTTATTTTCTTGGGAACATTATAAATAAGAATGGAATAATAGTTTATCCTACAAAAACAAGAGTGGTTGATGAATTTCCAAGACACACAAATGTTACAGAGATTCGTAGTTTTATTGGATTAGAAGGTTATTACTGACAGTTTGTTAAAAACGTTACAAGGTTTTCTAGCCCGCTAACCATGTTAACATGAAAAGGGGATAAATTTTTTGGATAGAAGAATGTGATGTTTGTTTTTAGGAACTGCAGAAGAGATTGGTGAATGCTCCAGTTTTGGCCTTGACTTCCCAAAATGGTGAGTTTGTCATTTATAGTGATTCTTCATTGAAGTGAATTGGTTGTGTTCTGATGCAGAATGATTAGGTAATTGATTATTCATTAAGAAAACTAAAACCTACTGAGTTGAATTACCCCAAAAATTATTTTGAATTGTATGTGATGATTTCTATTTAAAAAATTTGGATGCATCATTTATACGGATCCAAATGTCAAATATATACTGACCATATAAGTCTGAAGTATACAATCACTCAGAAGGGATTAAACATGAGGCATAGAAGTTGGCTTGAACTAATAAAGGGTTATGATTTCTTGATCAGTTACCGTCTAGTAAAAGAAAAAAATAGGTGGATGAATTTAGTCAAAAATATCATGCATTATTAACCATGTTACATTTGGAACATGATCCCAAAATTAATGATTTGATGAATTTTGGCATAGAAATAGTTACTGCAAGAAATACCTGCATTTTAAGTAAGGCTTCAGTGCAGTCATCGTTATCTACCATAATTAAGCAAGCACAGAAGGATGACCAAGAGATACATAAAAAGTTAGAATTTTATAAAATGGTTAACTTAATAGAATTTAAGCTCGATAAATATTGTGTCTTATGATTTGGAAAAAGGTTGTGTGTTCCATGTGATTCCCAGTTGAAGAAAGATTTGTTGTGTGAAGCTCATAGTTCTCCATTTTTATTTCATCTTGGCAGTACTAAGATGTATAAAGACCTTTGGAAGTGTTATTGGGGGGAAGGAATGAAAAGAGAAATTGCTGATTTTACTATGAAATTTTTGACATGTCAACAGGTTAAAGTAGAGAGGCAGCTACTGAAGGGGTTTCTTCAACCTTTTATAGTTCCAGAGTGGAAATGGAAGAATGCCACTATGGAATTTGTGGTGGACTACCAAATACTTCTCGGGGTAATAATATGATTTGGGTTATTGTTGATTGGATGAAAAAATATACACATTTTTATTCTATTCAAGATACAATGTCATTGGATTATTTTTCTCGACTGTACCTCAAGGAGATTTTCTAGTTGCCTGGAGTTCCTCTTTCCATTATATATTGTTAGGATTACAGGTTCACTTCTAACTTTTGTAAGGGGATTCAGAAGTCATTGGACAAAGAATTAAATTTTAGTACAACTTTTCATCCTCAATCAGATGAGAAGTCAGAACGAATGATTCAGTCCTTGGAGGATATGATTTGAGTTTTTTCATTGGACTACTAGGGACGTTGGGATTAGCATATTTCTTTAGTTTAATTGTATTATAACAATAGTTTTCATTCTAGTATACCAATGGAACATTTTGAGGCATTATATAAGAAATAGTGTCAGACTCCAGCATTTTGGGATGAAGTCCGTGAAAGATATTTTATGGGGCCAGAATTAGTAGAGAAAGTGTCTCAGAAAGTGAAGATGATCCAACAGCATATGAGAAAATCTCAGAGTAGGAATAAAAGTTATGTATATAACAGAAGTAATGACTTATCTCTCGAGTTTGGTTACCATTTTCCCCTTAAAATCACTTCTTGGAAACGTGTGATTCATTTTGGTATGAAATGGTAGCTAAGTTTTTGGCTCATCAGTCCTTTTGAAATCCAAGAGAAAGTTAGACTAGTTTCATACTGAGAATCTTTGACTTAGAGTTTGTCTCTGGTATGCAATGTTTTTTATATTTCGATGTTGAGAAAGTATGTGCCAAATTCAACTCATGTTTTGATCCTAGAAACATTTCATCTAGAAGATAACCTTTCCAATGAAGAGAAACCTGTTTAGATTCTTGATCATATAGAACATGTATTATGGATTATGGTATTCCACCAGGTAATAGTTTTTTGGAGAAACCTAGTGGTTGAAGAAGCAATAAGGTAGTCTGAAAATTCTATGAGGTAAAGGTACCCTTACCTGTTTAATAAGTAAATAAAATTGTGAGGACGCAATTTCCAGAAGGTGGGGATAATGTAACACCCCAAGATTTTCTAAAAATAAATTGAAATGTATGAAACTTTTTTGAAGTAGATAATTATAAATATCCTTTAAACATAATTTTTCTAATTCAATGTTTTGAATTTCAAAAAACAGTCATCTACAATTCTGTTCAGTAAGTTATTTGGATTCTGATAGAACCAACTTGATTTTTTGGGTGAATAGTAACGTACCCCTATTAATAGTAATATAAACCTAATAAATAGTAAATTATTTCATTATTTTATTTTCTTAAGGATTTAACATAATGACATCTTGATTAATTTTTCAATGTGATATTAAAGCAGTTATAGTTTTAATATTGGTAATTTCTGAATAAAGAATGATTTTATTTGAAAATTAAATTTATAATATTTAAAAAATTATTTTAAAAAATTGGAGTTCATTTTTAAATTATACACATAGAAAAATGGTTAGGGTGAATTTTGTGAATTTTCTTAAATTCTAGAATTTTTTATGAATAGTAAAATACGATAAAATACAATAAATGATAAATACTTGATTTATTGCATCATAGGTGATGAAAGGAAAATGTAAGGCCAATTTTTTTAATCTAAAATGAAATTATTTATATTTAGGGTCACATGAATTATAAATATTCATAGTCTTGATCAAAAATATTGTAATAATGATTAAAATAATGAAAAATACCTCCTCTTTTCCACTATAAATACCACCCTCATCCCCCTCTTCCTCTCACACTTCTCAAGCCTTGATATTTAACTAATTTCTACCCAATACTCTTCCAAATGCTCTTTCCCAAGTCCTAGAGCTTATTTTTTCACCAAAAGAGAAAAAAAAATACCTTAAAGAGGATCTTAAGGAGAATAGATAAAGAGCTAAACCCCCTCTTTTGTTTTCCTTCTTTTCTTTCATTTTATGTTTTTATTTTTAATTTCCATTGTATTATGTTAGGATATTTAATTCAATACCCACCTTAATTCAAATAATATGTTATAATTATTAGAGAATCCTTTTATCTCATCAAAATATTTTTTTGAAATTTTATACGACGCTGTTAGGCTACCAAATTTTCGTAAAGGGTTTCTAAACATTTCTTTTATTTCGAGATACCATTCTATTATTTTCATTTCCTAACCTCCCCTTATCCAAGATGCATAAATGATACAGTATCCTACCTATTCTTGATTTCATCATGTTTATGTAATACTCACCATTACATTTCTTCTACTCTTCCACTTATTCAAAAAACTAAAACATCGTCTGTGATGTGTTGATTTACCGACATCGTGAATTTTGTGATTTCAATTTCATTTACATTCTTCAAGACTGGTTATAAAACCATTTTTATGTTTAAAGAAGATTATAATTTATTTTTTAATTCTTATATAATGTTCTGGAATCATTTTTCACACATGTTATTAATTATAAAAACAAAAAGAGTTCTTTACGATCGAAGAATCACCAAAATAACCTAAACAATAATCCATAATGATTTAAATTATGAATCATCCTCATTTAGTAATTAAAAATGATAAAAAAATAATTTGTGGTTCTGGAAACATGTAAATATAACTTCAATACAATTGTTCAGTTTCACTTCCCATCGATAGGAATTACCATCATGAACCGATCATGGAAATCATGTAAAGAATGCACCCAAAACTATGCAAGGAACAAAATACTAATAATTAAAGGGTGAAATAAAACAATGATATGATCATATAAGATATTATAAAGAAGAATATGTTTCCTTAAGATATTAATAACACTCTTTTTTCAATTATACAGGAGGTTTAGAAAAGTTTTAAGTATGAAAAACCTGAGGTAAGGGAATTCATAACCCAATTTCCGTTCTTTGGGTTAACCTTCTAAATCGTTATTTATGTGGTATTAAAATTGTTTGTATGGTTTATTTTGTTTATATTTTATTTAATTGTGTTTTTTATAGTGTGTATACATATTCCATCCACTCTATTTAGTCTCACTTCAATTATGTGATATTTGATATGGACTTTTCTTTTAAAATACTCTTGTAAAATTATGTTTTGCAAAATCCCAAAGTAATGATTTTGTCAAATTGTTTTAAATATTGTATGATTATGTTATATTTATTTAGAATTTTTTATGATGAAGGGATGGACCTATATTTCTCTCCAATTCATTAGGTATGTGTCTTTTGGAGGTCAGTCGTATGTTTAATCCATATGTAACTCTGATGGTTACAAAAACTACAAGGTAGCCATAAGGGTTACAAATTATAAGGTAGCTGAGAGGGTAACAGGATAATGTAAGTAATTCCCCCACATAAATTTCTGGTTCTATTTATATTCTTATGTTTTGTTTTAATCTTGTTTAAATCTCATGTTTCACAAAGTAAGTATATATTTGGGTGACAAATATGACTTTTGAAAATGATTTCATATGTTACAAGTATTCATGGACTTATGTGTTCTTTCCTTATTTTTATATCCCTTACTGATCTTTTTTGATCATCCCAAGTTTTAAATGATATCCACAGGTTATAATTTTGTTTAAAAAATGATGTAATCTAAGTTAAATGTTTAACTAATTTTCGAAAAAATCTGGTTTTATTTGAAGAGTTTTGTAGATTGGAAGAAATTAGTACTGTTTTTGTGGTTCCCACTCCGAATTAATGTGTAATTTCATTAATGTGTTAAGTACCTTTTATATAATTCTATAAACTTGAAAATATCCTCAATATGAAACAAAGCTATTTCTTGACTAAATACAATATTATGTAATATAATAAGGTCGAGTCCTTATAATAATTATAGAATTACATACCAACTAAACTATCTAGAAAATGATATATGAAAATTATTTTGAATCCTTTCTTCCTAGTGTAGTTTTTTAGTCAACGATATTCTATACATACATACTATATTTATGGATATGGGTTGGTACCAATTAATTATTTTTATTTTTTATTACTATTTTAATATTTTAATTATGAAATAGATACACTATACAAACCAAAAAATAATAAAATATAAGAAAAATTATACTTTAACAAATAATTTGTTATTCTCATTTTAACAACATCATAAAGTTTTTGTTTAAGTCATCATTTTCCCTAACTCACTAGTTTTACAACATCTCTTAAAAATATATGATACCATAAAATTGATTGAATAATTCTGAGAATGACTATAATTTTTCATAACAATTCTTGTTTATACACTCACAAGAGTTTAAGAAATCACAATTCAATCTTTGTTGGGTTAGAATAGAAAAACGTGACATATAAATTCATTCCTCTCTCAATATATGAATTTTTTAGTTTTTTATTGGTTTATGTTCTAATTATTTGGTATTTTGTATTATTAGAAGGGAAGGAAAGAAAGATGGTATTATGATCACATCTAACTACTAAATATTAACATCACTAGGTGATGAGTAATATTTTATAGGCTGATAAGAATCAATTATGGTCATTATACCCTTAGTTCATAAAAAATAATTAATTAATAAAAATTCTTACTGGTTTTATGGAGAATTATAACATTTAATGCATGAATAATTACCTAGAATTTCTATCAATGGCTAAAAATTAGAATGGGGTCAGAGGAAATAAGAGAAAACTCCATGGGAATGAGAATTACATTAGTAAAAATAATTTAAGGAGATTGATGTACTTCAAAGGGGTTCTTTTTACCATAAAATATGTTATATTAGACAATATCACCAATAAAATCTATAGATATTGTTACATTATGTACATTACTTATGATTATGGTAGTTTTCAAGAAAGGCCTTCTGAATATAACTATTGAAGGACATTTTATCCTACTATCAACCATTTTAAGAAAAACAAATGTAGGAAAAAATATTTTTTGATCCATAAAAGAACATCCTTGATCCAACTAATTGGGTTTTTAGGAACATGATATTCTATTTTACTAGTTATTTCAATAGGCACCGGCACTCCATCCTATAATGTAGTGAAAATAAGGATATCAAGAGCATTTATAGATTAATCTAAATTAATAATTATATCACAAAAAAACCTTTTATAAAACATGGACTCTATAATGTTACAAGACCCTTGAATTTAGGTGGAAGTGATAGTTGGGTCATTATTGACACAATACTCCCCAAGATCATAATTTCATAACCTATTATTCTCCTTTGGTGTGTACATATCTCTATAATGAGCATATAATATTGAATAATTCTCATCAAGGATTCAATCTATGGAATTTTAATTATAATTTTTCAATGGTTCAATGATTTACCTAACATTTTGTGTTTATTTTGGTTTCCGTGGTTGGGTATACCATTGGAATAATGGAAAATTAGTGGGAGGTATAGGTGGAACATAAAATTACACCCTCTACCCCTTGGTGGAAATTATATTAGGATAAAGTATTTCATCATTTAACCCTTTAGTTATTTTTCTAATGGTGGTTCTCTCTAAATGTGATTACTATAATAGAGGGGTAATTTGAATTTTATGTTTCATACTACACTAAAGGTTCACAGAATTGACATTTCCCTTATCCCTATGGTTGACTATTTTATGGGAAGAAATTTTAAAAACTGATCACTTTGGATTTCATCACTATGTTTGTGTGTTTAGCTAATTGGGTTTGTAAGTGCTTTATAGAATCTTGGGTTGTTTTTTGAAATTTTAGATTATTTTTTTCAATTTCTTAAATTGGGTCTTCTAGTATAGGATCATATTTTTAGGGGGTTCGTATAAAGAACCTAGTGGTTGTTTAGGATATTTACATACTGGTGCATGATGATTACCCTTCCCTAGGTGGTTCCCTGACTATTTTGTTTTGTTGGAATAATATATTACCTATATTATTGGTTATAATTTCATCTATTATTTTATAAAGGGTATGGTTATTTCGTAATGTGTTAGGTTATGGGTTTCAATGAAATATTTCCACACAACTCATTAAAGGGTCACTCAATTATGGGACTTAGTACGAATAGTGGGGGTTCATAGTATGGATAGTGTAATAAATTGGTAGATGAGGATATGATTCCCATAGGAAAGAGAAAGTTAGTTGTGTATATTATATACTAATTCATTCTTGGTTTCCAGATTCATGTCAATACTAGAACCTTTAACCTCTAAAACAATAGTTTTTTTACACTGGACCTTGAATTACAATATAGAGATTTTTTATTCCTCATTTTTAATGATGGACATTACAATGATGAAAGTATTGACCAATATGATACCACCTATTACTTCATCAGTTAAATTACAATGAAAATAAATTAATCCACCATTAAAATATTATATTAATATTTGATAACTTATTTTGGGTCATTAAAATATTTTATAATTTCTTTTAAAACATTACAAATATTCACAATGTTTTTAACCATAAATTGTATACTTACACATTATTTTTCTTCATATTATTATAGTCTGTAAAGATAAAAAAAATTCTTTGTGATGGAATTTCATGTCTTCACAACTAATAATTGGAGTGGTAAAGTATTATAAACTATCCTTAGAAGATTACTGTAATGTAAATAAAAGTTTACCAGTTCCAAAAACACCCCAACATGATTTAATATTGTGCACATAGTATGTAATTCCTTGAATTATTTGTGTTGATATTTTCAATTAAGTCCATTTAATTTTTGAAATATAAGAGTTAATATTTATTTTATTTTAATGGTTGATTCTTCATCTTGTACTTGTATATATGTATATCAAATATCATCTTCAATTGAATAGATTTATATTAACTTTTAGTTATTTTCTTCCATGTTATACAAGAATATTTCAATTTTTACTCTATTTATAGAATAAGGTAATGTTTCTATAGGATTTCCGACGTGTTGTGTGTAACCCTTCAAATGATCATTTTGTTTTTCTTGGTTTTGATGATTTCAGGACCTCTCTAGTCCAGGTTCTAATGGTGGTAATTCTATCTTAAGAGAATTTATCAATAAAAAAATATACCAATAAAATTATTTTATAATAAAAATTTATATACAAATGTTAACAAAAATATGAAATAAAAAGTATTTATGGAAATTGAATAGTTCTTATAAATAAACAAAAACTAATCATACAGATCTCCTTTGAAATGCTGCCAAATTTTTAATGCACTATCTGAATTCATCACATTAATTAGGTTTTTAGAGATGATTTATGACTCATAGATGACCTTAATCCATATCATAAAAGTAATTTATAGTTTTAGAGAGAGAATGATTAATTTTTTTATAAAAAAAAATATGAGTGTTTTGAATGATGTTTCATTATAAAATTACTTAATTAAAGAGTTTTATAGTTATAAAATATACATAGGGTTGGTAATTAGGTAATAAGTAAGTCATTGAATGTCATATAGACATCAATAAATGGTTTGTGTTATAGAAAACTCTTTGTATTTAGAAACATTCTTTGTTTAAGGTTTCATAGGAATACTAATTATATTAAAGCATCACTAATAAATAATCTTGGACCCAAACCATGGCATAAATATTTCTTTTCCATGATCAATATCATTTTAATGATTGAATGGCTATAAAATTATAGTAATATTTTAGTTGTAATAGAAAAAAGTGGATTCTTATACAGTCTAATCAAAACAAAAGAAATCCAACAAATGCGAATCTCAAGAAAAATGGTTATAAGTGAGAGATAATTTAAAAAAAATACAAAAACTAGAACACCCATTTAGAAAATTTATAAATATAAATAAATTAATTTTTTCAAATCAAAATTAAAAAAAATAGCTGAAAATTCTGGGTTTTGATTCTCCCTTTCCAATCATGTTATCTCTCCCATTGACCTCTGACCATTTATCTTTATATTAAGAGGATGAGCAACCTCATTTGGTAATCTATTTAGATCCATGCTATCCCAATTAGGATAGGGAGATCCAAAAATTATATGATTGTTATATAAAACATTTAGATCTCTAAAAAACTATAGTTTCAATCCCATGAATTATGTTATAATCTATGTTCTGAAGGTGCCAATTTATAGGCAAATTGGAAGGTAATATTTGCACACTATTTTGATAATAACACTTGGACCCTGGTATAGGGGTAGGATATAGTCATATATAAATTTTAGAAAGGAAAATTTCTACCCCTTGTATATCTCCAAAAAATATTTGGAATCCATTATGAGTTTATAACATAAGATATATCCGAGTTACTGATGTATTAATGAGACAATGAATAATGATTATTTTCTCCAATGCTTCATCATTTTGGTCCACAAATCTTAGGAATTTATATTATGTAACTTCTATAAAATTATATTTCCAATTTTTAGGGGTTTTTATATATACATCTGTCCAAATTTGTGTAATATATAAGAAACAATGTGCATGTTAGTCCATATGTGTGCTTGGGCCGTCATGAAACTTTTTTCCATTTGGATCAAATTTCATTTTGGGATACAAAAATCACCTCTTCATACTAAGAAAACATTAACAAAAAAGAAATTAAACTTTTCAATAGTATTTTTTATTAATTATATAGATTAAATGAGGAGGGAAATTGATTCTATTTTTTATAAATTATAACCATTAATTAATTAATAACATCGATATAACTGTGTAAATGAATAGTTAATCATAATGTTATAATACCACAAACCTATGGGAAATATCTCTCAGGAGATGACAATATTAAGTAATCTAAATCATCCATTTATGTGACTTTTGATCTCTATATTGGACCACCACTATAGTATTATCAAAATATAGCGTGATGTCATCTTTATTTTCAAGCACTATATAAAACACCAGGATGAATTATCTGTCCAAAATATTTATTTAACAGCATCAAAATCCCTTATATTCACAAAATATACAATAGAATTAGGAAAACGTAGATTCCTATAGCTCTTACAACTAATAGATAATTCATTATGTTTGAAAAAATATCCTGACCTTGATTATAGATCATGATAGACCGGTTGTAAACTAGAATATATGTATCCCTTGATGACTCATTCCTCTACTCCTTCACATAATAGAAACATATCCATTTTATAACATAAATACATTTGGATATTATTCATATCCATAAATTACAACTCATTTGGGTCTCCATAACATATTCTTACCATTATCATGGTATATAAAACCTCAATACTAGTACAAATCATGTAAAACATGATACAATCTATCATAGTAGTGTAATGGGTTCTATTAATTTTTTCTATCGTCTTGTATCTTATCACAATTTTTTATACTATTATATATACCATGTGACATTTGAAATATTATTATCTTCTATTATTCTATACTAAATCTCTCTAATACCTTATAAATGTATATCCCACATCTTAATATAATTATTCTCTTAGATGTATCCCAAATAATCTTAATCCTTATAATATAGGATGTATAACCTAAGACTTTTATAGTGAATTATTTTTTTCAACCCTATCTTAGCTAACTGTAATATGTGTAACTCATTTACCATCAGTAATATATCATCCATATACACAAATAAGAAATAAAATACATGACTTATAAATATCTTGAAGACAACATGATCACAATCATTCATTATGAACCCAAATTCCATTATGGATTCATCAAAATTAATTTCTTTTATCTTAATTCTAACATCAACGCATTAATAGATAATAACAACTTACAAATCATATTGTAATCTTTTTGAGTAAAAAAACTTATTTTTATAAAATATAGGCATATTATTCAAGGTTCCCACTATGGATTATTGTCTTGAAACCCATTTCCAATTTCTCACGATCATGGTAGTATTCTACGAGATGTATAATTCAAAACAAATTATCATATAGAAGATTAAAAATATTTAATCAATGTTTATTTATTTAATTCTTAATTCCTTTGGAATATAGTCATGCCTTATATTTTATAACTTCACTATCCATTTCAAACTTCTTCTTGGGTACCCATTTTCATCAAAAAATTATTACATCAATTTGAGGTTGTACTAAAACTCGACATTTTTTGGTATATAAAATGCATTTTAGAATTCCTAAATTCTTTCCACTTTAAAACTTCTTTTTTTTGTTACTACTTCATTGTAGGAAAGATATTTCTTATCATCAACTAATATCCAGTCACCCAACTTTGGGATAAGAAATCCATATCTGTATGGTTCGTTAAAATCAATCATTCTCATATATTGTACTTATGTCTCTATAATGTCTTCTAACATGGGAATTCAAAGATTCTGTTCATGTACAAACCCTTATTTATCTTAATCCTTTAAAGAAGTAAATTCAATCATGGTCATAATATCTCTTTTGGATATGTGATCCCTTTATATAAATATGGATTTTATTTCCATAATAATTTATTTCTATGAGTGATTGTATGAATAGTATTCCCTTGATTATTTTGAGTGTCATATAAATATAAACATTATTTTATGTGAAGATAGTTTTTTACTAGATATATTCTTAATAAATGTTTCACATCCCCAAACATGTTTATTTGAAAAAATATATTTCTTCTAAATCCATAACTTAAATGGAATCCTTCATTATAATTTTTTAACTCGGTTTAGTGTGTATCATATTGTTTGAAATTTGTATACAAAAATGAATAATCAAATATTTGCAAGACTCCTTACAGATATCAACATTTCAAACAAGGTTTAGTTACTCCTTTCACCAACACAATTCCACTATATTGTATAAAGTGGATATAGTTGATATAGTATCCCAAACATTCATAGATAATTGATAAACTCATAGTATAGAGCTTCCCCTCCATCTTCTTATCAGTGTTTTTATGTTGTCTTAATAATAAATTTTTTTATGTCATTATTAGATTCCATATATTCTCGTTATGAATTAGTCTTATACCTCATTAATTAGATAAATCCACATCTACTAAAGACATCAGTAAAAGTTATAAAGTTAGAGTATCAACCTTTAATATCAACTGAAATAGGCACACACACATCTATATAAACTAATTCAATAATCTCTAAAGACCATTTAGATTTTCCAAAAAATGGAAACTTGTTCATTATTATAGTAAAACAATGATTGCATAAATCCATGTTTTTTAGTTCAAGAGAATATATGTATCATTCTTGGTATAATTTTTTCAAACCCATCTTATTTACATGACTAAGCATGTGATTCAAAAATTAGTGGTGATATGAATATTGTCAACATAATTTTTTATCAATTATTAACACAATGTTTCCATATTTAATTATATAAATACTATTATTAAAATTCATTATCCCATAACCTATGTTATCATTATAAACATAAAAACTCAAATTTTCGAAAAGGAAAATAAATGTAATGCCATGACCCCGAAATCCTGAAGTCGGTGCCTTTATTACATTGGCATGATTAAAAGGAATCAAATCATAAAGGATTGAATAAATTAGCTGTTTTGGAAAACTAAATTCATAAATATAACCCACTTTACATTGTTAATAGAAAATAAAACACAATTCATTACAAAGACTAATAAACTTCATCCTTGGAAACTCATTCAAATATCTCTTCCCCATAACCTGTGGAAATGAAAAAAATTATGGTGATGTCAAATTCATTGTAAGAGTTAATTAAATTGGAATGTATAATGAATCAATAATGAATAAAAAATTTGGAGAGGTAAATAATTTAAAACACTTTCCATTTAAATAGGTGGATAATAAATAATAATTATGGAAAGGTAAATAAGGGAATGCACCTTTGATTTAATAAATAAACTAAGAATTGAACCTATAAATAGATTTCTTTTATAGTGAAATCATCTGGATAATAAAAACTAAATACTCAATGAATTAAGTGCTTAATTTTTGGACACTATATTTCCCAGTAACATGGAACGTTTACCATCAGTATCCATTCTCAATAAAGTTTAAAACTATTCTGATTTGGCAAACTCATTCATCTCATGAGACTATCGATGCATCAAGAGGATATCATTAAGTAGGGACCACCCATGTATTCCAGTCCAAATAATTCCTCATATATTGAATAATAAATTAAATTAATAAATATTTTTCCTTATCCTTAAATATCTATATTGAATTAAAGATATATATTTATCAAATGTCCTCAATTAATCAATTAAACTTCATAGTAAACACTATATGTTAAAATGGAATATAGATTATAAAATAATTATATATATAAAAAAATAATATGGATATTTAATTTAAATGTAATTTACAATGACAAATTATTACAACAACGTGATTGTTTCAAGATAAAGTAATCAATAACAAAATAAAGTGAGCTTGTTTAAGAATTTTTACCACAGGGTAATTGTAAAGTTAAAATACATTGGATGAAATAATTCAAACTAAAACTTAGAATAAAATGAATAATTAATTAATCATGACATTACATTTCATATTTACAGTATATACCCCATATATAAGTGAATTAATATATAATAACAAATAAGTCTCAATGGAATGTCAATTGAGACAAAATATATTACTATATGATAAATATTTGAATCATGTGATTCATGAAAGAATAACATAAATTTAAACTTTTAATATCATTAAATTATTTAAACTAATGATATTATATGTCATATGTTAGTATATACACCACAAAAAAGGAAAAAATTGGTTAATATGGCATAAGTCTTGCAAAAATAAAAGTGAGACTAGAAATCCCCTTAGCATGAGTCTCACATGTCACGTCTATATATATCTTCCTAAATCATAAACTTATATTAATTATTTACTTTTATGAGAAAAACTAAATTATATTATTATTTTTTCCTCTTATTAAAAATTTATATTCAATTACATAATTATTTTACTTTAAGTGGGATGTCTTGGCCATATTTAGATTATGTATCAAAAACATCATTTGTAGGTTGACTAGAGTCAAATGGGTGATTATTTAAAAATATTAATAAGAACAATAATGACATAATTATCATATTTATACTTCATCTATACTTAACTGCAATAAAGAAATATAGATATAAAAAATGAACTAACGTTATTTTCATAGAGACGGTAGACCGTACGTATTCATGAGTAATGTTTACATTTTTCAATGATCATTATGGAAGTAAGGTAAGTAAAATTTAACTTTAAATAATGATAATTATATATTAAATAAAATATTATTTAATAATATGTAATTTAATATAGAATTATTTTGATTCAAAATAAATCACATCGCTTCAAGGAGGTGGTAGTCCACACATCCACGAACGACGTTATCACTTATTCATTGTGTGAAAGGGTAATAAATAAAATTATATTTTATGTTAATATAAATTTAATTATGTAATTAATTATATATTTATTTTATTTATATCATATATATTCATTATATTCATCCTTGATACATTCTATTTAAAGCATGGATGAATCACATCACCTTGAGGATAGGGTAGTCCACACATCCACTAACGATGTTATCGTATTAATGAAAAATATAAAGCATAATGGTATGTGTTATATTTTAATTATATAAGAATAAATATATTATTAGTATCATATATACCATATATAAAATGTAAATCCATCATTATCCCAAAACATTAAATGTTTTAATGGAAGAAAGAATGAAATCAGTTTGGGAGATTGTAGTTCATTATATGCACAAATGATAATTGTGTATCCCATTTGATGGATGCATGTGTGATTTTAGGTATTCCAAATTAAATAAAAAAATATTTTTATATCGATGATACTGTGGTTATTATATAATTAATATATAATATTAATTGATGTGGTGGAGAAATAAATAAACCAAAAGTGCTCATTGAAGAACGTTATCTCTTCTTTGGGTAACTCCATTTGGTCTGCACCAATGAAATTATTTGGATTTATTTATCCCATATATGTGTATTATAGGATAATTTTATGGATTTTGAAGAGATATTTGGGGTATTTTTTGATGATCCATAAATCATGAGAGGTTTGATGAAGTGAGGGGTGAGTTTCCTTTTATAGTAGAGGATGAGTTTCATTCTTGTAAATATAAAAAGGTAAACACTATTGTGGGTTCTAACTTAAATAATGATCCTAAAGTAATGAACATAGTTATATAAAATAGTATATATGGTCTAAATATTTCCATTCCATAGGTTTTTTTACATTTTTCAAGGTTATTTTGGCCCTTATGTTTAAGGTTTGGTCACTTGTAATCCTTGTTATTCTCTTAATCACTGTATTTTATTTTAATTACATTAAATAATATTTTGGGTAAAAAAATAATTTAATAATACTAGAAATTATAAATTACTTTGAATGAAAATATTTAATTCCTTTTCCAAAATTAAAATCTGATAATTCACTGAAACTAACTTAAAATTAATCATGTAGACGGAAAGGGAAAGCAAATTTTTTTAATATTAAAATGTTTAAAACTTTACTTACTTTTTATATCTTAATTAAATATAAAAATTGTTAAAATGACCTAACTTTTATTAATAGATGTAAAATTTAACTAATAATACTTTAAAATCAATTAAAAATATAATTTAACCATATAAATTATTTAGACTAAATGTTAGTTTTCAATGAAAATCATGTATTTTTCACTGTTCATCAAAAAAACGAATCTTCTCAAAGAAATACCAAAAGTTAATCCTAATATAATTTTGACAATAAAATTTAAAAAATGAAGATAATTTTTACATATAAATTTTATAAAATTTCTAAAATTTAGTTTTAAAATATGTGCACTGTTAAATGGTGGAAAAACTGCCTTTAGAAAAATATAGCTTTTTGTTAAAAAAAATTGTATTTCTTCTTCTCTTATTCCTATATATAAATTTGGATTAATGTTGAAAATAATTATTTGATTATATATATTTATTTAATTAATAACATTCACTAATATAAATTGCTTTAATTTATTAATACAAATGCCTTAGGGTGTATAAAAATAGTTTTTTTATAAAAATGTTCCCATTATATTCAATTGGTTTTTTATATTACTTTCTAATTAATTGGTATCCAGGGAATTTTGAAATATACTTTCATAATTTATTTGATCGTATTAATCAAAAACAATTTAATTTATATTTTAAATCTTACAATAATATATAATAATATTTTACTAATATATTATTGTTCAGTAAAACATGATATTGACTGTAACGCAAGTTATCAAACAAAGTCATTGTTGTGTGTAATGAAAGCTAAATTTTGTGTTCTGTGTAGATGAATATAATAATAATATATTTTATAATTCATACAAAATTCAAATTTTCATATAGTGTAAGCTTAACTCGGGGTTTCATTTATAGAAAGCTAGAAAATAATGTAAATTTATTCTAAATGGAAAATATTGTATTGTCATGTGGTTTTACATTATAACCCCCTTAAATAAATTACATCCTTGCAATTAGAAATTTATCTAGGTAATCAAGGGATTTATTTCTAAAAATACTATTGTTAAAACCCTAAATTATAAAATATTTAACAAAACATATCAATAATAAAAGGGAAAGTGAAGTACAATGATCCCACAATTAGGTTTCTAAGATGGAGAATAATGGTGGAAAGTGAAAAAATATAGTCATAAAAGAGAATAAAATCACCCAAATACTAATGAATAGTTATGTAGATAATTGATCATAAGAAATTGGATGATCAAGTGAATGTCAGCGACCAGAAGTACATAATCCACATTGGTGTAGAAAGATCATTGATATCATAAAAATGATGATAATAGTAAACAATTTCTATTTCAAGGACCATTTACCTATAGTTGAAGAATTTCTTCACTCTCTAACAAAATAATTAGTTACAAGTTTCTATTTTAAAAAACTGTCATATCATTTGGTAGTTCCTTGAACTATTTCTATATCATTTATTAGCATAGGATTCATCATATGTTGAAGTAATACATTAACCTCTAAAACCACTTCCAATGTTCAATATAGAACACTTGATAAATGTATAAATTTTCCAAATGATCATAACTCCTAACTTTTGAAATATGGTCACTAAATTTCCAAAATAAACTTATCATTGATATTCACACAACATGAAGTGGGTCTTAATTTTCACATTCTTAACATGTGAATACATTCATCACATATTCTCTTAGAACATGATATTATCTTTAATTACCACAAAACTATATCAAAACATGCATCCATCACTATTCCTTATATAGAACATAGATTATTGTATATATTATTTAAATCCATAAATTCTATAAACTCCATAAATGATATAATAATCCACATTGTCACCAAATAAATAATCAGTTCCAAGGTATTCAATAATATCCAATTTAAGTAATCCATAAAAATTATCTCTTTACCCAAAAATCATTATCTCAGCATCTGGAAAAAATTCATGATTTAATTTCCCAAAATCATATGTTTTCCATAAAGTTCAAATTTTCACTGAATCATTTTCCTTCATCATTGGTACCGATCAACACATGCTTCTAAATCCTAAATGAAAAATTACTATAGTACAATCCTTATATATCCTCCAATACTTATAACCAGGATATAATCAATAACATACTCTTATAAAATTATTCAAGGAACCATATAAAGGAGACAATTAATTATTCCACTTCAGCTATAAAAATAACATAAGATTGACCATGATCCCTTATATTCTTCTAAGGTATATTTACTTGATTCGTGGGGTATTATTTTGCATATTGCCCTATATCCTTGAAATTTTAATATTGAATGGTATCATTTTTATACTTCCCTTTTCATTCTACTTCCTAGGGACCATTATCAATACACTTATAACAAACTCAAAATCCCATCAAGAATTTCACAGTGTGATTCAGTCTATATTTTACAAAAAATGTAAATCTATTCGTTTTCTTCTACATGTTTGACACATTCCATTTGTCTTGGTTCTCGTTAAAACACTTATTTAATTAATATCCATTATAATCACAAGCATGGTGTAATGTCTCTCCAAAATTGTAGAAAATCTACACTCCTTTTAAGAAATCACTAGGGAGTTTCTTTCCACAATTAAGAAATTTGTGAAAATACTTCTTTATATTCTTCCCTTTATCAATAATTTTCCCATTTATCCTATTATTCTCATTCATCCCTCAGAATATATAATATTTATAGAATTATTTATTTGAATTTTTAGAACATTATATTATGTCATCATATGATGATAATGATTGGGAGATTATATCAATTAGAAATGTGGGATTAAGACTATAAAATACATGACCATTCGTACTCTTTAGATCATGTTCATTGGTGTGGTTCACATTCATTATTCTAGGAAACATTTATAAAAAATGGCTTATACTATATTAGATGATAACACTATGAAACAAATGATTAATCCAAAAACTAGTGATATACATAAAATAAAATGAAAAATTTACGCATAGATAATATTGTAATCATATTTTTTGGGATTTTATTCCATAAATATACT
Source organism: Viscum album (assembly GCA_963277665.1). Taxonomy (NCBI): domain Eukaryota; kingdom Viridiplantae; phylum Streptophyta; class Magnoliopsida; order Santalales; family Viscaceae; genus Viscum; species Viscum album. The sequence goes on along the minus strand of OY728143.1, from coordinate 1,703,068,919 downwards.
GAAATTATAACATATTTTTATGTTTCCTAATCTATGTTTTCATAAATATTCTTTCTAAGGATCTTACTAAACAACCTCTAATATAAACTATAATGCTCTAACCCCAGAATCCAGAATTCGATGCCTTACTTTATTACATATTCATGATTAAAAGAAATTAAATCCCAAAGGATTGATCAGTTTAGAAATTTTGTAAAAATAGAAACATACATGGAACCCATTTTATTTTGGTAATATAAAATAAAACATAATACATAACAAAATCTAAAAAACTCCATCCTTGAAAACTCATTTAAAGATCTCCACTTCATAACTTGGGGAAAGTAAAAATGTAACAGTGAGATAAAATGCTTAATAAGGGTTAGTTATAGTGGAAGATATCATGAATCAAAAATGATTAAAAAAATATGGAAAGTTAAATAACTAAATACTCATTCCATTTAAATAACTTTATAATGGAATATAAATATGGCATGGTAAATAAATGAAAAAACATTTCATTTAATAAATAAATTGTGGATGAAAAGAATCCATAATTTTTTCATAATTAAAATATTATAGATAACTATAAGTGAATAATGAGTAAATTAAATTCCCAATTATTAGATTACATGTTTCCCAAAAACATGGAACCTTTACAATAAAGATCTATTATCAAGACAGTTTAAAACTACTCTAATTTAGTTAACTAATTCATCTCGTGAGAATATCAATAAATTGACGGGATATCAATAACTGGGGCCAACCCATGTCTTCAAGTAAAAATAATTTTTCATATATCAAAAAATATATAAAATTAATAAAAAACTGACCTTATCATCAAATATATGTATTGAATGAATGATACAAATCTATCAAAATTTCCCAAGTTAATCAAATAAATTTCAATGTAGACACCATATATACAAGTGGTTTTTTTCTAGGAAAAAATCATATAAAAAAGACATAAATATGGATATTTAAGAGAAACGTAATTTCCAATGAAAAAATATTATATTAGTGTGATTGTTTCAATATAAAGTTAATAATCACAAAAGAAAGTGAGATTGTTTAATAATAGTTACCAGTTGGTAATTTTTAAGTAAAAGCCCCAAGGATAACATAATTCAAATTGAAACTCAAAATACAATGAAGAATTAATTAATCATGATATTACATGTCAAAGGGACAACATATATGAAACATAGAATTAAATTGGTGCATAATAAAAAATATGTTTCATTGGAAGGTAAATTGAGAAAAAATACCTTACTACATGAGAAACATTTGAATCATTTGATTCACAAATTAATAACATAAATTGAAAATTTTAATGTAATGAAATAAATAGTCTTCATGATATACTTTGTCTTAGTGAATTATATAAACCACACAAAATTAATTAGTGGTGAATATGGTATAAGTGTCACTGAAAAAAAAAGTGAAAGTATAAATCCCCTAAACATGAGTCTCACTTATAACATGTGTATTTATCTTCCTTAATAAGAAACTTATGTTAGTTATTTAATTTTTTTAGAAACTTGGTCATGTTTATTATTACATATATTTCAACTATTAAAAATTTATATAAAATTTCTTAATCAATTAAGTTTATGTCAAATGACTTGACCATATTTGGTTTGTGTGTCAAAAAATCCATTAGTAGGTCATCTATTGTCAAATGGGTCATTTTTAAAAAATATCCCAAATAATTATCGTGAAATAATTATATAATTTATAAATTATTTATTTTTTAAAACCAATCATGTAATATGGTTTAGAAAGATGAACTAATGATACGATAACGTAGTTGGTAGTTTGTACATATTCTTGAGTAAAATTTTCATTTTTCAAAGATCATTATTGATGGAAGGTAATTAAAATTTACCTTTATATAGTTATAACATAATTTAATAATATAAATTTTATATATAGTTCTTATTATTCAGCAAAAATTACATTTCTTTGAGGAGGTGGTAGTCCACACGTCCATGAACAACGTTATCACTTTTTTCGTGTGTGAAAGGGTAATAAATAAAATGATATATTATACTAATATAATTTTCATTATGTAATTAATATAAATATTATTTGTTTTATATCATATATAATCATTAAACCCATCCTTAAATAATTCCATTAAAAGTTTGAACAAATCACATCGATTTGTGGAGGCGGTAGTCCAGACGTCCAAAATGATGTTATCATATTCCCATAAATGGAAATCATAATGGCGTGTGTTATATAGTAATTAAATAATCATAAATACATTATAAATATCATATATATAAGATATATAATATAAATCCATCATTATCTCCAACCTTGAATGGTGGTAATGGAAGAATGAACGACATCATTTTGTGAGGCAGTTGTCTGCTGTACACACAAATGATGACTGAGTATCCCATTTGATGGAAGTGTGTGTGATTTTAGTTCATACCATTGACATAAAAAATCTATGTTTATTTATGAAACATGGTTATTATATAATAAATATATAAAAATAATTTAATTGGTGGAGAAAGACATAATAAAAAAGATATCATTGAAGAACGTTACCTCTTTTTCGGGTAAATCATTTTGGTTTTCAACATAGGAATTCCTTGGTTAGATTTATTCATAAGAGGAAACTTATAGGATGAATTTATGAATGTTTTGGAGATTTTATAGAATTTTTTTATGACAAAAAATGCTTTATAGGTCTTAATAAGTAAGGGGGTTCCCTTTAATAGTGGATAAGTAGTGGCAATCTTTTAAATTTTAAAATTTAAACATTATGGGGAGTTTTCCCTTACATAATGAACATAGATTTTTGAAAAACAATATATAAAATAGGTTATATGGTTCAAATATGTCCATAACAGAGGTTTTAAAAATCTTTATAGGTCATTTATGTCCTTATGTTTATGGTTTATTCACCTATTAAACTAGTTTTTCTCTCAATGACTTAATTAATTTTAATTAATATCCCCAATAATTTTGGAAAAAAATAATATTTAACATACTATAAATTATAAATTATTACGAAAAAATATATAGAATATATTTTTTCATATTCCAATCACATAAGTGGAAGAAATAATTTTAAAATTAACTTCACAAATGGGATGAGAAAGCGGGTTTATTTAAAGTGAAAATGTTCAAAAGATCACTAAGATTGTATAATGAAATTCAACATATAAATTATTCCAATAACATAAATTATATTAATATATCTAAAATTCATATAATAACACTTTAAAACCAATTAAAAATATAATTTAACATTAAAAATTATTAAGATGAAATGTCAGTTTACAATTAAAATTCAGTATTTTTAAGTATTCATCAAAAAATGATACTTCTCAGAAAAATAAAAAACTTTAACCCAAATATAATTTTGAAATTACAATTTAAAAATGAATATTATTTTTTCATATAATGTTTATAAATTTTACAAAATTTAGTTTTCAAATTTGGATTCCATTAGAAGACAGCAAAAATGCATTTAGAAAAATATAATATCTTATGCACAAATTTTGAATAATTCTTATCTTATGTATATCAAAACTATTGGATGAATGTATAAAATTATTTATTGAATATATCATATAAATATTTCTTTAATATCATTCAATTATTTAAGTCAATTTAATCTATTAATAAAAAATTCCTTTGGGTACAATAAAATAGTTTTTTTATAAAAATGTTTCGTTTATACTAAATTTGTTTTTTATATTAATTTCTAATTAATTAGTAAAAAATGTATTAAAAATTATATTTTAATAAGATATTTAATAATATTAATATCTTCCAATTTAACAAATATTTTATATCTTATTATATTAAATAATAAAATTTTAATAATATATCATTGTTTGGTAAAACTCGGTCTTGCATGTATTGTAAGTTCTCAAAGAAAGTTGTTGTTGTGTGTAATGAAACCTATATTCGCATTTGTGTGTAGAAAAATATCTACATAATGTTGCATATAATTCATACTAAACTCAATGTTTCATGTATTATAATCTTATCTTTGTGTTGTGTATGAAGAAAGATAAAAAAATTATATTTATTCTAAAATAAAATATATTAAAGTCTTGGGCTGTAACAATAAATCCATACATACAAAAAAAAGAAAAATTTGTTATTTTATTGGTTACATTGGGAAAATTATATAAATATTATAAAACTATAATTAACCTTGTTATCAAATTTATATGGTAATATAAAATATCCAATACAATTAGTCTGTCTCTATTGGAAGATCGAAGAGATTCAACTAACCTCTAGAAAACATTAAAAATATACATTCTACCTATATTTGGATTTATGTTTTTTTATAAAAAAACTATATATTCTACCAAATTTATATAAATAGAGATATTAAATTCAATAACTAATACACCATATCATTCCCCTTGTTTATTCAATTTTGTTTTTTTCTCCTTCTTATGGACTTTCACACCATTTAGAACCACACTGCATCCTCCTCCATATGATATCCTTTAATATTCTTCCTTATAGAAGGGAAATGTAAAGTTGGATTATATTTAGAATTAGTATTGAGGATTATTCTTATTCCATTCTTCTTACTCACTATAATGACTAATGGGTTTTCACGATTTATATCTATATCCACCTAGAGAATCAGGGATATAAGAAATAAGTGTATCTAATCTATAATTTTAATAATAAAATTAATAATAAATCTAGTGAAGGAATAATAATGTGAGGTGATCAAGAGATATGTTCACACTACTTTGAATATCTTGAAATCTTTAAAATATAAATAATAAGTATATTCAATATTTTTAACTATATGTAGACAGGTTGGTGAACATTCATTAAGGTTTCCCTTAATGAGTTCCTTGGAGTTCCCACACCTCTATAAGTTGTATTTCTCTTCATAAAGATAATTTACATGTGACATAATGTTGTTTTTATACATTTATTCAAGAATATTCTTGTGTTCACTAGTCATCAATGATAGCTTGAGACATTAGACATCCAATATATCATCCATTTGTTCCCATAATATATAGTGTTCCTCTTCACTAGCCTCTATATAAAGCGCTGTAAGAACATGGAAATCTTTCATGTTAACCATATGCTTTTTATATAGTAAGATTTACATGTTCTCTTTACACTCTTAGATATTAGATTCATTCCAGATTTTGACATTCTCTAATATTGAATATCGGGATAATTTATTGCAATATGGATTTCCATTTTTTAACAAAAAAATGGAGTATACTTTATTAGTTTATCTTTATTACCCAATGTGACATAATAAATTTCTTTTCTCAGTATGTAAAATTTTAAAAAATTCCCATTTTCTGTCAATGTTGGATACAAATTATCTTATCAAACATATAGTGTAGTGGAATAAATCCAAATTCCCTAAAAAATAATACATATATTGACATGAAAAATTATATGAATGTATTTTTTAGGAAAACATACCTACTACATTAACATATAATTCCTTGATCAATTGTGTCGACTCCACATTCCTACAATTTAAAACATGTATTTTCTCATCACATGTCTCCTAGTCACACAATGTCCTTGTTATAAATCCATCCCTTGATATAAACTAAGTTAAGAATACCTCTGTTTCTTTTCAAAATCCCTGATAAATGAAAATACCCTGAAAATGAGAATACAAGTACATTAAATTATAGCCACAACCAAACTTATGAAACATAAGGCTGTTACTAAGATAAAATTTTATTAGAGGGAATTTTTATATGATTATGCATAAATATTTTATATTTTATCATTCACGAGATTGTTAATATTATATAAATTTTATTTAGTTAATTAACCACATCTGATAAAATAATTGAGGTGTAATCCATTTATTTTGTTTCATATTTTATGCTACATAATTCATTTAATTTACGTGATTTTGTTAAAAAAATAAAATTAACATTGCATATTATGAATAATTAAATGACACTGTACATGGAAAAATAAAATATATATATTATATGATCATGGGATTTCAACTATTGGTTGGATTGTTTAGTATAATACAAACTAACCCTATGAACCTAGGGAAATAAATCCTTTTTCTGATACATGATTCATGTTACAAAATTATATCATTAACCTATGTATCTCCTTGGTTAGTCTCCCCTTATATCTATCTTTAACTATCTCCAAATGCAAGGACCTCACTCAATTACAAATGCTTACTCACAAATATTTAAGTGACCCCAATGGTTTGGTGTTAAATAAATAATTCCTAGACAAAGAGGAACATACATAATAATGAATGGATGATAAATATACCATTATATTTTATTCAATAGTATATGTATAATAAACAATTATGAAATAAATAATTAAATTAAATTGAAATCAGATACATATATAGGTTGATCAATCACATAATCATCTAAAACATGCAATGACTACAAATTTCACCGTACTAAAATTCATTTCATTTATTCCTTTATTGAGATTATTTTTCAAAACTAATTAATTATTTATCTTATTAAATAAATAGTTGTTTATATTATTTATCCGTCCAAAATATCCTTCAGATTCCCATTCAATATAATTGTAAATAATTTAAATTAATTAATGTTAATTTTAAATTTATTATTACATGGTCTATACTAATAGGGATGATGATGTGTTCCCTCGGGATCAAATTTTTAATTTACTCTAGAATTTAATATAAATTTCATATACTAGAGCCAATATAGTGTATTTCAATCTATATCAAACTATGGCCATTTTTGGAGTTTATTATTTACATGTTTTGTACCGTTACCTGCAAGTACACAAAAAATTAAGTTTTGTATTGTCCTTTCCATGTAATACATACTATATAATGTATTCTTATATGATGTTTAGTGATATTACATAATGTTTTGTTCTTTGTGGAATGCCATATAGTCTTAATTAGAGTTATTCCTACACAATTAGCTTTAAATATATACATTGTGCACTACTAGTGATGGCCATGAAGTTAAATGTATGTTTTGAAAAAATACATCATACATAATTGAAGATAAATATGGTAAATAATTATTAATTCATTTAATTAAACATGACCCAATGAAAATATTTCATTATGTAATTAGTGCGAAAAAACACACCACATGGAATTTACATTCTAGCAACATGTCATGTAGTTATGTAATAAATTAATTAATTCTCTATGCATTGACTCAGAAAACATTCCTATATCATCATATAAATTCTAGGTTTTATCATGTGTTACATGGAATGTATAATACTACATGTTGTGTTCTCTATTCCTTTCCACCCACACAATACGCCAAGGGATTAAGTGTGTATTCTTAGTGGGATATTATGTGTTACATGATATAAACACTAGCTACATTTCATGTAATCACATATGAACTATATTATTATGTTTTTAGCCAATACATTTCATTTGAGTTAAATACACATAATATTAATTGACCTCACACCTTCTGTGATTTATATGGGGAAAACTCGTGTCGGGTTAGATGGTGAGTAAAATAATTATTTGGAATATAGTCGTATCTAACCATGTGTTGTCTATTAATAAAAAGAATATTTTAATTTAATAATATTCATATATATATTCACAATATACGATGTGGTTATAAGGGATTACCATTATATAGTTTACCATGGGCACATGAAATGTACTTTTCAATATTTCACCATGCAGTAGTGTCACTCACCCAATATTCCCAACACCTTTATATAGGATATTCAACCATTCTTCATCACTACATAGAATGTTCATGGTTATATGAAATTGAAAGGCTTTGTTATCATTAATTTCAAAAAAAATCAATGAAAATTTGAAAAAAATACTAATAAAACATATTTGAGAAACAATCAATAAATAATGAATTATTATAAATTTTTATTTGATCACTCTTGTACAATGTGAAGGATATGGAGCTTATGGGAAGCATCCAAGCCCATGTTTAATAGTGTATTCACTTAATTTATTTATATAGAATCTATATATAATTATTAAGAAACAAATTATTCTTCATAGGGAGAATCTTCTCACAAATAATTATAATTACATTAAAACATGAATTAACTAATCTTGATAATTCATTATTTTATTTTGACCGATGGGATTTTCTCTTATTTCCATTATGGGGATGAATCAAAAGTAGAATTACTCTAGTGGTAACTACATGTTCTCAATGAATCTAATAGAATATATATTGGTATTATAAGTGGAGTAAAGGATTAACAAAACATAATTCATCATTCATAAATGATCATAATATAAAGTATTTCAATCTTGAAATAATTATCTTGGGTTATCCATTTCATAAGATAGATAATGGGGATTATCTCTTTTTCCTGGGATCATTACTAATATATTCCATCTGGGTCATGATGATAATTCTCTAGAGTGAATTTTATGTTCACAAAATTCTCTACTTCCTCTAAATTGATGTAATCAGATTTATAAAGTTAATGTTTAACAAATAATAATTTCACTTAGGGTAATATCTTATTTTTTAATTCTATGTATTCCTTAATCAATAAATTGATAACATTATTCTTATTATTAAATTCCTTGCCATGCATTAACTCATGCATATATAAATATCATTTTCTAAATAAATATATAAATATTTATTTAAATAATACCAAATAAAATATTCTATTTTCATGAGGATCTAAATTAATCCTCTCAATCATCCGTGACATTTATCTATCCTTGAATAATAAATATTTATTTATATAAATAAATATATCTATATTATTCATTGAATAAATAAATAAATTTTTCATTCACTAACTCATATGTAAATATTTTTTAATATTCAACTAATTTATATTATAAACAGAAATCACCAGTTATTGAATAAATGTGATTATATTACCCAATATAATTATTATTCCAAAAAATGAGACTAATATTTATTCTTTATATAAAATTACAAAACAAAATATAACAAATATTCTTGATACACATATTGTGTAACCCATTAGGAATTTTTCTCAATGTAATTAGATGAGCATGCATAAAGTCCAAGATTGCTGTTATGAAACTTTTGAAGACTCTCATAGAGAAATCAATTAATCAAAAAATGACAAAAAAACTTATACGAATTATTATTGTGTAATATAAACCCTTTGTGTCGATATCACATCAACTAGTTTTGAGAGTCATTTCATTAACCTATGTTTTGGAATTATCCTTCTTCGACACCATGAAATGAACTCATTGTTAAACTTCCCAATCCATAGACTTAATAAGATACATCCATTTGAATGAAATGGCTAGAAATATAATATTTCAATAATTTAGAATGGATAAATTATGTATTTACTTTTCATTAAATGTTATATCACTTATGATATTCCCATTGTATCACAATTTACCCTGAGAACACATCCACGATTTTTTTAAAACACATCAATGCACAAAATGTTTTATATATATTAACAATAATCTTAGGTCTAAGGAAAAATACAAATCCCATAGATAGTACTATCAAATGAAATTATACATATGTAATTCTTATTAATGTTTCATTCTTTATAAAATCCATTCTTTGATATTACGTAATGATGACATCATGAGAAGAAGTATTAATTCCATATCATCCCTAAATTCCTAGGACATATTTTTATGAAAATTATCAGAGTATCTCTAGGATCTATTTGTAGATTGATATTGTTTTCAACTATTGATAAGAAAAATATTTTAGGGAGATTATCCCATTAATGTTACACAAAATAATAATAATCATGTGATTAAAAATTTATTAATATTCTATAAATTAAATTTATAATGTTATTTCATTATATGTTACAAAAACCAATAACTATTAGAATCACCCATATTGAATGATCCGGGTCTTTGTGGGTTTTTTTATTGATGAAATCTAATAATTAGATTTTTTCATAGATTCATTATTATGTCCCCATTTTATCTCATTTATTCAGTATATGTACATATTACATTAATAATTTAAATTTGTATTTATAATATTAACAATATTAATATGTTCAAAAGTATTAATTTATAACACATTAGACATCTAATGATTCATATTACTCACCATCAAAAATATTATAATTAAATATAAAAATGTCCAAATTTTACTAATTCCTATGGTAGATGAATCCATTTTATGAAAAGGGTTCAAATCATAAGAAATATAGTTCTAATAAACACTGTGTATGGTGTAATATATCATGATCCCTCCTTTTAGAATAATGACTACTATCTTTTGTCTGTGGATAGTCTAATTCAAAATCCTATTATCCATAGATCAATACTCAATAGGTACCTTTTTCATAATATTATCCTAATTAACTATATATATATATATATATTAATTAAAACACCCATCATTTTAAATACATGAATATATTGGATAAAATGGTTTAAATACAACACAAAAAAACACAAAAAATTATATATTTTAATAATACCAAATATTTCAGTATAGGATAAACAATAATATACTGAGAGACATAAATAAGAAAAATTAATATGAAAAAACACATGTGGAATGGAAACATAATAGATTAAAATGAAATGAAATTTATGTCTTCATTCTCATGGTTTTCGATGAAGATCAAGCCATAAATATAATTGTTCAAATAAGAAAAAATATTAGAAATATGTCGTATATTTTTAGATTACAATGAAACGGTTAGATGAATGAATTCTTGAGAAGTATGTAATGTTATATATTGATATAAAAATGGATAATGTTATTTTTATATTTCCATTGTGATTATATATGACCAATGGGAATATGTATATCCAATGTGCATTTGTAAAAAGTTATAGTTGGAAAATAATTATTTTTTAAAATAAATAGTGTATTATAAATCATATATTCAACTGTTCAAACTAAAATGTGTTGGTAATTGAGGTAATCATATAAAATCATTGTTTTTCATAAAATGGGGCTCTTCTCATCTTAAATTGATTTTATTTAACAGTAAAAAATATGAAATTGTAAATACGATACTCAAACTCATCTATAAATAGACCCCCACCTCTATCCATACTAAACCATTTCCATCCATTGGTTTTTCCTTGAATAATATCCCAAATTAAAGTGCATAAATTCATCCATCATGTTGAGTAGATTATATTGAAAAGAGTTCCAAAATCCTTAATATTTATGTATTTCATTATGGAGATAAATTAAATAAATGTATGTGTATATCCCTTAATGTTATATATTGACATTCATAGGGGGATAAATCTGCGTCTACCAAATTTTACTAAGATTCATGCAATGATAAAATTTTCCCCTATTATTACAAGAAAATATATACCAGCTATGAAATATGGATCCCATTTATGTATAGTCAACCCTGTCCTCATTTTGTAACACTAGAATGGATATGAACAACATCACAAGAAGTTTTTTATAGGTTTCATCTTTAATTAGGAAATCATACTCTTTATCAGGTTCTATATTTCCAATTACATGAATTTTATTATTAAATTAATTTGAAGTGATTAAAATTTCTTATTAAGTGGAAAAAATGTTCATATTATTATCATATTCTTCCCTCTTTCTATCTCACACAATAAAATCCACCCCATATGAGGGTGGTGGTGTTTATACTAGAACCACTAGCATCAATAGTCAATCCATGAAACTGTTAAATCTTTATAAACATAAAATATATAATAAGTAAGTATTATATGAATATTGGGAGTTTTTCTCCACTTGGTCTCAATATGATTTGGAATGATAGTGATTCTTCCTTCTTCCATATTCTCAATAAAATTTGATTTCCAGTGACATCATCATCGATATATTATCCACTCTTCTTATTCATAAATTCACTAGAACCCATGAATGTATTAGCCTTCTCTTTATTCAATAATTATAATTTTTTTGGGGTAAATTGTATTGGGTTATAATTCTTTGATGGTGCTTAACATTATGATAATTGAATGAGAATTGAAGGGTTTCTCAGTCAAACATTTTTATCTTCATCTCCAAAATGAATATATATATATTCATAGAGATAATACCATATATATATAGAAAATAAAATCTTATTAAGATTCAAACATTGATTCTTCTAAAATATGATAATGTTTTCATCATAATTAAACTCATTAAGACCCCTCATTTTAATCATGTTGATGAATTTTATTTAAACCTCCTTATGAATTGGCATGAATTTTTCAAACAATAAATGAATGAATATAGCCCTATATTTTCCATGAATAATATATAATTTGAATTATTCCATGTCATTAATAATGATGTATAATCATATATGATCTTATGAGGAGTGAGTCATCAATTCTCATAGGTAGACATTTCACATAAAATGACCCCAACTATGATATAGTGTCTAGTGTTTTCCTGTTTTAGTACCATGATATTCAACATGCTCAATAAAATGAAATCCACTATTGAATGGCTCTCTTAATCTTCCCATTTCACTAGCTTCATGAAAATATTGTGATCTGTTGTAGATCCTTCATCTCTCTCTTGACTATATAGCTTTACATCATGAATATCTTATCTACGACTTACAGTCTAATCCAAAACACCAATATTGAGTCACAATCCATTTTAATAATTTTAATATATATTTCCATGAATATCTTCTCATGAATGTAACATCTCATCCTGGTAGCCACTAAATCGTTTCTCTTAGGAAATTTTCCACACGACCTAAAGCATGCCACCTCATACACCAAAGGCAGCTGACTAGAAGCAAGGGTCTAAAGTGAATCTTTGAGGAGATTATACCCGTATATCAGAGTGCACAACCAGAAGTAAAAACCCAAATATCATACACATCAGAGTAATTAGGAAAATAAATAAACTAAAATAGAAAGGTGTTGTAATAAAATTAAATGCATTAAAGCCCAAACAACAATGTAATACAAAAAACCATGATGGGACACAATGATGATAAAATATATAGAAATAAACAACTGAAAAGTAAATATATCAGGCCCCACTACCAACATCATTAAATAACACATACCTGGTCTCTAGTACCCTATCATGCTACTCCCACCTAACCAGAAGACTCCTCGTGAGCACCCTGATCAACCAAGCAAACATGGGCCTCTACCCCGTTTATCATGTATCCAATATCAAACTGAAAAGTAGACATAATATATACATGTACATAGAGGTGTATATGCAAGTGTGAGAAATAATCTCAGAAGGCCACCTCAACAAGAAACCTATAACTGAGGTTCTATATGTGTAGGTAAAAGTAACCTCCTTAGCCTCGCTGAGACATAACTACATGAAAGGAAAACCATTGTGAAACCACAGTTGATCATAGAGTCTGTAATACCAGTCAACTGGAAAGTGCCACCATAGATTTCCATATCTATATATGTATACAATTATAGATACATACCTATACATATATTAATAAATACTAACATTCACTGGTATGTGAAACCAAATGAAAAGAACCCACCTTAGCAATCAAACCCTATACTAAGTCATCATGACCATACCTTTTCTCATATATGGAACCTCGACACATCTATCCCATAGCCACACAAGAGAACCATAAATCCCAGACCATCAACCTACATCTATCCCATGGGTTGTAACCATAGTGCATTGAGCATCATTCCATTACATACACCATACATATATCAAATCAACCATGATTGGAGCATTAGTCTGACGTATTAATAATAATTCACAAGGGTCACTGGTCAATACACGAGGAGCCAAAGTCCAACTGTCCAACCGAGACCTGGTATGCCATGTCCATCCATCCCAACTACTAGGTCACAAGTTAGGAAACATGTAACATTAATCCATGAATATAAATAGGACTCAGAACACCATGTTCGACCATCCCAACTTCGATATGGAATGCCATATCCATACTCATGGGTTCAAGGGCATCAGTCCTTCCCCTGAAAACCACGGTGCACTGGGGAATGGAGCTTTAGTTCACCCTCCCAAATCCATTCATCACAGTTCAGAAAACATAGAGAATCAATCCATGAATCCAAAAAAAGGATAACGAGCCTTAATCTAACATCCATTATCACATGGCATGCCATTAACACCTAGAACCTCAATCTAGCACACTATCCATGAAGTATACTATCGGTGTCTAGATCCTCAGTTGAACACCCTATTAGTAGTACAATCCCTATTCTCATAAACTCTACCTAGCACCAAACAACATATATGTGACATCACATCACTATCTCAATAGTACAACATAGCTTGCGGAAAACCTTCCTCTAGTTCTCAAACATAAAAAACTATTGGTACTGATACAAAACCTCAAACAAAAAATCCCAGCCTCAGAGGATCACACATCATACTGGGTCCAAAGGAACCCCCATAATATTACTATACATTCATAAACACCCCCTCAAGATCATCAAATCTATCGGGCCCACACATGGTCCTTCGGTTCACACAAAGACAGAGACATCCCCCAATGGATCCTTGGAACTAGAATTAATGTAGAGTCATCCTATACAAATTCTAATGACCATAAAACTCTCAGCCAAGCCCCAACATAAGAAACTCTCTTAAGTTTCCCTCTATGTCCCCCAACTGATCCTCGATCATAAAAATGCCTGCAAGGCATCCAAAACCAATCTGATTCCACACAAACATTCTCTACCATCTACCACGACATACAAGGATCACATAACCAGATACCTACCCTATAAGGGAATCATCAAGAGTACATTAAACTCAAATCAACACCGTAATGACACTCTCCCATAACCACGATCATATGGTTTCAACCAAGCTCCAACAGAGCTATCCATGTTGACCCACAAAACTAGGATCTAACCACACATGTTGTATCCTTGAGCCACTAGTCCTGGTTTTCAAAGACAACCAAGATTATCACAAAGACACTAATCAAAATTTATCTTCTAGGATTCATCCAATATACCTCATGGAAACACCTTGGTATGGTCACACCAGATCACACACTAAGCTCACAGCCCTCTGACGGTTCTCCCAACTCCAAACACATTCCTCAGAAGGACTCTAAATCTAAATCTCATGGAAATCCTTCTTTTAAAATAAATTTTACCTAACAAAATCTAGATTAACTCTATATATATGCAAAGGATTATTCCATTGTGATCTATGTTGAAAAACAATTAGAATGGACTACTCACACGCCAAATTTTAACATCCAGAGAACCAAATACAAAAAATCCCTATGTTGGAAAAAGTAAAAGGCATGTACTTTTGAGTAGATGGAGTGTACTCTCATCCTTCACCCTGGATGTGTACTTCTACATGGATAGAACCCATAGGGTCAACATATATAAAATTACCTGGCATGTACTTCTATGTAAATGGTGTGTACTATTAAAATCCAAAAACTCCTGTTCTTTTTCACACTGTCAAAAACACGACCAAGTACCACCACGACCACACGACGTGTACTCAGAGTACATATAGTGTAATTTTGAAAATTCCTTCTTCCTCAAATAGGTAGAACATAATGAATGTTTGATTGGTTTATACACCATGTTGACGGGAATATTTGATGGTATTTCCGTGAAAACAGCCTAGATCACCCCCGTTCACCCCGAAACACACAGATCAACCCACCAGGGGTCATTAATAGCCACAATAAGGCATTTAAAATTTATAAAAGCTAATATATCGGGGTTTTGTGGAATAAAAATCAAATCCATCATACCTCATGGTTAAAATCCCAAACCTTTACACTTAAATCCACTCTCGGAAACTGTTGCACCTCAATCCAGTCCCAATCTACGCCAGAGACAAAGTTCAGAGGCATCTATCCTTATCCTCCTCTAGGTCTAGGTGTGGTGTGCAAGGGAGAACCACATCCCCTATATTTTTGTGTGTGGGAACCCCAAATGGGGGGAGACTCTTTTAATTAAATTAATAAATTAATCAATCAATCCCTCCTTTAACACCCATCCTGAGTTCTGGAACCTGATGTGAGTTAATACCTATCCTAGAAAATAACCCACATTCAGGACTCAACTACAGTGTCGTAATCTCAATCTGATGATCTGTTCAAGAGATACATCCACCCAAACTGCTCGACTACTTTAATATTTAATTAATTAAATATTAAATATTGAGCCAAAACTCCAACATCTTGGAATTTAACCAAACTTCTATCCATGGGTTAAAACCCCATTCTCGGACCAACAGAGTAGTCGAAAAAATTATACGAGACCATCTTCTTGGGTAAAATGAACATTTTACCCCTTTTGAGCACCTGAGAATAAAAATTAAAATTTAGGCTCGAATTTCAAAATAAAAAAAAACATAGGTCTATAAAACCACCCCACCATATACATTATCATACCCAAGAAGCCTCGATGGTCTTCCAACTACACATCAAAAACTACATTATTTAAAAAAACCAGTTTAACATGTAACATTCTACCCAAATACGTCAACCAAGTTCTTGTACCAATCTTTAAGAAAGGGTATAAAACCCATCAAAGGTCAATCCACCACTTGTCACTATTAACAAACCACTAGGACAATGCTTAACCAAACCTCTTCATCTTGATGTGCTGAATACCCTTTTAAAACTCATCAACACTCACATGGTGCTCCCCATCATAGAACTCAACCCACATTTACTGATTACGGTCCAGAACACTTTCCATCATGAATGTTACCTTTCAAAAAAAACATAGCAGTCCAAAACCTTCTTGTCATGGTCTTCCCTGTATCCTTAACCCTACATACACGAGGGTCACACCACCATACATGATCTTGTACTCCCCGCCATATGAGTACCTGTATCATTTCCCAAAAACCCAAAATCCTTTCCCCGGCCATGCCCCAATCATGACCAACCCTGGAGCTAGACATGACCCATTTAATCCCACTGGTGAAAATAACCAAACAACTTTTATATCCCGTTCCTAGAATCTTATAACAGCACCCGTGGTATTCATCAATATCTGACCCATCATAGGGACCTCACTCCCAATATTCATTGTTTCATTCCCCACCACATTGTTTCATACACACTCCTCCTTACGGAAAACCTCATAGGTGGACCCTTATTAACCCAAGAGAAAATCTATATAGCATGGAATATAGTCGATGCTATCTTAGAATACTCAAGATAATGTCAATATATTGGGAAATATCAACTCTAAACAGAAAGTATACTAAGATTTCATTCATGATTACCATAAAAAACTCATCTATTCCGAACATCATAGTTCTATCCCATGGCCTCGAATCATCATTCCCACAAGCCTCTTACCACACCTTCTACAATTTCTCATCTCACTCATGGTCTCCAACCTAATTGTAGCACCTCAGACATACAATACTGTAATGTCTAATCCAAAAACCAAGTGATACAGTGCATTACTAGTGATTTAAACACCATTTTTCCTCTATCATATAATTGGTACACACCCTTGTGTAACCTATACATAGAACCTCCTCTTACACCAATGAGCCATTATTCACAAAAACATGGTTCACAAGTCATAACCAAGAAAACTTAGGCACTTTGTGTGCCCTCAGTCCAACCCAAATACACTAGGCTTAACTCACCTTCAAAAATGTTCCCTACGAAAGGTACCTGAACGAACCTAGACCTCTTGAAACTAGCCACAAAATATGGTTTTTGGCACACAATCTCACCAACACAAAAAAAGGCATACAACATGCCAAATCCTCAAACACAACTACACCCTTTGTGCACCATTTCCACAAGTTCAAAACTTCCATACGTTCCTCTCACACCTGAATACACTCAAAACTCAGTAGAACACTCTCACGGGTCACCCTCTTTGTCAAACGGATCTAACTTTCTAGTCTATATCCACATAAAATAGTCACTAGGCTTTCCCAACTAGCCATCACAATCAACTCTTATTTCCTAACATAAGGTCCAACCACCTAGATCGAAGCCAACTCACATATGAACACAACTCATAAGGCATCAGCATGCACTAATATCATCATTTTGAAACATCAACTAGAAAAAACACCACTCTCTAGGCTCCCACACCATAAAGGTGTTATATAACAACAAACTGGTCATGACTAGGGTGTCGATCATCTTATAGAATCTACACACCAAACTGCTCCTTGGAGGAACCAAACAAACAACCAACCTCAACTGAACCAACTAAAAGGGATCTGAATCCCAACGCTGATATCATAATGACTCGCTAGAGTCACTCCACCAACCATACACAAAACCAAGCCAACATCCCCACCATTGAGAATCTCCCCGTAGATCTATGAAACAATCCATCAAAATAAAATATGTAACATCACACACTACCATGACTACAACATGGGGATCCAACATGCATATCATGATACAAGAGATGCTTCTTTCCTCTACAATCCAAGATTCAAAACCAACACAATAGCCACATTCCAATGGTCTGTGAGCGCGAAATCCATCATAAAATATCAAATAAAAATAATATATGCATATCTTAAAGTGAAAATCATATATAACCATAACATCACAAATCCAAAACACCAATCCTTGTCCCTTGTAACCTGTAATTCCTACCAGAATAGGTGTTCGCAACACACCATCCTTGTATCTATCACAAGCTTTGACACATTCCCATATCTCTTGTATACCAATATCCAAATAGTTAAATAAGATGAATGAAAATCCTCTGATAACACTTTGTAACGTCTTTTCCTGGTAGCCACTAAACCCATGCTTTGATTTGGTTTTTTACAAGACTTGAAGTGCACCTCCTCATAAGCTAGAGGTTGTCGACTAGCAGTGAGGGTCTAATGTGAATCTGTGAAGAGACTATACCCCCATATCAGAGTGGAAAACAAGAAGTAAAAAAAAATATCAAAAATATTAGAGTAATATAGAAAATAAATAAACTAAAACTTAAGGGTGATTTAATAAAATTAAATGAAATAAAGGCCCAAAATCCATGTAATACAAACAACCATGATCTCCCACTAAGACGATCAAATATATAAAAATAAACAACTGAAAAGTAAATATAGTAGGCCACACTTCCAACACCATGACATAACAAATACTCGGTCTCTAGTACCCTTTCAAGAGGCCCCTGAACAACCAGTAGACTCCTTCTGAGCATCCTACTGAACCATGTAAACTAGGGCCTCTTCCCCATCCATCATGCATCCGTGATCAATCTGGAATGCATAAATAAGTTCTAAAAATAAACTGAGGTCTACGTATAAGGGTGATAAAGAAACTTAGTAGGCCACCCGAACAAGATACCTATATCTGTGCTTCTATAAGTGTAAGTAAAAGTAACCTACTCAGCCTCAGTAAGACATAACTAAAAGGATGAAAAACCAATGTGAAACCATAGTTATTCCTCAAGTCTGTAATCCCTATCAACTGGAAAGTGTCACCCTAGATGTCCATATCTATATTAATATACATGTATAGTCCCATACCTATACATATATACATAAATATGAATATTTACTGGTATGTGAGACCAAATGAAATGAACCCACCTCAGCAGTCGAACCCCATAGTAAGACTTCACGACGATACATTTTATAATATTTGGAAGCTCAACACATCTATCCCATAGCCACACAAGAGAACTGTCAAGACCAAAGCTTCAACCTAAATCTATCCCATGGGTCATAAACATTATGCATAGAGTATAATTCTAGTATATAAACCATACATATATCAAATCAACCATGCCTAGAGCATCAGTCCTGAATCTTTACAATAATTCACAAGGGTCACTAGTTGACACACGATGAGCCTTTGTCCATGTACCCAATCGGGATATGGTATTCCCTGTCTGTCCATGCCAACCACTAGGTCACAAGTCAACAAACATGGAGCATCAGTCCCTGAATTCAACTGTGACTTGAAACACCATGTACAACCATCCCATCCTCAATATGGAATTCCATGTCCATACCCTTGGGTTAAGGAGCATCAGTTCTTCCCTTAAAAACAATGGTGCACCAAGGAGTGGAGCAGTAGTCAAACCTCCCAAAACCATTCATCACAGGTTGGTAAATAGGGATAATTAGTCCATAAAATCCAACACAAGTATAAGGAGCCTCAATCCAACATCCATTATCACATGTCATGTCATTAACACCTAGAACCTAAGTCTAGTTAACTATACATGAAGTATACTATAATTTTTCTAGAACATCTATCTGATACACTCTCGGTAGTACACTCCATGTTCCTAGACCCTTTATCCAGCTCCAAACATCATATATGTGACATCACATCACTGCCTCAATAGTATAACATAGCGTGCACAGAACCATTATCCAATACTCAAACATAAAAAAATATTGGTACTGATACAAAACTTCAAACCCAAAATCACATCCTCAAAGGATAATATATCATCATGTATCCAAAAGAAACCCCATAATCTTACTCATCATTCAGAAACACCCCCTCAGGGTCATCCTATCAATTAGGGACACACATGGACCTCTGGGTCTGCACATAGACAGAGACATCCCCCAATGGATCCTTTGAACTACCATTAAATAAGAGTCATCCTCTCCAAACCCTTGTAATCACAAAACTCTTGACCAATACCCAATATAAGATACTTCCTTAAGTGGCCCTAAGTATCCTCCAAATGACCCTTGATCATAAAAATTCCACAAAGGAATCCAAAATAAATCTCATGTGACATAGGCATTCTCTACCATCCACCAAGACATACAAGGATCGCTTAACTGAATACCTTCCCTATGAGGGAATCATCAAGAGTACCTTATACTCAAATCAATACCACAATTACACTCTCCTATATAAATAATCCAATGGTTTCAACTAACCTCCAATGGATCTATCCACCCTAATCTGAAAAATTAATATCTAACCACACCTTCTCTATCCTTGAGACAGTAGTCCTGATTTAAAATGACAACCAATATCATCAATAATACAATACTCAAATACTATATTATAGGATTCATCCATGATACTTCATTAAAACCCTATGGTACGCTCACGCCAGATCACACATTAAGACCAAAACCCTCTCTCGAGTCTACCAGCTCTAAACTCATTACATTGAAGGTCTCTGAATCTGAAACTCATGTAAATCATCATTTGTTATTAACCAACCTAGGTCAAACATATACCAATCACTCGATCTAGTTGATGTCATGGCCAAAGGGCATTCCCAATCCCCATCGTCTACAAACCAGTGTCATCCATCAAGCTGAGACATATGGGAACAGTTTGTCCTATAAACAAAATATTGATATCTAAATATAAACTAAAAAAAATAAACACTATAAGTAGAAGATATAATAAAGATATCCAGCTATACATACCTTCAGGTGACCCGATGGGTCACCACCAAACATAGAACCATACTCTCCCAAGAGTGATCCAAGAATAGAACCTAAAACTGAAAAGTAATGTAGCTTTGAGCACTGAGATTCTTAGTAGGAAATCCATGGAATACTAACGGCATGTGCCCTTACCACTAAAAGGAAACCCAAAAACATTCATGTTTGAAAATAATACTGTTTCCTCTGGAATTGGGGATGATCTCATTGATTTAAGATTCAAATATTCCAAACGGTTTCTAACAGGTTTGTTTGTAGAACCAGAAACATCCAATGATTCCACATCCATTTGAACCTACTTTCCAAAGGTAGGCACTCATTTGTTTTAGACTGATGAGACTTAGGAATTTTCATTGGTGGAGAGGATGGGAGGTCAGACTCATTACACCTTTTTTAGGGGAATTATTATCTAATCCGGGACTCTCTTTATAGATTTAAGTTTACGTTTGTGAATAATTATTACAGTACCTAGTATAAAATGAAATTTCTTTTAGATCTGACAATCAATGGTTAAATATGTAGGAAATGTAGAGAATCTTTTATATGTATTTGAGGTTCTTCATCGATAGAGAATCATCTGTATTTTTTAGAGATTCATAGTCATTGGTATCCTTCAATACATAAATGTCTCTTGGTCATTATGATAACCATACTAGTTTTAAATCCACTCAGTGGGGCACTTGAAGATTATTGTCATTTATAATGACATGGATTATTTCAGAGTTGGTATCGTACCCACTGATGGGCTACCAACATATCCTTTGTTTTGGAAAAGGAATTAGAACCCACATAGTTCGAGTAAGGGGGTATGATATTTATGCATGATTGATGGCTCAAAGAAAGATTTCATTATTATATTTACACTCTATGATCACGTGAGTCATGCTCGGTGTGAGAAACAAGAGGTATTGGTGAAACCAGACAATTATTCCACGAAAGATTCAATTATGGGGGGCTTATGTATGTATGACTACCCAAATAGATGAGGATTAAGATTTACTTTAAGGAAGAAATCCAGGAACAAGGTCCATAAAGGTATATGTACTTCATGGAGATTTAGGTACTCTAACATGGGGTTTACTCCTGAAGAAGATGCCCAAATTAGGAGTGGACACATGATTTGGTTTTACTCATGAGAAGGAAGCCCAGATCAAATGTAAATTAAGACTGGTTAATAGAAATTAAGACTGGGGCTTACTCCTGAGAAGGAGTCCTAGGTTAAAGGGATTTGAAAACTAGGGCTTACTCTTGAAGAAGAGGCCCAGGATAAGAGAATTTTGTTTGGGACTTACTCCTAAGGAGGATGCCCAGATTTTGGGAACTTTGAGACTGGGGCGTACTCCTGAAAAGGAAACCCAGATTAGGGGACTTGGGGATTACTCCTAAAAAGGAGGCCCAAATTAATGAGGAATTGGGGCTTAATTCTAAGGAGGATGCCCAAATTAATGAAAATTTGGACTGGGGCATACTCGTGAAAGGAGGCCCAAGTTAAGAGAATTATGGTTGGGGCTTACTCCTAAGAAGGATGCCCAAATTAGGGTTCTTTCATCTTAAAGGATGAGGTTGAATGCATGAAATCTCTAAATTTAGTGATATAAAGATGTATAAATCACTAGGTTTTGAGAGATGTTCCACGGAATTCCCTTCAGATAAGGATTTCAATCAAGAAAACATGCCATAAATGGATTTGAGTAGTGTCTTGAAGACTGAATCTTGAATAGGAGAGGTGGAATGGCATAAGAGAGGTGAAATGGGCAGGAAGGGTACCCAAAAATAGAGGGGGGCGCAAGTCCTGGGGGGTCGGGAAAATACTGCATGGGTGAGAAAGTCTTGGTCGCGCAAGTATACTTGTGCGACACATATATACTTCAGCGATCCTTGACCAAAGCCTTTAGAATTATCCTGAGGTACTTCTAGAAGAGTGGCGTGCAAGTTTCAATGAGTAGGTAAGGAGGCGCACAAGTGTGTCCATTTACCTAAAGGGTAAAACACTTAGGTGCGCAAGTGTTAGTGAATTTTAACACTTAGACCTTATTCTTCTTGTTTATACCTTCCATTCTAGGTAAAGAATTACCTTATAAGTGTTCGGAAGACTTGAAGAAGAGACTTGGGCATTCAGAACTCTGTATCTGAATTCTGGAAAAAATAATCCTCAAATGGGGGGCCCACCGGGGGTATTTATAGGCTGGAGAAGACCCTGGGCAGTTTTCAAAGAGGGTTCTCAAGTCACTTGCACCACCATTAGGCAGCGCACAAGTGTACTTGCGCGACAGTGAGGGAACTTGCGCGACCCAAAGGAATTTGAGTCCTTTTTCATTCCTTTGTCGATTTTTTGATGTTTTCTTCAAAGGATGAATCAATTTGTCCTAAGTCATTTCCCTTTCTATTCCATTAGACAATGTGATTAAAAGAAGCATCAACAAAAGTCCCCCCTCAGAGTTGGATCCGAAGGAATAAGGATGTGACTTTGAGAAAAAGAAGAAAACCAAAGGGAAAGAGGCGCGCTGGTGTTCAGCACACGACTGTCATCGCGCAGGTGCGTGTCGCGCTGGACTGTAGCGTGCTGGCTGTAGGCGTGCAAGTGGCCAGCCTGGCCTATATATATGTGCTCATTTGTCGCGCATAGCATCAAATTTTGGATTTTTGAGCTCTCGGTGTGCAAGTCACCTTCTTCACGCAAGTTGCTCTCTTTTTCACTTTTCCTTTACTACCGCGTTGTTGTCAAGGTACCTAGATTTGTGCGGTGATACCTTTGTGCTAAATACTTGCGCGACACATTATAATTGTGCGACACATCCACACTTGCATTCCAAGATCAGACTTTCACTCCTTAATGCCTTTTCCATTTTTTGAATTATTTCACAAATTTTATAAAAAATCAACTTACTTAAGGTTTAATTGTTCAAATTTTGTGCAGATCCAATGGCACCCAAGAGAATCGGAATGGCTGATGAACTGGCAAGTAAAATAATTGATGATATGATGGACATCGTTGGGCATGATTACTATTCCACCTATGAAATTACTCTCCCAGAATTGGCCAAGTACTTGAAGAAGCATAATATTAATTTCCTGCATAGCATCTATCTGCCTTTGTATGGCCATGGTCATCTACAAGATTTCAATATTCAAGAGGCAAAGAACTATCTGCCTGAGATTCAACCGCACTACTATTCCTTTATTTCGGTTATGCTTTTCATTAAGAGTAGCAACAATGGTGTGAACTTTCAAATTTTTCCTCCATGTCAATCCCTTACAGATATGAAAATGGAAAACCATGGGCTGATATGTTTTCTGATGCTGGTTGATGGAGAGAATACTATCATGACATTAGAAACAATATATGAAAAGAGTACTCTCTTCAAATGGCTCTTTACTTCCAATGCTCCATTCTCAAATCCATGTATCCATATTCCAAGTCTCTTGGATGGAAACAGAGTCACTGTTTGATCATCAGAAAATTTTATCAAACCGCACTCAAGAACATTCTTTTACAATTGTTCCAATAAGATCTGGTATCACTTCATCTCTTATTGTATCTATTTGAATGAATTAATTCTAGGTGGTTGCTGATGAAGCTCGGGATGCCGTAAATCAAATGAAGAGTTATGTTGACAGCCTCTTGTAATTTCATAGAAAAGAGAAGAGACTCCAATCTATGGATGTCCTTCTAATCTCTTGTGCATCAATGAAAAATATTTTCATCTTCAATCATTTATTCATGCATTTCCATTGCCACCTTATTTAGATTTTTACCTAAGCCAATGGGCCTAGTAAGCATAGTTTGATTTTTTTTACTATGATTATTATAAATAACCCTACAATCTTTGAATCTTTTAATTGCCCAATATTACCTAAATCATACAAAATGTATGTTTAGTGATCTGTAACTTTACTTTTATTCAGAGTTCCCATTTCTTTTGTGGGAAATTTAAAATCATTCACATCAGACATAAAGAGGATAATGTTTAAGGTTGAAATAGCTTTGACCGAAATGGATTAAAATTGACTCAATTCTTTGACAATGTATCTGAAAACATATTACCACACTCAAGTATGAGGGAAAATATGTAAACTACGACTTAAAAAAATTTAATTCCGAGGAATGATATGAAAAAGACCTAAAAAGGCATTAGAAGAAGTAGTTCCCAAGAATGAAGTTACCATTATTTATCAAACCCGTTAGGAGGTTGAATTATGTAGGGCCACCTAAGGGAATTGGCTACATAGTCAAATAATGGTATCTTTTGGCTGACAGGTCTATTATGTAGACTACTTATGCAAGGCCGCCTAAGGGCACGTGCTGCATATTCAGGAAAAATAACTGTTAGAAATTTACTTTTCTACTGCTAAAAAGCGAGTGAAAGTTTATGAGGATTCAAATTTTCCAAAGCATAGAGTTTTATATATGGAGAGATGTAATTGAATATGTAAAAGATATTTCCAAACAAAATAATCCAAGAACTGGATGAATGTCACTCTTACAAAGTTCTGACCCAAACGTAGGGAAGATAAATATAAACCATAGACTTGAATACTTTCAGATCAAGAAAAAGAACATGAAACAAATATGTTAAGGATGACTATTTTTTTGCAGATCCTTACATATTTTTGATAAGACCAATAAGGAAAAAGTTGTTTTCTTCCCAAGAATAAAGTTACCATTATTTAACAACCCGTTAGGGGGTTGAATTTTGTAGGGCCGCATAAGGGCATTGGATGCATAGTCAAATAATAGTATCTTTTGGCTGACAAGTCTGTTATATAGACTGTTTATGCAAGGCCGCCTAAGGGAACATGCTGCATAGTCAGGAAAAATAAATCTCAGAAATTTGAAATTTTTGTGACTAGATGTCATGAAAAGAGTAACGATGATCTGAAAATATTTAATGTTAGGATTATAACACATAAAAAATAGGTATTGTCCAATGTATGTAGAGATACACAGATCAATGCTAACCATAATAATGTTGTGGCTGGGTCCTGAATTGAAATACTTGACTTCCTACGTATCCCATAAGGGTGGGAATAAAGCCCATACGTAGTTCTTGAAATACAGTTTAACATCGTGTGGGATGAAAGTATGAGAGATCTTAGTTTAGGGTCATAGAGCTCGGACCATTATAATAAATACACAGTGTGTGTTTTCATGGGGACTATTCAGCCAGGGGACTGAAAGTGGAATTTGGGGTTAGGCCCAAAAGACTTGGGTCTGGATTCGAGGGAAACTCGAACATTCTTACGTATCCCATAAGGATGGGAATCAAGCCCACGTAGTTCTAGAAATATCTTCTGTACAAATTTGGTTCATACATGTGAAGGGTGAAAAGGGGACTTTAGTGCAATGATGGTTTGAACCAAGATGAAAGGTTCAGGCATTACCATGTATGCACATAGTCTTTGAAATATAACATGATTGAAAATCAATGTAAATAATGATTCCCTCTCAGGTGAGGGTATCAAAGAATATTGCAATTTATTGTCGTACAAGACAAAAGTGTTGTACAGTTTAACGTCGTATAGCAAGGATGAAGGTGAACCAATGTAAATATATTGATTCTAGGAGCGGTTTCACCTATCAACATCATATGAGATGAAGGTGAACCGATGTGAAGAGATTGGTTTTGGTCTTGAACCTTTGGAGGTTGCCTACGTACCCATCCTGGAAGGCAAGGATCAAAGTCATCATAGTTCAATGAAAGAATGAATTAGTGATCAAGTTATTTTTGGGGATGACTTAAAAAATGATGTTGGGACTTACACGTGGTTAGCGGCCCAAAGAGGGTGTTATGGTTGAAATTTTCTCTAAGCTCACATGAGTCATACACAGTGTGAAAAACAAGAGGAAACAATAACCTTAACGATGAAAAATTTAATTTCATGTAGGACATATGAAGGGGACTATGCAGTTTAAAGTCTTGCAGTTAGGACTATTGGTGCTACACTATAAGGCACCCATCCTTAAACTTTACTTAATCTTGAGTTATTACAAGATTACACATTGATGATCTTTCCAGGTTTAGAGTTTTAGAGAATTAGATCATGAAACTTGCATTACATTCCACATTTAAACAAAGTGGTTACATAAAAGACAGTATTCATTCTTCCCATCAACGGAAACATATTTAAAATAAAACATGGATTCTTTCTTGACACATCCTTGACACTATCATCACATCATGTACCTTTCCCTTGACCTGTGAAAAACATTTCAAAAACTTGGGATGCGCATAAAAAGCTCAGTAAGGGTTATAAAAATATGGAAAGGAAACCTGAGTTCATATATACATAAGAATGAAATCATACTTTACCCATAAAACATAGGCATTTTAACATACCTCATCAAATCATGAATAAATCATATAAATCATAAGACATAAAGGTAACTTGAGGCATTCATAACATTCTTACGTAGAGAGTAACCCCCTTGGTTACGTTTGGAATACCCATCACAGTATATTCCCTAAATCTCTTCGAAGAAACCTTAACGTTTCACTCCTTCGCGTTACCCAATGCATTGGAGAGCTATATCGGGCTCACCCGCCCTTAGTTTATCACGGTACCACCCGTCTTCATAATAATTCCCAGGAACCTCAACATAATCGTATCACATAAAACATGCATAAAGGAAACATAACATTTCCACATTTCAATCACAAGATATCAATACAACACATTTATATAATAAAAACATTTTGAAAACCATTTTCAATACCAAAATAAAAGAAAATTATAACATGGTATTTATTTTTCTTTGAAAAAGAAGGTATGGCTTGTAGAGGAAGCCGAAACTCAAATAATGGTCACGGTGGCGGAGAAGTCGTTGTCGCCGCATACGTACGACAAAAACATTCCCTCTTGTCTTTTAGTAAACGCTTTGTATAAAAAATACCCCTTTTGAATAAACATAAAATTCAAAGGGGTTTATACACCATATAAAAGAAGGTTTTGTATAAAACAAAATATGCCTCAATGAAAGGAGATTGAGACAAAGTCCCATACCACCTTGAAGCTTTTAAAATTTTAAACCATTAATATCAATATAAATAAATCCTTAAAACCATTTTGAAAACATGGATATTAATAATAACAAATATTTAAAACATTTAAAGCGATATTTTGGTTAAAGGGGTTTTACCAAAATTAGAGACACTTGAATACAATAATTGAGGAATAAAATTTAGTCAAAACTTTATAATATCATGAGAATAAATGGATTCATGATATAATATTCCAAAGGACAGTATATACACCATATAAGAGTGAATTTTTTCATAACAACAATGAAGTCTCAATAGAAATGTCAAATGTGATGAAATCCCTTATAAAGAAGGTATCCTTAAATTAAGGATAAATCAATCTCAAAATTATGTGTGAAAAATTTAAATACACCCAATATAAGTGGATATTAAGTGTAAAACAATAAAAGTTCATTCACACATATTCAAAGGATGACATATTCAATAACTACATGTTGAACCCAAAGAAATTGAAATTGGGTTAAAAAGTTCCCTTGGTAAAATTTGATAGCCTAACGGCATCACTTCAAATTTCAGAAAATGAGTTGGTGAGAGATAAAAATGGCATCTCATCACTTGGACATAAAATTTACATCAATAAGGATATAAAAGAATATATCCCAACATAATAGTATGTGAATTAAAAGACATAACAAAATAAGTCTTTTAAAAAGTGGAGGGTGAATGGTCCCCTTACCGAGTTGGGTAACTTTCGAAACGTACACCCCATGGAAGAAGGGTCATACAATGAAGATGTGAATACCCATAAATAAAATTATACTACACAAAGTGTATAATAATGGTCAGTACATACACCACTCAAAGGAAATTTTGGCAAATGTAGCATAAATCTCACGAGAATAAAAGTGAGATGAAAAATCCCTTACGAAAACTCGGCAGCCTAACGGCGCCACATAAAACTTCCAAAATGGATTGATGAGAGAGAATAGGTTCCCTCATCATAAGAACATAAAAATCACAGTAAGAGTAATATAAAATAATATCCCAATAACAAGAAAGATGAGCTTTAAAAGGAATGACATAAAAGAGTGTAGCTTAAAAGAAAGAGAGGAGTCAGATCCCTTACCTCGGGTCCGACTTGACTCGATCGTTCTTTAATCTCCTGAATAATAAACTTGAGTTAATTTATACTTCCTTAAGAACCTTTTTCAAGTTCATTATTCCTTATATATCACTTATTACCATGTCATGAACACTATGTAATTATTTTAGTTAATAACGGTCATTTAAACGATCATTGGTACTTGAGTCAAAATATGCTCTTTATAATTACAAGTTCTTCATGTATCAATTATATAAAGAGTTATAATAATTATGTATATATCATATATATCATATATATCCAGTAAATATTCATTTTATACTATTCCATATCATTAGGAGATAAAAAACGAAAATCACCGTTCATGGAGACGGTAGGCCGTACGTACGCATGAACGCTACTTTCATTTTTTTCTTTTTCATATTAATGGAATTAAAAATAAATGATATATATATATATATATATATATATTATAATTCCAGTATAATATATATGTTATATAGGTAACATATGTTAATTAATTTCATTCTTTATACATTCCATGTATTGCATGTACCAGTCACATCACTTGAGGGGGCGGTAGTCCGCACTTCCTCATATGAAATTATCGCATTTACACTACATTAAAAGAATAAAGGTATGGTTTAAATATAAAATAAAGAAGCATATAGTAAACATAAATACCATATATATCATATATAAAATACAGTTACATCATAATGGCCACTTTTAAAGGTGTTAAAAGAATATTGAACAATCATCGTTTCGTGAGGCAGAAAATCACCAACCACAGAAACCGTATTTTCTTTAACCATTAGACGAAAGTGTGTGTAAGTGTAGCTCGAATAATTATTATAAAAACATCCTATTATATTTAAGATACTTTATTTGTTACAAAAGAGATTAATAAAAAGAGTTTAAGGGGTTAGAGAAGAAAAATAAAACAAAAGGACACAAGTGAAGACATTACCTTAAAATCGGGTAACTCCCTTTGGTTTGAGCTCAAAGGCTTCCTTGGGAAGACTTGTGCCCAAAGTGAGGCTTCAAGGAGTTAGAGAGGGATGTGGAGAGATAAAATGGTCAGGGTTTGGCCGAGACAAAGGCTTTGGAAGTGTGGGTAAGGTGGTAGAGGTGGGGGCCTTTTATAAGAGGAGAGGAGGGGCACTCTTGGAAAGTAAAGAAATTTTACTTTATTTTAGAATAATTTTCGGATTTTAATGGTCCCACATTGATGCGTTTCTAGGATAAGGTGATAAGGGTTCTAAATCCACCCATAAAATATATTTTTTACATGTTTAGGTCTTATATTTTACGTTATCTTTCCATTTTAATTAAATCGTTAAATAATGAGTTCATCGCTGCATCATCATGATGTCAGAAATAATTTAATTTATTTAATATCTAAAAATTATAAAAAAACTACTATGATTTAGGAAATATTTTTATCTTTATAATGAATATTTATAGTCCAAATGATCATTTATTTAGACAAAATTAAAAATATTTTACTTAGGTGATACATTCTTTGTTACATTTAACATTTTTTAAAAATAAAAAGATAAAAAGTCACTTTCTCACAAAAGTGATTCCATGGGGCCCCCAAGTTTGGCACAAGGCATCCCATGGTCGGACATGAGACAACCAGTAGCCTTAAGATACATTTTGGGGTCTTTTTTTATTATTATGATATTATTTTATTATCTTTAACTACCTGATTACTCATTAATCAAGATAATTAAAGATAATTACTGTCGTTACTATTCATAATGTCCAAAAACAAAAGAGTCTTAATTAAATAATTTGGACCTTATGATTCCAAATATGTAATCAATTTTACCAAATTCCAAACACATAAATTGCAATAATTAATTTAAAAAAACTTCCCGTTGTCAAAACAAATAGCGGGTTTTTTAGAAACAATATTTATGAAAAGTTTGGCACTTGTTTATGCCTAATTTCAATGTGAAATTAATCCCAATGACCATCATTGAATTACATGGTAAAAATATATTCTAATTACTCTTTAAAACAAATTAAAAGGATAATATAACCATATAATTAAATTATATGAAAAAGCAGTTTTGATGTAAAATGCAGTATTTTTCACTATTCATTGAAAAATGAATATTGTCAGAAAAATACCAAAAATTAACCCAATGTAAATTTCAATGTCCCAATCATAAATAATATGTTTATTTTGAAAAATAGAGCTTATAAATTTGTCAAAAGTGTATTTAAAAGGGGTTCTCTATCAAAAGGTGGTTAATCGATCTTTTAAAGAATATTAGAATGTTTACGCTTAAAAAGTGGATTCATTTGCATTTTTAATCCTCTAAAATTTATTGAAAAAAAATAAAAACATTTAAAAAACATATATAATCATATTTTAGTTATTTCTATTCATTCTTGCCAATACAACGGCTATGTGTTAACTACCATTTAAAATAATATTATTTTATTATTAGAGTGCAACGTATGATTTCAAAGGAACTCGTTGTCACGTATTGGGTAAGCCATCATGCATAGCATTCAATTTAAATTAATATTGAAATTTTATTCACAAATAGGGATAAATATAAAAATGTCATATTCTTTATTTACTTGGGGTGTTACATGCACAGTTTAGTGTCATGTAGCAGGGAAAAAATACAGTTTAACGTCATGTAGGATGTATTAAGGAATTTCTGTACAATTTAGCGTCATGTAGTTAGGACAATGGGGAAAATACAGTTTAATGTCATGTTGGAAAAAAAAGAGGACTGTGCAGTTTAATGTCATGTAGTAAGGACAAAAGAGAACACATTTTAATGTCATGTTGGATGTAATAGGGACTTTTTCACAGTTTAACGTCATGTTGAACGAAAAAAAGGACGATACATTTTAGCGTCATGTTGGACATAAGTGAGAATAGTTTAAAGTCTTATGCATGGACCCTGGATGGTGCAGTTTAACGTCGTACTGGACGTAAGGGACATGCAAATTGTTTAAGGTCATATGCATGGACCATTGCTATATAGTTTAACGTCATATAGGACAATGAATGGGACATAGTTTAACATCTTATGGGATGAGAGAAATGTCAATACTTTAAGGTCATATGCATGGACCATTGGTTATGCAGTTTAACATCTTGCTGGACGTAAGGGACTTCTATACAGTTTAGCATCATGTAGTTTGGACGTCACAGTTTAACGTCATGTTGGACGTAAGGGACATGAAAATAGTTTAAGGTCTTATGCATGGACCATTGATGGTGTATTTTGTGTTTATACAAAATATTTTATCAGAAATATGGCATTTGTTAGAGTAGTGGTGAGTTCTCCTTCCATTGAGATTAAATAATAAGCTCTATTAGAATAGGCCTTATGTATTCAATAAGGTCCTTCCACTTTGGTTCAAGCTTAGGAGGATTCTCTCCTGGTATCATTGGAGTTCTGGGAACTAATACCAATTCTCCCTGAACGAATGAACGAAGACGAACTTTTTTTTGAAAGCTCGTTCTATTCAATTATGATAGACTTCCAAGTGGTGTAGAGTGCACAATATTTTCTCATATAACTGTTCCAATTCATTCAATTGCTTTTGAGATTGTTCATCTGTAGATGACTGATCAAAAATGGATACTCTGAGTGAATGTAATTGAACTTCAACGGGAAAGACTGCTTCCGTTCCATATACCAGTGAATATGAAGTTGACCGCATTGCAGTGCGGGTGGTGGTCCAATAAGCCCATAAAGCATGAAAGAGTTTATCAGGACATGGCCTCTTATCTTTTTCCGCCATCTTTTGCAGTATATTTGACAGAGTCTTGTTTAAGGCTTCTATCAGGCCATTTTCCACTGCATGATACCAAGATTAATGATTGGATTTGATGTTGTATTCTTGATACAACTTCTTCACCTCGGATGAACAGAAGTTGGTGACATTTTCCGTCAATATGGTATGAGGGACACCAAATCGGGTAATGATGTTAGACTTTATGAAGCTAACAATGCTTTTAGAACTAACTTCTTTGAGAGGTATTTCCTCTGGCTATTTGGAAAAGAAGTCAGTAGAAGTAAGAATATACTTAAACTTCTTGGCCGTAGCTGAAGGGTAAGGTCCCACCACATCCATTCCCCATGTGTAAAATGGCCACGAGTATTTAGCTGTATGAAGAAACTCTGGAGGTTGATGAATGAAGTTGGCATGTACTTGGCATGAATGACACTTCTTTGTGAAATCAACACAATCTTGTATCATTGAAGGCCAAAAGTATCCAAGCCTTTGAATCTGATCAGACAGTCTATGTCTAGACTGGTGGGCACCACAGACTCCTACATGCACTTCTTTCATGATAGCCATTGTCTCTTCACCATCAATGCATCTGAAGAGAACACCCTCAAAACCATGCTTGTAGTGAATTTTCTCTGGATGATCTTGGCTATCATAAAGAGTAAAATTTACCACACGTCGCCAGATATGTTCTTTCCTGGCTCTATCAGGTGGAAGTGTTCCATTTTGAAGGTATTCCCTGATAGGTGGCATCCATTCTTTAGTATGACCATATGGTTCAGGAATGGGACTAATTTCATTGATCTTTTACCTTCTGGTTCGAACATAAGGTGAAATTGTACAACAGTGGGAAATACTAATGGTTGTTTTGTCTCGATTTCGATCTGCCAGAGTTGTGGCTATATTAGCCAGTGCATTAGCTTGAGCATTTTGTGATCTTGGGATATAAGAAAATGTCAGTTCTAAAGGGAATTCTTCCATTAACTCTCTGACGTAATCATATAAAGGGATTAGTTCTTTTTTTTCTGATTGAATAATCATCATTGACTTTTTTGACTACCAGGTCAAAATCACCTTTCACCTTTAAGTGATTCACTTGTGCTTGAAGCTCCAACTCCAATCCTGCAATAAGAGCTTAGTATTCCGCTTCATTATTTGTACCGCCTCCAAAAAATGAGAAGGAATAAGGTAACACTTTCTTTTATGGAGAAATGAGTACAATTCCTAAGACAACTTTGTTGAATTTAGGATTTTCTATTTTCTCCCCTGTTGGACTTCTAGAAGCACCATCAAAGTACATTTCCCTTATCTGAAGACTATCATGAATAGAGAAGACTTCCTCATCAGGAAGTTCAATATCTGAAGATGTGTCTTCCACTGAAGGGTGTTCAGCCATGAAATCGTCCAGAGCTTGGCCCTTTATTCCCTTTTGAGACACATACTAAATGTCGAACTGCTGCAAAATAACTACCCACCTTCCCAGATGTCCTGTAAGCATTGGACGACTAAGGATGAATTTTAGTGGGTTATTGCGAGATACCAATTGGACCTCGTGATGTTGCATGTAGTCTCTCAATTTCTGAACTGCAAATATTAATGCTAGGTAGCACTTCTCAATACTTGAATGTCGAGAATCTGCTTCAAGCATAGTCCGACTGAGATAGTAGAGGTTGTTCTCATTCCCAGCATCATTCTTCTGGGCAAGAAAGGCACCCAATGAGCACTCTAAAGCTGTCACATAAAGGATAAGTGGTCTTCCTTCAACAGGTGGCATAAGTACTGGTGGACTCAAGAGGTATTTCTTGAGAATATCGAATGCCTCTTGACATTCTTCAATCCACTAGTAAGTGACTCCTTTCTTCATTAATTTGGTGAATGGTAAAAATTTTCCTGCCAAATTGGCGATGAAACACCAAATATAGGATAAGTGTACTTGAAGTCCTCTTAATTCTTTAGAATTTTGAGGAGGTGTCATACCAAGGATTGACTTGGTATTCTCAGGATCGACTTCAATACCACAATGGCATACAACAATGCCGAGAAATTTTCCTGAGGTTACCCCAAAAGCACATTTTAAGGGGTTCATCTTCAAATTATGCTTTCGAATCTTGTGGAATATGACTTCCAAATCAGCCAAGTGAATAAATCATTGTTTGGATTTGACCACCAAATCATCCACAAAACATTCAACAAACTTACCTAAAAAGGTCTTGAAGATACTATGCATGGCATGATGATATGTTGCGCCTGCATTCTTTAAGACGAAAGGGCATTACCTGGAAGTAAAACACACCCTGAGGGGTTCTGAAGGCTATATATTCTTCATCTTCTAGAGACATTAGGATTTGATTATATCCAGAATATCCATCCATTAAGGAAAGTGATTCATAACCAGCTGTTCCATCAATTAAGAGTTCTGTAATTCGTACTGGAAAATCATCCTTAGGACAATGCCGATTAAGATGTCTGAAATCAATGTAAACCATAATTTTATCATTCTTATTTTTCAATGGGACAATATTAGACAACCATTTGGGATATTTAACTTCTCTGATGAAGTTATCATTGATAAGATTATCCACTTCAGCCACAATTTTGGAAGCATAGGTTGGGTGTGTTCTTCTAGCAGCTTGTTTGAATCCTCGATGTTCTTCTGGAAAACCCAAACGATGAGTGGAAACACTAGGACCAAGCCCTGGAATCTCTTTATAGTTCCAAGAAAATATATATCGATTTTTCTTTAAAAAGGAAATATACATCTCTTTCTCTACAAGAGTCATGGCCACACTAATTAAAGTGGGGCGTGGATCTTCTTTTGTACCCAGATTTATTTCTCTGAGTTCATCCACAGTGGTAGAGATACCCTCTTCAAATGCTGGAGGAGCATCCCTGAGATCTTCCTCTTCATATTCAACATGTGTTACTTCTTCTGTTTTTACTTGCATAGTAGATGATGAAGCAGAATTTCCATGATCAGAAGAGATGTTAAAACTTGAACATCTTGAAGAAGAAGCTTTCATTTCTGACCCAATTGATGATGAAGGGTCTTCTTTGGGTAATAAAGAGAAGATGATGGATTGATAATCAAAATCATCATTCACCTATGGTATTTATGTAACTTCTTCTTGCCTGGTTGGCAAAGTATAGACTTGCTGGATTTCAACAGATGAAATGAAGACATCTCCATTTGAGCTTTCATCATTGCCTGGTGGATCACTAATTTCTCTTATGTTGTCTCGCTCGATTGCCGTAATTGAAATTATGGAATTTTCCATTAGAGTATTTTGATTTGGGTCTATCCTGTCAATTTGAAAGATAGGCAACACATAATATGTACTCACATGTGCAAATGGATTTACTGGAATCATTTCCAAACCATATGGATCATTAAATTTGGTAATCTCCCTTGTTGTGGATTTCTCCTTTCCCTTCATGTGATAGAATTCCGCCTCAATGTATTGAGATTCAAATGTATTTAATGGGGACTTATCACCATACAATGTCCTAACATGACCATCAAAACAATATTTGAGACATTGATGGTATGATGAAGGGATATTCGCATGTTGATGTAGCCAGGGTCTTCCAAGAAAGATGTTAAAGGTTCAGTCTTGATCAACAACCATAAAATCTGAATTGGATACAAGATCTCCAAACTGAGTTCTGAGTGTAATCTCTCCCTGTGGTTCTTGTTCATTTTTATCATATCCTTGTAAGATCATAGTAGAAGGAGATAAATTAGATTCCTTGAGGACCAATCAACGAAGTGTACGAATGGGTATGAGGATGACTCCAGAACCATTATCAATGAAAGCCCTTTGGATGTCCACCCCATTGAACTTTCTAGATAAATACACAGGTCTAATGTGTCCATGCACGACATCATCTTCATCTTCATCTGTGAAAGATATCACTTCATGGCATTCTGCAAGATTATTTTCAACATGGTAGGTTCAACTACAACAATTTCAGTTTCAAACTCCTGAGGACTTGACAAAGCCTCTATGAGTGCCTCCCGAATATCTTTTGATAGATTTAAAGTATCCAGAATTGATAAGTTGGCCAGTACTGGGTCCAGGTGTTTTAATACATCATAATTTTGATCCAGAGGTTTGCGTTTCCCAGCAGGAACATGTGGTTTAGCAAGTGCCTTGGAAGTTGATGCATCTTGTATCAGAATAGGAGTTGTCAATATTCTTGGATTTGGAAGATTAGACCGGTTAGATCCATTTACTTGTTGAGAGGATGAAGATGGAACCCCCAACCGATCCTCCAGAATAACTGTGCCAGGACTGAATTTTCCATTGGTAGAAGAACTTGCTTGTTCTTGTTGAGCTCACTGAAGGGATCTACCACGAGTTCTGCTGCATACACAGCTCTAGCAGGGATAGAATTGGAATAGTGGCCTCTAAAAGATCCACATCTTCCTCTGTATCCTGAGCCTCTGGAACTACCTCTGATTCCTCTATTTGATACAGGGAATTTAGGCTCATTGAATTCAAAACTGTGATTAGAATAAGGATCTATCAAGTGAATCATATTAACAGACCCAAAGATCAATTCTTCATCTGATGAAGACTCTACCTGATTAGCCTATTTAGGTTGTGCCGTTTGGGGGGGAAGTTCCCATTTCTTTGAAGTAGATGGCATAATATCTCCCAAAGTCAAAGACAACTTAGGCTTTGAAACATACTCATTTTATTCTTATACTTATTCTTTCTTTGAATCATGCCATTTATTTGAGGATTTTCCCTCTAATTAAGAGGGTTTTGGTGCGACATTCATGGAAAATGGTGCAATTGGTTTTTTCAAATGTGTTCATAAAATGGCATGAGTTCGGTTGATCGTTTTTCTGACCATCTAATCATCATATTTTTGTGCATTTTTGTTCTTAACTTTTTTCCACTCACCTTCCTCCTCAGGAACTGTAGCAGTAACACATGCTACCTAAGCTAAAGAACCTTTCAATTTGACTTTTCCCAAATCGACCATTTTTTGCAGGAGGTCTTTGAAAACAAAACACTCCTGAATGGGATGCCCCAAAATTTGATGAAAGGGGAAATAATTGGGACAGTCTTCATCTCCTTCCTTGTTTGGTATTTTGGGCCTTGGAAACTGAACCAAATTATTTTCCAGAGTCGAAATGAAGTAACTCGGAACTTGTTCATTTCGTAAAGAGTATGTTTTTCTCTTCAGATCCTCAAATTGTTTCCGTTTTTTATCTCTTTTATCATCTTGACAAAACAACCTTTGTTATTGATGCTCAGGAGGTGTAGCCCTTCGAGAAGATGAAGGTTTTGAAGTGAAATCATGTACAGGTGCTTTCTTAAGCATAATTGTAGCTGTCTCTGCTTTACCCATTCTTCTTCCTGAAACTGATGGAATTAAATGAGATTTAGCCTTAGTCTATATAAGTGAATCTTCAGTCTGCTGAGCGATTGAAGAAAGGTCTCAAAACCCTCTTGTGTATTTCACAAGGATCAACAGCGTGCGTAATTCATCATGCAGATTTAGCACACATATTGGCAATATTTCTTCTTGAGGGAGTGCTAAGATTAGGGAATATGTTAATCCCTTCCGGTGAGCAACAAAATCTGAGACCCTTTCATTCTCCATTTTCTTACAGTTTGTAAGATCAAAAACTGTTGTCTTTGGCAACATTGAGCTGAATTGTAGAAGGAATCTTTGGCGGAGATCCTCCCATACGGTAATTGACTGAGATTGCAAGCTTGTGTACCAGAAAAAAGCTGGTCCTTGCAAGATTCGCACAAAGCATCCGAGTTTCACTACTTCTTGTTTCTCTGTAGTTCCCATCATAGGATTGAAACAAGACACATAATGTGTCAAATACTGTTCAAGATCGCCTGATACATTGAAAATAGGAAATACAGGGTTACCAAAACTTGATGGGGGAGGGATTGAATCTACCCATTCATGGTAAGATCTCTTTTATGGTTGAACCTGTGCACGCTTCCCTTCCATAGTCTCTAACCAATATGTTAATGACTCAATGGTAGTTATTAACTTTTGAGAAAAATCCAATTGAACTTGGACCAGTTGAGCTTGGGCCTGAATAGGTGCAATGACTGGAGCTGGTACAGATGTGGTGGCTGGTGCTGCAACTGATGGTAGCACCGCCAATTGTTGTTGCACTTGACCCGTAGGATTAGTCTTGTTAGAGTGTACTAATAAAGGAGGATATTCTTGATCAATTTCGGTTGCCATAAAAAATTCCTTTGACTCACTGACTCCAGCACACTTAAGAAGAAGACTACCCTGAAGTAGTTCTGTATTCATCCTCCTTAATTCCTTAATTTCTTCCTCTTGTTGTGAAAATATTTTATATAGTGAGAGTGATTGGCCTTCTTTAGAGGAAGGGTGTGTAACTTGATTGTTTCCCCTCCCTTTGTTGGATCCCTTTCAGAGAGTGGGAAGTGGGTTACTTTAATGATTGCCTAGGTTCTAAGTAATCTTTTGGTTTCGTGTACGCACACCTTCTTCATTTGTGTCTGTGCGTACAACTTCTTGAGCAGGAACCTCTTCAGCTGATCCCTCTGAATGAACCTTATCTGGTGGATCAACAACAACGACATTGATGAAATTGATTGATGCATAATGCATTTCATCTATTTTATCAGAATTTCTGTGATATTGTCTTTTTCCATGTCCTTGATGAGAAATTGCCTTTTATTGATTTGATCCCTCAGGAACTTCTTGATGAACTGTAATTTGGAGGGAATCTCCTGATACTTTGGCTCTTCGTTCCTCTTGAGGCTTCTTCCCTAATCGAGAGAAGACTAGCCTTCTCTGAGGAGGGGATTGATGATTTGAAAAAGTCCCCAGTCTAGTGGACTGGGGATGTTCCTATTGTTCTCACTCAACTCCTCGAATCCTATTTGTTGATTCTGAGGGTTGGGTTAAAAGATTCCCCAGTCTGGCAAGTTGGAGTGGTTCTTGACATGCTATATTTGAGACATTCTTAAAATCTTTCCTAATCTTTTGGACCATAGTTCGGAAATTAGCTGGATGCATCAATCAACATCCACTTTTATCACCTGGATCAAAAGACCATTAGATGATTTCTGACACTTCTGTCACTTGATGATGTGCTTACTCTATACAAGAGGCCTATTCAATATTCTCATTTTCTTGATGCAGGAGTAATTCAACAACTTTTTCTCTGTATTCTTTATTTTTAGAAGAACTAGTTGAGGCCTGTTCTTGGGAAAGATTTTGATTACAAACAAAACCCATTTACTGTAGCCGGCCATGGGAAATAACATTGCATGAGACCATTTTCAGTGGGCTTTGCTGACTGGAGAGTACAGTGAAATTTAGTGCTCCATGAACACCCCATCCTCTGATATGAATACCAGATGGGGCATTAGCAATTAACTAGTGAAATCTTCTTAGTGTGCTAAGTCATGAACGCTGAAGGGCTCTCTATTGCTTTTCAGCATTCAGATATCGAGAGACTGATAGAGATACCAAATCAATCTGACATTGTAACCCTTCTATTATCTTAACATGATTTTCATATTCATCATAAGATAATAATTTCTTTTTCAACTGAAAAAGAGTTTTCCATATGTTGAGATGAATGTCATCAATCCCATCTTCCGTCAACATCTCTGGAATGTCATACTGAGAGTCAGCCAAAGGCCAAAACAATACTGGCACTTCACCTTTCACGATTTGTTTTCTCATATTCAGAATTTTCTATTTATCATTTAATGAAGATTCTTCTACCTTTTTTGACCAGAGCTGGTGCTTCCTTGTTGCTTCATTGGATTCAACAGGATTGGAAGAGAATTCACTGATCAAACTAGAAGATGAATGACCCAGGGGAGGTTCAGAGAATGACCTACACCCTGGGATATCTTCTGATTGAGAAAGTATTTCACCTGCTAATGATAAATCCTCAGACATGACTAGCTTCACATTTGCAAGTGCCTCAAGATAAAAGGGATTTCTCATCACTACATTGTCTGTTAGAGTATTTTTCAGGCAATGTGCATCACTACTGCGGAGAGGACTTTCATAGTAAAATTCATCATCTTGGGGAGGACCATCATGGTGGGTTATAACAAAAGATGAGATCTCTTGATCCTTAGTCTTCTGGCCACACAGAGGGTTATTGTAGCTCTCATCTGAAGATGAAACTTCAAGATCGACCAAACTGTCATGAAGCAAGACTTCATGAGGAAGTGTCTGTTGAAGACCTTGGGAATTAATGTTCCCACTATTGGTAAATTAGGGAGTAGAATCTTAGATTCCAATAGATAATTATCTAAGGGCTTCAAGAACTCCAGCATCTAGCAAGGCCATGTTACAGATTGGCCTTTGAATTCTTGATTTTTCCGGGCGGGTCTTCTTCTTAGATGCCCTATTACTCAATTTGGTAGGTTTATGTACCTTCTTAGGATAAATTATTAGGTTAGGCTGATTATCTCCGCTCAAACCTGGTGTATGTGCCTAACATGGTTGTCCGAATGATATGGGAGAGTACGCC
Source organism: Viscum album (assembly GCA_963277665.1). Taxonomy (NCBI): domain Eukaryota; kingdom Viridiplantae; phylum Streptophyta; class Magnoliopsida; order Santalales; family Viscaceae; genus Viscum; species Viscum album. Next base: position 1,703,027,300 of record OY728143.1, on the reverse strand, counting down.
CCACAACCCTCTTGGAGAGGAACAGATGTGTGTGTCTGTTCCAGAGTGAACTATTGATGTGTCACTCCACTGGTAGGGATAGATTTATGTGTCTTTCCATGAGATGCTATTGAAGCTGTTATAATATCCTGGCACGCATCCAGAATATGAGCAGGGATTTTCATCTGCTCTTTCACCATCGACAAAATGTGCTTGGTGACTTAAGCAGCCGGAACAGGGATATACGCCCATTTCATTCTTGGAGTAGGTGTTTGTTCCTACTGATGTTATTAATATTTTCATGACTTATTAAATACTCACTTTACTAATTTTATATGAAATGTGCATAATTTGTGTGAAATATTAATGTTTTAATATTAAGTATAATTTTTGAGCATTTTTAGAAGTCGTCCAGTTGAGTCAGTTTACTATTTTAATAATAACTATCACTATACTGATCAAAATTGTGTGTTTCTTGTTTTTTAGGATTCTATTTTAAATATAAAATATTTAATTTGAAGGTACCATGATCCAATTCTGCCATTTAAAGGGTCATATGGTCCTCACAAACAAGACCAAAGAATCCGTGAAGAAACTGGACTATTCATGAAGATTGATTTACTAGGCTACATGAAGAAGTCCAAATTCTATTATTCTCCAACATAGTTTGGGGGACAATTCAAAGAGTCTTTTATAAAAAATTTACGGCCCAAATCTAAGAACAAGGGGCCCAAATGATTCTTTACAATCCAGCCCACCATTCTGGCCGAGAATTACAATCAGTATAGTATTCATGACATATCTCATGATGTAAGCATAAAATATAGCTGAGATTTTTTAGTGTGAGAAAGGAGATATAGTAGGACGACTTTGTTGAATAAACCATTCGGATTTTAAGGCATCATAATATTCAAAAACCCTTTCACATTCTGGACTTCAAAAAGACTGAATTGAAATGGACAATTTTAATTTGTTTAATCAACCGGCCATAACTTTTGATACTTAAGTTAAATTGGCACCAAATTTTCATAGTAGTCGGAAGACTTTATTATCTACAACTTTGAAGAAGGATATTGCTCGAGATTCAGCTGTCTTGATGTCCATATCTATGATCCAAGTGGAGGGGTATTTCTGGAATGTAAACAGTCCACCACCTTGGGCTATAAATACATCCCCTCCTCTCCTTTCAAAAGGGTTGGCATTTCAGAAGAGAGGAGAACATATTGGAACTACCAAATCCTTGCCAAAGGCTTGTTAGTATCTTCAATACTCATATTTTCACTTGAGAGTCATTTCATCCTCTCTTTGTTTTCACTTACTTTCGTGTTCTTCGTTTTTGTAATTTTGTAAGTCCTTTCTTTTATAATTCTGTTTTAATGAAAGTTTCTTCTTCAATATATCTTATTATCATCCACCTTATATATTTTAATATTTATGTTCTTAAAATAGTTTAAATTCAGTTGAATCCCCTTCCCTTCTTTTTCTTCCTCATTCAATCGAAAGTTTGTTTTTAATTATCGTCATTGTTCGTGTGTGTGTGTCGACGTACAACTCTTTTCTTATCCCTTTATTTTTCTTCTCTTCTGAATTTATAATCATTATAATTATAACCAGATTATTAAACACCCAAATGGATGATTAAATCTCTCATTGGGTTGAGTTATAATTCGGGGATGTTATGTGATTGAGAGTTTTGCTCGATGAGTATTCTTTAAAATAATATTGTGTATGTTAAACTTAATATGTCACAGATTAATGATATTTTTTGATTAAAAAGTGGTTTCCATGGATTATTGGAACCATAAATACACTACAATAAATAATTTTTGATTGAGATTAGAACCCTAATTTAAGTTAAGGCTTGGCTTAAAGCCTTAACACTTAGGAATTCAAATCAATGTCAGCTTATGACATGGGTGTTAATTTAATGCAATACAAAGTAAGGCTCAAGGATATCACAAGCTTAACTCCCCAATAATTAACTCACCCCAATCTTTATCAATTTGTTAAATCAAACATCATCCATAAATTATTTTATAAGCTCTTCAAACCAACCCCCCAATCAGAATACAATTAACTAAAAACAAATGACTATTATAAAGTATCATCGCCGAGGATTCGACATGAGTACTGCTATACACATTAGCAGAGCACCGGAACCTTGAACGGTCGATAGGCGACAATCGACCGTGCGTTTCAAATGGCCCCGTTTCCGGGGATGGTGCTTTAATTATTCCTTAGTTTCTGGTTATTTTAATAAAAAACCAAAAAAAAAAATTTTTAAAAAAAATTGAAAAAAAACCCATCTTCCTCTTTCTTCCAAAATCTCTCTGAATGCCCCGTAGTCTTCCAAACAATCCATCGGATTTGTTTGACCCTAAAATTGAGGGAACACTTTGCCAACTTAGGAGGAACATCAGAGATACTCAAATAATTCAAGAATCAGTCCTCATCCAACCAGTTGAATTTGAAATGGCCAATCCTAGGGAACAAACACTTAAAGAACTCACTACCCCTGATATGAATTACCAACCTCTTGGTATTCAATATCCAAACATAGAGGCTGACTTCGAACTCAAATCGGGTTTGATTCATCTTCTTCCTCATCTCCACGGGCTAGCCGGCGAGGATCCACATCTCCTCCTTAAAGAGTTCCAAGTGGTGTGCTCTACCATGAAGCCTCAAGGGGTTTCTGAAGAACAAATCAAACTTCGAGCATTCCCTTTCTCCCTAGCTAACACTGTTAAGTCATGACTCTACTACCTTTCTCCTGGTTCCATAACCACATGGAATGACATGAAGCGATTATTCTTAGAGAAAATCTTTCCTGCTTCTCGTACTGCTTCTATCCAAAAGGAAATAAGTGGTATCCGTCAATTCCCAAGTGAATCACTCCATGAGTACTGGTAGAGGTTCAAAAATCTTGTTGCAACCTGCCCACACAACAAAATTCCTGACCAGCTCTTGATCTAATACTTCTATGAGGGGTTATTGGCTATGGAGATAAATCTCATTGATGCCGCAAGTGGCGGTGCTCTTGTTGATAAAACTCCTGCAGCTGCAAGAGATCTCATAAGTAACATGGCTGAAAACACACAACAATTCCATACTCGAGCACATGCTCAAGTCAAACAAGCCCAAGATAATCAATCAATTGAGCCGAACAAGATGAACGAGTGGATGAGTGATCTTACAAGTCTTGTGTAACAACTAGTTGTGGCTACAAAATCTAAAACCTCGTCTTCTCCACAATCAATGTTTCCTGGACCTAACAAAAACTATGCAATCTGCAACTCTCCATCTCATCCAACAGACACATGACCACAACTTCAAGAGGATCAATCCGATTCATCTGGACCAATGGAGCTCAATGCATCATATGCTCAGCGGAACACCAATCCTCAACTATCAGGTCAGTTTGTTAGAAACTTCAACCAACCTCACTATGAGCCCTTATCTTCTTCCTATAAGCAAGGCCTGAGGTATGGTAATCCCATCTCTCATCCCCCTCAATTCCCTCCTCAAAACCCAAACCAGTTTCAATATGGTCATTGTGTTGGTAACTTCCAACAACCTTATCCTTTTGTCCCTCAACCTCAAAGGATCAATCCTCCTCTTCCTCCTCCTGGATTCCACTATCCTAGTGAGACTTCCCAATTCTCAAACCTATTCAATCGCTTTCCCAAGAACCAAAATCAAGGTAATCCCAATCTGGGTCAAGCCTCTTCTTCCAAGAAACCATGGGAAAGTGTTGTAGAAGATCTTTCCTCTTTCACCCGTTCCAGCCTTAAAAATATTGAAACCCAAATTGGTCAACTTGCATCCCACCTATGTCAGCAGCAACCATCCAATTCTTCCCAACTTCCAGCTCAACCATTACCCAACCCCAAGGGTAATGTAAGTGCAATTGCACTTAGATCAGTAAATCAACTTGCTATGCCTCAAGATAAATACTCAAACCCGACTTTGAATGTTGACCTAGAAAATGAAAAGAAATAGAAAATTGAAATGGAACCTGAATCCATTCCCTCACCTCCTTCCATTCCACTTAGGAATCCAATTCCTTTTCCTCAAGCTGTTTCTAAACCAAGGAAGTCCTTTGAACCCGATCCTGAAATGATCGACATGTTTAGACGTATTAAAGTCAACATTCCCTCTTAGATTCCATAAAACAAATTCCTATGTATGCCAAGTTTCTTAAGGATTTGTGTACCCACAAGAGGCAACTAAGGACCTTCGAAAATGTTTCCACCCAACAGTCTATTCCCATAAAGTACAAATATCTAGAGACCTTTATGGTTCCATGCCAAATTGGATGTTCGAATTTCGATGATGCACTCATAGACCTAGGAGCCTCAATTAATGTCATGCCCAAATACATATTCTCCATCCTTGGTCTAGGTCCTTTACACCCAACGGGTGTTGTCATTCAATTAGCCAATCGAAGCACAGTTATCCTGAGGGAATAATTGAGGATGTCCTTGTCAGAGTCAATGATCTTATCTTCCCAGCTGATTTCTATGTCCTTGAAATGGAAGGTGAGACGAACTCCTATCGATCTCCCATAATTATAGGAAGGCCATTCCTCATGACTACGAGAACCAAGATTGATGTCTATTCTGGCATCTTATCCATGGAATTCGGTGACCAACTCGTCAAATTGAACATTTTCCAAGCCATGCGATACCCATCTGAGGACCACTCTTTATTCTCAATCAATGCTTCTAAGGACATTTCAAAGAGTCAATTGAACCCCATTCCATCATGTTCATCATGTTCTGATGATAAAGGATCTTGTGAAATCTGCATCATGATTAACCAAGTCATAAATGGTGAAGTTGATGTGGACCTCTCATTCATAGACTCCATCAATCTAGAGGAACATGAAAACTCTCTTGAATCCCACATCAACTCTGATCTCTACTGCTCCACCTTGGACAGTACTATGGAAAATGAATCTGAAGCAACTGAAATCCCTTCATCCATTCCTGAGATGTCTAACCCACAAATAAAAGATGAGACAGATCTGAAACCTCTTCCTGAACACCTGAAATATGCATTCCTCTTCCATGATCACTCATATCCTGTCATTATCTGTGCCACACTTACTGAAACTGAGGAGTCCAAACTTGTTCAAGTGTTAGAGGAAAAAATCCTTAGTTTGGACCCTAGATGACATACCAAGAATCAACCCTGCCCTTTGCATGCATCACATCCATCTGGAAGAGTCATCCAAACCAATTAGACAACCACAAAGAAGACTCAATCCACTCATACTTGAGGTAGTTAGGGAAGAGATCATCAAGCTTCTTCAAGTTGGTATTATCTACAGAATTTCTGATAGTGAATGGGTTAGTCCAATTAAAGTTGTACCTAAGAAGGGTGGGATAACTGTTGTCACAATTGAACATGGAGAGGTAGTCACAACTCGAGTAAAGAATAAATGGCGTGTGTGCATCGACTATAGGAAATTGAATGTTGAAACCCGAAAAGATCACTACCCTCTTCCATTCCTTGATAAAATTCTAGAATGATTGGCCAGAAAGTCACACTATTTCTTTCTTGATGGATACACCGGCTATTTTCAAATCCCGATCTCACCTCAAGATCAAGAAAAGACTAATTTCACATGCCCCTTTGGAACATATGCATATAGAAGAATACCTTTTGGACTTTGCAATACTCCTGCAACATTCCAGAGGTGTATGATGAGTATCTTTTTAAAATTCATTGAACACTGCATGGAAGTCTTCATGGATGACTTCACCATTTATGGTGAGTCATTTTTATCTTTTTTGAATTCCCTCTCCCTAGTCCTTCAAAAGTGTGTCAAGTGTAACCTTGTGTTAAATTATGAAAAATGTCACTTCATGGTTGCAAATGGGATTGTTCTAGGGCACATAATTTCAAAAGATGGTATTGAATTCGATCCTGCCAAAATTTAAGTGATCTAATCACTTCCTCCACCCACTTATGTTAGAGACATCCGTTCATTCCTTGGTCATGCTGGTTTCTATCGGAGATTCATCCATAACATCAGTAGGATTGCCCTCCCACTCACTCGGTTTCTCCAAAATGATGTCACTTTCCATTTTGATAAGGTTTTCAAGAGAGCCTTCATTGAACTCAAAACTGCTCTTACATCTGCCCCGATAATCCAACCCCCAGATTCGTCCATACCCTTTGAGTTAATGTGTGATGCTTCTGATAGATCCGTTGGGGATGTTCTTGGTCAAAGAAAAAAAAAATTCCTCATGTCATCTATTATTCCTCAAAAACATTGGATGAAACTCAATATCACTACACTGTGACTGAAAAGGAAATTTTAGAAGTGCTTATTTCATTAGATAAATTTCGGTCCTATCTCTTAGGTCCCAAAATCATCATCTTCATAGACCATTCTGCTATAAAGTTCTTACTCAAGAAAAGTGATTCCAAACCGAGGATAATAAGATGGATCCTAATGCTCCAAGAGTTTGACCTTGAAATCAAAGATAGACCTGGAAAAGAAAACCCTATGGTTGATCACTTGAGTAGAATTTCTAATTCTTCTCATTCAGAAATCATTGATCCTGAATTCCCCATTGAGAACCTTTCGTCTCTCACTCCAAAGTTACCATGGTATGCCCCAGCTGTAAATTATTTGGTTTCTGGTGTTTTTCCTGAAAATTTTTCAAAAGAACAAAAAATGAAGTTGAAAAGTGATTCAAAATACTATTTTTGGGAAGAAAATAAACTTTGGGAAAATGGGGATGACATGGTAATAATGAGATGTGTCGATGAAAATGAACATTCTTCCATATTAGAATTATGTCACTCACTTCCCAGAGGTGGCCACTTTGGACCACAAAGGACCACCCGAAAGGTCCTAGACTTTGGATTCTTCTGGCCTTCACTCTTTAAGGACTCACATGATTTCTGTCAATCATGTCCCACTTGCCAAAAGTTTGGCACAATTTCCAAGAAAAATGAAATGCTCCAAAATCCTTTAATTTTCTGTGAGGTCTTCGATGTTTGGGGTATCAATTTCATGGGACCATTTCCCCCTTCCAATGGATTCTCATACATTCTTCTTGCGGTCGATTGTGTTTCAAGGTGCGTTGAGGCTAAACCCACTCGGAAGGATGATGCTCATACTGTTAGTGAGTTCTTAAAGACCCACATCTTCCAAAGATTTGGTACACCAGCTACCTTGATCAGTGACTTAGGAACCCATTTTTGTAATAGAACCATGGAATCTCTTCTGAAAAAGAATGGGGTTGTACATAAAACTTCAACTGCATATCACCCCCAAACAAATGGCATGGATGAACTTTGTAATAGAGAAGTGAAAAGAGTGCTTGAGAGAATTGTAAAACCCACCAGAAAAGACTCGCCTGAAAGAATTGGCGAAGCACTTTGGGCTTATCAAACTGCCTATAAAACACCCATTGGGATGTCTCCTTTTAGGCTAGTTTTTGGTAAAGCATGTCATCTACCAGTTGAAATCCAACATAAGTCGTTTTGGGATGTGTAAACATGTAATTTTGATATTGAAAATTCCGGTGAAGAAAGATTTTTTCAATTAGCTGAACTGGAGGAGCTTCGACTTGATTCTTATGGGAATTCTAATTCTATAAAGAAAAATCTAAGGCACTCCATGATAAAAACATCCTAAGAAAGGTATTTCATGAAGGTGAAAAGGTAATGATCTTCAAATATCGATTTTGGATTCACCCAGGTAATCTTAATTCTCGTTGGGAAGGTCCTTTTTTTATTACTAATGTTTACCCATTTGGTGCAGTGCAAGTCCAAGACCCTTCTTCTAAAAGGACATTCACGGTTAATGGACATCCATTAAAGCATCACCATGAGAGGATGCACAATACTGGATCAACATTGACTTCCACTGGATCCCCAACTTCTCTAGCTGACCTACCACTAGATAGAGATGGAAACCCACCAAATCTAAACCTGGTGGAACCTCTTTCCCCTTAACTCTCTCTCTATCTCTTCCTATCTCTACCTCTTTCTTCTTGTTCCTCTCTCTTTCAGTTTTTTTTACCACTTTCTTTATCAAAACCTTTCTTTTCACTTTTTCTTTTGTGTGGGTGTATCTTTATAAAAACACAAAAACAAATAAAAACTTTAAAGCCAAAAAAACACAATAACTTAAAAAAATAAAAAAAAGAGTCATGCTTACTCACCATAGAGTTTTGAGATTTTGTCCAACTATTTTGAGGATTTAATAGACATGTTTTCAACTCAAAAATTTTGTATTTTCATCGTGACTTTGGATAAAGAATAGTGTGTCAAAACCAACAAATTTTGAATGCTCAATTTTTTATTTAGAAAATGATTTTCCCCAACCGTGAGAACAAACATTTGCTTTCATGCCAAGGACACCTATGGCCATATTTTCAAAATTAGTGTTTTCACCCCCATTTGTGAGTCTTGAGTTTGTAGACCTTCAAGCTGAATTTCCTGCCTTAATGTGCAATAATCTGATAAAGGCATTTTCTGAACCACATGAGAATCACAATAGCCAAATAGCCTCCCATTTCCTTTACATTAATCCTCCTTTTGAAAGCCCCTTCGAGCCTATGAAAACCTTTTCTTTGATATCCACATTACAAGCCCAATACCTTTTCCCACCCAATATCAACATGGATTTTCATTGCATATTTTTTTTTGAAATTTATGTGTGGGGGGAATGGATTTCATTATTTGGGTACCCTATTATTGATTTTCAATGAGTTATCATCTTATTGAGGGAAAGAATCCATTTTAGTGTTGGGGAGAGGTTGTCATTCAGTGTGTTTTGGGGAATGTAATGTACTTCCATTTATGTAATTTTGTAAATGTTTATGACAAGTGTTCAAAAAAAATCAAAAATGATGAAAGAAATCAAACAAAAATTCAAAAATTGGTTGTGTCTTGGGTAGGTCAAAAATCACTTTTTCTCAACCTTTGATCTTGCTATAACTATTACAATTAGTGTCATGAGGAGATCAAACATGGGTTGGGATATGAGTGTGATATCTGTTTCAAGGTAAACTTTCGAAAAAACAAAGAAAAAAAGAAAAAAAAGAACATATTCATTATATTATTATATCATTGGGATAAGATTTTTGGTTTGTAAATATTTCATCTTCTCATCCCCTTCATATTTTCTTCCTCTATTGTGTCTTTATTCACACAATCATTCCCTTGTAAATATGTGTTTTCATTTCCTTCCATGTTTTATTTCAAAAAAATGTGCATTGTTTTTCTATGTTGGTATTTTAACCCTCTTATTCTCTATCTTGGACATTATATTCCTACCATACCATAGCCATAGAAAAACCCCTTCGAAAAAACTCTTGATTTTTGAGCCCTTTGGATAGGGAGTGGAAGTTGAGAGCTCTTACAAACTCTAAGATATTTACTTTTTGTTGGTGAAAGAGTGAACCTCCACAAATGAATTTTATCATTTGGAGAGGTGTGAGTTTTGAGTGTCCACATTTGCCATTTCTAAATTTGAGCATGGAAAAAATGAATTAGTTTTGAAACATTGTTTCTGTAACAACTTGTGATGGAATTCAAAATAGATAAGTGAAATAGTCTAAACCTCCCCTGATTGGATAAAACAAAATTTTAATATTTGTTGGTGAGTAAAAATGATTTTGTCATGTTTTTATATTTGTTGCACATGAGGACATGAACAAGAATAAGTGTGGGTAAGTTGGTGTTATTAATATTTTCATGACTTATTAAATACTCCCTTCACTGATTTTATATGAAATATGCATAATTTGTGTGAAATATTAATGTTTTAATATTAAGTATAATTTTTGAGCATTTTTAGAAGTCGTCCAATTGAGGCATTTTACTGTTTTAATAATATCTATCACTATAATGATCCAAATTGAGTAGTTATTGTTTTTTAGGATTCTACTTTAAATATACAACATTTCATTTGAAGGTACTATGATCCAATTCTGCCATTTGAAGGGTCATATGGTCCTCACAAACAAGACCAATGAATCTGTGGAGAAACTAGACTATTCATGAAGATTGATTTACTGAGCTACATGCAGAAGTCCAAATTCTATTATTCTCCACTATAGTTCGGGGGACAATGCAATGTGTCTTGTATAAAAATTTTAGGGCCAAATATAAGAACAAGGGGCCCAAATGATGCTTTAAAATCCAGCCCACCATTCTGGATGAGAATTAAAATCAGTATAGTATTACTTACATATATCATTATATAAGCATCCAATAGAGCTGCGATTTTTCAGTGTGAAATAGGAGATATAGGCGGCAGACTTTGTTGAATAAACAATTCGGATTTGAAGGCATCAAAATATTCAAAAACCCTTTCACATTCTGGACTTCAAAAAGACTGGATTGAAATGGACAGTTTTACTTTGTTTACTCAACCGGACATAACATTTGATCCTTAAGTAAAAATGACTCCAAATTTTGAGAGTAGTCGGACGAATTTATTATCTACAACTTTGAAGAAGGATATTGCTAGGGATTCGGCTTTCTTGATGTCCATATCTGCGAGACAAGTGGAGGGGTATTTCTGGAATGTAAACAGTCCACCACCTTGGGTTATAAATACATCCCCTCCTCTCCTTTCAAAAGGGTTGGAATTTCAGAAGATAGGAGAACATATTGGCACGACCAAAGCCTTGAAGAAGGCTTGGTAGGATCTTCCATACTCAGGTTTTCACTTGAGAGTCCTTTCCTCTCTTTGTTTTCACTTACATTCGTGTTCTTCATTTTTGTAATTTTGTAAGTCCTTTCTTTTGTAATTTTGTTTTAATGAAAGTTTATTCTTAAATACCTCTTATTATCATCCACCTTCTATAGTTTAATATTTATGTTCTTAAAATAGTTTAAATTCAGTTGAATCCCCTTCCCTTCTTTTTCTTCCTCATTCAATCTAAAGTTTGTTTTTAATTATCATCGTTGTTAGTGTGTGTGTGTCGACGTACCACTCTTTTCTTATCCCTTTATTTTTCTTCTCTTCTTAATTTATAAATATTATAAATATAACCAGATTATTAAACACCCAAATGGATGAGTAAATCTCTCATTGGGGTGAGTTATAATTCGGGGACAGTAAGTGATTGAGAGTTTTGCTCGATGAGTATTCTTTAAATTAATATTGTGTATGTTAAACTTAATATGTCACGGATTAATGATATGTTTTGTTTAACAAGTGGTTTCCATGGATTATTGGAACCATAAATACACTACCATAAATAAGTTTTGATTGAGATTAGAACCCTAAGTTAAGTTAAGGCTTGGATTAAAGCCTTAACACTTAGTAATTCCAATCAATGTCAACTTATGACATGGGTGTTAATTTAATGCAATACAAAGTAAGGCTTAAGGATTTCACAAGCTTAACTCCCCAATAATGAACTCACCCCAATATTTATAAATTTGTTAAATCAAACATCATCCATAAATTATTTCATAAGCTCTGCAAACAAACCCCCAATAAGAATACAATTAACTAAAAATAAACGACTATTACAAAGTATCATCACTGAGGATTCGACCCAAGTGTTGCTATACACATTTGCAGAGCACCAAAACCTTGACCGGTCGATAGGTGACAATCGGCCGTGAATTTCAAATGGCGCCGTTTCCAGGGATGGTGCTTTAATTATTCGTTAGTTTCTGTTTAATGTAATAAAAAACCAAAAAAAAACAAAATTTTAAAAAGAAATTGAAAAATAACCAAAGAAAACCCCATCTTCATCTTTCTTCCAAAATCTCTCTGAATTCCCCGTAGTCTTCCAAACAATCCCTCGGATTTGTTTGACCCTGAAATTGAGGGAACACTTCGCCAACTTAGGAGGAACATCAGAGATACTCAAATAATTCAAGAATCAGTCGTCATCCAACCAGTTGAATTTGAAATGGCCAATCCTAGGGAACAAACACTTAAAGAACTCGATGCCCCTGATATGAATTACCAAACTCTTGGTATTCAATATCCAAACATAGAGGCTGAATTCGAACTCAAATTGGGTTTGATTCATCTTCTTCCTCATTTCCACAGGCTAGCCGGTGAGGATCCACATCTCTACCTTAAAGAGTTCCAAGTGGTGTGCTCTACCATGAAGCCTCAAGGGGTTTCTGAATAACAAATCAAACATCGAGCATTCCCTTTCTCTCTAGCTGGCATTGCTATGTCATGGATCTAATACCTTCCTCATGTTTCCATAACCACATGGAATGACATGAAGCGACTATTCTTAGAGAAATTCTTTCCTACTTCTCGTACTACTTCTATCCGAAAGGAAATAATTGGTATCCATCAATTCCCAAGTGAATCACTCCATGAGTACTGGGAGAGGTTCAAAAGGCTTGTTGCAACCTACCCACACCACCAAATTCCTGACCAACTCTTGATCCAATACTTCTATGAGGGGTTATTGGCTATGGAGAGAACTCTCATTGATGCCGCAAGTGGTGGTGCTCTTGTTGATAAAACTCCCACAGCTGCAAGAGATCTCATAAGTAACATGGTTGAAAACACACAACAATTCCATACTAGAGCACATGATCAAGTAAAACAAGCCCAAGATAATCAATCAATTGAGCCGAACAAGATGACTGAGTGGATGAGTGAACATACAAGTCTTGTGCGACAACTAGATGTGGCTACAAAATCTCTAAACTCGTCTTCTCTACAATCAATGTTTCATGGTCGTATCAAAAACTGTGGAATATGCAACTCTCCATCTCATCCAACAGACACATTTCCACAACTTCAAGAGGATCAATTTGATTCATCTGGACCAATGGAGCTCAATGCAGCATTTGCTCAGCGGAACACCAATCATCAACTATCATGTCAGTTTGCTAGAAACTTCAACCAACCTCACTCTAAGCCCTTCTCTTCTTCCTATAACGAAGGTCTGAGGTATGGTAATCCCATCTCTCATCCCCCTCAATTCCTTCCTCAAAACCCAAACCAGTTTCAATATGGTCATGGTGTTGGTAACTTCCAACCACCTTATCCTTTTGTCCCTCAACCTCAAAGGATCAATCCTCCTCTTCCTCCTCCTGGATTCTACTATTCTAGTGAGACTTACCAATTCTAAAACCAATTAAATCACTTTCCCAAGAACCAAAATCAATGTAATCCTTATCCAGAACAAGCCTCTTATTCCAAGAAATCATGGGAAAGTTCTATAGAAGATCTTGCCTCTTTCACCCGTTCCAGCCTTAAAAATATTGAAACCCAAATTGGTCAACTTGCATCCCACCTAAGTCAACAGCAACCATCCAATTATTACAAATTTCTAGCTACTCCATTACCCAACCACAAGGGTAATGTAAGTGCAATTTCACTTAGATCAGGAAAGCAACTTGCTATGCCTCAAGATAAATCCCCAAACCCTCCTTTGAATGTTGACCTAGAAAATGAAAAGAAAAAGAAAATTGAAAATGAACATGAATCCATTCCCTCACCTCCTTCCATTCTACTTAGGAATCTAATTCCTTTTCCTCAAACTATTTCTAAACCAAGGAAGTCCTCTGAACCCAATCCTGAAATGATCGACATGTTTAGACGTGTTGAAGTCAACATTCCCCTCTTAGATTCCATAAAACAAATTCCTAAGTATGCCATGTTTCTTAAGGAGTTGCGTACCCACAAGAGGCAACTTAGGACCTCTGAAAATGTTTCCACCCAGCAGTATATTCCCATAAAGTGAAAATATCTAGGGACCTTTACGGTTCCATGCCAAATTGGATGTTCGAACTTTGATGATGCACTCATAGACCTAGGAGCCTCAATTAATGTCAGGCCCAAATCCATATTCTCCAACCTTGGTCTAGTTCCTCTACACCCAACGGGTACTGTCATTCAATTAGGCAATCAAAGCACAACTAGTCCTGAGGGAATAATTGAAGATGGCCTTGTCAGAGTCAATGATCTTATCTTCCATGTTGATTTCTATGTCCTTGACATGGAAGGTGAGACGAACTCATCTCGATCTCCTGTAATTCTAGGAAGGCTATTCCTCATGACTACGAGAACCAAGATTGATGTCCATTCTAGCATCTTATCCATGGAATTAGGTGACCAATTGGTCAAATTCAACATTTTCCAATCCATGTGATACCCATATGAGGACCACTCTGCATTCTCAATCCATGCTTCTAAGGACATTTCAAAGAGTCATTTGAACCCCATTCCATCATGTTCATCTTGTTCTGATGATAAAGGATCTTGTGAAATCTGCACCATGATTAACCCAGTCATAAATGGTGATGTTGATGTGGACCTCTCATTCATAGACTCCATCAATCTAGAGGAACTTGAAAACTCTCTTGAATACCACGTCAACTCTGATCTCTACTGATCCACCTTGGAAAATACTAAGGAAAATGAATCTGAAGCAAATGAAATCCCTTCATCCATTCCTGAGATGTCTAAACCACAAATAAAAGATGAGATAGATCTAAAACCTCTTCCTGAACACCTGAAATATGCAATCCTCTTCCATGATCACTCATATCCTTTAATTATCTGTGCCACACTTACTGAAACCGAGGAGTCCAAACTTGTTCAAGTATTAGAGGAAAACAAAAAAGCCTCAGTTTGGACCCTAGATGATATACCAGGAATCAACCCTACCCTTTGCAAGCATCACATCCATCTGGAAGAGTCATCCAAACCAATTAGACAACCATAAAGAAGACTCAATCCACTCATACATGAGGTAGTTATGGAAGAGATCACCAAGCTTCTTCAAGATGGTATTATCTACCCAATTTCTGATAGTGAATAGGTTAGTCCAATTAAAGTTGTACCTAAGAAGGGTGGGATAACTTTTGTAACAAATGAACATGGAGATGTAGTCACAACTTGAGTGAAGAATAAATGGCGTGTGTGCATCGACTATAAGAAATTGAATGTTGAAACCCGAAAATATCACTACCCTCTTCCATTCCTTGATCAAATGCTAGAAAGATTGTCCGGAATGTCACACTATTTCTTTCATGATGGATACACCGACTATTTTCAAATCCCAATCTCACCTCAAGATCAAGAAAGGACTACTTTCACATGCCCCTTTGGAACATATGCATATAAAAGAATGCCTTTTGGACTTTGCAATGCTTTTTCAACATTCCGGAGGTGTATGATGAGTATCTTTTCAGAATTCATTGAACACTTCATGGAAGTCTTCATGGATGACTTCACCATTTATGGTGAGTCATTTAAATCTTGTTTGAAATCACTCTCTCTAGTCCTTCAAAAGTGTTTCAAGTGTAACCTTGTGTTAAATTTTGAAAAATGTCACTTCATGGTTGCAAATGGGATTGTTCTAGGGCACATAATTTCAAAAGATGGTATTGAAGTCGATCCTGCCAAAATTGAAGTGATCCAATCACTTCCTACACCCACTTCTGTTTGAGAAATTCGTTCATTCCTCGGTCATGCCGGTTTCTATCGGAGATTCATCCATAACTTCAATAGGATTTCCCTTCCACTCACTCGGTTGCTAAAAAATGATGTCACTTTCCATTTTGATGAGGTTTGCAAGAGAGC
This sequence comes from Viscum album, assembly GCA_963277665.1. Classification (NCBI taxonomy): domain Eukaryota; kingdom Viridiplantae; phylum Streptophyta; class Magnoliopsida; order Santalales; family Viscaceae; genus Viscum; species Viscum album. The sequence goes on along the minus strand of OY728143.1, from coordinate 1,703,011,768 downwards.
CTTCATTGAACTCAAAACTTCTCTTACATCTTCCCCGATAATCCAACCCCCAGATTGGTCCATACCCTTTTAGTTAATGTGTTATGATTTTGATAGATCCGTTGGGGCTGTTCTTGGTCAATGAAGAAAAAAAATTCCTCATGTCATCTATTATGCCTCCAAAACATTGGATGAACCTCAATATTACTACATGTTGACTAAAAAGGAACTTCTAGCAGTGGTTTTTCCCTTAGATAAATTCTGGTCCTATCTCTTAGGTTCCAAATTTATCATCTTCACAGACCATTCTGCTATTAAGTTCTTACTCAAGAAAAGTGATTCCAAACCGAGGCTTATAAGATGGATCCTAATGCTCCAAGAGTTTAACCTTGAAATCAAAGATAGACCAGGAAAAGAAAAATCTGTGGCTGATCACTTGAGTAGAATTTCTAATTCTTTTCATTCATAAATCATTGATCTTGAATTCCCCATTGAGAACTTTTTGTCTCTCACTCCAAAGTTACCATGGTATGCCCCAACTGTAAATTATTTGGTTTCTAGTGTTTTTCCTGAAAAGTTTTCAAAATAAATAAAAATGATGTTGAAACGTGATTCAAAATACTATTTTTGGGAAGAAAATAAACTTTGGAAAACAGGGGCTGGCATGGTAATAAAGTGATGTGTCGATGAAAATGAAAATTCTTCCATATTAGAATTATGTCACTCACATCCTGGAGGTGGCCACTTTGGACCACAAAAGACCTCCCGAAAGGTCCTAGACTCTGGATTATTCTGGCCTTCACTCTTCATGGACTCACATGATTTCTGTCAATCATGTCCCACTTGCAAAAAGTTTGGCACATTTTCCAAGAGAAATGAAATGCCCCAAAAGCCTTTAATTTTCTATGAGGTCTTCGATGTTTGGGGTATCGATTTCATGGGACCATTTCCCAATCCAATGGATTCTCATGCATTCTTTTGCAGTCGATTATGTTTCAAGGTGGGTTGAGGCCAAACCGACTAGGAAGGATGATGCTCATACTGTTAGTGAGTTCTTAAAGACCCACATCTTCCAATGATTTGGAACACCACGTGCCTTGATCAGTGACTTAGGAACCCATTTTTGTAATAGAACCATGGAATATCTTCTGAAAAAGAATGGGGTTGTACATAAAAATTAAACTGCATATCACCCACAAAAAAATGGCATGGCTAAACTTTCTAATAGAGAAGTGAAAAGAGTGCTTGAGAGAATTGTAAAACCCACCAGAAAAGACTCGCCTAAAAGACTTGGTGAAGCACTTTGGGCTTATCGATCTGCCTATAAAACACCCATTGGGATGTCTCCTTTTAGGCTAGTTTTTGGTAAATCATGTAATCTGCCATTTTAAATCCAACATAAGTCTTTTTGGGATGTGAAAACCTATAATTTTGATATTGAAAAATCCGGTGAAGAAAGATTGTTGCAATTAGCTGAACTGGAGGAGCTTCGACTGGATTCTTATGAGAATTCTAATCTCTATAAAGAAAAATCCAAGTTACTCCATGATAAATACATCCTAAGAAAGGTATTTCATGAAGGTGAAAAGGTAATGCTCTTCAATTATCAATTTCAGCTTCACCCAGGTAAGCGTAATTCTTGTTGGGAAGGTCCTTTTGTTATTACTAATGTTTACCCATTTGGTGCAGTGCAAGTCCAAGACCCTTCTTCTAAAAAGACATTCACGGTTAATGGACATCGGTTAAAGCATCACCTTGAGAAGATGCACAATCCTAGATCAACATTACTTCCACTGGATCCCCAACTTCTCTATCTAGCCTACCACTAGATGGAGATGGAAACCCACCAAATATAAACTAGGGGGCACCACTTTCCCTTTAAATATCTCTCTATCTCTTCCTCTCTCTACCTCGTTCTTCTTCTTCCTCTCTCTTTTAGTTTTTTTACCACTTTCTTTATCAAAACCTTTCTTTTCACTTTTTTTTGTGTGGTTTTATCTTTATAAAAACACAAAAACAAATAAAAACTTAAAAACCAAAAAAACACAATCACTTAAAAAAAATAAAAAGAGTCATGCTTACTCACCATAGAGTTTTGATATTTTGTCCAACCATTTTGAGGATTTAACAAACATGTTTTCATCTAAAATATTTTGTATTTTTATCGTGACAATGGATAACAAATAGTGTGTCAAAACCAACAAATTTTGAATGCTCAATTTTTGATTTAGAAAATGATTTTCCCCAACCGTGAGAACAAACATTTGCTTTTATTCCAAGGCCACCTATGGCCATCTTTTCAATATGTGTGTTTTTACCCCCATTTGTGAGTCTTGAGTTTGTGGACCTTTGATCTGAATTTTATGCCTTAGTGTGCAATAATATGATAGAGGCATTTTTTGAACCACATGAGAATCACAATAGCCAAATAGATTCCCATTTCCCTTACATTAATCCTCCTTTTGAAAGCTCGTTCGAGCCTATGAAAACCTTTTCTTTGATAGCCACATTACAAGCACAATACCTTTTCCCACCCAATATCAACATGGATTTTCATTGCATTTTTTTTTAAATTTAAGTGTTGGGGGAATGGACTTCATTATTTGGGTACCCTATTATTGATTTTCAATGAGTTATCATCTTCTTGAGGTCAAGCATCCACTTTAGTGTGGGAGAGATGTTGCCATTCAGTGTGTCTTGGGGAATGTAATTTACTTCCATTTATGTAATTTTGTAAATTTTTTTGACAAGTGTTCAAAAAAATAAAAAATGATGAAAAAAAATCAAAAAAAAAATGCAAAGATGGGTTGTGTCTTGGGTAGGTAAAAAATAAATCTTTCTCAACCTTTGATCTTGTTATAACTATTACAATTATTGTCATGAGGAGATCAAACATGGGTTGGGATATGAGTTTGAGATCTGTTTCAAGGTCAACTTTCGAAAAAACAATGAAAAAAAAGAACACTTGCATTATATTCTTATATCATTGGGAGAAGTTTTGTGGTTTTTAAATATTTCATTTTCTCATCCCCTTCATATTTTCTTCCATTATTGTGTCTTTCTTCACACAATCATTCCCTTGTAAATATCTGTTTTCATTTCCTTCCATGTTTTATTTAAAAAAATTGTGCATTGTTTTTCTATGTTGGTATTTTAACCCTCTTATTCTCTCTCTTGGACATTATATTTCTACCATCTCATAGCCATAGAAAAACCACTTCAAAAGACCTGTTGATTTTTGAGCACTTTTGATAGGTAGTGGAAGCTAAGAGCTCTTACAAACTCTAGTATTTTTACTTTTGGTTGGTGAAATAGTGAACCTCCACAAATGAATTTTATCATCTTGAGAGGTGTAAGTTTTGAGTGTCCACATTTTCCATTTCTAAATTTGAGCATGGAAAAAATGAATTAGTTTTAAATTTTATTTTCTGTAACAACTTGTGGTGGAATTCAAAATGTATGAGTGAAATAGTCAAAACCTCCCCTGATTGGATAAAACAAAATTTTAATATTTGTTGGTGAGTAAAAATGATTCTGTCATGTTTTTATATTTGTTGCACATGAGGAAATGTACAAGGCTAAGTATGGGGGAGTTGATATTATTAATATTTTCATGACTTATTAAATACTCCCTTTACTGATTTTATATGAAATGTGCATAATTTGTGGAAATATTAATGTTTTAATATTAAGTATAATTTTTGAGCATTTTTAGAAGTCTTCCATTTGAGTCAGTTTACTGTTTTAATAATAACTATCACTATACTATTCCAAAAAATGTGGTTCTTGTTTTTTAGGATTCTCATTTAAATATACAACATTTCATTTGAAGGTACCATGATCCAATTCTACAATTTGAAGGGCCATATGGTCCTCACAAACAAGACCAAAGAATCTGTGAAGAAACTAGAATATTCATGAAGATTGATTTAATGGGATACATGAAGAAGTCCAAATTCTATTATTCTCCACCATAGGTCGAAGGACAATGCAAGGAGTCTTGTATAAAAAATTTAGGGCCCAAATCTAAGAACAAGGGGCCCAAATTATGCTTTAATATCCAGCCCACCATTCTGGCCGAGAATTAAAATCAGTATAGTATTCATGACATATCTCATGATGTAAGGATCCAATCGAGCTGGGATTTTTCACTGTGAAATAGTAGATATAGGTGGTCGACTTTGTTGAAGAAAACATTTGGATTTTAAGTCATAATAATATTCAAAAACCCTTTCACATTCTGGACTTCAAAAATACTGGATTGAAATGGACAGTTTTACTTTGTTTAATCAACCAGCCATAACTTTTGATCCTTAAGTCCAAATGACCTTGAATTTTGAGAGTAGTCGGAAGCCTTTATCATATACAACTTTGAATAAGGAGATTGCTCTATATTCGGTTGTCTTGATGTCCATATCTGTGAGCTAAGTGGAGGGGTATTTCTAGAATGTAAACAGTCCACCACCTTGGGCTATAAATACATCCCCTACTCTCCTTTCAAAAGGGTTGTCATTTCAGAAGAAAGGAGAACATATTGGCACGACCAAAGCCTTGCCAAAGTCTTGGTAAAATCTTCCATACTCATGTTTTTACTTGAGAGTCGTTTCCTCCTCTCTTTGTTTTCACTTACTTTCATGTTCTTCGTTTTTGTAATTTTGTAAGTCCTTTCTTTTGTAATTCTGTTTTAATGCAAGTTTCTTATTCAATATATCTTATTATAATCAACCTTTTATAGTTTAATATTTATGTTCCTAAAATAGTTTAAATTCAGTTGAATTCCCTTCCCTTCTTTTTCTTCCTCATTCAATAGAAAGTTTGTTTTTAATTATCATCATTGTTCGTGTGTGTGTGTCGACTTACCACTCTTTTCTTATCCCTTTATTTTTCCTCTATTATTAATTTATAATCATTATAATTATAACCATATTATTAAACACCCAAATGGCTGAGTAATTCTATCATTGGGGTGTGTTATAATTCGGGTATGTTAAGTGATTGAGAGTTTTGCTCGATGAGTATTCTTTAAATTAATATATTGTGTATGTTAAACTTAATATGTCATGGATTAAAGATATGTTTTGTTTAAAGAGTGGTTTCCATGGATTATTCTAACCATAAATACACTACCATAAATATGTTTTGATTGAGATTAGAACCCTAAGTTATGTTAAGGCTTTGATTAAAGCCTTAACACTTAGGAATTCCAATCAACGTCAACTTATGACATGGGTGTTAATTTAATGAAATACAAAGTAAGGCTCAAGGATATAACAAGATTAGCTCCCCAATAATGAACTCACCCCAATCTTTATCAATTTTTTAAATCAAACATCATCCATAATTTATTTCATAATCTCTGCAAACAAACCCCCCAATCAGAATACAATTAACTAAAAACAAAAGACTATTACAAAGTATCATCGTCGAGGATTCGACCCGAGTGCAGCTATATACATTAGCAGAGCACCAGAACCTTGACCGGTCGATAGGAGACAATCGGCCGTGCATTTCAAATGGCGCCATTGTCGGGGATGGTGCTTTAATAATTCGTTAGTTTCGGGTTATTGTAATAACAAACCAAAAAAACAATATTTTAAAATGAAATTGAAAAAAACCCAAAGAAAAACCCATCTTCCTCTTTCTTCCAAAATCTCTCTGAATTCCCCGTAGTCTTCCAAACAATCCCTCAGATTTGTTTGACCCTGAAATTGAGGGAACACTTCGCCAACTTAGGAGGAACATCAGAGATACTCAAATAATTCAATAATCAGTCCTCATCCAACGAGTTGAATTTGAAATGGCCAATCCTAGGGAACAAACACTTAAAGAACTCGCTGCCCCTGATATGAATTACCAACCTCTTGGTATTAAATATCCAAACATAGAGGCTGAATTCAAACTCAAATCGGGTTTGATTTATCTTCTTCCTTATTTCCACGGTCTAGCCGGTGAGGATCCACATCTCCACCTTAAAGAGTTCCAATTGGTGTGCTCTACCATGAAGCCTCAAGGGGTTTCTGAAGAACAAATCAAAATTCGAGCATTCCCTTTCTCCCTAGCTGACACTGCTAAGTCATGGCTCTACTACCTTCCTCCTGGTTCCATAACCACATGGAATGACATGAAGCGACTATTCTTAGAGAAATTCTTTCCTTCTTCTCGTACTGCTTCTATCCGAAAGGAAATAAGTGGTATCCATCAATTCCCAAGTGAATCACTCCATGAGTACTTGGAGAGGTTCAAAAAGCTTATTGCAACCTGCCCACACCACCAAATTATTGACCAACTCTTGATCCAATACTTCTATGAGGGGTTATTGTCTATGGATAGAACTCTCATTGATGCTGCAAGTGGCGGTGCTCTTGTTGATAAAACTCTGGCAGCTACAAGATATCTCATAAGTAACATGGCTATAAACACACAACAATTCTATACTCGAGCACATTCTCAAGTCAAACAAGACCAAGATAATCAATCAATTGAGCCGAACAAGATGACTGAGTGGATGAGTGAAATTACAGGTCTTGTGAAACAACTAGCTGTGGCTACAAAATATCCAACCTCGTCTTCTCCAAAATCAATGTTTTCTAGACCTATCAAAAACTGTGGAATCTGCAACTCTCCATCTCATCCAACTGACACATGTCCACAACATCAGAAGGATCAATCCGATTCATCTGGACCAATGGAGCTCAATACAACATATGCTCAGCGGAACACCAATCCTCAACTATAAGGTCAGTTTGTTAGAAACTTCAACCAACCTCACTCTAAGCCCTTCTCTTCTTCCTATAACCAAGGCTTGAGGTATGGTAATCCCATCTATCATACCCCTCAATTCCCTCCTCAAATCCCAAAGAAGTTTTAATATGGTCATGGTGTTGGTAACTTCCAACTACCTTATCCTTTTGTCCCTCAACCTCAAAGGATAAATCCTCCTCTTCCTCCTCCTGGATTCCACTATCCTAGTGAGACTTTCCAATTCTCAAACCAATTCAATCGCTTTCCCAAGATCCAAAATCAAGGTAATCCCAATCCGGGACAAGCCTCTTCTTCCAAGCAACCATGGGAAAGTGCTATAGAAGATCTTTCCTCTTTCACCCATTATAGCCTTAAAAATATTGAAACCCAAATTGGTCAACTTGCATCCCACCTAAGTCAGCAGCAACCATCCAATTCTTCCCATCTTCCAGATCAACCATTACCCAACGCCAAGGGTAATGTAAGTGCAATTGCACTTAGATCAGGAAAGCAACTTGCTATGCCTCAAGATAAATCCTCAAACCCTCCTTTGAATGTTGAACTAGAAAATGAAAAGAAAAATAAAATTGAAAAGGAACCTAAATACATTCCCTCACCTCCTTCCATTCCACTTAGAAATCCAATTCCTTTTCCTCAAGCTATTTCTAAACCAAATAAGTCCTTTGAACTCGATCTTGAAATGATCGACATGTTTAGACATGTTGAATTCAACATTCCCCTCTTAGATGCCATAAAAAAATTCCTAAGTATGACATGATTCTTAAGGAGTTGTGTACCCACAAGAGGAAACTTAGGACCTTCAAAAATGTTTCCACCCAGCAGTCTATTCCCATAAAGTGAAATGATCCAGGGACCTTTACGGTTCCATGCGAAATTGGATGTTCGAACTTTGATGATGAACTCATAGACTTAGGACCCATCAATTAATGTCATGCCCAGATCCATATTCTCCAACCTTGGTCTTGGTCCTTTACACCCAATGGGTGTTGTCATTCAATTAGCCAATCGAATCATAGCTAGTCCTGAGGGAATAATTGAGGATGTCCTTGTTAGAATCAATGATCTTATCTTCCCTGCCGATTTCTATGTCCATGACATGAATGGTGAGATGAACTCTTCTCGATCTACCCTATGTCTAGGAAGGCCATTCCTCATGACTACGAGAACCAATATTGATTTCCATTCTGTCATCTTATCCATGGAATTCGGTGACCAACAGGTCAAATTCAACATTTTCCAAGCCATGCGATACCCATCTGAGGACCTCTCTGCATTCTCAATCCATGCTTCTGAGGACACTTCTATGAGTCAATTGAACCCCATTCCATCATGTTCATCCTGTTCTGTTGATAAAGGTTCTTGTGAAATCTGCACCATAATTAACCAAGTCATAAATGGTGAAGTTGATGTGGACCTCTCATTCATAGACTCCATAAATCTAGAGGAACTTGGAAACTCTCTTGAATCCCACGTAAACTCTGATCTCTACTACTCCACCTTGGACAGTACTAAGGAAAATGAATCTGAAGCAACTGAAATCCCTTCATCCATTCCTGAGATGTCTAACCCACAAATAAAAGATGAGACAGATCTGAAACCTCTTCCTGAACACCTGAAATATGCATTCCTCTTCCATGATCACTCATAACCTATCATTATCTGTGCCACACTTACTGAAACTGAGGAGTCCAAACTTGTTCAAGTGTTAGAGGAAAACAAAAAAGCCTTAGGTTGGACCCTAGATGACATACCAGGAATCGACCCTGCCCTTTGTATGCATCACATCCATCTGGAAGATTCATCCAAACCAATTAGACAACCACAAAGAAGACTCAATCCACTCATACTTGAGGTAGTTAGGGAATAGATCACCAAGCTTCTTCAATCTGGTATTATCTACCCAATTTCTGATAGTGAATGGGTTATTACAATTAAAGTTGTACCTAAGAAGTGTGGGATAACTGTTGTCACAAATGAACATGGAGAGCTAGTCACAACTCGAGTGAAGAATAAATGGCGTGTGTGCATCGACTATAGGAAATTGAATGTTGAAACTCGAAAAGATCACTACCCTCTTCCATTTGTTGATCAAATGCTAGAAAGATTGGCCGGAAAGTCACACTATTTCTTTCTTGATTGATACACCGGCTATTTTCAAATCCCAATCTCACCTCAAGATCAAGAAAAGACTACTTTCACATGCCCCTTTGGAACATATGCAAATAAAAGAATGCCTTTTGGACTTTGCAATGCTCCTGCAACATTCCAGAGGTGTATGATGAGTATCTTTTCATAATTCATTGAACACTGCATGGATGTCTTCATGGATGACTTCACTATTTACGGTGAGTCATTTGAATCTTGTTTGAATTCACTCTCTCTAGTCCTTCAAAAGTGTGTCAAGTGTAACCTTGTGTTAAATTTTGACAAATGTCACTTCATGGTTTCAAATGGGATTGTTCTAGGGCACATAATTTCAAAAGATGGTATTGAAGCCGATCCTGCCAAAATTGAAGTGATCCAATCACTTCCTCCACCCACTTCTATTCGAGACATCCGTTCATTCCTTAGTCATGCCTGTTTCTATCGGAGATTCATCCATATCTTCAGTAGGATTGCCCTCCCACTCACTCAGTTTCTCAAAAATGATGTCACTTTCCATTTTGATGAGGTTTGCAAGAGAGCCTTTATTTAACTCAAAACTTCTCTTACATCTGCCCCGATAATCCACCCCTAGATTGGTCCATACCCTTTGAGTTAATGTGTGATGCTTCTAATAGATCCGTTGGGGATGTTCTTGGTCAAAGAAGAAAAAAAATTCCTCATGTCATCTATTATGCCTCAAAACATTGGATGAAACTCAATCTCACTACACTGTGACTGAAAAATAACTTCTAGAAGTGGGTTTTTCCTTAGATAAATTCTGGTCCTATCTCTTAGGTGCCTAAATCATCATCTTCACAGACCATTCTGCTATTAAGTTCTTACTCAAGAAAAGTGATTCTAAATTGAGGCTAATAAGATGGATCCTAATGCTCTAAGAGTTTGACATTGAAATCAAAGATAGACCAGGAAAGAAAAACCCTATGGCTGATCACTTGAGTAGAATTTCTAATTCTTCTCATTTAGAAATCATTGATCAGGAATTCCCTATTAAGAACCTTTTGTCTCTCACTCTAAAGTTACCATGGTATGCCCCAACTGTAAATTATTTTGTTTTTGGTGTTCTTCCTGAAATGTTTTCAAAAGAACAAAAAATGAAGTTGAAAAGTGATTCAAAATACTATTTTTGGGAAGAAAATAAACTTTGGAAAACTGGGGCTGACATGGTAATAAAGAGATGTGTCGATGAAAATGAGAATTCTTCCATATTAGAATTATGTCACCCACTTCCCGGAGGTGGCCACTTTGGAGCACAAAGGACCTCCCGAAAGGTCCTAGACTCTGGATTCTTTTGGCCTTCACTCTTCAAGGACTCACATGATTTCTGTCAATCATGTCCCACTTGCCAAAAGTTTGGCAGAATTTCCAAGAGAAATGAAATCCCCCAAAAGCCTTTAATATTCTGTGAGGTCTTCGATGTTTGGGGTATCAATTTCATGGGACCATTTCCCTCTTCCAATGGATTCTCATACATTCTTCTTGTGGTCGATTATGTTTCAAGGTGGGTTGAGGCCAAACCCACTAGGATGGATGATTCTCATACTGTTAGTGAGTTCTTAAATACCCACATCTTCCAAAGATTTGGCACACAACATGCCTCGATCAGTGACTTAGAAACCCATTTTTGTAATATAACCATTGAATATATTCTTAAAAATAATGAGGTTGTACATAAAACTTCAACTGCATATCACCCCCAAACAAATGGCATGGATGAACTTTCTAATAGAGAAGTGAAAGGAGTGCTTGAGAGAATTGTAAAACCCACCAGAAAAGACTCTCCTGAAAGACTTAGTGAAGCACTTTGGGATTATCAAACTGCCCATAAAACACCCATTGGGATGTCTCCATTTAGGCTAGTTTTTGGTAAAGCATGTCATCTACCAGTTGAAATCGAACATAAGTCTTTTTGGGCTATGAAAACCTGTAATTTTGATATTGAAAAATCCGGTGAAGAAAGATTTTTGCAATTAGCTGAACTGGAGGAGTTTCTACTTGATTCTTATGATAATTCTAATCTCTATAAAGAAAAATCCAAGGCACTCCATGATAAACACATCCTAAGAAAAGTATTTCAGGAAGGTTAAAAGGTAATTCTCTTCAATTATCGATTTCAGCTTCACCCAGGTAAACTTAATTCTCGTTGGGAAGGTCCTTTTGTTATTAATAATGTTTACCCATTTGGTGCAGTTCAAGTCCAAGACCCTTCTTCTAAAAGGACATTCACGGTTAATGGACATCGGTTAAAGCATCACCATGAGAGGATGCACAATCCTGGATCAACATCGACTTCCACTGGATCCACATATTCTCTAGCTGATGTACCACTATATGGAGATGGCAACCCACCAAATCTAAACCAGGGGCACCTCTTTCCCTTTAACTCTCTCTCTATCTCTTCCTCTCTCTACCTCTTTCTTCTTATTCCTCTCTCTTTCAGTTTTTTTTACCACTTCTTTATCAAAAACTTTCTTTTCACTTTTTCTTTTTTGTGGGTGTATCTTTATAAAAACAAAAGAAAAAAAACAAAAACTTAAAAACAAAAAAAAATACAATCACTTAAAAAAATAAAAAAAAGAGTCATCCTTACTCACCATGGAGTTTTGAGATTTTGTCCAACCATTTTGGGGATTTAACAGACATGTTTTCATCTCAAAAATTTTGTATTTTCATCGTGACTTTGGATAAAGAATAGTGTGCCAAAACCAACAAATTTTGAATGCTCAATTTTTTATTTAGATAATGATTTTCCCCAACCGTGAGAACAAACATTTTCTTTCATTTCAAGGACACCTATGGCCATCTTTTCAAAATTTGTGTTTTCACCCCCATTTGTGAGTCTTGTGTTTGTGGACCTTCGAGCTGAATTTCCTGCCTTAGTTTGAAATAATATGATAGAGGAATTTTATGAACCACATGAGAATCAAAATAGCCAAATAGCCTCCCATTTCCCTTACATTAATCCTCAATTTGAAAGCCCCTTAGAGCCTACGAAAACCTTTTCTTTGATAGCCACATTACAAGCCCAATAGCTTTTCCCACCCAATATCAACATGGATTTTCATTGCATATTTTTTTTTTGAAATTTTAGTGTGGGGGGAATGGATTTCATTATTTGGGTACCCTATTATTGATTTTCAACGAGTTATCATCTACTTGAGGATAAGCATCCATTTCAGTGTGGGGGAGAGGTTTTCATTCAGTGTGTTTTGGGGAATGTAATGTAATTCCATTTATGTAATTTTGTAAATGTTTTTGACAAGTGTTCAAAAAAAATAAAAAATGATGAAAAAAATTCAATTTTTTTTTGCAAAAATGGGTTGTGTCTTGGGTAGGTCAAAAATAACTCTTTCTCAACCTTTGATCTTGTTATAAATATTACAATTAGCGTCATGACGAGATCTAACATGGGTTGGGATATGAGTGTGAGGTTTATTTCAAGGTCAACTTTCGAAAAAACAAAGAAAAAAAAGAACACTTGCATTATATTCTTATATCATTGGGAGAAGTTTGGTGGTTTGTAAATATTTCATCTTCTCATCCCCTTCATATTTTCATCCTCTATTGTGTCTTTCTTCACACAATCATTCCCTTGTAAATGTGTGTTTTCATTTCCTTCCATGTTTTATTTCTAAAAAATGTGCATTATTTTTCTATGTTGGTATTTTAACCCTCTTATTCTTTCTCTTGGACATTATATTCTGACCGTCCCAACGCCATAGAAAAACCCCTTCAAAAGACCTCTTGATTTTTGAGCACTTTGGATAGGGAGTGGAAGCTGAGAGCTCTTACAAACTCTAAGATATTTACTTTTGGTTGGTTAAATAGTAAACCTCCACAAATGAATTTTATCATCTTGAGATGTGTGAGTTTTGAGTGTCCACATTTTCCATTTTTAAATTTGAGCATGGAAAAAATGAATTAGTTTTGAAACATTGTTTCTTTGACAAATGGTGGTGGAATTCAAAATAGATGAGTGAAATAGTCTAAACCTCCCGTGATTGGATAAATTTTTTTTAATATTTGTTGGTGAGTAAAAATGATTTTGTCATGTTTTTAAATTTGTTGCACATGAGGACATGCACGAGAATAAGTGTGGGGGATTTGATGTTATTGATATTTTCATGACTTATTAAATACTTCCTTTACTGATTTTATATTAAATGTTCATAATTTGTGTGAAATATTAATGTTTTAATATTAAGTATAATTTTTGAGCATTTTTAGAAGTCGTCCAATTGAGTCAGTTTACTGTTTTAATAATAACTATCACTATACTGATCCAAATTGTGTGGTTTATTTTCTTTAGGATTATACTTTAAATATAAAACATTTCATTTGAAGGTACGATGATCCAATTCTGCCATTTGAAGGGTCATATTGTCCTCACAAACAAGACCAAAGAATCTGTGAAGAAACTGGACTATTCATGAAGATTGATTTACTAGGCTACATGAAGAAGTAAAAATTCTATTATTCTCCACTATAGTTTGGGGGACAATGCAAGGAGTCTTGTATAAAAATTTTAGGTATCAAAATATAAGAACAAGAGTACCAAATGATGCTTTAAAATCCAGCCCACCATTCTGGCTAATAATTAAAATCAGTATAGTATTCCTGACATTGCTCATTATTTAAGCATCCAATTGAGCTGAGATTTTGTATTGTGAAATAGGAGATATAGGCGGCTGTCTTTGTTTAAGAAACAATTCGTATTTGAAGGCATCATAATATTCAAAAACCCATTCACTTTATGGACTTCAAAAATACTGGATTGAAATAGACATTTTTACTTTGTTTACTCAACCAACCATAACTTTTTATCCTTAAATCCAAATGACTCCATATTTTGGGAGTAGTCGGAAGACTTTAGTATATACAACTTTGAAGAAGGATATTTCTCTAGATTTGGCTTTATTTAAGTCCATAACTTCAATCCAAGTGGAGGGGTATTTCTGGAATGCAAACAGTCCACCACCTTGGGCTATAAATACATCCCCTCCTCTCCTCTCAAAAGGGTTGGCATTTCAGAAGAGAGGAGAACATATTTGTAACACCCTGAAATTTTATGAAAAATATTCTTTTTAATTTCACTAATGTATTGTGTTTTACGCTACACCAAAAGGAGCTTGCACAACACGCATCCTTGATCTTCCTTGCATTACACACAATCGCGGCCTTCCTCGATAGTGTGTGTAGTACGCAATAACGAGTTTCACTAAACAACAATACGCTATTAAAATATTATTAAAACTAGCTGTTATGAATAGTAATAACCACTTTTTGAAATTTTGTAACTTAATTTTTCAAAATGGAATTCATTTTTGGATTCATAATATCGAAATTAGCTTAGGGTGAAATTTTGGTACTTTTCGGATAACTTTTATTTTCTGATGAATAGTGAAAATTACTAAATTTTAATTAAAAACAAATTTTTTAATCTAAATAATTAATAGTGATAAATTATTAATTTTAGTGGTTTTAGAGTATATTTAGAACATATTTTTACAATTCAATACAATGTTAGTCATTTGATGTAATTTCACATTTACACCAGACATAAACAAGTGTTAATCTTTTGATAGTTATTATCTCTTAAAAACACGCTATTTGTTGTGACAGCGGAAATTAATTATAAAATTAATTAATGAAACTTATATGTGGGGAATTTTGTAAAATAGAAATCATTTTTGAATTCGGAATATCAATTATAGCTTAGGGTGAAATTTTGGAATTTTTCTGAAAAACATCAATTTTTGATGAATAGTGAAACTACTAAGTGGTAGTTAAAAAAATTTATTTTTTCATAAATCTTAATTTTACCTCTTCTGTGAATGGAATTTCAAAAATCCGAGAGACACGGTTGATGTCATTAAGTAAAATGTGGTTCAATGAGATGAAAATAATTTTTGGTGAATAATAACTTTTTACTTTTATTTACCACGGTTAAAAGTAAATAGGGTAATTAAGGGTAACAATGATATTATTATTACCCTAACACATGTCCTAATCCTATTGGACAAGTGTATCTCGACCAAAAACAACCTTAAGTGTAAAATATTATCATTTAGGCCCACTTGGATTAGATTAGGACATTTATTATTATTTAATTCAAAGAAGAGTTAAAAGAGTTAAAATCAAAGTTTATTTACTAAAACATTTTTAATATAGGGTTATACATAATATAATTTCGACTATAAATATTAATTAGAAATCTAAAAAGATTTCCTACATAATGGTATTTTATTTGTAATTTTTATACTTTAAATAATTTAATTTATTTATGACACAACGATGATGCAGTAATTACCTTTTTAAGAAAATATTAACATAATTGATGTTATAAATGCCCAAATAAATGTAATTTGAGACTTTTTATGACTTACACTAATTTTCTAGGTTAATATGACATGTTATTGTTGATGTAAGTAACTTAGTTCGAACTTATCATTCTGTTAGAAATTTCATAAAAATCATGTACCAAATAGTGTCAAAATTGACATGAATTAGTTTTTAAAACAAATATTATATTATCAATTGTTATTTAATTCCTAAAAATCTAAGGTTCGGCCATATGACTTAGATAAGGATATATATATTAATAATAAACAACTTGGGGTTAGTTTGGCTTGTTATGGTAAGTTTATTAACCATATAGTGTAAGAAAACAAAAAGACACAGTAAAAGTTAAATTATTTAACTTAGAGTTAAATCTAATTGATAAGGTTAAAATAATAACCTAAACTTGTATAAATCCTATTGGATGAGAGGATTTCGACCCATCCCCAATTTATCTTCGAAATAAGACCATTTGGAACCATTATAAACCGAATTTGATCTTAATATAAAATAATATTTTGAGATTTTCCTAAGATGCCCCTCTCCTCCCTTATAAAAGGGCACCTCCTCCCTCTCTTCCTCACACAACTTTGAGCCTTAAAGCTCGGACCACCCCTTCCAAAATCTCTTCTACACTTCCCTAGTATCATCCTAGAGGTCCTGGTCTTCTTCAAAGACCATCCTTAGTTCTTTAAGTGGAGGTTAAGAAAAGGCGCGTCAAAAAGAGGTAATATCCATTACCGATCTTTTTCAATTTCTTTCTTCTTCAACTTCTTCTTCTTTAGTTGTTTCATGATAAAGTAATAACATCAGTATTTATTATATACTGATATGTTATTATAAATATGAAACAACTCTAATTAACCTTCTATCCATCCTACGGAAAAAGGAAATCACCGCGCGTGCGTACGTACGGAATACCGTCTCCACGTCGTGGTGTAATCTATTTTCCGCCACCACCTTAATTGGATGGGTATAATGGTGTAATGAGTAAATATATATGATTATTATAAAATGATATTGATACTGAAATAGTATACATACACTTCAACACAATTCCATGACCATGGGAACGATATCATCGCTCGTGCGTACGTACGGACTACCGTCTCCACGACGCGATGAGATTCATTCTCAATGATTAACCATTCATGAATGATTATAAAGTATATATAATAAGTACTAATGAAATATATGACATAATAATGATACTGGATTTATGTATATTTATATGTATTTCATCTACTTAATTCCATTCAATTCAATAAGGAAACGAAAACAGCGTTCATGCGTACGTACGGACTACCGTCTCCATGAACGGTGTATTTCATTCCATTTATCGATATTATATATATATATATATATATATATATATATATATATATATTCTGAATATATATTATATATAAATCATGTTTTACATTCTGGATATAAGTAATCATGATCCAAGTAATCATATTAATAATTACAAGTTAAAAACACGAACGACAAATAAGACGGTTTTACCCAAAACGCTACTTTAACATGAATTTACAAAAGAACAGGTAATATAAAGTCATAAGTGGACCATATATGATATAATAACAATGAATATGATTCTGGAATAAGTCAATAACATGATTTAAATCATTATACAGGAGGTTCGGACACTTACAAAGCAAGTCGGACGTAAGGTAAGGGAAATATCACAATCTCATTTTTATCCGAGATTGTTTATACTTTGGTATTTACTGGGGTTTATTTTATCATCCACATCCATGTTTACTCAATCTGTAATATTATTTCCATCCACCTGAAATTGTTTAAATCCAAATTTACCCTTCGGTGAGTTTTTAGTAAAGGATATGAAAGGAATCTTTTGTCGTTTTTCGTACGAGGTACTTTTTTGACTTTTCCGACAAAAGTACGAAGAATGTTTTTTTTAACTTATACGGCATGAATGGATTTTTAAAACATTATTTACATAAAGATTCATTTACAAGTTTTCAAGTTTATTTTTAATCATCTTCTTTTAGTTTAAAGTTGTATGACATGTTAAGAAAGGAAAAATGTTTTTGAAGAAGAAAGGATATTTTCCCCAAGAATGGAGTTCAAGTGTTTTATCAAAATTATTTTCCATCTAAGATAATAAAGGGTTCTGTTTTTATCCATATTGTTACATTGATTTGATTATGTTGTGATGGAATTATTTTTATGAATTCCTTTATTGTATATGAATTGTTTTATGATGTCACGATGTTTAAGATTCCCATTTTTATTACGTGGGTTATGCAATGATGTATGATTTATGATTTTGTGGAACACATAAGAATGGTATCATTATGAGATGGGTGGGACCTATATCTCCCTCCAATGCATTGGGTAAAGATTTTATATCTCATGAGATAGACATGGCTGGAACGGTAGGTTATACCGGTTTAGTGAAACAGGACTGAAACAAGGGTGACTCGGTTCAGAAAGGGACTTTTTCCACTAAGATAGTCTTGGAAATGAGTCTTGACTAACAAGAAATGATTCTCTATGATTATGTGTGAATGCCACAAAGTTTCATGTTTTAAGTTATGATTATTGGGATTTCATTTCACTACTATGATTTATCCCCTGTTATGAAATTATGCTCTCTTTTGCAGGTTAAGATTTCCAAAAGTTATGTTCTTATGAATATGATGTGATTGATTTTTATTTTGTTTACCCTTACTGAGCATTTGAGCTCACCCTTTTATGTTTTCTTTTCCCCACGATATAAAGAGAGGTTTTAGGTAAAAAAAAGGGAAGATCTTTATGGGAGATATTGAAGATCTTTCACCACGATTAGAAGATTACGTTCCGAGTTTCCAAAGACAATAAACTATTACGATCCTTGTGTGTGTGTTTTGTTATGTACTAAGTATTTCGCAAAAGTAATTTAATGTTCATGTATGTTAAGCTTTGGGTATCTACAGTTGGTATCAGAGGAAAGTTTTAGTCAACCTTTGGAAACTAGGATGCGAAAACGTTAGTGAGATCCCTAGAGATATTTCTAAGGTATGTCTAGGGATGTCCCTAAGGTTAAGTATACGTATAGGTTATAGTACTAGAATTACGCTAACGATCATAGAATTAAACCTAAGATGTTAGATATTGAAGGTAATCCCCCTTTATTATGTTGTTTTCCCTAGCATGATTTTTGCCTCTCACACTATTATTTTTGGGTTTTAGACGATGGTTGGAACCCGAAGGAACCGTGTTGATCAATGCATTGGACAATGCAATGATTGTCCTCCTGAACAAACAAATGTTATGGGAGATGGAGTGAAAAATATTATTTCTATACTTACACAAGCTATGAATCATTCTGGACTTCCAAATGAGCAGAGAAGGGAACAATATTCTATTGAGTCCTTCATTAGGCAACGTCCACCTTCTTTCAGTGGGTCTTCTGATCCACTTGTTGCTGAACAATGGATTAGTACTACTGAAAAAATATTTTCAGTTCTTCAATGTTCTGAGCATGATAAATTCATCTTAGCGGTGTATCGTTTGGAAGGTGATGCTGATCAATGGTGGAATCTTATTAAGAATACGAGGCAAAGGGATAAAATTGATTCCATGGAATGGGACGAGTTCAAGAACTTATTTTTCAATAAGTACTTCACTCGTATTCTTCGAACAAAGATGGAGAAGGAGTTTCTTGATCTGAAGCAGAAGGATGATGAATCTGTTAGTATATACGAAGCGAATTTTACAAGACTTGCAAGGTACGCATCTGGCATTATCTTCCAACCTGAAAGTAAATTTGATTGATTTTTCAGTGGCTTAAAACCAAGTCTTCGAAGGGCATTAGCTATAAGAGACTTCAGTAGCTATGAGGAAATTGTGCGTTGTGCTATCAAGGTAGAAATGGAAGTTGGTGTTACATATCCATCTCATGGTTTTGACAAGAAACGAAAGATGGAGTTCAAGGAGAAATCTCAGAATAATGGTGAAAGGAAGATGAATGTTTCCTTATGCTCAAAGTGTGGAAAGAAGCATGGTGGAGATTGTCTTAAAGGGACTAGAAAATGTTTTAAGTGTGGAAAAGAAGGACATCGAGCAGCTGAGTGTCGAAGTAATGGAAAAAGGGTTTCTAATGATGTGAATAAAGTAAGCACTGCAGAGAACGTACCACCAACACTTCAATGCTTCAAGTGCAAGGAAATGGGGCATTATGCTAATAAATTCCCTAATCCAAGGGTTAGTGATGATCAACATGAGAAACCACTGAAGGCAAAGGACAAAGGGAAGTCACATGCGATCACTATTGGCGATGTTGAATATGACAACGATGTGGTGGAATGATTAAGTGTTTATGTAATGAGATTCCAAAATAATGTGGTATCATAAAGTATTGGAATATTTATGTGTTGGTCTAATGTGGTATTCAAAGTGATTGAGATATTTTTTTGGAAATAAGATGATATGCGCATAATGAGGGGAAAACGAGAAAATGAAATGTTTAACAGTATTCATGAGCTCATGATTGATATAAGGACTAAGTGATATCATGGTTTGAGTATATAGAATTTTGAGGATTTTGGTATGCGGAAGGTGTTAACTTTTAACTGCATTCATGTTTTCACTAAGGTTCAATGGGAATTCAATAGAGTACATGATTAAGGCCTTTGAATGTTTGGAATGTGACCAACAAGATATATCTTATGATATATGGGGATCAACGATGGTATTAAATCTCTGTTATCATTTTCACTATGTTATGAGAGTGGACTGCAGTATTATGGATAAGCCTAAAGATTGGAATGGATTATGTTGGACATAAGTTAGTATTGTTTAAGGATAGAAATTTTTTCAATATTATTGTCGGGATGTTATAGTAATATAGTTTTAGAAAAAGGACAACCTGCAGGATGGGCGACAGCCCATCGCGTCGGACAAGGCTGTGGGAATCGAACCCACAACCAAAGTGTGACTGACCTTTATCGCCTACCACTGGCCTACAGGAAGTCCCTGTTTAGTAGAAACTAGTTTTATTATATTAAGCAGTATGATATATGAAGTATAAGTCCATTTTAGGAACCATATATGATTAATCTCACTATAGAATGACTTATGTATATTTAATAAATTTTGCTAACCTTTTGTTTGAGACAGATGGAATGACCCGTCATTCTATCACATGATCTGCTAACACTTCACGAATAAAAAATTCAACTTCATTTATTTAAGAGATGAAGTGGAAATTGTTCAAGGCGCGAACAACAGTGAGATTGTACCAAAATAAAGTAAGTATTTATTCTAATTCAAACTCTTCAACTTTAGGGAAACGATCTTGAAAACCAAAAATGTTGTCCTAGTGCCCTTATATCTGATGAATCAGATGGTACCCTAGATCGTCACAAATTTATGGCTTTGTGATTTTTGGCTTTTCCATAGCCATGTTCTCTACCACTCTCCATCAGAACATGATGGTTAGATTTCTCTTTCATATCCATATTTTTACCTATGTGGAAACCCAGCGATTAGTTTATTTGGGTAACCGTTACATTTCATACTTTTGTTTTTAAAGATTGGTTTTGGTATTCATTTTTACGATGTGGGTTTCTATTAAAGAAACTTTGGAATAGTAAACCATTTATAACCCCGACGAATTTCGAGGGCGAAATTCATTTTAAGGGGGGTAGAATGTAACACCCCGAGATTTTATGAAAAATATTCTTTTTAATTTCACTAATGTCTTGTGTTGTACGCTACACCAAAAGGAGCTTGCAGAACACGCATCCGTGATTTTCCTTGCATTACACGCAATCGCGACCTTCCTCGATAACGTGTGTAGTACGCAATAACGAGTTTCACTAAACAACAATACGCTATTAAAATATTATTAAAACTAGCTGTTATGAATAGTAATAACCACTTTTTGAAATTTTGTAACTTAATTTTTCAAAATGGAATTCATTTTTGGATTCATAATATCTAAATTAGCTTAGGGTGAAATTTTGGTACTTTTCGGATAACTTTTATTTTCTGATGAATAGTGAAAATTACTAAATTTTAATTAAAAACAACTTTTTTAATCGAAATAATTAATAGTGATAAATTATTAATTTTAGTGGTTTTAAAGTATATTTAGAATATATTTTTACAATTCAATACAATGTTGGTCATTGGATGTAATTTCACATTTACACCAGACATAAACAAGTGTTAATCTTTTGATAGTTATTATCTCTTAAAAACACGCTATTTGTTGTGACAGCGGAAATTAATTATAAAATTAATTAATGAAACTTATATGTTGGGAATTTTGTAAAATAGAAATCATTTTTGAATTCGGAATATCAATTATAGCTTACGGTGAAATTTTGGCATTTTTCTGAAAAACTTCAATTTTTGATGAATAGTGAAACTACTAAGTGGTAGTTAAAAAAATTAATTTTTTCATAAATGTTTATTTTACCACTTCTGTGAATGGAATTTCAAAAATCCGAGAGACACGGTTGATGTCAGTAAGTAAAATTTGGTTCAATGAGATGAAAATATTTTTTGGTGAATAGTAAGTTTTTACTTTTATTTACCACGGTTAAAAGTAAATAGGGTAATTAAGGGTAAAAATGATATTATTATTACCCTAACACATGTCCTAATCCTATTGGAAAAGTGTATCTCGACCAAAAACAACCTTAAGTGTAAAATATTATCATTTAGGCCCACTTGGATTAGATTAGGACATTTCTTATTATTTAATTCAAAGAAGAGTTAAAAGAGTTAAAATCAAAGTTTATTTACTAAAACATTTTTAATATAGGGTTATACATAATATAATTTCGACTATAAATATTTATTAGAAAGATAAAACGATTTCATACATAATTGTATTTTATTTGTAATTTTTATACTTTAAATAATTTAATTTATTTATGACACAACGATGATGCAGTAATTACCTTTTTAAGAAAATATTAACATAATTGATGTTATAAATGCCCAAATAAATGTAATTTGAGACTTTTTATGACTTACATTAATTTTTTAGGTTAATATGACATGTTATTGTGGATTTAAGTAACTTGGTTCGAACTTATCATTCTGTTAGAAATTTCATAAAAATCATGTACCAAATAGTGTCAAAATTGACATGAATTAGTTTTTAAAACAAATATTATATTATCAATTGTTATTTAATTCCTAAAAATCTAAGGTTCAGCCAAATGACTTATATAAGGATATATATATTAATAATAAACAACTTGGGGTTCTTTTGTCTTGTTATGGTAAGTTTATTAACTATATAGTGTAAGAAAACAAAAAGAAACAGTAAAAGTTAAATTATTTAACTTAGAGTTAAATCTAATTGATAAGGTTAAAATAATAACCTAAACTTGTCTAAATACTATTGGATGAGAGGATTTAGACCCATACCCAATTTAGCTTCGAAATAAGACCATTTGGAACCATTATAAACCGAATTTGACCTTAATATAAAATAATATTTTGAGATTTTCCTAAGATGCCCCTCTCCTCCCTTATAAAAGGGCACCTCCTCCCTCTCTTCCTCACACAACATTGAGCCTTCAAGATCGGCCCACCCATGAAAAAATCTCTTCTACACTTCCCTAGTATCATCCTAGAGGTCCTGGTATTCTTCAAAGACCATCTTTAGTTCATTAGGTGGAGGTTAAGAAAATGCGCGTCAAAAAGAGGTAATATCCATTACCGATCTTTTTCAATTTCTTTCTTCTTCAACTTCTTCTTCTTTAGTTGTTTCATGATAAAGTAATAACATCAGTATTTCTTATATACTGATATGTTATTATAAATATGAAACAACTCTAATTAACCTTCTATCCATCCTATGGAAAAAGGAAATCACCGCGCGTGCGTACGTACGGAATATCGTCTCCACGCCGTGGTGTAATCTATTTTCCGCCACCACCTTAATTGGATGGGTATAATGGTGTAATGAGTAAATATATATGATTATTATAAAATTATATTGATACTGAAATAGTATACATACACTTAAACACAATTCCACGACCATGGGAACGATATCATCGCTCGTGCGTACGTACGGACTACCGTCTCCACGACGCGATGAGATTCATTCTCAATGATTAACCATTCATGAATGATTATAAAGTATATATAATAAGTACTAATGAAATATATGACATAATAATGATACTGGATTTATGTATATTTATATGTATTTCATCTACTTAATTCCATTCAATTCAATAAGGAAACGAAAACAGCGTTCATGCGTACGTACGGACTACCGTCTCCATGAACGGTGTATTTCATTCCATTTAGCGATATTATATATATATAAATATATATATATTCTGAATATATATTATATATAAATCATGTTTTACATTCTAGATATAAGTAATCATGATCCAAGTAATCATATTAATAATTACAAGTTAAAAACACGAACGACAAATAAGACGATTTTACCCAAAACGCTACTTTAACATGAATTTACAAAAGAACAGGTAATATAAAGTCATAAGTGGACCATATATGATATAATAAAAATGAATATTATTCTGTAATAAGTCAATAACATTATTTAAATCATTATACAGGAGGTTCGGACACTTACAAAGCAAGTCGGACCTAAGGTAAGGGAAATATCACAATCTCATTTTTATCCGAGATTGTTTATACTTTGGTATTTACTGGGGTGTATTTTATCATCCACATCCATGTTTAATCAATATGTAATATTATTTCCATCCACCTACAATTTTTTAAATCCAAATTTACCCTTCGGTGAGTTTTTAGTAAAGGATATGAATGGAATCTTTTGTCGTTTTTCGTACGAGGTACTTTTTTGACTTTTCCGACAAAAGTACGAAGAATGTTTTTTTTAACTTATACGGAATGAATGGATTTTTAAAACATTATTTCCAAGAAGATTAATTTACAAGTTTTCAAGTTTATTTTTAATCAACTTCTTTTAGTTTAAAGTTGTATGACATGTTAAGAAAGGAAAAATGTTTTTGAAGAAGAAAGGATATTTTCCTCAAGAATGGAGTTCAAGTGTTTTATCAAAATTATTTTCCATCTAAGATAATAAAGGGTTCTGTTTTTATCCCTATTGTTACATTGATTTGATTATGTTGTGATGGAATTATTTTTATGAATTCCTTTATTGTATATGAATTGTTTTATGATGTCACGATGTTTAAGATTCCCATTTTTATTACGTGGGTTATGCAATGATGTATGATTTATGATTTTGTGGAACACATAAGAATGGTATCATTATGAGATGGGTGGGTCCTATATCTCCCTCCAATTCATTGGGTAAAGATTTTATATCTCATGAGATAGACATGGCTGGAACGGTAGGTTATACCGGTTCAGTGAAAGAGGACTGAAACGAGGGTGACTCGGTTCAGAAAGGGACTTTTTCCACTAATATAGTCTTGGAAATGAGTCTTGACTAACAAGAAATGATTCTCTATGATTATGTGTGAATGCCACAAAGTTTCATGTTTTAAGTTATGATTATTGGGATTTCATTTCACTACTATGATTTATCCCTTGTTATGAAATTATGCTCTCTTTTGCAGGTTAAGATTTCCAAAAGTTATGTTCTTATGAATATGATGTGATTGATTTTTATTTTGTTTACCCTTACTGAGAATTTGAGCTCACCCTTTTATGCTTTCTTTTCCCCAGGATATAAAGAAAGGTTTTAGGTAAAAAAAGGGAAGATCTTTTTGGGAGATATTGAAGATCTTTCACCACGATTAGAAGATTACGTTCCGAGTTTCCAAAGACACTAAACTATTACGATCCTTGTGTGTGTGTGTTTTGTAATGTACTAAGTATTCCACAAAAGTAATGTAATGTTCATGTATGTTAAGCTTTGGGTCTCTACAGTTGGTATCAGAGGAAAGGTTTAGTCAACCTTTGGAAACTAGGATGCAAAAACGTTAGTGAGATCCCTAGAGATATTTCTAAGGTATGTCTAGAGATGTCCCTAAGGTTAAGTATACGTATAGGTTATAGTACTAGAATTACGCTAACGATCATAGAATTAAACATAAGATGTTAGGTATTGAAGGTACTCCCCCTTTATTATGTTGTTTTCCCTAGCATGATTTTTGCCTCTCACACTATTCTTTTTGGGTTTTAGACGATGGCTGGAACCCGAAAGAACCGTGTTGATCAATGCAATGGACAATGCAATGATTGTCCTCCTAAACAAACAAATGTTATGGGAGATGGAGTGAAAAATCTTATTTCTATACTTACACAAGCTATGAATCATTCTGGACTTCCAAATGAGCAGAGAAGGGAACAATATTCTATTGAGTCCTTCATGAGGCAACGTCCACCTTCTTTCAGTGGGTCTTCTGATCCACTTGTTGCTGAACAATGGATTAGTACTACTGAAAAAATATTTTCAGTTCTTCAATGTTCTGAGCATGATAAAGTCATCTTAGCGGTGTATCGTTTGGAAGGTGATGTTGATCAATGGTGGAATCTTATTAAGAATATGAGGCAAAGGGATGAAATTGAGTCCATGGAATGGGATGAGTTCAAGAACTTATTTTTCAATAAGTACTTCCCTCGTATTCTTCGAACAAAGATGGAGAAGAAGTTTCTTGAGCTGAAGCAGAAGGATGATGAATCTGTTGGTATATACGAAGCGAATTTTACAAGACTTGCAAGGTACACATCTGTCATTATCATTCAACCTGAAAGTAAAGTTGATCGATTTTTCAGTGGCTTAAAACCAAATCTTCGAAGGGCATTAACTATAAGAGACTTCAGTAGCTATGAAGAAATTGTGCGTTGTGCTATCAAGGTAGAAATGGAATTTGGTGTTACATATCCATCTCATGGTTTTGACAAGAAAAAAAAGATGGAGTTCAAGGAGAAATCTCAGAATAATGGTGAAAAGAAGATGAATGTTTCCTTATGCTCAAAGTGTGGAAAGAAGCATGGTGGAGATTGTATTAAAGGGACTAGAAAATGTTTTAAGTGTGGAAAAGAAGGACATCGAGCAGCTGAGAGTCGAAGTAATGGAAAAATGGTTTCTAATGATGTGAATAAAGTAAGCACTGCAGAGAACGTACCACCAACACTTCAATTCTTCAAGTGCAAGGAAATGGGGCATTATGCTAATAAATGCCCTAATCCAAGGGTTAGTGATGATCAACATGAGCAACAACTGAAGGCAAAGGACAAAGGGAAGTCACATGCGATCACTATTGGCGATGTTGAATATGACAACGATGTGGTGGAATGATTAAGTGTTTATGTAATGGGATTCCAAAATAATGTGGTATCATAAAGTATTGGAATATTTATGTGTTGGTCTAATGTGGTATTCAAAGTGATTGAGATATTTTTTTGGAAATAAGATGATATGCGCATAATGAGTGGAAAACGAGAAAATGAAATGTTTAAAAGTATTCATGAGCTCATGATTGATATAAGGACTAAGTGATATCATGGTTTGAGTATATAGAATTTTGAGGATTTTGGTATGCGGAAGGTGTTAACTTTTAACTGCATTCATGTTTTCACTAAGGTTCAATGGGTATTCAATAGAGTACATGATTAAGGCCTTTGAATGTTTAGAATGTGACCAACAAGATATATCTTATGATATATGGGGATCAACGATGGTATTAAATCTCTGGTAATCATTTTCACTATGTTATGAGAGTGGACTGCAGTATTATGGATAAGCCTAAAGATTGGAATGGATTATGTTGGACATAAGTTAGTATTGTTTAAGGATAGAAATTTTTTCGATATTATTGACGGGATGTTATAGTAATATAGTTTTAGAAAAAGGACAACCTGCAGGATGGGCGACAGCCCATCGCGTCGGACAAGGCTGTGGGAATCGAACCCACAACCGAAGTGCGACTGACCTTTATCGCCTACCACTGGCCTACAGGAAGTCCCTGTTTAGTAGAAACTAGTTTTATTATATTAAGCAGTATGATATATGAAGTATAAGTCCATTTTAGGAACCATATATGATTAATCTCACTGTAGAATGACTTATGTATATTTAATAACTTTTGCTAACCTTTTGTTTGAGACAGATGGAATGACCCGTCATTCTATCACATGATCTGCTAACACTTCACGAATAAAAAATTCAACTTCATTTATTTAATAGATGAAGTGGAAATTGTTCAAGGCGCGAACAACAGTGAGATTGTACCAAAATAAAGTAAGTATTTATTCTAATTAAAACTCTTCAACTTTAGGGAAACGATCTTGAAAACCAAAAATGTTGTCCTAGTGCCCTTATATCCGATGAATCAGATGGTACCCTAGATCGTCACAAATTTATGGCTTTGTGATTTCTGGCTTTTCCATAGCCATGTTCTCTACCACTCTCCATCAGAACATGATGGTTAGATTTCTCTTTCATATCCATATTTTTACCTATGTGGAAACCCAGCGATTAGTTTATTTGGGTAACCGTTACATTTCATACTTTTGTTTTTAAAGATTGGTTTTGGTATTCCTTTTTACGATGTGGGTTTCTATTAAAGAAACTTTGGAATAGTAAACCATTTATAACCCCGACGAATTTCGAGGGCGAAATTCATTTTAAGGGGGGTAGAATGTAACACCCCGAGATTTTATGAAAAATATTCTTTTTAATTTCACTAATGTCTTGTGTTGTACGCTACACAAAAAGGAGCTTGCATAACACGCATCCTTGATTTTCCTTGCAATACACGCAATCGCGACCTTCCTCGATAACGTGTGTAGTACGCAATAACGAGTTTCACTAAACAACAATACGCTATTAAAATATTATTAAAACTAGCTGTTATGAATAGTAATAACCACTTTTTGAAATTTTGTAACTTAATTTTTCAAAATGGGATTCATTTTTGGATTCATAATATCGAAATTAGCTTAGGGTGAAATTTTGGTACTTTTCGGATAACTTTTATTTTCTGATGAATAGTGAAAATTACTAAATTTTAATTAAAAAAACTTTTTTAATCGAAATAATTAATAGTGATAAATTATTAATTTGAGTGGTTTTAAAGTATATTTAGAATATATTTTTACAATTCAATACAATTTTGGTCATTGGATGTAATTTCACATTTACACCAGACATAAACAAGTGTTAATCTTTTGATAGTTATTATCTCTTAAAAACACGCTATTTGTTGTGACAT
Organism: Viscum album; assembly: GCA_963277665.1. Classification (NCBI taxonomy): domain Eukaryota; kingdom Viridiplantae; phylum Streptophyta; class Magnoliopsida; order Santalales; family Viscaceae; genus Viscum; species Viscum album. The sequence continues at coordinate 1,702,983,359 of OY728143.1, read as the reverse complement.
GGGAAATTAATTATAAAATTAATTAATGATACTTATATGTTGGGAATTTTGTAAAATAGAAATCTTTTTTGAATTCGGAATATCAATTATAGCTTAGGGTAAAATTTTGGCATTTTTCTGAAAAACATCAATTTTTGATAAATAGTGAAACTACTAAGTGGTAGTTAAAAAAATTAATTTTTTCATAAATGTTAATTTTACTGCTTCTGTGAATGGAATTTCAAAAATCCGAGAGACACGGTTGATGTCAGTAAGTAAAATGTGGTTCAATGAGATGAAAATACTTTTTGGTGAATAGTAACTTTTTACTTTTATTTACCACGGTTAAAAGTAAATAGGGTAATTAAGGGTAAAAATGATATTATTATTACCCTAACACATGTCCTAATCCTATTGGACAAGTGTATCTCGACCAAAAACAACCTTAAGTGTAAAATATTATCATTTAGGCCCACTTGGATTAGATTAGGACATTTCTTATTATTTAATTCAAAGAAGAGTTAAAAGAGTTAAAATCAAAGTTTATTTACTAAAACATTTTTAATATAGGGTTATACATAATATAATTTCGACTATAAATATTCGTTAGAAAGATAAAACGATTTCCTACATAATGGTATTTTATTTGTAATTTTTATACTTTAAATAATTTAATTTATTTATGACACAACGATGATGCAGTAATTACCTTTTTAAGAAAATATTAACATAATTGATGTTATAAATGCCCAAATAAATGTAATTTTAGACTTTTTATGACTTAAACTAATTTTTTAGGTTAATATGACATGTTATTGTTGATTTAAGTAACTTGGTTCGAACTTATCATTCTGTTAGAAATTTCCTAAAAATCATGTACTAAATAGTGTCAAAATTGACATGAATTAGTTTTTAAAACAAATATTATATTATCAATTGTTATTTAATTACTAAAAATCTAAGGTTCGTCCAAATGACTTATATAAGGATATATATATTAATAATAAACAACTTGGGGTTAGTTTGGCTTGTTATGGTAAGTTTATTAACCATATAGTGTAAGAAAACAAAAAGACACAGTAAAAGTTAAATTATTTAACTTAGAGTTAAATCTAATTGATAAGGTTAACATGATAACCTAAACTTGTCTAAATACTATTGTATGAGAGGATTTCGAACCATCCCCAATTTAGCTTCTAAATAAGACCATTTGGAACCATTATAAACCGAATTTGACCTTAATATAAAATAATATTTTGAGATTTTCCTAAGATGCCCCTCTCCTCCCTTATAAAAGGGCACCTCCTCCCTCTCTTCCTCACACAACTTTGAGCCTTCAAGCTCGGCCCACCCATGAAAAAATCTCTTCTACACTTCCCTAGTATCATCCTAGAGGTCCTGGTCTTCTTCAAAGACCATCCTTAGTTCTTTAGGTGGAGGTTAAGAAAAGGCGCGTCAAAAAGAGGTAATATCCATTACCGATCTTTTTCAATTTCTTTCTTCTTAAACTTCTTCTTCTTTAGTTGTTTCATGATAAAGTAATAACATCATTATTTCTTATATACTGATATGTTATTATAAATATGAAACAACTCTAATTAACCTTCTATCCATCCTACGGAAAAAGTAAATCACCGCGCGTGCGTACGTACGGAATACCGTCTCCACGCCGTGGTGTAATCTATTTTCCGCCACCACCTTAATTGGATGGGTATAATGGTGTAATGAGTAACTATATATGATTATTATAAAATTATATTGATACTGAAATAGTATACATACACTTCAACACAATTCCACGACCATAGGAATGATATCATCGCTCGTGCGTACGTACGGACTACTGTCTCCACGACGTGATGAGATTCATTCTCAATGATTAACCATTCATGAATGATTATAAAGTATATATAATAAGTACTAATGAAATATATGACATAATAATGATATTTGATTTATGTATATTTATATTTATGTCATCTACTTAATTCCATTCAATTCAATAAGGAAACGAAAACAGCGTTCATGCGTACGTACGGACTACCGTCTCCATGAACGGTGTATTTCATTCCATTTATTGATATATTATATATATATATTCTGAATATATATTATATACAAATCATGTTTTACATTCTGGATATAAGTAATCATGATCCAAGTAATCATATTAATAATTACAAGTTAAAAACACGAACGACAAATAAGACGATTTTACCCAAAACGCTACTTTAACATGAATTTACAAAAGAACAGTTAATATAAAGTCATAAGTGGACCATATATGATATAATAACAATTAATATGACTCTGTAATAAGTCAATAACATGATTTAAATCATTATACAGGAGGTTCGGACACTTACAAAGCAACTCAGACCTAAGGTAAGGGAAATATCACAATCTCATTTTTATCCGAGATTGTTTATACTTTGGTATTTACTGGGGTGTATTTTATCATACACATCCATGTTTACTCAATATGTAATATTATTTCCATCCACCTACAATTGTTTAAATCCAAATTTACCCTTCGGTGAGTTTTTAGTAAAGGATATGAAAGGAATCTTTTGTCGTTTTTCGTACGAGGTACTTTTTTGACTTTTCCGAAAAAAGTACGAAGAATGTTTTTTTTTAACTTATACAACATGAATGGATTTTTAAAACATTATTTCCAAGAAGCTTCATTTACAAGTTTTCAAGTTTATTTTTAATCAACTTCTTTTAGTTTAAAGTTGTATGACATGTTAAGAAAGGAAAAATGTTTTTGAAGAAGAAAGGATATTTTCTTCAAGAATGGAGTTCAAGTGTTTTATCAAAATTATTTTCCATCTAAGATAATAAAGGGTTCTGTTTTTATCCCTATTGTTACATTGATTTGATTATGTTGTGATGGAATTATTTTTATGAATTCCTTTATTGTATATGAATTGTTTTATGATGTCACGATGTTTAAGATTCCCATTTTTATTACATGGGTTATGCAATGATGTATGATTTATGATTTTGTGGCACACATAAGAATGGTATCATTATGAGATGGGTGGGACCTATATCTCCCTCCAATGAATTGGGTAAAGATTTTATATCTCATGAGATAGACATGGCTGGAACGGTAGGTTATACCGGTTCAGTGAAACAGGACTGAAACGAGGGTGACTCGGTTCAGAAAGGGACTTTGTCCACTAAGATAGTCTTGGCAATGAGTCTTGACTAACAAGAAATGATTCTCTATGATTATGTGTGAATGCCACAAAGTTTCATGTTTTAAGTTATGATTATTGTGATTTCATTTCACTACTATGATTTATCCCTTGTTATGAAATTATGCTCTCTTTTGCAGGTTAAGATTTCCAAAAGTTATGTTCTTATGAATATGATGTGATTGATTTTTCTTTTGTTTACCCTTACTGAGCATTTGAGCTCACCATTTTATGTTTTCTTTTCCCCAGGATATAAATAAATGTTTTAGGTAAAAAAAAGGGAAGATCTTTATGGGAGATATTAAAGATCTTTCACCACGATTAGAAGATTACGTTCCGAGTTTCCAAAGACACTAAACTATTACGATCCTTGTGTGTGTGTTTTTTGTTATGTACTAAGTATTCCGAAAAAGTAATGTAATGTTCATGTACGTTAAGCTTTGGGTCTCTACAATATTGGCATGACCAAAGCCTTGACAAAGGCTTGGGAGGATCTTCCATACTCAGTTTTTCACTTGAGAGTCCTTTCCTCCTCTCTTTGTTTTCACTTACTTTCGTGTTCTTCGTTTTTGTAATTTTGTAAGTCCTTTCTTTTGTAATTTTGTTTTAATGAAAGTTTCTTATTCGCTATATCTTATTCTCATCCACCTTCTATAGTTTAATATTTATGTTCTTAAAATATTTTAAATTAAGTTGAATCCTCTTCCCTTCTTTTTCTTCCTCATTCAATCAGAATATTGTTTTTAATTATCATCATTGTTCGTGTGTGTGTGTCGACGTACCACTCTTTTCTTATCCCTTTATTTTTCTTCTATTCTTAATTTATAATAATTATAATTATAACCAGATTATTAAACACCCAAATGACTGAGTAAATCTCTCATTAGGGGGAGTTATAATTCGGGGATGTTAAGTGATTGAGAGTTTTTCTCGATGAGTATTCTTTAAATTAATATTGTGTATGTTAAACATAATATGTCACGGATTAATGATATGTTTTGTTTAAAAAGTGGTTTACATGGATTATTGGAACTATAAATATGCTACCATAAATATTTTTTTATTGATATTAGAACCCTAAGTTAATTTAAGGCTTGGATTAAAGCCTTAACACTTAGGAATTCCAATCAATGACAACATAAGACATGGGTGTTAATTTAATGCAATACAAAGTAAGGCTCAAGGATATCACAAGCTTAGCTCCCCAATAATGAACTCACCACAATATTTATCAATTTGTTAAATAAAAAATCATCCATAAATTATTTCATAAGCTCTGCAAACAAACCCCCAAATCATAATACAATTAACTAAAAACAAACGACTATTTCAAAGTATCATCGCCGAGGATTCGACCCGAGTGCTGCTGTACACATTAGCAGAGCACCGGAACCTTGACTGGTCGATAGGCGACAATCGGCCATGCGTTTCACCTACTCCTGTCCTCATTTTCCTGTCAATGAATCCTCACAGTACTCAAATGTGGGGGTAGAGAGTTGAGCCTGCCTCCTGTTTGTCGCCGGAGCTTTCCGACTGACTTCTCTGAATGCTACCAAACGAGACTGTTGGTAGGATTGATCAATATTAGCAGGTGTATGTGCCTGCTAATTGAACATTGCCAAACTTGGTTGACGAGCTCAATAATATGTAGTCAGACGAGCCTGCTGACTAGCTGATGATTTATAAACAGGTGTATGTTCATGTCTATAGTACTCTGCCGGAATTGCCTGGCGGGATTGGTGTAATGCTTCCAGATGAGTCTGCTCGACAGCGGAATTAAAATGGATGGGTGTGTGTTCCTTCTCATTGCTTTACACCAAGTTAGGTTGGTGGACTTCTCCGGAGATGGAAGAGATGAGAACCTGCTCACTGTTAACTGGTTATCACCACTGGTGGTTCTTCTTGCCTGCACGGGTTCGAGGAACCTGAGCTGAACTCCTGGAGTCGATAACCTCATCATGTTGAGGGTGCACTGCTGCATGAGTCTAGTGGAAATTGTTGATGGGAGCCCTCAGGAAGGACTCCTGTCTCCTTGAATTAAGGTCCTAAGGGACCTGCTCATTCACCTCCTCAGAATATGGGAGTGAATGGTGATTGCGTTCCAGGGATAATGACCCGAAACGGTTAGAGATGGTGGTTAGAACCGCCTGCTTCTTGATCACTGGTCATCGTTGTCCAGACGACCAGGATGAATTATTGACTTGGAGGGCTTGTCGAATGGCCTCCAGAGTCGAAATAGTACCATTATGATGGTACTCCTTAACCAGCACATTTGATACCAAGTGTTGAAGATGCTAAGTAGGTGATGTCGTCCTCAGAGCAGATGATGATCTAGCAGGAGTAGCAGTAGTGGCATTTGTAGCAGAGGTTTTCATAGCAGACGTATTCACAGATGTGAACTTAACAGAAGCCATTTTGGAAATGCAAAAGATCTTGGAAAAGAGTTTCTATTTGATATAACATACATAATCAAGATAAGTCTGTCCACTACATCATTTGGATGAGAAAATATGTTACTGATTTCTTTGTTGGCCCTCTCATTGAGTTTAAATAGGGGCCTAACAAATAATCAAAGCATCATTTTAACTTGGTTAAGGATTCACATTGGGTTCACCATTTTTTGTTTCCTCTGGAATTGGGGATGATCTCATTGATTTAAGATTCAAACATTCCAAGCAGTTTCTAACGGGTTTGTTCGTAGAACCAAAAAAATCCAATGATTCCACATCCATTTGATCCTACTTTCCAAAGGTAGGCACTCATTAGTTGTGGATTGATGAGGCTTAAGAATTTTCATTGATCGAGAGGATGGGAGGTCGGACTCATTACAACTTTTTGAGGGGAATTATTGTCTACTCCGGGACTCTCTTAATAGATTTAAGTTTATGTTCATGAATCCTTATTACATTACCAAGTATAAAATGAGCTTTCCTTTAGATCTTACAATCAATGATTAAATATATAGAAAATTTAGATATTCTTTTATATGTATTCGAGGTTCTTCATCGATAGATAATCATCTGTATTTGTTAGAGATTCTTAGTCAATGGTATCCTTCAATACATAAAAGTCTCTTAGTCATTACAATGACCATACTGGTTTTAAAGCCACTCAGTGGGGCACATGAAGTTTATTTTCATTCATAAGGACATGGATTATTTCAGAGGTGGGATCGTACCCGCTGATGGGCTACCTACATATCCTTTGTTTTGGAAAAGGAATCATAACCCACATAGTTCGAGTAAGGGAGTATGATGTTTATGCATGATTGATGGCTCAAAGAAATATGTCATGATTACTTTTACACTCTAAGCTCATGCGAGTCATGCTCGGTGTGAGAAACAAGAGGTATTAGTGAAACAAGACAATTGTGCCACAAAAGATGCAATGATTTGGGGCTTATGTATGTATGACTACCCAAATAGATGAGGATTAAGATTTACTTCAGGGAAGAAATCCAGGAACAAGGTCCATAAAGGTATATGTACCTCATGGAGATTTGGGTACTCTAACTTGGGGCTTACTCCTGAGGAAGATTCCCAAATTAGGAGGGGAATCATGATTGGGTTTTACTCCTAATAAGGAATCCCAGATCAAATGTAAATTAAGACTGGTTAAAAGAAATTAAGACTGGGGCTTAATCCCGAGAAGGAGGCCTAGGTTAAATGGATTTGAAAACTAGGGCTTACTCCTAAAGAAGAGGCCTACGATAAGAGAATTTTGGTTGGGACTCACTCCTAAGGAGGATGCCCAAATTTTGGGAACATTGAGACTGGGGCTTACTCATGAAAAGGAAGCCCAAATTAGGAGACTTGGGGCTTACTCATTAAAAGGAGGCCCAAATTAATGATAACTTGGGGCTTACTCCTAAGGAGGATGCACAAATTAATGAAAATTGGGGCTGGGGCTTACTCATGAAAGGAGGCCCAAGTTAAGAGAATTATGGTTGGGGATTACTCATGAGAAGGATGCCCAAATTATGATTCTATCAACTTAAAGGATGAGGTTGAATGAATTAAATATCTAACTTTAGTGACATAAAGATGTGTAAATCACTAGGTTTTGAGAGATGTTCCACAGAATTCCTTTCAAATAATGATGTCAATCAAGAAAACATGCCATAAATGGCTTTGAAAAGTGGTTGAAGACTGAATCTTGAATAGGAGAGTCGGAATGGCATACGAGAGGTGAAATGGGCAGGAAGGGCACCCAAAAATATAGGGGCGCGCAAGTCCTGGGGGGTCGGGAAGATACTGCATGGGCACGCAAGTCTTGGTCACGCAAGTAGACTTGTGCAACACATATATACTTGGGCGATCCTTAACCAGTAGAGTAATACTTGGGTGATCCTTGACCAAAGCCTTTAGAATTATCCCGAGGTACTTCCATAAGAGTGGTGCACAAGTTTCAATGAGTAGGTAAGGAGGCGTGCAAGTGTTTCCATTTCCCTTAAGGGTAAAACACTTAGGTGCACAAGTGTTAGTGAATTCTAACACTTAGACCTTATTCTTCTTGTTTAGACCTTCCATTCTAGGTAAATAATTTCCTTAAAAGTGTTTGAAAGACTTGAAGAAGAGACTTGGGAATTCAGAGCTCTGTATCTGAATTCTGGAAAAAATCCTCCTCAAATGGGGGCCCACCGGGGGTATTTATAGGCTGGAGAAGACCCTGGGCGGTTTTCAAAGAGGGCGCGCAAGTCACTTGTGGCACCATTAGGTGTCGCGCAAGTGTACTTGTGCGACAGTGAGGTAATTTACCCGACCCAAAGGTATTTGACTCTTTTTTCATTCCTTTGTCGATTTTTTGATGTTTTCTTCAAAGGATGGATTAATTTGTCTAAGTAATTTCCCTTTCCATTTCTTTAGACAATGTGACGAAAAGGAGCGTCAACAAAGACCCATTAATGTATTATTTTTCATTTTTCAAAAACAATGTAACAGGGTTGCAATTTTAAGGAAAACATTTCTATACCCCTACATTTTCCAAATAGTATCCAAACTTGCATTAACATTTCAAAATGAAAGGGAATAAATTTAAATTTAAATATGGTTTTCAAAAAAGAAGAAAAAAGCATGAAACAACTGAGTGTAAAATCATTTCACAAGCACCATGGGAAATCCCAAAGATTCTAGTGTTAGTTGGGGACCTAGGATCCTAGTACCACAGGGAAATGTGTCATATCAACCACAACAAACTATGTTCTCTTGCATGAGCCACTAGAAGGGAACATACTCATAATAAAGTGGTCTCCAATAAATCATCATTATGTTTAGCTAGTTTTGCAACTTTCAATCCCACTATAGGGAACTAGGACGAACCACTTCTATATCATCTAGTGTACTACTCCTAGTCTACCCACCCAGATACCTGGCTTCCCCATGTGCTCCATTTTAAGTTGTGGTGAGTTTTATCAAAAAGTAAATACACACACACACATCACATTATTTATATAAATGTTTTATAGTTTTCACCACCTACCCCACTTAAGCGCGTCCCCTTTTTTTAAAAACACACAACATTTCACTAGCCTCTTCACTAAGAACATATGAAAATTAGTACATTTGACATCCATGTAATTTTTCTAAAGTAAGAGGGAAATACATATGAGTTGTTTTCATTTTTAATAACTCATTATTAATGTTCCAAACTACCATAATCACTTACAAGGAACACTTTTCATTTTAGAAACATAATCACAAAACATCATTAAGTTTCTAAAATCGTTTGAAAGAAAAACTAATCAAATGAGGTACTACAGATTTTATGCAAGCTTAAAACCACACTTAAAAATGGATCAATCCTTTCAAAAAAATAAAACATCACTTTAACCTTATGTTCACACCAAAAATAATTTTGGAAATCACTTTGGAAATTTTTTGGAAAACAAACATTCCATTTCACTTTTCAAAAAATCAATCAGAAAGACCACACACCTTTGGAAATACCCGCTTCATGTTCAGAACATCAATGAAATCACTTTTCAATAACCAAAACCATTTACATACAGACACACACACACACACACACACATATATATTTCATATTCATTACATGTAGAATCTAAAAATGCATTTTTAATAGAATACCAAGAATTTACATAATTTCTAATTAATGGTTAGAGAACAGGGAACCTACCTCAAGGTGGATCTAAGCTGCCCACTTCATTTCTTAGTGCATTCTAACTAAGAGATTTATCTCCCCCACTAGTCATATGTGCCTTCGCATACATCCTAGGACACCTAGAACCTATTCATACATTCTCATGGCCCATGAACATGTGCAAGGGGATCCTTACACGTACTCTTATACGCATATACCAGTCCCCAGTCACCTACGTATGAATGTTTATATATACACATAGGCACACCTAGACCCATACAAGTAAATTCAATTCCATGGATCAATATACACGTAACGGGCAACCTACATTTATATATTTACTTCCCTATGCATGTGTAGGTAAGTCTCCCTTGGATAGGTGACTCGAAACAGAACCAACCAGTCTAACACATTATAAAACATTTACCAGGTAACATTAAACAATTAAAGACCTTGAATTAGATGGTGTGATGACCAAGAAAATAATATATAACACTTACTTCAAGTGGTTACAAAAATCGAATCGACTCGAAACACCTTTCCTTCATGAGAAAACACAGAAATCATGCGGTAAGTTTCAATGTTCTTAAATAAAAGAACCATGAACTCATAATTCAAAAAATCCATAATTATTAAAAGAGACACAATGAATAAATGAGGAAAAACATACCCAAACTCATTGAAAGGTAGACCGAAACACTCAAAACTATTTCTATTATGGTGGTGGTCTCTAGAGCATGAATCGAGGAGTCCTGACAGATCCGTTTCACATTGAAGAAATGAGACGAATTTCAAAAATCCGTCCACCTAAAACCCTATGTTTCTACCACACAGGAAAGATTGAGGGGAATGGTTAAATAATCCAACTGGAGGGAGGAAGATAGAGGATAAGGGATTACCTTAGAGTTTCGGAAAAGAGTCATTAATAAAATGGATGAAATTGGAAACTGAATAAAGAGTATGAGATTTTTGATGCATGCAACTAGGGAGAACCCCATGTGGGGTGTGCTTGTTGGTTGAGTGAGAGAGGGGAGATGAGGAGTGGGGTTCTGGTGGTGGCTCACCAAAAGGAGGTTGTAGGAGGGGAGTCGTTTAGTATAGGGGAGACACACTATTGGGATAGGTGGGGGAAGAGGGGCTCACATGACACAATATAGAGAAAAAAGAATAAAAGGGTTAAAAATAAATAAGAAGATAAAATTAAAAAATAAAACTTATTAATAATAATATAAATAATAATAATATCCCAAAATGTTATAAAGAAAAATGAAATAAAATGCGTCGGTTCAGGGCATAACAATTCATTACACCATGACACTTTATTCCACCATAATGTCTCAAAATACTTGGTTATTCAAATCTCAAAAAATGTCATGATTATTAAAATGATACCACTACCACATGAGGATCGAACACTCACTTTCCACCCAGGGCATGAAACCTCAAGACCCGAACAACCAAGTAAATGAACCAACAACATGGGACTCACATTTCTAAACACTATCACACCCTGGAACACCCTGACACCTACCATAGAAATTACTAGTGTCCACTCGAGATCTTCAACGAACATACGTCATATGACCCATCTTCCAAGATAACCATCTATATTGATTGGGGTTGAGTAGAGTAGAGGCAATGATTTTTCCTGAAAAGAAAAATTTAATGGATTTGTTCTCTGTGAATTTTTTCTATGTTGGTCTCTCGACCATATTAGGACTCTAGTTGAATACATATTTTCCTGAATTGAATCAAATTAAAAAACCAATCAAGGCCCCTTAAGCTGGGGTGACCCATTAACTTCCCGAGTCTCACCCAAAAAACTAGAGGTAAAACATTGGTGACACCCATAGTGGGTCTCCCCACCATATTATAAATTGATTAGCATAATGTCACCCACATGGGAACTCTTAATACAGTTTTAAGAAAGTGGATTGAATTTCCAATCATGAACCAACGACATTGGCTAATCCCAAACACAGGGAGTATAAGGACTCAACCTTATTGCATTATATAATCTTTAATTTAGTCAAGAAATCACTTACTTTCACATTGAGGATCTTTTCAAGTTTAGATATTTATAAAAAAGATTCATAAAACAATCAGGACATTACACATTAATACTGAGTGGATACCACAAAAAATAGTACTCATTTCATCCAAAATATAAAACTTTTCAAATTAAACATGTTTTAATAAAAAATTCTTGAAACAATTAACTTAGATTCCTTATTTGTCTTAAACATCCTTATAACCTATGAAAATAATTTAAAACTTGGTATGAGAACAAAATATCAGTATGGGCTAAAAAATAAGGAAAGAACAGATAAGTCCATGAATACTTATAATGTATGAAATCATTTTCATAAGACATACTTGTCACCCATATATATACTTACTTTTTGAAACATGATATTTCCATAATATTCACACAAAACATAAGAACATAAATAAGACCATAAAGGTATATTGGAGAATTACTTACATAATCTTGTAACCCTCTTGGCTACCTTATAATTTGAAACCCTCACATATACCATACAATTTGTGTAACCATCGCAGTTACACTTGGTGTAACCATACGGCCAACCTCTTACTTACACATACCTAATGCATTGGAGGGAGATATAGGTTCCAAACATCATCATAAAAAAATCCCATGTACCAAAACCCAATAATACAACATGAATAATTACATAAAAACATTTCTTTTGAATCTTGTAAAATAGAATTTTAAAAAGAGGATTTTAAAAAGAATATTCCCTTAAAAATATCATATAATTAATTTGAGACTTAATAGAGTGGGTGGAATATGTATAAACACTATAAATACATATAATTAAACATAATATAAACAAAATCCATTAGACAAACAATTTTAATACCACATATATAATAATGTATAAGGTTTACCCAATGAATAGAAATCGGGTTAAGAATTCCCTTACCTCGGTTTTGTCTTACTTCAAACTTTTTTAAACATCATGTATAATGGTTAAAAAAGTGTTTTTAACTTCTTAAAGAAACATATTCATCTTTATAATATCTTATATGATCATATAATTATATCATTTCACCCTTTAATTATTAGTATTTTGTTCCTTTCATTATTTTGGGGGCCTTCTTTACATGATTTCCATGATCAGTTCATGGTGGATATTCTTATCGATTGGATGTGAAACTCAAGAATTGGAATGGAGTTCTATTTACATTTTTCTATAAACATAATTTATTACTTTTATCATTTTGAAATCACACATGAGGATGATGAATAAGTTAAATCATTATTGGTATTTGTTTAGGTTATTTTTGTGATTCATCGATTGTCAAGAAATCTTTTTGTTTTAATAATTAATAACATGTGTCAAAAATGATTCCAGAACATTATATAAGATAAAATTAATAAATTATAATATTTTTTAACTATAAAAATTGTTTCACGACTAGTATTTAAGAAATTAAATTAAATTGAAATGACATCGTCCATGATTTCGTTAAATAGACTCATAAAAGATGGTGTTTTAGTTTCTTGAATAAGTGGAAGGGTATAAGAAATGTAATCGTGAGTATTCCATAAACATGATGAAATACAAAATCTATAAGATACTAGATAATTCATACCTCTTGGATAAGTGGAGGTGATGAAATATGAAGAATAGAAAGGAATCTTGAAATAAAAGAAAAGTTGAGAAACCCCTTATGAAAATTTGGTAGCCTAAAGGTGCCACATAAAATTTCATAAAATATTTTGGTGATAGAAAATGGGTCTCTCATCATTCATAAATAATATGGGTATTAAGGGGGATATGTAATGAAATATCCCACAAAATCCAATGGAAATTAAAAATAAAAACATAAAATGAAAGAAAATAAGGAAAACAAAAGAGGGTGTTTACCTCTTGATCACTTCTCCTTGAGATCCTCCTTAGGGCCTTTAGTTTTGGCCTTTTGGTGAGATCAGTATCTCTAGGACTTGGGGAAGATCCTTGGTAGTATTATTGGTCATAAATTAGGTAAGGATAAAGGCTTGAGAGGTGTGGCAGGAAGAGGGGAATGAGGGTGGAATTTATAGTGTAGGAGAGGAGGTATTTTTCATTATTTTAAACATTATTATAATATAATTTCTCAAGACTATGAATATTTTTAATTCATGTGACCCCAAATATTAATAATGGAATTTGAGTTCGAAAAAGGGGTCTTACAACATCCTTGCATCACCTATGATGTAGTAAATCAATTATTTAGCATTTACCGTATTTTATTATATTTTACTATTCATCAAAATTTCAAGAATGTTAGAAAATTCCCAAAAAATCACCCTAACAATTTTTCAATGTGTAGAATTCAAAAATGAACTCCATTTTTTGAAAATGGTTTTCTAAATATTATTAATTTAGTTTTTAAATAAAATCATTCTTTATTCAAAAATTAATAATTTTAAAACTGTAACTACTTTAATATCAATATCGGATGCTTTTTCTGGGGTGAGAATCCATATGTTGAGGATTTATTGATTTGTTTCCTGCATTACCACTTTCCAAAGGCGGGCATAATATGTTGCTTATTCATGGATGTTTTCTCGTTGATCGAAACAGGATGTTGGAATGTCGGTTTCTCGTTCTGTGGACTCCTCCTCGAATCTCGTTACCTAGTCTGGGTCTCCCTCATATTTTAAGATGTTGTTAGAGAAACTCTTCCTACTTCCATATCTTCATGGATGCCGGTTAATGAAGATAATTATTTCGGGACATTCCAAGGGGTTCGGTCAAAGAATCAACCTTCGGTCGGGGGAGTAGTCACGCTGGACATTGATCGCGTGTCTAGATGTTGGAACACTAATGTGTCTGGGTTTCATCCCCTTATGATAGGGCTTCTTGAGGGCAAAGAAGACTGAGTAATACCACATCATGTTTGGGGAATTATATTCCATAGGCATGTCTCTGAGGTTTTCCTCATCTTCTCATGTTTAACATAGGGTATGCCATGAGTTCAACATCTAACGGAGACAGATCAAACTGATCAGAACACTGACAAGAGTGGATTTGATGGGTGAAAAATCAAGAGGGAGAACTGATGTTGGTGATATTTCATGGTTAGTTACCCAATTGCTACTAGGAGTAACGAAGAATTGGGTGACATGATCTCACTTTGATGTGGCGATCTAGGTAAGAATCATGATGGATACTGATGTTTGATATAAGTGGATGGAAAATGAGATGGAACCGATGTGAGGGAGGTGGTGATGTTGGGATTGTGCCTCTAAGAGACAACCAACATATCCCCGTGGTAGGGAATCAAAATCCACATAGTTCAGGATAAGGAGTGGAATCGGGGTGCGCATAGAGGAAAATGACCCGACGATGTATTTGGGATTATGCATGGTTAGCAGCCCAAGTTTTTCTGACGCACGAGGGGTGGACCAGAGATGTGGGTCCAAAGAAAGAGGACTAAAATGGCTTACCACTAGGTGGGGCTACAATGGATTACCACTGGATATGATCACAATGGATTACCATTGTATGTGGATGCAATGTATTACCGTCAATTGGGTTGCAATGGCGTACCGTTGATTTTGGGTTACAACAGCTTACCAATAGATGGGGATCAAAATAGCTTACCACTATATGGGATCACAACATCTTACTACTGGATGTGGTTGGACCTCATGGAGGCTTCTTATATACCCTTACTAGGAGACATAGATCAAATCCCATGTAGTTCGAATGGGTATAGTTTAACATCATGCAGATGAAAGGAGGGCGTATAGTTTAACATCATGTGGGATGGGGGTAAACCGGCATGAAGTGTTCAGAACTGATGGGTGTTGGGATTGAACCTCAGATATGCTTCCTACGTACCCTACCTAGGTGATAAGGATCAAAGTTTATGTAGTTCAAGATAGTGTGGTGAACAAACGTGCAGGGGGTCGGAACAACTGGGTGTTGGGATTGAACCTCACAGAGGCTTCCTAGGTACCCTTCCTAGGAGACAAGAATCAAAGGTTACGTAATTCAGGATGGCTTGGTGAACCAATGTGAAGTGGGTTGGAACAACTAAATGTTGGGATTGAACATCAGGGAGGCTTCCTACGTACCCTTCCTAGGAGACAAGGATCAATTTTTACATAGTTCGGGATGGCTTGGTGAACCGACATGAAGGGGGTCAGAAAACTGGATGTTTGGCTTGAACCTCAGTGAGGCTTCTACGTACCATGCCTTGGGAAGGATCAAAGTCCATGTAGTTTAGGATGGCTGGGTGAACTGATGTGAAGGGGGTTAGAACAACTGGATTATGGGCTTGAACCTTAGGGAGGCTTCCTACTTACCATGCCTTGGAGACAAGGATCAAAGTCTGTGTAGTTCAGGATGGCTTGGTGAACCAATGTGAAGGGGGTCGGAACAACTAGATGTTGAGTAAGGGAAGGTATCAGCAATGTTGTGGAGAGGGGTTGTTGTGGGTAATCCATTGAGGTTCCCACGTTAGCATGGCTATGCGATGAATCAATAGTTGTTAGTGTGCCTATGCAAAGAAGCATGAGGCAAAGCAACACAACGTGAAGCACCACCCAGGGGACTTTTAAATAAATTCATGTAAACATAGAGGGTCACATGAGAAAAGGGTTTGCAATGAAAACAAGTTTACATAAAGGTACATTGTGATGCTCTGGAACTCCATGTAGAATAGGGGCTTCACATAGGGGTATGCTTCGCGAAGTGGAGTGGCCTAGCCTAGGCATAAGGCATAGGTTCACATGGAGGGTGTTTCACAAAGAAAGGGTATCTTGAAAAGAATATAGCTGCAAAGAAATGTGCCTTGAAAATCACAATGAACTATCCTTAGCATGTTGTTCACATGTTCATGGAAGGTACTTGGCAAAGCATGAGTGCTTTGCGAAGACCCGAGTCCCCTTAGGGGTCTCCTTCCTTTGTGAAGGCCCATGGGCTTCACGAAGGGAATCCCTACATTAAGAGGGGTCCTATTTAAGCCAAGGTAAAGGAAAATCATGATGCTAAAGTACCTTGAAGAGCTCATTTTTCATAGAGTAGAATGTGATTTGTGATTTGTAAGAGGATAAGGAGAAAGGTCAGAGGATCCTTCCTTTGGGATCAGGGGAAGCCTGGTGTTTATAAGTAATGGGCGGTGCAAAGTATGGATCGCTCTATGCGAAGCCACATGGAACCTAGTCGTAACTGCAGATCCTCTGGCCTCATAGCTATGTAGTGCTTATGAAGGGGGGTCAGCTTTACGTCGGCTATAGTGCTACGGGGCTCGGTGATTAGTCTTCACAAGTCAGCCTCTTTGGATTCAGCATTCGCTCTGCGTCCATTTCCTCCGCACATATTTTTAGTGCCAACAAATTCCCCCCATATACGTGGAGCAGAGAATAAAATGAGGGTCTAATTTTGAGGTTCCAATGCCAAAATTATTTAGTTGAACCGCAAATCAAGCTCGTGGATGAGGGGTCATGATGCGGAGTGGAAACATGCAGTTTGAGATCACTACGAAGCTCACCACGCGTGGACACACCACGAAGCACAGGAGGTATTCACCTATAAATAAGGGAGGTTTTCCACTATTTTTTACTTTCATACCTCTAATTTTTGGATATAGTGCTTGTGATTCATGAAGATCTACACACTTCATGATTGATCTCCGAAAATCAGACCTTTCTTCTTCACAGTGCACATTGAGTCCTTCAACTCTGTAAGTGTTTGCTCTATGGATTGCGCCTGAAAGGTCAGGGGTAGGGCTCTTTAACCTCTTTCTGGGACTGAGATCCACGAACGATCTTTGTGAATGAGCTCCATGAAAGAGCTTCGCGAACCCAAATAAAAAACTTCCAAATTCCAAAAACTAAATGGCTCACCAGGAAGCTGTCAGGGGGACCTTGCGGATGCTGCCCGGTGGGAGGAAATAGTGGACAGATCGGGTATATGGGAGTTTGTACGAAGCCATTATGACCATAATTCGCTAGTGTATAAACTATTGTAAATCCATAAAAACTATCCACTATGAAAGAGAATGAATCTATATGGATTTTGAATAAGGGATGACGTATTCACCCCAGAAGAAAGTAGGGACGAGCGAGCTTACTGGTTCAGGAGCACACCGCGGAAGCACTAGTGGTTCAAGGCAATTGACGGCCATACCTAGGAGGAATTCATGCCTATTATTGTCGACTATCTATACAATCATGTGAATAATGTTGATGGTATGGGAATGAAGCCAGAGACATCTCCCCCAATGTATCGTACAGTTCTGAAGGCATCCCTAGGGAACTTAGAGAAAGGGTGTACTAACGAGTGGGATCTGCGCCAAGGTGGAAACTTTACTGATGAATGGGCCTATTCCTACTGGTTAGGTGCCTTGTGCGAATCATTTGAGGTAGATATGAGGTTATTGGGCTTGTATGAGGCGGATTGGGCCTCCCAATTCCATATCTATCAGCCAAAGCATTTGATGCCGGAGTTGTTGGTCAGATGGTCATCAAGGACTAATACCTTCCATTTTCACCATGTAGAGGTCGGTATTAGCATATGGGATCTACGCCAGATTTCGTGGGTCCCAATACTAGGGGTAATGTATAATGAGTTCCTCTCTATTGTGGGTGCGTCGGAAGATCTAGAGCATATACCACCACTGGGAATGGCATTGATAGACCTAGTGCCAGGAGAGGACAAGGAGTCGGTGAGAGACATCCATTTCAAGCGGTGGTTCAAGCAATTTCTGAACATCCTAGAAGATGGGAAATTCTCTCTATGGCCTCAGACCTACCTAAAGGGGGCTCAATGGGGAAAGGATCACTCATACTAGTAGCTCTTGGAGGACTCCCAGTGGAGAACCTGGGGATTTCGCATTATTACCAAACAACAACTGGTGGTCTAGTTGGCTGTATTAATTGCGGTAGTCATCTATGGTTGGATCCTTCTAATTAGGGATAAGAACATCAGCATGATACCGAGCACATTTATCATGGAATCCATGTTGGCGATAGGGAGATGGGTTTGCAACAGGATACCGATGCTCTCCAAGTTGTATAAGATTTTGTGGCATATCAGCGAGGGGAAGAATCTGTAGAAGATATGTTGGCCATTTCACCTACTGTATTGGTGGATAGCGGCGCATATTAGGGGTATCTATGAATATACAAAACCCATCTCACCTCAAGGATTTTCTTTTTTCCCAGACATTATGAATGTTGTGGGGTGCTTTCCGACCAAGATGACCCTACAGGAGGTGTTGAACAGGGTCTCGAAGGCAGATGAGGTAAATTTACACCTGTTCTCATTTCTAACAGATGTGTTCATTGATGACGTCCAGGGAATAGAAGTTAATAAATCCTACCTCTAGGCATTTCAAGTTGTATTCATGGTGGTGCGGGTGGACCGTGAGTCCCTCTATGAGCCATACACCCCGCATCGTTTTGCAAGGTAGTTTTAGTACATGCAGCGACTAACCCCACAGGTCTAATTGGGGGTGCGGCATGAGGATCACCTGTGTGTGATGATGAATATGTGGCTCATGTTCACATAGAAGGATGGAAAGATGTGGAATGAACTACCTCCACCCACATCCATCTTCGGGATAGTGAAGGAGTATGCCGAGAGCTGGGAGTCGGTTTACCCAGGGAAGATAAAGAAGCAACGCACCGTCCGGGCCAGTGATGGGGTGCCACCCCAACCTCAGGGTCGGAGCTAGAAGGCAGCGAGGACATATTGCGGTGGTGGGGCTACAGTAGCGGTGAGGCCCACACTGATTGAAATGGAAGAAACAACAGTGGACCCAGAAGCCCCATAGGAACAGAGTTATCTGGAGGGGAGGCCACCCAGGGGGTTCAATAGAATATCTACCTGGGCTTTGAGGAAGCAGATACACCACATAGACATGCTGGAGAATGTTATCTTCATGGAGGCTTGGTATATCTGGGATGTCAACAGGTAGTTCCTCGACCCTTCTAAGATGTAACAACACCTGAACCATCTCGAGATGGATTTTTAGGGAGTTGGCCCTATCAGGGCTGGCTTTGCATTATCCCAGGTAGAGGGGGAGCAATACCTGGCCGAGATGGAGGAATTTACAAACTCCCGGGGTGCACCACATTCAATGATAGATCGGGTAAAGGTGTTTCAATATAGAATGGTCCCCCTTAGTTATCGACTGATTAATTAAGAGAGTTCTTCTCTATGCCGGAAGAATCATATGAGTCATACTTAGGGGAGGAGGCTGGTAGAGGGAGCCCTCTAGAAAAGGGTGAGGTTGGTAATTCAGTCCTGAAGCTAGAATAAGTCACAGAGTCCCTTGAGGTAAAATTATAAATCACTTCCCTAAAGTCTTCATCTAGGTCGTCTATGACTTCTCTACTAAAATTTGAACTTTTACATGAGGGACTCATACACAAAACTTGCTCTCACCCAATAGTAGATGCAACTGCGGGATCTTCGGGATCTGATCCCACAGCCACAGTAGATCCTACACTTAGTGGGGTTGTGACACCCAGGGTGGTTCCTCTAGAATTTTCAGACCTCCCAACAGTATAATGAGGGCCTTGCCTTGTGGTTCTAATGGAAAAAAACCATGACCATGATCGACTATTCAACCTTTGTAAGTCCCTCTTCATGGAATTTGTAACTATCGCCCATTGATCAGTTCCACTGAGGATTGTACACTTTTTGCCTATATAGTCCTTCAAATGGCATGGGCTGCCTTGGAAAGGTTGGTAGGGGCACTTGGAGGCATCATTCCCGGGGGAATGCTAGTGGTCATGGAAGTGGATGTTCAAACCGACTAGGTTGCTATGTTTCCGATCACTAGTGGGACACCTAGTAGAACAAATCCTGAGATCTTTGAGGTGGGATCTGATGATGAGGATTGATCAAACTACATGGGTCCTAACATAACCAATCAGACACCCGATGTAGACCCTTATGATGAGTTCTTGGGGGTCTTCCCTTCATATGAACTTGCTGATCCCGCGGATTGGGATGAGATGGCCTCTGATGAGGAGGACAGAAAAATTGTCTGTTGTAGGTAACAGAAGCTAATCAAGTGCTTCATCGATGAGACCCCTCAAGCACAATGAATAGAACATATTGGGAGGCTTCGGTCCTGGATGTGTGAACTATGCAATGGGGGAGTGGATGCCTAGCATCCTCACATGATCATCCGAGATCTCATGGATGAGAAGATTCAGGAATACAACTGTGGCCTCGGTGTGAGTTGGATGAAGATAAATCCGTGAAAATAAATTGGAAATATAAGGATTAATGTGATATTAAACAACTATAGGTCTTGGTAGGTGAGTATCCTGATTTCCTCAATGCGCAATCAGAGCTTATATCATGGTTGAAGGCCCAGCTGACAGAGGTCGAAGAACATATGAATCAATCCTCTGAGGAAGGGGATATCATCTGGAGCAGTGAGGAGTGGGCTTGGATTACAGCTGATGAACTACACCTTATTGTTTTTTAGGAGTAGATGGATCTAAATAGGCGATAGAGAATCCTAGATTTCACAAGCGAGAGAGTGGTGGAGCTACAATGCTCTTTTAACGGGGACAACCCGTCCATGGGAGGGGTTGATCCTCAGGTGCTGTAATGCATGTAACTTTTAAACATGATTTCATTCCTTGATTATTTATGCTATATTCATGCATGAGTTCTGTTATTTGTTTTATCCTACCTCATGTCTGTTATATTCATGAAACATTCGGTGATCAATCCCTATGCTCACGTGGGTCGTGGCTAATGTGAGAAACAAGGGATGGTCGTGTCATTACATTGTTTGAATGTGATAGTACCAACAAAGCTTCAGGAACCCGGTGTATAAATGACTCATTTGGGCTTCCAAGAATAAATGGGGAGGCCTGACCAGAGAATGAAGCTCTCAGAATAGTCAAATTATCACTTCCAAATGTACTCTAGTGCTCGAGTGGGGTAATGCCAAGGGGATTGGAATCAATCAAAATATAGGGGAATGATAAGTCTAAATAGAAATACTAGAAATTTGGAATCCTGTGGGGGTTGCGTGACAACGAAGGATAACTGTTGGCCGTGTTTAAGACACAGTACCCCTATTGTGTTATCTTGAAATAGGGATAAAAACGAGGTATAACCACTGTACATGTTCGAAACATGGGTCCTGACTCAAAAATGTTATTTGATGGTCTTCTAAAAGGTTATCCTAGAAGAGTAGACAAGCCATAGGCCGAGCATGCATAATATTAGGGGGTTCTTTTAGACATGAAATATGATGAGGATCCAAATAAAGGTCACACAAAGTGTGGAGGGTGGGGTGATTGGTTGTCCAAATGGTGTCCAACACTCTTGAAATTATGCCACCATGGTGGAAACACATTAGGTGGACGCATCAGTCTGATCGGGGTTCGTGCCATCTTCAAGATTGGACCTCTCTAGTGAGGACCTAGAGTTCAATGTAGTTTTACTTCATACCAATGAATATGATAGACATGTAGTTTAAAGTCATAAGGTGAGGATGGTGCACATATTTTTAAGGTCATACTTCCTGGACAGTGATCGGGGCCAAGGGGCCAGATGGATTAATAAACCTGGAGCTGGGCCCAAGGCAAATGGCTCGGACGTTGCTATGTATCCCATATAGATGAGAGTCAAGCTAAATGTATTTCTTAAGGAATGGTGTGGTCAGAGACCAATTCTAGTATAGGAAATCCTCTCTGTCAAGGATACTGGAACATCTTATGATTATTATAAGGAATCCTAAACATTTTTAGTGTAGAGTCATGGTTAGATGGTTACATAGAATGGGAACATGCGGTGCGATACATATCCCGAAGTGAATGAGGACATGGAATACAGATCACATGTTCCCAAAGGAGTTTGGGCCAAGTGTCTGGAAAAAAGGTTGGGTAGAATTTAAGATTTTTGGGGCTAGAACTGAGGTTGGAATGCCTTGGCATTCCAATGTATCCCATGAGAATGGGAATCAACCCATACTTAGTTCTGGTGGTGTTGTCTTTATTCCTTGTAGAAAGGATGTAGTGGGATCTTAGTTTAAGGTCTTAGATCTCGGACCAGGAATGGTAAGGAATGAAGGAGACACAAGGTGAGGCAACTACAAAACTAGACGTGAATGAGGACCTAATACCACATCACCGTGTGTTCCTTGGGTAGGTTTTAGGTTAAGGGGCCAAAAATGAAAGTTAGGTTGGGCCCAAAGAAAATTGCGTAGGTGTTCCTACATACCCTATGAGAATGCGAATCAATCCATACGTAGTTATGGAATTTTCATGGTAAGGTACCAATTCCAGGGATGTTGAGGTCGTGTGGTTCTATTCCATGCACCAAAAGAAGTGTCCTTTGATAGATCATGTTTTTCCTTTAGGATATATGTGTTTTGTTTGTGAAGCAGTGAACCTAGGATGGAAAATCTAGGAATCACTTTAGAAATCAATCCAAGTTTGGTCATTGACAAATGGTATGGTGGGAAACTATTACCAGACATGAGTCCCCCTCATGTGAAGACATCACAATGCAGCGCTATTTTTCATCCTACTTCCAGGATGATAATGTCATAATTTAGGGTCGTGTGACAGGACCAATAACTGCATGGGGGGATGTGCATGGAATGAGAAAGCATACCTGACGTGAATGGGGATGAGGTCCACATTACAACCCATGTGATTCCGAGGGAGAAACCTTGGGCCGAGGGGCCAGTCAAGGTCATAAAATATGGGGCTACACCTGTGGACGAAATTTCTTGGTGTTCCTATGTATCCCATGAGTATGGGAATGAATCCATACAAAGTTCTGAGGGCGTAGTTTAACATCTTGCGGGGCGATGGGTATGAGATACTACCTCCGAGAAGGAAAGCACTTGGTGTAGCTATTGTAGACCCAACATGAATGAGGACATAAACCCTACGTTGCACCATGAAATTCCATGAAAGTCAAGGTTGTAAGGCTGAACAGAATATGTAATTGGTGGAACCTAAGATGGACTTGAAGATGAAGTGTCTAGGCATTCCTATGTATCCCATGAGGATGGAATCAAGCCACACGTAGTTCTAGAAATTTCATTAATTTTTATGTAATGTGGTAAGGACATAGAGAGATCTTGGTTTAAGGAATTAGATCTTTGACCATGGAAAAGCGACTCTTCCAAATGGACACAAACCTCCACCGAATACCTAAGCCCACATGAACTAAACTCAATGTGGGAATCAAGGGAGGAGAATGTCTTTGTAACACATGGAGTACACACGAAGGGAAAATTAGTTCCAATCCCCTAATGATGCCTTACCATGGCTTTGTCCTCCAATCGTGCAAATTCGCATTGAGGGGTTGTACCAATAATGTTGAAATTCCACGTGGACACGATAGAGTGGAAAATGATGTGAATCATAAAACCGACATTTAGGGCTTGATGGGGTTGGTGTGACGATGGAGGATAACTGTTGACCATGTTTGAAATATAGCATCCCTATCGTGTGATCTAAAATGGGAACGACAAATTAGTGTCAACCACTGAACATATTTACAATGAGGGACTTATATCAATATTTCATCCAAGATCCTCAAGGACGTTGGCCTGAAATGGTAGGAGAGCCCATAGGTCGAGCATCCATGCCATTTGGGGGTCCATTTGGATGTGAAAGATGATTAAAGCCCAAATGGATGGCAGAATGAAGCAAGAAGGTGGGTGATAACATGTCTTTGTAGAATCCAAAACTCCAGGTTCTGAACCAGAGTGTTCATGTGCACATTGGTGAACTTCGAAATAGGGTCAAGGGGCTCAACATAAGAGCATATGACTCAAAAATATGAGTGTGGAATAAAGGGAAGTAAGATCTCTTATAAGAAAGGGGTAAGTGTCATGGTTGTCAAAAACCTGACGTGAATAAAGTCATAAGCCCATACCACAATTTATACCCCACTACGGGATGAATTTAGGCCAGGGGGAAGAAGGATGAGGAGGTTTTTAAGAAATAACACTGGACATGAAGACTAGATGTTCGGGTGGTCTTATGTATCCCATGAGGATTGAAATCAAGCCACATGTAGTTTTGAAGGTTCAGTTTAGAGTCTTGAAGGACATAGATAGAAGAAATGTGTATGCCATGGCGAGTAACTCATCGTGAATGAGGACGTATGTCCATAACACACTACACAATCCTATATGATAACTCTGGCCAGGGGTTGAAAAGGATGAGGGTGAAGTTCAAGCCAACCATAGATACATGACCCCATTATGTGGTTACTTCCTTAAAAAAGCTCCTAAGATCATATGAGAAATGCTCGGCATGGGAAATAAGGAATGGGATCAAGATTTTCCCAACACATGAGGGCATGGAAATGAAGGGAAAAAAATCAGGTAGGGTTTTTCCTGACTAGATCAACACCCCCACCCCAGGTGGACAGATGTTTGAAGAGGTATCAGGGAAAAATCAATCATTTCACCCGACATTTGGGAACTTATAGGGGTGGTTAAAATGATGAAATATAGATGTTGACCATGTTCAAAACACAACATCCATATCATGTGACTTGAAATGGGAAAGACAAACTAGTGTCGACCGATGACGATATTCACAACCTGGGACTTGTATCAATTCGTCATCTAAGATCCTTGAGGACGTTGGCCTAAATTGTAGAAGATCCCTTCGGCCAAGCATCTATGCCATTTTGGGGTCCTATGGATGAGAAAGATGACAAAATCCCAAATGGATGGCAACATGAATCATGATTTCCTATACAGTTTAACGTCATACGGGACGAGAAGGAGGAGATATCTAGGGAAAGGGATACGTGGTGTGGTCATGAAGAACTAATCATGGATGAGGGAAAAATCATTCACTATACCCTACATTTCGACCCAAGGGGGGATCTTGAAGTTGGGGCTGGGCCTACAAACATTATATCCAGGCGTTCCTACGTATCCCATAAGGATGGGAATTAAGACACACGTAGTTCAAAAAGTGTCATGCAGTTTAGCATCTTATGGTGAGGACATGGGAGAATAGAAGAATGAGGAAGGGCACATGGTGCGATAGTCATAATCCCGACATGAGTGGGGCCCTAATAGGCCTACACTACACCATGTGGGATCCTCCACGAGAACTGCACCTAGGTAGGGTATCCAAATGGAAGAGTTTGGGGATGGACTCAAGGAAAGGTGCCCGAGCATTCCTATGTATTTTGTGGGGATGGGAATCAAGCCATACATAGTTCATATAGATGTAGTTTAGTGTCTTGAAAGATGATGTTCATGGAGAGATATTAGTTTAAGGTCATAGATCTCAGACCATAAGTGTATATCTTCCACTCATATTTTAACATCATGCAAGACGAATATTGAGTAGTTTTATGTCCTTCAGTTTGGACGAATCACACATTTTAGCGTCATGTGGCATAGAAAAAATGGTTTAGGGTCATGTGGGACCATATAGATCTTCATTTACGGTCATAGAGCTCGGACCGTTTTGTATTTTATCGTCATGTGGGATGACCAAGATGTTTAATGTCATGCTGGACGTAATAGTTTAAGGTCATGTAGGACCAGGTATAGTTTAACGTCATACGGGATGAGACAATTTAAGGTCATGTTGGATGGAATAGTTTAAGGTCATGTAGGACCATATACAGTTTAATGTCATTTAGGACATAATAGTTTAACATCTTGTACGACTATGATTACTCATGTAAATTATTTTTTGCGTAATTTGGCATTGGTGGGAGAAGTGATACGCTCTCCATCCATGGTAACTAAGAAGTACCCGCCATTGGGGTAAACCTTGTGGATGATGTAAGGTCTTTACAATTTGGGCTATAACTTGGGTGGCTTCCTAATAGGTATCATTGGTGTTCTCAGATCCAACACCAGGTCACCATGCAATAAAGAGTGGAGGTGGACTTTCTTATTGAATGCTCTGGCTTCTTGTTCTAATTTATTTCCAGATTATGCAGGGCATGAAGCCTATTCTCATCGATCACTTCCAGTTCATCCAGATGGATTTCAGCTACATTTTCTGGTTCTTGGAGATCATAAAAATCTATGCTCAATAAATTAAATTGGATCTAGATGAGAAGTACGGCCTCTTCTCCGTACACTAGAGAGTATGGCGTCACCTCGGTAGAATTGCGATTCATCGTCTGAGAAGCCCAGAGGGAATTGGGGAGCTTTTTCGGTCAACTCATCTTGTTCTGAACAACCATTTTCTGCATAATTTTTGTGAGGTTTTTGTTTAATGGACCTATCTTCCCATTTTCATGAACTTGATAGTGGGATGTGTGGTTAGAACAGATGTTTTACATGGCGTGCAACTTCTTCAACTTAGCTACCCGAAAGTTGGTGCCATTATCGAGGAGGATGGTGTGAGAGACTCCAAATTGGTAGATGATGTTGGAGCTCAAAAATTCAAGATAGAGTGGGCCTTGACCTCCTTAGCAAAATCACCTCTTCCCAATTGGAAAATAAATCCATCGCAGTCATGATGAACCTGCACTGGTGAGCTGTCATTGGTGGATATGGTCCCACAATATCGAGTCCCAAAACTGCAACGGGCCAAGAGTACTAGGTAGTGTGGAGATGCTCTGGAAGTCGATGAACAAAATTGTCATGAATTTGGGCCACGTGGAACCTCTTGGAAAACTTCATGCAGTCCTAGATCATGGACGTCAAAAAATATCCCAATCTCTAGATCTTGTGAGGTAGTTTCGGCCTAGTCTTATAATCCCTGCAGGAACCCGCATGAACCTCCTTCATGAATTTAGAAATCTAAACTCATTGAATGAAATGGAGGAGAACCCCTTAAACCCATTCTTATAGAGGATCTTCTCGAGACCAGGACCACTCTGAAAGGTAAACTGTGACGTGTGGCATTGGATTTTCTCACGCTTGGCTTGTTCTGCTGGGAGATTATCGTAATGGAGGTACTTGATAAATGGGTACCTCTAATCGGGAGTTACTTCCAATACCGAATTATGGGGGCCTAAGGTTCTTGATGTGGAGGCGCCGATGTTAAGGTGGATTACCTACAAGTTATCATCTTCATCTAGAGTGATGGAGGCAATAACTCTCTAGTGTGCCACGTGGCTGATTAAATCATCTTGTTCAGGCTCTGCTAGTGATGTAGCTATACTGGCTGATTATCCACTAAATTAGAATAATATTCATTGTTAATATATATAATGTTAATTTGATTTATTATTCATAAAGACCATTTTAGTTCATTTTACACTTTGAACATCATTTCACATTATGATTGTAATTCTTTCTTAAAATTCACTATTATGTGGTACATTTTTTAATAACATTTAAAGTACCCAATGATCTTGATTTTATTTTCATATTTAATTTTCATGATTCTAATTATATTGAGAACAATTCAAACTTGTGGAGTGTAGGAAGATTCACATTGGAAGACCACCAAAATGGGATTTCATGCAAACAATTCTGGAGAAGGCATATTGGACACCAGCCCACTAATAAGCATGTGGGGCCCAAAATATAGGCCCAATGAAGCCCAACATTATTTTTATGATATAATAAATATATATTAACAACTAATTTTTCAGGATCCAATGCTAATTTTGCCTCTTTGGTGGTTATTTAGGCGGTCCAATTTGAAGATAAATTCTGGTCTAGATTCTGTGGTCTAAAAACACAGCCCACCATTTTACACATATCTCGTTAACCATATTCTATTTAGGGATGAAACTTTACTGACTGTTAGGGGACATTGGGTTATTAATTTTTGTATTCTATGTCCTACTCCAATTCGGATATCTAGAAGGTCTTCTAGGAACATCTGTTCGGTGGAAGCAAGCTGGATTCCACCTCGGGTCAAAGGTGGAAAAATCAACTGTCCCCCAACTTTTCCAACCACCTATGTCCTACCACAATTATTTGAGGAGACTTGGACCACATGAGGATCAACCAAAGGTTTTAAGAATTCCTATTTAAGGTAGTGGTGGTGGAGGATTTAATGATCTTTGATCTTTGTTTCATCCTAATGTTATGCTGCCAATTTGATGTTGTAATCACTTTACCTCAATTGTAAGTTCATTGAATTACATTAGCTTCTTTATAAAAGTTCTTCATATTCTATTTTTCTATTCATCTTCTTATCACTTTGATAAAATTGCCTCAATATGTGAACTATTTCAATCTAAACCTTGTGAAATTATTCACAGAACAGTGGAGTGATAATTTTCTTTTTATTGTTTTCTTTACTTCTTCAATTCCTCCCTCATGAGTCTACTTACTGCCTCCATTGAAACCATAGAATCAATGGATGGATAACCCACTTATGGGTTGATCCATGGAGTAGAAAGGGACTGTGTTAGATGTTATTTATCACCCCATTAATGTCTAATCACTACTTTAATTGAGATTTTTATTTGATGATTTTTAAACTCCATCATCCTTATTGAATTTAAGGCCACACACTTCAAGTGCTAATACGAACCTTTACCTTGAATTTCTCAATACATTAATCCTTCAAGTTTATAGGTGATTAGTATTAATGGGTTTAGGTATTAAACCAGTAAGTGGTGATGTTGTTTGATATTCTTAAATGAACCCATCCCAAATATAAGAAATTGAAATCATTAAAAAAAGGAATTCATCCAATCCACCCCAAGCAATAACCTAGGATCAACTCATTATATTAATTTTAATTAACTTAAATCTGTTAGTGGTAACTTAAACACATCTAAAATCTACCCATGTTTTCCACTTCATATCCAAAAACAATCCATAGAATGTACGTGTCTGTATGTTACTTCTTAGGCCTCTGAGGATTCGATAACCCAAGCTAAACTACAAGGACCATTATACCGTCATCTCTTGGGTCAATTTGAGCATGAATCAAATTTTGGCACCGTTACCGGGGACATAAGTAAGTTATCTTAGACACTATCATCCTTCTTTCATCCCAATTCTCTTATCTCATCCCCAATTTCATTCCTATGGAAACCCCTTTTGAACAAATCCAAACACGGGGAACCTCTCTATACTTTGATCACTCCACACCAAGTGTGATGTACAATGATCATCCTAGTTTCTACTGGTTGGAAAATCAACATCCTATTGAGCCACAATTTTTTAACTTCTACTATCCAGAAAATATTCCAATATATTTTGAGTTCCAATCCCAACAAGGCCAATCAGAACATCCTCTTATGGAATTCAAACAACTTAGTTATCCTCTTGGAATAGACCATCTCTCTAAACCCATTTCCCATCTTGATCCACATCAATTAATTGAGAAATTGTGTCAACAGATGGATAGAATTACTTCTGAATTTTCATCCTTGAGATTAGAACTACAAAGTATTGAAACAATTAGGGAACCCATTCCTAGTCAGGTTTCCATTCATCATCATTCATAGAGGAATCTTGTTACACACAAACATCTCAAGAAAATTCTAAATAAATCTCCTTTAAATATAGGATACTTGAAGAACAGGAATTAATATTTTATGGGTGTTTAAATCAGTATGATATTGAGTTTTTGGATTCCAAAGAGGATAATTTAACATCATGGATTGAGTCTCCTAATTACAAATCCATTGATGAATTTTCAAAAACACCATCCATTGAACCTTTGAGAGAAATCACAAACATTGAGTCCATACCCATTCATAAAATTGATCTTTCCAATTTTGTGGTTGAATCTTCTATTCAAAATGAACCAATTCTGTTGAGAAATTTTGAAAATTAAATTGAGTCTGATTTAAAGTCCAAACCTATTTCTGAAAGTGTTAGCCTACCTGAACTTGAACGAAAGGAATTTCCATCCACCATCATGTTTCCATTCATTGGGGATAGCCAAAAACATCCAATTTTCAAAATTTCTTATCTTAAAACCAATAGAGAGGTAATGATTCTTAATGTCTTTGGAAAGATTAAAAAATAAACTGGATCAACCATTTTTTATATTCATTGGATTTTACCACTCATTATAGAACATGGGTTTTCACACGACAAAAATTATAAACAAATAATCAATCTCAATCTTGTGAACATGGAGAAATATGGGGTTCTTAAAATGATTAAAATTGGTATTGTGTAAGTTAGGTGGTTCTTGTCGAGCTAGCGACGTTAAAAAAAAGCACTTCACGGGATGCAACCTGTGGTTTTCATGTCATCTTTATTTTTCAAATAGGATTAATTAATCATTTTGATATTTAAAAACAAAAAAATAGACTTTTTATATGTTCTTCTATTATGAGTATGGATGGGTATGAAAGGGGAGCACCATATTCATCTGTGTCACGTGGTGTGATCTTTGAGTAATACATTACCAAAAATTTAAAAATAAGACAACTTATCATCAATTCATTTTATATTTATGTGTTTGTAGGTAAAAATAAAAATATAGAAAAATATTAATAAAAATATATTAATAAATAAAAAAGGACACATCATAGTTCGTGGGTCAATGCCCATCACAAACCAAAAAACCTCGGGGAATCAAACTCGGGACCGAAGGGAGACAGGGGCGCATGCCTACCATTGACCTACAGCTTTTTGTGCTTCCTTATTCTATAATTTATATATATATATACTTATATTTTACTTTATTTATTATATATATATATATTTGTTTTTTTTTGTTTTTTTTTCACTAGGTAATTCTTAGAGTGACATCGAGATCAAGGGATTAAAAGGGGGCAGCAAGAATTTCAACTTCAACCACCAAGTGACTTCATTCCATGATCCTCATTTTCAATTTCCTTTTTGAACTCCCATTATCTACATATATCCCCCTTCTAAATTTTCTTTTATTTAAACACTAGGGACAGTGTTATTTTAAGTTACGGGGGAGATAATATAAAAAATGATTTTGTGTCAAAAAAATTGAATGATTTAAAAGAAAAAAAGTGTGTAAATGGAAGGAAAAATTCCTTTTACTTTGAAAATGGTAATACACATTGCACACTTTTAAACTAAATATAAAATAATTTAGCATTCCCTGATTCTGATTTTAATGCTTGTATAATTTCATGAGCATAGAGTTTGGAAAGTGTGGTTGTCCAATGTGATATTTCATTATTTATATTTTCATCCAAATAAAAAAGATCACAATGCAAGTCCTTTGTTAGTGGGGTATTATTTTGAGTTCATGGGGTCCCCCAAATAAATATCATATCTTTGGGGATCATTTTAGTTTTAATATGAGTATTCAATAAAAAAATAAAAAAAACAATAAATTTGACCGTGGAGCAATGAAATGACCTAATGCATGGCTTTCAGCACTTGGGGATCGTGACTCCATAGTTGTCTGGACCAGAGTTAGTAATTTTATCTCTATTTTTGGTAATTTTAATTTGTTTTTGACTGATTTAACTCGAGATGATGTCCGAGTATGTGGGCTTCACTTGGTTCCTTAAGGTCTTTGAGCCTGGGAGTCATCAGCAAAGTCTTGCTACTGGGGTTGACTCATTTGATTGCAATTTAAATTACTATGGAAAAATTGCAAAAAAAAATACAATTATAAAAATAAAAAAAAATATTACTCATCTTAATATTGAAATGTGATTCCACCTATCGCTTCCATCATTTCCCTCTTGAATAAAGACGAACCCCCATGTCTAATGCGATGCACAACACATCCATATACTTAATTGATATTGGAGGAAATTTGGAAATGAATTTGAACAAAGGAATGGGCTTGGTATTGGTATCTTCTTATGAAACTATCTTGTATTAAAATATTTTATGGGTTTCAAGATTGTTTGGTATAATGGTTTTTGGTGATCATTGTGTATTAAAATGTTTTTGAAAAAGGAATTCGAATTTCATATTGTTGAGATATATTTTGCTTGGGACTAGAAAAACTCAATTTGGGGGTGTTATTATCCACTAAATTAGTATAATATTAATTGTTTATATATATAATGTTAATGTGATTTATTATTCATAAACACCATTTTAGTGCATTTTACACTTTGAACATCATTTCACATTATGATTGTAATTCATTCTTAAAATGAACTATTATGTGGTACATTTTTTAACATCATTTAAAGTACCCAATGATATTTATTTTATTTCCATATTTAATTTTCATGTTTCTAGTAATATTGATAATAATTCATACTTGTGGAGTGTAGGAATATTCACATTGGAAGAGCACCAAAATGGGATTTCATGAAAACAATTCTGGAGAAGGCGGATTGGACACCAGCTGACTAATGAGAATGTAGGGCCCAACATATAGGCCCAATGACTCCAAATGTTCTTGGGATGATAGAAGGAATATATAGTAATAAATAAATGTTCAATATCCAATGCCAATTCGGCCTCCATGGTGGCTATTCAGGCGTCCCAAGTTGAAGATAGAATTTTGGGCCAGATTCTGCAGAACAGAAAAACAGCCCACTATTTTTCACATATCTCGTTAACCATAGACTATTTTGGGCTAAAACTTTACAGACGGTTAGGGGACATCTGGAGCTTCATTTTTTTCTACTATGGCCCACTCAAATTCTATTATATAGAAGGTCTTCCGGGAACATCAGTTTGGTAGAAGCACGTTGGCTGTGACCTCAGGTCAAGGGTGGAAAAATCAACCCTCCCTCAACTTTCCACCCACCTATGGCCTACCACAACTAATTTAGGAGACTTGGACTACTGGAGGCTCTACCAAAAGTTTCAAAATTTCTTATTTAAGGAATTTTTGGTGGATTATTTGATGATCTTTGAGATTTGTTTCATCCTAATGTTATGCTGCCAATTTGATGTTGTTATTGCTTTCCCCCAATTGTAAGATCCTTTAATTACCTTAGATTCTTTATAAAAGTTCTTAATATTCTATTTTTCTATTCTTATTCTTTTCACATTGCTACCATTTCCTCAATGTGTGAACTTGTTCATACTAAAACTTGTGAAATTATTCACACAACGGTGGAGTGATCATTTTCTTTTTATTGTTTTCTTTACTTCTTCAATTCCTCCATCATGAGTCTACTTCCTGATTCCATTGAAACCATAACATCAATGGAGGGATAACCCACTTATGGTTTGATCCAAGGGAGTAGAAAGGGGATTTATTGGATGTTATTTATCACCCCATTAATGTCCAATCACTTCTTTAATTGATATTTTTATTTGATGATTTTTAAACTCCATCGTCCTTATTGAATTTAAGGCCACACACTTCAATTGCTAATACGAACCTTTACCTTGAAGTGCTCATTACTTTGATCCTTCAAATGTATAGGTGATTATTATTAAATGGTGTAGGTATTAAACTAATAAGTGATGATGTTTTTTGATCTTCTTAAATGAACCCATCTCAAATATATGAAATTGAAATCATTAAAAAAGGAATTCATCCAATCCACCTCGAGCGATAACCTTGGATCAACTCATTATCTTAATTTGAATTAACCTATATCTATTATTGATACATTAAACCCATCTAAAATCAACTCATGTTGGCCAATTCATATCCATAAACAATCCATAGAATGTACGTGTCTGTAGGTTACTTCTTAAGTCTATGAGGTTTGATAACCCAAGGTAAAGTACAAGGACCATTATACCTTCATCTATTGGGTAAAGTTGAGCGTGAATAACGGTCCAGGGCATCAGCTTGACTGTTCTGGGATCGAGGGATATGAGTAAATTCTGGACGAGAAAGGAACTGGCCCATCAACTGGAGGGTGTGTTCCAACAGTGGTACGAGCTATTGCTTCCTAACGACATAGCCACCATTGATCATATTGATGAAAAGTTCAGAATCACCTTTCACATGAATGTGGGGAACATCAATTTTTAGGGATAGCTCGAGGCCATTGATGAGAGCCTGGTACTCTGGATCATTGTTGGTACAACCCTTTGATAGTAGGAATGAATATGGAAAAACAGTTTGTGCTGGGGTGATGAAGACGATACCTAGCCCCACCCAATTGAGTCTGGGGTCATTGAGTCTTCTACCGGTAGGGCTCTAGGAAGCACCGTCAAAATGAATTTTCTAACACATAATGGATTGATCTATCGAGAGGATTTCCTCATCGGGAAAATCAAGGTCCAAGGACTGGTCCATAGGATCTGGATGGGTAGAAATGAAATCTTCCAATTCTTTCCCCTTAATAGCCTTTTGAGGGAAAAACCTGATGTCGAACTATTGGAGGATCACTACCCACCAAGATAGATATCCAGTCTACATTGGGAATTTCATGATGTACATCAGCGGATACACTTGGGACACCGGCTGTGTCTCATGGTGCTTCAAGTAATGTCGCAATTTATATACTAAAAATACCCGCACAAGGCAGCACTTCTCAATAGGGGAGTATCTAGTCTCTGTATGAAGGATCATTTCATTGAGGTATTATATGCTATTCTCCATTCCCGTGTTGTTCTTCTGGGAAAAAAGGGCGCCGAGAGATCGCTCCAGGGTAGTCACATAAAGGACCAGTGACTTTCTAGATACGGGTGGTATTATGGCCAGAGGCTGCAATAGATACTACTTTATTTCCTAAAAAATATTCTTACATTCTTCTTCCCATTGATAGATATTGAATTTCTTCATGAGCCAAAAAAAGGGATCACAATTGCCGGTCAGATTCACAATGAATCGACATATGTAGGAAAAGTGGACTTGGAAACCTCAAATTTCCTAAATATTGCTCAGAGGAGGCATTTGACTGATGGCCTTGATCTTTTTTACATCAATATCTATGCCTCTATACCTGACCATGAAGTTGAGGAACTTTACAGAGCTAACCCCAAAGTCACACTTCAGTGGGTTCATCTTCAAATGGTGAGAATGGAGAAAGTCGAACACTTTCTCGGGATCCATGAGATGGCCCTAATGCTATCAAGATTTGACCACCATATAATCCACCTAAAATTCAACCAATGTTCTGAGGATTGGCTTAAATATGAGATTCATATTTCACTGATAAGTGGCACATGCATTCTTTAGGATGAAGGGCATTAACTAGTAGCAGAAATTACCTTATGGTGCCCTGAAGGCTGTTAAATATTCATCATCAGTGGCCATTAGGATTTGCTAATACCCATAATACCCATCCATGAAGGAGAGATCTTGGAACCCAGTGGTGGCATCGATCGGCAATTCTATCACAGGAAAGGGAAAATCATCCTTCAGATAGTTACAGTTGAGATCTCGGAAGTCGATGCAGACTCTAATCTATCTATTGTTCTTTTTGATAGGAACGATGTTGTCTAACCACATACGGCACTAGACCACTTTTACGAAGTTGGACCTGATGAGATTATCAACCTTAGCCTCGACCATGGCCCCATGAGATGGGTGCATCTTTCTGGGAGGCTATTTGAACCCCCAGTGATTTACTGGAAGACCGATGCGGTGGCAGGGACCAACTGATATAGTCATGGAATCTCATCATAACTCTAGGAAAACACATCACGGTGTTTATTCAAGAATTCCACATACTATTATCTCTCTTCAGTAGGAATAGTGTCACTGATCAATGTGGGTCTTAGATTTGTCTCGCTGCTGAGGTCCACCTACACCAATTTATCAACCGTGGTGGGGACACCCTCATAGAAAGTGTGAGGAGAATCCTTAATATGCTCTTCTTCATTTATGAAGGAGGGATCTTCAGTGGGAGGAGATTACTTCGAGTCAAAAAATCTCTATGGGAAGCCGGTGCCAGCCTGTGTAGTAGTGGACACTACATTGGGGGACTCCTGTGTGGCGGATATCATGGTGACCAAATCTGATGACCCGATTCCATCTGGTCTTCGGCCCAAGGGTCGATCCTTGATAATGTCAAAGAAATAATGACATGTTGGCTTGATCCAATTTATCCCAGCCTGGAGAAACAATCAAGTGTGACGTATCGTCCTTGACATGAGGCTAATATCTCAATATCTTATGGGAGTAGGTGGATCTAGGATCACCCGAGCCTTATTCAAAAAGGATTATGAGGTGATCTCCTGGCATCGCTTAGAATTGGGAATTTTCTCCACCCTCATTCTAAAAAAAAGCATTGTCCCATATCTGGGATCGTAGACTCTAATCGATGGATTGGAAAGATGTATGAATCATCTAGATCTATTCACGGGTCAGTCATAGCTATTGCATGTTCAACTGCATCAGCCTGAATCTACTTGTCCTTGCTCTTGTAGATAGAGGGCTTTACCATAGGCAAAGGGAGATGTGTCACCTTGGAGTATTCCCACTAGAACATTAAGGGAGTACTTAAGGAATTGGTGATATGACGAAGGGATTGCCGCATGCAGGTGAAGCCATTTCCTAACCATCAAAGAATTGTAGGCAGTGTCTTAGGAGACAACCATGAATTCAGTGCAAGAAACTAGACTACCAAACTGGGTCTTCAAGAAGATCTTTTCGACCGATGTCTGTTCTGTCATGTCATAACAATGAATTTTCTGGTCAGAAGGACTGAAATCATCCTCAGACAACTACATTGTTTAGATCATTTGGGATGTGATAAGGTTGATCCAAGAGCCTATGTCGACAAGATAGTGACGCACCTCTACGCCATTGAAATGGATGGTGAGTATAGTGGGAGGATGTTCCCCTATATGGGAGACTCTTTGTATTCTCTAACCAAAGAGATGATGGCCTGACATTCCTCATGCTCTGCTGCCTCCGCATGGAAGGCTTCTGCTACTACTACCTCTGTCTCAAACTGGAGAGGACTTCTTAAATCCTCGACAAGAGATTCATGCATATCTGCTGAAAGGAAAATAGCCTCAAGGGTAGAAAGCCTTACCAGGATGCTGGAAAGATGCTCGAGGACATCATACTTCATTTCTAAGAGTGATATCATGCTTACAGGAGGTCGTTCTACAGCAGGAGGTGTGATGGGACCTACTGGATGAACCGGCGGCTAACTGGTAATGGGAATATCCGGATTCCCGTTAGTCGAAGCTTTTGAAGTTACTTTTAGATGCAGTTGGGATGACTAATATTGGTCTGTAGCATAATGTTGTTGATCGTGAAAAGGTCGGGATGGCTTCGCCTAATCAAATAACACATACATAGGTGAGTGAAAACATGGTGGAATCATATGAGGAGGTTGTGCGTGCTGATCTATGCATTGGGCCTGCTTTCGGGTCTTACTGGAAAGCACAGACTGGCTGGAGGCACCGATCGAGGAACTTTGATTTCCCATATAGTCACAGCTATGTTGACGCTGGCGATGGTTGGGGATGTTTGGGGGATCCATCTAGCATTCCTCGTCTTCATGAAGAATGTAGGGGTTTACCAGCTTTGCTGTGTTAACCTAAGCATACCCTTGACTGTCCCTTAAAGAATACTCAACCAGTTAATAGATTCATGGGGGAATCTCTATCTCTGGGGGAATGAAATCGCAAAGAGTACGAGATCATCATAATGTAAATTTTTATTCAAAGGAAAAAATAAGATACAAGGTAGCCAAGGCCGAAAAAGAAGTAGGACAAAGAAATGGAAGAGACAAAGGGGGTCTAAAATAGTGAAGACTGAGGGAATCACCTCTGATAATATTCACCCCTTCTTCCTTCAAACTAAGAAGATCATGAAAGACTAAGCATTCCGGACCAAGAATATCCACACTGGCTAAATAGTCGGCCACCTTGTTCCCCTCCTACCAAGTATGAGAGACCTTGATGTTATCCCTGAGAAATACAAAGAAGATTCTAATGGAATAAAGAATAGACCAAGGAATCCTGCCCATACCGATACGGGCGTTGTGTAGAAGCATAGAGTATGTTTCCGCTTCTCTGAAAAAAGCATTGGTGGATAACTTTGTTTTCCCTTACGCCACTGAAGATTGCTCTTATGGTAAGAGGACGGCTGATTCGTTGACTCATAGGTACTGGTTGCAGGTGATAAGGTGTCTTTTGAAGGTTCAGGTTGATTTAAACATGCATATATAATTCCATGGGCATAGGCACCTGTCTTTCAAGCCATCTAGTCGTCATACTTCTGGGAACCATAGTTAGTAACCTGATGCCACTCACCCTCACTATCATTGCCATTAGCTGGCTTCACGAATACACATTAAACTTGTTCCATAGTTGGGCCTAACCTAACTATGTTGTTGTTAACTTGGTCTTGAATCCATTATTTAAACACGTAGCACTATTTGTTGGTATTCCCCAAAATCCCGTGATCAGGGAAATAGTTGTGGTGATCAGTGAGGTTCACCTCTTATGGACTTCTGCATTCGAGAAGCCATACAATCCCTTATTCCAAGGAACTTCAAAAATGACCATTGACATATGCCTCATTGAATGTGTAGGTTTGGTTTCTTCTGCCCAGGAAAGGGGTGCTGGGATCCCGACCCTGACGAGGGGCTGGAGGAGCCTGTTGAGGAGGTTGATCCTGTTTATCTCACCTATGAGGTAGATGTGCATTACATGGAGATGCCTACCGATTCTGAGGGGGGTGCTGCTGATCTGGAGTATGTGCCAAGGTGTAGGGCCTCTGCGAGGCTGTGGAGGTGGCTCCACTAGTAATAGCTCTAGTTTCCTGGGGGCCTCTATTTGCGCCACTACAGCGGGCTCAATCTTAGCAGCCTTTCTTTTAGGAATTGCAGGAGGCAACACCCGTGCTTTTTTGCCTGTTGTAAGACTTCCTCTAGGTGATGGGACATATCAAAGAAGTATCAAATTTCCAAAGTGTAATTATGAGTAATGAGAGAGGGGACCAATTCGGTCTTGACCTTCCTCATGCACATTTTCAGCAACTGCTCTAGAGTCAGCGACATATCCAATTAGTAAGTGAGGGCTTTCCATCGGGCGTCATATTCCCTGATGCGCTCATATGGCCTATACATACACCTAAATAGGTCTTCAATACTCATCTTTCGAGTGGTAGATTTGAACTGGTAGAGAAAATTCCTACAAATGTCTTCCTATTCATTGACTGACCCAATGGGTAGCTGGTTATACCAGAAAAACGCTGGCCCTGCCAATGTCTATACGAAACACTAGAGTTTGGTGGCTTCTTTCTACACTAGAGTCCCCAACATAAGTATACACCTTGAGATAATGTGGTCCAGATGTTGTAGTGGGTCTCTTGTCCTGTTTAAGGGGGAGAATGTGGGAATCCCAAAACCCAGGGGTGTTGGCATAACATCCACCCACACTGGATATGGCTTACCATAAGGTGGGATTCCCACTTTTCAAGTTTCTAAAACCTCAAGGTTGGAAATGTGTGTCTCCATTGGATCATCTGGGTGGGGGTTCCTTACTTGACAAGGATCCCTCAACACCAGTGTGTTGGAAGGTTATTCAACATGATAAGAGGGCCTAGCGGCTCCTGGAGTGGCTGGTGGGATGACCTACAGAGCAGCTGGGGGAACCCAAGCTAGGTCCTATGGATTATCATGCCACTCAGGTGGATTTGGTGACACGTATCACATCCTATTGACATAAGTCCTGGCTTCTATCCTGTCTACATGGGTAGGATGGTCAAGGTCACTAGAGGGAAACTCACTGGGGGAGTTGTCTCTGCCCCTGTGGCCTCTATCGAGGACCGTCGTAGTATGTCTTTATTCCATATAACTTTTAGTAAGGAGGTCATCAACCATCTTCTGGTGCTCTGCATATAATGACCCATACTTTACATACACTGTTATTGCTTAAAAATTTAAGTACACTTATTACAACATATAACAAAACCATGAAATGACCGAAAAGGTATAGTGTCTTTAGAAACTGGGAAACATAAACAACTGGTTAATAAATCATCTACACTATCTCCCTTTTATTTTATCATATCTTGAGTCCCTTTTGGAATATCTTACCAAATACCCTTATTCCTGACCTGGGGAAAAGAAAACATACAAAAGGGTGAGCTCAAATTCTCAATAAGGGTAAACAAAAGAAATATCAATCACATCATATTCATAAGAACATATCATGTTGGAAATCTTAACCTGCAAAAAGGATCATAATTTCATAACATGGGATAAATCATAGTAGTGAAATGTAATCCCAATAATCATAACATAAAACATGAAACTTTTTTTCATACACACATAATCATAGATAATCATTTCTTAGTAGTCAAGACTCATTTCTAAGACTATATTAGCGGACAAAGTCCATTTCTGAACTGAGTTCACTCCTCGTTTCAGTCCTGTATCACTGAATCAGATTAAACTGTCATTCCAGCCATGTCTATCTCATGAGATATAAATATTTACCCAATGCATTGGAGGGAGATATAGGTCCCACCCATCTCATAATTAAGCCATTCTTATGTGTGCCACAAAATCATAAATCACAGAATAACCCATTTAATAAAAATGGGATTCTTAAACATCATGACATCAAAACATAATACATTTAAGATAAAAGGACATCATTAAATTAATTATATCATATCATAAGCATATCAATGTAAAAATAGGGATAGAAAAGGAACCCTATATTATCTTAGATGGGAAATAATTTTGATAAAACACTTGGACTCCATTCTTGAGGAATATATCCTTTCTACTTCAAAAAAACATTTTACTTTCTTAACATGTCATACAATTTTAAACTAAAAGAAGTTGATTAAAAATAAACACGAAAACTTGTAAAGGAATCTTCATGGAAATAATGTTCTATGAAATCATAAAAATCCATTCATGCCGTATAAGTTAAAAAAACATTCTTCTCGTACTTTGGCTGGAAAAGTCAAAAAGTGCCTCGTACTAAAAACAACAAAATATTCCTTTCATATATTTTACTAAAAACTCAACATTGAGTAATATTGGATTTAAATACTTGTATGAGGATAGAAATAATATTTCATATTGACGAAACATGTATGTGAATGATAAATATGCCCGAGTAATTACCGAAGTATAAACAATCTTGGATAAAAATTGAGATTGCGAGATTTTCCCTTACCTTAGGTCCAATTTGTTTCGTACGTGTCCAAAACACCTGTATAATGATTTAAATAATGTTATTGACTTATTCCATAATCTTATTCATTTTTATGATATCATATATGGTCATATTCTTAGCTTCATATTAGTAATATTTCATTGCTACTTGTTATTCGGGTGTGCATTACTTTTTGTTCTTATGAGTGTTTTTTCGAATAAATTCTTAGTCTTATTTTTAGGTTATAGATACCTAATTTAAATTATGGTATTATTGTAATATATATCATATTTATTCATTAAATTCATATATATAATCATTATTCATTGAAGATCATATAGAACGAGTCGCATCACATCGTGGAGACGGTAGACCGTACGTACGCACGAGCGATGATATAGTTCCCATGATAGTGGAATTTTATTTAAGTGTATGTATACTATTTCAGAATCAATATCACTTTAAAATAATCATATATAGTTATCATTTACACCATTATACCCATCCAAGTAATGTGGTGGTGGAAAACAGATTACACCACGCCGTGGAGACGGTATTTCGTACGTATGCACGCGCGGTGATTTCATTTTCCGTAGGATGGATAGAAGGTGAAATAGGGTTGTTTCATATTTATAATAACATATCAGTATATGAGTTATATTGATTTTATTACTTCATAATGAAACAACTAAAGAAGAGTAAGTAGAAGAAGAAAGGAAGTTGAAAGAATCTGTAACGGACATTACCTCTTCTTTGAAGCGCCTCTTCTTAACCTCCTCTTAGGGAACTAAAGATGGTCTTTGAAGAAGACCAGAACCTCTAGGATGTTTCTAGGGATGTGGATTAGAGAAATTGTCATAGTTTGGCAGAGATTTAAGGCTCAAGGTGGTGTGAGGAGGAGAGGGATAAGGTGGCCTTTTATAAGGGAGGAGACGGGCACTTTAGGAAAAACATAAAATATTTTTTTATAATAAAGTCATATTCTATTTTTAATAGCTCCAAATTGATTTATTTAGAAGATAATGTGGGGATGGGTCTAAATCATCTCAACCAATAGATTTTAGACAAGTTTAGGTTACTATTTTAACCTTGTCATTTAGATTTAACTCTAAGTTAAATAATTTAACTTTTACCGTGACTTCTTGTTTTCTTACACTATATGGTTAATATACTAAATATAACAAGACAAAAGATACTAAAGTGGTTCATTATTAATATATATAACCTTATATAAGTCATTTGGAT
The DNA here is from genome assembly GCA_963277665.1 of Viscum album. Taxonomy (NCBI): domain Eukaryota; kingdom Viridiplantae; phylum Streptophyta; class Magnoliopsida; order Santalales; family Viscaceae; genus Viscum; species Viscum album. The sequence goes on along the minus strand of OY728143.1, from coordinate 1,702,941,015 downwards.
GAACGTTAGATTTTTATAAATAAAATAACAATTAATAAAAAAATATTTGTTTTAAAAACTATTTTATGTCAATTTTGACACTATTTGGTAATTGATTTTTGTGAAAATAATAACAGCATGATTAGTTCAAACAAAGATTATTAAATAAATAATAATATTTCATATTAACCTATAAAATTAGTTAAATTCTTTAAAAGTCTCAATTTACATTTATTTGGGTATTTATAATATCAATTATGATAATATTTTCTTAATTAGTTAACTACTGCATCATCATTGTGTCATAAATAAATTAAATTATTTAAAGTCTAAAAATTATAAATAAAATACCATTATGTTGTAAATCTTTTTATCTTTCTAATTAATATTTATAGTCGAATTTATCTTACTTATAACCCTATATTAAAAATATTTTAGTTATTAAACATTGATTTTAACTATTTTAACTATTCTTTAAATAAAATAATATTAAATGTCCTAATCTAATCCAAGTGGACCTAAATGGTAATATTTTATTCATAAGGTTGTTTTTGGTCTAATTAAACTTATCCAATATAATTAGGACATGTGTTAGGGTAATAATAATATCATTTTACCCTTAATTACCCAATTTACTTTTAACCGAGGTAAATAAAAGTAAAAAGTTACTATTCACCAAAAAATATTTTTATCTTATTGAACCAAATTTTACTCCTTGATGTTAACCGCGTCTCTCGGATTTTCAAAATTCCACTCACAGAAGTGGTAAAATTATGTTTTATGTAAATTTTTAAACTCTCCTAAAAGGTGGGTAAAAGATGGTGAAAATTTCAATAAACTTTTTATATATCTAAAATTATTATAAAATGATTCCAATGAATTACTTTGAACTTATATACGTATTATGTATCAGTTTTTACCTAAAATAAATTTACATAAAATAAATAATTATTTAAATAAAAGTCAGTTTTTAAATAGTAACCCAGTGTTTTCACTATTCATCAAAAATTGAAGGTTTTGAGAAAAATACCAAAAATTCACCCTATGATAACATTGATATTAAGAATCCAAAAAATGAAGTCCATTTTGAAAGAAAAAATTTATAAAATTTCAAAAAGTTGGTATTAATATTCATAACGTCTAGTTTTAATAATATTTTCATAGCATATTGTTGTTTAGTGAAACTCGGTGTTGCGTACAACACAAGCTATCGAGTATGGTCGTGATTGCGTGTAAAGAAAGACAAGCTAGTGTTGTGTGTAGTGAAAGATTCCTTTGATAATAACATAAAAAAATATTTCTCATAAAAATCTCGGGTGTTACATTCTTCCCCCCCTTAAAATGAATTTTTCCCTCGAAATTCGTCACTTTGTAACAAACAGATGAGGATACATCACCCTCATCATATCTTCAAGCTCCCATGTAGCTTCTTATAATTGGTGGTTCCTCCGTAAAACTTTCACCAATCCAATGGTCTTGTTCCGTAGGAATTTTTCGCTATGATCGACAATCTCTATCGGTTGTTCTTCATAAGAAATAACTTGCTCCAGCGGTACAACTTTTGAGCTGAGTACATGTGAAGGATCAGGTATGTACTTTCTCAGGGGAGATATATGGAACACATCGTGAACTTAAGAGAGATTATATGGAAGCACCAATCAGTAAGCTACCTTCCCAACACGATCCAGTATTTTGAAAGGACTGATATACCTAGGGCTCAACTTTCCCTTCTTTCCAAATATGATTACTCTCTTCCAAGGAGATATTTGTAAGAACACTTTATCACCCACTTCAAACTCTAGGTCTTTTCATCGGTTGTCGGAATAACTTTTTTGTCGACTCTGAGCTGCTCTTATGTGTTTTTTAATAGATCTGACCTTTTATTCCATCTTATCAACAAGATCAGTTCCTAATAGCTTTCTTTCCCCAATTTCATCCCAGCAAGTTGGAGTCCTGCATTTCTTTTCATAGAGATCATCATAACGAGCCATCTAAATACAAGAGTGAAAGCTATTATTATATGAAAATTCTACCAAAGGTAGGTGTTGATCCCAACCACCTTTGAAATCCATAGATCAAGCTCTTAACATATACTTTAGAGTTTGAATTTTCCTCTCAGACTGACCGTCTGTCTGAGGATGATAAGTAGTACTGAAACTCAACTCAGTATCCAGAGTATGATGAAGACTTCTCCAAAACTTTGAGGTAAACCTCATATCCCGATCAAATATAATGGAAAGTGGTACTCCATGAAATCTTATAACTTCCGTCACATATATCCTGGCAAGATGATCAAGAGAGAAATCCTCCCTAATAGCAATGAAGTGTGCCGAATTTGTAAGACGATCAACTATGACCCAGATAGCATTATTGCCTTTGGATGTTTTAGGAAGTCCGGTGACAAAGTCCATAGTGATGTTTTCACATTTCAATTCAGTTATGGGTAATGGTTGTAACATCCCCTTAGTCTTCTGTCTCTCATATTTAACTTGCTGACAAATCAAGCATCGAGAGACATATTCAGCAACATCTCTTTTCATGCCATCCCACCAGAAGCACTCTTTTAGGTCCCTATACATCTTTGTGATTCCAGGATGAATAGAGAATGAAGAACTATGAGGATCATCCAGTAGATCCTTCTTTAATTCTAGGATGGGAGGAACTAAAACCCAATTCCTGAACCTTATTATCCCATCACAATCAAGGTTGAATTCAGGAACATTTCTCACATTCTATTGAAACTCTACATCTTCTTTTTGTGCCTCTTTAATATTCACATATATAGATGGTGGAACATTCGTTTGAGAAAGATAAGATTTTTCCCATTCCATTTAATTCCAATATCCATCCTTTGTAAATCCATAAATATTGGATCTTTTGTGATACTCATCATGGAAAAGCTAGCATGGTCTTGTCGACTTAATGCATCTGCCACCTTGTTTGCTTTCCCAGGGTGATAATGAATTGAGTAGTCGTAGTCCTTAATCAAATCCAACCATATTCTTTGTCACATATTCATCTCCTTTTGTGTGAAAATATACTTTAAACTTTTATGATCAGTATAAATATCACACCATTCACCATAAAGATGATGCCTCCATATTTTTAATGCAAAGATTACCGCAGCTAACATCAAATCCTGAGTTGGGTAATTTTGCTCATGGATTATTAACTGTCATGAGGCATAAGCTATCACCATATCATTTTTCATGAGAACACACCCCAATCCCTTCTTGGATGCATCATTGTAGATCAGAAATCATTCTCCACTACAAGGTAGTGTAAGCACAGGTGCACTGGATAACCTTCTTTTTAACTCCTTGAGATTCTCTTCACACTCCTCCGTCCAAACAAACTTAACTCCTTTTCGAGTCAACCTGGTGAGTGGATTAGATAATCATGAAAAATATTTCACAAAATGTCGACAATATCCTGCCAAACAAAGAAAACTTTGGATCTCAATTACTATTGTTGGTCTCGATCATCTATCGATAACCTCTATTTTTGATGGATCCACAGATATCCCCTCTTTTGAAATTATGTGACCCAAAAATGAATCTTTTTAAATCCAAAATCCACACTTGGTAAATTTGGCATAAATCTTCTCATTTCTTAGGGTCTTCAATACAATTCTCAAGTGATCTTCATGTTCTTATTTACTCTTGGAATATACAAGAATATCTTCTATAAAGGCTACCACAAACTGATCACGATAGTCTCTAAAGACTCTATTCATTAGATCAATGAAGATAGAAGAGGAATTAGTAAGACCAAATGGCATCACTATAAATTCATAGTGTCCATACCTTGTATGGAAATCCGTCTTTGGAATATCCTCCCTTTTGACCCTTAATTGATGATACCCTGAATGAAGATCAATCTTGGAAAAGTATTGAGCTCAACGTAGTTGGTCATATAAGTCATCAGTGCATGGGAGAGGATGATTTTTCTTGATAGTGATCTTATTTTGTTCTCGATAATCAATACAGAATCTCATTGATCTATATTTATTCTTAACAAACAGAACATGTGCTCCCCAAGGTGACACACTAGGTCATATGAATCCCTTATAAAGATTCTCTTGGAGTTGCTTCTTCAATTCTTGCAACTCAATTGGGGCCATTCTATAAGGTGTCTTTGAAATGGTCATATCACCCAGTATGAGTTCAATTGAAAACTCAACTTCACTATTTGGTTGAAGACCTAGAAATTACTCCAGAAAGACATCATCAAACTCCCATATAATGGGCATATTCTTAATCATGAGTTTCTCTCCAACCATTTGTGATAAATAACATTAATTTAGTGGAATCTAGACCCATAAAATTGAAGAAATTTCCACTGGAAGTTTATGTTCATCCTTTCATCGATAGATGATCATAGATTGATCTGGAATATGAAATGTGACTTCCCTTATTTGTAAATTGATATTAGCTCCATATAAAGAAATCCAATCCATGCAAAGAATCACATCAAATTCCACTATAGGAAGGATCACAAGATTTGCAGGAAGCACTTTCCCACAATCTTCAATCAGAGAAGAATTGTAAACTTTTGATGCGACTGTTGTTCCATTAGGGGTTGTCACAGCTAACTCAATATCTAAATGCTGAGGTAATATGAAGATACCCATAGAAAATTCTTCAGAAATAAAAGAGTGGGTGGATCAAGAATCAAATACAACATTTTCTACTTTAGAGTGGATGGTAAGTGTACCTTTCACCACTTCGTTATCTTACTCCACATCGCTGATAGAAATTACATGTGACTTTCATTTATCTTTATCCATAAGAGTAAGTTGATGTCGATCATCATCAAAAACCCTTGGATTTGGGCATTGATTGGCATAATGACCCATTTCCTTGCACTTGTACCATTGAAGTGTAGGAGGTGCACTCTGTGTAACCTTTTCTTTGTTCGCATCACTAGACATCTTATTCCTATCATTGCGGCATTCAAATGCCTGATGACCTTCCTTTCCACATTTGAAACATTTACTTGTCCCTTTAAGACAACAACCTCCATGTTTCTTTCCAAATTTTGAGTATAAGGGAAAACTTATCTTCTTTTCAGTGTGATCTTTAGATTTCCCTCTGAATTTCATTTTCCTCTTCTTATCAAACCCATATGACTAATGGGTTACTCCAATCTCCATCTCAACCTTGAGAGCACATCGAATGATTTCCTAGTAGCTATTGAAGTCCCTTATGGCTAACGGAATTCGAATACTTGGTTTTAATCCACTAAATAATCAATCGATATTACTCTCAGGTTGGATAATAATCCCAGAAGTGTACCTTGCATGTCTTGTAAAATTAACTTAGTAGGTACCAACAGATTCATCATCCTTTTTCTTCAGCTCAAGAAATTCCTTCTCCAAATTTTTTCAAAGAATATTAGAGAAGTACTTATTGAAAAATAAGTTATTGAACTCATCCCATTCCATGGATTCAATTTCATCCCTTGTCCTCGTATTCTTGAAAAGATTCCACCATTGATCAGCTTCACCTTCCAAATTATATACTACTAAGATGACTTTATCATGTTCAGAACATTGAAGAACCGAAAATATCTTTTCAGTATTACTGATCCATTGTTCAGCAATGAATGGATCAATAGACCCGCTGAATGAGGGTGGACAATGCCTCATGAAGTATTCAAAAGAATTTTCCTCTTTCCTTTGCTCGTTTGGAAGTCTTGCATGATTCATATCTTGAGAAAGTTGTGTGAGCATGGCTCCAAGATTTTTCATTCCAGCTCCCATAACATTTGGTTGCTCAGGGGGACAATCATTGCATTTCCCATCGCATTCCGCATTAACATGGTTCCTTAGGGTTCCAGCCATTGACTAAAACCAATAATCATAGTGTGAGAAACAATAATCATAATAGGAAAACCACATAATCAAGAATAAAATTTCACACCTAAGGTTTTATCATAGGTTACTCATGGCCATTTCTAAAACACTAAGATTGTGCTCTATGCTTAGTTTTATCCTTAGGGTTCTTACTAAGGCTTTCACATACTAGGTTCCAAAGGTTGAATATACCTTTCCTCTGATACCAACTATAATGACCCATATTTTACATACATTGTTATTGCTTCAAAATTTAAGTACACTTATTACAACATTTAAAAAAACCATGAAAGGACTGTATAGGTATAGTTTCTTTAGAAATTGGGAAACAAAAACAACTGGTTCATAAATCATCTACACTATCTCCCTTTTATATTATCATATCTAGAGTCCCTTTTGGCATATATGACTTAATACCCTTCTCCCTGACCTGGGGAAAAGAAAAAAATACAAAAGCGTGATCTCAAATGCTCAGTAAGGGTAAACAAAAGAAATATCAATCACATAATATTCATAAGAACATATCATTTTGGAAATATTAACCTGCAAAAAAGATCATAATTTCATAACATGGGATAAATCATAGAAGTGAAATGTAATCCCAATAATCATAGCATAACAAATGAAACTTTGTGGCATACACACATAATCATATAGAATCATTTCTTAGTAGTCAAGACTCATTGCCAAGAATATCTTAGCGGACAAAGTCCATTTCTGAATCGAGTTCACTCATCATTTCAGTCCTGTATAACTAAACCAGATTAACATGCCATTCCAGTTCCAGCCATGTCTATCTCATGAGATATAAATCTTTACCCAATGCATTGTTGGGAGATATAGGTCCCACACATCTCATAACGAAACCATTCTTATGTGTGCCTCAAAATCATAAATCATAGCATAACCAATGTAATAAAAATGGGATTCTTAAACATCATTCCATCATAACATAATCCATATAAGATAAAAGGACATCATAAAATTAATTCCATCATAACATAATAAAATCAATGTAAAAATAGGGATAGAAACATAACTCTATATTATCATAGATGGAAAATAATTTTGATAAAACACTTGAACTCCATTCTTGAGGAAAATATCCTTTCTACTTCAAAAAAACATTTTACTTTCTTAACATGCATACAATTTTAAACTAAAAGAAGTTGATTGAAAATAAACTTTAAAACATGAAAAGGAAGATTAGTGGAAATAATTTTCTATGAAATCATAAAAATTCATTCATGCGGTATAAGTTAAAAAAAATTATTCTTGTTCTTTGGCCAGAAAAGTCAAAAAGTACCTCGTACTAAAAACGACAAAAGATTCCTTTCATATATTTTACTAAAAACTCACCATTGAGTAATATTGGATTTAAATAATTGTAGGAGGATATAAATAATATTACATATTGATGAAACATTGATGTGGATGACAAATATTACCCAGTAATTACCGAAGTATAAACAATCTCGGATAATAATTGATATTGCGAGATTTTCCCTTACCTTAGGTCTGATTTGCTTCGTACATGTCCAAAAATCCTATATAATGATTTAAATAATGTTATTGACTTATTATATAATCTTAATCATTGTTATGATATCATATATGGTCATATTCTTATCTTCTTATTAGTAATATTTCATTGCTACTTGTTATTTGGGTGTTTATTGCTTTTTGTTCTTATGCGTGTTTTGTCGAATAAATACTTATTCATCTTTTTAGGTTATAGATACCTCATTTACATTATGGTATTAGTGTAATATATATCATATTTATTCATTCAATTCATTTATATAATCATTATGCATTGAAGATCATGTAGAATGAGTCACATCACATCGTGGAGATGGTAGGCCATTCGTACGCACAAGCGATGATATCATTCCCCTGATCGTGGAATTGTATTGAAGTGTATGTATACTATTTCAGAATCAATATCACTTTAAAATAATCATATATAGTTATTCTTTACACCATTATACCCATCCAAGTAAGGTGGTGGTGGAAAACAGATTACACCACGGTGTGGAGACGGTATTCTGTACGTACGCACGAGCGGTGATTTCGTTTTCCTAAGGATGGATAGAAAGTGAAATAGGGTTGTTTCATATTTATAATAAAATATCTGTATATGAGTGATACTTATGTTATTACTTCATAATTAAACAACTAAATAAGAATAAGAAGAAGAAGAAATAACGTTGAAAGAATCGGTAACAGACATTACCTCTTTTTTGAAGCGCCTCTTCTTAACCTCCTCTTAGGGCACTAAAGATGGTCTTTGAAGAAGACCAGGACCTCTAGGATGTTTATATGGATGTGCAGAAGAGCAATTGGCAGGGGTTGGCCGATCTTGAAGGATCAAGGTGTGGTGAGGAGGAGAGGGAGTAGGTCCCCTTTTATAAGGGAGGAGAGGGGCACTTTAGGAAAAACTTAAAATATTCTTTTATAATAAAGTCATATTCGGTTTTTAATAGCTCCAAACTGAATTATTTCAAAGCTATGGTGGGGATGGGTCAAAATCCTCTATGCCAATAGATTTTAGACAAGTCTAGGTTACTATTTTAATCTTATCATTTAGATTTAACTCTAAGTTAAATAATTTAACTTTTACCGCGTCTTTTTCTTTTTCTTACACTATATGGTTAATAAACATACTATAACAAGCCAAACGAACCCCAAGTGGTTCATTATTAGTATATATAAACTTATCTAAGTCACTTGGCTGATCCTTAGATTTTTAGGAATAAAATAACAATTAATAATATAATATTTGTTTTAAAAACTATTTTATGTCAATTTTGACACTATTTGGTAGTTGATTTTTGTGAAAATCATAACAGCAAGATTAGTTCGAAAAAAGTTAATAAAATAAATACTAATATGTCATATTAACCTATAAAATAAGTTTAATTCATTAAAAGTCTCAAATTACATTTATTTGGGTATTTATAATATCAATTATGTTAATATTTCCTTAATCAGGTAATTACTGCATCATCATTGTGTAATAAATAAATTAAATTATTTAAAGTCTAAAAATTATAAATAAAATACCATTATGCAGGAAATTTTTGTATGTTTATAATTAACATTTATAGTCAAATTTATCTTATTTATAACTCTGTATTAAAAAAATTTTAGTTATTAAACATTGATTTTAACTGTTTTAACTCTTCTTTAAATAAAATAATATTAAATATCCTAATCTACTCCAAGTGGACCTAAATGGCCATATTTTATTCCTAAGGTTTCTTTTGGTTGAGTCAAACTTATCCAATATAATTAGGACATGTGTGAGAGTAATAATAATACCATTTTTACCCTTAATCACTCTATTTACTTTTAACCTTGGTAAATAAAAGTAAAAAGTTACTATTCACCAAAAATTATTTTTGTCTTAATGAACCACATTTTACTCCTTGATGTTAACTGTGTCTCTAAGATTTTTTGAAATTCCACTCACAGAAGCGGTAAAATTATGTCTTATGTAAACTGTCAAACTCTCCTAGGAGGTTTGTAAAAGACGGTGAAAAGTTCAATAAAATTTTTATATATATAAAATTATTATAAAATGACTCCAATGAATTAATTTGAACTTATATACATATTATGTATCAATTTTGACCTAAAATAAATTTACATAAAATAAAAAATTATTTAAATAAAAAGTCGGTTTTTAAATAGTAACCCAGTGTTTTCACTATTCATCAAAAATTGAAAGTTTTCAGAAAAATACAAAAAATTAACCCTAGGCTAATTTTGATATTCTGAATCCAAAAATGAAGTCCATTTTGAAAGATAAAACTTTTAAAATTTCAAAAAGTGGCTATTACTATTCATAACGGCTAGTTTTAATAATATTTTAATAGCATATCGTTGTTTAGTGATACTCGGTGTTGCGTACAATGCAAGCTATCGAGGAAGGTCGTGATTGCGTGGAAAGGAATCCAAGCTAGTGTTGTGTTTAGTAAAAGATTCCTTTGATGATAACATAAAAACAAAATATTTCTCATAAAAATCTCGGGTGTTACATTCTACCCCCCTTAAAATTAATTTCACCCTCGAAATTTGTCACTTTGTAACAAACAGATGAGGATACATCTCCCTCATCATATCCTCAAGCTCCCATGTAGCTTCTTCTAATTGGTGGTTCCTCCATAAAACTTTCACCAAGCATGTGGTCTTGTTCCGTAGGACTTTTTCGCTACGATCCAGAATCTCTATCGGCTGTTCTTCATAAGAAAGATCTTGCTCCAGTGGTACAACTTCTGAGCTGAGTACATGTGAAGGATCAGGTATGTACTTTCTCAGGTGAGATAGATGGTACACATTGTGAAATTGAGAGAGATTTGGGGGAATCTTCAGTCGGTATGAAACCATCCTAACACGATCCAGTATTTCAAAAGGACAATATACCTAGGGATCAACTTTCCCTTCTTTCCAAATCTCATTACTCTCTTCCAAGGAGATATTCATAAGAACACTTTATCACCCACTTCAAAATCTAGGTCTTTTATTCGGTTGTCAGCATAACTTTTTTGTCGACTCTGAGCTGCTCTTATGTGTTTTTGAATAGATCTAACCTTTTCTGCCATCTTATCAACAAGATCAGGTCCTTATAGCTTTCTTTCCCCAACTTCATCCCTACAAGTTGGAGTCCGACATTTTTTTCAATAGAGAGCTTCATAAGGATCCATCTGAATACTAGAGTGAAATATATTATTATATAAAAATTCAACCAAAGGTATGTGTTGATCACAACCACCTTTGAAATCAATAGAGAAAGCTCTTAACATATATTCTAGAGTTTGAATTGTCCTCTCAGACTGACCGTCTATCTGAGGATGATAAGCAGTGCTGAAACTCAACTCTGTATCCAGAGTATGCTGAAGACCTCTCCAAAACATTGAGGTAAACCTCGGATCCCGATCAAATATAATGGAAAGTGGTACTCCATGAAATCTTACCACTTCCTTCACATATATCCTAGCAAGCTGATCGAGAGAGAAATTATCTCTAATAGAAATGAAGTGTGCCGACTTTGTAAGACGATAAACTATGACCCAGATAGCATTATTTCCTTTGGATGTTTTAGGAAGTCCGGTGACAAAGTCCATAGTGATGTTTTCCCATTTCCATTCGGGTATGGGTAATGGTTGTAACATCCCCTTAGACTTCTGTCTCTCAGCTTTAACTTGCTAACAAACCAAGCATCGAGAGACATGTTCAACAACATCTCTTTTCATGCCATCCCAACAAAGTACTCTTTCAGGTCCCTATAAATCTTTGTGATTCCAGGATGAATAGAAAAGGAATAACTATGAGCCTCATCCAGCAACTCCTTCTTTAATTCTGGGATGGGAGGAACACAAACCCAATTCCTGAACCTTATTATCCCATCACAATCAAGGTTGAATTCAAGAACATTTCTCACCTTCTTTTGAAACTCTTCATCTTTTTTTTGTGCCTCTTTAATCATCACATATATAGATGGTTGAACATTCATTTGAGAAAGATAATATTTTTCCCCTTCCATTATAATTCCAAGATCCATCCTTTGTAAATCCATAGATATTGGATCTTTTGTGATCCTCATCATGGATACACTAGCATGGTCTTGTCGACTTAATGCATCTGCAACATTGTTTTCTTTCCCAGGGTGATAATGAACTGGGAAGTCTTAGTCCTTAATCTACTCTAACCATATTCTTTGGCGCATATTCAGCTCCTTCTGTGTGAAAATATAATTTAAACATTTATGATCAGTATAAATATCACAGCATTCACTATAAAGATAATGAATCCATATTTTTAATGCAAAGATTACCGTAGCTAACTCCAAATCATGAGTTGGGTAATTTTGCTCATGGATTTTCAACTGTTGTGAGGCATAAGCTATCACCATATTATTTTGCATGAGAACACACCCCAATCCCTTCTTGGATGCATCACTATAGATCACAAATCTTTCTCCACTACAAGGCAGTGTGAGCATAGGTGCACTGGATAAACTTCTTTTTAACTCCTTGAAATTCTCTTCACACTCCTCCGTCCAAACGAACATAACTATTTTTCAAGTCAACCTGGTGAGTAGGTTAGATAATCATGAAAAATATTTCACAAAACGTCGATAATATCCTTCCAAACCAAGAAAACTTTGGATCTCAGTTACTGTTGTTCGTCTCGACCATCTATCGATAACCTCTATTTTTTCTTGATCCACATATATCCCCTCTTTTGAGATTATGTTACCGAAAAATGCAACTTTTTGAAGCCAAAATTCACACTTGGTAAATTTGGCATAAAGATTCTCCTTTCTCAAGATCATCATTACAATTCTCACGTGATCTTCATGTTCTTATTTTCCCTTTGAATAGACAAGAATATCATCTATAAAGACTACCACAAACTGATCAAGATAGTCTCTAAAGACTCTATTCATTAGATCCATGAAGATAAAAGGAGAATTAGTAAGACCAAATGGCATCACTATAAATTCATAGTGTCCATACCTTGTACGGAAAGCCTTCTTTGGTATATCCTCCCTTTTGACCCTTAATTGATGATACCCTGAACGAAGATCAATCCTGGAAAAGTATTGAGATCTGCATAGTTGGTCAAATAAGTCATCAATGCGTGGGAGATGATATTTTTTCTTGATAGTGATCTTCTTATGTTCTCGATAATCAATGAAGAGTCTCATTGATCCATATTTCTTCTTAACAAATAGAATAGGTGCTCCCCAAGTAGACAAACTTGGGCATATGAATCCCTTATCAAGATTCTCTTGGAGTTTCTTCTTCAATCCCTATAACTTAATTGGAGCCATTCAATAAGGTGTCTTTGAAATGGGCATAGCACCCAATATGAGTTAAATTGAAAACTCAACTTCATGTTTTGGTGGAAGACCTGGAAATTCCTCCAGAAATACATCATCAAACTCTCGTACAATGGAAATATTCTTAATCGTGAGTTTCTCTCCAACCATTTGAGATAAATAACCTTCATTTAGTGGAATCAAGACCCATAAGATGGAAGAAATTTCCACTGGATGTTTATGTTCATCCTTGAATCGATAGACGATCATAGATTGATCTAGAATATAAAATGTGACTTCCCTTATTTGGAAATTGATATGATCTCCATATAAAGAAATCCAATCCATTCCAAAAATCACATCAAATTCCACTATAGGAAGGATCACAAGTTTGGAGGAAGCACTTTCCCACAAACTTCAATCAGAGAAGAATTGTAAACTTTTGATGAGATTGTTCTGCCATTAGGGGTTGTCCTAGCTAACTCAATATCTAACTGCTGAGGTAATATGGTTATACCCTTAGAAAATTCTTCATAAATAATAGAGTTGGTGGATCCAGAATCAAATACAACATTTTCTACTTTAGAGTGGATGGTAAGTGTATCTTTAACCACTTCATTATCGTACTCCACATCGCCAATAAAAATTGCATGTGACTTTCCTTTATCTTTAGCCTTAAGAGTTTGTTGACGTCGATCGTCATCAATAACCCTTGGATTAGGGAAATGATTGGCATAATGCCCCATTTCCTTGCACTTGTAACATTGATGTGTAGGAGGTGCACTCTTTGTAACCTTTTCTTTGTTCACATCACTAGACATCTTATTCCCATCATTACAGTAATCAAATTCCCGATGACCTTCATTTCTACATTTAAAACATTTACTTGTACCTTTAAGAAAACTCCCTCCATGTTTCTTTCCACATTTTGAGCATAAGGGAAAACACAACTTCTTTTCAGTGTGCTCTTTATATTTCCCTTTGAATTACATTTTCCTCTTCTTATCAATCCCATATGACTGATGGGTTACTCTAATCTCCATCTCAACCTTGAGAGCACATCGAATGATTTCCTCATAGCTATTGAAGCCCCTTATGGATAACACCCTTTGAAGACTTGGTTTTATGCCACTAAAGAATCGATCGATCTTACTCTCAGGTTAGATAATAATCTTAGAAGAGTACCTTGCAAGTCTTGTAAAATTTTCTTCGTAGGTACCAACAGATTCATAATCTTTTTTCTTCAGTTCAAGAAACTCCTTATCCATATTTTTTTGAAGAATATGAGGTAAGTACTTATTGAAAAATAAGTTCTTGAACACGTCCCATTCCATGGATTCAATTTCATCCATTTTACTAGTATTCTTGATAAGATTCCATCATTGATCAGCTTCACCTTCCAAACGATATACTTCTAATATGACATTATCATGATCATAACACTGACGAACTGAAAATATCTTTTCAGTAGTACAGATCCATTGTTCAGCAACTAATGGATCAGTAGACCAGCTGAATGGGGGTGGACACTGCCTCATGAAGGATTCAAAAAAATGTTGCTACTTCCTTTTCTCTTTTGGAAGTCCTGCATGATTCATAGCTTGAGAAAGTTGTGTGAGCATGGCTACAAGATTTTTCATTCTATCTCCCATAACGTTTGGTTGCTTAGGGGGGAAATCATTGCATTGCCCATCGCATTCAGCATTAACACGATTCCTTCGGGTTCCATCCATTGACTAAAACCAATAATCATAGTGTGAGAAACACTAATAATAATAGAAAAACAACATAATCAAGAATAAAATTTCACACTTAAGTTCATAACATAGGTTATTCATGGCCATTTCTAAAACACTAAGATTGTGTTCTATTCTTAGACTTATCCTTAGGGTTCTTACTAAGGCTTTCACATCCCAGTTTCCAAAGGTTGACTATACCTTTCCTTTGATACCAACTATAATGACCCATACTTTACATACATTTTTATTTCTTCAAAATATAAGTACACTTATTACAACATATTACAAAACCATGAAAGGACCGTATAGGTATAGTTTTTTAGAAACTGGGAATCAAAAACAACTGGTTCATAAATCATCTATGTTGTCTCCCTTTTATTTTTTCATATCTAGAGTCAGTTTTGGCATATCTTACTTAATACCCTTCTTCCTGACCTGGGGAAAAGAAAACATAAAAAATTGTTAGCTCAAATGCTCAGTAAGGGTAAACAAAAGAAATATCAATCACATCATATTCATAAGAACATATCATTTTGGAAATCTTAACCTGTAAAAGAGTTTATAATTTCATAACATGGGATAAATCATAGTAGTGAAATGTAATCCCAATAATCATAACATAAAACAAGAAACTTTGTGGAATACACACATAATCATATATAATCATTTCTTAGTAGTCAAGACTCATTTCCAAGACTATCTTAGCAGACAAAGTCCATTTATGAACCAAGTTCACTCCTCCTTTCAGTCCTGTATCACTGAACCGGATTAACCTGTCATTCCTACCATGTCTATCTCATGAGATATAAATCTTTACCCAATGCATTGGAGGGAGATATAGGTCTCACCCATCTCATAATGAAACCATTCTTATGTGTTCCCCAAAATCAAAAATCATATCATAACCCATGTAATAAAAATTGGATTCATAAACATCATGCCATCATAACATAATCCATATAAGATTAAAGTACATCATAAAATATATTCCATCATAACATAATCAAATACATTTCAAAATAGGGATATAAATAGAACCCTATATTATCTTAGATGGAAAATAATTTTGATAAAACACTTGAACTCCATTCTTGAGGAAAATATCCTTTCTACTTCAAAAAAACATTTTACTTTCGTAACATGCATACAATTTTAAAGTAAAATATGTTGATTGAAAATAAAAATAAAAACTTGTAAAGGAATCTTTATGGAAATAATGTTCTATGAAATCATAAAAATCCATTCGTACCGTATAAGTTAAAAAAACATTCTTCTCCTACTTTAGCCCGAAAAGTGAAAAAGTACCTCGTACTAAAAACTACAAAAGATTCCTTTCATATCTTTTACTAAAAACTCACCAATGAGTAATATTGGATTTAAATAATTTTAGGAGGATATAAATAATATTACATATTGACGAAACAAGGATGTGGATGATAAATATTCCCCAGTAATTACCAAAGTATAAACAATCTCGGATAAAAATTGAGATTGAGAGATCATCCCTTACCTTGGGTCTGATTCGCTTCGTACCTGTCTGAACCTCCTATATAATGATAAAAATAATGTTATTGACTTATTTAAGAATCTTACTCTTTGTTATGATATCATATATGGTCATATTCTTAGCTTCATATTAGTAATATTTCATTGCTACTTGTTATTTGGGTGTTTATTGCATTTTGTTCTAATGCGCGTTTTTTCGAACAAATTATTATTATTCTTTTTAGATTATAGATACCTCATTTAAATTATAGTATTAGTGTAATATATATCATATTTATTCATTCAATTTATTTATATAATCAGTATGCATTTAAGATCATGTAGAACGGGTCGCATCACATCGTGGAGATGGTAGGTCGTACGTACGCAGGAGCGATGACATCGTTCCCATGATCGTTGAATTGTATTGAAGTGTATTTATACTATTTAAGAATAAATATCACTTTAAAATAATCATATATAGTTATTATTTACACCATAATACCCATCCAAGTAAGGAGGTGGTGGAAAACAGATTACACCACGGCGTGGAGACGATATTCCGTACGTACGCACGCGCGGTGATTTCATTTTCCATAGAATGGATAGAATGTGAAATAGGGTTGTTTCATATTTATAATAAAATATTAGTATATTAGTGATACTAATGTTATTACTTCATAATGAAACAACTAAATAAGAATAAGTAGAAGAAGAAATAAAGTTGAAAGAATCAGTAACAAACATTATCTCTTCTTTGAAGCACCTATTCTTAACCTCCTCTTAGGGAACTAAAGATGGTCTTTGAAGAAGACCAGGACCTATAGGATGTTTCTAGGGTAGTGGAGAATAGAAATTGGTAGGTTTTTTCCGAGCTTGGATGCTCAAAGTGGTGTGAGGAGGAGAGGGAGGAGGTGCCCTTTTATATGGGAGGAGAGGGGCACTTTAGGAAAAACTTAAAATATTATTTTATAATAAAGTCATATTCGGTTTTGAATATCTCCAAACTGATTTATTTAGAAGCTAATGTGGGTATGGGTCTAAATCCTCTCAAAAAATAGATTTTAGACAAGTTTAGGTTACTATTTTAATGTTATCATTTAGATTTAACTCAAAGTTAAATAATTTAACTTTTACTGTGTCTTCTTGTTTTCTTACACTATATGGTTAATAAACTTACTATAACAAGACAAACAAACCCCAAGTGGTTCATTATTAATATATATAACCTTATCTAAGTCATTTTTCCAAACCTTAGATTTCTAGAAATAAAATAACAATTAATAATATAATATTTGTTTTAAAAAATATTTTATGTCAATTTTGATACTATTTTGTAATTGATTTTTGTGAAAATTATAACAACATGATTAGTTTGAACACAGTTAATTAAATAAATACTAATATGTCATATTAACCTATAAAATAAGTTTAATTCCTGAAAAGTCTCAAATTACATTTATTTGGGTATTTATAATATCAATTATGTTAATATTTCCTTCATAAGGTAATTACTGCATCTTCATTGTGTCATAAATAAATTAAATTATTTAAAGTATAAAAATTATAAATAAAATACCATTATGTAGGAAATATTTTTAGATTTATAAATAATATTTATAGTTGAATTTATCTTTTTTATAACCCTGCATTAAAAATGTTTTAGTTATTAAACATTGATTTTAACTATTTTAACTCTTCTTTAAAGAAATTAATATTAAATGTCCTAATCTAATACAAGTGGACCTAAATGGTCATATTTTATTCCTAAGGTTGATTTTGGTCGAATTAAACTTATCCAATAGAATTAGGACATGTGTTAGGGTAATAATAATACCATTTTTACCCTTAATTACCCTATTTAATTTTAACCGTGGTATATAAAAGTAAAAAGTTACTATTCACCAAAAATTATTTTTATCATATTGAACCACATTTTACCCCTTGATGTTAACTGTGTCTCTCAGATTTTAAAAATTCCACTCACAGAAGAGTAAAATTATGTTTTATGTAAATTTTCAAACTCTCCAAGGAGGTGGGTAAAAGACGGTGAAAAGTTAAATAAAATTTTTATATATCTAAAATTATTATAAAATGACTCCAATGAATTAATTTGAACATATATATGTATTATGTGTCAATTTTTGACCTAAAATAAATTTACATAAAATAAATAATTATTTAAATAAAAATTTGGTTTTTAAATAGTAACCCAGTGTTTTCACTATTCCTCAAAAAATGAATGTTTTCATAAAAATACAAAAAATTCACCCTAGGCTAAATTTCATATTCCGAATCCAAAAATGAAGTCTATTTTGAAAGATAAAATTTATAAAATTTAAAAAAGTGGGTATTACTATTCATAATGGCTAGTTTTAATAATATTTTGATAGCATATCGTTGTTTAGTGAAACTCGGTATTGCGTACAACGCAAGCTATCGAGAAAGGTCGTGATTGAATCTAAAGCAAGCCACGATAGTTTTGTATGTAGTGAAAGATTCCTTTGATGATAACATAAAAACAAAATATTTCTCAAAAAAATATCAGGTGTTACACTGCGAGCTACTAACACAACCCATCCTTTTTGGGATCTTCCTCAATCTTCTGCATTGAACCAGACAGGCCAGAAGATCTGAGATTTTGTTTCCCATATTTAGGTTTTAGTCGATGGTTAATATCTCGATAGGTACTGGAAGACCCAATAGATTTCTCTTCTAGACAGTGATCTTTCTTAACTAATCTAATAGGTGTGATAACCCCCTAGGGTGTAAGTTATCTCAAAAGAGGTTTGTCTCGGTCTCTTCCTCTGATAGATCGACCATGTTATTCAGGACTCTTCTTGGAGGAATATCCTAAATATCTTCAGGTAAGTCAGGCTGGCGTTGGATAGTATTGAAATAGAGGGTAGTATACTGCCCCCAAAAATGGACCCAAACATGGGGGGAAGCCTCCTTGATTATTCTGTGGAGCACATTAAAGCTCTGAACGCATCGTTGTTGGAGGGTCCCATGGCATCCTGGTGACTCAGGGCCCTGGGTCATGGGGAGAACAACTAAATCAACCAAACATCACTGTGTACCAAGTTCTTTGAAGTGTTCCTAACTCTTGGAGTAAGCCACTCACTGATGATGAATATGAATGTGTGTCGCCCATAGGGTTTGGCGGAAGCATCCAACTTCCTCCAGGGTTAGTGATTCCGGTGCACTAAAATTCTATGTTGTGGCTGGCCAAAAAATCTCTAGGAAATGATCTACCACATGAATGTCCCAAAAGATCCTTGACTAATACTCGGGGTCCGACCCTTGGTTTACCCACTTGTTAACTGGGGGCGGCTGGAGAACAAGTAGTGGTATTGAAGAAAACCACTGAAATGGTAGCTTGGCCAGTGGAGAATACGGCGAGCGTGCTGACAAGACACCGCATCTCAGGATATCTTCCAAAGAGTGCAATGACTTTGCCACAACATCGCGGTAATACGAGCTAGTGACTACGGTTTTCGGCGTAGGGACTACAGCTTCCGATGGTGGACCATGTTGTTGCTCGTCCACCATAGGTTCCCAAAATAACTCTCTGGGATCTCTGGTTGAGGTAGAGAGGTCTCCCGACAATGATGGTGGTGATTCAACGACCAGAACTTGGGAGGAAGCCAAATCATTGTCCTCCAAGATTTATCTATAGAGGGAGGAAGAAATTTGGCAGACCTCATATTCCGGATGAATGAGGCTGATATGCCTCATCCCTGCCCCGTCCCCTAGCATAGAGGATCGAGGTGAGGGTTCCATCGCTGAGTCACATTAATCCTTGTAATTCAAGAAGCATACAGGATTAATTGCAGTCTGAATCTTCTTAGGATTCATCTTACGGTGGCGGCAGCAGCCTGCTCTCCTACCCTGGACTTTCACTTCCAGATAGGGAAGGTCCTCAGCATGAGTTATCTCGGCCGAGATGATGCTGAGGTGAAGAGGTATTCCACCAAGGTGAACCTAGGTGATAGGAGAACCTAGAAAAATGTCAAATGGAATATAGGGAGGACCTCTGTGTTTGCTGGTTGGCATGCGAAGGGAGCTTCTACAGGAAGTGCTGGAGTGGGTAAGACCTCCGTTGAAGCTGATAGGGGCACAGGAAGGGCCTCCATGCTTGTTTCCCTTGGTGGAGATGGTTCAAGGAAGGTCCTCAAACTGTTCATGTTGTACACAGTTAGGACCTCCATGTTGGGTGCCCCAGACAGAGGGCAAACCTCCACTTCTCTGATGGTCAGGATGAGGAGGTCCTTCATCAGTTGCAAAAGGGAAATGGGGGGATCCCCTTGTGTACAGTTGGATGAACATGTAACACCTTCAAATTGGTGACCTATGATAGGAGGAACAGCTCCATAACATAGATCATTATCATGGAAGAGGATTCCATACTGGGCTTCAATGTATTGGGGAGGACCCCTATCAAGATTTAAGGTGTCATAGAGAGGACCTGCATTCTGATCTTGGGAGTGGGACAGACATTCACTATAGTTGATGATGGTATGGGGAGGACCTCAGTATTGGGTTTCATTGCCATGGGTCATCCTGCGGCGGGCACCACCTATGTTGGAAACTAGGAGAGTCGACCCAAGCTACCCATGGAATGGTTGGGGCCTCGATCTGGGCCAAGCGTCAGTGTTCCCCATCTCGGCAGAGACAATGAACTAATGGTATACACCGATGGTTTCATGGTCCATGGTATTCATTGGCATTGATGCCTTTCATCGGGCTTCCTCCTCATCTAGCGCCCGACGCTAGAGTGAAGTTAATCAGTCTAGG
The DNA here is from genome assembly GCA_963277665.1 of Viscum album. Taxonomy (NCBI): domain Eukaryota; kingdom Viridiplantae; phylum Streptophyta; class Magnoliopsida; order Santalales; family Viscaceae; genus Viscum; species Viscum album. The sequence continues at coordinate 1,702,920,329 of OY728143.1, read as the reverse complement.
GCTGGTGGTGTATGCATGTAGATTATCTCCTCTTCGGCCTATGGGTCCAGGTGATGGCACTGACACGACCTAGTGTAATCCCTCCTTGGGAGATCCTAGAACGGGATCCAGGTTGGGCTTTCTTAGACATCCCTTACCTCTTTGGCGTAGGGGAGGGGGTCCTCAAAGTATTCTGGGGAGAGGCTCCCGAAATGGTTATGTTTCGGAGTGGAGAGTAGTGGCTCCCTCTTCATCCCTTGGGGGTGGTAGTGGGGATGAGGTATAGAAGCCTCTAAGTCTTGATTGGCCATCTCCTGGTTCGAGATAATCTACTCCTCCTCGTATCTTCTAATGAGTTAATTTATTACCCTTCTCTGAACAACCTCAAATGGGGAGATGGGGTGTTGGTGCCCTACAGCTGTGGGTGTGGAAGTTGTTGCAGAAGAGATGGGGCCATACGGAATTGTCTCGTTGAAATTTCCCCTACCCCTACACTGGTGGGTGGGTGGTGATCGGTTTCCTATCATGGAAGCTTGGGTCCTAGAATATAGGGAGATTCTACCATTAGTACTGATAGGAAGAAAGTGATGTCTAATTCCCCAACGCCATTCCATCTTCCATGGTTGGTAAGAAGGATCCAAGCTAACAATGTCATAGACTGAGGTGTCCAATGTTCCATTGCCCAAATGTTTGGTGATTTTCATGCTAGGCCCACTATTTTCATGGTCAGACCCAATGCCAGATAACTGGATCCGGTGACATGATAGTCTACTAATGTTTCAAATGCTATTAATATTCATATTTAGGAGAAGAACTTCATATCAGGTTCACTAATTATATTTCTGACACTTTCACAAGGGTGTGCGTCCCTCTATTGAGGATGCACTGATTGTTTCCCTACATTCCCTCTTTCCAATGACGGGTGGAATCTGTTGCTTATTCAAACACGTTTTGTACATAATCGAAATGGGATGATGGGATGTCGGTTTCTCCTTCTGTGGATTCCTCCTCGGAGCTCATTACCATGTCTGGGTCTCCCTCGTAGATTACGACGTTGTTCTTGAAACTCTTCTCAGTTCCATATCTTCATGGACACCGGTTAATTACACTTCTTTTTCGGGACATTCCATGGGGTCCGGTCAGGGCAGCAACCTTCAGGGGATTAGTCATGTTGGATATCATTGTCAAGTCAGGACACAATAACACTGATGCATCGTGTATTTTTTCTTTTTATAATATGGATTATCAAGGGTACATAATCCCAAGGAATCCCACGTCAAGTGCAAGGAATTATATTCCATTTTCATTTCTCTGAGGTCTTCCTCAGCATCCCATGTGTAACATAGGGTATTCTGTGAGTTTACTGTCTAGAGAAGATGGATTGGATAGATCAGAACACTGACTAGAGTGGCTCAAATGGGTGAAACCTCAGGAGGAAGCACTGATGCTGGGGATAATGCGTGGTTAGTTACCCGATTACTTCTAGGAGTAGTGAGGAAGTGGGTGACATGATGTCACCGGGATGTGGCGGTCCAAGTTAGAATCAGGATGGATACAAATGGTTGATAGAAGTTGATGGAAAATTAGATGAACTAAATTGAGGGTGGCAGTGATGTTGGGCTTGAGCCTCGAAGATACTTCCTACGTATCCTCATGGCAGGGAATCAAACTACACATAGTTCAGGATAGGATGTGAAATCGGGGTGTGCAAAGAGGACAACGACCTGATGATATACTTGGGCTTACATGTGGTTAGCATCCTAGGTTGGATTGATGCTTGAGGGGAAGACAAGAGATGTGGGTCCCAACAAAGAGGACTACAATGGCTTACCGCTGGGTCGGGATAAAACTGCTTACCACTGGATGCGATCACAATGGATTATCATTGTATGTGGATGCAAAGGATTAACGTCGATTGGGATGTAACAACTTACCATTGATTGGGGGTCACAACTGCTTACCACTAGATGTGGATCACAACGGCCTACCGCTGGATGGGATCTCAATGAATTATCGCTATATGGGGATGGACCTCAGGTAGTTTTCCTAAATACCCTACCTAGGAGACAGAGATCAAATCCCACTTTGTTTGAATGGGTACAGTTTAACATCCTGTGGTCAAAAGGAGGGTGTACAGTTTAATGTCATGTAGGATGGGGGTGAACTAGCGGGAAGTGTTCGGGACCGATGGGTGTTGGGCTTGAACGTCAGGGAGGCTTCTTATGTACACTACCTTAGAGACAAGGATAAAAGTTTACATAGTTCTGTATGGTGTGGTGAACCAACGTGGAGGGGGTTGGAAAAACTGGGTGTTGGGCTTGAACCTCAGGGAGTATTCCAATGTACCCTGCCTAGTAGACAAGGATTAATGCATACGTAGTTCAAGATAGCTTGGTGAATTGATGTGAAGGGGGTTGGAACAACTGGATTTTGGGATTGATCCTCAGGGAGGCTTCCTACGTACCCTGCCTAGGATACAAAGATCAATGTTTTTGTAGTTTGGGATGGCTTGTTGAACTGACGTGAAGGGGATCATAACAACTAGATGTTGGGCTTGAACCTTAGGGAGTCTACCTATGTACCCTACATTGGGAAGGATCAAAGTCCACGTAGTTCAGGATGGCTTGGTGAACCGATGTGAAGGGGGTCGGAACAACTATATTTTGGGATTGAAAATCAGGGAGGCTTCCTACATACACTGCCTAGGAGACAAGGATCAAGGTTTGCATAGTTCATGACGGATTTGTGAACCGATGTGAAGGGGGTTGGAGAAACTAGATGTTGGGATTTAACCTCAAGGAGTCTTCCTACAATCCCTTCCTTGGAAAGGATCAAAGTCCACGTAGTTTGGGATGGATTGGTGAACCGATGTGAAGGGGGTCGGAACAACTGGATGTTGGGTTTGAACCTCAAGGAGGTTTCTTACGTACCCTGCCTTGAAAAGGATCAAAGTCCAAGTAGTTCGAGATGATGTGTGGATTACACTCTAGGCTTCCCAGATAATATTTCATGGTTGATACTTACTCTAAGTCCACATGATTTATGCTCGGTGTAAGAAAAAAGAGGCCTCAAAGACCTGACGATCATGTCGTGAAAGGTGCGTCTGTGGGAAGTGAAGTGGCACTTACACGTGATTAGTGGCCCAAACAAAAAACAGAGGATTATGGGTAGTGTACTAGATAGATGGATATTGGGACATACTCCATGATGGAGGCCCTATAGTGACAAATATTAGAGGGAGAGGGATGGGGTAATGAAGGTCTTTGTGCCCATCTCTCCTCTAGTCTTTGGCTCAGAAGAATAGAGGAGGAGTAGGGGTGCTACCTCCCACATGAATTGTTAGGGGCTTACACCAAGATGGCTTCCCTTCCTCATGGATAGGCACCACTCCAGAAAATAGTATCTCATCCCATGTAAGGAAGATCTTGCTCTCATGGAGACGAGCGGGTGTGAAGAATGTCCGAGGTGGAGCACCCCACGTGTGATGCACAGTGCGAGGATACAGTTTAACGTCATGTGCTGAGAAAGATGTTGCTTGGTAGTTTAACATCCAGAATCTTGGATGATGTGGGTTCACTCCACACCCCTAGGACTTAAATAACTGACACTCGCCCACCCTTGGGTAAGGGAAGGCATCAGTAATTCCATAGTGAGGGGGTGTTGTGGAGTGATCCATTGAGGGGACCACGTTAGAGTGGCTATGAGGAGAATAAATAGATGTTAATGTGACTATGCAATGAATAATGAGTCGAAGCTATGCAATGTGAAGCACCAACCAAGGGACATTGAAATCACATAATGCAAACCTATAGGGTCGCATGGGAAAAGGTTTTACAAAGCAAACTGGTTTATAGGAAGGTACATTGTGAATCTCTAGTGCGCCACGTAGGAGAGGGGATTTGCGAAGGGGAATTCTTAATGAAGTGGAGTGTCCTAGCCAAGGAATAAGGCATAGGTGCACATGGAGGGTGTTTAATGAAGTAGAAAGGCGTTCGCGGAGTAGGGCTTCATGATGAAAGGGTACCTTGCAAAGCGTAGCACTGTGAAGCACTGTACCTCATGAAGCACAGTGACCCTGCCTTAGCATTTGGTTCAAATGTGCATGGAAGGTACTTCACGAATCATGAGTACTTTGAAAAGAACCAACTCCCCTTAAAGATCTCCTTCATTTGTGAAGGCTCATGGGGTTTGCGGAGGGAATCCCTTCTTGAAGAGGGGTCGTGTTGAATCCAAGGGAAAGGAACTTCGTGATGTTAATGTACCTTGAAGAGATCACTTTTCATAGAGCAGAAAGTGATTCACAATTTGAGAGATGTGATGGTGAATGGTTGGAGGATCAATAATTTGTTCTTGGGGGAATCATGGTCTTTATCGGCATGGGGTGGTGTGAAGTAGGAATCGCTCTATACGAAGCCACGTGGTGTGTTTTTGTAACTGTGGAGCCTCCCGCCTACTTTCTCTATGATTCCTTTACAAAAGTCAAGTAGACCGTAGAGCCTCCTTCCTATTTTCTCTACGGTGCCTTCGAAGGTGGGGTCGCTTTGCGCCAGCTGCGGTGCTGTGGGGCTCCATGATTGGTCTTCCTGGGGCAACCTGTTTGGATTCGGATTTCTCTACGTGTCCATTTTCTCAGCACATGTTTTTAGTGCCATCAATATCACATTCAAAAATTAATAAATATGTCATTATTTTAATTCCTTAAGAAAATAAAATAATAATATAATTTACTATTCATTAGGGTCATATTACTATTCATAGGGGTACATTACTATTCACCAAAAAATAAAGTTGGTTCCATTAGACTCCAAATAACATACTGAACACAATTTTAGATAACCATTTTTCGAAATTCAAAACATTGAAGTAGCAAAATTATGTTTAGAAGATAGTTATAATTATTTACTTAAAACAATGTTTTATACATTTCAATTTATTTTTAGAAAATATTGGGGTGTTACATTATCCCAACCATTTCGAAATTGCGTCCTCCCAATTTAATTTACTTATTAAACAAGTGAGGGTACCTTACCCATATATCATTTTCAGACTCTCGCGTTTCTTCTTCAACCATGTGGTTTCTCCACAAAACCTTTATGTGGTGGATTACTTTATTCTGCAATACTTGTTCCCTTCAATCAGGAATCTGAATTGGTTTATCTTCATAAGAAAGGTTCTCTTCCAGATGCACTGCTTCTAGGCTCAAAACATGTGTTGAATCTAGAACATACTTTCCCAACATCGAAACATGAAAAACATTCTGTACCTGAGACAAAATCAGAGGCAAAGCTACTCGATATGCAACTGGTTCAACTTTCTCCATGATTTCAAAAGAACCGATGAAACGTAGACTTAGATTCTCTTTCTTACCATAACACATCACACCTTTCCAAGGAGATATTTTAAGGATAATATGGTCACATACCTTGAGATATAAGTCTTTCCTTTTATTATCAACATAACTTTTCTCCCTATTATGATCTTTCCCCATGTGATGCTGGGTCATATTCACTTTCTCATCTACTTCCTCTATTAATTCCAGCCCCATCAACTTTATTTCTCCAAATTCATCCCAAAACACTAGAGTTTGACACCACTTCCCATACAATACCTCAAAAGGTGCCATTTTTATATTGGAGTGAAACTGTTATTATAAGAAAAATCAACTAAATAAATTTATTGATCCCAACTTCCCTGGTAGTCCATTGAACAAGCTCGAAGAATATCCTCCAATGTCTGAATCGTTTGTTCTGAATTCTCATCTTATTGAAGATGGAAATATATACTAACATTTAATTTTGTGCCCAATGACTTCTAAATCCCCTTCCAAAAGATAGAAGTAAACCTAGGATCCCGATCAGATATACTGGAAAGTGGAAATCTATGTATCCTGAAAATATCCTTGAGGTACAGTCAAGAAATTTAATCCAACAACATTGTATCTTGATTAGAAAGAAAATGTGAATATTTTGTTAATTGGTCAACAATAACCAAAATCACAATGTTACCTCGGGAAGCCTTTGGTAGTCCAACCATAAAGTCCATGGATACATTCTCCCATTTCCAATCTGGAACTAAAAAAGGCTGATGCATCCCCTTTGGCAACTACCGCTCTACTTTAACCTATTGACATGTCAAACTTCTAATGTTAAAATCATTCATTTCTATTTTCATTCCATCCCACCAATAACACTCCCGAAGTTCTCTGTACATCTTAGTACTGCAAGGATGAACATAAAATGAAGAACTACAAACTTCACACAACATATCTTTCTTCAACAGGGAATCACATGGCACACACAACCATTTTCCAAATCTTAAAACACAATCTTTATCAAGGTTAAATTCTAGAAACTTACCAATTTTAACCAATTATACCTTTTTCTGTAACTCTCGGCCTTCCTTCTGTGCTTTCTCAATTATGTCTGATAACGATGACTACACTGAAACTAGAAACAAAATAGAGGTATTTCCTGCACCAACAATTTCTAATCCAAAAATTCATAAAATCATTAATCAAGGGATAATGTTTCAAATGTAACAGTGTTAATGATGCATGATGTTTTCGACTCAAGGAATCATCCACTATATTTTCATTTCCTGGATGGTACTTGATAGTGTAATCATAATCCTTTATAAGTTCAAGCCATCTTTTCTACCTCATGTTTAATTCCTTCTTAGTGAATATATACTTCAGACTTTTATGGTCAGTATATATTGGACATTTGGATCCATATAAATGATGCCTCCACATTTTTAAAGAAAAAACCATATCTTCCAATTCCAAATCTTGTGTGAGATAATTCAACTCATGAGGATTTAGTTGTCTTAAAGCATAATCAATTACCTGATCATTTTCCTTCAGAACATAACCAAGTCCCATCAAAGAAGTGTCACTGTAGATGACAAACTCACCATTTCAGGTAGGAAAGGATAAAACTGAAGCATTCACCAATATATTTTTCAGTTTCTAAAAAAAAATATCAAATTCTTATGTCCAAAAAAATTTAACCCCTTATTTTCATTAACTTGGTAGGAAGGCTAGACAACTGTGCAACATTTTTAACAAACTATTGGTAATAATCTACTAATCGAATAAAGTTACAAATTTCTGTAACATTTGTGGGTCTTGGCCATTAATTAACCACTCTTTTTTTGACATGATCAAGTGTTATTAAACTATTATATACAATGTTACCAAGAAAATAAATCTGTTTTAACCAAAAATCATACTTTTTGAATTTTCCATATAGTTTATTTTCTTTTAAGGTATGTAAAAAAACTCTTATATGTTTTTCATGATTTTCTTTACTCATAGAAAATACCAGAATGTCATCATTAAACATAAGAACAAACTTATCCTAGAACTCATGAAATATTCTATTCATAATATTCCTGAATACAACAGGTGCATTAGTTATCCCAAACGGCATTACAAAAAATTCATAATGACCATATCAAGTATGAAATGTTGTTTTTGTGATGTCATCCTCTTTCACCTTCTACTGATGGTATCAATATCTCTAGTCAATCTTGGAAAAGTATTGATCTCCATAGAGGTGATCAAACGAGTCATCAATATGAGGAAAATGATACTTTTTTTAACAGTGGTGTTATTCAATGCTCTATAATGAACACAAAGTCTCATGGAACCAGCTTTCTTTCTAAAGAAAAAAAGAGGAGCACCCAATGGAGAAGTGTTAGGACGAATGAATCCTTAATCAAGAAAATCTTGCAACTGATTTTTCAATTCAAGAAGTTATATTTGAGAAATATGGTATGAGGGTTTTGAAATTATCTTAGCATAAGGACCAAATTCAATGGTGAATTCAACTTCTTGATAAGGTATAACACCGGGTAACACATCAGAAAAAATATCAAGGTATTCATTTAACATTGGTACATCATTAATCTAAATAGTTACCTTGATTTCAAAAATATGAGAAAGATAACTTTTAATATTTGCCTTTCAATAGTTTCTCATCTTCCTAATATGTTATCAATTGTATGGGTTTTTTCTTATATACAAACTGAAACCATTTCTGAAAAAACAACTTCTTTAGCTCTACAATAAATATTAGCATGATAAACAGAAAGCCAATCCTGTAGAGACCCAAATCTTGACATACATAGAAATTACATTACTTTTTTGGAATACTTAATACATAACAAAAACAGACACCAAAGGACCGTAATAGTTTAGTGTCTTTGGAAACATGGAACATAATCTTCTAATCTTGGTGACAGATCTTCAACATCTCCCATAAAGATCATCCCTTTTTTTCTTACCTAAAACCTTTCTTTATACCCTGGGGAAAATAAAACATATAAAGGGTGACTTCAAATTCTCAGTAAAGGAAAACATGGAAAAAATAAAACAAATCATATACATTTGAACTTCAAAACATGAATATAAATTTTAAACATAAAAATCTTGAGTTGTGAAATAAATCTTGGCAGTATGTAAGGCATAGATCATAAAGGAACATCAATCATGATAAAATAGCATGAGAATAAAACATTTAATTATGGAAACCATTAAGCACATGATATGATTTCCATAGTAGCCAAGGCATTGCTTCCAAGACTATCTTAGTTGACAAAGTCTCTTTTTGAATCGAGTTCACTCCTCGTTCCAGTACTGTATCACTGAACCAAATTAACATACCATTCCAGCCATGTCTATCTCATGAGATATAAATCTTTAACCAATGGATTTGAGGGCGATATAGGTCCCACCCATCTTATAATGAAATCATTCTTACTTGTTCCACAAAATGAACATGAATAAATCATCATAACCCAAAGAATAAAATGGGTTTCATAAACGTCATCCCATCATAACATAATCCATATAAAACAAATGAATAACATTTCTTCATAAGAAAAGTGATACCATGTAAATCATAGAGGCATTATACACATCTGAAATAATTTCATCTTAGATGTAAAAAAGTTTTGACAAAACACATGAAATGAATTCTTGAGGAAAATATCCTTTCTTCTTCAAAATCATTTTATTTTCACAAAATGACATGAAATTCTAAAAGAAAGAATTTTTTTGAATGATAATCATGAAATATTGTACATGAATCTTCATGGAAATAAGGCATTATGAAACTGTAATAATCCTTTCATCCCGTATAAGTTAAAAAGAACATTATCCTCGTACTTTTTTCAGAAAAGTCAAAAAGTACCTCGTATGGTATACAAAAGAAAGATTCCTTCCATATGATGTGATAAAAGTAAAAAAGGGTGAAAATGACTTTAAACATACATGGAAGAAAAGTAAAAATTTTATGAAAACATTTTGAGAACATATGGACATGGATAATAAACATAACCCCAGTAAATACTTACGAATAAACAATATCGGATAAGAATGAGATTGGAATAATTATCCCTTACCTTATGTCCAATTTATTCCGTATGTGTCCGAGACTCCTGTATAGTGGGTTTAAAAATATTATTAACTTTTAACATAACCATAATAATATTTATGATATCATATATGATTCACTTACGACTTTATATTATCTGTTTATTTGTCAATTCCATGTCAAAGCAGCGTTTTGGGTAAAATTGTTTCATTTATCATCCGTGTTTTGACTTGTAATTATTAATATGATTACATAGATCATGATTAATTAATTCCAGAAAATAAAACATGAATTATATATAATATAGATTTAGAATATACATATATATAATGGATCGATAAATGGAAAGAAATACACCGTTCATGGAGACGGTAGGTCGTACGTACGCATGAATGTTGTTTTTCGTTTCCTTATTGAATTGAATTGAATTAAGTAGAAGACATACATATATATATACATAAATATAGTAGAATTATTATTTAATATATTTCATGATTACTTATTATATATACATTATAATCACTCTTGATTTGTTAACATAGAAAATGAATCTCATCGCATCGTGGAGATGGTAATCAGTACATACGCACGGGTGATGATATCATTCCCATATTTATTGAATGGAATTGGAGTGGATTAAAAAATATCTTAGAATCAGTATGATGTTATAATAATACTATATAGTTATTATTTACACCATTATACCCATCCAAGTAAGGTGGTGGTGGAAAAACTCATTACACTACAGCGTGGAGACGGTATTCCGTACGTACGCACGCGCGGTGATTTCGTTTTCCATAGGATGGATAAAAGGTGAAATAGGGTTGTTTATTATTTATAACAACATATTAGTATATAATTAATACTTATGTTATTACTTTATAATGAAAAAACTAAAGAAGAGTAAGTAAAAGAAGAACGAAACTTGAATGAGTTGGTAGAAGAGATTACCTCTTCCTCGACGCACCTCCTATAAACTCCTTCTTAGGGCACTAGAGTTTATCTTTTGAGAAGACCAGAACATCCATGATATAAATATGGAGGTTGAGAAGAGGAATTGTTAGGTGTTGTATGAGCTTCAGGGCTCAAAAGGGTGTGAAGAGAAGAGGGAGGAGGTTACCTTTTATAAGGGAGGAGAGGGGCACCTTTGGAAAGTGTGAAAATATTATTTTATAATAAACTTATATTCGGTTTCAAAAGGTCCAAAAATCATTAAAGATGAATATAAGATGACTCATGGTCGAAATAAAATCATCCAGTCAGAATTGGACATGTTTTTGATAATATTTTAATCTATATAATCTTATTTATTTAAATCATTTATTAATGAGTTAAATACTGCATCATTATTGTGTCATAAATAATTTAATTTATTTGATGTCTAAAAATTATAAAAAAACCACCATGTAGGAAATATTTTTATATTTACAATTAATATTTATAGTTGAAAAGATAATTTATATAACCCCTTATAAAAATTAATTACTAAAAGATTTTTGTTAATGTCAATTTTGTCTTTACATTAAATTGATTAATCCAAATTCTCATTATCAATACCAAGTGGCTCAATGGGGTCCCCAAATCTACCCAAGGATTCCAATGGTCGTCCAATACCCATAAAATAAGGTTAGGACAAGTGTTAAGGTAATTTGTAATTATTATAATTTTATTTAACCTTGAATTACCCTATTTACCTTTAACCGTAGTAAATAAAAGTCAAAAGTTACTATTAACCGAAAATTATTTTCATCTTATTGAACCACATTTTACATCTTGATAACAAACATGTATTTCAGATTTATGAAATTCCATTCACGAAAGTGGTAAAATTTCATTTAAATGAAAGAGTCAGTTTTTTAACTACCACTAAGTGGTTTCACTATTCATCAAAAATTGAAGTTTTTCAGAAAAATACCAAAAATTCAGCCTAAGATATATTTGATATTCCGAATTCAAAAATGATGTCTATTTTTCCAAATTCAAAACATATATGTGGACTTAATTAATTTTAAAATTAATTCTCATTATCAAAACAAATAGTGTTTTTTTAAGAAACAATAACTATCAAAAGACCGACACTTGTTTATGTCCAAATTCAAGGTGAAATTAATTCCAATGACCAATATTGGATTAAATGGTAAAAATATATTCTAATTACACTTTAAAACCAATTAAACAGATAATCTAACAATATAAGTTATTGTGATGAAAAATGTTGTTTTTAATTAAAATATAGCATGTTTTTACTATTCATTAAAATATAAAAGTTATCAGAATAATATGAAAAATTTATCGAAATTAAAATTTTATATCCTGATTCCAAGGAAGAATTTTATTTTTTCAAATTGAACGTATAAATATTTAAAAAACCATATTTAAAGTGGGTGCGCCACCAAAAGGTGGAAAAACTGCATTTTTTGAAAAATACTTATTTTACTTGAAAATTTTATTTAGTTCTCATACCATGTTCTAGAAAATATGTACGATGAATAATAATGTTATAAAATTCAAAATGTTGTTAATAATATTCATAACGGCTGGCCCATAATAATATTATAACAATATATCATTGTTTAGTGAAACCCGGTATTGCGTACTACACACGCTATCGAGGAAGGTCGTGATTGCGTGTAATGCAAGACAGGTCGGGGCTGCATATAGTGAAAACTCCATTTAGTGTTGTGTATAACATAATCAAAACTTATTTCATTTATAAATTAAACAAAATCTATACTTAATGTTGCGTAGAATAATTTACACAAAACGAACTTGAAATTGTGTGTAACATGAGCCAAGAATAGTGTTGTGTATACTGCAAGATAATACGTTGTTGCATATAGTACATACTAATCTTGATGTAGTGTATAATATAAGACATCAAAGAAATTAAAAATAATATATCTCATAAAATCTAGGGGTGTTACATTCTACCCCCCTTAAAATGAATTTTTCCCTCGAAATTCATCGGGGTTATAAATCGTTTACTATTTGAAAGTTTCATTCATAGAAACCCACATCGTAAAAAGGAATACTAAATCATTATTTTAAAAAGGAAAGTTAGAAACAAAACAGATACCCAATGTAACTCATCACTTGGCTTCCCACATAGGAGAATATTGGTGAAAATATGGATATGGAAGAGAAATCTAACCATCAAGTTCTGATGGAGATTGGTAGAGAACATGGCTATGAAAGAACCTACAATTTCAAAGCCATAAATTTGTGATGATCTAAGGTACCATCTAATTCATCAGATATGAGAGTACTAGGACAACATTTTTGGTTTCCAAGATCATTTCCCTAACATTGATGAACTTTTACATAAGGAGAAATACTTACTTGATTTCAGTGTAATGTCATTGTTGATCATTCCATGAACAATTTCCACTTCATCTATATTTAAAGAAATGAAGCTTATTTTTTCATTGATGAAGTGTTACAAGATCATGTGATAGAATGATAAGTCATCTAATCCATTTCTATCACAAAAAGTTTAGCATAAGTTATTAAATATATATAAGCCCATCTATGGTGAGATTAATCATATATGATTCCAGCAATGGACTTATACTGCATCTATCATACCGCTTAATAAAATAAAACTAGTTCCTACTAACCAGGGACTTCCTATAGGCCAGTGGTAGGCGATAAGGGCCTGTCACACTTCGGTTGTGAGTTCGATTCCCGAAACCTTGTCCAATGCGATGGGTTGTCGCCCATCCTACGGGTTGTCCTTTTTCTTAAACTATAATATTATAACATTCCAAATATAATATCAAAATGTTATAGCCTTAAACAATACTATCTGATGTATGACATAATCCATTTCTGTCTTTAGGATTATCCAAAACAAATCTGTCCAATCTCATAGTATAAAGAAAACGATTACTAGAAATTTCATTAACCAAGCATGTGAATACCATCATTTATCCCCCATATATCATAAGATATATCTTTTTGATCGTATTCCAAACATGTGAATACCTTAATCTTGTATTCTCTTGCAACATGAATTACCATATAACCATAGTGAAAACATGAATTCTGTCAAAATGCAACTCTTTCCACAAACCAAAATCCCAAAATTTCAATATACTCAAACCATGATATCACTTTTTCTATATATCAGTCATGAGTTCATTAATATTATTTTCTCCTTATCCCTTCATTATGCCCATATCATCTGCTTTCCAAAAATATTTCAATCACTTTTCATGGTTACCAGTACCATATAAATATTGAAAACCAATACATAGATATTCCAAAATTCCACGATTCCATAAATGAGATTCTATGATACTATTTTGAAATCCCATTACATAAACACTTAATCATTACACAATATCATTGTCATACTCAACATCAAAAATAGTGATCACATGTAACTTACCTTTATCCTTTGCCTTAAGAGGTTTCTCACATTGATCATCATTAACCCTTGGATTAGGGCATTGATTAGCATAATCCCCCATTTCCTTGCACTTGAAGCATTGAGGTGTTGGTGGTGCATTCTCTATAGTCTTTTCTTTATTCACATCATTAGAAACCCTTTTTCCATTACTTCGACAGTCAACTGCTTGATTACCTTCTCTTCCACACTTAAAACATTTTCTAGTCCCATTAAGTCAATCTACACCATGATTCATTCCACACTTTGAGCATGAAGAAACATTCATCTTCTTTTCCCCATTATTCTGAGATTTATCCTTGAACTCCATATTTCGTTTCATTTCAAAACCATGATATGGATTTGTAACACCAACTTCCATTTCTACCTTGATTTCACAACGCACAATTTCTTCATATCTAATGAAGTCTCTTATAGCTAATTCCCTTTGAAAACTTGGTTTTAAGAAACTAAAGAATCGATCAACTTTACTTTCTAGTTTGATGATAAAGCCAGATTCATACCTTGTAATCCTTGTAAAATTCACTTTTTATATATGAATGGATTCATCATCCTTTTTATTAAGCTCAATGAAATACTTTTCCAGCTTATTTCGAAGAATACGAGGAAAGTACTTGTTAAAAAATAAGTTCTTGAACTCATCCCATTCCATGGATTCAATTTCATCTCGGGGCCAGGTATTATTAAGTAGAGTCCACCATTGATCTACTTCACCTTCTAAACAGTAAATATCCAGAATGGCTTTATCATTTTCCAAACAACAAAGTATGGAAAATATCTTTTCAATGGTACCGATCCATTATTCAGCAACAAGTGGATCAAAAGACCCACTGAAAGAAGGTGGACGTTGCCTCATGAAGGACTCAATAGAATATTGTTCCCGTCACTGGTCATTTGGAAGTCCAGAATGATTCATAGCTTGTGTAATTATAGAAATAAGATTTTTCACTCCATATGCCATAACATTGGTTTGTTCAGGAGGACAATAATTGCATTGTCTATTACATTGATCAACATGGTTCCTTTGGGTTCCATCCATCGTCTACAACCCAAAAAGAATAGTGTTAGAGGAAAAAATCATGTTAGGGAAAACAACATAACAAAGGGGGAGTACCTTCAATATCCAACATCTTAGGTTTAATTATAATATCATTACCGTAATTCTAGAACTATAAACTATACTCATACTTAACCTTAGGTACATCCCTAGACTTACCTTAGAAATATCTCTAGGGATTTCACTAAAGTTTTCACAACCTAGTTTCCAAAGGTTAACTAAACCTTTCCTCTGATACCAACTGCAGAGACCCAAAGCTTTACGTACATAGAAATTACCTTAATTTTTCAGAATACTTAATACATAACAAAAACAGACACCAAAGGACCGTAATAGTTTAGTGTCTTTGGAAATTTGGAACATAATCTTCTAATCTTGGTGAAAGATCTTCAACATCTCCCATAAAGATCATCCCTTTTTTTCATACCTAATACATTTCTTTATATCCTGGGGAAAATAAAACATATAAAGGGTGAGCTCAAATTCTCAGAAAGGGTAAGCATGGAAAAAATAAAACAAACCATATACATTTTAACTTCAAAACATGAACATAAAGTTTAAACATCAAAATCTTGAGTTGTGAAATAAATCTTGGCAGTAAGTAAGGCATAGATCATAAAGGAACATCAATCATGAAAAAATATCATGGGAATAAAACATGTAATTGTGGAATCCATTAAGCACATGATATGATTTCCATAGTATCCAATGTGTTTCTGTCAAGACCATCTTAGTGGAAAAAGTCCCTTTCTGAATCGACTTCAATCCTCTTTCCAATCCTGTATCACTGAACCAAATTGACTTACCATTCCAGCCATGTCTATCTCATGAGATATAAATCTTTACCCAATGAATTGCAGGTAGATATAGGTCCCACCCATCTCCTAATGAAATCATTTTTACTTTTTCCACAAAATAAACATAAATCATTCATTAGAACCTAAAGAATAAAATGGGTTTCATAAACGTCATCCCATCATAACATAATCCATATAAAACAAATTAATATCATTTCATCATAAGAAATGTTAAACCATGTATATCATAGAGACATTATACACATATGAAATAATTTCATCTTAGTTGTAAAAACGTTTTGACAAAACAATTGAAATTAATTATTGAGGAAAATATCCTTTCTTCTACGGAATCATTTTCTTTTCACAAAATGACATGAAATTTTAAAAGAAAGGATTTTGTTCAAAAATAATCATGAAATATTGTCCAGTAATATTCATGGAAATAATGTGTTATGAAACCATAATAATCCATTCATTCCGTATAAGTTAAAAAAACATTATCCTCGTACTTTTGTCGGAAAAGTCAAAAAGTACCTCGTATGGTAAACAAAAGAAAGATTACTTCCATACGATGTGGTAAAAGTAAAAAAGGGTAAAAATTAATTTAAATATACATGGAAGAAAAGAAAACATTTTATGAAATTTTTTTGAGAACATATGGACATGGATAATAAACATAACCCTAGTAAATACTTACGAATAAACAATCTCGGATAAGAATGAGATTGGAATAATTATCCCTTAAGTTATGTCCAATTTCTTCTGCATGTGTCTGAGACTCCTGTATATTGGGTTTAAACATATTATTAACTTTTAAAAGAACAATAATAATATTTATGATATCATATATTATTCACTTGTGACTTTATATTATCCGTTCATTTGTCAATTCCATGTTAAAGCAGCGTTTTGCGTAAAATCGTTTCATTTATCGTCTGTGTTTTGACATGTAATTATTAATATGATTACTTAGAAAATGATTAATTAATTAATGAATATAAAACATGATTTATATATAATATATATTCAGAATATACATATATATAATAGATCGATAAATGGAAAGAAATACACTGTTCATGGAGATGGTAGGTCGTACGTACGCATGAACGATGTTTTTCGTTTCCTTATTGAATTGAATGGAATTAAGTAGATGAAATAAATATATATATATACATAAAACTAGTAGAATTATTATGTAATATATTTCATGATTACTTATTATATATAATTTATTATCATTCTTGAATTCTTAACATGGAAAATGAATCTCATCGCGTCGTGGAGACGATAATCCGTACGTAAACACGAGCGGTGATATCTTTCCAATATTTATTGAATGGAATTTGAGTGGATGATATAATATCTTAGAATCTGTATGATGTTATAATAATCATATATAGTTATTCTTTACACCATTATACCCATCCAAGTAAGTTGGTGGTTGAAAAACTGATTACACCACGACGTGGAGACGGTATTCCGTACGTACGCACGCGCGGTGATTTGATTTTTCGTAGGATGGATAGAAGGTGAAATAGGGTTGTTTAATATTTATAATAACATATAAGTATATAATTAATACTGATGTTATTACTTTATACTGAAACAACTAAATAATAGGAAGTAGAAGAAGAAAGAAACTTGGAAGAGTTGGTAGAAGAGATTACCTCTTCCTCGACGCACCTCCTTTAAACTCCTTCTTAGGGCACTAGAGTTGGTATTTTGAGAAGACAAGAACCTCTATGATATAACTATAGAGGTTGAGAAGATGAATTTTCAGGGGTAGGATGAGATTCAAGGCTCAAAAGTGTGTGAAGAGAAGAGGGAGGAGGTGTCATTTTATAAGGGATAAGAGGGGAACCCTTGGAAAGTGTGAAAATATTATTTTATTATAAACATATATTTGGTTTAAAAAGGTCCAAAAATCATTTAAGATTAATATATGATGATTAATGTTTGAAATAAAATCATCCAATCATAATCAGACATGTTTTGGAGAATATTTTAATCAACATAATCTTATTTATTTAAATCATTTATTAATGAGGTAAATACTGCATCATTATTGTGTCATAAATAATTTAATTTATTGGATGTATAAAAATTATAAAAAAAACCACCATGTAAAAAATATATTTAGATTTCCAATGAATATTTATAGTTTAAATGGTAATTTATATAACCCCTTATAAAAATTAATTACTAAAATATTTTTGTTAATGTCAATTTTGTCTTTACATTAAATTAATTAATCCAAATTGTCATTATCACTACCAAGTGGCTCAATGGGGTTCCAAAATCGACTCAAGGATTCCCATGGTCGGCCAATATTCATATAATAAGGTTAGGACAAGTTTTAAGATAATTTTGAATTGTTATAATATTCTTTTAACCTTAATTTGCACTATTTACCTTTAACCGCAGTAAATAAAAGTCAAAAGATGCAATTCACCAAAAATTATTTTCATCTTATTAAACAAAATTTTACTTATTTATAACAACCATGTATTTAGGATTTTTGAAATTCAATTCACAGAAGTGGAAACATTTCATTTAAATGAAAGAGTCGGATTTTTAACTACCACTAAGTGGTTTCACTATTCATCAAAAATTGTAGTTTTTTCAGAAAATACAAAAAATTCAGCCTAAGCTATATTTGATATTCTAAATTCAAAAATGATGTCTATTTTTTCAAATTCAAAACATAGAAGTGGAATTAATTAATTTTAAAATTAATTCTTGTTATCAAAACAAATAGTGCGTTTTTAAGAAACAATAACTATCAAAAGATCGACACTTGTTTATGTCCAAATTCAAATTAAAATTAATTACAATTACCATAATTGGATTAAATGGTAAAAATATATTCTAATTACACTTTAAAACCAATTAAAAAGATAATTTAACCATATAAGTTATTGCAATGAAATTTTTTTATTAAAATATAGCGTGTGTTTGCTATTCATTAAAATAAGAAAGTTATCAGAATAACATGAAAAATTTATCAAAATAAAATTTTTATATCCTGATTCTAAGGAAGAATTTTATTTTGTCAAATTGAATTTATAAACATGTCAAAATCAAGATTTAAAGCTGTTGCGCCATCAAAAGGTGGCAAAACTGCATTTTTTTAAAAATACATATTTTACACGAAAATTTTATTTAATTATAATACCATGTTCTATAAATTATGTAAGAAGAATAATAATGTTATAAAATTCAAAATGTAGTTAATAAAATTCATAACGGCTAGTCCATAATAATATTATAACAATATATCGTTGTTTAGTAAAACCCGATATTTCTTACTACACACACTATCGAGGAAAGTCGCGATTGCGTATAATGAAAGCAAAGTCAAGGCTGCATGTAGTGAAAAATCCGTTAGGTTTTACGTATAACATAATCAAAACTTATTTCATTTATAAATTAAACAAAATCTGTACTTATTGTTGCTGAGAATAATTTCCCCAAAACAAACTTCAAATTGTGTGTAACACGAGCCAAAAATAGTGTTGCTTATACTACAGGCTAATACGGTGTTGTGTATAGTACAACCTAATTTTGGTGTAGTGTATAATAGAAGACATCAAAGAAATTAAAAATAATATATCTTATAAAATCTCAGGGTGTTGCAAATCCACTCTTAGAATAACATCAAACTTGAATAAGGGGAAAACAACAAGGTTTTCATGTAAAGTCTTTCCATAGACCACAATAGAAAGATTCTTATAATTCCTCTTTGCAATAATATTTCCCCCATGTGTTTTAACAATATGTTTTGATCTTAATTGTTGAGGTGATATTTCCAATTTACCAGAAATTTTCTTAGAAATGAAGGAATGTGTAGACCCCGTATCAATTTTTTTATCCAAATCTAAGTAAACACCAAAAGTACCTGGTACAACTTCATTGGATGGCCCGACATCTGTTGACATAGTTGGAAAGGATATCACTACATGTTTCTTATTATAGTCTAGAATCTTTTCATCATTCGGATCTCTCTTTGAGAATGAATTTTCATAATGACCCATCTCACCACATTTAAAACACTTTATAGTTTTGTTATTATGATTAGTCTTAGGATCATTTTTATTACAGTCATGGGACATATTTCCAAAATTACCACATCGAAAATACTTCCCAGTTTTCATAATTCATTCCCTAGGGTGCTTCTTTCTACACTTTCCACAAACTGGAACCTGTATTTTCTTACCTTCATATTTCTTTGGTTGATTCTTAACCATCACATGCCATCTGGACCTCTTTTACTCCTTGTTCCCAAAATGCACATGATCATCAGAAAACTCCATATCTAACCTCTCATCACATCAGACATGTTTCTCATAACTTTTGAATTCACGGGAGTCCAACATCCTACGATACCTTGGCTTTAGTCCTGAGTAAAAGTGGTTGATTATTCTCTCAAGATCCAGAATAATATTTGGATCATACCTCACTGGTCCAGTGATGTTCTCTTCATACAAAACCACTGAATATTCATCTTTTTTATTCAATTCAAGGAATTGATACTCCATCCTTAGTCGCACCACCATATGAAAATATTTTTCAAGGAAAAGACATTTAAATTCATCCTGCTCTAAGGCATAAACATCCCTTCTATCCCTGATATTTCTTACCATTGACCACCACTAATCAGTTTCAACTTCAAAATGATAAATAAAAAGACTTACCTTTTGATTATCTAATAATCCCATAAGATTGAATATATTTTCAAGGGATTTAATCCATCCTTCAGCCGCTACTGGGTCAGAAGATCCATTCAAAGTGGGATGGTGTGGTCTCATAAAATATTCCCCTATTGTAATATTTTATTGTGGTACATCTAGTTGTTTTATTTCATGTATGCCACCACCATTCATTACCTACATTATCTGAGCCATTACTATCACAAACTTTTCTGTTCCAATCCCTACCATTACGGGATGCAGATTCGAAAGGATATCTTTCTTTCAGTGTCTCTCATCTTCATCTTCCCTATTCCTTCTACAGACAAACATTATAAAAAACATATTTTAGTCAAAGAAACATTGTAATATTTAAATTATATAACATTTTAAATTAATCATAGAGTTGAAATAATTTATGGTATTCTATTAACATCATCTTAACCCCTAAAGTCATATAAATCATTCTCTGGTGCCAACTATAAGGACCCAACCTTATTACATTACATAATCAGGAATTTAGTCATGAAATAACTTCCTTTCACATTGAGGATCTTTTCAAATTTAGATCTTTAGAGAAAAGTGATATATCAGATTCATTACATTACACATTAATACAGATTTGATACCACAAAAATTATACTCATTTCTTCCAAAATATAAAACCTTTCAAATAAAACATGATTTCTTCGACAATTCTTCAAACATTTAACTTGGCTTCCTTATTTGTATAAAACATCCCTATAACCTGTGAAAATAATTTAAAACATGGTATTTTCACAAAATATTAGTATGGGATATAAAAATAAGGAAATAATAGATAAGTGCATTAATACTTGTAACCTATGAAATCATTTTCAAAAGACGTACTTCTCACCCATATATATACATTGTAAAACATAATATTTCCATAGGATTAAAAAAAACATAAAAACATAAATAGAACCATAAATTTATCTTGGGGAATTATTTACATAGTCTTGTAACCCTCTCGTCTACCTTATAATTTATAACCCTCACAGCTACCTTACAATTTGTGTATCCATCGCTGTTACACTTGGAGTAACCATACGGTCAAACTCCAACGTACACATAACCAATGATTTGGAGGAAGATATATATCCCAAAATTAATCATAAAAAATTATCAAGAACCATAACACAATCATACAACATGAATAATTTCAGAAAAACATTGCTTTTGAATATTGTAAAATGGAATTTTTAAAAGTGGATTTTAAAAGAAAATCCCCATGGAAATATCATATAATTCATGTGAAATTTAATAAAGTGGATGGAATATGTATAAAAATGGTAATTAAACTTAATTAAACATAATATAAACAAAACCCATCACACAAAATTTTTTAATACTACATAAATAATGAAGTAGAAGGTTAACCCAAAGGATGGAAATCGGGTTAAGAATTTCTTTTCCTCGGGTTTGTCTTACTTCAAACATGTTTAAACCTCTTATGTAATGGTTTAAAGAGTTGTATTAATATATTAAATAAAAATATTAATCTTTATAATATATTATGTGATCATATCATTATATCATTTCACACTTTAATTGTTAGTATTTTGTTCCTTTCATTGTTTTGGGTACCCACTTTACATAATTTTCCTGATCAGTTCATGATAGATATTCTTGTCAATTGAAAGAGAAAATCTATAATTGGAATGGATTTTTATTTACATTCTTCCAAAAACATAAATTATATCTTTTATAATTTTAAATTCATACATGGGGTTGATTCATAAGTTAAATCATTATTGATATTTTTTTATGTTATTTTTTCGATTATTCGTTCGTAAAGAACTCTTTTGTTTCAATAAATAATAACATGTGTAAAAACGTATTCCAGAACCTTATATAAGATATAATACATAAATTATAATCTGTTTCAAACATAAAAATGGTTTCATGACTAGTCTGGAATAATGAAAATGAAATTGAAATCACATCCACCACGATGACGGGAAATCGACACATCACGCGTGATGTTTTAGTTTCTTGAATAAGTGGAAGGGTAGAAGAAATGTGATGCTGAGAATTTGATAAACATTTGAAATCCGGAATATGTAAGATAATGGATCATTCATGCCTATTTGATAAGGGGAGGTGAGTATATAATTATAATATAATGGAATCTCAAAATAAAAGTAAAGTGGAGAAATCTCTTACGAAAAGTTGGCAGTCTAACGGCGTCCCTTAAAATTTCATAAAATATTTTGATGAGAGAAAATGGGCCTCTCATAATTCTTATATAATATGGTAAATAATGGGGATATTTACTAACATATTCCAACATAATATAAAGAAAATTAGAAAGAAAAACATAAAATGAAATAAAAGAAGGAAAACAAAAGAGGGTGTTTACCTCTTGATCTCTTCTCCTTGAGATCCTTCTTAAGGCCTTTGGTTTTATCCTTTTGTTGATACCAATAGCTCTAGGACGTGGGGAAGAGCCTTATAAGGATTATTGGGTAGAACATTGGTAAAGATCAATGATTTAAATGTGTGGGAGGAAGAGGGGAATGCGGGTGGTATTTATATTGGAGGAGATGTGGTATTTTTCATTATTTTAATCACTATTATAATATTTTTTTCTCAATACAATGAATATAAATAATTCATGTGACCCAAAATAGTAATAAATGAATGTGATTTCGTACCAAGAGGTCTTAAATCATACTTTCATCACTTATGATGCACTAAATTAAGTATTTAGCATTTATCGTATTTTACTATTCATAAACTATTCTAGAATTTCAGAAAATTCCAAAAAAAATCACCCTAACCATTTATCGATGTGTAGAATTAAAAAATTAACTCCAGTTTTTTAAAAATAAATTTCTAAACATTAATAATTTAATTTTTAAATAAAATCATTATTTATACAAAAATTAACAGTTTTAAAACATTAACTGCTTTAATATGACTTTGAAAAATTAATCAACATGTCATTATATTAAATCATTAAGAAAATAAAATAATAATATAATTTAATATTCATTAGGGTCATATAACTATTCTTATTACTATTCATAAGGGTATGTCACTATTCACCGAAAAATCAAGTTGGTTCCATCAGACTCCAAGTAACTTACTGAACACAGCCCATCTTAAACCCCCAGTCCATGGGGAGTCCAAACGAAAGAGATATCAGATGAACTCTAATCCAAAAAATGATTCATATGATCCATAACATGCATATAACTCCAAAGGATCATCACCAAGAAGCTTTAATTGGTTCAAAGAAAGAACAACCATTTAAATTTTACACTAACAAGACACAACCAATGAAATCTTATAGAAGAGTAAGACATCCAAAACAAGGCCCCAAAATAAACAACCATGGGGAAGGATAGCTAAAATGACATCCTACATAACATCAGAGGTAGTATGATGAATTATCGTGCCCCCCCCCCCTCATAAACACTACCCAACTGCATGAAAAGCTTCACTCTGTGACCTATGGATGGAGTACTGATGTATTGAAGAATCTGTTACACATCATTCGGGAACTGTCAACCTACAATCGAGGCTCTATCCTCTGGAAACACATCTTACAAAAATTTTCCATGGCCAAAACCTCAACGGGTCTTCAAAGGATTGTGGAAAGGGGCCTTAGATTATCAAATTGAAAAAAATTTAATCAATAAGCATGTGGGCCTTAGATTGAGAAACAATAAATGATAAAGAATAAACACCAAGGACAGGTTCTTCCGGTTCATACTCCTCATCGGATGGGGAACCTTTCACAAGAACCACAAAAAACTAAAATGTATTTTTTCATAGTCCAACCATTGTGACTCAAATTACAAAAAGGGAAAGTACCCTTCACCAATTCAAATAGGGTCCTTTTTTATAAAACTAAAACTCTAATTCCCTCGCGACATAAAAAATTCCCAAATACCATAAGAAACACAACATATTCAAGTTACACCACAACCACTATCAATCCTTGGAAACCACATAGAAAATAAGAAATTATGAAAAGAGAACAACCCCGCCAACCCACTAGGAGTATGGGTAAAATTAACCCCTAAAAAGGACTCCTCGAGGACCTTTGGACATTTCTCGACATCATACATTAAACAAGAAGCACAAAACCAACCTAAAGAACATCACAAAACTAGCCTCCACTTTTGACCACAAATCATTAACTCACACTCAAAACATCATTTCAGCCTTGAAACACAAGATCAAAACAAGCATCAAGCCCCTAGAATAATATATTGCAAATCTAAACCATAACTAAATCAAATATAAATCGCAATAATACCAGTCAAACAACACCAACCAAGCCAAAAAAACCTCTATCACAAATGAATATTTTCAAAACCATTCCATTTAAAAACACTTAGAATTATAAAAAAACCCCTTTTGAAAACCCATTTTCCTTTTTAAATTTCTTAAACTAAAATAATCCCATCAAATAAATAATCCAAAAATACTTTTAGAAGACAAAAAAAGCCTTGAAAACTGATCACCCACCATTGGTATTCCATGAAACCTCAAATATATACGTTCTTGTGCCAACTTGGGCACCCATCCACACGTACCAACAACCATCCACATCCAATTACATTCCTCCAAACATGTGGGTGTCCATAAGAATACCAAATTAAGAAAAAATTCATTTATGGAACAAAATATCCAACCCAGGTTTGAAACTCTAAACAAATTTTGAAGACATCATTAATAATACTTAAACAAAGAATCTTCAAATTTTCATTTTCAAGAAACTTCTATTTTACCTTCCATAATAGCTTCCAAAAACCCCCCGAACACTTTCCAAAAAAATTCAATTTTACATTTCAAAAAACAGTTCATGATCTCAAAACATTTTCTAGAACACTTTCCATCCCCAAAATAAACTCATTAAATTTTCAAACAAACCATGATTTCCATTTTGGAAATAAAATTTCAAAAGACCAATCATCAATTTTGTGACCCTGGAAAAAACACCCAAAACAACTAAAACTCACACCAAGGACATCCCAAAATAATGAATTCACTCAACAAATCAAGGATTCATATTCTCAAATACACAATTTCTACACATGGTTTGGTCACACGGTTTGGAAGACCGTGCACCAACCAAGTAAGCACATAAGAAGTCATCAAAGGCAATTTCATGGTCCTTACATGGATTTCCAGGCTGTGCACAACAACCATGCACCCATCCAAAATGGCCACCAAATTTCAATACCAACCAAAAACACCCAAACAGGACTAAGGGACACAAAAAACCAAGATCCAAACACAGAATTCGAGGAAAGACCATCCCAGACCACCCATCCAATTCACGTGTCATTCAGAATAGGTGGTGATCAAGCACCTACACACAATTGACCACTTAAAATTTGAGAATCCTAAATCCAAAATATCATACATCCCCAAAATACATGGGATAAATCTTCTTTGATTCCAGTTTTTCATGAACAAACCCAAGACAAACCTATACCGGTCACCTGACCTGGTCTGCGGCATGGCCTTAAGGGCATTCCAAATCCCCATGGGTTGTCAACTAGTGTCAGGAATCAATGTGAGATATTTGGTAATGGTTTTTCTTATAAAAAAAGATAGATAGATGAATATAAACTAAAAAAAACAAAAAAACTCTAGAATTAGAATATAAAAAAAAGATAACTAGCTAGACATACCTCCAAGTGACTCAATGGGTCACCACCAAAAATAGAACCACACTCGTCCAAGACTGATCCAAGAATATAACATGAAACTTGGATGTAAATTAGATGTGAGCCTTTATATACTCAATAAGAATACCAAGGAATAGCAATGTTGTGTTCCCTTACCTTTAAAAATAAACCTGAAACATGCTATTTTGAAAATAATACCCATTAAAATATTGTTTTTAATTAATATTAAAATCATGTAACAAGTTTACATTTTTAAGGAAAACATTTCTATACCACTACATTTTTAAAATATAATCGAAACACGCATTAACATCTAAAAATTAAAGGGAATCAATTTAAATTTAAATATGGTTCTCACAAAATAAGATACAAGTGTTAAACAACTAAATTGAAAATCATATCTCAAGAACAATGGAAAATCCCTAAGTAGCTAGTGTTAATCAGAGACCTTGGATCTTCAAACCTTAGTGAAACAGGGCATAACAACCACAACAAACTACGTTCTCGTACAAAAGACCCTAATATGAAACACACCCATAAACTAGTCATCACCATTCAATCATCATTATGTTTAGTTAGTCTTGTAAGAATCAATCATGCTAGACAAAACTTGGATGAAATACTTCCATATCATCTAGCATACTAGTTCTAGTCTACCCACCTAGATACCCTGATTTCCCATGTGTTCCATTTCAAGTGTTGGTGAGTTTTATCAAGAACTAAAGACACAGACACACATCACATTTTTATCTAAAAACATTCCAATTTTCACCACTAAGCCCTCCTAAGAGTGACCCATTTTTTTCAAAACCACACATCATTGCAAAAGCCTTTTCACTAGGCACATATAACAATTCATAAATTTAACATACACCTCATTTTTCTAAATCAAGAGGGTTGTCCTTAAGAGGGGTTTTCCTTTTTCATAAATAATTCTAAAAGTGACAAAGAAGCTTAATCACTTATATGGAAAACTTTCCATTTCAGAAAAATAATCACCCAACATATTTAAGTTTCCAATATAGTTTGAAATCATAACTAAACAACAAAGGTGATACATATTTAAAGAAATATTAAAACCACACTTAAAACTGAAGAATTATATTTAAGAAAATGAAACTTCCCTTTAACAATATGTACACACCAAAACTCATTTTAGAAATCACATTGTTACTTCTTGGGAAAAAACATTCCATTTCATTTTGACAACAAAACTGGATGAAATATCACAAACCTTTGGAAATACCGACTTCATGTTCAAAACATAAAATAAATCACTTTTTAGGAATAAAAACCATTTACATAAAAACATATACATATACATATATATGTGTGTGTGTGTTTTTGTGTGTGTTTATTTCATATTAAATTCATGTAGAAGTATAAAATGCATTTTTAATATAATACCAAGCAATAATAGAAATTCTAATTAATGGTCAAGGAACAAGGAACCTACCTCAAGGTGGAACCAAGATGTTCACTTCGGCTCTAGGAACTTTCTAACTAAAATTTGTTGCTCCCACCCCCCTAAGAATATGCACCATCACATACATTCAAGGAAACCTATCCGCTATGCATACATTTACATGGCCCAAGAAAATGTGCAAGGGGATCCTTACAGGTATGTTTATACACATATACCAGTCTCCACTCACATGCATTTTCATTTATATATATACACAAAGGCACACCTGTCCCCATACATGTACATTAAATTCCTTGGATGAATATACAAGTAATGTGGGAAACTAATTTTATATATTTACAATCCTATGCACACATAGGTGAGTATCCCTTGGATGAGCTACTCAAAACCACACCAACCAGTCCAACACACTATGAAAAATTAACCAGGGACCTTTAAAAAATTAAGTACCTTAAATTAGATATGTGAAAACCAAGAAGTGGAGATATAACACTTACCTCAAGTAGCTATGACAGTAAAATCAACTTGAAACCACACTCCTATAGTGAAGAACCACAAAATCACGCTGCAAGGTTCAATGCACTTAAATAAGAAAACCATGAACTCATAAATCATAAAATCCCTAATTATAAAAAAAGAGACAAAAAATAAATGTGGTAAACCTTACCCAAAATCATGGAAGGGTGGACCGAAACACTTATAATTGTTTCTATTTTTGTGGATGTTGTAGTAGCATGAAACAAGGAATCCTGATAGATATGTTTCACACCCTATAATTGAGAGAAATTTCAAAAATATGTCCAACCAAAACCATATGGTTTTACCTCACAGGATTGGGTGGTGGGAATAGAAAAATCAGACAAATGGACTGAGTAGAATTGAGGATAAGGGATTACCTCAGAGATTCATACAAGATTCGTCAAAAAAACTGATTGAAATTGGAAACCAAAGGAGGAGAAGGTGAGGTATGACACACATGGACAAAGAGATCCCTATGGGTTGCGGGTGTCACATTCTAGTCAACTGAGAGAGTGGAGATGGGGAGCAGGGTGCTGGTGGCGGCTCACTGGAAGTAGGCCACATGAGGGGAGATGACTGGCAAAGGGTCGGTGTACTATTGGGAGAGGCGAGGGAGGAGGGACTCACATGATACACTAAGGAGAAAGGAAGAGAAAAAATATAGAAAAAAAATAAGATGAAATAAAATAAAAATTTACAAATGAAAATCTAATAATAATAATATAACTAACTATTTATAATATTATCCCCAAAAAAGTTCTAAAGAAAAATGAAATACAACGTTCCGGGTCAAGGTGCAACATCCTTAGAAACTAATTTTTTTAAACACTATATAGATCACTTATGTATGTATAAAAGATTCTATAATTGAGATCTACACAAAAAAACACTCAGAATAGAATACTCACTTGACTAATGATGACTTCTAGAGCACCAAATACACAAAATTTGTAAGATGGAAAATGTAAATGGCATGTACTTTAGAGTACACAACATGTACTCTCATCCCTCCTAGTGGCGATGTAATTCTACAAGGACAGAACACATAGGGTCTACCTTTGAAAAAGTACCTGGCGTGTACTTCAAAGTATACAACGTGTAAGGTTAAAAAACAACAATTCTGTGTTCTTTTTCACATAGTCGGACACACGACCAAGTACCACCACCACCACATGGAGTAAACTTAGAGTACATGGAATATACTTATGAAATATCCTACTTCCCAGAATAATAAGACCACATGGTGTATGTGACTGGATTAAAAGCCGTGTCGATGGGAAGAAATGATGGTATTTCCCTCCAAACAGCCCGAATCACCCCCGTTCACCCCAAAACACACAAATTGACCCATCAGGGGTCCTTAGTCGTCATATTAAGGCATTAAAACTTTAAAACAACTAATATATTGGGTTTTGGGTTATAAAACTCAAAAATGGCCTTCCTCATTGTGAAAACACTGAATCATTGGGTTTAAATCCACTCCTGGAATCTGCAACACCTCGATCTAATCTTGATCTATGCCAAGGACGAAGTTCTTTGGCATATACCCTTATTATCCTCTTAGGTAGTTGTAGCACACAAGGGACAACCCTCTCCCCCTCTCTTGTTGTGCATGGGAACCCCAAATAGGTGGAAGACTATTTTAATTAAATTAATTAAATAATTAATTAATCCCCCATTTAACACACATCTTGAGTTCCTGAACCCGATGTGATTTAATACCTCTCTAAGGAAATAAACCCCATTCCAGACTCAACTGCAAAGTCCGAATTTCAACTTGACTCTATGTTCAAGAGATACATCCACCCAAAATTGCTTGAAAATTTTAATATTTAATTATTTAAATATTAAATATTTGTCCCAAACTACAACTTCTAGGAATTCACCAAACTTCTATCCAAAGGAAAACACCATATTCTGGGACCAATTAAGTGTTCAGAAAAATTATCAGAGATCACCTTCTAGGGTAAAATGACCATTTCACCCCTCATGAGCACCCGAGAACAAAAAGTGAAATTTATGCTTGAATTTCAAATCTAGAAAACTCATGTCACTATAATTAACATCATATGCTTTCTATTGTTATTTATATAGTGTAAATTATATTCTAAAATATAAACATTTCACCACCCTTATGAATCCCTGATACACCTCATATGTCCATTATATAGCTATTTGGTTCCTTCTTGTAGGTTTATATCGCCCTTATATAGCCTCAATAACTTCCTCCTGAACCTTAAATTGTTCTTGGTTTACCATAATTACCTTTACATTGCCTTCAATATTTCTATGTTATTATATCCCTATTCATTTACTAACTTTTCACTTATAATTTGACCTCTAGAAGACCATTATAGAACTCTGGATTTTTATAGTTACCTTTACTTAGCATATAAAATTCATGAATTATATATTATTTAGGTTGCATCATACCATAACATAACTCATGAAACTTACAGATAAAATTTATGAAACCCAAGATATATCCTGTTTAATTTTAATACAGTGTTTAAATCATAGTTTACACTTACACATCCTTCATAAACATTGAGGTACCACTGTACTAGTAACTAATTAAATTAATTATTTTCTCAATAATTTATTAATCAATACTATGACAATAAAAAATCCATAAAATATGTTATAAAATGCTCCATCACCCATTAACAATTCAATTTTCTTGAATCTCAGTGTAATAGACATCAATATTTTTAGGGATACTATAATTAAGCTCTCAGGACATGTTTTTCAAGGATCATGCATGATTTAGTCATTATATATTCCATGTAACCTGGAATTATATATATAACCTTTTCATTCAACATGATATCCCACAAATATTATTTAATAGTGTATGACTTTCCTTCCATAGAACATTATTACAAGAAAATACTATCTGAATGTCCTGAAGGCCTTATTTTTATTTTTATTATAGATAATCCCCCTTTTAAGGGTTAAAGGGGAACCCGTACATGACTCGTAGGCCCAAGGCATAAGGCCTGAAATGACCCGCAATACATTAACCGAGGGCCCGGAGGCATACCATGCCCATTACATGACCCGTAGGCCCAGCCCATTAGAACTGACCCTCACCAGTGTCTTGTATAATTGATCACCTTATCTCCCCACCTTGCATTGTTGATCGTCTAGCATTACCCCGTACAAAGCTGTACGGTGCCTGGTCCCGATGGAGGCTGTCATACCCTCTCGTTCTTCTAATCCGATTAGCTCTGCAACTGGTGGCTGCTACTCCGGTTGCTCTGATCCTCTTATGGGGCATGTTTTGTGTGAACTGGGCTAATCCATGGTCTATGTGACCTGAAGGCACTGTGGCCCGAAGACCTTTGATGACCTGAAGGCCCTGGAGTCCCGTAGGCCAAAACTGGTGGCCCGAAGGCCCAAATCGGGTGAATAGTTCCCACTGCTACAGTACCGAACAGTAACTTCTATAGTACTACTACAGTACCCGTAAATTCTCCTCCACCCAGTTTTGAACCTGGGTCTCTTGGATGCCAAGCAGGAGCCCTTACCACTCGGGTACGGGCTCATTGGCTATTACAAGCAAATACAGCTTAGACATTTGGGTTCCTTACAAAGTAACAAGTTTATATTCATTTGATTAATTTCAATTATCAGATAAACTCTTCCAAAACATCATAAACCTCTCTAATTATTTATTATTTACATTATTATTATTTAATAAAATTGATATTTAAACTATGTAGATTCATACTCTTACTCGGTCATTAGTGTTACATTTCATTATTTGGGTTGATTTTACAACCTAAATGAATGATAATATACTCCCTTCATAATTTCAATCATGAATGTGTATAAAAAATATGTATATTTTAAGATAAAAATTATTAAAATATTTTACTAATATGTATTTTTAATAGAAAAACTTAAATTCACAATCAAATAATTTAACTAATTACTCTTTGAAAGATACCTGAAATGTGGAAAATATGAATTTCATTATTAACAATTATATTCATACCTGCAATAAAATTAACAATGTATATTATAAATTATATCAAAAATATTATTCCACCACATTTAATAATCTAATATTTATAAGAATAATATTAAAGAATAATGTTTGAATACTCATTACCAAAACTATATCATATAACAAAGACATGAAATATTTAATGATGAAAATAAACTATGAATAAATAATAGAAGTCTGTATAATTGGTTAACATAAAAGTTAACTGATATGAATATGGATATGAAATAAGTTGATAAGAAATTTTTTTATTATGTATAGTAATAATGCCTATTCTTGGAATTTGGGATAAAAAGTTAAGGGTCTCTCTCCCAATTTGTTTTAATTGGTCTTTACTATGACTTAATTTAAATTATGGAATTTGTATGTACTTTCTATTTATTTCCCATTTATTTTCTTAAAAATTAGTTATTTTATGGATTAACATGTCTTTCTACCTTTTACCCTCTCACTGATTAATAAGTCATGAAAAATAACATTGGTTAGTTTAATTTTTTTCTTATCTCTCAATATTGGTTGGAATATTTTTATTCCATATCCTTTCCCATTATTTTGTTTTATGTATGTGTTTTACATCCTTGTCTATAAATCTATGATTTATTATGGTTTCCTTCTATTGTATTTTTCTTCTCACAAAGTTTGAAGGGGAATCATTTTATCTCTTCTCTATTATGTTTTTTTATCGATTTCTTTCCCCCCATATTCTTAGTTCTTATTTATGAAACATAATTTTTGTGTTTCAATGATTTTTATTTACATTTTATAGAAAATATTTATTTATAAAGTACTTATTTAAATATTTTAAAAAAATACATTTTAAATATCATATTATTTTCTAGACAACATTATTATATTTTTATAATGTGTCTTTCATCAATATCAATACTATTTCATCACTATCAGAATTCAATGGGGTTATGTTTTAATGGAATCATAATAATTCATTTTTTGTATGATTATTTTTTATAAATTGTGAATTTTCTTTATAGAAAACATCCATTATCATGGTTTAATTATCCTATCATATATTTATGATTACTTTAATTTTAATCTTGAAAAAATATATATAGTATAACATTACGATATATATGGGATTAAAATTATATATCTCTCTAATGCATTGAGTATAGAATAAATCTCATAGTGTGTTTTTTAGGGAAAATAGGAGGTTTAACTATACATAATGTCATGGAGCATTTTTTTAACTATGTGATGATGGTAATGAAAGTAATCATTGATATAAGAAATAATTTTATATGCTTATGTATAAACCACATTACTATTCCAAAATAAAATTCCAAATTCTTATGTCATGCCAAATTATTATACCATGTTTTAGGTGGTGGTGTTACTCATGACGGTATGATTTTATGCTTATTCTCTATAACTTATATATTTATTTTTTGATTACTCTTTTATGATATTGATTACAAAAACCTTGGGTTATTCGGTTGATATCCCTTATCTTGTTTCCTTTACTGAGTGTATGAGATCAAACTTTTCTTAAGTATCAATTAATTTGATATTGAAGAAGAATATTATATATTATATTTATATAAATAATTCAACTATGTAGGGTATGTTAAATAAAATTTTAATGTATTTTAAAATAAGATCCTTAGATAATATTCAAAGACACAAAAAATTTGGGTTATGAGGGTGTTTTTATTATATTATGTAATGAATAATCATGTAAATTTTTTTATTATATATGTATGTTTTGTTTGGGTCATCTATGTTTGTATCATAAATGTTTGTATTAGAGTTGGGTTTAGTTAATATTTTGGATTATATCAGTATTAATAAACATATATAACATAAATCGACTTAGGTTATTCCAAAAGTATATAATTTGAACATAAAGTATCATAAAATGTAATTAGAGTGTCATTTAACAAAAACATTGTATTTATTTTTAAATATAATATTATTTTTTATTCTTGATTGTCCTGATTAATTATTAAAATAATGTTATTTTTATAATGGATGGAAATAGTAGGAACCAAGTAAATAAGAAGTGTGATTGAAAATGTTGTGATTTCCAAAATAAGAAACCAAATATGATAGGATTCAGAGTGAATAATAATGTGTATATTATTACCATATGATTTTAATATATGTATGATATATAAAGGATATTTATATCTAAATCACACTAATAAAGGAACAAATATCCCATCTGCAATTATTTTGACAATGAAAAAGATCCTTTATTACGGTTTACAATTCATTAATTATTGAGAAAAACATTAATATTACTATTGTTATATTTTATATACTTTAGTATTTGGAAAATGAAAAAAAATTGGTTTTCCATATGGATGGTAAAGTTGAGAAATGTTAGAATCTCATTAAAACATATGTTAAAAGAGTGAAATTAACTTCATGTAATGAGAGGAGTTTCAAAAATTATTTTTTGATAAATATTATCCTTGAATAGAAAACATCAAAAATATATTGGAAATTATATTATCTAAAAAAGGTGGGTGAATCCAATTGTTTATTTATAAAAAAAACTTTATAATACATTTATTGTAGGCCTCTAGTTTTATCATTAACCATTAAATGAAAATAAATAATTTTTTAGGGGCTTAAAACCATATCACTGAAATAAATAATATATGATTGACTTTTGTTGCAATGATGAAATTTTAAATTTTTCTCTCAAGGTTGAACTAGAAAATAGAGACTATTATACTTTTGGTTTTGGGTAAATGAAGAGGAAAATATAGTTTTATGAAAAATCAATTGATAAACTCATAGTGGAGTGATGATGAAAAATTATATATGCCAAAAATAATTGTAAATAACTCATTATAATTCCTCCTAGGAATGTAAAAATACTTTCTGTGTGGAAAATATAGACATCATGCACAATAATTATGAAGATATGTAATGTTTATTTGAAATACAATAGAATTAAATAAATGTTATCTTAATGTTCCACCCACACTTCAATTTTTCAATTGCATGGAGTTATAAATTTATGAAAACCAACACACCAATACATGTTTTGATAAGGAAAATCAACATAAAAAACAAATAAATCTATAAGAGAAATGGAAATATTATATAATTATTATTTCTGAGGTGGTTTATGAAATTGAAATCTTCAACTGTATATTTATTATCCACTTAAGCACAATAAATGTTTTATTTGATTCTATTTTTAACAACTCCTTCATAACTCTAAATTTTTCTAATAAAATTAATTCATTACAAAAATTGTTGGAAATTGAATTATCAATGAAAACACCTAGTTCTGTGTTGATTACATCCCATATATATAGATATTATAAAATTTTTGTTTATCAAAATATTATACAAGAAAATATTGTTTTCCATCTATTAATACTATTTAATTTGATATTTTGAAAGGATTTTCTTCCTCTATATAGATCACATATAAATATTTGGTATATGAAAATTTAATTTTATATCAAAAATCAACCAAAGAACATCTATCATTGCAATAATGAATATAAGATCTCTATTGAAATTACTTCTCTTATTTGTGACATTAATTACAATAATGAGGGATATTATTCCTTAATGGTTATGGGAAAATCATCATTGAGGACATGAAATTTTTTGAATGAATATTTTTATGAATTTCCAAATGAGTTTTAAAGTCTTTACCTAATTGTGACGTTGAGTTTTCAATTGAACTCACACATATTATTATACCTATTTATAATATTCCTTTCAGAATAAAACATATAAAATTAGAGTAATTTAATAAGTATATAAAATTGAATTTGGTTAAAGTTTTTAAATACCCATGTCCTTCACCGTGGGGTTCACTGATCCTCCTTGTTTTAGAAAGTATGGACCAATGCTTGTTTTAATTGATTATCTTGAGCATAACACGATAATGATCAAGAAAAAGTATCCCCTGCCCCATATTGATGACTTATTTATTCAACTTCAGGGGGATAAATACTTCTCAATGGTAGATTTTTGATATGTATGGCATCAAAATAGCATAAAAATGGATGATTTAACTATGAAAACCTTTTATAATTGATATGGTCAACATAAATATAAGATGATTACTTATTGAATTTTACATTCCACTATAATCATCATGGATCAAATTAATAGTCTTTATAAAATACATTGAATAATTTTTAATAATTTTTATTGATAAAATTCTTTTAAAATCTAAGCGAATAGAAGAAGCTGAAGAGAATATAATAATTGTGCTTAAGACCTTATGAATTTAGAAAATGTATCTCAAACTAATAGCATTACATTTAATTCGGTTGAAACAGATTCATTAGTTATTGAAAACACTCTCCAATTAAAATTTTCAATTCCATAGTCCTATGGATTATCACATTCATAGAAAAAATATTCTCACTAACAACTAGGTGAAATTTCATCACACAAAACGTGAGGGGAATAATGTTGTGGACTTCTATAAATCATGATGTTCCATGGATTCACCTTTTATTTAATTTCCTAATAGAGACTCCCTTACCATATGTGTGTTGATGTTGTAATAGAATATTATCATGGATTATTTTATATTAGACCCCCTTATCTCATCAGATATTTTTTTCCCTTTAATAATAATAATTAACTTTGATGACATATTACAAATTTATAAAGTTTACATTTTGGATACAAAAATAATCCTTCGTGGGTTATGTAATCCCAAAGGGGGGTATATATTTAGTTCCTTCTATGATTTTTTTATTAATTAATAACATAGAAAACAACAGAAATTGAGTTCCATAGATATGTAGGATTATATAGATACAATTTATTCTTTGTGATAAATTTCTCATGATGTTAGAATCCAATAACCTTGTAACCATAGACCATATTTATGTTTATCCTAACGAAACACTATAAAGAAAACTTAAATGATATTATGTATATATCTATAACTATAAATATACTCAATCTTTCATATAGTATAGAATGGTTTCTAATTTACATTGACGTATCAAATAAGGGTTTTGAGTTTCTCCTTATACAAAAGTCATGATGGTAGGATATGACTCATTTAATTATGGTCCATGACAAAAATTAACACACACATGATTTTTATATAAAAGGTAATATTTTTTAAATGATTTTGGAGTATCATATCTTGGATATTATGTTTTATATAATTTATGTATTCATATATATTTATATATATTAACATTTATTAAAGGTGATGACTAGAGTTGAACATGGACTATAATTTCTCAATATATTTCCATCCTTATAAGGAAAAAAGGCGGTTAATTCCTTATAATGTATGGTTTATCTCATCTTAAGAATTTTTCGAACAGAAATTAATCCAATATTCATTGATATGCGAAGGGAGGAAATAAAAAATCATGAGTGGTGAAATAATAACTTTAAAAAATTATTATAAAACCATTCATACAACTGATGATCAAGGGTAAATATATGGATGATATGGAGATATAAAAGATTGTTAAAAAAGTAAATAAATTTAATTTTCACAATAATGGAATTAAAATATTTAGAAATTATTTTCCCTTTTATACCAGAACAGAAGAAGGATCTTTTTTGGTGATTCACATATCTTTAACTTTTTTATTCATCATAGAAGTATGAATATTTATAAAGATCACAATGAGAATTTTTTTGGGACAACATGAAAAAGGGGATTTCAGAGTATATATCATTATTGTTGGTATACATATAAGTTATTTCTGAACATTATATGTCTAAGATGACGATGAAACTGTTAACCACAACCTTATAGAAATTATAGATCATCATCATAGATTTTATAATAATACTTACCAATATATCCTTTAGAAATAATTCTATTTAGTGTTTTATTGGTCAGATTATATAGTTAATACACTAAATTTTAATTTGAGTAGATTTATCAACCTTTCATCATTCAATTTTATACATAATAGAAGTTATAAGGATTTAAGAACTACTTATTTTAGCTATATTTGAATGATCAGAGTCATAACTCAATGGTCTAGAGAAGTATTTAACATGATATTGAAGAGATAACTTATCTATCTAAGGTTATTATCCTTAAACTAATAGTCAATCTAAAATGACATTTACAACATTGGAAGATATTCTATGATCCTAGTCAATGGATTTTAAAGGAGGCTTGAATCAATATCTTCCTATCCTAGAGTTATCATACCATAATAGTTCCCACTCAACCATTAAAATAAAACCATTTCTGTATTTTTTTTGAAGATAAACGGATCTATAACATGATCAGATGAATTAGAAGAAACAAATATGCTAGAAAAAAATAGTTCCAAATAAATTTCACTGAATATCCTAGCCACTCAATGGAATATTAATGATGTACAAATTCTCTAGAAGATCCTTGATGATAATAATTTATGTGATATAGATATTTTTTATGATAAAAGTTATTCATTTAAATACCAACATGGTATAATGTTGTGAGATTTTAGATATAAGATAATTTGATCCCTAGATACATCACCCAATTCAAGATTGTTGATTTCATATGTATTATAGCCTATCACCAAGAAAATCAACCAATCCTCTAACAAGTGTTATTGTTTTAAATTTTATCACTTTTGAAGTAGTAAAAACCATATCCATAACATATAATGAACATAGATGTTGAAACATTCATGCATTAACTCTCTTATAAGGAATTATATGTGGAGATATTTGATAGTGAGATAAGGTATTTTGAAATAAGACCTTCCACCTAATCAAATTTCTATAGAAAAATCTTAATTTAGATGTGGAGAATTCAAACCTAATGATGTAATGATGTAAATCTATTGTCCTATGTTATCATCAAATTAATGAAATTTCCCAGGTGTTGTTATTTAAGGGCATATAATGTAATATCCCACATTTGTTTCCATGAATATATTGGATAACTTGTTTTGTAGAGACCACAAATATAAAATAAATAAGGTGATATTTTATTATGATAAAATATTAATATTCATGATAAAATAAAATAATTTATGAGAATAAAGGAGAAAATGTCATTTTTTAAAATTAAAAGTGGAAATAAACTACATGTAAATTTTAAGGATATTAAAGTAAAATAATTATCCTCTTGTTTGGATATAAAAATCATTTTAATAATTATAACTATGAATAGAGTAATAATATTATAGATATGATATATATTTGTTAAATAAATGAAATAATATGATGCTTAAATTTATGAGGATTATGTTAGGTTCTTTTTTTTGAAGAAAGAAGGATAATATTAATGATGAAGATCAATATCCGTACATAAGCAGAGCCATGAAGAGAAATTTTCCAGCCATAACTGGTTGACATCGAAGGGGCCTGAGGCCACCAGCTGATGGGACGCATTGTTTCCTTTCCTTTTGGTAAAAGAGAAGGTGCAACAAGAGAAGACTTGGCACAATGAGCGAATTTTCCTGATGATGAATCCAAAGGGCTGGAGCCCGACGTCCTTCTGGTCGATGGCATTGATGACAGAGAGGCAGTCAGACTCAATGATGATATCTTCCCATCCATGTTCTATAGCGAGCATCATGCCTTCAAGGACGGTAGAGGCCTCAGCAACTGCAGGTTCCCAAAAATCATGATGGGATTCATATTTTGCTGTAATAATTTTCCCCAGATGATTTTGTGCCAGGAGGCCGAGAGCAATGGGACCATCCTTGGGGAGAGAAGCGTCCACGTTAATCTTATGACTCCCTTCTGGTGGGGAGGTCCAATGAGGGTGAAAGGAGGGGGTAACACCTGGAATAAGGTGTCCTTTATGGTCCTTCCAGCCCTCAATCCATGAAGTGGCTTGTTCAATTCAGAATTCAGGAGGTTGTTGAGCATGGTGGAAGATCGAGTCATTATGACTAACCTAGATGATCCAGGATAGGTTACAATAAGAGCTTGCATCTGCCGATGACAGAGAGGAACACCAGTGCATCATAAGTCGGGGGACGTCAGAGACACGGCCCAGAAATGCATCCGACACTGGGCCCCATTCATTCCAGATTTCCTTTGTTCCCAGGCAGTGGATGATGGTGTGCCAAGGAGTTTCCGGAATATTCAGGCAGAAAGGGAAGGATACAACACTGGCCATGTGTTGAAAAACAAGGAGGCTCATGGTAGAGAGGGTTCCCGTGCACACCTGGCACCAAAATTTGCGTATATTTGGGGGGTCATTGAGCTTCCATAGCGCATTCCAAGGACCCCCATCA
The DNA here is from genome assembly GCA_963277665.1 of Viscum album. NCBI lineage: Eukaryota > Viridiplantae > Streptophyta > Magnoliopsida > Santalales > Viscaceae > Viscum > Viscum album. The sequence continues at coordinate 1,702,880,217 of OY728143.1, read as the reverse complement.
TGGTCGAGAGAGTGACTACCAAGAGTCAGTCTGTACCCGTATCTCACCGTGTAATCCCCTGAACCAACATTGGTCCAAAAAATATGGTCGGGGACCGCATAGGAGACCCATGGGATGATCAAAATATTTCTTTGGACTCTTTCATTAAACTAATCCTGGATCTTTTCCACACAGCACCCCGGCCCCTGGTCTGAAAAGATGCAGTTGGCAGTGGCGTCTTCGAGACCTGGTTGGACGGGTGATGTGGCTCGTGTACCATCCTTATCGACAAGCCAAGGATTGGTCCAAATGTTGACAGATGATCAATTTCAAATCCTCTAGCCCACCCCTTTCTCTAGGAGATTTCAAGCCCCCCAAATACTTCTCCAGAGGAAGTTAGGACGGGGTCCAAGAGAGGAACCAAGGAAGTCCGTGTGGGGAAAGTACTTTTCACGGCGTACCCACGCACACAAAGATGATGGGCGATTCAAAAGGTGCAAGCCTTGCTTGGCCAGCAGTGCGTCATTGAATAGGAGAAGGTTCTGGAATCCCATCCACCCCTTCGACTTGGTTTTGCAGAGTTTCTCCCAGGCCAACCAGTGGGGTCTATTTCTTCCATCATTTTCCCCCACCGGAATTTGGCAGTATGAGAATGGAACAGGTTGATGATGGTCGTCGGGATCTTAAACAAAGACAGAAAGTAGGTCGGGATAGACTGAATGACCTCTTTAATGAGGGTTCCTTTTCCAGCTTTGGAGATGCTTTTTGGGGTCCAACCTTGAATTTTTTTCTCAATTCTGTCGACCAGAGATGAAAATATTTCTTTTTTAGACCGGCCAATCACCATAGGAATTCCTAGATATTTTTGGTGTTTATCGAACATATGTATGCCTTATGAAGCACAAATCTCAGCTCTCTTGGTAGGAGGCACCCCTGCGCTGAAGGAGATTTCCGATTTGCTGTGACTGATAGACTGTCCCGACTCCCACTCATATTGCTGGATCGCATGGATGATCACCCGACACTCATTAATAGTGGATCTGGAGAAAAGGAGGCAGTTGTCGGCAATGAAGAGATGTGACACTTGTGGGATCTCATGGCAGACCTTTGCTACGTGAATAGACGTATCAGAGGCAACCCTGGAGATAAGGTTAGAGAAAACATCAGCCACTAAGATGAACAAAAAAGGGGAGAGAAGATCTCCCTGACGCAGGGCTCGGGTTGGGGCGAATCCTCTAGTGAGCTCCCCATTGACCTTTATTCTAAAGGAGATGGTCGAGATGCATTACATGACGATATCAGTCCATTTAGTGCAGAAGCCCATTCTCAGTATCACAGATCATAGGAATTTCCATTCCACTTTATCATAGGCTTTTGTTATATCCAGTTTCCAGGCCATGGTTCCTTTTTTCGCAGTGGAGCGCATTTTCATAGAGTGGAACACTTAATAGGCCACAATTACATTATCAGTAATCAGCTGCTTGGCCACGAAGGCACTCTGGTTTTCGGAGATAATATCAGGAAGCCAAGGACGCTGACGATTGACAAGGATTTTTGAGATGATTTTATAGGAGACATTACAGCGGCTCATAGGTCTAAAATACGGAATCTCTTGAGGTTTCTTGGTTTTAAGGATGAGGACAAGGACATTTTAGTTGATGGCGGCAATACTTTTATTCCCCGACCAGATGTTTTTTATCATTTTGTAGATGTCAGGACTGACAATGTGCAAGTATTGTTTAAAAAATAGGGCATGAAAACCATCCGGTCCTGGGGCCTTAGTGGGGTGGATTTGATTCAAAGCCAGGTGAATCTCATCAACCGTCACATCTTTTGTAAGATGCTGGTTAATCTCATCCGTGATCACGGGTTTGATGCATTCTTCCACTTCAGCTGTCATGAAAGGTGTACCTGTGGTGAAAAGGTTCTGGAAATATCCTACTAATGCTTCGTGGATGCCGCAGGAGTCAGTAACTTTGCTTCCATAAGGTCTAGATAAGCTCAATATAGAGTTTTTCAAACGCCTAGCTGATGCTTTCAGATGGAAGTACCTCATATTAGCGTTGCCCTCTTTAATGTGGATGTCACGTTCCTGCAAATCCCAAAAGCATTTCTTAACACGAAGGGCCCCGTCCAGCTCTCTTTGAGTAGCACCAATACTGGAGATGTTCCCATTGGATGGGGGTTGCCTGAGTAAGTTGTTCAATTTCTTTTCAAGTTCATTACAATGTCTATCAGGTTGGTGGAATTTTTTGTAACTCCAAGATCCCAGACCGCAAGCAACATGTTGAAGGTTGAGATCAACATCTTCATGGGACCTCTTCTAACATGATCAGACCATCTCTTCGCATTCCTGGTCTTTTGACCAGAAGCTTTCAAATCTAAAGTGTCTGCTTGGTTGTCGCTTATGTTCATCTTGCAAACACTCAACAAGAATTGGGCAGTGATCCGAACAGTTAAGGGCCAAGTGGCCCACATGAAACATGTTGATCAGATTAGTTCAATCAGTATAGCCCAAGAATCTATCAAGACGCTCAGCGATGCAGGTGCCTTCAGTGATGCCACAGAACCATGTAAAAGGATTACCTGTATACCCTAGATCGATCAGGTTTTCCCAAGTGACCGCATCCTTGAAGTTGGACATCGATGCTGGTTGTCGAGTCCTTCCACCTCGCTTTTTCTCATTGATGATGATCTCATTGAAATCCCCTCCAAAAAAGATAGGGCTAGGTAAATCATGTCACAACTTTCCCAGAAGGTCCCATGACTGCATCTTATCAGCCTGGGATGACTAGCCATATAATCCCACAAATGTCCAGGGTGGGTGCAAGGCAGTTTGAATAGTTGCAGCCACATGATGCAAAGAGAAAGACAGAATTTTAACATCAATGTTGTCCTTCCAAAGGAGACAGAGGCCCCCAGAGTAGCCTTGTCTGGGCACCAGAAAGCAGCCTTGGAAGCCACACTTTAGAGCAATACCGTTGTTGTCCTTGTTTTCCAGAATGGTTTCGGACAGAAAACCCATATCGGGTCGACATTGAGCGCAATTGCGCTAAAGAATACATACTGTTCGTGGGTTGCCAATCCCACGACAGTTCCATCATAACACAATCATTTCTCTAGGCAGGGTTGGGTCTCACCCACCGCCGCCTTTGATTCCTCCAGACTTGATTCGCCACTTATCATTTTCCCTCTCTTGGTGGGACTCCTCCCCAATTGGCCTGATTCAGTTTGTCTTTTCCGGACTCCAGGGATAGGGTCTTTCACGTGATCAGCACTTCCTCCACCTTGCACCCTTTTCCACGTGCGATGGGTGGTTGGGCCCAGCATTAAAGTTCCCATCATTCCATGGGCCTCTGTTGGTGATATGTTAATTAGAGATGATTGTGGACCTGGATCTGGATCCGGATCTGGTGGTTTGAAGTGTTTCAGCTTTATCGTTGCACAGTGCCTTGTTGGTTCTTTTTGTTTTGTCGCCGACCATGTGGGTTATTGATTTTTGTCCTTCAGGGGGTTAGGATGAATTTCAGCTTCCCTCTGAGTGGGATAGTCAGCATTGGAGAAATCCAGAGGTCCTAGCATAATGACTTGTCCTAGTGTGGGTTCCCTCCGACTGGTATGTGCCAATGTGAGATGGTCATTGTCCTTTTGTTTTTCCGTTTCAAGGATAATAACAGATTTATTTGTTTTTGCATGATGACAAGGACCATATTGGAGGATCATGTCACCTGATCCATTCTTAGGTTTGGTGGAGCACTTTCTTTCCAGGTGGCCAAGATGACCATAGAAAAAGCATAAAAGTGGGAGTTTCTCATATTCAAATGATATCCAGGTGTTGGCATCTTCGATTTTCAGGAACATTCCCCTCATTAGGGGCTCTGATACCTCAATTTCTGCCTTGATCCAAACCTCAGGACCCCACTGTATTGGGTCAGAGCATTCTCATTCAAGAAAGTGGCCTAAACAGTTCCCAATTTCCCTCATTATAGGTTCCGTTCTTGCATGGAAGGGGATACATTTAATTCGTATCCATAAGGGGGAGCGGGTTAAATTCACCCTCTCGAAGTCGTCTCCCCCTTTGAATTCTTCCATGAGGAGGAGCTGGTTATCGAAGGACCACGGTCTGCCACGTAAAATTTTGTCCCTATCACTCACGTTAAAGAACTCGAATATGATGTGATTGGTTCCTACTTCCCGAATAGTCACTCCTGTATCGAGTTTCCAAATGTTCTGAAGAGTGTTTTTGAGCGCCCCCTGATTAACTGAAATGTTTTCAATGAACTTTCCCACAATGAGTAGAGACATGCATTTTTTCAGAAGTGGGTCTTCATTTTTCCGCGCCTCAATCGCCGCTTTTTATTTATATGTCAGTGACACCCTCTTCCATTGGTTGACAAAATCAGAATCCACAGCGCAAATCAAATGTTGAATGCACTATCCACCTTTGGGGCCAGCACCATTGCGGGTCCCAATCCACCCTCACACCAGCGGAGACTCGGTCCAACAAACAGGTCAAACCCACCTCTCCGCCCCAAATGCGGTCCACCCTCTTTGGACAGGCTTCTGTGGCAGTATCTTCACGGAACAGCCACAGCACAAACCCAGAAACGCCGCAGCCTTCGCGGCGGATGCTTCGCGAAACCACCTCTTTGCGAAACATCCTCTTCACGGCGGGTGCTTCGCGACACCACCTCTTCGCGGGCACACAAAATGATAGTTCTTCGCTGAATGAACTTCGCGAGCCAAGCACAGTTGCGGTCACGCAGCACCTCTGACCTACGCTGCGGGTGTTTCGCGAGTCGTCCTCTTCGCTAACTCACCTCACGAACAAGTAAAGGTGCACCCATTCACCGCCAAAAGCCTCCGCGATAGCAGCTTCGCGAATCACACACATCACAAACACTCAGCACCGCCGCCTTCATGGCTGATTCTTTGCGAAATCGTCCCTCCGTGAAACAACCTCTTCGCGTCAGGTTGTTCGCACCTCAACCTCTTCGTGGATGATCAATGTTGGTGCACAATCGCGGGGGGGCGAGGCAAACCCTAAAACATCGGATCTTCGCACCAGCGTGGAAGCTGAGCCCTGCCCCCAAACCTCCCTCATCTTCACGAAGCAGAATAGAAAGGCAATGGGACCTTCGACCAGAGAGCGGACGGTCAAAATCTCAGATCCGTGAGGAAGGTGAAGCTCGAAGAGAAAACGAACAGGAAACGAGCTCCCCCTCGCAGATCTAAAGCCCACAAGGGATGACAGCACCGGGAGGGTTGCATGGTCCCAAGGAAAGACGGATCTGCGCCAAGGGGCGAAAAGACGATCAAGGATTGACCGGGTGTCAACCGGGAATAGATGATTCGCCGCGCAAAAAGGAGGAGCGACACAGATGTGGGGAATGCGTTCGCAGAGGAAGAAATGGAAACGCTGCAACCATGGGAGATCCGAGCGAGCTGGATCGACGCCGTAGACCAAAGCTCCGAGGAAGGAGACACCGGGCCTATGAGAAGCCTAGGAGGAAACTCTCAGCCGCGGTGAGAGACTGGAAGGGCTCCAGCTTTGGTGAACAATTCGTCTCTATTATGTTAGGTTCTATATGTGAATGAAAATGAGAAACATGATTTTTATATAACAATTATAAATATATATATTTTTTTAAAGTATATAAAACCAATGGGAATAATTAAAATTAAATAAAATCTATATAACCCATTTTTTGGAATAAAAAATTTATTTTGAATAATATATTTAACATGAATAATAAATATTTTACATATTACAAATATATAAGTAATGATAATAAATACAAATATAATTATTCATTTCGTCATAAATTTTATTATTCAATAAAAATTGATTTTCAAAAGTTCTATTAATTTTGATAAAAACAATTTCATATATGAAATCAAAAAAAAATAAGGAACTGGGTTTGATTTCATTTTTAGTGAAGAAATAAGTAACTATAAAGAATAGTGAATGAGTGTTGTAAACTATAAATATTTTCAAATATAGTATATGTTTAAAATTTTATATAGAACATTTTAAAATTAGAAAAGAATTCTAATATATTTAATCTCATATACCCTCTTTTTAAATTTATGTTCCACTTTCCATTTTAAAAATGTCCTTTCTTATCAATTAAATAATTCAAAATTACAAATATTAACTCAAAATCATTTATAACATGACCCCACCTCTAACCATCACATACTACTTCTCTCTTATATTTTTCTATTAAATACCTACAAATATTTTCTCCCCTAAATTTTTACCTAACATTGAGTATCTTTTGTTTATAATAAGGAAGCATAATTTTTTCATTATAAACTACGTCGTTATAAAAAAGAGAGATTTTATCAAAGTATATAACAGGATTATCATCATCTCATTTATATGTATTCTGATATCCACTCTTGAAAAAATTCACCCACTACTTTAATAATTTTTAATTAAAAACATTAGGATTCCAAAAATGATATTACATCTATATAAATTCACAAACATACTCATTTATTAGTATAACATGTTTTTTATAAGGTATTTTAAACCACTTATATGAATAATATTATGTATGTAACACCCCGAGCTTCCACGATACGCTTCTCATTCAATAATGCAATAGTTTGCACTGTACGCAACTTCGAGTTCTAACACACCGCAACCAATCAAAGTAGCTGTTATGAATAGTAATACCCACTTTTTGAAATTATATAAATTTTATATTTCAAAATGGACTTCTTTTTTGTATTTGGAATATCGAAATTATCCTAAGTTGAATTTTTTGTAATTTTCTGAGAACTTCCATTTTTTTATGAATAGTGAAAAATAATTAAAAACAACTTTTTTAATCAAAATAATTTATAGTGATAAATTATACTATTGAATGGTTTTAAAGTATAATTAGAATATATTTTTATAATTTTATCGAATGGTGATCATTATAATTAATTTCATTTTGAAATTGGACATAAACAATTGTCAATCTTTTGATATATATTGTTTCTTAAAAACACGCTATTTGTTGTGACAGCGGGAGTTAATTATAAAATTAATTAATGCAACTTATATGTTTGGAATTCTGTAAAATAGACATCATTTTTGAATTCGGAATATCAATTATAGCTGAGGGTGAAATTTTGGCATTGTTCTGAAAAACTTCAATTTTTGATGAATAGTGAAACCACTAAGTGGTAGTTAAAAAACTAATTTTTCGTTTAAATGAAACATTACCACTTCTGTGATTTGATTTTCAAAAATCCGACATACATGGTTGTCATTAGGAAGTAAAATCTGGTTCAATGGGATAAAAATAATTTTTTGGTGAATAGTAACTTTGAAGTTTAATTAATCGCGATTAAAGGTAATTAGTGAAATTTTAGGTAAAAATGGTATTATAAAAATATGAAATGACCTTTACACTTGTCCTGCCCCTATTGGATGATTCATGACCCATCAAGAAAATCCATGGGTCAACTTGGGGACTTCATGGAGCTACTTTGGTAGGAAAATGACATTAAAAACTTTTTATTTAATGTTAAAATAAAAATGTCACAAACATGAGTTGTTTTACTAAAACAATTTTTAAATAGGGTTATACAAGTAATATTTTTGAATATAAAAATTCATTATAAATATAAACATATTTCCTACATCATGATATTTTTTTTTATAATTTTTAGACATTAAATAAATTAAATTATTTTTGACACCATGATGATGCAGCGATTACCTCATTAATTAACGATTTAAATAAAATAAAAAGATAATGTAAAATCTAAGAATTTCACTTGTCAAAAATCTATTGGATGAGTATATTTCGAACCCTTATCACCTTATCCATGAAATATATAAGTGTGGGACCTTTAAAATCCGAAACTCATTATATAATAAAGTAACATTTCATGACTTTCCAAGAGTGCCCCTCCTCCTCTCTTATAAAAGGCCCCCACCTCTACCACCTTATTCACACCATCAAGCCATTTGGCTCGGCCAACCTCTTCCCAAATACACTCCCAACTTCCCACTCTTACCCCTAGAAGCCTCACTTTGGGCAGAAGTCTTCCCAAGGAAGCCTTTGGCTCAAATCAAAAAGAGTTACCCGATTTCAAGTTAATGTCTTCTATTTTGTTCTTTTGTTTTATTTTTCTTCTCCAACCCCCTAAAATATTTTTATTACTTTATTTTGTAACAAAACGAGTATCCTCAATTTACATGGATGTTGTTATGAAAAGGATTTTATTTGCACTTACACACACCTTCGTCAAATGGTTAAGGAACATACTGTTTCTGTGGGTGGTGAATTTCTGCCTCACGAAACGATGATTGTTCAATCTTCTTTTAACACCTCTCATGGTGGCCATTATGATGACACTATTATTATTTATGATATATATTATGTTTTTGTTTTTCTTATGATTCTTTATTTTTCATTTATGTCATACCTTTATGATTTCCATTATGGGTAAATGCGATAATTTCATTTTACGAAGTGCGGACTATCGCCCCCTCAAATTGATTTGAATCGTTAATGCCATATGTGGGATGTATAAACGATGGAGTAAATGGTATTATAAATTAAATTATACTAGAATTATAGTATACCTTTATATAATTATAATTTCATTCCATTAAATACGAAATAGAAATGAAAGTAGCATTCATGCGTACGTACGGCTTACCGTCTCCATGAACGGTGCATTTCATTTCTTAACTCTAAATGTTATCTAATATTATAAATGCATGTATATACTGGATATATATGATATATATGATATGTACATCATGAATATAATTCTGGATATAATGGATATTTCACCACATGAACAACTTGTAATTATAATAAGTTTATTTTTGACACAAGTACCAAAGATCGACAAAATGACCGTTATTAACTTAAATAATTGCATAATGTTCATAACATGGTAATAAGTGATATAAAAGGAATAGTGAACATGAAAAAGGTTCTTAAGCAAATAAAAATTAACTCTAGTTTATTATTAAGGAGATTAAAGAACGATCGAGTCAAGTCGGACACGAGGTAAGGGAATTTCTTAACCCAATTTCCATTCTTTGGGTTAATCTCCTACTTTCAAATGATGTCATGATATTATTATGTCATATCTTGTATTTTTACTTTCTTTATGTGTACTTATAGTGAATACATATAACAGATCTATTTTATTTTAAAAATGATCTTTGTAAGGACTTCATCTCAATCTCATTTCATTAAGGCATATTTGGTTTTATACACAAATTTCATTTATACGGTGTATAAACCTCTTTGACTTTTACTTTTATTCAAAAGGAATATTTTTATACGAAGTGTTTTTACTAAATGAGAAAAGGAATGTTTTTTTCGTACGTATGTGGCGACAATGAATTCTCCACTACCGTGACTATTATTTGAGTTTCGGCTTCCTCTACAAGACATAGCTTTTTTTAAATGAAAAATAAATACAAAGTTTCAATTTTCCTTTATTTTGGAATTGAAAATAGTTTTGAAAGTGTTTTTATTATATCAATGTGTTGTATTGATATCTTGTGATTGAAATGTGGAAATGTTATGTTTCCTTTATGCGTATTTTATGTGATACGATTATGTTATGGTTTATGATATGCTTACACCTATTCATATGAGGAATGCATTGGACTTAATAAGTGACGGGTGGAGCCCGCTATAGCTCCTCGATGCATCGGTAGGTCTCATGAGACAAAGTAGTGTCTTGGCACGTGGCCTTGACAAAATCTTATTTGTGGTCTTGGCACGAGGCCTTGGCTATATGGTTATGATAGTCTAGCATTATGCATTCCATCATTATGAAAGTGGTTATTGATATAACATGTGATTATTAGACCAGTAGAATATCCATGTGAATAAGTAATTGGCATTATTTCATTTTACTTTTGCCAAATTATGTTGAAGTTCATGTTTAAAAGACTTTTGTTTTTGTCATACATTGCCTTAAATTTTTATGTTTATTTATGAAATCTTATGCTATATTTTTATCCTTACTAAGAATCTGAGCTCACCCCTGTCAATGTTTTAATTTTTCCAGGATGTGATGAAGTATATTATGAATGAATTGTAGGGATAGTATGAGGGGATATGAATACAAGATGTTTTTTTTTGTTTTGTTTTACTTTACAATGTAATGTAAGACTTATGAATGTATCTAGTGTTTCCAAGACTACTAAACTAATTGGTCTTTTGAGACTTGATCTTTTGTGATCATGCCAATGTTACGCAATAATGCACCGACTCTGGGTAACTGGGGTCGGGGCGTTACAGTTGGTATCAGAGGCAGTTTAGTACTAACCTTAGAAGCTAGATTTAGATAAACTCTGATTAGAGCACATAGCCCAAAGATAGACTTTGAGGATTAGTATAAAAGAACTTCCTAGAATTTTGTTGTTGTAGAGATTTTTTGAGATTTCTGAGAAATACATCCCTGTCTGGATACGATCAGGTAGAGGCGGCTCTGGCACAGATGTACCTAGGGGTAAAACCCGAAAACACCGCTTTGAGCTAGACTCGAACGAGAACTGGTGCACGAAAACGGTCCTTGCTGCACTCTTGGTTACGACACTCCTGGGGGATATGCTTAGGATAATTCTCATTTTTTTACAAACCATTATGAAGGGTTTATGAGTATATACTTACTCAAAGAAAACATTTCTTTTTATGATTATGGATTATATCCATAAATAGTTCAATTTATGTTAAGTGTTTTACAAGTATGGAATTATGTATTTTAATTCATAAACTAATCTAGTTTATGCCATTGTTTAGAAATGGCACCTAGTGGGAGGAATGGAAACCGTATCAATGCACGCACTCCGTGTAGGGATTTCCCTCCTGCTCAAGATAATTATTGTGGAGCTGGAGATACAACTGGTGTTGATCAACTTATTACCATACTGGGACAACTCACTCAGGTTATGAATAATAACCTTACTCGTATGGAGCACCCTGATCCGCAATATGGAGGATCAATGTTAGACCGCTTCATGAGGCAACAACCACCAACATTTAATGGGGGTATGAATCCATTAGTAGATGAGCAATGGATAAACTCCTTAGAGAAAATATTCCACACCTTGGGGAGTAGCGAAAGGGAGAAAGTTGTCATGGTAGTCTACCGCCTCACTGGAGATTCCGATCAATGGTGGTCGCTGATTCAAAACACAAAGGAAGATGAAGAAGTATCAAGTATGGAATGGAGGGAGTTTAAGGAAATTTTCTTAGAAAAATACTTTCCACATGACCATTGAACAGATATGGAAAGGCAATTTCTGAGTCTGAGGCAGAAGGACGATGAGAATGTCACAAAGTATGAGGCTAACATTACAAGGTTAGCAAGGTATGCTACAAATTATATACATAACCCAAGAAGTAAGATTTATCATTTCTTTGATGGGTTAAAACCATTTCTCCGTCGAGCTTTAGTATCACAATCCTTCTCATCGTACGAAGATATTGTCTCGTGTGCTATGAAGACAGAAAAGGAATTCTCTATGTCTTATGACAACAAAGTAAAGCAAGCGAAGAAGAAAATGGTGGAACAAGAGACAGATAAATAGAAAATAGGAAAGAAGGATTTTCCATTATGCAATAATTGTGGGAAAAATCACCCCGGTACCTACCTAAAAGGAATGAGAGTTTGTTATAAATGTGGAGAAAAGGTTCACCAGGCTCGTGATTGCAAGGGAAAGAAAGAGGCTATAAATGGTGAATTATACAAATTTAGGGAGATGGGGCATTATGAAAATGAATGACCTAAGCGTTAGGGAAACGTACCTCAGAAAAGGCCAAGGGATCAAGACCAATCTTATGCTATTGCTACAGTTGAAGTAGAATAATTAATGTATTGGTGCTTTTGGACTCAAGGATTATATTCTGGTTATAAGAATAATGTGATATATATAAGGATTGTACTGCAATACTTGTTGTTTCAGTAAGGTTTTAATATGATGAAGGTAATCATATTTTTAGTATGTGACAAAAAGAGAAACTTTACTTTGTTTGGGGAATCTGACGTTACAATTGATTTTGGAGTTTAGAGACCTTTTAGAGAAAGTCTGGACAGAGGTATTTTGGATAACTATATAGGTTGGAATTGATTAAGTTGAACCTTGGATAATATTTTTTAAGGTTAAAACATTTATGAAGATTATTTTTGGAATATTATAATACTATAGTTTTAGGAAAAGGACAACCTGTAGGGTGGGGCATAACCCGTCACGTCGGACAAAGCTGCAGGAATCAAACCCACAACCATAGTGCGACATGCCTTTATTACCTACCACTAGCCTATAGGAAGTCCCTGGTTATTACAAAATAGTTTTCCTAATCTAAATAGTATGTGGTAATATTTAGAACCTTATACAATTAATAGAATATTTTTGAGTTCTGTTACAATTTGGAGTGAAAGATGGGTTTGTGGAAAAAAATTATTAAAGAATGAAAGTCTACATGACAAGTAAGTATATTTCCTTACATTCTTAGTGAATCTATTAAATAAATTCCTCAACTTTATGAAAGGTAACTTAAAATAGAAACATTTCCGGTTAACTTTTCCAACTGGGGATTCAATGATCGTTTAACCAATCACAAGTTTGTGATTTTCTTATTGTTAACTTTCTCCTAATCATGTTTTCTACAACTCTCCATCAGACCTTGCTGGTTTGTTTTTCTTCCATATCGATATTTTCATAGAATCCTAGTATGGGCTATCTCGGGTGACCTTTGTACTTCTCTTTCTTTCTATTAATGTTATATTCTAATTAACCCTATTTCCGATGCGGGTTTTCCACAAAGGTATTTTCTATTTTCAACCTTTTATTTTCAAAGAAAAATTTCAAATTGCGAGGATACAATTTATTGAAGGAGGGGAGAATGTAACACCCTGAGCTTCTACAAAACACTTCTCATTCAATAATGCAATAGCTTGCATTGTACGCAACTTCGAGTTCTAACACACCGCAACCAATCAAAGTAGCCGTTATGAATAGTAATACCCACTTTTGGAAATTATATAAATTTTATATTTCAAAATGGACTTCATTTTTGTATTTGGAATATCGAAATTATCCTAAGTTTAATTTTTTGTAATTTTCTGAGAACTTCCATTTTTTTATGAATAGTGAAAAATACTTAAAAACAACATTTTTAATCAAAATAATTTATAGTGATAAATTATACTATTGAGTGGTTTTAAAGTATAATTAGAATATATTTTTACCATTTTATCTAATTGTGGTCATTATAATTAGTTTCACTTTGAAATTGGTCATAAACAATTGTCAATCTTTTGATATATATTGTTTCTTAAAAACACGCTATTTGTTGTGACAACGGGAGTTAATTATAAAATTAATTAATGCAAATTATATGTTTGTAATTTTTGTAAAATAGAAATCATTTTTGAATTCAGAATATCAATTATATCTTAGGGTGAAATTTTTGCATTGTTCTGAAAAACTTCAATTTTTGATGAATAGTGAAACCACTAAGTGGTAGTTAAAAAACTGATTTTTCATTTAAATGAAACATTACCACTTCTGTGATTTGATTTTCAAAAATCCGACAAACATGGTTATCATTAGGAAGTAAAATGTGGTTCAATGGGATTAAAATAATTTTTTGGTGAATAGTAACTTTTAAGTTTAATTAATCGCGATTAAAGGTAATAAGTGAAATTTAAGGTAAAAATGGTATTATAAAAATATGAAATGACCTTTACACTTGTCCTATCCCTTCTGGATGAGTCATGGACGACCAAGACAATCCATGGGTCAACTTGGGGACCCCATGGAGCCACTTTGGTAGGAAAATGACATTAAAAACTTTTTATTTAATGTTAAAATAAAAATGTCACAAACATGAGTTGTTTTACTAAAACAATTTTTAAATGGGGTTATACAAGTCATATTTTTGACCATAAATATTCATTAGAAATATGAAAATATTTCTTAAATCATGATAGTTTTTTCATAATTTTTAGACATTAAATAAATTAAATTATTTATGACACCATGATGATGTAGCGATTACCTCATTAATTAACGACTTAAATAAAATAAAAATATAATGTAAAATCTAAGAATTAAACTTGTCAAAAATCTATTGTATGAGTATATTTAGAACCCTTATCACCTTATCCTAGAAATCTATATGTTTGGGATTTTTAAATCTGAAACTCATTATATAATAAAGTAACATTTCATGACTTTCCAAGAGTGCCCCTCCTCTCCTCTTATAAAAGGCCCCCACCTCTACCACCTCGTTTACACCATCAATCCATTTGTCTCGGCCAAAATCTGCCCAAATACACTCCCAACATCCCTCTATTACTTCTAGAAGCCTCACTTTGGGTAGAAGTCTTCCAAAGGAAGCCTTTGGCTCAAATCAAAAAGAGGTACCCGATTTCAAGATAATGTCTTCTCTTGTATTCTTTTGTTTTATTTTTCTTCTCCAACCCCCTAAAATATTTTTATTAATTTATTTTGTAACAACAACAGTATCATAAATATACATGGATGTTTTTATGAGAAGGATTTTATTTACACTTACACACACCTTCGTCAAATGGTTAGAGAACATACTGTTCTTGTGGGTGGCGAATTTCTGCCTCACGAAACGATGATTGTTCAATCTTTTTTTAACACTTCTCATGGTGGCCATTATGATGAAACTATTTTTATATATGATATATATTATGTTTTTTTCTTATGATTATGGATTTTTTATTTATGTCATACCTTTATGATTTCCATTATGGGTAAACGCGATAATTTCATTTTAGGAAGTGCGGACTACCACCTCCTCAAAGTGATTTGAATCGCTAATGCCATATGTGGGATGTATAAACAATGGAGTAAATGGTATTATACATTAAATTATACTGGAATTATATTATACCTTTATATAATTATAATTTCATTCCATTATATACGAAATATAAATGAAAGTAGCGTTCATGCATACGTACGAATTACCGTCTCCATGAACGGTGCATTTCATTTCTTACCTCTAAATGTTATGTAATATTATAAATTCATGTATATACTGGATATATATGATATATATGATATCTAAATCATGAATATAATTCTGGATATAATGGATATTTCACCACATGAACAACTTGTAATTATAAGAAGTTTATTTTTGACTCAAGTACCAAAGATCGACAAAATGACCGTTATTAACTTAAATAATTACATAATGTTCATAACATGGTAATAAGTGATATAAAAGGAATAATTAACATGAAAAATGTTCTTATGAAAATAGAAATTAACTCTATTTTATTATTCAAGAGATTAAATAACGATCGAGTCAAGTCGGACATGAGGTAAAGGAACTTCTTAACCCAATTTCCATTCTTTGGGTTAATTTCCTACTTTCAAATTATGTCATGATATTATTATGTCATATCTTGTATTTGTACTTTATTTATGTGTACTTATAATGAATAAACATAACAGATCTATTTTATTTTAAAAGTTATCTTTGTAAGTACTTCGTCTCAATCTCCTTTCATTGAGGCATATTTGGTTTTATACACAAATTTCATTTATACGGTGTATAAACCCCTTTGAATTTTACTTTTATTCAAAAGGAATATTTTTATATAAAGAATTTTTACTAAATGACAAAAGGAATGTTTTTTTCTTACATATGCGTTGACAAAGTCTTCTCCACCGCCGTGACTATTATTTGAGTTTCGGCTTCCTCTACAAGCCATAAATTTTTTTAAAAGAAAAATAAATACAATGTTTTAATTTTCCATTATTTTGGTATTGAAAATTGTTTTGAAAGTGTTTTTATTATATCAATGTGTTGTATTGATATCTTGTGATTGAAATGTGTAAATTTTATGTTTCCTTTATGCATGTTTTATGTGATACGATTATGTTATGGTTTATGATATGTTTAAACCTATTCATATGAGGAATGAATTGGACTTAATACGTGACGGGTGGAGCCCGCTATAGCTCCTCGATGCATCGGTACGTATCATGAGACAAACTAGTGTCTTTTCATGAGGCCTTGACAAAATTTTATTTGTGGTCTTGGCACGAGGCCTTGGCTACATGGTTATGATAGTCTGGCATTATGCATTCCATCATTATGAAAGTGGTTATTGATATTACATGTGATTATTCGACCAGTAGAATATCCATGTGAATAAGTAATTGGCATTATTTAATTTTACTTTTTAAATATTATGTTGAAGTTCATGTTTAAAAGGCTTTTGTTTTAGTAATAAATTTCCTTAAATGTTTATGTTTATTTATGAAAGATTCCGCTATAGTTTTATCCTTTCTGAGCATCTGAGCTCACCCCTGTCAATGTTTTAATTTTTCCAGGATGTGATGAAGTATATTATGAATGAACTGCAGGGATAGTATGGGGGGATATTAAGACAAGATGTTTTTTAGTTTTTTTTACTTTACAATGTAATTTAAGACTTATGAATGTATTTAGTGTTTCCAAGACTACTAAACTAATCGGTCTTTCGAGACTTGATCTTTTGTGATTATGCCAATGTTACGCAATAATGCACCAACTCTGGGTAACTGGGGTCGGGGAGTTACAATGTAATAATCTTCAGTTCCATCATTATTTAGTACCAAACAATACTAGTATTATATGATATTAATAAATAATTTATTAAAGGAGTATTGTAATAAATAGTTGATTCTAAAATACATGATTATTATAATGTAAATAGTTATAACTTGAATGATAACATAAACATATATAATCTGAATATTGTTCTTAATATCTATACTCATACCGACTAACAAATAAAAATTTTAAAATATAAATAATTATAATATTATTATTATTGTACATTAAATAAAATTTAAATAATGAACTTAAGAACATATAATGATGATAAAAATTCCCTTATTGAAAAAAGATTTTTATAATCAAGACTAATAACAACTAATCAAAAATTTAAAATGTAACTAACTAATATAATTATATATTTATTATTAGTATAAAATGTACTATATTTGAATAAGTTTTTGAAAGATTTTATTAAATATTTCAAATTGTTTTATGGAGAAAAATCATGTTTGTGGATATCGGTAGAGAAGGATAGGATTTTTCACCCTATTTCTATTCTTAATTAATACTATATTCTTTTAAATTTCCAATAGAAATTTTTTGTTTTCATTACATATAAACCCCAACTTATTTTCTTACCCTTTATTAATTTTTGGGATTTAAATAGTTTTCTAGAATTTTTCCTCTCATTGATTAATAATTCACCTGAAATAATATTGGAATCATGAATTCTTTTCATCACTTATTTTTGGTTGGAATATATTTAATTTACTCCCATATTATTTATTTTATATCATATATTTATGGTATTTCCTAATCTCTACTTACATGATTACTTAGTACTAACTCGATTGATTTTTACTTACATACAATGATGTGAAAGGGTTTCTTATTATCTATCCTATATTATATTTTTCACCTAGTGGATTTATCCGACAGTTTTCTTTGGTTTTCATTATGAAGTATAATATTTGAGTATTCATGATTTTTCAAAATAATTTTTTTACATTCTCTATCTATTTAGAACAATTTATTTACAATTTATTTTTTATAAAATATTTTCAAATGAAAATGAAATTTATTCTTATTTTATAAAAAATATTCTTACCCTATTTTAAAGGGGTTTTCGTCTATATCAATACAATTTAATTATTCTAATGTTTCATTGGATTTATGTTTTAAGATAATCATCAATTTTGTTCCTGGTTTGATATATTTTAATGTTTTTTAAAAAATTTCATAGATCATGTATTTTATCTTTGGTGAATTGTTTAATGAAATTTTTTTCAATGTTTGCAACTAAATATGGAACACATATTCTTTGTTTTTCATTATGTTGTGGGTGGTACTAAAATTATATATCCCTCCAATTCATTGGGTGTCGTATATAACTAATTAGATGTTATTTATGGGATATGAGAGGTTATCATGGTCCATTATGTTATGTGACATGTGTCTCCACTATGTGATGATGGTCTTGGAATTAATAATTTATATACGAAAATATTTTCCTTTATTATATATGTTATTCATTTAAAAGTTATTAAAAATATTTATGCAATGATTCATGTTACTCTCTTACTTCATTGGGTATGATTTTATGATTATTCTCTCATACCTATAATCCTATTTTCTGATTACTCATTGAGGATCTTACTTATGGTTACTGATGTGGATTCAGTTTATATCTATAATGTTTTATTTTTTATTAAGAATATATGTCTGAACTCTTCTTATCCATTTATTCCCCGTGTAACAAAGACGAATATTCAATACTATACTTCAATAAGGGAGTCATGTATGACTCATATGTGGACTAAATGTATAATTTGTTATATAATAATATGTTTATATATCTAACATCCAAATACACCAAACATTTAGTTTCTAGCAGTATCATTTATTACGATATGTAATTGATCGTCACATAAAATGTTGTAATATTTATGTACGTTCTTGTTGGGAAATCTCAATAATTATTATTGAGGTATTATCTGAACAAAAAATCATAGTCTATGTTTAATGTAATAAATTCGTGTTTCATTACAATATTATAATGTCCCAAATTAATTTTAAAAAATTTATAATATGTATTTTAAAAAAATTTAATTAAATCACATATCACCACATCAAATAAACAGTATATAATTATCAATAGAAAACATAAATAAAATAAAATAACCAGAAAAAATTCAAATATTTAATCCTGAGATATACATGTATGGACATATTATATGTTAAAATTTTATAAATTAAAAATTATTTTTTTGAAATTAGATAAAATTAAAATAATTAATGTTTTTATTTAAAAATAATCTTTTTATATATAATAATTTTTATGTTAAAATATATTAACCAAATCATATTATATTATAAGATTATGAAATGAATTTAAAACATTCAAATTCCCTAATATACGAGGAGATGAAATTAACAATTTAAATGATGCACATTTTAAAAATACAATATATGTAATAAATATTTCATCCACTGATAAAATCCTCTAAACCCATTTGTGTAGAATTAAATAAATTCTTAAAATAATTGATTCAACATGAACAAGTCAATTAATAATTTATGAATTTTTCATAAAAAATATAAAATATTTCATAATTATCCTTACTTTATAACTTATAAAAACGCTATAAATAACTTATAATTTTAACATAAATATTTTACATTAAAATTATAATCATAATCCATGTGAATAAATTCTATTATTCATGGATCACATCAATCAAAAAAATTATTATTGTCCAACTCCCCATTTGAATTCAGTATAAGCCTATTTCTTAATAAATTTCAAAACCATCACATGTTTTTATTCATTATATCATTGTTTATTATGTCTAGGAATGAAGTACACAATCAATTTTGTAGAATTTTTAACTATATAAGTAAAATTAATAAGTGTCAGTAAGTGTTATATATTTTTACCATAAGGTTTTCTTGTTCAACAGGTCCTTAGTATTCCATATGATAATCTAATTATCATATAAATAATGGTAATTTTCTATTGAAATCATGGTGTGAAAAATGAGATTTCATAATTTTACATTTTATTGAATCATTTATCATAGTTATTTTTACCAAACCATGAAACCGTCTTATAAATTCTAATAAAATAAGTTTTTTTATTAAGCCATGTCATGATTTTGAAAATCGACATAAATGATGTAAATTTTGTATTTAAAATGCTAGGGCTCTAGAGACACCCCACTATTAAAATATTAATATTATATAAATAAACAAATAGATATTTATATGACACAACATATAGGTTTTAGTGGGAAAATATCTAATATAAATATAGTATAAATAGAATTTAAAATTTTTACCATAGGATCCATCCAAATTTAATTTGAATTTATTTAAGTAAATGAAGAACATTAATCATTATAATATAACATCTAAATATTCAGAAGTGATTGGGGGGTTACATAGAAGTACTCAATCATATAATTCCCTCAAGGATCGTTCAGATGATGATGAATATACATGAAAACCTTGTTAAATGTCTCTTAATATCCCTCAAAACATGGTATAAGAATCAATATGTTAGAAAAATTGGAATATGAAAGATAAACCCCCACGGAATTAGAGAGGGGGGATTTACTTAGTGGCAATGTAAAAATATATTCCTATAAGAAAAATCTTTTTAAAGCTGGCTGTAAGATAATTACCATGGTACATACTATTAATTTTTCATTGTAGCGTATATTATAGAAGATATGGAAATGGGGTACTATTATAGAATTATTATTCATCTTGAATTATCATTTGTTCTTTAAAATTAGGCCTTGAGGCCATAAAATTACCATAGGTTAACAGGGACATCATTCCATAGGTACAGATTAGGTTGTGTGTGAGTGGTGGAAATTCAGATATGTCTAAATTTCGGGAGTCCATTTAGGGTATAGTGGCGGTGTGACCAATCACTGGAAGTAGTGAATGACTACACAGAGTACCCAACATTTCAGTGAATGTAATGGTGTGGCGATAGATGTAATGATGTAGAAGGAATATATGGAAGGATTTATGGAGGAGTTTTATCAAATTAGTTTATATCACATTACACCTTCAATAGATGAAATTAATGGTCAATTATTCCTTGGGTCCTTTATGTCATGCCTTACTTCCCTCTCAACCCTTCTAAAAATAAGATTATTGAGATTTAATAAATGAAATCATGGCCTTTAGACCTGAGGATAGAGATAAAACATCATTATGTTTTATGTGGTTATATAACTCAGATTAATGAACCTTTTCACAAGGCTTAAACCACTTTATATATGATGCTAATTATAGTCCTTAGTTTCTGGATTTTGACAATGTTTTCATGGAAAAATATTATGGCACATTTGAAACATTCAGTTCAATGTTGTTAAATATTTAGAAAATTCATATAAATTTTCAAAATACATTAATATATTAATTTAATTATAATGAATTTATTTTGTTACATTTAATTGGAATAAAAATTGAAATTACATATTATATGATATTTTCAATTTTAAGAATAAAATCATAACAATTCGGTATTCATCTTTTCATGGTTTTCATTATCCTAAAGAGTAATGCAATTAATATCTCCACATTATGGGATTTTCGTAATCCATATTAAAATAAAAAATGATATCACAAAATTATTTTTTTGAATCATGTTGTGGTTATTGTTCACTATGTTAACAACGTTAAATATTTTTAAATTTTCATTATTTTTTATCAAATTTAGTGTTTTAGAATATTTTTCTTATAGAATCCTTGTTTGATATATAAATATATAGATTCACAAAATAATTTTATTATATACAATCCCTTTTGGAGTATTTATTTTCTACATTGGATTTGTAAAAATAGACTACTTAAATGTAATTTTTAAAATTATATTATGTAAATAAACCATGGAAAAATTTACTATTTCAATATACATTCTACTATTTTTTCATAATAATTTAATGAATCATAATTAAAAATTTTAAACTATAATTATGTATAATTAAAAGCTAATTTTCCTTTTATAAATTATATTGTGGAGATTTTTTTTATCAAACTTACTCTAATATGTTACAATTGAAACTCATTATAAAACTTTACTAAAGGATTTTATAAAATAAAATTGTCTATAAATTTACTATACAAATTTTTCAATTGAATTTATTCTAAACATTTACACCATAAAGGAAACATTACTCCATTAATTTATGAAAAAATTAATATACGAATTTACCAAGAAATGTTACTTTGAAAATTTACATTGAAAATTTTCTATATATTTTAATATTGTAAAATAACTAAAAAAATTAAATCTCCAAATTTAGCCCATAAATGTAAATTTAGTGACTATGCAAATTAACTCTTTAAATTTACTATTTCTATTAAATTTTCAAATCTAAAAAAAACTATGAAAAAAACTTGGAAACTTCACTAGAAAGATATAATTTGAAATTTAATTATATAAATTTTCTATAATTCAAATGTAGTCAACTATTATGAATAATTATAGAAAGAATTAAAATGTAAAATTTAATGAAAATTAATATATATATATAAACAATGAAAATTTACTATGGAAATGTGCTATGAAAGTTATCTACATAATTCTAATATGATATTTTAATAAAAATATTTTTTATCATCATTTATAAAACTATTTAAAATTAAATTTTACATTTTAATTTTAATTAAAAAATTTACTAATAAAATTTACTGTCTTAATTTATTATAAAACAATCCTATTTAAAACTTTTGTGAAATTATGAAATCAAAATTAAGTACAAAAATTTATATTGAAAAGTTCCTATGTATTATTAATACACAAATTTAACATGCTACTATGTGTATTTATTATGAAACAATGCATGAAAATTTATCTTGTGAATTTTCAAAAAAAAAACACTATAAAAATTTACCATTATATTTTTTCAATTTAGTATTAAAAAATTACCATTAAACTTTACCATGAAAATTTACTATACAAAATTTCAATGAAAAATTAAAATAATAAATAATAATAAATATTAGATTTATAGTTTATTGTTAATTTTATATAAATTTTTTAATTTTGACATTTTTCATTTAAATGTATTTTGTGGTTAAACTATGTGAGTAAATTATGAATATTTACTATTAAAATATAATTTGTTAACTTATTATGAAAATTTAGTATTTATTACTCTAAAAATTTACTGTATAAAATTAGTTGGAAAGGTCAATGTATATATTTACAAAGAAATTTGAATTTCAAAATTTACTTTATAAAATAAAAAATAGGTAATTTAATAAAATATAAAATTACTTTTTACTTCAAATATTTACTTGAAAGTTTTACTATGAACATTCATTATATAATTTAATTTAGAAAATTTATTATAAAAATTTATAATGGAAAATTTCTACAATAATTTTCAATAAATTTAAAACATAACTACAAAAATTTACCATGTTTATTTATGGTATGATTACTGTACACAATTTTATTACTTTAATTCATTTTAAACACTTACTTTTGATGTTAAAAAATGTAAATTTACGAATAAGATTTAATATGAAAATTTTCTTTGTTATCATCCTATGTAAGTATTATTTCAAATTTATGATATAAATTTTCCATGCTAAATTATTATTATATTTTAGTATGAATTTTCTTATGAAGATTTAATGTGAAAATTTTCTTTGGGATTTTTTATGGAAGTTAACTCTATAAAATTTACAATGAAAATTTTCTCACAGAGTGTACTATATAAATTTACAAATAAAATTTTCTAAAAAATTTTACTATAAATCTGTATGATAAATATTTTTAGTATGAAAATATACCATCATAATGAATTTTGAAAATTTATAGTGGTAATATTCTATGAAATTTTATTACGAAAACATACTACTAAAACATACTATAATATTTCACAACGAAATTTATTATAAATATAAACAAAAAAATATTTCTAGAAAATTAATATTATAATTTACTATGATAACTTTACATATTAATTTATGATTTTAACTATTTTAATTATCATGGAAATTTATGGTGGAAATTTTAGAGTTTTAATTAACTATTCAAATTTTTATTTTTAGATGATATATATCGACTTGAGTTTGCATTTCATTTTTTAGCAGTGTAAGTGTTCTTCTAAGATAGGTGATCCCTCTTTATTTTGAATGGGTGGTTCTATTTTATTGAGGTATTATCTCCCTATTTAATAAAGTTACATAGGATAGTTTTGAAGATTATTTCATTTTACAAGTTCTTTAATTTTTATTATATAATTGTGTCTACCATTTTTTGAAAAAAAATGGAAATGCTAATATTTATGTAATTAAAAAAATACAATATTGTCAATATAATTTTATATTGTATGCTGATTTTTTTAACCACAACTACGTGAAATAAATAGAATTTATGGAATTATAGATGCAGCAATTTTATTTATTAATGAAAGTACTCGAAGTTTTACCATAAGTGCTCTCTTTTATTGTATATTCCTTGAACACATAAGAAATTTCAAATCAAATCAAAAAATAGTTTCCCATATTCATGTTTTTATAGGAAGAATCAGAGATTATATCCGTGAAATGGTGTAGTAATTTTGTTTTCTCCCGCTAAAATTGTTAGTATATACCATGAGGGTATATATAATTTTTTATAGACCATTATTATAGGATGGGTTATAGCTGGTAGTTTGTGATTTATGAATATGATTTGGGTTTTCTATATAAATTATATAGGTTTTAATTGAATGTTTTTATTTATGTGTCTATAGTACCAGTAATTTTATATATCATTTTATTTCCTTAAAAGATTATAAATAACTCATGTAATTTATTATTTTAGGTTAAATTGTAATTTTAGTTTTCTACAATGTCCTCTGTTATTCAACCAACTTTTATAATGAAGAATTAAACCTTTTTTTACAAAGAAACCAATTAGAGTTTGATCACGTGTTAAAATTTTTCTATATTTAGAATGGAAATTTTTTCCTAAGAATATATGTGATGAAAACTCCATAAAATAGTTTAAAAACTCTTCAAAATTCCTTATTTATTAAATAATTTATTTTTTCAAGAAATTTAATATTTAATAAGTAAGTGATATAATTTATTTTAAATTTCCAAAATTAAAAACAATGTAAAAATACTTACATTGAATGTTTTTAGAAGAATAAACTAACTACATAAACAAAAAATATTGAATAAGATTATGTCAATTATTTTATAAATTATATAAGTAACCATACCAAATGGTTTAAAATTTGAAATGGTTCTCCATGGAAGGGATTCATGGGACAAACTATTTTAGTAATGTTTCAATAGGGGACAATGGAAGTGTTTTTTAAATAACAAAAAGGATAAAATGTGAGAAAATAAAAATTAAGAATCAAATGGTATGAGAAAATAAAATGTTTGTGCACATAAGTATATCAAACCAATATAAAAAATGAAACTTAACCTTGATACTCATAACCAATTGATAAGGGAAATTCTCCCCAATTTTCATATCCAAAATATATAACAAATTAAATAAACAATAGCTATATAAAAGTTGAATCATTCTATAACATGCATCAGGTAAATCCAAGTCTACATACATATGTAGTGTGTATGTACATGAGGAGAAAATATTCACAGTAACATTCCACCACATGTTCAATGTGGATCCATTTTAAAATAGACAATAAAATGGTAGTTTGAACTAAAAGTATGAAAGTAAAAAAAATTATGAAGAAAATGATATATGTTTGTATATTACTACCTCCCACTTTAAATGAAGAACAATTTTTTATGTAAACTACTAATATACAATTAAATAATTTAATGTTTGAATGTAAGAAAATAATGAATACAAATTTTATCAATGGATCATGAGAGACTACATATGTTACTAAGGGAATGTAATTCTAGGATCCTCATAGTCAATATCAAAATCATATACATATATTCTACTCATCCGTTCATAATCCTAAATTAGTGATGAATTCCAAAGATTGTGTGTAATACAAACTAATAAGAAAATTTCAGCTGGAATTAACAAGATCCTGATCTAGAATTAGTCATTCCTATAGAGTTTCTAATATACATTACAGTAGAAACTATAAAGTACATAATCTAAAATAATTGTTATACATGCCCATATATCCCCTCTTACCCATATGAGGCATTCCCATGAAATTATCCATGATCAGAGTTATCAATACAGGTAATGAAATATCAAAATCACCTCACAACTCATCTTTGAACACCATATAAATAAGTAACCCCATTACACAGCCACCCATAATCTATTAATAAAATAGTTTCATGTATAAGAATTTTATAACAAACGGGTTCTATAATATCAAGAGTTAAATTATGTTGTCATAACACATTGAATGTAACGAACACAACTTTATCACTCTAAATAATTCATAAAATCAATTCATAAATTCATTAAAATTCCTATCCAATGATTTGAGGAAAATAAGTTCCATTTTTTCATAATAAAACATCATTGTAATTTATTTAGACATCATGTGTGTTGTAATAATGTATACCATAATTTATTGATTTTAGATTTCACAGTCACCATATGTCAAAAACCAACATGGGTCAACCCTGAACCGATCACTCGAGTAGGTCCACGACATGAACCGAGAGGCATTCCCAATCCTCCCAGGCTGGCGACAAGTTCCATGGCATCAATAGAAGACAAGTGGGAATGATTCGAACAATAAAAATAAATAAAGTAGTAGAAAAATATAACAATTCAAAGTAAATAAATGACCTTAAAATAAAAGAACAACCAATAAAACACACTATCATGGTCTCGACCAAAACATCTTGTGACTCCGAGAGTCACTCACACGTCCACAACTAACTCCAGCCCACAGTGAGCAAGTTCGATCCAAACCTGAAGAAAAACTAAAAACAACAAAACAATAAATGTGTGAGTATTAAAACTCAGTAGGCATTCCCAACAACTATTCCCAATGCACTACCTTTAAATAAATAATTTACCAATTTCAGGTTTGAACTAAATTATATAAAATAATAGTTTCCACAAACACTTTCTTTTCTAAAACAAGTATCAGTCCATTTCTTTTTTTTACTTTATAAAAAATTTTAATGTTTGAATGAAATTGGTACATTTCATTTTAAAACATTTTCTATGAACAATTTATAAATCCAAAATACAGTTATTAACTAAAAGGAAAACCACACATAACACACAAAACACACCAAGGGAAATGGAAAAACTGGCACACAGGGGCCAAAACCCAAACTAGACCTCTCAATCGTCTGCACACAAAAATAAACACTAAATTAAACATGGGTCGAACTTAGGAGCTCGTGAACAATCCAGAACGTACAATGCATGTGACTCATCCTGAAAGCATGCTCTAACTCAATGACGTCATAACACCCTAATGCTCAGTATAGACCTTCATGGACAAACTGAGTGGCCCAATCCTCATAGCAGCAATAACTTAGTATTCCCCTGCTACGACGCCACTAGCTAGTGCGTAATCTAAACTAGGGAAGCAATCGTTCTCAGAAGATTCCCTCACTATGCCAAGTTACCATGTCAACATGCATAATAAAAGGGAAATGGGTGAGTTTTCAAATTCAATAATGTAGCACAGATATCACACAAAACTCACGCAATCAACATACAACAAAGATCACCCCTAATTCACCCCAAAGATATTTTTCCAAAATAATTAATTTTTTTAAAGTTACAAACATGCCTTCATTAATTTTGAAGAATAACCAAATTTCTCATGAAAACCCAAAACACTCATTCACACTTCAGAATAAATCCTTTATAATTTAAGCCAAAACTACAGTAGAAATTCCATGAATTATGTTTAAAGGCCAAATGGGTATTCTTTCACGACTGAGTGTCCGTTCATCAATAAAATATTTCAAGTGTCATGTATAAAATAAACGGATCTTTTTACACAAAATAATCATTTAAAAATTAATTATCTTATATCATTTCCCATTTATTAAAATTAAAAAAAACATCTAGAAATTAATAAAATATAAATTTATAGGTGAATGGAGTGGGGGACATACCTCAAATTGTAGCTCGAACACAATGACGTGACACGCCTCGCATAGGCGCGCAAGCACGTGCAGACCGATGATCGCGATAACGCAGGGTTACCCTTCCAACGCACTGAAACAAAAGTAAAATAATCTAAAACATATAAATATTGGCATGAAAAAAACCTGAAAATTAAACATCACAAAAATAACTACAAAAAAACATAAACATTAATTTAAAATAATCAAAAAAGAGACAACGCATACCTCACCTAAAACCAATGCAAGCGAAATGACGAAAACCAAAAACACTCACCTTAGGTGGCGGACGCTCGTAGCGCACCCTATCAAGAATGAGGTGTGAGACTAGTCACAAGAACAGAGGACGAAGGGTGTGCGGATGGGCGATGCAAAGCTGCCCACACGAGAAGGGCAGCGGCTCCCGCTGGAAGGGTCGGTAAGGGCAGTTCACACTAAAGGTGTCCATGAGTTGGTTGAGGTGAAAGGAGGCGTGGACAGGGTGGTGAAAGCTGGGTGGGTTGTGCGCAGACAGCAGGTTCTGTAGGGGTGTTGTGCATGGTAGGAGAGCCAAGCGGTTGGTGGCCGAGTAAGGCCTGCTATAGGGCCAGTCATAGGAGGCTGTGTCGGATGCATGTGATAGAGAGGGGAGGGCGGTTGGAAGATGACTGGATGGGGGAGGTCATGCTGGATGATGCAGAGTAGCAGCAGGCGATGAGGTTACTCAGGAGATGCTATGGGGAAGGAGGAGCCGCTGGGGCTGGATCGCAACAGGGGGCGGCAGAGGGCTTGCGACAGGGCGGTTGGGTAGGGCGCGCGACAAAGGGATCCAACCCGGAGGAGGGGGCGGCTGGGATGAGGCCGGACCAAGGTAGTAGGAGGGTGGTGTGGGGTCTTGGATGAGCAGGGAGGCGGTTCTAGAATGGGAGCGTGGGGTGAAGGCGCAGCGCAGGAGGAGGGTGAGTAGGGTCGACTGGGGAGGGGGAGGCCACTCTAGGCAGAGGTCGGCAGCCGGGTGCACCATCGAGGGTGATCCAGAGACGGCGAAGGGCTGGTTGAGGCTGGCGGAGGTCTGGATGTGGTGAGGCAGATAAGATAGGAGGGGCAAGGAGGCCTGGCCGCTAGGGTTGTCGGCAGGCCGGGACGTGGGCGAGCGACTGTAGGCGAGGCGGCAACATGAGGGGCGTAGATGGGCTGCAGGAGTGCAGGAGGTTGTGGAGGCCGCGCCATGCAGTACAGGAGGAGGGATGCATGAGGGGAATGGGCGCAGAGGCTGGAACATGGGGAAGGCAAAGAAGGCAGGAGCAGATGCAGGGCAGTGGAGGGGAGAAGCAGGGGAGAGGGAACAAATGCGTGGAAAAAAAGAGAAAGAAAAAAGAAAAGAAAAGAAAAGTGAAGAAGAAAATAAATAGAATAATATAAAATAAAATAAACAGAAAAAGTAAATAAATAATAATATATACAGGATAATAATAATAATAATAATCTAAAAACAATAATCTAATAATAATAATAATATTATAATAATAATAATAATAATATAATAATAATAATAATAATAATAATAATAATAATAATCAGTCAACCACTCAGTTTCCAGGACCGAACACACGGTCGCTACTAGTGGTGCGGTGACCACACACCCACTGGGACCGAATACGTGGTGACCGCTAGTAGTGCGATGATTGCACACTAGCCCGAAACCCACCAAAAACATCAAAGATCAAAAAAAATCAAACCTGGACCCAAACCCACCTCTGTCCAAAGTCGCGGGACTGAGAAAATAATAAAAAAAACAACCGTCCGCGATCAGGGTGTTACAATTATCCCCACCAGAGACACTTTCTGCCCCCAGAAAGTCACCTAGCCAACAATTTACACATCTTGAGTTCATGCCCTGACAAAATCATAGTGAACCGAGGGTCTCAGGGTGACCATTCCCAACAAACGTCACACCCAACCAAGTCAAGGAAGCCATTACCTGAGACTAAGGGGAGAACTAGAGAGAGTTCTCCCCACCTAAAGAATTAACTAATACAGAAACCCTTGAAATCTGAACAACCGCCCCTCCCCCCTGGGGGGGGGGGCAACATGAGAACCAAACTCATTCATTTTCCCTACATGGACCGAACAATATACCTGAGACTTTAACGGGATTCTTGTTATGAAACAACCCAGCAACTTGAGGATGAGAAATTAACACAACACCTTTCATCAGTTTCACAAAACCAAAATTCCCCTAACGAACACAGATGAGGCCAACTCAAAATGATAACGGGTCCATTTGCTCATGGGCCCCACACTCTTCAATGAAACCAGACAATTTAGAAACCACACTAAGAGCAGATAAAGCCACTTCGATTGTGGTAGAACAAGCTCATCACACCACCACAACAAGGATAAGCATACGATAATGATGAGAATAGAAAAAGGAAGTTTTGGATACATTGATCCCAAATATGAAAACATTATCCAGACCGAGATTCCACACACCCTCAAAACCCCCCCAACTGTGCGCAAGCTTCACCCCCAACTGTGCGCAAGCTTCACCCCCAACTGTGCGCTAGCTTCAAAGGGATGAAACATGATGACATAGAATGTCTGAACATGCCATACTAGTGGTGCACAAGAGAGCAGTCCTGTAACGACCCGAAATTTTAAATAAATCTTGTTTCTTAATTTTATGTGTTATTTTATTTTTATACTCAACAAAAATGTTTCATTTGATAACATGAGTATAATTAAAATGATACTGTTGGGTTTTGACTGTTATTTGACCATTGGTCAATATGCCCGCTGAAAACTAAACGTTTTGACTATTGTCTCTAAATACAAGCAATCTTGGTTAATTAATATAGAAAGAAGATTTGATGGCCTCACCCAGTAGTCTTGGACCGATCAAATCCCATCTAACAGAACTTGGGAAGAAGGTAGCACCACTGGGCTTTGCTCTGGACCAAACCCAAGCTGAACTTCATCGTGTGAAGCTAGAACGGGATCGCCTTTGTGAGAAGTTGAAACGGATAGAAATTACTACTCATGCGATGTTGGCTGAGCCTCCCTCATATTCTCTCACCTTAGCACACCTTACACTTAGGTCCTATGCTGGTGTGATAAGGGGCTATGTAAGGAGACCGTAACTGCCTTGTGTAATCCTTTGTTTTAAAAAAAAATTGGGATTTCTTCTTATAATGAAGTTTATGAATTTTCAAATGTCCGGATAAATATAGTATGCACATTTTTGATGAATTTTAGAGAAATGATATTTTAAAAATGTTTATGTAAACCTTAAATAAATAAAAATGTGTAATGATTTTCAAAAAATGGTATTCTACAATTATGTCCAGTATAAAATTTCGAGTCTAATAAGATCAACTTGATTTTTGATGAATAGTAAATTATGAATAGTGATTTTACGCTTAGGATTTGTAATGTGACCAAATGGATTAGTAATTTCATTCAAAGAAAGTTTTAATATAATTTAGACACCTAGATTATGTAATGATATTCAATAAAATGGGTAAATAACAGTTTCATAAATTATTATTCAAGTATTAGTTTTTTTCGGGTGAATAGTTTTTTTAATTAAAAATTAAATTAAAAATATTTAGAAAATTATTTTTATAAAATGGATTTCATTTTTGAACTCAGAGCATTGATATTATGTTAAGGTAATTTTTGGGGATTTTTCTGAAAAAAATGAATTTTTGGTGAATAGTGTGTTTATTTAAAAAATGAATTAAAAATATTTAGAAAATTATTTTTATAAAACAGAGTTCATTTTTGAAATCAGAGCATTGATATTTGGTTAATGTGAAATTTTGGGATTTTTCTGAGAAAGTTGAATTTTCAGTGAATAGTAAAAATACAGTTTTAGGGTTTCGGTATGTTTGATGACATCATAACCATTTTCATGATGATGTCATGAGATATTTTAAGTGATGGTCGACTAAAGAGGATTAATTATTGTGTGTGGGTCCCCATGTGGCCTAACTCTATGGGAAGTACCATGGGAGGGCCCATGCTTTTGAGAAAACCACCTTTGAGGTGTCCCTTGGCCATTAATGCCTTGTCCCCTCACTTTCCCTATAAATACCAATCCCTCCTCTCGTCTTTTCGACTCCAAATACATCCTCAACGAAGTTCTGGTCTTCTTACCTCCCAAGGAGTCCTCCCAAGGTGCCCCCAAGCCCTCAAGGTCCCAACCATTGAGTTTTAAGAGTTACATTTTAAGGTAAGGGATCCGACCTCTCTCTTTCTTTTTAAGTAATCTCTTTTATGTCATTCCTTTTATGCTCCATGTTCTTATGTTGGAGTATGTTATTTTATATTCATTATACTGTCCTTTTTATGTTCATATGATGAGAGAACCCCTTTTACTCTCATCATTTCATTTTATGAAAGTTTAAGTGGCGCCGTTAGGCTGCCGAAATTTTTGTAACAGATTCTTTCACCCTTCTCATTTTCAAGTTCTATTTTCTTGTCAAGTCTTTCAAGTTCCTTTTTATTATGTTGGGGTATGATCTCTATATCTATCATACTGATCTTTTATGATCATATTATTAGAGACCCCATTTGATCTCTTCAATTCAGTATTTTGAAGTTTTAAGTGGCGTCGTTAGGCTGCCGAATTTTTAAGTGGTTCTTTACCCTTCTCGTTTTGAAGTTCTACTTTCATGTCAATTATTTCAAGTTACTTTTTGTTATGTTGGGGTATGATCTCTATATCTATCATACTGTTCTTTTATGACAATATTATAAGAGACCCCATTTTATCTCTTCAATTCAGTATTTTGAAGTTTTAAGTGGCGTCGTTAGGCTGCCGAATTTTTAAGTGGCCCTGGCACCTTTCTCCCTTTTCAAAGTTCTAATTCCATGTCATGTCTTGAAAGTTCCTTTTTATTATGTTGGGGTATGATCTCTATATCTATCATACTGATCTTTTATGTTCATATGATGAGAGACTCTATTTTATCTCATCAATTCATTTTTTGGTTGACGTTTATGTAACGCCATTAGGCTGCCGAATTTTCATAAGAGAAATCTTATTTTTGTCTTCCTTTCATGTTCTTCATTTCATATGGTATATTTTAAAATTTCATTACCATGTTATTAAATCCCTTATATTATGTCCCTCTACTGTTTTATGGGTCATTTATGAATGTTTGACCCATGTCCCTCTCTTTTCAATGTTTTCTAAAAACCTTGTAACATAGCCGTTATGCTGCAGAATTTTCGTCTCAAAATGTCTCTCTCTTTTTCTAAAGATATTTTATTTCATTAAGTGAATACTAAAAGCTCTACCTTCTATATGGGTATTCACATATATTCCAAAATGATCTATTTTAAATTCTTGTATTTACATAAATGAATCCTGCTTTCCCCTTTCATGGGTTTAAAGTGACATAAAGATCATGCCTTTAAAGTAGTTTTTAAAACGTTATTATTATGAAATGAAACCCATTTATTTTATGATATATGGGTTGTTTATGAAATGATTGATGATGATATATGTGGATCACATGATAATAAAGACATGTCAAGGGTGCGCTCAGATAGCGCTCCAATACATTGGGTAAAGACTTAATCTCTAGAGATGACTTTTTAGACTGATACCTTGGTGAATAACCTTGGTAATTTTTAATGAAACCTTGGGGATGGACCTTGGTGAAATGAAATGATTGTCAATATTAAATGTTACAGCCACATCTTCAAGTTATGGAAAATTTTATTTTTATTATGATATGCCTCATGATTTCATTCTCATTCATTAAAGTTTATTTCATGACTTTATTGATGTATCTCAAGTTCATATGTTAAATGTTTCGCTTGTATCCCTCACTGGGACTTCTACTCACCCTTTCTTTTGATGTATGTCCCCAGGTTATGAGATGCCGTAATGAACCTAGGATGAACTTAAGGAGAAGCCTTTCAAGTGTTTTAGAAGAATGTTTTATGTTGTTTTCATGTATTATGTTCCTGGTTTCCAAGACACTAAACCTTAAAGATCCTCAGTTTTGTGTAATGTAATGAACGTTTATGTTATAAAAAGGCAGGATGCTATAGTTGGTATCAAAGGACGGTTTAGTTATTTGTGGAAATTAGGATATGAAAACTTTAGGAAGAAACCTATAGAAAAGTTTAAATATAGGAAATCTTCCAGATATTTTGGTGAGTATTGAGTAAGGGGTTGCCAAGCAAATACATCCCTGTCTGGATATGACCAGGTAGAGGTGGCTCTGGCACAGATGTACATAGGGGTAAAACCTGAAAATACCGCTTTGAGCTAGACTCGAACGGGAACTGGTACATGACAACGGGCCTTGCTGCACTCTTGGTTACGACACTCCTGGGGGATATGCTTCGGTAAATTCATAAGCTTAGTATGAACCATTATTAAAGGAACAAAGATAAAATAAAATAACGATTCACATAAGAATATATGATCATGGATAACCTAGTTTGAAACCTAAGGGATCACAAGTTAGGGTATACTTTTCTTCTACAAGTTATCCTTATATGCTTTAAGCTCCTTTTCATGATTATTGGTTAAGTATTTAAGCCTCTAATTATACTTTCTTCTCTTAGTTAATGGTGGGAAATGGAAGAACGTGTCCCAACAACCAATGTGATAGGAAATGCGGTGATTGCCGTATTAATATGACATAGATGATTAGGGGATTAAAAGATGATTATTATTTTGGAAGACGTTCACTATTTTGGGGACCCTATATGATCGAGGTAAATAGATTACTACGGTATTTTTCATTGAGGATTAAGGTTGACTTATACTTTGAAGAATCGATGAATTTAAGGCGGAGTTATAGTAATTTAGGTTACTTATGGAAATGATTAACCTATCTTGGGGTAAATATGTTTAGGTTAGTTACTTTTTTTATAAGATGTTATGAGTG
Source organism: Viscum album (assembly GCA_963277665.1). Taxonomy (NCBI): domain Eukaryota; kingdom Viridiplantae; phylum Streptophyta; class Magnoliopsida; order Santalales; family Viscaceae; genus Viscum; species Viscum album. The sequence goes on along the minus strand of OY728143.1, from coordinate 1,702,845,704 downwards.
GTTGATGTTTTATGGAGATGAATGATAAAGTTTACCTTAGAAGACTATGTTATCAAATCTTTCTTGTATTTGGGTTTCAATCTTAGTTTGGTTTATTTTGAGGATTTTTAAGGACAGTTATTTACGGAATGGTCTATGATGAACTCTAGTTAGTACCATGGAACTTTGAAGATTTAAAAGTAGTTTCCATTCCTATGGGATTATTTCTTTTTTGAATAGTTGTTTTACCTTACCCTTTTTGTTTTTGGGATAATGTTTAAAGATAGATGAAATAGATGGTTAATCTTTTGTGGATTATGTGATTCTTTAGAAGATGATTCTTGTGTTTTGATGAGACCAAGTGTTTTTGAATGCTCATCGTTTGGAGAAAAGATTATTTTTGGGTAGAAACTTATTAAAGGATGAAACTCTACATGAAGGTAGGTATATTTTCTTATGTTTTTGTTCTATGTAGTAAAAGAATTCCTCTAAATTATGAAAAGAAACGTAAAACAAAAATGTTGTTGGTTTACGTTTCCTACTAGGTAATCAAAGACCGTTTACACACATCATAAGTTTGGGATTTTCTTATGGTTAACTTTCTCCTAATCATGTTCTCTATCACTCTCCCTCAGAACTTGACCCTTTGTTTTCTCCTCCATGTCCATGTTTTCCTACATGGAATCCTAGTGTGGGTTAACTTGGGTGACCTTTGTAATTCCCTTTATTTCTTTTAAAGTAATAGTTTTACTGACTCCTTTTCCGATGTGGGACTTTCAATGAAATTTCAAAACCCAATTTTAAAAATTGCGAGGACGCAATTTCTTTAAGGGGGGAAGATTGTAACGACCCAAAATTTTAAATAAATCTTGTTTCCTAATTTTATGTGTTATTTTATTTTATTTTTATACTCAACAAAAATGTTTCATTTGATAACATGAGTATAATTAAAATGAGACTGTTGGGTTTTGACTGTTATTTGACCATTGGTCAATATGACCGCTGGAAACTAAATGTTTTGACTATTGTCTCTAAATACAAGCAATATTGGTTAATTAATATAGAAAGAAGATTTGATGGCCTCACCCAGTAGTCTTGGACCGATCGAAGCCCATCTAACAGAACTTGGGAAGGAGGTAGCACCACTGGGCTTTACTCTGGACCAAACCCAAGCTGAACTTCATCGTGTTAAGCTAGAACGGGATCGCCTTCACGAGAAGTTGAAACTGATAGAAATTACTACTCGTGTGATGTTGGCCGAGCCTCCCTCAGATTCTCTCACCTTAGCACACCTTACACTTAGGTCCTATGCTGGTGTGATAAGGGGCTATGTAAGGAGACCGTAACTGCCTTGTGTAATCCTTTTTTTTAAATAAAAATTGGGATTTCTTCTTATAATGAAGTTTATGAATTTTAAAATGTCCGGATAAATATAGTATGCATATTTTTGATGAATTTTAGAGAAATGATATTATAAAAATGTTTATGTAAAACTTAAATAAATAAAAGTGTGTAATGATTTTCAAAAAATGTTCTTCTACAATTATGTTCAGTATGAAATTTTGAGTCTAATAAGATCAACTTGATTTTTGATGAATAACAAATTATGAATAGTGATTTTACGCTTAGGATTAGTAATGTGACCAAATGGATTAGTAATTTCATTCAAAGAAAGTTTTAATATAATTTAGACACCTAGATTAAGTAATGAGATTCAATAAAATGGGTAAATAACAGTTTCATAAATTATTATTCAAGTATTAGTTTTTTTCAGGTGAATAGTTTTTTTTAATTAAAAATTAAATTAAATATATTTAGAAAATTATTTTTATAAAATGGATTTCATTTTTGAACTCAGAGCATCGATATTATGTTAAGGTAAATTTTGGTGATTTTTCTGAAACAAATGAATTTTCGGTAAATAGTGTGTTTATTTAAAAAATGAATTAAAAATATTTAGAAAATTATTTTTATAAAATAGAGTTCATTTTTGAAATCAGATCATTGAAATTTGGTTAATGTGAAGTTTTGGGATTTTTCTGAGAAAGTTGAATTTTCAGTGAATAGTAAAAATACAGTTTTAGGGTTTCGGTATGTTTGATGACATCATACCTGTGTCAGGATGATGTCATGAGATATTTTAAGGTATGGTCGACTAAAGAGGATGAATTATTGTGTTTGGGTACCCATGTGGCCTAACTCTATGGGAAGTACCATGGGAGGGCCCATGCTTTTGAGAAAACCACCTTTGAGGTGTCCCTTTGCCATTAATGCCTTGTCCCCTCACTTTCCCTATAAATACCAAGCCCTCCTCTCATCTTTTCGACTCCAAAACCATCCTTAACGAAGTTATGGTCTCCTTACCTACCAAGGAGTCCTCCCAAGGTGCCCCAAGCCCTCAAGGTCCCAACCATTGAGTTTTAAGAGTTACGTTTTAAGGTAAGGGATCCGACCTCTCTCTTTCTTTTCAAGTAATCTCTTTTATGTCATTCCTTTTATGCTCCATGTTCTTATGTTGGAGGATGTTCTTTTATATTAATTATAATTTCCTTTTTATGTTCATATGATGAGAGACTCCCTCTTACTCTCATCATTTCATTTTATGAAAGTTTAAGTGGCGCCGTTAGGCTGCCGAAATTTTTATAACAGATTCTTTCACCCTTCTCATTTTCAAGTTCTATTTTCTTGTCAAGTATTTCAAGTTCCTTTTTATTATGTTGGGGTATTATCTCTATATCTATCATACTGATATTTTATGATCATATTATGAGAGACCCATTTTTTATCTCTTCAATTCAGTATTTTGAAGTTTTAAGTGGCGTCGTTAGGCTGCCGAATTTTTAAGTGGTTCTTCACCCTTCTCGTTTTGAAGTTCTATTTTCATGTCAATTATTTCAAGTTCCTTTTTGTTATGTTGAGGTATGATCTATATATCTATCATACTGATCTTTTATAACAATATTATGAGATACCCCATTTGATCTCTTCAATTCTGTATTTTGAAGTTTTAAGTGGCGTCGTTAGGCTGTAGAATTTTTAAGTGGTCTCTGCACCTTTCTCACTTTTCAAAGTTCTAATTCCATGTCAAGTCATGCAAGTTCCTTTTTATTATGTTGGGGTATGATCTCTAAATCTATCACACTTATCTTTTATGTTCATATGATGAGAGACCCTATTTGATCTCATCAATTCATTTTTTGGTTGAAGTTTATGTAACGTCATTAGGCTGCCGAGTTTTCATAATAGAAATCTTATTTTTGTCTTCCTTTCATGTTCTTCATTTCATATGGTATATTTTCAAATTTCATTACCATGGTCCTAAATCCCTTATATTCTATCCCTCTACTATTTTATGGGTCATTTATGAATGTTTGACCCATGTCCCCTCTCTTTTCAATGTTTTCTAAAAACCTTGTAACATAGCCGTTATGCTGCAGAATTTTCATCTCAAAATGTCTCTCTCTTTTTCTAAAGATATTTTATTTTATTAAGTGAATACTCAAATCTCTACCTTCTATATGGGTATTCTCATATATGCCAAAATGTTCTATTTTAAATTCTGGGATTTACATAAATGAAACCCACTTTCCCTTTTCGTGGGTTTAAAGTGACATAAAGATCGTGTCTTTAAAGTAGTTTTTAAAACGTTATTATTATGAAATGAAACCCATTTCTTTTATGCTATATGGGTTGTTTATTAAATGATTGATGATGATATATGTGGCTCACATGATAATAAATACATGTCAAGGGTGCGCCCAGATAGCGCTCCAATGCATTGGGTAAAGACTTAATCTCTAGAGATGACTTTTTAGACTGATACCTTGGTGAATAACCTTGGTAATTTTTAACGACACCTTGGGGATGGACCTTGGTGAAATGAAATTATTGTCAATATTAAATGTTGCAGCCACATCTTCAAGTTATGGAAAATTTTATTTTTATTATGATATGCCTCATGATTTCATTCTCATTACTTAAAGTTATTTTCATGACTTTATTGATGTATCTCAAGTTCATATGTTAAATGTTTTGCTTGTTTCCCTTACTGGCCCATCTGCTCACCATTTCTTTTGATGTATGTCCCCAGGTTATGAGATGCCGTAATGAACCTAGGATGAACTTAAGGAGAAGCCTTTAATGTGTTTAAGAAGAATGTTTCATGTTGTTTTCATGTATTATGTTCCTGGTTTCCAAGACACTAAAACTTAAAGATCCTCAGTTTTGTGTAATGTAATGAAAATTTATGTTATAAAAAGGCAGGATGCTATAAGTCCAACAAACTAGGAGATGTTACTGATGATGATGGTTTCTTGGAGACAGGTTCCACGAGCCCACACTCCTTGCAAGAGGGGGAACCTTCGCGGAAGTCGACCACCATTAATAACATCCAAAACACTAATGATGATGAGACATCTCATCATTACTAGTACAAAACTGAACCCTCAAATAACTCTGGGATGGTACAAACCTTAACTACCCTGGGAGTTCCCAACAACCCAGAGACACACTATCATTCTGAACTATACAGCTACCTTTAACAGACTTCGATTACCTGGATAAGCAAGCAACACACAAATGATCTGGGAACTAGGCATAACTCAGTTACAACTTTTGGAGGCTTTCTGGGCAGTATACTCATAACAACACGATAAACACCATCAACACTGGAATCAAGACAAAACTCAATCAAAGAAGCAACACAATCCAAGGGAAACTATGCCATATACAAAACATATACAAACACAAGCAAAAAATCACTACCATTTTTGACACACGCTCACATCAACCGAGTTCAAAATGAAACACAACACACTATAAACCATCTAAATGAGGAACTAGTGTATGTGCCTAACCTGGAGACATGGTGGTGAGCCATGCCCCATGTAAGGAATAACACTAAGAGGACCTTAAACTGGGAACTAGGACTCCCCATGGGTCACCATCCCTTGTGAGGCCACAAGGTGAACCGATATTCCTTCATTGTCATCCCTCAATCCAAAACAACCAAAGACAAGAGACTCAAGTCATGGACTAACCCTGGTAACTTAGGTCTCATCATGAGCGGTGGTGATCAGGCACCGACCCGTAACATACCTCCAAAACCCAGACAGTCCTAACCTTTTTCTACCAGACATCCCAAATAACAAGGGCCTCCTTTGATACTATTTTGTCAAAGACCAACCTGGGTCAACCCTGAACCGATCACCTGATCCGGTCCACGACATGACCCAAGAGGTGTTCCCGATCCTCCCGGCCTGGTGACAAGCGCCAGGGCATCAATAGAGGGTAACTAGGAACAATTTCTCCCAATAAAAATAAATAAAGCAGCTGAAAAATAGAACAACACAAAGTAAATAAATGACACTGAAAAGAAAGAACGACAAAAAAAAACACTAACTTGGTCATGCCCAAAACTCCTCATGACTCCGAGAGTCACTCACCAGTCCACAAACAACTCTCGTCCACATCAAGCAAGCTTGAGCCAAACCTGCAGAAAAACCAAAAACAGGAAAACACTATAGGCATGAGTATTAAAACTCTGTAGGCATGCCCAACAACTATTCCCATTTTACTCCCTTTAAATAATGAATTTACCAATTTCAGGTTTGAACTAAATTATATAAAGTATTATTTTCCACACACACTTTCATTTCAAAAAAAGTATCAGTTCATTTCTTATTTTTTAATTTAAAAAAAGTTTAATGTTTGAAAGGAATAGGTACATTTCATTTTAAAACATTTTATGCGAACAATTTAGAAATCCAAACTTCAGTTATTAACCAAAAGGAAAACCACACATAACACACAACACACACCAATGGCAATGGAAAAAGGGGCACGCATGGGCCTGCAACTGAACTAGACCTCTCAATTGTCTGCACACACAAATAAACACTAAAGGAATCATGGGTTGAACCTAGGATCTCATGAACAATGTAGAATGTACGATACATGTGTCTCATCCTGAAAGCATGCTCTAGCTCGATGACGTCAAAACGCCTTAATGATCATTATAGACATTCATTTCCTAATCGAGGGGCCCAATCCCCATAGCAGTAGTAACATAGTATTCCCCTACAATGAGGCCACTGGACAGTGCATAATATAAACTAGTGCTACAATCGTTTGTAGAAAATTCACTCACTATGCCAGGTTCCCATGTCAACACGCATAATAAAAAGGAAAGGGTTGAGTTAGCAAAGTCAATCAAGTAGCAGAGATATCACACACAACTCACGCAATCATCTTACACCAAAGATCACCCGTGAGTCATCCCAAATAGAGTTTTCCAAAATAATTTATTTTTATTGAAGTTCCAAATGGGCCTTCACCAATTTTAAAGAAAAACCTCATTTCTCAAGAAAACCCAAAACACTCGTTCACGCTTTAGAAGAAATCATTTATCATTTAAACCAAAAATACATTTTATATTCCATGAATTGTGTTTAACATCCAAATGGTCATTATTTAATGACTGAGTGTCTATTCATCAATAAAATATTTCAAGTGTCGTGTATAAAATAAACGGATCTTTTTACACAAAAAAATAATTTAAGAATTAATTATCTTATATCATTTCCCATTTATTAAAATCAATAAAAACATAAAGTAACTAATAAAATCTAAATTTAAATGTGAATGTAGTGGGGGACCTACTTCAATTTGTAGCTCAAACATGATGATGTGACACCCCTCGCTTAGGCACACAAGCACGTGCAGACTGATGATCGCGGTAATGTGGGATTACCCTTCCAACATGCTAATACAAAAGTAAAATAATCTAGAACAGAGAATCATTGGCCCGAAAAGAATTCGACAATTAAACATCGAAAAAATAACTAAAAACAAACATAAATATTAATTTAAAATAATCAAAAAAAGAGAGAGCGCATACCACACCTGAAACCAAATGCATGAGAAATGGTGTGAACCCAAACTACTTGCCTTCGGCGATGGATGCTTGTCGTGTGACCAATCGGGAATGAGGTGTGTGACTGGTCATGAGAACAGAGGCTGAAGGCCGTGCGAACGTGCTGTGTAAATCATCCCACACTGAAAGGGCAGCGGCTCCCGCTGTAAGGGTTGGGTAAGGGTGGTGTTCACTGAAGGCATCTGTGAGTTGGTTGAGGTGAAAGGGGGAATGGCCAAGGTGGTGAAAGTTGGGTGGGTGGCACACAGATAGCAGGTGCAACAGGGGTGATGTGTAGGGCAGGAGAGCTAGGCGGTCGGTGGACGTAGTAAGCCCGGCTGTAGGGCTGTTCATAGGAGGCTGCGCCGGATGCACAAGATAATGAGGGGAGGGAGGTCTAATGTTGAATGGACAGGGGAGGTCATGCTGGATGAAGAGAAGCAGTAGGAGGTGATGAGGTAACTCGGGAGATGCTACAATGAAGGAGGATTTGCTGAGGCTAGATCACAGTAGGGGGCTGTGGAGGGCGCACGACAGAGGCAGCCAACCTGGGGCAGGGGGCAGTTGGGATGAGTCCAGACCGAAGTAGAAGGAGGGTGGCACAAGGTCTCAGATGAGTAGGGAGGTGGTTATAGAATGGGAGCATGGGGTGAAGGCACAACACATGAGGAGGGTGAGTAGGGTCAGATGGGGAGGGGGAGGCCACAATAGGCGGAGTCCGGGAGCCGAGAGTGCCGTCGAGTGTGAGCCAGATTCGGCGGAGGGATGGTGGAGTCTGGCGGAGGTCTGGATGTGGGTGAGGCAGGGAAGGCAGGAGGGGGCAGGGAGGCCTGGCCAATGGGGCTGTCGGCAGGCCGAGAGACGGGCGAGCGGCTGGAGGCGAGGCAGCTGCATGAGGGGCGGAGGCGGGTTGCAGGAGCGCAGGAGGTTGGGGAGGCCGTGCTAGGTGGTACAAGAGGAGGGATGCATGAGGGGTGTGGGGCGTAGAGGCCGGGACATGGGCGAGGTGGAGAAGGCAAGAGCAGATACGGGGCGGCGGAGGGGAGAAACATGGTAGAGGGAACAAACACATGAAAAAAAAGAGAAAGAATAAAAAAATAATATCAAAGTGAAGAAGAAAATAAATAGGATAAAATAAAATAAAATAAACAGAAAACGTGAATAAATAATAATATATAAAGGATAATAATAATAATAATAATAATAATAATAATCTAATAATAATAATAATAATAATAACAATAATCTAAAAAAAAATATAATAACAACAACAATAATAATAATAATAATAATTATTATTATTATCGGTCTACCGTGCAGTCTCTAAGACGGAAAACACGTTCGCTACTAGTGGTGCGGTGACCGCGCTCCCACCCAGACCGAATGTGCGGAGACCACTAGCAGTGCGATGAATGCATGCTAGCCCGAAACCCACTGAAAACATCAACGCTTAAAAAAAATTCAAACCTGGACCCAAACCCAACTCTGTCCAAAGGCACAGGGCCGAGAAAATAATAAAACAATAGGCATCCGTGGTCGGGGTGTGACACCATATCATAAGAAAACTAAATCCAAAAAATAACATATTCATCAAATTATCATCATAGGTATTTATTATCTATGAAATTTTATAAATGAACCCATTAAAAACAATACAATATTCATGGTTTTCATAAAATAATAGAGTTAAATAGATTATCCTATTATAATTCAATGAATCAAATAAAAAATTATGTAATTCAATTAATAGAGATGAATATGTTCCTTATAAGATGATATTATTCCTTAAAATTTAATATCCTAAAAAATGTAGTGTATATAACCATAGGTCATAATGTTATTTCTCTGGAAGGATGATAAGTATAATATGATATAAATGAAGTGAGTATGGATATTAATTCCACTTACATGAATGATGTAATCTATTTAGAAGAATAATCTTCAAGGGAGAACCATGGTTAGAGAAGAACCAAGGGATCAATGTCTAGGATCTCCTTCATTAAATGAGAATAAAAAATTTAATAATTTTTTAAAATTGAATTTTAAAAGATAAAAATATTCATTTATTTTATAAAATTATTAATTGTTTCTGTTAAAAGGGTCATTACTCATGCTATAACCATGTATTAGTAATAGAATTTTATTTTTATCTTTCATGGTTATAGTAGTTGTGCACTCAAGCCATGAGTTTTATATAGTCTTAAAAAAATAGAAAAATTACATTTCATAAATAAAAATATAAGTATTAATAAATAAATGATAAAATTATTATAATAAATTCAAATCATGTGTGTCACAGTAATCTTTAATATATTACATTCTTTATAAGTAATGTTCTCAATAATTCCATTTACAAATGAAAAGATGAATCTATTTCCCCAGAATCTAATATATACTCTCCCATGTCCTCAAAGAGTCAATTTTTGATAACTTAAATCATGAAAATGAAAAATAATCATTCTATATGAAGCCTAACTCTAAAAATTAAGAATATATAGTTTTTTTTTCACTACCAATGTATCAGTATGGCTCCATCAGGAATGGGGATGGAAAGCGTGCAGGGGGCTCGGGGACCATCGACAGGGTGTCTTACGAATCTGAGACTACCACAAGGACAGTTGATCACCATGACAAACTGCAAATGAAATCTGAAGAGGTGATGTCGGTGATGGAGGATGCTCTTCAGCATCATGTGGAAGGACCTATTATTGGTTGGAACTGCCTGGAGGCCATTGATTCGGATAAAAATATGGATCTCCTCATCCACTCGAGTGAGGAGATGAAGGAGGATTTCCTGGGGATTAAGGCGACAAAGGAAGAAGTTAATCAAATGATGAGCATATATCTTCGATCAGAAGGTACCAAAGAGCAGGAGGAGTGGATTCACAGGCAAAACCGTATTTTGGTTAGAGGCTTTAACATGGATAAAATTAGCAAAGAAGAGTATATGCAAGCTTGGGAGTACTTGGAAACTTATTATGAAGCATTCTTAGAAGATGATCCTAGTGGCCAGGTATTCCCCTGGAAACCAGCTAGAGAAGTTGAGTACATTTGTCTCAATTTAGTATGTAACAAGTTAGTTGTCTCTTTTGATGTTGGATCTATAGCTCTATGAGGGTTCTCACTTTCCCTTTAATAGTGTTGGAAAATAAAAAAAGTAAATTTATATGGATGTATCAGTATCAAATTTTATCTCTTCCCAATTATAAAATAGAGAAGGATTGTGATGAAAATTAATATTACACTAGAAGTATGTTGTGAATTCATGTTATCTCAGCTGGTTAGGCTTACATTTATGTGATATTACTATGTCATTCAATAATTTCTAATGGTCCCTACTATATCTATATCTACATAGCTTACTTCCCCATCCATATATGTCTTAGTCGAAAAGACACCTACAAGGATATCTAATCGTCATATGGTGGATATGAATTTCAATTGATTTTTCTAAATTTATTGAATAATCATATTTATCTCTAAGAAAATGATGATTCCCAGTAAATATATCTAAAAAATGTCAACATTAAAATTTTTATATCGAAATAGTCAACTATATAATTCTTGGAATAGAGTAATACTTATTTATTATTGGTAGTTATTGTTATATGAAAAAACAATAAAATATATATGAAAATCCTAGAATTTTTAAATTAAAATACAATAGAATAAAAAATACCTTCTAAAATTTTGATTACTCACTCCAATTGAACATTAGTTTGAGGAATATATAGCCTCTTAAGTTTCCTTTTTATCCCATATCCACTTGAATTCATTTCCCATATCATGTGGTTATATGAGTGTCTCTATTATAATTGACGACTAAATTCACCCTGTGATATTTTATAAAATAATGTTTATATAAAACATTATTTACTTCTATATTATTATTATCATTAATCAGAAGAAAATGTGTTAATTTGGACTGAAGATAAATAATCACTAAAAAAACATTCTTCTGATTTGGTGTCTAAGGTAATATGAAGATGAAATTGTTATATATATCATATGATTTACATGTTATAATTGAATAAGGATGAATGGTTACTATGAGTTTTTGGTCCTTTACTTTTATTAATTAAATGTGATTGATAAAGTCAAATAATCATCAATGTCCCTCTATAGTGCATCTATTCCACTTAATTTATTAGTTTTTTTAACTATATATCTCCTCATTATTTATTTTAATTTTTTTTTAATATTTAATAAATTATATAATAAAATAATGATTCTAATTGTATGTTTTAATAATATTATTAATTGTTGAGATTACATTTTTAAATGAATTGAATTGTTCAATAGAATTTGACATTATGATTATAGTTGACTGGAAAATGATTTTGGTTCTCCTGATATTTTACCTCGAGGATGACATATTAATTTGGAACCCATGATTATTATTTCTATATAATGGATGATTTATTGAAGGTTTATATTACATATAGAAAAAAAAGATACAATCTTGAGGAGATATTTCTGCCAATTAATTCTCGTAAAATCCCAAGTTTTAAGAAAGAAACATTATGTTCAATAACATACATGATACGTTTTATCAAGCTTAAATGAAAAACTAAATATTATTATTTAAATATTACCATTATAACCTAGCCTTCGGAATGATAGGAATAAATAGTATCAACTGAATTATGAAAATATGGTTTACACATGAATCAATACTGATTCACTAGTTACCAAATTTATTATAAATGAAAATAAAAACCAATTGAAAATTAATGATGTGTTTTTATGAAAACCTATTTAAAAATAGAATAATTATTTTTATAAAAAAATATCACTCTTTATGGATTTTCATTTAATAAAAAATATGTGTTATATATTAAATGTTATGTTTTAAATTTATCATATATGATTTCAAGATATGATATAAGAAGAAACTAAATTTTTCGGATAAAAGAGGTATTTTTCTAAAAATGCAGTTTTACTGCCTTTTGATGGAGAAACCTTCTTAAATTTAGTTTTTTACACCTTTATATTTTCTATTTGAAAAAAACTTATTCTTTAGAATTGGTACATAAAAATTTACTTTGAATTAATTTTTGATATTTTTCTTATAACTATCATGTTTTGATGAATAGTAAAAATACGCTAAATTTTAATTGAAAACAACTATTTACATCAAGATACTATATAAGGTTATAAAATATTATTTAATGATTTTAAAGTATAAATAGAATATATTTTTATCATTTATTATGATTTGGTCATTATAAGTAATTTCACATTGAAATAGGACATAAACACATGTCAATATTTTGGTAGTTTTTACTTCTTAAAAACTCATTTTCTGGTTTTGAAAAAGGAAATTAATTATAAATTAATTTATAAAATTCCTATGTTTTGAATTTAAAAAAATTAATTCAATATTTTTAATCAAAAGGTCCAAATTTTATAAATTGGTTCCTTTTATTTTTGGACATTATGAATAGTGAATTCAGTAATTGTTTTTATTTATCTTGGTTAAACTGTAACTCAGGTATATAAGGGAAATCAAATAATATTATATTAATATAAAAATACCCTAAAACTTATCCCAATCCTATTGGATGAGATATTTCCACCCATGATCATCCTTACTCTAAATGTTTGGTAGTTAGGATCCACTTGGGTGTGAAAATGACATTTTATAATTTTTAATTTAAAGAAAAGTGAAATATAACATAAACATGTATCTTTTAATAAAGTAATTTTAATATAGTGTTATATAACTAATATCTATGACTATAAATAGTAACTATACGCCTAAAAATATTTCCTACATCATGATAATTTATTTATAATTTATTTGAAATTATATAAATTAATTTACTTGTGACACAATAATGATGAAGTGATTAGTTTATTAACGACTGATTAAAATAAATGATATTATAAATATTAAAATAAATGTAATTTGATCATTTTGATTCCATCCAAAAATTTTAAGGATGATTATGAAATTTTAGCTATGATTTAATTTTTTTTGAACGAATAAAGTTCTTACGACTTTAACAAAAATCAGTTACTAAATAGTGTCTAAATTGACATAAATGATTTTTTTAAAACAAATATTATTCTATTAAATAATATAATAGTACTAAAAATATAATATTCTGAAAATATAGTTATATAATGTTACATATGTCATTAATTATCCACTTGTGGTTCGATTTTCATTTTATATTAAATATAGTAACCGCATATTATCAAATTTCAAGAACACATGGTAAGAGTTAATGTTTTTAGCTAAGGGATAAAGCTATAAAATAAGGTTAATTTTGAGACCTAAACTTATCCAAAACCTATTGGTTTAGTGGGTTTAGACCCATATGCATATTATCTTTTAATTATTACACTTTGGACTAATTATATTAAAATTTCAATTTTTGATAAAATAATATTTCAAGACATTCGTAATGTGCCCCTCCTCCCTATTATAAATGGATACCACCTCTACCCACTTACTCACACCTCTCAAGAACCTTTATGCACCCAAATTCTACTCAAATAATCTAAAAAATCCTTTTATTTCTTCTAGAAGCCTTTTATTGGGAATAAAAAGATTCAATAAATCCTTTTGGCACAAATCAAAAGAAGTTACCCGATTCAGAGGTAACGTCTTCTCTTATGTTCCGTTCCATTATTTTTCTTCTCTACTCACATTTCTATTATAATTATCTGATTAACTAAAAACAATAGTATGAAAAATATACAAGGATGTTTTTATGAGAAGGATTATAACTACACTTTCACACAACTCTTTTTAATGGATAAGGTGAACTACTGCCTCACAAAACAATGATTCTTCAATTTTCTCCTTCCACCTATCATTGTGGCCATTATGATGGAAATGTATTTATATATGATATATATTATATTTATTTTGTCTCTATTATTCTATAATTTGTATTTATAATAAACCTTATGCATTCCATGATGTGTAGATATGATAATTTCATTGGTGGAAATGTGGGTAACAGCCCCCCTCAAATTGATATGACTCGTTCATGCTATACATGGAAACGTATAAAGGATGGATTTATTAAATCTACGAGACATAAATGAAATAAATATAATACTGGTATTATAATATAAATTTACATCATTTTATTATTATTCTTTTAATATGACAATTAAATGAAAGTAGTGTTCATGTGTACGTATGGCCTACTGTCTCCATGAATGGTGCATTTCATTTCTTATTTAAAAATAGTACAAAAAATATAATTAAATAAATACTAGATATATTTGATATTTAAATCATGAATAATATTTTTGAGATGATTGAATCTAACCACATAGATAATTAACATCAAAATGAGTTCATTTTTTGACTAAAATATTGAATATCGACAAAACGACTGATATGAACTTAAATAATTATGTAATTTTTATTACATTATATTAATTAATATAAAATGAATTATAAACTTGAAAAAGAATTTTAATCATGTATAAATTAAACTAATCTTATTATTTAGAAATTTAATGACTGAATGAGACATGTTGTATACTTGGTAATGGAACTTCTTAACCTAATTTTCATTCATTTGGATAATCTTATACTTCTTGATTATGTCATTCTATGATTATGTGAGAATAAATTTTAATATAATATATTCTATTTATAATTTATTTATGTGTATTTATAGTGAGTATAAAAAATATGTAACACCCCAAGCTTCCACGGTACATTTCCCTTGGAATAATGGAATAACTTGCATTGTACGCAACTTCGAGATTCTAACACACCGCGACCAATCAAACTAGCCGTTATAAATAGTAATACCCATTTTTTGAAATTTAATAAATTTTATTTTTCAAAATGGACTTCAATTTTTAATTCTGAATATCAAAAATAGCATAGGGTAAATTTTTGGTATTTAACTGAAAACATTCAATTTTTGATGAATATTGAAAAACACTGCGTTATTAGTTAAAATCGACTTCTTATTTAAATAATTATTTATTTCATTTAAATTTATTTTAGGTAAAAATAGATAAATAATACTTATATAAGTTCAATGTAATTCATTGGAGTCATTTTATAATAAGTTTAGATATATATAAAAAATTAATTGAACTTTTTACCGTCTTTTACCCACCTCCTAGGAGAAATTGCAAATTTGCATAAAACATAATTTTACTGCTTTTGTGAATTGAATTTCAAAAATCTAAGAGACACGTTTGACATCCTTAAGTAAAATGTGGTTCATTGAGAAGAATATAATTTTGGGTGAATAGTAACTTTTAACTTTTATTTTCCACAATTAAAAGTAAATAGGACAATTAAAGGTAAGAATGATATTATTATTACCCTGACACATTTCCTAATTCTATTGGATAAGTTTAATCCAACCAAATACAACCTTAGGAATAAAATAAGATCTTTTTGGTTCACTTGGATTAGATTAGGACATTTATTATTATTTAATTCAATGAAGAGTTAAAAGTGTTAAATTCAAGTTTTAATAACTAAAACATTTTTAATTTAGAGTTATACATAAGATAAATTCGACTATAAATATTCATTATAAATATAAAAATATTTCCTACATAATTTTAATTTATTTATAATTTTTAGACATTAAATAATTAAATATATATATGACACAATGATGATGCAGAAATTACCTTATTAATGAAAAATAAAAATTATTGATATTATAAATATCCAAATAAATATAATTTGAGACTTTTGATGAATCTAACTAATTTTATAGGTTAATATGACATGTTAGGGTTGATTAAATGAATTTTTTTCAAAGTAATCATGCTGTTATGACTCTAACAAAAACAAAGTACCAAATAGTGTCAAAATTGACATAAAAGAGTTTTTAAAAAAATATTATATTATTAATTGTTATAATATTCCTAAAAATCTAAGGATCTTCCAAATTACTTAGATAAGGATAAATATATTAATGCTGAACCACTTGGAGGTCTCTTGGCTTGTTATAGTAAGTTTGTTAACCATATAATATGAAAATACAAAAGAGACATGGTAAATGTCAAACTATTTAACTAAGAGTTAAATCTAAAAGATAATGTTAATATGATGACCTAAACCAATCTAAAACCTATTGGTTGAGAGGTTTTGAACCCATCCCTACCTTATCATCAAAATAAATCATTATTGATTAATTATAAACAGAAAATGATTTTATTATAAAATAATATTTCAATCTTTTTGTAAGGTGCCCCTCACCCCTATTATAAAAGAGCACTCCCCCTTCTCTCAAATTCACACCTTAAAAGCCTTTTGGCTCGGCCAAAAACTGCCGAAATGTCCTCTAAAATATCCCCAATTAATCATATAGAACTTTATTTTATTATAAAGCCTACCTAAGGATCCCTTTTTATCAAATCAAAAGGAAGAACCTGATGAAGAGGTAAATATTAAATCACATGCTTCAAGTTCATTTATTCTACCACTTCCTCTTTATTTGTTTCTTCCATTCCAAAATACTAAATCCAGTATCTTTTATATATTTTGATGTTATTATAAAAATTCTACAACCATATCCATTATTCTATCCATCATATGAATGACAAATTCACTATACGTGCGTATGTACGGCTTACCATCTCCATGTCGTGGTATAGTTGTTATTCAATACATTATTTTTTGGATGTGTATAATAATGATATATAATTGATTTAAATAATAAATATAACATGTTAATTATTATTTATATATTATATACCATCGATTTATATATTATTTTTATATCAAAAGAATGATATTGTTGCTCATGCGTACGTACGGATTATCGTCTCCACGAACGCGATGATATTCATTTTCCCATCATAACTATTCAAGAATAATTTTCATTTTATCAATAAAAATAATGATTAAGAACATAATATCATTCTATATATGAATGAAATACATCCTATCTATAACAAATATGGCTTATTTAACAAAACATATAATGGAAAACGAATCAGTTAACACCTGAAACATTGATAATAATAAAATATTATTAACAAAGAAATATTAGAAGATCATGCATGATATCATATTTATGTATATGGTTATTGTATAATTTAATAACAATGATTTAACTATTATACTTAAGGTTGACATAACCTCGACCAAGGAAAAGTACAAGGTAAGAGTAAATTTCACAATCTCTTTACTTATTAGAGGTTGTTTATATGTAAGTAATCTACTGGGACTTCTTTATCATCCACATCTATGTTTCTTATAAATATATTTGAAAACGTTTTTACTATTTCATATAATATGGTTTAAATTAATTTATACTCTTATTTGACCTTATATGATTTGAAATGAATCTTTCTGTCATTTTTCAAATAAGGTACTTTATGACCTTTTCGACACAATTAAGGTAAGAATGATTTTTAACTTATACGATGGGTGCGACTATTTTACACCATTATAAAATCTTCGAAGATTCCATTAAAATATTATAAGAATATTTTCAAAATAAATGTTTTCTTTTATAATTATGTGACTTTAAATGACTTCAAAAAAAGAAAGCGATATTTCTATCACATAGTTTTGATTCCATCTATGTCAACATCCTTTGATGGATTTTAAAATTATTTGAAGTTGATTTATCATAATTCAAATATTCTATATTGTATTGAAGGTTTTGTGATATGTTTGAATATGGATCTGTTATTTTTATACCATTCATGGTTTATGGATAAAGTGTTGACATTTTGTATGATAGTTTTAATATGAATGTTTATGTTATATTTAAACCTTTTCGTATGAGGAATGCATTGGACTTAGTAAGTGACTGGTGGAGCTCGCTATAGCTTCTCAATGCATTGGTAGGTCTAATGAGACAAACTAGTGTCTTGGCGTAAGGCCTTCCCAAAATATTATTTGTAGTCTTGGGACAAGGCCTTAACTATGTGGTTTTGAAGTCTGGGATTTTACATTCCATCATTATAAAATTTGCTATTGACATTGAATGGGGTTATTCGACTAGTAGAATATCCATTTGAGTAAGTAAATGGATTTTTTTGATTTATATTTTCCATATTATGATAAAATTTAAGTTTAAAAGGCTTTTGTTTTAGTCTTATACATTGACTTAAATGTTTATTCTTATTTATGAATGTTTCTGTTATATTTTTATCCTTAATGAGCATTTGAGCTCACCCCTTTCTATGTTTTATTATTACCAGGATACGAAGAAGTATATTAAGGCGAACCTATAAGGATAGTCTAAGGCATATTAGTGTGTTCTTTGGGGACAATGTTGTTGTATTTTTTTATTTTATAATATAATGTAAACCTTATGAATGTTTCTAGTACTTCCAAGGATACTAAACTAATCAGTCTTTCGAGACATGATCTTTTGTGATCATGAAAATGTTATGTAATAATCCACCGACTCTGGGTAAATGTGGTTGGGGCATTATAGTTGGTATTAGAGGAATTTTAGTACAACACATAGATGCTATATTTAGAAAAACATTGATCAGATAACATTACACTAAGATAGACTTTGAGGATTAGTATAAAAGAAATTGCTAGAGTTTTGGTAAAGTATATATTTTGTGGGTTTTCCATGCAATACATCCCTGTCTAGATATGAGCACGTAGAGGTGGATTTGGCACAGATGTACCTAGGGGTAAACCTAAAAACACCACTTTGAGCTAGACTCGAACGGGAACTGGTGCACGACAACGGGCCTTGCTGCACTCTTGGTTACGACACTCCAGTGGGATATGCTTAGGATAATTCACATTTTCTTTACAAACCATTATGAAAGATTTATGAGTATGTACCGCCTCAATGAAAACATTTTTATGATTATGGACTATATCCATAAAATTTTTAATTTATGCTAAGTGTTTTACATGTTTGGAATTATGTATTTCGATTAATAAACTAATCTAATTTATGCCATTGTTTAGAAATGGAACCTAGTTGAAGGAATGGAAAATGTATCAATGCATGTAATCCATGTAGGTATTTCTCTCCTACTCAAGATAATTATAGTGGATCTAGTGATGAAATTGGTGTTGATCAACTTATCATCGCACTAGGACAACTCACTCAGGTTATGAATAATTACCTTACCTGTATGGAGCACCCTGATCCACAACGTGGAGGATCAATTTTAGATTACTTCATGAAGAAAAAACGACCAAAATTCAATAGGACTACAAATCCATTTGTAGCTAATCAATGTATAAGTTCCTTAGAGAAAACATTTCATGCTCTGGGAAGTAGTGAAAGGGAAAATGTTTTCATGGTAGTTTATCGCCGCACGGGAGATATAGATCAATGGTGGTCGTTGATTCAAAACATAAAGGAAGATGATGAAGTATCAAATAAGGAATGAAGGGATTTTATAGAGATCTTCATAGAAAAATACATTCCTTGTGACCATCGAGCAGATTTGGAAAGACAATTTCTGAATATGAGACAAAAGGAGGATGAGAATGTCACAAAGTATGAAGCTAACATTACAAGGTTAGTGAGGCTTGTAGCATATTATATACGTAACACAAGGAGTAAGATTAATCGAATCTTTTATGGGTTAAAACCATTTCTCCATCGAGCATTAGTCTCAAAATACTTCTTATCGTACGAAGATATATTATCATGTGCTATCAATATAGAAATGGAATTCTCTATGTCTTATGACTTTAAAGAAAATAAAGAGAAAAAGATATTTTCTGAAAACTATGGAAATGTAAATATGGGGAATAAGGGAAAATTTGAGTATACATCATGCGGTAAATGTTGGAAGAAATGCCCTGGTACATGCCTAAAAAGAATGGGAGTCTATTAAAAATGTGGTGAAAAAGTCCACCAGGCTCGTGATTGCAAGGGGAAGAAAGAGGATTTCAATGTTGAATGCTAAAATTGTAGAGAAAGGGGGAATTATGAAAATTAATGTCCTATCATTCAGGGAAACATACCTCAGAAAAGTCCAAGGGATCAAGGATGATCTTATGCGATCACTACTGCTGAGGTTGAAGCTCTGAAAGATGTAGTGGTAGGTAATTTAATAGTTTTCTCAAGTTTAGCCAATGCTTTATTTGATTATGGATCATCGCATTGTTTTATATCATCCCAGTTTGCTATGAAAATTAGATATTTCTAATTTGATTTAATAAGAGAGTTATAAGTCCAAACATCTAAGGGATGTATCCTTGCAACAAAATTTTGTGAATCAGTCCCCATTAGGGCATATAAATGTTCCTTATCTATTGATCTCATCATCATACCCATGATTTAATTTTATATAATTATTGGTATGGATTGGATTTTAGACCATGGTATGAAAATTTATTATAAGAAGAAGGTGGTTATAATTTTTTATTATGATAAGGAGTACCTTATCTTTTGAGCAGAAATGTCACCACCTGATTCTTATCTAGATCCACCCCGGTAGCTCAACTAAATTCAATTATTGGGGAGGAATAAAATAAAATAACTATGGGTGAGGAAAAGAATGTTCAAATAGAGGATGTACCTATTTTTCATGAATACATTGATGTTTTTCAAGAGGATTTACCTAGACATCCTCTATAATGAGAAATTGAGTTTTCCATTGACTTAATTCCTGGTTCAAGGCCCATATCAAAGACCCAATATAGAATGGCCACTGTGGAATTAGTGGAACTAAAGAAAAAACTAGAGGAATTGAGAAATAAGGGATTTATTCACCCTACTGTTTCTCCATGGGGAGTACCTATTCTTTTTTTTAGAAGAAAGATGGATCTATAAGGTTGTGAATTGACTATAGGGAGATAAATTCTATAACAACAGAGAACAAGTATCCTCTACCTTGAATAGATGATTTATTTGACAAAATTCATGTAGATCAATATTTTTCAAATATTTACCTTCGATTTGGATATCATCAGTTGTGTGTGAAGAAGGAGGAAATTCTGAAAACAACATTTCAAACCAGGTACGAGCATTACAAGTTTACAGTAATGTCTTTTGGGATGACTAATTCACCCTCTATTTTAATGGATCAAATGAATAGAGTTTTCAAGGAATATCTTGATGTCTTTGTAGTGGTATTTTTTGATGAAATTTTTTTATACTCCAAAAGCTACGGAGATCATGAAAATTCATTGTGCATTATTCTAAAGACTCTTAGAATAAATGAATTATATGGGATGTTTAGCAAGTTTGATTTATGGCTTTAGGAGATTTCTTTTTTTGGCTATATTGTCTCTAAGGACAGAATCTCTATTGATCCTTTTAAGACAAAGGCAATGCTAGAATGTCCTGCATCAACATGTATAAATGAGGTATGCAGTTTTATTTGTTTAGTAGGTTATTATCGGTGTTTTGTCCAGAATTTTTCCTGATTGGCTAACCCATTAACCAAGCTCACACGTAAATGGGTTAAATTTTTTTGGAAAAAAGAGTTAGAAGAATTATTTTATTAACTAAAGATAATATTAATCAATGCTCATATCCTGTCTCAACCATCTGGGAATGATGGGTTAATTGTTTATAGTGATTATTCAAAGAAAGGAATTGGTTGTGTCCTTATGCATAATGATAGAGTTATTGAATATGCATCACGACAGCTAAAATTCTTGAACAAAACAATCCTACTCATGATCTAGAGTTAGCAGCTATAATATTTACTTTGAAGATATGGAGACACTATGTCTATGGTGAAAAATGTGAGATATATACCGATCAGAAGAGTTTGAAGTTTATTTTATCACTGAAGGAACTCAATATGAGGTAAAGGCGAGGGAATGAACTATTCAAAGATTATTATTGCACTATATGCTACCACCCTAGGAAGGAAAAGAAGGTGGTAGATGCTTTGAGAAGAAAGGATCATGGAGTTCTGAATAAGATGATAGTTGAAAGGGATCCTTTGTACATGGATCTAGTAAAAATGGATCTGGGAATAATCATGGAAGGTGAAACATCGATACTTTTTCAAATGTTTTGGAAACCATATTTACTAGAAAGGATAAAAATTTCTCAGGCTGATGATGCAGAGTTTCAAAAGAAAATTAAAGCTGTGATCAATTTGAGATTGATCGACTTCGTATATGAACATGGGATTTTGAAATTTGGGAAAAGAATTTGTGTTCCTGATATATGTGATCTGAAAAGGGAATTGTTGGTTGATTCACATATCTCCAATTTCTATATACACCATGGTAGCACTAAGATGTATAGAGGTTTGAAAGAACATTTTCTGTGGGACAACATGAAGAGAGAGATTGCTGATTTTGTGTCGGGATGTATGGTTTGTCAACAAGTGAAAGCTGTAAGACAACATCCTAGAGGATTCATGCAACCTATTCCCATACCTGAGTGAAAATGGGATAATATTACAATGGAAATTTTTATGGGGCTACCGAAGACTCCAAGAAGAAATGACGCAATATCGATCATTGTTTATCATCTTACCAAGTCAGCATATTTTCTCTCTATAAGAGAAGATTTACCACTTGAACGTTTAACAAGACTATATATTAATGAAGTTGTAATACTTCAGGTTCTAACCTTATCGATTGTTTCTGATCGTGATCCCCATTTTACATCAAGATTTGGGAAAAGTCTACAGAAGGGATTGGATACTGAACTTCATTTGAGCACTACCTACCACAGTCAAACTGATGGATAATCAGAACGGACTATTCAAACATTAGAAGACATGTTAAGATCTTAATCACTTGAATTTCTAGGTATGTGGGATTAGTATTTACCTATGGGAGAATTTTATTATAACAATATATTCCATTAAAGTATTCATATGGCACCATATGAAGTGTTATATAGAAAGAGATATCGCACACCAACTTGTTGGTACGATGTTGGTGAAAGAAAACTCGTAGGCCCAAAACTTGTTGAGCAATCAATGGAAAAGGTGAATATTATCCCAACCCACATCAAAGCATCTCAAAGTAGGAAAAATAGCTATGACGATAATCGAAGGAAGGATTTGTAATTTCAAGTCGGAGATCATGTTTTCATGAGGGTATCTCCATGTAAGTGTGTTATAAGTTTTGATAAAAGGGGTAAATTGAGTCCCAGGTACATTGGACCTTTCAAAATTTTATAACGAATTGGAGCTGTAGCTTACCATTTGGCTATTCCACCAAGTCTCTCCAATGTTCATGATGTGTTCCACGTATCACTATTGAGAAAATACATGTCGGACCCAACACATGTACTCACCTATGAAGAAATAGAACTGGAACCCAATCTGTGTTATTGCGAAGAGCCTATCAGAATTATTGATACTAGAGAACAAGTCACAAGAAACCGGACGACTCATCTGGTAAACATTTTATGGAGAAACCATAAGATGAAAGAGGCAATGAGGGAACCTGAGGAACTTATGATGAAGAACCACCCGAGTCTTTTTATGCGGCAGTATTATAGAAATTTTGAGGAAAAAATTATTTTAAGTATGGAAGAAAGTAAAACCCCAAGCTTCCACGGTATAAAGCAATAGCTTGCATTGTACGCAACTTTGAGAATCTGACACACCACGACCAACCAAACTTGCCATTATGAATATTAATACCCACTTTTTGAAATTTTATAAATTTTATTTTTCAAAATCGACTTCATTTTTGAATTAAGAATATCGAAATTAGCTTAGGGTGACTTTTTGGTATTTTTCTAAAAACATTCAATATTTGATGAATATTGAAAAACACAGCATTATTAGTTAAAACCAACTTTTTATTTAAATAATTATTTATTTTATTTAAATTTATTTTAGGAAAAAATAGATACATAATACTTATATAAGTTCTATGTAATTCATTGGATTCATTTTATAATATGTTTAGATATATAAAAATTTTATTGAACTGTTTACCGTCTTTTACCCACCCCATAGGAGAAAATGTAAATTTGCATAAAACATAATTTTACCGATTATGTGAATTGAATTTAAAAAATCATAGAGACATGGTTGATATCAGTAATTAAAATGTGGTTCAATGAGATGAAAATAATTTTTGGTGAATAGTAACCTTTAACTTTTATTTACCATGGTTAAAAGTAAATAGGACAATTAAAGGCAAAGATGATATCATTATTACACTAACGCATGTCCTAATTCTATTAGATATGTGTAATTCGACCAAAAACAACCTTAGGAATAAAATATGATCCTTTAGGTACACTTGGATTAGATTAGGACATTTAGTATTATTTACTTCAATGAATAGTTAAAAGTGTTAAATTCAAGTTTTCATAACTAAATCATTTTTAATATAATGTTATACATAAGATACATTCGAATATAAATATTCATTATAAATATAAAAATATTTCCTACATAATTGTATTTTATTTATAATTTTTAGACATTTAATAGTTAAATTAATATATGACACAATTATGATGTAGTAATTAACTTATTAATGAAAAATTAAAATAATTAATATTATAAATATCCAAATAAATATAATTTGAGACTTTTGATGAATTTAAATAATTTCCTAGGTTAATATTACATGTTATAATTGATTAAATTAATTTTTTTCGAAGTAATCATGCTGGTGTGACTTTAACAAAAACAAAATACCAAATAGTGTCAAAAATAGCATTAAAGTGTTTTTAAAACAAATATTATATTATTAATTGATATAATATTCCTAAAAATATAAGGTTCATCCAAATGACATATATAATATTATATAAATTATTAATGAACCACTTGGGGTTCTCTTAGATTTTTATAGTAATTTTATTAACCATATAATATAAAAATAAAAAGAGACATGGTAAATGTCAAACTATATAAATAAGAGTCAAATATAAAAGATAAGGTTAATATGATGACACAAACCTGTCTAAAACCTATTGGTTGAGTGGTTTTTGACCCATAACCACCTTAGCCTCTACATAAATCATTTTGGAACCATTATAAACCAAAAAATATTTTATTATAAAATAATATTTCAATCTTTTCCTATGGTGCCCCTCACCCCTCTTATAAAAGGGAAATTCCCCATATCTCATATTCACACCATAAAATCCATTTTTATTGTCCCAACCCTGCCCAAATATCCTATCAACTATCCAAACTTCATCCTAGAGGCCTTATTTTGATCAGAAATCAAACTGAAGGATCTCTTTTGATCAAATAAAAAGGAAGAAGCCGAAGAGGAGGTAAATATTTCATCACCTCTTTCATGTTCTTTTCTTCCTCCACTTCCTCTTTATTTTTTGTTTCCATTCTAAAATAATAAATCTAGTATATTCTATATACTGTGATGTTAATATAAATATGTTATAACCATATCCATCATTCTATCCATCATATTAATGACAAAGTCATGATACATACGTACGTACGACTTACCATCTCCACATCGTGGTGTAGTTGTTATTCAATACATTATTTTTTTGGATGGGTATAATAACGATATATAATTGATTTCAATAATATATATAAAATTCTAATGATTCTTTATATGATATACCATCTACTTATATATGATCTTAATATCAAAATAATGATATTGTCGCTCGTGCGTACATTCGGATTACCGTCTCCACAGACATGATGAGATTCATTTACCCATCATAACCATTCCAGAATAATTTTCATTTGATAATTAAAAATAATGATTATGAACTTAATATCATTTTGGATATGAATCAAATACATCCTATCCATAAAAAACATGGCTTATGTAACAAAACAAATAAAGGAAAACCAATCAGTTAACACCTGAAATGACGGTAAAACTACAATATTATTAACAGAGAAATATTAGAAGATCATATATGATATCATATTTATGTATATGGTTATTTTATAATTTAATAACAATGATTTAACTATTATATAGGATTTTAATGTACCCTCTACCAAGGAAAAGTACAAGCTAAGGGTTAATTTCAAAATCTCTTTACTTATTCGAGGTTGTTTATATGTAAGTAATCTACTAGGACTTCTTTATCTTCCACATCCATGTTTCTTAAAAATGTTTTTCAAATAAAATTTACTATTTCTTATAATATGGGTTAAATTAATTGATACCCTTATTTTACCTTATATTTTTTGAAAATAATCTTTCCGTCCTTTTCTAAACAAGGTACTTTATGACCTTTTCAAGAAAATTAAGGTAATTTTTTTTAACTTATACAGTGAGGGAAGCTATTTTACCCCTTTATAAAATCTTCAAAACATCCATTACATGCTTATAATAATATTTTCAAAATAAATTCTTTCTTTTATAATTATGTGACATTAAATTATTTCAAAAAAAGAAGGTTATATTTCTCTCAAATAGTTTTGATTTCATCTATATCAACATCCTTTGATAGATTTTAAACTTGTTTGAAGTTTCATTATTATGATACAAATATTCCATATTGTATTGAATGTTTTGTGATATGTTTGACTATGGATGTGTTATTTTTATACCATTCATGATTTATGGATAAAGTATTAACATTTCGTATGCTAGTTTTAATACAAATATTTATGTTATATTCAAACCTTTTAATATGAGGAATGCATTGGACTTAGTAAGTGACGTCAGAAGCCTGCTATAGCTCCTCGATGCATCTGTAGGTAAAATGGGACAAAATAGTGTCTTGGAACATGCCCTCAACAAAATCTGATTTGTAGTCTTGGCACAAGGACATGACTATGTGGTTATAACGTCTGACATTATGCATTCCATCATTATGAAATTGGCTATTGATATTGCATGTGATTATTTGACTAGTAGAATATCCATGTGAGTAATTAAATGGAATTATTTGGATTTATATTTTCCATAATATGATGAAATTTAATTTTAAAAGGATTTTGTTTTAGCCTTATACATTGCCTTAAATTTTTATTCTTATTTATGAAAGTTTCCGCTATATTGTTATCCTTACTGAGAATTTGAGCTCACCCCTTTCTATGTTTTTTCCCAGGATGTGAAAAAAATATATTATGACTGACCTATAGGGATAGTCTAAGGGATATGAGTGTGGTCTATGGAGACAATATTATTGTAGTTTTTCTTTTTATAATGTAATGTAAAACTTATGAATGTATCTAGCACTTCCTAACGTACTAATCTAATCAGTCTTTTGAGACTATATCTTTTGTGGTCATGTCAATGTTTTGTAATAATGCACCGAATCTGAGTAAATGGGGTTGGGGCGTTACATAATCAATAAATTTTATTAACAAAGTGATCTTGAAAAGGTAATTTCTAAACTCAATTTCTACTCATTAGGTTTTACACATACTTTGTTGACTATATTTTGCCAAGATTATGTGTGGAATCACTATTTATTTATTTTTGTTTTAATTTTTACTTCCATTTTTGTGGATATACTATTTTTACACATAGTCACCCCATTGATAAATTCTTACATCATTTAAAAGAACATCGTAAGGGAAATCTTAACTCTATCTCATTTCATTGAGTTAAATATCCACATCATTGGTTTTTTTCCAAGATTATGTGAATGACGTTTGACTGTTTTGCAGAACATATCCACTTATATTGGGTTTATTTATATTTTTCACACATAATTATTTCATTGATTTATCTTTAATCTAAGTATGAGATCTTTGTAAGGGATTTGGCAACAATTTATATTCCATTGAGACTTATTGTTGTTATGCACCAGTTCACTTTTGCAGGAAGCATATACTTCCCTCTGATATATTATATCCTAAATCTTTGATTATCATAATATTATAAGTTTTTTTTAATGTTACTCTCTAATTATTTTTATTCAAGTATTTATAATGTGTTAAGCGACTCTTTAACTATAACATCGTTTTAAAAGTTTTAAATATTTATTCTTCTAAATTGTTCTCATTAATTTCCATGTTTTCAAAATGGTTTTATGGATTTATTTATATGGTAATTAAAGTATTAAAATTTTAATTCCTTTAAAATTTTCAATTTGTTATGGGGAACATTGATTCAAAAATATTCTTCTAAAATGTTTTAAATGTGTCTTTTAAATTGGATTGATTATGCCAATATCTTGAAATGAAATCTTGTGAATGAAATTGTGGAAAGGTTATTTTTCCTTTATGCTTGTTTTATATGTTATGATTATGTTATGGTTCTTGGTCATTGTTTATGTATACGGGTCATTCTATGATAAATTATGGGTGGATGAGCCCAGGATAGCTCTTCAATTCATTGGGTAATGTGATGTAGGTGAAAATTAAGGTTTCTCCTAAGAGATTTAGGGAATATACTATAATGTGTATTCCAAACGTAACCATGAAGGTTACTCCTTATATATTTGTGAAAGCTAAAATGTAAGTATGTTATGGATTCCACAAGTTACCTCTATGATTTATGATTTATATGAGTTATTAATAAATCTTCTGATTTCATGAGGTATGTTAAAGACCATATGTTTTATGATTGAAAATTATGATTTCATGGATTTGTATGTATTCATGGACTAATGATTTCTTTCTTTAATTTATATCCCTTACTGGGCATTTTATGCTCATACCATATTTTAAAGTGGTTTTCACAGGGTATAAGGAAGGGTAAGAGAAAAGAAAAAATCAAGAAGATTTCTATTAAGAAAAAAATTATTGTTTTATTTAAGAATTTTTATTATTGTGAAAATAATTGGATAGAGTATAAGTGTCTACTTTATAATATTTGAGATGTTGTAAATCCCAGAATTTCCATGGAAACTTTTTTTCTTAAATACATGGAAATTTTACGAGTCCGCAAAAACTAACGGTGCATGATTCCAATGGTCGGTGTGCCCAGAATCAATTTCTGAAGTTTGGTTTGGGTACGTTCAGTAAACGTATGAGTTGAATTTTATAATTTTTGAAACGGTGCTCGGAATTGACATCTGAGGGCACTGTTGATCTCACAATGCTGGTATTCGCTTAAAAATACTTACACCTTAGTGGCAGATCATCAGTAATAAAAGATAGTTTTTGGGTTTTATGTGGAATAATAAAATAAAATAAGTACATGTCTTATTTTTTTGTTATAACCACCATTTGGAGGTTGGAGGTGGGAACCGCCACACCTTAACCTCCCATGAGAGGTTATGGTGCTGGGGCCCACCTGAACTCAACCTCCCATGTGAGGATTAATTTGGTGGGGACTACCCGAGTTGTAAGCCTCTTGAACTCCCCCATTAACTGGGGAGAGCCTCTTGAGCTCCCCACTTTATGGTTCCAATCCACTCATATTAATTAATGTAGCATTAATTAATTAGTTTGATTATTTTTGAATATTTAGGCCAAAAATTAAATAATGGATTAACATAATATATTATTTTTGGTTGGTATTTTCATTTGGTGGAGCTTGGCGAAATGGAGAGCTTGGGAGAAAAATAATTCTACAACAAAGAACACTTCATCCGCCAATGAAGAACGATCATCAACTGGAACAAGGAGGAAGTGCCGTCCTTGAAGAATGCCGACGACGTCGTCCTCGACTTCATCATCTTCTTTCCTGATGTCAATGAATTGACATCTTCCTTTCCGCATCATCATCAATGAACAATGAATCTGTGGTAGGGGTTCAAGCTAATTAATTGTAGTGTGTTATTCGTTTTCCATCGTGGTTTAGAATTTGAAGCCGGTTGATATCACCCTAAAATGGAGGGCGTGGGCCAAACAAACATAGCCCGACCCCTCCACCTTTCTTATGGATTTTGATGCCCAATGCGGCATGAGTCTGGGTTTAGCATCTCTCATCATCTTTGTTTGTGGATCGAAGGTGATGACACGAGGAGTGCACAGTTTCTTCCGAAATGAGAATCGGGCCACCAGAAGTCGTCTGGTGCCCCCACAAGAAAGTTTTTGGCGAATGGTAAGACAATAAACACTGCATGGATGGCGGTGGGGAAACTGCTCTAATAGAGGAGTAACCCGCAGCCTATGAACCACGGTAGTGTATCGGAGGCTAGCGCAAGGCCTGCCATGAAAGAATCTGGTGGCCCAAGCCACTGGGTCGACGGAGAAGGCGCGGAGAAACCATGCCGTGCGATGGATCAAAGTAGGGCCACTGCCACTAACTGCAGCGATGAAGCAGCGGCCGGAGCAAGGCCGGAAACGAGGAAGAACAGAATCCCGAGCTTCCAGGTTGCTGGAGGGGGCGCGGCGCAACTGCGCAGCGTAGGAGGGGCTGGCAGCTTGGCCAGCTGGAAGGAGTGGGACCCCTTCACTAGGGGCCACGTGACTCGGACTGGTGCCACCTGGTGCCAGTTTAAACCCCCCGAATGGATAATCCTATTCATGAATCCAGGTGGCGCAGCCTCAAACCTGGACGTGGCTAGGGCGGACCCTACAGGCTGTCGGGCCGGACCCAGCGCGGGCCGGACCGCACTCGTGGGCCGGACCATCCTCGCAGGCCGGACCGCCCTCACGGGCCAGGCCACCCTCGTGGTCCAGGATGCCTCAATGGGCCGGGTCAGACCCGTGGATCAGGTTATACCCCAGTCCGGATCCGGTTCGGTCCAAGTGGGTCGGACCGGACCCGGATCGTTTGACCCGATTTCACCTTTTCTCCCATAACATGGGCTACGGGCATCCGATTGACGAACTGTCTACGACAACGGAAAGCATAGAGCGAGACAGTTCTTTTCACATAACCCACATGATGTTTGGATTCATTTGGAGTATGGCCGGGTTGGATTGAACCTAAATTTAACTGGACCCTCGGAACGGAAATGCCAATAACTCTCAGACCGGGCATCCGACTGAAGCGCCGCCTGTCGCATTTGGGTTTCTTTTGGCAAGACAGATCCTTTGGATACATCAACTTGGGACTTCATTCCAGTTGATGTATTGACACATGGCTTGAGGATCAGACCCTCCCGGAATTAAACATGCTTTGACTGGAACACTCCGGATGGCTGTGCACTGACAACTATTCCTGGATCCTGTGTGGGTTCAACATCACTGATGACTGTTCCTAGATCTTGCGTGGGTCTGATAACATTTACTACTATTCCTGGATCCCATATGGATTCAAAAACACTGACTACTATTCCGGGATCCTATGTGGGTTCGACAGTTCTGACTTTGTTCCTAGATCCTGTGTGGGTTCAACAGAATAGCTGGTCCTAGATCCTGTGTGGGTCTGACAGCTCCAACTACTGTTCCTATATCATGTGTGGGTCTGACAGTTCTAATTTCTGGTCCTAGATCCTATGTGGCTCTGACAACTAGATGATTCAGTAGCTATATCTGATAATCTCTATCTCTCTACATAAGTTTTATACCTGTGGGAGCTGAGTCAGTACATTGTGTTTTTCCTCATGAATGAGATGGATTACTTGATAACATATGTATATGTATGGGCATATACCTAAGTGGGGTTAACTATTGATTTATTACCTTGTGGATTATTCTTGTTGGATATTGAGAGACCTTGAGGGTCTCTGGGTATCTACTGAGTATCATTATACTCACCCCTGATGGGCCATGCCCGCACCTCATTGTGTTGGATGGAGACGATGGACAACGCTGACCGAGGCTGAGTGTACGAGGACAGGCTGGTACCCAGAGGTGGACCTCACGACGAGTCGGTTCCCGGAGGAGACTGAAGGATGTAGAGATCTGAAAAAGTTATATATACCTACCCTTCTAGTAGGATCCATGGTGGACGATCTAGGAGCTTCTTTTCACCTTTAATCTATTTTTTTCCTTTTCAGTTGTACTTGTACTTTCAGTTGGGCTTGTATTTTTGGCCCCTTTACATTTCAGAACTCTCTTGTTATATAGTTTTCCTTAGTTTTTTGTATTCAGATGTGTACTTTGTTGTGTGGGTTTTTCAGTTATAAAGACAATATCTTCCTAGTTTAGGGATTTACACCTTTGGTGCTAGTCTCTAACCTTCGTCATATGGAAGGAGGACTTGGAGTAGTCACGGCACGAGCCTTGGGGGATGGGTCGTGAAAAATTGGTATTAGAGGAGTCAGTTCTACCATAGAACATATGACTCTGATCTTTTCGGTGAAGCAATAATTCTAAGGGTACTGAGTGTGTTTTTCAATTCAGGGAGTCTAGTGTTGGTGTGGCCGCTGACGTATCCATACATCAGGACCCTGAATTCTGATTTCTGACTCAGTGCACGAAAAAACTGATTGTGTGTGCGACTCAAGAGTTTTCTTAGTGGTCTCTTTGAGTCAGCTCAGTAGGTATAACTTTTTGACCATGGCGCACCTGTTACTTTTCAGGATGGCCCCACACAGACAACGAGCCAGTGTTCCAGGTTTTTTACGAGATGGAAACCCAGCGAGTGATGAGGCCTTAGTACAGGGCCCTATTACAGTGGAGGAACCAGTGGTACCACTACCCATTGGTCCACCGATGCCACCAACCCTAGCAGCAGAGAGTGCACGCCGCCTGAGTGCATTGCACGAGTTCCACTTCCAGAGGCCGCCCAGGTACAATGGCAAGACGGACCCACAGGCAGCTGAGGACTGGCTGGAGGTTGTCGTGAGAGTCTTCAGACTGGTAGGGACACTGGCAAACCTTATGGTGATTTTTTCCACGAGTCTCCTTCAGGCAGAAGTAGGTAGATAGAGGAGCCTGATACTCTAGGTGCATGAAAAGGCGACACTACTCTGGGAAGACTTCGAGAGCCTGTTTTGGGCAGAGTTTGTCTCATCCACCCTATGTGTTGTGCGGATATAGGAGCTACTAAATCAAAATCAGGGTATCATGACGGTGGAACAGTACTCAGTGAGGTCCACCGACCTCTCGTACTATTATACAGATATGTTACGGGACCCATTCTTCAGGTCTCGGACCTTAGAGCAGGGGCTCAGGTGAGAGATCAGGTCTTCTAAGATCTCTCGCAGTACCCCGATGCAGGTAGGGGGGTTGGAGGGAGCCCTCTTAGTGGAGAGTTTCCTTGATGAGAAGTCACCAACAGTGAGACTTGCCACCGGTTGTCACATAGAAAAGTCTTCTGCAGCTGGCAGCAGACAGATTTCACAGAGGTCCAAGCAGACCAGACCATCCGGTGGACTACCTCAGGACTCGGGTTCGGTTGTGTGAGGCAAATGAGACAGAGCCAGTTATTTGAGGAACATGAAGTGTTTCACATGCAGCAGGCAGGTTCACATGGCTTGTGACTATCCGACCCGCTATATGGATGATCATCAGATAGTGGATGGACCTCCCAGGTAGAGGTAGAGGTTCAATCATGGCGATTTGCAGGGCGTAGGAAGAAGTGGCAGAGGAGTTGGTCTTACAGCTGGCGGTAGATGACGTTACAATTTATTATCACCACCACCTCTTGGAGGTCCACCATGACCATAGGGAGTAGGTGGAAAGGTGAGAGATCCGCTCCAGGTAGCTTAGGATTACGATCACGACACTCCAGAGATGATTTGAGATACGTTCTGTGTCTACTCCAGCTTAGCTACAGTTCTTATAGACACAGGTTCCAGTCACTCTTTCATTTATACTACCCTCATTCAGAGCTCGGAGATTTTGACGGAGTCGTTGGCTCGATCCTTACAGCTAGAGACTCCCATGGGAGCAGACTCGATGATTACACACTGGTGTCGGCAGTTTGAGCTTACTCAAGGAGGCGAGAGCTTCTGCTGGGATCTCCTTGTAGCGGCTTTGAGGCCTTACGACATCATCTTGGGTATGGACTGGTTATCTACAGTCCATGCTCAGATCAACTGTATTAGGCACAAAATACAGTTTGTATGCACGGATGGGACCAGGTTCACCTTCACTGGTAAGAAGGGACACTTTGCAGCGCAAGACAGACATACTCAGAGGAGAGTGCAGCTGATCAATCATCAGTTGGCCAGCCTTATCCTCGGAGTGGTAGATGTGGGGAGTCTAAGCTATCCTATAGTGGTGGACTAGTACGTGGATGTTTTCCCTAAAGATGTTCTAGTACTACCTCCTCATAGAGAGGTAAACTTTTATTGTGACCTGTACCCCTGGATGACACCAATATCTACACCACCGTATCGGATGGCTCTCGCGAATCATTGGGAGCTGCGGGTATAGCCGGATGACTTGTAGCAGAAGGGATTCATCCTGCCCAGTGTTTGTCCTTGGGAAGCCTCGATTCTGTTTTCCAAGAAGGTGGATGGAATCTTAAGGATTTTTTTTGACTACCGTCGTCTAAACCAGGTGACCTTGAAGAACAAGTACCTACTCCTGAGGATTGACGACCTCTTTGATTAGCTGAATGGAGCATGGTGGTTCTTGAAGATAGACCTCAGATCAGGATATCACCAGCTTAGAGTTCGAGATGAGGGTGTGCAGAATATGGACATCAGATGTCGGTACGACCACTACGAGTTCTTGGTTATGCCTTTCAGCGTAACCAATGCTCCAATAGTGTTCATGGGACTCATGAACAGAATTTTACAGCCATACCTCGATCACTTTATCGTAGTCTTCATCAAAAACATTCTGATCTACTTGAATACTAAGGAGGAGCATGTCTACAATTTATGGGTAGTACTGGACACACTCCGAGAGCACCAGATTTATGGTAAGCTCTCGAAGTTCCAGTTTTGGATTCAAGAGGTTGAATTTTTTGGACATGTCATCTTGGAGGCTGGAGTTGCAGTGGATCCATAGAATATTGAGTCGGTACTTGCATAGGATCCACCTAGGAGTTTGACATAGGTTCAAAATTTCCTGGGTTTGGTTGGATATTATCAGAGGTTTGTACCATACTTCAACATAGTTGGAGCACCACATTCAACCTTGATGAATAATGGGAAACCCTTAGTATGGTCAGAGAGATGTCAGCAGAGCTTTCAGAAGCTGAGGCAGAGGTTGAATAGTGCCCCCATCTTGAGGCTTCCAGAGGAGGGAATAGGTTATGTAGTCTACTATGACGCATCAGCGATTGGACTTGGTTGTGTCCTGATGCCGGAGCAAGCAGTGATCACTTATAGTTCTCAGCAGCAAAGATAGAATGAGGAGAACTATGCTACCCATGACTTGGAGTTAGTAGCAGTGTTCCTCTCCTTGAATATGTGGCAGCACTATCTAATGGGTGAGCCTTTCATAGTCTACTCTGACTACCAGTGTCTTAGGTATATATTCTCTCAAATGGACCTGAAACTGAGATAGCGGTGATGGCTTGAGTTCCACTAGGACTATGACTTTGAGGTAGTCTATAATCCTAGTAAGGGGAACGTTGTAGCAGATGAACTTAGTAGGAGATCTGGTATACAACAGCTAGGAGAGGTGATGGAGTCCCTGGCTACTTTATAGATATCCTTTGTGGACCGAGATGGAGTAGTTTTCCTTCAGTCTCTTATAGTCACTCCCTCACATCTTCAGCGAGTCAGGGAGGTGCAGTGTGGATATGCTGACTGCGAGACATGACGTGATCAGATATCCCCAGGGCAGGAACCTGATGGATTTTCTGAATGTGGGTATCATGTCATCCTCTTCAGATGATGTACTATGGTGCTAGAGTCACTTCAGGAGGAAGTGTTGAGGGAGTTTCACACATCCCCTCTAGCGGTACATCCAAAAGTGGAAAAGACGTACCAGGACCTTTGAGGACAACACTGGTGTCCAGGTATGAAGAAGGTAGTAGCAGAGTTTGTCTCTCGATTTCTCACTTTTCAGCAAGTAAAGACAGAGCATCAAGTACCAGCAGCTTTGGTTCAGCCATTAGATGTCCCAGAGTGGAAGTGGGATGTGATATCCATGGACTTCGTGATAGGACTTCCACGTACATCCCGGGGTCATGACATGATTTGGGTGATCGTTGAATGACTCACCAAGTCGGCCCACTTCTTACCAATCAGAGAGCAGGGTTTAGTAGAGAGTTTGGGACGCCAATATTTGTAGGATATTGTGAGGATACATGGAGTACCTTCATCTATTTTCTTCTATCGTGACACACGCTTTGATTCCTAGCTATGGAAGGGGTTGCTGGAGGCTTTTGGGACATAGCTTAGTCTGAGACCCGCATTCCATCCTCAGATGGACGGTCAGATTGAGAGGACCATTGAGACCCTTGAAGACATGATGCAACATGTTTCCTCGACTTCGATCGCATCTGGGAGGATCACTTACCTTTGGTGGAGTTTTCATACAATAACACTTATCACTCCACTATTATAATGGCACCTTTTTAGGCCTTGTATGATTGACCTTGAAAATCACCACTATGTTGGACAGACCCTGGGGAGTCAGCACTAGTGGGATCAGAGATGGTACGAGCTACCATGGAGAAGGTGAAGATCATCTAGGATTGGATGAAGACTACACATAACAGACCGAAATCTTATGATGACAAGAGATGAAGACCTCTAGATTTCGAGGATGGCAACAACGTCTTTCAAGGGGTCTCACCTCGACGAGGATTACAGAGATTTGGTCGAGGTGACAAGTTATCTCCAAGATTCATCGAACCTTTACAGGTCCTCTACAGAGTTTGCGAGGTGGCTTACTACTTAGCTCTTCCACCTCAGTGGCACCAGGTGCATGACATCTTCCACGTATCCTAGATGAGGAGATATGTGCACGACCCTACTGACATCATTGACCATGGAGAGCTCGAGGTCAACGATGGGGTGACATTTACAGAGGTTCCATTGGAGACTGAGGATTTATCATAGTAGGTCCTTCATGGATAGTCGATACCTCTAGTGTGCTTTCATTGGAAGCATGGGAACCTCCAGGAGGGAACATGGGAGCAGGATGCTCAGATGCGTGCTCAGTACCCCCATTTGTTCCCTTAGTTCGAGTTGTAGCTTATAGGGACCTAAATCCCCGAGATGGGGAGAATATAAAGACCTAGAATATCCATGGAAAAAGTTTTTCTTAAATACATGGGAATTGTACGAGTCTGTGAAAACTTATGGCGCGTGATTCTGAGGCCCGGTGTGCCCAGAATCAATTTCTAAAGTTTTGTTCGGATACGTTCAGTAAATGTACGAGTGAGATTTTATAACTTTTTAATCGGTACTCAGAATTAAAATCTGAGGGCACTTTTGATCTCATCGCACCGGAATTTTATTGAAAAGACTTTCACCTCGATGGTAGATCGTCGGGAATAATAGATTTTTTTTTGGTTTTGCGTGGAAAAATAAAATAAAATAAGTGCATGTCTTATTTTATTTTATTTTTTATAACCACTATGTGGAGGTTGGAGGTGGGGATCACCAAACCTTAACTTTCTATGAGAGGTTATGGTGGTGGGTCCCACAAGAACTCAAACTCCCATATGAGGATTAACTTATTGGGTACCACCAGAGTTGGAAGCCTTTTCAACTCCCCATTAAGTGGGGAGAGCCTCTTGAGCTGCCCACTATATGGTGCCAATACACTAAAATTAATTAATGGAGCATTAATTAATTAATTTGAATCTTTTTGAATAATTGGGCTAACAATTAAATAATGTATTATCTTAATTTATTAATTTTTGTTGGAATTTTCATTTGGTGGAGCTTGGGGAAATGGAGAGTTTGGGAGAAAAAGAATTCTCCAATGAAGAACACTTCTTCTGCCAAAGAAGAATGATCTTCTACCAGAACAAGGGAGGAAGCACCGTTATTGTAGAATGCCGACGATGTCATCCTCAACTTCTTCATATTCTTTCCTTACATCAATGAATCGTTGTTCGCCTTTCTACGACATCATCAACGAAAAATGAATCCGAGGTAGTGGTTCAAGCTTGTTAACTGTTGTGTATTATTCGTTTTCCATCATGGTTTAGAATTCGAAGCCGCTTGATATCACCCTAATGTGGAGGGCATGGGCCGAAAAAACAAGACCCGACTACTCCGCCTTTCTTATGGATTTTGATCCCAATTCGGCATGAGTCCGGGTTGAGCGTCTCTCATCAACTTTGTTTGTGGATCAAAGGTGAGGACATGAGGAGTGTGCAGTTTTTTCTGGAATGAGAATCGGGCCACCGGAACTTGTCTAATGACCCAAAAAAAGTTCTCGGTGAATGGTACGAAAATTGACATCACATGGATGGAGGTGGTGAAACCACGCCACTGGAGGAGTAACCCGCGGCTGATGGACCACAACGGTACAGCAGCGTCTGGCGCAAGGTCGGCCGCGAAGGAAGCCGACGACCCGAACCGCCGGGCCGCCGGAGAAGGCATGACGCAACCGCCCCACGCGGTGGATCGAAGGAAGGTCATGGCCCCTAGCTGCTGTGATGCAACGGTGGCTGGTGGAAGGATTCCCGCGAGGAAGATTGGCAGCCCAAGCTGTCGGGTCATCAAAGGTGGTGCGGTGCAATCTCGCCGCACGGGGGGGCTGATTGCTCGGCCAGCCAGAAGGAGTGGGACCCCTTCATGTGGTCCTGCGTGACTCGGACCGGCGCCACCTGGCACTAGTTTAAATTTCCCCAAATGGATAAAGATATTCTGGAATCCATGGGGCATGGCCTCCCCTCTGGACCCGACTAGGGAAGACCCCACGGGCTGTCGGGCCTGACCCAATGCGGGCCGGACCTAGCACTGGCAGGGCCGCCCCCGCAGGCTGGACCGCCCTTGTGGGTTGGTCCACCCTCATGGACCGGTCTGCCTTCACCGGACAGGTCAGACCCACGGACCGGGATGGACCCCAGTCGGGACCCGGGTCGGGCCGGGTCGGTCCGACTGGGCCAGACCGGACCCAGAACCGTTTGACCCAATTTCACCTTTTCTCCCATAACTTGGGCTACGGGTGTCAAATTGACAAACCGTCTATGGAGATGGAAATATTTTAGAAAGACGGTTCTTTTGGAATAACCCACTTGAGGTTTGGATGAAGTTGTGGTATGGTCAGGTTGGATTGAACCTAAATTCCACCGGGCCCTCAGGATGGAAATGCCAATAACTCTCAGACTGGGCGTCTGATTGCCGCACCACCTGTCGCATTAGAATTCTTTTATAAAGACAGATCTTTTGGATACATCAAATTGGGACTTTGTGGAATTTTATATATCAACACTTGGCATGAGGATTGAATCCTCTCAGAATCAAGCATTCTTTGAGCGGAACCATGTGGCTGGCTGTGCACTGACTACTCTTCCTGGATCCTGTGTGGGTTCGATAGAACTGACGACTATTCCGGGATCCCATAAAGATTCGACAACTCTAACTACTATTCCTGGATCCTGTGTGGGTTCGATATTTCTGACTTCTGTTCCTGGATCCTGTGTGGGTTCGACAGAATAACTGGTCTTGGATCCTGGGTGGGTCCAACAGCTCCAACTACGGTTCCTGGAACCTGTGGGGGTCTGACAGTTCTAACTGCTGGTCCTGGATCCTATATGGGTCTGACAGCTAGATGATTAGGTGGCTATATATAATCATCTCTATCTCTCTACATAATTTGTATTTTTGTGTGAGCTGATTCAGTACTTTGTGTTTTTCCTCATGAATGAGATGGATTACTTGATAAATTAGGTATATGTATGGGCATATACCTAAGTGTGGTTAATTGTTAATTTCATACCTTGTGGATTATCCTTGTTGGATATTGAGAGACCTTGAGGGTCTCGAGGTCCCTACTGAGTATCGTTATACACACCCCTACATGGGCCATGCCCGCACCTCGTTGCGTTCAATTTTGACGACAAACAACGCTGACCGAGGCTGAGTGTACGATGACTGGACAGTACCTGGAGGTGGACCTCACGACGACTCGGTACCCGGAGGAGACTAACATAAGTGGAGTGATGAGGAGGCTATATATACCTAACCTTCATGTAGGATCTGTGGTGGGAGATCCAGGAGCTGATTTTCACCTTTCAGCTATTTTTCCCTTTTTAGTTGTACTTATACTTTCAGTTGGGCTTGTATTTTTGGCCCCTTTACTTTTCAGCACTCTCTTGTTATACAGTATTGCTTAGTGATTTTTATTCATCTATGTAATCTGTTGTGTGTGTTTTTTAGTTATAAAGTCAATGCCTTCTCAGTTTAGGGATTTACGCCTTTGGTGCAAGTTGCTAGCCCCTGCCTATGGAAGGCGGGCTTGGGGTAGTCACAGAATGGACCCCAGGGGATAGGTCGTAATAGATGTAATGTATTAATAATGGCCAAATTCCTTAAAAATATAAACCTAAAATGATCCTTAATATGAATTCTTGTCATAACTGATGATTATTTAACGTTTAAGGATAGGGCCTTATTATTACTATCAAAGGAACGTTTTAGTCAACTTTAGGGATTAGGAGTTTTGGATAAACACACGGTGACTCTCTATCACTATTATTTTTGTCAAATCCTTATTTTATAACTTTTTCAGATCAATTAAATACATTTATAAATGGAAGGAGATGGATCTCAAACAACAATCATATCCTTTTCTGATGATATGATTGCAATAATTATTACAAAGTCATGCTCGGATGATTGTGAAACTTTTTCTAGCATACAACTTAATTTAAAGAATTTGTTTGAGATATCAAACACCTCCATTACACATTGATACCATCATAGATCATGGGTTTTATTTAATCAAATCATATTTTATCAATATTCTCATATTTTTAGGAAACACAAATACTATCAAGTCATTTTCACATATTTTACCTTATCAGAAGATTTTGAGGCATATTATGATTTTGAAAAAGGTCCTGAATATAGAGAACATTGCACAACCTATTTATATTTTCATTTAAAATATATTATTTCAACACATACAAATGGTATTTTAAAATGAACATTGATTTAATGTTTCAACTCAAACTCAGTTTGACTATTATTAAAAAATCATGTTTTGTCATATGTTTTGAAATTATATGTCATAAATGATTATTTTCTGAAGTTATTTTTCTATGAACACCCATATAACCCATGTTGTACAATGTGTATTTGGATAAATGAAGTAAATGATTTTGAATAATCTCTAAATCATTATTTCAATACATGGAACTTCAATCTACATGAACAGTATGATGATGAAACCCAGTGGACACCATGATCAAGGTATGATGTTCTTTCTATTGAGAATAGTTTTATTTTATCTTATGAAGTTGAAATAAAAAAATATCAATATATATAAGACATCATGAATTAAGATGTTGAGGTTATTATGATTTGGGATAAAAATGAGAGGTATACGACAACCATTGAGGTTAAAACACATTAGGGTTATTTTTGAGTATTATAAAAAGGGACAACCCACAACATGGGTGACAACCCGTCATGTACAACAATGATTTGGGAATCCAATCCACAACCAAATGGTGAAAATGGTGCATCAGCTATAATTAACTTACGTGATGTCCATTGTTAGTATGACTTATTATTTTTAGTTAAATGATTTTTTGGATCGGGAATAATTTGATTGTGGGAAATTATGTTTATCAAATAGATATACTTAGTATTGAAAAATAATTTTGTGATTATGTGATAAATGTTATTTTGGAAGATGTTCGCTCATTTGGGAACACTATATGCCTAGGGGAAATAGAATACTATGGGATTTCATTTGAGGAGTAAAGGTTGAGTTTTATTTTAGAATAATCTATGTTTTTATTTTGAACATATGTAGATTTGGGTTATTTATAGAAATTATTAACCTATTATGGAGAATATATGATTGGGTTAATTACTTAATGTATGAGACTTTAATAGTAGTCGATGTTATTTGGAGATAAATGTTAAGATTTATCATGGAATAGTTTGTGATCAAACCCTTCGTAATTTCTATTTCAATATTAGTTTGTATTTTTTTGAATAATTTTAAGGATAATTTTTTATTGAATGGTCTTTGTTGAGCTTTAGTTATCGTTTGTTTAATTTTGGATACTAAGAGTAGTATTTATTTTTTTAAAGGATAATTCTTTTTAGGGATTATTTGATCTTGTAAGAACCATTTTGATTTTTTTAATGTCTAATGACACAAGAAATATATATTTCATATTATTTGGATTATGTGATTTTCTAGAAGTTGATTATAGTGCTTTATTTGTGACCAAGTCATATTGAATAATCATCATTTGAAGAAAAGATGAGTTTGTGGTAGATATTTATTAAAGGATGAAACTCTACTTGACATGTAACTAGGTTTCCATATATTTTTAGTCAAGATCATAAATAAATTCTTCAACATTATGAAAAGAACCTTAAATTAAAAATGTAGTCCATTTAATTTTCCTACTGTGGAATCAAAGACCGTTTAACCAATCACAAGTTTTTGGCTTTCAAATTGTTGACATTTCCAAGATCATGTATTATATCAATATATATCATAACATTATGGTTAGTTTCTCTTCCATATCCATGTTTTCGTACATGGAATCTTAGTATGTGTTATCTTGGGTGACCTTTATACTTCACTTTCCTTATTTTAATGTGATAGTTTTATTGCATCCTTTTTCTAATGTGGTATTTTTAATTAATTTTTTGATACCAATTTTAAAATTTTGAGGAAAAAATTTACAGAAGGGAAAATTATGTAGCATCTTGAGTTTTAAGAAAGAAACATTATGCTCAATAGAGTACATTATATGCTACATAGAGCATAAACGAACAACTAAATATTATTATTTAAATTTTGTTGTTACAATACAGTAGTTGGAATGATAAGTATTAATAGTATCTACTAAATTATGAAAATATTATTTAGACATATTTAAATAATGATTCATTGGTTACCAAATTTATTAGAAATGTAAATAAAAACCAAATTAATATAAGGGATGTGTTTTTATGAAAACCTGTTTAAAAGGAGAAAAATTGTGTTTATAAAATAATATCACTCTTTATGGATTTTCATTTAATAAAAAATATATGTTATATATTCAATTTAATGTTTTAAATTTATCTCATATGTTTTCTAGATATGATAAAAGAACAAATTCAATTTTTCGGATAAAAGAAGTATTTTTTCGAAAAATGAAGTTGTACCGCCTTTTGATGGATAACCCTTTTGGAATTTAGTTTTTGGAACCATTATATTCTCTATTTTACAAAATAAACTTCTTCTTTAATGTACGAACATCAAAATTTACCTTGGATGAAATTTTGAATTTTTTCTGATAACTATCATGTTTTGATGAACAGTAAAATTATGCTAAATATTAATTAAAAATAACTTTCTCCATCAAGATAATTAATATGGTTAAATCATATTATTTATTGGTTTTAAATTTAATATGGAATATATTTTTATTATTTAATAAATTTTTGTTCATTAATAGTAATTTCACATTGAAATTGGACATAAACACTTGTCATTATTTTGGTAGTTTTTACTTCTTAAAAACTCACGTTCTAGTTTAACTATGAGAATTAATTTTAAATTAATTACAGTTTTTTTTAATTTTTTAAAATTAATTCCATATTTAAAATCATATGGTCTAAATGTTTTAGATAGGTAACTTTTATATGTGGAAATTATGAATAGTAATTTCAGTAATTGTTTTTATTTACCATGGTCAAAGGGTAAACCCGGTAAATAAGGGTTAAAAAATGATATTTTAATAATATAAAACTACTCTAAAACGTGTCCAAATCCTATTGTATAAGATATTTACTACCATTAGCATCCTTTGGCAGAATGTTCATCATTTGGGAGCCACTGGGGTGTGAAAATGACATTTTATAATTTTAAATTTAATGAAAAGAGAAATATAACATAAACATGTATTATTAGTAAAAAACATTAATATGGGGTTATATAACTGATATTTGTGACTAAAAATAGTCATTAGAAATCTAAAAATATTTCCCACCTCATGGTATTATATTTATAATTTTTAAAAAATA
Source organism: Viscum album (assembly GCA_963277665.1). Taxonomy (NCBI): domain Eukaryota; kingdom Viridiplantae; phylum Streptophyta; class Magnoliopsida; order Santalales; family Viscaceae; genus Viscum; species Viscum album. Next base: position 1,702,802,177 of record OY728143.1, on the reverse strand, counting down.
AATAAATTAATATATTTATGACACAATGATGATGAAGTGATTACCTTATTAATGAAATATTCAAATAAATTATTTTATAAATATTAAAATAAAATTAATTTGATCATTATGATTCCATAGAAACATTTTCTTGATTATTATGACATTTTATATTTGATTTAATTCATTTTTTAAAAGGAATCAATTATTTACGACTTTAACAAAAATAAGTTACTAAATAGTGTCAAAAGTGGCATAAATAATTTTTAAAACTAATACTATTTTATTAAATTATATAATAGTCACAAAAATATAAGATTCAGAAAAATTACTTATATAAGGTTAAAAATTTCTAAAACTAATACTATTTTAATGCTAAAAGATAATGTTAATTTTGTGACCAAAAATTTTCTAAAACATATTGGTTGAGATTATTTTGACCCATCCACATAATAGACTCAAATTATAACACTTTTTAGCTATTTGAATTCAAAAATCAATTTTTTATAAAATTGTATTTTAAGACTTTCCTAAATTGCCCCTCCTCCCTCTTATAAAAGGCCACCACCTATACCCACTTTATCACAACTCTCAAGCCTCTTGACTCATCCAAATTCAACTAAAATAATCTTTAAACATATATTATTTCCTCCCAGTACTCATACCTTGGGAGAAAGGAAATTCAAGAAATCATTTTAGCTCAAATCAAAAGAAGTTACCCGATTTAGAGGTAATGTCTCCTCTCAAGTTCATTTCCTTTATTTTCCTTGTCCACTACATATGATATTTTTATTATATTATTATATAAAAACACATGTATACTCAATATACTACTATTTTTTATTATAAGTATTCAAACTACACATATACACACCTCCATCCAATGGATAGAAACATACTTTTTCTTTGTACGGTGAACTATTGCCTCACAAAACAAAGATTTTTCAATTTTCTAGTACCACCTATCATGGTGGACATTATGATGGAAATATATCTATATATGATATATATTATATTTATTTAGTCTTTATTCTTCTGTAATATTTATTTACAAAATACCTTTATACATTCCATGATACGTAAATATAATAATTTCATTTCAGGAAATGTAGACTACCACCACCTCAAAGTGATATGACTCATTCATGCTATACATGGAAATGTATAAAATATGGTTTTATTAATCCTATGATACATAAATGAAATAAATATAATAATGGTTTTATAATAACATTTGATTATTATTCTTTTAATATGACAATGAAATGAAAGTACCGTTTGTAACATCCTAGTTCCGAGTGCCGCCCAGAGGTGCCCCATACCCGGTTGGTCACATGGCCTCAAGAACATTTCCCCAAATGATAGAGGCTACTGACTAGCAGCATGGGCCTTTGGAGTGATAGTGGGGAAACAATGCCCTCATTGGCAGAGTAACACAGTGGAAGAAAAATAGATAGAAGTAGAGGAAGAAGTAATAATACCATACAACAGTAAACAACAAAATACTATAATAAATAAACTAGAGAATATAAATATATTTGAATGATGAATGATACATATGTCTATGAGAACAAACAAAAAAGTCACAATGCTGGAATACAATAATAAACCAAATTACAAATAAAATCAAGTAAACAACTCCTCAGCATCGCAAGCCTCATCTTGGTCTCATGCTCTCCAGATCCTCAAAAATCATATACCTAATGTAGAAGGGTGCTTGAACTTATCTAAAAATATAACAATACAATATGTTTGGGCCCAAAATCATGACCCAAATAAGGTTTGAGAATAATACTAGTAGGTAACCACCCAAATTTTAGTGCCTAACAGTCTGTGAATATATATGGTAGGCAATAAAAAAAGAGAATAAGTAAACAAGGAAGTACTCAAAGTAAACAATCCTACAGTTTCAATTGGATTCAATTTCATATATTAAGTAAGTATATAATCACAAACAGGTAACCCTATGGGAAGTACTCACAACATAACCCCTCTGGTTCAACAAAAAAATTCAAGAAACCCTCTCGGGAGTACACACAATCAAACCCTCTGGTTCAACTTTAGCACAGACTCTCTGAGGAAGAAATCACTATAAATTCCCACTATAGTCTTGTATCGATAACTAATAGGCACTCCGGGGAAACACTAAATGTCCAATCCCCCCTATGGCCCATATCTAGGAACTACAGTCACTTTTAGAGAGCACTTACATTCATCCCCCCTATGGTCTTGAAACGTAACAGTGAAAAGACAATCTCCAGAATCCCTCAACGTCCATTCTCCCTATGGTCTACTACAAAAGGTTATCCCAGCCCTGTGTAAGTCAATCGTGCACATCTATAAATAGTAGACAAAGTAAACCTCAAAAACTACTTGGATAAATAGTCTACATCATATCATATCATGTCAGATAAAGTAACTTCATCCTACAATACTAGGTATGGGAAAACAAAGAAGCAACCTAACATAAAAAGCTATACCAAATGGTCAATAACAATAAAAATGGGAAAAACATACATAGCATGGAAAAGTTAACCCTATTCACTAAAAATTAACCTCTATCACAAAAAACAAGGCATAGTGGGCAATATTAGGGCTAAAACCCATAAACACGCAATACCTCGAACGAGGGTATTGGGCACTTTTCTACATATAACTCAAATACTATGTACGGAAAGGCACAAACCAACTATATTGGCATTGTCAAATCAATATACAATAGATTCAACCCTTGGATAAACCTAGAAAATGGTAGATCTATAAAAACATCTAAAATTTTCAACCGAGGATAACTTGAGAGAGGAGAAATCAGGAAATGAAGTTCAAGAAGAAGAGAAAACTCACCTATGTGATTCCAATGAAAACGATGGAGTTTGATTCCGAGAACAGACGGTGAGTCAATGGCTCAGAAAATATTTTTCATTATACAGATGCTCCTAGATGAGACAGACCTATATAGAGGGTGTTATATCCAATATACATGACCCTAGTCTATTTAATGAAAAAAATAAAATACACGGCATTACTTGCCTTTAACGGCCCCTACTTTAGGCGGCCTCTAGGTCACCACACATGACCATGTACTCGTCCATTACATGCCCAGTACACAGTCACCTGCGGAAACCGAGCACACGGTGTATACATATAAGTACACAGTGTGTACTTATGAAATTTCTAGAAACTCCACTTTTTCTGAAAAACACCAGAAAAAACCCATACTTGAAAAGGAGATCGGGGTTATTACAAACATCCCCACTTAAATAAATTTTTCCTTGAATTTCCCTAGGGAAGTGTCATAGAAAAATAATTCTCTAGAAGCTCGGGACACTGCAATTGTACATTGGCATCCCTCTCCCAGGTGTCATCCTGTACTCGCCTGTGCGGCCATATCACTCATACCAGAATAACATATCAGCCATGGAGAAGCTTTGTACTTCGATCAAAAATCTGGATAGGCTACTCCTCAGATGAGGCATCCTCCTCTAAATGAACCTCCTCGTGTTGGGAAACATGAGACGGGTCTGAGAAGTAATGTTGAAGCTGAGAAATGTGGAATAAATCATGCATGGACCAATACCTATAAGGTAAATGTAGACGATAGGCAACCAGAACGACTCTCTCCAAAACCTCAAATGGCCCGACGCACCTCGGTGAAAGCTTACATTGTCTTCTAATCCTCCTATGTCCCAAACTCAGTGTGACACATAAGAAAACTTGATCTTTGACCTCGAACTCCAGAGGTCATCTCCATCAACCAACATAAGACTTATGATGTCACTGTACAGTATCCATACTCTTCTGAATTGAATGTATTTTCTTTTTGGTCTCCCAAACAAGATGAGGTCCTAGAATAGCTACCTCTCCTAGCTCCGGCCAACATAAGGTTAATCGGAATGGCATACCATAAAAATCATCATAAGGTTCCATCTGAATAGTTTCTTGAAAATTATTATTATAGGAAAACTCCACGAGAGGTATGTGCTTCTCCCAAGAACCTCCAAAATCCAAGATGCATGCTCGAAGCATGTACTCAAGCACCTAAATAATATGATATGACTGGTCATCTATCTAGGTATGGTAAGTTGTACTAATAATTACCTATATAACCAACGCCCTCAGAATCCCCTGCCATACCTGAGAATAAAAATGTGTGTCCCTGTCTGAAAGAATAAAGTGTTTAACCTCATGTAGGCGTACAATCTCTCAGATGTACAGTCTTCCCAACTCATCAATTCTGAAGGTCTCCTTGATTGGTAAGAAATGATCAATATTTGTGAGTTTCGTAAATGGTAAACCATAATACATCATTCTCTTGAGGTGACCTTGGCAAGCCTGTCATAAAATCCATCACGACATCATTCCACTTCCATCCAGGAATGGGTAACTGCTATAAAAGCTCTAATGGTCACTGATGCTCTACCTTCACCTGCTTATAGGTGGAACACCTCATGACGAAAATAGAAACCTCTCTCTTCATACCTGACCACCAATAACGATGGTGTAGATCATGATACATCTTGGTGACTCGAGGATGAGCTGTCCAAACAGAGGAATGAAAGTCCCACATCCACTCCTCGAGTATGTCTGCTGACACCCATATGCGCCCTGAAAAATCAAGATCTCATCCCCGCCTATGGTTCATCCAGGAATAGGGTCCTCTCTTGACATAATCTCCGATAGGACTAAGCCGTCAGAATCTAATAGTTGTCTCATTCTCACTCGGTCAAGTAGAGTAGAGGTAACAAATACATAAGAATGAAAAGTTTGTCCTTGTTTTCCGTGCACCTCCAAATGAATCTCCAAAAACAGAGCCATAAGCTTCTACTCACTTCTAGCCTCCTGAACTTCCTATATCTGAGTCCTCCTGCTCAACGCATTAGCCACAAAATTGCCTTTCCTAGGCATCTAGGTAAGCTCAAAATAAAAGGACTGAAGTTACTCAACCCACATTCATTGTTTCAAATTCAGGTCACGCTGAGTGAAAATATACTTGAGGCTTTTGTGGTTAGTGAACAAAACAAAATGATCTCTCAGAAGACAATCTCTCTGACAGCATAAGGCATGAACAACACCAGCCAAAATGAGATCGTGCATCGGGTAATTCTTCCCATGCGGCCTCAACTGCTGAGATCCAAACTCAACGATTCCTTCTCCCTACATATGCACAGCTCTTAGCCCGATACCTGAAGAATCACAGTAAATAGTGTAGCTCTTTCTTGGCTCTGGAAATACTAGTATCAGTGCTGAATTCATCCACCCATTCATGTAACACCCGAGACTTTTATGAGAAATATTTTGTTTTTATGTTATATAAATCATCAAAGGAATCTTTTGCTACACGCAATCGCAACCTTCCTCGATAGCGTGTGTAGTATGCAATACCGAGTTCCACTAAACAACGATAAATTATTATAATATTATAAAATTTCCGTTATGAATAGTATTAAGTGAATTTTAAATTTTACAACATTATTATTCATCTTACACATTTTCTATAACATGGTAAGAGAACAAAATAAATTTTTTTGGGTAGAAAAAGTATTTATCAAAAAATGAAGTTTTGCCACCTTTTAATGGCGCACCCACATTAAATCTAGTTTTTAACACATTTATAAGTTCAATTTGACAAAATATAATTCTTCTTTTGAAACAGGATATAAAAATTTACTTTGGATAAATTTTTGATATTTTTCTGAAAACATTCATATTTTGATGAATAGTAAAAATACGCTAATTTTTAATTAAAAACAATTTTTTTCATTGAGATAATTTATGTGGTTAAATTATAATATTGAATTATTTTAAAGTATATATAGAATATATTTTTACCATTTAATATAATGTATGTCATTAGCATTAATTTCACGTTGAATTCATAGGTAAAAACATTTCAATCTTTGGCAATGTTTTAACTTCTAAAACCCATTTTCTTAACAATGGGATTTATTTTAAATTAATTACTACAACTTATATGTTTTGAATTTTGAAAAATTTATTCCATATTCATAATCAGTGGGTCAAAATTATGTTAACAGACTACTTTTTATTTTTGGGCATTATGAATAGTAACTACGGTAAATTTTATTTACCATAGTTAAAGGTAAATCGGGTAATTAAGGGTAAATATAAGATTATAAAATTACCCTAACTCCTGACAAAATCTTATTGGATGACTAAAAGTAGACCTATATCACCTAAGGGTCAGATTAGATTCATTTAATAGACTTTTTTCCATGAAAATAATTTAATTATTATTAAAACCATAGAATGTGACAACATGTCACCTTCTTAAATCTTATAAGTATAATAATTTTAATTTGGTGATAAACTCAGTAAAACTTCAAACATGAATAGTATCCAGAAAGCTAATACAATTATCTACATCATAGGAATTTATTTAGAATTTTTAAGGATTAAATAATTATCATTAAATATGACACAATACTGATGTTGAAATTATTTTATTAATTAAAATATCAAATAAATGGTTTTAAAAATATTAAAATAATTATTATATGCACTATTTAATGTTCTCCACTAATTTTATAGATACATATGACATTTTATTAATCTATTAAAGCTTTTAGTTCGAACATATTTTCTGTATATATTTTATTTAAATTCAAATAAATGAATAGTGTCAAAATTGACACTATTGCTATTTTATAAAAATAACATATTATAAAATTGTTTAAAAATCACAAAAATATTTAAAAATTATAAATTAAAATTTATATGGTCGACAATGTCATAAAGTGTCAAATTAGGGAAAATTCATAGCACATATGTAATTATTAATAATAATTTAAAATCTAGAATATTATTACCAAAAATAAAATAAAATTGATAAATAAAGATAAATCAAGTTGATAATGTTTAAAATAAATTCCTAACATGTATAAATTTTATTGGTTGATGGTATTACAACCATATCTCATCTAATATTTTGATATGAGTCATTTTGGAAGTTTTTAAGTGGAGTTGGGATTTAATATAAACTAATATTGCTTATATTTCCAAAGGTGCCCCTCTCCTCCCTTATAAAAGGGCACCTCCTCCCTCTCTTCCTCACACCACTTTGAGCCTTCAAGCTCGGAAAAACCTACCAATATCTCCTCTCCACTTTGCTAGAATCATCCTAGAGGTTCTGGTCTTCTTCAAAGACCAACCCTAGTGCCCTAAGAGGAGGTTAAGAAGAGGCGCGTCAAAAAGAGGTAATATCCATTACCGATCCTTTCCAAATTCTTTCTTCTTCAACTTCTTCTTCTTTAGTTGTTTCATTATGAAGTAATAACATCAGTATCACTCATATATTGATATGTTATTATAAGTATGAAACAAACCTATTTAAACATCTATCCATCCTACGGAAAACGAAATCACCGCGCGTGCGTACGTAAGGAATACCGTCTCCACGCCGTGGTGTAATCTATTTTCCCCCACCATCTTAATTGGATGGGTATAATGGTGTAAATAATTACTATATATGATTATTTTAAAGTGATATTGATTCTTAAATAGTATACATACACTCCAATACAATTCCACGATCATGGGAACGATATCATCGCTCGTGCGTACGTACGAAATATCGTCTCCACGATGTGATGTGATTCGTTCTACATGATCTTCATTGCATAATGATTATATAAATGAATTGAATGAATAAATATGATATATAGTACATTAATAACATTCTGGAAATTATGTATCTATATCCTAAAGAGAAGAATAAGAATTTATTCGACAAAACACGTATAATAACAAAAAGTTATAGACACCCGAATAACAAGTAGCAATGAAATATTACTACTAAGAAGCTAATAATATGACAATATATGATATCATAACAATAATTATGATTCTGGAATAAGTCAATAACATTATTTAAATCATTATACAGGAGGTTCAGACACTTACGAGGAAAATCGAACCTAAGGTAAGGGAAAATATCACAATCTTGTTTTTATCCGAGATTGTTTATACTTTGGTATTTACTGGGGTGTATTTTATCATCCACATCCATGTTACCTCAATATGTAATATTGTTTCCATCCTCCTACAATTGTTTAAATCCATGTTTTACCCTTCGGTGAGATTTTAGTAAAAGATATGAAATGAATATTTTGTCGTTTTTCGTACGAGGTACTTTTTGACTTTTCCGACAAAAGTACGAGAAGAATATTTTTTTAAACTTATACGGCATGAATGGATTTTTAAAAAATTATTTCCAAGGATCTTCCTTTACAGGTTTTCAAGTTTATTTTTAATCAACTTCTTTTAGTTTAAAGTTTTATGACATGTTAAGAAAGGAAAATGTTTTTGAAGTAGAAAGGATATTTTCCTCAAGAATGGAGATCAAGTGTTTTATCAAAATTATTTTCCATCTAAGATAATATAGGGTTCTATTTATATCACTATTATTACAGTGATTTGATTATGTTGTGATGGAAATATTTTTATGAATTCCTTTATCTTATATGAATTGTTTTATAAAGTCATGATGTTTAAGATTCCCATTTTTGTTACATGGGTTATGCTATGATGTATGGTTTATGATTTTGTGGCACACATAAAAATGGTATCATTATGAGATGGGTGGGACATATATCTCCCTCCAATGAATTGGGTAAAGATTTTATATCTCATGAGATAGACATGGCTAGAACAGAAGGTTATACCGGTTCAGCCAAACAGGATTGAAACGAGGAGTGAACTTGGTTCATAAATGGACTTTGTCCACTAAGATAGTCTTGACAATGAGTCTTGGCTAATAATAAATGATTCTCTATTATTATGTGTATATGCCAAAAAGTTTCATGTTTTAAGTTATGATTATTGGGATTTCATTTCACTACTATGATTTATCCCATGTTATGAAATTATGCTCTCTTTTGCAGGTTAAGATTTCCAAAATGTTATGTTTATATGAATATAATGTGATTGATATTTCTTTTTTTTACCCTTACTGAGCATTTGAGCTCACCCTTTTGTATGTTTTCTTTCCCCAGGTCAGGAAAAAGCATATTAAGTAAGATATGCCAAAAGGGATTATAGATATGATGAAATAAATGGGAGACAGTGTAGACGCTTTATGAACCAGTTGTTTATGTTTCCCAGTTTCTAAAGACACTATACCTATACGGTCCTTTCATGGTTTTGTTATATGTTGTAATAAGTATGCTTCAATTTTGAAGTAATAACAATGTATGTAATGTATGGTTCGTTATAGTTGGTATCAGAGGAAAGGTATAGTCAACCTTTGGAAACTAGGATGTGAAAGCCTTAGTAAGAATCCTAAGGATAAGTCTAAGCATAGAACAAAATATTAGTGTTTTAGAAATGTCCATGAACAACCTATGATAAGACCTTAAGTGTAAAATTTTATTCTTGATTATGTGGTTTTCCTATTATAATTAGTGTTGCTCACACAATTCTTCTTGGTTTTAGTCAATGGCTGGAACCCGAAGGAACCGTGTTAATGCGGAATGCGATGGGAAATGCAATGATTGTCCCCCTAAGCAACCAAACGTTATGGGAGCTTGAATGAAAAATCTTGTATCCATGCTCACACAACTTTCTCAAGATATGAATCATACAGGACTTCCAAACGATCAAAGGAAGGAGAAACATTCTGTTGAATCCTTCATGAGGCAGCGTCCACCTTCATTCAGAGGGTCTAATGATCCATTAATTTCTGAACAATGGATTAGTACTACTGAAGAGATATTTTCAGTTCTTCAATGTTCTGAACATGATAAATTCATCTTAGCACTGTATCGTTTGGAAGGTGATGCTGATGAATGGTGGAATCTTATCTAGAATACGAGGCAAAGAGATAAAATTGAGTCCATGGAATGGGATGAGTTCAAGAACTTATTTTTCAATAAGTACTTCCCTCGTATTCTCCGAACAAAGATAGAGAAAGAGTTTCTTGAAATAAAGAAAAAGGATGATGAATCTGTTGGTACCTATGAAGAAAATTTTACAAGACTTGCAAGGTACGCTTCTGGTATTATTATCCAACCTGAGAGTAAGATCGATCGATTCTTTAGTGGCTTAAAACCAAGTCTTTGAAGGGCGTTAGCCATAAAGGACTTCAATAGCTATGAGGAAATCGTTCGATGTGCTCTCAAAGTCGAGATGGAGATTGGAGTAACCCATCAGTCATATGGGTTTGATAAGAAGAGGAAAATGGAATTCAAAGGAAAATCTAAAGAATACACTGAAAAGAATATGAGCTTTACCTTATGCTCAAAGTGTGGAAAGAAACATGGAGGGAGTTTTCTTAAAGGGACAAGTAAATGTTTCAAATGTGGAAAGAAAGGTCATCGGGCATTTTAATGCCGCAATGATGGGAAGAAGATGTCTAATGATGTAAACAAAGTAAGGGAAACACAAGAATGAACCTACTACACTTAAATTTTTCAAGTGCAAGGAGATGGGGCATTATGCCAATCAATGCCCAAATCCAAGGGTTGATGATGATGGTCGACGTCAACAAACTCTTAAGGCTAAAGAGAAAGGAAAGTCACATGCAATTTCTATCAGCGATGTGGAGTATGATAACGATGTGGTGAAAGGTACACTTACCATCCAATCTAAAGTAGCAAATGTTTTATTTGATTCTAGATCCACCCACTCCTTTATTTCTGAAGAATTTTCTAAGGATATCACCGTATTACCTCAACAATTAGATGTGGAGTTAGCTGTGACAACCCCTAATGGCACAACAGTCGCATCAAAAGTTTATAATTCTTCACTGATTGAAGTTTGTGGGAAAGTGATTCCTGCAAATCTTGTGATCCTTCCTATAGTGGAATTTGATGTGATTCTTGGCATGGATTGGCTTTCATTATATGGAGCTCATATCAATTGCCAAAGAAGGGAAGTCACATTTCATATTCCAGATCAATCTATGATCGTTTATCGATGCAAGGATGAACATAACCTTCCAGTGGAAATATCTTCTATCTTATGGGTCTTGATTCCACTTAATGAAGGTTATTTATCTCAAATGGTTGGTGAGAAACTCACAATTAAGAATATGCCCATTGTACGGGAGTTTGATGATGTCTTTCTGGAAGAATTTCCGGGTCTTCCACCAAATCGTAAAGTTGAGTTTTCAATAGAACTCGTACCGGGTGCTTTGCCTATTTCAAAGAAACCTTATAGAACAGCCCCAATTGAGTTCCAGGAATTGAAGAAGAAACTCCAAGAGAATCTTGATAAAGGATTCATACGCCCTAGTGCATCACCTTGGGGATCACCTATTCTATTTGTTAAGAAGAAAGATGGATCAATGAGACTCTACATTGATTATTGATAACTTAACAAGATCACTATCAAGAACAAATATCCTCTCCCACGCATTGATGACTTATTTTACCAACTACGAAGAGCTCAATACTTTTCCAAGATTGATCTTCGTTTAGGGTATCACCAATTAAGGGTCAAAAGGGAGGATATACCAAAGATGAATTTCCGTACAAGGTATGGACACTATGAATTTATAGTGATGCCATTTGGTCTTACTAATGCCCCTACTATCTTCATGGATCTGATGAATAGAGTCTTTAGAGACTATCTTGATCAGTTTGTGGTAGTCTTTATAGAAGATATTCTTGTATATTCAAAGAGCAAGGAAGAACATGAAGATCAATTCAGAATTATATTGAAGGCCCTGAGAAAGGAGAAGCTTTATGCCAAATTTACCAAGTGTGAATTTTGGCTTCAAAGAGTTTCATTTTTGGGTCACATAATCTCAAAAGAGTGGATATCTATGGATCCAGCAAAAACATAGGTTATCGAAAGATGGTTGAGACCAACAACAATAACTGAGATCTGAAGGATTCTTGGTCTAGCTGGATATTATCGACGTTTTGTGAAAGATTTTTCATGATTATCTAATCCACTCACCAAGTTGACTCGGAAAGGAGTTATGTTTGTCTGTACGGAGGAATGTGAATAGAATTTCAAGGAGTTGAAAAGAAGGTTATCCAGTGCACCTGTGCTCACACTACCTTGTAGTGGAGAAGGGTTTGTTATCTACAGTGATGCATCCAAGAAGGGACTGGGATGTGTTCTCATGCAAAATGATATGGTGATAGCTTATGCCTCACGACAGTTGAAAATCCATGAGCAAAATTACCCAAATCATGATTTGGAGTTAGATACGGTAATATTTTCATTAAAGATTTGGAGGCATTACCTTTATGGTGAAAGGTGTGATATTTATACTGATCATAAAAGTTCAAAGTATATTTTCACACAAAAGGAGGTGAATATGAGCCATATAAGATGGTTGGAGATGATTAAGGATTACGACTGCTCAATTCATTACCACCATGGGAAAGCAAACAAGGTGGCAGATGAATTAAGTCGACAAGACCATGCCAGTTTATCCATGATGAGGATCACAAAAGATCCAATATTTATGGATTTACAAAGGATGGATCTTGGAATTATAATGGAAGGGGGAAAATCGTATCATTCTCAAATGAATGTTCAACCATCTATACATGTGAAGATTAAAGAGGCACAAAAAGAAGATGTCGAGTTACAAAAGAAGGTGAGAAATGTTCCTGAATTCAACCTTAATTGTGATGGGATAATAAAGTTCAGGAATCAGGTTTGTGTTCCTCCCATCCCCGAATTAAAGAAGGAGATGCTGGATGAGGCTCATAGTTCTTCATTCTCTATTCATCCTGGAAGCACGAAGATGTATAGGGACCTGAAAGAGTACTTCTGGTGGGATGGAATGAAAAGAGATGTTGCTGAATATGTCTCTCGATGCTTAGTTTGTCAGCAAGTTAAAGTTGAGAGACAGAAGTCTAAGGGGATGTTACAACCATTACCCATACCCGAATGGAAATGGGAAAACATCACTATGGACTTTGTCACAGGACTTCCTAAAACATCCAAATGAAATAATGCTATCTGGTTCATAGTTGATTGTCTTACAAATTCTGCACACTTCATCACTATTAGAGAGGATTTATCTATGGATCAGCTTGCCAGGATATATGTAAAGGAAGTGGTAAGATTGCATGGAGTACCACTTTCTATCATATCTGATCGGGATCCGAGGTTTACCTCAATGTTCTGGAGAAGTCTTCAACATACTCTGGATACAGAGTTGAGTTTCAGCACTGCTTATCATCCTCAGACAGATGGTCAGTCTGAGAGAACAATTCAAACTCTAGAAGATATGTTGAGAGCTTGCTCTATGGATTTAAATGGTGGTTGGGATCAACACCTACCTTTGGTGGAATTTTATTATAATAATATATTTCACTCTAGTATTCAGATGGCTCCTTATGAAGCTCTCTATGGAAAGAAATGCAGGAATCCAACTTGCTGGGATGAAGTTGGGGAAAAAAAGCTATTAGGACCTGATATTGTTGATGAGATGGCAGAAAAGGTCCGATCTATTCAACAACACATAAGAGCAGCTCAGAGTCGACAGAAAAGTTATGCCGACAACTGAAGAAAAGACCTAGAGTTTGAAGTGGGTGATAAAGTGTTCTTAGGAATATCTCCCTGGAAGAGGGTCATGAGATTTGGAAAGAAGGGGAAGTTGAGCCCTAGATATATCGGTCCTTTCAAAATACTGGATTGTGTTGGGAATGTAGCTTACTGATTGGCGATTCCACCGAATCTCTCTCAAGTTCACGATGTGTTCCAAGTATCTCTCCTGAGAAAGTACATACCTGATCCTTCACATGTACTCAGCTCAGAAGTTGTACTGCTGGCGCAAGATCTTTCTTATGAAGAACAACCGATAGAGATTCTGGATCATAGTGAAAAATTCCTATGAAACAAGACCACTCACTTGGTAAAAGTTTTATGTAGGAACCACCAATTAGAAGAATCTACATGAGAGCTTGAGAATATGACGAGGGAGAGGTATCCTCATCTGTTTGTTACAAAGTGGAGAATTTTGAGGGCGAAATTCATTTTAAGGGGGTTAGAATGTAACACCCGAGAATTTTATGGGAAATATTTTGTTTTTATGTTATATAAATCATCAAAGGAATCTTTCGCTACACGCAATCACGACCTTCCTCGATAGCGTGTGTAGTACGCAATACTGAGTTCCACTAAACAACGATAAATTATTATAATATTATAAACTGACCATTATGAATATTATTAACTAAATTTTAAATTTTACAACATTATTATTTATCTTACACATTTTCTATAACATGGTAAGATAATAGAATAATTTTTTTTGGGTAAAATAAGTATTTATCAAAAAATGCAGTTTTGCCGCCTTTTGATGGCGCACCCACATTAAATCTAGTTTTTAACACGTTTATAAGTTCAATTTGACAAAATAAAATTCTTCTTTTGAATCAGGATATAAAAATTTACTTTGGATAAATTTTTTATATTTTTCTGAAAACATTCATATTTTGATGAATAGTAAAAATACGCTAATTTTTAATTAAAAACAACTTTTTTCATTGAGATAATTTATATAGTTAAATTATAATATTGAATGATTTTAAAGTATAGATAGAATATATTTTTACCATTTAATATAATGTATGTCATTATCATTAATTTCACATTGAATTCATAGGTAAAAACATTTCAATCTTTGGCAATGTTTTAACTTCTAAAACCTGTTTTCTTAACAACGGGATTTATTTTAAATTAATTACTGCAACTTATATGTTTTGAATTTTGAAAAATGGATTCCATATTCAGAATCAGTGGGTCCAAATTATGTTAATAGGCTACTTTTTATTTTTGGGCATTATGAATAGTAACTACGGTAAATTTTATTTACCATAATTAAAGGTAAATCAGGTAATTAAGGGTAAATATAAGATTATAAAATTATTTTAACACCTTCCAAAATCCTATTGGATGACTAAAAGTCGACCCATATCACCTAAGGGTCGGATTATATTCATTTAATAGACTTTTGTCCATGAAAATAATTTAATTATTATTAAAACCAAAGAATGTGACAACATGTCACTTTCTTAAATCTTATAAGTATAATAATTTTAATTTGGTGATAAACTTAATGAAACTTCGAAAATGAATAGTATCCAGAAATCTAATACAATTATATACATCATAGTATTTTATTTAGAATTTTTAGGTATTAAATAATTATCATTAATTATGACACAATAGTGATGTTGAAATTATTTTATTAATTAAAATATCAAATAAATGGTTTTAAAAATATTAAAATAATTATTATATGCACTATTTAATATTCTCCACTACTTTTCTAGATACATATGAAATTTTATTAATCTATTAAATCTTTTAGTTTGAACATATCCTCTGTATATATTTTATTAAAATTAAATAAATGAATAGTGTCAAAATTGACACTATTGTTATTTTATAAAAATAACATATTATAAAATTGTTTAAAAATCACAAAAATATTTAAAAATTATAAATTAAAATTTATATAGTCTACAATGTCATAAGGTGTCAAATTATGGAAACTTCACAACACATATGTAATTATTAATAATAATTTAAAATTTAGATTATTATTACCACAAATAAAATTAAATTGATAAATAAGTATAAATCAAGTTGATAATGTTTAAAATAAATTTCTAACATGTCTAAATTTTATTTGTTGATGAGATTACAACCCTATCTCATCTAATCTTCAGATATGAGTCATTTTGGAAGTTTTTAAGTGGGGTTGGGATCTAATATAAACTAATATTTCTTATATTTCCAAAGGTGCCCCTCTCCTCCCTTATAAAAGGGAACCTCCTCCCTCTCTTCCTCACACCACTTTGAGCCTTCAAGCTTGGAAAAACCCTCCCAATATCTCCTCTCCAATTACCTAGAATCATCCTAGAGGTTCTGGTCTTCTTCAAAGTCCAACCCTAGTGCCCTAAGAGGAGGTTAAGAAGAGGCGCGTCAAAAAGAGGTAATATCCATTACCGATCCTTTCCAAATTATTTCTTCTTCAACTTCTTCTTCTTTAGTTGTTTCATTATGAAGTAATAACATTAGTATCACTCATATACTGATATGTTATTATAAGTATGAAACAACCCTATTTCAACATCTATCCATCCTACAGAAAACGAAATCACCGTGCGTGCGTACGTACGGAATACCGTCTCTACGCCGCGGTGTAATCTATTTCCCCCCCCCACCTTACCTGGATGGGTATAATGGTGTAAATAATTACTATATATAATTATTTTAAAGTTATATTGATTCTTAAATAGTATACATACACTCCAATACAATTCCACGATCATGGGAACAATATCATCGCTCGTGCGTACGTACGGAATACCATCTCCACGATGTGATACGATTCGTTCTACATGATCTTCATTGCATAATGATTATATAAATGAATTTAATGAATAAATATGATATATAGTACATTAATACCATTCTGGAAATGATGTATCTATAACCTAAAGAGAATAAAAAGAATTTATTCGACAAAACACGCATAAGAACAAAAAGTTATAAACACCCGAATAACAAGTAGCAATGAAATATTACTACTAAGAAGCTAAAAATATGATCATATATGATATCATAACAATAATTATGATTCTGGAATAAGTCAATAACATTATTTAAATCATTATACAGGAGGTTCGGACACTTACGATGCAAATTGGACCTAAGGTAAGGGAAAATATCACAATCTCATTTTTATCCAAGATTGCTTATACTTTGGTATTTACTGGGGTGTATTTTATCATCCAAATCCATGTTTCCTCAATATGTAATATTGTTTCCATCCACCTACAATTGTTTAAATCCAATTTTTACCCTTCAGTGAGTTTTTAGTAAAAGATATGAAAGGAATATTTTGTCGTTTTTCGTACGAGGTCCTTTTTGAATTTTCCGACAAAAGTACGAGAAGAATGTTTTTTTAACTTATACGACATGAATGTATTTTTAAAACATTATTTCCAAGAAGCTTCATTTACAAGTTTTCAGGTTTATTTTTAATCGACTTCTTTTAGTTTAAAATTGTATGACATGTTAAGAAAGGAAAATGTTTTTGAAGTAGAAAGGATATTTTCCTCAAGAATGGAGATCAAGTGTTTTATCAAAATTATTTTCCATCTAAGATAATATAGGGTTCTATTTCTATCACTATTATTACAGTGATTTGATTATGTTGTGATGGAAATATTTTTATGAATTCCTTTATCTTATATGAATTGTTTTATGAAGTCATGATGTTTAAGATTGCCATTTTTATTACATGGGTTATGCTATGATGTATGGTTTATGATTTTGTGTCACACATAAGAATGGTATCATTATGAGATGGGTGGGACCTATATATCCCTCCAATGCATTGGGTAACGATTTTATATCTCATGAGATAGACATGGCTAGAATGGCAGGTTATACCGGTTCAGTGAAACAGGACTGAAACGAGGAGTGAACTCGGTTCAGAAATGGACTTTGTCCACTAAGATAGTCTTGGCAATGAGTCTTAACTAATAAGAAATGATTCTCTATGATTATGTGTGTATGCCACAAAGTTTCATGTTTTATGTTATGATTATTGGGATTTCATTTCACTACTATGATTTATCCCATGTTATGAAATTATGCTCTCTTTTGCAGGTTAAGATTTACAAAATGTTATGTTTTTATGAATATGATGTGATTGATATTTCTTTTTCTTACCCTTAATGAGCATTTGAGCTCACACTTTTGTATGTTTTCTTTCCCCAGGTCAGGAAGAAGCTTATTAAGTAAGATATGCCAAAAGGGACTATAGATATGATGAAATAAATGGGAGACAGTGTAGGTGCTTTATGAACCAGTTGTTTATGTTTCCCAGTTTCTAAAGACACTATACCTATACGGTACTTTCATGGTTTTGTTATATGTTTTAATAAGTATGCTTCAATTTTGAAGTAATAACAATGTATGTAAAGTATGGGTTGTTATAATTCATCTCCAGAAAGGCTAACTCACAAGAATCTAATCACAAGTACTTCACACCCTTCTTAGTTAGGCCCATTATTGGCATTGATAAGTGTGATAACAATTGTATGAAATATATGTAGTAACCATCCATCCCTAGAAAACTTTGTACCTCAAATAAGTTCTTTGTATGCTCCCAGAAAACTAATACATTCACTTTCTCTAAGACTACTAAAACTCTTGTCTCAGAGATAACATGACCCAATAAGTGAATCTGGTCCATCCAAAAGTAGAATTTTGAGATCTTATCATATAAATTATGATCTCTCAGTGTTCTCAAAACAATCTCAAGATGTGTGGAATGGTCATTTAAAGTGTGAGAGTACAAAAATATGTCATCCTTGAAGACATGCATGAAATAATCCAAGTATGTAGGGAACACTCGGTTTATCAGTTCTATGAAAACCGCAGGCGCGTTCGTGAGACTGAATGTCATAACCACGTACTCATATGGACCATACCTACTCCGGAAGGCTGTAAGAGGTATATCAGATGGTCAGACACACAACTGATGATAACCAGACCTCAAGTCAATATTCGAGAACACACGATCTCCTCTATGATGATCAAATAGATCATCAATCCTCAGCAAGGGATATAGTTTCTTGACCGTCAACTAGATCAACTTCCGATATACCAAACAATGTCTAAGGGTAAAGTCTACCTTATTCTCAAACAGGAGAGGTAAAACCCAAGGACATGTACTGGGTTAGATGAAAACCTTGTCCTATAACTCCTCTAACTGCTTAGTAAGCTCATGTAACTCAGGTGTAGCCATCCTGTAAGGATAAATGGAAACCGGTGCCTCTCTTGGCACAAGATAAATAGAAAATTCCACCTCTCGATTTGAAGGAAATTCTAAAAAGTCCTCTGGAAAGACATCCCTGAAACAATCCACCCCTAGAGGAATGTCCATATGTTAAGTCCCCTGGTCATCCAGATATAGACTATAAATATGGGTTGTTACTCCTCCTAATCCATGATCATCGGGTCCCTCTCTACTCGCCTGGACTTCTTACTCACCCTTATGAAGGAATGATATGCCCTCATGTGATGTGACACTCACCCTATGGAGATAGAAATCAACAACTACCTAGAAGATAACTGACCTATGCATTATGAGAATAATTTCGTAGCCTGTCATCTCTAATACATAGAAGTCCCATAAGAAGTGGCACCCACCAAAATTAATAGGTAACTCCTTGAACTAATGTACATTAGTCATTCTTGTCCCCAAAGGAGTGTCTAGCATCAAGATATCAGCAAAAGAGAAGATACAGAGCCCAAGGATCTCCACAACAGAAATAGATATAAAGCTATGGGAATCCCCTATATCGAAAAGAGCAGAAGAAAAAATTGAGGAAACAAGTATCATACCTCGATCTATAGAGGGTATGCTATCCTAGTCCTACTGGGTTTTCACCGCTGTAAAATTCTGGCATGTACAGTGGTCTTGTGACCCTACCTGAACACTATGATCCGATCCACCCGGATGACGTTGAAATCTTGGTGAATTACTACAATGACTGTGCCCTAAACCTCGACCAGAAAGGCCAGAAGAAAACCAATTTTCTGACTGATGAGAAACTGGTGGTGCTACTCCCGAATGAGGAGTCATAGAAAAACCCATGTCACCAGCTGCTGGTGAAAAGATCTGACAGAAGTGCTGAATATGACCCATCTTTCCTCATGATTAGCACTCCACTGGGTCTCTCAGGAAAAGTGGCCTTGTATGCCTAACCATACAACACTTGTAGCACACCACCTGGCTACTTGAAGACATCTCTCGCCTCCTCGGATCCCCGTTTAAAGACTCTCTCTGTCAATTCCTACTATCATTACAAGGGTTACCGACTCTGGATGTCGATCCGCCCGAGCTCAAAACTCCAGAATCCCTCATATTTCGCTCTGTAGTCAATGCTTGGTGGACTATAGAAGTTATGGAATTCAACCTAAAGATTTTTACTTGAGATCAGATGTTGTTCTT
The DNA here is from genome assembly GCA_963277665.1 of Viscum album. Classification (NCBI taxonomy): domain Eukaryota; kingdom Viridiplantae; phylum Streptophyta; class Magnoliopsida; order Santalales; family Viscaceae; genus Viscum; species Viscum album. The sequence goes on along the minus strand of OY728143.1, from coordinate 1,702,782,235 downwards.
GAGACCATTCTAAAACATCCCTGCCAAGAATAACTCATCACCTCTTTGGATGGGTGTGAAGCACTGCAACTCTATGAAACGATATGAATACTCCCTAACAAAAATATTACCTTGCTCTAGACTCATGAACTCTTAGGCTCGATCGGACCTCAAGTTCAATGGATATAAGTAGTCGTAGAAGGCATGCTGGAACTCATCTCAATACATAACCTATTTTCATCCCACCTGTGAGATCACATCCCACCATATCTTGGCAGTGTCATGTAGCATGTACGTAGTTAGATTCACCATCCTCTCTAGAGGCGTCTCCAGATTCTCTAAGATAGAAAGAATGGATTCTAACCATGACTCTGCAGCTTGAGGTCCTCCTTATCCTGTGAAAGTGGGAGTAGGATGCTCCTAGAAAACCTACGTCAACTCTGCCATAGAAGTGGCAGGATGCGGTACTCCACAGAAGGTCTGCATGAACCCCATAAATCCCTCTCGGAATTGTGTGTCAGCACTTGTGTCTAGAATGATGGATGGTTCCAAGACTAGCACAAATGGAGGATCAGATGGTAGACCCTGATCAACCATGTCCGGTTGTCTGATCACTACCTTGCAACCGACGTACAACCGGAGGACATCTTGGTGTCTTGACTCTGGATGGTCAAGCACACACCTTAGATCAAGATTATCAAAGACAGAAAAATAGAAGTTCAAGAAGCGAACAAGAGAAAGAAAGCATTAAATTTTTTCCAAACATAGATACTTGGCGTGTATAATTCATACACAACATGTTCCCTTAAGACTTCACATGGGTGTGTAGTCCTTCCATAACTGGTCGTGTAACATTCCATACACATGGCATGTTTTCCTAACACACGACGTGTACTTGAATCCCTTTCCCCTTCTTGAGTTCCCTTACATGGCTAAGCCACACAGTTCTCCTAGAACAAGACTACATGGTATGTTAGTGCATGACACAATGTGTACTAGATTATCTTCAGCAACCCATGTTTTTATCCACACAGCCGGTTATATGACTCACTATACATGGCGTGTTTGTGCTAGACACGACATGTACTAAAAGATTTCACCGACCCATGTTGTTTGTTACATGGTCGGATACAAGGTTTACAATAAATGGCGTGTTTAAGCTTGAAATGACATGTATAACTTAATTTTCTATCCATCTATGTCATTACTCAAAATAGTGGACACATGGTCTACACAACACAACATGTATGTCTAGAACATGGCATGTTATACCATGATTTCCCAACCCCATGTCTCTACCCACACGGCCTGTGACACGGTTAGAGACTACACAACATGTCTACACAGTACACACCCTTTACTTAAGAAAAATAATTTCTTCCTAAATAGAAGATCACATGGTGTGTATTAATCATTACATGTCATGTATTCTAGATTTTTCCATAAATTAAGCCTCAGAAACATCTTTGGAACCCATAGAAACACTATAACAAACATTAAAGTGACAAATTCTGATCTGTGAGGGCCCATACCCCCCTCAATCAAATCTTGGCATCTTATACATGTCATAAAAAAGCATAAAAAATCAATGATCCACCAAATTATGATCAATGAGGGTCCATAACTCCTCAAGAACCAAAATATGGCATTCATTCGACCAAAACCTTACACAATTTAATACCCAATCAAATAGAAAGTATTCTATCAAGAAATCTATCATAAGCAACATTCATATCTATCACAACATCTATCACAACAACATGAAATCAATAATTCTCCCTAAATGGCATGGTAAGAATGCATGACATGTGATCTATAGAAAGTGCATATATGATGCAAGAGAAGGAATACCCTCATCTCATTGGGTTTCATCAGAAATATAACCTCAATAACATCAATTATAATATCAAAATACATGTGAATCACCCAATAGTTCAATCATATCAATTATAAAATTTGCAAAACCAAAAGAATCACAATAAACAAGGTAAATTGGCTTTTCCCTGTACACGGGTTAGCTACTCACAGGTAAAACATATTACCAAGTAATTATTCATTCTTATCCCTGGCTATAGGCTCCAAACAGTATGTCAAGAAGAAAACAATTCCTTTGATACCACTTTGTAACATCTCGGTTTCGGGTGCCACCCAGAGGTGCCCCGTACTCGGTTTGTCACATGTCCTCAAGCGCATTTCCCCAAATACCAAAGGCTCCCAACTAGCAGTGAGGGTCTTGGGTGTGATAGTGGGGAAACTATTCCCTCATTAGAAGAGTAACATAGTGGAAGAAGAATAGATAGAAGTAGTGGAAGCAGTAATAATACTATTCAATAGTAAACAACGAAAGACTATAAGAAATAAACTGGAGCACATACATATATATGAATGTTTCATGATACATATGTCTAAGAAAAAAGACAAACAAGTCACAATTCAAGAATATAGTACTAAAAAAAAGAATAAATAAAATCAAGTAAACAACTCCTCAGCATTGCAAGCCTCAGCTTGGACCCATGCTCTCTAGCTCCTCTGCAATCAAGTTCCTGAAGCAGAAGGGCGCTTTCCTTTATCTAGAACTGCAACAATATAATCTATTTGGCCCCAAAAGTGTGACCAAAACAGGGTGTGAGGCTAATCCCAGTAGAAAACCACCCAAATATCTACGCCTAACAGTCAATGAATATATATGGCAGGAAATATGTAAATAGAAGCAGTAAACAAGAAATTACTCAAAGCAAACAATCCTACAGTTTCAATTTCATTCAATTTCATATATCATATAAGCATATAATCAAAAATAGGTAACCCTCTAGGATGTACTCACAGCCTACCCCCTCTGGTTCCCCCAAAAAAGTACAATAAGCCCTCTGGGATGTACACACATTCTAACCCCTCTGGTTCTGCTTTAGCATAGACTCTCTAAGGAAGCAATCACCATCAATTCCCCCTATAGTCTCGTATCAGTTACAAATAGGCACTCTGTGGAAGCAATCAACATCTAATTCCCCCTGTATCCCATATAGAGGAACTAAAAACACTCTGATGGAGCACTTATATTCATCCCCCCATGGTATCACAATGTAATAGTGAAAAGACACTCTGGAGAAGCCCTCAACGTCCATTCTTCCGATGGTCTACTACACCAGGTTCCCACAGCCCTGTGTAAGTCAATCATGAAAAGCGATAAATAGCAGCCAAAGTAAACCTCAAGAACTACTTTTCTATATAGTCTATAACATATAATAGTATGTTATATAAATTCACTTCATCCTACAATACTAGGCATGGGAAAACAAAGCAGCAGCCTAACTGGAAAAGCTAGACTAAATGGTCAATAATAAGCAACATGGGAAAAACATCCATATCATGGAAAAGTTAACCCTATTCAATAAAAATAAACATCTATCCAAACAAACATAGCATAATAGGCAATAGCAGGGCTAAAAACCATAAACATGAAATACCTCAAATGAGTGTATTGGGAACTTTTTCACAAATAACTCAAAGACTATCTACAGAAAGTCACAAACAACCTACCATGGCATTGTGGGATCGATATACTCTGGCGTCGGCCTTTAGATCAACCTAGAATGTGGTGGTTCTACAAAAATGTATAAAATTTTCAAATGAGGATAACTTGAGGGAGAGGAGAAATCAGGAGATGAAGTTCATGAAGAAGAGAGAACTCACCGATGCGATACCAATGCAACCGACAGAGTGCGATTCGGAGAACGGACGACGGGTCAGTGGCTCGGAGAATATTTATCATCGTATAGACACTCCCTAATGAGAAATTCCTAGAAGAAGGGTGTTCTATCGATTAGACGTGACCCAGATCCATTTAATTAAAAAAAGAAAACACACGGTGTGTACTTTATAATTACATGGCGTATACTTGCCTTTACCAGCCCCCGCTTTAGGTGGCCTCCAGCACCACACATGACCCTATACTCGACCGTTACACGTCCAGTACATGGTCACCCACGAAAACTGAGTACAAGACATTTACATATAAGTACACGATGTGTACTTCTGAAATTTCCATAAACTCTTATTTTCTCTCAAAAACACTAGAAAAAAAATCCCATACCTAAAAAGAAGATCTGGGTTCTTACATTGTTCATGCATACATATGACATACCATCTCCATAAACATGGAATTTCATTTATTTTCTCCAAATAGTATGGAAATTGTATATACATATATACTTGATATATATGATATTAAAATCATGAATAATATTCTAGAGATGATGAACTCTAACCACATAGAAAATTTACATCAAAATGAGTTCATTTTTTACTCAAGTTTGAAATATCGACAAAACCACCGATATGAACTTAAATAATTAGGTAATTTTTATAACATGATAATAATTGAAATAAAATGAATTATAAACCTAAAAAAGGTTCCGACGCAAGTATAAATTAACTTAATTTTATTATTCAGAAATATAAATAATGAACAAGAAAAGTTAGATTTGAGGTAAGGTAACTTCTTAACCCAATTTTCATTCATTGGGATAATCTTCTACTTCTTGATTATGTCGTTATATGATTATGTGAGGAATAACTTTTGATATCCTATATTTTATTTATCCTTTATTTATGTGTATTTATAGTGAATACACATAATATATCTATTTTATTAACAAAATTATCTTTGTAATGAAATTTCTAAACTCAATTTTCACTCATTGGGTTTTAAGCATACTTAGTTGATTATATTATGCCAAGATTATGTGTAGAATAGCTATTTATTTATTTATGATTTAATTTCCACATAAATTTGTGTGGATATACTTTTTTACATATAACAACCCCATTTATAAACTCTTACATAATTTATAAGAACTTTGTAAGGGAAATATTAACTCAATCTCAATTCATTGAGTTAAATATCCATGTCATCAGTTTTTTTAAGAATATGTGTGAATGACCTATGACTATTTTACACTAAGTACCCACATATATTGGGTGTATTTATATTTTTCGTACATAATTATATCATTTATTTCTTCTAAATCTAAGGATATGATCTTTGAAATGGATTTCATCTCAATTTACATTCCATTGAGAGTGATTTGTTTTTATGTACCAATTCAATTTTATATGGTGTATATACTACCCTTTGACATATTATATCACGAATCCCTTTATTCTCCTGATATTTTATGTTTTGATTAATGTTATTCTTTATTTATTTTATTTCAAGTATTTCTTAAGTGTTTCGAGACACTTTAACTAAAACATCGTATTAAATGTTTCAAAGATTTATAATTCTAAATTATTCTCATTAATGTTCATGTTTTAAAAATGGTTTGAAGTATTTACTTATATGGACATTAAATTTTTAAAATTTTAAATCTTTTAAAAGTTTCAATGTGGCAAGGGATAATTTAATTCAAAAATATTCTTTTAATTTTTTTAAATGTGTCATTAAAATTGGATTGATTATGTCAATATATTAAAATGATATCTTGTGAATGAAAATGTGGAAATGTTAATTTTACTTTAATATTTTTTTATGTTTTATGATTATGTTATGGTTATTGGATATTGTTTATGTATACAGGTGGTTCTACGATAAAATGAGGGAAAGTGAGCTTGATATAGCTCTCCAACACATTGGGTTATGTGATGGAGAAAAATGTTAAGGTTTATACTATGATATTTAGGGAACATATTGTGATGGTTATTCTAATCGTAACCATCATGGTTACTCCCTATGTATCTATTAACGCTACAATGTAAGTATGTTATGGATTCCATAGTTTACCTTTTTGATTTATGATTTCTATGAGTTATTCATAAATCTTATGATTTCATGAGGCATGCTAAAGAGATTATGTTTTATGATTTAAAGTGTGATTTCATTGATTTGTATGTATTCATGGTCTAATGTTTCCTTTCCTTATTTTATATCCCTTATTGAGTTTTTTTCTCATCCCATGTTTTTGAAATGGTTTTCACATGGTATAAGGAAGGGTAAGAGAAAGGTAGAGTTTAAGAACATATATATAAAGAAAAGAATTATTGTTTTATTTTAGGATATTTATTATTGTGAAAAAATTTGATATTGTTGAAGTGTCTGCTTTGTAATATTTGAGATACAATGTATCAATAATGGCCTAATTCCTTAAAACTCTAAACCTGAAAAGATTCTCACTGTAAATTCATGACTTAACTCAAGATTAGGTAACATTTAAGGTTAGAGCCTTGTATTTATTATGTTGGATCATTAAGTTATAGAGTATATAATGTATTATAAATGAAGGGAATGAGGTTACATAGTTGAGAAAAATTAATTTCCATTGTGATGCTATATTTCCTCATGATTTTAATATTTATATCTATGATAGATTTATTTTGTTTTTCATCTTTGGTATATCTGTTCATAAATTACTCATATATTCAAATGATGATATCTACTATTTTTAAGAGATTGATAAAGGAGTGAATGGGATAACTGATTAAAAACCAAATAATTATTCTCAAAAGGATGACACTATATTGAAGACAACATAACATCTGGATGTTATGCATGATTCTATTAAAGAAAATATATTATTGAGAATCAAATCATGAGACTATATTGATTGAAACACAATATTGATAATTATCATGAGAATATATTTTTTTCTATTTTTTTATAGTGTTAATATTATATTGACACTATGTTAAATGCATTGAAACATGGTTAAGTGTATGTTTAAGTAATTCTGATTAACATAATTCCATGTAATGGTTTTTTATAAGAGGTTATATAGAACTGAATGTATTATTCGTATTATGATATTTAATATTTTATATTAAATTATAAAATGGATGTAATATAAAATTCCATTACTCCACATAGTATATGGAAGTATTTACAGTGGTAAATTCTTTTTATTATCAATTTAATTTATATTTCCTTTAATATTTATTTGAATTATTTTAACAGTTGGTTGTGAATAATTTTTTTTAATTACTTGTTGTTTCCATGTGATGTAATTAATGATGGAAGACCATGGAAATTATATTAATTGGTGCTTTAATATATAAGGGTTATAGAAATTAGTCAATATGAATAAGAAGAGTGTGTCATGATATCCTGGTTCGAGACAGAATTTCTTAAACATCATTGTGTACACATATTTCATTAAGAATTTTTGGAAAAATCTAACATCATTATTACATAAGAACATCTTGATTATGTCTAGAAAATAGGGAGCTTACATTTGAAACCTGGAAACCTTAAAATCTTTGAATGGGATTATTCTTTTAATCATATAAGACATAGAAATAATGTGTCTCAAGTGTGGATTAGATTTCATGGGTTGAACTAGTTTTTATGGCATCCCATGATCTTAAATGATATAACCTCTTGCATTGGATCTATAATTAAAATAGATCAAAGAACTCTCAATGCTGATTTGGGGGTTTTTGCTCGGGTTATGGTAGAGGTTACTCTTGGCACATAACTGCCTAATTTTATATCTTTCAGTGCTAAAGATTAAAAAACTAAGATTAGAATTGAATATGAAAGTGTGCCTCCATAATGTGAAGTGTGCAAAATTGTTGGGAATAATAGAAACAATTGTAGGGTTATTAAGATAAAGGTTTCCAAACTTGTTGAAAATGATTGGAAAGAAGTTAGAAACACAAAAAAAGTAAAATATCATGTTCTTGAAATTCCTGAAACTAACAAGATCACAAATAAACTATGGGTTAGAAAACAAATCAGATTTCCCATCTTAAACATACCTTTGATAAATTGTGGGCAGATATGGTTGAGGATGAGGAAGAGAAGGCTCTACATGATGAGGTTAAGGGTATGGTTTTTGATATGATTAAAAATAATAATGAACATGATGATCCAGTAATCAACAGAACCTCATATACTTTGATAGCTCCTGTTATATCTAACATGGATGATATAGATAAAAATGAGTTATGTAGGCTTGACAAACACGATTTTGGGAAAAAATGCATCCAGAATGGCAAGCAGCAAATTCCCAACCCGGATGCAAAGAAGAATTGAAATACTGATTTCAATCCTAATGCTCAGAAAAGTAGTAATTTGAATCTTTCTGACATGAAACAATCTGGTAATTCATTATTAATACATTCTGGTTGCACTACCTTATCTAGTTATGAATTTAATCATGTTCCTGTTGACTTCCATGTTAATTCTGTGAATATTGTACATTGTGTACTTTCCACTGCATATCCTCTAAGCATAGTTTCAAATCACAATATCAATACTGTCTCCCATAACTGTCATGTGAATCAACAATACAATAACACAGTTTTCTCTGCACACACTGACCCATATGTCTCTCAACTATGTCTGATACCTCCTGATGATTCAAATAATAATGTTCCTGCTACAAAGAATGTTTTTCCCCTACACAGGAAGCTATTTAGAACATAGTTATCTCTACTGAATCCTTGTATTCTATTAAAATACCTATGTCTGAGACACAAACAGTCCAAAAATCAGGACTCTTGGAACAGAATTCAGATTTTGTTTTGGCCTTATCACAACAGGACAGTCCTAGAAATGTTAATCAGATTACATGTTCTTCTCCTAATGCTATTCTGAATGACTCAAATAGTAAATCAGAACCAATTAGCACTCCTAGTCAGGAGTTCAATTAATATAAGATCTCACCTCATGAGGTCAGAAGATATAAAAGAAAGAAGAGATCAGGTAAATAAAAAAAGGGGTTCTAACCCCAAACATCATTCCAAATGAATCTGATTTTTTGGAAATGTTAGTGGATTGTGATCTCTAGAAACTATTGTTGTTCTTAAATTATTTTTAACAACTCACAAACCTAATTTTTTTTCTATTGATAAACCTAAAGTGAACTTTTCAAAAATCTTTGCTCACATTAGTACTTATGGTAACAATTTCTTAGGTTTCTACAAAGATAGTACCGCTGTGGAATCATTATGGTTATTTTATCATAAATCTATTAAAAATGTTTCTTCTATCAAAATATCTAATCAATTGTCCACTTGGGAATTTACTTATGATAATAAACACATCTTTTTCACTATGATTTATGCTAAGAATAAATATCAGGATTGAAGGCCAATGTTGGATGACATTATAGATCTATCTAATTCTATCCAAGACCCTTGGGTCTTAATCGAGGATTTTAATGCTATTATTTATCCCAGTGAAAAAATTGGACTAGCTCATTCCTCTATCTCATCCCAATAATTTAAAGCTTCTATTGATGATATAAATCTTATGGAAATTAATCTTTCTGGTGCTAAATATACTCGGTACAGTAGATACTATAATAAAATGGTTTCTAGAAAACTTGATAGAGCTCTCACTAATATTTACATTCTTGAAAAATGAGAAAATGTTTCTAGTGTCATGATTCCTAGAATAAACTCTGGCCAGCATCCTATTCTTGTAAACCACCATACTAATAGCACAAAACCCCCTCTTCCTTTCGGATTCAACAATGCTTGGTTTGAGGACCTTGATTGTTATTCTTTTATTAAAAACTTTTGGAGCACTATTATCCACCAACATGATCCAAATGCGTGTATTATCAAGCTTAAATTTTTTAAACAGGCCTCAAATAACTATTTTAGAACCAAATCAAAACAAATTGACAAGGGAATTCTATCTTTGGAACTTGATCTAACTCAGTTTCAAAATAGAAACAATAGATCTGATTTTTTACTAGATCCCTAACTGGAGATCAATACAACTTTTAATCTCAACTCATTACTATCTCTTAAAGATAACTTACGCAGAAAAATTTTCAAAACGAAATGGATCTTTGATGGAGACAGAAACACTTAATTTTACAACTCATTGCAAAGAATTAGGAAAATTAATCGACCTCTTAATTTACTTATACATTATGAAATTCTTATAGATTCTAAAGATATCATTTCTAATCATGCCGTATCTTATTTTCATGACATCTTTAATGGACCTCATGTAAATAAAGATCATAGACATGATTTCATTCCACCAATGGTTGAGGAATCTGATAATGCTTTCCTTGCTTTTGGACCTCTTGACCATGAAATTAAAGATATTGTTTTTAGCTTAAAACCTGACAGTGCCCTAGGTCCTGATGGCTTCAAAAATGGTTTCTTTCAGCATTATTGGGACATTATTCACACTGATGTCTGTAAACTTGTTAAGACTTTTTTCCACACAGGACATCTCCCACATGGACTTAATGCTCAATTTATTTCATTAATACCTAAAGAGGATAATTCTTCTGAAATTCATCTTTTCCGGCCCATTTCCCTTATCAATACCTTATATAAAATCATTACTAAAATTAATTCTAATCTTCTTATTCCTATATGCGATAGTATTGTTACCTGGAATCAATACGGATTTCTCATAGGTAGCTCTATACAAGATTTTATTTGTCTTTCCTTGGAATATACTGATATTTTAAACAAAACTAATAGAGGTGGAAATGTTGCTATAAAGTTGGACATTAGGAAATCTTTTGATACTATTGACTAGGGGTTTATTTTTAATGTTCTTCATAATTTTGGCTTCAATGAGGATTTTATCAAGAAAATCAATACTTTATTTCACTCCACCCACATCTCCATTCTGATAAATCATTCTCCCAAAGGCTACATCAAGTGCTCCAAAGGTGTTATACAGGGGGATCCTCTCTCTTACACTCTATTTGCTATTGATGAAGACTACCTCAGTAGATTGATTATACAACTTGTGGATCAGAAGAAACTCATACCTATTCAAGCCTCTAGGAACTTGATTGTGCCCACTCATCTTCTTTATACTGATGATATCATCCTATTTCTTCAAGGTCACAAAAGAAATATGCAAGTTCTCAACACTGTGCTTTCACATTATGAAGATGTATCGGGATAAGCAATTTGTTGGAATAAGTCAAATATTTTTTTGGGAAAATCTACCCTTCGAGAAGAAAAACTCTAATTATCAATAGCCTCGGTATTAAAGAGGGTACTCTCTTATTCACCTATCTTGTGATTCCAATATTTTGGGGAAGACCCAAATCTATTTACTTTTCCAACATTTTTGATCAAATCACACATCAACTCTCTACTTGGAAAGGTAAATATTTTTCCATGGCAAGAAGAATATTCCTGGTTAAATCTACCATCGTATCTAAAATGGTTTATTCGTTGATGATTTACAAATAGCCTTGCAGTAGCATTAACAAACTTAGTACTTTCATTAAAAATTTTGTCTGGACCGGTAATATCTTTGAAAGAAGTCTTGTAATGGTTTATTTGAATAAATTTTGTAATCCTTTAGAGAAAGGCGGTATTGGAATTAAAAATCTTGAAATGTTTAACGATGCTTTGCAAGCCAGGCTTATCTGGAGAATGATTCATAAAGCCAATAATGCTATTGATTTTATCAAGAAAATATTTCTAAAAAAAACATCAAAAATGAAACTTAAATTATTTTTAGTCTTCTATCTAGCCCTCTTTTAGAAATATTTATCATAAGATCATGAACAATTTTAGATGGTTAGTCAACATTGATTCTTCTTTGAAATTCTGGATTGATAATTGAACGAGTTCTTCCTTGTCTTCTTTGTTGCCTTCCAACGATTCTCCTCAAAACATTAACATTTCCATTAAAGATGTTATTCCCTTGAACAGACATGATATTTGTGATAACATTAACTTCATAATTGAAAATTACCCCTTTTCGACTTCTGAAGACTTCCCTATCTGGGAACCAGCTCAAAATGGCGTTCTTGACTCAATTTTTTTTACAATCATTATTTTTTAAACTCCACTGATGGTTTTGGGTGGTTGAATGCTTTTAAAAACCTTGGAACAAACCTTCGATACTCACTCTTATATGGAGAATCTCACACAATAGAATTCCTACTAAAGTGTGTCTCCAATACTTCAGTATTCATCATTTCGCAATATTTCATTAATGCAATCAACATAGGGAACACGTCAATCATCTTTTTCTTTCATGTGACAATGCTTTTTCTCTTTGGAATTACATCTCTGAAATATTTAATTACATATGTACTTTTACTGACTCTATCATCTCTTAGATTAAAATATGTGTCGATCATAATGCCTCTTAGCAAATTAAGAACGTGTTATCTGTTGCAGTTGAAGAATTGATACATGTGATCTGGTATGATAGAAATAATTTTTTTCACACAAAGGCTCACTAACTCTCAATTCAGGTAAATCTAGAATTATAATTGTTGTTCAAGAAGCATCTTCAATCCAGAAAGCGCACTGCAACAACTCTATTAATGAATTCGAGATTATTCGCAAACTTCGGATTATTGGAATCTTCAAGAAACCAAAACGTTCCCTGAAGTTTTCTGGAAAGTCCTGCTCCCTGGAAGGATTAAAGTGAACATTGATGGCACCTCAAAAATAAATCCAGGTCCAGCGAGTTGTGGAGCTATTTTCAAAGATTACCGGAATCAATGCCATGGATGCTTTTATGGTACTTGTGGCACGACCTCCATCCTTGAAGTATAAATGTTGGATGCAATATATGCTATTAATTTTTTTATTCAAAAAGGATGGAGAAAGATCTGGTACAAGTGTGATTCGACCACAATCATCCAGGCTATCTGGAATGGGGTGATTCATATCGCTTTGCTACTTACAAACCACTGGATGAGATGTCTTGATATGCCTCGTGATATCAACTACATTGTCACACATGCATATCGGGAGGAAAACATGATTGAAGATAATCTTGAAAAAAAAGGTATCAACCATGAATTAACATGGTATGATACCTTGCCTCCTGAATTTCATCATTTGTATGAAAATGATTGTATGAAACTCCCATATTTTAGACTCATTTAACTCCTTTCTATAATATTCAATAAATTGTGCCTTGGTCTTTTGACTGAGGCACCACATTCTTAAAAAAACTAATTCATAAATGCTATAAAACACTTAAATGACACCAGTTAGTTCATCTAATGTAACTATAAGTTATTTCTTTATTTATTTAAAACTTAATAGGTTGGGGATGATCCTTATAAATCCTATGTTTTATTTGATCCTGTGTAAAATGTTGGTAATGTTTTGGCGATTCTCCATAGAATATCTTGGGTTTTTTATCCTATATAAATGTATGGGTTTCTTCTATACCCATTACAAATGTCTGTATCTAGAGTGGATATAAATGAACTTGGTTTGATAGTGGTAGTATTACATATATAGTCATTTGTATCCAAACTAATATAAAACGTCCTATTTACTATTTACATTGCAAAATACAATCTTCAAACTAACTAAAACTCTTGTTTCATAAAAATTTTATATCATTTATTATCCACCTAATTCATTTTCTTAATTTATATTACTATGATCATTTTAATTCATTAATATCAATCCCCTATTTAATATTCATTCTCATTTTTGGTCATAACATCAAGAATTAATAAAATCCATTTGAAGTACTTGATTACTTAGATAATTTTTTAATTGATTTTTCATCTGCTTTTGTGGTCTAATTATTTTCTCCATATAACAAAATTCTTTATGATATATTTTGTTTTAGATTTTTTAATAGAAAATAATAATGAAATAAAATGATTCCAAGGATGTTTTGAGATGAGATTCATTGGACCATATAGAAACCAGTGAACATTTGTTCTATAAAATATAGAAAAGTTGGACACTTTATGCCAAAATATCCCAGAAAGAATAAAAATATGAAACTCAACCATATTAATAAATATAATTTTTTTAATACTTTATATAACAATATGATAATCCTTTCTTCACTACCAAATGTGTTGATTGAACATCAACACAATCCAAATTTTGTATTTCATCATTATATAAATCTAGTCTTGAAGAAATAAATAATACTTGTGATAAGTGTTAAGAATAAATATTGAAAATGAAATACATACACTTGTCATTCAAGGATAAATATAAGAATGTTATTAAAGAGAATAACAATCTACCACTTTATATTGAATGTTATTGAATATTAATTTTGAAATGCTTATTCCAAAAGAGGTGAATGAGAAGATTAAAGTTTCTGTTTCCATGAAGTATGAAAAAGAAATGATGACATTCAATAATATATTGGAAGAAATATTTTTTTTGAACACATAATGTGGTATGATTATGGAAGAAAATAAAAATATGAAAAGTACTACATATAAATTTTTTTTATAGTAATGAAAAGGTTAGTGATGATATGGAAATTATTCAAAAGGAGAATGGAAATTTGATAGGACACTTGGGTAAAATTATAGGAGAGAGAAAAAATTTGAAAATTCGTTTAAATAATAAAACTATTTCAATGTTAAACATTAGTATATCTTTCTTTTTTTCAAACTTTTTTGATAAAAGTAAGATAAATGTTGGTAAATCAATATTACATTATTTTTAATGCTTCTTATTTGTAAATTATAATTTTTATTAATTTGAATGATTTAGATAGTCAATATGTTATCATAATGAATTTACAACTACATATTTTATTCAAAAAGTGTACTTAGTTTTTGTTTGGAAAGGATAAATGATGTTTTATATTGAAGCTAATCCACCCAATTTTCAAATGTTTTTTTTATTTTTTTAAATATACATACCATTTATATTTTAATTTTCTTATATGCTAGTATATGGATGTCATTGAGTTCTTTAATTTTTCATTTGAGAGCATATTTATTTTAATATTTGGTTTATTAACATATGTGATTATCTGATTTAATTCTTTGTAAATTAATTTAATTAATTGAACACACTTACATTTTTTTCATGTCTTCTTGTTGTTTTAGTTGTGTCTATAGAAGATAATTTCACAATTTATCAATTAACTAATTTATATATTCAAGATATTTATATTGTTTATAAGGGCTTTTTTAATATTTTTTATTTTAAAAATTGTTTTATTATGCATGTTTTTAAGGCTAGTTGTTAATTGAAAATATTTTTAAGAATGTATTGAATAATATCTCCATTTTTTAGAACAAGAATTATAGTTATCATTTTAGATGTATACTTTTTTCAATTTTGGAGGTTTATTTTATTCTTTTGGGAACTACTTGATTTTATTTTCATATCACTTTTTCTTACAAAAATGGGTGATAAATGAATTTATGGTTTTCTTAAAAGAAATGTTTTAGATTGTAATATTATCATATCATATGGTTTTATAATTATAATAAATGAGAGAATGATGAGTAGATCATTTACACTATATTAAGTATGTTTCTAGAATTTCATATCTTTATATTCTAATTTTTTATTATTATCATGTTTTTTTTGAATTTTTCACTTCATGTAGAAGAAAATAATAGTGTTGATTCTGTGTTGTAATTTTCTCCTAATTATTTTAGAATACGTTTTAGATCAATATATGTGTATCTCAAACATGATATTTTGATTTCATTGGAGGGATAATGGATTAGGTTTTTATGATAATTTAACCAAAAAAATACACTCATAAGTTCAAACTCATACTTATGATTTATATTTAATGGATTCTAGATTGATGGTTTACTTGTAATTCCCAAAAAAATTTCTCTTGTGTTTGTATATCAAGGTGATGTTTTTTGAAACACATACTTCATTTTTATCATGGTGATAGAAAATAACAAACGTATTCTAATTAATTTATATGGGGTTACTATGTTTATATAATATAATTAGCATTGTTATATTCTATTTCTCAAGGATTTTTATATTTCTATCCAGTATAGATTTATATGATTTTATATATTTGATATATCAGTTCCAAAATTAATCTTATATTCTAATGATTCTATTTAAAGTGGTTTCAATGATTTTGATTAAGGATTCAATGATTTATTGGAATGAAAACCACATTTTTCATTTTTATGAGGTTGAAAATATTTTGAAAGTGGCATAATGTATATAATTTATGGATGGTTTTAATGAGGAAAATGTATTGTTAGGAATCAATATAAGAGACTATGTGTTAACAACTATACACCTGATTCTTATCATGAGATTAGTTTTTGGTTCAATGTATCGTTAAAATTATTTTAGGGATATTTTACATGAATATATATATTGTTAATTATATACAATGATTTATTTTCTTATTTTAATAATCATTAAATTGTTAACACAATGATATATTCAAGGGTTCATATTATTTGGATAGTGATATTTTAGGATTTCAAAATGAAATTAAAAATCTATATAAAATCATAGGCCACAATTCAATGTGATATCTAGTAGTATTTACGAGTGAATATATATTTTTAAAATAACAGTATTTAATTATATCATAAATATTGGTTCAAATTATTTTCAAAATGTGATTTACATGTGATTTATATTTTACAGGTATTTCTATGTGATGCTTTTGGAGAAGGAATATAATAGATTTCATATCCATTCTTGGTTGTTTATATAAGTTCTAAAGTATTCATTAAAGAAGAAGAATACAATTGTGAATTGATGTTGTTCTTTGATAGTATGTCTCATAAACATCATTGTTTACACTAATTTTTTGAGGAATTATAATAACAAACTAAATTTATTATTACATCATCTTTTATGGTATGTATATAATTTTTCATCACAAATTCCATTTATGAAACATTTTTTTTTTATTTTTTTAATGGAGTTAACTACATTAAAGAGTTACATATATATGGTGGATCACTATTTAAATTTATCTCATTGTTCTTACCACGTGACCAAAATGAAGTTTCACTAGTTATGCTTCATTAAGCTAAAAGGAACAATGTTTTGGTTTCTCTTTTAAATAAAATGGTTCTATCTACACATGTAAAAGGTTTTTTGGGGTTTAGGTATGCTCTTTCTAAATTCATACAATTTTCATTATCCCTTTATAAATTTTATGTTTTGACTACACCATTTGAGAAATGATATATCAATAGTGTATACCAATGCTATTGGGGTGATATTGAGTTGAGTTTTTGTTGGGTAATTTAGATTATAACTTCTATAAATAACATTTTTCACTATTTAGTTCTTACACACATAACTCTCATCACACATCTTTTTTATTCATGAATTATTAATATATTACTATCCAATGAATTTAACATTAAATTTTAATATTCTAAAATTATTTTAAAGGATTATTATTCACAATACGTATTATACATTCCATCTCTTGTTTGGGACCAAATATCCCATTCTCATACAAAACCACTAATATCATTATTTAATATCATAGTAAATTTTGGTTTACCTGGATGATCTTCCCATAAATATTTTTTGATGTCCTTAGTAACAATATTATTTAAAAAATAGATGATGAATCATTTCATGAAATAATTGATACCATTAAGGAATAAAGAACTTCCCTATTTGGTCTCCCTACTATATAAGACTCCATTAATGGTTTGGTATTTTTATTTCAATGGTTTTACTTAATGAATAAATTCAATAATAAAATATGTAATTTTTATATTAGATAGATACATAAATTCATTATTCCCATTTACTTGAATGACAATTTCTGCTAAAATATCACATTAGTTCCATATGTGTCATTACCCATCACAACTAAAACTCTTACTATTCTTGTTGTGATGTTAAGTGTAACCTCATAAGCTATCCTCCAAAAGTCCACATGTTTCTGACGTTTTGTAAGGTTATAAAATTCATATAATTGGAGGAATTAACCTCATGTGTCCCATGAAATTCATAAAAATCCAAGAATCAACTCAATAATATATAGAATAAAACATGTTCCAAAATTCATGTAATTTTATGCGTTAAAAAAAGAAACTAAATAAATACAAAAAATTAATAACTTCTATAGCATGGAGTGAAACACCTAGAGGTGTGATAAGGTAATTTATTTAAGTAATACTATGTTTAATAGAATATTCCATATAGAAAATCAAACTAAAGTGAATATTACTTTATTAAAATTTCAGTTAAACATAAATATTTTATGAATATAAAATGAGAATATAAAAAATTTATCACTCATTAGTAATTGATATAAAATAATGTTAAGAACAATAAAAGGTTAATAGTGTAATATAATAATAAAATCATATTTCTATATATTTTTTATTTTCATTTAAGAGATAAATTTATGAATTTATGAATAAAAATTTAATTAAATAAACCACATAATTGAAATCATAATATAAAAAATTTTATATGGGTTAATTTTGTTTATTATTCTGAAATAGACAATTTTTAACAAAATAATGAAAATTACTATATTATTCAATACCATAACATTTCATTTAATTTAATATTAACAATTGACATTTCAGTTTTTAATTGGTTTTAAATTCACATAAGTATATTTTTAAATATTTTACTAGTAAATGTAAGGAGGATCAATTCTACACCTTTTTTGTAATGTTATTTCTATGCATACAAAGGGAATTTTTCATAAACATATTTTTCAATGTGTTAAGCATATTTTTTTTTTAAAAAATTACACCAATTCTGAAAATTAAATCTTAAATAGTTTATTAAATATTTGGAATCATTATATTCAAATTATGTAAGAAGGTATATTTCATTTTTAGTCATAATAAATTGTTACCATGGAAAAACATTATCACCACTATAAGTGAAAAATCAGTTCAAAGGTTTAAAATTAATGTATCATGATTTTTATATCTCAAAACCTATCTATTATCATACTCTTAGAATATATATTTCATTAACAAATATTTTCATTTAAACTTTACTTATTGTTTTCCACTTGACTTTAAAAATTCATATGTATAATTTTATAATAAGTGTATATACAAAAATTCCATGATATCTCAATTATATTTTAAATTAGATAACAATAAGGATAAAAATACATTATGTTTAAATATATTTTACTAAAATAATGTATGTCTAATTATATTTATGTTACTAATTTATTTTTCATTTTAAATAATGGTATAATTATTTAAATTGAATATGCAGTACTGACACTATGCTTGTGCAAGGAAAAGAAAAATTATGTAAATGACTTTGAAATGAGTAAATGTTTTAAGGTTTGGACGAATTTTGGTGATCAATTTATTATAAACATAATTATAAATTAATATTTTTCATTTAAGTTTTTGTATTTGATATCCATTTATATCATCATGTTTTAAAAGTGAAATTATGTGACTAGTCCAGAGAATGACTGTATGTATATAAAATTTTAAACAATATTTTATAAATTTATTGAAATTACTAGAAATATTTTAATGGTGGAATTTAATGGGAGATGGTATAAAATTCCATTAATGGTCTATTTATGAGCCTCTTAATTTTTTAAATTACTTTCAATACCCTTAAAGACATAATATTTTTGAAAACATAATTGATATTTTCTAATAAAAGGGGACTTAATATAGCCTTTCAAAAGAGAAAAATGAGTTATATTTTATCTCAATATTATTCAAAAATTATTAACACCACATACCGTACCATTTTTTGAAGACCTTATAGTGACTATAAATGAAAAGACCCTGACCAAGTAGCTTAGAGTCAGGGGTTGCCTTTTCAATTGAAATAAGATAAAATTAATTACTTCCTTAAAGAATGAATAGTTTAGTAGTATTTTTAAGGTAGATATATATATATATATATATATATTAATTTACTGTACATTTGAAATAATAAAGAATATAAAGTATTTTCTTTGATTAGTCCATTATTCTTATAAGGATATCCATGTATATGAATCAAAAAACATTTCCTGGTTTCATATAGAAAATAAACAAATAATAAAGGGTTGAGCTCATATGCTTGGTAAGGGTACGAGTATAGTGTAATATTAGAATAAATAAATAATAATAAATATGTAAAGGTAAATAACAAAAACACATTCCATTTAATCAATAACTTGAGAATAGTATGGAAGTAATAAATAATGATAATATAATTCCATAAAAGTAATCACATGAACTTGAAACTTATCGATCAATATCCTAAATAATAAAATAATCAAATGAATATAAATAAACGACATCATAATCATGGAATTTATAATTTTAGACATCTAAAACATATCATTGAGGCATCGAGAAAAGACATATAAAAAATACCGCTATGGCCTCATGCTAAGAAATTTAAAAAAAACACATTCTTTGAAAAACAGCCTTTAAAACATAAAACATAAATAAAATTGAACAAAGTATTCTCTGGAAATTAGATTTCAAAATATGTATTCTATTATTTAATATAGTTAGGGGTCATGAGAGTGTAAAATTATATTCATGTCATACACATTAAAATAAATGTTTCATTCACATTTTTGGTAAAAAATGCGAAATGTTTTCAAAATGAAATGAAAATTCCTTTTACAATATTTTTTAAGAAGTAATAATTAAGAAAAATTTCATTAATAAATTATTTCTAAAAGTATAAAATAATTTATGAAAAAATTTATCGAACACAATGGTTTTGATGAAGAATAATTTCCAAATGAAAAGATAAATAACGTCATATTTTCTTAAAATCACTTTCTCAATAATTTTAATAACTAAAGAGTATAAAAAATGGTACTATTACTTGAAAATTTCATGAATAACCATATTATAAGAAATTATAATTGTTTTAACATATAAATATAACTTAATTACCCCAAAGGTTACAAAAACAAAAACAATCATGTTTAATGATGAGATTGTGAAATAAACTTTTACCACTTCAGTAACTTCTGAATCATTCACCCCATAAAATTAATAATGCTCAAATGAAACACTGAGTACCAAAAGGATATATATGTTAATTGTTTTAGATATAAATGGATTTTTATATACATCGCACAGTGGAATTACTGGTGAAAATGATGTATATCTTTTAGAAGTAAATGTTTGTCAAAAAAACCCTTACCTCAAATCTGAATTCCTTCATGCACATTCAAACAAACTGTATAATAACAAACAATTTATTATATATATATATATATATTAAAAAATAAAAATATTTAAAAACCACATATGATTTAATTATGTACTTTTATTACTAATTTATTAACAATAATGTTTTCGAAATTTGTTTTGGGTAATAACTGCTTCATTTTTCACATATCTTTTGGTTTGGTATTTTTGTTCACTTTTACTTTGGTCATGGTTACATATTTTATAAAATGTTATAAAAGTTATAAAAATAATATATATTCATGATATATGTATTTATAGTAATCCATTAAAGTTATATAGAGAAAATGAACTGCACCATTCATGGATATCGTAGTACGTACATATAAATAAACATTCTTCTTATTTCCTAAATAAACAGAATGTAATAAAGGTAAATAATATCATAACCATTAGTTTTATTATGATATATTATATATCCTAAATTTATCATATTTATTCACATAATCTATAATTATTACCATCCAACTAATGAAAAAAATGAAAAACACGCCAAATGAGTTCGTGAAGCGGTAGTCCCCCATACACAAGAGCGTTGTTATGGTTTTACAACAAGTTGGAAGGTAAAAAGTAAAATTTCATAATATATTTCAATAATTATTAATATTTAATTAATATGACATATATTAAATAACTTTATGCCTTTTACCTTATATGTAAAGAATTAGTAAAAAATGTGTCGCATCACTTTGTGAGGTGGTAGTTCGTTATACAAACAATCGATGATATCATATCCTCCAAAAAATAGAAATTAAATTTTTTATATATCATATCATATTTAAATAAGTATAATAATGTGAAAAATATAATATATATACTTTAAATTAATTATTATAAGAATCTATGTGAAACAGAGATGGAAAACAATATACATTAGTTCATGAGGTGGTAGTTAGTCGTCAACATGATCGACGATTCCATTTCATGTCTGATGGAAGTGGATATAGATAATTATTATTCCATAAATATAATCACATATAAATAGATTTTACATCTATTTGTTATTATATTGGATGTTTTAGGATATTATTGATGGTGGAAATAGAAGAAAGAAAATAAAAGAGCTTTATTAAGACAATTACCATCTTTAAGAGAAAACTCATTTGTATCTCCTCTTAAGGGATCTGCGGCTATTCCTTTGGTATGAAACGATTTATTAATGTATTTTTCTAGGACTTGTTTGATCCAAATTTCTTGAAAGTTATGGATAATTGTGGTGAGTGAGTGTTCTTTTATTATCGACGAGGAGTGGTGCTCTTGAAAATACCAAAAATTATTCAATAATTGGAGGTTACTATTAAACCATGTTCCTTAAAAAATTATCATTAATGGATTTCAGGAATGATATTGTAAAACAACCTTCTCAATAGAAACAAAACATATTTTTTTTCATTTTCTTCCTTTTTTTATGTTTACTGAATTTTACCCATGTAGTTTTGTTCTTTGGTGTCTTGAATCTTTTTCTTTACCTCAGTCATTTAAAATTTAATAAAATAATTAAAATAACCATATTAACTAAATTATATACGATGTTTTGAAATAATAAATCCAATATATTAAACTAAATCATTGTGTGTGTGAAATTAATTTTAACACCAAATCATGAAACATTAAAAACCAAGTTTTAACCTAAATCACAGTAACTAATTTTAAATCTTCTCCCCAATCACCAATGTCAAAAAATTGACCTTATTAGATAATTCAAATTATTATAATTCCAAATATGAAATCATATTTATAAAAATCATTTCAAATATTTTGATGAATTTAATTTAATATAAAACACACAGGTGTGGTGAAAATGTGGTTTTTCAAATAGAAACTTTTCATAAGTTTAAAATGTTTTTACATATAAATTAAATATTAAATTGATTAAATTGACCTAAATTTGATTAATAATGATATAATTGAACTAATTACACTTTTAAACCCAGAATGAAACATTTTTTGGATTTTAAATGCATTAAATGAAATTACAATTCTTAATAAATTCCAGTATTTTTCAATATTCAACAAAAAATTAAACATCTCAGAAAAATAAAAAAATAACTATAATATAATTTTGAAAATATTATTTAAAAAATGAATATTAATTTTTAAAAATAATACAAAGAATTTGAAAAAAAATATTATAATAATACGCAAAGCACTACAAAAATACTATTTAGGAAAATAGAGTTTCTAAGAGTAAAATTGGACTTGCTCTTATCTTACTACAAGAAAACCTACATGAAGAAGAAAAAACATTTTCTTAATATATATTATATAAATTTAATAATTATCATGAAAAAGTTATTAGTTTGATTTATTAATATAAAATTTATTTTCACACATCAAAATATTTTTCTATAAAATCATTTCCTTTGTATTCGATTACTTTTTATTTTTAGTTCTAGTTAATTTAAAACTAATGATTTAATTTTATATTTTTTTAAATAATATATTTTCATAAGTTAGTTAATCATAGTCATACCCATCATTCCAACATATTGGTGATAATATTCATACTGAATAATAATATTAATAGTATATTATTTGTTGGTAAAACATTGCCTTGCTTGTAACATGAGATATCGATGAAACTCATTGATGTGTGAAACATATGCTAGAATAAATGTTTTGTGCAAAAAAAATCTAAACTTAGTGTTTCATGCATCACAATATATTTATGGAATTAAATTATTTGAATAGAAATATTTTCTAAAATCATGGGGTTTAACATTATACCACTATTAAATAAATAGTTCCCCTACAATTTCATCTCAATCATCAAAGGATTAACATTTTTAAAAACCCTCATAGAAAAAAGGGTTAATAAAAATTCATCGAAAAATAGAGAACAAAAAATATAAAGGTCTTCTAAAAATAACATAAAAATAAATTTTTGAATAGGTTATCATCTGCGGGTATTCAAAATATTGGTATGGAGTAAAATCCTGACAGCCAAGGACAAGCAGAGAGTGATAGAGATTATTTTCATGAGAAAGATAATCACTAAATACCATAATCATTTTTGGGTGAATAAAACATCAATTCATGAAAAGTGAAGGTAATAAGATAAAAAAGTATAGGTCCTTTTTCTTATATTGAGGGATTCTTTTACGATTAAGATTAAGAATAGATGAAGATATACATACTTGAAATATTTATATTTTATAGTAATAAATCCATTATTTTTATGTGGTTTAATATACTCCTACATCATTTATTACACCATAAAATTAATATTCAATAGTAATTTTTATTCATAAAGCACTAACAGTAACAATTAATAGATCATTCTAGTAGAAAAGTAATTAAAATTTACTCCTCTTATCCCAAAATATTTTCTATGTCCAAAATTATTAGAAAAAGTTATCCAATAAATCCGAAAGTTTAACTTAATCAATTATACAAATATTTAACCTGAAGACCCATCCAAAATATGTCTATTGAAAATCAAATTGCACATATTTTAAAAGAATTCCACTAAATAAACATTATATTAAAAAAACTATAAAAAGTTTCTCTTAATATCAAACTAAAAATATTTCAATACCTTGATCACCAAGAAACATTAATGAAGACATGAATGCTTAAAAATAAAAATTACCATGATTTTGAATATATTCTAGAAATCAAAACATGTAGTAAACTCCATCAATGATAACATAAATTATAAAATCACATACAAATTTCAATGTCACAAATGATATTTGGCGATCATCTATTTACCATTATTATCTCAAAAATATAGAAAAATTTAAGGTTATCCTCCATCAATCTTATGTTTTCTTAGAAGTTCAATTTTCCATTGAATCTCTTTTCTTGGAAATTAGTACCATTAAAAATATGTTCTAAAATTAATAAATAAAACTTACTATAGTATAATAATTATACATTTTTTAATAATTATAACATAATATTCAATGGTAAAATAATTATATAACATAATTAATGAATCCAAATACATAATAAATTATATCACTCCACTTTCATGGAAATAATATAATAAGCGTGACTTTAATCCTTTAGATTCTTCTAGGTTATATTCTATTGACACTTGGGACATTTGTTTGCAGAGTGCCCCACCTCTTTAAAGATGAATCACTGAACATAAAAGGTTTCATTATAACTCTTTCATTCACACACCTGATGGTATTTATTTCCACACATGAAAACTCACATTCCCTTCATGAATGTAACATGGTGTTTTTTTCCAAAAATAACACTTATGTGAAAACCCTTTATTTCATTATTCCCCATATCCATTTTTTATATACCTTACTCTTCTCATATTTCTTCCCTTAGAATCCATAATAGGTAGATAAGTTTTTATCTATATTGATAGAACATGATACTATGTCCTCTTATGAGGATAATGTTTGGGAGACTTGTTACCTTTAAAATATTGTATTAAGCTAATGATAGAAATTAACATTCTCACTCTTTGGATTACATTCAATGATACAAATGTATTTCATTATAGTAGAATCCATTTATATGTAATGGAATACAATATATTATATCATCCAATTATGTATCAAAAGGTATAATCCAAAAACTTGGGAAACACATAACCTAAATTAAAAAATTATGAATGGATAATCTCATAATCATAAACACATTATCTTTGTGAATATTCCAAAATAATAAAAATGATTTCATGTACATAATAATGGTTGATAATGAAAACATGAATTATCCTATGAATATTCCTCATGAGTTTCAATATAAATGTTAAGTAATTTCAATTGTCTTATACCAGGTAATGATCAAGTCAAGACCGAAATGCCTTTTTAATATTTATTACCCATAAGTACATCATGTCAAAAACAACATCTACTTTTAGTATCCATATATGGATTTATTACTAGAAAAAACAAAAAATCTCTACATTAACAAAAATTTTGAATGTTCATATACAATTATAAATATTTTATAATTCATTCATAGTGTTTTGTTATCTACTTAATTTTTTTTGAAATCTATTTCTCAATGTTTCTACAAAATTTCCTCTTATACCAACTGTAATGACCCTGGCCCTAGTATCCCAAAGTCGTTAGTTTCATTATTAAATTTATATATGATACATGTAATCACATCCCAAAGGACAGAAAATTTATGAATTGTTGGTAAACTAGATACATACATGAATTTCACACAAATTTGAAATCGTAAAATGCACAAAGTGTTTCCTTTAAGAAGCACATTATTCACTTTAGAATATCCTAGTATATTAATCATAAACCACATCCTAGTTTCCTTATGAAAATAAAACATAATAAACGAGTTATCTTAGATTATTTATAGGGTATGGGTATATAATAGTCTATGAATAAATAGAGAATAATCAATATGGTATGATAAATAACTAAAACACAACCCATTTAAACATTAACATGAGAATAATATTGTATGAATAAATAATGATCAAATAATTCCATATAAATACTCACATAATCATGAAACTTGTCTATTGATATTTTAACTAATATAATAATCCAATGAACATCAATAACTAATATCACAATTAGGGAATTCATAATTATGTACATTTGAAACATACCATCATCTCCTCGTTCTAAGACATCTAAAATTTACCACCAAGGAATTGTTCCAAGATATTTATATAAATAAGTAAGTCCTTTTCCAATTACCCATTTCTAATTTGTTTCATTAGACATAATAAATTATCTCTCGGCTATATATATTGGTCCCCAACCATCACAAACTAAGTCTAGTGCATTCCACATATGAATGGGGTGAAAAATAATCCACATAAGCATTCATATTAAAATCTATCATTAAAAATATAAATAAATAAACCAATCAAATAAAAAAATCATAAACAATATAGAAATGGATTAAGGATTTCTTCAACAAATAATATCCCTAGTGGATTATATGAAAAATAAAGGGTTGATGTAGTAGATGAATTTAAAACTACCTGAATAGTTTCATTGAAAACATTTTTGAAGAAAATAATCTTTTCACATTGAAAATAAACATTTAAAAATAAAAGGTTCGCAATTTTTTTTAAATTATCTACTTATAATATTACATTTAAAATGATGTAAAAGAAGAACTAAAAAATTTATTGGTCATGATGGTGGAAAATTATGTTAATTTAATACACTTTAAAACTAATATTACATTTACATTTTTTGTATATTCCAAATAAAAATAGTTTAGAAAAAGACATGATGATTCATTTCAAAAAAATTAAAAATTAAAAATTATTAAATTTATTTCAATAAAAAATTTGTAAAATATGAAAAACATTTTTCAATTTTTTTTAGAAAACATGGGTTTTCATGAAATATGATTTCCGACCAAAATGTGATATATGGTCATATATTATTAAATACATTTTCTCAATAATTTTATGTAAGAAGAGTGAATTTTTTTTTAAATTACTTGAATAGTTTATGAATAACTAGTGGACATGAAAATAAATTGGGTTTGACATATAAATATTAAGCAAATTCCAAAATGGATACTTAAACAAAAACAATCTTGAATGATGTTGATATTGTTAAATAAAATCAAACCACCTTGGTAAATTTTTAATAGTAATCCCCATAAAATTAATAATGATAAAATGAATCATTTAATTTAATTAATATAATGAGATTAAAGATATGTCTTATAAAATTTTATGTATATACACCACTCAAAGAAATAAGTGGTGAATGTACTGTATGTCTAATGGAAGAAAAAGGAGATGAGAAAACCCTTACCTCAAGTCCAAATTCCTTCGCACATGTCAAATCCTCCTATATAATAAATATAAGTTTATTATAAATATATTAGATAACTATAACCATATGTATAATAAAATATATTATTTACATATGATATTATATTACCCATTTATTAACAATTAACTATTAAAATTATATTTTAGGCAATAGCTGCTTCGTGTTTTCATATATATTTTTCTCTGGTATTTTTGGTTCCTTCTACATTGATCATTATTCCAAAATTTCAATAATGTAAAACATGACATAAAAACAATATATATTCATTTTATATTTATTTATAACAATACATTGATTTTATATATTGAAAATAAACTATATTATTCATAGTGACAGTAGGACGTACATATGC
Source organism: Viscum album (assembly GCA_963277665.1). NCBI lineage: Eukaryota > Viridiplantae > Streptophyta > Magnoliopsida > Santalales > Viscaceae > Viscum > Viscum album. Next base: position 1,702,754,321 of record OY728143.1, on the reverse strand, counting down.
ATGAACAATATTTTCATTTTCTTGATGAAAGGAAATTAAAACGAAAAATAATATCTCACCATTATAGAATAATTTTTATTTCATAAATATAATATATTTATATCATATATATATCATATATATTCATTTAATCATTACATATTACCATCTAACTAAAATAGAAATGAAAAAAAACCCATATCAATTCTTGTGGTGGTAGTCTGCTATACAGACGAGAAATAATATTATTTTTCATTAGGTGGGACGGAAATAATATATAATTGATATTATAATTCCAAAACAAAATTTAGGTAATAAATATTACATTATTCATTAACATTACTCCTTCTACCTTCATGGTGAAGTGTTTGTGAAAAACAAATCAGAACACTTCACATGGTGTTAGTCCATTTTACACACAATTGAAATTATCATATGACCAATGGAACAGATGTAAAAAAGTTAATTATAATATCATAAATCATGAATTATAAGAAAGTTACAAATATTTTATATATAATTTTAATTCATCATTATAACATTACATGAGAATTGGTGATGTTAAATGAACTACGTCGGTTCGCGAGGTGGCAGTTCATTGTATAGATGATCGATGGTTTCATTTCACATTTGATGGAATTGTAGAAAGATACATATTATTAAATTAATATAATAACATATTAATATATATGATATAATTTTTTTATTATATTATTAGTGTTAATACATAATTGAATGTGGAAAAATAATAAAGGAAACGAAACAGCTTTGTTAAGACAATTACCTTATCTAAGATAAACCTCGTTTGTAAATCCTCATAAGATACTAAGGGTTGGTATTTACATGATAATAAACTGATATAATTAAGATTATGATTTAAGGGAGGGTTTTTTTCAGGTTTTGGTCAATTAAAATGGATTTAGTGATGTGAATGGGAGAGGGGAGTGAGTGCCCCATTATAATTAGGGAGGAGTGGCATTCATGTAGAAACTTAAAGGTATTCAATAATGGTTGCAACCTACTAATACAGGTCCATCCAATATTGAAAAAAAATGTATAATATGGATTATATGGTTAATAAACACCTACAACACACAAAATAAACAAATTTTTTATCATATTATTCCCTACTCATTTTATTTTAACAATTTCACCCTTTTAGTTTTTTTACCAAAGTAACTTATCTATTTTTATTTACCCTAATAATGTACCCATTAATATAAAAATAAAATAAAAAATATTTGATAATTTATACTTACATATTTTTAATATTAAAACAATTTTTAAAAAAAAATCATATGTGTGTGTGTAAAATTAATTTTTACACAAAAGCACTTAGCGTTTAGTACCCCATTTGAACCTTAGTCACAACATTTAATTTGAATTGTTTTCCCTAATCATCATGGTAAAAAATTAAATTTAACTTATTATATAACATAAAATATTATGAATCCAGATATATATTCCATTTTATTAAGTACAAATCACAAATTGTAATAATTTAATTTTAAATAATACCCATAGATGCGGTGAAAAAGCAGTTTTCCAAAAAGAAAATTATCATATGAATAAATTGTTCTAAAATAAAAATTCAATATTAAATATATACTATTGACCTAAATTGTATTAATAATAATATAATTTCACTAATTTTACTTCTAAAAAAATTTCAAACTAATTTTATGATTTTAAATTCTATAAATGAAATGAAAATTTGTAATAAAAACTAGTATTTTTTAATATTTATCAAAAAATGAATAATGACAAATAAATCAATATAGGAAAATTTTGGAAATATAAATTAAAAAATTAATTTTATTTTTTCAAATAAATTTTCAGAATTTATGAAAACATATTTTTATAATAATTATGCAAAGCACGGTGAAACCGCTTTTTTGAAAAAATACATTTTTAAATATAAAATTTCATTTATTCATATCTTATGCCAATAAAACATGTTGTATAACTGTATAAAAATATTATTGAATATATAATATATAAATTTCATTAATAACATGAACTAATAATTATTAATTTCATATATAATGGAAAAACACCTTTTTTCGAATAAAAAATGTTTTTTAGAAACATATACATTAAATTCAAAAGCTTTTTATTTACATTTCAAATTAATTGATAATAGGAGAATAAATTGTATATTTTTTTAAGACATGTATTTTCATATGTAAGTTATTACTATTCATAACTAATATTCCAACTCTTAGGTGATAACTTTCATATTAAATAATAAAATTAATAGTGTATTATTGTTAGGTATAACTTAGTATTTCCTATAATGAAAGATATCGAAGAAACTTATTTTTACATGCAATGAAAAATAAAATAAGTATTTTTTCATGACTTTATCCCTCTAAGATACCTCTCTTGGGCTAGAAATGAAGAAAGAGAGACAATGACCCTTGAGTCCCGCCTCCAGTAGCCCCCGGGTTGGCGATTAGAACCAAGGGTAAAAGATCACACAATATGGGAGGCATTACTCTTTATTAGAAAACAATATTGGGAGATAGCATGTATCGACCATGAAGAACATCATGAAATATATATAATAAACCCAAAATATCCAATAATACATGTATAAATCAAAATTAGTACATATAAAAGTCTTAAAATGGATGCCTAAATGAAATAATGGCTAAGGCAGCGACATGTCAATATCTCCAATGGTACGAACTAGAAATATCCTGTATAGTGCATGAAGTCTTCTTAGAATCCTGTAAATAGTTTTTATATACATAGGGTGAGCATGTAGGTATACTCAGTTGGAAAAACAAAATTCTATCATACACATGGGAAAATATTATACTACTTCACCTGTTTGAATATAATAAAACCAAACACCACCTAAATAGGTATACTAACCAAGACCCTAACCTTACCAAGGTTAAGTCACAAAATAATGAATCCATGTACAATAATATATAATAAAGTAGAACCTTGATATGGTACCCTATACCACATTCCCACAAATTAGTTTCTTTTACCCTAGTGAAAAACATCATTGTGATCCCACATCTTCTAAATATACCATATCACATCCTTCCCACACACACATGGGCATTGAAAAACATCTCTCCCTCACACACATGGTCCTCACAACATATCCTGCCCGCACAAACCTAGAACTCATAACACATCACTCCTGCACACCCGTGGGCCTCACAATACATCCTTCTCACGCACACCTGGGCCTCACAACACATCCCTCCTAAACACAACTAGGCCTTACAACATAGCACACATCATCCCGAATACACTAGATACATCACATCACAACTCATCCCAAAGACACTTGGGAGATCACATCATAACTCATCCTAAAGGCACTTAGGATACCATAAAAACCTCGCTCACAAACACATGGGCTATCACAACCACCATTCGAGGAAACTTATAGATCTCTATCCATCATAGAATTTTCTATACCAAACTCGCCTATAAGAGAGAATAGGGAAGTGCAAGTGACCATCCATCCTTCCTCTCACCATGATATTTGGGAAATACCCTCTCCCCTATGATGATGGGAGTGTTTGAAACATAGTGCTCAACTAGGGTGGGGTGAATATAGAAATGAAGAGAATGTACATTGTATATACTTATACAGTTACAAAACAAAACCCAATCCTAAGAGTTTATAAAGAGAACTAACCATCTCACAGAATCCACACAATCGCTACTCCCTCTAAATTCATAAAAACACTAAAAAACCCAATCCAAAATTCATTTTCAATTTTGAATCCATATTCAAGAGTCTCTATTATATCCATAATTTCTACTATATCATCCTCTATGATTTATGAATAATTTTTTTTCTAGAAAACCCATTTCATTTAGAAGATATCTTATTTAATATTTCAAACCCATTTGTTTATAACTAAACAACATCTAGTTAGTCAACATTTCCATCATCAATATCTTCAATAAACATGCCCTTTTCAAATTATTAACATAAAATATTAATTACAGTAATACTTGGTTTGATATAGAAGAATAACCAAACAAAAAATGTACAATATCACATCCCAACTACAATATCCAGTTTCATAACCCCACTATATAACCAAACCACACCCACCATCATAGCCCAACTACACCATTGTACCATTTTAACCATTATAGGCCCACTACACAACCACATGCCGTCAACTTCTCCACATACATAAAAATATAGATGATGAAAATTAAATCAGTCCAACACACACAAACTAAAACTATTCTATACACCAAAAAATATATCACAACATAGTACATTTTCAGATTTAGAAGAGAAAGGGGACTTATTCAATTTCACTTATTTATTAAAGGGAGTTACTATTAAAACCATTGAACCCTGGGGAATCCCTTTAATTAACTAAGTATATGTGGTTAATAATTTATTTATGGTGATAAATAAAACAATAAAAATTGATGATTCAATAGGAAGTTGTTGTATCATAATCGATCCCCAAACAGATATAGATTTTGTCAATGAAATACACCCATAAGATCATGATATCAAAATAGAATCAAATTAAAACAATAATAAGTTGAAACATTATAATTCACATTCCTTTTCCACTTTATATTCAATTTAAACTGATTCAATATCTTTATTAATTTTTATGAAAAACATTTAATAATTGGTGATAATATTAAACCCATCTCACATGATACACATAAAGATAGGTGAAGGAAAAACGTACTTGGAAGGAAGAATATGTTTCCTAAAACTTGTTTCACCATAACAGGGGGTGCGCATACTGTAGGAAGATCTATGAGGGAACACGAACCAACTGTAGGAAAACTCTCCTAGGGAAGACTGTTTTGAGGATATATAGTCTGAAGAGATGGAAGAAGTAATTAAAGAAGGGGAGAACTTTTCATTATAAGGATTAGAACTGAATCTAAGGGGATATATATTGTTTTAAATTTACATTAAAGGTAGATCTCAACCAAACAATGCATTTTGACAATTTAAAATTCTCTTAGAATTTTAGAAAATCAAATATATGATTTATATTCATTGAAATGGCTTAGAATCCACTTAAATAATGCATTAAACTCATTTCCTCGCAAAATTGGAAAATAAAGAAACATTGTTCACTACCACCACTAGCGAGTCACCACCACCACTAGAGGAGTCACTGCCAGATGATTCACCACCAGAAAGTCACCTACAAATGATTCACCACCAGTGATTCACCACTAGACGAGTGACCGCCAGACGATTCATCGCCAAAGGAGTCAGCACCAACGATTCACCACCAGATGAGTCACTGCTAGAGAGTCACCACCAGAGGAGTCACCACTAGAGACTCATTTCCCGAAGAGTAACTGCCAAGGATTCACTACCAGTGCGAAACTACCAGATGATTCACTAATAGAAAGTCACCTACAGGGAGCAACCACCAAAGATCCACCGCTAGGGTGCCACCTCCAGGGATACACCACTAGGGAGCCACCTCCAGGATGATCTCTAGCTGGAATGATCTACCACTAGGATGAGCTACCATTGGAAATTTATAACCATTGGAATGCATTTCCATTAAAAATATCTCACCGTTGGAAAGGTCTCACCATTGGAAATGTCTCACTGATGTAATGTCTCGCCATTGAAAAAAAAAAGAAAATTTGGAAAACTCTTGAAATGAGTCACCATTGGAATGACTCACATGTCCTACAAACACTTAGAACTACCCATAAAGACCTAAAATTACATATTTCCCACAAAGTAATAGACCATAATGTCTGGTCCATTACATCAGAATATTCTTAAATTGTTCTCTCCTTTTATAATTCATAACAAACCAAGAAGAAAAGTGGGGAAGGGTCTGAAAAACCATCCCTTGATATACCTCCCATGTTTCTTGAAATATTTGGAACACAAAAACTGCTAGGGAAATAAGTTCAAATATATAAAATACATTAAACACAATCTCCTTTGGTATATACCTCTGAAACAAGAACATAGTCACATATAAATTTATAACAAGTCTATTAAGAAATACATAACAAAAAATCAATAATTATAACACTGTGGAAGGTAACACATTCAAAAAAAATCTTCAAGATATTTTAAATACAAGTAATAGGTTTAGGATTTAAGAAAACATTGTTATACCTTTTAATTCAATGGATTAACTAAAACATTTCATTAATTCATATTGGTGATGGAGTTTAAAATCTAAGCATGATTTCTCAAATGATCGATTACTTCCCAGAAATCTATCTCAACATTTTATTTCGAAGCCTGTAATGTTTGAAAACACACCTATTAAATTCATTTCCATGAAAAATGCTTGTATTTAAAAAATTTTAGAAGGCTCAGAAAACCACATTAGGTCAAAACCCACTTATGAATCCTTTTTATAGTATGGTATTTATCAAAATTCTCCTTTTGAAAATGCTTTCAACAAATTTTTAGAAACAAATTTTCTATAACATGATTCCCCATTACAGTTACATAAATTGGAAGGGTTCATTCATTCAAAAAACTTATTCTATTCTACTAATAGAACAGTATCATTATATTTACCAAGTTAATATTAATAAAATTTAATATCAAATTTTTGAAACATTAATTAACCAATGTAATGCATAACAAATATGACATGCTTTTTAAACGTACCAACATATAAAGTTTAAAATTTTTCTAGGTTTTTCATCAAAATAATAATTTCCAGGAACATAGTTATGGAGAAATAGTAAAGGGTTTAACATTCTAGTTTATATTATTCATAGGTTCATGTCATTACTTGTAGGAGTTTCAAATATCATTCCTCTACCAATAAGAAAACTTATCTTAATATATCTAGTGTTGACACTTGCATACAAATCAAATTAAATCATCCACCAAACCATGATATTGTTATCTTTAGGAGGCACTAAATCACCCTCATTGTTTTAAAATATATTTTAATATAATACATCTTGACGTGGGAAATAATTTCCATTTATTCATATGTTTGAGGTCATAACACATGTCATTAACATAAAATAAATCACAAAAAATTCAAAAAACAATACAAGAGTATAATATTCCCATAAATTTTGTTATAAAATGATTTAAGCATTGAAGGCAATCCCATAATTATTAGTTATATCATTTTCAAATTTACAAGTTTTATTATTACCGACATTATGTAATCAACCATTTTATGTGAGTTGAGGGATTCCATCAACACAATCACAACACATACCAACACAAAAAATCCATCTAACCACAATAATCACTCATCTCTACCACTACACATTACTACCCCTACCTAGAAGAACTACTGGCTAAACTTACTATCCAACAAAAAAATTCACCAGACATTTCGCACAACCACATCACCAAACCACTTTACCATCCACAATAAAATACCCTTTTCACATAACCACCTACTACATCTCATCTTCCACACTTCCCCAACCAACTATCACAATTATAATCAAACAAAAATACCCAATCATACAAATTGAATAATTCCCACTCTGGGGTCGAGATATTATCCTCTTTAAGAGGCACTAACTCACCCTCATGGTTTTAATCGTGTCAATGTATAGTGTGTATCAGTTAGGGATAAGGTTCCCTCTCTTTGTATACTTGATGGGTTTTAAACCACATGTCACACAAGGAATAAAAATAAGAATAATAACATAGCCTCTTCTATAATTATCTAGGGTCTTATATTACATCATCTCATTATTTAACAATGGTAATTTAACAAAATTTTAAATTTTTCTTTGGGAATTGGTTCATTAGACCTGTATAATTGGTTATCATTTTAAAACATGGTGATTTTATATCAGATTTCATATTAAGAGCATCATTATCTACAAAAATCACTACACAATAAGGTTTCCAACAACTACTATTTTCAGCGAGGCATATCAATACATCAACGCGATGATAAAAATGAAACCACAAACAAAACACAATATTTATAAACTATTTATAGTGAAATATTATGTCTTTCATTTTTAATTGTTCTAACATGATTCCGTGTTCAAGAAATATTTATACCCACGTCATATTACACACCATGTTTAATATTCTAAAATAATACATTATATGTTCATCTTATTTTAAAGGAAAATCACATCCAAATTCATTTGAAAAAATCAAATGATATGTTATTGTGTTCAATTAAAATTAAACATTACATGAATAACTTGATGTCATTATCATCAAAGTAAAACTTGCTTTCTGATAAACAAATTTGAACTACACATGTTGTATTAATATGTTTCATGATTTATCATGTTGAAGCTAAAAATTCTTAAATAATTTCAATTTTAAAGAGAATAATATTTTATAATGAAATAAGAATAAAATTTTTCTACTTACATTTCATACTAAACATGCTATATTCTCAAATATTTCATACTAGAATTTCTGTAGTTACCACAAAATTGATTTCATCATTAGAAATGCTTCCCATAAAAAACTACTCATGAATTAACCTATGAGGTAAGTTTATTTAAGTAATTAAAAATTATCATTAGTCATAAATTAATAATTTTAAACATTTAAATAGTTATAAGTCTCAAAAAATTTCCACGAATCATTCTTATCATTTTCCTAAATTTAGAAATAAATTTCAATAGGATTTCTACCCTAACACATGCTCACAGAATATGGTTATATCAATATTATATAAATGAAATAAAGAGAACTTAAGGAGAAAGTTATTCTTGTAAAGTTTTCTAAATTTAATAGAATTATTAATAATTAAGATGGACACATTTAGAAGATTCAGAATTTAAATGTCTAAAATCACATTTTACAACAAGTCAACAACACATGCTTATGATAAATTTCAAATGGAAATAAATGAAATAAGTATCAACTCATATGTAAAGTATAATAATTCTAACCATGATTTTAAAATAACACATTGTACCATACTAGTGTAAAGTATACTTAGAGGTCTCATGCTTCATAAGGGTTTCCAAAATTTAAATAGTTGATCAAAACAAAATAAACTAATCATGATTCTATAATAATTTAAAACAATAGAAAAACTATATGGCTTGTTATATAATTCTACCAAAGGTGGAAAAATCTAATTTATAAATAATAATCCTATAACAGGAAGGAAAACAACATATTCAATCCTCAAGAAGGTTTAAAAAAAGAAATTCAAGCTAGCTAACAACATATTACTCTTTTCTGTTGGTTATACGAATAATTAAGAAAACATTAAAAATTTATTAAAATATAATATCATGAGATAAAGCTAAAAAACACATATAAAATTTCATTATTAAATTATTTCATTTTAACGTCACAACCTCATCCATTTCAAATAAAAACTAAAGTCATCAAGATTCATGTACCTATCCAAGGCCTCTACCATGCAAGTAGTGCCCCTCACTTAGCTATTCAGAAGGCTCAGAGTCCTTGCATCATATTACAGGGGGCCCTAAAATCTCGGGTCCAAGCTAGTACTCACTATCCTATGTCATACACTAAGATCAAAATAAATTGTTTCCCTACCATCCCATGAATTCCTCATGGTGCCTAACTCTGAACTCCACCCTATAACTCAACCATAATCTATAATACAATTATGTCATGATGCCCTCCCTATAAATAGCCCCCTTCTAGTATTGGAATAAAAATAAGGAGATAATGACCCTTCTGTGTCTTGCCTCTAGTCGGCCCTGGTTTGGTGACAAGCACTAAGGGTATAAAGATAACACAATTTGAGAGGCATTACCCTTTATGAGAAAACAAGACCAGGAAATAGGATGAATCAACCATGAAAAACTCCATAAAATATATAAAATAAATACAAACCATCCTACAATGAAAGTATAAATTAAAATTGATACATATAAAAGTTTCTAAATGAAATATTAAAATAAACAATGTCTAAGGTAGAAACACAAAAACAACTCCAAAGGTCTGAACTAGAAATGTCTAGCATGGTCCATCAAGTCTTCTAAGAATCCTGAAAACATTTTTTATATAAATAGTGTGAGCATACATATATAATAATTAGTAAAAACCAAAGTATCTCGTGCACATGTTAAAAGAGCACACGAAATCACCCACCCGAACACACATGGGCCTCACAAAAAATCACACCCACACACACCTGGGCCTCACAACACATCCCTCCCATACACACCTGGGCCTCACAACACCACACACCTCATCCCAAAGACACATGGGAAATAACATCATAACTCATCCAAAATAAACATAGGACATCACGTCACAACTCATCTCAAATACACCTAGGATACCAGAAACCACCTTTCCTTCAAACACATGGGTAATCACAACCATCATCTAAGGAAACTAATAGACCTTGGTCCATCAAAACCTATGTCGTACCTACATCTCCTAGAAGGGGGAATGGGGAAGAGTGGGTGGCTATCCATCCATCCTCCAATCAAGATGTTTATGAAAGACACCCTCCCTCATGATGATGGGGGTGTTCAGTACATAGTGATAAACAAGGGTTGGGTGGATATAGAAATAAAGAAAATGTGTCATGTATATATATATAGAGTTACAACACAGAAGCCCATCCTAGGGGTTTATAATAAGAACTAACCATCTCATAGAATTTGAAGAATTGTTTCCACCTCTAAATGTATAAAAACACAAAGACAAAACACAATCCACAATTCATTTTCAATATTTAATCCATATTATAGAGTCTATGTTTTATCGACAATTTCTACTCTATCATCCACTTTGATTTGTGAAATAAAAACCTGTTAGATAAACCATTTAATTTTGAATGATATCATATTTCATATTTATAACCCATTTGTGTATATATAAACATCAAGAAGTTAAACATCATAGCCATCATCACATTAAACATGCACATTTGAAATTATTAACATGCAGAATTAATTCCATTAATAATTGGTGGATATAGGAGAAACAACCACATAGAAAAAGAACAACATCACAACCCAACTACCACATCCTGTTTCACAGGCCTACTACATAACCATACCACACTCACCATTGCTACCCTGCTACACCATTGTACCATAATAACTATTACAACCCCATTTCCCAACCACATATCATCCACTTCCACAAACACGTAATAATATATCTAATACACATTACATCATTACAACACACATAAACCACAACCATTCCATACACTACAGGATATATCACAACATATCACATTTATAGATTTAGAAGTGAAAGGGAACTTATTCAATTACACTTCTATATTGAAGGGAGTAACGACACAAACCATTGAATCCTAAGGCATATATTTAATTAACTGAGAATATATGGTTAATCATTTATTTATAGTGAGAAATAAACAATTCACTAAAAAAAGAGGATTAAAAAAGATGTTGTTTTTCAATAATCGTGCCTGAAACAGACATCGTTTTCATCAAGGGAATACACCCATATTATCATAATATCAAAATAAAATCAAATCAAAACAACATAAATTTTTAACATGATAATTCTCATCCCCATTACCCTTTATATTCAATTTAAACCAATTCATTATCTTTATTAATTTTCATAAAACCCTATTCACAAGTGGTGATAATAATAAACATTTATTATATGATACACAAAAAGAGAAATAAAGGAAAAACCTACTTGGAATGAAGAATTATTTTTCCCAGACTTGTTTCACCAAAATAAGGATGCATGTATGGTAGGAATATCTCCAAGGAACATGAAACAACTATAGGAAAACACAACCATGGAATAAGGTTTTGGGGATGTCCATCCTGTAGAGAAAGAAGAAGTAATAAACGAAGGGATGATATTTTCTATAGAATGATTAGATCTAAATATAACGAGATAGATATAATTTTAACTTTCCATTAAAGGAGGATCTCAAAAAAACAACATAGTTTGACAATTTAGTAGTCTACTAAAATTTTAGAAAATCAACGATAATATTTTTATCCCTTGAAATGGATTCTAAACCACTTAAATAAGGAACTAAACCAATTTATCATCACAGAAGTCCTAAGAAGGGAAAAATAGAAAATCTAGAAACGTTGTTCACTGCCACTAGCAGGGACTCACTAGCTCTGCCAGACGAGTCACCACCAGAGGAGTCACCACCAACAAGTTAAAACTAGATGGGTCATCTCCAGTGAGTAACCTCCAGATGAGTCACCGCTAGTGATTCATCGCCAGGTGAGCCACTGTGAGTGAATCACCACCCAATAAGTCACCATCAGCGATTTACTGTGAGATGAGTTTCCACCTAGGAGCCATTTCTAGATGAGTCACTGCCAATGAGTCCCCACCAGACGAGTCACCACCAGTGAGCTACCACCAGATGAGTCACCGCCAGTTAGTCACCACCATAGAGCCACCGATAGGGAGATACCACTAGGGATCCATGTCCAGGGAGCCACCGCTTGGTATCCATCACCATGGAGGAACTGCAATGATGAACTACTGCCAGGATGAGATACCTCTAGGATGAGATAACACCAGGATAAGCTACCAATATAAGTCTCTCACCATTTGAAATGTCTCACTGATGAAAATGTCTATCTTTTTAAATCTCTCACCACTATAAATGTCTCTCCATTTAAGTTTCTTACCATTGTAAAACTACAAATTTGGAAAAATCTATAAATGGGTCTCCATTGGAATGACTCACATGTCATAGAAACACCTCGGACTACCCCTGGACACCTTTGACACCAGCTTTATCATAATGTAATAGAACAGAAAATCTGGTCAATTATAGTTGTCTTCAATGAATGATAATATCGATGCGAAATCCAACACAATATATTTAAGAAACTAAATTATTTTGAGAGAAAAATATTCTAAAATCATGTGGTGCTACAACAATCTTCTCTTTTAAAGGATTAAGGTTAAATCTGATGGAGGGTATCTAATGAAGACATATAAGCATTAATTAAATTTATTCAATTTTATTTCATCTTATACCTCCTAAAAATCTATCCTAAACAATAAAATATAATTTAAATAGTATATTTTATGATAATAAATGTTTTTATGTTTATGTAATAATTATTTTTTACTTACATTTCATCTAATAAAAAATAAAAAAAACTACCCATGCACACATACAGTCTAACTTGTCAATGAAGAGAAGTGATTTTTTATTTATCACTTCCTATTATGGATGGTTATCATGATATATTTAATAGATACTTATGATATTTATTAAATAATTATGATTCTGGAATGATAGATATTATCCACCACATTACCCTCCCTTACCTTGGAAAATTGAAATGCCACTTATGTGTAATTGTAGACTACTGCCTCCATGAATGATTCTTTTAATTATTTTTATTATCATCTCACATATATTATAATAAGGTTGGATATAAGAAATAAATATTATTTTTATATTTTGATTTTGATTCCATGATTGTAAACAATAATCTATTTTATTTATTTTTTCCTTATATGAAATGTAATAGCATTCTTCATGTTTATGTACAGAATACCACCTTCATGAAACAACGTATTTCATTTTTAACAATTTCTTTAAAATAATAGTTAAAAAATTATATTAAATTTATAAAAATGATTATTATGTAATTTTAAATATACCATATATTATGGAACCATGACCCCTTTGAACATGTTCAATGCATCATATTCAATTTTTAGATGATGAACTGAACAACCCCAAAACATTTGAGATAAACTTAACTGATTTAGTAGGTGAATAATACATAGAAATAAATGAAATAAAATGAATAATAATTATGAAATCAAAATAAAAAGGGTTCTAATGCTATTATAAAATTAATATAATTTTGTTCCTTAAGAATTTAGAAGTTGTATGTGGTGTGTCTGGACACGTGCGAATGGATTTTTCATTAAAACCCTGTTTAAATATTCTAAACTCTTTTCTTCCCATTATATATTCTATTAAATGTCACAGGAATGCTATAATATTTATGTAAAAACTTATTAAAACTTATTTTCAATTATATTATAAAGTCTTTATAATATTTTTAAAAGGAATATTTTCTATAAGTCACCTTGGACATTCTATATATAAGTGAAATAAAGGGTTTGTTAATGTTTAATGCGTGATTTTATTTTATAAAATCATTTCCATTATTAATTATCATGTTCAATCTATAAGTTTTTATATATTTTTCAATAAAGAACATATTCCCAGTTTTATAGGAAATTTATATTTTTAAGTTTATTTTCAAAAGAAAATGATATTTCTTCTATTTATATGGGATAACTAGAATTGATTTTTCTAATAGGATCAAAAACCATGTTTTCAATTGTTTTATAATGTAAATGAATGATTTTAAAATTTTTCTTTATGTATTTCTTGCACATTTTATATTTTAATGGGAGGGTCTAATATAGTCCTTCAATGTATTGGGTCATGATATGTTCTTTAAGAGGGGATATTTTTTAGTTAAACATGACAATTATTCTATAATATGGAATTAACATTGGTGTTTATAACATTATAAGTGTTCTTATATGGGTGATTGTGAGGATAATTTACCCAAATTCCTATAAATAAATTCAATGATTGATTTTGGTTTTAATAGACAGATTTGATTTCATAAGGTATGAAAATGTGATAATGATTTATAAAAAGTTTTATGTTCTTCTAAAGTAAAAAAGTTTTTTTCAAAGGATTTTTTTGATTGTCAAAGAAACCCTTATGAACATGATTACACACTTATGGTTTCATACAAATGGTTTTATGATAGAATTTGGACTATTAAGTTGATTTAAATAAAAATTGATTATTTGAGATAAATATTTATTATATAAAAATGGAAAACATTTTAGGATTTTCATAAATTCTATATATACTAATGGATTTCATTTCATTTAATATCCCTTACTTATCTTCTTTTCTCATCCTATATATTCAAATTTTTTGAATGTTCTTGTGGATGTGTGTTAATTATATCAAGGTCAACAGTGCCATGCCTTGAATGAAGTGAAAGAGTCAGGAATGAAAAAAATAGTATAAATGTAAGAACCCTCTTTTAGGGGAAAATATACACTATGTGAAATTTTTATATTTTTATTTAATGTTTTTCTTAATTTTATAAAACTAAAAATAATAGATATCCTAAAATTTTAAGAAATTAGAACCCCTATTATAATACATATAATTATTTCTTGATTATTATTTATGTTGTTATAGTTTGTATCAATGAAAAGTTTAAATAAAATTATTGGTAGGAATATTATTAAGAAAATTCTCTTTAGTGATATTAATTTATGGTTAAATTATTATGAGAGATATTTTTATGGTTTCCGTATTAAATCATGTAATCTATGGCTATTTTAGAATTTTTTTCCAAAGAGGTAACATGGTTTATGAAGTAGGAATGAAACATAAGGATAAACTAAGTCCTAACCATCTTCGTAAAATAGTTTTAATTGGTGTATATTTTTTTATCATCTCAATTGATGTAGGATATTAAAAGTGGTGCTCGTAAAACAGAGTGATAAAATTCTCTATGGATAAATATGTAAATAGAGAATAATTTCATGATATAAAAGACTCATTTATTTGGTATATCCCCAAACATAGTGGTAAAAAGGTTAGATTACTAATTTAGATAAGATGTTCACTGTTTATCAGCATTATGACCATCATAATATTGCACTTATTATTTCACATTTTGAAGTTGAATCTAATTAGTGGTGGTAATATATATTTAATTAAATATTTAATAATGAGATTGATACCATAGAGTAAAAAGTAATTAAGGACCACTTTCTTAAATAATATTTTCTTATTGTAATTCATTTTAGAATTACAAAGCCAATTTATGGAGTCAAAACAAAAATTGGTTGACTTAGTGGCCACCTTTAGAAAAAAATTTCTATATTTTCCAGGTATTCACCAAATTTTATTCTTGAACATGGTTGTAAAATGGTTATATTTTAGTATAGATTGAAACTAATTATAAAATTTATTTTTTCAATCATGGTTTTGGATGTTATGATAAAATCAACTAAAAATATTTACCTAGAGTAAGTTGCATTTTATTAAAATAAGAAGAAGTTGACTCTGTGGCATGACATGGTGAGGAATCTATATAAGAAAGCTGAAGTGATGAAAGTGTGGTAAAAATAATTTCTTTAATGTTTTATAGGATCTGAAATTTTTTATTTATATTGTATTTAGGGAAATTAAGGTCGTTATTATAAATAATAGAGATTGTTTAATGGTCAGATCCATGATAAAAATCTGGAAACACAGTTTTATTTTTGAAATTGGATGGTTCATAATATATATGCATGTACAAAAATACTTATAAATGACGAGATCATCAATTTTGGGAGAATAATGGTTATGATAGACATATGTTGTTACATATTAAGATGTATAAACTATGAATACCATTTAAAAGGTATGAATTATTTTAACAATTTTTATTTTATTTATAATAGGAAAAATATTATATTTAGATTGATGAATCATAGTAGATTATTTATATTTCTAATTATGGGAATGATGTATTGAGGAATATGATAGACAATCTTTATTAAAGTATTATGAATGAAGTTTAATGTGTGGTTTTTCTACATATAATGTCTTAAGAATAATGATATTTTATTCTAATATTTAAATGTTTAGTTTCTAAGGATTATCATAAATTTAGTGGTATTTATACCCTTTTTAGATCTTATGTGATTCTATTTTAATCTGATTAGTGAAATTTAAGAAAATACATATTTTTTTAATATATGATTGAGGTATATGAAACACTAATGATTAACTAATTATTTATTATAAAGGGTATTTGTAGAGAATGTTATTATATTTTTTGGCACATATTATGAAATGTATTGATAAAATTTTGGGTTAATATAGTCGTTTATGTTTCAGTAATAAGGATAATTGGGATAAATTTTATTTTTGGAAAATAAAGCTTAGTAGTATAGATAACCTCGAAAATTCAAGAGTCATTCAGTGGAAATAAAATTAAAAATAATTTTTAAGAATTCCTCTTTAAATAGAACATTATACATTTAAGGTGAATTTGATATTATAAAATTGAATGGGATTTTCATTCAAATTGATTGATAATGATTTCTGAATTAACCATGAGTTAACCTTTAGAAGAATATAAGATTTTTTAGGGTTTTATATCAAGATGATTCTAGTGATTATGGGAAAGATCATATTTTTGTGAAAATATGAATAGGGTATATATATATATATTATGTGACATTATGAGTGTATAATGTATTTTGGTGATAAATGATGTGTTGATTTGGAAGTATATCTCTTAAGTGGTATGTGTTCACTAAGAGGGGAATGGGTTGAATTAGTGATATTTTTTCTTTATATGAGTTTTTTCATTTTAATCAACCTATTTGGAATTTTAATTAATGGTCATCTCCTCATATTTCCTCTCAAATATACTTAAGTATGTAATAGTTAAAAGTAATGAGAATAAATGATTTATGAGTTTTAACCTTGAAATCCTACTCCATTCAAAGCATGGGTGATGTTATTTGTCCTAGATTCTCTATAATGAATAAATTATATAAACATTACATGATAGATCTCTAAAAATGATGTGAAATCACCCAAAATTCCTAAAAAAAATATCACAAAAATTGAGGTCCTCTAGTGTCCACAAAAGCAACACCTCGATGGGCTATTTATATTGGAACCACTCCGGTTGAAGTTTTATCCAGAAAATTTATTGGCTACCTACAGGTTGTATATTTATACATTCCCGTAATAGAACTTTGAGGTTTATCCTTGAACAAGACTATGAGTCTTTATTCTCTTGTTACAGACAACCGACATTATTCTTCTTTAAGTATTCCCATCCCCTCTCCGTGAGGAACATATCATCTTAATCACAAGATATCTTAAGGACATAGTATTATAGGTAGTAGAAAATGGTTCATGTTTTTCAATTATTCCTTATGTTTAAGATAATAGTATTTCTGTTGGTCGTTCCTATTATATTTCATACAAAATATCTCCTAAAAACTATTAGGTTCTAACCTACAATAAAAAATAACTATTTTTTTTAGGGTTTTCGGTATCATGACCTCCTTCACATTATATCTCTCATTGTCACACACATATATATATAAAGAAATAAATTTAATATCTGAGGAATATTATTTTCATAATCTTTTAACTAATATTATCCTTAAAACATAGATTTTTATCCTCGTCTTTCTTTAGATATTAAATTTCATGATTTTTCATGATTTAAATCACACTAAGAATAATTTAGATATTCTCATGTGGTATTTTAATTACCATGTCTTACCTCCATCATAAATCCATCGGAAATAATATAAATTTAAATCCAAATTTATTTAATTATTTATAACTCCATGAGATATTTAAAAATCACTTCTCATCCCATTCGTTGATCCAAATATTATTAATCCGTTTAAAATAATTAATTTATAAAACAATGAGTGAATCTAATCTTTTCATATAGTATAGAGATTGTTTTTTATTATAAATACAGATATTTATAATTTTAAATGAACTGAATGACCTTTTTATTGTCAATACACACTAATTTAATGAAGGAGTATACAAGTCCATGAATCTTTCTGTGAAATTATGTAGTTTCTTTAATGTTTTTATTTTTCACATAATATAATTTTTTACCAGCTCAAAAAATATTGGATGACATCGGTGAATTAAAGAGATATGTTTTCCGGGTGTGATAGAGTTTACAGAATCTGAGAGTTTCATGAAATTCATGGAGTTTTGACAATACCTCAGAGCATCATGAAAGGGTGACTCAATTTTAAATTGGAGGCCTCTCATTATATTATTTACCAAATATGTTTTTGGAGGAGGGATTATGTCGTTGATTTTCATAAGGTTTTATGAAAATTTAATTCTTAGGTGAATTAGGAACTTAGCATGAACACTGGATTCATAAAAAGAATGGTTGGTTACCAATTGATGCTAAGGAATATTAGTGAAGGGTTTTCATGATTTTTGGGTGTCTTGAAAAAAAATAGTTTTATAAATATGTGTGGGATTTTCAAAAGATGACTGTACATTGAAACAAAAATGGGGTTTCTCAAAAAATAGTGTTTCTCGAATGATACATAGGAAAAAAATACATAAACATGGGAATGTTTTTGAAATGTATTGAATAATCATAATTGGACCTCCATGATTAAAAATATCAACATAATATGCTCAGATATGTAAAATACCTTAATGTTGATAAAATGAGGAAGACATCACTTAAAGTAGTGAGCAAGGGGTCAACAGAAGTGACCTGAGGGAGGTAGTGTGCCATCCATAAAAATATTGTAAAGGTATAATTCCTATAATGGAGTGATCATGACCAAAAAAATATTCAAAAAAATATATTTAATCTTAGTGGAATCATATACGACTAATACACTATCATTGTATTCTCCTTGTACAAGACCTTAGTGGTGAACCAATTAAAACTATTATGTTGTATTTTCATTTTTGCATATGGTTTTTTGTAATTATACGATTTTGTAAGACTAGTTTAACATGTTACTACAAATTTGGGGGAAAGATACATCTTATTAAAATAAAAACTTGAATTCTTAATTCACCCCTCCCCTCTCTGGGTGTTCTGGGGTATAATATATGTGTAGTACAATATACATGAATGAGACAAATATACACATGAATATGTAAAATGGAATGTATATATTTATATATGTGTGTGATATGTGATATTAACTATATATATATTTTGTAAATATAAAAAATTCATGTGTCAAATGAATTAAATATATATATATATATATATGCATTATATACATATTAATAATGTTGCATGTGATGAAATCATGTGCACTCCAAAATTTATAACAGGAATGGAACGAATGGTATGTTCATTCATATAGAACTTCATTTGTTCATTTAAATGATTTAATGACTAAATAACCAATGTAAAAAATACATGAGATGTGTTATGAAGTGGGAGACCCGAGATTCATTTATAAAATATTTTTTTTCACTTTTTCTATGTGTGTTTGAAGTTCATGGATGCTCTTAATCAAATTCCTTCAAAAAAACTAATATCATGAGTTTAATAAAAATTCAATGAAACTCTCTTTTTTCTGAAATTATTTCCATTATTCTTGATGAAATTTCAAACACCCCTTTTGATTTTAGGAAAACTCTTGATAAGATAAGCTATCATTGTCTTCAATGTAGTCCCTCATAGGTAGTGTGATTTTTTAATACTATTTGGGATATTTATTAAACACTATTTGTGAATGGAATATAAATGTTTAAATTATTATCAAATTACAAGTTCTCATTTTTCTCAATATTTTATAGGATTAATTTCTTAGTGCAAGGTCTCATGTGTTTGTGTTATTTTAGGCTTCCCATGAACTTTAGAGGATCAAATGAAACCCATTATTGGTATCAAAAAAATATTCATCAAGAATCAAATATACATTGTCCACTAATTTTTTTTATAAAAAATGTATCAACAAAAAAGAATAGCATTTCCTATTACCTCTATATAGTTTTGGATCTATTGATGGTTACTTCATTGCCACCTTCAAAAAAAGAACTGTGTGAAGGTCACCATATTATTACATCAATCTAGTGTGGCTACATGAATTTAACAGCTTGGTTACCCACACATATGATATAAGGCCCCAACCTTAAACATTACTTAATCTTGAGTTATTTCAAGAATACACATTGAGGATCTTTTCAGGTTTAGAGTTTTAGAGAATTATATCATAAATCATGCATTACACTCCACATTTAAACAAAGTGGTTAAATAAAAGATAGTACTCATTTTTTTCCCATCATCGGAAACATATTTAAAATAAAACATAGATTCTTTCTGGAAACTTCCTTGACACTATCATCACATCATGTACCTTTACCTTGACCTGTGAAAAACACTTCAAAAACATGGGATGAGCATAAAAAGCTCAGCAAGGGATATAAAAGTGTGAAATGAAAACATCAGTCCATCTATGAAATCATACTTTACTCGTAAAACATAAGCATTTTAACATAACTCATAAAATCATGAATAAATCATAAAAATCATAATACATAAAGGTAACTTGAGGCATTCATAACATTTTTACGTAGGGAGTAACCCTCATGGTTACGTTTAAAATACTCATCACAGTATATTCCAGAAATCTCTTCAGAGAAACCTTAATGTTTAACCCCTTCGAGTTACCCAATGTATTGGAGAGCTATATCAGGCTCACCCGCCCTTAGTTTATCACGAAACCACCCGTCTTCATAACAATTTCCATGAACCATAACATAATCATCTCACATAAAACATGCATAAATGAAACATAACATTTCCACTCTTCAATCACAAGATATCAATACAACACATTGATATAAAAACATTATGAAAACCATTTTCAATACCAAAATAAAAGAAAAGAAAAACATGGTATTTATTTTTCATTTTAAAAAAAAGTTATCGCTTGTAGAGGAAGCCGAAGCTCAAATAATGGTCACGGTGGCGGAGAAGTCGTTGTCGCCGCATACGTACGACAAAAAAACATTCCCTTTTGTCATTTAGTAAATGCTTCATATAAAAAAGATTAATTTTGAATAAACATAAAATTCAAAGGAGTTTATACACTGTATAAAAGAAAGTTGTGTATAAAACAAAATATGTCTCAATGAAAGGAGATTGAGACGAAGTCCCTTACCTCGTATCCGACTTAACTCGATCGTTCTTTAATCTCATGAATAATAAACTTGAGTTAATTTATACTTGCTTAAGAACCTTTTCATGTTCATTATTCCTTTTAAATCACTTATTACCATGTCATGAACACTATGTAATTATTTAAGTTAATAATGGTCATTTTAACGACCAATGGTACTTGAGTTAAAAATAAAATCTTTATAATTACAAGTTTTTCATGTATCAATTATATCCAGAGTTATATTCATGATGTATATATAATATATATCATATATATACACTATATACATGCATTTATAATATTACATAACATATAGAGGTAATAAATGAAATGCATCGTTCGTGGAGATGGTAAGCCGTATGTACGCATGAACTCTACTTTCATTTCTATTTCGTATTTTATGGAATGGAATCATAATGATATAAGTTATATTATAATTCCAGTATAATATCATATATAATATCATTAAATCCATCCTTTATACGTCCCGCATATGGCATTAAAGAATCAAATCACTTTGAGGGGGCGGTAGTCCGCACTTCCTAAAATGAAGATATCACGTTTACCCACAATAGAAACCATAAAATAATGAATAAAATGAAAAATATATAAGCTTAAGGAAAAAATAAACATATTATATATCATATATAAATATATTTTCATCTTAATGGCCACCTTTGAAGGTGTTAGAAGAATATTGAACAATCATCATTTCGTGAGGCAGAAATTTGCCATCCACAGAAACAGTATGCTCTTTAACCATTAGATGAAGGTGTGTGTAAGTGTAGCTAGAATAATTCTTATAAAAACAACCTATTATATTTAAGATACTGGTTTTGTTACAAAAGAAATGAATAAAAAGATTTTAGGGGGTTGGAGAAGCAAAATAAAACAAAATAACATTAGAGAAGACTTTACCTTTAAATCAGGTAACTTTTCTTGTTTTGAACCAAAATGGTTTCTTGAAGAGCATTCTATCTAAGTTAAGGATTATAGGATGAAGAGAGGGATGTGGAGAGATAAAATGAGCAGGTGGTGGAAGAGGCAAAGGCTTGAAAAGTGTTGGTAAGGTGGTTGAGGTGGGGGCCTTTTATAAGAGGAGAGGAGGGGCACTCTTGGAAATTTAAGAAATGTTACATTATTTTAAAAAGGGTTTCGGATTTAAAAGGTCCCACATTGATATATTTATAGGATAATGTGATAAGGTTTCTAAATATACTCATCCAATAGGTATTTGACAAGTGTAAGGCTTAGATGTCACATTATCTTTCCATTTTATTTAAATCGTTAATTAATGAGGTAATCACTACATCATCATGATGCCATAAATAATTTAATTTATATAATGTCTAATAATTATAAAACAAAATACTATGATTTAGGAACGCTTTTTAGATTTCCAATGACTATTTATAGTCCAAGAGATCATCTATTTGGACAATATTAATAATGTTTTACTCAGGTGATACATTCTTTAGTGATATTCTCCTTTCTTTAAAAATAAAAAGATAAAGTGACACATTCACCCAAAAGTGATTCCATGGGGTCCCTATGTTTGGAATAAGGCATCCCATGGCCGGACATGACACAACCAGTATCATTAGGACACATTTTGGGGTCATTTTTTATTATTATGATATTATTTTATCATCCTTAACTACTCGATTACTAATTAATCAAGATAATTAAAGACAATTACCGTTGTTACTATTCATAATGTCAAAAAAAGTCTTAATTAGATAATTTGGACTTTCTTATTCCAAATATGGAATCCATTTTACCAAATAATAAACATAGAAATTGAAAAAATGAATTTAAAAATAATTCCCGTTGTCAAAATAAATAGCTGGTTTTTTTGAAAAAACATCTATGAAAAGTTTGGCACTTGTTTATGCCCAATTCCAAAGTGAAATTAATTATAACGAACAACATTGTATTAGGTGGTAAAAATATATTCTATTTACACTTTAAAACCAATTAAAATGACAATATATCCATATAATTAAATTAGATGAAAAAAAAGTTTTGATGTAAAATGCAGTATTTTTCATTATTCATTAAAAAATGAACATGGTCAGAAAAATAGCAAAAATTTATGCTAAGTAAATTTCAATGTACCAATCATAAAGAATAAGTTTATTTTGACAAACATAGCTTATAAAATTGTCAAAATATAGATTTAAAAATGGTTCTCCATCAAAAGGCGTTAAAACAATCTTTTAAAAATATTACTGTATTCCATGATTAAGATTGGATTTATTCTCATTTTAAGTCTCTAAAACACTATCTAATTCATAAATAGACATATATAAGAATATATATTATTAATTACTTACTTGGGATGTTACATTCTTCCCCCCTATTGAAAATTGCATCCCCGCAATTTATTTACATATTGAATAAGTGGGGGTATTTTTCCCTCATTGCATTTTCAGATTCCCATGTTGCCTCTTTAATCATGTGGTTTTCCACAAAACCTTTACCTGATTATTCACCTTATTCCGTAACACCTGCTACCTATGGTCATGATTCTGTACAGGTTGTTCCTCATAAGATAGGTTCTCTTACAACTGAACTACCTCTGGACTCATAACACGAGATGGATCTGGCATGTACTTCCTTAACATTGAAATATGAAAAACATTGTGTACCTGAGATAAAATCGGAGGTAAAGCCACTTGGTATGAAACCGTTCCAACTATATCCAAAATTTCATATGGTCCAATGAACCTTGGACTCAACTTTCCATTCTTACTAAATCACATCACACTTTTCTATGGTGAGACTTTGAGGAAGACATGATGACCTACCTCAAAAGAGAGATCCTTCCTCATGTTGTCTACATTACTCTTCTGCCTCCTATGAGTTGTTCTCGTGTGTCTCTGTATCAACTGAACTTTTTATACCAACTCTTCTAACAATTATGGTCCCATCAACGTCCTTTCACCCACTTCATCCTAGAAAGTTGTAGTTCGACACCGCTTCCCGTATAATACCTCAAATGGTGCCATCTGTATACTGGAATGAAAACTGATATTATAAGAAAACTCAACCAAAGAAAGATGTTGGTCTCAACTTCCCTGATAATCAATCGAACAAGCACGTAGCATATCCTCCAAAGTCTAAATCATTCTTTTTGACTTCCCATCTGATTGACGATGAAAAGCTATACTAAAATTTAATTTAGTACCCAACAACTTTTGAAGGCCTTTCCAAAATTCAGAAGTGAACCTAGGATCACGATCAGATATAATGGAGAGAGGAACTCCATGTAACCTGACTATCTATTTAAGATACAAATGGGAAAGTTGATCTATTGAAAAATTATCTCGTATAGAAAGGAAATGAGTAGATTTAGTTAAGCGAACAACAATAACCCAGATTGCATTATTACCTCGAGGTGTCTTCGGAAATCCAACAACGAAGTCCATGGATATATTCTCCCATTTCCACTTTGGTACTGGTAAAGGCTGAAAGATCCCTTTTGGTAACTGCCGCTCTGCTTTAACCTGTTGACAAGTTGAACACTTCATAGTAAAATCAGCAATATCTTATTTCATTCCATCCCACCAGTAGTACTCCCAAAGATCTCTATACATCTTAGTACTGCCTGGATGAACTGAAAACGGAGAACTATGAGCTTCACATAAAAACTCTCTCTTCAACTTTGAATCAAAAGGCACACACAATACCCTCCCAAATCTCAAAACACAATCATTATCAATGTTTAATTTAGGAAACACACACTTCTGAACCAGCTCTACCCTTTTCTGCAACTCACTGTCTTGCTTCTGTGCTTGCTTAATTCTGTTTGATAGATAAGATTTCACTGATACCTGAAACAAAACAGAAAGAAATCCTACACCAACAACTTCTATGCCAAAGTTCATTAAATCCTTAACCAACAGATCACGTTCCAAATGCAACATTGTTAATGAAGCATTACTTTTTCGACTCAAAGCATCAGCCACTTTATCTGATTTTCCTGGATTGTAATAAATTGTACAATCATAATCCTTGATTAATTATAGCTATCTCCTCTATCTCATGTTCGGTTCTTTCAGAGTGAATATATACTTTAAACTTTTATGATCGATATATATTTCACACTTTACTCCATACAAATGATGCCTCCAAATTTTTAAAGCAAAAACAACAGCAGCTAATTCCAAATCATGTGTAGGGTAATTTAACTCATGAGTTTTCAACTGACGTGAAGCATAAGCAATTAACAGATCATTCTGCATTAGGACGCAACCAAGTCCTTTCAATGAAGCATCACTGTAGATAACAAACTCTCCATTCCTGGAAGGTAGTGCCAAAACTAGATCATTCACCAATCTTCTTTTCAATTACTGAAAAAAACCATCACATTATTTTGTCCAGAAAAACTTAACTCCCTTCCGAGTTAGCTTATTAATTGGACTACATAACCGTGAAAAATTTCTAACAAACCTTTGCTAATAGCCTACCAAACCAAGGAAGCTACGAATCTTAGTTACATTTGTGGGTCTTGGCCATTCTTCAACAACCTTTGTTTTTGCAGGATCAACAATTATCCCATATTTAGAAACAATATGACCATGGAAAGAAATTTTTTGCAACCAAAACTCACACTTGCTGAATATTGCATACAATTTATTTTCTTTTAAGGTTTGAAAAATAACCCTTAAATGTATTTCATTCTCCTCTTTACTTTTAGAAAACACCAAAATATCATCAATGAAAAAAACCACAAACATATCTTAGAACTCATGGAAAATTCTATTCATAAGGTCCATGAATATAGTAGGTGCATTGGTTAGCCCAAAAGGCATAACTAAAAATTCATAATGGCCATATCTTGTACGAAAAGTGGTCTTCATAATATATGCTTCCTTTACCTTCAACTTATGGTACCCCGATCTCAGGTCAATATTTGAAAAAAACTGATCTCCCTGGTGCTGATCAAACAAATCATCGATATAAGGAAAAGGATATTTGTTCTTAATAGTGATGTTATTTAAGGCTCTATAATCAATGAAAAGTCTCATTGAACCATCTTTCTTTTTAACAAATAAAATAGGATCACCCCATGGTGATGTACTAGGTCGAATGAAACCTTTCTCTAATAAATCTTGCAATTTCTCCTTCAACTCTAAAAGTTCAGTTTGAGCCATTCGATAAGGGGGTTTTGAAATTGGCTTAGCATCAGGAACTAAGTCAATGGTAAATTCTACTTCCCGATCTGGTATTATTCCAGGCAACTCATCAGGAAAAACATCAGGATACTCATTTACCACTGGCACATCATTAATCTGAACAGTTCCCTTGTTTTCAACAATATGTTCAAGGTAACATTCATTCCCATATTTTACAAGTTTCCCAGCCTCTTGATATGTTATCAATAGTAAGGGTTCATTCTTGTACAAAAACTAAATGTCTTTCTGAAAAGAAACTTCTTTAGCTCTACAGTCAATCTTAGCATGGTAAATAGAGAGCCAATCCATACCCAAGATAACATCAAACTCTACTAGAGAAAAAACAATAAGGTTTGCAAGTAGGTTATTTCCACGGATAAGGATAGAAAGATTCTTATAAATTCTTTTTGCATTAACATTTCCCCCATGTGTTTTTACCACAAGTTCATGAGTCATTTCTTGAGATGGTATTCCCATTTTACTAGAAAAGTTTTCAGAGATGAAAGAATGTGTAGACCCCGAATCAAACAACACACTGGCATAATCTGAAAAAAAACAAAGTAACTGATACCACTTCATTTGATGGCCCAACATCTGCTAAATTAGTTGAAAAGGATTTCACCAGCCATTTCTGCTTGTAGTCAAACTACTTCCCATCACTCGAGATCTTTTTCAGACACTCGTTTTCATAATGACCCATCTCATTGCACTTTAAACATTTCACTAACTGTAAATAAAATTTGGTCTTACCATCACCCTGATCTTTTTCAGTGTAATCATGAGCCTTATGTCCCATCTTACCACATCAGTAGCACTTTCCAGCATTCAGAAGGCATTCCCTATAATGCCTTTACCACATTTATCACAAACTGGAAACTTTGTTTTCTTACCATCAGAACTTCTTGAAGAATTCTTCCCTTTCTCCTGCCACCTCTGTCTCTTCTTCTGTTGGATGTTATAGAACACTTGATCATCGATAAACTCCATTTCCACCTTCTCAACACATCGAACATGATTTTCATAACTTTTGAACTCACGAGAAGCTAAAGACCTTTGATATTTTTGATTTAATTATGAGAAAAAACGATTGATTTTACTATCAAGGTCTCGAATAAAATTTGGAGCAAACCTTGTCAATCGAGTGAACCTTTCTTCATAGGCAGCCATTGAGTCTTCCTCTTGCCTCAATTCTAGGAATTGTTTTTCCATCCTAAGTCGAACAGCCTTAGGAAAATACTTCTCAAGACACATACCATTGAATTCATCCCAATAGAGAGCATCAATCTCATCAGCGTCCTTGACATTTTAAACCATTTTCCACCACTAATCTGGTTCACCCTCCAAATGGTAAATAGAAAGACTAACCTTTTGATTTTCTGAACACCCCATGACATCGAAAATATTCTCCAGTGATTTAATACACCCTTCACCTAGCACTGGGTCAGATGAACCTCTGAATGATGGGGGATGTTGCCTCATGAAATGTTCCACCACTGACATGTTCCTCTATGGTTGATCTGGATGATCTCGTGCATGGATACCACCACCATTTATCGCTTGAGTCAACTACGCCATTACTGCAACAATCTGTTCAGTTCCAATTCTGACCATCTCAGGATGATGATTCGGAAGGTTATTTTCTTCTGTATACCTTTCTAGCACTGCTTCCCTGCTTCCTCTGTGGAAAATCATTCTGAACAAACATGTTCTAGATGATGCAACATGGTAATATTCAAATGCTATATCATTTCAATTTGACCACAAAAAAATATTTTTGGATAATCATTTAATAGAATTCTAACTCCTAAAGTTATCTAAACTGACCTCTGATACCAACTACAAGGCCCCAGGCTTAAACATTACTTAATCTTGAGTTATTTCAAGAATACAAGTTGAGGCTCTTTTCAGGTTTAGAGTTTTAAAGAATTAGATCATAAATCATGCATTACACTCTACATTTAAGAAAAGTGGTTACATATAAGATAGTAATTATTTTTTCCATTATCGGAAACATATTTAAAATAAAACATAGATTATTTCTTGACACTTCCTTGACACTATCATCACATCATGTACCTTTCCCTTGACCTATGAAAAACATTTCAAAAACATGGGATGAGCATAAAAAGCTTAGCAAGGGATATAACAGTGTGAAATGAAAACATCAATCCATGTATGAAATCATACTTTACTCGTAAAACATAAGCATTATAACATACCTCATCAAATCATGAATAAATCATAGAAATCATAAGACATAAAGGTAACTTGAGGCACTCATAACATTCTTACGTAGGGAGTAACCCTCATGGTTACGTTTGGAATACCCACCATAGTATATTCCCTAAATCTCTTCGGAGAAACATTTACGTTTAACCCCTTCAGTTTATCCAATGCTTTGGAGATCTATATCGGGCTCACCCGCCCTTAGTTTATCACGGAACCACCTGTCTTCATAACAATTCCCAAGAACCATAACATAATCGTATCACATAAAACATGCATAAAGGAAACATAACATTTCCACTTTTAAATCACAAGATATCAATACAAAACATTGATATAAAAAAATTATGAAAACCATTTTCAATACCAAAATAAAAGAAAAGTAAAACATGGTATTTATTTTTCATTTAAATAAATTTATATCTTTTAGAGGAAGCCAAAGCTCAAATAATGGTTACGGCGGCGGAGAAGTCGTTGCCGCCGCATACGTAAGACAAAAAAAACATTCCCTTTTGACATTCAGTAAACTCTTTGTATAAAAAAAATTCCTTTTGAATAATCCTAAAAGTCAAAGGGGTTTATACACCGTATAAAAGAAAGTTATGTATAAAACAAAATGTGCCTCAATGAAAGGAGATTGAGACGAAGTCCCTTACCTCGTATCCGACATGAATCGATCGTTCTTTAATCTCCTGAATAATAAACTTGCGTAAATTTTTACTTTCTTAAGAACCTTTGTCAAGTTCATTATTCCATTTATATCACTTATTATCATGTCATGAACACTATTTAATTATTTAAGTTAATAATGGTCGTTTTAACAATCATTGGCACTTGAGTCAAAAATAAACTCTTTATAATTACAATTTGTTCATGTATCCATTTTATCTAGAGTTATATTCATGATTTAGATATCATATATATCATATATATCTAGTATATACATGAATTTATAATATTACATAACATTTAGAGGTAAGAAATGAAATGCACCATTCCTGGAGACGGTAAGCCGTACGTACGCATGAACCCTACTTTCATTTCTATTTCGTATTTTATGGAATGAAATCATAATTATATAAAGTTAATTTATAATTCTAGTATAATATAATATATAATATCATTAACTCCATCCTTTATGCGTCCCACATATGACATTAACGAATCAAATCACTTTGAGGGGGTGGTAGTCCAAACTTCCTAAAATTAAGATATCTTGTTTACCCATAATGGAAACAATAAAGGTATTCCAGAAATAAAAAATACAGAAGCTTAAGGAAAACATACAAATATTATATATCATATATAAATATAGTTTCATCTTAATGGCCACCTTCGAAGGTGTTAGAAGAATATTTAACAATCATCATTTCATGAGGCAGAAATTCTCCATCAACGGAAACAGTATGCTCTTTAAACATTAGATGAAGGTGTGTGTAAGTGTAGCTTGAATCCTTCTAATAACAATATTCTGGTATATTAGAGATACTTGTTTTGTTACAAAATAAATTAATAAAAAGATTTTAGGTGGTTGGAGAAGCAAAATAATACAAAATAACATTAGAGAAGACTTTACCTTTAAATCGGGTAACTCTTCTTGGTTTGAACCAAAATGGTTTTTTTAAGAGCTTTCTGCCTAAGGTAAGGAATCTAGGATGAATAGAGGGATGTGGATAGATAAAATCATCAGGTCTTGGCCGAGCCAAAGGCTTGAGAAGTGTGGGTAAGGAGGTAGAGGTGTGGGCCTTTTATAAGAGGAGAGGAGGGGCACTCTTGGAAAGTTACAAAATGTTACATTATTTTAAAAAGAGTTTTGGATTTAAAAGGCCCCACATTGATATATTTATAGGATAAGGTGATAAGTGTTCAAAATATACTCATGAAATAGGTCTTTGACAAGTGTAAGTCTTAGATTTTACCTTATATTTTCATTTTATTTAAATCATTAATTAATGAGGTAATCACTGCATCATCATGATGTCATAAATAATTTAATTTATTTAATGTATAAAAATTATAAAAAAATACTATGATGTAGGAAATATTTTTATCCTTACAATTACTATTTATAGTCTAAGAGATCATTTATTTAGACAAAATAAAAAATTTGTTACTCAGGTGTCACATTCTTTAGGGATATTCTCTTTTCTTTAAAAATAAAAAGATAAAGTGTCACATTCACCCAAAAGTGATTCCATGAGGACCCTATGTTTGGCACAAGGAATCCCATGGTCGGACATGACACAAAAAAGTAGCATTAGGAAACATGTTGGGGTCACTTTTTATTATTATGATATTATTTTATTATCCTTAACTACCTGATTACTAATTAATCAAGATAATTAAAGATAATTACTATCGTTACTATTCATAATGTCCAAAAACAAAAGAGTCTTAATTAGATAATTTGGACATTATGATTACAAATATGTAATCCATTTTACCAAATTACAAACTTAGATATTTCAAAAATGAATTTCAAAATAATTCCCATTGTCAAAACAAATAACAGTTTTTTTGAAACAATATCTATGAAAAGTTTGGCACTTGTTTATGCCCAATTCCAAAGGGAAATTAATTATAATGACCACCATGGGATTAGATGGTAAAAATATATTATATTTAAACTTTAAAACCAATTAAAAGGAAAATCTAACCATATAATTAAATTAAATGAAAAAGTAGTTTTGATGTAAAATGCAGTCTTTTTCACTATTCATTAAAAAATGAACATGGTCAGAAAAATACCAAAAATTTATCCAAAGTAAATTTAAATGTCCCAATCATAAAGAATAAGTTTATTTTAAAAAATATAGCTTATAAAATTGTAAAAATATATATTTAAAAATGGTTCACCATCAAAAGGAGGTAAAACAATCTTTTAAAAATATTAGTGTATTCCATGCTTAAGATTGGATTTATTCTCATTTTAAGCCTCTAAAACACTATCTAATACATAAATAGACATATATAAGAATATATATTATTCTTTACTTACTTGGGATGTTACATATGATGGATATTTTTGAGATACATTCACACATCTCCCCACATGAAGGTAATTTCATGGTTTCCAATATGGATATAAGTTACCTACATGTCGGTAAAAAAATATATAATTTTTTTAATGTTAAAAAATGGTTTTAATAGTTTCTAAATTATTTTTAAATCATGATAATAGTTATTTTGGGATATTTTAACTTCTCTGGATTTTATAAACTAACAAACTAATTATAATTTGTTTATAATTTATTAATTAAGTTTTTAAGAAACATTGTATTACAAAATATTCATTTATAATTTTTAAAAAATGTATATTTTAATTATATTTGATATTTTTTTATTAGAAATTTGTATTTTCATTTTTTAAATCATAAAAAAAAATTATAATGGGATATAATTTATAAAATAAGGTTAAAATATAAAGGTTATTATATTAATAATTATGAATTGTTCATAACTAATTATTTTTAAATTATTTTAATTAAAAAATAATAATTATTTATATGTATTATCTAACAAAATAAGAAATGACGATTAATATGATTAATAGTTTAAATAATACTTGAAATTCCATAAAATGGAAATAAAAATTATTTAATATTCCTCTTAAATGTAAAGCCTTTATATTCATATCTTTACTGACATATAAATTTTTTATAATTTAATTATATTTATGTATAGTTCAAAAATGTATAATGTTTTGTAAAATAAAAAAAATGTATATTTATGTGCTAATGTCCTTTGATATTCCTATATAGTAAATTTTTTATATAGGTAAACATTATATACTCTTTAGTTTAACTATTGAGCTTCCCTGAGGAAATAAATACTTTCATATCGTGCAAGGTTCCACATCATGAAATTTAGTTTTCATTTACCTTGTCCATGGTTTTCATTTTGTTTTTTGATAATAAAATAGTCATTGAATATAGTTCTTATATATTAGGTATTATTATTATCATGAATTGAATTCTTTCCTATGTAATGTATCCTTGGGTAGAGGGGCTTAGGGATGAACCACCTACCTTCTTGGTAGCCTATGCCTTGTCTTAGAAAGCGAATGGGGTTGGTTATCCATCACTTAGGAATTAATCATGTGAAGTTTGAAAATTTCATATAACTTTATACCTATATATTAAGTGTTTATATACCATATTCATATAATTAATTTTGATAAAAATATATAAACTTGAATTTTTTATTTGGTTGAGTAACAAAAACTTGTGGTTTGTGAAACAAGTTACAAACTAATTTTGTGTAAACACATTATTTTTGTGGTTAGAACATAGATTCAAAAAAATTAGTCATTAAAAATATATATATATATAATGGAATAATATAAGAAAATACAATGATTACATAAAATTTATTAAAAATTATTTTTTTTATAATTTTTTTATATATTTAATTAGTGATACAGTAAAAGAAAACCCCTTAAATATTAATTGTCAGATTACTTCTAAATAGGAACTTATCACAACTTCGACCATCAAACTTGCCGGGTTCTGTTAAAGTATGGTACCCCTATATTATATTTTTTATATAAATAAAGTAATACATAACACTACTTCATCCCTGGGTAGGTCATCTAAATTTAGGGTGTCACTGTATTATATTTTTTTGTATGTTTTTATAGTTTTCATTGGGTAACACTTAGGTATAAAACCATTACAATGATACCATAGGAATAACATTGACTGAATGTATGCAATGTATTTGGATATGTGGTGATCCACTTATTCCAAAAATAATAACTATTATGATTTGGATATTTCCCTACATTACTAATTATGTGGTGAGATTAATGATATATCAAAATCATTGATTAATGAAGAATAGATCTTGGATCACTAAAAGGATATGATGTTTTGGGTCATCAGTTTCAGTTGGAACACATTTCTTTACACTACTAGAAAAACAGGTATTTGCGACGGGCTATTTGCGACGGGGGCCCGTCGCAAATAGCCCGTTGCTGAAAACGCCATCGCAACTACACTTATTTGCGACGGGCCCATCGCTAAAGCCTTTTTTTGCGACGGTCATTCCCCCCGTCGCAAATAGTATTCCGTATGTTTGTAAAAAACTTTTAAAATAGTTTTTGCGACAGGTCCCGTCGCAAATACCGTTTGCGACGGGTCCCGTCGCAAATCCCTTTTCGACGGTACCGTCGCAAAAACGATTTTTAAAAAAAATAAAAAACTATTAATAATACTAGTATTTGCGACGGGTCCCGTCGCAAAAACTATTTTTTAAAAAAAATAAAAAACTATTAATTATACTAGTATTTGCGACGGGTAGAGTATCCCGTCGCAAATACTATAAAAAAAATAAAAAAAATAAATTATTAATAAATTATTTTAATTAATATAATAATAGAATTATAATTTACAAATGAAAATAATAAATTATTTTAATTACTATAATAATAGTAGAATTATAATTCAAAAATAAAAAATAATAGAATATTAATAAATGATTTAATTAATATAATAATATTACAATTATAATTCATAAATAAAAAAAATATTAATAAGTTATTTTAATTAATATAAAAATAATAGAATTATTTTACATTCAAATATTAAAATAATTCAAGTATTACAAAAAATATAATTAAATTATAATATTATAAAATTTTAATATATATATATAATTTTAATATATATATATATAAAATTTAATATTATAAAATATAAATAATATTATTATTCATATTAATATTGTTATTTAAAAATATAATATTATTAATATTTTATAATGAGACAGAAACTACGAATAGAAAAAAAAATATTTTGATTTCACAAATTTTATAACAGAAATACAAACTCTAATCTGAAGGAGGGGGGGAGGGGGGGGGGGAGGTGGGGGATCTGCAGATGGTGGTGGAGGAAACTCCATCCCTAAAGCATGAGTGAGTCGGCGCATGTACTCCATCTGCTCCTGATGCTGCTGCTGCCACCGACTCGCCTGCTCCTCGTACAGCTGCTGCTGGCATCGACGCTCCTCCTCATACTGCTGACGCATCTGCTCCTGCTCCTGTCGGAGACTCTCTATCTGTGCAGTCTGAGATCGCAACTGATCCTCATACTGTGTAGAAGAAGATGCACGAGCTCCTCTCGAGCTGGACGCCGACATCGCAGCACTGCCATAATAATCTCCGGGAGTCAGTCGAGAGCCGATACCAACTACCCGGCCCTTCTCGAAGGCATACTGGGTGGCCTGCAGCCATGCCGCCTCATCAAACTGACGGGCAGTGGTCTGATCTGATGACTCGGCCTGACTCTCAGG
Source organism: Viscum album (assembly GCA_963277665.1). Classification (NCBI taxonomy): domain Eukaryota; kingdom Viridiplantae; phylum Streptophyta; class Magnoliopsida; order Santalales; family Viscaceae; genus Viscum; species Viscum album. The sequence goes on along the minus strand of OY728143.1, from coordinate 1,702,719,010 downwards.
CCGGGCCTGTGCCGCTGCGGCCTCATATGACTCCTATAGTTGCAATTTAAAATTAAAATTGTGAATATATTATATGCAGTTAATTTTTAAACTTGAAAACAAATAATACTGACCACGATGTGATGCTGACGATCACCTCTGAGCTCCCCAGTAGCAGGATCACTATACATCCTCCGATATACGCCGTACTCTGTAATATCGGGGTGCTCGACATCCTATAAGAATAAAAAATAAATTGTTAATATTTATAGTTATATAAAATATTTATAAATAATGTACGTACCAGATGCTGTCTATGAGTACTGAAAGAACGACTCCCAGCTCGATGAGTCACCTCTTGTCTCCCCCGATTCTTCCTCCCCACCGATGATCTCCTCTGAAAGGCACCACTCAACCAGTGCGCACATAATCCATCCCATACATGGGATGAAATATACTCTGGTCGGTGTGCTCTACATGACTCCTCAAAATCTGACACTCCTGCTTTCTTCATCGCAGCTTTTCTTAAATTGTGGAAAAACTGACGAAGGCGATCACGCATGGCCACCTCCCATGCCTCGTGGATGGCGTCACGCATGGTATCCTCGATCGGATACCATAAACCCTACAAATAAATCAAAATATCATGTTAGAAATGAAATAATTTTCAAAATAAAAATTATTTATTTACGTACGTACCAACCAATGGCCGAACATGGCCTGCTGCACATCAATGGGAATCTGCTCCCATGTGGTCCACGGCTGAGAGAAATAGTTGCGCAAAATAGCGCTGCCCTGTCCGACTCCTATATGCGGAAAACTGAAAAAATAATAATCATTTATTATGTGAATAGATTAATGAAATCTTAGTCAAATCCACAGGTTATCACACAGGTTATCACACCTCCGTGTGCATGGATCAAACCCAAGACGTGGACGTCGCTCGGGGACGGGGTCAGGAATCATCAATCGTGCAAGACCGCGCCCCCTCCGCGTACTCCCTGGAGCGCCTGCAGGCTGAGGGTCATCTGTCAGCAACTCATCCGCATCAAAAATCAGGTCAGCATCCGCCAACGCACGAAATGTGGCGTCGTCCATCTGAAACAGAAAATGTTAATGTTAGAAAATAATTGATAATTACTATTATATATACATATATACATATTATGATTGTATATAAATACCATGGAATGCTATCAGTGTTCATCTTCATCATCATCTTCATATATGTTAATGTCATCTTCATATTCCTCCTCAACATCATCGATATCCGTTCGAGTTACAGTTGCTTCATCTCTTACCGTTTCAAATTCATATGTGACATCATTAACATCATCGTCATCACCGACTCTTAAATGTGGGGTGTCGTCATCGATACTCATGTCTCTTTGTAAAAAAGATTGATTTTGAGTACTCTCTTGAAAAACTTCAATTCTTTGCACATCAGTGAAAGCACATTCACTTTGACTAAACTGATTGTCTCGAATTTTGATTTTTATTACACTCCACCAATCAGTCAAGTCTCTTGATGTTGCACAATACTTTGCATAATAAACTTGATATGCCTGTTGAGCCAATAAGAATGGTTCATTTACTGCGAGAACACTTTTACATTTAATATCGATGATTCCATGAGTCGGATGAACACGCACGCCTCTCTCTGTATCCAACCACCGATATTTGAACATGGTTATGTAATGTTGTCCAAGATAACAGAGTTCAATGATTTCATCAAGTATTCCATAAAAGTCAACTTCATTTTCTCGATGATGAGATCCTCTCAAGCTAACTCCACTGTTCATTGTTTTTTTTCGATTCCCCATATGCATGTGTGTGGAATCGAAATCCATTCACCACATATGCATTATAAGTTTTAACAAGTTTGGAAGGTGGGTTACTCAATACACACAGCCGTTTGTCAATTTTATCAGCATGTCGAGACACCTGAAAATTTGTGAAATAATTATCAATATAGTAAACTATACATTGAATGAGTTGCTAAAAGATAAAGAATTTATGTTACCAGTTTTTGAAACCACTGAGAGAAATTTTTCAGTCGACGTTCTTCGAGAGCAGCTGCTGTAATTTGTGGAATTTGTTTCTTGATATGATTATCATACAACCTATAAAAACCAAAGTTATTTACTGTAACATAAATGATAGAATAAGTGATATAAACACTTACAGTACAACTGATGTCATCTCTTCACAGTTGAGCAGAACATACGTATGAGCTCTATGATGTTCATCATCTGAAAGCCAGCGTTCAGAAACTCCACCAAAACCAAGCTCTGACTGGTTGAAAATAGATAATTGATTGTCGATTTCATCAATATTCCTCTAATTCCGTCCCATTCGGTTGTGTTTTGAAGGATACTCAGATTCAAAATAATGGGACCAGAAAAAAGATATTTCCTCTTGCAAATAAGCTTCTACAATAGATCCTTCAACAGATGCTTTGTTGCGTACTTTTCTTTTCAATTTTTGCATGCATCTTTCAAATGGGTACATCCATCGAAACTGTACCGGACCTCCACATTTGGATTCATATGGCAAATGTAACATCAAATGTTCCATTGAGTCGAAGAAAGACGGCGGAAATATTTTTTCCAGTTTAAATATAATTACAACAACATCTTTTTCAAGTTGGCCTAGAGCATCATAATCTGCCGTAGCCGCACAAATTTCCCGAAAAAAATGAGACATGTCTGTTATGGAATCCCAAATCACAGAATTCAACAGACCTCTTAATCCAATGGGTAGAAGTCTCTCCATTATAACATGACAATCATGACTTTTTAATCCAGTAATATGACCATTCTTTACACATCTACCCAAATTGGAAGCACAGCCATCTGGAAGTCTCAAATCTGCAATCCACTGACAAAATAATAAACGGTTTTCTTTAGACATTGTATAAGCTGCTTTTGGTTTCAGTAACCTTTCTGTTCTAACATTCTCAAATAGTTCCAATTCTGGATGCCTGCAAATTTGGGCAAGATCTAAACGTGCATTTATATTGTCTTTGCTCTTTCCTAGCGTATCCAAAACTGTATGAAACAAATTATCAAAACAGTTCTTCTCAATATGCATGACATCTAACATGTGTCCGACCAACAAATCAGACCAATATGGCAAATCCCAAAATATGCTACGTTTAATCCAATTGTGTTCTTTCCCAAAACCAGAAATTTTCTGTTGGTTTATTGTGGGACCAAAAGTGATGGGAGGTAATGAAAATACAACCGATTTTAACTCCGAACCTGATAGCATTTTTGGAGGTCCATCCCTTTCAGCTGTTCCTTTTCTGAAATGAGATCTGTTTCTGCGAAAAGGATGATCAGCTGGAAGAAATCTGCGATGACAGTCAAAATAACAAGGTTTCTTTCCATGAATGAGCATAAATGCTTTGTTCTCTCCCATACAGTAAGGACATGATTTCTGACCATGTGTACTCCAGCCAGATAACATCCCATAAGCCGGGAAGTCACTTATTGTCCACATCAATGCTGCTCTCAGTATGAAATTCTGTTTCGTTGCAACATCATATGTACTGACACCAGTACTCCACAATAAATTTAATTCATCAATCAATGGCTTCAAATAAACATCAATATTTATCTTCGGATGTCCTGGAATTAATAAAGTCAAAAAGATATATGGCTCTTTCATCAACATCCATGGAGGTAAATTGTACGGAGTTAAAAAAACAGGCCAACATGAATATTGACTACCATAAGATCCAAACAGACAGAAACCATCAGTGGAAAGGCCCAGTCGAACATTTCTAGCTTCTAAAGCAAAGGATGGATGCACTCTATCAAAATGTTTCCATGAATCACCATCGGCTGGATGATTCAAGCTTTTATCGGTTGAAATATTCTCTTTATGCCATGCCATCATTGTCGCTGTATTCTTAGACATGAATAAACGCTGAAGTCTGGATGTAAGAGGAAAATATCTCAACTGTTTTACAGGAATCAAACCAGACTTCCCGTGTTGTCCTTATTTATATCTCAGTTTCCCACATGTGGGACAACTATCCAACGAATCATTTTCCCCAGAATATAAAATGTAGTCATTTGAACATGCATGAATCTTCTGACAAGTAAGTCCCAAATTTCGAACCAACCTCTTACTTTCATAGTAATTTGCAGGTAAAACATTTCCTTCGGGTAACAGTGTTTTCAGCAAAGAAAATATCTGGTCAAAACAGGTGTTTGACATTCCGTTATCTGATTTGATAGCCATAAATTTTTCAACTGCTTATAATTTGCTCATCTTGCAGCCAGGATATAATGCATCCTCAACAGACTTCAACAACTCATAAAATTCAGACGGTCCCAACTCAGGATTTGAAGCTATATCAGCCGGAGTTTCTGTATGTTGAACAGATGAACCTGCAACATCATGTACTAAATATTGAAACTGGGATGGATCCGAAATCAAGTTGGTATCACCTGCTCTGGAACTGCGTTCACCGTGTTGATACCAAAAAACATAATCTGCTTGAAAACCAAAACGCAAGAGATGTTCCCCCACTTTGTCAAACGTGTCAAACGTTCTCAATGCACATTTTCTACAAGGGAATTTTATCTTTCCTTCTGAAACAAATTCTGGATTTGATGCCGCAAATGATAAAAAAATCTCCACACCCTCTATATATACTGGATTTAAACCAGAACCATTTGGATTTCTATGTTGATTTATCCATATGCGGTCATCTAATAATGACTGTTGACGACCTCGTTGTTCCATATTTTTCTATAAAATATAAAAGCATTACTGGTTTTGAATAATTTGTTAGAAAAAACACAAGCAAGGATTGAATATATTGAGAATAAAGCAAAACCTGTTACAAATATTGATAATTTTAATATTATATTGATTTTTTATTTTTTTTAATAATACTAATATAATTTTTTTCATAAATATTAATTATATAATAATAACATCATTACATTATTAGTATATTTTATTATTAATATTAAAATAATACAATTTTCTATATTATATACAATTCTCCTTTCATCTGTGTGTTTCACATTCTGTTTCCACATGTAATATTGGCATTCACTTTCACCTCTCCATTGGCGAGTAGGTTGATAATTTTGAAAAAGAATGCCAATATTACATGTGGAGACAGAAAAAACACAGAAGAAAAGAGAATTGTATATAATATAGAAAATTATATTATTTTAATATTAATAATAAAATATAAAAATAATGTAATAAGGTAATTATTCCTAATTATTGGTAATTATTTCAAATTATTGGTAATTATTCCAAATTATTGGTAATTATTCCAAATTATTGGTAATTATTCCAAATTATTGGTAATTATTCCAAATTATTGGTAGTTATTCCTAATTATTGGTAGTTATTCCCAATTATTGGTAAATATTGGTAATTATTGGAAAATATTGGTAATTATTGGAAAATATTGGTAATTATTGGTAATTATTGGAAAATATTGGTAATTATTGGTAATTATTGGAAAATATTAGAAAATATTGGTAATTATTGGTAATTATTGGTGATTATTGGTAATTAATGGTAATTATTGGTAATTAATACTAATTATTGGTAATTGATACTAATTATTGGTAATTAATACTAATTAATGGTAATTAATACTAATTATTGGTAATTAATACTAATTATTGGTAATTAATACTAATTATTGGTAATTAATAATAATTATTACTAATTATTCCTAATTATTACTAATTATTCCTAATTATTACTAATTATTACTAATTATTGTTAATTATTCCTAATTATTACTAATTATTGTTAATTATTACTAATTATTACTAATTATTAGTAATTATTGCTAATTATTACTAATTATTAGTAATTATTGCTAATTATTACTAATTATTAGTAATTATTGCTAATTATTACTAATTATTGCTAATTATTACTAATTATTACTAATTATTACTAATTATTACTAATTATTACTAATTATTACTAATTATTGATAATTATTAGTAATTATTGATAATTATTAGTAATTATTGATAATTATTAGTAATTATTACTAATTATTGGTAATTATTACTAATTATTCGTAATTATTACTAATTATTCGTAATTATTACTAATTATTCGTAATTATTACTAATTATTCATAATTATTACTAATTATTGGTAATTATTGGCAATTATTGGTAATTATTGGCAATTATTGGTAATTATTGGCAATTATTGTTAATTATTACTAAATATTGGTAATTATTGGTAATTATTAATAATTATTGTTAATTATTACTAATTATTGTTAATTATTGGTAATTATTACTAATTATTGTTAATTATTCCTAATTATTACTAATTATTGGTAATTAATACTAATTATTGGTAATTAATACTAATTATAGGTAATTATTACTAATTATTGGCAATTATTACTAATTATTGAGAATTTTTCCTAATTTTTCCTAATTTTTCTTAATTTTTTCTAATTTTTCCTAATTTTAGGTATTTATTACTAATTATTACTAATTATTGCAAATTATTGGTAATTATTGGTAATTATTGGTAATTATTGTTAATTATTGTTAATTATTGTTAATTATTGCTAATTATTGCTAATTATTGGTAATTATTGGTAATTATTGGTAATTATTGGTAATTATTGGTAATTATTGGTAATTATTGGTAATTATTGGTAATTATTGGTAATTATAAATAATTATAAATAATTATAAATAATTATAAATAATTATAAATAATTAGAAATAATTATAAATAATTATAAATAATTATAAATAATTATAAATAATTATAAATAATTATAAATAATTATAAATAATTATAAATAATTATAAATAATTATTACTAATTATTACTAATTATTGCTAATTATGACTAATTATGACTAATTATGACTAATTATTCCTAATTATTACTAATTATTCCTAATTATGACTAATTATTCCTAATTATTTCTAATTATTCCTAATTATTACTAATTATTCCTAATTATTCCTAATTATTCCTAATTATTCCTAATTATTCCTAATTATTGGTAATTATTGGTAATTATTGGTAATTATTGGTAATTATTACAAATTATTCTTAATTATTGATAGTTATTGATAATTGTTCCTAATTATTACTAATTATTCTTAATTATTGATAATTGTTCCTAATTATTCTTAATTATTACTAATTATTACTAATTATTACTAATTATTACTAATTATTGATAATTATTGATAATTATTCCTAATTGTTCCTAATCATTCCTAATTATTCTTAATTGTTCCTAATTGTTCCTAATTCTTCCTAATTATTCCTAATTATTCCTAATTATTCCTAATTATTCCTAATTATTCCTAATTATTCCTAATTATTCCTAATTATTCCTAATTATTCCTAATTATTCCTAATTATTCCTAATTATTCCTAATTATTCCTAATTATTCCTAATTATTCCTAATTATTCCTAAGTATTCCTAATTATTCCTAGTTATTGGTAATTATTGGCAATTATTGGTAATTATTACTAATTATTACTAATTATTGGTAATTATTGGTAATTATTACTAATTAATACTAATTATTGTTAATTATTGGTAATTATTCCAAATTATACATAATTATTACTACTTATTGGTAATTATTACTAATTATTACTAATTATTGGTAATTATTACTAATTATTACTAATTATTGGTAATTATTACTAATTATTACTAATTATTGGTAATTATTACTAATTATTACTAAATATTCTTAATTATTGATAATTATTGATAATTGTTCCTAATTATTAGTAATTAAAAGAATAATTACCAATAATTAGGAATAATTACCAATAATTACAAATAATAACATTATTAGTATATTTTATTATTAATATTAAAATAATATAATTTTCTGATTTATATACAATTCTCCTTTCATCTGTGCGTTTTCTATCTCCACATATAAATAATACATGTGAAGACAGTAAACACACAGATGAAAAGAGAATTGTATATATATAAAAAATTATATTATTTTAATATTAATAATAAAATATACTAATAATGTAATAATGTTGTTATTCCTAATTATTGGTATTTATTACTAATTATTAATATTTATTCTTAATTATTAAAAATTATTACTAATTATTCCTAATTACCATTAACTATGAACAATACTAATAATTTAAATTTATTAAGTAAGAAAACAATATAAACATAATTAAATTACAACTAATTAAGAATAATTGAAACTAATAAAAAATTAAAAATAAATATTAAATTAAAATGAACATAAATACCTTGAAAATTGATCTGCTCTGATCGTTCTTCAAAACTTTAATATCAGCTCCGAAAAAAAATTAAACTGAAGAAAAACTCAACTTTAGAAACAAAAGTTTGAGAGCAGGAGGAGATAGAGAATGAGAATGATTTGAAAAAAACGGATGGGGGTATTTATAGGTTAGATTAGTTGCGACGGGCCTATTTGCGACGGGTACCGTCGCAAATACCTTAGCCCGCATTTATTACGGTCAACATGTAAATAGTTATTTGCGACGGGACCCGTCGCAAATAACATACTATTAGCGACGGGAAAATATTCCCGTCGCAAATACCTTTTACCGCCGCCGGTTATTTGCGACGGGAATATTTTCCCGTCGCAAATAGTTTTCCCGCGATTTGGCGCGCATTGCGGGAAAACTATTTGCGACGGGGAAAGCAATCCCGTCGCAAAAGCCCATTTATTTGCGACGGGTAACTACCCCCGTCGCAAATAAGTTTTTAACGGGACTATTTGCGACAGGATTTATTCCCGTCGCAAATAACCCGTCGCAAATACCCATTTTCCCGTAGTGTTAGTGTTCTCAATGGATTGATATGATACATGATACTCACCCACTAATATATCCTTATTATAGATTATAGTATAGATAAACAAAATCATCTTTATCTCATTAATAGGTATGAACTATATAACATTAAATATTAATATCAATGATTGAGAAGTTTTCTCATGAAGAAAGATTCAGACTAACCAAATGTGAATTATACTAAGATAAATTCTACTCACTCTTCCTCATCAGTTTTAGATATGGGGATTGAATCCCATATTTTTTCATGAAAAAGTTCACTCTTATATAAGATGAAATTAATGATGGTTGAAGTATATGATCATGATAGTAATAAATTAATTGTTACCACATTAGAGGTCATAATATATGAAATAGTTTTACATAGTGGATTGATCCTAGAATTGAAGAACTTTTATTTTGTTCCTTTTGTAAAGAAGAATTATTTTTTAATATATTATTGGGAAATGCTGATATTTTTATTCCTTATTAAGATCAATATTTGTTTCTATAATAATGAAATGTCTTACAGGATTTGGAATATAATGAATTTTTTGTGTCATACATATATAGATAATAATATTTACAATATTTGTATTAAGAATGAAAGGTTTGATTCTAATCCCACCTACAATTGGTATTATTTCTTTATAAATATAAATGAGAAAAAAATTATTGACCAAATATAGAAAGATTGATAAATTCAATCCATTATGAATTGTTTTATAATTTTGAATAATTTTTATTACGTAAAAAGAAACATTCCTACTTGGGAGAAGAGTTTAGAGGGATATTGAAATATCATATCTCATAATTATTGATTTATTTGGACCAATGATTATATAAGAAAGTAGTGGTTTTAGATAATTTTTTTCTTTTACAAATAAATTTAGTCACTATAGTAATATACTTATGAAAAAACAAAAGTTTGAAACTTTTTAAAAGCTTAAAAATGTTTTTAACAATTTATGGAATCAAAATGTAAAGAGTATTGAGATTATATTATTAGTTTTTGGTTGGTAATATATTATTTGGTATCTCATAACCCATTTAAGGGATTAATAAATTGTTTCATAAATTACTATTACAAGAAAAACATACTTGATTATTGTGTCGGGTTAGAGAAATAATACCTTTTAGCCATGGTTCAATCAACAATTAGTCTATGTGAATTTATAATCTAATTATGGAGTTATAAACAAAAAGATAGTTCATTATTACTAAAATAAATTCCATATAATGTATTAATAAAAACACCATATGATATAATTAATGGGAAGAGTCCCAATGTATCCATTAGGAATATTTAGGGTAGTAAAGCCCTCATATAATATTTGACATCAAATAATAATAGACACAAATATTAAAAATCATTATTTTTTTGTCCCAAGGAAATAATGTGTTATTATTTCTATAATACAAATAAGAACAGTTTTTTTGGCTTAACATATCTCTTAACATGAAAATAAATTTATGATCCATGGTGTCAATGGAAATATTTCTGAACTTAGTGATGTTCAAGATCAAAAAATATGAAATTTTTTGAAAATGGTTATTGAAACATATGTAGAAATACTAATGGAAAGTGAACTAACTCATGTTACAAAAAAATACTTTATGGTCTTATAGGAATATCCAGGATCTAGTGAGATATAGATTTCATGTTGAAAATGCTAATGATATAGTGTTCATTGGTGATGATCCTACCACATACTAGGAAAACATTTCAAATTTTTATTTGAATAAATCATTAAAATTCATGGAATATTAGATTGAATCCATATACATGAAATATGATTTGAACATGGTCAGTTCACCTGAATTGGTAATACCCATAGGGTGAAAGAGGGTTTTCTATATGTAAACTAACATGGATGGTAGAGTGTCCACTTATTAAGTATACTGGTTGTAATGGGTTAAAAATTCATTCAAGGTATTGACTATGAAGAGACTTCTTCAACTACAGTGCTGATAAACTATATTTTGATTTCTCTATCCATAATATTCCATTATGATTTTGGGATATATGAAATGTATCTCAATACTGTATACCATAATCATAATTTATTCGATGATGTGTATCCGATATTTCATGAGGTTTTTTGATATTCCAAATGAGTCTTCTAAGATATAAAAGTTGTAAAGGTCCATTTATGGACTACATATAGACATCCAAAGTTAAAATATAATGTTTGATGATGCAATCAAATAGTTTGGTTTCATAAAAAAGGGTGATTCTTATGTGTATAAGCGGGCTAGTTAGAGTATAATAGTAATTTTGATAGTTTATGTATATGAAATACTTATAATATTATTGAATTTCCAAACACATCATTCAATGATTTTGTTGAAGGTAAGTGCTTCTCAATGAAATAAAAGTGAATTCATGTAACAACCTGAGATTTTATGATAAATTTAATTATAAATAAATTTGATTTCAATGATAACATATGGTGCACACAACCCTGACACTAAATGAATACTAATTCCAATAAAACATAGTCGTTAAATTATAGTATTAATAGGAATATGACCATTTTAAAAATATTAATAATGTTTTTGTATAATAAAATTTAATAATAAATAAATATCCATTTTTTAGTAATGCCTTTATATGCTTCCAAAATATATCTTTCCTAAAAATTGATATTTTATTCTATTTTGTAAATAAAAAAATAATATTTACCAGTTTTAGAAAATTTATTTAAAAAAATGAACTTCATTTTTTAGAATAATCATTTCAATATTATATTACTGTGACTTTTTGATAATTTTATAAAGATTTTGTTCTTTTAATATTTATTGAAAAAATACAGATTTTTATTGAAAAATTCCTTTTTATCTCATGCATTTTCAAATTTCCATTTTTTTAAATTATTTCAGTTTAATATTAGATAATTTATATTATGAAATGTTAAATTAATTTCATTAAAACTTATTTCATATTTTATTGTTTTATAAATACATTTTATACTTAAAAATTATTCATTTTGAAAAACCAATGATCCTAGTACTTTTTCAGACTAATTTTCAATTAAATTATAATTCATTCTATAATTGAATTTGATAAAATAGATTTCAAATTTTTATTCACCATAATTAATATAATTTAATAGGGAAAATTCAATCTTTGGTTATTATGAATAATAACAATCGTAAATATATGTCACCTCTGAAAAAAGTCGTAAAATTGGGTTAAAACCATAGGGTAAAACTTTAAAATAACTATAACATTTATATATATCCTATTTTAGTGGTGTTTTTAGATAAAATACTTCCTTAATGAGTAAAATAATTTATTTTATATAATTATATTGAATTTGGAAACCATAGTTTATTTTTTTGAAGATAAGTTATATTGTATTCAAATTAAGATTAATTTTTTTGGGTATTTGAATTTAATGGAATGGTTGAAGATAAAATATGATATTATTAATTCTGTAAATGTCTATATACCTTCATTGTTTTATTATTTAAAGAAAAGACTCTTTTAAATTAATTTAAATATTTATTTCAAGTTAAATTCTTCCAAATATTAAAATTAAGCATTTTCTTAAAAACAGTTTTTCATGTGTTTTGTGTTTTTATATTAAACATAATTTTTACACCTATAAAAATTAATTTTGATAAGTTATATTAAATATTTAAAATCATCATGACTAAAAAAAATTATATGGACCTTTTATTTTTCATCATATAATTAAGTTATCATGGTAAATATTTCATTTATCCTGATTATAGTTAAACAGGATTTAACTATGTTTAACTCGATAATAAAGCCTAAAATATTTCTAAATCATTACAAAATGTGATTTTTCTTGTTCTATTAGAAACTATAAAATATTATATTCTAATTTGGAGTTCCTTGTTTTCACATGACATTATTATGATATATAAATTGTTAAATATTTTACGAAATTCCATGCGTGTCCTTTTTATCACCTGTAAAAGGATACCACATCTTCTATCTTCTCCACACATCATAATACTTACAAATAATACAATAAATAGAATAATAGCTTCATATATTTCTTCATAATGTCTTATATATTCTGATATTTCCACAATACCACACTTTTAAGGCTTAATGTGTAATCCAAAATAAGATTCCTAACCAAGATTTATAACACTTAACCGAGTAGTTTCAATTTTATTTCTTTCTATACCTCCACTAAATATGTGGTATGAATTATAAAATAATAAATTCATAATCTTAATTATAATTTATTGTTATTATGATGATGGAACAACCATTATCTGCATCATTTCCATCCTAAAAAATCAACCCTCACACATACTTACGACATACCATCTTCACATTATAGTATAATTCATTTTTCATCGCCACCTCATTTTGATGATAATATTTATGGGTTTAATAATTATACAAGTTTTTTATTATATTATTTTTATTATGAAATAGGTATTTACTATTTACCTTTTTTCATTCCATTGGTCAATGAATGGAAGCAAAATTCTTGTATATATACGACCTTCTACCTCTATGAACTATGTAATTCATTTTTTCATCTCTAAAATTCCTAGAAGATTATTTATTTTTTATATAATTATTATATATAATATTAAATATTAAAATTATGTGTATAATGTGACCAATATAAATGTATAAATACTGATACATCCAAACTAAAACATGTATGAAAAATGAAGCAGTTATCACCGAAAATATAGATTTTAATAATGAATTGTTAATTGATGGGTGGTAAGATGTCATAATTAAGTAATATAAATTATGATATATGTGATTATTTTTTTTAATAAATTTATTATAAATCTATATATTTGTTTTGAATGTGTATAAATAAATATGTTGTATGATGTATGGTATTTGTTATCAATCTCATTTTAATTTGGGTTTTTAAAGATTAAAATTTCTATTGAAATAAATTAAAAGATAATTGGATAATTAATACCTTTACTTGTTTTAATCTCTAGATTTTATATATTATATATGTTTCCATTAATTTTTTTCATTTAAATTACTCAAGAGAATGAAATTAAGTTTATAAGGAATAACATCTACGTTTCTCTCTTTGGTAAAAAATCATTTTCATTCTATATCCTTGTTTTCTAAAAATGTTTTGAATTTTTTTTTTAATATTATATATGATTGGTTGTATAAATTTGTACCTATTATTGAAGTTTAAAAAGTATATCAAAAATTGATCTCGTTTTCATTTACCAAACAAGGTAATTCTTTATTCTAAAAAAATAGAAAGCAATGTTTTAATTTAACTTCGACAGCATAAAAAATATTTACAACCATCTTGACCTTCGAATAAATTGAAGATATCATTTGATGTTTCCAATTTTATTTTTATTGGAAATGTTTTCATTAATATTTTGGATATTTTTTAATTAAAAAATTTTATTTCAAAATAAAAATTTTATGTTCATTAATAAAATGTTTCAATTGATATTTTAAAGAAATTTTTAATCTTAGATGACATCATTCGATATTAAATATAAATTAATGAGGATAAATCAAACGATAACATATTTGTTAATTATCTATATATTTTATGGTTTTTAAGAAAATATTTTTATAAACTATATTTTTGTCAATATGTTATACTATGATGAAATGATAAAATGCTTACAAAACCCAATTATCGTCCAGGTATTATGCATTGATTTAATGTTTATCTAAACTGTTTCTTTTCTACAGGTAATGCTATAAAACTATGTTTATTAAAAACATTTATTTTTATATATATAGAGATATGATGAATGTTTTGTGATATTGGGGTGCACATATATATTATTTTTATTATCTAATGGGAGGGATCAGAATTATTGATCCCTCCAATGCATTAAGTAATGATTCATATCTCATGTGATAAAGAAGAAACGAATGGGGAGTAATACCAGTTTAGTATTTGAATCTATCCAGTCTGATATACTTTGGAGTTAACCTTTATTAACATTTTGTTATTGATAATTAACCCAATCCACTATGATACTCTTGTAAGTGAGACTTGACAATTATAGAAATTATTTTCATTACTTATGTTCATGACACAAACTTATGTCTTATTTTAATATCATTATCTCATAGATAATGTTCACTGATTTCTTATGATTCATGTCTTATGACCTCCTATGATCTATTCCCCAATTCATGATTATGATAAATCATATTATGTGTATGTATTTTCAATTTTTTTTGATCATGTTCTCATATCCTTTTTCTCATGTTATACTTATGTGATCATTGATAACATTCTTATTTACCCATACTTAGTATTTGAGATCACCCTTTCTAATATTTCCTCTTCCCATGTTATCAAAAAAGTTTTTAAGTATTCTATTTTGTAGAAAGGTACTATGTAATAAGATCATTGCAGTGGATGTTTAAGATCTTTACTAAAATAAGAATATTGTGTATCTAGTCTACAAATAAACTATCTTTATTCATTATTCATGCACGTATTTTTGAAATGTGTTGAATATCCATGTATTATAATGTAATATGTATGCATGACGTTCCTAGGTTAATATATTTTGTATCAAAGGAATGGTTTTTGTTAATATTTAGATATTTTTATTATAGAACATTGATGGAAACTATGGGTAAAATTCTAAGTATATGATAACATTGTAAATTTTTGGGAAAGGAAAATATTATGTTATTTTCATAGAAATACATCCCTAAAGAATACAACAAGTGGACTTAATTTTGGGTCATATGAATCTAGGGGTAACAACCCCAAAAATAGTTTTTTGAGTATACCATGACCATTATTCTAGTATGTAATGGGGTTTCCCTTACTACACAG
This sequence comes from Viscum album, assembly GCA_963277665.1. Classification (NCBI taxonomy): domain Eukaryota; kingdom Viridiplantae; phylum Streptophyta; class Magnoliopsida; order Santalales; family Viscaceae; genus Viscum; species Viscum album. The sequence goes on along the minus strand of OY728143.1, from coordinate 1,702,703,401 downwards.
ATAGTTTTACACTCCCATGGGATATTCATGTGTTAATTAACATATTATTTATAAACTATTTTAAAGGCTTTGAATAGCTAATGATCAAAGATGTCCTCGGTTAAACCTATGGTGTCATATATCCAAAATATTATGCCATTTTTTATACATCCTTTACATGATATATCATTATTATATGATTTAGTAATATTATTTTAGTTTCTTACTTAACGTTTTTGGTTTTAGTCAGTGGATGGAACTTAAAGTTATTGTTCCAATATTGAATGTGATAGAAAATTAAATGATTTTAATCCTAAAAAATGAGATTATATGACTGTGGGAATATAAAATATCATTTATATTCTTATTAAACTTTCAAAATCTATGAATCATGTTGATCTTACAAATGTGAATTGAATGGAACAACATTCTATAGATAATTACATAAGTAAAAAAGACACCTTATTTTAGTGGTTCTTGTTATCCTCTGGTTTTTATGTAATGGATCAGTTTCATTGAAAATATATTTTCCTTTAATTATTTATTATAACATGAAAAAGGAATTTAGGTTGTTTTTTTAAGGATAAGTGGATTAATGGAAAAATATTATCAATAATATAAGGAAATGTGAAGAAATTGACTCCATGTGCTAGGATGAGTTTATAAGATTAATTTTTATGGAGTAATTTTGTTAACCTAAATAGGTATGTTACCCTAAGGGGGTGAATCTAGGTATGATAAATTAAAAGAATTATTCTTTTTTTAATTAGTTTTATCTTTTAAAAACACTATATTATCCTTCTTCTTCCCATATAATTGAATAAATGGTAATTAACACATGCACAAGATAAAGTATCTTTACTTGGTTCACCATCAATGGGATACGTCTAAGGAGTATACAAAGGAAATGCTCCAAAGAACCAAACCCACTAAAGCACACTAATTTTACAAGGGTTAAAGAAGACTAATAGTCCCTCCTATTTTATAATCATTCAAATCTTGAAAGCTTCCTTCTCTATCTTATGATGTGAATTCATGACTCCTCTAGTAGAGTGTTCTATCAATTACTTATGGTTTGATTCACACGTATTTTTTCATAGTGATATTGTTTCATAAATGAGATTAAAACAAATTTTTTTATAATTTTCCCCTGGATTCATGTGAACCCTACATAATATCAAAAATTGAGATTCCAATGCAGGACACCTCTATGAGATCCCACCATCAAACTCATTTATGTGTCCTTGTTCATTTTATTTCTATCATGAGTCTCTATTGTATTCATATGTATTGAAATACATTGGTTTATCATTGTGATCACATTAATTTATTCTATTCATGTGGATAGTGTCACATCGACGGGTCTTCCTATGTGTAAAAGATTCCAATCGCATGCATACATTCACAATATACCTTCATGATATTATTTAATGATACCATATTCGAATCTCATGAATCCTTATAATCTATTGTGAAACCTTGTGTATCTTACACAAATTTTATGATATTAATGGGTATTATTGTTCATTTGGAAATCTGGTGCATACATCACATCATGAGACTCCTTTAAGAGATAATTCTAAAAGACCATCTCCTAATTAATTGATTACAAGACTCAAGTGAAGGGTTTTGTTCTTATCTGTGAAATAATTTTTCTTTAGATCAAACCACTTAAGAAAAACTTACCTAGAACTTAATGATGGGTTATGAGATTATTATATACATAAAAACAACACCTTAAATCTATAGATTGTTGTTATCCATCTATTCAACAACCATGAAAATCATTATTCCATGGTTCATATGATAAATTATCATGATCACTAATTGTATTTTGGTGAGAATGTTTCTTGATCACATTAAAATACATAATGAAAATCATACTGTCAGTTACATTTTCTTCTTGCACATAACATTTTCTCATCGTGTGATATAATAACAATAATGTGGTCTAATAATTTCAAATGATTAAGAGATATCTGTATCATTTCTAATATTCCTACCTTTATGTGCATCAAAAGATCTATTTTTCATATTACATGACAATATCATGGGCTTCATGTGATCTTATCAGAATATCCAATAACAAACATGCATAGACTTCGTGTGATTTGTATGATATAATTATAAGATACTATGAACACAATGAGTTTTATTTATATTATTTTCATTATCTCAATGCGTTATATTATGAAAATTATGTGGTACTTCATTGTCTCATTCACATGATTATTTCTAACATTAATGCCTTGTGTGATCAGTTTTTACATTTATGCTCTATGTGATTAGTTATGCCTTTATATATAACTATTCACACCTATTTTGAAATCTATCCTTGTTCAAAAATGTTAAAACATTTAAACAAATATAATTAACTTAAAAGAACCATGAAGAGGTATTTTCTTAACAACATTCATCATATTTTTCATACAAAAATGGAGATGAAATTCCTGGATCCAAAGTAGAGTGATAATGAATATATTAGTACTCAGAATGAAAATTCTACTAGTCTTTTGAGGTACACTTCTAGTATTATCATCCTTTTTAAAAGTAATTTCAATAAATTCATTAGTGAAAAAACACGTGTCTAAGTGGATTTAGCCGTAATAGAATTCAGTAGTTATAAAAAAGCATTTGATATTCTTTCAATGTTGAAATAGAGATTGGAGTTATCAGTCAATCTCAATTATTTTATTATAAATAAAATATAAAATTCAAAGAAAATTATAAAACCATGGATATAAGAGGATGTATGCTTATTTATATTAAATGTGTGGAAGGAAACTAGGGTAAATTTTCCTTCAGTGATTGGTAAATGTTTCATGTCTCGAACGTATTTTCACTAGGAAAATCACCACATAATACACTACCCAAACTCCATTGTAAAAATGAAATAATTATGAGACTTATGTTAACTAGTAATATTTTCCAAAGGTTAATCATGATAATTAGAATCAATAACTTCTAAATCCTATAGACTAAGGGAAATATTATCTGATCTCTATTATTGATGTGTGGAATGATAATAAAGTGTTAAAAGGTTCATATACCATCCACTATTAAACTAATGTTTCCTTATATAATTCTTGACTATAACACTCTTTTATATCTAAATAATCTTCTATGGATATCAAAATACCACCCCAATTCATAGATTTTGAATTAGAAGTTAAAACTCAAAATGGTACTATGATCATATTTCTAGTCTATGATTCTTCTTTGATTGAAATTTTTTGTATTTTTATTCATAAAAAATATAGTTATTCTTATTATAGATAAATTATATTTTATCATAGACCTATATTGGATTATTTACATAAATTCCAAACAAATTTCTATGGATGGGGATTTAAGTTCGATATCTTAAGCCAACCTGTGATCATCTATCAATGCAATGATAAATATGGACTTCCAATAGAATGTAAATCCATTATTTGGGTCATGATTCCTACTAAAAGGGTATTTTTCTCTCAGATGACTGGAGAGGAAATAAAAATTGATGATATGCTTGTTTTATGTTTTTTTTACTTTCTATGATAATTTCCTAATATTCCTCCAAATCGATATGTTTATTTTTCAATGCAACTCATACCAAGTTCTACCCAAATTTCAAAGACTTGATATAGAATATCCATGATGGAGTTGCAAGAATTGAATAATCACCCCCAGAAGAATCTTCATAAGGGATTAATTTATCCAAGTGCATCATCTTATGGTGCACCTTTCCTTTTTTAAAAATAATTATGGTGTAATATAACTCTTCATTGATTATAAAAAATTAGAAAATATCAAAATCACAAATAAGTATCCTCTTAATCATATTAATGATTTTTTAATCAATTAGAAAGAGCTCAATATGTTAAAATGTTTGATCTTTAACATGGATATTATTAGTTTAGGATCTAAATTTAAGACTTTATCAACCCTAGATTCTAAAATAATATTTTTTTTTCGATATCCAAAAATACTTTTAGTACTAAACTAAAATGAACAATGATATATTATTATTAAAATATGACTATTATAACCTTGTCATTAAATTGGTGTGAATAAATTAGATAAAACATATTATTAAATACATATAATGGTCCGTCTAAATTAAATTGTACTAATTGATGGTTAGGAAGTAATGTTAATAATTTAATTAATGTTATTTTAGTCATTAAAAATAGATTTTCTTAAAAATTATTTTTTATTACATTCTTGTTATACAAAATTATAAATAATTTCGATATCATTTATAAAATTATTTGATAAAAAAGAAATTATTTTTTAAATAATAATTCTCAAATTATATTATAGTGATTTTTTGTGAATTTTCTGAAGAGATTAATTTTTGATGAATAGTGAAAAATTATTTTCATTGAAAAAAGTATTTTTGTTTCAAGGATTCAAAAAGTTACATTTCAAAAAAAAAATTTAAAACTCATATAAGCTCAATTATAGTTTAAATAATCCTATTATGTTTATTAGAATACATTTTATGTTGGAATTTGGTATAAAATCATTTTTACATGTTAGAAGATTTTATACTGATAAAAAATGTTTGTACCCATGCAATGTGTTTTATTCCAAAAAAATTAAATTGATCATTATTTGTGAAATATTTTTAATGAAAATTAAATATATTATTTTTTAATAAAATGTTTTATCAGTTTTATAATAGTTTTTTCTATGCTTATGATAAGAATAAGTCTAGTTTTCTTAAAAACTATATTTTGTTTCTAAAAGCAGTTTTCATCACATTTTGTGATGTTAGTTTAAATTTAATTTATTCAGTGTCTAGGTAATAAATATGATAAATTGGATTATATATTTTTAATCAAGAAGTTAAAATTTTCTAAATTGTCCCCTATTACATTTTTTTTCAATATGAATTGTAATAGTGGAATCATTTGTCACCTTGGTATAGGGTAAATCATGATAATCTAGGTTAAAAATAAGTGATAATGTCATAATATTTCATCTTAATTCTTACATGATAAATGTAATTAGTACATTATTACATAAGGAATAAAATTTATTTTGTTAATGGACACTTTTATATAAACATTTGAAATATAATATTTAATGAAATGAAAGTTACAATGTGTCACACAATTATTTTGAAATATATAATATATGTCCAGATAGGGATTAAATAATGTAATTAAAAAATAGAAATCTATATTTTCAAATCAATGAAATTATTTTCATAATGGAAATTTATTTATAATATTTATAATTAAATAGATACCTTAAATGCTTATGCAACACCGATTCCGTATTTATTCAATTATTTGAAAATTAAAATAAATAATTTTAAATATATTAAAATAAAAAATATAAGTTATTTATAGTGATCCATGATTTTCATAAATTAATATAACATAATCCTTTTATATTATATAATTATATTATATCTCCATCAAATTAAATATTACTTATAATTCAAATAAAATAAATTGTGTTAAAATTGACATTAATGAAATTTTATCAAAATAATAGTTTATTGAATTATTTAAAAAATCATTAAGTTTGAAAATGGTGAAAATATATGGTCAGACATGATATCAATTTTTAATTTATGATCCAATTTTATCCTTATATATAAAATTATATCCCATTAATAGTGAAAAAGACTTGACCATAGTAAATGTTAAAATTAGTTAATTAAGGAGTTAAACTAAAAGTTAAGGTTTTAAACCCCACATAAACATGAAAAAATATATCGGTAGATGTTTTTTCCACCCCATAAATCATAAATTAAAATACCTATCATTATGGATGATTTTTTTTATAGAAAATTAATTAATTATATTTTAATCTTTTACAAAATCTCAAGAGATCCACTCATCTAAATTATAAAAGAAAACCCATCATTACTCTTATTAACACAATTCTAAACCTTATTTCTCAACCATTAACAATTAAAATATTTTCTAAAATTAAATATAGATGTTATAGTGGTTATTTTCTCTAAAAAAACCAACACTAGTGTCCTTAAGAGGATATCCAAATGAGTTCCTTCAAGGAAGTGCTAATCTCTTTAACTGACCACTTCCTTTATAATTATTCATTTACATCCACTAAATCAATTATATTATTAAATAAATAATTAATTAGTAATCATAAATATATTATAATGTTATTATTATTATTAAACCAAAATTATAATCCCTCTTTCCCATCAAATTATAAGTGAATGTATCGCTCATGTGTATGTATGACTTATAATCTCCACGTATACATACAATTAATTTTTCATTAACATATTTTATAGCTGAGTATAATTATAGGTTTAAAGTTTATATATGATATTTATGAATTAAATATTACAATTTAATGATAATATAATATATAATATCTTACATTCCCTTCTATTAGAAAACAATAACATCCCTTATTCATACGTATGGACGACCACCTCCGAAAATAAATACGATTTTTTTTCATATCTATTTTACATGAATATAAATAAGGATATATTTAATTAATATATATTATATTTTTGATAGAATATTTTTTTTAATATTAGTTAATTATTATTTACCATTCTTTCATTCCACCCATCGAAAAGTGAATACAACATTCAAGCGTACGTATGACCTACCGTCTCCCAGAATGATGTAATTAATTTCTCTATATGTTAGATTTATGGATGTATCTAATTATTTATATAAATAATAATATATATTATATTTACATTATTATTTAAAATATTTATATTATGTAAAATCTATAAATATATAATGATCAAAACTACTAAAATAAATTAATCATGAAAAATAAAGCAGATATAACCCAAAATTCTGATTTTAGTAAACAATTGTTAATAAAATGGTTATAAAATTTTATAAGTATATCATATATGGTATTATATATATGATTATAGTTCTATATTATATTTATAATACTTATATATTTATTATATAGGATTTTTAAACACGTTTTAAGTAATTCAGAGTTAAAGAAATTGGATTTTCCTATCATATTTATTTCAATAAGACACATGTCATATTCACCATATGATTATTTTATGTGGTGTATATACTTCCAATTAATGTATTTTATGATTATTATTATGAATTTTATAGTTATTTTCATATCGATATAATTTTTTATCTTTTATATGAATATTTATTCAACTATTACTGAAGCTGTAAGGGTTTTAAGATATAATCTCAATGTCTATTAGGATTATTTATGATTATGTATCCAATGATGAATTATTGTGATATAACTCTCAATAAACTCATTAATTTTCTCCTCCTTTAGTTATTTCTTGAGAATACATGTTTTCATGTATTTTTTCTCACCTTCCGTACACAATAGACTAGATTTTAAAAATAAAAATTTTATTTTTCTCTTCACTTGGAAAACCATTTTATTTCATATCTATGTTTTATAACAATATTTAAAATAAGGTTTTTAATATTCACTTATGATTGTATAAGTTTATTTTTATACATCATCTACTTTATAAAAAATAGTATAAAATTAATTGTCTTTCAATTTTTAGAACAAGGTAGTTTTTGAAATTTTATATAAATGTTTGAAAATAATAATTAATATTAACATATATAACATAAATATAATTTCAATCCATCATGAATGTGAAATACCATTAAGAATAAATTAAATTTTTTCAAGGTTATTTCCTTATTATTTTGGAAATTATAGTTATTTAAAAAGGTTATTTCATAGTGAAAATGATATTTTCCTAAAGAAACATTCTAATAGTCCTATGGTGGAGTTCATAATAATTGATAACATCATTTAATGTTTCTTATATATTAATGATGATATGTTATAATGAGGACATTATTATTATTTCTCTCAATTTTTAATAATTATGATAATGATATTTTTATGAAACTCAGTTATTTTCATGGATTATCCATTTTATTAGTTGAATAAATTCTTACAAAACTCACTTTATTTGAATAGGTAATGATGTAATGATTTGATTAAAGTTCTTATGGTACTATGGGATAAATATATATTTTTATTATGTGATAGGATGGATAATAATTATATATACGTCCAATGCATTGGAAACACTTTTAAATCTCATGAGATAATTATGGAAAAAGATGTCAATTTTCTAGATCCATTAAGGGAAACAAGTCGATGGGATTGATCCACTATGGAAAATAGGTGTTTAGGCTATATCAATTTTCATTTTTCAGTACTGTTAGTTAAATTTCACATAATTAATATTTTTTATACCTATGATAGTGCCACACATCCATGACATGAATATATGGTTAATAATGACTTTATGATGTTCCCTTACTATTATAAATTGTGTCTTTTGAAATGATAATTATTTACTCCATGAAACATATTTATCCCCTTTGAAAAATTTGGTATAAATATTGTATGTTATTTTCTTGATATTATACCTATATGCTTTTCTTATGGTTTTATATGAACATTGATTGATATCTGCCATATTTACCCATACTGATCATATGGGATCACACATTTTTTATATTTACATTCACTAGATTATAAATAATAGTTTTAAGTACAGTTTATCTATGAAGAGTAATAAATTAGAAAGTATTTTTGGTAGATGTTAAAGATCATTCAATAGATAAGAATATTGTGTATGTAGTCTCTAAATACACAAAAAGATTATGGTCCTCAGGAATTTGTTTGTGGAATGTATTTAATATAAATATTAAAATATATGATATTTATTTTTAAAAATTTTGGGTCACTATAGTTGGTATTAGAATAGGGATTATTGAATATTTTGTGATTAGTATTTGAATTTTTTTTTGTAATAATGGGGATAAGTCTAATTATTTGATAACATCCTAAAGTTTTGGTGATAAATAGATTATGTGATTTTTATATAAATAAGTTCTTATATATATGGTTTTGGTAGAGATGCATTGAGGGTTAATAACACTAAAAATATTTGTTTGAGTAATTTTTTCCCATCATTCCGGTGAATGATGAGTGTTCTCTTACTGTGAAGCTAGTTTAACAATCTTAGAGGATATTCATGGGTTAATTCACATTTTTCTTATGAATCATTATAATGGATTTAAAAGATGATTATTATGGATGACTTATGTTAAAACTAATGTGTTGTAAACTTAAAGGAATGTGTCTTGATTTAGATTTTATATAAACTATTTTTCAGATTATGTCATTCTTCTCTATGTTTATTATTCCTTCCACAATGTCTTCTATTTTTAGTTAATAGAAGGAACTATAAAGAATTTGGATTTGATTGATAATTATTGAAAATGTGATGATGAGAAACTTAATGTGATGATAACTTTATTGAAGAATATTATGATTATGCCTAGTCAGTTATCACAATATATGACTAAGAACGTGCTCCTAAACCAATTATCTAACTCACTAGGAAAGTGAAGGTTATAGTTTAATGACAGCTTGAGTGGTTGATACCATGGATTAAAGAAGATTTATCATTCTATATGTTGTTAATGTGGGAAGAAAAACTCAAGATAATTCTTCAAATGAATTATATGATGTTTTATGTATGGATAAAAGGGAATAAAGAATGTAATTTACAAGTAAAAATGAAAAGTTTAATTGGGGGATATGAATTTAAATCTATGTTACCATTTCCAAGTCAATTTATTATTTTATTAGAACATGTAAATTATCTATTGAAATTACTTAATTCTAGATTTGACTCTTTTTACATGGAAGGTCCTATTTGATAACGATTTTTTATATGGAATGATTGATGTATTTCTGTTTTGTAATTTGATAATTATGTTGAATTAAAATTTTAATAATCATATTCTAGAGAATTTTTCAACAAAGCTTCTTTTCAAGGGATTTGTAAGAATGTGTTGAAGGGTAATAATGTATAAGAAAATTTATTTAATGGAAATTAGATAATATAATAGAATACATGATTAATGGAATGATTAAAAATAATATTTGCATGGTGTTGAGATAACAATGATAGAAAGAGTAGTATTAAATTCATATTGTAAATGAGATTCTATTGATTACTTCATAAAAGATTATTGATTTGAGGACAATGTTATTTATGTTATCATTGAAGGAGTTTACAATATTTTTTTGATTTATGGAATATATTTAATATTCATTGATTTTATTTAAGAAATTATGAGAGGGTTAATTTTTAAAATCATGTATGTTTTTATTATAGTTGTATGGAAATTTTAGTTACTACCATGTTTCATGAAAATATATGACCAAGGTATTGACGTTTTTATAATTTAATGATAAAATATTTATTTTAATATTTTGAGGATTAATTTTTATTTGATTATCGAAATTCATTAACCTTTTTTTCTAATTTTTTCAATTTTGACTTTTTCAGGCGTAGGTTTTGAAGGGTTTAAGGTTTACTAGTTATGTAATGGTTTATATTTAACATTGGATGAGATTTTAGAAATTAAATTATGATTTTACTTATTACATAACCAATTTTAATAATTTTTTGGTAAAAACATTGACATAGTTGGAATGACATCTCATTTTTTTATGGATCTTATGATCTCATAAGAGTTAATTTTAGTGCTAGAAGAATGAAAATTCATATTGGTTATTCATTTCTTAGGGTATAAGGCATAGTGAATATTGAATAAAGCATAACCAAAATATGAAATTCTATTTATCAAATAGAACAAATAAAATAAATATATTTTATTTATTTATCAATCTAGATAGTAAAATAATTCTTAATGTTTAGGAAATTAATCACGAAATAAAAAATTTATTTACTTTTACCCTCATTTCTGATAAATCGATGGTATTTTAACTTTTCAAAGATTTATTATTTTGTGTTTTTTAACATTCTGTTGACCATGTTCCATATCACTAAATATTACTCCATGGGAGTTAGTTTTATCATCCATGTATATATTTTTACTTTCCACTAATGTTCTTGTTATTTAAAAACCCTATCTTTAGGATTTTAGGTAACCATTATGTTTTTAACATTCTGTTTTTAAGGGATGTTTTATTATTCCTTCGTATGATGTGGGTTTGGATAAAGGAATATACAAATAATAACCCTTTAATGATCTAGAAAAATTTAGAGGATGACATTTATTTAATAGAGAAGAATGTAACACCCAATTGTTTTAAATAATAATATGTTTAATAGCATAAAAACATGTAACAATAATATTAAATAAACTATGAAATGTTATTATTTTAATTTTACAATTATAACCTAGCCATTAAATTAGAGTTTTTTAATAGGATCAAACCTATTTTGGAATATATATAATGGTCTTTCTAAAAGAATTATTTATTAATTCTTATGAAATGAGTACTCAGTTTTTTAGTAATGTTATTTATGATTTAAAAATACATTTGCTTCAAAATTGATTTTTATTGATTTTTTATGGAATTTTATAACCAATTTGTATAAATTTTAGAAAATTTATTTGAGAAAAAGAACTTAATTTTTGAAATTTGCATTTAATTTTTTTTCAAAATGATATTTTGGGATTATAAAAAACCAATGATTTTATATAGAATAGTTGAAAATAATTATTTTCATCAAAATCTATATTTTTGTTTCAATATTTAAAAATACACACTTTTTAAAATGATTTGAAAGTAATATTATTTCTATTCTATTTTATATAACATAATTCTGTTCATTGGAATCAAATTTACTATTGAATTTGGTATAATGTTTTTTTACATATAAGAGGGCATTTTTTTAAAAAACGTTTTATGCGTGCAATGTGTTTTATATTAATAAATTAGTTCAATATCTATTTTTGAATGATTTTAATTAAATTTATATATTATATATTCAAACAAATTTTATAACATTAATCTAATATTGTTTACAAATATGATAAGAATATATACAGATTATGCTTAAAACAATATTTTTTTTTTCTAAAAGTGTCTTTCATCAAGTTATGTGCACATATTTTAATAATAATTTACACCTCATATAGGTAATGAAATTTATAAAATTGGATCTATATTTTCAATTATGATGTTAAATTTTTTTCAATATGAAATATTTATTTTTGGAAAATATGAATAGTAACGATGGGGCATTTTTCCTTCTAGGTAAATGGTATATCAGGATAATTTTGGATAAAACTATGTTACAAAGACACAATTTCTCATAAAAATTCTTATAGAATAAATATAATTAGTCTCTCATCATATTAGGCTTGATACTTATTTTTTTAATGTATGAGTTTCAATAAAATGAATTATGTAATATTTAATGCAATGAAGGTTGTAATATTTTACCCTCTTAGTTTTAAATACCTATTATGTGTCCATATAGGGAAAAAGGAATGTTATGAATTAATATAAACATCTATTTCCATATTAATGAAATTAATTTCATGGTGTAAATTTATTTTCAATTTTTATAAATAATATAGTTACCTAAAATGTTTATGCAATGCCAGGAAAGTATATATTGAACTATTTGAAAAATAAAATAAATGATTTCAAAATACTAAAAGTAAAATAATTTATTTGACTAATATTTTTAAATCAATTTTATAGATTAATATGTAATAATAGTGTTGTTTTTGAGAATTATATTCAAATTATAAAAATTATTTATTTATTTTATGTCGAATTTAATGAATAGTGTTAAAATGAAATTAATGAAATTTTACAAAATTATTTTTTTAAATTGTTTAAAATTATTAAAAATAATGAAATAGGATTAATTGGATAATATATGAATGAAAATTATACCCCTTAAACATTTATAATACAATATTTACTTTATATGTAAAATTATAACTCATTAAGAGTTGAAAAGGCTTTATCGCAGTTATTTTTAAAATAGGTTAACCATAATGTTAAACTAAAAGAATAGGTTTAAAAACCACATAAAACAATAAAACTCTTATAGGTATATGTAATATCAACAATAAAAATATTATCTTAAAATCCATATCATTTTTGAATAATTTTTTCGTGGTAATGAGTTTATTATATTTTAATATTTTACGAAATCCTCAGAGTTCCCTTACTTTAATTATAAATTGGAACCCCTATTTTCTGTTATTATCAAAACATTAAACCATATATCTAAATGAAACCCCACAAAAATATATTCTAAACATCCATATAAACTTTCAATACTTACTGGTCCCCCCAAAATAACAACCCTTAGGTCCCTAAGAGTTTATCTAAAGGAGTTATTTCCAAGAAGTTATAATCTTCTTAATTGAACAAATCCTTTTTAATTATTATTTATCCTCATTGTGATCTATTATATTATTCATTAAAAAATAAATTTAGTATCTTCAATAAACTAAAGTGTTGAAATATTTATAAACAAATCATTATAAACCCTCTTTCACATCTAATGGTAAGTGAATGTTTCACTCAGTCATACGTATAACTTATTATCTCCACATTTTCGATACAATTCATTTTTCATTAACATATTTTTTGGATGAGTAGTATGATGTTATTAAAGTATATATATGAAATTTAATAATTAATTATTCAACTATAATGATAATATCATATCTAATTTCTTACCTTAAATTCTATTGGAAAATAATAACATTGCTTGTGCCTTCATGTGGACCACCATCTCCACAAATTGATGTGACTTTTAGTTCATTTATGATTTATTTGGATGGTTTTAAGGATTTATTTAAATACTATATATGATATATATTTTATAATATATATTTTATAATGGTGAATCATTATTTCTTCTTCTTTCATTCCATCTGTCAAAATTTGAAAACATAGTTCATGTGTACATGTAGTCTATCGTCTCTATAAATGGTGTAATTCATTTTTCTATCTGTAAGTTTTATGGATGAATATAAATGAATATATATATATATATATATAGAATATATTTTATATTTGAAACATATTAATATTATGTATATGATGGAACCATTATCAGTGTAGAAGAAATAGAAATACTGAACTGAAATAATCAAGAAAAACGAAGCAAATATTATATAGAAAAATGATTTTAATAAAGAATGTTTAAAAATAGGTTATATAATATTATAAGTAAATTATATATATATTATTTATATTATTATAGATATATTATAAAGTTATAATAATTCTATATTTAGTATATAAGATATTCAAGCACGTATGAAGGAATTCATGGATGAGATAAGGGATTTGTCTTTCACTTTTATTTCTATGAGACACTTCATATATTCACCACTTATTTTTTTGGTGTATATACTAACCATGAAATCCTTTTAGGATTATTCATATGAATAAAATAGGGATTTTAATATCTATTTATTGTTATTATTTTCATGGAGAATATAATTCAACTTTTACCAAAGTCATAAGAGTTATATGTTGCAACCTCATTATTTATAATGATTTTTAGGATTCAGTTTCCAATAATAAATTATTATGATCTAAATCCCATTTTAATGATGGATTTTATTATCCTATAGTTATTTATTGAGGATACATTTTATACTTAAATCTTTCCAACCGTAAGTACTCAATATACCAAAAATATGTTTTTTAGGAAAATCAACTTTGTTTATCTCTTAGATTTGAAACATTATTCTTCCATATAAATTTTTTCTAAAAATATTTTAAAGATAGATTATACTATTTTCTTGTGATTTTTTAAATATATTTTTTTCCATTTTTTATATTTCACAAATATTTGATAAAAAATATTCTTTCTATTTTTCAAATAAATTACTTTATTACTTTTTCTAAAAAAGTATCTAAAGAATGTTTTATTTTAATATATAAGACATAAAAGTAATTTCTAACCATCATATTTTTTTTGATGATTATATTAAATTATTTTTTGTTTATTTACTAAGGGAGTGTTTTCCTTAATATATGGAAGTTTTTTATGTTTTAAAAATGTTTTTTAATGTGAAATAGTGTTTTTCTTCCTGAATAATTCCTTTAATCCATTAAAGGAATTTTTCATCTATGATAACATCCTTTGTTGTTACAAATTACTTATTTCAGATATGATCCAATAACACCATTGTTTCTTTAAATTTTTGATTTATTATTATTATTGTGATATTTATTTGAATCTCATTTATTTTCATGGTTTATTCTATGTTTATTTGATGAATTTTTTTTGAAAACTATTTTATTTTAATTGATTTTGATTTGATGAATGTTATTATGATAGAAGGTGAAAAAAATTATTATTTACATTATGTAATGGGTGGTAATTAAATTATATATACCTATAATTCACTTGGTAATGTTTTATATCTAATGTGATAACTATGGTAAACAAGTTAGTGTCTTTGATCCATTATAGGAAACCCGTAGATGTGCTTGATCCACTATGGGAAAGAAGACTGTGTTCTTAATCCACTATGGGAAACAATTTTTGAGGCCTGATCTACTGTGATAATATGGACTTGGATGTTATCCTTGATAAATCATATGGTTGTTATAGTTATGATGGTATTATACTTCTATGACATGGAATAATGGATCATGACTGATTTATGATTTTTTCTAACTCTTATGAATTAGATCATTAGAAAAGGTAAAGATTTTTTCCATGACTCAATTTTATGATCATCGAGAGATTAGGTATGAACATTTTATTTTTTTATCATGATCTTATTCCCTTATACTTATGTTTTACTTTAATATGATCATTGACTAATATCTCAAATATTTACTCTTAATAATCATTTGATCACACACTTTCTTATGTTCCCTCTCTCCATGTTTTGAAGAATGTTTTGTGTAGTATTTTTCTATGAATAGTACTATATGAGAATGTATTTGTGGGATATATTAATGATCATTCACGACATAATACTATTTTTTATCTAGTCTCCAAATATACTAAAAATTTATGGTCTATGGGAGTGTGTTTTTGAAATGTATGGAATATTCATTTCGAAAAATTTAAAATTTATTCTAAAAAATTATCAGTTGTTATAATGTCATACCTAAGGAAGCCTTCCATAGTAGGTAAGAACACTATGGATTTATAGAGATACAATTTTTTCTTACTAGTTACCAAAATATGTTCTTGGATTTAATGAATATAATATTTAGAGATTTCCTTTATCTCCTTTTTGGTTGTTTTTATTGATGATTTTCAGATATATTCAATGAAAAATGTATAGCTTGAAGATCATTTTAGGACTGTTTTGAAGAACCTTATGATGGAAAATATTAATTAAAAATCCTCAAAGTTTTAATTTTTATTATATATAGTTTAATTTTTTGTATCATATAATCCTAAGAGAGGGTATATTGGTGGATCCATCAATGATTTTTTTTAATGTTGGACTAAACTGACCACTCAGACTGAGATACAATGTTTTCATATTTTTTATTGATGTTACTAATAATTTTTAAGGAATGAATCATTTTTATCTAATACACTCACCTTATTAACCAAAAAGGTAGTAAAATTATTTTTGATCGATGAATGTGAAAAAAATTTCAAGGATCATAAGTGAAAGATTTACAGTGCACCTATTTTTACAATACGATATAGTGGATAAGGGTTTACGATATTTAGTGTTGTATAAAATAATGGACTATTAATGTTCCTCACATAGAATGATATGGTGATATATTATGACTCCCTTTAATTTGTGGTTTATGGGAATAATTACCCAACTCATGATTTAAAGTTTGTTATATTAACTTTTTCATTAAATATATAGATACATTATCGTTATGGTGAAATATATGATAATATATACTTCTTATAAAAATTTTAAAATATATATTCATTCCAAAATAGCTAAAAATATTCCAATGAATATGGTTGGAGTTGATTAAATATTAAAACTAATCAATAAATTACCACCCTTAAAAATCAAACGAGGTGGAATATTCTCTAATTTAAAAGAATCATGAAAGATTATCTAGGATTAGGTTCATAATAGAACCAATATTTCATGATTTATAGTCGATGGATATGGAAATCATGACGGAAGGTCAAAAATATTATCTTTATGAAATCATTTTTCATCTATATATCCAATAAAGATGAATGTAGTTATTAAAGATGATTTAGAGTTGCAAAACAATATGATAAATTCCCATAAGTTAAACCATTATTATGATAGAAAAATATTTTTTATAAACCGTGTATATATTTCTTCCCAACCAGACTTGAAGAAGGATCTATTGGATCAATCTCATAGTTTAACATTCTTAATTCATCCTAGAAATATGATGATGTATAGAGATATAAAAGAATATTTATGGTGGGACAACATTCCATTGGATATTTTAGAGTGTGTACCTAAATTCTTGGTGTGTCAACAAGTTAAGGATGGGAGAAATAATTCTAATGGAATGTGATACCCATTACCCGTAATTAAATGGAAATGGGAAATCATTACCATGTATTTAATCATTGAAATCCTTAAAAAATATAAAGGGGAAAATTATATTTGAGTTAAATTAGTTGAAATTATGAAGTTACCTCACTTAATTTTTATGATATAATATTTTACTACATACCAGGTTTCTTAAATATTTACTAAGGATGCATAATGATTTTATAGACAACCATATTCTATGTTATCTGATCGAGATCCTAGGTTTTATACAATTTTTTGGTGAATACTTCATCAAACTCTATATTATGATTTTTGTTTTAGTTGTACTTATCATATTTATAAAACGTCCTAGTCTAATAGGACTATTAAATCCCTAGATGATATATTGAGATTTTACTATATGTACTTCAAGGGTGGTTGTGATCAACACCTTCCTTTAGTAGAATTTTATTATAACAATTCCCTTTAAATCATGGATTCGTATGCCTTATTGTTGTCCCCTCCATGTTAGTATGTTAATTACTCCTACATTATAGGATCAAGATAGGGAAATAAAGATATTGGGACAATATTTAACGAATGAAATGGAAGAAAGGGTTAGATTCAATCAACAACACATAAGAGTAGCACAAATATGGCATAAAATTTAAGTAGAAAATCATCAATGGGATCTAGAGTTCAATGTTCATGAAATTGTATTTCTAAAAAATATCATTGAAAAGAGTTATGAGGTCCAGAAATTAGGAAAATATAATCTATACATATATAATTTATTTTGATATTCTTGATCGTTTCTGGATGTTAGCTTATTTTTTGTCACTTCCAATAAATCTCCCTCAAGTTCATGACGTGTTTCTCGTATCTATCATAATAAAGTACATTTTTCTACCATAACATATAATAACTAAAATTACATAATATTATATCATGATCTATCATATGATTAATTTTTTATCATATAAAGAATGTTCTACTAAACTGTACCACTAATATGATCAAGGTTTTTCAGAAAAATCATAAAATTAATGATACTGCATGGGATCCCGATGATGTGATGAAATTAATCCATCCTTATTTTTGTGTACAATATCGATGAAATTATAATGGTGAAATTCATTTTAATGGGGGAATAATTTAACACATTTATATTTTATGATATATTTTTAAAAGAAATTTAATTTCTTCAATAGGTTGCGATAGAACTACCTGTGTGCCTCAACTAGTAAAAATATTATTATAAACTTGTTTTTCATTTTTTAAAAAGAATACAATAATTTTTTTTATAAAAAAATCAATAAATATTTAATATAATGAAAATATATTGATAAATATGTACTCAATATTTATTTTAGTCTCTATATGTTTCAAAAATACATTTTTCATCAAAAATTATTCTTTACTAATTTTTATAAGAAAATAAAATAATTAATTTATACCAATTTTAGAAAATATATTTGAAAATATTATCTTTTTTAAAATAAAATTTAATAATTATCTATGATTTATTTTTTGATAATTTTATAAAAAGTGTGTTTTTTTGAAGAATAGTGAAAAATATTGATTTCATTGAAAATGCATTTTATTTTCAGGATTTTCTATTTCTCTATTGTGATTTTATATGTTATAAAAGTTAAATTATTTAATTTATATTATTATAAATTATATTAAGGTTATTGTAATTATTTGTTTATGTTTTCTTGGATAAAAACATTTAATACCGAGGAAAATATTTTTTTTGAGAACTGCATTTCGTTGTCTTTTATTGTTTTACATTTAAATTAAATATATCCAATTATATTAATAGAATTTTATAAAAGAAAAGTGAATATTTAGAAGATTAATGATTAATATAATTTAATATATGAAATATAATTTTGTTTCATTATAAATATAAACAATATTAAATATTTTTCACTTTGGTGAAAGAGTAATATTGGGTTAAAATCATGGCTTAAAATATAAAGTAACTATAGAACATTAAATTTTCACATTTTATGGGTTTTTAGACCAAATATTTTCTTAATTGGTTTAATTATTTATCTTAAATATTTTTTTTTAATTTTGAGATCCTTAGAATGAATTTTTGTAAAGACAAATTATATGTTATTCACATTAAAAACAATTTATGTGTCTTTGCATTTTATTGCATGTTTGAAAGATTCCATTTTTTCTTGATAAAAAAATTTATTCCTTAGTTTATGATTTTACCAAAAAAACTCATTTAAATCATTTTATTACTTCATTTCAAGGTAATTGTTATGACTCTTAAAATTGGTTATTTTTCAGAAAACATTTTTCACGAATTTTGGGTTCTTATATAAAAAATATTCATCCCCAAATTGTGATTAAATGTGATAACATGTATTCCAAATTTAGAATAATCATATAAAAATTTGGTTATAGGGCCCCTTTTATTCTTTTATATAATTACTTCATCACTGTATAAATTTAAGTTATCACAATTATGGTTAAAAAAGGTTTAATGATGCTTAACTAGAGGATAAGAAATAAAATGTGTCCAAAACATTTCTAAAATGTGAATAGATGAGTTTATTTCAACATTATCACATCTTAAATTTTAATTTTTGGTGAATTGGTTAAAATTGATTTGATTATTATTTATATATATTATTTAATCCTTTTATTACATTACATTGTATTTTTCCCCCACTAATAAAAGGATAGGATTTTCCCTCTCTTATATATACATCATAATCCTAATATATTATCAAATACCATCCATAATACCTTACAAGTAGTATTCTTGATATCTTAGATCTACTATTCTTTCAAAGAGACTGTTCATTCAAGGAAAAAGGATTAGTCAAAAACAAGTTTCACAATAAAGAGGTATAAAACATAACCAAATACATTGAATTTACTTCATCTTATATATATTTTAAATCTATGGTATCCATAATAAAATAATTAATTCATTATATTAAATGTAACTAATTATTATTATTATTATAAAACAATCATTAAAAACATTATTTCCATCCTACATAAAAAAATCACGTTTGTGTACATATGACATACCATCTCTATATAGCAATGTAATTCGTTTTTCATCGCTGTATTACTATTGTAAAGTGTATTGTTCCAATACATCTCTTCTTTATGTGTTTTGATGATTAAAAAAATCCCTACATCTATTCTAACATATTTCTTACATGCTTCATATTTTATTCATCTTTCACTATGTGTTCTAGTATTTATCTTACGTATGAATTTTGTCTTACTATATTTAAGTAAGATCCTTATTTACTCAGAAATAGAAATAAAAATGCAATAATTTATCTTACAATTTTCAACTAAGTCACTCTAGAAAGACTTCTAATAAGAATTAAAAATATTAAAGGATTTAATTCTTCTAAGAATAATATTCATATCCAGAAGAAGATCCAGAAAAGTGAGTACTCCATTAGTAACTCTTTATGTTACGCCACTGAATCATCTTATGATATGCTAATGTTTGAATATATTATAAAGACAAGCTACTTTATCTTATGAAAAGTAATCATGTGATGAACAACATTTTCATCTGATATCCTATGATGAACTGATAGTTTATACTTACATGATTACTTTTCTAATCTCTTGAAAAGTTATTTCATATCTTTTGAGTAAATTAAAAAAAGATTATATATTTGTGGAATGATTTGATAGCATAATACATACCATGAATAGGAAAATTCAGAGAATGAGAAAATCTCTGACATCACGATCACAAATGAAATTCTATATTTGGATAGATTGGATACCTACTCTATGTTTCATGTCTTGTTAAGATTTATGTATGGAACATTTGATCATTAGATTTATCTTGTTCTCAAGTTCAAACACTATATTAAAAGAGAAGTTAGAAACAACACAAACAAGAATAATGTTAATATAATAAAAATAATCAAGTAAGGTTATGTTTTCCCTATCTAACACTAGAAATCTATACCTATTGAAAATAAATACATAATATGCATAGATTATCTACTCCATCAGCTTCACTAAATATTATCCCATGATACACTTTAATTTTATCTTTTCATGGGAAGAATATTTTTCTATTATATTTGATGCTTGTAACTATGTGCTACAAAAATTTCCCAAATCTTGTATCTCAATATACTCAGTTTGTACTTAGTCTAAGAGTTTGTAATACCATGGATTGGACTTTTAAAGGTTGATCCTAGTTGAACGGTCTTGGACCTTTGTACTAAGTGAAAACTATTTGTATTCAGTTGGGATCCCACAATAAAAGGGTTGTTTAGTGAAAATCACTAATCTGAAGGAGTAGAGCATCGATGGAATAGACTAGGATATTTATGTTCCCTGAACCACTATAAATCTCTTTATCCAATTCACTTTCTCCATATTTTAATTTCTACTAGATATAATCTGAAAGAAGAAAATTGAACATACATACATTGAATAGGGTGGTTATGTTTTCTCAAAGAAACATTAAAGAACTCAGTTCTCCCCCACCCCCTCTTGATCGTCTAACAAGTCATTATCTGGGAAACCAATTGGTATAAGATCTTGTAACTATTGAGTTCAAAACTATCAAATGTTGAAGTCAAATTATATACCTTTTAATGGAAACTATAGCTGATAACAAAGAAATTATGTCAATGGTTAGAGATCCTTACCTCAATGGTGAAATCTACAGATATAGGAAAGGTTGTATGATCATCAATCTAAATTACTTTATTATAAAAGTCTATCTCAAATCAGTTAATCCCTATGAAATTACAAAGTCTAAACCTATAACATGGGATGTAGCAGTTGACGAAAACTATGATCTAAATTCCAAGGATATTAATGTTATCATATATGGGTTAGGGCCAGATAAATTCAACAGAATCTCTCAATGTTAGATGGCTCATGAAATATAGACAACTATTATAGAATAATATGAATCCAATAACATTTTCAAAGCTCTTATATATGATACAATCAAAATTATGTTCAATAATTTCAAAATGGAAGAATTATATACCATTAACCAACTAAATAGGTGTAACTTCCTGACCCTAGTTACCCAGAGTCGGTGCATTATTTTAATAAATTAGCATGATTACATGGAATCAATTCCCGAAAGATAGATAAGTTTAGTAGTCTTAGAAAATAGATTACATACATGAACGTTACATTACACTTTATAACATAGAACACAACATAAATATTCTTTTGATAACTCCATTGTTCCTTTTGCTTAACCATGCATCTCAATCATAAAACACATATTGTGATCCTGGGAAAATAAAACATAATACTCAGTAAGGGTAAATAATTTAGCAGAAGCTATGAACTTTTAGGGCAAGATCTGAACTAAAAAAATCCCTTTAAACATAAACTTGAACATAATATAGAAAACATAATTCAAAAATTAACATATCAACATTCACTTGGAAATTCTACTAGTCGAATAATCATATGTAATAACTAATTTCATAATGAGGGAATGCATAATGTCGGACATCATAACCACATTGTCAAGGCCTCATGCCAAGACTACAAATAAATTTTTTTTCCAACGTCTTATGCCAAGACACTAGTTTGTATAATGATAACTAATGATGCATTGAGGAGCTATAGTTGTCTCCACCAGTCACTTACTATGTCCAATGCATTCCTCATATGAAAAGGTTGAAACATAACAAAAACATTCATATTAAAAATGGAATACGAAATATCAATAATTTAACCACGAACCATGAATGGTAATAAAATAGCACATCCACAGTCAACCATATCGCAAAACCTTCAATAAAATATGGAATATTATATCGAAAATAAATCAACTTCAAACAAGTTTAAAATCCATCAAAGTATGTTGACATAGATGAAAATGACCAGTATAATTATTTGAGAGAAATACCCCATTCTTATGAAATTGTTTAAAAGTTTCACAATTTATAAAAGAATTCATTTAAAATATATTTTTGAATCAAATTTTCCCATACCACTTTGAAACTTTATAAAATAATTATCATTTCAAAACATTCATTTCCATATAAATAAATCCTTAAAATCATTTTGAAAACATGGACATTAATTAAAAGGGTTTAGAAAGATAAATATTTAGAACATTTAAAATGATGATATAGTTAAATAGACCCTACCATAAAACCATAAAATATTTCTTTTTGAATTTTTTTAAAGAAATATGGGTATCGATGATAATTATGTCCCAAAAAATACTTACACACGAACAATCTCGGATAATAATGCGATTGATGAAAAAACCCTTACTATGCACTTTCCTTTGGTCGAGGGTATGCTTAACCTCCTTTATAATGACCATTTTATTTTATTAAATTATACCAAAACAATATTAATATTTATTATATCATACATTATTCATTTATGACTTTATACTACCCATTTAATAATGATTTTCATGTTAAATTAACGTTTCAGGTAATAATCACGTTCTTTATCGTACGTGTTTTAACTTGTTATTCTTGATCGTATCATTTAGATCATGATTTAAGTACTTATAGAATATAAACTTGATTTATATATCATATATATATTTAGAATATAAATATTTATAATAGATAGATATATGAAATGGAAAACACCATTTTTGGAGATGGTAGGTCGTACGTACGCATAAACGATGTTTTTGTTATCATATTGTATTGAAAGGAAGTAATTGAATAAGATATATGTATGTATAGAAATATATATATATATATATATATCCAGTAGAATTATTATTTCATATATTTCATACTTATTAATAATATATATTTTTATAATCATCGATGAATTATGAACGTGGGAATGAATCGCATTGCGTTGTGGAGACAGAAATCTGTACATACGCACGAGTGACAATATCATTTCCTTAATGATTAAAAGGTGAAAAATTGGATTGTATATTAATTTGATAGGGCCATTATCATGTTATTTTTATTATTTATATACATATTACTCTTCATTATTCCCATCTAAATAACATAGTGTGGAATAACAAATTACACCACGGCGTAGAGATGGTAAGCCGTACGTACGCACACATGGTGACATTATCATTCATGTGATGGATAGAATAATTAATTTTTTTGTGCCATATTTATAATAACATCACATTATGTATAACGTACTGGAGTTATTTTTTTGGTATGGTAATGGCAAAGAAATAGGAACTGGAAGAAGGAAAGGACTTGAAAGATGGTGGTGAAATTATTACCTCTTCTTCGGGTGTTTCCTTTTGAGTTGATCAAAATGGCTCCTTAGGATTTATTTATGATCAAAGTAGGGACTGTAGGTTTAAGTGACATAAGTTGGGAAGATATTTGGGCAGGGTTTGGCTGAGGAAAATGTCTTTGGACGTGTGATTTTGAGATAACGGGAAGTGCCCTTTTATAAGAGGGGTGAGGTTCACTTAAGGAAAAGATTAAAGTATTAATTTACTATACAATCATTTTCAGTTTATGATGGCTAATAATTAATTTATTTCGAGCCTTATGTGGTTACAGGTCTAAATACTTTCAACCAATAGGTTTTATACAATTTTAGGTTACAAATTTAACCTTATCTTATAGATTTATCTCTTAGTTAAATAGTTTAACTTTTACCGTGTCTTCTTGTATTCTTACACTATATGGTTAATAAAGTTAATCTAATCTTACAAGAGAACCTCAAGTTATTCATTAATGACATATATAATATTATTTATTCCCTTTGGCCAACCCATATATATTTAGGAATATTATATCAACCAGTAATATAGTTTTTTTAAAACTATTTTATGCCAATTTTGACACTATTTGGTATTTGTTTTTTTGTTAAAATCATAACAACATTATTACATCGAAAAAATTGATTTAATAAACCCTAACATGTCATATTAACCTATAAAATTAGTTAAATTCATCAAAAGTCTCAAATTACATTCATTTGGGTATTTATAATATCAATTATTTTAATCTTTTATTAATAAGGTAATCACTACTTTATCATTGTGTCATAACTAAATATAATTATTTAATTTACAAAAATTAAAAATAGAATACCATTATATAGAAAATATTTTTATATTTATAATGAATATTTATAGTCAAATTTATATTTTGTATAACCCTATATTAAAAATGTTTTAGTTATGAAAACTTGAATTTAACACTTTTAACTCTTCATTAAATTAAATAATAATAAATGTCCTCATCTAGTCCATCTTAACCAAAAGGATCATATTTTATTCCTAAGGTTTTTTGGTTGAATTACACTTATCAAATAGAATTAGTTCCAGTGTTAGAGGTATTATAATAACATTCTTACCCTTAATTACCCTATTTACTTTTAATCACGGTAAATAAAAGCCAAAGTTACTATTTACCAAAAATTATTTTAATCTTATTGAACCAAAATTTTCTTACTGTGGTTAACTATGTCTCTAATATTATTGAAATTATACTAACAGAAGTGGTAAAATTAAGTTTTATGCGAATTTTCAAACACTCCTAGAAGGTGGGTAAAAGACGGTAAAAAGTTCAATAAATTTTTATATAATTAAACTTATTATAAAATGACTCCAATTAAATTGATTGAACACATATAAGTATTATGTTTCTATTTTGACCTAAAACAAATAAAAATAAAATAACTAATTACTTAAATAAAAAGTTATATTTTAACAATAATGCATTGTATTTCATTATTCATCAAAAATCGAATGTTTTCAAAAAAATACAAAAAAATCACCCTAATATAATTTGGATTTTTAAGATTAAAACATTAAGTCTATTTTACCAAATTCAAAATATAAAAGTTTAATTTATTAATTTAAAATTAATTCTCATTGTCAAAATCAAAAAGTGGGTTTTTAAAAAAGTAAAAACTATCAAAATATTGACATGTGTTTTTGTCAAATTTAAATGTGAAATTACTTATAATGACCAAAATTGTATTAATTGATAAAAATATAATCTAATTATACTTACAAACCATTCAAATGTATAATTTAATACTATAAATTATTTTGATTAAAAAAATTCAGTTAAAATTTAGTAATTTTCACTATTCTCCTAAATATGAATATTATTAGAAAAACCCCAAAAATTTATTGAAACTAACTTTTTATGCCCAAATCCTAAAGAAGAAGATAATTTTGTCAAATTTAATATATCATAGTGTCAAATATTGGATTTAAAAAGGCTTCTCTATTAAAAGGTGCTAGAATTTCATTTTTTAAAAAAATACATCTTTTATCTGGAAAAAATGAATTTGTTCTTCTATTATGTCTAAGAAACATGTAATATGGATTCTAAAATTTTATAGAGTATATAAAATTCAAAATTCAATTAAAACTATTCATAACTTTTTTTTGAATGGTTAGTTTGGTAAGTTGTTGTGCGCTCAAACATGGTGTTGCGTGTTGCACAAGTTATTGAATTACTTTGAAGAGATAATGTACTATGAAATCTTGGGGTGTTACATTCTTACCTCCTACAAAAAATTTCGTCCTCGCAATTTTAAATTGTTCTTCGAAAATAAGAGGTAAAAATAGAAAATACCTCTGTGGAAAACCCATATCGGAAATTGGGTTAACAAAATTTAGTCTTAATAAGAGGGAAAGGGAAATGAAGCATCACCACCAAATTATGATCTCAATTAGGAGAAAATTGGTGTCAATTAGAGACACGTAATTAGAGGAAAAATGCACATATTTATAAGGAGTGATTGAGGTCATCAATCAAAAACAACAGTAAAATTGAGGGCCTCACAACCATCAATATATGATGATTTAAAATATCATTGGTTTAACAAAACTTAAGGTATTAAGATAACACATTTTTGGTTTTAAGATCCCTTCCCTAAAGTTTAATAATTAATTTATTCATATAATAAGAGGAAAAATATACTTGAAAAGTAGATTATCATGCTTCAACTAATTCCTACCACAAACTCATCTTTCACTCCAAAAGAAAATAGAATTCAAAAATATTCTATTTATCGTAATCATATAGGGTTCAAAAAATAATGAATTTGTAATTCATTTATTAGACGATTTAAAAAAACTACATTACACAAACTAGGAAATCACATAGGCTAGTGGTAGGATATGTACACTTGTTGCCCTTAGGTTGTCGGTTCAAGTCTCATGGTCTTTCTGGATACGATGGATTGTCGCCCGACCTCCAGGTTGTCCTTTTTATAACAATCCAAAAATAAACTTAATAAATTATTTAACCTTAACAATTTTATCCAATTTCAAACTTAATCTATTCTAACCTTTATAATTATCCAAAATACTTATTTCCAAACATACAGTCCAAAATTTATAAGTAAGGTAAACACAATGAAGATCTTCTGTTCACGTTATAACGTGTGAATACCTTCATCATGTATTCTTTTAAAACATGGTAACACCGGAATTACCATAATAACTTATTGATACATTCAGGATACCTTATTCCTTATATAATACTAGATATATTCCTTATATCCAAAAAATTTTAATACTCCAATACTAATGAAATAAACAAACCATTAATCAGTTCTAAGGTAGTCAAGAATATCCAATATAATTTATCAAATCAACCATATCTTATTCTAAAATTAATACCTCAGTATACGGACCATATTAAAGATTATCCTTCCTCTAACCATGTATTTTTCCAAAAATTTAACTTGTTATTGACTCACTTTTCATAGAACCATATAATCTCAAATCCTCTATGAAATAGTACTACAGTATAATCCTTATTTATTTCCATAATTCATATAACTGGTATATAATCGATTCAACACTGAAATGAAATAATTCTTTAATAATAACATAAGAACACTAGTCATTCATCTTTATTTGTGGTAGTATCATTACTTTATTATTATCCAATAGCATCATTTTTTGTAAACTCTAATGACTAGAACATTGATTCTTGTAGTGTCTCAACTTCTTGAAGAAGAAGCATTTTACATATGAAACCTTTTTATTACCCTTGTAATCATGTACTTAGTTTCCTTTTTCTCCAAACATATCAAAAACTCACATTCCCTCACTACAGGAAATATGATCTATACCAACGGTTTTGGGTAAACTGTTGTTATAGGTCACTTATTTGGACTTATACTAATGGTTTGGCCAAAACCATTGGTATAGGTCACTTATATGGACCAATACCAACGGTTTGGCCAAAACCATTGGTATAGGTCCATTATAGAGCCCTTATACCAACAGGTTTTCCAAATCATTGGTATAGGTCCACCCTATACCAAAGGTTTGTCCAAAACCATTGGTATAGGTCTCAAAATGAAAGAACCTATACCAATGGTTTTGAGAACCGTTGGTATAGGTAAATATATTTTTAATGGAATTTTCATAAAGAGGACATCAAATAAATCAAATTTTAAAATAAATATGATAATACCTATATATATTTATGAAATTATGTTCACAAAAGTAGGTTATGTTAGTGGTTAAGTCGTTCAATCACAAACGGGGTGTGCTGGGATCAAAACCAAGCGAATGTTTATTTTTTTTGAATTACATATACCAACGGTTTTATGGAACCATTGGTATATATTTTTATATTATTTCTTATACCAACGGTCTTCAAAACCATTGGTGTAGACCTATCCTCGTGGCTTACTTGGAAATGGTGCTCTAAACCATTGGTATAGGCTATACCAACAGTTTGGAGGCCTATATCAACGGTTCCAAACCATTGATATAGGGTATTTTCCAGTAGTGTCTTTAAGAATTTACCAAGGTAATTCTTTCCACATTTATCACATGTGGGAAAAACCTTCTTTCCCCTATTCCCTTTATCCATATTTCTCTCTACCATCCTTTTATTCTCTTGCTTCAGTTCAAAGCTATGGGACTCAGAGAATTATTTAATTATCTTATAAACACATGATACTATTTCTTTATATGTTGAGAATACATGGGAGACTATTTCTCTTCTAAATGTTGGCTTAATATCATGAAATATATGATCCTTCTTACTCTTTGGATCATACGTGTTTCCAGCGTTCTCAATACTTATACTGGGCTCCATTTCTAAACAATGGCATACACTAGGTCAGTTTATGAATCACAATTAATAATTCCAAACTTTTAAAATATCTAACGTAAATTGAAAAGTTTATCGATATAATTCATAAACATAAAAATGTTTAATTTTAGGAAGTATTCACTCCTAAATACTTTATAATGTATTGTAATGAAAATGTGAATTATCTGAAACATATCCCCCAGGAGTGTCATCACCAAGAGTGCATTAAGGCCCATTGTTGTGCACTAGTTTATGTTCGAGTCTATCTAAAAGCATTGTTTTCTAGTTTTCCCCCTAGTTACATCTATGCCAGAGCCACCTCTACCTTCTCGTATCTAGACAGGGATGCATTTCTTGGAAAACTCACAAAATATCTATAGTACCAGTATTCTAGGAAATTCTTATATACTGATCCTCAAAGTCTTTCTTAGGGAAATGTTCTCTAATCATTGTTTTTCTAAATCTATTTTCCAAGGCTTGTACTAAACTCCCTCTGATACCAACTGTAATGCCCCAACCCCAGTTACCCAGAGACAGTGCATTATTTTAATAAATTGGCATGATAATAAGGAATCACATTCTGAAGGACCGATCAGTTTAGCAGTCATGGAAAATAGATTACATACATTAATGTTACATTATACTTTCTAAAATACAACATAGCATAAATAATCCTTTGATAACACCATTCTTCCATTAGCTTAAACCTGCATCTCAATCATAAAACACTTCTTGGGATCCTAGAAAAATAAAACATAAGAAAGTGGTGAGATCAGATGCTCAGTAAGGATAAATAATTTAGCAGAAGCTATAATCTTTTAAGGCAAGATGTGTAATAAAAACACCAACCTTTTAAACATAAACATGAACAAAATATGGAAATAATAAAGCAAACATTACAATATTAACATGAAAATGGATATTTTACTAGTGGAATAATCACATGTAATAACTAATTTCATAATAATGGAATGCATAATGTCAGATAACATAACCACATAGTCAAGGCCTCGTGCCAAGACTACAAATGCAAATTTGTGCCAAGGCCTTGTTCCAAGACTTTAGTTTGTCTCATGAGACCTACTGATGCATCAAAGATCAATAGTGGTCTCCACCTGTCACATACTAAGTCCAATGCATTCTTCATATGAAAAGGTTGAAACAAAACAAAAACATTCGTATTAAAACTAGCATACGAAATGTCAATACATTAACCATAAACCATGAATGGTATAATAATATCACATCCACAGTCAAAAATATAAAAAAACATTCAATAATATATGGATGATTGTATCTATAATAAATCAACTTCAAAGAAGTTTAAAGTCCATCAAAGGATGTTGACAAAAATGAAAATGATCAGTAAAATGCTTTGAGAGAAATACCCCTTTTTATGAAATAATTTAAAAGTATCACAATTTATAAAGGAAGTAATTTAAAAGATATCTTTTAATAAAAGTGTCGCATATAACTTTGAAACTTTTTAAAAGAATTTTCATTTCAAAAAATTCATGTTCATATAAATAAATCCTTAAAATCTTTTTGAAAACATGGACATTAATTAAAAAAGTTTAGAAAGATAAATCTTTAAAACATTTAAAACGATGATCAAGTTAAATATACACTCCCATAAAATCTTAAAATATTCCTTTTGAATTTTTTTTATGAAATATGGGTATCGATGATAATTATATCCTAGAAAATAATTACACATGAACAATCTCTGATAATAATGAGATTGAGGAAATAACCCTTACCTTGCACTTTTCTTTGATCAAGGGTACACTTAACCTTCTGTATAATTACCATTATATGTTATTAAATTATAAAAAAAACCATATTAATATTTATTATATCATACATGATTCATTTATGACTTGTTACTTCCCATTTAATAACGATCTTCATGTTAAATTAACGTTTCGTGTAATAATCGCTTTCTTTATCGCACGTGTTTCAATTTGTTATTCTTGATCGTATCATTTAGGTCATGATATAAATAATTCCAGAATATAAACTTGATTTATATATCATATATATTTAGAATATAAATATTTATAATAGATTGATATATGAAATGGAAAACACCATTTAGGGAGACGACAGGTCGTACGTACGCATAAACGTTGTTTCTGTTTTCATATTGTATTAAACGGAAGTAATTGAATAAGCTATATATATGTATATACATAAATACATACATATATATATATCCAGTAGAATTATTATGTCATATACTATACACTTATTAATAATATATGTTTTTATAATCATCGATGAACGGTGAACGTGGAAATGAATCTCAATGCGTCATGGAGACAGTAATCTGTACGTATGCATGAGCGACAATATAATTTATTTAATGATTAAAAAGTGTGAAATTGGATGATATATTAAATTTTATGAGACATTAGAATATTATTTTCATTATTTATTTATATATTACTCATCATTATATCCTCCCAAATAACATAGTGTTGAATAACAAATTAGACTACAACGTGGAGACGATAAGTCATACGCACGCACACATGGTGACATTATCATTCATAGGATGGATGGAATAATGAATAAGATTGTTAAATATTTATAATAACATCACAGGATGTATAATTTACTTGAGTTATTATTTTGGTATGGTAATAATAGAGAAATAGGAAGTGGAAGAAGAAACGAACTTGAAATATGGTGATGAAAGTATTTCTTCTTCTTCAGGTGTTTCCTTTTGAGTGGATCAAAAGGGCTCCTTAAATTGGATTTATGGTAAAACGAAGGATACTAAGTTGAAGTGAGGGAATTTGGAAGGATATTTTGGTAGGTTTTGGCCGATGTCTCTAGAGGTGTGATTTTGAGAGAAGGGGAACTGCCCTTTTATAAGAGGGGTGAGGTTCACTTTAAGAAAAGATTAAAGTATTAATTTATTATACAATCATATTCAGTTTATAATGGCTCAAAATGAATTTATTTCTATCCTTAGGTGTTTATGGGTCTCAATACATTCAACCAATATGTTTTAGACATGTTTAGATTAACATTTTAACTTTATCTTTTAGATTTAACTCTTAGTTAAATAGTTTAGCTTTTACTGTGTCTTCTAGTATTCTTGAACTATATGGTAAATAAAATTACTATAAACTTCCAAGATAACATAAAGGGGTTCATTAATGACATATATAATATTATTTAATACCTTTGGCTTAATCTAATATTTTTAGTAATATTTTATCAACCAATAAAATATTTTGTTTTAGAAAAAACTATTTTATGTCAATTTTGACACTATTTGGTATTTGTTTTTTGATAAATCATAACAGCATGATTACTTATAAAAAATTGATTGAATCAACCCTAACATTCCATATTAACCTATAAAATTAGTGGAATTCATAAAAAGTCTCAATGTACATTTCTTTGGGTATTTAGAATATCGATTATTTTAATCTTTTATTAATAACGTATTTACTGCATCATCATTGTTCCATAAATAAATATAATCATTTAATCTTTAAAAATTATAAATAAACTACCATTATGTAGGATATATTTTTATCTTTCTAATGAATATTTATAGTTGAATTTATTTTATGTATAACCCTATATTAAAAAATGTTCAAGTTATCAAAACTTGAATTTTACACTTTTAACTATTCTTTAAATTAAATAATAATAAATCTCATAATCTAATCCAAGTGGACCTAAAGGATCATATTTTATTCCTAAGGTTTTTTTGGTCGAGTTACACTTATTCAATAGAATTAGAAAATGTGTTAGGATAATTATAATATCATTTTTACCCTTAATTACCCTATTTACATTTAATCGTGGTAAATAAAAGTCAAATGTTACTATTCACAAAAAATTACTTTCATCTTATTGAACCAAATTTTTCTTACCAAGGTTAACTGTGTCTCGCATATTTTTTAAATTCAACTCACAGAAGCAGCAAAATTATGTTTTATTTAAATTTTCAAATACTCCTAGAAGGTGGGTAAAAGACGGTAAAAAGTTCAATAAAATTTTATATATCTAAAATTATTATAAAATGACTACATTTAATTAAATTGAACATATATATCTATTATGTATCTATTTTGACCTAAAATAAATTAAAATAAAATAACTAATTACTTAAATAAAAAGTCGGTTTTAAACAATAACATAGTGCTTTTCACTATTCATCAAAAAATAAAAGTTTTCAGAAAATACCAAAAAATAACCCTAAGATAGTTTTGATATTTAGAACACAAAAAAGAAGTCTATATTACCAAATTCAAAACATTGAAGTTTCATTTATTAATTTAAAATTAATTCCCATTGTCAAAACCAGAAAGCGGATTTTTAAATAAAGTAAAAACTATCAAAATATTGGCATGTGTTTATGTCAAATTTAAGTGTGAAATTACTTATAATGACCAAAATTATATTAAATGATAAAAATATAATTTAATTATACATCCAAACCATTCAAATGTATAATTGAACACTATAAATTATTTTGATTAAAAAAGTTGGTTTCAGTTAATATTTAATAATTTTCACAATTCACCCAAATATGAAAGTTAACAGAAAAACACCAAAAAATTTATCAAAACTAAATTTTAATGGCCTGATTCTAAAAAATGACTTTATTTTGTGAAATTGAATATAAAAAAGTTTCAAATATTTTGTTTAAAAAGGTTTCTCCATTAAAAGGAAGTAAAATTGCATTTTTTTGAAAAATACTTCTTTTATCTGAAAAAATGAATTTGTTCTTATATTATGTATAAGAAACAGATAATATGGATTCTAAAATTTTATAGTGTATATAAAATTCAAAATTCAATTTACACTATTCATAACCGCTTTTTGAACGGGTAGTTTGGTAAGTTGTGGTGCGCTCAAACTCAGTGTTTCGTGTTGCACAGGTTATTGAATTAGTTTGAAGAGATAATGTAATATGAAATCTTAGGGTGATATAATGGGATAATTACTGAGATAATGAATAACATTGACATTGTAGGAATGCATATTACTGATCCTGAAAGTTTTACAACCATAATAGAGTGGAATCTTAGTAGTTGTCAGACAATCTAAAGAGGTGAAATATTACAAAATTAAAGATCTCATTGAAACCCTTATGATGTATGAATATGAAATAGAAACTAAAAAAGATGATCACATAATGGTCAAAATAGAAAACATTTTATTGAAGGTTTATACTTCTAAAGATTACCAAAAGTGAAGAAGTAAAAATGTTTTGGAAGAATCTAAAGAAGAAGAATCCTCACAAAATGATGAATCAAATGGTGATATTGCTCAATTTTCTCAAAATTTTAAAAAAATAACAAGAGAAAAGTATTCAGAATACACTTAAACAAACATACAAATCGTGTTGAATAATCTATAAAGTTGAGATGATATGAATGGAAGAATTAGGACACATCAATCCTGATAGTTCTAAAGTTTAAGATGAAAAGAAGACAAAAAAGAATCATTTCAATAAGACTAAATATAAGAAGTCTAAGAAAGCTATGAAGGACCATGGAGTGATTCTAGAAGATTTTAGTGAAGTAACATCATCATAATCAGAAGTTGAAGCTACTAATTTAAATCCTAACATATGTATTATGGCACAATTTGATAAGGTATATTCATACTACTCTTTTGAAGATGAACATGAATGGGAAAACTAAAATTAATCATATGAATAATTAAATGAATACTACACCAAGTTGGAAATAAATTATGAAAGTCTGAAAAAGAAATAAATCAATTTGAAATACATAAAATAAAATTTTTAAGGGGGAATAAAATATGAACAATCATGTTTTAGAACTAAATGATCATCTGGAAATATTTATAGTCTTAAATGCTGAACAATTAAAACATTGAAAACCTATAGATGGAGGTTCAGAATTTCAAAGATGTTGTAAGTGTTTTTACAAGAGGATTATACTATTTAAATAAAATTCTTGGCTAGAATCAACCAATATAATAAAAATTTATAATTGGAATCCAAGGTAAAAATTTTATCGTTTAAAGAAAATTGTTTGTGCCCTACTCAAAAAATAATTATCTTCCTAATCTTACATGTTTTTATTGTGGTTAAACGTGACATTTGACAAATATTTTTAATTTTAAAAAACCCCAAGTTGTTGGAAATAAAAAATAATTCTTTCAAAATACTTTTCAAACCAAACTGCCATGTTTTTAAGAAAAACAAAATAAATTCTTGATGCCTATATCTCTTATAGATAACATATCCGAACACAAAAAAATTTGGGTACCAAAAAATTATTTTGTTTGATTAGTCATTGTAGGAAACCATCTGTATGAATAACAATAAAATTTGGTTCACGCATAGTGGTCGTTCAAGGCCTATGAGTGGATATTACTCCAATATTCATTCTCTATCCAAATTAGATGGAGGGTATGTCATGTTTGGAGACAATATGTAACACCCCAAGGTATTAAAAATAAATATAGAATGAAATTTTATACTCTACCTATTCAACAAAACTCTGCCTCTTTCTATGTTTTGAATTTTGAAAAATGGTCATCTAGAGTTGTGTTCCGTAAGTCATTTGGAGTCTGATAGAAAAAACTTGATTTTTTGTGAATAGTATCATACCCTTATGAATAGTAATATGAATATTAATATGACCCTAATGAATAGTAAAAAATATTATAATTTTATTTTCTTAAGGAAATAAGATAATGAGATCTTAATTAGTTTTTCAATGAGAAATAAAACTAATTGCACTTTAAGATTGTTATTTTTCGAATTAATTATGAATATATTTAAAAATTATATTAATAATATTTAGAAAATTATTTTTGAAAAATGGATTTCATATTTGAATTCTACATGTCGAAAATTGGTGGGGGTGAATTTTTGGGATTTTTCTAAAATACGTGAATTTTTCATGAATAGTAAAAATACAGTTTTGAGTTTTCGATAGTTTAACGACATCATAATGATGTAATAATTAAATATAAAAGTATGGTCGACTTGTGTATAGTAACTTATGTCATGAGGTGTCCCATGTGGATAAAACCATGGGAAAATACCATGGCAAAGCCCATGGTTTGGAAAAAACCACTAATGAGGTGTCCCTTAGAAATTATTAAAAATTACCTCTCTTTTTCTATAAATACCCACTCATCCATTCGTTTTCTTTCATTTCAAATCTGTCATCCTCTATGCTCTGGTGGTTTTACCTCTCTAGGTGTCATCCCAAGGTGTCAGTAATCCCTCAGTGTCCCATCCTTCAAGATCTTGGAGTTATTCTTCAAGGTAATGGAATCCTTCATTCTCTTCTTTAAGTCAACACTTCTTTTATGTTAGCTATTTGAAATTACATTCTCACATATTGGGGTTTGATTTTATTTATTCTTCTTACTGTACTTTTGATTTAAATATTATGTGATACCCTTTTGTTCTCATCATTTGATTTTATGAAATTGTAAGTGACGTCGTTAGGCTACCGAATTTTCATAAGGGATCTCTTAACTTTTCTTTTATTTTCAAGTTCATCTCTTCATTTGTCTCTCCTCACCTATTCTATCCAAAGTATCATGATAAATCCAGTATCATATATATATTGGAATTATATCATGTTAATGGATGAACCATCATAAATATTCTTACTCCCTCCCTTTTTATGAACAAAATCAACGTCCATGAGCTTCCAATTTATAGCCTTCGTGGAAAACAAAGTTTCATTCTTCGATTTCTTCTTCATTACTGGTGATGAAATCATATTTATGGTTGAACCAGACTATAACATATGTATTATAACATAATTAATATTCAAGAACCATAATATATACATATAATTAAGTTATATAACAAAACTAGTCCATAATAATCCAAATACCGCCGAATAATTGAAGTGGTTGTAATCTAATGATTCTTACTCATTCCATGTAACAAAATGATATAAATTACCATTACAAATTATTTATGTTCATAAATAATATATAATTTCAATCCTAGAGATTTATAACCTTTACACATGAACTCCATTACTTAAATACAAGTGAACCGATTATAAAAATAATGAAAACAAACACCCCGAAACAATGAAATTCAATATAATAACAAATAAATAAGGGTATAAATAAACAAAAAAGAATTATTATAAACTAAATACATGCCTAATAGGTTCTTAAATTGATTTTTAATATGTATAATTTCATATTCTATGAGCTTAATTTCCAGAGAGGAACACATTTAGAGTTAAGGTAATGGGTTTCTCATCTCACTTTCATTTCTATGATATTTCCATTATTTGCCACTTAATTCTTGTATATGGTATAAATGTTCTGCCATTTGATATATAATAACTTTATTCTATTTATGATCATGTTAATCAATAAATAATTTGAGTTTAATTATGTTCGGGTCATATGATTCGACCGATTACATTGTTGTAAGGGGCTTTGTCTCAAATACTATTTTGTTGTGACTAACCTTGTATTATGCAACTATTAATCCATATGTGGTGTACTTACTACCCATTTGAGATAAATGTTCATTCGAAATTATATTTATAATAAATATCCATAATATCATATCATGTATATGTTGTTGTATAATCCTTATACCATTTTATATACGGTGTTTATTTTGGAAAGTTATTTTAATTATGGAAATATTGATGAATCTGTATACTCTACTCTATATGGATATTGAAAAGAAATATTTCCCTTGTATTGAATCAATTTATAAATAATGCTTTGGATATGCAGTGGAGGTTGGGGCCCGTTATAGCCCCTTGATGAATCGGTAGGTCTTATGAGACACAACATTTTTGGCGACAAACCCTTCGAGTTTGTTTCCAAAAATAAGACAGGTTTCTACCCATAGAGCTAAACCGTTTTTACGGTATTATGGTTTCATGTTCCAGTAACATGATGTACAATTAATAAGAATTATTTTTATTCATTATCATTTATTATTATCCATGATGTTTTCACTATGAAAAAATCTATTGATTTAGTTTCATTCTCAGTTTATTAATGGCATTGGTTATTCATTTATTCACCATGCCATATTGATTATGTCAGATTGATTGTGATTCACTTATTATTGTACTAATGATTCTGCTATTTGTAACCCTTAATGATCATTTGATCTCACCCATTTCACTGTCTACCTTCAATAGTTGATGAAGAGAAGATCTTTTATTGAGTTCCTGGGATGCTGTTTTTAGTTTTTGTTATGTATTGTAAAACTTTTCCAATGTAATATGAGTAACATCCATGTATCTAGTTTTTTAAAGACTACTAAACTGATAGTTCCTTTGGGATTTTCATTCCATCTAACCATGAAAATATCTCAAGTAATGCACCGGCTCCATCATAGAGAGGTCGGGGTGTTACAGTTGGTATCAGGGGAAGTTTAGTAGAAAACTTGGAAACTAGAGTAGGTAATGTATTGTAGGGAAAAAAGCCCTAAGTTAGTATCTGAGGATTAGCATACAATAACGTCCTAGTATTTTGTTGAGGAATATATTTTGTGGATATTTTAATCAATATTTCCCTGTCTGGATACGAGAAGGTAGAGGCGGCTCTGGTACAGATGTATCTAAGGGTAAAACCCGAAAACACCACTTTGAGCTAGACTCGAATGGGAACCGGTGCATGAAAACAGGCCTTGTTGCACTCTTGGTTACGACACTCCTGGGGGATATTCTTAGGATAATTCATATTTTCTTTAGAAGCCATTATGAAGGAATTAATGTCAATTCTTCCTTAGAGGAACCATGTTTATTAGATTATCTATGCATAGAATATCAACCTATGTTGAGTGATTTTCTACTTGAGATTCATAAACTAATCTAGTGTATCCCATTATTTAGAAATGGCATCTAATGGAAGAAGGGGAATCAATACTCATGGGCAAGGTAGGGATCTCCCTACTGAGCAAGTCAACACAGTCAACGTTGGATCAGATCAGATCATGACCATATTGGGACAACTTACTCAAGTTGTAACGAATAACCATTCGACACCTGTGTTGGATCGTTTCATGAGGCAGAAGACCCCATCTTTCAATAGGACTACTAATACAGTTATTGCTGAGTAATGGATCAAGTCCCTTGAAAAGATATTCATGGAGTTTAGATGCAACGAAAATGAAAAGTTAGTACTTGCAGTATATTGTCTCAAGGACGACGTTGATCAATGGTGGTCCCTAATTCAAAATACCACAGAGGAAGAAGAGATAGGGGATATGAAATGGAAGAATTTTAAGGAAATATTCTTCGAAAAATATTTCCCTCATGAGCAACGAACCGAAATGAAAATGAATCTTATTGGATTAAAACAAAAGGAAGAAGACAACGTTGGAGAGTATGAGGCTACCTTCACAAGGATTTCCAGGTATGCCACAGATTATGTACATGACTCGACAGACAAGGTTGATCATTCCTTTGAAGGTCTTAAGCCAAGTCTTCAAATGGAACTGGCTTTACAATCATTTTCATCATATGATGAAATTTTATCAAGTTCCATCAAAACAAGGAAGAAATTTGGAAGATCAAATTTTTTCAAAGGAAACCAAGATAACAAGCGGTACTCTGATAAAAAAGGAAAAGGAGATGCACCAAAGAAGATCAAGGGAACGAATAGTTTCCAATTACGTGAGAACTGTGGAAGGAATCATCCCAGGAAATGCATGAAAGGCATGGGAGTCCGCTATAACATCAGAAAAAAGGGTCATCGATCTGGTGAATGCAAGGGGAAGAAAAAATTAAATGATATTGAATGATACAATTTCAGAGAGATGGGACACTATGAAAATGAGTGTCCTAAGTGACAAGTAAAAATGCATCAGAAAAAGCCATGAGAGAATGGAAGAGCCTATGCGATTAGAACCGCTGAGTTTGAAGTTCATAGTGACAAGGTGGAATGTACTTTAATTTTTTACTCAAACTTATCCAACACTTTATTTGATTCTGGTTCACCACATTCATTTATATCCTCTCAGTTTTCCAAGAAAATTAGATATGTGTAATTTCATTTAATAAAGGAGTTGTCTGTCAAAACTCCCATAGGGTCTATCATTGCAACAAATGCATGTCGACTAGTCCCCCTCCAAACACCAAAACATGATTTAGTTTCTAACCTTATCATCATACCCATCACTAAATTTGATATAATTATCAGTATGCATCGATTGTAAAATTATGATGTGAGGATTTATTGAAATAAAAAGGAAGTTAAATTTTCTGAAAATCCTGTATAATCTCTTATCATTAGAGGGGAGACTTCTCCATCTAACACTTATCTAGAACCACCCCTAGTAGCTCTATTGAATTCAATTATTATAGAGGAAGAAAACCCAATATCTATTGGTGAGGAATGAAATATTAAAATTGAAGTTGTGAATATAGTGAAAGAATACAATGATTTGTTTTCAGAGGATTTACTTGGACATCCTCCTAAGCGGGAAATTGAGTATTCCATTGAATTAATTCCTAGTGCATGACCTATATATAAGACCCCATTTTGAATGGCCACTGTGAATTTAGTGGAGCTGAAGAAACAACTAGAAGATTTGTGTGACAAAGGATTTATTCGACCTAGTGTTTCTCCATGTGGAGCCCTGGTCTTGTTTGTAAAGAAGAAAGATGGATCCATGAGGCTACACATTGATTACAGAGAAATAAATTCTATTAAAATAAAGAATAAGTATCGTATACCTCAGATTGATGATTTATTTTATGAAATTCATGGAGTTCAATAATTTTCAAAGATTGACCTTCGATCTGGATATCATCATTTGAGTGTGGAGAAGGAAGACATTCCCAAAATAGCATTTAGAACCGGGTAGGGGTAATACACGTTCATAGTAATTCATTTTGGATTGACTAATGCACCCACTATCTTCATTGATCTAATGAATTGAGTTTTCAAGGAATATCTCGATGATTTTGTAGTGGTATTTATTGATGATATCTTGGTATACTCCAAAATATAAGAAGATCATGAAAATCACTTGCGCATTATCCTGAAGACTCATAGAAGACATGAATTATATAAAAAGTTTAGCAACTGTGAATTATGGATTCAGGAGATTTATTTTCTTGGACATATTGTCTCTAAGGATGGAATCCTAGTTGATCCTGTGAAGAAAAAGGCAATTCAATATTTTCCCACACCAACAAACATAATTGTGGTATGTGGTTTTATTGGCTTAGCAGGTTATTATCGGTGTTTCGTGCAGAATTTTGCCTGACTAGCTAACCGGCTAATGAAGCCCGCACGTAAAGGGGTTAAATTTGGTTGGACAAAATATTGTGAAAAATGTTTCAAATAACTAAAGATAAGATTAGTCAATGCTTTTATATTGACTCTACCATCGGGGAATGACGGGTTTGTTATTTATAGTGATGCTTCAAAGAAAGGAATTGGTTGTTTCCTTCTAAAAAATGATAAGGTTATTGCGTATGAATCATGACTGCTAAAAATTCATGAGAAAAACTATCCTACCCATGATCTTGAGTTATCCACTGTAATCTTTGCTTTGAAGATATGAAGACATTATCTCTATGGTAAAAAATTTGAGATTTATATTGATCGCTAGAGTTTGAAGTATATTTTCTCACATAAAGAACTCAACATGATGCAAAGGAGATGGCTTGAACTACTCAAAGATTATGATTTCATGATATACTACAAACTAGGCAAGGCAAATAAGGTGGAAGATGCTTTGAGAAGAAATGATCATGGAGTTTTGAACAAGATGAGAGTTGAAAGGGATCCTATTTTCATGGATCTAGTAAAGATGGATATGGGAATAACCATGGAAGGTGAAACATCAATGATTTTTCAAATGGTTGCCAAACCATCTTTACTAGAAAGGATACAATGTTCTCATGTTGATGATGAGGAGTTTCAAAAGAAGATTAAATTTGGAATGATTGGAGATTAAGTGACTTCGTATATGAGGATGGAATTTTGAAATTTGGGAAGAGACTTTGTGTTACCAATATACCTGATCTAAAAATGGAATTGTTGGATGATGCTCATAGTTTCAATTTCTCTATACACCCTGGTATAACTAAGATGTATAGATATTTGAAGGAACATTTTTG
Organism: Viscum album; assembly: GCA_963277665.1. Lineage (NCBI taxonomy): Eukaryota > Viridiplantae > Streptophyta > Magnoliopsida > Santalales > Viscaceae > Viscum > Viscum album. The sequence continues at coordinate 1,702,661,071 of OY728143.1, read as the reverse complement.
GTGGGTCACCATGAAGATGGAGATTACAGATTTTCTGTCAAGATGTATGGTTTGTAAACAAGTGAAATATGGAAGGAAACATCCTGGAGGAGTATTGCAACCTCTTCCCATACCTGAGTGGGAATGTGATAATATCATGATGTACTTTGTCATGGGACTACCAAAGACTCCTAGAAGGAACGATGCAATATGGGGCATTGTTGATCGTCTTACCAAGTCAGTGCATTTTCCTGCTATAAGATAAGATCTACTACTTGAACGTCAAGAAAGACTATTTATTAGTGAAGTCATGAGACTTCATGTAGTACCCCTATTGATTGTTTCTGATCACGATACACATTTTACATCAAGATTCTGGAAATGTTTTCAGAATTCCCAAGATACTGATCTTCGTTTGAGCATTGCCTACCACCCACAAACTGATGGACAATCAGAACGGACTATTCAAACATTGGAAGACATGTTGAGTTCTTGTTCACTTGATTTTCAAGTCATGTAGGATCAGTATTTACCTCTCGTAGAATTTTCCTAAAACAATATCTTCCATTCAAGTATTCAGATGGCAGTATATGTAGCATTGTATGGAAGGATATTTCGTAGACCAAATTGTTGGGATGATGTTGGTGAAAGAAAGCTCGTGGGCCCAGAACTTGTTGAAGAAACAACGGAGAAGGTGAAGATTATCCAAAACCATATCAAAATATCTCAAATTAGGGAAAAGAGCTATGCAGATAACCGAAGGATTTGGATTTTGAATAAGGTGATCATGTTTACTTAAAGTTATCTCCATGGAAGGGTATTATACGATTCTGTAAGAAGGGAAAATTAAGTCCCAGGATCATTGGACCTTTTGATGTTTTGGACCAAATTGGAGTCGTAGCTTACCATTTGGAAGTGCCGTCAAGTCTCTCCAAGGTTCACAATGTGTTCCACGTGTCAATGTTAAGAAAGTACATTCCAGACCCAAAACATGTACTCACTTATGAAGAAGTTGAACTTGAGCCAGCACTATCTTATTATGAAGATCCTATCAAGATTCTTGATACTAGAGAACAAGTATTGAGAAATCGGATGACTCGCCTGGTAAAGGTTCTATGGAGGAACCATAAGACGGAGGAAGCAACATGGGAGCTTGAGGAGCTTATGTTAAAGGCATACTCGAATCTTTGTAGGTAATATTTTGTGAATTTTAGGGATAAAATGTTTTTAATTAGGGGAGAATGTAACACCCCATGGTTTTGAAAATAAATATAGAATTCAATTTTATAATCTAGATATTAAACACAACTCTGACTCTTCTATGTTTTGAATGTCGAAAAATGGTCATCTAGAGTTGTGTTCAGTAAGTTATTTGGAGTCTGATAGAACAAACTTGATTTTTGGTGAATAGTATCATACCCTTATGAATAGTAATATGAATAGTAATATGACCCTTATGAATAGTAAATAATAATATTATTTTATTTTCTTATGGAAATAAGATAATGGGATCTTAATTAGTTTTTCAATAAGAAATAAAACTAATTGCACTTTAAGATTGTTATTTTTTGAATTAACTATGACCATTTTTAAAAATTAAATTAATAATATTTAGAAAATTATTTTTAAAAAATTTATTTCACTTTTGAATTCTACACATTGAAAAATGGTAGGGGTGAATTTTTGGGATTTTTCTAAAATACATGAATTTTTCATGAATAGTAAAAATACAGTTCTGAGTTTTCTGTAGTTTAATGACATCATAATGATGTAATAATTAAATATAAAAATATTTTAGACTTGTGTATATTACCTTATATCACGAGGTTACCCAAGTGGATAAAAGCATGGGAAAATACCATGGGCAAGTCCATGGTTGGGCAAAAACGACAAATGAGGTGTCCCTTAGAAATTATTAAAAATTACCTCTATTTTTCTATAAATACCCACTCATCCATTCGTTTTCCTTCATTCGGGATCCCTAATCCTTGAATCTATAGTGTTTTTACCTCTCAAGGAGTCCTCCCAAGGTGTCTTTAATCCCCCATGGTCCCATCCTTCAAGATCTTGGAGTAATTCTACAAGGTAATGGAATCCTTTATTCTCTTCTTTAAGTCGACACTTCTTTTATGTTAGCCATTTGAAATTACATTCTCATATATCAGGGTTCGAATTTATATATTCTTCTTACTATCCTTTTTATTTAAATATGATTAGATACCCTTTTGTTCTCATCATTTGATGTTATGAAATTTTAAGTGACGCCGTTAGGCTGCCGAATTTTCATAAGGGATATCTAAAGTTTTCTTTTATTTTAATGTTCATCTCTTTATTTTTCTATCCTCACATCTTCTATCCAAACAATCATGATAACTCTAGTATCATCTATATATTGGAATTATATCATGTCAATGGAATAACCAACATAAATATTCTTACTCACTCCCTTTTTTATAAATGAAATCAGCGTCCATGAGTTTCCAATTTATAGCCTTCATGGACAACGAAGTTTTGTTCTTCAATTTATTCTTTATTACTAGTGATGAAATCATATTTATGGTTGAACTAGACTATAAAATATGTATTATATCATAATTAATATTCATGAACAAGAATATATACATATAATTAAGTTATATGACAAAACTAGTTCATAATAATCCAAATACCACTGAATAATTGAAGTGGTTGTCATCTAATGATTCTTCCTCATTCCATGTAACCAAATGATAAAAATGACCATTACCAATTATTTATGTTCATAAATAATATATAATTTCAATCCTGGAGATTTATAACCTTTACACATGAACTCCATTATTAAATACAAGTGAACCGATTATAAAAATAATGAAAACAAACACCCCGAAACAATGAAATTCAATATAATAACATAGAAATAAGGGTATAAATAAACTAAACAGAATTATTATAAACTAAATACATGTCTAATATTTTCTTAAATAATTTATTAATAATTATAATTTCATATTCCATGAGCTTAATTTCAATATAGGAACACGTTCGGAGTTAAGGTAATGGGTTTCTCATCTCACTTTCATTTCTGTGAGATTTTCATTATTTGCCGCTTAATTCTGGTATGTGGTATATGTGTTCTGCCATTTGATATATAATAACTTGGTTCTATTTATATTAATGTTAATCAATGATTCATTTGTGGTTTATTAAGTTCTGTTCATATGATACGGCCGATTATATTGTTGTAAGGGCCTTTGCCTCGACTACTATTTTGTTCTGAATAACCTTGTATTGTGCACCTAATAATCATTATGTGGTGTACCTACTACCCATTTGAGATCACTTCTCATTTGAAATTATATTTATAATAAATATCCATAATATCATATCATGTATATGTTGTTTTCCAAACCATATACCATTTTACATAGGGTGTTTATTTTGGAAAGTTATTTTAATTATGGAAATATTGATGAATCTATATACTCCACTCTATACTAATATTGAAAAGGAATATTGCTCCTATATATAACCAATTTATAAATAATGGTTTGGACATTCAGTGGAGGGTGGGGCCCGCTATAGCCCCTCGATGCATCGGTAGGTCTCATGAGACAAAACAGTTTGGTGACAAACCCTTCGAGTTTGCTTCCAAAAATCAGACGGGTTTCTACCCATAGAGCTAAACTGTTTTTACTGTATTATGGTTTCATGTTCTAGATACATGACATCCAATTAATAATAATTCTTTTTATTCATTATCAGTTATTATTATCTATGAGGTTTTCACTATGACAAAATCTATGGATGCAGTTTCATTCTCAGTGTATTAATGGCATTGGTTATTCATTTATTCACCATGCCATATTGATTATGTTAGATTGATTGTGATTCACTTAGTATTGTACTCATGATTCCACTATTTTTAACCCTTAATGAGCATTTGAGCTCACCCATTTCATTTTCTACCTTTAATAGTTGATGAAGAGAAGATCTTTTATTGAGTTCCTAGGATGCTGTTTTTAGTTTTTGTTATGTATTGTATTTTGTAAACTTTTCCAATGTAATTTGAGTAACATCAATGTATCTAGTTTTTTCAAGACTACTAAACTGATCGTTCTTTCAGGATTTTCATTCCTTCTAACCATAACAATATCTCAATTAATGCACCAGCTCCAGCCTAGAGAGGTCAGGCTGTTACAATTGGTATCAGAGGAATTTAGTGGAAAACTTGGAAACTAGAGTATGAAATGTATAATAAGGAACAAAACCATAAGGTAGTATATAAGGATTAGCATACAAGAACATCATGGTATTTTGGTAAGGAATATATTATGTGGATATTTTAAGCAATATGTCCCTGTCTGGATATGAGCAGGTAGAGGTGGCTCTGGCATAGATGTATCTAGGGGTAAAACCTGAAAATACCGCTTTGAGCTAGAATCGAATGGGAACTAGTGCATGAAAACGGGCCTTACTGCACTCTTGGTTATGACACTCCTGTGAGATATGCTTAGGATAATTCATATTTTTCATTACAATCCATTATTAAGGATTTAATGTCAATTCTTCCTTAGAGCAACCATGTTTATAAGATTAGCAATGCAAAGAATTTCAATCTATGTTGAGTGCTTTTCTATTTGAGATTCATAAACTAATCTAGTGTATCCCATTATATAGAAATGGCATCTAATAGAATAAGGGGAATAAATACTCATGGTCTAGGTAGGGATCTCCCTACAGAGCAATTCAACACAGTCAACATTGGATGAGATCTGATCATGACCATATTAGGACAACTTACTCAAGTTGTAACGAATAACCATTCATCATTTGTGTTGGATCTTTTCATGCGGCAGAAGCCCCCATATTTCAGCAGGACTACTAATACAGTTGTTGCTGAGTAATGGATCAAGTCCCTTGAAAATATATTCATGGCGTTAAGAGGCAAAGAAAATGAAAAGGTAGTACTGGCAGTATATTTTCTCATGGGCGACGCTGATCAATGGTGGTCCCTAATTCAAAATACCATGGAGGAAGAAGAGATAGGGGATATGTAATGGAGGAATTTTAAGGAAATATTCTTCAAAAAATATTTCCCTCATGAGCAACAAATAAAAATGGACAGGAAGTTTTTTGGATTAAAAAAAAGGGAAGAAGACAATGTTAGAGAGTATGAGGCTACCTTTACATGGCTGGACAGGTATGCCACAGATTACGTACATGACTCGACAGACAAGGTTGATCATTTCTTTTAAAGTCTTAAGACAATTATTCGAAGGGCACTGGCTTCACAATAATTTTCATCATATGATGAAATTGTATCAAGTTCCATCAAAACAGATAAGAAATTTTCTAAATCAAATTTTTTCAAAGGAAATCCAGATAAGAAGCGGCACTCTGATAACAAAGGAAAATGAGAAGCACCAAATAAGAGAAAGGGAAGGAATAGTTTCCCATTATGTGAGAACTGTGGAAGGAATCATCCCAATAAATGATTGAAAGGCATGGGAGTCTGCTATAACTACAGAGAAAAGGGTCATCGATCTGGTGAATGAAAGGGGAAAAAAATTCAATGATATTAAATGCTAAAATTGCAGAGAGATGGGACACTATGAAAATGAGTGTCTTAAGCACCAAGGAAAAATGCCTCAGAAAAATCCAATAGAGAAAGGAAGATCCTATACAATTACAACCGCGGAGTTTGAAGTTCCTAGTGACAAGGTGGAAAATACATTAATTGTTTACTCAAACATAGCCAACACTTTATTTGATTCTGGTTCACCGCATTCATTTATATCCTCTCAGTTTTCCAAGAAAATTAGATATGTCCAATTTGATTTAATAAAGGAGTTGTCAGTCAAAACTCCCATGGGGTGTATCATTGCAACAAATTCATGTCAACTAGTCCCCCTCCAAACACCAAAACGTGCTTTAGTTTCTAACCTTATCATCATACCCATGACTGAATTTGATATAATTATCGGTATTTATTGGTTGTCAAATTATGATGAGAAGATTTATTGAATTAAAACGGAAGTTAATTTTTTTTAAATTGGTGTATAATCTCTTATCTTTAGAGGGGAGACTTCGCCATCTGACTCTTATCTAGAACCACCCCCAGTAGCTCTATTGAATGTAATTCTTGTAGAGGAAGAAAACCCAATATCTATTGGTGAGGAATGAAATATTCAAATTGAATTTGTGCATATAGTGAAAGATTACATTGATTTGTTTCCAGAGGATTAACATGGACATCCTCCAAGGTGGGAAATTGAGTTTTCCATTGAATTAATTCATAGTGCAAGACCTATATCAATGACCCCATATAAAATGGCCATTGTGGAGTTAGTGGAGCTGAAGAAACAACTAGAAGATTTGAGTGACAAAGGATTTATTCGACCTAGTGTTTCTCCATGGGGAGCCCTGGTCTTGTTTGTAAATAAGAAAGATGGATCCATGAGGCTATACATTGATTAGAGAGAAATCAATGTTATTACAATAAAGAATAAGTATCCTCTACCCCGGATTGATGATTTGTTTGACAAAATTCATGGAGTTCAATAATTTTCAAATTTTGACCTTCGATATGGATATCATCATTTGAGTGTAAATAATAAAGACATTCTGAAAACAGCATTTAGAACTAGGTAGGGGCATTACGAGTTCACAGTAATGCCTTTTAGATTGACTAATGCACCCTCTGTCTTCATGGATCTAATGAATAGAATTTTCAAGGAATATCTCAATGATTTGGTAGTGGTATTTATTGATGATATCTTGTTATACTCCAAAATCTACAAAAATCATGAAAATCACTTGCGCATTATCCTGAAGACTCTTAGAAGACATGAATTATATGGGAAGTTTAGCAAGTGTAAATTCTGGCTTCAGGAGATTTCTTTTCAAGGAAATATTGTCTCTAAGGATGGAATCCTAGTTTATCCAACGAAGAAAAATGCAATTCAATATCGGCCCACACCAACAAACATAACTGAGGTACGGAGTTTTATTGTCTTAGCAGGTTATTATCGATGATTCGTGTAGAATTTTGCCTGACTGGATAACCGGCTAACGAAGCTCACACGTAAAGGGGTTAAATTTTTTTGGAAAAAAGTTTTTGAAGAATGTTTCAAAGAACTGAAGATAATATTAGTCAATGCTCCTATATTGACTCTACCAATAGGGAATGACAGGTTTGTTATTTATATTGATGCTTCAAAGAAAGGACTTGGTTGTTTCCTTATGCGAAATGATAAGGTTATTGCTTATGCATCACATCTGCTAAAAATTCCTGATAAAAACTATCCTACCCATGATCTTGAGTTATCCACTCTAATATTTGCTTTGAAGATATGAATACATTATCTTAATGGTGAAAAATGTGAGATTTATACTGATCACAAGAGTTTGATGTATATTCTCACATAAAGAACTCAACATGAAGCAAAGGAGATGACGTGAACTACTCAAGGATTATGATTTCATGATACACTACCACCTAGGGAAGGCATATAAGGTGGAAGATTCTTTGAGAAGAAAGGATCATGGATTTTTTATCAATATGAGAGTTGAAAAGGATCCTATTTTCATGGATCTAGTAAATATGGATATGGGAATAACCATTGAAGGTGAAACATCATTACTTTTTCAAATGGTTTCCAAACCATCTTTACTAGAAAGGATAAAAAGTTCTCAGGCTGATGATGAGGAGTTTCAAAAGAAGATTAAATTTGTGAATGATTGGAGATTAAGTAACTTCGTATATGAAGATGGAATTTTGAAATTTGGGAAGAGACTTTGTGTTCCCAATATACCTGATCTAGAAAATTAATTGTTGGATGATTCTCAAAGTTCCAATTTCTATATACACCCTGATAGCACTAAGATGTATAGATATTTGAAAGAACATTTTTGGTGGGACAACATGAAGAGGGAGATTGTGGATTTTCTGTCAAGATGTATGGTTTTTCAACAAGTGAAATCTGGAAGGCAACATCCTGGAGGAGTATTGAAACCTCTTCCCATACCTAAGTGGAAATGGGATAATATCACGATGTATTTTTTCATGGGACTACCAAAGTCTCCTAGAAGGAATGATGTAATATGGTTCATTGTTGATCGTCTTACCAAGTCAGTGAACTTTCTTTCTATAAGATAAGATCTGCCACTTGAACGTCTAGCATGACTATATATTAGTGAAGTTGTGAGACTTCATGTAGTACCCCTATTGATTGTTTCTAATCATTATCAACATTTTACATCAAGATTCTAGAAAATTTTTCAAAAGGCCCTAGATACTGATCTTCGTTTGAGCACTAACTACCACCCAAAAACTGATGGACAATCATAACGGACTATTAAAACATTGGAAGACATGTTGCGGTATTTTCACTTGATTTTCAAGGAATGTGGGATTAGTATTTACCTTACATAGAATTTTTATAAAAAAATAGCTTCTATTCAAGTACTCAGATGGAAGCATATGAAGCATTGTATAGAAGGATATGTCATACACCAAATTGTTGGGATGATGTTGGTGAAAGAAAGATCGTAGGCCCAGAACTTGTTGAAGAAACAATGGAGAAGGTGAAGATTATCCAGAACCATATCAAAATAGCTCAAAGTAGGCAAAAGGGTTTTGCATATAACCGAAGGAAGGATTTGGATTTTCAAGAAGGTGATCACATTTTCATAATGGTATCTCCATGGAAGGGTATTATGCAATTCGTTAAGAAGGGAAAATTAAGTCCTAGGTACATTGGACCTTTTGATGTTTTGGACTGAATTCGAGCCATAACTTACCGTTTGGCAGTGCCGCCAAGTCTCTCCAAGGTTCACAATGTGTTCCACGTGTCAATGTTAAGAAAGTACATTCCAGACCCAACACATGTACTCACTTATAAAGATGTAGAACTTGAGCCAGTTATATCTTATTGTGAAGATATTATCAAGATTCTTGATACTAGAGAACAAGTATTGAGAAATCGGATGACTCGCCTGGTAAAGGTTCTATGGAGGAACCATAAGATGGAGGAAGCAACATGGGAGCCTGAGGAGCTTATGTTAAATACATACACGAATCTTTGTAGGTAATATTTTTTGAATTTCTGGGATGAAATGTTTTTAAGTAGGGGAGAATGTAACACCCTAAGGTTTTGAAAATAAATATAGAATTCAATTTTATAATCTAGATATTAAACACAACTCTGACTCTTCTATGTGTTTGAATGTTGGAAAATGGTTATCTAGAGTTGTGTTCAATATGTCATTTAGAGTCTGATAGAACAAACTTGATTTTTGGTGAATAGTATCATACCCTTATGAATAGTAATATGAATAGTAAAATGACCCTTATGAATAGTAAATAATAATATTATTTTATTTTCTTATGTAAATAAGATAATGAGATCTTAATTAGTTTTTCAATGAGAAATAAAACTAATTGCACTTTAAGATTGTTTTTTTTTGAATTAACTATGACCATATTTAAAAATTAAATTAATAATATTTAAAAATTTACTTTTGAAAAATGTATTTCACTTTTGAATTCTACACATCGAAAAATTGTAGGGGTGAATTTTTGGGATTTTTCTAAAATATATGAATTTTTATGAATAGTAAAATTACCGTTTTCTGTTTTCGGTAGTTTAATGACATCATAATGATATAATAATTAAATATAAAAGTATGGTCGACTTTTTTATAGTAAAATATGTCATGAGGTGTCCCAATGGCTAAAAATATGGGAAAATACCATGGGAAAGCCCATGGTTTGGCAAAAACCACTAATGAGGTGTCCCTTAGAAATTATTAAAAATTACCTCTTATTTTCTACAAATACCCACTCATCCATTCGTTTTAATTCATTCAAAATCTCTCATACTCTAAGCTCTGGTGGGTTTAACTCTAAATGAGTCCTCCCAAGGTGTCCCTAATCCCCCAAGGTCCCATCCTTCGTGATCTAGGAGTTATTCTACAAGGTAAGGGAATCCTTCATTCTCTTCTTTAAGTCGACACTTCTTTTATGTTACATATTTGAAATTCCTTTCTCATATGATGGTGTTTGATTTTATTTATTATTCCTAATTTACTTTTTATTTCAATATGAGGAGATACCCTTTTGTTCTCATCATTTTATTTTATGAAATTTTAAGTGACGCCATTAGGATGCCGATTTTTTATAAGGGATCTCTTAAATTTACTTTTATTTTCAAGTTCATCTCTTTATTTTTATCTCCTTATATCCTCTGTCCAAATTATCATGATAACTCCAGTATCATATATATACTAAAATTATATCATGTTAATTGAATAACCATCATAAATATTCTTACTCCGTCCCTTTTTTTATAAACGAAATCAACGTCCATGAGGTTCCAATTTATTGACTTCGTGGACAACGAAGTTTCGTTCTTCAGTTTCTTCTTTATTACTGGTCATGAAACCATATATATGGTTTAACTAGACTATAATATATGTATAATAACAAAATTAATATTCATGAACAGGAATATATACATATAATTATGTTATATGACAAAACTAGTTCATAATAATCCAAATACAGCCGAATAATCGAAGTGGTTGTCATATAATGATTCTTCCTCATTCCATGTAACCAAATGATATAAATGACCATTAAAAATTATTTATGTTCATAAATAATATATAATTCCAATCCTGGAGATTTATAACATTTCCACATGAACTCCATTAATTAAAAACAAGTGAATCGATTATAAAAATAATAAAAACAACCACCGCAGAACAGTGAAATTCAATATAATAACTTAGAAATAAGGGTATAAGTAAACTAAAATGAATTATGATAAACTAAATATATGTCTAATAGTTTCCTAAATAATTTATTAATAAGTATAATTTCATATTCTCGGAGCTTAATTTTAGGAGAGGATCACGTTCAGAGTTAAGGTAAGGGGTTTCTCATCTCACTTTCATTTCTATGATATTTTCATTATTCGCCACTTAATTATTGCATGTGGTATATGTGCTCTTCCATTTGATATATAATAACATGATTATATTTATATTCATGTTAATCAATGATTAATTTGAGTTTTATTAAGTTCTGGTCATATGATTCGACCGATTACATTGTTGTAAGGGCCTTTGTCTCAACTACTATTTTGTTGTTACTGACCTTGTATTGTGCACCTAATAATCCTTATGTGGTTTACCTACTGCCCATTTGAGATCAATTTTAATTTGAAATTATATTGATAATAAATATCCATAATCTCATATCATGGATATGTTTTTGTCTAAACCGTATACCATTTTACATACGGTGTTTATTTTGAAAAGTTAATTTAATTATCGAAATATTGATGAATCTGTATGCTCTACTCTATACGGATATTGAAGAGGCATATTTATCTTGTATTGAATAAATGTATAAATAATTATTTGGACATGCAGTGGTGGGTGGGGCCCTCTATAGCCCCTCGATTCATCAGTAGGTCTCATGAGACAAAACAATTTGGCGATAAGCCCTTCGAGTTTGTTTCCAAAAATTAGACATGTTTCTACCCATAGTGCAAAACCTTTTTTACGGTATTATGGTTTCATGTGCCAGATACATGATGTCCAATTAATAATAATTATCTTTATTCATTATCAGTTATTATTATCCATGAAGTTTTCACTATGAAAAAATCTATGGATGAAATTTCATTCTCAGTTTATTAATGGAATTTGTTATTCATTTATTAACTATGATATATTGATTATATCAGATTGATTGTGATTCACTTATTATTGTACTCTAGATTCCACTATTTCTAACCCTTACTGAGCATTTTAGCTCACCCTTTTCAATGTCTACCTTCAACAGGCGATGAAGAGAAGATCTTTTATTGAGTTCCTGGGGATGCCGTTTTTAGTTTTGGTTATGTATTATATTTTGTAAACTTTTCGAATGTAGTTTGAGTTACATACATGTATATAGTTTCTTCAAGACTACTAAACTGATCGTTCCTTCCAGATTTTCATTCCTTCTAACCATGTCAATATCACAAGTAATGAACCGGCTTCATCCTAGAGGGGTCGGGGTGTTACACAATACAAAAAAGAAATATAGTTTGAATTGGTTCATTCATACATCTATAGTCTATCCTTACCAAGAAATTAATTTATGTTGAAGTCTTCAAGAACAACCTGATAATTATTTCTCAACTTTGTAATGGTGGTCATTCTGTTGATTTTTTAAATTATACATGCTTAGTTTTTAAGGACAAATGTATCTATTTTAAGTCAACCATAATAGACAATGTTTGCACATTAGATCTTCATTCATTATGTACATAAAATATAAATTTCTTAAATGTTGAAAGTGATGAATCATGGATTTTTCATTAAAGGTATGGACACTAAAATGTTCACTACTTGAGGAAACTATCTAAAAATCATTTTATTTTCAACTATCCTGATCTTAGAGTGGATAGAAATAAACTATTTGATGCATGGCAAATAAAAAACAACATAAGGTTTCTTGATCATATTTTTTTCTATGTCAATCTTTATATTTATTATCTTATTGTACTGATATTTAAATATTTCATTACGACCTCACCTTACTACCAAAACTATGTTCTATTAACTGATATCTATTTATAATATAAAATTTTTTCCTTCATACACTTATTTTTTGATATTACAAAAAGGGGGAGAAGAAAAAGAAAATACAAAAAATAACTTGTATTTTAAAATCATTTCTTATTTCAAAAGGAGAGAATATTATTTTAGAAGAAAAGAAATAGAAATTCCTTTCTAAAAATTTAAAATATTTTATAAGAAATTTTTTTCTATCCATTGTCATGGGTTTTGTGATCATCAAAAAGGGGAATATTGTTGTAAAGTGTATTGTTCTAATACATCGTAGCTTTATGTGTTTTGATGATTCACAAAATCCCAAATTCTAATGACCCCTCCTATGATTTAATTACAAATAGTTTCAAGAGGAGGTTGTTGGATGGGTACTCAAACTAATTTGGATCTTTTGTATGGACCTCAAAAAGTACTCCTTCAATGATATAATTCATAACAATAAATGGAAGGTCAGCAGAGATTCTGATCTCAATTACTGGAGCACTTGCGGGTTAGATCAACCTATCAGGGATAGGCTGTTCATTCCTAATAAAAGAATGAAAATGAGAATTGGTGGGTTCATTACAAAACATTAAATCCTTGACTTTTTTGACATGTGGGTTGTGAGGTATCTTCAACAATATAGCTTCATGGACATTGAAACTTTGGTTTGGAAGCCAAATTACAATGGGCTTCTCAGTACCAAATATCATTATAGAATGAATGATGATAGCGTAACCATGATTCATTCATGGATATCCATATTGGAGGAAAATTTTATCAAACGTTTTAGGTACAATATATTATGGAGAGTTTGGATAAACAAATTACCAACTCATGATCAAATGAGAAGGGTTGGATAATTTATTATCTAAACATTCCATATTTTCTATGAGCTGAATAAAATATCCAACACTTGTTCATTAATGGTACTTATGTACAGGAGATATGGATCTATGTTTATCACATATTTGGACTCATTATTGAGGCAGGATATCATCTTGATGATCTAATGAACTCTCTCAGTTATACTAAGAAGAGTGAGAAGCTCCAGAACTCACTTCTTGTAGGGGTGGCCTCCATTGTTTCCCTGATCTCGAAGGCCCACAATGAGAAGTTGTTTCAAAATGTGGAACCAACCATTCACATTGGATTGGCTGTCCTTCATGGTGATGAACATTCTTCTACAAGATTATAGAAAGGCTCTATGCATAGTTACATCCAAGACCTGAGAATTCTCAAACTCCTTAGTGTTACAGGCAGACTGAAAAAACCACTGGTTCACAAATCAGTGATATGGATTCCTCTAATTGTTCTATAGATAAAAGATAATTTTGATGGTGTGGCCTTCAACATGACAGGGACTTCATGATGTGGGATTATTTTTTCACATATCATGGATTCCTCATGGGATGCTTCCGTAATTACATTGGTATTGGAACAGCTTATGGAGAGGAACTTTGGGCGATGATCTATGCTGTCAAGATTGTTTTCCAACATCTGTGGATTAATCTTTTGATTGAATCAGACTCTGCAAATTCTATCACGGACCTTAAAGAAAGAACTAGGAATGTACCATGGAATCTTCTACCCCATTGGATTGAATAAATAAAGTATTCCATATCTCTTATGCTTATTGTTTCTCATGCATATAGAGAAGTGAATCAGGTGGTGGATGAATTATTAGACAAGAAAATTATTGAGGTAAAAATGATGTGTAGTTATAGAGATAGTAACTACTACATTGCACTTGTGAATGATGACATTCAAGGTGTTATTCATTCATGTCTTTTTAATCTCCCTTGTAATTCCTAACCTTGTTTGTATTTCTTTTTAATTAATAATTTCTGAGGATCAGCTTTGTCTAGATCCTGGATCTTATGGGTATTGATAATTCATTTCAAACATTTTTAGTACGTCAAAATAATATTATCTGTTTAGGAAAATATTTTACTTCACAAGACGTACCATGAATAGAAAAATTCATAGAATGAGAAAATCTCTAACATCGCGTTCACAAAAAAAAATCTATATTTGGTAATAGTGGATACATACTCTCTATTTTCTATCGTATCAAGATATCTACATGCCTCATTTGACCATTAGAGTTATCATGTTCTCAAGTTTGAACACCATATATAAGTAATTATTATCAACAAAACAAACAAGATGAATCTGAATAGAATAAAAAGAATCAAGTAAGGTTGTGTTGCCCTTGTCTAACAATAGAGATTTTTTCATACTGAAAATCAAGACGTCTAGAGAAAATATTATCCACTCCATTAGTTTCACTAAATATTATCCTTATATACCCTTCATGTTTATCTTTTATTAGGATTAATCTTTTTCTACTGTCAGTTTCTTTTTGCAACTGTGTGTTTCAAACATTTCTCAAATGTTATATCTCAATAAACTTAGTTTGCACTTAGTGTAATAGTGTGAAAGACCGTGGATCGGTCTTTTAAAGGGAAATTCTGGTTGAAAGATCTTGGAAATTTTTACTAAGTGATGGATGCTTGTACTCAGCTAGGAACCCACAGTAAAAGGGTAGTTTAATTAAAATTATCAAGCTTGTGGAGTAGATTTTTGGAAGAGTAGACGAGGGGATTTTTTTTCCCTGAACCAGAGTATATTTATATGTTCGATTTACATTATGAATATTATCATTTCTGCAGCATATACTCTAATGGGAGAAAATTAAACATACAAACCTTGAAGAGGGTGGTTATGTATTTCTGAAAAAACTTTTACTAACTCAATTTTAACCCTCTTGAGTCATCTTTCCAATAATTATCTTGGATAATAATAACATGGATGCTTATAATGATGGGTTTAATTATTAAAAATTTTATTTATGATATTTTATTATCTAAACGTGAATTATTAATTACATTTCTTTAATTACATAATTTTAAAACTGTAAACAATGTTCATGTGTATGTACAACCTACCGTCTCTATGGACTGTTTAATTCAGTTTTATAATAATACTATTTATGGATGACTATATATATATATATAATGAATATATATGATATTAATGTCATTTATAAAAATTTTTAGATAATGGAACAATAATAAATGTATAAATACTCATACCGTTAAACTAAAACATGTGTGGAAATCCAAGAAACTATCAACCAAAATAGTGATTTTAATAATAAATTGATAATAAATGGGTGATAAGATATTATAATTAAATTAGATATGGTATTATATATATTAATATGGTTTTAGAATAAATTTATAATAAATATATATTTATTATACCAGAGTTTCAAGCACATATAAAGAAATATAATACTTGAGGTATGTGATTTATATTTCAATAAAATTTTAATTTTTATTATTTATGCACGAATTTCCATTAAAGGATTTTATATGATCCTTATCTCATAAACCACTTTCATTTTCTTCCCCTCCTGTTATTTCTATATAAAACATGTTTCCTTTATTTTTCCTCCTTTTATGTACTCAAGAGAATATAAGAATTTTTTTATAGAAAAACAATTATATTTATCTCTTTTGTCAAAAATACATTTTCTTCAATATTTATATTTTCTAAAAAACCAAAATGAATTTAATATTATCCTATGGTAATTTAATGTCATTTTTAACATTGATTTACTCTTTAAATAATAGTTTAAAATGAATATTATTATTATTTTATGAAAAAAAATTGATTTTATTAAAATAGTGTGAAATTAATGTTTTCTTTTAACTTATATAGAATCAATAGGATTTCACACTATTTGACCACTCAATTATTTGAAGCTTTAATTAAAATTTCCTACAATTATTTTCAAAAAATTATTTAATATTTGATATTTTTACATTTTAAATAAATTATTTCAATGTGGAAGGGGTATCTTCCAAAAGAAATATTCCAAGTGGTATTTTAAAGGTATTTTTCATCTATGATGATGTCATCTGATGTCACATATGATTTACTAGTGAAATAATCTAATGATACCAACTTCATTATTTCTATATATGGTATATTATTATGATAAATATATTCTTATGAAACTAATTTATTTTCCATGGGAAATGCTATGATGAAATTATGAAGTGATTATAAAACCCATTACATTTAGATATGTTATGCATTGATAAAATGTTTATGAAACCTATTTATTTTACATGGGTTACACTATGATGAAATGTTTATGAAATCCATATACTTTTTATGGGTTATGATAAGATAACTATTTTATGATATTTTTGAACCCATATGTGTGATTTTCATTATGTGATTGGTGTTCCTAGGATTATATATCCATTCCATACATTAGGTATAGAAGGATATATCATGATAAAAATAGGTCTTGAATGGGTAGTGAACCAAAATTAGTACATGAATCTATCCTCAATGATAGTATTGAGAGTGACCCTTAACTAATAAAATAGGATAGGGAGTGAACCTATGCAGCTTTTATAGTCTTGGTAGTGAGCCTTTACTACTATGAAAATTATTTTCTTATCTTCTATTTATTCTAAAATATATATATCTTATGCCAATGTTATGCTCTCACGGATCATGAACGTTGATTTATTATGATTCATGTATTATGAATATCAATGTTTTTTTCCATGATTAAATATTATGATCTATGATATACTGGGTATAGATATTCAAATGTTAAGCTCATGTTCTTATACACGTATACTCATGCTATGTTTAAGTGATCACTGAAAACTTCCATATTAACCCTTATTGAGCATCTAGGCTTACAAATTATTATGTTTACATTCCCCATGTTATGAATATTGATTTTATGTTTGGTATATCTATGAAGGGTACAATATTGGATGATAATTTTGGGAGATTATGAATATCCTTATTTAAATAAGACGAATATGTATCTATTCCCCAAAGAACCTAATCCTCTACTGTCCTTAGTTGAGTATTTTTGGCATTTGTTGAATATTTATCTATTAAGAAGAAATATCTTTGTATAAAAATGTTGGGTTTATATAATTCCACTAACATTATTGGTATGAATATCTATATAGTCATATAACTGATGCTTCTTATGAGGATTCTGAACACATATATTGGTAAAGTGGTAAATCGATTTAGAATAGGGAACTTCCTAAATGGGTCTTCACCATTATTTCATAAAATTAATATTAGGATGATTTAGGTTACATAAAATGAGTTATAAATGATACATAAGATTTCTTATATGACCACTATAGTGACTATCATGTATTTGATGTTGTGTACTTGAGCTGGTGTATCTTATTATTTGATCATAACAAGTAGATACCAATCCAATCTGAGAAAGAGTCACTAGATTGTTCTGAAGAACGTTTTTAAGTACGTGCATACTAAGGTAATGTTCATGGTAACTTGATGATATGATGAGATCTATGTATTGGTTACACAGATACTAGTTTCCAATCCAAAAAAATATGAATTCTTATCTTAATCAACATTCATGTTTTCCTGTACTGTTGAGCTATATGTTTGAAGAGTTTGAAATAAGACACCATAGAGGACTTGAAATTATAAAGAGAGTACATTACTAAATATTTTTATAGGAATGATTGTGACACCAAAATATTTTATTGTATTTATATTTTTCATTTTAATATCATTGACATCTTATGTTTCACACTAGACTAGGCTTAAAAAAATAGCATATAATTAAATATCATTATTTTAAAATGACTATTATAACATAGTCGTTAAATTTGAAGTAATGAATAGTATTAACCAAATTATTAAATTTATATATTATATATTTAATAAAATGTTTTCAAATTCATCCAAATTATTTTATAGACATGATATACGAATGAATTCAATTTTATACATTAAAAAGATATATTTTTCAAAAGGAACTTTTACCGCCTTTTAATGGAGTACTTGATTTAAAACTATATTTTTACACTTTTATAAATTATATTAAACAAAATAAACTTCATTTTTAAAAGATTAATGAAAAAATTATAATAGTGTAAAATTTTAGTAATTTTTTTAAAAAAATTAGTGAATAGTAAAAATTACAATTTTTATTAAACTGTCAATTTTGTTATATTAAATTTATTTATATGATTTGAATTATATAAAATCTATTTAATTATAAAAAACATTTTTATCACATAAATTAAAATATAATATATTTACATCCTAGCATAAGTAAAATGTTTTTTAAAAAATAAAAATTAAGTATTAGTATTTTTTGAGACATAAAAGTTTATTTAAAATTTTATAATTAATACTATTATTTATTGAAAATAAAAAAAATATTCATATATTAATATTTATTTCTTATGATTACAATATAATTTTATGAAACCTTAATTAATTTTTTAAAGTCTCATAAAATCAGTTATGATTTTAAAATCGGTATTTTACGAATAAATGAAAATTTTAATTAAAAATTAAATTTATCATATTTAGAAAATTATCTACGAAAACTGAATCTTATTTTAGAAATATGAACATTCAAAAATTTTAAAGGGTGAATTTTTATTATTTTTTTAAAATAATTGAATTTTTTTAAATACTGAACTGCAGTAATTTACGGTATATATACATTATAAGTTAAATAAACTATTTCTTGACACATTGATTATGTAAGAACCAAAATCTAGATCTCTAATTATCTATTTATTTAATTTATTCATGGTAATCAAAACTAATCATAGTATTGAGACAAAATAACAAACTAATGAAAAAAATAATAAAAAACACCTCCCTCTTCCACTATAAATACCACCTCTCACCACCCCTTCTTCTCACACCTCCAAAGCCCTGAAGCTTGTCAGATTTCATCCCAATACCTCTCCAAAACCTCTCCCTAAATTTATATTCCTTATTTCTTCAACCAAAAAACCACTTTAAAGTTTCTTAAGGAGGTTCTCAAGGAGAGGAATTCAAGAGGTAAAATGCCCATTCATTATTTTAATTTTCTTTCATTTTCTTTTATTTTCTTATCATTTACTTAGCTAATATATTGAAAATGATTGATAACTACATTATATTATAGATAATATAATATTATTATTTTAATGGAATATAAACCATCAATTCTCTTCTCTTACCCTTTTAATTCTAAAAATGAAAGCATTATCTGAGGGATGTCGATTTATCACCTTCACGGAAGACGAGTTTCCGTTTTTCAATTTTTCCTTCAAGTTTGGTGATAAAAACATTTTTATTGTTAAAATAGACTTTAATATATGAAATAAAACATATTTAATGTTCTATATCTAGAATGTATACATAATAATAATACATAAGACAAAACTAGTTCATAATGATCGAAAAAATGCTAAAATAATATGAGTGGTTATCATTAAGACTTTATATAATTAATCATCCTCATATCTATAAACAAAATGATATATAAGACCATTAATTATAATTTATGATCATTATTAACATATAATTTATTTTCTAGATAACTATATTTATTTCACATGATCTTTCTTACATGAATACAAGTGAACCAATCATGAAACCCAAGGAAACAAACACTCCAGAAAGACACAATTGAATCGCATAACTCATCAAAAATGCAATAAATGAACTTGATAAAATTATAATAAATAAAATATATGTTTAATAGGTTTTTAATTAAATTATTAATGAATCTAATTTCATTATATAAGACATTAAGTGCAAGTGAAGAACACTTTCAAACATAATGTAAGGATTTTCTCATCTCACTTCTATTTTTGTGAGATGTGCCTCAATCACCACTACTTATTTTGAGTGGTGTATCTATACTTACATTTTGTTTATCATATAACAAGTATCTTAATCTTAATTTAATTCAATTTTTTGTTGTATTAACGTTAATTTTATAGGTAATATGATTCAATTATTTGCAAAGTGGTAAGGGATTCTCCCCAAACCTCTAGTTTTTTCTTCAGGTTACGTTGTCTCTCTATTTACCCCAATGTAATTCCTAATTATTTTTATATACATATTAATTTTTTTTGAATATGTTCCAAAATCATATTTCCAGGTCATTTAATCTTTCTTTGATTGGTAAATACATGTTTTACAAGGTTTCTTTTTTAATTATTTTCGATAAGCAAGCCCAAAAAGGGAACTTCCCAATTTCTTACCCATTTTCAAGTACACTACATAATATATTTTAATCCACTAATATTTTTATAAAATAACAATTTTTATCATGAAATATATCATAGTTAATTTATATTATTATGTAAATAATTATGTCTTTTCCCTCTTTAAAGGCTCATTTATATTTTCCTTTAATTTTCACTAAAGTGGATCATTTATAATGTTTCTTAAACACTATTTTTACATGTTTTAACTTGAGTTTAAAAACATCAGTATGAATATTATTTTAATATTAATTAGATATAATTTCATTCCATTTTTCTTTCTGGGATATACATGTTTACAAACTGGGTTTTATGAAAAATACAAATGATTTTCCAAAAGAGATATTCTTTCCAAAGTAAAATAGTATTTCTATTAAGAATATATCATTGATTTTATTAGAGTATTTTCATATATTTAAATACCCTATGTTTAATCATACTTTTAATTTATATTTATCTATTATGTTACCATTTTCCATAATTTATGGTTGATGATTATTTTGACAGGGGATATACTGTCTTGATAACATTCTCTATATTACTATGCGCATTTTATGATTATTTTAAATAATTTGTGATATTATTTATATTTCATATAGTAGTTTCAATAAGAATGTATATATTTATTACGTTCCAAAACTTTCTTAGGAAAAATTCATTGGACTTATTAAGTGGCGGGTGGGGCTTATTATAGCCCCTCAATGCAACTGTATGTCTCATGAGACAAACAAGACCGTGTTTTTACCAATTTATGAATGGTGTCTTGGGAAAATATATGATGCTATATTTATGATGTACTATATTATGAATTCCATAGTTATGATATTATTAATTTATATTCCATGTGATTATTTGACTAATATAATATACATGTTCATGTTTATTTCTCATGTGATTATTTATGGAATTTTTTAATCATCTATTATTCCATATATATTATTCAAATGATTATGTTTAAATGGAATTTGTTTTTAGTTATTCACCATGTATTATGGTTTATGTTTATTTATGATATCTTCCGCTATATTTTTTACCCTTACTGAGCATCTAATATCCCAACTTTCTTATGTTTTACCTTTTCCCAGGGTGAAAATATGTATATTATGAATGACTTGAAAGGATGGTCTAAGAGTTTATGGGTGTTTTCAATGGAGTTGATTTATTTTTTTATTTTTTTAAATTATTTAAAAATTATGTTTGTATATGGTTTTGAAAATATACTAAACTATTTTTTCCTTTGGGATGTGATCACTTGTTCATAGTACTAATGTTACCAAGTGAGGCATTAGCTCTGGGCTACTTGGTTTGGGGTCATTATAGTTGGTATAAAGGAATGTTTTGTAGAAACATTGGAAACTAGATTTAGAATAAAATTATTAGGTAACATAACCCTATAATATAATTTGAATATAATAATATAATAACATCCAAGAATTTTGGTAATGTGTATATTTTTTCGGTCTTCCTAGAAATACATCCTTGTGGTGATATTATAATTAGAAGTTTTTCTAGAACAGATGTACCTAAAGGAAACAACTCTAATAATGTGTTTCGGGCCTGACACGACATGTCTTAGTACACCAAAATGGGCTTTAATGTGCACCTAGTTCAAAAATCCCAAGATATATGCTTATGATAATTCAAATTTTATTTATAAACCAATATGGGGAATTTAAAATAAAAAATGCCCCAAAATAACCATGCATATGATTATGAGATTAGCTATGCATAAACTGAAAATTTATTTTAAGTATTTTTCCAGTTAAAAATTATGAATTATATTTCCTAACATAATTTATTATATTAAATTTTTTAGAAATGGCTCTTAGTGGAAAGAATGGAAACCATATCAACACATGTATTACACAAAGAGATTTTCCTCTTATGCAAGCTAATGATGCTGGAGCTGAAGATAGAGATAGAGATAAACAAATCATAACTATATTGGGACAATTGACTCATGTTATGATTAATATCATTTACCTTATGGAGTAGCATAATCCAAAAAATGTTGTAATAATGTTATACCACTTTATGCAACAATATCCTCTATCATTTAATGGGACTACAATTCAATTTGTTGCTATGAAATGGATATGTTCCATATAGAAGATAATTATCACCATATGAAGAAATGAAAGGGATAATATTATCATGTGAAATTATCATCTCTCAGGATATGTTGATCAATGGTGTTCATTGATTAAAAAACCAAGGAGGAAGAAAATGTGAATATGGAATAGAAGGATTTTAAGGAAATTTTCTTGGAGAAATATTTCCCTCTGGGATAGTGAATGGATATG
Organism: Viscum album; assembly: GCA_963277665.1. Classification (NCBI taxonomy): domain Eukaryota; kingdom Viridiplantae; phylum Streptophyta; class Magnoliopsida; order Santalales; family Viscaceae; genus Viscum; species Viscum album. The sequence continues at coordinate 1,702,638,111 of OY728143.1, read as the reverse complement.
GAAAGATAATTATTCAGACTGAGATGTAAAGAGGATAAAAATGTTTCTATGTATGAATCAAACTTTATATAATTAGAAAGGCATGATATAGATTATGAATGTAATTAAAAGAGAAATATTGATAAATTGATTGATGGGTTAAAATCATTCTTATGAAGGGAACTAATTTTCAACACTTTCTCATCATATAAGAATATCGGCTAATGTTCTATTAAGACAAAGAAAGAATATTATATGTATTATTACTTTGAGTGAAATAAAGTTATAATATAATGGTATATAAAGTGATGGATAAAGGGAAAATGGGAAAGAATTATTTTCTCACCTGTGATAATTAGGGGAAGAAACACCTCAGTACATACTTAAAGTGAATGGGATTTTGCTACAAATGTGGAGAGAAAGGTCACCAAGCCTGTGATTTCATGGAAATAAAAGAAGTTTCCTATGTTAAATGTTTCAATTATAAGAATATGGGGCACTATGAAAATGAATGTCTCACACGTCAAGGTAATATAGCTCAGAAGAAGAAATTGTATCTAGGACAAGATTATACTGTTACTATGGAAAATGTGAAATAATTTATTTATTTGTGTTTTTGGATTCATGAATTATGTTATGTTATTCTGGATATAAGAATATATATATATATATATACAAGGATTTTATTTTAATACTTCTTCATTAAGCATCTAAAATCATTTGTTGAATAATACCAAGAAAAGTGAATCATTTGAAGGTTAATCTATTGGAAACCCATGATTGGGGGAAGATAATCCTTAATATGTGCTTGATGATGAGATAATAATGATAAATAAGAATTTTATGGGATAATATTGGGGACCATGATGGTTGTTAGTGATTTGATGGTTTGTATTGTCTTTACTGGTTTTGTTATATGTTTGTATCCTAAAAATTTATTCAGCAACCTGAGATTATACTTTTTGAAGTATGAATGTTTCATTATGGTTAAAGGTGATAAAGGTATTCATATATTTGGTATATAAAAATAAGATATACATTATGTTTTTTTGGGGAAATCTTATGTTAATAAACTTTTCTTCTAAATATTTGGTTTTTGAATTTGGATAGACATATATTAGATGGGTCTAAAGGTTAACTACTAATGTAATGGATTAAGGATATTAATGTATGATTTATCATACTAAATATCATTCTCTATCCTTTTTGGTTTTATTAAAAATTTTAAGTTCAAAGGAATTACTTATGGATCATTTGATCAAATTACTTTAGGAATAAACATTTCATCATGAATATCCTTATTTGGGTTTAAGAAATAAAGCAAAAAGATTGAAACACAAAAAAAGATGAGATTATGAAACGGAAAGGATTAATGTATTTTTTTCAAGTTATTATTTGGATATTAAAAGAAGATCTCAAATACAGAAAAAGGATTTTGAAAAAAGACATTATCATTTTAATTTTCTTTTTGAGAAATCAATGGTCTTTTAGCTGATCACAATATTTATGGTTTTGTGATGGAAAAAATTCTAAAATTCATGTTCTATATAACTCTCCATAAGAACTTGATAGTTATATTTCTCTTCCATGTCCATGATATTGCATTCCACTAGTGGTTTCCAACTTCAAATCCCAGTTTTTTTGTGACCTTCACATTACCCTTTCCATATTATGAAGAGGATATTTTATTAATTACATTTTCGATGTGATTTTCATATAAATGAATTTTGAAGTACAACCCATTAATTTTTGAAGTAAAATTTCAAATTTAAAGGACACAATTTATTGAAGGTGGGGAGAATTTAACACGATAACATTTTATGGTATGTCACTTTTTTAATTTAATTTTTTCAATAGCATACGTTTCACACAACACCAAACTTAAACAAATAATGGTATAAAATTAAATAACATTATTTTAAAACAGTCATTATAACCTTGATATTAAATTATTTTTAATGGCTAGTATTAACCTAATTATGAAATTTATATATTATATTTTAAATCAAATGTTTTTACATTCATATAAATTATTTTATAGGCAAAAGATTAGAATGAATCCAATTTTACGCATTAAAGGGATATATTTTTCTAGAGTTAGTTTTACCTCCTTTTAATGGTGCACTTGATTTAAAAATAAACTTTGACACTTTTAAAAATTATTTTCAAAGATATAAACTTCTTTTTTAAAAGTGGAATGACAGAATTAGCTTAGGGTGAAATTTTTCTTTTTTTTCTTCTAAAAGTATTTATTTTCCAGTGAATAGAGAAAATACTAATTTTTATTAAACTATCAATTTAATTACATTAAAATTATATTTATGATTTGAACTAGATCTAAAATATGAAATTATAAATACAATTTAGGTATCCCATAAATGAAAATATAATAATAGTTATATCATGGAATAAATAAATAATTATTTTGAAAAATATAAATTTAGTACTAATATTTTTATGATACGTAAATATTTATTTAGAATTTTATAATTAATATAATTTTTACATAAAAAATCATAAGATAAATTAGTAAATTAATAATTTTTTATCATAGTGAAATATGGTAATTTAAAGTATATATACATTATAAATTAAATATAATATTTAAAGAGTAATTTATGATGTACACACCATAATCTAGAACTATAATTCTATGTTTAATATTTTTATTTATGTAAATCAAAACTATTCATAGTCTTGAGCGAAAATAATAAAGCACCGAATAAAATAATAAAAAAACACCTCTATCTTCCCCAATAAATACCACCTCTCACCACCACTTCTCCTCACACCTCCAAAGCCTTAGATATTGTCCAATTTCTTCCCAATACATCTCCCAATACTATCCCCCACTTTATAGACCTTCAATTATCACCCAAAATACCATTTCAAATTTCATTAAGGAGGTTCTCAATTAGAGGAATTCAAGAGGAAATATCTCATTTACTTCTTTTAATTTTCACTCATTTTTTTTATTATCTTATCCTTTACTTAAGTCTTATTTTGAAACATTAATGATAACTACAATATATTATATATACTTTAATTTTATTCTATTAATATAATATAAACCATCATTTCTCTTCTTTCCCCTTTTTATTATAAACTGAAAATATCATCCATGAGGTGCCGATTTACCGTCTTCGTGGATGACGAATTTTCATTTATGAATTCTACCTTCAAGGATGATTATATACCAATTTTATGGCTTAAAATAACTTTAATATATGTAATAAAACATATTTAATGTTGTTTAAATATGATATATACATTATATTAATTCCTAAGACAAAACTAGTTTGTGATGATCGAGAAAACAACAAATTAATCAAAATGGTTATCATTAACGCTTTATCTAATGAATCATCCACATATTTGGAAAAAATGATACATATATATATATAATACCCTTAAATATCATTTATTTTCATTAATAACATATAATATCAATATTTTATAACTACTCATGATTCACATGATCTTTTGTACATGTATACAAGTGGGCCAATCATGAAAACCAAGGAAACGAACACTCCAGAATGATGAAATTTAATATCATAACTCATAAAAAACATAAATTAAATTATTAAAATTATAATAAATAAAATAAATGTTGAATATGTTATTAATTAAATTAATAAATAATATAATTTTATTATCCAAGACATTAAGCGCAAGTGAAAAACACTTTCAGAGATAAGGTAAGGGATTTCGCATCTCACTTTTATTTCTATGAGATATGACTTATTCAGAAAAATTTCTCAAGTTTGGTGTATGTATACTAACGTTTTATGTATAATATCATTAATATATTATTCTTCATAGTATTAATTGTTTCATGAGATGATTATTAATTTTATGGGGCATATGGTTTGACTGTTTGCAAAGTGGTAAAGGATTCTCCCCAAACCTCCATTTTTCATTTGGGTTATGATTTCTCCTTATTTACCCCAATATATTATTAATTACTTGTATATATTTCTTATAAATTCTATTTATATGGTAAAAACACTTTTTTTCAAAACATTTCATCATTATTTTAGGGGTAAATACATGTTTTAAAAGTTCCCCTTTTCAATTCTTCCTGATAAGCATGCCAGATTAAAGGGTACTTCCCAACTTCGTACCAATTTCAAGTACACTCCATAACCTATTTTAATCCACCAATATTTTTATACAAGAAATATTTTTATCATGAAAACTATCTTATTTCATTTCTTGTTTTTTTCAAATAATTATGCCTTTTTCCTCTTTAAGGAGTCATTAATATTTTCCCATAAACCATAAAGAAGTGGATCCTTTATGAAGTTTCTTACACTCTTTTTACATGTTTCAAAATTAGTTTAAAATTTTCAGTTTGAATATTTTTTTAATATTACTCACATATAATTTCATTTCCTTTTATTTTCTAGGTTATACATGTTTATAAACATATTTTTATAAAAAATACAAATGATTTTCCAAAAAGAACTCTTCTTTCTAAATTAAAAAATGTATTTCACTCAAGAATTTATGAATGGTTTTATTAGATTATTTTAATATTTTTCAATACCCTCTATTAAATATTTTTATTAATTGTTATTGATCTCCTATGTTACTGTTTACTATATTTTATAGTTCATGATTATTATGACTCGGGATATATTATCTTGATACCATTTTCCATGTTACTCTGAGTAGTTTATGATTATGTTTACAGATTGGGAATATTATTTACGTTTAATTTACTAGTTTTAATATGAATATATATATTTATTATTTCCCACCACTTTCATATAAGGAATGAATTGGACTTAGAAATTGATGGGTAGGGCTTTATAAAGCCCCTTTATGCATTCGTAGGTCTCACGCAACAAACTAGGTCAGGTTTTTACGGATTTATTTATAGTGTCTTGGAAAAAGCCTTAATCGACTATTTATGATTTTTTTAATTATACATTCCCTCATTGTGATACTATTAATTAATATTCCATGTGATTATTTGACTATTATAATTTTCATGGTAAATTTTTTTTCTCATGTGATTATTTATAGAATTATTTAATCATCTTTTATTCCTACCATATTATGCTTGAGATTATATTTTAATTGCATGTGGTTTTTATTCTTCACCATTCCTTATTATTTAATTTTAATTATGATAGATTCGACTATATTGCTTACCCTGACTTTGCATCTGAGATCACCTTTTTCTTATGTTTTATTTTTCCCCATGATGAAAATATATATATTATGAATGACCTATAGGGATAATCTAAGAGTTTATGGGTGCTTCCAATGGATTTTCCTTGTTGTTCTTCCTTTCAAGTTTTAATGTAACGCTTATGTTTATATCAGGTTTTCCAAATATTCTAATCTATTTGGTCCTTTGGGATGAAATTTCTTGTTCGTAATTCCAATGAAATTAATTAAGGCATAGGATCTGAGATACTAGGGTCAGGGTCTTCATAAGGACATTTATTGGATCAAGAATATATTTACCAAAATTAAGTTGGTTTCTAACATTCAGAGATTAATTGATCTTTATTATGAAAAAATGGGTTTTTTCTTAAACTAAAGAACCTTGTTATCACCAATAGACCAAAAAGATTATTATCAAATACTATATCATATATGATATCTCATAGTGTTATGATATAAGGATCATTTGGTTTGCTACTAAGGAGAATTTAGGGTATCCTATAATGAATCATTTATTTCATTTAAAGCATGAGGGTCTGATAAAATATCTTGGTATATGATACTTGATATATTGATGTAATGGGTGTAAATTAATCTTATTATTATGATAATTCTAAAGTAAATTTTTAATGAATTAATATGTGATAAATTTTATCTTATATGAATGAACTACTGATAATCCCCCTTTAATACAAAACCTTGATTATCCCTATTTGATAATCAGCACATTTAATTATGAGTTGTTATGAAATGTAATGATAAGAATGAATATAATATTTTACTCAATACAAGTGGTTTTATAAGAATTATTAAGGCTAGATGACATGGGTAACTAGTGAAAACATATTAGTTAGATTGGTCTACTAGAGTATATCTCAGGGAATGAAATTTAACCAACAATATAATTTGGGTTATGTGCTTATTACCAATCATTCTTAACTGAGTTTGGAGAGATATTACGAAAGAAACCCATCATAATTTTATACCCCCATTATGCAAGTCAATATATGTAACATCTCATAATTTCTGTGTAAATTGTTTTTAATTATATGGAATTTTTTCGAGATCGTGAAATTCGTCGGCACATGATTCTGATGTACAAATATCCTGAAATGGAATTTTAATTTTTTTTAAGTTATGTTCAATAAACGTGTGAGTGGGATTTTCTATCTTTTTAATTGGTGCTCAGATCAAAAATATGAGGGAACCGTTGAATTCAGAACACTGAGATTTGCATAGAAATGACTTAACTTCAGCTGAAAATGGTAGAGTGGAAAAGTCATTTTTCGCACTTTTTGAAAAAAATAATAAAATAATTTAATGTACTTATTTTATTTTTTTCTCATTGTTGGGTAGCAGATGACAACTCTATGGTTCTACAACAAGTCAGCGACAAGACACATTAATGGATAACCAATGATGACTCATTTGAAAACACAACGCTCTTATCCTAATGACTCATTAAATGTGGACCATTTAATGAGAATCATTAATGGGTGCATCGTCATTGTGCTTTTGGTTTTCTTTTAATAATCCAATGTGTGGAGTTTTGGAATTAAACTAGGAGGGTTCTGTAATGAAACTCCGGTGAATCTCCTTCCCAATGAAGAATGATAAATGTCAGTGTATCTTTATTGTCTTCAACACACCTTGAAGAACAAAGCAGGAAGTGACGACGTCGACACCTTGGAATCCCAAGGACGAATTCTTCGGCATTGAACGTCAATGAGGTAGGGGTTTTATATGATTTTGATGTTCTTACCTATTCTTTTCAAGAAACAAAGAATGTGGATAAACCCATAAATAGGTTGGTCCGTGCTTCGTGCATTTCTGTGGGATGGTAACGCTATTGGTGATTTATTTATCCGGGATTTTGATTATTCTTGTATGATCAAATAATAATCCTCAAGCCTCCCCTTGATTATAAATCTCTAATGAGGAGCGCCCAAGATGACATGAACAAGGCCCGAGGACCTCCTCTTATGCATTATTGGTGGTCTCATTCTCAAAATGACGGAAAGGGTGATATATGTCCTTCACAGTGAAGAAGGAAAACTCTGGAGGCCATAGATGCAGGTGGTGTGAAGAACGGACCATTGATGTATGTATGATGGTCTATCAAAGGATATACCATCGTGCTGGCATCGGTGGCGACCACACATGGTGGTGGTGGCGGCACGCACCAACCGCGTGCCAGTCAGTAGGATGGAGGGATGTTCTCTACGCCCATAGAAGGGTCGAATGGCATGCCCATTGGTGCACTACGACGACTGCAGACCGAATCCATCAGGTCGCGATAGTGGAGGACGTGGTGCCAAGTGGGGCACCATATGAAGGGAGGAAGCGTGAGTCTGGGCCACTCGACTGGCTGGTCAAGACGCAGTCCATAGATCACAGCTTTAGATGGAGGCCCAGTGGAATCTTATGGGGCATAATGTGTTGGACGCGACTATTCCTTGACGGGCAGGAAAAGCCCCCAGCGGGTCAGACCCGCACCGGTGGGCCAGACCTGCACCGAGTGGGTCGGGCCATACTAGACCAGGTCGTCGGGAGACCTGGTAGGCTGGACCCTCGGAAAAACTAGGTTTGGTCCAAAGTGGCCCATTGGCCAAACCAACTCAGACCCCTACTGGGTCAGGTCAAGTTGGTCAATCATAAATCGGTGTATGTGGGACGTTTGGGTCGGGTTGGTCGAGTCGGTTCGGCCAGGTCAGACTGAGCCCCGTCGCAACTAGTCCTCTAGTTACTAAAACTCTCATATATTGAAAACCACATCTCTGATTGATGAGTTGTTTATGGAATTCGGACCTTCTCCATGAGGTGGATCTTTTAGCATGCTCTATGGAGAATTTAATGGAAGTTGAGGTGCAATGAAGGGATTGTGGAGAAGTTCTCCCAAGTGTGCTACGAATGGAACATTGTGTATGGATGAGAGTTGAGTGCTATTGACTTTCGACTATGTATGACTCAACCGTGGACCATTTGGAAGCACTTCTCTATGAGTTTGTAGGCCCACGGGGGGAAGAACTTCTTTGTGAATTTACAGGCCCATGGTATGCATTGAGGAGGGATACCTCAGTTGGCCATGACTAGTGGGAAGAACTTCTATGTGACTTTACTGGCCCACGATATGTAGTTGGGAGGTGTACCTATGTAGTTCAAGGTTAGAGGGAAGCAATTCATCTTGACTTGGCATGCCCACTATACTCGTTAGAGGAGAAGTTCTCTGGAAGCTAAGGTGTTCAACGATGTGACTGATGATGCTACTATTACTACACTAAACGTATACCTGGTGTGATTTATCTTGTGTTTCGTGTTTTTAATTGAGGACTATTGTGTGGTCTTTCCTTTTTGTTTTCGGTCACCTACTGAGTACTGTGTTACTCACCCTTACACGGGATTCAACCGCACATGTTGTGTCTGGTGTAAATGACAGATGTTTTGACAGGGGTGCTAAGAGGGATGGGATTGAAAGACTCTACCATGACGTACTTAGTGGTTGAGGACTGGGTGGGTCCTAGTAGGACCAGGAGGACATGACACACTACTTCAGCTTCCAGTAACTTCACTACTCTCACAATCAAGTGGGGTTTTTTTGCAGATGGCCATCAGAGTTTTCTTTTTATTCTTATTATTTTTAGTTAATTGTTGGGTTTGTATTTTGACCCACTTACTTTTAGATGTACATTCACTCAGCCTTGTTTTAGTGGTACTTATTTCTCCCTTTCAGTGTGTTGGGATGTTCTTGGGCATGTGTGTGCATATAGGTACTCTGTAAAATGCCTCCCACTTGCAGGTTGACATCTTTGGCACTAGTCTCTATCCCCTGGTCATCGAGAGGCAGGCTTGGTGTAGTCACAACATGGGCCTGACGGGTCATGAAAAAGTGGTATCAGAAGGTGGTCAGTTCCCCCTAAAAGACTGGGAGTCTGTGCTTTGTTTTGGGGAAACAGTTTTATGTTTTGGGAGTCTGACTTTCAGATTCAGGGAGTCCAGTGTTGGTGCGGCGGCTGGCGTATCCATACACTAGGACCTTGAATGTAACACCCCGATATTTTATGAGAAATATTATTTTAATTACATTGATGTCTTGTGTTCTATGCTACACCAAGATTAGAATGTGCTATACACAACATTGTATTAGCTTATAGTATACGCAAACACAACTATAGGCATGTGTTTCACGCCAGAAGAAACCTTCCTCGATAGCATGTGTTATACGCAATACCGAGTTTCACTAAACGAGATATTACAATAATATTATTACGAACTAGCTGTAATGAATAGTAATACCCACTTTTTTAAATTTTATAATTCACAATGGACATCATTTTTGGATTTAGAATATCAAATTTCACCTAGGGTGAATTTTTTGTATTTTTCTGAAAACATTCAATTTTTGATGAATAGTGAAGCCACTCTGTTACTATTTAAAAACCGACTTTTTATTTAAATAATTATTTATTTTATTTAAATTTATTTTATTTAAATTTATTTTATGTCAAAATAGATACATAATATATATATATATAAGTTCAATGCAATTTATTGGAGTCATTTTATAATAATTTTAGGTATATAAAAATTTTATTGAACTTTTTGCTGTCTTTTACCCACCTCCTAGGAAAATTTGAAAATTCAAATAAAACATAATTTTACTTCTTCTGTGGGTGGAATTTTTAAATTCCGAGAGACATGGTTAATATCAAGGAGTAAAATTTGGTTCAATAAGATAAACATAATTTTTGGTGAATAGTTACTTTTTACTTTTATTTACCACGATTAAAATTAAATAGGGTAATTAAGGGTAAAAATGATACTATTATTACCCTAACACATCTCCTAATTCTATTGGATAAGTGTAATTCGACCAAAAACAACATTATGAATAAAATATTACCCTTTAGGTCCACTTGGATTAGATTAGGACATTTATTTTTATTTTATTTAAAGAAGAGTTAAAATAGTTAAAATCAAAGTTTAATAACTAAATCATTTTTAATATTGGGTTATACATAAGATAAATTCGATTATAAATATTCATTAGGAATCTAAAAATATGTAATATGTAATTCTATTTTATTTATAATTTTTAGTCATTATATAATTTAATTTAGTTATGACAAAATGATAATGCAGTAATTACCTTATTAATGAAATATTAACATAATTGATGTTATAAATACCCAAATAAATGTAATTTTAGACTTTTTATAAATTACACTAATTTTATATGTTAATATGACATGTTAGTGTTTATTAAATTAACTTTTTCCAAACTAATCGGGCTGTTATGATTTTCACAAAAATCAATTACCAAATAGTGTCAAAATTGACATAAAACATTTTTAAAACAAAAATTATACTATTAATTTATATTCTATTCCTAAAAAATATAAGGTTTAGATAATGACTTATATAAGGTTATAAATATAAATAATTAACCACTTGGGTTTCTTTTTTTCTTGTTTTTGTAAGTTTATTAACCATATAGTGTAAGAAAACAAGAAGACACGGTAAAGGTTAAATTATTTAAAATAGAGTAAAATCTAAATGATAAGGTTAAAATAGTATCCTAAAATTTTCTAAAACCTATTGGTTGAGAGTATTTCGAAACATACCCACTTTAGCTTCGAAATAAGTCACTTTGGAGCCATTATAAACCAAATATGACTTTATTATAAAATAATATTATAAGTTTTTTATAAAGTGCCCCTCTCCTCCCTTATAAAAGGGCACCTCCTCCATCTTCTCGTTACACAATTTTGAGCCTTCAAGATAGGCCAACCCCTGACAATTCCCCTTCTCATATTCCCTAGAAAAATTATAGAGGTTCTGGTCTCCTCAAAAGACCAACTCTAGTGCCTTAAGAGGTAGCTTAAAGGAGGTGTGTCAAACAAGAGGTAATCTCTTCTACCGATTCTTTCAAGTTTCGTTCTTATTCAACTTATTGTTATTTAGTTGTTTCATTATAAAGTAATAACATAAGTATCACTAATATACTTATATTTTATTATAAATATGATACAACCACATTTCACCTTCTATCCATCCTACGGAAAAAGAAATCACCGCGTGTGCGTACATACGAAATACTGTCTCCATGCAGTGGTGTAATATGTTTTTCCACCAACACCTTACTTCGTTGGGTATAATGGTGTAAAGAATAACTATATATAGTTATTATAATATCATAATTATTCTACGATATTATATCATCCACTCCAATTCCATTCAATAATTATGGGAACGATATCATCGCTCGTGTGTATGTACGGATTACCATCTCCACGACGCGGTGTGATTCATTCTCCATGTTAACCATTCAAGAATGATTATAAAGTATATATAATGAATAATAATGAAATATAAAACATAATAAGTCTAATGGATTTTTTGTATATATATATATATATATATCATCTACTTAATTCCATTCCAGTCAATAAGGAAAGGAAAATAGCGTTCATGCGTACGTACGTCATACCGTCTCCATGAACAGTGTATTTCATTTCATTCATATATCTATTATATATATATATACTGAATATATATGATATATAAATCATGATTTAAATTATGGAAGTAAGTAAATCATGATATACATAATAATAATAACAATAACAACAATTCCAAACATGTACGATAAATAAAACAATTTTACCCAAAACGCTGCTTTAACAAAGAATTTACAAAGGAATGGGTAATATAAAGTCATAAGTGAACCATATATGATATCATAACAATGAATATGATTCATTAATAATTCAATTACATTATTTAAATCATTATACAGGAGGTTTGGATATGTACGAATCATATCGGACCAATGGTAAGGGATAATTATTCCAATCTCGTTCTTATCCGAGATTGTTTATTCATAAGTATTTACTGGGGTTATGTTTATCATCCATGTCCATGTTTTATAAAAATGTTTTCATAAGATGTTTATTATTCTTCAAAGTATTTTTAATGTCATTTTTACCCTTTTTTTGTACTTTTTACCACTTTTTATGGAAGGAATATTTCCTTTGGTTACCATATAGGGTACTTTTTGACTTTTCCGGTAAAAGTACGAGAAGAATGTTTTTTTTTAACTTATACGGCGTGAATGGATTTTTATGGTTTTATAATTACATATTTAAATGAATATTAAACTAAAATATTTCATGATTATTTTCAATAAAATCATTTTCTTTTAAAATTGCATTGCATTTTGTAAAAAGAAAATGATTTTGAAGAAGAAAGGATATTTTCCTCAAGAATTCATTTCAAGTCTTTTGTCAAAACTATTTTCCATCTAAGATGACATTATTTAGTATGATTATGTTTCAAGTATAATGTATCTATTATTTTCATGGTTTGATTTTTCTTATGATTAAATGATATCCATTTGTTTTATATGGATTATGTTAAGATGGGATGATGTTTGTGAACCCCATTTTATTCTTTGGGTTATGATGAATGATTTATGATTGTTTTGTGGAACATGAAAGAATGGTTTCAATATGAGATTGGTGGGACATATATATCCCTTTAATGAATTGGGTAAAGATTTATATCTCATGAGATAGACATGGATGGAACGTTAAGTTAATCTGGTTCAGTGATATAGGACAGGAACGAGCAGTGAACTTGATTCAGAAAGACACTTTGTCCACTAAGATGGTCTTGGCAGCAATGCCATGGATAATATGGAAATCATATCATGTGATTAATGGTTTTCCACAATTACATGTTTTATTTCCATGCTATTTTATCATTATTGATGTTCCTTTATGATCTATGTCTTATTTACTTCTAAGATTTATGTCATGTTCATGTTTTTACGTTCAAATGTTTATGGGTTGTTTTATGTTCTAATTATTTACCCATAATAAGAATTTTATCTCACCCTTTTTATGTTTTATTTTCCCTAGGTTCTAATGAAAGGTTTTAGGTAAGAAAAAAAATGAGAAGATCTTTATGGGATATGTTTAATATCTTTCACCAAGATTAGAAGATTATATTCTGAGTTTCAAAAACACTAAAATATTACAGTCCTTAAGTGTTTGTTTTTTTTATGTAATAATTATTCTGTAAAAGTAATGTAATGTCCATGTATGTCAAGTATGGGTCTCTATAGTTGGTATCATAGGAAATTTTTAGTTAACCTTTTCATACTAGGATGCGAAAACATTAGTGAGATCCCAAGAGATATTTTTATGGTATGTTTAGGGAAGTACCTAAGGTTACGTATAAGTATAGGTTATAGCCCTATAATTATGGTAAGAATCTTAGAATTTAACCTAAGATGTTAGATATTGAAGGTACTCCCCCTTGATTTTGATTTTTTCCTCTCGCACTATTTTTTTTGGGTTTTAGAAAATGCCTAGAAATAGGAAGATTCATGATAATAGAGGATATGATGGATAATGGAATGATATTCTGCATAAGCAACCAAATGAAATTGGATCTGGATGTCCACAAATCGTTATTATACCAAATCAAAAATCTCATAATATGATCAATAATCTAAACTTTGGTAAGTTTCCAGAATCAGCTAATAAGATAAAGATGGAGTTTCATGACGATCATAGAGGAAAGAAAGTTCAATTTCCCTCATGTAAATCATGTGGGAAGAGGAATCAAGGAGAATGTTTCAAAAGAACTAGAAGATGCATTGGGTGTTGAAAAGAAGGACACAAAGCCAGTAATTGTAAAGAAAATGGTTTATCTAACACCATGGATAAGGATAATGGTATTTCTAAGACATCAACAACGGTTAAATGTTTTAAATATGGAATGAATGGGAATTATGAAAACCAATTCCCTAAATGAAAATCTCATGAAGAAAATCTGCATGGTCATATGGGTAGTATTTATATAGATGATGATGAAGATACTAAAAATGATATATAAGATTAAAGAAATGATGAACCTTAGTCAGTGGTTTAAGAAGGTAGTGGAATTATTGTATGTTTATCAAGAATAATGTATGGTACTATGGAATAAAGAAAAATCTATACATTGTTACACTGTTGTCTTTCCTTGTGGAGGAAGCGCATGCTGCACTGCCAGTGCAGGAGCCAGGACATGATGCTCTAGTGCACGCTGTCGTCCTCACCACCTTCCGTCGGTGCAAACGAAGCATCTGCGGCTAGGGAAGTCGAGGATTCTGTGTCGTCTGATGAGGCGAAGGTTGCGGCCGATATGGAGCGAGAAATGTGGAACTGATTATATAGTACTAGGTTCTGGAGGAGCGTCTCCCAGAGAGGTACGTGATTTCGATTATCAGAGCATGGGCAACACTCGATTGAATCGAGGCGGAATGTTTGGTATGATGGAATAAGGGAACAGGGGGATCAATGGAAAAAAGGTTCTAATTTTTTCCATTAATGAGCTCATTACTAGTATAAGGACAAAGTGATATCATGGTTTGAGTATACAGAATTTTTGGATTTTGGTATGTGGAAAGAGTTAACTTTTGACAACATTTCTGTTTTCATGAAGGTTATATGGGTATTAATTTTTCAAAAGAATACATGATTAAGGAATTCGCATTTTTGGAATGTAACCAACAAGATATATATCTTATGATATACAGGCGATAAATGATTGTATTTAATGCTTGGTAGATGAAAATTCTAGTAATCGTTTTATTTATACTATGAGATTGGACAAAAGTATTTTGGATAAAGCTAAAGATTGGAATAAATTAAGTTAGAAATCATATAGTATTGTTTAAGGATTGAAATTTTTTATGTTATAAAAGTATAGTTTTAGAAAAAGGAAAACCCTTAGGACGGACGACAACCCATCACGTCGGACAAGGTTGTGAGAATCAAACCCACAACCGAAGTGCGACAGGCCTTTATCGCCTACCACTGGCCTACAGGAAGTCCCTAGTTAGTAGAAACATGTTTTATTTTATTATGTATGAAGATATATGAATTATAAGTCCATTTTTTAAGCCATATACGATTAATCTCACCATCGATGGACTTATGTATATAACTTTTTCTAACCGTATGTTTGAGACAGATGGAATGACCTATCATTCTATTGCATGATCTGCTAACGCTTCACAGAAGACAAATTCAACTTCATTTCATTATGAGATGAAGTGGAAAATTGTTTAAGGCACAAACAATAGTGAGATTGTACCAAAATAAAGTAAGTATTTCTTTTAATTCTTCAACATTATGGAAATGATCTTGAAAACCAAAAATGTTGTCCCAGTGCCCTCATATCTGATAAATCAGATGGTACCTTTGATCATCACAAATTTATGGATTTATTATTGTTGGATTTTTTATATCTATGTTCTCTACCACTCTTCATCGAAACATGATGGTTATATTTCTCTTCTATTTCCATATTTTCACCTATGATGTCCTATGTGGAAACCTAGTGCTGAGTTACTTTAGGTAAGCATTATCATTCTAACGTTCCTTTTTTACATGAACTTTTAGTATTTGTTTTTACGATGTGGGATTATATGAAAGAAACTTTCAAGTAGTAAACCATTTATAACCCCGACGAATTTTGAGGGTGAAATTCATTTTAAGGAGGGTAGAATGTAACACCCCGAGATTTTATGAGAAATATTATTTTAATTACATTGATGTCTTGTGTTATATGCTACAACAAGATTATCTTGTGATATATGAAACACCGTATTAGCTTACAGTATATGCAAACACTATTCTAGGATTGTGTTGCACGCCAGAAGCAACGTTCATCGATATCATGTGTTATACACAATACCGAGTTTCACTAAATGAGATATTACAATAATATTATTATGAACTAGCTGTTATGAATAATAATATACACTTTTTGAAATTTTATAAATTTTATCTTTCAAAATGGACTTCATTTTCGGATTTGAAATATCAAAATTCTCCTAGGGTGAATTTTTAGTATTTTTCTGAAAACTTTCAATTTTTGATGAATAGTGAAAACAATGGGTTACTATTTAAAAACCAAGTATTTATTTAAATAATTATTTATTTTAATTTAATTTATTTTATGTCAAAAGAGATACATAATATATATATATATATAGATATATAAGTTCAATTTAATTCATTGGAGTCATTTTATAATAATTTTAGATATATAAAAATTTTATTGAACTTTTTACCGTTTTTTACCCACCTCTTAGGAGAATTTTCAAATTCACATAAAACATAATTTTACCACTTTTATGAGTGGAATTTTGAAAATAAAAGAAACATGATTAATATAAAGGACTAAAATGTGGTTCAATAAGATAAAAATAATTTTTGGTGAATAGTAACTTTTTACTTTTATTTACCTCAGTTAAAAGTAAATACAGTAATTAAGGGTAAAAATGATATTATTATTACCTTAAAACATGTCCTAATTCTATTGGATAAGTGTAATTCGACCAAAAACAACCTTAGGAATAAAATATTACCCTTTAGGTCCACTTGGATTAGATTAGGACATTTATTATTACTTTATTTAAAGAAGAGTTAAAATATTTAAAATCAAAGTTTAATAACTACAACATTTTTAATATAGGGTTATAAATAAGATAAATTCAACTATAAATATTAATTATAAATATAAAAAAACTTCCAAAATAATGGTATTTTATTTATAATTTTTATACATTAAATAATTTAATTTATTTATGACACAATGATGATGTAGTAATTACCTTATTAATGAAATATTAACATAATTGATGTTATAAATAACCAAGTAAATGTAATTTAAGACTTTTTATGAATTACACTAATTGTTTAGGTTAATATGAAATGTTAGTATTGATTTAATTAACTTTTTTCGAACTAATCATGCTGTTATAATTTTTTAAAAACATCAATTACCAAATAGTGTCAAAACTGAAATAAAATTGTTTTTAAAAAAATATTATATTATTAATCGATATTCTATTCCTAAAAAATCTTATGTTCGGATAAATGACTTAGATAAGGTTATATATATTAATAATTAACCACTTGGGGTTCGTTTTTCTTGTTAAAGTAATTTTATTAACCATATATCGTAAGAAAACAAGAAGACACGGTAAATGTTAAATTATTTAACTTAGAGTTAAATCTAAATGATAAGATTAAAATAGTAACCTAAAATTTTCTAAAACCTATTGGTTGAGAATATTTTTACCCATACCCACTTTAACTTCGAAATAAGTCACTTTGAAGCCATTATAAACTGAATATGACTTTATTATAAAATAATATTTTATGTTTTTTCTAAAGTGCCCCTCTCCTCCATTATAAAAGGGCACCCCCCCATCTCTTTACACAATTTTGAGCCTTCGAGATCATCCAAACCCTGACTATTTCCCTTATAAACTTACCTAGAAACATTATAGAGGTTCAGGTCTCCTCAAAATACCAACACTAGTGCCTTAATAGGAAGCTTAAAAGAGGTGCGCCAAAGAAGTGGTAATCTCTTCAACCGATTCTTTAAAGTTTATTTCTTATTCAACTTTTTATTCTTTAGTTATTTCATTATAAAGTAATAACATCAGTATCACTAATATAATGATATATTAATATAAATATTAAAAAACCCCATTTCACCGTCTATCCATCCTACGGAAAACGAAATCACCACGCGTACGTACGTACGAAATACCGTCTCCACGCAGTGGTGTAATCTGTTTTTCCACCACCACCTTACTTGGAGTGGTATAATGGTGTAAAGAATAACTATATATGGTTATTATAACATAATACTAATTCTGAGATATTATATCATCCACTCTAATTCGATTCAATAAATATGGGAACGATATCATTGCTTGTGTGTACATACGGATTACCGTCTCCACGACGTGATGAGATTCATTCTCCATGTTAACCGTTAAAAAATGATTATAAATTATATATAATGAATATTAATGAAATATATTACATAATAAGGCTACTGGATTTATGTATATATATATTTATATATATATTTCATCTACTTACTTCCATTCAAGTCAATAGGGAATGGAAAACAGTGTTCATGCGTACGTACCGCCTGCCATCTCCTTGAACGATGTATTATATTTCATTCATCTATCTATTATATATATATACATAGAATATATATGATATATAAATCATTATTTACATTTTTTAATTAAGTAAATCATGATATAAGTTACAATAATATCAATAACAACAAGTCTAAACATGTACGTTAAATAAAACGATTTTACCCAAAATGTTGATTTAACATGAAATATACAAAAGAACGGGTAACATAAAGTCATAAGTGAACCATATATGATATCATAAGAAGGAATATAATTCTGTAATAAGACAATTACATTATTTAAATCTTTATACATGAGGTTCGAATACCTACGAAGTATATCAGACCAAAGATAAGGGATAATTATTCCAATATTGTTCTTATCCAAGATTGTTTATTCGTAAGTATTTACTGAGGTTATGGTTATCATCCATGTCCATGTTTTCTAAAAATGTTTTCATAAAAAGTTTATTATTCTTCCATATAAGTTTAAAGTCATTTTTACCCTTTATGACTTTTTACCACATTGTATAGAACGAATCTTTTCTTTGGTTACCACATAAGGTACTTTTTTAATTTTCCAGTAAAAGTATGAGAAGAATGTTTTTTCTAACTTATATGACATGAATGGATTTTTACGGTTTTATAACGACATATTTCAATTTATATTCCTCTAAAAAATTCCTGATTATTTTTAGAAAAATCATTTTCTTTTAAAATTTCATTGCATTCTGTAAAAAGAAAATGATTTTGAGTAACAAAGGATATTTTGCTCAAGAATTTATTTCAAGTGTTTTGTCAAAACTATTTTCCCTCTAAGATGAAATTATTTAGTATGATTATGTTTCAAGTATAATGTCTCTATTATTTACATGGATTGATTTTTCTTATGATTAAATGATATCCATTTTTTTATATGGATTATGTTAAGATGGGATGATGTTTATGAAACCCATTTTATTATTTGGGTTATGATGAATGATTTATGATTGTTTTGTGGCACACAAAATAATGATTTCAATATTAGATGGGTGGGACCTATATCTCCCTACAATGCATTGGGTAAAGATTTATATCTCATGAGTTTGACATGGCTGGAATGGTAAGTTAATCCGGTTCAGTGATACAGGAGTGAAATGAGGAGTGAAATCGATTCAGAAAGGGACTTTATCCACTAAGATGGTCTTGGCAGCAATGCCTTGGCTACTATGGAAATCATATCATGTGCTTAATGGTTTTCCACAATTACATGTTTTATTCCCATGCTATTTTATCATGATTGATGTTCCTTTATGATCTATACCTTATGTACTGCTAAGATTTATCTAATGTTCATGTTTTTATGTTCAAATGTTTATGGGTTGTTTTATGTTCTCCATGTTTACCCTTACTGAGCATTTGAGCTCACCCTTTTTATTTTTCTTTTCCCCAGGATATAAATAAAGGTTTTAGGTATGAAAACAAAATGAGAAGATCTTTATAGAATATTTTGAATATCTTTCACCATTATTAGAATATTATATTCTAAGTTTCCAATGACACTAAACTATTACAGTCCTTTGGTGTTTGTTTTGGTTATATATTAAGCATTCCGCAAAATTAATGTAATGTCCATGTACGTCAATTATGCGTCTCTATATTGAATCCTTCTTTTCAGATCAATACATGAAAACATTGTTTTCATAAGTGTCTCTTTATATTCTTTTGATTAAAAGTCACCTCACCATGTATAAACTTCTGAATGTGATACATATTGATCTATTTTAGGATGCCTCCACATAAACAACAAGTCAGGATCTTGATACAAGGTCATAAGATCAACCTGCCTAGTGACGAGGCGTCTGTTCAGGGACCAATTCTTGAGATGGCCCCACTGGGTGGTGCACTAGGGCTACCACCACCCGATGGTCAGTATGTACTATCGGTAGTTCTATAATAGGACATTATTACACTTGGTACCCTACATGATTTTTAGAGATAGAGGCCCCCCAGGATCAAGGGATGGACAGATCCTTAGGTAACCAAGGACTGGCTGTAGGATATGACGTGGGTCTTCCACTTAGTGAGGGCGCTGCCTGACCAGATGGAAATCTTAGTAGTGAGCCTTATATAGGGATTGACAGGGAGATGGTGGAGCTGGACCACCTAGACACACGATGAGGAAACCCACACCTAGGCTGACTTTGAGCGTCTTTTTTGAGATGATTTTTTTCCCGTGACCTTGCACTATGTGCGCATTCTAGTGCTTCTTCACCTACAACAGGGAAGCGTGATGGTGGATGAGTACTCAGTGAGGTTCACTGAGTTATCTTTCTACTCCACAGACATGGTATGATACCCTTTCTTCATGTCTTGAGCCTTTGAGAAGGGACCCAGACAGTAAGATAGGGCATTTGTGTTGTCTCTCAGCATCACTACCCACGCCGGGGTGATAGAGCGAGCCTTTATGGTAGAGATATTCTTGGAAGAGCAAGAACCGTTATTGAGAGTTTCCAGTAGACCCAAGGCAGTAGAGTCTTCGGCAGGCATCGGACATAAGATGCGAGGGTCCAAGCGGGCCAGGTCTTCCAGAGGACGACCCCAGAACTCAGGGTCAGTAGTGCGAGGCTCCCAAACCAAAGGGAGTCAGCTGAGAACCTAGATTTACTACATTTTCAGTGTTTAGGGACCCATGGAACATTACTACCAGATCTACCATATAGATGACAAAAAAAATTTGATGGGCCACTGAGATAGTGGAAGCGGTTTGAGCGAGGTGGTTTGCAGGGCAACATACGTGGAAGGGGAGCAGGTCGAGCATTCGGCGGTGGGAATTGGTTGGATATGAAGTTACACCACTCCCAGGTGGTCCACCCTGACCTCAGGGTGCAGGAGGATATGAGCGAGAACTGCTTTAAGAAGTAGAGACTTATGACCCTGGTGCTCTAGAGATGATCAAAGGTATGATCTGTGTCTTCTCCAGCCTATATGATGTACTTATAGACATAGGTTCTAGTCACTCCTTTCTTTCCACATATCTCGTTAAAAGATTAGATATTATGGTGGATCCATTGCCTAGATACTTACATCTAGATACTCCTATATAAGGGGACACGAAGATTACACACTACTGACGGTAGTCTGAGCATACTCCAGGAGGTGGGAGATTCGGCTAGGATCTCCTAGTAGCGATGTCGAGGCCTTAAGATGTCATCTATGTATGGAATGGTTATCCATAGTCCATGCTTTGATTGACTGTTTTATGTGTACATTTTAGTGTGATCGCGGGGATGGGATCGTGTTTTCCTTCACCGGTGAGAAGGAAACCCTTGTAGCGTAGGACAGACTCTCTCAGAGGAGGGTGCAACCGATCACTCACTAGTTAGCTAGCCTCACTCTCAGTGCAGTGGAGGAGATGAGTCCACGATTCCTTGTATTTGTGGATGAGTAAGAGGATGTTTTCTCTGAGGATATTCTTGAGACTACCTCCTCATAGGGAGGTAGACTTCTGTATCGACCTGTACCCCTATACCACACTGACATCCACATCGGCATATCGGATGGATCTCACAGAGCTCCACAAGATGAGAGTAAATCTAGAGGACTTACATGATAAGGGGTTCATAAGGTCCATAGTTTCACCATGGGAAGACCTTGTGCTTTTTTCTAAGAATTAATATGAGAGTTTGAGGTTTTTTTTGACATCTGGCGCCAGAACTAGGTGACCATGGAGAACAAGTATCCACTGTTGAGAATCGATGACCTCTTCGATCAGCTGGAGGGGGTGAAGTGGTTCTCAAATATATACCTTAGATCAATCTATCACCATATTTGGGTACAAGGATGAGGATGTAACAAAGACAACCTTTAGGTACTGGTACAACCACTATGATTTCCTGGTGATGCCTTTCGGCATGACCAATGCCCCAGCAGTGTTCATGGGACTCATAAACAGGATCTTCCAGCCTTAAATGGACCGTTTCATCGTGGTATTCATTGATGACATCTTGGTGTACTTGGAATCATTAGAGGAGCATGCTACACACCTTCAGATAGTTCTAGAAACACTCTAAGAGCACCATCTTTATCATAAACTCTTAAAGTGTCAGTTTTGGATACAGGAGGTCCAATTCCTTGGAAACATCATTCCAGAGGCTGGAGTTGTAGTAGATCTAGAGAAGATAGCGGTGGTTCTTTCTTGGGAGCCTCCTAGGAGCATGACTGAGGTGAGAAGATTCTTGGGGTTTGATGGTTACTATCGAAGGTTCATACCTGACTTTTCTAGGGTAGAAGTACCCTTATCAACATTGACACATTAAAGACATCCCATTGTGTGGACATAGAAATTCCAATAGAGTTTCCAGTAGCTGAGGTGGATACTAACTAGTTCCCCCATCTTGAGGCTACCAGAGGAGGGTGTTGGGTATGTAGTTTATTGAGACACATCAGGGAATAGGTTGGGTTATGTCCTGATGAAAGAGCAAGTGGTGATTTCCAACGGCTCACCATAGTTGAGATAGAATGAGCAGAACTATGGGACCCATGACCGGGTGTTAGAAACAATGGTCTTTTCCTTGAAAATGTGGTGGCACTATTTGATGGGTGAACAGTTTACAGTTTATTCTGAACAAAAGAGTCTCAGGTATATCTTCTCATGGAAATACCAGAACCTGAGGTAGCGGCGATGGCTAGAGTTCCTCCAGGAATATAAATTCGAGACGGTCTATACTTCTAGGAAGGCGAATGTGGTGGAAGATGCACTCAACAAGAGGACCAGTTTGTAGCAGCTGAGTGAGGAAATAGATCATTTATCCATGATGTAGATATCCTTCTTGGGTGACGGTGACACTTCTTAACATCAGTTAGTTACTGTTACCCTCTACCCACTCTTAAAGTGATTCAAGGAGGCATAGTTGGTGGATGTTGATTGTGAAGCCTGATGTGCTTAGTTATCCTTTGGATGGGCTTCCGATGGATTTTTGATAGGTGGGGAGCACATCAACCTTTTTAGAGGTAACATTGTATTACCAGTGACATTGCAGGAGGAGGTGTTGAGGGAGTTTCATACATCTCACTTGGAGGTACATCTTGGAGTGGAGAAGATGTACCAAGACCTCTGACGTCAGTACTAGTGGCCAAGGATGAAGAAAGCAGTGCCCAAATTCATTTCACGATGCTTCACTTGTTAAAAAGTGAAGGCCCAACATCAGGTTTCAATTGGCTTATACCAGCCACTTGAGGTATCATAGTGGAAGTGTGATGGCATCTTCATGGACTTTGTGATGGGGTTACCACATATATCCAGGGGCCATGATTTCATCTGGGTGATCGTTGACCGACTCACCATGTCGGATCACTTTCTACCCATCTAGGTGAAGGGATAGGTAGAGGTCTTGGGATGCCTCTACATTTGGTAGATAGTGAGGCTCTGCAGGGTGACTTTGACGATCATCTCAAATCGTGATGCTCTCTTCACATCCCAGATGTGAAATGGATTATAGGAGGCATTCGAGATGCACCTTTGCTTGAGCATAGCATTTCATCTCCATATGGATGGTCAAATAAAGAGGACCATACAAACCTTGGAGAACATGCTTAATGCTTGTGTCCTAGATTTTGGACATATTTAGGAGGACCACCTTCCACAATTGGAGTTTTCATACATCAACAGCTATCACTCCACCATTGTCATGGAACCATTTGAGGCCTTGTACGGGCAACCATGAAGATCCCCCTAATGTTGGATAGTCCTAGGGGAGTCAACACTCATGGTTCTAGAGTTGGTATGGGATACAACCGAGAAGGTACAGATCATTCAATAGTGTATGAGGACTACAAAGAGAAGGTAGAAGTCTTTTTTCAATAGGATGCAGAGACTCTTGGAGTCTAAGGAGGGCGATCATGTTTTCCTTCGGGTCACACCCCAATGAGGATTATAGAGATTTTTCCAGGGAGTCAATTGATGTCTAACGTTAATCATACATTTTTAGATCCTGAGTAGAGTTGGGAACTTGGAGTACCACTTAGCTCTTCTCCCATAGATGCACCAAGTTCATGATGTTTTCCATGTGTTGTAGCTGAGGAGGTATGTGCATGATCAATCACACGTCATTAATTGGGGCAATCTAGACATTGATGATGTGGCGATGTTTGTTGAGTTCCTGGTGGAGATATAGGATCAACATCAGTGGGTCCTATGAATGTGGTTAATTTCTCTACAATGTGTCTGATGGCAGCACAAAACTATCTAGGAGAGCACATGGGTGCGGGAGGCTCATATTTATGCTTAGTACCCACATCTTTTTGTTTAGTTGTTGTTCTGGATTTCAGGGACATAAATCTCTAAGGTGGGGAGAATGTAACATATCAGAATTTCCATGTAATATTTTTATTTATGTGGAATTATTTCGAGACCATGAAATTTAACGGAATGTGATATCAAAGTTTGAAGATCCCAGAATGGAATTTTATACTTTTTTTAAGGTACGTTCAATAAACGTGTGAGTGGAATTTTTTATCTTTTTAACCGGTTCTTGGATCAAAAAATTTGAGGGCGCTGTTGAATTTGAAAAGCTGATATTCGCCTAAAAATGAAAAAACTTCTTCCAGAAAGGGCCGAGAATAAAATTTATTTTTTGTACTTTTCGAGAAAAAATAGTAAAATAAATTAATGGAATTATTTTATATATTTATCAGCATTGGGTGCTGGATGGAAACACTGTGGTGCAGCGAAGAGGTGGCAATGAGGCACATTAATGGAGAACCAATAATGACTCGTCTGAAACTACGGAATTGTTTTTATAATGACTCAATAAATGTGTCTCATTAAATATGACCCATTTAATGAGAATCATTAATGGGCTCAGTGTCGCTGCACTCTTTTTTTTTTCTTTTAATAATTCAATGTGTAGAGTTTGGGAATTGAACTTAGAGGATTCTTGGATGGAACTCTGACGAATCTCCTCCCCAATGAAGAATGACGAATGCTGGAGGATCTTCATCGTATTCGATGCTCCTCGAAGTACAGATCTAGAAGTGTTGACGTTGATGTCTTGGACTCCCGAGGAAGAATGCTTTGGCGTCAAATGAAAATAAGGTAGGGATTTTAAATTATTTTGATGTTATTACCTATTCTATTCTAGAAACAATTAATGCAGATAAACCCACGAATAGGTCGACCCAGGCTTCGTGCATTTATGTGGGAGGGTAATGCTATGGGATATTTCTTTATCTAGGATTAAGATTATTCTCGTATGATCAAACAACAATCCCTGAGCCACCCCCTTGATTATAAAACTCTAACACATAGTTATTGGGCCAACATGAACAAGGATCGAGTACCTCCGATTATGAATTATCTGTGTTTTCATTCTCAAAATGATGTCAAGGGTGATCTAAGGCCTTCACAGTGAATAATTCATACTCCATAGGCCAAAGACACAAGCATCGTGATGAACGGACCATCTGTGCATGTTTTGTGGTCCGCTGAAGGATCTACCATCATGAAGGCATCGGTGATGGTGGCGGCACTGTTGACGCTCCTTTCGTCACAGAATCTAAAGATCGGAAAAGGGAATATCTGAGCTCAAAGTGATTAATCCTTTGAAGAAACATCAAAAATCGACAAAGGGATAAAAAAAGGAGAACATTGCCCATATATCGCGCAAGTTCCCTCTTGGTCGCGCAAGTACACTTGCGCGCCGCCTCAATACTTGCGCGACTCCTCATGTTCGTGCAAGGGACTTGCGCGACATATGTGGTAACCGCCCAGTAACCGCCCGGGGTCTTCTTTTGCCTATAAATAGACCCTGTGGGCCCCCCATTCAAGAAGGATCTTTTTCCAGAAACTCGGATTGAAGCTCCCGACGCCCAAGTCTCTTCTCAAAGCTTCCGGAACACTTCTAAGGTAATTTCTTACCTAGAACGGAAGATCTAAAGAGAAAAAGGAAGGCCTAAGTGTTGAAACTTATCAAACACTTGCGCGCCTACTTAATTCCTTCAATATAACTTGCGCGTCCCTCTTCTGGAAGAACCTCAAGAGGATGGTAAAGGGTTTAATAAAGAGTCGCTCAAGCATTTCAATACTGGTTGAAAATCGCGCAAGTTCCACTAATGTCGCGCAAGTATACTTGCGCGACCAATACTTGCGCGCCGCCGCAGGACTTGCGCTCCTTTCAAGACTTGTGCGCCCCTATATTTTTGGGTGCCCATCTTGCCCATTTTTACCCCCCTTAAGCCATTTCACCCTTCCTATTCAAGATTCAGTCTTCAAGATACTCTTCAAAGCCATTTATGGCATGATTTCTTGATTTGACATCCTTATCTGAAAGGAATTCTGTGAAATACCTCTCAAAACCTAGTGATTTAAACATCTTTATGTCACCAAAGATTGAGAGTTCATTCATTCAACCTCATCCTTTAAGATGAGAGAATCCTAACCTGGGTCTCCTTTTCAGGAATAAGTCCCAGTTATAAAAACCTTTGATCTGGGCATCTTTCTTAAGAATAAGCCCCAATCAAGTCCTTTAATCTTGGGCATCCTCCTCAGGAGTAAGCCCCAAACCTTAATCCCTAACCTGGGTCTCCTTTTCAGGAATAAGACTCAGTCATAACCTTGGGCTTCCTTTTCAGGAGTAAGCCCCAAGTCCCCTAACCTAGGCTTCCTTCTCAGGAATAAGTCCTAGTCATAAATCTTGGGCATCCTTCTTAGGAGTAAGCCCCAAGTCTCTTAAAATTTCTTTTAACCAGTCATAAATTACCTTTGATTTGGGTTTCCTTTTCAGGAATAAAACCCAATCATAAGTCCCCTCCTAACTTGGGCATCCTCCTTAGGAGTAAGCCCCAAGATTAGAGTATTCAAATCTCCATGAAGTACATATAACTTTGTGGACCCTATTCTTGGATTTTCTCCCTAAAAGTAAATCCTAAACCTTCGTCTATCTGGGCAGTCATCTATACATAAGCCCCAAAACAAATTCTTATGATTGCATCTTTTATGGCACAATTGTCTAAATTTTACCAATACCTCTTGTTTCTCACACCGAGCATGACTCACGTGAGCTTAGAGTGTAAAAGTAATTATGACATTCATCTTTGAGCCATCAATCATAAACATCATTCCTCGAACTACGTGGGTTCTGATTCCTTTTTCAAAACAAAGGATACGTAGGTAGCCCATCTATGGGTTCGATCCCAACATTGAAATAATCTCTGTCCTTCTGAATGACGATAAACTTCAAGTGCCCCACTGAGTGGCTTTAAAACCAGCCTGGTCATCAAAATGACCAAGAGACTTTTATATAAATATTTTGAAGGATACCATTGACCAAGAATCTCTAAACAAATATAGATGATTCTATATTGATGAAGAACCTAGAATACATATAAAAGATTCTCTAAATTTCTTGCATATTTAATCATTGATTGTTAAAACTAAAGGAAAGCTCATTTTATACTTTGTAATGTAATAAGGATTCACGAACTTAACTTAAATCTATAAAGAGAGTCCCAGAGTAGACAATAATTCCCCTCAAAAAGGTGTGATGAGTCCGACCTCCCATACTCTCGACCAATGAAAATTACTAAGCCTCATTAGCCCACAAGCTAATGAGCGCCTGCCTTTGGAAAGTAGGTCCAAACGGATGTGGAATCATTGGATGTTTCCGGTTCTACGAACAAACCCGTTAGAAACCGATCGGAACGTTTGAATCTCCCGTCCAGGAGGTCATCCCCGGATTCCGCGCGAAACAGGCACGTTCCAACCACATATCGATCAGTAGGACGGAGTAACGTCGTCTAAGCCAGTGGTTTGGTGGAACGACATGTCTTGGTGACTGGAGAATGCGGCCATCAGGCCAAGAAAGCGGACGACGCGGTGCCAGGCGGGGGACCTGGTAAAGGGAGGTGGACAAAGTTCGGGCCACCGGGCTAGCTTGAAGAGTCGTGGTCCATCAACCGCAGTTAGAGTTTGAGGCCCTATGGTGTCCCTTGGGGAATAAGGGTCCGAATGTGGTTGGTTCTCACATCCTGGCAGGGCGGCGCACCACTGGCCTCTCCAACGGATGGTCCTCGGCTGGCGGGTCGAGCCCCCGAGGGCCAGGACAGTCCCATTCCTAGTGGACATGACTCATACTGGCAGGACAGACCCCCACCTAGTGGGCCAAACCCATGCCAGCATGCCAAACCTGTGCCCTTCGAGCCAGGCTGGACTAGACCAGGTTTTTAGGAAACCCTGTAGGCTGGACCCTCATCTAAACTGGGTTGGGTCCAGCGAGGCCCATTGGCCAGACCAGACTAGACCGACTCAGACTTGAACCAAGTCAAGTTGATTTAGTCAATCTTAAACCAGGGTATGTGGGACCCCCAACCCAAGTTGGTTAGGCTGGTCTGATCTTGTTGGACCGGGCCCCATCGCAACCAGACCCTCGTTACTAAAATGCATGTATCGTGCAGACCACATGTCTGATTGACAATCTATTTATGGCATTGGGACCCTCTCGATGAGGTGGATCTTTTGGAAAGATCTATGGTGACTTTTATTGAAGTTGATTTTAAAAAAAGATCTTAAGGAGAGGTTCCTAGGCATGCTATGAATGGAACCCTGCGAATTGGATAAGACATGAGGAATGTTGACTTTCGACTCTGTATGACACAACCATGGCCTAGGGGAAACCACTTCTCTGTGAAATTGCAGGCCCATGGTGGGAATCACTTATCTATGACTTTGCAGGGCCATGGTACGTAAGGAGGAGTAGTACCTCAATTGACCATGACTAGTGGGAAGCACTTCTCTATGACTTTGCAGGCCCATGGTACGCGGGGGGGGGGGGGGGGGGGGGGTGTACCTAAGAAGTCCATGGTTATTGGGAGGAAATTCTTCAAGACTTGGGAGACCCATTGTACTCGTTAGAGAAAGAGTTCTAAAATAGTCATGGTGTTAAATGATGTGACTGATGATGCTACTATTACTACCCTAAACTTTTACCCGGTGTGAGCTATCTTGTGTTTAGTGCTTCACTTTGAGGATTTTTGTGTGGTATTTAATTTTTTTGGGGGTCCATATTGAGTATTGTGTTACTCACCCCTAAACTGTCTTCACCCGCACGTGTTGTGTCTGGTGAATATGACTGATGTTTCGCCAGGGGTGCTTAGGGAGATAGTGTTGATGGATGCTGTGATGGTGGACATCGTGGTTGAGGACTAGGTGGGGCCTAGTACGATCGGGCAGATAGAACACACTACATAGGCTTCCAGTAGCTTCACTACTCTCATGATCTGGTGGGGTTTTATGTGGATGGCCATAAATATTTCCTTTTTGTACTTGATATTTTCAGATCTTTATTGGGTTTTTATTCTGGCCCACTTACTTTCAGTTGTACATTCACTCATCCTTATTTTAGTGGTACTTGTTTCCCCTTTCAGTGTGTTGGGATGTGGTTGGATGTGTGTGTTCATTGAGGTAGTCATTAAAATGCCTCCCAATCGCAGGTTGACGCCTTCGGTGCTAGTCAAAAACCCCTGGCCTTCGGGAGGTGGGTTTGGGGTAGTCACGACATGGGCCCCGGGGGATGGGTCATGAAAATATACCAACATAGATAATATGTTGTTGGTTGGGTGTGTCAATAAACATATCATTGGTTTGAGAACAACCAATATGGGATTTGTGCACTTATATTAAAAGAAAATACATATGTCACGTGATTGAATTAGATTTAGGAATTTCATGGTCATTCGTATTTCTATCACATATTATGTATTTAACTACTTGGATAAGGGAAGTATCTTTTTCTCTTTGGATACGATGAATGACATGTGATGTACTCTTATACTAGGTTAGTCTTTTCTAAAGAAACAAGAAAAGATAAAAATAATATACTAGAATGACTTATTCCATTTATAATAATCCCGTAATGTCATAAATAATGTGATTATATATATATATATAAATAATTTATATAATATATCATGTTGTGTAAATTTTTATATAGATACATGATTATGTCTTATATAGGTCACACAAGACCCCTTCGTAGCTTTATCACTAATGCCCTGTAATAGGCGATCTTTTCTTACATCTATAAAATATAGATTTCAAAGTATTTTTCAATGATACAAAGGCTCGTACGGTAACATATTTAGGTTATTAGATTAGAATAAAATAATGAAAAAAGTGTTTTTCCAACATGAAGAGATTTTGATGATAAAACTATATCTAAAAGAGTTGTGATATATTCACAATGTATTGTGATGTTTTTTGTGATGGCCCTTTTTTACATTACTAAAAGTTGTTGTTTTTTTATTTTAACTAAAATGTAAGTACATGAGATTCTTGTAAACAACTATATGATGGATGGAATATATATATATGATATATTTTATTGTATATATATAGTGTGTAATTTAAAACACGCTTTTGATGAATTAATATAATATGTCTATATATATATCAAATATGTATGAGATTAAAATTCATAATCTTAATTACAATGAAACAAAATGCAATCCAAAATGTTTATATCAATAATTTGACCTTAGATTATTTTATCCACATAACATTGAATTTATACACTAAAATTAGATCAATGAATAAAAACCCAATGTATAGAAACACATGAGATGCATTATGAAGTGGGATCGTTAGGATTTTTGTATAAAATATAATGGGATCCGTTCTATTTTAGGAGCATTAAAGAATTTGACATTTTTTATATATTTCATTATATGTAACTAAAATCATCAGTTTTATTCAATGTTTTTGGTTCTCTGTTCTTCTAGAAGTTATGTTCAACATTCTCAAGGAAGGTGTTATCACCCCATTAGCTTATGGGTATCTACTGGAAGTGATCAAGGATCCAAGTGGATAGTGTAATCATTTTTAGACAACCCATGTAATGTTAATAATAGTTTAATTTTATTATTATTAATAGTTAGGAATTATATTTTTTTGATCCATGTTCATTGTAACAACAAAAGGTAATTTCCCATTCAAAAAGAAAATAGTTTTATTCTAACTAAATTGAGCTTCATACAAATTATGGTTTTATTCAAAATTTTAATCATGAAATTATAGATTTTTATTTTCAAAAAATGATTTAATTTTTTATAATAGTATTTTGAAATTATCTTCGACTGAAATTTTGAGAATTTTTTAAAAATTTGATTTCTTTGTAAATATTTGAAAAATATTGATTATTAAGAAAACTATAATTTATTTTTAAGTATTAAAAACTTTTATTTTTTATATTAGTTATAAAATTCCTTTATTTCATATTAATTGAAAATACATCAAATATTTTCATATAGATCAAAATTATACATCAATTTATTAGAAATCATTTTTAAATTTAAAAATGCATTTACCCAAAACCACATTTTTCATCGTGTTACATGTATTGATTTTAAAACTTATTTTTACCCCTAATTTATATTTAATCATTAAAATGGATTGAATATGTGGAATTCATTGGTTGAAAATTGGTTAATAATTCAAACTCATTTTTTAAATTTTGAATAGTAACTTTGGTATAAAAATGAATGTTACCACGTAAAGAGTTAAAATAATTTAAAAGGGTTAAAAAGAAAATGATAAAGGTTAAAATGACTTAAACATTTGATTGGATCCTTTTTTCATATTTAGGCCCTAAATCATCTTCTCTTCTAATATGAGTAATTTTGGATCCACTTCAATTGAGTAAGACATTAATATATTTTAGTATTTTGAAAAAATACCAGTGTGTCATCTCTATCACTTATAAAAGGAAACCATCATTCATCATATTTACAAACATCATGAGCCTCTTATAATGGAAAATAAATATCAAAATTATTTTCTAACATCCCTCCCCAAGTCCTAGAGTTAATGTATTGATAATAATTCCATCATATAAATTCTTTACGAATAAGCCTAATGAGTTTTTTCAATGAGGAGGTATAATTCATAACGAGAAGCTTTCATTTCATGTGTTCTTATACCTCCTTAAAACATATCTTAATCCTTATAATGTAATAAAATTATTATCCAACATATTCTGTAATTTTATTATTTTTATGGTGTAATACTTTTTAAACTACTTATATATCCAATGAAAATTAAAAATATCATTCTTACGTACATACCGACTACGCCCTCAAGAGATGGTATATTTAATTTTTCATAATTGAACTTTATTTATGGTGATATTAGTGGTATAAATGAAATAATATAATTTTGATAAAAAATTAATTCTATTATTGAAAATAAATATTCTAATTTATTCTTTGCCATCAAAAAAAAAATAAAAAAATCATCTTATGTGCATACATATGGACAACTGACCCACGAACCAGTTTAATATATATGTCATCACTGACACATATTAAAGTTATATATAGGTGTATTTATATAATAAATATATATTTATGATATAATTATCAAAATGGAATGATAAAATAATATTTACCATCTTTCAATCATTTTTATTGAAAAATTAAAATGTTACTCACACATACAGACCGACTACCATCACCATGTTGTAACCTAATTCCTTTTTTCATAACCATTTTAAATAGTAGGTCCAAAAAGTATAATTAATTTAAAAAATTATAATTATAATATTATTAATATTCTAAAAATTAAATAGTCAAGATCTATTCGAACATTGTGAAATTACATAATTCATTTTGGACTTGTGAACCAAATATCCCAGAAACGTCTGAGGTAAACTTAATCAATTTATTGATTAAGTATGACAAGGTAATAAGTGAAATAAAAGAATTAATACAAATATAATGTATATGAAAAATATTATTATATAATTATATGATTATCATGAAATTATTATTCAATAAGATAAATAATGTACGTTACAAGACAGACTCAGGGTAAGAGTTATTAAATCCAAAAAAACTAGTTTTAAAATGGTCTCATGATTTCATTATAATATTTTTACTCCATTTACATTTTGTTTCATGAATGATTAAATCATTAAATATATACATTTAAAAGATCATTTTACAGTCAATTAACTTTCTTACAAATGTGTTTGAAATGATTATTTTTCCTATTTTATATAGAATGTTTGACTTTGTTTACAATGTAAAAAAGGTGAGTTTTTTAAATTATATGATGTCAATGACATTTCAAACCACCTAAAAAATATTTTATATTTTGATAATTTCAGAATCATCCATGTTCTACTTAAATAAAAGCCCATGATGTTCAAGGTTAGGGGGAGAAGAGACAGACGCTCCCTCTTATCTATTGCGTTGATTCCCAAGCCCGCATGTTGCTGGAGACTGCTCCACCCTTCTTATTGGGGGGGGGGGGAGCTTTGCGTACTCCTTCACCTGAGAAGGTTAGGTATTCCCCGTTGTCTTTTTATTCCCCTCATTTCTTTCGAAGAATCCAGATCTCTCCGATTTTCTGAAGTCATTTTTGTGTGGCACCCATTCTATCTCTACGTCTGGTGGAGCTCAATAGTGCCACAGATCGATGTTGTCTCACCCCGGTGTCCCACTCCTATCTCAATCAACCATCGGTGGAAGTATTTGACCAGTTTTTAGCAGAAGTTTTAAATTTTTGGAGTCGCATGATCATTGGGTTTCTTGATCGAAAGCACTTCATGATCTGATTTTGTTTAGAAGAGGACTTGATCGAGGCCAAGTCCATGGAACCTCTATGATAACCCTGGTCATTTATTACACAATTAAACATAATTTATTACATAAACATCATTTGATACAACATAGAAGATAAAGAGGAATAGTTTCTTTGGGGATTAAGATCAATACATAACAACTTAAAACATGAAATGAAAAATCTTTATTGAAAATTTCCTTTACATGAGCACTACATTCCCTCATACTTATTATTCCCTGGGATAACCTAAGGACATGCATAAGAAATAGGTGAGTTATAAATCCCATTAAAAGAATAATCATGGAGTAACATGAGGAATACAATACATGTTATACAATAGGCATATCATTAGATCACAATAGAATCATAAACATAAAGGCATTATAAAGCAAGATAATCATAACATGGAAATGTTGCAGCAACACTTAACATGGAATTCGCATGAGCCACAGCTCATTGCACTTGGAGCATGATTAAATCCTAATTGCACATGAATCATGATTAAAACCTCATTTCACTTGAATTATCACGATTAAATACCCATTTCACAAGACATATTATGATACTATTCTTAACCCAATGCATCAGAGCATTATAAGGGCCCACCCTTCTTAAACATTTCATTTCATGTATAAGTGTGCCAAATGGATCATATAACATGGATTCATAAAACAAAATAATTTATTACACGATAAAGGAAAGTGTAATTAATACATGGAACTTTATAATAAATAATTAAATGTTCACAAAGGTGAATACCCTTGATAGATAAATGGGCATGGTATTCACTACCCAATGACATTGGCTTAGAAAATCTGTGCAATTTCAGCAGCGTAATGGCGTGACGTAAGAATTCATAAAAATGGTGGATGCAATATAAAGGGGAATATAATTATATTTACATGAAATGTATAGTAAGGGGGTCATATAGATATATGTCCCAGAATTTTTTATTAAATTTAGCGTCATGATACAAAAGAATTGCTTGAATGTAAAAGAGGAGAGAGAAATTTCTTTCAAAATTTTGGCATAGTAACAGGTGTGCATGGAAGGAATTTAATGAGAGACAAAGGGGTCTCCCATCATTCAAACAAAAAAAAGGGCGGTATGTGGGGGTGTGAAACCATACCCCAAAATTTATAATTGAAATTAAAATGGCATAACGATATTAAGAAAATTGGACCAAAATGAGAAAGGAAGAAAAAAACCCTTATCTGGAAGTGTGCTTCGAAAGGCTTGAGAAAGGCTTGAGAGAGGCTTCTTGAAAGCTTGGGGAACCTTGGGAGGATTTTAGAGATATGAGGGTAGAGGTTGGAATAACTCCAATGGCTTTCAGTGAGGAGAAAGTGGGAGCTTGGGTGGGTTTATATATGAAAGGTTATGGAATTCCTTATTATTTAGGTTTGGGACACCTCACATTAAAATAATCCAAACCACAAACCATATCATGGTTTTTTCCCATGGTTTTTGGAAAAGTGAAGTGGAAAACAATATTTTATTAGGAGAAAGGCCGAAATTCTTAAAATAATTGGGTTGCTTATGTGGAGGTGAGTCACACTCCCCCAGAAAACAATTTAAAAAGACAAGATGTTTAATAAGCCTTGAAAGGTCCATTAATGCTTGGTAAAATAAGTCAAACAAACCCAAAATAACATTATTTTAATGGTAAAACATATATTGGTTGAACAGAAGGCTTATAGAATTTTATTACATCACTACTGTGTCATTATGATGTCATAAAACACATTATGTAATTAAATAGTATTTAATTTTTACCCAAAAATTTGACTGTCTCAGAAAATTATGAAAAATTCACTGTTGGATAATTTAGATGTCATGATTAATGAAATAATATTAATTTTATCTAAATAATTTTCTAAATATGTTAATTTCCACTTTTAAACTAAAAACCGACATTTATAAAAAATTCATGGGTTTTGACAAAAATGGCATTCAAAAGTTACAATACCCTTAATAAAATTATAAGATCATTTATATTTAATAAAAATTAATTTAATAACAATAATAAAATATTATTAAAATATTATTTTATTCAAAAATCTATTAATTCATCAAAATAGATTTCTTAGTTGAACATTAACTAAAAATACTATTTATACTTTAAAAACTATTTACAATTTAACAATAATAAAATGAACGTTTATTCATTATTACATACAAAAATAATGTACATAACCATAGTGCTAAGGTATTGTAACACAAACCCTTATAACACCCACATAAGACTGAAGAATAAGGTGTGAAATGGTGATAGACTCTTGGGATGGCTCAGACAACATTGCTCGGGTGGTAATCTCTATCAACTTCCACTTATCTCGTAGGCGGTCCCACTCGAGCTTAACCTGTTGAAGCTCGACTTGGGCTTGGCCAAGAGAGAAGCCCAATGATGCCACCTCTTTTTTTTTGAGCTCTGAAAAATGGGCTTCATATGGGGCATGTCTAATGGATGAGTCCATCTCTTCCTTTTTCTGAGTAAATTGGATTTATTAATGACCTATATTTATTCTAATCAGGTGATCATTATTCAACGACTATATTAGGAATGGTCACAATTCTTAACATAAAACCAAATAAGTTGACATTTTATATAAACATTTTACATAAAGAGGCATTTAATTAGATCAAGATAGATTTCCATTAATGAAATTTAGGGTCGTTACAATCTTCACCCCTTAAAAAATTTCGCCATTGAAATTTTCTTTTCCCATACTAAAACCGATGTGGGTAATTCTGCTTCATCATTTCCTCTGATTCCCACGTCTCTTCTTCAAACTTAGGGTTTCAACACAACACCTTAATGAGGGGGATTGTATTATTTCATAGAACTTTTTCTCTATAATCTAAGATCTTCAATGGTTTCTCCTAATAAGAAAGATCATCCTATAACTATACCACCTCTGAAGAGAGTACATGTGAAGGTTCTGTTATGTACTTTTTTATGAGGGATACATAAAAGACATTATGAAATTTGTCAATGGTAGGTGGAAGTGCTAGTCGATAGGCCACATCCCCAACACGATCAAGAATAACAAAGGGGATGATGTAACTTGGACATAAATTCCCTTTATTTCCAAACCTCATGACCTTCTTCCATAGAGATATGCGTATAAATACCATGTCTCCAACTTTAAACTCAAGGTCTCATCGACGGTTATCTGCATAACTATTTTGTCGACTCTAGGCTGCCTTGATATTCTGCTGAATGGTTTTCACCTACTCCACCATTTCTTCGACCATTTCTGGTCCATGCATCTTATTCTCACTGACCTCATCCCAACACGCCGGCGTTCTGCACCTTTTTCCATAAAGGGATTCATATGGTGCCATTTGGATGCTCGAGTGGAAACTATTATTATAAGAGAACTCAACCAAAGGAATATATTGATCCCATACTCTTTTAAAGTATATTGAGCATGCTCTCAACATGTCCTCAAGTGTTTTAATAGTCCGCTCGGATTGGCCATCAGTTTGAGGATGATAGACCATACTGAAGTTAGGTTCAGTATTCAGAGCATATTGAATACTCTTCCAAAACATAGAGGTGAATCTTGGATCTCGATCGGACATAATAGATTGTGGTACTCCATGCAGCCTTACCACTTCCCTGATATATATCTATGCCAGTTGATCCAATGATAAATCATCCTGAATAGAAATGAAGTGTGCAACCATTGTAATATGGTCCACAACAACCCATATTACATTGTTGCCTTTGGATGTCTTCAGAAGTCCAGTGACAAAGTCTATGGTGATGTTATCCCATTTTCATTCTGGTATGGGAAATGGTCGAATCATCCCCTTAGACTTTTGCCTCACTACCTTCACTTGCTGAAACACAAGGCACTTTGATGTATATTCAGCGATCTCCTTCTTCATATTATCCAACCAATAATGATCTCAAAGATCTCGATACATCTTTTTGTTTCTTGGGTGAATAGAGAAATTTGAACTATGTGCATCATAAAAATGTTCCTTCTTCAGCTCCGAACTTGATGGAACACATAGCATTTTCCCAAATCTCACAATTCCTTCTTTCTTAACATTAAACTCTGAGGATTTCCCTTTTCTAATAGCTTCCACTTTTTTATAAATTCCCACATCATCCTTTTGAGCATCCTTTAACCTTTCTAAAGGTGACAGTTGAGCAATAATTTGTGAAAGGATTGATGATGTTCCCTTCTTTGAGATTCCCATGTCCATCTTCATCAAATCTAAGAAGATTGGATCCTTTTCAATTCTCATCAATGATAGAATCGCTAGGTCCTTTCTACTTAGGGCACCTTCCACCTTGTACGCTTTCCCAGGGTGGTAATGGATTGAGTAGTCATAGTCTTTGATCAGCTCTTACCATCTTTATTGGTGCATGTTCAACTCTTTTTGTGTCAATATATACTTGAGGCTTTTTTGATCCGAACATATTTCACACTTCTCCCCAAAGAGATAGTGCTGAAAAAATTTCAATGAAAATATCACTACATCCAACTCAAGATCATGTGTTGGATAGTCCTGTTCATGAAATTTTAATTACCTTGAAGCATAGGCAATGAATTTTTCATTTTACATCAACACACATCCCAGGGCCTTCTTTGAAGAATCACTGAATACCACAAAATTTATCCACTTGTGGGTAAAGTGATCACGGGCACAGTGATAAGCCTCATTTTCAACTCCTTGAAGATTTATTCACATTCAATACTCCAAGAAAACTTTACTCCTTTCCAAGTTATCTTGGTAAGAGGGTTGTACAATCGTGAGAAATTTCTCATAGATCGTCGATAATATCCAGCTAACCCCAAGAAGCTACGGATATCCGTTACCGATGTTGGCCTCTTCCATCCCTCAATTGCATCTGTTTAGATGGATCCATAGATATCCCTTTGCTTGTGATGATATGGCCCATGAATAAGACCTCCTTCAACCAGAACTCACACTTTCTATACTTTTCATAGAGCTTTTCCTTCCTCAAGGTCTCTAGTATAGTTCTTTGATGCTCTTCATGATCCTCCTTGGTTTTAGAGTATATCAGAATATCATATATAAAGACTACTAAATTTTTTTTTGGTAATCTCTAAAGACTCTATTCATCAATTCCATGAATATTTCTGGATAAATAGTGAGTCATAAAGGCATTACTATGAATTCATACTGCCCATATCTTGTACAAAAAGTAGTCTTGGGGATATCTTCCTTCTTCACCCTTACTTGATAATATCCCAAACAAAAATCCACCTTGGAGAAGTATTGTGTTCCATGCAGCTGATCGAAAAATTCATCAATTCATGGTAGAGGATACTTGTTCTTTATCGCGATTTTGTTGAGCTCACGATAATTGATTCAAAGGTTCATTGACCCATGCTCCTTCTTGATGAATATGACTGGTGCACCCCATGGTGAAGCACTTGGGCATATAAATTCTCTATCCAGATTCTCCTGTAGTTGTTTCTTCATCTCCTCAAGCTCCACAACATCCATTCTATACAGAGTCTTGGATATTGGAAATTCCATAGGTATAAGTTCAATTTATAATTCAACATCTCTTCAAGGAGGAAGGCCAGGAAATTCCTTGGGAAACACATTAGTGAATTCCCTCACAACAGGCATGTCATCTAGGATGGTTTCCTCCTTAGACTCAATCATCTGAGCCAAATACGCATGCTCATAGGGTAGTAATATCCATTCTTGAGATGATATAGATAAAGAAGATTCATCTTCCTCCTTTCACTTGTAAGGAATTGAGGGTTGGTTCTCCACATGGAGAGTGATTTCCCTCTCATATAAATTTATGTTGGATCTATATAAGGAAAGCCAACCCAAGCTGATAATTTCATCAAATTCTCCCATAGGGAGTATGACGAGGTTTTACAGGAAGTTCAATCAACATATTATGGCAGGGGAGGAGTTATATTCATGGGATGCAATGATTGACCCATTTTCCGTACTCATTGACGTCTTCACTTCCATGATTTTTGGTGGTGCTAGGATTGTTTTACTAAACGTTCATGATATAAAAGAATGCGTAGAACCTAAATCAAAAAGTAAGTTTGCTATTATTCAATGAATAACTAGTGTACATATCACCACTTCGTTTTTGGGGTTCACTTCGACAGTAGTGATGGAAAAATCTCTCCCTTCCTGCCTTAGAGGTTGTTGGTTGCCTCTGAAAACCCATGTCTTAGGGAACTGATTTTCAAGATGCCCTGGTTCTTTGAACATTAAGCAATGAACCACGCATTGAGGTTCGAATGGAGTGTTCCTATACTCTATTTCATTCATGGGTTTTTCTTGTCAGCAGTTAACATCTAGGTGCCCTTCTCTTCCACACCTAAAGCATTTCCTCATCCCCTTCAGGCAATTTTCGGGGTTCTTCTTTTTGCACCTTTGGAAAGTGGGGTGTGGGATATTTATTTTCATCGTTGGATTTATCCATCAGACCGCCAACATTGAATTCCACCTTATGCTTCTTATCCCCATGATACCCCTAAGATTCTACCATCTCCATTTCAACCTAAAGGGCACATCAGGCAATTTCTTCATAGCTTTAGAAGTCACAGATCATCAGCGCTTTCCTCAGGATAGGTTTCATCCCACCAAAGAAGCATTCAACCTTGAATTTGAGGGTAACAACAAATCCGAAAGTGTATCATGCAATACTTGTGATGTTTTCCTCATATGCTCCAACAGATTCTTTGTTTTTTTCTTGAGGGCAAGGAAGTCCCTTTACATATTATGTCGGAGGGTACGAGGAAAATATTTATCGAAAAACATCTTCTGGAAATCCTTCCATTCCAACACCTTGATCCCTTCCTCCAGTTTTTTATTTTTTATCAACATCCACCATTGATCAGCTTCACCCTCCATATGATAAGAATCTAGAAGAACCTTCTCTTGTTTAGAACATTGAAGTATGCAGAAGATCTTTTCAATGGAGTTGATCAATTTTTCAGATATTGCGGGATAAAATGATTCATTAAAAGTAGGAGGCCTTTGTCCCATGAAGCTCTCGATAGCGAATTATTCTTTCTTGTGGGGGGGGGGGGGGTTGAACATTCCTCTTGAACAATGTTTCTATTCAAATATTGAGTTAGCTGAAA
Source organism: Viscum album (assembly GCA_963277665.1). NCBI lineage: Eukaryota > Viridiplantae > Streptophyta > Magnoliopsida > Santalales > Viscaceae > Viscum > Viscum album. Next base: position 1,702,597,239 of record OY728143.1, on the reverse strand, counting down.
GAGAAGCATGACAAAGTTCATGATTCACACACCCATTAGATTGGGCATCTCTTTAGTAAAGTCATGACATTGATATTGACATCAGTTGTTAGCTTGAGTCCTCCTATTACTGGCCATTGGCTGTAATAAAAGGAAAGTTAGGGGTAACACATAAAGGTTAATACAAGGAAAAAATAGATAACTTATAAATAACTATTATTTCCTTAACAGATGAATCTATTGTCTTTATTCTATATTATCTAAGATCTACTTTCTAACATATATTCTTATGGAATTTTTTGTCCCTTAATAATGGTTCATATTAAGCTTGTGAATTTAAAAAAGCATATCCCCCAGGAGTGTCATACCCAAGAGTGAATCAAGGCCTGTTGTCGTGCACCAGTTATCGTTCGAGTCTAGCTCAAAGCGGTGTTTTTGGGTTTTACCCCTAGGATACATTTGTGCCAGAGCTGCCTCAACCTACTCGTATCCAGACAGGGATTTATTTTCTTGATAAACCACTTACTCAATACTCAACAAAACTTAGGGATGTTTTTATTATACTTAGTCATATCTCTAAGTATTCACTAGGGTTTTCTAATCCTAATCCCAAAAATAACTAAACCTATCCTCTAATACCAACTATGACAACAATGATCTTTTATTACACGATTAAGCAAAATTTATTACATAAAATTCATTTGATACAACATAGAAGTTTGAGAGTTCTAGTGTCTTTAGGGCCTAGGATCATTACATAACAACTTAAAACATTAAATGCAACATCTTTATTGAAAACCTCCTTTACATGACCACTACATTCCCTCATACTTAGCATTGCATGGGATAACCTGAAAACATGCATAAGAAAAGGGTGAGCTATAAAGCCCAGTAAGGGAATAAAAATGGAGTAACATGAGGAATACAATAAATTTTAGACAATATTAATATCATTAGATAACAATAGAAGCATAAACATAAAGGCATTATAAATCTTGATAATCATAACATGGAAATGTTGCAACAACACTTAACATGGAATTTTCATGAGCCAAGGCTTGTTGCACATGGAGCATGAGTAAATGCTCATTGCACATGGAGAATGGGTAAAACATTGTTTCAATTGAATTATAATGAGTAAACACCCATTTTACATTATGTATCATGATACTATTCTTAACATAATGCATTGGAGCGCTATAAGGGTGCACCCTTCCTAAACATTTCATTTCCTGAATAAGTGTTCACTTGGATCATATAACATGGATTAATAAAACATAATCATTTATTCCATGATAAAGGAATATGGAATTCATACATGGAACTTTATAATAAATAATTAAATTTTCATAAAGGTGAATACTCTCGATAGATAAATTTGCATGGTATTCACTACATAATAACATTGGCTCAGAAAATCGGTGCAATTTGGGCAGCGTAAAGGCGTGACGTAAGAATTCATAAAAATGGTTGATGAGAGATAAAGGTGTGTCTCATCATATTTACATTAAATGGACGGTAAGGGGGTTATATATATACATTTCCGAACAATTGTATTGGAATTTAGAGTCATGATACAAAAGAATGGCTTAAATGTAAAAGAGGAGAGAGAAATTTCTTTTGGAATTTCAGCATAGTAACGGGTGTACATGGGAGGAATTTAATGAGAGATAAAGGGGTATCTCATCATTAAAACATAAAGAGGGAAGTATTTTGGAGGTGAAAACCCATACCCCAACATTTATAATTTAAATTAAAAGTGCATAACAACATTTAGAAAATTGGACCAAAATGAGAAAGGAAGAAAAACAACCTTACTTGGAAGTGTGCTTCCAAAGGCTTGATAGAGGCTTAATCGGATCTTGGGGCACCTTGGGAGAATTATAGATATTGGAGGGAAGATGTTGTATGAAATCCAATGGCTTTGAGTGAGGAAAAAGTTGGATCTTGGGTGGGGTTATATAGGAAAGGTGAGGGAATTCTTTATTATTTTGGTTTGGGAAACCTCACATTAAACTAATCCACACCACAAACCATCCCATGGTTTTTTCCTATGGTTTTTGGAAAAGGGATGTGGAAAAAAATATTTTATATGTCCAAATTCCTAACTTCTTATAATATTTGGGTTGATTATGTGGATGTCAGTCACACTCCCAAGGAAAAAAATTTAAAAAAACAAGATGCTTAATAAGCGTTTAAGGGTCCATTAATGCTATGTAAAATAAGTCAAACAAACCCAAAATCACATTATTTTATTGGTAAAACATATATTGGCCGAACATAAGGCTTATAGTATTTTATTACATCACTATTGGGTCATTATGATGTCATAAAACACATTATATATTTAAACGGTGTTTAATTTTTTCCCAAAAAATTGACGCTCAAAAAATTATGAAAAATTCACCATTAGATAATTTCGACATCATGATTACAGAAATAATATTCATTTTATCTAAATATTTTTCTAAATATGTTAATTTTCAATTTTAAAATAAAATCCAACATATATCAAAAATTCATGGGTTTGGATAAAAATAGATTTCAAAAATTACAATTGCATTCATAAAATTATACGATCATTTATATTTAATAAAAATCAATTTAATAATTATAATAATATTTTATTAAAATATTATTTAATTCAAAAATAAATTAATTAATCAAAATATATTTCTTAGTTGAACAATAACTAAAAATACTATTTGTGCTTTAAAAACTATTTAAAAGGTAACAGTAATAAAATGAAAGTGTATTTATTATTATATACAAAAATAATGTACATAATAATAGGTCTAAGGTCTTGTTAAATAACCCCATATAACACCTGCATAAGACCAAAGAGTAAGGTGTGCGATGGTGATAGAATCTTGGGGTGGCTCAGATAACATTGCTTGGGTGGTAATCTCTATCAACTTCTGCTTCTCTCATAGGTGGTCCTGCTCGAGCTTAACCTGTTGAAGCTAATCTTGGGCTTGGTCAAGAGAGAAGCCTAATAATTCCACCACTTTTACGAGATCCAATAAATGGGATTCGTATGGGTTACGTCTACTGGATGAGGCCATCACTTCCTTTGACTAAGTAAATTGGATTCGTTAAACACCTATATTTATACTAATCAGGTGATCACTGTTGAGTGGCTATATTAGAAACGATCACAATTATTAACACAAAACCAAAGAAGTTGACATTTTATATAAACATTTTACATAAAGAGGCATTTAATTAGATCAAGAGGGATTTCCATTAATGAAATTTTGGGTCATTACAACCTCGACGATATAGTGGATCTCATTTATATTTCTTTCGATGGAGCTCTGATTTCACATGAGGATTGGCCCTTCAATAATAGAGACATGGGTATGTTTTCCTAGTTTACCTCTTTCCATTCAAAACCCTTCCATTTTGTGTTCAATCGGGAATATGGTGGGGTGGTACTTGTGCTCTGATCTTCTCACTAAGGTCATGTGTCACCTAATTTGTCCATGGATTTGCGTTGAGGATGATGTTGCAAGGGCTCTGGTAAATTGTGTTTTGATCACCGATGGAAAAAAGTTTCCTTGGAAGCAAGAGGTTGTGTTTGAATCTTGGATACAATACTATTCGACCTGTTTCTTCTTTGGTCACATGGAGTTGGTTTGTCATAACGGAAGGATGATTTGAAGCCCACCAGTGCTGGTGAGGAAGGGTGGTGATGACCTTGAGGTTCCTGTAATGGTAAAATTCGCTATGGAGTGTAGTAATGAGGGCGTTGGCATGGGAGGGGACCGAACTAGTGTTGTTGTGGCTGAAGAGCCTTTGGATGCAATGGTGGTGTAGGAGATACTACAGGGTGTCCCAAGAGAGGATAACGTGAGTTGTTGTGATGTGAAGGAGCAACAGGTGGCTGCTAACCTGACAATAAAGCAAGTGTTTGATAGGTTGGCAAGTGATCTTGGGATTCCAAAGTTGACCACGATGGGGATAAATGTTGATTTATATCTTACGAAGTAGGATATTAGGCATGAGAATCCTTTAGGCAGTGTGGATTGTGAGAATGATGAGGTTCACAGACATAGTACGACAGTCAATCAGTTTTCAAGCTTGGAGCATGAGGTGGTTCCTATTGTGGCTACGGGACCTCAACTGTCTGATGATAGGAAGATTGCTCCTAGTAATCAAGTGGATACTGGTATGAATGAACTTGATAAAGAGTTCTATAATGGTTGTGGAAACATGTAGAATCTGAATTTTATTTCCCCAATTGACTATAACAAGAAATATGAACTGGGAGGGTTTCCAAATTCGGTAGAGAGTATTCCAATGAGGAAGGTTGACAGAGTCAATAATTCTATTGCTGTGAAAATCCCTAGAAAATGGGGGAGCAGTTCTGATAGTGTTAAAGAAAATAATGACATTGACATACCTTCTTATAGTGACATTGTTCAAGGTGGTTGAAGCAGGGCGTCTGAAAATGATGGAATTAGGATTGTTCTACCTTGGATGAAACCAAGGAAAATTATTCTTACCAACAAAATCCAGTGACCACCAGGTCTTCATCTAAGAGGGAAAGAGTAGATATCTATACTTCTAAAAGAGGTCGTTTAAAATTTAATAAATAGGATTTATCAGTGGAATAGTTGAAGCTCAGAGAGAAGTATGTAAATTTCTTGAAGCAATATGAAATGAATTCTGAGTGGGAACCAGCTACTGCGGAGGAAAACCCTTATTATAGATGTGGTGAATAATATGACTACTATGATATGTAATTGTCTCATTTCTATTAGAATTATTGTCTAGATGCGGGCAAGATTCTCGTCTACATCCTTTTTCTTATATCAATGTACTTTTTCTTTCATTTAAGAAATCGTCAGGGGTCTTTTGCCTCTAACTGACTTACCAGGGTAAAAACTCATCTTCAAATTTTTTTGGAAATTTTAGTTTTGAAAATAGGGTTTTAAAGGAAATAGATATCTCTATATCATAAATTTTTTACATATGTTTTCAAACATATATATTTATTTATATGATAATATAAATGCATGAATTTATGTTTTTCATGAATTTTTTGGTCCTTGGAAATTATTTATGTTGATGGGTGAGCCTAATATAGCTCTCCAATGGACATTTTATTATAATTATTAAAGTTGGTAATTCCATTTGTAAGGGTTATTGTAATGGTTCAATAAAGTATATAACCCAATAAATAAAAATTAATTTTCACTTATTTAAATTGATTATTCATGAAAATATATTTATTTCATAAGGTAATATAATGGTATTTTATTTAAAGTAATGGTTTTATGATTTAATGGTAAAACTTATGCTTGTAAGAAAAATATATTTTGGGTTGTCATGTACTTTAAGAAACACTCATGATTATGATTTTTCCATTATGTTTTATTATATAGTGTTTTCTGAAAAATATTTATCCTTAAATATGATTTCAAATGTATGTAATTAAATATTTAATATAAATGTTTGTTATCTTAAAGGAATAATCTCTTATATGATCTCATCCTTTTGAAATAGACTAATGAGTTTCTTTTATTATTTGTATATGTTCCTTAATAAGATTTTTGTGCACATCTTATGTTTTAAAATATCTTTCATATGGTTTAATGAAGAGTAATAAAAATGTTGAAGTAACCTTTAAAATTATAAAGATTTATTGCGAAAATAAAAAAAGTTTCATTGTAAAAGTTTTTTTGATAACTATTTACATAGTGTGGATGTGTCAACTTTATATTGAATGGGTTTTTATCTAATAGTTATGACCTAATTCTCCAAAATTGATAAACTGAAATGGTATTAGGGAATGCATGAAATTTAATTCTTATTTAGAAATTAATTAGTCATTGAATATAGATAGTATACTTATATCTTTGGAGGCATGGTAATATTTAACAAAACTCTTTATGTTCTTCCTAATCCACTATCTGAGAAAGGAACATGGAAGCTGGTTTTTCTCTTTAATTATATAACCTCTATTTTTATTAAATTTCATGTTATAGATTGCATGAATAAGTATCACTATTTTTTGTGTTATTTTCTACATCCAATGATTATTATATGATCAAATGAATATCTTCACAGCTAACCATCCTCATTCTTCTACGAGTCTATAATTTTTAATTTAAATATCTAAAATAATTGGTATTTAAAATTTCTTGTAACTACTTGTGGTGTATTCATATAGTCTCATGCTAACCAGGAACATTTTTTTCGTCTCATTGAATCTCTCATATTATTATTTTTCTCTATCCATGATAATCAGATGAATTTAATTTCTAAAAAATATATTAATTTTTTAACAATGACATAAAATCCCTCCCTTTATTAGTAACCCTACAAAATCATTATAAGAATCATGATATTTATTTTCAATTGTGAACATCATAGTTTGAATTATCTTATTTCATATTATAAAACTTATACATTATATATTTAATCACTTATAAATAGAGATAATGTGATATCATGTATTATTTCATTCCTTGTGTCTTGATAATTATGATATTGTATGAAAGCAAGTGGAACTCACGTGTTCGAGATCACTGGAACTGTATCCTTTCTATTTTTCTTCATCAGGTTGATTACACTTCATGGTATCTCAATGTTCTTCTTGAAATAGTCTTAACACATGTATTTGATATAGATATTGTGGTTGATATCAAAACATGTGGTCTGTTCACCATCCATATAAATTGTTTTATAGGCCATTGCCTTTATGTGGTCGATCCATCTATTCTGATTTCTTGAGATAAATTCGAATACCTTCATGCAGACAATAAAACACACTTATAGTCAATTAATCTCATTGTATATCAAAATAATATTTTTGGAGAATCTTTTTTTAGATATGAAACACACTCATAGTCAATGAAATTTAGATACATATGGTTCATTCAACATCCATTTTCATGGTTAGTGTATACCTAATGTAAGGACCCGACCCCAGTTGCACGGAGCTGGTGGCTTATTTGATTACATTGGCATATAAAAAAGGAATACGAATCCCAAAGGACCAAGTAGTTTTGTATTATTGGAAACAAGATACTTATATAAGTTCATCATTACAACTTGAAATGAAAAACAACATAGAAACTCCTTAGACAACATCCATAACTCCAAGGTTTTTTCAGCATGTCATTCATAATAGAATTTTTCTTTACTTGAGAAAATGAAACATAATAAAGGGGTTAGCTCAAGTGCTCAGTAAGAGTAAGAAATATAGCCGAATGTAATATAAACATTCGACATAGTGAATAATTGAAAACACATGACTTCAATAAATTAACTTGAACACATTATGGAAGGAATATGAGCTGAGTAAATAATTCCATAAAAAACATAATCATGGGTATTCTAATAATCAAATAACCACATCAAATATCAATATCTGAACACATAATTACAGAATGCATAATGCCGGAAATTCTGAAACATTTTGTCATGGCCTTATCCAAGATGTCTAGTGATTAAGGCCTCGGCCAAAATCCATATCACATTGGGAAAGGCCTCGGCCAATTCCTCGTCTAGTTGTCTCATGAGACCTACCAATGCATTGATGGGATATAGAGGGACCCACCCATAACATAATAAGTCCAATGCATTCCTCATATGAGTTGGGATAAACATAAACAACAAATACATTAATATTGAAACTATCATATGAAATGTAACTATCTTTCCCCAATCATTAAACATGAAACACTAACCATTCAGAATAATATGGTGAATGGTTTTAGGATAGATCATCCACAATATATTTAGTAAAAAACCAGTAAATAAAATATGGTATATGAGTTCATAAATGATTAAACCCAATAATACCATGGAATCAACAAGAATGTTGAATTAGATGAAAACACTCTTATAAAATTATTAAGCAATTCTGGAGATAAAAACTCTTTTATTTTGAAAAGAAGAGTTCTTTTGGAAAATTCATTGTATAAAACCAGAAGTGAATTAAGATAGTATTTTCATAATAAAATGAGTGATTTTATAAAGATAATGTTTTCCAAAAACAGATTATATAGTGACCTTGAAAATAGTTTAGAATTTGAGAAATTCCCTTGAATCGGGCTTGTATTTTTGAAAGAATTTTGATAGTTCCTTTTAAAACATGTAACTATCCATTAAATAAGGAAGGATTGTTGTTTTTAAACATATATATGACACTCAAACAGAACATATGATGAGTACATAACAATACATAAGAATTACATCAAGGTAATTAGATAATGAAAGTATCCTGAATGAAAGTAGAAGTTTAGGTGAAAAAACCCTTAAACTTTGTAATAAAATGATTCGTATGCCCCCAAAATTAATAACATAAATATTACAGATTTAATACCATGAAGATAAATATATTCATGATATGTGACATCAATTGTCAGTATACATACACCATACAAAAGTATTACTAGTGAATATGGAAAATCTTACGAAAATGGAAGTGAGATGAAGAAACCCTTACCTTTACTCCAAACGTGTTCCGATCTTGTACTTAAGCTCTTTTAATATGAAATTATAATTTTTAATAACTTATGTCAAAACCTATTATACATGTATTTATTTTACCACAATTATGGTTAGTTCATTTGTGTTTTTATTTATAAGTTATTGTATTGAATTTCGTCGTTTTGGAGTGTTCGTTTCCTTTATTTTCCTATTCGGTTTACTTAATTTTAAGTAATGAAGTGGAATGGATGTAAATATCCATAATTAAATATTTTTTATGAAAATAAATATTTTTTAATGTTCATTTGAATAATTTGGTTACATGAAATGGGGTTGAATCATTAGATGACAATCACTTCGATTTTTTGGCGGTATTTGGATTATTATGAACTAGTTTTGTCATATAACTTATTTTTATGTACATATTATAGTTCCAGAATATTGATTAGGATAAAATAAATATATTATAGTCTGGTTCAACCATGAATATGGTTTCATAACTAGTAATTAAGAATAAATTGAAGAACGAAAATTCGTCATCCACGAATGTTATAAATCGGAATCTCGTTTATAAAATAAAAGGGAGGGAGTAAGAATATTTATGATGGTTCTTCCATTCACATGATATAAGTCTATTATATAGATGTTACTGGATTTATCATGATCATTTGGACAGAGGAGGTGATGAGAGGATAACAAAAGAAGATAAACTGAAATGAAACCAATTGAAAAAGAAGGGTACTTTACCTCTTGAAATAACATCCTTGAGAAACTCCTTAAGGGAAGGGGTTTTGGACTTTTGGAAAGACCAAAAGATTATTGGACGTGGGGAGAGACTAGGGAAGGGTAATTGGGCATAACTCTGAGTAGATTCAAGTCTTAGAGGAGTGAAGAGAAGAGGTTTTGGTGGGGGTTTTATAGTGGAGGAGAGGGGTAATTTTTGAATATTTAATTTCATTATTTTATTATTTCCATCAAGACAACCAGTAGTATTGTTTCATGTGACCCATAATTGTAATAATGGCTTGTTAGTTCAAACCAATTTCCCTTACATCACTTTTTATGTCATAAATAGTGTATTTAACTGATAAATTGAATATACGGTATTTTACGGTATTTCACTATTCATCAAAAATTCAAGAATTTCATAAAGGTCCCAAAAATTCACCCCAACCATTTTTTGACGTGTATAATTCAAAAGTGAAATCCATTTTTCAAAAATAATTTTCTACATATTATTAATTTAATTTTTAAATAAGGTCATAGTTAATTCCAAAAATAACAATCTTGAAGTGCAATTTATTTTATGTGACATTGAAAAATTAATTACGATCCCATTATCTTATTACCTTAAGGAAATAAAATAATATAATTACTTACTATTCAAGGATCATATTACTATTCATATTACTATTCATAAGGGTATGTTATTGTTCACCAAAAATCAAGTATGTTCTATCAGACTCCAAATGACTTACTGAACACAACTCTAGATGACCATTTCATGAAATTCAAAATATAGAAGAGGAAAAGTTGTGTTTAATGTATAGATTATAAAATTGCATTCTATATTTATTTTCAAAACCTTGGCTGTTAAATTGTCCCCTCCTTACAAAATTTTTTTCCTCGAAATTCAAAAAATATTACCTAAAAAGATTCAAGTATGTCTTTGAAATAAGCTCCTCAGGCTCCCATGTTTCTTCCTGTATTTTATGGTTCCTCTATAGAACCTTCACCGGACGAGTCATCCGATTTCTCAATACTTGTTATCTAGTATGAAGAATTTTGTTAGGATCTTTATAGTAAGATAGATCAGTCTTAAGTTCTACTTCTTCATAATTGAGTACATGTGTTGGATCTGGCATGTACTTTCTTAACATTGATACGTGGAACACATTGTGAACCTTAGAGAGACTTGGAGGCATTGACAAACGGTAAGCTACGGCTCCAATTCGGTCTGGAATTTCAAATGGTCCGATGTACCTAGGACTTAATTTTCCTTTCTTACCAAATCGTATAACACCCTTCCATGGAGATATCTTTAAGAAAACGTGATCACATTCAAGAAACTCCAAATCCTTCCTTCAGTTATCTGCATAGCTCTTTTGCCTATTGTGAGCTATTTTGATATGGTTCTGGATAATCTTCACCTTTTCCATTGTTTCTTAATCATTTTTTGGGCCCACGAGCTTTTTTTCACCAACATCATCCCAGCAAGTTGGTGTACAACATCACCTCCCATATAATGCTTCATGGGGTGTCATCTGTATACTTGAATGGAAGCTATTGTTGTAGGAAAATTCTACGAGAGGTAAATACTGATCACACATTCCTTGAAAATCATGTGAACAAGACCTCAACATGTCTTCCAATGTTTGAATAGTTCATTCCGATTTTCCATCAGTTTGTGGGTGGTAGGCTATGCTCAAACGAAGATCAGTATCTAGGGCCTTTTGAAGACTTTCCTAGAATCTTGATGTAAAACGTGGATCATGATCAGAAAAAATCGATAGGGGTACTCCATGAAGTCTCAAAACATTATTAATATATAGTATTTCTAGACGTTCAAGTGGTAGATATTCTCTTATAGCATGAAAATGTGCTGACTTGGTAAGACAATCAACAATGACCCATATTGCATCGTTCTTTCTAGGAGTCTTTGGTAGTATCATGAAAAATTCCATTGTGATATTATCCCATTTCCACTCAGGTATGGGAAAAGGTTGCAATACTCCTTCATGTTATTTCCTTCCAGCTTCCACTTGTTGACAAACCATACATCTTGACACAAAATCAGCAATCTACCTCTTTATGTTGTCCCACCAAAAATGTTACTTCAAATCTCTATACATATTAGTTCTACCAGGGTGTATAGAGAAATTGGAACTATGAGCATCATCCAACAATTCCCTTTTTATATCAGGTATATCAGGAACACAATGCCTCTTCCCAAATTTCAAAATTCCATCTTCATATACGAAGTCATTCAATCTCACATCATTCACAGCTTTAATCTTCTTTTGAAACTCCTCATCATCAGCCTGAGAACTTTTTATCCTTTCTAGTAAAGATGGTTTGGAAACCATTTGAAAAAGCATTGATGTTTCACCTTCCATGGTTATTCCCATATTCATCTTTACTAGTTCCATGAAAATAGGATCCCTTTCAACTATCATCTTTCTCAAAACTCTATGATCCTTTCTGATCAAGGCATCTTCCACCTTATTGGCCTTACCTGGGTGGCAGTGTATCCTGATATCATAATCCTTGAGTAGTTCAAGCCATCTCCTTTGCCACATGTTGAGTTCTTTCTGTGAGAAAATATACTTCAAACTCTTGTGATCAGTATAAATCTCACATTTTTCACTATAGAGATAATGTATCCATAACTTAAAAGAAAAGATTACAGCAGCTAACTCAAGATCATGGGTATGATAGTTTTGATCCTGAACTTCTAGCTATCGTGATCCATACGCAATAACACTATCATTTTTCATATGGATATAACCAAGTCCTTTCATTGAAGCATCACTATAAATAACAAACATGTCATTCCCTGATGGTATAGTCACTATAAGAGCATTGACTAATATTTTCTTCAGTTCTTCGAAACATTCTTCACAATATTTTGTCCAAACAAATTTCACACCTTTACGTGTGAGCTTTGTTGGCGGGTTAGCTAGTCAGGCAAAATTCTGCACGAAACGTCGATAATAACCTCCTAAGCCAATAAAACTGTGTACCTCAGTTATGTTTGTCGGCATGGGCCAATCTTGGATTGCCTTTGTTTTCACAGTATCAACTAGGATTCCATCCGTAGAGACAATATGGACAAGAAAATAAATATCATGAAGAAAGAATTCACACTTGCTAAACTTCCCATACAATTCATGTCTTCTAAGAGTCTTCAGGATAATGCGCATGTGACTTTCATGATCATCATAGATTTTGGAGTATACCAATATATCATCAATAAATACCACAAAAAAATAATCAAGATATTCTTTGAAAACTATGTTCATTAGATCCATGAGGAGAGAGGGTTCATTAGTCAATCCAAAAGGCATCACTGTAAACTCTTAATGCCCGTACCTGGTTCGAAATGCTGTTTTCGAAATGTCTTCCTTCTTCACAATCAAATGATGATATACAGATTGAAGGTCAATATTTGAAAACTATTGTGCTCCATGTACATTGTCAAATAAATCATCAATGCGAGGTAGGGGATACTTGTTCTTTATTGTTATAGCATTGATCTCCCTATAGTCAATACAGAACCTCATAGATCCATCTTTCTTCTTAACAAAAAGTACAGGGGATCCCCATGGAGAAACACTAGGGTGAATAAATAACTTATTAATCAATTATTCTAGTTATTTCATTAGTTCCACTAATTCCACATTGTCCATTCTATAAGTGGTCTTCGATATGGTCCTTTAACCAGGAATTAAATCAATGGAAGACTCAATTTCTGATTATGGAGGATGTCCAGGTAAATATTCTGGAAACACATCAACATATTCTCTCACAATAGGTACATCCTCTATTTGAAAATTCCTTTCCTCACCCATAGTTATTTTAGTCTCTTCCACCATAATAATTGTATTTTTTTAGCTACTGGGGGTGGATCTAGATAAGAATCAGGTGGTGACGATTCTTCTCTAAAGAGAAGGTGTTCTTTATCCTATTCATCAAAAATCGTAACCTCCTTTTTCTTACAATAAACTTTTTCATCATGGTTCAAAATCCAATCCATACCGAGGATTATATCAAATTAAATCATGGGTATAACGATGAGATTAGTAGATAAAGAACATTTATATGCTTTAATGGGAACTGATTCACAGAACATTATAGCAATGATACTTCCATTAGGAGTTTTTACTGACAACTCCATTGTTAAATGAAATTGAAAATATATAATTTTCTTGGAAAACCTGGAAGATATGAAACAATGTGATGGTCCAGAATAAAATAAAGCATTGGATAAGTTTGATAAAATGATCAAAGTACCTGCCACCATGTCACGCTGAACATCAACCTCTACATTTGTGATCGCATATGCTTGTCCCTACTCCCTCGGCCTCTTATGTTGAATATTTCCTTGTTGTTTTGGACAATTATTATAATAGTGACCCATCTCCTAACAATTATAGCATCAAAAATCATTGGATTCATTCTTTCCTTTGAAATCACCATCAAGATGGCCTTTCTGACCACATTTATAGCATACTCTTTTTCCTTTTAAGCACACACCGGGGTGTTTCCTTCCACAATCGTCACATGGTGGAAATTAAACTCTTCCCTTCTTCTCTGTTTCCTTATTTCCTTTCCCAGGGGTTTAAATAGCCCTTTTATTTTCTTTCTTTACCTTAAATTTATAAGACTTAGAGATTTCTTTGTCTGTCTTGATAGCACATGAAACTATATCCTCATATGATGAAAAACTTTAGGAGACCAGTGCCCGCTGGAGGAATGATTTTAGGCCATCAAATAATCGGTCAATTTTGCTCCGTGGATTTTGTATATAGTATATAGCATGTCTTTCTAACCTTGTGAAGTTGGCTTCATACATGGAAACATTTTCATCCTCCTTCTGCCTCAGATTCAATAATTGTCTCTCCATATCTTCTCGCTGCTCACGAGGGAAATATTTTTCAAAGAATATTTCCTTAAAATCCCTCCATTCCATATCTTATATCTCTTCCTCATAATTTGTGTTTTAGGTTAATGACCACCACTGATCCACATCTCCCGATAGACGATATTCTTCCATGACAACCTTCTCTCTTTCATTACATCCCAATGCGAGAAATATCTTCTCAAGGGAACATATCCACTACTCTGCTAAAAATGGGTTTGTAGACCCGTTGAATGATGGAGGTTGTTGTCGTATAAAGAAATCTAGCATGGCTCCTTAACATGGAGGATTCAGATGCTCTATATGGGTGAGGTTATTGTTCATAAGAAGAGTAAGTTGTCCCTGTATGTTTATGAGTTGCTCAGCACCAGTCACATCACTAGATCCAACATCATTATCATGTGTCAGAGGAAAATATCTATAGGGGACACGTTCATTCGTGCGATTTCCATTCTGTCCACTAGGTTCCATATCTAGATAATGGAATACACTAGATTAGTTTATGAATCATAATGTATAATCTTAACATAAAAATACTCAGAAAAATTGAGATTCTACTCATAGATAATCCCATATTCACAAATATGGTTTTCTTTGAGGAATATTTTACATTTCAATCCTTCATAATGGATTGTAATGAAAATGTGAATTATCATAAGCATATCCCTCGGGAGTGTCGTAACCAAGAGTGCAAGAAGGCCCGTTTTCATGCACTAGTTCCCGTTTGATTCTAGCTCAAAGTGGTGTTTTCGAGTTTTCCCCCTAGATACAACTGTGCCAGAGCCGCCTCTACCTGTTCATATCTAGACACAGATGTATTGCTTGAAAGATCCATACAATCTATTCCTTACTAAAATATCAGGACATTATTGTATGTATATCCTCAAAGACTAACTTAGGGACTCTTCCCTAATTCTATGTTTTCTAAAACTAGTTTCCAAGTATTCTAATAAACTTCCTCTGATACCAACTGTAAGGAGCCGACCCCAGTTTCCCGGAGCCGATGCCTTATTTGATTACATTGGCATACAAACAAGTAATACGAATTCCGAAGGACTGAGTAGTTTAGTATTATTGGAATCAATATACATATATAAGTTAATCATTACAACTTGAAATAAAAAACAACATAGAAAATCCTTAGACAACTTCCATAACTCCTAGGTTATTTCAGCGTGTCATTCATAATAGAATTCTTCTTACCCTGAGAAAATGAAACATAATAAATGGGTGAGATCAAATTCTTAGTAAGAGTAAGAAATATAGAGGAAGGTAACATAAACATTAGAAATGGTGAATAATTTAAAAAACATGCCTTTAATAAATTAACTTGAACACATTAAGGCAGGAATATGAGCTGAGTAAATAATGCCATAAAAAACAGAATCATGGGTATTCTACAAATCTAATAACCACATGAAATATCAATAGCTAAAATAATAATGATGGAATCCATAATTCCAGACATTCTGAAACATTTTTTCATGGCCTTGTCCAAGACGTCTAGGGATTAAGGCCTCGACCAAAATCCATATCACATTTGGAAAGGCCTCAGCTAATTCCTCGTCTAGTTGTCTCATGAGACCTACTGATTCTTTGAGGGGATATAGCGGGCCCCATACTTCACATAATAAGTCTAATGAATTCATCATATTGGCGGGGGTAAACATAAACAATAAATACATTCGTATTGAAACTATCATTTGAAATGTAACTATCTTTCCCCAATCATTAAACATGAAACACTAACCATTCGGAATAATATGGTGAATGGTTTTTGGATAGACCATACACAATAGAGTTAGTCATAAAACAGTAAATCAAATATGGTAGATGGATTCATAAATGGTTAAACCCAATAATACCATGGAATGAACAAGAGTGTTGAATTAGATGAAAGCCCTCTTATAAAATTATTGAGCAATTCTGGAGATAAATACTCTATTATTTTGAAAAGAAGAGTTCTTTTGGAAAAGTCATTGTATAAAACCAGAAGTGAAGTAAGATAGTATTTTCATAATAAAATGATTTATTTTATAAAGATAATGGTTTCCAAAAATAGATTATAGAGTTCTCTTGAAAATAGTTTAGAATTTGAGAAATTCCCTTGAATCGGGCTTGTATTTTTTAAACAATTTTGAATGTTCCTTTTTAAAATGTGTAACTATCCATAAAATAAGGAAGGATTATGGTTTGTAAACATATATATGATAATCACACAGAATACATGATGAGTACATAACAATATATAATAATTATGTTGAGGTAATTAGATAATGAAAGTATCCCGAATGAAAGTGGAAGTTCGGGTGGAAAAAACATTACACTTTGTAATCAAATGATTCGTATTCCCCCAAAATTAATAACATAAAAATGATAGATTTAATACCATTAAGATAAAGATATTCATGATATGTGACATCAATTTTCAGTATACATACACCATACAAAATTATTACCAGTGAATATGGAAAATCTCACGAAAATGGAAGTGAGATGAAAAAACCATTACCTTAACTACAAACGTGTTCCACTCTTGTAATTAATCTCTTGGAATATGAAATTATACATGTAAATAAATTATTTTAGAACCTATTAGAAATGTATTTAGTTTACCATAATTCTGGTTAGTTCATTTATTTCTTTATTTATAAGTTATTTTATAGAATTTTGTCGTTCTGGAGTGTTCGTCTCCTTTATTTTCATATTCGGTTTACTTTCTTCTGTAATGAAGTGAAATGGATGTAAATATCCATAATTAAATATTTTTTATGAACATACAGATTTTTTAATGTCCATTTCTATCATTTGGTTGCGTGGAATGGGGTTGAATCATTAGATGAAAATCACTTCTGTTTTTTGGCGGTATTTGGATTATTATGAACTAGTTTTGTCATATAATTTATTTATATGTACATATTCTGGTTACTAAATATTTATTAGGTTATAATACATATATTATAGTCTTGTTCAACCATGAATATGGTTTCGTGACCATTAATGAAGAAGAAATTTAAGAATGAAACTTCATTGTCCACGAAGGTTATAAATCGGAACCTCATTTATAAAATAAAAGGGAGGGAGTAAAAATATTTATGATGGTTCTTCCATTAACAAGATATAAATCCCGTATATAGATGTTACCAGAGTTATCATGACAATTTATATAGAGGAGATGAGTAGAGGATAACCAAAGAACATAAATTGAAATGCAACCAATTGAAAAAGAAGGGAACTTTACCTCTTGAAATAACCTCCTTGAGAAACTCCTTGAAAAACTCCATCCTTTTTGATAGATGGTAGGATTGCAGTATAATATGGATAAGAAATCCATATTTAAACATTCAATTTGAAAATATTACTTCAAGGATGAATCTGGATTGGATCCGAATTGAAAACAACTGCAGAATACATAATGGAGTGCATAGAATAAGATCGATAAATTTAATTCAAAGTCATATTTGAACGGAACATATTACGAATTTGAATATTACACTTAATTGAATGACATATTTAAATAAAGATTAAAATAAAAAATATTGAAGATATTTGGATCAAAATTTTGACAATATCGACTCCAAATAAAACCAGATTAGGATAGCATGTCATTTTTGAATCAAGTTGATGAAAATCGACAAACTCTGTCATTATTTATAAGATTTAAATTAGATTCTGATAAAAAAAGATTAAAAATGAACTTACATGAATTATTGAAAATATTTCCAAACCAGATGTAGATATCGATTAAGAAGAAAAAAAAGAAAATGGTGATTGTGAATTTATTACACTAAAAAAAATCCAAGGATGAAATCTGCATAACATAAGCAGTATAACATACCAATATGAATATTAAAACCCTATATCTGTTTAGAACCATCAACATGTTGCAAAATAGGTTTAGTTGAACTCTAATCATGACTCGAACCATCACCGCCATAAACCAAACTTCTTTACCTGAATCGGACCCACATCGGTGACCGATCTCCTTCTATCTACCTCAACGGTGCTCAGTCTTCAAAACTCTTACGAATGGATTCAGCATTGAGTGAACCCTATGCCTCAAGAACCATCCCCCACATCAGACTCAATTCTGAAACATAAACCCCACATACGAGATTCCCGAATTCTCATTTCATCTTCTATTTTTATCATTTCCTTCAATAACTTTTAAATAATTTATCATTTTATTATCATTTAATAAAACAATTATCATATTTCATATATATATATATATATAACACTTTTAATTTATAAATATAAAATAAATTTATATTAATCATAGGTTAAACTTTTATTAATATACATTATAAATAAATAAATAAATATATATATATTAGTTAAATAAGAATACAATCATCATAAAATGAATTAATAAATACATAATATTAAGACTATTTTTAAACAAAATGACTTTCTTTTAATTATTATTTTTATTATTCTTTTTACCTTTATTTCAAAACTTTATTTGTTATAAATATAATTTAGGTTATTTTAATTTAAAAATTTATCATAATATATTAGTTTTATTTTTAACTTTAATTATATTTATTGTGTTTTGTTCTATTTATCAAAACATAAAGTTAGAAATTTTATACAAAATTATTATTAATTTATATTATTTCAATATATAGTGACATGATAAAAAATAATATAAATTAAATTAAAAATAATAATTTTTATTAAACCCAAATGGACCGAAGGCCTTCATTGTTTATTTTATTATAGATAATACCCATTTTAAGGGTTGAAGGGGAACCCTTACATGACCCGTAGGACCAAGGCACAAGGCCTGACATGACCCACAATACATGACCCAAAGGCCCAGAGACATAACATGCCCATTACATGACCCATAGGCCTAGTTATTTTGATTAAACTAAATCACATGATTTTATAAAAATATAACATTATTTATTTAAATTATAATTCATTTATTAATTACTTAATATTTTCTGGGGTGTTACATCTAATGTCTTCCTAATCATCAACGCATCAGCATTGGTATTTTTTGTCTCCTCCTTCGATGATCAGGATTTCGTCAATGCTAGTAGGTACACACATTCAATACAAATGAAATATTATTTTTTGGTTTTAAGTATCATAATATATCTTAAATCATATTTTCCGTTATCTCTTATATGAATATAAATATTCATAGAGTAAAAAATTGAATATTCTGTTGATATTATTATTATTATTATATTTGAATTATTAGTCTCTAAAAAACATAGAAGATTGTCCTCAAAATTAATTAACTAACAAATCAATAGGTTTTATCATGATTTAAATCACTTGAAGATACATCCTGATATTATCACATTGTATTTGAATTACTAAAGATCATATACACTATAAATATAATGGAAATAATATTCATTTAAATCCAAATTTAATTTAGGATTTATAACTCCAAGTGATATTAAAATATTGAAACTTATCTCATCCACTAATATTATAATTTTTAAATCAATTTAAATCCATGTATACCAGCATGAATATGTACACCGATGTATTTCATGTATCATAAGGCTCACCATCCCCATCACAACATGAGTATATATTTCTAAAAATAAATATCCTAAACAATTAATAGTTCAAAATCGTTGTAACTTCATGTTATAGATGCCTATAATCATATGTTGATAAGTGAAAGCTTTATCATCTCTTCAAAGATGTCATATTCTTTTCCTCTATATCCATTTTTATCAGATGAATTAAATTATAAATATACCCATACATGTTTAACTATGATTATGGATTGATACCATCTTTAAAAAACAATATAAAATCATGATAAACATCTTGATATTTTTTTATTTTCTAACATCATACCTAGCATTATTTTATTATGAATATACATGGATTTTTCACTCTGTATTGGATCATGAAAAAATGATCATGTGATATTGGGTATTCTTTTATCATTAATATAATTATAAAGATGTTTTTATATGAATTAAAGTTGAACTGCATGCATTCCATGTCATTATTCTCATTGCAACTATTTGATGTGGCTTATCTTTATTTTGTTGAATTACAATTCTTATTAGCCCAATGTTAATCATGTGGTAGGTTGAAATCATTTGGAAATTATAGATCTTATGGTTGATCTCCCAACATGTTGTTGGTTCAGCTACTTCATGAGCCTAATGGAAGATCATTACACTAATTTGGTTGTTCCATCTTTCTTGATGGATTTCAGTCAATCTGACTACCACCATGTGGTTAGTTGAACACACTTATGGTAGGATCATCTTATGTTAGTTCTATCTACTATTCATGGAGAAACTTGATATCAGTAAAAACACAATCATGGTTGATCCATTTAAAAAAAATGTGTGATTTATCTAACATCCCATTATGAATTAATTGTAGTCTGCATGGTAGCTCTAGGCTCATGGTTACTCTTTCATTTCTCAGTCAATGTATTCAAGGTAGGTCTTGGGGCAGTTTTTCCTTGAGATCATGTGGTTGATCCTAGATCTAGGGTTACCTAAAAAGAATGTGATGATTTAGTGAGGTGTGTCATTTTTTTATGAAATGTATCATTCTGATGTTATTTTTGTATCATTAAAAAAAGTGCAATATTGTTTCCCTCTTATAATGTACCACATAGAATATTTTACTATTTAAATATATAAATATTATATAGCATGTGTTCCCATATTAATAGAACAAGACCTATATGGATTTTGTTATCTCTTTAACCCTCCCATTTCATCTCTCAAAAGAGAGGCTAACCACCCCTTCCCACTTCATGCCGCATTAATCACTTCCTATTTCATATGAAAGCTATATCCCCAAGATATGCTCTCCCTTCACTATACATACATTTTTATATATGTAATGTCCAAGAAATTCCATGTAATTGTTTTTAATTATATGGGATTATTTCAAGACCAGTTGATCAGACGACACTGGATTCTGAGGCCCAGTGAGCTCAGAATAGAATTTTGAACTTTTTTTCATTTAAATAATCGTTCGAGTGGGTCTTTATAACTTTTAAACTGGTTCTCGGATCAAAAATATGTGGAATATTTGAACTTAGAATAACATGATTTCATAGAAAGGACCAAACTTTGACCAGTGAGTGTCAACTATAAAAGATAGTTTTCAAACTTTTCAGATGAAAAATAAAACAATTTAAAAAGTTATTTTATTTGTTCCTCTTCAACATTGAGTGGTAGCATGTTAGAACTACGGTGGAGGTGATGAGAAGACAATGATTCACATTAAATGGGTCCCAATAATGAGGCTCTTATTTGTGAAGTGTAAAAAATCCTAAATCGAAGTGTAACAGATATGATGTTTCACTAATGAAACAACATAACGACGCAATGACACAACGTAATAGAAATTTTGTGATGTGTTTCAATACTAATGTGATAATTGGTTGGGGAATAAGAGCTAGAAATTCTCTGATGGACGGCAAGGAAATTCTCTCAAATGATGAATGTCGGCGAATCCCTAGCAAAAACGATGCACCTCAACGAATGGGACCGATGAATGATGAATGTATTCTCCTTAAAAATTTCTAAGGATCACAAGAAATGTGGGAAGTGGATCAGGAATGGAGAATTATCGCTCACGACACTACTCTACCATGGCCAATGAATTTATCCCAGGTAGGGGGTTTCTTTTTACAATTTTATTTCTTTGTTCTTTATTCTAAGACAAGGAATGTGGATCAACCCAGGAACAGGTTGATCTGTAGATCACTTGATCTTGTGGGAGGGAGATTATTCATGTATTTTTTCATCGGGATTAATTTTTTTAATATAATCATAATCCTATCCCCGGATGTTATTAAGAAACTCTCATGCAGAGTTTGTTGGCCGACAAGAACAATGCTTGATCCCCTCTTCCTTATCTGTTCATGTGTTTTCTTCATGGACACAAATCCAAATTGATGGTAAGGAATTTTTGAGGTAATATAATAGAAGATAGAAATCCATGGTTTCTGAAGGAATATATGCTTGGAAGAACATACTAATATAGTGAACATGGTGGTCTGCATAATATCCCACTGGCGCACCACGACGGCACCCCGAGACAGGACGCAACCATCTCGGGTTGCGGTGGTGTGGCAGGAGAAACCTGCATTGGGCTGGTGGATAAAAAATAGAGATACATCCACTAGGAAACATCAATGTAGTGGGCTATGGTTGGGTCCATGGCTTCGCACAAGCAGGCGGTCCAACAAGGAAAGCGGGCGTGACCAGGGTGTTCGGCTCCTGTCAGTTGCGTGCAACTGAACCGGACTCCCAATAGGTGTCCGAGTTGGAGAAGACCAGTCCACCATGTGGGCCGGGATTACGGAATAAAACCATACCACTAGATGGCATGGGAGGGGAACAAACTGGCTTGCCTGTTGCAAGTCGGGCATGATGGAACCGGGTCGATGGGTGACCCGCCAGGCAGCACCCCTGGTCGAACCAGGCCAAGTCCAGCAAGGCCCAACGGGTCTAGCCCAATATCTAGGCCGGACTGGGCGGTCCCAAATCCGAAATGGTTTGAGTCAGGTCGGTCAAAAAGGGTCGAGGCATGTGGAGACCACGAGCTGGGTTGTTTGGGTTTTTCTGACCCGGTCAGACTGGGCTTGGACACAAATGGCCCCTATACACTAAAACATCAATATATTTCAGACCAGACATCCATTTGACTAGCCATTTGTAGCGTTGGAACCCTTGCTATGAGGCAATTATTTTGGAATTATCTATGGAGGTTTTAATGGATTCCTAAATACAATGAACGACTTGAGGAGTGGATTTACCTAGAATTAAAAGTGTTATATAAGGAAATCCTATGGGTAGCAGGGACCCAATGACTGCTAACAAGAGACCCTGTGTGGATCATCTACAAGAGACCATGTGTGGATTATCTAAAAGTGGGCCTATGTGGATCATATACAAGTGACCCTATGTGGATCATCTATAAGAAACCTTGTGTGGATCATCTACAAGAGACCCTGTGTGGATCATCTCTAAGAAACCCGGTGTGGATCAGCTACAGGTGTCCCTATGTAGTCCAGCTAGGATGACCTAAGTGAGAAGTGGCTCTGTGTGACCCAGTAGACCCATTGTACTCATTTGGGATGAGTAACTCAGTAGACCAAGGTGTTTAGTGTTATGACTGATATTCTTAATTTATGTACTTTAGATTGTACCTGTGTAAGTAATCTTGCTTCATGATCATGCTTCATAGTTTTCCTTGTGGATTTCTTTTTGTTCTTTCCTTTGTGGTTTTGGATCCCTTCAGTGTATTTTGTTACTCACCCCTACACGGGCTTCACTCGAACGTGTTGTGTCTAGTGAAGACGACTGAAACCTTGATAGAGGACTTGGTGGGCTAGGACGAGGTGGTGCATAGTGAGATTACACAAGAGGGGTATACTTCTACGAATTCCATCATCTACTCTATACTTACCCATCAGGTGTGGTTTTCAGTATATGACTTTCCTGAGATATTTTTACCTTCTTTTTTTAGTTTTTCTTTTGTTGGGTTTGTATTCTAGACTGTTTGACAAAAATTTTGTATCTTTACTCAGTGTTTGTTTAGTTGCATGCATGTTTTCTTTTAATGTTTTTCATATGGTTCATGACAAACCTGTAACTGGGGTGGTCATTTCTACCTCAAATATCGGGAATCTGTTGTTTTATTTTTGGGTTACTCTGTTAAATGTTTTGAGTTCAACTTTCATATTTGGGGAGTCCAGTGCTAGTGTGGCGGCCAACGTTTCTGTACATGATGACCTTGAATTCTGTTTTTAGGCTCTATACATAATAACACTAGTTTCATGCATCATATAGGAACTGAGTGTTTCCTCATGTTTTTCATGAATCAGAGTCCGCTAACCAGGTATAATATACTGAATTTGGTAAATCTTGATCTATTTCAAGATTCCTCCAAATAGATAGCCAACTAGGATTCCAATACGTGACCATGACGATAGCCCACTTAGTGATGAGGCATCGATTTAGGGGCCACTTCTAGAAATTTCCCCGTCGGGTGGTGCGCCATTGTTACCACCACTTGTGGATCAGCAATTACTGTCGGTGCTACCAGTGGAAAAAAAATGCAGAATCAGTGCCTTTCACAAGTTTTAGTGATAGATACCACAAAATTTTAGGGGATAGATAGATCCTCAAGTCGTTTAGGACTCGCTGGTGGCGGTGACACGGGTCTTCCACTTAATGAGGAAGCCACATGACCAGATGGTGATCTTAGCAGTGATTCTTCTTCAGGGACCAGCCAAGATATGGTGGATCTTGAAGATTCAGACTATTGATGAGGAAACCCTCTCATGGGATGACATTGAGCGACTTTTAGAAGAGGATTTCTTCCCTGTGATATTGTGCTCAGTGTGAATACAAGAGCTGCTTCACCTGTAGCAAGGTAGTATGTCAGTGGATGAGTACTCTGTTAGGTTTACAGAACTCTGCCACTACTCTATAGATATGGTATAGGATTCTTTCTTTAGATCTTGAACCATTGAGATGGGACTCTAGTGAGAGATCAGGTTGTCAATGATTTTCCTCATCATCCTCACTCAGGCTTGCATACTAGACAGTTCTCTACTTGTAGAGATCTTCCTCGTAGAACAGACATAGATAGTGGGAGCTATTACTAGGTGATAGATGGTCTAGTCATCTATGGCGGGCAGCCGAAAGATGACGCAGAGGTCCAAGAGGGCCAGACCATCTGGAGGGTGACCCCAGGACATAGAATCGATGCTGTGAGGTCACCATGGCAGTGGGGGTCAATAAAGGAGCAGGGCATTCTACTCATGTTGCGGGTAGGCACACATCGCTTGTGACTACCAGACCTGCCGCACAGATTATCAGTAGATGATCGAGGTACCACTGAGTTAGAGACAGAGGTTTAAGATAGGTAATTCACAGTGTAGTGGACATGGTAGAGGGGTAGTCCAAGAAGTAGGTGGTGTGTGATGGTTTGAGGTATTTCCACAACCACCCAATGTGGTCTACCACAGCCTTAGAGAGCAAGTGGACAGAGGTTAAATCAACTTTAGGAAGTGGAGGCCTATGACCACGGTACTCTGGTGATGATTGGAGGTATGATATGTGTCTTCTCCACCTTAGCTAAGGTTCCTATAGACAATGTTTCTAGTCAATCTTTCTTTTCCATAGACCTCATTCGAGGATAGGAGATTCTGGTCGGGTCGTTGCCTCGATCCTTATGGTTAGAGGCTCCTATGGGAGGGGATTCTATGATTACACACTAGTTCCGATAGTGTGAGATGAATCTTGGAGGTGAGAACTTTAGATGGGATCTCCTAGTAGTGGTTTCGAGGCCTTATGATTTCATCTTGGGTATGGACTGGTTATCCATGGTTTATGCTCAGATTTACTGTCTTAGTCATAGAGTATAGCATGTCCATTAGGATGGGACCAGGTTTTTCTTCCTTGGAAGGAAGGGAACTATTGTAGCATAGGATGAAAATTCTTGTAGGAGGGTGCATCTGATCACTCACCAGTTGACTAGCCTCACAATCGGTGTGGTGGATGAGAGGAGTCCTAAATTTATTGTATTGGTGGATGAGTATAAGGAAATATTTCATGAGGATGTTATAGGGATACCTCCTCACAGGGAGGTAGACTTATGTATCAACATTTAACCTGATACAACACTGATATCCACATTCTCATATTATATGGATCCTATGGAGCTTCATGAGTTGATGGTACAGCTGGAGGACTTGTAGGATAATGGATTCATGAGGCCCAATGTTTCACCATGGGCATCCCCAATGTGGTCTACTGAGAAGGATGATAAAATCCTAAGGCTATGTGTGGACTTTCGGTGCCAGAACTAGGTGACCGTGAAGAAAACATATCCACTTTTGAGGATTTATGAGATATTTGATTAGATAAAGGAAGAAAGGTGGTTCTCAAAGATAGGAATCAAATTAGGCTATCACAAGCTTCGATTATAGGATGAGGATGTATCATAGGCAGCCTTCAGATGCTGGTATGGACACTACAAGTTTTTGGTGATTCACTTTGGCATAACCAATTCCCCATAAGTGTTCATGGGAATCATGAACAGGATCTACCAGCCTTACCTCGATTGTTTCATGGTGGTATTCATTGACGAAATCATGGTTTTCTCGGCATTAGGAGAGGATCACTCTACACACCTGTGGATAGTGATGGATAAACTTCGAGAGAACCATCTTTATGGGAAGCTCTCTAAGTTCCAATTATGGATTCGGGACATCCAATTTCTGGGACACGTCATCTCGAAGGCTGGAGTGGAAGTGGATCTAGAAAAGATAGAGGTAGTGCTTTCTTGGGAGCTACCTAGGAGTGTGACTAAGCTGCAGAGTTTCTTGGGGTTGTCCAGATACAACTGGAGGTTTGTGCCAAAATTTTCTAGAGTAGTGGCACCATTCTTGGATATGACTTGAAAGGTGCATCTCTTCATTTGGATGAAAAAGTGCCAGTAGAGTTTCTGGGAGGTGAGGTGGATACTAATGGGTACCAAAATATTGAGACTACCATTGGATGGAAATGTGTATGTAGTTTTTTGAAACACATCAGGGACCAGAATGGGTGGTTTCCTGATGCATGACTGATTAGTGATAACCTAAGGTTCATGGTAGTTGAGACAGCATGAGAAAAACTACACGAACCATGACCTGGAGTTAGCAACAGTGGTCTTTGCTCTGAAGATGTGGCTGCACTACTTGATGGGTGAATGGTTTATCATCTACTCCATCCACAAGAGTCTCAGGTATATCTTTTCCCTGAAGGACCTAAACTTGAGTCAGAATCAATTACTATAGTTCTTAAAGGACTATAAATTTCAGATAGTCTATAATCTAGGGAAGGGGAATGTGGTGGAATACGTTCTCAATAGTAGATCTGGTTTGTAGCTACTTAGTGATGTGATGGAACAACTAGTCGCTATGTAGATATCCTTCATGGATGATGATGGAGTATCTTACCTTTAGTCAATGACTACCACCACCCCCACACCCTTATAGTGAGTTAGGGTGGAAAAACTTGTGGATGTTAACTGCAATCCCCTATGTGATCAGTAATCCTCAAGACAGGCTCCTAATGAATTTTCAATAGGTGGGGAGCACTTTAACCTTTTTAAAGGGAACACAGTAGTACCAGTGATGTTACGAGAGTATATTTTGGTGGAATTCCATACCTTCCCCTTAGAGGTAAATCTTGGAGTGGAGAAGATGTATCAGGATCTTGAACATCAGTATTGGTGGCCAGGGATGAAGAAAGAGGTGGTCGAGTTCACTTCATGGTGCCTCACTTGTCAGCAAATGAAGGCTGAGTATCAAGTTCCAGCAGGCTGGGCCTAGCCACTTGAGGTAACAGAGTGAAAGTGGGATGTTATCTTGATGGACTTCATGATGGGTTTACTACTCATATCCATGGTCCACGATTCTATCTGGGTGATCATTGATCGACTCACAATGTCGGCTCACTTCCTACCCATCTGAGAGTAGGGAATGGAAGAGGGCTTGGGATGCCTCTACGTCCAGGAGATAGTGTAGCTACATATGGTGACTTCAACAATACAATAAAATCTGGATTATCACTTCACATCTCATCTGTGGAAAGTATTACAATAGGCATTCGGGACTCAACTATGCTTGAGCATATCCTTTCACCCACAACTAGATGGTCAGATGTAGCGGACCATACAGAGAATGGAGGATATGGTTCATGCTTGTGTCCACGATTTTGGTCATATATGGGAGGACCAACTTCCACTAGTGGAGTTTTCATACAACAAAAACTATCAATCCACCATTGGAAAGGCACCATTCAAGGATTTGTATAGGTGACCATGAAGTTAACCACTATGCTGGAAAGAACTAGGGGAGTCATAACTCATGGGTCTAGAGTTGGTACGAGATACCACTGAGAAGGTGCAGATCATCCAAGAGTAGATTAGGACTACACAGAATAGAAAAAATCTTATACTGATAGGAGATAAAGGCCCTTAGATTTCTTATAGGGAGACCATGTGTTCCTTTTGGTCTCACCCCATCAGGGATTAAGGAGATTTGGATGAGGTAGAATGTTATCTCTGAGATTCCTCATAACTTTCTAGATTCCGAGCAGATTTGGCATGGTGGTGTACTGCCCGGCTCTTCCCCCAAAAATGCACCGGGTGCATGCTATTTTCCATGTGTCTTAGCTGATGAGGTACATGCATGATTCATCTCATGTCATCGAATGGGGTGAGCTAGACATTGATGACGAGGTGACCTTTGCAAAGTTCCCGGATGGGGATATAGGATCAATAAGATCCGGTCCATTGTTGAAGGTTGATTCTAAAGGTATGTGTTTGGTGGAAGAACAAGAATCTCTAGGAGAGTTCATGGGATCGGGAGGCTCATATTCATTCATAGTACACCCATTTGTTTTCTTATCCTTGTTTTGGCATATGGGGACGTGAATTCCTAATAGTCGAGGTAATGTAATGTCATGAAAATTCCATGTAATTTTTTTATTTACATGGGATTATTTCAAGAACAGATGATCAAGGGGTACCTAATTTTGAATCCCTGTGAGCTTGAAATATAATTTTGACCTTTTTTTAGTTTATTTAAATAAACATGCATGTTGGTTTCTCTAACTTTTAAACCGGTGCTCGGATCAAAAATATGAGGGCATTGTCTAACTCATAATGATTGGATTTTCCTATAAAGGACATAACTACAACTAGTGAGGGTTGACTAGAAAAATAAAATAACCTAAAAAGTTATTTTATTTGTTTCTCTTCACCATTGAGTGGTGGAACGTTAGCACTATGATGGTGATGTCTATGAGACAATGAGTCGCATTAAATGAAGCCCAATAATGAGGCTCTTATTTTTGTAGTAGAACGACTCATTAATCACAGTGTAATAGAAACTTTGTTTCACTAATGAAATGGAATAACGACACGATGATGCTGCATAACAGAAACATTGCAGCACATTTATCTTTTAATTAGACAATGGGTTGGAGAATCAGAGCTAGCATTTCAATGATGGGCAACAAGGAAATTATCTCCAATGAAGAAAACTGATGAATAGCTAGCGACAATGATGCACCTCGATGAACTAGATTGAGGAACGATGAAATAATTCTTTTTCCACCCTTCGAAGGCTCACTAAGAATGTGTGTGGTATATCAAGAGCAGAGAATGAAGGCATGTGACGTCGCTCTTACCCACACAAAAAATCTATCCCAGGTAGGGGGTTAATTTTTGTGATTTCAATTCCCCATTCTCTATTCTAGAAAAATGAACATGGATCAACCCCCAAATATGTTGATCCACGGATCGCTTGTTCTTGTGGGAGGGAGCTTATTCTAAGGGTTTTTCATCAGGATTAATTTTGATTGAATTTTAATCCTATCCCACCATGTTTTAAAGAGACTATAATGAAGAGTGTGTGGGTCAACACAAACAAGGCCCAATCCCCTCTACCTTGTGAATTATTTTGTGTTCTTTCTTGCCACAACGTTGGATTGATGGTATGGAATTTTCGAGATCATGGGAGGGATGATGGAACCCCGTGGAGGACAAAGGTATAGATGGTGCGAAGAACGAACCACCAGAGTGGACCTAGTGGTATGCAGAACATCCCGCCGGCCCTGGTAGCCACGGTCAGCTCAGGCTGTAGCGGTGCGGTAGGAGTCACCAGAAATGATCTGGAGGTTAGAAAAATTGGATGTGACTGGGGAAGTAACTTCTCACTATAACACGGTCCATTGGAGACCGTGTACAGGACTAGGGGCGGCCGACGCCCTCCAGGTGCGTGCAGCCAAACCAAACATGTACCAGGTGTCTAGGTTAGTGAAGACAGGCTTGCTATGCAGGCGAGGTCGGGGGCACGAACTGGGCCACTGATTGGCTTGGGATAGAATTAAGTTGGCCCACTTTTGTGGTCTAGGACAGTGAAATAAAACTAGGCTACTAGGTTTCTCGGGCAGGGAACAGACTGTCATGCTTGTTGCGGGATGGGTCGGATCGAACCGGTTTACTGGGAAACCCAACGGTCTGGACCCCTTGTCAAACCGTGCCTGGTCCATCAAGGCCCAATGGGCCTAATAGAGTCATCAGGCTGGACCGAGATAGCCCATACCCAAACTGCGTCAGGTCTGGTTGGTCAAACTAGGCCGAGGAATACAGAGACCCCGGGCTGGGTTGGTTGGGTCAGTCCAACCAAGTCAGACCAGGTCGTGACACAACCAAACACTATTCACTAAAACTTCAATATACTTCAGACTGGGCATCCGTTTGACTATCCTTTTTCATAGTTGGAACCCTTGAGATGATGTGGTTCTTTTGGAATAATCTAAGGATGTTTTAATGGAAGTTGAAATATGACAAATGGATTGGGGAGTGGATTCTACCAGAATCAAGTTTTCTATGTGCAGAAATCCTACGACTGGCTGGGACTTGAAGATTGTTGACAAGAGAGCCTGTGTAGATCATCTACAAGCGACACTATGTGGATCATCTACAAGTGGCCCTGTGTGGATCTGCTACAAGTGTCCCTATGTGGATCAGCTATAAGAGACCTTATGTAGATTGGCTATAAGGGACCTTGTGTGGTTCAAATCTAAGATACTCTTTGTATATCAACTACAAGAGGCTTTGTGTGGACCAACTAAGATTTCCTAAGTGGTAATCAGTACCGTGTGACCCAGCAAACCCATGGTACCATTCAGGGATGAGTACCTCATCAGTCCAAGGTGTTTAGTGTTACGATTGATAGTCTTACATTATGTACTTTAGATTATAGTTATTTGAGTTGTCTTGCTTCTTGATCATGCTTCGTGGTTTACTTTATGGATTACTTTGTGGTCCTTCCATTGTGGTTTGGGGTCCCTTATGATTAATTTTTTACTCACCCCTGCACGGGATTCTCCCATGCATATTTTGTCTAGTGAAAATAACTGATGCCTTGACGGAAGACTTTATGGCCTAGGACCCGATAGTTCCTAGTGAGATCAGGTAAATGGGGCATACTTCTTTGGATTATAATAACTACTCTATACTTACCCATCAGGTGGGCTTTTTAGTGGACAGCTTTCCAGAGATCTTTGTACCTTCCTGTTTCAGTTTTTCATTTGTTGTGTTTGTATTCTGGCCCATTTGACCTATAGTGTGTACCTTCACTTTGTGGTTTTTTAGTGGCATGTATGTTTTCCTTTCGAGTTTTTGGGACAGGTCATGACAGTCTAAGTGTGGATAAACAAACTCTTTCTTATATTTGACTTGGTTTCCATGGATGGAATTAGTTCATTGACATTTTATAACCATTTATAGTAAATTATCTAAAATTTAAATCATGTACCATCAACTATTATTCATTAAAAATAGTATTTTTTCATGTCCATTTCATGGTTTCACTGTATTTATTACTTTTTTTGTAAAAATTATTATAGAAAAAATTATTTCTTAATAAAACTTCATTTTCACATGTCATGATTATTAAGATCAATTCATCAATCATCACATATAAAAAAGTCTACATGAATATATATTCTAGAATTTAAACAATGTCCAAATATCAATATATTAATTCTCTTTTCCATATAATATAGAAAGAACTTCAACTAAATTTCATTATTCCGTGAATACATATTGACAACATATTAATTTTTGAATTTATAAGAAATAAAACTGAATACACGAGGACAATAAGAAGATTATGTAACCAAATTAATCTGATATTTGGGTTAAAATTTATGTGTAGTATATTTTGAATACTTTTAGGGATATTTATTTGTGTGAATAATTTATTTGAAAATTGTGTGATATTTTTGGGGTTTTTGAGATTTATGTTTGAAGAATAGTCATATTATATTATATTAACTTATTATAAACATTTTTTAGTAAATGTATTGGGATAGGAAAAATAAAATTAAATCCCTAAATGGAAGTTATGACTCATTGAATTATAATTTTAGTTCTTTGAGTATGAAAAAAACAACATGGTAATTTATCATCTAGAATATGAGATGAATCATATATGGAAAAATGATTCAAAAAATAAAAAAAAATTAAATTGAGATTATGTAATATAAAGAAATCAAGTAAGTATATTTTATCATATTCTTTATATCGATTGTAAAAAATTACTCAACTCATGAAGGAGGAAAATAAATCTATTGACTATTATAACTCTACTATCAGGTAATGCTTTTAGAAACTCTTTAATAGTTATGGTTTTTTGAAATATTTATGTAAAATTGAAATTACATATAATGATAATATATATATATATATGTGTGTGTGTGTGTGATTTTATTAATATGTTATGATACAATAATTTTGGTAAAAACAATTTAAAATTGGAAGGCTTCATTTATTTTGGGGGGGGATGTAATAACCTGATATATTAGAAGGAATTTTCATAAATATTACTATGTTCATTGGATTACGATTGTATACATAATTTGAATAATATTTTAAAAAAATCAAGGTAAAATTGAATACATTATCAATATACAATGTAAACAAAATTAACACTCATTGGTAACTAGTATGAAATAAGATTATAATCACTTAATGTTTAGAAGGGTCATTTTTCAATAAAATTATTATTTAATCATAATATGTACATAATTATAAATGATACATTTTAGAATTTTGGTAGTTTAATTTGATGAAATAAAATTCATTTTTTAATTCATCATATCAATATTTACTCAGAACGGTTTTTTTGGATTTTTCTAAAATGATGATTTTTAGTTGAATAGTTAAAAATAATGTGTCCGCAAATATCGTATCATTACCTTTAATTAATTATTAACAATGTAAAATTAGGTTTGTAATTAGATATAAATTTAAATAAAATTTATTATATATTTATAAACAAAAAAATCATCAAGATTAATTATAAGCATGATTTTGTTGTAAAATACATTTTATGTTTTAGAAGCAAATTTTCTTAAAACCATTTTTTTCTCTTACACAAACTTGTTTTAAAATTAATTTTTACCACCAATAAAAAATTAATAATAGAAAACTGATTCCATAATTATATTTAGTATAATAATATTATATAATAAATTCTATTTCATTTTTAGTCTTACTTAATAGTTACCCTAGTAAAATGTTATCACTAAGATAAGGGTAAAATTGTTTAAAAAGGGTAAAATTTAATATATACGGATTTTAATCTCAAAAAACCACATATATTAGCTTATTAGATTAATATATTTATAAAATCCTCACATTATCTTCAAATATTTGAATATTTTGGGAAACATGACCTTTAAAATAAATTTATATTATTTTAATTTAAGTGTATTTACAGATTGTCACTCTCTCTCAATAAATTTTTTAAATATGTTAATGGCAATGATAAAAATACATTATAATCAAATATATATATATATAACTATGATTATGGGTGTGAAATTATATTAATTTAATTTATTTATTTTAAATTTTACATAATATAATAATTATGATTACTATTAATGTTGCGTCGACACAGGGTTTGTGTAAGGAGTAGAAAAAACATGTAAATGATTTTAAAAACATTAAAACTCAGAATATATGAATGAATTAGTATGTTAAAATAATATTATAGAAACTTATGATTGATAGTTTAATATATAAGTGGTTTTATTCGAACACTATTAGGATATTTTTTTATGTCAAATTATTTGAATAGTCTCAAAAAATACTTTAATGAAATTTAATGTTTATCAATAAATTTTTAATTGATTTAAATAAGATAAAAATATTGTAATATGACATGGGGTAAGTTAAATGGTCTAAATATATATAAAAGCTATATTTCATAGCCACTTTCAAATCATAAAATTAATTCTAACAACCTAAAAGATTTAATATTTTTGAAAACACCATAAATGTTTTTCAAAAAAGGGGACTTAATCTATTATTTAAAACGAAAAATGTGAGTTCATTTTTATCAAAAATATATTCCCAAATACCTCTCAAAAATACCCATACCATTAAAATATCACATGATCTAACCATAACCCTCTCTTCCAAAGGCATCATCAGTATTAAAAAGGATGATATCTAGGGAGGATGTATACATCTTTACCGAATTCATTCAAGATTATTTCTTATTTTACCTCATTCAAGTATACTAGAAACATAAATATATAATGACATAAGTATATTTAATATAAAATATTTTTATAATGATGATGTAGAGACTATATTTTTATTCCTTTCGTTTTAATGTAAAATTAAAACATCTCTCATGAATATGTACAAACTACCAAATCCATGAAGCGATGTGTTCTATTTTTTATCAAGGCCTCTCATGGATTGTTTCATAAATGTATTTAATGAATATATATGACATTTATGATGTAATTATGAATTTATAAGGACAATATATTATCTACAATCATACCCTCCCATCTGTGTAAAATGGAAATGTCACTCATTAATATGTGCGGACTACCTCCACCATGGATGATGCATTTCTTTTTTCATTACCATATCACATGGTTATTCATAACGATGGATTTAATGAATAAACATTTTTTTATAATATTATGATGATTCTATGAAGTTAAAACTTTAGCTAATTTATTTTCATTTTATTATTTATAAAAATAAAAACATCTCTCTTATGTACTTACATATTACCTCTCCTAGGAAATGATGTATTTAATTTTTCATGGTTTCTTTCCATATCTTGTTTTAAAATTATATTCAATGATTAAAAAATGTTTAATATTTTATTGATGATGGGACTATGACCAATTTTTCTATGGTCGATGAATCCAAATTATTTTGGATATTATGAACTCTACATACTAAAAACATCTAAGGTCAACATAATTGATTTATTGACTAAATAGAATATATAAATAATTGAAATAAAAGCTATATTAAAAAGGGAGTGAACATTAAAAAGTTTGTAAATAAATTATAAAATAAATACAATTTTATTATTTTAGAATGAATAATATTTTTATAATGTTTTGGGAGTAGAGGTAAGAGATTATTCCTTAAACATTGTTTTAATTATTTTAAAGTCACTCTTTTCATATCAATGTTATTTTTATTGACTGAATAATGTTCTTATGTTAACTTCAAATACTGGTAATGGTAATTTTACACTATCATTCATATTATTTATAAATATTTTGAAATGAATCTTTTCAATGGTTTCTGAAACAAATATGTATTTGAATTTCTTTATAAAAGTATAAAAAGAATATTTTTTAACATTTACCAAATTACCTTTTTACCACTATCATAGATGTTATTCATTTTTATTCTTCTGTAAAAGCTTATATTTTTTTCACAGAAGATTATGTTCTAATTTCTCAAAGAATTAATTTCTTCTAAACATCATTTCAAAATAAATGGATTCTTCTTATGATTTTTTGAGGAACCTAGAAGTGATTTATTTTATGGGATTAATTATGAAATTTTATGAGTTTTATTATATAAATGATGAACTTCATAGGTTTTTATAATTATATGGGTCTAGAAAATTTTATATTATGATGATTGGGTCTAATATAACACTCTAATGCATTAGGTTAATATATGCTTTCCATGAGGAGATATGTTGGAGTTAACCATGAATGTTATTCTATATGTTGGAGTTAAACTTTCTATTTATTCTATATATTACATTTAAACATAAAGTTTCTTCCTTTTTAAGGGTTTTTAAGGGTTCTTATATGGGTGATTATAAGAATAATGTCATAATATTCAAAAAAGGATTTCCAATTCTTGTTATGGGTTTTAATGAATACCTTATGATTTCAAAAGGTATGAAATTGAGGTTTTTATTTAATGAAACCGGTATGATATTTTTTATTTTAATGGTTCGTTTTGAATAGAAATTTATAATTTTTTTCAAAGAAACCCTATTGAGTATTATTTTTACTTTATTCTTACTAACAAAATGTCTTATTAAAAATTATTTTAAATTATCTTTATTTCAATTGTAACTGATTATTTGTTATAAAACTTTATAATATAAAAATTCAAATGTATCTGTGTTTTCATTAACTAAAATAGAATAATTATTTTCCTTTTTTATATAACGAAATAATTTTTTTTTCTCATCTTATATTTTTTTAATGATTTTCATAGGGCATTAGATTGTGAATGAATTATATAAAGTTCAAGGATTAATAAGAAAGTTCATAGTGACATGTCTTGATGCATAATTAATAAAACAATAATATAAACCTTAGAACCTATTTTATGGAAAATTGTA
Source organism: Viscum album (assembly GCA_963277665.1). Classification (NCBI taxonomy): domain Eukaryota; kingdom Viridiplantae; phylum Streptophyta; class Magnoliopsida; order Santalales; family Viscaceae; genus Viscum; species Viscum album. The sequence continues at coordinate 1,702,560,949 of OY728143.1, read as the reverse complement.
AACTATGTGGAAATATCAACTTTAATATGAAATGTTTTTCTGAATTATCAAAAATATATAACCAAAAAAGATCATTGAAATATATGAAATTGAAACTGTTGTAATAAATAATGTTTTTATGGGTTGATTATGATATAGGTTGTCATATTGACTCCATGAGATCCATAAAACTCTATATCACAATCTTGTAGTCTTTCACCCAAAACTAGTTTCCCTCACACCAAAATGACATACATCCTAACACTCTTAAATATTCCCTATTCACATAATAAAAAGCCTCCTAGCCACATAGAATCCAAAACCACATCTCCAAAATTGTAAACTAAATAAAATTTTCAAATACCACATATCATAGTAACATCATCACCATGTTTCCATGTATCATAACATGATCCCAGCATAAAAAACATTATTTATTTAACATAGGGTTGGGAAGGGGGAGTAATCAACCATGTCCATCACCTTCATCATGGATGGTTTGGATACACATTGAACCCAAAACCCCATATAGGCAATGGTAATGTTACCCAACTTGGTTGGTGGTGCATAAGAAATAACATAGAATAAAAGATTATATAGTAATACAGATGAAAATTATAAGGGTCAACATTATAGAGTAACACCTCTATAGTGACAACAATCACAATTCCACATGCACTGCATGGGAACATTCACTACCACTTATTAAAAACAAAATCAACTATAAATTACTTCAAAAAAACCATAGATATTGTCCCCCTTTAATATAATCATATTTATTTTACTTTATTCAATAATTAATTAAAAAACAATTAACTAGTTTAAAATTCACATTTATATATTCATTCATTAAAAACCAATTATCCACTACATTATTTTTTTATTTCCATGAAAACATTATCATCATTATAACCCTCTCTAAATATTGCTTTTTTTTATCATCATCTCATAATTCATGGAAAATATACCATATAGCCATAAAACTTCTTATATCACCACATATATAGGCATGAACCATCTCCTCCTACTTTACCACAACCTGAAAACCACACAAGGCCACCACTTTCATTATAAAAATGATTCCAAAAACCTTTATATTCAATAATAATATAATACCACCAACACATTTTTAAAATATCAACCTAATTACTCATCTTCACTTTATTGGGAATAAAAAACAAAAAAACATGTAGTGAATGACAGAATGAACCATATTAATTTTAGGCTTTCATTATATTTAACATATTACAATATTTATGATTTTTATGAAATCTAAAATATATTTAAATATATAAATACTGACATAATCCAAGAAACAAAATATTCACAAGACAATCAACAATATCAATCTGTTAGGGAAATAAATATCATGTGAAGCATAATCTATAACAATATTAATAAAATTTATTCATGTCTTAATTATTATAATCAAGTGTAAAATATAAAATATTTTCCAAAAATTAATGAATGAATGTTATTTCCATAAATAAAATATAATTAAAAGGATAATTTATGAACCCCCTACCTCAACTAGAGATTCAATAGCCACAAAATATATTGATAATAAAGTATTGATAAATATTTCCAAAACTCATAAGAATCCCCTAAAAATTATATTCATGATATTATTCAATCATGACTCTTTCCCAAAAGTAACCAAATCATACCATGACTTCTACCAAATCCTCTTCCAGAATAATTAATTGAATAAAATATGGAGATAAGAGTGCCTTTTTTCAGGATAGATCATTCCCATAAATCCTTGATTTAATATCCATAAAGTGATCTATAAAAGGCACAAAAAATGATCCCTATAAACATTAGTGTTCGAATGGATCAAAGGAAATTAAATGAAATTTTATAATACCTAAATAGTTTTATTAAAAATTATAAAACTGAAAATCATAGTGTTATTAACATGGTCACATGACATTTTTGGTCAGTTATACATTCCTCTAAAAATAATGGACTAATCTCCCCAAATTTTTGGGGTTTTAAATTTTCATAATAAAAACTAGCTGGGATAGTAATGGTGCAATACCTCTGGTTATGTTGTAATTTTATAACAACCAAATATCACATCGCAATCCTGAAAATAAAACTCTCAGACTAGATAATCTCCAGAGATAACCATGGTGTAATATAGAGCACACCGACCCAACCTAAAAAGAGATACACAAAAACATTTAATCAAGGCCCCTATGGTGTAAAAAATATAAATGTTACAATATATATATCCCTGATACAATGATCATTCCACATATAACTATGGAAACTAAAAATAAAAATTGAATAATCATTACAATTCACCATAACTCTACATTACACAACACCATAGAATACTATGGAACTAACCCAACCCCTATCCTCCAACTCCATGGGATAACAAAACACATTGCAAAGCACTAGGACATGATTTGCTTTTATGTTACATATTATTTACACTCCTACTATAAATCCCCCAATGAATTCTTAAAAATACCAAAAAATAAAATAATAAGTAAGAGGATAAGGTAAAATATTGTCCAATAAGGATTTTCCCCTGAATGTTTCACTACTTTTAATAGAAATTTCATGCTAAGTGCCTTGGTGACCATATTCCATTAACCAAAAGTAGATACAAGACCAAAAATTGATATTTATATATTTCTACCCATTTATATTGTCTCAAATTATAATACATATATATATCAATATATAATCATCCTTTTATGATCAGTATAAATAATAAAATTCTTTGCAAATAGATAATATCTCTACTATTTCAAAGCATTTACAGAAGTTAACAAATCAGGGATATAAATCTGGTAAATTATTTATTATGGGAGATGTTGGAATAAAATATATTCTACCACATTGAAGTTATATATAACCAAAAACCTAAAGAACATTCCTAATGAATCATAAAAGATAATATATCCTTCTCCAGACATAGTCAACATTAGAATTGGAGTTTAATTAAATCACCATTTCAATGAATAAATAGACTCATGATATTCGGGACCTCATTAAATCATCACTCCTTTGTGAGTAATAACAATTAGTAGTGATACACTATTTAAAAAATCAATTTCAAACCATTGGAAGTATCTTGTTAATCCCCTTAATTGTAGTATATCAGAGACATTTTTCCCTCCCCAAGATATAATAACTTTTACCTTCTCAGGATCGACTACTATCACATAATAATAAATGATATATATAAATTTATGACATATTTTTACATTATAAATGTATATATATTTAATTTATATATACATTTTATTATATTATCGGAGAGGTGCACTCATGGATCAAATATTGGTTTGAATGGTAACATTCTAAATTTATTTACAAAGGATCTTTCCTTTATAGTACGTAATATTATTTTTCAAAACTTTCTGATTCTTTTATTATGATGTTGGTTCTTAGTGATTCATAAATTCAATAAATATGTTCGATACCATTAGTTTGAATATGATTTGAAACTATTGATTACGGTGGACTGGGAAATTTCCATAAATTGTTTTTTATATTTCATTATATTAATGTTTTTAATGGGAAAGTCACAATATTGATTTAAATGATGTAAATTTTCAAATAAACCATTATATAAGAAGAAAGATCATTTAATGATCAAATTACTGTATTTCATGACAAAAGTGAAGATAATAAAATTTTTATTCCCCACATAGATAGATATATACGTAATTAACTCATATTTAGACACAATCTAAGTATATTTTCAACTAGTAAAGATAATGTATCATTTTGTTTGGTTGCATGATTTAATTAATGATTAACATCATTCAACACTATAATATCAAATTTAAAAATTCTATATTTGAATATAATTTCACTACTAATATTATAACTATATTAAATATGTTTAAGCCCTAAATATATTTAGTTGTCATTTATAAGAGTTAGTTAGTGGACTCTGTCTTGGTAAACCAAAAATATTAGGTATGTAAATTAATATTTCCCCACTTATTTTCATTTTATAATAATATATCTAATGTTATAAATATATTATATTGTAAAAATTGATTTAATATTAAATAGAGAAATGGATAATTTTTTGCATGTAAAATCAGCCCATGATTGAGTCTATCAAAAAAATTCCATCTGATCATTGAACTCTCAATTTAATGACAAAAAAACATTATAAATTATAGAAAAAAAATATTAAAATGATTAATTGATACTAAATTGATCTAAAATGAACAATTAATGTCCATTTTACATAGGAAATTAGAAAATAAATCACATGTCATTTATAAACTGTTATAAAGAATTATTAGATAATATGAGAGGTAATGAACCATTTTTCACAAAAATTACGTATAATTTATTACTATTAAATTTATGTATCATTAATTAAAAAAAATATTATAAAATAACTATTCATTTTGAGAAGAATTTTGGGAAAATTATATATGGATTATTTGTGACTTATAAGAGTGTACCATACATGATTATGACATTACATGATCTTATAATTATTATAATTGTATTTTAACAAAAAATAATAATTTGTATGTATCAAATAAGACTAAAATTATAAAAAGCAATTACCTAAAAATTATCTTTTTGATTGAAATTTATGAAATATATCTTATATATATTTTTGAAATAAAAAATTAAACATCAATAAATCTAGGTACCATGGTTCTTGGAATGATTAATTATTGGTTTGAATTATTATATTCCATATTAAATGTAAAAAAATATTGAAATGTAATAAATAAGAAAAATTTACTCTATTTATTGTTATAAATTCAAAAAAATAGCCTCATGTAATTATTTCTATGCCTGAGAAAAGAATTTCTGCTATATTTCATTCCATGATCGATTTTTTATCAGAATCATAAATGGTATTCAAGTTAAATATATATGGGTGGATAAGTTAGATATATAAAACCATCATGATTTGATAATTAATAGAAGAATATGATGACTCCATGAGAATAGGATTTATATATATATACCAAACAAAGAACATATAGAATATTATGTTGGGCTTGATTGTAAACCAATATTACTATTGAATAAGTTAACTCAATGTTATTGTTTTTGGTATTTAAGATGGAGAATAATTTGAAATTGAAAATGATGACTCGATGAAAATATCAATAGATTTTTCATTGTTTAGAATAAAACATTTCTCACCAAGGGATGGATATTTTTGAAAAATAATAACTTATCCAAGGGTATGATGGTATTAATTACAATTATAGGCGTTGGAAATGTAATCATTCATTTAAAAGAGCACCTGACATGCTAAAGTTATCATATTCATAAATATATTTTTATTATTGAATCATATATACATATATATATATATTATCATTTTGTATTAATGGAAATCATGAGAATATATACTTGTGGTTTATTTTAATATATCAATTTTATATGCATTTTTCACAAGGATGGTGAAGAATAAATCCGGAATAAGGATCAAAATGAATGGTGAGATTGAGTTAATTAGTTGGAATCATTATATTGATTAGAACATATTATTTATTTTTTATATGAAATAAGATATTTTGAATACATTTACATTATAGAAAAATATAACAGTCTATATTATATGACACCAACATCATAAGGGATTTATAAAACATTATGAAAATTTTATATAGTAAAAGTCTATATTTTTATACTATTTACATAGAATCATGTGAATATAAAATTAGATTGGTGAAGCTACATCATAACATGATATAACTAAAAATTATTTTATCTACAATAGTTTTGAGGTTGAGATTGAGAGGCATTTGAAAATTTTAGAGATTAAATAATTTGAGATAAATTTATTACTAGCTATAAGGATAACTAAACTATATCACATTATCAAGAATCACATATTAGTTCATAAACACAAATCATTAATTATTTTTTATGTTTGGAGAAGATATTATAGTAGATAAAATAAATGAGGATAACTAAAAATATATCATATATTTATAAAATATGTTGTGGTGTAATGAATTAAAAAATCAAGAAGACTAAGTAAAATTCATTGTTCAACATGAGTAAATCATCATGTTGTGTCTCAAAATAAATTTTATAATTAAAAAAAAATAAGACATAGTGGTTTCCCAAAACACATAATGGTTATTTTAAAATATATTATAATTTCATAGAAATGGAATTGTTATATTATATAGCACTTAATAATATAATGAAATAGTTATAGATCAATTTTTTATATGAATTAAATCATTATTTTTGTAAATGTGTTTTGGTTTATAAATTCACATAAATAAATTATTAAAATAATAGAATTTTGGTGAAAAAGAGGAATATATAATCTTCTACAATAAAGAGAGATGTTTGAGGACCCGAAAACTGTGGAAGATGTAGAAAAATGTAGGTCCAACCATTAAATATTTTATGAAAATTCATTAAGAAAATTTCATAAAGACGATATGGCTATGGGATATAAATAGTGTATATATTCTTAACATAAATCAAGGTGTTAAGAAATATCATAGTAGTTGATTATATGTGACTATTATGCTAGTGAAAATATTCACACACCAATTAAGTATGAGTGAAGTAGATCATAATTTTTATATTTTTCTATCATTTATCACATTTATAGTCGTCATAAATAATGATGAAAAGTGTGGTATGTATATGATGTGAAATGATGCATCTTTTTTAGGGGATTAGATCTATCCTCCATCTCCAATTTATTACATGTTCATAATAATACAAAGACTGTTATAAAAAGGATAACACCCAAAAATTACTGAGTTTTAGCCCTTTATAATTATTTATTGAAAAATGATAATCATATTGATCATGTTCTCTATTATTTTGATATGTTCGGGGAACTTATTTATAGTTAATATCCATGAAATAACTGTAATAATGCTCTTTTTTTATTATGTGTGAAAAAATGTAAGTAGTGAATCGACCTCTGGTTCACCCTCAGATGGTGGGAATATCTCATAATAGGCCTCTCATGTGGCATTAGTTCCTAGATTGACTCTTATATATTTATTATATGATGTTATTTAATCCATTATTAAGTGAAATTATATATTTCATCCCTTTATTATATATTTAAAAATATTAATAGTGGATTGGTTTAGGTTGATGTAATTTTGTATCAATATATTCCTTCTTATAGGAGTGGAATGTCTCTATAATATTTCAAATATAATTTATCAAGTGGTCTGATATATTTTAGTTGTGCATTTTTTAATGTTATATATTCAACATATCTTTTTTCTAGGTTATCTTATACAGCGTAGAACTATAATTTTACTATATAAAATTTATATGTTATTTTGATGATCACTTCACAAGATTTATAAAAAATCCATTGTTAATTTAGAGGATACATATTATAAAAAATGAGAAAAAATAAAATAGGTAAATTAGTCGATACGTTATCATCTATATGAAAGGGAAAAAAATTCAACACGCATGGGGAATGATCATGTTAATGTTTCTAGTAGAGTTGAAATTAAATTAGGCTATTAACTTCTTAATGAGGAATTTAAGGAAAAATAATTTCCCAGAATGTTTTTGAGGACGTATAGGTTATTGATAATTATAATGAATAATTTCCTCTATCTGATAGTATTACAAGTTATGGTTATAATATATCCATATATTTTACTATAAATAGAAGTAATGCTTTTTAAAATTAATTTATCTTTTAAATAACACCAAATATTTTTGAATAAAATGTCAAAAATAAATTCCAACTTGTAAAAGGTTCAATATAATAGTTTTTTAATTTATATCTTTAAAATAAAATTTTTAACATTACTTGTAAAAGTAAAAATAATTTAGTTTATTAAAATATATTTTGATGATTTTTGATGAATTTATTGGGGAAAATATATGTTTATAGAAATATTTTCACAACATTATAGATTTAGAGTTTTATAAATTAAATTATAATTTTATTATTTATTTTGATTTTATATGACAATATTTTAAGGCTAAATAAGATAAAATATATATATTGTAAAAAAGTGATTATAGAGAAGTGAAAAGAAAATTAAGATAGTCATGGAATGGACACAAAATATAAAATATTTAATATCTCTACAAGGATGAAGAAAAAATATATTAATAGATATTTATATAGATATACAATGATATATAAAAAGGAAAAATGATTTTGAGATGATATAGAACTCTAAGATGAATGACAACATGAAAATTGGAATCAATTAATTTAAATGGGTTTTAGAAGAATGGAAGTCTCTAATGGTCATACACTCTTAGTAAGGTCAAGGGAAATGGTAAATGGGATTTTATGGATGAAATCATTAGGGAAAAATTATCATTGGGAAGACATGTTTATATAAACCATGGGAAATAGTCTTAGTGAGGAATCATCCATGATATGAATATGTTAATAAATACCTCATTAGAGGAGAGTATATTAAGTGAATCTTGGTTTTGATGATCACTAAATGGGTAAGGTGTGAATCAGCATCACATTTTCTTTTTTATCATTTTTTCTATTTAATTAAACCATTATGTTTGGTTAAATTATCATTCCACTCATCTTATGTCTTATAAGATCACTCAAATAATGGAGTAAATAACATCACAAGACAGTCAAATTTTAATGATTTGGTATTAATGTGATCCTAAATGTTACTATGGTTTTTTAGACTCCCCAATCATATATTCTTCACAATATATATATATATATATATATTTTATACTATGGACACACCTAATCCCTTCATTATATAGTCACACTATGCACTCATTTCCAGAGTCCCGCTGTAGTAATGTAGATTCCAATTACCCACTACCATGTTTTGAACCAAAAATAATAAATATTTCAATTCTACATGATTCTTGTTTAGTACCACACAATATTGATATTACTCATCTAGACTCTTTGATTGTTCAATTTTTTATTCATTCTTCGAGAGCTTCGGTAGCCAATGATCATGATCTTGGTGTGTTTCTTTTACTCACTCTCTCTTACTTGAATGCATAGGTATAACATGTCACTTTTTTCTTGAAATAAAATCTATCTTTAATCATCTTATTTTCCATTAAATAGAACATTATATCATATTCTTAGTTCATAAGATATATTTTTATTCTTATTCCAACTTTTATTTTATATTCACCGAATAATTTTAACAATTATTTCCTTAAAGAACCTTTAATTTCAGCAAAATGAAATCTATAATTTAAAAAAACTAAGCATAATTTTTCTTAAGGGGTTATGCTCTATAAATATTTCCCCCTTACTTTAATGTGTAAGGGGTCTCGCAGATTTTTTATTGGTCCAAATAGGTTAAAACGTTTTCTTGAAACCCATGATTTTATAAATAATTTATTTACCTTGAGGGATATTTTTAATAGATTTCACCTATCTACTCCTACCCTTATACTCTCATGCTTTAGAATATTCACCTTTAACCTCATCTATTTTGGTGAATTATTCTATGATCTTATTACAATAATTTTAAGTTCCATGAAAAATTTATTGTCTATTGGACAAATCTTCATATTTTAAGCCTTCTTTTATTTAAGCATCCCTTATAATCCTCACTTACTTAGAAACATTCAATTTATATTTCTTGATCTTAGAAAAGTTTTTTACTTATTTCTTGAAATAATATTTCCTTTAGATAGTTATCTTATCCTCACCATGGATTAGTTTTTCTCTTTTACTTCTTTATATATGAATTATGAACAAGAAATTATTCAAATCCATTTTTTACATGTATTCCAATTCTATGCATTCTCTTTAAGCATCACTTCTTTAGGTATCAAAATATATTTCAACATGAGATTTAAAATTGGATTTAGATTATTACTATATTATTTATAATGATTTTTTTCTTAATCATAAAAATAATTTTATTTCTTCTTGAATATATATTATTTATCTTATTATATTTATGTTTCTAATGTTCCTCATCCTTTTCATCTAATTTATATTTGGAATTCTTATTATTTGGGAAATTCATGGATTAGTGTCGAATTCCATTACAATTGTGGAAACTTGGTTGTTGTTTTTTTTCATTTCCTTTCTTTTTGAAGTATTTAAAAAAATGATAGAGAAACAAAAAAAATTAAATTATTCATCATGTTACTAATTATCAAAACCCCCTACTTCCACATCATCTTTATCGTAACAGTATTATTCCATAGGTATTCAAAATACACCTCATTATTAGATGCTTCGTAGAAATGATGGTATTTCTCATTTCATGTGAAATTAGAGTATTATGATGAACATACAAAGATATCTATTCCCTATATTTTAAATCTAAAATTTCAGGATCAAATATATATGGAATATTTCTCAAAAAATCATGATAATAATAAAATCATCATGTTTGTAACCAAATCCTTGGATATTGTTGAATATATCATTAACTTTAGTGAATTATTAATAAATATTTTCATTATCACACATTTTAATACCAATATAACGACTCTAATAAACTTTTACATTTACCACTTTCACCTTTACAGTTCCTTCTGAATTCCATTGTAAATTGTTGAAAATTTTATTGGTTGTTTGAAGTCACAAGACTTTAGTGTACACATTATAAGAAAGAGACATATAAGTGGTGTATTATGTTTTTTCATATGATTATATATTCCCATTATTAGTGAATTACATAGGGGTATCTAAATTATTAGATGGAAATATAACTATTACTACATCCCTTAATTATAGGGTGAAGGATATGTGGTAAAAAAGAACATATTCTTAAAACTATAGTAGTACATTCCATAAAATGTTGGAACACAAATACTATTTATAGATATTAGACTATTTGTCTTAGTAACATTGAGGATCCTTTATAGGAAACCCTGATTATACCTGATACCATTTACATATTCTACATGAAGTGCTCTCTAAGTTTAGAAGGGGTGGATTAATGATCACATTTTATTTTTATGAATTTTTCAACTTAATTTATCCTCTATATCATATAATATCCTTAATAAAATATTAACATGTCTCAAAACATCACTTGAATGAAGAAATAAATAAAATCATATGACATTAAGATTTGAAAGGTTTACTCTCAACATTATCATATACCTTGTCGTGATTTGTGAGATTCCCCAACCACAAATTCTATAATATATTTACAGGTTGTTTATAATTTCTGGAAATTAATCACTTCATATTATAGTGTATTTATAAAAGAAATTTATTTCTTTCATTCCTAGTGATATTTTTTTTATTTTTTTATATAATTAGGTTACAAATCATACATATCAAACACATATATTTTACAATGTTGACCATTCTAATCAGTATTGATTTTGTCACTATAAAAAACTTTTAACAAGAATAGTGTTTCCATTTCATGAAATATAATCATGGATTTTATCTTGTCTTCATAATTTACCATACCCATCCATTATCTAATTTTCAAAACATATTAAAAACATGGGATGATTATAAAAAAGATCAGTAAGTGTCATAAAAGAAAATAAATAAAGACATCAGTTCATGAAATTTTTTCCTCTCATATGATATAACATGGATGAATCTCAGTAAATTGATTTACTAGATTTATGTTATATGATATCATAATTATATTTTTACTTGTCATATGGTATGATTAGTGTGTATCATAAGGTACGATAAATTAAAACCCCCTGGTTTTTCCATGTCATAAGCTACAATATGCAACATTATGTGTTATGAATGAATCTTAGGTTGCATGAAAATAGAGCATCATCTCATAGTTGTAATATATCTTATATTGTAGGATATAACTGCATCAAAGGTAAGTATTTTACTATAAATAACTTACACTTATTTATGGGTCACTAAAATTAAATGTTCATCCATTACAAGAATTACTATTATATACTGGTTACTTGATATATTAGGGGTTATCCTTTATTGAAAACCTAGAAAATATTTAATCTTCCATTATAGTGATGAAAAATATTATTAAGAGTCATAATGTATTACTAATGACACATAAATAGTTTATTATCCACATTCTATTAATTGTATTCTACGATTCTATTCATGTCGTCAAAAATGATTCATACAAAAGTTTTTTTCATCATAATATTCAATTATGAATGGAATTATATAATGATAAATTGGTCAAAAATATTAATAAATGATATTATTAAATATTTATTAATTTATGAGAGTCTTTACAAATTAAATAATTATAAAGTGTTTATAATAATTTAATTACATTTTTATTATACATTTATTAATAAATATTCTATAATATAACATGTTAAAACAAATAATATTCAAATTATATTTCATGAATTTTAATTTCGAAATAAAATTTTATATGGAAATTATAAGGGTAATTTATAATTTTTTTATAAATTAGAAAAAGGATAAAATATAGAAGTGTCTATGTTTAATTTGAAAATTTTCATAATATATTTCTAAAAATTAAATTTCATATTTGGAATATTTTTTAAACAACATGAAAATGAGATTGGTTGATTTATGAGATTAAAGTTTTGCTAAAATTATATAAGTGATAGATAAAAATTATTTAAATAAGATAAATTAAAATATAAATTTTTTATATTTAATTTATAACATATATTCAAGTAAATCCCATGTGACTTCTTAGACCTAGATTCCACTTAACCGATGCTCTAAGCCTGGTGGGCCACATGGTCTCAAGCACATCTCTCTAAATGCCTAAGGCAGCCGACAAGCAGTGAGAGCCTGGGGTGGTCATGGGGAGACTATTCCCTCATTACTAGTGTGTATTACAATGGATAAGTATCAAACACATATAAATATCTAAACAACGTAAGTAATCGGGTTATAGTGGAAAGAAACAAGAATAATAATAACTGAAAAAACTAGAATAATATGTATAAATATACAACAACTATTGATGTAATATGTCATGTATTTAGAAAGATGAAAAATAGGTAACAATAATCAAACAATAATTCTATAAAAAAGTAGATAAAAGGAACCAAAAAATTTTACTAGCATTCTAAGCTCCAACTCAGTCATTTGTAACTAGATCCATTCTAAAGCAGGTAAGTAATCAAGCGTCTGAAGCCAGACACATCCCTTTGTCAAAACATGCATAGATGTAGTCTTCCCACGTACTAGAGGCACCAAGATATGGTGTGAGATAAATCTCAGTATTCCACCACCAACGGTGACTATAACATCATGTGTATGTAATATAAACTAAAATAGTGTGCAATCATGCATATATAAAAGTAAAGAAGTATAGTAATGTAAATACTCAAGTATCTTCTTCAGCCCTCGGCTAGTGTCTGAACCTGTAACTTTTTCATTAATTAATTATTTATAGTTTATATAAAAAGTAAAAATGGGGAATATCCATCATCGAAATCACCTCATTATAATAATAGTATTGAAGGTTCTAAGACATAACAAGTCAACTATGATGATTATAATATAAAGGGGGTTTCAAGGTAGTAACCAAGGAAACCCAAGACTCATGGGTCACTAATTTAGTAATAACTACAGCCTGTCTAGGGGGTAAGTGTGTAATCCAAGGATCATCGTCCAATTTATTCTACAATAGTACAATCAAACTGACTCTAAGTAATACATCCAATGTAAAATGGGATAAGTTATGGCTAGGCCCAAGGATGTAACAAAGGCACCTCATGTTCGTAGAATCCATGTTGGATCTAGGAATGTATCCAAGGAATACTATAATAGTAAAAGATGGATTGTATAGTTTCATACTGGTCATCCAATGATAGATAAGGATCAGGTTCCAAGGTGGGTCTCATCCAAGGAAACCGAAATCCTTGAATCGAAATGGAAAACTTGAGTGCTCAAGCCATTCACTCAAGAATCTAAGGCTAACATGTGTCAAACCACTCCTATAAATATTTCAACGTACATATGTAATACAGAACTATATATTTAATTCACCCAATAAATTATTCCATATATTAATTATGTTAATTACCATGTCATAATGTTCAATCCATTTCCTTTATTAGTTTAGCAAGGGTAATTGCGTATGAAACCATTTTTAAATCCAAATGATTCATAATAATTTTACCTGTTTAATTCTTCAACCATCCATCATAAGTGGAAAGGGGTGCTATGTGAGGAAACAAAAACATTCAATTCATTCATCAGGCCTTGTATAATATATACAACCTACTTTCCAATTCCATTTATGTTTAATTCATCAGGTGAAGCACTGACCTTAGACGGGCCAGCTAGAAAGAGACCATGGTACTAGACATTAATCAATTAAATAGTCATTTAATATTGAAATTATTTCCATTATAATGGTAAAGATCAAACACACCTGAATTGTGGATCAAAGGTGTCAAAACACTAAAAAATCAATTATGGAAGATCACCCTATATAGGGTGGTTAAATTTGTAGATGTAACCACCAAAAAATAATAACACATAGGGAAGGAGACATATAATGTTGTCCTAATTACTATAATCATGGAATATTAATTCAACAGAGGATGCCTAATGAAATCAGTGTGATGATACAACAATTTATAATATGACATAAATTAAAGGATGAGTTATAGACCACCTACCTCGTACTCACATGACTCTCATCATCCAGTATCCACCTCTAGTTTGGACTAGATTGGAGTATATTTGATGAATGGATCATTGCTCTAAAATTGGATCATATGATCCTACATCTAAATAGAATCTTTGATTGGAATAAGAATAATGAAATATTAAAAAACAATTAATAAAATACCAATGGAGATCCAACGAGACAAATGATGAGTGATTCAGACTCTAGACAGATGCTTGATCTCAAAATCTAGAATATATATCTTTTAGGATTCAAATTAGAGGAATTGGGGTTGATGTCTACTAGAAAACCAAAAGGGAAGAAAGGTTTATTTTAAAAAATCATTTATTGAAAAAACCATCATTTCCTCCCCAAAATTTCCTTCATACGGTTTGGCCAAACTGGGTGCAACCCATGCATAAGAAGCTTTAGGAATAGGCATACCACAAGGTTAGGACACTCATTTAGGGAAACCGTGTTCAAACCATGTGAAATGCCACTATAATTTGTCTGAATTTTTTTCATGGCCTTACAGCCCAATTTCCACTCTTTCACAAAACTGTGCACCTTATTCCAACCCACTATCCAACATCATATGGTTAAATCTAACAGTGTGTCCTAACTTTAATGGTTTACTCTAACCACGAGATAGGCCTTTTATCCAGAAAACCCAGGTACTGGGCTCAGAAAGTCCCCTAGAAACCCCTAAGACCTTTACTAACACATAATGAATCCACATTAGGTCCATAAATGTAAATTAGACCAAAATTTAAAGGATAAATACATGAGTGAAAACCCAGGTTCTTACAGTATTCCCCCCTTAAAGGAACTCATCCCAGAGGTCACCTTCCATGGGTGATCAAACACTATCATAGAATAACTCTAGCCACTGAGCATGTATGTTAGCCTTTCGCTCACTAGTCGTGTCCTTCACACAGTCATGCTTCCATAAAAATCATACTAGATGGATAGACTATCTGTAGAGAGCATTTATCCATTAATTAAATATGCATATAAGATAATCCTCAAAATTAGTATCATAATATATCTCAACTTTCTCAATATTGAAACATTGTGATGGGTCAGCATGATAACTATGAATATATTAAATGTGGAAGACGCCATGCATGGAATGGTTCCTCTGATGTAGTAGCAATAAATACTCTACCAGACATACTCCCTATAGTATTGAAAATGGACCAAAAAAGTTTGGTAATAACTTCCCTTGCCTCTGTATCCATCTATGCTTTATCTTGGTCAATACCCATAGTAAAACACAATCCCCGACCTCAAACTCTATAGGTTGTCAATGAAGATCAACATATAATTTCTCTCTAGACTAATTAGTAGAGATATGCTTCCTAATCAGGTGAACCAACTCTGATGTCTCTTATACCAGATGAGGACTTAGTAGGGATGTCTCTTCTACCTATATCCAACACTAGGGTGAATAGCATAGACTACCGTATAAGTTATCAAAAGGATCCATATGAATTTTCACATGAAATATATTATTATAGGTAAACTCGACCAGATGGATATTCTTCTCCCAATAACCGATGAAGTCAAGAATGCATTCCCGGAGCATGTCCTCTAAAACTTGTATTATTATTTTTACTATCTATTGGACTAAGGATGAAAGGTTATTCTCAGAATCACCTGTGTACCCATAGCCTTCTACAAAACCATCCAGAACCATGACGTGAAACAATCATCCCTGTCTAAAACAATACTACAAGGGACCCTATTTAGTTGTGAGATATCATAGAAATACAATATTCCTAGTTCATCTGTATAAAAATTCTCCCGAACAGGATTGAAGTGGGGTACTTTATTTAGTCAGTCAACGACAACCTATACAGCATCGCTACCCATGGGTGACCTTAGTAATCCAACTACAAAATACATCAAAATAACTCCCATTTCTATTCCAAGAATATAATTAGATATAAAAATACCACATATCTCTATTTCTAATCTTTCACCTACTGACAGGTAGAACACATTGTGAAAAATCCTTCTATCTGAAATTTCATCCCTGTCCACCAATACTGGAGTCACATATCTATATACATTTTGGAGATTCCCGGATAAACTACCCACTGAGAAGTGTGGTACTTACACATCAACTCCTCTCTCATATCTATAAGATCCTAGACATATCCATGTATACTCAAGATGTCATCTCTATCCATAGACCAATCTGAAGGTAGGTCATCTCTGGAAATACTCTCATGGAGAACCAAGCCCTCATGATATGAATGTTTTATTCTCTTCACCTTCTCAAGGATATAATAGATAAATTTCAAGGATGGGAGATAATATTGCTCATGACTTTTTTGAAACTCTAAATGTAGGTTGGAGAAAATGGACATCAATTTCCATTCAACATTGGCTTCCTCTACGGCATGCTCCTAAGTTTCTCGACTTAGTGAATATGCTACTACATTATCGTTTAACAGTGTATAAGCAAGATCAAAATCAAAGGATTGAATATATTCAAACCATTTTTTCAATATGATATTCAATCCATGCTTTGTAATGATATATTTGACGCACTTGTGGTCTATATACACCACAAAGTTCTCCCCCATGAGATAGTGTCTCCATCAATGCAAGGCATGGAAAACTATTTCCAGCTCGAGGTTATGAATAGGCTAATTTATCTCAAGACACCTCAACTATTGAGATCCATATAAATCAAATCTATCCTCCTACATCAAAAGTACTCCCAAGACAATTCTTTATCCATCAAAGAACACTGTATAGGCTCTTCAAGGCTCTGGATGAATCAGAATACGTTTCAGGACAATATTCGTTTTCATCTCTAGAAAGAATTTATTTCACTCATATGACCATAGGAATATAACACCCATCTTTTTAAGCACAGTAATAGGTGAATAAAGGCATAATAAGTCATATGTGAAACTCATTTAATAACCATCCATCCCCAAGAAACTATGTATATCAAACACGTTCTTGGGATGGTACAAATAAACTACGACACTAACCTTATCTAGGTCAATAGAGACTTCTGATTATGAGATAATATGACTCAATCAGTGAAAATATTTATCCATAATTATAGTTAGCAATCTTGGAATAAAGATGATGCTCTCTTGGTGTACTCAGAATGATCTCAAGGTTCTTATCATGGTTTCTTCACGTGTGAGAATACACCAAGATGTAATCCAAAAATACTAAGATAACGGGATAAAGATAAGAATAGAATACCCTATTAATTGGTTCCATGAAAACATTGGGAATGTTTGTAAGACCACATGGTATAATAAGGTAATCGTAAAAACAATACTTACTAGTAAAGTTGTATAAGGTATAACTGATGGCCTGACTCTCTCCTGATTATATCCTAATCTCAGGTTGATCTTATAAAACAACTTAGATCCTCATAGATGTTCAAAGAGATCATCCATTCAAGGTAATGGATAATATTTATTGACCATAAGTAGGTTCAGAATTCTTCAATCCATGAATAAATGAAGGGTCACATCCGCCTTCTTGGTGAAAATCACTGTTGAACACCAAGAGGAAGTATTGGGCCATATAAAAAATTTGGCCTCTAGATCCTCTAACTGCTACTTGAGCTCCTGGATCTCAATAGGTGACTTCCTTTATAGAGGAATGGACACTAGAGATTCTCCAGGAACATGATCAATCATAAACACTACCTATCTCTCAGGAGATAAGCTACAAAAATTATTTGGAAAGGCATACCTAAAACAATCTAATATTGAAGAAATTTCATCCCAATCGAAACCCTGATCCTCCATATAGAGATTTGAAATCTAGATGATCACTCCACCAAGCCATAATTCCCTGGTCTATCTCTAATATCCTAAAAATCCCACTTACCCCTATGTAGATAAATATTTCTTTCTAGTGATTTAAACGATATCCTTTAGTGATAGCAATATACAATGGTGTGACATGGAACCAAACTATCTATCTCGAAAATGACATCAAAGCCCATCTTCTAGAGAAAAAAAGTCTTATAAGAAAAGTTAACTTCCTACCTCAATGGGATATTCCATACATTGTCACATTCCCTCTGATTGAACTCCCAACGGTGTATCTAGGGTCATTACACAACACTAATATTGTATTTCAAGACCAATACTTTCCATGATATATAAAAAGATGAGGGAGTGTGATTCACCTATATAAAATAAAGAACATAATATAATGGAGGCTACTAGAATAGTAACTAATACTGTTAATGGTCCAAAAACCATATCCTCGAGTATCAGTTGTAATGCATGTAACTAACCAAATACACAACCCTGAGAAACAACTAGACTACCATGATCAAAACCACTTTGCAGGTGCTTCTAGTGATTAGGATTCTCGATACCATAACAACATCCTCCTCTTAATCCATTTTTACTTGTGATACTATAACTCCCTTCTTGACACTACATAAAATAACCTACCCCTAATGGTGGCGATAGTATAGATCCTCTTCCACTAGAAGTTAATGGAATGTTCTGGCAGAATATCTGGAGATTCCCTATACGGACGCAATCCCAACACTCTAGTGGATCCCTATCACATTCAAGCTTTAGATTCCCCAATATTCCACACTGATGACACACCATAGAGCTATCGATATGGGTACTCTGGCTACCACTTCCCTAACGATAAACCTCAAGTGATTATTTCCTTCTATCGTAAGAACTACTGGCCTACCTCAACATTGGTCCTCTAGTCCCGGTACTATCACCATCCCTTATGTTGTGTTCATTGATAAGAGAATAGTTGACTATTTCATAGAATGTAGTATGGAGAAATATATTCACCTAAGTATGGATGTCATGCATATGCCCATTCTTGATGCATCTAGAAAGTAAAATCTCATTACCGGATAGAAGTTGATAAAAGCACTGTAACTCTGTGAAACAAACTAAATACTCCATGACTGGAATAGAAACCTAATTGAGATATATGAAATCTATACATCATTCATCTCTCAATGTGTGAGGAAAGAACTAATCATAAAAGGTGGTTCATAAATCAGACCATACCATGCCTGGATAGAGATTATCCTGGGTAACTATGCACCACCAATGCTTCACTAAATCACATAGCATGTATGCATAAATAATGAACCTCCAATGTGGATGTTTCTTTATATGCTCAAAATATAGAGAGGGTGGCCTCAATTCAAGACTCAGTAGACTATGAACCATCATTCCTTGAGAAGGTGGGGGAGGATCCTACTGGAACTCACGAGTCAGGTCAACCATCATAGGTGCAGGTCATGGAGCACCATGCAAGGACTGCATCAGACAAAAGAAACTATTAAAATCTTGGGAGTCAGTACCAAAATTAGGTATATCATTCGATGGCTCAGGTGGAACTCCTATGATAATACTAGAAGTTCAGAGCCCACCACATCTATAGAATGGTAGTTTCCACCCTCCAAGCGCATGACATGATGATTTCGTGGTGACATTAGTCTAAAAATTCTAATGACACACCTCAGAAAAATATTAGAATCGTGTAGATATCATCACTAGTGGAAGATGAATGAATATAAATGGATCACTACCCATGGTATACTTCCCCAAATATACTCTTAAAATTCTAGGTATTGGTTAGTTCTCAAGTATATTGTAGGGGTTCTATTGGATGAAGGGTCATCTATATCATGCCTCATCATTTACTAGAAACCAAGTTAGTGTATAAGACATGTTTCACTTTAAATTTTTCATTTTATTATTTTCATATATCATGGTTTTTAAATAATGGATCGCCATTCCCAAAGAAACAACTCCCATACTCCTTATCACTAAAAATAAAACCCATTTGATTTTATAATCAAAATCTTGATTCGGTAAATTACCGATCCCAACTATTGAGGGCCCATAACAGCTCATGAATTAAAATAGTTAATCACCTAATCACAACCAAGGAAAAACATGAGAATAATATATCTTCCACCACATCACCTAATAATCACAGGCATATCAAGAAATTAAAGGAGTGAAATGCACCTATATGGAATGGTAATATGCATGACATGTAAATTATAGGTGCCTAATATGAAGCAAGTAATGATGACCCTTGACCTCATATCAGTGGGATAATGATGGAATGAAATTCTCAATCAGAATAACAAAAATAACCACAACACATCATGTGTGTCACCCAATAGTGAAATTATATCAACTTTAATAGGAAAAGAATAACAAAAATTCTAAATCAGGAAACTTGGATTTTATCCTAAATATGGGTTCATGATGCCCAAAGCACAACTTATAAAAAATTAACAATCATTCCTAATTTACTGACTATTGAATTAAAATAGTAAAGCAAGAAAAGAACCTCTCTGATACCACTTTGTGATGTCTCGGAACCCAATTCCACAAAATCGTTGCTCCGAATCTAGTGGGCCACATGGCCTCAATGCTTCTCCCAAAATGCCAGAGGCTTCTGACTAATAGTAATGGCATGGGTGTGTCCATGGGAGACTATTCCCTATTTTCCAGAGTGTAGCATAGAAGATAATTATCAAACACATATAAATAGGGGAAGCGACATAAGTAATCAGATGACAGTCGAAAGAGACAATAATAACAATAACTGAAACAACTATAATAACTAATATAAATATACAACAGTTATTGATGTAATATGTCATGTATCTAGAAAGCTGGAAAATAGGTAACAAGTAGAGGACAATAACTCTAAACAAATGTAGAAAAAAGGAACCAAAAACTATCCCTATCAGCCCGAGCTCCATCTCGGGCATCTGCTACTAGATCCATCCTAAAGTAGGAAAGCAATCTAGTGTATGAATCCAGATGCTTCCCTTTGTCAACACCTACATACATGTAGTCTTCCTAGATACCAGAGGTTCCCAGATAGGGTGTGATATAAATCTTGTTATTCAACCACCAACAACCTCTATATCATCCAATTCATGTAATATAAACTGAAACAGATTGCAATCATGAATATATAAAAGTAAATTAGTAAAATAATGTAAATACCCAAGTACCTACTTTATCCCATGGATGGTTTCAGAACAAGTAACCAATTCATTTATCAGTTATTTATAGTTTATATAAAAAGTTCATGTGAGGCATAACTAGAACTGATGAGACCTCATAGTAATAATATTAGTTAATATTCAAAGATGAAACAAGGAAACCCTAGTGATAATAATGTAAAGGGGGTTTCAAGGTAGAAACCAAGGCTACCTAGACCTCGTGGGTCACCAACTTAGTAATAACTACAGCCTAGATAAGGGGTGAGAGTATAATCCAAGTAGAATCATCTAATTCATTCTACAGTAATATGATCTCACCGAGTCTAAGGAATATATCCATGGTAAAATGAGATAAGTTATGGTTAGGACCAATGATATAATTAAGGAACCTCATGTCTGTAAAAGAAATGATGGATCCAAGGATTGTATCTAAGGAATAATATAATAGTAAAAGGATGGATCCTATGGTGTCATACTAGGGATCCACTAATTGATGAGGATCGGTTTCCAAGGTGAGTCTCAACCATGGAAACCAGTAACCTAGAATCAGAATGGAATCATCAAGTGATCAAGGAATTTCCTCAAAAATCCAAGGCTAGCTTGAGTCAAAACCCTCCTAAAATGATTTCAAAGTCCTTATATAATTAGGAACCTTACATTTATTTAATTCATTAAATTATTCCATGTAGTAATTATTCTAATTAACATCCCCTATGTTTCACGATTTTTTTTTCATTAGTTTGAAAATAACAATTGGTCATGAAACTATTTTTCAATACAAATGAGTCATAATCATTTTAATTGGTTCATTCCACTGCCTTGCATCATAAGTCGCAAGGGGTGCTATGGGATTCAACCAAAATATTCAATTCATTCATTGGTCCAAGCCATATATATACCACATACTTTTTACTTCCATTTTTTTTTAATTCATCAAGTGAAGAACTTACTTTAGGTGGTCCAAGTGGAAAGAGTCTATGGTACTAGACATTAACCAATTCCATAGTCATCAAATATGGAATGGATTTCCATTAGAATGTTCAAGCTCAAACACACTTGAACGACATCTCAAAGGTCTCAAAACACTAAAAAATCGAATTATGAAACATCACCCAACATAGAGTTGTTGAAGTTGTGGATGTAAACACCAACAAAGAATAACACATATAGAAAGGGTCTTATAACACAGTCCTAATGACTACAAGTAGGGCATGTTATTTCAACAAACAATACCGGATGAAATCAGTGTGATGATACGAAAATTTATAATATTAAGGAAATTAAGGGATGAGTTATATACCACCTACCTCATACTCGTACGACTATCCTTATCCAGTATCAGCCTTTAGTTTTTCCTAGATTGGAGTAGATTTGGAAAAAAAATAAATGCACTAAAATTGGGTAAACTGATCCAACATTTAAATAGAATCCTTTATTGGAATAAGAACTACGGAAGATTAAAAGGGACTTAAGAACATACTAACGCAGTTCTAATGAGATGAATGATGATAAATTTAGACTCCATGAAGATTATTGTTCTTGGAAACTAGAATAGATACCTTTTAGAATTCAAAGGAGGGGAATTGGGGTTTCTATCCACTAGAAAACTAAAAGGGGAAAGTGTTTAATTTAAAACATCATTTAAGTGAAAATCCTTAATTTCACCCAAAAATTTCCTCCACACAGTTTGGCCACACATGTTGTCTAAACCATGAACAAAATGTGCACATAGAGCTATAGGAAGAGGAATACAACAAGGTTAGGTCATACAGTTAGGGAAACCATTCCCCAACCTTGTGAAATGCCTCTGTAATTTTTTTGCAGTTTTCCACATTGCCAGGAATCCCAGTCTACATTT
The DNA here is from genome assembly GCA_963277665.1 of Viscum album. Lineage (NCBI taxonomy): Eukaryota > Viridiplantae > Streptophyta > Magnoliopsida > Santalales > Viscaceae > Viscum > Viscum album. Next base: position 1,702,537,599 of record OY728143.1, on the reverse strand, counting down.
TTTGGGAAAACCATGCACCCTATTCCAGCCCACTTTCTAGCCTCACACAATTAAATCTAACTGTGTGGCCTTCCTCACCCAGTTTACTCTAACCATAAAGTATGCATTTTTCTCCAAAAAAATCTAGGTTCTGGGCTTTGAACAAGCTCTGAACACCCCTATAACTTTTACTAACTCATAAGTCATCCAAAATTGGTATATGAATGTAAATCAGACCAAAATTTTAAGTATCCATACCCGAGTAAAAAATGATTTTTAACATCTCATACAATGAATAATATTAAACGGTTCATACTATGACATGAATATAATGTGTATATATTCAAGATCATGGAATTTTCATAATGAATATATAAATTATATTGTGGTTATAATTAGATTTTATTAATAAATTGGTAATAAATGTTTATATCATGTTTAAATGTGGAAATTGAACATTTGTAAAAAAATTATTCCCTTGTTTATTATTCATTGTCATGATTTTTTTATAAGTGTGTTTATGTTTACTTTAAATTGTTAAAATACTCATAGATATTATCATAAATTCATATATGGAGTTAAATATTAGTCATAATAATGGATTTTGTTTTCTTCTACATTATTTTTATCTATTTATTGAGTTATGAGTTTGAGTTATATAGTTAATTATTGTTGAAATTAATTAGGTGTTTGAATTAGGAAAGAATTGAAATCTCTCTTGAGTAAAGTATTGTTAGGTATATGAGAATTTGGTCGGACTTCCCACTATCCTGGAATCTTATTCCTTATTATCAAAATTTGGGTTTTATCTATATCAATCTCCATGAATTCTCTTTTCAAGATTATGTATTTGTTTCATCATGATATTTTTGAATATATTTGGCTTTTGATTTGGGTTAGTAACATAATATGTGAGTTGTTTAAAGAGTCACAAATATATATGATTTGAACATATTCATTTTCAAATCCAAATATTTAGAAGCAAGCATACATAAAAATAATACAGTGGATATGAAGGTGAGATTTAATATTCTTAAAAGTGTAATGTTTTTTATTACTTATTAAGAATCACTTATCAAGAACTTGATCCTCTAATAGGATAGTTTTTTTTTCTAATGTTGGGTACCCTTGATTAAATTTTATAAATAAATAATGTAATGTGGTGACCCTAATAGTGAGGTTCATTTTTTTAGTTTTTTCTCTAGGATACACCTACTTGGAAAACCCAAATAGTTATGATATAGGAGTAATAGTGTGAGTTAAATCAAATGACAAATACAACTGATCAGTTATCCAATAAGGTATCCAGGATTCATATAAGATATGATTAACAATAGTTTTATACTAGATATAGTCATGAATTAATTAAGTGATACTGATTATAAGTCATGATGAATGATGGATCCTGAACCACTAATCAATATGATGTGACTCTAAAGGGGGAATCATATTTGTGTGAGTGAATATAAAAAAATACATTATTAAATGAATATAAAATATGATAATAAAATGATAAAATATTAATTTACATATAATAGAATTATCATCATCATCATACATGACTTTGTAATAAATCTTATATACAGGGATAACCTTATTGTAAGGATCTTTTAACACAAGTCACTTGAGAAACTTTTTAAAAATGAAAACAAATTCTATGTTATAATAAAAAATACTTATGAAGATAACTATTGAAGTATCTTTACATCTAAATATATATGATCATGAGAGTGTAGAATGATTCACATAGGATTTCAGAGGCATTAAATGAATAATAATCTAATTAATTTTAGTCATTAATCAAATAATATATATTATTGAGTATGTCAATGTATTTGATAGATATAAGGATTTATATATGTCTTATTATGGTTAAGGAGTTCAGTCTATTCACACTGGTATAAATTTTCTCACAATTCGAATCAAATCAAGAAAATGTTTCCCAATATTATTGATGTGTTGAGAAAAGTTAAACTAGGAAATATGATATCTACTTTTTAGTATTTTATTGATAGTGTCAATGGGTAATAGTTTTGACCAGAAGAATAAATGTTATTTTTAGGGTGTGATAATGTTTATTTGGGAAATGAATTTAGGTTATTCTAATAGGTAACTGTAAGGAAAAATTTATAAAGACTTGTTTGGATGAAATTATTCAAGATACCTAAAAGAGTTCATAAACTCCATGGAATGTATTTATATAGTAAAAGATTTGTAGGAATAAATTATTTTATTTTTAAGGGTTTGTGATACCAAATGTATTCTCTATAAATGTTGTGAGTGTACTAGAGTATAAAATAAAGGGGGATTTTAAAAATATTATATTTTTAATTCATGTGAAGTAGGAAATAGTTATTGAATAAATGTTTTGAATGTAAAATAATATATCAATCTTAGATAGATCAATGTAAATTATGTTTATGTTAAACTAATGTGTCTTAAAAGATAAAAGAAGTTGTTCTCCAAAAAATACATGTTAATAACACTATGAGATAATGAATTCAATACACATCATTTATGATTCCTCAGATTATATAACATTTTTGAAAAGGAGACAAGCATAAGATGATTTTTATATAGGATTATTTTTTTATGCAGACGTTTTTTTAAAAGATGAGGTAGGTGTTCCCATATCCCATCAATGGAATATTTAAATAAATTATTTTATTTTATTTTAATTCTAAAAATGCATGTAATTCCATATAATATATGGAAACCATTATTTATTTCTTAAATATTCACATTAAAAGGGAAATAATAGTTATTTTATAACACAAAGAATTTTTTCATCCTTGCATGATATTATAATGAGAATATACCACCTAAGAGGCTAGTGGGAGTATGTTCTATCATAGAGAATTTAAAAGATAATAAATAAGTAATTATACTGATTCAAAATTCAATTTTAATTTAAATTAATATCCTGAAAGTGTTTAGGTCATAATAATAAAGATAAATATAAAGAGTTTCATTATTTTACATAACAAAGAGATTGATTTATTTTCCTAAATGAGTTTATGATGTGTTGGAATGTTATATTTTTAATAGTTAAATTAGTTTCTACAATATTTAAATGAAATATTATTGTGTAAAAATTTCTATGAATGATGATAATGTAATTATAAAGAGTTCTATAATGAAAATAGAAGTTATTGTCATCATAACATTGGATTGAATGATGTTAAAGAGTTAAAATATATTATATAAGTTTATTATTAGGAATATGATTCTTAAAACTCAATAATATTCAAGAAATATTTTTGAAAAATATTTTCTCACTAAAAAAATTAAGGGGAGGGTTAAATTATGTAAACACATAGTGAGGTGGTAGGAATTATAAATAGATTTAATGATTAAAAAAACCCTTGAAATATTATCAAACTTAAGGATAATATAGAATTATATCATATATTATATGCTAGATAGGTTCTTCTATAAGGTTTTTCTAATTATTATTAAATTATATTAAGAATATAAAATGTATCTTGTTATAAAAAATTTACCTAAACCTATTAATTATACCTAGTTGGATGAATATTGGTATATATTATTATACATTTCATAAAATATAATGATTATGAACCTCTCAATGTATGAATTTGAGTTATTCATCACTAATTTTCATCATTGAGTATTATATGATATGAATAAATATTAATGTTATCATTTGTAAGATTCTTGTTTCTAGATATATAATATTCTCATGATGTACAAAATGGTCTTTGTGCACTACATGTTACACTATGTGTACCACGTGGAGTATCATACACTATAAACTTGTTATAAAAGTAGCACATCAATCATTTTTGGATTCCCCACTATTTAGTGCAATGAATAGCATGAAAGCCTTGATACTTTGATACATTTATTACACAATATTATAGGATTAGCTAATTAGGTGTGATGGATTTTTTGTTGATCATGTACTTACTTGGAGAACAATAATGATTGGATTTATCCTATTATATACCAAGTATGATATCTAGTCCATTAGTTGATATAGGGTGAGAATGTGTGATGTCACGCCAAGATTTTATATATGCTGTAACTATTTGTTTCTGTGAGGGACTTGTGATGTGATTATCCATAAAAGTGAATGACATATGATTTACTCATCAACCTAGTCAATCTATACATAGATAATTGAGAAATTAAGAGTGTGATATATGGGATTGACATACTACATTCCCCACGATTACATGATGTCTTACACCAATGGATCATTTGAGAATTAATGCTTCCATATGATGTAGTTGGTGGACACAGGTATAGAGACACATGTGTTTGACAGAGATCATCCTGAATCCCTTTATAAATTGAGTTGCACATATTCATTTCTAGTGGCTTCTCTTGGTTTACATTTATAGATTTAGTGTTTCATAATTTTTTGTCAATGCTACAAAGTCACATGGGGTATAAATTTTTCTTTGAATAGATGGGGATTTAGTTTTACATATAGTGTTTCTCTAAAATTATTTTAGAGTCAATATAATAAATTATTATATGGTTATTAACAAGTTATTTCAAGTTATGTGATACATGATGAAGGATATGATAGATTTCCAAAAGTGTTTCCAAAGATATAAAAAATTATTTTAGAAATGGTTTCAAAAGTTGTTATATATAAAACAACATAAGGTAAAGTTTCACTAATATAATGATGCTTTTATTAAAGTGTGGGGTTAATGGAGATACAACAAAAATATGTTTTACATTTGATGTTTTTTTTCCAATATTTTACATTATAACATAAAAATGGTGTATCGTATGACATATTCAAACTAAGTGTATATTCTATTTCATTCTTCAAAATATCTTCTGATATGATATAGAAATATCACATACACTACCATAGAAATTCAAATTATACTATGATGTGGAATATTAGTGCCATGAATCACAATGTATGATTAATTTGGAAAAAATGTAATTCAATTATGGTAATGGAGTGTTAAAAAGTAAATATTGGTGTCTCCTACAAATAATATTTAATTTATTAGATAATTCAATTGACGAAACTATTAAGAGTTTTATGAACTCATGGAATGGCTTCATGAACATGTTGAGTGGAATTTACTAATTTATTTTAACAGTTATGTAAATGTATGTATATTCAAGGATAATTCTCAAGGGATCATAAAGACGAATAAACATGATTTTTTCATATGGATTATGAAAACCTTCACAAACCTTGAAAAAAAAACTCTATTAAATAGTTCTCTTCTCTGACTAATTTATATAATGATGAAATAGCATGTTGTGGAGGGTGGAAAAATCCCACTCATATAATGAGTTAATCAGTACATCACATGGATACCTATAAAGTAGGAATATAATTTAGTTTTATCTAATTTGATATTCATTATGTATATGTTAAAAAAAGTGAGATGCCCAGTATATTGTGAAGTTCCAATGGGTGTGGGTTTAACAGTATACTCATATTTTATTGAATTATTTTATTTTCATATTACCTAATTTTTCTTCGATGCACTAAACTAGTTGGGTTGAATGGATATTCTTTGTTAAAAATCAAAATCACACAACAACAAAATAGAAAAAGTAAATAAAGTGAAATAAACAGTATTGTTACAAGATTCTCCAACAATGTTGGTGAATACATCTATGTAGGGTTTTAGATCATCTGATATAAAAATAATCAACAACTGAACCTATTTTATTACAACAAACAATCTCATGAAATTCCTAATAGAAAAACACCCTTAATTCCTAATCACCATTAATTACTGCGGTATGTCTCTCAGTTGGTCATTTATAATAGTATCTCACTAATTGATCTATCTCTTGAAATGATTTGGTTATTTATACTACCATACCAACATTACAAAAATGGTCTTCCCAACTGACTCCCCAACTGTTCTTCAACAACTTATGAATTATGATATAGTGTGCACACTTTTCTTATTCCTATTCAATTCCATACAAAATTAACATCTTTAGTATCATCATTATTGGCCATCCTTACCTTCAATCTCAAAAAATACAGTTCCATGGAATTCTAATGGTAAGAGGTTTTAAAATCTTAGGACTAAAATTCTAGATAAAATATAATCTCTCTACAATAATTGGATTCTTACAACTGAAAATGGAACTTTGTTCAGATATAATAGCATTGTTTCATTTAGTCATTCTCAGCTACTTATATCAACTTTTGAACCCAATACTGATTACAAATGTGGAAAATGTTTTCAATGTGATTGACAGGTAAACTCTCAAATATTGTTTTGGAATTCATTCTACACATTAGACTCTAAAAACCATAATATTCATAAATAAAAACACTTAATGAAATTATATTGAAGTATTTTCATTATAATTTCATTTTACAAATAACCATCTCATCTATATTAATGAAAATCATATAATTTTATAAAATATTATTCCTAGAAAATTTAAATGAATTGTTTATATGTTTCTTCTCGTATATTATTCAAACGTAGTGCAAAAATACAAGTGCATGTAGCTTATTATATTCATCATTGTGTTTCCAAATCCATTTTTTGAATTTTTTTAAAAAAAAACTTTATGGATTAAGTGGGAATCTCACATGAAACATCAAACTGGTTTCAAACCAAACCTCCACCAAAATACAAAATTCAAAAACAAATACAGCAAAAACTGCTAAACCCAAATCACCCATCCTAGGACACAATATAGAAAAACCACTAAACCCAGTTTGAAATTCAAAATTCAAGAAGATATACATATCCCATCCTCGGGTAACGTAGTCTCAAGATGCAAGAAATCTTTCATGCCCCCCGATGTCACCACCACACCGACGATTATCCCATCGGAGAACAACCCAACTCAGCTTCCATTACCAAAAAATTTGCGTCGTCGTCGCTTCACCTTTGTCAACTATTGACAATAAGAACCGTCACCACAGTAGAAAGAAAAAAACCAAATCCAGAGATGCAAATAGACTTCAAACTCAAATGAGTATCAAATGGACCGATCACATGTAGAAAACCCAACAAAACATTCACTTATGCTTTTGAGGAAGAAAACCCAAATAGATCTAATAAACCAATTACCTTTTTCATAGGAGCGAACCGTTTAAAGGCTCACCTAAACCACTGACAGCCACCGAACACAACATCCCAAACCACATGGTTACCTCTACACCAAGTCCGACATAGAGAGACGTAGGGGAATGAGAAGTCAGAGCAGATATTCGAATGACTGGGGGCTCCAGATTATTCCTATGACTAAGAAACAGAGAGGCTGAATCTTTCAGAAAAGTCCAACCATGGTAGCTCCAGAAAACAAATCGACCCCCAAACCACTTAACCCAAAACTTCCTTGATCCCAGTGCTCTAGCTCCTACTTAGATAGGCGTAGAGGATCTTGAGGTTAGAAAATGGTTTGGATGCCGAGGGCTCCTCCAACACACAACCGTCAAAGGGAAGGCCGAAAGATTATCGAAAGAATACCCATGGAAGCGAGCGCCAGAGAGGAGACCCGTAGCCGTCAGAAAGAAGGAGAACACTAGATTGAATAAAGCCTTTCATGAGCCATAATTTAACACATTTTAAATAAAACACAATGTTTCCTTATTTTTTATGTTTCATGTGTTGCATTAATTATATTAATAATGGTGTATAATCACTTGTCAAACAATACAAGATGTTTCTTCTGTAACAACCCCATGCCCCGAAATCCAAAGAAATTTACTACTTTATTACATTGGAATAAGATACAAGGTATCTCATCCCAATGGGCTGGTCAGTTTAGTAGTCTTGATGAATCAAACACATTCAATCTTCTAATTTTATAGTTGAAATAAAACAGAAAACATAAAGAATGAAAATTTTATAATTTCTTAAAACATGTCTATATTTTTTTCATATCTTGGGGAATTTAAGTAACGAGTCATATTATATTCTCATTGTGGATTACATAAAATAAAGTATATCTTGTTTAAATAAAGAAAAATCAATATGTAATGGAAAATAACTGAAAAAACATTTCATTTAATCAAAAATATAAGCTTGAAATGAATCCATTGATAATATTAATGCAGTGATCTCATATATAATAATAATTGAAATCTAAAGGATTAAAATTCATAATTTTCTAAATAATTATATCCAAAATTATTATATATTTATTATCAAGGTCATATATCAAGAGAGTTTAAATTATGTGTATACAAACAAGAAAATCCAATTTCATAAGGCTAGTTAAATACTTCATCTCATGAGACATATTGATGAATCTTAGGGATATATAATTATATGACTCGCCCATCACTTCATGTACAATGATTTTTTCTTATATTTAATTTTCAATTTCATTCATCAAATTTTTCCTTATCAAATAAAATTAGTATTGACTAAATAATATAGAATATCAATATTTCCCCATTAAATTATATAACATTCATAGTAAAAAACCTTATAAAAAATGGTATATGGTTTACAAGATAATCATATCCATGATAAAATAAAAATATATATGTTTGATAAATTTAATATCTAATGAAATATGATCATGATAATGTGGATGTTTCAAGAGAATATTAATTATTATATAATTAATAAGTGGTAAAATATTACCATCAAATCAGTAGAAATATATGATTTAGAAAAAAATCAATTCTCCTACAGAATAGAAAAAAATAGAATTGAAATTTTTAAATAATATTTCATCTATATTTTTCCTTTATAAAACCGTTGAAATCATTATGAATAAGATAAATAGTTTAAAGCAATTATAGTGATGGGAAAATCAATTAATTCCCTATACGTTAAACAAAAAATTCCTTTTGACTTTTTATAAATAAAATATTAAATGGACCATTTAGAAAACATTAAAAAGATTACTTTCAATCCTTGTAAAAATTGATTGATAAGAAAAAGTTTCCATAATAAATCATTTGTATAAATAAAATATTTTCTTGTAAACTAATTCTAAAAAATATCTAAATGGAAAAAAATATACCTGATCAAAAGAGAAAGAATTTTGGATATTATTTTAAATATTTCAATTAACGATTCAAGTAAAAATGATATGATAAGTTGGTTGAAATCAAGGAAACTCCTAAAATATACATTTGATAAGTGAATAGTTAGATTTTATAAAGGACATATTATGAGATTCATTAAATGAAATTAAGGATCACCTCTGAGGGTATTCTCTCCTTCCTTCCTTTACTGTTAGGGTTTTCTAGTGTGGAAAATTAAAGGGGGATCCCATCTTCCTCCTACAACATTGACCCCCCCCAACTCCTTTCTCCCTCTCTCAACTTCACCCTCTCCTAGGTTTCATAGATTTCTTCTTTTTAGGTGATGTCACTCGTTCTCCTAGCCTCCCTCTCCTCCTTCCAATCTCTTATCCCAATTTCCCCTCTCATTATAACCATGACGGAATATTTGGTTTTTTTTCTTCTAGTCTCGCCTTGTAAAACTCAATTTATAGTCTTGTTTGGTGATGTTCTCTATATATTGGGATGTGTTGGAGGTCAAGTTTTTTTTCTTAGTTTTGGGTGTTTTTCTCTATAGTCATGGTTCCCATTCATGTACTCTCCTCTCTTTTTCTCTATCACATCCTGTTATCCCCCATCTTGGTCCAGTGTGATGGTGTTGGAAATGGATTAGTTTTTTGATGATGTAGGGTTCACGTGCTTCATTTTGTTTGTCTTTTATGTTTTAGGTTGTTCATATCTCTGGTCCTACACTGCTATCAAGGTCCTAGTTCGGTTTAATCATTTCTATGACTACCTGATCTATGGTATTAGTCCCCATTTTGGTCATGTTTTATTGGATTCCATGGGGTTTATGGGATGTGTTGGTTGAGAGTTCATGGGGTTTAAGGCGGCATGATCCTTTTTGGTTCATTTCATCTCTTGGATTCTTATTTTCTATCCTAATTGGTTCTGTGACGATCCCTTGTTTTATATATTTCTATGATGATGGTGATGTCATTTGATTGCGAGCATATTTGGATTTATTTTTTGTTCTTATGAGGGGTTTGGTTTCATCCCTAGTATTCATAGTTGTCTAGTGATGGTCATTTTGGTTTTTTTATCCTTTCGGTGTTTTTTGTTTCTGTCAGTTTGTCAATGGTGGGGATCTAGGTATTTTTCTATTACTTTGTTTATGGTGGTTATGATGATGATGTGTTACATATGTTGAGTGGTGGTGAAAAAATAGCGTGTAGTGGAGATAGTGAGGACAGATTTGATCGATATGTGATGCGTTTGGTGAATAGGTCTATGTCTATGTTAGTATTGGTTTACATGAAAGGGTGTGTGGCTCAAGTGGGATTATAGATCCAACATTGTGGTGGAAAGTTAATGTCAATTTGAAATTTCAAATTTGTGGTTTGTATTTGAAATTTGAAATTTGATGTTTGAATTTTTTATGTAGTTTGACCAATATTTTAGGGTTCAGAATACCCATTAAAAGTGTTTATAAAATACCAAAAACAAGGATTGTATGGTTAAATGAAATTAAGAGAAATATAAAAAAATGATATCATAAAATAAAATGTTACCCCTTTGGTAACTTCTATATTATAACCCCTTGAATGACTAACGTTAATTGAAAATTTAATCATTGTGAATAAATATATATTAATTTTAAACACTTAAATTGAGAATTATATTCAAAACATAAAAATAAGTAAGTGAAAAATACCATATATAACTCAATTGAGTGGAAATTGTGAAGAATTCTCTTATAAAGATTTTATCATTAGATTGAGAGTTAATAAATAAAGTTATTATGTCTAATAAATGTAAATAAAAATAAAAAAAATTCGAAATAAAACATACTACAATCAAATTAAATTTCACAAATAATCATGGAATAACGTTGTTAATGAAGTGGATGTATATCCCAATAAAGGGAAAGTGAGTTAAGAAACCCCTTACCTCTCCTTCAACTTAATTTATAAGTGATTTTAAACTCTATTTTAACAAAAATAGATTTATTATAATTACATGTAGAAGTTAAATAAATTTCTATAATTTCATATATAATCCATTTATAAAATTTTGACACCCATTTGTCAAAAATCATTTTTTATTTTCATTGTTTTAGTTGTTAACTACGTCATTTTTCATATGAATTTTGGTTTTATATTTCTAATCCTTGTCATTTGATTATAGTTTCATAATATACAAAATTATTATCGTGATATAAATATAATATTTATTCATTATATTTATATTTATAGTCATCCAAAAAATATAGACGTAGAAAATTAATTACATTGTTCATGGATATGGAAGGATGTACGTACAAAAGCACACTGTTTTCACATTTTGATGAATTAAATTAAAAAAAGGTATACAATAATTAACCATTATAGGTTCATTGATAAATCATATATATCTTATATATTCATCAAATCTTTCCATATTACTGCCCATGTAATGTTTAAATTAAAAATGGTTTACATCGCTTTGGGGAGGTGGTGGTCCCTAAAACACACAAGAGACATTATTATTTTTTAAATGAATTGAAATGTAGAAAGGAAGAAATTATGTAATAATTTCATAATGATAATTATTTAAAGATATCCTATATATTCACTATTTACATCATTATAACCGTCTAAGTAACACTACTATAAATTAAGGATATTTACACACCTATATAGCCAAGGTTAATAAAACCATGGCTATAGCCTAAGATACCACCATAGGTTATAAGATACCCATGGAGCTACACCCCCAACCCCACCCTTATCATGATTCCACCCCTGATATTTCTCAGGTTTCAATCTATCCTCCCCATGAGTCGGTGAACGTCCCCACCTGATTCTTCCACCCAACCTCCCGCTATCCTCTGACGACAACACGGCCACCCAACATTGAGAAGATCCACCTCCGACGACGCAACCACCCAACCTCGGGATGATCCTCCTCCTCTTCCAATGCAACCACCCAACCTCAGGATGATCCTCCTCCAATAACACAACCGCCCATCCTCAGAATTATCCTCCTTTGGCGATGCGACCACCCAACCTCCATGAGATCCACTTCTTCCGACATGGCTCCACCTCTGCCTTCGGGCCACCCTCTTCCTCGACTCAACACTGTGTAATGTTTTTTCAGTCTTCACACATTCTAGGCACCCCTACACATGTCACTGGTGGGAGTTCCATGAATCATAGATTATGAGTAACCTGTGGCAGGGTGTGTTAAGGTATTTTTCTATTTCCTCAATTCTCTATTCTATTTATATTGTTGGGGTTTCAATTAACTCTGATTTTCACTAATACACAGCGACATACATATGAACCAGGATAGTTCAAATTCCATACATGCCCTCTCATTTCTACCATGGATAAGGGTTTCTTTGATTTCAGATCCATAGCCTCTTCAATTTTCATTAGTTAATATTTATTTTTTTTCGATTTATTATCTTCTTAATTGACACATATTCTTTTTGATAGGGTTTATTTGTTTTCACTTATTAAATCAAGTATGATTTCTTAGATTTTTTATCTGATTTTAATTTTGTTTGATTATCTAATATACTTTAAATCTTAAAATGCTGGAAATGAGAAGTTATGATGATATGATTTTAAGATGGATGAATGGTATATGGTGAGTTCTAAAATAAAATTTCAAAAATATATATTATTCATTGATTATTATTACTTTGTTTAATGTAAACTAATGTTTCATAGTGATATATATATATATTACATATCTCAATATTGTTGTAGTTTTTTATTTGAAGTAATGTTTAGAGGATTTACTAAATTGAATGTTGAGTTATCAAAAAAATTATAGAAAATAATTTTCCCATATAAATAAAATCGAATACGATTATGATGAGTCACATAAAACATGTATGTTCTGAAACCACAATGTGATAAACATATAAGATATTGTTTCCCCATAGGGTCTTATTCATTTACCATTGGGTGTTTAGTATTAGGTTTTTATTCTAGAGGTTAATACATACTATGATATACCTCCCTACCAATTCTTAAAAAAATAACACTTTGGGATAAGAATTGGTTAAGATAAGTGTTTACCCGAACCTTGATTTATCAATCTATTTAAAATAACAAGGATTTTTTATATTGGATTTTTAACTCCATAAGCATATAACCATGATTATTCATGGTAAATTATTGATTACCTCGCTACTCCATCAGTCTCTATAGGTCCTTCATGGATGGATCATGAATTTGTCCTTAAGTTTGGTAACCTGTTTAAGGTTGAGAGTTTTTATTTTCCTACTAGAAGTGTGGGGGTGATAAATCTATTATAAAACCTATTAGAAAGGTGGCTTGGATTGATATTTATTTCCATATCTATATCATACTATTAAATAATCATCTAAACCTTTATTTTTCATTGGTTAGTAGAATTATATTCAATTCATAATGTCACATCATTCAGTGTTATACATTTAAGGGAAAAAATCTATAAAAACTCTTAAAAAATACACAATTAAGAGACCAATGTGGGTGTAGTCGGTGCTTCTTTCACTTTTATCATCACTAATTATCTCACAGGAGTGGTTAGTTCTTTAATTATAGACTCAAGTAAATGTGAGTTAAAAACTTTTACCTCATGCACACATTTAGTAGTGGTCCATGTATGAATATTTTGAGATTTCTAAGAGACCATCAATATTAAATCCTTAGAACCAATTAAATATTTTTCCATGATAGATCCACCTGATGAAGAATACAATAGGTTTTTATCATTTCTTATAAGGACTCAATATAATAATTTTAAGAAATTATTATCATATATGTTTATTTAATGTGGATGACTAGAAGTAAACTTCTAAAACCTATCCCAATACCCATAAAGAGCTTCTCCACTAGCTTTTATTATGACATAAATCTCATTTTTTTAATATTTACTCCTTTAATCAGAGAATAAATTTTATATAATGGATCTCTAGGGATCATACTATCTTTTTACATCTCCAAGTTATATTTTTTTCATCAATTACATTATTGATACCTCTATAGAGAATGGTAATTCCTTTCATTTTACTTGATCTTATGAAATTTCTCTCATTTTGAAAGTAATTCACATGGTTCCAAATTCATTCAAGTTTTTATTGGGTTCTTCACATACCAAAAAATGTAAAATAGGAAACATTTGGATTATACCATGAATTAACTCAAAGTCTACTTGATTATTTGGAAACACCAATTGGGTATTCTAATAGTTAAAATTTTTTGCATGCAAATATCTAATTGGTTTATTTAATTCATCTAGGTTCTCTTCCATATTATCACTATTTAGTAAAAATCTAGAAGTATATGATTATTAAGAATTTTTAATAAAATAGTAACAAACTCTTTAAAAATTATAAATGATTCTTAAATTTATAACTCAAGCTAGGAGAGTTCTCTCAACCTATGGATTAAAACCAAATAGGTGATTTTATTTAGATTTGATCAAGTGATAGAAAAATTACAAACAAAAAAACTTAATAGAAAGTAATAAATGGTGGGGAAAATAAGGTTGGATGGGGAAGTGGGGGTGAGGGGGGTTGATGTGTGGGTGAAGGGTGTGGGGGGAATGGGGGTGCAGGGGGTGCATGGTGAAGTGGGGGTGGGTGTTGCAGTGGGGGTAGGGGGTGCAGTGGGGGTAGGGGTGTAGGGGGAAGTGGTGGTAAAATAATAGTGTTGTATGTTTTTTATATTTTTTTAAGGAACACATTTTTCTATTTTTTTAATATCATTATTTAAAAAATGGGATTTTTATTAAAAAATACATTTTACTTGTTTGGTTTTGGATTCTAAGGATCATGTAATCTTGAGGGATAATGCTTGGTTTTTATAATTTGTTATCTTTCTTAAATATTTAGTTTAGCTAACTTTATTTAATTTTTATTTTCATTGGTTTAGATTAAGTTGGATTGTCTCAATTATAGTAGTGTATGTTTAGTTCCAATTAATTTTGATTATGCCAAATCTATTTGGTTTTGTTTAGGTATATAGCTTTAGGTTATTATTTTAGTGAATCAATTTGGTTGGAATACATTGATTTAGTTAGATATTTGAATATTTTATTAGGTTTGATTTAAACTAGGTTTGTTTTCTCAAATATAGTAGTATTAGTTATATTTTATATTTTATTTGGATCAACCCACATCTATTTGGTTTAGCTTAAGTCCATAGCTTTTTGGTTCTTCTTAGTTTAGTGAATCAATTTGGTTTGATTATTTTTATTAAGTTATAGTATTTGGATCAACATGGTTTGGTTTATTGGTTGATGTTATCATTTGTGAAGGTGATTTTTTGTTTTATAATTATGAAGAATTTGATGATGGTTTGTCTTTTTTTTGGTTCAAGGTTTTCTTGATTCAATGATGAAAATGGTGTTTCAGGTGAACCCGGTTCAAGATTAGTGGTGTTCAATATCACTGGTCTGGAATTTTTGATGAGGTGATGAACTTTTGAAACTATGAGTTGATTGATATAAATGGGGCTAGAATAATGGTGATAGTGACCAATGAAACAAATATTTAGGTGTCACATGAATCCAGCTCTAACCTAGATATCGAGACATGTCTTATCTTTTCCAAAATCCTAGGGTGTGTGGATGAACTACATACTAATATTAATTTTAGAATTTAAATTTTGGTGCCTGTCTGAAAATTAATTGTTAGTATTTTGGTAATCTGTTGTGTTCCTTCACACATAACCCAAAAAAGGTGTTTTATAATAATTACAAATTAAAGAGGAGTTAGAGATATCATTCAATGAAATTATATATTTTTTTATAGTTTTGGTTTGTTTGGTTAGGGACCCATCGGTTATTTTATATTTGTTCTATTCATGTTAGTGGGGCGTGATGAGTAGTGGGGGGAAGTGGGGTGAAGGACTAGGATGGGGATAGGGTGGGTGTAGTGGGGTGGGGGTACAGTTGGGTGGGGACAGTAGGGGTGAGGGGGTAGTGGGGTGAAGGATGGGTGCAAGGGTGGGCGAAGGAGGGGTGAAAGTTCAGTATTTGGCTATAAGTGGCCAAATGTTTCTATAATAATACTCTCCCCAAAGAACCGAATGGCCTTGGGTAGGGTAGCTTCAGAGTAAACTGCAGCCACAACACTAGTTGTAAGTGCTGCCACATTTGAGTCTGGAACTATCTTTCCTAATCATAAGCTTGATCCATCCAAACCCCATGCCCATGTACCATATCAAGTAAATGAAATGCAGCCCACATTTCATTTTCCTTAAATGAAAAACCAATCCCCTCTTTAGCAGGCCTTTTTAGTAATAAATTTATCATTTCATGTTTTCTAGATTCTTTCTCAGATACATTCCATCCAAATACTCTTCCTTACATCTATTCATAATGAAAGTGTGTTACTTTAGTAGCAACCCAGGCATATAACGAATATGTCATTACAGATTTCCAAATAGGTTCAAGTGTTTTTTTTTATTTTCATGTTTCCTAAAACAATAGCCTTTCCAATTCCATCACACATAGCCCCAAATAAGGCAACCACATATCATTAAAGTTGATAATTTTCTGCAGGAAACAGAAATAGAAGTTCATGATTTCATTCAACTCCTATAAGCATGGAAGCAGCTCCTACGGTCATTTTTAGACCTGATTATTTCTAATCCAGTTCTCTTATTTACTTCTAGAAATTTTCCTCATGTATATCCTCTTAAAGTTATTATATTTTCTATTTGATCTAACTATTGTATATTTTAACATCTATAGGTTAAAAAAGATTAGCCCATCTATTGAATCTATCCCATAGAACTGGAAATAAACACACACGCACATAGTATGAGTGAGTATACAATTTTAATTAGTTTTATTTTCCAAAAAACCTATCATGTAAATATAGAGTAAGAAGGGTGCGAAGAGGGGTTTTTCAACAGGGGTATGGGGAGGGGATTTGTAGGGTAGGGGGAGGGGGAGGGGCTGGTGCAGGGTAGGGGCTGGTGCAATGGGGGGGGGGGGGGGCTAGTGCACAGGGGGGAGGGGGAGGGCAGTGGGGGTTCAGGTTAGGGGGATGGGGGTAGTAAGGGTGAATGTGGGGGGTGCAGGGGATATGGGGGTGTAGGATGGGGTGTAGGGATGGGGTAGTATGGTTGCAGGTGGGGGTGTTCATGGGTAGTGGGGATGGGGGTATGCAGGGGCAATGGGGGTCAGAGGAAAGTGGCGTTGAAGGGTGGGTGGGGTGGTGAAGGGGGAAGGGGCAGTGTTGGTGAAGGGGGTAGGGGTGAAGGGGTGTGTAAGGGGTGGGTACATTGGGTGTGCAGGGTGTAGGATACAGGGGTAGGGGGTGGGGGTGGGAGAGTGTGTTCAGGGTGGAGGTGGTGTGCATTGGAGGGGTGGATGGGTGTGTTGGGGTTGTATTGGGGTGTGCAAGGTGTGTGGGTTGGGGTTGTGCAGGGTACAGGGGTTGGGAGTGTGTGTAGGGGTGGAGGGAGTGTGTGTAGGGGGAAGGGGGAGTTTATTGAAGGGAGGGAGGGGGTTGCAGGGGTCGTGCTGGGGTGTGCAGGGGGTGTGCAGGGTACAGGGGAAGGGGGTGCGTGGGAGAGTTTGCAGTGGGTGGAGGGAGTTTGTGTAGGGGCAGGAAGTGTCCAGTGGAGGGGGGTGTGAAGGGGTTGTGTGTAGGGTGTGCAGAAGGAGAAGCTGGGTTCACCACACCATGTTTTTCAAACATGTTTTACTAAAAAATGAGTTTTTATTCTTTATGTAATATAGTTTTTTAACAAGAAAATGTTCTTTTGGAAGCCAATGTTTTGGCCTGTGTTTCTTTTTGATGAATGGGTGATTTTGAAATTTTCCCCTTTATTAATGATCATGTTATTTAGTATTGGGATTTACATATCAATCTGAATATTATTTTTTCATTTTATGTTATGGATTCATGTGTCATTTTTCATTTATAGTTGACACACTGATCATATATATATAATAAATCATTGTATCTCATTTCTTTTCACAAAATTTCATTACAGGTGGTTTATTATGATGAGGCTGGTTCTATTCACCACCATTAAAGACAGTGAGTTCAACATTGGATTTGGGTAAGGTTTATTCTGCTTTTATTCTTTGGTCTAATTTTAATTAGGGTTTTTGTGATTTTTTGGTACCTTATATTTTTATAGTGCATTTTGGATCTCATTAAGCTGGATTTGAGTCACCTTTGGTGAAGGCTTACATGTGTATTCATAGGTAGCAATATACATATATAAGTTCCCCCTTTATATATATTCACTCATGGAAGTATGAATATATATTTTTGGGATAGGTGTGTTTATTTATAGATATGAAAAATGCATAAATTTGTAGGTATAAAGGGGTATATTCATGTATAAACATATATCTAAGGACGCCCTTATGAATATTTGGCTCTGAAAATATGTACATAGGTGCTAGGTGTCCTTATATGTATGTGAAGTTGCATATGCATGCAATTGGGAAAAAAGGAAGATTCATGTTGTCATTGTCAAAAGTAGTGCCCCTTGATGTTGAGGTAGGTCCCCTCTGCCTAACCCTTTAATTTGAATTCTATAATTTCTTGATTGTTTTAAAAACTTTTTTCCATAATTGCTGGATTATTTTAAATACTAGTTTTCAAATAACCACTAGCTATGTCAAGGTATATTTTAAGAATAATATAAGGATTCTATGTTTATTGGCTAATAAAATGAAACTATGATGACATTTTAATAGACGATTTGAATCTACATATACCTTTTCAAATAAAAGGATCAACACCTGACCATATGGATAAAAATTTATTTTTACTGATCTATGTGAGAAATGATACATGTATCTCAATATATATCTTTTTTAGGTTACTTTATCCTCTATTATCATAAAATAAATAAAATACATGTCATGAAACAAGACTTTTTAAAAATCCCTTACCCTTTGAGAAATCCCTTCCAAAATTAACAAAACAAGGACCTTCTATTCTAGTTCTAGGTTCTTTACTAGAATCTTAATGATTTTATGGGATTCAAATGGATTGAATATAGCATCCAATGGAATAAACAACTCATCATTCTCTATCTTAGGAATAAACATGAATCTCCCTTCATGTGGTCAGTAGAAAATTTTAGAAAACTCGATTGTAGGAAATGAAATTTCCTTCACTTTAGAGATGACAATATCCTCATTTTGTGAAAACATGAAGTGATAATTCTTATAAAAATCTAAAATTAAATGACTTGAGATACTCCTCTTAGTGACCTAAATGAAAATTGTTGGGATATTCCACTTGGAAACTCAGAATTCCTAGAGTCATGGTACTCCTCTTGGAAGCCTAAAATTTATTAGGTCAAGGTATACTTTTTGGAAGTCTAAAATTCATTAATCTGGGATATTCTTCTTGGAATCCAAAATTCCATAAAATAATATACTTCTTTTTGAAAACATAAAATCTTGGTTTGAGAATCTCCACCAAGAAAATTTTCATTGGGTATTTGGTACTTATTTCTTAACCATATTATCCAACTGAATGGTATATTCTACAAGGAAATAATGTACATAGTGTGTTCTATTATACATTTCATAATTACACTACATAAAAGAAATATGAGCCTTTCATAGATGACATGAAATAAGTTAAATTTTAAGGTGTTTCAAACTCAATGAATAAGAAAAAATTGGGATATCCATGTGCTATAATAATTCTCATAAATCAAGGGGTGGAGACCCTTCAAAATTTTTATGGGCATGAGAGTTTGATCATGTGAGGTTATGCTCCTAAAATAAGTCCATGAGAACACCTAGTATCTCACACCATGCTATGTATCCCTTGAAATATACCAATATGAAAGCCTACATATCATACTATCATTCCATTAGATGAACCTATAAATTTCATTCACATATCCACAAATGACCAAACCCATACCTGGGTGTTTTTAGTAGTCAAGATTGGTTACTGGGGGGGGGTTGTCATGGAGGGGGTGTCCAGGAGGGAGGGGGGGTTTCCAGGAGGGGGTGTGTAGGAGGGTGCCCATGATATAGGGTCTTATTACTCCCCACACATAAGAACACTCCAATATCAATTATATAGGGTCCTATCAGTCCTCACCCATAGGGACACTTCCAAATCAATGATATATGGTCTTATCACTCCTCACCCATGGGGAAACACCCTCCATTCTATCTTTTACTAACTAATAACAGAGGGATAATACTTTGTCACACATTCCAAGGTAAGGCTACACTATATCTTCATTTCACTATGTATGGGTAGGTGCTCACTGATCTTCAAAATACTCTTTCACGCATGACATGTGAAATTATCCATGAAAATGGTTTCATTTTCCTTAATGATATCCTATGTTTCTTCCTTGGGGGCTGTAGGGGGGTCTACAGGGGGATGGGGGTGTGCAGGGGGTGGGGGTGTGTAGAGGTTTCTATCCATGGAGGGGATCTATCTAGGGAGGGGGTCTATCCGGGAAGGGGGGGTCTATCCGGGAAGGTGGGGGTATGTCCAGGGGGTTTGTCTAGTGGGGGTCTGTCTAGGGAGGGGGGTTGTCCAGGGGTGGAGGGGTGATTTTTAGGGGGAAAGGGGGATGTAGGTGGGGTGGGGGGCTCTGTAGGGGGTAGGATACTGGTAGGGGAGTGGGGGTCTGTCTAGGGGGTGGGGTCGATCTGGGGTGGTATGTCTAGGGAGGGTGTCTATCTAGGGAGGGCAGTTGTCTATCTTGGGAGGGTGGTTGTCTATATGGGAGTGTAGGGGGACTATGAAGTTGGGAAGGGGAGCTACATGGGGAGTGGGGGTCTTTTCAGGGGCGGGCTACTGAAAGGAGAGTGGGGGATGTGAAGGGGGCGATTTTTTATGAAATGTGAAGTCCAGTAGCCATGGTTTTAAAACTTATATATAGTCATATATTCATGGTTTGAACTATGCCTAAAACCCTATTTCAATGGTTTCAAAACATGGTTATAAACCCTATGTGTCTTAAGCTTCTGCCATGGTTTAAAACTATAGCTATAAGGCTTTAGCCACGATTTTAACCATGGTTATAGTTCTTTATCCATAGTTTGAAATGTGGTTATAGGGCTTTAGCCATGGTTTGAAACCATTACTATAGACCTTTCCCTATAGCCACCCCAATACCAGCCACGATTCATTAAATTGTGGCTATAACCTATACCATAATTTTTGGTCTTATAGACATGGTTCTAAGCCATGGATATATCCTAAGTTCTTATTAGTGTAAAGTGGTGATGAAAAAAAATTACATCACTACATGGAGACGGTAATCCATATGTATACTCAAGTGATGTTTTTTATTTTTCTAAGATATAAAAGGGATAGAATAAGGTTGAAACATTATCGTAATAACATCTCAGTATTTTGATGATACTAGGTTTTTTATTATAGAATGGGTAAAATGTATTTTGGAAGAATTTAAGAATAAATAAATATACAAGCATTGGTAAAGAATACAACCTCTTCTTTAGTAGACTTCATTTAGATAACCCCTTAAGGGAGCTACTATTGTTATATTAGGAATACCAGGGTAGGACCTAGCCTTAAAATTTAAATAATATAAAGAATTCAGTATCTTAAATTTTATGATCATTTCAGGTATATAGTTTTAGTTAATTAGTTCATAACTCATATATATCAAGCCCATAAATATACAAAGTGAACTCTTCTAATCAGCATCAATTTTTTCAGGATTTAAAACATTTAAAATGAAATATTTTTTCATTTCATCTTAATTATTTATGACATTAAACATGACTTATTCCTTTCCATTACCCATCCTTAAACCCTAAAAAATATAAACTATTAGATGAGAAAAAAAATTTCTTTAAGGTTCATAAAAAAAGTAAAACATAAGTAAATTAAAAAACATGAAAACGCATTAATTTTTTATCTTTGTATCAATGTTATTTGAGTTAATTAAATAAATAAATTACAAATGAAAAACACAAACAATTTTTTTTATCAAGGAGAATCAGTAAAACCCAGAGAATGAAAATAAAATACATTTTGGTCAACTTATGGAATCATAATCATTAAATACTTTGAAAAAAATTTTAGTTTGAAAAATAATACTTACAACATCCAATACCATTCTCCAGGGAACATAAAGATTACCCGATTAATTTGAGAGATATAATGGGTATCACCCTTTAGATAATAAATATTAGTCTCACCTATTTTTCATGATCTATAATGGGGATCAACCCTTTATATAGGCTATATCGGGCCCACCCATGAGCAATAATTGGCCTCAACCCATCGTATAAGTTATATCGGGCACACCCATTTTATATAATTCTCAAGTACCATATCATGAATAAAAAAATTTATTCTTTCAAAAATTTTATCTATAAAACACTTTGAAAAAAACTTTTAATCCCATATTAAAACCCCTTTCCGGTATAAAAAACATTTCCTTTTAAAACCCATTATTGATGACAAAATACTAATTTATTTTCAAAAACCATTTCCAGTACCAAAATACGTAGAAAATGGATGTAGGGTTGTTTTTATTGAAGAATAAATAAATTTTTATAAAGGAATAAAAACATAAATTAATGGTTACAATAGTGTGAAATGTCATTGTATTCGTATACATTAGTATCAAACAATCATTTTTTTCATATTTAAAGAAAATAAAAAATTTTATAAAATGATTCACTTATTTATGAAAAACATTTCAACCGTGTCAAAATTTTATTTTATACAAATCTCATGTCCATAATAAAAATATTTACATACTATGGATATTATGTAAAAATATTGTTATAATTAAATCATTAAAAGATAAATTTTGTAAATAAAAGTCCCTTATCACTTTAGAAACATTTGAACCATAAGGCCCATGGAACAATATCATTAAATAAAATCTTAAATACCAGGGGAATAGAAAATTTCAGGATATAACATATCAATTGGGATATATAAACACCTCATAAATGAATATATATGCATATCATCAAATATTCCTCAATGAAAGGAGATTGAGATGAAGTTCTTTACCTTTAGGATGATTCATCACATTCATTATTAATCTTCCTAAATAAAAAATTTATTTTAATTATTTACTTGATTAAGATCCTTTTAATATTTATTATTAATTTTATTTAACTTATTACCATGTTATATACAATTACATAATTAATTATGTTTACATTGGGTGTTTCGATGATATTTGGATTATGTGTCTAAATGACTTTGATAGGTTTACCATTTGTCAAATATGACATTATTCAACTTCTATAAATTAAACATAATTACATATTTATCATATTTAATCACCAATTATACTTTTAATACCAATAACTAAATATGGTTATGAAAAAATAACTATGTTACAATCATGGAGACTGTAGGTCGTACGTGTACATTAGTAACATTTCTATTTCTCAATGATCAATTTGGAAAGATGGTAAGTATTATAATGTCTTTAATTAATAAATATTATATCATAAATATCATATTATTTCACTAAATATACTTATATATATCATCCATGTGACGTGGTGATGATGAAATAATCACATCACTTCGAGGGAGGCGGTTGTCTACACGTAGCATGAACGACATTATCATTTTTTCAGTGAGTATAAAGGTAAGAAATAAAATGTTATATTACAATTTAAAAATGATAAATATAAAATAATTATCATAATTATTTCAATTATATCAAATATATTAATTAATTTTATCCTTTTTACCTTCCATGTAAAGCATTAGCGGAAAACAATTCAAATCCTCCTGTGAGGTGGAAGTGGGTCATACAAATGAGTGAAATTGCATTATCCCCAAAGAAATGGAAGGTAACAAAAATTAATATGTGACATAATACCTTAATAATTATAAATATGTTAAAAATATTTCATATATACTATAAATACATCATTAAAAAATGTTATGATATGTGAGGATAGAAAATAAATGTCATCTGTTCGTGGGTCAGTAGTCCGTCATACACATGAATGATGATTTCATATCTAATATGGTTGAAAATTAAATAGTTATATGTTATTAAATTAACATAAAACACACCATTATATTTAATATACAATTTTTATTATATTAACATTATATAATAATAGTTGAAAGAGTTGAAGTAAGAAATAAAATTAAAATGATCATCGAAGAATGTTACCTCTTCTTTGGGTAACCACCTCAACTTTTCCCCAAAATCCTTAATATATGGTTCTAATTATCAGAAAAAATATTATATTTTCTGATGATAGATTTAATTAAGGTATATTTTTTAACACCCCAAGCTTCCACGGTACTTTCCCTTTGAATAATATAATAGCTTACAGTGTACGCAACTTTGAGATTATAACACACTGTGACCAATCAAATTAGCTGTTATGAATAGTAATAACCACTTTTTGAAATTTTATAAATTTTATATTTCAAAATGGAATTCATTTTGGGAATCATAATATCGAAATTATCTTAGGATAATTTTTTGGTATTTTTCTGAAAACATTCAGTTTTTTATGAATAGTGAAAAACACTGTGTTATAGTTTAAAACCAAATTTTTATTTAAATAATTATTTATTCTGTTTAAATTTATTTTAGTTTAAAATATATACAAAATACCAATATAAGTTCAATGTAATTCATTGGAGTTAGTTTATAATAATTATATATATATATAATATTTATTGAACTTTTTAACCGTCTTTTACCCACCTCGTAGGAGCATTTGCAAATTTGAATAAAACATAATTTTACCGCTTATGTGAATTGAATTACAAAACTCAAAGAGAAACTATTGATATAAATAATTAAAATTTGGTTCAATAAGATAAAAATAATTTTTGATGAATAGTAACTTTTGACTTTTATTTACCACGATTAAAAGTAAATAGGGTAATTAAGGGTAAAAATGATATTATTATTACCCTAACACATGTCCTAATTCTATTGGATAAGTGTAATTCGACTAAAAACAACCATAGGAATAAAATATTATCCTTTAGGTCTACTTGGATTAGATTAGGACATTTATTATTATTTAATTTGAAGAAGAGTTAAAAGTGTTAAATTCAAAGCTTAAGAATTAATCCATTTTTAATATAGGTTTATTCATAAGAACAATTAGATTATAAATATTAATTAGAAAGCTAAAAATATTTCCTACATAATGGTATTTTATTTATATTTTTTATACATTATATATTTTAATTTATTTATGGCACAATGATGATGCAGTAATTACCTAATTAATGAAATATTAAAATATTTGATATTATAAATATCCAAATAAATGTAATTTGAGACTTTTTATGAATTAAACTAATTTTATAGGTTAATATGACATGTTAGGGTTTTTTAAATTAATTTTTTTTGATGTAATAATGCTGATATGAATTTAGAAAAAGAAAAATACCAAATAGTGTCAAAATTGACATAAAAGAGTTTTTAAAACAAATATTATATTATTAATTGATTTTCTATTCCTAAAAAAATAATGTTTGGAAAATGAACTTATATAATTATAGGTGCATCATTAATGAACCACTATGGGTTCTCTTGGAATTATATAGTATGTTTATTAACCATATAATATAAAAATACAAAGAGACATGGTAAATGTCAAACTATTTGACTAAGAGTTAAATCTAAAAGATAAGGTTAATATAGTTACCCAAACCTGTATACAACCGATTGGATCAGTGGTTTGAGACACATGTCCAACTTAGACTTTAAATAATTCATTTTGGATCCATTATAAACAGAAAAGTATTTTATTATAAAATAATATTTCATGCTTTTCTGAAGGTACCCCTCACCCCTCTCATAAAAGGGAACTCCCCCTTCCCTCAAATTCACACCTTCAAAGCCTTTTGGATCAGACAAAATCTACCCAAATACCCTCTCAAATTTCTTCCCTTCATCCTAGAGGCCTTCCTTTAGTCTTAAATCCAACCTAACGAGCCCTTTTGATCAAATTGAAAGCAATAACCCGAAGAAGAGGTAAATATTTCATCACCTCTTTCAAGTTCCTTCCTTCTTCCACCTCCTCTTTCTTTGTTGTTTCCGTTATAAAATAATAAATCCATTATATATTATATACTGTGATTTTATTATAAATATGGTACAACCATATTCATTATTCTATCCATCCTTTGAATGACATGTCACCATACGTGCGTACGTACGACTTACCATCTCCACGTCGTGGTGTAATTGTTATTCAATACATTATTATTTGGATGGATATAATAATGATGTGTAATTGATGTAAATAATAAATATAACATTATAATGATTCTTTATATATGATATATCATCCAGTTATATATTATTTTAATATAAAAAAATGATATTATCGCTCGTGCGTACGTATAGATTTCTGTCTCCACGAACGCGATGAGATTCATTACCCATTGTAATCCATTCAAGACTAATTTTCAGTATATGATTAAAAATAACATTAAAATACTTAATATAATTATGAATATGAATAATATACATCCTATTCCTAACAAACACTACTTACGAAACAAAGCATATGAAGGAAAACGAATCAGTTAACACCCGAAACGACGATAATACTAAACTATTATTAACAAAGCCATATTAAAAGATAATATATGATATAATATTAAGTTAAATGATTATTTTATAATTTAATAAAAATTATTTCACCATTATAAAGAATTTTAACCTACCCTCTACCAAGGAAACGTACAATGTAAGGAGTTTCTTATCTCACGTTTAATTCTGTGATATTTCTATTGTTCACCACTTACTTATTAAATGTGGTGTATTGTGTACTATCATTTGATATATATATTATCATGATTATCTTTATATTAATATAATTCTGTGATTAATTTGTTTGTTATTAAATTTTTTCCATAGGACTCGATTGATTACAATGAATTAAGGTTTTTCATCTCACTTCCAATTTTCGTGAGATTCATGCCATACTACCACTATTTCCATTTATGTGGTGTATGTACTGACCAATGATTTTATTCTTTGTGTAATATAATTTAATTTATTAGTAATTAAATATTCATTTTATGATCCATATTTCATGGGATGTATGTTTCATAAGTTACCAAATTGGTAATGGAATTTCAAATTTCAATTTGCACTCATTCGGCTTTACGATACTTCATTGATTATTTTACTCCATGATTATGTGTGGAATCACAATTTATTATTCGTGTAGTAATTTATACTCCCCTTTCTGTGGATATACATTTTATACACATAGTCACTCCATTGATAAATTCTCAAGTCATTGATATGAACTTGATAAGAGTAATTTTAACTCAATCTCCATTTATTGACTTAAACATCCAATTCATTAGTGTTGTTTTTACAATCATATGTGTGAATGTCCTATGATTGATTTACACTGAATATCCAATAATAATTAGTGTATTTATATTTTTTACACATAATTATGTCATTTATTTATCCTTAACCTAAGGATACAATATTTATAATAGAATTCGTTTCAATTTACATTCAATTGAGACTTATTTGTTGTTATATGCCAATTCACTTTTATATGGTGTATATAATGTACTTTGACATAGTATATCATGAATCCATTTATTACCATGATATTATAACGTTTTTATTACCTCAATTATTTTTATTCAAGTGTCTCTCTTTTGGTTAGGAACTCTAACTAAAATATCATTTTAAAATGTTTTAAAGATTTATTATTCTAAATATTTCTCAAAAATGTCCATGTTTTAAAAATGGTTTTAAGGATTTATTTATATGTACATTAAATTTTTAAAATTAAAATTACGTTTAAAATTTTCAATGTTTTATGGGACACTTTGATTCAAAAATCTTTTTTAAACAGCTTCTTAATAAATAGTGATACTTTTAAATGTATTCCAGAAAAAGGGGGGTATTTATATCAAATAGTTTTGATGATTATTTTCATCTATGTCAATATCATTCATTATTCTCTATTGAGGTTGATCTATTATAATACAATATTCTATATTGTATTAAATTGGTTATTTTTGAATGTGGATGTGCTATTTTTATACTATTCATGGTTTGTGGTTAAAATAATGACAATTCTTATGCTAGTTTTAATACGAATGTTCAGATTATGTTTCAACCTTTTCATATGAGGAATGCATTGGACATAGTAAGTGATGGGTGGAGATTGCTATATCTCCTTGATGAATTGGTAGGTCTCATGAGACAAACTAGTTTCTTGCCACAAGGCCTTGACAAAATCTTATTTGTAGTCTTTGAACAAGGCCTTGACTATGTGGTTATGAAAATCAGGCATTATGCATTCCATCATTATGAAAGTGGCTATTGATATTGCATGTGATTATTCAACTAGTAGGATAGCCATGTGAATAAGTAAATGGAATTATTTGATTTTATATTTTCCATATTATGCTGAAGTTACAGTTTAAAAGGCTTTTGTTTTAGTCTTATACATTTCCTTAAATGTTTAGGCTTATTTATGAAAGTTCCCACTATATTGGTATCCTTACTGAGCATCTGAGCTCACCCATTTCTATGTTTTATTTTTCCTACAATGTGAAGAAGTATATTACGATTGACCTATAGGTATAGTATATGGGATCTCAGTGTTGTATATGGAAACAATGTTATTGTAGTTTTCATTTTATGATGTAATGCAAACCTTACCAATGTATCTAGTACTTCCAAGGCTACAAAACTAATGGGTCTTTTGAGACTTGATATTTTGTGATCATGACAATGATACGTAATAATTCACCGAATCTGGGCTTCAGGGGTTGGTGCATTACATAGTTTCATTTATTTTATGAACCAAATGGTATTTGAAAGTGTAAAGAGGATAGAAGAGTGGGTGGCCTCTTATAAGTGTTGTGAGTGGCGAACATGTAATTTTTGAAAAGAATGAATTCAAACCACATTTTTCCAATGAAAAAAGGCACAAATAATATAAAATTATAGAAAATAAGTTCTAAATGTTTATAATATTACTTTAAAAGTTGTATTTTATGGGTTTATAGTTCAATTTTCCTCTTATCTCTTATATTTAACCCATGGTAAACTCATTTTTACCTTAATAATAATAATTAATTTTATGGTATTTCACTAATAATTATGGAAAAAAATTAAGTTGAACTTATTGAATAATATAAATTATGATCATTAAAAATATTTAATCCATTTTTTTTAAATTCGATTCATAAATTTGGTAGAATTTCATTTAAAAATAAACCTACAAATGCGATAAAAAATATCTTTTCAAATATAGTTTTTTAATAAGTATCAAAAGTTCTAAAAAAATCAATATTAAATTTCTTCCAATAACATATATTATATTAATAAAAATATAATTTAACTAATTTTTCTTTTATAACCATTAATAATACATTTTTATGTTTTTAAAAACATTAAAAGAAATTACAATTCATAATAAAAACCAGTATTTTTCACTATTCAAAAAAATATTTATCTATATAGAAACAAATAAAAACATAATTATAAGATACTTTTAACATGAAGATTTAAAAAAATAATTTTATTTTATGAAATTAATTTTCTAGAAGTAAAAAAAATTAAATTAAGTTTGCAAAATACGACAAAACGTTTTTTTTAGAAAATATAGAGTTTTAAATATAAAATTGGATTTGTACTGATATTATTCCTATAAAAACTATTGGATAAATGTTAAAATATATAATTGAATATGTAATATATATATATATATATATATATATTTAATTAAAATAATTCACTAATATTGATTAATTTAATTTATTTTGATAAAACAGCCTTGTGTGCATAAAAATAGTTTTTCAAAAAACATTTCCTTTATATTTAATTGGTTTTAATCATCTATTATAATTAATTTAGAACCAATGAATTAATTTTATAAATATATAAACCATAAATTTTCATTATTTAGTTAATCTTATTCAAGCCCTCTATTCCAATGATTAGGCGACAACTTTCACATTGAATAATAATATTAATAGTTTATTGTTGTTCAATAAAACTCAGTATTGTATCTAATACAAGCTATCAAAGAAACATGTTGATGTGTGTAAAGTAAGATAAAACTCATTATTTCATCTGACATAATAGAAAAATATTTTTTGTGTCTAATTAATAATATTGAAGAAATTAATATTAAATTTATTTGAAAAAAAAATTCAAAAAAATATCAAGATGTTATATTCCAGCCCTTGAAAATTAATTTCTCCCACAAAATTCATCTTGGTCATAAAAATATTATAATAATAAAATTTATTTTATCAAATGTAAATTTTTAAAAGTTATAGTAAAACATCCCTTAAATGGAAAATTTAGAAATATTAGTTTTACCTAATGTAATACATGACCTCGTTTTGATATAGGGAGAACTTTCATAGGAAATCAAAATATAGACATGGAGGTGAAAACTAACTCCAAAGGAATAATATTGAGTGTTAGAGACAATTTCAAGATAATTTTAACCACCAAAAAACATAAATATATAATGGGTTAAAAGACCATCAATTCATTAAAAATGATGGATAATGAATAAAATTTTAATCTCAATATCATTTTCATAATGTTGAATGATTCATTCACCTTAAAACAAATAACACAAGTGTTGACGCTCCTTTCGTCACAGAATCTAAAAATCAGAAAAGGGGAATATCTGAGCTCAGAGTGATTCAACCTTTGAAGAAAATATCAAAAATCGACAAAGTCATGAACAAAGGATCAACAACAACTGCACCGCGCAAGTTTTATCACTATCGTGCAAGTACACTTGCGCGACACTCTGGTCGCGCAAGTGACTTGTGCGACCTAAGTGATAACCGCCCGGTAACCGCCCGGGGTCTTCTCATGCCTATAAATAGACCCTGTGGGCCCCCCATTCAAGGGGATTTTTTTCCAGAAACTCGGATTGAAGCTCTCGACGCCCAAGTCTCTTCTCAAAGCATCTGGAACACATCTAAGGTAATTTCTTACCTAGAACGGAAGATCAAAAGAGAGGGAGGAAGTCCTAAGTGTTGAAACTCATCAACACTTGCGCGCCACCTTATTCCTTCAATAGAACTTGTGCGTCCCTTTTCTGGAAGAACCTCAAGGGGATTCTAAAGGGTTTAAAAAGGAGTCGCTCAAGTATTTCAATTCCGATTGAAAATCGCGCAAGTACACCATGTGTCGCGCAAGGTATACCTGCGCGACCAATACTTGCGCGCCCACGCAAGACTTGCACGCCTTTCAAGACTTGCACGCCCCTATCTTTCTGGGTGCCCATCTTGCCCATTTTACCCCTCTTAAGCCATTTCACCTTTCCTATTCAAGATTCAGTCTTCAAGATACTCTTCAAAGCCATTTATGGCATGATTTCTTGATTTGACTTCCTTATCTGAAAGGAATTCGGTGGAATATCTCTCAAAACCTAGTGATTTATACATCTTTATGTCACCAAAGATTGAGAGTTCATTCATTCAACCTCATCCTTTAAGATGAGAGAATCCTTAAACTGGGTCTCCTTTTCCGGAATAATCCCCAGTTATAAATCCTTTAATCTGGGCATCTTCCTCAGGATTTAGCCCCAAATTCTTAAAGTTCCCAAACATGGGAATCCTCCTCAGGAGTAAGCCCCAAACCTTAATTCCTAACCTGGGCCGCCTTTTTTAAGTCCCAGTCATAATCTTGGGCTTCCTTTTCAGGAGTAAACCCCAAGCCCCTTTATTTCCCTTAACCAGTCCTAAAATACGTTTGATATGGGGTTCCTTCTCAGGAGTAAAACCCAATTATCAATCCTCTCCTAATTTGGGTTTCCTTTTCAGGAATAAGTTCCAAGTTAGAGTATTCAAATCTCCATAAAGAATATATACCTTTATGGACCCTATTCCTGGATTTTCTCCCTAAAAGTAAATCCTAAACCTTCATCTATTTGGGCAGTCATACATACATAAGCCCCAAACAATTTCTTATGATTGCATCTTTCCTGGCACAATTGTCTAATTTTTACCAATACCTCTTGTTTCTCACACCGAGCATGACTCACGTGAGCTTAGAGTGTAAAAGTAATTATGACATTCTTCTTTGAGCCATCAATCATAAACATCATACTCCATTACTCGAACTACGTGGGTTCGGATTCCTTTTCCAAAACAAAGAATACGTAGGTAGCCCATTTATGGGTTCGATCCCAACTTTGAAATAATCCCTATCCTTCTGAATGATGATAAAATTCAAGTGCCCCACTGAGTGGCTTTAAAACCGTCATGGTCATCATAATGACCAAGAGACTTTATATAAATGTTTTGAAGGATACCATTGACCAAGAATCTCTAAACAGATATAGATGATTCTCTATTGATGAAGAACCTCGAATACATATAAAAGATTCTCTAAATTTCTTGCATATTTAATCATTGATTGTTAAAACAAAAGGAAAGCTCATTTTATACTTGGTAATGTAATAAGGATTCACGAACATAACTTAAATCTATAAAGAGAGTCCCAGAGTAGACAATAATTCCCCTCAAAAAGGTGTGATGAGTCCGACCTCCCATCCTCTCGACCAATGCAAATTCCTAAGCCTCATTAGTACAGAAACTAATGAGTGCCTACCTTTGGAAAGTAGGACCAAACGGATTTGGAATCATTGGATGTTTCCGGTTCTACGAACAAACCCGATAGAAACCGATCGGAACGTTTGAATCTCCCATCCAGGAGGTCATCCCCGAAGTCCGTGCGAAACAAAAAATGGTGAACCCGACGTGAATCCTTAACCAAGTTAATGTGATGTTCTTCTTATTTGTTAGGCCCCTTGGGCCAACAAATCAATCATTGACATGTGCTCATCCAAAAGATGCAGTGGCCAGATTCATCTTGATTATGTCTGTTATATGGAACATGCACTCTTTTTCTCAAGATCTTCTGCAAAATGGCTTTTCTTAAATTCACCCCTGTGAATACTGCTGCAGTGAACACCTCTACTGTGAGGTATGCTTCTGTGAAAACCAATGCTGCTACTCTTGCTGGAACATCGTCCGCTCTGAGGATGACATCACCAACTCAGCGTCTTCAACGCTGGGTTTCTAATGCACTGGTTAAGGAGTACTGTCGCAACGGTACTATCCCAACTCTG
This sequence comes from Viscum album, assembly GCA_963277665.1. Taxonomy (NCBI): domain Eukaryota; kingdom Viridiplantae; phylum Streptophyta; class Magnoliopsida; order Santalales; family Viscaceae; genus Viscum; species Viscum album. The sequence goes on along the minus strand of OY728143.1, from coordinate 1,702,504,595 downwards.
GAGGCCGCTCGTTATGCCCTCCAAGTTAACAACACTACCTGGTCATCCGGAAAACGGCGGCCAGCGATCAAGAAGCAGCCGGTAGTGACTACCGTCTCCAACCGTTTCGGGTCGTTATCCCCGGAACGCAATTTCCATTCACTCCCTTACTCTGAGGAAGTGAATGATCAGGTCCCGCAGGGCCTTAATTCAAAAAGACAGGAGTCCTTCTGAAGGGCTCCCATCAGCAATCGCCGCCAGAATCGTGCAGTAGTGCGCACTCAACAAGATGAGGGTACCGACTCCAGGCATTCAGCTCAGGTTCCTCGAACCCGAGCAGGCAAGATGAACCGCCAGAGATGGAATCCGGTTAACAATGGGCAGGTTTTCATCCCCGCCATCTCCGGAGAAGTCCGCCAACCTAACTTGGTGGCAAATAACGAGCAGGCACAATCACCTATCTATTTTAATTCCGATGTCCAGCAGACTCGTCTGGAAGCATCATGCCAATCCCACCAGGCAATTCCGGTGGAGTACCATAGGCAGGAACATGCACTTGCTTATATATCACCAGTTAGTCAGCAGGTTCGCCTGACTACATATGATGGAGTCCACCAACCTAACTTGGTGGAGAACAACGAGCAGGCATACACACCTGCCCGTTTTAATTCCGTTGTCCAGCAGACTCGTCTGGCAGCATCAAGCCAATCCCGCCAGGCAATTCTGGCGGAGTACTATAGGCAGGAACACGCACCTTCTTATACATCACCAGTTAGTCAGCAGGCTCGCCTGACTACATATGATGGAGTCCACCAACCTAACTTGGTGGAGAACAACGAGCAGGCATACACACCTGCCCGTTTTAATTCCGTCGTCCAGCAGACACGTCTGGCAGCATCAAGCCAATCCCGCCAGGCAATTCCGGCGGAGTACTATAGGCAGGAACATGCACCTGCTTATACATCACCAGTTAGTCAGTAGGCTCGCCTGACTACATATGATGGATCTCGTCAACCGCGTTTGGCGAAGTGTAATCAGCAGGCACATACACCTGCTACTACTAATCAAGCCTACCAACAGTCTCGCTTGGTAGCACACGGAGAAGTCAGTCGGAAAGCCCCGACGACAAACAGGAGGCAGACTCAACTCTCTGCCTCCACACTTGAGTACTGTCAGGATTCACTGACAGGAAAAGGAGGACAGGAGCAGGCACATACACCTACTCCAAGCCCGGAATGGACGTATATCCCCGTTCCGGTGGCTGAAGTCACCAAACATGTTTTGTCAATGGTGAAAGAGCAGAAGAAAATTACTGCTCATATTCTGGATGCTTGCCAGGATATCATAACAGCTTCAGCATCATCTCAGGGACAGACACATAAATCTATCCCTAGCAGTGGAGTGACACATCAACGATTCACTCCGGAACAGACACACACATCTGTTCCAGTCCAAGAGTGTTATGGGGCATACTCCCCCATATCATACGGACAACCAAGTCAGGCACATACACCTGATTTGAGTGGAGATCGCCAGCCTAACCTGACCATCTTTCCTGATCATGCACATACACCTGCTCAGAGTAACCACTTTCGTCAACAAGTGGTTTATAAAGTGAGTAAGAAGGCATCTAAGAAAAAGATCCACCCAGAATAGTTAGGAGATCAAAGTCCAATCTGCAACAAGGCCTTGCTCGATGCTGGAGTTCTTGAAGCCCTCAGACATTTATCTGTCGGAATTCAAGATTATACTCCCTCAGTTCCCAATAACGGGAACATTAATTTTGAAAGTCTTCAACAGACACTTCCTCATGAAGGCCTGCTTCATGAATGTTCGGTCAATCTTGATGTTTCTTCTTCAGATGAGAGCCACAGGAACCCTCAGTGTGGTCAGAAGACCAAGGAGCAAGAGATTTCATCTTTTGCTGTAACCCATTATGGTGGTCCTCCCCATGATGATGAACTTCGCTGTGAAAGTCCTCTCCGCAGTAGTGATTCACATTGCCTGGAAAATACTCCAATGGATAATGTAGTGCCGAGAAAGCCCTCTTATCTTGAGGCACTTGCAAATGCGAAACCAGTCATGTCTGATGCTTTATCGCTAACAAGTGAAATAATTTCTCAATCAGAAGATAGCCCAGGGTGTAGGTCATTATCCGAACCACCCCTAAGTCATGCATCTTCTAGTTTGATCAATGATATCTCTACCAATCTTGTTGAATCCGATGAAGCAACAAGGAAACACCAACTCTGGTCAAAACAGGTAGAAGAATCTTCATTTAATGATAAAGAGGAAATGCTGAACATGAAGAAAAAATTGGCAAAAGGTGAAGTACCAGTCATGTTTTGGCCTTTGGCTGACTCCCAGTACGACATTCCAAAGATGTTGACGGATGATGGACTCCATGATGTTCGTCTCAACATATGGAAAACTCTTTGTCAATTAAAGAATAAGGTATTATCTTATGATGAATACGAAAATCATCTTAAGATAATAGAAGGGCTACAACTTCAAATTGATTTGGCATCTCTATCAGTCCCTCGGTATCCGAAGGCTGAAAAGCAACAGGGAACCCTTCAACGTTCATGCCTTGGCGCACTAAGAAAATTGCGTCAGTTAATTTCCAATGCTCCATCTAGTGTTCATATCAAAGGATGGGGTGTTCACGGAGCACTACATTTCACAGTTCTTTCCAGTCAGCAAAGCCCGCCGAAAATGGTTTCATGCAATGTTATTGCCCATGGACGACCACAGTCAATGGGCTTTGTTCATAATCAAAATCTTGCTAAAGAACAGGCTTCAACTAGTTCCTCTCAAAATCAATTATATAGAGAACAAGTTTTTGAATTTCTCCTACATCAAGCAGGCGAGAATATTGCACAAGCCTCTCGTCTGGAGCAAACATGTCATCAAATGACAGAAGTTTCGGAAATCATCCAACGGTCTGTTGAACCAGGTGATAAAAGTGGATACAGGTTAATGCATCCAGCTAATTTCCGAACTAAGATTCGCAAGATCAAGAGAGATTTTAAGAAGATCTCAGACATAGCATGTCAAGAGACACCCCAGCTTGTCAGACTGGGGACTTCTCTAAACCATCCCTCAGAGTCAACAAATGGGATTCGAGGAGTTGAGCAGAAGCAGCAGGAACATCCCCAGTCCACCGGACTGGGGACTTTTTCAAATCCTCAATCCCTCCCTCAGAGAAAGTCAGTATTCTCTCGATTAGGGAATAATCCTCAAGAGGAACTAAGATCCAAGCTATCAGGAGATTCTCTCCAAGTGACGGTTCTCCAAGAAATTCCTGAGGGATCAAGTCAACGGAATGCCATGTCTCATCATGGACATGGAAGAAGACAATATCACAGAAATTATGATAGAAAGGATTCCATGCAATATGCATCCATTAATGTCATCAATGCTGTTGCTGCTGATTCACCAGATGAGGCTCAATCAGAAGGATCAGACGAAGAGGTTCCTGCTCAAGAAGTTGTGTACACAGACCTAAATGAAGAAGGTGTGCGCACACGTAATCAAAGGCTTACCCAAAATCTGGGTATTCCTTCAAGTAACCCACTTCCCCCTCTCCGAAAAGGATCCAATAAGGGGAAAGGAAAGAATCAGGTTACTTCTCACCCTTACTCTAAAGGAGTTCAATCGCTCTCATTAGAGCAAAGGTTTGCACAACAGGAGGAAGAAATGAAAGAATTAAGAAGGTTGAATGCAGAACTACTTCAGAGTAGTCTTCTTCTTAAGAATGCTGAAGTCCGACAGCCGAAGGAATTTTTTGTAACTACTGAGATGGATCAGGAATATCCTCCTTTATCAGTACACCCTCATAGGTCTAATCCTACGGGTCAAACACAACAACGGTTGGCAGCACTACCATCAGTTGCAGCACCAACCACCACGTCTGTCCAAGCTCCATTCATTGCACCTACCCAAAACCAAGTTCAACCTTATGTTTCTCAAAAGTTAATAACTACTATTGAGTCATTAACAGCTCGGTTAGAAACTATGTAAGGGAAACGGGCACAAGTTCAACCTGAAAAGAAAGTTTACCCTAAATGGGTAGATTCAATTTTTCCTCCATCCAGTTTTGGAAACCCTGTTTTCCCTACTTTCAATGGATCAGGCGACCCTGAACAACATTTGACGCATTATGTGTCTTGTTGTGATCCTATGATGGGAACTCCAGAGCAGCAAGAAGCAGTGAAACTCAGATGCTTCGTGCGAACCTTGCAAGGACCAGCTTTTGTCTAGTATACAAGCTTGCAATCCCGGTCAATCATCGGATGGGAGGATCTTCGTCAAAAATTCCTTCTTCAGTTTAGCTCAACTTTTCCAAAAACGACAGTTTTCGATCTTACAAACTGCAAGCAAAGGGAGAATGAAAGAGTCTCTGATTTCATTGCTCATTGGAAGGGATTAACGTATTCCCTGAGTTTAGCACTCCCTCAGGAGGAATTGTTGCCAATCTGTGTGGAAAATTTGCATGACGAATTACGCACGCCATTGATCCCTGTGAAATACACAGGAGGGTTTCGAGACCTTACTTCAATCACTCAACAAATTGAAGATTCCCTTATACAGGCTAAGGTTAAATCTCATATAATTCCATCAGCTCCAGGAAGGAGAATGGGTAAAGCAGAAACTGCTATAGTTATGCTTAAACAGGCACCTATACCTATTTCTACTTCAAAACCTTCATCTTCTCGAAGGGCTCCACCTCCTGAACTCCAACAACAAAGGCTGTTTCGTCCAAATGATCAAAGAGATCAACGACGAAAACAATTTGAGTATTTTAAGAGTAAAACATACTCTTTCCGAAGTGATCAAGTTCCCGGTTACTTGATTTCAGCTCTGGAAAATAATTTGGTTCAATTACCAGTGCCCAAGAGGCCAAATAAAGAAGGAGATGAATACCGTCCCAATTATTGTCCCTTTCATCAAATGTTGGGGCATCCCATCCAAGAGTGTTTTGTCTTTAAAGACCTCCTGCAAAAGATGGTCGACTTGGGACAAGTCAAATTGAAGGGTTCTTCAGCTCATGTAGCGTGTATTACCGCTACAGATCCAGAGGAAGGAGGCGAGTGGCAGGAAGTCAAAAGCAAAACTGCGAAAAAATATGATGATTGGATGGTCAGAAAGACAATCAATCGGACCCATTCCATTTTGCGAACACAATTGAAGAATCCAATTGTGTCTCCTACAAAAGCTGCAGTAAAGCCTCCATCAAAAGACAAATCCTCAAAAGGGCGGCGCAATTCAAAGAAGAAAGAGGAATCAGGAGAAGATGAGTATGTATCAAAGCCTAAATTGTCTTTGACTCTGGCAGATTTCATGCCATCTACTTCAAAGCCACGGGCACCGCCCCATCAAACGGCACAGCCTAAACAGGCTAACCAGGCAGAGTCTTTATCAGATGAAGAGTTAATCTTTGGTTCTGTTAATATGATTCAATTAACAGATCCATATTCCAGTCTTGATAAGCCTGAATTCCCTGTATCAAATAAGGGAATCCGAGGAAGTTCTAGAGGTTCAGGATATAGGGGAAGACGTGGATCTTTCCGAATCCACTACTCTAATTCTACCCCTGCTAGCACTGTATATGCAGCAGAAACTCGTGGTAGAGCCATTCAACAAGCTCAAAAAGAACAAGCAAGTTCTCCTGCCAATGGACAACTTGTTTTTGGCACAATTATTTTGGAAGACCGATTAAAGGTTCCATCTTCTTTATCTCAGAAAGTAAATGGATCTAATCAGTCTAATCTTCCAAAACCAAGGATGTTTCCAACTTCAATACAAGATGCATCAGCTTCCAAAGCATCTGCTTCCAGGGTACCTGCTAAACCGCATATTCCTATTGGGAAACGCAGACCTCTAGATCAAAAGTATGATATATTGAAACACTTGGCCCAAGTACCAGCCAAGTTATCAATTTTGGATGCTTTGAATCTGTCAAAAGATCTTTGGGAAGCACTCATCGAAGCTTTGTCAAGTCCTCAGGAGTTTGAATCTGAAATTGCTGCAGCTGAAATCTATCACATAGAAAATAATCCTGCAGAATTCCATGCAGTGATATCTTTTACTGATAAAGATGAAGATGATGTTGTGCATGGGCACATAAAACCTTTGTACTTATCTGCAAAAGTCAACGGTGTAGATGTTCGAAGAGCTTTCATTGACAATCGTTCAGGAGTCAACCTCATGCCCATTCGTACACTTCGTCGATTGGGCCTCACGGAATCTGATTTATCTCCTTCTACCATGATGTTACAAGGATATGATAAAAATGAACAAGAACCACTGGGAGAAGTTACACTCAGAACTCAGTTTTGAGATCTTGTATCCAATTCGGATTTCATGATTATTGATCAAGACTCAGCTTTCAATATCTTGCTTGGAAGACCCTGGCTACATCAGCATGCAGCTATTCCTTCATCATACCATCATTGTCTCAAATACTGTTTCGATGGTCAATTTGGAACATTGTATGGTGATAAGGCCCCATTCAAGACATGTGAGTCTCAATACATTGAGGCGGAATTTTATCACATGAAGGGAAGAGAAAAATCTACAATGAAGGAAATTACCAAAGTTAATGCTCCATGTGGTTTGGAGAAAATTCCAATAAATCCATTTTCACTTATGAGTACAGATTATGTGTTACCTATCAGTCAAATTGACAAAATAGGCCCAAATTAAAATACTATTATGGAAAGATCCATAATGTCAATTACGGCGATCGAGCCAGACAACATGGGAGAAATTGGTAACCTACCAAGCAGTGATGAAAGCATAAGTGGTGACGTTTTCATTTCATCTGATGAAGTCCAACAAATCTATACTTCTTTAATCAGGCCAGAAGAAGTTATAGCAACACCAGAGGTGAATAATGATGTCCATTCTCAATCCATCATCTCCTCTTTATTTCCCAAAGAAGACCCTTTATCATCAATAGGGTCGGAAATGGAAGCTTCTTCTTCAAAATGTGAAAATTTTGACATCTCTTATGATCATGATAATTTTGTTTTTTCATCTACTTTGAAAGTAGAAACGGAAGAAATAACACATGATGAAGAGGAAGAGGAAGATCTTAGAGATGCTCCTCCAGCATTTGAAGAGGGTATCTCTACCACTGTGGATGAACTCAGAGAAGTAAATCTGAGTACAGAGGAAGACCCACACCTCACTTTAATTAGTGCGGCCATGACCCTTGAAGAGCAAGAGATCTATATTTCTTTTCTAAAGAAAAATAAAGATATTTTTTATTGGAATTATACAGAAATGTCTGGGCTTGATCCTGATGTTGCTACTCATCATTTGGGTTTACCAAAAGAACATCGAGGTTTTAAGCAAGCCGCGAGAAGAACACACCCAACCTATGCTTCCAAAATTGAAGGTGAAGTGGATAAGCTGATCAAAGCCAACTTTATCAGAGAAGTTCAATATCCCAAGTGGTTGGATAATATTGTCCTTGTAAAGAATAAGAATGGACAAATTAGGGTTTTCATCGATTTCAGAGATCTTAATCGGTATTGTCCTAAAGATGATTTCCCAGTTCCGATTACAGAACTCTTAATTGATGCGATGGCTGGCTATGAAGTACTTTCTTTCATGTATGGATATTTTGGATATAATCAGATCCTAATGGCCCCAGAAGATGAGGAATGTACAGCCTTCAGAGCTCCTCAAGGTGTGTTTTGTTACTGGGTGATGCCCTTTGGTTTAAGGAATGCAGGTGCAACATATCAACGCGCCATGCATCGTATCTTCAAACCTCTTTTAGGGAAGTTTTTTGAATGCTATGTAGATGATTTGGTGGTTAAATCCAAACAACGTTCTAATCACTTGGCTGATTTGGAAGTCATATTCCACAAGCTTAGACAACATAATTTGAAGATGAACCCCTTAAAATGTGCTTTTGGGGTAACCTCAGGAAAATTCCTCGGCTTTGTTGTACGCCATCGTGGTATTGAAGTCGATCCTGAGAAGACCAAATCAATCCGTGGTATGTCACCTCCTCAGAATTTGAAATAATTAAGAGGACTTCAAGGACACTTGGCCTATATTCGGCGTTTCATCGCCAATTTGGCAGGAAAAAGTTTACCCTTTACCAAATTATTGAAGAAAGGAGTCACTTACCAGTGGACTGAAGAATGTCAAGAAGCATTTGATGTTCTCAAGAAATACCTCTTGAGTCCACCAGTACTCATGCCACCTGTTGAGGGTAGACCGCCTATCCTCTATGTGACAGCTTTAGAGCGATCATTGGGTGCCTTTCTCGCTCAAAAGAATGATGCTGGGAATGAAAATAGTCTCTACTATCTCAGTAGAACTATGTTTGAAGCAGAAACCCGGTATTCAAGTATTGAAAAGTGCTGCCTAGCATTAATCTTTGCAGTTCAGAAACTGAGACAATACCTGCAACATCACGAGGTCCAATTGGTATCTCGTAATAATCTGCTCAAATTCATCCTTAGTCGTCCAATGCTTACATGACGTCTGGCAAGGTGGGCGGTTATTCTACAGTAGTTCGACATTCAGTATGTGTCTCAAAAGGCAATTAAGGGCCAAGCTCTGGCTGATTTCCTGGCTGAACATCCTTCAGTGGAAGACATGTATTCAGATATCGAAATCCCTGATGAGGAAGTTTTCTCTATTCAAGAGAGTCCTCAAACATGGGAAATTTATTCTGATGGTGCTTCAAGAAATCCAACAGGGAAGAAAATGGAAAATCCTAAATTCAACAAAGTTGGTTTAGGAATTGTGATCATTTCTCCAGATAAGGCAGTGTTACCTTATTCCTTTTTGTTGTGGGAAGGTGGTACCAATAATGAAGCTGAATACCAAGCTCTCATTACAGGCTTGGAGTTAGCGCTTCAAGCACAATTGAATCACTTAAAGGTGAAAGGTGATTCAGACCTAGTAATCAAACAAGTCAATGGGGATTATGCCATCAGAAAAGAAGAATTAATCCCTTTGTATGATTACGTCAGAGAGTTAATGTCGGAATTCCCTTCAGAACCGACATTTTCTTATGTCCCAATATCACAAAATGCTCAAGTTGATGCACTGGCTAATATATCCACAGCTTTAGTAGATCCAAATCGGGACGAGACAACCATCTGTATTGCCCACCGTCGTGCAATTGCACCTTATTTTCAAGTCAGAACAGAGGAAATTAATGAAATTAGTCCCATTCCTGAACTGTATGGTCATACTACAGGATGGATGTCACCTATTAGGGAATACCTTCAGAATGGAACACTTCCACCTGATAGAGCCGAGAAATAACAAATTCGGCGATGTGTGGTCAATTTTACTCTTTATGATAGTCCAAACCACCTAGAGAAAATTCTCTACAAACGTGGTTTTGATGGAGTTCTCTTCAGATGTATTAATGGTGAAGAGACAATGGCTGTCATAAAAGAAGTGCATGCAGGAGTCTGTGGTGCCCACCAGTCTGTACATAGACTGTCTGATCAAATTCGAAGGCTTGGATACTTTTGGCCTTCAATGATACAATATTGTGTTAATTTCACAAAGAAGGGTCATTCATGCCAAGTATATGCCAACTTCATTCATCAACCTCCAGAGTTGCTTCATACAGCTAAATACTCATGGCCATTTTCCACATGGGGAATGGATGTGGTGGGACCTTACCCTTCAGCTATGGCCAAGCAGTTTAAGTACATTCTTACTGCTACTGATTTCTTTTCAAAATGGGCAGAGGCAGTACCTCTCAAAGAAGTCAGTTCTAAATGCATTGTTAGCTTCATCAAGTCTAACATCATTACTAGATTTGGAGTCCCTCATACCATATTGACGGACAACGGCACCAACTTCTGTTCTTCTGAGGTGAGGAAATTGTATCAAGAATACAAAATTAAGTCCAACCATTCATCTCGATATCATGCGACGGCTAATGGCTAGATAGAAGCCTTCAACAAGACTATTTCAAATATACTGCAAAAGATGGTGGATAAAGATAAGAAATGATGGCCTGACAAACTCTTTCATGCTTTATGGGCTTATCGGACCACCACCCGCACAGCAACGCGGTCAACTCCATATTCACTAGTATATGGAACAGACGCAGTTTTGCCCATTGAGGTTCAGTTACCTTCACTCAGAGTTTCTATTTGTGATCAGTCATCTACAGATGAACAATCTCCGAAGCGGTTGGATGAGTTGGAATGATTGGACGAGAAACGATTGTGCACTTTTCACCACTTGGAAATCTATCAGAATCGAATAGCACGAGCTTTTAACAAAAAAGTTCGTCTTCATTCATTCATTCAGGGAGAATTGGTATTGGTTCTCAGAGCACCAATGATACCAGGAAAGAAGCCTACCAAGCTTGAACCAAAATGGGAAGGACCTTATTCAATACATAAGGTCTACTCCAATGGAGCGTATTCTCTAATCTCAATGGATGGAGAACACATCACGACTCCAACTAATGCCAGATTTCTGAAGAAGTATTTTGTATAAACACAAAATATTGTTCCCAGAACCAAAACAGTCACATTGGTTCATATTATGTCCGAGATGACATTAAACTATATTGTGTCCTAGCAACATGACATTAAACTGTGTGGCACTTTCATCGTCCAGCATGACGTTGAACTGTGTGAATTCCCGTATCGTCCAACATGACGTTAAACTGTCACATTGGTTACTATTATGTCCGAGATGACATTAAACTATATTATGTCCGAGATGACATTAAACTATATTATGTCCGAGATGACATTAAACTATATTTTGTCCGAGATGACATTAAACTATATTTTTTCCGAGATGACATTAAACTATATTATGTCCGAGATGACATTAAACTATATTTTGTCTGAGATGACATTAAAATATATTATGTCCGAGAGGACATTAAACTATATTGTGTCCTAGCAACATGACATTAAACTGTGTGGCACTTTCATCGTCCAGCATGACGATAAACTGTAAAAAGTCCCCAGAACTGATATCCTCATATTGGTTCACCTTAGTCCTAGCTACATGACTTTAAACTGTACAGAACCAGTTCGTCCTTGCTATATGACGTTAAACTATACAGCAATGGTCCAGTATGACTTTAAACTGCAACTTCGTCCTACACGACATTAAAATGTGAAACAGTTCCCTAAACCGTCCATCATGACCTTAAACTGCATCATCCCTGGTCCATGTATATGACCATAAACTATTTGCAAATCCCTTTTGTCCAGCAAGACGTTAAACTATGACGTCCTAACTACATGACGCTAAACTGTATAAAAGTCCCTCACGTCCGGAAAGACGTTAAACTATATAATCTCAAAGGTCCAGCATGACATTAAACTGCACCATTCACGGTCCATGTATATGAACTTAAACTATTTTCACTTTCATCTGACATGACGTTAAAATGGTACACTCTTTTGTCCTTACTGCATGACATTAAACTGCACAATCCCCCTTTTTTGTCCTACATGACATTAAACTGTTATTTTGTCCCTGCTACATGACACTAAACTATGCAGCACCAATAGTCCTAACTGCAAGACTTTAAACTGCATAGTCCCTAAATATGTCCTACATGACATTAAACTGTGCATCATTAAGGTTGTTATTACCTCTTGTTTCTCACACCGAGTATGACTCACGTGAGCTTAGAGGAAACCTCAACCATAACACTCTCTTTGGGCCCCTAACCATGTGTAAGCCCCAACAACATTTTTTATTAGATCATTGTCCCTAAGAACAACTTGATCATTAATTCATTCTTTAATTGAACTACCCAGACTTTGATCCTTGCCCTTCAGGCTGGGTATGTAGGCAACCTCCCAGGGTTCAAGCCCAAAAATAATCTCTTCACATCGGTTCACCACCATCTCATATGATGTTGATTTGTGAAACCGCCCCTAGAATCAATATTTTTTTACATTGATTCACTTTCGTCCTTGTTATATGACGTTAAACTATGCAACACTTTTGTCCGGTACGACAATAAACTACAATATTCTTTGATTTCTTCATTTGAGAGAGAACTATTATTGACATTGATTTTTTTTTTCAATCATGGTTATCATTTTCAAAAGACTACGTGCATACATGGTAATGCCTAAACTTTTTATCTTAGGTTAAACCATCATTTCACAAATGTCCCCTTTCACCCTTCACATGTACGAACCAAATTTGTACAAATGGTAGTTCTAGAACTGCGTGGACTTGATTCCCATCCTTATGGGATACGTAGGAACATTCGAGTGTCCCTCTAATCCAGTCCCAAGTCTTTTGGGCCTAACCCCAAATTTCACTTTCAGTCCCTTAGCTGAAAAGTCCTCATGAAAACACACACTGTGTATTCATTATTATGGTCTGAATTCTATGACCCTAAACTAAGATTTCTCATACTTTCGTCCTGCATGACGTTAAACTGCATTTCAAGAACTACGTATGGCTTGATTCTCATTCTTATGAGATACTTATTGAAGTCCAAATTTCAATTCAGGACCCAGCCACAACATGATTATAGTTTTCATTGACCTATGTATCTCTATATACATTGGACAATACCCATATTTATGTGTTATAATCCTAACCTTAAATATTTTCAGATATTCATAACCCTTTTCATGACTTCTAATCACAAAAATGTCAAACTTCTGAGAATTCTTTTGCCTGACTATGCAGCACGTCCCCATAGGTGGCCTTGCATAAACAATCCACATAACAGACTTGTCAGCCGAAAGATGCTATTTATTTGACCATGCATCCAATGCCCTTAGGTGGCCCTGCATATTTCAACCCCCTAACGGGTTTAATTAAATAATAGTAACTTCATTCTTGGGAAGAATGCCTCTTTTGTCCTTATTTGTCTTAAACGACAGTATGTAGGGATCCACAAAAAATAGCCATCCTTAACATATTTGTCCCATATCCTTTTTCATGATCTGAAAGTATTCAAGTCTGTGGTTTATTCTTCTTCCCTACGTTTGGGTCAGACCTTCGTAGGAGTGATATTCATCCAGTTCTTCGATATTCTTGTTCGGAAATATCTTCTCTATATTCAAGTACCTCTTTCCATACAAAAAACTCTATACTTTAGAAAATTTGAATCTCCATAAACTTTCACTGGCTTTTAGCACTAGGAAAGTAAATTTCTAGGAGTTCTTTTTCCTGACTATGCACCACGTGCCCATAGGTGGCCTTGCATAAACAGTCCACATAACAGACTTTTCAGCCGAAAGATGCTATTTATTTGACCATGCAGCCAATGCCCATAGGTGGCCCTGCATATTTCAACCCCCTAACGGGGTTTGTTAAATAATAGTAACTTCATTCTTGGAAACTACTTCTTCTAATGCCTTTTAGCTCTTTTTCATATCATTCCTCAGATTCAAATATTCTTAAGCCATAGTTTACATATTTTCTCTCATACTTGAGTATGGTAATATGTTTTCAGATAAATTGTCAAGGAATTGAATCCATTTTAATCCATTTAGGTCAAAGCTATTTCGACCTTAAACATTAGCCCCTTTATGTCCGGCGTGCATGACTTTAAACTGCCCACAAAAAAAAAGACAAAGGAACTCTGAATAAAAGTCAAGTTCCAACTCACTAAACATACATTCTGTATGATTTAGGTAATATTGAGCAATTAAAAGATTCAAAGTTTGTAGGGTTATTTGTAATAATCCTAGTAAAAATTAAACTATGCTTACTAAGCCCATTGGCTTAAGTAAATTTGAAGCAGGTAGTGAAAGAATGCAAGTACAAATGATTGAAGATGAACGTGTTTTTCATTGATACACAAGAGTTAGAAGGACATCCACAAACTAGAGTCTCTTCTCTTTTTCAAGAATTACAAGAGGCTTTCAACATAACACTTCATTTGATTTACGTCATCTCGAGCTTCATTAGCAACCACCTGGAATTCATTCATTCAACTGGATACAATAAGAGATGCAGTGATACCAGCTCTTCTTGGAACAATTGTAAAAGGATGTTCTTGAGTGCGGTTTGAGAAAATTTTCTGCTGATCAAACAGTGACTCTGTTTCTGTCCAAGAGACTTGGAAGATGGATACATGGATTTGAGAATGGAGCATTGGAAGTAAAGAGCCATTTGGAGAGAGTAATCTTTTCAGATATTGCTCTAATACCATGTTTGTCTTCTCTCCACCAACCATTAGTGGAAAACATTTCAGCCCATGGGTTTGCCATTTTCATATCTACAAGGAAATGACATGGAGGAAGAATTTGAATGTTCACACCATTGTTGTTTCTCTTAATGCACAGCATAACCGAAATGAAGGAGTAGCAGCGCAGCTGCATTTCAGGTGTATAGTTCTTTGCATCTGAAACATTGACTCCTTGCAGATGACCATGACCACACAAAGGCAGATAGATGCTCTGTGGAAAATTAGGATGATATTTCTTCAAGTACTTAGCCAAATCTGGGAGAGTGTTGTTACAGATATCATAGTAATCGTGGCCAATGATGTTCATCATGTCATCAATCCACTTTCTAGCCAGTTCATCAGCCGTTCCAATTCCGTTGGGAACCACTAAATCTACACAAAAGATGAATAAATTAACTCTTAAATAGGTTTATTTTTCATAAAATTTGTGAAAGAAATTTGAAAAAATGGCTAAGGAATTAAGTCGCACAAGTCTAAACAATGGCGCGCAAGTATTCGTGTGCCGCGCTAGTTTTTGACACGCAAGTATAAACCGCGCAAGTACAGATACCTTTACAGTAGCGCGATATCAAGGAAAACACTAGAAAACAGAGCAACCTGCGCGGCTAAGGTGACCTGCGCGGCGATAGCTCGAAGGTATGAAGTCCGGAAATCCGGATACTTGTACGGAGGTGAGGCCATGTATTTATAGGCCAGGAGGCCTATCTGCGCGCCGTACCCAGAGCGCTTAATGCATGCACGACGCAAACTTGCGCGCTGCCTTCTGCACCACGATGACTTGCACGCCCCCTTTTCCTTTGGATGGATTCGATTTCCTCAGAGTCAAATCCTCATTTCTCTCCGGATCCAACTCTGAGGGGAGACTTTTGTTGACGCTCCTTTCGTCACAGAATCTAAAAATCAGAAAAGGGGAATATACGAGCTCAAAGTGATTCAACCTTTGAAGAAAATATCAAAAATCGAAAAAGGCATGAACAAAGGATCAACAGCAACTACACCGCGCAAGTTTTATCACTATCGCGCAAGTACACTTTCGCGACGCTCTGGTCGCGCAAGTGACTTGCGCGACCTAAGTGATAACCGCCCGGGGTCTTCTCCTGCCTATAAATAGACCCTGTGGGCCCCCCATTCAAGGGGATTTTTTTCCAGAAACTCGGATTGAAGCTCCCGACGCCCAAGTCTCTTCTCAAAGCTTCCGGAACACTTCTAAGGTAATTTATTACCTAGAACGGAAGATAAAAAGAGAGGGAGGAAGGCCTAAGTGTTGAAACTCATCAACACTTGGGCGCCGCCTTATTCCTTCAATAGAACTTGCACGTCCCTTTTCTGTAAGAACCTCAAGGGGATTCTAAAGGGTTTAAAAAGGATTCGCTCAAGTATTTCAATTCCGATTGAAAATCGCGCAAGTACACCATGTGTCGCGCAAGGTATACCTGCGCGACCAATACTTGCGCGCCCACGCAAGACTTGAGCGCCTTTCAATACTTGCGTGCCCCTATCTTTCTGGGTGCCCATCTTGCCCATTTTACCCCTCTTAAGCCATTTCACCTTTCCTATTCAAGATTCAGTCTTCAAGATACTCTTCAAAGACATTTATGGCATGATTTCTTGATTTGACTTCCTTATCTGAAAGGAATTCGGTGGAATATCTCTCAAAACCTAGTGATTTATACATATTTATGTCACCAAAGATTGAGAGTTCGTTCATTCAACCTCATCCTTTAAGATGAGAGAATGCTTAACCTGGGTCTCCTTTTCAGGAATAATCCCCAGTTATAAATCCTTTAATCTGGGCATCTTCCTCAGGATTTAGCCCCAAATTCTTAAAGTTCCCAAACATGGGCATCCTCCTCAGGAGTAAGCCCCAAACCTTAATTCCTAACCTGGGCCGCCTTTTTTAAGTCCCAGTCATAATCTTGGGCTTCCATTTCAGGAGTAAAACCCAAGCCCCTTTATTTCTCTTAACCAGTCCTAAAATACGTTTGATATGGGGTTCCTTCTCAGGAGTAAAACCCAATTATCAATCCTCTCCTAATTTGGGTTTCCTTTTCAGGAATAAGTCCCAAGTTAGAGTATTCAAATCTCCATAAAGCATATATACCTTTATGGACCCTGTTCCTGGATTTTCTCCCTAAAAGTAAATCCTAAACCTTCATCTATTTGGGCAGTCATACATACATAAGCCCTAAACAATTTCTTATGATTGCATCTTTCATGGCACAATTGTCTAATTTTTACCAATACCTCTTGTTTCTCACACCGAGCATGACTCATGTGAGATTAGAGTGTAAAAGTAATTATGACATTCTTCTTTGAGCCATAAATCATAAACATCATACTCCATTAATCGAACTACGTGGGTTCTGATTCCTTTTCCAAAACAAAGGATACGTAGGTAGCCCATTTATGGGTTCGATCCCAACTTTGAAATAATCCATGTCCTTCTGAATGACGATAAACTTCAAGTGCCCCACTGAGTGGCTTTAAAACCAGCCTGGTCATCATAATGACCAAGAGACTTTTATATAAATGTTTTGAAGGATACCATTGACCAAGAATCTCTAAACAGATATAGATGATTCTCTATTGATGAATAACCTCGAATACATATAAAAGATTCTCTAAATTTCTTTCATATTTAATCATTGATTGTTAAAACTAAAGGAAAGCTCATTTTATACTTGGTAATGTAATAAGGATTCACGAACATAACTTAAATATATAAAGAGATTCCCGGAGTAGACAATAATTCCCCTAAAAAAGGTGTGATGAGTCCGAACTCCCATCCTCTCGACCAATGCAAATTCCTAAGCCTCATTAGTCCACAAACTAATGAGTGCCTACCTTTGGAAAGTAGGTCCAAACGGATGTGGAATCATTGGATGTTTCTGGTTCTACGAACAAACCCGATAGAAACCGATTGGAACGTTTGAATCTCCCGTCCAGGAGGTCATCCTCGAAGTTCGTGCGAAGCAACAAGGAAATATATTTACTTGCTAAATGTAGATTTGTTTTTAATGAAATATAAACCAAAATAATATCCTTTCCTACCAGTTTATGATTATTCAATACTAATTCTTCATTCATGGTGCTCTAAAATAAACTTATAATGTATTATATCATCTGTAAAAGGGTAACAAGATATTCCTCCAATATATTTCCATTAAAAAAACTAAAATGGTTAGAAAAAGTTAATATAATTCCCCAAGTGAATAAACCTTAAAAATTTAATCTCCAAATTTCAATATTAATATCCAAAATCCAAACCAAATAATTCCATATCCTTAAAATTCATAAACATATTCTTAGATAAGTGTAAAACCCAAGGTTATAAGGATTTGATCATATATTTTTCCAAGATAAATTTAAAATTTATCTCTTTATAAAATCAATCACTATTATAGTCTCATACCAAAAATTATATACACCCTAATCATATAATCTCCAAGATAGGATAATAATTTCACTATATAACCCTAATTGTTATAAAGGTACATTAAAATCATAAATTCCCATAAAAGATAAATCAATATGTATTCTTTAAATAAAATAACATGTTATTCTATTTTCCTAAACTATATAATGTCCCAAAAAAAGGGAAATTCTTCAAAAAAAATTATTTTCTTAAAAAAATAACTTTTCAATACCATATGTTTTTAAAATAAACATAATATTTACCTATAAAAATTATACCTACCGAGACATCGTGTAGGATAGTGGTAGGAAATACCCCCTTGTTACCCTTCGAATGTGAGTTCAAGCCCCATGGCATTGATAGATCTATCATGTTGTCACATGGCCATTGGGTTGTCCTTTTTTCCTTTAAAAATATAGAAAAATAGAATTCATCCTTAAATAACACTGTATGATACACCTAGGGTTTCATATACCCCAACTGAATAAAACTTGTCCCAAAATATCATTATACTCATAAACTTTTATTACATAAAACCTCAAAAGGGGTGTCTAAAACATTGATCATATGATCAACCTAACTTTTTTTAACTTATGATGGTATCTATAACTCTTATTTTTTCCTCACATAAAAACATCATAATCTATAATGTTCTCTTAACCCTGTCTTTGATACCAACTATAGGGATTCGTTCTTAAAAATTGAATACTTTCATGAATTCATTCTATTACATTTGGGGAACTTTTAAGGTTTATATTATTAATGAATCTATTAATAATTTATAAAAAGAAAACCTATATATATATATAAGAACAATTCAAATCAGTATCCATTTTACACAAAATAATTTTTTTTAAAAAAACACATTTTATTTCCATGAGAAATCTTCATGAATTTCAACTTGAATTATTCTTTTCCATTATTAATCTGCAAATATTAAAAAAACATTTGGAAAATGTGGGATGAGAACAAAAATCTCAATGAGGGAAATAAAAATGAAAGGAAACTATTTATCTCGTGAAAAACATGAAAACCCAGTAGTTGTTCACCTTTATCTCAATGTTCTTTGATATAATAAAAAATATCAATTACAAATGAAAAAATGTTTTTCCTCAAGGAGAATTAATAAACCCCATATAATGAAAATAAAAACCATTTTGGAAACTTTCAACATCATAATCATACGACCTTTCAAAATGATTTCAATTGAAATAACTATATAGAAAACTATCAATACAATTATTTAGAGAACATAATCATTACCCAATTGATTGTAGAGATATAATGGGTCTCTCCCTTCATATAATATGTGTTTTTATCACTTATATTTTATGATCTATAATAGGTATTAACCCTTTATATAAGCTATATCGGGATCACCTGGGAGCTATATGTGGGATCAACCCTTTGTATCAGCTGTATTAGGCTCACCCATTACATATAATTATCATTTACCTTATCATCAATAAAATATTATATTATTCCACACATTTTCATCATAAAACCCTTTGAAAAAATCTTTTAAACCCATATGTAAACCACTTTTGTATATAAAAAATTTTATTCCTTTTAAAAACCATTTTTGTTACCAAAATACCCATTTCTTTTTAAAATACCATATTTAATACCAAAATACCAGTAGAAGTGATGTATGGTTTTTTTAAGAAAACATGAAATAAATTAATGTAATAAAACATTAAATAATGCTTATAGTGTCAGGAAATGTCATTGACACCGTATACAATAAAATAGAAAATTTCTTTTTTTGTTTGTAAAAATATTCAATCATTACATACACAAATTTCTTTATTTTTTGAAAACATTAAATGAAAAGAAATAAATTTCCTTTATAAAACTCTATTTCTTATAATAAAAACATTTTAAAAACATGGACATGTATAAAAATATAATTATAAGGAAAACATTAAAAGATATTTTTTAAAATAAAATACCCATATCACTTTGTAAACATTGGAATCAAAAAAACTGTGAAATAATAATTGTTAAAAAAATTAAATACCATGAGAAGAGTTAAACTCATGATATAAAATGTAAAACGGTTTATATAAACACCTAATAAAATAATTTAGGTGCATAACATCAAATATGCCTCAATGGAAATATATTTAGATGAATTCCTTTACCTCGAGTTCAATTCCACGTGTTCATTCTTTATATTCTTGAATAATAATAAAAATTAATTATTTAATTATTTAATAACCCTTTTCAATTATATTATTCAATTTATTTCACTTATTACCATCTTATATAATGTTACATAATCAAATAATTTTAAATCGGGTGTTTCGATTATATTTGGCTTAGGTGTCCCAAATGACTTTGGTAGGTTGACCATTGGTCAAAGATCACATTATTAAACATATCTAGAATAAAAATCATGAACTTATTTTCATATTTATAAGAAAAATATAATTTTGGAAAAATAATAAAAATTTGTGATGATGAATTAACTACTTTACAGTCAAGAAGATGATAGGCTGGACGTATTCATGAGTATCATATCTATTTTTTAACAATCATTATGGAAAGATAAAATGTATAATCATATCATACCAAAATGATAATTATATCATAAATAACATATTTTTTTCTTTAAATATACTTGTCTTTACATATCATTCATGTGATTTTGTGATTAAAAAAGATTCTTGTCACTTCGGGGGAGCCAGTACTCGACACATAGCATTAAAAAAATGATCATTTCTCAGTGAATGGAAGGGTATGAAAGAAAATGATATATTACTTTCTCCAAATTATAAATATGTTATTAGATAACTTCATAATTATTTCATTTATATAACATATATTATATAGCATCTAGGTTTAACATACATAGATATTACATTATTTTAGATTAATATTCAGTGTATTACAAAATATACATGTTTGAAGACCTTAATAGCTTACTGTCTTGGGAAACTTAGAACACATTCTTCTAGTTTAATGAAAGATCTTAAATATCTTCCTTATAGATATTACACATTATTATTCCTATATAACACATTTCTTTATAACCTGGGGAAATTAAACTTAAGAAAGGGGTGAGCTCGATTGCTTATTAAGGGAAAATAAATAAAATATGTAAGAATAAAATGAACATAAGGGTATGAGAACATGAATAGAACATTTCAAGAACATACCCTGTATGAGAATATCATAATCATGAGATCTAGAATAAATATTGGTATTTCACAAGACATGAATCATAATATAATCAAGAACATAAACCATGTGATCATATCAAAGGAACAAATACAGAGAATTTATGGTATATACATAAAAATGTATCATCATTCCTTATAAGTTAAGGCTCATTACCCAAAAACTTATCAGGGCACATTATGTGTACTAAAATTACTGGGATGGACACACTATTTCCCCTATTCACAGTCCTTTCCTTGTAAGGGATCATTTATCTCTATCTTTCCATAGTGGATCAGGTTCCCAAACTTCCCCCAGTAGATCAGGTTTCCCCATAATATCATAGTGGTTCTTGTTTCTCCATCTTCCCATAGTGGATCGAGTTTCCCCATCTTCCAATAGTGGATATATACCATCAACTTGATTCCCATCATTGTCTCGTGATATATGAATCTTTACCAAATGCATTAGAGGTAGATATAGGTCCCACCCATATCATAATGAAATCATACATACATGTGCCACATGATAATAAAACATGCATCATATCATGGCCCATAAAAAAATATTGGATTCTTAAACATCGTGTCATAATAAAAAAAATGAAATTGGTTTCACAAACATGTAATAATATCATATCCTTGAGAAAATATATATTTTTTATAATTATTTCATCAATTAATAACCCATAAAAAGAAGTTATTTTCATAAGAATATAACCCGTTAAAGAAAAAAAATTCATAAACATAAACCTCGTGAAAGAGAAATTAGTTTCATAAACATCATTCAATAAAAACATAAACCATTCATGAAAGAATATAAATGGTATTCTTGGATCATATCCCCAAAAAATCATAAACTATAACGAATTATTTCATCTTTTATGGAGAAGGATTGTGAAATATCACATGAAACTTTTATTAAGGAATATATCCTATCTTGAATATTCTTTTTATAAAAACATTTCAAAATAATATTCTTATAAAGAAATCATTAAAATTTAATTTAAATAATTTCATGGCAAAAATATGTTTTCATCAATGAAAAAATGATTTTTAAAACATAAATCATTTTTAAAACATTTTCCTTTTAAAATTGCTTTGAAAACTTATAAAAGAATCTTGAGAATATTTTGAAAATTCATTGATTACCTAAATAATTATAATTGAAATACTTTGAAAACATTTATCTAGAAAATGGATTTCAAAACATATAATGAAATTTTAAAATCACTGAAATGTATTTCTTATAAAATAACCTTTTGAAAACATATAAAGGGGGATAAGAAAATAATTTTAAAAAAATTTTAAACATAGAAAAAAATTTAAAACATTTTTTATTGAAAAATAAATTAAATTCAACAACCTTTTATAATATTAGGTAAACAATTTCTTTCAAAAACACTTTTAAATTTACAAAGGAAGCTTCTAGGAAATGATGGTCATGATGGTAGGTAAGACAATATATACCAAACATTTCCTTTTCACCTTAAATGTTTAGAAAAGTTCCTTGATAAAAAAATGACAAGAATATTTCTTTTTAATAACATTTTATGAAAATATAAAAAAATTTAGAAAATTATTTTAAACATACTAGGTTAAAAGTAAAAAAATTTGATTTTTTTTAGAAAACACGGTTTTTAAAAACATAGATTTTCAACTAAAAGGATAAATAAAGAAAGATTTTAATAAAAAAAATTATTAATAATATTAATAACTAATGAGTGGTAAAATTTTAATAATTCCATAAGAAATAGTTAATATATATATGAGAAGAGAATTCATTAGTTCTATTGAGGTATGGATCATAAGATTTCATTAATGGAAGCATAATCATAAACAATCTCGATGAAAGATGAGATTATTTCAATAAATACTTACCACTATGTAATATTAAATTATACTTACCATAGAAGAAGTTGAAATTACAAAATAGCTTTAAATATCAAGAAAGTAAAGATTTTCATGATATAACATATCAAATAGTAGTATATACACCTTGTAAAATAATATAGATGCATAACATGGAATATATATCAAAGAAGAAAAAGTGAGACAAAATTATTTTACCAATTTGGTATAATTTAAAAAATAAACCCCCAAAAATCATAAAATAATATATAAATAACTCTAAATTTAATTATAATAATCATATAATACATCTGTGGCAAGTAAACACAGCATATATAAAAAATAGGTGGTGACCATGGCTTGTGTCTTACGAAAAAAAGTGAGATTAACCCTTACTACTTAAGTAACTTTAAAATAATGATACCCATGAAATGATAACATAAATTAAAGCTATTAATATCAATAAATAATTTAAATTAATTATATAACATGTTGTAGGTAAATATATACACCACATAATATAATCGAGTGGTGAATATGGCATATATCTCATGAAAATAAAAAGTGAGACGAAATTCCCTTACCTTATGTCTTGACTCTCTTCGTACACATTCAAAACTTCTATATAATAAATATAATTTTATTAAAAATATAACAGTTAACAATATTCTTATATAAAATACCATATATTCTTTTATTATGACCTTATATTACCCGTTTATTAAAAAATTCCATTTTTACATTCTTCTTTGGGTAATATCTGTTTTGATCTTTATACATGTTTTGACTTATTATTATTAATCATCTTAATTAGATCATTATTTACATATATAAATAATGTAAAACTTGACATAAATATCATATATATTGATTATATATATATTTATAATAATCTATAAAATATATAAATATCAAATGGTATACACTGTTCATGGAGGCGGTAGAGTGAACATACGCATGAATGATGTTTCTATTTTATTGACAAATTGAAATAAATAAAGTAAATGAAATATATATATATATATATATATATATAATCCTTAAATTATAATTATTGTATTATATATATCATATAATTTCACTAAAATCAACCTTAATACATTCCAGGGAGAATGTGAACGAATCACATCGCTCTGAGGAGGTGGTAGTCCACACTTCCCCAAAGGAAATTATCTTATTTACACAAAATAGAAATCATGAAGGTATGTGTTATATAATAGTTAAATAAGAATAAATATATCATAAATATCATTTATACAATATAAAAATATATTTTCCATCTTAATTGCTAACCGTGAGAGGTAGTAAAGGAAAAAACAAACAACATCATTTCGTGAGGCGGTAGTCCTCCGTACAAAAGAATGGTAAGTTTGTTACCCATTAAATGGAAGTGTGTGTAAGTCTAGGTCAAACTATTAGAAATAAAAAAAATATTAGTATATTTAGTATACTGATTTTATTATATAATAATGTGATGCAAATATTTGAAGTAGTGGAGAATGAAAATAAAACAATGGAGCTTGAGGAAGGACGTTACCTCTTCTTTACATAACTCCTCTTGGTTTTCACCAAAGGGATTACTTAAATGAATTTATACACAAATAAAGTCTTGTAACATTAGTGTAGGTATTTTTGGAGAATATTTCAGAAGATTTTGGCCAACCAAAAGTGCTTTATAGGTTTAAATAAGTGGGAGGGTTGAGTGCCTTTTTATAGTGGAGGAGGAGTGGAATTTATGTAAATTTTTGAAAAGGGAATTCCACCCACGTTTTTCCCAGGTGAAGTGGTTCCAATAATGTAAAAACTTAAATAAAATTTATGATAGTGTCTAAATATGTCCATATGATGAATTTTTGATAAGTTTCCAGGTCATTTTGGCCCTTAAGATTGTTGTTTAATCCCTTGTTAAGCTTAATTTTACCATGATCGTTGTAATTAATTTTAATTATAATAAATAATTGTTTTGATAAAAAAATATGTTAACCCCATTAAATATTATAAATTATATTGGTTACAAATATGTATTCCATTTTTCCAAATTTCAATAACATAATTGGAAGAAATCCATTTAAATTTAATCCCACAGACGAGATGACAATTAAGGTTTTGAAAGTAAAAATGTTCAAAAGTTTTCTAAGTTTTTATATCCAATTTCAAAGTGAAATTGATTCCAATGAACTAAATTGGATTAATATTTTTATAATTTATCAAGTTAATATTAAAACCAATCAGAGAATAATTTAACTTTATAAATAAATTAGATGAAAATGTAGTTTTGAATTAAAAGTCAGTGTTCTTCACTATTCATCCAAAAATGAAACTTCTAAAAAAATACCAAATAATCACCCAAGGTAAATTTTGATATTATAATTTAAAAAATTAATTTTATTTAAGAGAATAAAAATTATAAAAGTTTCAAAATCATATTTAAAATTGCTTCTCCAATAAAAGATGGTAAAATTACATTTTTCAAAAATACATCTTTTTAATCATAAAATTGGATTTATTATTATCTTACACTTATAAATTCTACTAGATTAGTATCAAAAATAATGATTTAATATATATAAATTTAATATAAAACTTCGATCAAAAGTTTTTTATTTAATTTCATAGGATAAAATTGTGTTTGTACATTGAAAAATAGTTTTCTTAGAAAACTATTTTCATTATTTTCAAATAGTTATTTCATTCACTTCAACTAATTGATAACAAAAGGATCGCTACTAAAATTTTGTGTATTTTCTACGGGGAATTTGAAATGGAAAAATTCCTTATTTAAAATTGTCCCTCTCTATAGACTATTTTCAGCGGATGTATAATTCCATCGCACAAATCCATTATTTTGGGATGGAATCCTACATCTATTGAAAATAGTTTTGGTGGGGTTTCCCACAACACAGTGTGAAAATTATTCACGATGGAAATTTGTGATGGACTAAGATGTCCATCGCAAATTCCCTTCGATTTGAGATAATTTGCAATAGAATTCAATTACTATCGCAAATAATCTTGACTAATAAAATTTTTTATGTGGAATTAATTTTGTCGCAAAAAGTTTTGCAATATAACAACACGAGGCCCTCTTTTATTCTTCTTTTCTTATCTTCTCCCCTCTCTTGAACAGCCACGCAACTTCACTCAATGGCCACCTCACTCCAAATAGTACCAAAAACTTCTATTTCATCTGATTTTTGGTTGATTTCATGTCATATTTGCAAGGTATGGACTCTACATCTATCCTTTGTGTAACACCCTAATATTTTATGAGAAGTATATTTTTTTATGTCTTATGTTATACTCAACATTAAAGGAATATTTCACTACACAAAACTATATCTTGGCTTGTGTTATACGCAAAAGCAACCTTCCTCAAAAGGGTGTGTTGTACACAACATTGAGTTTCGCTAAACAACAATATATTATATAAAATATATGTTATGAATAGTATAAACTAAATTTTAAATTTTATAACATTATTATTCATCTTACTAATTTTATAGAACATGGTATGAGAACAAAATAAATTTTTCGGGTAAAATAAGTATTTTTCAAAAAATGCAGTTTTGTCGGCTATTGATGGCACACCCACTTTTAATCTAGTTCTTGACATGTTTATAAGTTCAATTTTACAAAATAAAATTCTTATTTTTAATCAGGATATAAAAATTTACTTTGGATAAATTTTTCATATTATTCTGATAACTTTCATATTTTAATGAATAGTAAAAACACGCTATATTTTAATTAAAAAAAAAATTTCATCGCGATAATTTATATGGTTAAATTATAATATTTAATGGTTTTAAAGTATAAATATAATATATTTTTACCATTTAATATATTTTATTTCATTACAATTAATTTTACATGGAATTCATAGATAAAAACATTTCAATCTTTGGCAATGTTTTAACTTTTAAAACTCGTTTTCTAAACATACGGGATTAATTTTAAATTTATTAATGCATCTTCTATATTTGTAATTTTAAAAAATGGATTCCATATTTGGATTCAGTGGGTCCAAATTATTTTAATAGGTTACTTTTTTTTATTATGAATAGTAACTACGGTATTTTTAATTTACTAAAGTTAAAGGTAAATCGGGTAATTAAGGGTAAAAATAAGATAATAAAATTACCCTAACTCTTGACAAAATCCTATTGGATGAATAAAAGTATACCCATATTACCTAAGGGTCGTAATAGATTCATTTCATGGACTTTTGACCATGCAATAATATAATCATTATTAAAACCAAAGAATGTGACAACATGTCACTCTCTTAAATCTTATAAGTGTAATAATATTACATTAGTGATAAACATCATAAAACTTAAGATATAAATATTCCATATAAATATAATCAAATTATATACATCATATGAATTTATTTATAATTTTTAGAGATTAATAAATTATCATTATTTATGACACAATAGTGGTGTTGAAATTATTTTGTTGATTGAAATATCAAATAAATGATATTAAAAGTAATAAAATAAATATTATATGAACTATTTAATGTGATCAACTAATTTTCTAGACACAAAATAAATGTTATGAATATTTTAAATCTTTTAGTTCTAACATATCTTCTGTTTATATTTTATTTAAATTCAAATAAATGAATAGTGTCAAAATTGACACTATTGTTATTTTATAAATATTATATATTATAAAATTGTTTAAAAATCACAAAAATATTTAAAAATTATAAATTAAAATTTTAATGGTCTAAAATGTAATAAATTATACAATTATATACAATTCACAACATATAAGTAATTATTTATAATGAATTAAAATTTAGAATTTTATCACCACAAATAAAATTTATTAGATTATATAAAGATAAATCATGTTTATAATGTTTAAAATAAATTCCCAACTTGTCTAAATTTTATTTTTTGATGATATTAAAACAATATCTCATTTAATATTTAGAGTTTAGTCATTTTGGAGGTTTTTATGTGGGGTTGGAATTTATTATAAATTAATATTTCTTATAATTCCAAAGGTTCCCCTCTCCTCCATCATAAAAGGGAACATCCTCCCTCTCCTCTTTAAAACTTTTAGAGCCTTAAAGCTTGGAAATACCCTACCCATTTCCCTTAAAAACTTCCCTATAAACATACTAGAGGTCTTGTTCTTCTTCAAAGACCAATTTTAGTGCCCTAAGAGGAGGTTTCAAAGAGGCGTGTCGAAGAAGAGGTAATATCTATTACCGATTCTTTCAAATTTATTTCTTCTTCTACTTCATCTTATTTAGTTGTCTCATTATGAAGTAATAACATCAGTATAACTCATATACTAATATTTTATTATAAATATGAAAAACCCTATTTCACCTTCTTTCTATCCTACGAAAAATGAAATCACCGCGCGTGCGTACGTACGGAATACCGTCTCCACGTCGTGGTGTAATCTTTCTTCCACCACCACCTTACTTGAATGGGTATAATGATGTAAAGAAGAACTATATATTATTATTGTAAAGTTATATTGATTCTGAACTAGTATACATACACTTCAATACAATTCCACGATCATGGGAATGATATCATCGCTCGTGTGTACGTATGGCCTACCGTCTCCACGATGTGATGCGACTCGTTCTACATGATCTTCATTGAATAATGATTATATAAATGAATTGAATGAATATATATGATATATATTACATTAATACCATTCTATAAATTAGTTATATATAACTTAAAAATAATAATAAGAATTTATTCGACAAAAAACGCATAAGAACATAAAGCAATAAACACCCGAATAACAAGTAGCAATTAAATATTAATAATAAGTAGCAAAGAATATGACCATATATGATATCATAACAATGAGTATGATTCTGTAATAATTAAATGACATTATTTAAATAATTATACAGGAGTTTAGGACACGTACAAAGCATATCAGACCAAAGGTAAGGGAAAATCTCGTAATGCCAATTTTTATCCGAGATTGTTATACTTAGGTAATTACTAGGGTATATTTATCATCCACATCCATGTTTCGTCAATATGTAATATTATCCTCCTAAAATTTTTTAAATCCAATTTTACCCATTGGTGAGTTTTTGGTAAAAGATATGAAAGGAATATTTTGACATTTTTAGAACGTGGTACATTTTTACTTTTCCGGACAAAGTACGGGAAGAATGTTTTTTTAACTGATACGGCATGAATGGATTCATAGAACATTATTTCCATGAATCTTACTTTAAAAGTTTTAAAGTTTATTTTTAATCAACTTCTTTGATTTTAAAATTTTATGACATGTTAAGAAATGAAAAATGTTTTTGAAGTAGAAAGGATATTTTCCTCAAGAATAGAGTTCAAGTGTCTCATCAAAATTATTTTCCATCTAAGATAATACAGGGTTCTGTTTATACCCCTATTTTTACATTTATTTGATTATGTTATGATGGAATTAATTTTATGATGTCCTTTTATCTTAAATGGATATGTTATGATGGCATAAAGTTTAAGAATCCCATTTTTATTACAAGGGTTATGACATGAAATATTATTAATGATTTTGTGGAACACATAAGAATAGTATTAATATTTAATGGGTGGGAACTATATTTCCCTACAATTCATTGGGTAAATATTTATATCTCATGAGATAGACATGGCTGGAACGACAGGTTAATTCCGTTCAGTGATACAGGACTGAAACGTGGAGTGAACTCGGTTTAGAAATGGACTTTGTCTGCTAAGATAGTATTGGAAATGAGTCTTGTCAACTAAGAAATAATTCTCTATTATTATGTGTGTATGACCCAAAGTTTCATGTTTTAAGTTATGATTATTGGGATTACATTTCACTAATAAGATTTATCCCATGCTATGATATTATGATCTCTTTTGCAAGTTAAGATATTCAAAATGTTATGTTCTTATGAAAATGATATGAATGATATTTCTTTTGTGTACCCTTACTGAGCATTTGATCTCACCATTTTGTATGTTTTCTTTTCCCCAGGTCTGGAAGAAGGGTATTAAGTAGAATATGCCAAAAAGGAACTCTAGATATGTTGAAATAAATGGGAGAAAATGTAGTTGATTTTATAAACTAGTTGTTTATGTTTCCCAATTTCTAAAGACACTATACTTATACAGTCCTTTCATGGTTTTGTTATATGTTGTAATAAGTTTGCTTCAATTTTGAAGTAATAACAATGTATGTAAACTATGGTTCGTTATAGTTGGTATCAGAGGAAAGGTATAGTCAACCTTTTGGAAACTAGGATGTGAAAACCTTAGTAAGAACCCTATGTACATGTCTAAGAATAGAACACAATCTTAGTGTTTTAGAAATCGTCATGAATAACCTATGTTAAGACCTAAAGTGTGAAACTTTATTCTTGATTATGTGGTTTTCCTATTATGATTAGTGTTTCTCATGCTATGCTTCTTGGTTTTAGTCAATGGATGGAACCTGAAGGAACTGTGTTAATTCTGAATGCGATGGGCAATGCAATGATTGTCCCCCTGAGCAAAAAAACGATATGGGAGCTAGAATGAAAAATCTTGTATCTATGCTCACACAACTTTCTCAATATATGAATCATGCAGGGCTTCCAAACGAACAAAGGAAGGAGCAACATTCTGTTGAATCCTTCATAAGGAAGAGTCCAACTTTATTCAGTGGGTCTTCTGATCCATTAGTGGATGAACAATGGATCAGTTCCAATAAAAAGATATTTTCAGTTCTACAATGTTCTGAACATGATAAAGTCATCTTAGCAGTATATCGATTGGAAGGTGAAGCTGATCAATGGGGGAATATTATTAAGAATACAAGGAAAGGGGAAGAAATTGAGTCCATGTAATGGGACAAGTTCAAAAACTTATTTTTCAATAAGTACTTCCCTCATATTCTTCGAATAAAGATGGAGAAGGAGTTTCATGAACTGAATCAAAAGGATGTTGAATCTGTTGGTACCTACGAAGAAAATTTTACAGGACTTGTAAGGTACGCTTCTGGAAATATTATCCAACCTGAGAGTGAAATCGATCGATTCTTTAGTGGCTTAAAACCAAGTCTTCAAAGGGTGTTAGCCATAAGGGACTTCAATAGCTACGAGGAAATTGTTCGATGTGCTCTCAAGGTTGAGATGGAGATTAGAGTAAGCCATCAGTCATATGGGTTTGATTAGAAGAGGAATGTGGAATTCAAAGGAAAATATAAATACCACACTGAAAAGAAGATGAGTTTTCCTTTATGCTCAAATTGTGTAAAGAAACAAGGAGGGAATTTGTCGCAAAGGGACAAGAAAATGTTTTAAGTGTGGAAAAGAAGGTCATCGGGAAATTGAATATCGAAATAATTGGAAGAAGATGTCTAATGATGCGAACAAAGAAAGGGATACACAGAATTCACCTCCTACACTTCAATGTTTCATGTGCAAGGATATGTGGCATTATTCCCATAAATTCCCTAATCCAAGGGTTGTTGATGATGATTGACGTCAACAAACTCTTAAGGAAAAAGACAAAGGAAAGTCACATGCAATTACTATCGGTGATGTGGAGTATGATAACGAAGTGGTGAAAGGTATACTTACCATCCACTCTAAAGTAGAAAATGTTTTATTTGATTCTGGATCCACCCACTCTTTTATTTCTGAATAATTTTCTAAGGGTATCGCCGTATTACCTCAACAATTAGATGTTGAGTCAGCTATGACAACTCTTAATGGCACAACAGTCTCATCAAAAGTTTACAATTCTTCTTCGATTGAAGTTTTTGGGAAAGTGCTTCCTGCAAATCTTGTGATCCTTCATATAGTGGAATTTGATGTGAATCTTGGCATGGACTGGCTTTCCTTATATGGAGCTCATATCAATTCCCAAATAAGGGAAGTCACATTTCATATTCCAGATCAATATATGATCATCTATCGATGCAAGGATGAACATAACCTTCCAGTAGAAATTTCATCCATCCAATGGGTCTTGATTCAACAAAATGAAGGTTATTTATCTCAAATGGTTGGAGAGAAACTCACGATTAAGAATATTCCCATTGTACGAGAGTTTGATGATGTCTTTCTGGAGGAATTTCCTAGTCTTCCACTAAATCGTGAAGTTGAGTTTCCAATAGAACTCATACCAGATGCTTTACCTATTTCAAAGAAACCTTATAGAATGGCCCCAATTGAGTTATAGGAATTGAAGAAGGAACTCCAAGAGAATCTTGATATGGGATTCATACACCCCAGTGCATCACCTTGGGGAGCACCTGTTCTATTTTTTAAGAAGAAATATGGATCAATGAGACTCTGCATTGATTATCGAGAACATAACAAGATCACTATCAAGAACAAATATCCTCTCTCACGCATTGATGACTTATTTGACCAACTACGTGGAGCTCAATAATTTTCTAAGATTGATCTTCGTTCAGGTTATCCTCAATTAAGGGTCAAAAGGGAAGATATACCAAAGACGGCTTTCTGTACAAGGTATGGACACTATGAATTTATAGTGATTCCATTTGGTCTTACTAATTCCCCTTCTATCTTCATGGATATAATTAATAGAGTCTTTAGAGACTATCTTGATCAGTTTTTGGTATTCTTTATAGACGATATTCTTCTCTATTCAAAGAGAAAGGAAGAACATGAACATCACTTGAGAATTGTATTAAAGACCCTAAGAAAGGAGAAGCTTTATGCCAAATTTTCCAAGTGTGAATTTTGGCTTCAAAAAGTTTCATTTTTGGGCCATATAATCTCAAAAGAGGGGATATCTGTGGATCAAGCAAAAACAGAGGTTATCAAAAGATGGTCGTGACCAACAATAGTAACTGAGATCCAAAGCTTTCTTGGTTTGGATGGATATTATCAAAGTTTTGTGAAATATTTTTCATGATTATCTAATCCACTCACCAGGTTGACTCAAAAAGGAGTTAAGTTCATGTGGATAGATGAGTGTGAAGAGAATTTCAAGGAGTTAAAAAGAAGGTCATCCAGTGCACCTCTGCTCACACTGTCTTGTAGTGGAGAAAGATTTGTGATCTACAGTGATGGATCCAAGAAGGGATTGGGGTGTGTCCTCATGAAAAATGATATGGTGATAGCTTATGCCTCATTACAGTTGAAAATATATGAAAAAAATTACCCAACTCATGATTTGGAGTTAGCTGTGGTAATCTTTGAACTAAAAATATGGAGGCATTATATTTATGGTGAAAGGTGTGATATTTATACTGATCATAAAAGTTTAAAGAATATTTTCACACAAAAGGAGATGAATATGCGCCAAAGAAGATGGTTGGATCTAATTAAGGATTATGACTGCTCAATTATTTTTCACCCTGAGAAAGCAAAAAAGTTGGCAGATGCATTAAGTCGACAAGACCATGCCAGCTTATCCATGATGAGGATCAGAAAAGATCCAATATTTATGGATTTACAAAGGATGGATCTTGAAATTATAATGGAAGGGGAAAAATATTATCTTTCTCAAATGAATTTTCAACCATCTATACATGTGAATATTAAAGAGGCATAAAAAGAAGATGTAGAGTTACAAAAGAAGGTGAGAAATGCTCCTGAATTCAACCTTGATTGTGATGGGATAATAAGGTTCAGGAATCAGGTTTGTCTTCCTCCCATCCTAGAATTAAAGAAGGAGCTACTGGATGAGGCTCATAGTTCTTCATTATCTATTAATCCTGGAAGCACGAAGATGTATAGGGACCAGAAAGAGTACTTCTGGTGGGATGGAATGACAAGAGATGTTGCTGAATATGTCTCTCGATGCTTGGTTTGTCAGCAAGTTAAATCTGAGAGACAGATGTCTAAGGGGATGTTACAACCATTACCCATACCCGAATGGAAATGGGAAAACATCACTATGGACTTTGTCACCGGACTTCCTAAAAAATCCAAAGGCAATAATGCTATCTGGGTCATAGTTGATCGTCTTACAATGTCAGTACACTTCATTGCTATTAGAGAAAATTTCTCTTTGGATCAGCTTTCCAGGATATATGTGAAGGAAGTTGTAAGATTGCATGGAGTACCACTTTCCATTATATTTGACCGGGATCCGAGTTTTACCTCGAAGTTTTAGCGAAGTATTTTGCATACTTTAGATACAGAGTTGAGTTTCAACACTGTTTATCATCCTTAGACAGATGGTCAGTCTGAGAGAACAATTCAAACTCTTGAAGATATGTTAAGAGCTTGCACTATGGATTTCAAAGGTGGTCGGGATCAACACCTACCTTTGGTGTAATTTTCTTATAATAATAGCTTTCACTCTAGTATTTAGATGGCTCCTTATGAAGCTATCTATGGAAAGAAATAAAGGACTCCAACTTGCTAGGATGAAGTTGGGGAAACAAAGCTATTAGGGCCTGATCTTGTTGATGAGATGGAAAAAAAGGTCTGATCTATTCAACAACACATAAGAGCAACTCAGAGTCGACAAAAAAGTTATGCCGACAACCAAAGAAAATACCTAGAGTTTGAAGTGGGTGATAAAGTGTTCTTACAAATATCTCCATGGAAGAGAGTAATGAGATTTGGAAAGAAGGGAATGTTGAGCCCTAGGTATATCGGTCCTTTCGAAATACTGGATCGTGTTGGGAAGGTAGCTTATCGATTGGAACTTCCACCGAATCTCTCTCAAGTTAACGATGTGTTCCATGTATCTCTCATGAGAAAGTATACACCCGATCCTTCACATGTACTAAGCTCAAAAGTTGTACCGCTGGAGCAAGATATTTATTATGAAGAATAGCCGATAGAGATTTTGGATCGTAGCGAAAAATTTCAAAGGAATAAGACCACTCTATTGGTGAATGTTTTAGGGATGAACCACCAATTAGAAGAAGCTACATGGGAGCTTGAGGATATGATGAGGGAGAGGTATCCTCATCTGTTTGTTATGAAGTAACGAATTTCAAGGGGCGAAATTCATTTTATGAGGGGTAGAATGTAACAAGCTGATATTTTATTTGAATTATATTTTTTTTATTTCTTATGTTATACGCAACATCAATGAAATCTTTCACTACACACAAATCTAGCTTGGCTTGCGTTATACGCAAAAGCAACCTTCCTCGATAGCGTGTGTTGTACGCAACATCGAGTTTACTAAACAACAATATATTATATAAATTAGCCATTATGAATAGTATTAACTAAATTTTAAATTTTATAACATTATTATTCATCTTACACATTTTCTAGAACATGGTATGTGAACAAAATAAATTTTTTGGGTAAAATAAGCATTTTTCAAAAAATGAAGTTTTGCCGCCTTTTGATGGCGCACCCACATTAAATATAGTTTTTGACATGTTTATAAGTTCAATTTGACAAAATAAAATTCTTCTTTTTAATCAGGAAATAAAAAATTACTTTTGCTAAAATTTTCATATTATTCTGATAACTTTCATATTTTAATGAACAGTAAAAATATGCTATATTTTAATTAAAAACAACTTTTTTCATCACAATAATTTATATGGTTAAATTATAATATTGAATGGTTTTAAAGTATAAATAGAATATATTTTTACCATTTAATAGAATTTATGCTATTACCATTAATTTTACATTGAATTCATTGGTAAAAACATTTCAATCTTTGGAAATGTTTTAACTTTTAAAACCCGTTTTCTTAACAACGGGATTAGTTTTAAATAAATTACTGCTACTTATGTATTTTGATTTTTAAAAAATGGATTCCATATTTGGATTCAGTGGGTCCAAATTATGTTAATATGTTACTTTTATTTTTTTTATGAATAGTAACTACGGTAATTTTTATTTACTACAATTAAAGGTAAATCGGGTAATTAAGGGTAAAAATAAGATTATAAAATTACCCTAATACTTTACAAAATCCTATTGGATGAATAAAAGTCTACTAATATCACCTAAGGGTTGGACTATATTCATTTCATGGACTTTTGACCATGAAATAATATAATTATTATTAAAACCAAAGAAAGTGACAACAAGTCACTCTCTTAAATCTTATAAGTGTAATAATTTTAATTTAGTGATAAACATCATAAAACATTCGATATAAATAGTCCCTAGAAATAAAATACAATTATATACATCATATGAATTTATTTATAATTTTTAGAGATTAAATAATTATCATTAATTTTGACATAATAGCGATGTTGAAATTATTT
Source organism: Viscum album (assembly GCA_963277665.1). Lineage (NCBI taxonomy): Eukaryota > Viridiplantae > Streptophyta > Magnoliopsida > Santalales > Viscaceae > Viscum > Viscum album. Next base: position 1,702,468,813 of record OY728143.1, on the reverse strand, counting down.
TATCAATTGAAATATCAAATAAATGATTTTAAAAGTATTAAAAAAATATTATATGAACTATTTAATGTTCTACACTAATTTTTTAGATAAAAATTACATGTTATGAATCTATTAAATCTTTTATTTCAAAAATATCTTTTTTTTATATTTTATTTAAATTCAAATAAATGAATAGTGTCAAAATTGACACTATTGTTATTTTATAAAAATAACATATTATAAAATTGTTTAAAAATCACAAAAATATTTAAAAATTATAAATTAAAATTTATATGGTCTAAAATGTTATAAATTATACAATTATGGACAATTCACAACATATAAGTAATTATTTATAATGATTTAAAATTTAGAATTTTATTACCACAAATAAAATTAAATAGATTATATAAGGATATATCATGTTGATATTGTTTAAAATAAATTCCCAACTTGTATAAATTTTATTTTTTGATGAAATTACAACCATATATCATCTAAGATTCGTATTTGAGACATTTTGGTGGTTTTTAAGTGGGGTTGGAATTTATTATAAATTAATATTTCTTATAATTCACAAGGTGCCCCTCTCCTCCCTTATAAAAGGGCACCTCCTCCATCTCCTATTTACAAAATTTAGAGCCTTAATGATCAGAAAACCCCATCCCGTTTCCCTTATAAACTTTTCTAGAATCATACTAGATGTCCTGGTCTTCTTCAAAGACCAATTTTAGTGCCCTAAGAGGACGTTTCAAAGAGGCGTGTCGAAGAAGAGGTAATATCCATCACTGATTCTTTCAAACTTATTTCTTCTTATACTTATTATTATTTAGTTGTTTCATTATGAATTAATAACATCAATATCACTCATATACTGATATATTATTATAAATATGAAACAATCCTATTTCACCTTTTATCCATCCTACGGAAAATAAAATCATCGCGCGTGCGTACGTACGGAATACCATCTCCACGCCGTGGTGTAATCTTTTTTCCAACACCACCTTACATGGATGGGTATAATGGTTTAAAGAATAACTATATATGATTATTGTAAAGTTATATTAATTCTGAAATAGTATACATACACTTCAATACAATTCCACGATCATGAGAACGATATCATCGCTCGTGCGTATGTACGGCCTACCGTCTCCACGATGTGATGTGACTCGTTCTATGTGATCTTCAATGAATAATGATTATATAAATGAATTAAATTAATAAATATGACATATATTACACTAATACCATTCTGGAAATTATGTATCTATAACCTAAAAATAAGAATAATAATTTATTCGACAAAACACACATAAGAACATAAAGCAATAAACACCTGAATAACAAGTAGCAATGAAATATTACTAATAAGAAGCAAAGAATAAGACCATATATGATATCATAACAATGAGTATGATTCTGGAATAAGTCAATGACATTATTTAAATAATTATACTGGAGGTTCGGACACATACAAATCATATCGGACCAAAGGTAAGGGAAAATCTCGCAATCTCAATTTTTATCCGAGGTTGTTATACTTCGGTAATTACTGGGGCATATTTATCATCCACATCCATGTTTCATCAAATTGTAATATTATCCTCCTAAAATTTTTTAATTCTAATTTTACCCATTGCAGAGTTTTTAGTAAAAGATATGAAAGGAATCTTTTGTCGTTTTTAGAACGAGGTACTTTTTGACTTTTCTCGCCAAAGTACGAGAAGAATGTTTTTTAACTTATACGGCAAGAATGTATTCATAGAACATTATTTACATGAATATTCCTTTAAAAGTTTTCATGATTATTTCTAATCAACTTCTTTTATTTAAAATTGTATGACATATTATGAAATGAAATATGTTTTTGAAGTAGAAATGATATTTTCCTCAAGAATGGAGTTCAAGTGTTTTATCAAAATTATTTTCCATCTAAGATAATATAGGGTTTTGTTTATATCCCTAATTTTACATTGATTTGATTATGTTATAATGGAATTAATTTTATGATGTCATTTTATCTTACATGGATATGTTATGATGGCATGAAGTTCAAAAATCCCATTTCTATTACATGGGTTATGCCATGATATATGATTTATGATTTTGTGGAACACAAAATAATGGTATAATTATGAGATGGGTGGGATCTATATATCCCTCCAATTCATTGGGAAAAGATTTATATCTCATGATATAGACATGGCTGGAATGGCTGGTTTATCTTGTTCAGTGATACAGGACTGAAATGGGGAGTGAACTCGGTTCAGAACTAGACTTTGTCCGCTAAGATAGTCTTAGCAATGAGTCTTGACTACTAAGAAATGATTCTCTATGATTATTTGTGTATTCCATAATGTTTCAGGTTTTAAGTTATGATTATTGGGATTACATTTCACTACTAAGATTTATCACATGTTATAATATTATGATCTCTTTTGCAGGTTAAGAATTTCAAAATGTTATTTTCTTATGAAAATGATATGAATGATATTTCTTTTGTGTACCCTTACTGAGAATTTGAGCTCGCCCTTTTGTATGTTTTATTTTCCCTAGGTTTGGAAGAAAGTTACTAAGTAAAATATGCCAAAAAGGGACTCTAGATATGATGAAGTAAATGGGAGACAATGTAGTTGATTTTATGAACTAGTTTTTTATGTTTCCCAGTTTCTAAAGACACTATACCTATACGGTCCATTCATGGTTTTGTTATAATTTTTAATAAGTGTGCTTCAATTTTGAAGTAATAACAATGTATGTAAAGTATGGGTCGTTATACATTGCCATTTTATTTAATATTTTGGTTAGATGTTATAAATACAGGTTTAACAAAACCAAGGATTAGAAATTTTCGCTATTTTGAGAATTTATTTGACATGTAGAGTTAATCAAAATTTATTATTTCTGATTTCAGTGTCCTGGTTCCTCACGATTTATTTTAATTTTATTTACGGTATTTTTCACATTTTTTATCCTTACATTTAATAGATTATTTTTTGGTGTTTAGGGTTTCTAAAGTGTTATTATTTTATATTATTATTTGAAATATGATGATTATTGAAATATGCGAGAAGTATGTATTTGTTTGGAAATATTTTGGTTGTGCTAACAATTAGGTTTATTTTAATTTTCCTAGTGTTGAGAGTTGTTGGAATTTTATTATAATTTTTCCAATTCATTATTTCTTATTGGTTTTTCAGTATTTTAATTCATTTTATTTGTGTCTCGGTCCCAGATTTTTTTTCATGCGCACTTGTATGTACATCTAAATATTTGTTATGTTAATTTATCTTTTTAAAGTTTGATTATAAATTTGATGTTAATAGGTTTGATTAAAAAATTATGTAATATATAAATTTAACATATGAAATAAACAGAAGTTATTAGTTTTTAATAATGATGAAAAAATTAATTTAAAGAAATCATTTTAATAAAACATTATTTATAAGAATTTTTTTATAAAAAACATTAAAAGCTTGGTTTAATGAAATACAATGATAATTTAAAATATTTAATATTTATTAAAAAAATATTTAATAATAATTAGGATAATTGTTTTGTTATAGTTTGTAAAAAATATAACCAATACAAAAAATTATTAAAAATGTAAAAATTATTACTTATTAAAAATGTAACGTCAATTTTAATAATTAGTAAAAATCATTATTTAATTTTTAATTTGTAATATTTTATGAGCCTTCACCAACGAGCATGTACCCAAGTGGTACAGGCTTTTTCTTGGCATCCAAAAGACCCGGGATCGAATCTGATCAGGGAAAAATTTCTAGTACTGTAGCGGCACTGTAGTAGGTCACTGTAGCGGCGACAGTATTGTAGCAACCCAGGAATTGTAGTATTATTATTCACCAAAGGGCCCTTTGGGCTAAGAAATGGTCTTTCAAGCCTTGTATTCAGGATACTTGGCCTTCGGCCTTTGGGATATGTAACGGGTCTCCCGCTACCTACCAAAAAGAGGGGTCTTTGCTTTAATAATAAAATGAGGCTTTGGCACCAACCTTTTAAAAAAATTAATGAGACTTTATAATTAATAAGTTATACATATTAGTGTTAATTATAAAATAATAATTATTTCTAAAAAATACATAATAAAATATAACAACTATTATAAATTCACAATAATTCGTATAAATGGTGTATTAATTAAAATAATTAGTATTAATATTTCATATAACTATTGTAAAAACACCCGAATCACAAACCTACAATAATGAATCTAGGGTAAAAATTATTAGTTCAAAAATTATTAATTCTATATAATTATTACTTCAAAAATATGAACTAAAATTTATTTATAAATTATTTATATAAATTATAAATTCAAGATAATAAAATTTATTTATAATCAAAATTAACTATAGGTAAAAATATTTATAATATATATATATATATATATATATTTCTTTATATAGATTTGATATGTGTATATTTGTTTAAAAATGAGGTGAAATATATTTGATGTATTTATATTAATTAAGAAATTGTGATATATATATAATAAGTATTAAAATTATAATAATAATTTAAATAAATTAATAATAATCATTTCATAATTTATAATAATTTAAACAATTTACAAAATTTTAATAATAATAATCATTAGATAATAAAATTGTGATAATAATATAAGAAATTTTGATAGAAATATATATATAATCATTAAATAATTTATAATAAGGTTAATAATTAATAATAATAATTAAAAAATAATAATTATATAATTTATAATTATTTATAATAATTAATAATAATCATTAAATAATTTATAATGATAATCATTACATAATTAATTATATTCATTATATAAATTATAATATATTATAATATATATATATATATTAATTATTAATTAATTAATAATAATTTCATATAAATGTTTAACTAATTTAAATAATTTGTATTAATAATTTTTATAAATATTCTAATATATATTTATGTATATAAATAAAAAATTATCTAAATAATATTAAAAAATATTAAAAGTGATACCCTCGCGTGCAATGTAAATAAACACCAAATGCTCACCAATATTATGTCGCGCCTAGTGTAAATACCACATCCTATACTAAATGGCAGTCTCTGGTTTTTCATATGAAACATAGTTAGAAAGACACTTTAAATTATATTAAGAAATTAAAATAAAATTATTAAATGAATTACCATTGCGTGTAATGTAACTAAACACTCAACGCTCACAAATGTTATGTCGCGCCTAGGGTAAACCCTACATCTTGGACACAACTGTGGTCTCCAATTTTTTATATAAAAAATAGTTTGAAATATAATTTAAATTTTAATAAGAAATTATAATAAAAATATTTAATGAATTGTTCTCCTATGTAATTCCCTATGCTTACAAATGTTATGACACACCTAGGGTAAACCCCATATCTCAGACCCAATAATGGTCTCTAATTTCTCATATGAGACACTATTCAATATATATTATATTATTTTAGAAAAGTATCATGTATCTTTAATAATATATTTAATATTTTTATTCTATATGCACTGAGCCTCTATGGGCCCTATAATCCAAAGCTAACCCATCACCTCACTCTGATTATACTTCATAGAATATTTGAAGGTGTTAAAATATAATAATAATTTTTAACTAGTCAAAGTGATTATTAATAATTATTCTTATTTTTTTTATTTTATTAGATAACTATGGACTTAGAATGTAGACACCAGTTTTTATTACTCAATTGTTATTGAATAAATCTCACAAAAATCAAAACGGATCTGATATAAATCCTATCTACATTGAAGGTGTTTAAAACCTTTATATCATATTCATCATCAAATTATAATTTTGTTTTTAAGGAATAATTAAATGTCCATGTCAGAAATGTGATCTTAGGCTACTCGAAATGTTTGACAATGTTGGACTTCATCTTTTATGTTATGGTTTTTGGAAATATTATATTTTTTGGTATCAACATAGTGAAAATAATTTCATAGAAAATACAATTTCTTTGGTTTTGAATCCATCATTTCAGAATTTAGTACTTGAAGCCATTGGTCTTTTTATTCCTGAAACAAAAACTCAGAATGATATTCCAATTTCATAATCAAAACCTTCTCATTTTCAAAATTTTTTGAAATCAGATGAGGAGTCCTTATATCTGGGATTCCAAATAAGAAAACATGAAGCTGTTAAAAAAATTATGGCTATTAAATTAGATTTTGGAATGTCAAATAGTTGTCTTGATCAGATTTTATCATTGTTTCCTGACAGGAATACATTACCTACAAGTTTATATGAAATTAAGAGTTTGGTTTACAATTTGGATCTTAGTTATCATAATGCATGTTCAAATGATTGTATCTTATATTGTGGTGATTATGAATCCTTGGATAAATCTCCACCATGTGAAGAATCGAGGTATAAATATTCACAATACGGAAAGTCCAAAGTTCCTATGAAATAGTTGAGGTATTTTACAATTATAGATCGTTTACAACATTTATTTATGTCTTGAAACACATATATATTTATAACATGGCATAAATCAGATATTTCTATCAGTAAAAGAATCAATCATCCTTGTGATGGGGATTTATGGAAACACTTTGATCATACATATCATTCTCTTACTTTAGAACCATGTAACATATGGATGTGACTTTCCACTGTTGGTTTTTGTCCATTTGGTACTTACGATAGTCAATATTCTTGTTTTCCAGTTTTCATTAATCCTTACAACAAAGCTCCTTGGATGTTGATAAAGGAAACATATATATATTTGGTGATATTAATTTCAGGACATCTAAAGAAGAATATTTATTTTTATTTGAGGCTACTAATTGATGAGTAAATTTCATTATGGGACAATGGTGATACTATATTTGATATATTTTCATATCAAAATCTTACAATGAAGGTTTAATTATTGTGCATAATCTATAACATTCTGGCATATGGTATGTTATCTGGATAGAGTACACATGGTCTAAAATCATTTCTGTACTTCATAGCTAAGAAAAAAGCATTTATTCTTGGTATTGGGAGAAATTTTAGTTATTTTTACAGTCATCAGTGATTTCTTCCTGTGGATAACCCTTTTCGAAGGAATAGAAATAATTTTACAAAATTTCTAATTGAAAGAGATGAACCTCTAGTAGTGCTCTCAAGAAATCAGGTAAAATATATCATCTCTACATTATCTTCTATTAATTTTAGACCAACCATAACATACAAAAAATAAATTGTTTTAAAATAGATCATAATTGGATAAAGATGAGTATTTTTTAGGATATTTCATATTGGTATGATTTGTTGGTCCACCACATGTAAGATGTATTGAATATTTAGGATAATATTTTTGCTAACATGTTTTATATCGTATGGGACACACCTGGTAAGACCAAAGATAATGTAAATGCACAGTTAGATCTTTCCCAAATGTGTAGATGTTCTGAAATTTAATTATTTGAATATGAAAGATCACACAAATTAATGAAACCAAAATCATCTTACTCACTTACTAAAGACAACCATTTATTATTATGTCAATGGATTAGAGATTTGAGGTTACCATATGTTTATGCTTATAATTGTTCTTGTTGCGTCTGAAATGGCTATATTATCGGGTCATTAAAAATGGTAATGTTATAGAAATGGTCATATTACATGTAAGAAATAGGAATATTACATAAATTGGAATATTACATAAATGGTCATATTATCGTAATGGGAATATTACCGGGTCATCATAAATGGTCCTCAGAAAATGGTATCTCCAGCCATGACCATTGGGAAGGCTCCTCAGAAATGGCATATTACATGTAGGAAAATTTGTTATAGATTGTTGTAGATTATCCTAATGATCTATTTCATTCTCTCACTGATGTTGGACTTCCTATTAATGATCCCGAGTTAGATGAACCTCAGGATGATGCGCCTATTAGGAGGGGGAATTCTCTTGCTTGATTGTGGATTCTAGATCCTATTTGAGAGAGACAACCATCTATTGATCTTGATCCTCATTTATAGAGGTATGTTTATTTCATTATAATATTTATTTTATATTTATTTTTTTTTTAATTTTGGTAAAACTTTTATGATTATTTTTGTAATATTTTTCCATATTTAGCTATTGGGAAGACTTTTGCAGTTCTAGGAAATTATTTTTCCTAACCATGGTTGTCATGGGACCTAGTTCCCATCGTTCTGCACCATTAAATGTTTGACCACGGGATTGTACGTTAATAAATAATATATACCTATTAAAATTTATTTCATTAATAACATTTTTTTTCAATTATCTTAAAAAAATTATTTTCTATGATTCCTGATAGCCATAGAGGTCATATCTGAGAGGCATGGGATATTTTTATATGTGAGTGATTTCATCAGTTTCCACACAACCTTAGAAAGCGAGCTTTGGAAAAATCTTGTGCTACTATTTTTTACCAGTCCCTGTGCCTCACATTGACCCGACTATATCTCAACTCAAGTATGGGATATATTTTTCTCCTAGATATGAGATACTTTTAAAACGAGGTTGTCATCTAGTCATCTGAGATGGGGGAGAAAAGAGTTCACGCATCGGGCTGAAAGTCATACATTTAGCATACATTAATGATATATGGTATGTTATATTATTTATTAATGTGTATATAATTTAACTAAAACATGTTTTTTATATTATACAGGCCACTACTGACCAATATATTATGGAGTTTTAATTGTATAAGAATATGTATATTGATCCCTATGTAAGAGAATTTGCAGGCAACCTACAATGTCATATTGTGGTTAGTAATTGTTTTATAAATTTCATGGATATTAATTTTATTGTTATTATAATTTGTTACTATATTTAAAGGAAACGTGTGAGATTGTGACTTATTAATCATGACAGAGTCAAGGTGAGAGAGTAAAATATGTCATGGGTGATTTGGGTTTCGATAAGAGGGCCTAGATACAACAGAATTTTTAGGGTGACAGAAAGGTTGCCCGATTGGTATTGGTTCTCGAATGACACCTACAGGTTATTATGGTACTTTTGTAATGGCATCAGTAAGCGTCAATGGAGCTCATGGGGAGTCTTCATTGATGTCATAATCCACTGCACATTACGAAGAGATGTTGAGAGATCATGATGAAATGATAAAGTGGATACAGGAAGAGAGAGAGGAGGAGCATGAGAAGCAGTGTCTGAAAGATGAGCAGATATTGGAGTATATGAAGTGACTTACATGTGGCGTCGACATGGAGTTCCCCTGCACCCCCCCCCCCCACAAGGTTCTTCAAGTGATCCCCCTGGTCCTTCAAGAGATCATCCCCCACTTGATGATATTTGATGATTTCTAGTGTTTTATAATTGTTTTGTAATTTGGTATGTCAACCATATCATTCTTGAATTGATGTATTACTTAAATGTTTGTTTTAGTTTTTTGAATTAAAAAAATGATTATTAAATATTTTTAAATTTAATAATTAATTTTAAATATTTTGTTTTTTTAATTAATTTTAATGTATATAATTTTTTAAATAAATTTAATTTGTTAATTATTATAATTATTTCAAAATATATTTTATTTTTTAAAATTGTTATTTTTTTAATTAATACTAATATTTTAATTTTTTTTTATTATTTTTATGTATATTTATTTTGTAATTAATATAAAATTTTAGTTATATTTCAATTATTTTCAATGATATAATTTATTTAAATTTTTTTATTTAATTCTCAAAAAATTTTAATTTTTAATTTTTTTAAATGTTAATATTTAAAAAAAAATATTATTTATGATGGATTAACAGTACATCAAAAAGAATTAATTGTGATGGACTGTCAAAATTATTTATTTAAAAATATGACGACACTTAGTTGCGACGGATGGTCCATTTGTCGCAAATAATTACTTTTTGTGACGGATCTTCACAACTAACTTCAATTACAACGCCATTTTAAGCAAGATAGTATTAGCGATGGACTCCTATCACAAATGATTTTTTGTGATGGGATCCGTCATGAATACTCCATCGTGAATAATAAAAATTCAAATAGTGGTTTCATTTTCTATAAAATTTTTAAGTCATATTTTCATAATTTATTTAATCTTATCTATAACTTCTATTCTAATGGATAAGTGGCAGCCGTAATAATATTTTAATAATCATATTAATAGTTTATTGTAGTTCGGTAAAAAATTGGTCTTGCGTGTAATGAAAGTTATTGAATGGTCTTTGGATTGTGTATAATATAGGACAAACACAGTGTTTCTTATACCAAAAGCTAATCTAAGTGTTGTGTGTAGCACAAGACTTACTTCATGTTTTTTATAACACAAGACACACTTAGTTAGTTTATATAACAAAATCTATATTTAGTGGTGTGTGAAATGTAAAATACAAAAATATTAAATTAATTTGAAAAAAAATTCCAAAAATATCAGGGTGTTACATTCTACCCCCATTAAAATTAATCTCTCCCTCGAAATTCATCTAGTTTTTCAAAGGTTTAATACTTTAAAGTTCCTTTCTTAAAAACCCACATTTTAAAAAAGAATATAAAAAATTCATTTAAAATGTATAGTTGGAAAGATAATGGTTACCAAATGTAATACATAACTATGTTCCCACATAAGAGAAAATAAGTGGGATGATAAAACATGGAAATGGAAGACAAATATAACTATAATTTTTTGATAAAGATTTACATAGAAAATTTTTAGGAGAAAGTCAATAATCACAAAGACATAAATCTGCAACGATCATAGGGGTCATTTGATTCATCATAAATTAAGGTACTAAGATAACATTTTTCTTTGAAGGTCCTTTTTCATAAATTTCAAGAACTTTCACATGAAGATATACTTACATGAATTTATTCCTTTTCATATGTAGAATCTCACCATTTGGTTCTGCCTTGCTCGATTTCCATATCATCTCTTACTCTAAGAAATGAAGGTCAATTTTTCATTCCTGAAGTACTAATAGATCATGAGATTCATGATAATTCGTTTCACATTTCTTTAGTTACCATCAACATAAAGTGGTTAGAATATGTTATCCAATATGAATAAATCCTCATGTGGTGAGATAATACTACAATCTCACAAACATCAACCTGATGTTTAACTTAAATATTCCATAAATGGTTAACCTTATAACCCCTTAGAAAGATTAAAATAAAAAACATTATAAATAAGGTCATGAAATCATCATAACATTGATCCCATATATATAACAAAGTATCTCTTGGTTGTCACATTCAAAATATGTGAATACCCCATCGTATATTCTCATGAAACATGTTAATAACTTGAATTACCATAAATACATTTGGAAAACATGTATGCTTCCTTATTCAGAGTATTACTAGATATATTCTATAAATCCAAAAAGTTGTAAACTTCATCCACGTAAAAAATAGACTACCTTTTAAACAAATTCTTTATCAGTTATGAGGGTATAAATACTATCCATTTTACTTTATCCAAATCAATCATCTCTTTATCCAAGCTAAAGAAAATTATCTAAACATCTTAAACACATTAAGGGCTACCTTACCTTATTTCAAACTATCACCTTTCAATTAAATCACTTTTATATGTCTTAATCACCATTCAACATATACTTTTCAATCCTTAATGAAATTTTATACTAAAAATACTTATTTATTTCATGATTTATAAATCATAATCTCTTAATTCCAAAACATATACACTTCAATTATCCAACATTATTGTTAAACCATTTATTAGGATTCAACATCATATCCCTTATACTCATTTCCTAGAATATAAAATATGATTCATATCATGAGGTTCCTCAAACTCAATCCAAGAATGATTGTTATGTTTAATGTAAATAATATTGTAATAACATCCCTTACCTTTCACATGTCGTTTGTGGTGTCTTTATCTTCAGCGGTATAACCAATACTCATGGACCTTCCTAATTCTCTTCATAAGATTTCCACTTAATAAATCTATTTTCATCATGCCCATACTTTACACATATAAAACATTCAATGTTAACCTTGTTTTTTCTAGTTCCAACTATTGAATAAAATCAAAATTCATAGGGTGAGAAACACTTATCATAAAAAAACACATAATCATGAAACATTACTTATATGATGTATAAATATTGACACCTACTTCTTTAATCTATGACGCCTTATATTTTTCCTAGGTTATTAAACATAATATTCTATTTAAATACTTTATAATAGTTCATAAAGAGTTTTTCAATTCCCAAATCATATCCCCAGGAGTGTCAAACAAGGTGTGCTGTAAGGCCTGTTGTCATGTACCAGGTTACGCTCGAGTTAGTCCCGAGGCACCATGTCAGTGTTGTTACTCCTAGGTATATCTATTCTAGAACTACATCCACATTTAGTATCTCAGAAGGTATTTATTTCTAGGAAACCACTTTCTCTTCCCTTTACCAAAACTCTAGTATATTTTTTTATACTTTCCCTTATCCTTAGGCTTGTCCATAGAGACATCATAATACATATCCTTAGAAATATCCCTAGCGATATCACTAATGTTTTATCATTTTATTTTATAATGTTTGACTAACCTTTCCTTTGATACCAAATATAGTAACCTAGGGTTAAAATACATGGATATTATATCATTTTAGATGAATATTCACTATATTAAAAAAAATACATGAATGATGACTGTAATAGTTTAGTGTATTTGGAAACTTCTAACACATTCTTTAAGTTTGGTAAAATATCTTCAACATCTTCCTTTAATATATTTCTCTTTAGTACTCCAACTTAAAAACTTTCTTCACAACCTAGGTAATATAACTCTTTAATGCTTTTGGTTTGGGTATTAAACCTATAAAGATTCCCATTTGGTGCTGCTTCATTGGTAATATGGCCCTTTGAAGGGTGAGGCATGGTTTCAATGCTTACACTATATAAAAGGCCCATTGCATATATGGTAGGGGATTATATGAGGAAGTGACCCATTTGAAGGTTTGGTATCATGTGTCTGTCATGATATCCACTAACATATTATCCCATGTGAGTCATTATTGGTGTGAGAAACAAGAGGAAGAAGTAAATTTGAAGATCAAATGGTCCACATTGTTTTCTGGTGGACGCGGTGCTGAAACCTAATGGGTGTGGGATGGGAATTTCAGTGTGAATGTATCCTCTTTTTTTTCAATAACTGAGATAGTCACATTAGATGATCTATCTAGATACATTTGGGGATGAGGTAAATAGGAGAAAGAGTTCCACCTCCCAGGAGAAATTATAGGGGCTTACTCCATTAAGGATGCCCTTAAAATTGGTTCTTGTGGGAGGATATCAAACCATGTCGAAGGGAAAGTAATATGTTATCCTCACCCTCCCAACCTAGAAAGGACATGATGATGTGACTGATGATATGATCATACATTTCAGAAATCTTTGGAATATGCCTTGTGTTGATTCCATTGGAATGGTTTGTGGAGGGTCCAATATTGAGGCCAATGGGACGATGGAAGTGAATGATGGGACATAGATCTTATAACACCCTAGGTAGTCTGGTTTGGAAAAACATGTTCTTATACAGGATGGGGTTCCCTTTGCATATCATGTTGTTATGTTGGTGAGGGTACTATCCACGTAGCATGGTGCTACGTGGACCTGGGGTCTACTCAAATAAAATATTGCTACGTGGGGCCATGTTCCTCTCATGTATCACTTTGCTTCACGAGGCATGGTTCTTCCTGTGTATCATTTTTCTATGTGGGTCATTGGTCCGAAAAGGTTCCATCCTTTTATTCCCTACATAATGGTGTTTTCAAATTCATTTAAGTTCACATATTTTTAGATGTCATTTTATTTCACCCTTAATGTTATGTGGGGGGTTTTTACTATTGAGTAAAGAAGGATCTATGCTTTGAATCTCATCTGTGATTTCCTCCTACCATCTCCTATTTTCCCTCATACTCTCTTCCTCCTCCTATAATTACCCATGATTTCCATACATAGACATAACATCATTTTTGTTGAATATTTCATACATTAGACAAACACACACCCAAAGACCATATTATTTTAGTGTCATTTGAATCTTGGAACACAAACTTCTAGTCTAGTGAAATATATTAAATATTTCCCTTAATGGTCTTTCCCATTAGTACTTTTACCTAAAACCTTTCTTTATAACCTCTGGAAAATAAAACATTATAAAAGGCTGATCTTAGATTCTATGTAATAGTATATAAGGGAGATACATACTCATAATCATGAATAAAAGTGTATGAGAACATGAGAATAACATTAAAAGATCATACCCAACATATTAAAGATCATGTAAAAGAGTAATTTAATAAATAATAGAAGTTCATAAGACATGAATGTTGATGGAATCAAGATCATAATACATGAAATATTAACATAGTAATAATTCATGTAATTTTTGTCCAGCAGATAATCTTAGAATATCATATGTCAATGATACCTACCATGACATTCATAGTATGATAGGCTTGGGCTAATAAATTGTGTGCCTACATCAAGAGTGGGATGAACTCTCATGTACCAATTAGTTTTAGGATTAGGATGACCACCCATGTACCCTCTTTTGGAGGGCTTATTATGACCTCCCATGTACCCTCTTATGGTGGGATTAGGATGACCTCTCGTGTACCCTATTATGGCTGGATTAGGATGACCTCCCGTATACCCTTTGAGCTCATAGAAAATTTATCATTACCAAATGAATTGTAGAAATATATTGGTCTCACCTATCACTTACTTAAAACCATACATATGTGTATCACATGAATATAAACCAATCATAATATCATAAATCATAAAAAGAAATGGTTTTCATAAAAGTTTCGTTGTAGAATAACTCATTGAAATGTAACATAATTCTTAAACATCACTTCATAAAAACATATACCATTCATAGAAAGACTATGAATGGTACCATTTGATCATATCCTCAGTAAATTATAAGTAACATAAAAATAAGTCATCTTATATGGAAAATAATTTTGAAAGATATTTTAAAATCATTTCATGAGGAAAATATCCATTCCATTTTGAAAAATGTTTTTTATATTATAAAACATTTATCAAAAAGTTTATTTGAAAATAAACTTTAAAACATATAAAGTAATATTTGAAACTATTTTTAAAAAAAATTAAATCCATTTTCATGAAAATTATTAAAATATCATTTAAAACACTTTTCAAACATTTTTAGAAAACATTATTATGAAGAAACATAGATTTCCGAAAAGAAATACAATACCATTACATGAAGCATACAATATAATGAAAATAATGATATTTCTGATAAAAACAATTAAAAGTTAATTATATACACCTCATAAAATAATATTGGTGCATAACATACCAAGTGTCTCAAAGAAGCCAAATTGAGAAAAAATTACCTTACAAATTTGGTAATATTTGAACTGTAATACCCATGAAAGAGAGATCATCAAATAGATATGTATATAAACATAAATATTTGGATACAGATCATAGAATACATCAATATTTTATATATACCACACAAAGAAATGAGTGGTGAATATGGAATAAGTATCCTAGAAATATAAGTGAGGCTAGAAATCCCCTTACATTATGTCTTGACTCTCATCGTACTCATTGAAACCTCATTTATAAAAAAAGTTTATTATGTATATATTAAAAAAAACTTCTTCAATTATATCATACCATATAATATTTAATTATAACCTTATATTACCCATTTATTAACAACTCCATGTCAATGTTACATTTCACGTAATAACCATTTTTTTGCATGTGTTTTAATTTGTTGTATTTTTTGTCCTCTTACTTATACCATAATTTCTTAATCTCAAGAATTAAAAACATGATATAAAAATAATTTATATTTGGTATATATTTAATTATAATAATCTATAAAAGATATAAATATTAAATGGAATACACCGTTTATAGAGACGGTAGGTCATATATACGCATGAATGATGTTTCCATTTTTTTCATATTGAAAGAAATAAAGTAAATAAAATATATTTATATATATATATATAAAAATTACACTATCATTATTATTTTATATATATAATATATATTTACTAAACCCATCCTTAGTACATTCCATGTAATGTGTTAATGAATCACATCGCTCTGAGGAGGCGGTAGTCCACAAGTCCACAAACAAAGTTATTGTATTTACACATAATGGAAATCATGAAGGTAATTATTATATAATAATTCCAAAATCCTAATTACATAATAAATATAATATATATCATATAAAAACATAAATTACATCACTATTCCCATTCTTGAAATGTGGAAATACAAAATGAATGACATCAGTTCACGAAGCGGTAGTCCACTGTACACACAAACATTGATTGTGTATCCAATTTAATAGATGTGTGTAAATTTGGAGGTATTAACCTTCAAATTACAGCATATTAGTATATTTAATATACTGTGGTTTTAATATAAACTTGAAATAAAAAAAATTAATAGTTTTCAGTAATAAAAAAACATTTGTTGGTGAGCGTTACCTCTTCTCCAGGTTCCAACTTTTGATTTTCACAAAAGAAATACCCTTTTTGTATTTATTACTAAAGTAAGGATTATTGGATTAAGTAAGTTATGTTTTTAGGAGATTTGGATTGAGTTTTTATGATAGAAATAGGTTTTTAAGTGTGAAGAAAAGATAAGAAGAGGTACCTTTTTAGAAGAGAGTGGTGGTGTAGTATTAGAATTTCTCAAAAGATTGATTTATAATATATTCAATCTCAATCAAAATACCACCAAATGTATAATAATTTGAATATAATATATTATAAGGTATTAATATCACCAAACAATAGATTTTACACATGTTTTTATGTTATTTTAAACCTTATCATATTTATTAACCCTTAGTTAAGCCATTTTTATTTTAACATTGGTAAAAAAAATTCAATTTTAAGATAATCTAATTTTTACATATAAAGTGTCAACTAGACCATAAATGGCCAATTTATGATATTTTAGACCATATATCACCCCTTTTATCCTTATTTAATATTTTTATGATTTAAAATTAATTTAATATAATATTATTTTCATTAAATATCATTAGTGTCAATTTTCACACAATTCATTACTTTCACTTTAATAAAATAAATACATCAAGTTAACATCAATGAAATTCATTTAATACACCACTAATATTCCATATTCACCTATAAAATTCTTGGATAACCATAATTAATTTAAATTATATTTATTTTAATAGTTATAACATCATTTAATTAATTATTTGATTAATTGATTAATTACTCCATCATCACTAGGTAATTATTTATGGTAACTATTTCTCAATTAAAATTTAAAAATAAATTTCCATTATATAGATAAACCATTTAGATTTCGAAATTATATATATATATAGTCAATCATAACTTCTATTTAACCACATATTAAAAATATTATACTTATTAAAAGTAAAAGTGTGACATTTTGTCACTCTATTAGATTTTAATAATATCTAAGTCATTTTCATGGAAAACTATGAATTAAATAAATAAATTTCAAACATTAGGTGTTATGGTTAGAATCAAATTCATCCAATAAATTTTTTTCATGTGTGAAGGGTTTCGTTCGTGCGTAGTGGGGCGTGGGGGAAGTCATTGGCGGTGGCAATAATCACCATCCAACCCTGCAAATAAATGTGGTTTCATTCGCGGGTGTTGGAGGACCGCCTCTTCCCTCAAACAATTTACATCATGGATATGGTGTTATCCATAGGGGTATAATTCACAATCTATTCCCACAAATTAATGTGTTTTTTTCACAAGCATCGGTGGTGTGCCTTATTCCGCGAACGGTTTCTTTCTTGAGGAACTTTTCGAAGTGGCATAATACCATGCGAAGCAGCTGTCCGTCAAGTGATTTGTGCTTCACGGGATCAATCTATCCTTCATGGATTACTTTTTTGAACATTTTCATTCAACCATATTCTGGGTTTTACTTCTACCATTTTCTAAATTTGAATGATTTCTATTCTTGTTGTATTCATAATTTTCAGGACCCAAAAAATTCCCCCCTCAGAATGGGTTCTAATTAGGATGAAGACGAGGTTATTCTGATAAATAATTTTTTCTTGTTTCGAACGAGTTTGTCATTTGTAGGTGTACCCACAAGAGGGTACCATTCTTACAAATCGGGGGCCTTGCTCTTTTTTCTTCTACCATATTTATTAACGAAGTGATCACTCCACAGATTCTATGATCACTTTTGATTATATGTAGTGATTCCTTTGCGAACAAAATTTTTCTGAACTGATATCCTCTACCCAAAAATGGTAATTTAAATCACACTCATAGTGATGGGATGCTTCATTGATGTAAAGTTCCATGAACTATCACATCCTTGGTAAATTCTTCACGACCAGGAATCTCGTGAACCAGCACCTCATAGACTAAAGCTTCATGACCTATACCTCGTGAACAGATGGTTGTCGGGTTGGGACTTTGTGGACTGATGGTTTCACAGACATACGATGGGTGTCAAAAATTTCATAGTGTTTTTCAATTTCTTATGCATTTTTTTCATCCTTCTCCAAATAAATGTCACCTTTTTTTGATGATCTGTTGTAGTGATAAAATGACTCTTGGTTCCACCTCAACAACTTTGAATAGGAGAATAACGACCATGGCTGAGAACATTGATGACAATATTTGATATCACGTCATCATGTGGGAGGGTATTCTAAAGAACCGCCTTTCACCAAATTTTATAACCTACCCATTATCAAACCAATTATCACATTATAACTTCATATTTAAAGATAATGTTCCCCTTTTACTAGTTGATTGTAATCTCTCATCTTTTTATACCAATATGTATAGGGATCATTCCCAAGTGAACATTTCTACAATAGGGAAGATCATTTATAGTTCAGGTCAAGAAATTTTTTTTGTTCAAAATGGTTTTATGTGGAAAAAAATAAACCAACACATTCATGACCTATCCCTACAATCCACCCTTCAATATTATCCATCCATTTTCAAACTCTCATGAGGAAATCCCAACAGAGGGTGGGGATGTATGTGGGAATTGAAGTCTAGAGGGAGTTTCTCAGATCAATAGGCTTGGGCATTCTGGTCCCACCAAAACTGCATGTAATTCTCTAGACAGTTAAACGTTGTTGACTTATTCTTGGATATGTGGGCCTCTCAGTTTTCATCTTATTCCCCAAATGAGGTGCTTCCCAAATTAATTATCTATTAGTGTTTAAGCACCAAAACATTCAATTTATCACATGGTAATGCATATATCATCTTACTGGATGTCTATTAACTAGGGGAAATCCCCATTCTTGATTATATGTATGAAGAATTCCATCGTCCACCCAATACCTAGGAAACTAATGAACAAGTATCTATATTGGTGAGGGACCTACTAACAGCAACAAAGGAATTTTTTGGTCAGCCTCCCTACACCATATCACTTGTCCCATTCAATGATTGGATAAATTGTTTTCTATATGTTAGTGGTTGAAGGTCGAATTTAAGACGTAGCAGGACTCATCCAACTCAATAGGCATCAAGAATTCAGGGGTCGTATTATGCTATTCGCAAAGCGAGACAATATACTATTTGGGGATATAGAATCCATCCAACTATATCATTTGACTTCATATTGGTGGGTCACTTTTCCATGTTCCTAAGAGGATGGATCTTCCATCCTATGATTCGTACATCATTTCTAGAGTCTTCAACTTGATGACGGCGGCCAAACTGGTGGAGGGGAAACCAAAAAACTTATTTTTACCCTCCCTTGTTCATATTTATGAATTTTTGGGTCAAATACAGGGGGGAAGAACCATATATCTGTGTAGAATGACATTTCAATTCTTGTATGGATGGGTAGAAAAACATTTTTTATGCTACGAATAGCAGTATACCATAACAATTCCTCATTCTGCCTTTCTCCACATGTTACTTAATATTGTTGTTGTTCACCCAAAATCCTTGGGCATCCATGGAGTTTTAAAATTTTTGAGTGATTTTTTTTCACTTTAATTTCCTTACATACCCAACACCATTAGTAATGGTGGTTCATAATGGTCAAGGGACTCTGGAGGTGCACTGTTATATTATCTCTTTATGAGATGGAATTATGGCAATGTGGGTAGATGGAGTAGTTATACTTGAAAACTATACTCACTATATATTTGTGTAAAAATTGATATGCATGCAATTGGTTTCCTCTTTTCCCCCTCCCTGGATTCAAGAGTCGTACCCAATTATCTTGTTACAGCTATGGTTGATGGTGATTCATGAGGGTTCTGATAAGAAAAACATTTTTCCTCCCATGCTAGATTCAACTAACTTATTAGGGGAGAATTCCCAAATGAGGGTGGGGTACTATCCTGATAGAGTATTGGGGAAGTAAGTCTGACAGGTGCATAAACGATTATCCACTCCAGGTCCATTTCCTACTATGTTATTTCTACCCATATCCATAGGAGGAGACGTTATTCTCATCATCGTAGGAATTATGATGGAGATTCACATACAAGTCTATCTTTCGTATGGAGTGGTGCTGACCAAATACAATTGACTGATATTGTTGTAAAAGCTACCAAGGATTTTACAAGTGGTTCAGTATTGGTCATTCAAGTGATTGATTACATCCTTTTCTATTTTTCTTCTCATATTGTAGTACAAATAGAGATGTAGGAATTTCCCACATGGGTATCGCAATTTCGAGTGATCATGTCTATTGTAACTATAATCATGTACTATATACTTGTACTAGTGGTTGGATAGGTCCAGAGTCATGATTCCACCATCGAACATCAGGCTGTGCGAAAATGAGTTTGGTGCCAAATATACACAATTATCACAGAGACCCCTCTAGATGAAATGGATGACAAGGTAGACATCCTTCACCAACTTTTCCTAGTCTTAGGCGTAGGTGGGTTTTATTACTAGCACCTTGATATCCTTTTACTCTATATAGTCATTACTCAAGAAGACATAACTGATTGTGAATATGACCTTACGCAGTTTAATACTTCCCATCATCAAGCGGAAGACTTACGAGATACTATTTATGAGTTACACCACATGGTTTCTAGAGAAGTAAGGACTTATGATCATGTGGTTTCACAAAACATAGAGCTATAGTAATGTTAGGATCGTGTACCAAATTTAAAGGTGAAACTCTCATAAGTGAATAATAATTTGGAATCTAACAAGAATAATGGTAGAGATCTCAAGGGAATCATTAGAAATACGCCCTCAACAACTGAAACTAAATCTGGGGAAAGGGATACATTGGAACAGACCCTTAATTACTTGAATAAGGTGGTAGTCAAGTTTCTATCTAAACCAATCCAAGTATCATAGTAACCATTTTGGTTGCTTTTCATTATTATTCTTTTTTGTTGTGGTATCAAGGAGAGACTACAGTATGTGTATGCTCCTCCATTCACATTTAATAAATAAATGAACTCTTATTTTCCCATCCACTCTTATCATTTATTTTATCCTACAATTTCCATTAATCATAATTTTCATTGTGTATTGATAGATAATCCCTCAAATTACTTTAGTGGTTTTGTCAGCTGATATCAATCTCAATCACAATCTATGATTGTCAAAATGATCATGAAATGCTCTAATTGTTTCTTGAGTTGAGGTACTCAGTTAGCGTAGTTTTGATTGTTTCTTGGGTTACATGGAAAACCCAACAAACTTTGTGTATTTTCTGTTATTGCCCTAATTTTTTTTACAGGTCCACATTAATGCAGGCTTAGCGGGTGTAACATGGATTTTATCATAGGCCTCCCTTCGTGGGGTTTTTACCAAAATTGTTTTTCCCTTTTTAATTTTATTTTTGTAGCTCATTTTTTCTAAAACCATGAAAATAATATGTCTAATGAGTCCATACTCTATTTTTACACAGCATTCCCTTTGAATGTTTTCAACTAGGAGAGTATCGTGTCTCTTTTTTTTGAAAGATTAAAGTCTTGAAACCCAAAATAATGTAACTTATATTTTTTGTTGAATAGGTTTAACCATGAATTATGGGATTATGGCCCCAATAGAGCTTACTGGATGAGAATGCCACATCATTTTTCAAACATAAATGAGGGATTTTTCTTGACCCTAGTTTTGTGATTTCAGAATACAAGACATGATATGGGAAAAGTATGTGAGGAGTAACTATAATAATGGAATCCAAAATAATGTTTTTAGCATACAAATGTAGGAAAATAATCTCTTAAGAACAAATTTTTCTTTGGTTGATAGGCCTTTTGGTGGGAATTTTATGTAGAGACAATTGGGGAATATTGTGCATAGTTAAACAAAGGTGTCCTACTGGCACTGCTCTTCCATTTCTGATGGACAGGTAATTTGTAAAAATTTAGATTTCTCAAAACCATTAAGTGTTGATTCTAAAATCAATTATGTCTAAAAATTATGGGGAAATCTTTATCAGTGTTTGGCATGAATTAGAAACCACTCTTATGTGAATTAGATCCTATAAAGGAGGGATGGAGTATCATATAGTTTAACATCATTCAACTATGACATATAACATTTAGTTAATGTTTTATGGAAATAAAATTCAATGACTAATATTTAATTCCATATATCACTTATTGATGTATAAATAATTTATCCTTTTTAGGGTAATCTATCCAAAAATAGTCCATCATCTTCAAGAATGAAGTGGAAAGGTTATAAAATGTAATCTAGGGGTTCTTGAATCTGAGGATTGATGTGGGATAAAAATAGCATTAGGGCGTACGGAGAAAGGAAAATCCTCTCCTAAAGATTGATTTGTCTTCAATTGATAGGACTTTTGAGCATATCTTATACAGATCCAACTGGGGCATATTGTGCAAAGTCAAGATAGGTTTCATTGGGACACTGAACTTCCATTTCCAATGGTTAGGGAAGTTTTCGTCGATTCTTACTTCCCTAGGCATAGATTTTGGTTTATTAAAGGAACGATCATGAATTTAAAAGGAATATTCTATGCCTAAATTTTTAGAGAATGGGTTGAATTGTTTCCCTTACACAGGTCTGACCTTTACATAGGAAGCACTTTTCATTTTGGTTGGGCCTAATATATAGGGTTTGGGAGTCACTAAATGTATTTTCTAAATGATAATCAAGCCATGAATAGTTATATGAAGGATTCCCAACTCATTAATTGATCTCTTTCCTGGGAGGGGGCATTTTCCTTTGAATATGAGCTCAAGAATGAGGCGAGGTACATGCCCACCCCATGCAGAGCTAGCTCATGTATAGGAGAGTAAAGGAATTTTTTGGGGTGGATGGATCCTGATATATACTCTGTGTTTCTAAGTACCCTACAGGGGTAGGAATCTTTTCACGCATTGTTATGAGTATCATGCAGTTTATTTTCATATGAATAGGACACCGATCTTACAGTTTTAATGTCATGTAGTAAGGACAACATGGTTTGTTTCAGTTTTAGGTCCTACAGCTATGACTATTTTTCATGGAAACAATGAGTAACCAGAGGCTCATTGAGATGGGATATTTCTACAAGCCTCAAATGTGATAGGTGAAAAAAGTGTAAACCCTGATTCCATGGATTCTTAGATCAAGATAAATGATATGTGGAAAAAATTCCATTACAGATTATAGAGATATAAGAATCATATCCTGAGGATTCATTTTTCTTTGTTGGATAGGCTTTTTTTGTGGGAAACTTATGCAGAGCCGACTAAGGTATATTTTGCATAGTCAAGTAAAGGTTTCATCAGGACACTAACCCTCCATTTTTAATGGATATAGAAATATTATTTAGATATGATATTTCTTGGGGAATAGAGTATAATGAATATGATGAATGATTCTGGGTATTAAGAAAATTTCAGACCACAATTGGCTACAGAGTTTCAAAGTCTCTACATATAATTAACTCACATGTTGGGGGCCTCTTATTTATTTAATAGATTCCAAATTGGGAAACCCAAAATTTATAACTCCTTCATATATATTTTTTTGTATACGGGAGATGGATACAATTTCTCTTTATTTACCTCATTTCTTGGACTTAGATACAAGGCATAGTTTTCACTAAATATCTCATAAGAACGAGAATCAAGAAACACGCAATACTTGAACTGGACCCCTACGTGGGTTTGAACCATAAACTAGGAGGGGGAATTTTTTTCTTATGATTGTTTTGATATTTTTTTTGCATAGGACATGATGTTTAAGTATCAATGCATATTGTGTGTGAACATGAATCAAGTCATGTATAGTTCTGGAACCCTTCGTAGTTTAACATCATTTTGTGAGGATGAATATGACTCAACATGAAAGAGGGGGAATTTTGTGGTTGGGCCCAAGAAAAAAAATATGATAATTAATAAGTATTTTTTGATGACAGGAATCAAGCCACATATAGTTCTAAATTCACTTCCCTACACTGATCTAACTCATGTATAGGGAGAGGTCACTTTTCATGAAATAGATCTATAAATAGGACCTAATTTGTATCCCCTTGTATAAAATTTATCTATATTCAGTGGATGGAGAAATTTATGTATTTCATGGATGGGCCCAAGACATATGGTCTGGGAATCACTACATATCTCTGTTAATTGGGAATCAAACCACACATAGTTCTTGATTAATATCTCCCTGTGTAGGTATGATCCATACATAGTGAGGGAAGATTTTTTTACTCATGGGGTGGATGGACTAGGATATAAAATCTAGACATCACTACATATCATATGATAATAGGATTCAAGCCACACATAGTTCTTAAATATGGAATGTTAGGTGACCGATGTTGAGGGTGATGTCCTCTTGGGTGAGAAGACTATGGTGTTGTGATGTTTAACGTCAGACAATGAGGACATTAATGTCTCGTAGTTTATTGTCTTACAACGTGGATGATGTACCATGCAGTTTAACATCATGCGATATGGATTATTGGGTCCTTTCATTATGAGAAGGATTATTTTTCTAATGAGCTAGAAACATAATCCCTATGTGAAAAATTTCTTGAGGCCAATGGCTTATATGAAAATCATCTTATGAATGGAGGGAAATTTTAGGATGGGCCTAACTCAAGAGGTATATGTGTCACTATGTATCCTTCAAGGGAAGGAATCAATCCACATATAGTTATTGATAAAGAGACCCCTATGTAGATCTAACTATCATGTAGGGATATGGTCATTTTACCTTACTCTCACATATATCTAACTCTCATTAGGAAGATCTTTGATTGAAAGGATGCTTCCCATGTAGTTTATCATTATGTGGTGTGGAAATTGGTGTCATCTAGTTTTGGTCATATGGCTAGGACCATATGTTTTTAGTTTATCATTGTGTGATGATGATATTGGTGTCTTGTAGTTTTGGGACATATGGATAGGACCATATGTTATGCATTTTATCATCATTCTATGAGGACATTAAATCATAGTTTAAGGTCATAGAGTTTAAACTAATGGGTGATCACTCCAAAGAGGATATGTGTAATGTGGTGGTGTGAAAAATTTGGAATGACGAGGACCAAAAAATGCCCATGTACGACATACGCATTCCGGAGGAGGTTTTCATATAGTTTAAATTCATGATACTTGGACTTGGAGTGAATAGTTTAAGGTCATGTTGCCTATACCATATTTTTCTTAGTTCAAGATCATAGAATTTGGACTATGGAGTTCATAGTTAATGTTAAGCGAGTTTAGACCATGGATTCCTTGAATGAATATATGTAACATGTAAAATTGAAAGACCTAACCTGAATGAGGTCTAAGGAAGCCCTAGCATCACACCACAAATTTCTGAGGAGAATTTTGAGATTATTCCTATACTCCCCTATATAGAAAAAATATAAGAAATACCGAAAGTGAATGAGTACCAAGTAGGCCTTGTATAACATAAGTGGGGACTTAGGGTCAACTATGGTTAATGGATTTTCAGCTATTCTCGTAGATGGAAAGTCTGGGTTTCACTGCGTATATTTCAAGGGAAGGAATCAATCCATATGTAGTTTTAAAATATGGAATGGTAAATGATTGATACTAAGGGACATGTCTTTTCAGGTGAGAACATTATGGTGTTGTGCATTTAATCATTTTTCGGATAGGATGATGGATGTTACACTGTTTAACATCACGCAATTGGGATGCCGGTATGTACCTTTTAAAGTCCTTCAGAATTGATCTTTAATTATATGCATTTTAACATCATGGATCAAAGATGCTAGTGATATTCATTTTAAAGTCATATTACTAGGACTAAGTGTAGAGACCCAAAGCTTGACGTACATAGACATTAAATTACTTTTTTGGAATAATTAATAGATAACAAAAACCAACACTCAAGGACCGTAACAGTTTAGTGTCTTTGGAAAGTCGGAACATAATCTTCTAATCATGGTGAAAGATCTTCAACATCTCCCATAAAGATCTTACCCTTTTGTTTCTTACCTAAAACCTTTATTTATATCCTGGGGAAAAGAGAACATAAAAAGGTATAGCTAAAATGCTCAGTAAGGGTAAACATAGAGAACATAAAACAATCTATAAACATTTGAATGCAAAAACATGAACATAAAATTTAAACATCAAAATCATGAGCAAAGACATAAATGTTGGAATTACTAAGGCATATATCATAAAGGAACATCAATCATAATAAAATTGCATGGGAAAAAAACATGTAATTGTGGAAACCATTAAGAACATGATAGTATTTCCATAGTATCCAAGTCATTGCTGCTAAGACCATCTTAGTGGACAAAGTCCCATTCTGAATCGAGTTCACTCCTCGTTCCAGTCATGTATCACTGAACCAGATTAACTTACCATTCCAAAAATTTCTATATGATGAGATATAAATCTCTACCCAATTCATTGGAGGGAGATATAGGTCCCACCCATATCATAATTAAATCATTATTACGTGTTCCACAACATAAACATAAATCATTCATTATAACCCAAAGAATAAAATGGGTTTCATAAACATCATCCCATCATAACATAATCCATATAAAAAATGGATATAATTTCATCATAAAAAATTGAAAACATGTAAATAATAGAGACATTATACTTTAAACATAATCATACTAAATAATTTCATCTTAGATGGAAAATAATCTTGAAAAAACACATGAAATTAATTCTTGAGGAAAATATCCTTTCTTCTTCAAAATCATTTTATTTTCACAAAATTCCATGAAGTTTTAAAAGAAAATAATTTTGTAGAAAATAATAATGAAATATTGTGGAGGAATATTCATTAAAATAAGGCTTTATGAAACCTTAAAAATCTATTTGTGTCATATAAGTTAAAAAATATTTTCCTCCTACTTTTGTCGGAAAAGTCAAAAATTTCCTCGTATGGTAAACAAAAGAAAGATTCCTTCCATAACACAATGTAAAAGTCAAATAGGGGTAAACATGACATTAAACATACATGGATTAATATTAAACACTTTATGAAAAACATTTTTATAGAGATGGATGAAAAATATAACCCCAGTAAATACTTACGTATAAGAAATCCTGGATAAAAATGAGATTTACAAAATTATCCCTTACCTTATGTCTGATATGCTTCGTATGTATCCAAACTGTAGAGACCCGTAGCTTGACGTACATGGACATTAAATTACTTTTGCGGAATACTTAGTACATAACAAAAACAGACACACAAGGACCGTAATAGTTTAGTGTCTTTGCAAACTTGGAATGCAATCTTCTAATCATGGTGAAAGATCTTCAACATCTCCCATAAGATCTTCCCCTTTTTATTTTCTTACCTCAAAACTCTCTTTAAATCCTAGGGAAGAGAAAACATATAAAGGGTGAACTCAAATGCTCAGTAAGGGTAAAAAAAAGAAATATCAATCACATCATACACATAAGAACATAACTTTTGGAAATGTTAACCTGTAAAAGAGATCATAATTTCATAACATGGGATAAATCATAGTAGTGAAATGAAATCCCAATAATCATAACGTAAAACATGAAACATTGTGTCATACACACATAATCATAGAGAATCATTTCTTATTAGTCAAGACTCATTGCCAAGACTATCTTAGTGGACAAAGTCCATTTCTGAACCGAGTTCACTCCTCGTTTCAGTCCTGTTTCACTGAACCGGTTTAACCTGCCATTCCAGACATGTCTATCTCATGAGATATAAAATCTTTACCCAATTCATTGGAGGGAGATAAAGGTCCCCCCATCTCATAATTATACCATTCTTATGTGTGCCACAAAAAATCATACATCATTACATAACCCATGTAATAAAAATGGGATTCTTAAACATCATGACATCATAAAACAATTCATATAAGATAAAGGAATTCATAAAAATAATTCCATCACAACATAATAAAATCAATGTAATAATAGGGATAGAAACAGAACCCTATATTATCTTAGATGGAAAATAATTTTGATAAAACACTTGAACTCCATTTTTGAGGAAAATATCCTTTCTACTTCAAAAACAATTTTCCTTTCTTAACATGTCATAAAAATTTAAACTAAAAGAAGTTGAGTAAAAATAAACTTGAGAACTTTTAAATTAATCTTCTTGGAAATAAATTTTTAAAAATCCATTCATGCCGTATAAGTTAAAAAAACATTCTTCTCGTACTTTTGTCGGAAAAGTCAAAAAGTACCTCGTACGAAAAATGACATAAGATTCCTTTCATATATTTTACTAAAAACTCACCGAAGAGAAAAATTGGATTTAAAAAATTTTAGGTGGATGGAAACAATATTACATATCAATGAAACATGGATGTGGATGATAAAATACACCCTAGTAAATACCAAAGTATAAACAATCTCGGATAAAATGAGATTGTGATATTTTCCCTTACCTTAGGTCTGATTTGCTTCGTAAGTGTCCGAACCTCCTATATAATGATTTAAATAATGTTATTGACTTATTCCAGAATAATAATTATTTTTATTATATCATATATGGTCATATTCCTATCTTCTTGTTAGTAAAATTTCATTACTACTTGTTATTCGGGTGTTTATTACTTTTTGTTCTTATGCGTGTTTTGTTGAATAAATTCTTATTTTTCTTTTTAGGTTATAGATAACTCATTTCCAGAATGGTATTAGTGTAATATATATCATATCAATTCATTAAATTCATTTATATAATCATTATTCAATGAAGATCATGTATAACGAGTCGCATCACATCGTGGAGACGGTATTCCGTACGTACGCACGAGCGATGATATCGTTCCCATGATCGTGGAATTGTATTGGAGTGTATATATACTATTTCACAATCCATATCTCTTTACAATAATCATATATTGTCATTATTTACACCATTATAGCCATCCATGTAAGGTGGTGGTGGAAAATAGATTACACCACGGCGTGGAGACGGTATTCCGTACGTACGCACGCGCGGTGATTTCGTTTTTCGTAGGATGGATATATGGTAAAAATGGGCTTGTTTAATACTTATAATAACATATCAGTATATGAGTGATACTGATTCTATTACTTTATAATGAAACAACTAAAGAAGAAGAAGTGGAAGAAGAAATAAAGATGAAAGAATCGGTAATAGACATTACCTCTTCTTCGAAGTGCTTCTTTGAGACCTCCTTTTAGGGCACTAAAATTGGTCTTTGAAGAAGACCAGGACCTCTAGGATGTTTCTAGTGAAGTGGAGAAGAGATATTGGCAGGGTTCGGCCGAGCTTGAAGGCTCAAAGTAGTGTGAGGAAGAGAGGGAGGAGGTTCCCTTTTATAAGGGATGAGAGGGGCACCTTTGGAATAACAAAAAATATTATTTTATTATAAAGTCAAATTCGGTTTTTAATAGCTCCAAATTGATATATTTCGAAGATAAGGTGTTTATGGGTTAAAATTGTCTCATCCAATAGAATTTAGACAAGTTTAGGTATCAATTTTAACCTTATCATTTAGATTTAACTTTAATTTAGATAATTTAACTTTTACCGTGTCTTCTTGTTTTCTTACACTATAAGGTTAATAAACTTACTATATCAAGCCAAACTAACCCAAAGTTTTTTATTATTAATATATATAACCTTATATAAGTCATTTCGACAAACCGTAGATTTTTAGGAATAAAATAACAATTAATAATATAATATTTGTTTTAAAAACTATTTTATGTCAATTTTGATACTATTTAGTAATTGATTTTTTTAAAACTCATAACAGAAGTATTAGTTCTAAAAAAATTAATTAAATCAATACTAACATGTCATATTAACCTATAAAATTAGTGTAATTCATAAAAAGTCTCAAATTACATTTATTTGGGTATTTATAACATCAATTATGTCAATATGTTATTAATAAGATAATTACTGCATCATCGTTGTGTCATAAATAAATTAAATTATTTAATGTATAAAAATTACAAATAAAATACCATTAAGTAGGAAATTCTCTTAGATTTATAATGAATATTTATAGTTGAATTTATCTTTTGTATAACCCCATATTAAAAATGATTTACTTATTAAACTTTGATTTTAACTATTTTAACCCTTCTTTAAATAAATTAATAATAAATGTCCTAATCTAATCCAAGTGGGCCTAAATGGTCATATTTTATTCCTAAGGTTGTTTTCGGTTGAATTACACTTATCCAATAGAATTAGTACATGTGTTAGGATTATAATAATATCATTTTTACCCTTAATTACCCTTTTTATTTTTAACTGTGGTAAATAAAAGTAAAAAGTTACTATTCACCAAAACTTATTTTCATCTCATTGAACCACATTTTAGTCCTTGATATTAACCATGTCTCTCGGATTTTTGAAATTCTACTCACAGAAGCAGTAAAATTATGTATTATGAAAAATTCAGTTTTTTTAACAACCACCTAGTGGTTTCACTATTCATCAAAAAATAAAAGTTTCTAGAAAAATACCAAAAATTAGGCCTAAGCTATGTTTGATATTATGAATTCAGAAATGATGTTTATTTTACCAAATTCAATACATATCAGTTACATTAACTAATTTTTAAATTAATTCTTGTCGTCAAAACAAATAGCGTGTTTTTAAAAGATAATAACTATCAAAAGATTGACACTTGTTTATGTCTGGTTTAAATGTGAAATTACATCTAATGAACAACATTGTATTAAATTGTTAAAATATATTCTAAATATACATTAAAACCACTCAAATTCATAATTTATCACTATTAATTATTTCGATTAAAAAAGTTGTTTTAAATTAAAATTTAATAATTTTCACTATTCATCATAATATGAAAGTTATCCGAAAAGTACCAAAATTTCACCCTAAGCTAATTTCGATATTTTGAATCCAAAAATGAAGTCCATTTTGAAAAATAAAATTTAAAAAATTTCAAAAAGTGGTTATTACTATTCATAACGGCTAGTTTTAATAATATTTTAATAGCATATCGTTGTTTAGTGAAACTCGGAATTGCGTACAACGCAAGCTATTGAGGATGGTCACAATTGCATGTAATGTAAGGCAAGTCGGGGATGTGTGTTGTGCAATATCTTTTTAGTGTAGCGTACAACACAAGACATTAATGAAATTAAAAATAATATATATTTTTTTCATAAAATCTCGGGGTGTTACATTCTACCCCCCTTAAAATGAATTTCGCTCTCGAAATTCTTCGGGGTTATAAATGGTTTACTACTCAAAAGTTTCTTTAATAGAAACCCACATTGTAAAAAGGAATACAAAAACATGGCTTTAAAAATTAATGTATGAAATGTAACGGTTATCCAAATTAACTCATCACTCAGTTTCCACGTAGGAGAACATAGGTGAAAATATGGATATGGAAGAAAAATCTAACCATCAAGTTCTGATGGACAGTGGTAGAGAACATGGCTATGAAAAATCCAACAATCAAAAAGCCATAAATTTGTGACGATCTAAGGTACCATCTGATTCATCGGATATAAGGGCACTAGGACAACATTTTTGGTTTTCAAGATCATTTCCCTAAAGTTGAAGAATTTGAATTAGAATAAATACGTACTTTATTTTGGTACAATATCACTGTTGTTCTTCCTTGAACAATTTCCACTTAATATATTAAAGAAATGATGTTGAATTTTTTATTCGTGAAGTGTTAGCAGATCATGTGATAGAATGACGGGTCATTCCATCTGTCTCAAACAAAAGGTTAGAAAAAGTTATTAAATATACATAAGTCGATCTATAGTGAGATTAATCATATATGGTTCCTAAAATGGACTTATACTTTATATATCATACTTCTTAATATAATAAAACTAGTTTATACTAAACAGGTACTTCCTGTAGGCCAATGGTGGGTGATAAAGGCCAGTCGCACTTCGATTGTGGGTTTGATTCCCACAGCCTTGTCCGACGCGATGGGTTGTCGCTCGTCCCGCAGGTTGTCCTTTTTCTAAAACTACATTACTATAAAATCCCATAAATAATATTGAAAAAAGTTCTATCCGTAAACAATACTAACTTATGTCCATCATAATCATTTCCAATCTTTAGACTTATCCAAAATACTGATGTCCAATCTCATATTTTAGTGAAAACGATTACCAAAGAGTTCATATAACAAGCATGTTAATACCATCGTTGATCCCCGTATATCATGAGATATGTCTTGTTGGTCACATTCCAAACATTCTAATGCCTTAATCATGTATTCTCTTGAAAAATGAATACCCATTGAATCTTAGTGAAAACATGAATGCTGTAAAAAGTTAACTCTTTTCACATACCAAAACCTCAAACCATGATATAACTATTTCAATATATCAGTCATGAGCTCATGAATACTGTCAAATATTTCATTTTCTCCTTATTCCTTCATTATGCTCATATCATCTTTTTTCCAAAAATATCTCAATCACTTTTCATGGTTACCGGTACCATAAAATTATTGAAAACCACAATAGACCAATACATAAATATTCTAATATTCCACGATATGATATACAACATTATTTTGGAATCCCATTACATAAACACTTAATCCTTCCACCACATCATTTTCATATTCAACATCGCCAATAGTGATCGCATGTGAGTTCCCTTTGTCATTTGCCTTAAGTGGTTGCTCATGTCGATCATCACTAACCCTTGGATTAGGGAATTTATTAGCATAATGCCCCATTTCCTTGCACTTGAATCATTGAAGTGTTGGTGGTGTGTTCTCTATAGTCTTTTCTTTATTCACATCATTAGAAACCCTTTTTCCATTACTTCGACACTCAGCTGCTCGATGACCTTCTTTTCCACACTTAAAGCATTTTCTAGTCCCTTTAAGACAATCTCCACCATGCTTCTTTCCACACTTTGAGCATAAGGAAACATTCATCTTCTCTTCACCATTATTCTGAGATTTCTCCTTGAAATCCATCTTTCGTTTCTTGTCAAAACTATGAGATGGATAAGTAACACCAACTTCCATTTCTACCTTGATAGCATAATGCACAATTTCTTCATAGCTACTGAAGTCTCTTATATCCAATTCCCTTCGAAGATTTGGTTTTAAGCCACTGAAGAATTGATCAACTTTACTTGCAGGTTGGATGTTAAAGCCAGATGCATACCTTGCAAGCCTTGTAAAATTCGCCTCGTATACACCAATGGATTCATCAGCCTTTTGCTTTAGTTCAAGAAACTCCTTCTCCATCTTTGTTTGAAGAATATGAGGGAAGTACTTATTGAAAAATAATTTCTTTAACTCGTCCCATTACATGGACTCAATTTCATCTCTTGGCCTCGTATTATTGATAAGATTCCACCATTGATCATCTTCACCTTCCAAATGATATACTGCTAAGATGACATTATCATTTTCTGAACATTGAACAACTGAAAATATCTTTTTAGTGGTACTAATCCATTGTTCAGCAATAAGTGGATCTGAAGGCCCACTGAAAAAAGGTGGACGTTGCCTCATGAAGGACTCAATAGAATATTGTTCCCTTCTCTGCTCATTTGGAAGTCCATAATGATTCATAGCTTGTGTAAGTATAGCAATAAGATTTTTTACTCCATATACCATAACATTTGTTTGTTCAGGAGGACAATCATTGCATTTTCCATTGTATTGATCAACACGGTTCTTTCGGGTTCCATCCATCGTCTAAAACCCAAAAAGAATAGTGTGAGAGGCAAAAATCATGCTAGGGATAACAACATAATAAAGGGGGAGTACCTTCAATATATATCAACTTAGGTTTAATTCTAATATAATTACCGTAATTATAGGACAATAACCTATACTTATAATTAACCTTAGGGACATCCCTAGACATACCTTAGAAATATCTCTAGGGATCTCACTAAAGTTCTCACATCCTAGTTTCCAAAGGTTGACTAAACCTTTCCTCTGATACCAACTGTAGAGACTCGTAGCTTGACGTACATGGACATTACATTACTTTTGCAGAATACTTAATACATAACAAAAATAGACACACAAGGACCATAATAGTTTAGTGTCTTTGGAAACTTGGAACGTAATCTTCTAATCATGTTGAAAGATCTTCAACATCTCCCATAAGATCTTCCCCTTTTTGTTTTCTTACCTAAAACCTTTCTTTAAATCCTGGGGAAGAGAAAACATATAAAGGGTGAGCTCAAATACTCAGTAAGGGTAAACAAAATAAATATCAATCACATCATATACATAAGAACATAACTTTTGGAAATCTTAACCTGCAAAAGAGACCATAATTTCATAACATGGGATAAATCATAGTAGTAAAATGAACTCTCAATAATCATAACTTAAAAGATGAAACTTTGTGTCATACACACATAATCATAGAGAATCATTTCTTATTAGTCAAGACTCATTTCCAAGACTATCTTAGTGGACAAAGTCCATTTCTGAACCGAGTTCACTCCTCGTTTCAGTCATGTTTCACTGAACCGGTTTAACCTGCCGTTCCAGCCATGTCTATCTCATGAGATATAAAATATTTACCCAATGCATTGGAGGGAGATATAGGTCCCACCCATCTCATAATGATACCATTATTATGTGTGCCACAAAAAAATCATACATCATTGCATATCCCACGTAATAAAAATGGGATTCATAAACATTGTGACATCATAAAACAATTCATGTAAGATAAAGGAATTCATAAAAATAATTCCATCACAACATAATCAAATCAATGTAATAATAGGGATAGAAACAGAACCCTATATTATCTTATATGGAAAATAATTTTGATAAAACACTTGAACTCCATTCTTGAGGAAAATATCCTTTCTACTTCAAATTTCTTTTTCCTTTCTTAACATGTCATACAATTTTAAACTAAAAGAAGTTGATTAAAAATAAACATGAAAACTTTTAATGTAAGATTATTGGAAATAATGTTTTAAAAATCCATTCATGCCGTATAAGTTAAAAAAACATTATTCTCGTAATTTTGTCGGAAAAGTCAAAAAGTACCTCGTACGAAAAACGAAAAAAGATTCCTATCATATCTTTTACTAAAAACTCACCTAAGGGTAAAATTGGATTTAAAAAATTGTAGGTTGATGGAAACAATATTACATGTCGAGGAAACATGTACGTGGATGATAAAATACACCCCAGTAAATACCAAAGTATAAACAATCTCGGATAAAATGAGATTGTGATATTTTCCCTTACCTTAGGTCTGATTTGCTTCGTAAGTGTCTGAACCACCTGTATAATGATTTAAATAATGTTATTTACTTATTCCAGAATCATAATTATTTTTATGATATCATATATGGTCATATTCTTAGCTTCTTATTAGTAATATTTCATTACTACTTGTTATTCGGGTGTTTATTACTTTTTGTTCTTATGTGTGTTTTGTCATATAAATTCTTATTTTTCTTTTTAGGTTATAAAGACCTCATTTACATAATTGTATTAGGGTAATATATATCATATTAATTCATTCAATTCATTTATATAATCATTATGCAATGAAGATCATGTAGAACGAGTCGCATCACATCGTGGAGACGGTATTCCGTACGTACGCACGAGCGATGATATCGTTCCCATGATCGTGGAATTGTATTGGAGTGTATATATACTATTTCAGAATCAATATCACTTTAAAATAATCATATATATTCATTATTTACACCATTATACCCATCCAAGTAAGGTGGTGGTGGAAAATAGATTACCCCACGGCGTGGAGACGATATTTCGTACGTACGGACGCGCGGTGATTTCATTTTTCGTAGGATGGATAGATGGTGAAAATGGGGTTGTTTCATACTTATAATAAAATATCAGTATATTAGTGAGACTGATGTTATTACTTTATAATGAAACAACTATAGAAGAAGAAGTGGAAGAAGAAATAAAGATGAAAGAATCGGTAACAGACATTACCTCTTCTTTAAAGCACTTCTTTGAGACCTCATTTTAGGGAAATAAAATTGGTCTTTGAAGAATACCAGGACCTCTAGGATGTTTCTATGGAAGTGGAGAAGAGATATTGGTGGGGTTTGGCCGAGCATGAAGGCATAATGTGGTGTGAGGAAGAGAGGGAGGAGGTGCCCTTTTATAAGGGAGGAGAGGGGCACCTTTGGAATAACTAAAAATATTATTTTAGTATAAAGTAAAATTCGGTTTTAAATAGCTCCAAATTGATATATTTCGAATCTAAGGTGGGTATGGGTCGAAATAATCTCATCAAATAGAATTTAGACAAGTTTAGGTATCAATTTTAACCTTATCATTTAGATTTAACTTTAAGTTAGATAATTTAACTTTTACCGTGTCTTCTTGTTTTCTTACACTATAAGGTTAATAAACTTACTATATCAAGCAAAACGAACCCCAAGTTGTTTATTATTAATATATATAACCTTATCTAAGTCATTTGGCCAAACCTTATATTTTTAGGATGAAAATAACAATTAATAATATAATATTTTTAAAAAAATTATTTTATGTCAATTTTGACAATATTTAGTAATTGATTTTTTTGAAAATCATAACAGAATTATTAGTTCAAAAAAAGTTAATTAAATCAATACTAACATGTCATATTAACCTAAAAAGTAGTGTAATTCATAAAAAGTCTCAAATTACATTTATTTTGGTATTTATAACATCAATTATGTCAATATTTCATTAATAAGATAATTACTGCATCATCGTTGTGTCATAAATAAATTAAATTATTTAAAGTCTAAAAATTACAAATAAAATACCATTATGTAGGAAATATTTTTAGCTTTCTAAGGAATATTTATAGTCAAATTTATCTTATGTATAACCCCATATTAAAAATTATTTACTTATTAAACATTGATTTTAACTATTTTAACCCTTCATTAAATAAATTAATAATAAATGTCCTAATCTAATCCAACTGAGCCTAAATGGTCATATTTTATTCCTAAGGTTGTTTTTGGTCTAATTACACTTATCCAATAGAATTAGGACATGTGTTAGGGTTATAATAATATCATTTTTACCCTTAATTACCCTATTTACTTTTAACCGTGGTAAATAAAAGTAAAAAGTTACTATTCACCAAAAATTATTTTCATCTAATTGAACCACATTTTCGTCCTTGATATTAGCCGTGTCTCTCAGATTTTCGAAATTCTACTCACAGAAGCGGTAAAATTAAGTTTTATGAAAAATTCAGTTTTTTTAACTACCACTTAGTGGTTTCACTATTCATCAAAAAATGAAAGTTTCCATAAAAATACCAAAAATTATGCCTAAGATATATTTAATATTATGAATTCAAAAATGAGGTTTATTTTAACAAATTCAAAACATATCAATTACATTAACTAATTTAAAAATTAATTCTCATCGTCAAAACAAATAGCGTGTTTTTAAAAGATAATAACTATCAAAAGATTGACAATTGTTTATGTCTGGTTTAAATGTGAAATTACATCCAATGAACAACATTGTATTAAATTATAAAAATATATTCTAAATACACTTTAAAACCACTCAAATTAATAATTTATCATTATTAATTAGCTCGATTAAAAAAGTTGTTTTTAATTAAAATTTAATAATTTTCACTATTCATCAGAATATGAAAGTTATCCGAAAAGTACCAAAATTTCACCCTAAGCTAATTTTGAAATTCCAAATCCAAAAATGATGTCCATTTTGAAAAATAAAATTTACAAAATTTCAAAAATTGGTTATTACTATTCATAACAGAAGTTTTAATAATATTTTAATAGCATATCGTTGTTTAGTGAAACTCGGTATTGCGTACGACGCAAGCTATTGAGGAAGGTCACGATTATGTGTAATGTAAGGCATGTCAGGGATTCATGTTGTGCATGCTCCTTTTGGTGTAGCGTACAACACAAGACATTAATGAAATTAAAAAGAATATATTTTTTTCATAAAATCTCGGGGTGTTACACAAACCTCATGTATAATGATTTAAATAATTTCATTGACTTATTACATAATCATATTAATTGTTATTATATCATATATGGTTCACTTAAGACTTTATATTATCCATTATTTCATAAATTCCTTGATAAAGCAGCATTTTGGGTAAAATCGTTTCATTGATCATACGTGTTTCAACTTGTTGTTCTTGATATTATTACTTATATCCTGATTTACTTAATTCCAGAATGTAAAACGTTATTTATATATAATATATATTCATCATATAAATATATATGATAGATCTATAAATGGAATGAAATACATCGTTCATGGAGACGGTAGGTCGTATGTACTCATGGAAGTTGTTTTCGTTTCCTCATTGAATTGAATGGAATTAAGTAAATAAAACATATATGCACATAAATACAGTATCAATATTATGTAATATCTTTCATGATTATTTATTATATATACTTTATAATCATACTTGAATGGTTAATCATGGAAAATGAATCTCATCATGTTCGTGGAGACGGTAGTCCGTACGTACGCACGAGTGATGATATCATTTCCATAATTATAGAATAGAATTGGAGTGGATGATATAATATCTCAGAATCAGTATGATGTTATAATATCCATATATAGTTATTATTTACACCATTATACCCATCCAAGTAAGGTGGTGGTGGAAAAACAGATTACACCACGACGTTGAGAGGGTATTCCGTACGTACGCACGCGCGGTGATTTCATTTTCCATAGGATGGATAGAAGGTGAAATGGGGTTGTTTCATATTTATAATAACATATCATTATATTATTTATACTTATGTTATTAATTTATAATGAAACAACTAAATAATAAGATGTTGAAGAAGAAAGAAACTTGAAAGAATCGGTAGAAGTTATTACCTATTCTTCGACGCACCTCTTTTAAGCTTCCTCTTAAGGGACTAGAGTTGGTATTTTGAGAACACCAGAACCACAAGAATGTTTCTAGGGAAGTTGGGAAGATAAATTTTCAGATTTTTGCCGACCTTTAAGGCTCAAATTGTTGTTAAGAGGAGAGGGAGGAGGTGCGCTTATATAGGCTAGGAGAGGGGCACTTTTGGAAACCTTAAAAATATTAATTAATAATAAAATGAAACCCCTCTTAAAAACATCCAAAAAAGACTAAATTAAAATATTATATGATATAGGATTGTAATATCATCAACCAATAAAATTTAGACACGTTTTATGTTTATTTTAAACCTTATCAACTTGATTTATCATTATTTAATCTATTTAATTTTATTTGTGGTAATAAACTTCTAAATTTTAAGTTGTTATAAATACATACTTAAATGTTGTCAATTTCCAATAATTGTATACTTTATAACCTTGTAGAACATATAATTTTCAATTTTTAGTTTTTAAAAAGTTTTTTTTTATTTTTCAATAATTTCATAATATGTTATTTTTATAAAATATCAACAATGTCAATTTTGACACTATTCATTAATTGAATTTAAATAAAACCCACATAGAAGATATGTTCGAACCAAAATATATAATAGATTCGTAAAATTTTATATTCATAAAAAAAATTCATGGGGCACATTAATTTGTTCATATATTATTTATTTTAATATTTGTAAAACCATTTATTTGGTATATCTCTTAGTAAAATAATTACAGCAACATTTTTTATAATTATTTAATATACTTATTTATTGCATAAAAATTAAAAATAAAATCCTATTATGAATATAAATATAATACCTTTCATAATAATATTTTTACTTGAATTTATCATCTTAAAATCACAACATTTAAATTGTTATATTTAATAAATTATGGAGGTGACATCTTTGACATCATTTAAAATAAAATAATATAAATGTCCAAATCAGTTTTATAAGTCTCCAAATGGTACCCATATAGACCATGTATTCATATGGTATAGATATACTCAACAAATAATGTTTTTTTAAGTTTCTAGTCCTTTTGATAGGTATTGTTATTTTAATAAAAAAATATATTATTGATTTTTCACTAAATAAACAATTTCTACATCACTATTGTGTCACCATTAATGACAAATATTTAATCCCTAAAAATTATAAATAAATTCTCATGATGTATATAATTTTTTTAGCTTTCTGGAGACTATTTATATTCGAGGTTTTATGAATTTTATCACTAAATTAAAATTATTACACTTATAAGATATAAGAGAGTGACATGTTGTCACTTTCTTTGGTTTTAATAATAATTACATAATTTTCATGGTCAAAAGTCCTTGAAATGAATCTATTTCGACCCTTAGGTGATATGGGATGACTTTTATTCATCCAATATAATTTTGGAAGGTGTTAGGGTAATTTTATAATATTATATTTACTCTTAATTACCAAATTAACCTTTAACTATGGTAAATAAAATTTACCGTAGTTACTATTCATAATGCCTAAAAATAAAAAACATCTTATTAACATAATTTGGACCTACTGATTCCAAATATGGATTCCATTTTTCCAAATTCAAAACACAAAAGTTTCAGTATTTAATTTAAAATTAATCCCGCTATTGAGGAAACGGGTTTTAAAAGTTAAAACATTGAAAAGATTAAAATGTTTTTACTTATGAATTATGTTTAAAATTAATGCTAATGACTTAAATTATATTAAATGTTAAAAATATATTCTATTTATAATTTAAAACTATTCAATATTATAATTTAACCATATAAATTATCTCGATGAAAAAAGTTGTTTTTAATTTAAATTTATCGTATTTTAACTATTCATCAAAATAAGAAACTTATAAAAAAATATCAAAAATTTATCCAAAGTAAATTTTTATATCCTGATTCAAAATAAGAATTTTATTTTGTCAAATTTAACTTATAAACATGTCAGAAACAAAATTTAATGTGGTTGCGCCATCAAAAGGCGGCAAAACTGCATTTTTTGAAAAGTACTTATTTTACCCGAAAATTTTATTTTGTTATCATACCATGTTCTATAAAATTTTTAAGATGAATTATAATGTCAAAAAATTAAAAATTTAGTTACTACTATTCATAAAGACTAGTTCAAAATAATATTATTATAATATATCATTGTTTAGTGAAACATAGTATTGCGTACAACACAAGCTATTGAGGAAGGTTACTCTTGCGTACAACACAATCCAAGAATAGTGTTTGTGTATAATATAAGATAATACAGTGTTGTGTATAGAACAAGCTAATTTTGGTGTAGCGTACAACACAAGACATCAATGAAATTAAAAAGAATCTTTCCCATAAAATTTCGGTGTGTTACATTCTACCAACCTTAAAATGAATTTCGCCCTTCAAATTCGTCGGGTTTATAAATGGTTTACTACTTAAAAGTTTCTTTCATAGAAACCCACATCATAAAAAGGAATACTAAAACTTAATTTTAAAAACAAAAGTATGAAATTTAAGGATTACCCAAATTAATTCATCACTGGGTTTCCACATAGGAGAACATAGGATAAAATATGGATATGGAAGAAAAATCTAACCATAAAGTTTTGATGGAGAGTGGTAGAGAACATGGCAATGAAAAAGACAGCAATCATAAAGCCATAAATTTGTGATGATCTATGGTACCATCCGATTCATCAGATATGAGAGCACTAGGACAACATTTTTGGTTTTCAAGATCATTTCCCTAATGTTGAAGAATTTTTGAATTAAAAGAAATACTTACTTGCTTTTGGTACAAAATCACCGTTTCTCTTGCCTTGAAAAATTTCCACTTCATCTCTTAAAGAAATGAAGTTGAATTTTTCATTCGTGAAGTGTTAGCAGATCATGCGATAGAATGATAGGTCATTCTATCTGTCTCAAACAAAAGGTTATCAAAAGTTATTAAATATACATAAGTTCATCTATAGTGAGATTAATCATATATGGTTCCTATATATCATGCCACATAATAAATTAAAACTAATATCTACTAAC
This sequence comes from Viscum album, assembly GCA_963277665.1. Taxonomy (NCBI): domain Eukaryota; kingdom Viridiplantae; phylum Streptophyta; class Magnoliopsida; order Santalales; family Viscaceae; genus Viscum; species Viscum album. The sequence goes on along the minus strand of OY728143.1, from coordinate 1,702,426,456 downwards.
TTGGTACTTCCTGTAGGCCAGTTGTAGGCGATAAAAGCCTATCGCACTTCAGTTGTGGGTTCGATTCCCGCATCCTTGTCCGACACGATGGGTTGTCGCCCATCCTACGGGTTGTCCATTTTATAAAACTATATTATTATAACATTACAAAAATAATATCAAGAATTTCTAGCCTTAAACAATACTATCTGATGTCCAACATAATGCATTCCAACCTTTAGGATTATCAGAAATACTTCTGTCCAATCTCATAGTATAAAGAAAATGACTACTAGATATGTCATCTACCAAGCATGTGAATACCATCATTTATCCCCCATAATATATATCTTGTTGTTGGTCACATTCCAAATATGGGAATACCTTAATCATATATTCTCTTGAAAAATGAATACCCATTGAACTTTAGTGAAAACATGAATGCTGTCAAAAGTTAACTCTTTCCATATACCAAAATTCCAAAAATTCTATACACTCAAACCATGATATCACTTTGTCCTTATCTCAATCATGAGCTCATGAATACTACCAAACATATTATTTTCTTCTTATCCCTTCATTATGCGCATATCATCTACTTTCTAAAAATATCTGAATAACCTTTCATGGTTACTGGTACCATTCAACATATAATTTCAAATACTTTAGAAAAAACAACAGTGTAACAATCATTGGATGTGTCTTTATTCCATAGCACCATTACCTATACAACATAACTCTTTATAAACATAAATCATTCCACTACCTTCTTAAACCACTGACCGATCATGAACAATTCTTTCATCTCACATATCATTTGTAGTCTCTTCATCATCATCAATATAAACACTACCCATAGGACCATGATTATTCTCTTTATGAGACATTCCCTTAGGTCATTGGTTCTCATAATTCCCGTACACTCCACATTTAAAACATTAATCATTTTTGATGGCTTAGCAATATCATTATCCTTGTCCATGGTGTAAACTAAACCTTTTCCTTTGCAATTACTAGCTTTGTTTCCTTCTTTTCCACACCCAAAGAATCTTCCATTTCTTTTGAAACATTCTTTTGGATTCCTCTTCCCACATGATTTACATGAGAAAAATTGAACTTTCTTTCCCTTATGATCATCATGAAACTCCATCTTTATCTTATTATCTAAGTCAGGAAACTAACCAAAGTTGAGATTATTGATCATATTATGAGATTGCTGATTAGGAATAATAATGGTGTTTGGACTTCAAAATCCTATTTCATTTGGATTCTCATGAATAATAGCATTCCATTATCCATCACATCCTCCATTATTGTGAATCTTCCTGTTTCCATCCATTTTCTAAAACCCAAAAAGAATAGTGTGTGAGGAAAAAATCATGCTAGGAAAACACCATAATAAAGGGGGAGTACCTTAAATATCTAACATCATTCGTTTAATTCTAACATCGTTACCATAATTCTAGTACTATAACCTATACTTATACTTAACCTTAGAGACATCCCTAGACATACCTTAGAAATATCTCTAGGGATCTCACTAAAGTTTTCGCATCCTTGTTTCCAAAGGTTAACTAAACCTTTCCTCCGATACCAATTGTAGAGACACAAAGCTTTACGTACATAGACATTACATTACTTTTGCGGAATACTTAATATATAAAAAAAACCAACACCCAAGGACCGTAATAGTTTAGTGTCTTTGGAAACTCAGAACATAATCTTATAATCATGGTGAAAGATCTTCAACATCTCCCATAAAGATCTTCCCCTTTTGTTTTCTTACCTAAAACCATTCTTTATATCCTAGGGAAAAGAAAACATAAAAAGGGTGATCTCAAATTCTTAGTAAGGGTAAACATATAGAACAGAAAACAATCCATAAAAATTTGAATGAAAAAACTTGAACATAAAATCCAGACATCAAAATCTTGACCAAAGACATAAATCTTGGGAGTACTAAGACATATATCATAAAGGAACATCAATCATGATAAAATATCATGGGAATAAAACATGTAATTATGGAAACCATTAATCACATGATATGATTTCTATAGTATCCAAGGCATAGCTTCCAAGACCATCTTAGTGGACAAAGTCCCTTTCGGAATCTTGTTCACTCCTCGTTCCAGTCCTGTATCACTGAACCAGATTAACTTACCATTCCAGTCATTTATATCTCATGAGATATAAATCTTTACCCAGTTCATTGGAGGGAGATATAGGTCCCACCCATCTCATAATGAAATCATTCTTACATGTGACACAACATAAACATAAATCATTCATCATAACCCAAAGAATAAAATCGGTATCATAAACATCATCCCATTATAACATAATCTATATAAAAAAATGGATATCATTTCATCATAAAAAAAAGTCAAACCATGTAAATCATAGATACATTATACTTGAAACATAATCATACTAAATAATTTCATATTATATGGAAAATAATCTTGGCAAAACACTTGAAATTAATTCTTGAGGAAAATATCCTTTCTTTTTCAAAATCATTTTATTTTCACAAAATGCCATGAAAATTTAAAATAAAAGGATTTTGTTGAAAATAATCATGAAATATTGTGGAGGAATCTTCATGAAAATAATGTTTTATTAAACCGTAAAAATCCATTCGTTCCATATAAGTTAGAAAAACATTATCCTCGTACTTTTGTCAGAAAAGTCAAAAAGTTCCTTGTATGGTAAACAAAAGAAAGATTCCTTCCATAACACAATGTAAAAGAGGGGTAAACATGACTTTAAACATACATGGAAGAATATTAAACACTTTATGAAAATCATTTTTATGGACATGGATGAAAAATATAACCCCAGTAAATACTTACGTATAAGCAATCTCAGATAAAAATGAGATTTGGAAAATTATCCCTTACCTTATTTCTGATATGCTTGGTATGTATCTGAAAATCCAGTATAATGATTTAAATAATGTCATTGACTTATTACAGAATCATATTAAATTTTATTATATCATATATGGTTCACTTCTATCTTTATATTACCCATTTTTTTGTAAATTCCATGTTAAAGTAACGTTTTGGGTAAAATTGTTTCATTTATCGTACGTGTTTCAACTTCTTATTCTTGATATTATTACTTATATCCTGATTTAATTAATTCCAGAATGTAAAACATTATTTACATATAACATATATTCATCATATAAATATATATGATATATCGATAAATGGAATGAAATACACCATTCATAGAGACGGTAGGCCGTACGTACACATGAACGCTGTTTTCGTTTCCTTATTGAATTGAATGGAATTAAGTAAATGAAACATATATGTACATAAATACAGTATCATTATTATGTAATATCTTTCATGATTATTTATTATATATACTTTATAATCATACTTTAATGGTTAATCATTGAAAATGAATCTCATCACGTTTGTGGAGACGGTAGTCCGTACGTACGCACAAGCGATGATATCATTCCCATAATTATTGAATAGAATTGGAGTGGATGATATAATATCTTAGAATCATAATTATGTTATAATATCCATATATATTTATTCTTTACACCATTATACCCATCCAAGTAAGGTGGTGGTGGGAAAACATATTACACCACGGCGTGGAGACGGTATTCCGTACGTACGCATGTGCGGTCATTTTGTTTTCCGTAGGATGGATTGAAGGTGAAATGCGGTTTTTTCATATTTATAATAACATATAAGTATATTATTGATACTGATGTTATTAATTTATATTGAAACAACTAATGAATAATATGTTTAAGACGAAAGAAACATGAATGAATTGGTAGAAGAGATTACCTCTTCTTCCACGCACCTCTTTTAAGCTTCCTCTTAGGGGACTAGAGTTGGTCTTTTGAGAGGACCAGAACATCAATAATGTTTCTAGGGAAGTGGAGAAGAGAAATGGGCAGGGGTTTTCCGAGCTTGAAGGCTCAAAGTGTTATGAAGATGATAGGGAGGAGGTTCCCTTATATAGTAGAGGAGAGGGTCACTTTTGGAAACCTTGAAAATATTAATTCATAATATAATGAAACCCCACTTAAAAACCTCCAAAAAAGACTCAATTATAAGCTGAGATGAGATAGGATTTTAATCTCATCAACAATAAAATTTATACATGTTTTATGTTTATTTTAAACCTTATCAACTTGATTCATCATTATTTAATCTATTTAATTTTATTTGTGGTAATAAACATATAAATTTTAAATTGTTATAAATAAAACTTAAATGTTTTAAATTTCAATTAATTTGATAATTTATAACTATATAAACCATATAAATTTCAATTTTTAGTTTTTAAATATTTTTGTGATTTTTAAATAATTTAATAATATGTTATTGTTATAAAATATCAATAGTGTCAATTTTGACACTATTCGTTATTTGAATTTAAATAAAAACCAAAAAGAAGATAAGTTTGAACCAAAATATATAATATATTCCTAACATGTCATATTAATCAAAAAACTTACTGGGGAACAATAATTTGTTCATAAATTATTTATTTTAGTATTTTTAAAACCATTTATTTGGTATATCTCTTAATAAAATAATTACTACAACATTTTTTATAATTATTTAATATACTTATTTTTTCATAAAAATTAAAACTAAAATCCTATGATGAAGATAAATATAATACCTTTCATAATAATATTTTTACTTGAATTTATCATCTTAAAATTACAACATTTAAATTGTTATATTTATTAAATTATGAAGGTGACATCTTTGACACCATTTAAAATAAAATAATATAAATGACCTAATCAGTTTTATAAGGCTATAAATGGACCAAATAACAACCCTTGGATTCTTAGGTTATAGATATACTCGACGAATAATGTTTGGTCAAGTTTATGGTCCTTTTGATAGGTATTGTTATTTTAATAAAAACTATATTATTGATTTTTCACTAAATAAACAATTTCTGCATCACTATTGTGTCACCATTAATGACAATTATTTAATCCCAAAAAATTCTAAATAAATTCTCATGATGTAGATAATTTTTTTATGTTTCTGGAGACTATTTATATTTGAGGTTTGATGAATATTATCACTAAATTAAAATTATTACACTTATAAGATATAAGAGAGTGATAAGTTGTCACTTTCTTTGGTTTTAATAATAATTACATCATTTTCATGGTCAAAATTCCATGAAATGAATCTATTTCGACCCTTAGGTGATATGGGTCTAATTTGATTCATCCAATAGAATTTTATCAGGTGTTAGGTTAATTTTATAATATTATATTTACCCTTAATTACCCGATTTACCTTTAACTGTGGTAAATAAAATTTACCGTAGTTTCTATTCATAATGCCTAAAAATTAAAAATAGCTTATTAACATAATTTGGACCTACTGATTCCAAATATAGAATCCATGATTCGAAATTCAAAACACAAAATTTTCAGTATTTAATTTAAAATTAATCCCACTGTTGAGAAAACGAGTTTTAAAAGTTAAAATGTTGCAAAAGATTGAAATGTTTTTACTTATGAATTCAGTGTAAAATTAATGATAATGACTTAAATTATATTAAATGGTAAAAATATATTCTATTTATACTTTAAAACCATTAATTATTATAATTTAACCATATAAATTATCTTTATGAAAAAAGTTGTTTTTAATTAAAATTTAGCGTATTTTTACAATTCATCAAAATAAGAAACTTATCAAAAAATATCAAAAATTTATCCAAAGTAAATTTTTATATCCTGATTCAAAATAAGAATTTTATTTTTGTAAAATTTAACTTATAAACATGTAAAAAATAATTTTAATGTGGGTGCGCCATCAAAAGGTGGCAAAACCGCATTTTTTGAAAAATACTTATTTTAGCCAAAAATTTTATTTTGTTCTCATACCATGTTCTATAAAATGTTTAAGATGAATTATAATGCCATAAAATGAAAAATGTAGTTACTACTATATATAACGGCTAGTTCATAATAATATTATAACAATATATCGTTGTTTAGTGAAACTCAGTATTGCGTACGACACACATTATTGAGGAAGGTTGCTCTTGCATGCAACACAATCCAAGAATAGTGTTTGTGTATAATATAAGCTAATATGGTGTTGCGTATAGCAGAAGATAATTTTGGTGTGGCGTACAACACAAGACATCAATGAAATTAAAAAGAATATTTCTCATAAAATTTCTGGGTGTTACACTAAGTACCATATATTTTAACGTCATGTGATCATTACAAGTATGTATGTGATTACATGACATACTTCTTCAAGAAACTTTTATTGGTGGGATCTGTGGTGAGTTATCTGTATATCTAAATTAATGAATAATCTCTATTGGAGTAGACCTTATGTATTGCATAAGGTCCCTTCCATTTTACTTACAACTTCTGGGGTTTCATTCTGAGTATCATCAGAGTCCTGAGGACCAAAAACATCTCTTATTTGAGGAAAGATTAAAGTCAAACCTTTTTATTAAAGGCTCACATGATCTAGTTTTGGTAGACTTCCAAATTAATCATGTTTTTTTAATCTTTTCTCATCTAATAACTCCAATTCTTCTAGCCATTTTTGGGATATTTCATCTATGAATAATTGATCATAGATTGAAATATAGAGTTAGGTATATTGAACCTTGATGGATAGGACTACCTTTTCCCCATATACAAATGAGTATTAGCTTGATTTTGTGGTAGTGTGGTTTATGGTCCAGTAATCCCACAAGGCATGTTGAAGCTTTTCTGGAAAATATTTTTTATCCTTATCTACCATCTTCTAGAGTATATTTGATAGAGTCCTGTTGAAGACCTATATCATTCTATTAGCTTCTACATGGTGTCTAGATGAATGGTTGGAATTGATGTTGTACTCCTAATACAGTTTATCCAATTCTACAGAAAAGAAATTGGTTCCATTTTCTATAAATATTGTATAAGGGACAACAAATATGGTGATGATGTTGGATTTCATGAACCTAAAAATGTTCTTTTCCCTGACTTCATTGATGGGTATAAATTCATTCCACTTATAGAAGAAGACATTTTCAGTAAGAATGTACTTGAATTGCTTGGTCGTGATGGGAGGATATGGTCCCATGATGTCCATTCTTCATATGGAAAACGGACAAAATTATTTAGCTGTGTGAAGAAACTCCTAGGATTGGTGGTTGAAATTGGTGTGAACCTGATAGGAATGTAAATATTCGGTAAATTTAGTGTAGTCCTGCATTAAAGTGGTATAGTAGTACACAAACCTTCTAATTTGGAGGGAATTCTTAAGTACTGACTTGTGAGCATGACAAGCTCTAGTGTGAACTACCCTTATATTGGTAGTGGTCTCTTCTATATCAATACACATGAGAAGGACATTGTCCATGATCCTCTAATAGAGGACCTTTTGACAATTTGTTATGTCATATAGAACAAATTTAATTACTCATATTTAGTGTAACACCCGAGACTTTTATGTTATATAAATCATCAAAGGAATATTTTTCTACACACAACACTTGCTTGGCATGCTTTACACGAAATCACGATCTTCCTCGATAGCTTGCGTCGTACGCAATACCAAGTTTCACTAAACAATGATATGCTAATAAAATATTATTAAAACTAGCCGTTATGAATAGTAATAACAACTTTTTGAAATTTTATAAATTTTATTTTTCAAAATGGACTTCATTTTTGAATTCGGAATATCAAAATTATCCAAAGGTGAAATTTTGGTATTTTTCTGAAAACATTCAATTTTTGATGAATAGTGAAACCACTAAGTGGTAGTTAAAAAACTGAATTTTTCATAAAACATAATTTTACCGCTTATGTGAGTGTAATTTCAAAAATCTGAGAGACACAGTTGATGTCAGTAAGTAAAATTTGGTTCAATGAGATGAAAATAATTTTTGGTGAATAGTAACTTTTTACTTTTATTTACCACGGTTAAAAGTAAATAGGGTAATTAAGGGTAAAAATGATATTATTATTACCCTAACACATGTCCTAATTCTATTGGATAAGTGTAATTCGACCAAAAACAAACTTAGTAATAAAATATGACCATTTAGGCCCACTTGGATTAGATTAGGACATTTATTATTAATTTATTTAAAGAAGGGTTAAAATAGTTAAAATCAATGTTTAATAAGTAAATAATTTTTAATATAAGGTTATATATAAGATGAATTTAACTATAAATATTAATTAGAAAGCTATAAATATTTCATACATAATGGTATTTTATTTGTAATTTTTAGACATTAAATAATTTAATTTATGTATGACACAAATATGATGCAGTAATTATCTTATTAATGAAATATTTACATAATTGATGTTATAAATAACCAAATAAATGTAATTTGAGACTTTTTATGAATTACACTAATTTTATAGGTTAATATGACATTTTATTATTGATTTAATTAACTTTTTTTGAACTAATCGTTCTGTTATGATTTTCGAAAAATCAATTACTAAATAGTGTCAAAATTGACATAAAATAGTTTTTAAAACAAATATTCTATTATTAATTGTTATTTTATTCATAAAAATATAAGGTTTGGAAAAATGAATTATATAAGGTTATATATATTAATAATAAACAACTTGGGGTTCTTTTGGATTGTTATAGTAAGTTTATTAGCCTTATAGTGTAAGAACACAAGAAGAACCAGTAAAACTAAAATTATTTAACTTAATGTTAAATCTAAATGATAAGGTCAAAATAGGAACCTAAACTTGTCTAAATTATATTGGATGAGATTATTTCGACCCATACCCACCTTAGCTTTGAAATAAATCAATTTGGAGCTATTTAAAACTGAATTTGGCTTTATAATAAAATAATATTTTTATTTATTCCAAAGGTGCCCCTCTCCTCCCTTATAAAAGGGCACCTCCTCCCTCTCTTCCTCACACCACTTTGAGCCTTCAAGCTCGGCCAAACCCTGAAACCTTCTACTCTCCACTTCCCTAGAGACATCCTAGAGGTCCTGTTCTTCTTCAAAGACCAATTTTAGTGCCCTAAAAGGAGGTCTCAAAGAAGCACCTCAAGGAAGAGATAATGTCCGTTACCGATTCTTTCATATTTATTTCTTCTTCCACTTCTTCTTCTTTAGTTGTTTCATTATGAAGTATTAACATAAGTATCACTCATATACTTATATTTTATTATAAGAATGAAACAACTCTATTTCACCATCTATCCATCCTACGGAAAATGAAATCACCGCGCGTGCGTACGTACGGAATAGCGTCTCCACGCCATGGTGTAATCGACTTTCCACCACCACCTTACCTGGATGGGTATAATGGTGTAAATAATGGCTATATATGATTATTTTAAAGTGATATTGATTCTAAAATAGTATACATACACTCCAATCAAATTCCATGATCATGAGAATGATATCACCGCTCGTGCGTACGTACGGAATACCGTCTCCACGATGTGATGCGACTCGTTCTACAAGATCTTTATTGCATAATGATTATATAAATGAATTGAATGAATTAATATGATATATATTACACTACTAAAATTCTGTAAATGAGGTATCTATAACCTAAATATAAGAATAAGAATTTATTAGACAAAACACGCATAAGAACAAAAAGTAATAAACACCCGAATAACAAGTTGTAATGAAATATGACTAATAAGAAGCTACGAATATGACCATATATGATATCATAACAATAATTATGATTCTGGAATAAGTAAATAACATTATTTAAATTATTATACAGGAGGTTCGGACACTTACGAGGCAAATCGGACCTAAGGTAAGGGAAATATCACAATCTCATTTTTATCCGAGATTGTTTATACTTTGGCATTTACTTGGGTGTATTTTATCATCCACATCCATGTTTCCTCAATATTTAATATTATTTAGATCCACCTACAATTTTTTAAATCCAATTTTACCCTTCGGTGAGTTTTTAGTAAAGGATATGAAAGGAATCTTTTGTCGTTTTTCGTATAAGGTACTTTTTGACTTTTCCGAAAGAAGTACGAAGAATGTTTTTTTTAACTTATACGGCATGAATGGATTTTTAAAAAATTATTTCCAAGAAGATTCCTTTACAAGTTTTCAATTATATTTTTAATCAACTTCTTTTAGTTTATAATTGTACGACATGTTAAGAAGGGAAAAGTGTTTTTGAATCAGAAAGGATATTTTCCTCAAGAATGGAGTTCAAGTGTTTTATCAAAATTATTTTCGATCAAAGATAATAAAAGGTTCTGTTTTTATCCCTATTATTACATTTATTTGATTATGTTGTGATGGAATTATATTTTTAGGAATTCCTTTACCTTATATGAAATTTTTTATGATGTCACGATGTTTAAGATTCCCATTTTTATTACATGGTTTATGCTATGATGTATGGTTTTTTGATTTTGTGGAACACATAAGAATGGTATCATTATGAGATGGGTGGGACCTATATCTCACTCGAATGCATTGGGTAAAGATTTTATATCTCATGAGATAGACATGGCTGGAACGGCAGGATTAAACCGGTTTAGTGAAACAGGACTGAAACGAGGAGTGAACTCGGTTCAAAAGTGGACTTTTTCCACTAAGATAGTCTTGGAAATGAGTCTGGACGAACAAGAAATGATTCTCAATGACTATGTGTGTATGCCAAAAAGTTTCGTGTTTTAAGTTATGATTATTGGGATTACATTTCACTACTATGATTTATCCCATGTTATGAAATTATGATCTCTTTTGCAGGTTAAGATTTCCAAAAGTTATGTGCTTATGTATATGATGTGATTGATATTTCTTTTGTTTACTATTACTGATCATTTCAGCTCACCCTTTTGTATGTTTTATTTCCCCAGGTCAGGAAGAAGGTTTTTAAGTAGAAGATTCCAAAAAGGGACTCTAGATATGATGAAATAAATGGGAGGTAAAGTAGATGCTTTATGAACCAATTGTTTATGCTTTCTAGTTTCTAAAGACACTATACCTATACGGTCCTTTCATGGTTTTGTTATATGTTGTAATAATTGTGCTTTAATTTTGAAGTAATAACAATGTATGTAAAGTATGGGTCGTTACAGTTGGTATCAGAGGAAAGGTATAGTCAACCTTTGGAAACTAGGATGTGAAATCCTTAGTAAGAACCCTAAGGATAATTCTAAGCATAAAACACAATCTTAGTGTTTTATAACTGACCATGAATAACCTAGGATAAGACCTTAAGTTTGAAATTTTATTCTTGATTATGTGGTTTTCCTATTATAATTAGTATTTCTCGCACTATTCTTCTTGGTTTTAGTCAATGGCTGGAACCCGAAGGAACAGTGTTAATGCGGAATGCGACGGGAAATGAAATGATTGTCCCCCAGAGAAACCAAACATTATGGGAGCCAAAATGCAAAATCTTGTAGCCATGCTCGCACAACTTTCTCAAGCTATGAATCATGCGGGACTTCCAAACGAGCAAAGGAAGGAGAAAAATTCTGTTTAATCCTTCATGAGGCAGCGTCCACCTTCTTTCAGTGGGTCTACTGATCCATTAGTTGTTGAACAATGGATTAGTACTACTGAAAAGATATTTTCAGTTCTTCAATGTTCTGAACATGATAAAGTCATCCTAGCAGTGTATCATTTGGAAGGAGATGCTGATCAATGGTGGAATCTTATTAAGAATATGAGGCAGAGGGATGAAATTGAGTCCTTGGAATGGGATGAGTTCAAGAACATATTTTTCAATAAGTACTTCCCTCGTATTCTCCAAACAAAGATGGAGAAAGTGTTTCTTGAACTGAAGCAAAAGGTTGATGAATCTGTTGGTACTTATGAAGCAAATTTTACAAAACTTGCAAGGTACGCCTCTGGTATTATTATCTAACCTGAGAGTAAGATTGATCGATTCTTTAGTGGCTTAAAACCAAGTCTTCGAAGGGCGTTAGCCATAAGGGACTTCAATAGTTACGAGGAAATCGTTCGATGTGCTCTCAAAGTCGAGATGGAGATTAGAGTGACCCATCAGTCATATGGGTTTGATAAGAAGAGGAAAATGGAATTCAAAGGAAAATCTAAAGAGCACACTGAAAGGAAGATGAGCTTTCCCTTATGCTCAAAGTGTGGAAAGAAACATGGAGGGAGTTGTCATAAAGGGACAAGTAAATGTTTCAAATGTGGAAAGGAAGTTTATCGGGCATTTGAATGCCGTAATGATGGGAAGAAGATGTATAATGATGAAAACAAAATAAGGGATACACAGAATGACCCTACTACACTTCAATGTTTCAAGTGTAAGGAGATGGGTCATTATGCCAATCAATGCCCAAATCCAAGGGTTGATGATGATGGTCGACGTCAAAAAACTCTTAAGGCTAAAGACAAAGGAAAGTCACATGCAATTTCTATCAGCGATGTGGAGTACGATAACGATGTGGTGAAAGGTACACTTACCATCCACTCTAAAGTAGAAAATGTTTTATTTGATTCTGGATACACCCACTTTTTTTATTTCTGAAGAATTTTCTAAGGATATCACCGTATTACCTCAACAGTTAGATGTTGAGTTAGCTGTGACAACCCCTAATGGCACAACAGTCGCATCAAAAGTTTATAATTCTTCTCCGATTAAAGTTTGTGGGAAAGTGCTTCCTGCAAATCTTATGATCCTTCCTATAGTGGAATTTGATGTGATTCTTGGCATGGATTGGATTTCTCTACATGGAGCTCATATCAATTGCCAAAGAGGGTAAGTCACATTTCTTATTCCAGATCAATCTATGATCGTCTATCGATGCAAGGATGAACATTACCTTCCAGTGGGAATTTCTTCCATTTTATGGGTATTGATTCCACTAAATTAAGGTTATTTATCTCAAATGGTTGGTGAGAAACTCACGATTAAGAATATGCCCATTGTACGGGAGTTTGATGATGTCTTTCTGGAGGAATTACTGGGTCTTCCACCGAATCGTGAAGTTGAGTTTTCAATAGAACTCGTACCGGATGCTTTTCCTATTTCAAAGAAACCTTATAGAATAGCCCCAATTGAGTTGCAGGAAATGAAAAAGCAACTCTAAAAGAATCTTGATAAGGGGTTCATACGCCCTAGTGCGTCACCTTGGGGAGCACCTGTTCTGTTTGTTAAGAAGAAAGATGGATCAATGAGACTCTAAACTGATTATCGAGAACTTAACAAGATCACTATCAAGAAAAAATATCCTCTCCCACGCATTGATGACCTATTTGACCAACTATGGGGAGCTCAATACTTTTCCAAGATTGATCTTCTTTCAGGGTATCATCAATTAAGGGTCAAAAGGGAGGATATACCAAAGACGTCTTTCCGTACAAGGTATGGACACTATGAATTTATAGTGATGCCATTTGGTCTTACTAATTCCCCTGATATCTTCATGGATCTAATGAATATAGTCTTTAGAGACTATCTTGATCAATTTGTGGTAGTATTTATAGATGATATTCTTGTCTATTCAAAGAGAAAGGAAGAACATGAAGATCCCTTGAGAATTATATTGAAGACCCTGAGAAAGGAGAAGCTTTATGCCAAATTTACCAAGTGTGAATTTTGGCTTCAAAAATTTTCATTTTTGGGTCACATAATCTCAAAAGAGGGGATATCTGTGGATCCAGCAAAGATAGAGGTTATCAAAAGATGGTCGAGACCAACAATTGTAACTGAGATCCAAAGTTTTCCTGGTTTGGCTGGATATTATCGACGTTTTGTGAAAGATTTTTCATGATTATCTAATCCACTCACCAAGTTGACTCAGAAAGGAGTTAAGTTTGTTTGGATGGAGGAATGTGAAGAGAATTTCAAGGTGTTGAAAAGAAGGTTATCCAGTGCGCCTGTGCTCACACCACCTTGTAGTGGAGAAAGGTTTTTGATCTACAGTGATGCATCCAAGAATGTTTTGGGGTGTGTTCTTATGCAAAATGATATGGTGATAGCTTATGCCTCACGACAGTTGAAAATAAATGAGAAAAATTACCCAACTCATGATTTGGAGTTAGCTGCGGTAATCTTGGCATTAAATATTTGGAGGCATTACCTTTATGGTGAGAGGTGTGATATTTATACTGATCATAAAAGTTTCAAGTATATTTTCACACAAAAGGAGCTGAATATGCGCCAAAGAAGATGGTTGAAGATGATTAAGGATTACGAATGCTCAATTCATTACCACCCTGGGAAAGCAAACAAGGTGGGAGATGCATTAAGTCGACAAGACCATGCTAGTTTATCCATGATGAGGATCACAAAAGATCCAATATTTATGGATTTACTAACGATGGATCTTGGAATTATAATGAAAGGGGAAAATTGTATCTTTCTCAAATGAATGTTCAACCATCTATACATGTTAAGATTAAAGAGGCACAGAAAGAAGATGCCGAGTTACAAAAGAAGGTGAGAAATGTTCCTAAACTCAACCCTGATTTTGATGGGATAATAAAGTTCAGGAATCAGGTTTGTATTCCCCCCATCCCCGAATTAAAGAAGGAGCTGCAGGATGAGGCTCATAGTTCTTCATTCTCTATTCATCCTGGAAGCACGAAGATGTATACGGACCTGAAAGAGTACATCTGGTGGGATTGCATGAAAAGAGATGTTGCTGAATATGTCTCTCGATGCTTGGTTTGTCAGCAAGTTAAAGCTGAGAGACAGAAGTCTAAGGGGATGTTACAACCATTACCCATACCCAAATGGAAATGGGAAAACATCACTATGGACTTTGTCACTGGACTTCCTAAAACATCCAAAGGCAATAATGTTATCTGGGTCATAGTTGATCGTCTTACAAAGTCTGCACACTTCATCGCTATTAGAGAGAATTTCTCTCTGGATCAGCTTTCCAGGATATATGTAAAGGAAGTGGTAAGATTGCATGGAGTACCGCTTTCTATTATATCTGATCGGGATCCGAGGTTTACCTCAATGTTCTGGCGAAGTCTTCAGTATACTCTGGATACAGAGTTAAGTTTCAGCACTGCTTATCATCCTCAGACAGACGGTCAGTCTGAGAGAACAATTCAAACTCTAGAAGATATGTTCAGAGCTTGCTCTATGGATTTCAAATGTGGTTGGGATCAACACCTAAATTTGGTGGAATTTTCTTATAATAATAGCTTTCACTCCAATATTCAGATGGCTCCTAATGAAGCTCTCTATGGAAAGAAATGCAGGACTCCAACTTGCTGGGATGAAGTTGGGGAAAGAAAGCTATTAGGACCCAATCTCGTTGTTGAAATGGCAGAAAAGGTCATATCTATTCAACAACACATAAGAGTAGCTCAGAGTAGACAGAAAATTTATGTCAACAACCGAAGAAAAGACCTAGAGTTTGAAGTAGGTGATAAAGTGTTCTTACGAATATCTCCCTGGAAGAGGGTCAGGAGATTTGGAAAGAAGGGGAAGTTGAGCCCTAGATATATCAGTCCTTTCGAAATACTGGATCGTGTTGGGAAGGTAGCTTACCGATTGGCGCTTCCACCGAATCTCTCTCAAGTTCACGATGTGTTCCATGTATCTCTCCTGAGAAAGTACATACCTGATCCTTCACATGTACTCAGCTCAGAAGTTGTACCGCTGAGCAGGATCTTTCTTATGAAGAACAGTAGATAGAGATTCTTGATCATAGCGAAAACGTCTTATGAAACAAGACCACTCTATTGGTGAAAGTTTTATGGAGGAACCACCAATTAGAAGAAGCTGCATGGGAGCTTGAGGATATGATGAGGGAGAGGTATCCTCATCTGTTTGTTACAAAGTGACGAATTTCGAGGGTGAAATTCATTTTAAGGTGGGTAGAATGTAACACCCGAGACTTTTATGTTATATAAATCATCAAAGGAATCTTTTTCAACACACAACACTTGCTTGGCTTTCTTTACACGAAATCGCGACCTTCCTCGATAGCTTGCGTCGTACGCAATACCGAGTTTCACTAAACAATGATATGCTAATAATATATTATTAAAACTTTCCATTATAAATAGAAATAACCACTTTTTGAAATTTTATAAATTTTATTTTTCAAAATGGACTTCATTTTTTGATTCGAAATATCGAAATTATCCTAGGGTGAAATTTTGGTATTTTTCTGAAAACTTTCAATTTTTGATGAAGAGTGAAACCACTAAGTGGTAGTTAAAAAACTGAATTTTTCATAAAACTTAATTTTACCGCTTCTGTGAGTGGAATTTCAAAAATCCGGGAGACACGGTTGATGTCAATATGTAAAATGTGGTTCAATGAGATGAAAATAATTTTTGGTGAATAGTAACTTTTTACTTTTATTTAACACGGTTAAAAGTAAATAGGGTAATTAAGGGTAAAAATGATATTATTATTACCCTAACACATGTCCTAATTCTATTGGATAAGTGTAATTCGACCAAAAACAAACTTAGGAATAAAATATGACCATTTAGGCCCACTTGGATTAGATTAGGACATTTATTATTAATTTATTTAAAGAAGGGTTAAAATAGTTAAAATCAAAGTTTAATAAGTAAATAATTTTTAATATAAGGTTATATATAAGATAAATTGGACTATAAATATTAATTAGAAAGCTAAAAATATTTACTACATAATGGTATTTTATTTGTAATTTTTAGACATTAAATAATTTAATTTATTTATGACACAAATATGATGCAGTAAGTATCTTATTAATGAAATATTGACACAATTGATGTTATAGATACCCAAATAAATGTAATTTTAGACTTTTTATGAATTACACTAATTTTATAGGTTAATATGACATGTTATTATTGATTTAATTAACTTTGTTCTAACTAATCATTCTGTTATGATTTTGAAAAAAATAAATTACTAAATAATGTCAAAATTGACATAAAATAGTTTTTAAAACAAATATTATATTATTAATTGTTATCTTATTCCTAAAAACCTAAGGTTCAGAAAAATGACTAAGATAAGGTTATATATATTAATAATAAACAACTTGGGGTTCGTTTTGATTGTTATAGTAAGTTTATTAACCTTATAGTGTAAGAACACAAGAAGACGCGGTAAAAGTAAAATTATTTAACTTAATGTTAAATCTAAATGATAAGGTCAAAATAGGAACCTAAACCTGTCTAAATTCTATTGTATGAGAGGATTTCGACCCATCCCTACCTTAGCTTCGAAATAAATCAATTTTGAGCTATTTAAAACCGAATTTGGCTTTATAATAAAATAATATTTTTTGTTATTCCAAAGGTGCCCCTCTCCTCCCTTATAAAAGGGAACCTCCTCCCTCTATTCCTCACACCACTTTGAGCATTAAAGCTCGGCCAACCCCTGCCACTTTATCCTCTCCACTTCCCTAGAGACATCCTAGAGGTCTTGGTATTCTTCAAAGACCAATTTATTGCCCTAAAAGGAGGTCTCAAAGAAGCACTTCAAAGAAGAGGTAATGTCCGTTACCGATTCTTTCATCTTTATTTCTTCTTCCACTTCTTCTTCTTTAGTTGTTTCATTATGAGGTAATAACATCAGTATCACTCATATACTGATATGTTATTATAAGTATGAAACAGCCCTATTTCACCATCTACCCATCCTACGGAAAATGAAATCACCGCGCGTGCGTACGTACGGAATACCGTCTCCACGCCGTGGTGTAATCTACTTTCCACCACCACCTTACTTGGATGGGTATAATGGTGTAAATAATGACTATATATGATTATTGTAAAGTTATATTAATTCTGAAATAGTATACATACACTCCAATACAATTCCATGATCATGGGAACGATATCATCGCTCGTGCGTACGTACGGAATACCGTCTCCACAATGTGATGCGACTCGTTCTACATGATCTTCAATGCATAATGATTATATAAATGAATTGAATGATGAATATGATATATATTACACTAATAAAATTCTGGAAATGAGGTATCTATAACCTAAAGAGAAGAATAAAAATTTATTCGACAAAACACACATAAGAAGAAAAAGTAATAAACACTCGAATAACAAGTTGTAATGAAATATTACTAATAACAAGCTAAGAATATGACCATATATGTTATCATAACAATAATTATGATTCTAGAGTAAGTCAATAACATTACTTAAATCATTATACAGGTGGTTCGGATACTTATGAGGCAAATCGGACCTAAGGTAAGGGAAATATCACAATCTCATTTTTATCCGAGATTGATTATACTTTGGCATTTACTGGGGTGTATTTTATCATCCAAATCCATGTTTCCTAAATATGTAATATTATTTCCATCCACCTAAAATTGTTTAAATCCAATTTTACCCTTCGGTGAGTTTTTAGTAAAGGATATGAAAGCAATCTCTTTTCGTTTTTCGTACGAGGTACATTCTGACTTTTCCGACAAAAGTACGAAAAATGTTTTTTTTAACTTATACGGCATGAATGGATTTTTAAAACATTATTTACAAGAATATTCCTTTACAGGTTTTCAAGTTTATTTTTAATCAACTTCTTTTAGTTTATAATTGTACGACATGTTAAGAAGGGAAAAGTGTTTTTGAAGTAGAAAGGATATTCTCCTCAAGAATGGAGTTCAAGTGTTTTATCAAAATTATTTTCCATCTAAGATAATAAAGGGTTCAGTTTTTATCCCTATTATTACATTGATTTGATTATTTTGTGATGTAATTATATTTTTATGAATTCCTTTACCTTATATGAATTGTTTTATGATGTCCCGATGTTTAATATTCCCATTTTTATTACATGGGTTATGCTATGATGTATGGTTTTCTGATTTTGTGGCACACATAAGAATGGTATAATTATGAGATGGGTGGGACCTATATCTCCCTCCAATGCATTGGGTAAAGATTTTATATCTCATGAGATAGACATGGCTAGAACGGCAGGATTAAACCGATTCAGTGAAACATGACTGAAACGAGGAGTGAACTCGGTTCAGAAGTGGACTTTGTCCACTAAGATAGTCTTGGAAATGAGTCTTGAATAACAAGAAATGATTCTCAGTGATTATGTGTGTATTCCACAAAGTTTCATGTTTTAAGTTATGATTATTGGGATTACATTTCACTACTATGATTTATCCCATGTTATGAAATTATGATCTCTTTTGCAGGTTAAGATTTCCAAGAGTTATGTGCTTATGTATATTATGTGATTGATATTTCTTTTGTTTACTCTTACTGAGCATTTGAGCTCACCCTTTTGTATGTTTTATTTCCCCAGGTCAGGAATAATGTTATTAAGTAGAATATTCCAAAAAGGGACTCTAGATATGATGAAATAAATGGGAGGCAAAGTAGATGCTTTATGAACCAGTTGTTTATGCTTTCCAGTTTCTAAAGACACTATACCTATATGGTCCTTTCATGGTTTTGTTATATGTTGTAATAAGTGTGCTTCAATTTTGAAGTAATAATAATCTATGTAAAGTATGGGTCATAATATTTAGATTTTCTCTCTCATGTCTTTATTCGGTGGGAATTCGACATTTTGAAGATAGACCATAATAGGTGTCATCCATCTAGTGGTAGGACCGTAAAATTAAAGAACATCAAAAATATCTTTGATCTCTTCCATGTTGGTTTGAATGATAGATGAAACCATCTATCAATGTGGATTGCTAATAACTATTTCATATTGCTCTGGATCAGGTAGAGATATGGCTGCATTTTTCAGCACATCAGCTTGAGAATTTTGCAACCCTGGTATGTGATACAATGTCGGATTCAAATTTTATTCTACCAGTGGTCCCTAGATATTGTTTAGTAGGGGAATTAGATCTTCCTTTTTGATAGTATAATCATTGTTAACCTTCTTAATGAATGGTTCTAAATAACCATTTATCTTTAAGAGATTGACTTATACCTGATGTGACAACTCTATCTCTATAATGAGAGCCAGATATTCTACTCCATTTATTGTTCACCCCTTTGACAACAGTAAGGAAAAAATACCTTTTATGGAATATGAATTCGACTCCCAAACCCACATTGTTGAGTTGAGGGGTCTTCAATCCTCTTTAATAGAGGGCTTCTAAATGCACCATCAAAATGAATCTACCACATTTGGGGTCCTTTTTAACATTGAAGACCTCTTCATTGGGTAGTTCGATGTCCAATGAGCTCATTTCTACTGGGAATACCACTTCTAATAAATCTACTAATGTTCGACCTTTGACCATTTTATTGAGGCACGAACTGAATGTCAAAATATTATAGAAATACCACCCACTATGATTGACACTCAGTCAACATCGGACGATTGAGAATTTATTTGAGCAGTTTTCTCCAAGATACCAAATAGACCTCATCGTGTTACACCTAGTCCATTTGTTTTTTGACTTCAAATATTTGCATCAGACAACTCTTCCCAAAATCATAATAACAATTCTTAGTATCAATAATGGTTTGGATGAGATAATAACTATTTTATTCACTGTCGGAATCATTTTTCTATGTGAGGAAGGAACCTAGTGATCTCTTTAAGGATGTAACATAAAAAATAAGTGGCCTGCCTTCAACAAGAATCATCAGTATTAGAGGTCTTAAGATATATTTATTGAGACTTTCCAATGCCTTATGGAAATAATCTTTCCCCTAATATTTAACCCCTTTTTTCATCAACTTGGTGAAGGGAATACATTTTCCCACAAGGTCTGATATGAAGCTTCGAATACAGGATAAGTGTCCTTGGATTCCTCTCAACCCTATGAGGTTGCGAGGAGGTGACATGCCAAAGATATATTCTATCTTCTTGTGGTTGAAATCAATCCCATGATCACATACAAAGAAGCCAAGAAATTTCGCAGAGGTGATGCCTAAATCCCATTTCAAATGGTTAATTTTCAGGCTATGCTACTGTAATTTTTTTAAGATGGTTTCATGATCAGTCTGGTGGTTAGAGCGATGTCATGATTTAACCACCAGATCTTCAACATAACATTCGATGAAATTCCCCATGAATGGTTTCAAGATGCAATGCATGGAACGCTTGTATATAGATCTACCATTCTTCAATCCAAATTGTATAACCTGATATAAAAATACTTATGGGGGGATCTCAAGGTGGTATATTCGTCATATTATTTGTCCATTCAGATTCTATTATATCCCTAATACCATCTATAATGGAGAGGTCCTGATATCCGGTTGTTTTGTTGATCTGTAGTTCTATTATCAGGATAGGGAAATCATCCTTTAGGCAGTGTCGGTTGAGATCCCTTAAATCGATGTAGAATCTGATTTTCCCATTCTTTTCTTGATGGGTACAATATTGGCCATCCATTTTGGATGTTGTACATCATAAATGAATATGTATCTAATGATATTATCATCTTTAGACTAAATTTTGGTGGTATGCGTTACAGTGTCCATCTAGTCTCGTATTTATAGCCCCAGTGGTCCTCCATTAAGACCCGATTAAGAGTAGACTCCTTTGGATCAAGGCCTAGAATTTCTATGTAGTTCTAGGTTAACACATCTTGATGATGTTTTTGGAAGGAGGTATATACCTCTTTATCTTCATAAGACATAGTTGTACTAATCAAGGTGGGTTGTGGGTCTTCCTCTATACCCAGGTTTATTTCTCTAATCTCATTAGTAGTGGTATAGACACCATCCTAAAATTATGGAGGGAAATCACTAAGGTCCTCCTCCTACTCCTATTCCACATTTTCATCTTCGTTCTCTAGTTCTATTGGGGAATAAATTCATGGTATTAGTTATATATATATATGATAGGATTCAGTATTTTGGAATTCTAATGATGAAGTAAATTCTTAGTAATTTTCTTAAAACTCTTTATAGGATGGAGTGAGGGATTGAGAAGGAGTTTATTTATCCTCTTTGGGTAGAGATACAACCTCTTCTACCTCAATTAGTGTGGAAAATGTTTCTTCGATATCTGGGGACTGAATAAAGGCATTTTTATTCAAGATGTCACCACTGTATGGGGAGTCATCCCACATTTAAACACCACGAGACTTGGTTTTCATGATTGAAATCATGAGGATTTCTAAATATTCATCCATATATAGGATCATATAATAAACCTGATTATTGGTTAAAACATACTTTTCTATGAGCTATTTAAAGGGGTTTTCTGGGATCATTTTCTGACCATTCGGGGTAGTGACCCAATCAACACCATCAACCAAAGGTTTCTTCCCTTTCCCCTGATAGAATCCTGAATTTATATAATGTGACTCGTAAGATTTAAATGGGGCTTTATCATCAATCAATTACATGATTTTTCCATTAATACAATATTTGGTACATTGATGGTATGGTGAGGGGATTGTCGTGTGTTTGTGCAACCAGGGCCTCCCTATAAAGGCATTGAAAATTATATTATGATGAACCCCTAGGAATTTTATGTCGGCTATGAGGTCTCTAAATTGAGACCTAATCTTGATTTAGAATAGGGATTTTTTTCACTTTTTTCATATCCATGTAGCGTTATGGAGGAAGGCACTAGGTTATCTTCACTGAAGCCCAGCCGGAGAAGTGTTCATGCTAGAATGATATTAACTCTAGAGCTGTTTCTAATGAAGAATTTTCATACATCAACAGCATTTAACCTACTAGGAACACACAAGGGTCTAATGTGTATCTTTATAATGACATCTACATCTTGATCTATTAAGGATATTATCATGTGAGATTATACAGGATCATCCTCAATTTGATAGAATTCAGTAGCGTGCACTCTATCTTCAAACACTGGGGGGGGGGGCTTAGAAAAGCCTCTATGAGTGCCTCTCTATGGTCTTTCAATAAAATCAAGGCATCCAGGATTTATTTCTTGGCTTGTACCGTGGCTAACAATTTCAGGATTTTAAATTTCTTTTCTAAAGTCCTATAATTAACTAAGTAGGGATCCTCATTCATGGGTTCTCTAGAGGATTTAGTATTGGATGTAGATGGATCAGACCTTGAGACAGGGGTTGGAGGTACTCATGTCTTGGTGGGTTGGCCCAGGATGGACGGTCTGCCAATCGAGAGTGATCTTACACCTCTTCCTCTTCTAATTTATATTCTAGAGTAATAGGGTCATGGTGTCTTTTGGCTGATGTGGGACGATTTTCTTTTTCATGAAAAACACATCGAAGGTATATTTTGTGATGTTTTGCAACATTGATAGTCCAAGAAGGGATACTGCTAGAAGTCTAGATTCTTCTGTGGATACGCCTTCCCTGATATCCTCATCTCTCACATCATGTTCCTCTAGTTCCTTAATCTAGTGTGGGGAAAGAGGCTTGATAGTCATACTCATCTTTATAGAAGGTATCCATTAGTTGGATGACATTAATGGAACTGAAAAATAACTCCTTGTTAGATGATGACTTCTCCTAGATGACTTTTTATGGTGGTTTCATTTGGTCAGTCAGTGGCCATTGTTTTAGATCTAAGGGAATAAAATCTGAAAGTTTCAAAGATGAATTTATCCTTGATGATAGCTCATCTTCCTACGTTAGTTTCTACCTTTCTTTCAAGCCTCTTTTTGAATGGATTGTTTTTGGAGGTTTATGGGGATGATGATATCAGTTGTATTATAGTAAAAGTAGCATGGGTAATAGTTTTAAGTTTCAAATATTCTTGGAGAATACCATTAATTTTTTATATTTTCTTTTGATTCATCCAAAATTCAAAATTTTGTTCCTTTTTTGATAACAACTTCTTTGTACTCACCTCCTTCCCCAGGGGTAGTGACAAAAACATACACCACCTTTTCTAGTGGCCTTCCCACCATTACTTCCCCAGAAAAAATCCTTTTTTTTGAATTATTTATTTAAATACAAAGTATTCCTAAATATAGTGTATCAATATCTATTAAAAGGGGAAATAATCCCTCTGGTTGTCGAGGCATACCTAGCTAAGCCTCTTTAACTCTTGGTAGCTGGAGTAAATCATTATTCATAGAGACTATAAAATTTCCAGATATTTGATCATCTTGGAACAAGTAAAATTTATTTCTTCGCTACTTGAAGTGACTTCACATGGGTCCCTTCTACTTTTCTTGGATAGGAAGGGGTTTCTGTTGATGACTAGGGGGTGTCTCATAATACGATGCATGTTTTGGTGCTGGATAAAGTGTGGAGGTTGGATTTAGTGTGACATATTTTTCCTCTAACTTTCCTATTCTTTTCCCTAGGATTGGTGGAGTTTATTGTGACTTGTGGTTATTTTTATATGTATTCTTCCATTATTTGGAAAATGGAGGAGAAATCCATAAAACAACAAGTATATTTAACTAGGACATTTGGCATTCATAGACCATTGTAGAAGTTATCAATAAAAAGAGTGAGCATATCCGCCTAGGGAAGCATTTAGTTTAGGGAGTAGGGAATCCCTTTCAATATTTAAATGAAATATGAGACTCTCTCATTTGATCATTGTTTGAAATTCAATAGGTCGCTGATTATGATATTCTACAACATTGAGCTGAACTGTAATAGGAATTTCATATGGAGATCCTCCCATCTCATTATTGACCGAGTTGGAAAACTGGTATACCATATGAAGGCTAGCCCTTTCAAGGTTTGTATGATGCATCTATGTTTCTCTACTTCTTGTTTCTCAGGATTTTCCATCATGGTATCACAATGGAAGGCATGGTGTGTTATATGTTGTTTCGAGTCAAATGAGCCATTGAATACTCGAAACGTTATACTCCTAAAATTTGGTAGTGGTGGGGTGTTTCTCACCCAGTTGGGATAAGGTTTCAATAATGACTATACTAGTGCATGTCACTTTTCAACAGCTTCCAATCAAACTACCAGTGAATCTATAGTGTTGATAATCCCTTGATGAGTGTACGGTTGAGTAAGATCTTACATATGTGTAGTAATCGATGGGATATGATGTATCGGTTATAACATTATTTTGTGTGGATGTCTTATCGGGTACATCATTGGAATATTTTATTGAACCCTTTACAGTTTTTTTAATGGATGAAAATCATGATATTGGACAATAATAGGGTCTAGGTAACACAGTGGTCTTGGCGCCGAGTTGGGAAGGTGTTCTAGCCATGGTTCAGTCCCTTGTATGAGTCATTACTACTGTGGTGTACCTGCTGGATGTGTATATTAAGGCTATATCCAGGTATCATATTCAATAGGAACACTAACTTAGATAAACTCAGCATTGAGTGACCTCAACTCCTTCATTTCATCCTCCAGCTGAGTAAATATTTCTTCAATAATGAGAATCTTGTACTCATTGAGAGGAGGTGGAAGGTTGTAATAAACCTTGCATTTTCTCTTCTCCTTATTAGAGATTCTCTAAGGACACAGTGCAGGATTAACCAAGGGAGCACCAAAATTTAGGGTAATTCTCTGGTTTTAGGTACGCATGGATTTATTCTCAGTTTGGACTATATTTTGGAAGGAACCGTCCTCTACTTTTTCTTCTTCATTTGCAACATTTTCAGTTCCTACTGTAGGGTTAATGTCTACAATGTTTACCGAGGCATAATTCATTATGGGCGCCAAACCAGCTACTAGAAGATAGGTGGTTTGTTTTCACCCTTTTTTGGACCTCTCCCTTTCTTTTTGGGATCCTCTTTAGGCTTCATGGAGAAGAGTAACTCAGAGGGAACCTCTATGCAGTATTGTTGTATGCTTCCCTTATAGGGGAACTAGGTTGCGATACAGGATGAACAAGGAGTTCTCTCTGCCTCTCAACCTTCCAAAATGGGGAAAGATTTATTTCCATTGACAGTTATTGATTTATAAATTCCCCAATCCCTCTACGATAGGGTTTCCCCAGTTCTCTTATCATTTTACCTTGATGTAAATTTGTAGGTCATACGAGAACATTTTGTGTGAAAAATTTCCCCATCCCTATAGGATGGGGATGATCCCATATTGTAGTGTTTTTTTCTGTTATCACCACCTTATCTATCTCTCACATCCTTGTTTGACCATGATATGGGTTCAATATTGGGTTTCCATGTGAAATTATTTCTTCCTAGGCCATTATAAGTGCTTGATGATTGACTTCCCTTAAGAGAGAAGCCTACTAAATGATCTCGGTTTCTTGGTTCTGGATTTTTTTGATGGTTTTCTCTCATCTGGCCTAATTATTTTGAGACTTATTTAAGTTTTATTCTTATTGAGTGCGATTTAATTCCTTAGAAAAGGATTAACCTAATACCCGCCTTCGAAAAATGAAATTACAGGATTTCATTTCAAATAGATTCTGTTGGATGGGGTGTGAGGTGAAATGTAGAGATCAATGTTCCCTCCATCCTTGGATATGAACACCAGGATGTTAATAGATGATTAGGTGACAAAACTCATGAAATGTAGTAACGCATTTTCATTGAATATCATTCTGTCGTATCTCTGGTCATAGTTGTCGTGCAGACAGAAGGGCTTCCAAATTGATTTGACAAAGAATCCCTCCCAATATTTTTACATAGTCTGTATACCTATCATAAGAAAATAATTTTTCTTTTAGATTGAAGAGAGTTTTCAACAGATTTAAATGGATATTTTCTATGAATTGTTTTGACAATTCATTTGGAATGTTGATTTGAGAAGTGGTTGACGGCCAAAACATAATTGGTTTTTCATCCCTATGCAATTGTCTTATCAAGATAAAAAAATCATTTTTTTCTTCTACCATAGACTCATATAATTGATATTCCCAACATTGGAACTTCATTACTATTTTTTCACAAGAAGTGGGGCTAATGGGAGTCTTTTTGGCATTGAAACGGTATAGGGGTGGCTCGGAGGATGAGACTTACCCCGGGTCATCTTCTATTTGAGAAAGGATGTCACTTTCCATTGATAGGGTGTCTAATATATTTGACCCAATCTTTCCAAGACCTTATAATATGAGGTATTTATCATATTTTACTCAGAAATGGGAGGAATATCTTGTCAACATAAGATATCACTGTGGGGAGGACCTTCACAGCGAATTTCATCACATAGAGGAAAAATAGCACAGCTCAATGTCCAACTATATGTACAATTTTTGCATCATATACCATGTGGGGGACCTTTATGGAGGAATTAATTAAGGGTAGTACCTTCATGTTTTAATAAGATATCACTATGGGGAGGACCTTCGTAGAGAATGACATAATGGTGAGGACTACAATCCCATGTCGATGTCCGACTGCAGGGAGAATTTCTACAGTGTATACCCTTGGTTAGACCTTCATAGTGGAAGATAAAAATGGGACGACCTTATTATTGTTTTATCTTCTATCCATTAGGATGTCCACTATCACACTCATCAATATATAGGAACTTATGATCAATCAATTTTTGTCTATGAGGGAGGCTTTCCTGGTATGTGTTGTTGGGAGGATATCTAGATATTTGAATAAAAATATTGTGGGAAGGACATTAAAAAATGCTACTGTAGGTTCAATAATTTGGTGATGGATCAATAGGGTCCCGATCCACCATTGATAAGTGATTGATGTCCCTAATAACTCTAACTTCTAGTAAATAAGATTCATGAGTCTACTCTTCATTTTTCAGTTTCCTTTGGCATAATTTATTTTTATGCCCTCTATGGGGGGAAACTAGGGATGCTTGCTATATGTGACAACCATTATATAAATGTTCCTCTATGAGTGGTTCTCTTAGTTCTAATAGGATACATTTTTAAGCTTCTATAATTCTAGCAGGGATATATTCTTACCCTGTAGGGACCACCGAATTGGACTGGTGTCCCCTAGTTGGAACGGGTATTTATGCCCAATAATGCTTTCCATTTCTCATGGGATATTGTTAGAGACCCTTTTTTCTATAACAAGGATTTATGTATGCTTATGAGTAACCACCATGTTGTGTGGATGAGTTTACCCATTTGAGAAGGTGGGATTGTGGGACACACTCCTTGCTATTTTCATATATGTGATTACATATTGAAAATTCTAAAGGATATGGTCATGGATTGATATGTGATCCTCTATCATTAATAAGATGTTTTGAAAAACATCCTTTTAGGGAACATAAATATATGACAATTTCGGTTTTAGGGTAGTAATATTTTCCAACTCTGGTCCTCTGTTTCCTGATTGTATGTACTGACATTTCTTCCGTGTGGGCGTTGATCACATAGTGATTCACTATTCAAATCCATCCTTACACCATTTTTTTAAAATGGTTTTGTAATTAATATTACAAATATAATAATAAATTTCACTTTATGTTTGAATCAATTAATTTATTTCTATCACTTATTAATAGGGAAATTTTACTTGTTTTGGTGTTTACATTGTAGGAGGAGGTGATTTAGAGAGCTCGTGATGGAATTCAAGCAACATGGGCCAAACTGCGTGAGAGCCCAACCATGCATGTGGACAATTATTTGTATTGTAGAAAATATGTGCATCTAATTGGGATAGAAATAGGTTTATGAGTTTAAAAAAATGTGGGATACATTTCTTTAGAAGATCATGAATCCCAATTCGTCCATTTGGAGGCCCAAAATTGGCCTACAATGTGATGAAATTCTGGGTGGGCCAGATTGGGCCACCTTTCTGTATTTCGCCCATAACTCATGCCTAGGAGATCAAATTGGGCTGATTATACCTCCCATGGATAGCTAACTCGAATCCCTAACTCTCCACCGAATTAAAAGTCATTTTCATGTGTTTTTATTAGTCAACCAGCTGAATAAATATAAAGTAAAATATCTTCCTTGAATAGTTAGCTAACCCTTTAGATACTTTACAACTTTATGTGTAAATATAGATTTAAATTTCCCATAAAATCACTCATACTCCTCATTATCTATGTGGAACGAAAATGGGTGAAGTTTAGTCAAATTGGAGAGCTCTCTTCACCCATTTTTTTCTCTCATATCCCTCATGTACTTCTAAACCTCTTAGTGATCAATTTGGGGAGTTTCCTCTGTTGTAATACCGAGATCCACACTTGTAATCTTCATAAGGTAATTGACATCCATGTTTGTTGTAAATCGTTCTTCATTTCTAACTTCTAATTTTTTTTATTCAGGTATGATCAAATAAAAATCAAAGGAACAATAATCGACATTCTTCCATTCATAATGAAGATCTTGTGATGATTTGAGTGTGGTTGCCTCTTTTCTCACCCCTCCCTTTCATGAGTGTGCAAATGGATTGCATAGGTTGATAAAATCCAAGATCTTGAACCTATGAATATGTATTTTCTTTTCTTGTGTAATATTTATATCATTGAAACAAATCTTGTCATCTCATCACGTTGTTTATGTGATTCCTTGATTGAGTTCAGTTTTTTACATCGATTCATGTTTGTTGATTTTGAGCGGTTTCCGGTAATCAATATCATTGATCGATAAAATCCTAGGTGGTAACCTCATAAGAACTCACATACCATTTTTGGTTTTAGTATGTATAAAATTAAGAAATCAACAATCGTTCTCTTTCCCTTGAGAGCGATGCAGATTGAGCATCAAGGTACACTTTCACAGGTTGATCATGATTTCTCCAACCTTTTTCTCTCAATAGTAATATACTTTCAATTTCTGTCCTTAAAGAAACAAAATACAAGTTTTATAAAACCCCATTCCCATTTTAGTTTCTTAATAAGAACCTCATTTTTTAATTAAGGATCTAAAGCTCCATCAAGAGACGACCTAGGGTTATTGCTATACTCCAGAAATTCTAGTTAAAAATATACATCTAATTTGATGTGCTCGACAACGCGATCAAATTTGGGCACTGTTTCTAGGGATCCAAGATCATTTTTTTCTTTATTTACTTTTATTTATTTATTTCACTTCTTAATTAGTACTCCTTTAAATACCTAACCCCCATTTTATTGTTTTTGTTTTGGTTTTATGTTTCTATTTTTTGTTGTTTTTGTGTGTTCTTCCTTTCTCTCTTGATCTCTCTCCCTTATACTTATCCATCTCTCTATATAATTCTGTATTATAAAATTATATGTTCATTTCACCATTCTTAAGTTATTTTATCCATATTCAATCATAAAAAAACTCCACAACTTATTTTCATGACCCGATCAGAAAAAAACGGCTTGAATTTGACTCGGAAATTGAAAAGACACTTCACACAAAAATAAATGCATCTAGAGAAGGTCAATCAACTAACACTAAGAAACCCATTTTGGAACCTCATGTGTTCATAAACCAATAAAAAATTGAACCCAATCAAACATAATGAAACATGGTTGTAAATAATCGAACCTTAAAAAACTGACCACCCTGGATGTGGAGTACCAACCTATGTACATCCAATATCCTGGGGAAGAAGCCAACATTGAGCTGAGATCGGGCCTCATCCACCTACTTCCAAAATTCGGTGGTCTTCCTGGTGAGGACCCTCATAAAAACCTTAATTATTTTCATATAGTGTGCTCCACCATGAAACCCCAAAATGTCTCTGAGCTCTTAATTTATTTTAGGGCCTTCCCTTTCTCCCTTGATAGTGTAGCCAAATATTGGTTAAACTAATTTCCTACCACAATTGGGGGATAGAATGACCTGAAAAGACTATTTTTTAGAGAATTTCTTCCCTACCTCCTAAATAGCATCAATTAGGAAAGAAATGTGTGGCGTTAGGCAATCATAAGGAGAGACCATTCATAAATACTAAGAGAGATTCAAATGACTCTGCTCAAGCTGCCCCCACCACCAAATTAGTGAACAATTATTAATCCAATACTTCTATGAGGGACTTATTCCCATGGATTATGGAATGATTGATGCAGCAGCTGGTGGTTACTTGGTTGATAAAACTTCTTCTACCACCTGTGACCTAATAGCCAACGTGGCTCAAAATGCACAACAATTTGGTACACGATCTATTTCACTAACTCATGGAGTTCATGATGTAAGTCATTCATCTCTAGAACAAAAGGTAGATAACAGTATTGATGATATGCATACCTTTCTAAGGAAATTATATCAAGTACAAGGTAACTCACAATCTCCTCTTCTTCCGTTACATTGTGGTATTTGTTCTGAAAATACTCATTTTTCTCACCAGTGCCCACAACTTCAAGATTCACCCGAGTCTTGTGAAGCTGTGTTCCCAGGGAGTCTATTCCAACAATCACCTCCATTCAAGCAAAAATAATTCAAGAAAAATCCAAATCCCGAGAGGCAAGTACAACCCCAGTACCGACAAGGAGGAAGCTCAAGATACCCTAAGAAGAATTGGTATCAACAAGGCCAAGGTATGAAACCTTCTTATCCTTAAACTACTCAAAACAATCATCTTCCTCCTCCCAAATCTGAACCAAGCCTCAAGGATATGGTGAAAAAAATGGAAACCCAGAACCTCCAGTTCCAACAAACCAAATAATTGGTAACTCAAGACCTATGAAATCAAGTGGGACAACTGGAAAACACCATCAGTGAGCTTAATATGAATGTTTCTAGACAACTACCATCCCAACCCATTTTCAATCTGAAGGATAAAGGTAACATATGTGCAGTTACACTTCTTAGTGGAAAATATGTTTCTCCTTCTACTAATTATTCGTAATAGGTATATCACCCTCTTGAAAACACTCTCAATGCACCCATAAAAGATTCCAATGAAGAAAAACAAAATAAAAAGAGTAATCAAATTATAATTGATGATTCAATTGAACAATCCATTCCTCTTCCTTTCCCCCAAAGACTCTCTAAATATAAGAAGAATTTTGTTAATTATATTGATAAATAAATAATGGATACATTTAAAAAATTTCAAGTTAAAATTCTTCTATTTGATGTTGTTAAAAAAATCCATAAATATGCCAAATTTCTAAAAGAGATTTGAACCCATAGAAGAAGGCTGAAAGAGAATGAGAGAGTCAACTTCTGAAGGAATGTCTCTGCCTTGTTTCAACCAGCAATGCCAACCAAATTCAAGGATCTGGGCACATTCACAATATTGTGTACCACAGGGGAGTCCGTTTCTGATGCTATACTAGATTTAGGTTCTTCCATTAATGTAATGCCTCACTCTGTTTATATTTCTCAACAGTTTGGAGAGCTTCAACCATTATGAATTGTCGTCCAACTTGCAAACCGAAGTACTATGCATCCAATAGGAGTGATTGAGGATGTCCTTGTAATATTGAAAAATCTTATCTTCCCTACTAATTTCTACATCTTGAGATGGAAGATACCTGAAACCAAGGACATGCTCCCCTCATACTTGGTAGGTCATTCCTAAAAACTGCAAAGATGATCATCAACATTCAAAATGGGACACTGTCTATGGAGTTTGGAGGAGAAAAGGTAAGTTTTAACATCCTTGATGTTATAAAACACCCTATTGAAGAGCTCCCCACTCTTCCTATCTATTCAATGGATGTGCTCTCAAATTATGAACTCATACAAAATTCTCTCCTCAACCCATACTCTGGTTAATTTTCCTCTTTTTCACCCTTAGATGATTTGAGTTTTGATTCATGTTCTAAGTGTTTTGTGGGTTCTGAAAAGTGTAAATTTTGTGATTTAATTGATGAGTGTGTTTATTCTGAGGTACATATAACTATCGATGATTCTTCAAATATCATTTAAATAGATTATCTATCCTTGGAGAATAAACATGAGTAGATAGAACATTTCATGTACCTCCCTACCCCTAAAAACCCTCCCTCAATCTAGAAACCACCGGTGTTGGAACTTAAACAACTTACTTCTAATTTAAAATATTCATATCTTGAGAGTATTGACCAATTTCCCATCATTATTACCAATAAACTCCCTCCACAGCTGGAATAGAAACTGCTTAACCTTTTTAGAGAGTGTAAAAATGCAATAGGATAGACATTGGATAATATTCTCAGGATTATCCCATCTATCTTTATACACAATAAACTTTTGGATGATGAGACTAAGCTCGTAAGACAATCTCAATGCTGGTTGAATCCCACTCTCCTTCAAGTGGTAATATTGGAAGTTAGTAAATTACTTATTATAGGGATTATTTATCCTATATATGATAGTAAATGGGTTAGCCTAGTGCAAATTGTGCCAATAAAACTGGAATAACAGTTGTGTCAAATGAAAGGAAAGAATTGGTTCCAACACGTGTGTAAAACAGTTGGAAAGTCTTTATTGACTACCGTCGACTGAGTCAATCCATGCAGAAGGGCCGCATTCCTCTACCTTTTATTGACCAAATGTTAGAATGATTGGCTGGTAAGTCCCATTATTGTTTCCTTGATGTCTATTTGGGTTATTTCCAAATCCATATATCCCCTGAGGATCAAGAAAATACAACATTTACCTGTCCATTCGGCACATTTTCATACAGAAGGATGCCATTCGGTCTATGTAATGCTCTTGGTACTTTTCGACGATGTATATTGAGTATTTTTTTTGAGTGCCTTGAGAGTTGTATGGAAGTCTTTATGGATTATTTCATGGAATATGGTTCTTATTTTGATGATCATTTGGACCACCTAGGTTTTTTCTTCCACCGCTACATTGAAAAGGGTCTTGTTTTAAATTATAAGAAATGTCATTTTATGGTTGAGCGGAGGATCGTTCATGGGAATGTCATTTCAAATAAGTTAATTGAAGTTGATATATCTAAACTTGAATTAATTGTAACCCTTCCATATCTAAAATGTATTCATGAGGTGCGATATTTCTTGGGTCATGCTGGTTTTTACCGTTGATTCATTAAAGACCTTAGTAAGACTCCTCTTCCATTGCCCTGATTATTGCAAAAATATTCTGATTTTGTGTTTGATAAAAATTTTGAGAATGCATTAAATTCACTAAAAAGGATTCTCACATCACCTCCCGTTATCCAACCACCAGGTTAGGATCTCCCCTTCAAACTTATGTGTGATGCCTCTAACTTTGCAGTTGGGGCAATTTTATCATAAATGGTTAAGCAGGCTCCTCATGTCATTATGTATGCCTCATGTACCCTTGACCCTGCCCAGAAAAACTACATGACCACTAAAAAATAACTTTTTTCTATTGTGTTTTCCTTGGAAAAATTATGTTCACATTTTATTAGGTTAAAAATCATTATCTTTTCTGATCATGCTTCCCTTTGAATTCTAATAAAGAAACTAGAAGCTA
Source organism: Viscum album (assembly GCA_963277665.1). Taxonomy (NCBI): domain Eukaryota; kingdom Viridiplantae; phylum Streptophyta; class Magnoliopsida; order Santalales; family Viscaceae; genus Viscum; species Viscum album. Next base: position 1,702,392,415 of record OY728143.1, on the reverse strand, counting down.
AGCCCCACCTCTTACAGTGTATTCTTCTCCTCCATGAGTTTGACATTGATATTAAAGATAAGAGGGGGGGTGCAAAATGTTGTAGCTAACAACATTAGTAGGATTTCTCCACCACTGGACCACCATGTTAACTTATCCCTCCCCATTGGAGAATTCTTTCCTCATGAGAACATTTGTGATGTTGTGGACCTTACCCCCTGGTATTCAGACATTATGAATTTTCTAGAAACATCTATGGTCCCCACTAATTTCATAACTTCCCCATCCCAAAGACGTAAATATGATTCTCAATGGTAAATTTGGGATGACACATATTTGGGGAGAATTTTTGGTGACCAGGTACTTCGTTTGTGTGTCCCTGGCCATGAGTTCTCCTCTATTTTGACCCTCTTCCACACTTTGGCTTTTGGGGGACACTTTGGATCTCAACAAATATCTCTAAAGTTCCTTGACTCAGGACTTTATTGGACAACATTGTATAGGTATGCCCATATATTTTGCAATTCATGTAGTCATTGTCAATTCACAGGGAATATCTTAAAGAGGAATGAAATTTCCAAACAACCCATGTTATTCTATGAAATATTTGATGAATGGGGAATTGACTTCATGGGGCCTTTTACAGATTCAAATGTCTTCATGTTCATCTTGATAGATAAGGACTATGTGTCTAAATGGGTGGAAGCAAAGTCTGCTAGAACCGATGACTCTTGAGTTGTTGTTGATTTTGTAAGATCCAAAAAAAATTTTCGGTTAGGTTTTCCAAGATTCATTATTAGTGATCAGGGTTCCCATTTTTGCAATCACAACATGACAATTTTTCTTCATAAGAATGGGGTTGATCACAAAGTCTCAGCTACATATAACCCCCAAACTAACATACAAGTAGAAATCTCAAATAGGGAAGTTAAGAGAATCTTGGAAAAAATGGTACAACCCAACAAGAAAGATTGGAGTATGCACTTGGAGGATTCACTTTGGGCGTAACATAAAGCTATTAATACCCCAATAGGAATGTCACCATATAGAATTGTGTTTGGAAAGGCTTGTCACCTCCCAGTGGAGGTAGAACACCGTGCATGTTGGGTTGTTAAATAATGTAATATGAGTCTTTCATATGCAGGTGAGCATAAGAATTTATAGACTCTAGAGTTGGATGAAATTATATGTGATGCATATGAGAACTCTCAGATCTATAAAGATAAGAAAAAGGATATCCATGACAGCATGATTCATCATCAGAAGTTCCATATTGGTGAGAAGGTCCTGATGTATAATTCTAGGATAGAGCTCCACCCATGTAAGCTTTGTTCCTGATGGATCGGTCCTTATATTGTTACTGATATTTACCATTTTAGTGATATACAGGTTTTTCATGAGAATAGTGGGAATAGGATTACTATCAATGGTCAGAGGCTCAAACAGTTCTATGAGTATTTTCTAAAGCATCTCATGGAGGAAATCCAACTAATAGATTCCACATATGATACCACTTAGCAGGTTGTCCCATATCCATACCTTTATTTATTTTATATTTATATAAAATAATTTCATTGAGTACAATATAACTTTTAGGTGTGGGGAAGGGTGACATGTCATAGTAAGGATTAAACAAAAAAATTATAAAATTATAAAAAAAACGAAAAATGTATTTTCATTTTTGATTTCTTTATTTTGTGTTTTTATATAAAAATTGATCTTAAAAAGAATATCCCAAATCATTTTTCATTCTTCATTCGATTGTTTGTAAAATTCCATTTTTAATATAAAAAGTGTTTTTCAAAAGAATGTAGATATGGGATATTTTTCTATAATTTGTATTTTCAAATCTTTCTTAGTTGTTTAAGGGATTTTTGAATCCCATGCCTTATTAGCACTAATCAATATTTTAATCCCTGACCTGAGAGGCATTCTAAGACCTTTATTTCATATTCTTCCTTCAAATCACTTTCTTGAGAGTCTCGGGTCATGTAGAGAAACTAGAACATTCCTTGATTCTTTTTGAATACATAAGATACAAGTATGCTACATTCATGATAGAGGCAATCATTCATTGAAAATCCCTTTGTACAATTATCCCATATTTTTTTCCACCTTTACATTTTATCCTTCTTAAGCCTTAGATACCATGAAATGCATGTTAAGTAGCCACATTACAAGCTAATTTATTAGTACCTCCCATATCTTGCGTGTATTATTATTTATTTTCAGCAGGTGTGGGTGAGGGGTGTTTCCATGGGAATTCTAGAGAGAGAATCATTGTTATGGGTTGATATAAAGGGTGTCTATATTTTTTTTGGGAAATGGGTTCACAAGACATATTATATCATTCTTTTACATATTTTTCCCTCTTTATATTCAAAAAAATATACAAAAGAATTAGTTCTTTACATTAAAAAAACATAACAAAAAGAAAAAATGGAGAAAAGAGGATGTTTACTCATTATTATTCACTACTTGGTTGTGACCCACAAAAATGAACAATGGGGAGAGTGAGTTGGAGGTGATACACTTTTTGAGGGGTTGAGTGTGTACATTCCTTGTGAAAACTTTATGAATTTTGATATGTTTTTTAAATAAGAGATTAAACACTCCTCTTCTACCTCAGATTTTTAAACATTAAATCCAACCAACCCTTCAACCTTAGAACAACCTCTTGGAAGTCCTCCTGAGTTCCACACTAGTTTTTTTTGGTAGAGAAATGAAAATATTAGAAAGAATATAGTAATATCACATGAACTCTAGTAAAAGAGCATAAATCTACATTCATATATTCCTTGAGTGAAGAGGGAAAATTTTATGTGAGTTGGGTTGCAACATTTTTCATGGATGAACAAATGAAGTTCAATAAATATTAATGTCAGAAAATAAAAAATGATAAGAAAATTGATTCCATAAAAAATCATGATGAATTAAATTTAAAAAGAATCTTGGATGTTTTCACACCTTTGATTTTCGAATGGGACATGATTAGGATATTATACTTTTCCCAGGAGTAAAAATGTTTAGGTGTGGGGGTGTGGTCGCATAGTGATACACTATTCAAATCCACCCTTACAACATTGTTTTAAAATTGTTTTGTAATTAATATTAAAAATATAATAATAACTTTTACTTTAGGTTTGAATCAATGAATTAATTTTTTTCACTATTTAATAGGTAAATTTTACTTGTTTTGGTGTTTACATTGTAGGAGGAGGTGATTTGGAGAGCTCGTGATGGAATTCAAGCAAAATGGGCCAAACTGCGCGAGAGAACAAGCATTAATATGGAAAATTATTTATACTGTGGATAATTTGTGCATCTAATTGGGCTAGAAATTTGTGTATGAGTTTAAAAAAATGTGGGCTACATTTCTCTAGAAAATCATGAAGCCCAATTCGTCCATTGTGTTGGCCAAAATAGGCCCACAATGTAAAGAAAATATGGGCGTTCCAGATTGGACCACCATGCTTTATTTGGGCCACAACCCGGGCCTCGTAGATCCAATTGGGCTGATTCTACCACCCTTGGACAGAAAACTCAAAGAAATGAATCTCCACAAAAATTAATGTCATTTTATCATGTTTTGGTTAGTCAACTATCTAGATAAAATAGAGTAAAATATCTTCCTTGAATAGTCACGTAGCCCTTTAGATAATTGACCACTTTATGTGGCAATATGGATGTAAATTTCCCATAAAATTAATTCTACCCATCATTATTTGTGTGGAACTAAAATGGATTAATTTTAGTTGAATTGAAGATCTCTCTTCACCCATTTTATTTCTCTTCTCCCTCATGAACTTCTAAACCTCTTAGTGATCAATTTGGGGAGTTTCATTTGTTGTAATCTTGAGCTCCACACTTGTAATATTCCTAAGGTAATTTACTTCCATGTTTGTTGTAAATTTTTCATAATTTCTACCTTAAAAATATGTCTTTATTTTGGTATTATCAAATACAAATCAAAGTAACAAGAATCTAAATGCTTCCATGCATAACTCGGATCTTGTGATGATTTGAGTGTGGTTACCTCTTTTCTCACCCCTCCCTTTCATGAGTGTGAAAATGGATTGCATCAGCTAATAAAATATAAGAGCATGAACCTATTAATATGAATATTATTTCTTGTGAAATATCTTTATCATTAACACAAATTTGGTCATCTCATCGTGTTTTTGACGTGATGCCTTGATTGAGTTCCGTTTTTTACATCGATTCATGTTTGTTTATTATGAGTGGTTTCTGATAATCAATATTGTTGATTTATCAAATCCTATGTGATAACCTACTGAGAACTCACATACCACTACTGGTTTCATTATGTATAAAATCAAGGAATCAATTATCCTTCCATTTCCCTTGAGAGCTGTTTCTTCTGGAAATGGTGATGATGTCATTTGTTTTAAGGTTCAAACATTTCCAATCGGTTTCTAATGGATTTATTCGTAGAATCGGAAACATCCAATGATTCTATATCCATTTTTACCTACTTTCCAAATTTAGGTGCTCATTATTTGTGGACCAATAAGTCTTAATAATTTTCATTGGTCGAGTGGATGGTAGGTCAGACTCATCACACATTTTTTGGGGGAATTATTGTCTATTCTGGGACTCTCTTATAAATTTAAGTTATGTTCGTGAATCCTTATTAATTTACCAAGCATGAAAATGAGTTTTCCTTTAGATCTTGAAATAAATGATTGATATGTAGGGAATTTAGAGAATCTTTTATATGTATTTGAGGTTCTTCATCAATAGAGAATCATCTCTATTTATTAGATATTCTTAGTCAATGGTATCCTTAAACACATTATATAGAAATCTCTTGGTCATTATGATAACCATGGTAGTTTTAAAGCAACTCAGTGGGGAACTTGAAGTTTATTGTCATTCAGAAGGACATGGATTATTTTAGAGTTGGGATCGTACCCACAGATGGGCTACCTACGTATCCTTGTTAGAAAAGGAATCAGAACCGACATAGTTTGGGAATTAAGATATAGTTTAATGTCATATGGGACGGATGAGAATTAATGGGTGATGGGCTTGAACCTTAGAATGTTTTCCAACGTACTCTAATTTTTATGGTAGAGATCAAAGTCCACATAGTTAGATTAAGAAATGTGGGGCTTAAGTATGATTAATGACCCAAAGAGATGTGTTGTGTTTACTTTTACACTCTAAGCTCACATGAGTCATGTTCAGTGTGAGAAACAAGAGGTATCAGTAAACCTGACAATTTGTGACACGAAAGATGTGGTTACAAGGAATGATATGGGGCTTATGTATGTGTTACAACCCAAGTAGATGATGTCTAGTATTTACTTCTAGAAATAAACCTAGTAACAAGGTCCATAAAGATATTCGTTCTTTATGGAGATTTGGATACTCTAACTTGAGGCTTATTCCTAAGGAGGATGTTCAAATTAGCGGGAAATTTATGATTGGATTTACTCCTGAGAAGGATTCCCAAAGTTAAAGGGACTTATAACTGGGACTTACTTTTGAGAAGGAGGTCCAAAGATAAAGGAAATAATGATTGGGACTTACTCTTGAGAAGGAGGCCCAATGTTAAAGGGGGCTTCGGGCATACTCCTAAGAAGGATGCCCATTAACAGGGTCCATAAAGGTATTTGTGCCTTATGGAGATTTAGATTCTTAATATGGGGCTTACTCCTAAGGAGGATTCCCAGATTAAAGGGGGACTTTAACTTATGATTGTGGCTTACTCTTGAGAAGGATGCCCAAATAAAAGATTATCTCATCTTAAGGGATGAGGTTGGATGAAGGGAACCTCTAACCATAGCGATATAAAGTTATGTATATCACGAGGTTTTAAGAGGTGATCCACATAATTCCTTTCAGATAAGGAATCTAACAAAGGAACCATGCCATAAATGTCTTTGAAGAGGGTTTTGAAGGCTAAATCTTGAAGAGGAAAGGGGGATTTGTAGAAACGAGATGAAAAGGCAGAAGGGGCACCCAAAAAGAGGCAGGCACGCAAGTCCTGTTTGGGCACACAAGTCTTGGTCGCGCAAGTATACTTGCGCGACATGGGTGTACTTGGGCAACGGTTAACCAATAGGGTAATACATGGGTGAAACTTGTCTCAAGCCCTTAGTATTATCCCTAAGGGCTTCAAAAATGTTGGCGTGCAGGTTCTGTTAAAGGGGTAAGGCGGCGCACAAGTATGGCCATTTCCCTTAAACGTTGGACCATTTGGTGCGCAAGTGTTGATGAATTCCAACACTTAGGACTAGTTTCCCCTCTTTAGATCTTCCATTCTAGGTAATAAATTACCTTATAAGTGTTCAGAAGACTTTAAGAAAAGACTAGGGTGCCGAGAGCTTAAATCTGGATATTGGATTTTTTTCGTACTCAAAATGGGGGGCCCACAAGGGGTATTTATAGGCTATTGAGGACCTTGGGGGAAAATAAAATAGGGCGTGCAAGTCACATGCGCGAACAATATGTGGCGCGCACGTATACTAGAGCGACCATGGTAAAACTTGTGCGACCCATGCTTAAAGAAATCTTTGTTCATGCCTTTGTCAATTTTTTATGTTTCTTTAAATGATGAATCTCTTTGTGCTTAAGGTATTCCCCTTTTTCATTCGTTAGACTTTATGAAAAGAAGGAGCATCAAAAAAAGTCCCCCCTCAGGGTTGGATTCGAAAAAGGAAAGAGGATTTGATGCTGATGTAAAGGAGAAAACCAAGGAAATTTGGGCACACAGGTGTTGAGCATGCTGGTAGCGGCGCACAGGTGCGAGACGCGCAGGGTTCGGTGCGTAGAGGTGTGGCCTTGCCTATAAATAAGGGTGCCACTCTCACGCAAATCACCTGGCTTTCAAAGAACATCACTCTCATCGTGCAAGTGGGATCTCGTTTTCATAGGTTCTGCTTTCCGCGGTTCATTGCTTCTTTGTGTCGCACTTCTGCAGAGGTATTTGGACTTGTGCGGTGATACCTACGCACCCATACTTGCACGACCGAATTGGACTTGTGTGCCAACATTGGACTTTCTCACCTTAATGCCTTAGCCATTTTCCCGAATTTCTTCACAAATTTTATGAAAAATCAACTTACTTAAGAGTTATTTATTCGACCTTTGTGCAGATTCAATGGCTCCCAGAAGAATTGGAATGGTTAATGAGCTGGCTAGAAAGCCGATTGATGACATGATGAGCATCATTGGTCATGATTATTGCAATATCTGTGATAGTACTCTCCCATATTTTTCCAAGTACTTGAATAATTATCATCTTAATTTTCCAAAAAATATTTACCTTCCCTTGTATGGGAATGGTCATCTGTAAGAAGTCAATATTCCAGAGGTAAAAAATTATATTCCTCATTTCTAGTTTCAGACTTTCACAAATTTTGCTTCACCAAATGTCTTAGTTTCAGGATTAGTTGTTAATGTTGGAACAGTCGAGAATGCATACATAATACATCATAGCCCTTATGCCTTATATTTGAAACCTCACAATCATGAGTTGTAGCCGCACTGTTATCCCTCTATTTCGGTTATGTTGTGCATTAAGAGTATCAAAAATGGTGTGAACTTTCAAATTTTTCCTCCATGTCATTTCCTTGTAGATATGAAAATGGAAAAATCATGGGCTGATATGTTTTCCGCTGCCAGTTGGTGGAGAGAAGACTATCATGACATTATAACAATATCTGAAAATATTACTCTCTCCAAATGGCTCTTTACTTCTAATGCTCCATTATCTAATTCATGTATCCATCTTACAAGTCTCTTGGATAGAAATAGAGTCTTTCTTTGATTAGCAGAAAATTTTCTCAAACCACACTCTAGAACATTCTTTTACAATTGTTCCAAGAAGAGCTGGCATCACTGCATCTCTTATTGTATCCAGTTGAATGAATGAATTCCAGGTGGATGCTGATGAAGCTCGGGATGCCGTAAATCAAATGAAGAGTTACGTTGAAAGCCTTTTGTAATTCCTGAAAAAGAGAAGAGACTCCAGTATTTGGATGTTCTTCTATCTCTTGTGCATCAATGAAAAACACTTTCATCTTCAATCATTTGTGCCTGCATTCTTTGCTACCTGCTTTAAATAATTTTACCTAAGCCAACGGGCCTAGTAAGCATAATTTGATTGTTTCTATGATTATAAAAATAACCCTACAAACATTATGTTTTTTAATTTCTCAATATTACTTAAATCATATGAAATGTATGTTTAGTGAGATGGGACTTGACTTTTGTTTAGAGTTCCCTTGTCTTTTTTGGGTAGTTTAACGTCATGCACGTCGAACATAAAAGTGATAATGTTTAAGGTCGAATAGCTTTGACCGAATGGATTAAAATTGACTCAATTCTTTGATAATTTATCTGAAAACATATTACCACATTCAAGTATGGAGGAAAACATGTAAACTATGACTTAGGAAATTTTGAATCTAAGGAATGATATGAGAAAAGGGCTAAATGTCATTAGAAGAAGTATTTCCTAAGAGTGAAGTTACCATTATTTAAAGAACCCGTTAGGGGGTTGAATTATGCAGGGCCGCTTAAGGGAACTGGCTGCATAGTAAAATAATATCATATTTTGGCTGACATGTCTGTTATATAGACTACTTATTCGAGGCCACATAGGGGCACGTGCTGTAGAGTCAGACAAAAGAACTCTTAGAAATTTTAATTTTCTACTGCTTAATAGCCAGTGGAAGTTTATGGAGATTCAAATTTTCTAAAGCATAGAGTTTGCTGTCTGGAGAGAGGTACTTGAATATGGAGAGGATATTCCCAATCAATATTGACAAAGAATTGGATGAATGTCACTCCTATGAAGGTCTGATCCAAACGTGGGGAAGGGAAATATAAACCATAGACTTGAATACTTTTAGATCATGAAAATGAATATGGGACAAATATGTTAAGGATGACTATTTTTTGCAGATCTTTACATATTGCTGTTAAGACCAATAAGGAAAAAAGAGGTTTTTCTCCCAAGAATGAAGTTTCCACTATTTGAAGAAACAATTAGGGGGTTGAATTATGAAGGTCCACATAAGGGAATTCGTTTTATAGTCAAATAATAGCATCCTTTGGCTGACAGGTCCATTATGTAGACTAATTATGCAAGGCCGCCTAAGGGCACATGCTACATAGTCAGGAAAAAGAATACATGGGTATCAGACATTTTGTGACCAGAAGTCAAGAAAATGGTTATGGAGATCTAGAAGTATTTAATTTTAGTAGTATGATACATCAAAATGGGAATTTTCCAATGCATGTAAAAGATACACATACTAATGCTAACCATAATTATGTTGTGACTGGGTCCTGAATTGAGGTGTTGGACTTCACTACGTATCCCATAAGGATGGGAATCGATCTATACATAGTTCTTGGAATACATTTTAACATCATGTGCGAAGAGAATTTACAAGATCTTAGTTTAAGGTCGTAGTGTTCAGACCATAATAAGAAATACACAGTGTGTGTTTTATAAACCTGATGTGAATGAAGACTAGGGTTTTCATACCACATTCATGTTTTCACAGGGGGAATTTTCAGTCAAAGTACTGAAATTAGAATTTGGGGTTAGGCCCAAAGACTTGGGGCTTGATTTGAGGGATGCTTGAATTTTCCTATGTATCCCATAGGGATGGGAATCAAGCAGCATGTAGTTCTTAAAATACCCTTTGTACAGATTTGGTTCATACAAGTGAAGGGTGAAAGGGGGCTTTAGTGAAATGATGGTTTGAACCAAGATTAAAGGTTCAGGCATTTCCATGTATGCACGAAGTATTTTGAATATGACATGATTAGAGATCAATGTCAATGATGATTCCCTCTTAGGTGAGGGACAATGGGGGAATGTATAGTTTAACGTCATATAGCGAGGACAATGGTGCTGCATAGTTTAGTGTCATGTAGTAGGGACAAAAGGGACGTAGACAGTTTAACGTCATGTGGGATGAAGGTGAACCGATATGAAAAAATTGGTTTTGAGCTGCTTCACGGATCAACATCATTTGAGATGAAGGTGGACTGACATAAAGAGATTAGTTTTGGGCTTCTTCACAGATCAACATCGTATGAGACGAAGGTGGACCGACATAAAGAGATTGGTTTTGGTCATGAACCTCGGGAGGTTGTCTACGTACCCATCCTAGAAGGAAACGATCAAATTCTGTGTAGTTCAATTGAATAAATAATTGGTGGTTGGATTTTACTTGAGGACAATGACCTAAAAATGGTATTGGGACTTACACATGGTTAGCGGCCCAGAAAGGATGTTATGGATGAAGCTCACTCTAAACTCACGTGATTCATGCTCAGTGTGAGAAACAAGAGGTAACAAAAACACTAACGATGCATAGTTTAACGTCCTGTAGGATGTAAAAGGGACTATTTCACAGTTGAAATGACATGTGTCACAGACATGGGGTGCCTGACAGTTTAACATCTTGTAGCTCAGAAGAACAGTTTAACATCATGTCGGACGACAAGACAAATGGGACATAGTTTAACATCATGTTGTACGAATAAGGGGCTATATAATTTAATGTCCTACAGCAAAGACAATGGGGATCATGCAGTTTAAAGTCTTGCAGTGAGGACTATTGGTGTTGCATAGTTTAGTGTCATGTAGTAGGGAAAAAATACAGTTTAACGTCATGTAGGATGTTTTAAGGGGATTTTTTCAGTTTTATGTCATGTAAGACATTGGGTTGTATAGTTTAACGTTGGGTAACCGAGACGATGGTTATCCATTTTAACATCTTACAGGACGTATTATGGGTACTGTGTAGTTTAAAGTCTTGTAGTAAGGACTATAGTAGTTTGAGGTCATATGCATGGACCAGTGGTGCACCGTTTTGTGTCATGTAGCTAGGACATTGGTGAATCATTTTAACATCTTGTAGGACGTTAGTATTTACAAAAAATACTTTTTCAAGAATCTAGCATTGGTTGGAGTTTTAATGAGTTCTACATCCATTGAGATTAAAGAATAATCTCCATTGGAGTAGACATTATGTATTGAGTAAGGTCTTTCCCACTTTGGGTCAAGCTTTGGAGGATTCTTTCCTGGTATCATTGGAGTTCTGAGGACCAATACCAATTCTCCTTGAATGAATGAATGAAGATAAACTTTTTTGTTGAAATCTCGTGCTATTCGATTTTGATAGACTTCCAAATGGTGTAGGGTGCACAATATTTTTTCATCTAATCATTCCAATTCATCTAATCTCTTTTGAGATTGTTCATTTGTAGATGACTAATGACAAATGGATACTTTGAGTGAAGGTAATTGGACCTCAATGGGCAAGACTGCTTTTTTTCCATATACCAATGAATATGGAGTTGACTACGTAGCAGTGTGGGTGGTTGTTCGATAAGCCCATAAAGCATGAAAAAGTTTATTAGGCCATGACTTTTTATCTTTATCCACCTTCTTTTGCCGTATATTTGAAAGAGTATTATTTAAGGCCTCTATTTTTCCATTTTCCACTGCATGATACCGAGATGAATGGTTGGATTTGATGTTGTATTCTTGATACAACTTCCTCACCACAGATGAACAGAAGTTGGTGTCATTGTCTGTTAATTTGGTATGAGGGACACCAAATCTGGTAATGACGTTAGACATTAAGAAGATAACAATGATTTTAGAACTAACTTCTTTGAAAGGTATTGCCTTTGACCATTTGTAAAACAAGTCAGTAGCAGTATGAATATACTTAAACTGCTTGGATGTAGCTGAAGGGTAAGGTCCCACTACATCCATTCCCCATGTGGAAAATGGACATGAGTATTTAGTTGTATAAGGCAACTCTGGGGGTTGATGAATGAAGTTGGAACATACTTGTCAAGAATGGAACTTCTTAGTGAAATCAACACAATCTTGTATCATTGAAGGCCAAAAGTATCCAAGTCTTTAAACTTGATCAGACAGTCTATTTCCAGACTGGTGGGCACCACAGACTCCTGTATGTACTTCTTTCATGATAGCCATTGTCTCTTCACCATCCGTACATCTGAATAGAACTCCATCAAAACCTCTCTAGTAGATAATTTTTTGGTGATCTAGGCTATCATAAAGAGTAAAATTAACCACACGTCACCAGACTTGTTCTTTCCCACCTCTATCAGGTGGGATTGTTCCATTTTGAAGGTATTCCCTGATAGGTGTCATCCATCTCGTAGTATGACCATATGGTTTAGGAATGGGAATGATTTCATTTATTTCCTCTGTTCTGATTTGATCCAAAGGTGAAACTACACGACGGTGGGAAATACTGATGATTGTTTCATCCCAATTTGGATCTTCCAGAGTTGTGTCTACATTAGCCAGTACATTAGCTTGATCATTTTGTGATCGCGGTACATAAGAAAATGTTGGTTCTAAAGGAAATTCCGCCATTAACTCTTTGAAGTAATCATACAAAGGGATTAACTATTCTTTTTTGATGGAATAATCCCCATTGACTTGTTTGATTACCAGGTCTGAATCACCTTTCACCTTTAAGTGATTCACTTGTGCTTTAAGCGACAATTCCAAGCCTACAATGAGATCTTGATATTTTGATTCATTATTTGTACCGCCTCCCAACAATAAGAAGGAATAGGGTAGCACTGCCTTTTCTGGGGAAATAAGCACAATCCTAACCCAAACTTGTTGAATTTAGGTTCTTCCATTTTCTTCCCTGTTGGACTTCTGGAAGCACTATCAAAGTACATTTCCCATGTTTGAAGATTATCTTGAATAGAGAAGACTTCCTCATTTGGAAGTTCAGTATCTAAATATGTATCTTCTACTGAAGGGTGTTCAGCAAGGAAATCAGGCAGAGCTTGGCCCTTTATTGCCTTTTGAGACACATATTGGATATCATATTGCTCCAAAATAACTGCCCACCTTGCCAGTCGTCCTGTAAGCATTGGATGACTAAGGATAAATTTTAGCGGATTATTACGAGATACCAATTGGACCTCATGATGTTGCAAGTAGTGTCTCAGTTTTTGAACTGCAAAAACTAATGCCAGGTAGAACTTTTCAATACATGAATATCAAGTATCCTCCTCAAGCATAGTTTCACTGAGATAGTAAAGGATGTTTTCATTCCTGACATCATTCTTTTGGGCAAGGAAGGCACCCAATGATCGCTCTAAGGCTGTCACATAGAGGATAAGTGGTCTTCCTTCAACAGGTGTCATTAATACTGGTGAACTCAAGAGATATATATTGAGGATATCGAATTACTTTTTACAATCTTTATTCTATTGGTAAGTTACTCCCTTCTTCATTAATTTGGTGAAGGGTAAACACTTTCCTACCAAATTGGCGATGAAACGCCGAATATAGGCCAAGTTTCCTTGAAGTCCTATTAATTATTTCAAATTTTGAGGAGATGACATACCAAGGATTGATTTTTTCTTCTCATGATCGACTTCGATACCACAATGGAGTACAACAAAGCCGAGAAATTTTCCTGAGGTTACCCCGAAAGCACATTTCAAGGGGTTCATCTTCAAATTTTGTTGTTGATGTTTATGGAATATGACTTCCAAATCAGCCAAGTGATTAAAAAAAACTTGGGATTTGACCTCAAAATCATCCACATAATATTCAACAAATTTCCATTAAAAGGGTTTGAAAATACAGTGCATGGCACGTTGATACGTTGCACCTTCATTCTTCAAGCCAAAGGGCATTACCTGATAGCAAAACACACCCTAAGGGGATCTAACGGCTATATATTCTTCATCTTCTGGATCAATTTGGATTTTATTATACCCAGAATATCCATCCATTAAAGAGAGTGTTTCATAGGCAGTTGTTGCATCAATTAAATGTTCTGTGATTGGAACTGGAAAATAATCCTTGGGAAAATACCGATTAAGATCTCTGAAATCAAGGAAAACTCTAATTTTTCCACTCTTCTTTTTCACAGGGACAATATTAGATAGCCATTTGGGATATTTAACTTCTCTAACGAATTTATATTTGATAAGCTTATCCACTTAATATTCAATTTTGGAGGCATAAGTTGGGTGTGTTCTTCTTGCTGCATGCTTGAATCCTCGATGTTCTTCTGGAAAACCCAAATGGTAAGTGGAAACTTCAGGATCAAGACATGGAATTTCTGTATAATTACAAGAAAATATATCTCTATTTTTCTTTAAAAATAAAGTATACATTTATTTCTCTTCAAGAGTCATGGCTGCACTAATTAAAGTGGGCGTGGATCTTCTTTTGTACCCAGATTTATTTCTCTGAGTTCATCCACAGTGGTAGAGATACCCTCTTCAAATAATGGAGGAGAATCCCATAGATCTTCGTCTTCTTCTTCAGTATGTGTTATTTCTTCTGTTTCTACTTGCATAGTAGATGATGAAGCAGAATTTCCATGATCAGGAGAGAAGTTAAAACTTGAACATCCTGAATAAGAGGCTACCATTTTTTACCCTATTAATGATGAAGGGTATTCCTTTGGTAATAAAGAGGAGATTATGGATTGAGAATGTACATCATCGTTCATCTATGACATTGCTATAACTTTTTCTGGCCTGGTTAATGAAGTATAGAATTGATCGATTTCAGCGGATGAAATTAAGACATATCCATTTGAGCATTCATCATTGCTTGGTGAATCAACAATTTCTCCCATGTTGTCTGGCTTGATTGTAGTAATTGACATTATGGAAGTTTCCATAAGAGTATATAGATTTGGGTCTATGCTGTCAATTTGACTGATAGGCAACACATAATCTATACTCACAAGTATGAATGGGTTTACTGTAATCTTTTCCAAACCATATGGAGCATTAATTTTGGTGACCTCCTTCATCATGGAATTCTCCTTCCCTTCCATGTGATAGAATTCTGCCTCAATGTATTGAGATTCACATGTTTTTAATGGGTATTTATCACCATACAATGTCTCAATTTGACCATTGAAACAATATTTGAGACACTGATGGTATGAAGAAGGTACGACCGCATGTTGATGTAGCCAAGGTCTTCCAAGAAAAATGTTGAAGGTTGTGTCATGACGAACAACTGTGAAATCTGAATTGGATAGAAGGTATCCAAACTGAGTTCTGAGTGTAATCTCACCCAGAGGTTCTTGTTCATTTTTTTCATATCCTTGAAACATCAAATTAGAAGGAGATAAATCAGATTTGGTGAGGCCCAATCGACGAAGTGTACAAATAGGGAGGAGGTTGACTCCTGAGCCATTATCAATGAAAGCTAGTTGGATGTCTACATCATTGAGCTTTCCAGATAAATACAAAGGTCTGATATGTCCATGCACGACATCATCTAAATCTTCATCTGTAAAAGATATCACTGCATGGAATTCTATAGGATCATTCCCTATATAGTAGACTTCAGCCGCAATAAATTCAGTTTTTAATTCCTAAGGACTTGACAAAGCCTCAATGAGTGCCTCCCAAAGATCATTTGATAGATTCAAGCAATCCAGAATTGATAACCTGGCCGGTACTTGGTCCAAATGTTTCAAGACATCATACTTTTGATCCAAAGGTTTGTGTTTCCCAATAGGAACATGTGGTTTCATAGGTGCCTTAGAAGTTGATGCTTTGGAGGTAGATGCATCTTGTATTGGGGTAGGAGTTGGAAATACTCCTGGATTTGGAAGATTAGACTCATTAGGTCTATTTATTTGCTGAGAGGAAGAAGGTGTAACCTCTAACCAATCCTCTAGAATAATTATGCCAGAACTGAATCTTCCATGTGTGGAAGAACTTTCTTTTTATTTTTGAGCCCGCTGAAGGGCTCTTCCACAAGTTTCTGCTGCATACACAGTTCTAGTAGGTGTTGGATTGAAATAGTGGCTTTTGGGATATCCACTTCTTCCCCTGTATCCTAGACCTCTAGAACTCCCTCTAATTCCTCTGTTTGTTATAGGAAACTCTGGCTCATCGATATAAAAACTACGACTGGCATAAGGATATGTTAAATGGATCATGTTAACAGAACTAAACATAAAATCTTTATCTGATGAAGACTCTGCCTGATTAGCCAGCTCAGGTTGTGCCGTTTGGTCGGGCGGTGCCCATGATTTTAAAGTAGATGGCATTAAATATACTAGAGTCAAAGACAATTTATGCTTTGACATGAACTCTTCTTCTTATGACTGTTCTTCTTTCTTTTAATTATGCCACCTCTTTGAAAATTTTCCTTCTGATGAAGGGGTTTATACTGTGGAATTCAGAGTAGAAGACACAATTGGTTTCTTCAATTGCGTTCATAAAATGGTATGAGTCCGGTTGATCATTTTCCTGACCATATAATCATCATATTTCTGCACATTTTTACTTTTGACTTCATGACACTCGCCTTCTTCCTCCGGATCTGTAGCAGTAACACATGCTAATTGGGCTAAAGAGCCTTTCAATTTTACTGGTACAGAGTCCACAATTTTTTGTAGGAGGTATTTAAAGACAAAACGCTCCTGAATGGGATTCCCCAACATCTAATGAAATGGGAAATAGTTTGGGAGGTCTTCATCGCCTTCCATGTTAGGCCTTTTGGGACTTGGCAATGGAAGCAAATTATTTTCCAGAGATGAGATGATGTATCCTGGAACTTTCTCATTCTAGAAAGAAAAAACTTTTTTCTTAAAATCTTAAAACTGTTTTTGCCTTTGATCTCTTTGATCATCTTGATGAGATGGTTGTTGTTGTTGACACTCAAGAGGTGGAGCCCTTCTGTATGATGAAGGTTTTGAAGTGGAAGCAGGTACAGGTGCTTGTTTAAGCATAACTGTAGCAGTCTCTGCTTTCCCCATTCTCCTTCCTATAACTGGTGGAATTACACAAGTTTTATCCTTAATCTTTATAAGTGAATCTTCAATATGCTGAGCAATCGAAGTAAGGTCTCAAAACACTCCTGTGTATTTCACAGGGATCAATGGTGTGCGTAATTCATCATGCAGATTTTCCACACATATTGGCAACAATTCTTCTTGAGGGAGTGTTAAGCGTAAGGAATATGTTAATCCCTTCTAGTGAGCAATGAAATCTGAAACTCTTTCATTCTCCATTTTCTTACAATTTGAAAGATCAAAAATTGTCATCTTCGGCAACGTTGAGTTGAATTGAAGAAGGAATTTTTGATGGAGATTCTCCCACCCAGTAATTGACCAGGATTGCAAGCTTGTATACCAGACAAAAGCAGGTCCTTGTAATGACCGTACAGAACACCTGATCTTAATAGCTTCTTGTTGTTGAGGAGTTCCCATCATAGGATCACAACGAGAAACAAAATGTGTTATGTGTTGTTCTGGATCTCCTGAACCATTAAAAATTGGTAATGTGTACTTGCAAAATTTGAAGGGGGAGGAATTGCATCTACCCATTCAGGGTAAGCTCTCTTCTCTAGTTGAACTGGTGCATTCTTTCCTTTCATATCTTCCAACTGATCTGTTAATGACTCAATGGTAGTCATTAAATTTTTAGAAACATCGAGTTGGGCTTGGACCTGTGTAGGTATAAGAACTGGAGTTTGGATGGGTGTGGCGACTGAGACTTCCACTGATGGTAGTATTTCCAGTTTTTTGTTGCATATAACCCATAGGATTAGACATATGAGGATGTACTAGTAAATGAGGATATTATTGATCCATCCCAGTAGCTGCAAAAAATTCCCTTGACTGACTGACTCCATCATGCTTAGGAGGAAGACTACCTTGAAGTAGTTCTGCATTCAACCTTCTTAATTCCTTCATTTCTTCCTCTTATTGTGCGAACCTTTTCTCTAGTGAGAGTGATTGGCCTTATCTATAGGAAGGGTTTAATTTAACCTGATTCCTCTTTTTCCCCTTGTTGTACGCCTTTCAGAGAGGGGTAAGTTGGTTATTTGAAGGAATACCTAGATTCTGGGTAAGCCTTTGATTTCATGTACACACACCGTCTTCATTTGCCTCTGTGTGCATAGCCTCTTGAGCAGGAACTTCTTTATCTGATCCCTCTGAGTGAACCTCATGTTCTGGAGGATTAGAAACAATGGCATTGATGAAATTTATTGATGCATAAGGCATTGCATCCCTTCTATCAGAATTTCTGTGATGTTGTCTTCTTCCATGTCCTTAATGAGACATTTCCTTTCTTTGAGTTTACCCCTCAAGAACTTCCTGATGAACCATAATTTGGAGGGAATCTCCTGATAATTTGGATCAGTGTTCCTCCTATGGCTTCTTCCATATTTGAGAGAAGACTTACTTTCACTGAGGAAGAGATTGAGGATTTGAAAAAGTCCCCAGTTCGGTGGACTGGGGTTGTTCCTGTTCTTCCTGCTCAACTCCTTGAATCCTATTTATTAATTTAGAGGGTTGGGTTAAAAGATTCCCTAGTCTAGAAAACTGGGGTGGATCTTGAGCTGCTATATCTGAGACATTCTTAAAATCTCTCCTGATTTTGCAGACTTTAGTCTGGAAGTTGACTGGATGCATGAACCGACATCCACTCAAATCACCTGGCTCAGATGACCATTGGATTATTTCTGACACTTCTTTAACCTGATGATGTGCATGCTCTAAAGGAAAATCCTGTTCAATATTCTCATTTTCTTGATGCAAGAGTAGTTAGATAACTTGTTCTTTATATGCCTGACTTAGGGAAGAACTAGTTGAGGCATGTTCCAGAGTAAGCATCTGATTACACACAAAATCAGTTGGATGTGGCTGAACATGGGCAATAACATTGCATGATACCACTTTTGGCGGGATTTGTTCACTAGAGAGTATAGTGAAATTTAGTGCTCCATGAACACCCCATCCCCTGATATGAATACCAGATGGCGCATTGGCAATTAGCTGGCACAATATTTTTAGTGCGCCAAGGCATGAATGTTGAAGGGCTCTCTGATACTTTTTAACCTTTGGATATTAGGAAACTAAGAGAGATGCCAAGTCTATTTGGAGTTGTAACCCTTCTATTATCTTAACATGATTTTCGTATTCCACATAAGATAATATTTTATTTTTTAATTGACAAAGAGTCTTCCACATATTGAGACGAATAGAGTGAATACAATCTTCTGTCAAAATTTTTGGAATATCATACTGAGAGTCAGCTTAAGGCCAAAACATGACTAGTACTTCACATTTCGCCAGTTTTTCTCTCATATTCAGCACTTCCTCCTTATAATTTGATAAAGATTATTCTACCTAATTAGACCAAAGTTGTTGATTCTTTATTGCTTCATTAGATTCAACAATATTGGTAGAGAATACATTTATCAAACTAGAAGATGAATGACCCAAGGGTAGTTTGGATAATGACCTACACCCCAGGATATCTTCTGATTGAGAAAGTATTTCACATACTAGCGGTAAAGCATCAGACATGACTGGATTTTCATTTTCAAGTTCCTCAAGATAAGAGGGATTTCTTGTTACTGCATTTTCCTTTGAATAATTTTTCAGGAAATGCGAATTACTACTTAGGAGAGGAATTTTGCAGTTAAATTCATCATCATGGAGAGGACCACCATGGCGGGTTACAAAAAAAGACGAAACCTCTTTCTCCTTAGTCTTCTGGCCACACAGAGGGTTATTGTGGCTCTCATCTAAAGATGATACCTTGAGATCGACCGAACTGTCATGAATCAAGACTTCATGAGGAAGTGTCTGATGAAGAACTTTGGAATTATTGTTCCCACTATTGGGAAATGAGAGAGCAGAATCTTGAGTTGCAAATATTTTCTGTGTGCATCAAGAACTCCAGTATTGAGCAAAGCCTAATTGCAGATTGGATCTTGATTTCTCGACTGTGCTGAACGGGTATTTTTCATAGATTCCTTCTTACTCATTTTGGGAACCACTTTTTGATGAAAGTGGTTATTATTGGTAGGTGTATGTGCCTTATCTGGAGAAATGGTCAGGTTAGGCTGATTATCTACATTTAAATCGGGTGTATGTGCCCGACTTGATTTTCCACATGACATGGGTGAGTATGCCCCAAAACCCTATAGGACTTGAACAGAGGTGTGTATCTACTCCATAGTGTCTTGTTGATGATTCACTCCACTAATAGGGATTGATTTATATTTCTTTCCCTGTGATACTGCTAAAGTTGTTATTATATTCTGACAGGTATCCAGAATATGGGTAGGGATTTTCTTCTGATCCATCACCATTGTCAGAATGTGCTTGGTGACTTCAGCTACCGGAACGGGAATATACATCTATTTTGTGTCTAGATTAGGTGTATTTGCCTTCTCCTATCTTCATTTTCCTATCAACGGATATTGATAGTACTTATTCATGGGGGAATATAGTTGAATCTGCACCAAATTTGTCGTCGAAGATTTCTGACTGACTTCTCCGGGTGCTACCAAACGAGACTGTTGGCAGACTTGATGAACATTGGAAGGTGTATGTGCCTACTAGATGTTACCTATCAAGTATGGTTGATGGATTTCCTTTAATACTGGCATACCAGACTGTTGACAAAATTGGTGATTGTAAGCAGGTGTATGTTCATGTTTACAGGTGGTCACCATATTTGGTTGGCGAGCTCTTTTGGGTGCAGTCAGATGTGCCTGTTGACTAGTTAATGAATTATAAACATGTTTATGTGCCTACCTATAGTACCCCATCATAATTTCCTAATGGTATTTGTGGGTTGCTTCCAAACGAGTCTGCTAGACAGTGGGACTAGAACGGACGGGTGTATGTGCTTGCTTGTTGCTTGCCATCAAGTTGGATTCTTGGACTTCTCCAGAGGGGAAAAAAGTAAGAACATGATCCCTATTGACCAGATTTCACATCTGGTGGTTCGTCTTGCATGCTCGGGTCTGAGGAACCTGAGATGAACCCCTAAAGGTGGTACCCTCATCATGTTGAGGGTGCACTACCGCATGAGTCTTGTGGTGATTGTTGATGGGATCCCTTAGGAAGGACTCTTTTCTTCTTGAACTAAGGCCTTGAGTGACCTCTTCATTTACCTCCCTGTAATATGGGAGGAACAGATTGTTGTGTTCCGGGGATAATGACCTAAAACGGTTGGATACGGTGGTAAGCACCGCCTTCTTCTTCATCACTGGTCATCGCTGTCCGGACAACCAGGGTGAATTATTGACTTGGAGGGCTTGTTGAGCAGCCTCCAGAGTCATAATGGTACCGTGTTGATGGTATTACTCAACCAGTACATTTGAGACCTAGCGTTGCAGATGCTGATTGGGTGATGTCATCCTCAGAATGGATGAGGATCCAGCAAGAGTAGCAGCAGAAGCATTCACATGTGTGAACTTTAGAGAAGCCATTTTTGTAATGCAGAGAGATCATGGAAAAGATTTCATGTTTGATATAAAATACATAATGAAGATAAGTTTGGACACTACATCTTTTGGATGAGCACTTATGTTGTTGATTGCTTTGTTGGCCCTCATATTGAGTTAAACAGGGGCCTAACAAATAAGTAAAACATCATTTAACTTGGTTAAGGATTCACATCAGGTTCACCATTTTTGTTTCTTCTGGAAATGAGGATGACCTCATTTTTTTTAAGGTTAAAACTTTTTCAATAGATTTATAATAGGTTTATTCATAAAACCGGAAACATCCAATGATTCCATATCCATTTGGACTTACTTTCCAAAGGTAGGTGCTCATTAGTTTTGGACCAATGAGGCTTAAGAATTTACATTGGTCGAGAGGATAGGACGTCGGACTCATCACACCTTTTTGGGGGGAATTATTGTCTACTCCAAGACTGTCTTATAGATTTATGTTATGTTAGTGAATCCTTATTAATTTACCAAACATGAAAATGAGTTTTCCTTTAGATCTTTCAATCAATGATTGATATTTAAGGAATTTAGATAATCTTTTATATGTATTTTAGGTTCTTTAACAATACCAAATCACTTGTATTTATTAGATATTCTTAGTCAATAGTATCCTTCAACATATTATATAGGAATCTCTTGGTCAATATGATAACCATACTAGTTTTAAATCCACTCAGTGGGGCACTTGAAGTTTATTTTCATTCAGAAAGACATGGATTATTTTAGAGTTGGGATTGTACCCACAGATGGGATACCTATGTATCCTTGTTAGAAAAGGAATCAGAACCCACGTAGTTCGGGAATTATGATATAGTTTAATGTCATATGGGACGGATGATAATTAATGGGTGATGGGCTTGAACTTTAGAAAGGTTTCATACATACTCTACTTTTTAAGGCAGAGATCAAATTCCGCGTAGTTCGATTAAGAAATGTGGGGTTTACGTATGATTAATGGCCCAAAGAGATGTGTCGTGGTTACTTTTACACTCTAAGCTCACATGATTGATTCTCGGTGTGATAAACAATAGGTATCATTAAACCTGAAAATTTGTGCCACGAAAGATGTGGTTATAAAGAATGATATGGTGCTTATGTATGTGTGACAAGACAAATAGATGAATATTAGGATTTACTTCTAGAAAGAAACCGAGGAATAAGGTCCATAAAGATATTCATGATTTATGGAGATTTGGATACTCTAATTTGAGGCTTACTTCTAAGGAGGATTCTCAAATTAGGGGGAATTTTTTGATTATGTTTACTCCTGAGAAGGATTATCAGAGTTAAAGGGACTTATAACTTGGAACTTACTCCTGAGAAGGTGTCACAAAGTTAAATTAAATTTTGATTGGGACTTACTCCTGATAAAGAATCCCAAAGTTAAAGGGGGATTGAAGCTTACTCCTAAGGAGGAAGCCCATTAACAGGGTCCATAAAGGTATTTGTGCCTTATGGAGATTTAGATTCTTAATTTGGGGCTTACTCTTAAAGAGGATTCCCAGATTAAAGGAGGAAATTAACTTATGATTGGAGCATACTTCAGAGAAGGATGCCCAAATCAAAGATTCTCTCATCTTAAGGGATGAGGTTGGATGAAGGGAACCTCTAACCGTAGTGATATAAAGTTTTATAAATCACGAGGTTTTGAGAGATGTTCCACGGGATTCCTTTCATATAATGATGCCAACAAAGGAACCATACCATAAATGTATTTGAAGTGGGTTTTGAAGGCTAAATCTTGAAGAGGAATGGTGGATTTGAAGAAAAGAGTTGAAAAGGAAGAAGGGGCACACAAAAAGAGGTAGGCGCGCAAATCCTGTTTGGGCGCACAAGTCTTGGTCACACAAGTATACTAGCGCAACATGGGTTTACTTGGGCGACGGTTAACCAATAGGGTAATACATGGGTGAGACTTGGCTCAAGCCCTTAGTATTATCCTTAAGTGCTTCCAAAAGGTTGGTGTTCATGTTCTGTTAAAGGGGTAAGGTGGAGCGTAAGTGTGGCCATTTCCCTTAAGGGTTGGACCTTTAGGAATGCATGTGTTCATGAATTCCAACACTTAGGCCTTTTTTCCACTCTATAGATCTTCCATTCTAGGTAAGAAATTACCTCAGAAGTGTTCGGAAGACTTCATGCAAAGACTAGGGCGCCGAGAGCTTAAATCTGACTTTTGGATTTTTTGTCCTCAAAATAGAGGGCCCATAAGTGGTATTTATAGGCCATTGAGGACCTTGGGTGAAAATAAAATAGGGTGTGCAAGTCACCTACGCGACCAATATGTGGCGCGTAATTATACTTGCGCGACCATGGTAAAACTTACACGACCCATGCTTAAAGAAGTCCTTGTTCAAGCCTTTGTCAATTTTTGATGTTTCTTCAAAGGATGAATCTATTTCTGGTTAAGTTATTCCTCTTTTTCCTTCATTAGACTCTATGATGGAAAGGAGCATCAACAAGAGTGATGACATATTGAGCATCAAGGGACACTTACCCAGGTTGATCACAATTTCTCCAACCGTTTTCTCTTAGTAGTAATATACTTTCAATTTTTGTTCTTAAAGAAAAAAACCCCAAGTTTTATAAAACCCCATTATCCTTTTAGTTTCATAATCAGAACCTCATTTTTTAATTAATGATCTAATGCTTCTTCAAGAGACGACCTAGGGTTGCTGCTATACTGCAGAAATTCTAGTTAAAAATAAATATCTAATTTGATGCACTCGACAACACGATCAGGCGTAAAGGTATGAGTCTACCCCTTTTTTAAAAATGGGATACACCATCTTCTTTATCAAATTTTTACCATATTTAACTAAAGATATTGATATGAACGAGCATGAATTTTTGTCTTCTCATTAGTTTTCATTATATTTTACTAATGGGTTTGATATAAATCCATAGAAATTTTCATATTCTTGTTGGTATCGATCGTATTTGACGAATGGAATTGATATGAATCTATATAAATTTTTATTTTCTTGTTGGTTTCCATTGTATTTGGTTAATGGACTTCCTTTGGATTAGAAGATATTTTCATTTTCTTGTAATTTTTTGCCCTATTTTCATGGAATTCGTGATGTGAATGAGTATGAATATGCATCTGATCATGTTTTTCTGATGTATTTGACTAATGGGATTCATAAGCATTACCAGGGATATACGTATGCCTATAATTTTTTGCCATATTTGAATAACATGCTTCATATTTTGGATTAGATATTTGCATATTCTCATATTTAGTTGCCTATGTATTTTACTGACGAGTTTCATATTCAAAACCAAGGAGTTGCATCTTCCCATAATTGGTTTTCATCGTATTTGACTGATGGTCTTGATATTGTTTATTAGGAATATATGCCTAGTAATTTTGGGTTTCCACCATATTTAATTAGAATGGTTCTTTTATTAGAATAAGGATGATGGTATGTTCTTGATTGTATAATCATCCCCCCCCATGAGCCACCATGGGGACCCCAATTTGTATGGATTCTCCTAGGGACCACAGAGCAATATCCACATCATGGTGAGGATACTTAGTCACATGGTGTTGATGATGATGAGTACTAGAAGGGGCCCTTGGATGATACCCTTGTGTTGTTGGGATGATGTTATTGGAAACCACTCCATCAACATACCTTAGATAAGGGAGGAAATCGTTATCAAATTTTGGTGATAAGATCCCAAAATGGTTTTAGATGGATATTAATGTTATCTAGTTCTAATACACCGACCATTATTGGGTAGATGGCTGGTGGGGATTAATTTACTGGAGGGCCTATCGAGTTTCCTCCAGGGTGGGGAGAGTACCATTCTGGTGTTACTCCCTAACCAATTCATTCAAACCCCAGCATTGATATTTTTGGGAGGGCGAAGACATCCACTAATCGGTCAAGTAGTTGTATGATGTAGTGGCTGATCAATGTGTGCACAAGAACTAGAGAGATTCCATTGGATTGAAGAGTGTTTTTCTAAAGATTTCATGTAATATATAAGTTGCATCTCATGACCACATGCTTAATTGATGGTCCTTTTTAGCCTACTTCCATTTTGGTTGTGAAATGGGATTAATTCGGGGTAACATCGACACCTTGGTTAATGATTTAAATCGAGTACACCATTTTGTTTATGATGAATATCATTTTTTCTTGACAATTGATTAGAGGGGTTAAATTTTGTGTAATCACTGATTTTGGGTACAACGCCTTTGAATGTTGTCTAATAAGTTTTATCATGGAGCCTAAAACACCCAATGGCTCTCATATCCATGAAGACTCATGGACATAATTTCCAAAGGCAGATGTTCACTAGCTAATATGGCCAACAACAGTTAATAACTCACATTAGTCTAGATTATGGGATGTTCAGATCATCACACCCATTTGGGGGGAACAATTTCCTATTATGGGACTCTCTTATATATTTAATATAAGTTCATGAATCCTTGGTTCATTCCCAAGTATGTATATATAGATCACCCTCTATTAATTATCCATTATGAATAATCGTGGGCCCGAAATCATATGTATGTATATAAGGTCATCCATTGATAGGGATATTTTCATGTATCCATGGTTTTCCATCCATGGTTTTCCATCAATGGTACCCTTTTATGGATAGACTATTATTTATTCATTTATTAATATTATGATGGTTTAATCTATGGGGTGAGGTACTTTGAAGTTTTTTGTCATCTAGGAATATGGAAGTTTACTTGATGTCAGGATCGAACCCATGAGATGAGATCCCTACATATCCTCATAAGAGGCCTTGTCCTGATATTCCTGATGATCTTATCATACATATCAGGTGGATTTGGAAGAGTCCTTGGCCTGATTCCATTGGATTAGTTCAGAGAGGGGGGAAATATGGAGGCTAAATGGACGATGGATGGGAATGATGGGAGATGAATCATAGAAAACACTAAGTGACCCAATTCGGCATATAATGTTCTTATGTGTGATGGGGTACCCTCCACATAGCATGTATCTATGTATGTGAGGGTATAGTTTGCGTGTCATAGTGCTACATGGACCTGGGGACTACTTGTGTTGTGTGCTGCTACACGGGGTGATGTTCCTCCCATGTAGCACTTTTCTATGTGGGGCAGGGTTCTACCTACATATAGTTTTGAAATGAAGGTAGATGGTTCGAAAAGGGGTCATTCGTTTATGCCATGTGTCATAGTGTGTGCAGAACGGTTTCTGTTCATGGATTGTAGTATTTTATTTTATTTCACCCTTAATATTATGTGGTGGGTTTTTACCTACTAATAAAAGAACTCTATGTGATTTGGATCCCATTTAGGCTTTCTTATTCTTATCTCTACCTTTCCCTTTCACTCTTGTCCTCCTACCTCTATTCCAATCAGGGGTTCTTTTATAGAGGAATAGAGGGACCGAGTACCGGAATGTCCAATCATTTATAGTGGGATGTGGTCCATGTTTTGCAGGAGTCGAGTTGGATGCCCGAGTCCATGAAGGGTTTTCTTATAGGGGTAGTCATTTTTGGGGGGGCAATAATCACCTTCTAGCCCAGAAAATGAAATTCATTTTGTTCATGGGCATCGACGGCCTACCTCATCCCGATAATGATTTTTTTTGCATGGGTGGAAATCACCCCCTCCCCATATCCCCACAAATGAATGTGGTTTTATTCATGGGATCTGGTGGTTTTCCTTATCCCAAAAACAGTTTCTTTCATGGGGTTCTTCGTAGAGTGTCAAAACTCCATGGAAAGTGGTGGTCTGTGAAGTGATTTTCTTTCACAGGATCAATCCTTACATTATGACTTCCTTCTTTGAAAATTTTTCTACAACCTTTTCTTGGGTTTTATTTCTACACTTAGCTAAATCTAATAGATTTTATTCTTCTTGTATTCATAATTTTTATGACCCAATAGTAAATAACTGATAAAATGTAAAATTTAATCACTAACACGATCTCGAAATGCATCTATCAAAAATATCAATGAAATAATATCATGGATAATAATAAATGGATCCCCAATGATGTAAATGTATATTGATGGAAATCATGGTCTTAGAAATCATTATATATTTCCAAATAAGGCCTGAAACCAAGAAAATTTAAACTATTGGTAGGGATACACCAACAACTCATTTAATAAGACTTTATAACTAGTTTGTATAATGATACATATCAATACATCAAGGGGGCATATAATTTTGGGCCCCACTCACCACTACCTTTCTAATGTATTACTCCTATATTTAATGATCAAATTAATTCATAAAAAAATATTTACTATTAGAAAATACATGTATTTAATGAATAATATAGAATATAAATATTTCCCCAATCAACCATATAACTTTTGTACTAAAACACCTTAAAAATGGTATATAGTTATGGAAATAATAATATCCATGATTCAAAGAATATGTATTTTTAAGAGAAATTTAATTTTTAATGAAAAATTTTCACAAGATGTGAATGTTTTAAGATAATTATAATGACCACAAAATTAATATGTGGTAAAATATTACCATATATTAATTATAAATATAAAATTTTAATAAAAATAAAGTATTTTGGGGATTATAAGAAATGAGAAGTATTTTTTTTTAATATTTTTCAATAAAGAGTTTTCTTTGTAAAAATATTAAAAACTTTTAGAATAATTATAATACTGTAAAATGGATATAACTGTGGGAAAATTTGTTAACACTATATATGTTAAAAAACAATCCATTGGAATTTTATAATGAAAATTTAAAATTAACCTTTTTCAAAACATTAGAAGGATTCTATACAAAATTTTTAAAAAGTCATGGATAAGATAAAATATACTTAATAAATAATTTGAGTGGATAAAAATTTCTTTTGTGAAATAATTTGGAAATATATGGACATAGATGAAAAATATTCCCAATAAGAAGAGAAATAATATTGGATTTAATTTAAATTTTTTAAATTATTGATTCAAGTGAAAAAATTAGGAAAATATTGAATAAAATATAAGAACTCCTTAAATATTCATAAGATAAAAAAATATATAGATTTTACGAATGAATTATTATAAGATTCCATAAATGAAATTAAGAGAAATTCCATGAAATTTAGATTGTAAAACAAATTCTTACCTCAATGGTATCTTTTAAATTTTCACCGACTTATAGAGTAACATGAATTTAATATTTAATAATAATTAAAAAATATATATTCACAATAAAAACATAAAATGTTTAGTATAAACACCACATAAAAATAAAATGTTCTCTGATACCAAATATGTCTTAATGGAGTGGAAAAAAGAGATGAAATCCCTTACAAAGATTGTATCATTTGATTGAGTGTTAATAATTTATGTGTTTATGATTAAAAATTTAAATAAAAAACATGTTTGATACCAAAATAGTATAATAAAATTTCATTTCACACATAATCATGAAATTAAATTTTTCAATGAAGTAGAAGTAGAACCCAATGAATGAAAATTGAGTTAAGAAACCTCATACCTCATTTTCGAATTCCTTAATAAGTTATTTTAATTTTATATATAATGAATCTAAAGTCATTTTAGATAAATAAAATAAATAAATACATGTCTATAATATCATATATGATCCATTTATAACCTTTTTCACCCGTTTTCTATCAATATTTTATTATTATCAATATTTTGAGTGTTAAATGCTTCATTTTTAATGTGAATTTTGGTTCAGTAGTTACAATCCATGTCCATTAATTATATTTACATCTTATCTGGAATTATAATCATGATATAAATATCATATATAGTAATTATATATATTTATATTCATCTAAAAATATATAGAATAGAAAAATAATTACATCGTTTATGGACACAATAGGTTGTATGTACACAAGAATTTTGCTTTCATATTTCAACAGATGGAATGAAATAAAGTTAAATAGTAATTCACCATTAAAGAATAATTTTTATATCACATTTATCTTATATACTTATTAAATATTATCTTATTAACATCTATGTAATGTAAAAATGAAAAACACATCCCATCACTTAGTAGATGTGGTAGTCCAAACTCACGCACGAGCAACATTATATTTTTTAATGGGTGAAAAGGTAAGAAGGTAGGTATGATATTATAATTTATGAAGTATAATGTTTTCATAAATTTCATATATATGCATTGTTTTATCTTCATTATAATCCATTTAAATTGGTGATGAAAATAAAATTACACCGCTACGTGGAGACGACAAGTAATATGTTTTCACGAGCAATGTTTTCACTTTTCATAGGATAGAAAAGAGATATAATATGGTTATATCATACTAATAATAACATCTCGATATATGTTTGATAGTAGTTTTATTAATATAGTACATGTATAGTTCGTTTAGAGGAATTATAAGAAAAAAATAATTTTGAAAGAGTCAATAAAAACTATTAACTAATCTTTGGTAGACTTCCTTCATATCGCCTACTAAGAGATATAGGGTTGGTCATTATGGAATAATTGTACTTATATAACATTAAAATTAGTGTTGATAAGATATTTTGGTAGGTTTTGGTCAAGATATATCTCTAAATGTTAAGACAGAAGGGGTGTCCTTCTATAAGTGAGGGGAGGGACATTCTTGAAATTTTTTAAAGTATTGAATTAATATAAATTATTGTTCAGGTCCAAATGGATAAAGATTCATTTAATTCAAATATAATATGATTAAGATTTGAAACCAAATATTCTAATAAAAAATTCATGTTTTGATTATATTTTCACCCATATCTACTAGTTTTAACCATTGTTAACCCTTTTGATAATTACATCAATATTAATGTTGTATACACTTTAAGGGCCAAGAATGTTACTATAAAGAAATGTCCCATAAATTTTACATGGTTAATTATTTAAATAATATCCCATTTATGTTTTTGATGATATGATTTTTATAAATACATAATATTTTAATAAAATAGTATTTATTATAAAATATCCTTAAGGTCATTTTGAGAACTAGTCATTTAATTTGAGTTTGAATGCAACATAACAAGAAACGTATTCAAATATAAAACTTTTAAACATCACTAATATGTTATATTTATCTGTAAAATTAGTGGGATAATATAAATATCTCAAATTATATTGCTTTTAATATTTTTAATATCATTTATTTTATTTTTCTAGTAATTGAAAAAATGTTATGCCAGTATTGTGTTCGGTTTTAAGGAAATTATTTCATCACTAAATTTTAACAATAAATTATCAAGATAAATAAAAATTAATTAATATTTAAAATAACCTATTATAATTTAACATAGTTTGTTTTTGCCTATATCATAATATATTATATATATTATAAGCAAGAGAGTGGCATTGTTAACTTCATCTTTTACATAAATATTATAAGGTTAAAAATCAAAGATGAAAGGGAAAAACATCATAGTGTCAAATTTTGGATGATTATGGATGAAATAAACTAATTAAATTAAATTAAGTCACATATTGGGTTTTTTTAGTAAATTATCACATTATTTTTAATATCAATTTACTGATTTACCCTTTACTAAGGTGATAAATTTTACTATGATCACTATTTGTATAACCTAATAATGAAAGGTAATTATTTACCAGATTTTAAACTACCAATT
Organism: Viscum album; assembly: GCA_963277665.1. NCBI lineage: Eukaryota > Viridiplantae > Streptophyta > Magnoliopsida > Santalales > Viscaceae > Viscum > Viscum album. The sequence continues at coordinate 1,702,361,523 of OY728143.1, read as the reverse complement.
CAAATATATGGTATCAATTTTTCATGCTTTATTTTTAATAAATTTACAAAACAAAATTAAATTTAAAAGTTTAAAAATAAAAGAAAATAGTTTTAAGAAAAATACTTATGTAAGCATAAGAAATAACTTGTATCAAAGTCACGTATATTAATAATAAGACAGAAATATTTAAATTATTATTAATCAAATGGATAATTTTTCGCATTAGTCCCAAATAGATAATATAAGGGGACCTTTAAATTATAATATTTAATGAAATAAAATTCTAGTATTTGAAGAATGGGTATTTTTATAACTATTCACTAAAAATCAATCCTTTCAAAAAAATTCTAAAATTTCACCATAAGATAATTTGGATAATATGATATATTTTTTTTCATATTATCAAATACATTTTATAATTATTCTAGAAATTAATTATAATAATATCTCAGATAATTAAATAAAATTAAATTTTAAGGAAAATGTATATTTTAAGAATAAAATGACATTTCAAAAAAAAATTAGTGCTTATTTCCTAAGAATTAATAAATTAATTTCTATTGACAAATACCATTATATTTATATATATATATATATATATTTAACAATGTGGTTAATACGATTCACACCTTCCAATTTTATAACTAGTCAATAACTATTACGTTAAAGAATAAAATTTTATATTATATTGTGGTTCAAATAAAGCAAGGTTTTGAGCATTAAGAATGATACTAAGTATAGTATTATAAATTTTTTATGGTGTTACATCCTCTTCTTCACTTAGAAAATAGTATGTAGAAAACCATTATACCATCACACAATTGTACCACATGAAACAGTCCTACTCATTACACTAACTTTTTCACGTAAAACCTTTATGAATGTGATGTCTGGTTTTATCTATGTTTTAAATAGAATTGGATGTGTATGTTATTATCCCTCAATATATAATTGAATGTGCTAAAATAGAGTGTTTCACATTCAACATTTTATAAATTAGACATTATAAATTCCTCTATCTCAAGTATAATGAAAATAATTATGGATATGGGTATTTATTGACATATCTATAATGAATTATTACCTCTTATATAGATCTTAATCATTGTATCCATCGACATTCTTCCTTAATCTTAGTTTTCCATTTGATCTGCAATAACTTACACTAATTTCACTTATCCATTCCATATAGGACTTCAAGTATGGTATTGTTTGTAAATAATCATCAACTCATCACAAAATATAACTTGATCAATCATGTAATATTCTAGGTGGTTCATCCTATATCACATCTCAAACTATAGATTTTATTTTGTGGTGTCTTCAACTTTGTTTAAGTGCTTAAAATTATCATAGTCACAATTAATGAAATTAACCATATACCCAAATTTTTAAACTCTTATTCCATGGTAAAACTTATTTTTAGCTTCCTATAAGTATTTATGAGAAACCCACAATCTCATATAATGTTGAAAAAAATAAATGTATCTCGATGCAGAACCTACTCACATGAAAAACATAGACTGCAAGGTTAAAGATGTTGTTGTCTGAAACTTTTTCATTTTGGAATGACTATATTTAAATCTCATTTATATCATCATGTGTTATATTTTTAAGATAAAAAATACACAACATGAATGAGTCCCACATCCAATATCCATATATGTTTCTGATTCTTAATTTTACTCTGCATGTAAAATAACTCAGTTTATTCCCTTCTCATAGAACCGTGATACTTTGCTTGCCTCCACATCTCCCCATGTGTTGGTTCTCCTACATGAACTTCCACACATTATACGATCAAGTTATTCCCATGATCCACCTTTCATTCACCCATGTTTGATGTGTATTTTCAATAAAATCCCATTAAATATCGTTACAAAATAAAGACATTAACTTCATATCATGTATTCTCAACATATCATATGGTTTTTCCACCATAATAGTACTATAAATAAGTTCTACTCAAAACATCTTAAATCATCATACTATAATCATAAAAGGATAGTTTATTTAATCAAATTTAAATTTCTCAATATCCTCATCATAATAGAAACATATTCTTTATGTTAAAATTATAGGGCTTATCATAAATCATTAGAACATATCTTGGTTAAGGAGATTCCATATCATAAATTAATTGAATTAAAAGTTATTTCCTACTAAAAATATTTATTTAACTAAAAAATTACTTTACCAAATGTGAATAATTAATACACCATCATACATTGGTAGAAATTCCATATTTCAATAACCTTTACATTGAATTTCCATAATAAATGATATTTAAAACAAATACAACTTCCATAAATACATTTATAATTACTTTAATCTATTTTGTTTCTTGAATCTCCCCCCTTGAATTTTTTTCACTACTCAGTTAAACACATAAGTGAATTTTTTTATCTCCACCTAATTCATAATAAATTTAAAGGCATAAAATAATGTAAATTACTAAATAGAAACATCTTTCACAATTAAAGTTTTCTATATTATTTCCTCAAATATCCTTATTTTATAAGAGTGTAACTTAAAAGATATTCCAATTGATCTACTTGAGAGAAAAATGGTCATCGTAATTATTCAATTATTGAGCCACAAATTAATCATCTCTAAGTCTATGTGGTAAAACCCTATGTAGAAAACAAGAGTGATCAATATTGTCCTCATGTTTTTCTATTAATTTTCAATATGTGATACTAACACTGAAAAGTTTTTTTCATTGTTTTTCCAAAATATTTATAGATAATTTCTTGTACTCATATAAAAAATTGATTAAAACTATTCATGAATAATAATGTATGACAAATTTCCAATCCATTTTTTCCTCAACTAATTTGTTTCTCCTCTTCAGTTTTATAATTAATTTTCAATATAAATATAAAATCATATAATATACATATATTCTCAATGACAGGTGGAAATTTTCATAATTTTATAAACCAAAGTTACCATATAAAACATCTACCAAAACTTCATATATTTATGAGATTATAATTGAGATATAGAAATTCAAATTGAGAAATAGACATATGGTGGTTATCTATCCAAATTTCATTCCCTAGAGGGAAATCCTAATTTATTCATTTTAATTATGGTTTTCATTCTTCAAGAATGAACTCTAAGTTTGTATTTTTATATTAATTAAAGTGTTGTTTAGATAAAACACGGCACCAATTGAATTAAAGTACTTCATGATGGATATATTCTGAGTTGTTGTATAATTTTTCACAACATTAATTTCTTTAGGTATCCAATTGAATATATTTCTATCCTTCAAAAACAGATATATTTCTTCAAAATACACTCAATATAATTGAAAACTATTCTTTAATTATATTTTTTTGGCTTTTGGTATTTTATTATTTTATTATTCAAGGGAAGAATTTTATTCTAGATCAAATTATCATTATTATTTTTTCAAATAGACTTATTTTATTTAATAAGAAAATAAATTTTATTCTTTTATTATTTCTCCGACTTCATGTCTATATCAAACTAATCTTGATAGATGTTTAAGAATCCTTTTGAAAAAATATCTTTTTCTAATTTTAAAAAGAATCCTTCTTTGAAAAACTATTTTAAGCACAAGAATTCACTGGTTCTTTCCATTTTTTCTTCAAAAATAATGATTGCATATGTATCCATGTCATGCATCTATTATGTGTGTGTCCAAACATTTTTAAACTTCTATAAAATTATTCAAAAGTTTTGGTCTATATCTTTTGGAAATCCATTCTTTAATTTCATGTTATTTATCTTGTGTGTCTCTTTGTAATCCAATCCTTTAACATTTATCATGGATTGATTTACCCTTTAACAACTTCATTCTTATACTAACACTAAATTTCATGGATGTTTTTCAAATTTATATAATATAGAATCTTCCACCACAGTAGAAGAATCATTTCTTTGGTGTGACGACAATTTTATAATTCTTCATGGGAGTATATCATTCAATATATTTCTTGACTGTGTTATTATTCTCATACCCCAAAGGATATATATCTACTTTTGTTATTTAATTATTATTTTTATATAGTTCATCATGTCAATATATTCATCGTGCATCATTGGTTCATACTATCACATATCTTAATTTTGACCACTTTTGTTTCAATTATCATAGAAATATTCAAGAAACTCATATTTTTTCTTAAGATATAGATTCCATTTATTTTATGTGTTTTGATTCAATTTAGTGGAATATATTTTCTAAACAGATCTTCTCCCCGTTAATAGTACCAAAAGTATCCAAATAATCACAATTTATTTTTCTTTGAAATATTCTTGCTAGTATTTTCATCTTGCTATTTATTTATAACCTAGTTCTTTATTTGAGTATTATGTGGGGAATGTGGACTTCCACTCTTCATTACATCCACCATTAATTATATAATGTATTTTATAAAATATTTTATCACCAATATTTATCCAAATCATGTTATGTAACATCTACTACAACTTGAGACAACATTAGTACAACCAAATTTATTTAGACAATGTTTTACATTCATCAATAAGACTTCAGTAGATTTATCCATGGATAAACATGATCTCATCTTACCATCAGTTTGATCCTTAATAAAAATAAGTATCTTTTCAGTATTATTAAAAGAATCACTTCTTTTAATATCATTTTGGGAAGTCTCAGCAAGCTCTACTTCTATATTTTTTATTTTTTATTCTAGTTCAAGAGACTTTATGTTGAGAGAAATCTTCTTATTATATATTAATTTTAGGCTTTCTTCCCATTGTCTCATCATGTTTTTAATCAGATCATTATGTTCCTTACTAATTTTTTGTAATTATTTTTCAATATACATTACTCTGTTGTATTCTATTTACAAATGATATTTTTTACATTTAGAATAGTTTTATGAGGCTCTTCAACTCTATAGATAATTTCTATGATAAATTTTACATCACATCATTCTTACACAAATATGTTTTCAATTATTCATTAACATGGGAGATATGTTCATTTGAAAATAAGAGATTTTATTCATTTCCATCAACAAGTTGTCTGAGAAGTTTGAATCATTGAAAAATATTTTCTAATTCTTTCTTCACAACATCAATTTCCACTTATAGATATGATTTTTAAATATATAATTCATTGATAATTTTAAATATGTATAAAAAATCCTCAATTTTAAATTTCATCAGATTATATTTGAAGTATGAATAAAAATAACTAAATGACTCAACAAACACTTCTTAATCACTACTTCCACCAGATAATCAAAAGGATTATTATCAAATGATTTTTCAAATACTACTAATAAACTACCACTTTGATAATATTTAGTTTTTGGTGTATCACCTTTCTTCTTCAAATTAGTTTTTAACTTCCTTTCCGTTATCTATTTTCTATTCATTATGGTTTTCATAGAAACTTCATGTTGGAACTGAAAGATATGGGAACTGAATTTTCCTTATGAGAAAACTATGATTTTTCATCAAATTAAAATTTGAACATCATATATATCTGATAAAAAAATGGTATAGTAAAGTAGATCCAATTATAGGTATAAGATTATTATCTGATACCAATTGATATTCTTAATTGATCGTGTAGGTGCACTGAAGGGGGTGAATTGGTGTACAAAATTTTACTAAATTATTTTCTTTTCTTTTTACATCGTTTTATTGTTGATCCTTTTAACCTATTAGGATGAATGGATCTTCTCTATTAACAAGCACAATCACACAACCTAAAATATAAAAATTAAATGAATCATAACACATAATATTTTTATAAGTAATTTTTTCAATGTGGGTTACTCAGTAGTTTTTGTTTTGGGACTCATTGAGACACATACTTCTCACTGGTAAACAAAAGTGATTACTAGAAACAATCTCTCAAAATTCTTGATAGAAAAAATATCATAATACCAAATCACTAATGATAACAATATATAGTATCCTAGAAACCTCTATATACTAACATTACACTAGTTAAACTATCACCTTAAAATCTCTGATTTCTTATAATTTTAACCAACTAGATCTTAAATAGATATTCAAACCTACGTCAAATTGGTCTTCAACTACTTATTCATACTATTATAGTGAGAAACGTTTCTCTATTCCTCTTCATGTTAATACACTTTAATCTTCTATAATATCGTAATTATCATCCTTACTCTCCTTTAATATCGATAAATAATGTTTATAAAAATTATCACTACAACTGGTTGTAAGGTATGGTGTTTTAACTTCTAAAAACAATGAAATTTTTCTTCCCTAAACCTCTTCACATAACTGACTAAATGAGTTCACACACAACTTCATTATTTCTTTTGTTCCTCTTAATCATTTAAATCAACTTATGAAACTAATAACACATTCAACTTTGGGTAATATTCTCACTATCATTGTCTTGTGCATTTACAAATCTATTTCCAATATTTATAATTCTTATCAGTATGTTAAAAACTTTAATATTTATAAATATCAACACATTATACAATCATAATTAATTTTCATCATGAAAATATAGTTTCACTCATGGTGCCCTCATCAATCTTGATGCAACTCAAATTGGAATTCATGATACACTTCATTAAAACTATCACCACATTGTGTATATGTTGTTTCTCACATATTATTCCATCATTGTAAAATAATACATGTGCACATAGCTCATTGTCTACATATTTACATAGGTAAATCACACTAACAATTTTTGGAAATTGAATATGGTGCATGATCTACTTCAAACTATTATTCACACAGCTTAAGAGTATACATAATCATCTTTATGCGAGTGCAAAACATTTCATGATATTTTTTGTTCCTTGTATATCCTCATCTTTATGTTATTTATTTATTGTATGCATAGATCATTTCAAGAGTCTCACTTAATAATGTATAAAATCATACATGGTGTCTCCTTATTCCTCATACTTCATGTTCTGCAAGAATCGCAGAAAAAATATAGACTTCTCACAAATCAATAATTATGTGATTCTTTTTGTTCTTCATGTAGAAAATAATATGTGGTAACTCCATATCCCTTAACATCAGTTTAACACATGGAAATATATTTATATTCATGTTAAACATTTTATACAGAACATTAATGAATGCGATGTGTGGTTCTTCTCTCTATCTAGCATAGAATATTCATTGCATGTGATTATTTATTGATATCTCACATCATGTGTGAAAATAGAGATATTATCTTTCTATATTTTAGATCTAATCCTCAAACCCTTTCTAGATATAAAATACAACTAAAATTAATATGTAATATGGTATTTATAAGAATATATTAACCAAATTACTTCCACTTCAATCATTTTGAAATATTGGATCCATATACTTACTTCCTTTTTCTCTGTTGGTCATTCAATCTTCCCCAACCTACTCCACATAAACTTATCCACTCTATCTATGTCATAAAAAGGATATTTATAAATTTTTTTCAATTTATCACAAAACAAAACTTGATCATTTATGGACTCGAAGATGTAGTTCTACCTTCATCTCAACTCAAATAAATCTTTTATTAGGAAGTTTCTTAGATTTTGTTGTGGAGAATGACATCATCACAATTGAACTACTTACAAATCAACTTATCTATTTGGTTCAAATATATTATTCAATTGAATAACATATCATAAATATCATATAGGTTTTTTTTATCAACTCATGATCACAATCGATCATGGAAATAACCCATGAATTTTGATGCATTTCCTTCTCACATGTATAAAACCCGGGCATGAAGTTGAATATGATGTTTTGTGGAATGGTTTCATTTTCAAATAGAAATGTTTAAACCTCATTTATATCATTGTGTTATAAGATATTAAGATAAAAATTATATGACATGAATGAGTCTAAGATCAAAAATCCCTTGTAATTTATGGTTCTTAATTATACATTGTGAAGTATAACTACTTACTTGTTTCCCTTGGAACTGACCCATTCTATTTATCTAGCCTCAGAATAACCCAATGTGGTGGTACTCCACCTATTAGATCTCAAAAATTGGAATTCTAGGATCTACCCATCCATATCCTTTTGTTCACCCATGGTTGTTCTATATTTATAATGAACTCAAATTAAATTCCTTGAGAAAATAAATTAATAAACTTCAAAAGAAGGCCTCTTTTCATATAAAAAGGTTTTTCGAAAATAAAAAGACTATAATCATGGTCTTCTCAAAACATCAAAAATATTCATCTTATAATCATCCAATGATAGTTTCTTCAATCAAATAGACAATTTGAAACATCCTCATTGTATTAAAAGCGCATTCTTCATGTTATAATCATATAGCTTATCAAAAATCATCACCACATCTCTTAACCAATAATATAACACTTAAAAAATATTCAAAAGTCTAATATAATTCTTAATAATCAAAATTTATCAAACTCAAAAAAATCAACTTGTGAGTAATTCATCAATCATATTTCAAGGTTAGAAACTCCATACTCTAATAAAATTCAAATTGAATTCTAATCATAAAAACACAATAAAAACATCATCAAATACATCCATAAATAATTAAATCAATTTTTTTAACCATATGGATATAATGGATATCTTCAAAGAAAGGTATATAGTTTCATAATTTTTTAGTGTGAATTATTTTTTTATTTCGTTATTGACCATTTATTTGATTTTATTTTTTTCTTTGTCTACATTTAACAAGTTTTGTTAGATATTTTGAATCATAGTAGCAGGTAATCTTAGAGTTTCACCAATTCTACATAAAAAACACATCTGTGTAGATAAAATCATATTTATATATTTTTCATGTCTTCTGGTGTGATTACCTTAAAAACATTTTTATCTCAAAATCAATAATACTTGACTAAAAGAAATCTATATATCGATGAATTATTTGTATACCATTGAACATTATTATACCATGATTACTTGTGTTTTAGTGTGGTATTTATATCTACCATATCTAACTTTATCTATATAAGATTTTCCATGACTTGACTAATGTCTTTGTGGTGTGATCCTCTTATTATAATTAACCATTTGGACACTATATTCTCACAGACTAATTCTTTTTTGGAATTATCCACCTCATTGTAATGTGTAATGTATTCTTAAAACGTGGAGTCCTAAAAAAGATCCAAATCAATTGAATTTACATGGAATATATCACCATCAGCATCATATTGTGGCACACATTCATGCGGTGTGAGGCTCCACATATACCACAACTAGTGTGGCATTAAAAATTCATGGTATCAATTCACAACAAAATCCTCTCCCTAAAACATTTCAATGTTATCTTTATAGCACAATAACATGTGATATGACATTACTCTTCATATAGAAGAGTAATGTATTCTATTGAAACAACTCATTCATGATGAAACCAATACCCCTATGGTCTGAGGATACTATGTAAGAGTAAATCTCTTCACCTAAAATATTCCTACTATGTGAAAATAGGGCCCTTCATGTTATAATTTTTTCCATATTAGTAGATCTTAATTCCAGTATAACTCTACTTATCTCCAACAACCCTCCAAATACTCAATGATTTATTTTCAATAAATATATTTTGAAAATACATTCAATGCTCATAAATTAATCATATCATAAAATAATACATAGAATGATTCTAATGTTATGGTAATTCAAACACCATACCGAGTGAGTCCTCTTACTCTCACTATAAGACCATTAATATTTCAACCATTTCAGTAATGAGAAAAATTCATAGATCATACTTTCTCAAATTTCATCATGTGGGTATTCTCCTATCTCTTCAACTAATCAACTCCCCTTAATCATAAAAGTATCTTCAATATATCGCTTTATTGTTTTGGAAACATGTTAATCAATATATGATCTATTATCTAATATTCTACAAACAACACACCAAAATATTCCCCTTGGTCATCACCATATAATAAAATAACATATAGTATATCCCCCTTTACAAAAATAAAACGTTTTTTATTACACTTTTATTTTTCATAAAATAAAATATAATTAGAAAAGGAAAATATACATGAAAACTCATAATGATTCTAGGATATAATTCACTCTAAAAAAACACTCTTATGTGTTGAAAGGAACCATTTTGGGGGGCTTCATTAATATATATATAACTTTCTATTTTGTAAAAACATACTCCAATGAATGATAACCATGTTCCATATTTTCATTAAAGAAGAGGTATTTGATATCAATATCCATCATACTATACTATTTTACAAATTTCATTTACAAATTCATTTCACAATAATTATCACACACAATAATCAATGGATATGAAAATTTTACCCACATATATTCATGATATGGATTTATCAATATGAATTGTGTTGTGTCTATCAATTTTGTGACATATTATAATTCTATTATGCTCAATGTGATAGAATATTTCTTCTTATACTTCCAAGAAACACATATTCATATATGAAATAATTGAACTTTGGAAGTGTATTATCGATCACCAATATCATTGGCCTAATTAGTATGATAATAGTTATAAATATAAAATTATTTGATCTTATTATACCTAAAACAATAAACTAGAGTCACTTTAATAAAAAATGATCCATTTCATAAATTGAATGTGTGAGTCCTTAAGATTGATTTGGAATTTTACAAACTATGTAACCTAAAATAAAAAATTTAGTCTATACACCATAAAATAATGTATTCTATCAATAATCCTTCACAAATGCATTGTAACTATACTATCTCTATATTCATAAATGGAAAATATAGTACAAATTTCAATAATGAAGGAGCCCGGAACACCCTGGGAGGGGAGGGTTAATCAGGGTGTCAACTTTTTATTTTTAAAGTGATGGATCTTGTTCCCATGTTGGTAGGAACCTATTAATCCTATCTAATGGAAATATGCAGTAATGAAAACATTTACAGGCAACAAGAAAATAAAATAATTTTACTTGGTTCGCTACTAAGGGCTAGTCCAAGGATCATATTCCAACAGATTTTCAGTCATACCTAAATCCACTAATATTCACTAGATGTATAAAACATAAGTTTTAACACACTCACTCCCAAGAAAATTGCCTTTTCATGGTTTTATGAGTACCACAATGCATCCCTCAGATCACTTCCATCAACTCCCCCAAGCACACCTCTTTGAGATAAAACTAACTCAGTTTATTGACTTAAAGGTCGCTTCAATGGATTGGCATTAAAGACTTTGTCCCTGACTTAGTACAAGACTCTTCTTACACCAAAGACTTGATATGATGCACACTAAAATCCTTGTTCACAAAACAAATGGTTTTCAAAACTACCTTTTATGAATATTACTCCTTCGTGAAGCACCTCTTCCTTCACAGAACACGCTGTCTTAGTGAAGACAACTACCTTCAGGGAACAACCTTCCTTCACTAAGCACACTGAGTTAATATGGAATACCTCATATTCATGACGAACCATTTACTCAAAATAATTGGAATCAGTCAATACATTACAATTCTTTTTCTGATGCTCAAGCTTTCATGGAATGTCAGTTTCATGGAGCTCCCTTGGCTTCGAAAAATCAAAGCGATTCCGGATTTTCCTTGAAAAACTCATCATGAACCAAGAGGGGTAGCCTTATATTTATAGTCTTGGCCATTCATGATTCTCCACTAACTCCAACACATTTTTTTGATATCCTAAAAAAATATTCATGGCACTCTTTCCTTTACGATGCTATAATGAAATTTGATGTAGTCACAGAGCACTCTATCACCACATCAAGCAGTCGCAAAGATCCAATTCACGTAATTGAGTAGAAACTCCGCCTTCATTCACAATTCATCATATCTTCACAAAGATTAACCAAACCTTCAAAAAAACACATTCCTTTACCGTATTTATGAAATTTCAATTCCAAAAAAACCTTTCATGATGTATTCCCTTCCTCAAGATGTTTTACCCCAAAAATGTTGCAAACACTGGGAAGTGACCCCACCTTCAATGTGGTTTCCTACTTGAACTGTAATATCACTCTCCTTAAAAGCTCCCTAATATTACATTAGAGGGTTGATAAATAAACACAAACCATAGACCATTTCTAGCAAAGAATAACTTTGGTTATAATAATCTAACCCTTTGGGTCTGTTGGTAATCTTTAGATCAATTCAAAAAAAGAACCAACCACTATCAAAAACTGATATGCAAGAAACAACCCATCCAACACTCTAAGTCTATGTGAGAAAATCTCGGTGTAGAAAACAAGAGGATCATGAATTTGGTTCTCATGTCCTAGAATGATTAAATATTTACAAGCAATATTCTCACTGTTTCCACAAAAACATGTAATTACTTTCTCCATAATCCATTCTCCGGCAACCACAGAAGGATAAATTTTTCATTCTCCTCTTTTTACTATTGGATTTATTCTTCATTCTCCCCCATTTTAAAAAAACCCAATGTCCAGTAATTTGGACATTGTAGAGCTCAAAAAACACTCCCCATGGGTCATATCTCCCCCCATAAATCTGCAAAACTACCATAAATAGATTAAAATATTTAATACAACTAGGGATAATGAATGTTCATAACCTTCTCATGCACTAAGAGGTGGCTGAACACCAAGATTCTATTGATTATTATCATACACATGTGTTGAAAATAGCTTGGTCAGTATGTCAACCACTTCATCATCAATGCCAACACGATCCATTTTAATCATGTCATATTAAATTTTTTTTTATAATGTGATATATAATTTCAATGTGTTTCGTACAAGAATGGTGAATAAGATTCTTCATAAGATTAATTGGGCTCTTGTTATCATAGTGAATCACCATGGGAAGTTTCACTTCATCAACAATATCATTTAGTTGTTTCTTCAACCAAAGTAGTTGTGTTCATTCCTTTGTAGCAGAGATATACTCAGACTCGTCTATACTAAGAGATGTACTTTTTTGTTTCTTACTAAACTATCCCACACATTTCATGAAAAATAAATAATTCTCCACCACTTATGAACTTTCTATAAACAATATATCCATCCCAGACAGCATCATAAAATGATGATAGTTCACTATCTCTTCCTACATTAAAGTATAAGGCATAATTTTGGGTACCTTGAATGTAACTCATGATTCTTTTCACTATTGCCATATGTTATTCTTCCAGATTACTTTGAAAACGAGCCACTAAGCATGTTGCAAAGAAAATATTTGGATGTGTCAATGTCAAGTATAGTAATCTTCCAATGATTCTCATGTACATCATGGGATTTACATATGTCACATCTTCATGCTTTCCTAGTTTTTTTCCAACCGCAATTAGAGTCGACATCATTTTGGAGCCATGTGTATTTAATTTCTTCAGAAAATCCCTTGCATACTTTTCCAAATAAATAGAAGTGTATTATTTCCTCTGAATCACTTATAACCCCAAGAAATATGTGAGCCCCCAATCATATCCATTTCAAATTTGGATTTCATGTGATTGGAGAATTCATCCACTAATCCATGTCTTCTAACACTAAATATAATATCATTTACATACACCAGCACCATCAGCTAATCTTTCTATGAATTATTCACATGGAGATTGTGATCCACTCCTAATATTTTAAACTTTATCATCTTTAGATAAGAATCTAGTTAGGAATACCATGCTCTTGGTGCCTCTTTTAAGTCATAGATATCCTTCTTTAATCTGAAAACTTTTATCTCATCATTACTAAGTAGAAAACCCACTAGTTGTTCTATGTAGACTTATTCTTCAAGAACACCATTTAATAATTTTTTTTTGACATCCATTTGATACATTTTTATCCTATCTAAATTTCTATGGAAAGAAAAAGTCTAATTTACTCTATTCGAAACACTAGAGAAAATGTTTCTTCAACACCAACACCTTCAATCTGTGTATATCCTTTACACACCAATCATGATTTTTTTCTAATCACATTACCATGCTCATTGAATTTATTCTTGAAAATACACTGTGTAGTGATCACAATAAGATTTTTGGCTCTGTTAACTAGATCCCATGTTTGGTTCTTTTTGATCTGATCCAACTCTTCATTCATAGATTTAACCCATGATTCATTATTTGCAGCATCTTTAAATGAGGATAGTTCTATGATTTAGAGGGAAAAAATTGTGAATTATTCCTCATTCCCCATTTTTGTGTGGGTGTTTTCCAATCCCAACTGATGTTGTATTGTTCAATCCCTACTCTTTAATTTATACGATGAGGTTCAGATGATTTTTCTTCATCCATGGTTTTCAATTATTATTCCTCTTCAAAATCAACATATTTTTGTAACCTATGAAATTTTTTCACTCATTCCTCAACATATTCATTTAAATCTATTCCATGTCCACTTTATTTTCCATCTTCAATCACATTAGAATAGGATCCCCTCATGGTATTTGTGGTATTTTCTTCAATTATATTAACATCACTACTTTGTACAATTTTTCCAAGGTGCTTATTGAAACATTTATAGGCTTTTCTATTCATTGAATATCTAAGGAATATTCCTTCATCTTCCCCATCACCAAACTTACCTTTATTTCCTTCTTTTTTCCTGATAAAACATTTACATCTGAAAACACGAAAATACATAAAAGATGGATTCCTTCCATGAAAAAAATCATACGATGTCTTAGTTTCTCATATATAAAGCCCTATTTGATTTTGAATATACACCACACCTTGAACAACCTCTTTCCAATAATTTCAAGGGATATGACTCTCAATCAGCGTAGTTCTAGCCATATTGTTCAATTGTCAATTCCAACACTCAACAAATCAATTTTGTTGTGGGGTTATCACAGTAGCCACCTCATGTTGTATTCCTTACTTCTATAGGTAATTTTCAAACTCAATGGAATTGTATTATGCTCCATTGTCAGATCATTGAACTTTGATTATTCATCTAGTATCTTTCTCAGAAATTCGAAAAAAAGTTTTCATACAATCTAGAACTTGTTTTCTCTTGTGTATAACCATCACAAAATCCATTATACTATAATAATCTATGAAAAGGACAAAGTAACTTTCTCCAAGAGTTCCATAAACATTTATCAGACCACGTAAGTCTGTGTGGATGAGATCAAAAAGATTTGAAGCCCTTTTCTTCTTTGGCTAATATGAACTACAGACCAACTTCCCTCGTACACAAGCATCAAAAGTATTTTCTCAATAATGATTTAGATTGGTGATATCCTTTACTATATTCATCTTAGATATATTTTTGTATTTCTTGTTCATTAATATGACCCAACCTTTAAGGCCACTAGTTGTTTTCATATTCAGCTATCAGATAGAAATTTTTCTCTTTACTGTCAACTTGATATAAGTTTTCATCTATTCTGAAACCATTCATGGGAGAATTCCCTATATTTCCCTTTATAGGGAATCCTTTTTTATTTAAATACACTATAATTCCTACGTCACATAATTCAATCACACTTGGATATTATGAGGCAAACCATCCACATAAAGAAGTTCAGTTTTCTTCAGCTCGCCATTAGCCAGTTCGGTACTTCCACTTCCTTTGATCTTCAAAGAACCATCATTATTAAACATTACTATTCCATCAACTATTTTATTAACATTAATTAATAATTATACATTACCAATAATATTGGATGAACATCCACTATCAAGTATTCAGGTGTTGATCCTCTTTGTAACTTTGTGGGATACTTCTATAAGGATGGCTTTTTTAATTTTCTTCTTTTCCTTCCATGAAATATTAGATTGAGCGAAGGATAAATATTTCCTTTTATATGTCTCTTTCAAGTGGGAAGGTTCTTATACTTGTTCTCTTATTCTAGAGGATAAAACTTGTTTGTAAGAGCTACACAAAACAAGTTGATGAGTAATAACTTATCTCTAAGTTTTGTATGAATTTTCCATGGCTTTCTTATGCTTACAATAAAAATATTTATGGACAATGATAGAACAATGGAAGCAATATCAATAGAAATTATTTCTTCTATAAATGTGAGATATGAATTTTTTTCTCTTTTATTGACCTCTTAACTCTTCCCTCATTCAAATAGATCCTTACCTCTTCGCAGTATGACATGGTATGGCCCAGATAACCACATAATTGACATTTTATAAGTGGAAATGTCTTCTCATTTCTATTCCTCCTCATTTATCCTTCCTTGGGAAAATATTTTACTACCTATCATTTCTGGATTCCTAGGGATAGTTTTCAGTTCTCCTTTAAGTTTTAATTGAGGGTTTCTTTTTCATCACTTCAGGTGACTTTTCAACATGTCCAACTTTCAACTTGCCTTTATTTTGGCCCATTTTATTTAAATTAGTTGATTTTTCAGCATCACAATTGATTTCACTATTTCCCATACATATGGGTATTTGATTAATCAAAACCTTTTCAACTCCATCAGAACCATTCTTAGTTCTCTCCGATAACTTGGCATATGAAAATTTTCCAAAGTGTATTTTCTTTTTTCCTTATTTTGAATTTTATTCCCTTTTTAGTTTACTACTAAGAGTAACAACTTATTCTTCAATTCACTCAATGGTCTTGAACTTCTTTTACAGTCTGGTGGTAATGTCATTGATGACCTTTTCCTATTCTTCAATTCTGAGTTTTATCTCCACTACATCTTTTGTGATTTGATGAGTTTTTATTGTACTTTCAATAATTTTTCCAGTAATTCTATTTTATTTTTAAGATGATCAACATATTCTAATGATTCTTCCCCAAAGTCTCTCCAATTTTTTCATATTTTACTTTGATTCTCAATATTACTAACAAAATCCTTAAGTTTTAACTTTAGATCAACATCAGAAATCAAATGATTGTCTCTAGAATTATCTTTTTATGGTTCTCACTTTTCAAATTTTTCCATCACAAACAATTGGTTCCCATATTTAAACTCAGGTTCTTCTTACTTAAAAGAATCATCATCAAAATCTTCCTATTCATTGACAAAAATATTCCTTTGTACTTTCTTTCCAGATTCAAAGTCTTCATTTTGATAAAACCTTTTCCAAGGCTTCTATTAATTTCTAACTATACTTTCTTCATCACCAACCTTCCTTGAGAATTGATAAGCAATGTGACGAACACTACCATAATGAAAGTGGGACAATTGTATCATTCCTTAAAATCAAACTTTTCTACTTTCAAACTTCTTGTCAAATATGGAAAGGAATTATTTTTCCTCATTGTCTTTATTAACAATATCTCTTGAAATATCAAATGTTTCTATGGATTTAAATGTCATTTTATTACTTACATGAGTTTTTATTTTCTGGTTTCACACTAATTTCATATGTCACCAGACTACTCCGTAGATCATCCAAAGGGAGCATAGATAGATCCCTTTCCTCAAGGGATAAAACTTTTGTATTATAGAGAGGTGGAAGCCTTCTCAAAATTTTATTCATAATGTTAATGTCTTTGAGTTCTCCATCATGCACTAGAATTTCTCCGACAACTTCAATAATATTATTGAAGAAGGAATCCTCATTTTCATCAAGATTCACCTTCAGATCAACAAACCTGTTGTGAAAAACATAGAGTTTCTCCTCCTTCACTTTACTATCTCCTTTATAAATATTTTTTGAGTTATTTCAACATAGAATTTTCTAAGGTGCAACTCATCACCTTTATATAGATATGATTAGAAAGAATTACAGTGAATGAATTATATGCTTTATCATTTTTTAATCTTTTTTTATAACAAAATCAATCATAGATAACCATGTTGGATCAGTGACCTGTATTCCTTGTGCAGTAGAAAAAAGGGATTCCATTATAAGATATATTAAATGAGATCCCATATTGTTTTTATAGATTTATAAATTTTATCCATCAAAGATGGTAACTCCCATAACATTTAAATAATTATTCACGATATAAAAGGACATATTTAACACCAATAACCAACCATTGATACCACTTAAAGGACCCCGGAACACCCTGAGAGGGGATGGGTGAATCAGGGTGTTGACATTTTCTTTATAAAGTGATGCATCTTATTCTCATGTTGGTAGAAACTTATTAAACCTATTTGATGGTAATGTGTGGTAATTAAAACATTCACACTCAGTAATAAAAACATAGCAATTTTACTTGGTTCACCACTAAGGGCTAGTCCAAGGAGCATACTCTGACAGATTTTTGGTCAAACCTAAATCCTCTAATATTCACTAGATGTGGAAAATATATGTTTTGACATAGTCACTATATGCTAGGAAAACTTATTTTCCAAGGTTTCAGGGATATCACATTGCGTCCCTTAGATCACTTACATCATTTACCCCTAACACACTACTTTGAGAGAAAACTAACATAGATTATCAACATCAAGGCCGCTTCAATGGATTAGCATTAACGACATTGTCCCCGACATAGAAGGAAACTTCTCTTGTACCAAAGACCAAATATTATGCACATTGAAAGCCCTATTCACTAAAAAACTAATGTTCAAAACTACCTTTTGAGAATCTCCTTCATGAAGCTCACTCCTTTATGAAGTACTTATACCTTCACGGAACATGCTGCCTTCACAAAGATAACTACCTTCATAGAACAACCATCCTTCGTGAAGTGTATTGAATCCACATGAAATACCTCATTGTCATCAAGCACCAATTACTCAAAATCATTAGCATTGTTCAATAATTTATAAGTCTTTTCATGATGACCAAGCTTTCATGGAATTTTAGTTTCATGAAGTTCCCTTAACTTCATGAAATCATGGAAATTTCAGGTTTTCCTTGGAAAAACTCATCCAAAACCAAGAGGGTTAGCCTTATATTTATAGACTCGTATGTTCGAAATACTCCACGAAATCTAACCCAAATTTCATAACTCTTAAAAACATATTTGTGGAACTCCTTCCTTTGCAGTGCAATAATGAAATTTGATGTAGTCGAGGAGCACTTCATCACCCCATCACACAGTCACAATGCTCCACTTCTTGTAATCACGTAGAAACTCAGTCTCCATTTGTGATGCTCTATATCTTTATTAAACTTAAACCTCTCTTTTTGAAACCCATTAATTTACCATATTTATAAAAAAATTATTCTATAAAACAACCTTTCATGATGCTTTTCCTTCCTCCAGATTTTTTACCCCAAAAATTTGGAAAACACTTAGGAAAAACACCACCTTCAATGTTGTTGTCTTCTTGAACAATAAGATCCATTTCCTTGAAATATCACTAATTTAACATGATATTATTCACAAAAAAAAACAAAAACCATACACATTTCCAAAAAAAGAACATATTTTATTACAATTGATAGGAGTATATATTTTCTCTAATTCTTCCCTACCAAATAACATTATCAACTTTTAATCATACTTATCCTAAAGAATATTTATAGAAACTATTGTATTTTTAAATTGAAATTTGAATACAAATTTCATCTCACCTATCATTGAAATTTCAAAAAAAAAATCATTATGGTGGTAAATTTGTGATAATTCTCTTCTTTATTTTAAAAAAAAAATCACTGAAATGAATAATCGCGGTGATTGATTTTGTTTCATATCATCGAACATAGAGATAAGTTAACAAATTTATTTTCAAAAATTATTTACTCTTTAATATATTATAAAGAATTTAATATCTTGATTTAGGTTCCTCCTTTGACTAATAAAAGGTATTCTTCAACTTGAAAAAATAAGAACCATCTCTATCAAGGATTAACCCCCCCCATACTTTTCTAATGTATAACTCTTCCTCCAATTATCCATTTTGAGATGATAATTTTATTTTCATTTATAAAATTTTTTTTATTACATTTATTATATATTATATATAAAATTCACATCATTTCAATCCATGAGAGTGAAGGAAAATCCTAATTAAAATTAAAAACCATATATTAACATTATCTTATTCCTAATTAGTTATCTTTGTTCCATGGTATTTCTCATTTATCATTGATTTTAATATGAAACACTGATATTTTTATTTCAAAATTATTGGTTTAAGGATGTGATACTAATTAACTACTGTTATTCTTATCAATTTGACTCATTTCTTCTTCAATTTCTATAATAAAAATCATTCTTAAATGCTTATTTAGAAATCAATTATATTAACTTGAAGAAGTAATATGGTATGATTAGATTCCCCTAAACACATTCATTATTAGACACCCTTGATATGGTCTCTAAGAGTTTTATCGTTATTTGCATGTTTTCTATATATTAGGAACATAATTTCAACTTGATCATGACTTTCTTCATTTATAGATATTTTAGAATATATATGAGAGTTATGAATGTCTTATTGTGCATCTATAATACTATAGAGACCTAAGATTATCATACATGGATAATAAATTATTTTAGATGAATATTCATCACATTATAAAATTATATGATCAAAGGCGATAATAGTTCAGTGTTATTGGAAAATTGAAACATAATCTTTTAACTTGGTGGTAGATCTTCAATGATTTCAACAATGATCGTACTATTTAGTACTCCAACTTAAAAACTTTATTCATGACTTGGGGAAAGGACACATAATAAATGGTGAGATTATTTTCTCAATAAGGGTAAAAAAGTAGATACATAAGTATAACATAAGCATAAGGGTATGAGAAAATGATCATAACAATGTAAAATTATACCTTTCATATCAAAGAACATAAAAATTAATGTTTTCATAAATATTGGAAGTTCATAAGACATGAATCATAAGTAAACCAAGAGCGTAATATATTAAATCATAACATCGTAATAAGACATTAAATTGTTTCGTACACATAATCATATAAAGTATTATGTCAATTATACATACCAAGACCCTTATAACATGTTAGGCTTGAAATAATCACTCATATATACACTTCATTAATAGGATGTCCTCCAATGTACCATATTATTTAGGTTATAGTATTCCATTATGTGTACCCTCTTATTGTGGGCTTGGGATACCCTCTTGTGTATACTCTTTTTTTGGTCTTGGGGTTCCCTCCCATGTACCCTCTTATTAGGGGCTTTGGATTCCCTCCTATGTACCCTCTTATTATCAGCTTGGGATGCCCTCCAGTGTACCCTCTTGTTATGGGATTGGGATTCCATACCATGTACCCTCCTTTTATAGTATTGGTATAACATCCCATGTATCCAATGAGATAATAAAACATTTATCTTTTCCCAATTCATTTTAAGGATGTATATGCACCACCCATTACATAATTAAATCATACACACGTATGCCACAAGATAATAAAATAATAATCATATCATAAACTATAAAAAGTTATAGGTTTCATAAAAATTATATAATAACCCATGAAATGAAATTGGTATTATTAATATTTCATAATATCATAACCAGGTGAAAATAGACAAGTTTCATAATCAATTCATCATACCATAACCTAAGAAAGGAAGTGGGTTTCATCATTTTATAAATCGTGGAAGAGAAAAAAGTTTTATAAACAACTTTCCATCATAACCATAAATTATTCAAAGAAATAATAAGAAAGTGTCCATGGATATAATCCCAAGTAAAGCATAAACTATATTAAAGGATGTCATCTTAGATGGACAAGGATTTTTAATGATCAATTGGAACTGTTCTTAAGGGAAATAACCATTCTTTGAAAGTCATATACCATTTTCAAAATACTTTTCATGGAAAATTTCATTTGAAACTTATGAAGTAATCATTAAAAATAATTTAAAACATTTATTAATTAATATATCCTTTCCACTATAAAAACTCTTTTTAAAAGATAAAATATTTTGAAAACCATTTTTCATGAATATAACCTTGAAAAGTTATAAAGGAAACTTTGAAAACTATTTTAAAAACTTTAAAACATAAAAAATTATTTAAAATAATTTTCTATGATAATGATATTAAGAGTTAATTTTAAAACATTTTTTAAAACACTTCAGAAAACATAGTTTATGAAAAAAGTATATTTCCAATCGAAGTGATAAATAATGTGCGATTTTATTAAAAATATTTTCTTAATTATCATAAATACCAAAGAGTGGTAAAATGGTACCATTGTATGAATAAATCTTGAATAACCATTAGACATTAAAATTCATGTGATTTTATGATAGATGGATCAAAATATTTCATCAGTTAAAGTATAATCATAAACAATCATGATAAATGGAGAGATTGTATAAATAAACTGTTACAACTTTGGTGATGTTGAATCATTATTACCATGAGATAATTACATTAAATAAAGCCTAAAATGACATCAAATGAATTATATTAATGAAATATTTTAAAGGTCATAATATTCATCTTATAAAATAATATAGGTGCATAACATAACATGTGTCTCATAGAAGGAAAATTGATACAAAATTACCTTACTAGTTCGGTAACTTTTGAACCCTAAACCCCATGAAAGAGAGATAATCAATTGGATATGTGAATACCAATATATTTAAGGATAATTATAATAAAATAAATTCATGGGTATTATATACACCACAAAAAAGAAAAGATTTCTGATTATGGCATAAGTCTCTTTGAAATAAATGTAACACTAGAAATCCCCTTACTACTTGAGTAACTTAGGAATCATGAGATCTATTAAAGAATGGAATCGATTGAAACTTTTAATATCATGAAATAAATGAAATTAAAAATATAAAATTTCATAGGTTTTTATATAAACCACAAAAAATTAACATGTAGTGAATATTCCATGTATCTCACGGATATAAAAAGTGAGGTGAGAAAACCCCAGCCATAAGTCTTGACTTTCATAATACACATTCATACATACCGTATCATAAATATATGTTTATTAAAAATATAACAGTGAACTATATTATTATATATAATACTATATATGATTTCCTTATCACTTTATCTTACCTATTTATTAAAAATTCCATGTTAAAGTTATATTTTTTGTAATATATGCATTGTTTTTTGCATATGATATAAATTGTTATTCTTGATCCTCTTACTTAGATCATGATTTATTTATTTCAATAATGTAAATAATGATATTAATATCACATATATTCAGAATATAAATATTTATAATAAAATATATAATATAGAGATATGAAATGAAATACACCATTTAGGGAGACGGTTGTTCATATATAAACATGAACGATGTTTCTGTTTTCTTGTTGTATTAAAAGAAAGAAGGTAAATGAAATTCATATATATATATATATATTAACATTATAGTATAATTATTATGTCTTATAAATAAAATATTTTTATTAAAATCATCCTTAATACATTTCTAGTAATGTGTTAATGAATCTCTTCGCTTTGGGGAGGAGGTAGTCCATACCTCCACAAACAAAGTTATCATATTCCCATAAAATAGAAATCATGAAGGTATTTCTAATATAATAATTAAATAAGAATAAATAAATAAAAAATATCATATATATAATATAAAAGTTGTATTTATATAATTATTACCAACCATTAATGGTGGTGATGGAATAATGAATGACATCTGTTCGTGGGGCGTTAGTTCACCGTATACATGAATGATGATTGAGTATCTAATTGTATGAAAATGTGTGAATGTATAGTTTATAACATTAATATAAAAATATATCATTATATTTAGTATATTTTGGTTATTATATATTCTTAATATAATTATAATTTAGTGCGTGGAGAAATAAGTAAATTAAAATTTATTGTTGAAGATTATTACCTCTTCATTGGGTAACTATTTTTTTACCAAAAGGGATTCCTTGTATGAGTTTTTTTCTCTAAGTGAGGATTATAGGATAAACGTATTGAATTTAAGAGATTATTTTTCCAGGTTTTTATGAGAAAAATATCTTTTGATGTGTCATTAAGTGATCGGTGAGTGCCAATTATAGTGGAGGAGGAGTGGAATTCTTGTAAATACAAAAAGGTTAACACTATTAAGAGGTATCCCTTACAAAATGTGCCCCTAATAATTGTCCATTTTTGATAAGATGAATTATATTGTCTATCTATTTCCATAAAATTTCTTTTTTACTAGTTGATATGTCATTTTTTCTTTAATATTAAAGTATTACCACTAAGCAAACTCATTTTTAACGTTAATGTTGTAATTAATTTTAATTGCTTTCACAAATCCTTTTTGGTAAAAAACTTATTTAAACTTTCTATAAATTATAAATTATTATTATTTAATATATTTTATCCATTTTTATAAATTATAAAATCATATGTGTTAGAAATTAATTTAATATTAATCCCACTGACGTGATGGGAAGGCGGGTTTTTAATGTAAAAAGTTCAAATGTTTGAAATGTTTTTATATCCAATTTCAATTTTAATTCAATTAAAATGACCTAAATTTGATTTATTTATGATTAATTAAAATAATTATTATTTAAAAGAAAATTAATAAATAATTTATCTATATAAACAAATTAAACAAAAAATTTAGTTTTCAATTAAAATTTAGTGTTTTCACTATTCATCAAAAAATGAAACTTCTCTGAAAATGAAAAAAAATTAACGCAAAGAAAATTTTATATTCTTATTTAAAAAATAAAGTTAATTTTTACAATTATAAATTATATAAGTTTCAAAAATTATATTTAAAATGGGTTCTCCATTAAAAGGTGATAAAATTACCTTTTTGAAAAATACATCTTTTTATTCATAAAATGTGATTTATTCTTATATTATGAATATCTAATATATTGGATGAGTATAAAAAAAATTATTGAATATATAATATATAAATTTTATTAAAAAAATAAAAAATAGTTTGTTTGACTTATTAATATAAAATTGTGTTTTTACATAGAAAAATAATTTTCTTAGAAAATGAGTTTTACTATTTTAAAATAGTTCATACTATCATTTATAACTATTGATAACCAAGGGATAAATTTTTTATACTTTTTAAAATAATATTTTAAGAATTTATTTAATCTTATCTATAATTTACCTTCCAATGTCTAGCTGGTAACTATAATAACATTTTAATAATAATATTAATAGTATATTATAGTTTGATAAAACTCAGTCTTGCGTGTAACACAAGCTATTGAAGGAACTCATCATTTTGTGTAATACAAGCCAAACATAGTGTTGTGTGTACCACAAGCTAATCTAAGTGTTGCATGAAGTGAAAGGTTAACTTGGTGTTTCATGTAATGAAATCCAAACATACTGATTTCATATAACACAAGCTATATTTAGTGTTGCATGAAATGAAGAATATCAAAAATATTAATTTAATTAGAACAAAATCACAAAATATCAGGGTGTTACATTATACCCCCTTAAAATCAATTTATAACTAAAACCCATCTTGTTTATAGAAGGTTTAACACTTTAAATTTCCTTTCATAGAAACCCACATTGTAAAAATGAATACTAAAACTTCCTTTAAAATTGAAAAGTTCAAACCATAACGGTTTCCCAAAGTAACTCATAACTAGGTTTCCACATTGGAGAACATAGGTTGGGAGTAAATATTGTACAAGGAAGAAAACTATAAATAATTATTGATAGTGATAAAGATCATTTATAACCTACAATTTAATGATCAATGGAAAGTTAAGGGCCTTAAACCCATAAATTTGTGATGATTTAAGGTACCATTTGAATCATCATAAATGAAGGTACTAGGATACATATTTAGAAATATCATTATCCTAGAGTTGAGTAATTCTTGTACTATCTATGAAAATAATGTAATATACTTACATGATTTTATTCCATTTCCTATACACAGACTCACCCTTTGGTTGTTCCTTGCTCGATTTCCACTTTATTCTCTTACTATAAGAAATAAAGGGGAATATTTCATTCCTAACGTAATTACAAATAATTAGGTAAAATGATAGGTAATTCCACATGTCTTTAGTTATAATCACAATAAAATTGTTAACATAGTTTATCCAACATGCATAAATCCTCATATATTGAGATAATACTTTAATCTCACCAACTTCATCCAAAGTATGACTTAAAATTTCTATGAATTGTTAACCTTATAACCCTTCCTAAATATAAAAATAAAAAACATTAGAAATAAGGTCACTAAATTTCTCAAAATTATCTTAATATTGATCACCCATATATCATAATGTACCTCACACTTGTCACATAGAAAACATGTGAATACCTTTATCATGTATTCACTTGAAACATGTTAATAACCTAAATTACCATTAATCCTTATTGAAAACATGAATATTTCCTTATTACAAAGTTTATTGGATATATTATATAAATCCAAAATTGTTGTAAACTCCATTCATGATAGAATAATCTACCTTTTCAACAAATTATTCATCAGTTCCATGGTAAAAATTATTTTCCAATTTACTTATTCATATACATCCTATCATTATCCAAACATCATTATCCCAAGAATATCATGTGATTTCCCAATAATATCACCTTTCCATTAAATCACTTTTCTAGTCAATCATAACCATTCAATATATTCTTGTAATTTCTTAGCAAAAAACATAAAGTGAACAATCCTTATATATTTTACAATTAATATAGAACAATTATTCGATCCAAATACATAAACACTTCGATTATTCCACTTTATATTTAAGTTTCTAACATGGATTCCACATCTAAATACTTAATACCTATTTCATTTCACATTTAACATATAGTCTCTTCATCATCTTAAATATAACCATTACTCATACCACCATATCAATTCTCTTCATGATATTTCCACTTAGGACATCGATTTTCATAGTTATCATTCTTTCTACAATTAAACCATTAAAATGTTGACGATATTTAAGGTAGACCAATATTTCCATCTATTTTTTTAAAACTATTATTCATTTTTCTTTTTTAGTTACATTATTTGTCACCTTATTTTCCATAATAAAAACATCATTATGTTCCTATAAGAAATTATCTTGGGTGTTTCTTTCCTCATTCTTGACACAAAGGAAATTGAATCTTCTTTCCTCGATGGAATACATTACCCAAAATCTCAGTGAACTCTTTCCTTCTCTTATTTGGTGAGTCCAAGATATTATTAGTTCACACATTATTAATAATTTTCTGAGACAATTGATTAGGAATAATAATAATTTATTTTACTCCAATCATCATCCCATTTGATTTCTCATCATAAAATTGTTTTTAACATTCAATGTTAACCCAGTTTATTATTATTCCCACCATTGACTAAAACCAAAAATCATACTATAAGTGACACTTATCATAGTATAAAACCTCATAATCATGAAAAATACCTTATTGGATGTCTAAATCATAACACCTAATTATTTAATCTATGACACATTATGTTTATCATAGGTTATTCATAATTATATTCCATTAAAATCCTCTATGATGATTCATAAAGAGTGTATGAATTCCCAAATCATATATCCCAGGAGTGTCAAATCAGGTGTGCAACAATAATTGTTTCTGTGCACCGGTTCCTAATTTATTTTATCTCAATAAGTTTTTTTGGGTTGGTTACACCTATGTACATCAGTGTTAGATCCACATCCACTTATAGTATCTAGATAAGAATATATTTCTAGGAAACCACTCACTCTATCCTTAAACCAAAATTCTAGGACATTTTCCTATACATTAACTCATCATTAAACTTATCCTTAGAGAAATATGTACAAATATACTTAAAAATATCCCTTGGGATCTCACAAAAGTTTTCACATCCTTGTTTACAAAGGTTGACTAAACCTTTCATTTGATACCAACTATAGCAACCCAGGCTTAAAAAATATGAATATTACATCATTTTACATGAAAATTCATCACATTAAAAAAGTACAAACCCAAGGACTATAATAGTTTAGTTTCAATAGAAACTTAGAACACAATCTACTAAATTGGTGAAGGGTCTTCAATGTTTCCCACAAAGATCTTAATATTTATTACTCCTACTTAAAACATTTCTTCATGAGCTGGGGAAAGGAAACATTATAAAGGGTGAGATAAGATACACAAAAATGTTAAATAAATGAGATACTTGATATAAAATAAGAATAAGGGTATGGTATCATGATCATAACATTGGATAATAATACCCTACATATCAAAGAACATGAACATGAATCATGGAATAATTATTTTCAGTTCATAAGAAATGAATCGTAAGGTAATAAAGATCATCATATATGAAATTATAACATATGAATAAGGCATGAAATTGTGGCATACACATAATCATATAAAATCATATGTCAAGTCTACCTACCAGTCCCTTCATAACATGTTAGGCTTGGGGTAATCACCCGAGTTTTACTTCAGTCTTGGGATGTCCTCCAATGTACCCTATTGTTTCGAGCATGGGATGGCCTCCTGTGTGCCCTCTTGTTGTATCATTGGGATGCCTACACTTGTACTCTATTGTTCTGAGCTTGGTATTCCCACCTATGTACACTCTTCTTACAAACATGGAATTCCCTCTTATGTACCCTCTTGTTATGGGCCTGGGATGCCCTCCCATGTACCCTCTTGTCACAAGATTGGGAATCCCCCATGTGCACCCTCTTGTTAGGGTATTGGGATGCCCTATTTTGTTCCTTTGAGATTATAAAACATTTATAATTTCCTGATGCATTGGAGGGATATATAATTCCCACCTGTCATATAATGATATCACATATACGTGTGTCACAAGATAATTAAACACTCATCATATCATGACACATAGAAGGAGATGGGTCTCATAAAATCATATCATAAAAAATGAAATGAAATTGGTATAAAAAAATATTTCATAATACCATAATCTTAGTAAAAGAGATAGGTTTCATAATCAATTCATCATATCAAAACCCGTGAAAGGAAGCGGGTTTCATCATGGTATAACCCATGGAATATAAATGGGTTTCAGAAATAGCTTTTAATCATAAACATATACCATAGAAATAATAATAATAATGGTTTCCTTGGATATTATCTCCAGTGAAGAATAAATTATATCAAAGGATGTCATCTTATATGGAGAAGTGTTTTGATACTTCACTTGAAAAAGTTCTTAAGGAAAATAACCATTATTTGGAAATACTATAACATTTTTAAAATTATTATCTTTGAAAAAAAATTGAAATCTTAGGCAGTGAGCTTTAAAAATCATATAAAACAATTCATGAGAAATATATTCAATCCATTTTGAAAAAATATTTTTAAAACATAAAATATTTTAAATACCTTTATCTTTGACAATAACTTTAAAAACTTATAATGGAGATTTGAAAACCAATATAAACAATAAACAATATAAAAACTAAAAAAATTCTATAAAATAATTTTCAATGAAAATTATCTTAATATATAATTTATATACATTTTTTGAAACATTTTTAGAAAACATGGATTATGAATAAAACAGATTTTCAATTAAATAGAGAAATAAAATCAGATTTTCATTAAAAAAGTTATAATTATATTAAGTAAAAAGAGTATAAAACAGTACCACTATATTAAGTTATCCTGAATAAAAATAGGACATGAGAAGTATTGATTATTATTTATAGATGAATTATAATATTTCATCTATGGATTTAGAATCATAAAAAATCCTTACAAACGATGAGATTGTTGCAATAAATTGTTACGGCTTTTTTAACATAAAATCATAATAACCATGATAGAATAAAACTACATGAATCATAAAATACCATGAAAATAATTATATTCATTATAAAAAATTTCAAATGGAAGTAAATACAACTTATAAAATAATGTAGGTGCAAAACATAACATGTGTCTCAAAGAAGGAAAACTGAGACAAAATTACCTTATCGATTTGGTACCTTTTCAAATGTAAAACTCATGAAATATATCTCATAAAATATATATGTAAATACATATTAATTTAAGTATAATAATAATATAATACATTCATGGGTATTATATGCACAACACAAAATAAATGAGTGGTGATTATGGCATAAGTCTTGCGAAAATAAAAGTGAGACTACAAATTCCCTTAATACTTTAGTAACTTTTGAATCAAGTGATATATGATAAAATGAAAAAAATTGAAACATTTAATATAATTAAATAAATTAAATTCATGACATAACATTCCATATTTCATAATATAAACCACAAAATTGAAATTAGTGTTGAATATGGAATGTATCTCACTGATATAAAAATTGAGATGAGAGAACCCTTACCATTAGTCTTGAATTTATTTATACAAATTAAAACATCCTATATAATAAATATATGATTATTATAAAACTAGAAAATATACATAGTTTATATATCATACCGTATATTATTTTTATGAATTTATATTACCCGTTTATTAACAATTCCTTGTTAATGTTACCTTATAGATAATATCCTTGTTTTCTCATATATGTTTTTACTTCTTATTCTTGATCCTATTATTTAGATCATGATTTACTTATTTAAAAAATCATGTAAATATAATATATATTCATTTTATATGTATTTATAATAATATATAAAATATATAAATTTAAATTTAAATAAAACTTTCATGGTGATGGTAGGTCGTACGTATGCATGAATGTTGTTTTTATTTTCTTGTCCTATTGAAAGAATAAAAGTAAATGACATGTGTATATATATATATATATTAACATTTAATTAGAATTATTATTTCATATATACCACATATTTTTATTAAACCAATCATTAATGAATTCCATGTAAAGTGTGAATGAATGACAATGCTTTGAGGAGGCGGTAGCCTACACGTCCACAAAAGAAGTTACTGTATTCCCAAAAAAGGGAAAGAATGAAATTATGTGTTATATAATAATTAACTAATAAGAAATTAAAAATAAATATCAAATATATCATATAAAAAATTATTTCTATCATTATTCCCAACATTGAAAGGTGGTAATGGAAGAACGAATGACGTCAGTTCGTGAGGCGGCAGTCTGTCGTACACACGAACGATGATTGCATATCAAATTTGATGGATTTGTGTGAATTTGTAGGTTATACCCTTAACATAAACACATATAAATATATTTTGGATAATTAGGTTATTATATCATAATTATATAAGAAGAATTTATGGGGTGTATAAAGAAGAAAAACAAAAGTTCTCGTTGTAAATTGTTACCTCTTCTTTGGGTAACTCCTTTTTTTTGCACCAAAGGGCTTACATGGTTAGATTTAATCCCAAAGATAGGATTATATGATGATATTATGGAATTTAAGAGATTATTTATTCATTATTTTAATGATATAAAGGGATTTTGTGGTGTTAATAAGTGAGGGGGTGAGTGCCCTTTTATAGTGGAGGAGGTGTTTCATTCTTATAAATACAAAATGGTAAACATTATTGATAGGACTCCCTTGAATAAAGTGATTAAAATAATTATGAATTTTGATAAAATGTAGGATATGGTATAAATAGTTTCATATAATGGATTTTGGAAAATTTTATAGGTCATTTGGACCCTTATGATTAAATTTTAACCACTAAATAAACTCATTTTTACCTTAATCGCTATAATTACTTTTAATTACTTTCACTAATATTTTATAGTAAATATAATCTTGAACTTATTTTTCATTATATATTAAAATAATTACAAATATGGAATAAATTTTTCCAAATTCTAATCAAGTATGTTTCAGAAATTAATTTCAATTAATCCTTTCGACGTGATAGGAAAGCGTATTTTTAATATAAACATTTCAAAATGATGAAATGTTTTTGTATCCAATATTGAGGTGAAATTGATTAAAATGAACTAAATTGGATTTATTAATTTATAATTTATCTAATTATGCTTTAAAAAAAATTAAAAATAATTTAAAAATATAAATAAATTAGATGAAAATGGAGTTTTCAATTAACATTCAATTTTTTTAACAATTCATCAAATAATGAAACTTCTCTGGAAAATGAAAAAAAAATCACCCAAAGTAAATTTTAATATTACATTTCAAAAATAATGTATATTTTTTAAAATAAAAAATATATATCTATCAAAAATTATATTTAAAGTGGTTTCTCCCTTAAAAGGCAAAACAAATATATTTTTGAAAAATACAACTTTTTATTCAAAAATGGATTTATTCTTATCTTATGACTACAAAATATATTTGATGAGTGTCAAAAAAATTTATTGAATATAAAATATATATATATATTATTAAAAAAAATCATCAAAAAATTTTTGATTAATTTATTTTTATAAAATGGTGATTGTACATAGAAAAATATTTTTCATAGAAAATGAATTTCCTTATTTTTAAATAGTTTTAAATTTCATTTAGGACTAATTGATAACTAAATAATTCATTATATATACATTTTTAAATCATATATTCACAATTTAGTTATTCTAATTCATAATTTACATTCCAATGGCTAGTTGTAACTATAATAATATTTTAATAATAATATTAATAGTATATTGTAGTTTGGTAAAACTCAGTCTTGTGTACGACCCAATCTATAAAATGAACACAACATTG
This sequence comes from Viscum album, assembly GCA_963277665.1. Classification (NCBI taxonomy): domain Eukaryota; kingdom Viridiplantae; phylum Streptophyta; class Magnoliopsida; order Santalales; family Viscaceae; genus Viscum; species Viscum album. The sequence continues at coordinate 1,702,329,187 of OY728143.1, read as the reverse complement.
GGTGTAACACAATTCAAATATAGTTTTCTGTGTACTACAATCTAATATATGTTTTACATGTAGTGAAATATTATCTTGGTTTTGTGTATAATGCAATCCCAATGTAGTGCTTTTATATAACATAAAATATATTCAGTGTTGCATAAAATACATAATATAAAAAATATTAAATTAAATTGAAAAAAATCATAAAACCTTAGGGTTTTACAAATACCCCATGATGGTCAGTGTTATCTATAAGTGAATACTACAATTTTTCATCAATAGGTATTGATTTTTTGTGGTATTTTATTTTAAAATGTAATTATCAATTATTTTATTTAGAGTTATCAATTATTTTTTATATATTATTTTTTTCTATATTGATTTATCCTTCCATCAGGTTTGTATCTATGAAATATAAAAACATTGAGTCTCTCATCAAACTTTCCCAAAAATACTTTTTATTAAGATATTACAGGGGATATTTAATTCATTTTATTATTTAAAATTCAACTTATTTACAAACCACATCTCATATGGTTTGTTGACTAAACATTGTTTCCGTAAACACTTATTCTAAATAAAAACAGTCAAAATTATTTCTTTCATATAAAATAATATGAATGTTTCATGTTCTAACAAAAAAAATTCACCATGTACACCAGAATTTGGTTATACTTTTATTCTAATCCATTTTATTTTTTGTTTATATAGATCACTACACTCATTCCTTATTTTATTTTTTTATGATATGCCTAAAAGTCTCAATTCTAATATTGAAATCCATTGTTGGACCAAAAACAATTATAGCAGATCCCTTTTGAGTTTTGATAAAACTTTTAGATTTCTTAATAATATTTGGATATTATGATTTAATAAATATAAAATAAATATAATTAATACAATTAAAATAAAAAATAAAATTCATAATTCACTTTTATTCATTAGTTTACTTAAAACTCATTAGAACGCAAACATTATATTTTATCAACTAGAGAGGTTTATTCATGTTGATCTACACCACTATGTGAATATTGTTCACTATTTTCCTTTGTGAAGTTTTTCCCATTATTTTAGAATTTTATTGTTCAAATATAGATGTTTTCTAAATAATTATTAATTAATAATCAGTACATGTTCTTTTTCCACAAATCGAGATGTCTTTTATGGGAAATATCAATATTCTCTTTCACACTTAGCTAACAAAAATTCTTGTTATTAAAACTTTTAAATAGATTCTAATTAGTTCATTTACCATTTAAAAAGATTTTTTAATCCTTAAAAATCCTTATCAAACATCCTAATTTTTGAAATATCACCACATTATTAGTTTTACAAATCTAATAAACACTCAAGAGATTATTATATAACTGATAAAAAAACATCATTTGATTGATGTTTACTCATATAATTTTTTGTTCATTTCAATAATTTAAAATGTTGTTACCCACCATATCCAAAATTAATAACTTCTTAATAATAACTTTGGGAATTTTTTAATAGATTAGTTTTATTTGTCATGTGTGATGAGAAACCACTATCAAGTATTTTATGGTTTTATTCCTTTTCCAACATTTTAAAAGACCTCTATGTCAAATTCATACTCTTTATTATTATTTAAATTAATATATTTTTCATTCTATTTTTATTAAATTAATCAGGTAGCATAGTGTGACATTTGTTAGCAATGTGTCTATATGTATCACCCCTCCCAAAATTCCCCTCAACAGAATCAAAATTAATTTTAAATTTTATCTTCACTTTTATATGTCTTCATAACTAGACATTAAAAAATTTATATTGACTCACCCATAATTCATTACATCTCTTTGATTAAGGAAGTGTAGAATTATTCCATCATAGATGTGTTTTTTATTTTTAGAAACCCAAACACCAAAATTATCGTTCAAAGAAAAATATCTTTAGGTAATAAAAATATTTTAAAAATAATCTCATCATTATTCCATAAAATTTTATATTTCCAATATTTTTTAATAATTATCATTCTTTGGGTATTTCTCCTTCAAAATAGATGATACATTAGGGTTATCCTTAATATTTTTATCCTCTTGCATCTCATTTATTTTTCAATATTAAAAACTAACACTGAAATTAGTAATGGTTTTCTTCTCATTTATGGGAGAAGTGATCACCATTTTCCCTTTTTATTTCTTCCGCTATTGTGATTGGAATAATGGGTATCAAAAATAAATTTTTTTCATTTAATTGGGTAGTAAACATGCTACTTAGTATCATTGGAAACCCTATTCTCTCTTTTTAATCATTCAATAACTTATTTTATATATTTTTCAACTCCAAATCATGTTGTTTCCTTAAGAAATTTTTAGATTATATAAATTATTTACTAAGAGATTTTACTACCTATTTCTTAGTTACGAAATTCATTATAATAATTTGAATAATCATGTTCCTATTTTTAAGTATTACATTGAATTGACCCATTATTCGTGTGATCTCCACATGCATCTAAGTAATTTTTTTGGAATTTAATTCTAATAGTGTTTTTTCAATTGAATCATTATCTTATTTGAAAACGTTATTTTATTTATTAATATTCTTTGTATCCTTTAAATGAACCATAATCTTTATAATTAATTAGAACTCTTTTGGAGTCTCATTTTCACTAAATTTTTATTCATTATTATCTTCCTCTTCTTCAATAATTGGGTCTTTGGTGTGATTTTATTTAGCAATAATACTTTTTTCCCTTTTTCCCTCTCTGTAAAAATTCTCTCTTTTATTTTCTGCATCACAATATGTGGCATAATGTTTTGAGATAATGTACTTCTTCACTGTTTCGGGATTTATTTTCCCTATAAATGAATATCATCCATTATGAACACTATCCATATTTATTTTCATTGATGAAATTTTATATTGGTCATCCTCCCCATATTCTTATTTATTCTTATGAAAATTAATAAATAATTTAGAATTATTCTATATTTGAATCATTTTAACAGAATTTTACCCTTATATTTATATTTTACATAATTTATGCCATTATCAAATATATAAATTACTTACTAGAAATGCATGGAATTATATTCAATATCAATTACATCCTCAATAGACATCATATGATCAATGTGTTTTGATACATTTAAATTATTAAATGTTTCCACATTCTATGATTTTCCTTTCCCCTTAATGTTGGACCTCTTATCATCACATATTATACAATGACATTACTGATCTTATTGATGGTCCGCTCATCCAAGTGAATATCATCATGTTTTTAAATATTTTCATTTAATTTCTCAAAAAGTATTATTATCACTTTATTTATAATTCAATATTCTTCAGGAATTTCTCCAGATCATTGAATCGAACTTGTAATTATTTTATCCCAAACAAATAACTCATTGATTATTTTATATCTTATCATTGAGATATCCTCAAATTAAGCTTAAATTTTTTTTAACTCGTACACATTCACCTTTTTATCTCCCTTATGGATATCATTGAGTTTTTCAATATTCTATTCACAATATTTTATCCCAAAGCTCATGTCAAATAATTGTTTAAGAGGGAATATAGTAAAGTAATTTACATCTATTTTTTCATGTTGATATTTTTATAATAAATTAATTCATAAGTTATCAAAATATTGGGAAGAAATACAATATTCTTGGTTATATATGAATATTAAATTTAGGATAATGAAGATATGAAACCATCACCCCCTCTATAGATTGAATATTTTTGTATCAAATACAAAAAAAATTTGATTGTAACTATATTACTATAAACCGAATATCTCATTGATAGAATATATAATTATTTAAAATAAACTGATATCCATTATATTTGTTACCTTAAACCAATTTAATAATTCTGTAATACCAACGGATAGGGCGTTGAGAGAGTTTACCACCACTAAAGGTAGAAGAAAATGAATGGTAACAAAAACAATAACTAGAAATGAACACTTCTTCCAGTCATCAATTAATGTGATTGAATTTTTATGGTAATTATGTGAGGATGATAGATAGAATGATAAATAACTCCCATGATCCAAGTGAAAATAACAAGTTCACCTATTATTTTTATCATGAAGTTAATGCCTAATGAAAAAATATTTTGATCCAACTATATAGGTTCTTATTTTATTTATTAAAATTTAGGTTTCTCTAAGTCTAAACATACTCCCATAAAACTCTTAAAAAATATTTTCTCTAAAATATAATTCAATGAAACCCAAACTTTATTATGTTAATAAATAATTCTATTTTCCTTTAGCTGTATTATCTAAAAAATAAATAATTATCATCCATATATTATAATAAATTTTATGTGTTTAGAGAAATACTATAATATAATATCCTACCTTTCTCTATACTAAATTCATTGGTTAATTACATGAGCTCCACGTATGGCATAGGATTCTGAATTTAAATTAGGGTATATGGTGTTACCATGGGGAGACAATACGCTCATATTAGAGTAGTATAATAGTAGATAAATAAATCAATTAGTCATCGTAATGTTAACCTAAATAAACTAATGAAATAGACTAATCTAAACAAAATTAATCCTAATACCATGTAGTAACTATATAAACCATCTAAAATGGTCCATGAGTTAGGAAAACATCAACATATGAACTTTGAAAAGATCATACACATAAAAAATTCAAAAAAATAACTAAAGTCGCCACCTAGTTCTAAATTATAGCCTAGTCCTATATCTTTACTCCACCCAAGATATTCATCTCATCCATCCAATATTGGGCCTCTTCCTTACCAACACATATGATTATAAAGTGTAATTAGGTAATAATTCATTTTGGCTACATGAGTAAGGTATGAGTAAAACATAATATTCCACCACCAATGGTGTCCCAAAAATGACTATTAAATATAGTGCCTGCACAATCTAAAATACTTGGAATAATTTTTAAAATGTGCATGCATAATAAAATATCGACTGGTTCTCCATGATTTCAATAGAGACACTAGAGTTTTATTGTACCTACTTCAGACTATTACATATTTATTTGAGAATGTCAAAGAACCATGCATGTGTTCTAATAAGATTCAACCTATAATACCATCATATATCATTAGGGGAATAACACCCTCCCTAAAATCACTAATAATATTTTAAAGAGTAATAATAACACTCCATGGAAATATATATATCATTAATTCAAATGGGAGTTAATTATTTCCTTTTGAAACAATTATCATGTCATCAGGGGGTTAGTACCCATCCATGTAAACAAATATCATATCATTACGGGGAATAAATTCACCTATGGAAACATATATCATATTATGAAGGATAACAGTAGATTCCCATGGAAATATATATCACATCATAGGAGGAATATTATAGACACTTGGTATAATATATCATATCATTAGTGGGAGTAACACCCACCCCTTATGACTATATGATATCATCACTGGAGAATATCACCATACCTTCTAAGAATATATCACATCATTATGGTTCAATACCTCAAACCCTTTCAAACATATATCACATCATTAGTGTGAATAGGGTTTTCCCCTATAGAAATATATCATATCATAAAAGGGAATAGATCCAACATTGTTAACTATTTATGAAATCATCTAGTGGAATAGAGCCTTCCCCTATAAATATATATCACAATATCATAGGTGATAGCACATACCCCTAGAACCATAATACATGAACTCAAGGGTAATACCCTCTTTGAGGGGCCTCATATAGCACACACCTAGGGAGTTGCATCCCCCACCTAGAACTATAATATCATTTATACATGGAATGTTTACCTATAAAATCTTGAAATTAATTTATTTTGTTTTCCAATCATAAAAAAACTACTCTCATCATAGCATTCATACTAGGATGGCACTAGACTAGACCATGTGCATCAATCCTATCCAAAATAATTACATTAATTAGGAACCCTCTCTATTAGCCTAAGTCCTAACACTTTCTAAACACCACACATGTTTTCATTTATATAATTCCAACTCTAGTACCATAGTTCATCACTGAGGTCATATAGTATCTATAAATAAAATCATGATTACACCACATTCTAATCTACCATACTAGTGACATAACATCATTGTTACACAAGGAAGATGGAATAGGGTACATCTCTCTACCAAGGGTAAACAAGGTGAAGCCTCTCACTAAACCATCATATAAGTCCATTCCATTGATTCCTCACTAGGATTCCAACACATGTTTGTATAGGACTAGCATTATCCCTACAAACATGTAACATCTATCCAAGAGGTTCAAGTATATCTAAAGGTTTTACATGGCCTATACTTAAGCCAAAAAATCTCAAACCTCACACTCCATTAACCAGGGGGAACTAAAAGAACCTCTCTCAAGTCCAACTATATTCATTTATCAAAATTATACCCTAATATGTTACACATATCAAATTACACACATTTATATCCAATCTAATAGCCATCAATGCAAAAATAATTGACCTTTTGTTTAAGATACCATTGTGTCCTAAGATGCTTTGTTATACTAATGATAAATTAATGGAACCATCTAATTTTATAAAGAGGTTGATATTACATTTTTTGGTGAGACTACATACTACATGATACAAAAACAATTCAAAAAAATTGGGAGATGTTTCGGGAACCCCTACCTTATATAGAGAAATTCCCTTTAAGCATAGCTCGAGCACCTCTCCCTAAGATTTTCCAAGACCAACTATCTATATCCTATCAACAAGAATCCCTAATAATAATTTATATAATAATCAAAAATAATTTTTTCTAATAACCAAATTATATTTAAATTATATATTCAATGAAAAAAAATTCCATAATTAAAATATAATGCATAATCAAGGAATCATGCACCAATATATCATACATGAATAGAATCAAATGAAAATGGGTGTTCACTATACCAATTATCTATATGGATGTCTAGGACACAAAATCCATAAACCCTCATTAAAATTCAAGCATCTATTTTACCTTAATTGGTGTAATAGTATGAATAAATCAAGGAAATAACATACCTTAACAAATCTTTACAAAACCTTGTGTGAACATCATCCTAAGATTATCTCTATCCATCATAGAAAAAATACACATCGTATCAATACTATTCCACCATGATTGTATGGAGTCATATTAAAAAACCTTGATCATGTTGTAACAAATCAATAGTTAATTAAAGGTAAAGTATTGAAGTAATAATTTATGTAGAGAAATAGATTTACCTCAAGGTATCCAACAAAGAAACTGACATTGAACACATTAACAATTGATGATGATATCCCTTAGTGTAGAAGATAATAATGAGAGCGGGGCATGGGAATTTTCTATATATTCAAAAGTTATAAAACTCCTTTCATTACATTGAAGTGTTATATTCATCTTTTAAGAAAATCTTAAAAAAATTAATTATATTATATTTTTCACAAAATATTTTACTATTACACATTGGAAAACCCTTATGTATGAAGTATTCATTTATCCTTTTTCACAACCAAGGTGACTTATATGTGGTATAGGGAATTCAAATATTCACTCTTATGCATGGTTTGAATGGCCCTTATGCACCACAAGATAGCTCAATATATATCAATTTTCTAAGTGAAGGAAACTTACACAAGGAATGACTATTACATTCCCTATGGAAAATGGATATTGTGTTTTATAGTGTATCTGAAACATACAAATTCCAAGGTTTACACATAATTTTTACATTTTTCAAAACACATATCCATTTCTCAAACTCTATATTAAATCTTAAAAGTACATGGGGATTTATAAATTTTTCATATGTTCTATGTGGAAATAAAATAAATAAATATTCCCTTTTTATCAAATTCACTCTTATCCACACATGGTGACTCCCAATATCAACTTTTTCTCAAACTTATGCATTTTCCCAACTCCTAATTGTGTTAATAAAAGGAATTAAAATATTAATCTTACATTCCAATAATTTACTTTTATTGTTAAAAGAGTTTACTTGTACACATCAAGATTTTTCATTTCCTAACCATTACACACACAATGTATTATACACTTACCGATCCATTCCAACTCGCAAGGGGTTACACATATGAATGGGGTACCATACATAAGAGTAACTTTTCATAGTCTGTTGATAACATGTGGTAACCCTTACATTGTAGAGTTAGAAAAAAAATTATTAAATTCTCTACCACTCTAGAAAACCTCAAAATTAATTTAAAACTCCTTTACAAATGATTTTTATACCTATGAGGCTCCGAAAATATATTAGATGCTGAAAAATAATAGGAAACCAACCCTAAACTTTGACCAATTCTGAATACTCGATTTAAAACAAATTATGAAACTCATTGTTTTGAATCTCAGTTCTATATCCAACACATTCTAAAGACATATCCAAAACCACAATGAAATCATTGTATCTCGATCAGATACAATAGAGAGGTGAACTCCATGAAATCTTAGAACTTTTATTATATATATCTTGGAGATTTGGTCAAGAGATAAATCTTCCTTGAAAGTAATTAAATGTTCTAACTTTGTAAGGTGATCAACTATTAAAAAACCGGTTTTATTTTATTTATTTATTTTGTATATTCGATATCCCTATGATGAATTATATGGTAATAATTTCCAATTTCAATACTTGTATGGGTAATTTTTTCATCATAACCTAATAAATCTATCATTACACCTTAACATTTTGGCATACAAATAATATATATACGCACAATAAAATAAAACCTCTTCATGTTATCTCACAATAAGTTTTTATTCAAATACATATATGTCATAGAGGTTCCTAGATGAATAGATAAGGATGACCTATGGGAATTATCTAGAAGATCCTTCTTTTGTTCAAGTTTAAAATGGACTCATAAATTGGTCCCAAACCTTATAAATTCATCTTCATAAAATCTAAACTCTAGAATATTCGCTACCTTCCTTTGTCACAACTCGTCGACTTTATCTTCCTCTTTGAACCTCTCAAGAATAGATGATTGAGAAGTTTTTTTAGAAAGGTAGGATAAATATCCTTATATTATTCCCATGTTTTTCCTCTTCATGTCCAAATATAATGGATCGCATGAAATCATCATTATATATAAGGTTTTAGGATCCTTTTTACTCAAAGAATATTCCACTTCATTCACCTTACCATGATGGAAATGGACTGAACAATCATAATCCATGATCTTCTCTAACCACCTTTTTTGTGCACATTGATATCACTTTGTGTGAATAGATGTAACGACCCAATATTTTTGAGTAGCATATTAACTTACTCTTATTGATTTAATAAGATGTTAATGGTTAATGTAGAAAGAGGAGTCGATGGCTTCATCCAGTAGACTCGAACCTTATGAAGCCCACTTATCAGATCTTGGGAAGGAGGTAGCATCTGTGGGCTTCGCTTTGGACCAAGCCCAAGCCGAACTCCAGCGTGTCAAGCTTGAACGGAAATGCCTACGGGAGAAGTTCAAGTTAGTAGAGATTACTACTAGGGCAATGTTATCTGAGCCTCCCTCAGATTCTCTCACCATAGCACACCTTACACTTAGGTCTTATGCCGGTGTTATAAGGGGCTATGTGACGAGACCCTAGCTTCCTTGTGTAATCCCTTCGTGTGAATGAATTGAGATTTCTTCCTTTAGTTATGTTTGTGAAATTTTAAATGTCCAGATAATTTTAGAATGTATTTTTGATGAATTTTGAAAAAAAGGGATATTTTAAAATATTTATGTAAACCCTAAATAACTAATGATGTGTAATGATTTTCAAAAAATGGTCTTCTACAAAAGTGTTCAGTAAGGAATTTGGAGTCTAATAAGATCAACTTAATTTTTGATGAATAGTAAATTATGAATAGTGATATTACGCTTAGGATTAGTAATGTGACCAAATGGATTAGTAATTTCACTCAAATAAAGTTTTAATATAATTCAGACACCTAGATTATGTAATGTGATTCAATAAAATGGGTAAATAACGGTTTCAAAAATTATTAGTCAAGTATTAGTTTTTTTGGATGAATAGTGTTTTTTTTAATTAAAAATTTAATTAAAAATAAATAGAAAATTATTTTTATAAAAATGACTTTATTTTTGAACTCAGAGCATCGATATTATGTTATGGTAATTTTTGGGGTTTTTTCTGAAAAAAAACGAATTTTCGATGATTAGTGTTTTTATTTAAAAATTAAATTAAAATTATTTAGAAAATTATTTTTATAAAATGGAGTTCATAAATGTATTTAGAGCATCGATATTTGGTTATGGTGAAATTTTGGGATTATTCTGAGAAAGTTGAATTTTCGATGAATATTGAAAATATAGTTTATAAGTTACGGGTGTTTAATGACATCATTAAATGATGTATTAAGTATATATTCAATATGGTCGAATTATTAATAGTAAGATAAGGTGTGAGGTGTCCCAAGTGGCCAATACCATGGGAAAATACCATGGGAAAGCCCATGGTTTTGCCAAAACCACTAGTGAGGTGTCGCTTGGCCATTAATGTCTTGTCCCCTCACTTTCCCTATAAATACCCACCCTTTCCTCCTTTAGTTTCCACTCCCAACTCTCCCCCAACAATTTTATGGTCTCCTTACCTCCCGAGGAGTCCTCCCAAGGTGCCCCCAAGACCTCAAGGTCCAAAACATTGAGTTTCAAGAGTCACATTTTAAGGTAAGGGATCCAACCCCTCTCTTTCTTTTCATGTAATCTCTTTTATGTCATTCCTTTTATGCTCCATGTTATTATGTGAGAGGATGTTCTTTTATATTCCTCTTAATTCCCCTTTCATGTTTATATGATGAGAGATCCCCTCTTACTCTCATAATTTCATTTTATGAAAGTTTAAGTGACGTCGTTAGGCTGCCGAATGTTTAAGTGATTCTTTCACCCTTCTCATTTTTCAAGTTCAATTTTCATGTCAAATCTTTCAAGTTCCTTTTTATTATGTTGGGGTATGATCTCTATATCTATCATACTGATCTCTTATGAAAATATGATGAGAGACCCTATTTGATCTGTTCAATTCATTTTTGTTGAAGTTTAAGTGACGTCATTAGGCTGCCGAATTTTCATAAGAGAAATCAAATTTTTGTCTTCCTTCCATGTTTTTCATTTCAAATGGTATGTCCTTAAAATTGCATCACCATGTCCATATATCCTTCTTATTCTTTCCCTCTACTATTTTATGGGTCAATTATGATTTTTTGACCCATGTTCCCTCTCTTTTCATAGTTTTCTAAAACCTTGTTACATAGCCGTTATGCGGCAGAATTTTCGTCTCAAAATGCCTCTCTTTTCTCAAAATTATTTTATGTTATAAAGTGAATACTCAAAGCTCCTATTTTTACAGGGGTATTCACATATATATAAAAATGTTCTAATTTAAATTCTGGGATTTACATTCATGATACCCGCTTTCCCTTTCCGTGGGATTAAAGTAACGTAAAGATCATGTCTTTAAAGCAGTTTTTAAAATGTTATGATTATGAAATGAAACCCATTTATTTTATGCTATATGGGTTATTTATGAAATGTTTGATGATGATATATGTGGCTCACATGATAATAAAGGCAAATTTAATGGTGTGCCCTGATAGCGCTCCAATGCATTGGGTAAAGACTTAATCTCTAGAGATGACCATTTTAACGACGCCTTGGTGAATAACCTTGGTAAATTTTAACGACACCTTGGGGATGGACCTTGGTGAAACGAAACGATTGTCAATATTAAATGTTGCAGCCACATCTTCAAGTTATGAAAAATGTTATTTTTATTATGATGTATCTCATGATTTCTTTCTCATGCCTTAAAGTTATTTTCATGTCCTTATTAAAGTATATCAAGTTCACATGTAAAATGTTTCTCTTGTTTCCCTTACTGGGCCTTCTGCTCACCCTTTCTTTTGATGTATGTCCCCAGGTTATGAGATGCATAATGAACATAGGATGAACTAAAGGAGAAGCCTTTCAAGTGTTTAAGAAGAATGTTTTATTTTTTTTATGTATTATGATCCTTGTTTCCAAGACACTAAACCTTAACGATCCTCAGTTCCGTGTAATGGAATGAAAGTTATGTTATAAAAAGACGGGATGTTATAGTTGGTATCAAAGGATGGTTTAGTTATTTGTGGAAATCCTGATATAAAAAATTTAGGAAGAACCCTATAGAAAATTTTAAATATAGGAAAACTTCCCGGTATTTTGGTAAGTATTGAGTAAGTGGTTTATCAAACAAATACATCCCTGTCTGGATACGAGCAGGTAGAGGCGGCTCTGGAACAGATGTACATAGGGGTAAAACCCAAAAACACCGCTTTGAGCTAGACTCGAACGGGAACTGGTGCACGATAACGGGCCTTGCTGCACTCTTGGTTACGACACTCCCGGGGGATATGTTTGGTTAATCACAAGCTTTTTATGAATCATTATGAAGGAATTATAGAAAAGTGTAATTGTATAAGCATGAAGTCTTAGTTAAAAGATTCATAAATGAAATAAGTTTCTTACTAAGGTTTTATTCTTTTAGAAAATGGCGAGCAATAGGAGGAACCGTGACTATGGTGACTGCAATGCACCATGTGCTGACGGCCCTCCGATGGAAGACGGAATGGAAACATTCATGCGAATGATGAACCAACTGACTCGAGTTATGAGTAATAACTTGAATCAAGCTGAGAGGCCGACCTCACCACGAAGGGAACAACACTCTGTTGAGTCCTTCATGCATCAATGACTGCCAACATTCAGTGGATCTACTGACCCATTGGTTGCGGAACAATGGATAAGCTCCATTGAAAAGATCTTTTCTGTACTTCATTGTTCGGAACAAGAAAAAGTCACCCTTGCTGTTTACCGCCTAGAGGGAGAAGCTGATCAGTGGTGGTCACTGATCAAAAACACGAATCCACGAGGAGAGATAGAATCTATGGAGTGGGAAGAATTTCGGGGAATTTTCCTTAACAAGTATTTCCCTCGTTCCATGAGAACGAGAATGGAGAAATAGTTTCTCGAGCTGAAGCAGAAAGAGAATGAATCTGTCAGAAGCTATGAGATGAACATCACAAGGCTTTCCCGTTATACCTCAAGCTTTTTCATGGACCCTAATGGGAAGGTTGATAGATTCTTTGGTGGACTACGACCTCATCTGTGGAAGAATCTAGCCAACAGGGACTATGATAGCTATGAAGAAATAGTTCGAAGTGCTATGAAAGTCGAGCTGGAGTTTGGTGAGACACAGTGGTCTCATAAACCAAATGAAAAGAAGAGATCGTTGGAGCCTAGTTTAGGGAAGTCTTTTGATCAGGGAAGAGGTGGAAAGCAAATGCAACTTACCACATGCAATAAATGTGGGAAGAATCATCTGGGGAACTGCTTGAATGGAAGTGGAAAGTGTTATAAGTGTGGAAGAGGAGGCCATATTGCTCGTAATTGTCATAGTGAGGTGAAGCCTCAGCTTCACAACACTAACGATAGAGGAAAGATGGTTATGGCCCTACCCGAAGTCACATGATTCAAGTGTGGACAGCTTGGGCACTTTTCTAACCAATGTCCAAATCTGAGGGCGGTGGAGGGGAATCACCATCAACCTCAGCAGAGGCCAAGAGAGAAAGGTCGTGCTTTCACTATCACAACAGCTGAAGTTGAAGTCCCGAACGATGTGGTAGCAGGTACTCTTGTCGTCCTCTCAAAACTAGCAAGTACTTTATTTGATTCTGGTTCTACGCATTCCTTTATTTCCTCCAAGTTTGCAAGGAATATAGAATCAATCCCTGAACTGCTAGAGGTAGAGTTGTCTGTCAATACTCCAAGTGGGATTATCCTTACATCAACAGTATTTAGAGACTCTAGTGTTTACTTTGGTGAGCACAATCTTATCGCAAATCTAGTAGTCATTCCCATGATGGAATTTGACATTATACTAGGGATGTACTAGCTCTCAAAGTATAATGCTAAGATCAAATGCAGAAGTAAGGAAATCTCAGTAGTCTTGAATGAACGACCTACAATTATCTTCCAAGGAGAGATATCCCGAACTGATCCCTATCTAGAAGCACCTCCTATAGCATTCTTTATGGAGTTAATCGGTGATGATGAAGAAGGAAAAGGGAGCATACAAATAGAAGATGTTCCGATTCTTCAGGAATACATGGATGTATTTCCTGAGGAGTTACCTGGACCTCCCCCAGAAAGAGAGGTAGAGTTCTCCATTGAACTCATACCTGGGTCTCAACCGATATCAAAGACTCCATATAGAATGGAAAATGTGGAGCAAGAAGAGTTAAGAAACAACTCCAAGACTTGTTGGAGAAGGGGTTTATCCGACCGAGTGTGTCTCCTTGGGGAGCACCAGTTCTCTTTGTGAAGAAGAAGGATGGATCAATGCGGCTATGCATTGATTATAGAGAACTGAACGGGATCACAGTGAAGAACAGATATCCTCTTCCAAGAATTGATGATTTATTTGACCAACTTTGCGGGGCTCAATTCTTCTCTAAGATTGACCTTCGATTTGGTTATCATCAACTGAGGTTGAAGAAGGAAGATATTCCAAAGAATGCCTTCCTATCAAGATATGGGCATTATGAGTTTACTGTTATGCCCTTCGACTTGACTAATGCTCCTGCTATTTTCATGGATTTGATGAATAGAGTCTTTAAGGACTACCTTGATAACTTTGTGGTAGTTTTTATTGATGATATTTTGATATATTCAAAAACTCATGAGGAGCATGAAGATCATCTAAGGGTTATATTGAAAACTCTGTGGAAGGAGAGGCTCTTTGGGAAGTTCAGCAAGGGTGAGTTTTGGTTACAACAGGTGGCTTTCTTGGGGCACATCGTAACTAATGAAGGAATCTCGGTTGACCCTGCAAAGACAATGGTTGTGGAGGAGTGGCCTCAACCCACAACAGTAACTGAGATTCGTAGTTTCCTTGGATTAGCAGGATATTATAGGAGGTTTGTGAAAAACTTTTCATGGCTCTCTAATCCACTAACCAAGTTGACTCGAAAAGGGGTTAAGTTCATCTGGACAAATGAATGTGAGGAAAGTTTCCAAGAGCTGAAGAAGAGTTTGGTTACTGCCCCTGTGTTAACACTACCCTCTATCGAAGAAGGATTCGTTATTTTTAGCGATGCATCTCTGAAAGGGCTTGGGTGCGTCCTCATGCAAAATGAAAATGTAATTGCTTATGCATCTCGACAGTTGAAGATTCATGAGCAGAATTATCCTACGCATGATCTAGAGCTGGCGGCAGTTGTTTTTGATCTAAAGATATGGAGGCACTAGCTTTACGTGGAGAAATGTGATATATACACTGACCACCAAAGTCTAAAGTATATTTTCACATAGAAAGAATTGAACATGAGACAAAGGAGATGGTTGGAGCTTATTAAAGACTATGATTTTTCAATTCATTATCACCCTGGAAGAGCAAACAAAGTCGCGGATGCATTAAGCAGGAAAGATCCTGTTGTTCTGGAAACAATGAGGATCGTAGGAGATCCCTTGATTAAAGATCTAGTAAAACTGGACATGGGAATTATAAGGAAAGGGACATCATCAACCCTATTCCAAATGATTTCTCAACCTTCATTACTAGATAGGATCAAGAAGGCTCAAAAAGAAGATCCTTTGCTGTAGGAGAAGTTTGAGGCTGTAAAGGATGGGAAGTTCCCTGATTTCAATATTGATCGAGAAGGTGTATTGAAATTTCGTACAAGACTATGTGTCCCATCTATTCCTGAGATAAAGAAAGAACTGATGGATGAAGCTCATAGCTCTACTTTCTCTATACATCCGGGAAGCACTAAGATGTATAGATACCTTCGTGATCATTATTGGTGGGATAACATGAAGAGGGAGATTGCTGATTACACTACAACGTGCCTGGTGTGTCAGCAAGTAAAGGCAGAAAGACAACTTCCTAAGGGGGTATTACAACCACTACCCATACTAGTATGGAAGTAGGATAATATCACTATGGACTTTGTAACTGGTCTCCCGAAAACATCCAAAGGAAACAATGCGATATGGGTTATTGTGGACCGTCTCACCAAGACAGCCCATTTTATCTCTATTCGGGAAGATTTCTCTCTGGATCAGCTTGCCAAGATATACGTGAAGGAAGTGGTAAGGCTGCATGGGGTACCACTATCCATCGTATCTGATCGTGACCCAAGATTCACATCAAAATTCTGGAGAATTCTTCAACATTCTCTGAATACTGAATTGAATTTTAGTACGGCCTATCATCCTCAAACTGATGGCCAATCTGGAAGGACTATTCAGACACTCGAAGACATGTTGAGATTATGCTCAATTGAATTTAAAGGTGGATGGGATCAACACCTCCCATTAGTTGAGTTCTCCTATAACAACAGCTTCCATGCGAGTATTCAGATGGCACCCTATGAAGCTCTGTATGGAAAGCGGTGTAGAACTCCTACTTGTTGGGATGAAACTGGTGAGAGGAAGCTTCTTGTGCCTGATCTCGTGCAAGAGATGACGGAACAGGTTCATGCCATCCAACAACACATAAAGGCTGCTCAGAGTCGGTAGAAGAGCTATGCTGACAATCGTCGAAGGGACTTGGAGTTTGGTGTTGGTGACAAAGTCTTCCTTCGAATTTCTCCATGGAAGAGAGTAATGCGGTTTGGGAAGAAAGGGAAGCTCAGCCCTAGGAACATTGGCCCCTATGAAATCCTTGATCGCATAGGAGAAGTGGCCTATCGTCTAGCACTTCCACCGAACCTAGCTCAAGTTCATGATGTCTTCCATGTATCTCTCTTGAGGAAGTACATACCCGACCCTTCGCATGTACTGAACCCAGAGGTGGTACAACTGGAACATGACCTCTCTTACGAGGAGCAGCCAGTGGAGATCTTGGACCGTAGAGACAAGGTCCTATGAAACAAGACTACCCACCTTGTGAAAGTGTTGTGGAGGAATCATAAATATGAAGAGGCGACTTGGGAGCCGGAGGAAACAATGAAGCAAAAGTACCCTCACCTTTTCGACTAGGCCTCAAGTATAAATTTCGGGGACGAAATTTCATAAGGGGGGAAGAATGTAACGACCCAATCTTTTTGAGTAGTATATTAACTTACTCTTATTGATTTAATAAGATGTTAATGGTTAATGCAGAAAGAGGAGTCGATGGCTTCATCCAGTAGACTCGAACCTTATGAAGCCCACCTATCAGAGCTTGGGAAGGAGGTAGAATATGTGGGCTTCGCTTTGGACCAAACCCAAGCCGAACTCCAGCGTGTCAAGCTTGAACGGAAACGCCTGCGGGAGAAGGTCAAGTTAGTAGATATTACTACTAGGGCAATGTTATCTGAGCCTCCCTCAGATTCTCTCACCATAGCACACCTTACACTTAGGTCTTATGCCGGTGTTATAAGGGGCTATGTGACGAGACCATAGCTTCCTTGTGTAATCCCTTCGTGTGAATGAATTGAGATTTCTTCCTTTAGTGATGTTTGTGAAATTTCAAATGTCCAGATAATTTTAGAATGTATTTTTGATGAATTTTGAAAAAAAGGGATATTTTAAAATATTTATATAAACCCTAAATAACTAATGATGTGTAATGATTTTCAAAAAATGGTCTTCTACAAAAGTGTTCAGTAAGGAATTTGGAGTCTAATAAGATCAACTTAATTTTTGATGAATAGTAAATTATGAATAGTGATTTTACGCTTAGGATTAGTAATGTGACCAAATGGATTAGTAATTTCACTCAAATAAAGTTTTAATATAATTCAGACAC
Organism: Viscum album; assembly: GCA_963277665.1. Taxonomy (NCBI): domain Eukaryota; kingdom Viridiplantae; phylum Streptophyta; class Magnoliopsida; order Santalales; family Viscaceae; genus Viscum; species Viscum album. Next base: position 1,702,311,425 of record OY728143.1, on the reverse strand, counting down.
CTAGATTAAGTAATGTGATTCAATAAAATGGGTAAATAACGGTTTCAAAAATTATTAGTCAAGTATTAGTTTTTTCGGATGAATAGTGTTTTTTTTAATTAAAAATTTAATTAAAAATAATTAGAAAATTATTTTTATAAAAATGACTTTATTTTTGAACTCAGAGCATCGATATTATGTTATGGTAATTTTTGGGGGTTTTTCTGAAAAAAAAACGAATTTTCGATGAATAGTGTTTTTATTTAAAAATTAAATTAAAATTATTTAGAAAATTATTTTTATAAAATGGAGTTCATAAATGTATTTAGAGCATCGATATTTGGTTAAGGCGAAATTTTGGGATTATTCTGAGAAAGTTGAATTTTCGATGAATAGTGAAAATATAGTTTTTAAGTTACGGGTGTTTAATGACATCATTAAATGATGTATTAAGTATATATTCAATACGTTAGAATTATGAATAGTAAGATAAGGTTTGATTTGTCCCAATTGGCCAATACCATGGGCAAATACCATGGGCAAGCCCATGGTTTTTTCAAAACCACTAGTGAGGTGTCCCTTGGCCATTAATGCCTTGTCCCCTCACTTTCCCTATAAATACCCACCCTTTCCTCCTTTAGTTTCCACTCCCAACTCTCCCCCAACGAAGTTCTGGTCTCCTTACCTCCCAAGGAGTCCTCCCAAGGTGCCCCCAAGCCCTCGAGGTCCAAAACATTGAGTTTCAAGAGTCACGTTTTAAGGTAAGGGATCTGACCCCTCTCTTTCTTTTCATGTAATCTCTTTTATGTCATTCCTTTTATGCTCCATGTTATTATGTGAGAGGATGTTCTTTTATATTCCTCTTACTGACCCTTTCATTTTTATATGATGAGATATCCCCTCTTACTCTCATCATTTCGTTTTATGAAAGTTTAAGTGATGTCGTTAGGCTGCCGAATGTTTAAGTGATTCTTTCACCCTTCTCATTTTTCAAGTTCGATTTTCATGTCAAATCTTTCATGTTCCTTTTTATTATGTTGGGGTATGATCTCTATATCTGTCATACTGATCTCTTATGATCATATGATGAGAGACCCTATTTTATCTGTTCAATTCATTTTTGTTGAAGTTTAAGTGACGCTGTTAGGCTGCCGAATTTTCATAAGAGAAATCAAATTTTTGTCTTCCTTCCATGTTTTTCATTTCAAATGGTATGTCCTTAAAATTGCATCACCATGTCCATATATCCTTCTTATTCTGTCCCTCTACTATTTTATGGGTCAATTATTATTGTTCGACCCATGTTCCCTCTCTTTTCAAAGTTTTCTAAAACTTTGTAACATAGCCGTTATGCTGCAGAATTTTCGTCTCAAAATGCCTCTCTTTTCTCAAAATTATTTTATGTTATAAAGTGAATACTCAAATCTCCTATTTCTATAGGGGTATTCACATATATATAAAAATGTTCTAATTTAAATTCTGGTATTTACATACATGATACCCTCTTTCCCTTTCCGTGGGTTTAAAGTAACGTAAAGATCATGTCTTTAAAGTAGTTTTTAAAATGTTATGATTATGAAATGAAACCCATTTATTTTATGCTATATGGGTTATTTATGAAATGTTTGATGATTATATATGTGGATCACATGATAATAAAGGAAAATTTAAGGTTGCTCACTTATAGCGCTCCAATGCATTGGGTAAAGACTTAATCTCTAGAGATGACCATTTTAACGACGCCTTGGTGAATAACCTTGGTAATTTTTAACGACATCTTGGGGATGGACCTTGGTGAAACGAAACGATTTTCAATGTTAAATGTTGCAGCCACATCTTCAAGTTATGAAAAATTTTATTTTTATTATGATGTATCTCATGATTTCTTTCTCATGCCTTAAAGTTCTTTTCATGTCTTTATTGAAGTATCGCAAGTTCACATGTAAAATGTTTCTCTTGTTTCCCTTACTGGGCCTTCTGCTCACCCTTTCTTTTGATGTATGTCCTCAGGTTATGAGATGCATAATGAACATAGGATGAACTAAAGGATAAGCCTTTCAAGTGTTTAAGAATAATGTTTTATTTTTTTTATGTATTATGATCCTTGTTTCCAAGACACTAAACCTTAACGATCCTCAGTTCCGTGTAATGGAATGAAAGTTATGTTATAAAAAGACGGGATGTTATAATAGATACTTGAGTATTTTATTATCCATATATATATCACAATTTTCCTCATACTGATAATATCCCTAAATCATCAATGTGAAAATCCCTACTACCAATTCTAGATAATGTATTGGGTAGTTATAGTCATGTATTTTTAATTGGTGGGAGGAATAGGCTATCGATTTTTCATATTTCATGATTACATTACCCAATACCTTTTTTGATGCATCACTATATATCTTATATTCTTATATATTAATGGGTAATGTGGGTACATACGTAGTGATTAACCTCTTCTTATGCTCCTAAGATATTTCTTAAAATTCATCCATATAGAAAACAATGACTCCCCTTTGAGTTATCTTAGTTTGTGGGAATCATAATCATGAGATGTTTCTTAAACATAAATTTTAGTACCAAGATAATTTATGGAAACTGTGTATTTATTTCATATATATTGTTCTTGGCCATAATTAAATTTCCTCTATTTTGAAAGATTCAAGGATATTTATTTTAAAGTGATAAAATTTATAAAGAAAGTTAATTTAACTTACAAAAACTCACATTTACTATACTCTTCATATAACATTTACTTCTGCATGGTCTTCAATACTGTATTTAAATGTTCCTCAAGTTCTTAATTTATTTTGGAGAAAATAATAACGTCATGTACATAGACTACAAAAAAATCAATTTAATCACTAAAGACCCTATTCATTAAGTCTTTGATGATTTCTAGAGCATTAGTGAGTCAAAATAGAATCACTATGAACTCATAATACTCATACATTATATGAAAATCAGTCTTGGGGATATCCTCCCTATTCAAAACTACTTGATAATATCATGACCGAAGATCCACCACAGAGAAATACTAGGAACCACATAAGTTATTGAACAAGTCATCAACCCATGGTAGATGATAATTATTATTTACCATAATCTTGTTGAGCTCATAGTAAACAATTCAGCGTTACATTGAACCATCCATATTTTTGATGAAGTTGACTGGTTTACCCCATAGTAAAGCACTTTGGTATATTAATCCATTATCAGGATTCTTTGATAATATTTTCTAGCTCCTCAAGTTCAAAAATGGAAATTCTATATAGAGACATGGATATTGGAAATTCTTTGAGTATGAGCTCCATTGATAACTCAACCTCATGATTAGAAGGAATAACAAATAATTCTCTAGGAAATAAATTAATAAATTCCATTAAATGGAAATTTCATCAAGTATGGTCTTTTCTTTAGTCTCAATAATTTGATAAACTTGGGGTTTTTCAATGTGAAAAATACATATTCTTTATATTTTGGTACTAAAGAAGATTCTTCTTCAACCTTGTACTTCATTAAAATTAGATGTGGTTTCACAATACAGAGGGTAATTTCCATTTCTAGACAATTTATGTTTGATCTATACAAGGAAATACAATCCATACCTAGAATAGAGTTTAATTTTTCTAAGGGTAGTATCATAGTGTTTTCTAGTAAATTCATCCCACAATTTTGACAAGTAATGAATTATATACTTTTGATGTAACGATTGAACCATTTTTTGTCTCCACTGATTACTTGAAATCATTACTTTGAGGTGGAATTTGAATAATACTACTAATATTTCATTATGTTAAAGAATGTGTAGAACTGTAATCAAATAATACATTCTTTATAATTGAATTAATAACTAGTAGAGCTGTCACCACTTCATTGAAAAGGTCCACCTCAGCAATTGTGACGACATAAAATCCTCCTTTATAAGTAGTGATGGGAGGTTTTTATTGTCAATTATCATTGAAAACCCTTTCCTTAGGTCACTTATTCCCATAGTGTTCAAGTTCCTTGTAGTTGAAACTTTGGATGATATGTTGATTGTTAGATGAAGCATTCCTTTCATCCACTAAATTTGTGGGTCTATCCATTTTTCAATTTCTATCTTGGTTTCAGTCTTTCCAACACCTAAATAATTTTTTTATCCCCTTCATGGAATTTATATAATGCTTCATCCCAATCTTTTGAGAAGTGGGATGATGTAAATTCATACCCACATGATATTTTTACATCACACCTACCAAATTACAATCTATTATCCACTTCTGGTATCTTGTTCCAAGATACCCTTGAGATTCACCAATATCCATTTCAAATATTATGAAACATTGTAAAATTTCTTCATAGCAGTCAAAGTCATGAATTTCAAAAACACTTTATAGATTTTGTTTTAACCCAATAAAGATGAAATTAACATTAATTTTTAGGGAAATGACAAAGTGGGAGGTGTATCATGTAAGTATTATATTGAATTACTCGTACTTCTCAATGTATGCATAGTGTTTTTTTATCAATGAATTTAATGATGGGGATGATTTTTCCAATGTAAATGATATATTTCTCCATGATTATGTTATTTCAACATCCACTAAAATTTTTATTTCTTTGTCTCATAAAGGCCTTAATTGGAACATTATTTTTTCTAGGAGGTTTGGTCATTACTCCTAATTTTTATTTTGGTTCAAAACATGAGTTAACTGAGAAATTGTTACCATAAATTGTTTTCCTCCTACCATTGGGTAGGGAATATTATTGGGGAATTCATCACATTTACCCTCACATTGTTTGTTTGATAGGTTTCATTTATTTATATCCACTAAATAAAAAAAGGAAAATTAGAGATGAGTATTTTTAAACTACTAAACCCATAAATGGGAAAATATGACCCTTTAATAGATAATTAAAAATTGAAATATATTCCTTAATCTATGATTGTAAGGATTTTAATATCAATTGTGCATGATCTATTTACTAATATAATGTTGTCTTGGAATTTTAATCCCTTAATAATGGTTAGTAAGGACCTTAGGAATTAAAAAACATATATCCCTTGGGAGTGCCAGAGTAGGTGTGTGGAAAGGCCAATTTTTGTGCGCATGGTGATGATCAATTCCATCCCTATATTCTTTTTTTGGGTTATTACCCATTGTAAAAAAAATTTCTAGATCCATATCCACTTATAATATCTAAACATGGATATATTTTCTTGGAAACCACATACTACACACTTTACCAAAAAATTTAGTATATTTTCCTAAGTTTAATCTTATGACTAAGGATTTTACTAGATTTTTATAATCCTAATACCCCAAAAAACTAGACTTTCCTCTGATACAAACTATAGAATTATAGATTTATAACTGGTGGGATATAATTGATAATGTTTAGAGCACTACATGGATTACTATGACTCTTGGGAGAGAATCTTACCAATTCCCCTAGTGTTAGATGTTTCCTATTATACCATTGGGTGGAGAGTAACACTTCTCCCAATGTTCACTTTTTATAGTTCCCAAGGATCAGATCCCTTCATTTTCCTATAATACCAACTATAACAACCCATATCTTTAATTCACCATATTTAAGGATATATTACATAAAATAACACTTAGTAAAATCCATAATATTGTGATGTATTATGTATTCGATAGATTAGGTACATATTATAACATTCAACAAGATTAAAATGACATTATTGAAAGGATACTTAATAAGTTCTTAAGATTCCATCATTCTTCTTAAAATACATTGGATAACCTAGGGATGTACATAAAAAAGGTGTGGGCTATAAAGCTAAGAAAGGTAATAAAAAATAATAACATAAGGTAAATAAGTAAATGTATTCAAAGATTCATATCATGGTATCATAAGTGGGAGATAAACATAATCTTTAACAATGAGAAATGATATAACATTGTAACATAAAGGCATCATGGGAAATGGAAAAAACATAAAACATTGCATCATAAAAAAATTAAAGGATATCCACCAAGAAAACATAACATATTATTATTAATATTACCTTATTTTCACAATAAAATTCATATAATGATATTAAAACATTACCCAGTACAATGGAGGGATATATAATTTTGGTCCCACCTGTTACTTTAATATCATGTATATGTATAAGTGTGTTGTATAGATCATTCAACATTTGATCATATTTTATCACAATTAATTACAAAATTTAGGAGTGTGGGTTATATACATGTATTTATCCGATCAATAATTAATATGTACATCTAGGATAAAAACCTTGAGTATAAATGGGTATGATTATTCAATACATAAATCTTTCACATGGAAAATCGTTGGGAAATTCCAACAGAATAACAGGGGTACATAAAGGTTCATGGAAGGGTTTAATGTGATTGAAATGGGTCCCCAATATCTTGAACATCATATTGAAAGTAATATTGATGTGTAAATACATATACCAAAATTAGAAACTGTATATTAAACATGATAATACAAATAATGTGCTTAAATAAGGAAGAGAAGGAAATAATTTGTTACCTTGAGAGGGAGCTTATAAAAGCATAGGGGATATTCTTGAGAAAATGGTGGCACAATTGGAGGGATCTATAGAAGGGTAGAATAATATCACGATCTAATAGTTTTTTTAAAATATTAATGGGAGGTTGGGTAGGTTTATATATAAAAATAGAGGAGAATTCTTTATTAATTTCCAAAATATAGTTCTTGGATGCTATACAGTAAGGTAATAAAAACCAAAAACCATCCCATATGTTTTCCAATGGAATCCACCAAATAGTATTGGTTTTTATTAATTTATAATCCTAATAACTAAAATAATTAAAATAATTATTTTGGTGATGTGGAACTAATCCATGTTTATTAATAATTGACATTAAATAATTAAAATATAATTAATATTTGAAGGATTCATTATGGGTTTATAAAATTATTCAAATATCCTTAAAAATATATTATTTTTAAGGGAAACATAATTTTGGTTTTGGATAATATTTATAGTATTAATTAGATCACATTCAGGCTTTTATGATGTTATAATACACAAGGTATATTTATACCGCATTTAATTTTAACCCAATAAATTAAGTGTCTCCAAAAATAATGAAAATATCACTATTGGATAATTTTGACAAGATAATATCAAAAATAATATTTATTTTATAAAAAAAATTGTGCATGATAATTTACACTTTTGAAATAAAACTTCATATTTATTGATAATTACTGGTTTTTTAAAAATAATAGTTTCCATACCCTTATAAAAATTATTTTTGACTTCATAAAATGAAATCTATATTTATATTTAATAAAAAAATTAAAATACTATTTTATTAAAATATCATATATATAAAAAAAATTTGAATTAATCAAAAATAGTTTCTTGAATGAAACTATGTATTTCCAAAAAAAAGTGTTTCATCGTATCAAAATCTAATTTTGAACAAAATTATTTTTTAATTATTTAAAAACTAAAATTATAAAGGGAGAAATCTAATCATTGTTTTATTAAAAATAAAAATATAAAAATTCATACTTTTAGGGTCTATATATATATCCCTTTATTACACAACTGAATTCCCAAATTGTATGAAATGTGATAGTGAGATTTTCAAGGGGTGGTTTGGTGAACCTGGTTTGGGTCATTATCTTAATGAGCATGATATTTTCCCATAAATTGTTTCACTCATGCTTCTATTATTTAATCTTAGATTGAGAATAATAAAGGGTAAATATTAGTGATGTTATATCCCTTGGAAGATAAAATAAATGGTCTTCATAAGGTATGATCATATTGGTTGAGTTCAACTCTTTTTTAGTCTCTTTCAAATGGAATTTATCATAAAATACAATATCATAATATTGATTATCGTTGTAGAATGGATATATTAACATTGGTTACAGTGCATAAATTTCTTTTAAAACTCTAAATACATGGGTTATAACAGTACAAAATTACCAAATTAGTACTTGAGTTTTATATAACTTCATTTCTTAATAAGATATTTAATCTTTTAAAAGGGAATTTCATTTATAAATGTTATGTTCATTACAATAATTTTCAATCCCATTAACATGATTCATTTCCATGTTGTCATGATCCAAATGTCTTGTAATACCACATCGAGTCAATATTTCATAGGAGTCACCATAATATGATTCTTACCACACTTATCATAAGAGGGAAATCTAGACCTATTACCTTTAGGTTTCCTCAATGGATGCATCCCTATTCCATTCCACCCAGATAACTTCTTATCATTGTTGTTATAAAATTCAATAAATTTTATCTCAACATTATAAGAACAATTCACAACTTTCTCATAGATTTTAAATTTATGAGAGGTCATGTCTATTCATAAATATGGTTTTAGTGGTAAGAAAATATTTCAGTTTTACTATCATTGTAGATAATGAAATTTGTATCATACTTATCCAATCTAGTGAAAATGGATTCATAAAAAAATTCCATCCTACTCTTTTTGGTCTAGTTCCATGAATTTCCTTTCCATCCACTATAAAATAACCTTATGAAAATACTTCTCCTAGAAAATATCATTAAATATGGTCCACTCTATCACATAAATATCATCTTTTCTTGGGTATTATTATATGATGACCACAATAGGTCAGGTTCAAATTAAAAATGATAAACATAAATAGTTAACTTTTGATGATCCATATATCCCAAAATATTAAATATATTTTCCATACCATTGATACATCCTTTTGCTACCATTGAACCTGATGTTCTACCAAATTTCAGAGGGTGATATTTGATAAAAGGATTCATAATAAATATCTTCTTCTATAGATAATTTGGTCACTCTCTTTCATGGGGGCATTATTTATAGTCTAATTCAAACTATGTCAAAATTTCCTAAAAAATCTCTTTTTTATCCATTAAGTATTGTTGATTTTTAAGGTTATTATCTCCTTGATTCCATCTGATTTTAATGCTCTATTTCCATCATAAAAAACAATTATAAACATACATATAATTGATAAAGATACATGGAAATATTATCAGTATTTACATAATAATGTAACAATAATTAGGAACCTCTTAAATTTTTTTTCAGCATCACTCTAACCTCTAATGTTATTTAAACCCTTTCTTCGATACCAACTATAAAATATTGTAACATAATTAACACAAAATGAAATAACTTATTAAACAGGTTTAACTTTATTAAATTCAAATGTATTTTAGATTAATATTATTAGGGAATTAGGAAAAATGTAACATATCAAATTCTTAAAATACAATGTGGACACATCCACTAAATGTCTATTTTTCACAAAAACAACACTCTCAAATCTAAACTCATGTTTTATTCATATTATATTTTTATATTTTAAGTGGAATTCCCATAGTAGTAAGATAATCTTTATATCATTACTATATGACCTTATATAAGGTAAATACATTTAAAAATTAGGCATGATCAAAAACAATATTTGTTAGGGATATAAAAACATAGGAAACCTATTATCCTATTTAAAAACTCATTAAATCCCATATATAATGTTTTAATTTTTCATTATAATATTTTAAATAAATAATGATTTAATTACACAAAAAATAAAATTATTTCCTCAAATAATTAATTATACATTTCATAAGAAATAATAAATGAAAAATAATATTCATGCATATTTCTTATAAAATATGAGAACTCAGGAAAATGGTTTCTAGAAACAAAATTACCCTTAAAAGGTGCATAAAAATACCTTTAAATATTATCTCATTATCATAAAATTTAAAAACAAAATACTTCTATGGAAATTAATTTTCAATATTAGAAAAATATTTTATATATGTGGGGACATCATCTTATGATCACTCTCATAGTCACTCTTATAAGTACACTTACAATTGGAATAACCTACCCTTTTATTCCAATATATATTCGCTAAATTAAAAAATCATTTCCTAATGCATGTGAGAGATATATCAGGATCACCCATCATCATGAAAAATATAAAAGGAAAAAACCAAACAAAAACACATAAAATCATGAATTTCTATCATAAAAACACATAAAGTATAACTTTCAGCACATATATAGATGAAATTTTTGGATTCATGTAAAAATTGGGATAAATATAAATTTTATTTCAAAACACATAAAATTAGAAGTTCTTATAGGAAGAGGGGATAATATTTTCCTTATAAAACCCATGAATCCATATAGATAAATATTCTTTAAGAATAATATTCTTTATTATAGGATTTATTCCCATTTTTTATACATTAAAAAAATTATTTATCACTTTTTTAAAACGTTAAAAAGTTCCATGTATATATAATGTTAAAAAGATCCCATTTAAAAAATTAATGTCTTTAAAATGTAGTTGAAAGTGAACATTAACAATATATTTTTTATAGAAAAGGACATACTTGGAACATTTTTATGAACATGGATTGTTATAAAAAAAGATGATGTACTTTTAAACTTTGTTAATAAGGATTTAAATATCAACCCCTTACAATAAGTATTATCTATATTCATATATTATACAACTCCTGAATTATGAAATTAAATTAGTTTTATACATTATTAATAAAATTTTCATGTTCATTTCATTATCATTATTCATTTTATTTGTTTTATTATCATGTTATCATTAGTTAATAAATTGTTAAAGTTTATGCAGATTTTTTTATGATGTTCGGTTCATAATATGAAAAAAAATTCTTTAGGTTGACCATGATCAAAGGGGTCATGGTTCCATCATATGAATAATTTTAATTGTAACATAATTATAATTTACTTTCATTACATAAAATTTTATAAAAATACATGAATTTCATAAATGAAAAATGAAATGCATCGTATCATGGAGGTGATAGTTCACACAAACACATGGGTGACATTTTCAGTTTTCTATACAGTGGAAAATAAATTAAGTATATAATTTTTTAAATTTATAGAATCATTAATTTTTTATAAATTTCATATTAATTTATTTATTTGAACCATATGACTAGAAATGTGAGGTGATAATAAAAAAATAATTACATCCCTTTATAGAGGTGGTAGTTAACATGTACGTATGAACAACTTTTTTATTTTACAAAGGACAAAATAATAATAATGTAAGTATTGACTCATATTTATATAATGATAATTATATCATTAATATAATTCATATTATATATATTTATCATTTTAATGATCCATAAGAGGAGGTGATGAAAAAATGCATCGCTTCATTGTGGTGGTGGTCTAAATGTACACACTAATGATGTTTTCATTATCCATAGAATAGAAAAGGGTATGTAAAGAGTTGTAAGATAATAAGAATAATAATAATAATAATTAAATAATTATGGGATTCTGATTTTATTATATAATCATGGTTATGAGATGTTTAAATGAGTTATAATAAGAAATTAACTTGAAGGAGTTCTGTTAGGGATTATACATTCTCCTCAGATAACCACTTTGATTATACCTTAAGCATTATAAGATGGTTATTTTGAGGAAAACATTACCTCTAGGATCAGAGTAAGGATGTTAATAAGGTATCAGGATATGTATTTGTATATCTAAATGGGCTAATAAGTGATGGGAAAAGGGTTTATGGGGTTCCCTTTTATAACAGTGGGAGGTGGCACACTTGTAAATTGTTTTTAACATTTAAAGATTTAAAATGTCTTTCTCATGTGAAAGTGTATTAAAAGGTACAAAATAGTTAATATAAAGTGATAATGGTAGAAAATAACTCATACAATAATATTTAAGATGAAATTCTATGGCCTTTTCACAAAGTATTTACCTTAATTAATGTGATTTACCATTTACCATAGTGACATGATTTTACCATGTTTAATATTTATAATAAAAAATGAAATTGAACATTTTAGTTAATTTGAAACTCAGTATTATAAATATATAATCTATTTTTCATTATTAAATTGTAATAAGTAGATGAAATTACTTTTAATATAATTTCACAAAATGAAATAGAAAAAATGTTTTTTTAAAATGTGTTTTTAAGTATAAAAATGAACTTATACCAAAATAAAATATAATTTTTATTAATGTGGATTTATTTGGATTATTATATATATAATTTATATTATTTGATTTTAAAACCAAACCCTAAATTGAATGGAAAATTTAAATTACATGATTTATATAAACAATGACAGTTTTTCTAAAATAACAACTTTTAACTATTCACTCAAAAATCATTCTATTCAGGAAAATATGAAACTTCATATGAAGATATTATTATTAAAAAGATATAATAAATTAATTAAATTTTATCATGTTCTATTTCTAAAATTATGGAATTTATCATTTCAATAAAACCATGTAATTCTTATAAAAACAGTTTAGATAAATAAAACTAATTATTTTAAATTGAAAACATTTATAAAATTACTTATAGAACAAGGATGAATATGAATCCATGAAATAAACAATTATAAAACCTAAAATTGTTATATTTATAAAATTATTAGGGTTTTCAAAAAATATGGAAAAGTAATGATGAATTAAATCATAGATAGGACCATTTCCCAATTCCTTTAGTAGCTTCAAACCTATAATTTCCAAACACTCAATATAGAAAATAATATTTATTCCATGATTTCTGAATGGAAAAAAAATTTACGATGGTATATAATTATTTCCTTAGAGATTTTATACATATATTTTCATGATTTATCCAAATAAACATAATAGATATAAGAAACAATAGTTCATACATCCAAGTCTTCATGATGCTTTTGGACCTCACTAGTAAAAGATGATAACATGAGGCATTAGAAATCCAATATAACATCTAAATGTTTTCTAAAGACAAAATTTTCATCCTTAATTTTCTCCATTGAAGGATCAATGGTAACTAGGAACTACAACATGTAAAACATATGTTCTTTGTTTACTTTGATGTGTAATCTCCTATTAAACTCCTACATTTAAAAATTGTCCATGAGATTTTATTTTTATGATATATATCACAGGGATAATTTATTGATCATATGAATTACCATTTTTACTATAAAAAATAAAAGAAGCCTTTAGAACTTCATCTCCATTAACAAGTCTGGCATTATTAATTTTATTTTATTATCCTCCTACTAATTTATGAAATCCCAGTAGCCCTATCCATTGGTTTCAAAATATCCTATTACATGGATATTCAAACGGAAAAGATCAAAATTTTCCTTCTCATATCTAATACTATAACATGAAAATTATTCAATTATATTTTTCTAAGTAGACTTTCTAAATGTGTTGACTAATAGTTCCATGATCTATTGAGTTTATTGGTCAATCCTAAAATCCTAAACTCATATTTATCTAACACTTGCCTACAAATTATACTAAATGTTCCTTGTACAATGAAACTTATACCAATTTGGTTATGTTAACACATTATCATTGTTAAGACTCTTTGATAATTGAAAAGAGTTCCCAAATATGGCTTGATTGACTCAAAAAATATGGGTGAAACTTAAAATAGATGATATAATGAAAATTATATAATATTATTTTCATTGATGGATTTTGATAATAATAAAGAATAAATATTAAATACTTAATCCTTTATAAGCTTATTAATAGTATTTTGATTTTAATTAATTAATTAACCATGTCTAAAAAAATAATTTACACGTAATCCATTTATTTAATTTAATCTTGATTTCATGTTTTGTTCATTTATGTTATATGATTGTATTTAAACATCAAATAAGTATTACAACTCATAATTAAAATAATAAAAACACACTTGATAAAATAAAATTAACTTGTGATATGATCATGAAATTTTAACTATAATTCTTTTTATTGAGTAAAAAATAAATCGACTATTTACCCTAGGGTAATAACTCCTTGAGCTAAAACCTAGATTGAGTTACAATATTTCCCTATTAACCTATGTATCTCCTAGGTTAGTGTCACTTTTGGTTGATTATGAAACATCTCCACTTTCCTATATCTCCTTTCCTTATAGAACATTACTCACACATAGGTGAGGGGAACCATGGGGATGGGGTTTTATAAATAAATTAGGGACATGAATGCCAGTACATAAGAAAGATAAAGGGATGATATTCACATCATCATATTTAATTTAATAATATTATTATAAAAACCTATGAAATAAATAATTAAATTAAGTAGAAACCCAACACATACATAATACATGCATGCTCATGATCATGCACTACATGAAAGAGCTATAAATTTAAACATTCTTCAATTTCATTCAGTTTTTTATTTGTTAAAATAAATTTGTCAAATTAATTAATTAATTGTCTTATTAATTAAATATATTTTTAATTATCCATCCAAACAATATTTAATGTTCTCATACTCTATAATTTAAAATAAGTTAATTAACTTAAATAAGATTTAACATTAATTAGTGCATAACGTTTAATAATAGGGAAGACAGTTTGTTCCCTTATAGACATATTTGAAATTAATTCTATAATTTAATATACTTTACAAGTACATGAGGAAACATAGTTTATTCCCTTATACATATGACTAAATCTTTTTTATGGAGTTTAATAGCTACACAACCTGTACCACCATCCAATACATCATGTGAGTAATGTTGTGTATGTTCCTTATCATGTACAGTATACTACATGGAATGTATTCCTATATGACTTGTAATGATATTCCATAACATGTTATTTTTTTCATCAATCCATGTAGTATTCATAGCCTATATAATTGTAGGACATCCCTTGAATATTTGTACAATGTACCTCTAGAGATGAATATAATGTAAATGGTGTGTAAGACTACCATAAATGTCATGTATTTATAGAATAATAAGTAAAATAACTATTAAATAAGTTTATTCCACATCACTATTTAAATATTACCCAAACTGTAAGTTGTAATTAAAATCCAATTATACATCATGTACTTTCTAAAACCAAACCAAGTACTTCAATTTTCCTTATTTAATATTCCATGTGTTGACTCGCATGACATTTTTGTATTAGAGTGTACAAAGAATGAGTTAGTATGAGTTACACAACAAATATAGTCTGCTACATGTCATGTACTCCAATAATGGGCACACAAAGAACACACCTTGGTACTCTGCATGTATTATTTTCACGATATTATGTTTTATAAGATGTGTATACTAGATACACATCATTTAATCATAAAAGGCACAAGCTACTTAGATAAAAATCAATACATGGTGTGTCTATTAATTTCCTAATTCATACATTGACCACATTTCTTTCAAGATTTTCTTGGAGAAGTCACGTGTGGTGTAACATGGTGTGTACCCCAGCTACACACCTTGTAATTCTATTTATTCATGTGTCAGCTGGTAGTATATACTTTTTTCGTAATTAAACATTCCATGTACCGATAAACACACTGTGTGTTTTTCTTATCACAACTCTCCCTTGTGTGATTGACCAAGGGTATGCGGTGTGTACTTTTCAATGAAAAACTCTATAACTATGTTACTCAAAAAAACATCCTCAACAGCACCAAATGGGATCTTTGAACATTATGCATCTATTAATAGCATTCTCATAGTTATATGAAAATTAACGATCATGTTATCTTCACTTTAATATTGCTGAATTAAAACTAGAATTTAATGAAAATAAATAAAAAATAGAAATCAATCAAAAAATAATAAACAATAATAAATCAGTATGTAACTTCTTTGATACAATTTGATGGATTTGGGTCACAACAGAAGTTGTTGGGATTATTCCATAAAATTTATTTCATCAGTTTATATGGATAAATATAATGAACTTAATAAACTCTACCCTAGAATCTCTATAGAGATAATCTTTTCACATATTATTTATAATTAATTTAAATAATAGTGACCTCATCTTGATAATTATTTCATTTTTATTGATCAATTTAGTTTCCGCCCTTGATGTATTTCATTGTAGTGAAAAATAAAAAGTAAAATTCCTCCAAAGATATCCACACATTCTCCAAGAATATCATAATATCTCCATTGTTATTTTGAGTTATATCAAAATTAAACAATATTTATTATAGAATTTTACATTTATCACAATAATAAGTCTTCTGGTATTGATATATTTCTCTATGGTTTTATAGTTCTTGATATGGAGGACAAGGATTATCTTTGATTCTTGAGTGATTTAATGAGATTCTCTCCCTATGGCATTGAGATAATTATATTTAGAGAATTCATTATATGAAAAATTATCTACATCCTCTAAAATAAAATACTCGGGTTTATATAAAATAGAATAAAAAATTATTAATTATATAGACTCCCTTTTCTAATTTTTTTTATTCTAGGTAAACCTAGTGTTAAATATTATTATTATTATATTCTATGACGTACACTTACTCACATATATTTAATTAAAATATGTCATTCCCATCAGGCTTTTAACTGAACTTTTCAATCCTCCTCGGTTTTTATAAAACTATGGGTAATAAATATTTATTTATTTAAAAAAATATTTATCAAATAAATATATTTATAAAATTCTTTTAATAAATAAATAATTATTATATTCACTAACTGATGAATATAATATTTATTTAATAATCAGATAACATATATTCTAAACTAGAATAATTGGTGATTGAATTTATGTGATCAACATAATATGAATTAATATTATTCCAAAAAGTTATAATAATATTAATTCTTACTGTTAAATTCAAATGAAATTTAATTGATATTCTAGATAAACTTATCCTCTTACCCTATAGACCTATTTATTAGTCGAACCAAAAGAGCCTGAAAAAATTACATGATTTGATTCTAAATACATATCAACAAACCCATAGAGAAATAATTTAATTTCACAATGAAAACAACATCATACGAATGTTTACTTTGTAATATAATCTCATTATTAGGATATCTCATCAAGATAGTCTCATTATTGTGTAATAATCATATATTCTTGATTTATCAATCTTATAATACCTTAAATGAACTCATCAATAAACATACATGAACATAGAAGTCTATTTCAACCAAATGGGTTGAGATTTATTGCTTTATTATATAAAAATGTATAAATTTTGTCTTGAGAAATTCAATTAATTTCATATCACTTATGAGGCATTGAACGTTCCATACTCTTTCATGTTCATATTACATCATAGTTTTTGAAAATATATCATAGTACGTGAAACATGATATACATTAATAAAAATATAATGGCTAAGTACAAATTCACATGTGTGTAAATATGAGTATCTAGGGACACATATGACATGTGGAATTACTATTAGTGGGTATGTTTACATGACCACCCTTCATGGAGATTACCAACTTTGAAAATTAATGAGAAGAAGCCTTATCCTCTTATGATCACCCAACACAAGATAATAATAAAAATTCTATCTATTGAGTCGATAATTTTTCTTATGACTTTTTCAATACTTTTTGTTTTGTAAATCAAAAACAAATTTTCTTAATAAAGGTTTTATTTCTTGAAAGAACTTTATATTAAGTAAATTTTTTCTTTCTTTATCTTTAACTTTGGTGTCTAATTCCTTATCTAATTTTTTATAAAACTATGATTAACCATATTTTCCTTAAGTAAATAATAATAACCTTATCTAACTCAGAATCTTACAATTCTTTAGAATCCGTTTTCTCTGAAATTCTGAACCTGATTCTTCAAAAATTGTGAATCTAATTCTCTTAGAATTTTGAATCTGATTCTCCCAGAATCATGAATTTATTCTCTCAGAATTTTGAATTTGATTATCTCAAAATTGTGAATCTCATTTTCTTAGAATTTTTAATCTGATTATCTCAGTTTCTGAATCTAATTCTCTCAGAATTATGAATTCCAATCTCTCAAAATTTTGAATCGGATTCTCTCAGAATTATAAATCATATTATCTCAAAATTATGAATTTGATTCTCTCTGAATATTGAATCTGATTCTCTCATAAATGTGAATCTGATTCTCATTGAATTCATATTCGGAATTTATCAGAATTCAGACTCCTATTTCCTTAGAAATCAAAATATAATTGTTAAATTTTCTAGACTCTAATTCTTATTATATACAAAATCTAATTAAATTCTTTTTTTAAAGTTAATATATTTCCTTAAATTAGAGTTCCATTTTATCATATCTTAAACATTATAATGTTTCTTAAATCTTGATAATCTTTCTTACAAAATGATGTCGTATAATTTGTTTTAATTTATCCATTATTTGATTTCCACGTGCATAGGCCCCTCTGAAATTTAAGGGAATATGTGATCATTGGAGGATAAGTTTATTGTTGGAGATTTTTTCTATAAATACCCAACCATTTTTGAAGAGTTCAATAGCAATGATAAATGAATGAAAAAGAAATGTGAAAAGAGTGGATTTTAAAATTGTTGGATGTGATGATACTCTATGTGAGATTTTCTCAAACCCGTCTTGTGCCAATTTAGTGAATAGATTGTTCAAGATGAGAACATCTTGTTCATATTACTTAGTGAGAATATAATTATTGTTTTATAGTCAATGGATTCTAAGTATAGGAATACATAGGATTTGATCACCTTAAAGATGAAGGGCTTCCAAGGCTAGGAAGACAGAGGTACCGATAACCTTATAGATCAAGGGCTTGTGGGGATAGTAAGATAGCAACTGATTCTGATTATCTTATCAGAGGATTAACCTAGTGTGTCTAAGATATGATTTTCTGAAAGTATAAATCAAGGTACCTTTATCCATGGTTGTTGGATACCCTTACCGTTCAGTTAAAATATTACATACTTGTTTAATTTTTATTGTTATAAGTATATATTTAAGATCTATTTTACTTAAATATATAAAGTATAAATTTCTTATAATTTATTATTCTTGTAAACTCTGATTTATAAAATATTCTATACCCATTAAGGTAGAATCTTTCTTTATGAAAAATATTCAGAAGTTTGTTATCGGGTCCATATTATCAGATCCTCACTTTTCTTAAGTTTGTCTCTTTAGGAAAATATGGAGAGGAATTTTTAAATTTTACTTGTTTGACTTTTTCAAACAAATATTTCCTTTTAGGTTTAAAATTTAATGTTTTCAAAACCTGAAATTCACAGCCCTCCCCCCCCCCCCTCTTATAGTTGAGCCTCGCATAACCCTATTTGATCCTTACAATTGGAATCAGAAGTTGGACTCTTTATTACTTATACCTCACAATTGGTATCAGAGCAAGAATATTAGATATTCTAATACTCACATTTGATATTAGAAGAAGGACTCTATAATGCTAATACCTATCTTTGGTATTAGAGCTTGAATTTAAGATACTTATACTAACACATATGTATTTTGCTCAAATTTTTTTTGGAATTTGTTTTGTCATCTTTTCTTAAGAAATTTTTTTTATCAACTTTTCTTTAAGTTGTTTCTTAAATTTTTTTCCCCTTATACACTTTTTAATCTAACTTGTTTTTGTGGGAAAGAATTTTTCTTATGAATGGAAGGAATGAACATGGGTTCAATAGACAATATTAATCCTACCAGAACACCAATTTTTGATGTAAATGACTATGAGTACTAGAGAGATAGGATGAAGGACATTGTTATCAACACTGGTGTGGAAAATTTTGTTATGATAATCGGTGAGTACAAAATACCTGACAAGGAAATCAAAACACTCAAAAATTAGGAAAAAATAATATCAAATCAATTACAAGGTACAAAATACTTTATTATGTTTTATGACTAGGAATATCTATAGTTGTATTTCCTCATGTGAATCCACAAACAGAATATGGAAGAAACTTCATGTTACTAAATTTGAAACTTCTAAAGTGATTAAAACTAGAAGATCTATGCTAAGACCTCAATATCATGATTTTTTGTTTCCTTATGGTGAACATGTATACAAAGTGAAACAAATATTTATGATTATTTTTTATAGACTTAAATCCATGGGTGAGAAATAATTTTTTGATGAGATTCTTGTGGATAAGATAATAGATATTATTTCCAATTAGTGGGAATCCAAAAGAACAACTATTGATAAAAATTGGAAAGTTTAAAATATCACACTTAATGAGTTATTTGGGACTCTTCTATAGTATGAAACTATGATGAAGAGAGATGAAGAGATCAATAATAAAATAATGGTAATGGAAGTATTTCTTTCACTACAACATAAAATCATATGAAATACAAGACTCTTAATAGATTTACTAGATTAATAGCTAATAAATCTATTGTTATATCTGAATCAAGTGATAGTGATCATTCTGATAACTAACTTTCCAATATTTCTCAATGGATGAACAATATTGTGGGAAATAAATAATTTTAATACAGATACAAGAATAAAGATAGAAAGGATAAGAAAGATTCATAAGTGACTTGTTATGAATGCAAGAGGGAAGCGCATATCAGACCAGATTTCCCTATTCTTGGAAATATTGAAATTATGTATAGAAATTCAAAAATAAACAAGAAGAAGTACTACAAGTCTAAGTTTAAGAAATTTATAAGAGCTAATAAAACCTAGAGTTCCACTGGTGTTGAATATTTAGATGAATATTTATAATATGAATCCTCTTGTCATAAAAATATTGTTTATATTTCTATAATCCCAATTAAAATTAATTTCTTGGTGGATAAGGTACATAATTATTAATCTCTTACAAATATGTATTTAAATTCCAATTACCCTGATGAAAAATATTCTAATTACTTTGATAAAGATTCTTCCTCAAAAGATTATACCTTACCTTCTTTTGAAAAAGTCTTTAGATTTGAAAAATTACTTAAGAATGAAAATTGTAAGATCAAAAAGAAGTTAGAGAAAGAAAATTATAGAATATTTTTTTTAATCAAATGAGTATCAGATCATTCTAAATATATTGATCAAAAAAATTTTGATTTCTAAAATATTTCTAAAAACCTTAAGGAAGTTAATTCTGAGAAGGATTAACTTTCTAAGGATTTTGAAAAAAAATTGAGATAAATGTTTTATAGACTAAACCCCATCCTAAAATTATTAACCATGAGTATAATAATTTAGTTATTAAACTAAAGTATGAAATATTTTCCTTAAGGAAAATTCTGTCAAACTTTACTTCTGGTAAGGAAAGCTTTGACAGAATGTATTCTCAAATTCAACCTCTAAGGAATTGTTTTGGAATTGGTAACTCTCACAAAAAACCTTTTTTTAGTTATAAATATTTCGTTCCTAGAATTTCTCCATTTTGTAAAAAAATTCAGAGTGGTGGGCACTGGGAAATAAATTGTTCCCTTAACAAAATCCAATATTTAGGATTTCATAGAGATCATTTCTCTAAGAAAATATGGATTCCTAAGAAACTTAGTTCAAATATCTATAGAGCCAAACATGTTTGGATTATGAAAACCTAAATTTTTCTTTTTTTAGGGAAACAAAGGAAGTACCAACAAAAATACTTGGTACATGGATAGTATATGTTCCCGGAACATGACTGGTAACAAAAACTAATTTGAGAAGATTATCAGGTTGAAAGGAGGAAAAGTAACTTTCAAAGATAATGCTCTAGTAGAGATTGTTGTAATAGGTAATATAGTTCTTCTTGGAAAAACATTGATTTCAAATGTTTTATTTATTAAAGGTTTTAACCAAAACCTTATAAGTATAATATAATTATGTGATGAAGGTTACCTTGTGAATTTTAGGATTGATAAATGATTAGTGCACAATTCCAAGAATAAATTTATTCTCTCTGCCCATAGGCATGATAATTTCTACACACTTAAATTAGAATACCTTAAGAGACAGGACATACCTTGACTAAGTGTAATGGGAGATCAATCTTGGTTATGTCATAGAATTCAAGGACATTGTAACCTTATGAACCTATAAAAACTCTCAAAGAAAAGACTTGTTAAGGATCTACTGGATCTTAGGTTTGATTCTTCAAAATTTTATGAACCTTGTCAATATGGAAAGTAATATAAATCTAGATTTAAATTCATAAGTGAAGTCTCAACTTCTTATGTAGTGTAGTTAGTGAAAAGGGATCATTTCATTCCTACACAAACTAGAAGTATTAGAGGATAATATTATGTATTTTTTTAGTTGATGATTACACTAGATTTACATGGTTCTATTTTCTATAAAAGAAATCTAAAGCCTTTTCTCATTTCAAATATTTTATATCCTAAGTTAAAAATGATAAAATCCTACCTTTCATAACTATTCATAGTGATAATGGTGGAGAATTTGAAAATTTGGATTTTGAAACTAATTGTAGTAAGAAAGGTATTACTCAAAATTTTTCTACTCCAAGAACCACTTAGAAAAATTGGGTTATTGAAAGAATAAATTGTATTCTTCAGGAAATAACAAGAACCATATTGATCAAATACTCAATTTATAATAATTTTGGTGCTGAAGCTATAATTTCTAATTGTTATACTATAAATTGAGTTTTAATCAGACCTTTTATTAATAAAGCACCTTATGAATTATGGACAGGTCGAAAACCTAATGTTTCTTACTTCATAGTATTTGAATGAAACGTGTTAATCATAAATAATAAAGATAACTTACATAGAATTCTCACCCAAATTTGATGAAAGAATATTTTTAGGCTATTCCACTACTTTTAGGGCTTATAGAGTTTTTAACAAAAATTCTTATACTATTGAGGAAACATTTCTAGTTAAATTTGATGAAACTGACCGTTTTATTTTTTTTAAACCCCAACCTACATATTCGGATGTGTTTTCAAAAACCGATTATCAACCATTGATAGAAGATCCTTCTGATAAGGAAAATACTCAAGAAAATATTTCTAATGTATTTACCCCATAATACTTTCTACCTTATATTGATGAACATGTTTTACAAAACCCAAATCAATTGCTCCTTTGGAATCATCCTAGTGATAACATCATTGGTGATATTAATTAACCTGTAAGGACTAGAAGTTCCTTAAGAAATGTATAAGAACATCTATTATTTATATCCCAATTCGAATATAAGAGTCCAAATGAGGACCTGGGTGATGAAGATTAGATAAAGGCAATGCAATATGGGCTAAATGAATTCGAAAGGAATAAATTCTAGACCTTGGTTGAAAGACCTAAAAAACAACTATTATTGGATTAAAATAGGCCATCGGAATTAAATGTGGTGAAAATGGAGTCATAATTAGAAATAAGGCAAGATTAGATGCTAAAGGATATAATCAATAAGAAGGATTAGGCTATAGATAAACCTATGCTTCAGTAGCTAGACTTGAATCTATTCAAATTTTACTAGCCTTTGCAGCATTATTTAACTTTAAAATTTTTCAAATCGATGTGAAGTGTTCTTTCCTTAATAGATTTGTACAAGAAGAAGTTTATGTTCAAAAACCTCCAGGTTTTGAAGATAAAAAACATCTTTAACATTTTTATAAACTAACCAAAGATTTATATAGCCTCAATAAAGCCCCTAGAACCCGGTATGATGGACTTATAGGATTGTTTTGTAAACAAATTATGTTAAGGTAACCATAGATCCAACTATTTTTATAAATAAATATTTCAAAAATGTTTTGATTGTTCAAATTTATGTTGATGACATTATATTTGGATCAACTCAGCAATTTTTAACTGATTCCTTTGCAAATCTTATGAAATCTGAGTTTCAAATGAGTATGATGGGTGAGTTAACTTTCTTTATTGGTTTTTAAATTTCTCAAAAACTAGAAGGAACCTACATATCTCAACATAAGTAAATTAAATATCTTCTTAAAATGTAATATTTTGACAACACTAAGAGTATAACAACTCCACTCGGAACCTCAAATACACTTGATCTTAATAAAGCTGATAAACCAGTTGATCAAAAATCATTTAGAGGAATGATAGGAAGTTTATTATACTTAATAGATAGTCAGCCTGAATTAATGATTTCAGTATTCTTATGTGAAAGATATGAAGAAAATCCAAAGGAATCTCATTCAAAAGTAGTGAAAATAATTTTTCTTTATTTAAATTGTACTATGGATTTGGGACTATTTTACTCTTCAGATGATGATTTTGGTGGATGTAGAATGGATAGAAGAAGTACATCTAAAATGTTTCATTTCTTAGGAGAATCATTAGTTTCTTGGTCATTCAAGAAACAATACTCGGTATCACTTTCCACTGCTGAGGATGATTATGTAGTAGCTAGAAGTTGTTGTGCTCAAGTATTGTGGATGCAACACACACTCACAGACTATGTCATGAGTTTTACCAAAACACATATATTTTTTGATAATGCTAGTGTCATTTCCCTAAGTAGAAAACCATAAACATAAATCTCATGAAAATCCCATAGACATTAGGCATCACTTTCTTAGGGATCACACACTCAAAGGAGATATAATTCTTGAATTTATCAGAATGAAAGATCAAATTACAAATATTTTTATAAAACCTTTACCTTTTGATAGATTTGAATTCATTAAACAAAAGTTAGGAATGATAATCATAAAGTAATCATCCATATTAACTTTTTATTGAAACTAATCTCCTAACATTAAGAAAATATTTTTCATGTGGGAAATACATATGTTTATTATTTTGAACTTTTCATTTTTTGGAACGATTTTTTTTTAGAGCCATAATTTTTCATTTTTTGGAACCAGAATTTTTTATTTTTCAGAACTAAAATTTTTCATTTTTCTGAACCTAAATTGTTCACTTTTTTGGAATTAGAAATTTTAAATTTTCAGAACCTGAAATGTTTATTTTACAGAACCGAATTTTTTTTTTATTTTCTTGAACCTATGAAGAACCTTATCAATACTGAAAAATATATCTGAGTAATCCAAAAGTATGATTTCTTACTTATATCATTGTAATTGAATTTCTATTTTTTGGTATTTAAATTTTATTCTAAGAAAACCTTATCGGGTTCACTTTCCATAAATCCGATAATTTCCTTAAAACCTCAAAAGATCAGAATATGTAAATATTTTTTCAGAATTAATATCAACCATCAGATCAAAACAAGTAAATCTCAATTGATGGATTGACCTAGAAATATTAACTATCACCATGAAGCCTATATAAATTGACCCCCTCTTTGTATCCCTCATTGTTTGCCTCAGTGTTTATGTGCCCGAGCTCTATCACCCTTCAAGTATGCAATTCAGTTTTTCCATTTTCCTTAAGTTTTGAATGTCACTTGAGATTTATTTATAGACTTTGATTCCATATAACAAGGAACGTAAAGATTGGATTATTTTTATTGAATGGTTGATAGACCCAAATTTCCTTGAGAAGTATAACTCTTTGATAGCTAAAGTGATAAATGTGAATGGATGGGAAAACCATTATGTATCAATGAAAAGGAATTAGGATTATTTTTATGCTAATCTACTTATAGAGTTTTGCAATATAGTTCATTTTTAAGAACAAGGTGGAAAATAAATGTTTCAGTTTATGAGCTATGGAAAAACGTATTCTTTATCTTAAAAGTAGTCCACAAGTATCTTGGATACACCCTATGACGGAGAAGAAATATTTTGTTCTCACAAGTTTCCTAATAAGGAAGGATATTTTGAGAAGGTTAAATCTATTGAGTGCTTTGGGGTTAAAGGAGTAAATACGCCTAAGATGAAACATCTTTCAGCAAACCATAGCCTTCTATCCCTTTGGATGTAAGGATTTCTAATTCCGAAGAAGGGTGATAGAGATTATCTTAAGATATGTGACATCTTCATGTTGGATTTCTTTGTAAATGTGAGGATGATCAACCTGATCTAGTACATCTTTATAACTATCAGTAATGTGAATAATGGCACCATAAAATCCCAAATCCTGAAGTACCCAGCTATCTTATCTAAGAATATTGTCTTATTCCAAGACAATTTCAAGATTACATTCATGTAAAAGGAAAAAACTTTCAAGATAATGTTTCTTAGTGATGATAAATTAAGAAGAATGAAGATTGGTTTCAGTGATAATACAAGAGAATTCTTTGACCTTCTTGATAAATATTGTTAAGATACTTCTAAGAAAGGAGAATTTGGACAAAGTTATAAGCCAAAACCCAAGAAAATAAAACCAAAGGAAATAGAACCACAAGATCAAGAAACTACTACTGAAGAAGCATTAGCACCTCCTAAACCCAAGAAACAAAAGACTTATTCTGATAAAGTGGTAGCCAAGTGGAGAGAAGAGAAAGAGAAGGGAAAGAAAGGATATGAAGTCTTTGTAATAGACCCTACTGAGGATAAAGACTTAACCATCCATTGAGCTGAGGAACTTGAAAAGCAAGCCAAAGAGAAGAAGCTGAAGAAGAAAATGACAGAAGCTAATATCATTCAAGCTTTATTAAGAGATACTAAAAAGGCATATGAATAAGTTCAGGTACCAAAATTATTTTTGCAAGAACTAGTGATTCATCCAGAACTAGTGTCAATTGAGACTCTGGTACCAAAAAAGGGAAATAAATAGATTTCAATTCCAAAACCAGTTTTTAAAGAATAAGAAGAAAAGGAGGAAAGTGATGATGTAATAAAAATGGTTTGATATTATAAAGAGACAAAGAGTCCTTCTAAGAATCTTTCAATAAGAACCTCTCAGGTTTCATCCTCAAAGAATGTTTCAGTAGGAAAATCTTATCATAAAGATGATTTTTATTTGGAATAGGTAAACAAAATTCCTTCAGATGGTGAAAGTTGTAATGATGAGGATTCTGATCAAAATGTAGATGATACATATGATAAGGAAAGTGATAAAAAAAATTTATTGATGATGATGATAAAATTGTTCAATTCTTGGATGGATAATAATAAACTTAGAGAATTGAGAAGAAAATTTCTTAGGAAGATAAATGAAATAAAGTCTTGGTTGATACATCTAATGATGTTGATATTGTTCAAAAATAAAAAGGGGATATTGGAGGAACATCTAAGAAAGAAGCTTCACATTTTGAATCCTCTTAATTCATTGGACTCGACATTGTTGTGCAACCTTTAAAGAAGATTGTGAATAACATTCCAATAATTCTGAATATTGAATCCAGATGCAAGCTGATTCAAGATACACTCAGTCAGAAGTTGGAATCTACAAGTCTTCTTATGGACAAGTTTATTAAACATGAAGATGAGTTCATGATGTTTCTAAACAATTATGATTCTCAAAGAAAGTCTTGAAATGAAATTTAAAAGTGGTCAAAATCAATTATAGATGGCCTCAAAATTTATGACGAATTCAATGATTCCGTTAATAATGACTTAGACCAGTACGATGACAAGATTAAAAATAATTCAGCAAGTTTTTCATAGAAGCTAAAGGAAGAGAAATCCATTCAGCAATAGGAAGATAAAGATCTCAATGTAAAGCATAACTCTATTTCCCTCAATGTGAAAAATTCGAGGTAAATTAGGGAACAGTTGGAAGAGAAAGTAAAATTTAAGGAATAGATGATCAAGTGTCAAGGTGAAACAATTCAGTCTTATGAAGAGAGAATCAAGGAACTTAAAATGAAAAGTCAGAATCAAGAAAAGCTGATGTCTAAGTTTCAAGATGATCATAAATAACTGAAAAAGATAAAGTATATCTTGAAACAATTGATGCTGAAAAAAATAAAGGTGAATGATTTCTTTTTAAATCTTTTGTTGTAAGAAATTTTTGATGCCATAATTAAAATGTTACATTGCAATTGTTTCGTATTGTATGTTTCTTAACTTTTCAGGTACAAATTTTTTTCCTTCATTCTTTTTGAAAATCACAAAGGGGGAGAGAAGATTATTTTAAAAAGAATATTAAAAAAGATAATTCCTAAGAAAGGGGGAGTTTACTCAATGAATACATTCTTAAGTAAAGGAAAGTTATTTCATGACAATTTCTTAAAATTCTAGAATACAATCCTTAGGGGAACATAACCTAAGGGGGATTTATTCATATTCATCTTAAATCAAAGTCAAATGGGGAGATAAGTATTTCTTATATGAATACAAGTCATTATATTATCTTATGAAAATTATTTTGTTCTTACCAAAAAGGGGTAGAATTTTGGGTCAATAATTTTCCTTATAACTATTTCATTCCTTTATGTTTTTGAATTCACAAACACATTTTCTTAAGAAAAGTTTTCTTTATCTAAGAAACTTTTTCCTAAGGAAATGTTTCCTTCTCTAAGAATGTTTTTACCTTTACATACGATTTATAATGCCTTATCTAATGTTTTTTAAAACTAATTTTAACCATATTTTCTTTAAATTAATATTTGGAACCTTATCTAACTCAAAACCTTACAATTCTTGAGAATCTGTTTTCTATGAAATTTTGAATCTGATTCTTCTAAACTTTTGAATCCAAGTCTCTTATATTTATGAATCTAATTTTCTCAAAGTCTTCAAACTGATTCTCTTAGAATTTTGAATCCAATTCTCTCATAATTTTGAATCCAATCCTCTCATAATCATGAATTTGATTCTCTCATAATCGTAAATCTGATTCACATAGAATTGAGAATCTAATAATCTCATAATTTTGAATCTGATTCTCTTAGGATTATGAATCTAATTCTCTCAGAATTTTGAATATGATTCTCTCATAATTGTGAAACTGATTCTCTTAAAAATGTGATCCTATTATCTCTGAATTCAGATTCTGAATTCATCAGAATTCAGACTCTGATTTCCTTAAAAATAAGAATCTGATTGTTAACTTTTATAGAATTCGATTATTATTATATATAGAATCAAATTAAATGATTTTGTTCAATTTAATATATTTATTTAATGTATAGTTCCCTTTTATAAAATATGAAACATTATAATGTTTCTTAAAGCATGATTGTAGAGACCCGTAGCCTGACGTACATGGACATCACATTACTTTTGCGGAATACTTAGTACATAACAGAAACACACACACAAGGATCGTAATAGTTTAGTGTCTTTGGAAACTCGGAACGTAATCTTCTAATCGTGGTGAAAGATCTTCAATATCTCCCATAAAGATCTTCCCCTTTTTTTACCTAAAACCTTTCTTTATTTCCTGGGGAAAACAAAACATAAAAAGGGTGAGCTCAAATGCTCAGTAAGGGTAAACAAAAGAAATATCAATCACATCATATACATAAGAACATAGCTTTTGGAAATCTTAACCTGCAAAAGAGCTCATAATATCATAACATGGGATAAATCATTGAAGTGAAAATGAGATCCCCATAATCATAACATGAAACTTGAAACTTTGTGGCATGCACACATAATCATGGAAAATCATTTCTTGTTAGTCATGACTCATTGCCAAGACTATCTTAGTGGACAAAGTCCCTTTCTGAATTGAGTAACCCTCGTTTCAGTCCTGTATCACTGAACCGAAATAACCTTCTGTTCCAGCCATGTCTATCTCATGAGATATAAAATCTTTACCCAATGCATTGGAGGGAGATATAGGTCCCACCCATCTTATAATGAATCCTTTCTTATGTGTGCCACATAATCATAAATCATACATCATCGCATAACACATGTAACAAAAATGGGATTCTTGAAACATCAAGACATCATAAAACAAATCATATAAGGTAAATGACTTCATAAAAATAATTCCCTCACAACATAATCAATTCCATGTAATAATAGGGATAAAAACATAACCCTATATTATCTTAGATGGAAAATAATTTTGATAAAACATTTGAACTCCATTCTTGAGGAAAATATCCTTTCTACTTCAAAAACACTTTTCTTTTCTTGACATGTCATACAATTATAAACTAAACGAAGTTGATTAAAAATAAACTTGTAAACTTATAAAGGAAACTTCTTGGAAATAATGTTTTAAAAATCCATTCATGCCGTATAAAAAAAACATTCTTCTCGTACTTTTGTCGAAAAAGTCAAAAAGTACCTCGTACGAAAAACGACAAAAGATTCCTTTCATACATATTACTAAAAACTCACCGAAGGGTAAAAATGGATTTAAACAATTGTAGGTGGATGGAAATAATATTACATATTGATGAAACATGGATGTGGATGATAAAATACACCCCAGTAAATACTTACGAATAAACAATCTCGGATAAAAATGAGATTGTGATATTTCCCTTACCTTAGGTCCGACTTGCTTTGTAAGTGTCCGAACCTCCTGTATAATGATTTAAATCATGTTATTGACTTATTACAGAATCATATTCATTGTTATGATATCATATATGGTTCACTTATGACATTATATTACCCGTTCTTTTGTAAATTCCATGTTAAAGAAGCGTTTTGGGTAAAATCGTTTCATTTATCGTAGGTGATTTGACTTGTTGTTCTTGACATCATTATTACTTATATCATGATTTACTCACTTCCAGAATATAAAATATGATTTATATATCATATATATTCAGTATATATATATATATATAATAGGTAGATAAATAAAATGAAAAACACCGTTCATGGAGACGGTAGTCCGTACGTACGCATGAACGCTGTTTTCCTTTCCTTATTGTCTTGAAATGGAAGTAAGTAGATGAAATACATATGTATATATATACATAAATCCAGTAGCTTTATAATGTCATATATTTAATTATTATTTCTTATATATACATTATAATCATTCTTAAATGGTTAACATAGGTAATGAATCTCATCGCGTCGTGGAGACGGTAGTCCGTACGTACGCACGAGCGATGATATCATTTCTATAAATATTGAATTGAATTGGAGTGGATTATACAATATATCAGAATCAATATGATGTTGTAATAACTATGTATAGTTATTCATTACACCATTATACCCATCCATGTAAGGTGGTGGTGGAAAATAGATTACACCACGGCGTGGAGACGGTATTCCGTACGTACGCACGCGCGGTGATTTATTTTTCCGTAGGATGGATAGATGGTGAAATAGGGTTGTTTCATACTTATAATAAAATATCAGTATATGATTGATACTGATGTTATTACTTCATAATGAAACAACCTAAGAAGAAGAAGTGGAAGAAGAAATAAAGATGAAAGAATTGGTAACGGTAATTACCTCTTCTTTGAAGTGCCTCTTTGAGACCTCCTCTTAGGGCACTAAAATTGGTCTTTGAGGAAGACCAGAACCTCTAGGATGTTTTTAGGGAAGTGGATAAGAGATTTTGGCAGGGGTTGGATGAGCTTGAGTGCTCAAATTGGTGTGAGGAGGAGGGGGAGGAGGTGTCCTTTTATAAGGGAGGAGAGGGGCACCTTAGGAATATCTCAAAATATTATTTTATATTAAAGTCAAAATCAGTTTATAATGGTTCCAAAGGGTCTTATTTCGAAGCTAAAGTGGGGATGGGTCGAAATCCTATCAACCAATAGGATTTAGACAAGTTTAGGGTATTATTTTAACCTTATCAATTAGATTTAACTCTAAGTTAATTAATTTAACCTTTTACCGTGTCTTTTTGTTTTCTTTCACTATATGGTTAATACACTTACTATAAAATTCCAAACGAACCCCAAATTGTTTATTATTAATATATATATCCTTATCTAAGTCATTTGGCCGAACATTAGATTTTTAGGAATAAAATAACAATTAATAATATAATATTTGATTTAAAAACTATTTTGTGTCAATTTTGACACTATTTGATATATGATTTTTGTGAAAGTCATAACAGAATTATATGTTCAAACCAAGTTGATTAAATCAACACTAATATATCATAGTAACCTAGAAAATTAGTTTAATTCATAAAAAGTCTCAAATTATATTTCGTTTGGTGTTTATAACATCAATTATGTCAATATTTCATTAATAAGATAATTACTGCATCATCTTTGTGTCATAAATAAATTAACTTATTTGATGTCTAAAAATTACAAATAAAATACCATTATGTGGGAAATCTTTTTAGATTTCTAATGAATATTTACAGTCGAATTTATCTTATGTATAACCCCATATTAAAAATGTTTTAGTTATTAAACTTTGATTTTAACTATTTTAACTATTCATTAAATAAAATAATATTAAATGTCATAATCTAATCCAAGTGGACCTAAATGGTCATATTATATTCATAAGGTTGTTTTTGGTCGAACTACACTTATCCAATAGAATTAGGACATGTGTTAGAGTAATAGTAATATCATATTTACCCTTAGTTACCCTATTTACTATTAGCCGTGGTAAAAAAAAAAAGTAAAAAGTTACTATTCACCAAAAATTATTTTCATCTCATTGAACCACATTTTAGTCCTTGATATTAACCGTGTCTGTCGGATTTTCGAAATTCCATTCACAGAAGCGGTAAAATTAAGTTTTATGCAAAATTCAGTTTTTAACCTACCACTTAGTGGTTTCACTATTCATCAAAAATTGAAAGTTTTCAGAAAAATACCAAAATTTCACCCTAGGCTAATTTCGGTATTCCGAATCCAAAAATGAAGTCCATTTTAAAAAATAAAATTTCTAAAATTTTAAAAGGTGGTTATTACTATTCATAATGGCTAGTTATAATAATATTTTAATAGCATACCGTTGTTTAGTGAAACTCGGTATTGCGTACTACACACGCTATCGAGGAAGGTCGTGATTGCGTGTAATGCAAGGCAAGTCAAGGATGCGTGTTGTGCAAGCTCCTTTTGGTGTATCGTACAACACAAGACATTAGTGAAATAAAAAAGAATATTTTTCATAAAATCTCGGGCTGTTACATTCTACCCCCCTTAAAATGAATTTTGCCCTCGAAATTCGTCGGGGTTATAAATGGTTTACTATTCGAAAGTTTCTTTAATAGAAATCCACATCGTAAAAAGGAATACCAAAACTTGGCTTTAAAAACTAAAGTATGAAATGTAATGATTACCTAAATAAACTAATCACTGGGTTTCCACATAGGTGAAAATATGGATATGGAAGAGAAATCTAACCATCATGTTCTGATGGAGAGTGGTAGAGAACATGGCTATGGAAAATCCAATAATCACAAATCCATAAATTTGTGATGATCTAAGGTACCATCTGATTCATCAGGTATAAGATCACTTGGAAAACATTTTTGGTTTTCAAGATCATTTCCCTAAAGTTGAAAAATTTGAATTAGAATAAATACTTTCTTTATTTTGGTACAATCTCACTGTTTTTCATGCCTTGAACAATTTCCACTTCATCTCTTAAATAAATGAAGTTGAATTTGTTATTCGTGAAGTGTTAGCAGATCATGTGATAGAATGACGGGTCATTCCATCTGTCTCAAACAAAAGGTTAGCAAAACTTATATACATAAGTCGGTCTATAGTGAGATTAATCACATATGGTTCCTAAAATGGACTTATACTTCATATATCATACTGCTTAATATAATAAAACTTGTTTCTACTAAACAGGGACTTCCGGTAGGCCAGTGGTAGGCGATAAAGGCCAGTCGCACTTCGGTTGTGGGTTCGATTCCCACAGCCTTGTCCGAAGCGATGGGTTGTCGGCCGTCCTGTAGGTTTTCCTTTTTCTAAAACTACATTACTATAACATCCCATAAATAATATCGAAAAAAAAAACTTCTATCCTTAAACAATACTCACTTATGTCCAACATAATCCATTTCAATCTTTAGGCTTATCCATAATACTGCAGTCCACTCTCATAACATAGTGAAAATGATTACCAGAGATTTAATACCATCGTTGATCCCCATATATCATAAGATATGTTTGTTGGTCACATTACAAACATTCAAAGTCCTTAATCAAGTATTTTCTTGAATACCCATTGAACCTTAGTGAAAACTTGAATGTAGTTAAAAGTTAACACTTTTCACATACCGAAATCCTCAAAATTCTATATACTCAAACCATGATATCACTTAGTCCTTATATAAATCATGAGCTCATGAATACTGTCAAACATTTAATTTTCTCCTTATCCCTTCATTATGCGCATATCATCTACATTTCAAAAATATATGAATAAACTTTCATGGATAGTGGTACCATTAATCATACACTTTCAAAACTCAAGGAAAGACAACAGTGTAACAATCCTTAGATGTCTCTTTATTCCAAAATTACACATGATAAACATGTAATCATTCCACTACATTCTCAAACCATTGACCGAGCTTCAAAAATTCATTCATCTCACATATCATTTGTAGTCTCTTCATCATCATCCACATAAATACTACCCATATGACCATACTGATTCTCTTCATGAGTCTTTCCCTTAGGGCATTTGTTTGCATAATGCCCATACATTCCACATTTAAAACACTTAACCATTTTTGATGTCGTAGCAATACCATTATCCTCATCCATGGTGTTAACCGACCCTTTTCCTTTGCACTTACTTGCTTTGTGTTCTTCTTTTCCACACCCAAAGCATCTTCCAGTTCCCTTGAAACATTCTCCTTGATGCCTCTTCCCACATGATTTACATAGGGGAAATTGAACTTTCTTTCCTCTATGATCATCATGAAACTCCATCTTTCTCTTATTAGTCGAGTCAGGAAACTTACCAAATTTTACTTTATTGATCATATTATGAGATTGCTGATTCGGCATAATAATGATGTTTGGACTTCCAAATCCCATTTCATTTGGTTGCTCATGAAGAATATCATTCCATTGTCCATCATATCCTCCATTATTGTGAATCATCTTGTTTCCAGCCATTTTCTAAAACCCAAAAAGAATAGTGTGAGAGGCAAAATAATGCTAGGGAAAACAACATAGTAAAGGGGGAGTACCCTTAATATCTAACATCTTAGGTTAAATTATAAGATCGTTATCGTAGTTATAGGATTATATCCTATACGTATACTTATCCTTAGGGACATCCCTAGACATACCATAGAAATATCTCTAGGGATCTTACTAACGTTTTCACATCATAGTTTCGAAAGGTTGACTAAACCTTTCCTCTGATACCAACTGTAGCGGTCTGGAATTACTTCCAGTGGACTATAATTGATATCTATCAGGGCACTCCATGGGCGGCTACACCCCCTGGGCGGGACACACCACCATCCCCAGTGGAAGCCATTTCCTCATGAAGCCCTTGGGCGGAGAGCCATGCTTCGTCCAACGCTCACATGTGAGAGTTCCCAAGGATCGGATACATTCCTACCTCCTTTTCCTCTGATACCAACTGTAGAGACCCGTAGCCTGACGTACATGGACATCACATTACTTTTGCGGAATACTTAGTACATAACAGAAACACACACACAAGGATCGTAATAGTTTAGTGTCTTTGGAAACTCGGAACGTAATCTTCTAATCGTGGTGAAAGATCTTCAATATCTCCCATAAAGATCTTCCCCTTTTTTTTACCTAAAACCTTTCTTTATTTCCTGGGGAAAAGAAAACATAAAAAGGGTGAGCTCAAATGCTCAGTAAGGGTAAACAAAAGAAATATCAATCACATCATATACATAAGAACATAGCTTTTGGAAATCTTAACCTGCAAAAGAGCTCATAATATCATAACATGGGATAAATCATAGAAGTGAAAATGAGATCCCCATAATCATAACATGAAACTTGAAACTTTGTGGCATGCACACATAATCATGGAAAATCATTTCTTGTTAGTCATGACTCATTGCCAAGACTATCTTAGTGGACAAAGTCCCTTTCTGAATTGAGTAACCCTCGTTTCAGTCCTGTATCACTGAACCGAAATAACCTTCCGTTCCAGCCATGTCTATCTCATGAGATATAAAATCTTTACCCAATGCATTGGAGGGAGATATAGGTCCCACCCATCTTATAATGAATCATTTCTTATGTGTGCCACATAATCATAAATCATACATCATCGCATAACACATGTAACAAAAATGGGATTCTTGAAACATCATGACATCATAAAACAAATCATATAAGGTAAATGACTTCATAAAAATAATTCCCTCACAAAATAATCAATTCCATGTAATAATAGGGATAAAAACAGAACCCTATATTATCTTAGATGGAAAATAATTTTGATAAAACATTTGAACTCCATTCTTGAGGAAAATATCCTTTCTACTTCAAAAACACTTTTCTTTTCTTGACATGTCATACAATTATAAACTAAACGAAGTTGATTAAAAATAAACTTGAAAACTTATAAAGGAAGCTTCTTGGAAATAATGTTTTAAAAATCCATTCATTCCGTATAAAAAAAACATTCTTCTCGTACTTTTGTCGAAAAAGTCAAAAAGTACCTCGTACGAAAAACGACAAAAGATTCCTTTCATACATATTACTAAAAACTCACTGAAGGGTAAAAATGGATTTAAACAATTTTAGGTGGATGGAAATAATATTACATATTGATGAAACATGGATGTGGATGATAAAATACACCCCAGTAAATACTTACGAATAAACAATCTCGGATAAAAATGAGATTGTGATATTTCCCTTACCTTAGGTCCGACTTGATTTGTAAGTGTCCGAACCTCCTGTATAATGATTTAAATCATGTTATTGACTTATTACAGAATCATATTCATTGTTATTATATCATATATGGTTCACTTATGACATTATATTACCCGTTCTTTTGTAAATTCCATGTTAAAGAAGCGTTTTGGGTAAAATCGTTTCATTTATCGTAGGTGATTTGACTTGTTGTTCTTGACATCATTATTACTTATATCATGATTTACTCACTTCCAGAATATAAAATATGATTTATATATCATATATATTCAGTATATATATATATATAATAGGTAGATAAATAAAATGAAAAACACCGTTCATGGAGACGGTAGTCCGTACGTACGCATGAACGCTGTTTTCCTTTCCTTATTGTCTTGAAATGGAAGTAAGTAGATGACATACATATGTATATATATACATAAATCCAGTAGCTTTATAATGTCATATATTTCATTATTATTTCTTATATATACATTTTAATCATTCTTAAATGGTTAACATGGAGAATGAATCTCATCGCGTCGTGGAGACGGTAGTCCGTACGTACGCACGAGCGATGATATCATTTCTATAAATATTGAATTGAATTGGAGTGGATTATACAGTATATCAGAATCAATATGATGTTGTAATAACTATGTATAGTAATTATTTACACCATTATACCCATCCATGTAAGGTGGTGGTGGAAAATAGATTACACCACGGCGTGGAGACGGTATTCCGTACGTACGCACGCGCGGTGATTTCTTTTTCCGTAGGATGGATAGATGGTGAAATAGGGTTGTTTCATACTTATAATAACATATCAGTATATGAGTTATACTGATGTTATTACTTCATAATGAAACAACCTAATAAGAAGTAGTGGAAGAAGAAATAAAGATGAAAGAATTGGTAACGGTAATTACCTCTTCTTTGAAGTGCCTCTTTAAGACCTCCTCTTAGGGCACTAAAATTGGTCTTTGAGGAAGACCAGAACCTCTAGGATGTTTTTAGGGAAGTGGAGAAGAGATTTTGGCAGGGTTTGGCCGAGCTTGAGTGCTCAAATTGGTGTGAGGAGGAGGGGGAGGAGGTGTCCTTTTATAAGGGAGGAGAGAGGCACCTTAGGAATATCTCAAAATATTATTTTATATTAAAGTCAAAATCGGTTTATAATGGTTCCTAAGGGTCTTATTTCGAAGCTAAAGTGGGGATGGGTCGAAATCCTATCAACCAATAGGATTTAGACAAGTTTAGGGTATTATTTTAACCTTATCAATTAGATTTAACTCTAAGTTAATTAATTTAACCTTTTACCGTGTCTTTTTGTTTTCTTTCACTATATGGTTAATACACTTACTATAAAATGCCAAACGAACCCCAAATTGTTTATTATTAATATATATATCCTTATCTAAGTCATTTGGACGAACCTTAGATTTTTAGGAATAAAATAACAATTAATAATATAAGATTTGATTTAAAAACTATTTTGTGTCAATTTTGACACTATTTGATATATGATTTTTTTGAAAGTCATAACAGAATTATATGTTCAAACCAAGTTGATTAAATCAACACTAATATATCATAGTAACCTAGAAAATTAGTGGAATTCATAAAAAGTCTCAAATTATATTTCTTTTGGTGTTTATAACATCAATTATGTCAATATTTCATTAATAAGATAATTACTGCATCATCTTTGTGTCATAAATAAATTAACTTATTTGATGTCTAAAAATTAGAAATAAAATACCATTATGTGGGAAATCTTTTTAGCTTTCTAATGAATATTTACAGTCGAATTTATCTTATGTATAACCCCTTATTAAAAATGTTTTAGTTATTAAACTTTGATTTTAACTATTTTAACTATTCATTAAATAAAATAATATTAAATGTCATAATCTAATCCAAGTGGACCTAAATGGTCATATTATATTCATAAGGTTGTTTTTGGTTGAACTACACTTATCCAATAGAATTAGGACATGTGTTAGAGTAATAGTAATATCATATTTACCCTTAGTTACCCTATTTACTATTAACCGTGGTAAAAAAAAGTAAAAAGTTACTATTCACCAAAAATTATTTTCATCTCATTGAACCACATTTTAGTCCTTGATATTAACCGTGTCTGTCGGATTTTCGAAATTCTATTCACAGAAGCGGTAAAATTAAGTTTTATGCAAAATTCAGTTTTTAACCTACCACTTAGTGGTTTCACTATTCATTAAAAATTGAAAGTTTTCAGAAAAATACCAAAATTTCACCCTAGGCTAATTTCGGTATTCCGAATCCAAAAATGAAGTCCATTTTGAAAAATAAAATTTGTAAAATTTTAAAAGGTGGTTATTACTATTCATAATGGCTAGTTATAATAATATTTTAATAGCATACCGTTGTTTAGTGAAACTCGGTATTGCGCACTACACACGCTATCGAGGAAGGTCGCGATTGCGTGTAATGCAAGGCAAGTCAAGGATGCGTGTTGTGCAAGCTCCTTTTGGTGTAGCGTACAACACAAGACATTAGTGAAATAAAAAAGAATATTTTTCATAAAATCTCGGGCTGTTACAATGATAATGTTTCTTACAAAATGATGTTGTAAAATTTGTTCTAACTAAACCATTGTTTTATTTCCACATGTATAGGACCATCTGAAATTTAAGGGAAAATATGACCATTGAAGGAGAATTCAACCATTAGATATTTTTCCAATAAATATCCATCCATTTGAAGAGTTCTATAGCAATGATAAATCGATGAAAAATCTATGTGAAAAGATTGCATTTTAGAAGGGATGGATGTATTGATACTTTGTGAGAGCTTTGCTCAAACCTGCCTTCTGTGAAGTTGGTGAACAACTTGTTCAAGTTGAGAACATCTTGTTCATCTCACATAATGTGAATCCTATTTTTGTTGTACAATAGAGATATTCCTAGGATAGGAAGATAGAGGTACCAATCACCTTAAAGATAGAGGGATTCTAAGGAAAGGAAGATAGAGGTACCGATCACCTTAGAGATTGAGGGCTCACAGGGATAGAAAGACAGAGAATGATTTTGATCATTGTATTGAGGGATTACCCTAGTGTGGGTAAGACATACTTTATTGAAATTATAAATCATGGGACTATTATCCATGGTTATTGGATACCATTCTTTTTGGGTTAAAATATTACATACATGTTTACTTTTTATTGTTACAATTATTTATTTCCTCTTTATTTTACTTAAAGATAGAAAGTATAACATTCTTATACTTTATTATTCTTGTAAACTTTGATATGTATATAATTCTATACACTTTAAGGAAGAATATTTTCTTTGAAGAAATATTTTCTTATGTTTTTTATCAGATCCTAAATTTTATTAAGTTTGTCTCTTTAAGAAAAGCTATAGAGGACTTTCTAAATTTTACTTTTTTAAACAAATCATTCCTATTAGGCTTAAAATTTAATGTTTTTAAAACCTAAAATTCACCCCCCCTCTTGTAGTTGAGTCTCCCATAACCTTATTCAATCCTCACAGTATCCCATTAGACAATGTTATCTAGACTATGGTACAAATGTTTAAGAATATTTCATTAACATTTTTATATTCACATTATAATAGGTAACTTATATAACCATTATATCTAATAAATACTAAAAATATATTGTTACATTGATGTTATGTATAAGAACACTCATCATGTTATAAGATATTTATTTTCTTTAATGTTCTAATAATAGAAATAAAAAAGTTAGTGGGTTATAGGGAACCAACACTGATACATTTCTAATATGAACTCTTTCATATTCATAACATATATTTAATTTAATATATACTACTTTATATTCCAAATTATATGATATTAATGAAAATATTCATAATTGTAACACAAAATGATTTTAAAATTAGAACATTTTATTAAATCTTTTATTAAACACGCGATAGTGACCTTAAACTATCATGAGATAATATTATTTAAATATGACCATTATAAAATAGCTATTGAATTTGGTGGTATGAATAGAATTAACAAAATAATGAAATATATATAAATTATCTACTTAATATAAATGCATTGATTTATTATTAGGAAATAAGTAATCAATTTTTAGTAAAATTATTTTATGCTATATAAATATATTTTCTTCAAAAAAAATATTATTTTTGTGAGAAAATATTAATTTCTATATCATAGATAAATTTTATTTTATAAAAATAAGAAACAATTTGAAATCATCATATCAAAATTATCTTAGAGTTAATATTTGGGACTTTTCTAAAAAGATTGATTTTCTAGTGAATATTGAAAATACTAATTTTCTTTAAAAGCTTTATTTTTTCAAGAATATAAAAAATTAAATTTTTTAAATTGATTCAAAGTAAAATTATTTTAATTATATTTTTTATAATCCAATTAATTTCATTGGAGTCAATTATATTTTTATTTTTGTAAAAAAACATGTATATACATGAAAAACATTATTTATGAAAAAAAATTGTATGCACACTCTGTTTTTTATCAAAATAAATTTAATTAGTCACTATTAGTGAATTATTTAAATTAAATGTATATATTATATATTTAATAAAAAAATTAAACATTCATTTAATATTTTTCTATTGATGGGATAAGAACAAAAATAAATTTATACTAAAAATAAATTTATCTAGAAACCAGTTTTCATTATGTTTTGTGTGCTTATTTTTAAAATTTAGTTTTTCTACTTATAGGTATTTAATTTGATAAAATGGATTCCATATTTGGAATCATGGCTTTCTAATTTTGTATATAGGCCCCTTTATTTTTTTCAATGTTAAAAGTAATAGTGCTAAATTTTATCTCCTCTATAAAGGGTAAATCGGGTAAATTTAATTTAAAACTAATTTATAAGTCCATAAATTTTCATTCTAAATTTTATTTGATTAATATATTTATTATATTATCACCTTAGTAATTAAATATATTTTTTAATGGACTCTTTCATCAAAACTCACCCATATAATTTTTAAAGCAAAGAAAGCTACAAACTGTCACTCTTTTAGCTTCCAATATCTCTTATGAGTTCACATATAGAAAAAAGAGAGTAATGAATAAATATAAATTTATATTCTGATAAAATTAATATTAATTTATTTATAATTATTTATATATATTTTTAGTTAGTAAATAATTACCTTAAATGACTGTGAAATGATAATATCGTATTTATTTAATTAAAATAAATGACTTTAAAAATAATAAAAGTAATATAATTTGAGTGATTTATAGTGTCAAATGAAATTTGTAGATGTATATTACATGTTAGTTATTTTTTAAAGGATTACATTCAATTTTCAAATTTGTATTTGTGTCTTAACTCTAATTAATAGAAAAGTGTCAAAACTGACATTAATGATATTTTTTCAAAAATATATTTTATTAAATTATTAAAAAAAATAGAAATCATGAAATGGGATAATTATGATATTATGTGTTTTAAAAAAAATTCTTTTTCTATTTATGATTCAATAGTAACATTATAAGTAAAATTATAACCCTTTAAAGGTGAAAATGTTGTTACCATGGTTAATGTTAAAATTGGTTAACTATGGGTCAAACAAAAATATATGGTTTCAAACACCACATAAACTTTTCCATATTTTATTGGTTGATGTAATTTTATCCCCATCCAATATAATATTTAAATTAAAATCATTTTTGAGGAATTTGGTCTAGATTATGACTTTATTATATTTTAATCTTTTATTAAATTACAAGAGTTCCTCTCCCCTCACTTATAAAAGGGAACCTCTCCTTTAACTTCATCACACCACATTGTTCCCTCTATCTCAGAAAACCCTAAAAAAGTATCTTCCCAAATTCCATATCCACATTAAATATGTTATATTAATCCAAAAATATCAAACCATGGATCCTTAATAGGAGATATTAAGTATTTCTTTCAATGAAGAGGTAATCACCTTAACGAATCACTTTCTTTTTAATCCTT
Source organism: Viscum album (assembly GCA_963277665.1). Lineage (NCBI taxonomy): Eukaryota > Viridiplantae > Streptophyta > Magnoliopsida > Santalales > Viscaceae > Viscum > Viscum album. The sequence goes on along the minus strand of OY728143.1, from coordinate 1,702,269,143 downwards.
ACTGTACTCAACTAAATATATGGTATTTATCCTAAAATAATAAATTTATTTTACTAAATATACTTAAATTTCATTATGATTATTAAATCACCATTATCCACCCTCTTTCTCATCAAATGGGAAGAGAAATCATTCCTCATGCACACATACGGCTTACCGTCTCCATGTAGTGATATAATTAATTTTCCACCATCATATATCATGGATGGTTATTAATATAGTTTTAGTGTTTATAAATTATATTTATGAAATAAATATTATTTTTTATTTATAATATAATATTTACCTTCTTACCATCCAATCCTTTATAAATAAATAATGTCTCTCGTGTGTACATGTGGACTACCACCTCCAAAAAGCAATGTGATTTATTATTCATTTTTATTTTACATAGATGGAAATATGGATATATTTATTTAATATAAATGATATATATGATATAATAATAATTCTTTAAGGGTTAATTATTATTTACCATTATTTTTTTCATCCGTAAAAATTTGAAAACAACGTTCTTGGGTACATATGGCATACCCTATCCATGAACAGTGTAATTTATTTTTCTATCACTATATTTTATGGATTTATATAAATACATATATAATGAATTTATATGATACTTATATAATGTTTAAAATTCTTGAGATGATTGAAAAATGATAAATGAAAAGGGCCCAAAACTACCAAACCAAAATATACAAGAAAAATAAAGCAATTACTACCTAGAATAATGATTTTACTAATAATTGTTAATAAACAGGTGATAAAATATTATAAGTAAATCATATATGGTATTATATATATGATTATTATTATGTAATACATGTATAATAAATATATATTTTTTATATAGGTTGTTTTAACACAAACAAAGAAAGTTAGACCTCAGGTAATGGTTCTTCGTCTCAATTTTTCTTCCTTGGGACATCTGTTCTGTTATACACCTATATTATTTTATGAGGTTTATTCACTTACCATTTGATAAGTTACATCCAGAATATGTTTATATTTATAGTATATATTGTTTTATTTGAATTTATTTCTCTCATAGAGGTTATGATTTGAAAGATGCTAAAATTGTAAGGATTTATTTCACAACCTCGTCATTATTCGAGATTGTTTATGTTTAAGTCTCCCTTGGGGGAATTTTTCAATGTTTCTATCATAAACCCATACTATTATATTTATAATCTATTTAGTCCTGAAATTTTCATGTAATGTTATAATTTCCCTCTCTTTGTTACATAAAAAGTTTGAGAAAATGTTTTTAATAAAAGATGACTTTATTTCTCACTTCGGTCAAAAATAATATTTCTTCAATTTTCATGTTTTATAAAATTATTTTCATGAATTTTTTTAATAGTATTAAAATGATTTATTAAGGAAACTTTTAACCATTTTTTACTTTACAAAATATTTTTAATGTGGTCTTTTTTTATTTTTTGAATGAGGAACTTCTTGACCTTTTACAAAAGATTAAAAAGATGTTTTTTAATTTATATGGTATGAATGAAATTTATAAGATCACATAAATTTAAAGATATGAATTCAGATTTTTTTAGGTATTTTTTTCTTTTATTGAGTATATTTTTTTGGGTTTTACATTGGGTGTGTTTGGGTGAAAGTTGATAATTTTAGAAGGAAATTTGGAAGTGCACGATTGGCGCATGGTTTGCCCAAACCATATGCCCAGTCCCATAAAACCATGCAGTCCATCATAGAAAGGGATCAATCAGTTGGCTCATGGTTTTTAAAACTGTTCACTCTATTAGTATAAACTTTCAATCCCCCCCCTCCCAAAAGAGGCGCATGGTTTAGGTGCACGGTTTGGAAAACTGTGCACCCCTATATTGGAAACCATATGCGGGTTTTTTATTACCCCAAAAATGTATTTTAAAATACCTAAACCCCCCCTCCTATAATAACCTAAAATTGACCTCAAATAGGACATAACCTATCCCTATAATTTTTGGAGTCTCTAATAGGAATTTATAAGGCTTACAACCTCTATCCTTCACAATTCAAATCCCGTATTGAAGATCTACACCTCTTGGTAAGTGAATCTCATTATAATAGGTTTCTCATCTTATTCCCATTCTACTCACATTAGTTAAACTTTTTTTTCAACCTTTTGTGATATATATAGATATAGATTTTATTATCTATAATCTTTTTAAATTTTGGATCTAGGAATTGAATCAAGATCTCATTCTTCGTCGTGATTAGAGTTATTTCACTCAAATTGGGGATTTCTGTTGGTGAGCATTCATCGACAATATTGAGGCATGTTTTCTAAATTAAAATCACAAAGTATTGATTCCATTTATGTGAATGTAATTTTAGAATTTTTATTAGATGATTAGAAATTTATTTTCACAAATTCAATTAATTAAATTGGTAAATTAAATAATTAAGGGATTGTGAAATTGGGAATACTTAGATTGTTGAATTGGATTAATTAATTATTGAATTAATTAATGGGAATTGTGTAAATATAAAATTGATTGAATTGGATTGATTAATTAATTAATTAATTTTGGGGGTATTGATATTACTAAATTAAATTAATTAATTATTGAATTAATTAATGGGTTATTATGATTATGGAATTGGAATTAGATTAATTAATTGTTGAATTAATTATGGAATTTTTGTGATTAATTAATTATTTAATTAATTTATAGAATTTATGAAATTAACTAATTAATGGAATTGAAGGGATTGTTTAACTTTTGAATCAATTAATGAAAGGAAGTAATTATGTAATTGTTGAATGAGATTAATTAATTGTTGAATTAATTAATAGATGTTTTCATTTTGAAATGTGATGATAAGGTTAATATTGATTTACCTTGAATGATGTGATATATATGATATATATATGATTGTGATATTTTTATGTGGGATATGTACTACTACATAAAAATCACATAGTGATGAATTGATAAATGTGTGTGGGACAAGGCCTGCTATGTCAAATTCCTATAGTGATAAATTGATATTCGTGTATGGGAAAACGCCTACTATGTAAAAAACCATAGTGATAAATTGATATCCTTGTGTGGGACATGGTCTGCTTCATCAAAATCCCACGGGTTCCTAGGCATGGTGACCTTGACACCCAAGTTTGGCATTGGACAATGGTTCCAATTGGCTGTGATAATGAATTGAAATTAAATATATAATGAAAGAACATGTGTTGTAATGAGTTTTGAATTAAGTATATGATATGGTTCAAAATCAAAAATGGTTCAAAGTAGGTATTGAGAGTTTGGTTATCCTTGAGATCTCGGGGGTTATATGGTTAAATAAAGAGTAATTGAATAAATTTAAACTGTTTAATTTATTACTTTTGATTATTCTTTACACAAATTCATACACTATTATTTACATGATATTGTTTTAGATGTCATTGGTTGTGGCCTACTTGGTTTTACTCACACCCTACTTGGGTTTCCTGATCGGTACCCAGATATATTTCATGGTTACAATACAGGTTAAGGGAAAAGGCCATGTGTTAAATGGATGGTATGGGATGGATCATGGATGAGGGAAGTATACTTGGTGTCGAGACCCACATGGGAGTTTTTAGTTTTCTTATTTATTTTGGGTTTTTCATATTGAAAATTAATACATATTTGGAATGAAATATCTATTATTCAGTTTTGGATATTGTATTCATGTTTTGGTCATCATGTTATATAGTTTTGGCTGGTTATTTGTTATGTCATTATGTTATTTTTTATTTATTTCCATTGTAGTATTACTATGATAAATAGGGTATAATATAAGGCCTCAGCCTTAAACATTATTTAATCTTGAGTTATTTCAAGAATACACGTTGAGGATCTTTTCAGGTTTAGAGTTTTAGAGAATTAGATCATAAATCATGCATTACACTCTACATTTAAACAAAGTGGTTACATAAAATATAGTAATCCTTTTTCCCATCATTGGGAACATATTTAAAATAAAACATATATTCTTTCTTTACACTTCCTTGACACTATAATCACATCATGTACCTTTACCTTGACCTGAAAAAAAAACTTTTAAAAAACATGGGATGCGCATAAAAAGCTTAGAAGTGGATTTAAAAGTGTGAAATGAAAACATCATTCCATGTATGAAATCATACTTTACTCATAAAACATAAGCATTTTAACATACCTCATCAAATCATGAATAAATCATAGAAATCATAATACATAAAGGTAACTTGAGGCATTCATAACATTCTTATGTAGGGAGTAACCCTCATGGTTACGTTTATAATACCCATCACAGTATATTCTCTAAATCTCTTCGGAGAAACCTTAACGTTTAACCCCTTCGCATTACCCAATGCATTGGAGAGCTATATCGGGCTCACCTGCCCTTATTTTATCACGGAATCACCCATCTTCATAAAAATTCCCAAGAACCATAACATAATCGTATCACATAAAACATGCATAAAGGAAACATAACATTTCCACTTTTCAATCACAAGATATGAATACAAAACATTGATATAAAAACATTATGAAAACCATTTTCAATAACAAAATAAAAGAATAGTAAAACATGGTATTTATTTTTCATTTAAAAAAAGTTATGGCTTATAGAGGAAGTCGAAGCTCAAATAATGGTCACAGCGACGGAGAAGTATTTGTCGCCGCATACGTACGACAAAAAAACATTCCCTTTTGTCATTTAGTAAACGCTTCATATAAAAAATATTCCTTTTGAATAAATTTAAAATTAAAATGGGTTTATACACCGTATAAAAGAAAGTTGTGTATAAAACAAAATATGCCTCAATGAAAGGAGATTGAGATGAAGTCCCTTACCTCGTATCCGACTTGACTCGATCATTCATTAATCTCCTGAATAATAAACTTTAGTTAATTTCTACTTTCTTAAGAAACTTTTTCATGTTCATTATTCCTTTTGTATCACTTATTACAATGTCATGAACACTATGTAATTATTTAAGTTAATAACGGTCGTTTTAATGATCCTTGGTACTTGAGTCAAAAATAAACTCTTTATAATTACAAGTTGTTCATGTATCCATTATATCCATAGTTATATTCATGATTTAGATATCATATATATCATATATATCCAGTATATACATGCATTTAAAATATTAAATAACATTTAGAGGTAAGAAATGAAATGCACCGTTCATGGAGACGGTAAGACGTACATACTCATGAACGCTACTTTCATTTCAATTTCGTATTTTATGGAATGGAATCATAATGATATAAAGTTATATTATAATTCCAGTATAATATCATATATAATATCATTAACTCCATCCTTTATACGTCCCACATATGGCATTAACGAATAAAATCACTTTGAGGGGGCGGTAGTCCGCACTTCCTAAAATGAAGATATCGCGTTTACCCATAATGGAAACCATAAAGGTATACCAAAAATTAAAAATAAAGAAGCTTAAGGAAAATATAAACATATTATATATCATATATAAATATAGTTTCATATTAATGGCCACATTTTAAGGTGTTAGAAGAATATTGAACAATCATCGTTTCGTGAGGCAGAAATTCGCCAACCACGGAAACAGTATGCTCTTTAACCATTAGATCAAGGTGTGTGTAAGTTTAGCTCGAATACTTCTTATAAAAACATCCTAGTAAATTTAAGATACTGGTTTTGTTACAAAATAAATTAATAAAAAGATTTTATGGGGTTTGAGAAACAAAATAAAACAAAAGAACATTAGAGAAGACTTTACCTTTAAATCGGGTAACTCTTCTTGGTTTGAACCAAAATGGTTTCTTGAAGATCTTTCTGCATAAGGTAAGTCTTATAGGATAAAAATAGGGATGTGGAGAGATAAAATTAGCAGGTATTTTCCGAGCCCAATGCTTGATAAGTGTGGGTAAGGAGGTAGAGTTGGGGGCCTTTTATAAGAGGAGAGGAGGGGCACTCTTGGAAAGTTAAGAAATGTTACATTATTTTTAAAAAGAGTTTCAGATTTAAAAGGTCCCACATTGATATATTTATAGGATAAGGTGATAAGGGTTAACAATATACTCATCCAATAGGTCTTTGAAAAGTGTAAGTCTTAGATTTTACATTATCTTTTCATTTTATTTAAATCGTTAATTAATGAGGTAATCGCTGCATCATCATGATGTCATAAATAATTTAATTTATTTAATGTCTAAAAATTATAAAAAAATACTATGATGTAGGAAATATTTTTATATTTCCAATTACTATTTATAGTCTAAGAGATAATTTATTTAGACAATGAAAAATTTTTTACTCAGGTGATACATTCTTTAGTGATATTCTCCTTTCTTTAAAAATAAAAAAGATAAACTGTCACATTCACCCAAAAGTGATTCCATGGGGTCCCTAAGTTTGGCACAAATAATCCCATGGTTGGCCATGAAACAACCAGTAGCATTAGGACACATTTTGGGGTCATTTTTTATTATTATGATATTGTTTTATTATCCTTAACTACCCGATTACTAACTAATCAAGATAATTAAAGATAATTATAGTCATTACTATTCATAATGTCCAAAAACAAAAGATTATTAATTAGATAATTTGGACCTTCTGATTCCAAATATTGAATCCATTTTACCAAATTCCAAACAAGAAAGTTCAGAAATGAATTTAAAAATAATTCCCGTTGTCAAAACAAATAGCGGGTTTTTTTGAAACAATATCTATGAAAAGTTTGGCACTTGTTTATTCCCAATTCCAAAGTGAAATTAATTATAATGACCACCATTAGATTAGATGGTAAAAATATATTCTATTTACACTTTAAACCAATTAAAAGGACAATATAACCATATAATTAAATTAGATGAAAAATAAGTTTTGATGTAAAATGCAGTATTTTTTCTCTATTCATTAAAAAATGAACATGGTCAGAAAAATACCACAAAATTTATCCAAAGTAAATTTCAATGTCCCAATCATAAAGAATAAGTTTATTTTGACAAATAGATCTTATAAAATTGTCAAAATATATATTTAAGAATGGTTCTCCATCAAAAGACGGTAAAATAATCTTTTAAAAATATTAGTGTATTTCATGCTTAAGATTGGATTTATTCTTATTTTAAGCCTCTAAAAAACTATCTAATTCTTAAATAGACATATATAAGAATATCTATTATTCATTACTTACTTGAGATGTTACATCCTTCCCCCCTTTTGAAAATTTTGTCCTCGCAATTTATTTACTTATTGAATAAGTGGGGGTATTTATCCCTCATTGCATTTTCATATTCCCATGTGGCCTCTTTAATCATGTGGTTTTTTCAAAAAACATTTACTTGATGAATCACCTTATTCCATAACACCTGCTACCTATAGTCAAGAATCTAGATAGGTTTTTCCTCATAAGATAGTTTCTCTTCCAACTGAACTACCTCTAGACTCAAAACATGAGATGGATTTGGCATGTACTTCCTTAACATTGAAACATAAAAAACATTGTGTACCTGAGATAAACTCAGAGGTAAAGCCACACGGTATGTAACCGATCCAAATCTCTCTAAAATTTTATATGGTCCAATGAACCTTGGACTCAACTTTCCTTTCTTACCAAATCACATCACACTTTTCCATGGTGAGACTTTGAGAAAGACATGATCACCTACCTCAAAAGAGAGATCCTTCCTCCTGTTGTCTGCATAACTTTTCTTCCTGCTCTGAGTTGTTCCCAGGTGTCTCTGTATCAGCTGAACTTTTTTTCCAACTCTTCTACCAATTCTGGTCCCATCAACTTCCTTTCACCCACTTCATCCTTGAAAGCTAGAGTTTTACACCGCTACCCATATAATGCCTCAAATGGTTCCATCTGTATACTGGAATGAAAACTGTTATTATAAGAAAACACAACCAAAGAAAGATGTTGGTCCCAACTTCCCTGATAATCCATCGAACAAGCACGTAGCATATCCTCCAAATTCTGAATCATTTTTTCTGAATTCCCATCTGATTGAGGATGAAAAGCTGTACTAAAATTTAATTAAGTACCCAACGACTTTTTAAGGCCTTTTCAAAAGTTAGAAGTGAACCTGGGATCACGGTCAGATATAATGGAGAGAGGAACTCCATGTAACCTGACTATCTCTTTAAGATACAAATGGGAAAGTTGATCTATCAAAAAATTATCTCGTATAGCAAGGAAATGAGAAGATTTAGTCAAGCGATCAACAATAACCCATATTGCATTATTACCTCGAGGTGTCTTCGTAAATCCCACAATGAAGTCCATGGATATATTCTCCCATTTCCACTCTGGTACTGGTAAAGGCTGAAGCATTACTTTCGGTAACTGCCACTCTGTTTTAACCTGTTGACAATTCAAACACTTCAGTGTAAAATCAGCAATATCTCTTTTCATTCCATCCCACCAGTAGTACTCCTGAAGATCTCTATACATCTTAGTACTGCTTGGATGAACTAAAAATGGAGAACTATGAGCTTCATATAACAACTCTCTCTTCAACTGTGAATCACACGGCACACACAATCTCTTTCCAAATCACAAAACACAATCATTATCAATGTTGAATTTAGGCAACTTACCCTTCTGAACCATCTCTACCTTTTTCTGCAACTCGTTGTCTTGCTTCTGTGCTTTCTTAATTCGATCTGATAGAGAATATTTCACTGATACCAGAAACAAAACAGAAGTACATCCTGCACCAACAACTTCTATTCCAAAGTTCATCAAATCCTTAACCAAAGGATCACGTTCCAAATGCAACATTGTTAATGAAGCATTACTTTTTTGACTCAAAGCATCATCCACTTTATTTGCTTTTCCCGGATGGTAATGAATTGTAAAATCATAATCCTTGATTAATTCTAGCCATCTCCTCTATCTCATGTTCAGTTCTTTCTGAGTGAATATATACTTTAAACTTTTGTGATCGGTATATATTTCACACTTTACTCCATACAAATGATGCCTCTAAATTTTTGAAGCGAAAAAAACAGCAACTAATTCTAAATCATGTGTAGGGTAATTTACCTCATGTGTTTTCAACTGACGTGAAGCATAAGCAATTACCTGGTCATTCTGCATTAGGATGCAACCAAGTCCTTTCAATGAAGCATCACTGTATATAACAAACTCCCCATTCCTGGAAGGTAGTGCCAAAACTAGAGCATTAACCAATCTTCTTTTCAATTCCTGAAAACAATCATCACATTCTTTTGTCCAGATAAACTTAAAACCCTTCCGAGTTAGCTTAGTCATTGGACTAGATAACCGTGAAAAATTTCTAACAAACCTTCGGTAATAGCCTGCCAAACCAAGGAATATATGAATCTCAGTTACATTTGTGGGTCTTGGACATTCTTCAACAACCTTTGTTTTTGCAGGATCAATAGTTATCCCATCTTTAGAAACAATATGACCAAGGAAAAAAAATTGTTGCAACCAAAACTCACACTTTCTGAATTTCCCATACAATTTATTTTCTTTTATGGTTTGCAAAATAACCCTTAAATGAATTTCATGCTCCTATTTACTTTTAGAAAACACCAAAATATCATCAATGAAAACAACCACAAACTTATCCAAGAACTCATGGAAAATTCTATTCATAAGGTCCATGAATACAGTAGGTTCATCGATTAGCCCAAAAGGCATGACTACAAATTCATAATGGCCATATCCTGTATGAAACGTGGTCTTCAGAATATCTTCTTCCTTTACCTTCAACTGATGGTACCCCGATCTCAGGTCAATATTTGAAAAATACTGAGCTCCCTAGAGCCGATCAAACAAATCATCAATATGAGGCAAAGGTTATTTGTTCTTAATAGTGATGTTATTCAAGTCTCTATAATCAATGCAAAGTCTCATTGAACTATCTTTCTTTTTAACAAATAAAACAGGGGCACCCCATGGTGATGTAATAAGTCGAATGAAACCTTTTTCTAATAAATCTTGCAATTTCTCCTTCAACTCTAAAAGTTCAATTTGAGCCATTCGATAAGGGGGTTTTGAAATTGGCTTAGAATCGGTAACTAAGTCAATGGTAAATTCTACTTCTGGTTTGGTATTATTCTAGGAAACTCATCAGGAAAAACATCAGGATACTCATTTACCACTGGAACATCATTAATCTGAACAATTCTTTTGTTTTCAACAATATGTGTAAGGTAACATTCATTCCCATCTTTTACAAGTTTCCCAGCCTCTTGATATGTTATCAACAGTAAGGGTTCATTCTTGTACACAAACATAAATCCTTTCCGAAAAGAAACTTCTTTAGATCTACAGTCAATCTTATCATGGTAAATAGAGAGCCAATCTATACCTAGGAGAACATAAAACTCTACTAGAGGTAAAACAATAAGGTTTTCAAGTAGGTTATTTTCACAGATAAGGATAGGAAGTTTCTTATAAATTCTTTTTGCCTCAACATTTCTCCCAGGTGTTTTTACCACAAGTTCAGGAGTCATTTTTTGATATGGTATTCCCATTTTACTAGAAACGTTTTCAGATATGAAAGAATGTGTAGACCCCGAATCAAAAAACACACTGGCATAATATTAAAAAATAAAAAAAGTACCTGATACCACTTCATTTGATGGCCCAACATCTACTGAAGTAGTTGCAATGGATTTCACCACCTTGTTTTGCTTGTAGTCTAACTGTTTCCCATCACTCGAGATCTTTGTCAAACACTCGTTTGCATAGTGACCCATCTCATTGCACTTGAAATATTTCACTAACTGTAAATCAAATTTGGTCTTACCATCACCTTGATCTTTTTTAGTGCAATCACGATACTTATGTCCCATCTTACCACATCGGTAGCACTTTCCAGAATCCAGAATACATTCCCCATCATGCCTTTTACCACTTTTATCACAAACTGGAAACTTAGTTTTCTTACCATCAGAACTTTTTGAAGAATTCTTCCCTTTCTCCTACCACCTCGGTCTCTTCTTCCGTTGGTTGTTATAGAACACTTGATCATTGGAAAACTCCATTTCCACCTTATCAACACATCAAACAATCTTTTCATAACTTTTTAACTCATGAGAAGCCAATGCCCTTCGATATTTTGGGTTTAATTTTAAGTAAAAATGATTGATTTTACTATCAAGGTCTCAGATAAAATTTGGAGCATACCTTGCCAATCGAGTGAACCTCTCATCATAAGCAGCCACTGAGTCGTCCTATTATCTCAATTACAAGAATTTGTTTCCCATCCTAATTCAAACAGCCTTAGGAAAATACTTCTCAAGAAACATACCTTTGAATTCATCCCAGTCGAGAGCATCAATCTCATCAGCGTCCCTGATTTTTTAACCATCGACCACCACTGATCTGCTTCACCCTCCAAATGGTAAATAGAAAGACTAACCTTTTGATTGTCTGAACACTCCATGACATCGAAAATCTTCTCCATTGATTTAATCCACCCTTCAGCTAGAACAGGTTCAGATGATCCTCTAAGTGATGGGGGATGTTGCCTCATGAAAAGTTCTACCATTGACGTGTTCCTCTGCGGTTGATCTGGATGATCTCGTGCATGGATACCGCCACCATTTATCGCTTGAGTCAACTGCGCCATCACTACAACAAACTATTCAGTTCCAATTCTGACCATCTCAGGATGCTAATTAGAAAGGTCATTTCCTTCTATATGCCTTCTTAGCACGGATTCCCTATTTCCTCTGCAGAAAACCATTCTGAACAAACATGTCTTAGATGAAGAAACATGGTAATCTTCAAATGCTATATCATTTCAATTTGACCACAAAAAAATATTTTTGTATACTCATTTAATAGAATTCTAACTCCTAAAGTTATCTAAACCAACCTCTGATACCAACTATAAGGCCTCGGCCTTAAACATTACTTAATCGTGAGTTATTTCAAGAATACACATTGAGGATCTTTTCAAGTTTATAGTTTTAGAGAATTAGATCATAAATCATGCATTACACTCCACATTTAAACAAAGTGGTTACATAAAAGATAGTATTAATTTTTTACATCATCGGAAACATATTTAAAATAAAACATAGGTACTTTCTTGACACTTCCTTGACACTATCATCACATCATGTACCTTTCCCTTGACCTGTGAAAAACATTTCAAAAACATGGGATGAGCATAAAAATCTCAACAAGGGATTTAAAAGTGCGAAATGAAAACATATGTCCATGTATGAAATCATAATTTACTCATAAAACATAAGAATTTTAACATACCTCATCAAATCAGGAATAAATCATAGAAATCATAAGACATAAAGGTAACTTGAGGCATTCATAACATTCTTACGTAGGGAGTAAACCTCATGGTTACGTTTGGAATACCCATCACAGTATATTACCTAAATCTCTTTAGAGAAACCTTAACGTTTAACCCCTTCACATTACCCAATGCATTGGAGATCTATATCGGGATCACCCGCCCTTAGTTTATCATAGAACCACCCATCTTCATAACAATGCCCAAGAACCATAACATAATCATATCACATAAAACATGCATAAAGGAAACATAACATTTCCAATTTTCAATCACAAGATATCAATACAAAACATTGATATAAAAACATTATGAAAACCATTTTCAATACCAAAATAAAATAAACGTAAACCATGGTATTTATTTTTCATTTAAAAAAAATGTTATGGCTTGTAGAGAAAGTCGAAGCTCAAATAATGGTCACGGTGGCGGAGAATTCGTTGTCGCTGCATACGTACGAAAAAAAACATTCCCTTTTGTCATTTAGTAAACACTTCGTATAAAAAAATTCCTTTTGAATAAACGTAAACGTAAAAGGGGTTTATACACCGTATAAAATAAAGTTGTGTATAAAACAAAATATGCCTCAATGAAAGGAGATTGAGATGAAGTCCCTTACCTCGTATCCAACTTGAATCGATCGTTCTTTAATCTCCTGGATAATAAACTTGAGTTAATTTATACTTTCTTAAGAACCTTTTTCAAGTTCATTATTCCTTTTATATCACTTATTACCATGTCATGAACACTATGTAATTATTTAAGTTAATAACGGTCGTTTTAACAATCATTTGTACTTGAGTCAAAAATAAACTCTTTATAATTACAAGTTGTTCATGCATCCATTATACCCAGAGTTATATTCATTATGTAGATATCATATATATCATATATATCCAGTATATACATACATTTATAATATTACATAATATTTAGAGGTAATAAATGAAATGCACCGTTCATGGAGACGGTAAGCCGTACATACGCATGAACGCTACTTTCATTTCTATTTCGTATTTTATGGAATGGAATCATAATGATATAAAGTTATATTATAATTCAAGTATAATATCATATATAATATCATTAACTCCATCCTTTATATGTCCCACATAAGGAATTAACAAATCAAATCACTTTGAGGGGGCGGTAGTCCGCACTTCCTAAAATGAAGATATCACGTTTACCCATAATAGAAACCATAAAGGTATTCCAAAAATGAAAAATACAGAATATTAAGGAAAACATAAACATATTATATATCATATATAAATATAGTGTCATATTAATGGCCACCTTTGAAGGTGTTAGAAGAATATTGAACAATCATCGTTTCGTGAGGCAGAAATTCTCCATCCACGGAAACAGTATGCTATTTAACCATTAGATTAAGGTGTGTGTAAGTGTAGATCGAATAATTATTATAAAAACATCCTATTATATTGAAGATACTGGTTTTGTTACAAAATAAAATAATAAAATTATTTTAGGTGGTTGGAGAAGCAAACTAAAACAAAAGAACATTAGAGAAGACTTTACCTTTAAATTGGATAACTCTTCTTGGTTTGAACCAAAATGGTTTCTTGAAGAGATTTCTGCCTAAGGTAAGGATTCTAAGATGAAGGGAGGTATTTGGAGAGATAAAATGATCAGGTCTTGGCCGAGTCAAATGCTTCAGAAGTGTGGGTAAGGAGGTATAGGTGGGGGCCTTTTATAAGAGGAGAGGAGGGGCACTCTTGGAAAGTTAAGAAATGTTACATTATTTTAAAAAGAGTTTCGGATTTAAAAGGTCCCACATTGATATATTTCTTGGATAAGGTGATAAGGGTTAGAAATATAATCATATAATAGGTCTTTGACAAGTTTAAGTCTTATATTTTACATTATCTTTTCATTTTATTTAAATCGTTAATTAATGAGGTAATCGCTGCATCATCATGATTTCATAAATAATTTAATTTATATAATGTCTAAAAATTATAAAAAAATACTATGCTGTAAGAAATATTGTTAGATTTATAATTACTATTTATAGTCCAAGATATCTTTTATTTAGATAAAATTAAAAATGTTTTACTCAGGTGATACATTCTTTAGTGATATTCTCCTTTCTTTAAAAATAAAAAGATAAAGTGTCACATTCACCCAAAAGTGATTCCATGGGGTCCCTAAGTTTGGCACAAGGCATACCAAGGTCTGACAAGACATAACCAGTATCATAAGGACACATTTTGGGGTCATTTTGTATAATTAAAAATAATTACCGTCGTTACTATTCATAATGTCCAAAAACAAAAGAGTCTTAATTAGATAATTTGGAACTTCTGACTCCAAATATGGAATCTGTTTTATCAAATTCTAAACATAGAAATTGAAAAAATGAATTTAAAAATAATTCTCGTTGTCAAAACAAATAGCGGGTTTTTTTGAAACAATATCTATGAAACGTTTGGCACTTGTTTATGCCCAATTCCAAAGTGAAATTAATTATAATAACCACCATTGGATTATATGGTAAAAATATATTCTATTTACACTTTAAAACCAATTAAAAAGACAATCTAACCATATAATTAAATTAGATTAAAATCAGTGTTGATGTAAGATGCAGTATTTTTCACTATTCATTAAAAAATGAACATGGTCAGAAAAATACCAAAAATTTATCCAAAGTAAATTTCAATGTCCCAATCATAAATAATAAGTTTATTTTGAAAAATAGATCTTATAAAATTGTCAAAAGATATATTTAAAAATGTTTTTCCATCAAAAGGCGGTAAAACAATCTTTTAAAAATGTTAGTGTATTCCATGCTTAAGATTGGATTCATTCTAATTTTAAGCCTCTAAAAAAAACACTATCTAATTCAGAAATATACATATATAAGAATATATATTATTCATTACTTACTTGTGATGCTACATGTAGTCTCCTCGTGATCAATATTATACCCTTGTTTCTAGTGGAAAGCCTATGGCATATAGGGAGTCATTCTAAAGGTCACATAGAAAACCACCTTAGGGCACAAGTCTATGGAACCCAGGTTGAAACATTACAGAGTGGTATCATATACCAATTTTAATTTATTTTATTTTTTTCTTACAATTTGGGAAAGGTATATTGGATACTAAGAAGAGTTGGTCCTTATTTATGATCTTCTGCATGGGAGTTTCAAACCCATGTATGGGGGGAAACCCAAGTTACCATGGTGGGATTGTTGTTATTGGTATTCTTTACCATTGGATATTATTTCATCTTGGGTGATTCACTTGTTTTGTGATGTGATTATGGTTTCTGATATTTTCTGATATTTGACTCATGGCCCACTAAGTCACGTGGGTTGGGTATGAATGCATCATTTTAGGAACTCATATATTTTTGTGACATTGATAATTATATAAATTCATGTAAAATATGGTTTTGGGGTAATTTGTTGAACTTGAAATTGTCTTTCCTTGCTTGTGAATTTGAACAAAAAAAGGTTCCTAACGTGAAATTAAAAAAATGTGAAATAATGAAAAATGTGAATAAATTGGTGTCTAATGAGACATAAAAAGGGGGATATGTTTACCCTTTTGTTAAGCATGTCTTATATGTAGAATGGTCAAGGGTAGAGATAGCACCTTTTTTTACTATGTGGTTGGGCTTGGGGAATGTTTGGTTATGGATTTTTTTGAATCATCATTAATGTGTTAATGTGTGTTATGTGTCCTAAGACATGTGTTTGGAATTTTATAGATATTATTCTATGAAAATTCTTGTTTAGAGGACAAAAGGAAGTCAGGGCTAGGGATGATCCTCCATAGTGGAACCTGAGGCACTAGTAATACCGAGTAAGGATGTAGGAGAGAAGTTTCAGTTGAACATTTCTCGCTTCATGAAATTTATGTAAAGAGACCTAGGGAAGGTTTTTGAAGTGTATTTTTAACCTAAAATAGGAGTTCCAGTTACAGCACCCTTTGATGTCTATCAAAGAGGGTGGACTTATGGTAGGTGAGTTCTGGATTGAGTCTATCTAGATAATACTTGACCAATTGGAGCCTCTTTCTAAAAGAAATTCAAATTGGATGCATACATGTTATGTGGTCAAGAGAAGTGTTGGTGGGACATCCAGACTTGGTATATATAGTTGGAGACTATGGAGTAGAAGTAATTCCAAGAGATGTTCCTAGAGAACATCTATATAGAGACTCTGAGGAATAAGATAGTAATTGAGTTCATGATATTGACTCAGGGGAGAATGTACTTGATGAACTATGTTAGACACTTTAAAAATTTCAGTTCTTTTTTCCAACTTTATTAGGAGATGAGGCTACTACAGAAAAGAATTTTCAGGATGGTCTTAAATGTGAGATTAAATCCTAGGTTAATATCTTCAGGCTAAAGAAGTTTATAGGAGTAGTGAATTAGGATATCATATTTGAGGGGAACCTAAAGGAGGATTCTAGTAGAGAGCATGTGGTTTCTTCTAGAAGGTTGGTAGGTATAACTTCCGAGATCAATAATAATCGCTATGAGAATGTTATCCAGATCAGTGGGAAGCAGAGTTTCCAGATAAAGGGGTCGGTTACATAGGACCATTCTCGGGTGATCTATCGCTAGTGTGGTAGGTCGGGATATTTCTAGAGACAATGTCACCAAACACCAGTAGATTGTTGAGGCTGCGATAAGATGGTTCATCTATAGAGGTTCTCTAGGAACTAATGACATAAAGGTAATAATAGAGAATGTAGGGAGAATCAGAGTGTGGGAAGAGGATCTTCTACACTATATCATTCTAGTAGGTAGATTTATACTGGTCATGATGATAGAGATAGTTGATGAGGTACTTCTAGGAAAAATCTCCCGTATTAGTAGAGTGGTGCAGCTCAGGAGACTCATAATGCATCACAGGGAATAGAGGTAGGATAGTTACATTATTTTAGCCTACACTTTTCAATAGAGAGGTTGGAAAATTGATAGTGAGAGGTACTATTATTTTAGATTTTATTTTATCTAGTACCTTATTTGATACCGATGCCTCTCATTATTTTATATCTTCAAAACCTATGAATGGATTGAACCTTTTAGTGGATTTCGTGAGTGGGGTGATGATGATAGATGCACTTTTTTTAGTATGGTTTAAATACATCTATTTGTGAAAAGGGTTTTCTATTGAAGATGGGGAGTGTCATTTTCTATGGGATATTTACATCCTTGGCATGTCAATAGTTGACCTAATTTTGGGGATGGGATGGTTAGTTTCATATCATGCCCAAATATATTATTACCACAAGAGAGTGACTTTTACGTCTCCTAAGGGTGATAATTACATCCATCGTGGAGAATGGGATATCTAAGCAGGCCATACAGGGCCAATTCACTAGCAACTGGGGGAGCTAACCACCCAAGTTTCTAGTCTATTGTTGGATTATGGGAGTTAAAATCAAAATTCCCTTACACTAATAATGGATTGGTGTTAGGATTAGTTTCCTGAAGACTTCCCAGTGCTTCTACCTGAGAGAGATATATAATTTCCTATTGATATCATGTTGGGTGTTAATCCTATTTCTATTCCACCAAATAGAATAGAACAAAGAGAGCTTCAAGAGCTTAAGACTCAACTAGAGTAGTTGAAGGATAAGGTATTTATCTATCTGAGTAATTCACATTGGGGTTCTCCTGTGTTGTTTTCTAATAAGGCTGATGGGACATTGAACTTGTGTGTTGATTACTGGAATTTGGATTAGATGACTATGAAGAATCAGTATCCTATTCCACATATCGATGATATTTTTGACTAGTTGATAGGATATTGTGTTTTCTACAAGATTTAATTTAGATCAGGTTATCATTAGCTGGGATTTTGACCTTCTGATATACCGAGGATTGCTTTCAAAAGTAGGTACGACCATAATGAGTTTTTTTTAATTCTGTTTGGGTTTTCAAGCGCTCTTGTAGTGTTTATGTACTTTATGAACATAATATTCCACCCATACCTAGATAATTGTTTTGTAGTGTTTGTGGATGACATCTTGTAGTACTCAAAGACTCATGAATATCACGCCCAATATCTTGACATCATCCTGAGTACAATGAGAGAGAATCATCTATACGCTAAACTATCTAAGTTTCAATTCTGTCTTTATTGGGTACACATCTTAGGTTACATCATCTTAGAAGAATATGTGTTAGTGGACCCATAGAAGGTTCAGTCAGTTTTTTCTTGGGTGAATCCTAAGAATGTTTTCGATATATGTAGCTTTATAAGGTTTTTTGTATATTATCAAAGGTTCAATCAGGTATTTTCTTAGTTGGAAGAACCTCTTTTTGGCATGACCAAGAAGGGAGTGAAGTTTTAATTGTATGGAGCATGTGAGAATTCCTTTCAAGAGTTGAATACGTGCTTGACATCGGTACCAATATTGATCGAACCTAATCTAAGTAAGGAGTATTATATGTTTTCTAACACTTATGGGATTGGTATTGGAGTAGAATTGATGTAGGGAGATCGATTTGTAGCATATGATTCATGGAAGTAGAGGCCACATGAATGGAACTACACTACGCATGACCTCAAGTTATCTGTAGTGGTTTATACTTTAAATTGTTTTTAACATTATCTTATGGGAGAGTAGTTCACTGTGTATACTAATCACAATAGATTAAAGTATATCTTGTTCAAAAAAGATTTTAATCTTCAGCAGTGGGGGTCGGTTGAGTATATGCAATCATTTGACTTTGAGCTAGAATATATGCCCAAAAATGGAAATAGTGTTATTGATTTTTTAAGAAGGAAAACTTGGACTATGGTAGTTCAAGAGTCTAGTTCTTAATGCAAGATAATGGATTTACTAGTTAATATTCATGTGGTGGTTTAGGAGGGTTAGGAGTTGATGAATCTCATATCAATATCAAGCGAGTTTTCACTTTTGAGCTGAATTAGGGATAGGTAATATAAGGATCCATTATGTTTATCTTTTAGGGAAATCCTTGAAGGTGGGGAGTCACCTTTAGATTGGACTATATATGAGGACAAATTCATCTATTTTGGGTGTTTTATTATTGTGCCTATCAGTACGTGGGACACACTGATGTGTGAATTTCATGCTTGAAATTGGACGGTGTATCTAGGTGTAACCAAAATATTTTGTGAGCTACAATGATAGATTTGGTGAATAGAAATTAAAAAAATATAGCAGGGTTCGTGACACGATGATACACCTATCAATAGGTGAAGGCAAAGTATAAATGACCTAGTGACTTACTACAGTTGTTGCCTATTTCTAAATGGATGTGGGATGATGTTATTGTGTATTTTTTGGTGGGTCTCATGAGGATTCATCAGATGAATGAATCTATTTTGGTTATTTTGGACTGACTGATGAAGGTAGATCATTTCTTTCCAATATGAAAACATTATCAATGGATCAGTTGGGAGATTTATATGTTCAAAAGATAGTATATCTACATAGAGTTCCATGGAGTATTGATTCAGACCATGACTCACATTTTACTTCATGCTTCTAGAATGGGTTTCAAAAGGTTCTTGGTACAAAAGTTGTATTGAGTTTGTCTTTCCACCCATTGACAGATGGTTAGTCGGAATGTACTATATAGGTACTTGAGGATATGCTTCGGGCATGTGTCCTAGACTTCAATGTGTATTGAGAGAAGCACTTAGTTTTAGTGGAATTCTCTTATAACAGCAGTTATCAGGAAACTACACATATATAACCATATGAGAATATTTATGGTAGACCATGAAGATCATCTCAATGTTAGATGAAGGATGGTGAGTTAGAGTTGCTGAAATTGAGTGTCGTTCAAGAGACATAGCATAAGGTTCAGTTGATTTAGAGATATATGGATATAGATCAGAGAATACATAATTCATATGTTTATAGATGTTGATGACCCTAAGAGATTTCATAGGTTGATCATGTAATCCTTCGGGTTTCACCAAGATTGGGTCACCGCAGGATACAGACACAAGGAAAGTTTGCACCCATGTTTATAGGAAATCTTGAGGTTGTAGAGAGAATCGGGTCGGTGGTATACTGATTATATCTTCCAAAAAGATATATTACTATGAATGATGTTTTTCATGTGCCACAAATTAAGCAGTATCACCCTGACCCTTCTCATGTGATTGATGTGTATGATGTTGAGTGTGAGACTGATGTGTCCTTTGAAGAGCATCTGATACATGTTTTAGATCACAATGAGAAAGTGTTTTGGGGGAAGACCATGCTGATAGTTCATATATTGGGGCAATATCGTCATGTTTAGGAGGAAACTTGGGAATGAGAAGTAGATATGTGGTCTAAGTGTCCTGATCCTTTTGACTCAGAATCTTAGATATTCATGGGAGTACAACTCAAGGAAAAGATTTTATAAGGTGGGGAGATAGTAAAATCCTGACCTTTTTTGGAGATGACACGGGATTTTTTGTATTCTTTTTCCTTGTTTTGAATATATTTTTTGGGGCTTTACCTTGGGTGAATTTGGGTGAAAGTTTGAGAATTTTGGAAGGAAATTGGATGGGACACGGTTGGCACACAGTTTTCCCAAACTGTGCGCCCATCCCCATCAAACCATGCAACCCATCACATAGAAGGATCACATTGGTGGTGCACAATTTTTCAAACTATGTTACCTCATAGTAGAAACCATGCACCCATAGAATAGGCACATTGTTTGGGTACACAGTTTGGAAAACTGTGCGCCCCTTCTTAGGAAACCATGCATGGGTTTTTAATTACCTAAAAATATTATTTAAAAATACATGAACCCCAAATATTAACACAAAAATTGATCCCAACTCATACATAACCTACTAAATTCATTTTTAGAGGCTTTTGGAAGAATTTATAAGTCTCTTGAGATCTTTCTTTTTCGATTTAAATCCCATATTGAAGATCTGCACCTCTCTCTGTAAGTTAATCTCATCCCGATTGGTTTCCCAACTTTTTCCCATTCTACTCTCATCCATTAAAGGGTTGTTTTACTCTATTTTAGATGTATCTAGATATATGTTTTATTAGATCTATTCTATTTAAATATTTTATTTATGAATTGAATCAATATCTCATTCTTCATTGTGAATAGGGTTATTCTACTCAAATTGGGGATTTTCGTTGGAAAGAATTTTCCAATGATCATGAGGTAGGTGGTCTAAATTCAAATATAAATGTCTTTATTTCAATTAAATGTATGTAATTGTATAATTTATATTTGATTATTAGAAATTTAGTTTCTTAAATTGAATTAATTAATTTGATAAATTAATTAATTAATGGATTGTGAAATTAGGACTACTAAGATTATTGAATTGATTAATGTGAATAGTGTTAATATGAAATTAATTGTATTATAATGATTAATTGATAACTTAATTATAGTCATATTGAGATTTTTGGATTAAATTAATTAAATATTCAATTAATTAATTAGTTGTTGTGATTATGGAATTGGAAATGGATTAATTAATTGTTGAATTAATTCATGGAATTTATGTGATTAATTAATTATTTAATTAATAAATGGAATTTATGTAATTAATTAATTTTTTAATTAATTAATGGAATTGAAGTGATTGATTAATTATTGAATCAATTAATGAAAGAAATTTATTATGCAATTGTTGAATGAGATTAGTTAATTTTTGAATTTATTAATTAAAGTTTTGATTATGAAATTTGATGAGAATGTTAATATTGATTAACCTTGAATGATGTGATGTGTGTCAAATATATGGTATTGTGGTATCCGTGTGTGGGACAAGGCATACTGCATCAAAATCCCATAGTGATAAATTTATATTTTTGTACAGGATAAGGCATGCTGCATCAAAATCCCATAGTGATAAATTGATGTTCGTATGTGGGACAAGGCCTAATATATAAAAATACCATAGTGATAAATTTATATTCATGTGTGGGACATGGTCTACTACATCAAAAGTTCACCAGGTCCTAAGCATGGAGACCAATACCCAAAATATTGGCATTGGAATATGGTTCCACTTGGATGTGATAATGAATTGAAAAGAAATGGATAATGAAATCTCATTTGTTATAATGAATTTTGAATTGAATATATGATATAGTTCATACACTTAAATGGGCCAAAGAAGGTATTGAGAGTTTGGGTGTCTCGAGAACATGGGGGTTATGTGCTTAAATAAAGAGTAATTGAATAAATGTAAAACGTTTACTTTAATTCTTCGATTTATTCTTTATAAAATTGCATACATTTTTATTGAATGGATATTATTTTAGATTCCATTTTTGGTGGCCTACTGAGTTGTACTCACACCCTACTCAGGCTTCCTAATTGGTACCCGAATAGATTCCATGGTTTCAGGATAGTTTAAGGGAAAGGTCCATATGTTAGATGAATGATATTGGATAAATCATGGATGTGGGAGCCATATTTGTTGTCGAGACCTTCTTGGAATTTTTCAGTGTATTTATTTAATTTTATTTTTCCATATTAGAACTATACATGTATTTATCATGACATATCTACTATTTAGTTTTGGATATTGTATTTCTATTTTGGTCATCATGTTATACCAGTTTGTCTGTTATTGGTTATATCATTTTGTTATTGTTTATTTATTTTTGTTATGGTATTACTCTAATAAAAAGGGTACAGTCTCCCCATGATCAATATTAGACCCTCACTGCTTGTTGTCAACCTATGGTGTACAAGGAGGCATACTTGAGGTCATGTAGTGAATCGGCTTGGGGAACTGGTGTGTAGAACCCGAGTTGGGACATTACAAGATTTCCCTCCATCATGACCACTCATTACTCTGAATCTTAACATACATGTTTACAAGGATCTTTTCAAATAGAAAATTTTCCATAATATTTTGGAATTTTTTAAATTTAAAATATCTAATATCAAATTAAAAAAGAGTATTTCCCTCAAGAAATCATCCAACTATCTTTTTATATATTATTCATATATCTCAACATTCTTTGGTGAATATTACTCTTTAATGGGGATTTATTATTTTGATATTATTCTCTATATAAAATTTCATGGTATATGATTATTGTTATCGATTGGGGAAATTATTAACGTATCATATTCTAGTTTTTTAATATGAATATTTACATTGATTATATTTCACCCATATCATAATAGTAATGTATTTCATAGAGTATGTGATGTGTGGGGCCTGATATATCCCCTCAATTTAGTGATAGGTCTCATGAGTCAAACTATATGGGGTATTTGGATGAGACCATACCCGTGTATATAATATGTCTTGTCATGAATACTTGATGATATGATTGTGTTGTATGGAATTATACATTCCCTCATTGTGAGATTGGTTATTGATGTTGATGTGATTATTTGATTAGTTATCATATTCATGGATAATTTTCATGTTAATGTGATTATTTATATTTCATTGTTTGATAATCATTTATTACTATAATATTATTATTCATGCTCAATTAGTAGATTAATGGAATGTGTTTTCATATATTTATCTTTCCATATTTATTATGCATTATTTATTCATGAAACATTCCATTGTATGTAACCCTTTTTGAGTGACTGATCATACCCTTATTTTGTTTCCTTTCCCTGGGATATGTAAAGAATAATAATTGAATAAGTTAAAGGATAAAGAATATTTAAATTCACTTTGTAATGTATTTTATATTGGTAAATTTTATGTGAGATTCAAGTATGGATCTCGTTTACCAGGATTGCTAAACTAATCAGTCTATTAAGATGTGATTTCTTATATCTAGTGCTAATGTAATAATGTGAAACTAACCTTGGGATACTGGTGTCAAGGTGTTTATAGATAGTATCAGAGAAATTTTAATATAATCCTTGGGAAATAGATTTTAGAAAACATAAATTAAGGAAAATAGCCATATGAACGACTTTGAGTATAATTCCACGTATAGGAGACCATCATAAAATTTTCATATGGTAGATATTTTGTGTTTTTTATAAAATAAATATTTGTTATGATACTATAAGTGGATGTGGATCTATAATATTTGTACCTTGGGTAATAAATACAAAAGAGGTTACATTGGGATTTGAATTGATCATCACCTAGTGCAAGACAACATTCCTCACATCACACCTAGGATGAAACACTCAGGTGATATTCTTGAGATAATTTATATTTTCTTTACAAACCATTATATATGATTTTTAAATATTTTTATTATATGAAAACATTCCTAATGAAACCATGTTTATGATTATAAAAATAGTTATTCATTAATTTTTTAATTTATGTTAACTATTTCACTAGTTTTGGGATTTTACACAATATTTCATAAAGTAATAATCTATGATAGTGTATTATATTGTTTAGAAGTGGTACATAGTTAAAAAAATGGGAATTGTATCCTTAAATGTAATCCATGTAGGGATTTTACACCTGGGTATGGTGAATAATAAGGATCTGTAGTTTTAGCTGGATCTGAACAAATATAACAATATTAGGGAAGCTTAATTAGGTTATGACAAATAAAATTGCATGTATAGAGAACCCTATTATTCCATAATGCAGTGTCAAAATTTTCAATTGAATAGAAAAGGCACATTACTAAAATTATATATTTTTTAAAATGTTATCATGGTCTTGGTTTAAGTTATGATTGGATAAAGGTATAGGGTCTCATGGATCTGATGGAAGGCTCTTCAGGTTGTCCATAAACTTAATTATGACAGATCTGGTGTTCAGGGGACCATGCATGGAGGTGGCCTTGTCCATGATGCTGGTGTATTGATTTACAAAGCATTATAATATAACTTTAGTGGAGAATATTCACTTTCGGTGGAGTATCTTACTGTATTTATGTGTAATTCTATTTTCAGGTCCTTTAACATCATTATCTCAAGTATCGAATCTGATTCCTCTATTTTGGTTAATTATATCTTGGGAACTAGCTTTGTCCATTGCAGTATTATTTATTTCATTAAGAGATGTCATAGGGTGCTTCATGATTACATTGATATTATTTATACCTAGAGGGAAGGAAAAAAGGATGAAGTCTTACTTACTTAAAAGGTAAACATGATGTTAAAGTCAAAAAAAATTGATATTATGTTATATTCCTATGGATTTTATTAATATAATCCAAGGGGATTCCATTGGTCTTGATCATTTCACACCCCATTAAATTTTATAATCCTTATTCTTTTCTCTGCTATTTATTTCTATAAAAAATCAATTGTCAATCATTGTAACAGTGTTAAACTACTTCATTCATTATTATCTCTATCATTTAATTAAACTAAAAATATCTATATAGTTATAAAATGGATAAGTTCCTTATATAAGATATTTATTTATTTGGAACATAAAAAAAGGGGGAAGGTTGTCATGTAACTTTATCATCTCTCAGTATATGTGGATAAATAGTGGTCATTGATTCAAAACACTAGGGACGAATAACAAATTTAAAACATGGATTATAATGATTTTAAGGAACTTTTCATAGAGATATATTCTCCTTGTGAACAACAAGTTGATATGGAGAGATTATTATTAAGTATAATAGAAATGTATGGTGAAAATGTTTCTTTGAATGGATATATCTTTATATGGTTAGTAAGGATTTTTTTTGACTATGTATATAATCCAAACTGTAAGATTGACCATTTCATTGATGGGTTAAAACAAATTCTTTAAAGACCACTATTCACACAAACATTCCCATCATATTTGGATATAGTATCATGTACTATCAAGAGAGACAAATAGTTTTCCATTTCTTATGGATGTGATGAAAATCAAGAGAACAAAATAATGGTATAAAGAAAAATGGATAAAGGTAATAAGGGAATTAATAATTTTCCCACAAGTGATAATTTTGGAAAGAAACACCCTGGTATTTAATTGAAGGGAATGAGAGTTTGCATCAAGTATAGAGTTAAAGGAAATCATTCACATGAATGAAAGGGTAAGAAATAATCCACTAATATTATGTTTATAAACTATAAAGATATGGTGAACTACACAAATTAATTCCCCAACTGTTAATAGAATATAAATTAGAATAATTTAAGGGGTCAAGGTCAAGCCTATGAAATTACTACAACCAAAGTGGAATTCTTGACATTATTTATGTATTTTTATTCAATAATTACATTGAAGAAGTAGTTTATGTATGATATTTTGGTTATAAAAATCAATAAATGGATAAGGATTGGTTAATATTAGTTTTTATTCAAGTATTTATAAGCATATGTTTAATGGTACCAATCACCAATAAATTTGATTTGTGGTATATTTAAAGAACACTTGAAAAAGGGAGAGATAACCTCTAATATGTGTATGATGTTAAATTTATAATTTTTATTTGAGATAAAAAGATTATTGTTTTTGATTAAGTAAATAAAATAATATTTATGACCTCAAAAAATATTAGTGATTTTATTACGAATTAATTTATGATGAATTTTATTAGATTTTGGTTTAACAAAATATATTTGATAACCTTTAATTTAGTTAAAGTAATATGGATATGGTTAATTTTTAGAATAAATTATCATTTCATTGAGGTTTTATTATGATCAAGGTACACAAATATTTTGTATGTGACATTAAGAGATTATTTTTTGTTTGGGGGATTGATGTTATTTTTATTTTTCAAATTTAGTTACCCTCTTTATAAATTTTGGGATTTTTAATTTGTTCAGACATATTTTGAAAGGATTTTAAGGATAAATACTTAAGTATTGGATTATTTTGATCATTGGATATTATTATTGTGGTTTTAGAGATAACTGTATTATATTCGATAACTTGTGTTATCCATTATGTTTTTGGTAAATATTTAGAGAAAGGAATAAATAATTTTTAATATTTTATGGATATTATGATCTATTAAAAGTTTATTTTAGTACTTCAGGCATAAAAAATTCATCTTGAATAGTCATTTCATGGAGAAAAATATGTGATTGTGGTGGAAAAGAGTTGGAGGATGAATTTATAATTTTTCAAGAAAGTATATTTTCATATTGTTTTAATATATATTGGTAAAGGATTCCTAAAATATATTAAAAATTATCATGTGACCAAAATTTTTTCATATTACCTTCATTTTTTATTAATCGATGAGCTTTTCACCCATTATAGATTATGGGGTTTATGGTCATTAAATTTCTACTAATTGTGATCTCTATAACTCCCTATTAGTCTTTCAGAATTAGTTTTCTCTTCCTTTTCCATATTTTTTTCTTCACATTAATGTTCTCTTATTTTGATCCTAGTTATCTATTATTACAGATAAATATCGTATTCAACAATTCCCAATTTTCATGAGGAAGTTTTATTAAATCTTTTTATGACTTCTATTATCCATAAATGAATATTAAAATTTCAAACCCCTGATTACTAAGAATATGTTCAAATTCTTAGTATACAATTTATTAAAATAAGGATAATGTAACACCCTATGATTTTAGAAGGACATTATGTTTGATAGTATATTTGACACGTAATATTGAGCTTAAATGGCCATAAAATATTAATATTCAAATATTTCTGTTATAATCTATTCATTGAAATGGCGAGAATGAATAGTATTAACTGAACTATGAAATATATATAAAGGACCTCCTCAATACAATTGAACTGGTTAATGATTAGGAAATGTGTACTCAATTTTTAGTACTATTATTTTATTCTTCATAAATACATTTTCTCCAAAAATGATTTTAATTAATTTCTATGAGAATATATTATAAGTAAATTTTTAAACATATATAAATATTATTCTATAAAAATAATATAATTTATGAAATCTTTATATCAAAATTATCTTACAGTGAATTATTTTGACTTTCTAAAATGATTTATTTTCCATTAAATTGAGAAAAATACTAATTTTCACTGAGAAATTTATTTATATTTCAAGAATGTATAAAGTTTTGTTTATTTTAAAAATTATTATAATTAAAATTAATTATTTATATTTTAAATAATCAAATTAAATTTATTGTAATTAATTTTATTTTTTCATTTCGTAGAAAATCATTTTTATACATAAAAATAATTTTTTATGAAAAACTAGTTTTATACGTAAAATGTATTTTTATTAAAATAAATTAAATTAATCTCTATTGTTGAATTCTTTAAATTAAATTTATATATTTTATATTCTATAAAAAAAATTAATATTCATTCAATATTATTCTAAGCATAATATAAGAATAAACAAATTTTTATGCTTAAAAATATATTATTCTAAAAAATGGTTTTCATATCATTTTTCGCTAATATTTTTAAAATTATTTTCTACCACATTTAGATATTTGAGAAGATAAAATTTATTCTATATTTTTAATTAGTAGGTTTCGTTTAGGAAAATATACACATTTTATTTTTGTTCAATATGAACAGTAAACATGGTAAAATTTATCAACTCGTTAAAGTTTAAATCAGGTTAATCATGGTTAAAAATAAGTGATAATTACATAATGTTTCGACCTGATTTTTATTCAATGAATAAATTTTAGTCATATCACTTTTTTCTTGAAATTTTTTTTATTAAATATTTTCAAAGAAAATGACTTATAAAATATTTAATGCAAAGAAAGATATACAGTGTCACTCTCTTAGTTTTAAATATCTCTTATGTGTTCACAAAATGAAAAAATAAAGTTATTAATGAATATAAATTTCTATTTTTATAATAATGAAACTTTTTTCCTAATGGAAATTTGTTTCAAATTTTTAGTGACTAAATAATCACTGTAAATTCTTAAGCAAGGCTAATACAGTATTTAATCACATAAAATAAATGATTTATGAAATATTAAAAAAGTTATAATTTATTTAAGTTATAGTGTTCCACAAATTTTCTAGATGAATATTCCATATTATTATTATGTTAACATATTAGAATCAAATTACAAGACTTTATTTATGTAATTTAAGTCAAACCATTTGAATAGTGTCAAAATTTAGATTAATGGTATTTTATCAAAATAGTATTTTATTTTTTTTCTCAAAAATTATAAAAAATAAATTGGTAAATTACAATAATATATGGTTTATAATTTCATCAATTTTAATTTATGGTTCAATAACTACCTTGTATGTAAAATTATTACCTTTTATTGGTGGAAATTGTTTTACCATGATTAATGTTAAAATATGTTAACAAAGGGGTTAAACAGAAAGATAAGGATTAAAAATTATTTAAGCCCATCAAAATTTTATTATATGATTGGATTTGAACCCCATACTAAATTAGTTTAAAATAACTTAATTTTGGAGGATTTTTTACTACATAATAACTTTATTATATTTTAATATTCTATGAAATTTAAAGAGTTCCCCTCCCTCATTTATAAATGGGAACCTCTCCTCTCACCACTTCACAATGAATTTATACCTCTATCTAGATATAACCCTATAAAATACTCTTTTCCACTCTTATATAAACATTATATAGGTGTTGGTATTCCCAAAATACCATCCCTAGTAAACATAAGAGGAGATATAAAGGAGTTCTTTCCAAGTAGAGGTTATCTTCTTAACTGATCTTTTTTCTTACTTCTTCTTTAACTTTTCTAAATCTAATGTATTTATCATAAAATAACAAATTTAGTGTACTAAATATAATGAAATTTTATTATGAATATATAATCACCATTATCCAATCTCTTACAAATCAAATAGAAAGTGAAAGTGAAACTCATGCGTACGTACAACTTACCATCTCCATGTAGTGATACAATTATTTTTCAACCACCATCTTCCATGAATTATTATTATTATGGATCTCATATTAATATATTATACTTATGAAATAATTATAGTTTTTTTCATTATAGTATTACATATACATTCTTACCATGAAATTATTTTTAAAACAGTAACATCATTCGAGCTTATTTGTGGACCACCACCTTCACGATGCGATGTAATTCTTTTCATTTATGTTTTACTTAGATATTAATAAGGTTATATTGAAATTATATAAATGATTTATATTATATAATAATGATTCTATAAAGGTGAATTATTATTTAATATTAATTTTTTCTAACCATCAAAAGGTGAAAACAACATTCATGCATACGTACAACATACCATCTCTATGAATGCTGTAATTTATTTTTCTATCTCTATATATTATGGATTACTATAAAAATATAGATAATGAATATATATGATACCTATATAATTATTAACATTATATAGATTATGTAACCAGGATAAATTTATAATTACTGAAACTTCCAATCCAAAATATACATGAAAAATGAAGCAGTTGTTACCCGGAATAATGATTTTAACAAAGAATTGTTAATAAAAAGGAGATAAGTGATTATAAGTAAATAATATATGATATGGTATATATGGGTATGATTCTATAATATATTTATAATATATATTATTTATTATGCAGGAGTTCCGAACACATATGGCAGAATTCATACCTGAGGTAAGGGTTCTTCATCTCAAATTGTCTTCTTTGGGAAATATGTTATGTTATACACATATATCCTTTTAGGATGTGTGTCAAATACCCCATTTGATATGTCATATAATTAATCAATTTATATTCACTGTATTTAATGTTTCACGTGAATTTATTTCTTTCATTTGGTTTATGATTCTAATGATACCAAAGTGGTAAGGGTTTTTTTCACAATTTCATCATTTTTATTGATTTTTTTATGTTTAAGTATCCCTTAGTTTAATTGTTTGATATTACTATTATAAAAACAATATAATTTATTCTCCTATAGTTATTCATTAAATTTTCATCTAATAGTTCCATTTTCTTATCTTTTTTACTTAATATTATTGATAAAAAAAATTAAAGAAAAGTTGACTTTGTTTTCCCCTTCAGTTGAAAACACTTTTTCTTTGATATCTATGATTTATAAAAAAAAAATCATGAATGTATTATATATACATAAAATAATTAATAAATACATTTTTAACCATGGTTTAATTTCTAAAAAATATTTTCAAATTAATATTCTTGTCATTTTCTAAAGAGGTACTATTTTTCCTTTCTAAAAAAGTGTGAAAGGATTTTTTTTACCTTATACAACATGAAAAAAAATTCCCACCATCATGGATACTCATTTAATTAAATCTTACTTTACATTTTTACAAAGATATTTCAAAGAATATATTTTACATAATATTTGGGAAATTTTTAGATTTTAAAGAAGTGATTTTAAATTAAAAAATAGTATTTATTTGTAGAAATATTCCAATGATTTTTTAAAGTATGTTCATCTATATTAACATTCATTGATTAATATTGAATTTTAGTGGGTATGTTCTATTTAGATTGAAACATACATATTACTTTAGATGTTTAATGACAATTTTTAGTCATTCGATAAATTATTAAAATTTCATATGCATGTTTTTTATTACAAGTGTGAATGTAGATTATGTTTCACCCATTTAATATTTTAAATACATTAGAATTATTATGTGATGGGAGGGGCCACTATATGCACTTAATTTATTATTAGGTCTCATGAGATAAATAATCTTTGGTATTTGGTTGTGTCTTAACCATTAATGTAATATTTCTTTGAAAGAGTCCTTGACAGTATGTTTACGATATTTTTCATTATGAATTCCATTTTTTTGAGATTGGTTATTGATATATATGTGATTATTGGATAATTTATGATATCCATGGATAGCTTTAAAGTTCATGTGATTATTTATATGTTATTTTATTATCATCATTTATTCCTTTCATTTTATTTTTTATCATCAAGTTACTGATTAAATAGAATGTGTTTTATGATATTTACCATTCCATATTAATTAAGCTTTATTTCCTAATTATAACTTCCATTATAAAAACCCTTACAAACTATATAAGATCACCATTATTTTTTTCCATTCTTATGGATATGAAGAAGAAATAATTGAATGATTTTACATATTAATTGCATTTAAATTCACTTTTCTATGTATTTTATATTTTCAAATGTTATGTGGGATTCAAATATATATCCAATATACCAAGGATACTAAAATCTATGTCTTTTGGGATGAAATTTTATATATCAAGTGATAATTTTATAATGTAACCATCAGTTATTGGATATTTGGGTCATGGTATTTACAATTTGTATTATAGAAATTTTAGTAGAAACTATTAGAGAAATATTTAGTAAAATATTGATTAGGAAACCTAACCCTATGGATGAATTTAAGGATATATCTAAGTATAGGAAAACATTATATAATTATATTAAGGTAGAGATGTTGATTTTTCCCATAAAATACATCTATGTGTAGATACTACAAGGGTATTTGGATCTAGAAAATCTATACCTAGAAATAATAACTCTTAAAAGGGTGCATTGTGATTTTATACAGTCATCACTTGGTATGTGGAAATGGGACATATTGCACACCATGTTTTACATTCCAAGGGGATACACTTCGGATGATTCAAATTTTCTTTATAAATCATTCTAAAGGATTTGAAAATATTTTTATGATTTTATAACGTTCCTAAATAAACCATGTTTATGATTATAAGATTGGATTTCCATAAAATTTTTAACTTATGTTAAGTATTTCACTAGTTTAGGGACTATACATTATGTTTCATAATGTTAACATAATATCTAGTGTATTACATTATTTAGAAATGGTTTATAGTGATAGAAATGGGAACCATATCAATGAACATAATCCTTATAGTGATTTACCACATTGGAAATATAATAATGCTAGAGTGGGATTTGGAGCTACAATTGAATAAATTATAACCATATTATGGAGGCTGACTCATGTTATGATGAATAACCAAGCCTATATGGAGCAACCTACAGTCTACAACACACTGTATCAATGTTTGACCTCTTCATGAGTCATAAAATATCATCATTTAATGGGAATACAAATACATTTGTAGCTTATCAATGGATATTTTCCTTATATAGGATAATTGTTTCTTAAGGATGTAATTAAAAAGAGAAGGTTTTCATGGAAGTTGACTTCTAGTTTTTTTAGTAAGGTATTTTAGTTTTTTATTTCTACCTTGGTTGTATCATTATTGTTTTTTTCTTTTTTACTTTGACATGTTTCTTTTCTAGTTATATTTCTCTTTATATTCATATATTTTTTTATTGGGAAAATCATTCTCAATGGTTGTCTTTGGATTCCAAGGTGCTAGTTGTTAGATTTTGGAGATTGTAAACTCCCTTGGTTTCATTTCATGGTTCCTTTTGGGGCCTAGGATGATTTTTTTACTAATCATGTTCTGAAAATTTGGTATCAAATAACATAAATCCACTAGATTCATTATCTTGGTATGATTGGTAGAGAGGAGATAGGATTTTTAGGACAAAAGGAGTATTTTGGGATTCAGTTTATATCTAGATCCAATTATGATAAGCCTTAAGTACCATGAGGATATTATTGTTTGTGTCTCCTATATTAGTATTTGATCTAGATTTCAATTTCTTCTTGTTTTCTTTAAGTTTAAACTGATATTGTTTCTTTTTCATGATCATTTAATTTGGTTTTTAGTATTTATAATATTTTCTTTGAGACGTCTTACAAGGGTAACTTTATAGGGTATAATGGGAAATTATCCTCAAGGTAATCCTCCTCATTTCTAAAGTATCCTAGAGGATATCATGTAGAAATTTTATTCTATAGACTATAATATGTCGCTTTCTCATAAATAATCTGCAAAACCATGAGCTGGATGAGACAATGGTTGATCAGATGAGTTCACCCACATGAATCCCAAGTGGTGGAGGAATGTATGGAAAAACAATCTGGTATTTGGATTCCTTGAGGTAATTAAATCTATCAATGTGATGTGAATTATCTTTAAGCTCGAGGAACCTATAAAATAGTAGTGGGGGAATATGGTTACTAAGAATCATCATGTGGTATTATAGTATAAAGAGTTCAATAATGCTTTAATTTATTAGTTCATCCTATAATCCTTTATGATGGAAAAGTATATGGAGTTTATCTATATTCTATTGGGGGAGTTTCTAGTGATAGTGTACACTAACTATTTCACTATGTTGTTTTTTTCCTGATTTGTTGATGAATAATAATATGAAATTTTATAAATACCTACAAGGATTGGGAACTAATATTCAGTTATAGGTATATATGATAAAGCTCACCACCTATGCTAAAGTGGTCACTGGGGATATAATGGAAAAACTGATATGGTAGGAAATAATATCTTATTTGTGTCTTCCCTTTCACCCAGTGGAAATTTCAGTCAAACACAAGGGATTAAGAGGAAGATTCATGATAGTTGCAAGGGTGGTGGTGGTAGTTCTTAGTAGAAATATTCCTATACTTCATCCTTTGTGGACAATATTTTATGCTTGAATTGGTACCAATGTGTCATCATAGGGAACACCAGATGATTCTTCCTTAAACCTCTATATAACTGTAGTGCAGGTGTTCATTGAGGTCATCTGTAGATATTCTTCCAAAATATGTCTATGAAATGTTATCGTAAGGGATCATCACATCTAAAATCCTTTGTAGCTCTGTCAAATGCTTCAAATACAATTGGGATCTAGCGATATACCTCTTTATTGAAGCATCTTCACATAGAAGATGAGTTGTTAATAGAAGCTAATTTTTTTCAACTATAGTGAGAAGTACTTTTTTCAAAAAAAAATTTGAGAAAGAATAGCATAGATGCTCTAAAATTGAAAAATCAAGGAGTTACACAATTTGAAAGGAGGGTATTTTACATTTATCACAAATCAGAAAATGCATTAAGTCACTAGGCACCGTGGGAAGTCGCATGCATTGTTCTTACGAGATAACCTTATTTGCAAGGCCATCCACAAGATAGTTCCCTTCCCTGAACGTGTGCGTGACAATGTAGTTTATATTGGAAAGTTTTTCCAGGCAGTTGACCCATTTACCAGTTAATTTTCATGAGAGATGATGTTGGCTTGTCCAAATCTCTTGAACAGTCACCTCTGAATCACGCTCGAACCAAATATTGTTCCAATTATTTTGATGGACCATATCAACTGCTCTAATTAGCGCCATCATTTCAGCTTCCAAAGTAGTGGCCTATCCACAGGGGTCAGAACAACACTCCACTGCATCCCCCTGATAGTCCCTGAAAATAATCCCAAAACTTGACGGTCCCAGATTCCCCCTGGAGGCCCCATCCATATTGCATTTGATCCATACCTTAAATGGAGAGGACCATGAAACCCCTATTGTTCCCCTTGTTTTAGGGAAAGATCTTTCAACCTTCAATCTTCTTAGAATCATGAGGTCCCTCGCCGAATTGCAGCAATGGTCACTGACCCGCTTACTGGCCATTCTGATTTCTGCTGCAATATCTTCCAGCACAAAGGCTTCATGGTATTTCTCCCTTTGATTCACAATGTTGTTGCATGCTTTCCAAATCAAGTGAATCACTTCAGTGTAAGAAATCCGAAAAAGAGTTTTGAGCTACTTGGATTGTTGTATATTAAACAGCGTCTACAAGAAATCCATAACTGAGGAAGCGCTTGGAGGATGAAGCTTGAATGTTTTTAGAACAGATTTCCATAATTAAGAATCCATATTACATGATAGAAATAAATGATCAACATCCTCATGATGCTGATGACAGAAAGCACATCACGAACAAAGATAACCCCCCTTCCTTTGGATAGCTTCATCCACTGGAATTCTGCTATGAAAAAGCCTCCAAAGCAGTGTAAATCTAGATGGACGCAGCCATGTTTTGTTCAAGTCACCAATCCATTTGTCCTCTCCCGACATTAGATGCTTATAAAAGGATTTTGAATCCAGTGCACCATTCGACGAGCCCTCCTATAGCAGCATGTCCTCTTGACTAATAAAATCATAGTCATTGATAATGGATATAACCTCTTCAGGAAGGTCCTCAATATGCTCCAACTGATTTTTGATGGAATCATTGTGTTCAATCTGCTATTACTCAACATTTACATGCTCAATAAGTGGGATGCCAGCCAAGTTAGCAGTCCAAAATTGAAGTGCAGAATTTCTGCTTACCACCCATCAAGAACGCTGCATAATGATGTGAAAAACTGAATTCAATCCATTCCAAATTGAAGAGTCAAGATATCACTATTTTCCTATGATGAATCTTGAAAAAATTCTACTTCTTAAAAAATACAGAGAAGAATATTTTTTATGAACCAGGTGCCAAAGAAATTTGTCCTGCAATGCTTGGTTGAAGCAGAAAATATTCTTGATACCGAGCCCTCCTTGTCTGATAGGCATGCAACATTTCATCCATTTAATAGTGATAAGTTTCCTTTCTGACACATTTCTTCTCCAAACAAAGTTCATCATCATTGTATTAAGAGTTTTTAAAATAGAGGTCGACATCATATAAAACATGCAGGGGTACACCAGTTGTGAAATGACAATATGTCTGACAAGACACACATGTCCATCCATGGAAAGAGACTTCCCCTTCCAAGAAGAAAGGATTTTTCTCACTTTAGTGAGGATCTGTGAGAAATGTGATGCTCTTGGTTTCCCCAAAAAAATTGGGACTCCAAGATAAAAAAATGGGAGAGATCCTTCCCTAAGTCCAAGCATGTTAAGTAGTTGATGCTTATGAGCCACTGGAAATATTTTTCAAAAAAAGATGAATGACTTTCCCAATTAATTTTTTAACCAGAGACACTCTCATAATGCTAGAGAGCTTTCTTAAGATTATTCAAGTTTCTCCTATCACCCAGAGTGAAAACCACAATATCATCAGCAAAAAGCAGTTGGTAAGGGGAAAAAATACCTCTATCTACTCTCACCGTAGTGAGCTCCAACTTTTCCACCATATCGATGAGGAGCCTACTCAGATAATCTTCAGCAAGTGCAAAAATAATGGCAGAGAGGGGGTCTCCCTGGCGCACGCCACTTGAACAAGTGAAGTATCCCTCTGGCGACCCATTGATCAAAATGGTAATTATTACCGACTCCATTAGCTTTGGAATCCATTGAACAAACACTGCACTGAATCCAAATCAGTGAAGAACTTTCTTAATGAATCCCTATTCCATCGTGTCAAAAGCCTTTCATATATCAAGCTTCAAATCCACATTTCCTTCCCTTGATGTTTTCCTGAGAAGATTAAAGCACTCTGAAGCATTGAGCAGGTAATATTGAATGTTTCTTCCTTTAACAAAACCAAACTGATTCCATGAGATGATTGTCTCACTAACATGACTAAGCCTGGAGGCAATATGCTTTGTGATAATCTTATGAATAGTTTTAACTAGCACAAATGGTCTGAATAGTGTTAACCATATTCGTTTGATATGGGTGCCTCAAAATAGTTTATATCAACTCATTTTTTTGATGTTATAAGACATATGATGGAGATCATGTTCTTTTTTATATATCTAGAGATTCCTCTTAAAAAGAAAGAAAGAAAGAGTTGGGTTTTCATTTTCCTTTGGGTTTTTTTTAATATTTGAAGTGGAATTAGTCTTGGATTTTCTAGTTCTTGATCAGGATATTTTTTATTCCAATATAAGGATGGATTGTTAGGTTACTCAAAAATATAATATTTATTATTATCATTGGCCTATTTCATTATCTACTACTGATGGGAGATCCTAGGTGTTTCTAGAAGTGTGGGATCTTTGGTTTAGTCATGCTGGATCTTCCTATACAGATATATGGAGTCTTTTGTCTATTTTTTTAGTAGAACCAATGATGTGTCTTCTCTTGATAATCCTACTTTGGTTGTTTATTATTTTCCTAAGCATTTTTTATTATTTTCTTTTGTCTTCTTCCAAATATAGAGGTATAGTTCTGAATTGATCTAGTTCCTAGTATGTAGATTATTTATATACCCTCTTATCATAAGGTATATACTGATTTAAAATCCCTAGAAATATTGTTAGATAGCCTATTGTAGAGGGTATTTTTCACTCTATTGTTTCACCATGGGAGTTCCCCATTCTCTATGAAAAAATTATGATTTTTTTATTCACCTCTATGTAGACTATTTAATGTTTAAATTAATAACATTTAATAATAAATATAATTTTCATAATATTGATAACATGTTTGATTAGTTAAAGTAGAATAAGTGTTTTTCAAAAAACTATCTTCAGTTGGGTTATCATACACTCAGTTATATGGAATGAGAGTTATAGAAGACTACCCTAAAGAGTTGGTATGCCATTATGAATATATTAAACTATTTTTTCCTAAATAATTCCCCTATAGTGTTTATATATTTGATTAACTAAATATTCCATCAGTATCTCGATACAATTTTTATTGTATTCATGGATGATATCCATTTCTATTTGATATCTGATATCGAGAATGAGCATCATCTAAATTTTTTTTGGAAATATTAATGAGTCACCTCTTTTATGTGAAGTTATAAAAATATAACTTCTTGATTAAAGTGGTGAAGTTCTTACGGAATGAGATTTTTAAACATGGCTTATTAGTT
Source organism: Viscum album (assembly GCA_963277665.1). Taxonomy (NCBI): domain Eukaryota; kingdom Viridiplantae; phylum Streptophyta; class Magnoliopsida; order Santalales; family Viscaceae; genus Viscum; species Viscum album. The sequence continues at coordinate 1,702,230,424 of OY728143.1, read as the reverse complement.
GATCCTAAAAAGGTGAAACTCTTTTTATCCTCATAAGAACCATGAAACATATTTGGGATGCATAGATTTCATAGGCCTATCTATATATTATTAATGATTTTTTATGTATTTCATAATGATAGTATCATAAATTATTTCTATTATAATTAATATGGTGAAAATATATTGGGATTCAAAATTTCAAGAATCATTTGATGAATTTAAATGGTGTCTGGAATCAGAAACTATACTAGTCTTTCCAGACCTCGGTAATGCTTCTAGATTTGGTATGGGAAGTGTTATTATATAGTATGATCATGTGGTGGAATATGGATCACATAAACTTAATCTATATGAGAAGAATTACCCCAACCATGACTTAGATATCATTATTATTAGGCATATTCTCAAGTATTTGTGACATTATCTTCTTGTGGAGAGGTTAATAATAATTTGTGACCATGGGAGCATGAGAAATACATTTTTTTATGTGGAATGGATCCTCAGGTAGAGATGATGGTTTAAGTACCTACAAAAATTTTACATTGACACCACCAACACCCCAAGGATGTGAAATTTCATTTATAATAATTTTAATAGGAATTTCTCTTATTAGGAAATCTTGTAAGAAAAAGATGAGTGGAACCTTATGCAATTTTTTTCTAAGTTTCATCTGGATGAAAAAGAGGATTATTGTGGTATTATTCTATCCAGTTTTTAGTTATTATAATTTATATATGATTATAATATATTGTACCAAAATAAGGATGATGAGTTATGTGGAATCAGGAAATCCTTATATGGTGGGGAGACCATTCTTTGTTGGTTTCTTCCCTGTGAGGATGTTCTTTTCTTTAGGAGTTAGTTTTTCTACCCTTTAACAGTCCATAATTCTATGTTTCATGATTTTCTTGGTACTTAATGGAATTTTAATCTTGGAACTATTAAGATGTATTATGACATGCGCCAATGTTTCTTGTGGACAGGTATGAAGGACAACATTTATGATTATTTGTCTCTATATTACACATTCTATCAGATTAAACCAGATCACCTAAAGCCTTATGGATTTATTTATCCCTTTTCAGTTTTGGTATTGAAATGAGACAAGGTGTCCATGTAATATATAGTTATATTAAAATAGACTCTCTAAGGAGTGAATTATATCTGGTTGGTTGTTGATCGGTTGAAAAAATCAGCTAATTTCATTCTGATTAGGGACACTACTATGGTAAATGATTTGGTCATAATATATGTTTAGGATGTTAGGAGGTTTAATGGGGTCCCCCCTACCATTTTATTTGATAGGTATCCTTTGTTTACCTATAGGTTCTAGAAATTTATCTATGAGAAAAACAGTTGATTGCATCATATTGATCATAGATTACTATCCATATATAGATGTATAGATGAAGGTTCTATTTAGTTTCTTAAGGATATTCTACATTCTTATGTCATGGATTTCATTGGATATTTGGGTATCCATTTGGGACTAGATGATTTTTTGTATAATAATTGTTACCTATCATTAATAATAATAGATCATTTTGATTATTTTTATGGTTTCTCATGCAATTCACCTCATTATTTGTTTTAGGTGGGTGAGACCTCTCTCATGGGACAGACTCTTATTCTGGATATGTAAGTAAGGATCTATGATATATTTTGAGGCATGGGTATAGGAAATAGTTTATAGAAATCATATAATGATCATCGAATCTATAATTTTTAGTTTTACATTGGTGACAGTGTTGGTCCTAAGTTTTTTTGGGATTAAATGAGTTTATAATCAAATCGATAAAGTCGAAAAATTGATAAAGTACGCACACTACAAATCATCTACCTTATAACCTCATAAAACCACTACTATGTGGACCATCACAACACATGGTGTCCCTGTAAATGAAGAATCATTTTGTGGTGGAGGGGTGAGATGGTTTTAACTGGACAACTATTTTTGGGGGAAATGGTTATCTCCACACATTATAATTATTGCGTATAATCAACTAGAAGAGAGATCCCTTTTGAGGATATGAATATGGTGAGAGTTTTTGATAGTTTAATACAAGAGACTGCTCCAAATTCAGTAAGAAAATCATTTACTACATAATAAAAAAATGTAAAGGGAGAAATCACAAAGGGGGACTCGTCTAATAGCTCCCCAATCTGCAAAGTCCCCAATGGACTAGCATATTCATCCACAAGAAAAAGGAATCATTTTTTCATCTATAGAGGAATGAAATGGAATCCGCTTTCACAAAAAATACTCATTTTTGATTCCACATCCCATATAAAAAATTCCAGTATATGGAATGTTGTATCTTACGGTATTTAGCCTTCCCTATCTCCTAGTATAGAGTTTGGCCTCTGTGTAACCACTTCACAGACAGTAAATACCATCACTTAAACCCCTCATGGGTTGAAAATGGTGAAATTAATACCTCCTTGAGAACCTTCAAATCCTCTGGACCATTTCAATAAATGTGTCTCTTTTTTATCATTCATTCCAATGGTAAATGGTACCCCCCAAATAATTTAACCTTGCTAGGAATTAGGGTCCTCCACCTTTCAAGCATGCATTCAAATGTTAATGAAGATCCCAAACTTAGGGATAGTGGAATTGTGTCCAATAGTGTTGTCATTCCCCATACGCTATTGGAAATATAAGGAGAATTGAGTTTTATCCATATAGATACATTTTCCTCAACCTAGGGGTTTGAAAGTAATAGAGTAGATGGGCATACCAATCCCTTGTCTCTCTTATGACTTCCCATCTATGGCCTCACACTCATCCATTGGAAAATGAGGAGTAAATATTTGCTTAGGGAATCCCTCATAGAGTAATACCCTAGCCTTTTTATAGTAAATTTCCTTCTAGGGTCTTAGAAAAAAATGATTAGGAAAAATGTCTAATATTCTAGGTCCACTTGTTTCTCACACTAAGAATATCTCAAGTAAGCTTAGAGGTTAGTGGGAATCATATCATTTTCAAAATTTGAAGTTCTCCAATTTGGGCCTCCTACTAGGTGTAATCCCTAATAATCTGAACTATATGGTATTTGACTCTTTTATTCACAAGATAAGTAGGAATCCCCCATAAGGTATAAACCCAACACTTTCAAACCAATGCCATCCTTGTTAGGTCATATTACTAGTAAAATCAAACCCCCAACCTAGAAGGCCATATTTTTTGGGTTTTACTTATTTTATTCTCATTAGACCAAATTTCTGATGTATCTCACCTCGATATAGAGCCATATCCTCTACCATATCAATCATAAAGGGTCATTTTAACATAAGTTTCATACCACACTTTGGCAAGGAACTTTTCACCTAAAATTCCTTATTTCATGACATTAAACTGCAAGGTATGATCTTTAAACATGACCATAAATGGTATGATGTGTCCCATTAAGTGGAACCAAACTACGTGGGTTTCGATTCCTTTCACAAGGATACATAAGAAACCCCACTTATGGGCATGTTCCTAATATTAAAACCACAATAGTCTCCCTTTGTGATATTAAATTATTGAGCACCTAGCTATAGGACATAAAAAACATCATCCTAAAATAATAAGAATGTCAATATGGAGATCCTTAGATACATACATATGGTTATATCAATAATGAACCTCTGATACATATATATGGTTACTCTATCATGTATACATAATTGATTTCGAAGATTAAGGGTGACCTTTTTTGAGTATTTATAAAGGATTAATGAGAATGACTTAAATCTATAATAGAGGCCTCGATTAGGAAATAATTACCACCAAAAGGGTGTGATGAGCCCGAACCCCCATCCCCTCAACCATCGCAACCCCCAAGTATCTTTGGGTGTAAAGTTCCAATGACCATCTACCATTGGAAAGTTTTTTTGTGACATAAAAAGGATAAGAAATTCATTGGGTGCTTCTAAAATTAAATGGTGAAACTAGGTTGAAGCTCATAAGAATGTCATTCAACACAAACATTCTCCTCCCCCTATTTTATTAGGAAATAAAAAAATTTGAACCCAACACTAATCCTTCATTTAACACAAAAAAATGTTAAGGATATAAAGTTGTGTAACCCAAATTTCTATCCATTTAACTACATGTATTCATACGATGTGAAATTGAGTGTAAGATGTATCATTCTATAAAAATTATTAGCTTGAATATTGTTGCTTGTGATGCTACCTTGAAAAATCCCTTTGCTTAGGCATGTTTACTCAAAGTAGGAACATTCATCAGAACTCCCTTTGATCCAAATATGGAATCTTTCCATCCAAGGAAGACTTATGTGTCATCAAAAACATGTTTTGGTTCTTTACCATGTCCAAGGATGCTATCACACACGATATACCTTCAGTTCCAGGTGACTAGATCATTATTTAAAGAGTAACATCTCAATAGTATGACCCCAAGATTGGAAGGTGTGAAAGAAGACATCCAAGACATAAAAACCTACTAACCATATATTCAATAATGGATTGGGAAAATAGATATACATTTCTTTCCATCATTTCAAATAATTTTGAGTTCTTATCTACAAAATATATAAAAAAAATCCCTATCGTATCTAAGGGAGGTAGATCAAGTGGACAAAAAATGGAATCATCACCTTGGTACTGGAGATCCCTAGAATACCTCCCATGATTTGACAAATAAATGATAATTATTCCCATTATATCCAAATATGTCACCCACCTAATCTTAAAAATAAGGAAGTGGAATATATATATCCCTACTGATATTTTACAAACCCGGAAAGATATAACAATACTAGCGGTGGTAATAAAGGGGATAACACAAAACCCCACCCCCACATTTTGGGTATCACATAAACACAATAAGGATTATACTCTAGAGTAGACAAAAAATATGATTCTATTCTAGGTGGTTCATTAGAATATTCTCTTGATAAATGGATTATTTTATCGGGCACATAAACCCATTCAAACTGGATATTAATAATCTATTTTGAAAAAAATTTCAACGAATACATTTATCCCTTCTAAAAATGTGATGACCCATTGATATATACTGGTAGTTACATGGGTGTTTATCTAGAAATATCCCATAAATAAATGTCATCATCACTAGTAAGTGACTCTAGTCACCCAATAGAATATAAACATGAAGAAGTCTCATCTAAGGTGGTCGATACACTACTACAAAAACGGGCTTTATCAGCGCTCAAAATGGGATTTAACAACACTAAAAAATCATTGTAAAGCTCAGTGCTAATAAAGGGGGTCCCCTTTATCAGTGCTAAAAACATGTTGATAAAGGGATACTTTATCCGTGATAAAAAGGTTCTGATGAAGGACTCCTTTATCAGCGCTAAAAAAGAGCTGATAAATGTGTTTTTTATCATCACTCTTTTAGCACGGATAAACTTTTCCTTTATCAGTGCTTTTTTAGCACTGATAAAGGTGTCATTTATCAGCGCTTTTTTAGTTCTGATAAATGCCATGTATGCTGCAACAAAAAATTTTATAGCATCACACCCAAACAACACCTTCAAAAAATTCAGCATCTCAACGAGTATACCCATACAAAATTAACACATAATTTATAAGTTAATTACACCAAGTATACTCATACAACAAGTATACCCATAAACCATTCACACATAATTTATAAGTTAATTAAATACATAAAGTATTAAATTCAGAATTCAGGGGGTTGGGGTTGTTCATGGGGTTTGGGGTGGCTGTCCAAGGGGGGGTAGGGGTGTCTGGGGGGATGGGGGTGTCCGGGGGGATAGGGGTGTCCAGGGGGGTGGAGGAAGTCCTTGAGGTTGGTGTCCATCCAAGGGGGGAGGGGTGGTGTCCAATGGGTGGGGGCTGTCCATGAGGGTGGGGGTGTCCAGGGGGTGGGGGTGTCTAGGTGCTGGGGTGGTGTCTAAGAGGGGGGGGGGGTCTAGGTCGGAGGTATCTAGGGGGTGGGGGATGTCTTGGGGGGGCTGTCAAGGGGGTGTCCAGGGGGTGGGCTGGTGTTCAGGGTGTCGGGGGGGGGGGGGGGGGGGGGGGGCTTTCCAAGGGTGGGGGTGTCTGGGGGTGGGGTGGTGTCCAGGGGGGTGGGGGCGGTCCAAGGGGGTGGTGGGGCTGTCCAACGGGGGTGGGGTGGGGTCCAAGAGGGTGGGGGTGGTCATCCATGGGTGGGGGGTGTCCAGGGGTTGGGGGTGTCCAGGTGGTGGGGTGGTGTATAGGAGGGGTGGGGGTGTCTTCCAAGGGGTTGTTGGGTGTCCAGGGGGTGGGGGTGTCCGAGGGGGGGTCGGGGGGGGGTTGTCTAGGGTGGGGGGAAATACATGGGGGTGTCCAGGGGGTGGGGGTGTCCAGAGGCTCGGGGGACCTTCCAGGGGGTGGGGGTGTCCAGAGGGGTGGGGTGTCCATGGGGTGGGGTAGTTTCTAGGGGGTGGGGGCTATCCAGGGGGTGGTGGGGCTATCCAAGGGCGTTGGGTGGTTCACAAGGGGGTGGGGGTGGCTGTCCATGGGGGTGGGGGTGTCCAGGGGGTGGGGGAGGTGTCCAAGTGGTGGGGTAGTGTCTAGGGGTGTGGGTGCATCCAGGGGTAGGGGAATCTAGGGGGTTGGGGGCCATCCATGGATCGTTATTCTAAAGGATAAAAACAATCCAAATGCATTTGGTTAGACTTTAGTAGGTCAGTTGTTGTTTTCACTTAAAATTATGTCCATTTTAAACAAAAGAGAGACACTTTGAGTGATACCGGCCACATCGTGCCTCGGATTGAGGCGGGGTTGACTCGTACACATCACCAATGCACCTAAAGGATCATTCTCCTAAAGTATCAACACAATTCTGAATGTGTTTGGTCAAATTTTCTTAGGTCAGCTGTTGTTTTCACTTAAAATTCTGTCCATTTTAAACTAAATAGAGACACTTTGAGTGATATCATCCACACCATGCCTTGTATTGAGGCAAGGTTGACTTGAAAATGTCAAAAATGACCTATTGATCATTATCCTAAAGTATCAACATAATCTGAATGCGTTTGGTTGGATTTCCGTAGGTCAGTTGTTGTTTTCACTTAAAATTTTGTCCATTTTAAGCAAAGGAGATACACTTTTAGTGATACCGGCAAAACCGTTCCACGGATTGAGGCAGGGTTGACTCATACACATTAGTAACACACCCAATTGATTGTTATTTTAAAGCATAAACATAATCTGAATGCATTTGGTCGGATTTCCGTAGGTCAGTTGTTGTTTTCACTTAAAATTATGTCCATTTTAAACAAAAGAGAGACACTTTGAGTGATATCAGACACACCGTGCCTTAGATTGAGGAGGGGTTGACTCATACACATCACAAGTTACTCATGTATAATTATCCTAAAGGATCAATACAATCTGAATGCATTTGGTTAGATTTTCGTAGGTCAGTTGTTGTTTTCACTTAAAATTTTGTCCATTTTAAACAAAATAGAGAAACTTTGAGTGATACCGACCAGACCATGCCTCTAATTGAGGCAGGTTTGACTCATAAACATCACCAAATCACCCAAAGGATTTTTCTCCTAAATTATCAACACAATCCGAATGCATTTGGTTAGATTTCCTTAGGACATTTTTTGTTTTCACTTAAAATGTTGTCCATTTTAAATAAAAGAGAGACACTTTGAGTGATACCGGCCACATCATGCCTCGGATTGATGAAGGGTTGACTAGTACACATTAGAAATGACCCATGGATATTTCTCCTAAAGGATCAAAATAATCCTAATGCGTTTGGTCAGATTTTCGTAGGTCAGTTGTTGTTTTCACTTACAATTCTGTCTATTTTAAACAAAAGAGAGACACTTTGAGTGATACCGGCCACACCATGTCATGGATTGAGGTAGGGTTGACTTTTACACATCAAAAATGACCCATAGATCGTTCTCCTAAAGGATAAACACAATCTGAATGCATTTTGCCGGATTTCTATAGGTCAGTTGTTGTTTCCACTTAAAATTCTGTCCATTTTAAACAAAAGAGAGCCACTTTGGGTGATACCGAACACACCATGCCATAGATTGAGGAGTGGTTTACTCGTACACATCACCGACTCACCCAAAGTATCGTTCTCCTAAAGTATCAACACAATCCGAATGTGTTTGGTCAGATTTCAGTAGGTGAGTTGTTGTTTTCACTTACAATTATGTCCATTTTAAACAAAAGAGAGACACTTTGAGTGATACCGGAAACACCGTGCCTCAGATTGAGTCGGGTTTTACTTTTACACGTCACAAATGACCCATGTATGATTATCCTAAAGGATCAAAATAATCGTAATGTGTTTGGTCAGATTTCCGTAGGTCAGTTGTTGTTTTCACTTAAATTGTTTTCCATTTTAAACAAAAGAGAGACACCTTGAGTGATACTGATAACACCGTGCCATGGATTGAGGAGAGGGGTTCTCTTACACATCACCAAAGCACCCATGGATTATTCTCCTAAATGATCAACACAATCCAAATCTGTTTGGTCATATTTCCATAGGTTAGTTGTAGTTTTCACTTAAAATTCTGTCCATTTTAAACAAAAGAGAGACACTTTGAGTGTTTCATAATTCCTGCATGTTTCTAGTGCATTTCATCTGTTAAAATGCTAAAATGAATCATTGGATAAAGGTTTTTTTATTTAATAAAAACTAAAATTTTCCTACGAACAATTACATACAACAATGTTTCATCTTTTGATCCCCTTAACCCCTCTCAAAAATTACTGCCAATTGTACACGTCCCCAAGTCAGATCTTCATGTTATTTGTGTGAAATCTACCATCAGGTATGCAACCCACTCATTTCTAAACAAATATATATCCTCTTGTGATTATGAGTCTTTTTGGAAGTCAGAGTAGTACTGCAAAATATAAAAATAAAGAATTAATAAATAAATTAAATGAAATTGTATTTGTTTTTGAAAATACCTCTTTAGGGATGCTAGTTTGTTGATGAAAAACGATCTCCTTAATAAATTTACAAAAATAATCACCATAATCATTATCGTTTGTTTTTTTGGACACTGTAAAAAATTTGATCATTAGGAGAATAAGTAACTTGTGTTGATATGTGTTTGGATAGTAAAATTTTATTATATATACCCTGATATTTGTCAAGATGTAGTACATGCTCACCTCCTTATGCTTAGCCCCTATCCTCATTCAATTTTTTAGACGATAATGATACACCACCCTATCATAACATAATCCTCATTAAAAGATAATATAAATTATATCACTTGATGTTTAGACCTAAAACGTAGGATGTAGTGTTTTATAGATTCACAAACTTCATCATATGTGGTCAATTTGTTGCATATCCTTGCTTTGGTTCTAGAAAATAAATCATTGGAGTATCCAATTTCACCGTAATTATCATCCAATGTTGCCTAAAACATAAAAAGGAATAAGTAATAAAATAAATGAAAATATAATTGATGTGCTTTAATCTTAGAGTTTTACCCCTGCATGGTTGGTATTTGGAAGAGTCTGTCATCTGTAATCTTGCTTTCAAATGTTTTCAGCAAGTCATTCACTATTTCATCTTTTTTTTATGGCTCCAATTTCATTAGATGTGTTGATGTGGTATGAGGACTAACGAGTCTGAATTTTGTCTCATGGGAAAATTCCTTCAACTATTTTTCAAATATACGTTTTTCAACAATATAAAATACATTTAGTCATAATTTTCACATTAGATCATCTTTTAGAAAATCAATTCATGAAAACATAACTCATATATATATTTACAACTGTGATGCCTAGCCAACTGTTTTCAAGGATCTCATTTACATTTTCAGCAGCAATGAAATGTTGAATTTCCTCTCCATATATATTCTTTTTGAAAACCACTATATGACTACTACCACCTCTTAGCTTCATATCCACATGAGTCTTCAATGCTAGTAAATTTGGATAGAGAACAGGTGGTGTTATTGTGCTTTCATTAGCTCTTTGGGATTGTTTGGTCGATCCTTTAGATGGTTTTGAGCCGACGTTTGTCACCCCCTTCCTCTCTGTCTATAATAACATTCATTGTTTCAGACCCTCTTTTCATTAATTTCTAAAGGTTGAGCTTGAAAAAAAAAGGAAATAAATACCTCTTTTGTCCCCATGTACTCTTACAAGTTGTGATGGTCATGCAAAAATATCCCAATAGCCTTTTCGACTGTATGAATATCATCATCATCAAGTGGAATAGGTAGCTCTACATTTGGATCATGACCTACAGTATTTGTCACTTTCAAATGATATTTCGGAAGTGGTCTATTATGAAACTTGTCATTTGGGATGTTGAACATTGTATCCCTCGCTACAAGGTGATTGGTGGGTGTTGACAGATATAAATAACAGTCATTTTTACCCTATAGAAGATCAGTATAGAAAAATTATCATTGTTTTTTTGATTCACATTTCATGGGAACAATTATTAGAATATTGATTACCACAGCTAAGACAGCTCTTTAAGGGGAATGGCTCACCTCAAATCTTGTAGGGGGTAGGGCGGGATCTTCATGTACTGGTTGTTCCTGAGTTGTGTCTTCTCCTTGATTCCCACCCATAAAAGTTGATAGCAAGTTTACTGCCATTGAAATTGTTCTTCAAGAGTTTCTAGTCTTTCACTAATTTGTTTCAATTTTTCATCTCTACCATCTGTTTCTTTTTTTCTCAAAATATACACAGCGTGTCACCCCAAACTCTGCACCTCTAACACGACCGTATTATTCTGGCTCTTTCAAAGTAGTTGATAGTAGGTCTACATCCACTACAAGAGTAGTTGATACCTGCGACTGTCAAATATAGGAAAATAACTAATTATTTTTATGTAATAGCAATTTAAAACAAATCGTTTTATCGTTATGTTATACTTACACATATTTCCCACACTTTTTGTGTGTTTTCATCTATTGTCTTCCCTTCCATATTCACATGTGCCTCCTTCCATAGCACATGACGTGGGATAAAAGTGTCTTTGGTTTTAGACTCATAAATCTACATATAAATATAGAAAGATAATTATGATGTTGTTTATTGAAACCTAACAATATTAATGTAATATTAAAATACATACCATTTTCTTTTCTAGTGAAGTGTAACCCATCCTTGCTTTACGATAGGGGTATGTTGGTTTTGATGCATGTTCCTTATTTTTAGTACTGAGTCTTTATTTTGTAAATGAAATATTGACAATCAAAGTGATGAATACACATATCCTCAAACAACGTATTATCACCCAAAATGTACCTGAAACTTCTCATCCCCACAGCGGCCAATAAATGCATCCCATGCTTCATGGGATATCAGGTGAGCGTAGACAATGGGTGGGTGTGGGTTTCTTTTACCTTTGGAATCTTTTAGGTGAAATTTTGTTAAAATAGTGAGAAAACCTTGATGAATCCTTCCAAAAAGCCTTAGTACATAATTCTTGTGTGAATAATCTACTATAAATTTACTCTGTAAGAGATTGAGAAGAGTAAGACACTATTTAATTATTTTATTTTCTATTAAATTAAAGAAATAATATCATAATGTTACCATAATTTCTTCCCATATCACAACCTTCAGCCTGTACACAACATGGTGCCAATAATATATATCAATCGGCACACATTGCTGAGTGACAAATCCAATGTAACTACTAAAAATAACTTTGTTGGGATTCACATGTTGGACTTGTCCATTCCATTTGACATCAAATTTGATGCCTTTTCTTTTCGCCTTAAGAACTTTGGCTAACATTGTCAAACTACGATGCACCTGTGTTTTCTGCAACGTCAGTCCTTCATCCCCGACCATTTCATCGATATCAACATCATCTATATGTTCATCTAAAATGGTATCAACAAAATGAGCTGATGGTTTTTGGACCTCAACACTAGAAGTAGCAACAGGTTCAGAAACTTGTTGTTGCTCTGCACTGTGAGCAGCTGCAGTAGGAGCAGCAACAGCTTGAGAGACTTGTTCATCCTCAAGGTTAGGAGAACTAGAACATGCAGAAGTCATTATCTGAAAAAGTGGTTGTGCAGTTAATTTAGATTACATAAATTTCGTAATGATAAGATAATAACATGATATTATAATATCTATATTACAAACAAAATATAACCTATTTATTGAACTCTCTTTCTTTTTTTCAAAGGCTGAAGGGATTTAACACCTCTATTAATTATCAAAATCACTTTATTGTGGTCTCCTCTAACATAAAAAACATAATATACACTAGGACCACTGTGAAACTATTGCGACGTACCACTGAAAGGATTGCCCTCCACTGAATTTTCATTAAACCCTTCAGTAGTTTTGGAAGATAACAGAACAATCGACCACTTTTAGTTTGCAGGATTTGGAACATAAAAAACTTGTACCGCTTGTGATGCCATTATAAATTGTCCGTCTTTGTACCCTTATTTACTAAAATCAACTTTCACAAATTCTCATTGATCTATTTTAACACCACTGTTTTTATCAACCCATTTGCATTGAAAAATCAGAAATTGGAATGTCGTATAATCTAACTCCCATATTTGTTTGATAATGAAAAGGTATGACATATTTTCATAAATTGGATTTCTTTCTTTACTACCAGAAACATGCATCGCTTCAACCACAAGTGTAACTACACTATTTTTCATGGTACTATCTTTATCATGTTCATCTATATAGAATGTATAACCATTAATTACATAACCATGGTAAGATAATACATACACACTTGGTCCAGCAGCAAGCCATCGAATTCGTTCTGAAATTGAATTCGGATTTTCATCCAACTCCTTAAAAATATGGTCCTGAAACCATCCTATAAACTGGTTATTATGTGTATTTGATATCCATTTTGAAGCTATTGATGGATTCAACTACCTAAGAATTTATTTTTGAGCTTCATTATATGGAGTAACCTATTAACTATTATGAAAAACATAAATGTGGGCTTTCTCCCGATCTATAATACTGATTGTCACAACATCTCTTCTAGAAATTCCCTCACCCTCAATGCGTCCAGTGTGATGAGATTTCGAGAGATCAATGATTTCCACAATAGATAGGTATTAGGTACAAAATTCAATGGATTCCTCAACAATATATCGCTCCACTATACAACCCTATGGACGACTTCGATTTTTGACATACCCTTTTAAAATATTCATATACTGTTCAATAGGGTACATCCATCTATAGTGCACAGGACCACAAAGTTGAATCTCTCTCACCAATTAAATCATCAAATGAACCATCATATCAAAGAATGTTGGCAGGAAGAACATTTCTAATTCACATAATATGATGACAATTTATTTTTCCATAGCTGGCAATTTCACCGGGTCTAAAAATTTGCTACATATAGCTTTGAAAAAGAAACAAAGTTTGGTTAATGTATGATGAACATTTTTGGGCAAAATTCAATGTAAAGCTATAGGAATTAGATCTTTCTTAAAAGCATGGTAGTCATGTGATTTCAAACATTTTAACTTAAAATCATTCATTGACACAATGTTCTTTATATTTGATGAATACCCCTCAAGAACCATTACATCATTGAAGAAGATGTAAAACTGATATCTCTCCTCCCTGGAAATAGTTTAAGCAGCTGGAGGAAGAAACATTTTATTTTTACCCTTCACGGGAGCCAACTCTTCTTGTATTCCCATGTCAAACATGTCCAACCTTACCTTAATTCCATCCTTTGTTTTACCAGGGGAATTTAGCAACGTTCCGATAACACTGTCACATAAATTTTTCTCCACATGCATCACATCAAGAAAATGTAAGATGTACAAACAATTCCAGTATTGTAATTCATAAAAACTGATCTCTTTTTCCAACCGATTTTGATAAGGTTTTATGAAAATGGTTTACCAAAAATAGTGTTCATATCTTTTACTTTCTCAAACAACTGATCACCTGTTAGTGGAGACGGTGTTGTGCATTACCCTGAACTTCCATTGAATGATGTCATCCAAGATCGGTGCTTATGCCGACGAGGTAGAAATCTAATATGTCCTAGAAACACATATTTTGATGAATGTTTCAACCGAATTGATTATGTATATTCTTCACACATGGGACACCCTTGAGTTCCTTTAATTCTATAGCCTGAAAAATTTTCATAAGCAGGGAAATCATTTATTATCCCATACAACATCTCTCTAAATGTGAAGTATTAACTTTTATAAGCATCATAAAACATAACAACTCAATCCCACAATAACATCAAATCCTAGATCAAAGGAGCCAGATAAACATCAATATCATTACCTGGTTGTTTTGGTCTGGATATAAGCATAGATAACATGATGAATTTTTGCTTCATGCATAACCAGGGTGGAAAGTTATAATTTACCACATAACAGACCATATACTGTGAGTGCTGGTTTGAAAACCAAAAGGATTCACTCCATATGTAGATAACGCAAGATGAAGGTTTCTCAGCTCTTTTCCAAATTCAGAATACTCATGATCAATTTTCTTCTATTGAGGATAGTCAGCTAGATAATGTAATTTCCCATCATTATTTATTTTATCTGTATGCCACGCCAATTTTCTTACAGTTTCTTCACTTCCATATAGATTCCTAAACCTTGGAATAATTGGAAAGTACCATAAAACATTCGTAGGACTGGATTCATCTTTCTTGTATCAAGAAGAACCACACTTTAGGCATTCTGTAAGTGATTTTTTCTCCTTTCGAAACAATATATAGTCTTTCGGGCAGGCATGTATCCTTTCAGAAATCATACCCATCAAGCATAGCATTCGTTTAGCTTCATATGTTCGGCTTGGGAGCTCATTATCTTCCGGAAGCATGTCATTCAAGAGAGAAAGTCGTTCTGCAAAACTACATCACTCCATCCATCGCCTGCCTACAATTTATACAACTTCAGTACAGCTGACAATGTTGTATATTTAGTGAAACCAGCATATAATGACGTCTTTGCACAACTCTTTAACTTCTCAAACAATTTTGGGCAATCACGGAGTTCATCATCAATTGTCCTTGTCATTTCCTCAATATGATCTTCATCATCATTGACTTTTGTAATCACATCCTCTATATGGTCTTCTTCATTATCCATATTTGTATTTATATCTGATGATCCATAAAATGCAGTTTTATCCCATCCTGTAGCTATATTCTCTTTTTCTTTGTGTTTATTCCAAAATTTATAACTCTGATCTATTCCATGACATATCAAATTTTCTTCCAACTCCTCTGGAGTAATTAGTCTAAAATAACAACAATGTAAACAAGGACAATGGATTTGAGAAGGATCCTTTGTGTGATCTCTTGGAAACATGATGAACTCTTTCACTTCGTTCTCATACTCTATTGTCAAACGTTTAGCATCCATCCAATATTTATTCATCTCCATCCTATTTTAATCTCAAATATTAGTATTTATGGTTCAAATAAAAAAACAAGACTTCCAAATATAGTATAAGATAACCACTTCCTTATAAAAATAGAGATTAACAGAGCCTAACCATTTGCAATAAAGATTTGGAAATCAACAGAACCAGTATAGACCCCCCATCAAAATCAACACAGTTTCCAAACATAAAGGGGTTCGTGGGGATAATCCCTTGTGTCATAGATGGTAAAACTAACACGGCATCATCCTTTATGGCCCATCCTCCTCTATTGGTTCAACCCTTCTATGGTCAACTAGGCCATCCTTTTATACTTCACCAACCTAAAATACGTATGGATGAAAAGCAGTATCCAACTCTATAAGTAAATAAAGGATTCTCATAATCTCTAAAATATGGAATTAATTAAATATAATTACTTTAGATTCATTATAGTTTCCTCAAATCACCCCATTCCAAACACAATAATAATCAAGAATGATACATCTTTCACTCTCTAGATCTCTATCCTACATTCAACATCATCATGCCTAATATTTTTTGGTAAGCTCAAGTTACTTACTTTAAATCATAGTGGGGATAATCACTTGTGTCATAGATGGTCTCCCATGTTATTCCATATGAAAATTTTAACAAATATTATTGACCTATCATCCCATTCAATCCTCATGAGTGTCTAATTACAAACTCCATCTTAAGTGTAATATCAAAAGAATATATATTAATAAATTACCCCACATTCACTTCCCCACTAATCTGGTCATTCTCACACTCTAATGGAATATTTATTATGCTTCAACCCCTTCTATATTATCTCATAACCATATATCCACACATAAACATGTCACAAACACATAAAAAACCATATCCACATCACAACCATGCATCACATCCTCGTCACAGTATGATATCATAAACATGGAGGACATAAACATCATACTCTCCTCCTACAATAAACAACCCCCACTATGTATCCACACCAAATACACATAATCATGTCAACAAGAATATATATAAACCAAAACATAAAATCGTTATAGGTAATATATATACAACCACTGTGAGCCATCATTACTCATACTAAGTGTGAAGGGGGATAAGGGAAGAGGGAGTGGTTCTATATGTGTTCACTCTATAACCTAGATATTGAAAAAAAACACTCAGAACCAAAGTATCCATATAGATTTCAATCAGGTTACTCAACTCAAGTGGTGGTGCATAAGAAATAATAAGAAAATATAATAAGTATATAGTAACACATAAATATTTCCTAAGGGTTTACACCAAACTAACACTACAAAGACCCTCATCAACCATTTCCTTGTTACTAACTTCTCATTTCATTTAACATTATAATTTCTTGGATTTTTATTACCATATGCATTTCAATTGTTAACCATTTTAATGTAAAACCAATCATTAAATCACTACCCACTATAATCCATTCATTAATCATTAATAACATTTATTCTATCTTTAACCATTTATTAAACATAATTATTCATATCATTATCATTAATCATTTAACAAACCATCATTTATCATTTTCAACCCATCACCCATTACTATTTTCATTTATTCCAACCATATTCCATGCCAAAAGGAAACTATAACACCACCCAATAACTACTAAATTTTCATGACATAAAATACCACTAAATGCAGTCTAAAATCTATAAAACCACTTATTTTCTACCTAAATAGCCATATCATTGCTATCATAACCACACAATAATCCATCCATCACTACTATATTAATTACCACACCACATGATCTCAACCACATCAATCAACCATCACCCTTATAATCATAGTGATAAATACCCCATACATAGTAGCATGAAAGGGAAAAAAATATAAGAAATTCACACTAAAAACTCCTCCTTAAACATTCTTTCATATTAAAGTAGAATTTATAGTATAAATATAACACTTTAATTATAGATTTCCATACAACCAATTCATTACCTATTTTAAGTGACTATAAAATAATGAAAGGTGATTATAATATATTATTAGTAGTAATAAATTTCTTTCACAACTTCAACAATAAATCACTTAGAAAAAACACCAACAAATCCATAAATATATAAGAAATATTATTGAACTTCATAAATAACATGCAAAACTCCCTCTTCACTTTAATTTATATTAGTGTAATTCATTATATTATTTAGGTTAATCAGTACTATCCATCCAATTGAAATAAAATAACATGATAATTCCACAATTTTCACATAATAAAGAAGGATAAATTTCATGTCCCCAACCTCAACAAAAGATTTAACAAATATTTTATAAGAATGAGAAGAATAGTAAAATAAAACATGTATTAACGCATGAGGGTAATCTAAAAGTCCTATGTATGACCATTAACCATTAAAATCATAACAAAAAAACACAAAAACAGAAACAGCATTGTTTTCACATCCTTCCTAAGAAGAAAGTTCATGAAGATAATAAAGAAGAAGAGAAAATAAATTAACCTTATAGGAGGAGTAGTAGGGATCCTTCTACACTACATCAGGAGGGGAAGGCACGACTGCCAGAGGGGGAGGTGCATGGGAGGAGCTGCCAACTGTTGAGAAATAGAGGAGAAGGGTTTGCGGGGAGTAGGGTCGAGCGGAGAGGAGGAGAAGTAGGGTTTGTGGGGAGGAGGATCTGCAGAAGGGGTTCGAGGGGGAGGATAAGAAGTAGGGCTAGAGGAAGAGGTCCGACAACACGAAGATCGGGGGGGAAGTCCGGCAACACGAAGATTAGGGGGAGTTTTCATAGGGGTATAGTACCGTGAGAGCTTTAGGGTGCGATAAATAGAGAACATTGTGCGACCGGTTTTAAGAAATATGGGACTGCAGTTTTATCAGCACTAAAAAATCCCAAATAAAGGATAACATTATCAACACTTTTTTAGCACTGATAAAGGGTCTATTTATCAGAATTTTTTAGCACTAATAAAGGTTTATAAGTGCTAAAATTTTAGTGCTGATACAGGGTTTCTTTATCAATGATTTTTTCTTAGCACTGATAAAAGGTGGTACTTCCCTTGTCTGTTTTTGTAGTAGTGATAATTCAAGAGCATTCACATAGACTTCCCTACTCAATTTTGTATCTATTAAGGCCCTATAACACTTATCAATGGAAGAAAAAGATCATGAATAATTGTATCTGAGTTAACGAATTTGTATTTCTAATATTGATTTTTTTTGTTGTAGCTTTACTATCATCAATTCTAGCGGTCCTCTACAAAATATTCACTACAAAGGCATCCTTTGTATCCATACTAAGATAGATATGGAGATTTTTATTTTGGTGAGCACCATGGAATCCCTGCTTGTGGTAAAAATATTAAAAAAAAAGAAGGTCCTCCATTTTCCAATGTCCACCCCGAATGGCCTCCCTGTGAATATGCTGCAGGACTTCTCTTTATATAAGGGAATTGATCCAGGATAGCAGTCTTCCCCATGATGATATCCATTATGAAGGTCCTCCCTGTAATTGTATTTTATTTGGAAAATAAATTTCTCCCATTATTGAATCAAATCTTTGAAAACCCCAATATCATGAGGAATATATAGATATGAGACTATTCATACTTTATACATTATCATTGAAAACTAATATCATTTCTCTACTGTAAAACAGCTCGAATAAACATTCATTCTCTGAACAACCCTTTCATTGTCTAACTCCCTACAGAGATAAAGATATAATAATGGAACTTTTTATGAAGAAGCCACTAGGAAACATACACTATGTTCATAATAAGTGTAGGAATATATTTCAATAAATAAAGAGAACATAGTGCTTCTGAGAAAACAATTAGATAAATAAAATATACCAGTCAGGTTTTAGCCATTATTCATTTCTCAGTACATCATTATTGATGTAATGTATGAAGAATGCATGAACAACATTCATATAAATTTTTGTATGAATATTCACTATTTTTAAAAAACCCTTCAATTATTAATTCTACATATATCATGTCAATATGATATAAAAATATAATCAAAAAATTGATTTGCTTTCATTATTAGTTGTATGACACCCTAAATTGATGAAGAAACTTGAAAACATTCAACATGAATTTATCAATGCTCTACCCAATTTGCATCACTTTTGAAACTTTCTTTGCAATCTTACATGTCAATTTAAAATAAAAAAATTATTTTGTATGTATGGAGTTTTCTTTTAATGGATTTCT
Organism: Viscum album; assembly: GCA_963277665.1. Lineage (NCBI taxonomy): Eukaryota > Viridiplantae > Streptophyta > Magnoliopsida > Santalales > Viscaceae > Viscum > Viscum album. The sequence continues at coordinate 1,702,210,878 of OY728143.1, read as the reverse complement.
TCAAGGAATGTTCTTATGATGCAAGAATTCATGTTTTATGATTATGTTTTTATTCATGGGAATTATTTTTGATAACAGGTAGTTCCATTATAAACCAAGGATAAGTTCATCAATGATATCCCCATAATGCATTGGGTATGTTGGAATTTGATTACGATGGTTATTTTATATGTAACTACGATGATTACTCTATGTGTAACCGTGAGGGTTATGTCAAGTATAACCTTGAGGGTTATTTCATGGTATCCATGAGGGTTAAAAAATAAGTAAGTATGATAATAATATGATTCTATAATTTAACTATTTTTTGTCATTATTTCAATCTTTTTTGAATAAATCTCATGTTTTAAAAATATAGGATATTGATTTTATGTTCAGAGTAAATTATATGTTAATTATATTTGTGAAAAAAATTCAGGAGTTTATAATTTTTTCAAAGAAATATATATTTATTTTAATATTCCTTTATTATTTCTCATAAAAAAATTATGTAATGATTTTGGTATAAAATTTGATTTATTGGGTATGAAAATATTTATTTTTATCCCAATTTTTATTTTGAAAAAGTTAATGTTTTATATGTTTTTTTACACTAATGATTTCTTTCATTAAATTTATGTCCCTTAATGGGATTTTTGTAATCATGCCAATATTTTAAAAACAATATCATGGTTTATGGATGGGTATTAGAAAATAAGAATTCAAGCAGAAATTTGTGACCATTTTTTAGAAAAATAATCATGTTTTATTTTAAATACTTCTATTTTATAGGAAAAATGGATAATATATAGTTGTGTTCACATGTAATTTATGGGTTTACCTTGTAATTTATGGTCCTAATAATATAAAATTCTACACCAAATAATCTTTAAGATTTTAATAATTTGAAATCTCGTTTAAAATCACTAGAATATGTAACATTTAAGACTGGTTCCTTACATTAGGCTAACATGAGAGAAGATGATGGTTGGTCGATTAGGCCATCAAATGAAAGTTATGCCATGACATCAGCATCCCCATATCTCTTTATTCAACATAGATTCCTCAACTAACTAATGATCTTCAAGAGGTATGATATGCAACTTGATCACTATTGGATAGCCTTGCTTGCAAATCTTCTTCAGAATATTTTCACAAACCATACAAAGCTCAAACTCGATGACCTTTGAAAACCAATATATTATCATTATAAATTACAACACATCTTTCTTCCTTTGTTATTATTAACCTCAGGTATGTGAAATATAATGTCTCATTGGTTATTATCCTCCTCTTTATCTTTTATCTTTGACTAGATTTGAATAATATAACCATGTATGATTTCTATTCTTATACATTTATATTGGGTAGGTATTATTCTATAACACTATAATTATTTCTACTTCTTCTCTTAGGATTCTCTCTATTTACATCATTATAACTCTAATTTTTCTAGGAGTGATCAGTTTCTCTCTCATATTCTTTTCAAATTTTGATATATTTTTCACCATTATGTATTTTCTATATAATTTTATATAGATAATGTCCTATAAAATTTGGTTCCATGATAACTAATTCATTTTTCCTATACACATTAGGTGTGGGTGTCTCTCATGGTCTTTTAATAGTCTTTTTTCCTCAAATGGTTGTCTCCTAAAAAATACTAGGAGTACTATTTACTGATTATCTTATCACTTTCTATCGGTCAAAAATATATTCCATTAAGATATCACAGTAAGTTTGAGGGTCTACATCACATCATATTCCAAAAACACACATAGTTAAAAAAAATTATCCATGACTAAAAGAAAATCATAGAATAACATCAATTATAGCATAGCATAGTTTTATATGGTGTAGCAACATCTATGTTTTTCTATAATAACCATGATTTTTACCAGATATTTCATTATTTCTAGCTTATCATCATCTCATAATGAAGATACAAAAAAGGGAATTTGATATCTTAACCTATGGTATTTAGTTAAAGTGTGATCTAATTTGTTTTTTTAGTTTAATAATAATTTTTGTTAGTTTTTCTTTTAATATATTAATGTTACCTTGAATCTTCCACATTTAGTTATGCTCATAGTGTGATCATGTTCTTTATTACTTTCATATCACAATAAATTTTTTTAGTAAGAATCATAATTTATTTACTTATGTTTTAAACACTAAGAAATAACTAGATAATCATATGTAATTCACTTCCCTAGAAATCAATGGACCATTTCTTTGGGATGGTTCACCATATAGCCTTTAGCAAACATCCCCATATTTAATTATTTACAATCTAGAAAATAAGGTATAATTTTTGATGGAGGGAGGAATATACCCACAAATTAGTGTAGATGAATAGTATAAATAATAGAAATAATAAACCAAGTTGGATAAAAATAATAGATAAATACATGGAAAATTCTTATAAACAAGTACAACATAAAATGATATAAAAATAATTGCATTCCACACAATCCATAACTAATATCCTGTGGGAAGATCACATTTAAGGATAAGAAAAATAAACTAAAAGTAAAACTAAACACTTCCCCCAAATGATATTGAGTCTTTCATGGTTCTGAAGTCCATACTCAACTCCTATCATTCCAATAAAAAAATCAAGTAATGAGCCCTCTTCTTAAACAAGAATCCTACAACCATAGGGTATGTTATTGTGGTACCCATGTGCCATAGAGTCTAGAGTAAGGTGTGAATAAATCTTATTTGTTCACTATCAATGGAACCCCTAAAATAACCACTCCATATAACATTTTCATGAATAAATTCTAAATATAATAAATATCCACCTAGATAGATAACAAATAAATAAATAAAAATGCATCCATGGATCCCAAAATTTTAGGTGACCCCCGTGATCATATCAACAAACTTAGGATATAATTAGTGTACTTATGATTAGTTCAATATATCACATAACTTATGTCAGCATCAAAGTCTATAACTAAGAAAACCGTGACTATGAAAACATAAGGGAATCCATGAGGGATCCACTGGGCATTCAACTCATACCATTTCAATTCAGAGTCATAGGAATAAATTCATGACATTCCACTCAATCCAATATATATGAATATAAGGAAACGTAGTCAAATAATTCTATAAATGTAATCCAATGAAAATACATTCTAGTGAATTTAGTGTATTTGGATTGATCAAAATCTAGGTACACACACTTGAAATTTCATCTCGTGTAATCAATCCAAATACAGGGAGCTCATACCATGATATTCATAGGGGTACCCTGAGGGAATCTACATCATTAATCCATGGAAGTCAAAATATAATATATCACCCAACTCTAAGGGGGGAACTCTAAGGTATTATCAGTGATGAATCATTGGGGAATCCAAGATATTTCATGAAATTATATATCTTTAAACATCCTTGAGTCTAATGAGGTATCCTCCCATGGCATCCAAGTGATTCCCTTGACGTAATCCATTCTCATTGAAAGCATCCCACTAATTATATATCCACAATTGAATCCAAGGGATGACACCAAATTCATTCTACCTAATACACACATTTACAAAAATAATATAATTTAAAAATAACCATCCATCACTAAATACAATTTCCTTAATGAACCTAAATTCCATTTCATAAAACCCTTACCATTTCCCATGACATGGTAAAAAGTGTACTATTCACAAGCTTTAAGGGAAAAACATTTGAGGATTCTTACTAGTTCTCTATTTTACTGAAAAAATTACCTAACAATTTTATTATTTAAATAAACCTTCAAGATCATACCTTTAGTCCCTTATCAAGGGACAAACCCATTTAAAAGTCAATGCTCACAATCCTACAACACTATAATAAAGGTTAAAGCTAATCAGAAAAATAATAAACGGTTGTGAAATTAAATTTCAAAACCTTAAATTCAAATTAATACCAATAATTAATCTTTAAAAATAGATAACCTTTTATATACCTAAGCCTACTAAAGGTAAAATCCATATAGGATCATCTCTCAATAAGCTACTATCATTATACAATTGAAGTAATATTAAAAAGGTAGTTTATCTAAGATGAACAAGAACTAAAGAAATTAATTTAGCAAGAGTCAAGGAACAAAACATTTTCCTTGAACATTTCAAGCATACACTTTTAAAATCGAAATACTATGTGTTATATTTTAAGGACCACTTACCTTATAAATATACAAGCCCACAAGTATAGTATCTAATTCTGATTCGGCCTAAAACAGATGAAAATGAAAAACCATAAAAACTCAAAAAAAATTAAGTTGTACTAAACATAAATAGAGAGTAATAACTATAAACCAAAATATAAAAGTAAAGGATGTAATGGGAGCCATAGACTCACTGAGGTCTCTTGATCTAAATCAATGAAACTTGAAATGGACACCAACTAAGGCATACCTCCCATGTAGAAAGGGAGGATGGTGAGGGAATTAATGAGAGGCTATAAGGTGAATGGGGAAGACAAATAGAGAGAAAACATAAAATGTTGATGGATCATTTTGTGAATTTTTTCATCATTTAAAGAGGAGCATGGTTTGGACACATAGTATTCCAAATAATGCACCAACCATGTGGTCCTCTCTATCTAAGCCACACCTATCTCATGATTAGTACACACTGTTTGTAAAAACATTCCCACACCATACGCATGCCTCTAAAATTTTCTATATAAGTTGAAATGATTTTTATATCCCCTAAAATAGTTTCAAAAAAAAACATTCCTATACAAAATAGGTTTCATGGTTCGTGGTATAGTTAGCACTAAATGTGCACCCTAGGTTGCATCCCCTAAAAACCTAGTTTTAAAAACCCCAGGCTCTTGAGACTTATCTAAGCACTCAATACACCTCTTGGGAATCGAATAAAATCCACTAAAATCCCATTAAGAATTTCCAAATATTGGAATTTTATTTTTAATCCCATTTTTAAAAACTTCCCATAAACCAAGTAATAAATTCAAATTCTCATAAGAATTCAAGGCCGATCCATACACCCAATCCTTACAAACATTCCACCATAACAGTTATTGTCTCTAAGAAGTCCTGGTAGCCATCATATAATGTTAATTTATCTACATAGGTCATCAAATACTATTCAAATGGCACATCTCCATTTCTATATTCCCAACGTGCTTCCAGCCACAATTCTAAACTAAAGACACTAGGCCACCTGATTTTGATTCGGTGCTCGTATTCCTCCTCAAACACTAAGACAATGATTTAAGGCTTACAATTATCCCAAGACACCCATATGTCAATATTCATGAGAACCCTAGGTATATGGTGCTCCCCGCCTTATTTCATAGATCACAAGGCCGATTCCAAACCCTAACCCCACTTATTTCTGGAATTATCCAACTCAATCATGTTATAATTAGTTCACCAACTAAATCAATATGGTCCTTAATTCCCCATAACTCAACACATAATATATCCTCCCTCAACAGAGATAAAAATCATTATTTATAACTTCAAATCCAAAACAGATGCACCTACACCATCCAAGTATTTCCTAAACACACTGAATTTTCACTAAAATCCCTAGAAAACTTCTAAAAAAGTATCATTACATCAAAAAACTTCATGAAATGTGGTCTCAAACCCAGTTAATTTAATTCCACACAAAATATCTGGATGTAACTCCATGGGAAACTCATCATAAGAATACTCAACTTCCTCAGTAGATGTTCCATGAATTTCTTGAGCACAATTCAATTCTCACTTGAGGAATTCCATGACTATACTCAAACACTAAGGTCCACCCAACCTCTGATTTAATTCCATAATTGAAACATTGATCAATCACACTATTCATTTTTCTCTTAATAAATCACTAATTTATTGTTTCATCAATCCATTATTGGATACCATCATTCTGATTTAAGTATAAAATAAACATCTGGACTCTTACAAGAATATCTTAAGAACTTTCTTATTAAAATCCCTGAGGAGTCTATATTTCATTGATAGTGCACGGGCAATAGAATTTGGTACCATGATGACCATCCAGATATCAGTCCAATAAGCTCGTAACCATTTTTAATACAAGGGTTACACACCCATGAATGCACGATGCTCCCCACAAATGGATTACTCTTATAGTTTTTTCACTCATTCATCACCCCAATATGAATGGTCTATATATGATATATTAGTGAACATAATAGTCATATGTAGCCAACATTTATCACATGTAATCACCCCTACAAACATCAATGTTGTACACTAGACACTTCTATATCACAAAACACCATCCTCAATACTTACTGTGGCTCCCTCAAAGAAAGGGTCACACCCTCTAATGGCCTATGCTGGGATCCCCTCTAAATTAATTCATTGGGTATAGCTTCTAAGAATTGACCCCAATTTGTCCATCCATCAGTGAATTTATGTCACTCTTCCCAAGTCATGCTCATCGATCTTTTATAACTTGAAAATAATTGAACTCCTAGATTTACCATGTCACAAAAAAAATTTATCCAAATCAATACCACCCTTATTATCTAAGTGTATTTTTGTTTTTTATCCAATCCCTAGGTTTTTATAACCATAAAGTATACTCAAGATCATTGGTCCTGGTCTCCCACACAGCCCCTCTCCAATAAAAAACATTCTAGACACCACACTTATCAGTATGAATTACCTTGATTCCTCAAAACAAAATAGAACACACTCATAAAAACCTATCAAAAACATGTTCCAACACATACTCCCACGAGTCACATCACATCCAAAACCTTTCTTGTATGACTAAACACTGAACATTATCATGCACAATTCTTCCTTACATAACCTAAAATACCATTAGTATTCCTTTTCAAACTTGGTAATTTCACTTGTTCCATGGTCTAAAACATGACCACCCATAAACCCAAATTATTTAATTCCCATAAGTATTTATCACTACATAAATCAAGATGTGGAAATATTATACAGAAATCAAAAAGTACAAGAACTCCACTTTTCTTTCTCTCTGAATCTAACATTGATACCAAGCACCAACACCATAGGTTTTTTCATATTTTAAACCAACCAAGAAATCACCCCACATATCAAATGCACTCGGTCACACCTTACATTCACTCAAATGTATTCCAAACATCACTTCAAATTATATTAATCAATTGATGTTTGTTGTCGTACCATATGATCTCATCGCTTCCCAAGGGACACATTATCTACTATGACCACATTAATGAACCTGAATCATTCTCTTATGAGTCAAGAATTTTCAATACTTGAATCATGATCCTAAATAAGAAACATATATCGGATTCACTAATCAGAGGCATCTTATATTCCCCTATAAAATAGACCTAACACCATGTAGTTGTCATAGGTATGAACACGACCACCCCTCACAAGGGTGTTATTTTCATAACCTAAGGCACTCTACTGTGTTCCAATCACATACCAAAAAAGAAACCATAAGATTCTAGGTCAAGTATCCATAATATCCTTACCTAAAAAACTACTTACATTGTCCTCTCACCATTAAAGAATATCACATGAATGGAGAAACTCACTCATGGGTAATCCTCAAAGGTCACAAGATTTCGACTTAGTAGACTTTTGAGTCACTATAAGGATTCAATCAGTTATACCCATATCCCCTAACCAATCCTCAAAAGTGTCCCCACTCATGGGATTAAACTTGTATTTATACCAAGGTCACATGACACCTGTCATTCCAATCACCCAACCCAAGGTTCTTATAAACCGATATTTCTCTAGTCCCATTATCCACACCAGTGTCATTTCTCCATACACTAGGCCAAACCACCACTATGGGGTATATCTCCACACATAACATAAAATCCTCTCAACTCTAGACTCATAGAAACCCCAACTACCAAGTCTTGGGAGAAGATAAACATGGAAGGTTTCTAAGTCACTACATCCTCTTAAGGTTCAAAATATTTTCAAGCTTACATTTTCAATCCCTTTTAACTTTACCAAGTTCAAATTCCATGTTTGGTTAAATAGAATACCATTGAAAATATATAAAGGGTTATACTTCATATGTTATTTATTTTCATTTAATTTATATAAAACATGACTTTCTCGCAAACTTTAATTTTAAATAAATTTCTATTATCACAACACCTAAAGTTCATAATTTTAACTTGTTCACAACTTATTTAATTCTAGAACTTCTACTCTAAACTTTCTAATATTTATAAGGATTCACCCAATCATCAAGGATTTATTAATTTATGATTCATTCACATTATATTATTTAAACACCTTTTATGATTCTTACTACCACATTACTTAATCAAGACCATCATTAATTTATTTATATCTACCTATGTGTCAAAAGATCATCCTATGAGTTGGTCCTGAAATATTCCACCATGGTATTTTATGGAAAACAACATATATAATGCTTTTGAAAATTAAAATAAAACACATATGTTACTAATAAAATATAGACAATAGTAATGTGAAAATAAGACTGTTATAACCAGTAAAATATAATCGTAAACAAATACACACTGCAAGAAGCACGAAATCAACATCTATAACCCATGTACTTAGAATGATGCTTGTCATGTGTATCCCTAGAAGCCTAAAATGAGGCATAAATAAAACCACAGAATATTTTCATACCAATATATTATTTTAAATATAATAAATCATCACATCGCAAATCCAGTTACTCATAGATGTGAAAATCAAATACAACTATATTAAGAAAAATCAATGAACAATAAATCCCATCCCTAGAAACTTATGTTTTTTCCCTTGAATGGGTTGATCACTGCTAGGAATGAGAACATTTAAATTTTCCAAAACATTCTCAATATTCTATATATCATTCCCAAAAAGTAAAATAAAAAAATACTATGATTCCACTATGTAATTACCATCCCCAAGAGACATTTATCTAGTGTTTTAGGTTGGTGTTCCAAATGGCCTCATGAGTGATTCCCTGTATGAAAGAAGCTACTGACTAGTCATGAGGATATAAGATGGTATAGTGGTGAGACTATTCTAGAATATTAGAGTAGACCAATTATAGAAAAAGTAATAATAATAATAAACCAAGATGGATAATCATTGTATATAAAGGAAGGTAAATCACAAATAAACAAGTTCAACATCACATGATATAATAATAATGGTATATAAAGAAAGATATGATTGATACCGCATGTTTATATTACATAAAAGTGTAATGTAACAAGAAAAAAAGATAAAATAATCACATGCCTAATAGGTCTAGATTCCTGCCTAGTCCCGATGTCCATACTACACTCCTAGTATGCAAAGAGAAATATCATGGAACGGTACCTCACACTAAACCTATGACCTACAACCATAGGGTCTTCTTATCTGGTTTATAAGCTTCATATTGGACCAAGTAGGTTGTGAGTAAAACATATTAGGACACCACCTAGAATACCCCTAAAATAACATGTCCACTAAAAATTGTATATAGAAGTGCGATGGATAATAAATTACCTCACAACTAGGTAACCAATAAATAAATAAAATCATAGCCTTAGATCCAAACATCCTAGGTGATCACTTAGGTCACACATAACCACTTATTTCAATGTTAGTGTGTCTCTAATCAGGATGATAGATCTCATAGAATATGTCATTTCCATGGTGAGTAACATGTGTAACCATGACTACGTGAAAAATATGGGAATATATGATGGATCCACTAATAATTCCTCTAATTACAAGTTAATTTAGAGTCTATAGAAGTGATCCATGACATTCCACACAATGAAATCCTAGAAAATCCAAGGAAACACAACCTTGGAATTTTCTAAACTAAAACCATGGAACCTCAAGTCCAGGAAATTAAAAGTATCTAGATTGATCGAAATTCATATCCAAACCCTTCACATTCTATCTCTTGTAATCAAGACAAATAATGGGATCTCATCCTCTAAAATTAAACATGGTACCTCAATGGATTCCATGACCATAATAATTTGAACTCAAAATAGTATACCCCACTTGAAACTCATGGGGAGGATCCCAATGGCATTCGCAGTGACGAATTAGTGAGAAATTCATGTTAGCTCATCGAATTCTCTAACTTCATGAATCCTTGGATCCAATTAGGAATCCTCTAGTTGAATCCAAGTAAGTCCGTAAATAGAATCAACACTCATTCATGGTCTTCCAAAATATTAAATATTTAGAACTAAATCTATGGAATAACACCCAATGAATTCCACCCAATACAATAATTTACACAAATTAACATACTTAAATAAAATACATCTATCACTAAGGCCCATGAAAATAAGACATCTAACTAGAATTTCAAAATACTGTTAAAATTTCCCAAGGATTAATAAAATTGGGTGTTATTCACATGATATAAGAGAAAATACAATTTATGTTATTAATTCTCAATTTAACCAACGCTATTACCTTACAGTGAAATTATTTAAATAAACCTCCCATATCATACCCTTATTCCCATGTCAAAGGACAATAATAATTAAAAATCAACACTCAAAGTCCCATGGAATAGTTTTGAGGTCCAAATCATTCCATAAATAATCGATTGTTGTGAATTTCCATTTCACAAAATTAAATCCAAATTATACCCTCTCATTAACCTTTAAACATAGATAACCATATCTCTCCCCGTGAATAATAAGAGTAAAATAATTTTAATGAAATCTCTCAAGGAACTGTTGTTATCCTAAAGTTCAAGTAATATTTAAATGGGAATTTAACAAATCCAAACAAAAAAATTATATTTTACTAAATTCAAGGAAAGGAAATTCTATCTTCACCACATCATTCATATACTTGGAAAACATAAAGACTTTGGTTCTGATTTCAAGGACCACCATCCATATTATTAGATAATCCCACACATCGAGTATAAGTTTCCAGTTATTCCTGAAATGATATAAAACAAGAAACTAAAAAAACACCCTAAAAATATTGTACAATAGTCATAAAATGAGAGAGATAACTAGATGTAAAAATTAGAAGATAAAGGAGGAAAGAGTAATCCAAGACTTATCGAGGGATCTTTTTCACAAGTGATGATAAACTAAAAAGACACCACACAAGATAGATATCTAATGGAGGAATAGAGGAAGGATAGGGGCACAATCATGTGATTAGAGGTCAAATAGGAGAGAAAATGGGAGATAAAACTTAAAAGGGTGGAGAAGAATTTTGGTAATTGTGCCACTTTTAAAGAGGTGAATGGTTTTCCTACATATTTTTCCAAACCATTCACCTAGAATACAGACCACATTTTCTAAGGAACACCATTTTACATGGTTATTTTACATGTTTTTTCAAACCATCCACAAACCATGTACATTCCTATGAAATTTTCAAGAGAGGTTCAATGGTTTTATTGATTACCCTTGAATTTTTATTGCTACCATTAGCCCTGGGATTCTTCCCCTAAAACCAAGATTTCAAACCCTTAAGTTGTTGAGGCTCATGAGAGAACTTGAGATTCCTTACAATCCATGAACCATGTCCAAAAAATCATATCATATGTTCTAACTACTTTAATTTGATTGTGATGCTCGGTTTAAAAATCATAGCATCTACCAAGTGTAAAATAAAATTCTCATAGGATTTAAAAGATTATCTATACCCCCAATCCTAACATTATCTAATTTATTTTCATTATAAAAATTAAAAACATGGAATTTATTAAAATTATTTCTATTTTTATAAGTGTTATACTCATAGGTAATTAGAATTACCACTTATATATCATTGTGTGAGTTTCTAATAAACCTCTTATGTATGAATTTCACATCTCTTATATATGATTTTTATTTTTAATATTTTATTAAACTTGGAAAACACCTATTACATATTAGATGTCTTATTTCATATCATTAACACCTCATGAATATTTGAAAACACCTCTTATGTATTAGGAAACATATCTTATGTATTTCTTTCTTTGGAAAATTTCTCTCATGTAAATAGAAAACTCTTACGTATTGACAGAAGGTCCAATTATATATTAAATGCCTTTATTAAATCCATAGATCCAATTTGATTAATATCTTATATATATATATATATTCTCTTTTATATTAGGCTTAATCTCTTACATACATTGAAAAATGTGTGATTTTACTTTCAATTTTTTAATTCTCACGAATCAACTAGAGCCTTTTCAATTCATCTCAATGCATTCACAATTATTAAAAACACTTTAGAAGACTTAAAATGGGTTTTTAAATTATCATAATACTTCTAATGTGCTTCAATTCAGAATCAATATCACTTGAAGCGTTAATGCTCAAATTTTGAGTATTCCTGTGAACCTCTAATTCCTTATTAATTATATTTTCAATTCAACATTATTTAAACATTATCAAATAATAATACCTTAGATGTTCAACACTGTCTTTAATATATTCCATTTATAATACTCCTTGGATGTTTCTTCTAGCATCTTCTCATCAATATTCAAATTGAACCAGAATTGAAATCTATTAATAACAACTTATTCAAGATTCTCACTTATCTTGTACTTCAAAACATTATCTAGATTATATTTACCACTATATATAATAAAATTCATAATCACTTAAATATAGAAGGATTCTCAACAACTCATCCATATTTCTCATAACATTAAACTACCTTCAATTTCATAATACAAAACCTTACAATATATATAGTATTCAGGTTAGTAGAAATATTCACCCTTTTCTTATTTACTCTTTGTAAATTGTTTTATATTGTACCATAACAATTTCACTAGTATTTTATATGACTAAAAAAATCTATCAATTATATGATAATTGGTTTCTATGATTAATACATCCATCCAGTAATCAAAACTTCATTAACCTTTTTTTGGCATGTATTCATCATAATACTACCTCACTTATTTACCCATGAATGTATCAATAGCATATTCACTCCTAGCATCGGTGGACATTTACCCCATCACCCAAGACACCATCACATACCTATAGAGATTATTATTTACAATCCTTGACAACAAATACAATGAAAAAATAATTTTGGTAACTTCAATCTCCTCATTCTATATATTGTCGATACTATTGAATTGCATCACTTTTATTGCATATTAATAGAATTTAACACCCATTATCCACCTTATTATCAAAAAAAGGTGGAAAAATGTTCACCCCCTTAATTATACCATTTGTGAAAGGGATGGTCTTCTCATTTCATAAAATAAAATCTTATCCTTTTAGTTCCTCGATTTTTTTTCTCACCCTCAATATTGAGAGAGAAAATAAATTCCTTTTGAGAGAAGGGTGGCCCTACATTTTTCTTTGAAATGGGCAATAAATTAATCCAAACTAAATAGATAAGGTCAAATTTGACAAGTAAAAGGTGTAACATATTTAGGAAACAATGATATCCATTTAAATTTCAAAATGTGATACCAACTAAAACTTTATTTCATAGTGGATAAATAGATATATTTTCACGATGTTTTATAAAAAGAACCAAAAATAATCCAACACATAAAAACATTCAAGTGTAAAGAATCTTTTTAAACTCAATTATATTATATAATTACCCCTTGATAAACATATTAAAAAATAGAATTAAAAGATTAAAAATCATGTGTCCACCTTTAGTTTTGTTAAGACTATCTAGAATTCTAAATTTAATAAGAAATAATAAATCTCTAGAAATACTATCTTCTATTATCCCCCTCATAGGATACTCTTAATTTTTTTGTTTCGTGATTCTCTTTTAATTCCTACTATAAAGTAGCATAATTATATAGAAAGGGAAGAAGGTGGGTCACCAGAGACTCTTCAAGGAGAAAAAAAAGTCTGGTACATGGATCTCACCCTATAAACTCCTTTCTTTTCAACTCAAAACATTTTAGGACACTTATAGAAGAAATTTCATTTGATATTATGTATAAATTCATACTTAGGAAGCATATATTTATTTTCTATTTAAACATTATTCTCAGTAGGAATAACCATATTAAATTTTATAGGAAATTATTTTCACTCTTCTCAATTTGGCCCATCTTCTTGGACATATTATACTATATAGGACACATTTATAAACACTGTTTAAGTATATAATAAACCTTCTTCATTACCATAGACTCATTTGTTGGTGCTCAGATTTATTAGTGATTTTCCTCTATCTCCAAAGAAGTTTTTTTTCAAGATAGACATATCATGAATGTGGTAGCTATATGCCCAAACTACTTGAATATTCCACACCAATCTTCTATAGATTATAGGTTACACTTCTTTGGTATAATCTCAAATTATTTATCAAGAGTTTCAAAAATCACACCAATTATTCTATCCCTTTTTTGAATTGATTCATTTATTTCTTATTCGTGATTTTCTTATTTAAATTTTCGGTTCCTTTCAATATTGTAATAGCCCATGATGTGAAATCACTTAGAAAAATAGTTTCACCGCCACTTTGGTTTGACACCATGTTCAACATTCCACATTATATTCTTTAGTGTGTCCCAATAAACGTATTTCATTTTATTTTACCTAAAGGGTGATTTTTTTATCACCTTTATTTTTAAATTTATAATGTTGTGGATTTTTATTCACAACGATATTAGAGTTATTCTAAGTTAGTTTTCTCACATCTTTACTATGAAAACCTATATCATAGTACTCAAGGAATCCTTCAAGTGATACAATATTTTTCTCATTATCATATTTTTATTCTTTTGGTAATTCTTTATTTTTTAATTATTTTTCTTTTGAATATAATAATTTCCCCCTTTAAATCGGGCCTTATATTTCCTGTATTTGTTGACATGGTTTACAAATACTCCATTGTCATATGTCCAAACCTTGGGTAGAATAATTAGCGGCCTAAAAACATATTTATTTTTTCTTTAACAATAGTCTATAGAAAATGTCTATCTTAATATTTATGGATAGAAACCTAAATTTTTTGTCTCAATATAGGGATCTACAATTATTGGAAATAATTTCCCATAACCATGAAAAATTGTTGGGTTTTTTATTTTTTCTCACCCAAATTTTTATGGTTTTTGATCTTCTTCCAGCACTACTCATCAATAAATAATTAGTAAAAAAATATTTATTTAGAAAATGGGATACCTTTATCCATGTTCTTATTGGAAATGTATCATTAGAAGATTTTAAAATACTAATTCCATCACCATGTGTATTTATGGAATCAGGACTCTCTTTAGATGTTTTCATAACAATATATGTTTTATTCAATGTATCTTAGGGTGATTTAGGTTTATATTCTTTTATATTTATAAATTAAACATCTAAATCATTATTTTTTAAGTCAATATATTTTTTTCATATTCAAATGATCTTATAATTCCTTACCATTTACTCTTACCTTTGAAATTTGATCATCATGAATTTTATATGTTTATAATAATGAATTTTTTCATACTTTTGTTCTATTTTCTTTAATATCTAGCTAGGCCTCATTGACATTCATTGATACTTAATTTAGTTTTCCCAATGCATGGATCACTTCAATAACAAAATTTTCAAACCCTTCTTTTAAACAAAAATTTATTTGTAATTATTCATAAACTAGAGAATATATTTGATTACAATGTAGAGTAGATCCTTATCTTTTAAATTTTTTTGGAGTTTTTCATCTACTCATATATTTTACTAATGTGTGTTCAATTGTGTAAGGTTAGTATTCAAGATATGTTTTTTTATCATATAGTCCCTTGATGTGTGAATGTATATATGATAAAAAATCTATTGGAACCATTTAAATATAATCCTTAACATCAAAATAAAAATATTATGTGATTTACTATGTTTTAACTCATCATTTTATGAACAGCATGAACATAATTCATATGACGACTTATTCTTGTAAGATTTTAGAATACAAATTCCACTTTGACTATTGTAAATTATCAAATGATTATATTACACTTTTTAATTCTTTACATTCTTTTATCTCTCTCATATCATTGTATTTTTCAGTTTATTTTCAAAAACCTCTAAATCTGTACTGGCTGGTATGGAAATGGAATTATACATATGAAGATCTTTTATTTACTCTTCAAATCGTAAATTCTTATAAGTTAAATTAAAAGACATGAGTTAGTGAACAGTAGATCCAATAAAAGGGAAACTTTTCTATTATATCAGTTATATTACCCCATGAATGGGTGAATACATCCAAGAGGTAAATAGGGTGAATTATTCATGGTGAATATTTTACCAAAATCCAAATTCCCTTATAACTTTTACAACATTTGTCAATAAGACTCTATGGATGGTTATAAAAAAAGTGGATCTATTTATATATTTACCAAACACACATACCACATGAAATGTAGTAATTCAATATATATTACTGTGTATAATTTTTAAAAGGTTCTCTCTAGTGTTTTTGATTACATCCTTGTTGTGATCAGCATCATTCGATACACTAATTTTCCAATAATATTTTCATTAATTACGAGTTTTTTATCTTGGTATCATCCTAAAACAATGGGAATATGGATTATATTCAATGTAATGTGCATATCACACTTACACATAATCTCATTGGACTATACTTTCCAATGAAAGTTATCAATGCTTCCATGATTATTAAGTAGATCTTCTTTAAACATTAGATTTCACTTCATCAATGTACTTATATCTCCTTCCTCAACTCATAGTCTTTAACTACCTATTGATCTTTAAGATATACTTTATTCAATTCATTACCTATTGGAAAACCTCTCTTATAGATCTTCATTAAAATTTCCTCACATGAACCTCTCAATTCAAACTCAAAGGCCCTTGATAGCTAATATATATTTATTAAAACATCATGTGTGTCTTCCTTCCTCAATTATTCTTATTATCGGATATCGAAAATAAAAATTATCACATGTTCATATCCTCATATTATTTATTACACATTGACGATATTTTTATAACAAAAACAAGTTGGATTCCTTTTCTTCTTCTTTGATACCCAGAGAGTATTCTTTAATAATATAATGTTTGTTTCTTCTTCATGTCTTAGAGTTTTCCCAGTTCACTTTATCAAGATTTATGCTTATTCAAAGAGATATCACCTTATATCTAATATTTTTTTTATATTTTATATGTATTCCACAAAAACATAATTTCAATATAAATTGATATAGATAATTTCTAATAAAATTTTCATCCATGATCTGTATTTATATTTTCTTAAACACCGTGTTTGTAACACCCTGCGTTTTTGGGAACCTTTTTATTTTTCAAATAAATTAATTTTATTTCATGTATTTCATTGAAAAATACACTAATTCAAACTCTATTTATAATCCATTCCAATTTATTCTTCCACTGCACACAATACTAACTTGGCATAAGTTACACACAACACTGAATTTCTATGAAACAAAATTTTATTATTATTATAATTTAAACAGGATAGTGATAAAATAGTTGTTAAAAATAGTAATATGAATAGTAATAACTAATTTTTAAATATTATTTTTTATTTTTTTATATATATAAATCATATTTATAATAATAAATACAATTTTTTGTAAAGTCTTTATATGTTTGAAAATACTATTTTCTTAAAAGAACAGTTTTTATGTCCTTCTGTGAACAATAATAAAATTAATTTTAGACACTTTTAGAAACTTAATTTGATAAATTAAAATAAATTTTTTAATTCAAAACTTAAAAATTATCTTATGGTTAATTTTTTTTATTTTTCTAAGAAACTTCAGTTTTGAATGAATAGTGAAAATACTAAATTTTAATTCAAAACTGCTTTTTCATCTAATTTATTTATATAGTTAAATTATATTTTAAGTTGATTTTAAAGTAAAAATATATCAATAATACATATATTAATCCAATTTAATTCATTTGAATAATTTTTATATTGAATTTTGATACAAAAGCTTAATGAACTTTTGAACATTCTCACATTAAAAACCTGATTTCTCACCACGTATTTGGGATTAGCATTAAAAATAATTTTTTCACTTCATTGAATTGAATTTATAAAAATTAAAATAAATTTTTTTAATAAGTATAGTATTTATATTCTAATAATCTTAACTTAATTTTGGACAAAAAATATTTGTGAAAGAGATTAAAATTAATTACAACTATTAAGGTAAAATTAAGCTTAACAAGGGACTAAACCTTAAAATTAAGGGCAAAAATTACCTATACACTTGTAAAACAACCATTTTATAGAAATATATTTTCCATAAAACTTCTCTTATTGTTTTTTTAATACTTTTGGTAGGTAAAAATGTGGGTACACCAAACTTGTTTTCAAAAATTCCAAGTGTGTCCCCTCCCACCCTTATAAAAGGCCACCGCCTCTCCCCCTTATACACACCTCTCAAACCACATATGTTCAGATATTATCAGCCCAATTAACTTCCCAAAACCCCTAAATTTATTTTTTAATCCTACATTTGGGAATAAATCCAGCCAAGGAAGTCTTTTGTTCAAAGAAAAAGGAGTTACCCAAAGAAGTGGTAATATCCTTCTTCAAACTCATTTCTTTTATTTTCTTTCTCCACCTCCTCAATTATTATTATTACATTATTATATAATAACATCTGTATCCTTAATATTCTTATATTTTTTTTTCTAATGTTTCTACCTGCACTTACACACAATTCCATCTAATCGGTAACGAACTTACCATTCTTGTGTTCGGAAAACATTAACCTCACGAAATGATGTTGTTCGTTTTTTATTTAGCACCCATCATGATTGGGAATAATGATGTAAAATATATTTTTATATTATATATATGATATTTATGATATATTTATTCTTCTTTAATTTATATATAACACATACCTTCATTCTTTCCATTTTGTATAAGTATGATAATTTTGTTTGGGGAAGGGTGGACTACCCCCTCCTCAAAGCGATGTGATTTGTTCACACCTTACATGGAATGTATTAAGGATGAATATAGTGAAAGTATTTTATATATATGAAATAATAATTCTACTATAATTATAATATATATATATATAATTCACTTTCTTTCTTTCAATATGAAAATAAAAGGGAAATAGTGTTCATGCGTACGTACGGCCTACTGTCTCCATGAACGGTGTATTCCATTTCATAATTCTATATCATATATATTATTATAAATAAATTTATACTGAATATATATGATATTTATACAATTTTTTACATTATTTAAATAAGTAAATCATGATCTAAGAAAGAGGATCATGAATTAAAAGTCAAAACATATATGAAAAAGAAAGCATATATTACCTGAAACGTAACATTAACATAGTGTTGTTAATAAATAGGTAATATAAAGTCATAAAAATAATATATGGTATTAGATATCATAATATAGTTCTATATTAGATTTATAGTAAACTTATATTTATTATATATTATGTTTGAACAAGTATGATGAAATTCAAGACTTAAAGTAAGGGAATTTTATCTCACTTCTTATTTCTATGAGATACATGTCATATTCACCACTCACTTATTTTGTGTGGTGTATATACCTAACTATGACATTTTATATCATTAATTTCATTTATTTAATTATATTAAATTCTTTAATTTATGTTATTATTTCATGGGGATTACAATTCTAAAGTTACTCAAGTAGTAGGGGTTTTCTCATCTCACTTTTATTATTCGTGAGACACAAGTTATGTTCACCACCTATTTATTATATATGGTGTTTTTACAACCCATGTATGTATTATATGATTATTATAATTAAATTTATATTTATTTACATGTGCATTTTATGTTCTTTATTTCATGGGGTTTATGTTTCAAAAGTTACCAAATCGGTAATGTAATTTTGTCACAATTTTCCTTTTTTGAGACACATACCATGTTTTGCACCTATATTATTAGAAAAGATGTATATAATTCCATTTGATATGTTATATCATCAATATAATTATTTTAATAATATTTTAAGTTTAATTTAATTTTATTCTTTCCATGGTATTATGTTTCAAAGTCACCAAAGTGGTAACGGTTTATTTCTTCAATCTCATCGTTTATTGAGATTATTTATGATTAAGATTCCATTGATGAAATATTATGATACATATCTCAAGAACTATCTTGAATTTTCTTATCCTATGTTTAATCATTATATATTCATGTATTTGTAGAATTTTTTTAGTCTTTCATACATAAGATGATTAATGAAGTGTTATTAAGAAAGTCTGACATTACCTTTCTCTTTGATTAGAAATATGTGTTCTTTAAAAACAATGTTTTATAAAAACATTTTTAAACTTTTGTTATAAGTTTTCAACTTATTTTCAAATAAAAAGGCTTTAAAAACATTTTCATGATTTATTTATATGATTTCAATGTATTTTCATATAAATGGTTTTCAAAATTCTTTCAGGCTTCTTTTATAAGTTTTCAAGGAAAATGGTTTTCAATACATTTTCAAACTTATTTTATAATTTTTAAAGGAAAAATGGTTTTCAAAAAGTTTTCAGGATTATTTTATATGTTTCAAAATAAAAAAAATTCAAAATTTTTTCAAATCTCACTTTATAAGTTTTCACGTTTTTTTAAATAAAATGTTTTTCAAAATGTTTTATGTCTTTAAAAATAATTTTATGAATAAAGGATATTTCCATCAAGAATTTTTTTTAAAGGATATTTCAAAATTATTTTCCATATAAGGTTATATATGTTGGTGTTACTCATGCCTTTTTGGGGATATGATCCAAGGATAACATCCATATTATTTCTTTAAATGGTTTATTTTTTGATGGATTGATGTTTATGAAACTATTTTCTCTTAAAAGGGATACACTATGATAAATTATTATCAAAACCTCTTTATTTCACAGGTTTTTCTAGAATAAAATGATTTTGAAACCTATATATTTTCAATAGGTTATGATATGATTAAAATTTTATGATACCCATTTAATTTAATGGGTTATGATATGATGTTTATAAAACCTATATTTTTTTATGGGTCATGATATGATGCAGGTTTTATTGTCCTGTAACACATGTATGCATGATTTTATTATATGATAGGTGGGACATATATCTCCCTACAATGCATTGGGTAATGATAAATATTATATGATAAAAAAGGATACTTGGGTTGTATCCAAAGCCTGAAAACAAAAAATTACCTAGCTTGTATCCCAAGGATGAAAATAAACTGGTATACGGGTTGTATCCCAAGCCTAAAAATTACCAGGTAAATAGGTTATAGCCCAAGCCTAAATGTAAGAGGGGACACAGGTTATAGACCAAGCCTAAAAGTAAGAGGGTACATGGGTTGTAGCCCAAGACTAAAAATAAGAGGGTGCACAGGTTGTTATCTCAAGCCATAAGTAGGTCTACGGGTGACTAGCCCAATCATAACATGTTATGAAGGTATTGGTAGGTAGCCTTGACATAAGATTTTCTATGCTAATGTGTATGCCACAAATTCCATGTCTTACTCAAATGTTATTATTTCAGGGATTATTCTATTTATTTCCTTATGATTCATGTCTTATGAACTGAAAATATTTATTCCATGATTCATGCTTATGATCTTTTATATGTAGGGTATGATCTTCTAATGTTATGATCGTGTTATCATACCCCTATGCTCATATTTATTCTTATATATATCCATTTTTTACCCTTACTGAGCATATGAGATCATCCATTTTTATGTTTCCCTTCCCATGTTATGAAGATATGAATTAAATATAACAAAAGGGTTCTATTCATGAAGAACCTAGTGGGATATAATATAGCTCTTTCATGTACCAGTGTTTATGTTTCCATGTTTCCAAAGGCACTAAACTAATAAGGTCTTTGGGTGTTTGTTTGGGTAATTTTTTAATTATTCTAGAAAAACGATGTAATGTATATATATATTAAAACTATTTTGTTATGGTTGTTATTAGAGTTAATTTTTAGTCATACTTTGGAAATTGGGATGAGAAAAAATCAATGAGATCCCTAGGGATATTTCTAAGGATTTGTCTAGGGGTGTCTCTAAGGATAAGTCTAAGGATGAGTTAATGTTTATAAAAAGTTCCTAGAATTTTGGTAAAGGATATAGTGAGTGATTTACTTGAAATATATCCATGTCTAGATACTCCAAGTGGACATGGTTCTAGAAGATATGTACCTAGGAGTAACAACTCTGACAAGGTGCGTCGGGCCTGACTCGAGCGTAACTCGGTACACGACAACAGGCCTTACTGCACACCTGGTTTGACACTCTTGATGGATATGATTTGGGAATTCACAAAATCATCATGAAAAATCATAAAGTATTTAAAAATAATTTTTCTATTAAGAACTTAGGATAAACTTAAGGTGTCATAGATTAAATATTGTGTCATAATTTGGACATCTTATAAGTGGTTTTTCATGATTATGTGATTCCTCACTATGACAACTATTTCTTACACTATGTTTTATGGTTTATTCAATAGAGTGAACTAGAAAGAAATTGGTTAAAATTTAATGTTTCAGATTTTTAAAGTATGGGAAAGATGAAAATATATTTCCTAAGTAGAAATCTCATGAATAGAATCAGAAAGTTCCATGATTTTTGGTTATACTGCTGAAGATAAAGATACCACAAACGACATGTGAAAGGTATGGGATGTTCTTATAGTATTATTTACATTAAAAATAAGAAGCATTATTAGATTTAATTTGATTAACCTTAATACATGATTCATATTTCATAATCTAGGAAATCAGTATTAAGGGATAATATAAAGAGATGCTTGATTTGGATAAAGTAAATTGGATAGTATTTATGACCATAGAACTGATTAAGTATTTTTTGAAAAATTGGTTTATATTATCATGGATGAAGTTTACAACCCTTTGTATTTAAGTAATATATCCAGTAATATTTGGAATAAATCATTCATGTTTTCCAAACTAATTTATGGTAATTCAGGTTATTATCATGTTTCAAGAGGATGTGTGATAAGGTTATTCACATGTTTGGAATTTAACAACCAAGATATACTTTGTGATATATGGGGGATCAATGTTAAGCTGATTTCATGTTATTTTTTATAAATTTTGGTTTTTAATCTTTTATAAGGGTTATAAGGTTAACCATTTATGGAAATTTTAAGTTAAACTTTGAATGAAGTTTGTGAGATTAATGTTTTATCTCACCACATGAGTATTTATGAATATTGGATAACCTATTATAAGAAAAATAAATTTATGGTAACTAGTGATAGATGGGATGTATTATCATGGATATCATGATCCGTTAGTGCTTCAGGAATGAAAAAAACTCACCTTCTATTTTAGAGAAATAGTTGATGTGGAAATTGATCAATTCACAACAATGGGTGAGATTATACTGAATCAGGTAAGTATATATTCTCTTGAAAATTATTCAACTCTAGGTAAAGGATCTTAAAACCAAAAAGGTTATCCTAATAACTTCTTTTACGATGAATCAAAAGGTCCCTTAGATCAACGTAGATTTATGGCATTGTGATTGTTACCTTTCTCTTGACCTTGTTCTCTATCACTCTTCATCAGAACATGATGGTTAGATTTCTCTTTTATGTCTATGTTTTCACTTACCACCTATGTTCCCCTATGTGGAAACCTAGTTATGGGTTACTATGGGTAATCGTTATGGTTCCAACTTTCATTTTTTTTAAATTATTTTTTATTATTCATTTTTTCTATGTGGATTTCTATGAAATGGAATTTAAAGTATTAAACCTTTGATAACCCAGAATAATTTCAAGGGTAAAATTCATTTTATGGGGGGTATAATGTAACATCTTGAGTTTTTGTAAACCTTTTTCTCTTTTTAATACATTAGTTTTATTTGATGTTATGCATTTCATGCTACACTAAGAAAAAAAAATTTATAGGCTATACTAATTTAATCTTTCACTAAACTCAACACCGACTTGGCATATGTTACACGCAACACTAAATTTCTACGAATCAATATTTTATAACTATAGTTATTTAAATAGGATAGTTATAACATATACATTAAACTTAGTAATATGAATATTAAAAACTATTTTTCAAATATTATTTATTGTGGTTCTAAATAGATAAATCATATTGATAAAAAGACATACAATTTTAAGTAAAGTCATTATATATTTGAAAATACTATTTTCTTAAAAGAACTACATTTTATGTCATTTTGTAAACAATAATAAATTAATTTTAGAATATTATAGAAGTTTAATTTGATAAAATAATCTTCATTTTTTAATTCTTAATTTAAAAATTAGATTATGGTGATTTTTTGGGATTTTTTTTGGGAAACTTTATTTAATGATGAATAGTGAAAAACACTGAATTTTAATTCAAAATCACTTTTTCATATAATTTATTTTTATCGTTAAATTATATTTTAAGTTGTTTTTAAAGTAAAAATAGATAAATTA
Organism: Viscum album; assembly: GCA_963277665.1. Lineage (NCBI taxonomy): Eukaryota > Viridiplantae > Streptophyta > Magnoliopsida > Santalales > Viscaceae > Viscum > Viscum album. The sequence continues at coordinate 1,702,186,531 of OY728143.1, read as the reverse complement.
GAAATCTATTAATCAAATTTAGTTCGTTGGAATCATTTTTATATTGAATTTATATATAAAATCTTAATGAATGTTTGAACATTCTCACATCAAAACCCCGCTTTCGCGTCACGTCTCTGGGATTAGAATTAAACATAATTTTGTTTCTTCTATGAATTGAATTTATAAAAATATACTTATATGGTTTTAATAATTAAAATATTTATATTCTAGTAATAAAAACTTAATTTGTGACCAAAAATATTAGTGAAAGTGATTAAACTTAATTACAACGATTAAGGTAAAATTAAGCTTAACGAGGGACTAAACATTAAAATTAAAGGCCAAAATGACCTATAAACTTGTATGAAACCAACTTTTTGGCCATATTTCATCGATAAACCTTATATTATTTATTTTTTTTGGTGTTTTATTACTTTGTTTAGGTAAAAACATGGGTACACCAAACTTGTTTTCAAAAATGCCAAGTGTGTCCCCTCCCCCCTTATAAAAGACCACCACTTCGCCCCCTTCTACACACCTCTAAAACCACTTATATTAAGACAATATCTACCCAATTAACTTAACAACATAACTTTATTACTATTTTAATCCTCCCTTATTGAATAAATCAAACCAAAGAATCCCTTTTGTGTAAAGAAAAAGGAGTTACCCAAAGAAGAGGTAAAATCCTTCCTCAAGCTCCTTTCTTTTATTTTCTTTATCCACCACCTCAATTATTCTTATTACATGATTATATAATAACACTGGTATATTAAATATACTGAGATATTTTTATTTTAATTATTATACCTACACTTACACACACATCCATCTAATGGGTAACGAACTTAAAATTCTTGTGTGCGGTGAACTACCACCTCACAAAATGATTTCGTTCGTTTTTCCTTTACCACCTCTCATGGTTTGGAATTATTATGGTCACTATATTTTTATATTTTATATATGATATTTATTATTTATTTATGATTCTGTAATTATTATATAACACATACCTTCAGGAATTCCATTTTTTTAAGTATGATAATTTTTTTTGGGGAAGTGTGGACTACCACCTCCTCAAAACGATGTGATTCATTCACACCTTACATGGAATGTATTAAGGATAATTATAGTGAAATTATATGATATATATGAAATAATAATTTTACTATAATTATAATACATATATATATACAAATATTTCATTTACTTTATTTCTTTCAATACGACAATAAAACGGAAATAGTGTTCATGTGTATGTACGACCTACTGTTTCCATGAACGGTGTATTACATTTTATAATTTTATATTATATAAATTATTATAAATACATTTATAATGAATATATATGATATTTATACCATTTTTAAATTATTTAAATAAGTAAATCAGGATTTAAATATGAGGACTAAGAATAACAAGTCAAAATATGTATGAAAAACAAAGCGGATATTACCCGAAACGTAACATTAACATAGAGTTGTTAATAAATAGGTAATATAAAGTCATAAAAAAATAATATATTGTATTAGATATAATAATATGGTTCTTTAATAAATTTATATTAAACTTATATTTATTATAAAGTAGTTTTTAATGTGTACAAAGAAAGTCAAGATTTAAGATAATGGAATTTCATCTCACTTTTTATTTCTGTGAGATACATATCATATTCACCACTCTCTTATTTATTGTGGTGTATATAATAACCTATGACATGATATATCATTAATTTAATTTATTTAATGATATTAAAATCTTTAATTGATGTTATTATTTAATGGGTATCTTGATTCTAATGTTACTCAAGTAGTAAGGGTTTTCTCATCTCACTTTTATTTTCAAAGAGGCATCGGCCATGTTCACCACCTTTTTCTTATATATGGTGTGTATAAATAAAATGGATATATTATATTATTTTTATACTTAAATTTATGGGTATTTATATATCTGTTTGATGATCTTTATTTCATGGTGTTTATGTTTCAAAATTTACCAAATCGGTAAATTAATTTTGCCTCAATTTACCTTCTTTGAGACACATGCCATGTTATGAACCTATGTTCTTTAGCAATGTTTATATACTTCCATTTGATATGTTATATCATGAATCTCATTATTTTAATGATATTTTAATCTTCATGTAATTTTATTATTTTCATTGTATTATGATTCAAATTTACCACAGTGGTAATGGTTTATTGCTATAATCTATTCGTTTATCAATTTTGTTTATGATTAAGCTTCCATTAATTAAATTTTATGATCCATCTCTCAATAAATATAATAAATTTTATTATCCTCTATTTAATAATTATATATTCATGTATTGTTTCTATTTTTTAATCTTTGGTTCATAAGATGATTAATAAAGTGTTATTAAGAAAGTTCTACTTTACCTCTCTTTTCGGTCAGAAATATCTATTTTTTCAAAACTATGTTTTCTAAAACCATTTTCAAGATTTCTTTAAATTTTTTCCAATTATTTTCAAATAAAAAAATTTTCAAAAAATTTTAAATATTTATTTATACGGTTTATAATTATTTTCAAAGAAATGTATTTCAAAATGTTTTCAAGATTCTTTTATAAGTTTTCAAGCAAATTGGTTTTCAAAACGTTTTCAAGATTCTATTATAAGTTTTCAAGGAAAATGGTTTTCAAAATGTTTTCAATATTATTTTATATGTTTTAAAAGAAAAAAAATTCAAATTTTTTCATATCTACCTTTATAATTTTTTAATTTTATTTTCAAAGAAAATGGTTTTCAAAAGGTTTTATGTTTTAAAATGCAATTTTTAAGAAAAAAAGAAATTTTCCTGAAGAAATGTTTTTAAAATATATTTAAAAATTATTTTCTATATAAGATAACATCCATTGGTATTAATCATTTATTTTTGGGGAAGTGATCCTAGGATACCATTCATATTATTTATCTAAACGGTCTATGTTTAAATGGATTGATGTCTATGAAACTTGTTTCTCTTCAACGAGTTATACCATTTTAAATTCTTATGAAACCTGCTTCCTTTAACAATTTATTCTAGGATTAAATGATTATGAAACATATATATTTTTAAACATTTATGATACCCATTTAATTTCATTGATTATGATATGATGTTTATGAAACTCGCCTCTTTTTATGGTTCATGGTATGATGTAGGTTTTAGTATCTTGCGGAATGTGTATGAATTATTTTATTATGTGATGGGTGGGACATATATCTCACTCCAATGCATTGGTTAATGATAAATAGTATTTGATATCAAAGGGTACATGGGTTATAGACCATACTTGAAAACAATAAGGTACATGGGTTGCATCCTAATCCTAAAAATAAGTAGGTACATAGCTTAAAGCCCAAGCCTGAAAATAAGAAGATACACGGGTTGTAGCCCGAGCCAAATAGTAAGTGGGTATATGGGTTATATCCCAAACTTTAAAGTAAGAGTTTAAATGGGTTGTATCCCAAGCCGAAAAATAATTGGGTACATGGTTTTTTATCCCAAGTAGGAAGTAATTCCATGGGTGATTAGCCCAAGCCTAACATGTTATGAAGGTCTTGGTAAGTAGCCTTGAAATAATACTTTTTATACTTATGTGTATGCCAAAAATTTCATTTCTTACTCCCATGTTATGATTTCATGGCTTATGCTATTGATTTCATTGAGATTCATGTCCTATGTACTACCAATATTTATTCCATGATTCTTTTTTATGATCTTTGATATGTAGGGTATGATCTTTTAATGTTATGATCACATTATTATACACCTATTCTCATGTTTATTCTTATATATCTCTATTTTTTACCTATAATGAGAATCTTAGCTTACCCATTTTTATTTTTCCCTCCCCAGGTTATGAAGATATGTATTAATTATGATGTGTTTACGAATGGTGCTAGTCATGAAGAACCTAGTGCGAGATAACGTAGCCCACTCATGTACCATAGTTTATGTATCCATATTTCCAAATGTGTTAAGCTAATACGGTCTTTTGGTGTCTTTTTTTGCAATGTTTTATGTATTATAAAAAATTATGTAATGTATATGTACATTAAGAGTGGGTTGTTATATTTTATATGTGTTTCTCCTGTGATATCAGAATATTAATTATTTCCCAAAAGGTTTCCTCATGTAATTTAAAAGGATTGCACATTACATTTCTCTTATCATTTAATATCATCTGAATAAATCCTCTACTGAAATATCCCACTAGGTTTGTGAGTATGTTTCTCAATATATTCCAAAAAACACCTCTAGTTAAATATTTATTATATAACTATATGAAAAATAATATACCAACAAAATTTTCAACATAGATCAATTCTCTATGGTTTAATAACATCTGTGTTTCCATAAAAAAAATTATTTTTCTTCAATGGTTTCATTATTTTATACTTCTAATAATTTCAATGTGAAGATATAATAAATGTATTAGTAATGTTATAACCATCTATGTTTAGTCTAAGAATCATATTATTTTTTTCATTTCTGTAATTTTATTCTGTAATTTCTTCTTTAAATTGAATTAGCCTTACTAGAATCTTCCCCATTAAGTTGTTCTCATATTGTGATCTTGTTGTTCACAAAATAAAAATCACAATTTCTTCATTAAAAATGAATCAAAATTTATTTTATAATGTTTTACACAAATAGAAATATCTCTAGCATCATTTGGTTCATTTTAATTATAATAATTAATATTCTAGAATTTATTAGAATTCTTAAAATTTCACTATGTTTTTAACACATGTGTAAGAACAATATCCTCATATGTATCACTTTTTTATATTTTCTTAAAACTATTTAATATTCCTTTTCTATATCTTAAATATAATTTGATTTTTAAAAAAATTCATGAAATTTAAAATTGCCTCATACATATCAATAATTATCTTATATATGAGTAAAACCACTTATGTATTAGACTACAGATCTTACATTTTAGGTAGTATCTCTTCTAAATGGTTTTCATTAGAAATATTTTAGTCAGCATCAAAGGTATCTCTTATGTATTGAAAAAAATACCTATAATTTATCCAATGCCTTTTTAAAATACACATCCAAAATTTAAATAATCTTTTATGTATTAAAATATTCTCTTACTTATCAGCATAAATCTCTTATATGTCACTTAAATTCTCAAAATATTATATTTAATTCACAAATATATAATTAATTCCCATAATTTCATATACTTTTTAATTTTTCTCAAGGTATTGTCATTTATTTAATAACACATTAATTGACTACAAATGGATTTGAAAAATATTATAATAATTTCATTGTTCATAAACACAACTTCAATGTTCCTTGTAGTATGTGAAATCAAATTTTTTGTATTCTCAAAAACAAGAAGTTCCTTCTCAACTTCAATATCACTTTATCTTTATTTCAACCATTTTAAACAACCACATAATATATTTTCAACTCTAATCACAACATCATTCACATACAATATTCCTTAGATTCTTTTTCAAGCATCTAATCTTTAATCTTCATCATAAAATAGCTTTGAACTCTATCAGTAACAGCTTCTTCAAGTTCTTCACTTAGCTAATTCTTAAAACCTTCACCTAATCTATATTTAACACTTAATATAACAACCTTTAATATTACTTATATAGTGACCTAGGCTTAACATACTTGGATATTATATCATTTTAGATGAATATTCATTACATTAAAAAAGTACACGCCTGAGGACTATAATAGTATTGTGTCTTTGGAAACCAGGAACACATTCTTCAAATTTGGTAAAATATCTTCAATATCTCTTGTAATGATCTTCCCCTTTAGTACTCCTACTTAAAACATTTCTTCATAACATAGGAAAAGAAAACATAAGGGGTGTGCTAAGATGCTCAATAAATGTAAATAAGGAGATATGTATGGATAATCATAAGAATAAGTGTAATAGAACATTAGAATAACATTTAAAGATCACACACTATATATCAAAGATCGTACACATGAGTCATGGCATAAATATTGTATGTTCGTTGGGCAAGAATCATAAGGGTGATAAATCATCATAAATCAGTCATAAACCATAAGCTCGTGTCATATAAGTGTAGACCACTCATAACTATAGAAAAACATTTCATGTGTCAAGGATAACTGCCAAGATCATCAATATAGTGGATCAGGAAACACCTGTTTTCCATTGTAGATCAAGACACACCAGTTTCCCATTTTGGATCAGGACACACCTGTTTCCCATTTTCGATTAGGACATGCACGTATCTCATTTTGGATCAGGATACACTTGTTTCCCATTGTGGACAATCCCCATAGACTTGTTTCCCATTTTATCTCATGAGATATAAATCTTTACCCAATGCATTTGAGGGAGATATAGGTATCACCATTCAAATAATGAAATCATACATGTGTGTGCCACAAGATTATAAAACATTCATCATATCATGACCCATAAAAAGAGATGGGTTTCATAAAAATCATATCAAAACCCATGAAATTAAATGGGTATTATAAAAATTTCATCATATCATAACTTATAGAAAAGAGATAGGTTCATAACCATTTCATCAAATCATAACCCATGAAATGAAGAGGATTTCAAAAGAATATAACCTATGGAATATAAACGGGTTTCATAAACATCATTCCATAAAAACATAAACCATTAATGAAATAATATAAATGGTATTCTTGGGTCATGTCCCTGATAAAACTTAAATTGTATCAAAGGATCCCATCCTAGATTGAGAAGGATTTTGAAAGATCACTTGGAGAATTTCTTAGGGAAAATAACCTTTCTTTTAAATTATATTTTTAAAACATTGAACATTTTCAAAATCATTTTTATTAAAAATAATATTAAAATATCATTTAAAAACATATTGGAAATCATTTCTATAAAACATAGTTGTTCAAATAAAAAATATTTCTGACCGAAGAGAAATAAAGATGGATATTCTTAAATCATTTTATTAATTATCATAAGTACCAAAGAGTGTAAAATTGTAAAAATACATGAAGATATCCTGAACAACTAGAGTGATATTTTTTGATATATGGATCATAATATTTCATTAATGGGATCATATTCATAAACAATCCTGATAAACTATGAGATTGTAGTAATAAACTCTTACCACTTTGGTAATATTGAATCAAAATCCCAATGTTACAATAACATTAAATAAATCATAAAATACCATGAAAATAAGTATATTCATGATATATCATGTCAAATTTCAGTATATATACCTCGTAAAAGAATATAGGACCATCAAAAAACATGTTCCCTAATGAATGAAAATTGAGATAAAAATACTTTACAGATTTTGTAACTTTTGAACCGTAAACCTCATGAAATAAATATCATAAAATAGATATTAAAATACCAATAAATATAAGTATAATAATAATATAATACATTTACGGATATTATATACACAACCTAAAATAAACAAGTGGTGAATATATTATAACTCTCACAGAAAAAAATGAGACTAGAAATCCTATTAATACTTGAGTAACTTTTGGAAAGTGATCCCCATAAAATAATAACATCCATTTAAACTTTTAATATCATAAAATAAATTAAATTCATTATATAAAATGTAATATGTAATTATATATACCACACAACAAGAATAAGTTCTGAATATAGAATATATCTCACTCAAATAAAAGTGAGATTAGGAAACCCTTACCTTAAGTATTGACTTTATTTGTGCATGTTCAAACCTAATGTATAACAAATATAATTTTATTATAAATATAAAAAAGATAAATATTATTATATATCATACCATATAATATTTTATAATAACTTTTATTACCCATTTAGTAATTATTTCTTGTTAATTATCTGTTTCGGGTTATAACAACTTGGTTTTTCATATATATTTTGACTTGTTATTCTTGATCATCATACTTAGATCATGATTTACTTATTTCAATAATGTAAAAAATGATATAAATATTATATATATTCAGTATATAATTATTTATAATAATATATAAATTATAGAAATATGAAATTGAATATACTATTCATGGAGACAGTAGGTTGTATATACACATGAACTTTGTTTCAGTTTTCTTATCATATTGAAAGAAAGAATGTAAATGAAATATATGTATATATGTATATATATGTATAATAATTATAGTATAATTATTATTTTATAAATATCATATAATTTTATTAAACTTGTCCTTAATATGTTCTATGTAAAGTGTGAATGAATCACATCGCTTTGAGGTGGTAGTAGTCTACGAGTCCACAAACGAAGTTATCATATTCCCACAAAATTGAAAGAATGAAGGTACGAGTTATATAATAAATCCAAAAGTATAATTAAATCATATATATAATATATATCATATAAAAAAATTTAATTTAAATCATTATTTCCAACCATTATATGTGGTAATGGAAGAATGAATGATACCGGTTCGCGAGGCGGTAGTTCACCGTACACAGGAACTATGATTGTGTATCCAATTTGATGGAAGTTTGTGTGAGTTTAGGTATTAAAATTGACATAAAAACATCTCAGTATATTATTTGTACTTATATTTTTATATAATCATGGAATAATAATAATTTATGATGTGGAGAAAGAAAATAAAACAAAAGTGTTTCTTGAATGATGTTACCTGTTCGACGGGTAATTTATTTTGGTTTACACCAAATGAATAACTTGGATTGATTTATGATAAAATAGAGGATTATAGGATGATATAAGGGATTTTAGGATATTATTTATTTAGTTATTGGATGATCCAATGGAATTTAGAGGTGAGAGGGGTGAGTGCACTTTATAGTGGAGGAGGAGTGTCATTCTTCTAAATATAAAAAGGTAAACACTATTGAGGGGTTTCCATTAAAACTTGTGCCTCAAATAAATTTATATTTTCAATAAAAGGGATTATATGGTCTAAATATTTCCATAAAATTGATTTTCTACAAGTTTCTATAGTATTTATCAACATAAGTTGAAGTTTAACCACTAAGTAAACACGTTTTTACCTTAATCGTTGTAATTAATTTTAATTAATTTCACGAATAATTTCTTAAAAAATATAATTTGAAATTATTAAAAATTATAAAGTGTTATTATACCAAATATGGAATCTATTTTTCCAAATTATAATAATATAATTGGCAGAAATTAATTTAAAAACAATCTTGCAGATAGGATGAAACAACGGGTTTTTAAAGTGAAATGTTTCAACAGATTGAATTGTTTTTATATCCAATTTCAATGTAAAATTGATTAAAATGACATAAATTGTATGAATATATTTACAATTTATATAAATATACTTTAAAATCAATATAAAATATAATTTATCTATATAATTAAATTATATCAAAAAGTACCTTTCAATTAAAATTCAGTATTTTCACTGTTAATCAAGAAATGAAACTTCTTAGAAAAATACCAAAAATTCACCCAAAGTAAATTTTGATATTCAAATTTCAAAAATTAAGTTTATTTATTCAAATAAAAATTATAAAGTTGTCAAAATTTATATTTAAAATAGTTTCATTATTAAAAGATGGAAAATTACCTTTTATAAAAATACCTCTTTTATTCATATAATTGGATTTATTCTTATCTTGTGCCTATCAAATCTATTGTATGAGTGTCAAAATAATTTATTAAATAAATAATATATAAATTTTATTAAAAACTATTATCAAAATTTTATTGTTTAATTTATTGAGATAAAATGGTGTTTGAACATAGAGAAATAGATTTTTTAGAAAATGAATTTATTTATTTTCAAATAGTTCTTACTTTCATTTCTAACTAATTGATAACCAAAGGATTTATTTTATATACATATTTAAACCATGTTTTCAAATTTTAGTTAATATTATTTTTAACTTCCATTCTAATGTATAGGTGATAACTATAATAATATTTTAATAATATTGTTAATAGTATTATTAATAATATATTGTAGTTTGTAAAAACTCAACCTTACATGTAACGTAAGATATCAAAGGAACACAAAATTGTGTGTAGAAAAACCAAAAATAGTGTTGAGTATACCGAAAGTTAATTTAAGTGTTACTTGTAGCACAAGATTAACATGGTGTTTCATATAATTCAAACCAAACTTAGTGATTTCATATAAAAATCTATATTTAGTGTTCTGTAAAATGAAAAATATAAAAAGTATTAATTTTATTTGAAAAAAAAATCACAGATTCTCAGGTTGTAACATTCTACCCCCCCCCCAAAATAAACTTCTCCCTAGAAATTCATCTATGTTATCAAAGTATTAATACTTGAAAGTTCCTATCATAGAAACCCATATCATAAAAATGAATACTAAAACTACCTTTAAAAAGAGAAAGTTGGAAACATAAAAATTACCCAGTGTAACTCATAACTAAATTTGTACATAGGAGAACATAAGTGTAAAGTCAAAACATGGACATAAGATAGAAATATAACTATCATGTTCTGATGGAGAGTGATGTAGAACATGGTCAATAGAATGTTAATAATCAAAAATACATAAAAAATAGGCTTCAAAATTGTCATCGATATCTTCAAAAATGATGATAAATGGACAATATGTTATTTCAATACACTTTTCCTAAAGATGGTGATTTTTATGAGAAGATATACTAACTTGATTTCATTCCCTTTCATAAGAACAATCTCACCCTTTGGTTTTTCCTTTATCATTTTCCTCATAATCACATACACAATGAAATTAAGGTTAATTTTTTATCCCTGAAACACTAATGTGTCATAAGATGCATAGATAGGCTAATAAGTCATTCAGTCTATCTTTAGGTATCATAAAAAAATTGTTAGCACGGGTTATTCAATATGAATAAATATTCATATGGTGAAGTAATATTTTAATATCCAAAACCTCATACAAAGTCTAAATCAAACCATTCCTTAAATGGTTAACTTATAACCCTACCAAAATATAATTCATCCTTTATTCATTGAATAAGATTTTATCTTATACCAAAAATATTTTATTTGGAAACTTGGGGCCTTCCTTTTACTGAAAGAATATAAAATATGATTTTATTATTCTAAAATCCATGTAGATAGAAATAATCACATGAAACATCAATAGAGGATTAATAATAATATCTTTATAGGGATTATTCATACAAAATCAAACATGAACTTCTTAATTAAGGTGGTAAGGATAAGTGTGCCCTAATTATTGTGATTCACTTCATCCATTATGATTGCATAAGCCTTTACTTTTTCCTTTGTCTGCATAGGTTGTTGTGTCTTATCATCCATATTAGCCCTTAGATTGGGGTATTGATTCACATAATTCCCAAACTCCTTACAGTTGTAACACAAGATCATGGATGATGCATTAGTTGGAATTATCTTCTATTTCCTTAAATTAACCATACCATTAATCATATTTCTACATTCATGGATTTAATAACATGCATTTACACATTTAAATCACCTCCTAGTTCCATGCAAGCAATACCCTTGAAGCTTCTTCCCACATTTCTGGCACATTGATGTATGGAATTTCTATCCACCGTTTGATTTTTCATGAGACTCAATATTCTATTTCTTATCAAAACAAAATGAATGGTGGGAATATCCAATTTCCTTTTCTACATTAAATTTAAATCAAAAGAATCTTCGTATCTAAAAAATTATCTTATATACAAGGCCATTTAAAGACATGGTTTCTTTCCATTAAATAATAAATCAATTTTTATTTCAAGGATGATTATTAACCTAGAATGGTACATTGAAAGTCTTGTAAAATTAGATTTATAGGTACCAATATATTCATCCTGATTTTTCTCTAGATCAAGTAATATCTTCTCCATATTTGTTCACAGAACATGAGAGAAGTACGTACTAAAAAATATCCCCTTAAACTCTTCCCATTCTATAGATTCAATTTCTTATTATTCCTTCATGTTCTTAATAAGATTACAGCGCTGATATTCTTCAACTTCCAAATGATAAGCATCTAAGAGGAATTTTTCATTATCTGAGCATGGAAGAATGGAAAATATATTTTCAGTGGTATTAATCCATTTTCTAGTAACTAGTGGATCACTGGAACCACTAAAATAAGGTGGTAATTGCCTTGTTAAGGACTCAACAAAATGTTGTTTCCTCCTTTTTGACTTTTCATTAGATCTCCCATATCATTTGGTTGCTCATAAATACAATCATCACATTTTTCATTGCATACAACATTAACATGGTTCCATTGGGTTCCATCCATTAACTAAAACTAGCCAGCAAAGTGTGAGCAACACTTATCATAGAATAAAACCACATAATCATGAAGTATTTCTTCTATTATGTCTAAATAATGACACATAATTCTTTAATATATGACACCTTAGGTTCATCCTAGTTTATTCAAACTCATATTCTATTTAAATTCTTTATGATGGTTTGTAAAGAGTTTGTGAATTCCCAAAGAATATTCCCTGGGAGTGTCAAACTAAGTGTTCAATAAGGCATGTTTTCATGTACTAGTTCCTGATCAAGTATATCCTAATACGGTATTTTTGGGGTTACCCCTATGTACATTTGTTCCAGAGCCACATCAACTTATAGTATCTAGATAGATATATATACTAGGAAACCACTCATTATATCCTTAACCAAAATTTCAGTACTTTTTATTAAACATTAACTCATCATTATACTTATCCTTAGAAACTTCCCTAGGAATATCCTTAGAAATATCGATAGGAATCTCACTAAATGTTTCTCATCCTAGTTTTCAAAGATTGAATAAACCTTTCCTTTGATACTAACTATAGCAACCTAGGGTTAAAATATATGGATATTACATCATTTTAGATGAATATTAAGCATATTACAAAATTACATTCCCAAGGACTATAATAGTTTATTTTATTTGGAAAATGGGAACACATTCTTCTAATTTTATGAAATATCTTCAACATCTCCCATAAAGATATTATCCTTTAGTACTCCTTCTTAAAACCTTTCTTCATGACATGGGGAAAGGAAACATAAGAAATGGGTGATCTCAGATGATAATTAAGGGTAAACAAGGGGATATGTAAGAATAATAATTATAATACATGTAAGATAACATGATAATAACATTTCATGATCATACCCTACATACTAAAGAACAAACACATGATTCATGGAATAAATATTGGAAGTTCATAAGACATGAATCATAAGGGTGATAAATCATCATAAATAAATCAAGAATCATAATCTCATGTCATATAAGTGTGGAACAATAATAACTATAGAGAACCATTTCATGTGTCATGGTTAACTACCAAGACCATAAATATAGTGGATCCTGACACACTTGTTTCCCATTTTGGATTAGGACACACATATTTCTAATTATGGATCAGGACACACCTCTTTCCCATTTTGGAATAGGACGCACTTATTTCCCACATAGAATTAGGAGACAAATGTTTCTTATTTTGGATCCAGACACACCTTTTTTCCATTACGGATCAAGCCCGTTGAATTTTTCTCCATTTTATCTCAAGAGATATAATTATTTACCCAATGCACTCGAGAGAGATATAATTCCCACCCATCACATAATGAAATCATACATACATTTTATATAAGATAATAAAACATTTTTCATATCATAACCATTAAAAATATATGGGTTTCATAAACATAATATTATAACCCATTAAATGAAATGGGTATCATCAATATTTCATCACCTCATAACCTATGGAAAATAGATAGGTTTAAAAATCATTTCACCAAAACATAACCAATGAAAAAAAGCATGTTTCAAAAGCATATAACTCATGGAATAGAAAGGGGTTTCATAAAAATCATCACATTAATAAATACACCATTCAATAAATAATATTAATGGTATTCTTGAATTATGTCCCTAATAAATCTCAAACTATATCAAAGGATTCAAACGTAGTTGGAGAAGGATTTTGAAAGATAACTTGGAGCATTTATTAAGAAAAATAACCTTTATTTGAAATTAAATTTGTATAATATAGAAAATTTTTAACATATGTTTCCTTAAAAATGAGCTTAAAATATCATTTAAAAAAATTAAAACGTTTTTAAAAAATAAGGTTTTTGGAATAAAAAAAATTTCCAACTGAAGAGAAATAAAGTCGTATTTTATAAAAGCATTTTCATAATTATCATAAGTACCAAAGAGTGTAAATAATATACCAATATATGAAGATATAATGAAAAAAATATATGAGAATGAAATCATGATAATTCTTGACATATAGATCATAATGTTTCATTAATAGAAGAATAATCATAAACAATCATGATCAATGATGAGATTGTAGTAATAAACTCTTACCACTTTTGTAACATTGAATCAAAATACATATGTGAGAATAATATTACATGAAGCTTAAAATATCATTAAAATAAGTATATTTATGATATAACATGTCAAATGGTAGTATCTACACCTCGTAAAATAATATTGGTGGTTAATAAAACATCTGTCCCAAAGAAGGCAAATTGAGAGAAAATTACTTTACTGATTTGGTAACTTTTGAACCTTAAACCCCATGATATATAGATCATAAAATAGATATGTAAATACCTATAAATTTAATTATAAGAATCATATAATACACTAATTTTCAATATATAAACCACATAAAATAAACTATGGGTCAATAGACATAAGTCTTAAAAAAATAAAAGTGAGACTAGAAATCCCCATACTACTTGAGAAACTTTTGAATCATGATCCCCCTGAAAGAATAACATAGATTAAAAATTTAAATATCATTAAATAAATTAAATTAATGATATAACATTTTATTTTTTATTATATACACCAAACAACATAATTAGTGGTGAATATAGTATATATCTCATGGAAATTGAAGTGAGAGGAGGAAACCCTTACCTTAAGTCTTGAATTTCTTCGTGCATGTTCAAAACTCATGTATAAAAAATATAATTTTATTATAAATATACCATATAACTATATTATTATATTTCATACCATATATGATATTATTGTGACCAAATATTACCAATTTATAAATTATTTCATGTTAAAGTTATGTTTCGGGTAATAACTGCTTTGTTTTTCGTATTTGTTTTAACTTTTTATTCTTGATCCTCTTAATTAGATCAGGATTCAATTATTTAAATAATGTAAAACATGATGTATACATCATATATATTAATTATATTATTAATTATAATAATCTATAAAAGATAGAAATATGAAATGGAATACACCATTCATGGAAACGGTAGGTCGTACATATTCATGAATGTGGTTTCTGTTTTCTTATCGTATAAAAAGAAAGAAACAAAATGACATATATGTATATATATATATATATTATAATTACAGTATCATTATCATGTCATAAATATAATATAATTTTACTAAATCCATCTTTAATAAATTTCATGTAAAGTGTGAATGAATCACATCGTATTGAGGAGGTGGTAGGCCACATGTCCACAACCGATGTTATCGTATTCCCACAAAATGGAAGTCATAATGGTATGTGATATATAATTATTAAAAAAGTATAATTACATCATAAATATCATATATAACATGTAAAAATATAATTTCAATCACTATTTACAACCTTAATAGGTGGTAATGGAAGAACAAATGATTTTGGTTTGTGGGGTGGTGGTCCACCGTACACATGAATGATGATTGTGTTTCCCATTTGATGGAAGTGTGTGGGAGTGTAGCTAGAACCCTTAACATAAAAACATATTATTATATTTATGATACTAAGGTTATTATATAATCATGGAATAATAATAATTTAGGAGGTGAATAAATAAAATAAAACAAAATCTCTTGTTGAAGAATGTTACCTCTTATTTGTGTAATACCTTTTGGATTGAACAAATTAACTAACTTGGTTTTCATTATGAAACAATTAATGTGTCTAAAATGAGAGGAGTTAATTTGGAAGCTTATTGTAGAAGTGTTTGGATGATAAAATGGTCATTAGGGGTGTGAAGGAGTGAGGGGTTTAGTGCCCTTTTATAGTGGAGGATAAGTGGAATTCTTGTAAATATAAAAAAGGTAAATACTATTGAGAGGTCTCCCTTACATAATGTGCCTCAAATAATTGTCCCTTTTTGATAAAAGGGGCTATATAGAAGAAATATTTCCATACAACTGATTTTGGAAAAGTTTCTATGGTACTTGGCCCCTTAAGTTAATGTTTAACCACTAAATAAACTCATTTTTACCTCAATCACTGTAATTAATTTTAATTAATTTCACTAATCATTTGGGTAAAAAATTAAGTTCACCTTATTAGAAATTATAAATTATTCTAATTAAAAATATGGAATCCTTTTTTCAAATTCTAATAAAATAACTATGCAGAAATTAATTTAAAAATAATCTTGTTGATGGGACGAAACAACGTGTTTTTAAAGTGAAAATGTTCAAAAGTTACAACTGTTTCTATATCCACTTTCTATGTGAAATTGTTTTTAATAACCTAAATTGTATCAATATATGTATTATTTATCTAAATAAACTTTAAAACCAATTTAAAATATAATTTTACTATATAAATATATTATATGAAAAAAGAGTTTTCAATTAAAATTCAGTGTTTAACACTATTCATCAAAAAAATAAACTTATATGAAAAATAAAAAAAATCACCCAAAGTAAAATTTTATATTCATATTTCAAAGATAAAGTTTATTTTTCTAAATAAATATTATAAATGTGTCAAAAATTATATTTAAAATCGGTTCATCATTAAAAGGCAGTAAAATTGCCTTTTGGAAAAATACTGCTTATTATTCATATAATTAGATTTATTCTTATCTTATGTTTATAAAATCTATTGGATTAATTTAAAAAAATTATTTAATAAATAATATTTACATTTTATTAAAAACATTCATCAATAGTGGTTTTTTTAATTTATTGAGATAAAATGGTGTTTGAACATAGAGAAATAGTTTTCCTAGAAAATGAATTCCTTTATTTTAAACTAGTTCGTTCTTTAATTTATAACTAATTGATTTCCAAAATGAGTTATTTTATAAACATGTGTAAACCATGTTTTCATAATTTAATTAACATTTTTTATAACTTCCATTCCAATGGCTATGTGGTAACTATAATAATATTCTAATATGAATGTTAATTGTATATCGTAGTTTGGTAAAACTTGGCCTTACATGTAACACAAGCTATCAAAGGAACACAAATATGTGTGTAACACAAGCCAAAAAAATAGTTTTATCTGTACCGAAAGTTAATCTAAGTGTTTTTATAGCACTAGATTTACTTGGTGTTGCGTATAATTAAAGCCAAACATAGTTCTTTTATATAAGAAAAGCTATATTCAGTGTTGTGTAAAATGAAAAATATCAAAAATATTAAATTAATTTGAAATATATATTTCACAAAATATTGGGGTTTTATGAATTACATATATATGTATTCTCAAAAACTCTTTACACATTTTCATAAAATTGAATTGCATTCAATAACTTTAAACATGTATTTATGGGATATAAAACATTTAGTTTCATAGACATCTTTACTCTTAGATTTTGTACTCTTTGTAAAGTGTTGAAGATGTTACCATATCATTATTTCTATTCTTAAACAATAATAACTACTATATAAATTTTTATAAGTATTAGATGATTTCATGAATATGTCCAATTAGGTATTAAAGATGAAAACAATTCCATTCATCTTCATTTTCCATGTAATCATCATGGAATTAGTTAATTTATTTACCCAACAACGTATAGGAAATATCATCACTCTTAGTATTGTATGATACATACTCCATCACCCAAAACATCAATACATACCTATTGACATCCTCATTGAATAAAATTGACAATTAATAAAACCAACACACATGTTTGTGAAATTAAGAACCATATTCCCTTAATCTTATGGCATGTAATGTCCCGAAATTTCCATATAATTTTTTTAAAATTTATATGGAATTATTTCAAGACAGAAAAATCTGATGGCACATGATTCCGAGGCTCGAAGTGCCCATAATGATCCATCAAAGTTTTATTAAACATTAAATAGCATGCGTGAGTGTTATTCCTGAAAATGTGGGATAACTCCTAAATGGGTTCCCGGGTCAGAAATCTAAGGGCACCATTGCATTCAGGATGGCGGGTTTACCCTAGGCGGAACTTAAGTTTAGTCAGTGCAGGCCTCCTGTGAGAAAACCCAAAAATGGCATAACTGTAAATAAAATAATTAAATAAAGTTATTTTATTTTTCAAATGCTTATAACTCACGAACGGTAACTCAGATTAAAAATCTAAGACCACCTATAATCTCCTGAGAGTATGCTTTCTTTGGGAAGATACAAACATTGGCCGATGCGGGCCAATAGTAGAAGTTAGTTTTTGGCCGTAAATAAAATAATTATGTATCAATTATTTTATTATTAAAATTCATAACTTCTAAAAGGAAACTCAGATTGAAAATCTGAGAGTACCGTTGAGTTCTTTGGGGTGTGTTCTCTTTAGGCGGAGACTAACCTCGACCGGCACGGGTCGAGGGTGAACGTTATTAATTTATTGAACTTTTTTTAAGGTACGTTTAGTAAACACATGAATGGAGTTTTCTAACTTTTAAACCATTGCTCAGATTAAAAATATGAGGGCACCGTTGAATCCACAGCACTGGTATTCGCTTAAGGGAGACTTTACTTTGAATAAAGTAGGTCTGGATAAAAATTTAAGTTTTGTGACTTTTAAAAGAAATAAAATAAAATAACTTTATTGTTTTATTTTTGTTTCTAACTTATCCTCCAACAGACAAGAGGAGTGTGGGGCCTGCGATATGTTAAGCCAATAAATAGCTTGACCTATCAATCTTAAGTATCAAAATCATTGGGGAATTGGAAGGTTCCTAATTAATGATCCCCCATTAATTCCCCATGTTGTTACTTACCCTCCACCACTCCTATATATATGGACCTAGGGGAGGGGTATCAACATAGCTTCGCCAAGAAACGAAGTGCTGAAGGAGTGCTGAGATGCCAAACCCATGGAGGACATAGCCGATTCCAGCGGGATGTGATGAGTGACACCGAACCACAAATCTAAGGACGACGTACGAGTGGCGTCATTGGGAACCTGTTACGGGAATGAAGAACACTGACCCACCTTCAAGCATGGATGTTCTCCAACAGATTTATGAGGTAGGGGGTTTATTTTTTTGTTCATTTTAAATGATTTTCTTTTAACTCGTTTGGGAATAACATGAATAACATGGGTCAACCGACTAACGGGTTGATCTGCGATTCATTCATTTTTTTGCAGGAGGTTGTTGCGAGGTATCTTTGTAGGGTTTTGATGGTTGTTTAATTTAAGTGATTATTAAATCTGTAATCCCCCCTCGTGTTTACGAGCTAACGTAGAGGGCGTGGGCCTAACGAACTCGGTCCAAAACCTCCGCTAATTTTCTATCCTTGTGCCCTCCATGGAAGACCACTGGTACGGCAGCACCAACCGGCTACGAAGGAAGCGACGCGCCGACGCAAGCCGCATGAGGAGGCTGCGACACAAAGTCATGGCGGTCATCAAAGCGGCTAGCACTGATCGGCCGTGGAGGAGGTTCGACATTCCGTCACACACCGACGGTGAGAAAGAGGACCATGGCTCGTCAGCCACGGTGGAAAGAGGAGGCGGTCGGCACATCAGTCGGTCGCAGAAGGGGAGGTGGCGCAACCAGTGTGCCACCGGTGAGAAGAAGTCACGGCGGAGGAGGAACCTGTCGTGTGGGTTTTTTGGCGACTGGACAGTGCCCACGTGGCACTACCGTTTCAAAAAATAGAATGGTATGCGGTCCGTTTAGGATACTAGGGGGAAACGCTTCCCCTTTTTCCATCTCGGGTGGACAATGGTTGGGCTGCCCTCCCCGGCCGGGCTACCCCTTGTGGGTCGCGCCCTACGCGACCGGGTCGCCCTTTTGTTGGATTCCCTTTGTGAGTCACTCCTTGTTGGCCGGACCATAGCCCAGCGGGCCCAGCCTGCCATGGCCCATCCCAGACTGGGTCGGGCTGGGTCAGTCCAACCAGGTTGGACTGGACCCAAGCTCGACCGGGCTCAGAAACAAGGGTTATATCTTGAGAAATGGACGTCTGTTTGACAAACCATCTATGGCATTGGGATCCTTGGATCGAGACGGTATTTTTGGTATACTTTACTTGAGTTTTGGAAACTTTTTGAGTACAGCTGAGTGTAATCAAACCTGAATCCAACCGGGCCCCCAGAACTAAAAGGCTTATAACTCACAGACCAGGCATCTGATTGACGCACCGTCTATCGCGTTGGAACCCTTACGACATGGAAGTCCTTTGGGGTACCCCTTTGTGGAGCTTAGTGGCAGTAAAGGCATGGATGATATCTCGAGGGTATATTTTAAGGAACTCGATGCACCGGGTGCAAAAAATCTTGTGGTTGGTAGTGAGGTGGAGGTTGGAGACAGATCATACGGAGGTTAGTACCGATCATGTGTGGGTCATATCCTATGTGGGTTAGCGCTCAGCGATCTTGTATGGGTCAGTGCATATCGATCTTGTGTGGGTCATTACAGGGGTCAGTTACCTATCAATCTTTTCTGGGTCAGATCTTGTGTGGGTAATTTCAGGGGTTAGTTGCCTATCGATTCTGTGTGGTTCAGATCTTGTGTGGATCATTATGGGGGTTTGTTACCTATCGATCATGTTTAGGTCAGATTTTGTGTGGTTCATTGCAGGGGTTATTTACCTATCAATCCTGTGTGGGTCAGATCCTATGTGGATCATCGCAGAGGTTAGTTACCTATAGATCCTATGTGGGTCAGACTCTGTATGGTCAGAATCAATTCCTCATGACAGAATAAGATGATCTAGCTTCACAACTAATCATCTGTACTTCTATACTTCACTGAAAACCTGGTTTGAGCTAATACTCTTTTTGAGCTGTGTCTATTGCTTTGTACTTTGTTATTGAGGTCATGCTTTGTGGTTTTCCTTTGTGTAATTCTGAGACACCTTCGAGGGTCTCGGGGTCCCTACTAGGTATTGTTATACTCACCCCTACATTAGCTTCACCCTTACCTTGTTGTGACTTGTGCAGACGATGAGCAGTTGGGCTGAGATTTAAGGAATCCATGACCAGGTAGTATGCAGAGGAGACAGTCAAACGTGGAGTGCTGAGGAGGTGATATGTACCTACCCTTCTTGTAGGATCCTCAGAGGATGACCCAAGAGCTATTTTTCCTTTTTTAGTTGTATTGTACCTTTCAGTTGTACTTGTACTTTTACAGTTGGGCTTGTATTTCGGCCCCTTTACTTTCAGCACTCTTTTACTACAGTAGTTTACTTCATGGTTGCATCTTGTTGCATAATATTCTGTGTTCTTGTATAGGTTTAAAAGAAAATTCCCTCCTGTTTTAGGGATACGCCTTTCCAGCGATAGTCGCCAGCCCCTGGCCTATGGAAGGCGGGCTTGGGGTAGTCATGGCACGGGCATCGGGGGACAGGTCATGATAAAGTGGTATCAAAGGGGTCGGTTCTACTGAAGAACTAGGACTTTGGTATTTTCTATGTGGCAATAGTGTTAAGTGTTATGAGTGTAGTTTTCAGTTTGAGGAATCCAATGTTGGTGCGGCGGCTGACGTATCCATGAACCAGGACCCTGAATTCTGATTTCCGACTTGGTGCATGAAAACACTGATTGCGTGTGTTTTTGAAAACTTTTTCTTATGATCTCTTTGAGTCAGCTCACCAGGTATAACTTAATGAACATGGTGCACCTGTCTCTTATCAGGATGCCACCACGTAGATAGCCAGGTAGGATTCCTGAGAGAGTGTACGATTATGGCCCACAGAGCGATCCTGTGTGGATCAGCACCAAGCGATGAGGCCTCAGTGCAGGGCCCTCTTACTGTGTTAGCACCTTTGGGTGGTGTACCAACAGCACCACCACCCATTGGGAAGTAGTTACCATCAGCCTCACTGGCAGACGGTGTACGTCGAATGAGCACATTGCATGAGTTCCAGTGGTAGAGGCCTCTGAGGTTTCGAGGTGAGACTGATTCTCAGGCAGCTGAGGACTAGCTGGAGGCTGTGTCTAGAGTTTTCCACCTATTTGGGACACCAGTAGAGTAGATGGTGATCCTAGCTACTAGTCATTTTATAGTGCGTGACCATGAGGATTGTCTGAATGGTGATGATTCTTCGATACGTAGATCTTTTCCCGAGATGGTACCTTCAGATAGTGGGCCAGCTATATCACTGCCATTTGGTCAGCAGTTACAACCGGTGATACCATTAGAGGACACATGTAGGATTAGTGCCTTACACGTGTTTCAGTATCAAATACCCCTCAGGTTCTGAGGCAAGCCCCACTCACTGGCGGATAAGGACTGTCTTGAGGAGATGGCCAAGTTTCTATCTAGCTAGGGCACCATTCGATCAGATTTCAGTCCTAGTAAAGAGTCTTCTACATGACTCAACAGTAAAATGACAGGGTTTAGGTTACCCTGATCTTGCGAAGACATGACTTTTAAATAGACAAGATTGAGAACCTTCCTCCAAGAATGGGGGTCTCTTTCCATAAAGATCTAATATATGAGGGTTCCTAGAGCTTCTACATCTTCGGCAGGATGACATTTCAGTAGCTGAGTATTCATCAAGGCGTACCGACCATCCCAGGTACTCAATGAATATAGTACAATTGGTGCTTCAGGTATCGATCCTCTGAGCGAGGTGTGTTTAGGCACATCCTATAAATTACTATTCCTCTATGCATTCTTAATTATGTTAGGGTTCTAGAGAGAACATTTGTGGTTGAATGTTCATTGGATGAGTGAATATAGCTAGTGAATGTTAGCAGTGTGAAAGCAGGAAACTAACGCCAGTCTCTAAGACTTGGGCATGTAAAAATTTTTGGAAAGAGGAAGTGATAGGGACAGATGAATATATTGGGCAGCAGACGTGGAAGTGAATCTAAGAGAGAATCATGAGGTGGTATACATTTCAACATGTTACAAAAAAAACCCAATGTGGTCCCCACCAGGCTCAGGGAGATAGAGGACAAGGGAAAGGAGTAGCTGCATGCAGTCATGGAGTGTGACCCAAGGGCTCTAGGAATGATTCGAGGTATAGTCTGTGTCTACTACTTGCTTCCATATTAATGTATATAAGTACCAATCATTCCTTCTTACCACGAATCTTGTTCAAGACCTAGAGTTTCGGATTAAACTTTTGAATTGACTCTTACTTCTGTAGATACCTTTGGGAGGAGACTTGAAAATCACATGTATGTCGATGGAGTGATCTGACCCTTGAGTCGAGAGTTTTGGTGGGAAACTCTTGGTGGCAGCATCAAAGCCTTACGACGTTAGTTTGGGTATGGACTGGTCATCCACAGTTCATACTTAGATTGACTGTATTAGGAAAAAAGGTTGTGGTTTATCTATAGCATTGGAATGAGGTTTTCCTTGGTTGGTGAAAAAAAAAGAGGGAAACCCAGGCAGCATAGGATAAACTCATGCATATGAGGGTGTATCCGATCACACTTGAGTCAGCCAGCCTTACCCTTGTGGAAGTAGGAATTTTGAGGTTTCAGATCCCAACAGTAGTAGGAGAGTGTGGGTACATCTTTTCCAAATATGTTTCCAGGATTACCTCCACAAAAGGAGTGGGACTTATGCTTTGGTTGGGTACTACCTGAGATTTTTACCTGACTTCTCTAGGGTAGCGGTACCCTTTTCATCTTTAATGAAGAAGGGTTAGCCCTTCCTGTGGATGGAGAAGTGTCGGCAGAGCTTTTAGGAGCTAAGACAGCATTGATGGCTAGAGTTCCTCCAGGACTATGACTTTCAGATAGTCTATACTCTTGGGAAGGGGAACATGGTAGCAGACTCACTCAGTAGGAGGTCCGGTCTACAGCTGCTGAGTGAGGCGTCGGAGCATCTAGTACCACTATAGATATCCTTCGTGGATAAAGATGGAGCAGCTTACCTCCAGTCTATGACAGTCACTCCCCCTCTCCTTCAGTGAGTCGGGTAGGGGCAGTTTGGGGACATTGAATGTGAGGCTCTATGTGCTCAGATATCCTCAAGACAGGAACCTGATGGATTTTTAAAGGTGGGGAGCATGTCATCCTCTTCAAAGGACGTACCATGGTACCAGTGGCGCTAAGGGAGGAGGTGTTGAGGGAGTTCCATACATACCCTCTAGCAGTATATCCTGGTGTGGTGAAGATGTACCAGGACCTCCAGCGTCAGTACTGCTGTCCAGGGATGAAGAAGTTTGTAGCATAGTCTGTTTCCTGATGCCTCACTTGTCAGTAAGTAAAGGCTGAGCATCAGGTTTCAGTAGGATTAGCGCAGCCACTAGAGGCGCCGGAGTGGAAGCGGGATGGGATCTCCATAGACTTTGTGGCAGGGCTTCCACATACGTCCAGGGGACATGATTCCATCTAGGTGACCATTGACCAACTCACCAAGTCGTCTCACTTCCTACCCATTCTACAGTAGGGATCAGTAGAGGGCCTGGGACGCCTCTACGTATAGGTGATTATGAGACTTTATAGGGTTCCATAGACGATAGTCTCTAACCATGACACACAATTTACATCCCAGTTGTGGAAGGGTTTATAGGAGGTGTTCAGGACATAGCTACTTTTGAGCACCGCCTTTCATCCTCAGACGGATGGTTAGACAGAGAAGAGCATTCAGACGCTGGAGGACATGATTTGTGCATGCGTCCTAGATTTCTTCCACAGTTGGGAGGATCACTTGCCTTTGGTAGAGTTTTCATGAAACAATAGTTATCACTCCACCATCAGTATGGCACCATTCAAGGCCATATACAGTCGACCTTGTAGATCACCTCTATGTTGGACAGACCCAGAGGAGTCAGCACTTATGGGTCCAGAGTTGGTATGAGCTACCACTATGAAGGTACAGGTCATCTAGAAGTGGATGAAGAGTGCACAGAGAAGACATAAGTCTTATGCTAATAAGAGATGGAGACCCTTGGAGTTCCAGGAGGGGGACCATGTATTCTTTCGAGTCTCTCCTCGATGGAGACTACATAGATTTGGTCGAGGTGGAAAGTTATCACCGAGGTCTATCAGTCCTTTTCTGATACTTTAGAGGATAGGTGAGCCGGTATACCACTTGGATCTTCCACCGTAGTTGGAGAGGCTTCACAACGTCTTCCACGTATCCCAGCTGGGGAGATACATACATGACCCATCACACATCATTGACCATAGCGAGCAAGACCTTGACAATGGAGTGAAATTTATGGAGGTTTCAGTAGAGACTAAGGATCGATAGGAGTGAGTCCATCGTGGGCGATTGATACCTCTGGTGTACATTCACTGGCAGCATGAGAACCACCAGGAGAGCACTTGGGAGAGGGAGGCTTAGATTCATGCTCAGTACCCCTTTTTTTAGTCTATGTTGTGTATTTTGGGGACAAAAATCCCTAAGGTGGGGAGAATGTAATGTCCCTAAATTTCTGTAAAAAAATTTAAATTATATGGAATAATTTTGAGACTTTAAAATCTTACGGCACATGATTCTGAAGTCCAGAGTTCCCAAAATGATCCGTTGAAGTTTTATTAAACTTTAAATAGCATGCATGAGTGTCATTCTAGAAAAAGTGGGATAACTCTTAAACGGGTTCCTATATAAGAAATCTGAGGGCACTATTGCGTTCAGGATGGTAGGTTTACCCTAGGCATGACTTAAGTATAGTCGGCGTAGGCCTCCAGTGAGAAAAACCTAAAATGGCATAACCATAAATAAAATAATTAAATAAAGTTATTTTATTTTTCAAATACTTATAACTCTTAAATGGTAACTCAAATTAAAAATCTAAGACCACTGCTGAGCTCGTGAGGGTATGCTTTCTTTGGGAAGAAACTAACATTGGCTGGCGCAGACCAATAGTGGAAGTTAGTTTTTGGCTGTAAATAAAATAATTATGTATGAATTATTTTATTGTTAAAAACCATAACTTATGAATGAAAACTCGGATTGAAAATCTGAGAGTACTGTTGAGTTCGTTGGGGCATTTTATCCTTAGGTAGGGCATAACCTCGACTAGTGCGGGTCGAGGATGAATGTTATTAATTTATTGAACTTTTTTAAGGTATGTTCAGTAAACGTGCGAGCGGCATTTTCTAGCTTTTGAATAATTTCTCAGATTAAAAATATAAGGGCACCGTTGAATCCACATCATCGAGATTCACTTAAGAGAGAATTTACTTTGACCGTAGTAGGTCTGGAGAAAAATTTATGTTTTGTGAATTTTAAAATAAATAAAATAAAATAACTTTATTATTTTATTTTTGTTTCTAACTTATCCTCCAACATACAAGAGGTGTGTGGGGCTCGTGATATGTCAAGCCAATAAATGGCTTGACCTGTCAATCTTAAGTAATGACGTCATTGGGGAATTGGGAAGGTTTCTAATTAATGAGCTCCCATTAATTCCCCATGTCATTACTTACCCTCCCCCTCTCCTATATATATGGAGCTTGGGTAGGGGTATCGACACAGTTTAGACAAGAAACGAAGGGCTGAAGGAGTTCCAAGACACCAAACCCTTGGAGGACGAAGTTGATTCCAGCGGGAGGTGCCGGCTGACACTGAACCATGAACCGAAGGATGACGTACGAGCGGCGTCATTGGGAACCTGTTGCAGGAACGAAAAACACCGACCAACCTTCAAGCGCGGATGTTCTCCAACGGATTTACGAGGTAGGAGTTTAATTTTTGTGCAATTTAAATGATTTTATTTTTCCCCGTTCTGGAATAACATAAACAATGTGGGTCAACTGACTAATGGGTTGATCCATGATTCATTCGTTTTCTTGTGGGAGGTTGTTGCGGGGTATCTTTGTAGGGTTTTGATTGTCATTTAATTTAAGTGATTTTTAAACCCTTAATCCCTCCTCGTGTTTATGAGCTAACTTAGAGGGCGTGGGCCTAACAAACTCATCCCAAACCCTTCACTACTTTTCTATACTTGTGCCCTCTGTGGAAGACTGTCGGCATGGCATCACCGACCAGCTACAAAGGAAGTGACGCGCCGACACAAGCCGCAAGAGGAGGTTGCAACACAAAGCTGTAGCGGTCATTAGAGTGGTCGGCACCAGCCGGCCGTGGAGGAGGTGCGGCGTACCATCACGCGCTGTCGGTGAGCAAGAGGGCCACTGCTTTTCAGTCGCGGTAGACGGAGGATGCGACCGTTACATCAGTCGGCCGCAAAAGGGGAGGCGGCGTAACCAGCGCACCGCCGGCGAGCGACAGAGGCGGTGATACCAGCACTCCACCAGTGAACAGAAGCCGCAG
Source organism: Viscum album (assembly GCA_963277665.1). NCBI lineage: Eukaryota > Viridiplantae > Streptophyta > Magnoliopsida > Santalales > Viscaceae > Viscum > Viscum album. The sequence goes on along the minus strand of OY728143.1, from coordinate 1,702,159,198 downwards.
TGGAGGAACCCGGCGCATGGGTTCCGCAGCGACCAAGCGACGCCCACGTGGCGCTGACATTTCACAAAACCGAATAGCCTACGAGCCGTTTGGGATACCGGGGGGAAATGCTTCTCCCCTTTCCATCTCAGGTAGATAATGGTCAGGTCTCCCTATACGGTCAGGCAGCCCCTTGCGGGTCGCGCCCTACACTGCCGGGACACCCTTTTTTGGGCAGCCCTTTTCGGGTCTCCCCCCTTGTGGTTCGGGCCAAACCTTGGCCCAGTGGGCCTAGCTCGCTGCGGCCCAGCTCAGATCGGGTCGGGCTGGGTCAGTCCGACCAGGTCAGACCGGACTCAGGCCCAACCGAGCCTAGAAACACTTAAAGGGTCATATCTTGAGAACTGAATGTCCGTTTGATGAATCGTCTATAGAGTTGGGATCCTTTGATTGAGATGGTCCTTTGGTATACTTCACTTGAGTTTTTTGAGATAGTTGGAGTATGATTGGGTGGGATCGATCCTGAATCCAACCAGGCCCCCATAACTAAAATGCTTATAACTCACAGACCAGGCATCCGATTGATGCACCGTCTATCACGTTGGAACCCTTAAGACATGGAGGTCCTTCGGGTTACCCCTTTGTGGAGATTATTAGTGGTATAGGTATGACTGATATCTCCAGGGTAGATTCTATGGAACTCGAGTGCACCGGGTGCAAGGAATCCAGTGGATGAGAGTGAGGCGGAGGTTGGAGACAGATCATATGAAGGTTTGTATCGATACTATGTGGGTCAGATCTGGTGCAGGTCAGCAATCAGCAATCATGTGTGGTTCAGCGCATACTGGTCCTTTCTGGGTCATTGTGGGGGTTAGTTACCTATCATTATTGTGTGGGTCAGATCATGTGTTTGTCATTGCGGGGGTTAGTTACATATCAATCTTGTGTGGGTCAGATCCTGTGTTGGTCATTGTGGTGGTTAGTTACCTATCAATTCTGTGTGGGTCAGATCCTGTGTGGGTCATTACGTGGGTTAGTTACCTATCGATCCTGTGTGGGTCAGATCCTGTGTGGGTCATTGCAGGGTTTAGTTACCTATCAATCCTGTGTGGGTCAGATCCTGTGTGGGTCATTGCAGGGGTTAGTTACCTATTGATTCTATGTGGGTTAGACTCTATATGGTCAAAATCATTTCCTCTTGACAGAATAAGATGATCTATCTTCACAACTCATCATCTATACTTCCATACTTCACTGAAAACATCATTTGAGTTGAGACACTTTTTGAGCTATGTCTTTTGCATTGTAGATTGTGATTGAGTTCATGCTCTGTGGTTTTACTTTGTGGAATTACGAGAGACCTTTGGGGGTCTTGGGGTCCCTACTGGGTATTCTTATACTCACCCCTGCACGGGCTTCACCCGCACCTAGTTGTGTCTTGTGCAGACGAAGAGCAGCTGGGCTAAGATTTGAGGGATCTAGGACCAGGAGGTATGCAGAAAAGATAGTCAGACGTGGAGTACTGATGAGGCGATATGTACCTACCCTTCAGGTAGGATCCTCAGAGGACGACCCATGAGTTGTTTTCCCTTTTTCAGTTGTATTGTACCTTTCAGTTGTACTTGTACTTTTACAGTTGGGCTTGTATTCCGGTCCCTTTAATTTCAGCACTCTTTTACTACAGTAGTTTACTTCGTGGTTACATCTTGTTGTGTACTATTCTGTGTGCTTGTATAGTTTTAAAGGCAATTCCATCCAATTTAGGGATACGCCTTTACGGCACTAGTCGCCAGCCCCTAGCCTATGGAAGGCGAGCTCGGGGTAGTCACGGAATGGGCCCTGGGGGACGGGTCGTGACCTGGAACCCAAAATTGAAATGGGTAGTATTTTCACACATTCACTCTAAGGATAGTTTGTTTCAAAATCATACTATAATGTAGAGTAAAATTACCAATTAAAAATCTAAAATATCAAAAAATCATAGCTGATTCACCATACTCTTGTGGTTACCTCAATGAGAAATAATTCCAAAGCTAGATCATCAAGGTATGAAAATATTTTGATTTTATTATGATTGTAGAGAATACACAATTTAAATATATAGACTAAAAGATACATAGTAGAGTCTCAACATGTATTTAAAATTTCATAATAACTATTAGTGATAAGTAGAGGATCCCATCCATACATAGTGGTGTAAGAAGACTACCTTAACAACTCAGTTCAATTAATTTGAATATAGAATATTACAATATCCAATGTTTTTGGATTCCTTCCAGGGAGCCTATATATTCATCTAGAACACTAAATAATATCAAAAACTCTTGTCCTATGTTAACATGTTTAATATTAATATTCAACAAGTCACCCAGTACTTGCGTGGGATTAATCTGGTAATTCACGATAGACAATAGCTTAAGATCCTCTATAGTGTTGATGATGCTAATATTCATCCCATGAAAGTGGAGTCTCAACTATCCTGAAAACCAATATTATTTACATACTATGTTATAAATGAGGAATCATCTCAAACAACAACTATTAATTTGTAGCCTCAAGCACAAAGGGATAAGGAGGATTTTAATCTTTTACCCTTGGTGTGACACTAAAAGATTTCAAAATATATACTTTCTATTAAATATATATTGTATCGATAAATTGTTTCACATGAAATGATGAACCAAAACAAAATTTGGAACATTATATAATTGTTAAAATATATCTATATAACTATATGTTAGATATATATAAAGATGATTTATAAAATATATAGAAAAATAAAAATAAAGGTCATCATTAATAATATGCATTAATATAACTGAATTGTTGTAACTAAATAAATTTAATTTTCTGGTTTATACTTTAAAATATATAATTTATAAAAATTGAATTTTTACTAGTTAAATATATTATGAATAACCCGAGACTTGGTGCTGTTGGTGAAATGAACCCTCATTGCCTTGTTGTGTCTGATCATAACATGCTCTCTCAGGCCGGAGGAGAGTCTATTAAAACCTTAGATGATGTCTTGGGAAAGAAAAGGTGTTGGAAGCAAGAGTTTGGTTTCTATGAATATCACTGATAAATGGGGGAATATATCTGATAGTGAGAAAGAGAATTGTGGCAGAGCAGACAGACCTTCATATAGTGATATTGTTCAAGGTGGTCGAACGAAGATGTCTGAAAGTGAAGGTGTCATGACTGCGCCACCAAAGAGGAGGCCAAGGAGAGACTACACGGATCTACCCAAACCAATGGCAACAAGGTCTGCACAAAATATTGGAGCGTCACAAGAAAATGTCATTGCAAATGGGTACAGTGGAAAACGAAGAGGAGGGTCCCCGAAGAGGGATAAAGGACTCAGTGGAAAACGGCCGGTCAAAGAGAAGTTGTCTGAGGAAATGCTGCGGAAGAAAAATATGTAACTTGAGATGATGCGCAAATATGAATCTTCTGAATGGGAGTCAGCTGATCCTGGTGATGAGTTATCTGATGATTGGGAGAAGGATGCATATGGTTTTGATGTTATGTAGTGTTTTATTTTCTTCTGACTTTACTTGCACTTTTCTTTTAATAAATTTGCGGGACCAGGTTTATGCCTGGTTCAGACTTTCCTGGTATAGGAGGTTATATCACAATGTTCAATATTGAGAAATAAGGTAATGGTTTCATCTAAAAATTTCCTTCTTTGAGAGACCTTTTGTTTTATACACCTAACTTCATATATATTTTTCGAATACTACATGCTTAATATTTAATATCATGAATTATAATTTGTCATTTTATATGAACATAAATCTCAACATATCTCTATTTCATGTGATTTTCATATATGTATTGTGATCTTTCATTATATGTGTTTCAACTCAGAGGATAACAAATACGTAAAAGTTTCTTCACCAATTTCACATTCAAATAATAAAAAAATTCATTTAGTGATAATACATATGGGAAATTTTTATTATTTATCATTACAGCATAATATTATTTATTTATTCACTAGGCTTTACATGTCCCCTAACAATTTCACATTCCCTTTACACATAATTTACCCAAAGCAATTCTTATAAGAGAAATGAACCCCAAATATATTTTTTATCCAGGTTTCCTTCCCTACATTGTCCTTATCTATTGGATTATTTTATGAATATCCTATTTTTTACATCAATTATTGATCAAGACATCATCTAAATGATACCATCAACATTCTCTCTAGTGATGGCTTAAGTAATTTTCTCCTCTATCATAGGAATGATCAATCACTTTCTTTGTCTTGACTATTCATCCATTATGTGTAAATAAGAGTTATATTCCAATGAATTTACTATGCGAACATCCTATATTTTATTACTTTTATTGAATGTTTTTCACCAATATTCCTTATGTCTATTGATTGGGTAAATTATTGCCTTAATTGTACACCCATTACTCTATATGGTGTTAGTTTGAATAATTATTATATAGAAAACTACACTATTTATTGATTGGGGAATTATTGACAATATTTATACATCTTATTTCAATTTGGATGTTTATTGATTTCTAAATAATTTCAATTATTTATTTTATATTTTATTAATTCCTCCATATGATAAATTTATTAAACATAATAACTGATGGGTTAGGCTTACAATATCCCCTTAATTCATTAGTAGGTCTCAAGAGACAATCTAGATAGGGTGTTTTTTTTGTATTACTAACCAGAAATATATATATCCTAGAAACATGATCTTGAACTAAATATCATGATTTCTTGGATTTGGGTATGGAATTATTCATCTCATCACTAATGGATTAGTTATTTTTATCTATGTGAACTATTTAGTTTCATTATTATTCATGGATATATTAGTCTATTTGTTTCATTATATTATAGAACTATTTTGATTTACTTTTCATTCCATATTATTTATGTTAATCATATACTCAGTTATAATATTTTATTCTCATAATTTATGTTTACCCTTACTAAGAGTTTGAGTTGAACCCTTATTATACTTCCATTTCCCTCAGGTTATAAAAAAAATATATTACACACAAATTGTTATGAATAATTTTTTATGTGGATAATAGGTTGTAAATATTGAAGACATTTAATTGATTTATAATATTCTTAAATTTTATATAAATACATCAATTAGTTGAGATAGATTTTGTAATTTTTAGTTTATTAATTTTCCTAATTCTCTAAATATCTAAACCAATATGATCATGGTGAATATATTAAAATGAATTATTTTCTATTATTCATGTCTAAGTTGTTGGGTATATGATACTAAAATTATTATTGGAGAAATTTTTAGATATCTTTAGAGGTTACGTTGTTATCATTTGAAAATAATTTAAGAGTTATAAATATTTTCAAGGGTTAATAAGTTGTGGTTGATCATAATTTCAAAGGTTTTAATAAACCTTTTTTGTATACTACATGCTCAATATTTAATATCATGAATTATACTTTTTCATGGTATATGAACTTAAACCTCAACATATCTCTATTTAATGTGGTTTTTATATCTACATTGTTCTCTTTCATTCAATGTGTTTCAACTTAGAGGTTAATAAAGACGTAAAAGTTTCTTCACCAATTTCACATTCAAATAATAAAAAATTTTGTTTGGTGATAATCCATATGGAAAATTTTAATTCTTTCTTGATAAAACATAATATTATTTTGTTATTCACTAGGATTTACATGTCCCCTCACAATTTCACATTCCCTTGACACATAATTTACCTAAAGTAGTTCTTGTAAACAAAACAAACCTTAACTCTTCTTTTCATCCAGGTTTCCTTCCTTCTCTTGTCCTTATCCATTGGATTATTTTATGAATATCCTATTTGGTACCTCAATTATTGATCAAGGAAATCATCCAAATGATACCATCAACATTCTCTCTCATTATAGCTTAAGTAATTTTCTCCTCTATTATAGGAATGATCAATCACTGCCCTTATCTTTCATATTCATCCATTATGTGTAAATAAGATTTTTATTCCAATTAATTTACAATGAGAACATTATATATTTTATTACTTTTATTGAAAGATGTTCCCCTATATTCCATATTTCTATTGATTGAGTAAATTATTGTCTTAATTGTACACTCATTACTATATATGGTGTTAGTTTGAAGAATTATTATATAGAAAGCTATTCTATTTATTTATTGGGGAATTATTGAAAATCTGTATACATAATATTTCAATATAGATGTTTATTGATTGACAATGAATTTTATTTTTGTATTTTATATTTTTTTCATTCCTTCATATGATGAATTGATTAGACATAATAGTTGATAGGTAGGGCATACAATATCCCATTAATTCATTGATAGCTCTCAAGATAAAATCTAGATTGGGGGTTTTTTGTATTACTAACCAGAAACAAATATATACTAGGAATGTGTACTTGAACATAAGATCATGATTTTTTGGATTTAGGTATGGAATTATTCATCTCATCGCTAAGGGATTAATTATTTTTATCCATGTGATCTATTTAGTTCCATTATTATGCATGGATATATTAGTCTATATGTTTCATTATATTATGGAATTATTTTAATTTTCTTTTCATTCCATATTATTTATTTTCATCATATACTCAATTATGATATTTTATTTTCAAAATTTATGTTTACCCTTACTAAGAGTTTGAGTTGAACCCTTATTATACTTCCATTTTCCCTGGGTTATGAACTAATATATTACACACAAATTGTTAAGAAGAACTTATTTTATGGAGAATATGTTGGAAATATTGAAGACATTTAATTGATTTAGAAGATTCTTAAATAGTATATATAGACATCCATTAGTTGAGATATTTTTAATTTTTAGTTTATAAATTTTCCTAATTCTCTAAATATCTAAACCAATATGATCATGGGAATATATTAAAATGAAATATTTTTTACTATTCATGTAATTACTAGATGGTTATGTATATGATACAAAAATTATTATTATAGAAAGGTTTAGATTACTTTAAAAGTTATATCTTTATCAGTTGAGAATAATTCAAGATTTATAAATGTTGTCAGGGGTTAATAAGTTGGGGATGATCATAATTTAAAAGGTATGAATAAACCTTTGGGTTTGTTAAGTTTCTATTGAATATTTTACATATTGGGATAAGTGATCTTTAGTGAAAACCCAAGGGATGACTTAAGGGTACAACTCTGGCCCAGCGGCCTGAAAACCCGACCAGCTCGGCCTGGAAAAGCCCAAGTTGGGTCGGGCCAAGCCCGGGCCGATGGTTCACTTGGCTAGACCTTTCCCTACACAAGCATGCCCATGGATCAAGTTGGGCTAGCCCATAGGATCCCAACCCACTAAACCATATAGACCCCGAACCGTAAAAGATCTTCCAATCTAAAAAAACTGGGAAACTGCTAGTAAAAATACTCAAACCCCCAACCATGTGCTTCCAAAGCTACACCTGGACCAACTGGTTCAGGCGGTGCGCCTGGTTTTAAATTTGTAGGCTTAGATATATATAAAAACAGATCTAATAAAAAAACACCACATAACCCCCCCCCCACCCCATGTAGCGCGTGCACCAAGCCACCAACCCCTCCCTCTTCCCTTTTTTAAATGGTCAAACTATATATATATTTATTTATATATATATATATATATTTAGAAAAAAATAAAAAATACCACTTACCCCTATAGCATGCGTGGCTTGTCGGGTCACCCCACAAATCCCTCTTCCATTTTTTTAATTGGTGAAACTATATATATATATACATAAAGCTATTAAGAAAAAAAATACTACCACCCCCCCCCCCCTTGTAGCACACGTGGCCAGCCCGCACCCCAAACCCCCTTCTTCCATTTTTTATTTTTTATTTTTTATCAACAAAACCAAAATATATTTATATATTAAATTATTTTTTCTAAAAGTAGGTGTCTGCTTCCCCCGTGACTTACTGCACGTCATCCCCATCCCACCTATGTTTTCTCTCTAACCACTATTTTACCACATGCAGACCACTTAAAAAATTAATCTATCATATAACCATTTTAAATGTGTTGGGTGGGTACAAATCTAAAACCAAATGGTCATATGACAGTTTGATATTAAAAAAATACAAAAAAATCATGTTTTTCATTATAAATAACACACCCAAATCCCTTCTTTTTAACTTTATTACTATTACATTTTACCGCTCTTCTATCAGGATCGGGTCGCTACTAGCACTATGCAAATATCATTGTAGTGATTTTTATAATTTTTAAAGTCATGTGTGAATACCATTATCAAATTTGTGTTTTCATCATACACTCTAAATATGGTATTTTATTCATTGTGTTGACATTTAAAATTTATTTTATTTTTTAAAATGGATCCCCATCAATTAGTTTATCTCAAATCGATTGGTTCACCTAGTGTTGATATTCTATCTTCATCTCATCTTCTTCAAGCTACATCATCGTCTAGGCCTAAAAATCAATCTAATGTTTGGGATTGCTTTGAAAAAATTTATGTTAATGAATTCGAGAGTTCAAATGAATTAAAATAAAAATGGAAATATTGTGCTAAGTTACTTAGCGGTTCATCTAATAGTGGAACTAGCCACCATAAAAGGCATGTCAATGCACAAGTTAAAATCAATCAACCAGATATTAGAACACAAATGAAATTATAAATTATGAAATTATAAAATTTTTCTTTTGATCATATACGTGCACAAGATATGATATTTGATTATATAATTAAAAAATAAAAACATTTTAATACTAGTGAATGTCCATATTTTACTAATTTAGTTCAAGGATCATTTAATACTCAATATAAACTTTTTTCACAAAATACTGTTAGAAAAAATTACAAAAAATTTAACAATATTAAATCAGATATTACAATTTTTTTAAATGGACGTGTTTGTTAAATTTATGATTTATGGACTTCTAATCAACATATATAATATCAATACATTACGGCTCATTTTATTGATAATGATTGGAAGTTTCATAAAAAAATATTTCATTAAAATTAGTTGAACTTCCATATACTGGTCATCCATTTGGTGTTTCATTAAGAGATCATATTTTTTAATGGGGTTTGTAAAATAATGTATTTACAATTACTACGGATAATTCATGTTATTATAATAATACAGTGATATATCTTATATCTTCATTACAATTACAATGTGATAAAAAAATATTTCATGTTCGTTGTTGTACTCATATTTTACATTTGATTGTTAAAGATGGTTTATTCATTTATAAAGATTTTGTAGATATTATTAGAAAACTCATTAGAATTATTAATATTTCTTCTAATCATGTACAAGTATATAGAAGTATTTTTCAATAGGAAAATCTGAAAGAATGAAAATTACAATTAGATGTAGATAATATATAAAATTCCACATATTAAATGTTAAAATTATCTTTGAAGCAAAGAAAAGCTATAGATTTATTTTTTCAATCTATAATTGTGTGTGAAGAAGTTATTATCCCTAAAGAAAATTTTTGGAGTCATGTTAAATTATATAAATATATTTTTCTTTTATTTGAAAAATGGACTCGAATATTTTCACATGTATATATTCCTACATTGCCTTAAGTTTTACATGATTTAACATATATAATGTTTGTTTTTATAAAATATATAGATTATGAATATTATATACCCATTATTAATGTCATGAAATGAAAATTTGATAAATATATTAAGGCATTGCCTATAATATTTGGAATGACAACTATATTGGATCCAAGATGTAAAGACATTGGTTTAAAAAATAGAAATTATTTTTGATGATGAATCTAAATTTGATGGTATATTTTATTTTTTAGAACAATTATATAATGAATATAACATTATTGTACATTTTGATATTAGTAGATGACCGAGACAACCTATACATTCTTCTCGAAATAGTTTAAGTATATTGATAGCTATAAAAAATAGATGACTTTCTGAATCCTCCAGTGCAAGCACAACTTAACTACAATGATATTTAAACACTCCAATAATTGATAATAAATATGATATTGATATTTTAAATTGGTGGAAAGATTATGAATCTACATGACATGTACTAACACGAATTTCTCATGATGTATTTAGTGTTCTCATTTCTTTAGTTACATATGATTCTACTTTTAGTGTAGGTGGGCGAGTCATTAGTGATTATCAGACATGACTTACACCAAACATGGTTGAAGATCTTATAGTCACAAGGGATCATCTGTACACACAAGATTGACAAGAATAATTTATCAACGTTGATAATGAGCTCGATATGTTTTCAATCTCCACCGATAACACAATATCAAAATCAGATGGTTGATTTTTTTTAAGATTGTTGTAATGCACTTTTATAATGGAGTAGATATATAATTTATTTTTTATTAAATACATTTCACTAAAAAAAATTCATTACAAAAATAAATAGTGTAATATATTAATGTTTATTTTTTATGTACTTTTTTATCACAGATAAATAATATATTTGTTCTCTAGACAACATTTCATATTTTTAGGTATAATATATATGTGTGTGTGTGTTTCAATGATTTAACATAATATATATATATATATATATATATAATAACTCAATATATTATATATTAACAAAAAACACTCACCCATGGATCATCCATCTAAAGGTATGTATTTTTTTAAATCCCCAGTCATTTCATGGATGTCGACCAAGTATTAGTATGTTTCCTATTAGTTGTGGTGCAGTGCATAAATAATTTTACGCAAATAAAATATATTATGTTTATATAATACGCTGGTGTAAAACATTTTGGAACTTGTTTATTAAGAAATGGCATATATATATATTGACTATTTGTAAAATAAAAAAATAAAAACATTTAAAAAAAGTTGCTTTAAAAAAACTTTTAAAAACATTTAAGAAAAACGTTTTAAAAAATTGTGTAAAAAATTTATAATTTCAAAAAACATTTTAAAAACTAAAATTTAAGAATAAAGTTTTAAAATAAAGGTTTAAAAAAACATTTTAAAAACACATTTAAAAAAATTAAAATAAACGTTTAAAAAAATATTTTCAAAAAAACATTTAAGAAAAACATTTTAAAAAAGTGTTTAAAAAATGTTTAATTTAAAAAAATAAATTTTAAAAACTAACATTTAAGAGTAATTTTTTGAAATAAATGTTTAAAAACGATTTAAAATTAAATTTAAAAATGTATTAAAGACACATTTAAAAAAAGTTTTAAAATAAACGTTTAAAAAAACATTTCAAAATAAAACGTTTTTTACTCGTTATATAATTTATTTCAAAAATAATAAAATCTCGCAAGGGTTTTCCCATGGCCCAACCTGAAAATCCCAGCTTGGCCTAATGGTTTGGACCAGCCCAAGGTTCAGCTTGGGCTGCCTCATGGGTTTGTTCAGGTCGGGCCTGACTAACCCGAATAGTAGTTCATGGCTCGGTTTTTTGGAGGGAAGGCCCGACCCAACCTGACCCAGTCTGGTCCGGGACGAAATTACACCCTTAGGATGAATCTAAGGAACAAGTCTATATATATGATAACATTCTGATGTTTTTTAATGTTTCAAGTATATAGGTTTCCTATCAATTATATCTTTACCTTTGGGCGCAGGTATTGTAGAAGTACTGTAGCGTACTATAGCAGTGGCGACACTGTAGCAATGGTAGGAACTGTAGCGGCGGCAGGTCACTGTAGCGGCAAGAGGGAGTACTGTAGCAGCAGCGGATACTATGTAGTATTGTAGCAGGTGGAGTACTGTAGCAGTACTATTCACAGAATGGGCCTTGGGCCAAATATTTGGGCCTACGGGCCATGTAATGGGCTAAATGCCCACTGGGCATTCAAGCTATGTAATGGGTCTCCCTCTACTCAGTTAAAATAGGTTTTTGCTTTGCTTTAAATAAAAAATGAGGCTTTGTCCCTAACCTTTTAAAAAAAATTACTTAGGTATACGATGAGTAGGACTAAGACTGCAAAATTTTCTAAAAACTATCAAGGGATATGATTTGGTTAATTAACATTCTATCTATGATCCATTATAAAGGATATGAATATATTGGGTGAAAACCCCAACCAGAAATAACCATGGATAACATAGATTAAAATGTAATGATTGATGAGTTAAGGTACATATTAGTTGATATGCACATTTTTTGTTAAATGGTAAATTGAATTATGTGCATTGATTTCAATGATTTTCAGGATTAGAATTTTGTAAGGAAGTTAATAATAATTTTGGAACATATTTTTTATGGATTAGGTTAAGAAATACAAGAGATCCTAACTTAAATAATACATTGTAGAACCAAGAGTGATATAGTTTGAACTAAAAGTGTCATAGTTTAAAATTTGGGACCCTTAAACATTCATAAGGAGGACTATTCTAAATTTATAATTTTTCTTTCGATATTATCGATCACTCTGTATTAACTATTTGGGTTTTATTTGATAAATTGAAATTATAGGTATCTAATTACATTATAATTGGTGGTAGGTAGTTCGGCTAATATATAATTTATATTTCATAAATAAATTAAAAATATTTTTATCAATATGGAAGGAATAAAATATCTTATGAACCTACAATCTCTCTGAGATGATTTAATTTCCATCATTATTGAAAAATCTAGTTTGAGTGATCCTTCCACATTTTCTATAATTCTACTCACTCGAACATTACCTTACAAAATATCAAACTCTCCTCCAATTCATCAATATTATAATGGGTCTTTCATATCATATATCCATATATTAAAGAAAAAACTTTCTTATATTTCTTAATTTAGTAATTACTAAAATTCAATTTATCAATTTTTCACAATTTAAAAAACCAATCGAATTGTTACCATCCTTGATAAAGAAGTAGATGAGGGTGATCATTGGGTTTTATATCTCAATATTATTTTTCAAATTAGAGGATATTTTAAATATTTATGCAACTTGTGATGTTTTGAACTATTACACTTGGATCATATACAAAGGATTTATAAAAAAGAAGTCAGGAAGTACATTTAAAAATTATATTTTCAAAATACACAACTATATAAAAAAATATTTGTTTCTTAAAATCATTTCAATAGGTAATTCACTTGTGTGCTTGTGAAATAGAATTTAGATAATTTTTAAACCTTATGATGTACTGTGTTAACTCATGTATCTGACTTGATGCACCTTTGTTCCTCCAAAAATGACAACATAATTAGATTATATGGTGGTCTTCATTTTAAAATGGTCAACTTGTAGGAACTAAATCATAACCAAATAAGGAATCATATTTGGAAAAAATGGATTACAATGTTAACTAACTAAAAATTAAATCTTTATTAATCATAAAGTATAACCAAAAAAATATATATGATCAAGGGGGACTAAAATATTAGAGAGCCATGGATTATTCTATAAGAAAAATTCTATAATCATGGGGAAAGTATAAAAGAGAAGTGTACATAATGAGGGGTAAAGAAACATCCCCAAAATCAGCTAAGATATCCAATTAAATGTTTCTTTCACACAAAATTTGTTGGATTCATAAATTTTGAATAAGAAATTTTCATTTCCAAAAGATATAAGTAACCTACCGATGATAGGCTTTGATATATTTCATAAAGTTGAAAATTGGTGTTGAATCCAATTCCTCCATTTTGAAGGAAATTCCTCTATCCTAGGAAATAGTGAATCCCTTAAGAAATGATTTGACCTCTGTAAGTAGTGAGTTACCATCACCATAGATGAAAATGAATACAAACGGCACTAAGACATGATTTTCATGAATAATACTTATACCTTTGATAATTCCATTGGAATTAGAGTTTCCAGTATTCAACTTCAAACCATAGCTTGGTTGTACCCATGAAACCCAACAACTATCAATAGAGGGGGTATAAGTTAAGGGGATATTGAATATGAAGTAGTTGGTCCAAATATTGGTGTTTATCATCCTATTATAGAAATTTTCAACATTAAATAATGGTTTCTCTTTTATAAAATCGATATTTCAAGTCCTATCGCTAAATTTGATTTCATTATGAGCTTCCCAAATGGGTTGAAAACTAGAAACGACTACCATCTTAGACCCTTTTTTAGATCATCATTAACTAAATAATCATCAAATCACAATGATAAGAACATTTTGAATTAAACAAAAATAGATTTGATCCCCAGATATCCACCCTGGAGACCCCAGACAAAAGCTACCCACTCACTGGTGTGAAAGAGATAGCTAGTCGTCTTTGTGTGATGTGTGACACAGAAATGGAATTTAGATGAAAATTGGTTACCTTTGGGTAGAATCTCACTATTAGTTAGGATATCACGATAGTACTCTCACCATATCATAAATTTCAACTTATTTTGGATGACTGATTCCAATCATTGAGAACCCATATGATCAACCTCATGTGAAATGTGAATGAGGTTGTTGATATCCTTTTTAGAGATGAGACCTAAGTTTGGGGTACTAAAAAAACCTATTATCTTCATTAAATAGAAAAATATTAGAAGGGATATTTTTTTGATTAGGGGAGAGAACACATTATATGAAACTGGGAAAAGAAATTGTTGATTTGATGTTGATGTCATCTGTGGTAAAATGGGGAAAAGGTGGTTTATCCTAGACTATTATTCTTTCTATAAGAAATAATATTTGTTCCCAATCACTAATATGGAGTTCTAGAGTAGAATATTCAAAGGATTTTGAATGATCCCCCATAAGGGATAAGAGGATTTTCATACCTTGTTACCGGCATCTAGAGCCACACCATATTTGATCCCCATGTATGCATCTCATGTTTAATTTATAGAGATGAAATCCCATGATAACTTGGAATTCATCCCATACATGGATCCCTCAAGAAACCTAATTTTTATCCATACTTTATCAAGAGGTTTGTACATCCTCTTTAGGATCAAATAGTGATATTTACCTTCCATCTGGGAGTCCCAAATAAAATCATTTATCACCCTCTCAATATGGAGAAAGAACCCATTGGGAACTCGGATAAAATCCATAACATTCAAGGGGACAAATGTCATAACCGAATTAATAAGGTTTATATACCTACCAAATGATAAATACTGCACTTCTAGTTGGTGATCCTTCGTATAATATTTTAAAAAATGTATCAAAATGGTCAATATTGATCCTTCTTGAGGTGAGGGGTGCCCCAAGATATTCCTTGTGTAATATACCTCATCAAGCCCCCCATTAATTAAACTGTGAAAGTATCTTGGTTACAGGAGAAGGATCCAAATATAAACACATTACTTTTAAGGGGGTTGTCCTTTTTTCCACTCCATATTTCATACTCAGTAAATAGGTTTTTGAAGTCTCTTATTGTTATTCATCATCCATTTCAAAAATATATTATGTCATCAACAATGTACAAGTGAGATATTCTAATATTTTCATATCCACCCATGTATTGATGGATAGAGCTTGAGGAATCTTCCTTTTCCATGTTTCATTTGAGAGAGTCTTGGGATAAGATAATAAATTGTGGGAAATAGGGTTACCATAGTGAATAAATCTAGTATATTTAAAGAAATAAAACTTCTTTCTAGCCAATTAAATTAAAAAATAGGTGGAGGAAAAAAATAAAATATCAACAAAATTATATGAAAACCCCTAATATCGCATTTCTGTGATAATGAAATTCCACTAGATAGTATCATATGCCTTTAAAATATCAACACTTAACATGATATTGGAGAAAATTACCATCCTATTAAAGTCATGGATAATATATTATGAAAGTGAAATTTCACCTTGAATATTCATGTTCTTACCAAAAACCATGTTTCTCATTTGATACTATCTAGGGAAGGATGTTAGAAATATGGATGTTGATTATTTTGGACAAAATTTTGAAGTAGAAGTTGCATAAAATCACTAGTATGATGTGATAAAACATCAAAGGATTATTTACTTTTTTAATGACAACTATTGAGGTTGCATTGGATATTGGAAAGTGGACACTTGAGAAGTATTCAAGGATATATATTTTTTGGCCCCCTTTAATAATATCCCAAGTAACAACATGGAAGGTTCTCAAAAAACCATCTAGTCCTGGAGCACTATCCAAATAAGAATTTTTAATATCAAGAAATATTTCAGATGATCTTGTGTGTGCTTCAAGGAATGTATTCATATCCTCATTGATAAAGATTTGTATGTTTATGAAAATGGGTTCATTGATGTCTTCTCTAGGATGGTGTCCCCATTTATATGACCCCATCTCCAATAGAATGTTTTGAAAATGGCCAGAGGTTTTTGGGCCACAAACATTGACATCATTATAGTAAGAAGAATCCCCTATGAATAGGTTTAGGTTACCTAAAAGTATCTTTTCATTGATTCAATCATGAAAAACCCACTATATTAATATCACCTTCTTTGATCCAATGGATCCAGGATCTCTCTCAATAATTTTTTGAGCTTCCAAGAGCACATTTAATGGTGAGTTGTGTTTTCATGATAAGGTCATAAAATCTTCATCACTCCATCACATGTTAAAATTATACACCAAATGAAAGATATCATGGTCCAAGTCCTTGATCTATGGAGAGTTGCTGGCATGAATATCAAACCAATCACTAAGCTCATTCTTTAGGTATTTGATCTTCTTATCCATTACCTCCCATGTCTATCCATTCATTGGATTCACACATGAGTTTTTCAATAAATATAGAATGTACTCTCTGGAGGTCTATGATTTGGATAAAACTGGTGTCCTCATGTGGTCATCATCCCCTCCCAATGAGATAATGAAAAGAGAGTGATAATAAAAAGAGTGAGCCATGTGGGAAACAATAGAAGTAGAGTAGTTATAAATACCTTGAAGATTAGTTAAGCACATTTCAATATGACACTATTTCATACATGTGCCTTTTTTTTATTTCAATCAGTATATTTATATCCAGAAAATCTAGATATGCTCATTTTTAGGGTTGACATGCATGTAGTTTCTAACATTGAGTTTCAAACAATTATATTGTAATTGGTTTTTTATAAAGAATTGACATTACTGATCGATTAAAGACATTGATTTCATTTAGGATGTAACAACCCAATGTTTTATCATTGGAAATTCCCTTCTTATAATTATTTCACATGAAATTAAAACTCAACGAACTACTAAGTACTATGTATCCTTTAAACATAATATTGTCATTTCTGTGATTTTCATTTCAAAAATCTGACATACACAGTTGTGATCAGTAAGATGTTTGGAGTATAATGGAACAAAATTAATTTTTGATGAATATTAACCTACCCTTATGAATAGTAATATGACCCTTATGAATATTACATCATCCAGAATAATAGTAACCTCACCCTTGAATGTATAAATAAAATTTAGGCATCTTATAATGGATAATATGACTATAGTAAAAAATATATTTTTGTAAGTCATAAATCATTAATTAAAATTAATTAATTAATTTAAAATAAAATTAATTTTCCTAAAAGGTGTTCATAAATTAACAATTGTATGTATTCTTGTTTTAAGATAATTTTATAAGTCCTTATGTAATTTTTGAAAGCATTATAAAATCAGTTATAGTTTTAAAATCCGTATTTTTCATGTAAATTGTGATTTTAATTAAAAATTAAATTATTTATATTTAGAAAATTATTTTCAAAAAATGGATTTCATTTTTGGATTCTAAAGTTCAAAAATGGTTTGGCTGAATTTTTGGGATTTTTCTGAAATACTTGAATTTTATGAATAGTAAAATGCGATTATTCACAATAAATGCTAGAACCTGAATTTCTACATGATTCTTGAGTCATGGATGATGTAAATGGCAATTGGTTAGAACTCACATGCACATATTACTATTTTTGGTCATAATAATCATTACTATTTATTTTATTGTGGAGAAATAATAAACTAATGATTAAAATTTTAAGAAAACTCTCCTCCCCTCCACTATAAAAAACACCCACACCCCCCCCCCCCAATCTCTTCACTCTTCTATATACTTTTTCCTCCACTAAATTATTCCAAAATATCTCCTCAATCACCTCCCACATTTATATCCTCCCTTGGTCTCCTCAAAAGTCAAAATCCTCTCCCTTTAAGAGGTTCTCAAAGGAGATAAACTCAAGAGGTAAATTCCTCTTTCCGATTCTTTTATTTTCTTTCAAGTTCTTTTCTTTTTTTCCCCACCTCCCTTCACCAAAATGGTATGATAACTCTAGTAACATAAATTTATTGGAATTATATTATTATAATGGGATATTTTATCATAATCTCTCATTCCCTCTACTTTTATACTATAAATGAAAACACTGTTTGAGATGTGTTGATTTATCACATTCAAGGACGACCGGTTTTCAATTTGCATTACCACATTATAGACTAGTCATGAAACCATTTTAATGGTTGAACCAGATCATAATATATGTATTTTATCTTATTTATTGTTCTGGAATTATTTTTCACACATGATGTAAAATAATAACACAAAACAAGTTAATTATGAGAAAAATCTCCAAATTAATCCAAGCATTTATCATTAATGTTTTATATAATGATTAACCTTCACTCAAAATAATCAAATGAATTTTATAACCATTCAATCTTATGTATGTTCAATAATTTCATATAAATTCAATTCTTTACAACCACTCTCATCATACATGTGTATCTAAACATGAATATATGTGAAGCGATCATTAAAACCAAGGAAACAAACAAACCAAAACAATGAAATTGAGCCACATAACCAATCAAAAAGGTATTGAATAAACTTAAAAAGGTTATAATAAATCTTTTAAATATATAATAGGTTATATAATTATTAATTAATGAACCTAATTTTATTATTTAGGTCATTAATATCAAGTGGAGAATACAATCGGACCTAAGGTAAGGGATCCTCTCTTTCACACATTTATTCAAGAATGTCCTCTATGTTATGTCCTTTTATGAATAATTATTAATGTTGGGGTATGATTTATCACCATACCCATACTTACCTCATGATTTATAAAAGGTTATAAACCCATTTTATCTCTCATTAATCCATCCTATGTACACCTGATACCAGCAGATATTCTGTAAGGGATTCTACCCAAACATCCTTTATTCCTTCGGGTTGCTCTATCTTTCGTTCTACCAAAATGAAGTTATATATTATGTTTATGTAAATATTATAATTTCTATTTATATGTAAAAACTCGCATTTCAAGATCCATCCCTCATTCTATTTTGGTGATATACATGTTTTTAAATGATTCCCTCCTTGATACTTTTCAAAAAGAAAACCCATTTTTAAGGGAACTTCCTGAATTCGTACCCAATTTCAAGCTCACTATACCATATGTTTTAAGCCACTGTTATTCTTATAAAACCAATGTTTTTATTATAAAAACAGTATTTGATCACTTCTGGTTTTTTAAAAAATATTATTCTCTTTTCTATCTTAAATGTTTGTTGATGTTTTCCTTAAAATAGCACTAAAATGTTTCAATGCTAAAAAAATTTAAATACTATTTTTACAAGTTGTCACTTTTATTTAACATCACTTACCATGATTTATGCCTATTTTACCTTATTAATGTCCATGTATGTTCTAATTACTTTCTTTCATGGACACTTTTATGATACGCATATTCATTATGCTCTATGACATGATTATGAAACTCATTTCTTTCCATGGGTGCCCTTATGATTATGATTGTTTTTGTATGATTATATATATGGAAATCATATTCATGATCATGTTAAGATTGGTGAACCCATATATATCTCTAATGCATTGGGTAAATGTTAGTCTCATGAGACATTCTGTGCAATGGTCTTGGTGGTTAGCCTTGACTTGTGCTACCATGTGCAACGGTCTTGGTGGTTAATCTTGAATTGTGTTCCTCTATGTTCAACAATACTTGAATCATGATAAAGTCATGATTTATGTTTCTACCACATTTCTATGATTAAATTTTTATATGATCCAATTTTTATATGTTATGATTCTATATTACATTTTATATCATTATTTCATGATCTCTAACTCATGTGTAAAAGCCTTATTCTTATGTTTATTCCCTTACTGGTATTTTAGTTCATCCCTTAATTCATGTAATCCCTAGGGTACCCTATTCAGATGTAAGGGATATAAGGAAGTTAGGATCTCTTTATAAAGATTAAATAAAGAAATTTTTTTAGTCTCATGTTTTAAGTTTTATGTACTTAGTTTTCAAAGACACTAGACTTCATGATCATTGGCTTGTACTTTGATGTTTAATTATGCTTAAAATCATGTAGTGTTATGTGTAAAAGTATATGGTTGTTATAGTTGGTATTATAGGATGGTCTAGTTATTTTTGGAGATTAGGAATAGAGAACTTTAGTTTTAACCTTAAGTATGAGACTAAGTATAATAAAACACCACTAAATTTTGGTAAGTATAGCATAAGTGGTTTATCAAGAAAATGCATCCCTGTCTGGATACAAAAAGGTAGAGGTGGCTCTGGCATAGATGTAACTAGGGGTAAAACCCAAAAACACCACTTTGATCTAGACTTGAATAGAAAATAGTGCATGACAATGGGTCTTGATGCACTATGGGTTTGACACTCTCGGGGGGTATGATTTGGTAAATTCATGAGCTTAGTACAAACCATTATTAAGAGAATAAAAAAAATATCTCATAAGAATATAAGTTAAGAAATAGATCAAGGCTAACATAGATTGAAACATAGGGAATCACAAGTTAGGATATATTTATCCTTTACAAGTTTATACTTTTATGTTCAAAGTTTCATTTTGATACTCAATAACTAAGTATTCAAGCCTTCTAATTGTACGTTATTTTTCATAGTTAATGGTGGGGAATAGAATAACACATTCCATTAATCAATCTGATAGGAAATGTGAAGATTTCCCTAATGATATGCCAAATATGATGGAAGCGGGTACTCAAAACTTCATGAAAGTACTTGCTCAGCTAGCTCAAGTTATGAATAATAACTTGAATCATGCAGAACACCCTCCTCCTCCAAGGAAAGAGAAAGTTGTCATTCAATCATTCATGTGGAAAAGGCCTCCCATGTTTAGGGGATCTTCTGATATCCTTCTTGAGGAACAGTGGATTAACTCCATTGAAAAGATATTATCTATCCTCCCGTGCTCAGAATAAGAGAAACTCATACTAGCAGTCTATCATTTTGATGTGGAAGATGATCAGTGGTGGAAACTGATCAAGAATACAAATCCCTAGGAAGAAATTGATTAAAATGATTGAGATGAATTCAAGATAAGGTTTTTCAATAAATATTTTCCCCAAACCCTCCATCTAAATATGGAAAGAGAGTTCCTCAGACTCAAGCAGAAGGAAGATGAGTCAATCAGGGCGTATGAAGCAATCTTTATAAGACTTTCAAGGTACACCTCTAGCTTTGTCAGGAAAATTGAAAGCAAGGTGGATCATTTCTTTAGAAGACTAAAGTTTGGTCTATGAAAAGAGTTGGAGATTAGAGACTTTTACAGCTATGAGAAGATTCTTCGTTGTGCCCTTAAGGTTAAAATGGAGATCATAGAATCTCATTTGTATCATGGGCCAGACGACAAAAAGAGGAAAATGGAATCTAATTGGGATGTTCTGTAAATAAATTCCATGATGAAAATAATATCGATCATCCCATGTGTAAAAATTGTGGGAAGAAGCATAATGGGAACTGTCTAAAGGGAACCAGGAATTACTTCAAATGTGGAAATTTGGGACATCTGGAAAAAAACTGCTGGTGGGATATGAATAATCCTACTAATGTGGAAGAAGAATGTAAGGTTCATATCAACACTCAGCTAGTAGTATAGTGTTACAATGCAAGGATCATGGGAATTATAAAAATAATTTCCCTATGCTGAGTGTTGTCGGAGGAAATCAATAACAAACTTCAAGGAAACAAGGAAGGACTTATGCTATCACTACTACTGAAGTGGAGCCGGAAAATGAATTGGTGATAGGTACGTTAGTTATTCATTCAAGAAATGTGAATGTACTATTTGATTATGGTTCTATACATTATTTCATATCTTGAAAGTTTGGTAGAACTATTCAAACACCACCTCAAAATTTTGAGGATAAGTTATTTGTGAGAATAGAGAATAGGAAAATTATTGCATCCATGGTTTATAACTCCTCCCTGGTTAACATTTTTGGACTGAACCTCCTAGAAAATCTCATCATACTTCTTTTAGTGGAGTTTGACACTATCTTGGGCATAAATTATCTATCTTTGTAGAAAGCCAACATCAACTGTAGGGAAAGGGAGACCACTATTCACATCTCAAAGCATCCTCTAATTATTTACAAGTGTAGTATGGAAGATGAATATATTTTAGAATCATCATCTCAAGTGTGGATATTACTACCATATGAGTAGGTATATCTAGCTCAAATGATTGAAACAAAGAAGAGAATCATGATTGAAGACATTCCAATTGTGAGGGATTACATTGATGTATTCCTAAAATAGTTGTCAGGTCTTCCTCCTAACCAAGAGGTTGAGTTCTCGATTGAAATTATTCATGGATCTCTTCCTATATCAAATAAACATTATAGAATGGTCACAGTAGAGCTGGAAGAGCTGAAGAAGCAGCTACAGGAGAATCCGGAGAAGGGTTTTATACACCTGAGTTCTTCACTATGGGGTGCACCAATCCTCTTCGTCAAGAAGAAGTATGGATCAATGAGCCTCTACATTGATTATCATGAGCTCAATAAAATCACAATAAAGAACAAGTATCCCCTGTCATAGATAAATGACTTGTTCGATCATCTTTTTGGGGCTAGTTATTTCTCTAAGGTGGACCTTCGGTTGGAATATCACCAATTAAAGGTGAGGAAAGAAGATATTCCCAAGACTTTCTTTTGAATGAGGTATAGACACTATGAGTACATAGTGATACCCTTCAGACTCACTAATGCTCCTGCAATTTTAAAAGATTTAATTAATAGAGTCTTTAGAGATTACCTCGACAAATTTGTGGTAGTCTTTATTGATGATATTCTTATATACTCCAAGAGCAAGGAGCAAAATGAGGATTATTTGAATACTATGTTAAAGACTTTGTGAATGGGGTAGTTGTATGCACTGTACAGTAAATGTGAGTTTTGGATGGAGGAAGTATCATTCTTGGGGCATGTTATCTCCAGCAAAGGGATATCTATGGACCCTTATAAGACAAAGGCGATTGAAGAGTGGCCTAGACCAATATCTGTAATGGAGATCTGCAACTTTCTGGGTCTAACTAGGTATTATCAATGATTTGTGAAGAAATTTTCACGATTGTCAAACCCAATGACCAAGTTAAAATGGAAGGGAATAAATTTTTTCTGGAATCAGGAATGTGAAGACTATTTTAAGGAGTTGAAAAAGAGGCTTATCACTATGCCAATACTCATACTATCAACAAGTGGATAACTCTTTGTAGTGAACAGTGATGCTTAAAGGAAGGGATTAGGATATGTTCTAATGAAAAATTATAAAGTTATAGCCTATGCCTCAAGGAAGGTGAAAATCCATGATCAAAAATATCCTATGCATGATTTGGAGTTGGCGGTTGTGATCTTTGCGTTAAAAATTTGGTGACATTATCTCTATGGGGATAAGTGTGAGATATATACTAATCATAAGAGTCTAAAATATATATTCACACAGAAATATCTTAATATGCACCAGTGAATATGGATAGAGCTCATCAAGGATTATGACTGCTCAATCCACTACCATCCCAATAAGGAAAACAAGGTAGAAGATGCTCTGAGTAGAAAGGATCCTACATCTTTATTAATGATGATAGTTGAAAGGGATCCAATCTTCTTATATTTTTTGAGTATGGAAATGAGAATAATTAAGGGAGGAACATCATCAATCCTTTCTCAAATGATTTATCAACCATCCCTTATGAATAAAATAAAGGATTCTTACAGGAATGATGTGGAAATTATGAAAAGGGTGGAAGCTATTAGAAATGAGAAATCATCTGAGTTCAAGATTGATGAGGAATGAGTTGTAAGATTTGGGTCACAATTATATGTACCATTCAATATAGAGATAAAGAAGGAGATTCTAAATAATGAACATAGCTCAACCTTCTCTATCCACCTAAGGAGCACAAAGATGTATCGAGATCTCTGAGGGAACTTTTAGTGGGACAATATGAAGAAGGATATTGCAGAGTATACATCAAAGTGCCTGGTATGTCAATAGGTGAAGGTTGAAAGATAAAAGTCTAAGGGGATGATGAAACTACTACCCATACAAACATAGAAGTGGAAAAACATCACCATTCACTTTTTCATTGGACTTCCAAAGACATCCATAGGAAATAATGCTATACGGGTCATTGTGGATCGTCTTACAAAGAATGATCACATTATCGCAATTAGAGAGGACTTCTCATTGGATAAACATTCACGAATATATATCAAAGAGGTGGTAAAGTTTCATGGAGTACCAATATCTATTGTATCCAATCAATATTTGAGATTCACCTCTAAGTTTTGGAAAAGTCTCCAACATTCTCTAAGCACTGAACTGAACTTCAGTATGATCTATCATCCTTAAACTGATGTCCAATCTAAGCGAACTATTTAGAAACAAGAATATATGTTGAGAGAATGTTTTTTGGACTTCAAATGAGGATGGGACCAACAACTACCACTATTCTAATTCTCCTAAAATAATAGTTTCCACTCGAGCATTCAAATGGCACCATACAAATACCATTATGGGAAAAGGTTCAGAACATTGGCGTGTTGGGATGAAGTCAGTGAGCATAAGCTGCTAGGACTTAAAATGGTAAAAGAAATGGTGGAGAAGGTGAAAACCATTCAGCGGCACATCAAGGCAGCCCAATATCGACAAAAGAGTTACACATACAATCGTTGATGAGACCTTGAGTTCAATGTTGGAGACATGGTATTTCCCCACATATCTCTATGGAAGATGGTTATAAGATTTGGGAAGAAAGGAAAGTTAAGTCCCAGGTACATCGACCCCTCCGAGATTCTTGATCGTATCAAGGTTGTGGCCTTTAGACTAGCACGTGCACCTACCATGGAGAAAGTACACAATGTCTTCCATATATCCCTCTTAAGTAAGTACATACCAGACCCTTCACATGTACTCTCTTTAGATGTGGTATTGTTGGAAAATGATCTTTCTTACGATGAGTATCCAGTGAATATCTTGGATCATAGAGATAAAGTTCTATGTAACAAGACTACTCACCTGATCAAAGTACTATGGTGGAACCATAAGTACGAAGAGGCAACATGGAAACTGCAGGAAGCAATGAAGGAAAAGTACCCACACCTATTTATAGATTAGAATGTAAAATGAAATTTTGAGGGAAAAATTTTATAAGGGGGGAATAATGTAATGACCCGATGTTTTACCGATGGAAATTACCCTCTTATAATTATGTCACATGAAATCACAACCCAATGAACTACTAAAAACTATGTAACCTTTAAACATAATATTTTCACTTATGTGATTTGAATTTTGAAAATCTAACATACACAATTGCGATCAGTAATATGTTTGGAGTCTAATAGAACAAAATTAATTTTAGGTGAATAGTAACCTACCCTTATGAATTTTATATCATCCAAAAGAATTGTAACCTCATCCTTGAATGTATAAATAATATTTAGGCATCTTATAAGTGATAATATGCCCATAGTAAAAGTATTGGAATTTTTGAAAGTCATAAATAATTAATTACAATTAATTAATTAATTTAAAAGAAAATTTATTTTCCTAAATGGTATTCATAAATTTAAAATTTTATGTCTTCTGGTTTTAAGATAATTTTATAAGTCCTTATGTAATTTTTGAAGGCATTATAAAATCAATTATAGTTTTAAAATCCGTATTTTTCAAGTAAATTATGATTTTAATTAAAAATTAAATTAATCATAGTTATAAAATTATTTTTGAAAAATAGATTTCATTTTTTTATTCTAAACATTGAAAAATGGTTAGGGTTAATTTTTTGGATTTTTCTAAAATACTTGAATTTTTGATGAATAGTAAAATGTGATAATTCACAATAAATGCTAAAACCTGAATTTTTGCATCATGCTTGAGTCATAGATGAAGTAAATGACCATTGGTTCAAACTCACATGAACATATTACTGTTTTTTGTTTCACAAGAATCATTACTATTTCTTGTCTTGTGGATAAATAATAAACTAATGATTAAAATATTAAGAAAACCCTCCTCCCCACCACTATAAAACTCACCCACACTCCCCCTTCTCTTAACTCCTATCAAGCCTTTTTTCTTCCCTAAATTATGCCCAAATATCTCCCCAATATCCTCCCACATGTCCATCATCCCTTGGTCTCCTAAAAATACCAAATCCTCTCCCCTTAAGAGGTTCTCAAAGGAGATAATCTCAAGAGGTAAATTCCTCTTTCCGATTCTTTTATTTTCTTTCAAGTTCTTTTCTTTTCTTTTTTATTTCCTCACCTACCTTCACCCTAATGGTATGATAACTACAGTAACATACATGTACTATCATTATATTATTATAATGGTATATTTTTTCATAATATATCCTTCCCCCTCCTTTTATACTATAAATGAAAACACTATCTGAGATGTGTTGATTTATCACATTCAAGGACGATGGGTTTTCAATTTGCGTTAACATCTTCTAGACTGGTCATGAAACCATTTTAATCATTGAACTAGATCATAATATATGTATTTTATCTTATTTCTTGTTGTAATCCTTTTTCACAAATGATGTAAAATAATAACACAAAACAAGTTAATTATGAGTAAAATCGCCAAATTAATCCAAATGTTTATCATTAATGTTTTATATAATGATTGACCTTCACTCCAAATAACAAAGTGAATTTTATAACCATTAAATATTCTGGATGTTCAATAATGTCATATAACTTCAATTCTGGACAACCACTCTCATCAAACATGCGTATCCGAACATGAATATAAGTGAACCGATCATTAAAGCCAAGGAAACAAACGGACCCGAACAATGAAATTGAACCTCATAACCAATAAAAAAGGCCATGAATGGACTTAAAAGGGTTATACTAAATATTTTACATACATAATACCTTATATAATTATTAATTAATAAACCTAATTTGATTATTCGGGTCATTAATATCAAGTGGAGAACACCATCGGACTTAAGGTAAGGGATCCTCTCTTTCTAACATTTATTCAAGAATCTTCTCTATGTTATGTCTTTTTATGCGTAATTACTATTATTGGGGTATGATTTTTCAAATTCCCCGTACTACCCTCATGATGTATAAAAGTTATGAAACCCCTTTTATCTCTCATTAATCTCTATTATGTACACCCAATACCATGCTGATATTCCGTAAGGGATTCTACCCAAACATCCTTTATTCCTTCGGGTTTCTCTATATTTCGTTCTACCCAAATGAAGTTATCTATTATGTTTATGTACATATTTTAATTTATGTTTATATGTACAAAATCATGTTTCAATATCCATCCCTCATTCTCTTTCGGGGATATACAAGTTTTTAAATGATTCCCTCAATACTTTTCGATAAGCAAACTCATTTTAAGGGAACTTCCTGAATTTGTACCCAATTTCAAGTGCACTCTACCATATGTTTAAGCCGCCATTGTTTTTATAAAACCAGTTTTTTTATTATGAAAACCTTCTTTGGTTACTTCTGGTTTTGTACAAAATATTATTCTCTATTCTACTTTAAATGCTTGTTAGTGTTTTCCTTAAAACTGTACTAAAATGTTTTAATGCTAAAAATTATTAAATACTATTTTTACATTTTTTCACTTTTGTTTGGAATCACTTACCATGATTTATGCCTATTTTACCTAATGAATCTCCATGTATGTTCTAATTCCTTTCTTTCATGAACACTTTTATGATACGCTCATTCATTATGTTTTATGACATGATTATGAAACTCATTTCTTTCCATGGGTGACCTTATATTTATGATTGTTTATGTATGATTCTATATGGGGCAAGCATATTCATGAACATGGTAAGATGGTTGTGCCCAGATAGCGCTCCAATGCATTGGGTAAAGTTTAGTCTCATGAGACGTTATGTGCAACGGTCTTTGTGGTTAGCCTTGACTCGTGCTACCATGTGCAACAGTCTTGGTGGTTAACCTTGACTTCTATTTCTCTATGTGCAATGAGCCTTGAATCGTGCTAAAGTCATGATTTATGTTGTTTCTACATTTATATAATTAAATGTTTATATGATCTCATATTTATATATTATGATTCTATATGTCATTTTATATTATTATGTCATGATTTCTAACTCACGTGCTAAAGCCTTATTCTTATGTTTATTTCCTTACTGAGCTTTTAGTTCATTCCTTCATTCATGTGATCCTCATGGTACCCTATACAGATGTAAGAGTTCAAAGGAAGTTAGGAGCTCTTTATGAAAATTAAATAAAGAATTTTCTTTTAGTATCATGTTTTCAGTTTTATGTACCTAATTTTCAAAGACATTATACTTCACAATCCTTGGCTTGTACTTTGAGGTTTAATTATGCTTAAAATAATGTAATGTTATGTGTAAATGGTTAAGGTTGTTATACAGGATGTATTCGTATTTCGTAGTATATCCTAATCCCCTTAGGTTCTAGATGAAAAGTGATGACATTTTATGTGGAAGTAAAGGGCATAGTCCACAAGACTAACTATTGCTCTGGGGGATGATTCTCCTATTGGTTGGAATTTGGATCTTTATCCAGTGAGGACTCCAAGGGAAGAAGGGGTGGATGGAGATCATTTATGTCTCTTGATCCTTATATGAGGAGAAGTGAAGGGAGGCCCCTCCAAACCACACGAGAAAAGATCCAAAAGGAATGAAGTTTCATGATCAGCTCAATCAAAGCAAGATTCACCCAACAAAAATATTAGGAGGATCCATAAGGAGATCTAATTCGTATGACTTAACACATGTAGAATGAGAGATACCTATCTAAGAATAAAAACTGGAGGTGATTCTTGTGTATAATGCCAGATTTGAGCAACCCTGGTCACCAACAGAAAAAACAAGTGCCTGAAGAGAATGACTAACAAAAGCATCTTGGGACCCGCCTTAGTTTAGGGAACCGTAGCCAAAGAAATCATCCCTACTTCAGATTCTGATTCCTCCACCAAAGAAACACCCTGATCATTAGGCTATGGATCTGAGCAAGAAAAAGATGTGTTCCTCAACAGAAAGATCATGGGTTGGAGTTTTCTTGAGTTGTGCTGCATTAAATATAGAATCACCGTACAAAGAGTGCACATGTTGATCACCCCATGAAGCTTGACAAGATGGAGCATAAGGAGGCCTTGAGGAAGAATGAGGGGTTGGGGATTGGGGATCTTATGGCTATAAGAGTCCAAGGAATGACCATGGAGACCACATCCTTGAATGTATCTTTCCTGGGAAAAAAATAAACTTTTCCTGTAAGATAAATCAAAACTAGTGTGATGCATAATTATTCTAGGTAGAGGGAAAGAGAGGTTAATATTAATGAAAATCCAATCCACCATGGTGTTCTACATCATTAAGGAGTCCTCTGTTGGAATTTTCCAACTGCATGGTAGGTGGATGGTGCACTTACCTCACCAACCAAGGACTTCAAACAAGGTTGTTGCACATACAGTCCCTATTTTTTGCAGCCATGGGAGAAGTCCATAGTAGGTGGAGGATTGGTGGGAGTTGTGTCAAACATGACATCTCCCACCATGGTTATTTAAGGAGAGATAAGGGAGCTTCCTTATTCATTACCAATTTGAGCCAAGAGAGCTACATTGTATCCAAAGAGAGCCCGGAGAGCTCCATGTGTGAGAGAGAGAAGTGTAGAGAGGGAGTTTTGTAAATTCTTGGTTCTTGGTGAAATAAAGGCTTATTTCCCCCTCCGTTTTCCTCTCTTCGTGATCAGAGAACCACAACAAGTGGTATCAGAGGTGGTTCCGGTGAAATGGCAGCGGGTGGTGGAAAATTTTCCGGTGACCGGAAAATTCAAGTTACCTAAAATCATTTTTTGAAGGTATATTTTGAAATTCTGTGTCGAAACAATTCCAACGGTGCAAACGGCATCGAAAACGGAGCTAAAAAGAGCTTCCTAGGGCCAGTCAAAGTTTGGTCAAACTTCAGCTGCTACAGTACCCCCTTGCCGAAGAAGAAGGTACTATTCTAGCACCGGTGACTTTTCCAGCGGGTTTCCGGAAGCTGCTCCAGCGATCCACGTCATCGACACGTCATCACATTTTCATCGGATGATCTCGACCGTTGATATTGTTTGGATCATAATTTGATCAATCGGTGTCCGATTTCGACGATCCAAGAGTCGATTCCACCATTTTCGACCGTTCTAGATGCAACGGTGAGCTCCATTTCTCTAGATTCTGCACAAATTTTTAACTGAATTGAAATCAAATGGAGGGATCATCTACGGGAGGGATGATCATGTTGACTTCTTTGAACTACTCCATTTGGAAGTCTCGAATGGAAGATCTTTTCAATGCTAAGGATCTTTTAGACCCCATTGAAGATGAGGGAGTCAACCCCGATGCCACAAAGGAAGCAGAGTGGAAGAATCTGAACAAGAATACGATCGGCCAAATCCGCCAATGGATCGATCACAGCGTTTACCACCATGTTGCTCAAGAAACTGGTGCATATGAACTTTGGAAAAAGTTGGAAAATACGTATCATTCAAATACCACTCGAAACAAGATCCTCTTGTTGAAGCGGTTTGATGAATCTTCGACTTCAAAGTGGAAACTCTATAGCTAAACACACCAGCAAGTTCCAAAGCCTGGTGAACCAGTTGGTTGTTACCGATAAGACTCTAAATGATGAAGATCAGGAAAACCACTTACTTTTCACACTTCCCGATAGCTGAGACACGCTTGTCGTCTCACTCAGCAACTCGGCGCTTGGAGGCAAACTTACCATGGCGATGGTAAGGGATGCATTGTTCAATGAGGAAGCCTAAAGGAAGTATGCGAGTTTCAACCAGACGCAATCTCTCGTTCTGGAGAAGCGAGGGAGACAGCAAGGAGGAGTTAGTGGGGCAGGAACCAATGGTCGAAGCAAGAACAAAGGAAGGTCCACAGATGGAAGGAGGCCAACATAAAAATGCTACCATTGTGTCATGGAGGGACACATGAAGAATAAATGCCAAAATTTGTTACAAGAAAAGGGTCAAAGTAGCAACCAGCAAAGAAGAAATGAAGACGTGCATGTGAATGTCACCGGAGAAGTTATTCTTTTCTCCAAAGATGAAGAAGAGGTATGATTTCATACATCAATCCAAGACACAGAATGGGTGGTCGATACAGTAGCATTGTACCACATCATGCCACATCGTGAGTATTTCTTGACTTATCAAACTGGTGACTTTGGTACAGTCAAGATGGGGAATACCAGTTTGGTAGAGATTGTTCGTGTGGGTGATATACAAGTCAAGAAGAATGTTGGATACACAATCACCCTGACGGATGTTCGACATGTTCCAAGACTTCGGATTAACCTGTTATCAGGTATAGACTTTGATCGATAAGGCTATGACTACATCTTCTGCAACAGAGCATGGAAGATGAAAAAAGGAGCCATCATCATCACTTAAGGACACATATGTGGTACGTTGTACAAAACTCATGTGAAGATATGTGCAGACAGCCTCAACACGGTGGAAAGAGAGACTTCATCCAATATGTGGCATAGAAGGCTCGGCCACATGAGTGAAAAAGGGTTATCTACCCTAACGAAGAATAAGTACATCAGTATTGACAAGGATGCATCACTTGATCCTTGTAAATACTGCTTATATGGGAAACAGCATAGAGTCTCATTCAATACTGCTTCATCACGGAGATCAGAGTTGCTGGATTTGGTGTACTCAGATGTATGCGGACCCATGGAGGTGGATACACTCAGAGGTAACAAATATTTTATATCCTTTATTGATGGTGCATCTTGAAGGGTGTGGGTGTTCTTATTGTGAAATAAGGACCAAGTACTAGAATACTTCAAGATGTTCCAAGCCATGGTGGAGCATGAAACTGGAAGGAAGTTGAAGTGCCTTCGTTCAGAAAATAGAGGAGAGTACACATCCATGGATTTTGATGCCTATTGCAGGAGTCATGGCATCCGACATGAGAGGACGGTCCCTTGCACCCCACAACACAACGGAGTTACAGAAAGGATGAACAGAACCATCATGGATAAGGTCAAAAGCATGATGAGTTTGGCAAAGCTCCCTAATCCATTCTGGGGAGAATCTGTTCAAGTTGTCTGATACCTCGTTAACCGATCACCGTCAATCCCGCTGAATTTTGAGATTCCACAGAAGAGATGGTCTGGTAAACATCCCTCTTAATCTCATTTACGATTATTTGTATGTTTGTAATTTTCACATGTATCCAAGGAGCTCAGGCTGAAGCTAGACGGGAGATTTACTCCATGCATCTTCATCAGCTATGGAGATGAGGAGTTTGGATACAAGCTTTAGGACCTGAAGGAGAAGAAGGTAATCAGAAGCAGAGATGTCGTGTTCTATGAGAACCAGACAATCGAGGACATTCAAAATCTTATAATGACTCGAAGGGAAAGTTTTGAGGAATCAATTCATGATCCAACACCTATACCATCACCACCTATCATTGAAGAGAGGAGGTGTAAGAAGACTCATTGGTAGTGGACCAGGAGGTTGTGGAGGAGGATATTGAGTAGGGGGAGACTCAATCCTCTCCAAAAGAATTTGCAGAACCATCATAGGAGCTAGGTGATGTTATGCCTTCTGAACCTAACATTTCATAGGTTTGAAGATCTTCACGAGGAAGGATTCCGTCAACAAAATATTTGCAGTCAGATTACCTACTGCTGACTGATGAGGGGGATCCATAAGGATACTAGGAAGCAGTGTCTCATCCCAAAAAACTGAAGTGGCTACATGAAATGGAGTATGGGATGGAGTCTTTGATGAAAAACCAAACATAAGATTTGGTGGAATTACCCAAAGGTAAGAAGGCACTAACGAACAAATGGGTGTTCAGGATGAAGAAGGATGGAAGCAAAAGGGGGGTCAAGCACAAAGCTCGGTTTGTTTTCAAGGGATTCCTTCAGAAGAAAGGAGTCAACTTTGATGATATTTTTTCACTCGTGGTGAAGATGGCTTCAATCCGAGTCATTTTCGGATTAGTGGCTAGCTTGGATTTGGATATTGAACAGATGGACGTGAAGACATCTTTTCTTCATGGTGACCTCTCCGAGGAGATCTACATGAAGCAGCCTGAAGAATTTGAGGTTTCTGGACAAGAAAACCTCGTCTTCAAATTGAAGAAGAGCTTGTATGGACTGAAACAGGCTCCTAGTCAGTGGTACAAGTAGTTTGACTCATTCATGGTGAGTCATGGATACAAGAGGACATAGTCAAACCATTGTGTCTACATCCATAGATTTCAGGATGTTAACTTTGTTTCCCTTCTACTTTATGTTGATGACATGTTGATCATTGGGAAGGATGCAGTGAAGATTATCCAGTTGAATAAGGATTTATCCAAGTCTTTTGATATGAAAGACTTGGGAGCATCTCAACAAATTTTGGGGATGTAGATCATTCATAATAGAAAGAGGAAACTATTATGGCTATCTCAGGAGAAGTATGTTGAATGTGTTTTGAAATGTTTCAACATGGACAAAGCCAAACCAGTGAGCATTCCTCTTCCCGATCATTTGATGTTGAGCAAGAGTTCATGCCCATCGTCCAAGGAAGAAGTTGAGGCGATAAAGATGATTACATATTACTCAGTAGTTGGAAGCTTGATGTATGCTATGGTGAGTACGAGACCTGGCATTTCCCATGCAGTGGAAATCGTGAGCCTATTTCTCTCCAATCCTGGGAAGCAGAACTAGGATGCATTCAAGTGGATTCTGAGGTATCTTAAAGGTACTTCAATGTTATGTTTGTGCTATGGGGGAGCTGAACCTTTCTTGGAGGGCTATACAAATGCATATATGGTTGGAGATCCTGATAGCAGGAAGTCTACATTAGGATACATCTATACTTTTGCAGAAGGAGTTGTGTCATGGCAGTCAAGGTTACAGAAGTGCGTCACTTTATCCACGACGGAAGCAGAGTACATTGCTGCTTCAGAAGCTGGAAAGGAGATGTTATGGCTAAAGTGTTTTCTTCAGAAGCTCAGATTCATCCAGAAGGAGTACAGGGTTCATTGCGATAGTCAAAGTTCTTTGGACTTGAGGAAGAATTCCATGTACCATTCCCGGACGAAGCACATCGACATTTTCTATCATTGGATACGCGAAGTGATGGATCAACAGCTGCTGCGACTTGTGAAGATCCACACGAAGGAGAACCCAACAGATATGTTGACAAAGGTAGTTTTTCGGGAGAAGCTAGACCTTTGTAGATGCTCCAATGGATTACAGCTGGAGGGGAATTATTGTTGGAATTGTCCAGCTGCATGGTAGGTGGTTGGTGCACCTACCTCACCAACCAAGGATTTCAAACAAGGATGTTGCACATACAGTCCCTGTTTTTGGCATCCATGGGAGAAGTCCATGGTAGGTGGAGGATTGGGGGGATTTGTGTCAAACGTGACACCTACCACCAAGGCTATTTAAGGAGATCAATGTGATCTTCCTTCTTCATCACCAATTCGATCCAAGAGAGCTACATTGTATCCAAAGAGAGTCGGGAGAGCTCCATGTGTGAGAGAGAGAAGTGTAGAGAGGGAGTTTTGTAAATGCTTTGTTCTTGGTGAAATAAAGTCTGATTTCTCCCTCCATTTTCCTCTCTTCGTGGTCATCGAACCACAACATCCTCATCACATCAATGAAAATTCCCAAAAGAGTATCCAATTAGTTTTGAGTTCTAAAGGATTATGAAATGGTAGAGGAATCCCCTAAAGGTGAACCCAAACGGTAACAAACTGAGAGTCCCAACTATTATGAACCTCCATGGAGCAATAAAATAGTAGGAAATAAATCTTCCCTAAAGACCTATCTTATTTTATCTGGGAAGCAATGAAATACTCATCAGAAAACAAATTGAAAAAGAGGGAGTATACGTTCAAAACCAAGACTTCCTCTGGTGAAGAGAGACCCCAAGAGTCCACAAAGCATCAAAAAATAGAAAGCGAGGGCTAGAGGGGGCCAAATCGGCGATGAATTACTATGATTGATAAACCACCAAAGAGGATAACTCAGTGTCAGGGGAAAAAAGAATGACAGACCATAACCAACAAGATCTGAGTGGTGGGGAGAGAGTGGGGTGGGAGGTATTTGAGGGAGGAGGGAAAAAGGGTGCGGGTGGGTAGGGAATGGTGAGTGGGAGAGAACAACCTTAAGGATCATTTCCGGGAGGAGGTTTCAGGCATCAGAAAAGTAAGGGAGGAAGGGTAAAAAGGGGATCAACAACTAACAGCCGGCAACAGGGGTCTAGGATTGGGGGAAAGGTTTTTGAGAAAGCAGGGAATTAAATCTTTAGTCATGCCTGTATTTTATATCCCTTTTACTATTCTTTTGGGTTTTAGATAATTAAAATTTGAAGAATACAATTTATTTAGGTGATGAATGTGACAACCCAATATTTCAGAATATATACATTCTTTTAAATAAACATCATATCGATAGATTGTTCCGTACGCAACACCAAACAAAAAAGAAATATGAAAAATTATATAATCATTAAAATATTGAGATAAAATGAGTAGGTAGAAAAACAGGTAATGAATTTTGAAATATATTTATAAACAAAAAATAATGGTCATTGTTAATACTAAGGCATTGTTAATATTAAATTGGTGCAACTAAATAACTAATTAATCTGATTTGAACTTTAAAATGAAACTGCAATAAAAATTTGATTTTTACAAGCTAAATAAATATATTATTGATATGAATAATATATTAACCCCAATTTCATATGTAATTAATAGAAAATAATAATAACAATAGTTCATATTGTGAAAAAGTTATATTTCAATGAAAAAATCATTATATTTGTATTTCAAAGTTAATGTCTCAAATTATAGAATTGGAATATTTCCAAAATAACATCAATATTGGATTTAAAATACAAATACTATATGAAGATTAATTTTTTATATTTTTTAAAAATAATTTATGTTTAGGAGAATAATGAAAAAATACAGATTTTGATAAAACTATCACTTTTATGACACTATCATATTACAAAAATGAATTAAATATTTTTGAAATTATTTTTATATAAAAAATATATATTTTTAATGAAAAATAAATTATTTCAAAATACTATTCCATATTTTTGTAACTGAGTTTTATCATTTTAGAATCATATGTAATATTTTACTCTAAAAAATTGTAGTATTCACTTGTGTTAAAAAACTTGTTTCCATAACATGTAAAAAATATATCTAACAAAATAAATTTCATAATTTAGATTTTCATGATCATATTGTTGGACTCGTGACATTCCCAACAACAGATCAGATACCCCACACCCCACTAACTTGTGGGTTGCACTCCACCGGGCAACTCAACTGGGTCGAGTATCTTAGATATCTCTCCTAGCCATTTGTGGATTTATTTAACCTCCCCAGAGATTCGAACTCAGGGCTGACTGACATTTAACCACTTGTCCCAATTGAGTGGCCTAGTGGAGTGCAACCCACGAGTTAGTGGGTTGTGGGGTATTTGGTCCATTTTCGGGAGCCTCATGGGTCCAACAAAAATGTGCCTTTTTTGTTGGACCCATGACGCTCCCCACAACTGACCCAATACCCCTCACCCCACTAACTGGTGGGTTGCACTCCATCGGGCCACTCAACTGGGCTGAGTATCCTGGATATCTCTCCTAGAAAGTTGTGGATTTATTTCACCTCCCCAGATATTCGAACTTGGGGATGACTGACATTTAACCACTCGGCCCAGTTGAGTGGCCTAGTGGAGTGAAACCCACGAGTTAGTGGGTTGTGGGGTATCTGGTCCGTTTTCATGGGCATCACGGGTCCAACAAAAATGTGCCTTTTTGTTGGACCTGTGATGCTCCGGACAAGGAACAAGATACGCCCCAACCCCTGCACTTAGGTTATTGGGATCTTAATTGGATCACTCAACTGGGATGAGTATCATGGATATCTCCCCTAGGTAGCTGGGGATTTATTTCACCTCCGTAGAGAATTGAACCCGGGGTTCACTAGCATCATAACCACCGAGAAGCTTCTCTAGTACCACTATGATGAAATAGTGGGTGTCCTAGACCCAACTATTCAGTGCTTTTGATTACCATATCATGTGTACAATTAGATATACATGATGTTTGCTTACCATTATATTGTAGTCTTTTCTACGTCCACTATTGAAATGGTAATGTCTATAGATTAATTATTGTATCGAAAGGTTATACAAATCCCAAGCTATAATGAGGACCTAAAGATACTACGACATTAATCTTGAACGATGGTCATATAGTCTAGATACATCTTACTGACTGGACACAATAGATTCCTGACTATCAGGTGTTGGGGGCTCATAAGAACTGAGAATTTTTTTCATGAAGTTCACACTTGGTGATCTCAAGTAGTGAGATCATGGGGACAGACCAGCCAATAGGAACGCTGCATTTTTTGGGTTTCATTGGATGTTCCTATCTATAGAGATGTGTAATGGTCTCCTGACTTGAGATCATTGTCAATGTGTGTCATTTGATCATGTACTTTGATGCAAGATGAAATCCATAATATTGAAATCGTGGTGTGGTAGTTTTTGTTGGGTGTGTCATTGGTGGCATGACATTGGTTGAATGGTCCAGATAAGATTTTTTGTTTTCAGGTTAAGGTAGTAATATATCTCGGGTCATGTTGATCAAGATGGTAGTACCTTCATAAGACCATGGTCATGACAGCTGAGGGTAAATTCTTCCAGACAGATCAACAATCAATAAAGAAAGAAAAGGACGATGACACAAGTGTGCATCCTACTTTATGAGATATTCAATATAAAGAGATTATATTACATAGTGCATGTTTGTAGGTTGGTTGTTGTTACTCTGAAAATCCTTATCTCTTTAGGGGTCATGATGAGTTTCTAGATTCCGCTCTTGGTATGTGAATAATATTCACTACTATCCAGATAAGGGCCTACAGGGTTAGACAAAATAACATATTCAAGAATCTTCCCTATTCAGTTGAATATGTATATTAGATATGGTGGGCTCCACCACCGGGGTCTGATATTTGTCCAAGGATAAACGACCACCAATGCAATAAATAAATTTTTATTATTCAAGTAAAGAATAATGAGCATTAAATTTATTTATTAAATATATTTACAAGTTTTAAG
The DNA here is from genome assembly GCA_963277665.1 of Viscum album. NCBI lineage: Eukaryota > Viridiplantae > Streptophyta > Magnoliopsida > Santalales > Viscaceae > Viscum > Viscum album. The sequence continues at coordinate 1,702,120,856 of OY728143.1, read as the reverse complement.
TAAATACATAAACAAATATTATTTTAATGAATATTCAAATATTCAAGGTTCAATTAATATTTTTGGGAATGAAGAGTCGAGTTAATGACTTATTTATTATCACGTGATATATTTAATACATTACAAAAAGTGATAATAATATTTATGACTCGGTTCAATAGTCATAACATGTCATTTATAGTGTGTTAAGTATTTCGGGGTCGAAGAGGTAATTCCGGGTAATTTAATTACACGCTATATATAGAAGAGGAGATCCTTCCACCAGGAACTATTCATGGGATTTCTCTCTCTTCTCATCTCTCCCATGTTATAGAGAGAGATGCTCTGGATCTAGGAGCTCAAATCGAGCTCTCTCTCATGAATCACTAGCAAGGCGATGCAGTGATCGTCAGAGCGTCAAAGGTGTCATTGGAACTCCATGCTAGCATTCGAATTTCGACAATCGGTGCTCTCGCAGATTTTTGAAGCATGTGTGGACGATCTAGATGAATTCATCTTCAGATTCTTTGAGTAGCGATCGCCAACATCAAGTAGTCATCATGCATGACTTCAGATCTAAACCAGGTATTTTTCGGTTTTATTTTTGTTCTTAAAACTCTTTACATGAGATCCTTGACTTAAACTGAGCAACGATTCATCGACATTGACAAGTTCATGTCGTACATCGGTGAAAAATTTTAAAATCCCATTTTTGGGGCTTCCACTGCATGCCTCGTACCATCAATTGGTATCATAGGGATTCATGTTGATTTTAAGCCAAATAAAAAATTAAATTTTCATTAAACATAAAAGAGAACATCGTTACGGTTCCAACATCGCAGACGGATCGTGAATCCAATATCGGATGGTCAGTCTGCGGCCATCCGAAATTTTAAAATCGGATGAACTTGGTTTTTCAGTGAAATTATCATCGGCCGGAATAGCATTTTCTGATAAAACAATAATTACACTAGAACGTGTTCAATCATATTTTTATTAGTTAATTTAATTAATTAATACTATATAATATTAAGATTATTATAGACTTAAAATTATTTTAACAGGGGGTGTGGCCACATTTATCCTATATAAAAAAACAACCGGCTGTGGAAATTTCACAACCCACTTTTTTTAAAAATAAAGGAGATGACCTGCTTTGCGGGTCAAAGACAAAAAATGTGATAGGGTTGGCTTAACATATAATCCATGAAAAAAAGGGGGATCAATTTTTTTTGGGGGGGGGGGGGGGAGATGCTCCCTTTCCTCTCAGGCGGACCCACCTGGTCACCCCCTCCCTTTCCCGCTAGAGGCCGTCCACCCTCCTCTAGGCGCCACCACCTCCCGGTGATCCATCTGAGGCGTAGCCAAGCCCTGGTCGAACACGACCTCATCGGTCGGCCCACCCCTATGACCCCCTTCCCTACCGAAATCTGTAGTCGTCCACCTCCTTGCCTTGAACCGGCATGACGTAGAACACCGGACAACGACTCCTCCCCAGGCATCACAGTCCCTCTTCTCAGCCGACACCAATCCCCCCCCCCCCCTTTCTCTGTTGCCAGTGCACGTGGCTCTCCCCGTCCGGACCGCCTCCAGCACCACTGCCCACGGCCAGGTTGAGTCAGCCTCCACCGTGTCGTAGCCCCCTACCCAGCTGTCTCCCTCCTGGTGGCCTCCAGCACCATCACCTACTCCACCAAGTGAAGTCGTGGTCGTCGTTCCACCCTATGCAGCTGCCCCGCATCACACCTCCAGCACCAGCCACCCCTGCTTAGCTGGCACCGATGACACTAGCTCCACTGGGAGGCTACTCATGCGGCCAGATCCGATCTCCACTGTGAGGCAACCCCTACTGTGGGTTTTTATGGACCTAATATGACCCAAAACAGGTCTGGGTGGGTCTTCCAAGCTTGTAATGGGTTTGTGTGGACCTGCATGACCTAGAACTCCCCTACACGGGGTCGACACAGCCCGGAATGGGATTCTGTGGGTTCGCCCCGACCCACACGGGCCCTGTCCTGGGTTTTTAGGGTCCGAATAAAATTAATTTAATCAAAAAATAATAATTAATTTAATTAATTTAATTTCAGTTCCAAATTAAATAAATTAAATATTAATTTTTTGGTTTTATTAGATGCGGTGTAAATTAATTTAATTTTTTGTTTAATTAAATTAATTAATCAGGACCGAACGACGTAAATTTTGAATTAAAAATATGAGTGATTTTTTAATTAAATTATAATGCCCTCGAGTATAATTTAATGCAAGTTTAATTTTAATTCTGCGTTTATTTTTAAATATGTGTGTTAATGCATATTGACTGGTCATGATTCGTGGACCGACCAATGCAATTTTAGTATGTTTTAATTTATATATTTAATTATTGCATGTTGTTTTGTAATAATTAATTAATAAATTTTGATCTGTGTATCGTCTCTGAGTCATTATATGTATAAGGGTATGCACGTCCACATTATAGTTGTATTTTTACTCCCTAGTTCCCCTCGCCTGCATGTGAGTATTTTTGTATAATGACGATATGACTAGTGACACACTTCGTATCGAATTATGGTGAAATACCAGACATGACATTAATGCATTGGGTGATTAGACAATATAATTCGAGTTGCAAACAATGCAACTCAAGGCATTACCCCTAGGGTCTAGTTTGGTCCGTTATTCACTCAATGGATCAACTGTTAGTACCGACTCATGATCATGTCTTCATTTTTTTCATGGTTTGTTATTTTTGTGTATGTGTAGTTAACGTGCAAACACATAAAATAATAAAAAAGTATGCAAGAAAAAATGAACATGTGATGCAATAAATTTTTCTATTTCATGCATTCTCAGTTGTGAGTGTGATCACATAGTACGTTCTAAGAAGATAAAAAAATGACTTCTTGCATCACATTAATAATATAAAAACCCTCAAAGAAATATTAAGTCTAAATCACCTTCCATCATTCGACTTTGAACAAAACTGGTTGTTTGGGTTTCTTTTCATGCCAAAGTTGAGGGTGTCTCTTACTACCAGGGTGTTATTATGAGATTGATGGGTTGAATTAACTAAAGTTGCAGGAAAGAAGCATCTAAATCTAGCTTGCTGTAAATTTTAGAGGCAAGCATTGAGTAAATCATGTAACAATTTATGAGGATGGGACTTCACTCTATATTTCAAGGAACCGTGAGTTCAGGCGGTTGGCTAGCCAAACACCTACCTTGAACCCTCCATGTAGTGGCGTAGCCAAAGCTTGTAGACTATGATGGGTGGTTCAGAGATCCTTGCCACTAGAATACTCAAGCGGCAAAGTATTTCAATTCTAGTACAGAGGGTTCCTAGAATTCAATAAAATAGTGGAAGACATTTTAATGATTTAGTTAATTAATCAAATTGTATAAATCGGTGATCGTGATAAAAGTGATCATCTGCTATTTTTTTGTAGAAAAATGGAAAGTTATACCACAAGTTTAAAAACTAAAATAAATAATGGATAAAGTACATGTCCTCACAAGCACGAGTATCCATGAATATTATTGGCTCTTATGCACAATACTAATAGAAACTCGGGGTGCTAGTGTCCCTATACCTATAAAAATACCTTAAGAAGCGATGGTAAATTTCTTACAGGAGACTAATGTACATTTCATATGATGGTTATGTCATTATGAAATCATCAATGTCTAATGTTAGTTGTGGTCACTACATTGGACATTGATGAAATAATAATTAGTCTCATCTCTAAGAGGTTTTCAAGGAGAAAGAGAAACAATGATATGAATAGGTAATAGTTACACTGAATCTGTGTAAATTGAAATGATGGTTATGATCTTTCAATACATCATATTCTAATATCATTTTCACCCCTTTACTCAAGTATCTTTTTTAGTCACAAAATAAACACGTATTGAGTTATCACTTCATTACCAATTTAGGTAAAGTTTTCCAAGTAAATAAGAATATAAAAGACTAATTAATCTTTAATTATTATGATGAACAAATTAAAAGGCAAGGTGAAAAGGCTAGTAGAAAGTAATTCCAAAAGAATATTTGCAACGTCCCTCAATGAAAGAGGTATTAACATGAGGTTATTTTCACTACATATTATGAAATAAAACTATGGAAGTTTAATAGTAATAAACTGAATTAAAGAAGCAAGTTACCGCTTCCTTTTCAGGAATATTCATCAATGTAATGTTTTAGTTTTACTTCTTAGGTATTCAATTCAATATGATTATCATAAATGAGTATTTGATATATGATAACCAATTAAGTATAGAAACATTAATAAAATCAAGGTGTATTCTCCAAGTAGCTGAGAAAGGGTGATTCCTAAGTCAGCGGTGAGAAGTACATGACTTCTTAATTTCCAAGTAAAATATTCATGTAGAACTATTATTTAGTATAACCAAAACATTAATCTCATGTTTCCTTGGACATAAGGAGACGTTATTCCAGGTTGAGGAATTAATATTGTCTTTAGTGTTTAACACTCAACCTATAGTTCAGTAATACATGAATTGTAGGAAATAATTGATAAATATAAAATGTAAGACTTATACCTAGTTGTGTCAAGATAATTATTTTTCAAGTAAAACTAAAAATTGGAAGTCAAGTTTATACCCTATATGGTATTTAGGCTCAGTTCAGCTAAACACCTATAGTATTATCGGCGTCTTTAGTTGGGACAAATAAACCTTTAGAGGTGTGTCACAAAGCTTTCAGAATTAGTTAACCAAGAGAGAGTGAACTATTCCAAGAATAATCTAGAGGTATATATACATCATATGATTCCTTTATGTAATTAAGGAATGGTAAATTGAGGTATATTCATGGTCATAATATATGAGTTTCTTTGGGTTGATATGCTGAAGAATATCTTGACCAAGCATTCATCAATCATGATAATGTAGCATGGAGTAATTCCTAAACACACATTACCTTATCTACATCATGATTTTGATGTTAATTAGGAGGATTGATGATGAAGTCTTACATGTAAATATTGATCAATAAAATGTAGCATGAAACAATTCCTTAACACACATTTTATACATCAGAGTTATGATGTAAGTAGTATCAATGTGGTAACTCGCAGAAATTTCCATTATATTTTATGACATGATTTGAAAATAATGCCTATATCCCATAACCAAATTTCAACTATAATGAAAAATGGATATCATACAAGTAATAATATTATGGAAATACATTATGTCATAAGAACATGTGTTTGGATGCAAAGAGTTTGTTAGGACATAAAAAAACTTTCATCAAGCTAAACACATTGTGCATCTAAGTAATTATCAGAACAATTGTTTAGGATATTACATAAATCCCTAAGATAGAAAACTAGTAGTCAATTGATAGAATACATTTATATAAGGGTTAAAATCTATTTTAAGATAGTGTGAGCTCGATTATATTAGTTTTAGATCAATGCCAGAGATGCACAAATAGTTGGCAAAGGAACTAGTTCCACAAGCGCATGTGGAACATGTGTGTTCCAGAGACACATATGGCATAGGAAGCTTAAAACTATGGTGATGGTTTTATGTTCACCATGGTTGGTGATCTATTATTCAAGTGAATAATATTTTTTATAGGTAATTAGTAAATGTAAATTATCTAAGATTGAAGACTATCCAAAATTAAGTAAATGGATTCCATGTATCAAAGTGAAAATGGGCTTATTATTTTGAATACTGTGGTGGGTATTCAAATTATATGATACATGGATGGTACAGGATTAGTACCAATAGGGCTCGATTGGTTATACCAAGTTATTATTCCTAAATCCATTAGAATTTTACTTGTTATATCAACTTTCTATGATCATATTGATCATTAGATATCATGACCACCAAACTTGGAAGGTGTCTATAAGATGCAATCAGAGTGGGATGGTCACGACACAGAATGCTAATAAAGGTTTCAAGTTACTAATTTCCAGTTTAGGATTGGCGTATGTAACTATATCATAGAATATACATTTTCAATACATTTTTTCCATGTTACTAATAGTGTTAGTGGGAGAACTATGGTTTTCTAAAAAAAATATGTTCGACAATATATGGAAAATGAATATTGGTCTTACAATTAGTTAAGACCAGGATTAAGTAATTCTCCAATGATTGAATTAAAGTAGAAACCTAATTTCTAGGGAATAGAATATACTGAGGTAGATCTAATGGTTTCTTGGACCTAGTCAATCGTACATATAATGACACAGTATTGAAAAATGAAAATTAGGACAATTTAAGAGAAGAATTGTTGCCAATGTCATATGGTAAAATCTCTCCAGATAGACTTTTTTGGGACATGGGAGGAGATTTACGTGGTAAGATAAAGCCCATACACTTATGCGATGGATCAATCATGTATTCCATTATATGTAAAATAACTGATATTACTAGGATATGCTTTATAGTAGGTAAATATCAGTTATACCCAGAAGCACTGTAAGGGAAATAGTAAGAACTATCTGATTATACTATAAAAAGTACAAGATATATTTACCTGGTAAGTGGAGAAATAAGGATACTGGTTTTTAGGGGACACAAACTAGTCTTTCATAGATCCATGTGATCTAATATCGCATTTAGGCTAAGGTGATGAGCGATACAAGCTCATGTAAGCCAGTGGTAGCCATAACTACAAATACCAAGTACATTGTAGCTTTTGAGGAAACTAAGAACCAGTTATTAAATGAAAAAATTTGTTCCAGTTCTTGGAATCACACCTAGTTAGTAATGTTTTATAATTATGATAATTTGATTACTATTACTAGCCAAGATTTCAAGTTATGAGAGTGTACAAGAGGGATATACTTAGGGATACCATCTCTTGAGAAGTTCTACTCAAGGAGATGAGGTCTTTATAACAGAAATGACACATGATAGAAATGTGGTGGGACCAGTAGCTAAAGCCATGACTCGGTGGAAAAATGACATTGATAATGTGAGAAGCTAGTAAGTTTGGTTAGCATGTTGGATCTAGTGAAAGTGGGAGTTTTGAAATGGTGGGTTCCCTAGACCCAACTATTCAGTGCTTTTGATCACCATATAATGTGTACAATTATATATACATGATGTTTTCTTACCATTATAGTGAAAAAAAAATTCATCCACTATTAAAATGGTAATTTCTATAGATTAATTGTCGTATCGAAAGGTTATAGCAGATCCCAAGCTATAATGAAGACCTCGAGATACTATGACATTAATCTTGAATGATGGTGCTATGGTCTAGATACATCTTACTAACTGAACATAATAGATTTATGACTATCAGGTGTTGGGGGATTATAACCATTGAGACTTATTCTCATGAATTTTATACTTGGTGATATCTAGTAGTGAGATCATGAGTACAAACCTGCTAATAGAAACACCACATGTTTTGGGTGTCATTGGATCTTCGTATATATAGACATGTGCAATAGTATCCTGACTTAATGTCATTACCAATGTGTGTCATTTGATCATGTACTTTGATGTAAGATGAAAACCATGATATTAAAATTGTGGTAAGGTATTTTTTGTTGGGTGTGTCATTAGTGGAATGACTTTGGTTGAATAGTAAAGAAATGATTTTTCACTTCCAGGTTAAGGAAGTAATATTTCTCGATCCATGTTTATCAGGATAATAGTACCTTCATAAGACCATGGCCATGGAATTCGAGGGTAAATCCATCAAGACATATCAATAATCAATAAATAAAGAAAATGATGATGACACAAGTGTGCATCCTGCTTTTTGAGATATTCAAGACAAAGAGATTCTATTGCATAATGTGTGTTCATAGGTTGGTTGTCGCTGCTGTGACAATCCTTACCTCTTTATGGTCCATGATGGGTTGCTATATCATGATCTTGGTTTGTGAATAGTATTCACTACTATCAAGATAAGGGACTAGAGGGTCACACATAAGAGCATATTCAAGAATCTTCCTTATTCAGTTGAATATGTATATTGGATATGGTGGGCCCCACCACTGGGGTCCGAGATTTGTCCAAGGAGATACGATCACCAATACAGTAAATAAATTCATATTATTCAAGTTAATAATAATGATCATTGCATTTATTTATTAAATGTATTTACAAGTTTTAAGTAAATACATAAAAAGATATATTATTTTAACAAATATTAAAATATTCAAGGTTCAATTAATATTTGTGGGAATGAAGAGTAGATTTAATGACTCATTTATTATCACGTAATATATTTAATACATTACAAAAAAGTGATAATAATATTTATGACTCAGTTCATTAGTCACAAAATGTCATTTATAGTGCATTAAGTATTCAGGGGCTACAGAGGTAATTCTGAGAAATTTAATTACACACTATATATAGAAGAGGAGAGCCTCCCACTAGGATCTATTCATGGGATTTCTATCTCTTCTACTCTCTCCCATGTTCTAGAGAGAGGGGATTTGGATATAGGAGCTTAGATTGATCTCTATCTCAGGCATCACAAGAAAGGTGATGCGGTGATTGTCAGAGTGTCAAAGACATCATCAGAACTCTGCACTGGCACCCGGATTTTGATGATCGATGCTCTCACAGATTTTTGAAGCACGTGTGAATGATCTAGAGGAATTTGAATTTGGATTCTTCAAGCATCGATCACCAACAATAAGACTTCTTGCATGGCTTTATATCCAAACCAGGTATTTTTTTGGTTTTATTTTTGTGCTTAAAACTCTTCACGTGAGATCCTCATCTTAAACTGGGCAGTGATTCACCAACATTGGCGAGTTCATGTTGTACATTAGTGAAGAATTTTAAAATATCATTTTTGGTTATTTTTCTATATTCATGGTACCTTGACATATTATATAATAATTCAATTTAATATTTAGGCACAAAAATAAGACTACAAGGATTAAAGTTAATTACCACGATAATAATAGAAATGTTTTCCTAAAAGAGTTATTTTTTGACCTTTTTCAATTTTAATCTAATCAGATAAATTAATAAATTATTATTAATAATTATAATATAATTTTTAAACCTATATATAAATATATTAATAGTAATTCAGTTATTAGTAAATAATAATTATAATAAATAACACTTTATTGTGAAAACATTGTTTTTCTACAATAAAATGTTTTCGCTATATTATATGTTTTAAATTAAAATTTTATTTTATCATATTTTTAAATTCAATTGGATTTAATATAGGATAAATTTGTGTTTATATCACCCAAATTTTATAACATGGTTTTCCTTATATTTTTAATAAAATATAAATTACTTATTTGGGAACTAGTTACTAAGGTAAAAACTAAAATGTTTAGATGTAAAAATATATTTGTAAATAACAAAAAAACATGTTTAAAAAATGTGTGGAAATTTTGGGCTGAAGATTTATGGATTTAAGATAAACTCACACTACATTATTTGTAACATTTTGAGTCATTAACAATCTAATAGTGGCATATCATTATTTAATAATAATGGGTATTCAGAGAAGTGACCTTTTATTCAATTATTAAATGGATGCACTTTCACCACATCATACAACATATATTTATTCTATATTCTTTATAAAACTATTAAATTTTTCTTTTACAAGAACCCTATACTAGTATCTTCTCTAGAAGTTACACTAAGGCCTTTATTTCCAAGGATAATTTTATAATAAATTTCAAATTCCCCATGTGAGTATTACTGAATCCTAAATATTTTCTTTTTAATAATTTTCTTACAAAACTCTACTTACCTAATCAATAAGATAAATTCTGTATAATTACATTATTTATGTTCTACTATATTAGTGTAAAATTATTTATTTATTCCTTTCCATTCACTAAGAAAAACAAATAACGTTGATCATCCATACGTGAAGACTAGCGTCTCTACAAATAGATGTAATCTGTTTTTCATAAACACCCCACAAGGATGGTATTAATAATGATATTTATGAATAAATATGATACATATAATTTAATTATTATCCTAACAATAATATTTTTATCCCCCTTTTCCCACTCTCATTCATTGAGAAATGATTATGTTAACTGTGCATACGTGCAGACTACCACCACCATGATATAACATTTTTTATCTTGATTTTCATTCGTTATCTGAATCACTTAAATTATTACCCAAAAACTGAAAAAATTTAAATAATATAATTATGATTATATTATAATGATATTGTACACCACCATAATCCCACTCACTCATTGAGTTATAGCGTGTTTTTGTTTGGGTCGATTTAACCACCTACAGGAAAAAAAATAAAAAACTACATTATTGATGACTTTGGGAACTTAAAAAATAATATTATTACAAGTTATTAAGAAAATAAATGTTTATTTATCATTATTAAATGTTTATATTATATCACCTACTTAATATTAAAATATAAACTTTGATTTCTAAAATTACCTAAATAAGTCGACACCAATTTGATTTCCACACAACACAACTAAAACACTTATAGAATGAGATAAGATATTTATAAGTCAATATAGGTTATCAATTGAATTAAATTTAATAATATAATATATATGAACTTGGTATTAATGAATGGATATGTAAATCTAAATTATAAACCATAATATAAACAATTAAAGTTACTAACACCTGATGGTAATTATAAGCTATAACTAACTAATATATTCATAATAAATGATCAAAAATAAATTATATAAAAGTTAATGTACATGAATAAGTTTATAAAATTTTATATTAAAGTTTTGATGTTTGTTTTATAAGACATTATATTGTGTTCGACTAAGTGTGGAAAGATTTTATGGGTTTTATCTCAATATTTCATTCATTGAGACACAATTTATTTTATACACCTAATTTCATTTAAATAGTGTGAAAATTTTATATTGGATATATAATATTCTGAATTGTCTTTATTCATGGTATTTGAACTTAAACCTCATGATCTCTCTCTTTCCTGGGGTTTGAAGTGTTGTATCAGATTTTTTTCTTCGAAGTCTTTTGACTCAAAATTAACCAAAGTTGTAACAGTTTCTTCTCCAATTTCATGTTCAAATACTTAATTTCATTAAGAGATAATAAATATAGGGAAATTGTTTCCTTTATCAATGAAAAATCATTTTCTTTGGTTATTCATGGGGTTTTACATGTCCCCTCACAATTTCATTTATTATTGACTCATAATGTACCAAAAGTGGTTCTTGTTAGTAAAACTGACCACAACTCTTGTTTTATGTCAAGTATATTTCCCTTAAACGTCCTTATTCATTAGATGATTTAATGATGTGATTATTTGTGACTCAATTATTGATCAAGGTATCCTGAAATTGAAATGATCCCCCTTCTTTCTCAAAATAGATTTTGTAATTTTCTCTTATATTAGAGGAATGATCTATCACTTCATTTTTCTTTCCTAATCATTCACCAAGTATAAATAATAGTTTTCTTACAATGTGTTTTCAATGTGAAAACTCTATATTTTCTTCATTTGATTACCTAGATTGTGTAAATATATAGATTTGGGAAATTATTGACGTAAATATAGACCCATTACACTATACATTGTTAGTTTAAGGATTGTATAGAAAACTTTTATAATTTATAATTGATGAAATATTAACATTCCATATACTTGTTATTTCAATATAAATGTATAATTATTCATATGAAAAATAATTTATATATCATTTTTTTATTCATTCCTTCAAATGATGAATTGATTGGACATAATTATTGACATTTTGGGCCCACAATTTCCCCATAATTCATCTATAGGTCCCATGACATGAACTAGATTGGGTATTTTGGTGTTTTCCATCCCAAAGAAAAATATCTCTTAAACACGATATATTATCCAGAAACTTTACTTCTTTAATAGAAAACCTTCTAAACACTTATATCATTTTTGTTTTAATGTATAACTATGTTTTGGTTAATTCTTGAGAGCTTAGAGAAGCATAAGTGTGGTTTCAAAAGGTTTTGGACATCTCACTCTATAAAAAAGCTTGCAAAATAGTTTGGGAAATTCATTTTTACAAGCCATGGTGTAAAGTCCTAGCCTGGGTGCCACACACCGATGCCCCAACCCAGTTATCCACATGACCTCAAGAGTGCCTCCCTGTACGCCATAGGTTGTTGATAAGTAGCGAGTGTCTGATAATTCGATCATGGGGAGACTATACCCTCTTTTGTTAGAGTAATACACCAGAGGAAATAAATAAAAAAACATCATAAGAATATATAATCATAAACAAAACCAATATCTCAAGATAATCAAAGAATGAAATACAATATCTAAATAAAGTAGAAAACATGCCATGCTAATGTATGTTCCAAGTGTCTAAAATGAAAACTAAAAATAAAGACACCGAAAACTCCCAAGATGGCCTCGAACCACATCTGGTTCCCTCATCCAAGCTCCATCACCAAATCAGCCATCTAACTCAGGGCCCTTTTCCTTAACCTATCCTGCAACAATAAATTATATTCAGGTACTAATCAGGTAGCCCAAGTAGGGTGTGAGTACAATTCAAAAGGCCACCACCAATAGTATCTAAACAATATCCAGTAAAAAATAGTGTATGTGGTTGTGAAAAGAAATAAGTACAATGCATAAGTAAATTGTTATCACATTATCATTAATTCTTCTCTTAACCACATTAACTCCTAGGTTCCTGAGGACACCCATTCCTCAATTCCTACTTCAGCTCATGCCAAAGTCTAAAGTATTCCAGGTGATATGATATTTCAATGCTTTCTTCAGCTCATGCCATAGCCCAATGTATTCCCATGTAATATCATATCTCAATACTTTCTTCAGATCATGTCAGAGCCCGAAGTATTCCCAAGTGAGGTCATATCTCAGAATGCCATTATTAATATTCTTTAATTCATACTTGAATTCCCATCTTACCATTTATACTACACATAATAGAATTTCCATGTTCCCATTCTTTAATTCACACTTGAATGACCATGTTACCATTCATACATTACACATTAGAATGACTATGTTCCAATTATTTAATTCACACTTGAATGACCATGTTACCATTCACACATCACACATTAAAATGACCATATTCTCATTCTGTAATTCATATTTGAATGACAATGAAACCATTCATCAACACATAAGTAATTCTACAATTAATTAATAACTATAATTTCATTACTAATTCAACAATTAGTTTATCACTTAATTTCCCTTAATTAATTCCCTAATTAATTAAGTGTGTCAATAAAATTAATTAATTTAACAATTAATTTATCAATACTCACAACTCAAAATCCCATAATTAATTTTCAGAATTAATTATCTCATTCCCAATCTCAATTATTCTTAATTAATTCCACAATTAATTATATCAATTCATAATACCAAAATCACATAATTAATTCCATAATTAATTATCTCAATTCAATAAATCCAATATCTTAAAATTAATTCTAAAATGAATTAACTCAATATATAATATCAATTTCACGTAATTAATCCCATAATTAATTATCCCCAAATCCCATAATTTCACAGTTCCATCATTATTTAATTCACCCAAATTAATTAATTTAACTGAGAACTTCAATTTCTAAACAACTCTATAAATTCTAAAATTTTCACACTTATTCAAAATCATGACTATGGGAATTTAATATTATACCACCCACCTCAAATAATCAACGAACAATCGCCCAATGAAAAATGCCCAAAAATCGAGTGGCGCAACGACATAGCACGAGATCCAAATATTAAAACCCTAAATCAAGATTAAAGAAATAAAGATCTAGATATAAAATCCTAGATATAGATCTTACCAAATATATTTAGATCTAACAAAAATAGATGATTACTTCTCTTAAAGAAAATGAAAATAATGGGAGGAGAACAAGAAAAAAACCGAGACGGGATTCACTTACTGGGAGAGGTGTGGATCTTCAATCTGGGATTTGAATCATGAAGAAAAAAGGCCATAAAGGTGTAGGGTTCATTTGGAGAGCTCTAAAATCATGATAGAAGGCCTAGGGTTGAATGGGGGTTGATTTGGGATTAATTAGGGGGTTTGAGTAATTAAAAAATTAAAATTCAGGTCAACTTAAATTCCGTACATGGTTAGCTGGGAAGAGGTGCACAATTTTCACTAACTATGCACCTAAAAAATGAGCCTATTATTTTAGGGGTTCACAATTAATTCTAATTGGGTGCACGATTTGAAAAACCATGCACCAACCGTTCAAATTCGTATTTTCTGGGTTTGCATGGTTTGCTAGGTTGGGACACACGATTTTCCCTATCATTGCTCCAACCATTCACAACACATTATTCTACCATTTTTCTCAAATTTCACCCAAAAACACCCCAAGGTGAAATCCAAACGAAAAGTACTCAACAAAAATCAAAAGAGTACCTGAAATCAAGTTTGAGTCAACTCTAGAAAAGGTTAGGATCTTACAATCTCCCCACATTATAACAGTTCACCCTTGAGATACACTCCCAAACATCTCTAAGATTCTGAGTCAAAATGATCGGGCCATCGAGCCCTTATATTATCTTCTCTCTCCCATGTTTCCTCCTACACACATCCATGTTTCCACAATACACAAACTATCAGAATGATCTTTTTCCACAACCCTTTCTCACTATGATCCAACACACATGTCAAATTCTGCTCAAAGGATGCATCTATCTCAAGATCAAACTCATCCACATCGATCACATGATAAGGGTCTTGGTGATACTACCATAGTTGTGATACATGAAAAAAATAATGAATAACACTGTATTTTTGTGGAAGAACCAATCAGTATGCCACCGACCTAATTCTCTTCATAACCTCCAATGGTCTAACGAACCTGGGCACCAACATTCCCTGTCTCCATATCCCGCGGTGACCAAATCTTGGTGAAACCTGAAGAAATACATGATTACCCTTTGTAAACTCTAAGGTCCATCAACATTTATTATTATATGATTTCTATCTACTCTGATCCATATCCATACGCTTCTGAATTAGATAAACCTACTCCGATATCTCCTACACGAGACTCTATCCCAACAATTCTGACTCTCCAACCTCCGTCTAACATATTGGTGATATGCATGACCTACTGTAAAGAGCCTCGTATGGTTCCATATTTATAGTTTTCTAATAAATGTTGTTAAATGAAAACTCCACTAAATCCAAGTGCTTATCCCAAGACCTACTTAATTCAAGAACACACACCCACATCATATCTTCACGAACCTGTATAGTATGCTCTGACTACCCATCTCTCTGTGGTTGAAAAGATGTACTCAATAATAATTGTGTACCGAGAAGCTTATGAAATCTCTTCCAAAAGTGTGATGTGAAAAATGAGTCATGATCTAAAACTATAGTCTGAGACACCCTATGTATATGAACTATATCCTGAACATACAAATATTCTAGCTACTCTACTGATAAATTCTCCCGTATAGGCAATAAATGTGTTACTTTCATCGGTTGATCCACAATAACCAAGATAACATCATTATTTCTTATTGTCTCCATGAGACCCACCAAAAAATCCATGGTCACTTCATCCCACTTCAACTCTGAAATGGGTAAAGGATGTAGCAAACCACTAGGTAGTTTATGCTCTGCCTTCGCCTACTGACAGGGGTAACATCATGTCATGAACCCTATTATCTCTTTTTTCATGCCTAGACACAAAAACTATTGTTGTAGGTCATTTTACATTTTGGTCAGAAATGTATGTACCACACACTTCGAGGCCTGAAATTCCCACATGAGATCCTCTCACATGCTCATAGGCACAAAAACTCGATTCTTGATGTAGATGATCTCATCCTCATCTATGATCCAATCTGTAGGTGACTCTCCACATTCAAGGATTTTCCTCATGGTCAAACACTTTGGATCCTCATATTTCCTATCTCATATCTGTCTCAAAATTGTAGACTCCACTAAAACAAATATGAGAACCATTTTCTCCTAACTCTCCTAAACCACCACATGCATCTCAGCCAGCAAATTCATCATCTTCCACTCATCATTAGACTATAGAACTACCTGAGTCTGAGTTTTCCTACTCAAAGTGTCAGCAACACTATTTCCCTTCCCAGGAATATATGATAGATCAAAATCAAAAGACTACATATTCTCAACCCATCTATGCTACAAAAGATTCAAATCTCACTGTAAAAAGATATACTTCAAGATCTTGTGGTCTGTATAAACAGTAAATTTTTCACCCAACAAATAATGTCGCCAACACTTTAAAGCATAAACCACTACTACTAACTCAAGGTCATGAATATGGTAGTTCCATTCATGTGGCCTAATCTATCGAGATAGATACACCAAAAATCGATCTCCCTACATCAACACATCTCTAATTTCAATACCAAAAGTTTCACAATACACCATATACTCCTCAACTTTCTTGGGTAAGATCAAGATCAGTGCTTATGTCAAGAACTTTTTTAACTCCTGGAAGGCCTCCGCACATAATTCTGACCAATAAAACTTTATCCCATTTTTGCACAAGCCCGAAAGTGGTTATTCCAATCAGTAAAAGTCCTGGATGAACCTCTGATAAAATTATACTAACCCAAAAATCTATAGATATCGAACATGTTCTTAGGATACTTCTAATAAACCACTACTTGAACCTTCACTGGGTCCACTAATAAATCTTCCTACGTGATGATGTGTCCCAAGAACTGTACCTAATCAATCCAAAACTGAAACTTAGATAGCTTGGTCTATATATAATGCTCTCACAATATACTCAAGATGATGTTAAGGTGTTGGGAATGATCATCATGAGTCTTGGATTACACCAAGATGACATCCATGAATACCACAACAAACTGATCTAGGTATGGGTGGAAGATTCTATTCATTAACTCCATAAACAATGTTGGTGCATTCATCAACTCAAACGATATTACAACAAAATCATATAGGAAATACCTGCTTCTGCAAGCATCCCTTGATATATCATAAGTTCGAACTCTCATCCAATGATACCCTAATATCAATTCAATATTTGAGAAAACACAATCTCCTCTCAACTGGTCAAATAGATCGTTGATATGCAGAAGAGGATATCATCTCTTTACAGTCATCTTGTTTAACTTTCGATAATCAACTCACAATCACAAAATCCCATCATCCTTCTTTTTAAACAACACAGGTGATCCCTAAGGCGACACATTTGGATGAAAAAACCCTTTATCCTTTAAATCCTCTAGTTGAGTCTTGAGCTCTTGAATCTTTGTCAGTGCCATTCTATATGGTGGAATAGGTACTGGACCAGCCCCTGACATGAGCTCAATTGTGAATTCCAAATCTCTATTAGGTGAAATACTTGAGAAATATTTAGGATACACATCCTAAAACAGTTCCACTACTGGTGAGAAAACAATAGGTTTCACACCTCCATCATCTTTCAAAAGACTAGGAACCTAGGATGTGAGCTCTCTCAGTTGCTGAGTGATTGGCCATGCTCAGCCTGCCTGGATATCTCACTCCACAAGGTGATGTAATGGTCACCCTTAGGAGATGTAAATGTTACTCTCCTATCCTAATAATCAATGTGGGCTTGGTATGCGACTAGATAGTCCATAGCCATTATTAATTTGAATTATGAAATGTCAAGAATATAGATATCTCATAGAAAATGGTACTCCCCAATCTTGAGAGAACATCCCTTGAAAAACCAGATGTCTCTTGATCACATTCCCAACAATGTTTCAATACTCATTACCCCGCTTGAAAAATCCACCACTAGTCTCAAATCATTAACAAGATTTGCAAATATAAAGGAATTTTATGCACTGGTATCAAATAAAGAAATATATAATTTAGAATCTACAAGAATAATACCTCTCACTATCAATAGTCCAGCCCTGTTATCCACATGTGTAGGCTACAACACATGCAATTGTCCTAATCCTCTCCCTTATGATGTTGTCTGAGTCCCCTGAGTTACACCACTCTACTGATATGGGTGCTCTTGCCTAGAAGAACCATTTCCACTGCCTCTATCACCTCATCCAATAGAAATCTAGTCACCTGTATGATAAGGATTATACGATCCCCTTTCCACACTTCAACTCTGTCTAGTTGCACCCTCACTAAGTTTCTATCACTGTATCCTGCAGAACTTCTATAGATGTCCCGTATTTCCGCAAGACCAACAATCTATTGGTGGTAAGGGGAAGTTTCTAAGATAATAGTATATCCTACCACACTGATAACAGATCACTCTATTAAGGTCCTATGCAACCAAACCTCCTATCTAAACAATCTTCTTTCCACTACCCTGACTAAAGTTCTCATAACAGTGCATCCTACTCTCAGAAGTTACACCTCCTGATCATCCAGTAACAACTATCTATCTAGCATTGTAAGATTCCTTCGAATTTCCCTTATCTGTGAGAGCTTGATCCACTACCTCAAAAACTTATTTAATCGAAATAGGTTAACTTGGGACTTAATATTGCACTTAAGTCCATCCTAAAAACGTCTCACTGTAGCTATCTCATCTCCTTCCAACACTAGAGTAAAGTGTTGCTGGTATGTAAAGCACCCAACATAGTCAATCATGGACATGCTCCCCTAATTCAGCCACATGAACTCAGCTGATTTCTCCTACCTTAGAATCTCTGGGTAGAAGTGCTCCAAGAACCTCTCTAAGAAGTCCTTCCATAACACACCATCAGTCTGTCAAGTCCACGCATAAATATCCCATCAGTGCTTCAATGATACTCATAGAATAAAAGTGGCCAAATTAACCCTACTATCATTAGAAGTCTCTAGATGGTCAAGTATCATCTCGATGGAATCAACCCATAAATTCAACACCCTTAGGTCCACTCTCTCTAGTAAAAGTTTGAGGGTGTTACAATTGAAACTTTCTCATTAGGTTGAACATTCTATTCTCAATATACCCTGGGTTTCCTTCCATGAGCTGTATAAATTGATCAAAGTTCACTCGAAACTTCTCCCCTACTTCCTTACCCGACATGATTGGTGCCTTTGGTTCCACCACTGGAAGATCATCCCTAGCCATGTCCTTTGGTCATCCTCTCAACAAGAATCATCATGGAGGCATACTCTCTACAATTTAAAAAACATGTATTAGGACTCATAACACAAATTTATCACATTTACATAAGAGGAATAATCACAAAAATTCACAACAATTCTTTTCCAAAACCTCACCACATGGTCAAAATTAAGGCACTATTACTACCCTTAACCACCCTACACCAAGGTCCTGGTTAATAAGGGTAAACACATTCTCATTATTCACATTCCATTAGACACCCATTTATCCACATATTGTTTCATTTTAAAATCCTTATCAAATTATATATTAGGAACTATTTCCAATTTAATTTCACAAACAAGGAAAATAGTTTAAGTTAAAAAAAATTACCCAAAACATGTTTTACCATTCATGGCTAGAATGATGCATGTCACAAAATAATCCTGAGTTCCAAGAATGATGCATGCAAACTAAACTCTCATGCCATTAAGGCCACAAGTCAATTTTCATAAAATATCAAAAACAATTTTCACATCACACAACAAGTGCATCACCCAAGGTGAAATAATATTCAACTATAACATAAAACAATAATAACAAAAATCCCACCCTAGGTACTTGGGTTTTCCCCAATACATTGGTTTGAAACACCCATGAACGAGATCATTTCCAAGCCTCAACTCTTAATAGTATCTTGTCTACATTTCCATATATGGTAAGATAAAAGAAAAAGAAAAGAAAATTGGGCTTTAATACCACTTTGTAACATCCCAGTCTGGGTTCCACAGACTAGTTCCTTGAGCCAGTTGGTCACATGACCTTAAGTGTGCCTCACCATACACCAGAGACTTATGACTAGCATCAAGGATCTAATAAGTCAATCATGGGGAGACTATATCCTCTTTTGTTACAGTGATACACTAGCAGAAATAAATAAACAATAGATGAATAATATATAATCATAAACAATACCAATATCTCAAGATAATCAAAGAATAAAATACAATATCTAACTAAAAAAGAAGACATTCCATGGTAATGTACGTGTCAAGTATCTAAAATGAAAACTAAAAATAAAGACATCAAAAACTCCCAAGATGGTCCCAAACCACATATGATTCCATCATCCAAGATCCGTCCCTAAATCATCCATCTAAAACAAGGCCCTTTCCCTTAACCTATCCTGCAATAATAAATTCTATTCAGGTACCGATCAGGCGGCCCGAGTAGGGTATGAGTACAACTTTTTAGGCCACAACCAATGGTGTCTAAACAATATCTAGTAAAAAACATTGTATGTCATTGTAAAAATAAATAAGCACAATGCATAAGTAAACAATTATAACATTATCATTTATTCTTTTCTTAACCACATTAACTCTCGAGTTCCTGAGGACACCCGATCCTCAATGTCTACTTCGACTCATGTCAGAGCTCGAAATATTATAGATGATATGATATCTCAATACCTTCTTAGGCTCATGTCGGAGCTCAAATTATTCCCAGGTAATATCATATCTCCATACTTGATTCGGCTCCTCCGGGAGCCCAAAGTATTCCCTAGTGAGGTCTTATCTCATAATTCTATTGTTACTATTATTTAATTCATAATTGAATACCCATGTTACCATTCATACTGCACACAATAGAATAACCATGTTCCCATTCTTTAATTCATACTTGAATGAACATGTTACCATTCATACATCACACATTAGAATGACCATGTTCACATTCTTTAATTCACACTTGAATGACCATGTTACCACTCAAACATCACACATTAGAATGACCATGTTTCCATTCTTTAATTCATATTTTAAAGAACATGTTACCATTAATCACCACATAATTAATTCAACAATTAATTACCTCAATCTATAATATCAATTTCACATAATTAATCCCACAATTAATTATCCCCAAATCCCAAAATTTCACAATTCCATCATTAATTAATTCACCCAAATTAATTATTTTAATCAAGAACTTCAATTGCTAAAAAACACTATAAATTCTACAATTTGAATACACTTAATCAAAATCACTACTATGGGAATTAAATATTATACCACCCACCTCAAATCGTCGATGAACAATCACCAAACAAAAAATCCCAAAAAAATTGAGCTGCACAACAATATAGCATGAGATCTTAATCTTAAAAACAAAAATAAAGTTTAAAGAAATCAATATATCTTAAATATAGATCTAGATCCACAATCCTAGATCTAGATCTTACCAAATATATTCATAGATAAACAAAACAGATGATTATTTTGCTTATAGAAAATGATAAAAATGGGAGGAGAATGAGAAAGGAACTGTGATGGGAGTCACTTACCAGGAGAGGTACGGATCATAGATCCGGGATTCAAATCATTAAGAAAGGAGGCTTGGAAGGCTTGAAATTTGTATGAAGAGCTCCATAATCGTGAAAGAGGACCTAGGGTCGAATGGGGGTCAATTTAGGATTAATTAGGGAGTTCAGGTAATTAAAAAACTAAAATTTAGGTAAACTTAAATCCCACGCATGGTTACCTAGGTATAGGGGCACATTTTTCCCTAACTGTGTGCCTAAACTATGCGCCTATTATTATAGGGGTGAATGGTTACTTCTAATAGGGCTCACGATTTGACAAGTCGTGTTCTAACCATGAAAATCCCCACTCTCTAGGGTTTCATGGTTTGTTGGGCTGAGACACACAGTTTTACCTAACCATGCACCAATCATGCATAACCCCATTTTCTTCTATTTTTCTCAAATTTCAACCAAACACGCCCCAAGGTGAAACCCAAATGAAAAGTAATCAACATAAACAAAAAGATTACTTAAAATCAAGCCTGATTAAACTCCAAAAAAGGTCGGTATCTTAGACATGGTGATGGAAAAAATGGCCTAAATTTTGGGGTCATGCCATAACCTATTATGTTTCAACTATGGGATTGAGAACATGATATATTTCATCAAATCATGGTGCAAGCCATGTTGGTGTTAGTATTTTTAGTAAACAACCATTTTAATGAAATATATCTTTATTCTATATTTTTTTATGGGTAAAACTTATTGGATCATTAATAAGATGACTTAATTGGTTTAGTAACTTGAATAAAACCAATTTAAATCATTTTAACCCCTTCGATTTGTGGGTTTGACTCTTTCAAACATTTTTTTTCAAAACCATAATTTCATAGATTCATTGTATTTTTATTCAAAAAAGATCAATTTCCCACACATTTGGATTTTATATTATATCTCAAAGAATAATATAAGGCCTTCATTTTATCCAATACACCATTGCTTCCAAATTTGGCCATTTTGGGGAGTTATTTATGGGGGGATAATTTCTTTAATTTGTTATGAATCTCCCTCATTCTTCTTTATTCATGTTTTTTTGATATTACTATGGAATGGACATTAATACATGGTGTTGTCTGGTGAGGTAATTATGAAATTGGTGAATCGATGGAATTATATACAATCAAAAATGTTCTTGGAGGTTTGTGTCATTCTTGAAAACTCGTGGTGTCCTTGATCATCAGTGATGTTCTTTAAAACCTGTGGTGTTCATGATAGCTAGCGAAACTCATGATGATCAATGGTGTTCTTCGATATAAGTATCATTTTCTTTGAGAACACTTCTCTTGAATATATCCAATGGAAATGGTTACTACTTCCATCAACCAGGATAGAACTCTACCATTGAAGGTAATAATCATTCTGGTAAGTATTGATTCTACCCTTTGATTGTTTCTCTTTGAGTTACATAAGAACCCATGTTGTTTTCATTGGAACTAGTTATTGGAGTCATTGGCATGTGATATTGTATGGCTTAATGTGATAATGTGGTGTAGGAGATAACACCCTTGACAAACCTTTATATTGACATTGAAAACCTTGAGGTATGAAGTACCTTACCATTTGGGGATCTTGTATACACTTTTTTCCATGGTATGATTTATATGGTTTCATTATTTGTGTTCTAACATTAATAGTGATTTCTTGTGGGTGTGTTTGATTCCATGATACCCATATATGATTACTGTTTCCATGATAATTTATGGTTTAGATATTTCCCAAGCTTGATTTTGATTCCCATATTATTTTTTGATGCTTTTATATTTCTCATTATGACATTATATGCCTATGATTCCATGATCTACCTTGTAATATATTAACATCCCTTTGGAGGTCTGCTGATATATGTGATAAGTGATAATCATGGTATTATTACCCTATAGAGGGTGAGTGTACATGATGTGTGATGATGGAGATGGTGGAACCCTACATATGGTAGAAGCATGATAGCCTAATGTTCCATAAGTAACTTGATGCCTTGGGTATAAAGAATAACATTTCAAGCCTCGATGACTTGTGGATACTGAGTAATGTGTTGAAACATGATGCCTTTTGGATTTTGAGTATATGTTCATGAGTTGGACTTATAGCATGAATGAGACTCAATTCCTTGAGGTCACCGAGTACCATGATTCATAACATTGTGGCTAGTTTTTAATCTTATCCAATAACCATTATTATTCTTCTGGCATGGATATGAAGCAGGTATGGATTATGATTTTAGTTGGCTTGGTTAGTTCACAACCTCTCAGTATCTGATTATCTATTTTTTTCTTTCTTTCTTATTTATTTATTGTTATTTCATACACTTGCTAAACAAGTTCACATTTTTTTAATGATTCATTGGTGTTATTCTACTAAGTTTATTACTCAAACCCTGCATGGGAAACCCAATGCGTGTGCTGACGTCATGTATAGATATCCATGTAAAGGAAAAGGTTCTATAATGACCCAGTCTATTCATACATGGATATTACATCATATTTATGGAATATTTCATACATTACACAAAAAAAATCCAAAATTCCATATTATTTTTGTTCCTTTGGAAACATAGAAACATAAACAACTGGTTTATAATATATCTACATATTTTCTATCCTATTTATTCATAACTAGAAATATTTTTAATAGATCATGCTTAAAACCATTTTTCATATCCTATGGAAAAGAATCATAATAAAGGCTGAGCTCAGATGCTGAATAATGGTAAAAAAGGGAGAAACATAAGCATAACATGAACACAATGGTATGAGAACATAAGAACAACATTTAATGATCAAACCCTACATATCAAAGATCATATATATGAGTCATGAAATAAATATTGGCAGTTCATAAGACGTGAATCACAAGGTAGTCAAGATAATAATCCATGAAATATTTACATATCAATAAAACATAGAATTTTAGCAGGCACACACACACACACTCACACATATAAAATGATTTCCATAGTAGTTAAGGCTAACATACAAGGATTTGTTAGTGGAATAGGTTCACTCCTGAAACCATATTAGTAGTTAAGGATCACTCCCAATACCATCTTATTAGTCAAGGTTCACGCCAAATACCATCTTAGTAGTCAAGGATCACTCCCAAGACCATCTTAGTAGTCAAGGTTTACTCCAAAGGCCAACTTAGCAGACAGAGTCCTTTACTGAATCGGGTTCACTCCCAATTTCATCCATGTCTATCTCATGATATATAAATAATTACCTAATGAAATTGAGGGATATATAGGTCTCACTCATCACATAATAAAAACCATATATATTTATTCCATAATAACATAAATCATATTAGAACCCATAAAAATAAATAGGTTTCATAAACATTTTATCATAACCTAATTCATGGAAAAGAATTTTTTTCAAAAGTATCAATCCATCATTAACATAAAACATACAGAGAAATAATAATAATGGTATAATTGGATCACATCCCCATTAAAACATAAGTAACATCAAATAATGTTGTCTTATATGGAGAATGATTTTGAAACATCACTTGAAATAATTCTTGAAAAAAATATCCTTTCTGCATTGAAAAATAATTTTTAAATCATAAATCATTTAAAAAAATATTTTTCATTAAAAATAAAATTTAAAACTTATAAAAGAATATTTTAAAACCATTTTAAACATATTTTAAATCCTTTTCGTTTAAATTTCATAAAATATCATTTAAAATACTTTTAAAACTTTTTTAGAAAACATTGATTTGAAGGAACACAAATTTCCAACCGAAGAGAGAATAAAATTACATAAAAATTATGATATAATTAAAATAATTATATTAAAGATAAAACATGTCAAATGGAATTATATAAACCTAATAATATAATACATGTTCATAACATAACATGTGTCTCAAGGAAGACAAATTTAGACAAAATTATCTTACTGATTTGTTAACTTATGAACCGTAAACCTCATGAAGGAGAGATCATCAAATGGATATGTAAATAATCATAAATTTAAGGATATATATCATATATTATATTTATTTATAGTATATACACCACACAAAAGAAACAAGTGGTGAATATTACATAAGTCTCTCATAAATAAAAGTGTGACTAGAAATCCCCTTACCATAAGTCTTAACTCTCATCATACTCATGAAAACCTATTGTATAATAAATATAAGTTTATTATACATATATTAAATAATCACATTCAATTATATAATACCATATATGATTTATATATGGAATTTTATTACTAGTCTATTAATAATTCCATGTCAAAGTTATGTTTCAGGTAATAACTGCTTTGTTTTTTTGCATGTGTTTTGATTTGTTATATTTTTTGTCCTCTTACTTATATCATGATTTCATAATTTCTATAATGATAACTATGAAATAAATATCATATATATTTATTATATATGTATTTATAATAATATATAAAATAAAGAAAAAGAAAATGAAATACATCATTCATGGAGACAGTAGGTTATATGCACGCATGAACGCTATTTCCATTTTCTTGTCATATTAAAAGAAAGAAAGTAAACGATGTGTATATATATATAATATCATTATAGTATAATTATTATGAAATATTTATCATATACATTCAGTAAACCAATTTCTTAATATATTCCATGTAAATTGTGAATGAATCATATCACTTTGAGGAGGCAGTAGTCCACAAGTTTACATACGAAGTTATCATATTTCCATAAAATGTAAATCATACAGGTATGTGTTATATAATAATTCCATAAGAATAAATATATCATAAATATTTTATTTATATCATATAAAAATAAAAATTACATCATTATTTTCAACCTTGAAAGGTGATGATGGAAGAATGAACAACATCTATTCGCAAGGCGGTTGTCTGTCGTACACATGAACGATGATTGTGTATCCCATTTTATGAATGTGTGTGATGTTTTAGGTAATAAAATTAACATAAAAACATAAGAGTATATTTATGATACTGTTTTTATTATATAAACATGAAATAAAATTAATTCATGGAGTTTAAGGAAGAAATAAAACAGAAAAGTTTGTTGATGAACGTTACCTCTTCTTCGGATATCTCCTTTTCGTTTCCAACAAAGGACTTCCTTGGTTGAATTTATGCCTAAATTAAGAATTATAGGATTAAGGGTGGGGGTTGTTAGGATATTTTAATTGGGTTTTTTTGAACCAAATAGGTTCTAATATGTGAAGAAAATAGAATAATAGGTTCCCTTTTATAAGAGAGGGGAGGGGCACTTTTTGGAATTTCTCAATGATTAGTTTATAATAAATTAAATATCAATACATGTACCTCCAAAATTAAATCCATTAAAATATAATATATGATATTTTTTTAATCTCATAAACCAAAATATTTTATACATTTTTTTATGTTAAACCTTATCATTTTGATTAACCCTTAATTAACCCATTTTAATTTTAACTACGGTAACAAATTTTTCTATATTATGAGGATGTAATGTTTACTTATAAAGTGTCAATTGAACCATAAATGGAAAATTTATGATATTTTATACCATATATCATCCCCTTTGTACTTATTAAACATTTTTATGATTTATAAATAATTTAATAAAATATTATTTTCATAAAATATCATAAGTGTCAATTTTAACACTATTCATTACTTTGAATTTAATAAAATAAATATAGAAATATAACATAAAAACCCATTTAATACAACCCTAATATATCATACTAATATATAAAATTCTTGTATAGTCAAATTATATTTCTTTTAATATTTATAATATCATTTAATTGATTGTTTAATTAATTGAATAATTATTGTATCATTATTGTATAATTATTTATGTTAATTATTTCTTCAATAAAATTTAAAAATAAATTTCTATGATGTAGATAAATTATTTATATTTCATAATAATATATATAGTTGATCATATCTTATATTTAACCCCATATTAAAAATATTATACTTATTAAAAGTAAGAGTGTGGCATTTTGTCACTCTCTTTGATTTTAATAATATCTAAGTCATTTTCATGGATCAATGTTCATTAAATAATTAAATTTATAACATTAGGTCTTGATTTTATAATTAAATTATTCAAATAAAATTTTCTTAAGTTTTAGGGTAGTTTTATAATATTTATAATATTATGTTTACCCTTAATTACCTGATTTACCCTAAATCATGGTAATAAAAATTACTAAAGTTACTATTTATATTGTACAAAAATAAAAGGGATATATTTAATAAATTTGTAACTTCTAATTCTAAATATTTAATCCATTTTTTATAATTCAAAACACATTATTAGATAAAATTAATCTCGTTGATGGAATGAGAAAATGAGTTTTTAAAGTGAGAACATTCAAAAGAACAAAATGATTTTATATCCAAATCCAATGAAAAAATTATTCCAATGACTTAAATTTTATTAAATGATATAAAATTGATATAATTATACTTTAAAACCAATCAAAATTTAATTTAAAACTATAAATTATTTAGACACAAAATCTGTTTTCAATTAAAATTCAATTTTCTTTACTATTCATCAAAACATGAAACTTATCAGAAAAATACAAAAAAATCATCCAAAGTAAATTTTTACATTCTAATTTCAAATAAGAAGTTTATTTTTTCAAATATAATTTATAAAATTTTCAAAATTTTGTTTTAAAACAATTGTTCCATTAAAAGGTGATAAGACTACTTTAAGAAAAATAGTATTTTTAAGCATGAAACTGGATTTAATATTATATCATGTCTAGAAAAAACAATGTATGAATGTTAAAAATTATATTTAATATTTTAAATATATATTTCATTAATATAATTAAACAAGATTGATTTTTTTTTATAAATCACACTTGTGTGCATTTAAATAGTTTTTCATAAAAATATTTCCTTTTAATTTCAAAAGAGTTTTACATGTGTAAACAATAATTTCATAATTTAGTTAATCATGTTCATACCCATCATTATAAAGGATAGGTTATAATTTTATTGTTTAAATAATTCTAATTATAAAATGATATTTTATAGAAACTCAATGTTTTGTGTAACGCAAGTTAAGCCGGTGTTGGGTGTAATGCAAGACATAAAAGAAATCAAATTATTTTTAAAAAATATATTTCATAAAAATATTAGGGTGTTACATTATACCCCCCTTAAAATAAATTTATTCCTCAAAATACATCAGGGTCATCAATGTTTTAATACATGAAAGTTAATTTTATAGAAGCCCATATCATAAAAATGAATACTAATACTTCCTTTTAAAAAGGAAAAGTTGGAAACATAATGGTTACCTAATGTAACACATAAATAGGTTTATACATAGAAGAACACATGTTTAAACTGAAAACATGGACATAGAATATAAAACTAACTATCATGTTTTGATGGAGAGTGATAGAGAATATGGTCATCATAAGGTTAATGACCACAAAACCATGGACTACATAGGTCTAAAAAAGTCATTTATATCATCATAAATGATGATAATAGGATAAATTTTATTTTAAAATGAATTGAGAATTAATACTTACTTGATTTCATCTCATAAGTACAATCTCACTATTTTTTTTGTTTCTTGATCAATCTTCGCTTCATTTCTTACTCCATGAAAATATGTTGAAATTTTAATACCTTCATAACTAGTGGATTATAAGATCCATAATGGGATGAAAAGATATTCATTCTGAATCTAGTTATCATAAAAAATATTTATCATGTATTATCTAATATGCATAAATATTTATATAGTTAAGTTAATCATTAATCTCTAAAAACCTAAATTTTCAAAAAAAATCATAAATGGTTTCTCTTACGAACCTTCCAAAAGAATAAAATCCAAAACTTTCAAAAGAAGGTTACTAAATTTTTAAAAAAAAACTTATCATTATTCTCCCAAACAACTTGATGTAGCTCTTAATTTTCACACACCAAAATTCTCAAGACCATTATCATGTATTCCCTTTAGACATGATAATAACCCGAATTACTATAAAACCTTAGTGAAAACATGCATGGTTTCAAAAATTTACTCATTACTTATTTCAAAAATCTAAAAAAATATATAAACTCAATTTATGATATCATAAACCACGTTTTCATTAATTCCAAGGGAATCAATACTATCCCATTTATTTTATCATAATCAAATATCTCTTTATCACATTATTATTCAAAAATCATGCACATATTAAGGGTTATCTTTCCCTTAATCATACATTCTCAAAAAATATAACCTTACCACCGCAATAAATTTTCATGGTTACTAGTACCATTCAACATATACTTTCAAATCCTTAAGTAAAAACTAAAGTCAACCAATACTTATATGTTTCATTATTCCTTAATACCATAAAATTATTTCTATAACATTATTTTTGAATTATAATATATAAACAATCAATAATTCTACCAATATGTTGTTGTACTATACATCACTAATAGTTATTTCATGAAATTTCCATTTGTATTTGGATTTAATAGATTGTTGATGTCAATCATCACCATTAACCCTTAGATTTGGGCACTAATTAGCATAATGCCCATTTTCCTTACACATAAAGAATTGAAGTATGAGGGATACATTCTATATATCCCTCTCTCTATTCACATCATGTGATAAATTTTTCCCTTAAATTTAGTAGTAAAATGCTCGATGACCTTATTCACCACACATAAAACATTTACTAGTCCCCTTAATACAATTCCTTCCATATTTCTTTCCATAATTTAAGCTTAAAGGAAATCTTGTCTTCTTTTCTACATGGTTTTAATATTTTACATTAATATTCATATTCTTTTTCTTGTTAAAACTGTGAGATTGATATGTAACTCCAACCTCAATTTCCTCCTTGATATCAAAATGCACAATCTCTTCATAGCCACTGAAGTCTTTTATGGATAACACCCTTCAAAGACATGGTTTTAAGCCACTAAAGAATCTATCAACCTTACTTTCAGGTTATATGATAATACCATAAGTTTACCTTGAAAGTTTTGTAAAATTAGACTCATAGGTACCAAATTACCCATCAACCATTTTCTTTAACTCAAGGAAATATTTCTCCATCTTCGTATGAAGAATACAAAGAAAGTACTAATTGAATAATAAGTTCTTGAACTCATCCCAATACATGGATTCAATTTCATATTTCTAACTCGTATTCGTGATTAGAGTCCACCACTATCCCTCATTTCCTTTTAAATAGAAAATATAAAAAATAAAATTTTCATGTTCTGAACATTGAAGGATGGAAAATATCTTTTTAGTGGTACTAATACATTGTTTAGTAACAAGTGGATTAGAAGATCCACTGAAAGAAGGTCGGAATTACCTCATAAAATACTCAATAGAATGTTGTTCCCTCCTCTTCTCAATTTAATGTCTATA
Source organism: Viscum album (assembly GCA_963277665.1). Classification (NCBI taxonomy): domain Eukaryota; kingdom Viridiplantae; phylum Streptophyta; class Magnoliopsida; order Santalales; family Viscaceae; genus Viscum; species Viscum album. Next base: position 1,702,090,126 of record OY728143.1, on the reverse strand, counting down.
TTGATTCATAGATTGTGTGTGTATAATGATAATATTTTTCATTTCAAATCCCATAAATTTTGGTTTCTCATGAGGAAAATTATTGTATTTCCCATTTAATTCATCATTAACATGGTTCCTTCTCATTCCATCTATTAACTAAAACCAAAATAAAATATTTTGAGTGATATTAATCATACTGGGAAAACCTTATAATAAAGGTAAATTACCTCCAATAGATAATATCTTAGTTTTAATCCTAGGTTATTCATGATCATCAATAAAATTCTAGGATTGTTACCTATATGTATAATTATCCTTAGAGACACCCCTAGACATATCCTTCGAAATATATCTTGGGATCTCACTAAAGTTTTCTTTTCTTATTTTCTAAAGGTTTACTAAACCATTACTCTGATTCCAACTATAACAACCCAATATTTTCATACATGGATATTACATCATTTTTTTGGAATATTTCATACATTAAAAAAACACATGCCCAAGGATAATATTAGTTTACTGCCTTTGGAAACTTGGAAACATAAATAACTGGTTAATAATATATCTACATATTTTCCCACATATTTCTTCATAACCAGAACCCTTTTTGAAATATCACACTTAATAAATTTCTTTGTATCATGGGTAAAAGAAAAATAATAAAGTTTGATATCATATGCTTAGTAAAGGTAAACAAGGTAGAAACATAAGCATAACATGAACAAAATGGTATGAGAATATAAGCTTAACATTTGAAGATCATACTCTGCATATCAAAGCTCATATACGTGATTCATGTCATAATGATTGGTAATTCATAAGACATGAATCATATGGGAATCAATAGAATAGTCTATTAAAGCATAAATAGAAATAAGACCTGGAATTGTGGTAGGAATATATATATAATTATTTCCATAGTAGACAAGGATCACGACAATGCTATCTTAGTGGAATGGGTACACTCCCCAAACAATCTTAGTAGTTATGATTTACTCCCAATACCATATTAGTATTCAAGGTTCACTCCCAAGACCATATTAGTAGTTAAGTTTCACTCTCAAGACCATTTTAGTATTCAAGATTCACTCTTAAGACCATCTTAGCGAACAAAGTCTATTATTAAACCAGGTTCAATCTCTATTTCATCTAAGTATATCTCATGAGATATAAATAATTAACTAATTAATTAGGTGTATATATAGTTCCCACCAGTCACATAATCTAAACCATACATATGTGTTCAACTAGAACATAAATCATACCAGAACCCAGAAAACTAAATGGGTTTTATAAACATTTCATCATAACATAACTCATTGAAAAGAAAAAACTTCGTAATTATAAATCCATCATAAACATAAACCATTCAGAGAAAGAATAATAATTGTATCATTGGATCATATCCCTAGTAAAACACAAGTAACATCAATTAATGTCGTCTTATATGGAAAATGATTTTGAAAGATCACTTGAAATAATTCTTGAGGAAAATATCCTTTCCGCTTTGAAAAATCTTTTTAAATCATAAATCATTTAGATTTTTGTTTTAATTAAAAATAACCTTGAAAATTTATAATGGAATATTTTAAAACCATTTTAAACATCTTTGAAATCCTTTTCCTCAAAATTTCATAAAATATCATTTAAAACACTTTTAAAACATTTTTAGAAAACATTTATTTGAAGGAACACAGATTTATGATCAAATAGAGAATAAAATTTAAAAAAACTTATCATTAAAATAATTTTTTTATGATATAACATGTCAAAATTCAGTATATACACCTCATAAATTAATATAGGTTCATAACATAACATGTGTCCCAAAGAAGGAAAATTGAGATACCTTACCGATTTGGTAACTTCTGAACCGTAAACCCCATAAAAGAAAGATCATAAAATGGATATGTAAATACCCATAAATTTAAGGATAACTATTATAGATTAAATTTATGGTTAGTATATACACCACATAAAATAAAAGAGTTGTGTATATGGCCTAAGTCTCACAGAAATAAAAGTGAGACTTGAAATCCCCTTATCTTAAGTCTTGACTCTCATCATACTCATGAAAAAATAATTTATAACAAATATATATTTATTATAAATCTATTAAATAAAAATATTCAATTATATAATACCATATATTATTTAATTATGGCTTTATATTACATGTTTATTAACAATTCCATGTTAAAGTTACATTTTGGGTAATAACTTCTTTGTTTTTTGCATGGGTTTTGATTTTTTATATTTTTGGTACTATTACTTATATAAAAATTTCATCATTTAAATAATAATAACCATGAAACAAATATCATATATATTTATTATATATTTATTAATAATAATATATAAAATATATAAATATAAAATTAAATACATCATTTATGGAGATATTAGGTCGTACATACGCATGAACACTGTTTCCATTTTCTCTTCGTATTGAAAGAATTAAAGTAAATTAAATATATGTATATATATAATATAATTAATGTATAATTATTATGTCATATATATCATTTAAGTTCACCAAACCCTTCCTTAATTTATTCCATGTAATGTGTGAACAAATCACATCGCTTGGAGGAGGCGATAGTCCACACGTCCACAAATGAAGTTATCGTATTTCCACAAAATGGAAATCATGAAGTTATTTATTATATAATAATTATATAAGAATATATAGATCATAAATATCATATATTTCATATAAAATATAAATTATATCATTATTTATAACCTTTAATGGTGACAATGGAATAACAAGCGACATCGATTCACGAGACTGCAGTTCGCTGTACACACAAACGGTAATTACGTATCACATTTGATGGAATTTTGTGAAGTTGTAGGTCATAAACTTAGCATAAAAACATCTCAGTATATTTAGGATAATAATTTTATTATATATAGATGAAATAAAAATAATTTAGGAGGTTAAAGGAAGAAATAAAATAAAAACATTCATTCCTGAACGTTACCTGTTCTTCAGATATCTCCTTTTGGTTTGCACCAAAGGACTTCCTTGGTTGGATTTCTTCCCAAAGGAAGGCTTCTAGGATGAGGGGGGATGAGTTGGGAGGATATTTTAACATGGTTTTTCCAAAAAAAATAGGTCATAAAGTGTGAAGAAAAGAGAAGAAGATGTCCCCTTTTATAAGAGAGGGGAGGGGCACTTTTGGAATTTCTCAAAACATTAATTTATAATAAATTCACTCTCAATACAAATACCTAAAAAATGTCATTTATTATGATATATGATATTATAAGGTTGCAATATCATCAACAAATATGTTTTATATATTTTTTGGTGTTATTTTAAACCTTAACATTTTGATTAACCCGTAACTAACCCATTTTAATTTTTATTATAGTAATAATTTTTTCTATATTATGAGGATGTAATTTTTACCTATAAAGTGTAAATTGGAAAATAAATTACAAATTTATGATATTTTAGATCATATAAAATCCCATTTTTCCTTATTGAATATTTTTATGATTTCTAAATAATTTAATAAAATATTATTTTCATAGAATATAATAAGTGTCAATTTTGTCACTATTCAGTACTTTGACTTTAAGGAAATTAATAAAACATTATAACTTTAAAAAACCATTTAATACACCCCTAATATATCATAATAATCTATAAAATTATTGGATCAACTTAAATAAGTCATATTATTTTTATCTTAATATTTGTAATATCTTTTGATTGGTTATTTCATTAATTGAATAATTACAGCATCATCGCTGTATAATTATTTAGGATAATTGTTTCTTCACTAAAATTTTAAAAAAAGAATCCAGGATGTATATAAAATTTTTATATTTCATAATAATATATATAGTCAATAATATATTCTATTTAACCTCATATAACAAATATTATACCTATTAAAAGTAAGAGTGTGACATTTTTTCACTCTCTTTGATTTTAACAATATCTAAGTCATTTTTATGGAAAATTGTAAATTAAATAATTAAATTTTGAACATTAGGTGTTAAGGGATGAATTAACTTCATCCAATAACATTTTCACAAGTTTTAGGGTAGTTTTCGAATATTTATAATATTATTTTTACCCTCAATTACCCAATTTACCCTTAACTGCGGTAATAAAAATTACTAAAGTTACTATTCATATTGTCCAAAAATAAAAGGGATTATTTTCTAAATTTGTAAATTATTATTCTAAATATGGAATCCAATTTTCAAAATTAAAAACAAATAATTGCATAAAACTAATTTAAAATTAATCCCATTGATGTCATGAAAAAATAAGTTTTTAAAGTGAAAAAGTTCAAAAGATCAAATTGTTTTTTTATCCAAATCCAATTTAAAATTGATTATAATGACCTAAATTGGATTAAATGATATAAAATTGATATAATTATACTTTAAAACCAATCAAAAATATAATTTAACGCTATAAATTATTTAGATGAAGAAGATGTTTTCAATTAAAATTCAGTATTTTACATTGTACATCAAAACATGAAACGTATCAAAAAAACTATGAAAAATTAAACCAAAGTAAATTTTTATATCATGATTTAAAAGAAGAAATTTATTTTTTCAAATATAATTTATAAATGTTTCAAAATTTAGTTTTAAAACATGTGCTCTATTAAAAGTCAATAAAATCACTTTTAGAAAAAATATAGTTTAAGTATACAACTGGATTTGTTTTTATATCATGTCTAGAAAAAACATAGGATGAATGATAAAAATTATATTTAATATTTAAAAAATATATTTTATTAATATAATAAAAAATAGTTATTTTTTATTTTATTGGTATAAAACAGACTTGTGTACATTTAAATATATTTTTTCAGAAAAAAAAATCCTTTTAGTTTCAAAAAGGTTTTACATGTGTAAAGCATAATTTTATAATTAATTTAATCTAATAAATACCTATCATTATAAGTTATAGGTTATAATTTTCTTGTTTAAATAATTATAATAATAAAATAATTTTTTATAAAAAAACCAATATTGTGTGTAACGCAAGCTAAGCCGATGTTGCGTGTAATGAAAGACATCAAAGAAATCAAATTATATTAAAAAAACCATTTTATAAAAATACAAGTGTGTTACATGTAAGTGGATATAGAAGTGGTATAAGGAAAATCCCTAGGATCATCATAGTTTTTTTATTTATTACATTCCACACTTTTACTCTGGTTTGAATTACTACATTAGGAGCATGTTTATTTATTTTATGACTAGTATTCCATCTACATTGTTTCTGCACCTTTTTACTCTAATTATTATTTATTTAATATTTTTTATAAAGAATGTGCAATGAAATGATACTAAGAATATATTCTCCCCACTGACAGACATATAATCCCACTACTAGTCGATAGCCTCTTGCATACGGGGAGGCATACATGTGGTCATGTGACACTATTTCAGACTTGATGGTTTCATATAAGGTGTTAAAAAATGTTATTAGAGAACAATTTATTATATTATTTTTAGACTAACATGGGACATGTTAGAAAGAAGATAATTGTGTGGTACTAGGGTATATGATTTTCCATGTTCTTGACTAGCACATCTATAATAGACCTCCAAGTTTTCATTAGCGATATTGTTATTATTATTTTATGATATTTTGGGTTTGTTCATGCATATTGTACAAGAATGTAGAATCAAATTCCACATATATACCTGTTTTAAGCTATATACTAGTTCTTAATTAAATTCCATGATTTATTCTATTTTTTCACGATAAAAATGTTTTTTCTATTGTGTGACATATCTATAACTTATTGTTATTATATATATTTTCTAGAAATAATTAGTTAAACTAGATATTTTTTTTGTATATATATGACAGTGACTAACATGAAGGTATGGAGAACATTGGTTTGTGATTTTATGGATATACCTTGGGTTGTGGGTAGACTCTTAGTATAATCTTGAGAGATAGCTTTGTCTGATTAAGACTTGACATATATGTCATAATTTTTTCTTTTTCTTTTGTTTTAAAAGATTATTTTTTCATAGATGATTTATGACTCCACAAATTATTCAAAACGATATTGTAGATTATAATCCTTCTCCCAGTCTAATAGTCAAGGCGGAAGGACCTCCATAGCAAGGATTTTTCTTCCTAGTTCTTGACCAAGGTGGGTGAGTTACTAGGACTAGGTCATATATTGTAATGAACCAAACCCTGGTAGAACTGAGTTAGTGGTTAATTTATTACATTAGAACTAGATACAAGGAATCAACTCCCAATAGACCAAATATTTTAGTAGTATTAGTAAACAAGATAGATACTTTAAACTCACATTACCATTGAAAACAAAAAATAAAATATAGAATTTTCATTGAGTACACCATTATTCCCATTTCTATATCCCTAAATATCAATCATAATACATTTCCTAGAATCTTGGATTAAGGAGACATAAGAATGGGGGTATCTCTAATGCTTGTTAGGGGTATTAATACAGTTTAATATATCATGAATGAATAAGTTATAATCGATTTAGAAATTCAAATAACTAAAAGACATGCCATTTAATAAATGAACTGAAAAAGAATAATGATATTGTAGTAATAAATAAATATTAAATAATTCCATATAAATAATCACAAAATCTTGAAACTAACCCATGTATATTTTAACTAAATTAATAATCACATGGAAATTAATAAATAGTCTCATAATGATGTAATTCATACTATCACATGTCAAAAACTTACCATTAAGGCCTCATGCTAAGACATCTTACATAAACGGGTAGCGCCTTGACCAAATACCCAAGATAGTTTGTCTCATGAGACCTATCAATGCATCGAGGGACATACAATGCCTCACACATCCCCTAAAAATTCCAATGCATTCCTTATATGATCAGAGATAAATAAAATCAATGTATATATTCTTATTGAAAAAATAACATACAAAATGTTTATAAGTAGCCCAATTAATAGACATAATCATAAACCATCCAGATTAATATGGTGAATTGTATAAAAATAGTACATCCCCTATCAAACTAATCATAAAACATAAAGATATATAATTAATATGGTATCATTTGAGTATATACTTATCATAACATTCAAAAAAGGATGATGACAAAGATTAAAATACATTAAAAAGATCATTGGAAAATTTATTGAGGAAAATAAGCTTTTCACATTGAAAACCCTAATTTGAAGTATAAAATATTTCCAAATAATAAGAAAAAAAATTCTTTGAAAATAATATTTAATTTTTTTATGTATGATTCAAAAAAATCAGTGTTCAAGACAGTGGGTAATTTGGAACATGCATTATAAGTTAAAAAATCATTCCTTTCACACCATTGTAAAAATGATTAAACGTACCTCATTTGGAAAATGTTAGGAAAATTATTTTATAATTATTTTTAAAAAATTTAATCATGGGTAAATAGGTATTTAATAAATCATTAATAATGTTTTAAAAACATTTTTGAAAACATTTTTAGAAAACATGGATATCAAAGAAAAAGGATTTTCAACCAAAGAGATAAATAAAGTCGTATTTTATAAAAAAAATCTCAATCATTTTAAGTTGAATGTAGAGGAAAATGGAACTATTGCATGAAATTTTCATGAATAACCATAGTAGAAGAAATTATATTTTTTTTAAGATTAAAATATCAAAAAATTCCCCTAATAGAGACTTAGACATTAAAAATCTCAAATAATGGCGAGATTATGAAATAAACCCATACCATTGGGATAAATATTTTATCATAATACCCATGAAATATATAACATAGAAGGTAAATTTAAATATAATTAATATAAAATATATTAATTATATAACATATCAAAATGGTATTATATACAAAACAAAAAATAAATAAGTGGTGAATATGACATATGTCTCATGGATGTAAAAGTGAGACAGGAAACTCGTACCTCATGTCTGATTTCCTTCATACATGTTCAAACCTCATGTATAATACATATAGTCTTATTAAAAATCTATAATAGAAATATAATAATATATATCATACCATATATGAGTTATAAATAATCTTTTATCTGCAATTTATTAAAAATTACTTGTTAAAATCACTATTCCGATTAATAACTGTTTTGTTTGTCATATATGTTTTGGTCGGGCAGTTTCACTCCTATTACATTTATCATGGTTTCATAATATCCAAAATATTAAACATGATATAAATATAAAATATTTTCACTATATATATTTTTATTAATCCTTAAAAGTTATATAGAAAAAATGAATTACATCGTTCATGGAGAAGGTGGGCCTCATGAACCCATGAACATTGTCTCTATCTTTTTAATATATGAAAAAAAATAAAGTAAAATAGTAATTAAATATTATATATTAATTATTATACCATATATATTGATTAAATACATCCTTATTAACCTCCATTTATATATAAAAAAACAAATCATATAGCTTCGTGGAGGCAGAAGTCCACACGTATGCGTAAACGACGTTATCATTTTTCAATAGATTTGAAGGTAAAAATTTACATGTGAAATTATAAATATATAAGTATAATTATATAATTAATATCATATAATAACATTTCACCCATCATTATATCCATCCGTGAGAAGCGGTGATGGAAAACGAATTACATCGGTTTGTGAGGCGTCAGTCCACCGTAAACATGATCGACTATTTCATTTTCCATTTTATGAAAGAGGATATAGATATATATTATTATATTAACATAAAAAATAATAGTATATTTAATATAATTTAGATATTATTTTATAATATATTGATAATATTTTAAGGGGTTAGAGAAATAAACAAAACGAATATGCGTGGTTAAGAACTATACCTCTTATTCAGAGAACCTTTTTTGGTTTATACCTAAAACCTTCCTAGAATGGGCATATGACGAAACTAGGGACTCTAGGTCATTTTTAGGGATGTATATAAGGTATTTTTTTGGTAATGTATTACCAAAATGGAATTGGAATTGTGAATAGTAGGGGATAAAGGGTTCCCTTTTAAAATTTTAGGTGAGGACAAACTTGAAATTTTGGAAATGAAAAAAGTATGCCAGCATTTTTCTCATGAAAAAGGATCCCAAATGGTTAATTATAAAAACTTATATGATATAAGTTCTATATATGGCCATAAAATATAAATTTAGAAAGTTTTAGGTTCATTTTAAACTTTATCATCAAAGTTTAAACCCCTGGAAAACCCATTCAAACCTTAACTGCGTTGAATAATTTTTACTATATTTACTACCAATTATAACAAAAAATTATATTAAACTTATTATATAATATTAATTATGATTATTAACAATATTTAATTCATTTTACTAAAATCAATTCACATAAGTGGTAGAATTTAATTTAAATTTAATCTTATAGAAGCGACGAATAAAAGGTTTTCCTAAGTAAACTTTTTCAAAAGATTAAAAAGTTTTTATATAAAAATTAAACACATAATTAATAAAAATAACCCAAATTGGATTTATTATGATATAGTTGAACCAATTTTACTTTTAAAATATTTTTTTCAAAAAATATTACTTTATAATATTTTTTAATGAAAATGAAATTGTCAATAAAAATCAGTATTTTTATTTTAAAGTATTGGGGTGTTACATTATTCTCTCCTACAAAAACTTTATCCTCAAAATCTTCCATAATTTCACCCCATGAAAAGACTTGGGTATTTCTTTATCATAGCTTATTCATGATCCAAGTCACCTCTTCTATATTATGAATTCCTTAAAGTACCTTTACTCACCGAGTCATCTGATTTTTCAATACATGTTATATAGTGTCTAGAATTTGGATAGGGTCTTCACAGTAAGATAGATTGGGTTATAATTATATTTTTTCATAGGTGAGAACATGCATAGGGTTTGTCATGTACTTACTTAACAATGATATATGGAACAAATCATGTACTTTAGAGATAATTGGATCATTTACAAATGGTAATACAAAAATACATTTATTTGAAGGATTTCAAAAGGTATAGTGCACCCTGGTGTAAATTTACATTTCATACTAAACCTTACATCACCCTTCTATGAAGATACATTCAAGAAAATTTGATATTCCACTTGAAATTGAAAATTATTCCTCTAATTATCAATATATCTCATTTTCCTTCTTTGAGATGAATTGATATGGGTTTGAATAGTCTTTAAATTTACCTTTGTATCCTCCAATAGTTCTGGTTATACAAGTTTCCATTCACCAAATTCATCCAAACAAGTTGTAGTATGACATATATTTTTATATAATTCTTTATATGATGTCATTTACATACTTGAATAGAATCTATTTTTATAGGAAAACACTGAAAAATGTAAATATTGATCCCATATACCTTCAAATCCATGAGAGAATAACCTCAATATTTCTTATAATTTTTGAATAGTCCTTTTTGGTTGTCCATCTATTTTAGGGTGATAAGCTGTGCTGAAAAGAAGCTCATTGACATTAGAAAAATTTTGATGTAAATCATGGATTATGATCAAACATAACTGAATGAGGTGAAACATTAAGTCCTTAAACATCATTAATATTGAGTCATTCAAGGTGTTCGAGTGGTAAATCATATCTTATAGTATGTAAATGTGTAGATTTAGTGAGGTGATAAACAATAACACATACTAAAACATTCTTTCTAGGATAATTTGGTAATCTAGTGACAAATTCCCTTGTAATGATATTCCATTTCCACATTGAAATAGGAAGACGTTTCATGAATCATCTCAGATGTATTGTTTCAGCCTTCAACTATTTGAAAAAAAAATCATAATGACACATAATAAGCAATTTCTCAATTCATATTACCCCACCAAAACTTTTCCATCAAATATTTATACATCTTGGTTATACTATGGTGTATAGAGATATTCATTCTATGAGAATAATCCAAAAATTCCCTCTTCAAATCGGATATAGATGGGACACATAGTCTCTTTCCAAATTTCAAAATTCCATTTTCAAAAACAAGGTCTCTAAATTTTACCTTATTCACAGATGTAATATTCTTTTGAAAATTCTCATCATCAAGAGAATTTTTTTATATTTTCCAAAAAAATATGGTTTATAAATCAATTGAAAAATATGGGATGTCTCAACTCCCTTAATGATTCCCATATACATCTTTACTAAATCCATGAACATAGGATTCCTTTTGATCCTCATCTTGGTCAAGAATCCATGATCTTTCCGACATAATACATTATATTCCATATTTTATTTACCTAAGTTATATATTATTGGGAAATCATAGTCCTAGAGTAGCTCAAACAATCACATTTTTCTCAAGATGATCTCTTTCTATGAAAATATGCATTTTAAACTCTTATAATTCACACACACACACACATATATATATATATATATATCACCATTTCCATCATATTGACAATGTATCCATAACTTCAATGAAAAGAATACAACTTCCAATTCCAGATCATGGTTTGGATAGTTTTGTATATTAATTTTTAACCACCTTGATTCATAGAAAAAAAATGTCATTCTACATAAGGACATATCAAATTACTTTATTTGATGCATCACATTATATTTAAAACCCATAATTACCTGATTATAGTTTCAAAATTGGATCATTCACCAATATACTCTTCAATTCTTCAAAAAATTCTTATATTCTTTTTTCCATGTGATTTTAACCCATTTACAAGTAGGATTAGTTTACTGGTTAGTGAATTAGGATTTTTTTTGACAAATCTCCCATAGTAACCTACCAAACCAATGAAATTACATAATTTAGTTATGTTTTTTAGGGTTTTCAATTATTGAACTACCTCTGTATTCACAAGACCAACTGAGATTCCATCCTTGGATATAATATTTGCAATAAAAGAAAAATTTTGAATCCAGAATTTACACTTTCTAAATTTTCCAAATAACTCTTTTCATCTATGGATCTCAAAAATGATCCTAAAGGGATTCTCATGGTCCTTGTAGCTCTTAGAGTACACTAATATATCATCATTAAATACCACAAAAATGTTACCATGATATTCAATTAATAATTTATACATTATATCCATAATGACAGAGGGTGAATAATCAATCCATATGGTATTACTATAAACTTTTAATGTCCATACCTTATTCAAAATACAATATTTGGAATATCTCTCTTCCTTACACATAATTTATGATACCTAGAATGAATGTAAATCTTTTAAAAAAAATTAGATTCAAGAATTTGATCCAATAATTAATCAATGTGAGGTAGAGGATACTTTTTCTTTTTCATAATAGCATTGATTTCCCTATAATCAATAAACAACCTCATATATTCATATTTCTTAATAATGAAAAGAAATGGGGCTCACCAAGGTTTAACACTAGGGAGTATAAATCCATTATGACATAAAACCTTTACTTGTTTCTTCAAATACACTAATTCTATAGTTTCCATTATTTATGGATTCTTTAATATAGCTCTTGCATAAAGGAATCACTAATTTTAATACCAAACTTCACACTCTAATGGATGTATAGGTAATTCCTAGGAAAATTCATCAATGTATTCCTATAAAATAGGTAAATAGTCAATTTTTAGTTTAAAATTTTCATCCATAGATTGTTTGTTATCTTATTACCTAATAATCTCATTTAGAAGAGCTATTGGGGGTGTATTTTTACATGACATATGTGCTAAAGTATCCCCTTAAAGATAAGTAATTTCAAATCTTCTTCATGAATTAATACTTACTTCTCATTATAATAAATTTTTGCAAAATATTTTGAACACCTGTCTATACCATTTATTATATAAAAATAAACCATAGGTATAGTAATGAATTCATCAAATACAGAATGTTTATGTGACAAAATGAGAACTAATTGACACATACTTGTTTTAGTGATACATCTAGTGGGAGTTTTGAATGATAACTCCCTTCATAATTTACTAGAAAAATATATAATTTTATTAGAAATCATATAAGATACAAATGAGTGAAAAGATCCATAATAAAATAAATAATTATCTAAATGTGAGTATATGATTAAAGTACCTTCCAACACATAATTATAAACATTAACCTCAGTTATTTTGATTGCATAAGCTTAGCCTTTCTCCCTTAAAATTTTCTGGTGAAAATTCTCTTAATTCCTGGTACAATCATTTTCATAGTTCCCCATCTCCATAAAGATAAATAATTACACATTAGTAGATTCTTTATTTCCCTTGAAATCATGATCATGGTGGATTTTTTATGTAATCATGTAGAAAAATACCATTCCTAGAAAACATGTTCCAGAGAGTTTCCTTATAAATTTATTATAAGATGGAAATTCCACTATTCCCTTCTTCATGTTTGATATATTTTCTTTTATAGAGTGCTCAGTTTACCTTTTCTTTTCATACCCCCTTTCAATGTAATATGACATAGAGAATTATTTATCTATCTTTATGTTACATGATACTATGTCCTCATATGATGATAATGTTTAGTAGACTAGTGAACTTCAAAGAAGTGTATTAATCCCATCAAGAAAATAGTCAATAATGATATTTGGATTATGTATATAGACTGTAGTATTCCTTAATAATCATGAAAATTTAGATTCATAACATTTTAATCTTAATTTTTTATAAAACTCAATAATTTTCTTTCCCAATCTCTTCATTGGACATCAGGAAAATATTTTTTGAAGAAGAGAACATTAAAATCCATCACCTCCATGTTTTATATTTCTTCTTCATAATCAATGTTTTAAATTAATGACCACCATTGATCTACGTCCCTTGAGATACAATGAACTAAAATGAAAAACTTCTCCCTTTTATTACTTTCCAATATGAGGATTATCTTCTTGAAGTAGCTTATCCATTGTTTGGCTAAAAATAGATTCATAGTGCCACTGAACGCTGGAGGTTTCTAATGCATGAAGTAGGAAAAATTGTTACCCCATATTTTGGATTTGTAGACTGATATATATGGGCCATATTATTGGTCAAAACCTATTTCAACTACCTATTATGGATATAATTTGATGAGTTCAATGTCCATATATCACTCCATATACATTATCTTTCCCATGAGGGAAATCCCTTTATGGATTATGTGTATTGATATGGTTCCCATTCCTTCTTCTATGAAGAATTTCTAAAAAAATTTATACACTAGATTAGATCATGAAATTATGTATCATAATTATAATACCATAAATAGTCATGCAGTTAATATAAATTGAAACATTTATGCATATCTAATCTCATAACCATAAACAATGTTTCTTTGGGAAATATTTCAAATCATAAAACAATTCTCAAATGATTCATAATGGTTTGTAAAGAAAATGTGAATTATTCAAAGCATATACCGTAGAAGTGTCAAACCAAGTGTATAGAAAGGCATATTTTCATGCACCAGGTGATGATTGAGTCAAAGACCAATGTGCCCTTTTCAGTGTTATTTCCCCTAGGTACAACTATTCTAGAGCCACATAAACTTTTAGATTCCAGAGAGGGATGTATTTCTTAGATTTCCATATAATATCTACTTTATCAAAATTGTAGGATGTTATCCTATTCTTAGACATACCATCAAATTTGTTCATAGGGAAATGTTCACTAATCTATGATTTCCTAAATATAGTTCCTAAGGTTTCTTCTAAAATTCCTATGATACCAATTTTAATGACCATGCCCATAGTTGACTAGAGTTGGTGTTTACCTTATTACATTGGAACAAGATACAAGGAATCACATCCAAAAAGAACTAGTTGTTTAGTAGTTTTTCTAAACTAGATACATACTTGAAACTCACATTATGATTGAAAACATAAAATACAACATAGTATTTTCATTAAGTACACCATTTTTTCCTTTAGAATATCCCTTTATATCAATCATAATGCACATCCTATTATCTAAGGGAAAAGAAACATAAGAATGTGGGATCTATAATTCTCATTAATGGTGTCCTTATAATGGAATATATCTTGTATAAATAAGGTGTAATCAATATGGAAAGGTAAATAACTAAAACAAATTCCATTTAATCCATAACTTGAACATTAAGAATAATATGGCGGGAATAAATGATGATAAAAAATGAAATATAAATAATCAAATGATCTTGAAACATAACCATGAATATTCTATATAAAATAATAATTACAAGGATTATAATAACTAATCTCATAATTAGAGAATTCATAATGTCAGACAACATAACCATACTATTAAGGCTTCATTATAATAAATCTTAGAAAATTGGGAAATACCTTGAGAAAATACCCAAGATATTTTGTCTCATTAGACCTACTGATGCATCGAGGGGCTATAATAGGCCCCACCAATCACATACTATGTACAATTCATTCCACATATAAAATGGGTGAAACCTAATCAACGTAAACATTTGTATTGAAATTATAGCATAAATTTTTTAACAATTACCCCCAATCAACAAACGTAATTATAAACTGCCTAGAGTAATATGGTTAATGGTATCAAAATAGTACATCCTACATCAAACTAATCATAAACCTTCCATAGAAATAATAAGGATGATATAATTTGAATATAACCTCAAAAAATTATTCAAAAATGGATGCTGACATTGATTAAAATACTTTAAGAGGATCACTCAAAAATTTCACGAGTAAAATACTCTTCTCACTTTGAAATCACTAATTTAGTGTCCAAAATATTTTAAAAATATTAATGGAAAAAATTTCATTGAAAATAACTTTATAAACTTTGTAAATGAATATTTAAAACATTTAGTGTCTAATATGGCATGAAATTCAATACATGTTGTGTAAGTTAAAAAAATTCCTTTCACACTATTGTAAAAAAGATAAAAACTACCTTGTTCAGAAAATGACAAGAAGATTCCATTGAATTCATTTTTTAAAGGGTAAAACATGTGTAATAATTTATTTATTAAAACATTAGTATAATATTAAATGTATCTATAAAATATTTTTAGAAAAATTGGATATGGAAGAAAAATGATTTTCTACTGAAGAGAGAAATAAAGCAATCTTTTCCTTAAAATATTTTCCAAATAATTTTAAGTAAAATGGAGAATAAAATGGTAATATTACAATAAAATTTCATTAATAACTAGTGTAGAATAAAATATATTGGTTTTAAGATAGAAATATCAAATAATTTCCCCAAGGGATACTTACACATAGACAATCTCAAATAATGATGAGATTGTGAAATAAACCCTTATCATTTTGGTAACCTTTGAATCATAACCTACATCAAATAAATAACATAAAATGAAAATTTAAATACCATTAATATTAATATATTTAGGATATAACATATTAAATAGGATTTATAGACACTACACAAAATAAACAAGCGGTGAATATGGAATATGTCTCATTGAAGTAAAAGTTAGATGAGAAACTATTATGTAAGGCATGATTTGTATCGAATGTGTTTGAACTACATGAATAATAAATATAGAATTATTATAAATATATTATATAATAATTATCATATATATCATTACATATATGATTTATACAAAATCTTTTATCACCATTTTATTAACAATTTCTTGTTAAAATCACTATTTTGGGTAATAACTATGTTTTTTTGTATATGTTTTGGTTTTATAGTTTCAGTCCTTGTATTTTTATCATGTCTAAATCATATAAATAATAATAAAAATGATATAGATCTCAAATAATTTCAATATATATGTATTTATAGTAATCCATAATAGTTATATAGAAAAAATGAATTACGTCATTCATGGAGATGGTAGGCGTGTACACATGAATGGTGTTTCCATTTTTTAAAAGATACAAAGAATGAGAGGAAAATACTAATTAAAAATTAAGGACTAATTATTTTACCATATATTTTATATATATTCATTAAATATATACTTATTACTATATATTTCAAAATAAAATGAAAAAATGAATCACATCGCTTCGTGGAGGCGGTAGTACACACGCATGCACGAGTGACGTTATTGATTTCCAATAGATTAGAAGTTAAGATATTAGATTTCATATTATAATTATATAAGTATAATTATTTCATAAATATCATATATAAACATTAAATCTATCATTATATCCATCAATGAGAGGTACTGATGGAAAATGAATTACATCGATTCGCAAGGAGGTAGTTCTCTATAGACATAACTAAAAATTTCATTTCATATATGATGGAAGAGGAGATGGATATTGGTTATTCCATTAAAAAACACCATAAAATATATTTTATAGACTTTTTTTCTATTTTTTATAGTTTTATAATATTTAATGGGTCAAATGAAGAAATAAAATAAAGACGCGTGGTCAAGAACTATATATATTATTTGAAGAACCTCTTTAGGTTTATCACTAAAGCCTTCATAAAATGGATTTATAGTAAAAACGATACTCTATGTTACAATTAAGTTTTAAATTAAGGTATTTTTTCAGGTATTTTAGGATCATATGTGATTTGGAAGTGTAAATAGGAGAGGAAAGTTGGTTCCCTTTTATAAGTGGGAGAGAAGACACACTTTGAAATTTTGAAATAAATTAATTATACCCAATTTTTTTACATGACACAAGGATCATAAATTGATAATTATATATAATTATATTATATAAGGTCTATATATGTCTATCCAATATAAATTTTAAATGTATTTAAGTCATTTTAACCCTTATCTTCTTAGTTTAAGACCTCGTATACCCATTTTAATCATAACCGCAGTAATTAATTTTTACTATTTTTACTATTAATTATGATGAATAATTAAGTTGAAATTATTATAAAAAATTAATTATTATGATTAAAAATATCTTATCCATTTTACCAAAATCAATTCCTAGAAGTGGAAGTATTTAATTTAAAATTAAACCTTCATACAAGATGAAAAAATATTTTTCCAAAGAAAACATTTTAAAAATTATAAATCATTTTTATATAAAAATTGAATCCATAATTAATTAAAAATAACTAAATTAGATTAATTATAACATAGATTAATTTTTTTATATTTAAATCTTCTTTTAACCCAAATTTAACTTTGTAAATTCTTTAAAAGAAAATGCAATTTTAAATAAAAATCAGTACTTTTCACTTGCCACGACCCCCTCCCCACAAAGTGTACCCCTCCTTGGACGGCAATGTGAGAAGGGAGATAATGACCCAAGAGTCCCGCCCCTAATAGGCCCAGGGTCGGAGACTAGCACTGAGGGTATAGTAACACACAAATGGGAGGCATTACCCTCTAAGAGAACACATGTGGAAGAGAGATATAAGATAGAAACCAATCAACTCCAACTTAGAACTGGAATATAAAAGAAAACCCAAGTACACATATGAAATGTCATGAAAAAGTAATACAAATGGAAGGGAAAACTACAAGTACCAAAAAGAAAGAAAAACAACAGCAACCACATGCCCGAACATCTCCTGCAACCACAAGCTAGTAGTAACCAGCATGATCTCCAACCTAATCCAAGTGACCTGAAAAAAAAGTTTATATATACGTAGGGTGAGTATAACAGCATACTCAGTAGGATCCTCCCAGAATCCTCTCGTGAAAAATTAAGGAAAGAATGCTAAAGCACAGTAAACAACAAGTGAAACTAACTCGTCACATAACAGGTATACTAAGTTCCCAACCTCACCATGGCTACTCTCACCAAGTAACGCATACAAGAATATAGCATATATAAAAGAATATCAAGGGTACCCCGCTACTACTTTCCCACTAGTTTGTCACTTTGCCCCAACGACATATGTCCTCTGCATCTCTCTCCAAAGTCTTGCCCAAATACACCTGGGCTAAGCTCCACAAACTACACCACGTGCTCCACAAAGGCTAGCCTACAGACACCTGGGCTAAGCACCACACCATCCTCACAACCAAAAGTAACCAGGTAGTTTCTGGGAGCCACCACAGCTTGTATAACGTGTATCATACGTCGGGTATTATACTTCAAGCCATTACATCCCATACACCGAGCAAGGATCCTCAAGTCATCACAACCTATACACGTTACACCTATAGTATTCCATAGGATACTATATCCAGAATATATGTGTGTGAGTAACCACAAGCCATTACAGCCCTCTACACACATATATGGGGAAAACTAACCGTTGTGCCAAATGTCACTAGTATCTACCAAGAGAAGAGAGCAGGGTCAAAGGGGGTAGTCATCCATTCACCCTCCCATCGGAATGTTGGGGAAACACACCCTCCCCCCCCCCCCCCCCCGGACTCAGAATCCCCGAGGTGCCAGTTTCCCTTACTGACAAGGTGGAGTAGCGTATAGAAACACAAAAAGTACAGAATATTTTATAACTCACAACCACACTATGGGAATAACCTAGTCTTAGACACAACTACAGCTAACGTCTCTCAGACTCCGGGCTTCCACTTCTAAGATTAGGTATCCTATAAGCACACAACCATTTAAAGAGACTTATTAGGTTACTTCATTCCCTTTTTATCAGTTCCACTGTATGTTAATTAGTTCTTCCAAATTAATTAACCATGAGAAAAACCACATTAAATTCATCAACATCACACCCAAAGTCAAATGTTCCTTCAAATCTACAACCTCATCATTATGTTCCATCATCTCCATCCCCATGGGATAACATCAATTATTCAAACATTCATTACATAATTACTTTCCCAAATTCCCAGGCATTCTTGAAAAGCATCCTATGCTACTAAACACAAGGGGGCTCAACACAGTGAGTAGATGTACTACCCATCAAGTCTGTTCCACCTATAGAAAGAGTGTAGACCCATTATCCCTGGAGAGGCTAAACATGGAAAGAACATGGCATACTCTGCGTGTCTTTTCCCCTTTCGGAAGAAGGGTAAGCAAGAACAACTGCCTTGAGCAGTGGGGAAAAGAAAATCAGATAAACAACAAAACAATACACAAGAATCCAACAACCACATCCATCCCATTCCATCAGCCCTGGTGTCCTCCCTGACACCCACATGCATAAACTGATGCATCTCACCACTCTAGGCGTCATCCACTGCCACAACCACAAGGCATGAATGCCCCCATATATCACAACACCCTCCCAGGGTCACATCACCGCACAAGCAGCAGGAAAACAAAGATCACATCAATTTGGGCTTTTGGTCCTTTAACAAGGAATCTGGCCTTCAAACAACAAGCACTAACATATTTCAATTTTACCAACCAACTGAATTAAACACATCATCGGCCTCAATTTGATTAAAACCAAGTTGGAACAACATCCACAACAACAACAAGTAGATTCATTTACATGCCTCTTTATCATTAGCCAATTAATTATCAATTAATTCCGGCTTTACTTCCTTTATCAATTTCATCAAGAGCAACATTCTAACAAGCAAGGTATATATATCACACTATCTAGAAAATCAAGAGGTGAACCGTTATCAAGGCATAAAGCAACAAAATCCAATAAACCAATTCTTTTAATCTGGTTCAAGTATTTAATTAGGTCAATTACATTGTGATTCAAAGGCCAAATCATGATAACTATATGATTGCATATAAACAATTAGAGAATCCATGAATCCCCTACCTCAACAGTTTTGACGGAAACCACAATGGTCGAAGAACGCCCAAGAAGACTGGGCTGATTCACCAAGGATCCTCCCTAGATCTCTTCTCCTAACACAACCAAGACCAAAGCTCATCATAATCGACATCCACACACTTAGATCTACCCATAACAGACATAGATCTAAGATCTCAAGAGAATAGGAGGAGTAGATCTAGGTAGATCTAAGAAACTAAACAAAAAGGATCACATACCTCGAGAAACCGGCTTCGATTCGTGAATAGAAGCCTCTGGATCGCCTCCAAAATTCTTGGGAGAGGTTCTTATACCTCCAAGGAAGGGTAATCCCGAGTTATGGCCTCTTAGGGCCTTAAACGAACCATTTTGAGGCAAAATATTTCAGATCCACAATTTTAGGATCTAACTTTAAGTGCCCACAGGGTTAGTCCGCACTGTTTACCAAACCGTGCGCTAACCGTGCGCTAGATTTTGCCTCTTTAAACACTACTCGCATGGTTTGGCCGCACAGTTAGACAAATCGGGTGCTAACCGTGCGTTGGCTACTACCTCAAACACTAACCTCGCACAATTTGGCCGCACGGTTTGACAACCTGTGTGCCTTCTGTGCGAAGGCCATAACCCTTTAACTTTCCTTAAAAGTCCACCAAAACGTACATCAAGTCACCTTGACCTCCCGAAACACCTCCAGCACCACATTTTCACAAAGGAATGGACCGGAGAGGTCCAGGCCATTATATCAGATACCACTCAAAACATTCTCGTCCTTGAGAATCCAAAACCCACCTAAAGAGAAAATGAAATAGGGTCTGAACAACCACCCTCCAAGATACCTCTCAAAAGAGAGCAAGCCACCAAAGAAAAAAAGGGAGCCATATCATGAACATTAATTTTTCATCACCACATCAGCTACAAAGATATATGGAAAGAGCTAAACATCAAAAAATTATGGGTACCGAGCACGTGTCTGTGATTCACGTTCCCAGGTACTCTCCTCCATGCCACTGTGTCACCGCAAGACATGAACTAAGGGGATGGAACGTCTGCGCAACACCTTCTCCTTGTGGTCTTAGATCTCTATAGGTTTCTCCTCAAAGGTGGCATCATCATCAACATCGATCTCTCCCCAATCGATGATTTGGGAGTCGTCATGAAGATAACGACGTAGCTGTGATACATGGAAAACATCATGTATCCGACTCATCTGAGGTGGAAGTGCTACTCGATACGCCACAGCTCCAACACGAGCTAACACCTAAAAAGGCCCAACAAAGCAGGGAGAAATCTTACTCCCATGATCAAACCTTCACTGCCCATGACGGGGAGTCACCTTCAGAAACACATGATCCCCAAAATTAAACTCCAAGGGTCTCCTGCTTTGATCATCATATGATTTCTGACGATCGTGTGCTGCCTTCATCCTCTCACAAATCACCGGAACCATCTCTATTGTATTCTGCACTAGTTCCGGTCCGAGAATTGCTGACTCTCCGACCCCAGTCCCGCACAATGGAGAACGAAAAGGCCGACCATACAAGGCTTCAAACAGCACTATACCGATGGTGGAGTGGAAACTATTATTGTAGGAAAACTCCACTAAGGGTAAGTGCCTCATCCATGAACCTCCAAAATCAAGAACACAAGAGTGAAACATGTCTTCAAGAGTCTATATAGTTTGCTCCGTCTGACCAACCGTTTGAGGAGGAAAAGAATTTTTAAGGTATAGCTGAGAACCAAAAGCATGTTGTAGACCTCTTCACACCATGGAGGTAAAAAGAGGATCTAGATCAGAAATGATCATCCTAGGGACTCCATGAAGTCTCACCACCTCCTCCAGATACTGGCTCAACAAAACCTCCACTGAGCTTGACTCCTTGATTGCTATAAAGTGGGATGATTTCGTTAAACGATCCACTAACACCCAAATAGCATCATAACATCCCGAAGCTCGAATTAAACTAGTAACAAAGTCCATTGAGATTTCCTCCCACTTCAACTGAGTAATCTCTAATGGGTGGAGAAGACCACCGGGAACACGGTGTTCAGCCTTCACCTTCTGGCAGACTAAGCATCGGAACACGAACTCTGCAACCGCATGCTTCAGCCCAGGACACCAAAAATGACTCCTCAAGGATCGGTACATCTTTGTCACACCAATATGCACCGCTAAAGGAGAACCATGGAACTCTCTGAGTATCATCTCGCGCATCGCCAAGGGAACAAAAACATTCCATGATACAACACTCTATGTTGTTCATCCTCAGACCAGCCATTAGGGGCCTCACCACAAACAACTCGGTCTCTCCAGACCTCCACCTCAAGATCCCCCATTTGGGACTCTTCCACCTTCTGCACCAGAAATGACTGCATCATCATCTGAAAAAGACATCCTCTACCCCCAACTTCTCCCATATCAAGATGTAATGCTGACAGTTCTTCCATTACTCTTCTAGAATCACCGGATTCACGCACAGCATCACTACATGAATTTTGGCTCAGCGCATCAGCCACAACATTCCCTTTTCTAGGTGTATAAGATATTTTGAAGTCGTATTCTTGTAAGAACTCAATCCACTGACATTGTCATAAGTTCAAGTCACGTTGGGAGAAAACATACCTCAAATTGTTCTGATCAATGAAAACCAAAAAGCGTTCACCAATGAGGTAATGTCTCCACAACTTCAGAGAAAACACCATGACTGCCAACTAAAGATCATGGGTGGCATAGTTGCGTTCATGGGGATGCAACTACCGAGACCCATAAGAAACAACTGACCTCTGCTGCATGAGAATGCAGCCTAACCCCAGATGTGAAGCATCGTAGAAAACATCAAACTGGACTCCCTCAGCTAGAAGACAGAGGACTGGAGCACTTAATAACTTCTCCTTTAGATGTTTGAATGCTTCCTGACACTGATCAGTCCATATGAAACCCTGATCTTTCCTGGTCAAAGCTGTCAGAGGAGTCACAACCCGTGAGAAATTGGCTACAAACCTCTTGTAGTAGCCTGCGAGACCAAGGACATTTCGCACCTCTGACACTATCTTAGGAGCTTCCCAAGACATAACTGCTTCAATATTCTATGGATCCACAGATACTCCCTATTGGGACACAACATGCCCTAAGAAATGGACTTCTCAAGCCCAAAACTCACACTTCGACAACTTCCCGAATAGATGATGTCGAAGAACTCCCAAAACGGCTCATAGATGCTCTGCATGCTCCTCTTTAGATGTGAATTACACAATGATGTCATCAATGAAAACTACCACGAACTTGTATAGGAACTCATGGAACACAGCATTCATCAAACCCATGAACATAGCTGGAGCATTCATCACACCACACGGCATTACAACGAACTCATAATGCCCATGACGACAACGGAAAGCAGTCTTCGGGATATCCTCATCCTTCACATGAATTTGATGATATCATGACTGTAAGTTGATCTTTGAGAACCAACTTGCGCCCTTTAGTTGATCAAATAAATCATCAATCCATGGAAGAGGATAGAGATTCTTTATTGTCACTTGTTTTAAGCGACGATAATCGACACACAACTGCAAACTGTCGTCAGCCTTCTTCACGAAAAGAACTGGTGCACCCCATGCGGACACACTTGGTCGAACAAAACATCACTACAATAGACCATCAAGATGTATACGCAGCTCTCGTAACTCATAAGGGGTCATCCTATATGGATACATAGATATAGGAGAAGCTCCTGACTGTAGCTCGATCCCAAACTTGATCTCTCGTCGAGGGGGTAATGCTACAACCTATTATGGGAAGACATCAGGGTACTCCTCTATGACCCTAGGAAATTCCAACTATTGAACCTCTAAAGAACACAGCATCATCTCAGCCACCATGGAAGATAAGGATGGAACGCGCCTATGACCCATCCGAGGATCTTGGTCACCAAAAAACACCACTGGCTCTCCATCCGCACCAAACAAAATGACCTTCTTCTTGAAGCAATATACGATATCCTGCACCGAATACAACCAATCCATGTCGAGGATGACATCATATGGTTGTAACTGTAAACATAGGAAATCTCCCCAAGAGCGGTGTTGCCCCAACACTAGCTCACAGTATCTACATACTTTAAACAAGTCAACTTGACCTCCAACTGGTGTAGTCAATGCCAAGGGCACTGTAAGCCTCTCTACCTCAAGTCCCAAAGCATGGAAAAGGGTAGGTGATATGAAGGAGTTTGTCGCTCCTGAATCAAACAAGGCATACACCAAGGTAGAAAACAAGAAAAGGATACCTCGAACGACATCTGGATCATCTGGTGCTAGCAACGCTAGATCATGAATCTGACCACGACCTCCTCCACGGCCTCTCTGACCCTGATGAAGACCACCACCATAGCCACACTCTACTCTCTGAGGATGGGGAGAATCATGGGGTTGTCCTATGCCTGCCCCATCTCTCCTCTGGTGATCTAAAGCTGGTGCAACTGGCTGCTGCTTCCTTGGATGGAACTGCCTCAAAGGAGGAACCTAGAGCGTAGCGCCTGATGCATGATGACCACTCTAAAAGGTCAGGCACTCCCGCTGCTGATGGCCACGACCACCACAAGAAAAACAAGCGCCTGATCCCTTGGCATAGTCCTAAGAGTTGCTGCCTCCGGAAAAATGAGATGTGAAGGGCTGGGTCCTACCCCCAGCTGAACGGAAACTCTTCTGCCCTGAAAACCAGGAACCCCAGACCATAGCTCTGCTTCTTGAGGAATCATGCTGATTCCCCTCTCATGATGATCCGGTCCTGGACAAAGTCCTCTTGAAAACCTCTTCCCTCTCCAGCACCTCGAGATATGTCTTCAGCATAATTGGGGTGACCTAGCGTTGGATATCTGGATGCAAAGCCTCCTCGAAATGCCTTGCCCTGGCCTCCTCATCTGGTAACAGGTCCAAATCATATCATAAAAGGTTCCTGAAATGGATTCCAAACTCCCGAACACTGGATCTCCCCCATCGAAGGGTAAGAAGCTCCTGGAGACTGGACACCTTTGCAGTCGAGGAAAGTAACTCGACTCTGAACTTGTCTCGGAACTCCTCCCATGAGATCGCTGACTCCTCACAATCCCAGTGGAATAAGAACCACCACTGCCTTACTGCTCTATGCAGCATAGTCACAGATAAGGACACCTAGTGCTCCTTTCGAGCACGGATCGAACTGAAGCTTATCTCAACCTCCTCCAACCATTCTTCTGTGACTACATCTGAAATGAAGCCCTATTACTTATGTAGACTCTGGCACTGAAAATCTTGGAGTGTCTTCCTCCAAGTGTCGTCGTCGTCAACCTCTACCCTGCAGCGATCTGCTGGAAAATCCTGCTGGACATCTTCTACGCAAACCTGATGAGGATGTCGACCTGGATCCATACCTGCAAAATAACAAACACTTAAGGATCCTATGCCTGGAATATGGAAGAATCATCATTTATTAATTAATTGTTTTATTTTTATTCATTTTAGGTTAACCTATCCCAAGTTCTACCCATTAAAACACAGGCACAAATAATAATTATGCATGATCCTTTCCTAGGTCTCTATCGTACAACTAGTATCACCTTGTTTAGTAGCCGTTGTAAACTTAAAGGCCCATGCATCATATCATAGGGGGCCCTAAATTCCTATATCTCATTCGGTCTCCAGTGTTTACCTCACTTACTAAACATGAATGACATTGTTTCCCTACCAACCCATGCAACCTCACATGTGCCTAACTTCAAACTCCATCCTATCCCTCAACCTGCCTCTGATGCCACTCTATCACGACCCCCTCCCCACAAAGTGTACCCCTCCTGGGCCGGCAATGTGAGAAGGGAGATAATGACCCCCGAGTCCCGCCTCCAGAAGGCCCCGGGTTGGAAACTAGCACCGAGGGTATAGTAACACACAAATGGGAGGCATTACCCTCTAAGAGAACACATGCTGAAGAGAGAGATAATATAGACACCAATCAACTCCATATCAGAAATGGAATATAAACAAAAACCCAAGTACACATATGAAATGTCATGAAAAATTACTAAAAATGGAAGGGAAAACTACAAATACCCAAAAGAAGGAAAAACAACAGCAACCACAAGCCCGAACAGCTCATGCAACCACAAGCTAGTAGTAACTAGCCTGATCTCCAACCTGCTCCCAAGTGACCTGAAAAACAGTTTATATATACGTAGGGTGAGTATAACAGCATACTCAATAGGATCCTCCCCGAAGCCTCTCGTGCAAAAGTAAGGAAATCATTCTAAAGCACAGTGAACAACAAGTGAAACTAACTTATTACCTAATAGGTATACTAAGTTCCCAACCTCACCATGGCTACTCTCACCAAGTAACGCATACAAGAATGTAGCATATAGAAAAGAATATCAAGGGTACCCCACTACTACTTCCCACTGGTTTGCCACTTTACCCCAATGACATACGTCCTGTGCATCCCTCTCCAAAGGCTTGCCCGAATACACCTGGGCTAAGCTCCACAAACTGTACCATGTGCACTAAAAAGGATTTCCCGTAGACACCTGGGCTAAGAACCACACCATCCTCACAACCAAAAGTAACCAGGTAGTTTTCGGGAGCCACCAAAACTCGCATAATGAGTATCATACGTTGGGTATTATACTTCAAGCCATTACAGCCCATAGATCGAGCAAGGATCCTCTGTTCATCACAGACTATACACGTTACACCTATAGTAGTACATAGGATACTATATCCAGAATATATGTGTGTAAATAACCACAAGACATTACAGCCCTCTACACACATATATGGGGAAAACTAACTGTTGTGCATAATGTCACTAGTATCTACCAAGAGAAGAGAGTTGGGTCAAAGGGGTTAGTCAGCCGTTCACCCTCCCATCGGAATGTTGGGGAAACACCCCCCAGGGCTCAGAATCCCTGATGTGCCAGTTGCCCTTACTGACAGGGTGGAGTAGTGTATAGAAACAGAAAAAGTACAAAATATATTATAACTCACAACCACACTATGGGCATAACCTAGTCTTAGACACAACTGTAGCTAACGTCTCTCAGACTCTGGGCTGCCGCTTCTAAGACTAGGTATCCTATAAGCACACAGCCATTTAAAGTGCCTTATTAGGTTACTAATTACCTTTTTATCAGTTCCATTGTACATTAATTAGTTCTTCCAACATTAATTAATCATGAGAAAAACCACATTAAATTCATCAACATCACACCCAAAGTCAAATGTTCCTTCAAAGTTACAACCTCATCATTATGTTCCAGCATCTCCATCCCCATGGGTTAACGTCAATTATTCAAACATTCATTACAAAATTACTTTCCCGTATTCCCAAGCATTCTAGAAAAGCATCCTATGCTACTAAACACAAGGGGGCTCAACATGGTGAGTAGATGTACTACCCATTGAGTTTGTGCCACCTATAGTAAGAGCGTAGACCCATTCTCCTTAGAGAGGATAAACACGGAAAGCATGTGGCATACCTTGCATGTATTCTCCCCTTTCGGAAGAAGGGTAAGCAAGACCAGATGCCATGATCAGTGGGGAAAAGAAAAGAAGATAAACAACCAAAGAATCCACAAGCATACAACAACCACATCCATCCCATTCCATCAGCCCTGGTGTCCTCCCCGACACCCACATGCATAAAATGATGCATCTCGCCACTCTAGGCATCATCCACTACCACAACCACAAGGCCTCCATGCCCCCACATATCACAACACCCTCCCAGGGTCATGTCACCACACAAGTAGTAGGAAAATAAACATCACATAAATTTGGGCTCTTGGACCTTTAACTGGGCATCCGGCCTTCAAACAAGAATCACTAAAAGATTTTAGGTTTACCAACCAACTGAATTAAACACATCATCAGCCTCAATTTGATTAACACAAAGTTGGAACAACATCCACAACATCATCAACCGGATTCATTTACATGCCTCTTTATCTTTATCCAATTAATTATCAATTAATTACATCTTTACGTCACTACAAAAAAACATGGTTTAGCGGCGGTTTTGTGGCGGCGGTTCACAAAACAGCCGCTAATACTTTTTCGGTGAAGGTTTCACGGCGGTTTATTAAAAACCGCCGCGAAACCCGAATTATTTTACACAGACGCCGACCCTTTCCCCCTTCCCCTTCGCGATCCATAACCCTCGCGACTTCGCACCCCCCGCGCTGCCGGCGACTCCCCAACCCCCACGCTACCGGCGACTCCTCACCCCCGCGCTCTTCGGCAAAACCCGCACCCCCCGGCGCCCCCCTTGACCACCGGCGACCCCCTCGACCACCGGCGACCCCCGCGCCCCCCGTGCCCCCCACGCCCTCCGGCGACCCCGGCACCCCCCACGCCCCCCGCGTCCTTCGGCGACCCCCGCACCTGATTTGTGAGGTAATCTAATGACCTGATTTTTTTACATATTAGTGAATCGGGCTGGGGAATTGATATCATGATTATATGGTTCCTAGTCGGGGGGGAATTGATTTTTATTTATAGTTGTTGAATAATGGGGACTTGTATCTAAACACTAATACCACTAATTGAATGTAATCTTCTCTTTCCTGGGAATTTTCCTCTCTATGGAACTTTAGTGGAATCTAGTATTGTGGATCATGGAGTGCGCTAAGACTATACACATCCTTATCCTACTATACTAGTATAATATGGTGCTTGATATGTGGGGGTGTTTCTACCTACACACCTAGTTGGATGACATTGTGAGATGTCCCTAGAACAATGGCCCCATCACTAATCGACAATTCATAATGATCAGAATTTAGTAAAAAATATAGATATATTTTTGTTTTATCGTAAAAAATAACCAAGATATACCATGGTATAATGGGATTATATATATATATATATATATACACAGACAAATCTCGCGATTTAAAATCAATGTACTCAATCATATGTGATAAAATTACCAATTTTTTATGTAACCAATGTCTTAGTATACTGAGTGAAGAAGCATGATGTCCATTTCTGGATGAATGGACATAATAGCTAGAACACAAACAGTTTGATCCCTAGACAAAATGCAACAATCAAGACTAGTTGACCAAATTCTATTAAATTCTAAATAAAACATCACCAGGTTAATAAATATTAACACCCTCTTTAGGTTTAACCACCTCGAATAACATTATATAACATTCCACCTATTAGACCCCGGAGCTAGTGGATAACTGGTCCACCGCAACTCAAAGAACACCTATATAGGCATGAGGCTAGAAACATGAACCAAAAATAATAATTACTATTGTAATATTTTTACTAATATATCATTATACACACACCAATCCATATCTATTAAAAATGGTAGAGTTATAATATGTGAAGACATTGACCATTGTAGTAAAATTAAGGCTTTTAATAATTTTTAGTTTGTAAAAAATATTATGGTAGTATAATATAAAAATTAATGTAAATATATTCATTCCCAACATGAAATGTTTTCTAAAAAAAATAGAAACTATATACGAAGAAATAGAATCAATCATGAATCACAATATCCAAGTCTCATCCACTGTACACAATTAAAGTCACAAAATAATCTCTAAACACCACCAAATCTACCATAGTTTTATCTGACCTTTTTATAATACATGAACATTTTGTACAATAACAATGAAAGGATGATTAGTCACATACCCATTATGACATCTAGAAAATTGAATTTGGATAAATAAAATACATTATATAAGAATTTAGAACTGCATAGAGAAATAATGAAATGGTACCCAATAATAAATATATATGTAAAATGATGAATCCCATAATAGAAAGACTGGGAATCTGTATCTATCCTACCAACCCAGGATGATGATTATTTTTATATCTTTAAAGATACATCGTTGATGACTAGTACCTCACTATTATATCCAAATAATTCATGAGGATGGATCCCACGTTTCCACTTCCCCACATGCCGATGGAGAGTAAACATAAAGGAAAGAGGAACCATTATTGAGTGTGATGGTGGTGAATATATAGTACCTAAACCCTAGTGTGATAGGGAGCACTCTCTCCAAGGATAGGGTACCCATGCCCTTGGGTGATTTGAGTGTACTGCTTCTCTATTTATATAATATGACTTGAAGTACCATTCTATATTGCACCAGGGTGTTGGTCCTATATCCATAAATATTGTATCCCCTTTCACACTAGGGTGTAGGTTCATAATAAACATTATGTAGAAATATATTATGTAATCCCTATAACCCTAGGAAGAGGGCCCTCCATCAAACAGGATGGTTCTCCCCAGGAACATGTTTTGTGGATCCACCATACACATTATGCCGAAACAAAGGAGGCAATACACTATTACACAATGTAGAGATTCCTCAATCCACGGTTGTTATGATCCTTAAGATTATAGAAAATTGATGAGGTTTGGGTCCTCCTCAATAATTCCCTGAACAAATTAGCATGATATTGGGAATTGATGATATTTCATTAGAGAAGTTGTGAAACCATTATTTTGGACTGGTATTTGAGATAGATATAACCTTTCTCTCCTTTTCGGTTTTCATTGAAGAACATATCTCTTTATTATTGGGTTAGTTTTTCGTCAATCTTTAGGCTCAGATGTCTAATATTAACATGTATTCTATTCCTCCTCTATCGGGTTTGGATGCGGAAGGTTGGGTATATATGTGCTCAAACCTAATTGAGTTATTCCCACACATGTCATGTATATATAGATAACGTACAAATTAGTTGTGTATTATGTTGGGAAAAGGGATAATTGGGTTAATTTGACCTTACATGGTGGTCGGTGATTATAGATCAATAGTCGATCTCTCTATAATTCATTCGTTTCATATTATTGTCAGGATATGTAATATTTCCCTATTAGGTGTATATTTTTCCATTTGTTTTCATATTACCTATTGTACTAGTTTTTATTCTCTAAAGTAAATAACATGATAGAATGTAAATATTTAGTTTATTTTCTCTTATTTTTATTATTATGAACATATTCATATATATGGTTGGGTGCATGCCTACATGTACATTATGAAGAGGCCTACCATTATAATTATTCATTCTCATCACTTATCTTTAAAAAATGGCCTATGGTGGAAAGAGTTGGGTTTTGGTGGCCTAGTCTTCCACCGTGAGGAGGTCATTACTGTGTCGAGTCTCAAAAAACCATAATGGGAAATAAAAACACATGGGTCATCAAAATAATGAAATATCTAAAAAAATTATTTCAATTATGAAAAATATACATGCCACCTTATCAACAACTACATGACTTAAATATTTCAAAATACCAACATATATTCCTATGATGTAGACATTGTTTTTGGGAGAGGCAGATAGATAGATAAGGGAAAGGGGAATAAATTATATGGTTAGAAAGAATTATATGTAACCAACACATCAAAAAGGTGATTCTAATGTCAAATAGGACATTATTTGATTATAAACTACTTGCATCAACCTTGGATAAATTCCTCTACGACATCATTCATGGCCATGGTTGGGGTCAAACATGGAGTATTATTTCCATTATGTATGACTACATTTGATGTTACCTTTACATTGTTCTTCATTTATTTTTGGATTTTTTGGTTAGATTTTGGAGATTATTTACACTGGATCATTGTATAAATCATCTGATCTGATAATTATTTTTCTCAAAACTGATATGAGATGTCCCAACATTATTATCTCATGTTGTAACATGTCATTGGGTTAGAGGTACATCACCATTTATAATTTTTAAATAGTTTTAATTAAAATTAGATTAAGTTAAGTTAATTTGTTGATTGACTTGGTTCAACTTCGTAGGTAATTTTTTTGGGATAAAGGTTGGAGTTCACCACAAAAAATACATAAGTGGTTGGTTATTATATAGGTGTGATGAGGTGGGCTGGTGATTTTTAGGCAATTATTCATTGTTGGTTTTAATTGAAATAAATTATAATTTTTATAATAAAATTATATAATTAACTATAAATTGTATATAATTATGTATTTGGTGTTGTGCCTTGATATAGGTACTAAAGATATGATTTCAGATTTAAAAAATCATAGACAAGAGTTATAGGGTTGTTCTTAAAAAGTGAAAAAAATAGAATTGATGTGAGTAGTCCTTCTGCATTTCCCATGTGTTTATGAATTTGATGTATGTATGTGTTTTACATTCTCACCACTATAGTGATCAAACCCTTTTAAAAAATTAAATTTTTTTATTAAAATAAAATTCTTATAAATGAGATTAATAATGTTTCAATGTCTAAGACAACCCTTGAATAAAAAATTGGTTCTTTATATGTCGATGGTTGAAGACATGATTATAAATGTCTGACTTGTAATACTCAAACCTAGAGAGGTGACACTTCGATGAATAAAGTGAACATAGTGGCCCTCTTTATATTTGGTTGTGTATGAAACCATTGAGAAACATCATTCCTCTTGGAGGACATCTAAGGTCAAGCCTAAACAATCACATAATGTCTTAGGTTTAAAATGCATTATGATCAGTTTCGATCACACATCAATGGGGTGTTGTTTGAGGCAACATAAATGTGTGATCGATAGTGTTATGATAAGTGTATACGCGATATTCTTATTGCTCCTCAATGAGGTGTTGACGCTGTCTCCTATGGACCAGACTTGTTCTGTTGGTCTGAAGTGGTAAATGTGATCAATGAATCATCTTTATTATATTATGTATACTTTATGATCAATGGTTCATCTTTATTATATTATGTTTCTGTAATCTTACACTATCGTATATTTTTGTGTAGGCACATTGTGATATACATGGATAAAAGCTGGATCACATTACCGAGGAACACACCTCAATATGTTAAGGGTTTGAATGAGTTTTTAGATTTTGCAATTTCTAATCGATCTGTTGAAGGGAGAATAAGATGTCCATGTCCTAAATGTAAATTTAGAACATGGTTGAAGAGAGATGGAGTTTATGAACATTTAATACTGAAGAAATTCCCTGATCAATATTTGTGTTGGATTTGGCATGGAGAATCAAACAATACAGAAAGATTGAGGACTGATGTTAATCCACAGAATGAGGTCCCAAGTTTGTCTCCAATGGAAAATGAAATGCAAAACCTCATAAATGGTGCATTCGGCACTGCAAGACACCAATATGAGCATCAAAACATATCAGAACAACCAGAAGATGATGCTACAAATTTCAACGTGACAAGTGATGTTTTTGAGACTGTAACACAAGCAGATCAAGATTGTAACATATCATTGGATCCTCCTCTTGATTCTTTGGAGCCAAATGTAAGGGAAAACCTCAGTGAGGAAAATGCGTTTCATGACTTAGTTGACGATGGAAATCAAGAGTTGTATAGTGGGTGTTTGAAATATTCAAAACTTTCATTTCTGCTGAAGTTGTACCATATCAAATGTCTTTGTGGAATTAAAAATAAGGCAATGTCTATGTTATTGGAATTGATTTGTGATGCATTTCCTAAAACAAAAATCCCAGAATCGTTTTATGAGATAAAAAAAGTTGTAAACAAGCTTGGTCTGAATTATACAAAAATACATGCGTGTCCCAATGATTGTATGCTTTACTGGGGAGAGGATTCAAGTAGACAGAATTATAAGAAATGTTCTTCTTCTAGATGGCAGTCAAAGGTTAATGTTGGAAGTATGACTGAACATAATTTCATGGAGAAGAAGAAAATGAACACACCTGCAAAAGTTTTGCGTTACTTTCCTTTGAAGCCTCGATTGCAAAGATTATTCATGTCATCAAAAACCGCCGAACACATGAAGTGGCATGTTGTAGATAATAACAATGATGGGTTAATGAGACATCCATGAGATTCCCAATCATGGAAGACATTTGATTCATTACATCCAGATTTCTCAGCTGATCCTAGTAATGTTCGATTGGGATTGGCTGCTGATGGATTCAACCCATTTGGGACTTTGAGTACGAGTTATAGCATTTGGCCAGTTGTTTTGATCCCTTATAATCTGCCTTCGTGGATGTGTATGCAACAAACATCTTTTATCATTTCGATGATTATTCCTGGAAAAAAAATGCCTGGAAATGATATTGATGTATACCTGCAGCCTTTGATTGAAGAATTGCAGGAGTTATGGAGCAACGGTGTTGAGACATTTGATGTTTCTTCTAAAACAATGTTCAAAATGCATGCTGCTTTAATGTGGACCATTAGTGACTTCCCTGGGCTTGGGAATTTATCTGGTTGGAACACTTATACGGGTTTGGATTTTCCCGTTTGTAACTTTGATTTCGAGCCCAAACGGCTACCTCACAGTAGAAAATGGTGCTTCTTGTGTCATCGAAGATTTCTTGATGAATCTCATAGATTTCGGCTGAAAAAATCAAAATTTAATGGTTCCATTGATCGTAGACCACCTCCAAAGTTGTTAACCAGTTCTGAAATATTGACACAGGTTGAAAATGTTAAAACAGAATTTGGGAAGGTTCATCATTTGAATGATAGCGGAAAAAGAGTGCGAAGTGCATCGTCAAGTGAAATCAGAACGCAACAATGGAAGAAAAAAAGTATATTCTTCAAACTTCCGTATTGGGAATTTAATTCTTTGTGCCACAATCTTGATGTGATGCATATTGAGAAGAATGTATGTGATAATTTGATTTTCACATTAATTAATGAGCATGGAAAGTCGAAGGATCATCTCAATGCTCGCAAAGACTTACAAGTAATGAACATAAAACGTGATCTCTGGCCAGATGAGAATGAAAAGTATGCTCCGGCCATTTTTTCAATGAAAAATAGGGATAAAGATACGTTCCTTCAAATTTTAAAGAATGTGAAGGTATCTGATGGGTATTCGAGTAACATCTCGAGGTGTGTTGACTTGAAGAATCGTAAGTTATATAGATTGAAAAGTCACGACTCACATATTTTGTTACAACAGTTACTACCATTGGCATTGCGTACATTATTACCTGAAAAAGTTATTGTTGTTGTACTCTAATTCTGCACATTTTTCAGGCAATTATGTGAGAAAGCTCTACATCCATTTCAACTTGACAACCTACAGGAGAGGTTTGTATTGACCCTTTGTGCAATGGAGATGATCTTTCCTCCATCGTTTTTTACTGTCATGATGCATTTAACTGTGCATTTGGTTGAAGAAGCTAAATTAGGAGGCCCCGTTCATTATCGATGGATGTATCCAATTGAGAGGTATTTTATTTATATGTTTCTTGTTAAGTAAACAATTTTTGGCATTTAAATAAATGCATAATATTATTATTTTTTTCACAGATATCTTGGGAATTTGAAAGCATACATGAGAAATAAAGCTCAACTAGAAGGCTCTATTACTGAAGGCTATTTGGCTGAGGAGTGTCTCACCTTTTGTTCCAGATATTTGGATGATATTGAGACAAGATTTAATCGAGTTGGATGTGTTTACGACACATCAACTCATTCTCAAATGCATCAGAAATCAAAAATATTTCCTGTTATTGGCCGATCAGTTGGGAGGACCTCATACGTGACACTAACAGAATTGGAATTATTACAGGCACATAGATATGTGCTGCTGAATAGTGAAATTGCAGATCCATTTATTGAATAGTTGAGGATACAAACAAAGAGACGAATGAGAGGCTGAACACGAAATGAAAAAGATATAACGAAATATGTGAATAAAGAGCTGGTAGAATGGTTTGAACGACGTGTAAGTTTATAAATATTGCAATAAATATGAATATTAGTTTGACACATACAATTTTTAAATCTATTAATTTTTTTTTCAGATCATGAATACTGATACTCGAGCAGACTTGTCAGAAGATTTGATGTTCCTTGCTAGAGGTCCTATAAAACAAGTTAGAAAGTTCGGTGATTATAATGTGAATGGTTTTAGATTTCGTACAGTCGATCGAGAAGTGGGTTTGAAAACACAGAATAGTGGTATATTTACATTTGCTGAAGTGGAATACTATGGAAAGCTGCATGATATTATTGAATTAAACTACCACGGGAATTTTTCTGTTGTTTTATTCAAATGAAAATGGGTCAATATTATCAGAGGTGTTAAAAGAGATTCCTTGCAATTTACTTCTGTAAACTTCTCTCGCTTGATGGATGTTGGTGATCGTGAACTTCATGATCCATATATCTTAGCATCGAAGGAAAAAATGGTATATTATGTGAATGATGTTGTGGATGAAGGGTGGAGTGTAGTTACTCACATAATACAAAGAGATTTGTATGATATGGGTGATGAAGTGGAAGATTTGACCTCTGCAATTGAATTTCATCAACAACAGGAAGAAGAATTATTTGTCCATCATGATATTGAAAATATTAGTCTAGCAAGGATGAATGAAGTGGATGAATCAATGGAGCAGGAAACTGACTTGATTGAAGGGGAAAATGATTGTATGTATAATTATTTATTCATTCAGCAACCACTTGTTTCATTTGTGTAGTCATTCATTATCATTGTTATATATATTTTGTTTGTTAGTACTGGGCATCTATTATCATTTTTAATTTTTTTTTTCTGCATAATTTTTTTGAAATATATATTATGAACTTAATTTTATTTGATTAAATGATAGGAATGCCAAGGAAGAAGCGGTACACCATTCCTTCTACTTCTGCGACAGATGACGATCCGTCTGTCCCCACGACATCTGAGCCAGCAGCTACCTACATCCCTACATCATCTCCCCCTGCACCATCTCTGACACCATCAGTAGATGCCTCATTAGAGGATGATTCATTGCCTCCCCCTACAGGAGCCTCAGCAGTAGGGCAGCGACACGCCCCTTCCAGTTCATCACGGACATTATGGAGGGTCACAGTCATAGGTACAAATTTTAATTAAATAAATTTATTGCATTTTGTTTATAGTAATTGTTTGCTCATTGCAGATGAAAAAAATGCAACCGTGGAAAAACACATAAAAAGTTCTGATGTTTGTAACATGCATGGTGAGAAGATAGTGGTTCCATTTGATTCTTATGGGGTCCCGACGGATGACGTCGCAGGTTTACTTGGTCAGATTATTGGTCAGCTGGCAGCGGAGCCCATTTCCCTGCCTATTTCATATGATGATTGGAGGCATATGCCTCCAAACTGGAAAAATGAAGTTTATGATTCTCATATAAAGGTAATTTTATTACTTTATGGTTTAATTGAATGTCATGTTACTAATATCTTCAAAATGAATTTCTGTATACAGATGTTCTTCCACTTTACCGTTGCTGATGTGATAGCACGGAAGTGGACATTGAAAAATCTTGGAAAAAAATGGAAAGATTTCAAATACAGGTTGTGGTGTGATGTCAACGATACTTCGTTGACCTTGCAGCAGATGTATGAGAAGCTACCCAGTGGGCTACCGAAAGAACAGTGGAAGGTTTTTGTCGATAGACATCGTGATGAGAAGCGGATGGTATTGAAATATATATTATTATATTATCCTCATTTTACATTTATACATGTACATGAAGAGGAGATAGACATTGAGTACAATACTATTAAATTGAATTTTATTTATTTCAGGATCTCTCAAGATAGAATGCTTCAAACCGGGCAAAGCAGGTCATCCCGCACACTGCGGGTTCAAAAAGCTTTTCAAGAAGCCGAATGTCATTGGTAATCTTTTAATTAGTTTAAATATTTATAAGATAATATTATCTATTTAACATATTTAATTGTTGATTTATCTTTGTTTAATGCAGTCACAGAGTTTAGGGCATGACGCATCCCGAACAGAACTGTGGATGGATGTTCATAAAAAAACAGATGGAAGTTTTGTTAATGAACCTGCCAGAGAATTTGGGGTATGAAGTCAATTATTTATTATAATAACTTATTATCAGTTTTTACTGTGTTAATATATATTGATATTTGATTTATAGGTAAAAATTAAAGAAATATGGGATGCCAATCCTTGGCAATCCTACTCAGTCTCCCAGGATGACCCGGTTGGTAAAGTCCTTGGGAAGGAGCATCATGGTAGAGTGCGCGGGATGGGTTTGGGACCTGTACCATCTGAGGTCTTTCGCATGCCATCAGGGATTTCGGCTACATCTACTCCTACTTATAGTCATTTCATACCTGAAGATGCTCAGAGGGAGATGTCTTCTCTACGAAACACAGTTCACCAGCAGGGGGATCAGATATCTTCTTTGCAGAAAGAGTTGCTTGAAATACATCAGTATATGAGCAGATATGCCCCTGGTGGTAGTACATTGGGTAGTGGTGAGCAGGTAAATCACAAAAAAATCAAAATCATTTAGTTTTCAAACTTTTATTGGTTTTAATTTTTATTATAAATATGCAACAATATTTAATTTTCAATATAATGTTCTTACAGGTGGCAGTAGGTGGTGGAGATGAAGGTGGAGAGGGTGACGATGCAACATCAGATGATGAGTAGTAGTATTGTTGATGTGTTGAACAAGTATGATAACGGTTGGTTTGTATATGTAACATTTATGGAACATAGTTGCCACCAAAAATTTCCATATATGTAACTCATATTAATACCATTTCTACTATATAGCAGCATTCGGGTAGCCCCATTGTGTAAGCTCGATTCATAAATGGATTGGGTGTTTTGACACGCTGGTCGGGTTGGTTTCATCTTTTATGACAAATGTTATGGAGTTTGTGAGTGTGAATCAGATAAGTGTCACATGTGTGATTAAGGTAAATCTAACCTAGTTCTCTTATGAGCAGTTGGTCTATCTCTTCTTTTCATGACTAGGACACTCCTAATTTGGGGAACATCATGTCAGATATAGTAAAAATGTCCTTCTAGGTAGTAGAAGTGATGGAAGTGTCTTAGAGGTGATGGAAGTGTCTCCAATCTTCTGATAATATTTATACTCTCTTAGTGTAATCTTACTTAGCAACGATCATTTCCCCTATCTTTACGTCATCCTTGATGCACTAAGAGAGCATCAGTTATATGGTGGGTCGAAAATGTCTTCTGAGAAAGATTGCATGACTAGTTTCAATTAGGCTGATTGGAATTTGACTGTTTCTTTATAGTAAGTTCCCTATTATGGCCTCATAAGTATTTAGGATTTCCCAATTAGAGGAAAAATTCCAATATTATCATTGGAAATCTTTGGATATTCTTTATAGGAAATTACAATGGTGGAGAATACTATGGTTCATAATTTTCTTTTAATGTTAAAACCTATGGTGGGGAGCACCATCGGTTGGATTCTTAAAGGGATGACGATGTGATCATTTATCTAGTTGAACGGGCCTAGGTAAGCACCAAAAATATCAAGTTTGGGTGGTATGATAGGTGCACACAGTTTGTCTAAAACTGTGCGAACCTGTAGTAGAAAACCATGCGGCTGGAGTAGGTGAGAAGAAGTGCCCCACACGGGCTGCACACAGTTTTCCAAACTGTGTTCCTAGCTCACATGGTTAGTGCCACTTAGGAATTATTATCACACAATTCATTACACATTTGTCACATGGTTGGGGTAAACTATGTGGGGAAACCATGTGAGGTAGGATTCCTAAGTAGTGGGAGTCTCACGGTTGGTGTACGGTTTGGAAATTCATATAGCCAAACCATGTGAACTATTCTTAAGGGTGAAATTACCATTTTTCCATTAATAGGTTAAATGTTTTAACTCCCTTTCTTTCCTCCTCCTTCTTCTCCAGCATTCACAGCTCCCTCCTCTATGGGTTTCTCCACCTCACTCCATTAGGATTTGATGGTTCTCCTTCATCCATCATCATATTTTATCACCATCGATCCCTAATTTATCAAGGTACAATATCTTTTCCCCTATTTTCAGGGTGGATGTATGTTTCTTAGATTTCTTCCCTTAGGGATTTTAGTTATTTTATTTATTCATGTACTAATGTGTATCATGCTACCTTCTATATGTATACTATTTTTTAGTTTTTTATCTTCATTTGGACATGAATTCATGGTTGTAAATTGTCATTGGCCTTTTATATTTAGTTTATATTATTCATCCAATGCTTTGTCTTTAATTTATTGTTGATTTAATTATTGTATGTTGTTTCTCTATTTATTATACCGCTATCCTATACTACCAAGAAGGGGGTCGAGATCCCTATGAAACCTAGGTGATCTCTATATTCTGGTTTGATTTATTATTCAGGGCAGTGGTGTAGTAGAACCAAAATTATTTTTTTTTTCAGTTCAGCATTTAGCGGCGGTTTTAACCGCCGCTAAATATATTACGTTTATATTTAGCGGCAGTTTTTACCGCCGCAAAATAGGCGCATCAAACGGCATAATTTTGCGGCGGTTAAAACTGTCGCGAATAAAAAAGTGTGGCATACCCATAAAACCGCCGCTAAATGGAGAGAAACCACCGGGAAATGAGGCATCTATGACACATTTTTTAAACCGCCGCAAAATAGAAAAAACCGCTGCTAAAAGATTGATGACGCCAAGTTTAGCGGCGGTTTTTGTAAACCGCTGCTAACCCATTTACCGGCGGTTTAAACCGCCGCTAAGGGCTGCTTTTGTTGTAGTGCGTTCTTTATCAATTTCATCAAGATCAACATGCTAATAAGCAAGGCATATATATCTCACTATCTAGAAAATCAAGAGGCAACCCGTTATCACGGCATAAAGCAACAACATGCGATCAAACCAATTCTTTTAATCTAGTCCAGGTATTTAATTAGGTCAATTACATTGTGATCCAAAGGCCAAATCATGATAACTCTATGATTTCACATAAAAAATTAGAGAATCCATGAATCCCCTACCTCAACGGTTTTGACGGAAACCACAACGGTCGAAGAGCGCCTAAGAAGACTGGGCTGATTCACCAAGGATCCTCCCTAGATCTCTTCTCCTAACACAACCACGACCAAATATCATTATAATCGACATCCAAACACTTATATATACCCATAACAGGTGTAGATATAATATCCCTAGAGAAGAGGAGTAGTAAATCTAGGTAGATCTAAGAAACCAAACAAAAAGGATCACATACCTCGAGAAACCGGCTTCGATTCATGAAGAGAAGCCTTCAGATCGCCTCTGAAATGCTTGGGAGAGGTTCTTCTACCTCCAAGGAAGGGTAATCTTGAGTTATGGCCACTTAGGGGCTTAAACGACCCATTTATAGGTAAAAGAGTTCAGATCCATAATTTTAGGATCTTACTTTAAGTGTCTGCACGGTTAGTCCGCACGTTTTACCAAACCATGCACTAACTGTGCGCTAGCTTCTGCCTCTTCAAAAACTCCTTTCATGGTTAGGTCGCACGGTTATACAAACTGTATGCTAACCGTGCGTTGCCTACTGCCTCCAACACCAACCTCGCACAGTTTTTCCGCACGGTTTGACAACCCGTGCGCCTCCCGTGTGAAGGCCATAACCCTTTAACTTTCCTTAAAATTCCACCCAAACACACACGAAGTTGCCTTGACCTCCTGGAACACCTCCAACAACACATTTTCACAAAGTAATGGACCAGACAAGTCCAAGTCATTACATCATATACCACTCAAAACTTTATCATCCTCGAGAATCCAAAACCCACCTAAAGAGAAAACGAAATAGGGTCTGAACAACCACCCACCGAGATACCTCTCAAAAGAGAGAAAGCCACCAAAGCAAAAAAGGGATCCATCTCATAAACATGAAAGTTTCATAACCACATCAGCTAAAGTGATACATGGAAATAGTTAAACATCAAACAATTGTGGGTACTGAGCACGTATCTGTGATTCACGTTCCCAGGTACTCTCCTCCATGCCACTGTGTCGCCAAAAGACACGAACTAAGGGGATGGAACACCCGCGCAACACCTTCTACTTGCAGTCTTGGATCTCCATGGGTTGCTCCTAAAAGGTGGCATCATCATCAACATCGATCTCTCCCCAATCGATGATGTGGGAGTCATCAAGAAGAAAACAACATAGCTGTGATACATGGAAAACATCATGTATCTGACTCATTTGAGGGGGAAGTGCTACTCGATACGCCACAACTCCAACACTTGCTAACACCTCGAAAGGCCCAACAAAGCGGGGAGAAAGCTTAATCCCATGACCAAACCTTCGCTGCCCACGACGGGGAGTCACCTTCAGAAACACATGATCCCCAACATTAAACTCCAAGGGTCTCCTCCTTTGATCAGCATATGATTTCTGATGATCTTGCGCAGCCTTCATCCTCTCACAAATCACCTGAACCATATCTGTTGTATTCTGAACTAGTTCCGGTCTGAGAATTGCTAACTCTCCAACCCCAGTCCAGCACAACAGAGAACGGCAAGGCCGGCCATACAAGGTTTCAAACAGTTCCATACCGATGGTGGAGTGGAAAATATTATTGTAGGAAAACTACACCAAGGGTAAGTGCCTCATCCATGAACCACCAAAATCAAGAACACAAGAGTGCAACATGTCTTCAAGAGTCTAGATAGTTCACTCCGTCTAACCATCCGTTTGAGGATGAAAAGAAGTGTTAAGGTATAGCTGAGAACCGAAAGCATGTTGGAGACCTCTCCACACCCTGGAGGTAAAACGAGGATCTCGATCAGAAATGATTGTCCTAGGGACTCCATGAAGTCTCACCACCTCCTCCAGATACTTCCTTGACAAAACCTCCACTAAGCTTGACTCCGTGATTGCTATAAAGTGGGATGATTTAGTTAAATGATCCACTACCACCCAAATAGCATCATAACCTCCCAGAGCTCGAGGTAAACCGGTAACAAAGTCCATTGAGATGTCCTCCCACTTCCACGGAGGAATCTCTAATGGCTGGAGAAGACCACCAGGAACGCGGTGTTCAGCCTTCACCTTCTAGCAGACTAAACATCAAGACACAAACTCCACAACTGCATGCTTCAGCCCAAGCCACCATAACTGACTCCTCAAGGATCGGTACATCTTTTCACACCAGGATGCACCACTAAAGGAGAACCATGGAACTCTCTGAGGACCGTCTCGCACATTTCCAAGGGAACAAAAATCCTTCCATGATACAACACTCTGTGTTGTTCATCCTCAGGACAACCATCAGGGGCCTCACCACAAACAACTCAGTCTCTCCATACCTCCACCTCAAGATCCCCCAACTGGGACTCTTCTACCTTCTGCACTAGGAATGACTGCATCGTCATCTGAAAAAGACAGCCTCTACCCCTAACTTCTCCCATATCAGGATGTAATGCTGACAGTTCTTCCATTACTCTCCAGGAATCACCGGATTCACGCACAGCATCACTATGTGACTTTAGGCTCAGCACATCATCCAAAACATTCCTTTTTCCAGGTGTATACGATATTTCGAAGTCGTATTCCTGTAAGAACTCCATATGCCGACGTTGTCGTAAGTTCAAGTCACACTGGGAGAAAACATACCTCAAACTCGTATGATCAGTGAAAACCACAAAGCGTTCACCAATGAGGTAATGTCTCCCCAACTTCAGAGAAAACACCACGGCTACCAACTCAAGATCATGGGTGGCATAGTTGCGTTCATGGGGACGCAACTACAGAGACCCATAAAAAACAACTGACCTCTACTGCATGAGAACGCAGCCTAACCCTAGATGTGAAGTATCGTAGAAAACATCAAACTAGACCCCCTCAGCTGGAAGACAGAGGAATGGAGAACTTACTAAATTCTTCTTTAGATACTCGAATGCTGCCTGAAACTGATCAGTCCATATGAAACCCTGATCTGTCCTGGTCAAAGCTGTCAGAGGAGTCACAAATCGTGAGAAATTGTCTATGAGTCTCCTGTAGTAGCCTACGAGACCAAGGAAACTTCACACCTCTGACACTGTCTTGGGAGATACCCAAGACACAACTGCTTAAATCTTTGATGGATCCACAACTACTCCCTGTTGGGACACAACATGCCCCAAGAAACGGACTTCTCGAGCCCAAAACTCACACTTCGACAACTTCCCAAACAGCTGATGTCGACGAAGAACTCCCAAAACAGCTCGTAGATGCTCTGCATGCTCCTCTTCAGATGTGGAGTACACAAGGATGTCGTCGATGAAAACTACCACGAACTTGTCCAGGAACTCACAGAACACAACATTCATCAAACCCATGAACACAGCTGGAGCATTCATCACACCAAACAGCATTACAACGAACTCATAATGCCCATGACGATAACGAAAAGCAGTCTTCAGG
Source organism: Viscum album (assembly GCA_963277665.1). Taxonomy (NCBI): domain Eukaryota; kingdom Viridiplantae; phylum Streptophyta; class Magnoliopsida; order Santalales; family Viscaceae; genus Viscum; species Viscum album. The sequence goes on along the minus strand of OY728143.1, from coordinate 1,702,045,422 downwards.
ATATCATCATCCTTCACATGCATCTGATGATATCCTGACCGCAAGTAAATCTTTTAGAACCAACTTTCACCCTTCATTTGATCGAATAAATCATCAATCCACAGAAGAGGATAGCGATTCTTTATTGTCACTTTGTTTAAGCGGCGATAATCGACACACAACCGCAAACTTCTGTCGGCATTCTTCATGAACAGAACTGGTGCACCCCATGGGGACACACTTGGTCGAACAAAACCGCACTACAGTATACCATAAAGCTATATACGCAGCTCTTATAACTCAGAAGGGGTCATCCTATATGGAGACATAGAGATAGGAGAAGCTCCTGGCTGTAGCTCGATCCCAAACTCGATCTCTCGTCGAGGGGGTAATGCTACAACCACTTATGGGAAGACATCAAGGTACTCCTCTACGACCCTAAGAAACGCCAATTGCTGAACCTTTGAAGAAATCAGCATCATCTCAGTCGCCATGGACGATAAGGATGGATCACGCCTGTGACCTATACAAGGATCTCGCTCACCAACAAACACCACTAGATCTTCATCCGCACCAAACAAAATGACCTTCTTCCTGAAGCAATTCATGATAGCCTACACCGAATACAACCAATCCATGCTGAGGATGACATCATATGGTTGTATCCGTAAACATAGGAAATCTCCCCAAGAGCGGTGTTTCCCCAACACTAGCTCACAGTCTCTACATACTTCAAACAAGTCAGCTCGACCTCCAACTGGTGTAGTCAACACCAAGGGCACTCGAAGCCTCTCTACCTCAAGTCCCAAAGCATGGACAAGGGTAGGTGATATGAAGGAGTGTGTCGCTCCTGAATCAAACAAGGCATACACCAAGGTAGAAAACAAGAAAAGGGTACCTCGAACGATATCTGGCTCGTCTGGTGCTGGCAACACTAGAGCATGAAGCTGACCACGACCTCCTCCATGGCCTCTCTGACCCAGATGATGACCACCACCATGGCCGCGCTCTGCTCTCTGAGGATGGGGAGCATCATGGGGTTGTCCTCTGCTTGCCCCATCTCCCCTCTGGTGATCTAAAGCTGGTGCAACTGGTTGCTGCTGCCTCGTCTGGAACTGCCTCAAAGGAGGAACATGGAGCATAGTGCCCGGTGCACGATGACCACACTGAAAGGTTGGGAACTCCCACTGCTAATGGTCACGACCACCATAAGAAAAACAATCACCTAATCCCTTGGCATAGGCCTGAGATTTACTTCCTCCAGAGAAACGAGATGTGAAGGGCTGGGACCTACCCCCAGCTGAACGGAAACTCTTCTGCCCTGATAACCAGGAACCCCGGACCACAGCTCTACTTCGTGAGGAATCATGCTGATTCCCCTATCGTGATGATCCGGTCCTGGCTAAAGTCCTCTCGACAACCTCTACCCTCGCCAGCACCTCGAGATATGTCTTCAACATAAATGGGGTGACCTGGAATTGGATCTATGGATGCAAAGCCTCCTCAAAATGCCTCACTCTGGCCTCCTCATCTAGTAACAGGTACGAAGCATATCATAAAAGGTTCCTAAAATGGATTCCAAACTCCCAAACACTGGAGATCCCCTATCGAAGGGTAAGAAGCTCCTGGCGACTGGACACCTTTGAAGTCGAGGAAAGGAACTCGACTCTGAACTTGTCTCAAAACTCCTCCCATGAGATCGTTGACTGCTCACGAACCCTGAGGAACAAGAACCACCACTGCCTTGCTGCTCCACGCTGCATCGTCATAGCTAAGGACACACAATACATCTTCCGAGCACAGATCGAACTGAAGCTTATCTCTACCTCCTCCAACCAGTCTTCTGTGACTGCATCTGAAACGGATCCCTCGTACTTCTGCAGACTCTGGAACTGAAACTCTTAGAGTGTCTTCCTCCAAGTGTCGTCATCATCAACCTCTACCCTACGGCGACCTGCTGGAATAGCCTTCTGGACATCTTCTACACAAACCTGATGAGGACGTCGACCTGGAGCCATACCTGCAAAATAAAAAACACTTAGAGCTCCTAATCCTAGAATATGGAAGACTCAACATTTATTAATTAATTATTTTCTTTTTATTCATTTTAGGTTAACCTATCCTAAGGTCTACCCATTCAAACACGGGCATAAAGAAGAATGATGCATGATCCTTTCCTAGGTCTCTACCCAGCAACTAGTATCACCTTGTTTAGTAGCCATTGTAAACATAAAGGTCTGTGCATCAGATCATAGGGGGCCCTAAATGTCTATGTCTCAGCCGGTCTCCAATGTTTACCTCACTTGCTAAACATGAATGACATTGTTTCCCTACCAACCCATGCAACCTCACATGTGCCTAACTCCAAACTCCATCATATCCCTCAACCTGCCTCTGATACCACTTTGTCACGACCCCCTCCCCACAAAGTGTACCCCTCCTGGGCTGGCAATGTGAGAAGAGAGATAATGACCCCAAGTCCTGCCTCCAATAGGCCCCAGGTTGGCGACTAGCACCGAGGGTATAGTAACACACAAATGGGAGGCATTACCCTCTAAGAGAACACATGCGGAAGAGAGAGATAAGCTAGACACCAATCAACTCCAACTCAGAACTAAAATATAAATGAAAACCCAAGTACTCGTCTGAAATTTCATGCAAAAGTACTACAACTCGAAGGGAAAACTATAAGTACCCAAAAGAAATAAAAACAACAGCAACCACAAGCCCGAACATCTCCTGCAACCACAATCTAGTAGTAACCTGCCTGATCTCCATCCTACTCCAAGTGACTTGAAAAATAGTTTATATATACATAGGGTGAGTATAAAAGCATACTCAGTAGGATCCTACCTGAAGCCTCTCGTGCAAAAGTAAGGAAAACATGCTAAAACACAGTGAACAACAAGTGAAACTAACTCGTCACCTAACAGGTATACTAAGTTCCCAAACTCCCCATGGATACTCTCACCAAGTAACGCATAAAAGAATGTAGCATATAGAAAAGAATATCAAGGGTACCCCGCTACTACTTCCCCACTGGTTTGCCACTTTTCCCCAACGACATACGTCATGTGCATCTCTCTCCAAAGGCTTGCCCGAATACACCTGGGCTAAGCTCCACAAACTGCACTATGTGCACCACAAAGGCTTTCCCGCAGACACCTAGGCTAAGCACCACACTATCATCACAACCAAAAGTAACCAGGTAGTTTCTGGGAGCCACCAAAGCTCGCATAATGTGTATCATATGTCGGGTATTATACTTCAAGCCATTACAGCCCATACACCGAGAAAGGATCCTCAAGCCATCACAGCCTATACATGTTACACCTATAGTAGTCCATAGGATACTATATCTAGAATATATGTGTGTGAATAACCACAAGCCATTACAGCCCTCTACACACATATATAGGGAAAACTAACCGTTGTGCCTAATGGCACTAGTATCTACCAAGAGAAGAGAGCGGGGTCAAAGGGGGTAGTCAGTCATTCACCCTCCCATCGGAATGTTGGGGAAAACACCCTCCCAGGGATCAGAATCCCCGAGGTGCCAGTTGCCCTTACTGACAGGGTGGAGTAGCGTATAGAAACACAAAAAGTACAGAATATATTATAACTCACAACCACACTATGGGAATAACCTAGTCTTAGACACAACTGCAGCTAACGTCTCTCGGACTCCGGGCTACCACTTCTAAGACTAGGTATCCTATAAGCACACCGCCATTTAAAGAGCCTTATTAGGTTACTTCATTCCATTTTTATCGGTTCCACTATACGTTAATTAGTTCTTCCAACATTAGTTAACCATGAGCAAAACCACATTAAATTCATCAACATCACACCCAAAGTCAATTGTTCCTTCAAAGTTACAACCTCATTATTATGTTCCAGCATCTCCATCCACATGGGTTAACATCAATTATTCAAACATTCATTACAGAATTACTTTCTCATATTCCCAGGCATTCTAGAAAAGCATCCTATACTACTAAACACAAGGAGGCTCAACATGGTGAGTAGATGTACTACCCGTCGAGTTTGTGCCACCTATAGCAAGAGCGTAGACCTATTCTCCCTGGAGAGGCTAAACACGGAAAGCACATGGCATACCCCGTGTGTCTTTGCCCCTTTCGGAAGAAGGGTAAGCAAGACTAGCTGTCTTGAGCAGTGGGTAAAAGCAAAGCTGATAAACAACCAAAGAATCCACAAGCATCCAAAAACCACATCAATCCCATTCCATCAGCCCTGGTGTCCTCCCCGACATCCACATGCATAAACCGATGCATCTCGCCACTCTAGGCATCATCCACTGCCACAACCGCAAGTCCTCCATGCCCCCACATATCACAACACCCTCCCAGGGTCACATCACCGCACAAGCAGCATGAAAACAAACATCACATCAATTTGGGATCTTGGCCCTTTAACAAGGCATCCGACCTTCAAACAACAAGCACCAACAGATTTTAGGTTTACTATCCAACAGAAATAAACACATCATCGACCTCAATTTGATTAACACCATGTTGGAACAACATCCACAACAACAACAACAACCGGATTCATTTACATGCCTCTTTATCTTTAGCCAATTAATTATCAATTAATTTCAGCTTTACATTCTTTATCAATTTTATCAAGAGCAACATGCTAACAAGAAAGGCATATATATCACACTATATAGAAAATCAAGAGCCGAACCGTTATCACGACATAAAGCAACAACATGCGATCAAACTAATTCTTTTAATCCGGTTCAAGTATTTAATTAGGTCAATTCCATTGTGATCCAAAGGCCAAATCATGATAAATCTATGATTGCTCATAAACAATTAGAGAAGCCACGAATCCCCTACCTCAACAGCTTTGACGGAAACCACAATGGTCAAAGAATGCCCAAGAAGACCGGGCCGATTCACCAAGGATCCTCCCTAGATCTCTTCTCCTAACACAACCAAGACCAAAGCTCATCATAATTGACATCCACACACTTAGATCTACCCATAACAGGCGTAGATCTAAGATCCTGAGAGAAGAGGAGTAGATCTAGGTAGATATAAGAAACCAAACAAAAAGGATCACATAACTCGAGAAACCGACTTTGATTCGCGAAGAGAAGCCTCCGGATCGCCTCCAAAATGCTTGGGAGAGGTTCTTCTACCTCCAAGGAAGGGTAATCCCGAGTTATGGCCGCTTAGGGGCTAAAACGAACCATTTAGAGGCAAAAGAGTTCAGATCCACAATTTTAGGATCTAACTTTAAGTGTCCGCACGATTAGTCTGCACGGTTTACCAAACCGTGCGCTAACCATGCGTTGGCTACTACCTCCAACACCAACCTCCCACGGTTTGGCCGCACAGTTTGACAACTCGTGCGCCTCCCGTGCGAAGGCCATAACCCTTTAACTTTCCTTAAAAGTCCACCCAAATGCACACCAAGTCGCCTTGACCTCCCGGAACACCTCCAACACCACATTTTCACAAACGAATGGACCGGAGAGGTCCGGGCCATTACATCACTATTCATCGAACAATTAATATTAATCAAAAATTATAAAAAATTCACTCTATGATAATATTTACATAATGATTTAAAAAATTAATTTAATTTAGTAAATTTAATTAAATTAAATTGGTAAAAATTAATTTTCACATAAGTTTGAAAAATGTGATGAATCCATTTTTTAGAAAAATTTAGTTTTTCATAAAAACATTTCTTTTTATTTCAAATAATTCTTATGTTTATTTCTAATAAATTTATAGAAAATAAATTTATTTATACATGTGTAAACCATATACTTTTCATAATTTAGTTAGTCTTATTTTTCAATTTTAATTTAATGGCAATTTTATAACAACATATTATTTTACGATTCTTTTAGACTCGGTTGCATGTATTGAAAGCTATCAAATAGGTTAAATTTATTTAAATAGAAATATATTGTATAGTCTCATGGTGTTAAAACTATGATCGATACCTCAAACTACTGCATATTCCATCCTTATAGGGTACTGGATTCCCCTAGGATATTGAGGGCAAGATACAAGTCATCGAGATAATTATCGACCTAGTTGAGACCCAGAGAATTTAAAGGTGAAACTTGGAACCTTTATTCTTTAGTGAACTGATAGAATCGAGTGGAATGTAATGATTTAGGTTGGATGATGTGAGGATCTAATTTGGTAGACATTCATAGACCTATTCTATGAGGAGTTCTTTTTATATATGTTGAAGTTGGACCTAGTCCATGAGTTCATGGATCATCATAAGGGGACGATGATGGTGTCTTCTTACTTGGAACACTTCCAGAGTTACTATGTGATATTCCTCTCAATGTTAAGGATGAGGTGTAGAATAACATATAATTTGGAATAGCACCACTGATTTGAAGAGGAGGGGTCATGCGCTGTTCGCCGCTGACTGCGTACAACAAGAGGAATAGCACCGTCAAGCCGCAAGCCATCTAGGAGGGTCCAGCTATGCCGCCGCTGGGCGACGCCGCTGCATTCGGAGCAGGAGCCGAACCACCACTGCGAGGAGGGTTTTCATCCACCACAGATCTCCAGGAACTGCCTTCGGTCCATCGCAGGAGGGGGTGTCACTACTGGTCACCACTGCTGCCCAGCAGGAGGAGCGACCGAGTGGTCATTGTGCTGATGAACGCGGAGGCTTCTTGAGGAAGCCTCGAAACCCCCTCCCCCTCTGCGCCGTGGAGAAGAAGGGGGAGGGGGAGAAAAAAATTAATTAAATAAAAATAATAGTAAATTAAAATGAATATTTTTTTAATTAACAATAATTTAATAAATAAAAAAATAAATATAATATAACAAGAATAAAACTTAATAGATAACAATAACAATAACAATTAAAATTAAATTAAAATTAATATTTATGAAATTTATTATTAAAATAAATTAATCAAACTAAATAATATAAAATATTAATCTTAATACTTTAAAACGTTATGATAATAAATTAATTAACTTAACAAACAATTTAATTATAATAATTTAGCCAATCAAATAAATTAATTAACTTTTAAGTTTGCTAATAAATATAATAATATGAAATCATAAAAATGTCAGCTTTAGTTACTTAATAAATTAATAACTATTTTAAGATTAAATTAATTAATAATAATTAATAAATTTTAATAAAACATGTAAATAAATTAACATTATAGATTGTTAAATTAGTTAATTAAATAAGTTTTTGTTTTAAACAACATGATGTCTACTTACATTTTATTTGGCTGTTGTTTGCAGATTCATTTCGGAGCCCAAATGTCGTCTGAATTCAACTCAAACAAACCGTCAGTAGGTCTATTGAGTTGGTTACATGGGAGTTTCTAAAGATACGTGTGTGGGAGTGAAAAAATGCATGTGTGCGGTGACTCTGTGAGAGATAAGTTAAGTTGGTGAAGATTGTTGGTGAAAACCAGATAATGAAAACATTTGATTTAAAAAGAAAATAGGAGGCAGGAATAGAATTATCAATCATTCACATTCGACACTTCTGATTCGGACGAGACGAGGAGAGCAAATCTAGGAGCAGGAATACCTAGAGAACTTCTTCTTAGAGTCCCGAGGACCAGCAGAGCATCTTTTCAAGTTCATATAGGGAGATCTATTCTTTGCTCTTTTTCAATTTCCTTCCTTTGTAATCAAATGTTATTAATGTTGGTAATCAATATGATTGTAGGCTAAAAAATTTAGCTCGAGAATTTAAAAACTTATTGGTCTATCTTTTATATTTCTTCACATTATTTTCATTTTATGAAATTAGAATCAGTTGGAAAGACTGATTCCTGATTCTCATATTAATTGTCCACACCTCAATGTTTCAAATTCAAAACTTCAAGATCAATCGGCGAGATTGATCTTGAATGCATTTATCAAAACTTTAATGTCATTAACGTTGGAATTTTACGTTGAGTTAAATTCAATTTTTTTTATAAAATTCTTTAGCAGTTCAATTGATTTTTGGAGGGGAAAACTCCAAGTCTCAATATTCTGTATCTCCTGGCGAGGGAGATTCTTCAACTTTTCTTTGAGGTGTGATTCACTAAAAAGTAGTGAAGAAATTTTCCAGTTTGACCACTAGTTTAAAATTCTCAAGTGTTTATCTTCATCTTTTTCTTCTCAGTTCTTTCCACTGTGTCTTAGTTCACTTCTATTTTGTTAGTCATCATAACTTAGTTTAAAACTTAGTCCTCTTTAGTAAAAAAAATCATTTAGTGTCTCATTATTGGCTTATAAATATATATATATATATATATATAATATAAAAAGGAGAAAAATTAAAAAGAAAGTATCCCCACTACCGACAACAGTGGAGTTGTTTTGAAAAGAAAATTTGGTCACCGACCTTCCCTGTGGGTTCGACCCTACAAACCACTATATAGTAGTAAGTAGGAAAATATAAAAACGTTAAACTTTGACTCGTTTTCAATGACAAGCAGGTAAAGTTTTTGGCACCATTTTCAGGGAAGGAATGCGTGACCACCTTTCTTAAAAAATTAAAAAAAATCACATATAAAAGATCTAAAAAAATTGAAAATTGAAAACTGTTTTAAAAAAAATTGATTTGATTTACTGTCTACTATTCTTACCTTTTCTCTTACTATCAATCTATTTTCACTGAACTGTTACTACTTGTTTGTTACTACTATTTGTGCTGATTTTCTATGTTGTCACATTTGGTATGAGTACAAGATCTTCAACCATTAGAATAGAGACCATGAACCCAGAAATAGATAAACATTTAATTACTCTTAGAAATAAAAACAAAACTAAAATGGAAAATCTAGAAGAGATAGTTCCTTTTAATAATCAACAAAATTTTCACCCTGAGCTCTTAGATGAATTAGATAGGCCTATGATGAGGGAGTTACAAGTTCCTTAGGTTTCAAGTAATCCTTCATCCATTAGAATTTCACCTAGATCCAAAAACTATGAACTTAAACAGTCCCACATTTCTCTACTTCCTTCCATTAATGGTCTCTCTAATGAGGACTCTCTAGCCTTCATTTAAGATTTATATAATACAGTGTAGAAATTACCACTTATAGGGATTACTAAAAATGAACTTAGAATGTGAGTGTTTCCCTTTTTTCTTAAAGGGAATGCTCAAAACTGGTTTTTGAGTCTAGATGAAAATATTTTTGAGAACTGGGACCAAATGTACAACTCATTCATAATGAAATTTTATCCCTAAAGACTTAAAGGAGAAATGAGAACTAAAATCACATGTTTTTACCAAGAGGATGGAGAATCCTTTTATGAGGATTGGTATAGATTTAGTGACCTTATTAGGAAGTGTCCCCATCATCGACTCTCATCCCACCTTCTCATAGATACCTTCTATGAAGGGCTTACCTCCTCTGGTCAGAACATAGTTGATCAAGCTGTTGGGGGTAATTACAATGATAAAACAGATGAGGAGTTAAGAAAATTTTTCAATAATGTTTCTTTGAATTCTCAACATAAAAAATTCAATAAGGAAGAGAGTGAATAGAAATGTTAACACTAGTTCTGGAATTGACACTCAAGCTCAACTGGCTGAAATAAACAATCAACTTCAATCTTTAATGAACAAAAATTCCAAACTATTTGTGAACAAAGTTGGTTGTGAAAACACAAACCAATCACTTATAGAACTATTCTCAAAATGTGGGATGTTCGGTCACACTGAGAATTTTTGTCCCAATTTTGATATTCCAGCCCAACAACAAGAAAACTCAAACTTTTTCAATTATGGTCCTATAATTCCTGCTAAGGATGACCCCTTTTCAAAAAATTATAACCAAGGATATAGGAACCATCCCAATCTATCATGGAAGGATCAATGAATGATCAAACAACCCACTGTCCTTTCTTATTAAAACTAACCTAGAAAAAACATTCAAAATCAATAAAGGGAAGAATCTTCTAATGCATAAGGAAATCATGATGGCCAAGTATCTTCAAAATTGGATCTAATTTGAAATAGAATAGACTCTCAAGAGGAAAGATTCAAAACTCAACTGAATAAACATCAAGCCCAATATGAATATGATAAAATCCAAAATGACGTGAGAATGAAAAACATGGAAACTCAACTGGGCCAACTTTCTAGAGATCTAATTTATAGGGATAAAGGAAGGATGCCTAGTACAACTGAACATATCCCTAGAGAAAATTTCATGGATATTATTACTATAAGTGGGATTAATACTCAAACTGTTGCTAAAAAAGACTCTAAAAATGAACCAACTGTAAAATTTAAAGAATCTTGAAATAAAAATATACTTTGTATAGATTCTGGAAATCAAAAAAAAAAGTCTAGAAAATGATCAAAATCTGAATTTTTCACCTAAAAATCAAACTGTAAATTTTTTTGAAAATAAAAACGAATAAAGGTAAGGAAAAAGTTGTTGAAGAAGTTTGGGATATGCCTACTTTCTTTAGAAATTTTTCCCCACCCATTCATTTCCCTAACAAACTCAAACCTTAAAGCAATACTAAAGATGAACTTCTTCAGTTCCTTGGGATATTTTTTTAATATCCAAGTGAACATCCCTTTCATTCAAGCCTTAATTCAAATCCCATATGTTGGTAAAAAATCCCTTAAGGTATCATTGAAGCATTTTTTAGGTGATTGTGTTTGTTGAAAAAGCAGGCCTTTATGTTGTGTTTGTTGACAATGCAGACCACGATGATCATTTTGTTGACAAAGGGGGTTTCCATGGTGGGTTGTTGAGTTCTAGAGATATTGTTGACATGAAATGTGGACAAAGAACTATGATAAGGGAATAGATGATCTGGAGGCGGTACAAGAAGAACAGATCTAAGGTGGAACCATTTTCCAGTGTTTGCCAAATTTTTGGGCCTCAAAATCTGAAAATGGAGATACATGATTTTGAAAACATGCGCGCAAGGCATTTTTTGGGAGAAGAACATTGAAAAATGGAAAATTCATGATGTTCGTGAAATATTTGGAAATGTGCGGGAAAGAGGAGGTTGCGCGAAAGAAACTTGTGTGCCCAATGCGACGTCAAATGGGGTTTTGTGCACTCGAAGAGGAACTTGTGCGAAAAAAGTTGAATCTTCCGAGCAGGGGTTAAGAATGCCTATAAATACGAGGTGACCCCCCTCATTTGAGATAGCTCAACACTTAGAGAAGGGACAATTAGTCCGCTTCGAACAATGTAAACAATAGTGCGCTTTTAGTGGATTTGGTACATCGGCACATCGCCGGTGTATACTCCTTGGACGTAGCTGAGTGAGGGTGAACCAAGTAAAAATTGCGGTGTCCTGTGCATGATTTAATTTCTGTTTATACTTTTCTATGGGAAATATTGAGAAGAGAGTTTTTCTTAACAGTGAAACAAGATCAATAGGGGTAGTTATTTTAATCTGGCATACCCTGATTCACCCCCTCTTAGGGTATCTAACCTAGTGGACCTAACAATTGGTATCAGAGCCAGGTTGATATTAGTGTTTCTCTCTCTAATGGAGCTCATCAATCACAAAGGGATTCTGATCTTCGACAGAAACAATTTTTAGTTATGGAATAATTGGATGCAATACTACTTCTGATCTTTGGGAATGGTTGTGTTCACAGCAGCAATGCCCGGAATAACTACCGATATTAACAATGGTTCTTTATCAGATGCCGACCGAAGAGAATTAGATGCTGACTCCAAGGGAATCAATGCTCTAGGGGGATCCCTATCCAATGCTATCTATACGAAGGTGATGTCATGAAAAACATCACAAGCTATGTGGGAAAATCTATTGAACATATATAAAGGAGATTCAAAGGTTAGAGAGGAAAATATGAAAGTGTTTTGAAACAAGTATGAAGATCTAAGAATGAACCCGAATGAGTCTGTTGATGCATTCTTTGACAGGGTAAATTTTGTAGTGGAAGACATGCGAGGTCTTGGAGAAGTTATTGAAGACATAAATATTGTGAAATGCATCTTGAGGAAACTTCCACCGTGGTTCAATCCAAAAGTTTCAATTTTGGAAGATAAAGACCCAAAAGAGTTGACATTGGATAACCTACACAATACCATTATTGCATATGAAATGAGAAATGATGATAATGATGCTGTGGAAAAGGGGAAATCCAAAGAGGTGGAATTTAAGGCCATGAAGAAGATCACCATTGAATATTATTAAGAAGAAGAAGAGACAGATGAGGTGATGTCATTCCTTTCCTCAAATCTTCAAAGAGGAAAAGGAAAGTTTAAAGGGAAACTTTTTCTTGCTTTCTTTAGATGTGGAAAAGTTGGTCACCTTGCTGCAAGGTTCCCCAATAAGTTTCAAGAAGATGAGGAGGATGAAATCAAAATTTCCAAGAATAAGACTTCATCCTATGTGAAAGGAAAGAAACAATTCAAGATAAATTTATTTAATAAAAAGAATCTTGTCTCATAAGAATGTGGTAGTTTAGATGAGTCTGAGGTTGAAGAGGTTGAAGAGATAGAGAACTGCACAGATCAGGGAGAGAATGCTATAGTGGAAGTTGTTGGTAGTTCCCAGAAAAATAAAGAAACTGACACTGATGAAGAAGAAGAAGAAAATTAAGGAAGGGTCGACATGGAAGCTGAATTAGAATAATCTCTTGAAGAGATAGATGTTTGGAGAGAAAAAACCAAAAAAAATCCAACAAGGTGTTACATGATGCCAAAATCTATATGAAACAGTAGGAAGAAGAGAAGTCTGAGCTGATAAAATAAATTGAAAACCTTAAGTCTTTTAGGCCAGAGAGATCCAAAAAGTTTGATGAATATAAACTCAAGGTTGAAGAACAGAAAAGGGAGACCGATGGATTGAATAACAAAATGATAGATAAAATCAAGCGTATCGATGAAATTTAAGGAGATGTTGTTGATTTGTGAAAAAAAAATTAAAGATCAAGAAAAACTCTTGAATTATACTGGGACACCAGGAAAGCAGATCACTCAGAAAATTGAGAAGCTAAAAGTAAAGCATAGTGGTTCAGTAGAAAAAATCATCAATTATGTTCAGATTCTAAGGCCGATGAGGGGCTTGATCGAAAACAAAAAGCTGTGAAAATTGATGTCAGACCGCAAGAACCCATTCCAAGATTGAAGGTTGATTTGGGCACAAAGCAAAATAAGAATATTCAGAGATCCCAAGGGGAAACTAGCAGTGCAGGAGTGACATGAAGGAATACAATTTATATTAGGTTTTATGGTTGTGGAAAGATGGGACATTAACAGTATTTGTGTTCCATACCCAAGAGATATCAAAGGACACAAGAACTGAGGTGAAATTCAAACAGAGAATGGTTCTCTAGAACATGTTTCGAATGACACTGTTTTTGGTGAGAAGGATTTGAGAACATGTCTAGATACTGTACATCGACCATACATAGGGATGTGCTAAAGTAGGATCAAAATGTTCTCAAGTAGCAGATCAATGAACCAAAAGTTGAGTTAAAAATGAAAAATAGATTTTCAGCTTTTCAAGTTGAAGTTGGTCCATTATATTCTGAGAAATATCAGAAGTCTCAATCTATGCTGAATGTGAATGAAAAAATATATACCGAGAAGAAAAAGGATGAGAAGGCAGTGGTAGCAGAAATTTCCCTTAAAGCATCAGACTGTTCTGGTGTGTGGATCCTTGGCAGTGATTGCACATATCACATGATAGTTAATAAGGATCTTGTTACAGACATAAAATATGACAAATAATGATTTTTCAAGTTTGGAAATGATGAAGGCCTGAATATTATTGGCTCAGGAAAGGCTAGGTTTTGGGGCAAAGAGATGAGACGTGCTGATGTATTAGTAGTAGAAGGCCTCAGTCACAATTTGATTAGTTTCAGTCAACTATGTGACACAGGAAATTATATAATGTTTAATAAGAATATGTGAATTGTCAAAGTAAGATATGGAGAAGTGGTTCTATAGGGAAAAAGAACAAAGGTAAATCTCTACCTGGTAAGTGGAGAAGAAGATATGTGTTTTCTGTTCAGAGAGGAAGAAAACAAGTTGTGGCATAAATGACTTCATCATCTATGCCAAACATCCCTGGAATATCTGGTAAAGTGTGATGCAGCAAGAGACCTCCCTAAGTTATCACGTGATCGTACTCACACATTCGATGCATGACAACAAGGGAAGCTCATCAGAAAGACATATAAGGAAAAAGAGAAGAAGTCAAAAAGAGTGCTCGAATTGGTGCATGTAGCTATTTGTGGACTTATCACACCAAGAAGAATTGATGGAAAGAGGCACTACATTCTTTTCATTGATGATTATAGCAGAATGGAATGGGTATTTTTTATTTCCCATAAGTCTGATGTGTTCAGCTGCTTAAAAAAGTACCAGAGGGAGTGCGAAAGGATTCTTGGAAATTTTTGTTTGAAGTTTCGTACTGACAATGGTATGGAATTGACAAATAGTCAGGTGGAAGACTATGTCAAGAAACACGGGATAATACATCAAGTTTCCTTAGTAAGAACTCCCCAATAGAATGGAGTGGTTTAAAGGATAAATCATATCGTCAAAAAAATGGCTAGAATGATGCTTATAGAAAAAGACCTACCCGAGAGGTTCTGGTAGGAAGCTATGTTGACATTGGTCTATATTTCAAACAGAGCTCTATTATGTCCGAAGGAAGGAAAGACTCCATATGAGATGTAGTATGGAAAGAACCCAATAGTGAAATAATTTCGAATCTTTAGAAGTAATTATTTCATGAGAAAAAACATAGGAAATATGAGTCACTAGGAGATGAGAGTATATTCCTTGGATACTCAAGAAAAATCAAGGCATATAAATGCTTTAACAAAAGTCTAGAAAAAGTAGTTGAGAGAAATTATGTCACTGTAGTGGAGAATGAGGAGAGCATTCAACATCGTAGTGAACAATTTACTGATGAAAGTGATGAGGAGGAAAGAAACGCAGAGGGAGCAGAAGTGGATGATGCTGATTCAGAAGAAGATACTGATGATGAGAATGAGGAAGTAAAATCTGTATCTGCACAGAATCCAAGGATTCGAGCTGAAATCGACAGGAAGAATATCATTAGTGATCAGTCAGCTTCAGTTCAGACAAGAAGAATGTAATCACTACAGCATGAATCTTTCCTATCTCAGGTAGAGTCCAAATACTTTGCTGACACAACTAGAGATGAAAACTATGTTCAAGCTATGAATGAAGAGCTTGATCAGATTGGGAATAATCAAACTTGGGAGATTTTTTTGAGGCCTTCAGATAAGAATGTCATCGGGAAAAAATGGGTCTATCACAACAAGATGAATGAAGATAACACAGTGATTTGAAATAAAGCACAACTAGTGTGCAAAGGATACTCCCAGATAGTGGGTATTTATGTTGATGAGACATTTTCACCTGTGTAAAGGTTGGAAACAATTAGATTATTCTTGGCCATTATAGTGCAATGAAAGTTCAAAGTTTTCCAGATGGACGTCAAATATGCATTCTTAAATGGGATTCTGTAGAAATAAGTGTATATCGAGAAGCCATATGGTTTTCTCATTCATGAGGATGAGAAGAAGGTTTGTCGACTGAAGAAGACGTTTTATGGGCTGAAACAAGCACCAAGAGCATGGTACTCAAGGCTTGATCAGTATTTGAAGAAGATGGGTTTCCAACATGGGGGATTTGATGACAATATCTATTTCAAAAATGACAGTAATCAAAAGATGATGGTGCTGGTTTATGTCAATAACATAATATTTGGTGGATCAGATGAAGCTTAGTGAAGATAGTTTTCCGAATTCATGAAAAGTGAGTTTTAAATGTCAATGATTAGAGAGCTTACATTTTTCCTTGGTTTACAGGTGACACAAAGAAGGAATGAAACTTTTATTTCTCAATCCAAATATGTCAAGGAGGTTTTGAGAAGATTTGTATGGAAAATTCCAAGGAAATGAAGACTCTTGTTGCTACCCAGATGAAATTATCAAAATATAATAATGGAAAGGCAGTTAATATCACAGAATATAGGCAAATTATTTAGATTTTACTGTACCTGACGACAACGAGACCTGATATTGTATTTGCTACATGCCAAGCAGTGAGATATCAAAGTAATTATAAGGAAATCCACATGCTTGAAGTGAAAATAATACTTAAGTATATCAAAGGAACTGTGTATTTCAGTTTGATGTTTAATGAAAAATCATAGCAATATCTGTTGGGATATACATATGCAGATTGGGTTGGTTCAATGGATGACATGAAATCAACGTTAGGAGGTGCTTTCTATCTTGGTTGATTTTGTTTTTCTTGGCTAAGAAAGAAGCAATATTTCATTTCATTAAGCACCACGGAAGCTAAGTATACTGTGGCCACTCAAGCATGAACATAGTTATTGTGGATGAAGCAACTACTTGATGATATGGGAGTTAAAATGAAGTCTCCGATCGGAATTTAGTGTGATAACTCCAATGCTATAAATCTCAGCAAAAAGCTCATCCATATCTCAGGGACAAAGTACATTGAGATAAAGTATCATTTTATCAATGAGAAGGTTGAGTAGGAAATCGTGAATTTGGAGTATGTGCCTATTGAACTACAGGTTGCAGAAATCCTGACAAAGGCCTTACCCAAGGAAGTTTTTTAGTGGCATCGACTGGATTTGGGAGTTCAGTTGACTCCCCGCACTTGAAAAAGTGTGGATGTGGGATCCCCCATCCCTGAGGTATGGTGTGTTTTTTCTACAATGTGCTAATCTGTATTCTTTCCAATGTTTCAAACCACAAAGGAGTGACCTTTGGGTTTGTTGAAAAATGGGGAGAAATAGTGACTCCCTAAGGGGGAGAAAATTTCTTAGTCAAAAACATGGGGAGAAGCTGACAGGTGGAGCAACGAGATAGGGGGAGATCAATGAAATAGGGGATAGTTTCAAAATCTGACGATTCTAGAAGTGATCGATCAAAGAGTAAATATCATGATAGTAGAGGATCATGATAAAAGTAGAAGGGTGATGTTGGAATAGTGTGATAAGGTTTCCAGTGATCAAAAATTGGTATCAGTTTAGTAATTGGTATCCATTTGGTGTCAATAGTTGGTGTCAGAAATGAAGTGATTCATTGTTGATCTTTTCATTTACTCTTGTTTCTCACAGCAAGCATTACTCATGTGAGCTTAGAGTATGTGTCGAGTGAATCCTTGATTGCTATCAGAATCGCAAGAGGATAATGGTGAGTGAAGCACTAACACAATATCATTTTATGAAAGAGTTTTCAACAAACCCAAAGGGATATATTTTTGGGAAAAAATCCCTTAAGGTATCATTGAAGCATTTTTGAGGCAATTGTGTTTGTTGAAAAAGTAGGCCTCTATGTTGTGTTTGTTGAAAAAGCAGACCACGATGCTCATTTTGTTGACAATGGGGGTTTCCATGGTGAGTTGTCGAGTTCTAGAGATATTGTTGACATTCAATGTTGACAAATAACTATGACAGGGGAAAATATTATTTGGAGGTGGTACAAAAAGAACATATCTAAGGTGGCATCTTTTTCCAGTGTTTTCCAAATTTTTGGGCCTCATAATTAGAAAATGGAGATACATGCTTTTGGAAACTTGTACACAAGGCATGTTTCAGGAGAAAAATGTCAAAAAATGGAAAAGGCATGATGTGCGTGAAATATTTGGAAATGTGCACAAAAGAGGAGGTTACGCAAAAGAAACTTGCACGGCCAATGCGACGTCAAATGGGGTTTTGCGCGCTCGAAGAGGAACTTGCAGGACAAAAGTTGAATCTTCTACACAGGGGTCAAGAACACCTATAAATACAAGGTGACCCCCTCATTTGAGATAGCTCAACACTTAAAGAAAATCCAAGCACCGGATCACGTAATAATTCCATGCAAAGGGAGTTACACGAAAGATTTTGAGTTGTGTGCAAGCTAAGAAAGTTGTGCGTAAGATTTGAGTTGGGTGCAAGATTGAAGTTGCACGCAAGGGGTGTTTTACAAAAAAAGTGTAATCTTGCGTGAAAGGTAATAAAGTTGTGCACAAGACATAGTAAGGGTTGCGTGAAAGATTTGAGGTTGCCCAGTAATACTACGGTAAAGGTTTATTCATCAGTGGATGAAAGTGGAACAACAAGAGAGCATCTACCAACAGTTAAAGATGCAGATTTCATTAGAGATAATGAAGAGACCTATAGGTCTATAAACTATGAGTGGATCTTTTAAATAAGTAGTGAGAATACTTTAGTTGAGAGATTAGTGAACTTTCATATTGTGAGTGGTTGTAAACTAGAAGGGATAGTGAGTCCGCTTAGAACATTGTAAACAATAGTGTGATTTTAGTGGATTTGGTACATCAGAACATCACTGGTGTATGCTCCTTGGACGTAGACCAGTGAGGGTGAACCAAGTAAAAATTGTTGTGTACTATGCTTGATTTAATTTTTGTTTATACTTTTCTATATGAAAGCAATAGAAGATAGTTTTTATTAACAGAAAAACAAAATCAATAGGTTCAGTTGTTTTAATATGTCATACCCTGATTCACCCCCCCTCTCAGGGTATCAAAACCAGTGGAACTAACACCATATTATTTTAAATCACTTAAAAAATTTGTTCTAAACAAAAAAACTCTTGAATAATTTTCCACATACAGCCTCACTGAAGAGTGTAGTGCTGACCTCCAAAAGAAAATACCACCCAAACTCAAAGAACCAGGTAGTTTTGTTATACCATGTACGTTATGGAATTCTAGTCAACTTAATTGTATGTGTGACCTAGATGATAGAATCAACCTGATCCCATACCCACTATTCCAATGATTAATATTAGGTGATCTTCAACCCACCACAATCATCTTATAGTTGGTTGACTGATCTGTCACACATCCTATGGGGAAGGTAGATGACCTGTTAGTTGGAGTTGGGAAGCTATTTTTTCCTGCTAACTTTTTATTCCTTGATATAGAGTTTGACCAAGAAGCACCCATAATTTTGGGAAGGATATTCTTGGAAACTGGTGGAGTAGTAATTGATGTCTCTAAGGTTTAACTAATATTTAAGATTGGAGAGAAATAAGAAGAGTTCAATGTTTTCAAAAATATCAGGGGACCAATATTTTCTGAGAACTGCTCTAAGATAGAATTATTTGAAGATGAAGATTCATGTAATTTTTTTAAAGAATTTGAAAAAGAATAATTTTCTGAATAAATAAATTTGGAAGATGAAAATCACTTTTCATATTCTGATCAATCTTCTCAACCAATGAATCTATAAAATTTTCCAGAACTAGACAATTGTCCAGTTTCTGCTTCTTCTAGAGTTGTGTCATCTATTTTTAAACATATGAACTTTTTGAGTGAACTTGATGGTGACTCTGCTATCACCAACACTTCTGAGAAATTTTATTAAGTAGAGTGAGTCATGTTAAAAAAAATTTATGATTTTTCCTTGATAAATATTCTAAATTATGAACTATAAAATCTAGATAGTGAGCTTTCTAATTTGGAAAAAAGTTATGTAATCATGAAATTGAAAATATTTCATCATTAAAAACTCCTTATAAGTGATATGTTGAAGAACTTAGTCCTATTAGGCCCAAGAGTCTTCCATAAAGTAAAAAATAACCCATCTTGGAACTAAAACCACTTCCTGCACATTTGAAATATTCTTTTTTGGGTGAAAATTCCACACTGCCTGTTATTATTTCTATTGAGTTAAAAGAATACCATGAGGTAAGATTGTAAAATGTATTGAAGAAATTCAAATATGCCATAGGTTAGACCATAGTTGATATCAAAGTAATTATTCCTTCATTATTCATGCATAATATCCATATAGATCCAGACCATAAGCCTAGGGTAGAGTGTCAAATAAGATTGAATCTTAATATGAAATAGGTTGTTAGAGAAGAAGTAATAAAACTGCTAGACACTGGAATAATATACCCTATTCTTTATTATACTTGGGTCAGTCTGATCCAGGTTTTCCCTAAAAAAGTAGGTTTCACTGTTGTCACAAATGAGAATAATGAATAAATTAATGTTAGGAAAGCCACCAAATGGAGAGTTTGTATAGACTATAGGAAGATCAATTCTAATACTAGGAAAAAACATTTTCCAATGCCCTTTCTTGATCAAATGCTTGAGAGGCTTGCTGGGAATGAATTTATCTATTTTATGGATGGGTATTCTGGTTACAAACAGATTCTAGTAGCTCCATAGGATTAGAGGAAAACTACCTTTACATTCCCCTTTGGTACATTTTCTTATTGATGAATTCCTTTTGGGTTGTGTAGATCCCCTACTACCTTTCAAAGGTTCATGATGGATATTTTTTCGGATATGATTGAGAGGATCATAGAGGTTTTCATGGATGACTTCTTCATTGTGGGTAACACATTTGATACTTGCTTAGGAAATTTGAAGTTAGTGTTGGAGGGATTCTTAGAGACCAACCTGGTTCTTAATTAGGAAAAATAACAATTTATGGTCACTGAGGGGATTTTGTTAGGACATAAAGTTTTCAAGAGAGGTTTGGAGGTAAACACTTCTAAAATCAAAGTTATTCAAAAACTACCACCACCTAAAAATGTTAAATGTGTTATAAGTTTTCTATGGTATTCCGGTTTATACCAGAGGTTTATCAATGACTTTTCCAAAATCACTAAGCCTCTATGTTCCTTTTTTTTCTAGGATTCCCCATCCACTTTGATGAAAATTGTCTAAAATCATTTAATCTGCCTAAGGATAAACTCACTACATCACCTATCATCACTGAACCTGATTCAAAACTCCCTTTTGAATTAATGTTTGATGCTAGTGATATGGTTGTTGGTGCTGTCCTAGGATAGAGGAGAGATAAGAAGGTGTATGTGGTATATTATAATAGTAGACTATTGGATGAGGCTCAAAGAAACTATACCACTACTAAAAAGGAATTTTTGGCTGTTGTTTTTTCTCTTGAGTCTGCTAGGTTAGAAATTCATCATATTCATTAACCATTATTCTTTTAAATATATATTGTCTAAGAAAGAGGATAAACCTAGGTTGATTATATGGATTCTATTGTTACAGGAATTTGACTTAGAAATTAAAGATAATAATGGAGCCAAAAACATAGTTGTAGACCATCTTTC
Source organism: Viscum album (assembly GCA_963277665.1). Classification (NCBI taxonomy): domain Eukaryota; kingdom Viridiplantae; phylum Streptophyta; class Magnoliopsida; order Santalales; family Viscaceae; genus Viscum; species Viscum album. The sequence continues at coordinate 1,702,024,335 of OY728143.1, read as the reverse complement.
TAGGATTCCTCATACCCATTCTGAAGATCCAAGAGAGATTAACTCTTCCTTTCATGAGGATAAACTTCTCACTATCTCAATAAGGCAGTCTCCATAGTTTGCAGACTATGCCAATTTCCTGGAAGCTAGTGTCTTTCCCAAATATATGTCCAATAACCAAAGGAAAAAAATTCATTTCAAAACTTAAATATTACCTTTGGGATGATCCCTTTCTATTTAGGAGGTGTGCAGATGGAATATTTATAATCTGTGTTCATAAGGAATAGATACTACCTATTTTGGAGAGTTTTCACTCCTCACCTTGGGGAGGACACCATGGTGGTAAGGGGATAGCTCAAAAATTCCTTCAATATGGTTTTTATTATCCCACCTTATTTGAAGATTCTAGGAGCTATGTTGCAGGTTGTAGCAGATGTCAGAGGCTAGGAAATGTTGGTAGGAAGAAAGAGTTTTCCAAAAAGGGTAATATAGAAGTTAGAATTTTTGATGTTTGGGGTTTATATTTCATGGTTCCAATTCCATCATCACATGGGAATGAATATATTCTAGTGGCTATAAATTATGAGTCTAAGTGGGTTGAGGTTGTAGCTTTGTCCAACAATCAGGCTAATAGTGTTATTAAATTTGTTAAAAAGAATATATTTTCAATATTTTGAGTACCTAAAGCCTTTATAACTGATAATGGAACTCAATTTAAAAATTAAAAGTTTAAATATTTAATGGATAAGTATGGATACACCCATAAAACTAGTACTTCTTACCATCCACAGTCTAGTAGACAGGTTGAGATTTCTAATAGAGAAATGAAACACATTCTAGAGAAAACTATCTCAATTTCTAGGAAGGATTGGTCTCTTAAGTTAGATGAAGCTTTATGGGCATATAGAATAACTTTTAAGACCCCAATAGGTATGTATTCTTATAGGACGTTATTTGGGAAATGTTTTCATTTGCCTATAGAGTTGCAGCACAAGTCATATTTGAAGGTCCCAGACATAGTGGAAGCTCGTGGGTGTATTTGTCCACTTGGATTTTTGTCATTAGCAATGATGAATCCGGGATCAATACGATGATAAACACCAGACTCCACAGATCAAATCACAGAAATATACAAAGAAGAAGAATAGTCTCGAAACCATAAAGGAGGATCATCACTGGTTGATTATAATTAATTTAATTAATTGACAAAAAGTACCTTTTATGGCGTTATTTCTTCGTTGATATTTCTGATCACATTCAGATGTGATTCATTGTTGCATCGTAGAATTCAAGTGTATACTTCCTCTAGCTGTGATCCAAACGTCCACCACGTATCTCTGGACATCGCCAAAGGAATCTCTGGATGCTAGCGTAGAGAAGCCTTTGCCTGCATTGTCCGCCTTAGATCACCTTGATCCGATGGAGGTGGATCTCTCTTGGTCTTGAGAGCGTTCTTGGAGGAAGGAATTATTTCAGACTTGAGAGAATTCTCCAGAATTGTTCTGCGCAATGATAAGAGAAAAGTGTTGGGTTTGTGAGAATATTTATAATCAGTTTTGAGGTTATAGAGTTATGACAATAAATAAATGTGATACACATTTTATTTATTTCATTAAATATTATTGAAAAAACTCATGACGAATCATTAATTCTTTAACATGTTCCCATGTCATGAACCAACCCAGGTCGACCCTGAACCGGTCACCCGAGCCGGCCCGCGACATGGCCCGAAGGGCGTTCCCGATCCCCACGGGCTAGCAACTAGTGCCGGGCATCAAAAGTAAATGGGTGGGAACGATTTGGCCCAAAAGAAAAATAAATTAAGTAGCGGAAATAAGGGAACAAATGCCAAAAAAGAAAGAGCAACCAACAACGCCACTAACCTGATCACGACTAAAACTCCACGTGACCCCTTGGGTCACCTTCCAATACCATAACCAACGTCACTCAAGAGAACAACTAAAACTGGAACCCGCAATAGAACTAAAAACAAGAATACACTATAGGAGTGAGTATTAAAACTCAGTAGGTAGGCCTGACTAATTCTATTCCCAATGCACATACCAATAAATAAAGAATTTATCAATTCCAGGTTTGAACTAAATTATATAAAACATGGTTTCCACACACTTTCATTTTTAAATCAAGTAACAGTCCATTGCCCTTTTTAATTTAGAACAAGTTTAATGTTGAAAGAAACAGGTGTATTGCATTTTTGAAACATTTTGCGAACAATTTAGAGATCCAAACTTTAGTTGTTAGTCAAAAGGATAATCACACACCCCAAACACTAAGGGAAATGGTAAAAGAGGCACACATGGGTCAACAACCGAACTCGACCTCTCAATCGTCCGCCACACACAAATAAACACTAAAAGAGACATGGGTCGAACCTAGAAGATTGTGAACAATCCAGAACATACTATACATCTGACTCATCCTGAAGGCATGCCCTAACTCGATGACATCATAATGACCTAACGCTCGGCATAGCCCTGCATGGCCTAACCGAGGGGCCCAATCCCCATAGAAGCAATAACTCAGTATTCCCCTGCTATGAGGCCACTAGCCAGTGTGTAATCTAAACTAGTGCAGCAATCGTTCTCAGAAGATTCACTCACTATGCCAGGTTCCCATGTCAACACATATAATAAAAGAGGGGTGCGTCCAAAATGTAAATCAAGCAGTCACGAAGCACTAACATCACATATAACTCACGCAATCAATGCACACCAAAGATCACCCCCGAGTGGGTTTTCTAAAGTAATCTCTTTTATTAAATTTCCAAACAGGCCTTCACCAATTTTAAAGAAAAACATAATTTCTTGAGAAAACCCAAAACACTTGTTCAGAAGAAATCATTTATCTTTAAAACTAGAAGTACGTTTGAAATTCCTTGAATTATGTTTAAAGGCCAAACGGGCATTATTTCAAAGCTGGGTGTCCGCCCGTCAAGAAAATGTTCCAATTGTTCGGTATAAAATAAACGGCTCTTTGCACACTAAATTATCATTTAAAATTTTATTATCTAATATTATTTATCATTTATTAAAATTAACAAAACATCAAGCAATTAATAAATTCTAAATTTAAAGGTGAGTGCAACGGGGGACCTACCTCGGCTTGCAGTCCAAACGCAATGGTGTGTAGCACCTCGCACAGACGCACAAACATGCACACGTCAACGACCACAATATCACTAGGTTACCACGCAAACGTGCTGCAACAAAAGCACAATAACTAAAATTACACAAACACAGACCTAAAACAACCCAAAAGAGCCAACAACGTAAAAGAACAACCTTGACACATTTTCAAAACACCACTCACACCATCGACACTATTTACAAAACCACTTCAAAATTTATTGAACAAATTCAAAGAGAAACCACAACTTTACATGCCCAAAAACATTTCAAAACCACTTTTTATAATTAACGCTCACTTGTAACACGTCGTATCAGAACGTGAAGCACTTGCACCGCTAAATAAACTAATTTCATTACAAAATAAAAATACACCGCACACCAAAACTCATTTTGAAACCATGCACACACCATTTAAAAAAAATTTAAACAAAAAGGTCTACCCATGAAATCAAGCGCGCCTCAAAATATTCCCAAAACACAAACCGCACCATATTTTACATCTTGCGAATAGGGTTCAAAAGCTACCGGAACATTTAAACACACACTTAGTGTGCACACTTTAACCAAAACAACACAATTTTCACCAAACAAGGCATATCTACAATCCATGCGTACTAAATAAATTGTCCAAGTGTTGCACAAAAATACCTCGCATTTATATAAGGTGCGAATTGCAAAGAAAAGATGCAACTCAAATTATAAAAGTAAGAGCAAGAGATACCTACTTCAAAACCATGGCGTAACGGAAAACACAAGTCCGAAAACATTTCACGTGAAACTTAAAACATTAAATCAATGAAATGAAATTCTAAACCGAAACACCCAACGAGATCGGTAGAAAAAAAGAGTGAAAATGAGGTTAGAGGTTATACCGAAGGGGGAAAAAAATTGTGTCGGCAAGATGCGCGTGATAGGGTGTGATTCTGGCAAGTTGCGGGCCGGTTGGAAGAGAGGGGGGAAAGCATCGGAGGCCTGCTGGGGGAAAAAACACTAGAGGCTGGCTGGAAGAAGGCTAGAGCCGGCACGGTCGGCCGGAGAAGGTAGGTCGCCGGCAAGGGGGAGGGGTCTCTTCGGCCAGCAAGGGCCGCACCGAAATTGTGCATGAGAGGGGGTTGCGACCGGGATATGGGATGCGCACCAGGAGGGACGATTGGAGGTGAGGGTGCGTGGCCGGAGGCTGGCCAGCCGATTGGAGGGTTGCACCGCCAGTTGAGCGGGAGAGGGAGGATGCGCAGCTGAGAGAGGGAGGGGTGCCTGTAGTCGAGCAGGAGGGGGAAAAACGGGAGGGGGTCGAGCAGCCGAGAGAGGGAGGCCGGATAGGGCGCTGCTGGGAGGAGGAGGCACCGGACGGGGGGGGGGGGGACACGGACGGGAGGCCGGTTCGCAGGGAGGGCCAGCTCGCGCTGGGAAGCACCGCTGCGTAGGGGTGAATAGGGGTGGGGTGACAGATTAGGTTAGCGATTAGGTTTTCTTTTGTTTCTTTTTTTTAATTTTATTATTTCAATAATAATAATATTAATAATATCAATATTAATAATAATCATAATAAAATACCAGAATAATGATATTAATAATAATACAAATAATAATAATAATAATAATAATTGCAACATAATACTATTATTACAAACAAACATTTTTTTTAAACATAATACATTTAATTATCAAATTATGAAAACCGAGTACCTGCACGCTCATCCCACGGCCTAAAGAAAACGTGCACGCAGAATGCGCGCCTCAATGTGGTCCACTTGGACACTCGCACAATCACCTGGGGTGACCTCACGATCACTGCTAACCACGCAGTGCCCGTGCACGGGTCTAAAACTCACCAAGAATACTAAACGTCAGAAAATTTAACATCAGGACCCAGCCTGATCCTAGACGCGAGAATTCGAAGACCAAAAATAATAAAATAATAAAATTAAATTAAATTTGGAAGTCGGGGTGTGACAATTCTCCCCACCACAGACACTTTCTGCCCCCAGAAAGTCACCCAGCTGAACTATGGACCAAACAAGAATCCATGCCCAAATAAAACTTGAAGAAACCACAACATAAGAGAATGGGAGGACATGAGAGGGTTCTCCCCACCACAAGAACTCAACTAGTGTAGAAATTTTAACACTCAAACATACCACCTCGGGAGGGGGGGGGGGGGGCGACGCGGGAACTCCTAACCGATCTAAACTAAGTTCTATAGCACGAGCGAACAACACCTTCACTAAAACCAAGAACTCTCGACTCAGACCAAAGAAAGCCCGAAGATGATATGAAAAATCTCCGAGCAGAACTTAATCCAAGTAGTAAACCCGAGAATAAGTGCAAACCTGGACTCCTCCGCAGGCACTTATATCTCCAAACGAACACCGCCAAACCATGATTAACCCACGCAAGGTCCAGAAATACCTCTAAGAAAAATGCGTGATCCTAAAAACCATAATCAGACAAACGATAATGTTTGGATTACAAACAAACACGTTCATCCCAACCTCATGATGACACAATGAACCTACAACAACACCAAAACTTTAACAGTGGAAGAAAAATAACATAAGGACTTTAAATGTTTCGTTGGAAACACGGAACACAAGACCCGAACTGAGGCATCACACCCCCGACAACTCCTGACTGCACGCGAGCTTCACCCCAAGACCTATGGTTGGGGCTCTGATGGTTGAAGCATCCTCTGCCTCAAAGTCAGGCACCGGAATATTTCAGGTCACAGTGTCTTCCTTAGGCGATGCTTTCTTCAAATCTTCTCGAGATGTTCCAGACACCTGCAATGATGGCATATCCTCGGTGGGGTGTGACATGATTGCTTTGGATGCCCTAAACATCCCCACTGACGGCACACCGTTAGATGGTCCGACGAAACTGGAAGTTAGAGCCACCGCAAAGAACTATTTACAAATAATTTTACCTGACACGCTCTGCTCATCAGATGGGGGACCTTCACGAGCAACTGGATACGGTGGATTTTCAACCGTTTGCGCTTCAGAAACCAACTCACCTAAGAACACCCCATGCACCAAATTCTCAAAAGTGATGCTCCAAAAAAAAGGAGGACTTGCTCCATGATCTATGGACAAAGACCCCTGATGAAGGGAGAAGTCTTCATCCAGTCCTGCGACACTACCCCCAGAGAAAGAGAAAAGATCCTTGAAATTTTCAACATACACTTTCACCATCTGCTGGTCATGTTGAACACACATGAGCTCTTTCATTTTCTTCGTCTTCACCTCCACAAGTATAAACCATTGAACGAAGACGAGTTTAAAGACATACCACATCATCCCAACTTGCAGTGATGGCGGGGTGAACAACTCCTACTCATCCAGAGCTGGAACTTCAAACAGACCCAAAACAACACGCACTCAGATCGCTTCGGGAGTTCCCAATTCCCTGAAGACGCGCTCGACTTCTTCAAGCCACTGCACTGTCTCTAACAGACTCCAATAACCATGAAGGGTAGACAACGTCCGAGAAAGACAAAAAACCGGGCATGACACATGAAAAATCTGGGGACCTTTCTGGGCGGTATTTCTGAACAACATATATAACACCAAGCCGAAACCAAAATCAAGCCAAGGTAATATCATTAAAAGTGCTTTCATCCAAAAACATCCAACTCAAAAACCAACCAAATACCAACAACACACAAAAAATCCCTTTTTTATTTTAGATTTCAAAACCATCTTCTTTGAATGCCAACTTCCAAGTATAATATCCACTTTTCAAACCAAGATCACCTTCCAAAACCATTTTCCTCTTTAAAAGCCCATTTAGAAAACAAGGTCAAGCCTTTAATTTCAAACACACCCAGGTAATCCCATGAACCGTTGCACATGTATTAATCCACTTTTATTCATACGCACCAACACACACTTTCCACGCAACCTCTCACATGTGCAAACGTTCATAAGGAGTATCTATGGTCTCACCCCAAACCATTCTCAACCAATTTCCAAACAAACTCCAATTTTCCAAACCAAAAGCTTTCAGTTTTAAAACCCATTTCATAAATTTAAATTCATTTAAAAGAAATTATTCTCATTTTCAAAAACCCCTTTTCATTTCCAAAAACGCACTTACACCAACCAGAATGAAAACGACACTCAACTTACATCAAACCACTAGAGTGAGGGACTAGCGGTCACACTTAACATGGCGACATGGTAGTGGGTCATGCCCCAAGTAAGCGTCAATAACTAGGAGGAATTCAAACCGTGTACCCGAACTCCACATGGGTCACTACTCCATGTGAGATCACGATGTAACATCGATTTACCTCTGTTGTCATCCCTCAATCCAAAACAAACCAGAACAAAACAAAGACTCAATTTCCAGACAATCCCTGGAGACTCGAGGTGTGGAACAGGCGAGGGTTCATGACGTCCTTCCCGTACCTACCTCTCGAGTCCCGACAATCCTAATCTCCATCTACCAGACATCCAAAATAACAAGAACCTCCTCTGATACCATTTTGTCATGAACCAACCCAGGTCGACCCTGAACCGGTCACCCGAGCCAGCCCATGACATGGCCCGAAGGGCGTTCCCGATCCCCACGGGCTGGCAACTAGTGTCGGGCATCAAAAGTAAACAGGTGGGAATGATTTGGCCCAAAAGAAAAATAAATTAAGCAGTGGAAATAAGGGAAAAAATGAAAAAAAAGAAAGAGCGACCAACAACACCACTAACCTGACCACGACTAAAACTCCACGTGACCCCTTGGGTCACCTTCCAATACCACAACCAACATCGCTCAAGAGAACAACTAAAACTGGAACCTGCAAAACAACTAAAAACAAGAAAACACTATAGGCGTGAGTATTAAAACTCAGTAGGTAGGCCTGACTAATTCTATTCCCAATGTACATACCAATAAATAAAGAATTTATCAATTCAAGGTTTGAACTAAATTATATAAAATATGGTTTCCACACACTTTCATTTTTAAAACAAGTAACAGTGTATTGCCCTTTTTAATTTAGAACGAGTTTAATGTTGAAAGAAACAGGTGCATTGCATTTTTGAAACATTTTGCGAACAATTTAGAGATCCAAACTTTAGTTGTTAGTCAAAAGGATAATCACACACCACACACACTAAGGGAAATGGTAAAAGTGGCACACATGGGTCAGCAACCGAACTCTACCTCTCAATCGTCCGCCACACACAAATAAACACTAAAAGAGACATGGGTCGAACCTAGGAGATCATGAACAATCCAGAACATACTATACATCTGACTCATCCTAAAGGCATGCTCTAACTCGATGACGTCATAACGCCCTACCGCTCGGCATAGCCCTGCATGGCCTAACCGAGGGGCCCAATCCCCATAGCAGCAATAACTCAGTATTCCCCTGCTATGGGGCCACTAGCCAGTGCGTAATCTAAACTAGTGCATCAATCGTTCTCAGAAGATTCACTCACTATGCCAGGTTCCCATGTCAACACATATAATAAAAGAGGGGTGCATCCACAATGTAAATCAATCAGTCACGAAGCACTAACATCACATATACCTCACACAATCAACGCACACCAAAGATCACCCCCGAGTGGGTTTTCCAAAGTAATCTCTTTTATTAAAGTGCCAAACAGGCCTTCAACAATTTTAAATCAAAACTTTATTTCTCGAGAAAACCCAAAACACTTGTTCAGAAGAAATCATTTATCTTTAAAAATAGAAGTACATTTGAAATTCCGTGAATTATGTTTAAAGGCCAAACGAGCATTCTTTCAAAGCTGGGTGTCCGCCCGTCAAGAAAATGTTCCAATTGTTCGGTATAAAATAAACAGATCTTTTCACACTAAATAATCATTTAAAATTTTATTATCTAATATTATTTATCATTTATTAAAATTAACAAAACATCAAGCAATTAATAAATTCTAAATTTAAAGGTGAGTGCAACGGGGGACCTACCTCGACTTGTAGTCCAAACGCAATGGTGTGTCACGCCTCGCACAGACGCACAAACATGCACATGTCAACAACCACAGTATCACTAGGTTACCTCGCAAACGCACTGCAACAAAAGCACAATAACTAAAATTACACAAACACAGACCTAAAACAACCCAAAAGATCCAACAACGCGAAAGAACCACCTTGACACATTTTCAAAACACCACTCGCACCATCGACACTATTTACAAAACCACTTCAAAATTTATTGAACAAATTCAAAGAGAAACCACAGCTTTACATGACCAAAAACATTTCAAAACCACTTTTTATAATTAATGCTCACTTGTAACACGTCGTATCAGAACGTGAAGCACTTGAACCGCTAAATAAACTAATTGCATTAAAAAATAAAAATACACCGCACGACAAAACTCATTTTGAAACCATGCACACACCATTTAATAAAAAACCGTAAACAAAAAGGTCTACCCTTGAAATCAAGCACGCCTCAAAATATTCCCAAAACACAAACCGCACCACATTTTACATCTTGTGAATAGGGTGAAAAAGCTACCAAAACATTTAAACACACACTTAGTGTGCACACTTTAACCAAAACAACACAATTTTCACCAAACAAGGCATAACTACAATCCATGCATACCAAATAAATTGTCCAAGTGTTGCACAGAAATACCTCACATTTATATAAGGTGCGAATTGAAAACAAAAGATGCAACTCAAATTATAAAAGTAAGAGCAAGAGATACCTACTTCAAAACCATGGCGTAACGGAAAACACAAGTCCAAAAACATTTCACGCGAAACATAAAACATTAAATCAATGAAATGAAATTCTAAACCGAAACACCCAACGAGATTGGTAGAACAACAAGAGTGAAATTTAGGTTAGAGGTTATACCGAAGGGAGAAAAAAAATTGTGTCGGCAAGATGCGCGTGATAGGGGAGACGCTGGCAAGTTGCGGGTCGGTTGGAAGAGAGGGGGAAAGCATGAGAGGCCTGCTGGGGGAAAACACCAAAGGCTGACTGGAAGAAGGCTAGAGCCGGCACAGTCAGACGGAGAAGGTAAGTCACTGGAAAGGGGGAGGGGTCTCTTCGGCCAGCAAGGGCCGCACCGAAATTGTACATGAGAGGGGGTTGTGACCGGGATAGGGGATGCGCACCAGGAGGGACGGCTGGAGGCGAGGGTGCGTGGACGGAGGCCGGCCGACCGAGTGGAGGGTTGCGCCGCCAGTCGAGCGGGAGAGGGAGGATGTGCAACCGAGAGAGGGAGGGGCGCCTGTAGTCGAGCAGGAGGGGGAAAACGGGAGGGGGTCGCGCAGCCGAGAGAGGGAGGCCGGATAGGGCACTGCCGGGAGGAGGAGGTGCCGGACGGGGGGGGGGGACACGAACGGGAGGCCGGTTCACAGGGAGGGCCAGCTCGCGCTGGGAAGCGCCGCTGCATAGGGGTGAATAGGGGTGGGGCGACGGATTAGGTTAACGATTAGGTTTTCTTTTGTTTGTCTTTTTTCATTTTATTATATCAATAATAATAATATTAATAATATCAATATTAATAATAATCACAATAAAATACCAGAATAATGATATTAATAATAATAATAAAAATAATAATAATAATAATAATAATAATAATTGCAACATAATACTATTATTATAAACAAACATTTTTTTTAAACATAATACATTTAATTATCAAATTATGAAAACCGGGTACCTGCACGCTCATCCCACGGCCTAAAGAAAATGTGCACGCAGAATGCGCGCCTCAACGTGGTCCGCTTGGACACCCGCACAAGCACCTGGGGTGACCTCACGATCACTGCTAACCACGCAGTGCCCGTGCACGGGTCTAAAACTCACCAAGAATACTAAACGTCAGAAAATTTAACATCAGGACCTAGCCTGATCCTAGACGCGAGAATGCGAAGACCAAAAATAATAAAATAATAAAATTAAATTAAATTTGGAAGTCGGGATGTGATAGCCCACACTGATTATAATAAATATCATTTAATAAAACAATATTATTTCCTCAAAATCCCGACTAGAAAAACTACACGGCGTGTAATCATTAATACACAACGTGTACTTGTTTTTCATTTCCTTTCCAAAATGAAAACTACATGGCATGTAAATTAAATGTACATGGCGTGTATATCTTGTTTTCATTTTATTCTTCCTCCAACATTAAAATGATTTAGGATTCCTTGAATAATTATTAAACCACATACGGGAATAATCTTTATTTTATTTGAGATACTTGGATACACTTAGTGTGTGACCCTCTAGGCCTCTTTCTCATTGGCATTAGGCGGGCTTGCCTAAATTACAAGATTACTGTCTAGTAATGATTCAAGACACCCAATAGAAAGAAGTTGATGCTGTATTGACGTGTCACCTCATACAAACACTTACCATGTAATTTAATCCCTTTGTCCCAATATCTCATCAAGCAGGTTTCATGGCAGTGTCATAAACCTATATGCTTGATCTGTCATTCTTTGACTTCCAGAAATAAACTCGCTGTGACACCTTGTCCATGGAATTTAGGTGATAGTTCCATTTCAATCAAAGGTCCTGAGATATATACTTGTATAAATATAGAAGGGAAAAATCCTTCCTCGACTTATCCGTTAACAACATGTCATTCGTGATGCACCCAACGTACCCTACTTCCCACCAACTGTCTTCGTGATGGTTTTCGTCAGAAAATCTAAGTGTACGAGTCATGACACGAGTTAATGATAATCTTACAGTATAAGGACCATTACACATGCTCATAGATAGAAATATTCGATGACACCAAGACATGCAGAATTACTACTGGCGGGTCTGTTATCATAATCTCCCATCTTGGAGATTACTAAGTGCGAACTCCATGAGAGAGAGTCTCATCTTCTTAAGAGTACTCACACATGATGGTTTGTATATTATGTGTCCTACAATAGTATGTCATCCAACCATAGAACATTATTTAAGAATATTATTATATCATTTCAAGGTTCTCATCATAGTGGGGATCTGCCATGACCTCATTAATGCAACAAATATTCTAGGACATTATTATATTATAGTCATTAAAAACAATGAAAAATATATAATAAGTTTATATTAATGTAATAAAAGTATAAAAAGTTGGTTCTTAGAACACCAACTCTTACAAACTCCTACTTGGACTAGAGCCAACTGCCTACGTTTTTTAGTCTGCTAGACCTCACATAATGATCATGTTTCTGATGAGTCAAGGATTTAGTCAAGGGGCCTGCCATGTTGTCTTCCATGGAAATACTACTCACTGCAACTTCACCTCTCTGAGAAAAATCCCTCAAGAGATGATACTTCCGAAGTATGTGCTTTGTCCGCTGATGTGACCTTGGATCTTTTGCAAGTGCCACTACTGCAGTATTATCACAATAGAGTGTGATAAGATCGTTACTGCTAGTTACTACATCCAGCTATTGGATAAAGCTTTTTATCCATACTGCTTCTTTAGCTACCTCAGAAGCTATGATATACTCAGACTCTGCTATAGAATCTGCGACCACACCTTGCTTTGAGCTCTTCCAGCTCACTGCACCTCCATTCAAATTGAAGATGTATCCAGTCCGCGACTTTATGTCATCTTGATCAGTCTGGAAACTAGCATCTACATGTCCTCTAATGAATAGTTCCTCATCTCCTCCATAAACCAGAAACATATCCTTAGTACGCCTTAGGTACTTAAGGATATTCTTTACTGCCATCCAATGGCGGTCTCTTGGATCAGCTTGATATCTTCCTACTGCACTTAATGCGTAAGCAACATCTAGCCTTGTACATAGCATAACATACATGACTGAACCAATCACAGATGTGTAAGAGATCCTTTCCATTTTCTTTCTTTCCTCATGTGTCTGAGGACACATTTTCTTGGAGAGTTGAATGTCATGTGACACTGGCAACAATCCCCTCTTGGACTGTTCCATACTGAATCTCTTCAGTATCTTTTCAATGTATGTACTTTGACTCAGGCCCAACATTCTCTTGGATCTATCATGATGGATCTTGATCCCAAGAATATATGATTCTTCACCCAAGTCTTTCATAGAGAATCATTTATCCAACCATGCCTTAACTGACTGTAAGAAAGGTACTTCGTTTCCAATTAGTAATATGTCATCAACATATACTATTAGGAAAACGACTGCACTTCCACTAAACATTTTTTAGACAGAAGGCTCACATTCGTTCTTAACAAATCCAAATTCCATTACGGATTCATCAAAATGAATGTTCCATGACCTTGATACTTTCTTTAATCCATAAATGGATTTCTGCAACTTGCATACCTTATTGGCATCCTTTGGAGTCACAAACCCTTCAGGTTGTGTCATGTAGACATCTTCCTGGAGGTTCTCGTTAAGGAACGCTGTTTTGACATCCATTTTCCAAATTTTATAGTCATGGTAAGAAGCAATGGCCAATAGGATTATGATGGATTTTAGCATCGCAACCGGTGAAAAGGTTTCATCATAGTCAATTCCTTGACGCTGTCTAAAAACTTTTGCAACCAGTCATTCTTTATAGGTGCTAACTTGTCCATCCATATCCAGTTTCTTCTTGAATATCCATTTATTACCAACAGGCTTTACATCCAATGGAGGATCTACCAACATCCAGACTTGGTTTTGGTATAAGGAATCTATTTCAGAATTCATGGATTCTTTCCACTTGGCAACGTATGTGCCTTCAACTGCTGCCTTGTGGGTAAGAGGATCATCATTGTCAACCAATAATGAGTCACCATCCTTGGTGACAAGAAAACTATATTGTTCTGGTTCTCTCACCTCTCTCGTGCCCCTACGTAGTTCTTGTGTCTTTGAAATAGATTGTTCTTCCACGGGGCTTTGTGGAATCTGTTCTTGTACCAACTCCTGCGTATCTTGAGCCTCGACTTCATCTAAGTCTATCTCGATCCCACTATATCTTTTGGAGATGTGATCCCTCTCAAGTAATATGGAGTGTCTTGCCACTGTAACCTTTTTATCTAAGGGGTTTTATAGGTAATATCCCCTTGTTTCTTTGGGATATCCTATAAAGGTACACTTTTTTCCTCGGGGTGAAAGTTTGTTACCTGAAGAGGCCTTAACAAATTCTTCGCTACCCCACACATGTAAATTTGATAACATGGCTTTACGTCCACTCCATAACTTATATGGAATACCATTTATTGATTTAGTTGGTACTTGGTTTAGTATGTGTGTTGTTTTTCATGCATATCACCAAAAGGATAATGGAAGACTCGCATGACTCATCATTAATCTCACCATGTCCAATAGGGTGCAGTTCTTCCTTTCACTCACACCATTCCACTGAGGCATGTAAGGAGGAGTGAGTTGATATAGAATCCCAAACTCCCGTAAGAAATAAATGAAGTCCTAATTAAGATATTCTCCTCCTCTATCTGAGAGTATTTTTTTAATCTTCTTACCAATCTGGTTCTCAACTTCATTCTTGTATTCTTTTAACCGATCAAAAGAATCTGTCTTATACCTCATTAAGTAAATATATCCATATCCACTAAAATCATCAGTAAAAGTTATGAAGTATAAGAACCCACCCCTTGCTTCAACTGGAAATGGTAAACATACATCTGTGTGAACTAATTCTAGAAGCTATTTAGCCCTTTCACCTTTCCCACTAAATGGGGCTTTGGTCATTTTTCCTTGCAGACATGCATGACATACACCAAGTGGTTTTAGTTTGAAAGAATCTAAATACCCATTTTGATACAATTTTGTCAAATTTTTCTCATTGAAATGACCTATCCGATGATGCCAAAGTTGGGTGTGGTATGAGTCATGTGAATTAACCTTTTCATCGATTTCCATTACTTGGTTTGTGTAGTCTAACACATAAAGGTCATTATATAAATGTTCCCTACCAAAACAAATGCTATCTTTATAAAAGTAGCAACATTCATTTCCAAACTTGAAGATGAATCCATCAGTATCTAATCTAGATACTGAAATAATGTTTTTGGTTACAGAGGGTACATAATAACATACTTTTAATACCAAGACCATCCCAGTAGGCAATGTGAGGTTGTAGCCTCTGACAGCTACAACAGCGAGTCTGGCTCTGTTGGCTGTTCGCAGATCCACCTCACCTTGGTCAGTCTTTCTAAATCTACTTGGTTCCTATATTTGGATATAGATGTGAGCACCACAAGAATTATATAATAACCAATTGGTATAAATAGATTGATTTCATTCAATAACAAACGCTCCTGAAGCTTCCCCTTGCTTCCTTGGTTGGGTGCAGTTTTTCTTCCAGTAGCCCTTCTTGCCACATGCAAAACAAACAACCTACTATTCTCTTGCCTCCCCTTTGATCTTCCTTTTCTTGGAAGATCTTGAAGAAGCTTTGGGCTTAAATCTCTTCTCCTTCCCTTTCCTTTTATTCACCATAAGGACAGAAGGCTTTTCATGCTTCATATTATTGTCCACCGGGCGAATGAGGATAAGAAGATCAGATAGAGACTTCTCAATGTTGTTCATGTTGAAATTTACAACAAAGTTAGAGAAGATCTGAGGGAGTGATACAAGAATGAGATCGGTACCCAGTTCTTTGGGGAGTTTAAACCCTAGAACCTCCAAGTACTCAATGTATCCAATGAGCTTGACTACATGAGACCCAGGTGGGGAAACCTCTCCAAGCTTGCTCTGAAATAGAGCCTTGGAGATCTCAAACCTTTCCTGTCTTGCTCTCTCCTGGTATAGACCACAGATGTTCTCAATCATTCTATAGGCATCCATGTCTTCATGAGACTTCATGAGATCACTATATATTGATGACAACATCAAACATTGAACATCGAGTGCATCGTTCAAATGTTGATCATAGACCAGGAAATATTCATCACTCGCCCCTTGGGAAGGCGAATTAGGAAGTGAGGACTCCATCATGTAAAACTTTTGGTCATGGCGTAGGATAACCCGAAGGTGCCTAAACCATTCTTGAAAGTTACTTTCGATGAGGATATTGTCTTTATCCAGAATTGACCACAAAGAAAATTTGGTTGAAGAATTTTTCATATTGAATCTACAATTTAAAAGAGAAGATTTATCAGTACCTTTTGATTATATTTTATGAAAAATAATAAATGAATTTATTAATTCTCCCACTATTTTATCATGTCCCAACAACCACTACCATTGAACTTTGGATGCCTAGTTTATTTAACATTCTAGTGGCAAGGTTCCATATTCCCCTTCCCATAACCCCAACAAGGGTTGGTCAATCTATTTAAAGGTATTTAGGTAGGCAGGTTTTTGCCAACTGCGAGCTTACAGTTCCTTGATCTGTTGAGTGGACTCCCCAATCCTGAAATCCTGACATAGATTTCCTCAACACTTGCCTCCATTTTACAACAAGTCTATCAAGGGCTACTCCTCTTGATGTAAAATGTTTAAGTCAACCCGAAACTTTCATAAGAGCTTCCTTTATAAAAGTAAGTGTCCCAACAAGGGTTGGTCAAACACATAGTTTTATTGAGTATTTCCCTTAATAAAGTAAAGAAAGGCTTGTTCTGACTTAATAAGGTATTTGAGGGATTTTAATCCTTTATGTGTAGTTTCGCATTATCACATGCTTGTTAATATTAAGTGATGCTTGATTAAGTGATTAACCATGTTCTGATAATGTTTACACATAGTCCAGTTTTTATTTTATTCGATATTTTCATGCCTATTTATTTCATTAACTCTGTGGTCGTGACAACACATACATAATAAATAAACCATGAAATCAGACAAAAATAAGATGGCATGATCATGAGCTTATATTAGTTAGATTATCTAGTAGTTTTGATAAGATAACCTTGAACTAGGGGAAAACACCTTGAACCTGATGGTTCATGTTTTGTAGATCCCATCTGCCCACCTTTGTATCTTCTTGGGTTGGTTTTGCCTCAGTTTTAGGTTTTGAACCATCTCCTCTGTCTTGTGAGATCCTACATTACATGGGGTTTACATTAAAGAAACCATGGGCATACATGACCTACATTTTATTGGAAGAAGGATCGCAGGCCAACGAATCTAAATTAAATAAATTTAAATGAAACCACACACACACAAAGGGTATTTAGTCTAGCTCATGATCATCTATAGCATGCAACGACATTTACGCATATTTAATATTCAAATTCTTTTAATCATTCTTTTATTCAAGATAAGTTGCACTTGAATTCAATTAATTATGATCTTATAATTAATCAATTCTTTATCTTAAATTCCTTTCTGAATTTCCTTGAGATTCTTCTCATCTATATTCCTTGTACAGGTCTTTGTACATTGGAGGAAACCTGGTGAAATTCCATTTTTGGAAAGTAGACGGTGTGTAGGATATATTACATGGCGTGTATTTGTTTTCACCCTTTATCCAAAGTACACATCGGGGGATTTAGCGTGTTTTCTATACATTAAAAATTTGGAGTACACGGCATGTAGATTAATCTAACACTTCATGTACTTCCATGTTACGTGGTTACCGGCCTGGCAATCTCGTGTATTCGGTACACGACTTATCCTTGTACACGGTTTCACCTGGGCCGGATCAGACTACACAACATGTTGATTCAACATACACATCGTGTATTCCAGTTTCCATGTGCCATTCAGTTTTGGTCAACACAGTGTATTAAAAACTTAGGTATGCTCAATTCACACGGCGTGGTTTGGCAAACCACTACCGGTTCATTGAACCTAAGTACACAACGTGTAGTTTTCACTACATGCCGTGTATTCTTATGTTGTACATACATAATGGGCAGCTCCTCTGGATGAGTTTCTCATTTTTATTTTAATCAAAATTAAAATTAAAAGGTCGTTTCTGTGATGTGAACCAAGAAACAAAGGAGAAATAATAGATCTCATTCATTCAGTTTTATAGAATGATTTATCTTGAATTGAATCAAATATAAATGCGTAAATTATCAAAGAAAATTAAATAACTATAATTAATGTTGTAACCTTCCTCTGATACCACTTGAAGGTCCTGGGCGCAGTGGAAGCTCGTGGGTGGATGTTCCCACTTGGCTTTTTTTCATTAGCAATGATCAATCCGGGATCAATAAGACGATAAATGCCAGACTGCATGGATCTAATCACAGAAATAGAAAAAGAAGAAGAATAGTCCTGAAACCACAAAGGAGGAACATCACAGGTTGATTATAATTAATTTAACTAATTGAAAAAAATACCTTTTATGATGTTCTTTCTTCATTGATATTTCTGATCACATTCCGATGTGATTCGTCTTTGCGTCACATAAGTCAAGTGTAGACTTCCTCTAGTGGCGATCCACACGTGCACCATGTATCTCTAGATGTCACCAAAGGAATCTCTGAGTGCTAGAGTAGAGAATCCTTTGCTTGCGTTGTCCACCTTAGATCACCTTGATCCGGTGGAGGAGGATCTCTCTCAATCTTGATAGCGTTCTTGGAGGAAGGAATTCTTTCGGCCTTGAGATAATTCTCCAGAATTGTTGTGCACAACTATTAGAGAAAAGTGTTGGGGTTGTGAGGATATTTATAATCGAGTTTTAGGTTATAGAGTTATAATAATAAATAAACGCATTACGTATTTTATTTATTTCATTAACTCTTATTGAAAAACCCCATGTTGAATCATTAATTCCTTGACATGTTCCCATGTTGATTATAATAAATATCATTTAATAAAACAATATTATTTCCTCAAAATCCAGACTGAAAAAACTACACGGCATGTAATCATTAATACATGGTGTGTACTTGTTTTTCATTTCCTTTCCAAAATGAAAACTACACGGCGTGTACATTCAATGTACACGACGTGTATATCTTGTTTTTATTTTATTCTTCCTCCAACATTAAAACGATTTAGGCTTCCTTGAATAATTATTAAACCACATACAGGAATGATCTTTATTCTATTTGAGATACTTGGATACACTTAGTGTGTGACCCTCTAGGCCTCTTTCTCATTGGTATTAGGCAAGTTTTCCTAAAGTCTAAGATTACTGTCTAGCAACGGGTAAAATCACCCAAGAGAAAGAAGTTGACGCCACATTGACGTGTCACCTCATACGAATTCTTACAATGTAATTTAATTCCTTTGTCTCAATATCTTATCAATTAGGTTTCATGGCAGTTTCATAAACCTATATGCATGATCCGTCATTCTTTGAATTCAATAAATAAACTTGTCGTGACACCATGACCATGAAATTTGGGCAACAGTTCTATTTCAATCAAAGGGCCTGAGATATATACTTCTATAAATATGGAAAGGACAAATCCTTCCTCGACTTATCCATTAACAACATGTCATTCGTGATGCACCCAACATGCCCTACTTCCCGCCAACTGTCTTCGTGATGATTTTCGTCAGTAAATCTAAAAGCGCGAGTCATGACATGAGTTAATGATAATCTTCTAGTATAAGTACCATTACATACGCTCGTAGATAGTAATGTCTGATGACACCAAGACATGTTGAATTAATACTGGCGAGTCTGTTCTCAAAATCTCTCATCTTGAAGATTACCAAGTGCGAACTCCATGAGAGAGAGAGTCTCGTCTTCTTATGAGTACTCGCACATGACGGTCTGTATACTATGTGTCTTATCATATTATGTCATCCAACCATAGAACTTTATTTAAGAATATTGTTATAGAATTTCAAGGTTCTCATCATATCAGGGATCTGTCATGACCTCATTAATGCAACAAATATTCTAGGACATTATTATATTATATTATGTTCATGCAGAAAATGAAAAATATATAATAAGTGTACATTCATGTAATCAAAGTGTAAACAGTTGGTTCTCATGACACCAACTCTAACAATATTGGGCAGTAAATTCCTTAAATTTTGATTTTAAGAGTGATGGTGAGAGAAGATTTCTTGAGTTGAGTGAGCTTCATGATTAAAAAATCTAGGATATACAAAGAGAGGTCCAATTTTTTTCATGATTCTATCATTCAAAACAGAGAGTTTAAACCTAGACATAAGGTCCTTCAATTTAGTTAAATACTTAAACTATTTCATAGAAAACATAAATCCAAGTGGTTTGGTCCATTTACAGTTTTTAGAGTCTTAAATAATGGTGCTGTTGAGATAGTTGGAGAAGAGAAAAAACCCATGCTGGTTAATGGCCAGAGAGTTAAGCTCTATTTTGATGGATAGAAAAAGGGATTGGCTATCTTCACTATGATGGAAAAATGAATTTCAATAAAGTCTAATAGAAGAATTTAAACTTAGTGCTTCATGGGAGTCAACCCATGGTTCATGCTTTATCTTTATTTTTGTGCCTATTTTGTTTTTGAATAAAGTGTTTATTGCGCTTTTTTGGGAATTTTATGTTGCTGCTTTGTTCTTGGTCTTCTTGTTCCGTAAAGAAGGATGTTATTGTTGTGTCATTGAAGGATCATATTTCCCTCATGTTATCAAATCACAAGCTACTGTGAAAACTTCATTAAGTCAGGGAAGAACTTTCTGTTAATTTATGCATTTAATTTCTGCACCATCATATACTTTAAAAAGTTTATTTGATAAGTCACTGTTACTCTATTCAACGGTATGTCATCGATTTACCATTTCATTTTGAGTCACGATTACACTGCTGGTGGTGAGTCATCTCAATGGTGACTCACTGATAAACTACTAACGGTGAGTCAGTGAGTACTGCTTAAAATTTTTTGCTGCTGTTGGAAAAAAATTATGCTGCGTTTTTTTTGTACTGAAAGTTATTGCTACATATGATTTTTTGATATAAACTTTTACTGCATGTTTTGGAGTTTTCAAAATGTAGTGCTACAATGTGTTTATATTCACTCATTATGTGAACTTAAGTGTTTGTGTGTGGGGGGGGGGATCATACCCACATTTCTATTTGCTTGTTTTTGTGTTAAGGTGTTTATCATGCCTATTTTATATTCTGTTGAAAATTCAATTGAATAAAATTCTCAAACATGCTAACAGCCAATTCACTATATATTTCAATGTTTCACGTGCTCTTTCTTAGAACATAAATTGGAATTTTTTTACTAGATTAAATTGAAAATGTATATGAACCTGTAGTATTAAACTATATTTATTATGGGAAATATTCTTTTTTAGTTTCAATGAGACCCAAGAAACATGTCTTCAATCTACTTTAATGAAAAATATATTTTGAGATATAATTGTTAAAGTGTTTTCTCCACCTTTTAATTCAAATTTGGGGAAAAAGTTGGGCGTTATGTGTGGGGGAGGGGGTCAACTTACCTTGAGCTAATCCGTTCTTAATGGAAGTCCGTCAAATCCCACTTCTCTTTAAACTTTTTGTTAAAAACTGGTTAATGTTTTTTCAAAAACCGTTCACATTTTGATATTTTGTAGGCTTTACATTGTATTTCAAACGAGTCTTTCTTAAGAACAATTACTTTACTGGTAGTTAACAATTGCCTTGAATCTAAAACTTATGAGGATTGATGATTGCTAAGTGATTTTTCTTAGTGAATTTATGAATATTCTGTTTAGGAACTACATTTGAGAGTGGTATAAGATACTTGTTTGTGGAGTTGATATCATAACATTAGGAACTGAAAGTTTGATCCTTTTTCCTAAGGGGATCACCTTTTAATTATAAAAAAATAATCATCATCTTAGTGAGCCAATATAATTTTTTTTCATATAGATATCTTGGAACTGGAGTAAAATGAGAATTTGGGAACCCACAGTGAACCTCCGAGACACTAGGCATTGGGTGCATTTCTGTTAATAAAATACCTCTATACAATATTGAATAAGTGCATATGAACAATGATCAACAAAAGAAACATGGATTGGGAAAAAATAAAATAAAATGCCTAGGGTAAAAAACAAGTTCATCAAGGTGAGGGGAATAATGAACACCAGATGAACAGGGGAAAATTAGATTTGTATGGAATTATTTAAGTTGTTTCAATAAGGTGATTCAAAAAAATATTTTTAATTATTGCTTTTGGAACCTAGGAGAAATTCAAATTACAATTCTTCATTCCAAAAGCTTTTAACCTTTTATCACTCTTGAAATTAGAACTTGGATTTGAATTTTAATAAGTCACTAAGCAGAATTATATATGAGGAAAGACATCCTCAACAATGGATGACTCTTTTATCTCTTGATCACCCAATAGGTATTTGATTTTGGGAAAGATTCCATTTGGACATCTCATTTTATAATCCTTACAGATCCTTGTCCTCTGTTTTTAAAGTGATTGACATGTTACATTTTGATTTGATTAAAAGAACACTTCTGTTTTTCAAAAGATAGTAAATCATGACATTTATTGAGGGAAATCAATGCTAAGTGTGAGGGAATTTGATGTGTCCTAAATTTTACTTAATTTTACACATCTTTTTAATTGATTTTTAATAATTTAATTTATTATCTTTTCACTTTTTGCTGATAAATGAACTTTTTTTAATTTTATATTAAAATCTATTATTTAATCATTTTTTATAATTAATTTATATATTATGACTTTTAACTTATTAGTTTTCTTTTACTTACATTTATGGTTCTTTTGTTTTACTCTTAAGTTCATTTTCGGCTTGCCATTATATTTATATGTAGTTTATTTTTAATAATTAATTAATTAATCAATTGTTTTATATTTAATCAACTTAAATCTTTACTTTATATTTAATCTTTTATGTTTTGTTAAGTTAATTAAACCTTATTAATTCAATTTTAATTTCCTGCATAATTCCAATAACTAATTCAACTCATTTTGATTTATTTCTTTAATTGAATGATTCTGTTTCAATTGTTTTAATCTATCTGCATAATAAATTTTAATTAGTTTTTAATGCAAGTTTAGTTTTAAATTTTTATATATTTTTGTTTTTGAGTTTTATTAATTTTTCAATTAATTTATGTTTTATTTAATTCAAACCTTTACTTGTTTAACTTGTAAATAATTAATTTTAGTTTTTCTTTTAATTAATCTGTCTATTTTATTTTGATTTTATTAATTATATTTAACTTTGAGTTAACTCTTTGTTTTTATTTTTGATGTAGCAAAAATAAGTGACCGCTGAGGTGACCTAACGATGACTCCCTTTGCCATTTTTTTCCTCATTCCACTGAGCTACCATTCCACAATGAACTGCTAACTTAGAGTCACCGTTGTACCCATGTTATGACACCCATGTTTTGTCGCTGGTCAACACTGCTACCCAGCAGGCGGAGCGACCGAGTGGTCATTGTGCTGATGAACGCGGAGGCTTCTTGAGGAAGCCTCGAAACCCCCTCCCCCTGTGCGCCGTGGAGAAGAAGGGGGAGGGGGAGAAAAAAATTAATTAAATAAAAATAATAGTAAATTAAATTGAATAATTTTTTTAATTAACTATAATTTAATAAATAAAAAAATAAATATAATATAACAATAATAAAACTTAATAGATAATAATAACAATAAGAATTAAAATAAAATTAAAATTAATATTTATGAAATTTATTATTAAAATAAATTAATCAAACTAAATAATATAAAATATTAATCTCAATACTTTAAAACGTTATGATAATAAATTAATTAACTTAACAAACAATTTAATTATTATAATTTATCCAATCAAATAAATTAAATAACTTTTAAGTTTCTAATAAATATAATAATATGAAATCATAAAAATGTCAGCTTTAGTTACTTAATAAATTAATAACTATTTTTAGATTAAATTAATTGATAATAATTAATAAATTTTAATAAAACTTGTAAATTAATTAACATTATAGATTGTTAAATTAGTTAATTAAATAAGTTTTTGTTTTAAACCTCATGATGTCTAATTACATTTTATTTGGCTGTTGTTTGCAGATTCATTCCAGAGCCCAAATGTCGTCTGAATTCAACTCAAACAAACCGCCAGTAGGTCTATTGAGTTGGTTACATGGGAGTTTCTAAAGATACGTGTGTGGGAGTGAAAAAAATGCATGTATGTGGTGACTCTGTGAGAGATAAGTTAAGTCGGTGAAGATTGTTGGTGAAAAGAAGAGAATGACAACAGATTATTTAAAAAGAAAATAGGAGGTAGCAACAGAATTATCGATCATTCACATTTGACACTTCTGATTCCGATGAGATGAGTAGAGCAGATCCAGGATCAGGAAGACCTGGAGAACTTCTTCTTGGAGACCCATGGACCACCAGAGTAGCTTTTCAAGTTTAGAGAGGGAGATCTCTTCTCTGTTATTTTTCAATTTCCTTCCTTTGTAATCGAATTTTATTAATGTTGGTAATCAATATGATTGTAGGATAAAAATTTTAGCTCGGGAATTTTAAAACTTACTAGTTTATCTTTTACATTTCTTCACATGCTTTTATTTTTAGGAAATTAGAATCAGTTGGCAAGACTTATTCTGATTCTCATATTAATTGTCCACACTTCAATGTTTCAAATTCAAAACTTCAAGATCAATATGTGAGATTGATCTTGAATGTATTTATCAAAACATTAATGTCATTAATGTTGAAATGTTATGGTGAGTTAAATTCCAATTGTTTTCTTTATAAAATTATTTAGCAGTTCGATTTATTTTTTGAGTGGTGAACTCCAAGTCTCAATCTTTTGTATCTCCTAGCGAGGGAGATTCTTCAAATTTTCTTTGAGGTGTGATTCAGTAAAAAGTAGTGAAGAAAATTTTCTTTTTAACCAGTAGTATAGAATTCCTGAGTGTTTATCTGGATCTTTTGCTTCTAAGTTCTTAACACTGTGTCTTAGTTCACTTCTATTCTATTAGTCATCATAGATTACTTTAAAACCTAGTTCTCTTTAGTAAAAGAATTCATTCAGCGTCTCATTACTACCTTATAAAAAAATATATAAAAAAATAAAAAGAAGAAAAATTAAAAATAAATTCTCCCCACTGATGACAACAATGAGGTTGTTTTGAAAATAAAATTTGGTCACCAACCTTCCCTGTGAGTTTGACCCTACAAACCACTATATAGTAGTAAGTAGGAAAAAATAAATTTTTTAAATTTTGACTCATTTTCAATGACGAGCGTGTCAAAATCTATGGGATATTATGATTCTAGAGATGAAATCCTTAGATGTGATTCTTGGTATGGGATACTTTTATAATTTTTGAGCTCACATTTATTATTTTGAGAGAGGAGTGCCATTTTATTCTATAAAGGGAGAGTTCTAAGTGATGACCATAGAATATAAAATGGGATCTAGTAGAGGTTGTCATGGCTTGAGTCAACTTAGGATGATCACAGAGTAGATGGTATTCTTGACTCTCTCAGTGGGATAAGTGGTGACCACCTCATATTTTCCTCCCATATTAGATATTTATCAGGATGTCTTTCCAGAATACATTATAAGACATACCCATGATAGAGAATTTGAATTCTAGATTGATTATGTGATTGGTGAAAAACTAATTTTTTATACTCTCTTATCATATGGAGATATCATATATAATGGGGATTAAGCTAAAACTCATAGACTTGGAGTGGAAGGTCATTATTAGGAGGAGTACCTCACTGTGGGTACACCTATTTTGTTCTCCAAGAAGACAGATGGTAGTCTTTGACTATGAATTAATTATCAGAATCTGAACCAGATGATGGTGAATAACATATATACTTTACCTAGGATTGATGATCTTTTCAACTAGTTATGGGGATCCTGGTGGTTCTCCAATATTGATCTTTGATTGGGTTATCACCAGCTATAGGTTATAGAGGTTGACATCCCAAAGACAAAATTTCATAGGAGGTATAGGTTTTATGAATATACTGTGATTCCCTTTGGTTTGATGAACGCATCAGTGGTGTTAATGGACCTCATAAACAAGGTCTTTCACCCTTATCTGGACTCATTCATCATGGTGTTCATTGATGACATCCACATACACACACCAACCCCAGAGAAGCATGCCAAACATCTTGAGATAGTCCTATGTATGCTTCAAGCACATTTTATTTATACAATGCTATCAAAGTGTAATTTTTGAATATACGAGGTGAGGTTTTGGGGCATGTGGTGTCTGAGAAAGGTATATTCAATGATCTGATGAAAGTGGTGGCAGTGAAGTCCTATACATGTCCCTAGAACATGTTCATGATTAGGATATTTCTAGGTTTATCTGGAAACTACTGAAATTTTATTTAGGACATGTTCCATCTATCAACACCTATAAAACAAATGAAGAAGATGGGAGTGAAGTTCCAGTGGTCAGACCAATGTGAAGGGGAATTTCTTATGCTAATGATGAGGTTGAATAAAGCTCCAGTGATGATCCTTCCTAATCTAGGAGTTGGATATGCTATATCTTTTGATGGATTAGGCATTGGTTTGGGAGATGTACTAATGTAGAGAGATCAAGTAGTATCTTATGGGTTATGTTAGTTATGACTTATGAGTGGAACTATCCTACTCATGAATTGGTGCTAGTAGTTATGGTTCATGCTTTGATGTAATGGAGATACTATCTATTCAATGAGGGGTTTATTGTCTAAAATGACAATAAGATCATCTGTTACATATTTAAATAGTGAGAACTGAATATGAGGAAATGATTCTAGGTAAAGTACCTATAGAAATTTGAAATCAAGATAGATTATGTCATAGGTTAGGGTAATTTCATTTCAGATGCTCTTAGTTATCATATAAAGGTGGAGTGTGTGGTGAGAGGACTTCTGAGGTGAAGTGAAACTTGATGACCTTGTTTTCTAGGTAGATGATGGATGCTTTATAGGATTAGGGATCAATGAATTGTGTCCTATTGATAATCCAATATTATCTTGTAAACCTATGGAAGGATAGTTAATAATCCAACCCTGAAGGTTCTGTGATGTTGGAATGACTTGAAAGTGTCAACTCATTACCTAGATGTTTGTTTAACGATGATTATCTAATTTTCATACATGGGAGAGTTGTAGTCCCTGCATCTATCAGGGAATATCTGATATGATACATCCAAACATCTAGATAAGTGGTACATCATGAAATGACAAAGATGAACCATCATTTTTTGAGACATGTCTGGTGGATAGGTATGAAGAGAGACATAACTAGTTTTGTCTCTCGATGTCTTACCTCCCAAAGGATAAAAGGGGGAGAATACACATTATGGTGCTTTACTATAGCCACTTATTATTTAATTATGGAAGTGGGAAGATGTCATGATAAACATTGTGACATGGTTTCCCATGAACCCAATGATTCATGATTCTATATGGGTTATTATTGATCGGTTGATGAAGGTTCCTACTTTATACCAATATGTGAGACTCGCTCAGTTGATGAGCTGAGAATGTTTCAATTTTGTGAGACCATATACCTACATGGAGTTCCATGAGCACTGTTTATAATATATATTTAAATTTTACATTGTAGTTTCAATAGGGATTTGATAAGTCCATAGGTACTTAGTCAAGATTGGCTACAAACTACCATCTCCAGATATAGAGACAATCAGATCTAACAATCCATATATTAGAGGATATGATTTCATCTTGAATTTTAGAATTTGGTGGACCATTGGTTGATCGTTTGTCCTTGGTTGAGTTTTCATACAATAACTATTAACAAGCTTCAATTCAGATGGAACCTTTTGAGTATCTTTACAGGAGGCCTTTTATTTCACCACTTCTTGAGTGTGAGTCTTGTGAGGAAATGATTATGGGGATCAATTTAGTTTAAGATACCTTTGGTAGGGTATAGGATATTCATAAGATGTTGAAAATAGCCACGAGTAGGAAAATAACTTTTATTGACTATAGGAGTAGGCCTATAGAATTTTTTATATACAAAAGAGTTTTCTTGAGAGTGACTCCTTGGTTAGGAAACCAATGTATGAGGAAGCAAGGAAATATATCCCTATGCTATGTTTGACACATTGAGATCAAAGAGTGGATTGTGATAGTGGTGTACCATCAAGATATGCCTTCACACTATTGAGTTACACATGATGTGTTTCATGTGTCTCAGCTCTGGAGGTACATTCTTGATCCCACATATGTCATATATAGTGAGGATGTTGAGATAGACCCTAATGAATCATACAAGGATCTCAAGGTGAATATTGTAGACATACATGATAATTCCCTTTGAGGTAAGTCGTTACCACTTATCTTGATGTTATGGTGACATGGGTGAATCAAAAAAGAAACATTAGAGTGGGAGACTGATGTTCTATACAAGTGTCTTGAGTTATTTTAATAGGACCTATAAAGACACTTATTGATAATAAGAAGTCATTATAGGGGGAGATTTTAAAAGCTTCAATTTTTTTACTTAATATAAAGCCTTGTTCCAATTTTCTCTTTATTGTTTTAATTTTTAGCCATGTTTTGATGAATTCTTGAGACCTTAGAGATAATTATGAGTTGTTTATAATAGATTTAGACATATTAAACTCCAAAAATTATTGGTCAATCCATTTTTCCTAGCTATTGTGATGGAAAAAAACGGTCAATCATTCCTAACCACAATGTGTTCCATGTCATTTCAGCTATGAGATCATGAACACCACAACTTGTACCACCCTAATGTATATGCCATTTTAGTGTTAGTTTTTCATGAAATGTTCAATTTAATGAAATTGACCTTTTATATTCATTTTTATTATATGGAAAATTATTGGGATCATCAATAGGGGGACTTAATTCAAAAAATTAACTTGATTAAAAACCATATTAATCATTCTATATCCTTTGATTCATGAATTTGACTCTTTCAGATTATTTTTTTTGGAAAAACCTAAATCCTTTTATTGTTGGAATTTTTGTTCAAATTAGATGGATTCATACAATTTTTGGATTCCTTTTTACATCTCCTTGACCGATAAAAGGCCTTGAATTTATCTCTTACAATGTTTCATCCAAATTTATCATTTTTTATTATGTTCTTCTAGTTTCCCAAATTTTATCTAATATGGATGAATCTCCCACTTTCTTCTTTATTCAACATTATTTTGATGTTTCTATAAAATAGACATTGATAATTGGAGACATCTAGTTAGGTAATTCAAATATTTTTGAATCAATGATGTTCTTGGAAATCAATTACCTTTTTAAAGGTTGGAGGTGTTCTTTACAACTAATGGAATTCAGGACAGTCAATGACAATCTTAACAACTGGTGTCATTCTTGAGGGTCAGTGAAATTCCTGACATTAAGTGGAATTATATGACAATAGTATCATTATATTTGAGACATCCTCTCTAGTATCTACCCATGGTATATAGTTCCTTTTTTCATAAATCGGGCTCAAACTCTAACATTGTTAGTAGTATTCATTGGGTAAGTGTGGATTTAACACTTGGATTGTTCTTATTAACCATATTCAATAACACTTTTCATGTTTGTTGGAACCAGTTATAGAAATACTTGGTGTGTGATCTTGTACAGGCTGGTCTGTGAACATGGTGTGGTAGAAGCCACCCTTGTCGACTTAGGACATTGATGTTGAAAACCTTGGGTTAAGAAGTTACTTACCATTTAGGAGTTATGTAGGGTGATTGATTCCACTAATATTAGTATCATATTTAATGATTTTATTATTTATTCCTATGTTTAACATTATTTTTTGTAACTTTTGAGGTTTCCAACATTTTCCACCAAAGATCTTTTTTGAATTTTTTTTTAATTTTTTATTAGTCCCTACTATTTGGGTCTCTCATATACAGATGTTTCCATGTCATGATTTTTTTCAAGGTTTGTATTATACCATTAATGGTGATTGATTTTGGGTATGTGTGTTTCCATGATACCCATATACGATCCTTGTTTCCATGATAATGTCTATAGTATCTATTTTCTAAGCTTTATATTTATTCACATGTTATTATTTGATGATTTTAGATTTCTCATGATTCCTTTATAATCTTGTGATTTTTCACTCTACCTTATTATCTATTATCTATCCTTTATCTGTTTGTTTTTATAAATCATAGGTGAATATCATGATAATATTACCTCTTAGAGGGGGAGTTCACATGACATACGATAATGGAGATGGTGAACCTTTATATAGGGTGAGATCATGAAAGAACTGTGGCCTGTATAGAACACAATACCCTAAAGATACTAAAAAAAACTACATGACTTTATTCCTTATGGAAACTAAGTAATGTGTCAAAACACAATGCCTTGAAAATTCCAATTACATGTTCACTAGCTATCATTATGGTCTAGTCGTGACTCGGTTCCTTGAGGATACCAAGTAGCATGTTCAATAACATTTTGTCTAGTTCCTGATCTTGTCCAATGACCATGATTATTATTATAAAATGGTGAAAAAGTAGGTATGGTTTGGGAGTTTTTGGAAACTTGGTCTGTGCACAACCGCTCGGTACTTCATTGTGTATTTTTGTACTTGTTTTTACAATTTTTATTTATTATTGAATACACCTATTAAAATTGTTTTCATTTTCCACAGATGCATTGATGGTGTAATTATTAGTTTATTACTCATACCTTTTATGGTAATCCTTATTCATGTTAAAATTTTATGTACATGTATATGTGTAAGGGAAAGGGGCTATGGACGATGGTTGAGCATAGCATCATGGAGCTAACATCGATACTGGGACAGACACCAGAGTATTTGTTGGTTTTATTTATTTATTACCTACCAAACTTATAATTTAGTTTAACTTTACACATTGGGATAACATTCATTTAATATATTTCTAGTATACCATCCACATAGTTTTTTCATGTTTACACTGAATATTGTTACTTTACTATATATTTTTATAATATCTGTAAAAGAATTAATACTGAGGGTATAATCTCCCTACTAACGAACATAGACCCTCAATACTAGTTGGAATCCTCCTATTTATAGGGAGGAATGCATGAGGTTATGTGACATAATGGATTGTACTGGGTTATTTTATTTTTATAATTGGCTTTGAAAGTAATATCATGATGTCTAATATCAAGATGTATTTTCTTCTGGCATGGAATTAACTATCAAATATTTTCCATTTCTTTAATAAGAAACAAATTTTTTTTATCCATGGAATTTATTTATTTACATTTTTATGAATATATATATTATAATTTCATTTTATTATTGCATTATTTTGATTATATATTCTTGTCATATTATTTATGATCATCTTATTCTCACTTATGATCATTGATTTTTGTTGTTTTTGTTTACTCTCACTGAGTATTTGAGCTCAATAATTCCTATGATTCCATTTCTATATGGTTAGAAAGATATATGTCACACATGATATTCCTTTAAAAATAGCCTATGTATATTATTTTTGGGAGATTTTGAAGACTTCCTATGAATTTAGCAATTAGCTAAATAGTGGAAAAACAACCAATAGTTGATAATGATATGGTCTTTATTATTTTATGATTTTTTATATTACTCTGAATATCTAAACATAAAATATCTTGGGAATGTATTGTTAAGAAATATTTATTATAATTAATTTATTTACCACATGATTATGTCTTGGTTTCCATACTGATATAGTGATAATATGTCTTCCATTCCCGTTACGCTAGTTTCTGTATGCCAAAATAACCTTGTCATCCCTCAAATCATGAAATCATTGGTATGAATTATGTTGGGCGGAGAAAAGAAGTAAGTTATGGCAAGAGGGGGGGGGGGTGAATTGCCTTTTAAAAAATGATTAACAATCTAAAATCAAAGTAAAAGTGCAGCAGAAATAAAAGAGGCAAGACACGAAATTGATAACGGAGTTCGGCTTAAACCCAAGCCTACGTCTCCACTCCCAACTCAACCGTTGAGAGATTTACTACCACTTGCTTTTTAATGGTTTTAGCAAGAAACCCACTAGACTTTAAGGTTAGTCTAGAACCTATTACAGCTTGCTTTTATTGGTTGATCAAGAACCCACTAGCCTTCTTACAGGTGAAGGCTAGCTCACCTATGTCTCAAGCCTTTTAAAGGAAAGGCTTGACCAACCTCTTCACACCTCAAAGGTGATGTGAAAACCCAAAAGAATGGAGGATGAGAGAAATGGGAGTTTGTAGGCACAAACTCAATTTAAAGCTCAAAAATGGTAAATAATGAAAAATCGTAATGAGGAGAAGCCTTGGGCGCCAATGGATTGATGGAGCTGATGAATTGCGCTCCCAAGATTTTTGGTGGTGCTCCTTGGATGTGGAAGTGTGTTGGAGCAAGTGGGGTTCCCTTGGAGCAATCCGCCAGAGGTTCGCCAAATGATCAAAAATATGTCCCGTGAGCTTCCTTGGCTTGGTTATGGTTCCGGTATTGATCCGAGGCTTCCTAGTCCTTTATTTATAGAGGGGGAACCCTCATATGGCCTTTGGAGGTCTTCGGAGCCGTTGGAAAAGGCTTCAGAGCCGTTGGGAGGCAAGTGGACCAGCCTGGTCAAAGGATCAACGACTAGTTTGACTGCCTCCACCGGCTGACCGGTACAGGGCCACCGGTTGGCCGGTGCCTTGGAGATGGGTGGATGCTTCTGTCCAGGCGCCACCGGCTGACCGGTGAGGAGACCACCGGTTGGCCGGTGGCAAGACAGTAGCTTGCCATTCTGTCTGGGCTCCACCGGCTGGCCGGTGCCGTGGCCACCGGTTGGCCGGTGCTCTGGACAGTGGGGGGGTCTTTCTGTCAAGGGCCCACCGGCTGGCCGGTGCTGATCCACCGGTTGGCCGGTGCACATGGAAACAATGCACTTTGCTCCTTTCTTGGCTTCAGCTTGCTTGGCCCAATTCCTTGGTAACCTGAAATGATTCCTATCATCCAAAAACACTTGAAAGAGGATTAGATAAATAAGTGAGTGATTGTGATCATGAAAATCAAACCACGAGGGGTACGAGAGGTACAACAATCTCCCCCTATTTTGATGATCACAATCACCAAAACAATCAATGTAAAATACTAAAATGAGAGGCATGCTTTAAAAGATTTTCCCCCCAATCAACCAAGAATTTCTCCCCCTTTGTGATTATCAAAATAGCACGGGGCATAAAACTTGATTGAGGGAGATTTGAAAAACAAGATAGAGATTTTAAACCAATTGAAATTTTGGAAATTCGAATTGAAAGTTTTGAATCAAAAATTGAATAACAGTTTGAATTGAAAGGTTGAAATGAAAATATTTGAATAACAGTTTGAATTGAAAGTTTTGAATGAAAAGATTTGAATAACAGTTTGAATTGAAAGTTTTAAATGAAAATATTTGAATAACAGTTTGAATTGAAAGTTTTAAATGAAAATATTTGAATAACAGTTTGAATGGAAAGTTTGAATCGAAAATTTTGAAATTGAAATCAAAAGGGCTTAAACGATCCTAACTCCCCCTAAATAAAAAACAACAAAACTCCGGGGAGAGGATTATCAAACCGAGACAAATTTTGGCCCGGAGAGACTCGCTAGAAGGGATTTTTCAATCCATACTTGTCTAGTGGCGGGTGTTCTCCTATAAAATTCATCATTGAAAGAAATGGTTTTGGGCCTACCATACCGGGTGTTTTTGCAATTGCACTCATAAATTAAGTGCCCGGGTTTTTTACAATAATTTCAAAATTTAAATTGGGAGCTCCCCCTTACAAAAATAGTGGGTTCATGGGAAGAGGAAGCTTGCTTGGAATAGCCAAGCCCTTGGGTGGTTCTAGATACACGTTGGGAACCTAGTAGTTTGGTCAGATTTTGTTCCCCTTGGGTGAACTTGGCTAGAGATTCCTTTAAATCTTTGATTGTTGATTCCATGGAATCAACATCGGGAAGGTTTTGGATTTTGAGGGTCAACTCTTCCTTCTCTTTGAGAAGTTGTTCTTTTTCGGAAGAGAGTTTTTTGAAATTATTTTTTAAAGCAACAAATTTGGAAGAAAGTTCATGAAAACCTTCCTCCAATTGATCTCTTGCATGTTGGAGATCCTCATAAGACATGTGATTGAATGAATTGGAAGAACATGAGGATGAGGAGTCGGAAGATGTTACCTCATGAAATGCCATTAGGCATTTGTTACCGTTGTCACTCGAGGAGGAGGAGGAGGATGATGTGGAGCTATCACTCCATGTGGCCTTGAATGCCTTCTTCTTTTCCTTTTGCTTGGCCTTTTTCTTGTTGAGTGGGAAATCGGGCTTGTAATGGCCTTTCTTGCCACACCCATAGCATGTTACCTCGGGCTCGGATTTTTCGTCGTGTTTTTCCTTTCGAGCCTTGCGGGATTTCTTCTTTTTGTGCTTCTTCATGAACTTGTGCATTTTGCGGGCAAGATTCTCCATTTCGGAATCGCCGCTTGAAGTGGAAGATGATGAGGAGGAGGAGCTTTCTTCTTGTTTAACTTTGAAGGTGATGTTCTTTGGAGTTTTGATCGGTTTGCCTTCCTTTTCATCTTGCCTCCTCATGGTGATCTCATAAGTCATGAGGGATCCGATGAGCTCTTCGACCGGCATGTTCTTTATGTCCTTTGCTTCTTGGATTGCCGTTACCTTTGGAGCCCATGAGCTTGGTAGGATCCATAGGATCTTCTTGACCATCGTCTCTGCAGAAACATCATCACCAAGGGACTTTCTCCCATTGCAAACATCAGTAAAACGTGTAAACATTTCAGTTATAGATTCGGATGGATGCATGGTAAAAGACTCAAAATCTTGACGAAACATATCCAATCGAGTATCCTTGGCTTTGTTGGTCCCCTCATGGGTAACCTCCAATAGTTTCCAGATTTCATGTGATGAGGTGCATGTGGAAACTCGATTGAATTCATTACGATCAAGGCCGCAATGTAGAGCGTTCATGGCTTTTCCATCAAGCTCGAAATTTTTAATATCGGCTTGGGTCCATTTCGATTCATCGGGAGTAGATAAAGAATAACCATGCATGACAATTTTATAAATGGGATAGCCTATACTTCTAAGAAATGTGGTCATGCGGGTTTTCCAATAATTATAGTCAGTTCCATCAAAAAATGGAGCACGACCCAAAGAATAGCCTTCGGGGGTGAAAGAGGTTGATGCCATCACAATGGATCTTGAATTTGAAACCGGTGAAGGTATTACTCAAATTTCCCCTCTGATACCAATTGTTGGGCGGAGAAAAGAAGGAAGTGATAGTAAGAGGGGGGGTGAATTGCCTTTTAAAAAATGATTAACAATTTAAAATCAAAGTAAAAGTGCAGCGGAAATAAAAGAGGCAAGACACGCAATTGATAACGGAGTTCGGCTTAAACCCAAGCCTACGTCTCTGCTCCCAACTCAACCGTTGAGAGATTTACTACCACTTTCTTTTTAATGGTTTTAGCAAGAAACCCACTAGACTTTAAGGTTAGTCTAGCACCTATTACAGCTTGCTTTTATTGGTTGAGCAAGAACCCACTAGCCTTCTTACAGGTGAAGGCTAGCTCACCAATGTCTCAAGCCTTTTAAAGGAAAGGCTTGACCAACCTCTTTACACCTCAAAGGTGATGTGAAAACCCAAAAGAATGGAGGATGAGAGAAATGGGAGTTTGTAGGCACAAACTCAATTTAAAGCTCAAAAATGGTAAATAATGAAAAACCGTAATGAGGAGAAGCCTTGGGTGCCAATGGATTGATGGAGCTGATGAAGGGCGCTCCCAAGCTTCTTTGGTGGTGCTCCTTGGATGTGGAAGTGTGTTGGAGCAAGTGGGGTTCCCTTGGAGCAATCCTCCGGAGGTTCGCCAAATGATAAAAAATATGTCCCGTGAGCTTCCTTGGCTTGGTTATGGTTCCGGTATTGATCCGGGGCTTCCTAGTCCTTTATTTATAGAGGGGGAACCCTCATATGGCCTTTGGAGGTCTTCGGAGCCATTGGAAAAGGCTTCGGAGCCGTTGGGAGGCAAGTGGACCAGCCTGGTCAAAGGCCCAACGGCTAGTTTGACTGCCTCCACCGGCTGACCGGTATAGGGCCACTGGTTGGCCGGTGCCTTGGAGATGGTTGGATGCTTCTGTCCAGGCGCCACCGGCTGACCGGTGAGGAGACCACCGGTTGGCCGGTGGCAAGACAGTAGCTTTCCATTCTGTCTGGGCTCCACCGGCTGGCCGGTGCTGTGGCCACCGGTTGGCCGGTGCTCTGGATAGTGGGGGGGTCTTTCTGTCAAGGGCCCACCGGCTGGCCGGTGCTGATCCACCGGTTGGCCGGTGCACATGGAAACAGTGCACTTTGCTCCTTTCTTGGCTTCAGCTTGCTTGGCCCAATTCCTTGGTAACCTGAAATGATTCCTATCATCCAAAAACACTTGAAAGAGGATTAGATAAATAAGTGAGTGATTGTGATCATGAAAATCAAACCACGAGGGGTACGAGAGGTACAAAAAATTACTCTTGAAATATTGGTGATAACTGTTACTGATGTTAGAAAAATGATAACCTATCTAATAATTTTTGAAAACATGGAAAATTTTATTTGACATTGAGGGAGAGGATTTTGAAGGCACATGAGACTCATATTAATTTTTTTGGGAACAAATGATATTATTTATAAAATAAGCATGATCTTCATGTTTTCCAAACCATGGTGTTGACCACTAAGCATGATATTGAGGGTATACAACATAATAATATATTCTTGTCCTGATGTGATGTCAATTGGAACATTCAAGATCATATTATTGATGGAGGAAGCTAGGATAATATGATATAATGGGAAACAATGGATTGTTTGATTTAGATTCAAACATAAATTCATACTACACCCGACATGGTTAGGTGAATTGGGACATTTGATTACAATAGATTTATGAAAAAAAATTATAGATTAGTTTTTAATCAAATTGTAAAAATATAGTTTCATTTTTGAGTTAATTGATATGGATTATTATCATATTATATTGGGGAAAAATGAAAATTTTAGGTTGTTTATTTCAACAAGGATTGTGACAACATCATGGAGTTCACCAAGGATAATGTCTCTTATAATTTATCCCCTTTTAGAGGGCACAAAAATCAATTTTATATATAAAATAAATAATATCCTTATTTATTTCTAATGATGTCTAGAAATAGGTGATTATATCTAATTTGTTTCTTGATATAGTAGCTTGATTAATTTTGAAGAACCCAAATCACATTCTACCACACCTAAAAAAGCTTCATGATGAGTTCCAAAGCATTTTTTCATAGGAGATACCAAATGGTATTCCTTTGAATAGTTCTTGGGGTATATCATCCAAAATTATCTTATTTTCAGATGAAATCAATTGAGTATGAGATCCTTTATGATCAGGTGAAATAACTATTCAATTAAAGTTATGTGCATGAAAGAACTTTTCCATGTCTTATTCTCACTATGCTAGTACCAAACAAGGATGGATGATAGATAATATTCATATATAATCTAGTTTTCATCAAGATCACATTCAATTATTTATTTACTATTATATATGTTATAACATAACGTTCTATTGAGCACCCTGGGGGGGGGGGGGTGGTGGTGGATTACATCAATTTAAAATTTAATTTTTTCTCATATTTAGGTGGATATCTTCTTCACATCGGCAAAGACACCATGAATCTATCTCATTGATCACACACAAAAATAACCAAATATATTAAAATAAAAATTCACCAATACATTGATTTTAATTGGTTCAACGACATTGGGATATATCCAAGGTGAAAATATCAATGTAGGGATCATATTATAAATGTTCACTATTTCACTTGTTTATGATTAATATATTTTGTATAAGCTCACTACTCATACAAAATCCAAAACCACTTCATTTATTATGCTCATTGATTTATTAGAGGGTTAAAAAAGGAAATATGTAAATGTAGATCAGACTCACTATGATATCAATATATGATATAACACCAAATAGAAATGGGTGTTCTCTTTGATTTTTTTCTTCACTTCATGATATTTAATGATATGCACAATAACACTTTACATCTAAAAATGGTCATCAAAAGATTCTAGTCCAATCAAACTTCACTTTATAATTATACATATTCAATAAATTTCCAACTGTTTCACGCTCCTTTTTCTTCTTCTTGATTATCAATATCATTCATTCTCTATGCTACTTCTCTTCTGTAAAACTGATTAAAATATATCCATAGAATTATGAATTTAAAAATCCAATTTCAAACATAAATTAATATCCTACATCATCCACTTTAAACCCATCCATTGGATCTTATTACAGTAGATCTCCAATATTTCTTTCCATTAATCAAGTTTGGATTGGATCTATCACCACAATGAAATTGAAGAAGTTTCATATCATGAATCTAGACATAACCTATAATTATTAAAACACAACAACATTTCCTCTATTGAAAGTGCTCATTTTTTGTTATATAAAATATAAATCATGATATTATAATACAATTACCATGGTATATCACTTCCTCAGGACAAAAAATCCATAAAAATGGTTTGGATCATTCACATCTACCCATTTTTCTTTATCCCTAGGGAAATTGATATTTAAAACCCATTCTTCCATGAAATTGTGCTCCTATATTTAAATATTTTGATTGCTAGATAAACACAATTTTTTTGAAAATAAAGGAATCCTACACATTATTGATAGACTATTACATATCATATATTGTGTAAATAATTTTTAAATATTCCAAATGCATAATAGAGCCACCATGTATTTGACCAGGAGGTGTACGATCCTCTCCATTTTCTGTAGAAAAACTTCTTAACTGAAATTCCTTTTACTAAAAAATGGAATAAACCATATCAATATTTTAATACTGTCTTTAAAAAAAGATTTTTCATAACACCAAATGAAATGGTATATATCTCATTTTAACATATATAGGTATTCCATGACACTCAATAATTAAACTTATTTAAAATACCATAAAACATGGAATGAATAAGATGAAAATTTCATTCTAAAATTGTTTTAATTTTTAATGGTGTCTAAAATTCGAACAACTTATCCTCTCTATCAATATTCAGATCCATCATGACCTATCCAGTGTCATAATGATGTGGTGAATGGCATGGTGAAATATTCCTTCAACAACTTCTCACTAATATTCCACAACTTCACACAACATCAAATATAAAACACCCTATTAAAATGGTATACTTCCACTTCAAATTTACATTCAATTAAAAAAAATCCATTTAAAACCTAAAATTAAAATAATATAACTTTATGATATAAATAATATGATATAAGAAGATACTATATTTACAAAGATAGACATTTTTAGTGACTAACACAAGATTTGAATTCAATTAGGAGATGAGTATAAGATATATTTTGTAAGAACCTGAATCTTCGTTTGAGGTACGTTTTTCCTTTTTCTGGAGTTTTTAATAAAAATGGAGTTTCTGGAAAATTTCGAAGTACACGCCGTGTACTTTCTGAGTACACGCCATGTACTCTTCTCCGGCTCGAAGCTGTGTGCTGGCCGTGCCCGGGCCTTCTTTTTTTTCACTAATCTGACCGGGGTCGCACCTAATCACCATGGATGTCTTCTTCTAGGTCTGGTTCGTCCAAGAGCGACCCGTACGACCAAATCTTCCCCGAGATCCCACCTCTCCGTCCATTCTCCGATTCAAGCACAGTCGATTGCTTTGGAAGCGCATCGGTGAGTTCTTCCTTCTGCTTGAACCTTGTTTTCCAATTCTCCCTCTTTCTCAAGTGATCTAAGGTTGAACGTTTTGTGCATTTTATCAGATCTATGACGCTCTAGGGAGAATCACCCATCGTGGTTCAATTATATCAATATCCTAGGATCTAGGTAGGTGGTTTGTGCCTTACCGGTCAAAGTCTCTGAGTTTTATGTGAAAATTCCACCAATACCCGTAATGGGGTATTGTGTGTTTACCTTTTTGCCCTCGTTGTTTTCTTGCCTTGCTTGTATGCTTGTGTAGAGATAAATTGACCTTGTTAGAGAATAATTTGTTGTTCTTAGTTTTTTTCCCTTTCTTTGTTCTGTTACGGCCTTTGGGTCTCGTTTTCCTTTGGCTGTTACACCTGTTTCCATGCCTTGCGGTTATAGGTTGAAGTGAAACTCATGACATGCTTGTTTCTTTATAAACTCTTTAGCTAAGTAGATCTATAGGTGTACTTTGTTTAGCCAAGTAGCTCTATAGGTGTACTTTATCCTTATATCATTATTATGCACTGACTGGAACGGGGCTGAGAGAACCTGGTGCTATAGACTATAAGGGATAGACAGAGTGAGCTTCCCAGAGAGTCTTAGACATTACAGACTATAGAGGGGATGGACCGAGTGAGCTCCCAGAGAGTCTTGGATTTTATAGACTATATGAGGGTAGACCGAGTGCGCTTCCTCAGAGATTCTTACCTTGTTTTAATCTCTTTAAGAACCTTCCCAGGCTAGAGGAGGAATTGACCATGTGAGCTTCCTCAGAGAGTCTGTGGTACACCTGAGGCTATAGGAGGAATTGACCGAGATATCTTCCTCAGAGAGTCTCTAGACATTGGGGCTAAGAGGGATAGACTGTGTGATCTTCCTCAAGAGAGTACCTGACTACCCTAGACTATAAGGGGAATTGACCGAGTGAGCTTCCCCATAGAGTCTCATAAATTTATATGAACAATCCATAGGGGTTAGGCCGAGTGTACTGCCCAGAGGGTTGTGGTACTTCTTGGATAGGACCTGAGGGAATGGTTGCGAGTACTTCCCAGAGGGTTTCCGGCTTTCTGCTATTTGTTTCTATTGATTGGTTGTGGATTGATTGCTGCTATGTATCCTCATGTTTACTGCTTACTGTTTACTGCCTTTCGCTTGCTGTTGCTATTTACTGCTTATTATACTTTACCTGCCATATACTCACTGAATGTTAGGCATAGATCTTCAGGTGAATGCCTACTGGGATTTTATCTCACACCCTGTTTGGGCCATGCTTTTGGGCCCAAGAAGACTATGTTGTTGTAGGTATAGACAAGGGAAAGCGCCCTTTGACTTCTGGAACTTGATTGCTTGGAGCAGGGGAGCATGGGACCAAGCTTTGGTTTGCGATGCTGAGGAGCTGTTTACTTTTCTTTTGTACTTGTTTTGGTACTGTGGCGTTTTAGCATTGTGACTTGTTTGGATGCTTTCCTAGGGTTGTACTTGCATCATTTCATATATACATTTGTGCTCCAGTTTGCTGATTAGTCTTCCGCTGTTTATATTGTTGGCTATTACTGCTTCCGCTATTTCATGTTACTTTCTTCCACTGTGTACTCTGCTAATGAGGGCATAGTTTCCCCACTATCACACCCAAGGCCCTCGCTGCTAGTCGGAAGCCTTTGGCATTTGGGGAAATGCGCTTGAGGCCATGTGACCAACCGGGTACGGGGCACCTCTGGATGGATTCTAGAACTGGGATGTTACATATTTAAATACTAAGGAAAAACTCTATGAGTACATAATAATGTAATTAAAATTATCTATTGATCCAAGTAATTTTTTTACTTATAACTGAGGTTATAATGAATTTGATTAATATATCAATCATACAATATTGTAATAATATCCTTGTTTATAGTTGATATGTGTATCTATATATTGAACATTTAAGTGAGTTTCTATGAGCATTGATGGAAAAATTATTTATTTCAACCTCAATAAGTAAAAATTCATGATCTCAAAGAAAAGTTTTCTAGGATAAATTATATATATTAATATAATTTATTTTAATGAGGAGAATGTTTGGCCAATTCAAGAATGGAAAAAAAACAAAATGTTTTAGTGAGGTGCATAATTTCTATGAAATCATGAATTTTTATCATAGATTTATATATTTTCTTAGCTCAATTATGCAAGCCTATATCGACTATATGAACAAGTGAAGTGTCCAACTGAGAGATGACATGAGAAGAGATTATTTTATCATTAATGAAAATCTAACCAGGACTCATATGTTGGTGTTTCATGATTTTTCCAATATCTTTGATCAAGAGACATAAAATATTTTGTTTAGGGCCGGTGTTATCCTCTATTAATCTAATAGATCGACTAAATTTATGAATGATAAGTAAAATTACTCACACCATATATGGAACAATTATGAGTTCAATATTTTCATAGTTATACCATTTTTTAAATATTGAGAGTAAGATATTTTGTAGTGGGACATTTTGTTTCACACTAACCATATTATAGTGAAATATATACATTCTCAAAATAACATCAATATAATTAAAGAATAATGGATTACATACATAGTAAAATTCACTTTTTTGATCATTCCAAAAAGTTGACAAACAAATTTAGTGGCTAATATACCAAGTTTATTAGATCATTTACTTATAACAATTGATAATGAAGTAGTGTAGTTTATCTTCATAAAGAACCAATACCAAGAAGAAAATTCGCTCATTAAAGAGTTTTCATGATGAAACCAACATAATATCACAAATCCTGTAATATTATAGAAATATTTTATCTTATATTAGGGCTATTTTTGGATTCTACAAGGTTCTATGAAAGAGGACATATCCATGGAGATTCATCACAAGGGACATTTTGGGAAGGATAAAACCCTCTCCTTAGAGGAGAAATGATTTTATTATCCTCAGTTAAAGAGATTTTCTTCTTTGGGGGTATAAATATGCAGTATTTCCTAAGATACTAAGGGTGATTATTAGGATATAGGGTTATACATGCCACTACCCATTCCAGAATCCTCAAGGAAAATGCCTCATTAGATTCTATTTTTGGGATACCCCATACATGAATTTTCAGGACTCCATATTTGATGGTGTGGATTAATATTTGAATATGGAACACATTATAACTTATAATAAAATCATGTATTAATAAAACATAACCATTTAATTATTTAGGGAGGAACTTATATGGAATACCAATTATGATCACTTGTAATATGAATATTCTCTTCCTCATCCATTTTTACTAATGATAGAAATATATGCTATAAGAAGGACAATTTCATAGTGGTTTAGATCTCATCATAGTCTATATTGGGGTAGAAAATGTTATAGTGAATTTCAATATTTCATGATGATATGAATTGGAATTTATATGTTATGTGATAAAACAAGGTTTTACCATATTATAATACTCTATGTTATCATGTCTAGTAGATTATCATAAGATGATAATTTAGTGGAGTCTTGATGATGGAATATAAAATTTCTAGGGAGTAAAATGATTCATTATTCATGACTATAAGTTACAAATGGTTTGTAACCTTCATCATCATCACCATCATACATTTTTGAAACATTTTAGGTATCTATGAGTCCTCTCAATTCCAATATTAGATGCCCAATACCATGAGATGGTTTGTGTGCTTTTAACCATACAATTATCCTCAATCTGAATCTTTCTCTCTCTCTCTCTCTCGAACACAAGGTTCTAGAAAATCTTTTAAGGTGTGGATATTTCTAAAGGGTTTGGATATTAATTTAGCTCATGGATTTT
This sequence comes from Viscum album, assembly GCA_963277665.1. NCBI lineage: Eukaryota > Viridiplantae > Streptophyta > Magnoliopsida > Santalales > Viscaceae > Viscum > Viscum album. The sequence continues at coordinate 1,701,980,893 of OY728143.1, read as the reverse complement.
TATGACCCATCCTAGGAAACCCATCAACATAGAATCCAAACTGGACCATGAAAAGTCTCTAAGGGTGTTCTCGATACCCAAAGTCTAGTGAATAGAAACCGTCCATCAAATGAAAATCATATGGAATGATTTTTTCAACTTAAAAAATGATACTTGGAATATAAAGAGAAATATAACTAGAAAAAAACATTTTATAGTCAAAAATAATAACAGCAGTAGAAATACAACCAAGGTAGAAATCCATAACTAAGATACATTCCTAAGAAAAAACCAAAATACAACTCAATGAACCAAAAAACATGCCAAATGGTATGAGGAAACCTCCCAACATGTTTCTACTAGCTACCCAAACCCCGTAGACATGATACCTCATTACCTCACTACATTACCTTTCCCTTTTATGAAGAAAATAATACAAATTATACTCACCCCCAAGGGAGTGTGCATGGTGTGATCCCAAAAATCCAAGTAGGATCCCACCAAATTTTCTATAGAATGTCTTTTATAAATATTAAAAATATTCTTAGTAAAAGGAAAACATAGCATGATAAAAAATTTCTTACATTTACAACAAAATAATGGTTAATCATCTCTCCTTTTACATGGTTCTAAAATAGATTCTATATTAAAATATTCAAAGAAAATTTCATATAAACTATTTCCATTAATCAAAAAAATGTTTCATATACCATATCAATAAACCAAAAAATCAATAAAAAATAATAATATATATCACCCTTATGATATCATAGTTCTCAACTAGTTATGTCACTCATAAACCATCAATCAAAATTATTATGCTCATCAAGTCTCTAGATCATATTAATATATGATATGGGGACAGAGGAACACCCCATAAAGTTAACCCCCTGAAAGTTTCATGATAATGTTACTATAGAAAATGAATTTATGATCTAGGAGAGGAAGAAAACCCCAGAAAGTGAACCCCCTTATGCAGTCAAAGGATAAGGACCAAAACTAAAACCACCCTCCCATTTATTAGAGGATCCCATATGCTTCATATTTCAAATCATTTCAAAAAGGGATTTTCATATTCCATAATAAATTTCCAAGAGACCCATTTCCATCTAAAATTATACTTTGAAACCCAATTTCACAAACCATTACCTAATTATTTAAAATCCATCATTACTTTTTCAATAGAAACAAAAAACCATTTTTATAAAAATCAAATTTTCATAGACATATAAAGAAAATAAAGGACCATGTGAATTATTTTTTAGAAAATGATTTTTTTAAAAAATAGAATTAGTGGTTCATAAAACATAGGGAAGAGATGAAACAATCCACTTCACTCTTTTTTTTATTGCAAACCACAATGAGATCCACATGTCGAATGAAAAGGGATCAATTGAAAAATGAAGAGGTGGCACTAAAAAACAATTATCCCATCTAAAAATTGAGTTTATTTTATCACATGTTTGGAAGAGAAGATATATCAGCACATACAATAATGTCCAGACATTCCAAATGATAATCAATAGGAGATCTATCCTCCAAAAGATAAATATAAGAAGAATCTATATGAAATGGATAAGGGACCAAAAAATTATCTATAGAACTGATCAACACAGCATGGAACCCCTTCCAGTTCCTTGATAAATGGTGAAAAATAGTTTTATTTGATTAAACTTACCAATGAGGTAACAACCGACCAACCTGAAATCAATTCACCAAGAAAAAATATTGGAGACATCCCCACAATCCCTAGAGAGACCATGGATTCATAAAAATAGAAATAGTGTAGAATGGGTTGATTAGAGTTGTTAAAAAATTGTTTTAGGATATTAAATGAATAATATATCCTTGATTTATTTATCCCATCATGAATCCACCATCTACCCGGTGGATACCATCAGCCAACAAGTATTTCTAGGAAGTTATCCTGCACCTTTGGAAGTCCGGCCTTTTGGTCGGTAGCCTTTTTCATCCTCAATTCAATCCACATAGCTTTTAACCTCTCCTAAAAACACCCAAAACCAATTCTAAAACCATATAACATGATCCAAAACACTAAAAAAGAGGAAAAATGAAATTTTAAAGATATCACACCTAAGGTAAAGGCACGATGTAACAATCTCCCCACTATAATAATTTCTTTCACTAGAAAGTCATTTAGAAGAAGGAAGCTCTAGAAAATGGTATTTACACTTCTCTCTCACCAATGATTAATTGTCCCATGTATCATGAGAATCTAACATGTGCCTCCAAAACACATAACCAATGATAATGTTTTCCCATGCATGAATTTCATATGAGATTTAGTGATCTATAATAGCGATTCCACAACTGAAACATCTCGATCTAACTCAATCTCCTCCCAACTCAAAACATGGGAACAATTGTGTTTGTAATTATTTAACTCAGATATTTGGAAATCATTAAGAATACCTAAAAATAAAACCAGTAATTAAAACTTATTAAAAAACTATCCAAGAAAATCAGTGATCTCAAATGGTCCAACATATCTCGAATCCATCTTCTTCTATTTCCTAAGACGATGGTGAACCAACCATGGAGAAAATTTTATGAATACCTGGTCTATTTCTAGAAAAAATATGGGGAGGGGAGGGAAACATTTATTTTAATCTACATTCAGATGAGATTAAAAATATCTTTACTATTTCATTTTAGAAATTCCTAATGAATCCCTTATCTATTGTAATCCAAATACGTACATTCCAACAACAGGAGGTCCTTGGGATTTCATATAAAATGACACTTGGGGGATTTCACTAGTCGATAGGATGGGGTTTTAATCTCATCACACCATTTTTGGGGTAATTTTTTCGAACTTTGGGACTATCTTATTGATTTAAGTCATGTTCATTAATCTTTAGATAACCTTAAAAAATAATTTTTTCCAAACTTTATATTTACAATCAATTATGTCTATAGGATACAGTGACCATCAATATATATCAGTGGTTATTTATTATTAGAAACATCTTTATGTTTTTTAGGTTATCCAAGTTATTATTCTTATTGTTTCAGGATAGTTATTTTTAATCCCAATAGATAGGTGCTCTGGAATTTAACGTCATCAAGTGAGATGGTTTCTATTTTGATGTTGGGATCAGGCCCATAATAGGGGCTTCTTATGTATCTTATTGAAATGTATCCGAACCCATGTAGTTTAGTTCCAATTAAATGAATACATTATACCTTTTAAGGCTATGTTATATGAACCAGACCATGTAGTTTAACATAATATAGAAAGGATGTCAACAAAAAATCTTCCTAGTCAAATGGTGGTATAGGAATTATGACCAAAATACCCATTTAGATTGATCTAAAAAAGGATATATCCATGCATCAAGGTAACCTACATCAGAAATTTTGGATAAAGAGGGTGAAATGAGGAAGACAGAGAAGGAATATGGCCTTCCAAGTTGAGGGATTGATCCTACAGAGAATGTGACCCAATAAATATGAGGTTGGTTTGAAAATTTTGGGTTTAGACCTCAATGAGACTTTCTACATATCCCATGAATATAGGAATCAAATCCCATGTAGTTCGAAATATTGAGGATTACACCTCATAGGAGGACCAAATTAGAGAACTTATCATTTTGAAAATGATATGATCTCCATTATCATCTAAGCTCATGTGAGTTGTGATCGGTGTGAGAAACAAGAGGAAGTTGAAGATATTATGCATTGATAATCTCGTTCACCTAAGATTTAGGAAGGATATGTACTACAAGAAAGGATTGAGGATTACTCCATGAGGGATTACTTATGGAGATATTTACCCCTCATCCACTAGTGGATGGGCATGAGGTCATATGGGGGAGTTAAGAAGAGAGGTAGGTCTTAATTGTGCTCATCTCCTCTCTTATTTTCAAATCCTAGGTTTATGGCTTACATAACCATACGGATATAGCCCGATTGTCCTTATATTTTGGATAGCGTATGCGGAATTATGCCATTATCACATCTTCTTCCACCATACCTAATGCTAGGATCCTCATTACCATGGGTATACATGGTTGAATGATAGAGGAACCTAATTTAGAGGGAGGTTAAATGAGGGGGGACCCCTTTACATGGGAATGAATGATAAAAAATGAGACATGAGGATGCATCTCACATATTCATTACAATGGTCCATAGGTTTTGGAGGTTTTGGAAGAGGTCTTAATTTCACCATATTCTGGCCTTGTGGGTTTGTAAGGATGGTATTGATAGTTTGGGAAGGGGATATAACAAGGATGAACTCTACATAAGAATATGATGAAGGAAGAATACCAAAACACCCCTTCCACACACTGACCTTTACTATATGTTCTGTGGAAATTAAAAGGGACATTCTTGAGAATGAGTTTTCCTTTATGGTACTCTGGTGATGAAAAAATTATTCCTTTTGTGGACGACAATGCTGGTCTGTAGGGGTCTTTGGGAATTTGGGGGTTATTAATCGACAATCCCATTGTGAATTATCTTATTCCATTTATTCAGTATTGGGCGAATGATTTACCTTATGAATCAGGAGTGTTCATTGGTATTCTTCTATTTAAAATACTCTCCATATTATCATACTCTAAAATCAATCTTTGTCTTGTCTAAGAATACATGATATTTATAATCTGTAGAGATAACTATTTCCCCCCGAAATAACCATCCAGTTAAAAATATCCTACCCATACCCTGTAAAGAAATTTTCTTCTATGGGGGGAATAATTACTGTCTCACTTAGAAGAATAATAATAGTTTTGTAGGGGAAAGTATTGGACTGCATCACTACAATAAAGATTAACGATTTTTTGGGGGGTGAGGGGATATCACAACCTCACTTTTCAAAATATTTAAATTTTTTTAGGTCAGGGATAGCACCACCTCACCTCACAAAAAGATTATTCATTATGAAAATAAGTAGTCCATATAACAATTGTGTTATGTAGTCATAAGGAATTTTCTTTACGGTGTTCATAAATTATTAATTTTCCACTCGATAGATTATATTATGACCTTGTATGACAAAAAAAGGGCCCAAAAGAAATTCCCCCCATCAGAATGGGGTCTAATCGGCATGAAAAGGATTCCATTCCAAGGGAGAAAATAGCCCGATTAGATGCTTTTATGTATGTATGTGGACCTGGAGGAGAGACCACACCTATAAAAAGTGTCATTCCTACTATTTTTTTCACCTAAATATTTGGTATAAGATTATTACATGTTCATACTTCTTCCATGGAAATAAAGATCCCCCTCATAGAATTATCCTATTTGTGAGAAATATCTCCTATATAGTAAGGCATCAACATCCTAAAATGTTTATTTTTGAAAACTGAAATTACGCTTTGCGGTAGGTTCATTACCACATAAAAATTTATAAAACCTGTGTATCATTCCTGTTTCAATGTGGCTGATGTACTTTTTATATGGTTCATATACTTTGAATCTAGGATTTTTTACTTTACCAAATCTCTTATAACCAATTGATAAATTCAACATGCTTTATAGGGACATATAATGAATCTTGGCCAGATTACTTCTACTACTAATGAAATAAGGAAATATATTATTGAAGGGTTGGATGATTCCTCAAAGTGGGGTATTACTCCCCATCATCAGTTCTCAGTGGACTTTATAGGTTAAGGTCTCAAAGATTATCCCTTCTTAAACAAGTTTTCTCATTACATATTTGGACTGTTGTTTGATGTTCTTATTATAGAACTACATTTTATAAATTTACCCATAGCCTAGATAACCTGATATAGTAATGCACCCTAGGCAAACACCTCATCAATATGGATGTATATCTGAGAAGATTTTTCAAAGTGGTTTGTTTTAGTGTATATTCCACTATTGGATAATGATGAAGTATGGGAACTAGAATTAGTTATCCTACATTTTTATCATTATATCGTGAGAAAGTCAAAAAATGGATGAGAAAATAAGATGGTCATACAAAACATATCTTCATCTTGGAGGATCATTTTTTCTGGATTGGGGATGAACTTATTCAGTCTAATATAGTTGTGAAAAATTCAAAACTAAGCTAAAGGCTGTAGGATTGTATGAATCATTTTGGGTATCATAATGTTTTTCTCATCAAAACAAATCTATTATTCCTATTTTACTTAGTTGTTTAAGCTCAGATAGGAACACATTATACCTGCTACATGGGGAGGTTGGTATCATTCTTTAGGATGTCCGGATGATAATGGAAGAACCAATCAAGGGGGACATGAATGAAAAATTATTTCCTCCTTTCTCAGCATGGGATGATGTCATGATGTAACCTCCACTCACAAGGGTGATTCTTAATATAGTATAGAATATTCTTGAGATTGGTCCTCATAATAAATTGGATGTCCCTTTTTCCTATTGGATTTTGGTTTTTTCTACACCAAATGGTCACATTCCATACTCAATGAGATGAAGTATGTGTGGTAAACATGACACTCGGAGATGCACTACTGCTTACTACCTGACACTTGAGGAAGGATGATTTGATCAATGTGGATGGAATGTTTCACTAAGGGGTGATCTTATTTTTTTGGTTAAATAATTTTTTAGAGAAGTTTCTCAGCTGTTGGTTAATACTTGTGCATAAATAAAGAACTATAATTATATCTATAACCATTCTGATGGTAGTCCAACTAGAATCCAAGAGACATATTAATATGGTGGTCCTAAAAAATATTCTTCATTTGTGGGGATTCCATGCAAACCAACAGTCTGTATAGCAGTTGTGGTATGTATTCAAAAGGAATCTTCTTTACAGTGTGTATACATTACCAATTTTCCACTCGATCGATTAGATCATGACCTTGTCTAACAAAAAAAGGGTCTAAAAAATTCTCCAATCATAATGGGGTCTAATCGACATGAAAAGGAGTCTATTCCATGGGAGAAAATGGACCAGTTAGATGATTTGATGTATGTATGTGGACCCGGAGGAGGGACCATGCCTATAAAAAGTTTCATTCCTTCTATTTTATCACATGAATATTTGGTATAAGATTATTACATCTGCATACTTCTACTATGGAAAGAAATCTATCTCGCATAAAATTCTTCTATTTGTGAGAAATCTCTCATGCGTACTAAGGCATCAGCATCCTAAAATGTTTATTTTTGAAAACTAAAGTTACACTTCGTGATAGGTTCATTACCACATAAAAATTTATAAAAACCATATATCATTACTATTTCAATGTGGTTGGTGTACTTTTTATATGGTTCACATACTTTTTAGATAGGTTTTTTTACTCTCCCAAATCTCTTATAACCAATTCCTAATTTCAAGATGTTTTTCAGGGACACATAATAGATCTTGTCCAGATTACTTCTACTGATGATGAAATAAGGAAAGATATTGTTGAAGGGTTGAATGATTCCTCAAAGTGGGGTATTACTCCCCATCATCAGTTCTTAGTGGACTTTATAGGAAAAGGTCTTAAAGGGTACCCTGTCTTAAACAAGTTACCTCATTATAGATTTGGAATCTTTTCTGATGTTCCTATTCCATCACCACTTTGTAGAAATTGACCCTTGGACTAGATAAGTTGATATAGTAATGCACCCTATGTGAACACCTCATCAATAGGGATGTATATCTATGAATATTTTTCAAACTATTTCTTTTTAGTGTATATTCCAATATTGTAGAATGATGAAGTATGGGAAATAGACTTACTTATCCTCTATTTTTATTATTCTATCATGAGAAATTCAACAATGGATGAAAATATAGGATGGTCATCCAAAACATATCTTCATCTTGGAGGATCATTTGTTCTGGATTGGGGATGACCTTTTTTGTTCCACTACAACTATGAAGAATTCAAAACTGAGCTAAAGGATGTAGGATTGTATGAAGATTTTTGGGTATCATCATGTTTTTCTCATTGAAACAAATATATTATTCCAATTTTACTTAGTCATTGGAGCTCAGATACGAAAAAATTCCACCTACTTCATGGGGAGGTTGGTATCATTCAGTGGGATGTCCGGATGATCATGGGGGAACCAATCATGGGGGGACCAATCATGGGGGACATGTATGACAAATTATTTCATCCTTCATCAACATGGGATGACGTCATGATGTAACCTACACTCACAAGGGTGCTTCTTAATATAGAACATAATATTATTGAGACTGGTCCTCATAATAAATTAGATGCCAACTTTTCTTATTGAATTTAGGTTTTTGCTACGCCGGATGGTCACATGCCCTGCTCAATGAGACCAAAGATGTGTGGGAAACATGACACTCAGAGAAATGCTAGTGCTTACTGGATAAAACTTGAGGAAGGATGATTTTATCAATGGGGATGGAATTTTTCCCCAGGTGTTTATCTTTTTTGTTTGGTTAGATACCTTTTTGGTGATGTTTCTTAGTGGTTGGTTAATACTGGTTTATAAATCAAGAACCATGGTAAGAACTACAACCATTCTGATGGAAGTCCAACTAGAATCCAAGAGACATATTAATATGGTGGACCTGATATTAGTGAAAAAATATTATTTATTTGGAAGAATCAGTAGGCTAAATCCCCTCATAGACATGTAGGTCCCTTCCAAGTTCTTTGGGTCTGGATAACAACTGAAATATGGGGATTGATTTTATTAATGACCAAAAAATTATAGAGACTCAATTTAGGCCCTATTTACAATGCATACAATAGGTGAGACTATTGATGTTGTATCCTAGTGTGGTAATAAATAAACCCAACTATCCAACCATTTTTTCTATGCTTCTTATTCTTGTTCCAGTGGTACTTTGGAGAACTATGAATTGGGTGGTAATGTGTGGTGAGGGTAACTAATTTATTAGAAGGAAGGTGTTAAGGTTGCATGAATTGATGGAAAGCTAATCTATGAAGGGTATACCCCTTTATATCTGATATTCAATTTAATTTCCTCTAAATTTGGTGTCCTGTATCCATTAATATCACCCATATTGAGAAACAATTGATGGTCTCCCTTGAAATTTGGTCAATTTTCACAAGAGAGGAAACATGCTACTAAATTGGACTTCCTCCCACAAATATAAAACCTAAACTTGTAAAGTATTATGTTGAGACTTGGATATGCTGATACCCTAATGGTAAGTTAGAAAAACTGGTACCCATCATCATATGTCTTCCTATGACATAATATGAAGAGGGATGGGACCATACAATTATGGTTTTCTCACCACTAAGAGATATGAATGGATAGAAAACCAACTTTTATTTCAACAAGAACAAAGTTACAATATACCTCTCCCACACACCTCCCTCTATTTCTCTCACACATGGAGCTCTCAAGGCCCTCTTGGATGGAAGAGCTCTCTTGGATCAATTGATGATAGTTGAAGCTCCCTTTTCCTTCCATAAATAGGAATGGTGGGAGGTTTAAAGTTTGAAAGAATTCCCACAAAATATCCCTACCTACCATGTAATTCTCCCATGGATTCCACCAACCATGGTAGGTGGATTTAGTGCACCAACCTCCTTTTGAAGAAGTGGTGGGTAGCACATGGAAATCTCCATTAATTCTCCCCCTACAGCTGCAATCCAATATAGAATCAGAAAAGGTCTAGCTTCTCCCAAGAAGCCACATTTTTCAAAATATCCACCAAGTTCTCTTTTATATGGACCTTCACAAGTTTCAGTAGCTATTGATCCATCACTTCGTGTATCCAGTGACAGTGAATGTCGATGTGCTTTGCCTGAGAATGGTACATGGAGTTCTTGATCAAGTCCAATGACCTTTTACTATCTCAATAAACCATTTACTTCTTATGGATGAATATGATCTCCTAGAGAAAATGATTTATCCAAAACATTTCCTTGCTATATTCTGAAGCAGAAATGTACTCTGCTTCCATCATGGATAAAGCAACACACCATTTCAACCTTGACTTCCATGATACAACTCCTCCTATGAAAATATATATGTATCCTGATGTAGAATTAATTCTATTAGGATATACATCCATATATACATATATATATATATATCCCTCCAAGAGAGTTTCAGTTCCCCCATATAACAAACATAGCTTTGAAGTACCTTTAAGATACCTCAGAATCCACTTAACTGAATCCCAGTGTTTCTTCCCAAATTTGGAGAGAAATCGACTCACGATTGCCATTGTATGGGAAATGTTAGGTCTCATACTCACCATAGCATACATACAGCTTCCAACTGCTGAGGAGTATGGTATCATCTCCATCACCTCAATTTCTTCCTTGGATGATGGTCATGAACTCTTTCTCAAATTCAAATGGATGGGAAGAGGAATTCTCATTGGTTTGGCTTTGTCCATATTGAAACATTTTAGAACACGTTCAACATAATTATCCTGAGATAGCCATAACAACCTCCTCTTTCAGTCATGAATGATCTGCATCCCCCAAATATATTGATCTTCACCCAAGTATTTCATATCAAAAGATTTGGATAAATCCTTCTTCAACTGTCTAATATTCGATACATCCTTCCCAATGATAAACATGTCATCAACATAAAGTATAAGAACAAAAAATTTACCACCTTGAAATCTTTGGATGTTGACACACTAGTTTTCCTATGTCCTTTTATAGCCATGACTGACCATGAATGAGTGAAACTTATTGTACCACTATCTAGGATCCTATTTCAGTATGTACAAGCTCTTGTTCAATTTTCAAACAAGGTTTTCTTATCTAAGAAACCTCAAAACCTTAAGGCTGCTTCATATAGATCACCTCAGAGAGGTCTATATAAATAAAATCTATCTTCAAATCCATCTGTTCAAGATCCAAGTCCAAGCTAGCCACAAATTATAAAATGACTCGGATTGAAGCCATCTTCACCATGGGTGAAAAGATATCATCAAATTCAAATCCATTCTTTTGAAGAAATACCTTGAAAACTGACCGAGCTTTGTGATTCACCTCTATTTTTCAACTATCCTTATTCATCCTGAACACCCATTTGTTCGTTAGTTCCTTCTTATCTATGGGTAGTTTCACCAAATAGTATGGTTAGTTCTTTGTCCAAGACTCTATCTCATCCAACATTGAATGTAGCCACTTGTGTTTTTCAGGATGAGACACTGCTTCCTAGTATCATTCTGGCTCCCCTCACTAGTCAATATAAGGTACTCAGACTTTGAGTATTTTTTTTATGGAATCCTTCCTCGTGAAGATCTTTGAACCTGTGAAATGTTAAGTTCAGGAGGCACAATATCACCTAGATCCTATGATGGTTTTGAAACTCCTTGTGGAGTGGATTGAGTCACCCCTACTCAATATCTTCTTCCACTTCCTCTTAGTCTGTTGTTGATTAGTCTTCTTTCACCTCCTCTTCTTCATTGATAGGTGGTGTTGGTATAAGTGTTGGATCATGAATTGATTCCTTGACACTTTCCCTTAAATACATTCTAGGATTTTGAATGTCCTCGATCATCCAGTTCCCTTGGAATAAAATATATCTACTTCTGATCACCTTATTCTCCTTCAGGTCCCAAATCTTGTATCCAAAATCCTCATCTCCACAGATGATGAAGATGTATGGAGTAGATCTTCCTTCTAGATTCTTCCTGAGCTCCTTGGATACATGAGAAAATGGAAAAAATCCAAATACTCATAAATGAGAATAAGAGGGATGTTTACTACACCATCTCTTCTAGGAAATCTTAAAATTCAGTGGGACCAACGGAAATCTGTTGATGAGGTAGCATGCAACTTGAATAGCTTCTCCCCAGAATGGATTATGGAAATTATTCAAACTCATCATTCTTATGACCTTCTCCATGATGGTTCTGTTCATACTTTCCACAACTCCGTTGTGTTTTAGGGTTTATGGGACCATTATCTCATGTCAGATGCCTTGAATCTTGCAATAGGCATCAAATTCCCTGGATGTGTACTCTCTTCCGTTGTATGAACGAAGACACTTTAGCTTCATTCTAGCTTCACACTCCACCATGGCGTGGAATATCTTGAAATAGTATAGTATTTGTTCCTTCTTCCAGAATAAGAACACCTACACTATTTGAGATGAATCATCGATAAAGGGTAGAAAATATTTGTTAACTCCTAATGAATCAACCTCCATGGGTCTGCATACATCAGAGTGCACTAGATCTAGAAACTCTGATCTCCTTGATGAAGTAGTATTGAATGAGACTCTATGTTGCTCCCCTTACAAGCAATATTTTCAAGGATCAAGTGATATATCCTTGTCAATAATGATGTAATATTTCTTTGTCAGGGTAGATATCCCTATTTCACTCATGTGGCTAAGTCTCCTATGCCACATATTCTATTAAACCTCTCATTACACCATGTTGAGGCTGTCTATACATATATTTACATGAGTTTTGTACAATGCATCACATATGTGTCCTTGGGAAATGACGATGGATCCTTTTTTCATATTCCATGCTCCATTGCTGAATATGTTTTCATAGTATTATCGGTAAAAGGATATAACTGATAACAGGTTTAGACAAAGGCTTGGAACATGAATAACATCTTTTAGGGTGGTTGTGTATCCACCATTCATCTTGAATTGGATCATAACGTGATTTCTCCAGAGAATTTCACATGTGTGTCTCTATTTAGTTTTTGATCAGTTGATACTTTGAACCTTTTCTTATAGAAACCTTCTATAGTTCTTCTTCATGTGACCCATCATGCCATAATGATAGAATTTGTATGTGGTCTCTTGATATCTATAGTCTTGATTTGGATTTGGCATTCATTTCTAGCCCCTCGATCACCTCTTGTGGATGATACCTCCATGGAATTTCAATTCTGTAAACAACTGGTGCAAAATATTGAAAAATCGAGCTCACTGTTGCATCTATAACAATCTATAATGGAAGAATTAACTCTTATATTGTTGAAATCAAACATTTATTGGTCAAGATATGAACAAAATAGTTTCAACTATTGAGATAGTCTGATGACGTGGAGATGATGTGGTGATGAGGTGGTGCTGATGTGGCATGCCAGATCAGCTGTTGGAAACTCACCAGAAATGTTGCCAGTGATGGAACAATACCTTCTTCTCTTTTAAGGGGGGTACTGTAGCACCCAAGGTTTGACCAAAATTTGACAGAGTCTAGGTAGCTCGTTTTAGCTCTATTTTCAATGCCGTTTGCTACATTGGAATCGTATCATCATAAAATTTAAAAATATAGCTTAAAAAATGATTATGAGTAATGTGAATTTTCTCGTCACTGGAAATTCTCAACTGTTCACCGCCATTTCAACAGAACCTCCTCTAATACCACTTTTTGTGGTTCACTAACCACTAAGAGAGATGAATGGATAGAAAAAAACTTTTATTTCAACAAGAAAAAAGTTACAATATACCCCTCACACACACCTTCCTCTCTTTCTCTCACACATGGAGCTCTCAAGGATCTCTTTGATGGAAGAGATATCTTGGATCAACTGATGATAGTTAAAGCTTCCTTTACCCTACTTAAATATGCATGGTGGGAGGTGTAAAGTTTGAAAAAACTCCCACTAATCCCCCACCTACCATGGACTTCTCCCATGGCTTCCACCAACCATAGTATGTGGATTTGGTGCACCAGCCTCCTTTGAAGAAGTGGTGGGAAACAACTGGAAATCTCTATCACATAAAACAAAGGCCGCTGGTCATAGAAAGGGGATTTCAGTAAGAAAACCAGCCATATCTAAAATAAAAAGGAAGAGGCTAAGGATATGGGGTCTAGCTCCCCAAAACATTGGTTACATCCCCCTGACCCAAGTCTTTGAACTATTTTCCCAGCACTTGTCCCTAGAGAGGCTTTGTACCCCATATCATGGAGGGAGTGGAATACTTGGGGAAATTCTTTGTTTATTAACGAAAAATGGATTTATCTCCAAGATAAAGACATTATTTTAACTGGATATTAATGCACATCTATACCTAATAATAATTCTTATAATGATAATCCTAATATAGTAAAATATTATATCTATGATATAGATACATCTATTCACTCACATTTTGATCAGTTTATATTTCCAAGTAGATTACTCAAGATGCTTAAGACATATGAGAGTGACAGTGGAAAATGGGTAAATAACGACAATGACTCACAATAAGCTCATGAAGGAGATTCCTTTATTACACCTAAACCTGGATGGGTTCCTTTATCTTCATAATTGGGGCCTTGTATGGGCCCTGCTCTTATGAGAACCACGAAATATGAAATAACGAGGTAACATGTGAGGAAGCTTTATTCAGTTCCTTCCACAAGACTGGACACCTCAACATTATATTTCCCCATTACAGCAACACTTCCTGAAGCATAGAGAGAACAAGATAATTAGAGGAGGTATTTATATGAAAAAGGCATCTGGAGAATACTTCCAGGAGAATAAATTGACTCTCCCAAATTTGGACTTATTAATTATCATGAGCACATTTCCTTTTAAGCAAAACCTAGTAATATTTGATCTTATCTCTAAGATATGGAGGCTATGATTAATTCTATCAAGGGTAGACATGATTACTATGATTGAGTGTGAGAAATTTTATTGGAAATGGTAGAGGATACCAAATCAGATGAAGAGGTAAAGTGAATTCTCACCTTAATTATCATCTTCTTCCATGTTCGTAACCCTAAGCTTATCATGACTTTGTTTTTGGGAGGCTCATGTTAAGATGTTACCCTTAACTTCCCCACAATATACATCCATAGGATGTTCCATTAAGACAAACACTCAGGTTGATGAAAGGGGAGTGGAATAAGGTTCTCTAGGGGTATTGAACACATGAATGTTGTGATTGTGGATCCAAAAACTTCATTCATGAACACAACCCCACCCTCTATTAATTCCATGATGTTATCCTCATAGGAAATCATGAGTCACCAATAGGAAAGGAAGCTATCCATACACCATAAAACAAAAATAGTTGGTGAGTGTTATATTTCTCCATAAGAATTCTTTACTAGGTGTTTAATTGGGACAATGATTTAATTGGTTTAGGGGAAGGTGTAGATCCATCGAATAAATAGGCACCATCCATCTGAGAGAAAGTATCCCCTCATTCTCTAGATATATATTTAGTAATGGTAGAAACCGCGGGGAAGATTAGACCAAATAGAGATCCAAGACCAGCTAATAATGTTATAGAAATTATGATCCCCAGGAGATAAACCATTTAAGATCAAATGACCTCTTCCTTATTAGGATATAAACATTCAATTGTTGATGTCACTTCAAAACAAACTAATATCATTTATTTAGGAACCACAAATTTTGGGGAATCAATGAATCAAGTCCAAGGAGAGTCGGGACAAATCTCGACTCCAAATTCCTTGATTATTATCCCTGCAAGTTCAATTTCAGTGAGTGAACTTTTAGAGGTTATTGATTTAGAAAAATAAGAAAATTTGGTGTGTGCATTATAGGAAGATTTGGATATCAATCCACCAACTGAAGAAGCAAAACTTGTTTTATCTTTTTATGAGATGATGGTGATTGTGGATATCAGGGATTCAATGGGTGAAAGTGAGTCTTCAACCTTTCTATCTATTACTTTTATTTCAATGTTAAGTATTAATTTCTTCAATTATCAGTTTCAATGGATGTTATTACACGCCCTAGTGGATCCAGACACTATCCTTATATCTAATCTAATTGAACTTGTAAGGGAACCTACTATCATTAAGCCAACCCGTTGTGATGGAATTGAGGTAGGATCTTATTTGGTTATGATAATTCCTAAGTACATCCCACCTTTTAAGATTGATTATAAGGATTATCAATAGAATCTTGAAAATCTACATGTTTCATAAAAAACCATATGGAAGGACATATGGAAGATGATTTCTCATACCCGTTACCAAATATACAAGAATGAAACGGTAAAATAAGTGATTACTTCCAAAGCTAGTGAAGTTCACTTTAGTCCCAACTTGTAACATTGGATACCATAGATCATTTTTATGACCATGATTATCATTATTAATGAAACATTTGAGAATGCCAGTGTGGTTGCTAGTTAGCAAAGCTAATTTTTAGAAAAGAGAGCCTTGGTGGACCAATATCATTAGGAGTTATATCGAGTCCATCATAAAATGGATCATGACAAAGTGGTGGATGATGAAGAGAAACAATTGGTACAAGAGTCAGAGTGAGCATGAATGGATACTGCTGAGAGGGAAGAAGCACTATGGGATAACGTGGAAATAAAGTTCGCAACATTGTATGATCTGTTCCAATCCATAGAAAATTATAATCAGGCGATGATTCATTTTTATGAATCCTATAAGAGGGATCTATAATAGAAATGTTTCATATATATTGAGACACTCTGAGTTGTGGGTTCTTCTACATTTTTCCCTTATGATAAATAAATAAAAGTTTAGTTTTCCTTAAGTAATTATATTTATCTTGGTCTACAAATTCATCCAATAATAACATCAATTGGTCTGAAAGATAATTATGAAGATAACCTAAATTATATAGTCATTGAATATCAATATCAAACATAACCCAAGATATTAAAGTTAAAATGTTCTTATATGGAGAGTTTCACATAGACATGTATAGGAATAATTACCATCACCATAACACCAGAGTCATCTTATTTGGATGAAGGATCGAGTATCAATAGAGAATGCTCTGCTTTCTTTTTCCATGGTCAGATGACTTGATGAGCATATCTCGACCATTTTTGAGGCATAAAATAAACCTCAAAATATTTATTTCGTTTCTTTTATTTTCATCCTATTTCATCCATACCTGATACATGGAGAAATTAGTGGGAAGTAATATTCCCATGATATTTTAAGAGAGAGGAAGAAACATTATAATTCCAAGATTTTGGGGTTTCATAATATGAGATGGTAACCTATATTATGTGTGGAAGGAATGATCAAGGATCATGTTAAAAAGGTGATTCTTTATGATATTGATTTAAAGGTATAAAAAATATAAGAGGTTTATCCTAAGGGAAAAATATGCAATTGGTTGATAGGAAATCCTAGTGTGTGTTTTTGAAAAGAAATACCGGGGTGTTTTATGCATAGTCAAAACAAAGGTGTCCCACATAATCAAACACTTAGTTAAATTAATTTAGTGTGTGTTGGCATGTATTTTACATTGCCATGTATTTCAAAAACTTAAAATTCAAACACTTAGTTAAATTAATTGAAGAGGTTTAATCAATTAATTTAGTGTGTGTTGGCATGAATTAAAGTGAGAGAGGAGGAGTTTCTTAATTAAGTTCAAAAGGTTTGCCAACATTAAACACATGGAGTTTAATGGGGGGGGGGGTGGTTTAGGGGTTTTAGGGAATGTGAAGAGTTGGGGCTCGTGCGTGCCCCACCTCACACTTATACTCACATGGGTAGTTAGGATACTAGTGGGTCCCACCCTAACTCCCCCATGTAGGATTAAACCACCTTAGTTAGAAATAAAATTGTAGCATAATTTTATTCACTTTTTATTTAAACCACTTTTTTTTAACATCTCCTCCCGAGCAAATGCATCTTCGGTAAAGGTCCTCTTAAGCAATTACTGGCGCTGCGGTTTCATCGGTTCCCTTAGATTTCAATTCCGAGCACCAGTTCAAAAGATAGAAAAACCCGCTCGTTTGTTCACTGAACGTACCTGAGGTAAACTTCGAAAATTGATTCCGGGTACACTGGGCCTCAGAATCAGGGGCCGTCAAAAACTGCGTACTCGTAAAATCCCAAAGAATTTAAGAAAAAAAATTTTCCTTAAAATTTACGGGCCTTTACAATTTCATACATGACTGACCCAATCACTGATGTGTATGGAATACTTTCCATTATGTTTCTTTCCTCATGCGTCTGCGGACATATTTTCCTTGAAAGAGGAATGCCATGTGACACTAGGAATAATACCCTATTTTATTGTCCCACAATGAATATTATCAGTATCTTTTCAATGTATATACTCTAATTTAAGCCAAGAAACCAATTTTATCTATCACAATGAGTCTTGATCCCAAGAATATATGACACCCCACTAAAATCCTTCATAGAGAAGCATTTAGTAAACCATGTCTTGACAGACAGCAAGAATGATATTTTTTTTATAATGAGTAATATTTAATCAAAATATACTATTAATAAAATGACTGCACTCCCACTAAATCATTTATAGACACACGAATCACATTTGTTCTATATGAAACCAAATTTCGTTATGGCCTCATAAAAATAAATGTTCCATGAACTGGTTTATTTCTTTAATCCAGAAATTGATCTTTGTAACTTTCATACCATTTTGGTATCCTTTGGCGTCACAAAACCTTGGAGCTGTGTCATATAGACATATTTTGAAGGTTCTTGTTAAGGAAGTTTATTTTTACATCCATTTTACAATTCTCATAATCATGGAAAGATGTAATGGAAAGTAGAATTATGATGGATTTCATCATTGAAACTTGTGAAAAGGATTCATCATAGTCAATTCCTTGATGTTGTTTAAACCAACCAGTCATGCCTAATAGGTTCTTAATTATCCATCCATGTACATTTTCTTCTTGAATACCCATTTTCAACCAACTATCTTTACATCTAATGGAGGTTCTAAAAAAATATAGACTTGGCTTTGTTATATGGAATCCATTTTAGAATTCATGGCCTCTTTACACTTGGAAACATTTGTTCCAAATACTAATTCCTTGTAGGTTAGAGGATCATTATTATAAACTAATAATGAGTCACCATTCTCAATGACTAGAAAAATATACTGTTCTGGTTCTCTAACCTCTCTAGTACTTCTATAAAGTAATTGTGTCTCTGGAAAAAATTATTCTTCCATGATTCTTTGTAGAATTTGTTCCTATACCAACTCTTCTGTATCTTGAGCCTATACTTCATCAAAGTATATTTCACTCCCACTATCTCTTTTATATATAATAACCTCCTCAAGAAATGTGGGATGTCTATCAACCAAATTTTTTTGAATTATTTTTTAGGTATTATCCCTTTTTTATTTGGGATATCCTAAAAAGACAAACTTTGTGCCTTGGTTTGAAATATTTTTACCTAAAGAGGCCTTAAAAAATGATTCACAACCCCACACATATAATTAATTCAAAAAATATTTCTTTCTATTCTATAATTGGGATGTTATATCATCTATTTCTTTAGTTGGACCTCTGTTGAGTATATACATTACTGTTTATAATGTGTATCCCCAAAAGTATAATGAAATATTCACACAAATCATCATTGATCTCACCATGCCCAATAAGGTTTGGTTCCTCCCTTTTCTTACACCATTCCACTATGGGGTATAATGAGGAATCAATTGAGATAAAATCACGAAAGCCTATAAAAAATCAATGAATTATTGATTATGATATTCTCCACCGCGATCTGAATTGATTTTATTAATCTTTATATAAATATGGTTCTCAACTTCAATCTTATATTCCTTGAATTTATCAAAATAATCCAACTTATACCTCATTAATTAGACATATATATATCTACTAAAATCATCAGTAAAAGTTATGTAGTATGATTACCCACCCCTCACTTCCACAGGAAATATTCCACACACATTGGTATAAACTAATTCAAGAAGTTCTTTAGCCCTATCACCTTTCGCACTAAATGCGGATTTGGTAATTTTCTCTTGTAAACATGCGTGACATACACCAAGTGGTTTTAGTTCAAAAGATTTGAAATATAAATCTTGATTTAATTTATTCAAGCACTTTTCATTTACATAACCTATTTGGTGATGATAATGTTGGGTGTGGTATGAGTCATGTGAAGTAACTTAATTATTTATTTCCATTACTTGGTTTGTGTAATAAAACACATAAAGGCCATTATTTAAATGTTCCTTCACATAAAAAATTATATCTTTATAAAATAAGAAAAATTCATTCCCAAATTTGAAAATAATGTTTTTTGCATCTAGTCTAGATATAGGAATAATGTGTTTGGTAACTGAAGGAACAAAATTACAACCCTTTAAAACCAAGATAATTTTGGTCAACAATGTGTGGTGGTAGTCCCTACTAGCTACAACAACAAGTTTATCTCCATTTAATACTCATAGATATCCCTCCCCTTGATTAATCTTTCTGAATATACTTGGTTCCTATATTGGAATGCACATCTAAGCACCAAAAAATATATCGAATAAAAAATTTGTAGAAACAGATAAATTGAACTTGATAAAAAATTTACATGAAGCTTCCCCTTTATTATTTGGATGAGTACATTTTTTATTCCAATGGCCCTTATTCTCACATGTGAAACTGACCACATCCTATCCCCTTGCTTTCCCCTTTTTCATCTTCTTTGTGGAAGGGTTTGAAGAATATTTGTTCTTAAATATCTTCAATTTCCCTTTACGTTTGTTCACTAGTAGTGCATAATGTTTTTCATGCTTTGTTTCCTTATCTACTTGAAGATGAAGAGTAAGAAGATATGGAAGATATTTCTCATTTTAGTTTATATTAAAATTAACAACAAAGTTGGAGAAGCTCTGAGGGATTGATGCCAGAATGAGGTTGGTGCCTAGTTCTTTGGGGAGTTTAAAAACTACAACCTCTAAGTGCTCAATGTAGCCAATGAACTTGACTATGTGATCTACAACCGAGACAACCTCTCCAAGCATGTTCTGAAAGAGCGCCTTATTCTACATAGTTCTCAATAATTCTATATGAATCCATGTTTTCATAAGACTTCATTAGTTAAATAGACATCAATGATGGAATAAAAAATTGAACACTGAACTCATCTCTAAAATGTTTTTCATAGGCAAGTAACTCTTCATCACTCACCTCTTTAGTAGGCAGATTAGTAATTAAGTATTCTAACATATAAGATTTCCGTTCATGGTGTAGCATAACTCGAAGGTGTATAAATAACTCTTGGAAGTTGTTTTAAGTTAGGAGGTTGTATTTCTCTATGATTGATTGTAGGGATAGTGTGCATGATGAAATTATAATTTTATTATACAATTAAAAATATTAGATTATTAGTACTTTTTTTGATTAAAAAATAAGTGAGATATAGTAAATTATTTTTTTATTAAATCTTTCTCTATTTTATGAACCCCCAATAGCCCTCAATATTGAACTCAGAATGTTCATTTTCATAAACACTCTTGTTGAAAATATCCCCATTACTTTTCTTAATGATCCATACATTAGCCGTGAAAACCATAATAATGCAATTAGGTCAGTGGTCTTTCCAACTATAGAATTGAAACTCCTTGATCCATTGAGTGGATTACCCAATCCTAAAATCCTGACATGGATTTCCTCCACACTTTCCTCCAAATATTTATTGAAAAAAATTTGGCTGTTAAACTCAATATAAGTTTGGTTAGGTCAACCCAAAACTCACATGAAAACTCTATGATAAAATTAAGTGTCTAGACTTTGGCCATGTACTGCAATTAGTTATATGGTTTCATCCCTAATCAAGTAATGTATGGCTTAGTCTAACTTCATATTTAGTTTGGAGATTTTAATTTATTATTCATAAATTTTATCTTGTTGTATCCTTTACATGTCTTGTTAATATTAAGTGGGTGTTACTTAATTAATTAAAAATGTTGAATAAAACATTTTCTGATAATTCATTTATTTAACTTCTATATTTTCACATTAATTAATTTATTTTGTGATCACAACCATGCATCCATAAAATAAATAATTTCATAAGAAAAATAAATAAATAATTAAACGACCTATTCATGAGCTTTATCTAATAATTGATTTAATAAGAGGAAATTAAATCAACCTTTGACCTTGGGGAATTTACCCTTTTTGATATTCTTTACATGAGTTACAACATTCCACCTATCCACTTATGTATCACCAGGGTTGGAATCATTATAGTTCTATCTTGAACCTTCTCTTTGCTTCTTAGGATGCTCTATCACAAACAGGTGAGGGGAACCAAAGTATTGGTTAAAATGGTATTACATAAATATCCTTGGACACATAGGTCCTATATAACAGATGCAGGGATGAATCATATGACATTATTTAATTTAATATAAAATAATTTCAAACTAATGAAATAAATTAAATTACAACATCCTACACATACACAGTTCTTGGTCAAGGTCATGAATAGTTATACATGCAATGAATACGCAAATGCAACTGGCTAGCATTAATTTAATTATTAAGTATTTTGTATTAAGATTAACATGCATGCATTAATTAATTAATGAATTACCTTTCAACTTAATGATCATCCAACCTTAACTGAAGATACCCATCATTTATGGAATTCATGAAAAATAAATGGCAAAACCAATAATGGAATATTTATTAAAATAAATTAATTAATAATTTAAAATTATTGAAAGATATTATTAAATTTTCAAACACATAATGGTGTTCCAATCAATAAAATAAGGTTTTAATGATTTATTTTTTCAAATTTAAGGTAATTTTAATTTTTTCTGTTAAAGGGAGACTACACGATATGCACATCTAGCTACAATCCATGTACCTCAGTTTCCATGTATCTGAGTCATATTCCTGGGGCTTTGACATGTTAACTCAGTAAAACTAAATGGTCTGTATAAGCCATCTACATGCCATGTATCCACTTTCTGTGTTATAGGTTTCCCTAATCAACATTAAGTGTACAATAAATTCAACACATGTAATTAATTTATTAGTTCATTAGGTACAATGCACATGGGTCCAAACGTGTACAATGACTACACATCGTGCGCCCCAGTTTTACTAGTCAAAGATTTTTCACTTCCCAATGGAAGTTATGGCCATTATACACATATTTTTAAACATTTAAGAAAATGAAACACTGAACTAATATGATTAATAGGTCAACTAATGTGAATTCAAATCAGATTAAAGAATGAATAATAAGAAATGAAAATGAAACCATGATATTATGTGGATCAATAATAAAATAAATAATTATAAATTTAAACATGACCGCTCTGATACTAATTGTTGGTTTCACGTTCAGCAGGAGCATGTAGTGGTGGGAGATATATTAAAATTCTTTTTAATAATAATTTTCTAAGACCATGAGAGAGGATAATGCACGTTAAATTTATAATTTATTTATTTAATATCTTAAGAAATAAATAAACAGTCTTAATAAAATTCTTCGTTGATGATTTTTGATCTCCTAAAATAACCCTTATAGATTTCCTTTGCTACACTGTGAGGATTCAAGGATAAAATCCCTCTTTCAGTGATCCAAACACGATTCAATGATCTCCGAGCAACACCACTCGATCACTGGGTGATAGCATGATGAATCAAATGTATTTTTTTTTCATTCTCTACTGCTCAATCTTCAGTCTTGAAGAAATCTCTCTTGTGCTTCTTGTTCTTGAGATGGAGAGAGAATTCAAGAGAGAATTTATTATGTGCAACAGTTCTCTATTATCAATTTTTTGGATTCAATATACAATATAAATAACGAGATTTTTATGGGGTTTAGGTTAAAATAATATTAAATTTCATGAATTCTATTAAATGAAATTTAAAACCTTTAATAAACCTAATGACACAAAATAATCATATGGTTATTATTATTTTGTGGCACAGGACAACATGCACAATAAAAAATATTATTTAATAGTCTTATTAATTAATATTTTTCACCAGACTTGGTCTTGGATCATTCGAATTCCTCTAGAATTTATTGAACAACTAAATAATTTTTTTTTTCATAAATAAATATTTTATTCATAAATAAATATTTTATTCATAAATAAATATTTTATTCCCAATCTAGTGAATAAATATTCATTAAAATATCCAATAAATAAAATAAATATTTTATTCACAATCCATTGAATAAAAGTTTTATATATATTCACTCAATTAAATAAATTATTTATTAATAAACCAATAACTGTTCATTACTTTGTGAATATTAGTGATCAATTAAACATGAATAAAATTATTCCTCAGTCTTGAGATTAATATCTATTCCAATAATTAAATTCAAATAGAATTTAATCGATATCATAGGAAACACATAGTGTGTGACCCTCTAGGATTATCTCTCATTAGCATTAGGAGGTCTTGTAGAAATCTATGATTACTATATAGCAACGGGTCAAGAAACCCAAGAGAAAAAAATAATGTCATAAAGACGATAACCACATATGAATGCTCATTATGTAATATAATCCCTTTATCACAATATCTCATCAAGAAGGTTGCACATCCATGTGACCAGCCTATATGATCTCTATGTATTTCATTGAATATCTGAAATAAAATGGTTGATACACCAAGGACATGGAATTTAATTCGATAGTTCTATTCCAATCAAAGGGTCAGGATATCAGCTTCCATAAATAATGAAGGAAAAAAACCCTTCCATGACTTATTCATTAATGACATGTCACTTGTGATGAACCCAACATATCCAAATTATACATGAATTTTTATCATCCTGGTTTATGGAATACATATATGTACATGAGTTGTAACATGTATTAATAATAATCATAAAGTCAAAGGACCATAAAACATGCTCACAAAAAGGAATATATGATGACAAAAAAAACACGATGAATTCCTACTGGTGTGTCTGTTCTCATAATCTTCTATCTTGGATATTACTATGTGCGAACAACCTGAGAAGAAGACTCATCTGCTAATGTGCACTCACACCAGAAATTCTATGTATTATGTGTCCCATTATAGTATGTTATCCAACCAAAGAACATTATTTGATAATATCATCATAACACATCAAGTTTCTCATCATAGTGGAAAAATGTTGTGACCATATTAATGCGACCTATACTCTAAGAAATTATTATATTAGAGTCATACATAACAGAACAAATATGTAATAATAAGTCTTATTAATATTAAATATATAGAATATACATGTAATCAAAGTACAAATAGTTTCTCCAAGGAAACCAACTCCAACATCACCAGAGATAGAATAAATCCATTCATAGTTCTTAAGATGACAAAATTTCAATCCATATATCAAGAATATAAAGGATAATACTTATCTCAATAGGTAGATTGATGTTAGTATAGTTGACTCCATGGATATGCATACAATGTTTAAAGTCATTGTACATGGACATATGTATAATTAGAGTTTATGGTCTCACAGTTTTGACCAAATTTTTACCCTCTCAGGGTATTGTATTTGAGACTTGTTATTCAATAACTATTGTTATGACATGATACATTTATACATACAAGAATAATTGTATGATATCTATAAGATCATGTGATTGATTTTCAGTTTGAGAAATAAGAGTAAATTAGAGGGATATTCTGATTGTATGAATATTCCAATCAATGATTATTCTTAATGAGTTTCACATGATTTACCATATATAGTGACATCATTAGCCTATAATTTTACTTCATTGGGTAAATAAAAATAGATGATATTGTTTTGGATCATGAGACCTCTGACTTTTTATTTGAGGATAAAGGACGAAATGAGGCTAAGGGGATAGATATTTTCCAGCACATTATGGATGTAGAAATTTTGGTTATGAACCATGATCTTGGGCTTCTTAGATCGAAAAATTACATGGGATAGTGATGTAAAAAATAATCATTGATAATTTTTGAAATTCGACCTCCCATTATGATGTTGTGAAGGTGTACGAAGATGAAGAGGTTTCTACAGGGGATGAAGGTTCCTCTAGTTGATAGGCCACCTTATGGTGTATTTATGCAAAGCCAGACCAGGACATGTTTTGAATATTCAAAACAATGTTGTCCCCCATATTCCAAAATTCTTTTCATCGATGTCCATTGTAGTTTGTGAGGATTCAGATTTACAAAGGTACGCAGTGTTTTTTATGGAAGTAAAATCGTTCAAGAATTATGAAGAATGTGACTAAACTTGAACTCATTGTGGTCAGATGACTGTAATTACAATGATGTGTTAGGCCCAAATATTAAATGATTATTATAATGGTCCTCTTATAAGGATATAGATTTTGTGTAGGGAGGATAGATTTTTTTATTCATCGATGGGCCCAAAATGAAGGATTTGAGTGTCTCTATATATCTCATTTTGATGAGAATAAATCCAAATGTAGTTCTTAAAATGTTATGGAATGATAGAAGACCATTATAGAGAGTGGGTAACTCTTTTTGAGTGGGGGAAAACATATCACATAGTTTTATGTCGTGTGATAGATATTTTAGGAATGAGTTTTAATGTCACATAATAAGTATGAATATGATACAGTTTATGGTCTTAGATGATTGAATAGAATAGCTTAGTGATACATCCCATAAAATAAATTATGGAAGTCAATATCAATACTAATGAACAATATGATTCTAGTATTGAGTCTCAAAATTATATATACATATTTTTACGTCATAGTAATCAGATTGAGGGGTGTGTAGGACCCTAGGACACCATGAGAGGGGAGGGGTGAATTATTGTGTCAAATTTTTCTTTTAAAACAATGGATCTTGTTCCCACATTGGTAGGAACTCATTAAACCTATATGATGAATATGACCATCAATCAAACATTCACATGCAAAGAGACAACGCACCATATTTTTACTTGGTTCACCACTAAGGGATACATCCAAGGAGAATACACCGAAAGTGTGTCTGTCATAAAAAAATCCACTAATATTCACTATTAGTGGAGTATAAGAGTTCAGACACAATCACTCTATTCCAAGCACACTGCCTTTACAAGAATTTAGGGATAGCTCACTGCATCCCTCAGAACACTTCCATTGAATCCACCTTGCTCATTTCCGTGGGTGAAGTATAAATCATTTTATCGACTTGAAGGCCTCTTAAATATAATATCATTGAAGTCTTTGTATCTGTCCGGAAAGAGACTCTGCTTACATTGAATTCCAGAGTTGATTCACTTTGAAGCACTGATGAATAAGCCGGACATAAAAAACTAAAAAGTATCTCAACACAACACTTGCATGCAACACCTGATCTCACACACAAGATTTAGGGTTATCATGCAAGATGTCTTTCATGAAAACCTTGTTTTCCACACAACCCAAATCATTCACGGAAAAACACTAAGATGTTCACTTGGTCTTTTTTGACTAAAGTAACATCTTGTATTCAAGATTAACTCCCTGCAAATCTTTCACGTGGAAATATTTTGTGTGGAAGAGCACCTAGATCTCTGTTAGAAATTATTAAGTCTTACATGAGGGAAGACGCCTATTTATAGGCCTCGATGACCCTATGTTCAAGATTCAGACTCTTCTTCATCAGTGCATGCAAGATTCTTCTCGATCTCAGAAAACCCCTTTTGACGTCGCCATTGGCGCGTAAGATTCTTCCGCAAATTTTTTTTTTGTGAACATTCTTCAATATTTCACACAATTGTTTCATTTTCCATGTTTTAATACAGTGATACCTAAACAAGCCTTGTGCGCAAGATTCCAAAACACCTTCTATTTTATGCACAACTCCATTTTCTAAGTTTAGTTTTCTCTGTTTTCCAATTTTTGGACCCAAAATTTTTCCAAACACTGGGAAATGATGCCATCTTCAATACTGTTTCCTACTTGAAATATAAGATAACTTTACTTGTAAACTCTATGATATTCCATCTAATGATTAAAATAAAAAACACAAACCTTGATCAACCCAGTGTGTATTGAAATCAAACACAAACCAAACTCCATTTTCTGCAATGAACAGCCTTGGTTCCAACAATCTCCTCCTTTGTGTTTATTAGAAATCTCTAGATAAATTCAAAAGATCCCCAACCACTATCAAAACTTGATATGAAAGAGTCAACTCATCCAACACTCAAATTCTATGTGAGTAATGATCAGTGTAGAAAATAAGTGGGGAAACATGAAATGGGTTCTCGTGTTTTGATATTCTTAACTGTTTCCTCATTACACTGAAATGTTTTCACCATGATCATTTTCTCCCTTCAAAACTCCTCATTCTCCCCCATTATAACATTTTTAAATTTCTATATTCTCCATCTTTCCTACAACCAAAAAAACCTTTCATTGTCCATTTCAAACATTTCATTATCCATTTCCACACAAATTCCACATTGAATTTAGCCTTTCTCCCCCATTGACAATAAACACAAAGACTAGTATTTATACATTGTAGATCACAAAACAAACTCTTGCTGGATCGTATCTCCCCCATAAACCTGCATCACTGCCGTAAAAAGATTAATATAGTTAATACAACTAGGGATAGAATAATCTAATGACCTTCTCATGCATTGGGAGGTGGTTGAACACTAAGGTTAAAACGATGTTTCTCAAACACAAAATTCACTAGAGGATTGGTCAGAATATCAACCACTTGCTCATTAGTTCCCAAACGATCAAGTTTAACCATTACTTGTTCAACTTTTTTCCTTGATGAAGTGACATCTGTTTTCAATATGCTTTATACGAGAATGTTGAATACGATTCTTTGTGAGATCGATTGTGCTCTTATTATCACAGTGAATCACCATGGGCTATTTCAACTCATCACCAATATCTATAAATTATTGCTTCATCCACAATAGTTGTTTCATAGTGGAGATATACCCAGGTTAAACAGTACTGAGAGGAGTGATTTTCTATTTCTTACATAACCAACCCACACATTTCATACCAATAAAGAAGTCTCCTACACTTGTGGACTTTCTGTCCACCACATCTTTGGCCTAGTCAGCATCATAAAATGATGATAGTTCATAATATCTTATTGTATCGAAGTATAAGCTATAATTGTGAGTACCTTGAATGTATATCATGATTATTTTCACTACTTCCATATGTTCTTCCTTCAGATTACTCTAAAATTGGGCTGCTAAGAATATTTCAAAGATAATATCTGGTTGTATCACTGTTAGGTATAGTAATCTTCCAATGATTCTCCTATACATAATGGGATCTATAGATGTCCCATACTCATTCTTACCCAGTTTAGTTCCAACCACAATTAGAGTCGACATTGGTTTGGAGTCATGCATATTGAACATATTCAGCAACTCTCTTGCATACTTTTACTGAGAGATAAAAGTGAATTCATTCTTCTGAATCACTTGCAGCCCTTATAAATATCTGAGTTCACAAATCATGTACATTTCATATTATTATTTCATGTGATTGAAAAATTCATCCACTAATCCCTGCCTACTGCCACCAAATAAAATATCTTCTACGTACACCAGTACCATAAACTAATCTTTCTAATAATTATTCACATAAATATTTTGATAAATTCCTCTTATTTTAAATTCAAGCTTCTTTAAATAAGAATTCATCGAGGAGTACCATGCCCATGGTGCCTACTTAAAACTATACAATGTATTATTTAATCTGAAAACCTTTATTTCATCATTACCAAGTATAAATACCACTAGTTTTTCAATGTATAATTCTTATTCAAGAACACAAGAAGGCTATTTTGACATCCATTTGATAAACTCGGTACCCCCTTTGAATTTCCATGGAAAGAAATAGCCTGATTGATTCCAGTTTATCCATCAAAGAAAATGTTTCTTCAACATCGATGCCTTCAATATGAGAATATCCTTTACAAACCAATCACACCTTATTTTGGATCACATTACCATGATCATCATATTTGTTCTTAAAAATACTCTTCAAGCTAATCACATTATGACCTTCCAATCTATTGACTAGATCCCATGTCTAGTTCTTGTCGATTTGGTCCAAATCTTCATTTATGTCTTTAACCAATGATTATACTTTGCATATTCTTCAAATGAGGATGGTTCCACAACGAATAGGAAGGCATATTGTACATTATTCCTCATTATCCTTGTCCACATGGGTACATTCCAATCCCCGATATTATTTGACTAATCAATTTATGCTCTTAGATTTCTTCTAGGAGGTTTAGAATAATTTTCTTCTGCCACAGTTTCCTCTTCTGACTCTTCCTCTGAATCCATGTTCCACGGTGACCTCTGAATTTCTTGCACTCCTTACTCTACTTCCACAATTGAATATATTCCATATCTACTATATTTTACATATTTAATCACATCAATATAAGTCCCAGTCATGAAATTTTTGGTCTTGTATTCAATTATCTTAACATCACTACTTTCCATAATTTTTCCTAGATGCTTATTGAAACATTTGTAGGATTTTTTATTCATTGAACATCTGATGAATATTCCTCAATCTGCCGCATCACCATACTTTCCTCGATTTCCTTCTTTGTTTCTGATAATAAATTTACTTCCAAAAGCATAGAAATACTTCAAAGATGGCTTCCTTCCATGCCAAAACTCATATGGTGTCTTGGTTTTACCCATATAAATCCCTATTTGATTTTAAATATACATTGTAGCTTGAACAACCTCCTTCCAATAATGTTGAGAGATATGACTCTCAATCATCATCATT
Source organism: Viscum album (assembly GCA_963277665.1). Taxonomy (NCBI): domain Eukaryota; kingdom Viridiplantae; phylum Streptophyta; class Magnoliopsida; order Santalales; family Viscaceae; genus Viscum; species Viscum album. The sequence continues at coordinate 1,701,950,570 of OY728143.1, read as the reverse complement.
CTATCCATATTGTTTACTTGTTGATTCCTGCACTCCACAAATCTATTCCTCTATGGAGTTCTCACAACAACCACCTCATGTTGTATTCTATGCTTCTCCAGGTAATTTTCATACTCAATAGATGTGTATTCCCCTCCATTTTCAGACTATAAGACTTTAATTTTCCATCCGTATATCATTCTTGGAAATTTGGTGATAATTTTTCATGAAATAAAGCACTTTTTGTTTCCCATGTATAACTATCACACATTACATTCTACTATAATCATCTATGAAAAATATGAAGTACATTTTTCCATGAGCTCTAGCAACATTTATTGGTCAACATATATCTGAATGGATGAGATCATGAAGATGTGATGCCCTTTTCTTCTTTGGATGATATGAACTGCAGACCAGATTCCCCCATTTGCAAGCATCAAAAGTCTTTTCTCATTTATGCTTTAGGTTAGAGATATCCATGACTGTCTTTATCTTAGATATCTTTTCCACATCTTGTTTATTGATGTGCCCCAATCTCCTATGCCACACGTTGTTTTCTACTTTAATGGTCATGTAGTAGATGTTTTCTTTACTATCGACCAAATATAATTGCCTTCTGTTCTACACCCTTTCATAAGGGAATTCCATATCTTTTCTTTTATAGTGCACCCCTTTTTATTGAATGTCACTATAAGCCCTGAGTTATAGAGTTGACTCACACTAAGATGATTATAACACAATCCGTCCACATAAATATCATCTATTTTCTTCATCTCACCATTATCTAGTTCAGTACTCCAACTAATCTTCAACACACCATCATTACCGAACCTTACTATTCCATCAACCATTTTCTTAACATTCATCAATAAGTCAGCATCACCTATCTTGTGGGACGAACATCCACTATCTATAATCTAGGTGCTCTTGCTCATTGTAGCTTTGAGAGATACTTCGGTAAGGTTGGATTTCTCAATTTTCTTCATTTCTTTCCATGAGATATTGTATTGAGTGTAGGACATTGATGGCATTTAAAATATCTCTTCCACATAATCATGTTCTTCATACCCATACTTTTCTTCTAGAGGATAAAAGCTATTTGTAAGTGCAACACCATCGAGTTGACGAGGATTGACTTGTCTTTGAGTTTCGTGTGTACTGTTCATGTCTATCCTCTTCCTATAATATATGACTTTATGGACAAAGTTAGAAAAATGGAAACAATATCCATAGAAATTATTTCTTCTATAAGAAGTAGGATTTGAGTTTTTTCTCCTTTGTTAGAACTCTAGATCTTCTCCATTCAAATAACTCCATGCCTCATCTCAATATGATATGGTATGCCCCAGATAGATATAGAATTGACATTTCATAAGTGAAAATTTATTCTCATTTTGATTCCACCTCATGTATCCTTCCTTAGAAAAAATGTTTGGGTGCATATCATTTCTAGATCTCTAGGGAAAGTTTTTTGTTCTTCTTTCAGTTTGAATTGAGGGTTTCTTTTTCAGCAATTTAGGTTACTTTCCAACATGTCCAACTTTCATCTTGCCTTTATTCTGGCCCACTTTATTTGTAGCATTTGACAATTCAGCATCACAACTGATTCCACTATTTACCATGCTTTCAGGTCTTTGACCATTCAAGATCTTTTCAACTCCATTTGAACCACGCTTATCTCTCGCCAGAAACTTCGCATCTAATAATTTTATAAATTTTATTTTCTTCTTCTCTTCTTTTGAATTTGATTTACTTTCAAGTTTACTACTAAGAGTAAAAAATTCTTATTCAAGAACCTCAATAGTCTGGGAATTATCTTCTAGTCTGGAGGTGAGTTCATTGATGAAATTTTCTTGTTATTCAATTCTCAGTTTTAGTTCCACTATATCTTTTATAATTTCAAGGGTTGTTGACTGAACTTTCACTATTTATTCCAGTTATTCAATTTCAGCTTCAAGATGATCAACATATTATGATGATTCTTTTACAATTTCTCTCCACTTTTTTCATTTATTACTTTTTTTTTCAAGCTTACCAAGAGCATCCTTAAGTTGAAACTTTCAATCAGTATCACCATTCAATTAATGATCTCTGGATTTTTCTTTTGATGGTTCTGACTTCTCAAAAGTAGCCATCATAGATGCTTGGTTTATAGATTTAAACTATGGTTCTTCTTCCTTAAGTAATTCATTATAATATTCTTCTTCTTCATAGAAAAAACTATTTTTTTGTAGTTTACTTCTATATTTGAAGTTTCACTTTGAGAAAACCTTTTCTGAGGCTTGTGTGAGTTTCTAGATTCACTTTCATCATCATCAAACTTTCTTGAGCATAGAGAAGAAATGTGCCCAACTCTACCACAAAAAAAACATGCCAATGATAGTTTTCCTTCAAATATACATTTTTATATTTTTAATTTCTTAGCAATAAGTGAAAGAATTTTTCCTTCATCATCATATTAATTCAGACAGTCCCTTGAAATATAATGTTTTTTCATGGATTTGAATGCCATTTCCTTGCTGACACATGTCATCACATATTTTAGATTTACTCTCATTTTATATGCAACTAGACTGCTTATTATATCATCCAGAGAAAGTTTAGATAGATCCCTTTCCTAAAGGGATGGAACTTTTGGGTTCTAGAGAGGTGGAATCCTTATTAAAATTTTCTTCACAATTTCAATTTCTTTGATTTGTTCTCCAAGACTTCGAATTTCTCTTACCACTTCAGTAATTCTATTAAATAAGGAATCTACATTCTCATTAGGATGAATCTTTAGATCGTCAAACCTATTGTGCAGGACTTGAAGTTTCGCCTGATTCACTTTTTTGTATCCTTCATATATATTTTCATGTTTCTCCCACATTGACCTGGAAGATGTGAAACTCATTACCTTTAGATAGATCTGATCATAAAGAGTTGCAATGAGATAATTTTATGCTTTAGCATCTGCATCAAGAATTTTTCTATCTGTATCAGTCATAGAAAGCCCTATAGGATCAGTGACATGTTATACTTGTGTAGTAGCAACTGGAAATTCCATTCCAAGAGATATTAGATGAGATATCATCCTATTTTTCCATATCTTAATGTTTCTTCCATAAAATAGGGGCACTCCCCTAACATTAACTGAGTTATACATGACAATAAGGAAGGAAAAATTTAACACCGACAAACTCCCTCTGATACCACTTATAGGACCCCAGGACACCCTGAGATATGAGGGGTGAATCATTGTGTCAAATTTTTAATTAAAAAAAAGGATCTTGTTCCCATATTGGTAGGAACTCATTAAACCTATATGATGGATATGATTAGTAATCAAACATTCACATGCAAAGAGATGAAACACCAGATTTTTACTTGGTTTACCACTAAGGGATAAGTCTAAGGATCATACACCGAAAATGTGTCAATCACACCGAAATAAACTAATATTCTCTAGTTTTGAAGTATAAGAGTTCAGACACAATCACTCTACTCCAGGAACACTAACTTTATAATAATTTAGGGATATCTCACTACATCCCTCAAAAAACTTCTATAGAATCCCCTTTTCTCACTGCTGTGGGTGAAGTCTTGCTCAGTTTATCGACTTGAAGGTCTCTTTAATAGATTGACATCAAATTATTTGTCTCCGTCTAGCATGAGAATCTTCTTTCATTGAATTCCTGAGTTTATGCACTTCGAAGCACTGACTAATAATCTAGATATCAAAAACTAGAAAGTATCTCAACACAAAACTTGCGCGCAACACCTGCTCTTGTGCATAAGATCTGGGGTTATCACGCAAGATGTATTTCACTCATCCCTTTTTTCCCTTGCAACGTGGATCATTTTCACAACAACACCAATATTTTCACTCATTCATTTTTAGACTAAAGGAACGTATTGTGTGAAATATTAACACCCTATAAATATTTTTCATGAAAATCTTTCATGCAGTCTTTCATGGGGGAATCCACCTATTTATAGGCCTTGATGACTCTATGTGCATGATTTATATGCGTCTTCATCGGTGCATTCCAGATTCTTCTCGAGCATGCAAAACCCCTATTGATGTCACCATTGGCACATAAGATTCTTCCACACAACTATGTATTTCATGCACATTCTTTAATCTTTCATGCAGTTATCCCTAAACAAGACTTTCATGAAAGATTCCAAACCACCTTTAATCTTACACACAACCCCCTTTTCAAAATTCAATTTTCTCAATTTTCCAATTTTTAGACCCAAAAATTTGGTGAACACTAGGAAATGACACCATCTTCAATATTGTTTCCTACTTGAACTATAAGATCCATTTCCATTAAAACTCCCTAATCTTCCATGTAAGTATTAAGAACTATAAACACAAACCTTGATCAACACAATGCATATTGATAATAAACACAAAGAAAACTCCATTTTCAGTAATGACTAACCTTAGTTCTAATAGGGTGTTCCTAACCCTAATCATGCACAAATGGGATAATTATCTAGAGTCTCTAATATCACAAGATTAATGATTGATATGAGAAAAAATAGTAAATAGAGTGCTATCTGAAATGAATTATAATGTATCTTAAAGAATCAATGCCATCCCATAGTTTAATGTCATCTGATCGGGACATGATTCTTGAAATTGATGATTCACTGTATAGGTCTAACCCATGTGTAGGAAAGGGGAATTATTTTTTTTGTGTAGTTGGGCCTAGGAAGAGGAATCTAGAGGACACTAGGGATCTCATAATGATAAGAACAAAAAAAACATGTAGTTCATGATGTAGAAATTCCCTACACTGTTTCTGTTTCTGTGTGAGGAGGGGGTATTTTTATTACATTGTAGATGGACCCAAGATTCAAAAAATAGGAATCACTATGTGTCCTGCTAGAATCAAGAATCAAGAAACATTTAGTTCTTTAAAGTAAAATTCATTTTGCTGGTCTGACCCATATGAATAGAGGGCTCATTAATATTTACATTGCGGCATGATCGATAATTGAAGACCTAGGCGTAACTATGAATCCTATAATAATTAGAATGAAATATTTCTTAAGTAACATCACACTGGTAGGTGTTTTAATTATCTCATCATCCATTTTAATTAGAGAGTTGGCTCCATAGGAGGATACCTGATGTACAACATAAGGTCCCACCCATTCTAGATCTAGTTTTGGAGGTTTCTTTCTAGGTATCATCTGAGTATTATGGTCTAATACTAACTCTACCTCAAGGAGTGATTAAAGACATACTTTCTTAATAAAGGATCATGAAATTCAGTTCTGATAGATGTCCAAATGATGCAAGGAAATCATCCTTTTCTCATCAATCCAGTCTAGTTCATTGAATTGATTCTAAGATCACTCATCTATGGATAACTAATTGAAAATGGAAATGTTAAGTGAATTTAATTAGAACATTATGGGAAGAAATACCTTTTTCCCACACACAAGTGAATATAGGGTTGCTTTCATGGTAGTACGAGCTGTGGTGCAGTAAGACCACAAGGCATGAAAAAGATTTTAGGGCCAAGACTATTTGTATTTGTTTACCATTTTCTGATGTATTTTCGGTAAGGTCTTATTGAAGGCAAGTATATCATCCATTTTATCCACATGATAGTGAGACAAATGAATGGATTTAATATTTGAATCATATAATAGCCTATTAAATTCATAAGCATAGAAATTGGAGTCATTTTCTTTTGGTATTATGTGAGGGATACCAAAACTAGTGGTGATATTGGATTTTAAAAATTTTATAATGTTATTTGTCCTGAAATCGTTGAGGGAAAAAACCTAGCCAATTTGGATAAGAATTAAGTAGATATGATAATATACCTAAATTTCTTGTAAGTAGTTGGAGGGTACGGTCTCACCACATATATTCCCCACATGGAGAATGATGAGGAGTATTTAGCTGCGTGAAAAAAATCCAGGGGTTGATGGATAAATGTAGAATCTATTTGTAATGAATGACACATTTTGGTGAATTTTCCATAATCTTGAATAACTATATGCAAGTAATACCTAATAATTTTAATCTGATAGGGAAGCCTGATGATTGATTTATGGACACCATAGATACCATTGTGAACCTCTTGTAGAAAAACTATAGTTTCTTCACCATTAATGCATCTGGGGAGAATTCCATAAAATTTCTATTTGTAGAGAAACTCCAAATTTCATGGGATATTATAAAGAGTAAAGTACACTACCCTATGTCAAATTTTATCTTTCTAGGCTCTGTCTATAGGTATATTACCATTGCGGAGGTAATCCATTATCTATGTCATCTAACTACTTTTAGTATTATCTAGTTCCAGAATGGAGTTGACCTCCTTGATCTCTTCTATATTGAGACAAAAAAGCAGACAATATTCTTCTATGAGAAATACTGATGATTATTTCAACCCTATAAGGATCTTCTAAAGATGTAGTCGTGTTGGATAATTTATCTTCCTAAGAATCTTGAGATCATGGAACATAAGTTAGTGTTATCAACAAGGTGAATTATTCCATAAACCCTTAGACATAATGAATAAGGGGGTCATATATTCTTTTTTTATGGAATAATCACCATTTAGTTTCTTTATTACTAGCACTAAATCACTATTTACATTCAAGGTGGGAAATAGGTAAGTGAAATGCTAGATCTAATCTGACAATAGGAGTTTAACATTTTGCCCCATTTTTTGAACACATTTCTGATCATATGAATTAATAAAGTAGAATAACCTTTTGTGGAGAAATAAGAATGACTCATAAAACCACCTTATTAAGACTGGGGTCTTCTATTCTTTTCCCTATTAGACGTTTAGAAGTGTGATCAAAATAAATTTACCATTAATGGAGGTAATATTGGATTTAGAATACCTCTTCATTTGGAAACTCAACATATAATGACTCTTTTTCTATGGATAGACTATCTTCTAGGAAATCTTCCAAGGAATTTACTTTAAACACCCTCTATGGTATAAATTGGAATTCATATTGCTATAATATAACTACCCACTATGCCAAATACTATGTTAAAATGGGATAGTTATAGATATATTTGAGTGGGTAATCGTGGGAGATTATGCGGACCTCATGGTACTGTAGATAGTGCCTTAACTCTTGATCTTCAAATATCATCATGAGAAAACTCTAATAAATGCTTGAATATATAGTTTCAATATATATCATGGTTCTAATATGATAATTGATACTACTATCATTCCTAGTGTCATTTTTCTATACAAGGAAGGCACCCACTGATCGTTGCACGAAATTCACATATAATATGACTGGATTTCCCACAACCAGTAGCATCAATACTGATGGGATCAAAATATATTTATTAAGGCTATCACATGATTCATAATAGTCATTATTACTTTGATAGGTAACCCCCTTCTTCATCAATTTGGTGAAGGGTAAACATTTTTCTACAAGGTTTACTATGAAGCATCGAATGTATGTGATAATTCTTTCACGTCCCCTCAACTATTTAAAATTTTTAAGTGGTGAAATTTCAATGGTAGTATTGGTCTTATTAGGGTCCACCTCGATTCCAAGGCAGTGTACTATGAAGGAAATAAATTTCCCAAAAGTAATCCCAAAAGCAAATTTCAAAGGTTTTATTTTAAAGTTATATTGTCATAGCTTATCAAAAATATTCTTAGTATATGTATGATGATCATAATGATGTTAATATTTCACCATTAAATCATTGATGTAGAATTCGATGGTTTTCCCAAGAAAGGTTTGAAAATACGATGCATATAACGCTGTTATGTTCCACTGGAATTTTTCAAACCAAAAGAAATTACATGATATAAATATATTACTTATGGTGACCTAAAAAAAGTATCTTCTCTATCATCTTATACCATTCATATTTCATTGTATCCTGATTAACTATCCATAAAGGAATGATATTGATATCTAGATGTCACATTTATCAAAAGTTATATAATTTGTACTAGGAAATTATCTTTCAAACAATGCCCATTGAGATCTCTAAAATCAATACAGAACCTAATATGCTCATTCTTCAACTTGACTAGGACAATATTAGTGAGCTACATTGGATATTATACCTCTCTAATAAAATTTCCTTTAACAAGTTTACAAACATCAACTTCATCTTTGACCTCATGAGTTGGATGAATTATTTAATCTACCTATTCATAACCACATTTTTCAAATGGAAATCCCAAGTGGTGATTGGATACACTCTGTTAAAGACCTATAATTTCTGTTTAATTATAGGCAAACACATCTAAGTGCTATATTAAAAAAGAGATATACACCTCTTATTCTTTGAGAGACCTGGCTATGATAATAAATGTACGTAGTAGATCATCCTTATTATGTAGATTTATCTTAATGAGCTCATCAATTGTGGAATCCACACATCCCATGAGTATTGGAGTGGAGACTTTGAGATCTTCTTCTTCTTCCTCCTCCATCTCACTCTTGATAACATTTGGTGCTGAAGGGAAATATTCAGTGTTGGGGGAGGAATATCTATCCTGATATTTTAGAAGTGATGTGGCGATATTAAAACTCCCTGATCTATTAATTTCATTGTATCGAATAATGAATTTTTTAGAAATTCTGAGATCAATCAATGTAATTGATGTTGTGATGATTGATGAGTCCATACTTAAATCTAAGTTTATATCTTTGATATGATTTATGGGATGTATGTGTTCCCTTCTATGTTATTTTAATGGGGCTGTTGGGGTTATTTATATCCTATTTTAGGTTGTAACCCTAGTGACATCGTTAGTAATGGGTTGTCTTACCTCCCTTTGAGAAAATCCTACATCAATATACTGACATTCACAAGATTCGAATGGGGTATTATAACCATATAATGTCCTATTTTTGATATTGATGAATTATTTAATGCATTGGTGGTATGAAGAAGGGACCACCATATGCCAATGTATCCAAAGACTTCTTAACAAAATGTTGAATGCTATATTATGATGAACAAATAGGAACTCTGACTTAGACTCTAGGTCTTCAAATTGATTTTGAAGATAAATCCTTCCAAGAAGATTCTTCTCGATCATATCATAACTTTTAAGTGTTAAGGTGGGAGGGGAAAAATTAGATTCACTATATTCCAATTGATGATGTGTTTAGAATAGAATGATATTGAATCTATAACCATTATCTATGATGACACACTGAATATTAATGTCATTTAGCTTCATAGATATATACAAGGGTATGAGGTGTCCCCTTGTAATAGTTTCTTTATTTTTCCCTGTGAATAAAATTACTATACGAAACTCCAAGGGGTCTATTTCCAAATGATACAATTTAGAAACAACAACCTCATATTAAAAATTCTTAGGGGTTAATAAAGCCTCTATGAGTGATTCTAAAAGGCCATTTGAAAAACCGAGAGAATATAATATTGAATGTTTGGATGGTACCAGATAAAATTGTTTCAAGATATCATACTTCTGGGTTAATGGTCTATGCTTCATAGTTTTTAATTGTTTCTTATAAAGTACCTTAGGAGATGGATCATTTGAGGTATTTAGGTCAGAACTATATGAGAAATTTACAGGAAACCCTTTTTTTGGAAGGTTAGGCTGACATATCATCCCAATCACTTAGGATGATGATATTTTTGTAGTCCTTCAAGTCGATATTCTAGGAAAATATGTTCTAGATGACTCTTAGTGGAAGTAGGGGTTTTTATGATCCTATTGAGACCACCAAAGGGATCTACCATGCGTATCAGCGACATAAATGGCCATGGAAAGGATGTGGCCTGGATATTGTGTTCAACCATAACCACTTTTTCCCATGTTCCCATGATTCCTGTGGCCTCTACCAGTGTTTTATAGATCAAGTGTAGAGATATTAGGCTCATAATAACACTCATCATCAAAGAAGGGGTCCATTGGATGATTGAAATTAAAGGAACCAAAGTTCAATTGATTTTCTGATGATGATTCTATTTGATGGAATGTTTCTCATAGTATTTTTTGATGAGAAGGTTTCTGTTGTATATAGACTGAGGGCATGAAGTCTTTGTGGGTCAAGATAGATATTTTCTAAGGCGTGGGTTCAATCTCACTTTTTTTTCATTTTCTGTCTTGATGATTGTGTCACTTCTTTGATGATTTTATCTTTGAATACTACTACCCCACCAAGGTAGGCTGTGCTGATGTATAAAAGACTGGGGCTATAATTGGTTCCTTAGACCATTACCTAAGGATAGTTTGATTCCAATTGATTACCTTTTGGGTCATAAAATTATTAAGCTATTGTAAACTCTTTCATAATACTTCTTTCTATTCACTTCATTCCTCTAGGATGGTTGAATAAACATATTCTACTTCCACTAGTGGTTTTTATAGTTTGACTTGTTTGAAATCAAAAATCTTTTAATGAATTTCCTTAAAGATAAAAAATATTAGATGATATGGACCAACATTCAATGGGGGTGAAATAATTCAGAAAATAACTGAGTCCAACCTAATTACTCCTTATGGGATCTAGAATCATTAATAAAGAGTTTTCATTAACCACTATAAAATAACCAATGAACTATTCATCTCAGAAAGAATAGATTTTATTCTTCCGTTACTCAAATTAGTTATATTACCTGTTTGTATTCTATTCATGGAAAAATTGATGTTGTCATTTTTGTCATTCAATAAGAAGTGATTCATGATATTGAACTGGATTTTGAATTGAAGTTGATATAGGAGTCAACTTAAGTGTGATAGACACAATCTACACTTTCATTATTCTCTTACCCTGAGCAGTTAGAAATTTTCAAGAAATGGCTCTAACCCGCAAGTTAGAATCTTTTAATTTATGTGAAACTATGTAAGGTTCCCAAAAAATTATTGTCTAATTTATAAAGATAAGCATTATTTTAAACTTATTAAAAAGATTCTATATATAGAGAGAAATTGCATCCTCCTAAGGAATCAAAAAATTTAAGGAATAAGTGAGGCTCTTACCCCTAGTGATGAAATCAAAGACTTTCATTATCTTTCTATTTGAAATTTTAAAGAACGAGGATCATTGTCTCTCATATCATAGAGTTTAAATGAATGTGAATTTTCTAGATTTGGTCCTCTCATCCTTTAATAAAACTAGCTATAAAACTGGTATACCATAAAAAGTTTGGTCCTCCCATTGTTTGTTTGAAAAATATAAGTTTATATTCTTCTTATAGCTCAAGAGTCTCCATCATAAGATCACACCGGGATACAAAAAATGTGTAATGTTTTGATCTGGATATGCCAAGAAATTAATGGTTGGTAAAATGGGATTCAAATATTAGGTAGGGGAGGGTTGAATCCACCCATTAACGATATGATTTTTATTCTAGATGTGATATTTTTTTCATCCATCCATGTGCTAAAGTCAAGATGCTAATGATTAAATAGTGTTGACAAGTCCGGTTATGGGGAAGAATTGTTAAACAAGGGCTTAAACAAGAGAAGATACATGTAAGGCATGATGTATTGTCTTATACTTTTCTTATGGTTGATAAAAATCATAGTTTGTCTGGATATGATTCATTTGACATGGATCCAGTTGTTTCTTAAATAGAGGGAACTCTGGATTTCTTACCACCGTTGGGTCCAAAAAACTAGTTGTTCGGTCCCCAAGTTAAATAGTTTTTTTGATTCCCTATTAGTTGGTACAATGATTCCTTCTTGATGAGAGTCATTGGTTGGGAGATCCATGAAAGGTTATTAATTAAGGATATACCCAATGGGGATATTACATTTAAAGAGTTATATGTTGAGTTTATTTAACCTTTTCATCTCTGAATCATACTAAGAAAATCATTCCTCAAGCATAAGTGGTTCAACTTATTCAGGTAAGGAGTGGGAAGTGGCCACACCAATACCATTTTCTTTGGTTTCATTCATCTTGGAAGGTGATATATGATTGTTCATGGGAATCACAAGACCTTTATAAATCCTTTGATTTCTATTATTCATGTCTTCTTCAAACATTTCGATGTAGACCATTTTCCTATAAGAAACATATTCCTCTTATTCCCCTTAATAGGTTTTACATTTATTGGAGTATATAGGGTTAATATTGATGAAGTTGATTAATTTCTAATGTACTATGTGTGTTTCATCACCATTTGGATAAAAATAAGGATATTTCTTCAGCTTGTGACTTTTTTTGGACTCATTCATTCTTTTAAGGATTCTATCAAGGACGTATCATGAAGAGAGATTTAAAGAGAATTAAAAATACAACATTATTCATGCATGGAAATGAAAGTGTATGGTGATGGAAGATACACACTATGAGAAGCCAATTTGGGGCATGCCTTTTGGGAAAGAGAAAAATAACCTTAGGGGGGGGTGGTGATCAAGGTAAAAATGCCACCAGCCATGTGGGATTGGGCTATCCATCATCCATTATTATAACATTTATAACCTTGTTTAGTGAACATGAGAGTAGCTATTGAGGTAAATATTTTCCCAGCCTAATGGGATGGGGCTGTTCCTTCATTACTATGACTGCACCTATTATAGTTAATATTTTAATATTTTATATTTTCATTTGGGAAAGAGCTAGGTGTAGTGTATGTTTTTCAAACAAGTAATATACATATGTATACATCAATATTATTTGACTATTGGATTTTCTCATGTAAGATGAATACTTGATCTTTTTAAATTATTCATAGAGGATTCTTTTGATAGTTTGATCTCATTGATCATGACGCATCTAAGATTTCTTCCTAATCTAATAACATCTAAGAACTATATAACATTACTCTGAGAGCTATCTTAAATCAATGACCTTTCATGATGTCACTTCTGCTAGGATTTTTTTCCAAGGAGCACAGTAAAGTAAAGTGCTCTATGCTCACCCCATCCTCATATATGAACACTAGATAGGGAATCCATGATAAAAATTAAGGTGCAATTATGGTGAGAAAATCCTCTCATTACATATAATTTAAAAAAAATTCCTTTTACTTTTGTAAAAAAAATATAGAGAGAAACTTTAAAAGGGGTATTTTTAAAAGAATTCCCCTTATAAATATCATATCATTTAAGTTAGCATTAACAAAATGAATTGATTATATGTATAATATATAAATACACATTAAAATAGTTTAAATACAAAATATTATAATCAAAATTCATTTCACACATAATCTTATCATTAAATAATCAATGAATTATAAGTTTAACATAAGGAATGGAAATTGAATTAAGAATTCCCTTATCATAAGTCCAAATCATCATGTACATTCATTATACTCCTGAGTAAAAAAAATATTAATTATTTACATTATTAAAAACCTTTTTAAATGTCATTATTAATTTTATATCACTTATTATCATTTTAATTACTTAATAATTTAAATTCACATTGGGTGTTTTTACGATATTCAGTACTTAAGTTCAAAATTACTTTAGTCGGTTGAATATGGTAAAAAAGGTCATTATTCTATCATATATAGAATAATATTCATGAAATAATTATTAATTTTATAAATTAATTATACTTTTTCATCCATACATAAAATACAACTATGAAAAATTAACTATGTTACAATCTGGGAGACAGTTTGTCGTACGTACACATGAGTAACATTTCCATTTTTCAACGATCATTATAAAAAGAAGGTATGTATTATTATATATTTCCATACTTTATTATAATATTTAAATATTATATTAAATTATTAAATATAATTATATATATATATATCATCCACGTGATGTGGTAATGAAAAATGAATCACATCGCTTCGGGGAGGTGGTAGTCCACATGTACACACAAATGACATTTTCATTTTTTTGTCCTGGGAAATTTATGAAGATAAATGATATATTATATTTTCAGAATAATAAATATTTCATTAATATAATATAAATATTAATTACATCATTATAACATCTCTTCATATATGTTGGTGGAAAAAAGGATTATATCGATTCGTGAGAGAGTAGTCCACTATACACACGAATGATGAATTCTTTTCACATTTAATGGAAGTGGAGAAGGATATGGGTAATGAAACAAACATAATAACATATTGGTATATTTGGGATAATATATTTATTAATTTTTCTTGGTTGAATATGATTTTATGGTTTGGGATGAATAAAAAAATAGAAATAATCGATTTAAATCGATACCACCTCTTTGGACAATCCTTTTTTAACACCTTAAGACCACTAAGGTTGGTGTTTTAAATAATATAAGAAAACTAAAATGTGTTTAGATATTATAATAAGGTGTTTTTTAAGGTCTTGGAAAAATAGAAAATGTTTTCAAGTGTGTTTAAGTGATAAAAATAGGTCCCCTTTTATAAGAGAGGGTAGGGACACTCTTTTAACTTACCAAAATATTAAATTAATATAAATTACATTTCAATTAAAATTTTCTAAAAAGTGAATTATTTATAAGATAAAATTATTATGGGTATAAATAACCAAATATAATAAAAATAGATATGGTTTTCTATATTTATACACTTATATTTTAGTTTTAACACTTATTTAACCCCTTTAACTCTTACCATGACAACATGGATTTTTACACATTGAAGGTTAATATATTACAATAAAATAAAAAAAGACCCATAAATAGACCATGGATGATATTTTTAACATTATACTGATGTATTTTCTTAATTAATTATTATTAGTTTGTATATATTATTTAATAAAATATTATTTATTATAAAATATCAATAATGTGAATTTTTATAACTATTCATTATTTTGACAATAATAAAATCAATATAACAATTATAATTAGAAAAAAATATTTTATTAACTCCCTAAAATGTTAAGGTAATATATAAAATTTACCGATCAAATTAATTATCTCAAATTATATTTATTTTATAACTTTTGATATCATTTATTTATTTTTTTCATTCATTAAATAATTACAAAATCAGTGTTGTGGAAGCTTTTAATGTTATTATTTCTTTAATAAAAGTTAACAATAAATTACCATGATGGATATATATATTTTAGATTTAAAAAGTGTATTTATAGTTGAAAATATATTTTATACAAACCCATATTAAAAATTTTATAGTTATTAAAAATATGAGTAAGACATGTTTGACATTTCTTTAAATAAAATACTATAAAAGTCATATTCTAATACAAGTGGCACCAAAAGGTAATATATTCTTCCATTGGATGATAATGGTCGAGATATAATCATAAAATAATATTTAAAAAAGAGTTATAGTAATTATATACTTGTTATCATTTTATTTTTAATCTTAAATTACCCAATTTAACCTTTACCATGGCAAAAAAACTTACCAATGTTACTATTAATTTTGAAAAAAAATAAAAGTGAAATATTTAATAAATTTAGAAACACTTATTACAAATATGTAATAAAATTTTTAAAATTGAAAACATAGTAGTTTCAGACATTATTTTTGAATTAAACCAACAAAACACAACAAAAAATAGTTTTTTGAAAAAATGCCATTTTTAAAAATAAAATATATTAATAAAAAATTCAAGTATAAAATAAATTTTAATTTTTTTATAATTTTAAAACAAATTTAACTAATTAATAATTAAAAAAAATAATTTCTTCATGTAAAATCATTAAAAAATAATTTTTTTAATAAAAATATGTATTTTTCACTATTCCTTGAAAAGTCATACTTTTCAAAATATTATATAAAAATAATTTTAAGATTTTATTGAACTGATTAATTCCAAAATTTGATTCTTTTTTTCAAATAAATTTTCTAAAACTTACATTTTGTTTTATAATATTGGCTAATAAAATGAATGAAAACCAATTTTTGATAAAAAACCTTACTTTTAGAGAATAAAATGACATTTTTAAATATTGTGAGATTATTTTATAAGAAAATACCAATAAAATAAAATTGATTTGGACCTTTATATTTATTTAATAAATTATTTATTCATATAAATAAAATATAATTTAGTATATAGGTAATATCTATCACATTTAAATAACATTATTTATTTGTTCTTTCAATCTCATTATGGTTTATCTTGTATGCTATCGAACTGAGTATTTTCTGTAAAAAATATCAAGATGTTATATCTCCCATTTAAAAATTGAATCCTCATAATTTTATCTCTATATTTAATAATATGGGTTTAAATTTCAAAATACCATTATTGAAAACCCATATCATAAAAAGTAAAAATAAAGCATCCACTTGATAGGAGAGAAAAATAAGTACGAAGTTCATCTGGAATAACACACACTAGGATTCCATGTAGGAAAACATGCATATGTATGAGAAAAAATAATTCTCAAGTTCTGGTAGATAATGATAGGGAATATGGTGATGAGAAAGTTAACAATCACAAAATCCTAAATCCGTGATGGGTTAAAATGACATTGAATTTTTGGTAAGAAAAGCAAACAGATAATGTTTTTATTTCATGATAATTTTCATATATTTGAATAACTCATTTACCATCTATACTAAAAGAATAATGAAATATACTTACTTTAAAAGGAGAATTTCATTCTCTATTAAATTTCCAGCACAATATAATCTTTTTCTCCAAATGATTAGTTTCTTAAATGAATTTTCAATGTATTAAGCACCAGAATTTTCTTTTAATAGATAAAAAATCCAAAAAATAATAAATATCTATTACTTCTATCAATAAGAATTAATAAAAACCAAAACTATGAATATAATATATGATAATTCTACAAAAATAATAACCCTTCACATACTAAGAAAAACTACATTAATCACCAAAATTCAATAAATAACGAAAAAATAAATTCCTCAAAAATATTTTAGACTAAGATGAAAACCTAAAAATAAGAAGTATTGGATCACATAGTATTCAAAGATAATTTTAATATTTATCTCCAAATCAAATAAATTAATCATAAATTTTCATAACAAAATGTAATTTCCCTATTCATATAGTCTTCAAGATTTGTTAGTCATTTCTATAAATAACCTGAATGACCATACAACCCTAATAAAATAATATGTGATTCCAAAATATAATTCAACCTTTATTCATAATATATAACCCTAGATTATTATATTTAACTTAATCATATAGGGTTCTCAAAATAGCGATAATCTTCAGAAATAACATTAATTACTTAATGAATAAATCATTTTCCAATCCCACGGTTATCTATTTGATAAAAAAAATGTTCCTAAAATGAACATAACCTATATATATGAGATATTTTAAATAAAAAACAATTTCATACTAACCAGGAAAACACATAGGAAGGTGGTAGTTTATTCACCCTTGTCACCCTTCCATTATGGGTTCAATTCGTATAGCCTTGCTGAACGAGATGAGTTGTCACATGGTTTGCATGCTGTCCTTTTATAAAACTATAGAATTATTATAAAATTAAAAAAAATATAATAAAATACCCAAAAATAACCATAATATATTTGATATAATTGAAAAGTTTTAACCTCAACATTGTTCTCATCATTTTTCATCACAAAATGTAATAACCCATAATTACCTAATAAATAAATGTCACTAAAAATAACATTAGTCACCTTAAAATTTCATAACATAAAGCCTAAAATGGGTATATAATATATTTATCTTATGATAAACCTTAAATTTATAAACCCATGATGGTATCTTAAACTATTATATAACCTAACATGAAAAAAATCATAATCTCTAAAATTTTCTAATCCCTACTCTAAAACTAGCAGTAAGGACCCTGCATTATACATTGCATCTTCTAGTGATTTTAAACTATAATTTACTTTATTAAAATACGAAAGATGGTTTTAGTTTATAGTTTTATAGAATTAGTAATAACTTTTATGTGGTAAACCCATACATTTCAACTGAAAACATCCGCACAATATCAATTTTTCTTACAGAACAAAAGTCTTTAAAAACATGATTTCTATTCATAAAAAATATTTCCAACTTTCAACTTGAATTATTATTTTATCTTTCTTATCATTAAATACTTTTAAAAACATTTAAATAATTGGGATGATAAAGAACTCATTATGGGAAATAATAATAATGAAATAAACCATCAGTCCATAAAAACTTATAAATTTTTTCATTTTTCGAAATAAACATTGGGATAAAAAAACACTTTCTTAAACAAAACATCACATTTTCTTCCCAAATAATTCCATAAAACATTTCATAATAAATCTTCAAGTCAATGTAAAATATATATAGGTTTCTTTTAAAACATGATAAACTCATGATTTTTTTTTCACAAACCTATATAACATATAGTTTCCTTTGAGTATAAACTCAATATTATACATTATGAATACATGAGACTTTTTTAAACAACATGGGAAGAATAATAAAACATATAGGTAATGTGGAGAATAATTTTCTTATTATAAATATTATGTTTTAACCCACTTTTCTTCAATGAAATAACCCTCATAGATATACATGATATAAATCTCATAGTTATACTTGGAGTAACCATCATAGTTACACTTGGAATAACCATCACAATTATATTATAACATACCCAATGAATTATAGGGATATCACAGACCTAGATATATTTGGTTTATAATTTAACCACCTATAATCAGAAATAATTATAAAAAAACTATAACATAATTATAAAACATGAATGTTCACATCATAAAAACACTCTATGAGGAAAATCATTTAAAAGAAAAAGTAATTTTTTTTACTTGTAAATAATCATGTGTGATTGTAAAGGAAGCATAAAAATATTTTGGTGTAATGATGGTTGAAAAATATTCTCATGAAATATATGTTTAAAAAAATTCCTTTTTAATTTTGTAAAAAAAATTAATGAGATACTTTAAAAGAGGGTTTTTAGAAGAACATACCTTATAAATATCATATAAATATAGTGATCATTAACAAAATCAATTGATTATTTATATCATATTTATATCCACATAAAAATAATTTAATACAAAATATTATAATTAAAATTTATTTCACACATAATCTTAACATGACATAATAAATGAAGTAAAAGTTTTACTCACAACTGGGTGGAAGTGAATTTCTGGGGGTATTGTAGTAGTACTGTAGCAGTTACTATTCGGTACTGTAGCAGTCAGAACTATTCACCCGATTTGGGACTTCAGGCCACCAGTTTGGGCCTACGGGTCTCAAGGGCCTTCGTGTCATCAATGGATTTCGGGACTTAGGGCCTTCAGACCACGAAGACCATGTAGTAGCCCAGTTCACACAGAACATATCCCACAAGAGGATCAGAGAAACGAGAGTAGCAGCCACCGGAAGCAGAGCTAACCGGATTGGAAGAATGAGAGGGTATGGTAGCCGCCATTGGGACCAGGCACCGTGCAACTTTGTACGGGGCAATGCTATCCGATCAGTAATGCATGGTGGGGATCTAGGTGATCAATAACACAGAAGCTAGGGAGGGGTAGTTCAAGTGGGATGGGCCTACGAGTTATGTATTGGGCATGGTATGCCTTTGGGCCTTCGGTTCATGTATTAAGGGTCAGTCAGGCCTTATGTCTTGGGCGTATGAGTCATGTACTGGTTCCCCTTCAACCCTTAAAAGTGGGGGGGTTATCCATAATAAAACAAAAAAGAAGGCCTTCGGGCCATTCAGACTAAGTTAATAATTCCCTTATATTAATTCCAAGTCATCACATATGTTCTTTATATTCCAAAATAATAAAAATAGGTTAATTATTTTAATTCATAAGAACCTTTTTAATTTACATTATTCCTTTATATCACTTATTATTATGTTAATAACTCAATCATTTAAATTTTCATCGGGCATTTTGACGATATTCGGTAATTAAGTTGAAAATGAATTTGTTCGGTTGAATCGGGTAAAGGTGGAAATCATTTAATCATATCAAGAATAATATCTAGGTCATAATTATAACTTTTATACATAAATTTTACTTTTCAATACATCCATTAAATATGGTTATAAAAAGTAAACTATGTTGCAATCATGGAGACGGTAGGCCGTACATACGTGTGAGTAATGTTTCCATTTTTTGAAGATCATCATGGATAGAAGGTAAGTATTATTTTACCTTTATATAACTATCATAATATCATAAATATAATATTAATTATTTAAATGTAAAAATATATATCAATCATGTGATGTGGTGATGGAAAATAAATCACATCGCTTCGTTGAGGTGGTAGTATACACGTACACAAAAACAACATTATCATTTTTCTGTGTAAGGAAATTTAAGAAAATAAATGATATATTAATTTTTCATAATGATAAATATGTCATTAATATCATATATAAATATTAATTCTATCATTATAACCAGTATTGAGAGACAGTTATGGAAAATGAATTATATTAGTTCGCAAGGCTGTAGTCCACCGTACACACGACCGATGAATTATATTCCCATTTGATGGAAGATGAGATGAATATGGGTCATGAAGAAAGAATAAAAACATATATGTAAATATATGATACTCAATTTATAAATTTTTCCAAGATAAAGAATATTTTAAGGATTTTGAAGAATAAAAAAACAGAAATGCTCGATAAAAATCGATACCCATTCTTCAGAAAATCCATTTTCTTAGCACATTTAAACCACTAAGGTTGGTATTATACATAAAATAAGAACAATTTAATGCGGGGAGGGATTATAGGAAGGTATTTGGGAAGTTATCAGTTAGAAAAAATGTTTTTTAAGTGTGTTGGAATGAGATGAAGAGATTCCCTTTTATAAGGGGTGGGGGATCTCTTAGATTTTCTAAAAATATTAAATTAATATAAATTAATATTCAAATGAAAATTGCTTCAAACTGATTTATTTAAAATATAGGATTCTTAAGGGTCTAAATTAACTCATAAAATAAAATTTATATAAGTTTCATCTATATTTCTACACATATATTTAGGTTTTAAACCTTATTTAACCCCTTTAACTCTTACTATGTCAACATGAATTTTTACTCACTAAGGGTTAATATAGTTATTATAAAATCAAAAAAGACCAATAAATGGGTAATGAATTATATTTTAAACCATATAATAACAAATTGGATGAATTTATGTATTTTAGGAATTTTATATCATAAAATAAAATATTATTTATTTTAAAATATCAATAATGTCAATTTTTAGAACTATTCATCACATTTAATTTAATAAGCTAAAGACAAGACATATAATTAGAATTTTTTTATTACATCCCTAAAATTTCATGGTAATCTACAAAAATCGTTGATCATATTAATTATCTCACATTATATTTATTTTAATATTTTGAATATCATTCATTTAATTTTATTATTAAATAAATAATTACTATATCAGTTTCATGGAAGATTTTAAGGTAAATATTCCAATAATAAAAATTAATAATAAATTACTATGATGGGTATATATCATTAATATTTTAAGAATAACATTTATAGTCTAAATCCTCCTAATAAACTCATATTAAAAATGTTATTGTTATTAAAAATACGAGTGTTCCATGTTTGAGATTTCATTATATAAAATACTATAGAGGTCATAATATCATCCAAGTATCCCAAAAAGGTTATTTAATTAACCCTTTGAAGGTTATGGTCAATATATACTCATTAAATAATATTTAATCATTTTTATTTTAATTTTATATATTTTTATTTTATTTTTAATCTTTAAATACCCGATTTACCCTTTACCGTGGTGACGAAATTTACTAAAGTTTCTATTCATATTGACCAAACATAAAAGAGACCTATTTACTAAAATTGGGCCCAATTATTACAAGTATTTAATACATTTTTCAAAATTTAGAACATAGAAGATGCTGAATATAACTTAGAATTAAACTGGAAAAACCTAACGAAAAATAGTTTTTAAAAAATATTCCATTTGTAAATATAAAATGATTTTATACTAAATTATTGTATTAAATCCATTTAAAAAACCATAATTGGATTATTATTAATTAAATGAAAATAATTAATAATTCAAAACATAATTTCACCTTGTAAATAATTGAAATTAAATTCATTTTTAATATAAATTATTATTTTTCACTTTTCCCTAAAAAAATTATTTTAAGAAAATTATATAAAATTAATTTTAATATAATAATGAAATTATGAATTAGAAAATTATATTAATTTTTTCAAATAAATTTTATATAACTTCCTTAAATTTTTTAAAATATTCACTCATAAAAAATAAAGAAAACCCATTTTTGAAGAAAGCGTATTTTTGGAAAATAAAACGACTTTACAAAAAATTGTGTGAATATTTTATATGAAATTAAAAATAAATTAAAATTGAGTCGGAAAATTATATTATTTTCATAAATTTTTTATTCTTATTCATAACCTCCAATTTAATGGCTAGGTTAAATGGTCCCATTTAAATAACAATATTTCTTTCTTCATTTATTCTTGGTGTGGATTATCTTATACGCTATCGAACATAGTGTTTACTTAAGAAAATATTAGGATTTTACATCTAACCCCCATTTTATTTTTGGATAAAACCAAACATAGTCCTATCATCCAACATAATAGTCCAATTAAATTCACAGACATACACATTCCCTGGTGTTTGTGCATCTTCAAAAAATAATTTTAGAGTATAATATGTGAGCATAGTCTTCTAGAATTTTTTAAATAAATATCTAATATTATCTTATTATATAATATATATTAGAAATAATTGTGGTAAAAATACTTTTTAATTAATGATATATATCTTTAATTGGGTTGAGAGAGAACCCTTATATGATCTATATACCCAAGCATTTCATGTTCCAAAGGCCTTGAGGCACAAAGGCATTAAGTAGAAGACACAAAGGCTTGACTTGTGTATCATGCATCATTCTAAAATGTCAGTCTTCCCATAGTTCCACCACCATCCTCACAACTCACAAACAACCTTTTCAATATATGATTCATATTCAAATTTCTGACCATTAAAATATTAGTATATAATTAATTACAATATAAAATTTATATTATAAAATTAATAATAATTCCTTATTAAGTACAATAATCAGTTAATAATAATTAGTTATTAGTAATTAAAAATCTATACTAGGTAGAAGGTATTAAAAACCAAAAATACATGAGCACACCAATAACCTAGTGGGATAACTCTCATCCCTCCCTAAAAAAATTAAAAGCACACACTAGACATATTATATTATATACAGTCACCAAAAGGCCCAGTTTTTGGATTGATCTGAGGCCCAATTGAATTTGTAATAATGGACCATGAAGGAGATAAACCAAAGGCCCAAATGAGAAACATGAACCATGTCATTTCAGTAGTCTTACGTTGGGATACCCCTTGATTGTTACACTATATCACTTGTTTGAATATCTCACCACACCTTCCAAAAATGGTTGCAATGTATTACCTTCCACCGCATCATGGTAAGACACCCCTAAAACCCACATTGAAAATAAATATAGTAAGATTTCACGATGATAGGTTCCAACACACTCATTTATCTTTCGATCCATCTACCATTTGTATAATGTGTGGTGCCCCACCACACCACCTATAATGTAGCGATGTATCCTCCAAAAGGTTCCTTAGTGAGGATAATAATATATAAATAAATTCCTTCATCCCATATCATCTACTAGTGATTCTATTATCAAGGGTTGGAAGAATCTGTTGACTTCCTTTTTCTAGTTTCTATTGGTATCAGTAGAGACTGCCAAATGACTTCGCACTCCCTCCCAATTCACTATACCCAAAAACATGCTTGTAGATCCCACTAATTCCCTTCTTTGAGAACCTGTGCGTAACCTATAACGACCCTAGAATTCATTGTACATATTCCTAAATAAATAATGTGTTTGATACCTTTCTCCATAAAAAACAACCAACTAAAACAAACCATGAAAGATTAAAATCAAATGAATAATATAATAATTATTATATAAAATGAGAACTATCAATAAAAGTAATTATATTTTATTATTCGCATTAATTAATATTTTAAAAAGGATTCCATTTGAAGAACCCTTTAGAGAGGTGTATTCCATATTAACTTAATAAATTAAATTAATTATATTTAAAATATTATTATAATTGTCATAATTTATATTTTTGAACCAATATTTAAAATTTATATTATTTTTAAGTTTATATGAAATAATATTAAAGACACTTGAAGTGTAAGAAGATATTTTTTTAATAAAAATTGTTTTTCTATATATTGTGTTTTTTAATATAAATAACTAAATATATTATTTTTTTAATTTTTGTCTTTAAAAAATATATTCATATTGGTGATTATAATTTTGAAAGTAGATTATTATAATTTTCAAAAAATTTTCAAAACAGATTGATTTTTATATGAATAGTAAAAAATATAGGTTATTCAATAAAAATGAATTTTATAACATTTTTAGCACATAAGAATGGATTTATAATTCATGACACATTTTTAAAATAAAAAATCTGTATTTTATAAGTTACGATGAAATTTTTATGAATTTTTTAGTTTATAAACACATATTTAGCATTTTATAATTTATGATATATTTTTCATGAAATTATTTTTAAAACATTACACATTTAGTATATTAAAATTAATTTTTTTATCACATTTATATATTGCATAATTTTTTTTTATTTTTATATTTGGAATCATTAAGTTCAAATTATATAATAAGTTAATTTTATTTTTGGGCATAAAGTATAAATTACCAATGTCAAAACGGGTTACCATAGTGAAAACCAAAAAGATTAAAATGAGTAACCTAAGTTGCAAAGATCATAACATGTTTAACGAATGTTTTTAAATTAGTTTTTAAGGTTTATATTGATCTTGTATCATCACCGATATATTATTTCTCAGTTTTGAAGCCACTTTTCTTGAGAGAGACTTCCCATTATTGAAAGGTTTTGAGTATTTACAAAACATTCACCCCTTTTCACTTCTAATGGGGCACTCCTATCATATCTTTATCTCACAAAAAACCCACTTATGTTCATCCAAAACAAAAGTCAACCATTTAATACACACTTATAGATAGTGTATAAAGATTTTTTTCTTCTCAAAAGACAAACCCTTCAAGATTTAATCCCCTTTGCAAAGAAGATAATCGATGAAGTGAGGTATAAGTTCCTAACCTATATTTCAACTTCTAATTTCATTATGTTAATTTCTTTCATAAAATTTTATTACACTATATTAAAATTATAACATAATTATAATTATTATAATTTAATGTTATTATAATTTAGGTACATGAATTAACCATTCTCCCATTTTCTATTAAAAAAAATGAAAAAGTGAATCATCCACTGTGCAGACTATCTCCTATATGACAAAACATGTTTTGGTTTACTTAAAGACCATAAAATTATTGTCTTAATAGGTAATATAATAAATTATTATTATATTTTGACATATTTTAGATTCTGGAATGATAAACCTTATTACTCCTTTTCCCAATTATATGTAAAATGAAATTATTGTCCATGCGTACATGTAGACTACCACCTCCACGTATTGATCTGTTTTCCATTTTTTATTTCATCACTACATTAATTAGAAGGTCATGAGAATGGGTTTATAGGATAAATATGATATTTATTATATGAATGATATTTTAGTTATATAAATTGATTAACCTATTTATAATATGAATGATAAAAAACCATTATAAAATTAACCATCTAAAACAAGAAAACAAATAATAAAAAAAATTTATTCATATTATGTAATATTTTCATATCCTTTATATATTAATTTACATCCTTAAAATTTTGATATATCATAATAATGAATCAAAATACAATCATTATGATTGTAGTATAATGATATTTTTACTTAATCATCTCATAATCACTAATAGTCATGTTATGTTTATGTTTTGATCGGTTTGACCACCTACTTGAAATATTTTATGAAATTATGTCATGGTTGAATATAAAAAATGAATTAATAGTATAATATGATATAAATATGAAAATAATTATTTCTTTTCTGGGAAATTATACTTCAATATTTAACTCATTAATTAGGAAAATACAATGTATAGGTTGAAAATCATCGAAAAATGTTCATTGTTGATATCATATTCTAGGATAAAAACTAAAGCCCTCATAAAAGGAAACATAATAATAATAAATAATTACAATTAATCTATTACAGGAACATTTATGAACATATAATGATAACATTTTTAATAATAGTGAATATTAACACCAATCATATGAAACTAGTACAAACGATCAAAACAATAAACACCTAATGTAGGAACATATGGAAAATATAACTAATATACATGCATATAATGATTATTAATGGAAATTATAATTTTTTTTTCTGTATGAATAATTTTCTAAAAAAATATTATTATATATATGTTCTTAGTGCAAGAGTTTTGAGAACATTCGACTAAGAGAGAATAAAGATATGGGATTCATGTCTAAAATTTAATCTTTTGAGATATATTTATTATTGTGCACCATTACATCATTGATATGGTCTCATTATTTACTAATTAATTTCATTTACCTTACTCATGTAATTCATGGGGTTTAATGATTCAGATATTTTTCTTTATTTAAATGGCTTTTCAATCATATGATATTAATGTAATACTTTCGTTTGTTAACTTAACTCCATTTGATAAGCTAAATGGTTCTTCATGAAATTAATTATTCCATGATGTATTTCATCAACTCTACATTTCTTGTGTATATTTATTTCTTTTTCAAGGATCCATTTTAAATAATTTTTTTGAAAGATAATGATTTCAAAGTATTTTCTCTAAACCTTTTTGAAAGCATCATATATTTTTCAAGTATCCATTATTAAATATTCTTTTATTAGTAAAAGTTTTCAAATAATTTTTCACTTATCCATTTTTATAAATTTATCTATTTTTAAGGATATTTAATTTAGAACTATTTATAAAAATGTATTCAAAGTATTCTATTTCCCTTTACAAAAATTATTTTTTAATGTAATTCATAGTCAAATGTTATAAAAGGATTTGTTAAAACATTTTTCTTTTGACTTATATTTACCATATAAGGTTTATATCTCATGAAGTGATCTTTTAATCACCATCAATATTTTATTATGATAGGAGACCTTTTGTTGAGTGAGATTTTGTATATTTTAGGATAATTTTTGTTTTTATTCTGTGATGTTTTTGATATGTTTATGAAACCCATTATTTTTTTCCCTGTATTTATTAATATATTTTTATGATTGGATTTTAAGTGTCACTCATATGTATGAATGATGTCGGGTGGGGTCCTATATCACCCTCAAATGAATTGGATAATTTTTAATAATACGTGAGATGATGAAAATTTTAATTAAGGATATGTGAGAAGTTTTTTTTATAATTTTTTTGTGTGAATGAGATGTGGGAATATTTGTTCACAAGTATTTTGTTGGGGAAAAATCCCTCAAGGTATCATTGCATCATTTTTAGGTAGTTTGTTCTTGTTGAAAAAGAAGGTTTCCATGGTGAATTTTTGAGTTCCAAAGATATTATTGACAACTTCTGTTGAAAAAGAACCATGAAAAAGGAATGGATGATATGTAGGTGGTCCAAAAAGAAAATATACAAGGTGGAACCATTTTCTAATGTTTTACAAATTTTTGGGGTCCAATATTTGGAGTTAGGATAACATTATAAAAAGTGGATTTTTTGAAGAACTCATCAAAATATGGAAAAGGCATGAGTTTCATGAATATGGGCTTAATGAAGTGGATTTCTCAAAGACATGAAGAATGTTGTAACATCCCAAGCTTCCATGACACGTTTCTCTTTGAATAATACAATAGTGTGTGATGTACGCAACACTGAGTTCAAGCGCACAACGACCTATAAAAATAGCTGTTTAAAAAGATATTATGAATAATACTAACAAAATTTTGAATTATATATATATACCATATGATTTTAAAATTCATATTTGGTGTTTCTTAGACATAATATAAGGAAAAATTCATTTCTTCAGACAAAAGAAGTATTTTTTTTTCAAAAATACAGTCTTCCCGCCTTTTAATGATGAACCCTTTTTAAATACAATATTTGAAACTTCTATATATTCAATTTGATGAAATTAAATTCTTATTTAGAAGCGTGACATAAAAATTTAGTTTGGATAGATTTTTTGTACTTTTCTGATAACTTTCATATTTTGATGAATAGTGAAAAACACAAAATTTTAATTAAAAACAAGTTTTTTAATCAAAATAACTTATAGTGTTAAATTATAAATTTCAGTGGTTTTAAAGTATAATTAGATTATTTTTTTATCATTTAATATAATTTAGGAAATTTTATATAATTTCACATTTAAATTGTACATAAACACATGTCAATATTTTGATAGTTTTTACTTCTTAAAAACCCACCTTTTGGTTTTAACAATGGGAATTAATTTTAAATTAATTTCTACAACTTATGTGTTATGAATTTAAAAAAATTTATTCCATATTCAGAATTAGGAGGTCCAAATTGTGTAAATATATAACTTTTATTTTTAGATATTATGAATAATTACTTCTGTAAATATTTTATTTACCATGGTTAAAGGGTAAATCCTGTAAATAAGGGTAAAAAATAATATTATAATAATAATAAATTACCCTAACACATGTCATAACCGTATTTTATGATACATTTCTGAACATGGGTATCCTTGGGTTGATTTTGGGACCCCATGGAGCCACTTGGGAGTGATAATGACATTTTATATTAATTAATTTAAAGTAAAGACAACAATAACATAAGCAAGTATCTTGTAGTAAAACATTTTTTATATGGGGTTATATAATTGATATCTTAGACTATAAATATTAATTTTAAATCTAAAAGGATTTCATACATCATGATATTTTATTTATAATTTTTAGACATAAAATAATTATATTTATTTATGAAACAATAATGATGATATATTTGTGTTATTAAGGAAAGAATCAAGATGGCCCCATTCTCTCCCGGTAGATGAACTCGCTTCCTTATAAGGTTTCTTGGTTTCATTGAGGTGTCGGTGATGACGATGAAGATTCATCCAACTCCTCACGTGATGCAGCAGATGTTACTTCAGATCCTCTTTGCGCAATGTTGCAGACGTGGTGCGATGTTTGTCGAATCTGAATCCACGCCTTCATATGGATTCATCTGGTTCCTTCGCATGCCGCTTCCCACACGACCTCCGTCCCTCACTAATCCCGCCACCGCGAGGCCGTTTCCATCGCTTCGACACTCCCGTACCCCATCGCATGTGGCCGGGATATCTTTTGGTGAAGCAACCCAATGCATGTCGGGATTTCTTTCGGAAAAAAACCCCTTCACAATGCAGTGGTTCAGATATTTTGATACTGGCTCCTCCGGTGTTTTGATGGCATTTTGTATGTGTGGGGACTTGATTTGGTGCGGTTTTTCCAGATCTATCTCCAATTTATGTTTGTGCTTCTTCACCTTCCTGCGTTATTTGCTGGTTTCTTTGAGGCATGGAATTGTTTGTTTTCCATTATTAGTACGTGTTTGTGGATGGAATATGCATGAATGATTGGTACCTACAATGTCCTCTCTTCATCATCATCAGTTCTGTTTTCTGGTTTTCTTCGAGGTCGGAACAGGAAGGGCCATCGTCTTCTTCCGGGTCAATACGAGGTAGAAAAGGATGACCTCAGGAACACTCGGTGATTGGGAAATTTCCTTGTTTGTTCTCCCCTGTTTTTCTTGGCACACTCTATTTCACAGGATTGATGCCTTTCTTTCATGGAAAGCTGCGGTGTTGATCGCTCGTAGGCGCATTCACGGACGATGGTTGTTCTCCCTGGATCAGTTTGTGGTGCCGGTGGTTGTCATCATTCCTGTGAATGGATTGTTTTGCGTAATTCTTCAGGTGCTTCTGTTTGATTGAATTTTCCCTGGTAGCTCCTCTTTTCAGAGTTCTATCTATGAAGCCCTCGCCATCGGTCATCATCCTTCAAAGGCCCCGATGATGTTCAACTTCTGCCTGTTGTGTTTTTGTGTGTGTTTGTTTTGTCTTGCCTGGCTAGTGTCTTCAATGGTGGATCCCCTTGGAAACACTGCCTCACCTTGTTTTTCTTGTTTGGTTCTCACTTATCCAAAAAGTGTTTTTGAAAAAAAAATGAATTTTCAGTCAAAAAAAAAATTCCTTCACCTGAATTGTTTTGTATGTTCTTGGTTTCCTCTTCCATTGCATCACAGTCCTGCGCGCAAGACTCCATTTTGGTCATGTTTTCCGGATTTCATGATGTTTTGGATAGTGTTGGTGGCTTTGAAGGCGGAACTATTCAGGTGCTTCTGTTTGATGGCATTGTCCATGGTAGTCAGTCGTCTCGTGGTCCCTCTTTCCGGAGTTCAATCGATGAAGCCCTCACCATAGGTCATCCTCCTTGGAAGGCTCCAATGATGTTAAGCTTCTACCTATGTTTTTTGTTTGTGTTTGTTTGGTTTTGACTAGTTAGTGTCTTCAATGGTGGATCCCCTTGGACACGCTGCCTCACCTTGTTTTTCTTGTTCGGTTCTCACATAATCAAAAAGTGTTTTTAAAAAATCAAAAAAAGAATTTTCAGCAGCAAGGAGAGAATCAAATAAATGATATTATAAATATTAAAATAAATATAATTTGAAAGTGTAGATACCATCCAAGAATTTTATAAGTTAATATGAAATTTTAGGGTTGATTTAATGTGTTTTTATAAGTAATAAAGTTTTTTTTGACTTTTACAAAATTCAAATACTAAATAGTGTCAAAATTGACATAAATGATTTTTTAAAACAAATATCATATTATTAAATTATAAAATAGTCCTAAAAATATAAGGTTCGGCCAAAGGACTCTTATAATGATCTATATGTCACCAATGAACTACTTGGGGTTGTATTGGCATTTTATATTAAGTTTATTAACCATATAATATAAAAATACAAGAAGACATTGTAAAATTTAAACTATTTAACTAAGAGTTAAATCTAAAAGATAAGGTTAAAATGGTAAAATAAACTTTTCTAGAACCTATTAGTTGATAGTATTTAGACCCATAACCACCTAAGTCTTGAAATAATTTCATTTGGAGCCATTATAAACCGAAAATTATTTTATAATAAAATAATATTTCAAGATTTTCCTAAAGTGACCATCACCTCTCTTATAAATGAGTACTTAACCTTCTCTTAATTTCCCACCTCCAAAGCCATTTGGCTCGGCCAGAACCTGCTAAAATATCCTCCCAACTACTATAACTTTAAACTAGAGGCTTTACTTTGATTATAAATCATACCTAAGAATCCCTTTTGATCAAATCGAAATGAAGCACCCGAAGAAGAGGTAATTATTTCATCACCTCTTTCTAAGTTCTTTTCTTCTTCCGCTTCCTATTTCTTTGTTTCCATACCAAAATAATGAATCCAGTACCTTATACATACTGTGATTTTATTATAAATATGGTACAACCATATTCATTATTCTATCCATTATATAAATGACAAAGTCACCATATGTGCGTACGTAGGGCTTACCGTCTCCATGTCGTGCTGTAGTTTGTCATTCAAAACTTCATTATTTGGATGGGTATAATAATGAGTATAATTGACGTAAATAATAAATATATTATGTTAATGATTCTTTATATATGATATACCATCCAATTACATACTATTTCACCATCAATAGAATGGTATTGTCACTCGTGCGTACGTACGGATTACAGTCTCCACGAACATGATGAGATTCATTCCCCATCGTAACCATTCAATAATAATTTTCATTTTATTATTAAAAATAATTTTTAATAACTTAATATCATTCTAGATATGAAAAAAATACATCCTATCCATAAAAAACATGACTTACATAAGAAAAAATATAAAGGAAAATGAATTAGTTAACACCCAATACAATGATACTACTGAAATATTATTAACAAAGCAATATTAGAAGATCATATATGATATCATATTTATGTATGTGGTTATTTTATAATTTAATAAAAACTATTTCATTATTATACTGGATGTTAATGTACCCTCGAATGAGGAAAATTACAAGGTAAGGGTTAATTTTAATATCACTTTATTATTCGAGGTTGTTCATACGTAAGTATCTACTAGGACCTATTTATCATCCACATCCGTGTTTCTTAAAAATGTATATCAAAAAATTTTCACTATTTACTAGACTATGGGTTAAAGTAATTTATACCCTTGTTTTAATTTTTATAAAATGTTTTGAAAAGAATATTTCCGTTGATTTCCAAACAAGGTCCTTTATGACCTTTTTAACAAATTAAGGAAAAATGGTTTTTTAACTTATATGGTGGGTGTGTCTATTTTCCATCGTTATAACACCTTATAAGATTCCCTTACAAAATTATAATAATATTTTCAAAATAAATGTTTTCTTTTATAATTACACGACTTTTAAATGATTTCAAAATAGAAAGAGATATTTCTCTCAAATAGTTTTGATTTCATGTCAACATCCTTTGATTGATTTTATGCTCGTTTGAATTTGATTTATTATGGTACAATATTCCATATTGTATTAAAGGTTTTGTGATATGTTTGACTGTGGATGTGCTATTTTTATACCATTGATGGTTTATAGTTAAAGTATTAACATTTTGTATGCTAATTTTAATACGAATGTTTATATTATGTTTCAACCTTTTCATATTAGGAA
The DNA here is from genome assembly GCA_963277665.1 of Viscum album. Lineage (NCBI taxonomy): Eukaryota > Viridiplantae > Streptophyta > Magnoliopsida > Santalales > Viscaceae > Viscum > Viscum album. The sequence continues at coordinate 1,701,917,948 of OY728143.1, read as the reverse complement.
TGAATTGGACTTAGTAAGTGATGGGTGGAGCCCTCTATATCTCCTAGATGCATTGGTAGGTCTAATGAGACAAACTAGTGTCTTGGCACAAGGCCTTGACAAAATCTTATTTGTATTATTGGCACGAGGCATTAACTTTGTTGTTATGATATCTTGCATTATGCATTCCATCATTATGAAATTAGCTATTGGTATTACATGTGATAATTCGACTGGTTAAATATCCATGTGAATAAGTAAATGGAATTATTTGATTTATCTTTGCCATATTATTCTAAAGTTTAAGTTTAAAAGACCTGTTTTTTAGTCTTATACATTTCCTTAAATGTTTATGCTTATTTATGAAAGTTTCTGCTATATTGTAATCCTTATTGAGCATCTGATCTCACCCCTTTCATATGTTTTATTTTTCCTAGGATGTGAAGAAGTATATCATGACTAACCTTCAGAGATTGGCCAAAGGATATGAGTGTGTTCAAAGGGGACAAAATGTTGTTTTTCTTTATTTTATGATGTAATGTAAAACTTATGTATATATCAAGTACTTCCAAGGATACTAAACTAATAGGTCATTCTAGACTTGATCTCTTGTGATCATGCCAATGTTTTGTAATAATTCACCAACTCTGGGTAACTAGGGTCAGGGCGTTATAATTGGTATCAGAGGAAGTTTAGTACAAACTTTAGAAACTAGATTTTGAAAAAACCTGATTAGAGAACACTACCCTAAGATAAACTTTTAGGATTAGTATAAACGAAATTCCAATAATATTGTTAATATAGAGATGTTTCCATCGGAAATCGGGGATGACCTCCTTGATGGGAGGTTCAAACATTCCGATCAGTTTCTAACGGGTTTGTTCGTAGAACCGGAAACATCCAATGATTCCACATCCATTTGGACCTACTTTCCAAAGGTAGGTTCTCATTAGTTTGTGGACTGATGAGGCGTAGGAATTTGCATTTGTCAAGCGGATGGAAGGTCAGACTCATCACACCTTTTTGAGGGGAATTATTGTCTACTCCGTGACTCTCTTTACATATTTAAGTTATGTTCGTGAATCCCTATTACATTACCAAGTATAAAATGAGGTTTCCTTTAGATCTGACAATCAATGATCAATATGTAGGAAATTTAGAGAATCTTTTATATGTATTAGAGGTTATTCATTGATAGAGAATCATCTGTATTTGTTAGAGATTCTTATTCAATGGTATCCTTTTATATGTAAAAGTCTCTTGGTCATTATGATGACCATGCTGGTTTTAAATCCACTCAGTGGGACAATTGAAGTTTATTGTCATTCAGAAGGACATGGATTATTTCAGAGTTAGGATCGAACCCGCAGATGGGCTACCTACGTATCCTTTGTTTAGAAAAGGAATCAGAACCCATGTAGTTTGAGTAAGGGAGTATGATGTTTATGATTTATGGCTCAAAGAAGGATGTCATAATTACTTTTACACTCTAAGCTCACGTGAGTCATGCTCGGTGTGAGAAACAAGAGGTATTGGTAAAAATTAGACAATTGTGCCATGAAAGATGCAATCATAAGAAATAAGGTGAGACTTATGTATGTATGACTGCCCAGATAAATGAATATTTGGATTTACTTCAGGGAAGAAATCCAGGAACAGGGTCCATAAAGGTATATGTGCTTCACGGTGATTTGAATGCTCTAACTTAGGGATTACTCCTGAAAAGGAGGACTAAATTAGGAAAGGACTTATTATTGGGTTTTTACTCCTAAGAAGTAATCTCAGATCAAAGGTAAATTAGGACTGGTTAAGAGGAATTAAGACTGGGGCTTACTCCTGAAAAGGAGGCCCATGTTAAAATACTTGAAAAATTAAGGGACTTGGGGGCTTACTCTTGAAAAGGATGCCCATATTAGGGTACAAGGGCTTACTCCTGAAAAGGAGACCCATGTTAATGAAATTATGGTTGGGGCTTACTCCTGAGGAGGATGCCCAAATTAGGGGATTGGGTCTTACTCCTAAGGAGGATTCCCAGATTTGAGAATTATGACTGGGGATTATTCCTGAAAAGGAGGCCCAGTTTAATGAGTTCTCTCATCTTAAAGGATGAGGTTGAATGAATGAAATATCAATCTTTAGTGACATAAAGATGTGTAAATCACTAGGTTTTGAGAGATATTCCACAGAGTTCCTTTCAGATAAGGAAATCAAGTCAAGAAATCATGAAATAAATGGCTTTGAAGAGTGTCTTGAAGACTGAATCTTAAATATGAGAGGTGGAATGGCTTAAGAGGGGTGAAATGGGAAATAAGGGCACCCAAAAAGGCTGGGGCGCGCAAGTCTTGGTAGGCGCGCAGGTACTGCGTGGGAGCGCAAGTCCTGGACGCGCAGATATACCTACGCGACATATGGGTACTTGCGCGATTGTTAACCAGTAGGGTAATACTTGAGAGACTCTTGGTTAAAGGCTTTAGAATCATCTTGAGGTTCTTCCAGAAGAGGGGCGCGCAAGTTCTATTGAAGGAGTAAGGCGGCGCGCAAGTGTGGACATTTCCCTTAAGGGCTGGCCACTCAGGCGCGCAAGTGTTGATGAGTTTCAACACTTAGGCCTTCCTCCCCCTCTTTAGATCTTCTGTTCTAGGTAAGAAATTTCCTTAGAAGTGTTTCAGAAGCTTTGAGAAGAGACTAGGGTGCTGAGAGATTAAATCTGAGTTTCTGGAAAAATTCCCTCTCCAATGGGGGGCCCACAAGGTCTATTTATAGGGTGAAGAAGACCCGGGAGGTTATCCTTTAGGGCGCGCAAGTCACTTGCGCGGCCATTAGGCATCGCGCAAGTGGACTTGCGTGACAGTGATGGAACTTGCGCGGCGCATGTGCTTTTGAATCCTTTGTTCATGCCTTTGTCGATTTTTGATGTTTTCTTCAAACTCTAAATCAATTTGTGCCAAGTAATTTCCCTTTACATTCCTTTGGACTCTGTGATGAAAAGGAGCATCAACAAAAGTCCCCCCTCAGAGTTGGATCCCAGAGAAATGAGGATGTGAATCTGAGGAAAAGAATAAATCCAAAGGAAAGGTGGCTCACAAGTGCTGATGGCGCAGAGGGCGGTGCGCAAGTGTGAGTCGCGTAGGTCTGGAGTGTGCAGGATGGAGCGCACTGTCTATAGGTACGCAGGTGGGTAGCCTGGCCTATAAATATGCGGCCCCATTTCTGTACAAAGCATCCGGATTTCCAGACTTCAAACCTTTGAGCTCTCGCCGCGCAAGTCACCTTCGCCTCACAGGTTGCTCTGTTTTATGATGTTTCTTTGCTGTCGCGCTACTGTATAGGTATTTGGACTTGCACGGTGATACTTGCATGCCAAAAACTTGCGCGGTACATCCATACTTGCGCGTTGAAATTAGACTTGTGTGCCTTAATGCCTTAGCCATTTTTTTCAATTTTTTTTCACAATGTTTATGAAAAAACAATCCATTTAAGAGTTAATTTATTCAACTCTTGTGCAGATTTAATGGCTCCCAAGAGAATCGGAACGGCTGATGAACTGGCTAGAAAGCAGATTGATGACATGATGAACATTGTTAGCCATGATTACTATGATATCTGCGACAACACTCTCCCAGATTTGGCTAAGTACTTGAAGAAATATCATCTTAATTTCCCGTAGAGCATCTACCTTCCTCTATATAGTCATGGTCATCTTAAAGGATTCAATGTTCCAGATGCAAAGAATTATATGCCTGAGATGCAGCTGCACTACTACTCTTCTATTTCGGTTATGCTGTGCATTAAGAGCAACAACAATGGTGTGAACTTTCAAATTCTTCCTCCATGTCATTTCCTTGCAAATATGAAAATGGAAAACCCATGGGCTGAAATGTTTTCCTCAGACGGTTGGTGGAGAGAAGACAAATATGGCATTAAAGCAATATCTGAAAAGAGTACTCTCTCCAAATGGCTCTTTACTTCCAATGCTTCATTCTCAAATCCTTGTATCCATCTTCCAAGTCTCTTGGACAGAAACAGAGTCACTGTTTGATCAGCAGAAAATTTTCTAAAACCACACTCAAGAACATTCTTTTACAATTGTTCCAAGAAGAGTTGGTATCACTGCATCTCTTATGGTATCCAGTTGAATGAATGAATTCCAGGTGGCTACTGATGAAGCTCGGGATCCTGTAAATCGAATGAAGAGTTATGTTGAAAGTCTTTTGTAATATCCTGAAAAAAGAGAAGAGACTCCAGTCTGTGGATGTCCTTCTAACTCTTGTGCATCAATGAAAAAACACTTTCATCTTCAATCATTTGTACCCAAATTCTTTTGCTATATGATTTAGATTTTACTTAATCCAATGGGCCTAGTAAGAATAGTTTGATTTTTACTAGGATTAATGTAAATAACCCTACAAACTTTGAACCTTTTAATTGCTCAATGTTACCTAAATCATACAAAATGTATGTTTAGTGAGCTGGAAACTTGACTTTTATTCAGAGTTCCCTTGTCTTTTGTGGGAAGTTTAAATTCATGCACGTCAAACATAAAGAGGCTAATGTTTGAGGTCGAAATATATTTGACCGAATGAATTAGAATTAACTCAATTCATTGACAATTCATCTGAAAACATAGTACCATACTCAAGTTATGAGGGAAAATATGTAAACTATGACTTAAGAATATTTTAATCTGAGGAATGATATAAAAAATAGCTAAAAGGCATCAGAAGAAGTAGTTTCCAAGAATGAAGTTACTATTATTTAACAAACCTGTTAGGGGGTTTAATTATGCAGGTCCAGCTAAGGGCATTGGCTGCATAGTCAAATAAATAGTATCTTTTGGATAACAAGTCTGTTATGTAGACTATTTATGCAAGGCCGCATATGGGCACGTGCTGCATAGTCAAGCAAAAGAACTCTCAGAAATTTACTTTCCTAGTACTAAAAGCTAGTGAAAGTTTATGGAGATTCAAATTTTCCAATGTATAGAGTTTGATGTATGGAAAGAGGTATTTGAATATGGAGAAGATATTTCCAAACAAGATTATCGAAGAACTGGATGGATATTACTCCTACGAAGGTCTGACCCAAACACAGGGAAGGAGAATATAAACCATATACTTGAATACTTTCAGATAATGAAATAGGATATGGGACAAATATGTTAAGGATGGCTGCTTTTTCGGATCCCTACATACTGTCATTTAAGAAAAATAAGGACAAAAGAGGCATTATTTCCAATAATGAAGTTACCACTATCCGAAAAACCCGTTAGGGTGTTGAATTATACAGGGCCACCTAAGGGAATTGGCTGCATAGTCAGATAACAGTATCTTTTGGATGACAAATCTGTTATGTAGACTATTTATGCAAGGCCGCCTTTGGGCACGTGCTGCATAGTTAGGAAAAATAATTCTCAGAAGTTTGACATTTTTGTGACTTGAAGTCATGAAAAGGGTTATGAAGATATGAAAATATTTAAGGTTAGGATTATGACACATAAAGATGGGTATTGTCCAATGTATACAAAGATACACAGATCAATGCTAACCATAATCATGTTGTGGCTGGGTCCTGAATTGAAATATTGGACTTCAGTACTTATCACATAAGGATGAAAATCAAGCCATACGTAGTTATTAAACTACAGTTTAACGTCGTGAGGGACAAAAGGATTAGAGATTTTAGTTTAGGGTCATAGAGCTTGGACCATTGTAAGAAATACACAGTGTGTGTTTTCATGGGGACTTTTCAGACAAGGGACTGAAAGTGGAATTTGGGGTTAGTCCCAACGACTTGGGGCTGGATTTGAGGGACACTCGAACATTCCTACATATCCCATAAGGATGGTAATCAAGCCCACGTAGTTCTAGAAATACCCTCTGTACAAATTTGGTTCGTACATGTGAAGGGTGAAAGGGGACTTTAGTACAATGATGGTTTAACCCAAGATAAAAGGTTTAGGCATTGCCATGTATGCACACAGTCTTTGAAATGAAACATGATTGAAAATCAATGTAAATAATGATTCCCTCTCAAGTGGGGGTATCAAAGAATATTGTAGTTTATTGTCATACTAGACAAAAGTGTTGTATAGTTTAACGTTGTATAACAAGGACGAAAGTGAACCAATGTAAAGATATTGATTCTATGGTCGGTTTCACGAATCAACATCATATGAGATGGAGGTGAACCGATGTGAAGAGATGGATTTTGGGCTTGAACCTTGGGAGGTTGCCTACGTACCCAGCCTGGAAGGCAAGGATCAAAGTCCACGTAGTTTATTTAAAGAATGAATTAATGATCAAGTTGTTCTTGGGGACAATGACCTAAAAAATGATGTTGGGACTTACACATGGTTAGTAGCCCAGAGAGAGTGTTATGGTTGAGGTTTTCACTAAGATCACGTGAGTCATACTCGGTGTGAGAAACAAGAGGTAACAACAACCTTAACGATGCACAGTTTAATGTCATGTAGGACATATAAAGGGACTATGCAGTTTAAATTCTTGTAGTTAGGACTATTGGTGCTGCATAGTTTAATGTCATGTAGCAGGGAAAAAGTACAGTTTAATGTCATGTAGGACGTATTAGGGACTTTTTCACAGTTTAACGTCATGTTGGATGAAAAAGGGAGGATACAGTTTAGCATCATGTTGGACGAAAGTGCGAATAGTTTAAGGTCATATGTATGGACCGTGGATGGTGCAGTTTAATGTCATGCTGGACGGTGGTGTAGTTTAAGGTCATACAAGACCTTTGATGATTATGTAGTTTAACGTATTTCCGGACGTATGGGAATTTTATACAATTTAACGCCATGTAGTTAGGACGTCACAGTTTAATGTCTTGCTGAACTTAAGGGACTTGAAAATAGTTTAGGGTCATATGCATGGACCGTTGATGATGCAGTTTAAGGTCATACTGGACCTAGTTGCAGTTTAAGGTCATACCGGACCATTTAAGGAACTTTTTCACAGTTTAACGTTGTGTGGGACAAAAGTACAAATAGTTTAAGGTCATATGTATGGACCATTGCTATACAGTTTAACGTCATATAACAAGGATGATGAAGGGAACACAATTTAATTTCATGTGGGATGAAAGTAAAAATAGTTTATGATCATATGTATAGACCATTGGTTATGCAGTTTAAGGTCATACTGGACCTTGGTGCAGTTTAAGGTCATACCGGACCATAGTGTAGTTTAAGGTCATACCGGACCGTGGTGCAGTTTACGGTCATACCAGACCATGGTGCAGTTTAAGGTCATACCGGACCATGGTGCAGTTTAAGGTCATACCGGACCATTTAGGATGTATTTTTTGTTTATACAAAATACTTCTTCAAAAATCTGGCATTGGTTGGAGTAGTGATGAGTTCTCCATCCATCAAGATTAATGAATATGCTCCATTGGAGTAAACCTTATGTATTGAGTAAGGTACTTCCCATTTTGGATCAAACTTGGGAGGTTTCTTTCATGGTATCGTTGGAGTTCTGAGAAGTAATACAAATTCTCCCTGAGTGAATGAATGAAGAAATTTTTTTTTGTTAAAATCTCGTGCTATTCGATTCTGATAGACTTTCAAGTGGTGCAAAGTGCAGAATCTTTTCTCATCTAACCATTCCAATTCATTCAATCATTTTTGAGATTGTTCATATGTAGATGACTGATCACAAATGGATACTCTGAGTGAGGGTAGTTGAATTTCAATTGAAAATACTGCTTCCGTTCCATATACCAATGAATATGGAGTTGATCGAGTTGCAGTGCGGGTGGTAGTCCGATAAGCCCCTAAAGCATGAAAGAGTTTATCAGGCCATGAATTCTTATCTTTATCCACCATATTTTGCAGTATAGTTGACAGAGTCTTGTTGAAAGCTTCTATCTGGCCATTGTCCGCTGCATGATACCGAGCTGAATGGTTGAATTTGATGTTGTATTCTTGATACAACTTCTTCACCTCGAATGAACAGAAGTTGGTGCCATTGTCCATCAATATGGTATGAGGGACACCAAATCTGGTAATGATGTTAGACTTGACGAAGCTAACAAAGAATTTAGAACTGACTTCCTTGATAGGTATTGCCTCTGCCCATTTGGAAAAGAAGTCAGTAGCAGTAATAATGTACTTAAACTTCTTAGCCGTAGCCAAAGGGTAAGGTCCCACCACATCCATTCCCCATGTAGAAAATGGACATGAGTATTTAGATGTATGAAGCAACTCTGGAGGTTGATGAATGAAGTTGAAATGTACTTGGAATGAATGACACTTATTTGTGAAACCAACACAATCTTGTATCATTGAAGGCCAAAAGTATCCAAGCCTTTGAATCTGATGAGACAGTCTATGTCCAGACTAGTGGGCACCACAGACTCCTGCATGCACTTCTTTCATTACAACCATTGTCTCTTCACCATCAATGCATCTGAAGAGAACTCCATCAAAACCACGTTTGTAGAGAATTTTCTCTAGGTGATCTGGGTATCATAAAGAGTAAAATTGACCACACGTCGCCGGATTTGTTCTTTCTCGGCTCTATCAGGTGGAAGTGTTCCATTTTGAAGGTATTCCCTGATAGGTGACATCCATCCTGTAGTATGACCATACGGTTCAGCAATGGGACTAATTTCATTAATTTCCTCTGTTCTCATTCGAACATAAGGTGAAATTGCACGACGGTGGGCAATACTGATGGTTGACTCATCACGATTTGGATCTTCCAGAGATGTGGCTATTATAGCCTGTGCATCATCTTGAGCATTTTGTTATCTTGGGACATAAGAAAATGTCGGTTCCAAAGGGAATTCCGCCATTAACTCTCTGACGTAATCATACAAAGGGATTAGTTCTTCTTTTCTAATGTCATAATCCCCATTGACTTGTTTGATTACCAGGTATGAATCACCTTTCACCTTTAAGTGATTCACTTGTGCTTGAAGCGCTAATTCCAAGCCGATGATGAGAACTGGGTATTCGGCTTCATTATTGGTACCAAATTCCCACAATAAGAAGGAATAAGGTAACACTGCCTTTTCTGGAGAAATGATCACAATTCCTAAGCCAACTTTGTTGAATTTAGGATTTTCCATTTTCCTCCCTGTTGGACTTCTGGAAGCACCATCAAAATACATTTCCCATGACTGAGGACTTTCTTGAATAGAGAAGACTTCCTCATCAGGGAGTTCAATATCTGAAGATGTGTCTTCCACTGAAGGGTGTTCAGCCAATAAATCATCCAGAGCTTGGCCCTTTATCGCCTTTTGAGACACATACTGAATGTCGAATTGCGGTAAAATAACTGCCCACCTTGCCAGACGTCCTGTAAGCATTGGACGACTAAGGATGAATTTGAGAGGGTTATTGTGAGATACCAATTGGACCACATGATGTTGCAGCTAATGTATCAACTTCTGAACTGCAAATATTAATGCCAGGCATCACTTCTCAATACTTGAATACCGGGTTTCTGCTTCAATCAAAGTTTGACTAAGATATTATAGGTTGTTTTCATTCCCAACATCATTCTGTTGAGAAAGAAAGGAACCCAATGATCGCACTAGAGATGTTACGTAGAGGATAAGTGGTCTTCCTTCAATAGGTGGCATGAGTACCAGTGGACTCAAGAGGTATTTCTTGAGAATATCAAATGCATCTTGAAATTCTTCAGTCCATTGGTAAGTGACTCCCTTCTTCATCAATTTGGTGAAGGGTAAACTTTTTCCTGCTAAATTGGCGATGAAACTATGAATATAGGCTAAGTGTCCTTGAAGTACTCTTAATTATTTCAAATTTTGAGGAGGTGACATACCAAGGATTGTCTTGGTCTTCTCAGGATCAACTTCAATACCACGATGTCGTACAACAAAGCCGAGAAATTTTCTTGAGGTTACCCCAAAAGCACATTTTAAGGGGTTCATCTTCAAATTATGTTGTCAAAGCTTGCGGAATATGACTTCCAAATCAGCCAAGTGATTATAACGTTGTTTGGATTTAACTAGAAAATCATCTACATAGCATTCAACAAACTTCCCTAAGAAGGGTTTGAAGATATGATGCATGGAACACTGATATGTTGCATCTGCATTCTTTAAGCCAAAGGGCATTACCCGGTATCAAAACACACCCTGAGGGGCTCTGAAGGCTATGGATTCCTCATCTTCTAGGGCCATTCAGATATGATTATATTCAGAATATCCATCCATGAAGGAAAGTGCTTCATAGCCAGCTGTTGTATCAATTAAAAGTTCTGTAATCGGAACTAGGAAATCATCCTTAGGACAATGCTGATTAAGATCTCTGAAATCGATGCAAACTCTAATTTGTCCGTTATTATTCTTTACAGGGACAATATTAGCCAACCTCTTGGGATATTGAACTTCTCTAAAGAAGTTATCTTTGATAATATTATCCTCTTCAGCTTCCATTTTGGAAGCATAAGTTGGGTGTGTTCTTCTCGCGGCTTGCTTAAATCCTCGATGTTCTTCTGATAAACCCAAATGATGAGTAACAAAATCAGGATCAAGCACGGGAATTTTTGTATAGTTCCAAGAAAATATATCTCTATTTTTCTTTAGAAAAGAAATATACATCTCTTGTTCTTCAAGAGTCATGGCTGCACTGATTAAAGTGGGGTGTGGATCTTCTTTGGTACCCAGATTTATTTCTCTGAGTTCATCCACAGTGGTAGAGATACCCTCTTCAAATGCTGGAGGAGAATCTCTAAGATCTTCCTCTTCTTCTTCATCATGTATTATTTCTTCCATTTCTACTTGCATAGTAGATGATAAAGCAGAATTTTCATGATCAGAAGAGATATCAAAATTTGCATATCTTGAAGAAGAAGCTTCCATTTCCGACCCGATTGATGATGAAGGGTTTTATTTGGGTAATAAAGAAGAGATGATGGATTGAGAATCGAAATCATTGTTCACCTCCGATGTTGGTATAACTTCTTCTAGCCGAATTGGCGAAGTATAGACTTGTTGGATTTCAATAGATGAAATGAAGACGTCACTATTTGTGCTTTCATTACTTCTTGGTGAGTTACCAATTTCTCCCATGTTGTCTGGATCGATTGCCATAACTGACATTATGGATCTTTCCATAAGAGTATTTTGATTTGGGTATATCTTTTCAATTTGACTTATAGGCAACACATAATCTGTACTCACATGTGTAAATGGATTTACTGGAATCTTCTCTAAACCATACGGAGCATTAACTTTGGTAATCTCCTTTGTTGTGGATTTCTCCCATCCCTTCATGTGATAGAATTCCACCTCAATGTATTGAGACTCACATGTCTTGAATGAGGCCTTATCACCATACAATGTCCCAACTTGACCATCAAAACAATATTTGAGACATTTATGGTAGGATAAAGGGATAGCCTCATGTTGATGTAGCCAGGGTCTTCCAAGCAAGATGTTGAAGGCTGAATCTTGATCAACAAACATGAAATATGAATTGGATACAAGATCTCCAAACTAAGTTCTGAGTGTAACTTCGCCCAGTGGTTCTTGTTCATTTTTATCATATCCTTATAACATCATGGTAGAAGGAGATAAATCAGATTCTGTGAGGCCCAATCGACGAAGTGTACAAATGGGCATGAGGTTGACTCCTGAACCATTGTCAATGAAAGCTCCTCGGACGTCTATGCCATTGACCTTTCTAGATAAGTACAAAGGTCTAATATGTCCATGCACAACATCATCTTCATATTCATGAGTAAAAAATATTATTGCATGGAATTCTACAGGATTATTCTCTATGTGATAGACTTCAGCTGTAGCAATTTCAGTTTCAAACTCCCGAGGACTTGACAAAGCCTCGATGAGTGCTTCCCAAAGATCTTTTGACAGATTCAGAGCATCCAAAATTGATAACTTGGCTGGTACTTGGGACAAGTGTTTCAATACATCATATTTTTGATCCATAGGTCCGCGTTTCCCAACAGGAATATGTGGTTTAGCAGGTACCTTGGAAGCAGATGCTTTGGAAGTCGATGCATCTTGTATCGGGATAGGAGTTGGCAATATCCCTGGTTTTGGAAGATTAGACCGATTAGATCCATTTACATGCTGAGAGGAATAATATGGAACCTTCAACTGGTCTTCCAAAATAACTGTGCCAGGACTGAATTTGCTATTGGTAGAAGAACTTGCTTGTTCTTGCTGAGCTCACTAAAGGGCTCTACCACGAGTTTCTGCTATGTACAAAGTTCTAGCAGGGGTAGAATTGGAATAGTGTCTTTTGAAAGATCCACATCTTCCCCTGTATCCTGAGCCTCTGGAACTTCCTCTGATTCTCTTGTTTGATACAGTGAATTCAAGCTCATCGAAATCGAAACTGAAACTGGCATATGGATCTGTTAATTGAATCATATTAACAAAACTGAAGATTAACTCTTCGTCTGATGAAGACTCTGCCTGATTAGCCTATTTAGGTTGTGCCGTTTTGTGGGGAGGTGCCCGTGGCTTTGAAGTATATGACATGAAGTCTGAAAAAGTTAAAGACAATTTAGGCTTTGACACATACTCATCTTCTTCTGATTCTTTTTATTTATTTGAATCATGCCGTTTATTTGAGGACTTTCCCTCTGATGAAGAGGGTTTTTCCGCAACATTCATGGTTGAAGACACAATTGGTTTATTTAATTGTGTTTTCAAAATAGAATGAGTTTGATTGATTGTCTTTCTGACCATCCAATCATCATACTTCTGTGCATTTTTTCTTTTGAATTCTTACCATTTTCCTTCCTCCTCTGGAACTGTAGTAGTAATACATGCTACCTGAGCTGAATAACCTTTCATTTTGACTTGTCCCGAGTCGACCATATTTTTAAGGAGGTCTTTGAAGAAAAAACACTCCTAGATGGGATGCCCCAAAATTTGATGAAAGGGGCAATAATTGGGACGGTCTTCATCTCCTTTCTTGTTTGGACTCTTGGGCATTGGCAATTGAACCGGATTATTTTCCAGAGCTGAAATGAAGTAACCAGGAACTTTTTCATTTTGAAAAGAGTATGTTTTTCTATTCAGATCCTCAAATTGTTTTTGTCTTTGATCTCTTTGATCATCTGGACGAAACGACCTTTGTTGTTGGTGCTAAGGAGGTGGAGCCCTTCGAGAAGATGAAGGTTTTGAGGTAGAAACAGGTACAGGTGATTGTTTAAGCATAACTGTAGCAATTTCTGCTTTACCCATTATCCTTCCTGGAGTTGATGGAATTAAACGAGATTTAGTCTTATCCTGTATAAGGGAATCTTCAATCTGCTGAGCGATTGAAGTAAGATATCGAAACCCTCCTGTGTATTTCATAGGGATCAATGGCATGCGTAATTAGTCACACAGATTTTCCACACAGATTGGAAACAGTTCCTCTTGAGGGAGTGCTAGGCTTAGGGAATATGTTAACCCCTTCCAGCGAGCAATAAAATTAGAGGCTCTTTCATTATCCCTTTTCTTACAGTTTGTAAGATCAAAAACTGTTGTCTTTGGCAAAGTTGAACTGAATTGAAGAAGAAATTGTTGACGGAGATCTTCCCATCCGGTAATTGATGGGGATTTCAAGCTTGTATACCAGAAAAAGGCTGTTCCTTTCAAGGTTCGCATGAAGCATCTGAGTTTCACTGCTTCTTGCTGCTCCGGAGTTCCCATCATAGGATCACAACAAGACACGTAATGCATCAAATTCTGTTCAGGGTCGCCTGATCCATTGAAAATAGGGAATATAGGGTTTCCAAAACTAGATGGATGAGAGATTGAATCTACCCATTCAGGGTAAACTTTATTTTCTGGTTGAACCTGCGCACATTTCCCTTCCATAGTTTCTAACCGAGCTGTTAATGACTCAATAGTAGTTATTAACTTTTGAGAAACATATGGTTGAACTTGGACATGGGTAGGTGCAATGACTGGAGCTTGGACAGATGTGTTAGTTGGTGCTGCAATTGATGGTAGCACTGCCAACTGTTGTTGCACTTGACCCGAAGGATTAGACCTGTGAGGGTGTACTGATAGAGGAGGATATTATTGATCCATCTCAATAGCTACAACAAATTCCTTTGGCTGACTGACTCCAGCACGCTTAAGAAGAAGACTACTTTGAAGTAGTTCTGCATTCAACCTTCTTAATTACTTCATTTCTTCCCCCTGTTGTGCAAACCTTTTCTATAGTGAGAGAGATTGGCCTTCTCCAGAGGAAGGATATGTAACCTGATTCTTTCCCCTCCCTTTGTTGGATCCTTTTCAGAGAGGGGGAAGTGGGTTACTCGAAGGATTTCCTAGGTTCTGAGTAACCCTTTGATTTCGTGTACGCACACTTTCTTCATTTGTGTCGGTGTGTACATCTTCTTGAGCTGGAACCTATTCATATGAGTCCCCTGAGTGAGCCTCATATGGTGGATCAGCAACAACGGAATCGATGACATTGATTGATGTATAATGCATCACATCCCTTCTATTAGAATTTCTGTGATATTTTCTTCTTCCATGTATTTGATGAGACATTGCCTTTTGTTGATTCAATCCCTGAGGAATTTCTTGACGAACCATGATTTGGAGGGAATCTCATGATAATTTGGCCCTTCGTTCCTCTTGAGGATTCTTCCCTAATCGAGAAAAGACCAAATTTCTCTGAGGAGGGGATTGATGATTTGAAAAAGTCCCCAGTCTGGTGGACTAGGGCTATTCCTTCTGTTCCCGCTCAACTCCTCGAATCCTATTTGTTGATTCCGAGGGTTGGTTTAAAAGAGTCCCCAGTCTGGCGAGATGGGGTGGCTCTTGACATTCTATGTCAGAGACATTCTTAAAATCTCTCCTGATCTTGCAAACCTTAGTCCAGAAATTAGCTGGATGCATTAATATGTATCCACTTTTATCACCTGGTTCAAAAGACCGTTAGATAATTTCCGACACTTCTATCACTTGATGATGTGCTTGCTCCATACGAGAGGCCTATTCAATATTCTTGTTTGCTTGGTACAGGAGTAATTAAACAACTTGTTCTCTGTATTCTTGATTTTGAGAGGAACTAGTTGAGGCCTGTTCTTGGGAAAGCTTTTGATTACAAACAAAGACTGGTATTTGTGGCCGGCCATGGGCAATAACATTTCATGAGACCATTTTCGGCGGGCTTTGCTGATTGGAGAGCACCGTGAAATGTAGTGCTCCATGAACACCCCATCCTCTAACATGAATACCAGATGGGGTATTGGCAATTAACTGACGTAATCTTCTTAGCGCGCCAAGGCATGAACGTTGAAGGGCTCTCTGCTACTTTTCAGCCTTCAGATATCGAGAGACTGATAGAGATGCTAAATCAATCTGACGTTGTAACCCTTCTATTATCTTAAGATGATTTTCATATTCATCATAAGATAATACTTTATTTTTCAAATGACAAAGAGTTTTCCATATGTTGAGACGAATATCATGAATTCCATCTTCCATCAACATTTCTGGAATGTCATACCGAGAGTCAGCCAGAGGACAAAACATGACTGGCACTTCACCTTTCGCCAGTTGTTTTCTCATGTTAAACATTTACTCTTTATCATTTGATGAAGATTCTTCTACCTGATTTGAACAGAGTTGGTATTTCCTTGTTGCTTCATCGGATTCAACAAGATTGGTAGAGAAATCATTGATCAAAATAGAAGATGCATGACTTAGGGGTGGTTCGGAGAATGACCTACACCCTGGGCTATCTTCTGATTGAGAAAGTATTTCACCTGCTAGCGATGAAGCATCAGACATGACTGGTTTCGCATTTGAAAGTACCTCAAGATAAGAGGGATTTCTTGGCACTACATTGTCCACTAGAGCATTTTTCGGGCAATGTGCATCACTACTGCGGAGAGGAATTTTGCAGAGAAATTCATCATCATGGGGAGGACCACCATGGTGGGTTACAACAAAAGATGAGATCTCTTGCTCCTTGGTCTTCTGACCACACAAAGGGTTCCTGTGGCTCTCATATGAAGATGAAACATCAAGATCGACCGAATTGTCATGAAGCAAGCCTTCATGAGGAAGTGTCTATTGAAGAACTTCAGAATTATTGTTCCCACTATTGGGAAATGAGGGAGTAGAATCTTGAATTCCAATAGATAACTGTCTGAGGGCTTCAATAACTCTAGCATCGAGAAAGGCCTTGTTACAGATTGGCTCTTGATCTCCAGACTGTGCTGGGTGGGTCTTTTTCTTCGACGCCTTCTTACTCGCCTTGGAAACCACTTGTTGAAGAAAGTTGCTGCTCTGAGAAGGTGTATGTTCCTGATCAGGAAAGATGGCCAGGTTAGGCTAACGATCTCCACTCAAATCAGGTGTATGTGCATGACTTGGTTGTCCGTATGATATGGGGGAGTATGCCCCACAACCCTCTTGGACTGGAACAAATGTGTGTGTCTGTTCCGGAGTGAACTGTTGATGTGTCACTCCACTGGTAGGGATAGATTTACGTGTCTTTCCCTGAGATGCCGCTGAAGTTGTTATAATATTCTGGAAAGCATCCAGAATATGAGCATGGATTTGCTTATGCTCTTTTACCATTTATAGAATATGCTTGGTGACTTCAGCTGCCGGAACGGGGATATACATCCATTCCGGGCATGGAGTAGGTGCATGTGCCTGCTCCTGTCCTCCTTTTCCTGTTAGTGAGTCCTGACAGTACTCAAGTGTGGGGGCAGAGAGTTGAGTCTGCCTCCTGTTTGTCATTAGAGCTTTCCGACTGACTTCTCCGAATGCTACCAAGCGAGACTGTTGGTAGGCTGGATCAATACTAGCTGATGTATGTGCCTGCTGATTTCACTTCGCTGAACGTGGTTGACGAGCTCCATCATATGTAGTCAGATGAGTCTGCTGACTAGATGATGATGTATAAATAGGTGTATGTTCCTGCCTATAGTACTCTGCAGGAATTTCCTGGCAGGATTGGCGTGATGCTGCTAGACGAGTCTGCTGGACAGCGGAATTAAAACAGGCAGGTGTGTGTGCCCGCTCGTTGCTTTCCACCAAGTTAGGTTGGTGGACTTCTCCGGAAATGGAAGAGATGAGAACCTGCTCACTATTGACCGGATTTCACCTCTAGCGGTTCGTCTTGCCTGCTCGGGTTTGAGGAACCTCAGCCGAATGCCTGGAGTCGGTACCCTCATCACGTTGAGGGCGCACTGCCGCACGAGTCTGGCGGCGATTGTTGGTGGGAGCCCTCAGGAAGGACTCCTATCTACTTGAATTAAGTCCCTGAGGGACTTGATCATTCACCTCCTCAGAATAAGGGAGCGGATGGTTATTGAGTTCTGGGGATAACGACCCGAAACGGTTGGAGACGGTAGTCAGCACCGCCTGATTCTTGATCACTAGTCGTCATTGTCCGGACGACTGGTGTGAGTTGTTCACTTGGAGGGCTTGTCCGGCAACCTCCAGAGTTGGGATGGTACCATGTTGACGGTACTCCTTAACCAGCACATTTGATACCCAGCGTTGAAGAAGCTGAGTAGGTGATGTCATCCTCAGAGCGGACGATGATCCAGCAGGAGTAGCAACAATGGCATTTGCAGCAGCAGTATTCACAGGTGTGAACTTGAGAGCGGCCATTATGGAAATGTAGAAGATCTTGGAAAAGATTTCTTGTTTGATATAACAGACGTTATCAAGATAAATTAATCCACTACATCTTTTGGATGAACACATATGTCAATGATTGTTTTTGTTGTCCCTCTCATTGAGTTTTAAATAGGGGCATAACAAATAGGTAAAACATCATTTTAACTTGGTTAAGGATTCACATTGGGTTCACCATTTTTGTTTCCCTCAGAATTCGGGGATGAACTCCTTGATGGGAGGTTCAAACATTCCGATCGGTTTCTAACAGGTTTGTTCATAGAACTGGAAACATACAATGATTCCACATCTATTTGGACCTACTTTCCAAAGGAAGGCGCTCATTAGTTTGTAGACTGATGAGGCTTATGAATTTGCATTGGTCTAGAGGATGGGAGGTCAGACTCATCAAACCTTTTTTAGGGGAATTATTATCTACTCTGAGACTCTCTTTATAGATTTAAGTTATGTTCTTGAATCCCTATTACATTACCAAGTATAAAATAAGCTTTCCTTTAGATCTGACAATCAATGATCAATATGTAGGAAATTTAGAGAATCTTTTATATGTATTCGAGGTTCTTCATTGATATAGAATCATCTGTATTTGTTAGAGATTCTTAGTCAATGGTATCCTTTGATATTTAAAAGTATCTTGGTCATTATGATGACCATGCTAGTTTTAAAGCCACTTAGTGGGGCACTTGAAGTTTATTGTCATTCAGAAGGACATGGATTATTTCAGAGTTGGGATCGAACCCACAGATGGGCTACCCACATATCCTTTGTTTAGAAAAGGAATCAGAACCCACGTAGTTCGAGTAAGGGAGTATGATGTTTATGATTGATGGCTCAAAGAAGGATTTCATAATTACTTTTACACTCTAAGCTCACGTGAGTCATGCTCGGTGTGAGAAACAAGAGGTATTGGTAAAAATCAGACAATTGTGCCATGAAATATGCAATCATAAGAAATACGGTGGGACTTATGTATGTATGACTGCCCAGATAAATGAAGATTTGGATTTACTTCAGGGAAGAAATCCAGGAACATGGTCCATAAAGGTATATGTGCTTCACGGAGATTTGAATACTCTAACTTGGGGCTTACTCCTGAAAAGGAGGCCTAAATTACGAAAGGACTTAATGATTGGGTTTTTACTCCTGAGAAGGAATCCCAGATCAAAGGTAAATTAGGACTAGTTAAGAGGAATTAAGACTGGGTCTTACTCCTTAAAAGGAGGCCTAGGTTAAGAGACTTGAAAAATTAAGGGACTTGGGGGATTACTCTTGAAAAGAATGCCCATATTAGGGGACTAGGGCTTACTCCTAAAAAGGAGTCCCAGGTTAATGAAATTATGGTTGGGGCTTACTCCTGAGGAGGATGTCATAATTAGGGGATTGGGGCTTACTCCTAATGAGGATGCCAAGATTTGAGAATTATGACTGGGGATTATTCCTGAAAAGGAGGACCAATTTAATGAGTTCTATCATCTTAAAGGATGAGGTTGAATGAATGAAATCTCAATCTTTAGTGACATAAAGATGTGTAAATCACTAGGTTTTGAGAGATATTCCACAGAGTTCCTTTCAGATAAGGAAGTAAAGTCAAGAAATCATGCCATAAATGGATTTGAAGAGTGTCGTGAAGACTGAATCTTGAATAGGAGAGGTGGAATGGCTTAAGAGGGGTGAAATGGGCAAGAAGGGCACCCAAAAAGACAGGGGCGCGCAAGTCCTGGCAGGCGCGCAGGTACTACGTGGGCGCGCAAGTCCTGGTCGTGCAGGTATACCTGCATGACATATGGGTACTTGCGTGATTATTAACCAGTAGGGTAATACTTGAGCGACTCCTGGTTAAAGTCATTAGAATCATCTTGAGGTTCTTCCAGAAGAGGGGCACACAAGTTCTATTGAAGGAGTAAGGCAGCGCGCAAGTGTGGCCATTTCCCTTAAGGGCTAGCCACTCAGGCACGCAAGTGTTGATGAGTTTCAACACTTAGGCCTTCCTCTCCCTCTTTAGATCTTCCGTTCTAGGTAAGAAATTACCTTATAAGTGTTTCAGAAGCTTTGGGAAGAGACTAGGGCGCCGGGAGCTTAAATATGAGTTTCTGGAAAAATTCCCTCTCCAATGGGGGGCCCATAGGGTCTATTTATAGGTTGAAGAAGACCCGGGCGGTTATCCTTTATGGCGCACAAGTCACTTGCGCGACCATTAGGCGTCGCACAAGTGGACTTGCGCGGTAGTGATGGAACTTGCGCGACACATGTGCTTTTGAAGCCTTTGTTCATGCCTTTGTCGATTTTTGATGTTTTCTTCAAACGCTGAATCAATTTGTGCCAAGTCATTTCCCTTTACATTCCTTTGGACTCTGTGACGAAAAGGAGCATCAATAAGATATTTCATGAGTTTTCCAGGAAATATATCCCTCTTTGGATACGAGTAGGTAGAGATGGCTTTGTCACAAATGTACCTAGGGGTGAAAACATCAACAAAGAGTTTTGGGCTTAACTTAGGGTATCGTAGTACACGACAACAGTCCTTGCTACACTCTTAGTTATGACACTCCTGGGGGATATCCTTAAGATAATTCAAATTTTATTTACAAGCCATTATGATGGATTTATGAGAATATACTTCCTCAAATAAAACATTTTTTATGATTATGGATTATATCCATAACCTGATCAATTTATATTAAGTGTTTTACAAGTTTGGAATTATGTATTGAGATATATAAACTAATCTAATGTATGACATTGTTTAGAAATGGTGCCTAGTGGAAGGAATGAAAACCATATAAATAGACATAATTAATGTAGGGATTGACCTCATACTCTAGATAATTATAGTGTAGATGGCGATACAACTAGTGCTGATCAACTTATCACTATACTGGGACAGCTCACTCAGGTTATGAATAATAACCTTACCCGTATGGAGAACCGTGGTCCACAACATATAGGATCAATGTTAGACCGATTCATGAGGAAACAACCATCAAAATTCAATGTGAATACAAATACACTTGTATCTGAGCAATGGACAAGTTCCTTAGAGAAAATATTTCATGCTTTGGGGAGTATCGAAAGGGAAAAGGTTTTCATGGCACTTTATCGCCTCATGAGAGATATAGATCAATTATGGTCATTAATTCAAAACATAGAGGAGGATTAAGAAGTATCAAATATGGAATGGAGGGAGTTTAAAGAGTTTTTATTATAAAAATACATTCCTCGTGACCATCGAGCAGATACAGAAAGGCAATTTCTGAGTCTAATGAAAAAGGAGGATAAGAATATCGCAAAGTATGAGGGTAACTTTACAAGGTTATAAAGACAGGATACAAATTATATAAATAACCCAAGCAGTAATATTGATCGATTCATTTTTGTGTTAAAACCATTTCTCTATTGAGCATTAGTCTCACAATCCTTCTTGACGTATGAAGATATTGTCTCATGTGCTATCAAGACAGAAACAAAATTATCTAAGTCTTATGACATTAAAGTAAATTAAGAGAAGAAGATAACGGTGGAGCAAGAGATAGATAAAGGGGAAAAGGGAAAAAAGGATTTTCCCTTATGTGATAATTGTGGGAAGAAACACCTCGGTACTTGCCTAAAAGGAATGAGAGTTTGTTACAAATATGGGGAATAATGTCACCAGGATTGTGATTGCAAGGGAAAGAAAGAGGCTATCAATGTTAAATACTAAAATTGAAGAGAAATGGGGAATTATGCAAATGAATGTCCTAAGCGCAAAGGAAACTTACCTTAGAAAAGACCAAGTTAACAAGGCCAAGCTTATGCTATTACTACAGTTAAAGTGTAATAATTAATGTATTTGTGTTTTTGGATTCATGAATTATATTCTGGTTATAAGAAGAATGTGATATATATAAGGATTGTACTAGAATACTTTTTTTGTTTTCTTTAAGGTTTTAATATGATGAAGGTAATCATATTTTTAGTATGTGACAACAAGATAAACTTTACATTGTTTGGGGAATCTGATGTTATAATTGATTTTGGAATTTAGAGAACTTTCAGAGAGAGTTTGGACAAAAGTATTTTGGATAACTATAAAGGTTGGAATGGATTAAGTTGAACTTTTTATAGTATTGTTTAAGTTTAAAAAATTTCTTAATATCATTTTTGGAATATTATAATACTATAGTTTTATAAAAAGGAAAACCTACAGGTCGGGCGATAACCCATCGTGCCGGACAAAGCTGCAGGAATAGAACCCCCAACCAAGTAAGATAATGCTTTATCACCTACCACTAGCCTACAGGAAGTCCTTGATTATTATAAATTAGTTTTGTTCATGGTATATTATTGAAAAAATATACGATTAGGATAAATAGAATATTTTTGAGTTCTATTATCTTTTGGAGTGAAAGATGAGTTTGTGGTAGAAATTAGTTAAAGGATGTAACTCTACTTGTCAAGTATTCTTTTTCCTATTATTATATGAAGAAATCATTTCTAAAACTTTAGGGAAAGGATCTTAAAACCAAAAATGTTTTACCCTAATACCTTATGTTTTTTTGAACTGACGATATGTTAAATCATAATAGATTAATGGATTTGAGGCCCTCAATTTTTAATTCACTTGTTTGTGATTGATGACCTCAATCCTTCCCTATAAATATTTAAATTTTTCCTCAAATTATAATTTTTACCAATGTTCTCCTATTCAAAATCCTAATTTGGTGGTTACTTTTTTATTTCCCTTTCCCTCTTATTAAGAATAAATTTTATTAACCCTATTTCGGATGCGGGTTTTCCACAAATGTATTTTCTATTTTTTTAATCTTTTATTTTCTAAGAATAATTTAAAATTTCAAGGATGCAATTTATTGAACGAGGGAAGAATTTAGCATCCCAGGCTTCCACGATATGTTTCTCTTTGAATAATACAATAGCGTGTGATGTATGCAACACCGAGTTCAAGTGCACAACGACCTATCAAACTAACCTTTTAAAAAGCGATTATGAATAGTACTAACCAAATTTTGAATTTTATATATATCCCATATAATTTCAACATTCATCTTTTGTGTTTCTTAGACATAATATAAGGACAAATTCAATTTTTCAGACAAAAGAATTATTTTTTTTCAAAAATAAAATTTTCCCTCCATTTAATGGTGAACCCTTTTTAAATCTAATATTTGACACTTTTATATGTTTAATTTGATGAAATTAAATTATTCCTTAGAAGAGGGACATAAAAATTTATTTGGGATAGATATTTCATACTTTTTTGATAACTTTCATATTTTTATGAATAGTGAAAAACACAACATTTTAATTAAAAACAACTTTTTTAATCGAAATAATTTATAGTTTTAAATTATAAATTTTAGTGGGTTTAAAGTATAATTAGATTATATTTGTATCATCTAATATATTGTAGGTAATTGGATTTAATTTCACATTTAAATTGTACATAAACACATGTCAATCTTTTGATAGTTTTTAGTTCTTAAAAACCTGTTTTTTGGTTCTAACAACAGAAATTAATTTTAAATTAATTTCTGAAAATTCCGTATTTTTAATTTGGAAAAAATGGATTCCATATTTGGAATCATGAGGTAAAAATTTTGTAAATAGGTAACCTTTATTTTTAGAAATTATAAATAATTACTTCGGTAAATATTTTATTTACCATGGTTAAAGGGTAAATCTAGTAAATAAGGGTAAAAAATAATATTATAAAAATAAAAAATTACCCTAACACATGTCCTAACACTATTTAATGATACAATTATGACCATGGGTATCTTTGGGTAAATTTTGGGACCCCATAGAGTTACTTTGGAGTGATAATTACATTTTATATTAATTAATTTAAAGTAAAGACAAAAATAAGATAACCATGTATCTTTTAGTAATTTTTTTATATGGGGTTATATAATCGATCTCTTAGACTATAAATATTCATTTTAAATCTAAAAATATTTCCTAAATCATGATATTTTATTTATAATTTTTAGATATAAAATAATTATATTTATTTATGACACAATAATGATGCAATATTTTCTTTATTAATGAAGGAATCAAATAAATGATATTATAAATATTAAAATAAATATAATTTAAATGTTTTTATGCCATACAAAAATTTTCTAGGTGAATAAGACATGTTAGAGTTGATTCAATGTGTTTTTTCAACTTAATAAAGTTTTTTGACTTTTACAAAATCCAAATACTAAATAATATCAAAATTGACATAAATGAGTTTTTTTAAAAAATATTATATTATTAAATTATATCATAGTCCTAAAAATATAAGGTTCTGCAAAAGGACTCTTATAATGATATATATTTCATTAATTAAACACTTGTAATTCTATTGACATTTTATTGTATGTTTATTAACCATGTAATATAAAAATACAAGAAGACATTATAAAAGTTAAACTATTTAACTAAGAGTTGAATCTAAAATATAAGGTTAAAATGGTAACATAAACTTGTGTAAAACATATTGGTTGAGATATTTTACACCCATAACCAACTAAGTATCTAAATACATTCATTTTGAGCCATTAGAAACCGAAAAGTATTTTATAATAAAATTATATTTCAAGCTTTTCCTAAAGTGACCCTCACCTCTCTTATAAAAGGGTACTTCCCCTTCTCTTAATTTCATACCTCCAAATCCATTTGGAACAGCCAAAACCTACTCAAATATCCTAAAAAATACCCTCAATTTAACATATAAGCTTTACTTTGATCATAAATCCAACTTAAGGATCCCTTTTGATCAAATCAAAAGGAAGCACCTGAAGAAGAGGTAATTATTTCATCACCTCTTTCAAAGTTAATTTCTTCTTCCACTTACTATTTCTTTGCTTCCATACCAAAATAACGACTCTAGTACCTTCTACATACTGTTATGTTATTATAAATATGGTACAACCATATTCTTTATTCTATCCATAATATAAATGACAAAGTCACCATACGTGTGTACGTATGGCTTACCATCTCCACGTTGTGGTGTAGTTTGTCATTAAACATTTAATTATTTAGATGAGTGTAATAATGATTATAATTGATGTAAATAATAAATATAACATGTTAATCCAATTACATATGATTTCACCATCAACAGAATGGTATTGTCGCTCGTGGGTACATACGGATTACAGTCTCCACAAACGCGATGAGATTCATTCACCATCATAACCATTCAAGAATAATTTTATTTTTATGATTAAAAATAATTTTTAAGAACTTAATATAATTCTGTATATGAATAAAATACATCCTATCCATAAAAAACATGACATACGTAACAAAACATATAAAAAAAATGAATCAGTTAACAGCCGAAACAATGATACTACTGAAATATTATTAAGAAATATTATATCATATATGATATCATATTTATGTATGTGGTTATTTTATAATTTAATAAAAACTATTTCACCATTATACAATAGGTTAACATACCCTTGACCAAGGAAAATTACAAGGTAAGGGTTAATTTTACAACCTCTTTATTATCTGAGGTTGTTAATACGTAAGTATCTACTGTGACCTCTTTATCATCTACATCCTTATTTCTTTAAAATGCATTTGAAAACATTTTTACTATTTACTAGACTATGGGTTAAAGTCATTTATACCCTTGTTTTAATTTTTATAAAATGGTTTGAAAGGAATCTTTCTTTCACTTTCCAAACAAGGTACTTTATGACCTTTTCGACAAATTAAAGAAAGAATGTTTTTTAACTTATACAACGGGTGCGGCTATTTTCCACCATTATAAAACCTTCAAAGATTCCCTTACAATATTATAAGAATATTTTAAAAATAAATGTTTTCTTTTATATTTACATGAATTTTAAATTATTTCAAAATAGAAAGAGATATTTCTCTCAAATAGTTTTGATTTCATCTATGTGAACATCCTTTGATGAATTTTACACTCGTTTGAAGTTGATTTATTATGGTAAAATATTTCATATTGTATTGAAGGTTTTGTGATATGTTTGAATTTGTATGTGATATTTTTATATCATTCATGGTTTATGGTTAAATTGTTGACATTTCTTATTCTAATTTTAATACGAATGTTTATATTATGTTTCAACCTTTTCATATGAGGAATGCATTGGACTTAGTAGGTGATGGGTGGAGCCTGCTATTTCTCCTCGATGCATCGATAGGTCTCATGAGACAAATTAGTGTCTTGGCATAAGGACTTGAAAAAATCTTATTTTTAGTTTTGGCACAAGGCCTTGACAATGTGGTTATGATATCTAGAATTATGCATTCCATCATTATGAAATTAGCTATTGATATTACATGTGATTATTCAACTAGTAGAATATCCATGTGAATAAGTAAATGGCATTATTTGATTTATATTTGCCATATTATGCTGAAGTTTATGTTTAAAAGGCTTGTGTTTTAGTCTTATACATTTCCTTAAATGTTTATTCTTATTTTTGAAAGTTTCCTTTATATTTTTATCCTTTCAGAGCATCTAAACTCACCCCATTCATATATTTTATTTTTCCCAAGATGTGAAGAAGTATATCATGATTAACCTGCAGGGATAGGACCAAGGATATGAGTGTCTTCAAAGGGGAGAAAATGTTGTTTTTATTTATTTCATGATGTAATATAAAACATATGTATATATCTAGTACTTACAAGGCTACAAAACTAATCGGTATTTTGAGACTTAATCTCTTGTGATCATGCCAATGTTATGTAATAATACACCAAATCTGGGTAACTAGGGTCGGGGCATTACAATGTTGACAGTGATCTATATGACTACAAAAATCATCAAAAATAGTAAAGGAGGGGATCATTGTGAGTGGAGAATTATGGGAGCCCAAAGGATTTGAGATAATTCTCCACGATTACGATGATCTTTGCGATCCATAAAATTACCATAGAGCTTCGTGAAAAAGAGATAATTTTGGATGAAATTTTGGATCATTGTGAAATGGGTTGATATGGAACTGAAATGGTGTGGAAGGTTTTAGTGTTGGTGAAAAATACATATAAATAGGACTTGAACCCCTTGAGAAGTGTAGAGAGACCGAACTAGAAACATAAGGCTCTCAATTCATGAAGAGAATTCACATAGGCTATGTGAGCTCTATGAAAGGGAGGTGCTTCGCAGTGGCTAAGTTGAGTTCAGGAAAGTGGTTTACTTCATGAAGGCTAAGTTGAGATTTGAAAAAATGAAGGAACTTTGAAAATACTCGTTTGAGCTCTGTGAAATTGTGATATTTTTGAAATGGTAGGAACTTTGCGAAGGCTTGTATAAGCTTTGAGAAATAGGGAGCTTCGTAGAGCAGTGAGCTTTGAGAAAGTAGTTTAAGAGGTATTACACAGTGTTCAGTGGAGAAGGGGTATTCATTAGTGGATGGAAATTGGGATTCAACAGAGCATTTATATACACTAGAGGATGTATTCATTAGTGATAATGAAAGGACATAAAACTCTATAAACTATGAGTGAATATTCTAAAGAAGCAGTTTTCACACTTCAGTTCAGAGAGCATTGTGATTTCATATTGTGATTGGTTATAAACTAAGATGGACAATGAGTACTCTTAAAACATTGTAAAAAAATAGTGTGATTATAGTGGATTTGGTACATCAGCACATCACCAGTATATGATTTTTGGATGTAGCCTAATGAGGGTGAAACAAGTAAAATTGATGTGTCCTGTGCATGATTTATTTTCTATTCATTCTTTGCTCTAGGAAATAGAAAGAAGATATTTTTTCTTCAAAGAGAAACAAGATTAAAAGGGGTAGTGATTTTAATCTATCATACCATAATTTACCCTCCCCTATCAGGGTATTTGACCTAGTAGGACTAACAATTGGTATCATAGGGAAAGGTTAATATCAGTGTTTCTCTGTCAATGGAGGTCATCAATCACAAAGGGCTTCCAATCTTTGATGGGAATAATTTTCAGCTATAGAAGAATCAGATGTAACACTAATTCTGATCTTTAGGAATAAATGTATTTATAGTACCAATGCATGGTATTTCAGATAACATCAATAGTAGTGCATTATCAGATGCTGAAATAAGGGAATTATATGTTGATGCCAAGGGAGTAAATGATTTAGGGGGATCCCTATACAATGCAATCTATATGAAGGTGATGACATGTAAAACATCACATGCTATGTGGGAAAATATATTGAATATATATAAAGGTGATTCATAGGTCATAGAGGAAAAGCTGCAGGTTCTATGGAACAAGTACAAAGATCTGAGAATGGACCCTAATGAATCTGTTGATGCATTATTCTATAGGGTAAATGTTATAGTGGAATACATTCATGGTATTGGGGAAGTCATTGAATATATAAATATTGTGAAGCGTATCATGAGGAAACTTCTACCATGGTTCAATCCAAAAGTTTTAGTATTAGAAGATAATGACATTGGATAACTTACATAGTACCCTTATAGCATAGTAAATGAGTAATGATGATTATGATGCTGTGGAAAAGGGAAAATCTAAAGAGGTGTAATTTAAGGCCATGAAGAAGATAACCATTGAATATTCTAAATAAAAAGAAGATATTGATGAGGTTATGTCATTCATTTCGTCAAATCTATAATGAGGAAATTAAAAGTTAAAAGGAAAGATTCTACTAGCGTATTTTCAATGTGGAAAGGTTGTTCATCTTGTGTCAAGATGCCCCAAGAAGTTCCAAGAGGATAATGATGATGAATTTTAAATCCCCATGATTATGTCTAGAGCCTATGTGATAAGAATTAAATAGTTTAATATAAATTTATTTAAGAAAAAGAATATTATTTCAAAAAGAATGTGATAGTTCAAATGAATATGAGGTTGAAGAGATTGAAGAGATAGAGAACTACAAAGACTGTGGAGAAAATTCTATGGTGGAATTCATTGGTAATGCAGATAAAAAGGAATAAACTAACATTCATGAAGAATAAGTTGAAGGAAGAGTTGATTTTATAGTTTAATTAGAAGAAAAACTTGAGGATATAGATGTTTTGAGAGAAAAAACAAAAAGATCCAACAAAGTGGTTCATGATGTCAAACTCTACATGTAGTAATAGGATGAATAAATGGTTGAGTTAATGAATGAAATTGATAATTTCAAGTATTCACTTCCAAAGGACTCAGAAACAGTTAGTGAGCATAAAGTCAATGTTGATGAAAAAAAAAGAGAGATTGATGGTTTGAACAGAAAAGTTAAAGAACAAATCAAGCACATCAAAGAACTAGAAGAAGTTGTTTTCATGCTGAAAAAAGTTAAGGATAAAGAAAAAATATTGACTCCAAACATGACATCGGAAAAACAGATCACTCATAAGGTGAAAAAATTAGATGTGGGGCATAGAGGTCCAAAAAAACAGAAGCAATAGGTAGATCTAAATGATGAGGCTGGTATGAGGCTTGACCAAAAACAAAAATCTTTGAAAGTTAAAGTGAGAATGCAAGCACCCGCTCGGAGTTTTAAGGTATATTTGGGAGAAAAGATTAATCATAAGATTCCAAGTACCCAAGGGATAACTAGTGGTTCGAAAGTGACACACATGAATGTGCCCTGTATTAGGTGTTATTACTGTAGAAATATGGGACACTCACAAAATGTGTGTTCCATATCCAAGAGATACCGAAGGTCACAAGAACAGAAGTGGAAACCAAATAGATAATGGTACTCTAGATCATATTTTGAGGGAAATTGTTTGTGGTGTAGAGGATTTGGGAACATTTTTAGGTATTGTACATCAACCATGCAAAGGAATATTCCAAAGTAAAACCAAATATGTCGCAAGTAGAAAATACAAGAATCAATAGGTGAGATTAAAATAAAAAATTGATTTTGTGTATTTTAAGGATGAAGATGGTCCATCATAATATGAGGAAGATCAAGATTTTCAATCTATGCCTAGTTTTAAGACAAAAAATTGGATCAGAAAGAAAAGAGTTGAGAAGTCAGTGGTTGTAGAAATTTCCCATAAAGCATTAGATCATTCCAGTGTATGGATCCTTGGCAGTGTTTTCATGTCCCATATGACATGAAATAAGGATATTATTATAGGCATAAAATATGAAAAATAATGAGTTTTCATGTTTGGAAATGATGAAGTACTGATGGTAATTAGATCAGAAAAAGCAACGTTTGGGGACAAAGAAATGAGACGTGCTGATATCTTGGTAGTGGAAGGTCTCAGTCACAACTTTCTTTGTGTCGGAAAACTATGTGACTCAGTGCATTATATAAGATCTACTAGGAATAAGTGTATCATCAATGGAATAAATGGTTTAGTTGTTCTACAGGTAAAAAGGACAAAGGGAATTCTATACCTTGTAAGTGGAGAAGAAGATATGTGCTTTTTGGCGAGAGAGGAAAAAAACAAGATGTGGCATAAATGACTTGGTCATCTATGACAACCATCCCTAGAGGATTTGGTAAAATGTGATGTAGCTAGAAACCTCCCTAAGCTATCACATGATCATACTCATACGTGTGATGCATTTAAACAATGGAATATCATCCAAAAGATGAACAAGGAAAAGGAAAAGAAGCCAACAAGAGTGCTTGAATTGGTCCATGATGATGTATGTAGACCTATCTCACCGAGAGCCATTGATAGAAAGAGGTATTATGTCATTTTCATTGATGATTACAGAAGAATGACATGGGTATTTGTCATTTCCCATATGTTCAATGTGTTCAGTTGCATAAAACAGTATCATAGGGAATCTGAAAGGATTATTGGGTAGAAAATTATAAAGTTTTGTACTGATAATAGTTCATAATTCACCAACAGTCAGGTGGAAGACTATCTCAAGAATCATGGGACATGGAATCATGTTTTCTTAGTGATAACTCTCCAACATGATGGAGTGGTTGAGAGGAGAAATCAAATCATCAACAATATGGACAGAATGGTGCTTATTGAAAAATATCTACCAGAGAACTTTTGGAAGGAAGTAGTCTTGACATAAATCTACATTTCCAATAGGGCTCTGTTGTGTTTGAAGGAAGTAAAAACTCCATATGAGATGTTGTATAGAAAGAAGAAAATGTTAAAATACTTTCAAATCTTTGGAAGTAATTTCTTTATTCTCAACAAAGAAAAACATATGAAATTTGTGTCATATGGCGATGATAGGATATTCCTTGGCTACTTAGGAAGAATAAAATCAAATAAATGATTTAAAAAGAGGCTGGGAAAAGTAGTTGAGAGAAATGATGTAACAGTAGTATAAAATGAAGATAATATTCAACAACACAGTGAATAGTTTCCTGATGAAAATGACAAGGAGGTAAGAAACAGAGGAGGAGTAGAAGTATAAGATGCTGATTTAGAAGAAGATACTGATGATGATCAATAGGAAGTTAAGTTTGTATACGTGAAGTATCCAAATATCCGAGCTAAAATTGATAAGAAAAATATCATTGGTGACCAGAGAAAACCTATTCAAACAAAAATAATAAAGTAATTACAGAAGATATCTTTATTATCTGAGGTAGAGCCTAAATGTTTTGACAATGTAGCTGGAGATGAAAACTGGTTTCAAGCTATGAATGAAGATCTATATCAGATTGAGAATAATTGGACATGGGATATTGTTTCAAGGATAGCAGATAAGAATGTCATTAGGACTAAATGGGTCTTTCACAACAAGATGAATGAAGATGGTGCAATTATTCAAAATAAAGCATGACTGGTGTGCAAAGGTTACTCCCAAATAAAAGGTATTGATGTCGACAAGTCATTTTCACCTGTTTCAAGGATGGAGACAATCAGGTTATTTAGGGCCACTAGAGTGCAACAGAAGTTCACAGTTTTCTAGATGGAAGTCAAGTCTGCATTTTTGAATGGGGTTCTAGAAGAAAAAGTGTATATCGAGTATCCATATGGTTTTCTCATTCCTGAAGATGAGAACAAAGTTTGTCGATTGAGGAAGGATCTATATGGGTTGAAGCAAGCACCAAGGGCATGGTATTCAAGACTTGATCAATATTTTAAGAATCTTGGATTTTAGCATGGTGGAGTCGATTAGAACATCTATGTCAATAATGAAAGTAATTAAAGAATGATGGTGTCAGTTTATGTAACACCCCGACCCCAGAAGCCCAGATTCAGTGCATTATTATTTATCATTGGAATGATCACAAAAGATCAAGTCTCGGAAGACCGATTAGTTTAGTAGACTTGGAAGTACTAGATACATTCATAAGGCTTACATTACATCATAAAATGGAAAACTACAACAACATTTTTTCCATAGACAACACTGAGATTACATAGACTATCCCTGTAGGTCAGTCATAATATACTTATTCGCATCCTAGGAAAAATAAAACATAGAAAGGGGTGAGATCAGATACTCAGTAAGGATAACAATATAGCGGAAACTTTTATAAATAAGCATAAAAATTTAAGGCAATGTATAAAACTAAAACAAAATCCTTTTCAACATAAAATTCCTCATAATATGGCAAATATAAATCAAAATAATTCCATTTACTTACTCATAAGGATATTATACTAGTCAAATAATCACATGAAATATCAATATCCACTTTCATAATGATAGAATGCATACTGCCAGACTTCATAACCACATAGTCAAGGCCTTATGCCAAGACTACAAATAAGATTTTTTCAAGGCCTTGTGCCAAGACACTGGTTTGTCTCATTAGAACTACCGATGCATCGAGGAGCTATAGCGGGCTCCACTCGTCACTTACTAAGTCCAATTCATTTTTCATATGAAAAGGTTTCAACATAACATAAACATTACTATTAAAACTAGCATAATACATGTCAATACATTATCCATAAAACATGAATGGTGTAAAAATAACACATCCACAGTCAAACATATCACAAAACCTTCAATACAATATGGATGTTTTGTATCATTATAAATCAACTTCAAACAAGCTTAAAATCCATCAAAGGATGTTGACAAAGATGAAATCAAAACTTTTTTAGAGAAATATTTCTTTCTATTTTGAAATCATTTAAAAGTAATATAATTGTAAAATAAAAAATTTAATTTGAAAATATTCTTATAATCTTTTAAGGGAAGCTTCGACGATGTTATAACAGCAGAATATAGCTGCACCCACCGTATAAGTTAAAAAAAAATTCTGACCTTAATTTTTTCAAAAAGGTCAAGAAGTACCTTATTTGGAAAACGATAGAAAGATTCCTTTCAAAAACGTATAT
Organism: Viscum album; assembly: GCA_963277665.1. Taxonomy (NCBI): domain Eukaryota; kingdom Viridiplantae; phylum Streptophyta; class Magnoliopsida; order Santalales; family Viscaceae; genus Viscum; species Viscum album. Next base: position 1,701,885,122 of record OY728143.1, on the reverse strand, counting down.
GGTCAAATAAGGGTATAAATGAATTTAACTCATTTTATATTAAATAATAAAAATGTTTTGAAATAAATTTTTAAGAAAAAAAGATGTGGACGATAAATAGGTCTCAGAAGATACGTAAAAACAACTTCAGATAATAAAGAGATCATGAAATTAACCCTTACGTTGTACTTTTCCTTGGTCGAGGGTAAGTTAACATCCTGTATAATAGTGAAATAATTGTTATTAAATTATTAAAGAACTATATACATTAATATGATATCATATATGATCTTATAATATTGCTTTGTTACTAATATTCTAGTATTATCGTCGTTTCGGGTGTTAACTGATACGTTTTCCTTTATATGATTTGTTATGTAAGTAATGTTTGTTATGAATATGATGCATCTTATTCATATTTAGAATGATATTAATTATTTAAACATTATTTTTAATCATCTAATGAAAATTATTATTGAATGGATATGATGGGGAATGAATCTCATCATGTTCGTGGAGACGATAATCCGTACGTACACACGAACAAATATATCATTCTTTTGATATTAAAATCGTATATAATTGGATGGTATATAATATATACATAATAATTATCATGCTATCACTAGTGTAGAAAACCTTTTTAACATCCTCGTTTTTTACGTCGGTTATATATAACCGACAGGAAAATTTGTGATACATGGTTTTTTATGTCGGTTATTTTATAACCGATGTAAAAAATACGGATAAGAAATTTTTTACGTCGGTTATTTTAATAACCGACGTCTAAAATCCCACACGTTCATTTTTTACATCGGTTATTTTATAACCGACGTAAAAAACTAAAGCGCCGTATTTTTTTACATCAGTTATTTGATAACCGACGTATAAAATGCGGTATCTACGAATTTTTTACGCCAGTTATAATATAACAAATGTAAAAAAGGCGGAATATGAGGCCTTTTTGACGTCAGTTATGAAATAACCGACGTAAAAAACCCAACCTGCTGAATTTTTCACGTCAGTTATATTATAACTGACATAAAAAACCAACACCCGACAGATTTTTTGTCTGTTATAAAATAAACGATGTAAAAACTGTGGTTTTTGATTTGTTTTTTACGTCGGTTATAATAATAACTGATGTTATAAATGTAATAAAAATATTTTATAACATCATTTATTAAATAACCGACGTTATAAAACATTTAAAAAATTAACACGCCCCGTGGATTGTCATTTATGATTTTTCGATCAACAGACCGGTGACTCGTCTCTCTCACATGGAAAACCCTAATCGACTCTTCGATCTCATTAGGTTAAACTCATTTTTCCATCATCCATTATCTTATTTACTCTCGTCGGATCTATCATCTCCACTCGCAACACTCAGGTAAGCCTACCACGACTTTATTTTGTTCGTTTTTTCCCGGAAAGTATATATTTATGTTTTGCGATTTTTTTGTTTAAACTAGGTAAGATTCTTCGATTTCGAAACCTATTACCTTGTTTTTTCCATCATTATCTTATTTATTATAACCAGATCTATTAGATCGACTCATAATATTCACGCAATCCTCACATACTTCTATTTTGTTTGTTTTTTTTCGCAGATGCCCAACATTGATGGTATTTTTTGTTGTCATTGAAAACTAATGATCTCATTCACCCATATTACTGCAATTTATATGTAAATCATTGTGATACACCCATTCCATGTACCAGTGTGATTTATTTTATAAGTATATATGGTTTTTCATGGTGGAATGTTTGTTTTGGATCCTTGGTTGTTTCTATTTTGGGTATCACTATTTGTAGTTCCATAATCTATTTACGTCGCTTATTTTCATGGACTATTATAAGTCTTCATATGCTATTGAAACCCGATTCATTGCACAATAGAGAATTTTAGACTAATAGGAGATACAGTTCATGGTTCTCATTTTGAATAAGGGCATGATACAAAAACTAGTAGTTTGAGGTTAAAATCCCTAGATATGCCAAAACTAGTAGCTTGAGGTTAAAATCCCATGGTTCTGGGGGGATGTCAAGAGGGTTGGTGGCTGTCCAGCGGGTTGGGGGTTGTCCAAAGGGTTGGGGGGTGTCCAGGGTGTCCATGGAGGTGGGGGGGGGGGCAGTCCAGGGGGGTGTGTGTGTGTGTGTGTGTGGGGGGGGGGGGGGGTCCAAGGGGGTGGGGGGTGTCGAAAGGGGTGGGGGGGGGGGGGGGCTGTCCAAGGGGGTGGGTGGGTGGGTGGGGGGGGGGGGGGTTGTCCAAGGGTTGGGGGCCTGTCCAGAGGGTTTTGGGGGTTGTCCGGGGGGGGGGGGGGGAGGGTGGGGGGCTGTCCAGAGGGTTGGGGGTGTCCAGGGGGGTGTCCAGGGGGGTGTCCAAGGGGGTAGGGGTGGGGGGGTGGTATCTAGGAGGGGGGTGTGTGTGGGGGGGGGGGGGGGTTCTATCTAGGGGGTGGGGGGATGTCCAGAGGGGTGGGGGGCTGTCCAAGGGGGTAGTGGTGTCCATGGGGGTGTCCAAGGGGGTGGGGGGGGGGGGGGTGTTTAGAGGGTTCAGGGGGGGGGGGCTGTCTAAAGGGTTGGGGGGTGTGTCTAGGGTGTCCATGGAGGTGGGGGGGGGGGGGGGGGTAGTCCAAGGGTGTGGGGGGGGGGGGGTCCAAGGGGGTGGGGGTGTCGAAGGGGATGGGGGGATGTCCAAGGGGTGGGGGCCTATCCAGAGGGTTTTGGGGGTTGTCCGGGGGGGGGGGTGTCCAGAAGGTTGGGGGTAGGGGGTGGGGGTGGTGTCCAGGAGGGGTGGGGGGTGCTGTCTAGGGGGGTGGGGGGCTGTCCAGGGGTGGGGGGGGGGGTGTCCAAAGGGGTGGGGGGATGTCCAAGGGGTTGGTGGTGTCCAGGGATGGGAGGTGGTGTTTAGAGGGTTCGGGGGGTTGTCCAAAGGGTCGGGGGGTGTCCAGGGTGTCCATGGAGGTGGGGAGGGGGGCAGTCTAGGGGGGTGTGTGTGTAGGGGGGGGGTGTAGAAGGGGGTGGGGGGGGGGGGATGTTTAAGGGGGTAGGGGACTGTCCAGAGGGTTTGGGGGGTTTTCCGAGGGTGGGGGGGTGGGGGGGGGGCTGTCCATAGGGTTGGGGGGGGGGATGTCTAGGGGTGTGTCCAAGGGGGTAGGGGTGGGGTGTGGTGTCCAGGAGGGGTGGGGGTGCTGTCTAGAGGGTTGGGGGGATGTCCAGGGGGTGGGGGGGGATGTCCAGAGGGTTGGGGGGCTTTCCAGAGGGTTGGGGGTTGTCCAGGGGGTGTCCAAGGGGGTAGGGGTGGGGGGTGGTGTCCAGGAGGGGTGGGGGTGCTATCTATAGGGGTGGGGGTGCTGTCTAGAGGGGTGGGGAATGTCCAAGGGGTGGGAGGGGGGGATGTCTAGAGGGGTGGGAGGCTGTCCAAGGGGGTGGTGGTGTCTAGGGGGTGTCCAGTGAGGTGGGTGGTGGTGTTTAGAGGGTTTGGGGGGCTGTCCATAGGGTTGGGGGGTGTCCAGGGAGTCCATGGAGGTGGGAGGGGGGGGGGGGGCTATCCAAGGGGGTGGGGGCCTGTCCAGAGGGTTTGGGGGTTGTTCGGGGGGGGGGGGGGGGGCTGTCCAGAGGGTTGGGTGGTGTCTAGGGGGTTTTCCAAGGGGGTAGGAGGTGGGTGGTGGTGTTTAGGAGGGGTGTGGGTGTCCAGGAGGGGTGGGGGGCTGTCCAATGGTGTGGTGGTGTCCAGGGGGTGTTCAACGGGGTGGGGGGTGGTGTCCAGAGGTGGGGGGGGGGGCTGTCCAAGGTGTTGGGGGATAAGTGTCAGTTGGTATTGACTACTGCATCATGGTTTGTGAGATTATGACATGATGATTGTATTGTTTCATGGATATTATTATTGCAATATGATTCTATTTGGTTATATATATTTTGACCAGTCATCGACTATGATAAAATTATGGGTTATGGGGGAGACCATGTGGTGGTTTTTAAATATGCATAGTTATCCTAACCCCATTGTGCCGTGATGATTGGCTTTACATTGTGATTTTCACCATTTGAGTTTTTATTTTAAATTTGATTTGATTCTCAGGTTTACTCAATTTTCTCCAATTTTCTATCAACCATTAGAGGACCCATGGTTTTCTTTGATTCAATGGAATTTAAAAATGTTATATTTAACTATATTTTCTTTTTAAAATCATATTCAAGCACATTTTTTTAAATACGCATATATTTGTCTTATATTTCAAAAAATTTTTACATTCAAATTATGATTTTTTTTACATAAACATATATTTGTCTTATCTTAAAAAGATGTATAATTTTGATATTTGTTATAGTTAATAATGACTCGAAATTGGATTACGACACATCGAATAAGAAATGATTATGAGGAAGGTGTTGATGACTTTTTGGAATTTTCTAAACAAAATGTTCCAAGTAGTGACATTTTTTTCTTTCCATGCCTGAAATGTTTGAATATAAAGAAGTTGAAAAGTATAGAGATAAAAGATCATATGATTTTTCATGGTTTTAATCTAAGTTACAACCCTTGGATTTGGCATGGTGAAACTGGATGGAATGTCACTGGTGATGATGATTCACAAGATGGTAACTCCGATGGAATTGAAGAAATGATTCGTGATATTGCATCAGAACAAATTGGGATAGAACCAACAGTTGCACATCAACATGGTGATGCTGAAAAACCATTATATCCTGGTTGTACAGATTTTACGGTTTTTTCAGTGGTGTTAAGACTGATTATCGTGAAGGAAAAACATGGATGGAGTGACATAAGTTTTACAGAGCTGCTACAATTGATGAAATACTTTCTTCCAAAAGACAACGATATTCCAGATTCACATTATAAGGCCAAGAAAATATTATGCTTGATGGGATTGGGATATAAGAAAATACTTGCCTATCTGAATAACCGTATTATATATAGTAAGGAATATGAATTTCTATCAGAGTGTCCTAAATGTGGGACATCACGGGATAAGGTGAAAGAAAAATCACAGGCTGATATAGAGATTACAAAGATCCCTTCAAAGTTATTTTGGTATCTACCTATAATTCATCGTTTAAAATGTTTATTTGCTAATTCGCATGATTCAGAAAGGTTAAGATGGCATGCAGATGAGCGGTTATGTGATGGAAAAATACATCATCTAGCTGATTGTCCACAATGGAAGAAAATTGATGAGCAGTATTCTACAATTGGAAATGAAATTAGAAATCTCAGACTAGGGTTGTGCACAGATGGAATGAATCCATACCGAACCCTCAGTAGCACACGTAGTTCATGGACTATTTTATTGGTAATTTATAACCTCTCTCTTGAAGTTTGTATGAAGAGAAAATATGTCATGTTGAGTATAATGATCTCTGGTTCGAAGTAACCCGACAATGATATTGATGTTTACTTTTCACCGTTGATTGATGATTTGAAACTTTTATGGGCTGATGGTATTAGGGTGTATGATTCCTATAAAATATAATATTTTCAACTACATTCAGTGCCTTGGTTCACTATAAATGACTTCCCAGCATATGGAATTTTTTCTGGATACATTGTTAAATGGAATAAAGCATGTCCAATTTGCAAACAACAGACGTCATATTGTCAATTACATCATGGGAGGAAAAAAGTGTACATGGGTCATCAAAAGTTTTTGACTATGGATTACCCTTATTGAAGACTAAAAAAGGCATTCAATGGCTCACAAAATTTTTATATTGCTCCAAAACATTTATCCCCTAATCTGTATTTTGAGAGGGTGAAAAACATTGATGTGACATTGGGAAAGACACAAAAATATGGTAATGATAGACATATTTGGAAAAAAGGTCAATATTTTTTGAGCTACCATATTGGAGATATCATGAAGTTAAAAAAAATATTGATGTCATGCACGTGGAGAAGAATATCTGTGATTGTTTGATTGGAAAATTTTTAGATATTAAAGGAAAGACAAAAGATGGGTTGAATGCAAGATTAGACTTACTATCAATGGGAATACGTTTGGATTTAGCTCCCACTCACTACTAAAAATACGCCCTTTATCAGCACTAAAAAGGGCCTTTAACAGCGCTAGGAAAAGTGCTGTTGAAGCCGGCGAAGATAAAGAGGGGTCCCCTTTATCATTGCTAAAAAAAGCGCTGATAAAAGTACCCCTTTATCAGCTCTTTTTTTAGCGCTGATAAAGGGGTCCTATATCAGCGCTTCCTTTATCAGCGCTTTCGTTTTAGCACTGATAAAGAACCCGTTTATCAGCGCTTTTAGAAAAGCGCTGATAAAAGTTAAAAAAATAAAAAAAAATTAAAATTTATTAAAAAAATTAAAAAAAAGTACAAAAAATTAAAAAAATCATGCCAATCGTGGGGGGGTTTTATAGGGCTTGATCCCCCCTTTTAACAGTGCCTTTTAGCCCCTCCAGCACCTGCATGCACCCCCTCCACCCTTCATCAGTGCTAGCCCCCAACATCCATCCCCAAGCGCACGCCTCTGCCTCTAGTAGGTTTTGAACTCGAGACCCCCCCTGCGCGCCTAAGCCCTTACCACTACTCTATTTTGATTTGTTTTCTATTTCATGATATATATATATATAGTTATATTTATTTGTATAGTAATATATATTTATATTAATATATATATAGTTATATTAATATATATATAGTTATATTTATATATATAGTGATATTAATATATATATATATATATATATTAATATATATCTCTATTTATATATATATATATATAGTTATATTTATTCGTATAGTAATATATATTTATATTAATATATATATAGTTATATTAATATATCTATATATAGTTATATTAATATATATCTCTATTAATATATATATATATATATATATTTAGTTATATTTATTCGTATAGTAATATATATTTATATTAATATACATATATATATAGTTATATGAATATATATATTTATAGTGATATTAATATATATATTTATAGTGATATTAATATATATATATATAGTAATATTAATATATATGTAGTTATATTAATATATATATATATATCTATATTAATATATATATAGTTATATTAATATATAGTAGTTATATAAATATTCATATATTGGTATTTTAAATAAAATGGATATTAGTTATTATTTAGATAGAGCTAATATATTTTATATGTAAATATGTTTAATTATTTATTTTAAAAATTTAATTTTTAGGTGTGAATATATAGAAAATATGTACATATAGTTATATATTTGATTATAAATAGTAGTGAATTATAAAAAACGATAAAATTTCAAAGACATAATATCAATATGAATGTAGTACCTTGGAATAAATTCAGTCCCCACCAAAAATAGCCAATAATACCCCCTTAAACGAGGTTGAAAACCCACAAAATGTTAAAAAATATGGGTACCCCAACTAAAAACTCAGTTTTGGAGGCCTTCTGGGCCTCTTTTAGCCTCAGAAAACGCTTGACCAGGGTCTCATCAATCATAACGACGTAGAGCTCGTCGCAGACTTCGATTTGATATGATGTATAGCTCAAACAGACACCAAGATCAAAAGTTATTGTCGTTTGAAGTTTGAGTTGCGTTTTCAACTTATTTTGGATCTTTTTTTAATTTTTTTAACCTTTTTAGTCTTCAAATTGTTATTAAATGACTACTACTCCATAATAATTAGCAAATTATTAATTAAAAATATTTTTTTAATTTTTTAAGAAGCTATTTTCAGTAAATATCTTATATATTAAGTATATTAAGTGTTAATGTACATTTATACTTATCTAAAATATATTTTAAAATTATATATTATATCTATATCAATATAACTATATTTATATATTAATATATTAATATATTAATAATTTTTTTTTAATTTTTTGAATTCGACCCTTTATCAGCGCTTTTAAAAAAAGCGCTGATAAAGGCCCCCCTTTATCAACGCTACTAAACAAGCACTGATAAAGGGGGTCCCTTTATCAGGGCTAAAAAAAGCGCTGATAAAGGCACCCTTTATCAGCGCTTTTTCGTTAGCGCTGATAAGGGGGGGGGGGCGCTGTGAAAAACTGTTTTTGTGGTAGTGACTCCTAAAGGAAGACGAACATTTCTTCCCCCGGCTTGTCATACATTATCGAAGAGGGAGAAAATTAGCTTTTGTCACTGTCTTCATGATATCAAAGTGCCTCAAGGTTATTCTTCGAATGTAAAAAATTTTGTCTCCTTGAAGGACTTGAAGTTGATAGGTATGAAATCACATGATTATCACGTCATGATGCAACAAATTCTACCAGTTGCATTGCGTGGAATATTTCCCATCCGTGTTAGAAAGACTATAATGAATTTGTGTTATTTTTTCAATTCAATTTGTAATAAGGCGATTGATGTGAATGATTTTAACATTTTGGAAAAAGATTAAATTTTTATACTTTGTAAATTGGAAATGTATTTTCCACCAACTTTTTTTGATATAATGGTGCATTTAATGATTAATCTGGTTCGAGAAATAAAGCTTTGTGGACCTGTATATCTTTGTTGGATGTATCCTTTTGAAAGGTATATGAAAATATTTAAGGGGTATGTTAAGAATCCTTATTGACATGAAGCCTCCATTATTGAAAATTATATTTCTGAGGAGGTTGTAGAGTTTTGTACGAGCTACTTGGCTGTGGCGCAACACATAGGTTTGCCTCCATCTCACCATGAATGAGTTAATAATGAGGGAAAGGGGATTTGTGGCCTGAAAGTCAAATCATTGTCAGCTGAACAGATGAAGAATTTAGAATCATACATCATGAATAACATAGATGATGCTCAATTGTATATCACATTTCATATTAATTATTTGAAACAATGTCATCCAAAGAAGAAAGAAATGTGGAGTTTTAATGAGCACAACAGAACATTTTTTTCATGGTTTAAAAATACCTTGCTTGGTAGATTAGATGTATCAGAGACATTAAAATGGATAGCGGGTGGTCTATGTTTAAATGTGATAACATTGTCCGGTTATGACATTATTGGCTATACATTTCATATGAAAGCTCAAGACAACAGAAGTGCAGTTCAAAATAGTGGTGTATTGGTGTTTACAGAAGTAATGCATTTTTCAAGTGCTAAGGACAAAAACCCAATTTCTGCATCAAGTGCATATTATGGAGTGATTGAAGACATATTTGAGGTTGATTACTTTAAAATTAAAGTTCCTGTTTTTAACTGTAAATGGTTTATCGGTAACAACAGTGTCAGACACGATGAATTTGGAATGACACTCATTAATCTGAATAGATTGGAAGACACAACTGCTTCTTTTATAATGGAAACACATGAAAAACAAAATTTATATATAGTTGATCAATCAGATATACAGTTGGCTGTTGTTTTACAAGGGAAAAAACAATATGTTGGTGAGGATGAACTTGATGAAGATGCTGATTTATGTGATATCCCTAGTTCTATGGAAAGATTAATAGAACATAATGATGAGCATGTTGAAGACATGGTTTGTGTCATAAGGAACGATGAAGATGAAGGAATTTGGGGAAACAATCCATTTTTACATTCCTAAAATTACAGGTAACATATGTTTATTTCTTGTTTACATTTATTTTTTTCATAAACTGTTAGATATTGTAAGTTTTTTCTTTATTAAAACATGTATTAAAGCAAAATAAGTATAAGTTTTTGTTTGTTTTAAGTTTTTTTAGTTTACTTTATCATGTTTACCATTACATGAATTATATATCTATTATTTTTTTTCAGTGGCAATTACTTTACCATGTTTACTAGGTTTACCAGGTTTACCATGTTTACCATCTTGACCATCTTGACCATCTTGACCATCTTTACCATTGTTTAACATGCTTACCATATAAACAATGTTTACTATTATGTAACATAGAAAAATTTTATATTTTTTGATTACAGTAGTATAAAAATATTTGAATTTGTATATTTGTGAACGAATGTTTGTTTTTTTTTTGATTTGAAGGATAATGACAGATCATTCAGTTGATCAACCACATGATTCTGGAGATGAGCATATTGGTTATACCTCTGGTGAGGAACACTCACATTCTCCTCTTGATGTTCCCCAATCTTCCTCAGGTGATCCTATTATGACAAAGAGTTCAGGAGTTGGTAAACGTGGGTGCACACATTTACCAAAATTAGCACTTTCCCATACGCAGGATCAGAGGATACTCATTGAGTTTGATGATGATGATATTTCTAGAGGTCCAAATGCAAAAGATTTAAAGAGTTTTGTATCAACTCAGGCTAAGAGAAAACTAAGCATTTTGTATGATGACTGGAGAAGTGTGGATAAAGAGATATTCTCTCAGTTTTGGGAGACGATTTTGGTAAGACCTTTTGATATTGTTTGACTATTCTTTAAATGTTTCTAGTATATATAATATGTTTAACTTCTTCTTCATCAGATGAAATTTGATATTCCTAACACTGGAGGAGTTAGGAAGAAATTCTTATTGTTGGTTTCAGAGCAGGTGCACTCACCAGAGCTGAGCCAAATGGATTGTCAGAATGAGAGGGTATGGCTATGCCATCGGTACCAGCCCGTTCTTGCACGAGAAGCCTAGCCAGACGGTCATGCAAAGGTGGAGAGCTACTATCATGATGCAGATGCTGGGGAGAGGCAGTTCCTTGTAGATAGTCTGGTTGAATTCCCTAAGACCTTCGGGTCATGTAATCTCTTAAGCCTATGGTCCATGTAATCTCTGAGCCTACGGGCCATGTAAGGGTTCCCTCTCATCCCTTGAAAGGGGGGTAATCAAAATCAATAAAAAAAATTAAGGCCTTCGGGCCATTAAGGAAGGCAGGAGATGGAGGGATTTCAAATCAACTCTCTCATCTGATTTCATTTTTGGTCATAGGAGTCACGTCAATCCATGTCGTATATATCCTTTTATAGATGAAGACACATGGATACCGTTTGTTGAAAGTAGAAGAAAAGAGTCATTTTTGGTAAGGGAAATGTAAAATTTTATAATATTTATTGTATAAATGATCTTATTAATGTTTTGTTAATAATTTATTATTCTTAATTTACAGCAAACAGGGAAAGCTCATTGGGAGATCCAATCTAAAAATGTATACCCTCATAGTTTATCTCAGGAAGGGTATGCATTTTTGGAAGAACAAATGATGGCGGAAAAATTTCAAAAACTAAGAGTTGAGACTTCAAGCTCTGGAGAGGTGGCCCCTCCATCCCCTCCATCTAGACATGAAAAATGGAAGAGAGCTCGGATGGGAAAAAAGGGCAATATCTTTCAGAAGAATCGAGAATCGTATCTGAGAGGATTATAAGAAATATATTTTATTTATTTAATTTAACTATTTTATTAATATAATTTCAATCATTACAGAAATGTTCAATTAATTAATACAAGACTCTCTTGAGGAGCAGAGCTCATAGGAGGCATTTACAGCTACTGGGAGGAAAGATATTTTATCTTTAGAATTGGGAAAGCCCGAACATCCTGGTCATGTTAGAGGATATCCGACAAGTGTATAGGTAAGAAAAGTGTTTCCACGTTCTTTAACTTCTAATGTTGAGGGTGTTTATAAAAAAAATAGAATCCTTGGAGGATGAAGTTCATAATATTAATGCGAAGATGGAGGAAAAGATTAGAGCATCGGTACAGTCTATGTTTTCAGACATGCAAAGACAATTTCAGACTGCAGCTCCCATTCCTCCACCTCCGCCAGTAGCTCCCACTTTCCCACCTCAGCTTGAGGACCCCATTTTTTATCCTACTCCTCCACCGAGCTTCTTACTTATTGAGAGTTGTATGTTGATGATCCTCAACATCATATAGTTGCATATGGGTTGGTATATTTTATAGGAGATACAGTTCATCATCAATAATTAGAGGTAGAGAATCACAGGGTCACTGCACAAGATATTATAGATATATCAGCTCAAGTACCATTACCTACAGATGAGGTGAAGACAGTTGGACATAGTATCAGCCATTTTTTAATTTGTCCATCCATACTTCTTTGACTCATTACCATAGAGGTATGAATGTTATATCTTTTATTTTATTGTTTTATTAATGTTTTTTTATCATTTTAAAACTAATATATTTTTCTATTTATTTTTACGGGAATACTTCAAAGGTAAAGAAATACTGTATAGACAAAAACAAATAAAAATGGCTATGACATCAGATACATATTCTAGTAGTCTTGACAGATTGTCATGATATTCAAATTTGTTGGCGGGTCATTATGAGTTTCCAATGGAATATCATGTTTATGGTCGTGCAATAACTATGGGGATTATGAAAACTGATATAATGGATCTTGTTACTAGAGATAAGTTGGGCATCAATGTGGTGAATTTTTTTTCCATGTAAGTCTTAACACCTTTTCCCTACATTATATTTATTAAAAATGTATACTTATGTCTATTTTGTATTAGGTATCTTTATAAAATTTGTGAGAGGAATGAGCTGACAGATGTATATGGATTCATGTACCCACAATTGATTTCCCCTGAAGCATGTTCATTGGATGAGGAACAAAGAATACTTTATATTGCTGAAAGAGTTGAACAAAATATAGTCACACAATGTTGGATGATGCCTTTTTGTGAGATGTATGAAAAAAATCTCTCTCAAAGCATTCATTATCTTTTAACATAAAAAACCACTAACCTTAAATTTTCTTTTATCAGTGATCATTGGATGTTAGGGGTTTTTTTCCCAAGGGAGAAAACACTTTATTGGATATGCTCTATCCATGATGATGTGCGGGAAAGTTTTATGAATATATTGGAAAATTAAGTTTCAATTTATCAATAGTTTTATATATTATAATGAATTTTAAATTTAGCATATTCATATTATTTTCTAACAGGGCATGGGTCTACTTTCAAAAAAACAAAAATAAAAGGAGTGAAAAGATCAAATATGTAAATGCGAAGGTAAATATCAATTTAAAATTTGTACTTTTTGATTTATTACATAAAAATAATATATTTAATTTACACTCATTCAAAAATAATTTTCATGAACAACAAGGCATCATCGAATGCAGATATTATATGTTAAGATTTATGTATGAAATAATAACAACTGGGACAGTTGTGAACTTTGACATGGTAAGATTTCCATTTAAACTTTGCCATAATATTTCAATTTGATTTATTCATTATACACGTTAACTAATATCCTTTTAATTTGTATCTATTTGATGACCATCAACCCTATACTGCTCAACACATCAATCACTTACAAGAGGAGTGGTCAAATTATTTTACAGGTTTGATTGAATTTTAGTTGTTTGTAATGTAAAATGTAATTTTGAATATTGTCATTGTAATTGTGTATTTGGTAGTCATTTAGGTTGGATTTAGTTTTTTTTGAAGTTGACAGTGTATGTTTTGAATGTTATATATGTGAATGTTTAATTTTTCTCTACGTCTTGTTTTGGTCTACATATGATGGTTTTTCTGGTACAGATTCTGATCTGGGGGGGAGGGGTTCCAAGGGTGTGGGGGGTGTTCAGTGGGGTGGGGGGTGTCCAGGGGTGTGGCAGGGCTGTCCGGTGGGGTGGGGGGGGGGGGGTCCTGGGTGTCCATGAGAGTGGGGGGGGGGGGGGCAGTCTAGGGGGTGGAAGCATTTCCAGGAGGGTGGAAGGGCTGTCCAGGGGAGTTGGAGGCTATCCAGGGGTGGTGGGTATACATGAGGGTGGGGGATTATCCAAGGGTGTTTGGGGCTATCCAGGGGGTCAGGGGGGGGGGGCAATCCAGTGGTGTGATGGGGGCTGTCCAGTGGGGTGAGGGTGGGGAGGGCTATCCAGGGGTGTGGGAGTGCTATCCAGGGTGTGTGTGTGTGTGTGGGGGGGGGGGGGGGGGGGTATACATGAGGGTGGGGGGGTTGTCCCAGGGTGTTTGGGGCTGTCCAGGGGGTTGGGGGTCAGTTCAGGGGTGTGGGGTTATCCAGGGGTGTTTGGGGCTGTCCAGGGGGTTGGGGGTAGTCCAGGGGTGTGGTGGGGGCTGTCTAGTGGGGTGAGGGGGGGGGGGGGGGCTGTCCAGGGGTGTGGGAGTGCTGTCTAGGGTGTGGGGGGGAGGGTATACATGAGGGTGGGGGCAGGGGGGGTGTCCCGGGGTGTTTGGGGCTGTCCAGGGGGTCAGGGGGACCGTCCAGGTGTGTATGGGTGGGTGGGTGGGGGGGGGGGGGGGTTATCTAGGGGTGTTTAGGGCTATCCAGGGGGTCTGGGGGCAGTCTAGGGGTGTGGTGGGGGCTATCCATTGGGGTGAGGGGGGGGGGGGGTGGGAGGGTTGTCCAAGGGTGTGGGAGTGCTGTCCAGGGTGTGAGGGGGTATACATGAGGGTGGGGGGTTGTCCCGGGTTGTTTGGGGATGTCCAGGGGGTCCGGGGGCAGTCCAGGGGTGTGGTGGGGGCTGTCCAGTGGGGTGAGGGGGGGGGGGGGTGTTCAGGGGGTGGTGGGGGGCTGTCAAGTGGGGTAAGTTTTAAATGTTATCAATGTAAATGCTTAATTTTTCTTTGGTTCTTGTTTTTGTCTACTTTTGTTTTTGTGGTACGAATTCTTGATTTGGTTTTTGTTTATTTTTGGGGAGTGCAGAGGACTGCATTCCATTAAAAAAACTTGGTCTTCTACATCAGTTATTTGAATAACGGACGTGATAAACACCTGTGGAATGATTTATCACGTCTGTTATTTCCTAACCGAAGTGATAAAACCCCCCAGACTAGTTTATCACGTCGGTTATATAATAACCGATGTGATAAACCATATCCCAGGGGTTTATCATATCAGTTATTTAATAATCGACATGATAAAAATCCCCTGCATTGTTTTATCACGTCGGTTATATAATAACCGACGTGATAAACCCTCCACCCAGGTTTTTTCATGTCGGTTAATTAATAACTGACATGATAAACACTACGATGTTATGTTTTTTACGTCGGTTTTTAAATAACCAACGTAAAAAACAATATTTATAACGTCGTCCGTATTAACGTTGGCTAAAAACCAACATAAAGAATGAAAAATAACCAATGTAAAAAACGTTTTCTGCACTAGTGTATATTTATTATTTACATCATTTATACATCATTATTATACCCATCAAAATAATAATGTATTGAATAACAACTACACCACGACGTGGAGACGACAAACTGTACGTATGCATGTATGGTGACATGTCATTAAAAGGATGGATATAATAATGAATATGGTTGTACCATATTTATAATAACATCAAAGTATACAGAATATAATGGATTTATTATTTTATAATGGAAACAACAAGGAAGGAATAAGTGGAAGAAGAAAAAAACATGAAAGAGGTGGTGATATATTTTACTCTTCTTCAGGTTCTTACTTTTGATTTGATCAAAATGTCTCCTTAGGTTGGCTTTTTAATAAAAGGAAGGCCTCTATGATTAAGGGAGTATAGTTGAGAGGGTATTTGGTTAGGGTTTGGCCGATCCAAATGGATTTTATGGTGTGAATTAGAGAGAAGGGGAAATGTCCTTTTATAAGAGGGGTGAGGGGCACCTTAGGAAAAGTTAGAAATATTATTTTATAATAAAATAGTTTTCAGTTTATAATGGCTCCAAAATTAATTATTTAAAGGATAAAATAGGGATGGGTCTAAAGCATCTCAACCAATAGATTTTAGATAGGTTTGGGTCACTATATTAATCTTTTCTTTTAGATTTAACTCTTAGTTAAATAGTTTGACATTTACCATATCTCTTTGTATTTTTATATTATATGATTAATAAAATTACTATAAACTTCCAAGAGAACTCCAAGACATTAATTAATGATATAACTATCATTATATAAGTCTTTTGGCCTAACCTTATATTTTTAGGATTATTATATCAAACAATAATATTGTATTTGTTTTAAAAACTCATTTATATCAATTTTAAAATTATTTAATAATTGATTTTTTTAAAGTCCTAATTACTTTATTAATTTGAACTAAATGCATTTAATCAGCCCTAACATGTCATATTCACCTATGAAATTTGTGTATGGCATCAGAACTTTTAAATTATATTATATTTATTTTAGTATTTATAATATCATTTATTTGATTGTTTCATTAATATGGAAAATACTGCATCATTATTGTGTCATATATATATATATATTTATTTTATTTCTAAAATTTATAAATAAAATATGATGAGGTAGGAAATATTTTTTGATTTCTAATTAATATTTATAGTCGAATAGATTAATTATAAAACCTCATATAAAAATTGTTTTACTAAACAATATTTTCTTTTGTTATTTTTGTCTTTACTTTATATTATTTAATATATAATGTCATTATCACTCCCAAGTGGCTCCAGGGTGTCCCAAAATCGACCCAAGGATGCCCATGGTCCAAAATGTATCAGAAAATAGGGTTAGGACACGTGTTAGGGTAATTTAATATCATTATAATATTATTTTTTACCCTTATTTACCAGATTTACCCTTTAACCATGGTAAATAAAATATTTACCGAAGTAATTATTCAAATTGTCTAAAAATAAAAGCTAACTATTTAAACAATTTAGACCCCATGATTCTACGTATGGAATCCATTTTTCTAAATTCAAAACATAGAAGTGGAAGAAATTAATTTAAAATTAATTCCCATTGTAAACAAAAAGCGTGTTTTTAAGAAATAATAACTATCAAAAGATTGAAACTTGCTTATGTGCAGTTTAAATGTGAAATTACGTCCAATGACCAACATTAGATTAAATGGTAAAAATATAATATAATTATAATTAAAAACCACTAAATAGTATAATATATCACTATAAATTATTTTGATTAAAAAAGTTGTTTTTAATTAAAATTTAGTATTTTTCACTATTCATAAAAAACTGAATGTTTTGAGAAAAATAAAACAAATTCACCCTAAGCTAATTTTGATATTCCGATCCCAAAAATGAAGTCCATTTTGAATGATAAAATGGATAAAATTTCTAAAAGTGGGTATTACTATTCATAACGGCTAGTTTGATTGGTTGTGGTGTGTTAGAACTCGAAGTTGCGTACAACACATGCTATTGTATTATTCGAAGAGAAGCGTACCATGGAATCTAGGGGTGTTACAATTTATGTCAATGAAATAATATTTGGTGGATCAAATTAAGCTCAGTGCAGATTGTTTTTTGAGTTCATGAAAAGTGAGTTCAAATTGTAAATGATTGGTGAGGTGATGTTTTTCCTTGGTTTACAAGTGATACAAGGAAGGAATGAAACTTTCATTTCTCAATCTAAATATTCCAAGAAGGTTCTGAGAAGATTAGTAATGGAAAAATCCAAGGAGATGAAGAATCCGATTGCTACTTGGATGGAATTATCAAAATATGATGATAAAAAGGCAGTTAATATTACAAAATACAGGTAGCTTATTAGAAGTTTACTATACCAGACAGTAAAAAAACCTGATATTGTTTTTTTACACATTATAATCAGAGAGATACCAAAGTAATCCCAATTAAATATACATGATTTCAGTGAGAAGAATACTTTAGTATATCAAGGGCACTATGAATTTCAGTTTGATGTATAATGAGAAATCTCAATCAGATCTATTGGGATATATAGATTCAGATTGGGATGGTTCAGCAGATAATAGGAAATTAATGTCAGGAGGTGCTTTCTATCTCAATGGTTTGTGTATTTCTTGGCTAAGTAAGAAACCTGATTTCATTTCATTGAGAACCACAGAATCTGAATACATTGCGTCTACTTAAGTATGCACACCTTTATTGTGGATGAAGCATCAACTTGATGACATGAGAGTTGAAGTGAAGTCTCCAATCAGAATCCAGTGTGATAATTCAAGTGATATCAACATTAGAAAAAATATAGTCCATCACTCAAGGACAAATCACATTGAAATCAAATATCATTTTATCAAGGAGAAGGTGGATCAAGGGATTGTGAAATTGGATTATGTTTTTATATAACTACAAGTTACATACATTCTAACAATGGACTTACCCAAAGGGGCATTTGAAAGATATCGATGATCTCTAGGAGTTTGGTTGACTCCCCACACATGAAAAAGTGTTAGTGTGGGACCCCCTCCCCGAGGTATGGTGTTTTTTTACCAAATGTGCTGATCTATGTTCTATACCTTGTTGGAGACCACAAAGGAGTGACCTTGGGGTTTGTTGAAAAGGGCGGGGTGGGGGGGGGGGAGAGTGTGACTATTAAAGGGGATAAATTGTCTTTGGAAAGACACATGGAGACGCTAAAAAGTGTAGAAACAAGATAGGGTAGCAACAAGATATGGGAGAAGCTAACTAGAGGAGTAACACGATGAGAATTCGTCAGTGTTATGAGTAAATAGTTATAAAATCTGATGATTCTAGAAGTGATTAATCAAAGGATACATATCACAAAATCTGAGGTTCAGGATGAAATCAAGTGTTTTTTTGATGAATTGGTGTTAGGAATGAAGTGTTTCATTGATTAAATTTTCATCCTACTCTTGTTTCTCACACTGATCATTGCTCATGTGGGCTTAGAGTATATGTTTAATTAGTCTCTAATCACTATTTGAATCACAAAAGGCAAATTATGGATGGATATGGATGATTCCATAAAGCGGTATATTTTTTTGAAAGAGTTTTCAACAAACCCAAATGGGGATATTTTTGGTAAAAAATCCCTTAAGGTATCATTGCAACATTTTTAGGTTGGTTGTGTTTGTTGATAAAGTAGGTTTACGTAGTGAATTGTTGACTTCTAGATATATTATTGAAAATATTTATTGATAAAGAACTATTAAAAAGGAAAGGATGATCTAGAGGTAGTACAAAAATAACATATACAAGGTGGCACCATTTTCCAGTGTGCCAATTTTTTGGGGTCCAAAATTTGGAGTTTTTTTACCATTGAAAAAGGTGTATTTTCTTGAAGAACTCATCAAAATATAGAAAAGGAATGAGTTTTTGGAAGATGGGATACATGAATTGGATTTCTAAAGGACATGAAAAATGTTGATGGTGATCTCTGCGATTACGATGAGCATCAGGAACAGAGAAGGAGAGGAGCATTGCGAGTGGAGAATTGCGGTGCCACAAAGGATTTGAAGGAACACTCCATGATTACAAGGATCTTTATGATCTAGAAAATTTACATGGATCTTTATAAAAAAGAGACAATTTTAATTGAAATTTCAGAACTCTGTGAAATGGGATGACGTGGCACTGACGTGGCGCGTAAGGTTCTAGAGTCGGTGAAAAATTCATATAAATAGACCTCGACCCCCTTGAGAAGTGTAGAGTGACGCAAGAAAAAACTTAAGGCCCTCGATTCACGAAGGGAATTCATAGAGGCTATGTGAGATCTGCAAAAGGGAGGTGCTTTTTGGTAGCTAAGTTGATCTTTTTGAAAGCATTGTACTTCGTGAAGGCTAAGTTGAGCTTCAAAAAAAGGCATAAAATTTTGAAATACTTGTTTGAGATCTATGAAATTGTGAGCTTTGTGAAATGTTATGAGCTTCACAAAGGCTTGTATAAGATTTATGAAATAAGGAGCTTCATGAAGTAGTGAGCTTTGCGAAAGTAGTTCAAGAGGTATTTCCCAATGGTTAGTGGAAAAGGGGAATTCATCAGTGGATGAAAATTGGGATTCAATAGAGAATATACACATAGTGGAGGATGAATTAATTAATGGTAATAAAATGAACTACAAGTCTATAAAATATGAGTGAATCTTCTGAAGAAGTAGTGAGAACACTTCAGTTGAGAGAGTAGTGAGCTTTCATATTGTGATTGGTTGTAAACTAGGAGGGACAGTGAGTCCACTTCAAACTTTGTAAATAGAAGTGTGCTTATAGTGGATTTGGTACATCAATACATCACCAATGTATTATCCTTTGACAAAGCTCAGTGAGGGTGAACTAAGTAAAATTTCCGTGTCTTTTGTATGATTTAATTTATGTTCATAATTTTATATGGGAAAGAGAGAGAAGAGTGTTTTTATTCATAGAAAAACAAGATCCAAAGAGGTAGTGGTTTTAATCTATTATGCCCTGATTCACCCCCCTCTCAGAGTATTTGACCTAGTGGGACTAACATATTTTGTGTGAATGATATAAGGGAAAGTTTTTTCAAGAGTTTTTTGTTTGAATGAGATATGGGGGGATTTTTTTCACCAATTATTTGTGTGAATATGATATTGGAACATTTTATCCCATGATTTTATATTCTTGTGTATATTCCATATTTGAACAATTTTTCATAGATTATGTTTATACTCTTGTCTTTTTTATTCTCTCGTGGATCATATTTATTGAATAAAATTGATATTCATGTCTAATTTTATATAAATATTTATTCCAAGATTTGTGAAATAAGATTATTTAGGTATGAATTTTCTTATTTATCTTCATTATATTGATTTTTTTATATGATGTGGACTTGTTATATCTGATTGATAATGCATATATTTTCATTTACTGAGTATCTCAGATCACCCCTCTCTTATCTTTACACCCCATAAGTTTATAATGGAAAGTATTATGAATGATATGCATAGAATTATATCATTTTAGAATAATTTTTGTGATATATTGATGAATATTTATGGATTAAGAAGTTAATATCCCAGTAGAAAGAATAATTTTCATTATTAGAAATAGACACATGTTTTTTAGTTAATGTTTTATCAAAATTCTCTAAAAATTAAAAAAAAAACATATTGGTAATGTTTCATAGTGAAATATTTTCATTATGTCATGTAATTACAAGATGATTAGGTTTGGACTATCATAGTTTCTATTAAAAAAAGGTTTATATAAATTTTGATATTATGCTGTTATAGATTAAATATAATTTAGGAGTTAAAAATTCTATCAATTCCTGGTCAGTTATAGTTAATCATAGTTTCAAAGGGATGGAAAACCCATTAGGTTCATTGAGGCAATATTGAATATTTTAGTCATTACAATAAGAAAAATTTAGTAAAAACCTAAGGTATAAGTTTATTTATAAGATAACATCCTAACATATTGTTAATGTAGTTATTATGTTGTTCTAAAATAAATTAATTCCCTATCTGGATACTAGTAAGAGGATGAATGTTCTTTCATAGTCTCAAATAGGTATAATAAAATTGATGTGGGAATGTTGGGTATTAAGCCAATAAGGACAAATGGAATGATAAAAAGGCCTAAATACACACCTAGATAGACACTCTTGTGGAATATGATTTTTGGTGATCAAATTCTCTTTATGAACTGATATGAAGGATTGATTTCCTAGTTACTTTAAGGGATTTTAATAAGTATAATAGAACCCAACTTAATATTACCTAGGTATAACTAGGAGAGTTATAGGATTAAACAAGTATGATATATTTGAAATGAAAGTATCGTGGGATGAAAGGAAGGTTTAATTGGAGAATATAATTTATGATTAAGCTTTTATATTCATATAATGAAATCCATTTGGGTATAATCATATCAATTTTAGTTTTAGTATTTGTTTGAAATAAGATAACAGGGATGAAGATTATAAATATATATAACTAAAAAACACTATGTCCAATACCTAAATAATGGAGTATACATAAATGGTTAAGAATCTTATTTTTATATTATTATGATTAAATATATGATATTTAAATTATCATTTGTGTTAGTGAGGTTGATATCATAATAGAAATTAAATTTTGATAATCATATATATTTTCATTACTGAGTGATTTTTATGATTTTTTGGGTATATTATAAAATTTTCAACGGTTAAGTTCTTTATTAGTTTTGATTCAATGTTTTTAAAAATTATTTAAATTGGAATCAATAACCCATAAAAGTTATTTTATGAAAAGGTTATATTTTTGGGTATAATTATTGAAGAACACATGATTGTGTAATGAACAACTATTTGGTTTAACAAATAATTAAGGTTGTGGTAATAAAAGGTCGAATGATTTTGAAAAATTAAGTTAGTCAATACCAGTAAAATTGGGATTCATAACTGATTCATGATATTTTTGAATGATTTTATCTCATTTTTTGGATTATATTGACTAGTGTGTGATTTTATAAAATAGTGGTTGAATAAAAGAGTTAATTTTGAGGGAAATGTGAATTAATTGTGATTTAATTCCCTAGAGATTCAAATGGTTTTGTGATAGGTACGTTATGGGGAAATATGACTATAGTATATACATACTAGTGTACATGATTATGTAAAGGATTAATGTTTATTAGGAAAAGATAAGTAACTTGATATATCCTAATAGAGTATGGTAAATGTTATATTATAGGTTATTATAAATATTATGAATATTTTATTAATACCCTCACCCATTTTATTCAGTGATTAATAATTTATATTTTGACAACATAATTTATTTGGTGGGAGAATGTAATGACCTGAGATTTCAATGTACATTTTCCTTAAATAAATAATGGGTTTGATACCTTTCTACATATATCACGCCTAACTAAAATAATTCATGAAAAATTAAAATTATATGAATAATATAATCATCAATTGATATAAGTATAACAATCAATTAAAATAAATATATATTATTAATCTATTTGACTGATATTTTAAAAAGAATTCCTTTAGAAGAACCATTTACATGAAATGGGTATAGTACATTACATTAATAAATTAAATTGGTCAAAATTTAAATTTATTATAATAATTAATATTTCTATATTTAAACTATTATTTAAATATTCAAATTTTTTGAATTTTATATAAAATAATATTAAAGTTACTTGATTTTTAAAAAGTAAATTTTCAATAAAAACAACTTTTCTTTGTATTTTGTATTTTAATTCCAATAACTAAATATATAATTTTATAAATTTAATTGGTTAAAAATAAATCCATTTTTGGGTTTATAATATTAAAATTGGATTAACATTTATTCTTGATATTTTTCCTAAGAAGATAGTTTTTAGTGAATAGAGTAAAATATTTTTTTATAATAAATTGAATTTTTTGACATTATTAGTATATAAGTATGTATTGGAAATTCATGAAACTTTTTGTAAGAAAAAATATGTATTATTAAGTGAAATGATAATTTTTAAAATATTATTCTTCAATAACAATACAAATTTTTACATTTTATAATTTAATTTATAATTTTCCAGAATTTTTGTTAATACATTATACATTTTTTATTTTAAAATTTATGTTTTATCACATTTAAAAATTGAATAAAAAAATAATTTCAAAATTGGAATCATTATTTATAAATTATATGATATAATAAATTATATTTTTAGATAGAAATGATAAATTAACATGGTATAAATTAGTTACCATGGTGAAACCCAAAAGGGTAAAAAAGAGTAACCCACGAGGTAAATGATGTAACATGTTTAAACTATATTATTAATTGATTGGATGATGTGTTTATCAATTTTATCTCTTCTAGAATCAATTATTTAGTAATTATTGAGTCATTTTACATGAGTTTTACTTCCCATTACTAAAAAGGTTTTGGTAATTATAAAAATTTCGTCCCTTTTCACTTATAAAAGGGGAAATCCTCTCATCATTTCCACTTACAAAAAAATCACAAAAATTTTACCCCAAAATCTTCCCAAAAATTTTCACTACAATATTAAGAACATTAATGAGGTCTTGGTATTCTCAAAAGACCATCCAATAAATGTGTAGTCTCTTTTACAAAGGAGATAATACATGAAGTCAGAGGTATAAGGTCCTAACCTCTCTTTCTCTTTCCTTGTTCATTATTTTCTTTTATTCTTACAAAAATTTAATTCCACAATATTATAATGATAACAAAAATATAATTATTATACTTGTATATTATTGTAATGAAGGTTCAATCATTATCCACCCTCCCATTTTCCATTAATTAAAATAAAAACGCGAATCATGCAGTTTATGGACTACCACTCTCACAACGCAACATGTTTATTTTTTTACTTAAACACATTACAAGACATGTAATAATATGAAATTTGATATATAATTATTATAATTATGAAATATTTTATATTCTAAAATGATAAACCATATTAATCTTTTCCCCCATTCTATGGAAAAATAAATCTTCAACCATGGAATCATATTGACTACCACCACCCTGGAATGATCTATTTACACTATTCATTTCATCACTCCCTTAAAGGGATATATGTTAGAATTTTTTTAAATATTATGTTTAAGATATAAATAGGGTTCTGTTAATAGAAATTTGATAACATATTAATATTTTTCTAAAAAAATGGGGATGAAGCCTCTTTTTGTTATAAAATCAAAGATCACTTTCTATCTGGGTAGTGGGAGACCCATTGCATTCTCATAGGTACAATACTAGGTAGACCATGAACATTTCCCGAAGGCTTAGTGCAGCATCATGATTGTATCATCAAACCTTCATCACCAGTCCTATGTCATGACCGTATCACCACCTACCTGCGTCATGCCTACATCACCAACTATATCATAAATCCACTAATGTAATTTATAGGATTCAAACCCTAGTCTTTTGTATTTAGGATTATTAGGTTTAATAATAGGAATGATAAATAATCCTTATAAAATTAACATTCTTAAACAAGTAAAATATGAAGAAAAAAATTATTCATATTATATATTACATTCATATCCATCATTATTCTTATACATCATTCCAATTCAGATATATCATATTAATAAACACTAAATATGATCATTATACTTAGGGTATAATGATATTGTAATATAACCATCACTAATCATGACAGGTTTATGTTTGAGCCAGTTTGAAAAACTTCCTGAATAATGATATAAAATGTTTTCATGGATGATTATAGAATAATTATTATTGGGTTTATATGATAAAAATTTAAAAATAATAAACTTTTTTTGTGGAAAAGATACAATTTTTTTAAATAATTAATCAGGAAAACCCCTTTGTGAGATAAAAACCATAGAATACTATTCGTTGTCAATTACTTCTTCTGGGATAAAAATAGTACCCATGAAAGAAAATTTATCATACAAAAAATCATTATATATCATCCATTATAAAATCTCTAATGAAATTGTAATATTGATATTTGGATAAAAAATTAATAAAAATCAAAACTATAAACACCCAATGTGATAAAATTGAAAGAAACAAACTAATCATCATGTATCAAATGGTAAAAATCAAAATTAATAAAATTTTTAGTTATTAATATGGTTTTAAAAAATTATATTAAGATATTTATATTTTTTTATAGGAGTTTGGAGTACATTATACTAACAGGGAATAAAGGTAAGGGCTTTGTGTCTCAAATTTAATATATTGGACATATTTATTATTTTGCACCAGGAAATCCATGATATTGTTTGATTCTTTCCTAATGAATTCCATTTAACACATTCATATAATTCATGGGGTTATAGGATACATATCTTTTTAATTATTTATATATATTTCAATTCAAAGGATACCAATTCATAATTATTTTTGTTAACTCAACTCACTTTGACGAGTTAAAACACTTCTCCTTAAACTTAATTAATACATTTTTGATATCTTCCACTGTCCATTTCACATGCAACCATTATTTCTCATTAAATTTTATATTAATAATGATTCTATTTAAATGTAAATTTATTCATTGTATTTTCACTTCCTATTTTTTAAAACATTATGACTTTTTAAAGTCATAATTATTAATGATTATTTTAAAAGTAAAAGTTTTCAAAGTACTATAACTTAATGATTTTGAAAGGATTATGTATTTTCAAGGATATTTTATTTAGAACTATTTAAAATACAGTTTTCAAAAATATTATATTTTTGTTCATCATAATGTATTTTTGAATGTAATTTTCACATAAATTTTTTAAAAGGTAAAACATTTTCATTTTCACTAATATTTACCCTCAAATGTTTATCTCTCATGAAGTTATGTTTTGATAACCCTCTATATTTTATTATGAAATGATTACTTTTAGAGAATGATATTATTGATCTTTTATGATCTTTTATGTTTATATAATGTGATGTTTATTGAATGGTTTAAGAAAAACACTTTTTTCTATGGGTTTACTAATATATATTTATGATTGATTTTTCAGTGGAACTAAAATGTATTGATGAGGATGAGTTAATTATTATATAACCATTAAATGAATTTATTAATGTTTCATATCAAAATATATGATTAAATATTGCATGAATGAGATTTAGGAATTTTTTTTCATAAGTTTTTTGTGTGAATGTGATGTGGGGAGATTTTTTTACAAGTTTATTGCGGGAATGAGATACATGATTTTTTGTTCAAAATTTTGTTTTTTGAATGATATATGTGATGCTTTGTTCAATTTTTTTTGAATGTGACATGTGATGTTTTATTTACAGGAGTTTCTATGCTTATGTTTGCTCCATATTTAAAGGATGTTTCATAGTTTTATGCTTATTCTCATATCTATGATATGATCTCATGAATCATTTTTATTAACTAACTCTTTTGAATCATTTCATATTTTATGTCAACCTTTATTCCATAATTTATTCCATAATATTTATTGGTTATGAATTTTCTTATGTATCATGAGTATACTAATATTCTCCTATGATGTTCACATATGATATTTTATCATTATTGCTTATGTTTTCTCTTACTGAGTATCTAATCCCACCCATCTCTTATCTTTACATTTTCCCATATTATAGAGAAAACTATAATATAAAATGTGAATAAAAGGTAATATTATGAAAATAATTTGTTGAAGAAGTTAAAGAATTCATATGGATTAAGA
Source organism: Viscum album (assembly GCA_963277665.1). Taxonomy (NCBI): domain Eukaryota; kingdom Viridiplantae; phylum Streptophyta; class Magnoliopsida; order Santalales; family Viscaceae; genus Viscum; species Viscum album. Next base: position 1,701,858,365 of record OY728143.1, on the reverse strand, counting down.
AGTTTGTCTCATAGTGGAAAAAATATCCATTAGTTGAAAAATTAAGGAGTTTTGTTAGTTAATATTTTTTTTATATTTCTAAAAAACTCAAAAACTAAAAGTTTTTGGGAATGAATTTTAAAGAAAATATTTTCATTATGATTTGAAATTACATGAAGATTAAGTAGGGGATGCCATATAGCCTCCATCCCTAATTCCCTTCCTCACGCACTAGTTGTAGGTGAACACCAAACTCCGCACCCCCAAAAACTAGACCCATGACCTTATAATCTTCCCCACATTATGAAAAAATATAATATATTGCACCCTTGGAATCCCCCCACATTCTTTATTTGAAATTTTTTTACCACCTATATTATATTGTCGATTTTCATGCATATCATGCTGTGTTGTAACTCCCCTTCATTTAATGATTGTCCCATCATCGTATGATCTATATCATATAAATTTTCAAGGATATAACCTTAGGTTAATTGATGAAATAAAATAACAAACTAAATCTCATCTGAAATTTATGGTCAATTTTTTGGTAATATGGATTTATTGGTTTTTTTGATTTGGGGACTATTGTAATTTTCCAATTAGTATTCCCCAAATTTGAATGAAAGTATTGATTAAAGAAATATTAATTTAACTTGTTATATATTATTGTAAATAGTGTGTATCTGGGTGATTGGGTGGGAAATAATTTCTATTGATTAATATTTTCTAGGCATGAAAACATGTCTAAGAGGCCCCATATAGTGTAGAAACTGAAACCATGTTTAGGGAATTTGATGATGATCCACTGAACATAATCGAGGTATAGAATAATAATAATTATATAAAAGAAGGAGAAAATTATCTGGGATGGGGAATGAAATATAATGATTCTATTATGGAATATCACACACACACATGCTCTTATAATAGAATGGATGATGAATAAGTGGAAGAATATCTTCAGTCCACTCCTAATAAAGTAAATAAATCATTGGTGGAATATGAAGACTACACAAAGAGGTCTTGGGAATAGATAAACAATTCATTGCTATCCAGGGATCCATTTACTATTTCATCTAGTAAGGGCATATTAAATCAAAATAAGGGAAATGATAACTCTTGTAAAGTTTAAAACATATCATACATAAATATTAAATCTTAATATATGAATATTCATTATATAACATAATGATCCACACCAAAATTATTTAGGTGTAGTGCCTTTATAAACATAGACACATAAACAACTAGTTCATATGTGTTCTAAGCCATCTACCACTAAGTTCTCCATAAACAGAACACTTCTTATACCTATCATACATAATACCTTTCTTCATATCTGGGAGAAAAGAATCATATAAAAGGATAAGATCAAATTATTAGAATGGTTAAATGAGGGATATATCAACATACCATGGGCATAAGGGTATGGGAACATGAGAATAAAATTTAAAAACCATACCTTGAAAATCATAAATCATTAACATAAGTTATTCTATAAATCATGGATGTTTAAAAGGAATGAATCATAATTGAATCAAATAATAGGACCCATGAGAACATAAAATTTTCATAACGCATGTATTTTTGGAAAACACATAAGCATAGAAAATAATTTCCATAGTAGTCAAGGATTATTTCCAAAACTATCATAAAGGAATGGGTTCACTCCCAAAACCATAATAGTATTCAATTTTCACACCCATGAATATCATAGTAGACATAGTCCCTTACTAAACTCAGTTCACTTCACATTCTAGTCCTATTTATCTCCTTGTATTTCAATCTTTACCCAATTCATTGTATTGAGATGTAGGTCCCACCCATCAATTATGAAAATCATACATACATGTTCCACAAGATTATTAAACATTCATCATATTAGAAACCATGAAATTAAATGGGTTTAATAAGTATTTAATTATTTAATAACCTTTCAAAAAGAAATAGGTTTAATAATAATTTCATCATTTAATCAAATCATAAACTATGGAAAAAAAGTGGGGTTCGTCAGCATTTTTTCATGGTAAAACCCATGAAAAAATAAGTGGGATTCATATGAATCATGTCATCATAAACAAAGAACACTTAGAGAAATAATATTAATAATAGAATCCTTATATCATATCAATAGTATATCATAAGTAACATCAAAGGATGCGATCATTAATGGAAAATGATTTTCAAAGACCCCTTAGAAAATTTGTTGGAGAAAATATCCTTCCCACTTTGAAAAACCATTTTAAGACATAAAAAATTTCAAATCATTTTATTTGAAAATAACCATTAAAATTTACAATGGATTATTTAAAGATCATTTAAAACATTTTTTGATTAAAATTTTATTTTCCAAATCGAAAAGCACTTTTTAAATCATAAAACATTTTCAAAATCCTTTTCATTGAAAATACCATTCCTTTGAAAAATAAACTTTTAAAACTAAAAATACTAAAAATATTTTAGAAATACTTTTTTTGAAAAAATAACTTCTAAAATTATAAATTATTCCTTAAAAACAATGAGTTATTCATGATGAAAAAAATATTATTCATTCTGTATATGTTAAAACAAATATTCATTCTACATTTTATTTGAAATCCAAATGGTAATTTTTTAGAAAACAACCTTAATATTCCTTTAAACATAGTTTTATAAAATTAAAATGTGTTTAAAAATTTTCTTCATATCTTATGTGGTAATTTTTAAAAATATTGCAATTTTTTTAGAAAACATGATTTTTGGATAAAAAATGATTTTTCTACAAACAAATAAATAATGTTGATTTTTCATAGAAAATCATTTCAGGTATTGAAAAAATAAAGGGTGTAAAATGAATATAAAATTTTTTTTCCTAAGAAATAAATAATGGATATGGAAATTCATGAGTTTATTGAGTTATATTTAGAAATAATTCATCATCAGAAGCATAAACATAAAAAATACCAATAATGAATGATATTCTATTATAGAAATCTTAATGTAACACCCCAAGGTTTGAAAAGTAAATTGAAATTCATGAATTTTTTTTCTAAGTAGATAGTTATAATTACAACTAAACTTAATTTTCCCACTTTTTTGTTTTGAATTTTGAAAAACGGACAAACATAGTTGCAATTAGTAAGTTATTTAGAACCTGATAAGACCAACTTAATTTTTGGTCAATAGTAACATCCCCTTATAAATAGTAATGTTACCCTTATGAATAGTAGTATACCCTTATGAATAGTATCCTCACTAATGATGGTATATATATAATATTTGATTAAAAGTATTGTATACCCATATCTTGAAATAAGTAAATAAATGTTTTAAGATTGTTTTTTTCGAATAAAATATTATTTTATTTAAAAACTAAATTTATTATATTTAAAAAATTATTTTTATAGAATGGATTTTATCTTTGGATTCTACATGTCAAAAAATGGTTGGGGTGAATTTTTGGTAATTTTTTAAACACTAGAATATTTGATTAATAGTAAAATACGATAAATTACAATAAATGCTAAATACTTGTTTTACTACATCATAGGTGATTAAAGGCTAATGTAAGAATTTTTTTTGAACTCACATGAACATATTACTATTTTTTGGTCACATGAATCAATACTTTCATTTTTTTGAGCAAAAATATTAAACTAATGATTTAAATAATATAAAACCTATCCTCTCCTCCACTATAAATACCACCCACACCCCCCTCTTCCACCCACACCTACCAAGACTTAAGCCTTACCTATGTTCTTAAAAATACACCCTTCAATACCCTTACCCACGTCCAAGATCTTTTGGTCTCACTAAAAGTCCAAATCCATGGGCCTTAAGAAGGATCTCAAGGAGAAGAGATCAAGAGGGAAACATCCTCTTTTCTTTTCTTTCTTTTCTTTTCATTTTATTTCCTATTATTCATATTTCATGACCTTCCCCTATCCAAGAGCCATGAATGATACATTATATTTCATATTATGGATTTCATCATGTTTATGGAAGATTAACTATTATACTTCTTCTCCTCTCTAACTTATAAATAAAATTAAAACACCATCCATGATGTGTCGATTTACCAACATCGTGGACGATATGATTTCAATTTTTCTTACTTCCTTCTAGAATGGTCATGAAACTATTTTTATGGTTGAACCAGATTATAATTTATTTATTATATCTTATATAATGTTCTTTAATGATTTTATACACATGTTAATAATTTATAAAACAAAATGAGTTCATTATGATCGAAAAATCGCCAAAATGACCTAAACAAATATCAACAATGTCTTAACTTATGAATCATCATAATTTCATAATTAAAAATGATTAATGGTATAATTTATGGTTCTGGAAATATTTAAATACCATTCCTTTTCCAATTCTTTAGTTTCACTTCCAATAGACAAGAATATCCATCATGAACTGATCATGGAAACCATGTGAAGAACGCACCTGAAAACAATGGAATTAACAAAATATTATTAATGAATGGGTGGAATGATGTTATAAAATTACCATGAAAGGTTTTATAAACATGAATATATTTTTTTAAAATATTAATAACACTATTTTGAAATTCATATAGGATATTTAAACATGTTTTAGGAAAGTCGAACCCGAGGTAAGGGATTCTCTCTTTCTCAATTTTATTCAAGAATCTCCACTATGTTATGCTATTTAATTTTTTTAATTACTATTGATTGTGTATGTTTTCTCACCTTCCCCATACTGAAATTATAATATATTATTTATGAGATACACCATTTCTATCTCATTTATCCCCCCATGTACACCCGATACATGCTGAAATTTTGTAAGTGAATTCTAAACCCAATTTCCATTCTTTGGGTTAACCTTCAAATTAAATGGATGTTATCATGATAAGAGAATTTTTGAAATGTAGTTTGGTTATATTATGTTGTATTATGTGTATTTATAGTATATATACATATTCACTTCATTTAATCAATTCTCTCTTAAATGTTATGGAATTTATAAAGGACTTTCCCCTTAAAATTCCTTTAGATGTTTCCTTTATGAAATCCAAAGTGTTTGGTTCTTTTATTTTATTTTATGAGTGTTCTCTTATGATTTCATGATGTTTGAAAACTATATTTTCTCCATTATATGTTTATAGTTATTTTTTAATAATATGTTTTTATTATTTTGTGTGTGTAGTGTTTATGTTCTAAGAGTGATTTTTATGAGAAAGGGGATTTTGAAATGTGAATGTGTTTTTCTCAATGGTGTAAATGAGTTATAAAGTGATGTATTAATGATATGTTTATTGGAAATTATTATATTGGTTTTATCTCATTACATCTCAAGATATGATGAGTGATCCCCATTCTAGCTCAAGATATGCTGGGTTGATCCCATTTTAGCTCAAGATATTTTGGGTTGAGCCCATTATAGCTCAAGATATGACAGGTGATCCCCATTATAGATCTACAATGTATTGGGTACTCCATATAAGGAAGTTGTCCAAAAGGTTATTCCACGTGTAAGGAGGAATTGTAGAGTGATATGGTAAATATGTCCCAAGGAAACTACATGATGTTTCAATGCGTATGAGTTTTTATGATTATGGGTTTTTTGGTTTTTATGTTATCACTTGACTAACGTTATATTTCATTATATCCCTTGCTGAATTTTATTCCCATCCCAAGATTTAATAATATTTTTCACAGCATATAAGGTTGGTTAAGATAAATAAGGTAGTTGTGATGAATGATATGGTGTTTTTTCAATGAAATCCAGTTTTAAGTTTTAATATTTTATATTTTGAAATAAATGGATACTGTTTTTAGTAGTATCCTCTTTGTATGAATGTGGTATGTTATGTATGTAAGATATCATAATTCCATAAAACTCTAAACCCTAAAGTATCCTCAATGTGTAATAATGTATGTTCTTGACTAAAATTAAAGATTAAGTAATGTTTTAAGGATGGGTCCTTATAGTTGGTATCTGAGGATGGGTTGGATAACTTTAGGGGTTAGGATGATGTTAAGAGAATACCATAAATGATTTTTACTCTATGGTTAAACTGAAATGTTATAGAATTTAAAGATTACCATGTTGATTCATCTAAGATATTTCTGTTCAGAATGACTTTCCCCAGAATAAACAAGGATGCTGAAGTAAGAAGGCACCAAGAGGCTAATGTTTATCCGAATCTGCAGCCTGGAATGGTGGGAATCAGAACAAAGCCGTTTATGACAGTAATGGCTCAATTGAATCAAGTAATAAATATTAGTGGTATATATGATATAGAGTAACATAATCTTCTACGAAGAAATGTGTCTTTTGTGGAGCATTTTATAAGGCAACATCCTCTACCATTCAGTGGAACCATAGATCTAGTGATAGTCGAAGGATGGATTAACAATATAGAAAATATATTTGATGTCATGGGATGTTTGAAACGTCAAAAGATAATACTATCCATTTATCATTTGGAAGGTGATTCCGATTAATGGTGGTATCTGGTTAAGAATACGAGAGAAAGAGATGATCTTTACAGTATATAATGAGATCATTTTAAGAGTCTTTTTCTGGAAACATATTTTCCTAAAACTATTCAACTCAGAATGGAGAAACAATTATTAAAACTGAAGTAGAAAGATGATGATTAGGTGGCATAATATGAAGCTAATTTTACAAGACTATCTAGGTACGTACTAGATTTTAGTCAGGACTTTGACAACACAATTAATAGATTTTACACTGATTTGAAACCTTTTCTACGAAGATCTATGACATCAAGAGAGTTTAAAAGCTATGAGAAACTTGTTTGTTGTGATAAAAAAGTGGATATGGAGTTTTATGACATGTATGTGCCTCTTGATGGAAAGAATAAGAAGTGTTCATGTTGTCTAAAATTGTGGAAGAATTATTTAAATAAGTATTAAAGTAAGAAAATCAATTTCCCTTCTTGTGAAAAGTGTGGTAAAAGGCCTCCTGGTGAATGCCTGGTAAATTATGGGAAGTACTGCCAATGTGGAAGTTCTGGAAATATTTCTCAATAGTTGAAGGAAAATGATCTGAAAATGAATGAGAAACTGATGGTTAGATGATTTAACTATAAATAATTGGGTCAATTTGCTAATTTTTGTCCAAAGCTAGCCACTCAGGTGGGAAATCCACAATATTGGAAGAAGAAGGGTGTGAAAAAATCCCTTTCAACCACTTTAGAAGATTTTGAGCCATAAAATGAGGTGGTATCAGCTCCATGGTGCACAATATTTTTTGAAGGTTGACCTAAGGTCGGGGTACCATTAGTTGAAGGTAAAGGATGCAGACATCCCAGAGAATGTGTTACGTACTAGATATGGTCATTATGAATTTGAAGTTATGACTTTTGGGTTAACTAATGTACCCACTATATTCATGGATCTTATGAATATAATATTTAATGAGTTCTTGGATAATTTTGGGGTTGGGTTTATATATTACATTCTATTATATTATAGAAGTAAATAGTAACCTAAAAAACATCTAAGGGTTGTTTTGAAAACCTTAAAAGAAAAGAAACTGTATGGAAAATTCATAAAGTTTGAATTTTGGTTGAAATAGATTTATTTTCTTGGGAACATTGTAAATAAGGATGGAATAACAGTTGATCCTACTAAAAAAAGTGGTTGATGAATGGAAAAGTCCTAAAAATGTTACAGAGATTTGTAGTTTTCTTGGATTAGAATCTTATTACTGACGGTTTGTTAAAAACTTTGCACAATTTTCTATCCGGCTAATTAAGTTAACATTAAAAGAGGTTAAATTTATTTGGACAGAATAATGTGATGTTTGTTTTCAGGAATTGAAGAAGATATTGGTGAATGATCCAATTGTGAATCTACCTTCTAGAAATGGTGAATTTTTCATCTATAGTGACGCTTATTAGAAGAGACTTGGTGGTGATATGATGCAGAATGATCAAGTAATTTCTTATGATTCACTTCAACTAAAACCCCATGAGTTAAATTACCCTAAACATGATTTGGAATTGGGAGCTATGGTTTTGCATTGAAAATTTGGAGGCATCATCTATATGGAGTAAAATGTGAAATATATACTGACCATAAAAGCATGAAGTATTTATTTAGTCAGAAGGAATTAAACCTGAGACATTGAAGATAGATGAAACTAATTAAGGATTATGATTGCACAATTCATTACCATACTGGGAAAGAGAATAGAGTGGCTGATGCATTGAGTAGAAAAAGTAATGCTACATTAACCATGATACATTTTGAATGTGATCCTTTGGTAAGTGGTTTGATAAAATTTGGATTAGAAGTTGTTGGTGCAGGAAAATGATCTGTTTTGTTTCAAGTTTAAGTGCAGTCATCTTTGTTAGAAAGAATTAAGAAAGCACATAAGGAATACTGTAAGCTATAGAGAATGTTAGAATTGGTTAAAATGGGTAAGTTACCAGAATTTAACCTTGATAAATATTGGGTTTTAAGATTTGGTAAAAGGTTGTGTGTTCCTTGTGATTCCCAGTTAAAGAAAGAATTGTTATATGAAGCTCATAGTTCTCCATTTTCAATTCATCCTAGTAGTACTAAGATGTACATGGAACTTTAAGAGTATTACTGGTGGTATGGAATGAAAAAGGGCTATTGCTGATTTTACCATGAAATGTTTGACATGTCAATAGGTTAGGGCATAGTGGAAGCCACTAAAGGGGATGCTTCATTCTTTGCCAGTTCCAGAGTAGAAATGGGAGAATATCTCCATGGACTTAATTTTGGGACTACCAAATACTTCTTGAGGTAAAAATGCGATTTGGGTTATTGTTGATCAACTGACTAAATCTACACATTTTCTCCCTATTTGAGATACAATGTATTTGGATCAGATTTCTCATTTGTACATAAAAGAGATTGCCAGAATACATGGAGTGCCTCTTTCCATTGTATATGACCGAGATACCAGGTTCACTTTTAACTTTTGGAAGGGCCTTCATATGTCATTGGGCATAGAATTAAATTTTAGTACAACTTTCCATCCGTAATCAGATGGACAATCATAATGAAAAATTCAGACTTTGGAGGATATTCTTCAAGCTTGTTCAATGGATTACCGGTGAAGTTAGGATCAACATATTTATATAGTTTAGTTTTATTATAATAATAGTTTTCATTATAGAATCCAGATGGCACCTTTTGAGGAATTATATGGGAAGAGGTGTCAGACTTTAGTGTTTTGGGATGAAGTTGGTGAAAGAAAGTTGATGAAGTAAAGATTAGTAGAGTAAGTGGCTGATAAAGTGAAGATGATCCAGTAAGATATGAGGAAAGATCAGAGCAGGCAAAAAATTTATGTAGATAACAAAAGGAAAGACTTATCTATTGAGGTAGGTGACCATGTTTTACTTAAAATATCTCCTTGAAAAAATGTGATGCATTTTGGTAAGAAAGGAAAGCTATGCCCGCAGTTCATCAGTCATTTTTAAATATTTTAGAAAGTTGGTCTAGTTTCATACTGAGTAACATTGCCAATGAGTTTGTCTTAGGTACACAATATTTTTCATATTTCGATGTTGAGAAAGTATGTTCCAGGTTCATCTCATGTTTTGAGCCTAAAAGTAGTTTAGATAGAAGAGAACCTAACTTATAAAGAGAGACCAGTTCATATTATTGATCATAGAGAGAAAGTATTGTGGAATAATGTAATCCATCACATAAAGGTTTTGTGGATAAACTACATGGTAGAAGAGGCAACATGGTAATATGAAAATGATATGAGGGAAAGACACCCTTGGTTGTTTAATAAGTAAATAAAATTGCAAGGATGAAATTTCTAGATGGTGGGGATAATGTAACACCCCAAGGTTTTAAAATTAAATTTAAATACATGAAACATTATTATAATTATATAGTTATAATTATCACTAAACATAATTTTCCCACTTATGTGTTTTGAATTTCAAAAAGCGGACATACACGATTGCAATTAGTAAGTTATTTAGCGTCTGATAAGACCAACTTAATTTTTGGTGAATAGTAACATACACTTATGAATAGTAATGTTACCTTTATGAATAGGGAAATTATATTATGGATAGAAACCTCACCAATGACAGTATATATATAAGATTTGATTAAATGTATTATATACCCATATCTTGGAATAAGTAAATAAATGTTTTAAGATTGTTATTTTTCTAATAAAATATTATTTTATTTAAAAACTAAATTTATTATATTTATAAAATTGTTTTGATAAAATGGATTTCATTTTTGGATTCTATGCTTTGAAAAATGGTTGGTGTAAATTTTTGGTAATGTTCTGAAATACTTGAATTTTTGGTGAATAGTAAAATATGATAAATTATGATAAATGAAAAATACTTGTTTTATTGCATAATAGGTGATTCAAGGATGATGTAAGAAAAATTGGTTCGAAATCACACGCACATATTACTATATTTTGTCACATTAATCAAGACTATTCATAGTGTTGAGAAAAAAATATTAAACTAATGATTTAAATATTATAAAACCTCTCCTCTCCTCCACTATAAATACCACCCACTCCCCCCTCATCCTCTGACACCTCTCAAGCCTTGAGAATTATCTAATTTCTAAAAAATAATCCTATCAAGACCCTTAACCACATACAAGACCATATGGTCTCAGCAAGAGGCCAAAACAAAGGGCCTTATGAAGGATCTCAAGGAGAAGAGATCAAGAGGTAAACATCCTCTTTTGTTTTCTTTCTTTTCATTTCATTTTATTTTATATTCTTCTTCATTCATCACATAACCTTATCCAAGAGTCATGAATGATCCAGTATCTTACATGTTATGGATTTCATAATGTTAATGGAAGATTAATAATTATACTTCTTCTCCTCTCCCACTTATTCAAGAAATTAAAACACCATCTGTGATATATCGATTTACCGGCATCATGGACGATGTGATTTCAATTTCTTTTAATTACTTCAAGATTGGTCATTAAACAATTTTTATGGTTGAACCAGATTATAATTTATGTATTATATATTATATAAGGTTCTGGAATCATTTTTTACACAGTTTATTAATTTATAAAACAAAATTCATTCATTATGATCGAAGAATCGCCAAAATGACCTAAACAAATATCAATAATATTTTAAATTATGAATCATCATCATGTAATAATTAAAAATGTTAAATGGTATAATTTATGGTTATATAAATATTTAAATACCATTCTTTTCAAATTCTATAGTTTCACTTCCAATCGACAAGAATATCCATCATGAACTGATCATGGAAACCATGTGAAGAACGCACCTGAAAACAATATGATTAACAAAATATTATTAATGAGGGGGTGGAATGATGTTATAAAATGATCACAAAATCTATTATAAAAATTAATATGTTTCTATAAAATATTATTAACACTATTTCAACCTTCATACAGGAGGTTTAAACATGTTTGAGGGAAGTTGAACCTGAGCTAAGGGATTCTCTATGTCTTAATTTTATTCAAGAATCTCCACAATGTTATTCTATTTAATTTTTTAATTCCTAATAATGGTGTATGTTTTTTCACCTCCACCATAATTCCCATATGATATATTATTTATTATATACCCCATTTATATCTCATTAATCCCTCCCATGTACACCCAATACGATGACGAAATTTCATAAGTGAATTCTAAACCCAATTTCCATTCTTTTGGTTAACTTGAAACTTCAAAAGTTTTTATCATGATAAGAGGATTTTTGAAATTTAATTTGATTATATTATGTTTTATTATGTACACTTATAGTATATATAAATATTCCATTCATTTAATCAATTCTCTCTTAAATTATATGGTATTTGTAAAGGACTTTCCCTTTAAAATCCTTTTAGATGTCTCCTTTATAAAATCCAAAGAGACTGTTTCTTTTTATTCTATGTCATGAGTGTTATCTTTTGATTTAATGAAGTTTTAATAATATATTTTTTCCATTATATGTTTATAGTTATTTTTGAAAAATATGTTTTCATTATTTTGTGTGTACAATGTTTATGTTCTAAGAGTGATTTTTACGAGATAGGGGATTTGGAAATGTGAATGTGTTTTTCTCAATTGTGTAAATGAGTTATGAAGTGCGTTATTCATGATATATTCCTTAAATATTATTATGTTTTGTTGAGCCCATTATAGATCATTATATGATGGGTGATCCCTATTATATCTCAAGATATGTTGGTTTGAGCCCATTATAGCTCAAGATATGTTGGGTTGATCCCATTATAGCTCAATATATGACGGGTGATCCCCATTATAGATCTCCAATGCATTAGGTAATCCAAAGATGGAATTTGGCCGAAAGGTTATTCCATGTGTAATGATTAATATAAGAGTTATATGGTAAATATGTACCAAGGCAACTACATGATGTTTTTATGCATATGAGTTTTTATGATTATGAGTTTTATTATTTTTTATGTTATCACTTGACTAACGATTTATTTATTTATATCCATTATTGAGTTTTATACTAATCCCAAGATTTATTAATGTTTTTCATAGGATATTAGGATGAGTAAGAGAAAGAAGGGATTAGTGATGAATGATATGGAGTGCTGTCAAAGAAATGATGTTTTATGTTTTAATGTTTTATATTTTGAAAAAAATGGATATTGTTTTTAGTGGTATCCTCTTTGTATGAATGTGGTATATTATGTATGTAAGATATGCTAATTTTCTAAAACTATAAACCAAAAAATACCCTAAATGTGTAATAATGTATATTCTTGAATAAAATTCAAGATTAAGTAATGTTTTAAGGCAGAGTCCTTATACTTACCACTTAGGTAAATTTGAATCATAAGCCCCAATGAAATAATAGAATTAATGAAACAGAAAATATCATTATAATATGCAATTTAATGATAATAAATGTCAATGTGGATGTATATATTCATCATAAAATATTATAGGTTCATGATATAACATATGTCTAAAAGAATGAAAATTGAGAAAAAAATCCCTTACCACATTGGTAACATTTGAACCATAAACCCCATGAAATAGATATCCTCTAATGGATAAGTAAATATAAATAATATTTAGTTTAATAAAAATATAATACATTCATGGGATACATATACAAAACAAAAATGAAATATGCAGTGAATATAATAGGTGTCTCAACTAAGTAAAAAGTGAGACATAAATCCATTACCCTAAGTCTCAAATTCCTTTCTACATGTTCAAACCAAAAATATAATAAATATTTGTTTGTTATACATAAATTACATAACAATAATCATTTATATAAGATAATATATTATTTACATATGAATTTTTATTATTTATTTGTTAACAATTCCATGTTAAAGTCATATTCCAAGCAATACCATCATTTCTTTTTGTGTACATTTTGATTGGTTATTTTCAATCCTATTAAATTTATCATAATTAACTAATATATATATTTTTAAAATGATATAATTATTATATATATTCCGGATACATATATTTAGAGTAACCCATAAAAGTTAGTGATAGAAAATGAAATACACCGTTCATGTTGATGGTTGGCCACACATATGCATGAACGTTGTTTCCGTTTTCTTGACTAATGAAAGGAATGGAAGGTATATAATAAATTAAATTTATAGAATAATTTTTATTTCATATATTTTATATTTATTCATTATATTCACCCATATCAACTTATATGAAAATCATTTGTGAATAATCAATCGCATCAATTCACGAGGCAGTAGTAAGACGTACACATGAAAGACATATCATATCCCCCACAAAAAGTAAAGTAAGAAGGTGTTTTCTATTTAATTGTTACAGAGGTATAATTATTTTAAAATTTTCATATATTTTCATTTAATCTATCCTAAGTAACATCTATGTGAAAAGTAAATTTAAAAATACATCACAACGGGTTGCAATGTGTTAGTTCACTGTACACATGAGTGACATTATTATTTTCAATATGGTTGGGTAGATAGAAGTTTCAGGTGGTATTATAATTCCAGAGGTATAATAATTACATAAATATGATATATAAATATTTAATTCATCATTATATCCATCTGTGAGAGGTGTAAATGGAAAATAAATAACATTAGTTCTCGATGTGGTAGTCTAATGTACAGACAAATGATGATTTCATCTCCCATTTGATGGTAGTGAAGATGGATATAAGTTATGGAATTAAAATAAGAACAAAAAATTATATATTATATGTTGGTGTTATTATTTGATCATAGTTGAAAAATATTTTATGGATTTATAAGAATAATTAAAACAAAAATTTATCTTTAAAAAATTACATCTTCTTCCGAAAACCTTTTTAGGTTTAACGTAAATCCTTCCAATATTGGTATTATAATTCCACCAGGGATGATAGTATGTGGGTAAGGAAGTTAGAAATAAATTTGTTTTGTTTTTTCTAAACCAAGTTTTTATGTATTTTTGAATAGGATAAGAAAGTGGGTGGCATTTTATAAGTGAATTGAGTGGCACACATGTAATTTTTGAAAATAAAAATTTGTACCCATGGTTTTTTCAAGGAACATGGAACCAAAATGGACAATTATTGACCCTAATAGATTATAAGATCATTTTATGGACAAAAAAGTGTTTTTAAAAGTTTATAGGTCAATTTACCCCTTATATTTTTAGTTTAACCCCTCGTAACCTTGTTTTAACCTTAACCACGACAATTATTTTTTACTATTTTTACTATTCATTATGGTCAAAAATTATGTTTTAGATATTATATAATATAACTTATATTTATTCAAAATATTGAAATTATTTTTCCAAATTACATTAATATATGAGGGAAATATTAATATAAAACTAATCCCTCACATGCGATGAAAATACAGGTTTTCGAAGATAAAAGTATAAAAAGTTGAAAAAGATTTTATATCAAAATTAAATATAATTTTTTTTCAAATAAAATAAATTATATTAATAGTTATATAATTTTACTAATTTTACTTCAAAAACTATATTAATTTTTTTTTATTTTGTTCATTCTTTAAAAGAAACATTTTTTTTAAAAAACAAGTATATTTTAACTATTCATCAAAAAATTTATGTTTTTTGAAAATTACCAAAAAAATTAACTCTATGATAATTTAAATTTTACAATTTAAAATATTATGTTTATTTTTTATAATAATGTTTTTAAAAGTAGAGAAAATTAATTTTAAAATAATTACGTAAAAGGGGGAATGCATCTTTTTTTTAAAATATTGTTTTTAAGCATAAAATTGGATTTATTTTTATCTATTTTTATAAAAAACATGTAAGATGAATGTTAAAAACATTATTGAATATATAATATATAAATATCCTTAAAACCATTCTTTTAAAGTTATCTTTTTAACTTATTTAAGTAAAAAACGTTTGTGTGCATAAAAATTATTGTTCAAAAATAGATTTCCTTTATTTTTAAATATTTTTTATTTTTATTTCAATATAATTGGAAACTAAATAAATAATTAAATATATATATATTTGAATCATATATATTCATAATTTTGTAAATTCTATTTATACACACTATTTCAAAGACTAAACAATAACTATAAGTTTAAATAATAATATTTTAATAGTTTTTGGACATTTGTTTAAACTCGGTGTTGTGTGTAACAGGAACTAAAATTATGGTTTCCTATAACATAATCTAAAAATAGTATTTCATGCGACATAAAATATTGAAAATTTTAAATTTATTTGAAAAATAATTCACAAAATCATTGGGTGTTACATTCTACGCACCATAAAAATGAATTTGTCCCTCAAAATTCATCACTTTGTTGCAAAAACTGATTAAACTTCTGTCTCCTTACATACTCAAGTTACCACATAACTTCCTCTATATTGTTATTTCACCACATAACATTGACCATGTGATTGGTCTTATTTTGTATAATTTTATTTATATTATCTATAATCTCCACTAGTTGATCCTGATAAGAATGATCATGCTCTAATGGAACGACCATAGGGTTTAGTATATGTGATGGATCATGTATGTACTTCCTCAATAGTGATAAATGTAACACATCATGACCTGATAGAGTTATGTTGGATCACCAAATAGTAATATATGGTCATGATATGATCATTATTTTCATAGGATTTGGTATACCTAGGGATTATTTTTCACTTCATTCATCCATGTAGAAGTTCATAGAAACACCTCTTCACTAATTTCAAATTCTAGATCACATCCATGATTATCAATATAACATTTATTCAAATTTGTGTTTCCCTTAAATGTTCCTTAACTGCTCTAACCTTATCTACCATTTTTTAGGTAGCTCAGGTCCCAATATAATTTTTTATTCAACCTCATTCTCGTACATTTATGTTCTAAAATAATTTCAATAAAGGGATTCATAAGGATCCATCTAAATTATCCCGAGAAATATATTATTGTATGATAACTAAATTAGAGGAAGCTTTTGATTCCAATAACCTTTGAAATCCATTTAAAAGGATCTTATCATATCCTAAAGGGTTTTAATAGTTATCTTAGACTAACCATCTATCTAAGGATGATATGTAGTGATGAAAACCAACTCTTTATCAAGATCTTGGTGAAGTATTCTCTAAAACATGGAGGTAATATTTAGATGTTGATCAGGAATAATTGAATGTGGTACTCCATGCAATCTTACTTCTTTATTAAAATAAACTATGGAAAGCTAATCCAGATATAAATATTATCCGATTACAATGAAGTGTGATGAAATTGTAAGTTAATTCACCAAAACCCATATAGTATTGTCCCATTTATATATTTTGGGGAGTCCAATGAAAAAATACTGGGTGAATTATTCTTATTTTCATTCTTGTGTAGATAATGGTTGTATTGCCCCCTTAGGATTTTCCCTCAACCTTAACTTGTTGACATACCATGTACCAACATACACATTTAGAAATATGAATCTTCATGTTTTCCCAAAATAAATACTCATTAATGTATGCTGGTGTTAGTCATTATGCAATTATTGTCCTTTAATTGTGGGTTCAGACATTTATTCCTTTCCAGATGCAACAGGTTTTCGCCTAGATTGAGGGTCATCCTTTTTCCAAAATGATATTAACATAGTTTAAAAAACATTATGAAATTGCGGTAGCTTATAATTAACACAACTTCAAAGATAATATAAACCCTAATGGTTACCTATACCATTAATAATATTCCCACAAAATTTAAAGGAATTATTACTCAAATATTTTCCCCCACTAATCCATATACAAAACCAAAGAGTAGTATTTCAATAAATGTCTCCCAAAATATCCATAATCTTGATAAAATACGATCACATAATAACCCAAAATATATTTATAATGAATTGAAATCACTACTAGAAATCTGAGTTTTTGCGCCTGGAAAAACGGGCGATCGCCAATAGCAGTCGCTATTGGTAGGCATTAGCGACCGCCATAGGCGGTCACTGACCTTAATTAAAAGGGGGGGGGGGGAATCCCCCCAATTTCTTCCGCACCCTAACCTTAGCTGGACCCTTCCCCTCTCACCCCACACCACGACCATCAACCCTCACTCTTGCCTCACTCGACACTGCCGCCACTGACCCTCCCTCTCACCTCGCCCGTCACCACTTCCACACCAGGAGCCGATGTCGCCAACCCTCCTTTTTTTCTCAACCGAGCTCCACCTCACCCTCCACAAACCCTCCCCACTATGAACCACCCCTCCCATCGTCATTCGAAGTTGCTGCCACCCCCTCCATATCATGAACCAGCCCTTCCCGCTGCAAATCAGATCGACCACCGTCCCAAACCCTCCCCATCATGAAAAGGCCATCACCATTATGAACCAATCCTTACTATATCTCTTGTTGTGAAACAATCCTCCATATCACAAATCCAAACCGCTATCGTCGCACCTGTAGGAACCACCGCCCGTCTCAAAGCAGGTCTTTCCAATTTCAAATGAGATCTTCCGGCCTTCTACGTTTCCCAAATCGGTTTTGATCGTTAACATTAAAAGTGATGTGAGTTTATTGTTATTTTACAACTTTTATTATGTTCATTTGTTTGAATATTTCTTGAATAAGATGAATCTGAAAAATGAAGTCCGTTGTGTATATAATTCAATGGATTTAATTTAGAATAGTTTTTTAGATACTGGAAAGATTGAAATATTGTGCAGTGCATGTTTTTTAATTTAATTTGGGAGTAAAAGTGTATTCATCACATACTGTAGACTGACCTATACATAATGGCTTTGTTGTGTAAAATTATATGACTTGTGATTGATATGAAAATAATTATCAACTTATATATTTAGCTTCTAAAGGTAGTGGTTTGAATCATTATTTTTTTCAGGGTCGAATACCTTGTGTTGGACAAGTTTGGAAACATTTTTGAGCTTTGATTTTTGAAGTAAATGGATTATGTTGTGAAAGAATTTTCAAATACTTCAATATTATGATCAATGTTGAATCCAAATCTACCTTATTTTGTGGCAGAGTATGCACACCTGATTATTCATGATGATTTTAGAGATAGTATTGGAAGAAGGTATGTAATGCTATTGTAGAGTTAACATGTTATTTATTATTTTCCATTATATATGATGAAAATGTCTTTTGTAATGAAGGGTCTCTTTGAAATCACTTGTAAAAACATATTATGATAAAAGGTTTGAAAAGATATGTGGTGTTTTTTTGAATTGATAAAACAACATTTGGTTTTTGATATAAGTGAAGGGGGAAAGATTATTTCTCTTTATCAAATGTTTTCTTATGTTAGATTTTTGATGTTATACGTGTTGATTTTGTTCTTTTCTGGCTGTTTTATTTTTTTCATTTTGTGGCTGTAATATTGAGTGAACTGCACCTAGTGTTAACATCAAGCATTTTAATATGATTGAGCAATATAAGTTGAATTACTAACCAAGTATCACATTTGACTTCTTTGATTCCCATGAATCTCTATTTGTTGTTTGCTATTCAAAATTTTTTGAATTCTTATGTAGAATCTTCTAATAATGAATATTGGTTTGTACTACCTTTTGGATTGATGTTCTCTTTTGCATTGCTAAATTTATCTCATAGTGCGTGAATTCACCGAAAATTGTTTTTACTGTACTTTTCCTATGCAGACGTCTCTGATTTTGATTTGATAGTTCGCTTTATTGATAAATAAGAAATGGGTAACTACGAGAACTAGGACATCCTAGAAGATGACGTAATTTTTTATAGTTTTTACTAAATAGAAATATATGATAGAATTATTTGTAGACTCTATATCGTGCCTGTGTTCATATATCTCTATTTTTATTTGTTTCTTGTGTGATTACATGTCACTGCATATCTTTTTAATGAAAATATTGACATGATGATAGATTTTTCCCTTAATACTGACCATCAATATATTGAACACTAGCGATGAAAGTGATTTGATTAATACCTTAGTTTCTTGTTTTGTGTTTGAATTTTCATCATGTTGTTCTTTATAGAGATCAAAGATCTAAGCCCAAGGACATTGTTATATCTTCTTCTTATGATCAGTTAGTTTACATACCTAGTGCCAATGATATTTTTTTCTTCTACAACACTTAGAAATATCAAGAGGAATTCGAATCCATGTACTGTGGAAATCATTTAATGGAAAGGTATTTCACTATAAGTATTCTATGGAAATCATTTAAGGTATTATACGAATCATATAATTACTAAAACTGATTTAGCAGAAGGATTGTGGAGGTACTATTGGGATATCATGGATATTTCTATCAGAATATAATTGTTTGAAATTCTACTTAAATCACGTTTCTTATGGTCATTGAAAAAATATGTATTTCTTATCAGTATATTATTCTATGTATACAGGATTTTCCTTTTCATTAAAGTTAAAGTTTAAGATTTTTTGCATGAACCTTTTACCTTATGAATATTTTAGTGACCATGAAAGCTGGAATGATTCATATATCGACATTCTTGTGACATGAAGGTGTGGGTTGATGAAATTTTTTTGTTTATATTTATCAATAGAGGTTGTTAGTGTTTTTGTTGTTGGTAGATTAATGATTTATGAAAAATTAGGAGTATAGGAAGAAAGGAATATGGTGGTTGTCATTGGCAGTGTACATATGATGAGGTTTTTTATGGTACATTGTATTATGGTTTGTGGATTTACTGATATGGACCAAATGGTTTTATTTATAGATTATCTGGTCATCAATCTCATGGATAGTCTCTTGATCCATTTATGTGATGTTTATTTCTCATTCTATATTGATTATATATTTTTTAGATCTTCTTTGAACTAATTTATTCTGCCGTAAAAAGTCTATCATTTTATACCCATTCAAATAGTCTCTTTTTAATTTTTGTGTTTATAACAGATTTTTGGCAGTGTACAGATGATGAGGTTTTTTATGGTACATTGTATTGTGGTTTTTTGATTCACTAATATGGACTAAATGTCTTTATTTTTATCTTATATGGTCATTAATCTCATGGAAAGTCTCTTGA
This sequence comes from Viscum album, assembly GCA_963277665.1. Classification (NCBI taxonomy): domain Eukaryota; kingdom Viridiplantae; phylum Streptophyta; class Magnoliopsida; order Santalales; family Viscaceae; genus Viscum; species Viscum album. Next base: position 1,701,837,900 of record OY728143.1, on the reverse strand, counting down.
TCCATTGATGTGATATTTATTTCTCATTCCATATTGATTCTCTATTATTTAGATCTTCTTTGAACTAATTTATTCTTCTGTAACAAGTATATCATTTTATTCCCATTCAAACAGTCTCTTTTCAATTTTTGTGTTTATAACATATTTTTGCATTTATTTTTTAGATCTTCTTATGCATATGAAGATATTTTTTTAAAAAAAAGCAGAATTCTAGCGACCACCATAGGCGGTCACTGATATGTTTTTTCCTTGGGAGTATTAGTGACCGCCACAAGTGGTCCTTATACCCTACACCATCGACCACTTTTGTGGTTGTAATTCGAATACCTATATCGACCACTTTTGGCAGTCGCTATAGACCTTTAGCGACGGGGCAAATGCGACCACCAAAAGCGGTCGAGTGGCGGTCTCTAAAGCCCTTTAGTGACCACTTTTGGCGGTCGCTAAAGGTCATATTTGTAGTAGTGAATTATGATCATCATTAAACTCATAAACCCATGATGGTATCCATAAATCCCACATTAATCCTACAAGGAGACATAAATTCTTCCAAAATGAACAAAATACTTACAAGTTTCATGATTCTTACAACCCTAATACAAATGAAAAAATAACAATTATTAAAAATTATCCTTGAACCCAAATAAATATGTAGATAAATCTTTCAAAATAAATAATTGACCTAGAATAGGTTTTTCCTTGGTCTAGAAGTTAAATCACTGGTTATTTCATGGACTTAAATAATTCCCATGTTCCCCACACATAATAGATTGAAATTTGGACAATTTATCACTTTATGAACTTATTTTCCACAAATATAACGTCTTCCCCTCCATTTGAGAAATTATTCAATTTACTTCATCCCAATTATTGACATGAAGGAAGATAAATATTTATTCCTATTTATTGTTTACTATATGAACATTTATAAAATTTCATCTTCCTCTTATTTGACACTATAGGAATCTCAACAAAGTTCTCATTGTTAATTGTATATCATGATATAAAATCAATAATAATCACAATATCTATATATATACTAATTATAAAATTAGTTTGATCATAAACATTTAATGTTCCATCATATTTAATGTGAAAATGATTCCTTCCAGTTCCATCCATTGAATAAAACAAAAAAACATAGTGTGAGAAACAATAATCATAGTGGGAAAACCACATAATCATGAAAATTCACGTATAGGATGTCTAAATAATAACACCTTCATTTAAATCTATGACACCTTAGGCTTATCCTAAATCATTCATGGTCATTATTACTTCATGATTTTTCATAAAGAGTTTGTGAATTTGAAAATCATATCCACTAGTAGCGTCAATAAATGTACGAAGCAAAGACAATTGTCATAATCCATTTAAAGATCAATTCTAGATCAATGTTCCCATTTCAGATTTATTACCCCTAGGAAACTCAGTGTTAGTGCAAAAAAAACTTATAGTGTCCAAAAAGGGAAGTAATTTATTTTAACTTACTCTCTTTAGACTTTACCAAAATTCCAAGAAATTTTCCTATACATTGAGTCATCCTTAAACCTATCCATAGACATATCACTAAACACATCCTTTGATATATCCTAATGGATATGACTAAAATTTTCACATCCTAGTTTATAAAGGTTAAATATGAATTTCTCTAACACCAATAGAAGAGTCCCTAACTTATCATACATAAATATTACATCTTAATAGATTAATACTCATTATAAAATATAATAATACACACTTTATTAATTTAGGTAATTTTCATTTGGAAACATGGACACATAAAATACTGTTACAGAAGTGAGATACTCTATCTCCCACTAAGTTCTCCATATTTAGAAACCTTCTTATACATATCATACATAATACCATTATTCATATCCCATGTAATTGAAACATGAAAAGGGTGAAATCATATGAACATTATGTCTAAACAAGGGAGAGATCAACATATCATGATCAAAACGGTATGAGAACATGAGAACAACATTCAAAAAACAATACCCAACATATCAAAGATAATAAAAATTTGTCAGGGAATAAATGTTTTTTGTTTATAAGACTTGAATCCTTATGAAATAAAATAACATAAACCATGGGAAAATAAAATTATCATAATTCATATATTTATGGAATAAAAATAAGCATAGAAAATTATTTCCTTAGTAGTTAAGGATCGATTATAAAACTATAATGTTGGAGTTTGTTCACTCCCCAAACCATGTTAGTAGACAAGTTTCACTCCCAATAATATCATAGTGGACAAATTCCCTTACTAAAATGTGTTAACTCAGCATTTTATTCTTGTTTTTCTGATAATATTTCAATCATTAACCAATGAATTGGAGGGAGATATAGGTTTAACATGTCACATAATAAAAATAATACACACATGTGCCACAATATCATAAAATATTTATCATATCAGAATTTGTGAAAAGAAATTGGTTTCATTAATACTACATTATGACATGAAATGTGGAAAATAAATAGGTTTCATAATAATTTCATAATTTCATCAAAGCATAACCTATTGAAAAGGAAGCGAGTTTCATATGCATTTTATCACCGTATAAACCATAAAAGGAAGCTGGTTTCATAATAATCATATCATCAAAGATATAAAACTTTTATAGAAATAATAAGAATATAACATATCCATTTAATATATCTTTACGACCATCCAAGTAAAATGGAAATAGAAAACCACATCACATCGGTTCACGAGGTGGTCATTCACTGTATACAAGAGCAATGTTATTATTTTCCAAAATAATGGGAGGTAAGAAGGTATATGTGGTATTTTAATTAAGAAGTATAATAATATTATAAATACCACATATAAATATTAAATTCATCATTATATCCAACTGTGATAGGTGGTGATGGAAAACTAATAACATCAGTTCGTGAGGTTGTAGTCTGACATACACACAATTGATGAATTTGAATCCCATTTGATGTATTTTGAGATAGATATAGGTTATTACATTAATATAATAACATCTCAATATATATGAGATACTGTGGTCATTATTTTAACTAAGTAATAAATTATTTTTAGGATTGAGAATAATTAAAAAAACAAAAATGCATTACCTCTTCTTTGGATAACATCTTTAGGTATAACCTAACACCCTCTATGATTGGATTAATAATATCATAAGGGCCTCTAGGATTATTCAATAGAATAAATAAATAAATTTTTGTAGATATTTCAGATATAAATATTTTTGTATGTGTGAAGAGGAGAGGATACGGGGTGGCCTTTTATAAGTGAGGTTAGTGGAACACTTGAAATTACAGAAAATAAAAAGGTTTATTTGAATTTTTCTCCTTCTAAAATACTTAAAAATGGGCCATTTTAGATCCTTAGATTTTTTGAGTTTTATATACAATTATACACTAGTTTTTTTTTCAAATTTTCTAGGTTATTTTACCACTTATATTTTATGTTTATCCTTAGTAAACATGATTTATCCTTAATCATAGTAATGAATTTTTACTACATTTAATTTTTATTATGGTAAAAAATTATTTAAAACTTAATAAATAATATAAAATATTATTATTATATCTATTTAATATATTTTTTTTAATTCTATTCACATAAGTGTAAAAAATTAATTTAAAATTTATCCCCTAGATGCGATGAAAAAGGAATTTTCTAAAAAGAAATGTTTCCAAATATTAAAATGTTTTCTATAAAAATTTAATATTGAAATGACTTAAATAACCTTAATTAGATTAATGGTAATATTGCTAAATTAATTTTACTTTTAATACCAACTTAATAATATTTTGGGGTTTTTAAATTATTTAAAAGAAATGACAATTTTTAATAAAACCAAGTATTTTTCACAATTCATTGAAATATTTATCATTTCAGAAAGTTGAAAAAAATTAACTCCAAGATAGGTTTTACATTTTCTTCAAATAATTTTACAAAATGTGGAAAATATTAGAGTTAAAATATTTCCCCAAAAGAGAAAATACTTCTTTTTATAAAAATACATTTTGTAAGCGTAAAATTTTATTTTGTTTTCTTATATGTTGTCTAGAAAATAAATAATATGAATATTAAATATTTGATTGAATATATAATATATAAATTTCATTAAAATAATTCACCAAAAGTGATTTTTTACTTTATTTTTTTAAATTCATTTGTCTATAAAAATATTTTTTTAGAAATATATTTCCATTATTTTATAATAGTTTTTATTTTGATTAATAATTAACTAGACACTAAGTAATTAATTTTACATACATGTGTAAACCATTTATTTTAAAAACTTAGTTTATTAAATTCATACCCTCCATTCCAATGGCTAAGTGATAACTATCATATTGAATAATAATATTATAATAGTATTCCATAATTTTTTTAAACTCTGTGTTGCATATAACACCGACTAAACTTAGTTTCTATGATAAAACAATCTAATATCTGTGTTTCATGTAAAAAAATGTATATAAATATTAATTTTTTTAAAAAAATTCACAAAATATTTGGGTGTTACAACACTAAATATAAAGTCAAACTATATCTTATACAATCAGACCTGAACAATTGAAGCCCCAAGACTATCAATGAGGAACTAGAACAACTAAAACAATAAGGTTAATTTACCCCCCAAAACTTATATAGGAAAATTAAGTTTTCTTACTATCAATTTGGAAATTGTTATCATGTGGAATGTGTTATAGACTATGTCAACAACAAATCGAAGAAGAAGGATTTTGTTAGATTGGAAAAGGGGAAATGGGCTTAGGAGCATGATGAGTCTTTAAATTAGTGTATTACATTGTAGAATGATTCTATTTTATTGTATGTTCATCATGAAATATTACCTATCTGGGAATAATTGGTTGTTGGGAACACATCACCTCTTAAAATGAAGATAAACTATGTCTTTATTATGATAATGATATAATGGACCAATTCTGAAAATATAAGAGTGATTACTTAAGCTAAAAAATCAATTAGTTTGGTTTAGTTTCAATAGTTTCCTTTTTTGAATTCATGTTTTTGGTGGGAGGTGTGATTCAATGACTGTATGGGGATTTTCATGTTTAGTTCTTTTGTTCGGGTTCCCAATGAACCCATAAAATTAGCTTTCTCATCAATAGTTTTTTTAATTAGATAGAATAAACTATATATATTACATAATTCAAAAATGAATATGATCCTCTATTTTTCAAAAAAATTAATATATATATAATGAATATTTTAAATATTATTTTATGATTATATATATATATATATATTAATTATTATTTTAGTTATTATTATTATTTCTGTTTAATTTTTTTACAAAATGACATTATAAAATATTAAATGTGTGTGTGTATATATATAAAATAAATCATATAAATTATTGTATTTTTCAAATTATATAGACATTTATACACTGTTTATATATATTTTTTCCTAAAGGATATTTTTAATATAGATTTTTGAATGTTTTTTTTAGTTGAAAACCATATTTATATATGATATTTTTTGGGCTATTTTTGATAACTACTATCTATCCAAATAAATTTATATACATTTATTTGAATTTTCTGATAATAATTAGTTAAGAATGTATTGAACATTAATATTTTGTTGTTTTTTATTATTTGATAACTATTAATATATATTGTTTATATATTTCAATTAGTATTTTTCTATAGATACATATATGGTTAAAAGATGGATTGATATAATAAATATATATTTTTTACTGAATATTTTGAGGGGAATAAGAAATTAATTTATTTTACTAGCGGATTTAAAATAAATTTCATTAGTTTTATTTATTGTAGTTATAGAAACAAATATCTCTTCAGTCAAGATACATTTAGGGATTATCTATTTCTGAATGATGTTTTGAAAATCTATTGGAAAATGACATGTCAAATGGAAGAGTCTATTTCCAATCACTAATTAGAAAATATTTAGATGAATATTGATTCAATAGTAGTTAATATGATGAATGTAATGCTTAATAACATGATATGTTGGTGTCAAACTAATAAGATTATCAATAACAATAGAGATATTTAAGGGAGTAATCATCATTTATTTGTAGATGTTTAGGAATTGAAATTATTTTTAATTGTTGATGATACATGTACTCAATTATATCATGGATGTACTAGATTTAGTTAAATTTCATTTGGTGATGAACTATTACACCCAAATACATCGAATCAATTCCTAAACACATATTGTGATATATTGTTGGTACTTCGGTAGAAGGTACTTCCATTGGAGTGAAATTTCGGGAACCATACTACCAAGATTTCATGTTGACCGACATCGTTGAATTAAAATATGAAACCATTGATTCATGCTTCAAAAAATCTATATTTTTTTTAAATAAGATAATTTAAATCTCTTTTCTTGTATTGTCTGTTAGTCGTCCAGGTAAAAGGATAATTATATTAGTTAGGGTAGTTTCTTCCAGGTTTATTATTGAATTGATAAAAAAATTTCATTTCCCAAATGATTCATTATTTCCCATGAAGTCTAAGGTTAAAGAGAATATCAAATGAGCATAAAAAGAAAACTTGATGATGCATAAATTTGATATAAACAAAGAGGATGATAAATTAACTCACAAAAAATATTTTTTAGAATGTAAGGACATTAATTAGATACACTCATAACTTCCCAAGAATGTCATACTATTCAACAAGGTTTAAAAGTAGATGGTTTTAACCTAATAAAGTCTATATTTTATGTGACACATATTTCATGTCCAATGGTTTTTGTTCAACATAAGATTTACCATGGATATGTATAAATAAAACATTTTTGATAATTTACACTCTTATTTGTAGAATAAGACAACTTGGTAAAAAAGATATTTATATGTAACCATTGATTGATGATATTTATTATAACAAACCAAGATTATCATATATAGACATTTCATCATTTTTTTGGAATATTTAATACACTACACAACAGATGCCCTAAGACTATTTTAGTTTAGTGCCTTTGCCAACATGGAAACATAAAATATGGTATTTTAGTGAGATACATTATCTCCCACTAGGTTATCCAAGACTATAACCCCTCTTAGAAATACAATACAGAAAATATATCTTCACAACCCGGGGAAGGAAACCTAAAAGTGATGTGATCAGATGCTCAGTTAGGGTAAAAAAGGGATATGTGTAAGCATAAACATGAGCATAAGGGTATGCAAACATGATCATAACATAAGTAGATCATAACCTACATATAAAAGATCATAAACAAGAATCATGACATGAATATTAATAGTTCATAAGGCATGAATCACAAGTGAAACTAGAGTATATTCCATGAAATCGCAACATAAGAATAAGAAATGGAATTGTAGCATACACATAAACATGTAATATCATTACCTACAAGTCAAGATGCATATTTAGAACTTATCATGGAAATTCATGGGTACTACACCAACTAGGGGGGATAAAACATAATCCCCAGTCACATTTCTTTCTATGTAATGGACCAGGCTTCCCCATATTCCCATAGTGGATTGGGTTTCCCAATCGTCCCATAGTGGATCAGGTTTCTCCATCTTCCCATAGTGGATTGGGTTTCCCCATATTCTCATAGTTTATAAATACCATCAACTTGATTCCCTTCATTATCTCATAAGATATAAATATTTACCCAACACATTATAGGGAGATATAGGTCCTACCCATTACATAATAAAATCATACATACATGTGCAACAAGATAATAAAACTTGCATCCTACCATGGAATATAAAAAGGGATCGGATTAAAAAACATCATATTATAAACCATGAAATGAAATAGGTATCATAATAATTGTATCATATAATTACCTATGGAAAAGAGATAGGTCTCATAATAATTTCATTAAAGCATAACCCATGGAAAGAAGCGATTTTCAAAAGCATATAGCCCATGGAAGAGAAACATGTGTAATAAATATCATTCCCTAAACCATTAAAGAAATAATATAAATGTTATTCTTGGATCCTATCCCTAATAAATCATAAACTATAACAAAGTATTTCATCTTAGATGAATAATGATTTTTAAAGATCACATGAAACAATTCTTAATAAAAATAATCTTACATTGAAAATCCTATTTATAAAACCATTTGAAAATACTTTTCTTATTAAGAATTCCTTAAAATTTAATTTAAAATATATCTTGAGGAAATATTATTTTTAATACATAATGAATTCTTAAAACATTTTTCTTTTATAATAGCTTCGACAACCAATAATGGAATATTGGAAATATTCTGAAAACATTTTTATTTGAAAACAACTTGAAAACCTAAAAAGTAGGATTCAAATAATTTTGAGAACAATTTTTATAGAAAATCTATTTAAAAAATTATAAATAAATATTGAATTAATTAAAATCATTTTATTTGAAAATAACCTTTTTAAATCACATAAAAGAATCTTTGAAAATAATTTAAAACACATTTTAGACATAAAATATTTTTTGAAAGACTTTTTCTTTGAAAACCACTTTAAATTAAAAAATCTATAAAATATTAGAAAAAATTTTTATTTAAAAATAAACTTGTAAACTTAAAAAACCAATATTCAAGGAAATGAAGTTCATGATGGTGTGTATGTATATACATGAAAACAATTCCATCTGCACCTTAAATGTTTGGAAAAGTTACTCGATCAGAAAATGACAAGAATACTCCTTTTAAAACCATTTTAAAAAGAAAATACATGGAAAAAAATGAACTTTAAACATCATATGATAACAGTAAAAAAATTGAAAACATTTTTAGATAACACGGTTTGAAAGAACATAGATTTCTGACTGAAATGAGAAATAAAGTCATATTTTCCTAATTTTTTTTCTTAATTATCTTAAGTACCAAAGAGTAGGAAAATTGTAATAATACATGAAGACACAATGAATAAATATAGGGGAATAAAATTCATTAGTTATCGTAAGATGCAAGTGATAATATTTCATTAATGGAATCACAATCATAAATAATCTAGATAAATGATGAGATTATTTCAATAAACTCTTACCACTTGGTAACTTTGAATTATACTCCCCATGAAAGAAACAAAACTTCATGAAGCTTAAAATATAATGAAAATAAGTAGTTAAATTATATAACATGTAAAATTTCACTATATACTCTTTGTAAAAGAATATAGGCGCATAATATGGCATGTGTCTCAATAAAGGAAAATTGAGACAAAATTACTTTACCAATTTGGTAATATTTGAAACTTAAACCCCATGAAATAAAATCATCAAATTGATATGTAAATACCCATAAATTTAATAATAAGAATCAAAGAATACATATATGGGAATCAAAAACACCACATATATAAAATAGGTGTTGAACATGTCTTATGTCTCATCGAAAATAAAAGTGGGATTAGAAAACCCTTACTACTTGAGTAACTTTAGATTTGTTTTCCCCATGAAAGAATAACATCAATTAATGTTTTAAATATCATTAAATAAAGGAAATTAATGATATAACATGTCATAGGGAAGTATATACACCACAAAAAATAATCTATTGGTGAATATGAAATGTATCTCATGGGAATAAAAAGTGATATAAAATTCCCTGACCATAAGTCTTGACTCTCTTCATACTCATTAAAAACTCATCTTCTTTGGGTAACTCTTTTTGGTTTTCTCGAAAGGGATTCCATAGATGGATTTTTTTTGAAAAATATGATCCTAGGATAAAGTTAATGATTTTAGAAGCTTATTTTAGTAGAGTTTGTGTGAGTCAAATGGTTTGAGAGGTGTGAATAAGTGGGAGGGGAGAGTGTCCTCTTAGAGTGGAGGATGAGTGGCATTCTTCTAAATTTTTGTTAAGGGAATTCCATCCACTTTTTTTTTGATTTCAAGTGACTCCAATAATAGACCAATTTGATAAAAGGGGGGATATGGTCTAAAAATGGCCATCCAGTAGATTTTGGACATGCATCTAGGTCAATTTGTCCCTTAAGTTTAAGGTTTAGTCACTTATTAAGTTTAATTTTACCTTAATCACTGAAATTAATTTTAATTACATTCAATAATATTTTTGGTCAAAAACTAATTTGACCTAATTATAAATTATAAATTATGGTTATTCAAAATATGGAATATAATTTTCCAAATTCCAATCATATAAGTGGAAGAAATTAATTTAAATTTAATCCCACAAAAGAGACTATAATGTGAGTTTTCAAAGTAAAAATGTTCAAAAGTTTTCTATTTTTTCATATAAAAGTACAATGTGAAATTAATTCTAATGACCAAAAGTGGATTAATTTTTTTTATAATTTATGTAATTATATATTAAAATTAATCAAAAATATAATTTATCATTGTAAATAAATTTGATGAAAAAGCAGTTTTGAATTAAAATTTATTGTTCTTTATTATTAATAAAAAAAGAAACTTCTCAAAAAAATACCAAAAATTTACCCAAAGTAAATTTTAATATTTATATATAAAAAATGAAGTTTATTTTCCCAAAATTAATTTTTTTTCAAAAATCATATTTAAAATGGGCCTTCCATTAAAAGGCAGAAAAATTACCTTTTAGAAAAATATATATTTTTATTTATAAAATTGGATTTATTATTATCTTATACATATCAAATATATTGGATAAGTATCAAAAATATTAATTGAATATATAATATATTTTTTTAAAACATTAATAAAAAGCGGTTTGTTGAATTTTATTGAGATAAAATTATGTTTGTACATAGAAAATTAGTTCTCTTTGAAAAGTAATTTCTTTATGTTCAAATAATTATTTCATTAAATTATAATAATTGACAACCAAAGGCTTCATTTTATAAATATTTTTAAATAAAATTTTCCCAATTTAGTTAATATTATTCACAACTTCCATTTCAATGGCTAGGCGATACCTATAATAATATTTTAATAATAATATTAATAGTATATTGTAGTTCCGTAATAAATCAGCCTTGTGTGTAACATAAGATATCTAAGTGACTTGATATTATGTAGAATACAAGACAAAAATAGTGTTCTGTGTACCAAAATATAATCTAAGTATTGTGTGTAGTGAAAAAAATCCAAATGTAGTGCTTTAATATATAAAAAAACTACATTCAATGTTGCGTGCAATATAAAATGTCAAAAAGATTAAATTTATTTGAAAAAAATGTTTCACAAAATCTCAGGGTGTTACATTTTACCCCCCTTAACATGAATTTTTCCCTGAAAATTTAGCTGGGATGTTAATGTTTTAATACTTGAATGTTCCATTCATAGAAACCCATATTGTAAAAATGAATACTAAAACTTCCTTTAGAAAGGAATGTTAGAACCATAACGGTTGACCCAAGTAACTCATGACTAGTTTTTCACATAGGAGAACAGAGGTGGAAATTGAAAACATGGACATGGAAGAGACATCTAACCATCATGTTTTTATAGAGAGTGATAAAGACCAAGATTAGGAGAAAGTTAACAATCACAAATCCATAAATATGTGATGATCTGAGGGGCTATTTGATTAATCGGAAAAGAAGGTACTAGTATAAACTTTTTAGTTCACTAGATTTACTGAATTTTCGTGAGAAGATATAATTACTTGATTCAATACAATATCAACATTTTTTGTGACTTGATCAATTTCCACTTCACCTATTTATCTAAAAAGGAAGGTGAATTTTTCATTCCTGAATCACTAACATATAATGAGATCTATGATAATAAATAAAATCTATCATCAATTACCATCAACAAAATGTTTTTAGAACATGTTATCCAATATGCATAAATCCTCTTGTGGCGAGATAATACTTTAATCACAAAAACATAATTTGAATTTTAACTAAAATTTTCCTTAAATGGTTGACCTTATAACCCTTCCAAAAGATGAAAATCCAAAACTTTAGAAAGAAGGTCATTAAATCACATTAACATTGATCCCCCAAATATTCTAAAGTCTCTCTTGGTTATCATATTAAAAACCTTTGAATACCCTCATCGTATATTCTCTTGAAACATGGTAATAACATGAATTACTATAATTATTTTGGGAAGACAAGAATTCTTCCTTATTCCAAGGATTACTGGATATATTCCATAAATACAAGAAGTCATAAAATTCATCCATGATAACATAAAACACTTTTTCAAAAAATTCTTAATCAGCTCTATGGTTTTTGATACTATCCAATATACTTTATCCAAATAAATCATCTCTTTATCTAGCCTAATAAAATTTTATCTATATCTTGAGCACATTAAGGTCTACCACCCCTTAATCAAAATATCATCATTCCATTTAACCAATTTTATATGTCTTCATCACCACTCAAAGATTATGTTATATGAATCATGAAATAGATAAGAATTTGCAGTATAATTTTCAATTAAGTATTAAAAAGGATATATTGAGTGGTGATGAAGACATATAAAACTGGTTAAATGGAACGGTGGTATTTTTATTAAGGGTAGGTAGACCTTAATGTGCTCAAGATATAGATAAAATTGTATTAGACTAGATAAAGAGATGATTGATTTGGATAAAGTATATTGGATAGTATCAAAAACCATATAACTGATTAAGGATTTTTTGAAAAAGTGGTTTATGTTATCATGGATGAAGTTTATGACTTCTTGTATTTATGGAATATATCCAGTAATCCTTGGAATAAGGAAGAATTATTGTCTTCCCAAAAGAGTTATAGTAATTCATGTTATTACTCAACCTCAATCTAATCACATGTCTTATGTTTAATGTAAACAATACTTGAAGAACATCCCATACCTTTCACATTTTGTTTGTTGTCTCTTTATACTCAGTATTATAACCAATACTCATAGACCTTACTGATTCCATTTATGATATTTCCACTTAGAAGATCATGTTTCATCATGCCCATAATTTCCATATCTTAAACATTAAACTTTATCTCATCTCCTTATTGTTCCTTATATTGAATAAAACTATAAAGTATAATGTGAGAAACATTTATCATAATAGAAAACCACAAAAATATAAAACAAATCACATATAGGATGTCTAAATCATGGATCCTAATTCTTTAATCTATGAAACCTTTAGTTTATCATATTTTATTCATAGTTATTTTCTACTTAAATCCTTCATGATGGTTCGTAAATAGTTTGCAAATTCTTAAATCATATCCTTCGGGGGTGTCAAACCAGGTGTGCAACAAGACCCGTTGTCGTTCAGCATTTCTCAATCGAGTTTGGATTAATACAATGTTTTCAAGGTTATTACTCCTATGTACATCTATTCATAGCCACATATACTTGTACTATCCATATAGATATCTATTTATAGGAAACCAGTCACTCTATCCTTTACTAAAATTCCTATAAATTTCCTATACTTTAACTCATCATTAGACTTATCCTTAGAGACATACCTATAAATATTCTTAAAAGTATCCCTATGGATATCACTAATGTTTTCTCATCATAGTTTCCAAATTTTGAATAAACCTTTATTCTGATACCAACAATAATGACATGAGATTAATGTACATAGACATTTCATCATTTTTGAAAAATACTTAATGCATTACAAAAAATACACCCAAACACCGTCTTAGTTTAATGCCTTTGGAAACATGGAAATTTAAATGATAAAACATGAGTGAGATACATTATTTCCCACCAGGTTCTACAAGTCTAAAACCCCTCTTAAAAATACCATACATAAAATATATCTTCATAACCTTGGGAAGGAAACATAAAAATAGGTGAGCTTAGATTCTCAATAGGGGTAAAAAAGGGAGATATATAAGAATAAACATGAGAATATGTTTATGATAATGCGATAACATTAGAAGATCATAACTTGGATATCAAAGATAATAAAAATGAATCATGGCATAAATATTAGTAGGTCATAAGACATGAATCATAAGGGAAATAATAGCATAAGACGTCAAATCATAACATAGGAAAAATACATGGAATTGTGGTATACAAATAAACATGTAATATCATTCCCTATAAGTCAAGAAACATTTTTAGAACTTATAATAGAACTTAATGGGGACTAAACCTACTAGGAAATACACAACACAATCCCCAGTCACAATTCATTCCTTATAAGGGATCAAGTTTCCCCATATTCCTATAGTGGATCGCGTTCCCCCATATTCCCATAGTGGATCGGGTTTCTACATCTTCCCATACTGGATCGAGTTTACCCATATTCCCATAGTGGATTGGGTTTCTCCATATTCCCATAATGGATTGGGTTTCCCCATCTTTCTATAGTGTATCAGGCCTACCAACTTGATTCCGATCATGATATTATGAGATATAAATCTTTACCCAATGCATTGGATAGAGATATAGGTCACAACCATCACATAAAAAAATCATACATACATGTGCCACAAGATAATAAAACTTACATCATATCATGACCCACAAAAAGATATGGGTTTTATAAAATTCATATAATAAGCCATGAAATGAAATGGTTATCACAAAGATTTTATCATATCCTTACTTATGAAAAAATGATAGGTCTCATAATAATTTCATGAAAGTATAACTTGTGATAAGAAATGAATTTCAAAAGCATATAAACCATGGTATATAAATGAGTGTCATAAAAATTATTACATAAACCATTCAAGAAATAATATAAATTGCATTCTTGGATCATAAACCCAATAAATCATAAACTATAACAAAGTATGTCATCGTAGATGGAAATGTATTTGTAAAGATCATACGAAACATTTCCTATAGAAGATAAACTTTATTTTAAAATCCTTTTTATAAAACCATTTAAAAATAACATTCTTATAAAGAATGATTTAAAATTTAATTTAATTTTTTTTGAGAAAATACTCTTTTCAAAACATAAATTATTTTGAAAACCTTTTTCTTTAAAAACACCTTGAAAAACTCAAAAGAAGGATTGAAAACATTTTGAGAACCGTTTTTCTTGAAAATGGATTTTAAAACTTATAATGAAATCTTGAAATCATTTAAATTATATTATTTGAAAATAACCTTTCAAATACATATAAAGGAAGTTTTGGAAATCATTTAAAACACTTTATATACATAAAACATTTTTTGAAAACTTTTTTCTTTGAAAATGAATTTTAATTGAATAATTTCAAGAATATTAGGAGAAAATTTCCTTTTAAAATAACCTTATAAACTTAAAAATTAATTTTCATAGAAATTATGGTCATGACAGTGGGTAAGTCCATACATGCCGAACATTCCTTTTTCCCCTTAAAAGTTTAGTAAAGTGACTTGATCAGAAAAGGACAAGAATATTACTTTTAAAACTATTTTGTAAAAAGGTAAAAAATTAGTAAACAAGTAAATTAAACATAATTGGAGAGATTAAAAAATTTTATAATTTTTTTTAGAAAACACAATTTTAAAAGAACACATATTTTTTACCTAAAGGAGAAATAAAATAATATTTCCTTAGAAACATTTTCTTAATTAGCTTCATTACCAAAGAGTATGAAAATTGTACTAATACATGAAGGCGTTATGAATATACAGTGGGGAAGAAAATTAATGAATTATCTTGAGATATGGATCATATATTTCATCAATGTAAGCATAAAACTAAACAATTTTGATAAAAAATGTGATTGTTTTAATAAAATCTTACCACTTGGTAACTTTGAAATATACCCCCCATGTAAGAAAATAAAATTACATGAAGTTTAAAATATCATGAAAAGAATAAGGTTCATGATATAACATGTCAAATGAAAGTATATACTTATTTTCAAATAATATAGGTGTATAAAATGGCATGTGTATAATAAAAGTTAAATTGAGACAAAATTACTTTGCCAATTTGGTAACTTTTTAAGCATAAAATTTATGAAAAAAATATCATCAAACAGATATTTAAATACCCATTAATTTAAGTATAAGAATCATAGAATAAATCCATGTGTATTAAACACACCATAGATATTAAACAGGTCACGAATATGACTTTTGTATCATGGAAAATAAAAATGAGATGGGAAAACCCTTACTACATGAGTAACTTTAGAATCATGATCCCCACAAAAGAATAAGATCAATTAATTCTTAAATTACAATTAAATAAAAAAATTTATGATTTTAAATGTAATAAAGAAGTATATACACCACAAAAATAATCAATTGGTGAATGTGGAATGTATCTTAGGGGAAAAAGTGGGGCAAAATTCTCTTACCTTAAGTCTTGACTGTCTTCGTACTTGTTGAAAACTCATCTTCCTTGGGTAACTCCTTTTGGTTTTCACCGTAGGGATTCCATGGATGATTTCCTCCCTAAGGGAGGCTTCTAGTATAAATTTAGGGATATTGGGATCTTATTTTAGTAGAGTTTGGGTGAGTCAAAGGAATTGAGAGGTATGAATAAGTGGGAGGGGTGATTTCTTTTTTATAGTGGAAGAGGAATGACATTCTTATAAATTTTTGAAAAGAAAATTAAATCCATGTTTTTCCCATGTCAAGTGGATCCAATAATGAACCCAGTTCAATAGAAGGGAGGATATGGTCTATATATTTCTGTCCAATTTCTTTTGGACATGTTTCTAGGTCATTTTTCCCTTATGTTTAAGGTTTAGTCCATTGTTAAGCTTAATTTTATGTTAATCAATGTAAATAATTTTAATTAAATTCATTAATATTTTTGGTAAAAAACTAAGTTGACCTCATTAGAAATTATAAATTATGTTATCTACAAATATGGAATCAAATTTTTCAAATTAAAATCACATATGTTTCATAAATTACTTTAAATTTAATCCTGTAGATGGGACAACTATGCAAGTTTTTAAAGTAAAAATGTTCAAAAGTTTGCTAAGTTTTTATATCCAATTACAAAGTGAAATTGATTAAAATTAACTAAATTGGTTTAATTTTCTTATAATTGATCTAATTAAATATTAAAACCATCAATAAATATAATTTAACATTATAAATAAATTAGATGAAAAAGTAGTTTCAAATTAAAATTTAGTGTTCTTTTCTATTCATCAGAAAACGATTCTTTTCAAAAAAATACCAAAAATTTACCCAAAATAAATTTTGATATTCAGATTTTAAAAATGAATTTTATTTTTTCATATAAAAATTATTAAATTGTGAAAAATAATATTTAAATTGTGTTCACCATTAAAAGGCTGAAAAATTACCTTTTAGAAGAATATATCTTTTTATTCATAAAATTGGATTTATTCTTATGTTATACCTATCAAATCTTTTTTATGAGTATAAAAAGTATTTATTGACAATATAATATATAAATTTTAATGAAAAAATTATCCTAAAGTGGTTTTTTTAATTTTATTGAGATAAAACCGCGTTTACACAAAAAATAGTTTTCTTATAAAAGTAATTTATTTATTTTTAAATAGTTATTTCATTTAGTTCAACTAATTGATAAAAAAAGGATTAATTTTATGAAATTTTTTAAATAATATTTTCCTAATTTAGTTAATATTATTCGTAACTTCCATTACAATGTCTAGGTGGTATCTACAATAATATTATAATAATATTATTAATAGTATATTGTAGTTCTGTAAAAAATCATCTTTGCGTGTAACGCAAGCTATCAAAGTGACTCATTATGGTGTGTAATACAAGATAAAAATAGTGTTTCATGTACTATATGATAATATAACTATTTTTTGTTGTGTATGAAAGTGAAACACAATGCTTTAATTTATATAAAAAAACTATATTCAATGTTTTTTGAAATGAAAAATATCAAAAAGATTATATTAATTTGAAAAAAAAATTATTCCAAAATATCTCAGGGTGTTACATTTATGAATTTTGGGAAGATTGTATAATATCATTTGATTTATCAGATAAAGAAATGTTTTGACATACAGTCACTTAATTATGGACAATTGATGAATTCTTAGAATATTATAACTTATCACGTTAGAGTACAAAAGTAAAATTATCCTTCTATTGTTATTATAAAAGAAAGAAATAATCATTCATTATGAATGGTAGAAAGTGGAAATACCATGTTCCTATATTAATTATTCCTCTAATGCACAAATTCAAAGGGCCCAAAACCAAAAATAATGTTTAAGGTTCAAAATCTGGCACAAAATGACCATGAAAAAATTTATATGGTGTGTTGTTATCATAATTTATTAGCTCCTCCCTTGTAATCTATTCCTAAGATAAATATATAGTGCCTTAATAATTTTAATAAGTGGAGTATTTTCGCTGAATTGAATTATTCAAAATGTAATATATTGATTCAAAATTTTTATGTGATGTGTATTGAGAAAAATTTGTGCGATAATTGATTATACACCATTTTTCCCTGTAAATGATAAATCAAAGGACAATTATAATACTCGAAATGATTTGAAAAAATGGTATTGATAAAACCTATATATTTAAAGTTGGGTGAGGGTAATAGGGAATTAATTCATATTTCATAAAACCTTATAAGTTAAAAAGGGAAATATAAAATCATTTTTAAACCCCAAGGTGATTGAGGGTTATTTCTCCAATATTTCCAACAATGTTAATGTATAGAGAATGAAATTTAAAGGATTTAAAAGTAACAATAATAATATTACACATAAATACTTAATCCCACTAGCTAGTCATTATTTTTTTCTTATATATTTTAATGATCCATTTATTGTTTTTTATAATTCTTCCATATATATCAATTCAAGAAATCATCACACAAGTGACTTGTTAAAGTAGTAGGAAAATATTATGTTTAAAATATATCACATGGAGAAAATATTTAAACCTTATTTTTTAATTTAATGGTCCACTTGACCGAAAATTTAATTGGGAAATAAATTACTAGTAGTGTTGTGTAATATAGGTGGACATATCCAATCAAATCGATACTTCAATAAATTGAAATTATATGTGCTCAATAGATCTCATCCAAAATCTTTTATTTCTATGTGTTATTTTATGGAATAATCCACCTATTTATATATTTCATATATTGATACAATTGAAATGAAATTAGATAAATCCTATTGTTTTTATAAATTTCTAATTGTATAAGGATAATGTTTGATATGAATAATAATTAGTGGGTAAAGATACTTGATACATATTTTTCAACACTCCATAGTTTATGACATTGATATAGTATATTGTATAGTAGATCTATTAAACTATATATTAAAATATTTATGTTTTACCTTATATTTTATTATGTTCTAATTTTGGGCACATATCATTGAGTTAAAATGGGAAAGACCTTGTGGCATGGATCAATAAATTAAAAACTTTATTTTAATACATTTCACGTATCTTTTATGCCACATGTATTTATATATAATTAATTTAATAATATTGTTATGTGTTAGAGGTTAAATTTTAAAACCCTCTAATAATTACCCTATATAAAATTTACTGATTCACAAGATGAACAAATCATGTGCTCATATAGAGAAAGAATAAATAAATCAACTATCAGATGGTCCATAATTATGGTCCTTTGGACATGAAGGGATTATGATTTCGTATTAGGAAAGGTAACATGAATAAAAAACTCAAAACAATGGTGTTGGTTTTCTATCCATTGATGTAAGTTATTACAATAAAACGTTGAGGGACATTATTGATTTCATTTATAGTCATTGATTAAGATTCATATTATTGAGGTGTGATTGGGCCGATTTGGTTTGTAGAATAAATTTACACCATATCTAATTAATATTGGTAATTTTTAAATTATTTTATATATGTATGAGTAAGAAATTATACCTTTATACTAGAATCAAAGGAAGAATGATTTTACATTTTAAACATTTATTCATACTGGAATGTTGTGTTGAAAATATCCAGAATTATATTTGATGAATGAATGAATGAAATAATATATCACTATATTTCTTGAGAAAAAATATGACTAAACCACTATAGGTATACAAAAAGAAGATATTCATTGGTACAAGGACACCATTGAATGTAATCTGATTGATTTTCATGATTAGTAAAAGTTTTCCAATAATGTTTTTCTAGTTTCTCATAAAAAATATAATAATATTTCAAAATATTTATCATTTTCATATATAAAAAGTCCAATATTTAGCTTTATTTATTTTTATAAATGTAGATATCTCATAGGAATGTCAGGGTGCATCATCTAGCATTTCTAGAATTCATGTTTTCATTTATTAATTTAATTTTCTATAATTATCTGTATATATATTCTCCTATTAGTTTATTCTTTTCAATAAAAATATCAAATATTATTTATCTCATAATGAATATAAGTTTAGTGGGATCTATTGTTTCATATAAAAAATGTAGGGGTCTTAGTAGAGGGGTTTGATTTAGGAACTATAGTACCCTTTGGATGTGTTATTTTCTGAAACCTTTCATCCAGTTTAAGAATGTGTGAGTGAACGTATACTTTGGTTATGGTATATGATATGAGGCCCATGTAGATTCCCCCTAATTACTCATGTGATGATTTCATTCATGATAAATAAGACTAATAGATTATGGAGGGTTGTTCATGCAAAATTAGGGTTTAATTTTTCATGAGATTATTTTTATTTTTATCATATAAATTTATAATTTTTTTTAAAAAATAGTTTGATTTGACATCATACCGATATGAGTTTCTGGAAGTTAGAATTTTATAACATCAAAATTTTTGGAAGGATTAAAAGGGAAGGGTGAAGAAATACCATTTCACTTCATTTTAGGCTTTCAAAACATCATATAACAAGTCCTCCAGGCATTATTCATGCCTATTGGAAAGACTTGGTTATGTTTCGGTCAAGTGGGGTGGGAATGGTAAATTGTTTTACTTTTAACATTTATAAAATTCTAATTTTTCATATTTAAAATAACTAAATATGATGAACATACATCACATTTGGTTTCCATTCATGTAATTGAGAATGGAAGGGAATTCCTTCCATACATGACACTCAACGTGTGTCACAACTAATACATATTTTATGTTAAGAATTTATTTCTCATTCATATATATAACATATTATACAATGATATGAATATAAAATTGTGTGTGTTTTTCTATTTCCTTGAAATAATAATAAATATATATATATATATTTAGTGATCACATATATTGTTTTTACACCAATGATTTGTTCACAATGATCATATGTCTAAATGGATGAGGACACATAGGGTGAGTGATCCCGATGTTACCATAATTATTGTAAGAAAATTATTTAGTAAAATATGTATATTTATCTTATAGAAATTATTCAAAATTATATATTTATTAATTATAAATATTCAACATGATCAATTTGAAGATATATTATAAGATATTCCAAAGAAGTAATGATATAGTATTGTGCAAGGAGATGAGATATTTTAGTATGTCATGGAACATGATGGTCATCATTACTCATTTACCTATGGAAAAAGTTTACCATAATTTGAAATTGATAGTGTGGAGTTGATGGGTGTGTGCATTGATATAGTGATTCACACATAGTTTGAGGTATATTCTATAGTACAGACTATGGATAACAATATGGGTAATCGATTTTAGAAGCAACATGTTTAGTATGAGGAGATATTATCATGGATACCAACATATATAGATGAGGTGATGTCACAAATTCCTGTTTAATAAGAACCAATATCATCAAAATGGGTAAATAAGAAAATTAATTATACTCAAACTTATTTTAATTAATATTTATATAATAAAAAATATTTATATATGTTATAGGCTCCAAATTTAACTATTGGACATCCTCATGAGGCCATAGGTTATTTTCAAGAGAATTAAACAGATACATGAGGTAATTTACCTTAAATATTTATTATTTAACATTTCATTTTAGATTTATAACAAAAATATTTTTTATATTTATAAATTTGTAGTAGTATAGATAAAAATGTGTATCACATTATAATTCCATGGTCAAAACATGTCATATGATCTTTAATTTATTTAATGCTATATGAATAATGTTGTAATTGTTTTTGAAATATTTGAAATGAAACCACATTAATCCAATATATAATCTTCCTAGAATGAAAAAACTGAATTTCAGTGTTTTAAAAGACTAAAAAAATTCATGTAACAACTCAAACCATAGAAAAAGACCACATATTAATGTAAAATCAAAGAACACATATATTTTAATTATTTTTTATTTGTATGAGATGATTACACATCAATCCGATGTGCAGTTTTCTTGGAATGATTGTATACATAGTTTTTAAATATTTATCAGTCTTTAAAAACATGAATATTGAACTTAAAATCCTGAAAACGACTTACAAGTTCAATGAAATAACAAGAAAATTACATTATATTTATTTCTAAAATGTTGGAACATACATCACATCAATCCGAGCTATTATTTTTCCAAGATGAACAAACATGATTTTTAGTGTTTTAAAAGATGAAAAATCATGTGTTATGATTAAAACCATATAAAATGACCTTATATTGTTGTGATATCATAATAAAACAATATTTTAATTATTTTTTATGTTAATGAGTACATACATCCTCAATCTAATGTGCAGTGTGCTTGGAATTCTAGAATAAATTTTTTTAATTATTTAATTTTTTTAAAAACCTTTCTTTGTGGGTAAAATCTAGGAAAACAACCTACAACTTCATTGAAATAAAAATAAAAAATTGTATATTTTTTTTTATAAATGAAGGAACTGATAAAACATCAATCAGAGTTTTTGTTTGTTCAGGATGATTGAAAATTCCAACACAATAATTAAAAACAATAAAAAGTGCTTGTAACATTCAATAAAAAAGAAAATTACCTTTGATTTACATTAAATCATAAAGATAGAATGAATTATTTTTTCTTACATGTAAGAGAAGAAGGAAAATCATTGTGATTTGTGATGTGATTAGATACACTAAATAAACAGTTATTGACTGATTTGATGTCTTTAAAAACATATTACTGTGGGTTAAAACTAAGAAAACAACCTCTTATTCTCTATAAATCATAGGAAAACAACCATAGATATATTTTTAGTATATGGAAAATGACACTACCTCAATTCGAGCTTTTATTTTTCCAAAAAAGACCAAGAATTCATTTGTGGAGTTTTAAAACACTAAAACTTTCCTTTAGTGATCAAAACAATAGAAAATGGGATAAGATTTATATGAAATAATAATAAATCAATAAATGATTAATTTTTTTGTAAGATAAGGTATAATTTCAATCTAAGGTATGGAATGATCATACTACTTGTATTAGAAAATTTCAACAATTTGAGAGTCTTTAAAATCATGCATTTAGGGATCAAAAGCAAGAAGATGACTTCTTATTTCTATGAAATAATAGGTATAAAATCAAGGATTTATTATTGAAGAGTATGAACTAATTTGACATCAATTAGTTTCACTTTACTCGAGATGAATAAAATTTCATTTTTAGAGTTTTTAAATACTTAATAAATCATGAAATGATCAAAACCATAGAAATCATTCTCTTATTGACATGATTTGATAGAAAAAAGTTGATCAAATTATTTTTCACATGTATGAGTAGAAGGAATATTAATTTGATTTTTTTCGTTCTTAGACTAAATGAATAAAAAATTCTTAATGAATTGAAAGTCTTTTAAAACTTATGTTATGTGGTCAAAACCAATAAAATAACATATGATTTCTTTGAAATAATAGGAAGACAACATTATAATAACATGTAAAATTTTCTTATAGGTAGAGTTTAAAGTTGAGTTTTCATTTTCCTTGGATGATAAAAAATACCCTTTGTGTTATAAAACACTAATACATACGTGTAAATGTAAAAATATTAACAAAAAACCTTGGATTGAAATAAAATTTTAAGAAAACTATATTTGAAGTATTTTTGATGTGAACATGTAGACATAATGTCAATCTAAAATGAAGTGTTCTCAGACATACAAGATAATAAATTCTTAAGGAATTATAAGTATTTAAAATGAAGCATCAGGAGGTTAAAACTAAGAAAACTACCTTTTAATTTCTACGAAGAAAAGAAAATTACTATGGGTTTTTTTGAAATATTGGGACCAATATCATATCAATAAGACTACTCATTTTCTTAATATGATTGAAAATTATTTTTAGTGTTTTAAATCACTAAAACATATATTTCACGGTAAAAACCATATAATATGAAATTATATTGATTTAATTTCATAGGGAATTTATAATTGAATTATTTTTGATGTATATTAGTAGAGTCAATTAAATTTAATGTGTAGTGTGTTCTGACTAACTAAATAAGTTATATATAAAGAATTGAATTTATTTAGAAATATTTGATTTGGATTCAATACCAATGAATCTAATTTAGATTTCCATAAAATTACAGGACAACAATCACGGTTTAATTTTGGAAATCTAGGAATTTAAATCATGTTATTCTGAGTTATCATTTTCTCAAGACGACTGAAAATAAATTTTAGTTATTAAAAACACTAAAACATGTTTTTAACTATCAAAACCATAGAAAATGACAAAAACATATTGTGTAATCATAATACATCCACCATTTATTTTTTTAATATGTATTATTAGAAATAAAATAAATTTGATATTTAGTGTGTTTGGAGTGAATTGATGTAAAGTTATTAAATAATTTCTTGTCATTAAATTTTTTAAGGGTTAAAAACAAAGAACAAACCATTAATTGCCATGATTTCATAGAATAAGACTCAAAATTTTATTTTTATATGGTCAGAACTAATGCCCCCTAAATCTTAGTTTTTATTTCCCAAGGATTATTGGAAATGAATTTTTAGTGTTTTCAAACATTAAAATGCACATGTACTAATCAGACCCATGAAAATGCCCTCATATTGATGTGAAATTTTAGGAAAACTAATTTTGAATTATTTTTTATATTTAAAAGTATAAATAACATCAATCCATAATGTTTAGAGGTAATAATAACTAAATATGAAGTTCCTAAAAAGTTTACAACATTTATAAATGTTTGTACTGGGTTTAAACCAAGAAAATTACCTATGATTGCAGTGAAATCATGAGGAAAAAATGTATATTGATTTATGAAATTTAAGAACTAACAGTGTATCAATCCAAGTTACAATTTTCATAGGATGACTAAAAAAATATTTTTAGTGCTTTGAACTACCATAATGCATGTTTTTAATAGACAAAACCATATAAAATGACCTTGAATTGAAGTAAAATCATAGGAATTGTATCATTAAATTATTTCTTTATGTGTATCAGCATACAGAACACAAATTTAACATGTAGTGTACATTGAATGACATATTAAAAAGGATTTAAAGAATTTAAATTCTTTATAATCATTTGTACCATATTCAAATGTAAGAAAATGAATTATTTTACATGGAATCACTGTATACAAATCATAGAATGGTTTTTGAAATGTATGAACAGACGACATGTCAATCCATGTTATTTTTTCATAGGTTGGACGAAAATTCCTTTTAGTATTTTCAAACACTAAAAATTTGTGTAAAGGTATAAACTATATAAAAAAACTTTTATTGATCTAAATCATATGAAATCATATTTTAAATATTTGTAATGTGCATAAGTAGATGGAATTTCAATCCAATGTGAATTGTGCTTAGACTAACTAAATAAGCTATTAATTATAAATTTTTTGACTTTAAAAACATATTCCAGGGGTGAAAATCATATAAAAAAACCCTGATTTCTATGAAATCATATGAAAACAAATTTAGATTAATTTTGATATATAGAAAGTAATAGTACTTCAATATGAGTTTTCATATTTTGAGAATGACTGAAAATAAATTATACTATTTTGAACCACTAAATCCTTCATGTAATGGTGAACACCAAAGAAAATAATATTGACTATAAAATAAATCATAGGTAAAATGTATTATAATTATTTGGGTCATGTATGAGTTTTCAAGAAATCAATCTTACATGTGATGTGATCGAAATAACTGGATAAGTACTTAAAAAAAATTTAGAGTCTTTGAAAACATATAGTAGTGGGACAAAAGAAAATAAACCTCTAAATATAGTAAAATCAAATGAAAATAATAACATATTTATTTTTGAATATTAGGAACTAATTGAATATCAATCCATGTTATTTTTTTCAATGAGGACTAAAAATGAATTTTTAGTGATTTAAATCACAAAAACATGAATTTAATAGTGAAGACCATAGAAAATGACATCAAATTGATGCGAAATCATAATAAAATTAGAATTGAATATTTTTTTGAAAAGAATAAAAAAATTATTATCATTAAAGCATGTAGTGTTCTAGGAATAAGTGAATAATAACTTCTTAAAAAGTTGTCAATATTTAAACACATGTTCTAAAGGGGTCAAAAACAAGTAAACTACCACTGATTTTCATCAAATCATAGTTAAAAAATAATATACTTATTTTATAAATTTAGTAACTTTTGGTGCACCAATATGACTTTTTTATTTCCCAAGATGATAAAAAACATATTTTTTTTGTGTATTAAAACATTAATGCATGAATATAACGGTCAAAACCATAGAAAATACCACATATGGATGATAAATACAATAAACACTGCATTTGAAATATTTTTGACATGTATGAGTATATGTTACATCAATCCAACTTGTGGTGTGCTTGTAATCACTAAATAAAAATCTATTAATTATTTTTTCTTCTGAAACAATGTGCTCCAAGAGGGTTAAAACAAGAAAACAAATCTATGGTAGCTATAAATTCATAGGAAAGTAACCAAAGATTTAATTTTCATAATTAAAAAATAAAAACACATCAATCCTAAGTGTAGTTTTCACAGGATGACTGAAAATTCATTTTTTCTGTTTTAAAACTCTTACACATGTGTGTAATGATGAAAACCGTATAAAATGACATTTTATTGATATGAAATCATATATAAACTATTTTTGGAATTATTTTTGAAGTATATGAGGATACCAAATGTCAATCCAATTTATGGGGTTAACATATGGACTAAATAAGTAGTTCTATAAGAATTGTAAGCCATTAAAAAAATGTGTCTTGTGGTAAAAACTAATCAAATGAACTCCCATTATCAGTAAATTATATGATAAAAAATATAGCAATTGGTACTATGTTAATATGAGTTTTATTTTTTCCTATGATAACTGAAAATTTATTTTATAATTTTAAAATTCTAAAACATACATGTAATTGTAAAAATTATTTAAAATGACCTTAGATTAATGTGTAATTATTGGTACATTTTCCTTTAAATCTTTTTGACTTGTACAATCTAACAAAACATCAATCCAATGAGTGGTGTGAACTATAATAAAACTAATAATTTGATAATGTTTATTTTCAGTAGTTCATAAAGACCACCTTTAATTGGAAATTCTGAATTCACTCATCATTTATTAGTGGTTATTTAATATTATCAACATTTAAAATTTTATTAGAACTATTCCTTTAAAGAAACTTACTCTATAATAAATATTAGCTGTGAATTTTAATAACCATCACCAATGAAAACATATTTTGAAAATACATATTCCCCTTTATTTTCTCTTTCAACTTTCTCCTCAATTATGTTCATCACATATGGATTTACCTTTCAAAAAATTTGATGAATCTCTTCCATTTTGATTGATCTATTTTCATACATTTATTAGTAGTGATTTCTTCAAAGTTGAATGTATGTTCTATATTCATCTTGTCAGTATCTCTCAGCTTACCAACATGTTTTAAATGGTATCAGAGTATCATTGTATATTTTTATTATTTTGATGGTGTATTTATTATGAACATATGGCCTTCTAGTAAGTGTATTACATCCTTAATACCCCATGAATAACATTTTCCATAAAAAAGAAATCTAATTTTATATTATATCCAATATTTGGATATGAAACATCTTACTTGAGTTTTCTAAATAACTTGTTTTTTTTGTGTTTCTGTATTTAAAAATTAACTTAGTGGTTTTTTCTATTCATTATAATGTTTAAAATTATAATGGGTTGAATTTTAATATAAATTTTTTTTGTTCCTTGATGATATAATTGTTTTATTAGTTATATGAAATTAATTTCAAAAAGTTATAAATTATTTTGAGTGAATGGACATTCATTTTTCATTTCAAATGTTGGGTAAAATTGAAAATAATATTTTACAATGTTTAATATCTATGCTTGCATTTCATAAATATTTTAAATAAAATTATGTTGATATGAAGGTTTTTTATGGATTACTCAAACATTTTTAAAAAAATAATGGAAATAATTTTCTTTTAAACATGAAGTTTGGAATTCTATTACTCATGTGACTTATCATTGTTGAATTTTGATAAGTAAGAAAAATTATTTATGAGTATTTTATATGTAAAGTTGATTTTAACCATTAATTTGGGTGATTATTCTTTGAGAGGGGTATTAGGTGACATCATAAGATAATTTTTGATATTATAGCATGTATTGTACAAGTTGAAAAATAAAAGGATCATTTGAATACCTAAGTGAGAATTATATTGATGAGTAATATTGTAGATTTTAATTAAACTTTGATAATTTAGGGAATCTTGATTATGATTTTGATTTTGTTAAATGGGTTTTACTAGTAGGATTATACCAAATCTAATAGAATGGTTCAATTGTAAATTCAAAAATTATTCCATTAGATTATAATAAGTTAATCCAATGATGGTGTTGATGTTGTTTTATTATATTATTTTACAAATTCCTACTAATTTTATGTTCATAATGGTCACATGTGTTTTTTAATGGTTCAAATGTTACTCTCATTTTAATAATAAAAATTGGTTCTGAATATTTTTAATGATTAGTATTCCAAACACATAGAATTTTTTACCAACATTAGTCTTGGGAATTATACTATTTCAATTGTTCCTAATTCATAGTATAGAAACTTCATAAAAAATAATATTTTTATTTTTACTCACATGCATATTATTGTATTGAATATTTTTATTAGAACTATTGATTATATGTGAATCCTTAAGCATTATTTTTTTTGACTTGGATGTTATTTTTATAACACATCTGATTTCAGATCCTAAAGGTGTTTCATGTATTAGTATATATGTGGGTTTTGGGAGATTGTAAAATTATTTTATTTTTATTAATTATATTCCTACTTTCAAATTCAATTTATTTCTCATCTCCAAGAGGACTAGTAATTTTCAATGAATGGTAACATTCATTCATTATTATTGTTTTCTTCTTTCCCCTTGATTGAGTAAACCCTTATTCCATAGTAATCAATTATCATACATGTAAATGTTGAATCTTTATATTCTCATTGAATAATAACATACTTCAATGAGAGATTTTTCATGTAATCAAAATATTTTCCATTATTATTCTTATTATAAATATGTATTGTTTCGAAATCATCAAATGATATATATTATTTATTAAAAATTGATGAATTTTTATTTACATATTTGTAAAATTAATGGTGTTTATTTTATTCATTCTATAATTTTATATTCATATTATCATTTTAAACATTCATTTTCTAATATTCCTTATTATAAATTTTGTGGCCATGTTTAAACATGTTTAATATTAGTATTGGGTGTTGAAAAGTTAATAAAATATTATTTGAATATACATGATGACATCCCACTCCTCTAATACTTCTAGATGACTAATCTAATACAATTACACCTTAATTAGGTTCCCTCATTACTTTGATTATGCTCAACTTTCCATCATTTTATGTCATTTGATAGGCTCTCATATTCATTTGCTGAAATCCCAAATATAAGTGAATCAAATTATTCTCTATGGATGTCATAAGGATTAGGTGGAGTTATTTAAGATAATTCATTAACAATGTAAATGGTCCCATAGTTACAATCATGATGTTAATATAGGATTCCCATTTTTGGTCTGTAATTATTGACATGAAAAAATAATTTATACATATGTATACTAATTGATGAATATATTCATTGAAAGATTTATTATAACAAACATATAAAAAATAACTTTAATTAAATATATGTTTGTAGGATAACATATTTAAAATTAGTTGTACCATATAACATATATCGGGAACCAAATAAGTATTTCAGATGCTTATATGGGTAGATCATATGCCATTTATCATCTTAGATAACATCTAGTCCTATTAGATTGAAAGCTAAAATTTTTATTTCAAAAACTTTTTTAAGGGGTGAGTGATAAACTTATAAAAACTAGATAAAATCAAACATTAAACCGTCAAATATATTACCAAACCATTCCAAGAAAAAAGTTGGAATCCACCACTTTATAAAAGCTCCATTCAATAGAGGTCACCTGTGTACCTAGATCACCTTTGACGAGATCTTCAAATTGATGAGCCATATTTTGTGAGGTCTATATGTATTCCTCTAAACACATTTTTCTCTCATTGAATTAGTGAACCAAAATAGAGTTCTGTTTATTTTTTTAATAATATTTATTGTCATTGATATCCACTGGAATCATTATTTCAAATGTTTTTGATCCATCCTCCTTTAAAACATTGATTATAAAGGACTCATAGAACATCACTTACATGGGGAAAATTAGAAGCTCTAAGTCAATTTTTCTTTCATTGTACCACTTGCATGTGTCCTTCAAAACACCCACATCCGATTCCAACTTCTAGTATTGATCATTTTTTATACTGTCTTGAGATTACCATACCTCATCATGATGGGGAGAGGATTTTTCCTATGAAAAATTGAGACTATTTATCAATCCTAGGGTAGGATCCAATGTAGACACCCTTCTCTCATCCTTAGTTATATTTTCCTCAACAGAGGTTCTTATTTACCTAGGTTTTAGTAAATTTGAGTATTCTTTATGTTGTTTTTTTCTTGTCTCATTGCTGGATGGATAATCTTTTGATTCATGGGTTCATTTATTCCCTTTCCTCAATCTAGACCCAACATAATCTATTAGGTTATGGTCATGTTACCTATCTAAATTTTGTTGATATTATTCTTCTAAAAAAATCAATTATCATTCATCCTAGATCTTATGTAAGGACTACTCCCTTTTACACCATGTAATGATAGTTCTCCCTCCTTAGGAAATAGTATATTTCTCTAAAGTTTAATTCAAAGAGTTAAAACGGTTGTGGAGCATTAATGAATCTGTGGGATCCTACAACTCAGTAACCTCATGAAGACTAAATTCTCAAAGATTAATTGTAAAAAAAATATTCATATATTTTTTACTTAATAATCTTATAAATTGTATATCTAATTAATAATATATATCAAACATGTATATTATTTTCAATTTTGATGTCCATGACATGGTTTTGAGTTAATGGATATTAAAATGATTTGGGGGGAAAGTGGAAGGACATTGAATACAGGTTAAGGTATGAGTTCAATCACCCCTCCTCGAGTTTGTGTAAAATTTATGAAAAAGGTAACCAAAGGGATAACTCAATATCATTGAAAGAACTCTATAGATATAGATCATTTGGATCCACACAAGGTATTTGATACCTTTTAGTACATTTATAATGATTTATTAAAAATAATTAAATTTTTATAATAATAATTTTTTTGTCTAGAATAATCTAAAAACTCATAAAACAGAGAGAATCAAGTCATCCCATACAAAAATATTTCTATATGTTTTTCAAGGATAATATTGAATAAGACAATCTTACAGCTGTATATAAAATAGGTTTCAGTTACATTTTACATACATATTTTTTTATATTTGGAATTTTTTTCATTTATGGTATAAATAAATGATGTTGTTCATGAGGTTGATTGAAATGATTTTTTGTTTGATGTACACAATAAATATAATAAAAATTACTTTAATGAAACTTCACTATATACTGGTGCATGAAATATAAATTACAATTCATTTTTCTATAAAAATATATTTTCCTAAAAATTGTTGCATTTGTAGAAAAAAAAAATAGAAATGAGTTGAAAATTCTATATATTCATCGTTATTATCCCACAGTAATGCCATATCCCATGTTTTGAGAAATGAGCATGAAAATCTTGTGTGAGGGTTGGGTTCTAGACAATCCACCTAACAAGACTCTAGGAGGATATCAACATCATTCACTATGATGACTCATCTTTTCATGTAATATTATTATTATTGATCACCTAGAATCGAAAAATAAAATTATGGTCCACATGAACATAATGTAAGATTTTGAGACAATATGGTTAGTGAAAGATAAGAAATTTTTAGTGGCATGTAGTGAATTGGTTACTATATTTCATAGAATGGCTGGGATAATTTCTTGAATATATTTAATTATTGATATAAAAAACTATAGTGGTAATAAACATCTTACATTTATTTTAATATGATGACATTTTATAATTTATTTTTAAAATATTTTTTATGTACCATCTAATTAAAATTAATTTTAATTCAAAATTTTGTTTAATAAAAGAAGTAGATGCACCACTGTCAATTATCCTCCAAGAAAATTAGAAGAATTTATCATCTAGGTCTAGAAAATTACTTAGGGAAGGAACATTGATGTTTGATTCCATATCAGTTATTTTATTACTAATTAAAACTTTTATATGCTTCTTTCACAACATTTTATTTAAGCTAAAATGTTTGAAAATGAGAAATTTTTATGATATAATGTTTTTATTTTTTGTTTTGATATGTTTTTTTGTTTTATTACTAAAAATATTGAATCATGTAACTTATTGATATACTCTTATTTTAGGTTGATGTTAGGATAATATTTAGAATCATGTTGTAACATGATGTTTTCTTATAAATTATGGTGGGTATAACCATAACTACCAACTACCAAACTACCGCTATATACTGCTACATGCTGATAAACTATGAAAAAAATAGTTTTTGTAGTTATAAAAAATACTAAATAAGAAAAATTAAACAAAGTACTAGTAATATAATAGTGGTGTTTAAAACCCTCATTATATTGTACTAAATTATTTTAGAAAAAACTCATCGCATCCATTCTGGCAGAGGTTAAAACCACTGATCATCATATATCTACATCAGTTTTAATGGACCACCAGTAATAAAAAACCATCAATGATTAATGGGATACAAAAAGAATAGTTTATAAATATATATTAATTCAATGGGAAATTTTTAGAAACATCGTACATTAAAAAATTAATTTTAGGCCATGTTTTTATTTTAGTGATTCTTAAACAGTCAGAATAAGTACTTCTTAAAGAATTGGGAGTCTTTAAAAACATGCACTATGGGTTTAAAACCATGATTTTTTTTATAAATTTCCAAAAATCATAAAAAAATTATATGTATTTTTGATATTTAAGAACCAACGATGAATCAATCTATGTTTTCATTTTTCTTAAATGAATAAAAACACATTTTTCGAATTTAAAATCACTATAAAAATATTTTAATGTTTCCAATATATAAAATAAACTTATATTTATTAAAAATAATATTATAATAATATTATAATAATTTTTCATGTTTTAGAGTAGACTTGACGTCAATCTGATGTGCAATGTGCCCAACTTGATTGAATAAGTAGTTTTTAATGAATTGAGAGTGGTTGAAAATTTCAATCTAGTGGGAATAAAATGAAAATGACATCCAATTTTCATGAGATCATTGAAAAAATAAAAAATGTTTGATTTTTTAAAATTTTAATTTGATGATGTGTCAATATGAGTTTTCACTTTATGGCGATGACTCGAGAATTTATTTTAGTCTTTTAAAACAATAAAAAATGCATGCAATGGTAAAACCACAGAAATAAAATTTTAGGTTGATGTTGAATCATTGGAAAATTATATTTTAATTATTTTTGATGTTTATGAATATGAAACACTCGAATCTGGCAGGCAGTGTGCTCAGATTGATTGAATAAGTAGTTTTAAATTTAAAAAATCATTGGAAACTATTAATATACTAAAAAACAAACAACCATAGGCTATTTATTGAAATAAATATTAATTTAAATAATATAGTGGGTTATAACTAATATATATATTTTTATAATAACTTTTATTTTTAATTTATTTTATGTTCGGTTACCTGAGATGATGAGTGTTGATCCTAGAAAACAATTAAATGGGATAATTTTTGATCTTATTTAATTATATACAAAGGTAACATATATTAAAATTATTATTATTTATTTATTTATTTATTTTTTAATTTCAAAATAAAAAGTGTATTTATTATATTTAAAGAAAAATTAATTATCAATAGTTTTCTCCAAACGATGACATTTCAATCCAACCACAACACACCTAGATTAATGGCGACTTAGTAGTCACTATATGACCAATATATGCCTTTATATACACTTTTTGAAGATTTTAAAGTTACTTTTTAATAGTCATTAAAAATCTTGGTGTGTATAGGAGAAATTGATATTCACAAACACACCTATTTCACATTCGAGCTACCCACATGATAACACCTACATGTTATCATGCTGCATTAACTGCCTATCACACCGCTCTATCCACCTTGTTACATTTTAATCTTATATTACCATTTATTTTGCATACACCTTTACATTACCATAATGTTTGGTATCCCTATATCATATTTCATAAATATCATAGAATGAATCAGGTTCAAATATGGGTGGGGAAAGGATTTTAACAGTTACAATAACAGTATTGTTTTAGTGTTTCTATTAACCTAATTTATTATTTTGGGACAAATATTTAGACATTCAAGACAAAATAACTTCAAAACATCATCAATGGTAATCAAGTGACATGGGGAGACTAGATGACCAATTTTATGTAAAAGTTACGTGGTGCTGCTTGGTGACATGAATGCACCACCAAGTGGGTGACCTCGAATGAGGGATGAACATATTGTCACATTTCAACAATCATTCCATCCTCATGTATTCCCAATGTAATATGGATGGATTATATTCAACATGAAAATATAAATAGTGGGAGATTCTAGATTATGTGATTAAACAAACAAGAAATGAGGCGGGGTACCATACATGCATCGTTGGGTGGGAGTATTGAAAGAGAGATAAGCGTGTGAGCAACTATAACTTATTCCCATTCCAAGATTTATTTATGATGTTAGATATAGTGGTACCATGAAATGTTATTTTATATATGATCATTATGAAATGGTTCTTGGAAGGGGGGTGACATAGTTTTACAACTTGAAGCATGGGGTGATGAGCACTGACTGGTGATAGCATGGCATAAAGATTGGAGACACAACAATATGTTGGTTTCTCAATTAGGTTATAGATTAATATTATTTAACGGTATCATTTATTCAAGGTATTTGAGAAATCTATGTTCTATAAAAATATTTTTTTTATAATCCTGCATGATTTTATATTTATTTCCTTTTAAATAATCATTTCATATTTAATATATTTATTCACATGAAACCTTGATCCAAAAAGAGCTGTTTTACTGTAATCCTTTATAACCTAGCCATCATATTGAAGAGATTGAATATTACTGATCAAATTATAATATATATGTATAATAATAAATTAGGGTAATTTTTATAATGAGGACTCAATTTTAATGAAATCATTTAATGATTAAAAGTCATATTTTTTTTGATGAAATGTACTTTTCTACATGTTATGTACTTTCATCTAAACAAATTATATTAATCACCATTGATTTTTTTCTGTAAATTATTTTGATAATGTATGTAAATAAACTATAAATCATCTATACTTTATTTATCTAATTTCTTGGAATGAAGACAAAATCATTAAAAGGTAAAAAAGAGTTATCTTTTATAATTTTTTTTACATGTGCGAAGTATTTTTTTCATAATAAATTGAATTAGTAATTATTGATTAACTATTTTTAAGAAAATTTATTTATTATATATTAAATATCTTAATATTCATTTGATTGTTTTTATAAGTAATGAAATGAAAATCAATTCAGTTTTATGTACAAATATGAATTTACATAAAATGAGTATTTGTGTCATTTTTCAGGATAATTTATAATTAAATTAGATTAATTTTATAGATTGAATATAGTAAAATTGATTACAAATTTTTAATCATCATAATTAATATAATTTTTATGGTCAACTAAATTTTTTCACATAATGAATAGTAAAAACATTTAATTTTTTTTACCATAGTTATGGTTAAAACGAATTACTATGGGGTCAAATTAAGAGATAAGGATAGGAATGCAATATAAAATTGTATAATTATTATTTTTTTGAGATAAATTATCCATATATTATCTTATCATGAAACATATTTCCTTTTATTACACTTTCTCATAAAAGTGACCTTATCTTATTGAAAACTTTTATGTAATTCCTTGTGTTTCCTCCCATCACTTATAAAAGGGAACAACTTCTCCTCCCTTATTCAAAACATTTAATCCAACTATCTCATAAAATAACTAAAAATAATAATTTATATATTTGTTCCCTATATATTTAATCCACATGTCTTATCATATGTATAATATTTCAATGCTTATGGTGGAATCTGAAGGATGTGTATCAAAGAACATGTATAAATCATAACCAAACTCTTTCAATTTTATTTTTTATTCCATATATTATAAAATTTTCCTATCAATAATTATATTTTGACTAAATTTAATCAATATACTAAGCTTTTTTTATGATGATGGAATAACCATTTGATACCTTTTCTCCATCTAATTGTAAATAAATTTATTGCTCACACATACGTGTGGACTACCACCTCCATATAGTGATATAATTAATTTTAAATAACCTTACTTATTGGATAGTTATTATAATGGATTTATTTTTTTACATATGATATATATGACATAAATATAGTTCTATAATTATAATATCTAATGTACCTTCTTACCTTAAAATCCATTGGAAAACAATATAATATCTTGTGCATACTTATAGACTACCACCTTCACTGAGCGATGTGACTCATTTTTAATTTCGTATTTACATGGAAATTAATATGGAAAAATTTAATGAATAAATATGATATTTTTAATAAATATATATTATGAAATTATAAATCATTTTTTGCCATTCATTCATTCCATTCATCAAAAAGTGAAAACATGAGAACTTAGTATGTACAGACTACCATATCCATGAAGTGATGTGATTTATTTTTCACAACCTATTTGTATGAATGTATATAAAGATTTATATAATGATTTAATATGATAATAATTATATTAATATGTTTTTTTATATAATAGAACCATTATTAGATTTTAAGTAACTTTACTACTGAACCAAAACCAATATTAAAAACAGAATAGTTGTCACCCAAAAATGAAGATGTTAATAAAGAATTATTAATAACTAGTTGTTGAAATGTTATAAGTGGATCATAAAATATATTATAAGTTTTTAATTGTTTCTATTATATAATTATAATACATTTAAATTTATTATATAGGAGGCTAATGTGCTTATAAAGAAATTTGACCTTTAGTTAAGGGTTTCTAATCTCACTTTTATTCTAGTGAGACATATGCAATATTCATCAATTGTTTCATTAATATAGTTTTAATAGTTCCCATTTTATATTTAATATCATGATTCCCATTGTATCCATGGTATTCAAAGTTTCATTATATGTTATTACTTTCAGGGGGTTATAATAGGAAAAGCACCATATTAGAAAGGGTTTTACGTTACTATCTCATTTTAAATGGGATTTTTGATTCTTAAATTTCAAATAAATACATTACATGATCAATAACTCTGAATTATTATTATTTTTTTCTCATATATGGTTATTATTTTTAATTTACTGTTTTATTTTAATTTTAACTTCTATATAAACTCAAAATAGAAAAGATTTTTTTAAGGAAAAACAACATTGGGTTTTCTGTTTAGATGGGAATATTTTTCTTTCATGTCTATATTTTCTTTTTAAAAAAATTTATTCATGGTTTTCACCATTCCAAAAATAATGTTTAAAGTCCTTTTTTCAAATTTTTTATATTTTATAAATATTTTATAATGGGTTTTTCTTGTCATTTTATGAACAATATACTTTTGACTTTTTCCCATAAATGTGAATGGAATATTTATTTCAACATTTTCGACACGAACAAATTTTCTTTTTCTCATGAAAAAAATTTATTTTGAAACTTCAATTACATTTTTAAAATTTATTTTTTATATATTTTTAATTTATATATTTAAAATATGTGACATCAAAATGAAAATATTAATTTCATCAATAAATTGTCATAGTGGTCTTTTAAAGTTATGTTCATATAAGAAAATATACATTGACGATACTTCTATTTCACTAGTGATATGATCTAATAATACCACATTTATTCTTTCTATTGATGGTATATGATTATAATGATGAAATATTTATTAAACCCATTTTATTTTCCATGGGTTATGTTATGATGAAATGAAAAATGTTTTCATGATCTTGTGGAATACATATGAATTGATTATGATTATTTGAATGGTGGTTCCATTATAGCCCTCTAATAAACTAGGAAAAGTTTAATGTTTTATGACTTTAATGGGTATATGAGTGGTTATCTAAAATCGAAATAAAGTATATAGTTTCTTATCCATAGCCTAAAATTTGTTAAATTGTTTAGTGGGAATACCTAAAATAAAATATCAATAATTATGATTATACCAAACTTTGTGGAATTCTCTTATAACATATTCATATACCAAAGTAACATTCACATGGATAATTATATTTTATTCTCTTATGATTGAAGCATTATGCACTGCTAAATCTTTGTTGCATGATTTATATTTATCATTTATGAATTTTATAGTTTTCGTCTTTAATGTTAAGCTTATATTATTATACCATTATTCATGTCTTTTGATCACTTATAATCATTTTTTGATATCTCCCATTTTTACCCATATTGAGCATCTGATCTCATCTATTCTTATTTTCCCTTACACTAGGTAATAGAGAAAGTTTTTATGTTGGTTATGTAAAAGAAGGGTATTTTATGAGATGAAAATTGTAAGAGATGTTAAATATATTTTAGGATATAAGATGATTATGATTCTAGCATCTAATAAAACTAATCCTTTTTTGGGTGTGTATTATTATGGAATGTAAGGAATATTTATCTAAAATGATGTGATATTTTTGTATTAAAAGATTGGGTCACCTCTATTTTATTGAAAAGATGATTTACTTAATTTTGGATATTAGGATAAAAAAATATTAGTAATAAACCATAGGATATGACTAAGTATATAACAAAATCATATGCTATCATAAATAAACAAGTATTATTTTCTTAGAAAATAAATTTGTGTCTCGATGCTAGAAAGTGTACGTAGTTGTAGCATAAATGCTTATAGGGGAGACACCACTACATCGGGAAGACTGGGTATTAACTCGATCGTCACTGATGCATAATAATTACTCTTAATACTGAAAACATGGTTAGAAACTCTTGGGGGATATGCTTTGATTATTTAATTTTTTTTAAGAACCATTATGAAGGATTTCAAAAGGTGATGACTACGGATAAACTAGGTTAAACCTAATATATTATTGATTGAAATTTAGGTGTCATGATTTAGATATCCTACAAATTATTTTCCTAATTATATTATTTCCCACTATTATTACAATTTCTCATACTTTGTTTTTTAGTTTCAGTGAACCATTGGAACCAAAATGAAAATTGTCAATAATAAATTTGATAAAAAATGAAATTATTTTCCTCCATAGAAAATTAATGTTATGGGTCTAGAATGAGAAATTTTTTTATGCCTATAAAACATTAACAAGTCATCAATGATGCTACACTTACCAATGAGAAAATAAAGGAAGAATTTAATATTGAATAATTCATTAGGATACATCCAACTTCATTTAGAGGGTTTGATGATCTCCTAATTACTAATAATTCAATTAGTTCCACTAAAAATATATTTTCCATTATCCAATTCCTGGAACATGAAAAACATATTTTATCTATTTATCATTTGGAAGGTGAAGTGGATAAATGGTCCAATCTTATCAAGAATACAGGTCCATTGGGAGAAATTAAATTCATTTTATGTTATATGTTTTGGAGGTTATTTTTCAATATATAATTCCCATGTATTTCTCATTTGAAAATTGAGAAGCAATTCCTTGATCAAGAGAAGAAGGATGATGAATCCATTAGTGCCCATAGGGAACATTTGAAAATAGTTTTGAGGAGTTCTTATGGTATTATCATTTACTCAGAGAGTAATACTTATTGATCCTATAGTAGATTAAAACCAAATAATCAAATAAATATTGTAACGCCCCGACCCCAGCTACCCAGAGTCGGTGCATTACTTTGTTACATTGGCATGATCACAAAAGATCAAGTCTCGAAAGACCGATTAGTTTAGTAGCCTTGGAAAGACTAGATACATTCTTAAATGTTACATTACATCATAAAGTGAAAAACTAATAACAAAGTCTTCAGAGTCCACACTCGTATCCTCTTCTGACTATCCATGCAGGTCATTTATAAAATACTTCTTCACATCCTATAAAATATTAAAACATTGAAAGGGGTGAGCTCAGATGCTCAGTAAGGATAACAATATTGCAGAAGCTTTCATAAATAAACATAAAAATTTAAGGCAATATATAACTAAAACAAAAGCCTTTTAAACTTGAACATCAACATAATATGGCAAAAGTAAAATGAGATAATGCCATTCACTTCTTCACATGGATATTCTACTGGTCGAATAATCACATGCAATATCAATAACCACTTTCATAATAAGGAAATATATAATGCCAGACATTCTGAAACATTTTGTCAAGGCCTCGGCAAAGACGTCTAAAATGATTAAGGCCTCGGCCAAAACCATAAATCAAATTGGGAAAGGGCCTTGGCCAATTCCACGTCTAGTTGTCTCATGAGACCTACCGATGCATCGAGGAGCTATAGCGGGCTCCACCCGTCACTTATTAATTCCAATACATTCCTCATATGAATAGGTTTAAACATATCATAAACCATAACATAATCGTATCACATAAAACATGCATAAAGGAAACATAACATTTCCAATTTCAATCACAAGATATCAATACGACACATTGAAATAATAAAAACGCTTTCAAAACCATTTTCAATACCAAAATAAAAGAAAGTTAAAAATTTGTATTTATTTTTCATTAAAAAAAATTATGGCTTGTAGAGGAAGCTGAAACTCAAATAATGGTCACGGCGGCGGAGAATTCGTTGTCTCCGCATAAGTACGGAAAGAAAAACATTCCCTTTTGTCGTTTAACAAAACGCTTTGTATAAAAAAGATTCCTTTTGAATAAACGTAAAAGTCAAAGGGGTTTATACACCATATAAAAGAAAGTTGTGTATAAAACCAAATATGCCTCAATGAAAGGGGATTGAGACGAAGTCCTTAAAAAGATCATTTTTTTATAAAGTAGTTCTATTATGTGTATTCACTATAAGTACACATAAATAATGTAAAAATACAAGATAGGACATAATAATATCATGACATAATTTGAAAGTAGGAGATTAACCCAAAGAATAGAAATTGGGTTAAGAAGTTCCCTTACCTCGTGTCTGACTTGACTCAACCGTTCTTTAACCTCCTGAATAATAAACTAGAGTTAATATATACCTTATTAAGAACCATTTTCAATTTCATTATCCTTTTTATATCACTTATTACAATGATATGAACATTATGTAATTATTTAAGTTAATAACGGTCGTTTTGTCGATCTTTGGTACTTGAGTCAACAATAAACTTCTTATAATTACAAGTTGTTTATGTGGTAGAATATCCATTATCTCCAGAATTATATTCATCATTTAGATGTAATATATATCATATATATCCAGTATATACATTCATTTATAATATTACGTAACATTTAGAGGTAAGAAATGAAATGCACCGTTCATGGAGATGGTAAGCCGTACGT
This sequence comes from Viscum album, assembly GCA_963277665.1. Classification (NCBI taxonomy): domain Eukaryota; kingdom Viridiplantae; phylum Streptophyta; class Magnoliopsida; order Santalales; family Viscaceae; genus Viscum; species Viscum album. The sequence continues at coordinate 1,701,796,057 of OY728143.1, read as the reverse complement.
ACGCATGAACGCTACTTTCATTTCTATTTCATATTTAATGGAATGAAATAATAATGATATAAATGTATAATATAATTCCAGTATAAAATAGTGTATAATACCATTTACTACATCCTTTATACATCCCACATATGGCATTAACGATTTAAATCACTTTGAGGGGGCGGTAGTCCGCACTTCCTAAAATGAAATTATCGTGTTTACCCATAATGGAAATCATAAAGTATGACATAAATGAGAAATACAGAAGAATAAGTATAACATAAACATATTATTTATCATATATAAATATAGTGACATCTTAATGGCCACCTTTGAAGGTGTTATATGAGTGTTGAACAATCATCGTTTCGTGAGGCAGAAATTCACCATCCACAGAAACCGTATGTTCTTTAACCATTAGATGTAGGTGTGTGTAAGTTTAGCTCGAATACATCTTATAAAAACATCCTAGTATATTGAGTATACTGGTGTTGTTACAAAATAAATGAATAAAAAGAATTTAGGGGGTTGGAGAAGAAAAATAAAACAAAACAACATTAGAGAAGACATTACCTCAAAATCGGGTAACTCTTTTTAATTTGAGCCAAAGGCTTCCTTGGGAAGAGTTCTGCCCAAAGTGAGGCTTCTAGGAGTAAGGGAGGGAAGTTGGAAGAGTATTTGGGAAGAGGTCGGCTGACCCAAATGGCTTGAAAGTGTGAATGACGGGGTAGAGGTGGAGACCTTTTATAAGAGGAGAGGAGGGGCACTTTTGGAAATCATGAAACTATTATTTTATTTTCAAAAGTGTTTCGAATTTCTAAGGTCCCACATTGATATATTTCTAAGATAAGATGATAAGTCGTCGAAATATTCCCATCCAATAGTTTTTGGACAAGTGTAGGTCTTAGATATTACATTATCTTTCCATTTTATTTCAATCGTTAAATAAAGAGGTCATCGTTGCATCATCATGATGTCGTAATTAAATTAATTTATTTAATATCTAAAAATTATAAAAAAAATACTATGATGTAGGAAATATTTTTATATTTCTAATTAATATTTATAGTCAAAATTTGGACTTGTGTAACCACACCTAAAAACTGTTTTAGTAAAACAACTCATGTTTGTGTCAATTTAATTTTAACATTAAATAAATATATATTAATGTCATTTTCCAACCAAAGTGGCTCCATGGGGTCCCCAAGTTGACCCATGGGTTGTATTGGTCGGCCATGACTCATCCAATAGGAGTAGGACAAGTGTCAAGCTCATCTCATATTATTAAAACATTATTTTTACCTTAAACTATACTAATTACCTCTAATCGCGATTAAGAGCTTAAAAGTTACTATTCACCAAAAATTATTTTAATCTCATTGAACCACATTTTACTTCTTAATGACAACCATGTATGTCGGATTTTTGAAAATTAAATCATAGAAGTGGTAATATTTCATTTAAAAGAAAAATCAGTTATTTAACTACCACTTAGTGGTTTCACTATTCATCAAAAATTGAAGTTTTTCAGAACAATGCCAAAATTTCACCCTAAGTTATAATTGATATTCTGAATTCAAAAATGATGTCTATTTTACAAAATTCCAAACATATAAGTTGAATTAATTAATTTTATAATTAATTCCCGCTGTCACAACAAATAGCGTGTTTTTAAGAAACAATTTATATCAAAAGATTGGCAATTGATTATGTCCAATTTCAATGTTAAATTAATTATAATGACCACCATTGGATAAAATGGTAAAAATATATTATAATTATACTTTAAAACCACTAAATAGTATAACTTATCACTATAAATTATTTTGATTAAAAAAGTTGTTTTAAGTATTTTTCACTATTCATAAAAATTTCGAAGTTCTCAGAAAATTACAAAAAATTCAACAAAGGCTAATTTCGACATTCTGAATCCAAAAATGAAGTCCATTTTGAAATATAAAATATATATAATTACAAAAGGTGGGTATTACTATTCATAACAGCTACTTTGATTAGTCACGGTGTTTTAGAACTCGAAGTTGCGTACAATGCAAGCTATTGCATTATTGAATGAGAAACGTATCGTGGAAGCTCGGGGTGTTACATTCTCCCCTCCTTCAATAAATTGAGTCCTCACAATTTGTAATTTTTCTTTGAAAATAAAAGGTTGAAAATAGAAAATACCTTTGTGGAAAACCCACATCAGAAATAAGATTAATAAAATTTAGCCTTAATAAGAGGGAACGGGAAATGAAAAAGTCACCACCCAATTATGATCTCGATTAGGAGAACATTGGTGGCAATTAGAGACATATAATTGGAGGAAAACGTAAATATTTTTAGGGAGTGATTGAGGTCATCAATCACAATCAACTGTCAAAGTGAGGGCCTCAAATCCTTCAATCTATGTTGATTTAAAATATCATCAGTTCAACAAGACATAAGGTATTATGATAACACATTTTTTTTTGTTTTAATATCCCTTTACTAAAGTTTAATAATTAATTCATTCATTGAATAAGAGATAGGTATATATATATTTATGCTTGACAATTAGAGTTTCAACCTTTAACTCATCTTTCACTCAAAAAGATAATAGAACTCAAAAATATTATACTTATCCTAATTGTATAAGGTTCTAAATGTTAACACATACCATTTAGATTAGTAAAATTATATTGTATTAACCAGGGACTTCCTGTAGGCTAGTGGTAGGAAATAAAGGCCTGTCGCACTATGATTGTGGGTTCGATTCCTGCAGCTTTGTCCGACGCGACGGGTTATGCCCCACCCCGCAGGTTGTCCTTTTCCTAAAACTATAGTATTATAATATTCCAAAAATAATCTTCATAAATTTTTTAACCTTAAACAATACTATACAAAGATCAACTTAATCCACTCCAACCTTTATAGTTATCCAAAATACCTCTGTCCAGACTTTCTCTAAAAGGTCTCTTAATTCCAAAATCAATTTATCAGATTCCCCAAACAATAAAGTTTCTCTTATTGTCACATACTAAAAATATGATTACCTTAATCATATTAAAACCTTACTGAAACAACAAGTACTGCAGTACAATCCTTATATATATATCACATTATTCTAATAACCAGAATATAATCCATGAGTCCAAAAGCACCAATACATTAATTATTCCTCTTCAACTGTAGTAACATCATAAGATTGTCCTTGACCCCTTGGCCTTTTCTGAGGTAAGTTTCCCTGACGCTTAGGACATTCATTTGCATAATGCCCCATTTCCCTACAATTGTAGCATTCAACATTGATAGCCTATTTCTTTCCCTTGCAATCACGTGCCTGGTGACCTTTTTCTCCACATTTATAACAAACTCCCATTCCTTTTAGGCAAGTACCAGGGTGATTCTTCACACAATTATCACATAATGGAAAATCCTTCTTTCCCTTTTTCCCTTTATCTATCTCTTGTTCCACCGTTCTCTTCTTCTCTTGCTTTAATTTGTTGTCATAAGACTTAGAGAATTCCTTTTCTGTCTTGATATCACATGAGACAATATCTTCGTATGTTGAGAATGATTGTGATACTAAAGCCCGACGGAGAAATGGTTTTAACCCATCAAAGAAACGATCAATCTTACCTCTTGGGTTACGTATATAATCTGCAGCATACCTCGCTAACCTTGTAAAGTTGTCCTCATACTTTGCAACATTCTCATCCTGCTTTTGTCTCGGACTCAAAAATTGTCTTTCCATATCAGCTCGATGGTCACGAGGATAGTATTTTTCTAGGAAAATCTCTTTGAACTCCCTCCATTCCATATTCGATACGTCATCATCTTCCTTTGTGTTTTGAATCAGCAACCACCACTGATCGGCATCTCCAGTGAGGCAGTAAACTGCCATGATAACCTTCTCCCTTTCGCTACTCCCCAAGGCATGGAATATTTTCTCTAAGGTTTTTATGCATTGCTCAGCTACTAATGGATTTGTAATTCCATTGAATGTTGGCTGTTGTTTCCTCATGAAGCGGTCTAACATTGATCCTCCACGTTGCGGATCAGGGTTCTCCATACATGTAAGGTTATTATTCATAACCTGAGTGAGTTTTCCCAGTATGGGAATAAGTTGTTCAGAACCAGTTGTATCTCCAGCTCCACAATAATTATCTTGAGTAGGAGGGCAATCCCTACACGGAGTGCGTGCATTGATACGGTTTCCATTCCTTCCACTAGGCGCCATTTCTAAACAATGGCATAAACTAGATTAGTTTATGAATCAAAATACATAATTCTATACTTATAAAATACTAAACATAAAGTGAACTATTTATGAATATAATCCATAATCATGTTTTCTTTGAGGAAGTATATACTCATAACCCTTCATAGTGGTTTATAAAGAAAATGATAATTATCCAAAGCATATCCCCGGGAGTGTTGTAACCAAGAGTGCAACAAGGCCCGTTGTCGTGCACCAGTTCCCGTTCGAGTCTAGCTCAAAGCGGTGTTTTCGGGTTTTACCCCTAGGTACACCTGTGCCAGAGCCGCCTCTACCTGCTTGTATCCAGACAGGGATGTATTGCTCGGAAAACTCACAACATCTCTACAATACCAAAATTCTAGGAAGTTCTTCTATACTAATCCTCAAAGTCTATCTTCGGGCTATGTTCTCTAATCAGAGTTTATCTAAATCTAGCTTCCAAGGTTAGTACTAAACTGACTCTGATACCAACTGTAACGCCCCGACCCCAGCTACCCAGAGTCGGTGCATTACTTCGTTACATTGGCATGATCACAAAAGATCAAGTCTCAAAAGACCGATTAGTTTAGTAGCCTTGGAAACACTAGATACATTCATAAATGTTACATTACATCATAAAGTGAAAAACTAATAACAAAGTCTTCATAGTCCACACTCATATCCTCTTCTGACTATCCCTGTAGGTCATTCATAAAATACTTCTTCACATCCTGGAAAATATTAAAACATTGAAAGGGGTGAGCTCAGATGCTCAGTAAGGATAAAAATATTGCGGAAGCTTTCATAAATAAATATAAAAATTTAAGGCAATCTATAACTAAAACAAAAGCCTTTTAAACTTGAACATCAACATAATATGGAAAAAGTAAAATGAGATAATTCCATTCACTTCTTCACATGGATATTCTACTGGTTGAATAATCACATGCAATATCAATAACCACTTTCATAATGAGGAAATGTATAATGCCAGACATTCTGAAACATTTTGTCAAGGCCTCGGCCAAGACGTCTAAAATGATTAAGGACTCGGCCAAAACCATAAATCAAATTGGGAAAGGGCCTCAGCAAATTCCACGTCTAGTTGTCTCATGAGACCTACCGATGCATCGAGGATCTATAGCAGGCTCCACCCATCACTTATTAAGTCCAATACATTCCTCATATGAATAGGTTTAAACATATCATAAACCATAACATAATCGTATCACATAAAACATGCATAAAGGAAACATAACATTTCCACATTTCAATCACAAGATATCAATACAACACATTGATATAATAAAAACGCTTTCAATACCATTTTCAATACCAAAATAAAAGAAAGTTAAAACTTTGTATTTATTTTTCATTAAAAAAAATAATGGCTTGTAGAGGAAGCCGAAACTCAAATAATGGTCACGGCGGCGGAGAAGTCATTGTCGCCGCATAAGTACGGAAATAAAAACATTCCCTTTTGTCGTTTAGCAAAACGCTTCGTATAAAAAAGATTCCTTTTGAATAAACGTAAAAGTCAAAGGGGTTTATACACCGTATAAAAGAAAGTTGTGTATAAAACCAAATATGCCTCAATGAAAGGGGATTGAGACTAAGCCCTTAAAAAGATCATTTTTTTTATAAAGTAGGTCTATTATGTGTATTCACTATAAGTACACATAAATAATGTAAAAATACAAGATAGGACATAATAATATCATGACATAATTTGAAAGTAGGAGATTAACCCAAAGAATAGAAATTGGGTTAAGAAGTTCCCTTACCTCGTGTCTGACTTGACTCAATCGTTCTTTAACCTCCTGAATAATAAACTAGAGTTAATATATACCTTATTAAGAACCATTTTCAATTTCATTATCCTTTTTATATCACTTATTACAATGATATGAACATTATGTAATTATTTAAGTTAATAACGGTCGTTTTGTCGATCTTTGGTACTTGAGTCAACAATAAACTTCTTATAATTACAAGTTATTTATGTGGTAGAATATCCATTATCTCCAGAATTATATTAATGATTTAGATGTCATATATATCATATATATCCAGTATATACATTCATTTATAATATTACATAACATTTAGAGGTAAGAAATGAAATGCACCGTTCATGGAGACGGTAAGCCGTACGTACGCATGAACGCTACTTTCATTTATATTTCGTATTTAATGGAATGAAATCATAATGATATAAATGTATAATATAATTACAATATAATATAGTGTATAATACCATTTACTCCATCCTTTATACATCCCACATATGACATTAACAATTCAAATCACTTTGAGGGGGCAGTAGTCCGCACTTCCTAAAATGAAATTATCGCGTTTACCCATAATGGAAATAATAAAGTATGCCATAAATGAGAAATACAGAAGAATAAGTAAAACATAAACATATTATATATCATATATAAATATAGTGACATCTTAATTCCCACCTTTGAAGGAGTTATATGAGTGTTGAACAATCATCGTTTCGTGAGGCAGAAATTCGCCATCCACAGAAACCGTATGTTCATTAACCATTATATGTAGGTGTGTGTAAGTGTATCTAGAATCCTTATTATAAAAACATCTTAGTATATTGAGGATACTGGTGTTTTTACAAAAGAAATGAATAAAAAGAGTTTAGGGGGTTGGAGAAGAAAAATAAAACAAAACAACATTAGAGAAGACATTACCTCAAAATCGGGTAACTCTTTTTAATTTGGCCAAAGGATTCCTTGGGAAGCGTTCTGCCCAAAGTGAGGATTCTAGGAGTAAGGGAGGGAATTTGGGAGAGTATTTGGGCAGAGGTTGGCCGAGCAAAATGGCTTGAAAGTGTGAATGATGTGGTAGAGGTGGGGGCCTTTTATAAGAGGAGAGGAGGGGCACTTTTGGAAATCATGAAACTATTATTTTATTTTCAAAAGTGTTTCGAATTTATAAGGTCCCACATTGATATATTTTGAAGATAAGATGATAAGGCTTCGAAATATTTCCATCCAATAGTTTTTGGACAAGTGTAGGTCTTAGATATTACATTATTTTTCCATTTTATTTAAATCGTTAAATAATGAGGTCATCGTTGCATCATCATGATGTCGTAATTAAATTAATTTATTTAATATCTAAAAATTATAAAAAAAACTACTATGATGTAGGAAATCATTTTATCTTTCTAATGAATATTTATAGTCAAAATTTGGACTTGTGTAACCCCACTTAAAAACTGTTTTAGTAAAACAACTCATGTTTGTGTCAATTTAATTTTAACATTAAATAAATATATATTAATGTCATTTTCCATCCAAAGTGGCTCCATGGGGTCCCGAAGTTGACCCATGGGTTGTATTGGTCCGACATGACTCATCCAATAGGAGTAGGACAAGTGTCAAGCTCATCTCATATTATTAAAACATTATTTTTATCTTAAACTACACTAATTACCTCTAATCACGATTAAGAACTTAAAAGTTACTATTCACCAAAATTTATTTTAATCTCATTGAACCACATTTTACTTTTTAATGAAAACCATGTATGTCGGATTTTTGAAAATCAAATCACAGAAGTGGTAATATTTTATTTAAACGAAAAATTAGTTATTTAACTACCACTTAGTGGTTTCACTATTCATCAAAAATTGAAGTTTTTCAGAACAATGCCAAAATTTCACCCTAAGATATAATTGATATTACAAATTCAAAAATGATGTCTATTTTACAAAATTCCAAACATATAATTTGAATTAATTAATTTTATAATTAATTCCCGCTGTCACAACAAATAGCGTGTTTTTAAGAAACAATTTATATCAAAAGATTGGCAATTGATTATGTCCAATTTCAATGTTAAATTAATTCTAATGACCACCATTGGATAAAATGGTAAAAATATATTATAATTATACTGTAAAACCACTAAATAGTATAACTTATCACTATAAATTATTTTGATTAAAAAAGTTGTTTTAATTATTTTTCACTATTCATAAAAATTTCGAAGTTCTCAGAAAATTACAAAAAATTCAACATAGGCTAATTTCGACATTCCGAATCCAAAAATAAAGTCCATTTTGAAATATAAAATATATATAATTTCAAAAGGTAGGTATTACTATTCATAACGGCTACTTTGATTAGTCGCGGTGTTTTAGAACTCGAAGTTGCGTACAATGCAAGCTATTGCATTATTGAATGAGAAGCGTATCGTGGAAGCTCAGGGTGTTACAAATATAGCCATAATAAATGTTGGTAACTAAGAATAAATCATTTTATGTGATTAAGGTTGAAATGGAGCCTATAGACACCCATAAATCTCATTGTTTTGATAAGAAAATAATGATATGATTCAAATGAAATTTTAATAACAAAAAACATAGAGGGAAGAAGATGGGTATTAAATTCTTCCAGATATGTGGAAAGAAATATTGAGTAATTTTTTGTAAGAGTAACAGTAAATTATTTTAGGGTGGAAAAAATATCATTGGGAAATTAAATTTAAAATTATGGGAAGAAGTTATCTAATGATGTGAATCGAGAGAAAGATCCAATGAATGATCCAGCCACACTACAATTTTTAAAAGTAATTCATTTTGGTATTATGTCAACCATAGATAGAATATGAGTGTTAATGATAATGATATATGTCGATAACCTCTCAATCCCATAGACAAAGGGAAATCTGATGCAATCACTTTTGAAGATGTGGGGTATAATGATGAAGTAGTGAATAGTTTACTTACAATCCACTCTGAAAATTATAATATATTATTTGATTTTGGATATAACCACTATTTTATACCTAAAGAGTTTTATAAGGGTATCACATCATGACCCTAGTGATTAGAAGTTGAATTATAAATTTAAACTCATAATGGTATAGTGATCACATCTCAAGAATATTATTATTACCTAATTGAGGTTTTTAGGAATATTATTCTTTCTAATCATGTTATTATCCCTTTAGTTATTTTTTTATTTTTGGAATGTATCAGATTTCATTATATAGATCCCCTATTCATTACTACGGAATGGAAGTCATGTTTGATGTTTCGAACCAACCTATGTTTTTCATTTGGTATAAGAGTAATTATGAAATTCAAAAAGAAATTACATCTATTGGGTGAGTGATAATTCCTTTTAAAATTTGGTATATATATTATACGGTTGGGAAGAACCTCAAAATAGATTATGCACATATTTTATGAGATTTGGTTGATGTCTTCTGAGATGAATTTTAAAGTCTTCTAAAAAAGTTTGAAGTTGAGTTTTCAATAGTAATCATACCCAATGTTACACCTATTTCAAAGACACTATATCAAAAGGCTATGATTGAGTTGTTGTAATTGAAGAAAACAATCTAGAAGAATCTCGATACATGATTTATTTATCCAAGGGAATCACCATGTGTTGATACTATTCTTTTTTTAAGATTAAATATGGATCAATATATCCTTGCAATGATTATCATGATCTTAACAAGAACATGATCAAGAATAAGTATCATTTTCCTCGTATTGATGATTTTTTGAGAAATTATGAGGATGTAAATATTTTTACAAGATTGATATTCAATATTTATAATATCAGTTTAGGGTAAAATGTGAAGAAATACCCAAGACAACCATTCGTTTAATGTATGGTCACTATGAATTTATAGTGATTCTATTTTATCACACTAATTTCTCAATTATATTATTGGACTTAATGAATATAGTATTTATATATTACCATGATAAGTTTATAGTAGTATTTATATATCATTATATAATATAGTCCAATAGAAAGGAATAACATAAATATCACATAAGTATTGTATAACAGAAAATAAGGAAGGAGAGGCTGATTAAAAAATATACCAAGTGTGAATTTTGGCTACAAAATATTTCATTTTAGGGTCATATAATCTCAAGAGAGAGTTTATCAGTGGATCCATCAAAAATAAATGTTATTGATACTTGATCCAAACCCACCACTATGATTTAGATCCATATATTTCATGGATTATATAGATGTTATCAACACTTTTTGAAGTATTTTTCATGGACATCATATCCACTCACCATGTAAATTTGTATGGGATCCAGGTTCCTTTGCATTGAACAATGTGAAGAAAATTTCCTGAAACTGAAGATAAGGTTGTTTAATACACCAGTGATCACAAAACCCTACATTGGGATAATGTTTTTGATTTATAGTGATGCATCAAAAAATGGGATGGGATGTGTTATTGTGAAGAATTATATCGCGATATATTATGAAACATTCCAATTGAAGAACTATGAAAAAAAGTACATGAATCTTGATTTGAAGTTAGATATTATTTTTGTCATTAATGATATGGAGTCTTTATCAATATGGTGAATGGTAAGATATTTATACTAATAATAAAAACATTAAGAATATATTCACATAGAAATAGTTGAATATATGTTAAAGGAGATGGTTAAAATTGATTAAATATTATGAATTCTCAAAACAATACCACCATAATAAATAAAACAAGGTGTGTGATTCTTTGAGTGAAAATTATGATACTACCTTATCTATGATGAGGATCACAAAAATCTATTATATATTTATTTTCAAAGGACGGACCATGATTTATTGAAAAAATGGGAGAAATATTAACTAACTCCAATGACTGTTAAACTATGTATCCTTGTGATGATTAAAGATTTGATAAATGGGGATGTTGAGATAAAAAAGATGGTGAGAAATGTTCCTTATTGGAAAATGTATTGTAATGGAATGATAATTTTCATGAACTAAATATGTGTCCCATAAATTCTACTCATAAAAAGAGATCTATGGGAATAATCTCATAGCTCATCATTCTCTATTCATACTAGAAGTAAAATGATTTATAAATATATGAATGAATATTTATAGTGGGAAAACATGAAAAGAGATATTGTCTAGTCTGTATATCAATTATTGGAATGTCATAATATAAATGATATGAGATCAATGTCTAGTGGTATGTTAAAACCATCAACTATACCATAATAAAAATCTGAAAACATCACCATTGATATAATCCTAGAAATCTGAAAAATGATTTAAGGTTAAAATTCTCTTTGGGTCTATGTATATCACCTTATTAATTAAACAAACCTCATTTCAATATAAGAATAGTTATGCAGCGATAAGAATTATAGGATATATATTAAGAAAATGGTAAGGTTTCATGGAGTCCCACTTCTATTGAATATGATTTAGATATGAGGTTTACCTTGTTTTTTTAGAGAATTCTGCAATATGCTATAGATCTAATGGTAGGATTCAGTACTACCAATCATCATTAAAGAAATGGTATGTTATAGAGAACCATTAAACCCCTAGATGATATATTAATATCATTTTCTATTTAATTCAAAGGTTATTGGGTTTAACACCTTCCAATAGTTGAATTATATTATAACAATATCTGTCACATGGGATTTCACATATCTTATTATGAATCCCTCAATAGAAATAAGTAAATAATTCATACATGTTGGGATGAGGATGGAGAACAAAAACTATTGAGACATAATCTAGATGAAGATATAGTAGAGATGTTTTGAGCTATTCTTCATCACATAAAGGCATTTTAGAGTTGATAGATGTGTTATAAAAATTATCATTGGCGATATATAGAATTAAAAGTTTACGAGAATATATTATTGCGAGTTTCTACTGAAAAGAAGGTAATGATATTTTTTATGAAAGTAAAGTCGATCCCATGGTGTATTGGTCTACTCTAGTTTCTTGATTGAGTAGGGATGGTATTTTGTCACTTTCTGTTTCCAATATAGATCTATTAAGTTCATGAAGTTTTACATATTTCTATTTTGAGAAAGTACTTACCCGATCTTCTAGATGTAATAAACTTAGAGGTCATACCAATGGAGCATGATATTTCTTGTTAATAATAGCAGAAAGAAAACCTAGATCATAGAGTTAATGTTATACGAAACAATACTACTCACCTGGTTAATGATCATTAGAGGAATAAAAAATTAAAGAAATCTATATGGGATCCCGATCTTAAATGAAGTAGATATATCCTAATTTTTTATATTAAGTTGATGGAATTTTAATGGAAAAAATAATTTCAATGTGGTTATAATGTAACACCCCATGTTTATATATATATTTCTATTGAAATAAACATGATGTATTTTATTTCTTTCTTTACATGAAACCCCAAGACAAAATGAACTATGATATAGTAATCCTTTATAACATAGATGTTGGATAGGAATATATGAATACTATTAACAAAATTATGAAATATTTATATAAATATTGAGGATGGTAAAAATGTTTTTTAAGAACTTATCTGTAAGGAAATCATTTAATGATTAAAAGAACTATTTTCAATGGAATGTACTTTTCTACATGTTATGTATTTTTTTAACAAAGTATATTGATATTTATGGAAAAATAATTTCAATAAAATATATTAATAATATATATATATATAAATTATTAATAATCCATACATTATTTATTGAATGGTTATAAATAATAATAAAATCATTTAATAGTAAAAATAGTTATTTTTTATAAAATTGTTTTTATATGTAAAAATTATTTTTATCATAATAAATTAAATGATTCATTATCCATTAATGGTATTAAATAAATATATATAATATATTCAATCAAATATTTTAACATTAATTTTATAGTTTTTTCTAGTTAAGTAATGAAGTAAATTCAAATTTTTGAATAAAAATTATTTTTTAAATAATAGGTTTTCATCGGGTTTTGCGCACTTATTAAAAATGAAATTCTTCAAATTATTGAAATAGAATCTAGTAAAATAGATAAAATATTTAAAATCAAATTAAATAATATAATTTAATAGGTAGAACTTTAATTTTAGTCATAATTAATAGTAAAAATAGTAAAATTTTGTTTCCATAGTTAAGGATAAAACGAATTGTCGGGGGTTAAACTTAGAGATAAGGGTAGTAATTCTGAATAAAATTTTCTAACTGTTATTTTTTGAATATATAAAAATATATAATATCTCATTATTAAATCATTATCCATTTTTTATACTTTCTCAAGAATGCACCCTTATTTTATTGAAATCTTTTAAGTAATTCAATGTGTGTCCCTCCACTCACTTAAACAATTAAACCTATTCTAATCCATTATTCACAAAATTTAAGCACTTTATTATAGCTAATAACTATGGAAATACATTCATATATTACTTAACATCATCCTATATTTTATTTTCTTTTCTTAAGGCCAACTATTTAGAGATTAAGGTGTAAGCCAAAGGAGTTCACTTTTTTTTAAAGGTTGGGGCCGAAGACTCAATTTATTATTTAAAGCAAAGACCTCTTTAGTCTGGGTAGAGGGTGACCCATTACCTAGCCCGAAGGCCAAAGGCCAAGTGACCTGAATACAAGGCTTAAAAGCCCATTTTTTGGCCCAAAGGACCCCTCAGTGAACAGTAATGCTACAGTACTCGCGCTGCTATAGTACCTGCTCCAGTAATTGCCGCCGCTACAGTACCTACTACATTCCCTCCGCTGGTATAGTGTCGCCGCTGCTACAGTCCCATGACTGCTACAGTACCCAGAAATTCCCCCCTACCGGATTTAATCCATCATAAAACGGTGAATCAGTTATCACAAATAATGTAATATTTTATTATGATTATGGAACAACCATTTCCCACCTCTTCCCCATCAAATGGGAAATGAAGATGCTGCCCATGAATATGTGTGGATTGCCTTCTTCACACCATAATATGATTCATTTTCTAACAAAATTCTTCATAGTTGGTTATCAATATGTATTTAATGTTTATATATAATATTTATGATACAAAAATTCGTTTATATTTATAATATCTTATCCACATTCTTGAATTCTAATCCACTAGATAATGATAACATCGTTTGTGTATACATATTGGCTACCATCTCTATGAAAGGATATGATTCGTTTTTATTTTCCACTACACATGGATGATAATAAAGAAACATTTAATGAATATAAATTATATTTTTTATATAATAATGATCCTAGAAAATTAAATTATTATTAAACTTTCTTTCATTTTATCCATTGAAAAGTGGAAACATTACACTTGCATATGTACGTAATACCATCTCCACAAAGTGATGTAATTCATTTTTCATCATTGATTAATATAGTTTTTTATAAAAGTATATATAATGATTAAATATTTTAAATATTACGTGATTAATATTCTTAAGATTATGTAACCATGATCATAGTGAAAGTACCATAACTATGGAATTGAAACATAGATGAAAAATGAAATAATTTTAACCCTAAAATGATAATTTTAATAATGAATTATTATTAAATGGGTGTTGAAATGTTATGAGTGGATAATATATCATGTTATATGTGTTTAATTTTTTCTGTTATAGAATTAAAATAAATTTAAATATATTATTCATGATCATATATTTCCTAAATATCAATTTGAACTTGTGTTAAGAGTTTCCCCTCTCACTTTTATTTCTATAAGACATATAAAATATTCATCACTTTCTTATTTCATGCTCTGCATATAATTCAAATTTTATATTTCATATAATTAATCAATTTATATTAATGTAATTTAATGATTCATTTTAATTTATACATTTCTTGGGGTTTTTTATTTAAATGTTTCTAAAGTAGAAAGGGTTTAACTTTATAGTATCATTTTAATTGGGATTGTTTATGCTTAAAATTATGATGAAGAAATTATTTGATATATCTATAAAACATATTATGTATTTTATTATCAAATTTTTATTATTTTAAATTTAAATTTTCCATTAATTTTACTCTACCTATGTACATGAATGTTTTAAAGACTGTTTTTATGGAAAACAACTTTTTTTTTCTATTCACTCATGAATATTTTTCAAACATGTCCATATTTTTTAAAACATTTTAAAGAGTAATTTTAAAATTAATAAAAGTTTATTTTAAATTCATTTAAACCATTTTTACTATATATATATATATAATAATTTTAAAAGGAATATTATTTTCATTTTTTGACTATGGTGCTTTTTTACTTTTTTCCAAAAATTGGAAGGAAACATTGATTTAATGTTTCTCGCATGAACATATTTTATAAAGATCATGAATAATCTTTTAATTAAAGATTTCCTTAAATGATTCTGTGGTTGATTTCAGTTAAAATTAGTTAATTAGTATTTTCAAATTTTTTAAATTTTCAATAACTGATTTTCGAATTAAAATTGTATTTTACTCAGAAGGTTACAATGATATTATAAAGGTATTTTCATGTATGAAAAAAAATTGATGTTTATTATAATTTACTAGGGATATGATCCAATGATTCCATATTTATTATTTATCTACAGGGTATATTATTATAGTGATGAAATTTTGATAAAACCCATTTTATTTTACTTGGGTTGTGTTATAATATAATAATGAATATTTTCATGATCATGTGTGATACATATGAATGGATTATTATTTTATGATAGGTGGGTCCATTATAGACCTCCATTTATTTGGGTAGTGATTAATGTTTACTGATCTCAAGGGTTACATGGGCGGTTATCCAAAGTCTAATCAAGGGTAAATGGGGGGTGGGGTATCCCATGCCCAAAAGAGGGTACATAGGGGGTTATCCAAATCCCAAAAGAGGGTAAATGAGAGGTTATACCAATCTCAAAAGAAGTTACCAAGGATGTTATCCCAATATTAAAGTAGGTACAAGGGTTGTTAGACCATCCCTGGCATTTAAAGAATATATTGGTTGGTAGCCTTGACATAATATTTTTAGGATTATGATTATAATATACTTTATTCCATTAACTTATGATATGTTTATATACATAACTTATATTATCATAGAATATGATCTCTGATTATCTTACTAATCATGTCTTATAAAGTGGACATTTTTTATTCTATGATTCATGTTTATGATCTATGAATTGTTTTACTATGATTGTTTAATGTTAATCTAATTCCATCATACCCTTATGAATCTATTATACTCACTTATTATAATTATTTTATATCTCCCATATTTACCCTCAATGGGCATCTGATCTAACAATTTCTTTTGATTCCAATCCCTATGGTGTGAATAATGGTTCTAAGTAGGGTATGTTTGTGAAGTTTACTCTAGGAGAAGAACAATGTGGTGATGTTTAAGATCACACATGATATAAGATGATTATGTATATAGTATCTAAATATAGTAAAACTTTATTTTCATCTAGAATGTATTATTATGAAATTTATTTAATATACATATAAATGTATGGAATTTTTGGGTAACCTTATTTTTTAATATGGGTCTTAGATCTATGTATTCTTTTGGAATATGAGCCATGTAAGGGTTCCCTTTCAACCCTGTTAAAAAGTGTCTTTCATACCATAATAAAAAGGGACTTGGGACCATCTTGTTTCAATCCACATGGCCTTCAATCCAACAAATTTTAATTAGCTAGTTTTGGAGTGGGTTAACCCTTGGAGGTGGGGGGGGGGGTATATCCTTTCTGACTCAGTGGTGTGTGAGTTGTTTCCTTTTATTGTTACCCCTGAGACCTTAATAATAATTGATAATAAAAATTTAATTATTAATAATTAATAATTAAAAATAAATAAATTAATAATAATAATAACTTTGTTAATAATATTTACTAGAATTAATATTTACTTTAATATAATTTTTAATTAATAATTTTTTAATTAATATTACTCTTATAAATAATTAGTTAATTGAATTTTTTTAATTAATTTATAATACTAATATACTTATTAATGTTTAATAATGTAAATATTAATAAAAATGTAAATAAAAATAATTAATTATTATCATTATTATTATTAATCAATCATGATAATATTTTTATTAATAATTAATAAAATTAATATTTGAAAAAAATTAATAATAATAATAATGATGATATTGGTAATACTATTTTTTATTATTAATAATTTAAAAATTTAATAATAATATTGAAAGATTTATTAAATATAAAATGTTTTTATCAATTAAACATATTATGTTCCAAATAATAATATATTTTTGGCATATTTTTTATTAATGACACTATTATTCATTATTAGTATCTGTTGTTATTAATTGTTAAGAATATTTTTTGTGTACATTATTTTTGAGTTTCCATGTTTTTTTTGTTTTGGTGTTTATGAAATTTCAAGGGCATTTTATTTATTTTACACCAGAGTGGTAAAATAGTAATTTTCACTAGTAAGTTTTCCCAAAAAAATTTATGAAGGATTCATTAATCTCAAAACATGATGCGTACCTCGGGGTGTATGTTTTTAATGAATTGGAGAAGATTTTGTTTTAATAGATTTAAATAAATAAATAAACTAACTAATATAATTTGTCAACTCTCTCTCCCTTGATCATGATTTATAGACACTGATTAAGGAATAAAATATTCGAGAATTAAAGATGGAGGGGGTGGTCCCTAGTGAGGTATAATATCAAACACCATATTTCTAGTTCTAATAAACCATTTTTTGGATGTTATCTCCATGAAAATACATAATTAAACAAGTTTGGAACCTCCTAATTAGAACGGACCAGAACTAGTGATGTATCCACACTTAAAATACATGTTTCATCTAAGTCATTTCATATAAATTCATAGCTACAAAAAAGATAATAACATATATAAAAAATTAATTAGTAAGAACAACACCGATCAAAAATAGAAGAAGTAGAAAACATGAAAACTATGCGGTTCAGACTTTGGTCCTACTCCATGGGAGAATACAGTATATCTATCATTTAGGGAGAAAATGAGTTACAAAGGAACCTTTTTTTGGTAATCCTACCCAACATGAGTTACAAGGGACCCCTTCCAAATAGTTTTTAAAAAAACTCTAACAACACATCATGTGACTCCATCCATCCACAAAAACACATACGAGGAAGATCCCTCAAAGGGATGAATGGTATCTTATCTTATTTATTTCTTTACTAGCCTTTGACACCACATCCTTCATCTTATATCCACTTTTTAAAATGGAACATGGGCCAATAACCTATCCTTTTTAGCCAAACATTACAATAAATTTCCAGTGGTTTCGTTTTCACCACCTTCCAAACATCATCCACAATAATCATATTTCTTCGAGACAAAAGAGTGAGTTCTAATGCCTGAAATGATCCCACTAAATAACATTGCACAATTTTAAAAACACCAAGAGTAAACCTTATATAACCTTTTGGGGAAATACTTACGTATCCATCATTATTACCAAGAACCCTTACATAACATCTGAAGAAACCATTAATTATTTTGAATGGAAACCCTCACATAAGCCCTTTGCATAATTTTACTTTCTCCTCATCAATAAATAGTAACATACAACATCCTATTAATTTTTTACTTTTGTGTTTCATCAGAAAATCCCCTTCTATCAATATCACTTTATCCTCCAAAATGTTTTTCTCCCCATGTGCATGTGTCTAGATATCCCACCTTTATAATTTTCACACATTAACACAATTTCCTCTACAACTTCTCTCATTCTATTAAAAACTCTAATAAAAATATGAAAATCCATGGTAAAGGGGAACCTAAATCCATTTGTCTCCATAATGTATAATTAAAAAACATAACTTTAAGAGATCCAAATAGTTTACAACAAAATATTTTACACCAAAAACAAATAACTTCCTACATAAGAATTATATTCACAAGGTAATCCTAGAAATATATCAGTCAAAGACCATTCCCAAGACATTCATCGAATTCCAGTGTGTATTTTTTAATGTTGTGACATCCATTCTATATACCCTTGTAGTTTCTCCTTAATTCACCACTATTATTGTACTCATCCATGATACTCATAAAGGAAAAACCTCCTTCATCCTGCAAACATTGAATATACATTCTTCTCCTATGAAATATTCTTAACGCCTCTATGGAATTTACCCAAATAACATAGTCATTATCTCTATATAAATATGTTTAAATCCTTGTTTTATGACTATGATATTTCATTGATCATCCTAGAAAAGGGTGAATCTCAAAACACAATGGATAAAATTACTTTAATACTATTAACCTCCCAAGAGAATCGATAATAATATGCCTTCCTGACCACCCATTCCCAGTGAGATCCTCAACCTGTTATGCAGACTCAAAAATATATAACCACAAAATATCGCACCTCTTTCTTTTTAAATTTATCAAGCATAGAATAGAGGGTGCCAAACCCATAATTTCCCACTTTTTAGGAAAGATAACCTCACATGTGGGTGACTTTATAAGGCACTCCATGGTAAAAATTTTCCTACTACATTTACACACATTTCAAAAGTTGGTTTACTCGATCATTGCTTATAAACATGATAATTTACTATTTGAGAGGTTGCATAGAGATGTGACTAAGGTAAAACATATAATGAGATGTCTCAGAGAATCCAATAGGAAATTCTTGAGTTTATGGGTTTAGTAAAATCATGTGAAGTTGTTTCCTTCATGAAGTCTGTTCCATGAGTGTTTGCTTTCAAGCCAAGGATACAGTTCCTCTTCTGTTCCCTACATATACTCATAGCCACCTCATGAGAACTCTCCCTCTATTTTATAACATAAATTACCTTTCTATTCACATCACTTATGTGGAATATTCTATTTCATGTGCCATCCTTAAAGACTTGTCCTCCCAATGAGGTCGCCACATTGTTTACCACTAGGTTGGCCTACATACCACCTAGACCTATCTCTTTTATGATAATGCCAAGTGATCCATCCTTTTTCTGAATCCTACTAGGTTGGTCCACCCTCTGATTTCTTACATACTTTAAGGCCCATCCATTAATTAAATATGTGGATTATTTCCCCCTCTAAAAATCAACCAGATAGAATGGCGTCTCCCATGTGTGCCTACTATACTGACCATCCCCGAGTGGGATATATAAACCCATCATCCTTATAATGACTCGGTGAAAAGTATTTGATCATCATATGTACCTTTTATTCCAAGTAACCCTAGAAAGTTATTTGATGATACCTCTACAGAATCCTCCATATGTCAATGGCCTTTTTATTATGGGCATTCATGCATCCTATTTCAATTATTTATTCAATTTATAAAATTTTGTAAAGGATTTATCAACTCATATTGGTAGAAACCATGGGGTAATCAAAATTGTATATACCCATCATAATGATGTTTTTTATTGTAAGGGCACTATAGTGGTCTGTATTATCCCAAAATGATCGTTTTGGATCTTGATTAAAATGAATGACCAATTTTTATTGAAATGGGCCTCCTCCTCTGTGTAAAATGCAATCATAGACTCACAGAGGGAAACCATACATTATTACACTCAATGTCCCTTCCTCCATCATTGGGAAACACTAATGTGTAATCCCAAATTTATCCTCATGAGTCCTAGTCCTCAATAAACCATCCTCTTGGGAACATATTCCCTATGATTTATATTCCTTTAAAGGGCCATATTCCAAAGGAATCATATGTTAGGGAAGTCTTTTATGTTAAAGCATTGATCAATAATCTATTAACACATCTCTCATAACATAGATATAACAGTCTCACAATGTATATTGCACAAAAGTTTCCTTACCAGAAAACATAAAACTATATGGTATGTGTTGTACTCTTGGATACCTAGAGTGGGGAGGGGTGAATAAAGGATTCATAATATATTTTTAAAAAAATTATATTTTCTAAACATTGGTAGGAAATTGTTGAACATGTCTAATTCTATTTCACATTCCACAAATAAACAAATCCAACAATAAAACAGAACCTATCAATTTTTACCTTGTTCACTAGTAAGGGGTAGACTAAGAAGAATATACTAAAAAAATGTCATTCATACCAGAATAAACTAATATTAACTATAATTCATAGATTAAAATTAATCAGTCATGGAAACTCTATTTTGGGTGCACTAACTTTACATCGAATTCAAGGAAAACATACTATCTCCCTTATATTAGCACTAGAGACTCCTCCTCACACACTACATTAGATGAATCCTTTCTCTCTTTAACATCTTGAAAGTAACCTCTAGACAGTCAACCATTTATTAATTTATTTTCATCCTGAGATCTAGTGTATGATTCTCCAATTCTCTCTTTAATCTCCAAAATTACCACCCAAAAAATCATGTGAGAAAAATATTATTAGATATTTCGTCTGTGTATTTACCGTGCAACCCATTGTTCACCACTGAACAGAAATGAAAAAAATACTATGTACAATTCTACCCAACACACTAACTTTGTGAACTTACTCTATGAACTTTCCATCACACATCTCTTACTTCCTATACAGACTCCCTTTATGATGCTGATCGACCACCTACTTACCACACATTGTCTATTTGGTAACATTTTCACACACTATTCATCTTATTAATTTCTTCTTATGTTTTCATCTACACATAATGATGTGATCGATGGTGTATTTATAGTAAATTAACTATAAATATCTTTTTAATCATGAATATTATAATTCATCTCTTCTCTAAACCTACATGAATCAACTTTGTGGTATTCATACCTCATGAACCATCGTTGTGAACTATTCACTACACCGACCACTCAATATCACCACCTTCTAACCATGTGCCCCATTTTTTATCATAAACTCCATACACGTACCCTCCTTTTATAACCCTAAAAACATTCATCCTCTTTATAACAACTGTATCCATCCATCATCCACATTCTTCTTCATAAAACTATTACAATGCGCATACTATTCTATTTCATAAGTGCAATGTTGTCAAAGATCCTCCAACCCATTCTATAGACTAGATATGCAAGTTAGGTACCACCTACATGATTTTAGAACCTACTACATGATCAACATAACTACCATATGAGATCCCTTTATTTTTTATTTAATATTTCATTCAACTTATGAGAAACCATAAAATTCCCATGAGATTTCACATGAAACAATAATGCTAAGATTATGAAATAATGAAATATAAAAAGTCTTATAGGATTACCTCTTCAGAAAACTATCCCCCATTGAGTTCAAACTATTTTATTAACCTATAAAGGATTGATCAAAAACACAACATGACCTCAATCACTGGATCATATCACAATGGTTCCAAAATTCTCCCCCTTAAGGTTTATTGGGAATCCAATTCTAAACTACTCTCCTCACACATGCACGAAACCATATAGAAAGTATTATAGAAACTATTACATTTCTATAAACAATTTTTAGAAGTTATATATATACATATATAAGATTATATAAAGATATGATTACATGCCTCAAGATAGTTCTGATTCCAAAACTCCACCATCTTCTTCACATTCAACAACTCTATGGAAAAACTATATTTCCCTATAGATCATATCTCCACAAAACTTTTACATAATAAAAACCCTAGATAAAAGAGTGGTATAATAATGAAAACCACATGATGTTCACTTGAATGCAACTGAATTTTCTCCCCATTTGACAAAAAACCCAAGGTGATGGAGAAACTTCTAATCATAAACAAATATGTTCAACAATATATATAAATAAGTTAAGGGAATTATCTAAACCATCTCAAACTAAGGGCGAAGGTTGAAAAATATTTTTCAGCTAAATTTTATAAATTTTTTGTATATCTAATGTATTAGTAATGATGTATTTCACATTTTAATTAGTTCTATCATGTTTAATTGTGAACATTAAATAATCCACCTTATCATCAATGAAGTGATAAATGATCTCAATATGATTGAGAGAATAGTGTTGTACTAATATTTTGAAGAGATTAATTTAACTATTGTTGTCACAAAATATCATTATAGACTGTTATAAATATTCACCAATAACAACCAACCAATTATTAATATAGAAAATTTGGATAAATTCCTTGGTTATTGAGATAGATTTTGCTTCTACTATGCTTAGAAATATTATCTCTTATTTTTACCCAACCATACAAAAAATTTATTACCAATAACAAATAAACCTCTACTCATGAATTTTCAATCCAATACTTCACTATTCTAGTTAGTATCAAAAAATACAAACAATTCATGATCTATACATGCATCACTTTGCAATCCAAAATTGAGAGTACCTTAAATATACATCATGTCTTTTTCACTTTTGTGAGATTATATTCATTTGTATTAATCTAGAAATGAGTTGTTAAAAATGTTGAAAAGTATATATTAATTCATATTGTAGTAAAGTACATTATTATTCCAATTATCCGCCTATAAAAGGTGGGATCCACAAATTTCTCATCCTCATTTTTCCCTAGCATTGTTTCAACCACAATTGGTGTAGACATTAGTTTGGAATCATGCATGGTGAATATAATCATTATATCTATTTAATAAATTTCATGAGATATGAATGTGTATTCCACCATTTTTATCACCTGTATCACCAAAAATTATATGATTTCACTAATAATAGACATGTCAAAAATTTAACTCATCAGATTAGAATCTTCTTCCATATAATTTGGTTTACTTACACCAAATAAGACATCACCCATATATATAATCCCCTTTAATGGTTTTTATTTATATTATTTTACGTAATTATTATTGTTAATGATATGAATTTTAAAATATAGTTTCACCATTTATGAGTAAAGATGAGAATTCTATTCTCTTGGTGCCTATTTTATATCATGTAAATATATGTTTAATTCACACACTTTGGTTTCATTATTATCCATCAAGAATATCACTTGTTGTTCAATATAAAATTACTCCTCAAGAACACCATTAAAGAATGAAATTTTTATATAGATATGTTATATGATATAGTGTCTTTGAGTTTTCATAGAAAAATTCAGTTGTATTGACTAATATTGATTTAATATTGAAAATATTTTCTTTTACACCAATCCATTAAATCGGTCCATTTAATTTACAATGTATACATGTATCATGTTGAATTGGACTACTTATCTCGTCGAATTTATTTTTGAAGATCCACTTTGTTTAGGTCACATTTTCATGTTTAGGATTATTAGTAGGTTTAATATATATATTTTTATACATCATATCTAGTTCTTTATTCATATCTCAAATATATGATTCATCATTTACTATATAATTAAATGAATTTAGTTCCAACATTGATAGTAATGCAGCTTCCTCAATATTCCGCATTCTATTTTTACTGTGTGGGAGTAATTTTGAATCCAATTATATTGGATGGATTAATTCTATTATAAAATATCTCTTATGGGGAATAGGATAATATAATTTGTAAATCACAAACTTTTTGGACTCTACTTGACTATATTCATCATTTACATTTATTTTTAAAACCAAAGGATTTATATCAGCTTTTACCTATTCATAATACATGTATTCTATGGTTTAACTCCTCAAACTCTTATAATTTTTTTCCATAATGAATTTAACATCATTATACTCCATAATTTTATTTAACATCATGTTAATACACTTATATACCTTATTCTTTGTCGATTATCCTAGAAATCCTCCTTTATTAGATGCATCACTATACATTCCCCAATAGCCTTATTTATTTATCTGGTAACACTTTCATTTGAATAACTAAAACTGTTTCTTGGTTTTTTTTCCTTCCATATAACATTATATAGTTTCCATTCTTCCTCTGGGTTAAGAACCACCATGTTTTATGTGTACACAACAAATTTAGTTGCTTCCTTCCAATAGTGATATGAGAAATCACATTCAATGTGCATCATCTTGGATATATTATTCGACTCCTGATTCTACTATTAAAAAACTCCATTTGGATTTATATTTATTTTCCTTGAGACCTCATGTTATGTTCCTTTTTAGGATATATTTTAGATTCAATGTGTATGTATCCTCTTCCATTATCTGATCGTAAAATATTGATGGAATTACTAGTTTCGTTTTCCACTCCACAAAGATATATCTTATTGAATCCCATGGAATCTATAATTCAATGAATAATCATGTAATAGTATCCTTGGATACATCCTATAAAATTAGAAGGATATAAAAAAGATAGAATGGCCCCTATGAAAGGATGACATGCACAAATTGAGAAATGGTCCAAATTTTTTAAAAAATCTTGGAATAGTCGATTGTGTTGTAGTTTTTAATATCAAGAATGATATATCTCTCCCCATATGTGTAATATATATTCAATAAATGACACATGTCACTTTAGAATTGATCTTGAAAATTCAATGCTCTTTTTTTCTTCAGTCGATTGGGATTTCATACCATCTTTCCTTATATACAAGCATCCCTTTTCTTCTCTTGATATTGCTTCAATTTTGTAATGTCTATCACATATTTATGTTTAAATAAATTATCCATGAGCTGTGGGTGTATGTGGTCGATCCTCCAATTTCACAAATTATTCTCTTATTAAAATATATAGAGGCATGTTTTTTCATTACCATCAACCTGGTACATATTATTCTTCTTTATTCATCCAATTATAAAAGGGTTCCTAAATTTTCCATTGATAAAGAACCCTTTTGGTTTAATGTGAATTAAAATATTGAATAAAAGAGTTCATTGATGCTCAAGTGATTATGTCACAAGCCATTGAAAAAATCAATTTAGTCTTTATTAACACATCTCCTTTTACAAATGTATTTCCACTTTAATATTTAAAGCTCTGTTGTTTCCTAAACACAATATTATATAAAATATTCTATTTAAATTTTTCATTAGATTCAAATTTCCAATAATGTGAGATGAGTAACCACAATCCATAATCCAGTTGAAATTTCTCTTTTCAACCATAATAGAATTCTTTATCAGGCTGCCCTTTATTCATTTATTCTTCTCCTTATATGAGTGGTTAAGTCAAGTCATAGGATTTACACTAATATTTATCATCAAAAGTGAACTTATTTTCATATTAATATTCTTTTGTCTAATATAGAGAATATATTTCTCAGTTTAATACTTTATAATTCTCCAACATTCTATTTCCTCTTACTCCCATTTTGGTAACAACCATTTTTATCTTTTCATAATCAACAACTTTATGGTCAAAATTTAAAGATTAAAAATAGTATACATAGAATAAATTTCATTATTACAGTGAAGGATATAGTCCTATTCATCTGTTTGAACTTTTAGTTGTTTCCCCATTCAAATATAATATCCCCCTACATCGTAGGACATTGTGTGACCAAGTAAGAAACCAAACTCAAATTTTATAAGGGTAAATATAATTTTCCATAAATTCTTCCAAAAGTCCTCAACCATGGTAAATTATCAGGACTTTTATTCGTTAATACTAGTGGATTTAGGTTTATTTCCAACCCTCTAATTTTCTTTGATCATATTTTTCTTTGTGTAAAAAAATAATATTTTAGTTTTTATAGAAAAATCACTAACCTTATGGTTCCCTTTGTTATTATACATTTCTATAACTATTTTTGAAGTCTCATTAGTATACCTAATTATAATTTTAACCATGATTTTATGCCTTTATTCACTAAATATTTTCTCAAAAAATTATGATTCATTCTTAACACTTTCAATAAATTATCTATCTAATAACCTCCTAAAATTTATCTTCTTCTATGAGTCTCTTGATTTCATTTCTAATGTAATTTTTTTTTCACAGAGTAATAACTACCTTTTACTTGGATTCTATCTATTAATTTTCTCATTTAGATATTCATTAAAGTCATAGATCACCATAGTATATTATTCAATTATTAGATTGAAATTAAAAATTTCTATCACAACCTACCCCCCTAGGGCCCATTCCGTGACTACCCCAATCTTACTTTCCATAATACAGTGGTTGAAAACAAACACTGGAAAGGAATAATCCCAAAAGGGAAGGCATTTCCTTTAAACCTGTATACACACAGACTAGGTACAGACTGCATTAAAGTAAAACAAAAAGAAAAAAGGGAAGGTATAACCACTACTAAAAACCACCACTTAGAGTAAAAGTAAGTACTTAATGTAAAGGGGCCAGTATACAAGCCCAAATGAAAATAAATTACAACAAAAGGAAAAAATACACTCTGAAGGTTGTCCACCTAGGATCCTACCCGAAGGGTAGATACAACTTGTCGTCTTTCGTCACTACCACTCACCACGTCTTTCAATCAACTATGAGCACCATATAGTCCTATCTATTTGAGTCCCAATCAAGCTGTCCATCATCTTCACATGAAACAACAATGTCTGGGTGAAGCATGTGTAGTGTTGAGTATAACAATACTAAGTAGGGACCCAGAGACCCCCAAAAGTCTCCCAGAATTCCACAAAGGAAAAACCACAAATCATGATCTCAATCACAAATCACAAATTATAATATAGTTCACACCAGGTGTATAAATTATAGAACATGAATAATGATGATTATTTGTAAAGCTAAATCATATTATTCCGTTGAGAAGTTCCACTACTGAACCACGATGAAGTCGTTCTATTAACGATCCACACATGGTCTTATGTCATCGATCCACATAGGGTCATAAGTGACTATTCCACATAGGGTCATATGTCATCAATCCACATAGGGTCATTAGTCGTCGATCCACACAGGGTCCTAAGTTGTCAATCTACACAGGGTCGTAAGTCATCGATCCACATAGGGTCGTAAGTGATCGATCCACACATGGTCATAAGTTCTCGATCCATAGAGGGTCGTAAGTCTTCAATCCACACAGAGTCATAAGTCACTGATACATGATGGGATACTCTAAGGCTGGTCCTCTTTGGGTCACACTATTGCTGATCCACACAGGGTCGCTCTGCTGCCCATCCACAAAGGGTCGCTCTTCACTTGAAAGCTAGCCATAGGATTCCCGCACTTGGTGCACTTGAGTTTAGTATATTCTTCTCCTGAATCCATTTGTTATACAAAAACTTCCACTAAGTCGAACTAATAAGTAACTTGAAGAACCTTTATGTCATAAGGGTTCCAACGCAATAGATGACACATCAATTGGATGCCCAGTCTGTAAGTTATAGTCATTTTAGTACCGAGGGCCTAGTTGGATTCAGATCTGATCCAACCCAAACATACTACAAATTATTCCAAAACCGAAGTGGAGTATCTCAAAAGGACCCTCTTTTCTCAAGGGTCCCAACACCTCTGACGGTGAATCAATCAGACATCTAGTTTTTGAGATAGGCATGATTTAGTGTAACAGGACCAGTCAGGTCCAGCCCGACTCGTGGGTCCGACATGGTTCGCGGGTTCGGCCTAGTGGGTGGGTCCAGCCCAACTCGTGGGTCTGACCTTAGTGGAAACCCAGCCTGCATGTAGGATGGTTCTCTTGGATGGCAGTGCCAGCGAGGTGCCCCCTGGTCTTCTGAAACATCTGGTTGGATCCGTCCGTTACGCTCCATCCAAGCGGCCTGAGCGGGCCGCTCATCTCCCCGCGTGGTGTGTTGACACCTTGCTGTTCCACCTACTGCATCCCAGATAGTCTCAACTCATGCTACCGTGGTACCAGTGGGCGCCATCATCCCCAAGTGGCCGGCTTGGCCGGCCGCTGCCGCCACGTCGACAGGTGCTTCCGCAGGCCACCAGAGATGCTCCTATGGTCCGTTTCCTTTCTTGTCTGTGCCTATAGGCCTCTCATGTTTCCACCTTCACTATGTGGCCCCCGAAATCAAATTTTTGATATGTTCATTGATCTGAATCAAATAACTCACCAAGAAATAGTTTGGCAGAGGGTCTGGGCCTTGTTTGGTTTTGCCCGTGCCCTCTGCGTTAGCGTTATAACATGGGAAAAACATTCAACTCAAGATAATGATTAAACCAAATCAATTTCCCGAAAAAACCACCCATAATAATGAATGAATCTCGGATCAACCCATTTTTCAGTTGATCTGTGTTCTTCGTATTATTCATGAATGGGGAAGATAAATCTTTCAAACGCTTGAACAATTAAAGCCCCTATATTGAACTCGTCAGAAAATGCTACAGATGAGGGAGATGAATATGTGTTCGAAGGTGTTTGGTGGCATTTGGTGATCACTGATTGAATCCTCAATGAAGTCTTTCATTCCTCCTTCATTGTTGGAGAGAAAATTCATCAGCGTTTTTTCATAGGTTTCTCTCATGGTATCACAATTCCCATGCCAATGGTTTGATTAAATAAAAGAATCCACACCATGTTGCGTTCATTAATATGATTTATTAATGAACTGAAATTAATGAATCACTTATCCTATGAACTTTGCGATTACATATCCCAAGGGTAGTGTTATTAAACGTCTCTTATTTAATGTCCTTCATCACACTGCAGTCTCTCCACCTGCTTCTCAACAGCTGTAGAAGAAATAAAAT
The DNA here is from genome assembly GCA_963277665.1 of Viscum album. NCBI lineage: Eukaryota > Viridiplantae > Streptophyta > Magnoliopsida > Santalales > Viscaceae > Viscum > Viscum album. The sequence goes on along the minus strand of OY728143.1, from coordinate 1,701,766,576 downwards.
AACTCATATAGTTATTTTATTTTTATTTTTTCTGAAAATTCCAAAAATTAACTTTTTCGTCCGACCCTTTCTAGTCAAAGTTAAGATTTTCCTAAGTGATCCTGGAACTACGAATCCAATGGTGCCCTCATAATTTCAATTCGAGAACTGGTTCAAAAGATAAAAATTCTCGCCCGCACATTTACTAAACATACTATAAACAAAGTTCAAAATTATGTTTCAGGATCTACGATCCTTGGAATCACGTACAATCTTGTAATAGATCCATATAATTAAAAAGAAAATTATACAGAAATTTTCAGGTCTTTACATTTTCTCACCTTAGGGATTTATGTCCCCAAAATCCACAATAAAAGCTAAGAAAACAAATGGGGGTACTGAGCATGAATCTGAGCCTCTCGCTCCCACGTGCCCTCCTGGAGGTTTGTGTGCTGCCACTAAATGTGCACCAAAGGAATCGACCATCCATGAAGGACCCACTCTTATCGATCCTCTATCTCCATAAATATATCTGTGAAATTTTCCCCATCTTTAATGTTAATCTCACCCAAATCGATGATGTGCGATGGATCATGCATGTATTTCCTCAGCTGTGATACATGGAAAACATTATGCAACCGATGAATCTATTGGTGATGATTTAGGCGGTACACCACATTACCAACTCTGCTAAGAATTTGGAAAGGTCTGATGAACCTCATAGATAGATTTTCACCCATTCCAAACCTCCACAAAACTCGTCAAGGTGAGACCCGTAAGAAGACATGGTCTCCCTCCTCAAACTCTAAGGGTCTCTGTCTCCTGTCAGCATAACATTTCTACCAACTCTGTGCAGTCTTCATCCACTCCTGGAAGACCTGAACCTTCTCAGTGGTATCTCGTACCAACTCTGGAACCATAAGTGCTGACTCCTCTGGGTCTCTCTAGCATAGAGGTGATCTGCATGGTCACCCATAAAAGGCCTCAAATGGTGCCATGCCGATGGTGGAGTGATAACTATTATTGAATGCAAACTCCACCAAGGGAATTTGATCCTCCCAACTATGAACAAAATCAAGGATGCAAGCTGAAGCTTGTCCTCAAGCCTCTGTATGGTCCGCTCCTTCTGACCATCTGTTTGAGGATTAAAGGCTTTGCTCAAGCATAGTTGAGTCCCAAAAGCCTCCAATAATCCCTTCCATAACCAAGATTTGAAATGAGAGTCACGATTTGAGATGATCTTCGATGGAACGCTGTGAAGTCGTACTATCTTCTGTATGTAGAGGCATCACAAGCCCTATACTAATCCCTGCTCTCAGATCAGTGGAAAATGGGCCGACTTGGTGAGTTGGTCAACAATCACTCAGATAGAGTCATGGCCCCTGGACATGCATGGTAACCCAGTCACAATGTCCATAGAGGAACCATACCACTTACATTCTGATACCTCTAGTGGCTGATTCATTCCGGCTGGAACCTTGTTCTTGGGCTTCACTTGTTGACAAGTGAGGCATCATGAAATGAGCTCTACCACTGCCTTATTCATCCCTGGCCACTAGTACTGATGCCAGAGGTCTTGAAACATCTTCACCACCCCAGAATGTACCTATAAAGGGTATGTGTGGAACTCCCTCATCTCCTACTCTGATATCATCACTAGTACCATGGTGCGTCCTCTAAAAATGATGATGTGCTCCCCACCTTCAGAAAATCCTTCCGGAGCCCGTCCTAAGGATATCTGAGCACGCCGGGTCTCGCAGTCAACGTCCCCAAGCTATGCATCCCTGACTCACTAAAGGAGTGGTGGAGTGACTATCATAGAATGAAGGTAAGATTATCCATCACTATCCATGAAGGATAACTGCAACACAGATAGCTGCTCTATCGCCTCACTCAGCAACTATAAACAAGACCTCCTGCTGAGTGCATCTACGACCACGTTACCCTTCCCAAGAGTGTAGACTATCTCAAAGTCATAGTCCTGGAGGAACTCCATCCATCACCGCAATATCAGGTTTAGGTCCTTATGTGATAAGATATATCTGAGACTCTTGTGATCAAATTAGATAGTAAACCGTTCACCCATCAAGTAGTGCTGCCACATCTTCAAGGAAAATTCCATTTGCTGCTAGCTACAGGTCATGGGTAGAGTATTTCTTCCCATTATGTCTCAACTTTCATGAGATTTAGGTGATCACCACTCACTCCTACATCAGAACAAATCCTAGTCCGATCCCTGGAGCATTGTTGTAGACTAAATACACAAAAAAATCTATTGGTAGCCTCAATATTGGGGTACTCATTAGTCTCCAACATAGCTCTGGGAAACTTTGTTGGAATATGTCTATCCATAAGAGAGGCTTCCTCTTATTTGTCAAAGCTGAAAAGGGTGCTGTTACTCTAGAAAAGTTAGGTATGAATCTCCGGTAGAACCCAACCAATCCTAGGAAACTCTGCACCTCGATCACACTCTTGGGTGGCTCCCAAGAAAGCACTGTCTCTATCTTTGCTGGATCCACTGCAACTCCAACATCCAAGATAACATTTCCAAGAAAGTGGACCTACCATATCTAGAATTAGAACTTAGAGAGCTTACCATAAAGCTGGTGATCTTAGAGTGTATCCGGAACTTCCTGTAGATGAGTGGCATGCTCCTCCTCCGACGTTGAGTACAACAAGATGCCCTAAATGAATACCATCACAAAGTGATTGAGGTAAAGATGTAAGATCCTATTCATGATTCCCATGAACACTGCTAGGGTATTGGTCACACCTAAATGCATCACCAAGAACTCATTTTTTCCATATCTTTATATGAAGGATGTCTTCGGTACATCCTCACCACATACCCTGAGCTAATGATAGCTTGATCTGAGGCCTATCTTTGAAAACCACAGAGCACCCATCATACGATCAAAGAGATAAGAAATCCTTGATAGGGTATACTTGTTCTTCACGGACACCTGTATCAGGTGAGGATAGTCCATAAAAAGCCTCAAACTATGATATTCCTTCTTGAAAAATAGAATCAGGGCTGCCCATGGAGAAACACTGATCCTTATGAACTTCTTCGCTTGCAAGTCATCTAGCTGTACCCTCAACTCACAAAGCTTAGCGGGAGCCATATGATATGATGGTATTGATATTGGTGTCCTCCTAGTTTATAGGTCGATGTAGAAGTCTACCTCTCTATGAGAAGGTATTCCAGGAAAATCATTATTAAAGACATCATCATACTAGTCCACCACTAAAGGATAGACCAGAATCCTCTTGTCAACTGTTCTGAGGGTAAGACTAGACAACTGATGAGTGATCGGCTGCACCCTCCTCTGAGAAATTCCATCCTGAGCTAAAAAGGTTCTCTTCTCACCGATGAAGGAAAACCTGGTCTCATCCTCATGGAAACACCACAATTTACACTTAAAATAGTTGATCTGAGAATGGACCGTGGATAACCAGTCCATACCCAAGATGACATTGTAAGGTCGTGACACTACTACTAAGAGATCCTAGAAGAAGACCTCACATCCTAGAGTAAGCTCAAATTGCCAACACCAGTGTGTAGTCATTGAATTCTCTCCTGTAGAAGTCTCTAATCATAAGGATTGATCCAACAACTCCATCGGAATATCCGATCTACGAGCAAGAGCTGTGACAATAAAATAGTGATTGGAACCTGTGTCTATATGAATTGAATCTAGGGTGGAGTAGACATAGATCATACCTCAAATAATCTCTAGAGCACCATGTTCATAGACATATACTACCTAAAGCTGAGATCATCCCTATCCACCCATTCCCTGAGGTCGGGGTGGACTGCCTGGGGGTGGTTGTGGTAGTAACTCAAATCGCCTCCCACTGCTAGCTACATGAAGAGCTCCTCTTCCACGTCTGCTGCCTTTTAAACCTCCCCATTTGAATCTTTGCCTCTACCTTGGTGGTCCCTCTACCGTCTGGTAATTGTCAGTGCGGCGGGTTGGGAAGTGCGACCCTTGTGACCCTACCCACCACACGAGTAGCACAATTTTCTTCTCTGCTGACGTCCTCTGTCCCATGAACTCTGCACCTCCAACCCTACATACTAGGATCATCCACCAGATGGTCTAGCCTACTTGGGCCTCTGTTTCATCCACTTACTACCTTCTATAGATGACTCGTCTACGTGTCTTCTGGTGGTGTCTCTCATTATCGGTGCCTGTTCAACTAGAAAGCTCTCCAATAGAAGTGCTTGTTCTATAAATACAACCTACATTTGTATGTTTAGTGATATCATAGATTCTATAATCTCCCATCAGAGACCCTGCTGAAAGGTCCGGTCCCTAATGAAAGGGTCCCATACCATGTTGGTGGAGTAGTGGGAGTGGTTAGTGAATCTCATTGAGTACTGAGATACTATCAGGATGTCCTGGAGTAAGTGCAGGAGCTCTTGAATACACATAGAATGTAGATTAACTGGAATGAACTCCACCTTGAAGAGGCACTCGAAGTCCAACTAGGTGAGGGTCACCTCATCATGCAACTAAAGCGTCATGCTCCATCATCTTCCTGCTATGCCCTAGAAGATACTAGCAGCTAGGATCACCATCTTGTATACTGGTTTCCCAACTAGGTGGAAAACTCTATCCATAGCCTCCAACCAGTCCTCATCTATCTACATATCCGTCTCGCCTCAAAACCTCAGAGGCCTCTGTCACTGGAACTCATGCAGTGCGCTAATCCATCATGCACTATCTGCTGGTGGGGCTGGTGGAAACTGCTTCCCTATAGGTGTTGGTGCTACTGGCACACCACTCGAAAGTTCTATCCCTATAAGAGTGCCCTACACTAATGCCTCATCACTCGGTGGGTCATCATCGTGATCTCTCACCGGAATCCTGGCTGGCTATCTACACGATGACATCCTGTAAGAAACAGGTGCACCATGGTCAATAAGTAATACCAGGTGAGCTGACTCAAAAAAGATCAAAAAATTTTCAAAACACATGAAAACAATGTTTTCATGTATCAGGTTGGAAATCAGAACACAGATTATTGGTGTATGGATACATATGCCTCCATACCAATAATGGACTCCCTGAACTGTAGTATGAACTCAAGACACTTAACACTACTGGTCCATTGAAAACACAGACTCTTAGCTATTCTGGTAGAACCAACAACCCTTTGATACCACTTTGTCATGACATGTCCCCCGAGGCCCATGCTGCGACTACCTTAAGCTCGCATTCCCTAGGCTAGGGGTTGGGGACTTGCACAAGAAATGCATAACCCCAAAAGGGAAGGCATTTCCTTCAATCCTATACACACCTAGACTAGGTACACACTGCATACAATTAAAACACAGTAAAATAAGGGAAGGTATAACGACTAATAAAAACCACCAATGAGATTAAAAGTAAGTACTAAATGTAAAAGGTCTAGTATAAAAGCCCAACTGGAAAGAAAGTACAACAAAAAGGAAAAAACGTGCTCTGGAGGTCATCCACTGAGGATCCGACCTGAAGGGTAGATACAAATCATCTTCTACCATCACTGCCACTCACCACATCTATCAATCACCTTTGAGAACCATCTAGCCCTGGCTCCTCGAGTCCCAGTCAAGCTGTCTGTCATCTACACAAGACACACCAAGGTGCAGGCGAAGCCCGTGTAGGGTGAGTATAACAATAATCAGTAGGGTCCCCGAGACCCCCGAAGGTCTCACAGAATTCCACAAAGGAAAAACCACAAAGAATGATCTCAATAAAATATAAAAAAGTAAAAGATAGCTCACACTAGTTGTATAACTTAAGGAACATGAATAATGATGATTAGTCATAAACCTAAATCATCTTATTTCATTGAAAAGTTCCACTGCTGAACCACGATGAAGTCATTCTATTGCCGATCCACACAGGGTCGTATGTCACCGATCTACACAGGGTCGTAAGTTGCCAATCAACATACAGTGGTAAGTAGTAGATCCACACAGGGTCGTAAGGCGTCGATCCACACATGGTCGTAATTCTTCGATTCACACAGGGTCGTAATTCGTCGATCCACACAGGGACTTAAGTCCTCAATCCACACAGGGTCGTAATTTGTCGATCCACACAGGTTTTTAAGTCACTGATCCACGATGGGCCGCTCTAAGGATGGTCCTCGTCAGGTCATGATACTGGTGATCCACACAAGGTTTCTCTGATGATGATCCATAAAGGGTCGCTCTTCACTTGACAACCAGCCACAGGATTCCCGCACTTGGTGCACTAGGGTTCCATAGATTCTTCTCCTCAATCCATCAGTCTTACCTCAACTACCACGAAGTCCCATGAAGAAGTAACCCTAAGAACCGCCATGTCATAAGGGTTCCAACGCAACATACATCACGTGAATCGAACGCCCGGTATGTAAGTTTTAAGCATTTTAGTACCAAGGGACCGGTTAGATTCAGGACTGATCTAACCTGTCTATAATCTAACATTCTCAAAACTAAAATTAGAGTATCTCAAAAGGAATGTCTCATCACAAGGGTAGCAACACCACTGACGATGCGTTAATCAGACACCTGTTTTGTGAGATACGCCTGATTTAGTGTAACGGGACCGGTCAGGTCCGGTTGGGGTCCGGCCAGACCGGGCCATTGGGTCCACGAGTCCAGCCTAACTTGCAGGTCAGACCTAGTTCACAGCTTTGGCCTGGCGGGTGGGTCTATCCCAGCTGGTGGGTCTAGCTCGACTAGCGGGTCCGGCTCGGTCGACGGTTCCGGTCCGCCTGGAAACCTATTTCACATGTGGGTTGGTTATCCCAGATGGCGGCACCAGCAGGGTGCCTCCCAGTCTTTCGAAATAGACAGCTAGAGCTGTCCGTTATGCTCCATCCGAGTGGCCCAAGCGGGCTGCGCATCTCTCAACATGTTGCATCGACGCAGCATCGTTCCACCCACTGTGGCCTATCTGGTCATGGCTCATGCAGCCACGGTGCCTGCGGGCACCGTCGTCCCCACATGGACAATTGTTGGCACCACCATGCTAGCAGTGCCATGCTGACTGGTGCTTTAGTGGTCCACTAGAGATTCTCTGGTAGTCCATTTCCTTTCCTATATGCACCTACGGGCCTCCCGGGTCTCTGCCTTCACTGCGTGGCCCTTGAAATCACATTGCTGATACATTTGTTGATTCTCCTTGAAGAACGCACCAAGAAAATGTTTGGTGGAGTTTTTGGGCCTTCTTCGGTTTGGCCTGTGCCCTCTGCGTTAGCGTTATAACATGGGAAGGAAACATTCAACTCAAGATAATGATTAACCCAAATAAATTTCCTTCAATAACCACCTGTAAGAATGATTGAATCGCAGATCAACCCATTAATCAGTTGATCAACATTCTTCATATTATTCAAGAATGGGGAAGAAAAATCCTTTAAATGCATAAATAATTAAACACCCTTCCTTGAACTCTTCATAAATTACAGTGGATGAGGGAGAAGAATCCTCATTCGATGGTGTTTGTAGCATTCGTTGATACCAGATCGAATTCTCAATATCATTGTTTGTTCCTCATTCTTTGTTGGTGCAGAAAGTCGTCGGTGTTTCATCAGAGGTTTGTCTTGTAGTTTCACAATTCAAATACCAATGGTTTGATTAAATAAAATAATCCACACCATGTTGCATTCATTAATATGATTTATTAATGAACCGTAATTAATGAATCTTTAATCCTACAAACATCACAGTTACACATCCCAAGAGACGTGTCATTAAATGTCTCTTATTTAATGTTCATCATCACACTGCAATCCCTCCATCCTCCACTCAATGTTTGTAGAAGGAATAAAACAACCCATTTAGTTATTTTATTATTTTTTTTCCTGAAATGTCAATAAAATTAATGTTTTCATCCAACACTTTCCGGTCGATAATAAGCTTCACATAAGAGAATACTGGCGCTGTGAATCCAACGGTGCCCTCATAATTTTAATCTGAGAACCGGTTTAGAAGATAAAAATTTCTGCCCATACGTTTACTGAATGTACCTTAAAAATGGTTCAAAATTCCGTTCTAGGCTCTCTGAGCATCGGAATATCATTCCATAAATTTTTGAAGTCTCGTAATAGTTTTATATAATTAAAAAAAATTTATAAAAATTTGTTTGTGTATTTAATACTTATTATGAATTTATTTGACTGGAGAACTGATTATCTAACTCTTATTATAACCAGTCAATATCTACTTCGATTTGATCCACTTATTTATATGATTCATTTAATAGTATATTAATATTTCCATCTTAACTACTGAAAAAAAACCTTATTAACAAGATTTAGAATATTGGTTATAGCCCCTAAAACCATAGGTATAGGCTATACCCATTATGTTAGGAACTGTGGCATTGGGATTAATTGGTATAGCTATGAGATGTTTCCACAGTTTAAAAATTCTATTTCTACGGTTATAAACCATGGAAATAGGTGTATGGGGAATAGTACACTGTGTCAATAGTCCTATACCCATGGTTCTAAAATTGTGGCTATAGGATTTAAAAAAATTCCCACTGTCGAATTCGAACCCTTAACCACCTCTATAGAAACCCAACACCTAACCACTACACCACTTATGATTATTGGTATAAATATTTATATTTACTTATATATATATTTCTAAACCATGGATGTAGGTTGAAAACTGTGGCAATAGGTTTTCACGTGGGATTTTTTTTCCACGCTTGATTTTTTCCCATGTATTTAAGCATGAAATATATAGCCATGTTTTACAAAAACTTCGGCAATAGGGATGCCCTATACCCATGATTCTTGGAGAATCATGGGTATATGTTTTGAACCAAAACCAATACCCATAGTTTTGGAAAAAATGTGGGTATAAGTCTTGAACAAGACCCTATACCGAAAATATTTTAAAAACCATAAGTATATGTCAAAAAAACTATATCCATGGTTTTTGGAAATCCATGGGTATAAGTGTGAACTATACCCATGTTTTTTTATAAAACCATGGTTATAGACTTGTTTTACAGTAGTGTTTCTTTCTTATAAGATCAATTTCTATGATATTTCCCTCATGATCAACCTTGAGATCAACTAAAACTTTTGGTTAATTGTCTTAATCCTTTTTATGTTCTACATTTTCAATTGTTTACATTACAGATTCCTTAATATCAAACTTATAATCCTTTTCCACTTTCTCTTGGAAGTCACCTTCAACATTTTCTATATTGATAACAACAATGTTTTTATGAAATTTATTTCCTGAAGAGTTGTCTAGATTGAATTTATCTCTTAAAGGGAAATGTCTATAATTCTTCTTTATAATATCATCATTCCTTTGTTCATTATTGAATTTTCTTGGAAATATTGTTGTAATGTTCCCAACATTACCCCATAGAAATCAAGTTGTGGGTAGCTACTTTCAAACCTACCGTTTCCCTTTAAGAATTCTCTATAATTTATAATCAACATCTTCTTCATCTTAACTATATTTAGTAATGTCATTGTTTTCCATTTATTCAAAATCAATGTCATTATTTCAATGAATATATTTTTCTTCAGGATTTACTCATATTTCATAGGCCTTAAATATTCTTTTCAAGTCAAAAATACACAACTTGGTCAATTATATTTTTTCAATAGTTAAAACATTCAGATTATACCTCGGCGGTAGACATGGCTAGAATTTATTTACCATAATTATATCAATAATTTATTTTCCAAGTCCATGAATTGCTAAAAAAACATCAGTGATTTGTTGAATAAAATATCATCATTTTCATCAGGATATATTTTAATGTCATAAAAGTTGTTTCACAACACTTGTATATTAGATTCAATAAACTGACAATCACATTTATAAATTTTTAAAAACATTTCACACATTTTCTTGAAAATATTGCATCTCAACACCCTCAATTATACATTATATGATATGTCTCTAGTTAGAGTATTTTGATATTTTTTATCTGGATCAATAATTTTTCTATCATTTTTGGTCATACGAAGCCATACCACATCACTGAAATTAATCACATGAACGGTGGTAGATAGAACATCTACTTATATAGATTAAACATACAATCTCATATTTTTGGTTCAATATTACAGTCAATTCCATTGAAAAAAATAATTCCTTTTACATTAACTAAATTATACATACTAAGAATCAAATTTCATATTAAATTCATAAAGCATGAGACTCAGATACACTTGTTTTGTTATAATATTCCAAAAGAGGGTGGGGGGGGGAATCAGTGTGTTAAATTTTTTATTTTATTTGAAATAGATATTATCTCCCTGTTGGTAGGAACTCATAAAACCTGTCTAATTGAACTGAACATTCACTAAACACATGAATATGGTAATAAAATTAACCACATTAATTTTTTACATGGTTCACCACTATGGGATTGTATAAGGTATAGATTACATTGATGTTTCAGTAATATATGAATCTACTAATATTGGATACATTTTTTAGATTACAAATTTTCATTCATGTTTGCTCCTTTAGAGGGTAATTTCCTTTATAATAAATTTAGAGATAGTTAATTTCCTCACTTAGATCACCTATACTATCACCTCCTTTATCACTATATTATATGAGTTATTATTTAGTTTTATAACATAAAATTCAGCTCAGAATAATGAAAAATTTATTCTCTGATTTTCATCATGATAAAATTTGTATTATAATCCAATGCACCTTTCGATCACCAGAATACACATCAGAAAAAGTTTCTTGAGAAAAAATTGCTTCACACTGTCTTATCTATAATTATTACATGACCCACTATTCAAGATCCAATAAAAAATAAAAAATCCATCATTAAAATCTCACATGTTCATTTTCTCCTTGTATATTCTTTTTCATTTCACACAGTTCCTCTGCAAAATTACTTTTTGAATCTCTATGACCTCATATCTTCAATGAACTAACTACACTATATTATTTTCTTATATTGGTTAATCTCATTTTTTTAATATTTTTCTATAAAACTAATGATGTGATAGATGTAGTATTTATAGTAAAATACATCTAAAAAACTTTCAAATAATATAAATTATAATTCATCCCCTCGCTAAACATATATGAATAAACCACATCGTCTTCATTCATTATGTTCCATCCTAAAAAACATAGACATCACACATTCCACTTAGTAACAATGTATTCCGACCATGTTCCATATTCATGATCATGAACTACCTGTGTCCCATCCTTCATGAACACTACAAACAATACACCTATTTTTCATGAGCGTATCAATCCATTACCTATTTTTTCCATTGTGGACCACTTGAAAACACTTCCTACATGGTTTTCAAAGATAACATATTTTCACCAATCCTCCTACATGATCCCAATACCTTTTATGTGAGTTCCATACAAACTATATGATATATGTACATATTATGTCATCCATTAACCTACCACATGAGATCTATTTCTTTTCTTTGAAATTTCATTTTAACTTCACTAAAACCTAAAAACCCTATCTAGAGTTAACACCAATTTTTTTTAAACACTAGGAAATTTTTCCATTTTAAAAACTCTTTTAATCACCCCTCTTATATTAACAATATGTATTTATGATGAAACCCCTAGATAAACCCATAATGGATTGAAAAAAATATCAACACACCATCAATTTCCAGCTCAAATCACCATGGTTCCAACATTATGGTCCAGTCACATGAACTTAAATTTTTCAACTCTAATTATATTATATTTAATTCTTGTTTATAAAATATATATACTATTTAGAAATGAAGTTAAAAAAACTTCACTAAAATCCATATCCATCTTCATAAGGTAATATTAATTATGAAATCACTTAGGTACTCTCACCTAGATATAACCCTTGTGAGTCTATATGTCCTTGCTCATTATGATATATTTACACTGTCCAAATCAATTGTGTACCTCATAGAGACATATTCCTTTTGAATCCAACATCTCTATTAGAAAATACTAATTTTGATGCCAACCAGAAAGGACTTCCTATTGGTATGTCCCACACCAACTACTATCATGCACCTATAATCCAACACTGAATGATGTTAAACTACTTGAATGTTATCATGGATACATAATAGTAAAAGGGAAAATGATCATAATTGTTACATGACATTAAAATGTAATATGTGTAAAAATAAGTTGCACCAAATTACATGGGTTCTAATTAATTAGTCACATCACTTTCATTAGTTAATTTGACAATTAACTAATCACATCAACTACATTAATTAATTAAACAATTAATTAATAACTTCAATTATATTAGTCAATTCAACAATTAACTAATCAAAACACTTTCATTAATAATTCAACAATTAATTTATCACATAAATCCCCTTAATTAATTCCCCAAATAATTAAGTTTTTCAATCCCATTAATTAATTCATCAACTGATTAATGAATATCCTCAAACCCAATATCGTATAATTAATTTAAAAATTAATTATTCAAATCAACAATATCAATATCTCATAATTAATTCTATAATTAATTGTCTAAAATTTAAAATATCATTGCCTCATAATTAATTCATCAATTAATTATCTAATTATAAAAATTCAATATCAAAAAAATATTAATTTATTAATTCATCAAATAATTAATACAATAATTCAATTTCACCATCACAACAAATATCATTAATTAATTAACCAATTAAATAATCTAACTCATTCAATTTCACCATCACAATAAACTCATTAATTAATCTAACTCATTCAATTTCACCATCACAATAGTTTTTATTAATTAATTCACTAATTAATTAATCTAACTCATTCAATTTAACCATTACAATATTCTATATTAATCAATTCTCTAATTAATTAACCCCTTTGATGAATTCAACAATTAAACAATCACATAACCCCATTTAATTAATCAATCAATTAACTAATACATTTATTTAATTCAACAATTAAATAATCACATAACTCTCATTAATTAATCTATTAATTAATTAATACATTTATTTAATTCAACAATTTAAAAAAGTTCATAACTCTCATTAATCAATCAATTTATTTAATTCAAAATTTAAATAATCACATAACTCTTATGAATTAATTCATCGATTAATTAATTAAAACCCATAATCACAAAAAACCACATAATTATTTCATCAATTAATTATTCCAACTTAATCAAATCAATGACACCAATCAATTCCTCAATTAATTTTTATATATTAATCAATTAAATATCCCTAATTACTTCATCAATTAATTTTTCTATCTCCACTAATTTTATAATCATAACAATCTATGATAATTAATTATATAATTGATTATCCCTATTCAAAAAATTCAATGTAAAAATAATTAATCCATCAACAAATTATTTAATTTAAAAAATATCTATTTATCCATAATTAATTAAACAATTAATTATCCAAATCAAAATTTAATAATCTCATAATTAATTTACCAATTAATTATTCATAATCTAAAACCCAATATCACAATTTCACATTTCCATTAATTAATTAATTCACCAAATTAATTAATTTAATAAAAAAACAAAATTTCTAAAAATATAATAGAAATTATAAAATTATATGCACATAATTGTATTCAAGACTATGAGATTTAAATTTTAGACAACCTACCTCAAGAATGGCGATGAACGTATGCCAAAGGGAATCCCTAATTTAAAGCAAATCCATCAAGATTGAAATGAAGAACACAATCTTGATCTGAAACCCAAATCCACAGCTAAAAGAAATAAGATCTCTTAAATCTAGATCTAAATTAAAAAATCGTAGATATAGATTCAATAATTCTAGATATAGATCCAATAATCGCAAATTCGGATTAAAAAAATATAGATCTTGATCTTGCATTCCTAGATCTAGATTCAATAAATCAAGATCTAGATACTATAGCAGATAAACATATTTATTTTATCTAGGAATAGGTCTAGAAGGTAAAGATAGATCTAAATGAGAAGAACACCCATACCCAAGAGGTGCATGAATGGTATTCGATCAAAGACGGTGGTGTGTGGAGGGGTTTCAGCTTAAGGCAAGATCTCTGGATAGGATATTTTGTCCATAGAGGAGGTGAGCGGGGATTATATAGAAAAGAATAGATGGTTTGAAGTACTTTTAGTGGAGGAGATGCGAGTCTAGAGGTTTATGTGTCGTTGGAGTCATGACATTAATATATTGGGCATTAGAATTACATGATGTGAATTCCCATTTCACATTGTGTAAAATCCATGATTTAATTCATGATTTATCCAAGAAAACTTTCCAAAAACCCATTTAAAAACTTTCATACAAAATTACATGTGGTGTAATTTAATTTCCTAGCTTGTTAATATGTGGTGAAAGACAGTTACATGGGGTGTAATATTCTTTCATGACATGTCGACACATGGAGAAAATTACTTTCATGACATGTTGACTTGTGGTGAAAAATAGTTACAGGGGGTGTAAATTTTCAATATTGTGAATTAATAAAAGCCGTGAATTAAATTAACAATGTCTTCCCAAAACAATTCATGTCATGATTTGGGTCCATAACATGTATTTTATTTGCATCCAGAACTCCCAACTTAATACTGCTGCATCCCTGGAAAAGGTAGTATATTATAGAAACCCATTCCATTCTGATAAAATCATCAATTAATAGAAAAAATATGTCCTACAATAAATACATCTTAGTAAAATATGTCCACACACATAAATATTTACCAACTCAAGTAGTTATGTTGACCTTTACTCTTTTTCCTTATATGTCTTTCGAATGATCTTACCCTATTGAAAAGCATCACATATATAAGTATGATCATGTGATAGCCTAAGGAGGTCATGAGAAGCATCATATTTTACCAGATATTCTAATAACATTTGGATCAATTGACTGAGGAATTTATTCCATAACTTTTTTTCTTCTTCCTTGGATAAAATTCAGATATATTCTTCTCCACATACAAAATAGTGATTCCCTTTCGTATGATTTCCTTGTAAAACAACTAAACCATCGTTTTCTTTGATGAAAACAATTTCTTGGAAAATCTTATGGCATGTATCGAGTCATAAAATTGACTGAAACTTAGTAAGTTGTGAATGAGACCTTCAATGGACAAAACATCTGCACATCTCATATCTTTCCCCCCCAAACAATTCTTTTCCAGTGACAATAATTTTCATGACTTCATCATTACCAAATTTTATGATAACTTATTTATCATACCTAATTACAATCATAGGATTCTTATTTTCTGTCATATGTGAGGTATATCCACTATCAATGATCCATATTCCAGTGTGATCTGATGCTTTAAAACCAATCTCTACAACGACTTCTTGTCCATCTATATTATTTTTTATCCATTTTCTCGACTTTATACCTAGTATGGATTGATAATGTTAATCTTTTTCAGAATATGATGTACCTACTTCATCTTGTAGAGCTGAAAATCTATTTTTCATTTTCAGCTCATTTTATGATACATTTAGCTGCTTATTATTACCATATTCAGTCTGTCTCGACACATTCCCCTATATCTGTTGATGTAAAATATATTTCCATGTGTTTGATTCCTCCACACCTGAAATAGTGACCATTAAATGATGCTTTTGAATATTGAGTTCTATATAGATGCCTCTATTGGCCTTGTTACCTTCGATACCTCTTGGTTATGGAACATACATTTTGTGAGTGTCCCATCTTTTCACAACAATAGCATCTAATGTGGGGTGAATTCTTGTGTGTCACTAATGTACCATTGATTATCCCTTATGTTCTATGAATAGTATGATTCTACTTTTTACCAAAATCTATCTTCAATCTCAGAGTGGGTATTTGTGGTCTAACTTCAATATTTACTACTTTTTATTTTTGATCGTGCCCCATTCCAGCCTTATCATTTGGTTTTGACTATTGCTTCTATTCTTCTAGACCACTATGCTCCACTTCTATCTTTTCTTTTGCACTTATGATCTTCTTTCCCATTTTAATTTTGAGATTCAACAATTTTTTTTGATCATTAACACTTCATTATATACTGATGACTTCCTATCAAAGTTCTTTGATACAATTGATCTTATATTTTCCAGTGCTAGTCAAACTATTGATTTCCTTTTTCTGTTCTTCAATTTTGAGCTTTTACTCAAAAACCTTTTTTGAGATCTCTGGCATTAAAGACTTTATTTTTTCAATTTCTTCATATAGATCAGACTTCTCTTCTTCCTACTGATGTATATAATGTTTTTCATCATGAACCACTTTGTTGGGTTTCACTATTTTAGCTCTCCAAACATATATTTCATCAAGATCAGCTTCTAATTTGACATAAAGTTCAAATCTTCCTTCAAAATATCCTTCGTCATTTTCACTTTCTTATCTTGTTATTGAATTTAAGAAAACTTCCATCATATAATCTGTTTCATGATCCTTATTGTCCTCAATTTATTCTACCTCAGATTCTTTTTAACTTTCATCTTCTCTTGAAAGAAGATTCTTCTTTTTGAAAAAAGTTCACTTAAATTTTTAATTGCCCTTCACATAGGGTGATGATTTCTTCATAGTAATTTCAACTTCATCCCCTTTATCTTTCTGAAACTTCTTATGGAACCTTGATACAAGATGTACAACCTTACCAAATTGAGATAATTAAAGAAGGTGTTTCCCATTGAAATTTATTTTTTCTATTTGAATATTTGTGGAAAGGAATTACATCACTTCATCCATCTCTTCATCTTTCAGTCCATATTCAATTGTGAGATTCTTCCTGGCCTTGAATACCACTTCTTTAGACTTCCCCTTTTCCACAACATCATTATATTAATTTCTCATTTAATATCCTACAAGATTAATATGTAAGTTATCTATTATCACCTCCTTTATATCTTTATCATCCAATACATAAACTTTTGGATTGAACTGGCATGGATGTTTTCTCAAGATATACTTAAAATTATTTATATCTTCAATAATTTCACTAAGACCATGCATGTCTTTCACAACAACATTTACCCTATCAAAGAATGTATCAACAAAACTCATTAGGGTATATTCTGATATCCTCATACATTTTCCATATAACCTTTATATTTTCTTATCTAACTTTTGAGTTTCCCTAAAAAATAATCAACAACCTTTCCCACATAGTATGTGATGACTTAAATGACATCACCTTCATATAAATTGACTTTTATAGGGGTCCCTTAAAGAATTGATCCTTTTTGAATCAACATCCAATTCCCTTCTTTCAGCTTCTGATAATTCACCACTATTGATATTGGTTGATATTATATGAATAGCTACTGAAAATACATCCATTACTAATAATTATAAGTAGTGCTGCATCTGATTATTCCATAATTGAAAATTGCTTCCATCGAAGTTCAACACCACTTTCTGATTTACATCCACCATTTCTTCTATTGAGAGATAAGAAATGACATTAAACCTTTATCTCTGATACCAATTCATAGGTCCAAAAGGTTAAATACCTTAATATAGGGGTTAATTAGGGAATTATAGATTAAAACTTACGCCCCTTTGGATCTGGTTTAATCATAAAAAAACTCTTCTCTCCTTCTCCCTCAGTAATGTATGAACAGAAATGAAATCATATACGGGACACAACAATTTTACTTGGTTCACTATCACCAGTCTATGTCCAAGGATATACAATGATGATGTGCCGATGTACCAAATCCATTTAGGCTCACTGCCAAAATACAACATTCAAGATAGATCAATTCTATGCCCATGATCAATTCCTTGACATGGTTTATGGACACCTTACTAATTTACAAAGGGAAACTCCCTAAGTCTTTTTCTCTAGCTCAATACCAATGGAAAAGATCACCTTATTCCTCTTCCTTTTCTTATTGCTCTTAGAAGGGATTCCCCCATAGTTTATGGGCATATAGGTCCTTTCATTATCTCTAATGAATGCATCCTTCACTATATGTAGAAGCTCTATTGAAGTTACACTTTCATCCAACTGATGAATACCACTTTATGATAGTTTACTGGGAAATCCATTTTTATACCTTTCTCGATGATCTCCACCATCACAAAGCTCCACTCTTTTGTGAAGCTCAAATAGCCTTCATGAAGCAACCACCTTTCATGAAGCTCTCTTATTTTAAAAATCTCAACCAGCCTTTGTAAAGTTCACAAATTTTGGTCAGATTTTTATAAATTTTGGGAACTCCAACACTTTCTAGATGCTCAAAGTTTGTTGGTTGGAATTCATAGCGTTCACCAACCACCGTTATTCCTGATCACTTTCACGAGAACCACCTTTACAAACCACCTTTGTGAAATTAGATACTAGGGATTTTTGTTAAGTCTTACTCACATTATGAAGGGGATAGAGTCCTATTTATATGAATTCCCACTGATTCCATAAGAATCCATTTATTTCATCACCATTTTGCGTTTCTCCCTTATTTCATTCGTGATGCTACCCATCTCTCGAAGCTCTAGGAAAATTCATTATTTGTGATTCTCATCATAATCAGAAAGATCACCTTAAAAACCATTATACCTTCATGAAACACCCTTCACAAATCCCATTATTCATGAACCCCTTTTCTTTCCCATATTTCTAGAAGACCTTCAAGGATATCCAATTTTTTGTGATTCTATCCAAACTCGAAATTTTAGACCCCAAAAATTTGGAAAACCTTGGGAAACTACGTCACCTTGTGTAAAAACATTTCTGTACCATTTTCAGAAAATCCATTACTTTATCATGGATCTTTGTAAACATATCTTATCAAAAATTCCTCTTGAACCCCGTAAAAGATCATAGAAACCTACTTTGTCAATAAATACAATATATCCAAAAATACCTCAATGTTACGTTGAGGGATTTTTCTAAACAACAACCCTTATTTTTATTCCTTATGTTTGGTTCTTTATGTGGCATACATATTCATGAACATATTGTGATGGGTGTTCCCCGATAGTTCTTCTATGCATTGGGTAATATTTAGTCTCATGGGACATCATGTTTGGATAGGGAGTAAACATAATTCCTATATGGTACCTTTTCCACCATGTGATATAGTCTGAGAAGTTATCCATGACTCATGTTTATGCAATGTTTTTATGTTTCAACCACATTCTTATATCTCCATGATTATATGATCATGTGTTCTATATGTTATGATTCCATATGTTTATTCCTGTTCCATGTATCTTTATTTCACCATGTTATACTTCTAACACATGTTCCATTCTTTATTCCTATATTAATTCTCATACTAGGTTTTTTGTTCATCCCTCTATTCATGTATTCCCTAGGCTACCGATGCAGATGTAAGATCTCAAAGGATATTAGAAGCCCATTATATTGACAAAATAAAATATGTTTTTATTTTGGTATCATTATTTCTAATTATGTAGCTAATATTCTATAGACACTAGAATGTATGATCCATGGTTTATATTTGATGGATAATTATGCTTAAAATACTGTGATAATATGTGTAAAAGGTTATGGTCCCTATAGTTGGTATTTGAGAATGATCTAGTTAATCTAGGAGATTACAACTATAAACCATGATTAAGAACCCTAGGGATAATTATGTGACCATGGATAACCCAAATTTAAATTTAGGGAATCACAAGTTTGGATATACTTTTCATTTACAATTTTATCCTTATATGTTCAAAGATTCATATTTATATTCTAACTAGCTAGGTATTCAAGCCCCCATAATTATTTTTTTTATTTTTCAATGTTAATGGTGGGAAATAGGATAACCCATTCCAACAATCAATGTAATTATTTACCTATTGAAATTAAAAATATGATTGGAACATGAGATCAAAACACCATGAAAGTACTTTCTCAACTGGATCACGTTATGAATAATAAATTGAATCATGTAGAATTCACTCCTCTTAAAAAAGAGAAAGTTGTGGTCAAATAATTTATGAGAAACATTCGTCTTATATGTAGTGGATATTTTGATCCCATAACCACATGAAAATGGATTAAATCCATTGAGAAAATATTCTCAATCCTCAAGTGCTCAAAATAAGTGATATTCATTCTTACAGTATATCATTTTGATGGGGAAGCTGATTCGTGGTGGAAATTGATCAAGAACACAATGTTTTATTTGAAATAGATTCCATGGAATGGTAATAATTCAATAAAATATTATTTAATAAATATTTTCCCTACACACATTATCTTAATATGGAAAGGGAGTTCCTTAGACAAAAGAAAAAGGAAGATGAGTCTATCGCAGTGTACCAGGAAAAAATTACAATACTTTCACGATACAGCTCTAGATTTTTCATGAACACTGAAAGCAAGGAGGATTTATTTTTTAGTGGACTAAATATGAGACTATGAAAATCATTGGTGATTCAAGACTTGGAAAACTATGAGAAGATATTATGTTGTTCCCTTACAGATGAAATGGAGATCCGAGACTCTGAGTGGTCTCATGGGACCATAGATAAAAAGTAGAAAATGGATATTAATATAGGAGGATGAATGGATAAATTCGGTGATAGAAATCAAACCCCACATCTTATGTGTCAAAATTTTGGGAAGAAGCATCCTGTAAACTGCTTAAGGGGAACCAATAAATGTGTAAAATGTGGAAGACATGGTCATTAGGATAGTTTTTTCCGAATGATATAAATAAGGCCACTAATGTGGAAGAAGAAAGTATGGTTCAGAACCACACTCATCCTATAGTTAATTATTTCAACTACATGGAACATGGTTATTATGTGATACAATTACCTTAGTGAAGGGTTGTTATAGGAAATAAATATCAACCTCCAAGGAATCAAGGAAGGGAATATACTATCATTACTACTGAGGTGGAGCTCAAAAATGATATAGTAAAAGGTATACTAGTTATTAATTAAAGAAAAGAAAATGTAATATTTGATTCTGCTTCTATCCATTCTTTCATATCATTCATGTTTAGTAGAACAATTCAAACACAACCTCAAAATATAAAGCTTGAGTTATTTGTGATAACAAAGAACTATGAAATTAATGCATCTAAAGTATATAAAACCTCCCCAGTGAATTATTGTAGACTAAAACTCCTTGAAATTATTGTATTATTTCCTTTAGTGGAGTTTGATGACATATTGGGCATGTATTATCTATATTTATATAAAGACAACATTAACTATTGAGAAATGGAGATCAGTCTCCACATCCTGAGGTATCCTTCAATTTTTGCACCAATGTAATGAGAAGGATTAATCTACTTTAGAATAATCATATAAATTGTGGATATAATTTCCTTATGAAAAATCATATCTAGCTTAAATGATTGAATTAAAGGAGAAAATCATGCTTGAATACATTTCCCTTGTGAGGAACTACACCAATGTGTTCCCTAAATAATCTCACTATCTTCCTCCTAACCGATAGGTTGTGTTCTCAATTGAACTTATTCCTAGATCTCTACCTATATAAAATAATCCTTAAATAATAGAAACCATTGAGTTAGAAGAAACTATGAAGCAGTTACAAGAGATTTAGGAAAAGGGTTTCATATGCCTGAGTGATTCATTGTGGGGTGCACCAATCCTATTCATCAAGAAGAATGATGGATTGATGAACCTCTCTATTGATTATAATGAGTTCAAAAAAAAAACAAGAAATAAAAAACATCCTCTACCATGGATAGATTAATTTTTCTATCAACTATGTGGGGCCAAGTATTTCTCTAAGGTGGAACTTCAGTCACGATATCACAAATTAAAGGTGAATAAAGGAGATATTCCTAAGATGATATTTTGAATAAGTATGGACACTATTAGTTCATATTTATTCCCTTAGGTCTCATGAATGATCCATAAATTTTCATAGACTTAATTATTAGATTCTTTAGAGATTACCTCAACAATTTTTTGGTAGTCTTTATCGAAGATATTATGATATACTCCAAGAGAATGGGGAAACATGATGAGCATTTGAATACTATTATAATGAATTTGTGAAGGGAGAAACTGTATGAAAAGTATAGTTAAAGTGTGATTTGGATGGGGAAAGTATAATTTTTGGGGCATGTTACCACCAAAAATGGATATATGTGGAGCCTTCTAAAATAAAGTCAATTGGGAAGTGGTGTAGACCAGTGTTTGTAATGAAGATCTTTAGTTTCATCAGTCTAACTAGGTATTAGCATTGATTTGTGAAGAACTTATCATGATTTTCAAACCCACTAACCAAGATGACTATGAATGGAGTAAAGTTTTTATAGACTACTTAATGTGAATACATATTCAAATAGTTGAAAAAGAGGCTTATCACTACACTAGTTCTCACACAACTAATAAGTGGAGAATGTTTTGTAATATAAAGTGATGCATCAAATAAAGTATTTGGTTGTGTACTAATGAATAATGATCAATTTATATCATAAACCTTAGAGAAGTTGAAGATACATGAACATAACTACCTGATGAATGATCTATATCCAGAACCTGTGATTTTCCCCTTAAAAATCTAGTAGCACTACCTATATAGTGGGAAGTGTGACATATATGATGATAAAATAACCTAAAGTATATATTTAGACAAATGGAACTCAACATGCATTAATGGGGATGGTTATAAATAATCAAGGACTATGATTTAATTATTCTCAATAATTCTAGGAGTGAATACAAGGTAGATGATGATCTTATAAGAAAGTAACATACTACTCTATCCATGATGATGACTGAGAATGACCCTATATTAATGGAAAAGCAAAGGATGCACCTATAAATCATAATAACAGGGAATAAATCCAACGTCAACCAAATTATTACCCACCCATCTATCTAAGAGAAGATCATGGATGGAAAAAAAGGATGATATGGAGCTATAAAATAAGGTGAAAATGGTAAAGGAAGGGAAGCTACATGAGTTCTACATTGATGATGATGGCGTGATTCAGTTTGAAACTAGGATTTGTGTGATTTAGTCACCTGATATAAAGAAGGATCTACCAGTTAATGCACACGAATCATCCTTCCCTTTCCATCTTGAAAGTACTAAGATGTATTGTGATATTTGAGAACAGTTCAGGTGGGACAATATGAAATAGAAGATTATGGGGTATATCTCAAGGTGATTGGTATGATAGAAAGTTAAAATAGAGTATCAAAGGTCTAATGAGATGATTAAGTAATTTTCTATAACCACATGTAAATAAGATAATTTCACTATGTACATTTTCATTGGTCTCCCAAAAAAATCCAAAGTAAATAATGCGATATGGGTTGTGGTTGATTGAATCACCATGAATACC
This sequence comes from Viscum album, assembly GCA_963277665.1. Lineage (NCBI taxonomy): Eukaryota > Viridiplantae > Streptophyta > Magnoliopsida > Santalales > Viscaceae > Viscum > Viscum album. Next base: position 1,701,743,341 of record OY728143.1, on the reverse strand, counting down.
CACTTCATTACTTTTTGGGAAGATATATCACTTAAAAAACTTTCCAAGTTATATGTGAAGGAAGTGGTGATGCCACATGGGTACTACTTTGGATCATATCAGATCACGATCCAAGATTCAATTATAAATTTTAGGGAATTATTCATCATACTTTAAGTACTGAATTAAATTTCATCATAGACTATCACCCCCAAACTGATGGCCAATCTGAAAGGATTATAAATATTCTTGAGGACATGCTGAGAGACTGCTCAATTGAATTTAAAGGTGGATGGGATCATCATATCCTATTGGATGAGTTCTCAAACAAAAAAATTTTCCACTTCATTATTCATATACTTCCATATGAAGCATTATATGTGAAGCGATGTAGAACTCTAACATGTTTGGATGATGTTGGCGAACAAGAGTCACTTAAACCTGATATTGTGAAAGAGATGATGTATAATGTTCCATCCCTACAATAACATATCAAATATTATCGGAGTCTAAAAAATATCTACACTGACAACCATCGAAGGGATTTGGAGTTCTATGTCAGAGACAAATTCTTCCTTCGAATATAACCATAGAAGAGAGTCATGCAGTTTGGGAAGAATGGTAATCTTAGCCCAAGGTACACTGGAACCTTTGAGACATTGATCTCATAGGATCAGTGGTCTATTATCTTGAACATACACAAAATATGGATCAAGTTCATGTCATGTTCCATGTATCACTCCTGAGTATGTATATACCTGACCCCTCACATGTACTGAATCCATATGTGGTACAACTAGAGAATGGCCTTTTATATGAAGAGAATCTGGTAAAGATCTTGGAAAGTAGAGACACCGTCTTATGCATCAAGAAGACTCATATTCTCAATGTTTTGTGGAGGAATAATATGTATGAATAGACAACATAAAAACTAGAGTAATCAACAAAGGAGAAGTACCCTCACCTATTTTCAAATAATAATGTAAAATAAACTTTTGAGGGTCAAATTTTGATAAGGGGGGATGACTAAAAAAACCCAGAATTATATCAATGAAATTTACCTTCTTATAATTATTTTATATTGTATAAAACACATATATCACAAAAAGAACCTAATAAAAACATCATTCTCATAAATTAAGAATGAAATAAGTGGTATTCTTATAAATTTAGGAAGCTATACTGATTGAATAGTAACCTGACCATTGAAATTGTAATATGAAAATTAAGAATATAAATTCAGCCAAAATAATACAAATATCAACTATAAATAAATAAATAAAATTTAGGTATCTTATAAATTAAAATATTATATAATTATATCATAGCATAAGTAAATAAATTTTTTAAAAATGATAAATTAAGTGTTGGTATTTTTGTAAAAATTAAATGTTTTTTTAATTTTTTTTAATTAATATAATGTTTTAAACGAAACTTTCTTTTCATAAAATAGATTCATAAATTATTATTATTTTTTCTTATGATTATAATATAATTTTACGAGACCTTAATTAATTTTTCAAGGTTTCATAAAATTTGTTATAATAATAAAATTAGTATTTTTTGAATAAATGATAATTTTAATCAAAAATTATATATCTCATATTTAGAAAATTATTTTCAAAAAATTGAGCCCATTTTTGAAATTTAAAAATTAAAAAATGGTTAGGGTGAATTTTTTGGAATTTTCTAAAATAGTTGATTTTTTGGTGAATAGGGAAATATGGTAATTTACGGTATTTAACATTTTAAGCGAACTACATGAATTTTTGACTCATGTATATTTGATAAACCAATTAGTTAGAACTCACATCCACTATTTAATGTACTTATTCACAAGAATAAGCACTATTGATAGTCTTGAGAAAAAATAATAAACAAATGAATAAAATAATCAAAAACACCCCTCTCATCCCCTAAAAATACCACCCTCACCACCACTTCTCCTCACACATTTTATACCTTGTATATTGATATTATTCTTCCCAATTCCTCTCTAAATCAACTTATACACATCCTAGTATTTCTATTCTCACCAAAATACCTTTTACAAGTGGCTTAAGGTCGTTTTCAAGGAGATGATACTCAAGAGGGAAAATCCACCTTCTTTCTCTTTTATTTACCTTCCTTTTCTTATCATCCTCTCACATATCCTATTAAAAGTGACATGAAAAATATATTATCATACATATAAAATGATTTTATTATGTTAATGTAATATCCATCTTCAAATCTTTTCTCCTCTCCCTTTTTTTCTAAAAATGAAAATATCACTCGTGAGGCGTCGATTCACCCCCTTCATGGATGACGAGTTCTTGTTTTTCATTACCACCTTCAAGGATGGTCATAAAACAATTTTTATGGTTAAATAATATTATAATATGTGTATTATAACTTATTTAATGTTATATAAACATTATATAAAAATAATATTAAATAAGAAGATACTAATTTCTGATGGTCGTAAAAATCACCAAAATAAACTAATTAGATTTCATTAAAGTTTTATCTAATGAATCATCCTCATTTTAAAAAAAGAAAAATTATATATGGGTATATTTAAATTTTTGAATGATAATTAATACCATATAATTTCACTTGTTGGTAATTATTCAAATTTTACAAGAAATTTCATAATTTTATATAAGGGAACATACCATGAAACCATGAATCAAACACTCCCAGAATAATGAAAATAAACTCTATAACTCATCAAAAGTTCCATAAATGAACATAATAAAATTATAATAAATAAAATATATGTTTAATATGATCTGAATTACATTATTAATAATTATAATTTTATTATCTAGGACATTATGTACAAGTGCAGAACTCTTTCAGACATAAGGTAAGAGATCTCTCCAAACCACTATTTTTACATCGGGTTATGATTTATCTATATTTAACCCAATGTAATTCTTAATAATTATTATTTAATACTCTTAAATTATATGTAAATGTTCCAAAAATATGTAAATTTCCCAATTAATCTTTCTTTGATGGGGAAATGTATGGTTTGTAAGGTTCCCTTCTCAATTCCTCCTGATAAGCAAGCTCGATTAAATGGAACATTTCAATTTCTTACCTATTTTCTAGTACAATCCATAATATTTCATAAGATACCACTATTTTTCTAAAACAATTAATTTAATCATGAAAATATTTTTATTTAATTTATGATTTATACAAAAAACATGATGTTTTCCACTTTAAAGTCTCTAACATTTTCAATTAAACCGCACTAAAGTGTCACATTTCTAAAGTTTCATCAATATTTTCTACATGTTTTAACTCTATCTGGGAATAATTTATCATTATATATACCTATTTTACCTTATAAAATTTCAATCATGATTTAAATCCATTATTTTGGGGACACCATTAGGATATTCCCTTTGGTTATTCCTTTTGATAAGATTATTATATCGATTTATTTCAATGGGTAAGCCTTATGTTTATTCTTGATTTTTGATTTTTCATGTGGCACACATATTCATGGAATTATTTTTATGTTTTCTCCTAGATTGTGCTCCAATTCGTTGTTTAATGTTTAGTCATATGAGACGTCATTTTGGGATAAATAGAAAACCTAATTACTTTAAGGGACTTTTTCCACCATGTGATATAGTCTTGGAAGTTAGTCTTGACTCATGTTTATGTCATGTTGTGTGTTGCTTAAAAATTCCTATGTTTACATGATTACATGATCCCATGTTCTATATTTTATGCTTTTATATGTTTATTATTGTTCCATGACTTTTTATGTCATTATGTTATGCCTTCTGACTCATGTGCTATTTTTTATTCCTATGTTTATTCCCTTACTAGATTTTTTAGCTCACCCCTTTATTAATGTATTACCCAAGTTGTTATATGAAGATGTAATAGCTCAAAAGAAGTTTGGAGATCATTATGAAGATTAAATAAAAAAATTTGTATTCTGGTTATATGACTTATAATTATGTTTATAATAATCCATATACACTAGAATTTATGATCTTTTTTTATTTGATGGTTAATTATGATCAATATCAAGAACTAATATGTATAAAAGGATAGGATCACTATATTCGGGTTAACCTAAATTTGTTTCCATTGTAATGATGAATTATGATCCAAATAAAATAAGAAATTATCCAAATAATCCTCACAAAATAAACCCATAATCACAATATGAGTGATCATTGAATCAATACATTGGTTGATTAATTAAAATTCATCATAGGATAGAAATACATCGATAAATCCACATAATATAAATATCTTACCTGAAGCGAGATAAATCATTTATGATGAATGGATATGCATTTTTTTCATTGGTGAGATCCTTGAGCTCCATCGCACATCAACCACCGATCCATGATCTGGTCATTGTTTTCCCATGGAAGATCATCCAATTCTCTCTCCAATGGCCCCAGGGTTATGAAGATGACCCTAGGATTCCATTATAACCATATATATATATGTAGGAAACATATAGTCATGTAATGTTAATTAAATAGAATAATTCAACTAACTTATTTATTTAAATGTTCACCCAGGATTGTGTCCAACCCGAACGTCTGATGCGCTCCAATGTTTGGTTGCACCTATGGTAAAACCCATTATATAAACTCAATGAAAACCTAATATTCATGATCATAGTCCCTATTTATGTTTTATTCCACTTTTTTGGAAAAAAATTCATGATTGATATTTAATAAATTTAATATATTTTGAAAAATAATTTCTGCCACACCAGAACTCAAAATCTCACATCATCTTAGCAGCATTCTATGAAAATTATACATTTAATATTATAAATAAATACATGTAAAAATAAAAGTCGTTAAATTGTATTCCATGAAAGGTAATGAAAGTGAGGATTTATAGGGGATTACACATATGGGGCTTCCCGAAAAGTGAGTGCTCTTAGACCATCAAAGTCATCAACATGAACCATTATGGATCTTATATATGAAGAGGAAACCCATCCTATTATATTACTACCTTTTTGGATTGGGACTAATGATTAAGATAATGATGAATTTTACCCCATGATTCAAATAATTAATGGATTATGATAAACTATATAGGAGTCCTACTTCTGATTAGGTGATTGGAAGGGTAGATTTAGGCCTTATGCTAGCATTGGATTCCAAACTCATCGAAGTGGACTTGGATGTCCATCAAGAACCCATTACGATAAGATTCAGGTTGGGTTTGGTCATATTTTGTACATTGAGATGAATATGGTCTTACCTATATTCCCATGATGTAGATATTTATTATCATGTGAATGAAAGATTCTAGGAAGGTAACTGTAGTGTTCCTTATGACCCGAGCCAACATGTCTAGTCGTTTAAGAGGAGGCCATGATGATTTGATTCTAATAAAGGGGACCTAAGATAGGAGTTATTTTTAAATAGATAGTAGGGTATATATGGTATTCAAATATGGGGAATATCAATGTGATTTTTTTGGTTAGGTTCCCAAGGTGAATGTTCAGCCTTTTGGAGGGCCTATAATATGTTTTAATTTTGTTTGACATTAGTGAAAAATGAACCCCTAGTAAAAAGACTTGGGAACATTGTATCCCTATTAGAATACCACTGGGAATGTGCCTCCAATGTTAGGTACCTTGGGGAAAGGTGTATCCCATGTGAATTACATCTGGTGAAGAACCTACGGTGAAGTTTCACACAATTTAATTACATTGTGAAATGCATCAACCAAGTGAAGTACCTTGGATGAAGTGTCTCAAATGTGAATCATCTTAGGAAAAGCTTCACCATTATGAAGTTCCTTATGTGACTGGTATCCTTAGTAAGGTACCTTAGATGAAGTGCATATTGTGTGGGGATTACAACGTCAATACTTCACCATAGAGCTCACAAACTATTTGAAATTTTTCTATCACAAAGGTGGGTGAATATATTACCACATAGATTATGTCCCTTAAGGATTAAGTGATATATGATTCCTCAAGTGGGTTCTTGAGTCCATGGATTAGTGGATCTAAATGTTTATTTCTCTCTAATGGATTTAGGGATCATGTGTTCTTGTTATGAGACCATGGGGGATACTTATATGAATACATGGAGGCCATGGTGGACATAAATTTTGTGAAAATGTAGTTCAGAAAAGAGTCTTGTGCATTGAAACATAGGAACATAAGGGGTAATCTCAAAAATATTACCTGGGTGTGAACAAAGTACCTTAGGTGAAGTTACCTATGAAAACAACCAAGATCATTGGAAAAATATTAGGGCTCCTCCTTGGTGTTTTTTTATCCATGTCCTTAGTACATTTCAACCTAAAGGGAGTACCAAAAAACAACCCGCACCTCTAAATTGAATCCAACCAGAATGAATAGAGTCACATTATGAGTTACATATATCTATAGAGTGAGAAAATAATGGGATTAGAATGATCTATGAGTTCAGGTGGCTTGGGAGATTCCCATGTGAGTCTTTGGGTTATGTGTGGTATGAACTGGTTGAATGGATTAGCTTCCATATAAATATAGGGGTACCCCTCACTATTTGGATGCTCTTAAATCCACATGATTAATATATATATAGTTTTAACGCTCCTCTTTCTCTTTTACTTCATGCTATCTCATGGAAATCATATGAATCATCACTATCCTTATTGAAGACTTTCTTTCCCATTATGGTAGGGAGAAAGGGGATTGGTGAGGCACCTTGGTGAGGTGTTATTGGCAAGAACACTTTATTTATGTTTCCTTGGTGAGTCTCCTTAGGTGAAGGAGCCTTGGGGTGGCTTGGTTGAAGGGTCCTTTGCGATGCTATTTGGGTAAAGTAACCTCTATGACCCCATAAGAGAAATGGATCTTCAGAGAGGATACTTGGGAGAAGGGGCCTTCATAAGGATACTTGGGAGATAAATTTGGCATTGCAAATATCCAACCATTGTCTTTTTATTTATGCTCATATCTACCAAGCATAATTTCAATTACTCTGATTCATCCTAAATAAGAGCTCAGGAACTTCTGAATTACAATGTAGGTTTATGATGGAAAATTTTTTGATCATTATATCATATTCTATGGATTATTCCCATATTTAGTATAGAAGCATAGATGTCAAGAAAAATTCTCCAGACACAATCACACAATGCCATCAAGAAATAGAAAATATCTTCAACTATATTCTTCTGAACTATCTATTATTAAGAAAACTCCAATTATATGGATTTATCCATCCATTTGAAGTGTTATAGAACACTTTTGTTCGTGTATATTTATATATAAACTGAAAATAATGTATAAATTAATATATTAAGCATGGAAACATAATGTTATTTAATTGTTGTGTGGAACTATACAATAATTGATTGAACATGGTTTTAAACAGTGAAGAATCCATGATTAAGATGGTGTCTCGTGATGTTCCATAGAATGCATCATAAATCAATTAAGAGGTAAAATAACAAAAAGTGATGAATTTAAGGAGTCAAAAACACTTAATGCCATAACATGAAGTTCCACACCATGACACCAGAAGAGTGAATTGGGATTGAACTGGAGTAGAAATATAGAAATAGGGAATATCAATTTTTAGGATGAAAAATGAATTCACATCATACAAATGATTTATGTAATATGTTTTTCAGGAAATTGGACAAAGTAAAGTGATTCATGAACGTTTTCAAGGAAACATAGATGAAATTAACATCATAAAATTCCAACTTATGATGTAATATTTTTGAGGAAGAATATATTACATGATACAATATTTCTAAAAATAATTTAATATTAATAGGGTAAAACCATCTGGACTGGACCAAATAACCTATAATTTTAGGTTTGGAATAAATTTTCATATAGTTCTTATAAGTATATATGCTTTATATATATCTAACTAATATTCAAGTAATAGGATTCATTGATTATCTAAGGCATACACAGATTGTGTTTTAATTACTTCTATGTTGATTATGCTATAATGTAGGGGTGAATATGGAAGTAGGGAATATTATACTTCAAGTAGTTTATATTCATGTAGGATGGAATTATGGGGTATTTTATTTTAGGTTAACAATGATAAGACCAAGGTGTACTTAATTTTATGGTCACCTGATGATGACCGATTTTTCATGTAGTTTAAGGTCATAAGACATGAACCCGCAACTCTCTGTTTAATAATATTTATTAGGAAAATTCTTGTGGATTTTTATGTCATGAAACATGGATAATAACCATGTAATTTGGTGTCATACGATAAGGTCATGGGTGTTATATAGTTTAATGTCTTACCTAAATGACATAGTTTTCATGAAATTTAGTAACATGCGATGATGACTTATGCTAGGGAAAACATTTTGAAAATTAATTCTTAAGAAACCTCACACTAGTAGGGGATTGATAAATTCCCCATTTATCATTGAAAATGAGTAAGATCAATCAGATTAGGCCTTATGTATACAATAAGGTTCTTCCAGATTTGGTTCAATCTTTAGAGGATTCCTCTCTAGTATCATTGGGGTTTTTGAAAACTGATATAATTTCTCTTTTAAAGAACAAGAAAAGGTGGACATACTTATTAAATTCTTGCATCTTCTGATTATAGTGGAAAAAATATCATGAAACGTGTCAAACCACATCTCATCGGGTTGTTCATGTAACAGCTGATGATTTTTGAATTTGTTTTTGAATTAATTTAATCTTTTTGATAGTTTTCATTTCACACAAAACAGAATATAGATTTTTTATACAAAATCCTTAAGTTTGGATTTCATTATACATAACAACAAGTCAAGATTTCACTAAATAAAACAATTATATTATCTTTAGGTACACACAACTATTTTTTTGGCTTGTAAAACACAAAATAGAGTCCCTTCGATATCTTTTGTTACATGCAAGACCGAGTTTTAAAGAACTAAAATATATTATTATTATTATTATTAAAATATTATTGCACTTATCACCTATCCGTTAGAATGGAAGATATGAATGAGATTAACTAAATTTTAAAAATATGATTTATATATTTATAAAAAATGAATCCTTTGGTTATTAATTAGTTATAAATTAATGTTAGAACTATTTGAAAATTAAGAAATTCCTTTTCTAATAAAACTATTTTTGTCTATAAAAGATCCGATTTATCTTAATAATTTAAGAATACAACTTTTGATGTTTTTTTTAATAAAATTTATATATTATATTTTTAATCGATTTTTTTGACATTAATCTAATATATTTTATAGGAAAAGATAAGAACAATTCCAAATTTATGAATAAAAATTTTATTTTTTCTAAAAGGAAATTTTACCATATTTTAATGAAGATTATATTTCAAATATAATTTCAGACAATTTTATAATTTTTAGTTTATAAAATAAATCTCCTTTTTGAAATCGGAATTTCAAAATTTACTTTGGGTGAATTTTTGGTATTTTCATACGAGGTTTCATTTTTTGATGAATATCAGAAAACACTAAATTTAAATTGAAAACATCATTTTCATATAGTTTATTTATATAGTTAAATTTTATTTTATATTTGTTTTAAAGTATATTAATATCAATTATATATATATATTAATCCAATTTAGGACATTGGAATCAATTTCACATTGAAATTGGGTATATAAACATTTAAAACTTTTGGACATTTCACATTAAAAACCTATTGTTATATACCTTTTACAAGATTAGTTTTAAATTAATTCCAGTCATATATGTGTTTATAAGTTTGAAACATGGATTTTATATTTTTAATCCAAATAATTCATATTTTATTGTATGGTAAAATTAGTTTTTGACAAAAAATAATGGTGAATGTAATTAAAATTAATTACAATGATTTTGGTTAATCAGGATTACATAGTGGCTAAAATAAAACACAAGTGGTCAAATACCCTAGAAAATTTTCAAAAATCACTTTTCAAGAAATATGTAGACCATATACTCCATTAAAATTAAAATTGAAAATTATTTTAAGAAATTTATGTAAGCTAGATATCTCAATATTATTTATCTTTTTATATCTATAAGAATGCCACCCCTCCTCCCCTATAAACAGGAACTTACCCCACTCACTTATTCAAACCTCTAAAGATAAGTTTTTATCCAAAAAATTAAAAAATAATCTCCCAAATTCCCTCATCTCATATTATAATACATATATTGTGAATAATTAAATCCAAGGATTTCTTTTGGTGAAAACCAGAAAGAGTTACATTAAGAAGAGGTAACCTTCTTCAATGAGAACTCTGGTTGAATTTCTTTCTCCACCCATTCAATTATTCTCATTAACTTTTTATATAATAAATTATGTATATTCAATATTCTGATATGTCTTTATTTAAAGGGTTTTACCTACAATCACACACACTTCCATCAAATGGGACACACAATCATCGTTCGTGTGTACAACAGACTACCACTTCGTGAACCTATGTCATTCGTTCTTCCATTTCCACGTATCAAGGTTGGGAATAATGATGGCCATAAAATTTTATATGATATATATAATATATATGATTTTTTATGCTTCTTTAATTATTATATAACATATACCTTAATTCTTTCCATTTTTTGGGAAAATGGAAACTTCGTTTGTGGACTTGTGGACTACTTCCTCATCAAAGCGACGTGATTCATTCACACATTAAATGAAATGTATTATAGATGGGTTTAGTAAAAATATATGATAAATATGAAATAAAGATTCTACTGTAATTATTATATATATATATATATATTTATATTTTCATATATTTTATTTACATTAATTTTTTTAGTAAGACAAGAAAATGGAAACAACGTCCATGTGTACGTACGACCTACAATCTCTAGGAAAGGTGTATTTCATTTAATATTTAAATATTTAATCTATAATTACAAATAATTATATATTAATCAAATATGATATTTATATCATGTTTTAAACTCTATAAATAATTAAATCATGATCTATTTATGAGGATCATTAATAAAAAGTCACAACATATACGAAAACAAAGATAATATAACCTAAAACATAACATTTTCATGGAATTGGTAAAAAACGGGTAATATAAATTCATAATAAAATAATATATGGTATAAGATAAAAAATATGGGTTTTATTAGATTTATAATAAACATATATTTATTAGACATGTGGTTTGAACTTGTATGATGAAATTCATGACATAAGGTAAGGGTTTTCTGGTATCACATTTATTTCTGTGACAATTATTCCATATTCACCAAAAATTTACTTTTTGTGGTGTTGATACATCCCATGAATTCATTATATGATTATTATACTTATATTTAATAGTATTTACATATCCCTTGTTGACCTCTATTTCATGGAATTGACATTTCAAAAGTTACCAAATTGGTAAAGTAATTTTGTCTCAATTTACCTTCTTTGAGACACATGTCATGTTATGAACCTATATGTCTTTACAATGTGTATATAATTATGTTTGAAAAGTTATATCAGTAATATACTTATTTTTATGATATTATATGATTAATGTTATTTTATCCTTTCATGAGAATTATGATTCAATGATAACCATGTTGTATGGGGTTTTTTCTATAATCTTGTCATTTATTGGGATTTGTTATCATTATACATACTTTGCTGAAATATTAAGATCCATATCTCAAAAATTCTCATGGATTCCTTCCCCTATTGTTTTTCATGATATTATCATTTTTTGTTACAATCTTTTCACTCTTTGTTACATAAGATAATTAAGAATGTGTTTTTAATAAAATCTAAATTTTTGTCTCTTTAGTCAGAAATATTTTTTTTCCAGAAAACATGATTTATAGAAATGTTTTCAAAAAGGATTTTAAATGAACATTTAGGATTATTTTCAAAGAAAATGATTTTAATTATTTGAAAGTTTCCATTAAATGTTTTCAAACATATTTTTTCGGAAAAAATTATTTCAAAATGTTATATGTTTTTTTTCAAATATAAAAGGATATTATCATTAATAAATGATCAATGTGATATTTCAAAATACTTATACATACAATAGGACATCATTAAATATATTTTATGCTTTAATGGGAATATTATCCATGGGTACCATTCATAATAATTCTCTGAAAGATTTATGTTTTTAAGTATTGATTTCAAGGAACCTTTTTTTTCTAATATGAGTTATACCATGTTAAAAAGATTATGAATCCCACTACATTTCATGGGTAATACAATGATGAAATGATTATAAAACCATTCTCATTTTCCATATGATATGATATGAATAAATTTTTATGCTACTGATTTCATTTCATGGGTTATGTTATGATTAATGTTCATAATATTTCCTCCCTCATATGTATGTTTTTATTATGTGAAAAGTGGGGCCAATTTTTCCTTGCAATGTATTGGGTAAATACTTATATCTTCATTGATAATGATGGAAAATTTTTGATGGAATTAATACACTGTTGGAAGAAGGTGTTACCAGATCAACTATGAATAAAGTGCTACCACTGGGGATGGTTGTGTGTCCTGCCCAGGAGGTATAACCGCCTATGTGTGAACCTGATTATAGGTTCACAATGTAATGAGTGAAACATATTATATGTTCACAATTTTATGTATAAAACTAATTACATGTTCATAAGGTTATGCATGGACCTTTTTTCATGTCCATATGTTTATGAATGTTCCTAATTACAATTTCATTATTTTATATGTGAACCTTATTACCTATTTGTAATGTTATGTGTGAACATGACTACATGTTCATATTATTATGTATATACTTAGTGTCATGCCCATATTATTATTAATGGACCTGATTATATGTTCAAAATGTTATGAGTGAACCTTATTATGTGTTCACAATGTTACTCGAAGACCTCGAGGCATATCCATTAGTTTATGTGAGGGCCAAATTTCTTGTCCATAACATAATGAGTGAAACTATTTCTTTTTATAATTTTTACATTATTTTAATCTTATGTGTATTCAACAATTCTATTTTCATGGATTATTCACCTTGATTTCTCAGCGATTCATGTCATACAAACTACCCATACCCATAAAATGATATAAGATTATGATCTTCTATATATAGGGTATGATCTTAAAATTTTATTCTCAAGTTCTTATACCATTATTCTCATGTTATAATTATGAATCTCTTTTATATATACTTACATAGCATCTGAGATCTACTTTTCTTATGTTACAATTCCCCCTATTTACGAAGAAATGTTTTAAGTTAGTATGATAAAGTGGAAGATCTTTAAGGAAGATGTTGAAGATCTTTCACTAATATATGAGGTAATGCTTCATAGTTCCAAAGGCACTAATTATAACACCCCAGGTAAATAAAGAATATGAAATTTTTATATTTATCCATATTTTTGAATTAAATATTAATATAACTTTAAAGGGGATGCTATGCTCGATGGCATACCTAACACGCAACAATGAGTTTCTTGGGAATCTTACATTGCACTATAATAATAAAATAATATTATTTAAAATGGTAGTTAACGCCTAGATGTTGTGATGGTGGGAATGAATAGAACTAAATAAAAAATGATTATATATGTTTGTCAAATATTTTTACTTTTTACAATAAATGTTAGAGGATTAAAAATGCGAATGAATCCAATTTTAAGCATAAACATTCTAATATTCTTTAAAAGGTCGATTAACCGCCTTTTGATGGCGAACCTCTTTTAAATCCACTTTGTGAAAATTTTATGTGTTATATTTGACAAAATAAAATTCTTCTTTAGAATCGGGACATCAAAATTTACTTTGTGTAAATTTTTGGTATTTTTCCGAAAAAGTTCAATTTTTAATGAATAATGAAAAATGTTGTATTTTAATTCAAAACCTCTTTTTAATATAATTTATTTATATGATCAGATTATCTTTTGAATTGGTTTTAAAGTGAAATTAGGATATATTTTTACCATTTAATTCAATAGTGGTCGTTGGAATTAATTTCACTTTGAAATCAGACTTAAACTAGTGTCAATCTTTTGATACATTTTGTTTCATAAAAACACGCTATTTGTTTTGACAGTGGGAATTAATTATTAAATTAATTAATTCAACTTATATGTTTTGAATTTTTTAAAATAGAAATCATTTTTGAATTCATAATATCAAATATATCTTAGGGTGAAGTTTTGGTAATTTTCTGAAAAACTTCAATTTTTGATGAATAGTGAAACCACTAAGTGGTACTTATAAAAACTGATTTTTCTGTTTAAATGAAAATTTTCCATCTTTGTGTTTTGAATTTCAAAAATCCTACATACATGGTTGTCATTAAGAAGTAAAATTTGGTTCAATGGGATTAGAATAATTTTTTGGTGAATAGTAACTTATTAAGTTTTTAATCGCGATTAGAGGTAATTAGTGTAGTTTAAGGTAAGAATAATGTTTTAATGAAATTAAATGACATAGACACATGTCCTACCCTCATTGGATGTTTCATGGCAGACCAAGACATACATGGGTCAACTTGGGGACCCCATGGAGCCACTTTGGTTGGAAAATGACATAAATACCTTTTTATTTAATGTTAAAGTAAAAATGACACAAACATGAGATGTTTTACTAAAACACTTTTTACATGGGGTTATACAAGTCAGATTTTTGACTATAAATAGTCATTGGAAAGATAAATATATTTCCTAAATCATATTTTTTTTTAATAATTTATAGACATTAAATAAATTAAATTATTTATGACATCATTATGATGCAGCGATGACCTCATTATTTAACGATTTAAATAAAATGGAAAGATAATGTAAAATCTAAGACCTACACATGTCCAAAATCTATTGTATGGGTGGATTTCTAACCCTCATCACCTTATCCTCGAAAAAAATCAATGTGGGAACACTAAAAATCCGAAAATCATTCTAAAATAAAGTAACATTTATTTACTTTCCAAGAGTGCCCCTCCTCTCCTCTTATAAAAGGCCCCCACCTCTACCTCCTTACCCACACATACAAAGCCTTTGGATCGGCCAAACTCTTACCATTTTGTCTCTCCACATCCTTTTATAACTCTTTGAAGCCTCACTTTGGGCAGAAGTCTTCCCAAGGAAGCCTTTTAGCTCAAACCAAAGGGAGTTACCCGATTTTAAGGTAATGTCTTCACTTGAGTCCTTTGTTTTATTTTTCTTCTCCAGCCCTCTAAACTCTTTTTATTCATTTCTTTTGTAACAAATGTAGTATTGTAAATATACTAGGATTTTTTTATAATAAGGATTCTAACTAAACTTATACACACCTACATCTAATGGTTAAAGAACATACTGTTTCGGTGGATGGCGAATTTCTGCCTCACGAAACGATGATTGTTCAACAATCATATATCAACTTCAAAGGTGGCCATTAAGATGTCACTATATTTATATATTATATATAATATGTTTATGTTTTACTTAAGCTTCTGTATTTTTTATTTATGGCATATCCTTTATGGTTACCACTATGAGTAAACACGATATCTTCATTTTAGAAAGTGCGGACTACCGCCCCCTCAAAGTGATTTGATTCGTTAATACCATATGTGGGACATATAAAGGATGTAATTAATGGTATTATATATGATATTATACTGGAATTATAATATACCTTTATATCATTATGATTCCATTCTATAAAATACAAAATAGAAATGAAAGTAGCGTTCATGCGTACGTATGGCTTACCGTCTCCATGAACGGTGCATTTCATTTCACACCTCTAAATGATTATGTAATATTATAAATGCATTTATATACTGGATATATATGATATATATGATATATAAATCATGATTATAACTCTGGATATAATGGATACATGAAAAAATTGTAATTTTAAAGAGCATATTTTGACTCAAGTACCAATGATCGTTTAAACGACCGTTATTAACTAAAACAATTACATAGTGTTCATGACATGGTAATAAGTGATATAAAAGTAATAATGAACATGAAAAAGGTTCTTAAGGAATTATAAATTAACTCACGTTTATTATTCAGGAGATTAAAGAACGATCGAGTCATGTCGGACCTGAGGTAAGGGATCCTACTCCTCTCTTTCTTTTTAAGTACACTCTTTTATGTCATTCCTTTTAAAGCTCATATTTCTTGTTATTGGGATGTTATTTTATATTAATCTTACTGTAATTTTTATGTTAATATGGTGAGAGACCCTATTCTCTCTCATCAATACATTTTGGAAGTCTTAAGTGGCGCCGTTAGGCTGCCAAGTTTTCGTTAGGGATTTTTCATCTCACTTTTATTCCCGTGAGATTTATGCTACATTTGCCACGATTTCCTTTGAGTGGTGTATGTACTTCCAATTTTTTTAATCATTGTGTAAAATACATTAATTCATGAGTATTTACATCAATGTTGTATTGTCCTTCTTTCACGGGGTGCATGTCTCGAAAGATACCCATGTCAGTAAGGGAACCTTTCACCATCCTCTTTTTAAAAGACTTCTTTTGTTATGTCTTTTAATTCACATACTATTATGTTGGGATATGTTATTATATATCCTTATTGATTTAAATTTTATTTCAATGTGATGAGATACTCTTTTTATCTCTCATCAACTCATTTTCTGAATTTTGTAGTGACGCCGTTAGGCTGTCAAATTTTTGCAAGGGGACTTCTTAACCCAAATTTGATTCTTTGGGATAAACCTGTACTCCTTGAATATGTCGTTCTATGAATATGTGTGAATAACCTGTGATTTTGTTACACTTAATATTCACTTATATTTCGTGTATTCATTTGTCACACATAATTATGTAATTGATTTATCCTTAATCCATGGATATCGTCTTTGTATGGGACTTCGTCTCAATCTCCATTCATTGAGGCTTATTTTGTTTTATACACAACTTTCTTTTATACGGTGTATAAACCCCTTTGACTTTTATGTTATTCAAAAGGAATCTTTTTTTATACGAAGCGTTTACTAAACGACAAAAGGGAATGTTTTGTCATACGTATGCGGCGACAACGACTTATCCGTTGCCGTGACCATTATTTGAGTTTCGGCTTCCTCTACAAGCCATACCTTCTTTTTAAAAGAAAAATAAATACCATGTTTTACATTTCATTTATTTTGGTATTGAAAATTGTTTTCATAATGTTTTTATATCAATATGTTGTATTGATATCTTGTGATTTAAAGGTGGAAATGTTATGTTTCCTTTATGCATGTTTTATGTCATACGATTATGTTATGGTTCTTGGGCATTGTTATGAAGATGGGTGGTTCCATGATAAACTAAGGGCGGGTGAGCCCAACATAGATCTCCAATGCATTGGGTAACACGAAGGAGTGAAATGTTAAGGTTTCTCTGAATAGATTTAGGGAATATACTGTGGTGGGTATTCCAAACGCAACCAAGAGGGTTACTCGCTACATAAGAATGTTATGAATGCCTCAAGTTACCTTTTATGTCTTATGATTTCTATTATTTATTCATGATTTTATGAGGTATGTTAAAGTGATTATGTTTTATGGGTAAAGTATGATTTCATTCTTATGTATATATGAACTCATGTTTCCCTTAAATATTTTTTATAACCCTTACTAAGCTTTTTATGCTCATCCCAAGTTTTTTGA
Source organism: Viscum album (assembly GCA_963277665.1). Lineage (NCBI taxonomy): Eukaryota > Viridiplantae > Streptophyta > Magnoliopsida > Santalales > Viscaceae > Viscum > Viscum album. The sequence continues at coordinate 1,701,725,781 of OY728143.1, read as the reverse complement.
AATGTTTTTCACATGTCAAGGGAAAGGTACATGATATGATGATAGTGTCAAGGAAGTGTCAAGAAAGAATCCATGCTTTATTTTTTAAATATGTTTCCGTTGATAGGAAAAAATGAATACTATCTTCTATGTAACCACTTTGTTTAAATGTAGAATGTAATGCAAGTTTTATGATCTAATTCTCTAAAACTCTAAACATGAAAAGATCCTCAATGTGTAATCTTGTAATAACTCAAGATTAAGTAAGGTTTAATGCTGGGGCCTTATAGTTGGTATCAGAGGTCGGTTTAGATAACTTTAGAGGTTAGGGTATTCTCTAAGCATAAGTGACATTATCATAATGGTTAGGATTTCAGAAAGAGTCCTAGTTTTAGATAAAGTGAATGATTAAGTATATCTTAGTGTTTACCTTCCTCATTAGTACATGATGGGTTTCTTGATATACTCACATGGACATTTCTATTTTTAGTGAATGGATGGATCTAGCAGGAACCAAAGAGACAACAGGTTTGAAGGAAACTATGGTGGTTCTCTGATTAAGATACTAGATAAAATGAGGGATTCAATGAGGAAACTCGTGGTTGTTCTAAACCAATTATCAAGGAGTCATGATCAACCACTTGAACCTTGGTATGATCCTTAATGCATCATGTACGAGATGACCAATCGATGTGGAAGTTCAAGTAATAAATATAAAGGTAACCATTAGAGTTTATATGATCCTTACTTTTGAGGTAATTATGGGTTACTATATGTTATGATGGAAGTGAAAGGCAAGAGATAAAATTAAGGTTAAATTATGTTATGGTTATTTTTGATGATTTTATCTCTTTTTGGGGAATGATTTTAGAAATATATAGTTTTGGAAAAAGGCAACACGTAGACCGTGTGACAACCCGTCCCGTCGGACAAAGCTGCGAGAATCGAACCCACAACCAAAGTGCGACTAGTATTTATCGCCTACCACTGGACAACATGAAGTCCCTGGTTAGTTTGACTAATTTTTTTTGTTAGATGATTTTAGGAATCAAGAGTAAGTTTATTTTGGGTTATCTATGGAAATTATTAACCTATCATTGAGGATATGTGATTAGGTTAATTACTTTTCAATATGAGAATTTAAGAGCAACTGATGTTATTTGGAGATAAACGTTAATTTGTACCTTGGAAGACTATGTGACTAAATCCTTAAAATATTTGGGTTTCAATCTTAGTTTGGTTTACTTTGAATAATTTTATGGACAAATTGTTTATCGAATAGTCCTCTTTGAACTTTGGGTTTTGTTGGTAAAATTTTGGAGATTAAGAATAGATTTTCTTTTTATAAAGGGTTATCCTTTTCTGGATTATCTGATCTTGTAATAAACTTTTGGTTTTGGTTTTGGTTAAAGTATAAAGACATGGGAAGTATATAGTTCTCTTTTTTGGATTAGGTGATTCTCTAGAAGTTGATTATATTACTCTTAATGCGAACAAGTCTTCCTAAATACTCATCTTTTGGAGAAAATATGAGTTTGATTAAGGAATCTAGTAAAATTTGAAAGTCAACATGATAAGTGATTATGTTTCCTTATGAATAAATTCCTCAATAAAAAGTAACTTAAAACAAAAATGTTTTCTATTAACTTTTCCTACTGGGGAATCAAATACCGTTTAACCCATCACAAGTTTGTGATTTTCTTATGGTTAACTTTCTCCTAGACATGTTTACTATCACTCTCCATCAGAACATGACCCTTTGTTTTTTTCTTCTATGTCCATGTTTTACTACACGGAATCCTAGTATGGGTTAACTCGGGTGACCTCTGTACTTATCTTTCTTTATTTTAAAGTGATTGTTTTACCGACTCTTGTTCCGATGTGGGACTTTCAAGGATGTTTTCAAGATCAATTTTAAAATTGCGAGGACACAATTCCCAAAAGGGGGGAAGGATGTAACACCCCAGTTAAATAAATAATATGACTTTTTTATATTTATCCATATTTTTGAATAAAATATTAATTTAACTTTAAAGGGGACGCTATGCTCGATGGCGTACCCAACACGCAACAACGAGTTTCTTGGGAATCTTACGTTGCACTCTAATAATAAAATAATATTATTTTAAATGATAGTTAACGCCTAGCTGTTGTGATGGCGGGAATGAATAGAACAAAATAAAAAATGATTATATATGTTTGTCAAATATTTTTACTTTTTACAATAAATGTTAGAGGATTAAAAATGCGAATGAATCCAATTTTAAGCGTAAACATTCTAATATTTTTTAAAAGGTCGATTGACCGGATTTTGATAGAGAACCTCTTTTAAATCCACGTTGTGACAATTTTATGTGTTATATTTGACAAAATAAAATTCTTCTTTAGAATCGGGACATAAAAATTTACTTTGTGTAAATTTTTGGTATTTTTCTTAAAAAGTTCAATTTTTAATGAATATTGAAAAATGTTGTATTTTAATTCAAAACCTCTTTTTAATTTAATTTATTTATATGATTAGATTATATTTTGAATTGGTTTTAAAGTTAAATTAGAATATATTTTTACCATTTAATCCAATAGTAGTCGTTGGAATTAATTTCACTTTGAAATCGGACTTAAACTAGTGTCAATCTTTTGATACATTTTGTTTCATAAAAACACGCTATTTGTTTTGACAGCGGGAATTAATTATTAAATTAATTAATGCAACTTATATGTTTTGAATTTTTTAAAATAGACATCATTTTTGAATTTGGAATATCAAATATAGCTTACGGTGAATTTTTGGTAATTTTCTGAAAAACTTCAATTTTTGATGAATAGTGAAACCACTAAGTGGTACTTATAAAAACTGATTTTTCCGTTTAAATGAAAATTTTCCATCTTTGTGTTTTGAATTTCAAAAATCTGACATACATGGTTGTCATTAAGAAGTAAAATGTGGTTCAATGGGATTAGAATAATTTTTTGATGAATAGTAACTTATTAAGTTTTTAATCGCGATTAGAGGTAATTAGTGTAGTTTAAGGTAAGAATAATGTTTTAATAAAATTAAATGACCTAGACACATGTACTACCCTCATTGGATGTGTCATGGCCAACCAAGACATCCATGGGTCAACTTGGGGACCCCATGGAGCCACTTTGGTTGGAAACTGACATAAATACCTTTTTATTTAATGTTAAAGTAAAAATGACACAAACAAGAGATGTTTTACTAAAACAATTTTTAAATGGGGTTATAAAAGTCATATTTTTTACTATAAATAGTAATTGGAAATATAAAAAGATTTCCTACATCATAGTATTTTTTTTATAATTTTTAGACATTAAATAAATTAAATTATTTCTGACATCATGATGATGCAGCGATGACCTCATTATTTAACGATTTAAATAAAATGGAAAGATAATGTAAAATCTAAGACCTACACATGTCCAAAACCTATTGGATGGGTGGATTGCGAACCCTTATCACCTTATCCTTGAAACACATAAATGTGGGACCATTAAAAGTCCGAAACTCATTCTAAAATAAAGTAACATTTATTTACTTTCCAAGAGTGCCCCTCCTCTCCTCTTATAAAAGGACCCCACCTCTACCGCCTTACCCACATTTCCAAAGCCTTTGGATCGGCCATAATCTGCCCATTTTGTCTCTCCACGTCTCTCTATAACTCCTTGAAGCCTAACTGTGGGCAGAAGTCTTCCCAAGGAAGCCTTTTAGCTCAAACCAAAGGGAGTTACCCGATTTTAAGGTAGTGTCTTCACTTGAGTCATTTGTTTTATTTTGCTTCTCCAACCCCATAAACTCTTTTTATTCATTTCTTTTGTAAAAATCCAGTATCTTAAATATACTAGTATGTTGTTATAATAATTATTCTACATACACTTACACACACCTACATCTAATGGTTAAAGAACATACTGTTTCCGTGGATGGAAAATTTCTGCCTCACGAAACGATGATTGTTCAACACTCATATATCACCTTCAAATGAGGCCATTAAGATGTCACTATATTTATATATTATATATAATATGGTTATTTTTTAATTAAGATTCTCTATTGTTCATTTATGGCATATCCTTTATGGTTACCATTATGAGTAAACGCGATATCTTCATTTTAGGAAGTGCGGACTACCGCCCCCTCAAAGTGATTTGATTCGTTAATGCCATATGTGGGACGTATAAAGGATGTAATTAATGGTATTATATATGATATTATACTGTAATTATAATATACCTTTATATCATTCTGATTCCATTCTATAAAATATGAAATAGAAATGAAAGTAGTGTTCATGCGTACGTACGGCTTACCGTCTCCATGAACGGTGCATTTCATTTCTTACCTCTAAATGATTATGTAACATTATAAATGCATTTATATAATGTATATATATGATATATATGATATATACATCATGAATATAACTCTGGATATAATGGATACATGAAAAACTTGTAATTGTAAAGAGCATATTTTGACTCAAGTACCAATGATCGTTTAAACGACCGTTATTAACTAAAATAATTACATAGTGTTCATGACATGGTAATAAGTGATATAAAAGGAATAATTAACTTGAAAAAGGTTCTTAAGGAATTATAAATTAACTCAAGTTCATTATTCAGGAGATTAAAGAATGATCGAGTCAAGTCGGACCTGAGGTAAGGGATCATACTCCTCTCTTTCTTTTTTAAGTACACTCTTTTATGTCATTCCTTTTAAAGCTCATCTTTCTTGTTATTGGGATGTTATTTTATATTAATCTTACTATAATTTTTATGTTAATATGATGAGAGACCCTATTCTCTCTCATCAAACCATTTTGGACGTCTTAAGTGGTGCCGTTAGGCTACCGAGTTTTTGTAGGGGATTTTTCATCTCACTTTTATTCCCGTGAGATTTATGCTACATTTGCCACAATTTCTTTTGAGTGGTGTATGTACTGCCCATTATTTTTCTCATTGTGTAAAAATAATTTCATTCATGAGTATTTACATCAATGTTGTATTGTCCTTCTTTCACGGGGTGCATGTCACAAAAGATACCCATGTCGGTAAGTGAACCTTTCACCCTACTCTTTTTAAAAGACTTCTTTTGTTATGTCTTTTAATTCACATACTTTTATGTTGGGATATGTTATTCTATATCCTTATTGATTTAAATTTTATGTCAATGTGATGAGATACTGTTGTTATCTCTCATCAACTCATTTTCTGAATTTTGTAGTGACGCCGTTAGGCTGTCAAATTTTTGCAAGGGGACTTCTTAACCCAAATTTGATTCTTTGGGATAAACCTGTACACATTGAATATGTCGTTCTATGAATATGTGTGAATAACCTCTAATTGTTTTACACTAAATATCCACTTATATTTCGTGTATTCATTTGTCACACATAATTATGTAATTGATTTATCTTTAATCCAAGGATACCGTCTTTGTATGGGACTTCGTCTCAATCTCCATTCATTGAGGCATATTTTGTTTTATACACAGCTTTCTTTTATACGGTGTATAAACCCCTTTGACATTTATGTTATTCAAAAGGAATCTTTTTTTTATACGAAGCGTTTACTAAAGGAAAAAAGGAAATGTTTTGTCATACGTATGCGGCGACAACGACTTCTCCGCCGCCGTGACCATTATTTGAGTTTCGGCTTCCTCTACAAGCCATACCTTATTTTTAAAAGAAAAATAAATACCATATTTTAAATTTAATTTATTTTGGTTTTGAAAATGGGGTTCATAATGTTTTTATATCAATGCGTTGTATTGATATCTTGTGATTGAAAGGTGGAAATGTTATGTTTCCTTTATGCATGTTTTATATGATACGATTATGTTATGGTTGTTGGGGATTGTTATGAAGAAGGGTGGTTCCGTGATAAAATAAGGGCGGGTGAGCCCGATATAGCTCCCCAATTCATTGGGTAACACGAAGGAGTGAAAATTTATGGTTTCTTTGAAGATATTTAGGGAATATACTGTGGTGGGTATTCCAAACACAACCAAGAGGGTTACTCCCTACGTAAGAACGTTATAAGTGCCTCAAGTTACCTTTTATGTCTTATGATTTCTAGTATTTATTCATGATTTGATGAGGTATGTTAAAGTGCCTATGTTTTATGGGTAAAGTATGATTTCGTTCTTATGTATATATGAACTCATGTGTCCTTTCAATATTTTTTATAACCCTTACTGAGCTTTTTATGCTCATCCCAAGTTTTTTGAAATGTTTTTCACAGGTCAAGGGAAAGTTACATGATATGATGATAGTGTCAAGGAAGTGTCAAGAAAGAATCAATGCTTTATTTTTTAAATATGTTTCCATTGATGGAAAAAAATGAATACTATATTTTATGTAACCACTTTGTTTAAATGTGGAATGTAATACAAGTTTTATGATATAATTCTCTAAAACTCTAAACATGAAAAGATCCTCAATGTGTAATCTTATAATAACTCAAGATTAAATAAGGTTTAAGGATGGGGACTTATACTAATATATTATGTCCCTCAATCAAATAATTTTGTACTATTTTGAATATTAATCTAAAATGATGTAATATTCATTTATGTTATGCTCGGGTCGTTATAGTTGGTATTAAAGGAAAGGTTTAGTCATTATTTGAAAACTAGGCTCATAAAAATTTTGTGAGATACCCAGGGATATTTAGAAGGATATATCTAGGGATTTATCTAGGAATAATCCTTTGGTGTCATATATTAATGAATTAGGTTTTATGAATAGAAATCCTATATGTAATTTTTCATTATTATGTGGTTTTCTACTATGATCAGTATTTCTCACACTATGATTTCTATTCCTAGTAAATAATTATAACTAAAATGAAATCGGTTAATATTTAATGTTTTAGATGTGGAAATTTTTGGCAATACGTAAATCAATGTCCTAAGGGGAAATATAAAGATGAGAATTAGGAAGTTTTCAAGAGTATTATTCATATCACTGAATATAAATGTAGTAAAAACTACATCTGAAAGGTATGGGATGTTCAAAAATTATTTTTTGCATTAAAAATAATAAAAATGATTAAATTGAGGTTTTGTAACATTAATATATTATTCACATATAATATTATAGGAAATGGGAAATAAGTAATAAGATGATGTAGCCTAAGTAATGGTTTAAGAATAATAATTGATGATTGGAGTTTATATGTATTGGAATTCAGGAATTTTGTTATGTGAATCCTTAATTTTATATTTTATATTATCAATTTTAAAATATGTATTTAATGGTGAGGAATAAATAGAATTTGTTTAAATTTAAAGGTGCTATTTTGATTAATGAGAGGGTAACCCTTAATGTGTTCTTGATGTTGAGAAAATTGTGTTTAGCTTGCATAAAGAGATGATTATGGACAATGTAAATTGGATAGTACTAATTACCCTGGATATGATTATTGATTTGATGAAAAAATGTTATATCTTATAATGGATGATGTTTAAAACATTTTTTTTTTGATTTATGGAATATATTCAATAATAATTGGAATAAGAAATCATACATGTTTTAAATAATTTTATATTTTAATTCAAGTCATTACCATGTTTAAAGAGAAAACATGATAAATGTATTCACATGTTTTGTATGGGATGACGAAGGGGTACTTTATGATTTATGAGGGATCATTTCTAAGGTATTAGAGATAAATTTTGGGACCTCATTTATCATTTTTTGGATTTTCATCATTCAGAAGGGTTATAAGGCCATCCCATTGTAGAATTGTTTATCTTAAACTTTTGTTGATGTTTTAGATATTAATGTTTTTTCTCTTCATATGATAATTTACACATATCAGATAACATATGCTAAATTTTTTTGTGATAAATATAGATAGAATATCATATGATTCTACTTATTGACCTCAAGATCTACTAATGCTTCAGAAATGAAAATTTATCCTTCATTTATTGGAATAAGAGATGAAGTTTAAATTGATCAAGGCACAAAAATGAGAGAGGTTATTCTGTAAACATGTAAGTATATATTTTTAGGAAAATTATTTAATATTTTGAAAAGGATATTAAAGTTTTTTTCCCATTATCATTATTTGTTTATAGTTTTAATGACCTTTTTCATGCCTCTTTAGGTTATTGATTTGTGATCATAAAATTTTTCCCAATGATGTTCTTTATCACTCTCCATGAAAACATGATCGTTATATTTCTCTCACATGTCCATGTTTTCACTTTTCACCTATTTTCTCCTATGTGGAAACCTAGTTATGAGTTACTTTGGGTAACCATTGTAACGTCCCAGTTCCAGAAGCCACCCAGAGGCACCCCGTAACTGGTTGGTCACATGACCTCAAGCACATTTCCCCGAATGCTATAGGCTGCCGACTAGCAGCGAGGACCTTGGGTGTGATAGTGGGGAAACTATTCCCTCGTTGGCAGACTACACAATGGAATTAACAATACATACAATAGCGGAAGCAACAAATATCCAACAATAGTAAATAACAGATGACTAGAATAATAGACAACTGGATCACATATATATATATGAAATGATGCATGATACATATGTCTAGGAAAGAATCAAAACATGTCACAATTCTGAATACAGTACAAAACCAAAGTACAAAAGAAAAACAGATGAGAAAATCTTCAGCATTGCAAGCCTCGGCTTGGTCCCATGCTTTCCAGCTCCAATGTAATCAAGTACTAGAAGTTGAAGGGTGCTTTCCCTTCTATATAACTATAGCAATATAATCATTTTGGGCCCAAAATCATGTCCCAAACATGGTGTGAGACAAAATCCCAATAGGAAACCACCTAAAGATCTTTTCCTAACAGTCAGTGTGTATATTGCAGGTAAAAGTATAGTAAACAGTAAACAATAAATAAGAAATCACTCAGCAGTAGACAATCTAGAGATCAATCAAGCAATAATGAAGCAACAGCTAACCACAACAGGTAACCCTCTAGGAAGTACTCACCGCCATCCCCTTTGGTCCAAACTAAGAAGTACCAACAAACCTCTGGGTAGTATAGTCAGCCTAAACCCTCTGGTTTGGTCATATGGAAATTATAAAACTCTCTGAGGAATCTAACTTGGTCAATTCCCCTTATAGTCTAAGGTAGCCAGGAACTTTATGAGGAAGATCACATGGTCAATTCCCCTTATAGCCCCAAGGCCAAGAGACTCTCTGAGGAAGCTCACTTGATTAATTCCTCTTATATCCCTAGGATATTCAGAGACTCTATGAGGAAGCTCACCAAGTCAGTTCCTCTTATATACTAGAGTGGTTCACGATAATTCAAGTAAAACAAAGACTCTCTGAGGAAGCTCACTTAGTCTATCCTCTTATAGTCTATAAATCTCGAAGACTCTCTGAGGAAGCTCACTCGATCTATCCTCCTATAATCGATAATGTCCAAAGACTCTCTGTGGAAGCTCAATCGGTCTATACTCTTATAGTCTATAATGTATGAAGACTCTCTGAGGAAGATCACTCAATCTATCCTCTTATAGTCTATAACACCAGGTTCACACGGCCCCATGTAATTCAATACATAGTAATGCTATATGGATAGAGTAAACCTACATAACTACTTGGCTAACCAGTCTATAACACCTTAAGCATGTTAGAATACAACACTAAATCCTACGATCACAGGGCACGGAAAACAGGTAAACGGCCAAAGGCTAAACAGGACCAAACAGTCATAAACAAAATAAAGCATAAGCAAAAAATCCAAGGTATAGAAATCAACCCAATACATGTCCAATTTACCTCTACACAGGCATACAAGCATGGCAAGAAAACAACAGGGTAAAATGGTAAACACTCAATACCCCGTTCAAGGGTATTGGTGTAATTTTCACATAATACTCAAAGACATTGAACAGAAAGGCACAAAACACCTACCTTGGGGTTAGGAGATCAATATACTTGAACCACGAGGCTTGAATATTTTTAGAACATTGTAGATCTACGAAAATGTATAAAACATTCAATCCACGATAACTTGTAAAAGAGGAAGAATTGGAAAACAATGCTCTAGAAGAAGGAAGATATTACTACTGCGGTTCCAATGCAATCGATGACGGTCGATTCAGATAATAGACGGAGGATTGAGAGCTCAAAGAATATCCACAGCTGTATAGTTTCTCTCGGATGAATGGAACCTAAAATAAGATGGTTCTATCTGTCATATGTGACTTCGGTGCATTTAATGAAGAAAAAGAAAGTACATGACGTGTACTTTTGGAGTACACGGTGTGTAATTTCCTTTTACGTACTCCTCTTTAAGCAGCCTCCACATCACCCCACATGACTGTGTGTGTGGCCAAGACATGGCCAGTACACGACCTCATGCAGCAATGAAGTACACAACGTGTACTCATAAATTACACGGCATGTACTTCAAAAATTTCCAGAAACTCCTCTTCTCTCAAAAACTTCAGAAAAAAGAAAAACATACCTGAAAAGAAGGTATGGGTTCTTACAAACATCCCCCCTTAAAGAAATTCATCCCTGAATTTCCATAGAGAGGCGTAGAAGAAGAAACTATGAATAGCTCCATCCAATGCGATTGTACATCGGTCTCCCTCTCACAAGTCTCGTCCTATACTCGGTTGTGCTGCCATAGCAACCGTACGAGAGGAACAGACCGACCACATAGAACCTTCATACTGCGATTGAAAATCCCGATAGGATGCTCCTCAAATGATGATTCCGCTTTGAGCTCAACTTCCTCATGTTGAAAGACATGAGATGGGTTCGAAAAGTAACCTCAGAGGAGAGAAACATGGAAAACGTCATGCATATCCCAGTACCTCTAAGGTAACTGAAACTGATAGGAAACCGGCCCAACTCTCTCCAAAAGCTCAAATGGACCAACATACCTCGGTGAAAGCTTACCATATATCCAAATCCTCTTGTGTCCCATCCTCGGTGAGACATGCTGGAAAACCTGATCCCTGACCTCAAACTCTAGAGGTCGTATCTGCTAATCATCATAAGACTTATGTCGAGATTGTGCCATAACCATCCTCTTCTGAATCAACTCTATCAGCTCTGAGGTCTCCTGAACAAGATGAGGTCCCAGAAAAGCTGCCTCCAGCCAACATAAAGGTGATCGACGTGGCCAACTGTACAAATCCTCGTAAGGTTCCATCTGAATAGTGTCATGAAAACCGTTTTTTTTGGAAAACTCCACAAGAGGAATAAGATTTTCCCAAGAACCTCCAAAATCTAGGATGTATGCTCAGAGAATGTCCTCAAGAACCTGAATTTTACGCTCGGACTAGCCATCTGTCTGGGGATGGTAAGATGTACTAAAAAGTACCTATATACCCAAATCCTTCTGAAGCCCCTTCCAGAACTGAGAATTAAAACATGCATCCCTATCTGAAATAAAGGAGTTTGGAACTTCATGAAGATGTACAACCTCTCAGATGTACAACTGCCCCTGCTCATAAACAATGAAGGTCTCCTTGATTGTCAAGAAGTGAGAAACCTCCGAGAGTTTGTCAATGACAATCCATACAACATCGTTCCCTCGAGGAGAACTCGACAACCCGGTCACGAAATCCATCGCGACATCATTCCACTTCCACTCAGGAATGGGTAAGTGATGTAAAAGCCCTTCTGGTCAATGATGCTCCACCTTCACCTGCTGACAGGTGGAACACCTCATGAAAAAACCAGCAATGTCCCTCTTCATACCTACCCACCAATACTGACGGTGTAGATCACGGTACATCTTGGTGACGCCAGGATGAACTTCCCAAACTGAGGAATGAAAGTCCCAAACCATCTCCTCGCGTATATCTACTGGCACCCATATGCATCCCTAGAAACAAAAGATCTCATCCTCGCCTATGGTCCATCTAGAAATAGGGTCCTCTCCCGACACTCTTTCCCGTAGGACTAGGCCTTCAGAATTTGATAGTTGATATATTCGTACCCGATCAAGAAGTGTAGGGGTAAAAGCTAAAGAAGATAGAAACTTCTTCCCCTATCTGTCGTGAACCTCCAAATGCATGTCAGAGAAAATATCCATAAGCTACCACTCACTGCTGGCCTCCTGAACTGCTTGTAATTGAGTCCTCTAGCTTAGTGCATCTGCCAGAGCATTACCTTTCCCAGGCGTGTAGGCAAGCTCAAAGTCAAAAGACTAAAGGTACTCAACCCACCTTCACCATCTTAAATTGAGATCACGATAAGTGAAGATGTACTTGAGAATCTTGAGGTTGGTGAACACCACAAAGTGCTCTCCCAAAAGATAATGTCTCCAAAAGTGTAGGGCATGGATAATAGCTACAAACTCCAGATAATGCATTGGGTAATTCCTTTCATGTGGCCTTAACTGTCGAGACCCATAAGCAGCAACTCCATCTCGCTGCATAAGCACAACTCCCAGATCGATACCTGATACATCACAGTAAACAGTATATCCCTTGCCTGGCTCTGGAAAGACTAGTATCGGTGCTGAAGTCAACCTCCCTTCAGCTTCTGAAAGGATGACTCACAAGAATCTGACCATAATAACTTCTCCCCTTTCTTGGTCAGACCTGTCAGTGGAGCTACTAGGCGTGAAAAGTCTTGTATGAAATGTCTGTAGTATGAAGACAACCATAGAAAAATCCACACCTCAAAGACGTTCTTTGGATTCTCCTAGGAAACTACTGCTCTCACTTTCTCTGGGTCCACTGACACTCCTGTTTTTGAGATAACATAACCCAATAAGTGAATCTGGTCCATCCAAAAGTGGAATTTTGAGAGCTTAGCATATAACTGATGCTCCCTCAGTGTACTCAAAACAATCTCAAGATGGGTAGCATGGTCGTGTCACGTGTGAGAGTACACCAAGATATCATCCACGAAAACAACCACGAAAAAATCCAAGTATGGATGGAACAATCGGTTCATCAGTGCCATGAAAACTATAGGCACGTTCGTGAGACCAAACGACATAACCATATACTCGTATAGACCATACCAACTCTGGAATTTTGTAAGAGGTATATCAGATGGTCTAACGTGCAACTGATGATAACCGGATCGCAAGTCAATCTTTGAGAACACTTGGGCTCCTCAAAGATGATCAAAGATATCATTAATCCTCGGCAAGGGATATCGTTTCTTGAACATCAACTGGTTCAACATTCAGTAGTCCACAAAAAGCCTGATGATACCATCTTACTTCTTTGCAAATAGGACAGGAAAACCCCAAGGAGAAGTATTGGGTCAGATGAAACCCTTTTCCTGAAACTCCTCCAATGGCTTCTTGAGATCCTACAACTCAGGTGTAGCTATCCTATAAGGAGGGATGGACACCGATGCAACCCCTGAAACAAGATAAATATAAAATTATATCTCACGTTCCCGAATCAAACCTGAAAAGTCCTCTCGAAAGACGTCTCTGAAACGATCCACGATTGGAGGAATGTCAGACTGTGAGGTACCTTGGTCATCCAGATATAGACTGGAAATCTATGTAGTAACTCCTCTTAACCGAATATTCTCTGGACCTGCTCTACTCTCCTGGAAATCCCACTCGCACTTATGAAGAAAATATCCACCCTCTGGTGATATGAAACTCAACCTACGGTGATAACAAAACACGACTGCCTGGAAGGGAACTAGCCACTCCATTCCGAGAATGACATTATAGCCTATCATCTCTAGGACATAGAGATCCAAAAGAAAGTGACACCCACAAACCTTAAGAGGGAACTCCATGAAATGACATACACTAGCTCTCCTAGTTCCCAACAGTGTGTCTAGTGTCAAGATGTCGGCAGAAGAAAAGATATAGAGACCATGACTCTCCACAACATCGACAGATATAAAGCTATGGGAAGATCCTGTATCAAAAAGATCTGAAGATAAAACTGAGGCTACTAAGATCATATCTCGAACTGTAGAGGGGACGAGATCCTGCTCCTGATGCTTCAGCTCTACTGTAAAGGTTTGTCTTTCTCCATGGCCCTATGACCCTTCCTAACCACTTTGAGCTGAGACACTCTTCTATCGCTGGTAGCCCGGTGACTGACCACCATGGCCGCGACCTCCACGTCGGGCTGATCGACTGGAAGAACTCTAGTTCCCAGACTGGTGAGAAACTGGCGATGATCCTCCTGAATGAGGGGTCATAGAAAAACCCCTACCACTAGCTGTAGGTGAGAATATCTAACAAAAATGCTGAAGATGACCCATCTTTCCGTAAGATCGGCACTCTATCAGGTCTCTCTGGAACTGAGTCCTAGTATGCCAGTTCCTCCCGCATTGGTAGCATACTACCTGGCTACCTGAAGATACATTCCACCTGCTCTGATCTCCTCAAGCAGACTCCCTGCGGTGCTTGCTGCTATCAGTAGGAGGAACACTAACTCTGGATGTCGATCCACCCTAGCTCACTGCTCAAGAATCCCATAGATTGTGCTTAGTGATCAACACCTGGTTGATGATAGAGGATATCAAAGTCAACATGAAGATGGGCACCTATGATCGGATGTCATGCCTCAGACCATACTTGAAAATTCACACAAGGAATAGCTCATCGCCTCCTAGAATAGGAGTGAAATGATGCAGATCAGTAATGTGAGACGATTACTCCATAACAGAAAGAGTGCCCTGCTCCAGACTCATAAACTCTTAGGGTCGATCAGCCCTCAAGGTCTCCAGGAAGAAGTAATCAAAGAAGATGCACTAAAAATAATCTCAAGTCATACTCTGCTGGTGTCCTGACTGTGAGATCACCTCCCACCACCTCTTGGTGGAGTATTAGAGTATATAGGTAGCGAGCATCAACCACTTTTTTGAAGGTTTTCCCATATGACCAGAAATTGTCAGTGTGGCCTCTAACCATGATTTTTCATCCTAGGGTCCTCCATCCCCAGAGAAAATGGGCTGATTCTACTGTTGGAAAACCCGCGTCAACTCTTCCATTGACGGGGCAGGAGGCGGCGCTCCCTGGAATGTCTGTATCATCCTTAGAAAAGCTTCCCTAACTGCTCATCGGTGCCTGAAACTGGTATAACTGCTGGTGCCAAAGCTGAAAAAGAAGGAGGATCTTCAAGAGGTCCCTGATCAGCCATATCTGGTGTCTGATCACTGTCTGGAAACTGGTGTACAACTGGAGGACACCTCAGTGGCATACATCTAAAAGGACAAATACACACCTTAGTTCAGGATTATCAAGGACCAAAAACATAAGGGTACTAGAAGGAAACAGGAGAAAGAAACATTCAAGTTTTACAAAACATGACTACATGGCGTGTATATACACTACACGATGTGTTCTTTTAAGCCATTCACATGGGCTTGTACTTCTGCCACAATTGGTCTTGTAACACCCCAACCACACAACATGTTGTCCCCACACACAACATGTACTTGAACTCTATTCCCCTACCTAAGTCTTCTTACACGGCTAACCCACATGATCCCCTTAATCTCAGACTACACGACATGTATTAACACAACACAGTGTGTACTAGACAAGTTTCAATGACCCATGTTGTTAGATAAAAATCCGTCTATATAGTCCACTCTACATGGTGTTCTCCATGGGCACATGACGTGTACTTGAAGGATTTCCCCGACCCGTGTTGATCGTGACATCGCCGAGTACCTAGGTTACATGACACGACATGTGAAATAAGGACATAGTGTGTATAGTCGAAGTCTCATCCATCCATGTCATTAGTCACCCAGGTAGACACATGGTTACTACAACACGGCGTGTGCGTACCTTACATGGTGTGTTCATGAAAGATTTTTCATAACCCCGTGTCCCTTCCCACACTTCCAATGACACGGTTAAAAACTACACGGCGTGTATTAATTAAGTACACGCCGTGTATTCTGGGTTATTCTGGGAAGTAGCCTCAGAAACTGCTCTAGAGCCCAGAAAACACAATAAACAAGCATTACAGTGCCAAATTCCGATCCGTGAGGGCCCATACTCTCCACGAATCAAAGTTTGGAATCTCATACATGTCATATACAAGGGAAACAAGTCAATGATACACCATGTTCTGATTCATGTGGCCCATAACACCTCAAGAATCAAAATCCGGCATTCATTCAAACAAGACCTTACATATAGAAATACCTATTGAAAGAAGGTATTCTATCAAGCATCTATCACAACAACACGCATATTCTACACAACATCTATCACAACAACATGAAATC
Source organism: Viscum album (assembly GCA_963277665.1). Taxonomy (NCBI): domain Eukaryota; kingdom Viridiplantae; phylum Streptophyta; class Magnoliopsida; order Santalales; family Viscaceae; genus Viscum; species Viscum album. The sequence continues at coordinate 1,701,709,599 of OY728143.1, read as the reverse complement.
GCTAATGCTCCCTAAATGGAATGGAAAAAATACATGACATGTGATTTCTAGAAAGTGTATATATGATGAAAGAGATGGAATACCCTCATCTCATCGAGTTGTGACAAAAATAGAACCCAAATAATATCAACAGTAATAACACAAAACAAGTGAGTCACCCATCATTAAAAATCAGATCAACTGTAAACTTACAAAACATGAGGAAATCAAAATAAATGAGGTAGATTGGTTTTTCCCTATAAACGGGTTAGCTACTCCCGAGAACACCTTATTACCAAGTACCCATTCAATCCAATCCCTAGCTATAGGATCCAAATAGTATGTCAAGAGAAAATATTCCTCTGATACCACTTTGTAACATCCCGGTTTCGGAAGCCACCCAGAGGCGTCCCGTACCCTGTTGGTCACATGGTCTCAAGCACATTTCCCCGAACGCCAGAGGATGCCAACTAGCAGCGAGGTCATTGGGTGGGATAGTGGGTAAACTATACCCTCATTGGCAAAGTAAATAGTGTAGGTAACAATACATACAATAGAGGAAGCATTAAATAACCAACAACAGTAAATAGCGGGAGACAAGAATAATAAACAACTAGAGCACATATATATATATATGAAATAATGCATGATACATATGTCTAGAAAAGAACCTAAACAAGTCAAAATGATGAATACAATACTAAACCGAAGTACAAAAGAAAAACAGATGAGAAAATCCTCAACATCGTAAGCCTCGGCTTGGTCCCATGCTCTCCAGCTCCAATGCAATCAAGTGCCTGAAGTCGAAGGCCTCATTCCCTTGTCTATACCTACATCAATATAATCTATTTTGGCCCAAAAGCATGACCCAAATAGGGTGTAAGACTAAATCCCAATAGTCAATCACCCAAATATGTGTGCCTAACAGTCAGTGAGTATATGGCAGGTAAAAGTACAGTAAATAGTAAATAGTAAACAGTAAACAAGAAAGTACTCATCAGTAAACAATCCATAGATAAATCAAGAAAAAATGAAGAAACAACTAACCATGACAGGTAACCCTCTGGGAAGTACCCACAACCATCCCCTCTAGTCCTAATTAAGAAGTAACAACAACCCTCTAGGTAGTACACTCAGCCTAACCCCTCTGGTTTGGTCATATAAAAATTATAAGACTCTTTTAGGAAGCTTACTTGGTCAATTCCCCTTATAGTCTAAGGTAGTCAGTAAATCTCCGAGGAAGATCACACGGTCAATTCCCTTTATATCCCCAAGGTCAAGACACTATCTGAGGAAGCTCACTCTGGAAAGTCCTCTTATAGCCCCAAGTCATTCACAAACACTGTGAGGAAGCTCACCTGGTCAATTACTCTTATAGCCTGGAGTGGTTTATGGTAATTCAAGTAAAACAAAGACTCTATGAGGAAGCTCACTTGGTCTATCATGTTATAGTCAATAAAGCTCAAAGACTCTCTAAGGAATCTCACTCGGTCTATCCTCCTATAGTCTATAATTTCCAAATACTCTCTGAGGAAGCTCACTTGGTCTATCCTCTTATAGTCTATAATGTTCAAAGACTCTCTGAGGAAGCTCACTTGGTTTATCCTCTTATAGTCTATAACACCAGGTTCTCACGTCCCTATGTAAGTCAATGCATAGTAGTGCTATATGTCTAGAGTAAACCTACAGAACTACTTGGATAAATAGTCTACAACACCTAAAGCATGTTAGAATACAACACTGCATCCTACAATCACAAGGCTTGGAAAACAAGTAAACGACCAAAATGCTAAACAGGACCAAACGATCGTAAACAGAACAAATCATGACCAGAAAATCCAAGGTATAGAAATTAACCCAATACATGTCCAATTTACCTCTACATAGTAATACAATCAAGGAAAGAATAGAATAGGGTAAAATAGTAAACAAGCAATACCTCATTCAAGGGTATTGGTGGAATTTTCACATAATACTCAAAGGATTTGAATGGAAAGGCACAAACCACCTACCTTGGGGTTAGGAGATCAATATACTTGAACCACAAGACTTGAATCTTCTAATAATGTTATAGATATATGAAAACACATAAAACTTTGAACCCATTATTACTTAGAAAAGATGAGGAATTGGAAAACGATAATCTAGAAGAAGGAAGAGCTTACTGCTGCGGTTCCAACGAAATCGACGATGGTCGATTTCGAGAACAGACAGAAGATCAGGAGCTCGGAGAAGATCTGTGGTCGTACGGTTTCCCCCGGATGAAAAAACCTAAAAAAATATGGTTCTATCCCTCAAACGTGACCCCGGTGCGTTTAATGAAAAAAAGAAAGTACACGACAAGTACTTTTAGAGTACCCTGTGTGTACTAGCCTTTTCCATACTCCACTTTTAGTAGCCTCCACATCACCCAACATGACCATGTGTGTGGCGATGACATGGCCAACACACGACCTCACGCGGCAACAAAGTATATGGCGTGTACTCATAAATTACACGACATGAACTTCAAAAATTTTCAGAAACTCCTCTTTTCTCAAAAACTCCAGAAAAAGGATAAAAATACCTAAAAAGAAGGTCCGGGTTCTTTCAACCATTATGTTTCAAACGTTCCCTTTTGAAAAGAAGTTTTAGTATTCATTTTTATTATTTACATTTCTATTAAAATAAAATTAAAGTATTAAACCTTCAATAATCCTTAATAAATTTGAGGGTGAAATTAATTTTAAAGGGGGATGAATGTTGCACCCTAATATTTTTGAATTCTCGTTGAATTTATTTAATGATTTCATTATTTTTCTTTTCCCACAATACTAAATAAATCTTTTTTATATGAATTCACTATGTTTAGATTATGTTATATGAAATGCCATGTTAATCATGCACTACATGAAACACTTTTAATATATTTTGGTACATGAAACACTATTTTTGGATTTTTTACACACAATATAGAGTCCCTTTGATATCATTTCTTACGTACTAGATTTTTTTACTGAATTACAATATACAATCAATATTATTTTAAATATATTATATAGTTATCACCTTAATATTAGAATGGATGGTATGAATTATATTATATACATTATAAAAATATCAGTTACAAATGTATATAAAATGAGTCCTTTAGTACTCGATTAGTTATAAATGAAAGTAAAAAATCTTTGAAAATAAAGAAATTACTTTTCTAGGAAAACTATTTTTCTATGCTAAAACACCATTTTATATCAATAAATTAAAAAACCAACTTTTTATGAATGTTTTTAATAATATTTATATATTATATATTCAGTAATTTTTTTGAAACTAATAATATAGATTTTATAGGAATAAGATAATAATTATTCAGATTTTATGAATAAAAAGTTGTATTTTTGTAAAAGTTATTTTTACCGCCTTTTAATAGAGAACCTATTTTAAAAATAATTTTGGAAAATTTTATACTTGTTTTTAAAAAATATAATTAATTTTTGAAATCAAAGAATCAAAATTTAATTTGGGTTAATTTTTTAAATTTTTCTTAGAGGTTTAATTTTTTGATGAATAATGAAAAACAATGAATTTTAATTGAATGCTGAATTTTCATATAATTTATTTATATAGAAAAATATATTTCATATTGGTTTTAAAGTATATTTAGATAAATTTTTATTATATTAATCCAATTTATGTCATTGGAATCAATTTATCATTAAATTTAGACAAAAAAACGTTTTAAAAATTTTACCATTTTAATTTAAAACCCCATTGTTACATACTGTCTATGGGATTAAAGTTAAATTAATTTATTCCACTAATATGATTAGAATTTTGAAAAATTTATCCCATATTTAGAATACATATAATTTATAATTTATATTATTTTCAATTCAGTTTTGGACTAAAAATATTGTTAATGTAATTTAAAAATAATTATAGCAATTAAGGTAAAAACCAGTTTACTAGGTGGTTTAACTTTATTGTTAGAAGAGAAATATCCTAAACACATGTACGAAATCCATTTTATGGAAATATATATATAATATTGTTTATTTTCTAAAACAATTATAGTTATTGGAGAAATATTATGTAAGGTATACCTCTTAATAGTGTTTACTATTTTATATTTACTAGAATTCCACTCCTCCTCCACTATAAAAAGGGAAACCACCCCTCACTTATTCATATAGTTAGATCATTTTTTTCATCCAAAACCAACCCAAATAAGCACCCAAAATATATCTTATCATCCTATAGTTCTTACATTTGGAATAATTCAATCCAGGGAATTCTTTTGGTGCGAAAACTAAAATTATTTACACAAAGAAGAGGTAAAATTCTTCAACGAGAACTCTCATTATATTTTATTCAACACTTATTAAATTATTCTAATTTAATGTTTATATAATAACCTCAGTATCCTAAATATTCTTAGATGTCTTTTATGTTATTTTTATTACCTACACTCACACACACTTCCATCAAATGGGACATGCAATCATCATTCATATATATGGAGGAATACAACCTCACACACCGTTGTCGTTCATTATTTCGTTGCCACATCTCAGGGTTGGTAATAATGATGGATTACTATTTTTATATGATGTGTGTATATATATATATTATTTTTAACGTATTTATTCTTCTATAATTATTATATAACACACACCTTCATGCATTCCATTTTGTGGTAATGCGATAACTTCATTTGTGGACATGTGTATTACCACATCCTCAAAGTGATGTTATTAATTCACACTTTACATGGAATTTATTAAGGACAAGTTTTGTAAAAATATATTATATATGATATAATTATTATACTATAATTATAATAAATATATACATATTTTTCATTTACATTCTTTCCTTGAATACAATAAGAAAACAAAAATAGTTATCTAGCTTATGTACGACCTTCAATCTCTATGAATGGTATATTTAATTTCATATTTCAATAATTTATAGATAATTTTATATAATTATATAATAAATATATATTATATTCATATAAAGTTTCATATTCTATTAATATGTATATCATTATCTAAATAAGTGGATCAAGAATAATTAGATGCAAAGGGGCAGTTGTTTTAATATGTCATACCCTAATTCACCCCCCCTCAGGGTATTTAACCTAGTTGGTCCTAAAAATATTTGATATTAATGGTGTGAAATTAAAATGTTATTCTCATGTTCTCATACCCTTATAATCATTTCATACTTATAAATCTTCTTTATTTTCCCTTACTGAGAATCTGAGCACAACTTTTCTTATGTTTCCGTTCCCTTAGGTTATGAAGAATGTTTTCATGTAGGAGTACTAATTTGGAATATTATTAAGGGATATTTTTAATAACATTCACTTGGATATAAGGTTATTTTTTCCTGTTCCAATGAAAGTAACCTATTATTTTCATTGAGCCTATAATTTTTTAATGATTTGAATATTCATCTAATATGAATGGACAACCCATGGTTCCAATTTCTCCGTAAGAGTTCACCACAGCCTCTGCACTACTTTCTTCGTCTCCAGTGGCTCAGTTCATTTTATGACGAACCCAAGTTTATTTTTTTGATAGGATTGTGAATGAGGAGTGGAGTTTATCTTATCACATGGTTGTCAGGTTGCGAGGGCCACAATATATTATTCTAAGATTCTCGAGTGAGGAAGATTTGGTGAGGGCGTGGTCTAGACCAGGAAGATCTATTTGAGGCTTCCAATTTCCTATACTCTTCTCTTCATTTGAACTTCACATGGAGCAAGAACCTTTCACAACAACGATTTGGATTCAACTTCCCTGACTCCCATTGCCTTTCCAAAATCCGGCGTTACTCCTTTCTATAGGGAACTCTGTTGGGTGATTTCTCTATACTGATTGGAAGACTTCCTCTCTGAAGCATCCAATTGCGGCACGGTTCTGTGTTGAAATGGATCTCTCTCATCCCCCTCTTGAAGTATTGTGTATTGTGATAGAGGGGGAGTATAAGTATTTCCAATTGATTGTTTAGGAATCCTGGACCATGCTTTTCTCCTACTCCAATAGACAGGGCCACAATTATCTAGACTGCCGGAAGAAGGCTTCAGGTTCTCACGAGATTGCCCAGTCTGGCTTATCATCTGGGTCCATTTCATAGGAGGAGGCTTCAGGGGATGCACACCTAGAAGATTGTATGAATGTACAAAATACGGGGGGGGGGGGGGGTGTCTATCTCCATGGGTGGTGATTGTTCCTAGACATATCCAGTGGGTATAGGCCGGGGAGGTGCTTCGATTGCTATTGTGAATGGAGTTACAGAGGTTTTAGGGACACTTATTTCAGAGGTCTTTGACCATTTGCGCCATGACCTGGGTGGTAGCTCCTTTCCAAAGAGTTCGGGCGAGGACATGCAGGTGTGCAGGGTTCGGCAAGATGGGAGGACCTCACCCACGGATGCTGATCTGGACAGCCAAAGGGAGGGGTAAGCGGTTAGGGAGGTCCCTTGGTGTCCTTCTGAGGTATTACCGGAGTTCAATCCATCAAAAACTGAGGGCGCTATCTTGAAGGATGATAGTAAGGGTCTTTTCACTAGTGAGGATACACAACAGTTGGTTTCGAGAAAAAACCCTAACCATATTCAATTCATGGGCCATGGTCTTGAGTGGAATGAAGTTCCGGTCAAGACAAGGAAGGTCCCGTAGGTATCCTATTATGCATAGAAGCTCAAATCAGGGGGTCCAATCGGGACCTCTCAGAATCGTTTTGCAGTGCTGGGTGAAGAACACTGCATTAACAACAAGGAAGCAACATGGGGAGATCACGGACAAGACACTCTAGCTGAAATGGGAACATCCAAAGAGGAAATGGTTGAGACTTCGAACCATGATGAGGCCAAGGAACTAGCCTTAGAGGAGGACTACTTTAAATCCTTTATATAGAAGGGAAAGAACAAAAACATGGATTCAAATGGCTTCATTTCAAAAAATCAAAGGGTGCGTAGAATGAAATATTACTCCAACATCCCTAGTCTTCCCATTAAAATTTCTGTGTGTGTGGGAAAGTTGTCACCGAATAATTCTACAATGGTTGGAACCTCAACCCGAAATAGGCCCAAAGAACCTAGCCAACATGCGGTGACTTCCACCACCAATGACCTGGTTAGAGCCGGATGTGAGGCTGCTTCTCCCATTCCTCCCGTAGGTGTGAAGTTGGATGATTAGGGGTAGCAGCGCAAAGAAGGTTCCAAAGATGATTCTCAGTGCCATATGGACTCAGTGCTAGAACATCAGGATTTAATCTTGCATTCGAATGATGAAATGGTTGAATCTACAATAGATATTAAGGAATTGAAGAATATGAGGCTGATCCCAGTGGCCACTACAAAGAAGCAAGGCAAGTGGGATAATAAGAAAGATCACATCCTACATAGGGGACTCAACATGGGAAATATTAGCATAGAAGAATACAAGAATGCATGAGACAACTTGGAACTTCAATTCTAGGGTACCTTGAAAGATCCCCCCGACACTCAGATGAATTTTATTCCCTAGATTTTTTTAGGGAAAATGTTTCCAAACAACTCACTATTTTCTTTAACAAATCTGTCATGTCCATTGGTACTGTAAATACTGAGATATGAGGGTTCCCACTTTCCCCTTAAAAGTGTTTTTGAGTTTTTAATAAAAAATTAACATTGGATGGTTTTTTCAAAAAAAAATCTAAAATGATATAAAATTTATATATGTTATGCTCGAGATACTCTAGTTCTAACACATCAAGACACTTACATTATTTTTAACAATCTAAGAGAAGAGAACAAATAGTTCTTAATAGTGATTTCAATTGAACATTTATGGAAATATACACCTATGTTCCATAAATGTTTGATTACGTGGTCTATTATGGGGTGGTGTGGGTTGTTGTATAATAATTCCTCAAAGCTTTTTATAGTATTTTTTGAATAAATTTCTTTTCTTTATAAACCATTTTCTAGTTTATATTTGATCAAGACTTATTGAAGTCCATTATCTACACATTTTCACTATTTTATTGTTGGATGAATGGTTGAATCGATGTGATACTACTAATACACTAGTGTTAACATATAAGAACAAAATATGGTTCAATTACCTGTAAAAATGATATTAGGGACACCAAATATAGTGATGATGTTAAATATATCATTATTTTTGAAATTTTTCATCATTATGTCATTAAGTGGTATGAACATGGATAAAAATGAAAATAATTCATTGTTTGTAATGATATACTTAAAATAACTTGTTGTGGCTAGGGGATATGGCTCCATGAAATCTATTCCCCATATAGAAAATGTCAATTAAAATTTGGTTATAGGTAATACCTCAAGGGGATGATGAAAAAATTGGCATGTATTTGATAATAATGAATCCTCATAGTGAATACCATATAGCCATGTATCATTGATGGCTAGAAATAACCAAGACTCCTAATTCATTTGGAGTGGCTAGTTCCAGATAGAATAACACCACGCGATCCTACATAAACTTCTTTCAAGATAAAGAGGGTATACCCTTCTTAAATTAATCTGGGGAGGACTCCATTAAAACCCCATTTATATAAAAAGTTTCTTTCATTTATGACATAAAAAGTGGTGAAGTTTTCTACCAGGTGTCAAAATATTTTTTTTCTCAGACCGGTTGAAGGATCCCATCATGGATACAGTCTATTATGGGGATCATCCATCTTTTAATTTTATCAGTTATTGAATATTTTTTCATGTCATGACTTAGTGTAACATTAATAATATTGATTTATATTAATACCACATCTCTATATGCTCAATTATGATATGGGTGTGAATCAATGTTGGAGAAATTTTAAACCAATTAATATTTTTTATCTCATTACCTCTTAGACCTATTATGATATAGATTATCATATTTTTTATTCATTTTATTAATCATTTATCTAAAATCATGTAAATTTTTTAACACATTATTGTTATAATGATCTCTTAACAATAATAGTATTTTTTCCTAATGAATAATTTATAGATTCTTTACAATAATGATATAAACAATATAGTGTTTGATTCAGAAACAATCATGATCCAAAGTGATGTTCCTTAAAATTTTGGAATGGGGTACAAAACCATCCTAATTCCATACAATGGTGATACATTGTTCCAATTGATTCTCCTTATTGGATCAATATACTATATATATAGATAGTATCCAACTTCATTAAGTTCATTTTAAAAAGAAAAACACCTCTCACTGATTTGACTTCTATTGAATGTTGTAGTGATTCTTGGATATTCCCTTTATCTTCTTATAATTACATATCATCATTTAAGAAATTACTGTTATTATACTATTTTATGAAAATGTATTCACACAAACCTCTTCCTTTTCACAAGAGAAACTGGAACACTATATTTATAGTAATAGTTGGAAGAATTTTACTTCCATGACTATTTTTTAAACATGTTTTCACATAACATTATTTATTATTATTATATCTTCATACTCTAATGAACATGAAAGAAATTAGATCCATTCTCTATTTCGTTTTGTTCTTTTATTCATCAGTGGGAAAAATTTACACCTGTTCTTCTTCATTCTATAATGTTGGTTTAGTACCACCCAGTATAATACCTTTCCATCTAGAGTGTCTTCATTTGATACCTATACACTTGATAAATGTTTTTATGATCACTTCATTTATATTTGGTTTCATCTTCTCCATATGGATCCTTAATAATCCATTAGGAACTCCATGTTTGATACCCTTCTTCTTTGCCTTATACTCTGACCCAAAAGAAAATTACTCCCATGCTTTATGGCCAAAACCTCAATAATGATCTTATAATAACTCCTCTTCTTCAAGATCAATTAGTATCATTTTCTTTGTGTTCTATATCCCCTTAATATAGGAATAATTTCTCTAAATATCAGGGGAGGAACATGAAATTAATATTTAAATTTCCCATTTATCATTTTAATTTCCTTATTGAATAATTTTTCATTTCACTTCCTTCAAATCTCCCTAAATGTTTAGAGTCAACAAGATTCATGGGATCATTCCTTGAAACTCGGAATCAACGTTAACAAGAAAATTTATGAAATATCAGATTATATCATAATTCTACATTTATCATTATTGGGGTGTTGAAAATACATCTTAGAAACACACAAATTTTGGTAATTTCATTATAATTTTTAATGATCCTAACTGTTTGAAAATTACCTCTTCATATGAACTTATATGTCATGTAACTTCATTACGTAAACTCATGTGACACTTCTTTATTCAATATCACGTTTTTCAAAAAATTCAAATTTTTTTAACCCATTAAAATTATTATCTCTTATATATATTATGGATTTACTCTGAAACATATATCTAAGAATTCAAAAACCTCTATTTGATAATGTTGAATCCTATATCTCATTATTTAGAGATATTTATTTAGTTCATTTGGAATATATTTTATAATGAATTCAAAACCATTTTCTATCTAGTGCACTTTGTCCAAAACATAATGTTTGGTGGACTCATAATAATTTTTCTACCTATAAACTTCATAAGCTTCCCCTATTAAGTTCTTCAACATAGGACATCTATATTCACTACTACTTCTTCGGGTACAACATCATCCACAACATCAATAAAACTTATCTATTTGATGATATTATAGAAATTATTTCTCTAATAAACTCTTTCCAAAGGACTCTATATTATGGTCTCATATTTGTTTTTGTTTTTTGATGAAATTAAAAATATTAAACTAGCCTTACCTCCATATGATAAAACATTTTTTGATCAGATTGGTTTTTTGAAATCTCTATATTAATGTTTTCAAGAAACTTTTTTTAGCAAATCTAAGATCCTAAAAGTCTAACCAACTTCTTCCATCTAACACAATTATCTAGAATCATGAATTCCTTTTTATATTCATAATATTCAGTACTTTTAATATTATCAAAGTATATCCTATTTTTACTCAATTTCATACAAGCCTTTATTGTTCTAATATTCATTTTGAATCAAATAAAAAAGTAATTACAGTGTTTAATCAATGAGTAATTAATTACAAAGCATCGACTAATTTTTTTGGTCCATATTAACCAATCTGATATACTATATAATTAAATAGAGATTTTTTTATATCCTCTTTCAGATTGCCTATGAGAATTTGAATTTGATTTCCAATTCTAACATACATTGTCCAAATACATTATTTTGTGGTTTTAACTTCATTATTTGGTTGAAAAATGTGTTTTTCCAAATATAAAAACAGATATTTGAGACATTAATATTAGCTCAATAATTAGTATAGGAAAACTCAATGTTTTTAGATAATTTATCAATTTTAAGTGCTGAATATGTTCCAAATCATAGTATAGATAATAACACTATATATATATATATTCTTCAAGGATAACATGAAATGAAAAAATCTTATCTTATTTAAAAAATATTTATTTATAATTTATTATTAGGACTTCAGTATCACTATCTTCATTATGCAAGATACATATTCTTCATTAACAGGGTTGGATACATCATCCAAATATCCATGAAACTTATTCTTTCAAACATATTAAAAATATTGACATTAAAAAAATCCATAATTCATTAAAAAATATTGACAACCATTATCAACAAATAAAAAACACATAATGTTACCTATTCAATCCCCCCATTTTAGTTTATGAAAATATAATTAAAAAGAATTTTTCAATATGTGAATATGTATCTTTTTTACACCCATTCATTTAGAAAATCTATTTTAATTTATCTCTAAACTATTCATAGGAAACACAATGCACTTTTTAATAAGGTATCAATTCATTTTAAAAATGTTTCCATCAATTAGCTCACTCTAAGTGTACGGGAACCATGATTAGTGTAGAGAATAAAGGGATTTGATTTAGAACAGACAATAGTCCCATATAAAATAGAATGACACCAATTCAAATAATAACACTAAATATTGACTTCATATTTCTCGCACTTCTATTATAGGATAAATATATTCACTGATATTCAAAAGAGTTAGAGAATGAATCATCTAAAAAATACTTAAATAACTTCAAAAAATCGGATAAAATGATCAAGATGAAATTTTTATGAATTCTATCCTAGGTACACATTCAGCCAACTTTTTTTCTTATATCACTAAGAAATTAAATTTTCTATTTTTTTTGCTAATATCCATATTTTTACTATAGAAGGGTGATATATTAATAATGGAATTCATTTTTTAATGAAACTATTTCAAGAATATTCCTATTAATTATATTTTTATAAAATAATAATTCTGGAAGCTTTTACAACATACTCAGCATATATCATCATCAAGGAGACATTTATCACAACAACAATAATAAAGAATATCTTAAATATATATTCATAAGGATATTCATGTTGAGATTACACTAGAAAAGTTCATCTTTACATGGATATCTAGATATTGACAATGTCTACATCTTGACCATCGATTATATTCATCAATATATTCCTCTATAATTCCAAATTCATGATCAAAACAATATGGGATCTTCTTCACTTTACTATCATATGTTGATATTATCCACTTCAACTTCATCAAGGTTAATCATATAATAAAATCATTTTTTGGTACACTAATTAAAATATCATTCCAGGATGATAAAATATTTATGAATGTTATCCAATGTTGAAAACTCATCCACTGTCTGATGTTCAACCCCTGAGATTAAATTTCACCTTAAATTCCATATATTGAAAGAAAACAGTAAAGCACGCAAATATTTAATGAAGAAGGTGGAAATTCCATTCTTCTTAATGAGAAGAACATGGTTGATTTTTTTATAAACAATGTTGCTCCATTATATCTATTAATCATGATTACATATCTATTTTTTGGGTAGGGTGAATGGATCTAAAAAATTATTTAATTTCTTTATGTGTAAAAGTTGTCTTCTCACGATCATTTACCACATTTTTATTACATTGTGTAGCTTCCAACATCATTAAGAACTCTTCTTGTGATGGAATTATTTTCAAGAAATATTTTGAATGTGTGTCAATAAATTTTTCTCCTCAAACATAGAACTTATTTGGAACATGGTTTATCTTTTTTTAAAATATCTAAGAAACTTCCACTTCTTTATGTGGAATTTTTTTTCACAATACTTTGTCTGTGTTTTTTCACATTTCTTTCATCTATAGATATATTGACCAAATTACTAATATATCTTTGGGGTCATTGGAAGAATTCTTAGAGTCTCCACATAGATTATTCTTATTGTATTTCTTCACATTAGTTCTATTTAATATAGTTTTCCTCTTCATCTTTTAAGATAAGGTATCTAGTAATCTTTTATATCTCTTCATTGATATATTATTGGGAGAGTTATAAAATGAAATAGTCTAATGTCATTTTTACAATGATTCTTCCTCTTTATATACTATATTTTGTGATATTAATTTTTAATCATATTTTTATACATATAAATATGATCAAGCACCAATATTAATCCCCCATTATTACACACATCACAGAAATTTTCAAGCATTACAAATATGTTTTAATTTTTTATATTTTTATTAATCTGTGAATTTTGTAACATTATCTATGTATTTTCCCCAATAGAATGGGCATCCATTGTGATTTTAAATTTAGAGGATTTTACCAAAAATATAATGAGAAAGGATTGAACCTATGAAATCAACACCCTTAACCCAAAAATCCTGATAATTATATATTTACAACATGTGATCCTACATTTCCAACAAAAGAGACATGTAATGTTTTGGGTTGTCTTCAATTCATGATGGTATCATCATGGGAAACTATAATCCACACATATTCTCATATCAACACAAGATTTACATGTAGTCTATTCACTACTTTTATTTGTCAATACATGTTCATTTTTTAAATCCAATTTTTTTAATGACAAAAGAGTTAGATTAATCATAATTAAATGTTATAGACAATTAAAATTTACTCAAATCTATTTTAGATAGATCATTAAATGATTCCATGATCTTATTTTCACACGTTAAAGTTTCTCTATCTCAAAAAGTATATATTTATAATTTAGTTTTTTTAGTAACATTATTCATCATTTTTGAAGACACAATATATGTCTTCTCGAGATTGACTAACTTTAATTAAAATAATTAACATATCATATTGAGGGTGTTATTTTGATATTCAATCAAAACTACCTTTATTAATAATCTTTTTTCCTTATGTCAACCTCTTTATCAAGAATCATATACTTGTTTTGTAACAGTGAGTCTAGATCCTTGATATACATGGTCTTTACTTCCATTTTAAAATCACTATCTTTAAGGACATTTTTCAACTCTTATTCTAGTGCATAAATCTAGTCTTCAAGAGTCATGTTGTAATGTCCTGGACCTCTCCGGCCCATTCCTTTTTCAAAAAGAAGGTCATGAAGTGTTCTGGAGGGTAAAATGGAATTTTACCACACTTTTCAAAATTTTGTAACTACACGCTATGTACCCCCTCGCCGGGTATACCCTGTGTTGAAGGCCGTTTCCTTGACGTGTGAAATGAATGAGTACACGCCGTGTATCACATACTACAAGCCATGTAGTCCCTCCCCACGTACGCATTACCCTCAAACCGTGTGTTGACCAATCACCGACCATGTGCTGTGTTGAAGTCGTGTCCTTACTGTGTGAAATAAATGGGTACACTCCATGTATCCTATACTACACGCTGTGTAGTCCCTCCCCGCGTACGCGTTACCCTCAAACTATGTGTTGACCAGTAAACGGCCGCGTTCCGCATTAAAGGCCGTGTTGGAAGCCACATGGTGACCGTTTGTAATGGCCAAGTACATGCCATGTACTAGAAATTACATGCTGTGTAATTTTTTTTCTCGCCTATAAAAGGAGGGGGCCTCTCCTCTTTTTCAAATCACTCCTCTCCTCCCCATTCCTTCGCGCAGAGCTCTCCCAAAAGACATCAAGGATCTTTTCTTCCATAACTTCTTTGTCTGAGCTCCGATTTATGATCTGTCAGCGGCTACAGGATCGTACCGATGAGGCGGAACTTCTCAGCTTTGATCTGTTGTCTTCCCTTCAGCCTTTCCTTCCCAACTTCCACCTGGGGAGGTTTTTCTAGGATTTGACAGAAGCGACGGATGCCAATGAACGTCTTCTAAAGTTAATCTGGGGGAGCGTTGTGATCTGAACCAATGGAGGTAGGGATCTTACCCTTGTCTCTCTAAATTGTGCATCATGCGGGGTGGGTATCCTTTTGTTTACATCAAACACATTTTAGCCTGTTTAATAAAGATAATAACTGGCTTATAGAATGGGGATGGGGAAGTTATTATGTTTATCTTTATTTATCCTATTGTTATGTTGTGTATTGAATAGGCTTATGCCTACTAAAAATCATGGTTGTTGGGGGCCTTTTCTTGCACAATTAAATTCTTCCCTATCTTTTTAGAATTTTCATGGATGGAAACTTTGTGGAATGTGGGAATTGGTTAATCACGTAAATTTTGATGATTAAATGAATAACTGGAACCCTTGTGTGATCACCCCGTTTGAAAAAAACTGAAATAATAAACATGTGGGTGCTGTTTAGGGTTTATTTATGTGAATGGAGTGTTTTGTGGGTTGTTGTGAATCGAATGAGTAGTGGGGATGCGGTTGGCTTGGTTGTGGGTTGGTGTGAATTCTATGTTGGTAATGGGGAGCAGGTTACGATAAATGGTATCAAGGGATGATGATGTATGAGTTTCGGTGTGTTTGTTGTTATGGTGGTTGGTAGCGGGGCTACATTGATGGGTTTGAATGTAAAGGAACTATGGGTTGTGAATAACATGTAAAAGTGAAAGAGATAATGAATGGTGGGGCTTGGTAATGGAATGAGAATAATAATCAATGGGGCTGGTTGGTTAAAAAGAAGGGACTTGTTTGTGTTGCTTGTGTTTTCCTAACTTGATTTGTGGATGACAGGAATATGTTTTACGAATGATTGATATGGTTGGTTGTGGATAATTTCCCATTAGTTAAGGAACTAATAAACTATTTCTGTTGAAACATGAAAAACAAAATGGGGTTTTGGTTGTTTGTTGTATGCATTCTTCGACATAGCATTGCCAAGGCACATTCTCAGTTTCTCTGTTTAGAAGTCATAGGTTGGGATGTGTGTTTGGTATATATATATATATTTCTGTATCTTTGTGTTTTGTTGTACCCCACCCATGTTGATCACTTAGTGCCGAACACTCCCATTTCATGGGAGAGGGTGTTTTTCCCTTAGTTACTAGCTCCTTCCTGCTCCTTCTTCCATAGGTTGTGATGGCTTGATGTGACCTTACACCTAAGACTCTTAAGGTAGGTTTCGATTGGGGTGGTATTAGCCCATGTCTATTCAGGCAGGTTTACTTTTTCCCAAGAATCTTCAGGATGTGGCCTAGGTGTGTGCGTGTGGGATATGTGGTTGTGAGGCCCAAGTGTGTGCTTTCGGGATATGTGCTTGTGAGGCCCAGGTGTGTGCGAGTGGGATATATGGTTTTGAGGCCCAGGTGTGTGCGGGCAGGATATGTGGTTGTGATGCCTAGGTGTGTGCGGGCGGGAAGAGTGTGGTAGCGTCAGGACGTTCGCCGTTAGGAAGAGCAGATAACTAGTTGGAAATGGTGAATGGTACCTAATACTCTTGTTCTTATATACTACTACCTATTGTTTTGGTGAGCGTGGCTGGTGATGTTGGGTGGATAGAATTCCTTGATAGGTTTTGGTTTTTTCTGTTGTTCTCACGGGACATTAGGATGTCTCCCCACTTGTGCATGAGAGCTTTAGGTTTCCCTAATGAGTATACTTGTATGCTCACCCTACGTTTACTTTAAGGTTTCCAGGAGGACTACCAGGGCTGTGTGGGACCCTAATAGTCAGTACAGTTGGAGTTGTTGCAGTTTTTTATACTCTTGTTTCTTTTGGTATCGTACTTTTGATCTTTCTTGTACTTGTACCTTGTTTCAGAACTATTTAAACATGCATGTGGGATTGGTTTGGGTTTATTTACTTATCTTTCCTTTATTTTTATTTTGGTGGTTGACTCATCCTATTTACCGGTCTTAAATAAATAAAAAAGGGTAATGCCTCCCATATTTGAAAAAACTCATACCCTTGGTGCTAGTCGCCACCCCGGGGCCTACTGGAGGTGGGACTTGGGGGTCATTATCTCCCATTCACTATTTCCAGCTCAGGAGGGGAATCTTTGGTGGGAGGGGGTCGTGAAAGAATGGTATCAGAGCTGATGGTTGAGAGATAGGATATAGTCTGGAGTTAGGAACAATGAGGATTGCATGGGATGGTAGGGAAACATTGTTGGTTGATCTTGGTGTGTGACATAGGCCATGGAAGACCGGCTAGGGCGCATGATTTTAGGGCCCCCCGTGATCTGATGCAAGGACTCTGAGCCTACTGAACGACCATGTGAGACTACATTTATTGCAGGGTAGAGACCCTAGGGAAGGTACATAGATCATCATGATTGTGTTTTTACTTGATTTGGGTGTTCTGGGAAATAAATTGAATAAAATTTTAAAATGAAACCTTGAGAAATTTCCTTATTACTTTGGATTAGGTGATATTTTTTTACGATACAACTATGGCACCTGGAAGTCATCCCCGGGTGGCTCAGACAGATGAGACCCAACAGATCCAGGCGGTCGATCAGTGTAGGATTGACCGAGAGGAGGAAGATAGCCAGTGGAAAAAGACTCTCCTTTCTTTCCAGCGACAAACCCTCAAGAAGTACGAGGGTATTACTTCAGATATGGAGATAGAGGGGTGTCTTGAAGAGTTAGGGATCACTTTTACTTTAATCCGTGCTCCTAGTGAGTACTGGGTTCCCCTAGCAGTCAGTCTGCTGAGAGGTGCGACACGTCAGTGGTGGATTCTTTACCTCGAAGAGAGGATAAAGACATAGGTTCTGTGGGATGAATTTGAGAAAGAATTTCGAGAGGAATTTCTTTCTTCCATGATCAAGGTGGAGAAGAGGCAGGAGTTACTATCCCTTCAGCAGGGGAGTATGTCAGTATGAGATTTGGGGATCAAGTTCATGGATCTCCTACGCTTTACTCCGGATATCTTTCCGGAAGAGGAGTCTCGGGAAAGACATTTGGAGGAGGCGCTTCGTCCTTCGCTCCAGTATGCTGTCACCCCCTTCACTCTTCCAACGTACTTGGTAGTATAGAAGAAGGAAGAGGTTTTGGGGAGGATGCACTCGCAGGGAGGTGCACCACGAGAGAGGATCCAGCTGGGTTCGTCAAAGGGGAAGGCAGTCAGCTGCAGGTCTCCTGCGACAGGACCTTCTAGATTCATACAAGTAGGGAGCAGGCCTCAGTAGTCCCAGTTCAGATCTTCGGGTCCTCGTCCCTTTTTCATGAGCCCAATATCGAAGTGTTTCTCTTGTGGAGGTTTCAGGAACATTCAGAGTCGGTTCCCGACCGAAGCTTAGTATGGTGGAGGTGGGAAGGTTTAGCACCCGCCTCAGCAGCACCAGTTGCCAGAGAGGCCCTTCCAGCAGCAGTAGGACCCTGCTCCTCCAAGGGCAGACTTTACAAGAGGAGGACGACCTCAGGATGCTCCTCAGGGACCTCGACCAGGATGTGGTTGGGGAGTTGGTTGACATTAGAGAGGCAGAGGATCTGGGCATGGACAGTTGCACGCAGTAGAGTTGACAACTCCGGTAGTACCAGAGGTGGTGCGAGGTACGATTTGTTTGTTCAGCACTCTCGTTTCTTCCTTGTTCGATTCAAGAGCTTCACACTCATTTGTTGCACCCGGTCTAGCCCATGCTTTGGGTCTAGACGTAGAGAGACTTTTCATACCCCTGGTGCTGAGTACACCAGTTGGAAGCCAGACCAGCGTATCTTGTCTTTTCCGGGGATGTGGGCTGATGTTGGGACCACATCGATCTAGTGGGGACCTTCTTTTTCTACAGATGTAGCCATACGATGTCATCCTAGGGATCGACTGGTTGTCTTCTGTTAGTGCCGTTATCGACTGCTTCCAAAGAAGGGTCATGTTCTCCGACATGGATGGGCAGAGTGTATCTTTTTTTGGCAATAGGAGATATCAGGTGGGAAGCCGGAATTTGATGCCTCTACTTTCCTTGTTAGGTAGGTTATCAGTGGTTTCTGCTGATAGAGAGATGATGGATGTCCTAGAGGTTTTTGGGGAGTTCCTCGATGTTTTTACTAAGGAGGTTGTGACTCTAACCCCCCCGATGAGACGTTGAGTTCGGGATAGACTTATAGCCTGGCCCCTGTCCGATTTTGATGGACCCTTATCGGATGGCACCTTCAGAGTTGCAGATTCAGATTAACGATCTGATGGAGAATGTTTTTGATTGACCCAGTGTGTCACCATGGGGTGCTCTAGTTCTGTTCATAAATAAGGAAGATGGTGGTCTCAGGTTATGGATAGACTACCGAAGGTTGAATCAGGTAACAGTCAAGAACCATTACCCCTTCCAAGGATAGATGATCTCTTCGACCAGCTGAGGGGAGCATGTTGGTTTTCTAATATTGATCTATGATCTGGATATCTTCAGCTGAGGGTAAAGGAAAGTGACATCTCAAATATGGCTTTTAGGTGCAGGTATGGGCATTTCTATTTTGTAGTGATGCCGTTTGGAGTTACAATTACACCAGCTATGTTCAGGGGACTTATGAACCTTGTCTTCCGAGAGTTTCTGAACTGGTTCCTCATTGTGATTATCGATGACATCCTGATCTACTCATGATCAGAGGAGGAGCACATTGAGCATCTCAGGGAAGTCTTGGAAGTCCTTCGACACCACCATATTTATGGGAAATTGTTGAAGTGTAAGTTCTTGACAAAAGAAGTAAACTTCCTTGGGCACATAGTGTCCCAACATGGAGTGTTAGTGGACCCATCGATGGTGGAGGCAGTTGTTTCTTGGGCGGCACCCAAGAGGATGGCATAATTTCATAGTTTCTTGGGGTTGGCAGGTTATTATCGGAGGTTCGTTTCAGACTTCTCTCGAGTTGTTTCCCCATTGACAGCTTTGACTAAGAAGAACCAGGTCTTCATATGGAGAGAGCAGTGCTATAAAGAATTCGACTACCTGAAGGAGAAGTTGGTCAGTGCTCCTATACTCAGGTTTCTAGACGAAGGGTTGTTGTACAACGTGTTTTGTGATTCTTCTGGCCTTGGCTTGGGGTGCGTACGGATGCAGAATAATGGTGTGATCTATTATGGGTCTAGTTAGTTGCACCCTCATGAGCGTAACTATGCCACCCATGACCTAGATCTTGCATCAGTAGTGTTCGCACTGAAATTGTGGCGAAATTACCTCTTTGGGGAGCACTTTGTGGTCTTCTCAGATCACAAGAGCTTACGTTATATCTTTTACCAGCGTGACATGAACTTACAACATCAAATATGGGTCGAGTTTCTCCAAGGCTATGACTTCAAGATCTCTTACACTGAAGGTAAGGGCAACGTTGTGGATGATGCCCTGAGTAGGAAGTCACAGAAGGAAGTGGTTCGAAAATCCACTGATGCTTGGAGAGCGATAGAAGAGTTGGCTGCCTTGCACTTGGATGCAAGGGTAGAAGGTGTTAGAGGTTGTTTGTTTCAGATGATAGTGTAGTCCTCCTTGTTGTAGCAGGTGGAAGAGTCTCAGTGGGGAGACTCCGAGACAGAAGTAATGCAGGATCATATCGATCAGAGAAATGCTCTAAAAGGATGGTCATAGGACAGCCGACATCAGATGATTTTTCATGGAAGGATGTTTGTTCCAGAGGCGATGTGTGAGGGAGTTCTCCGTGAGTTCCATAGCTCAGCCTTGGCGGTACATCCAAGAGTTTAAAAAATATACCGAGGCCTGAGGGAACGGTTTTGGTGGCCCAGGGTGAAACAGGAAGTGGCAGAGTTTATGGCTAAGTGCCTAGTGTGTTAGCAAGTGAAGGCTGAACACCGTGTTCCCAGTGGTTTGTTGCATCCTTTAGATGTCCCCAAGTGGAAATGGGGTGAAATCTCAATGGACATCGTCATAGGATTACCCAGATCTTAGGGTGGTTATGATGCTATCTGTGTAATGGTGGATCAACTGATGAAATCAGCTCACTTCTTAGCAATTAAGGAGTCAGGCCCAGTGAGTACCTTAGCATAGAGGCACATAGATGAGGTGGTGTGTTTGCATGGAGTTCCAAAGACTATCATATCAGATTGGGATACTCGGTTTACCTCACAAGTCTGGAGGGGGTTACAACATTCTTTTGGAACCCATCTATGCCTTAGCACTGCTTTCCACCCCCAGACCGATGGTCATACAGAGCAGACTATCCATACGTTGGAGGACATGATGCGAGCATGCATTCTAGATTTCAGAGGGTCATGGGTATGACACTTGACTTTAGTAGAGTTTTCCTACAACAACAGCTTCCACTCTACTATTGTCATGGAACTGTTTGAGGCTTTGTATGGAAGACCATTTAGTTCACCCATTTCCTGGGCAGAGGTTGGTGAGACAGGTGCTGTTGGGCCAGAGGTAGTACAGAGCACCACAGAGAAAGTCCAGCTTGTGCGTGAGAGGATGAAAGCGGCTCAAGGCCGACATAATTCTTATGTTGATTGTCGGAGGAGGCCCTTGGAGTTCAAAGTGGGAGACCATGTGTTCTTGACGGTTTACCCTCGACGGGGGAAGTAGAGGTTTGGGAAAGGGAGTAAGCTCTTCCCTAGGTTCATTGGACCTTTTGAGGTGGTAAGGCGAGTCGGCGAGGTGGAATATCAGCTATCTCTGCCACCTCAGTTGGAGAAGGTTCATGACATCTTCCATGTCTCCCAGCTTCGTTGGTACTTACATGACGACTCTCACGTTATCGACTGGGGAGAGTTAGATATGGGAGATGACGGGTCCTTCAAAGAACGACTAGTCAGAATCGAGGATCTTAAAGAGAAGGTGCTCCGTGGAAGAACCATTTCCTTGGTTCGTGTGTGGTGGAGGCATGGCGGCCTCAAGGAGAGCACTTTGGAGTGGGAGGCTCAGATGCATGCTCAGTACCCAGAGTTATTTTGACTTGTGTTTTTCTTTGTTCTTCTATGCTTTGTTTTGATGTTATACTATGTACCTTTGATATATGGAATGCTTAGCTTGTCGGTTGTGAGACTTTTTATTTCCTTGTTTTCGAAAAGTGTGTAGCATGTACGGATGTGTGGGTAAAGGGAAAAACCTGATCATTAATCAAGACGCATTAATGCGGATATGATTGAACTCATGCGGGTGAGTCAGTGCCACCTAAAGCGGATAATATCTCGACATAGGAGAAGGAATTTCCCCAAACCACATGTTTGGGTTGTGTGTTGGTTGTACGGTGTTGGGGGTAGTGAAAGTTGAAAAATACTAATGTATGGAAGTGGGAAGACCCAATTCTTAATCGAGACGCATTGATGAGGATGCAATTAACCCATGCAGGTGAGTCAGTGACGCCTAAAGTGGATAATATATCGACATAGGAGAAGGAATTCCTAACACATATGATTAGGGTTGTTGGATGGGTTCCTGTTATAATGATAGCCCTAAGAGGTATCTTGTTGGGTTCCTCTGGGTTGGATTTTTGAATTCTAGGGGACAAGAATGTTTTAAGAGGTATCTGATGTAATGGCCCAGACCTCTCCGACCCATTCCTTTGTCAAAAAGAAGGTCATGAAGTGTTCTGGAGGGTAAAATGGAATTTTCCCACACTTTTCTGAATTTTGTAACTACACGTCATGTAGTGTGAGTACACACCGTGTACCCCCTCGCCGGGTATACCTCGTGTCGAAGTTCATGTCCTTGCCATGTGAAATAAATGAGTACACGCCATGTATCACATACTACATTCCGTGTTGTCCCTCCTCGCGTACGTGTTACCCTCAAACCGTGTGTTGACCAGTCAACAACCGTGTTCTGTGTTGAAGCCGTGTCCTTGCTGTGTGAAATAAATGGGTACACTCCATGTATCCCATACTACACGCCGTGTAGTCCCTCCCCGCGTACGCGTTACCCTAAAACCGTGTGTTGACCATTCAATGACCACGTTCCGCATTGAAGGCCGTGTTGGAAGCCGCGTGGTGACCGAGTGAAATGGCTGAGTACATGCCCTGTACTAGAAAGTACACGCCCTGTACTTTTGTTTTTCTCGCCTATAAAAGTAGGGGGACTATCCTCCTTTTCAAATCACTTATCTCCTCCCCATTCCTTCGAGTAGAGCTCTCCCAAGAGAATCGAAGGCTCTTTTCTGCCATAACTTCTTCGTCCGAGCTCCTATTTATGATCCGTCAGCAAAACATGGCATCGTAATGACGAGGCAGAACCTCTGAGCTTGGATCTGTTGTCTTCCCTTTGACCTTTCCTTCCCAGCTTCCACCTAAGGAGGTTTTTCTGGGATTTGACTGAAGTGATGGACGTCAATGAACGTCTTCTAAAGTTGATCCGGGGGAGCGTTGTGATCAGAACCTGTGGTGGTAGGGATCTTACCTTCGTCTCTCAAAATTGTGCATCTTGCTGGGTGGGTATCCTCTTGTTTAAATGAAACACATTTGAACCAGTTTAATAAACATAATAACTGGATTAAAGAATGGGGATGGGGAAGTTATTATGTTTATCATTATTTATCCTATTATTATGTTGTGAATTGAATAGGCATATGCCTACTGAAAATCACAGTCGTTGGGGGCCTTTTCTTGTGCAATTAAATGTTGCCCTATCTTTGTAGACCGTTCATGGATGGAAACATTGTGGAATGTGGGAATTGGTTAATCACATAAAGTTGGATGATTAAATGAATAACTGGAACCCTTGTGTGATCACCTCAGTTGAACAAAACTAAAATAATAAAAATGTGGGTGCTGGTTTGGGTTTATTTATGTGAAGGGAGTGTTTTGTGGGTTGTTGTGGATCGGGTGAGCAGTGGGGCTGTGGTTGGCTTGGTTGTGGGTTGGTGTGATTGCTATGTTGGTTATGGTCAGTGGGTTGCGATAAATGGTATCAAGGGATTATGATGTATGAGTTTCAGTGTGTTTGTGGTTATGGTGGTTGGCAGTGGGGCTGCAGGGATGAGTTTGAATGTAAACGAACTATGGGTTTTGAATAATAAGTAAAAGTGGGAGAGTTAATGAATGGTGGGGTGTGGTTATGGAACAAGAATAATAATCAACCAGGATGGTTAGTTAATAAGAAGGGACTTGTTTGTGTTTCTTGTGTTTTCCTAACTTGATTTGTGGATGGCAGGGATATTCTTTACGAATGGTTGATATGGTTGGTTGTGGATAATTGCCCAGTAGTTAAGGAAATAATAAACTAATTCTGTTGAAACATGAAAACCTAAATGGGGTTGGGGTTGTTTGTTGTATGCATTCTTCGACATAGCAGTGCCAAGGCACGTGCTCAGTTTCTCTATTTAGAAGCCATAAGTTGGGCTGTGTGTTTGGTATATATATATATCTCTATCTTTGTGTTTTTTCACACCCCACCCATGTTGAGGACTTAGTACCGAACACTCCCATTTCATGGGAGAGGGTGTTTTTACCTTAGTTACTAGCTCCTTCCTACTCGTTCTTCCATAGGTTGTGATGGCTTGAGGCAACCTTACACCTAAGACTCTTCAGGTAGGTTTTGATTGGGGTGGTATTAGCCTAAGTCTCTTCGGGTATGATTAATTTTTCCCATGAATCTTTGGGATGATGCCCAGGTGTGTGTGGGCGGGATATGTGGTTGTGAGGCCCAGGTGTGTGCGGGTGGGATATGTGGTTGTGAGGCCCAGGTGTGTGCGGGCAGGATATGTGGTTGTGAGGCCCAGGTGTGTGCGGGCGGGATATGTGGTTGTGAGGCCCAAGTGTGTGCGGGCAGGAAGAGTGTAATAGTGTCAGGACATTCACTGTTAGGAAGAGAAGCTAACTAGTGGGAAATGGTGCGGGGTACCCAATACTCTTGTTCTTATATTCTACTACCTGTTGTTTTCATGAGAGTGGCTAGTGAGGATGGGTGGATAGAATTCCTTGATAGGTTTTGGTTTCTTCTGTTGTTCTCATGGGACATTAGGATGTATCCCAACTTGTGCATGAGAGCTTTAGGTTTCCCACTGAGTATACTTGTATGCTCACCCTATGTTTACTTTTAGGTTTCTAGGAGGACTACCAGGGCCGTGCGGGACCCTACTAGTCGGGACAGTTGGAGTTGTTGCAGTTTGTTGTAATCTTGTTTCTTTTGGTATTGTACTTTTGAGCTTTCTTGTACTTGTACCTTGTTTCATAACTATTTAAATATGCATGTGGGATTGTTTTGGGTTTATTTACTTGTCTTTCCATTCTTTTTCTTTTGGTGGTTGACTCATCCTATTTCCTAATATTAAATAAATAAAAAGGGTAATGCCTCCCATATTTGTAAAAACTCATACCCTTGGCGCTAGTCGCCACCCTGGGGCCTAATGGAGGTGGGACTCGGGGGTCATTATCACCATTTCACCATTTCCAGCTTAGGAGGGGCATATTTGGTGGGAGGGGGTTGTGAAACATGTTCCCTCTATCATTTTACTAAACTAAATTGAGCCTAGTATTTTCATATTTTTAGGAAATTATTCCAGGATCCAAATTTCTTTTTTAAGGTCTCCGCCATTCTTGGATATCATTATGAGTTCTATAAAATTTTCTTTCAGAGTATTATCTTTGTTATTTCCCTTTTCAAAATGTTGGGTTATTTCTTCTTGTGTGATTTAAAAGACTCTATAAATAAAAGAGACTATTTCTCTAGGAATTTAATATAGAATATCATTTATTATGCTAACTATTATATCTTCAGAATTTGTAGAAATATCATCCTCACAACTTATTCTAGGTTCTTCTTCTTGAGGATAAATTTTACATTTATTGTCACATACTTCAAGATCATTCTAATTCCATGATTTATTAGAGGAACGAGTTGTTTCTTTATCCTTCATTGTAATTTGAACAACTTTCCATTAAAATTACATGATAGATCAATATTCATTATTATCTTGGAAAAGATAAAATAAATTTTATATTTCCACTTGTCTTAAGAGGTACATCTTCTTAATCTTTCTTTTATCCTTATTTCTCATAATTATCATGGTTTTTTTAGATATAAAATTATACTCTAATACAAATTAAACTTCACCAAAACTAATATTCATTATATATAATTGAATAAAATCAAATATTTAAATGAGATTAATATATAATAGATATAATATAAGATATGTAATCCTGGGATTATATAGAAATGGATAGGAAGACTTCATGATTTGATCTACAATAAGAATTTGTTGAAAGGGTGTGGGGGACTTTTTAAAGCAATTAATTTTATTTGATATGTTACCACATTGTCCTATTAGGATCTTCATTCTCGTGTTCTTTATTTTCTATTCATACTCATGTGTATGAGAGAAACTAAATGATTTCACCCAATTTTTTATAAGCTTCACTTCAAAATAAGTGTAGTTACTACTTGTTATGTATCATGATTACTAGTATATAGATTCAATATTATAATTAGATACAAAATATAGTGGTTTGGTTTAGAAACAATATGAAACAAAAATTTGGTCCACTAAACTAGTTGAGGGAGATTGAAAAGAATCCAAATTCCTAATATTGGTGATAATGTAGTCCAACTATAGCTCCTTACTGTGTCATTATACTTCATGTATTGAAATGTTTTATCTTATTTAGGTTTGTTTCAACCTCAAGAATGTCTTCCAATGATGTGTCATCTACTAATTGTCATAGTTCTACTTTTATATTCTATTACACTTATATTACATCCACAAAATGTTCAATAAACTATTCATCTTCTTATTTTTTTGAAAAGTGGTTCACACAAACTTTTTCATTTTTATAAATGTAATTGGAACAATACTTTAATTTAATGTTTGTATGACTTCTTCTTGTCCTTCTTCCTATAAAACATTAATGGACAACACTTTCATTATTCTATATTTTTCTTATTTATCTAAGGCACATGAATGGAACTAGACCTCATTTCTATCTCCATTCCTTCTCATTTTCGTCATTGAAAACAATCTATACTGGTTCTTCATTATTAAATACTTATCATATAGTACTCACCTCTTTAGTTCTGATCCATACAATGTTTCTCATTCTGAAACAAATATACATGATATAAGTTATTTATCTCTTCCGATCTATATGATACCTTATTCTCTACCTATCTCTTTACTACTTTATGTGATACTCTTTATCTCTTACA
This sequence comes from Viscum album, assembly GCA_963277665.1. Taxonomy (NCBI): domain Eukaryota; kingdom Viridiplantae; phylum Streptophyta; class Magnoliopsida; order Santalales; family Viscaceae; genus Viscum; species Viscum album. The sequence goes on along the minus strand of OY728143.1, from coordinate 1,701,682,389 downwards.
CTTTTTATTCTTCGGATAGTTTGAACCAAAATAGAATTAATATCATGATTCATAGTTGGAACCTCTATAATTAAATTAGGATAATACCTCTTCATGGAGCCCATTTAGTAGTATATTCTATATGCACATTCTCCACATAAATAGGTAGGGTTTATCGAAAAATAAATGGTTCAGTGAAAAAATCATAGAAAAATTTATTTCTTGAATCATTATTTTCTTTACCACCTTCAAAGCTTCCTAAATTGATAAGAGGCAACTACATTTAGAAGAACATTCTAGAATTCTTGATGTTAATACCATCTTTAACCTTCTTGAAATATATATTGTATCATGATTCGACCTTCATGATTATTGTGGAATTTAAAATGAAACTCAACATCAAAAAATGAAATACATCAAAAAGACTATGTATTTATACATGATTATTCGACCAAGAACTCTTCATAGGAACTTCTCTATCTAGTAAATCTCTCTTATAATCTCATATTTTTATTCTATGTTTTATTTCCATTTATTTAAAATAATACACATTTTACCTTTTCTAATATTATTATATTTTTTATTTAAAATTAATATACATGAGAATTTCTATGTGATGAATTTAAAATCTATGACTGATGAATTAGAAACCAGAATTCCATCATTAAAAAGTTATATTTAAATCTATTTGGAAACACTTATCTAATGAATTCACAACCATTATTCATCTAGTGAACTATCCCATGTGGTATAATAATCATTTTTTTGGTATTTATGATTTATAAGTATCCTCTATCAAGTTATTATTATATGAATTCTTAGTTGACTAATACTTTGTTTGATAAAAATTCATCATTAATGTCCAACATAATTATCTGTCTACTAATATTACAAACATTAATCATCTGATAAACTCTAAATTAAAGAATATTTTTGATGCACCCATAAACATTATTATTTATGGTGAACATAAAAATGATCATCCAACCTTTTCTCCATATAATAAAAATTTATCCAGTATTATCATTTTTCAAAACATAGATTAGTAACTTAGTACTGAAACCTCTATGTAGAAATATAAGCTATAAAAAGTTTCACCAACATCTTCTGTCGAAAACCCTTAGCTAAAATCATGAGTGCCATAACATTATCATGATTCTAATTAAATTTATGATCAAAAAATAATTACCGTATTATCCTTCATTTCATAGTGTAATTTATTCTTCAAATATCCATCTTGAATCACATCCACAAGGCACTTTTATGTTTCATCAATGGGGAATAAATAACAAAATATTGACTAATATTGTTTTTATGGAACAATCAATCTAATTAATTTATGAATATAATTATAAAATCATTTTCCCTCCCTATATATGATATTACCATTCCATTAGACTGAGCATTTTCCTTCCAATATAATTTCCATGAAACTATAATATAATGGATTAAACGCGAAAATGTTTTGGAATAGTTTAATTCTCTAATTATAAAATTACGTATTTAATACATTAAGATCAGTATAGAAATATTTTTAAGAAACTCAATATCTTGAAATAATCATTCACCATCATGTAATGAATATATTCAAAATAATCCAATAGAAAGAACACCATATTTATTCTTCCATTATATAAATACTTGGGAAATTGTAATCTTATTTAATTAATAGGGATTCCACTTCATTTAAAATCAATACATCATTATCACCACCATCATTACCCATGAAATAACTTCTTCATTGAAAATCATTTATACTTCATCCAAACATCCTTGAAACTTATTCACTACAAAATCCAAAATATATAGGAACCAATGAGATCATTCTATTTCTGTAAAAAAAAATAAAAAAAAATTAAACAATCAAAATTTCAAACCTTCAATACCCCTTTATATTTGTTTCCAATACCTTCAAAATTAATATGTCAATATATGAATTGTTATTTTCTTTCCTTCACCATTTTCTATCAAAATATCATTTTAATTTCTATTCCCCTTATTTACAATACATATAAATTACATATGAAAAGGGTATTAACCCTTTTGTAAAAAATTTTCCATCAATCATATCACTATGTATACATAAGACATAAGCAGTATAGAAAATAAGATGATTTGATTTATAAAACAAGATTGTCCATTATGAAATAGAATGATACCAATAAAATAAGAACACACAATATTTACTTCAAGTGATGGAAACATGTATTCCAGGATGAAGATACTAATTGTGACATAATACAGTAATATAATGATTCAACATTAAACTCATTCACTTACCTAAACAAAAAGGAAAAAAAATATTCTTGTACAATTTTTTTGGGAAGACAAGCATGATACACTTTCATTATTCTAATTTTTTTATTCTAATAATTTATTCATTTTCTACTCTTCTTATTAAGATTATTATTTTTAGTATTAATAGGTGAGAGAAATACAAATAGATATCTTTTTAAATGACACTACATTAAGAAAATTCTAGAATAATTAGATTTATATGAAATAATAATTCTATAACATTTGAAAAATATGCCAGTTGTATCCCCGAAAATGAAACATTTTGTTTCAATATTAATAATAATGTATCTCTTAAATTAATATTCTTATATATTTACATGTTGATATTACACAAAAATAGATATTCTTCATGTGTTTTTCTAGAATTATACAATTTCTATATCTTCTCCATGGATGATATTAATCAATATATTCCTTATGAACTCAAAATATAAGACCAAACCCAGACAGGATCTTTATCAATATGATATAATATCTAGATAAAAAAAGATAACCTTCATCGAGGATGGTCCTATTATAATTTACTTTTTGGTATTCAATTTTAGGAATCATTATAGGATGATAAATTCTTTAATAATGTTGTCCTAGGATGAAATACCATCCACTATCTTAGGTTTTCTCCATAATATTACGCTTCACCTAAAATTTTATACTTCTAATGTATGAATAAAAAACTCAAAGGTTGAGGGAATAAGGTGGATCTAACTTTCTTCTCAATGTGAATAGAAATGATGGTATGTATTTCTGAAATAGGTTTCTCCATTTAATGTATTATCCATGCTTGAACACTTGAATTTCAATTCTTATTATGGAAGCATGCATCTTATCACTACTTAAACATCTATTTGTGTAAAACTTCTCTTCTAAAGATCCTTAATGAATTTTTTTATCACTTGGTGAAGTTATTTCTTCCTTAAGAACTCTTCATTTACTAAAATTATTATAGAACAATCTATATAATTCTATCTAACTATGTTTCACCTCACACACAGAACTAGTAAAGCATAAGGGTCGCATTTTTTTCACAACCTCTTAGGAAATTCATCTTCTTTATATGGAATATTTTCTTTTCCTTTTTCACTATTCATTTCTTGTGCCACATATATTTTTTATTTCCCATCATGATTTTATGGCCAAGTTAGAATATATTTTTGTGACATTGGAATAATTCTTGGCGTCTTCTTATGTATTCGGAATGAGTGTATTTCATTACATTATTTCTTATGAATATAACAATCCTTTTAATATTGGTTGGATATGGTTTCCAATGAACTTATCTTTTCTTATTTTACATATTCATGGGATAGTTGTAACATTCAATTATCTTCTTCCATTTTCCAAAGATTAATTATTTTTTATTAAAAAAATATCAGAAGTCCTTTTCATATAAACTATTGATACAAGTGGAAATAATCATAAACTAATCCTGTGAACACCGTTATTTCATACATCATATATATTTTCAAACATTCAAAATATATTTGAATTATATAGATTTTTCATTATATAATATCGATGAACCATCATGTCTATATTTATACCCCTTTCATGGTATTCATTTTATATCTTTAACATTTAAATGATTTTATGAACAATCTAATGCATAATTATTGAACTTATTGGAGAAATATTATTGACTCATAAACCCATATTTTTTAAAATCTATGTCATGTGATCCAAAATTTTATAAAAAATAGATCTAATGTATTTTCTACTTTTTTTGCAACTTATTGGGAACTTCTTAGGGAACATTATTTCACACTTTTTATGCTAGAAATTGGAATGTATTATATACCCCTCATAATGCGTATAGGAGTGTGTCAATACATGTTTCACATCATTGGAAACTTCATGGGAAGTATTACTTCAATCTATTTATCATGCACCTTATCATTTTATCAATAACGAGTCATATTCCTTGATATATTTTGGAATTTACATCCAATATTAATTAAATATAATCAATATAGTTTTTCCTCTTTTATTTAAGTGCATGAATCATATCTTAAAGGTTGTTCCTGACTCCCAATTTTCTATCAATATCATCGAACCATTTTTTTCAAAATTTCCAGAACTTATTTCATGCTCAAAAATTATTATTTCAAGGGATCCATCCTTCTAGAAGAGTATTATACATTCTAAAACCATTCCTTTTAAAGACTTCTCCATGTTATTTGATTATTCTTTATGTTTTGTTATTTATTCTGGAAAGAATTCAAATAATCCACAAAATGAGTGATATTTTCTCAAGGAATACAATATAGAATATATTTTAATATATTAACTGATATATCATAATAATTTAATGATAATTTATTATGACCAATTATACTAGGTTATTCTTCTAGTGGAAAATTTTTAAAAGTATTTTCACAAACCTCATTATCACTTGACTTATTTGATTCACTTGAGGTAAGAGTGGTCACCTTTTTCTTAGTGGTAATTTAAACAATATATTCATCACTTTCTATGATATATCTATACTTTATGTTATAATGGAATATAGACACAAAATTTCTTTCTTACACATGGAATAATAGGGAAATCTTCTTTAACATTATATTATCTTGATTTCTATTATTCATCATGGTTATAGAGAAATATAATTATTCTCTGAGATAAATTAGTCATCACCAAAACTGAACATCAATGTAAACAATGGAAAGAAACTTAAATAATTAAAATAGAATAATTTACAATCGATAAAATCTAAGATAGGTAAAATTTTCCTCTATTACCAATTATTAGGAAAACTTAAAGATATTATTGACTTTAATACGAGGTGAATTATTATTAGGGACCTTTAAAAACAATTAATAATTCTCATCTTATTACCTATTAGACATGTTATGATATTGATTATCCTATTCATTCCTCATTTTGTATAAAAAATTAATAAAATTAAATAATTGTACACAATGTTTTTACAATGGTTAATATTCAATATGATTAGCTAGTACATACTTGGAATGGTGATGAGGTTTAAAACTATTTTCTATTATAATGAGTTACAAAATATAGTGGTTTGGATCAGAAACAATCCTAAAAAAAGTGTGGTTCTATACACATTATAAGGGGAATAAAAAATTTCTAATTCCATAGACTGGTGATACCATGTTCCAACTACTACTCTTTGATAGATCATATTTCTATCTATATAAAGAGACATCAACTTGTTTAATATTTTATAACATCAATAAAGTATTCCACTTATGTAACTTCTATTTAATGTCAACGTAATTCTTTGTTTAAATCTTCTCATTCTCTAACTTTCACAATAACTTGAAATTAACTCTTCTTGTTCTTCTTCTTTTGTTTAAAAATTTACATACAGAACCTTATTAATTTTCACAGCATCATCATGAGCACTTATTTCCTTGAAATTGTTGTATGACTTCCTATTCTCATTATTTCTAGAGAAAAAAATATGTGAAACACATTATATATTTATTCTTCTTTTATCTTCTTTTTATATTGATCATGAATTGATCAACAACTCTTTTACCTCATATTTACTTATCTTATTCCTCAGTACAAAAAATATCTAATGATTTTTATTTAACCAATAACATAAATCTGTTATTGTATTGCCTAGTACATGTACATCTGGAGATTATATATATAATACATATTCATTTGATATTTGTTTGTCTAATATCTTTTTCAATATCTAGTACCTTATTATTTATATGGTCCCATACATATCTTTTTGATTTTCTCTATCTTTATTCAATTCTATGAAAAAAAATATAATTTCACTCATGTTTCATTTTCAAAAACTCAAAAATAAACTTATGGAAGTACTTTTTCTTCATGACAATATAGAGGCATCAATCATTATCAACCTACTCAACTTTATATAAGAAAAATTTATATGAATATCAAAGGATGTGAAATAACATAAAATTCAAATTTCTCACTTCACATTTGAGTTTACCACTCAAATAATTATCCATTTGACCACATTTTGAGCATCTTAAATGATAAAAGACAACAATATTTGTATGAAATTTTCTCACATATAAGCATAAAAACTATCTCTAGAGATTAATAAATATCTACTTGTATTAATATTATTCCTTCATGATTATTGGGGTGTTGAACATCCAACATAGTAACAACACAATGTAACAAATTATAATAGACTATAAACATCCTCAACTCCTTGACCAATAACTCTTTATAGGAACATCTCTATCTGGTAAAAATTATGTTATCCTCAAAATCTTATTCTATATTAAATAAATATTTTCCCAACAACCCTTGTATGTTTCCATCCACTAAGATTTTAATATTTTATTTTCCTGATGACTTCACTCAAAAATCTCTATAAAATGACTCAGAAACCTCTATATGATAACTGTGAAACCACTGTTCAACCATTCATAAAATTATATGTGATTAATTTGGAAACACTTGTTCTATAACTTCACAAACATCCTTTGTATGGTGGAATATTCCCAAAGGAATTTATCTTGTAGGATCATAATCATTTTTATATCTACAACCATTATAATTTCCCTCCATCCAGTCCCTCTTCATTGGACTTCTTGGTTCTCTAATACTATTTCTAGTAAAACATTGTCTGTGGATTCTGAAAAAATTCTCAATCAAATGATCCTAAAGACATTATATATGTGATAGACTATGTCTTATGAGATCATAAACAATTTTCAATATGATGAACTTATACATTTTATACAAGCTTTCACTCTATCCAATATAAAGTTTTAGTTTAAATCTAATAACATTTTTAAGAAACATCCATCCAAAAAGAAAACTCCACCAAGTCCCACCAACATCTACCTTATAACTCTTGTATATGGATTCATGAACAACTTTATATTATAATGATATTTAGAACAATTATTATTAAAAAATTATTGTCTAATATTCCTTTATTTGACATAGCCATTTCTTCTTATAATATTAATTTGATTCATATCCACAAGGAATTGTTATTTTTAGTCATTAATGAATACATCATCCATTATTGGATGATATATTTTCTATGAAACACTCAATCATTTTTCCTTGTGAGAATAATTAGGAAATAATTTTTCTTCACTCTCTATATGATAAACTCAGTATATTAGACCCATATTTCTCCTTTAAATATAATTATGTTATCATCTTAATATGTATAAATTAAATTATAATTAATTTATCATTTTAATATGGTGAAAATAAATTTTAAGAAGAATAAAAGCATATAATGTAATAGAAAAAAGAATGAGGTGTTATGAGATTATACTTTACTTCCTCGATTACTTCCCTCCCAATGGGTATTAATACTTTGAGGGATGGTCTTTTGACCAGAACAAAACCACATTAGGATGTCTTGAAGTGTGTAAGATAGGTTTTATAAGTTTCATGGATTCAATTAAGAGGTTATTATATTATCCGATGTGATAAGAGAAGTGATTAATTTATATGTTAAAATGTCTACCATTTCTGTGGATACCCAAACATTTTATATAATAGGAAGTCACACTCAAGGAAAGTTACTCCAAAACCAAAAAATATTGAAATTGATAATATATATTTTTGGTAAAAACTTTTAAAATTCAAATAAAAATATGTTTTTAACATGTTAGGCCGTTTTACATCTAAATTTACTCACTTTTACCATTTTAAATTTCACCTTGGTAACTAGTTTTTTACATTTATATTAATACTTATAGACTAAATATAAAATGTTCCTTCTTATTTAATTTGGACCTAATGATTCCAAATATTAAATCCATTTTTTATTAAAATTTTAAATGTTATAAAAATTAATTTTAAAATAATCAATGTAAAATATATTGAAAACAATTTTTTTTGAAAAAAATATACTAATTTATAAAATGTCAAATATTGATTTCTAAATTAAATAAAATATTTTTAAAATCATGAATTCACACACACACACACACAGATATATATATATATATATACATATATATATATATATATATATATATATTTGTTGATTCTCTTTTTCATCACATTGTCTAAAGGAATGGAAAGGGAAATGACTTCGCAAAAATTGATTCATCCTTTGCAGAAAAGATCAAAAATTGACAAAGGAATGAAAAATGAGTCAAGTGCCTTTGGGTCGTGCAAGTTCCCTAACTATCGCGCAAGTACACTTGCACGCCGCCTAATGGTCGCACAAGTGACTTGCACGCCCTCTTTGAAAACCACCCAGGGTCTTCTCCAGCCTATAAATACCCCGGTGGGCCCCCCATTTGAGAGAGGGATTTTTTTTCCAGAATTCAGATACAAAGCTATGAACTACCAAGTCTCTTCTTCGAGTCTTTAGAACACTTATAAGGTAATTCTTTACATAGAATGGAAGGTATAAAAAAGAGGAATAAGGTCTAAGTGTTAGAATTCACTAACACTTGCGCGCCTAAGTGTTTTACCCTTAAAGGGAAATGGACACACTGCATGCCTCCTTACCTACTCATTGAAACTTGCGCGCCACTCTTCTGAAAGTACCTCGGGATAATCCTAAAGTCTTTGATCAAGGATTGCCCAAGTATTACCCTACTGGTTAACAATCGTGCAAGTACCCATATACCACGCAGGTATACCTATGCGACCATGACTTGTGCACCCACGCAGTACGTGCACGACTCTCCAGGACTTGCGCTCCCTTCTACTTTTGGGTGCCCTTCGCACACATTTAACTCCTCTTATGCCATTCCACCTATCCTATTGAAGATTAAGTCTTCTAGACACTCTTCAAAGACATTTGTGGCATGTTTTCGTGATTGACTTCCTTATCCGAAAGGAATTCCGTGGAACATCTCTCAAAACCTAGTGATTTACACATCTTTATGTCACTAAAATTAGAGATTTCATTCATTCAACCTCATCATTTAAGATGAGAGAACCCTATTACTGGGCATCCTTCTTAGGAGTAAGCCCCAGTCATAATTTCCTGGACTTGGGCATCCTTCTTAGGAGTAATCCCTAGTCATAATTTCCCTTAATTTGGGCATCCTCCTTAGGAGTATGCCCCAGTCCCTTAATTTGGGCATCCTTCTTAGGAGTAAACCCCAGTCCCCTAATTTGGGCATCCTCCTCAGGAGTAATACCCAACCATAATTCTCTTAACTTGGTCATCCTTTTCAAGAGTAATCCCTAGTCTCAAATATGGGCATCCTCCGTAGGAGTAATCCCCAAGTCCCTTAATTTTCAAATCTCTTTAACTTGGGCCTCCTTCTCAGGAGTAAGCCCCAGTCTTAATTTCTATAAACCAGTATTAATTTACTTTTGATCTGGGCTTCCTTCTCAGGAGTAAAACCCAATCATGAGTTCCCTCCTAATTTGGGCATCTTCCTCAGGAGTAAGCCCCAAGTTAGAGTACCCAAATCTCCATGAAGTACATATACCTTTATATAACATGTTCATGGATTTATTCCCTGAAGTAAATCTCAATCCTCATCTATTTTGGGAAGTCATACATACATAATCCCCACATCATTGGATCTTTCGTGGAACATTTGTCTGATTTCACCAATACCTCTTGTTTCTCACACCGAACATGACTCACGTGAGCTTAGAGTGTAAAAGTAATCATGACATCTTTCTTTGAGCCATCAATCATGCACAAACATCATACTCCCATACTCGAACTACGTGGGTTCTGAATCCTTTTCCAAAACAAAGGATACGTAGGTAGCCCAACAGCGGGTACGATCCCAAATCTAAAATAATCCATGTCCTTCTCAATGACAATAAACTTTAAGTGCCCCATTGAGTGGATTTAAAACCAGTATGGTTATCATAATGACCAAGAGAATTTTATGTACTGATGGATACCCTTGAATAAGATTCTCTAACAAATACATATGATTCTATATCGATGAAGAACCTCGAATACATATAAAAGATTCTCTAAATTTCCTACATATTAATCATTGATTGTCAGATCTAAAGGAAAGCTCATTTTATACTTGGTAATGAAATAATAATTCATGAACATAACTTAAATATATAAAGAGAGTCCCAGAGTAGACTATAATTCCCCTAAAAAAGGTGTGATGAGTCCGACCTCCCATCCTCTCAACCAATGAAAATTACTAAGCCTCATCAGTCCACAACTAATGAGCTCCTACCTTTGGAAAGTAGTAACAAATGGATATGGAATCATTGGATATTTCCGGTTCTATGAACAAACCTGTTAGAAATTGATTGGAATGTTTGAACATTCAATCAATGACGTCATCCCCAATTCCAGAGGAAACAAAAAATGGTGAACCCGATGTGAATCCTTAACCAAGTCAAAATGATGTTTTACTTATTTGTTAGGCACCTATTTAAAACTCAATGAGAGGTCCAACAAAACAATCAATAACATAGTTTTCTCATACAAAAGATACAGTGGCCGGACTTATCTTGATTATGTCTGCTACTATACAATCCCTCCAAATCAATAATTCAACCTGGTCATCCGGAAAGTGACTACCAACGATCAAGAAGCAGGCGGTGCTAACCACAATCTCCAACCGTTTTGAGTTGTTATCCCAAGAACACAATCACCATTCACTCCCATATTCCGAGGAGGTGAATGAGAAGGTCCCTCAGGGCCTTAATTGAAGGAGACAAGAGTCCTTCTTGAGGGCTCCCATCAACAATTACCGCTAGACTCATGCGGCAGTACACCCTCAACATGATGAGGGTATTAACTCTAGGAATTCGGCCCAGGTTCCACGAACTCGAGAAGGAAAGATGAATTGCCAGAGGCGAAATCCTGTCAACAGTGAGCAGGTTCTCATCTCTGCCATCTCCGGAGAAGTTCACCAACCTAACTTGGTGGAAAGGAATGATCGGAAACAAACACACATCCATTTTAATTCCGCTGTCTAGTAGACTCATCTGGTAACATCACGCCAATCCCTCCCGGCAATTCCGGCGGAGTACTATAGACATGAACATACACCTGTTTATAAATCATCATCTAGTCAGCAGGCTCATCTGACTACATATGATGGAGCTCATCAACCACGTTCGACGAAGTGCAATCAGAAGGTAAATACCCCTGATAGTATTGATCAATCCTACCAGCAGTACCATTTGGTAGCATTCAGAGAAGTCAGTCGGAAAGCTTCGGCAACAAACAGGAGGCAGAATCAACTCTCTGCCCTGACACATGAGTACTGTCAGGATTCACTAATAGGAAAAGGAGGAAAGGAGCATGCACATACACATACTCCAAGCTTGGAATGAACGTATATCCCTGTTATAGCAGCTGAAGTCACCAAGCATATTCTATCAATGGTGAAAGAGCAGAAGCAAGTCGCTTCTCATATTCTGGATGCCTGCCAGGATATTATAATAACTTCAGAAACATCTCAGGGAAAGACACATAAATCTATCCCTACCAGTGGAGTGACACATCAACAGTTCACTCCAGAACATACACACACATCTGTTCCAGTCCAAGAGGTTTGTGGGGCGTACTCCACCATATCATACAGACAACCAAGTCAGGCACATACACCTGGTTTCAGCGGAGATAATCAGCCTAACCTGATCATTTCTCCTGAGCAGGCACACACACTTTACAAATTGAGTAATAAGGCGTCTAATAAGAAGACTCGCCCAACATAGTCAATAAATCAAGGGCCAATCTGTAACAAGGCCTTACTCGATGCTGGGGTTCTTGATGAACTCAAACAACTATCTGTTGCAAATAAATATTTTTCTCTCTCAGTTCCCAATAGTGGGAACATTAATTCTGAAGGTCTACATCAGATACTTCCACATGAAGTCTTGATTCATGAAAATCTGGTTGATCTCGAAGTTTCATCTTTAGATGAGAGCCACAAGAATCCTTTGTGTGTCCAGAAGACCAAGGATCATGAGATCTCATCTTTTGCTATAACCCATCATGGTGGTCCTCCCCATGATGATGAATTTCGCTGCGAAAGTCCTCTCTGCATTAGTGATTCACATTTCTTGGAAAATTCTCCAATAAACATGTAATGAGAAATCCCTCTTATCTTGAGGAACTTGAAAATGTGAAGCTGGTCATGTATGATGCTTTACCATTAGCAGGTGAAATACTTTCTCAACAAGAAGATATCCCAGGGTGTAGGTCATTCTCTGAACCACCCCTAAGTCATGCATCGTCTAGTTTGATCAGTGGATTCTCTACAAGTATTTTTGAATCTGATGAAGCAACAAGAAAGAACCAGCTCTGGTCTAAACAGGTAGAAGAATCTTAATTAAATGATAAAGAGGAAATTCTGAACATGAGAAAACAACTGGCGAAGGGTGAAGTTCAAGTCATGTTTTGTCCTCTGGATGACTCTCAGTATGATATTCCAGAGATGTTGATGGAAGATGGAATTCATGATATTCGTCTTAACATATGGAAAACTATTTGTTAGTTGAAAAATAAAGTATTATATTATGATGAATATGAAAATCATGTTAAGATAATAGAAGGGTTACAACGTCAGATTGATTTGGAATCTCTATCAGTCTCTCGATATCCGATGGCTGAAAAGAAGCAGAGAGCCCTTCAACATTCATGACTTGGCGCACTAAGAAGATTACTCCAGTTAATTTCCAATGCCCCATATGGTATTCATGTCAGAGGATGGGGTGTTCATGGAGCACTACATTTCACTGTGCTCTCCAGTCAACAAAGCCCACCGAAAATGGTTTCATGCAATGTTATTGCCCGTGGCCGACCATAGTCAATGGGTTTTGTTTGTAATCAAAGCTTGCCCAAGAATAGGCTTCAACTAGTTCTTCTCAAAATCAAGAATATAGAGAACTAGTTGTTGAATTACTCCTGCATCAAGAAAACAAGAATATTGAACAGGCCTCTCGTATGGAGAAAGCACATCATAAATTGACAGAAGTGTCAGAAATCATCCAACGGTCTTTTGAACCAGGTGATAAAAGTGGATGTTGATTGATGCATCCAGCTAATTTCCGGACTAAGGTCCACAATATTAGGAGAGATTTCAAAAATGTCTTAGATATAGCATGTCAAGAGTCACCCCAGCTTGCGAGACTGGGGAATCTTTTAACCCAACCCTCAGAATCAACAAATAGGACTCGAGGAGTTGAGAAAAGACAGCCAGAACAGCCCCGGTCCACCAGACTGGGGACTTGTTCAAATCCTCAATCCATCCCTCAAAGAAAGTCAGTCTTCTCTCGATTATGGAAGAAGCCTCAAGAGGAACAAAGAGAAAAATTATCAGGAGATTCTCTCCAAATTACGGTTCTCCAAGAAGTTCCTGAGGGATCAAATCAACAAAAGGCAATGTCTCTTCAGGGGAATGACAGAAGAAAATATCACAAAAATGCTGATAGAAGGGATGTGATGCATTATGCATCAATTAATTTCATTAATGCCATTTTTTTGATGCTCCAGAACATGAGGCTCACTCAGAGGACTCAGATGAAGAAGTTCCTTCTCAAGAAGTTGTACACACAAACATAAATGAAGAAGGTGTGCATACACGAAATCAAAGGTTTACCCAGAATTTGGGTAATCCTTCAAGTAACCCACTTCCCCCTCTCTGAAAGGGAGCCAACAAGGTGAAAAGAAAGAATCAGGTTACATACCCTTCCTCTGTAGAATGCCAATTTCTCTCACTAGAGTAGTGATTTTCACAACAAGAGGAAGAAATGAAGGAATTGAGGAGGTTGAACGCAGAACTACTTCAAGGTATTCTTCCTCCTAAGAGTGCTGGAGTCAGTTAGCCAAGGGAATTTGTTGCATCTACTGAGATGAATCAAGAATATCCTCCTCTATAAGCACACCCTCACAAGTCTAATCCTACGGGTCAAGTGAAACAACAATTGGCGGTGCTACCATCAGTTGTAGTACCAGCCACCACATCTGTACCAGCTCCAGTTATTGCACTAGACCAAGTCCAAGTTCAACCGGATGTTTCTCAAAATTTAATAACTACCATTGAGTCATTAACAGCTTGGTTAGAGACTATGGAAGGGAAGCGTGTACAGGTTCAACCAGAAAAGAGAGCTTACCCTAAATGGGTTGATTCAATCTCTCCCCCATCAAGTTTTGGGAACCCTATATTCCCTATTTTCAATGGATCAGGCGATCCTGAATATCATTTGATGCATTACGTATCTTGTTGCGATCCTATTATGGGAACTCCAGAACAGAAAGAAGCAGTGAAACTCAGATGCTTCGTGCGAACCTTTTAAGGACCAGCATTTGTTTGGTATACAAGATTGCAATCCCGGTCAATTACCAGATGGGAGGACCTCCTCCAAATATTCCTTCTCCAGTTCAGCTCAACGTCGTCAAAGACAACAGTTTTTGATCTTACAAACTGTAAGAAAAGGGAGAATGAAAGGGTCTCATATTTCATTGCTCGCTGGAAGGGATTAACATATTCCCTAAGCTTAGCACTCCCTCAAGAAGAACTGTTGCCGATATGTGTGACAAATTTATGTGATGAGTTGCGCACACCGCTGATCCCTGTGAAATACACAGGAGGGTTTCGAGACCTTACATCAATCGCTCAATAGATTGAAGATTCTCTTATAAAGACTAAGGACAAATCTCGTGTAATTCCATCAGATCTAGGAAGGAGAATTGGTAAAACATAAACTGCTACGGTTATGCTTAAACAAGCAAATGTACCTGCTTCTACTTCAAAACCTTCATCTTCTCGAAGGGATTCACCTCCTGAGCGCCAAAAACGTAGGCCTTTTTATCACGATGATCATAGAGATCAATGACGAAAACAATTTTATGATTTGAAAAGAAAAGTTTACTCTTTCCAAAATGAACAAGTTCATGGTTATTTCATTTCATCTCTGGAAAATAATTTGGTTCAATTGCCAAGGCCCAGGAGGCCGAACAAGGAAAGAGATGAAGACCATCCCAACTATTTCCCATTTCATCAAATGTTGGGGCATCCCATTCAGGAGTGTTTTGTTTTCAAGGACCTCCTGCAAAAAAATGGTCGATTTGGGACAAGTCAAACTGAAAGGTTCTTCAGCTCAGGTAGCGTGTGTTACTGCTACAGTTCCAGAGGAGGAAGGCGAGTGGCATGAAGTTAAGAACTAAAAATGCACAAAAATATGAAGATTGGATGGTTAGAAAGATGATCAACCGAACTCATGCAATTTTGTGAACACAATTAAAGAAACTAATTGTTTCTTCTTCCATGAATGCCATAGCAAAACCCTTTTCATCAGGGGGAAAATCCTCAAAGAAAAGAAACAATTCTAAGAAAAGGGAACAATCAGAAGAAGATGAGTATGTGTTAAAGCCTAAGTTGTCTTTGAATTTGGAAGATTTTATTCCATATACTTCAAAGCAATGGGCACCGCCCCACCAAATGGCACAACCAAAACAGGATAATCAGGCAGAGTCTTCATCAGATGAAGAGTTGATCTTCAGTTATGTTAATATGATTCAATTAACAGATCCATATGTTAGTCGCAGTTTCGATTTTGATGATCCCGAATTCCCTATATCAAATAGAGGAATCAGAGGAAGTTCTAGAGGCTCAGGATATAGGGGAAGACATGGATCTTTCAGAGGCCACTATTACAATTCTACTCCTGCTAGAACTGTGTATGCAGAAGAAATTTGTGGTAGAGCCCTTCAACGAGCTCAAAAAGAACAAGAAATTTCTTCCACAAAAGGTAGACTCAGTCCTGGCACAATTATTCTGTAAGATCTGTTGAAGGTTCCATATTCTTTCTCTCAGAAAGTAAATTGACCTAATCAGTCTAATCTTCCAAAGCAAGGAGTATTACCAACTCCTATCTCGGTAAAAGATGCATCAAATTACAAAGCATAAACTTCCAAGGAACCTGCTAAACCACATGTTCATATTGGGAAACACAGACCTTTGGATCAAAAGTATGATATATTGAAACACCTGTCCCAAGTACCGGCCAAGTTATCAATTGTGGATGCCTTGAATTTATCGAAGTATCTTCTAGATGCACTCATTGAGGCTCTATCAAGTCGTCAGGAGTTTGAGACTGAAATTGCTACAGCTGAAGTCTACCATGTAGAGAATAATCCTGCAGAATGCCATGCAGTAATATCTTTTACTGATGAAGATGAAGATGAAGATGATTTCATGCACTGACATATTAGACCATTGTACTTATCTTGCAAGGTCAATGGTGTAGACATCTGAAGATATTTCATTGATAATGGTTCAGGAGTCAACCTTATGCCCATTCATACACTTCGACGATTAGGCCTCACAGATTCTGATTTATCTCCTTCAACTATGATGTTACAAGGATATGATAATAATGAACAAGAACCACTGGGCGAGATTATAATAAGAACTCAGTTTGGAGATCTTGTGTCTAATTCAGATTTCATGGTTGTTGATCGAGACTCAGCCTTCAAAATCTTTCTTAGAAGACACTGGCGACATCAATATGCGGCTATCCCTTTATCATACCATCAATGTCTCATGTATTGTTTCGATGTTCAATTTGGGACATTATATGGTGATAAGGCCCCGTTCAAGACATGTGAATATCAATACATTTAGGTGGAATTCTACCACATGAAGGGCAAGGAGGAATCTACAACAAAGGAGATTACCAAAGTTAATGCTTCGTATGGTTTGGAAAAGATTCCAGGAAACCCATTAGCACATGTGAGTACAGATTATGTGTTACTTATCAGTCAAATTGACAGGATAGAACCAAATCAAAATACTCCTATGGAAAGATCCATAATGTCAATTACGGCAATCAATCCAGATAACATGGGAGAAATTGGTGATCCACCAAGCAATGATAAAAGCTCAAATGGATATGTCTTCATTTCATCTGTTGAAATTAAAAAAGTCTATACTTCGCCAACCAGGCCAGAAGAAGTTATAGAAATGCTAGAGATGAATGATGATGTTGATTCTTGATCCATCATCTCCTCTTTGTTACCCAAATTAGACCCTTCAACATCAATCGAGTCAGAAATTGAAGCTTCTTCTTCAAGATGTGCAATTTTTGACATCTCTTTTGATTATGGAAATTATGCTTCATCATCTACTATGCAAGTAGAAACGGAAGAAATAACACATGTTGAAGAAGAAGAGGAAGATCTCAGGGATGCTCCTCCAGCATTTGAAGAAGGTATCTCTACCACCATGGATGAACATAGAGAAATAAATCTGGGTACAAAAGAAGATCCACGCCCCACTTTAATTAGTTCGGCCATGACTCTTGAAGAGAAAGAGATGTATATTTCATTTTTAAATCAAAATCGAGATATATTTTCTTGGAACTATACAGAGACGCCAGAACTTGATCCTCATGTTGCTACTCATCATTTGGGTTTTCCAGAAGAACATCGAGGATTCAAACAAGCCGCTAGAAGAACACACCCAACCTATGTTTCCAAAATTGAAGCTGAAGTGGATAATCTCATCAAAGATAACTTCTTTAGAGAAGTTCAATATCCCAAGTGGTTGGATAATATTGTCCCAGTGAAAAAAATAATGGGAAAATTAGAGTTTGCATTGATTTCAGAGATCTAAATCGGCACTGTCCTAAGGATGATTTTTGGGTTCTGATTACAGAACTCTTGATTGATGCGATAACTCAATATGAAGCACGTTCCTTCATGGATGGATATTCTGGATATAATCAAATCCGAATGGCTCCATAAGATGATTAATATACAGCCTTCAGATCCCCTCACGGTGTGTTTTTCTATCGAGTAATGCCCTTTGGCCTAAAGAATGCAGGAGCAACATATCAGTGTGCCATGCATCATATCTTCAAACCCTTTCTGGGAATGTTTGTTGAATGTTATGTGGAAGATTTGGTGGTCAAATCCAAACAACATTCTAATCACTTGGTTGATTTTTAAGTTATATTCCGCAAGCTTCGAGAACATAATTTGAAGATGAACCCCTTAAAATGTGCTTTTGGGGTAACCTCAGAAAAATATCTTTGCTTTGTTGTACGCCATCATGGTATTGAAGTCGATCCTGAGAAGACAAAGTTAATCCTTGGTATGTCACCTCCTCGAAATTTGAATGAATTGAGAGGACTTCAAGGACACTTAGCCTATAATCAGCATTTCATCACCAATTTGGCAGGAAAAAGCTTACCCTTTACTAAATTGATGAAGAAGGGAGTCACTTACTGGTGGACTGAAGAATGTCAAGAAGCATTTGATATTCTCAAGAAGTATCTCTTGAGTCCACCAGTGTTAATGCCACCTGTTGAAGGAATACCACTTATCCACTATGTAATAGCTCTAGAGAGATCATTGGGTGCCTTTATTTCTAAGAAGAATGATGATTGGAATGAGAACAACATCTACTATCTCATTCGGACTATGCTTGAAGCCGAAACCCGATACTCAAATATTGAGAAGTTCTGCTTAGCATTAATCTTTGCAGTTCAGAAATTGAGACACTACCTGAAACATCATGAGGGCCAGTTGGTATCTTGTAATAACCCGCTCAAATTCATCCTTAGTTGTCCAATGCTTACAAGATGACTCGCAAGGTGGGAATTTATATTGCAGCAATTTGACATTTAATATGTGTATCAAAAGGAAATAAAGGGCCAAGCTCTGGCTGATTTCCTTGCTGAACACCCTTCAGTAGAAGACACATCTTAATATATTGAACTTCCTGATGAGGAAGTCTTCTCTATTCAAGATAGTCTTCAAACACGGGAAATGTACTTTGATGGTGCTTCCAGAAGTCCAACAGGGAAGAAAATGGAAAATCATAAATTCAGAAAATTTGGTTTAGGAATTATACTCATTTCTCCAGAAAAGGCAGTATTACCTTATTCCTTCTCATTGTTGGGAGGCGGCAAAAATAATGAAGCAGAATACCAAGCTCTCAACGCAGGCTGGAGTTGGCGCTTCAAGCACAACTGAATCACTTAAAGTTGAAAGGTGATTCAGACATGGTAATCAAACAAGTCAATGGGGATTATGCCATCAGAAAATAAGAACTAATCCCTTTTTATGATTACGTAAGAGAGTTAATGGAAGAGTTTCTTTCGGAACTTACATTTTCTTATGTCCCAAGATCACAAAATGCCCAAGCGGATGCACTGGCTAATATAGCCACAGCTCTGGCAGATCCAAATCGGGATGAGACAACCATCAATATTTCCCACCGTCATACAATTTCACCTTATGTTAAAGCCAGAATAGAGGAAATCAATGAAATTAGTCCCATCTCTGAACCATATGGTCATACTACACGATGGATGGCACCTATCAGGGAATACCTTCAAAATGGAACATTTCCACCTAATAGAGCCGGGAAAGAACAAATCTGGCAACGTGTGGACACTTTTACTCTTTATGATATCCCAGATCACCTAGAGAAATTTCTCTATAAGCGTGGTTTTGATGGAGTTCTCTTCAGACGCATTGATGGTGAAGAGACAATGGATGTCATGAAAGAAGTACATTCCGGAGTCTGTGGTGCCCACTAGTCTGGACATAGACTATCTGATCAGATTCGAAGGCTTGGATACTTTTGGCCTTCAATGATACAAGATTGTGTTGATTTCACAAATAAGTGTCATTCATGCCAAATACATGCCAACTTCATTCATAAACCTCAAGAGTTGCTTCATATAGCTAAATAATCGTGGCCATTTGCCACATGGGGAATGGATGTGGTGGGACCTTACCCTTCAGGTACTACCAAGAAGTTTAAGTATATTATTACTACTACTGACTTCTTTTCCAAATGGGTAGAGGCAATACCCCTCAAAGAAGTCAGTTATAAATGCATTGTTAGCTTCATCAAGTCTAACATCATTACCAGATTTGGTGTCCCTCATACCATATTGACAGACAATGGCACCAATTTCTGTTCATCCGAGGTGAAGAAGTTATATCAAGAATACAACATCAAATCCAATCATTCATCTCGGTATCATGCAGCAGCCAATGGCCAGATAGAAGCTTTCAACAAGACTCTGTCAAATATACTACAAAATATGGTGGATAAAGATAATATGTCATGGCCTAATAAACTCTTTCATGCTTTATGGGCTTATTGGACCACCACCCGCACTGCAACGCGATCAACTCCATATTCATTGGTATATGGAACGGAAGCAGTCTTTCCCATTGAAGATCAATTACCATCACTCATAGTAGCCATTTGTGATCAATCATCTACAGATGAAAAATCTCAAAAGCGATTGAATGAATTGGAACAGTTAGATGAGAAAGGATTGTGCACTCGACACCACTTGGAAGTCTATCAGAATCGAATAGAAAGAGCTTTCAACAAAAAAGTTCATCTTCGTTCATTCGTTCTGGGAGAATTGGTATTAGTTCTCATAACCCCAATGATACCAGGTAAGAAACCTCCCAAGCTTGAACCAAAATGGGAAGGACCTTATTCAATACATAAGGTCTATTCTAGTGGAGCTTATTATTTAATATCAATGGATGGAGAACTCATCACTAATCCAACCAATGCTAGATTTATGATGAAGTATTTTTCATAAACACAAAATACACCATCCACGGGCCATACATATAACCTTAAACTATTAGCACTTATTTCCACCATGACGTTAAACTGTGACATCTAGACTACATGAAGTTAAACTGTACAGAAGTCCCTTACGTCCAGTAGGACGTTAAACTGCATAACCAATGGTCCATGCATAGGAACTTAAACTATTTTTAATGTCCCTTACATCCAGTATGGAGTTAAACTGAACCATCTACAATCCATACATACGACCTTAAACTATTCTCACTTTTGTCCAACATGACGCTAAACTGTATCATCTTTTTTTCGTCTAACATGACGTTAAACTGTGAAAAAGACCCTAATACGTCCAAAATGATGTTAAAATGTGTCCTCTTTTGTCTTTACTACATGACATTAAACTACACAGTCCCCTTTTTTTCCAACATGACATCAAACTATATTGTCCACATCGTCCAAACTATATGATGCTGAACTGTATAGAAATCCCTTAATACGTCCTATATGACGTTAAACTATATTTTTTTCCCTACTACATGACACTAAACTGTGCAGCACCAATAGTCCTAACTGCAAGACTTTAAACTGCATAGTCCCTTCACATGTCCTACATGAAATTAAACTGTGCATCGTTAAGGTTGTTGTTACCTCTTGTTTCTCACACCGAGTATGACTCACGTGAGCTTAGAAAAAATTTCAATCATAACACCCTATATGGGCTGTTAACCACGCTTAAGTCCCAACATCATTTTTTAGGTCGTTGTCCCCAAAAAACAACTTGATCACTAATTCATTCTTCAATTGAACTACGCAGAATTTGATCCTTGCCTTCCAGGCTGGGTACTTAGGCAACCTCCCAAGGTTCAAGCCCAAAACCAATCTCTTCACATCGATTCATCTCCATCTCATACGATGTTGATTCGTGAAACCTCCCCTAGAATCAATATCTTTACATTAGTTCACCTTCATCCTTGCTATACAACGTTAAACTGTACAACACTTTTGTCCTGTATGACAATAAACTACAATATTCTTTGATACCCTCACCTAGGAGGGAATCATTATTTACATTGATTTTCAATCATGTTATATTTCAAAAAAAACTATGTGCATACATGGTAATACCTGAACCTTTTTATCTTGGGTTAAACCATCATTTCACTAAAATCCCCTTTCACCCTTTACATCTACGAACCAAATTTGTACAGAGGGTATTTCTAGAACAACGTGGGCTTGATTCCCATCCTTATGGGATATGTAGGAACATTCAAGTGTCCCTAAAATCTATCCCCAAGTCTTTTTGGGCATAACCCCAAATTCCTCTTTTAGTCCCCTGGCTGAAAAGTCCCCATGAAAAAACACGCTATGTATTTCTTATAATGGTCCGAGCTCTATGACCCTAAACTAAGATCTTTCATTCTTTCGTCCCACACGACGTTAAACTGTATTTCAAGAACTACGTATGGCTTGATTCCTATCCTTATGGGATATGTAGTTAAGTCCAGTATTTCAATTCAGGACCCAGCCACAACATAATTTTGGTTAGCATTGATCTATGCATCCCTGCACTCATTGGCAAACACCCATTTTTATGTGTTATAATCCTAACTTTAAATATTTTCAGATCATCATAACTCTTTTCTTGACTTCTAGTCACAAAAATGTCCAATTTCTGAGAATTCTTTTTCCTAACTATGCAGCATGTGCCCTTAGGTGGCCTTGCATAAATAGTCAACACAACAGACTTGTCATCCAAAAGATACTATTGTTTGAATATGCAGCCAATGCCCTTAGGCGACCCTGCATAATTCAACCCCCTAATGGGTTTGTTAAATAGTGGTAACATCATTATTGGGAGGAAAACATCTTTTTTACTTACTTGTCTTAATGAAAATATAAAGGGAACCGCAAAAATATCCATCCTTAACATATTTTTACCATATCCTTTTTCATGATATGAAAATATTCATGTCTATGGTTATATTTTCTCTTCCCTATGTTTGGGTCAGACCTTCGTAGGAGTGACATTCATCCAGTTCTTAAACAATTTTGTTTGGAAATATCTTCTCCATATTCAAGTACCTCTTTCCATACAACAAAATCTATACTTTGGAAAAGTTGAATCCCCATACAATTTCACTGGCTTCTTAGAAGTAGAAAAGTAAATTTCTGAGAGTTCTTTTTCCTGACTATGCAGCACGTGCCCTTAGGCAGCCTTGCATAAGTAGTCTGCATAACGGACCTGTCAGCCAAAAGATGCTATTTATTTGACTATGCGGCCAATTCCCTTAGGTGGCCCTACATAATTCAACCCCCTAATGGGTTTGTTAAATAATGGTAACTTCATTCTTGGGAATTACTTCTTCTAATGCCTCTTAGCTCTTTTTCATATCATTCCTCAGATTAAAACTTTCTTAAGTTGTAGTTTACATATTTTCCATCATACTTGAGTGTGGTAATATGTTTTCAAATAAATTGTCAAGGAATTGAGTAAATTTTAATCTATTTCAGTCAAATATATTTCGGCCTTAAACATTAGCCTCTTTATGTTCAACGTGCATGACTTTAAATTTCCCACAAAAGACAAGGGAACTCTGAATAAAAGTCACGTTCCAGCTCACTAAACCTACATTTTGTAAGATTTAGTTAATATTTAGCAATTAAAAGATTCAAAGTTTGTAGGGTTATTTATAATAATCCTAGTAAAAATCAAACAATTCTTACTAGGCCCATTGGCATAGGTAAAAATTAAAAGCAAGTAGCAGGAAAATACGTGCACAAGTGATTGAAGATGAAATCATTATTTCTATTTGATGCATAAGAATTAGAAGGACATCCACAGATTAGAGTCTCTTCTCTTTTCTAAAGAAATTACAAGAGGATGCCAACATAAGTCTTCACTTGATTAAAAACATCCCAAGATTCATTAGCAGCTACTTGAAGCTCATACACCCGACCAACTTCACTCTTTTCGGCCTGATGGAGTGCATTCTTGGCATCCGTGATGGCCTTTATACCATTCGTTTGAGCTCCCTCCAATGAATTATTGAGTTGGTCAAGTTCCCCAGTAACAACGTCTAACTATTGCTGAAGGTGCATTTGATGGACGACTTTATATTTGATCTTATGCTTCAGCTCCTTCATCTTGGCAGCATAGTCAGCCTCAGATTGGGATACCGCAGCCTCAAATTCACCAATATTGGTTGACAGTTTCACCCTGGTCAGATCTTCACGACACTTTTTCTCCTGCTCCCTCCTAAAAATGACCTGTTTCACCATAGCATGGATCTTTTCATATCCAAAACTGAAAAGTCCAAATATGACAAATAGGGATGACAACCGGGGAATCTTTGATGGCAGATCCTCTAGAGGCACTTTAGATATGATTTTCAATATGCTATTCTATGCCTTTCATCGTGAAAATTGGAAAGCCTTTTGAACTTCCGTGTCCGACTCAGCGTCACTGTCATAGGGGGGAGTATAATCGGGGATTAATGCACTTAGGGAAGTGCCCTGTTTTGCTCCTTCCCCCTAACCTGAGCTTCTTTACTTTCAATTCTTGTTAGGGCGGAGGCTGAGGCATCACCTCTAGATCTAGACACTGCAATTGATGACCATGCATAATTAATTGAATGCTTTGGATAGTTTCAAAGGATAACAAAAGAATTGGTTGTCTTGAAAATTATGTATAATCACAAATATTGTTATTCCTTACCCAACAGTAGATCAGTAACCTGATAAGGATCATCCCCATCTTTTCTAGCATCGATAGGATTTTCAGGATGAGTTTGAGGAAGCTCTACTGGGTTCAGCTCCACTTGTGCTAATGTTTTTTCAATGGTAGCGTTTTCTGTACCCCCTTCAGGCATGCGTAGTTCAGCAGCTTTCTCAGACAAAACTGCACATTTGAACCAATCATGATTAGACATGTAATAAAAATTATTCTTAATAGGACGAAGGATAACACTCACATCCATATTCTTCTAAATTACATGGTAATTTACCATGATTTATAAAATCTTCGAAAGATGTGCAAAGTTCTATCATTTCATCTAATGTCATCTCAGAATCCTGGTTAGTCTCACCTGTGGGAGCATTTGATGGGTCTTCTTGGTGGCCTTCATCCTACGGTCCCTAACCCTGGACACCATCTTCGGATAAAATCGCAGCATTAGTTGCAATAATCACCAAAAGCTCTAACGCAGGGGTTGAACCTGAAGTATCACAGAATGGAAGTCAGCAGATGTTTCATTAAATATTTTATGAAGCATTGTTAACTTACCAGAAGTTTGTTCTTATCTTCTTGCAACAACAGCAGGAGGGATAATGGGAACAGATGCTGGCACTTCTCCAGGAGCAGGCAAGTCAGCCTGAATTTGAAATTTTTCCACAACACCCTCCGTGGTCCTCAAAGGAGGACCAATCCTTTCCCTCATAGGGGAAATTGAAGAAGCCCCTGCAATCCACAGAAATATGAGAAAAATTTTCATGGTTTAAGAATCATGATTATCTGAAGGACTTACCGCTACTAATGAAGCATTTAGCTGTGGAATTCTTCCTCCGATGCCTTTGCTTCTTTGGTGTTTTGGTAGTATTGACAGTCTCCCTTACAGGCACTTGAATTGGAGAATGGAGGTCCATGTCCAACTCTTCATTCATGGCCTACTGGCCTAGAGATATCTCTCCCGACTCGTGAGGAGATTCAGCAGTAGCCCCGATGGCTGTACCACCGGGGCTATATTCTGACCAAGGAACCTCAGTAGTTCCTTTCTTTGCAAGCTGTAGGATGATGAAAATAATTTCCTTAATTAACAAAGCTTTGACTGAAATCAAGTTGCAAAGAAAATAATGAAAGAAAAATTACATCTTCAGGGGCCACGTAATCATGCCACTCCTCATCAGTCCCCTTAGCAGTGCCACAATCTATCATTTCCTTCACCCGCTTGGTGACAGGAATTGAATCATCGGTGGGATATATGA
This sequence comes from Viscum album, assembly GCA_963277665.1. Classification (NCBI taxonomy): domain Eukaryota; kingdom Viridiplantae; phylum Streptophyta; class Magnoliopsida; order Santalales; family Viscaceae; genus Viscum; species Viscum album. The sequence goes on along the minus strand of OY728143.1, from coordinate 1,701,656,668 downwards.
GAATTTCCAGCTCTCTGATATAATCTCACACTTCATTGGGGATATCTTCGAAATTAATATTGGTAGAATCCAGAAGAGTCCCTATTCCAGGGAGATGTAGCCCTCACATAAATTTATCCAGGAAGTTTCAATACCACAGTATAAACTCTTCCTTGTCTGGAAAGCCTCTGGTCGTAGATATTCAGTGCGTGTACCAGAAGGCTATGAGGAAGGTCCTAAAATCTTCAACTTCAATTTCTTCCTAGCTCCTGCACCTATTGATACAGAATAAGAAAAGAAGACCTATTGATTTATAAAGTGATGGTGATTAAATTACCACAATGAAGTAACTCACCAGAAGTTGATTGAGTATGTCTTTTGATTCTGACCAGAGGATTATACCGGGCACGAGGCTGCTTTTCCACTTGTTGTGCCTCATCATCCCCATCATGGGAATCCGGTGAATTAGTCCTAGAGGAGGAATCTGGTGAATCAGCTTCAGGTGTGGAAGCATCACCTTCAGGAGGAGGGGTTTCTTTCTCTACAGTACTCTTCATTTTCCTCACCTAATAAACTGGGTGATTCACCACCCCTTTAGGGTATGATGCTATCCAGTGCTCAATATACCATGTAGTCAAGTTATGTGCCACTCTTTCAACTGGTTGATAAAACACCTCCCCAGTCTTCTCCCAAGACGTCAGCAACCACAGTTGCTGAGAAAACAGCAGATGTTGCTCTAACCTGACATGTACAGGGGGAGATACAACAATCTGTTGCAAACACTTGAATTGGTGTGAAAATCTATATGGAGCATAGGCCTCACATATAATCTGTCCGCCAATCATGGAAACCAGCACACCATCTCTGCAGGACGACATGTATGCCCTCAAATCCAAGTGGGTTGTTCCGTCATCAAAAAACCGCCCGGTTGGTAGATTTCTGTAGGGAAAGAAGTTGAATTCCTTAAACATTCTCAGCCTCACATTCATGTCATAGGCATTAAGTTCTAATAGAGCAATTCTAGAGAATTCTTGCACTGATGGCCTGAAAGAACTTCCAGGAATTTGTACTCCATTCTATACATTATAAGTCATGAAGTGAGTGGCGATCCATCCCCATAAAACATGGAATGGTCCCACTATTCTCAAAGGATATTTACCCATGAAAACATGAAGTAAAATCCTTTGAATTTTTATAAAATGGGGGTAGCCAACCCAACCATTTTTCCCTCGGCCAACTTGTCCGCAATAATGAAGGTCCCTGGCCTGACGCCTCCCTTAGAGTCCGTGACTAGAAAGAGATAAACGCTGAGCCACAAAGCCAAGAAGCCCACTAGATGTGTCTTCTTTGAGATCATTTGATTCAACTCATATCCCCATTTCTCAAACTCTATTTCTTCTAGAGTTGGCCAAAATGTGCTAGGAGCACCCCTCTTCTCAGTTTTTTGGTAGGTGGTAGGACGGGTGGGCCCCTTATCCTTGTATTTATATTTCTTGGATCCTTTCTCCTTCGGCTCATTCTCCTTTGGATCCTTCTCTTTATTATCAATAAGAAATATATTCATCCACTCCTTTGGATGAATATCCATTCTAGAATGAGTTAAGGAGGTCTATGAACTCTTGATCCTGTGGAAGATTTTATATAATTTCTGAGCCAAAGTAGGAGTCTTCTCTGAATCATTCCAAGTCACCTTGGGAGGAATGAATTCATCATACATGTCGCCCAAAATTGGAGCCCCTGAGATTCTGTGGACATCCCACAGAATGATGCCTACTTCTCCATGAGTCAGATGGAATGAATTGGTTTCTGGTCTCCAGTGGCTGAGTATCTCCGGCATGAAGTTATCATTTCTATAAATATATGTTTACCCAACCCAGACAACTTCATATATCGGCACACCTTTCAATTCCTCGACAAACTCTGCACAGGTTTTTCGCAACTAGTATGCCCACATCCAATTTGGATTCACACCTCCCCCAGGATGGAAGTCCCAACTTTTCTTCCAGCCTTTGGATTGATCCATATGAGCATTTCAGAAGATTGAAGGATGACAATGTGGTTGCAGCTCAATCTTATGAGGTTCCATATCTGGCGTACAAGGGCTATGATGCATCATGTGGGCCTTCTCCATTGTTCCAGCATTTATAAATCCTCCTACACATGAGATATTTGCTGAATCAAAGTTAGTGTAATTTTGAAACCATGAAAATGGGAGATAGTTCTTTTCTTCTGGAATAGTTACTTCTCGTAGATGACCATAACCGTTCAAAGGCAGATAAGGGATTTGTGGGAAATCAATGTGATATTTCTTCAGATACATGGCCAAATCCGGAAGCGTGTTGTCATAGGAAGTCTAGTAATCATGGACAATGATGCTCATCATATCATCAAGTCGCTTGATTTCAAGTTCATCAGCCATTCCAATTCTTTTGGGAGCCATTGAATCTGTAAAAAAGTTGAATAAATTAACTCTTAAATGGGTTTATGTTTCATAAAATTTGTGAAGGAACTTGAAAAAATGGCAAAGGAATTAAGATGCACAAGTCTGATCTTGGCGCACAAGTGTGGATGAGTCGCGCAAGTATAATGTGCTGCACAAGTATTTAGCGCGCAAGTATCACCACGCAAATCCAGGTACCTTGACAGCAGTGCGACAGTAAAGGAAAAGTAGACAAGAGAGCAACTTGCGCGACGAAGGTGACCTGCGCAGTGAGAGCTTGAAAATACTAAATTTGATGCTATGCGCAACAATGAGCTTATATATATAGGCCAGGCCGAAAACCTGCGTGCCTACAGCCAGGATAATCCTGCGCACCTAGGTGTTTTACCCTTAAAGTGAAATGGACACACAAGTGGGCCTCCTTACCTACTCATTGAAACTTGCGTACCACTCTTCTGCAAGTACCTCAGGATAATCCTAAAGGCTTTGATCAAGGATCTCCCAAGTATTACCCTACTGGTTAATAATTGCGAAAGTACCCATGTGCTGCGCAGGTATACCTACACGACCAGGACTTTCACGCCCACGCAGTACCTGCGCGACCCTCCATGACTTGTGTTACCTTCTACTTTTAGGTTCCCTTCCTGCCCATTTCACCCATCTTATGCCATTACACGTCTCCTATTCAAGATTCAGTCTTCAAGACACTCTTCAAATCCATTTATGGCATGTTTTCGTGATCGAATTCCTTATCTGAAAGGAATTTCGTGGAACATCTCTCAAAACCTACTGATTTAAATATCTTTATGTCACTAAAATTAGAGATTTCATTCATTCAAACCCATCCTTTAAGATGAGAGAACCCTATTACTAGGCATCCTCCTTGAGAGTAAGCCCCAAGTCCTCATTAATTTGGGCATCTTTCTTAGAAGTAAGCCCCAGTCAGAATTTCCTTGACTTGGGCATCCACCTTAGGAGTAAGCCCTAGTCATACTTTCCCTTAATTTGGGCATCCTCCTTAAGAGTAATACCCAGTCCCTTAATTTGGGAATCCTCCTTAGGAGTAATACCCAGTCCCCTAATTTGGGCATCCTCCTTTGGAGTAAGCCCCAACCATAATTCTCTTAACTTGGGCTTATATTTTAGAAGTAAGCCCTAGTCTCAAATATGGGCATCCTCCATAGGAGTAAGCCCCAAGTGACTTAATTTTCAAATCCCTTTAACTTGGGCCTCCTTCTCAAGAGTAATCCCCAGTCCTAATTTCTCTTAACCAGTCTTAATTTACTTTTGATATGGGATTACTTCTCAGGCGTAAAACCCAATCATGAGTCCCCTCCTAATTTTGGCATCTTCCTCAAGAGTAAGCCCCAAGTTAGAGTACCCATATCTCCATGAATTACATATAACTTTATGGACCTTGTTCTTGGATTTCTTCCCTGAAGTAAATCTTAATCCGCATCTATTTTGGGTATTAATACATACATAAGCCCCACATCATTGCATCTTTCATGGAACATTTTTCTGATTTCACCAATACCTCTTATTTCTCACACCGAGCATGACTCACGTGTGCTTAGAGTGTAAAAGTAATCATGACATATTTCTTTGAGCCATAAATCATGCATAAACATCATACTCCCTTACTTGAACTACGTGGGTTATAATTTCTTTTCCAAAACAAAGGATACATTGGTATCCCATCAGTGGGTATGATCCCAACTCTAAAATAATCCATGTCCTTCCGAATGACAATTAACTTCAAGTTTCCCACTGAGTGGATTTAAAACCAGATACTTGGCCAAATCCGGAAGAGTGTTGTCGTAGAAAGTATAGTAATCATGGCCAATGATGCTCATCATATCATCAAGTCGCTTGCTTTCCAGTTCATCAGCCGTTCCAATTATTTTGGGAGCCATTGAATCTGCACAAAAGTTGAATAAATTAACTTTTATATGGGTTTATTTTTCATAAAATTTGTGAAGGGACTCGAAAAAAATGGAAAAGGCATTAAGGCGTCAATGTATGATCTTGGTGTGAAAGTGTGGATGAGTCACACATGTATAATGTGTCACACAAGTATTTATCACGCAAGTATCACTATGCAAATCCAGGTACCTTGACAGAAGTGCAGCAACAAAGGAAAAGTGGAAAAGAGAGAAACTTGCACGATGAAGGTGACCTGCACGGTGAGAGCTCAAAAATCCGAAATTTGATGATATGCATGACAAATGAGCCCATATATATAGGACAGGCCAGTGACCTGTGCGCCTACAACCAGCACGCCCAATCCTTGCACAACCCGCACCTGCGCGATGAGAGTCACATGCTGAACACCTGCGCGCCTCTTTCCCTTTGGTTTTATTCTTTTCCTCAGAGTCACATCCTTATTCTTTCAGATCCAACTCTGAGGGGGGACTTTTTTTTATGCTCCTTTTCGTCACATTGTCTAAAGGAATGGAAAGGGAAATGACTTCGCACAAATTGATTCATCCTTTGAAGAAAACATCAAAAATCGAAAAAGGAATCAAAAAGGAGTCAAGTGCCTTTGGGTCGTGCAACTTCCCTAACTGTCACGCAAGTACACTTGCGCGTCGCCTAATGGTCGTGAAAGTGACTTGCACGCCCTATTTGAAAACCGCCCAGCGTCTTCTCAAGCCTATAAATACCCCGGTGGGCTCCCCATTTAAGAGAGGGATTTTTTCCAGAATTCAGATACAGAGCTCTGAATGCCCAAGTCTTTTCTTCGAGTCTTCCGAACACTTCTAAGGTAATTCTTTACCTAGAATGGATGTTCTGAACAAGAGGAATAAGGTCTAAGTGTTAGAATTCACTAACACTTTTGTGCCTAAGTGTTTTACCCTTAAAGGGAAATGGACACACATGGGCGCCTCCTTACCTACTCATTGAGACTTGTGCGCCACTCTTCTAAAAGTACCTCGGGATAATACTAAAGGATTTGATCAAGGATTTCACAAGTATTACCCTACTAGTTAACAATCGCACAAGTACCCATGTACCACGTAGGTATACGTATGCGACCAGGACTTGTGCGCCCATGCGGTACCTGCGCTACCCTCCAGGACTTGCACGCCCTTCTACTTTTGGGTGCCCGTCCTACCCATTTCACCCCTCTTATGCCATTCCACCTCTCCTATTCAAGATTCAGTATTCAAGACACTCTTCAAAGCCATTTATGACATGTTTTCTTGATTGAATTCCTTATCCTAAAGGAATTCTGTGTAACATCTCTCAAAACCTAGTGATTTACACATCTTTATGTCACTAAAATTAGAGATTTAATTCATTCAACCTCATCCTTTAAGATGAGAGAACCCTATTACTGGGCATACTCCTTAGGAGTAAGCCCCAAGTCCTTATTAATTTGGGTATCCTTCTTAGGAGTAATCCCCAGTCATAATTTCCTTGAGTTGGGAATCCTCCTTAGGAGTAAGCCCCATTCATAATTTCCCTTAATTTGGGCATCCTTTTTAGGAGTAAGCCCCAGTCCTTTAATTTGGGAATACTCCTTAGGAGTAAGCCCCAGTCCCCTAATTTGGGCATCCTCCTCAGGAGTAAGCCCCAACCATAATTATCTTAACTTGGGCTTCCTTTTCAGGAGTAATCCCCAGTCTCAAATATGGGCATCCTTCTTAGGGGGAATCCTTAAGTACCTTAATTTTGAAATCCCTTTAACTTGGGCCTCCTTCTTAGAAGTAAACCCCAGTCTTAATTTCTCTTAACCAGTATTAATTTACTTTTGATCTGGTATTCCTTCTCAAGAGTAAAACCCAATCATGATTCCCCTCCTATTTTGGGCATCTTCCTCCGGAGTAAGCCCTTAGTTAGTGTACCAAAATCTCCATGAAGAACATATACCTTTATGGACCTTGTTCCTGGATTTCTTCCCTAAAGTAAATCTTAATCCTCATCTATTTTGGGCAGTCATACATACATAAGCCCCATATCATTGCATATTTTTGATGGCACATTTGTCTGATTTCAAAAATACTTCTTGTTTCTCACACTGATCTTGACTCACGTGAGCTTAGAGTGTAAAAGAAATCATGAAATCTTTATTTGAGCCATCAATCATGCATAAACATCATACTCCCTTACTTGAACTACCTGGGTTCTGATTCATTTTCCAAAACAAAGGATACGTAGGTAGCCCATCAGTGGGTACGATCCCAACTCTGAAATAATCTATGTCCTTCTGAATGACAATAAACTTCAAGTGCCCCACTGAGTGGCTTTAAAACCAGTATGGTTATCATAATGACCAAGAGACTTTTATGTACTGAAGGATACCATTGACTATGAATCTATAAAAAATACAGATGATTCTCTATTGATTAAGAACCTCGAATACATATAAAAGATTCTCTAAATTTACTACATATCAATCATTGATTGTAAGATCTAAAGGAAAGCTCATTTTATACTTGGTAATGTAATAAGGATTCACAAACATAACTTAAATATATAAAGAGAGTCTAGGAGTAGACAATAATTCCCCTCAAAATTGTGTGATGAGTCCGACCTCCCATCCTCTCGACCAATTCAAACTACTAAGCCTCATCAGTCCACAACTAATGAGCGCCTACCTTCGGAAAGTAGGTCCAAATGGATATGGAATCATTGGCTGTTTTTGATTCTATGAACAAACCCGTTAGAAACTGATTGGAATGTTTGAACCTTCAATCAATGAGGTCATCCCCAATTCCAGACGAAACAATATTCTTAGAATTTTTTTTCATGAATATCAATGTTTTACTTATATAATAATAGCGTCATAATGTCTTGATTATTTTTAAAGACGTTATTTTATATTATTCATCTAAAAAAATTATTTTTTAAAAAAACTTATAAATTCATATTAAGTTAATAGTGAAATATTTATTTCAAAAAATATAATTATTTACTCAGATAAAATTTCTATTATTTTAATTAAATATGATTTTAATTTGAAAATTGTAATGTAAACCATTTTTGAGATAACATATTTGCAGGACAGAAAATGGATTTACTAACAACTGAGTATTTATTTATTTTATGAATTATTCAATACATTTAAATTATTTTAATACATTATATAATTTTTTATAATTATTCATACCATTAAAATCTTGGTTATAGTGTTTTACTATATCATGGTTTATTTAGACTCGGTATAGCTTGTAAAGCAAGCTATATAATATTTCATGTTTATTTCAAAAGAAATATATATAATTATAGGGAGTTAAAATTGATCTACATAATATATAGTCAAGATTTTACCTAGATAATATAGTGGGATATCTACAGTTGTAGTTCTAGATTTATTCCATGATAACTGTGTAGTATTCTACCTTATTGTTAGGGAATCCTTTAGATTATAAGAAAGAATAAGATTGAATCTCCTTCACTGGGGAGAGAAATGAAATTCAAATACCAACTTGATAGACCTTTTTATTTCTATTTTTATCCAAATAATACTCATAGAGGCTTGATCAAAAAATATATATAATGTTTGGGGAGTTTTATGGGAATAGAAAACCTTTTTGTTTGGTTGCTCAGTATATTCCAGCATGCTCCCTATGGAATGATATATTGTGGGGAAATTAGATAGTGCAAGACCATTAATTTCATTATATGATAGGAAGTAGATGTCTTATTTTTGTAGGAAAACTTCTCATTAGACCATATTAATAATAAGCATCGGGCGGTCGAGGATGTACATGATTGGGTTTATACGAGTGATCGAGAAGACTTCATGATGCTTCAAGCATTTCATCAAATTTTTCTATGAAAAAATAATTGCAAAGAAGTTCTAATTGACATGGTAATATTGGGTATCGGTATCTAGCAATGCTCTAATGAGATTTTATAAAAAAAATTCAATCCCTATATTATTCATCTATTCATGATGGGTGGTTTGAGATCTCTCTATAATGTCCACAAATAGGATGGAAAACATCCTTTCTACTAGTGGAATTTGGATTGGTGGGTGTAGTAGATATCATTTTGTTTTTTTGAAATATCCTTTTAAATATTCATCTAATTATTTAGTGACTCATTTCACTATAAAATTTATTTAGGTGAGGGGTATTTTAGCCTGAATGGATATTTAACACCAAATATAAGTGAGGGATCACTAATACCATCTCAACTTTTTAATATTTTTAGGGGGCTACTTTGTGAGGATCACAATAGTCTTCTTAGAGATAACCTCAATGTTGTGGTATCATACCAAAAACCCAATTAATTTTTCTAATGTTACCTAGAAATCACACTTCTTCTGTTTAATTTTGAATATATATAGCAATAAATTATTTAATATATTTTGGAGGTCAATGAGATGATCACAATATTATTAGGACATAACTACTAGGTCATGGACATAACATTCCTTTAATCTTGCTAGAAATTTCTTGATGATGTCATGCCTCATGATTTATTATGTGGCACATACATTATTCATACCAATGGGCGTGACCTTGTAGAAAAATATTCCATTAGTTTTAATAATGTTGGTTGATTCCTCAACCTTAGTGGCCATTTTGATTTTATTTTACCATGATTAACCATCCATAATGGAATTAGATTGGAATAATTTGTTCATATATGTGAGTATTTTCATAACCAAAATTGGGAAAACATCCTTGAGACTATGTTAGTTGAGATCCCAAAAATTAATTCAGGCACTAATATTCCCATTGTTTTTATTACAAGTTTTTGGAGTTTATTTATATTTCATTATATTTTATGATATGAATATTATAAAACCCTATAAATTTTATTATTAGTTAATTTTAATTATATATTTATCAATAAAATTTTTTCATTCAAAAATTATAATTTCCCACCACAATTTTCCATCAATTTTTTTCTGAAATTATTTCTCAATCAATATTTATTTTTAAAATTTTATTATTATTTTAATTATTTTAATTTTTTTATCATTGATTTTTTACTTATAATTCACTTTCTATAATTTAAATTTTATTTCTATACATTTTGTAAATTTTAGGTCTACAATTTTAATTTTATAGTTTAATATTTTCTCTGTCTATAAGTTTATTTTAATCTTCCACAATATTAATTAATCTTTCTTCTATAAAAAATTACTTTCTAAGAGTCAATTCATTCATGCCTTTTACTGATTCTGTGAACCTACAGCTTTTATGAGACTACTAATTTTGTGAACAAACATCATCCATGACCCTTCTACTTTCATGAAACTATTTTCCAGAAACCAATTTTTTCATATCTTCTATCAATATTATAACTTTTGTGAGGTCACCATATCTTCGATGAATCATTTTTGTGTGGTGGTTTTCCACAATTTTTTTCCCTTAATAATTATTTTTTCACCATTCTTATTATATGAATATTATCCATGTGAATGTATTTTTTCAATAATAATGATCTTCATCTATGTACATACACATCATATGTATTTACATTCATTTTAATCATCTATTATTGTATCTACCATGAAGAAGTAGTGTGATGCATTTGACTATGCACATCTCATTGAATCTACCACTATACCAAACCATTTGAATTTACCTTTCATATCATGCATGAATATACCACAAACTATCACGTCCATTATCAATATTTCTGTATACTTCCTTAATGCTTCAATTTTCTATGTATAAAACTAAAGAATTAGTGTATTTAACAACAAAATTCACAAGACTACTGACCTATAGTTCATCAAAAAATTATTGAATTTGAATCTTCAGTTTTTTGAAGCTATAAATAAGAAACAATATGCAGGAAAAAATATGTTCGAACAAATCATGTTAATAGCATGTAGAATGGGAGTTCGTTTTAGAGTCTTCCACTCTTGCATACTGTGTGAATATAATATATAATTTACAATGGTTACACTTTAAAATCATCGAGGTTTATAAATGTTTGTTTAATAAAATAAAAACATCTAGATATGTGATCCACTATGGAAACCTAAAAAGTAGATATATCACTCATAGTTTATGTTCTATCCCTCGTTATTGCTTTTTACTCGTGGCCAGTTCATCACTTTATTTATTTTTCTAAAATCTATAAATTCCATTAATACTCTATTTTTTTAACCCTATTGGAATTATGAGTTAGTGAATTAATATATTATGTTATTGTAATTTTTTTATCAATTAGTTAGTGTTAATGATACATAAACCATCAAATGTTATTTTATAATATGTAAGTCAATTTTTCAAATTTGTATACTTTTTAAACTATCTGTGCACATATATGAAACATATATTTAAAAATATTTAAATTTATATATTTATATATGATATATTTGATTTATTCACTTGTAAATTTATATTTATGAAATAAAATAAATATAAAATTGGTTTAAAATTTTTGTAAATTCTTTTTAGTTTTTTTAATAATTACTTATCTACACAAATATTGACAATATTTTTCAAAATTTAATGTAGAATTTTATCAACATAAAATATACTCTATTTATGGAATTTTATTGATAAATTATTTCAAACATATATATATATATATATATATTAAAATTTGAATTGAGATTATTTATTATTATTATTTATGATTTTGAATTTAAATGATTTGTGTTATGATAATTTTGAAAAATGTTTTCTCTCTCGGCTATAATTTTCAACTCTTAGTAATATTTTAAAATATTTTACCTCCTCTTAGAATGGTTTTATAATGTTTTTATAGATATTATTTAAAATTATTTTAGAATTATTAAAAAGGTATAGACATAAGATATACTTTTTATTGATAATTCTATGGATGTGAACTTTAATGATTCAATCAATTGAAGTGTTGTAAAATTAGGTTATCCATTGAAAATGAAGTAACATGTACTAAAAAATCTATCAAGGAACCAAATTATAAAAAAAATACTATTAATTTTATGACTAGAAATCATGATCCACTAATCAAACACCTATGTATAAACTTCATTACCCTTCTTCGACATTATCTGCCTAGTTTGTTTTTGAGTTAATTTCACTAATTATCTCTATCTATCTCATTTGTACTCAAATATTCAATTTAAAAATTTTCATAAAAAATAATTATCTCTCTATATTTTCTAAATCTAGGATTCTAGTGTCAGGACTATTTATGTTGTGACTCCCACTGTTTAATTTCAGGTTGTAATGGTTGTGTCCTCCATAAAATATCCAGGTAACTTTGTTATGATTCTACATGAAATAACATGTTATAATTAGGTTATAATACCCCCATAAAAATAATTTATTGTATAACGTATCTCTCACATATTGGAGATGTGTAAGATTAGAATATGACAACATTAAACAAAACTACTATAAAAATAACTTGAGTTATTTTTTAATATCAAAAACTTATTAACTCTGATAAAAAAACATTAATTTAAATCATTGTAATTAATTTATAATATTAATATATTTTATTTAAATTTAAATCTTTTAAATTCACCCCACCCCCTCTAGACCATATATCATCACTACCTCTGACCTAATAATTGATATAAATGTTAGGACCCTATTAAAGATAATTTATCTCAATTTTTTTTGAAGATATGAAACACCTAGTATCATGAAATATCTCTTATTGGATATAGAGTATGCCGTTTAAGTTTTATTTTTCTATCTTTTTTATTCCAAACCATAATTTCTATGAAAAATATCCCTATAATATGGAAATAATGGACATAAATAATGCATAGATTCATCATAAGACACCTAAAATTAATGGGAATGATCTATCATTGAAAATATATCATTGAATAATAACTCATGTGTTTATAAATAGAATATATGTGGATCATTATGAAACCATAAAAAGTATTATATGATAACTAGAAACTCTTATAGGAATTTGTTTTACAAATTATGTTTCAAATTAAATAGTAATTTATATTTTATATTTTGATATTGATTGAATTGTTTTTAGTCATGTGTTTGAGTGTAAAACAACTCATGAGACCTATAAGACTCTACCATTTAGAAATATTATCTCATATAATCTATTTAAAAACAAACATGGAATGATCCATGCTATGTACCAATATTTCAAGATGAGAGAAAACGAATGAATCCATAAAGGTTTATACCAATTCACAAGAATTATGAATGAAATTAATTACCATAGAGAAATGTTAGAGAACCATGTTCTTGTTGTACAATCACTATGATATCTACCCAATAAGTGTAAATAAAATAAAGTAGAAATAATTGAATGCAAAGACATTATGTAATACAAATTGGATAAACTCATCAGTTTATTACATGAACATGGACTGGTACTGAAGAATATGACAAAAGAAGAGGATGCAATGAAGAGTTTTGTACAATTTAAATAAAATATAGATGTTTCCACTAACTCTTATGATTTTTAATTAATGGAAAATTAGAAATATATGAAAAATTTTACTAAATATTTCAATAAAATGTTGAAATGAACTATAGTATTCAAGAAAAAATTTAAGTATGATAATAACAAGGTAGATTGATAGAAGAATGTTAAACTCGATTATATTAATGTTTTCAAAGTCACCTGTTATGTGTGAAGAATGAATGGAAATAAAAAGAAAAAATGTTTTAAGTTAAAGAATATTATAAAAATAATAAATATAAGAGAAATAAGAAATGGCCATTCACAATTGGATAGATTTGTATATAATAATCAAACTAAATTGATAAAATTTAAATTGAAAAAGGAACGGCTTACATATTCATGATAGCTAAAAATACTAATGAGTTTATTCATCATTATTATTGTAGTTATTTTTATGTTGAATATAAATATCCAAATATGGAATAATTAATTGATAAAAATGAACACTTTCAAAAATAATTTTTGTGCACTGATGAATTATATTATAAAGTAAATTGAGAATATATAATTATCATAAACAAAATAAGAAATTTTCTGAATAATATGAATTATTTAAAAATAGTTCTTCTTCATAAAATAATTTTATTTTCAATTATCTAGTGTTTTATGAAAAATATAATCAAAATATTATGAAAAAAGTTAATTATTTAAGAGAAACATTTCTACTCATGTTTGAGGAAATAAAGAGTAAGATACATCGATGAATATGAAAAAAATAAGGATAATTTTTTATTTAATAAAAAAAATAAATTGGATATATATGTAGTTGATTATTAAACATTCTAAAGAAATTATGTCAAATGTCAAATGCATTAAAAATTGTATTAAACAGAATACTAAAATTGAATATTCATTAGTGTTTCCTCAATTTCACGGTTATAATAAAATTGTTATTCAAAATAATTTTTTTTAATTTCTTCCCATGAATAATTTTTAGAAATGTGTATGGGTACTAAAGAAATCTTACACTAACCATTTTAAACATAATATAAAATTGATATAATTTTTTTTGTCCTTAATTAATATTTTTATGAAACATTTCACAATAATATCCAAGATACATGGTATATAGACAATAGTTTCTCCAAACATATGACTAGATATCCATCAATATTTTATCATATAATCAATGTGATGGTATCTCAAATCCATTTGGTGATAACTCCAAAGGAAAGGTAAAGTGATTTAGTAAAGTAAGTATAACAATTATTTTTGACATTAAAAAATATTTATTTATGATTCGAAGTGTAAATTATTTTTTATTTAATAATAATGTAATTATGTAATGGGTATTAAATATTAATATAATAAAAGTTTAGTTTTTAATAATGAAACAGTTTGGATTATGCTAATAGGAAATAAAATATTTACTCTTTATATTTTTCTAAATTCACTGACTAGAATGATAGGTTTCTTAATGTTATAGAAATAGAGGATATCATCTGGAATAAGATAATTTCACATTTTAAATTTAAGATATTTTAAAAACCATTAAATAATAGATATATACAAAAACTACAGGATTTAAAAATTATTAATAATTTGAATTTTGATTTAATTAATAAATGTTAAACACTATAATATTATTTTTAAATCTTTTTATGAAGTTAATGCTGCTAAAACAATAGAACTTATTCATTTAGAAATTGTTCATATGCATGTTCATAGTTTATGAGGAAAGATCTTTTCATTATTTTTGATCATTTTAGTAGATTTCAATGATCTTATTTTCTTTCTCATAAAATATAAACAATATCGAGATTTTTTAGTTTTACAAATGGGTAAAAAATAATAATATTTATTTGTTTCAATTAATATTGATAGTGTGTAAGATTTTTTTAATTCTAATTCTGAATTTTTCTTGAAGATAATATTTATTTTATCAATTTATATTCACCTAAAACACCACAAAAATTGGTATTATAATTGAAAAATTCAATAACTATTGAAATTTATTGAAATATGTTAAATGAATTGTCTACATAAATAATTTTGGTCTAAATAATTAAATAAAACATTTTTTGTTTTAAATTGACATTTAATTTGATTTTTTTTGAATAAACCCACTTATGAAATATATCATGGTAATAAAAGTAATGTTTGTTATTTTAATTTATTTGGGTCTAATGTTTTTAATTTAAATAATAATAATAACATGGAAAAATTTGATATTTAAAGTAATGAAGGTATTTTTCATTGATATTCAACTAAATATAATGAATTTTGTGTTTATTAAAAATGATATATGATTGTATAATAATATGTCCATGTTAAAAGTTTTTAATTAGTTTTAAAAGAAGAAATTGTTTTAGAATAATTTCAAGATGATTTTATTGAAATCAATTTCAGGGAATTTAAACCTCAACATTATAATTTAATTTTGTTGGGAGAGCTTAATCTTTGTTATTATATGTCAAGGAAACATAATAAAGACAACCCTATTTAAATTTTAATTTCTAATGTCAATTATGTTTTAAAACTAGAGCTTATATTTTTATTTTTTATACAAATTATACTTTTGCATCAAAATTTGTGCCAAATTATGTTTTTGATGATTTATCTAACTCTAATTGGATTATTTCAATGCAATATGAAGTCAATAATTTTTTTATAAATAATGATTACATTTTCAAAAAACCCCGTACATATAAACATGTTATTAGAACACAATGGATTTTTAAAAATAAAATAGAAGAATATAGACAAATAATTAAGAATAAATATTGGATTTTAACTCAAATACATTATCAATAAGTTGTGTCAATTTTGATTAATATTTTGTACCTATTTCTCAAATTTAATATATTATAATTTTATTATATTTTTAAACTTTTCAATGTTTAAAATTATTTAGAATTTATGTTAAAATTTTATTTTTAAGTGGTTTTACTTTAGAATATTTTTTTTGTATCTCAAACAACTAGTTTTTGAAAATGTGGAATTTACTAATTTTTTTAAAATTATCAAAGGCTTTACATGGTATTATGAAAGAACCATATTCATATTATTATTGACTAACCTTCATTTTAGAATTATTTTAATAAAGTTTAATTTTATAATCAATTATTTATTAAAATGATTTCAAAATTTCAATTTAATTATATGAATTTATGTTGATGATATTTTTTATAGATGATTATGTGAATATCTTTGAAAATAATTTTCTAATTATGTTGCTAGTGATTTTAATATGAGTTTAATGGGTAAAATAAAATTCCTTTTAGGTCTCCAAAATAATAAAATAAATGATTTTATATTATTTAAAAAATTAAAATATGAAAAATATTTTTGTATGTATTTTAGTTTAGATTATTATAAAAAAATAAATCCCCCATGAACACTAATTATAAAATATATTTTGATATATATCTAAAATCTATAAGTTATTAATTGTTTTGAGGAATGATATTTTTTTCGTATTTGAATAATTTTAGAGCTGATATTATGTTTGGTATTTGTTTATGTCCCATATTTATGTTTAATCATGTGGAATATCATTTAAAAGTTGTTATGGTAGTTATTATATATCTTAAAACAACTATTAATAATATATTACATTATGATAGGCATAAATATTTTGATTTAATTATCTATTCATTTTCTATTTTTTGTGGATGTAGACTAATAAGTAATGCACTACATGTACGTTTCATTTTCATAATAAGAGAATAATTTTTTGGTGATTAAGAATAAAAATTTGGTTTCTTTATTTAATAATAAAATTGAATATATCTCTACTAATTCAAGTTATTCTCAACTAGTGCAGATTAACCAAACATTTTTTGGATATGGTTTTTATTTTGAAAGAATCATATTTATAGTCATAATTTATCATCAACTGCAATGTCAACAAATCCTTTTCATTATTCTATAATAGTGAATTTTGATATGTGATTTCATTATACTATAGTATTTATTAATAAAGAAGATATTATAGTTAAATTTTTTCCAGCTAAAAATAAATTGACAAATATTTTTACCAAACAATTTTATTTTTCAGACATTGAGAAAATAATATTTGAGAATGGGATATTATGAATCTAGTAATTTCAAATTTTTTTCCTTAAATAATATTAATTTAATAAGGTCCTATTTTTTTGGATTCTTTTATCATTTTTTTTAATATTATTATTATTTAGTTTAATATTATCATTTTGAAAAATTTCATAATTTGTTAGATTTAAAAAATATGATATTTTTTTATAATTTTTTTAAAATGGGAGTTTATTGGGTGTTTATTGCGAGTTTTTTGATGTCTCTGTATATTATATGTTCTTATTATTACAAAAAACCATTCCTTTTTATTAGTTATTTAATTTGATTATATTCTTATAAATATTTTGTTTTGATAATTATTAATTCTTACAATAATTTTTCCCCTATCATCTTTTACGGAGTTTGTAGTCGAATTTTAATTATATAAAATTCGTATTATTTTCAATCTATTAACTTTTAAATTTTTCATTTACTTTTTATTTTTAATTATATTATTAGTAATAATATATTATACTTTTACACTACTTAGGTTTAATTTTATCAATAATTTTTCACTGTTGAAATTGTTTTCAATCAGTAAGTTCATTTTTTTGTTTTATAAGTTTAATTTTTTCATTATTCCTTGAAAAGTTTATTTTTTATGGGTCAAATATTTTCTACCTATTATTTCTTCAATAATCCAACTACTTCCATGAATGCAATTCTCCAGTGAACCTACACCTTCTGTAAAAATATTTCATTCCTATCATTTGAGAATATTATAACTTACATAATTTCACTTTGTCTTTAGTGAATCATTAATCCATTCTTATTTTCCATACATTCATGCCCCTCTTAATGCTTCTGTACACCCAGATTCTTCTGGGAAGCCTATTCATGTGCATAATTTTTTCTATCCACATGAATTTTATATATTCACTTGCAATTTATCCATAAATTTGTTAATTCCACTTCGTCATTTAGTGTATCCACTAAAAAGTATTATGGAATGTTCCTCTGTTTGACCCCAACCACCTCCTCTATATCTTTTTAGTTATTAAATAAATAGTCATAAGCTTTGCTTCTGGCTGATCATGCTGGTAAGAGGTAGTATGGCCCATCATACCTTGCACATCTCATATTACCTCTCACTATATCAAAGATTGTGAATTTTAACATCAAAACACATATGAACATACCACACACTTTCGCTTCCTTCATACTAATCCCCATATTCTTCCATAAAGAATCACTATTATATTCATAAAACTACTACATGAGTGTATAGAACTACTACAAATAAATAATTTCAAATTACAATTCCTCATGCAATTTATAAAGTTGAGTGTTCCATGTATTGAATCTAGAATGAAGATACAACACTTGAACATAAATATTTTCAATCCACAAATCTCTATAGATTGAAGTATTAGAGTTTGTTTTATAGTCTTACACTCTTACTTATCACATGAATGTAATATTTTGTTTACACTTTTCAAACTTTATAGTATTTGGGGTTTTTTAGAATTGTGTTTAATATTTATTAACTTCCAAATATATTATTGACATTAGACACATACATGGTTGATATATAGACCATGATATTTAGGCCCCTCATGGTCTTACAACACTCAAGGACTATTTAACACATTATTTAATTTTCTAAAATCATGGAATCCTAATAATTTTCTATTTTTTGATTCTTTTAAAATTTTGAATTACTATAGTCTTGTATTGTGTGTTTTAACTAATTTATTTATTTTATTAACTGATTTTGATGTTATAGATTCCATCAAAATGTTTCTGAATATTTTAGCTAATTAAAAATACTCATTTAATTTTTTCTCAACCTTCACATAAACTTGAAACCTGTATTTCAAAATATATAAATTTATATATTCTTAGTTGTTTTATTTGTTTTATTCATTTTAAAAATTATATTTAGTGAGATAATATTTATTCATATTTGTTTTAATAAATTTAATAGAGTGTAATTATTATTTCAATAATGACGTATCTTTATTAATATTGAAAATGTTTTTAGAAATTAAAATTTTAACTTTACTAAAATATATTATGTGATATTCATGGGATTTTCTTGATCAATTATTAGGGAGTATTTTTTATTTTTTATGATGAATTTAAATTATAATGAATTAGACAGTAATATTTTTAATTAAAATTATTTTTCAATATAATTATCAAAATATTTATATATATTTATGTTAATTTTGAATTTTTGTTGTTATTTTTTATAACTTTACCTGGTTATTGATTGGTTTTTCATTGTGTTTGTGGATATTTTTTAAAGGGATTTGATACTCATTTAAAGGATAGATACAACAGATACACTTTTTTTTATTAATTTCATGGATGTGAACTTACAACATTCAGTCATTTGAAGTGTTGTACAATAATGTGATCATGGTTAATGAAATTAAAACATTTTTGTACAATATGTCATGGAGTATAACCATCCGTGACTATTATTTCTACCATGATGAGACATACTGATCAATTATTCAATTTCCATTTGTTTTTCTTCATTACTCTTCTATGAATTTATCTACCATGTTTTTATTGATCCTACTCTAATTCATCTTTTTAGTCTCTCTTATACTCACATAAACTAATTTATGGTTTTCCCAAAAATCTTATTCCCCCTAATCAAGTTATGTCTCTCGGATTTGAATTTTATTAAAAATTGGTTTTCAAATACCACTATTTAATGTAATTTTTAAGGGTTGCAACTCCCCACCCAAAATCCTAATGCATTTGTTCTACATAAACTAAAATATTACGTTTTAATTGGGTAATTATTCCCCATTAGAAACAAAGTAGTGCATAATGAATCTCTTACAATGTACAGTGGTGTAAGAGTATATTAGATCCACATTGGAATGAAGTACACTAAATATTTCTTAAGTTATTATTTAATTTATACTTGTTAATAACTCTTATAAGAAAATTTAACCACGACATTTATAATTTATTTAAAAAAACTATTCAATCTCTCTAAAATTTTAATCTGGTCTATCCAACCCCCCACTTCAGAACATTTGTCATCTCCATCTCTGACCTAAAAGGATGATGTTAGTGAACAAATTTAGTTATTTTAAATATATAATGAAATTGTATTTAATAACCATATAAAAATAAAACTCCATGTCTAGAGAATGTGATGGATTAATTATTATTTACACCTACTTGAAGACCCAATGATCATCTAAAAGGCCTAGTTGATTGGTGGAAAAATTGGAATCTAGACCTATAAACTCTTTAAAATTCTTGGATGACAAGAAATGGTGATACTTAATGAAGTAAATATATATCTTATACACTTATAGAGGCATAGAACCACTGATAATAGTTTTTTGTGGGTCCTCTTATGTACTAAGATTTATTTCTTTGTTCTCATCATTATTCATAGAGATGTCATCCCACAATGATGGAGAGATATATCTAAGGTCATCATATACTTCTCCCACCTTAATGTTGATAGAAATCTTATTATTAATAATAGATACTTTGGAGAAAAGCATATCTTTTTTGAAGGATGGAGAGTTATTCCAAGGCATGTGGAGTTCCAATTCACATGTATCATGATAGGTCACTTTGAAGATGCTCATTTTATACACTAATGTGATCGAGGGTAGAAGATGCATTTAAATATTCATATTTAAGAGTCATAATAGAAGAATAATCAATTTATATAGATGGTGTGAAGAATATATATGATTTTTACAGTGACTGAGGGTCTCCAATAACATCAATAATGGAAATGAAAATCCATTTTTGGGGATTTTTTACCTATACAATTAATACAACATGTTTGACAAGAGTTACTCTTGATGATCCTATTTTAGTTAGCATGTATGCTAAAATATATATATGGGCCAATGAATCATGTGAACTATAATGGCTCTTATGATCTAATATCTCCACCTCAATCAGATTAATAAGGAATACATAATCACTTTCAATCATGACTCAGGGGTTCACAGGGGGTGGTTACCAAATCTTTGGGAATGAAAACCCATCTATAACTATCTATCATTAGTTTATTTCAAGATATATTATAAAAACCATGATCAATGTACTTGGTTTCAAAATATTCATGGGTATTTTATCATCAAAAAGAACTCCAACCATTTCATTGAAGGACTACTTTAGGAATTCATGTCATGATGATAGTATCACTACATGGCTAAAAAGTTAGATTCTCCCCATTAGAACATTTTATTTTATATAATACGAGATATCCATGAACTAATAATTGTAAACTAGGTCCCTAAAATAGGATTTTCATTTCTTCTTTCTAATGGTATTTTACTTTTTATTCTCATACTCGTGAATTGTCATCTTTAATGTGGACAAATATACCACACTATATCCCAAACAACAGAGAGTCCAAACGAGGATAAGATTAATACTCAAGGCACTATTAATCATACTCCATTGAATGAAAACATTATTGACCATAACATAAATGTATTGGGGTCTGATATGTATCAAAATGAAATCATATGGTCTTTCTATGAGAATGATATAGTGATTTGATAATGTCTTGAGATTTTTATGGTTAATATACCTCGGGAGTGGATTATTCAATCTCAACCTCTTGGGTAATCTGGGGGGCCTCGAAAGGAACTTACCATGGATTATTTGGATGAAGGTGAGTGTCATGAATTTATTAATTCTCTAAAATAACTAACAATTATTTACTTCTAAAATATATGTCTATGCTTCCCAATGTGGGGTTAGCCTTCGAACCATGGTAAATATGATGGAGTGTTTTATATAGACTGATCTGGTGTGTGGATAGAGGTTCAAGGAATTTATATCACCAATTTGTTTAGAAACGGTAGTCTACCCAATCATATGGGTTGATAAAATAGTTGAAAACTATACTACCAGTCCTCTTAGATAATTGGTTTTGGATGGATCATGATGGGTTCAGTGGTATCTCCAGGCTCATGTTGGGATCACATAAGTTCTTATCCCTAGGTCATGAAAATTTATAAGGATTTATTAAGGATTCATTTAGAATACTAATCTTGACCATCATTTTTGTCTCCTTTTCCCTCAAAATGAATAGTATATTCCTTGTGCATAGCACTAAATTACGAGAAACTGAAGATCATATGAATTGTCATAATTGGAGAATGGGTATGCTATGTAAATGATGTTCATAGAAACAAAAAGTTTAACTCTTTCAAATAATCCCTTTTGTGGGATATTACCCCTTCTTCTAATGATGTACGAGTGAAATACACAAGAGTTTTGGACAATTAGGGTGTTAGATGCGTCTCTTCTACCTATGAGATATTCTACTTCCTCTGGTATCACCTTACATTAGATGATAAAATCATGGGAAGCCCACAAGATAGTATGTTAAGAGATTTAACCTCAATTTTTGTAAGAATTTGTTCCCTGAGAATTACATGAGCCTGATCAAATCATCTTACGAGTCATCTATTAATAAAAACTTCTATCATGCTTCAACATATATTTTTATCAATCATATTTACCTTAATTATATGGTGGAAAAATGTTCCATTTTCTATTGGGGATTTCCCCAACACAAAATGTGGGAAATCAACCATATTTTTGTGTTTTTATTTAAAGTTTAGTAAATCCTGGATTATGTGCCCAAGACTTTGGTGAAAAGGAAATATTCAGGATGATCATTAAGTTCAACTACATCAATTTTCATGGTCATAGGTATCATGAAGATATTTTTTACATGGATGTCAGGAAGTAACCTAAAATAGGTTTTTTCTATAAGGAACCAATTTTTTTCATTCCTCATATCAAAGGTGGTCTTGATTCTTCATTATCATAATACGTGGTAAATGATTTTTTTATCACATAATGGGAGGCACTGAGTGACATGGAGCATGTAGGGGATATTCAGTAATTAGTGGTGTTGGTATGACTATAATAGAGATAGTTTATTCCATACCAAAACGTATCCCTTGTGATGAAGATATAGGTCATGTTCTGCCCCTAGTGATTCAAATATAATCCTATAGATGTTGCAACATGTTTTTAAACTCTTTAAATATTACCATATATTTATATTCTATCAGTGGTGTCTATTATTCGTAATGGATGTTTTGTTAACAATGTCTCAAAATATTCTACAATAAGATCAGAATTTTGAGCTAGTATGCCAGGATTTTCCCTCGGGAAATAATGTTACAGAACCTCTTATATTTATTCTATGTGTAGATTATATAAATAATAAACATTATTTTCATTATAATTATAAATATTTGGTAATTTAATTGATGAGTAAGGACTTCTAAGACTATGATGGACAATGATGTTAGGATACTATACAAGATGAATGATGGATCGAAAAATTCTATATAAAGAACATTAATTTTTCGTCTTCTTGCTTGTCTCATGGTTCTATCATAAGGTTGCATTGAGACATGAAGTGGTTTAGATAATGATGTGAATCTCTCCTTACATCCATGGTTGGGAAAGAAATATTTCACGATTTAGATGGAGGTGGAGTAGAATCCACCCATTCATGATATTGATTCCCTCTAGGTTTCACTGGGGAACCCCACAGTTCCATGGAATCCATTTTAGTGGAATGATTTATGATATTATTATGGATTTATTATTTAAATAAGGTATTATTCACCACTCGTGTATGATTAATAAGAGAATATTGATTTTCTCATCTAGTATTTGATGGTTGCTGACAAATATTTCTCATTAAGACTACGCGATTTTCTTAATTTGTGGCATTTTGATAAGGAAATAGAGGGATATCATGATTATCCTTAATTCATGAATTTTAATAATCCATCATATTGAAAAAAGCATAATTCTTATATTTTTTTCATGGGTTTTTTAACCTACTCATATATAATGGGAAGAGAAGTATTCACTTCTATTTGAAGGAGATATTCTATGGAAATATTGAGCTAGAGTAATTACTCATTGTTCGATATGATATTGAATAAATGAACTACTTATTGCACCACCTTATATTTAATAAAGTGGAATTCATGATATATTAGTAGAGAGGTGGATTCATCCATTCCATTCCCTTAATATTTAATATAATTCTATTGAGGTGGTGGAATCTCTAAGTATTAAGGTACAAGGTTATGGGTCTTCCTATGATTCTAGGTATTCATTCCCTTGAATTCTGTTTTAGTATAACCCATGTCATAGGGGAATGATTTCCTATTACATGTGTTAATATCTATGTATCAATCTGTGATATCTATTGGGTTGAGAGAGATTATGTTTATATAATCATACCAGGAAGTTGGAATCACTTCATTATCATATGTCTAAAAGAGTGAATCAGCATTGCATGTATCCTCCTATAAGGTAATATTGAGGAATTATTTCTAGTATCCATCCTTGTTGTGAATGTTTTTTAGAACCTATGGGGTTTGATCCACTTCATATGATTCTCAGATGGAATTGATTTATGGATTATGATCTTGAGGGAATATCTAACTATCTATGATGAATATGAACAAATATATGGGTTTGTCACATGAATGTTAGAAAAACAATGATTTTAGTTACTATAGATCACTACCTATATTAGAAACAACTTATTTTATTAGAGGAGATTATAATAACGACCCCATACCTATGTTCTCTCACTGATGTTGATCCATGACCATTGTTTCCTGAACTAGTTAATGATTTGGTAACTCCAGGGATAACGACTGTGGTAAACATTCACCTAACACTGTGTCATGGGGTTATCATAGATCCTCTATAAATATATTCTAGACCTAGTATGTATTTTATTATACCAAAGGTGGAGGTTTTGGTAATAATTCACCAATCGCTATAGTCTATGGTTTCCATTGAATAGTTAACATGGTGGATACCAATATAATATTATTGATTTTCTTCATTTTCACTCAAGCATGATCCAGTTGTAGTGCCTACTCAACGAGTGTGATACATGATCTAGGGAGTCACCTCATAGTTTAAGGCTCATTATTATCCTTTTATTTGATTTCTTGAGTAGTTTTGAATCCAATATTAGGTTATTAACATTATACCTCGCTCTTAGGTTAAACTACATTCGATTCATAGATGCATGAGGGTTTTGTTGGATCGATGAACATGTGTGATATTTTTTCAAATCTCAGACATCTCTATAAGAAATTAAATTCCAAGATTCAATATTTGGGGAACTCTGATTACCTAAGGATAAAGTGAAGTTCCATGATCCATAAACATCTCATCCCTGATATGTATGTCCATTGATGCATCACTAATTATTTTTCAGAGTTCTTCTCATTTATGGATACAAGAATGACATGAGATCTTATAGGTTTTTTTCCAAGATCATATTTAGAGATGAAAATAATGTATCATGTGTATCTAAAATAGAAAATTGTTATCTACTTGCATATTATCATAAATTCCCTAATAAGTGAAAAGAATAGTCTTTATTCGGTGAAGGGTTGTCCATATGGTCAAATAAAATTAAGTCATGAATTCTTCCACAACACATATTTGATGTTATAACTACTAGGGGACATAGGTCAAAATAAATTCAGGAGGTTTCCCCTAGAAACTTTTTCCACATATCCATGCCATATTCATCATCTATGGGGGAAATTTTATCCACATAATTAGATAATTTATATTTCATTGCCATTATTTATTTGAATGGTGTGGGTTTCCATCTTCTGAGGGAGGTAGTGGGCCATGACTGGTCACTGAGTTCATGAGTACGATAAACCTTGGCTCCCTCAAGTGTTTCATGAAATGTGTGTCTTCTTAGGGTGGATTTGATAAGGGGAGGACATTCTCATAATGATATATTGTTACTATCAGTAGGACATTTTTAATTATAAGTTAGTATGCTAGGAAGGGGAATACAATATTTCTTTTATATCTTTCCACTATGAGGATAAAATTTCATAGACTCAATCTTGAGGAGAATCTTCATAACATATTTATATGTGCATGTGAGGAGGACCTTCATGAAAAGTGTTATAGGGAGGGACTCAAAAACTATTTTTTGAGTATTTTAATGAGGGACTCTATGAATGATGTTGATCTCTATTTTTTATAAGGAGTAGAAAATGTCTCATAATACCATTAATAGGCATTGTTGAACCTTGAGTGTATAAGTGGTAATTAGTGTCGAAATATGGGCTTGTTTTTTGGTTGTTTTGAACCATTTGTGTTATTTTTTTTCTAAATGTTCCCCATAGAAACATTATCATCCTATAATTAATGGATACTTGTCATATAGATCATGTAATGTTCATTAATCTAGTCAATAAGCCCCATAGGTCTACAAAGAAATATGATCTGGTCCCTTTTATTCCACAAAAATATGATAAAGGATCTCTTTAGTCGGGGAATGAATGTGTGCATATCATTCAGTATACATTAGGTTTCATTGTAAGTATTTAAAAGGAATATTTTCCTCCCATCAGTCATCAATTGGAATATGAACCTTCCATTAGATGATTATCAGAAAAAATCGATGCACCTTAGCTGGAGTGGGATAATGGGCCAAAACTGTTACTTCACACTTTATCGGAATATACTAAAAATCATCCTAAATAGGAGAAATAATATGTTTCTTATCTATAATATTTTTTAGTTCATATAAAATATATTCATAATCTTCTTTGGTAGTTGGAATATGCATCTGTGCATTTTCTTTTGTGATTGCAGGAAAATGCTTGCGAATCTCCTCCACCGCAACCAGAATATGGTAGATGTTCAGAAGGGTCTGAGTAGGTATATGGATGAACTAATTTTTTGTCTCTAGTATATAATGGGGGATATATAAAATTGAAATAAAAATATTCTCCATCTATTGTACATCATTTTCCACCAGTATACGCATATGGGAATTTGTGTTAGGCCTATGAAATTTTCACCTTCCCTCAGTTTTCTGTTAGAATATGTTGGTATAATTTTTATGTTTGAGTTGTGATAAGAGATTGTTAACTAATTTTCATCCTTTTATGTTATAGGACTCTCCTTGGGTAATAGGAATGTTTACATGCACCTTATTGGTTGAAACACATCATTTTTGGATAGATCTCCTTGGCACTTGAGTTTGAGTGACTGAGGGGATGATCTACTTAGTGGAACCCCTAATAGAAAGTATAGGGTTTTAATAGGAATTATTATAATGGTGACATCAATTAAGATTAATAATTGGGTACCTTGGAGATAAACCAAGGTCTAAGTTTAATCCTTGATCCATCTTTCTAAGATCAAAAAGGTATTATTAATCATGCTTTGTGGATAGATCCCAAAGTAGTTGAGAGTAGTGACGAGATTCATTACCTTAATTATGGTAGTCATTATATAGAATGGTCTTATAAGATTCATAAATTGGGGACCATTGCTTATGGAATACAAGTTCAGGATTCTGCCATGATGATTGTAATCCCTTGCTATCATGTTTTCCACTCTGTGTTGGATTTTTTTGAATAGGTGACACAGTCTTCCCATTTATGTGGTCCATAGATCTCATGGATACCAAATCAGTAGAATTATTTTTTAATGGTGATTCCATATCTTTTTATCAAATAAATATCTTGATAATGGTAATAAAAAGATACAAATGTGATAATAATATTTATCATTTCAACATCAAATATAAGTGCATATTAAAAAAATCATTTCCATAGTTGAAACATTCATATCAGGTACACTATTTTATTTCAACACAGGATGGGGTATACTGACACTTTTTTATGAGGGGATGAGTAATGCTACACAATAATAGTATTTATTTCCTACTCTAGTATTGGATAGTTTCCAATGGGGTTTATTCATTGGGCTCAAAATACATAATGACTCATAAATATATGGAACGCTCAAGACCAAATATCCAATTGATGGAGGTTGTGATTTTTTACCAATGATGCTTAAGAACTCAAATTAGTCTAGATGATGGGATGTTCAACTCCATGTCGTGTGAAATTATTGCATAATCTAGGATCCTATTATTGATTTTATTAATGTTCTTGAATCCTTAACAAATTACCATACAATATTTGTTACCCTAATTCTAGATATCAATGATTAGTGAATTTCATTGTGAATGTCTATACATAACATAGAAATATTTTATATGATAAACACAATATATATCATTGTTTTTATACTGATTAAACCATTTATATGTATCATAGGTTCTCTATCATTATCTTATTGTTACATTGATAATTTTTTTCTATAGGTTACTATTTTTTCATCCATATAACTGGGAACTCATTGGTTTATCATTATCCCGGAAGGAGGTGGTTTTTGTGTGTGTTGGGATTAGGGGAATGAAGGGGATTCTTATGTATCATTTTGAATGGAATCAAAACCCATGTTGTTCAGTGACACTTGATGTAGAATTTTTGTACTTTTAAAGTCAATTTTTAGATCTATCCATATAGTGTAACATCATGATGTAAGTATGGATAGGTGAAAGATTCATGGAAATATTAGTGTGGGAATTACAGATAAGATATGCATTGTAGTTTACCATGAAGGTAATATGGCTCAATGAGGATAGTTTTTTCTCAAAAGGAATATGGCTTAGTGAAGATAGGTCTCACTGGAAATATTGATTTACCAGAATAACATGATGATACCCAAAGGGTTTGTGTCCCTCCGATTAGGGGAATGATTTTATTATGAATAAGTCCAGATAGAGGGACGATCCATAGGGAATTTGGACCTATTTAATATAAAGAGAATATAAATGTTGTTAGGTTTGAAACTCAGAGATTAATCCTATATATACCATTATAATAGGAATAAAATCTAGTGTAGTTCAGGTGAAATAGTTTAAGGTCATGTGAAAAGTCCATACAATAATGTTTAACATCAAGCAATATGGACTTTGTTGTGGAGTTTAACATTGTGTGAATAGTACGTTTTCCATGTAATTTATCATCATTCTATAAAAAAATTTGAGTCATGAATGATACTAGAATAAATAATGAACAGAATATTACACATATAAGGCTTCCCTATAAAGATTAATTTGGAATATAGCCCATCAGGGATCAAAAAATTCATTTTTTGGGCATACAACAAGGAAAGAGGAACATAGAGGCATTCAGTATCACTAATATCATAATCAAAACATATCTCTAAACTCATTTGATTCATGACTGATTTGAGAAAAAACTGATAATGGTGGATCATGTGAATTTGATGGGAGTGTAACACATGGTTTTAATGGGGCTTTCCCATTGAGGTTGCCCAATGATTTTTCTATCTCCTCACTCCTCGGTCTCATGCCTATAGAGAATAAAAATCCTAATACCATATTTTATGTTTCTAATCTATGAATTAGAATGAAGTATAACAATTGGATGAGTATTATGTCCATTAATAATGACTTTGGTTTTACACCAGAAGGGATTCTCTATTCTTCAAGACTTGTGGGATAGAGAAAAAAGTCCACCATCAAGCATGGACATAATTCTTCAGGGTTTTCCAATTAAAAATTACCATTTTCTATAAAATCCATGATTGATGGAGTGAATATTTTTTATCATACACTAATCATATGGGTTCATTGTTATCATGGGATGTATTTATATCATCCTCGTGAGTTCTTTCCCATTGAAAGAAAGCTTAAAGGGAGCTTTTAATTACCCTGGATTATTAGGAATTATAAAAAGACAAGAATCCCACTCTATTGTAATATCAAACTATAGAGAATTTTTTACTAGGTAAGAGGGCCCCAAATGGTAGGGGTGTTCCTAGAGTAGTCATTGATGAACCATATCTAGCCTACATGAGGTAGTTCATTATCCCTATTAGTCAATTATCCTATCATGTTGTATGATTTCCTGCTGTATGGTCGGATAATACACAATATAGATAAGTGGCTCTATATTGATGGATTTCCCACAGTGTGGTTAGACTAATTTCAAGACCCATCCCAATGGGTCCCATGCTATGGATACCCCAAGACCTCCTCCAATAGTATATATCTATGTGTCTAGTGCCAATTATGAAAATCACTAACATGGGAGGCCTCAAACAATGTAACTACACACACACACACATCTCCAATCCCACAAAATTCTAAAATGATAAAATGATAAACCATTCATTTGTACATCTAAATCCTACTATGAGAGTATGAAAATAAGTATTTAAAGGAAAAAGGTCCAACTAAAACCCACCATAAAGAGTCATAAAAAATTTCCAACCAAAATATATAGAAGGGGATAACTATTAAGGTACCTGCCAGAATAATCCACAGTCAATATGAATCACTATGCACTACCTAGTACAAGTCCCTAAAGGATATTTTCAAAGGGTTGATAATCTTCATAAGACATGACAAGTGTGGTAAAATCCTATGAAATTATAAGTTGAACAATACCTAGAAGAACACTCTAAAATAACTATGCATATAACATCAAGAATTACATCCATATCGTCAAAGGTATATTTCAATGAATTATATAACTTGAATATCAAAATATACCCATATTAGATTCATAGTCTCAATGTAATGTCACAACCATAAATTTACCCTAGGATTCCTACTCAAAGGGTCCATATAACACACATCCTTGATAATAGACTCCATGAGTTAGATATCATAGATTGAGTTCATTCCAGATGCTATCCTTGTTGGGAATATCTATTAAGATCCCACATTTATTGTTATAATAGATAGATAAAAAGATTGGGATCATAACCAAGGTTATGGGGTATACTAATAGCCCATTTTTTAACCCCTATATAGGCGATGGATGCTTATATAGTGTTGGTCAAGAAGATACTGATAAACCGACATAGAAGAATAGATGATGATGATAGAGGATATCCTTAGACCTCATTGAATTATTTCAAAAAATCTATCGGAGCCTAAAGTTCCTCATAGGGGATCAGGATCCTATGCATACGATGCAACTTTATAATGAACCTTTTGAGGAATGGATCAATGTAATTTAACCAAACAAAACTTTTCCATGTAGAAGAGGATAAGTGATCCAATCCTTCTTTTAAGAAGTACATGAAATATATTGGAAGTACAAAACTTTTCACTTTTCCACTATTCTCTACCCATGTATCAAAACCTATAACCATGCCCGTTTCTGATTACATGAAATATGGTGTGACATCAACCCTTTGGAGTGTACCCCCTGTACATGTCGAGTTGACTACCAGGGGGTACATGGAACATAATTCCACCGTGACTCTTATTAGGTTAGACCATGTACATACTGAGATGGACAACCATGTTTCGCATGACATGTGGTTGGGAACACATAGCATGAAATCCCATTAATTGTGTTTAAACCATGGTCACCTCTCATTGGGTACACAAGGTATGTAATTTTGGAATATAATCCATGTAACCTAGAAATTTATAGAATCCCAGATTCATTAACACATGATTACCCATTCCTCTTAATATAAATGGATTTACCAAAAGCATCACCAAATAAAATGGATCTCGATCAATGTGAGTCCATCTTTATCATCATTGGATGGATTCTAGCCAATTTCACCACTCAGGAAATGTCCATCTTTGGGTCTCATCACCGCTGTATGCACTACTTGAACTAGGATGCCTAACCCATCCCTAATCGATCATCCATCATATCTGTTCCCAACAAACTCAACCTCAATCATAATCCATACATGCAGTATTGGTCAATTGCACCGAAGATTGATTTCAAAAAAATACCACATCAAGTATTTTTTTGAACCATGTTCCAAAGGAGTTACCAATGATGAACACATAAAGAACAAGGGTGAAGAAATGCAAAAAACCCAAACATGAGGAAAGAACCATATCTGAGGTTTATATTTTCATCAATTAATTATTATTGGGATGAAAAGTTAATTGATAATAATATAATCAATGAGGAAATCCCCAAATCCTTTATAATATCTACCCCATACCCACAATACACATGATATACTTAATAATTTGTTAGTTTATTGATCTGTGTAAATTGATAAGAATAAATAAATGGGAAAAAATAAACATAGAACAACATTCTTCCTTGAGATGAAATGATCACTGATAAATAAAAAATTCACATCATTCTCATTGTTCATATTCTTGAATTCCGTTGCAAACCGATCATCAATCCACAATCCGGTTGTTGTTCTCCCAAGAACGATCCTACAATGCTCTCTCTAATAGATCTAGGGTTATAAAACTAATTGTTTTATTTCATCTTACCCATATATTTATAGGAAATGTTAAATAATTACTACTCATATAAATAAATTATTATATTCAATTAATTTATTTAAATATTCTCCCATGATCGATCCCAACCTGAACATTTGACGTGTTCCAAGATAAACTCGCACCTAGGAAAAAACCACACTTTAAACTCAACATAGACATCGTATTTTTTTATCTCACCCTCCATTAAAAATTTATCCCTCCATTTTCATAAAGAATAACCACTTTTTATATTTAATATATTTAATGTATTTAAAAAATTAATTATGGGAATACAAGGTCTTGGAATCTCACGTCGCCTCTACACCAAGATCTAGAAATAATCCTTATAATTTTCTAAATGAAAAAATGAAAAAATAAGAGTTGTTACGTTCTCATACCCTTATGGATCTACATCATAAAAAACCAAAATAAAAGGATACATAATGAGATGTTGTATTTGAGCATGAATCTTGAACTCTCTCCCCCATGTAGTCTCCTAATGATCATTGTGCTTCCATAAAAAATGCACTATATCCATCTCTTACCCCTGGAGGGTGTTCTCCTACCGATCCTCAATCTATAATGGGTACCCAACAATGGTATCTCTATGCTTTATTTCTAGATTTCCCTAGTTGGTAACATTCGATGGGTCATGAATTTATATCCTCTCGTACTACATGTCAAAGACGCCATGAACCAGGTGTAATTATCAGGGTAGATCCATGTGGTACACAACGTCACTCACTCTATGAAATATCTAGAAATTTTCAAATAATCTAAGAGATATATTTCCATCATAAGAAAATCTATGCAACCCACATCAAGGTGAAACCAGTAAGAACACATGGTCCCCTCATTGAACTACAAAGTCCAATATCGTCATTATATAGAGGACTTCAAATGGAACTTTTCAGTCCTAATACTCTTTTATATGAAAAGAATCTTGTATATCATGGATCACACCAAATTTTGGCCCATATGTACGGAATGTCCTGGTTTAGTCCAACATAGTTGTAACCTACAAAGGAACCCATACAAGGCCTCTAATGGTGCCATACCAATGGTGGAATGGTATCTGTTTTTGTATGAATAATCAACCAATGGTAGTCGATCCTCCCAAATATGGCCAAAATCGAACATGAAAGCCCATATCATATCCTCTAAGACCAGAATAGTTTTCTCAATTTGGCCATCAGTATGGGGGTGAAACACTATTCTCAAATGCAAAAGACTCCCAATGGATTCCTGCAATCCCTTCCATAACCAGGATGTAATGTGAGATTCATGTTTAGGAATGATCGTCGAGGGAACTCCATGGATATGTACTAACCCTTGTATATATAGGCATCCCAATATAACTACTGAACTCTTATATTGAATATATAAGAAGTGGGATGACTTCGGGAGTTGGTCTACGATCACCCATATAGAACCATGTCTCTTGGATATACTTTGTTAGACTACAATGATGTCTATGGATATTCCATCCCACTTCCACTATAGAACCTAAAGGGGTTGAGCAAAAACTATTAGAACCTAGTGTTCATCCTTCATTTTATAGAAAGTAACACATTGGGAGATGAACTCTACAACTCCCTTCTTCATCCCTAGACATAAAAACTAATGTCGAAGGTCCGGGTACATCATTTTCACACCTGAATGTACTGCCAAAGGTGATGTATGAATCTCTCTCAGAAACTCCTCCTAAAATGTCACTATTACCATTGTGCATCCTATAAAAATAATGACATGCCCCCAACCTAAATAAATGACATCAAGAGAATGATTAGTGGATATCTGAGTACATAGGGTCTCAATGTCGAGATCCATAAGTTGTTACTCCTTGAATCACTGTAAAAGAGGAGGGGTAGAAACCATAAAATAGAGGTAAGATGCTCCATTCCCATAAAAAATGGAAACTTTATTGAGGCCAAATTATCTGACACGTCACTCAACAACTGTGAACTAGTTCTTTTACCAAGAGAATCTTTTACCACATTCCCCTTCCCAAGAGTATATAAAATATTGAATTCATAATCCTAGAGAAACTCTAAACATCACCTCAGTATTGAGTTATGACCCTTCGAAGAGAAGATATACTTGAGACAATTTTTCTCAAAATAGATGATAATCATTCACCCATAAGGTCATGTTACTATATATTCAGTGAGAATACTACCACTGAAAACATAAGATCATGGATTTTATAGTTCATATCTTGTTGTATAAAATGATTTGAATCACATGAAATGTCCCCTAAACTTTGAATCATTACAAAATTAATATGAGTCACTAATTTATCACATAACAACACGTACTCAACACCATCCTCTAGAAATATCAAGATGGGACTACTCATCAATCTCTACTCATCTTCTAGAAAGTCTGTTGGCACCTATCTATCCATGAAAACGGATACACTTTTCGGTAAAGGATTCATTTTGAGCTAATATCCTACAAAATTTAGGTATGAATATGTTATATTATCCTTCCATCTAGGGGAATCTCTACACCTTCATCATGCTCTTGGGTGGATCCCTTTCTAAAACAAACTAAACCTTCACCAGATCCCCCACTACTCCATATTCTATGATATCATGTCCAAGAATGTGTACCCCCTAAATCTAGAACTATCACTTAGAGATTTTCTCATAAAGTTAGGTTTCTGGATGTACTTCCAGAATCATCCTCAAGTATCTCAAATGATCATCCTCGGACACATAGTACACTAGGATATAATTGAGGAAGACTACCATGATCTTGTCTAAGAATGGATGAAAGATTTTTTTGATTCCCATAAACACTACTGGAGAGTTCATCATGCCCATGAGCATCAAAAGGTTCTCATAGTGATGGTAGAGATATCATAATTCCATCATCGGAATATCCTAACCCCGTACTCACAACTAGTGATAGGTTGACATGAGGTCCATCATGAAAATGATCATAACCATCTATAATGATCAAATAGGTCATTGATCCTTAGTAGTGGATACTTATTCTTTTTGGATACCTTATTTAGGCATCAGAAATCAAAACAAAACCTCAAGAACTCATGTTCCTTCTTGTTGAAAACATAGGGGCTGCCTATTGTGAAACACTGGGTCTAACAAACCCCTTCTTCTAAATTTACTCCAACTACACCCTCATCTCATGAATATTTATGGGAAACATTTGATATGATGGTGCATATCATGAGGTCATCCTAAAGTGTATATCAATGTATAGTTCTATCTATTGGTGGGGAGGGAGGCCTCGAACTTCCTTTGGAATGACTTCCCCATACACTTCCACAAAAATAAGGAATTAAAAACTCATAGAATCCACTACACCAGGGGTCATTCTATCCAACTAATGAGTAATATTCTTCACCCTCTTATTCATGAGTCCATATTGCACTGCATGGGTTCCCTTTTCTCCCATAATGGCAAACATGGTCCCATTGCTATGGACACACCACATTCTCATCCTTAAAGAGTCTTCCTCAGAATGAAATGTAGATAACCAGCCCATACCTAAGATGTAATCATAATGATTCTCTAATTATATAAAGATATCCCAATATAAACTATATCCCCTAAGAGTTAGCTCAAACTAGTGCCAGAATTGTGTGATTGTTGAGTAGATTCCCATACCAGTCTCCAAGTACAAGGGTTGATCCAAAGGCTCAATCAGAATCAATATCTGTAGAATTAGATATGTGGAAATAATGTAATGACTCATACTTATTTCCATCCGTACCATATCTATGGTAGAAAATACATATATCGTACCCTGTATCATCTATATAGCCTTAGCCTAACAAACCTCGACTACCTACAACTACCCTCTCCCCTATCATCCAACTCACTGGGCTCGGCTTAGACCACCTGGGGTGTGGTGGTGGAAACATGTCAAAATGTATACGACCACCATATTCTCTGCTAGAACCTCTACCACATCATCCACCATACGATGCTATGGGCTCATAAAAATACCTCTACCTAGGTGGCCCATCCAATGTCTATCTATCAGTCTTATGGTAGGTTGAAAGATCTCATTCACGATGTCCTTTACAGTCAAGAGAGTATCACCACCTCTCCCTGGCCTTACTAGAACCATCCCATGATACCTTAACTATAGAACCACTATCATAGGATGAACTCTTGAAATCCATCAAAATTAAATGTCCCTGAAACGAACATTGGATCCATACTACCGAAGGCTCTACTCCTGTGTTCCCACTCCTGGAAAAAACTATATGTATCTACTCAGTAAGGAAACTATTGACCACCAATGAACTCTCTATCACACTAGAAAAGGTATAAATTCATAGATCAAAAATATTCCTTGAATGTATCTATGTAGTCATATGTCAAAGGTCTGAGCATGAAAGAACTTATCATGAACCATATCCATCGATTACCTAGAGATTTAGGTGAGCTACCCTACATAAGATTTAGATTCTCTTAGATGCACATTTCCATCAACATTTCTAGATAAATATATTCTGAGAAAAGAATCCCAAACTATGAAAATGAAAGAGTCACCTTATCATACAACTAGGTCACTAAGCCCACCAATCTTTTTATAGAGCCAGGATGAAGGCCCACTTCTAGGGCCACCATATAGTCTATAGATGTCCTGAAATTAGAATGACTCATTTCACTGCCTAAAGAAAAACCTCATCAACTTTGGGGATTGGTTATCCTAAAAACATAAGGGGATAATATCATTGACACTCACGAAGAATGATCATCCAATTCACATTGTCCACTAGTACTATAGATACCATCTATAGATCAATTTGTTTTTGTAATAATGGTGCACCACATGGAGGTATAAACTCTTGAACAGGTCCATGTATCAAATCCAAATTATAGAAGAGATCATCCTTGTGATCCTTCTACTAAATCCTAGATGGAAAATAACATGGATTCATTATAAAATAGACTAGATATACCATGATAAATGAGTATTTCTAGAGATATGACTCTAGAAGGACACGTAAACCTCAACCAATTCCAATATGATGCATTGGATAATTTTTTCATTGTAACCAATGCATCCATGTAATGACTCAACATTTAGGTTTTTAGAGTCATAATGAATGGATATGTCAACCACCACACTTACACCAGAGTCCCTATCATGAGATCTGAACATGAAACACATAACACTATATACATAAAATCAAAACCATTATCACAGACTATAGTCTTAAGGTATAACTCAGTAATTTGATACCACTATATCATGACCTGTCCCAGTGGGGACCATGCCATGACTACCTAAATCCCACCATCAATAGGATAGGGGCTAGACACTAGCACCAAGAAAGAATATCACTAAAATAGGTGGAATAAGCCTAATGTACCTATACACATACACACATATCTAATCCATTGAAATTAAGAAATGCCATAACAAAACCAATAAAAAATTCATGAATACATATAAATCCCACTATTATAGTACATCAATAAGAACTGAATGAAAAAAACTACCAAAAACAAGCCCACCAAAAAGATTCTGAAGACAGTCATATGATATTTCATTATCATTGGATATCTCTATAAGAATTACATGATGGAAGTATGAAGAGATTGATTCACAGATAAAGATACCACCCAAGGTTATGGGTAATACCAAGAACCTAATTTGGATTAACCTGAAAAGTAGGGTATTAAGAACAATGTCATGCTGGTCACAAAAATATTGAGAACCCCACCCAACAAAGAATAAGATGATAAACTATCATCTCACTTCGGTCCTCTGAGATGTATTAAAAAACTGTATTTAAGACTGATGTTCCTTAGAGGGGATCAACATATAATGCATTGGATAAAAATATATAATAAACCCTCAAGGAAATGGATCAAAGGAACATAGCCTAATGAAACCTATCCAAGATAAAGAGAAAAAGGGCTCCAAGAAATTTTTGATAAGTACACATCATATAATGCAAGTACATGACATGTCACTTCAGCACCAGGTTCTTCCCATGTATCATGGTAGGTTCTCATATTCGTGTCAGAGAACATGGTTCCTGGGTTCATAGGGTCTCCTGGGTGTGTAACCTCTATATAGGATGAGCCACCTACTAGGGGTACATGTTGTGTTATTCCACCCATCATCCTGGGCATGCACCCATTTTACACACTGAGCTAGCCATCTAGGGTAAAAATGACATGTGGTCAGGACCACATGGTGTATGATCCCTATCTATGCATGTAAACCCTATCCATTTCCCTAGGGTTCTGACATTACTTGTAATTATGTATTACACTCCTTGTAACTTGATATTTCCCAGAATCACAGATCCATCCACGCATCATCACTTGTGCCTCATAATATTTTTGGATCCACTGCAAAAAATCTGAATAAAATGGTTCTTGATTTTGTTTTTCCATCTTCTTCATCATCTACTAGATACTAACCAATTTCAGCACTTGAGAAATATCCATCTTCAGGTATCATTTCCATTTCATGCCCCACTTGAAACTTGGGGTCTCTAATCCACCCCTTATAGATCTTCGATAATATTAGTGATAGGAAACTACATCCTCAATTAAAATAATTTCCTACAGTATTTATTTATTGCATTGATGTTTTTTATAACAATGATCACCCACTTGGTATTTTTCAAACCACAGGATAAAGGAATTACACATGATGAATGTTCGAAAAATATGGTGAATAAATTACCAAAACACGATCTTGAGAAATGAAAATTGGACAATGTTCATGTTGTCCGTGAAAATTTACATTATAATGAAAAATTAATACATAACAATATAGTCATAAAATAAATCCCCAATCATGGGTATTATTTATCCCACACCAGTAATACATATGATCTAGAAATCAATTAGTTAGTATATTTATTCACACATATCTTAGGAATAAATTAACATGGGTAAATGGATATAAAAAATTAACCTACCTCGATATTAATCAATTAATCATGAAGAAAAATTCAGTTCATATTCATTGGTGAGATCCTCAGATTCTAGCTCACACCAATCTTTGATCCACAGTCTGGTTTTTCTCTCTCGAGAACAATCCTCCAATGATCTCTCCAATGGCTCCACGGTTACATGGCTAAACTATTTATTTACCCATTGTCGTATATTTATAGGAAAACTTAGGTCATGGAAATTTATTTAAAATAATCAATTACATTATTTAATGTTTATCTAATGTCCATGCCCAACCTAAACATTTGACACGTTCGAAGGCTAAGTCACATCTAAGGTAAAACCCATGTTTTGAAATCAAATGTGGCATCTTATTTTTTTTATCTTAGCCTTCATTTATAGTTTATTTCACTTTTTTATAAAAAATTATCATGTGTGATATTTAATATAGTTAATATATTTCAAAAATTAATTTTGATCTCATCAAGTCATAGAATATCATGAAATATCATATCCAAGATCTGGAAATAATCAATATAACATTATAAAGTAATATATAGAAATATTAAAGTCATTAAAACTCACTCTACATGGTTGGGATGCCTACTGCATGGTTGGATTGTCCATTTTGAAATTTTGACGCCTTTCATGTGATTGGGGATACACAACGAGTGGTAAAATTTACCATAGAGTGGTTGTATTTACTATTATTGAGTCATAATTTCACCCATTGTTCTTTATACAATTTTTTATTACCTATTGAGAGGGATTTGTTTCTAAATATAGGATCCCAGTGTATTTTTTCCCTCAACTTATAATACATTTCTCCTATTATATGTTTGTGACTTCATGTCCATTAAGTGGGGGTTTTATAGGAATCCTATGTTAGTGGGCATCTACAATAGGTGGGAACATGGTTCCACATAGTAAGACCCCACTTGTGATGATGATTTGTGTGATTCACCTCAAATCAACAAGGTTGGCTCCATCTTAGGGATACAGGGTCTAATTCATTATGGATCCATGTTGTTGGTTCTTCCTCATATTATAGATGTTAGTTCTATCTTATATCAATGTGGTCATCTATTCTGTGGTTCTATGAGGTTACCTTTACTTTTGAGCCATGAGTTCACTCAAACCTCATATCGTCTAACAAGGTTACACCATGGAGCCACAAGGATTACCCATAAGACCATTTGATGGCTTCCTCCATTTATAGATATTCCTCATAACTCATTCATCTGACCTACCCCATTTATATTTTTACTAAAATTGTAGTTTTCCTCGAGTTTTCAGTATCAATAATATCTTAACCACTATATACAGATAATAACATTGAGACTAATAAACTAACCCATTTAATATTTATATATTTATTTTTCATACTTAATATGTGTTAAGTACAACCAAAACATTTCATTTTAAAAGTTTAATTTTATTTTATTTTAACATTGATAATTAATTTTTATATTAACATGTATGAAAAAAGATTCATCAACCTAAAGAAGCAGGTGAAGATGAATCTTTTTCTCAAATTTAAAATAATTGCGTCCCTTCAATTAGATCATATTAAAACCATTTTACATCATGAATAAATAAATATTTTTTTTCCATTGGATATAATTTTTCTTTAATCCATTTGGTGAATAGTTTAAAAGATAGAAATGATTATATTGAAATTAAATTTAAAAACCAAAGGTAAGATTTATGTATAATTTCTCATCTAAATCACCATGAAATAATGAAATTTTGACATTATGTTATTCCACTTTCCGATCAAGATATGTACATACAAAAATGAAAATTAAAAAATATAGATTCCTAACTACATGAGAAAATTTTTTTAGAGTAATAAATTCCATCTCAGGTAATCCTTTGGTTACTAATATGGTAATATATATGATTTTATTCCCTAATGTATTATCTTGTTAAGTTTTATAGATCATTTTATAGAAAATCATCTTTGTAGGAGGTGGTTTAATGACTATGTACAACATAAGGTTTTTTCATAGGGATTATATCTCATCTTCCATGAGTGTTATACATTGTTTAAAGTTCCTATCATTGACTACCATCTATATATGGTTTGATATTTACCATAAATATATTGGATAACATGTAGGGAGACGAAAATCATATTATAATGGATTTATAAAGAGGGGTAGTTGATAAAATTCCTCTCTCTATGCATATTAATCTAATAACATCTAATATCACTATGAGTTTCAACATTCTTAAGAAACATAAGATTTCAATCTACATTCTAGACCAGGATGCATGTCATGTGGTGAAGTAATAGTAAGAGACTCACCATCAGTGGGAGGACCAACCTCATGATTCCACTTTGGATAAGTATCACCCCTATCATCAATGGGTGTCTAGATTCTAGGGAGAAACGTCTCATGAAACACCTCATAAGGGATAATAATACATTTTTAAAATCATAGTTTTTCTACCAAATATTAATACCATTTCATCCTCTTTGGATAACCAATGAATACACATTTGATAATCCAAGGTTTAATATTTTCATTATTGAAATGAACATAGGTAGTGTCTCCAAATACCCAAATGATTTCCATAGGATATTTTTTGGTTCTTGTAATTATCTAATGGATTTATAAAACCTTTGGCCGATGAGGGGAATATATCTTTGAGGTAAATTATAATAGTGGTGGTCTCCACCAAAAAGGAATTGGGCATGCCTGATACTAACAAAAAGCTATAATCCCACTAAATAATTTTATAGTTTATCTTTTCACATAAAACATTTAATTAATGAATATAACCTAATGTTTAGTTTCTGTAAATTATTTTAACCTAAAGAAATGATGTAGTCTTAATAGATAGGTATTCAAGGCCTTATTAGTCCTCAATGCCTTTAATTTATTCTGAAATTTATTTTCCACCGATGATTTCAATGTTTTATGAACATCAAAGACATGTTGATTATTACATATTATATATATCCAAACATTCCTTGGGAATTAAACTATAAAAGTGAAAAAACAGGAGCTTCTTCCATGGAATTTAATCTTAATATGATTCACAAAATTAGAGTTCACAACATCAAGTGGGTGACTAGAATTGAAAAGGTATTTGTGAAAATTATGCCTTTGGGAATTACCTAGGACACAATACACCCACAATGGATTGATACTTACTAAATCTTCGGTAAGAGACAATTTTATCATAAATTCCTCTAATATTTTAATACACACATGGCATAGTCCTCCATGATTTAGAATAATGTTTTTTCCTTTAGTGAAACTGTTATTTCCAAACTAATTCACATGTGTTTTCCCATTTAATACATATAACCCTTTAAACAAGGAATTTTTAGAGACCATATAATACCCCTTTATCATTTTGAGGAACCCACACTTAGTTTTGAAGGTAAATCAAATTTGATCAAATAAACAAAATTAATTTATATTCCTTTTTAAATCATCAATCCATTCAATATCCAATTAGGTGAAAGAGAGTTTTTACAAGTTATTTCATAAATAAAAAACTACATATGAAACTAAAAACCCTATTATTTCTCTAAACTTACTTTTCTTCATCTCCCTATGTTAAATAAAAAAATAATATTTATGAATATATGGAAATTATAAAATGTATCTAAAATCCACTCAACTTGAATCTTGTCTGAGACACTGTTACCAAATAAGAACTATCATACCATTGGATGGGAAAATTTATATGATTAGCGAATTATTTACAAGGATTAACAAACTTCATCTTAGGGGGTGTTATCCTCTCATTCCAACGTTTCACATAATGATAGAATTTAACCTTTCCTAATTTATTTTTATACATAGACTCCCTAGATTTGAAATGTTTCATTTTACCCTTCTTATTATTATCTTTCTTTTTCCCTCAAAACCCATATCAACATCTAATACTCAATCCCATATAATTAGAATTAACCTCATCCTTTTTATGAAACTTCTTAAAATGCAATGAAAATTTGAATTCCTATAAAGCCAAGGAGTATTTTTTAAATTATAGAATCTATAATATGATCATATAAAATATACAATGAGATTGTAAGAATAATGTATTAGTCAACATATTTGGATTAAAATTTGATATTAGATTAATTAAAAAAGTTATTTTTAAACTCTTTAAAATTCTATATAATTTGATTTCTATGATGAATCTTGAAGGTGTGTAGTTTATGTGTTTCTATGTATACTACCTCTAAATAATGTTGTAATATATATTTTCTCCAACTTATATTGAATACCATTTGTGAAGGTTTCAAAATCAGTATCGGTTTATCTTTACATCCAACGATAAAGTTAATTTATTATGGTATATTATAGAAATATAAATTGGTAAATCAGTGTATGTGGTCATGATCTATCTATCTATGGACTGACTTGGTATTCATTTTCTGATGTGTGAATCTGTGATAACAACTATTGAGGAGAAATAACAAGGTTATTCCCTTATTATCATTCCCTTAATCACACACATTTAAAAAATTCTAGTTCATAAAGAGTAGAGAATTAAGGAATAACAAATTATGGTAATTGGAAAACAATGATATTTGATTAAATAAATCCAGAAATAAAAACATATTGATTTAACATGTTTGAAACCAATTTTTATATAATCTATTGAAAGAAAACCAACATACTTCTTAATTTTAATTAATTGTCAAAATAAAACATACACGAATCACAATTAAAATATGATAAAAATAGTACCATGAAAATTAAACAATAGGAAATCTCTAAAGATACCGTAGTAATGAAAAGAGTTACACCCAACTAGATTTTCCAACTGATTATGAAACATGTTATCACTGGGTATTTTTGTTGTTGTAGAGAATATATGATAAATGGGGCTCCACATGATTAGTTTTAATCATATCTCTAAAAAAACATAGCACTAATGATGGATTTGATATTTTATGATGAGGGATACAATGATATTAGAAGGGTACACCATTTAATCTCTAGTTGAAATCGATATGAATAAGATCACTATTTTTTTAAATATTAGGTGTGCTAGAATATATCTTGGATCACCTTCTCACATAACTAACTATTCAATCTAGATATGGCTATGAAAATAGATCTGCAAGAGACGATTCCACTACAATGACTCATTAGAAATAAAATAAAATTAAATTCTATGAATAATATATCCCTATA
Organism: Viscum album; assembly: GCA_963277665.1. Lineage (NCBI taxonomy): Eukaryota > Viridiplantae > Streptophyta > Magnoliopsida > Santalales > Viscaceae > Viscum > Viscum album. The sequence continues at coordinate 1,701,612,664 of OY728143.1, read as the reverse complement.
CCCCTTGAAGGTAAAAAATAATAATTTCTAGGTAAAAGGAAACCTATTTCAACCATGTCACTAGAAATACATTTTATTAGGCCATGTGGATAAAGTGGACATAGTAGAAAGGAAAAGTGACTACAATATAAAGGGTAAAACATGATCTATGAAAAAGTTATAATATATATACATTATTGTACATCCAACTCTTTTTCAAGGAAACATGGCCAAACAACCACTATGTCAAGGTATGTTAGACACTATAGTATGTAAGACAAGTCAAACCCTCCATGTGTATAACTATTGACATGTAGCTATTTTAGGATGATCCACTAGAATTAAAAAAATGTAAGGGTATATGGTCTCTAATATAATGGTAGAGATTTGGAAAAAATGAATGTTTGTGGGGAAACTAAAGGAATGATGGATGTGTAATTATAAACTCATGTCAAGTTACAAAGAATAAATACAATCCAATGTGATGTTAACTAGAAACTAAAAAAAAGGTTGGCCTTTTTAATATAAGATCAATGTGAGGGTATCTATAACCACATTTAATGGTATAAAATATGAAAGGAATAAAACAATAAAGTATAAATTTTTTTTAAAGAAGTATATAATATATGGATTTAAACATGAAAAATTCAGACAATAAACTATCCAAGAATTAGTTTCATTTTGAAAATAAAATAACATTCTAGAAAAAACTCCTCCATAAGGTACAAATTGAAATTTATTTTACTCATGTGATGTAGAATCAAATCCGTATTCACTAGCATTGGAATATAATTCCACGTGACCGAACCCCCATTACGAATTAAGACAACCATTATTGGATGTTTCCATGATGCAATCATGAGGTAGTTTAATGAATATCTCATAGTCAGTTTGTCAAATTAATTTATAGCTGGTATTTTGGATCATTGTCCAGTATTAATTTCTATGCATTTTTCATAGAAACAAATAATACCAATTGTTTTGATAAACATAGGTTGCCTAATGCTTCCATGGGGTCCAATTAAATAGAGCTTAGTCATTAGATTGGTTGATGTGAAGTTTTCATTAATTAATGTAATTGAAATGATTACATAGTCACTATTTGAAGAAGGCATAGTATAAACATTAATCTTCATGGTTGATGTGTGGGAAGAATTCATGAATGCTTGGTCATGCTTTCACATAAATCTACAGAAAACAAATAAATGAAAAACAAAGGAATATATATATATATAACCAACAAAAATATAAACATAAGTGAAATTGATAAAATAAAATAATAAAATAAATATTTTTTATTTATTTATATTTAAAATAAAATTAATTGACTTAATGTAAAAATATATCAAATAATATAATATATAAAATTGAAATGAAATTCTATAAATCAACTTTTGAAAATAAAAATATATAACAAATAATAGTAAATATGAGACCTCTAAAAATTTAAAAATATTAAAATGACCAAATATTAATTATGTATTCCACTATTATTCAACTAACATAGTGTGTTAGATAGTTGGTCACATTATTTGAAAGGACTCAGGTTTGAGTTTCTCAATTTGAATGTGTTGGTATTTTCATTGTATTTCCTCTTCCTAATACGATGTAAATTATTTTTGTTATCATTTATTATTACTATTATTATTATTGTGAATTTCACTTGATATGTAGGTGTAGAGTGATAGTAATTCCATTATATATTGTACAAAAAAATCAATAATAATGTAGATGTGGACTGTTCTAAAGAGGTTTTTAGAATCGAGGACATATTTGCATTCTGTAAAATTAGAATTTGTTCAAAATATCACATAAAGATACAAAATAATTCTAGAGAAATAAATATAAGGTTTTTTAACATATTTAGAAGAATTACCAAATTAGATCATTCTAAAGTGAAAATACGATCCATGTCTCTATGAATTTTTATGTGGTTATTTAGTGAATAGATTCATTCAAGAACTCTATATTTGTAGGGATATACCAACTCCATTGGTAAAATCAATGAATTTTTTATGAAACATTATGTGAATTTTATGAATATATGGTTTTTTAATTGGAATATTGTATCTATTTTCCAAGTATTCGTCCATATCAATTTTATATATGATAATTTGAAAAGGAAGGAATTTTTATTTTTATTTTTATGTATTATTCTGGGATTTATGAAAAAATAGTAATGGGATCCCCAATTCATCACTTATGATTTTAAGTATTCTTTTCCTCAAGTGTATATAGAGATATTTAGCATTTAATAGATCTACTAGAAACATAGTATATATAATGAAGTTACTAATACTATTGGTACTCCAATTAAAATTTATAAGGAGACTGAGTCTACAATGTTTTTTTATTTTTAATGTATCATAATATAAGTAGATCCTTCTAAACTACATATTCACATTGTTGTTCCCTACACTAGTTAATAAAATATTACTCCTAAAAGTTTGTTTTATTTGATTCCACATTTTTTCTTTGATTGGAAGATGATTGGGCATGAGTTTATAAACAGTGTAATATATATGATAACATTTTATTTTTCCAAGGGGTAATTATTTATTTCACATTAGAATGAAGTGGAATAATGTTGATAGAAAAATAATGATGCTTTATTTGGAAAAGGTTGGTGAGATATAAGACCTATTGAATAATGGGTTGGACCCATCTAAAGAGTTAAATGATATTAACCTAGAGAATTAACTTGATTTTTTTACCTAGGATGGTACAATTATTTTTGATATAGCTATAAAGGACCCAAAACCACATAGTAATTTAGGAAATGTATGAGACAAATTCCATATTAGAAATGTTAATAATATTATTTTTATGCATTAGGCACTTTTGAGTTCCAATTTTAGAAGAGGGTAACGTAAAGGATTTCAACCATCAAGAGGATATATATGCCATCCTTAAATATATCTCTATGTATTACAATCCCCAAATGTTGGATGATACCATGGTGAAAGGAATTACTAATTATAATTGTGGGATTGGGTGTGTGATCACACCTCTAGAGGAATTGTTTTTAGAAATTTCTCCCAATAATATTGAAGAAAAAACTTGAAAAGACAATGTTTCTACATCTCATCATAGAGGGCTTGAGAAGACTACATCTAAATACAATGATGATGTACTTTCCACCCATGTTTCCATTGATAAAGTTTATAGAAGGATTTAACATGAGTATATTCTTTAAAGCATTAGATAATCCACAAATAAATTCATCCCAATCAATGATGAATCTTTTTGATGATGATAATGAGTAATCACAACTTCCTAAGAATACTAAAAATATTATTGTTGTTGAGGAATCTCAACATCTTAAAAAAGTTTATATCATTAGAAAAAATTTATATAAAAACTAAACAAAGATAAATAGTATAGGGAATGGAATATATATATATATATATGGAGATGGAGTAGAAGATTATTCCCCAAAAAATGGGGAAAACATTTTCAAAAAGTGAATGATTTTTTGGATATTCTAGGGTAATACCAACATTGAAACATATGTGTCCCTTAACCCATTTATCGTGATTCAAAAACATTTTCTTGATTCAGTTTTTAATCCGACGGTGCAGTTTAAAAAATTTTAAGATTTAAAACTTGAACAAGGTATGCTTTAATTTAGTTCTATACAATATTAAATATTCTACTATTGAAAATATATGGGATATTATGATGAAAGTGAAAACCTATTCCCCAATTCACATTGGAAAACAACAAATGACTCTCAATATTGAAATTGTAACCTCCACATGCATGATAGAATTTACATATTCTCATACCTATTACATTAACAAAAAAGAATTTTTGAGAGAGTTATCCCAGTTATCATCCAGTTCCCATACTAATTGTATACTTATAGGTTACATCAAATCAATTCTTATCATTGATAAAATTGTGGGAAATATGTTTATAAGATTGGATTATTATGTATTTATAGAATTAATTAGAGAATAATTCCACACTAAAATCACAATAAAAGGTGAAAAACATACCTGGACTAGTTGCACTTTTCTGAAAAGGCATGCAAGAAATATTTATAGGTGTTTTATCTTCCTCTTGGGTTTTGACCCAAATAATTATCTATCTTGATGAGCCATTATTAGGTTCCTCTTTTATGACACTCCCATTTAAATCTCATTCATTGTTTCTTCCATGAACACTCCATCCAAAAAACAAAATCATCTATTCTTGGAAATAAAATGATGATTTCAAGGAAGATTTTGAGTGTACATAGATGGTTTATGATGAAAAAAATTCCTTCCAATTTTTACCTAAGAATATTAAATGAGGTAAACCTATGTAATTATCTTGGGATAAATATATTTTCTCTAATATGGTGAATGATATAAATAATGTTGAAGCAGATATACTTTTTTTCCAGAACATGAAAATTTTCAATATCAACCTCTACAAGGAAATACATCTTCATTGAAGGATATATGGCCTTAGAATATTAATGAGGGTATTTTTATGGATAATCATAGAATGAAGTGACATAAACAACATGAAAAAAATTAAAAATATTTTATTTTGATGCATGTTGAAAGTATGAATAAAAAGTCCTTATCGTACATAAATGTTAATTGAGTTCAATACCGTATGGAGAATGATATTATAATTGTCTTGGTTTCTTATTTTTCTTATTTATTTAATGATTATTCAAGATCGCATAAAAATTAAATTTAAGTGTTGATTGAATGATCCATATCAAAGATGAAATGTCCTTTTTCAACATACATTCACCTTGTGAGGATAATAATGATACTATTTTTTTAATAAAAATAAAATATATTTTATCACGACCTGAGTTTTTATATAAACTTTTTTCAAATATATTTTATTTCCTCGATGTCTTGGATTACACGCTACAAGAAGTTTTGATTGATTTACACAAACTGCAATGTTAATATTGCACTACAAGAAACACTAAGATGAGATTCTGTTAAATACGACACTATGTTTTTCTTGTGTTACACAGAACAACACGTTCCTTTGATTGGTTTTGTTACATGCTATACCGAATTTTGTTGAGCTACAATATACTATTAATATAGTTTGTAAAATATTATTATTGTTACCTCTTAACCATTGGAATGGAAATTTCAAATACTATTAAATAAATTGTGAAAATATGATTTACATATGTATATATTATGAATATGTTGGTTATCTATTAGTTATATATTGAAGTAAGAACTATTAGAAAACAAAGATATTCCTTTTCTTGAAAAACTACTTTTATATATACAAACACATTTTATCCCAATAAATTAAACAAACCACATTTTATGTATGTTTAAAATAAAAAATATATATATTATATATTATAAAATGTTCTTTTGACAGTCATCCAATAGATTTTATTGGTATAAGATAAGAATAATACAATTTTATGAATAAAAAGGTGCATTTTTCTAAAGTGTGAATTAACCACCTTTAAATGGAACACCTATTTTAAATATAATATTATACACTTTAATTAATTGAAATTGAAAAAATGAACTTAAATTTTGAAATTAGTATATAAAAATTTACATTGGATGAATTTTTGGTATTTTTATGCAAAGTTTCATTTGTTGATGAATAGTGAATCATACTGAATTATAATCGAAAACTGCATTTTTGAATAACATAATAATATAGTAAAATTTTATTTTAAATTTTATTTTAAAATTAATATGTTAATTAATATATTATTAAATATAACTTATACCATTTGAATAAATTTTAAATTGAAATTGGTTATAAAAACATTTAAAACCTTTTAACAATTTCCCTTTAAAACCCCTTTTTTGTCCTGAATAGGGAATTAATTTTAATTTAATTTTTCCACTTCTTTGATAATAATTATGAAAAATGGATTCCATAATTTGAATAATAATAATGTATAATTTATAATGATTTCAACATATTATTTGACCAAAAATATTAGAGAATGTAATTTAAATTAATTACAATGATATAGGTAAAAAAGATTATTAGTTGTTAAACATTAATATAAAGGGGATAAAATACCTAGAAACTTGTCCAAAATACATTGGATACCCATTTTTAGACCATATATAATAATGGATAGAATTTATTGTGTCATTTAATCATATTTTTAGATGAAAACATCAGTAAACCTAACTTCTTTTAAAATATGCCATATATGCCCTCTCCCCCACTTATAAAAATCTACCACCTATCCCCATTTATTAAATCTTCTCTATAAATTTTTTCTATAAACCCCTATAAAAATTTCATAAAAATACCTAAATTCATCCTTGAATCATAAATTTGGGATGAAATCCAACCAAGGATGTCCATTGGTGCAATTCAAAAGGAGTTACCCCAAGAAGAGGTAACGTTTTTCTACAATCACTTTTGTTTTATCTTATTATCCACCACTTAAGTTTTTCATATATCAAGAATATATAATATACTCATTATAATATATATAAATATATTTTGTTATTTTAATGTTAGTACCTACACCTTCACACAGTTTCATCCAATGGGATACACAAACATAGTTCGTATGTACGACGGACTAACGCCTCATGAACCGACGACATTAATTTCTCCATTACCTCCTCTCAATGTTGTGAATAATGAAGTAAATATTGATTTTTTTACAATATATATTAAATTTATGATGAATTTATCCTTTTATAATTACTAAATAACACATAACTTCATGCTATCCATTTTGTGGGAAAACGATTACATCATTTGTGGACGTGTGGACAACCTCCTCCTCAATGTGATGTAATTAGTTCATGCTTTACATGGAATGTATTAATGATGGGTTTAATAAAAATATGTTATATATATGAAATAAAAATAATATAGTAATGATAATATATATATATATATATATCTTTTACTTTTATTTCTTTCAAAATATGACATGAAAATAACGTTCCTGCATATGTACGACATACCATCTCCATGAACGGTGTATTTAATTTCCTATTTATAATTTTTATATATTTTTATAAATAAATATATAATTAATATACGTGATATTTATATTTGTTTTACATTATTGATATTTTGAAATACTGATCAAATATAAAAGACAAAAAATAACTTGTCAAAACATATAATAAAAACAAATTTAATATTACTTGAAATATGACCTTAACATGGAATAGTTAATAAAAAACAATATATAGACATAATAAAATATTATATGGTGTTAAGTATAATAATATGGTTCTTTGGTATATTAATAATAGAAATATATTTATTTTATTGGAGGTTTTAATATGTATTAACATTGTGAATACCTAAATTAAAGGGATTTCTAGTCTCCTATTTATTTTTAAGAGACTTCTTCCATGTTCACCACACTTTTATTTTGTGTGGTTTTTATAAATATCAATGAAATGTTATATCCTAAGATGAATTTATTTCATAATATTAAAATATTCAACTGATTTTATTTTTCTATGGATACCATGATTCAAAAGTAACTCAAGTAGAATAAGATTTTCATCTCACTTTTATTTTCTATGAGAAACAATCAATGATCACAACCTATTTATTGAATTTAGTATTATAATTACAATGGAATTATTTTATGATTAATTTAATTATAATTATTAGGTTTTTAAATATCCATTTTAGGATATAAATTTAATGGGATATATGGTTCCAGAGTTTCCAAATCAGTAAATGATTTTTGTCTTAATTTTCCCTCCTTGAAAAACATATTATTTTATTCACTAATATTACTTTATGAGGTGTATATACACCCCATTTTGAAAATTTATATAATGAATATCCTTATTTGGATTATATTTTATGCTTCATGTAATGTTACTCCCTCAAGACGATTATGATTTAACGTCACCAATATCGTAAGATCTTATTCCTACAGTCTCATCATTTTTGAGGATTGTATATGATTAGAGTTCATTTGATTTAATATTATGATCCATATCTCAATAATTTTTGTTAATTTTATTCTCCTTGGGTTATTCATCATATATTCATGTAATATTATCATTTATTCACTCATTGTTACATAAGGCAATGACAAAAAAACTTTTATTATAAAATATTATTCGACCTCTCTATATAGAAAAAATTTATTTTCCTTTAAAACAATGTATTTTTAAAATATTTTCAATTTTTTAACTCTTGTCTTATTATTTTTTAAATATTTGTTTCCATGGATTTATTCTTAAAAATTGATTTTAAAAAGAACATTCAAGTATTTTACTGATCCAGAAACTTTTCTAAAACTTTTACAATGAAAAAGGAATGTCCAACATGTACAAATTTACCCACCATCATGACTATCATTTCCCTAAATCATCCATTAAATGAATACAAGGTTATTTTTAACGTTAATTTTTTCCTAATATTATGGAAATTCATTATTTTAATGTGGCCTTCAAAGAAAACATTTTTATGTCTAATAAGAATTTTTAAATTATTTTCAAAGACTCATTTTTATGATTTTAAATTTTATTTTAAAAAATGATTTAAATGATTAAAAATATTCAATTATAAGTTTTTAATTCTATTTTTAAATAATAAAAATTTAAAAAAAAATTTATATTCTAAATAGTGTTTTTCGAATAGTAAAAGATATTTTCCTCAAAAAAAATTTAAATGATTTTTAAAGATTAATTAATATATTTTCAACATGGGTTTATAATAAAATGATTTTAAAAAAGTTTTATTTCTTAAAAAATGTTTTTCAATGAATGAGTACATTCCTTATGAAATTATCCTAGTGATCTTTTGAAATCCTTATTCATTTAAGATGACATCCCTTCTTATAGTTTATGATTTACTAGGGATATGATCGAAGTAAACCATATTTACTATTTATTTGAATGGTTTAGTTTTAAGAAAAAATGTTGTTTATGAATCCCATTTATCTTCTACAGGTTATTACATGAATATTTTATGAAACTAGCTTCCTTTCAAAGTTTATTCTATGAATAAATAATTATGAAACCTGTTTATTTTACATCAGTAATGATATGATGATTTTTTATACGAATTGATTTTCATTTATTATGATATGATGTTTATGAAACCCATCTCTTTTTATGGGTCATGATATGAGGAATGTTTTATTATCTTGTGGCACACATATGTATGATTTCATTACATGATGGGTGGGACCAACATCTCCCTCCAATACATTGGGTAATGATTTATAATTAATGAGATAATGAATGAAAACAAGTTGATGATCTCGATACAGTATCTGAAGAAGGTTTAAAATGATCCAATATGTGAAGAAGATGTAGCCCGACTCACTATGGGAAAAGGTGTAACCTAATCCACTATAAGGAATGACTGTGACTGGGGATGGTGGCATGTCATGGATAGTTGGTGTATCCCCAATTAAGTGTCCTAATAATGTTTTCCAATGATCCTTGACTTATAAGGAATGATTTCATATTCTTAGCTGTATGACACAATTCTATGTCTTATGACAATTTTCGGCTCTCATGACTCATATTCTTTGATTTTCTTGTGATTCATTTCTTATGAACAACCAATTATTTTTCTAGGATTTATTATTATTATCATTCATATGTATATAATGTTATTAAAATTTTATGATCATATTATCATAACTGTATATCCATGTTATGATTATGTAAATCCTTTATTTTAATTTTTATTGATCATATGGGATCCCCCTTTTTTCTGAATCCTTAAACCAGGTTTTGAGGAAAGGCTTTATATAGGAATGATAAAGGGTAATATCATTAGAGGGTATGTTGATGATATTTCACCAAATTAGATGAATATATTCCAAGTTTCCATGGACACTAAACTGTTATGGTCCTCAAGTATATACTTTTCTAATGTGGTGAATATTCATCTCAAATAATGTAATATCTGTAGAGACCCGATGCTTGACGTACAAAGACATTACATTACTTTTTCGGAATACTTAATACACAACAAAAACAGACACACAAGGACCGTAATAGTTTAGTGTCTTTGGAAACTTGGAATGTAATCTTCTAATAGTGGTGAAAGATCTTCAACATCTCCCTTAAAGATCTTCCCATTTTTTTCCTTAACTTAAATCTTTCTTTTAATCTTGGGGGAAAAGAAAACATAAAAATGGTGAGCTCAAATCCTCAGTAAGGGTAATCATGGATAAAATAAAACATACCATATATATTTGAACTTAAAAAAAATGAACATTAAAAATCTTGAGCAACGACATAAAACATGGAAGTACATAAGGCATAGATCATAATGGAACATAAATCATGATAAAATAGAATGGGAATAAAACATGTAATTGTGGAAACCATTAAGCACATGATATGATTTCCATAGTAGCCAAGGCATTGCTGCCAAGACCATCTTAGTGGACAAAGTCCCTTTCTGAATCGAGTTCACTCCTCATTTCAGTCCTATTTTACTGAACCGGTTTAACCGGCCGTTCCATCCATGTCTATCTCATGAGATATAAAATATTTACCCAATGCATTGGAGGGAGATATAGTTCCCACCCATCTCATAATGAAATCATTCTTACTTGTGCCACAAAATAAACATACATCATTCATAATAACCCAATAAATAAAAAGGGTTTCATAAACATCATCCCATTACCACACAATCCATATAAAATAAATTGATATCATTTCATAATAAGAAAAGTGAAACCATGTAAATAATAGAGACATTATACTTGAAACATACACATATGAAATAATGTCATCTTATATGGAAAATGGTTTTGATAAAACACTTGAAATGAATTCTTGAGGAAAATATCCTTTCTTCTTCAAAATCATTCTCTTTTTACGAAATGTCATGCAATTTGAAAAGAAAATGATTTTGTTGAAAATAGTCATGAAATAATTTGTGGGAGGCTTCATAAAAATAAGTCTTTATAAAACCGTAAAAATCCATTCGTGCCGTATAAGTTAAAAAAACATTCTTCTCGTACTTTTGTCGGAAAAGTCAAAAAGTACCTCGTAACGTAAACAAAAGAAAGATTCCTTACATACCATGTAGTAAAATTCAAAAAGGGTAAAAAGGAAATTAAAAATACATAAAAACAATTTTATAAAACAAGGACATGGATGATAACAATAACCCCAGTAGATACTTACGTATAAGAAATCTCGGATTAAAAAAATGAGATTTCAAAAATTATCCCTTACCTTAGGTTCGATATGCTTCATATGTATCCAAACCTCCTGTATAATTATTTAAATAATATTATTGAATTATTAAAGAATCATATTAATTGTTATGATATCATATATGGTTCACTTATGACTTTATATTACCCGTTCTTTTGTAAATTCCATGTTAAAGAGCATTTTGGGTAAAATCGTTTCATTTGTCGTCCGTGTTTTGACTTTTAATTATTAATATGATTACTTAGATCATGATTAATTACATCCAGATTTTAAAAAATAATTTATATATAATATATATTCAGAATATACATATATATAATAGATATATAAATGGAAAGAAATACACCGTTCATGGAGACGGTAGGCCATATGTACGCATGAACGTTGTTTTCGTTTCCTCATTGAATTGAATGGAATTAATTGGATGAAATACATACATATATATATATCTAGTATCATTATTATGTCATATATTTCATGATTACTTATTATATATACTTTATAATCATTTATGAATGGTTAATCATTGAGAATGAATCTCATCGCGTCGTGGAGACGGTATTCCGTACGTACGCACGAGCGATGATATCGTTCCCATGATCGTGGAATTTTATTGGAGTGTATGTATACTATTACAAAATCAATATCACTTTAAAATAATCATATATAGTTATTATTTAAACCATTATACCCATCCAATTAATCTGGTGGTGGAAAATAGATTACACCATGGCGTGGAGACGGTATTCCGTACGTACGCATGCACGATGATTTCGTTTTCCGTAGGATGGATAGATGGTGAAATAGGGTTGTTTCATAGCTATAATAAAATATAAGTATATGAGTGATACTGATGTTATTACTTCATAATGAAAAAACTAAAGAATAAGAAGTGGAAGAAGAAATAAAGATGAAAGATTCAGTAACGAACACTACCTCTTCTTTGAAGCGCTTCTTTGAGACCTCCTTTTAGGGTACTAAAATTGGTCTTTGAAGAATACTAGGACCTCTAGGATGTCTCTAGGGAAGTGGAGAGAAGAAATTGCCAGGGGTTGGCCGAGCTTGAATGCTCAAAGTGGTGTGAGGAAGAGAGGGAGGAGGTACCCTTTTATAAGGGAGGAGAGGGGCACCTTTGGAATTCTTAAAAAAATATGAATTTATAATAAATATAACCCCACTTAAAAACCTCCAAAAATGACTCATATTTGAATATTATATGAGATAGGGTTGTAATATCATCATCCAATAAAATTTACACATGTTTTGATCTTATTGTAAACCTTATCATTTTGATTTATCCTTATTTAATCTATTTAAGTTTATTTGTGGTAATAAAATTCTAAATTTTAAATTATAACAAATAATTACTTATTTGTTGTTAATTTTCCATAATTGTGTCCTTTATAACATTATAGACCATATAAATTTAAATTTATAATTTTTTAATATTATTGTTATTTTTAAACAATTTTATAATATGTTTATTTTATAAAATAACAATAGTGTCAATTTTGACACTATTCATTTATTTGAATTTAAATAAAATATATACAGAAGATATGTTCAAAATAAAAGCTTTAATAGATTCATAAAAGGTCATATGTATCTATAAAAGTTGTGGAGAACATTAAATAGTTCATATAATATTTATTTTATTATTTTTAAAACCATTTATTTGGTTTATCTCTTAATAAAATAATTACTACAACATTTTTGTATAATTATTTAATATACTGATTTTTTGCATAAAAATTAAAAATAAAATCCTATAATGAAGATAAATCTATTACCTTTCACAATAATAATTTTACTTGAATTTATCGTCTTAAAATCACAATATTTAAATTGTTATATTTATTAAATTATGAAGGTGATAACTTTGGCATCATTTAAAATAAAATAATATAAGTGTCATAATCACTTTTATAAGGCTCCAAACGGTTATATATTAGTTCATTGGATTATTATGGTGTATATATACACTAACATTAAGTTTTGGTCTGGTTTATGGTCCTTTTAATGGGTATTATTATTTCAATAAAAACTATATTACTTATTTACCACTTAATAAATAATTTATGTATCATTAATGTATCACCATTAATGACAATGATTTAATCCCTAAAAATATTAAACAAATTATCATGATTTAGATAAATTTATTAACTTTCTGGAGACTATTCATGTTCGAAGTTTTATGATGTTTATCACTAAATTAAAATTATTATACTTATAAGATTTAAGAGAGTGACATGTTGTCATTTTCTTTGGTTTTAATAATAATTAAATTATTTTCATGGTAAAAAGTCCATAAAATGAATCTAATCCGACCCTTAGGTTATATGGGTCTACTTTTATCCATCCAATAGAATTTTGGCATGTGTTAGGGTAATTTTATAATATTATATTTCCCCTTAATTACCGGATTTACCTTTAACTATGGTAAATAAAATTTACCGTAGTTACTATTCATAATTCCCAAAAATAAAAAATAGCTTGTTAACATTATTTGTACCCACTGATTCCAAATATGGAATCCATTTTTACAAATTCAATACACAGAAGTTGCAGAAATTAAATTAAAATTAATCTCGTTGTCGAAAGAAAACGGGTTTTTCTTTAAAACATTGCAAAAGATTGAATTGATTTAACCTACGAATTTAATGTAAAATCAATGATAATTACATAAATTATATTAAATGGTAAAAATATATTCTATTTATACTTTAAAACCATTAAATATTATAATTTATCCATATAAATTATTGCGATGAAAAAAGTTGTTTTTAATTAAAATATAGCGTGTTTTTAAGATTCATCAAAATATGAAAGTTACCAGAATAATATGAAAAATTTATCCAAAGTAAATTTTTATATCTTGATTCCAATGAAGAATTTTATTTTGTCAAATTGAACTTATAAACATGTCAAAAACTATATTTAAAGTGGGTTTTCCATCAAAAGGCGGCATAACTGCATTTTTTGAAAAATACTTATTCTACCCGAAAAATTTATTTTGTTCTTATACCATGTTCTAGAAAATGTGTAAGATGAATAATAATGTTATAAAATTAAAAATTTAGTTAATACTATTCATAATGGCTAGTTCATAATAATATTATAATATATCGTTGTTTAGTAAAACCTAGTATTGCGTACAACACATGCTATCGAGGAAGGTCGCGATTGCGTGTAATGAAACCCAAGTCAGGGTTGCGTGTTGTGCAAGAATCCTTAGTTGTTTCGTATAACATAATCCAACCATATTTCTTTTATACATTGAATATATATATATATACTCAATGTTGCGTAAAATAACTATTATCAAAATTATGTGTAACATGATCCAAGAATAGTGTTGCGTATACTACAAGCTAATATGGTGTTGCGTATAGCGCAAGGTAATCTTTCTGTAGCATAAAACACAAGACATTAATGAAATTAAAAGAATATTTTTCATAAAATCTCGGGGTGTTACATTCTACCCCCCTTAAAATGAATTTCGACCTAGAAATTCATCGGGGTTATAAATGGTTTACTACTCGAAAGTTTGTTTAATAGAAACCCACATCATAAAAAGGAATACCAAAACATGGCTTTAAAAACTAATGTATGAAATGTAACGGTTGCCCAAATTAACTCATCATTGGGTTTCCATGTAGGAGAACATAGGTGAAAATATGGATATGGAAGAAAAATCTAACCATCAAGTTCTGATGGAGAGTGGTAGAGAACATGGCTATGAAAAATCCAACAACCACAAAGCTATTGATTTGTGATGATCTAAGGTACCATCTGAGTCATCGGATATAAGGGAACTAGGACAACATTTTTGGTTTTCAAGATCATTTCCCTAAATTTGATGAATTAAAAGAAATACTTGCATGATTTTGGTACAGTCTCACTGTTGTTTGTGAATTGAACAATTTCCACTTCATCCCTTAAAGAAATGAAGTTGAATTTGTTATTCGTGATGTGTTAGCAGATCATGCGATAGATTGATGGGTCCTTCCATATCTTTCAAACAAAAGGTTAGAAAAAGTTATAAGTCCATCTTATGGTTAGATTAATCGTATATGGTTCCAAAAATGAACTTCTACTTCATATATCATACCGCTTAATAAAATAAAACTAGTTTCTACTAACCATGCACTTCCTGTAGGCCAGTGGTAGGCGATAAAAGCCAGTCGCACTTCGGTTGTGGGTTCAATTCCCACAGCCTTGTTCGACACGATGGGATATCGCCCATCCTGCAGGTTGTCCTTTTTCTCAAACTACATTACTATAACATCCCATAAATAATATCGAAAAACTTCTATCCTTAAACAATAATAACTTATGTCCATCATAATCCATTCCAATCTTTAGGCTTATCCATAATACTACAGTCCACTCTCATAATATAGTGAAAACGATTACCAGAGATTTAATACCATCGTTGATCCCCATATTTCATAAGATATGTCTTGTTGGTCACATTCCCAACATTCGAAGGCCTTAATCATGTATTATCTTGAAAAGTTAATTCCCATTAAACCGTAGTGAAAACATAAATGCTGTTAAAAGTTGACTCTTTCCATATACCAAAATCCAAAAATTCTATATACTCAAACCATGATATAACCTTCTCCTTATATCAGTCATGGGCTCATGAATACTATCAAACATTTAATTTTATCTTTATCCCTTCATTATGCTCATATCATCTACTTTCCAAAAATATCTGAATAACCTTTCATGGTCACTGGTACCATTCATCATATACTTTCAAAACTGAAGGAAAGACAACAGTGTAACAATCCTTAGATGTCTATTTATTCCATAGTACCATGATATTACTTATACAACATTACACTTGATTAACATGTAATCATTCCACTACCTTCTTAAACCATTGACCGAGCTTCAACAATTCTTTCATCTCACATATCATTTGTAGTCTCTTCATCATCATCAACATAAATACTACCCATACGACCGTACTGATTCTCTTCATGAGACTTTCCCTTAGGTCATTGGTTTGCATAATGCCCATACATTCCACATTTAAAACATTTAACCATTGTTGATGTCGTAGAAATACCATTATCCTCATCCATGGTGTTAACTGAACCTTTTCCTTTTCACTTACTGGATTTGTGTCCTTCTTTTCCACACCCAAAGCATCATCGAGTTCCCTTGAAACAATCTCCCCAATGCCTCTACCCACATGATTTACATGAGGGAAATTGAACTTTATTTCCTCTATGATCATCATGAAACTCCATCTTTCTCTTATTAGACGAGTCCGGAAACTTACCAAATTTGAGTTTATTGATCATATTATGAGATTTATGATTCAGCATAATAATGATGGTTGAACTTCCAAATCCCATTTCGTTTGGTTTCTCATGAAGAATATCATTCCATTGTCCAGAATATCCTCCATTATCGTGAATCATCTTGTTTCCAGCCATTTTCTAAAACCCAAGTTAGAGGAAAAAATCATAATAAATGGGGAGTAATGTCAATATCTAACATCTTAGGTTAAATTCTAAGATCGTTACCGTAGTTCTAGGACTATTCTTATACGTATACTTATCCTAAGGGACATCCCTACACATACCTTAGAAATATCTCTAGGGATATCACTGACGTTTTTGCATCCTAGTTTCCAAAGGTTGACTAAAACGTTCCTCTAATACAAACTATAGAGACCCGAATCTTGACGTACATAGACATTACATTACTTTTATGGAATACTTAATATATAAAAAAAACAGACACACAAGGACCGAAATAGTTTAGTGTCTTTGGAAACTTGGACCGTAATCTTCTAATCGTGGTGAAAGATCTTCAACATCTCCCATAAAGATCTTCCCATTTTTGTTTCCTTAACTAAAATCTTTCTTTTAATCCTGGGGGAAAAGAAAACATAAAAAGGGTGAGCTCAAATGCTCAGTAAGGGTAAGCATGGATAAAATAAAACATACCATATATATTTGAACTTAAAAAAAACATGAACATTAAAAATCTTGAGCAACGACATAAAACATGGAAGTACATAAAGAATAGATCATAATGGAACATAAATCATGATAAAATAGAATGGGAATAAAACATTTAATTGCGGAAACCATTAAGCACATGATATGATTTCCATAGTATCCAAGGAATTGCTACCAAGACCATCTTAGTGGACAAAGTCCCTTTCTGAATCGAGTTCACTCCTCATTTCAGTCCTGTTTTACTGAACCGGTTTAACCTACCGTTCCAGCCATGTCTATCTCATGAGATATAAAATCTTTAGCCAATGCATTGGAGGGAGATATAGGTCCCACCCATCTCATAATGAAATCATTCTTACTTGTGCCACAAAATAAACATACATCATTCATAATAACCCAATAAATAAAAAGGGTTTCATAAACATCATCCCATTATCACATAATCCATATAAAATAAATGGATATCATTTCATAATAAGAAAAGTGAAACCATTTAAATCATAGAGACATTATACTTGAAACACGCACATATGAAATAACATCATCTTAGATGGAAAATGGTTTTGATAAAATGCTTGAAATGAATTATTGAGGAAAATATCCTTTCTTCTTCAAAATTATTCTCTTTTTACAAAATGTCATGCAATTTTAAAAGAAAAGGATTTTGTTGAAAATAGTCATGAAATATTTTGGGGGAGGCTTCATAAAAATAAGGCTTTATAAAACCGTAAAAATCCATTCGTGCCGTATATGTTAAAAAACATTCTTCTCGTACTTTTGTCGGAAAAGTCAAAAAGTACCTCGTAACGTAAACAAAAGAAAGATTCCTTACATACCATGTAGTAAAAGTCAAAATGGGTAAAAATGACATTAAACATACATAAAAAACTTTTAGAAAACATGGACATGGATGATAATAATAACCCCAGTTGATACTTACGTATAAGCAATCTCGGATAAAAAAATGAGATTTTCAAAATTATCCCTTACCTTAGGTCCGATATGCTTCGTACGTATCTAAAACTCCTATATAATTATTTAAATAATATTATTGACTTATTACAGAATCATATTAATTGTTATGATATCATATATGGTTCACTTATGACTTTATATTACCCGTTCTTTTGTAAATTCCATGTTAAAGAGCGTTTTGGGTAAAATCGTTTCATTTGTGGTCCGTGTTTTGACTTGTAATTATTCATATGATTACATAGGTCATGATTACTTACATCCAGATTGTAAAACATGATTTATATATAATATATATTCAGAATATACATATATATAATAGATCTATAAATGGAAATAAATACACCGTTCATGGAGACGGTCGACCGTACGTACGCACGAACGTTGTTTTCTTTTCCTCATTGAATTGAATGGAATTAATTGGATGACATACATATATATACATACATAAATCCAGTATCATTATTATGTCATATATTTCATGATTACTTATTATATATACTTTATAATCATTTAGGAATGGTTAATCATTGAGAATGAATCTCATCGCGTCGTGGGGACGGTATTCTGTATGTACGCACGAGCGATGATATCGTTCCCATGATCGTGGAATTTTATTGGAGTGTATGTATACTATTAAAGAATCCATATCACTTTACAATAATCATATATATTTATTATTTACACCATTATACACATCCAAGTAAAGTGGTGGTGGAAAATAGATTACACCACGGCGTGGAGACGGTATTCCGTACGTACACACGCGCGGTGATTTCGTTTTCCGTAGGACGGATAGATAGTGAAATAGGGTTTTTTCATACATATAATAACATATCAGTATTTTATTGATACTTAAGTTATTACTTCATAATGAAACAACTAAATAAGAAGAAGTGGAAGAAGAAATAAAGATGAAAGAATCGGTAACAGACACTACCTCTTCTTTGAAGCGCTTCTTTGAGACCTCCTTTTAGGGAACTGAAATTGGTCTTTGAAGAATACCAGAACCTCTAGGATGTCCCTAGGGAAGTGGAGAGAAGAAATTGGCAGGGGTTGGCCGAGCTTGAAGGCTCAATGTGGTGTGAGGAAGAGAGGGAGGAGGTGCCATTTTATAAGGGAGGAGAGGGCACCTTTGGAATTCTTAAAAAATATTAATTTATAATAAATATAACCCCACTTAAAAACCTCAAAAAATGACTCATATTAGAATCTTAGATGAGATAGGGTTGTAATCTCATCAACCAATCAAATTTAGACATGTTTGGATCTTATTTTAAACCTTATCATTTTGATTTATCATTATTTAATCTATATAAGTTTATTTGTGGTAATAAAATTTTAAATTTTAAATTAAAAAAAATAATTACTTATTTGTTGTGAATTTTCCATAATTGTTTACTTTATAACATTATAGAACATATAAATTTAAAGTTATAATTTTTAAATATTTTTGTCATTTTTAAACAATTTTATAATATGTTATTTTTATAAAATAACAATAGTGTCAATTTTAACACTATTCATTTATTTTAATTTAAATAAAATATATACAGAAGATATGTTCAAAATAAAAGCTTTAATATATTAATAAAAGGTCATATGTATCTATAAAATTATTGGATCAGATTAAATAGTTCATATAATATTTATTTTATTATTTTTAAAACCATTTATTTGGTTTATCTCTTAATAAAATAATTACTACAACATTTTTGTATAATTATTTAATATAATTATTTGTTGCATAAAAATTAAAAATAAAATCATATGATGAAGATAAATATATTAACTTTTACAATAATACTTTTACTCGAATTTATCATCTTAAAATCACAATATTTAAATTGTTATATTTATTAAATTATAAAGGTGACAACTTTGACATCATTTAAAATAAAATAATATAAGTGTCATAATCACTTTTATAAGGCTCTAAACGGTTATATATTAGGTCATTGGATGCTTAAGGTGTATATATACACTACCAATAAGTTTTGGTCCGGTTTTTGGGACTTTTAATTGGTATTAATTTTTCAATAAAAACTATATTACTTATTTCCCACTTAATAAATAATTTATGTTTCATTAATGTATCACCATTAATGATAATTATTTAATCCCCAAAAATTCTAAATAAATTATCATGATATAGATAATTTCACTAGCTTTCTGTAGACTATTCATGTTCGAAGTTATATAATATTTATCACTAAATTAAAATTATTATACTTATAAGATTTTAGAGAGTGACATGTTGTCACTTTCTTTGGTTTTAATAATAATTAAATTATTTTCATGGTCAAAAGACCATAAAATGAATCTAATCTGACCCTTAGGTTAAATGGGTGTACTTTTATCCATCCAATAGAATTTTGACAGGTGTTAGGGTAATTTTATAATATTATATTTACCCTTAATTACCAGATTTACCTTTAACTATGGTAAATAAAATTTACCGTAGTTACTATTCATAATTTCTAAAAATAAAAAGTAGCTTGTTAACATAATTTTTACCCAATGATTCCAAATATGGAATCCATTCTTCCAAATTAAATTCACAAAATTTGCAGAAATTAAATTAAAATTAATCCCGTTGTCGAAAGAAAACAGGGTTTTCTTTAAAACATTGCAAAAGATTGAATTGATTTAACCTACGAATTTAATGTAAAATAAATGATAATGACATACATTATAATAAATGGTAAAAATATATTCTATTTATACATTAAAACCGTTCAATATTATAATTTAACCATATAAATTATTGCGATGAAAAAAGTTGTTTTTAATTAAAATATAGCGTGTTTATACTATTCATCAAAATATGAAAGTTACCAGAATAATATGAAAAATTTATCCAAAGTAAATTTTTATTTCTTTATTTCAAAGAAGAATTATATTTTTTTATATTTAACTTTTAAACATGTCAAAAACAAAATTTAATGTGGGTGCGCCATCAAAAGTCGACAAAACTGCATTTTTTGAAAAATACTTATTTTACCCGAAAAATTTATTTTGTTCTTATACCATGTTCTAGAAAATGCGTAAGTTGAATAATAATGTTATAAAATTAAAAATTTAGTTAATACTATTCATAACGGCTAGTTCATAATAATATTATAATATATCGTTGTTTAGTAAAACCCGGTATTGCGTACAACACACGCTATCGAGGAAGGTCGTGATTGCGTGTAATGCAAGCCAAGTCAGGGTCACGTGTTGTGCAAAAATCCTTCGTTGTTTTGTATAACATAATCCAACCATATTTCATTTATACATTGAATATATATATATATAGATTCAATGTTGCGTAAAATAACTATTATCAAAATTATGTGTAACACGATCCAAGAATAGTGTTGCGTATACTGCAATCTAATACGATGTTGCGTATAGCGCAAGGTAATCTTGGTGTAGCATACAACACAAGACATTAATGAAATTAAAAGAATATTTTTAATAAAATCTCGAGGTGTTACATTCTACCCCCCTTAAAATGAATTTCTCCCTCGAAATTCATCGGGGTTATAAATTGTTTACAACTCGAAAGTTTGTTTAATAGAAACCCACATCATAAAAAGGAATACCAAAACATGGATTTAAAAACTAATGTATGAAATTTAACGGTTACCCAAATTAAATCATCATTGGGTTTCCACGTAGGATAACATAGGTGAAAATATGGATATGGAAGAAAAATCTAACCATCATGTTCTGATGGAGAGTGGTAGAGAACATGGCTATGAAAAGGCCAACAATCACAAAGCTATTGATTTGTGATGATCTAAGGTACCATCTGATTCATCGGATATAAGGGAACTAGGACAACATTTTTGGTTTTCAAGATCATTTCCCTAAATTTGATGAATTAAAAGAAATACTTGCATTGATTTTGGTACAATCTCACTGTTTTTCGTGAATTGAACAATTTCCACTTCATCCCTTAAAGTAATGAAGTTGAATTTGTTATTCGTGATGTGTTAGAAGATCATGTGATACAATGATGGGTCATTCTATCTCTTTCAAAAAAAGGTTAGCAAAAGTTATAAGTCTATCTTATGGTTAGATTAATCGTATATGGTTCCAAAAATGAACTTATAATTCATATATCATACCGCTTAATAAAATAAAACTAGTTTCTACTAACCAGGGACTTCCTGTAGGCCAGTGGTAGGCGATAAAGGCCAGTCGCACTTCGGTTGTGGGTTCTATTGCCACGGCCTTGTCTGACGCGATGGGATATCGCCCAAACTGTAGGTTTTCCTTTTTCTAAAATTACATTACTATAACATCCCATAAATAATATCGAAAAAACTTCTATCCTTAAACAATAATAACTTATGTCCAACATAATCCATTCCAATCTTTAGGCTTATCCATAATACTACAGTCCACACTCATAATATAGTGAAATGATTACCAGATATTTAATACCATCGTTGATCCCCATATTTCATAAGATATGTCTTGTTGGTCACATTCCAAACATTCGAAGGCCTTAATCATGTTTTCTATGGAAAAATGAATACCCATTGAACCTTAGTGAAATCATGAATGCTGTCAAAAGTTAACTCTTTCCATATACCAAAATCCAAAAATTCTATATACTCAAACCTTGATATAACCTTCTCCTTATATCAGTCATGAGCTCATGAATACTATCAAACATTTAATTTTCTCTTTATCCCTTCATTATGCGCATATCATCTACTTTCAAAAAATATCTGAATAACCTTTCACGGTCACTAGTACCATTCATCATATAATTTCAAAACATAAGGAAAGACAACAGTGTAACAATCCTTAGATGTCTCTTTATTCCATAGTACCATGAGATTACTTATACAACATTACACTTGATAAACATGTAATCATTCCACTACCTTCTTAAACCATTGACCGATATTCAACAATTCTTTCATCTCACATATCATTTGTAGTCTCCTCATCCTCATCAATATAAATACTACCCATATGACCATACTGATTCTCTTCATGAGACTTTCCCTTAGGGCATTGGTTTTCATAATGACCCTACATTCCACATTTAAAACATTTAACCATTGTTGATATCGTAGAAATACCATTATCCTCATCCATGGTGTTAACTAAACCTTTTCCTTTGCACTTACTGGATTTGTGTCCTTCTTTTCCACACCCAAAGCATCTTCCAGTTCCCTTGAAACAATCTCCCAGATGCCTCTTCCCACATGATTTACATGAGGGAAATTGAACATTCTTTCCTCTATGATCATAATGAAACTCCATCTTTCTCTTGTTAGCCGAGTCAGGAAACTTACCAAATTTAAGTTTATTGATCATATTGTGATATTGCTGATTCGGCATAATAATGATGGTTGAACTTCCAAATCCCATTTCGTTTGGTTTCTCATGAAGAATATCATTCCATTTTCCATAATATCTTCTA
This sequence comes from Viscum album, assembly GCA_963277665.1. NCBI lineage: Eukaryota > Viridiplantae > Streptophyta > Magnoliopsida > Santalales > Viscaceae > Viscum > Viscum album. The sequence goes on along the minus strand of OY728143.1, from coordinate 1,701,589,157 downwards.
TTATCGTGAATCATCTTGTTTCCAGCCATTTTCTAAAACCCAAAAGAATAGTGTTAGAGGCAAAAATCATAATAAAGGGGGAGTAACATCAATATATAACATCTTAGGTTAAATTCTATGATCGTTACAGTAGTTCTAGGACTATATCCTATACGTGTACTTATCCTAAGGGACATCCCTAAACATACCTTAGAAATATCTCTAGGGATCTCACTAATGTTTTCGCATCCTAGTTTCCAAAGGTTCACTAAACCTTTCCTCTAATACCAACTGTAGAGACCCGAAGCTTGACTTACATAGACATTACATTACATTTGCAGAATACCTAATACATAACAAAAACAGACACACAAGGACCGTAATAGTTTAGTGTCATTGGAAACTTGGAATGTAATCTTCTAATCGTGGTGAAAGATCTTCAACATATCCCATAAAGATCTTCCCATTTTTGTTTCCTTAACTAAAATATTTCTTTTAATCCTCAGGGAAAAGAAAACGTAAAATGGTCGAGCTCAAATGCTCAGTAAGGGTAAGCATGGATAAAATAAAACATACCATATATATTTGAACTTAAAAAAACATGAACATTAAAAATATCGAGCAACGACATAAAACATGTAAGTACATAAGGAATAGATCATAATGGAACATAAATAATGATAAAATAGCATGGGAATAAAACATGTAATTGTGGAAACCATTAAGCACATGATAATATTTCTATAGTAGCCAAGGCATTGCTTCCAAGACCATCTTAGTGGACAAAGTCCCTTTCTGAATCGAGTTCACTCCTCGTTTCAGTCCTGTTTTACTGAATCGGTTTAACCTGTCGTTCCAGCCATGTCTATCTCATGAGATATAAAATCTTTACCCAATGCATTGGAGGGAGATATAGGCCCCACCCATCTCCTAATGAAATCATTCTTACTTTTGCCACAAAATAAACATACATCATTTATAATAACCCAATAAATAAAAAGGGTTTTGATAAACATCATCCCATTTTCACATAATCCATATAAAATAAATGGATATCATTTCATAATAAGAAAAGTGAAACCATGTAAATCATAGATAAATTATACTTGAAACATACACATATGAAATAATGTCATCTTAGATGGAAAATGGTTTTGATAAAATGCTTGAAATGAATTCTTTAGGAAAATATCCTTTCTTCTTCAAAATCATTCCATTTTTACAAAATGTCATGAAATTTTAAAAGAAAAGGATTTTGTTGAAAATATTCATGAAATATTTTGGGGTATTCTTCATAAAAATAAGTCTTTATAAAACCGTAAAAATCCATTTGTTCCGTATAAGTTAAAAAAACATTCTTCTCGTACTTTTGTCGGAAAAGTCAAAAAGTACCTCGTAACGTAAACAAAAGAAATATTCCTTACATACCATGTAGTAAAAGTCAAAATGGGTAAAAATGACATTAAACATACATAAAAACACTTTTAGAAAACATGGACATTGATGATAACAATAACCCCAGTAGATACTTACGTCTAAGCAATCTCGGATAAAAAAACGAGACTTGCAAAATTATCCCTTACCTTAGGTCCGATATGCTTCGAACGTATCCGAACCTCCTGTATAATGATTTAAATAATGTTATTGACTTATTAAAGAATCATATTAATTGTTATGATATCATATATGGTTCACTTATGACTTTATATTACCCGTACTTTTGTAAATTCCATGTTAAAGAGCGTTTTGGGTAAAATCGTTTCATTTGTCGTCCGTGTTTTGACTTGTAATTATTCATATGATTACTTAGATCATGATTACTTACATACATATTTTAAAACTTTATTTATATATAATATATATTCATAATATACATATATATAATAGATCTATAAATGGAAAGAAATACACCGATCATGGAGACGGTAGGCCGTATGTACGCATGAACATTGTTTTCGTTTCATCATTGAATTGAATGGAATTAATTGGATGAAATACATATATATATATATATAAATAAATCCAGTATCATTATTATGTCATATATTTCATGATTACTTATTATATATACTTTATAATTATTTATGAATGGTTAATCATTGAGAATGAATCTCATCGCGCCATGGAGACGATATTCCGTAAGTACGCACGAGCGATGATATCGTTCCCATGATTGTGGAATTTTATTGGAGTGTATGTACACTATTACAGAATCAATATCACTTTAAAATAATCATATATAGTTATTATTTACACCACTATACCCATCCAAGTAAGGTGGTGGTGGAAAATAGATTACACCACGGCGTGGAGACGGTATTCCGTACGTACGCACGCGCGGTGATTTCGTTTTCCGTAGGATGGATAGATGGTGAAATAGGGTTGTTTCATACTTATAATAATATATCAGTATATGAGTGATACTGATGTTATTACTTCATAATGAAACAACTAAATAAGAAGAAGTGGAAGAAGAAATAAAGATGAAAGAATCGGTAACGGACACTACCTCTTCTTTGAAGCGCTTCTTTGAGACCTCCTTTTAGGGCACTAAAATTGGTCTTTGAAGAAGACCAGGACCTCTAGGATGTCTCTAGGGAAGTGGAGAGAAGAAATTGGCAGGGGTTGGACGATCTTGAAGGCTCAAAGTGGTGTGAGGAAGAGAGGGAGGAGGTCCCCTTTTACAAGGGAGGAGAGGGGCACCTTTGGAATTCTTAAAAAATATTAATTTATAATAAATATAAACCCTCTTAAAAACCTCCAAAAATGACTCATATTATAAAATTAGATGATATAGGGTTGTAATAGCATCAAAAAATCAAATTTAGACATGTTTGGATCTTATTTTAAACCTTATCATTTTGATTTATCCTTATTTAATCTATTAAAGTTTATTTGTGGTAATAAAATTATAAATTTTAAATTATAACAAATAATTACTTATTTGTTGTGACTTTTCCATAATTGTTTACTTTATAACATTATAGACCATATAAATTTAAATTTATAATTTTTAAATACTTTTGTGATTTTTAAACAATTTTATAATACTTTATTTTTATAAAATAACAATAGCGTCAATTTTGACACTATTCATTTATTTGAATTTAAATAAAATATACACAGAAGATATGTCCGAAATAAAAGCTTTAATAGATTTATAAAAGGTCATATATATCTATAAAATTAGTGGATCAAATTAAATAGTTCATATAATATTTATTTTATTATTTTTAAAACCATTTATTTGGTTTATCTCTTAATAAAATAATTAGTAACAACATTTTTGTATAATTATTTAATATACTGATTTGTTGCATAAAAATTAAAAATAAAATCCTATAATGAATATAAATATATTAAATTTTATAATAATAATTTTACTCGAATGTATCATCTTAAAATCACAATATTTAAATTTTTATATTTATTAAATTATGAAGGTGACAACTTTGGCATCATTTAAAATAAAATAATATAAGTGTCATAATCACTTTTATAAGGCTCCAAACGGTTATATATTAGGTCATTGGATGATTAAGTTGTATATATATACTAACAATAAGTTTTGGTCAGGTTTTTGGGCCTTTTAATGGGTATTATTATTTCAATAAAAACTATATTACTTATTTCCCACTTAATAAATAATTTATGTATCATTAATGTATCACCATTAATGACAATTATTTAATCCCTAAAAATTCTAAATAAATTATCATGATGTAGATAATTTTATTATACTTCAGGATAATATTAATGTTCGAAGTTGTATGATGTTTATCACTAAATTAAAATTATTATACTTATAAGATTTAAGAGAGTGACATGTTGTCACTTTCTTTGGTTTTAATAATAATTAAATTATTTTCATGGTCAAAAGTCCATAAAATGAATCTAATACGACCCTTAGGTTATATGGGTCTACTTTTAGCCATCCAATAGAATTTTGGCATGTGTTAGGATAATTTTATAATATTATATTTACCCTTAATTACCCGATTTACCTTTAACTATGGTAAATAAAATTTACCGTAGTTACTATTCATAATTCCCAAAAAAAGTATCTTATTAACAGAATTTGTACCAACTGATTTCAAATATTGAATCCATTTTACCAAATTCAATGCACAAAAGTTTCATAAATTAAATAAAAATTAATCCCGTTGTCAAAAGAAAACGGGTTTTTCTTTAAAACATTGCAAAAGATTGAATTGATTTAACCTATGAATTTAATGTAAAATCAATTCTAATGAAAAAAATAATATTAAATGGTAAAAATATATTCTATTTATACTTTAAAACCATTCAATATTATAATTTAACTATATAAATTATTACGATGAAAAAAGTTGTTTTTAATTAAAATATAGCATGTTTTTACTATTCATCAAAATATGAAAGTTACCAGAATAATATGAAACATTTATCCAAAGTAAATTTTTATTTCTTGATTCAAAAGAAGAATTTTATTTTGTCAAATTGAACTTATAAACATGTCAAAAACTAGATTTAAAGTGGGTGCGCCATCAAAAGGCGTCAAAAATGCATTTTTTTGAAAAATACTTATTTTACCCAAAAAACTTATTTTGTTATTATACCATGTTCTAGAAAATGTGTAAGATGAATAATAATGTTATAAAATTCAAAATTTAGTTAATACTATTCATAACAGCTAGTTCATAATAATATTATAATATATCGTTGTTTAGTAAAACCCAGTATTGCGTACAACACACGCTATCGAGGAAGGTCGCGATTGCGTGTAATGCAAGCCAAGTCAGGGTTGCGTGTTGTGCAAGAATCCTTCGTTGTTTCGTATAACATAATCCAACCATATTTCATTTATACATTGAATATATATATATATATATACTCAATGTTGCGTAAAATAACTATTATCAAAATTACTTGTAACACGATCCAAGAATAGTGTTGCGTATACTGCAAGCTAATACGGTGTTGCGTATAGCGCAAGGTAATCTTGGTGTAGCATACAACAAAAGAAATTAATGAAATTAAAAGAATATTTTTCATAAAATCTCGGGGTGTTACAATATCCATCTTTGTTTTGATTGGGTCATTATAGTCGGTATCCAACGAAATTATTAATAAACCATTTAAAAATAGGATGAGAAAACATTTGTGAGATCCATAGGAATATTACAAAGGATATGTATATGAATATCTCTAAATATAAGTATAAGGATGAGTTAATGTAATTTAAAATGTTATAGAAATATGGTAAAAGACAGACATAGTGTTTTCCTATTAATAAATCACATTTTGAATACAAAATGTAATGAATCATAATTTTATAAATGATATTAACCTAAATATGTTTACTTAATATAGTATATATCACATAAAATCACTTATAGAAGACAATAAAAAAATTATAAATAAAGAATTACTGAAATTACAGATATTTCTAGAAGTTAATGAACCTCTACCGATGAAATAGTCACTTGAACTTAGGAATGGTAATATGACTCTTATTTATAGTAAATCAGCCTATTTAATAGTAACTTCATCCATTAATGTATAAATAAAATTTAGGAACTTTATAAATTAATGTATGATATAAATATATAATAGTAGAAGTAAATAAATATTTTAAAAATTATTAATTAAGTGTTGGTATTTTTGTGAGTAATAAATATTAAATTACAATTTTATATTTAATAAAATATTTAGAATAAAATGAATTTTAATAAAATTTTTTCATGAATCAATATTTTTTTGTCTTATGATTTTAGGTTAATTTAATGAGACATAATTTCATTTTTCATAGTGTTATAAAATCTTTTGTAATTTTAAAAACTGTATTTTTTGAGTAAATATGGATTTTAATTAAAAATTACATTTCTTATAATTATAATGTTATTTTAATAAAATGGAGTTCTTTTTTTAAATATATGTGTTGAAAAATTATTTGGGTGAATATTTGTAATTTTTCTGAAATATTTGAATATTTGGTGAATAGTAAAATAAGGTAATTTATGGTATAAATACATTATATGTTAAAAAAACTATTTCTTAAGTCATGTTTGATTTAAAAACCATAATATCGAAATAGGTTTAATTTTTTTAATATATTTTTTGATAATTCTTAATATATTCATAGTCTTGTGCAAAAATAATAAACAAACAAATAAAAAATTCAAAAACACTACTCTCTTCCAATATAAATACTACCCATCACCACCTATTCTCCTCACAACTTATAATCAATAAGCCTTTTCCAATTTCATAAAAATACTCTTCCCAAGACCCTCCACCATTTTCAGGATCTTTTGGTCTCATAAAAATACCATAACCAATCCCCTTAAGGAGTTTTTAATGGAGGAGAAATCAAGAGGTAAAAACCTCTTTTTTTTAATTTCTTTTGATGTCCCTTTTTTTTCTCCTCACCTCCCTACACCCAAATAGAATTATGAATCTAGTACCATAAATATACTATAATATTTTTATTCTAATTTAATAATCTATCTTCACCTTCCTTCTTCTCTCCCTTTTATTCTAAAAAATGAAAGCGTCATCCGTGACATGTAGTTTCATCGCCTTCAAGGAAGGAATGATTTCATTTTATTTCACCGTCTTGAAGGCTATTCATGAAACCATTTTAATAGTTGATACATATTGTAAAATTTATATTATAATCATTTTTATATTATGTATGTATCATATTTACATAATATAAAATGATAAATCAAAATTACTTCATTATGATAAAAAACTTGCATAATAATCTAAACGATTATCACTAACATCCAATATAATGATTCATCATTATAAAATATAAAAAAAATTTATATATAACCATTTACACAATTTTATGTTCATTAATAACATGTAATTACAATTCTAGAGAATTTTACCCATTTTATATGAACTCCATTACTTATAAACAAGCGATCCGATCATGAATACCCAGAAAACGAATGCTACCGAACGATGAAATTAAATTCTATAACTCCTCAATAAGACCATAATTGAAATTAATAAAACAATAATGAATCAAATACATGTAGATACATTTATGGATGAATTAATTAATGGATTTTATTTTATTATCCAGAACATTAAGGTTATGTGCCGAACATATTCGGACAAAAGATAAGTGATTCTACCCGGACCTTCATTTTTTTCGTTAGGTTATTCTTTCAGTATATTTATCTTGATGTAAAGATTATTTATTTTTTTTATTATTATATATACACTTTATATGTTAAAAAATCATATATCTAGATCATTTCACCTTTCTGTAATGGTAAATACAGATTTACAAGGATCCCTCCTAAAATAAGAAAACTCAATTTAAGGGAACATCTCAATTTCTTACCCATTTTTAGGTACCATCCATAATATGTATTAAGACCCCATTTGTTTCTATAATCACTAATTTTTTCATGATAAAATATATTTATTTATTTTTGGGTTTATACAAACTATCATGACAAATATAAATGAATTTTCCAAAAATAACTCTTGCTTGGAAAATAAATTGGGTATTTCTCTCAAGAATTTATCAATGAATTTATTAGATTATATTCATATATTTCAAAAAATGTTTAATTTTAGTTTTTATTGAGGTTTATCTCTTATGTTTATCATCCACCATATTTTATTGAATGGTTTATGATAATTTTCACTATGAATGTGCTATCTTTTTACCATTCACCATACTACTTAGAATGGTTTGTGATTATGTTAACATATTTAGGAAAGTTATTTGTATTTCATATGTATATATTGTTTATGTTTAACCTTGTAAATATTAGGAATGTATTGGAATTAGTAAGTGACGGGTGGGGCCTTCTATATCCCATTAATGCATCCATAGGTCACATGAGACACACTAGAATGGCTTTTTACCCATTATATATGGTGTCTTGGATGGGGCCTTGATGGTATGTTTAGGATATCTGAAATTATGTATTCCCTCATTATGATACTAGTAATTGACATGCCCTGTGGTTATTCGACTAGAAGAATACATATAGTTTTGTTTTGTTATAGTATAATTTAATAATATTTTATTCCTTCCATCTTATGCTCCAGATTATTTTTTATTGGCCTCTGTTTAAGTGATTCAACATGCATTATTGTTTATATTTATGAAATATCCAACTGTATTGCTTACCCTTACTGAGCATCATTGATCACCCCTTTTTTTGTTTTATTTTTTACCAAGGATGGGAAGATGAATATTATGAATGACTTTAAGGAATGATCTAGGATTTATGGATGTTTCTAATGAATTATCAAAATTGTATTCCCTTTAATTACTATAATGTAAAACTTATATTTGTATATTGGTTTCAAAAACTACTAAATTATACTATCCTTTAAGATATGGATTCCTTGTTTATTATTGAAATGTAATGAAGTAAGGAACTGGATCTGGGAAAACTGGTTTGGGGTCTCTATATTTGTTATTAAAGGATTTTTAGTAAAAATCTTGGAAACTAAATTTTGATAACATAGTTTAGGGAACATAACCCTAAAATAGACTTTGAGGATTAGTAAATAAGAACATCGAAGATTTTTGGTATAGTAGATATTTTTTGGATCTACCTAGAAATACATCATTATATTGATACTACTAGTGGACATGGTTTAGGAACAGATATACATAGGGGTAAAAACTTTAACAAGGTGTCCCAGGCCTGACTCAGGGTAACCTGGTACAAGATAATGGGTCTTACTATACACATGTTTTGACACTCCCTAGGGATATGCTTAAGATATTTCACATTTTTCATTATAAACCATTTTGGATGATTTAAAAGTAAATATTTTCCCAAAGAAACCATGTTTATGAATATGATATTAGTTATGAATAAACTCTCAATTTATGTTTAGTGTTTTTACTAGTTCGAAATCATGCATTATGATTCATAACCTATTTTAGTGTATGTCGTTATTTTGAAGTGAAACCTAGTGGAAGGAATGAAAACTATATCAATGCACATATCTCATGTACAGATTACCCTCCTATGAAAGATAACGATGTTGGTACTAGATCTAAGACTGGTTTAGAGAAAATTATAAAAATACTAGGAAAACTAACTCATGTTATGAACAATAACCTTACCCATATGGAGGATACTTATCCATAATACAGAGGAGAAACTTTATACTTCTTTATATGACACCAACCTCCTTCATTCAATGGGAAAAAACCATTCATAGTGTAAATATTACTTAGAGAATATATTTCCCACTCTAGGAATTAATAAAATTGAGAATTTATCAAGTTAGTGTGTCATATATCATGAGATTTTGATCAATGGTGATCATTGATTCAAAACACAAAGGAGGAGGAAGAAATTGAAAATATGGAATAACAGGATTTTATGTAAATTTTCCTACAAAAATATTTTCCTAGAAGACAACAACTAGATATAGAGAGGAAAATATTGAGTCTAAGATAGAATGAAGATGAAAATTATTTAATGTATGAAGCCAAATTTAAAATGTTATAAATGCATTCCTGGACTACATAAGAAATCCTAGGAGTTAGATTGTTCGATTCTTGGATGGTTTAAAACCATCCATCCAAAGGGCACTGCTCTACCAAAATTTTTCATTATATTAATATATAGTCTCATGTGCTATCAAGATATAAATAGAATTTTCTATATCTTATGACTTAAAATGAAATCAAGAGAAGAATTGGGATGCTGTAAAATCTGGAAATGGAAATAAGGAAATGATGAAGAAGGGAAGAGTTGAATTTCCATCTTGTGATAATTGTGTGAAGAAACACCCTGGTATTTTCCTGAAGGGAATTAGAGTTTTTTATAAGTGTGGAGAAAAATTCCACCAATCCTATGATCTCAATATAAATAAATAAGGTACCATTTTTAAATGATACAATTTCAAAGGGATGTGGCATTATGAAAATAATTGTCTTAGGACTCAATGAATCTTTCCCCAATGAAGGCCAGGGGAGCAAGGATATGCTTATGGGGCCAAAACTACTAAAGTTTATTTTATTAATATTGTGGTGGATGGAACTTTATTCATTTCCTCAACCTTTTACAATTATTTATTTGATTATAAGTCATAATATTCTTTTATATCTTTTTAGTTTTACAATAAAATTATATATTTACATTTTTATTTAATAAAGGAGTTATCAGTCAAAACTCATAAGGGAAGTATCATTGCTATAAATATATGCCAGTCAGTCCCCTTATAACACATAAAAATGCTCTATTTACTGAACGTTTCCATATACCTATGATTTATTTTGATATAATCTTTGGTATGTACTAGATTTCAAAATATGATGCAAAAAATCTATTGCAAGAAGAAGGAAGTACCGATTTGTGAGGAAAATGTAAAATCCCATATCTTTAGAGTAGAAACATCATCATCTAGATTTATCTAGACCCACCTTCAGTAGATATTCTAAATGAAATTCTTGGGGAGGGAGAGAAGACATCATCCTTGAGTCATAAAATTTAAGATGTACCTATTGTGCACGAATATATTGATGTATTTCATAAGGATATACCTAGACATACTCAAGAGCGATAAGTTGAGTTCTCTATTTATTTAATTCCTGGTGTGAGGCCTATATCACAGAATCCTTGCAGAATGGCCACTATAGAATTAATATATTTGAAGAAACACCTAGAAGAATTAAGTGATAAAGGATTTATTCTCCGTTGTATTTCTTTATGAGTAGATCATGTTCTATTTGTCAAGAAGAAATATGGATCCATGAGTTTGTGAATTGACTATAGGGAATTAAATGCTATTATAATAAAGAAAAATTACCCCTTCCTTGAATTGATAATTTATTTGATCAAATTCACCAAGAAAAATATTTTTTAGAGATTGAAATTTGTTATGGATATCATCAGTTGCATGTGGGTAAGAAAGATATTTAAAAGAAAACATTTTAAACCAGGTATTGACATCAAGATTTTACATTAATTCTATATGGACTGACTAATTCACCTTATATTTTTATGAAACTTATGAATAGAGTTTTTAAAGAATATATTGATGATGTTATTGGTATTTATTAATGATATATTGATATATTCAAAAATATATGAGGGCCATGTGAACCACTTATATGTTATTATAGAGACTTAGAAAATAAAAGAGTTATATGGGATGTTTAGCATATCTGAATTTTGGCTTCAAACAATTTTATTTCTTAGACATATTGTCTCAGAGGATGGAATATCAGTTGATCCTACAAAGAAAAAGGAATTTTAGGAATGGCCTATACCAATGAACATAACTGAGTAAAATATTTTTATTTTTTTATCAGGTTATTATTGGAATTTCCATCAAATTTTTTCCTTATAAGAAAACACGTTAATCAAGACTACTCATAAAGTAGTTTTGTTTTTATAAACAAAATAATGTGAAGAATTTTTTGAAGAATTGAAGTAGAGATTATAGAATGCTCTGATCGTGAATCTACAATAGAGAAATGGTGTATTTGTTATTTATAGTGATGCATCAAATAACGAACTTATTTAGTTCATTATGCAGAGTGATAGAGTTGTTTACTATGCATCAAGTTAGTTAAAAATAGATGTATATAACTATCCAACTCATGATATTGAGTTAGAATCTATAATATTTTCTCTAAAGATATGGATAAACTATCTTTTTTGAGAGATATGTGAGATATATATAGATCACAGGAGCATGGAATATATCTTCTCACAAAAAGAACTTACCAAGAGGCAAAATAGATAAATAAAACTACTCAAAGATTATGTTTTTTCAGTAAACTACCAGTTAGGGAAGGTGAATAAAGTAGCAGATTCACCGAGAATTACAAATCATGGTGTTCTGAACAAAATGAGGATTTAATAGGATCTTGAATATATGGATATAGAAAATATTGATGTGGGATTTTTCAAAGTAGGTGAACCATCATCATTTTTTCAATTGGTTTCCCAACCATCTTTATTGGAAAGGTTTAAAAGTTCTCATCATGATGATGAGAATCTTCAAAAGAAAATAAAATCTATGAATGATGGGATGTTTCCAAAAATCATGTGTGAGGATGGAATTATGAAATTTGGGAGGGGGTACATGATCCCTATATAACTGAGATAAAAAATGGATTTATTATATTATGACAATAGTTTTAATTTCTATATACACCTGGTTATCACTATGAAGTATAGTTATTTGAAGTAACATTTCTGTTGGGATAACATGAAGTGAGAAATTTCAAATTATGTATCAAGATTTTTAGTCTATAAACAAGTGAATGATGAAAGACAACATCCTAGAGGATTGAATAAACCTTTTTCTATTCCTACATGGAAGTGGGATAATAAAACCTTGGATTTTTTCACTAGATTACCAAAAAATACAAGAAATAATAATGCAATATGGGTAATTTTTGACCGACTTACCAAATCTACTCATTTATTTTCTATAAGAGAGGATATTCCACTAGAGAGTCTTACACAACTCTATATTAATGATATTTTAAGACTTCATAGAGAACCTATCTCAATTGTGTGTAATCATGATCCATGATTTACATCAAAATTATGGAAAAGTATTTATAATTATTTGGATATTGAGGTTCATTTGAGTATTTCTTATCACCATTAATACAATGGGAAACCAGAAAGGATGATCTAAACATTAGAAGTCATGTTGATATCATGCTCACATTATTTTCATTGTATATGGGATCAATATTTACATTTGATATATTTTTCATACAATAATTATTTCCATTCTAGTATTCAAATGGTACTATATGAATAATTTTATGGAAAGAAATGTCATACCCCAAAATTTTGGGATGAATTTGGTGGAAGGAAGCTTATGAACTTAGTGCTTATAGAATAAACAAAAAAGGTAAAGTATATTCAATCCCATATCAAAGCAGTTCAATGTAGGAAAAAGAGCTATGCCGATAATCAAAGGAGTGATTTGGAATTTCATGTTAGAGATCATGTTTTCTTAAATTTTCTCTATGGAAGGGTGTTATAAGATTTGGGAGAAAGGGAAACTATGCATCGAGTGTATTTATCCTATTGAAATTATGGAGATAATTAGAGTTGTGGATTATCATTTGGAAATGCCTCCTGGACTTTCTAAATTGCACAATGTTTTCTATACCTCTTTGTTATGGAAGTACATGCTAGAAATAACACATGTACTCACTTATAAAGGAATATAATTGGATCCTGAATTATCTTACTATGAAGAGACTATTAATATTCTAGACAGAAATGAATAGGTGTTGATGAATCAGATGACTCATCAGGTAAATATAATATTTAAAAATCATAAAATTGAAGTGGTAATGTGGGAACTTTAGGAGATTATGATCAAAAGCAACCCAAATCTTTTATGGGGTGAAAATCTAGAAATTTCACGGATGAAACTTTTATTGGAGGAGAGAATGTAACGAATCAAAATTCTATTAAAGAGTTTTCCCTTCTTATCATTATATCATATAGTATAGATCAAATAAAATCACTTATAGGACACAATAAAAACATTAAAAATAAATAATGAATTAATTAAGAGATATTTCTATAAGTTAAGAATCTTATGTTGTTGAAATAGAAACTGAACCTTAGGAATAGTAATATGAACCTTAGGAATAGTAAATCTGCCTAATGAATAGTAAAATCACCCATGAATGTATAAATAAAATTGATGAACCTTATAAATGAATGTATGAAATAATTACATCATAGTATAAGTAAATGAATATTTTAAATATTATTAATTAAGTGTTGGTATTTTTGAGAGTCATAAATATTTAATTAAAAAATAATAATTAAAAAAATGATGAAAAAGAAAATTTATTTTTATAAAGCGTATCCATAAATCAATATTTTGTTTCCATATGATTTTTGGATAATTAAATGATTCATTAGATAAATTTTCAGTGTTATAAAATCTATTATAATTTAAAAAACTATGTTTTTGTGTAAATAAGGATTTTAATTAAAAAATTAGATTTCTCCTAATTAGAAAATTATTTTTATAAAATGGATTTCATTTTTAAATTTTAAATATTTAATAATGGTTACGGTGAATTATAAGGATTTTTCTAAAATACATGAATTTTTGGTGAATAGTGAAATATGATAATATACAGTGTAAATACATTATAAGTTAAATATAATATTCCTTAATTCATGGCTAATGTAATCATCATAATAAAAAAATTCCCTTCATTATTTTAATATATTTGATGATAATTCTCTAAATACTCATAGTCATGAGAAAAAATAATAATAAAATGAATAAAATATTCAAAAACACTCCTCTCCTACATTCTAAATACTACCCCTCACCACCTCTTCTCCCCACACCTTCCAATCTTTGAGCCTAGTCAAATTTCTGTCCAATAATCTTTCTAAGCCCCTTCCTGTCACCTAGAAGCTTTTTTCATCAAAATACCTATACTAATCCCTTTAAGGAGGTTCTCAAGGAGGACCAATCAAGAGGTAAATACCTCTTTCCATTTATTTAATTTATTTTCACGTTATTTTATTTTATTATCCTCTCCACACACCCCCTCATAAAAATAGCTTGAAAAATCTAGTATCATAAATATACTATAATTTTATTATTTTAATGTAATAATCCACCATAATTCCCATTATCCTCTCACTTTTATTGTAAAAACAGAAACGTCATCTGTGAGGTGTTGTTTAATCTCCTTTAAGGATGATGTGTTTTCATTTTCCATCACTGTCTTCAAGGATGTTCTTGAAAAAACATTTATGGTTGAAAAGTATTTTAAAATTTATATTATATTCCTTATTTTTTTGGATTTATCATATATACATAGTACTAAATGATAAAACTGAATGAATTTTTCATGATAAAAATCCACCATAATAATCTAAATGATTATTAATAATAGAATATATAATAATTAATCCTCATACCATATAAAAAATGATATATAGAACTATTTAGAATTATAGATTTTCATTGATAACATGTAATTACAATTCTTTAGAATTATACCCATTTTAAATGAACTCAAATACATATAAACAAGTGAACCAATTAGGAAAACCAAGAAAAGGAATGCTCCTGAACGATGAAATTAAACTCAATAGCACATCAAAAAAGCCATAAATAAACTTAATAAAATATTAATAAATAAAATATATTTAGTGACGGTTATTAATTAATTAATTAATGTAATTAATTTGATTATCCAGGAAATTAAGTTCAAGTTCATAACACATTCATACAAAAGGAAAAAGATTCTACCTGAACCTTCATTTTTTTCCTTCAGGACATTCTTTCACTATCTTTATGATAATGTAATGCTTATTTTTTTTTGTTATTTATCTAAATTCTTTTTATATGTTCCAAAATCATATATCAAGATCATATCATCTTTATTTTATGGTAAATAAATGTTTACATGGTTCCCTTCTAAAATAACAAAACCTGATTAAAGAAAACATCTCAATTTCTTACCCATTTTCAAGTTAAATAAATAATCTAATTTAAGACACTATTATTTTTATAAAATCAATAATTTTTTCATAAAAAAACAATATTTTTTGATTTATGGGTTTATACAAAAAATCATGACAAATAATAACGAATCCTCCAAAATAACTCTTCTTTGCCAAGTAAAAACTGTATTTCTCCATAGAATTCCTCGATGATTTTATTAGAGTATTTGCATATATTTCTATACCTCTATTTAATTTTAGGTTTTGCTGAGTTTTATATCTTTGGTATATCACCACCACATTTTATAAAATGGTTTATGATCAGTTTGACTATTGACGTGCTATCTTGATACCATTTACTATACCACTCAGAATGGTTAGCGATTATGTTTACAGATTAAGGAAGGTTATTTAAAATTAATATGTAGATATTTTTTTATGCTTATCCCTATTCCTATGAGGAATTAATTTGACTTAGTAAGTGACTTTCAAGGACCTCTATATCCCCTCTATGCATCAGTAGGTAACATGAGACCAACTAGACTAGGTTTTTACCTATTTGGTATGGTGTCTTGGACAAGGCCATGAATGTATGTTTATGATGTACAAAATTATACATTCCATAATTATAAAACCCATAATTTATTTTCCAAGTGGTTATTTGATTCGTATGATACCCATGATAAGTTTTTATGATGTTATTATTTAATCAACTTTTATTCATTCCATTTTATGCTCAAGATTATGTTTATTAACCTCTGTTTTAGTCATTCACCAAGTCTAATTGTTTATGTTTATGATATCTCCCAATATATTTATTACCCTTATAGATCATTTGATATCACCACATTATTATGTTTCATTTTTCCCACGTATGTAAAGAAAAATATTACTAATGATTTTAAGGGATAATCTAGGAGTTATAGATATTTCTAATGGATGTTTTAATTTGTATTTCCTTTGATTATTTTAATGTAAAATTTATGTTATAAGTGGTTTTATAAAACTACTAAACTATTATTTCCTTTGGTACATGACTTCGAGGTTGATTATGATAATGTAATGAAGTAATGTATCAACTTTAGATAATTGGGGTTCTGGTATCTACACATGGTATCAAAGGATGTTTAGTAAAAACACCGGAAACTAGATTTAAATAACATACTTTAGGGAATATAACCCTAAGATGGACATTGAGGATAAGAATAGAATAACATCCTAGAATTTTGTTAAGGTTGATATTAGGTAGATCTTTCTAGAAATAAAACCCTATCTGGATTCTAGAAGTGGATTTATTTCTGGAATAGATGTACATAGTGGTAAAAAATCCAACAAGGTGTCCTGAATATGAATCAGTGTAACCTGTTACATGATTACAGGCCTTACTGTGCACCTGGTTTGACATTACCAGGGTATATTCTTAGGATAATTCACATTTTCTTAAAAAATCATTATGAAGGATTTAAATGTAATTGTTTTCCCAAATAATCCATGTCTATGACTATGATATTAGTAATGAAAAAACATTCAATTTATTTTATGTTTTTTTCTCATTCGAAATTATGAATTATGATTCATAACCTAATATAGGGTTTTTTTTTATTTTGAAATGGATCCTAGTGGATGGAATGGAAAATATCTCAATGTGAATATCCCATGTAGGGATTTACCTCCTATGTAAGACAATAATGTTTTGTACCAGATATGAGACTGGTGTTGAGAGGCTTATAACTATATTGGGATAGCCGAATTATGTTATGAATAATAACCATACCCTAATAAAGTATCCAGATCCACCACATAGAGGATTAATTTTAGAAAATTTTATGAGACTTCAACCTACATCATTCAATGTTACTGTAAACCCATTCGTAGTAGAGTAGTTGATATGTTCCTTAGAGATATTATTTCTCACTTTGGGAAGAAATGAAAGGGAGAAAGTTATCGTGAAAGTGTATCATCTCTCAGAAGATTCTAATCAATAGTGTTCAATGATTAAAAAAATGTGGATTATGAAATTAAAAATATGGAATGGAGGTATTTTTAGGAAAAATTCTTATAAAATTATTTTACTTGTGAACAACAAGTGGATATGGAGCGAAAATTCTTGAGTCTAAGATATAATGAGGATGAAAATTCTACAAAGTATGCATCCAAATTTACATGATTAGAAAATTATGCCACATACTATATATGTATACCAAGGAGCATGATTAATTTATTATTTGATTGTTTAAAACTATTCTTTTAAATAGAACTACTCTGCCAGAATTTGTCATCATATGAATATATAGTCTAATGTGCTATGAAGAAAGAAAAATAAATCTCTAAGTCTTATGAATTAAAAGGAAATAAATATAAAAGGAGTAATGCATAACTATCTAGAAATGTAAGTAAGGAAATGGTGAAGTAGGAACGATTTGAATTTTCATCATGCGATAATTGACTAAAGAAATACCCCAATACATTCCTGAAGGATATGGGTGTTTTTTTGCAAGTGTGAAAAAGGCACCCCAAGCCCATGATTACAAGGGAAATAATTAAGTTATGATTATTCAATTTAAAGATATGGTACATTTTTCAAAAGATTGTTCTAATCCACAAGGAAACTTTCCCCAAGAAGGCCAAGGGAGCAGGGCCAAGCTTATGCAATCCCAACAACTGAGGTTATAGTTCATAATGATGTGGCGGAAGGTACTTTAATCATTTCAAAAAAACATGACCAATTATTTATTTGATTCAATATGATCACATTATTTTATATCTTCCTAGTTTTCTAAGAAAATTACACATTGACCTTATAATTTAATAAAGGTGTTGTTAGTAAAAACATCTAAGGGATGAATCATTGAAAAAAATATGTGTCAGCGAGTCCCCTTCATAAAAAATAATTGTGGTCCTATTACTAACCTTGTCATCATACCTATGATTGAATTTGATATAATTCTCATCATGGACTATATTTCAAAATATGATGAAAAAATATATTGGAATAATAAGGAAGTCATAATTTGAGATAAAATATAGAATCTATTATTTTTATACTAGAAACATAATAATCTAGTTCTTATCCAGATCAACCTTCATTACCTCTTATAAATGAAATTCTTGGGGAAGAAGAGAATACATCATCTATGGATCATCAAATTTAATATGTACCTATTGTTCAAGAATTTATTGATGTATTTCTAGAGGATTTTTCTAGAAATCCTCCAGTGCGGGAAGTTGAGATCTCTATTTATTTAATTCTTATTGTGAGGAATATATAAAACACACCTTATATAATGGCCACTATGGAATTAATAGAGTTAAAAAAATTAGAGGAATTTAGTGAAAAAGAATATATTATACCTAGTGTTTCTCTATATAGAGCTTATGTTCCCTTTTTCCAGAAAAATGATGGATCCATGAGGCTATGCATTTAAAATAGGGAATTCAATGCAATTAAAATAAAGTGAAATTATTCGCTAACTCACATTGATGATTTATTTAAATAACTTTATGGAGGTCAATACTATTCAAGGATTGATGTTTAATCATGATATCATCATTTGCATGTGAGGAAGGAAGAAATTATAATGACAACATGTCGAATGAGGCACTGATATTATGAGTTTACTAAAATTCCATTTGAAATGAATAATAAACCCACTCTTTTTATCAGTATATTGAATATAGTATTCAAGGAATATCTTGATGATTTTTTTTGTTGTATTTATATATGATATCTTGATATATTCTAAGATCCATAAGGACCATGAGAACAACTTACAGGCTATTGTGGACACTCTTAAAAGAAAAGAGTTATATGAAAACATTGAAAAGTGTGAGTTATGTCTTCAAACAGTTTCATTTAATGGCCATATTGTCTAAAAGGATGAAATCTAAATTGATTCTACAAACAAAAAAGATGTGCTGACCATATTGTCTCAATGATGGAATCTCAGTTGATCCTATGAAGAATAAGGCTCTTCTGGAATGTGATATACCAAAAAACATAACTGAGGTATGTAGTTTTACTGGTTTAGTAAGTTATTATTAGTGATTCATTATTAATTTTTCCCAATTATCAAGCTCTTTAAACCAGATTACTCATAAATGGATTAAGTTCGTATGGACAAAAGAATGTGAAGAATTTTTTGAATAATTTAAGAGAATATTAGTGAATGGTATGATCATGACTATGCCATCAAGAAATAGTGTATTTTTGATTTATAGTGATTCATCACAAAAAGTAATATATTGTGTCCTTATGAATAATGATAGAGTTATTTTCTTTTCATCAAGAAGGTTGTTGATAATTCATGAGAAGAACTATCCAACTCAAGATATTGAGTTATTAGATATAATATTTTCTCTACAGATATGAAGACACAATCTCTATGGAGAGATATGTGAGATAGATATAGATTACTAGATCTTGAACTATATCTTCTCACAGAATGTAGTCAACATGAGGAAAAGGAGATGGCACAAACTACTCAAGGATTATGATTGTTCAACACCCTACCATCCAAGGAAGGAAAATAATGTAGCAGCTTCATTTATCATGAATGATCATGGTGTTCTTAAAAAAATTAGGATTAAAAAGGATCCTAACTACATGGATCTAGTAAAAGTAGATATAGAAATTATCAAGGATGTTCAAACAACATAACTCTTTAAATTGGTTTCCCAACCATCCTTATTGTAAAGGATTAAATTTTCTCAGTCTGATGATGATAATCCTCAAGAGAAAATTAAATATATGGAAGATCGAAAGTTTCAAAACATGTAGTGTGAGGATGGAATTCTTAAATTTGAGAGAAGGATATGTGTTCCCTCGATACCTGAGATAAAAAGGTTGATATTGGATGATTCCCATAGTTCAAATTTCTCTATACAGCCTGGAATCACAAAGATGCATAGAGATTTGAAGGAATATTTGTGGTGGGATATCATGAAGCGGGAAATTACTGATTATGTATGAAGATGTATAGTCTGTCGACAAGTGATGCTTGAATGAAAACATCCTATAGGATTCATGAGACCTTTACCTATTCCTACATTGAAATGTCATGATATCACCATGGAGTTTGTCACTCGATTACCCAAAACTAAAATAAAGAATGATAAAATATGGGAAATTGTTGACCAACAAATCAAATCCTCCCATTTCTTCGTTGCAAGGGAGGATTTTCCACTAGATAACCTTACATGGATTTATATTAATGAAGTTGTAAGACTTTACAGATCACCTCTCTTAATTGTTTTAGATCCTGATCCATGATTTACATCAAAATTCGAGAAATATCTTAAGAATGATTTGGACGCTGAGCTTCATTTGATTATTGCATATCACCCTCAAATTGATGGGATGTCAGAAATGAAAATATAAACTTTATAAGGCATGTTGATATCATTCTCACTTTATTATCAAGTTACATGGGATCAGTATTTAACTTTGGTATAGTTTTCGTACAATAATAGTTTCCATTCTAGTATTCAAATAGCATCATATGGATCATTGTATGTAAAGAGATTTAATACACTAACTTGTTCGGATGAAGTGGGTGAAAGGAAGCTTGTGGGCCAAGATCTTGTGGAGGAAACAACAAAAAAGATAAATACCATTCAACCCATATCAAAACATCTCAATATAGGTAAAATATCTATGCCAGTAATTGGAGAATGAATTTAGAATTTCAAGTGGGAGATCATACTTTCTTAAAAGTATCACCATGGAATGGTGTTATATTATTTTGGAATAAATGGAATTTGAGCCCCATGTACATTGGTCCTTTTTTAATTATAGAGAGAATTAGAACTATGGCTAATCATTTTTCAATTCAACCTAGCCTCCATATGGTACACAATATTTTACTCATTCTTTGTTAAGAAAGTACATGCCATACCCAACACATGTAATCACTTCTGAAGGAATAGAATTGGAACCTGAATTATCATACTGTGAAGAGCCTATCAGGATTATAGAAACTAAAGAATAGTTGTTGAGGAATCAGATGACTCAATTGGTAAATTTAATTGAATAAATCATATAATTGAAGAGGTGACATGGGGGCCTGAGGAGCTTATGATTATGAACTACCCAAATCTTTTTGTGGGATGAAAATCCAAAAATTTCAAGGGGAATATTTTTATAGGAGGGGATAATGTAATGAACCATAATTATATGATGGATATTTCCCTTCTTATGTTTATTTTATGTATTATAGATAACATAAAATCATTTATATAACACAATACAAACTTTATAAATGAGAAATTAATGAATTAAGATACATTTTTATAAGTTAATGAACCTATACCAATAAAATAGTAACATTACCATAGGAATAGTAATATGACCCTCATGAATAGTAAATCAGAATAATGAATAGTAACGGCGCCCATAAAATTATAAAAAATTTGGCTCCTTATAAATGAAAGTATGATATAATTATATCATAGTATAAGTAAATCAATATTTTAAAAATTATTATCTAAGTGTTCGTATTTTTTAGACTCATTAATATAAATTTGCTATTTTATATTTAATAAAATAGTTTAACAGAAAATTAATAAAATGAATTCATAAATAAATATTTTTTTCTTATGATTTTAGGACAATTTAATGAGACCGTAGTTAATTTTTCAGTTTGTTATAATATCAGTTATAATTTTAAAAATAATATTTATTTAGTAAAAAATAATTTTAATTAAAAATTAATTATATCATAATTAAAAACTTATTTCCATAAATTATATTTCAGTTTTTAATTATACGTGTTAAAAAATGGTTAGTGTGAATTATTGGTATTTATATGAAATACATGAATTTTTGGTGAATAGTAAAATACGGTAATTTGTGGTATAAATACAATATATGATAAACACACTATTACTTAAGTCATGGATGATTCAATGACCATAATATTAAAATTAAATTCATTATTTTAATATATTTGATTAGAATTTACAAAGTAATCATAGTCCTAATCCAAAAAAATAAAAAAATGAATAAAATATTCCAAAAAACACTCCTCTATTCTGTAACACACCAAGCTTGATGAACTTGAATAATACTATATATTTTTTCTTCACCCTTTATCCCATTGTTTTAATACGTTTTATTTACAGTGCGAGTAAATGAATTCAAATTGTGTGCTAAATTCCATTAAAGTTTTATTCTATTTAACCAAAAAAAATGTAAAAGATAAAACATAGATCTTTTTATTTAAAAACATGACACCGTAGTGTCTTACAACATCCTGAGTTTACAAGGAAAGCACACTAACCATAAATGCCAAATAAAAACCCTAGTACGTTCACAGGAAGGCTGCCCAGGATGAAAAAAATCCCGACATCATAGTGTGGATCATTAGGACCCATCATAAGCATCATGATAGCTAGTTCCACCGCAGCTGCACTGAGTACCAAAGGAATGACTTGTACCATCTTTTTCTCCTTCAATCACCTTGTGTGTAAGACACCCCGAGACCGGGTTTTATATGGCACCAATCAGACCGTTACCTCGAGTAACCATTGGAAACCCAACGGCTATAATTATAGCTGTTATCCAGATGAAGTTTAATTAAAGAACAAGTACTCATCGACGTGTTAAAATTAATTAAATATATTTAGTAATAATGATAAGTGATGTATTTTGTATATGTAATTTATATATATATATATATATATAGTTTTGGATTTTTTATCATTATAAAATATGATTAAATTAATTTTCTATAAAATTATTAATAAAACTAAAATTATTATAAAATTTTAATTTTATTATATGGCATTATTTAGAGAAATACATTATTCAAGCGAGCGAAAAATTATGTGGGTTTCGTAAACTTTCAAAAAAAAATGATATATATATTTTTAGGAAATTATAATTATTGTTGACTTTTTATAAAATTATTTAACAGTTTATAAAATTAGTTTATAATTTTTTTTATAAAATTTTATTAAGTAAAAAATAATATTACATATTTATGTTTTATCAAAATAAATAAATCTAATAAATGTTTGGTTTTTGAAATTGTATGTATATAGAAATAAACTTATTAATAATAAACATATTTTTATTTATTTCAAATTAATCTGAATGTTATTTAATAAACCAAAATTATATTATGGTTTATGAATCACAAATATGTATTTTATTATAAATGTATATACTTATATATAATTGGTTTAATTTTTTTATATAAAATATATAAGTTTAGTTTAAATTAATATTTGTTTATTTATATTGTGATAAATGTTAAACCTTATTTTTTTTAAAGTCTTGATTAAATAAAACCAACTTTTGACTTTGTATTAATGGTATAATAATGATAATAATATAATAATAATATTAACAATCTTTAAATAAATATATTGAAAGATTAATAACAAGAGGAATCCCGTGGGGGGGGGGGGTTAGCGCCAACTTGGAAGTGAGAAACAAACAAAAAATATATATAATAAAAATAAAAAAAGAAACCCATGCGGGTTTGCGATCCGTGAAAGTTGAGAGAGGGACCGCTTCAGATCAGGTGACGCGTCGTGCTTCAGCAGGCCGCGGGAGGGGCGTCTGGCCTTTAGCTGCCATGCTGCAGGGCTTCAATAGGTCCACAATGCCACGCCACGCTCTGGTACAGGCCGCGTGAGGTGCCACCTTTGGGTGCAGGCCGAAGTCATGCAGGACGGTGACGTCGCGCCACAGCCACGGTATCGCGTAGGTCGAACATAGTCAAGTCTGAGTGGTCATTTCCCCGTGCGTTCCATCTTCTTATTATCCCCGCTGCACACCAATAACCTATTCTCCCATTTTCTTTTCCTAGGCCAACAGTGGACCGATTCTCGCTCTTGTTTTTCCATGAAGGTGGCACCGGCCCTTTATTGCATAGCCTCAGATCCCACCCTTCCTTCATTAAAATAATCTTTGTAATAACAGTTTATATAAACCACCGAGGTGTTTGAAGAACCCCTGGTCCTTGGCACTCCTTTATCAATCCTCCACAAGACCTTCGGATAATTTCTAGCATCTCCCAAACCTTCTTCCTCCTCTGTTTAATGTAAGGGGGTATTTTATTTTTTTTAAATTTGTTGTTATTATACAAAACCGATTATACAGTTTTGTATATAATCAGATTTATATATATATATATACATTTATTTTTATTTCAATCCATTCTATTTCATTATTTCAAATATCGGACGTTTACGTTCAAGAGTTTATAATGTTTTAAGGGTTGTTTTCACTTTTATTCTCTTCTCTTCTCTTCCTATGCAAAGCCATATATAGATAAGTATGGTTACGAGTTATATATATAATTATATACAAGGATTTTTTTAGATATTATCAAGATCTTTAAGGGCTTTAGTTTTCTTTAGGTCCTAATTTATGAAACCCCATATACACATATGTATATATGCTGTAGATATGATTATATATATATATATAAATATATATGCACTTTTGTGAAAGAGGATATCACGTGTTGATAATTTACAAAACAATTTTTATATATCAACATGTGTATACGGTTTGCATATATAAATATATATATATATACAATATGTGTAATTTTGTGTTTAAGTATTTACGTATATATTTCCATTTCCAAATTTATTTCTAAGATTTCAAAATATTTCACTGTTGTATGCTAATAATTATATACGTATAAAAGTTATTTTGAATACACTTCTAACATGAAGGTCCTTTATGTAAACTTTGTATATTTATATATAACTATGTACTTATATATATATATATATCTATGTATTTCAATAAAAATCATTTATGGTATTCGAGAGATTAATGCCTATCTTTAAATAATACTTTTTATGCGAACCAGGTTTTGGGTTTAAGTTTAATTATGTTATAGTATTAAACCATAGTTTTTACATAATTAAGTACATACGGTTACATAAATAGTAAACCCTATATGGTTTTGGTTTCAACCAAATAAATAATCAATGGTTGGAGGATTTCATATTTTAAGGAATTTAATGGACCTTGAATTAATTTGTATGAAAACCCCTATATACAATTTGTGTATATATGATTACGTATAAATGTATTTATAAATTAATTTCCAAAACCTTATTTCCATGTATAATTGTTAGGACTTAGTTGATGTTTTGACACGTGTAAGGTTTTAGTATTTTCCAAGCCTACATGTGTTTTAGTATATACCAATGAACTTTCTTAACTAGAGAAGTTATTCTAACATGTACCCTCGATATAATTTATATTTTAAAAAAATGTGCTTCTCCCTGTTTAAAGTAAAGGACTAAGAATTTATGGTTTTATGTCATCATGTAGTAACCATTCATTATTTAATGATAATCCTGCTGTAGTGATTATTGGTGATTAATCTGGTTATGATTAAATTGCAAGTTTAAAGGTCATGTTTATCACAATAATTAATGTCAAGAATTTTCTTTAAGTGTTCCCTTTTCATGTAGTTGTGAAGCTATCATTTCATGTGGCAGAATCCATTTATTCATTATTTTATGTGCCTTAATTGTTGTCACATATGCAAGAGTTACTTTTCTTATACATTCCATATATGTTTACTATCATTTTGTAGAATGTCTAATGAAAGTTATAATGTCATATTTAATGCATGCAATCCTTCTGTAAATATAAATTCATATTTTTTATTTGATTGATAAAACACCAAATAATAATAAAGAATCTAAGGACCCGGTTTTTTGAGTGGTATGGGACACCCCAAATAACATCACCTTAAAATGGGTATCCAAAGCGGTATGGGACGCCTTGGATACATAGACCCCTAAGACATAAGTGGATTGTATTGGACTGATTATGTTATGGGTGGGGCCCTCTATATCCCCTCGATGCATCGGAAGGTCTCATGAGACAAAACAGAGTCATGGCACAAGGCCTGACAACAATTATGGTTCGGGTGAAATTCCTAGACATAGACGGTTCAGGTGAAATTCCTGGACATAGATGGTTCCGGTGAAATTCCTAGACATTGATGATTATGGTCTTGGCACGAGGCCTTGACACAGTCTGGCATTATACCCTCTTATTGTTTTAGTAATTGACCAACCATGAGCTTTTCTGACTAGTAGGATATCCCTAGTTCAAAGCCTTTTTGTATGCATAGAATGAATTAATGGAATGACATGATATGTCGCAATATTTTTAGACTTGATCCAATTAACAACAACTTTATGTTATTACATATTAAAAGGTTTAGATATGGAAAACATGATATGTGCACCGGTTTTGTTCAATATTACAACGTTTTTTATTATGTCATGTGCACTCAGAAATGCCTTGCTAGTTGTATTCATTACCCTGCTTGTTGTTAATGGTCATGTTTTATAAAAGCATTTCATTTTCCCTAATTGGAACTGTTTACTCTGATTATGTATATATGTTATGATATTAGTTTTGTTCATTTCAATATATTAATTCTTCCATCGTTTAAGTTTTATTTTCAAGTGTACTATTTTCTTTTCAGTAAAGAAATATTATTTTCAAGATATTTTCAAAACCCCTTACTGGGCATACTTTGCTCACCCTATTTTTAAATAAAATTTTTCAGGTATAGATCATGACTTAAAAGATGTTTCAGATGCTGCCGGTTTCCCAGAATCTGATCCTCACGAGCCTCTGTAATAAGGGGACATGATGTATTATTTGAGAATGTTTGTAATGAAATTTTAGTACGTCATGTCTCATAAGGCACCCAGGGATCGGGGGTCTTTATAGTTGGTATCAGAGGATAGGTTCAGATAAATCTGGAAAACTAGGTATTTTCAATATATGACTGAGAGCCACTAAGTAATTATATTTTAAATTGCAGATGGATGGTCAAGCAAAAATTTTATCTCTACCTGATGATATAGTAGATGATATTTTAATCAGAACATGCAATGTAGACTATCCATCTTTCCTCAACCTAATAGGATCTTGTCAACACCTATTAGACTTGTCGAACAACCCTAAAATCCTTCGTTCATGTCGTGGGAACGACCATGTATTCCATATCATTTCCACTGCCCAACTCCCCTGCTATAGGTGAAGGGGGAGATACTATGAAGACCTTTTTTCAGTGTTTTACTCTGGCGCAAAACTTTTCTGCCAGAGCATGCTTCCGTATAGCTGACCAAGATGGCCAGCTCTATTCCACCATCATGTTCCAGATCTTTTATCTTAGTCAATTCAATCGTGGCATCCCCCTTTAATATCTTGATCATGATGTAGTTCAGTGGGTCATCGGGGGAATTTGTCCATTCAGACGTTTCTGAGCTTTTTACCGCACGATTATACCTACAGAAGCCTATGTGTAGAACACATGAGCAGGAGTTCATGACTTATTGCTCAAGGTGTATCTAGGCTAGTGAATCCGAGGAACTAAGTACCAACTTGGGTATTCCGTTGACTGAACAAAATCTTCCATTTTGGTGGTGTTGACCATCTGGGGTTTTTCTTTTTCAGTTTATGAATAGAATTTCGAGGACGCAATTCTGTTAAGGGGGGAATAATGTAACGCCCCAAGCTTGATCAACTTGAAAAATACTATATATTGGTGCTTCACCCTGTATACCCTTGTTTTATGACGTTTTACTTACATTGCAAGTAAATGAATTCAAATTGTGTGATGAATGCCATTAAAGTTTTATCCTCTTTAACCAAACAAAATGTAAAAGATAAAACATAGAACTTTTTATTTAAGAACTTGACACTGAAGTGTCTTACAACATCCTGAGTTTACAAGGGAAGCTCACTACCCATAAATTCCAAATAATAACCCTAGTACGATCACTAGAAGGCTACCCAGGATGAAAACAATCCCAGCTTCGTAGTGTGGATCATTAGGACCCATCATTATCATCAGGATAGCTATTGCCACCGCAGCCGCACTGAGCACCAAAGTAATGACTTGTACCATATTTTTGTCCTTCAATCACCTTACGTGTAAGACACCCCAAGACCAGGTTTTATATGGCACCAATCTGACCGTTACCTCAAGTAACCATTGGAAACCCAACGACTACAATTATAGCTGTTGGCCAGATGAAGTTTAATTAAAGAACAAGTAAGTACTCGTCGACGCGTTAAAATTAATTTAATATATTTAGTAATAATGAAAAGAGATGTATTTTGTATATGTAATTGTATTATATATATATATATATATTGTTTTGGATTTGTTATCATCATAAAATATGATTAAATTAATTTGTTAGAAAATTATTAATAAAAATAATATTATTATAAAATTTTAATTTTATTATATGGCAATATTTAGAGAAATACATTATGAAAGCGAGTGAAAACTTCTGTGGGTTTTGTAAACTTTCAAAAAAAAGATCTATATATATTTATGAAATTATAATTATTGTTGGAATTTTATAAAATAATTTAACCATTTATAAAATTAGTTTATAAGTTGCTTTATAAAATTTTATCAAGTAAAAAATAATATTACATATTTATGTTTTACCAAAATAAATAAATCTAATAATATTATTGTTTTTGAAATTCTATGTATATAGAAATAAACTTATTAATAATAAACACATTTTTATTCGTTTCAAATTAATCTGAATGTTATTTAATAAACCAAAATTTTATTATGGTTTATGAATCACAAATATCTATTTTATTATAAATGTATATACTTATATACAATTGGTTTCATTTTTTTATATAAAATATATATGTTTAGTTTAAATTAATATTTGTTTATTTATATTGTGATAAATGTTAAACCTTATTTTTTTAGGTATTGATTAAATAAAACCATCTTTTGACTTTTTATTCATGGTAGAATAATGATAATAATATAATAATAATATTAAAAATATTTAAATAAATAGATTGAAATATTAATAACAAGAGGAATCTCATGGGGGGGGGGGGGGGGTTAGCGCCAACATGGAGCTGAGAAACAAACAAAAAATATATATAATAAAAATAAAATAAAGAAACCCATGCGGGTTTGTGATCCGTGAAAGGTGGGAGATGGACCGCTTCAGATCAGGTGACACGTCACACTTCGGCAGGCTGCAGGAGGGGAAGTCTGACCTTCGACTTCCACGCTGCAGGGTTTCAGTAGGTCCACAAGGCCATGCCGTGCTCCGGTATAGGCCACGTGAGGTGTCGCGTTTCGGTGTAGGCCAAAGTCATGCAGGACAGAGATGTCGCGCCGCAGCCGGGGTATCGTGTAGGTCGAATGAAGTCGAGGCCGAGCGGTCATTTTCCCAAACATTTCTTCTTCTTCTTCTCCCCGCCACACACCAGTAACCTATTCTCCCATTTTTTTCCTAGGTCGACAGTGGACCCATTTTCGCTCTTGTTTTTCCACGAAGTTGGCACCAGCCATTTATTTCATAGCCTCGGATCCCACCATTCCTTCATTAAAATAATATTTGTAATAACAGTTTATATAAACCACCGAGGTGTTTCAAGAATCTATGGTTCTTGTCACTCCTTCAGCAATCCACCACAAGTCCTTCAGATAATTTTCAGCATCTCTCAAGCCTTCTTCCTCCTCTGTTTAATGTAAGGGGGGCTTTCCTTTTTTAAAGGTTGTTGTTATTATTCAAAACCGATTATACAGTTTTGTATATAATCGGATTTATATATATATTGATACATTTATGTGTATTTCAATCCAAGCAATTTCATGATTTGAAATATCGGACGTTTACGTTCAAGAGTTTATAATGTTGTAAGGGTTGTTTTCCTTTTTATTCTCTTCTCTTCCTATGAAAATCCATATATATATATATATATAAGTATGGTTATGAGTTCTATATATAATTATATACACGGATGTTTTCAGATATTATCAAGATCTTTAAGGGTTGTAGTTTCCTTTAGGTCCTAATTTTTGAAACCCCATATACGCATATGTATATATAGTGTAGATATGATTTTATGTATGTATATATATATATATATATAAATATATATGCACTTTTGTGAATGAGGATATCATGTTGTGTTGATTATTTACAAAACCCTTTTTATATAGCAACATGTGTATACGGTTTGCATATATAAATATATATATATTTATACAATATGTGTAATTGGGTGTTTAAGTATTTATGTATATATTTCCATTTCCAAATTCATTTCTAAGATTTCCAAATATTTCACTATTGTATGCTAAGAATTATATACGTATAAAAGTTATTTTGAATCCAATTTTAACATGCAGGTCCTTTATGTAAACATTGTATATTTATATATAACTATGTACTTATATATATATATATCTATGTTTTTCAATACCAATACTTTATGGCTTTTGATAGATGAATGCCTATATTTAAATAATACTTTATATGTGAATCAGGTTTTGGGTTTAAGTTTAATTATGTTATAGTATTAAACCATAGTTTTTATATAATTAATTACATACGGTTAGACAAATAATAAACCCTATATGGTTTTCGTTTCAATCATGTAAATAATCAACGGTTGGAGGATTTCAGATATTAAGGAATTTAATGGACCTTGAATTAATTTGTATGAAAACCCCTATATACACTTTGTTTATATATGATTACGTATAAATGTATTTATAAATTAATTTCTAAAACCTTATATCAATGTATAAAAATTAGGACTTAGTTGATGTTTTGACACATATAAGGTTTTAGTATTTTCCAAGCCTACATGTGTTTTAGTATATACCAATGAACTTCCTTAATTAGAGAAGTTATTCTAACATGTAACCTTGATATAATTTATATTTTAAAAAAATGTGCTTCGGCTTTTTTAAAAGTAAAGGACAAAGAATTTATCGGTTTATGTCATCATGTAGTAACCATTCATTATTTAATGATAATCCAGCTGTAGTGATTATTGGGTATTAATCTAGTTATGATTAAATTGCAAGTTCAAAAGTCATGTTTATCAAAATAATTAATGTCAAGTATTATCTTTAAGTGTTCCCTTTTCATGTAGTTGTGAAGCTATCATTTCATGTGGCAGACTCCATTTATTCATTATTTTATGTGCCTTAATTGTTGTCACATATGCAAGAGTTAGTTTTCTTATACCTTCCATATATGTTTACTATCATTTTGTAGAATGTCTAATACATGTTATAATGTCATATTTAATTCATGTAATCCTTCTGTAAATATCAATTCATATTTTTTATTTGATTGATAAAACACCAAATAATAATAAAGAATCTAAGGACCCGTTATTTGGAGTAGTATGGGACACCCCAAATAACATCACCTTAAAATGGGTATCCAAAGCAGTATGGGACAACTTGGATACATATCCCCCTAAGACATAAGAGGATTGTATTCGACTGATTATGTGATGGGTGGAGCCTCATATAACCCCTCGATGCATCGATAGGTCTCATGAGATAAAATAGAGTCATGGCACAAGGCCTGACAACAGTTACAGTTCAGGTGAAATTCTTGGACATAGACGATTCAGGTGAAATTCGTGGACATAGAAAGTTCAGGTGAAATTCTTAGACATAGATGATTATGGTCTTGGCATGAGTCCTTGACACAGTCTGGCATTATACACCCTCTTATTGTTTTAATAAATGACCAACCATGGGATTTTACGACTAGTAGGATATCCTTGGTTTAGAGTCTTTTTGTACGCACAGAATGAATTAATGGAATGACATGATATGTCCCAGTAGTTTTGGACTTGATCCAATTAACAACATATTTATGTTATTACATATGAAAAGGTTTGGATATGGCCAACATGATATGTGCACCAGTTATGTTCAATATTACAGCGTTTTTGATTATGTCTTGTGCACTCAGAACTGCCTTGCTAGTAGTATTCATTACCCTACATGTTGTTAATGGTCATATTTTATAAAAGCATTTAATTTTACCTAATTGGAACTACAAACTCTGATCAGTTCTAGATGTTATGTTATTAGTTTTCTTCATTTCAAGATATTTAGTTTTCCAATGTTTATGTTTTATTTTTAAGTGTACTATTTTCTTTTCATTAAATAAATATTATATTCAAGCTGTTTTTAAAACCCCTTACTGGGAATACTTTGCTCACCCTATGTTTTAAATAAAAATTTTCAGGTATAGATCATGCCTTCAAAGATGTTTCAGATGCTGATGGTTTCCCAGAACCTGAACCTCACGAGCGTCTGTATTTAGGGGACATGATGTATTATTTTTGAATGTTTGTAATGAAATTTTAGTACATCATGTCTCATAAGGTACCCGGGGATTGGGGGTGTTTATATCTTCCACTATAAATACTACCCCTCACCACCTTTTCTCCGCAAACCTTCCAAGAATTGAGCCTGGTAAGATTTTTATCCAACTTCAAATAGCTTTTGGTCTCATCAAAATTATGAAACAAATCCCTTTATAGAGGTTCTCATATAGGAGAAATGAAGAGGTAAAAACCACTTTATGTTCTTTTAATTTCTTATTATGTTCATTTCTTTTATTATTATCTCCTCACATAACCTCATTAAAATAGAATGATAAATCCAATAAGTTAGATAGACTGAAATTTTATTTTTCTAATGGAATAATCCATCACTAATTCCCTTCACGTCTCCCATTTATTCTAAAAACAGAAATGTCATCTGTGAGGTGTTGTTTCATCGCCTTCAAGGATGACAAGTTTTCATTTTCCATCACCATATTCCTGGCTATTCAAGAAACCGGTTTAACATCTGAAATAGATTTTGGAATTTATATATTATCTTATATATGTTTTTATGTAACATATTTATATAACACTAAATGATAAAGAAAAATGAGTTCATTATGATCAAAAAATGCCATAATAATATAAAAAATTATGAGCAATATATTATCTAATGATTTATCATCAAACCATATTTTTTTTACAGAAGTTGGTCTTTGGTCAAATGACCAAAGAAAAATTTGTTAACAAAGAATAGATTACAGTGTCTAAAAGATGAGATTATATAACAATATTTCATCTCTAGAGGATGCATGTTGTTTGGGAGCTCCCCCAACAAGGTTATGTACTACGCAACCCCTTTATTGGTGGGACTATCTTAAAACATATTCCACTCTTAGAAGGTACGAGTTTCATTATAGTTGATGTTTTGAAGAGAACATAAATAATTCATCCAACGTGTAGTAAGTGGCCAAGCTACCCCATTCCAAATGTCCTAAACTACAATACTATAATCACTTTCAATCAAAAAGTTGTTCCATCAGTGGTGCATGGAAAAAAATATGGCATGTATCACACTCAGCATTTCAGCTTTAAAAGAGGTTGCAATACCGCGACATCCAAAAAAGAACCCAATGATCTGACCAAGATGATTTCTGAAGATGGCGCCACACCCTGTGGGACCCAGATTTCTTTTAGAGGATCCATCCAAATTGTTTTTAATCCACCCTAGGAGAGGTGGTCTCTAGAAAATATCAAACTTGTGTCTCAGCTGGATAAAAATGGAAACCACCTGAAGACCTCTCAGTACCATAAAATATACCATAGAGTTTTTGAAAAAACCTTTATGAATTAACACAACTTCATGAATAGTGATGGGAATCCACATTCTACATGTATTAATTTTAAGCGAGAAATTATTCTGAAGAATTACATATCTATCATAAGAGATCACATGAATAATTTCTAAAACCCCATCCAAAAAAGTTTTTGATTTTTTGGGAGTTATCCATTTCAACAAAACATTTTAGCTGGGCATTGATAGAGTCAAGAATCATCCATATGTAATCAAATATGTCAAAAATGTAGTTCTAAAAAGTTGTGGCAGTAGTACAAGACATAAATAAATGGTTAGTATCCTCTCTATGTTGATTACAAAGATGAAATTTAGAGAAAATATGGATCCTAAAAATTTACAAACAAGAATCAGAGGGAACCCAATTGTAAGAAAGACTCTGAATAAGAGTGAGGCTTGAATGTTTAATCTAAGACTTATAAAAGAGTTTAATCCATTTAAAGTCATTATAATAGTTATGGATGGAGTGGTTATAGAAATATTCTGAATTTAGAAACCCATTGTGATTTGGTTCCAAAATTAAAAAAATCCCCCACGATAGAAAAGTGGTAATTATAAATACTTTGAACAACATTTTTTTGAAGAGTATCAAAATGAGAATTAAGAACATTTCTAATAGTGTTGATGATATTTTCAAGATTATGGTACGGATTAATTAATGAGATAAGAGGATCACCTATCCATTTGTCCAACTAGAAGCTCATGGAGGTATTCTTAGTAACCATCCATCTATAATTGGTCATAATGTTGGAATACATATTTCTGACGGAGGGACAAATAGAAGAATTAAGAAAGTCTGATTATCTCTCTTCAATCTATCCAAGAAATTATTTTTGATAAAAGAATTTGAGGTGGCATCATTGTGAATAAAATTCCCAGTTAATCTGGTGTGAAGTGACTCATTAAAGTGTTTTAAATTTTTAATTCCAAGACCACCCTTGTCCAACGGATTATAACAAGTGGCCCAAGGGATAGTCACAAGTTCCCTATCCAAGGTGATTCCAGTCCAAAAAAAAGTTCTTGATTTAAGCATTCATTTTTTAATGAAACTAGCCATCCAATTATAGACCATCATAGAGTAGACCAATTTGGAGACAATGTCTGACTTGATAAGACAGACTCTCCCCTCCATGGAAAGGCATTTTTCTTTCCATGTGGAAAGATGATTAATAATCTGAGCAACAACGTTTGAGAAATATATTGCTTTGGGTATGCCACAAAATTTGGGAACCCCAAGGTACTTGAAGGGAATAGTTCCTTATTTGATTCCAATATCATTGATGATACCACTTTTTCTACTAGTAGGAATGTTTTTCCCAAAGTTTATGGTGGATTTTTTCCAACCAATGACTTGACCTGAGACCTCTTTATAGTGAGTGATAGTATTTTTGAGAGTTCAAATGTTTTATTTATCACCCCTTAGAAACATAATGATGTCCTCTGCATAAACTAGGTGGCTGGTATCATTCACATCCCGGTAAACATGAATTGGTTTATGTTTATTTTGATCAACTAGATGAGTGAGAATATAACTTAAATAGTCCTATGTAATAGAAAAAAGGATTTCAGATAGGTGATCACCTTTTCTGACACCTTTGGTGCAATTGAAGTAGCCTTTGGGAAAGCCATTGATCAGCATGAAAAAGAGGGCTGAATTGAAAAGGGTTTGATTTTATATATGAAGATATTATTGAAGCCAATTCAATGGAGATCTTTGAAGATGAAATACCAATCTATTTAATTAAAGGATTTCCTAATGTCAAGTTGTATGGAAATGTTACCACCTCTATTTTTTTATTTTACTTGTTAGTACATTCATGGGAGAGACCAATGAGGTCTTGGATGGATATTCCCTTGACAAAACCAAATTGATTCTAGGAGATAATTTTATCTTTAATAGTGGTAAGTCTATTCAAAATCAGTTTGGAGATGATTTTATAGAGAGTGTTGATAAGAGCTATGAGTCTAAAGAGATGAATTTCAGAGGCATTTTCAACCATGGGAACAAATGTTAGCAATTGGGAATTCAACCCATGGGGTATGAAACCACTAGAAAATAAATGTTTAAAAAGTTTGGAAACATTGGTTTGGATAATATCTCAATGTTTCTGATAGAAGCCATTATTAAAACTATCAGGACCCGGGGCACTGTCTAGGTTCAATGTGAAGACAGTATCTCTGATTTCATGATCAAGGGGAACACCAATGATAAAATTGATATCAGCATTAGTGAAAATATATGGAAGGATATCATGAATGAGCTCCTTGTTATTTATAGGGAAATTTAATAAAGACTCAAATTAGGTGACTACAAGATTAGATATTTCCTCTTCATTATCCAAGATGTTGTCTCCATCTTTGAGGGAGGAAATAGGTCCTTAAGATTTCCATACTCTCTATAAAGAATTTTATATTTAGGTATTTCTATCACCATTAGTTAAACATTATATTTTGAATGTTCGCTTATGTATGTTGTCATTGAAAGTGAGAAGTGAATTGAGTTTCATAGTAATTCTAATTTCTCGATTTTGATCTGAATAAAATTCCAAGTGTGTGTTACTATTTTTTATTTGATGAAGTTGATTCTCAAGAAGCAGGATGTCACTACCAATTTTTATCGGATTTAATGTTGGACCGATTTTTAATATTTTTTTGAGAAATTTTAATTTATGAATACAAGAAAATGGATCATTGTATTAAGTCATAGATGACCACAAATGATTAATTAAATTAAAACATTCAAGATATGAGAACCAAGCATTATTGAATACAAATGAAAGAGAATGTGCATTTTTTTTAAGAGATAGTGACTGAGATAGGATGATGGTCAGATTGGATTTTAGGGAGGGTGGTGCTGGAAATGATGTCCCATTTATCGAGAGCATGGTAATTAGTGAAGGCTCTATCTAGTTTGCTTCCAACCACACTATTGTAACAAATCTTGTACCACATATATTCTTCATATAAGAGAGAAATTTTAGTTATATTGGTGTAATATATTGCAGCCTTAAATTCCCTCAGAGATAACGTTGAGTGGAGTGGACAGATTTATTCACTCGAGGAAAGAATAACATTAAAATATTCAACAAAAAACCAAGGTAATGAATACCAGAAATCAAGAAGGAGTGGTCATTACAAAGAGTCCTCCTATATTGATATTTTTTATTGGCGTAGATAAAGTAAAAAGAGAGATGTGTGTGATCTATTATAAAATCACAGGTGAAACTTTGATCAGTAATATGAAAAACATTAACATTAAACTCAATAACTCATCAATAAGACCATAAATGAACATAGTAAAACAAAACATATTCATATAAATGTATAAAAGGTTATGAATTAAATAATTAATGGATTTAATTTGATTATCCATGACATTATGTTCATGTTTATAACACATTCAGACATAATATAAGAGATTCTACCCAAACCTTCATTTTTTCCTATAGGTTATTCTTTTACTATCTTTAACCAAATTTAACGATTCTATATTTTTGTGTAATTCTTCTATATTCAATGTATATGTTCAAAAATCATATCTCCAGACTAGTTTATCCTTATTTTATGGTAAATATGCATTTACAAGTTTCCCTTCTCAAATAAGAAAACCCAATTAATGGAAACATCTCAATTCCATACCCATTTTTGAGTCCTATCCATAATCTATTTTATGACCCCATTATTTTACTAAAATTACTAATTTTTCATGAAGGAATAGATTTTTTCATTTCTATTTTTATACTAAATATCATGAAAAATATAAATGATTTTTCCAAAATAATACTTCTTTATAATGTAAAAAATGGGGTTTCTCTCAAGAATTACTCAAGGATTTTATTATATTATTTTCATCTATTACATAAATTGTGTTTAATTTTATGTTTTGTTGAGTTTGGTCTCTAATGTTAATCATCCCCAATGTTTTATTAAATGGTTTATGATCAGTTGGACTATGAATGTGCTATCTTGATACCATTCACCATACCACTCTGAATGGTTAGTGATTATGATTATAGATTGGGGGAATTTGATTAAATTTAATATGTATATGTTGTTTATGATTATCCACATTCATTTGAATAATTAATAGGACTTAGTAAGTGGTGGGACATGCCTTCTATAGCTCCTCGATGCATCAGTAGGTCTCATGAGACAAGATAGACTGGTTTTATACCTATTATATATGGTTTCTTGGATGAGGCCTTGATGATAGGTTTATGGTATATGTAATTATTAATTTCCTCATTATTAAACTAGTAATTTATAGTCCATGTGGTTATTTGACAAGTTGAATACCCACAATTATGTTTCATTATGGAATTATTTAATCAGATTTTATTCCTTCCATTTTATACTCACGATTGTGTTTTACTGACCTATGTTTTAGTCATTCACCACACATTATTGATTATGTTTATCATAGATCCTCTTTTATTTCTTACCCTTAGTGAGGATATTTAATAACCTATTAATTATGTTAAATTTTTCTAAAGGATGTGAAGATGAATATTATGAATGACTTGAAGTGATAATAAATGAGTTATAGATGTTTATAATAGATTTTCTATATTATATTTCCATTTTATATTGTAATGTAAAGTATATACTTGTATCTACTTTTCGAAAGATACTAAACTATTTAGACCATTAGGATAATATTTACTTGTTTATTATTCCAATGTATTGTAGTAAGGCACCAAATCAAGAAAACCGGGGTCGTGGTCTTCACACTACAAGTGAATGTGGCTCTAGAAAAGATGCATATAGGGGAAACAACCTTGAAAACAACATATTTACCTAAACTTGATTGTGAACTAGAGCATGAAAATGGCCCTTACTGCACAACTGGTTTGACACTGCTGTATGATATGATTTTTGAATTAGA
The DNA here is from genome assembly GCA_963277665.1 of Viscum album. NCBI lineage: Eukaryota > Viridiplantae > Streptophyta > Magnoliopsida > Santalales > Viscaceae > Viscum > Viscum album. The sequence goes on along the minus strand of OY728143.1, from coordinate 1,701,550,353 downwards.
TAAATATTTAGGAATTATCGTGATGGATTTAAAGAGAAGATAAGGATGAATAACTTTGGATAAACCTAAAGTTTTATAGATTATAGAAGTATGTGTCATTATTTTGAAATCCTATAAGTTATTTTCAATGATAACGAGGGTTTCTTATATTGTATGTGTTTCTCACACAATACATTCTGGTTTTATTGAATGGCGGGGACAAGAGGGAACTAATGCAATAAAGAATGTGATGACTAATTTTCTGATGAGCAATCAAATGGGATGACGAATTGGGGAAAGGATGTTGTGATTATGACTAATTAGTTTTCATAGAACATGATTATTAATTTGTACCATATTCAACTATCAAACATTCCACAGAAGAGAAATAATGAGTTCATTAATAATTCGGGTGATGAAGACAATAGTGGAAAGAAGATTCAGTTTCCTTTATGATGAGAATATATGAAGAAACACCAAAGTGAATGTCTCATAGGAACATGAAGATGTTTTGAATATGGAAATTTAGGAAAAAAATCAAGTGATAAAAAGGGGAAAAAGAAAATTCTAGTTAATGAAAGGGATGAGAATAATGTCCTCCCTATGGTATCATCAACATTCGAATGCTTTAAATATGTGAATTATGGAAATTATGTAAATAAATTTCTTAAGGTAAAAACCAATGATGGAAATCAATAGGTTTATAATAGTAATGGTCATGTTGATGATGATTATAATATCATAAGAGGTAGGTAAAACGTAGGTTTTATTCTAATAGTATTTTATATAAGCATGATAAAATTGATTTTGATGAATTTGAAGACATTATTCGTGTCTCATAATTTCTGAAATGGGTATTAATGAATAACCTGATGAAGAATAGTTAATGGTTTGAGAATGAAGTGAAATTATTCAGGTGTATATGTTTTGAAGTTCATCGATTATTTTATTTGAATCATGAAATATATATGTATTATTAGTATACATTTTTTATTAAAAAATTGAAAAGATATGTTGAATGGTGATGATGGAGTAGAAAAGTGATTTAATGGAATGTTAATGTTTTTATTTGGGTAAGATTACCCTTAATGTGTACCTGATGTTGATTTTTTGGTTTAGATGGGATAAAGAGAGGATTAATTTGGATAAAGTAAATTGAATTGTATTTATGTCCTTATAAATAATTGATGATTTTCTAAAAGAGTGGTTTGATCTATCATGGATGGAGTTTACAACATTTTTGGATATGATGAAAATATCTAATATTTTTTGTAATAAGAATGAATGCATGTTTTCAATAATAATTTATGGTAATTTAGGTTATTACCTTGTTTCATGTAAATAAATGATGAAGCTATTCAATTTTTGGTATGTGAAAACAAATATATACTTTATGATATACTGTGAATCAATGTTAAGATGATTTTGAGAAATTTAGTGACATTCTTTACAATGTTTTGGATTTTCATATTTTAGAAGGGTTATAAGGTTAAACATTTGTGGAATGGTTTATTTTAAAATATCAAATAATGTTATAGAGATTAAATTATTCTATTTCTCTATGAGGATTTATTCATATTGGATAACTCTTGCTAACAATTTTCTTGTTATATTATCTAAATACATTATTGAGTCAATAAGGTTTTCCTTATGACTTTTCCATTCCTTCATGTTTGGGGGAGATTTTTGAGTCAATAAGGTCTCGCTATGAATTTACCTTTCCTTATTGTTTTGAAAATCAAAAACATCTTATCTTATGGAAAATCTCATTCTAAGCTATGTTTTACTTCTCTAAGGAATGTTTTCCTTCCCGAAGGAATTTTATCCTTACCATGTTTTTCATTGTTCATTATCTTGTCTAAGTGTAAAATTCAGTTTCATAACTATAACCTCAAAATCATGTAATACCATGATAAAGAGAATTATTTTTTCAGACTCCGAATTCAAAATCTGAGTTTTCTAAATTCAAACTCCGAAATCTTCTGAGTTTTGACTCCGAGTTCTCTGAATTCAGACTCTGAACTTTATGTGTTCTGACTCTGAATTCTAATGAATTCTAACACCTAATTTTGTGAGTTCGGACTCCGAATTATCATGAACTCTAACTCTTAAATTTTTAAGTTATGAATCCAAATTCTAATGAATTCAGACTCTAAAATTTAAGAGTTCAGACTCCGAATTCTCATGAACTCTGACTCCAAACTTTGTAGGTTCAGGTTCCAAATTCATGTGAATCTAGATTCCAAATTTCCTTGAAATTCAGACTCCAGAATTCTATAGAGTTTAGGTTCCGAATTCTATAGAAAATAGAATCTAAATATCCTTGTATTATAGACTCCGAATGTATTTTTGATTTGACTCTAGACTTTTTATTTTCTTACACTCCGAATAATTGATTTTGGTTATGTAACCATATTTTTGCTCACACTTTTTTTGTTATAAAATGAGGTCGTGTATTCAGTTAATAACTAACCATTGTTTGAGTGACACATGTATAGGTCCCTCCGAAATTCAAGGAAAATATGACCGTTGGAGGAGGGACCCGACCGTTGGGGCTGTGCCTATAAATAAGAGCTCACTTAAAAGAGCTCAATACTGTTCTAAGACTTTAGAGATTACATGTTGTTGAAGTGATTTATTCAGAGAGACTCTCATTGCCTTGTTCACAATGAACTTCTTGGTCATATTTTCTTTGTGCGACTCCAATTGTTGCTATGTACAATTGAGGGATTCTGAGGATAGGAAGATAGAGGTGCCGACTACCTTGAAGTTGAGGGCTTCCTTTCTGAGGAAGAAAAAGGAGCCGACTACCTTAATTTTCAGGGCTTATGGGGATATCAAGACAGACTCCGATCTTCATATCAAGGGCTTACCCTGGTGTGGGTAAGATAGACTTTCTTGAAATTATAAATCAAGGGACCTTTATCCAAGGTTTTTGAATACCCATCTCTTTGGATTAAAAGATATAATTCTCGTTACATTTCTTGTTACATGTTTTCCGCTGCATTTGTTTTATTGAGGAAAGTATTACTATCTTATACTTCCTTATACTTGTATACACTGATTTAGTGAGATTTTATATGCTTTAAGGTAGAATTTTTATCTTTTTAAAATTTCGTTAAGTTTCATTTTCGAGAACCATCTTTCCGGATTCACTTTCTCAAAATCAAATTTCCTGAATCAAGAAAGTCTGTAGAACTAGAGGTTTTGTGGATTACCTCATTTAACCTTGTTAAACATAACCATCTTTAAAAGATCCAAAGGAATTTTTTTAAAGTGTAAAATTCACCCACTCTTGAACATTGAGTATCATTAGTTACATTATTCAGTATCTATATTATTTTGATTCTACATTTGGTATTACAGAGTATATAATACTCACATATCATCTCAACAATTCATATCAGAGCATTAGTTAAATCTGAATTAATCTCACGATTAGATTCAGAAGTGAACTCTTCTTGTTGTATTTTTTGGAATCATATTTTCAGACTCATTAAGTTTGGATTCATATTTTTCTTAGAAACACTCTAGTTTTATTTTTCTTTCTGAAAAATATTTTCCGTGTTTACAAAAATTTTCTATTAACAAGTTTTTTTGGAATGATTTTTCTCTAATATGGCAGGAATCAATGCTTGTTCTATAGGAAATCTCAATCCAACAAGACCAACTATTTTTGATGTAAATGATTATGAGTACTGGAGAGATCATATGAAGACATTCATTATCAATAGTGGAGTTGATAATTTTTTTATGCTTACCGGAGGATATAAAATCCCTAACAAGAAAGTTAGTACTTTTACCAATCAAAAAAATCATGAATATTAACTGAATTATAATCTAAACAATACCTTTCTTTGTTATATTAATAAGAACATCTATAGCCAAATATCTTCTTCTGAAGCTGCAAAAAGTATCTGGAAGAAACTTGAATTTACACATTTTGGTACTTCTAAAATTATTGAGACAAGAAGAAGTATGTTGAGAGCTGAATACCATGGATTTATCTTTCTCTATGGAGTACCTATAAGAAAATTTCAGCAAAGGTTTATGACTATCATGAATAGTTTACAGACTATGGGAGAAAAATGTTTGGATGATGTAGCTCTTGTAGATAAGATCATAGACATCATTCCAAATGAGTGGGAGTCTAAGAGGACAACAATTGATGAGAATAGAAAAGTCACCCAGATTTCCATAGATGAGCTATTTGGAACTCTTCTTAATCATGAGACCAGAATGAAGAGCGATGCTAATAATGTAAAGAAGAAGAATGGGAATTGAGGAGTTTCTATTACAACTACTTCGAATCATTTTAACGTCAAAAATCCTGAGAGAGTTACCAGATCCAAATCTACGAAAATTGTTATCCAATATGAATCTAGTGGAAGTGAATTTTCATAAAAATGAGTTATAAAATCTTGATCGAAGGATGAACAATATTTTTGGATAGAAGAACATTAAATCCATATATAAGAAGGAAAGTAAAGACAATAATGATTCATAAGTCACATGTTATGAATGCAAGAGAGCTGGACATATAAGGCCTGATTTTCCAATGATCAAAAGAAAGGAAAGAAATGAAAAGAATTCTGAGAGAAACATAAAGAATTACTAAAAAGATAAAGATAATGAAGTCTTAAAATCTAATGACACCTAGAGTGAAAGTTTTTGTGACTCTTCAGATGAATCTTTAGTTTACGAATCTTCTGGACAGACGAATCTTGCTCTAATAGCCAGATTACCTATTGAAAATCATTACTTGACGGCTAAGGTACACAATGATGAATAAATGAACGATGTTTTTTTAAATGAAAATTATAGTAATGATAAATATTATGAATCTTCTGATGACGAATCATCTTTTGATGAAGATAATACATTAACTTCCTATGAAAAAGTTTCTAGGTTTTCCAAACTCCTTGAAATTGAAAATTCAAAAATCATGAAAAATCAGGATAAGGAAAATTCTAAGAATACTATTCTTACTAAGGAAATATTATATCTTTCTAATGATCTTGATAAGAAAATTGTTTATTTTGAAATTATTTCAAAAAATCATGAAGAAATAAATTCTGAAAAGAATAAACTTTCTAAGGATCTAGAAAATGTAATATCTAAGAAAAATGTTTTCGAGGCTGACTCTAGTTCCAAATCAAATGTTTTAAAAGACAAGAACTTGGTTATCAAACTGAAATCTGAATTTGTTTCCTTGAGAATGTGTTTGTCAAACTTTAATTTAGGTAAGGAAAATTTTGATAAAATACATTCTCAAATCTGACCTCTAAGGAATAGTTATGATTTTGGTTATACTAGTTCTAAACAGATTTTTAGCAACAATTATTTTTTTCCTCAAATTGCTCCATTCCGCACTAAGTTTCAGTGTGGTGGACACTGGGAAAATAATTTTTCCTTAAAAAAAACTCAATCTTTAGGATGTCATAAATCTTTTTTTTAAGAAAAAGTGGGTTCCTAAAATTTAGGTTTCTGAAACTTACAGATCCAAGAATGTTTAGATTCTAATAGTCTAGATCTTTTGTTTTCAGGAAAATAGAGAGAGTAGAAATAGTAATAATTGGAACATGGATAATTGATGTTCCTTTCATATGACTGGTAACAAAAAATATTTTGAAAAGATTATCAAGACGAACCGAGGAAGAGTAACTTTCAGAGATAATGCTCAGGGAGAAATTATTGGTCTAGGTAACAACATTATTCTTGGAAAAACATTGAATTAAAATGTTTTATTTGATAAGGGTCTTAAGAACAACCTCATTAGCATAAGCCAATTTTGTGATGAAGGTTACCTTTTGAATTTTAGGAATGACAGGTGCTTATTACACAATTCCAGGGAAGAGTTCATTCTTTCTGCCCATAGGTAATAGAATGTTTAGACACTAAACTTATAAGTCCTTAGGAGCCAAGATCTACCTTACCTTAGTGCAATGGAAGCTCATTCATGGTTATTTCATAGAAGGCTATCTCTCTGTAACCTTAAGAACCGATTCAAAATATCTAAGAAACTATTAGTTAAGGATCTACCAGAGCTTATATTTGATTCTTCAAAAGTTTGTGACCCTTGTCAATATAGAAAGAAACATAAATCATGTTTTAAATCAATCGATGAAGTCTCATATATTGATGCATTATAGTTAGTGCATATGGATCTTTTTGGTCCTATAAAAACTAGATGCATTGGAGGAAAGTATTATGTATTTGTTTTAGTTGATGATTACACTAGATTTATGTGGGTCTATTTTCTAGCAAATAAGTCTGAAGCCTTCTCGTATTTTAAAAGTTTTACAGCCCATGTTGAAAATGAAAAAAACCCTCTATTGAAAACTATTCATAGTGATCATGGTGGAGAATTTCAAAATTCTGATTTTGAATCTTTTTGTAGTAAAAAATGTATTACTCACAATTTCTCAGTACTAAGAACTCCTCAATAGAATGGTGTTGTTGAAAGAAGAAATATAATTCTTAAAGAGATAACTAGAACAATGTTGAGTGAATATTCTATAGCCAGTCATTTTTGGTCTCAAGATGTATGTACTACCTGTTATACTATAAATTGAGTCTTGATTAGACCTTTTTCTTAATATAAATCTTTATGAGTTATGGAATGGTAGAAAACCTAGACTTTCCTAATTCAATGTTTTTTGTTGAAAATTATTCATTCTGAATACTAAAGATAATCTACAAAAATTCACACCAAAATATGATGAAGGAATATTCTTAAGCTACTCCAAAACTTCTAAGGATTATAGACTTTTCAATAAAAACACTTGTATTGTTGAAGAGACAGTACATGTCAAATTTGATGAAACTGATCCTTTTTTTAAACAAACCCAAACAACATATTTGGATGTGTTTTCAAAAACTAATTATCAACCGTTTTTAGAAGATTCTTATGATAAGGAAAATTTCCAAGAAGATGCTTTTGAAGCATTTACCCCAGATTATTTTCTACACTATGTTGATGAATAGGTTTTACGAAACCCAAATCAGTTGTTTCTTAAGAATCATCCCAGTGATAGTATCATCTGTGATGTAAGTCAAACTATAAGGGCTAGATGTTCCTTAAAGAATAAAGTAGAACATCTAGCATTTCATTCCTAATTAGAACAAAAAAGCACTGATGGGGCTTTAGGTGATGATGATTGTATTAAATCCATGCAAGATGAACTTAATGAATTTGAAAGGAATAAAGTCTGGACCTTGGTTTAAAGAGGTATGGAAACATCTATTATTAGAGTAAAATGTGGTTTTAGAAATAACTGTGATGAAAATGGAATCATATTTAGAAATAAAGCTGTATTAGTTACTAAAGGCTATAATCAATAAGAGGGAATAGACTATGAAGAAACATATGCTCCAGTATATAGACATGAATCTATTCGTATATTACTTTCCTTTGCTGCATTCTTTTATTTCAAACTTTTTCAAATGGATGTGAAATGTGCTTTCCATAATGGGTATGTTCAAGAGGATGTTTTTGTTGAACAACCTCCTAGTTTTGAAGATACAAAACATCTTGAACATGTTTATAAACTTTACAAATATTTGTATGGACTTAAGAAAGCCCATCGAGCCTGGTATTATAGACTTAGAGGATTTTCACTTCAAAATAATTATGTTAAGGGAATTGCATATCCAAACCTTTTTTTAAATAAAGATAAGAAAAATGTTTTGATTGTTCAAATTTATATTGATGAAATTATATTTGGTTTAACTAAGCAATCTTTAACTGATTCCTTTATAGATCTAATGAAATTTAATTTTGAAATGAGTTTGATGGGTGAGTTAACATTTTTCCTTGGTTTTCAAATTTCTCAAAAACCAGAAGGAACCTATATATCCCAACATTATTATATTAATGATCTTCTTAAAAAGTATGGATATGACAACACTAAGTGTATTAGTACTCCCATTGGTACCTCAAATACACATGATCTGGATGAAGTTGGAAATCTAGTAGATCAAACATCTTTTAGAGGTATGATAGGTAGTTTACTTTACTTGATAGCTAGTCATCCATAATTAATGTTGTCAGTATGATTATGTGCAATATATCAATCCAATCCTAAGGAATCTCATTTGAAGGTAGTGAAATGATTTTTTCGCTACTTAAAGGAAACCATGGATATATGACTCTTCTATACTTCTAGAAATGAATTTGTTTTGAAAAGTTTTTCAGATGCTGACATTGGTGGATTTATAATGGATAGAAATTGTACATACCGAACTTGTCATTTCTTATAAGATTCCTTAGTTTCATGGTCATGAAAGAAGCAACACTCAGAAGCACTTTCCACTGCTGAAGCTAAATATGTAGTAGCTGTAATTTCTTGTGCTCAAGTGTTGTGGATACAACACACACTCAAAGACTATGGTATGAGTTTTACCAAAACAAAAATCTTGTGTGATAATACTAGTTCCATTTCCCTTAGTAAAAACCCTTCTCATCACTCTCATATAGAACACATAGATATTAGGCATCACTTTCTTAGGGATCACAAAAAATGAGATATCATTCTTCCATTTATTGGAATGCAAGATCAACTTGCTAATATTTTCACAAAATCTTTACCCTACAATAGATTTGAATAAATTAAACAGAAGTTAGGAATGATAACCATAAGGTAATCATCCTTGTTAAATTTCTGTTAAACCAATCTCCTTACAGTAATAAACTTCTTTTCGTAGGGGGAGTACATTTTCCAATTAGTTTTCAAGTTTTTTATAATAAAGTTTTTCATGTTTTTCGCAATGAAGTTTTTCAAGTTTTTCGTAATGAAGTTTTTCAAGTTTTCATACGGATATTTTTTTAGTTTTTTTTCGTAATGAAGTTTCTCATGTGTTTCGTAATGAAGTTTTTCATGTTTTTCGTAATGAATTTTTTTCAAATTTTTCGTAATGGTGATTTTCCTACTTTAAATTTTCGTAATGAATATTTTCATAATAGAGTTTTTTTCCTTCGTTTTTTTTGTAATCATAATTTTCAGAATTTAAATTTCCTCAAGAAGAATTTTTTTCCACATTACGAATAATCTTTCTGGTAATCCAAAAGGTATGATTTCTTTCTTAAGTTTTCATAATAATTATTTATTTGTTGTTATTTTCTTTTGGTTTTTAAATTTTTCGGATTCTAGTTTACTTAAATATGAATTTTTTCCTTTAAAACCTTAAAAGATCGGATCCTACTAAATTTTCCTTACGACTATCATTTCAATCGTCAGATCTAATCAGAAGATTTCTCAACCATTGGATTGTCTTTGGAAGTTCAACTGTCGCATCAATGCCTATATAAAGGACCCCTAAAGGGTGATCCCACATCGTATTTCAAGCCTTTGCATGCCAAATATCTTTCCCACTTTGAAAATACCGTTCTTAACCACTCAAATATTTCTCAAATCCGGATTTCTGGTGAAATTCTTTCTCACAAAATATCAACTATCAAGTCCATTTTGTAGTGGAAGATTTACAGAGAGACTTTGGTGCATTCCAATTCCTTTGCCAAGTACGATTCCATTATATCCAAGAATATCAGGTTGAATGTATAGGAAATCATTTGCATATCAAAGCCAGGAGCTCAAGATATAGTATATCCAGATCTTCTTGGGGAATTCTATGAATCTGTGTGCTTTTTCAAGGAAGAAGAGAGGATTAAATTTTCTTTCAAAAGTTATGTAAAAACTTATTCCCTTTCATACACTAGGGATGATGGCTTGGTGGGGTTTACTTATGAAGGAGAAGATGAATTTTTTCCCCATAAATTACTGGATGTACAAGGATGTTTTGTCAAGGTGATAGATATAATGTGTCTTGGACTTTCAGATTTCAAGACTCTGAAGATTGCTAATTTGTCCACAAATAATAGGATCCTTGAATTATTGGTTCAAGATTTCATCTTTCCAAGAAAAGGTGATAAAGACAACTTGAATAAGAGCGACATGTATATCTGAGATTTTCTAGTGAATCTGAGGAAGATCAATTTGATGAATCATATTATCATTACAATATACAATATCAAGAATGGAAATTCTAAAGATGAGATTATAATGTATCCGTATATTCTTTCCAAGTTGATTGTATGGTGCCTTGAGCCTTTCAAGATTCCTTGCATTTCCAAGTTGAGGAATGAAAAAGTCTTGTTAGTAAGTGATGATACTTTGAAGAGGATGAATATTGGTTTATCTAATGATTTCGGGGAATTCTATGAATTCCTAGAGGAGGAAGTAGAATCCATTCTGAAGAAGCAAAAAGTGTAAGAACCATCAAAAAATGTTGGAAGGAATAAGATGTTGAAAGAAGTAGTAGTTGAAGGTAAAACCCTAGAGGCTAAATGGAACCAATCCGCACCTCAAAATCCCAAGAAGCAGAAATCTTATCCGGATGAGGTTGTAGCCAAGTGGGGGGGGAGATAAAAAGAATCGGAAGGAAAGAGAACCATAGTTTGGCTTGGATCCTGCTGAGGCCAAGAATTTAAAAGATAAGACCGCTGATGAGCTTGAGAAGCAAGCTAAGGAAAAGAAGAAAAATAAGAAGATGGAAGAAGCTAAATTTGTGCAATCCCTTCTAAGGGATACTAAGATAGCATCTGAGAATATCCCAGTACCAAAATCCTTTATGGTAGAACCCTTAACTGAGATACCAGGGAAGAAATTTCTCACTCAAGAAAAAGTACCAGATAAGGTTGTTTTAGAAAAGGAAGCTGTGGAAGAAGTTCAAGATGATGAAAGAAGTGCTGACACAGAAGACCTCATATAGCAAGTTGAAAACTTTCATGAGAAGGAAAGTGCGTCTGATAAATTATCAATATGAACTTCACAAACCGAATCTTCGAATCTTGCTACTCCTGAGGTTGATGAAAAATCTGAAGATGAAGTGAATAAGCACTATGAGGAAGAGAGTTATAATAAACATTTCATTCACCCTGAAGATGCTGAGGCAGGATCTGAGAAGGAGAAGATAGATGAAGATAGAGTTATCCAGCTTTCTGACAGTGAACAAGAGTCTCTGAATGAGGAAGCTGTTCTGAGAACTGATAAAGGGAAATAAATGATTGTGGATACAACTATTAAAGTTGTTTTAAAGAAAAAGGAAGCTGGTGGATCTTCAAAGAGGAAGCTTGTCGAGCTAGAGAAAGAGACTTCACGAAGAAAAGTCTCATATTAGGAATCATCTTCCCAAGGACATGATTTTTTCATCCAATAACTGAATAAGCTCATTGATATCATTCTGATATTTCCAATCATTGACTCGAGATGTATGATTCTCCAACATAGCATGAATCAAAAATCGGATTCAGTATCCACGGTGATGGATAAGTGTGTCCAACATGTAGCTGATTTCAAGAACTTTATCAACTACAAATTCCACAAAAAATCTTGTAGGAAAGTGATTATCTAGTAAAAAAAATATTTGATGACTTGAGAGAGCTTGATGAGTGTCAACATGATTTAAGGGAGATTTTTTTAACAAAGATAGTAAAATGAAGGATCTCACTACTATCTTTGAGAAAAAGCTATCTCTTGAGCAGAATACTCGGATTCAAGAGGTAAAGGATCTGAATTAGAAGCTATATTTTTTCTCCCAAAGTTAGAAGAGGGAAAGGTATAATCATATTGAGATCGAAGAGAAGCTAGTTAAGCAAGAAGAGTTGTTGAAGGCTCAGACAGAGGCTCTGAATTCCCAGAAATAAAATATCAATGCTTTAGAGAAGAAAGCAGAGGATCAAGGTTAGATCCTAAAGCTAGCATAGGAAGACCGCAAGGAACTCAAAAAGATGAAAACCGTTGTGAAGAAATTGATACCCAAGGAGAAAGAAGGAAAATAGATCCAATCTGATCTTTTGTTGTATTTTTTCCTTGTACAAATTCTTCCTTTCTTAATGAAATTTTGGTTTCCTGTTTTTGTTTGCATGATTTATACTAATATTTCAAGTAATATAATTTCTTTTCCATTCCCTCAAATTATTATTGAAAATAACCAAGGGTGATAATGGAAAAAGAATACTAAGAAAAGAAAACAAATGGGGAGAAAGGAAAAATAATAATAAGGAAAGAATAAATATAACTAAGTAAGGGTGAGTTTATCCAAGGGGGAGTTTTAATTACAGAGATTTCCAGACTCAAGATAATGGAAAATATAATTCTAGAAATCTAGAATACAATCTTTAGAGTTCCAAATACTAAAGGGGAGTTAGTCGTATTCATCATTGTCCACATATAAAGGGAGGTAAGTTTTATTTTCAAAGTCTAGAATTTTTTTGACAACGTTATTTTATTATTTTTCGTAAGGATGTTTGTGATTTCCAAAAGGGGGGATATTTTTGAGTAAATAAGGTTTTCCTTATGAAGTTTTATTCCTTCATGTTTGGGGGAGATTGTTGAGTCAATAAGGTCTCCTTATGACATTACCTTTCCTTCTTGTTTTGAAAATTAGAAACACCCCATCTTAAGGAAAATCTCATTCTACCCTGTGTTTTACTCATTTAAGGAAAATTTTCCTTCCCCAAGGAAATTTATCCTTACCACGTTTTTCATTGTTAATTATCTTTTATAAGTGTAAAATTCAGTTTCATACCTAAAACCCCAAAATAATTTAATTCTTTGATAAAGAGCATTCTGTTTTCAAACTCTGAATTTAGACTCTGATTTTTCGGAAGTCAGACTCTGAACTCTTCTATGTTATGACTCCAAGTTCTTTGAATTCAAACTCTGAACATTCTAAGTTTTGACTTCGAATTCAAATAAATTCTGACTCCGAACATTGTGAGTTCTAACTCCGAATTCTCATGAACTCTGACTCTGAACTTTGAATGTTATGACTCTGAATTCTATGGAATTCATACTCAAAACTTTGAGAGTTAAGACTCCAAATTCTCATGAACTCTGACTCCAAACTTCGTAGGTTCAGGTTCCGAATTCTTATGAATCTAGATTCTGAATTTCCTTAAAATTCAGACTCTGGAATTCCAGGTATTTCAGGTTATGAATTCCTTAGAAAACAGAATCTTAATATCCTTGTATTATAGACTCCAAATTTATTTTTGATTAGACTCTGAACTTTTATTTTCTTACAGTCCGAATTATGGATTTTGGTTCTGTAACAATATTATTTCATTCACTTGTTTTTTTATAAAACGATAACATGTATTCAGTTACTAACTATCCATTGATTGAGTGACACATGCATAGGTCCCTCCGAAATTAAAGTAAAATATGACCTTTGGAGGAGGGAGCTTACCGTTGGTGTTGTTCCTATAAATAGGAGCTCATTTGAAAGAGCTCAATACTATTTTTAGACTCTAGAGATTACACGCTGTTGAAGTGATTTCTAGAGAGAGACTCTCATTGCCTTGTGTTTACTGAACTGATTCTTCAGATTTTATTTGTGTGACTCCAATTTTTGCAATGTACAATCAAGGACTTCCAGGGATAGGAAGACAGAGATGCCGACTACCTTGAAGTAGAGGGCTTCCTTGCTAAGGAAGACAGAGGTGCGGACTACCTTGAAGTTGAGGGCTTGCAGGGATAGAAATACAGACTATGATCTTTGTATCGAGGGGTCACCCTAGTGTGGGTAAGATAGACATTCTTGAAAGTATAAATCAAGATACCTTTATCCAAGGTTGTTGGATACCCTTCTCTTTGGGTTAAAAGATTTACTACTTGTTACTTGTCGTGTTACATGTTTTCCACTGCATTTTTTGTTGTTGAGGAATGTATAACTATCTTATACTTCTTTATACTTGTATGCTCTGATTTAGTGAAATTCTATAACTTTAAGATAGAATATTTATCTTTGTAAACTTTCTTTATGATTCATTTTCCAGTTCCATCGTTCCGGATTCATTTTCTCAGAATTGTATTTCCTGAATCAAGCAACTGTGTAGAACTAGAGGTTTTGTGAATTGCTTTGTTTAATCTTGTTAAACATAACCATCGTTAAAATTTCCAAAGGATTTTTTTTAAAGTGTACAATTCACCCCCTATTGTATATTGAGCATAATTAGATACTTTTTTTAGTATCTATATTATTTCGATCCTAAATTTGGTATTATAGAGTATATCATACTCACATACCATCTCAACATACATATGGAATGAACTATCATTATATTTATGGATCTCATGAACTTTTAATTCTTTAGGAATGAAAAATTAACCATTATTTATTATAGTAAGAGATAAAGTGGAAATTGATAAAAAAATCAAAGAGTGATATTGTGTATATTAAATGGAATGAAATAATGTATTTATATCTTCTTGTTAAAATATCTTATCATTAGGAAAATTACCTTAAAATAAAATATTTTCATGTTTCCATCATATTTTATGATACAAATTACCTTTTAAAACCTATTTGGAATATTGTTTTGTGGCCACTAACCACATTTGGATCACCCAAATTCTTTTGACCAATGATCTCCATCACTCTCTATCATTATTTACATTTTTCTTCCTTTTATACATTTTTACTTTTCAGTTATGTTCTCTAATGTTGAGACATAGGTATGAGGTAAATTGTGTAACTATTATATTTCCAATATTCCATTTTTAAAGGGTGTTTTAATATAAATTTTTACATTTTTGGCTTCAATGAAAGGAACATTCATGTATTAAACCATTGATGACATAGATGTATTTCAAGGGATAAATTAATTTTGAAAGGGGGTATAATGTAACACCTCGAGTTTTTAAGAATTATTTTTTCAAATAAATTAAACTTCATTGATGGATTGTATTACATGGTATATGATGTTATACATGATTTACACAAAACTCCGTGTTAATATTACACGATACAAGACACCTAGATTATCTTTTGGTGCACCGGATACTAGGTTTGGATTTTTTTACACACAATTATACATTCCTTTGACATCTTTCATTACACACAAGACATAGTCTTATCGAACTATAATATACTATTAATATTATTATTAAAATGTTATCATAGTTACCACCTAGCCATAGGAATAGAAGTTACAATTAATAATAACTAAATTATAAAATCATGGTTTAAAAATTTATATAAAATGAATCATTTGGTTATAAATTATTTAGAGATGAATGGATTAAATATTTGAAAATAAATAAATTAAACTTCTATGAAAACTATTTTTCCATGTACAAACATGTTTTTCCTAAATAAATTAAAAAAAATGGTTATTTTTTTAAATAATTTTCTGTATTATATATTCCAAATTTTTTTTGACACTCATAAAATATATTTTATTGGAATAATATAAAAATAAATCCAATTTTATGAATAAAAAGATGTACTTTTCTAGAACATAATTTTACCATATTTTAGTGGCCTACTGATTTAAAATATATTTTTTTACACTTTTAAAATTTTTATTTAATAAAGTAATATTCAATTTTTAAAGTTTAATATCAAAATTTACTTTCAGAGATTTTTTTTTGTATTTTTGTGAAAAGTTTCAATTTAAATTTAATAGTAAATACACTAAATTTTAATTAAAAACTAAATTTTCATATAATTTATTTTTATAGTAAAATTTTATTTTAAAATGGATTTAAAGTATAATTAGTATAATAATTAATTAATAAATAAAATATAGGCCACTATAAAATACTTTATATTAAAATTGGTTATAAAAACAAATCAATATTTTGATCTTTTACTCTTTAAAAACTCTTTGTTTTGTCACATATGTAGGATTAATTTTGAATTAATTTCAACCACATCTATGATTATAATTTGAAAATATGTATTCTATATTTTAAATAATAATAATTTAAAATTTATAATAAGTAACACACATTTTTTACCAAAAATATATGTGAATGTAATTACAATTAATTACAACAATGAAGGTAAACATGACTTTACTTAGTGGTTAAACATTAATATTATGGGTCTGATGGCACTGATACTTTTCAAAAATCCATTATATTCCCATATTTTGAAAAAATACCTTATTCTGTCTAATTTATGTTTTCTGGAAGTATCGTTTTAGGTAAAATCCTCAGTACTCCAAACTTCTTTTTAAAAATTCCAAGTGTGTCCTCTCTCCCACTTATAAAAGGCCATCACCTCTCCCCCTCACTTAACTCCTATCAGGCTAATTTTAATAGGCAAAAGAAATCCAAATATCCTCATGAAATTCATCCATTAGTCCTATAAGACTATCTTTGGGATGAATGACACCCAAGGATGTTATTTGGTGAAAACATGTAAGTGTTACCCTAAGAAGAGGTAAAATTAATCAATGAGAACTTTTGTTTTATCTTAATATCCACCCATTAAATTATCCTTAAATAAATATTTTAGAATAACATATGTATCCTAAATATATTAATATTTTTTTATGTTAAGGGAAAAATATACACCTTCACACACTTCCTTGAAATGGAGAACACAATAATCATTTTTTTGTATTGTGTACTACCACCTCACGAACCGATGTCATTCTTTATTTCATTACTACCTGTAAAGTTTGTGAATAGTGATGAAATATATGTTTTTATATGATATATATGATATTTAATTTTTAAATATTATCCAACACATACATTCATGCTTTATATTTTGTGGTAATAAGATAGCATCATTCGTGGATGCATGGACAACTGCCTCCTCAAAGTGATGTGATTCGTTCACGCATTACATGGAATATATTACAGATGTGATTAATAAAAATATGAGATATATATTTTGTAATAATTATAATTTGAAAATAATATATATTTATATATCATTTACCTTTTTTGGTTTCAAAATATGACCATAAAATGGAAGCAATGTTAATTCTTACGTATGACCTACTATCTCCATGAACGATGTTTTTCACTTAATATTTCAGTAATTTATATATTATTATAAATAAATATATATTGAATATATATGTTATTTTTAACATCAATTACATTCTATAAATTATTAAATCATTATCAAATAAAAAAGATAAAAAATAAAATGTCAAAACATATATTAAAAACAAAGCAGATATTACCCAAAACATACCATTAACATGGAATTATTAATAAATGGGTTATATAAGGTAAAAATAAAATAATATATTGATTTAGATATAAGAATAAATTTCTGTGGTATATTTATAATAAAACTATATTTCCTATAAATGAGGTTTCAATGTGTATGAATAATTTCAAGACATAAGGGTTGGGGATTTCTAGTCTCATTTTTATTTCTACAAGACATATACCATATTCACCACTCCTTTATTTTATGTGGTATATATAGTTACATATGACATGTTATATCATGAGTTTCATTTATTTCAAAATATTAAAATATTAAATTTATTTTATTCTTTCTTGGATCTCACGATTAAAAAGTTACTCATGTATTAAGGGATTTCCATCTCAGTTTTATTTTCCATTAAACACAATCTATGTTAATTATTTATTTAATGCATGTGGTTTGTATAGTAAGAATGAATTCATTTTATGATTTATATGATGATAATTATTTGGATTTAAATATTTATTTGAGCATATCTCTTTAATGGGATTTAAGGTTTAAGAGTTTCCCAATCTGAAAGAGATGTTTGTCTTAATTTTCCATCCTTGAGACAAATAAAATGATATTCACCTAATGTATTTTATGAGGTGTATATACATCCTATTTTTACATGTAATATCATGATTATAAATTTTTAATGATATTTTAATCATCATGTAATTTCATTCTCTCATATGGATTATGATTAAATGTTATCAAAGTGGAAGTAGATTATTTCTACAATCTCATAGTTTATCTAGATTGTTTATGACCCATTGATGAAATATTATGAACCATCTCTCCAACATTCTCTTGAAATTTACTATCTCTTTTTAATTAATGATATATTAAGGTAATTTTACCATTTATTCACACTATGGTAATAAAAAAAATTAGGAAAATGCTTTATTTATAAAATCTAAATATATCTCTCTATTTGAATAGAAATATATTATCTTTCCACATAATGTTTTCTAAAAATGTTTTCATAAAGGTTTAATTATTTTCATATGATTTTATAAAATTCATTTTTTCCATGTTTTATATTAAATAAAAGTTTTAAAAGGAATAAAAATTTCATTTTCTGATCAATGCACTTTTCCAAAATTTTTAAAGCACAAAATAAATGTTTGTAATGTATGGATTTACCCACTTTCAAGAATGTTATTTCCTTGAAGTTTCATTTTATAGATTAAATGGTTATTTTTAATCAAATTTTATTTCCTAATATTAAGTAAATTCATTGATTTTGAAGTTTCCTTTAATGAAAAATGTTATTAAAAATGTTTTATATCTAAAAAGTGTATTAAATAATTTTCAAAGATTAGTTTATATGTTTTCAAGGGTTATTTTAAAAGAAATGTAATTCACTAATTTAAATTCATCCTTTATATGTTTTCAATGTTATTTTAAAATAAAAAATATTTTTCACATGTTTTATGATTTAGAAAGTGTTTTTCAAATTATAAATGATATTTTCCTTATTAAATGTTTTAAATGATTTCTAAAGCATACATCATATGTTTTCAAAAAAAATTCAAAGAAAAGGATTCTGAAAATGTTTTTTGTCTTAAAACGTGATATTTAAAATAATGGTTATTTTACTTTAGAAATATTCTAGGTCAAATTTCCAAATACTTATTTATTTAAGATGATATAATTTTGTATTTTTGATTCTTTGCAAAGGATATTATCCCGGGACACCATTCTTACTCTTTATTTGAATTTTTTATTTTTAAGAAGAGTATTTTCTTGTGAAGACTATTTCTCTTTCATGGTTTATAACATGATAAAATTATTATGAAGCCAGATTACATGTTATGGGTTATTCTATGATGAAATTATTATAAAAACTATATCATTTCCACATGTTATTATATGGTGAATGGTTTATGGTATCCATTTCATTTAATGGGTTATTATATAAAATTTATATCACCCATCTCATTTTATTGGCCATGATATGATCACTGTTTTATTTTCTTTTGGCACACATATGTATTATTTAATTATATGATTGGATGTACCTATATCTATCTCTAATGAATTGGGTAATAGTTTATATCTCATGAGATAATGATGTGAATGATGTTGAGGGGCTTGAAAAACTATGGGAAGAAGGTTTAATCTGATCCACTGTGGGAAGAAGGTGTAACTTGATCCATAGGGGGAAGAAGTTTTAACCTTATCCACTATAAGGAAATGAGTATGACTAGGGATGGTGAAATATATTGCCTATTTGGTGTATCCCCCAGGATGCGTGCCAATAAGTTTTTTCAATGAGCCTTGAATTATAGGGAATGATTTTATATTCTTATGTGTGTACATCAATTCTACATCTTATGACAATGCTATTCACTAATGAATTCTGTTCTTTGATTTCATTATGATTCATGTCTTATGAAAAATTATTTTTTATTCCATGATATATGATTAATCTATTTGATTTGTAGGAAAAAATATAAAAATATTGTGTCCATATTCTCATAACCTTAGGTCAATGTTATTCTTATGTATCTACATTATATTAACCCATATTAAGCATTTGGGATCACCCTTTCTTGTGTTTCCTTTCCCCAGGTTATGAGAGTACCAAAACTGAATACCATTATGATAGATGTTGAAGATAATTCACGAAATTATATGAATACACTATAAAATTATTCTACTTGGGAATTTACTTTTGTAAGTGATGAATATTCACTTTAAATGATGTAATATCAATATATATTAACGATAGGTTGCTGTTATATTTCAGAACCATTTGGTATCTCTAACTAATTCTGTATGCATTGTTGGGATATTTTTAATTTATATATCTTTATAGAAGTTAGATAATTTTTATCTAGTAAATATATTCCATCTAGTACTAACTCCTAGTTCCTCAATCTCAAATATAATATTTACAATACAGTAGATGTCATGGATTACATGCCAATTGTAGTCTATAAAACCCCATTGAAATTGATAGGAAAAATATTTTATATTAGGTTTCAAGGATTATCCAAAAATTTGGGTTCTCTTGATTAGTTTGGATTTATTCTATGATAGAATGAACAAGATTGTGCTTACAATACCCAAAAGTGTGTGTTCCTACGTCAAAATAAATCGAGGACTATAAATATTTTCGTCTAACTAGAAATTTCTAAGGACATTGACAACATAAATTGGAATTTTGTTATCCATATAATTACCCTTTATGAGTTTGTGTTATACCACAATAATTTATAAATAAATATATCTTATAATTCATGTAATTCAGAGTCTCTGTAAAACAACACTTTGTTAATTTAATTATTTAAATGAGATAGTTATAACCTAAATGTTAAACATAGTAATATGAAAAGTAATAAATACTAATATATTTTATTTATAATGTATTCACAAAAATGTAACATATTTATAATGAAATGTATAATTTTTAGTAAAATAGACATCATTTTGGAATTTAGATTGTCAAAATTAATTTAGGGTGAATTTTTTGACTTTTTCTAAGATGTTTAATTTTTTAATGAATAGTAAAAAATAATACATTATAGTAAAAAACTATGTTGTGAGTTTAAATAATTATTATAATTGATTATTAATGTCACAATATATTAGTAATACATATATTAATCCAATATATATCATTAGAATTTTTTTATATTGAAATTAGATATAAAAATAGATTGAAATTTTGATCTTTCTTTTTACCCGCCTTCTCGCCACAACTGTGAGATAAGCATTAAATGTGTTTTTTATCCTTCTATGAGTTGATTTTTGAAAAATGGTCATACATAGTAGCGATCGGTATAATATTTATAATCAGATAGGATTAACTTAATTTTTTGGTGAATTGTAACTTGACACTTTGAAATAGTAATGTACACTTATGAATAGTAATATGACCCTTATGAATATTAAATCTGCCAAATGAATAGTATCATCACTGACGAATTTATAAATAAAATTCATGCATCTTATAAATTACGGTATAATAAAAATTATATCATAGTATATGCAAGATAATATTTAAAAATAATAATAATAGTTAAGTGTTGGTATTTCTATGTGCAATATATATTTAATTATAATTTTATAATTCATAAATTCATTTAAAAGGACATTATTTTTTATAAAAAATATTCACAAATAAATATTTTGTTGTCTTATTATTTAAAGATAACTTAATGATACCTTAGTTAATTTTTCTGGGTATTATAAAATCAGTTATAATTTTAAAAACGATATTTTTCTGAATAAATGGTGATTTTAATTAAAAATTAAATTTATCATACTTAGAAATTTATTTTCATAAAATGGAGTTAATCTCAAAATTTTACATGTACAAAAAATGGCCACGGTTATTTTTTTAGATTTTTTGAACATACTTGAATATTTGCTGAATAGTTTAATTTGACGATTTATGATAAACACTAAATACATGAATTGTAGAGTCATGGATGATGTTTGGATGATGTAACCACTATTAGATAAAAATCACAAGCACTAATTACTATATCTGTTCATAAGTATTATCACTATTTCTTGCCTTGAAAAATAAAATAAAATAATGAATAAAATAATGAGAAATCACCCCTCCCCTCCACTATAAAAATGACCCCACACCTCTTATCCTCACACTTATAAGCCTTGAATCTTGTCAAAATTTTTGACAAATCTTCTTACCTAGTATCTACCTCATGTTCAAGAGCTCTCAATCTTTCCAAAATACCGAAAACCCGTTCTTTAAAGAGGTTCTCAAGGAGGATAATTCAAGAAGTAATCCTTGTTCCTTTTTCTTTAAATTTCATTTCAATTTATTTTTCTTTTCTTATCCTCTCATCAAATCCTATATAAAAATGAACATGATAACTATAGTATAATATATGTAGTTTAATTATATAATATTAATGGGATATACATAATCAATATCCTTACACTCTCTCTTTTCTTTTTAAAAACATGAACATCATCTGAGAGGTGATGATTTACAACCATCGTGGACAAAGAACATTCATTCTTCAATTTCTCCTTTATGTCTAGTCATGTAGACATTTTTATTGATGAAAAAGATTATAAAATAAATATTATATCTTATTTAATTTTATGGAACCATTATATATACATGATATTAAATAATTGAAAAAAAACTAGTTCGTTGTGATCGAAATCGACTAAAATCATGAAAAACGATTATCATTAACAGGTGATCTAATGATTACTCCTCATACCATATAACCAAATTTTATTTACAAAAATTAAAACTTATATATTCTCATAAATAATGTCTAATTCGAATTTAGGATAATTATACCCATTTTAGATGAAGTCCATTACTTATAATCAAGAAAATCGATCATGAAAATAAAGGAAACAAACACTCTAGAGTGACAGAATTCAATCTTATAACTTATCAAAAAGGTAATAAATAAACATAATAAAATTATAATAGAATATATACATGTATAATTAGTTCTTACTTAAATTATTATTGTGAATTATTTCATATTATAGAATCTTAAGGTCATGTACAGAACACATTCAGACATAAGGTAAGAGTTTCCTTATCTCACTTCCATTTTTGTGAGATATTCCTTATTCACCACTATTTATTGTGTATGGTGTATGTATACAGAAAATATATGTATCATATCATGAATCTATTTATTTTAATGGTAATAAATTTATCATTTTAGTATTATTAATTTTAGGGCATATGATTCGATTGATTACAAAGTGGTATGGGATTCTACCCGAACCGTCGTTTTTCCCTTCAGGTTACTCTTTCACATTCTTTACTCAAATGTAATGCTTATTTAATTTTTTAGGTTTCTTTCAAAAAAAATTTATATATGTTAAAAACTCATTTATAATGATCACATCATCCCTATTTTACTAGGATATACATGTTTTAAAAATGTTCCCTTATCAATTCTTCCCGTTAAACATTCCTGAATCATGGGAATGTCACGAATTCGTAACTATTTTCAAGTGAATTGGAAAATATATATCAAGAAAATATTATTTTTATAAAATCACTAATTTTATCATGAAATAATATCCTGATTAATTTCTGGTTTTATGAAATCATACATTCTGTTCTTATTTAAAATCTCTTTAAAAGTTTCTTTAAAATGCACTAAAATATTTTATTTCTAAAGTTTCATAAAAAAATATTTTTACATGATTTCACTTCATTGAGACATAATTTATCCCTCAAGTAAAATTTCAATGAACTAAAATTTTATATTCTAGTATTTATATGTTTATAATATTATTTTATGACAAATACAAATGATTCTCCAAAGGAACTCTTCTCTCCAAAGTAAAAAAGGATTTTTGTCGTGTCTCTCTTACTTCTATGTGATATATGACGTGATCACCACTTATTTCTTGTCTATTGTGTACTTAAATTTGATATATAATATCAAGAGTATCCTTGTTTTCATCGTATTATAATGGATTATGATTCTAATGTTTCAATGTGGTATGGAACTCTTTTGGAATGTTTAAATAATATTTTCTCGAGAAATTTTCAATGGTATCATTTAAAAGTATATTCTTCTATGTCAAAATCCTCTGTTGAATCTGAAAATTAATTTAGGTTTTTCTATTATGATATCATCTACCATATTTTTTAAGGTTTTATGATCACATATATTGTGGATGTGCTAATTTAATACAATTCACAGGTTATAGTTAATGTATTCACATTTCATATGCTAGTTTTTCAAAACAAATGTTTATGTTGTCTAGGTATCACCATTTTTACACAAGGAATGTATTGGAAATAGTAAGTGATGAGTGGGGAATGATATGGACCCTCGATACATTGGTAGGTATCACGAGGAAAAATAGATATGGATTTTGCTGAGTCCTTTTGCATTTTCAGATATGGGTTTTGCTGAGGCCTTAATCATTTTCAGGTGTCTTAGCTAAGGCCTCAACCGTATTTTTTAGATGTCCCATATTATTAATTACCTCATTATGATATTATTATTTGATATTACATGTGATTATTAATATAGTAGAATATCCATGGTTATGTTTCATTCTACCGTGATTATTGTAATGGAATTATTCATTCAGTTTTTATTCCTTTCATATTATTCCCACGATTATGTTTTATAGATTGCATTGCTCACATTATCTTATTGTTTATGATATATTCTATTGTATTACTTACCCTTTCTGAGAATGTGATATGACCCCATTATTATGTTTCATTTCCCCATGTTATAAAGAAGATAAATTTTAATAATATTTTAGGGATACAATTAATTTCATTTTATTTTATATTATGTTTTATTTTTTTCACAATGAATTATGGGAATCATGAATATAATATTTGCATTGAAAAATACTAAAATATGAAATACTTAGGGATTTTATTCCTTGTATTTATGCCAATATAATAAAATAATGCACCAAATCCAAGATTCTTGGGTTGGGGCATTACAGTTATTATGAATGGAAGTTTAGGAGAAACCATGGAAAATAGATTTAGAAAATGTAGATTATGGAACAAAACACTAAGATAAAAATAGAGGATAAATATACAAGAAAATAATAGAATTTTGGTATAGTATAGATTACGTAGATCTTACTATAAAATACATCCCTATCTAGATTCTACAAGTGGATATGGTTCTGGAGTAGGTGTACCTAGGTGTTATAACTCTGAAAAGGCGTTTTAGGCCTGACATGGGGTAACCTGGTAGAAGAAAACGAGCATTACTTCGTACCTATTTTTACAATCTATGGGGGTATACTTATGATAATTTAAATTTTTTATGAACCATTATTAATTATTTGAATATATAATGAAAATGAGAAACCTAGTTTAAACCAATGGTGTTTTAGGTTGAAATAATGTGTCGTGATATTTTATGAATATATATTTTTCTTACTATGAATATTGTTACTCACACTATTATTTCTAGTTTTATTCAATGGATGGAACCCAAAAGTATCATGTTAACATTGAGCATGATGTACAAGGTGGTGGTGATGAGAATCCAAATGGTATATTAACAGGATTGAAATATATCATGTTCATTCCTAATCATTTTCCCCAAAATATAATTAACAACATGTACTTTAACTAACTCCCAAATTCACCAATGAAGAGAAGAATGGATTTTTTTAAGAGCTCTATTTGTGGATTCCATGGATAAAAGAAATATCAATTTCCATTATGCAATATATATGGAAGGAGACACCCACGAAATTGTCTCAAAGGAATGGAGAAATGGTTTATGTGTAGAAAAGAAGGACATAAGGAGTCGAATTGTCGAGAAAAAATTAAGAGTACAATTAAAGGAAAAAAAATTATCCTAAGAATCCATTTGCAGTTATTTTCCTTAAATTTAAGGGTCCTAGTCATTACCTGAGTCATTTCCCTATTATATACAATAACTTCTAGACCAATCAAGTCCCCATGTAGAAATAAATGTATGATGTTATTATTTATTGAGGTTGTATTGAAAATATTAGTTAAAAGAACATTTAGTGATTGAATTTTTTTTGAAGATGTCCATCATAAATATTTTGAAGGATATATGGTTTTAGAAAAAGGATATCCCACATGCTGGTTGAAAACCTTCCACGTCTAGTAAGGTTGTGGGGTTTGAAGCCACAACTGAAGGGTGACAAGGGGGTAGGGTTTACCACTAGCCTACATGAATTCCAATTTATCATGACCTTTTTGTAGTTAAACATCTCATGTATAAATGTTATATTGATTTTAGGGACTATTTATTTATCAAATAGATTACTTTGGGATTGAAAAATGATTTTTTGAATCAGTGATTAATGTTATTTTGGAAGATATTCATGACTTTTTGAATCCTATATGATTTTGGTAAATATAATATTTTTTGGAATAAAAGTTGAATTACAGTATAGATTAAAATATTATTCTACTATAGACTTATCTTGAACAAGGTTATTTATGTAAATAACTAGAATATTTTTGAGAATATGTGATAGGGGAACATAAATTTTGGTATATGACATTGGGGGTTATAAATTTAATTTTAATGACTATATGATCAAATCATTCTGATTTTTAGGGCATAGTCTATAATATATTTTGGTGGAAGAATATTAATTTTAAAAATTCTATATGGTGAACATTGAATCTTACATTTGAATTTTAGAGATTAAAGATGATTTTCATCATATAAAGGTTTATTACTTTTGGGTAATTATCTTATCTAATCATAACCATTTTGGATTTAGTTAATGTATAAAGACATGTGGAATATATAATTATACATTTACCTGATCTATGATCCATGGATTTATATTTTAATTCTTTAGTCATGAAAAATTGATCATAAACGTTCATTTCCAGGTATAATGAATGAAGTGAAAATAGATCGAAGAACAACTAAAGGTTAATATTGTGTGTATAGAAACATGTCATGTAATTGTATGTCCTTAAATTATTATAGAGTGAAATAAATTCTAAACTTTAGGGAAAGGATCTTCAAACCAAATTTTTTTTATCCTAGTACATTTTTTCTGATGTGGGTTTCCCACAAGGTATTTTTTAGTATCAATTTTGTTTTTTCACTTTTTGAGGTGAAATTTCAAATTTCGAGGAAGAAATTTATTAAACGTGGGGTGAATGTAACATGAAAGTTATATGAAAAGAAATATATCCTATAATGTACACAACACTGAGTCTCTACGAAACAACACTTTGTTATTATAATTATTTAAATCTAATAGTTATAACCTAGACATTAAACATAATAATAAGACTAGAAATAATTACTATTATATTTTATTTAGAATGGATTCACATAAAGGAAACATATTTATAAAGAAATTGATAATATTTGGTAAAATAAACAAAATTATTGAATTTAGAATGTCAAAATTAATTTAGGGTGGATTTTTAATATTTTTCTGCGAAGTTTCATTTTTTAATGAACAGTGAAAAATAATGCATTGTAGTTAAAAAATATGTTTTGAGTATAAATAATTGTTATAATTGATTCTTAATGTCACAATATATATTTTCTACATATATTAATCCAATGTATATCATTTTAATCTTTTTTATATTGAAATTGGATATAACAACATTTTGAACTTTTGAAGGTTCTTTTTAGCCACCTTCTCACCACACCTTTGAGATTAGCATTAGATGCAATTTTCCCACTTATGTGAGTTAAAATTAAAAACATAGATATCCATAGTTGCGATTAGTATGACATTTAGAATCTGAGAGGATCAACTTAATTGATAGTGAATAGTTACTTGACCCTTTTGAATTGTAACGTACCCTTATGAAATGTAATTTGACCCTTAAGAATAGTAAATCAGCCAAATGAATAGTAAATTCACTCATGAATATATAAATAAAATTTAGGCATCTTATAAATGAAGGCATGACATAATTATATCATAGTATAAATAAGTGAATATTTTTTAAAAAATAATAATTAAGTGTTGGTATTTTTATGGGAAATAAATAATTAATTAAAATAATTAATTAATTATTTAATTTAAAGTATAATACATTTTAATAAACAGTATTCATAAATAAAATATTTTTGTTTGATGATTTTAGGATAATTTAATGAGACCACAGTTAATTTTTCTGGGTATTATATAATTATTTATAATTTTAAAAACTAATTTTTTCTAGTAAATGGTGGTTTTGATTTAAAATTAAATTTATCAAATTTTAATTTTTTTTACATAAAATGGATTTAATTATTAATTATACAGAACAAAAAATGTTTAGGGTTAATTTTTGGAATTTTTCTAAAATACATGAATTTTTTGTGAATAGTAAAATACGATAATTTATGATAAATTTTAAATGCATGAATTATAGAGAAATGGAAGATGTTTGTCTAATGTGAGAACCATTGGTTTAAACTAAAATGAAATCATTAGAGTTTTTAGTCACAATAATCAACGCTATTTATTTTCTTGTGAAAAATAATAAAATAATGAATAAAATAAGAAGAAATCACACCTCTCCTCCACTATAAAAACCATCCTTCACTCCGTCTTCTACTCTCACCTATATGCCTTGAATATTATCAAAATTATGCCTAAATATTATTCCCTATTATCTCTCTCATGTTCAAGCGAGATTTTTCATTCCAAAAGACCAAACACCCATTTCATAAGAAGGTTTTCAAGGAGGATATTTCAATTGGTAACCCCTCTTCCTTTTTCTTTTAATTTCATTTCAATTTATTTTTCATTTATTATTCTATCCTCACCGAATATATCCATATGATAATTATAAATATATTATCATTTATATACTATAATTATATCATCTTAATGTAAGATAAATAATAAATATCCTCACTCTCTCTCTTTTAGTTTTAAAAAACAAAATCATCATATGAGAGGTGCCGATTTACAACCATTGTGGATTTGGACCTTTATTTCTTCAATTTATCCTTAATTTCTGGAAACAGAACCATTTTTATTGTTTAAAAATATTATAAAATATTTATTATATCTTATTCAATGTTATGTAACAATTATAAATACATTATATGAAATAATAAAACAAAACTAGTTCATTTTGATCAAAAAACTGCTAAATTCAAGCTAAGCAATTACCATTAACATGTTATCTCAGGATTCATCCTCATAACCTATAACCAAATTATATGTATAAACATTTACACGTATGGATGGTCATTAATAAAATTTAATTCAAATTATATATAATTATACGCATTTTACATGAACTCCATTACTTATAATCAAGCGAATCGATCATGAAAATCAAGGAAACGAACACTCCGGAATGATAGAATTCAATATCAAAACCTATCAAGAAGTCTATAAATGAACTTAATAAAATTATAATATACTATATAAATGTATAATAGGTTCTAAATTAAATTTTTTATTAGCCTAATTTCATATTCACGGACCTTAAAGTGGAGTGAAGAATACATTAAGACATAAGGTAAGGGTTTTCTCATCTCACTTCAATTTTTGTGAGAAATTCCTTATTCACTACCATTTCTTGTGTTTGGTGTATTTATACTTCCCACTAAGGAATAATTTAATGAATATATTTATTTACATTGAAATATTTTTATGATTATATGATTATTAATTTTTGGGCATATGAATCGATTTACTAGAAAGTGAGAAGGGATTTAACCCAAACCCCCATTTTCTTTTGGATTTCTCTTTCACTATCTTTACTTAAAGGAAATGATTATTTATTTTTTTATATTTCGTCAAAATTACGTGTATATGTTCCAAAATAATTATACATATCATTTCATCATTATTTTATTGGTATATACATGTTTTAAAAATGTTCACTTCATAGTTCTTCTTGTTAAACTAGCTTGATTCAATGGAATTTCCAAAATTATTACCCGTTTTCAGGTGAAATCCATAATCTATTTAAATCCACCTTTATTTTATATAATCACTCATTTTATTATAAACAAATATCTTGTCTTATTTTTGGTTTTATGAAATCAAACATTCCTTTCCTCTTTAAAAAATTTATAATATTTCCCTTAAAACACTGTAAAATATTTTATTCCTAATTTTTCAAAAAAAAAACACTTTTTACGTGATTTAACTTCTGTGGGACATAATTTATGCCTAAAATTTAATTTTATTGACATTAACTATTATTTTTATGGATATAAATTATTATAATATTATTTTATGATAAATATAAATGATTTTTAAATAGAACACTTCTTTCTAAAGTAAAAAGGGTTTTTCTCATCTCGCTTTTACGTATGTGAAATATATGACTTGATCACCACTTATTACTTGTATATGGTGTATATAATTCCATTTTATATATCATATAAATAGTATTTTTATTCACATGATATTATAAGGTATTATGATTTAAATGTTTCAATGTGGTATGATCCACTTTGGAACGTTTAATGAATATTTCCTTAAGAAATTTTCAATAGTCTCTTTTAAAAGTATCTTCATAAATGTAAATGTATTTTGTTGTATCATGTACTTAAATGAGGATTATATATTATATTATCATATACCATATTTTTTAAGGATTTATGTTCAGTTTTATTTTGTATACTTTAATTTGATACCATTCAAGGGTTATAGTTAATGTATTCACATTTCGTATGGTAGTTTTTTAATATGAATGTTTATGTTATATATGTATCACCCTTTTCATATAAGGATAGTATTGGACTTCTTAAGTGATTTAAGGAGCTAGATATATCCCCTAGATTCATCATTAGGTCTCATGAAAGAAAATAGATATGTACTTGGCTAAGGCCATGCCCATTTTCAAATATGGTTTTGGTAGAGGCCTTAATCATTTTAAGATGTCTTCCCCAATACCTCAAAGGTATTTCCAGATGTATCGTATTATTCATCCCCTCATTATGATATTATAATTTCATATTCCATGTGATTATTCTAATATAATAATATCCATGGTTATGTTCCATTCTTTTATGATTATTTTAATGGAATTATTAATTCAGTTTTTATTCCTTCCATATTATACTCAAGATTATGTTTTAGTGGCATGCGTAACTCACATTAATTTATTATTTATGATAGCTTCTGCTATATTACTTACCCTTACTGAGCACATGAGATCACCACTTTTTTATGTTTCCTTTCCCAAGGATAAAAGGTATTTTTTCAATAATCTTTCAAATATGTAGTTTATTTAATTTTATTATGTATCATGTTTTATTTTCTTTTCCCAATGTATTATGGGTATCATGAATGTAATCTGTTCTTCCAAGACTGCTAAATTGGTTAGTCCTTTGAGATTTTATTCCTTTAAATCATGCTAATTTAATAAAATAAATCACTGGCTCCATGGTTTTTGTATCATGGAATTATAGTTTTTCTAATTATTTAACTTGCTCATTCATTCTATTCTTATACTCTCAAAGATATTTAAAATTTTTATTTGATCAATTAAGGGTTAGTTGAACAATTATGGAGATAATTGATAGGTGTACCCTATCTTATCACTTATCTTTGGTATTGTGTAACATTACATGAGTTTATAATTTCTCATTAATGTTGAAACAGGCACATCAAACTTATTTAAGATAACAAAAATTTCAATTCTCCAACACACATGTTTTATACTAATAACATATTATCATCAATGTGGAAGATGATTTACATTTTCTACTTTTCTTGGAGTCTTTAAGAAATAATATGTTTCTATTAGAAATCATATTATCTTTAATAAATCAGCTATATCATTTAGAAATGTAATTTTAGAGGGAATAAAAGGGAATATAGTCAACACGTTAATGGTAAAATAAGGATCTCTCCCCTTTAATTACTTGGGGGTTTCATATTTTTTATATGTTATAGTAATTATTAATTTTAAAAAATTTCCTGAAAAATGTCTTGATATCATAGTATTTGGAATAACAGATCCATATCTACTACTGGTAGAATATTCATAGTGACTAGTTGATATCTTTAATATCGGTCACATTTGTTTATATTATTAATATGCATGTCAATTTCTCAAAAAATTTCAGTCTCAAATTTTTACTTTTTTCTAGAAATTATATTTAATGGAGGAAAAAAATTATTATCTCATTGAAGAAGTGCATTAAATTCATTAATATTATTTGTCTGGCTATTAAAATCCTAATGTTATTTAACACATCATTGATAATAAAATATTACAAGAACTTACATTAATCAAATAGAGAGGCTTATAGATTATTTATAAGAGAATTATTAAATGAAATTATATATGAAATATTTCAAATATGAGATCAAAATCATGGTGAGAAATCATGCCATATTTTTAGGAGATAATGCATGAATTTTTTAGATGTTCTCCTCCCTAAATTTTTGGCATGCCATATGGAAATAGTGTAGGATTACATGATCCTATAAAATTCCCCTACATGGGTTGATTTTTAAATAAATAATGTTTTAGATTCATTGTCTTGACAAGGGTGTCTCCTAAAATTACAATTAATATAGTAGGTCCATATATATTTGGGTTCTAGAATGAGGAAAATGTTTTTCGGTGTCCATCATGTTTGGGTATTCTGGATTTTGTGATTTACTATAGGTTCCTATGAAACATGGTCCTCATACTCCCTAAAAAATCATCTAATTGAATCCATACATTACCCTTTCTAGGAATCCATTGATTTGTAATATTTGGAATAATTCCCTTTTTACTGATGATAGAGTGAAGGCTACCTTCATCCATGTTACATCAATATATGTCAGGTGTTAGAATGCTGATATGTATTATTAACAACTCTTTAATTATTTTAATCTTATTTATTTTATCTAGATTCACCTTTAATATATATTCTATGACGATCTTGGTATTTTTAGTGGCTGTAAATATTTTATAGACTACATTCCCAAGATGAACCTATGTGACAAATTTAAGAATCTTCTTTCAATGGCCATTTGTTCGCTTATTTTTCATATATATAATTCATAAAATGGGTTAAAGTTTTATTTTATTCCAAGTTCCTCATTATGTTATTTACTTAATCATGGAGGGAATATTGATAGTATCCATAAAATATAAATGACATATGAAAAAATTATTGCAATATGTACTCATTAATAGATTTATTTGAGTCATTAGAATACGAAAGAAGTCTTTCCATCCTAATTTTAATAGTCTAACAACTTCTTGTCCCTCGAGGACCAATTATATAATAGATGGAACTACCTCTGGGGCACCTGAACCTACTTGGTGTTGCCATATTGATAAAAACTATCAAAGATTTATTAGGTTCTCCATCATGAACATTATGTAGAATTGTATTTCCTTTGATTTTGAGCTTATTATTATTATTATTTATTTCATCGAGTATGTGAAGTAGAGTGGATGGATTAAAATCTTGTTCAAATAGGACTATCTCTATATTGTTGAAATGGTTAAAATTAAAGCACAATTGGTGTCATAGATCCTTTATATGGTGTATATGGAGTGTATTTAATACTACTATAGTATCCAATATGTTCTCTTTCTCATGTATATGGACCAAAATATAGTGGAAGATTCTCACTCTATGAATGTTGTGATAGAGGATATCTCCCTCTCATCTTCAAAACATTTTATTCATTTTTCTTATATTAATATATCAAAAATCAATAGTGGTTTTTACACTTTTCTTTATCCCAACTTTAGCCTCCATCCCCTCTTTTTTTGAATAAATATCTTGGTTATGGGCTCTATGGTTTATTACCTACACCTTATTTGATTATTATTGTCAAATTTTTGGTTATTATTATTATTAGGATTATTATTTTCTTTTTTGTTGTTTCTGTAGTTCACAATGTATACAGTATAGTGGTTTCACCTTCAGGGGTCTTGGGATGGTCTTTAGTTCAAGTCTCCCCAAATACAATTAAGGAATGGGTAGTTTTTCCTTTTAATTTTTCATTCCCCTCTCTGAAAATTTCAAATTCTTATTACTATTATTGTTATTAATATTATTATTACATTACTATATTTCAGGGGAGGGGTATAAATATAGAGAATCAAAAATATATTTAATTCCTATTTATTATTTTATTTTTTGATTTACTAAATTTCATTCTCAATATGAACAAACAATTTAATATTACATTTTATATTTTAAAATGAATAAACTAACTAAATTCCAGGATATATTTTCATTATTACTCTAAGAAATAATTAATAATGAGATTAAATTATGTTTAAATTTGTAGTTATCATCTCTACCAACACATAAATCCATACTCTTCTATAAATAATTTCTTCTTCAATAATAATAAAATTACTTAAATTTATTACTTCTTGGAGTCATGGTTTATTGATTTCAAAAATATTGAGTTCTTGTTTGAATTTATCAATTGACATGACTAACATAACTTCAAATCTTAATGAATTAAGAATTCATTAACTTCACGTGATTTATTTTACATAAATCTACATCTATATTTCATATTTGGTTTCAAAAATTAATTCTTGTTCATTTGGACATGTTGATTCCTTTTTACAGTACCTCAAAAAACAATTAGAAACACACTCCATGGGTTTTTGTATTTTCATTAATCAAAATTTTAGTATATTTTTTAATTATGAATATGAGTGAAACCTATGACAATGCATGTTCACACCAATAATTTCTCCATGAAACTGGGTTTTGTAGTAAAAAAGGAGGGGTACATTGACTTCAGTTAGTCTCACTTTTTTAAAAAAATTCACTCACATTGATCAATTCAACAATATGCATCCATCGACACTAATTTAATATTCATGAAAATAATGTATATTGAATTACTACCTTTTGATGTAATTATAACATTATTTATTCCATTTTGATACTTTTTATAGTCTTTTGAATATATTTTTTAATATTCATTATTCCTAAATTGAAGTGAAGATTCATAAAATTACACTCCAAAATATGAATAATACCCAAAACATAGTTTCCAAATTAAGATATAAATTTATTATTAGACTTTTGAAAATCCATATATGCTCAAGAAATTAATTAACATCATTTATAGTTCATTTTTTCAATGAATTCATATAACGACCTAGCCCAACGAACTCAATAGTAATGTGATTCAATCTGTATGTGACCTCAATCATGGCTCCTCATATTCTAGAGTAATATGGCTAATATAGAGACCATATAGTGATATCATGATGTGAATATAAACTAATATTATATAATAAAAAATTAAATAAATAATATATAATTTTTCATCAAAATGACTAACATAATAAAAAGTAATAAAAAACCAAGTAGACAACAAAATTTAAATAATATACTTCATCTTATAACAAAGCGTTCTACCTGAAATCCACAAAAGTCATGAAACCACCATAATATCTCCCATGAGAAAATTATATATATAACTCAAAGAAAACTATATATAAATAAATAAAAAAAATTCATTGACTCTTGACTATGTTTTATATCTTGACTTCGATCAACCTTCCCAAGTTATAATTCAACCTCAAGTCTCTACGCTACATGTAACATTAAAAATGAGGTCAAATGTTTAATATAGGGTCAGGGGAACCTAAATAGGGTGTGATTATAACTAAATTGGACCCCACTAATGGTGTCCCTAACTAATCTAGTATATAAAGTGCATATTTTATTTGAAAAAAATTGTTTTGGAGAAGTTTTTTTAAAATGAAAAAAAGTCCTAACAGGTAGGAGAAATGGATTAGACAAGGAAAATTTCACTCATCTAACTCAATCATGGCCTAATTTTTTTCCTAATCATAGTTCCAATATCATGTTCTTCATCTCGAATAACATTCCAGTTGAAATGTAACTGACCATTACCTCTACTCTTGGGATAGTGAAGTAGCCTCCAATTCCACACTTCATACCAAAGATATTTAGTGTCATTTTCCATCAAGTTGGTTATTCCAACATCTTACTATTCCTCCACATTTTTAGATGGGTCATTAAGAAAATACACACCACTATATTTTTCTCCCTGAGGCTACACCTCAACTTCCTGATATCAACAATATTCATTAGTATAGCTAAGTAAACTATAATAATTATTTGTAATCATATAAACATTTCCTACTGCATATAGTGATTCGAGGGGAATGGGTTCCTAAATGAACAGAGGACATAGGACACTCTTTAGGTTCCCTAAAGTAGCACCACAGACTGAAATTAAAGATTAGGTACTGACATGTGTCTGCCATGCTTCAACATCATACCCTTGTACCATTTTAATTATTTTATTCATCCAAGGTGACTCAAAATTAATTTTTTTCCGTTGAAATCTCTAGAGGATATCATCTACTCTCTAATTAGAAGTTGGTTAGTTAAATCTTGAGTGGCATATTTATCCACTGAAAGATCATACATTGTTGGCTCAACTAACACAATATCTAGTTCTGGATGAACATCAAATCATTAAGTGGCCATTTTATCATCTGTTATGAAATGTGAAACTTTTTGGTTATATAATCCCATGTTAAAACTTACAACTGTATGATTCACCATCTCTCTTCCTTGAAGAATTATGTCATCAGATTCAGGATGTTGAAACATAGGACCATTATGAGACATCAAGGATCCATATACTTCTATAACCATGTCTTTATAAGAATTAATGTCCATATAACCCATAATTTTAGGGGTACTCTCCCCATCAAAAAGAAAAAAATTATGTTTCCTGATGTCAACCAAGGTTCTTTGGTATAACGGAACATCAAGACCCAATTATGAAGGTCCAACATCATTTACCATAATAATAACTTATCCTTTATCATTAGGATGCATTTTAATACCCTCTTCATCCTTCCCTTCATGTTGAAAAAAACTAGTAAGGGATGTAGCAGTGGCCACTGTATTTTCACAACCACTAGAAAATATAAATTTCACCCACCCGCAATCAAAATACCGAAGCCCTTTTGAGTTACAGATATCACAACATATATCTCTATAAAATATTTCATTTTCGTGTCCAACAGATTTGAAACCACTAATGAAGAGAGATAATTTCTAAAATAGAATGGTTTTATCAAAATGAAATCCATAGTGTATAGGAAAAAAATTTCAATGGGAAATTATTTGAATTCTACACCCACTAAGATGTGCACAAAAAAACCAAAATGAGATTCCTATGTTGCAAGATACAATTTAATTATAATTCCAATTGTGGAGTAAATATAAAAATTAATATAAAGAGGAAACTAGATATAGTTTAAAGTGTAGATCCTAAAAAATACGTTGGTATTTTTTCATATTTAGAAAGGATTAAAACTAGGTTCTCAATCTTATACACAAAGAATACATGTTTTGAGAGAAATTGTACCTAACCCCCAAGCATTACACTTTAATTCCTCAAATGGGAACATGATACAAAAGAATCATTGTCAAAGAAGAATTAATTTAAAATAGTGGAAACCCCACAAATCATAAATCATTCACCCCAGATCATTTATTTTCCACGTCCTTTTACCCATGGGTATAACCATTCATGCAATTATCAGAAATTCACTGATCATGAACCTGTCAAGAATTAGGTCATGATTTTCTCAAATGAGATCCTAATTACCACCCTAAAGAAAATATTTCTAAAATACCTTTTTTTATGATCTAAAAAATGATTTGGAATCATATGACTCGCATATTGGAAGGATGCATGATGAGAGCTTGAAGTCATGCAACTCCTCTTTCTCTGAAGGGTTAAACTATACCCTGGTAGAAGTTCAACTTCAATTTCACTTGGAAAGGCCATTGAAAATTAGTTTTAGAGAATATATCCATATAGATCACCATCGATAACCCTATTTATTTCCATAAATAATCAATATCATTCCAAAAGTTCATTATAAATGGGATATAATCAGAATAAATAAATTAAAATTTTAAATATAATGATTTTCATGACTATTGATGCTTTCCATGAAACCGAGGGGTGACCATAATTTCTTTCACTAGTGTCATCATATCTCATAACATGTTATTAGTATAAAATTTGGTTTTATTTTATAATCCATATCACATAACATCTCATCTCACATACCATTTTAACATTATCCCATGAGGCATCATGTACAAACCATATAACATAGTTTAATGCTGCATCATTGCTATCAAGAGAGGTATCGTGTATACACCATACATCAAAACCATATAATGATTCATCATGTAAAACCCTCATCATAGTCCTTCCCATTAATCAAAACCTATCATTAATTATAATAACAC
Source organism: Viscum album (assembly GCA_963277665.1). Taxonomy (NCBI): domain Eukaryota; kingdom Viridiplantae; phylum Streptophyta; class Magnoliopsida; order Santalales; family Viscaceae; genus Viscum; species Viscum album. The sequence goes on along the minus strand of OY728143.1, from coordinate 1,701,512,692 downwards.
CCTACTTATATCACATTCCCATATAAGTCTCACACATTAACATTGTGCATGAACTGTCAACCAAAATCATACATCAACCCATAGTAAATAATCATATACATTTGGCCTAAATATACAACTAAATACACACATAGGTTGATAGATGACATGTAACATAATTCACTCATGAAGAACATTCATTGTAACATTGTGACTTGACTCAGTCAATAGTTACCAAACTAGAGTACCCTAATACCATAGAAATGGATCCCTATACACCAGAGGTGGTTGAACATCAAAGAGGGTCTATGGGTGATCATATGGAGACTCTAACCAATAGTAAAGATAGCCATAATACATAAGAGACATAATAACAACCAATTTTCTTCATGTACAATGGATATATTCATACATTGTAGTTGTATGAGAATGATTAAAAAATAAAAAGTATAATTCTATAACACTATGGGATGTTTCAATTTCATGAATGAATTGATAAATTGAAAGGGTAACCTATAGGACAACCATGAATATGATTATAAACCAAAAAATATAAAAGTGTATACATGAAAATAAGTTCTTGAGTCACTAACCAGTCTAGTCTACTAAAACCATTCCAAAAAAAACTTCTCTTCTATGGTGAGTGGGTCCCTTTCCCTTACATATTTCATTAAATAAAAAAGCATTATCGAGTACCATGAAACCCAATAATGGTGTGTGTGATACTTAGATGGAAATAACCAATAGTTTCCCCAAATATATAGAGCATTACTATGTGAATTTATTATAAAATTAGATCATAAATAAAATAATGGAATTGTAAATAATAAAACATATTTCATAACCATAAGAGATACATAGTCAACATATGTGACAATTAATTACTTTGGCTGTTATCATTGTGTATAAAAACATATCACATAACATTTAACTGGGAAACAAGTCCATAATAGACATCAATGTGTCTAATATACTATTATAATATGATTACCAATACCTGAGAAATATATCTAATAAAATAACTAGATTGTGGGAATACCATACCTTAGATATCAGAACTTCCAATATATATAAACTATATACAAGTCCTCAGCCTTAAACATTACATAATCTCGAGTTAAGTAAATAATTTTACTTTCTTTTACATCGATGATATTAACAAGTTTAGAGATTTGGAGAATTAGGCCATAACTATTACATAAAAAACCATTGAAATACAAAGTGGACACTCCCAAGAGTATCCATTTATTTCATAACACCAAAACATTCAAAAATATATTTGGTTTATTTTCATGTTTAGTCATCAAAAAAATTCATTGATTCCATCCTTGACTGTACTCCCCCCAAAATCTTGTGAAAAAGTTTTAAAAACATGGGATAGGCCTAAAAAGCTTATTAAGAGACATAAAAAAGATAGAAACCCATTATTCTAGTTAAATAATGGTATAAAATTTAATTTTATTTAAGAAAATGAAAAAAAATTCACATGAATAACACTGATTCTTTTTTCTCAAATAAAAACATAAAAACCCATAGTAAGCAATGAAAACCCATTTAGGTGACTTAGAGGATATTATCCATAAAACCATTTAAAACCCCTTTCAATTGGGTTAACCATATGGTCGACTTCCAAATTGGAGTTCTATAATGGGGATCACCCTTCTTATAAGCTATATTGAGCTCACCTATGAGCTATAAGGGGGATCGTCACTTTATATAAGCTATAATGTGCTCACATGTGATCTATAATTGGGAACAAACCTTCATATAAGCTGTGCCAGGCTCACACATGAGCTATAATAGTGCTCAAACCATTGTATAAGATATATGGGGATCACCCATTTCATATAATTCTCAAGTACGATTTAAGGAATAAAAAACGTTCATCACAAAACCCTTTTGACAAACTCTTCAAATCCCATATGAAAGACAATTCCATTTAAAAATATTGTTTTCATTTAAGAACCTATTTTAAATACCAAGATACGAAAATAAAGGAATAAGAGGATAATTTTTCTTTTAATATACATTAAGTCTTATAGAGGGATCCAAATATCATATAATTATTATGGCATCGTAGAAGTCATTGTTGCCATATATGTTATAAAAAATTCCTCTTGTCATATTGTAATGAAAGTAAAACAATTCATATAAAAATATTCCTTTTGAAAACATTGAATGAAATTCAATATGGACATAAAATGCCCTGTATAATCCCTTTATATCCATATAAATAAATATTTAATTTAATATCTTGACGAAAAATATTTTATAATTAAATATTTAAACGTTCAAGGTGTTCCATACCACTTTGAACATTTAAATATTATTCTCCATGAATTGACATGTTTACTAAAACAATAAATAACATTAGTATAGATAAAATAAGGATATGAAATTTCATAGTGGATCTATATACACCTTATAATATAATTTAGATTCATATTATTAGGAAATGACTCAATTAAAGGAGATTGAGATAAAATCCCTTACCTTGAGTCCGAATTGTGTCGTACTATATTTATATTCATCTTCTTTGGTTGCTCACCTTTGAAGAAAACCTTAACACCTTTAATTAGGGTGTTACTCCTAAAAAAAGACCTAATAAATATGGGGATGGATTTTAGGAAGGGTATTGGGATGATATTGGCTGAACAAAATGGTTTTAGTGGTGTGTGTATTAGAGAAGAGTGGGTACCTTTTATAGGAGAAGGGAGGGGCACTATTGGGAATTCTTAAAATATAAAATTAATAAAAATTAATTTTTTAATTTAAAATGACTCTATATTGAGTTATGTCTAAGATAAGATAAATATTGTTTGAAATCCTCTCATATAATAATTTTTAGACATGTTTTGATTTTATTTGAAACCTTATCTTTCCTCTTTACTGTTAATTAATCGATTTTAATATTAATTATGGTAACAACATTTTCAATAATAAGATGCTCTAAATTTTATGTATATGTGGTAAATTTCCCATATGTGTTCACTTAATAATCCTTTATACCTTAACATAGAAACTTTTTAATTTTAAAATATTTTTATGATTTTTAAATAATTTAATAAAATATTTTTTTATAAAATTTTAGTAGTGTCGATTTTGAAACTATCCATTTAATTGAATTTAATTAAAATATAAAGAGAGAGTTAACTTCTAATAAAACCATTAAATAGACTTATAATATATCATATTAACCTAAATTTTTTATTGTACCATAATTAATTAAAATTATATTTATTTAAAAATCTTAGATATTATTTATTTGATATTTATCTTAATAAAATAATTTCTGTATCACTATAGTGTTAGTTTATATGATAAATTTTAATCTCTAAAAATTATAAATATATTTTGTCATGTATATTGTAACATCCCAGGTAATTAAAGAATAAATAATTTTCATATTTATTAATATTAGAGAATTAAATATGAATTTTAATTAAAAGGGGTTGCTATGTTCGATAGCGTACCCGATACGCAACGATGAGTTTCTTTGAAACTTACGTAGCACACTAGTAATATAATAATATTATGTTAGTTAACAAGTAGCCGTTGTACTGGCGGGAATGAATAGAAATAACTAAAATATGAATAGATATGTTTTTAGATGTTTTTACATTTACCCAATAAAAGATAAAGGCTTAAAATACGGAAAGAGTTCAATTTTAGGCTTTTATACTCTAATTTTCACTAAAGGTTCACTTATCACCTTTTAATGGTGAACCGTCATTAAATATAGTTTTGATCACTCTTATACTTTCTATTGGACCAAATATAACTCTTCTTTAGAATCGGGACATCAAAATTTACTTTGTGTAAATTTGTGGTACCTTTCTGATAAAGTTCATTTTTTTTATGAATAGTGTAAAATGTTGTATTTTACATCAAAACTGCTTTTTAATCTAATTTATTTATATGATTAGATTATCTTTTGAATTGGTCTTAATGTGTAATATGAATATATTTTTACCATTTTATCCAATGGTGGTCATTGGAATCAATTTCGATTTGAAATTAGACTTAAACTGGTGTCAATCTTTTGATACTTATTGTTTTGTAAAAACACGCTATTTGCTCTGGCAGCGGGAATTAATTATTAAATTAATTAATGTGACTTATATGATTTGAATTTTGTAAAATAGACTTCATTTTTGAATTCGTAATATCAAATATAGCTTAGAGTGAATTTTTGGTAATTTTCTGAAAAACTTCAATTTTGATGAATAGTGAAACCACTAAGTGGTAATCAAGCAAACTGTTTTTTTCAGTTAAATTAAAGTTTACCACTAATGTGTATTGAATTTTGAAAATCCGACATACTTGGTTGTCATTAAGAAGTAAAATGTGGTTCAATGAGATTAAAATAATTTTTTGGTGAATAGTAACTTATTAAGTTCTTAATCGCGATTAGTGGTAATTAGGGTAGTTTAATGTATAAATAATGCTTTAATAATATAAAATGACCTAGACACATGTCCCAACCTCATTGGTTGTGTCATGGCCGACCAAGACAAGTCATGGCCTAACTTGGGGACCCCATGTATCCACTTTTGTTGGGAAATAACATAAATTACTTTTTATTTAATGTTAAAGTGAAAATGACACAAACATAATATGTTTTGCGAAAACAATTGTTAAGTGGGGTTATACAAGTCCAAATTTTGATTATAAATATTCAATGGAAAGCTAAAAAGATTTCCTACATCATAGTAATTTGTTTATAATTTTTAGACATTAAATAAATTTAATTATTTATGACATAATAATGATGCAGCGATGACATCATTATTTGACGATTTAAATAAAATGGAAAGATAAAATAAAATCTATGAACTACACATGTCCAAAACCAATTGGATGAATGGATTTCGATGCCTTATCACCTTATCCACGAATTCCATCAATGTGGTACCTTTTAAAACCGAAACACATTTTCAAATAATGTAATGTTTCTTTACTTTCCAAAAGTGCCCCTCCTCTCCCCTTATAAAAGGCCCCCACCTCTACCTCATTTCACACACCTCTCAAGCCTTTGGCTCGTCCAACCCCTGCCCATTTGCTCTCTCCACATCCCTCTCCTCATCCTAGAGGATTCCCTTTGGGCAGAATCCTTTCAAAGGAAGCCTTTAGGCTCAAACCAAAAGAAGTTACACTTTTTAAGGTATTTCATTCTCTCATGTTCATTTGTTTTATTTTGCTTCTCCGACCCCCTAAACTCTTTTTATTTACTTCTTTTGTAACAACACCAGTATCTTCAATATACTAGGATGTTGTTATAAGATATATTTGAGCTACACTCTCACACAACTACATCAAATGGTTAAAGAACATAAGGTTTCCGTGGATGGCGAAATTCTGCCTCCCGAAACGATGATTGTTCAACACTCATTTAACACCTTCAAAGGTGGCCATTATGATGTCACTATTTTTATATATGATATATAATATGTTTATGTTTTCCTTAAGCTTCTGTTTTTTCATTTTGGGCATACCTTTATGGTTTCCATTATGGGTAAAACACGATATCTTCATTTTAGGAAGTGCGGACTACCGCCCCCTCAAAGTGATGTGATTCGTTAATGCCATATGTGGGACGTGTAAAGGATGGATTTAAAGTTATTATATATGATGTAATACTGGAATTATAATATACCTATATATATCATTATCATTTATTTCAATTAAAGTATGAGATAGAAATGAAAGTAGCGTTCATGCGTACGTACGGACTACCGTCTCCATGAACGGTGCATTTCATTTCTTATCCCCAAATGTAATGTACTATTAAAAGTACATGTATATAATGGATATATATAATTAATGATATATCTAAAAGATGAATATAATTCTGGAATTAAAATATACATAAGTCTCATTTAGTTTTAATTCCATTAATATGACAAAGAAATGAAAGTAGCGTTCATGCGTACGTACGGCTTACCGTCTCCATGAATGGTGCATTTCATTTCTTACCTCTAAATGTGATGTAATATTATAAATGAATGTATGTACTGGATATATATGACATATATGATATCTACATCATGAATACCATTCTGGATATAATTAACCTTTGACCAAATTAACAACATGTAAGTGTAAGAAGCCTATTTTTGACTTAAGAACCAAATACCGACAAAATGAACATTATTAACTTAAATAATTACATGATGTTCATAACATGGTATAAAAGGAATAATGAACTTGAAAAAGGTTCTTAAGCAAGTAGAGATTAACTAAAGTTTATTATTCAGGAGTTTAAAGAACGGTCGGGTCAAGTCAGATACGAGGTATGGGAACTTCTTAACCCAATTTCCATTCTTTGGGTTAATCTCCTACTTTAAAATTATGTCATTATATTATTATGTCGTATCTTGTATTTGTACTTTATTTATGTGTACTTATAGTGAATACACATAATGTATCTATTTTATTTTAAAAATTATCTTTGTATGGGACTTCGTCTCAATCTCCTTTCGTTGAGGCATATTTTATTTTATACACAACTTTCTTTTATACGGTGTATAAACCCCTTTGACTTTTACGTTTACTCAAAAGGAATCTTTTCTATACGAAGCGTTTACTAAACGACAAAAGGGAATGTTTTTGTCGTACGTATGCGGCGACAACGACTTCTCCGCCGTCGTAACCGTTATTTGAGTTTTGGCTTCCTCTACAAGCCATACTTTTTTTTTAAAAGAAAAATAAATACCATGTTTTACTTTGGTATTGAAAATGGTTTTCATAATGTTTTTATTATATCAATGTGTTGTATTGATATCTCGTGATTGAAATGTGGAAATGTTATGTTTCCTTTATGCATGTTTTATGTGATATGATTATGTTATGGTTCTTGGGCATTATTATGAAGACGGGTGGTTCCGTGATAAACTAAGGGCGGGTGAGCCCGTTATAGCTCTCCAATGCATTGGGTAACGCGAAGGAGTGAAACGTTAAGGTTTCTCCGAAGAGATTTTAGGGAATATACTGTGATGGGTATTCCAAACGTAACCAAGAGGGTTACCCCCTACGTAAGAATGTTATGAATGCCTCAAGTTACCTTTATGTATTATGATTTATATGATTTATTCATGTTTTTATGAGGTATGTTAAAGTGCCTATGTTTTATGGGTAAAGTATGATTTCATTCTTATGTATATATGAACTCATGTTTCCTTTCCATGTTTTTTTTTATAACCCATACTGAGTTTTTATGCTCATCCCAAGTTTTTGAAATGTTTTTCACAGGTCAAGGGAAAGGTACATGATAAGATGATAGAGTCAAGGATGTGTCAAGAAATAATCCATGTTTTATTTTAAATGTGTTTCCGTTGATGGGAATGAAGAATACTATCTTTATGTAACCACTTTGTTTATATGTGGAATGTAATGCAAGTTTTATGATCTAATTCTCTAAAACTCTAAACCCGAAAAGATCCTCAACGTGTAATCTTGTAATAACTCAAGATTAAGTAAGGTTTAAGGCTGGGGCCTTATATATATAATTACTTTATATTTAGGGATTCGATTAATTATCCACATAATATCATATATTTCACTATATTAAAATTATTATACTTATAAGAAATAATATGGTGACATATTGTCAGTTACTTTTATTTTAATAATATTTATATCACCCTCACATTCAACAGTACATTAAATTAATAAATTCCATTATTTATGTTTTAAACATCTAATTTTATTCATCTACTAAAATTTTGGTTGGAGATAGTGTATTTTTATAATCCTTATGATATTTTTTGTTACTCTAATTTACTCGATTTACATTTAACCGCGTTAAATAAAAATTACCATAAATACAATTCATTATATCCAAAAATTAACACAATTTTGACCCACTAATCCAAATATTTAATCCATTTTTAAATATGTAAAACAAAAATGTTGCAGTAATTAATTTAAAATTAATCTCAGTTGACAGAATGAGAAAATAGTTTAAAAAAATAAAAATCATCAATAGATGAACATATATTTATATCAAATTTCAATGGGAAATTAATTACAATAACCAAAATTGGGTTAAATGATAAAAAAATAATCTAAATATACTTTAAAACCAATTCAAATGATAATCTAAAAATATAAATAATTTATATGAAAACATAGTATTTTTCACTATTTATTAAAATATGAATTTTATCAGAAAAATACTAAACTTTCAACCAAAGTAAAATTATGATCTCCCTATTCCAAATAAAAAGTTAATTTTTTCAAATAAAATTTATTTTTTTAAAAAATACATTTAAAATGGGTTCTCCATCGAAAGGCAGTAAACCTGTATTTTTAAGAACACCCCTCATTTTATTTGTAAAATTGTATTTCTTTTTATTTAATGTCTTAAAAACACATAAGATGAATTTTAAACATTATATAGAATTTATATTTCATTAATATAACCCTAAGAGAGCGATTTTATTATTTAATAAACAAAATTATGTATATTTAAAAAGTTTTACATAAAAAACATATCCTTTAAATTCAATTGGTTTTATTTTAATTTATAATTAATTTGATAACCAATGAATCATTAAATAAAATGTATCATCAATATTTTTATAATTTAGTTAAAACTATTTATTCCTTCCATTCTAACGATTAGACGATAACTGCCATATTAAATAATATTATTAAAATATATTATTTTTTGATATAACTCCCAATTGCATGCAGCGTAAGATTTCAGAGAGACCCATTGCTTCATATCGAGTAGGCTATTGGACATATCATCCCTATTAAGGTAACAATACTATATAATTTATAAATATAGGAAAAAATGTCTTGTTAATTAATTACCTAGGATTTTACATCCTTCCCACATTTTGTAAATTATGTCCTTGAAATTTAAATTTGGGATTCGTAACTAAGGTTTCACTTTTCAAAATTACTACATTGAAACCCCACATTGGAAAAATAGTCAATAAAACCTCTACTTTAGAATAATTAATTTGAAGTACAAAGGTCACCTGAGGTAACACATACAAGGATTCCATGTAGGAAAACATAGATATAGAATATAAAACTATCGATCATGTTCTGATGAAGAGTTATAGAAAACACTATCATAAAAAAATTACAATCACAATGCTATAAATCTGTGCTGATCTAAGGGATCAATTGAGTAATAGGAAAAGAAGGTAATATGGTAGCATTTTTGGTTTCAAAAACGCTTCCCAGGAGTTGAAGAATTCATTTACATGAATGAATAAGAATATACGTAATCATATTTACATGATATATTTCTATTTTATGAGAACAATTTCATCCTCATAATAATCCAAAAATTATGATGTTTATCCTTATTAATAACCATAATCATCAGAGATAACTCAAACCATAAAGTCTATCAATATCTAGAAATTGATGTTGAAAAGTAAAGGCATACTCCACCTTTAACAAAATCATTACAAAAACATAACCCCATAAAAAATCTTCTATAAAGGTTCTTAATAACTAATTATCAAAAAAATTAAATCCATAAAATGTATTTCCAAAACCATGAACATATGGTTATCCTTTGAAAAATACAAGGCTTTCAGGAGCATCCATCACTTCACTAGATCTCTCAACATCAACTGCAGTAGTTACAAAAGAATTTCCCAAAACATTTGGTTCCCAATCATACTAATTTCATCACTATGTAACTAACTTTATACACTCTTTTGCATAATGTCCCAACTCATTACAGCTAAATCATATTACTATAGAATCGCTATCCGTTATCTCATTATTAGACTATTCAGTACCCTTTTCCATCTAGTCACGAACCTTGTGACCAAACATTCCACATTCGAAACACTTTCCAGATCCTCACATACATTCCCCAAAATGTATTTTACCACAATTGGAACAAGTTTTTGGAATACCTCTAGAATTATTAGTTGTTTACTTCTCCATTTTCTATCACCTTGAACATTTCTTACTCTTATCATCTCGTGGAACATTAGTAAAGGAAAACTCCATTACAAATTTCTCATCAAAACGAACCACTTTTTTTATAACTTTTAAATTATCGCTAGGCTAGAGCTCTTCATAAACCTGGTTTCTATCCTAATTAAAATCTATTAATTTTATTTTCAGTGTCTAAAATAATATCTGGAACATTCCGGGCCAATATATTGAAGTTATCTTCATATGCGACCACAGAATTGGAAACTTTTTTCTTTAAATCCAAGAATTGTTTCTCCATCCTATGCCGAAAAACCTCTGGGAAATATATCTCAAGAAAAATTGCCTTTAATTATTACCATTCCATGGAAAAATGATCTTTTTTCTCTCTAGTATTATTTACTAATGACCACCATCGATCAACTTCTATTTCAAAATTATAGATGGAAAGACTAACCTTTTGACATTCTGAACATCCCATGACTTTAAATATCTTCTCCAGGGAATTGGTCCATCCTTTAGCTTCCAGATGGTCAGATTATCCATTGAATTATTGGGGATATCACCTCATAAAATGTTTCAATACTAACATATTCTTTTGTGGAAGATCTTGATGATCCCGTTCATGTATTATACCACTATTTATAACTTGTGTCAACTGATCCATCACAACAATAAACTATTCAGATTCAATTATAACCACAACATGATGTTGATTTGAGAGGTTGTTTTCCTCTTGATGACTTCCCATAATAAACATTCATATTTCCTATATGGAAAACCATTCTAAACATACATAGTTCAGATGAAGCAACAGGTTAATCTTAAAATTCTACATCATTTCAACCTAACCATAAAGTCAAATTTTTTAAGTGAATTAATTAACACCATACTAACCTATAATGTTTTATAAACCATCATTTAATACTAACTATAAGGAACTGAGCTAAAACATTACATAATCTTGAGTTATGTTATGAATTTTACTTTATTACACATTGAGGATCTTTTCATGTTTAGAGATTTAGCGAATTAGGCCATAACTATTACATAAAAAAACTATAGAAATACAATGTGGAAACTTCCAACAATATCTATTTCTTCCATAACCCAAAATCTTTTAAAAAGAAATATGGTTTCATTTTGTGCTTAGTCAAAATAAAATTTCATTAATAACATCCTTGACTCTACACTCCCTTAAATCATTTGAAAAACATTTAAAAAAATGGGATGAGAACAAAAATCTCAGTAAGGGACATGAAAACAAGAAAACCAACAATCTAGTTAAGTCATGGATGCCCAATTAATGTGGTTTGAGTGAACGAAACAATTGTTTTTAAGATGAATAACACTCTACTTTTTTCTCAAATAAAAACATCAAAACCCATCGCAACCAATTAAAAACTCATTTAGGTGACTTAGAGAATCATATACATAAAACCCTTTCAAACCCCTTTAAATTGGAATGACCATATGGTTGAATTCTAAATTTCAGATCTATAATGGGATAAACCTTTGTATAATCTATATATAGCTCACACATTAGCTATAATGGGGCTCATACATTCATATAAGCTTTAACGTGCCCACCCGTGAGCTATAATGGGGCTCAACCCTTCGTATAAGCTGTGTTGGGCTCACCTGTGAGCTATAAAGGGGCTCAATCCTTCGTATAAGGTTTATCAGGCTCACCCATTTCATATAATTCTCAAGTACAATATCATAAAAAAATATTCATTACCCAACCCTTTCTTATAAAATCTTCTAATCCAATATGATTAAAATTACCTTATAAAAATACCACATGCATTTAAGAACCTATTTTCAATACCAAGATACCCAAATAATGGAATACATTATTTATTTTCCTTTTAAAATAAATTGAGGATTATAAAGGAATCTAAATATAAAATAATAGTTATGGAGGTGGAGAAGTCATTGTCTTTGTTTCTGTGAAAAAACAGAACTTTTTCATTTTTTAAAGAAAGAAAAACACTTTGCATAAAAAGACACATTTTAGAGATTTTGAATGACATTCAAGATAAACATAAAATATCCTATATAATCCTTTTATATCCATATAAATAAATATATAAATTAATATCATGAAGAAAAATATTTCATAATTAAATCTCTAAATGTTCAAGGTTTCCCATTCCACGTTAAACATTTAAATCTCAATCCCCATGAATTAATACTTTTACCAAAAATAATAAATAACATTAGTAGAGATAAAATATGGATATAAAATGTCACAGTGGATTTATATACACCTTATAAAAGTATAATGGTGCATATTATCAATAAAATACTCAATTAAAAGCGATTGAGAATAAATCCCTTACCTTGAGCCCAACTTGTATTGTAATATCCTTATATTCCTCTTCTTCAGTTGATCACCTTTGAAGAATACCTTAACACCTCTAAGGAGGGTTTCTTACCAAAAATGAGGCCTTAAGAATGTGGGGAGGGATTCTAGGAAGGGGTTTGTGTAGACACGGAGAAATCTAAATGGTTTTAAAATTGTCAGTATTAGTGAAGAGTTGGTAACGTTTTATCGGAGAGGGAGGGGAACCCTTGGAAACTCATAAAATATTTAATTAATATAAATTATTATTTTTAATCTCAAATTAATTAAAATTGAGTTATGTCAAAGATAATTTGAGGATGGTTTTAAATCCTCTCATCCAATAATTTTTAGACATGTATTGACATTATTTTAAAACTTATCTTTTCATTTTACCCTTAATTAATCTATTTTAATTTTAATTCTGGTATCAACATTTTCAATATTAAGAGGCTATAAATTTTACTTATATTGTGTACATTTACAATAACAGGACACATAATGAACCTGTCAACCTAATAATTTCTATTTGGTAATATAAAAAGGTTTTTATGATTTTTAAATATTTTAATAAGAAAATGTTTTTAAAAATATCCATAGTGTCAATATTTACACCATTAATTTCATTGAAATTAAATATAATCCAAACAGAGAGTTAACTTCTAAAACAACTATTTTATAGACTTATAATATATCATATGAACCTAGAAAATTAGTTCTGTACCCTAAATAATTAAAATTATATTGATTATAATATTGTTCATATCAATTATTTAATATATATGTTAATAAAATAATCATTGTATCACTATTGTGTCAGTATTTATGGTAATTATTTAATATCTAAAAATTATAAATAAATTACCACCATGTAGATAATTTCATTAGTATTTTAGATACTATTCAATATCGATGTTATATAATATCTATCAATATGTTAAACTTATTATAATTATATAAAATAAGGGGGTGATAAATTGTCACTTTAATTTGTTTTAATAACATTTATATCACTTTTAGGGAAAAAATTCGATTAAATGAATCAATTCCATTCCTTGGGTGTTACGGGTCTACTTTTATTCATCCAATAGAATTTTTGAAGGTATTAGTGTAATTTTATTATCGTTATCATATGTTTTGTTACCCTAATTACCAGATTTACCATTAGCCATGTTAAATAAAAATTGTTGTAGTTACTATTCATAAAATACAAAAAAAGTAAACTATTAACATAATTTATACCCACTAATTCTAAATATGGAATAAATTTTTTAAAATTTAAAACACCAAAGTGTCAGTAATTAATTTAAATGTAATCAACGTTTACAAAACCATAAAACGAGTTTAAAAAAAATAAAAAATATTAATAGATTGACATGTGTTCATATCCAATTTCACTTTGAAATTAATTCCAATGAACAAAATCGGATTAAATGATAAAAAATAATCTGAATATACTTTAAAAGAAATTCAAATGATAATATTATGTTAAAAATAAATTAGGCGAGAAAATAATTTCGAATTAAAATGCAGCATTTTCACTATTCATTTAAATTTAAATTTTATCAGAAAAAAAACCAAAATTAAAAAAAAAAGAAAATTATGACCTAACGATTTCCAATAAGAAGTATATTTTTTTAAATAAGACTTATTAAAGTTTCAAAAACTGTATTTAAAATGATCTCTCCATTAAAATACAGTGAAAGTGTATTTTTAGAGAAACACTCATTTTATCCGTAAAATTGTATTTTTTCTTATATAATTTCTATTAACTAAATAGAATGAATTTAACACTTTTATTGAATTTATATTTCATTAATATAATTAGAAAATGGTGATTTGATTTTTTAATATGCCCAATTATTCACATTTAAATAGTTTTACATACAAACATATCCTTTATATTAAATTGGTTTTTATTTTAATTTCTAATTAATTTTCAAACCAATAAATCATTATATAATCATGTTTTAACAATATTTTTATAATTCATTTAAAACTACTTATTTCTTCCATTCTAATGGTTAGGCGATAACAACCACATTAAATAATAATATTATAACATTTTATTTTTTAGTATAACCCAGTATCTCGTGTGACATAAGATTTCAGAGAATATTATTATTGCATGTTGAGTACGCTATTGGAAATTCATCCCCATTAATGTAAAATTTCTTTATAAACAAAAAATATGCTAAAAAATATTACATTATAATATCCTAGGATGTTACAATATATCAGATTAAGGAAGCCATAATTGTTAGAATAACCTCTCTAGTATTCATATACAAGCATGAATCATGTCATGAGAACATCATCAAGAGAGGGGATGATAACCGTAGACACATGCATGACCATAAGAGGCATAATTACCCAAATCCTTAATCAAAATTATAACAGAGTTCATGATGATCAACAATAACTATCCCACATAAGAATCTCATCCCCATACCTATAAGTATAACATAGTCTTAAGTTCATCCTAATTCCATCGAAGATAAAAAATAATAGAGAATTTCATCCCAAGTATAACATGAGTGGGAAAAAATCATGTCCCATGTACATCTACATTTTTATGGTATTCTCATCCCCTAGGAAGTATCATGTCAATTTATGATTACCCATATTAAAAGGAATTAAAAAATAACTATGAATTTTATCCGAATTATAAAATGAGTGAAATTGAATACTTTCCAATATACATCCAAAATCATATGGGAATCATTTACAATTCCATTATATCATGTCAACATGGTAGTACATTCCACTTCTAAGGAAAATTGAAAATAATTTTGAATTATGTCATGGGTATCATGTCCCCTTCTTTGGAAGTAACACATCGTGGTCAGTACATTCAACGTCTGTGGGAAATAAATAATACTGGAGAATTCCATTTCTTTACCATCATCATTAAGAAATTTTTCAAAATATGTTATATGAACTTTTGGGAATCATGGGTCAATACTAGAACATAACATCATATTTTATGAGCTCACAAAAAAATGGGAATAACATCCCTAAATTTCATGACTTAATGATATTAATGTAATGGGGAATTTCATTCCATTCCATTGGCATATAAAATAATGGGTATAACATAAATGTCAAAATAATGATATGTTATGTTGCCAATGCATCCCATACCACCTGGGAAATATCACATCGAGCATGTTATCTCATGTATTTTTATCACCAACACATTTAGGAATGTTGTCCTAGGACATAGGCCATGATAGAGTTACAATGTAGGTTTCCTTTTAGGAGTAAAAATATATTAATCAAGTGGAAACATGTACAATACATATAAATAACATTAAAACTATGAATAAAATACCAAAAAATAAAAAAAAAACACAGTGTATGATAATAAACATCATAGAAAATGATAAACAAATAATGCATAAAATGGTTGCTATTATATATAATACTTTAAAAGTATATTATATATGTGTCCTCGAATTCTTAACCCATATTTAAATCCAAAAACACAGTATAACCATCAAAAATATTGTAATTAATATGTGGAAGGAACAATCGTCCCTCTGTCAATCATGTAAGCCTGAATGTTCACAAGGAAACACTACGTTCTATTCAATTAAAGCCTCAGATAAAATTCACAAAATAGACATGTGTCATAGTCAATGAAGGAAAAGAGACCCTCTTCTATATCATATATGTTATTTTATACTAAGAATAAATCCTTGTTGGATCAGTAGAATATAATTACCATTACATTAATTTATACCCATGGACCCTAATAGTCATGAAATCACTCTACATCCCATGAAATTACATAATAGAGCCCTAATTGTATATAATCTCTCTCATGCAGTGAATGGAACATATCATGTTTTTTTGACACAGACCACCCTTGATTCAAGATATATAATTTATATATTAAATAAAAAGTCTCCTAAAAAGGTTATGTACATCACAACATAAATTGAGTGTAACATAATTTGGCACTGAGTATAATGTCTCCTACACTTTAATTAAAGTATGTATCTAGAAGTGGTAAAGAGATCATGGAATATTACTAAGAGGGTACATCATGAACCTAAAAGTAGTTTCCCAACTCATATAGATCAATTAAAAATTATTAATTTATTTTTATTTCAAACACACATTGGCGAAAAAGATTTATACCACATGTCATAAGAATAAATTCATAAATTTGGAATACTTATGAACCACCAACATTAATTAACTAGATGTAAACTCATTGAATGAAACTGAATGAATTGGTCTCAATTGATATGAACAACATAACTTGAAAAAACATTGAATTTTGGTATAACCAAAATGGAGACACTAAAATAAAATTTCAAATTACAAATAGAAGGAAGAGGAATAATCTACTTAGTTGAGGCAACCTCCAACTATATATGATTTTTTGATCCACAATAGGGTAATGAAAATAAAAAATTTGAATAAAGGACATGATGGAGGAAGGAATAATTGTCATTTTCTTCTAGTGAAAATAAGGGAATTCCCATTTAATATGATTTTATTATTAAAAAATAAATAAATTAATTAAAAAACTTCACATAACAAGTGTTTTAGTGTAATAAATATGGTAATAGTTCAATTCCACCACTATCATCACCTTTTATCATATCCCTTCATTCCTTGGAAAAATACCCAACACCCATATAATACGAAAACATATTTTATAGGAATTTAAAGTGTTGCCTTCCCACTTCTCGGAATAGTCCCCAAAAACACAATTCAATGTCACATGATTCCCCCACCTTAAAAATAGATATTTCCCCTAGATGTCATTCATAGAAAACCACTTTCCTAAGGCCCACCATAACCCCACATGAGATAACTTTCATTTTATATATAAAGGGGACATGATGCAACCAATTCCCATAAAGAGAAAATTGATTATACAGGAAAAAAACTAAATATTACAAAGTCATGCATAAGATTATTAGATACCCTCATTCACAATAAAATACACTAGGTTTGGTGTAATCCTCACTATACTATGAAAATTATAATCTCATTCAACACCTCAACATAGAGAAAACATCCTTCGCAATAGCGTGATACAAAATCCTCTCAAACAATAATTTTTCCCTAACCACATTTCAATTCCCTACACTATGGATTAGTCTTTGAAAACTCCTCCAAAAGGTAATATCACATTGAAATTCATCACAAAAACAGCCACCTAGTATAATTTAATGATCGTTAACCTAAAATAAAAATTCATCTTGACTCCTTAGACAACATTTTAAATACAAATTACTGGATTCAACTAGAACATATAATTGGTAAAATCCATCAAATGACTCGTGGTTTAAGAAAAATAAAAAAATCACATACATAAAAATATATGTGGATATAAAACAAACACACAATAACACTTCCTATCAATGAAAATTCTCTATTTATATCCCTTAGAATCAACTTTTGTTACAATCACCTAATGAATAGTATGACACCAAACAATTTGTTGTCTAGGATCAAGCTATAACCACAACTAAACCATTATAACAACAAAAAATCTTCAACGTATCACCTTATAGCCTATCATAAATTATGTTCATTTCCACAATGATTCATAAAAGATGCATAATTGATGTACAACACTCAATAGTGTGCAAAATTCACTAGATGGAACCTCACTGCATCGATCAATCCTAAAAGACATAATGAATTGAGAACTATAGAACCTTATAGTCCACCAACACCATACCAATGTACCACCAATATGAAAAATGTGGATTACCAAATTGAAAATATTACACACCAAAGGATAATTTTTAATTTCTAAACTAGACCACCACATTCAAGACATTACACCCATGAACCCATTAAACATTTGAGCATCTATTCTCAAGTCACACACTTTAGTCTCTATTAAAACATAAATCCATACCATATTCCATTGGAAACATACTCTCCTAATATTCTGATATCCACAAAAATTTCCTACTCTCTGGTAATTTTTTTTTAATTTTTTCCACTTAATCATTAAACTCTCCGACCAACCAACTCATCTATTGGGTAGCTCCATCATGATTTTTCATAAAATTTTTTCTAATAAAAATAAATTTATGTTATCAATATATTCCATGTATCGTGATTGAATAAATGTAGAATTTATTTTACTGAATCAATCAATTCTTGTAAAAGAAAATAATTATGTTTAATTTTATTGTTTCTATATTATTATTTTATTATTTATACTTTATTTATATATATTTATATTATTTTTTTATTATGTAATTTTTTGTGTTAATTATTTTCTAATGTTATTTAATTATCCATAAAATTTCACTTAGTATAATGTTATAATGTTTTCATTAAATTCATATTATATATTTAAAATCATATAAAAATTTATAAAGTTATTATGTTCTATTTTTAAAGGCATATGATGTTATTATAATATTATTATGCTAAAATAAATGTATTTTGGAGTATTATTTTTTAAAAAATATAATTTATTACAAATTCAATGTCTTATGAAAATGAATGTAATAAAATATTAATAAGTATTTTGTGGAAAATATAGTCATATAGAACACTAAAATCATTCGATATAAAATTTATGAAAACCAAAAGTCCAAAGGTTCAAGAGTTAAATTTTTCAAAAACTCAAAAATGATCCCTATTTTTTCCTTTCTTTATATTTTGATTTATTTTTTATTAATGTTACTTAATTTCCATTAATTATTGGGTTTAGAATCATGTATAAAATAATGTGATTCCAAGAAAAAAATTTATTTCATATTTATATTAAAATATAATATATTCATCTATTTTCATGCATGTTTTTAGAAAGTATTTAAAATTTAAATACTACTTAAGGAAAGTAAAATGGAATATTTATACAATATCATTAGATGGTTATTTTGGGAGATATTTTAAAATTTTTCAAAAATCATGAATTTCATTTTATAAATGTCTTAACTTTGAAGGAGTTTGTTATCCTTAAAATGATAATTATTGAAATCATTTAGTGTTTTATTATTTATAAGAATTATATAGATAATATAGGTATCCTTATTTTTATTATTTTGAATTAATCACACCATTATAGACTACTCAATATAGATTTCACATTGTTATTTAATTTTTATTGAATATACATGAAAAAATAATAAAATAGAACATAATTGAACCACTGAAAAATTGATATATGATCTTGTTCGAACAAATATCAAACTATTGATCAAATCTCATAGAAGAACTGAACATTTACTTTCACTAGTAAATTGAATATATAGATAGATCCATTCATCAAGAACTAATATTCTTTTTCTAAAACTAATCTATATCATCTTATAAAATTTTTTTTGAGTATGTACTTCGTTTTGTGTATCATTTATATATTTTATTAAACAATTCTGGTTATTTATATTCCATTCCAAAAATACTCTTTTTTTGGGTTGTGACATCGGGTCTAAAATTTAGGTGTTGATTTTACTACCTATTAAAAGGTGTGTTTTTTTGTGACATAATTATAGAAATTAAGTGTTGTAACAAGTACTACCTCCATATTATAATTCTGTTTTTATATTTTAAAATTCAGTGTTATAGAGTGTTTATTAATCCATTAGAAAGGAAATCATAAAATAAGTACTTAAAAAACCTAAACATTTTGTCTAATTACTGAATACCAATTATCTCACTGCGTAGAGATAAATGAAGAGGGGAATGGGATCCCTTTTTTATCTAACACACTAGAAAAATCATGGCATTAACATTTTTTTCACTACAACATAAACATAAATTAAGTTTAAGTTCATCTCAAATTTGAACTTCATTAATTACATAATATTTTATATTCACTAACTTTATAGAATCAATAATTTCATTATGGAATAAATAATATTATTAGATCTTGGACATCTTTATGATAGTTTGGGTACTTATTTTTATGATACAAACATTTTTATTGGAACCATACCCTTTTGAATTGTATGATTATTTATATTTTATGATAAAAATTTTCTAAAAATAAAAATATATGAAAAATAATATTAATATAGTGAGAATATTAAAAATAATAAATGGATCCCATAGAATCCACCTCACATTGATTGTACAAAATATGACTATTGGAAAACACAATTGTAATATTATGTTATAAAACCCATAATTTATCATTATAATTTTATGGTAGAGTGTTATAAATAATTATATTCTTACCCTAATTCTCTTTTAAGAACTAATGTGGAAAAATATAATTTAAATTATTAATTTTCGAATAGTATTTCATAATTTTAAAATAAATAAAAACATTCATATTTGTACTTGTAGAATTACTTATGAATTTTAATGATTTTTTGACTTAATCACTTAGGAATAGATTTCTAATAAGAAAAATACTTGTAATGATTGAAAACAATATCAAGATATCATAATGGGATATGATAGAACTGTAAACCATATGTTCCATAGGATAACAAGTGTTATAAATGGAATGAATTCCTTTTAAAAGAGAATAGAAAATAGAATGCTTTTATAAAAAATATTAAGTAATTTACCAAATAATTATCTTGAAATGAAGTTTACCATTGTGGAAAGTAATAACATCAAGGAATAAAATCATGACAAGATGATTAGTTAACTTCTTCAATATAAACTGTAACATAAAAACATAACATAAAACTATAATTCAAAAGTTAATTGTGTAACTTTAACCAAAATATTGGTTTTCCTGATTCTTAAATTTTGAAAATTTAAAAAGAAAATATGACTCAAATTTTCATTGTAGTTTAGATATGAATAATGAATAAGTGTATTAAAACTAATATAAAATGAAATATCACAAGGATAATCACCCAGGTGAAAAAAAGGTAATTTGAACATTAATTATAATACCACACATGGTACATTTTTAGAATATAGAAAAAAATTTCTTTTCAAGACAGACATCTAAATATTGAAAATTCTAAAATAGGTATAAGAAAATAAAAATTAAAGAGAAAACTTCTTTAACTAGAAGAAAGATTTATAATGAATAATTTTATTATAGTGATGAAAATAAAAATGAAAAATAATTATATAACTTGCGTTTTATTAATTTATGAATGATGTAAGAGATTTATTTATATATTATATATTTCTTGATAATGATTTTGATTTTGGAAAAAACTATATTTATGAATTAAATAATGAAATTTAAAGACTTTGAATGGATATTTTATGATTTTTTTTCTTATATAAGGAAATAAAAAGTAATAATAAGAAACATTAAATGGAAAAGAACAAACTTTTTTAAGAAAATGAAAACCATAGAAATAATAATTTTATATGTAATGATAATTTTGATAATTTATAAACATTGTATAAACGTTAATTGAAATAAATAAAAAAATAAATAGAATTTTTAATGAAAAAATATTTACAAATGTTCAATGGGGAAATAATTATGACACAATGATGACTTAAAATAAGATAAAAAATTGGTATTTCATATGATAGGAAATTAAATTAGTTTAATAAAAGTTATTATATGGAAATATCAAATTATTTTTCTTCTACTATCAGTTTATTACAATGTATAATAAAGGAACATTATGTTAATGACTGTTCATTATGATTTACATAGTTTTTTATATATAATTATATTCATATTTATATATATTTTTCTTTTAATAATTCATTTCACACTTGTTTAAAATTGATATGTGTACCTAAAAAAGTATTACTAACCCTACTAGAAATTTTTTTGTATGTATACCAAAACTGTATACTAATTAACCTTTCATGGTATATACCGTGAACTCTCAAGAACAATGTATAATATAAGGATAATGTATTATCTATACATACAACTAGTGACCCATCAAAAAAAAATTCATACCACATAATTTATGGAGGCCATGTGAAATTTGGTTACATTCCTTTATATATGTAAGATATTCCTGAAATTGGTGTCTCTTACTCTACTATTATTTCAAATATTTATATATTGATGGTTTGAAACAAAAATAATTTATCACATCTAAATTTTGTGATGATAGTATAAATAAATATAGTAATGTGATAAATGTTTTATTTTTAAAATTTATTCATTAATATTTTAATCTATATGTAAGGAAAATATCTATCCTATTGACCCTACTGAGCTAATAGTTAAATGTATTAAGTGTTAGAATATTGTTTAAACTAATTGTAATCATTGGCATGAGAGACATTATCATGTTAATTTATTCTATTTCCTAAAAATTATATGAATGAAAAATTTCTACTATTATATGACATAAAGACAAAAAAGAACTATTTTTCTGATACCTGATTTTAAGGAAATCAACCAAAACTATTATTTAGAAATATTACAAAATTGAACTCCAACTAATCTCTAAAGATAGTTCAGTTTAACTTTATTTATACTATGTTTACTAGTCTTTGAGAAAATAATTACACATTGTTATTGTATAAGATTAATATATATTCACATGGGTATACTTTCACTAACATGAGATTAAAATATTCTCAAAATTTACTATTTTTTATAATTTGGTGTATAATTTGAAAATGTTTAGGATTATTTTTATTTTTAATGGTAGAGGTGGTTAAATTTATAATGTATAATTTGGGAGTTTCTAGTAAAATAAATTTTATACAAATATTCCTTCAATATCAAGGAGTTTGCATCAAAATATTATTATTGGAAGAATGAATTGAACTCTAATTGTAATGGTAAAGAAACTATTATGTTTATAATATTTATTAAATAATTTATCAGTTTAAAATGATTTTTATTTCATATATCAAATAAAATAATTATTAGATCTATTATAAATTAAAACCCTTGTAAATTATGGAAATAAAAAACCTTAAATTGGTTATCTTAGTATTTTTCAAAAAATGTGTTTAACATAAATACTAAATATAATTTTGATAAATTTGATGATGAATGTGATGAAAGAATTTTTATAGGTTACTCAAATAATAGTAAAGTATATAGAGTTTATAATAAAATAATATTGGCTATTAGTGAATCAATTCATGTTAAATTTAAAAATGATAATGTGAGATAATATTTATATTTGTATAATATAGAGGATTAATATTGAAAATTTATTTTTTTATAAGATTAAAAATGTAATATAGTAATGGTGGGGAAGTTAGTTTTATCTTAATATGATCCATTATCTTAGAAAACTCATAATGATCCACCTTTAGAAAATGTAAGTGTGATTATTGATTCTCAAATTAAATCTTCGATATCTTTTTTTTAATTTCAAAGAAAATTCCGTTTTTGTTTCTCAATATTTACTTAATTATGTTAATGATACATTAAAATTTTCTAATTGAATTGGTTTTATAGAATTTAAAAATAAACTATTTACTATAAATAACGTTTGGAATTTATTTAATCCCCCAAAAGATAAACAAATTGTTAAAAAATGGTTTTTTTAGAAAAAAAATGTGACGAAACTAGTAAAATTATAATGAATAATGATATATTTGTAGTATTTTTTCGTAATATCCCATGTTTTATTAGACTATTACTTATCTATTTGGGAAATGAGAGGCATTAAAAGGAGGTCTAAAGGGCCTGATGGAGCTAGAGCTATAGGAGTACTGTAGGTGGTGGTTCATGATATGAACCGCATTCTCATCATGAATAGGTGATTAATGCGAAATATAGCCTATGAATTCATTAATTTTATATCATATATGTTGGAATAGTTTGTGAAACAAGTTCACATTATTAGAGTGGGATTTACAATTTCTAATTAAATAAAGGATTATGTGAGATTAATTTATGTAAAATTGGAAAAAAAATTATTTCCCATGAAATTATCATTGTGAATGTGTTACACATCATGAATGTGTTGGATTCCAGGTTATATTATAACCCTTTTGGAAACATTCTATTAATTTTTTCATACATCTTTCACTCTTATTCTGTTCAAACCCTAATTTCTCCAATGAGGTCTTATAGACATCATCTCCCTTTCTTCGAACCTTTGTTTATGGTGGATCTATTTTAAAAACTCAATGTGAGTACACCTCCCATCCTTATGGGTTTCTCTCTATTATTCTTTATAGATTTGATGTGATGGTGATTTTTTTTGGTTTATGAGTTCATCTATGTTTTAAAAAAACTTTGATTTGGTGAAGGTTTATTCATGATCTCATGGTATAATTTTGATATTTCAGAAGTTTATTCTTATCCCTTTGGATTATAAGGAGTTCAAAGAGACTATTTGAGGATAGGTTTCCTTTGATCCACGCTTTTTTGTATCAAGAGTTAGGTGTTTCACTTTTTCATCTATTTGGGATGCTTTCTATTTCTTATTCATGATAAATTAAATTTTTTTATTGAAACATTATGGGATGGGGTTTGATCCAAATGTTTTTATAGATTTGATATTATAATCATGATATTGTAAATTTTATGGGGTAAATGCCTCCATGAAAATCATGTTTGTTGGGGGTAATTTCTTGCACAATATATTTTGTGATATAGAAACCCTATTATGTAGAGTTATGATATCACCCTAAATGAGAAATTGGATAATTACATATATTTTCTAAAAAATGGTTTCTTTAGGATTATAGGTAGTCTGATAATTCCCTTAAAATATTGTATTTGAGTTGATAATATCCCCTTTATAAATCAATAAATTTTTTCGTGATGTTCTATGATGAGGGGACTTATTTTGGAGAGGTGATATGAAGTTATATTAGGTGGTTATGGAATGGGCGATGATGTGTGATATCTGACTATTCATTTATGGTGGTGAGGTGATGGTTTTTTGGACATGCTTTTCAGGTGGCAATGTGATGGTTCATTGGGTTGTGCTTTTAGGGATGTGAGGTGATAGTTTATTCTACATGATTTTGTGGCAGTGATGTGATGGTTTGTTTGGATATGATTTTGGGGTGGAGATGTGATAGTTTGTATAGTCGTGATTTTAGTGTATTGAGGTGATAGTTTATTTGGCCGTTCCTATGTGGTAGTAAGGAAATGGATAAATGGGGATGCTTATATACTTGTGATGTGTGGATGTGTTTTTTCTAGTATCCCATATGGGTTTAAATTTAATTATAATGTTAAATTAAACTTGTTTGGGGTTTGGTATGGTCAATAGGATGGAATTTTTTCAAGAGTGAATTACTAATGGGTTGTGTGGTTAAGTGTGATTGTGGAAAAAGAATAAAATGAATGAGATGTTTAATTTTAATCTTCTGGTAATTTGAATGGTGTCATGTGGACCAGTTTGTGAAATTTCATCATTTATAGAAGTTAGATAAGATGGTGATGTTATGAGTTAGTTAGGGATTTTTTATGAACCCATAAGTTGGTCTTGTGTGTGGATTATAAATATACCTTGAATATTCATTTTCATTTCATATATACACTCAACCCATGTCGAGCACTATGTTCTAATACTCACATTTATATGAGGGGTATTTTTTACAAAATTCGATAGTGAGGATGGATGGTTAGGAACCTTCTCATTATCTCTATCTCTTCTAGGTGAGGTAACACCACCACAAATACCCCTTTTATCAGTGCTAAAAACCCCTTTTATCTGTGCTAGTAAAGCGCTGTTAAGGCCGGTGAAGATAAAGGGGGGGGGGGGTCCACATTATCAGCGTTGATAACATGGTCCTTTATCAGTTCTTTCTTTTTAGCGCTGATAAAGGACCCCTTTTATCAGTGCTTTTTTAAAAGCGCTGATAAAAGTTAAAAAAAATTAAAAAAATTAAAAAAGAATTTAAAAAAATTAAAAAATTTAAAAAAATTAAAAAATATAAAAACATCCAACCAATGGGGTGGGGGGGGGGGGTTTATAGTGCTTGAGCCCCCCCATTTAACAGTGCTCCCCCCCCCTCCAGTGCCCACACACACCACCTACACACATTATCAGCGCTAGCTCCCATATTCCCCCATGCGTGCGCGCCTCTCCCTCCACCAGGTTTTGAACTCGAGAGCTCCCCCCTGCGCACCTAAGCCCTTACCACTCCTCTATTTTTATTTGTTTTCCATTTCATGATATATATATAGTTATATTTATTCTTATAGTAATATATATTTATATTAATATATATATAGTTATATTAATATATATCTCAATTTCTATAGATATATTTAGTTATATTTATTCGTATTGTAATATATATCTATATTAATATATAAATATAGTTATATTAATATATATATTTATAGTGATATTAATATATATATTTATAGTGACATTAATATATATATTACTGTAATATAAATATTTATATATATGTAGTTATATTAATATATATATAGTTAGATTAATATATATATATATAGTTATATTAAATTATAGGTATATAAGTATTCATATATTTGAATTTTAAATAAAATGGATATTATTTATTATTTAGATAAATCTAATATATTTTATATGTAAATATATTTTATTATTTATATTTATAATTAAATTTTTATGTGTGAATATATAAAAAATATGCATATTCAGTTATATATTTGATTATGAATAGAATTTCATTATAAAAAATGATAAAATTTCAAAAACATAATATCAATATGAATGTAAAACCTTGGAATAAATTCAGTCCCCACAAAAAGCCAACAACACCCCCTTAAATGAGGCTGAAAATCCACAAAATTAAAAAAAAATTGTGGAAACTCGACTAAAAACTCAGTTTTAGAGGCCTTTGGGGCCTATTTTGGCCTCGAAAAAACCCTAACTAGGGTCCCCCGAGTAATAGCGACGTAGATCTCATTGTAGGCTTCGATTTCATATGTGGTAGAGATCAAACGGATACCCATATCAAAATTTATGGCTGTTTGAAATTCGAGTTGCGTTTTCAACATATTTTGGATTTTTTTTTTAATTTTTTTTAATTTATTTAGTCAGCAAATTGTTATTAAATGACTATTACACCCTAATAATTACAAAATTATTAATTAAAAAAATTTTAAATTTTTTTATAAGCCATTTTCACTAAATATCTTATAAATTAAGTGTAACTGTATATTTATACTTATCTAAAAAATATTTACAATTATATTTAAAAAATATATATATATTTATATCAATATAACTATATCAATATATTTAAATATTAATATATTTTTTAATGATTTTTTTTGGAAGTAGACCCTTTATCAGCACTCTTTTCAAAAGTGCTGATAAAGACCCCCTTTATTAGTGCTAACAAAAAAGCGCTGGTAAAGGGGGGTACCTTTAACAGTGCTAAAAAAAGCACTATTAATGGGGGTTACCTTTAACAGTGCTAAAAAAGCACTGATAAAAGGGTTCTTTTATCAGCGTTTTTTTAGTGCTGATAATGGTGCCCCCTTTATCAGCACTTTTTCGTTAGTGATGATAAAAGTGTGGTGTGGGCCTTGCCACATTTTGTGGTAGTGTTGTACAAATAAACTCAAGAGTGATATCACTTTTTAGAAAATGATCTCTCTGAAAGTGATGACTTATATCAAAATGATTTTTCCTAGAATGTGAAAATAGAATCTTAGAAATATTTATAGAACTTGTGTAATCACCGTTTGTGGGAAAAACCCATAATTGATATTCCTAGTCCAGTAAAGTTTGTTTCATCCTAAAATTTTATTCACAACAACTTCCATTAGCTATGTATTCAACTTTTTTATTAAACAATGTTACAAAAACTTGTTTCTAACTACACCAAGAAAATAGATACTGTCTTAAAAAGTAAAATGTTCTAGTGTTTATTTTTCTATATAACTTACATACCCCAAAATAATTATCAGAATAACTAACATGGTCAAATGCTTTTCATCCAGGGTAAAACAATCCAAAAATGGTAGTATATTTGAGGTATTTGAAAAAAAAATTGACATAAAACAAGTGTGAATATTTTGGAGTAGCATGAATGAGATCACACATAATCACACTAAACATTATATCAGGTCAGGTAGAATCGCAGTAGAGACGACTTCCAATCATACCTATGTAACTTGTTTGATCAACTGGTTTCTCTGTTTCAACAAGAACCAATTTACAGGTGGTAATCATAGGAGTGTCACCAATCTTAGTGTTATCCAAGTTAAAAAAATTAGAAGTTTTTTTATATGTAATTTGATTTAAAATAATTTATTCTCTATTTTGAATGATCTGATGTCTAAGAAAGAAGTTTAGTTCAAACATTGAACCCATTTCAAATACATTTTTCATCATTTTATAAAAATCAGTACATAGAAAATTTCTTGAAGATCCAAAAATAATATCATCCACAATGATTTTTAATACTAAAAAATATTTGGAAATTTACTTTATAAAAAGGGTGGGATCCTATATACCATTTGAAAAAACTTTTGAAATATTTTTTTTCGATAATACCTTACCAAGATCTTGGAGCCTGTTTCAACCCATATAAAGCTTGAGTTAATTGAGAACATTATTTGGGAAATGAGGATTTCAAAAACTAGGGGATTGTTCTTTGAAAACAACTTCAACTATACGACCATTCAACAATGCACTCTTGAAATCCATTTGATAAATCATGAAATCTAAAAGTGATGCATAGGCCCGAGGGATTCTAATGGATTCAAGTATGCTGACTAGTGAAAAGGTTTCATCCTATTTTATTCCTTCTTCTTGAATATAACCCTGTGCAATAAGTATTCCCTTATTTGATACTATGGTTTCCCACTCATCAACCATGTTTCTAAATACCCTTTTATTGAGAATAGTTAAGGTGTCATTGGTTCTATCTATAAGTACCCACATATTGTTTCTTTCAAACTGATTTAATTTTTCTTGCATTACTGTCACAAAAAAATTCATCATTACCTGCTTCAAATGATGTTCTTAGGTTCTAGTGGAGACATGAATGCTGGATTTTCACCATGATTTCTAGGAGAATATCTAGTGTGTGTAACTTTATAAGGGTCTCTAAAAATATCACCTAAGGGGTGATAACTAAGGATTATAACATCAATATAAAAACTATTGATGGTAACTTCAGATTGGTCTACAGGTTCATGTTCAATAAGTTCTGAAAATTCTTCATAAAAGATCATTTTTTGACTATTTAACATCAGAATTTTAAGGGTTATAATTTATGTATATAGAATAAAAATCACCATCAAGGTTTTATATTAAAGTTTTAGGTACATGTGGATCTATTTCATAAAATTTGACATGGACAAAATGTAACACCCCAAGCTTCCATGGTACGATTCTCATTGAATAATACAGTAGCGTGTGTTGTACGAAACTTCGAGATTCTAACACACTGCAACCAATCAAAGTAGCCGTTATGAATAGTAAACCCACTTTTTGAAATTTTATAAATTTTATCTCTCAAAATTTACTTCATTTTTGGATTTGGAATATCTAAATTAGGCTAGGGTGAAATTTTGGTACTTTTCGGATAACTTTTATATTTTGATGAATAGTGAAAATTACTAAATTTTAATTAAAAAAAACTTTTTTAATCAAAATAATTAATAGTGATAAATTATGAATTTGAGTGGTTTTAAAGTATATTTGGAATAATTTTTTACCATATAATAGAATTTTGGTCATTGGACATAATTTCATAATTAAACCGGACATAAACAAGTGTCAATCTTTTGATAGTTATTATCTCTTAAAAACACGCTTTTTGTTTTAACAACAGGAATTAATTTTGAATTAATTTCTGCCACTTCTATGTTTTGAATTTGTAAAAATGGATTCCATATTTGGAATCATGATTTCCAAATTGTGTAAATATGTAACTTTTATTTTTAGAAAATTTGAATAATTATTCCGGTAAATATTTTATTTACCAAGGTTAAAGGGTATATCCGGTGAATAAGGGTAAAAAATAATATAATAATAATAATATAATACCCTAAAACGTGTCCTAACCTTATTGGTTGATACATGTCAGACCATGGGAATATTGTGGTCGATTTTGGGACCCCATGGATCCACTTGACAGTGATAAGGACACTTTATATTAATTAAGTTAAAATAAATACAAAAATGACATAAGCATATATCTTTTAGAAAAATAATTTTTACATAGGGTTATATATGTTGTATTTTCGACTATAAATATTCATTACAAGTATAAAATAATTTTATAGATAATGGAATTTTATTTATAATTTTTAGACATTTAACAATAAATTTATTTATGACACAATAATGATGTAGTATTTTCCTTATTAATGAAAGAATCAAATAATTGGTATTATAAATGTTAAAATAAATATAATTTAAATGTTTTGATGACATAAATGAATTTTATTTGTTAATATGACATGATATTATTTCTTAAATGAATTTTTTTCGAATTAATAAAGTTTTAATGACTTTAACAAAAATCAATTATTGAATAGTGTCAAAATTGACATAAATGAGTTTTTAAAACAAATATTATATAATTAATTGATATTATATTCCTAAAAATCTAAGGATTGGAGAAAAGACTTGTATAATGATATTTGTATCATTAATGGTCGCCTTGGGTGTCTCTTGGGTGTATATAGTAGGTTTATTGACTATATATTATAAAAATACAAAAAGACATGGTAAAGGTCAAATTAATTAACTAAGAGTTCAAAATAAACGATATGGTTACTATAATGACACAAACCTGTCTAAAATCTATTTGTTGAAAGGATTTATACCCATCCACACCTTATACTTATCGTAATCAAATTTGGAGCCATTAGAAACCAAAATTTAATTTATTATAAAATAATAATTCTAGATTTTCTTAAGGTGCCCCTCACTCCTCTTATAAAAGGACACCACTTCTAACCAATTATTCACACCTTAAAAGCCTTTTGGTTCAGCCAAACCCTAAACAAATATCCTAAAACTTACCTCACTTCATCTTAGAGGCCTTAGTTTGATCAGAAAGCTTACCTAAGAATCCCTTTTGATCAAATCAAAAGGAAGAACCCGAAGAAGAGGTAATGTTTTCCCCACCCTCTTTCAAGTTCCTTTCTTCTGCATCTTCTTCATTCTTTGTTATTACCATTCTAAAATAATAACTCCAGTATCTTATATATACTATGATGTTATTATTAATATGGTACAACCATATCCAGTATTCTATCCATCCTTTGAATGACATGTCATCATACGTGCGTACGTACAACTTACCGTCTCCACGTCGTGGTGTTATTGTTATTCAAAAAATTATTATTTGGATGGGTATAATAATGATGTGAAATATAAAATGATAATTATCCTTTATATATGATATAATATACAATTATATATTATTTTAATATCAAAATAATGATATTGTCGCTCGTGTGTATGTACGCACTACCGTCTCCACGAACGTGATGAGATTCATTCCCCATCGTATCCTTTCAAGAATAATTCTCATTTTATGATTAAAATTAACTTTTATGAACTTTATATTATTCTGTATATGAATAAGATACAACCTATCCATAAAAAATATGACTTATGTAACAAAATATATAAAATAAAACGAGTAAGTTAACAGCTGAAACGACGACAATACTAAAATATTGTTAACACAGCATTATTAGAAGATCATATATGATATAATAATTATGTATATAGTTCATGTATAATTTAATTACAATTTTTTAACTATTATATAGGATTTTAACATACCATCGAATATGGAAATGTACAAGGTAATGGTTTATGTCACAATCTCTTGATTATCTGAGATTGTTTATACATAATTATCTACTGGGACCTCTTTATCATCCACATCCATGTTTCATAAAAATGTATTTCAAATCATTCTTAATATTTTATAGACTAAGGGTTAAGGTAATTTATACCCTTGTTGAATTTTTATACAAATTTTATAAAGGAATCTTTCTTTCGTTTTCCAAACAAGGTCCTTTTTAACATTTTTGACAGAATTTAGGTAAGAATGTCTTTTTTAACTTATACGGCGGGTGCACCTATTTTACACTGTTATAAAGTAGTTGAATCTTCCCTTACAATGTTATAAGAATATTTTCATTGGAAATGTTTTCTTTTATAATTATGTGACTTTTAAATGATTTCAAAAAAAGATATTTCTCTCAAATAAGTTTTGATTTCATCTATGTCAACATCCTTTGATGGATTTTAATCTTATTTAAAGTTTATTTATTATGATACAAAACTTACATATTGTATTTAAGGTTTTGTGATATGTTTGAATATGGATGTGTTATTTTTATACCATTCATGGTTTATGGAGAATGTATTGACATTTCGTATGCTAGTTTTAATACGAATGTTTATGTTATGTTTAAACCTGTTCATATGAGGAATGCATTGGACTTAATATGTGACGGGTGGAGCCCGATATAGCTCCTCAATGCATCAATAGGTATCATGAGACAAAATAGTGTCTTGGCACAAGTCCTTGACAAAATCTTATATTTAGTCTTCGCACAAGGCCTTGACTATGTGGTTATGATAGTCTGAAATTATGCATTCCATCATTATGAAAGGGGATATTGATATTTAATGTGATTATTCAACTAGTATAATATCCATGTGAATAAGTAAATGGAATTATTTCATTTTATATTTTCTATATTAGGCTGAAGCTCATGTTTAAAAGGCTTTTGTTTTAGTTATACATTTCCTTAAATGTTATTCTTATTTATGAAAGTTTCTGCTATATTGTTATCTTTGCTGAGCATCTGAGATAACCCCTTTCAATGTTTTACTTCTCCTGGGAAATGAAGAAGTAATTTATGAATGAACTACATGGATAGAATGAGGGGATATGAAGACAAGATGTTTTTGTAGTAGTTTTCACTTTATGATATAATTTAATCATTATGAATATATCTAGTTATTCCAAGGCTACTAAACTAATCGGTATTTTGAGAATTGAACTTTTGTGATCATGACAATGATATTTAATAATGCACCGAATATGGGTAACTGGGGTCAGGGAGTTACAGTTGGTATCAGAGGAAGTTTAGTAAAAACCTTGGAAGCTAGATTTAGATAATCTCTGATTAGAGCACCTAGCCCTTAGATAAACTTTGAGGATTAGTATAGAATAACTTCCTAGAATTTTGGTATTGTAGAGATTTTGTGAGTATTCCGAGAAATACATCCCTATCTAGATACGAGTAGGTAGAGGCGGCTCTGGCACAGATGTACCTAAGGGTAAATCCCAAAAACACCGCTTTGAGCTAGAATCGAATGGGAACTGGTGCACGACAACAGGCCTTGCTGCACTCATGGTTACGACACTCCCAGGGGATATGCTTAGGGTAATTCAAATTTTATTTAAAAAACCATATGAAGGGTTTATGAGTATATACTTCCTTAAAGAATATTTTTTAATGATTATGGATTATATTTATAAATAGTTCAATTTATGTTAAGTGTTTTAGAAGTATAGAATTATGTATTTTGATTCATAAACTGATCTAGTTTATGCCATTGTTTAGAAATGGAACCTAGTGGAAGAAATAAAAACCATATAAATGCATGAACTCCATGTAGAGATTTCCCTCATACTCAAGATAATTATAGTAGAGTTGGTGAGGCAACTGGTGCTGATCAGCTTATCACCATACTGTGATAACTCACTCAGGTTATGAATAATAACCTTACCCGTATGGAGCACACTGATCCGCAGCGTGGAGGATCAATGTTAGATCACTTCATGAGGAAACAACCACCAACATTAAATGTGAGTACAAATCCATTGGTAGGTGAGAAATGGATAAGTTCGCTAGAGAAAATATTTCAGGCTTTGG
The DNA here is from genome assembly GCA_963277665.1 of Viscum album. Classification (NCBI taxonomy): domain Eukaryota; kingdom Viridiplantae; phylum Streptophyta; class Magnoliopsida; order Santalales; family Viscaceae; genus Viscum; species Viscum album. The sequence continues at coordinate 1,701,478,778 of OY728143.1, read as the reverse complement.
GGAGTAGTGAAAGGGAAAAAGTTATCATGGCAGTTTACGGCCTCACTGGAGATGCGGATCAATGGTGGTCATTGATTCAAAACACGAAAGAAGATGATGAAGTATCAAATAGGGAATGGAGGGGGTTCAAAGATCTGTTTTTAGAAAAATACTTTCATCATGACCATCGAGCAGATATGGAAAGGCAATTTCTGAGTCTGATACAAAAAGGAGGATGAGAAGGTCTCAAAGTATGAAGCCAAAATTACAAGGTTAGCGAGGTATGCAGTAGATTATATACATATCCAAATAAGTAAGATTAGTCATTTCTTTGATGGGTTAAAACCATTTCTCTATCGAGCATTAGTCTCACAAACCTTCTCGTTGTACAAATATATTTTATCATGCGCTATCAAGATAGAAAAGAAATTCTTTAAGACCTACGAATTTAAAGAAAATCAAGAGAAGAAGAGATCTTCTGATCAATCTAGGAATGGAAATAAAGGGAATAAGGGAAAATTTAAATATCTATCCTGTAGTAAATGTGGGAAGAAACACCCTGGTACTTTCTTGAAAGGAATGGGAGTCTGTTACAAATGTGGTGAAAAAGGCTACCATGCTCGTGATTGCAAGGGGAAGAAAGATGCTACCAATTTTCAATGCTACAACAGCAGGGATATTTTACATTATGCAAATGAATGTCCTAAGCATCAGGGGAACTTACGTTAGAAAAGGCCAAGGGATCAAGGCCAAGCTTATGCTATCACTACTGCTGAGGTAGAAGCAACGAAAGACATGGTGACAGGTGATTTAATGGTTTCCTCAAGTTTATCCAATGCATTATTTGATTCTGGATCATCGCATTGTTTCATATCTTCCCAGTTTTCTAAGAAAATTAGATATTTCCAATTTGATATAACAAGGGATTTGTCAGTTAAAACTCCTAAGGGAATTATTATTGCAACATTTTTTTTGAATCAGTCCCCATTAGAGAGCACAAATGTTCTTTATCTGCAGATCTCATCATCATACCTATGATTGAATTTGATACAATCCTCAGTATGAATAGGATTTCGGACCATGATGCAAAAATTTATTATAAGAATAAGGAGGTTACTATTTTCTATGATGATGATAAGGAACACCTTATCTTTAGAGCTGAATAATAACCACCTAATTCTTACCTAGATCCAACCCCAGTAGCTCAATTAAATTCAATTATTAGGGAGGAAGAGAATGAAATGACTATGGGTGAGAAAAGGAATGTTGAAATAGAGGATGTACCTATTGTGAAGGAATATGTAGATGTGTTTCCAGATGATTTACTTGGACATCCTCCATAATGAGAAGTTGAGTTTTACATTGATTTAATTTCTGGTTCAAGGCCTATATCAAATACCCCTTATATAATGGCCATTGTGGAATTAGTTGAACTAAAGAAACAACTAGAGGAATTGAGTAATAAAGGATTTATTCGCCCTAGTGTTTCTCCATGAGGAGCCCATGTTCTTTTTGTTAAAAAGAAAGATGGATCTATGAGGTTATGTATCGACTACAGGGAAATCAATGCTATAATAATAAAGAACAAGTATCCCCTACCTCTCATTGATGATTTATTTGACCAACTGAATGGAGCTCAATACTTTTCAAAGATTGACCTTCGATCTGAATATCATCAGTTGTGTGTGAAGAAGGAAGACATTCTGAAGACAAAATTTCGAACCAGGTATGGGCATTACAAGTTTACAGTAATGCCTTTTGGATTGATGAATGCACCCTCTGTATTCATGGATCTAATGAATAGAGATTTCAAAGAATATCTCAATGAATTTGTGGTGGAATTTATTTATGATATCTTGGTATACTCCAAAAGCTACAAAGATCATGAAAATTACTTGCGCATTATCCTAAAGACTCTTAGAAGACATGAACAATATGTGAAGTTTAGTAAGTGTGAATTTTGGTTTCAGGAGATCTTTTTTCTTGGCCATATTGTCTCTAAGGATGGAATCTCTATTGATCCTTCTAAGACCAAGACAATCCAAGAATGGCCAGTACCAACAAGTAATACTAATGTATGCAGCTTTATTGGTTTAGCAGGTTATTATCGACATTTCATCCAGAATTTTTCCCGGTTGGATAACCCATTAACAAAGATCACACGTAAAGGGGTTAAATTTGTTTGCAAAAAAGAGTGTGAAGAATGTTTTGAAGAATTGAAGAGAGGATTAGTCAATGCTCCTATATTGACTCTACCATCAGGGAATGATGGGTTCATTATTTATAGTGATGCATCGAAGAAAGGACTTGGTTGTGTCCTTATACAGAATGATAGGGTTATTTCCTATGAATCCAGACAGTTGAAAATTCATGATCAAAACTATCCTACTCATGATCTCAAGTTAGCAGTTGTGATATTTTCTTTGAAGATATAGATACACTACCTCTATGGTGAAAATTGTGAGATTTATACTGATCATAAGAGTTTGATGTATATTTTCTCACAAAAAAAAACTCAACATGAGGAAAATGAGATGTCTTAAATTACTCATGGATTATGATTGCACAATACACTAACACCTGGGGAAGGCAAACAAGGTGGAAGATGCTTTGAGCATAAAAGATCATGGAATTTTGAACAATATGAGAATTGAAAGGGATCCAATTTTCATGGATCTAGTGAAGATGGACATGGGAATAACTATTGAAGGTGAAACATCAATGCTTTTTCAAATGGTTTCCAAACCATCTTTACTAGAAAGGATTAAGAGTTCTCTGACCGATGATGAAGAATTTCAAGAGAATATTAAATCTGTGAATGATGGGAGATTGAGAGACATTGTGTTTGAAGATGGAATTTTGAAATTTGGAAAAAGGCTTTGTGTTCCCAATATACCTGATCTAAAAAGGGAATTGATGGACAATGCTCATAGTTCCAATTTCTCTATAAACCCTGGGAGCACTAAAATTTATAGATATTTGAAGGAACATTTTTGGTGGGACAACATGAAGAGGGAGATTTCTGATTTTGTGCCAAAAATGTATGGTTTGTCAACAAGTGAAAGCTGTAAGGCAACACCCTGGATGATTCATGCATCCTCTTCCCATACCGGAGTGGAAATGAGACAATATTACGATGGACTTTGTCATTGGGCTACCAAAGACTCCTAGAAGGAATGATGAAATATGGGTCATTATTTATCGTCTTACCAATTCAGCACATTTTCTTGCTATAATATATGATTTATCAGTCAAACGTCTAGCAAGACTATATATAAATGAAGTTGTGAGACTTCATGGAGTACCCTTATCGATTGTTTCTGATTCTGATCCCCGTTTTACTTCAATATTCTAGAAAAGTCTTCAGAAAGCCCTGGATACTAAACTTTATTTGAGCACTACCTACCACCCTCAAACAGATGGACAATCAGAACAGACTATTTAAACCTTAGAAGACATGTTGAGATCCTGCTCACTTGACTTTCAGGGTATGTGGGATCAATATTTACCTCTGGTAGAATTTTCCTATAACAATAGCTTCCATTCGAGTATTCAAATGGCCCCATACGAAGCGTTATATGGAAAGAGATGTCACACACCAACCTGTTTGGATGATGTTGATGAAAGAAGACTTGTAGGCCCAGAATTGGTGGAGGAAATGATGGAGAAGGTGAAGGTAATCCAAAACCACATCAAAGCAGCTCAAAGTAGGCAGAAGAGCTATACCGATAACCGATGGAAGGATTTGGAATTTCAGGTAGGAGATCAGGTTTTCTTGAAGGTATCTCCATGGATGGGAGTTATACGTGTCAGTATAAAGGGTAAATTGAGTCCCTTGTACATCGGACCTTTCGAAATTTTGGAACGAATTAGGGCTGTAGCTTACCGTTTGGAAATGTCGGTAAATCTCTCCAAAGTTCACGATGTGTTCAACATATCATTGTTAAGAAAATACATGCCTGAACCAATGCATGTACTCACCTATGAGGAATTAGAACTGGAACTTGATATATGTTTTTGCGAAGAGACTGTTAGGATTCATGATACAAGAGAACAAGTGCTGAGAAACCGGATGACTCATCTCGTAAAAGTGCTATGGAGAAACCATGAGATGGAAGAGGCAACGTGGGAACCTGAGGAACATATGATGAAGAACCACCAGAGTCTTTTTAGGCAGTAGTATTCTATAAATTTTGAGGACGAAATTATTTGAAGGAGGGGATAACGTTACACCCCAAGTTTCCACGGTACAATTCTCTTTGAATAATACATTAGCGTGCGTTGTACGCAACTTCGAGATTCTAACACACTCCGACCAATCAAAGTAGCCGTTATGAATATTAATACCCACTTTATGAAATTTTATAAATTTTATCTCTCAAAATGGACTTCATTTTTTGATTCGGAATATCAAAAATATCCTAGGGTGAAATGTTGGTATTTTTCAGATAAGTTTTATATTTTGATGAATAGTGAAAATTATTAAATGTTAATTAAAAACAACTTTTTTAATAGAAATAATTAACAGTGATAATTTATGAATTTGAGTGGTTTTAAAGTATATTTGGAATATATTTTTACCATTTAATACAATTTTGGTCATTGAACATAATTTCATAATTAAACCGGACATAAACAATTGTTAATCTTTTGATAGTTATTATCTCTTAAAAACACGCTTTTTGTTTTAACAATGGGAATTAATTTTAAATTAATTCCTTCCACTTCTATGTTTTGAATTTTTAAAAATGGATTTAATATTTGGAATCAGGATGTACAAATTGTGTAAATTGGTAACTTTTATTTTTAGACATTTTGAATAATTACTTTGGTAAATATTTTATTTACCATGGTTAAAGGGTAAATCTGGTGAATAAGGGTAAAAAATAATATTATAATAATAATAAATTACCCTAAAATGTGTCCTAAACTTTTTAGTTGATACATTTCCTACCATGGTCATCTTTGGGCCGATTTTGGGACCCCATGGATCCACTTGTAAGTGATAAGGACACTTTATATTATTTAAGTTAAAATAAATACAAAAATGACATAAGCATATATCTTTTAGAATTTTTTTTACATAGGGTTATATATGTTGTATTTTCGACAGTAAATATTCATTAAAAATATAAAAATATTTCCTACATAATCTCATTTTATTTATAATTTTTAGACATTAATAATTAAATTTATTTATGAAACAATAATGATGCAGTATTTTCCTTATCAATGAAAGAATCAAATAATTGGTATTATAAATTTTAAAATAAATATAATTTGAAAGTTTTGATGACATAAATGAATTTTATTGGTTAATATTACATGATATTATTTCATAAATGAATTTTTTTCGAATTAATAAGGTTTTTAAGACTTAAAAAAAATCAAATTTTCAATAGTGTCAAAATTGACATAAATGAGTTTTTAAAACAAATATTATATTATTAATTGATATTATATTACCAAAAATCTATGTTTTTGCCAAAAAACTTATATCATGATAGTTATATCATTAATGGGCAACTTGGGGGTTTTTTGGTGTATATATTATGTTTATTAACTATATAATATAAAAATAGAAAGTGACATGGTAAATGTCAAATTAATTAACTAAGAGTTAAAACTAAAAGATATGGTTAATATAATGACCCAAACCTATCTAAAATATATTGGATGAAAGTATTTCTACCCATAACCACCTTATACTTTGAATAATCAACTTTGTAACCACTAGAAACCGAAATTGAATTTATTATAAAATAATATTTCTAGCTTTTCCTAAGGTGCCCCTCACTCCTCCTATTAAATGAAACCAGTTCTAACCAATTATTCACACCTTAAAATCCTTTTGGTTCGGCCACAACCTGCCAAAATATCCTTTCAACTTCAATCACTTCAACCTAGAGGCCTTATTTTGATTATAATGCTAACCTAAGGAGCCTTTTTGATCAAATCAAAAGGAAGAACCCGAAGAAGAGGTAATGTTTTCACCACCCTCTTTCAAGTTCCTTTCTTCTTCAACTTCTTATTTCTTTGTTATTACCATTCTAAAATAATATCTCAAGTATCATCTATATAATATGATGTTATTATTAATATAGTACAACCATATTCAGTATTCTATCCATCCTTTGAATGACATGTCACCAGACGTGCGTACGTACAACTTACCGTCTCCACGTCGTGGTGTAATTGTTATTCAAAACATTATAATTTGTATGGGTATAATAATGATGTGTAATATAATATCATAATGATTCATTATATATGATATAATATCCAATTATATATTATTTTACTATCAAAATAATGATATTGTCACTCGTGCGTACGTACGGACTACCGTCTCCATGAACGCGATGAGACTCCTTCCCCATTGTATCCAATGAAGAATAATTATCATTTGATGGTTAAAATTATTGTTTAAGAACATTATATCATTCTGGATATGAATAAGATACAACCTATCCATAACAAACACAACTTATGTTACAAAACATATAAAAGAAAACGAGTAAGTTAACACCTGAAACGACGATAATACTAAAATATTATTAACAAAGCATTATTAGAAGATCATATATGATATCATAATTATGTATATGGTTCTTGTATAATTTAATAACAATGTTTTAACTATTATACAGGAGGTTAAAATACCATCGACTAAGGAAAAGAACAAGGTAAGGGTTTATGTCAAAATCTCTTCATTATCCGAGATTGTTTATACGTAATTATCTACTGGGACCTCTTTATCATCCACATCTATGTTTCATAAAACTTTATTTCAAATCATTCTTACTATTTTATAGACTCTGGGTTAAGGTCATTTATACCCTTTTTGACTTTTTATAAGAAGTTTATAAAGGAATGTTTCTGCGTTTTCCAAACAAGGTCCTTTTTAACATTTTCGACAGAATTAAGGTATGAATGTCATTTTTAACTCATACGGAGGGTGCGGCTATTTTCCACCATTATAAAGTCGTTGAAGCTTACTTTAAAATATTATAAGAATATTTTCATTGTAAATGTTTTCTTTTATAATTATGTGACTTTTAAATGATTTAAAAAAAGAGATATTTCTCTCAAATAAGTTTTGATTTCATCTATGTCAACATCCTTTGATGAATTTTAAGCTTATTTGAAGTTTATTTATTATGATACAAAACATACATATTATTTTTAAGGTTTTTTGCTATGTTTGAATGTGGATGTGTTATTTTTATACCATTCATGGTTTATGGAGAACATATTGACATTTTGTATGCTAGTTTTAATACGAATTTTCACATTATGTTTAAACCTATTCATATGAGGAATGCATTGGACTTAATATGTGACGGGTGGAGCACGCTATAGCTCCTCGATGCATCAGTAGGTCTCATGAGACAAACTAGTGTCTTGGCATAAGGCATTGACAATATCATATTTGTAGTCTTGGCACAAGGCCTTGACTATGTGGTGATGATAGTCTGACATTATACATTCCATCATTATGAAAGTGGTTATTGATATTGCATGTGATTATTCTACTAGTAGAATATCCATGTGAATAAGTAAATGGAATTATTTCATTTTATCTTTTCCATATTATGCTGAATTTCAAGTTTAAAAGGATTTTGGTTTATTTATACATTGCCTTAAATTTTTATGCTTATTTATGAAAGTTTCCTCTATATTGTTATCCTTACTGAGCATCTGAGCTCACCCCTTTCAATGTTTTACTTTTCATGAGATATGAAGAAGTAAGTTATGAATGACCTGCAGGGATAGAATGAGGGGATATGAAGACATGATTTTTTTTGTAGTTTTCACTTTATGATGTAATGTAAACTTTATGAATGTATGTAGTTCTTCTAAGGCTACTAAACTAATCGGTCTTTCGAGACTTGATCTTTTGTGATCATACCAATGATACGTAATAATGCACCGACTCTGGGTAACTGGGGTTGGGGAATTACATAAATTCTTCCATAGTATTGATTATTCTATTAAAAAATCTATAAGACATATTAGAAATTGAATAACCCAAGAAACTTCCATCCTCACTTTTGGAAGAAAACTTGTCCAAATTTTCCTTTGTGTAAATAATAATAACTTTGCAACCAAATATTCCAAAGTAAATAACCTTAGGATTAATGTTGTTCCAATGATCATTAGGGGTCTTCTTCAGAATTATTCTAATTAAAAATTTATTTATTATGTTGAAAGATTTATTCATTTCCTCTTCCTAAAAATAAATAGGTAGATTTTATTCATTTAATATATTTAAGGATATCTCTTATAATTTTATATTTCTACTTTTAATAAATCCATTCTATTTTGGGGTCCTAAGAGTATAGTATTTCTGAGTATAGCCATTTTGGGAGCAAAATGATTCAAAATACTGATTTTTAAAATCATGAACAAGGTCACTTCTTAGTTCATAATTCAAATTTGACTTTGGTTTTCTATAAATCGAGCACACTTGGTAAAATAAAAACAGGATTCCCTTTTTTAAGTTAATAATAACACCCAATGAGGTACTTGCTCCTTTATCTAGGTTTGTATCCAATACCAAAAACTTATTTAGGTACAACATGATTTCTTAAAATATAAGTAAGATTTTCCCTAACAATATTAATGTCTTCCAAGTAATTATTTTATTATCATTTGAAAGGTTATGTTCAATATTCTCTTTCAATAGTTTATCATTCTTTTTCTTTTCAATATACAGATCAAATTTAATATTTGTTGATAAATCTTTCTGGATTTTACGAACATTGTACTTATCCTTATGTTCATTAAAGGTATCTTCCATTATTATACAATATTCAAACATCACATATTGAGATATTCCATCTTGATTATGTAGATTCCTAGAATCATCAGAAATTTAATCATTATACAGAGATAAAACATTAGAAGCAGCAAGTACCTCATTGAATTTTTGACAAAGATAAAGTTGTCTCAATCATGATTTTTTTCATGTGATGAATCGGAATTGTTGGATGTATCTTCAAAATTACTCTAAGTATCATTCATGTATTATTAAATATTTTTGTACATCAACTTTGGATAGTCAGCCATTACATAACCTTTCCTCTTACACTCATGGCAGGTAATCTCATTTACATCTTTCTTTTTGTCATTCTTCCAGGTCTCATTGTAATCATATCTTCTTTTATAATTCGGTCTTCTAAAAACCTTTTTCTTCCTATAAAATATCTAAAACCATCCCATAATATGACGAATCTACCCATTACTACCTAGTGGAAATTCATTATCACTTGAACTTTCAACTTGGAATTTCATTTTTTTCTTTATCTTTAGATATAGTTGTTTTAAAGACTACAAATATTATTTTAGGTTCTTCATAATCTTCTAGGTTTACTTTTAATTAGTCCTCATACATCATAAGATTACCAATCAAATCTTTTATAGGTATCTGGATGATATAACAGGATTGTATAATGGAGATACATATGGAACTCTATCTTTTTAGTAGACATCTAAGAAGATTTCTGATCTGGTTCTTGTCTAATACAGGACTCCCATGTGATACCATTGTATTCACTATCTCATAGAACAGAAGATACATGTTTGAAATGTGTTCATAAAGCTTCATATTAATGTTATCATACTTAATAGTATATTTTCTAAGACTAATATACTTTAAATTAGTTGTTCCCTCATGTAAAATAGATAAAGTATCCTGAATTTCACATCCATATTTACAAGAAAGAATCATATTTAATTTTTAATCTCCTAAAGCACGGTATAAGTCATTAATACATTTACAATTATTATTGTAATATGGCATAGTAACATAATATCAAGTTCAAATATATTACTTAGTAAGTTCATATTTATCTTTTCATACAATACATATTTCAAATACACTACTATCTATATGCATATTCATTTTAGTTTCTCATTAAGAAGAATTATTACCATTGAAAATGGGAGGTATGTTAGTAGAAGAACCTTCTTCTCTAGAACCCATTAAAATAACAAAATTTAGGAATGAAATAAAATTATGATATTTAACACATAACTAAAACCATAGTTAAATATATTTTTAAACTTAAAAACCAAAAAAAATCTCCATCGATACCAAATTTTAGTTGGAGTTAGTATCTCTAGCCGGTGTTAAATTGAGCACCCAATTAAAATTTATATTTAAAATAGATTAAAAATTATTTCCCCAATTTCATTAAAATAATATTAGTTAAGCAAAAAAAACTAATTTCTATATCATTAATCTCTCAGAATATTTCTTAAAACATTTATTAGGTCTCAGACTATGTGATATACAATATTACTTATCCTATGAAAAAAATTTTAATAAATTAAAATCTTATAAAAACACTAATAAAGGATAACAATCAAAGTTTAAATTTTGTATAATGTTTAATATAATTTTTTATTTTAATGAATTTATTTATAGAAAACAAATAAAACAAGCAGGGGAATTTTTGAATACAAGAGGTTCTGTCTCAAGTATAGACTTAGACCACTCTACATGGTGATCACCTTCCACCAACCAATTTATATAAATAAATAGTTTTATCCAAAACATGGATTGAGTTTTACAACAATATATAGTTTTCCATGTCACAGATGACCTCTTCCACTGTTATCTGTGGAAGTACAATAAATCATGTCACACAGAGACCATTACTGTAGTTTTCTTTTTGAAAATAGGTGTATAAAGAAAGAAGAATATATCTATGTATCTTCTGTTTAAAGAAGAATATTTTTTATGTATGTAAAACATAGTATAACACACACAACTCATAATGTAATATATAATAAGAAAACTATGAAATAATATTATGAAGGGATAAAGATGCTCTGTTTTTTATGCAATTCATTTTGTGATTCATAATATTTATTTTCATTGTAGCTTAAGTTTATTTCTTGAAACATTAGTAAAAAAAAGTATCTTGGATACTTGTTCTTGACTTACAAGAAGACATCATATGAGTATGAGCTTCTAATTTATCATTCAAGTGTATATAGGATACAATAGGTATGTTTTTGGAATATATATCAGCTCTATCGAGTACATGTGAAACCTTCCAATGTATTGTTTTTTTTTTCAATATCCACTTCTTGAATGAGGGAGTCTGATTCTATTTTCATCCGCAGTAGCAGGAATATCCGGATCCTCTCTAGTTCTTCATACTACATTTCTGACACTTAAATAAAAGCATTAATTTGATCATTTAAGATACAATCATTAAAATATCTGTTCTCATTGACATCAATTATATAGAAATTAGAATAATTTAGTTCGAAAATTTAAGTTTGAGAAATAGGTGTGGTGAGTCATTGAACAATGATTCAATACTGATGGTGTCTCAGAGTCTGGAGGCATCTTGTTCTAATGTTGTCTTGGGATAATAGTGTCTTCTCTTGGATATACTTCCATCATGATGCCTTATTTTGGAGGTGATTTTTTCTTTTCCAAAATTTCATTATGGTGGTGTCTTAACTGATGGTGTCTCGTGGATGATGGTGTCACTCTTCAAGTAGTGACCCAGAAATTATCAACATTTCATCTTGGTGGTCACTCGGGTACTGCAGTGTCATATTTAACGATAAATAATATTAGGATGTTTCTTTTCCTGATGATGGTGAGACTTTGTTTAGTGTTGAGTAATTCTTGACGATGTCACATCCTCAGTGGTGTCTTAACCTCAATGGTGACTCATACATAGTCAAATTTCATCAATATGTGGTAAAATATAAAATTCTTACCAAAGATATAAAACTTTTAAATATTACAATAAGTATGATTTTTTAATCATTAAAATGAAAAAATGTTTAAAATAATCATATGATACAATTATGGTGTGTGTAAACACCCCAAAATAGAGATGAGTCATAAATAAACAATAATGTCACATAAATAAAATTGAGATTAGAAATACCCTTACCTTATTTAATTAATCTTTTCATACTCTATAAAACCTCCTCTATAATAAATATAACTTTATTATACATATACCATATAAAAATATAATTATATATAATTACATTTATTATTTAACTTATGACTCTATATTAACCATTTATCAACAATTCCATGTTATGGTTATGTTTTAGGTAATAACCGCTTTGTTTTTCGCATGTGTCTTAATTAGTTCTATATTTTTGGTCCTCATACTTATATCATGTTTTCTAGAATTTAAACCATGTAATAAATATAAAATACATTAAGTACATATGAATTTATAATAATCTATGAAATATTGAAATATAAAATTAAATACACCATTCATGTAGATGGTAGGTAGTACGTACGTATGAATGTTGTTTCCATTTTCTTGTCATATTGAAAGAAAGTAATTAAATGAAATATATGTAAATATATATAATAAAAATCTAGTAGAATTATTATTTCTTATGTATCATATAATTTTACTAAAAACTACCAGAATACATCCCATATGTGAATGAATCACATCTCTTTGAAGAGGCAGTAGTCCACACATCCAGAAACGAAGTTATCATATTTAAAAAAATGGATAGCATAATGTTGTGTATTATATAATAATTCCAAAATCATAAATATATCATAAATATATTATATATGATTAGAAATTTTATTTTTATCAAAATTCCCACCTATGAGAGGTGGTGATGTAAATACGAACAACATTGTCCCGTGGGGCGATAGTTCACCAAACACATGAACTATATGTTCATTACCAATTAGATAAAAGTGCATATAAGTGTAGGTAAAACCATTAGAAAATAAACATTTCTATATATTTATTATAATTATGTTATTATATAATCATGGAATGATAATATTTCAGGGGTTGGAGAATAAAAATAAAATAAATGAACTAATGGAATGATGTTACCTCTTTATTCGGTAACTCATTTTGGTTTACAACAAAGTGCTTCCTTGATTGAAATTATTACCAAATAGAGGATTATAAGATGAAGGTTTGGATATGGGGAGGATATTTAAGAAGATTTATTCAAATAAAAATAGATTTAGAGGTGTGAATAATTTTGAGGGTGAGTTTCATTTTTATAGTGGAGAAGGAGTGATATTATAGTAAATTTTTGAAAATGGAATTCCATCAATAGTTATTACATGTGAATTGTCTCCAGTAATGGTAAATATATGAAAAAAGAGAGAACATGTTTGATATATTAACATAAAATGGATTTTGGATAGGTTTCTGGGTCATTGGAGCCCTTAAGATTAATGTTTAGTTCTTTGCTAAACTATTATTTCAATTAATAATTGTAATTAATTTTAATCACCTTCACTAACATTTTTGGTCAAAAAATAAGTTGACCATATTGAAAATTATAAATTATTAGTGTTAAAAATATTTAATCCGTTTTTCCAAATTTTAATTATAGAGGTGGAATAAATTAATTAAAAAATAATCCCACAGAAATGTCGTGACATCTGGGTTTTTAATAAAAAAATTATAAAAGATTGAAATTTTTTTATATAGAATTTAATTGTAAAATTTGTTCCAATGATAAAAATTTTATTAATAGTTGTATAATTGATCTAATTAAACATTAAATCAGAACTAATATAAAATTTAATTATATAAAAAAAGTAGATGAAAAATCATTTTTTGAATTAAAATTCAGCATTTTTCACTAATCATCCAAAAATGAAGTTTTTCAAACAAAATACCAAAAATTAACCCTGAGATAATTTTTACATTCAAAATAAAAAATGATTTTTATTTTAGAAATTTAAATTTTTAAAAATTCTAAAATAAATTTTATTTTTGTTCATATAAGGACATAAATATAAGTACATTTGAGAGAATAGTATTTTCGAACATATAAAGACATTAACAAAAATTACTTGTTTTATTATAATTTTTTTTATTTATATAAAAAATTAAAAAAATAATTTAAAAATTATCTATTATTATTCACATTACTATGTTTAACATCTTGGTTATAAATGTCTCGTATAAATAATTATAATAATTAAATGTTTTTTCATAGAAATTTTGTGTTTTGTATAGCGCAAGCCAACTCAGTGTTGTGTATATCTCAAGATTAATATGTTTTGTAGTATAATGAAATATTAAGAAGATTTATTTTTCAACAAAATCAAATTAGAAAAAATAATTTATTCGAAACAACGTTGTCATAAAAATTCATGTTGTTGCATCATGCATATGTTGGCATATTCTCCCTGAAAATGGTTTGGGTAATTTTCAAGTTGCATGAAATGGTCCAGAAATGGACACCATTAACAATTTTAATGGTTAGGCCCTCTAGAATTCCCATAAAACATAATATCTTCAATGATTAATTTTTAATGAATGTTAGTTGCATGCCAAATAAAAAATTGGTGTGCAATACCCTGATACTGCACACAGTCCCCCAAAAATATTTGAAATTGTTTCTTTAGTTCAGGTGATATGTATTTTTTAATTAAAAATAGGATTATGAGTGAAACAGACATTTTCATCATCCAAAAATTAACCCTTGTAATTATGGATAATGGGAAAATAGAAGTTTGAGTTTTGAAGAAAATGTCAAATCTATTGACAATTTCTGAGTTTCGAAGAAACTTTTTGATGTTCTCACTTAATGAAGTTTCACAAGTGGACAACTAGGGGTTTCATATTAATATATATAGGGAAAAGGGGAAATTTTTATGGTCACAAAAATTTCACACAGAAAAAATAGTCTCTCATGCGTGAAACTCTAACCATTTGTGTGAACTATTGAGGACATTAGCCATGATGTTTATAGAAGTGTCTTAACGAAGTCGAACATTTCAGGAATTGGATGTTTATTTTCTTGATCATAGATTTTATTAATAAAAAATTTTCATGTTGTTCAAAAATAATTGTTTTGTGATATGACTAATATGAATTATCAAAATCACCTATATTTGGCCAGTGAAGATGAACAAGTCACTTGTATTACTACTTAAAGGGTATAGATTTGAGGAAACCATAAAATTATATAAGCTATGATAATTAATTTTTGATAATAAAGAACTATTGGGGATATTTCCTAAGTCCCATAGTGGATATATTATGTGTTAAATAATACGTATATTTAATATCATACTATTGGATGGCATGACCATTTCAACCCTAAAGGTGAACTTGCTATGATTATGGATTTCACATCACAACGAGATTAAACCCAGGGGCATCACAACGACTGACCATAAATCAATGGAATGTGAAGCTTCCATTATCTACAATTTGAGTTGAAAATTAGTTAAATGAATAGGAAAAAACTTTGGTTAAATAATTCCTAACAAGTTATTCAAGAATAATTCATGCTAGAAACCAGAATAACCTCTTGGGTTGGTATGAAGATTGGGATTTTTGTGTAATAGTATATTCACCATTTAGTGGGTGTTGGCATTTTGGGGACACATAACATATGAAGAGTATGAGGATGAACTGTGTAATATTGTGTTGTCTAATGTAGTATGAAAATCATAATTCCATGTATGTCATCAACAAATGTTGCTTCCAAAATATCTTATTTTGTGTCCATCGTGCACGAGAACCTTCCACCTCCATCATGGGGAGGTGGGGATCATTATATAGGATTTTCAATACATAAAAGAAATTCCTCTAGACATATTACAATTTTAAGAATTTCCCCCAATTTAAAATGATTGAGATAAATTATAGAAGATGTAATTAACAGAGGAAAACCTCTTTGAACATTCAGAAGTAGTGTTGGGTCATCCAACAGTGTTCCCCAAAGCCATTCAATTCGATAGGTCATTGGAAATATTTTGTAACATGCAGGAATTTAAGATTCAATGGAACTAAAAATAGTTTCTAATATAGAGGTAGAAGAGGAGGCCATGGCCTTACCAGTTGATATTAGAGGAAGGTTGATACTAGTGGTTGGGGTAAAATATGAATAATTTTCTCCCATTGTATTAGTATAAAATATTCCAAACGAATTTTCTTTGTGGTTAGCTACTCTCAGTATAGTATGCATGTATGGGTCTACAACCATGCACATTGGTGATGGAAGCAATTCATGTAGAATTAAATCCCATAAACTTGAGTGACTCTGTATTATCCAGAAACTATCCCCAAATAGTACATGTTCTGGTGGGTGAAATATTGTCATTCATCCATGGCCAATTACAACATCTACATGAATGGGTCATAGATTTGTTCAGATGGTATGAATTTCTTAAACCAACCACCTCCCCCACTTTAACAATAGTTTGTTCTCTTATGTACTTAACTTTTAAAGAGGTATTATGATGATGTACATTGAGGTTTGAGGGATTGTGAGTGTCAAAAATGATGGAAACATAAATTTAATTATTTTTTCAAACCCAACCGTTGAGATATATGAAAAATTTAAGGGGTATTTAGAGAAGAGGGAGTACATTTAGGCCTCATTGGGTGGAGTACTGGTCGTGAGGTTTTGAAAAATAATACATATTGTGATATGTACACTCTATCATAGCATTCCTATCAACTTGGATACATCCATCATTTTTTGGATTGAGTATATATGGGAGTACCTGAGGAGAGGTATCTCTATATCCTTCATCAACTATGGTGGATATTTTTGGTTGATGGTACTTGGGGATGAATCATGTTTCTTCCTATCACTCCCAATTCCAAACTAACCCAATCTTATTTCATGAAATTGGGGGTATCATATCCAAATGTGATTTTGTGATTGGATCAGAAGGATGGTTCTACCGGGGAAGAAATAAGATAATTTAGGTGGAAGGAGGGAAACTGTTTGAGGGACATGATGTTCATTGAGGAATCTAGATGAGATTATAGTGGTTTTAGTTCATGGGTCAACTACTAGGCCTCTATAATCTAGAGGCATAAGGATCCACCATAAGTAAATATGGGTGGAAGTATATAGCTCCCCTATTGGGGAAATATGATCCAGTGAGGCTCTCAAGAATCATCTATGATATCTGGTGAATATAGATAAGAAATCTTACTTCCCCATCATTTGGGGGGAATTGGAAAAATTTTAGTTGTCGCACACAGTATAAGAGATATGGACGAAGTTACTCAAGAGGGGATCAATATTCCGGACATCGAGGTCATAAAAAGTATATAATGAGTGAGCTTCTAAGATCATTTCGAGTACCTAGATGAAAAATATTCCATTCAACGTAGGAACAGAGAGGTTGAACCATCCACTCATTGGGTAAATGAGTTTTTTTGTGTGGGGACCAAGGAGAAAATGTTTTTTGAATCTTCAAACCAACATGTGTTGGATTATACTTCCAATCTACAACGAAATTGTGTTGAGGTGTATTGGGGCTCTAACAATGAATAAGGAAGTACCCAGGATAGTGTTGATGTCACTCATGAGGAAAATGACCCAATTAAACTCTTATTTGGAATGGTAATAATTTGAGACTATGAATTTAAGTATTCATCTTATCTAGTGACTCAAACCAATAATCTTGGATCATGTTGTAAACATACAGGGAGGGTCACAGGACATCTGATGATGGTGAAGAGAGAATTCACATTGCACTGAGGAGACTACATCAAAATCTATTCTTGAGGCCTCGATGGGTGAGGCTTCTATGGATGAGGCAAGAAGAAATGTTCTGGATTATCTGTCCCTCCTATCATTTACTCGGTGCCTTTTCATGGATTCCTAGAAATGGGTCGTGTTGTTGAGAAATAAGGACTCATGTGGAGGCTTATTATTTAGATCTCAGAACCCACCCACAATATAAGGCTCTGAGACCCATTAATTGTTATTTTATCATGATATTTTATTCTCATGTACTAATATGTTGATCTATATTATGTTACTCATATACATACAATGTTGACATGTGTCAGGGTAGTTATTGAGGAACCAAATAGCACTAAAAGGTCTCTAGTGGGGGAATTTCCATTTGAGACCATGGAAATTGATATCAGTCAGGCCTTCCCTCTATATAAGTCTCTTTTCATTCACATTTTATGTCATCATTGTCTGTTGTTACAAGATGAGGTAACTATCCAACCCAAGTCTAAAATAGCGATCAAGGTTGTAAATCGTTAGAAATTGGTGGTGGATGAGGGATTACAGCTGATTTATCCACCGATCAGGCCATCCCTCAGAGATCCTAGCATTTAGGGAGATCCTACACAAGTCCAATAACAGTAACTCCTTATGGTTGTCAATATGGTTATGGGGAGGTGAAAAAGGTGGATAGTGAAGCTGCTACCTCTTGATAAAAGTCATACAATGTTAGACCACCTCTCGACTTGGATCTCATCCCATTTGAGTGGCTAACCTAAGAGGAACCTACTATCTTTTTCCCCATTAATTTTTAGGAGTATGACCCTATGACACCCATGGATTTAGATAAATTCCTCTTTGAATTAATTGAAGATAATTTTTCCATTTGGAAAAAGGTATGGAGAAACATGAAGACCATCAACACCGATAATACATATGAATATTTAGTACGTTTAATATGGTCCCTCATCTATTGGATACTGATCCTATGAATTAGAGGGGTGGATTCTCGTGGTCTCCATGCACTAGGTCATGATTATATTGTAGATGGACTGCACATAGAGAATAAAGAGCAAGATGTTTTCATGTAAAAAGAGAAGTATAATGAAAAAATGTGCACCAAGAAACTAAATATTAAAATTTTAAATTGTATGTGTAGGTGAAATATCATGAGGTCGCATTTAATTATGATATAGAAACCATCATCTTTGTAAGGGAACAAAATGAATCTAATGACTCTGGGGTAGTGGGGGATGCATCTTCTATGAAAAAATATATTTTTGATTTGGTCTGAGCATGGATTCATGATGATGTGATATGTTCCATCACTGAGGAGGAAGTGGTAGGGATGAATGAGCTTTAGCAGACTCTACAATCCATTCAACAGAGGTTGGCTGAGCTAAAATTCTCAATTGTTGGGTTTGATCCCCAAGGAGTTCTAAAGAGGATAGTTTCCTTTATAAGGATGAACCTCCCCAAACATTTAAATTTTTTTTAATTACCCATATGATCATGTGTGTTTTGATATATTTTGATCAGGTCTAGATTTTTCATTATCCACTGGGTATAACAACCCAATCATAATGTACATAGACATTACATTAGTGTTTTATAATACTTTAAACATTACATAAATAGATGCCAAAAGACCGTATTGGTTTAGTGCATTTAGAAACATGGAGACATAAACACTACTACCTAAGTGGGGAATATTATCTCACAATAGGATCTTCATTACAAGAACCATTAATTAATTTATATCTTCATAATCTAGGTAATGAAATATAAAAACGGGTGACATGAGGTGCTCAATAAGGGTAAACAAGTGAGATATGTTTGAATAAACAAGAGCATTGGTGTATGGAAACATGATCATAACATTAAAATTTTAAACCCTACACATCAAAGATCATTGTAATAATAAAAAATTTTACCAAGGGAAATTCCCATAATATAATTATTTAATATAGTATAAACCACATAAAATCACTTTGATAACACAATAAGAAATTTTTAAATGAAGAATTCATGAAATAAGACGTATTTCTGGAAGTTATGCAACCAATACCAATGGAATAGTAACTTGACCATCAGAATAGAAATATAACCCTTATGAAAAAAACCAACCATTATAATAGTAACCTCACTCATAAAATTATAAAAAAAATTGGCAACTTATAAATAATAATATGATATAATTATATCATAGTATAAGTAAATAAATGTTTAATAATTATTAATTAAGTGTTGGTATTTTTGAAAGTCAAAAATATTTAATCATAATTTTATAATTAAAAAAATGATTTAAAAGAAAATTTATCTGCATAAAATGTATTTATAAATTAATATTTTGATTTCTTATGATTATAAGATTATTTTATGTGACCTTAATTATTTTTTCAAACTATTATAAAATCTGTTATAAATTGAAAATTAGTATCTTCCATGTAAATGATGATTTTAAGTAAAAAATAAATATCTAATATTTAGAAAATTATTTTTATAAAATATATTTCATTTTTGAATTCTATAGTTTAAAAAAATATTTAGGGAGAATTGTATATTATTTTTCTAAAATACATGATTTTTTAGAATAATAAAATAAA
This sequence comes from Viscum album, assembly GCA_963277665.1. Lineage (NCBI taxonomy): Eukaryota > Viridiplantae > Streptophyta > Magnoliopsida > Santalales > Viscaceae > Viscum > Viscum album. Next base: position 1,701,458,712 of record OY728143.1, on the reverse strand, counting down.
ATAAATTATGGTATATATAAAATATAAGTTAAGTACCCTATCCCTTGAGTCATAAATGATGTAAGGACCCTAATACTGAACTATCCTTCATTAAATTAACATATTTAGTGATAATGATCAAACTATTCATAGTCTTGAGACAAAATAATAATCTAATGAATAAAATAAATAGAAAAACAGCCCTCTCATACCCTATAAATTCAACCTCTCACTACCTCTTCTCCTCACACATTTAAAGAATTGTTCCATATCTAAAACTAGCCCAATAATCTTCCCAATCCACTCCCCAATGTTCAAGATCTCTTGGTCTTATCAAAATACCAAACCCTTTTCCCTAAGGAGGTTCTAAAGGAGGAGAAATTGAAGAGGCAAAACCCTCATTCTTTTCTAATAAATTTATCTTAAATTTCATTTATTTTAATATCATTTCCTAAACTCCACAAATATAAGAGGTAAATAACTCCATTATCTTTTATATATTTAAATTTTATTATTTTAATTGAATAATTCATATTCTATTCTCTTACATTTTCCATTTATTTAAAAATGAAAATATCATATGTGGTGTGTTGATTTACCACCATCGTGGAGGATGAAGTATCATTTTTCACTACCACCTTCAAGGATGGTTATAAAATAATATATATGGTTAAATAAGATTTTATTATAAATAATAAATGTTATATAATTTTCTGGAACTAAAAAATAAACCCAATGTTAAATAAAATAATAAAAGATCATAATGGTTGAAAAATCCACCAAATAAATTAAATCATTTTCATTAACTATTTATCTAATGATTAATCCTAATAACATATAACCAAATGAAATATAAGAGCAAATAAACTTATTTATGCTTATTAATAACATAAAATTTCAATTTTTTAGGATCATTCCCATTTTTAATGAACTTTTATAATCATATACAAACAAACTGATCATGAAAACCAAGAAAACAAACACTCTTGACCATTGAAATTAAACACTATAACTCATTGAAAAGCCCGAAAATGAACACAATAAAGCTTCAATAATTAAAATTAAATTATAAAAAGTTCATTAATTGTAAATTAATAAATTTAATATTATTATCTAGTATATTGATATAGAGAAATCATCGGGACATATGGTAAGTGGAATTCGCGAACCCAACTTTCATTCGTTGGGTTTCTCCTTTTCACTCCATTTTCATTGTGGATGTTCCATTGATGTTCCTAAAGTATTATTTATTTATCCTTACCTTTTATTTTTTTATATACACATTTCCAATCTAATTTTATGTCCTATGAATGGGTTTTCCAGAATATCTCTTCTTTTAAAATATAAAACATCTACTTCTCATGATATTGTCTCTTAATCAATTAATATTGATCATTATTATAACAAGCATGTTATTCCATCATTAATTTGGTAACACCAACATTTATTCAAGAATATATTCTTTGTGAAATTAAACTCATTCCTTTCCATGGGCTATTTTATTTTGACGGTGGATATACATTCTATGTGGCATTCATGATAATCTAAAATTTAAGATGTGATAGGTGCACTCATAATTATATAGTGTTTGTAAATGTTTTGATGTGATAGGTTATCCCATAATTATATATTGATCTAATTAATTGGGTAATACAATTAATCTCATTAAATTATGTGAAATATGTGTGAACATGATGCTACCTTTGTTCACAACTATGTGTGATATTTGACCACTAAGACAAGATGTTTTTTTGATGCATTTACACATTACATGACATTATATAAATTTTCCTATCATTACTATGGTTATGATAATTTTTTTTATATTATTATGATGATGAATATTCTCACACATGTTACATGACACTTATTTATCCTCTAATTAGTCTTTTTGCAGACCCCATCTTTTGATGAATATCCTCAGCTAAATACTTGTACTAAGGAGGACATGACAGCCAATGAGAAGCTAGATAAGAAGGAATTAAATAAATGTTTATGTTTCTTTTGTAACATTTATATATAATCCTAATTTTCCCAAGACACTAACACTTCTTGATCCTATATCATTTACACTATTATGTTGTTTTTCCTAAAATTTATGAAACGATCATGTAAGAAAAAAGGTTCATTATAGTTGGTATTAGAACATGGTTTAGTTAATTTGACAATTTGGATTAGAGAACCTTAGTGAAAACCCTTTGTAAGAGACTAAGTATATGTATTCTCCTAAGAAGCTTTGTTTTAGATAATACTAAACATATGGATCCCATAAGATATTCTATTAGACTTAATTTCACAAATTAATGAATTATTTATTTAAGTCTTTTGGACTAAGGTTTTGTTCTAACCATTTCTATTTTAGAAAATAGTGGGGACTGGGAGACATATGGCCAAAAACCAATATGAGGGACAATGCAATGAATGCCCAAATGACATCCCCAATACATGGGGAGGTGGAGTTCAAAATTTCATGGCGATTCTTACCCAACTATCATAGGCTATGAATAATAACCTGAATAATATAGAACATCCTCCTCCACATAATTGGGATAAAATGGCTGTCGAGTCCTTTACACGGTAATGACCGCCAACCTTTAGTGGATACTTTGATCCACTAATCACATAATAGTGGGTAAAATAGATTTAGAATATGTTTTATTTTATTTATATTTCTAATATAGATATGGGGACTCTAGCCATTTATTGTTTAGATAGAGAGGCTGACCGATGGTGGACATTGATTAAGAACACCAATATGAATAATGAAATTGAATATATTGAGTGGAAAGGCATTAAGATAATTATTCTTAATAAGTATTAACCTTGAAATCCTTATAAAAATATGGAGAGAGAGTTCACAGAGCTAAATAAAAAGGAAGTTGATTTTTTCATAGCCTATGAAGAAACTATCATAAGTCTATCAAGGCATGCATTAGGTTCTGTAATCAACATTGATAGAAAAATTGATAGATTTTTTAGTGTTTTAAAACCACCCCTTCAAAAGGATATAGAAATTTGAGACTTTCTAAGTTGTGAAGATATTTTTCAATGTGATCTTAAATTGGAGATTGTGTTTGGTTAATGGTACCATGGATATGGTTGTATGAAATGAAAAGTGGAGTTTGAAGCAGAAGGATCTAATAAAAAAGGTGGAAGGAAAAATCAACCACCCACATGTCAAAAAATGAGGTAAGAAGAATTATAGGACTTTCCGAAAAGGGAATTGGACATTCTATAAGTGTGGGGGAGAAGGAAACTAAACTCATGAATGTATAAGAGACTTGATGAATAAGGAAAATGTGTTGGAGGAATGGAGAGATGCACCCACAGTTCAATGCTTCAACTAGATAGATATAGGGCACTATGCAAGCCAATGCAATAAACTCCGAGTCCTCGAGGTTAATTAGAATCCTCAAAAAACAAAGCCATAGGATCAAGGGAAGGTTTATTCTATCACTACTACTGAGGTGGAGCTTGAAAGTGATATGGTTATGGGTTTGTGAGTTATTCATTCATGAATAGTGAACTTACTATTTGATTCTAGTTCTATGCATTCATTCTTAAAGTGAATGTTTAGTAGAACTATCCATACCCCACCTAAAAATATAGAGTTTGAGTTATCTTTGAGAACATAAAACGAAGAAATTATTTCCTCCGATGTATATAACTCATCCCCAGTTAATGTTTCTAGACTAAACCTCTAATTAAATATTGTATTACATCCTTTAATAGAGTTTCATGTTATCTTGTGCATGGATAGGATCTCTTTATACAATTCCAACATCAAATGTCTGGAAAATGATATAACTCATTAATTCCCAATGTATCCTACAATTTTATACATGTTTATGGAGGAGAATGAATCTTCTTTGGATCCATTATCTCAAGTGTGCATATAATTTTGTTATGATCAAGAATATCTCGCACAAATGATTTTTAAATAGGATTGAATCATGATTTAAGAAATTATATATAAGTATGAGGACAAAAAATATAGAATTAATGAAGACACATGTGAAAGACAAAGCGGTTATTACCTAAAACAAAACCATAACATGGAATTGTTGATAAATGGTTAATATAGAGTAATAAGTTAAATCATAAATGGAATTATATATAAGTATATTGTTTTATGGTATATGTATAATAAACTTATATTTATAATAGAAGTGGTTTTATAGATTATTAAAAGATTCATCAAATAAGGTAAGTGGATTTCTAATCTCATTTTTATTCATGTGAGATTATTGTTTTATTTATGACTCATCTCTTTTGTGAGGTGTTTACACACACCATAAATGTATCATATGATTATTTTCAACCTTTTTTCGTTTTAATGATAAATAAATCACAATTATTGTAGTATTTATAAGTTTTATATCTTAGGTTAGAATTTTATATGATACCATAGATTGATGAAATTTGGCTAAGTATGAGTCAACATTGAGGTTAAGACACCGTTGAGGATGTGACATCATTGAGAATTACTCAACACTAAACAAGGTCTCACCATCATCATGAAAAAACGGAAACATCCAAATATTATTTATCATCAAATATGACATTGCAATACCCAAGTGACCACAGAGATGAAATGTTGACAAATTCCGGGTCACTACTAGAAGAGTGACACCATCATCCATGAGACACCATCAGTTAAGACACCACCATAATGAAATTTTGGAAAAGCAAAAGTCACCTCCAAAATAAGACATCGTGATGGAAATATATCCAAGAAAAGACATTATTATCCCAATACACTATTAAAACAAGATGCCTCCAGACTCTGGGACACCACCAGTATTGAATCATTGTTAAATGACTCACTACAACTATTTCTCAAACTTATATTTTTGACCTAAATGATTCTAATTTCTATATTATTGATGTCAATGATGACTGCTATTTTAATTAATGTCTCTTAAATTATCAAATTGATGATTTTATGTAAGTTTAAGAAATGTAGTACAAAGAACCAGAGAGGATTTGGATATTCCGGCTACTATAGTTGAAAATAGAAGTAGACTCCCTCATGAAAGAAATGGATAATGAAACAAAACAATATGCTGAAAGGTTTTACATATACTCGATAGAGATGAACTATATTACAAAAACATACCTATTGTATCTTATATATACTTGAATGAGAAATTTGAAGCTCATAAACATATGATGTCTTCCTGTAAGTCAAGAACAAGTATCCACAATACTTTTTTTACTAATGTTTCAAGAAATAGACTTCAGCTACAATGAAAATAAATATTAAGAGTCAAAAAATTCATTTCATAACAAACAGAACATCTCTATCATTTCATAATATTATTTCTCAATTTTCTTATTATATATTAATTTATGAGTTCTGTGTGTTATACTATGTTTTACATACATAAAACATATTCTTCTTTAACTGGAAGATATATAGATATCTTCTTATTTATTTCTATACCTATTTCCAAAAAGAAAACTAAAGTAGTGGTATCTGTGTGACATGATTGATTGTACTTCCACAGATAATAGTGGAAGAGTTCGTGTGTGACATGGAAAATTATATACTTTTGTAAAACCCAATACATGTTTTGGATAAAACTGTTTTTTTATATAAACTAGTTGGTGGATGATGATCCCCATGCAGAGAGGTCTAAGTATCTTCTTGAGACTGAACCTCTTGCTTTCAAAAATTCCCCTTCTCGTTTTATTTTTTTACTATGAATAAATTCATTAAAATAAGAAAATATATTAAACATTATAAAAAATATAATCTTTGATAGTTATCCTTTATTAGTGTTTTATAAGATTTTAATTTAGTAAATTTATTTCATAGGATAAGTAATATTGTATATTACTCAATCTGAGACCTAATAAATGTTTTAAGAAATATTCTGAGAGATTAATGATATAACGATTATTTTTTTGTTTAACTAAGATGATTTAAATGAAATTGGGGAAATAAATTTTAATCCATTTTGTATAGAAATTTTAATTGGGTGCAAAATTTAACCCCTACTAGAGATACTAACTCCAACTAAAATTTGGTATCGATGGATATTTTCTTTGGTATTTAAGTTTAAAAATATATTTAATTATTATTTTCGTTATGTGTTAAATATCATAATTTTTTTTCATTCCTAAATTTAGTTCTTTTAATGGATTCTAGAGAAGAAGGTTCTGCTACTAACAGACCTCCATTTCCAATGATAATAATTCTTCTCAATGGGAAACTAAAATGAATACGCATATAGAGAGTAGAGTATTTGAAATATGGATTGTATGAAAAGATAAATATGAACTTCCTGAGGAATTTATTTGAATATGAGATGATGTTACTATGTCATTTTGCAATAATAATTGTAAACATATTAATGACTTTTACCATGCTTTAGGAGATTAAAAATTAAATATGATTATTTATTGTAAATATGGATATGAAATTTGGGACACTTTATCTATTTTACATGAGGTAAAAACTAATTTAAAGTAAACGAGTCTTAAAAAATATATTATTAAGTATGATAACATTAAGATGAATCTTGATGAACACATTTCAAACATGTATCTCGGGTTCAATGAGATAATGAATATAATGGGATCACATGGGAGTCCTACATTCGACAAGAACCAGATCAGGAATCTTCTTAGATGTCTACTAAAAAGAAAGAGTTCCATATCTATCTGTATTAAACAATCATGTGATATCAACAAGCTACCTGTAAAAGTGTTGATTTGTAATCTGATGATGTATGAGGAAGAATTAAAAGCAAACCTAGAAGATTATGAAGAACCTAAAATAATATCTTTAGTCTTTAAAACAACTATATCTAAAGAGAAAGAAAAAATGAAATTCCAAGTTGAAAGTTTAAGTGATAGTGAATTTCCACTAGGTAGTAATGGGGATAATCGTCATATTATGGGATGGTTTAAGATATTTAATATAAAGAAAAAGGTTTTTAGAAAGATAATTTATAAAAGAAGATATGATTCCAATGGGACCTAGAATAATGATAAAAAGAAAGATGTAAATGAGATTACCTGCCATGAGTGTACGAGGAAAGGTCATATAAACGCTAACTATCCAAAGTTGATATACAAAAAGATATATGATGAAAATGAGAAAAGATTTAAGAAGTAAATTAATGATACTTGGAGTAATTTGGATGATACCTATAACAATTCTGATTCATCACATGAAAACAAATCCTGATTTAGACAACATGTAATTTGTCACAAAATTCAATCAGGTACTTGCTGCTTCTAATGTTTTATCGGTGTATAATGATGACACTTCTGATAATTTTGAGAATGTACATAATGAATATGTCATATGTCAATAAGTGATGTTTTAATATTATAGAATAACGGAAGACAACTTTAATAAACATAAGGATAAGTACAATGTTCATAAAAGGTAGTATAATTTATCAACAAATATTAAATCGGATCTATATATTGAAAAGGTAAAGATTTTTAAACTATTGAAAGAGAATATTGAACTTAAAATTTCAAATGAGAATAAAATAATTACTTGGAAAACATTAATAATGGTAGGGAAACTCTTACTTATATTTTAAAAAAGCATGGTGTACCTAAATAAGTTTTTGGTATTGGAAACAAACCTAGTTAATGGAGAGTAGTAATGTTTATTTTTGTTCTTAAATCTTTACAAGAATGTTCTCCTACAAAATAATTTTCATCATTACCTAAGAATGTTTTTATTTCCAAATTTCTTCATTCGATTTATAGAAAACATTTCAAAAAAATTTGGTTTCCTAAATCTTTATTACTAAAATCCCCAGACCCAATAGATTATGGTACCTCGTTCACTTCTCAAATAAATTTTGATCTTTCAAAAACCTGCATGAATACCTCATGTAAGATTCTATGGTACTTGGATAGTGGTTATACAAGACACAAACATGAGATTATTTATGCTTCAAGAGCCTTATTATGGTTAATAGTGGTAATGTCACATTTAGTTATAATGAAAATGGAAAGTCATTGGACTTAGAAAAATTGGTAACAGTAATTCTATTTTAATTTCTAGATTAATATTTCTTGATGTATTGAAATAAAACTTGTTTATCATCTCTCAATTATGTGGTGGTGGTTTTCATGTTAAATTTAAAAATAATGCATGTAATGTTTTTTCTTCTAAAAATTATTTAATTTCTAATACTTTATGAAATGATAATATTTATTTTTTTATTTAAATTCATTTATTTCTCCAAATGTTTCCTTCTTGAGTGCTATTGAAAACAAATATTGGATTTATCATATGAGACAAGGACATTGCAATATTCACTCACTTAGGAAGCTTACTAAGAAAGGGTATGTTACATATCTAACTAAGCTTATGTTCCCAACTGATAAAGTCTGTAACCCTTGATAAAATAGGATCATCGAAATCTTTATTTTAAATTAAAGAAATAAATTTCCACTTCTCAACATATCATGTAGGTTTATATGGATTGATTTAGACCATCTAGATTTTTAAGTCTTATTAAGAAGGACGATATCTATGTTTTAACATTTGAATTATCTAGGTATACTTGGGTGTTATTATTAGCTCACAAAAGGGAAGCCTGTTTTTTATTTTTCAAAGTGTGCTAGATCTATAGAAAACCAAAGCAAATTTGAATTATGAATTAAAAAGTGACCATGTTCATGAGTTCAAAAATCAGTATTTTCAATCTATTTGATCACAAAATGGCTATACTCAAAAATATTATTAACGTAGGACCCCACAATAGAATGGATTTATTAAAAGTAGAAATAGAACCTTATAAGAGATATCTTGAAATATGTTAAATGAATAAAATCTAACTGTTTCTTTTTAGGAAGATGAAATTAATACAGCTTTCAACATAATAAATAGATTTTTAATTAGAATAATTTTGAAGAATACCCCTTATGATCATTAGAACAACATAAATCCTAAGGTTATTTACTTTGGAGTATTTGATTGAAACATTATTATTATTTACAGAAAGGATAATTTGGACATGTTTTCTTAGAAAAGTGATGATAGATGTTTCCTGGGTTATTCAATTTCATGTAATGCTTATAGAGTTTTTAACAGAATAACCAATACTATAGAAGAATATGTCCATGTCAAATTTTATGAAATAGATCCACATGTACCTAAGACCATAATATAAAACCTTGAAGGTGATTTTTATTCTCTGAACATAAATTGAAACCCTTCAAATTATGATGTTAAAAAGTCAAAAAAATTATCTTTTTTGAATAATTTTTAGAAATTCTTGAACATGAACCTGTAGAACAACCTGAAGTTACCAATACTAGTTTTTATAGAGTTGTTATAATCCTTAGGTATCACCCCTTAGGTGATATTGTTTGAGACCCTGATAAAGTTACACACACTAGAGATTCTCCTAGAAATCATGGTGAGAATAAAGCATTCATGTCTCCACTAGAACTTAAGAACATCAATGAAGCTCTTAATGATGAATTTTTGGTGACAGTAATACAAGAATAATTAAATCAGTTTTAATGAAACAATATGTGGGATCTTATAGATAGACCCAATGACACCTTTACTATTCACAGTAAATGGGTATTTAGAAACAAGGTTGATGAGTGGGGAACCATAGTATGAAATAAGGGAATACTTATTTCACAAGGATATATTCAAGAAGAAGGAATAAAATATGAGGAAACCTTTTCACTAGTCAGCATACTTGAATCCATTAGAATCCCTCAGGCCTATGCATAAATTTTAGATTTTATGATTTATCAAATGGATTTAAAGAGTTCATTATTGAATGGTCGTATAGCTGATGTTTTTTTCATAGAACAATCCCCTAGTTTTTGAAATCCTCATTTCCTAAATCATGTTTTCAATTAACTCAAGATTTATATGGGTTTAAACAGGCTCCTAGATCTTGGAAAGATATTCGCAGAGAAAAATTACATCAAAAGTTTTTTCAAATGGTATATATTTTCCCACCCTTTTTATAAAGTAAATTTCAAAATATTTTTTAGTACTATGAATATTTTTTGATGATATTATTTATGGATCGTCAAGATATTCTCTATGTACTGATTTATATAAAATGATGAAAAATGAATTTAAAATGGGTTCAATGTGTGAACTAAACTTTTTTATTAGACTTCAGATCATTTAAAATAGGGAATAATTGATTTTAAATCTAATTAAATATAAAAAAAATATTCTAATTTTTTTAACTTGGATAACACTGATATTAGTGACACTCCTATGAGTACCGCTTTTAAATTGGTTCTTGTTGAAACTGAGAAACCAGTTGATCAAACCAGTTACATATGTATGATTAGAAGTCTTATCTACTTCGATTCTACCTCACCTGATATAATATTTAGTGTGATTATGTGTGCTCTCATTCATTCTAATCCAAAAGAGTCACACTTGTTTTCTGTCAATTTTTTTTTCAAATACCTCAAATATACTACCATTTTTGGATTGTTTTACCTTGCAGGACTTGCATTTGATCATGTTAGTTATTCTGATACTTATTTTGGACTATGTAAGTTAGATAGAAAAATAAACACCAGAACATTTCACTTTTTATGATAGTCTATATTTTCTTGGTATAGTTAGAAACAAGATTTTGTGACATTGTTTAATAAAAAAGTTGAATACATAGCTAATGGAAGTTGTTGTGCATAAATTTTGTGGATGAAAGAAACTTTACTGGACTAGGAATATCAATTACGCTTTTTCTTTACAAATAGTGGTAACAAAAGTTCTATAAATATTTCTCAGAATCTATTTTCACATTCTAGGAAAAATCATTTTGATATAAATCATTACTTTTTGAGAGATCATTTTATAAAAAGTGATATCACTCTTGCGGTTATTTGTACAACACTACCAGAAAACAGGGCAAGGCCAGCGCCACACTTTTATCAGCGCTAACAAAAAAGTGAAGATAAAGGGGGTACCTTAATCAGCATTAAAAAAAGCGCTGATAAAAGTACACATTTACAAGAACTTTTATTAGTGCTGATAAAGGTACCCCCTCTAACAGTGCTTTTTTTAGCGCTGTTAAAGGTACCCCCCTTTATCAGCACTTTTTTGTTAGCCTTGATAAAGGGGGGGTCTTTATCAGTGCTTTTAAAAAAAGTGCTGATAAAGGGTCTACTTCCAAAAAAATCATTAAAAAATATATATTAATATTTAAATATATATATAGTTATATTGATATAAATATAATATATATTTATTAAATAAAATTTTAAATTTATTTTAGATAAGTATAGATATACAGTTACACTTAATATATAATATATTTAGTGAAAATGGCTTATAAAAAAATTTAAAAAATAATTTTAATTTATAATTTTCCAATTATTATGGAGTAATAGTTATTTAATAACAATTTGAAGACTAAAAATAATATAAAATAAAAAAAGATCCAAAATATGTTGAAAACGCAACTCGAACTTCAAACGGTCATAACTTTTGATCCAGGTGTTTTTTTGAGGTCTACCGCATATCAAATCGAAGCTTGAGACGAGTTGTATGTTTCTATTATTTGCACAGACCTCAGTCAAGGTTTTTCTGATGCCAAAATAGGCCCAAAAAGCCTCTAAAACTGTGTTTTTATTCGGGGTACCCTGATTTTTTAACATTTTGCTGATATTAAGCCTCTTTTAAGGGGGTATGTTTGGATTTTTAGGTGGGGACTGAAATTATTCCAAGGTATTGCATTCATATTGATATTATTTCTTTTAAATTTTATCGTTTTTAATAATTCACTACTATTTATAATCAAATATATAACAATATATACATATTTTTTTATATATTCACACATAAAAATGTAATTATAAATATAAATAATAAAATATATTTACATATAAAATATATTAGATTTATCTAAATAATAACTAATATCCATTTTATTTAAAATACAAATATATGAATATTTATATTCCTATATATTAATCTAACTATATATATATATATTAATGTAAATATATATATATATATTAATATAACTATAAATATATTAATATTACTATAAATATATATATTAATATACCTATAAATATATATATTAATATCACTATAAATATATATATTAATATAACTATATATATATTAATATAAATATATATTACTATACGAATAAATATAACTAAATATATATATATATATAAATAGAGATATAAATAAATATAACTATATATATATATTAATATAACTATATATTACTATACAAATAAATATAACTATATATATATATATATCATGAAATAGAAAACAAATAAAAATAGAGGAGTGGTAAGGGCTTAAGCGTGCAGGGGGAGGTCTCGAGTTCAAAACCTGGTGGAGGCAGGGGTGCGCGCGCAAGAGGGAATATGGGATCTAGTGCTGATAAAGGGTAGAGGGGGTGCATGGGGGCACTGGAGGGGGGGGGAAGCACTGTAAAAGGGGGGCTCAAGCTCTATAAACCCCCCCCCCCCCGATTGGCAAGATTTTTTTAATTTATTTTAACTTTTTAATTTGTTTTATTTGATTTATTTTTTTATCTTTTATTTGTGCTTTTAAAAAAGTGCAGATAAAAGGGGTACTTCATCAGCGCTAAAAAGAAAGGGATGGTAAAAGAAATGCTGATAAAGGACCCTTTTATCAGCACATTTTTTAGAGTTGATAAAAGGGGTCTTTATCAGCACTTTTTGGAGTGATGATAATATGGACCCCACCCCTTTATCTTCGTCGGCTTTAACAGCTCTTTTCTAGCACTGATAGAAGGGGTATTTTTAGTAGTGTAGGTATTGGATAGGCTGTGATGGTTGGTGGTCTGATAGTACACTAGAGGGTAGTTACGATAGCCCAATTATCTTCAGGTGAGATGTGGTATGGTTTTAATTGTAGAGAGACTAGATGGGACATAACCCTAGTGTCCATGGGTGAGGTGAGATGGGATGAGATGGATTATTGTGGGGGTTGTTCGTGGTACGATGAAGACTAAAGGCTGATTTCTTACATACTCTCGATACCTTATTGCTCTGGTTATGCATATCACATGGGTTTTTAGTCGATATGTGACGAGACTACGCTATGGGGAAGTGATATACCTGGTGTCATCGAGAGAGATGTGATGTGACCATGCTTTTGGGGTGGTGTTGTATATGGAATAGATGGATGTTCTAGGATTTATGATGTTGGTATGTGAGAGTAGTATACCTATGGGAAAGAAGTGTGGGGTACACTTTATTGATGTGATTATAATTATGACATAATACATGGATGATTGATTTTTTGAGTGCTCTATAATGAGGATGGTCTTGGATAGTTGGCCTTTATAAGGTTTTGTATGGTTATACTATTTTATCATTGGTGAATTTGTACGATTCATTGAAATTTTCATGAGATACATTCTTTATCCTACTAGGTATAATTTTATGCTGACACTGTATATAAAAATTGTTTTCCAGGGTTACATGAGGAATTGATGGACTGTGCTGGACATTAGTTACTCATACCTTTGAATAGTTATTGTCTCACAACTTTAGCTTTAATTTTAAATATTTACTTTTGAGACTTATATATATACCTATTTTATTGATACATGCATTGTCGGACATTTTTTCATTTATATTATGTCATGGGGTTTGTTATGGTTGATTCGTCTAATTTCATGGTCCAATTTGTATTATAGAGGATATGCCACTCATGCATGTGATTTTTGTACTCTAAATGCTAGTCGCCAACCCAAGGCCAACTAGAGGTGAGGCTCATGGGGAGTCATTATTTCTCTCCTCACATTGTTGTATCATTGGAGGGAAGGGGTCATGACATAGTGGTATCAGATGATGATGGGTGAGAGATAAGGGGATTTTGTAGTTGGAAAGGGATGTAATGGAAATAGTTCCAATTGACCATGGTAAATGACATGGGATGGGGGGAGAAACAACATGTGATTTTAAATACATCGTGATCAATTTTATTTGCTCTTATCATATCAAACAACCACGTGACGTGGACCCTCTTACAGGGTATAGACCTAGGAGAGGTACATCTGTTATGATGAATTGTGTTATTAATTGAATTGGGTGGTTCTAGGATATTTAAATGAATTAAAATAAACTAAAATGAAATGAATATTAATAAATAAAATTCTATAACACCACTCCTAGAAAATCATTTTTCCCCTTTTCTCTATGTCTCTTGTTCATCATCCGTGTGTGGCTCCAGATGTTTAGGTTCAATGGGATGATCTAGATGATCAAGGGATGGTTCATTTAGTTGGGGAGGATGATCAGGGGTATATAATGTTTCACCCTTTTTAGTGGCATAATTTGGAGAAAAATTAGGGAAGTGATTCTAATTAGGAGGCAATTAGAAGGTTAAAAGAGCCCTATATTTTCATTATTATTATTTGGTACCTAGAGGTGTACTATGTCCATTTTATAGTGACCCTCGCTTCTCATACATATAAATTACATAATTTGTGAGGAAAATGTATTATATTACAAAATGACACACCCAAAGACCATATTATTTTAGTGCCATTAAAACATAGAAACATAAACACCAATAGATAAGTGAGCTACATCATCTCCCACTATGTTTTTCTTAACCAAAACCCTTCTCAGTGAAATCATGAAATATAATTATATTCATAATCTATGGAAAGGAAAAAAAGAGAGGGTGGGATTAGATTCTCAATAAGGGTAATCAAGTGTGATATGTAATCCATATATTGAGCATAAGGGTATGAGAATTTGATCATAATATTTGAAGATTATACCCCGTATATCAAATAACATTAACATGAATCCTAAAATAAATATTAGAAGATCATAAGACACAAATCCTAAGAGAATAATGACAATAATCCATGAAATCATAAGATAGGAATAAGTATTTAAATTTTGGAATAAAACTAGGCATGTAAATTCATTTCCCATAAATCAAGGCTTATTCCTAAAGCATATCCGAGCAATTCCGGGGGACTACACCTACTAGGCGGGATACACCAACATCCCCAGTCATATTAATCTCTTTATAGTGGATTAATATATATCTTCTTCACATAGTGTATCAATCACATCTACTTGTTCTAATCATTTTCTCATGAGATATAAATGTATACCCACAGTATTGTAGGGAAATATATGCTCCACTCATCATATAATGAAATTAAATAGATGTGGGACATAATATAATAAAACATTCACATATCATAAACAATTAAAAGAGTTGGGTATCATAAAAAGCATTTCAAAACCCATAAAATGAATTGGAATCATAAAAATACAATCATATCATATCCTATTGAAAATATACTGGTTGTATAATCACTTAATCATAGAATTACCCATGGAAAGAAGGGGTTCTCAAAAGATTTTAACATGGTATAACCCATGGAAGAGAATAGGGGTTCAAAAACAAAATGTTATCAAAAGCAGTAAATATTTAGAGAACGAATAAAAATTATATCCTGGGATCATAACACTAGTAAGACATTGGTAACATCAAATGATGTTATCATATATGGAAAATAATTTTTAAAGACTATATATAACATTTCTTGGGAAAAATAACATTTCTTACGACATAAAACATTTATACAATACTTTTACTTAAAAACAAATTTAAATAAAATTATTTATATAATATTAGGAAAATATTTTTCTTTTAAAAACCTTATAAACTTACAATGGAAGATTTAAGGAAGTAATAGTCATGAATGTGGGGAAATCCATATATTCCAAAAATTCCTTATCTACATCATAAAATGTTTATAAAGGTTACTTGATTTGAAAATGAAAAGAATATTCCATTTAAAACCATTTAAAAAAAAGTAAATCATGGGTAAAAATGTATTTTAAAAATAATTGGATAATTTTAAAATATTTTGGAAAATAATTTTTTGAACCATTGATTTGAATAAAAAAATTCCGACCGAGAAATGAAATAAAGTTATATTTTCTTAACAACGTTTTATTACTTCTAAAAAGTAATAATGAGTGTAAAAATTGTAATGTCACATAAATATTAAATGAATAACTAGAGGATAATAAAATTCATTTTCATTCTTGATAGATGGATTATAATATTTCATCACTGGAATCTTAATTATAATCAATCTTGAAAAATGAAGAGATTGTAGACTTTTTTTATCACTTCGGTTAATTTAAATTAAAGTCCCCATTATATAATAACATTAAATGAAGATTAAAATATAATTAAAATAATGATACTCATGATATTAAATTTTAAATATCATTATGTACAACTCATGAATCAATCTAGGTTCATAACATAACATGTGTCTCGACAAAAGACAAATTAGGATAAAATTATATTCCCGATTAGATAACATTTGAACTGTAAACCCCATGAAAGAGAGATCATAAAATTGATATGTAATACTAATAAATTTAATAATAATAATTTTAGAATAAATTCAGGGGTATTATATACACCACACAAATGAAACTAGTTTTGAATACGGCTTAAGTCTTGCAAATATAAAAGTGAGACTAGAAATCCCCTTACCTAATATCTTGACACTCATCATACTCATTTAAAACACCAATATAATTAATATTTTTTTTATAAATCTATTATAGAATAATAGTTATTTATATAATTCCATATATGATTTAAATTTTACCGTCTATTACTTATTAATTAATAATTTTATGTTAATGTTACGTTTCAGGTAATAACCGCTTTGTTTTTCCTATGTGTTTAGATTTTCTATATTTTTTCCTCTCACTAGTATCATGATTTAATCATATCAATAATATAAACCAATATATAAATATCATATATATATTAATTATATATTTATTTAATGTAATCTATAAGATATATAATTAAAATATAAAATACATCATTCATAGAGACTGAATGACTTATGTGTGCATTAATACTACTTAAATTTTCATATTTTATTGATAGAATGAAAAGTTAATTATACATAAATATATTATAATTAAAATATAATTATAATTTCATTTATAAAAAATATTTATATTAAACCCTTCCTTTATATATTCCAAGTAAACTATGAACTAATCTCATCGCTTCGAGGATGCGACAGTCCACCTGTCCACAAACGATGTTTTCATATTCCAAAATATTGAAATAATGAATGTATGTGTTATATAATTATTGAATATGTATAAAAAAAATCATCAATGTAATATTTATCTTATAAAAAATAATTTTAATTATTATTTCCAATCATAAGTGCTGGTAATGGAAGAAAAAATGAGATCAGTTCGTGAGGCGGTAGTCCGCTGTACAAATGAAAGATGATTGCATATCCCATTTGAAGGATGTGTGTGAGATTTTAGGACTTACCCTAAATATAAAAATATCATATTATATTTAATATTTATAGTTTTTTTATAATCTTCATATAAGTATAATTTAAGTGGTGGAGAAATCATTAACACAAAAGTACTTTTGGAAGAACGTTACCTCTTCTTCGGATAACTCATTTTGGTTTGCACCAAGGAATTTTTGGGATGTCTTTATTTCTAATAGATGGATTATAGGATTAATATAGGGAACTTGGTTAGATATCTAGACACATTGTTTCAAATTTAAAGGGCTTGAGAGGTGTGAATAAGTTAAGGGAGTGATTTCCCTTTTATAGTGGATGAATACTGGCATTCTTCTAAATATAAAAAGGTCAACACTATTGAGAGGTATTTATTAAATAATGTGACACCAATAATGGTAGATATTCAATAAAAGGAATTACATGGTCTATATATTTCCACAAAATATATTTTGGGGTATGTTTTTATGTTATTTATTTTCTTATGGTATTGTTTAACCACTCATTAAACACGTTTTTTCTTAAATCACTATAATTATTTTTAATTCTTTAACTAATATTTTTTGTCAAAAACAACATAGCCCTTATTAAATATTTTTTTATGATTCAAAAAATTAAATCAATATTTCTAAATTATAATAAAAAAATATGAAGAAATTAATATAAAATTAATATTGTAAACATGTTGTGAAAGAAATTTCTTTAAGAGAAAATGTATAAATGTTTGAAATGTTACTGTATCCAATTTCAATGTGATATTGGTTCCAATGAACTAAATTGAATTAATTGATGGAAAATTGATCTCAAGATACTTTAAAAAAATTATGATAAAATTAAACTATATTAATAAATTATATGGAAAATGAGTTTTCAATTAAAATTCAGTAATTTTCACTCTTAACCCAATAATTATGTTATTCAAAAAACCCCAAAAATATATCCTATAAATTGTTTGACATTATGAAATAAAAAAATGAATTTTTTTATCTAATTAAATTTATAAAAGTGTATAAATTTATTTTATTATTGTTCACACGAGGACATGAAAGTGGTTTTGAAAACAAATAGTATTTTCCAAAATGTATAGACATTATAGAATATTATATGTTATATTATCAATATGTTTTTTATATAAAAACATTATAAATAATTTTTAAAATGTAGTCATTAGTATTCATATAACTATATTTTACAACTATTTTATAACTTTCTTGTTGAAAATAAGTATAGTAACCAAATTTTGATTTGTATAAACTCAGTGTTTGATGTAACAGTCGAAAAGTATATGTTGCGTATAGTGAAAGATTAAATTATAGTATCACATAATAAATTTTTAACATGGTTTTTCCTACAATGTAAGACACAAAATAAATTTAATTTATTCAATAATCGGTTCTTAAAAACTATATTTGTTACATTATATCCCATTAAACTAAATTTCACCTTTGAAATTTGTTATCCCAATACAAAATAATGAGGATATTTATACCTCAAAACATCCTCATTTTCAGATATAGCTTCATATAGTTGGTAATTTCCACAAAATTCTTTGATCAAGTGAGTGGTCATGTTTTATAAGAACATTCTCTGTACGGTCCAAAATTTTAACTGGTTCTTCCTCATAAGAAATATCGTACTCTAGCAGTATGAACGAAAAGTTTAGTACATGTGAAGGGTCAGGTATATACATCCTTATTAGAGACAAATGGAACACATCATGGAATTCATTGAGGTCTAGTGGCAGTTATAATAAATAATCCTCCATCCCGATATGATCAAGAATCTCAAATGAACTGGTATACCAAGGTATTATTTTCCCTTTATTCTTGAATATGATAAACTTATTCCAGGGATAGACTCATACAAGAACCTTGTCACCACCATAAAATTCTTGATCATAATGATAATTGTCACATAACCTTTATTCTGAATCTAAGATTCCTTGATATGTTGTCGAATGGTTATAACCTTCTCTTCTATTTCATCAGTGATCTAAGGACCCAATAGCTTTCATTCTACAAATTCATTCCAACACATTGGAGATCTACATTTCATTCCAAATAGGGCTTTATAATGATCCATATGAATGCTTTAGTGATTGATATTGTTTTGAAAAAACTAATCAAGAGGAAGGTTTTTATCAGAACAACATTTGAAATCCAACAATCATGATCTCAACATATCCTCTAGAGTTTGAATTTTTCTTTCACAATAACCATCCATATGATGATAATAAGTATATTTTAATCTCAATTCCTCATGATGTTCTTACTGATGAATTAACCAGAACATTGAGGTAAAATTTGGATACCAATCAGATACACTATAATGTGTTAATATATTAAAACTAACCATTTATATAATGAATATCTTTTGAAGATGATATATAAATATGTCTCCTTATTTAGTAAGTGTGATGAATTCCTAAGGCAATCAACTACAACACATATAGAATTATGTTGTTTAGTTGTTTTGGGGGGTCCAATGAAAAAAATACATAGTTATGTTATCCCATAAACATTCTAGTATGGGTAATAGATGAAACATCCCATTATAATTTTTCATTTTAGCCCTACCATGAAAAAATACAAAGCATCGAGAAAAAAATCTACGATACATCTCTTCATTCCATTCCATAAGAAGTATTCATTCAAATATTTATACATCTTTATACTTCCATGATGAATATATAATAACGAGGTATGAGCTTCCCCCAATGTGACCTTTTTCAAATATGGTATGGAAGGAACACATACATCGTTTCTGAACCAATCGTTATATCATGATGAAGTTTAAACCCAGGAAAATTTCTAAACATCTTTTGAAATTCGACATGAACCTTTTGATCATATTTAATTTTCATTTTGATAAATGGTCGAACATGCAATTGATAAAGAGAAGATTTCTCCCCTTCCCTTAGGATTTATAGATCAATCCTTTGAAAGTCCTAAAATATTGGTTCCTTTGTGATCCTTTTTATGGATAATCTATCACGATCACTTCTACTCAGTGAATTTGAAACCTTGTTTTCATTACCATGGTTGTAATGTGTTGAGCAGTTATCATCTGTTATCATCTCTAACCATATTCTATGGGGAATGCTCAACTCTTTATCAGTCAATATATACATTTAACATTTATTATCGATATATATATATCACACTTAAATCTGTAAAGATAATTTATTCATATCATTGATGTAAAAATTAGAACAACAAACCCCAAATCATATTGGAAAATTTATCTCATGAATTATCATTTTCAAGAGGCATAGTCTTTAAAAATGTTATTCTGTATAATAACACATCCCAATAACTTCATGGATGCATATCCATATATAAAAAACCCTTCTCCACTACTAGGTAATGTATGAAAAGGTGAATTGACTAACCATATGTTCAGGTGCTTGAAATGTTCCTTACATTTATCAATCTATAAGAACATAGAACCCTTCCTAGTTAAAATGGACATATGATTATATAGCAATAAAAAACCTTCCAGAAACCATTGATAATATCTAATTAAACTGAGAAAGCTACAGATCTCAGTCACTGTGGTTGGTCTAGGACAACATTCAATATCCTTGATATTTGATGGATTTTATACTATACCATCTATTGAGATAATGCGACCAAAAAATGAAACCTTTTTTAGACAAAATTAAAATGTTTAATTTTTTCATAGAATTTATCTTTTAATAGGGTCTTCGGTTTAATTATCAATATGTCTTCATGATCTTCCTTTATCTTAGAATAAATACGAATATCATCCATAAACACTACCACAGTCTAATCAAGAAAATATGTAGAGATTCTATTAATCATATTCATAAAGATAACAGATAAATTAGTAAGACACAAAAGGCATCAACATATATTAATAGTTCCCATACCTTGTACAAAATGATATCTTGTGTGTATCCTCATTCTTAACACTCAATTTAGAATATCCAAAATGAATGTAGTTATTGGAAAAGTATTGAGACTCACAAAACTGATCAAAAAATTAATCAATATGGGTAAAATGATACTTCTTCATGATTGATGTATTCTTAAACACTTGATAATAAATTCATACTCACACTGATCTATATTTTAAAAAATAATAATTGATACACCCCAAGGTGACACCCTTGGACAAATGAATCACTTATCAAGGTTTTCTTAGAGTTTCTTCTTCAATTATAGAAACTCTATTAAAGACATTATATATCAAGTGTTTTAAATTTGTGTGGAACCAGGTATGAGTATGATTGAGGACTCAACATCAAATTTTGGATAAAGGATTAGAAAATATTCTATAAATTCATGCACACATTTATGAAAAATAGGCATATCATACATGTCGAGTTTCTCCCCAACCATTTAAGATAGACCCTATTTTTGAATGAGAATTAATTCCCAAATTCTAAATGTAATCTCCATAGTATTTTTGTTATTTTGATCACATTGGTAGAAAATCATAGATTTGATTAAAATATCAAAGGTAACTTCCATTCCCCAATAGCTGATGTGTGATTTATCAGGAGAAAGACAATCCATGACTATGAAGACAAAAATTTCAACCAAAGGAATATTGACAAGATATGTTGGAAGTATATTCCAATAAACATCAACTGGAGAGAAATCATAGATGTGAGATGAGATATTCATATCATCTGGTGTTTTCAATGATAATTCCACATATAATCATTTTTTTGGAATCAATATAACCTTCAGTAACTAATTATATAGGAACGTGTGTATAGATATATAATCATATAAGACATTAAAAATTCAAGATTGGATGGAAAGTGTACTATTCACCACATCATTATCACACCCCACATCATAAATAGTGATTGAATGATATTTCCACATTTCCTTCAGCTAAAGAGGTTTCTTACATCGATCATCATAATTAAACCTCATTTTTTGGAAATGGATAGTATAATTCCCATTCCCTTTAAAATTTAATCACTAATGTGTGGGAGGTTAATTCTATGCTTCTTTCCCTCTATTAGCATCATTATCTATCATCTTCCAATCAATTTGGAAATCCATTTCTAGGTGGACTTCCACTCCACAAAAAAATATTTATTAGACCCCATAATACAACTTCCACCTCCCTTTATTACACTATTATAGGAATGTTCATCTTCTTACCTCCATGATTGTTATATTTTTCTTTAAACTACATCTTCCATTTCTGGTCAAGACCATGATATTGATAGGTAACTCTTACCTATTTTTACACCTTGAAAAAAACATCCCACAATATCCTCATGGATACTTAAATCTCTTATGGATAACACCCTTCAGAATGTTTTTTGGAATCCACAAAAGAAAATATCAACCTTAATTTCTGAATGGATGATAATAGAAAAAGTGTACCTTGCATGTCTTGTAAAATTAGCCTAATATGTTCCGACAAATTCATCATACTTTTTTATTAACTCCAGGAACTCCTTATCCATATTCTTATAAGGAATGCGAGGAATGTATTTATTAAATAATATGTTCTCTAACTCATCCCAATCCATGGATTCAATTTCATATTAATTTCATTTATTCTTGATTAGAGTCCAAAATTGTTTCACTTCACCTTCTATATAATAAATATTAAGAATTACATTTTCATGTTTCAAAAACAAGAGGATGGAAAATATCTTTTCATTTGTACCAATCCATTGACCCACTACTAGTGGATAAAAGACCCACTGAAATAAAGTAGATGTTTCCTAATAAAGGACTCAAAAGACTGTTCTTCCCTCCTTTTCTCATTTGGTATTACAAAATTATTCATATCATGATAATTTTGGGTGATCATAGAAACATGATTTTTTTATTTTGGATCAAATAGAATTTTAGTGATCACGATGAAAATCATGTCATTGTTCATCATACTCTACATTAACAAGGTTCCATTGAGAATATTCCATTGACTTACACCAAAAATAATTGAGTAAGAAACAATAACCAAAGTGGAAAACTACATAATCATGGAATAATTCATAATATGTCTAAATTTTAAGGCCTTATTTAAAAAATTACACCAGAGGTTTATCCAAGGTTATTCATATCTAACAAAAATTTAAATCCATCATGATGATTCCTGAAGTGTTTATTTAATTTCTAATGAATATCCCCCATGACTGTCATACCATGTGTGTAGCAAGGCCCATTTGTTTTCACTAGTTTATGATCGAGTTTAGCACAATATGATGTTTTGGGGGTTGTTATACCTATTTACATCTATTATAAATCCACATCCACTTTTATTCTCTATATATTAATGTATTTATAGGAAACCACTCACTCAATATTTTACAAAAATTCAAGGACATTTTATTACACATTAACACATCCTTAAGCCTATCCATAGATAAATTACCTTAGGGATATCACTATGGCTTTCTCATCCTAATTTACAAAGGATAAATAATCATTTTATTTCATGCTAACTATAACAACCCTTGATTCTCAAATATAAACATTACATCATTTTTTCAGAAAAATTATCACATTACAAAAGAACAAACCTGTAGACAATATTAGTGTAGTTCTTTTGAAAACATGGATACATAAACACTTGTACATAAGATAGATAAATCACCTTCCACTATGTTCATTATAACAATATCCTCTCACAGACACATCATACAAAATAAATTTCCTCAGAACATGGGGGAATTGAAACATAAGAATGGGTGATATCAAAAGCTCATTAAGGGTAATTAAGGGAGATATGTAAGCATAATCATGAGGATAAGGGTATGAGAACCTGATCATACCATTATAATATCATACCCAATATATCAAAAATCATAAACAAGAATCATGATATAAATATTGGTAGTTCATAAAACTTTAATAATAAAGGAATCGTGATCATAGTCCATTAAATAAAAACATTGGAGTAAGATATAGAATTGTTGTAGACACATAAACATGTAAAATTATTCCCTATAGGCCATGGATCATTTCCAAAACATATAAGGGTAATTCATGGGAACTACACCTACTGGGTGAGACACCCCACCATCCCAAATCACAGTCATTTCTTTACAGTGGACCAAGTTACACATTCTTCCAATAGTGGATCAAACTCGTTTACTTGTTCCCATTATGGTATCATGAGATAGAAATCTTTATAGAATGTATTGGAGGGAGATATTGGACCCATAGGTCACATAATGAAATCATACCTATATATTCCGCACAATAATAAAACATTCATGATATCATGACCCATAAAAAGTGATGTGTTTCATAAAAATCATATCATAACCCAAGAAAAGAAAATGAGAGTGAAAATAACATCATCTAATCATAACATGTGGAAAATAGATAGGTTTCATAGCTATTTAATCGTAGAATAAATGATGGAATAGACTGGGTTTCTTATGAATTTATCATGATATAACACATAGTGGTGAACCTAGATTCATGAACAACATTTCATCATAAAAAATAATCTATTTAGAGAAATAATATGTAAGGTATCTTTTGATCATAACCCTATTAAAGAATAATTAACATCCACAAATTTCATCTTAAATGTGAAATAATTTTTAATGAACCCTTAAAACATTTCTTGAGGAAAATATTCTTTCTTAATACATGAACATTTTTGAAATCCTTTTTCATTGAAATCAACATAAAAAATAATTTCTATAATATTAGAAAAATAATTTTCCTTAAAAAATTACATTTTAAACTTTAAAAGGAATCTTCATGAAAATGAAGGTCGTGACATCATGGAAATCTGTACTTGCTGAACGTTACCTTTTGCACTATAAATTGTATAGACATGTGTCTTGGTTATAAAATGATAATAAGATTTCTTTTAAAATAATTTGTAAAAATATAAATCATGGGTAAAAAGGTAGATAAAATATAATAAAAGAATAATAAACCACTTTTGAAAACATTTTTTTTATAACATGGTTTTGAAAGAAAAGAGATTTCCTACTAAAGAGAGAAATAATGATGGATTTTCATAAAAATATTCGTATTTGTATAAATTATAAAATAGTCTGAAATAGTAAAATTAAATTTTTTTAACATGAATAACCATATAATATGAAATTTTATGAGAATTATTAATATTCTAATCAAAACATTTCATCAATGGAGACATAATCATAAACAATCTCAAAAATGATGTGATTATAACAATAAAATTTAACCACTTTAGAAACTATGAATGAAGATCCCCATGAAAGAATAAAATTAATCTAAGAATAAATTATAATTAAAATAATTATATTAATGATAAAAAATTTCAATGGTCATTATATACACCAAATTAATTAATGTCGGTTCATAACATAATGTATGTCTCAAAAAAGAAAAATTAAGAGAAAATTACTTTACCAATTTGGAAAATATTTTACCATAAACCCCACAAAAGAGAGATCATAAAATGGATATGTAAATACCCATTAATATATGAATAATAATTAAATTAAATTATAATTATAATTATATAATCTATAAAAAAGAAATGAGTGGTGAATATGGGTGAAGTCTCAAAGAAATGAATGTGAGACTAGAAATCCCCTTACATTTAGTATTGAATATTGTCGTGCTCACTCAATCATCCTGTATAGAAAATATAATTTTATTATATATATATTAAAGAAAAATATTAATTTATTTCATATCATATATGATTGACATATGAACTCTTATTTCCCATTTATTAATAATTCCATATTAATGTCATGTTTCTTGTAAAAACTTCTTTTTTTCTCATATGTTTTGATTTGGTATATTTTTATGCTCTTACTTATGTCATAATTTCATAATCCCAAGAATTTAAAACATGATAGAAATATAATATATAATAAATGAAAATATATTTATAATAATTTATAATATATATATAAATATAAAATTAAATACACTATTAATAGAGACGGTAGACCATATGTAAAAATGAACGATGTTTCCATTTTCTTATCGAATTGAAATAATAAAAAGTAAATGATAAATAAATAAACAAAAAATATATATATTATAATTATAGTAGGGTTATTATTTCATATATAACACATATTTTTATTAAACTCGCCCTTAATATGTTCCAATTAATGTGTGAACAAATCACATATCTTTATGGAGGTGGTAGTCCATAAGATCACAAACAATGTTATCGTATTCCCAAAAAAATGAAAGCATGAGGTTATGTGTCATATAATAATTAATGAAGTGTTAATACATTATAGATATCATAAATATCATATAAAATAGAATTTATAACAGTATTCTAAACCTTGATTGATGGTAATGGAAGAACAAATGACAACTATTTGTGAGGTTGTAGTCAGTCGTACACACAAATGATGATTTTAAATCCCATTTGATGGATGTGTGGGTCAGTGTAGGTCATAAACATAAAATTAAAAAAATCATAGTATATATAGTATATTTAGGTTATTATATATTCTTTATATGAGAAGAATTTATGTTGTGTAGAAGGAGATAATACAAAATTTCTCATTGAAGAATGTTACATATTCTTCAGGTAACACTTTTTGTATTTCACCAAAGGATGTATTTAATTGGATTTATACTGAAATGGTCTATGTTGGTCGGAGTGGTTTACTCAAGAGGGGGGTGAATTGAGTACCAATTAAAATTTCTGTATTTAAAAACAGTGTCTTAAAGACCCCCAAATAAAATAATAAATTAAACTGTAGTGAATTTATATTAAAGTAGAGGTTCTGTCAGATTCTCAAGGGATTGATTAATTCCCAGTTAATCAACACAGGAGTGTGTGATTATCTTTTGAAACTAACTTACTAATCTACACTTAACATAAAAACTTTCTAATTTAATTATCAAAGTAACTTTAAAAACAGTATTGGTTTTAAAGTGATTAGCAGCGGAATAAAACTTTGAAAGAGATGGCACAACAGATGTAACCAAGAGGTTCAGTCTCAAGCCGAGACTTAGTCCTCTCAAAAGTTTATATAAAAATGATCCACACCCTGGATCGGGGTTCAACAGTTTACAACTGTCCAGGTCCAAGACCTCTACCACTGTTCTTCGTGGGAAACAGTACAACAACAACCAGCTATCCAGGTCACACACGACCTCTACCACTGTTATTCGTGGGAAAGAAGGAATGAAAGCGTTTGGTAAGGATTTACAAATCCTTCAGTTTGAGTACAGGAGATAGTGTATGTGTTAGATACAGCAGATAACACACACTGCTCGAAAAGAGTAATAATAAATCACAGAACAAGAGATGTAGAGTTTAGAAGTGGTTCTGGTAATTTCAGTGTAGCTCTGGACTCCTTTGGATTCGATCAGAAGTGAGTTTGAGTCCTCTTCTCGTTTCTGTTTGATAAACAGAGTGTCGTATGCTCCAGGTTCACAGACAGTGACAATGTAGTAGTCGAAGTTCTTCAGTGTTCTTCTTATATGCACAGAACACTTCTCGAGTATGCTTGATTGTCTGTGAGGTTCTCTGTGTTCTTGATGGAACTCCTCTTTTCTCTTTTTGATTCTCTTTTTCGTAACACTTTGGGCAGCGTAGTCTTCTTGTATTTATCTCCCAACAGGGGACAGGAAAGATTTCCTTTCTGCAGGTACGAGGTACGGGTTCCTGACATCCGACAACCTTTATCAGATATTTGACAAATCATTAAAATGTACATGATATGACCGTTAGATAGATTAAATATAGGAAATAAAGAAATTTCAACCAGTGAGTTGAGTGATCGGTAGATAATCAGCATCGGTAGCTTGGACATCGGTAGCGTGAACATCGGTAGCTCAATTTCATTAGTTGCTTTGACTCTATTAGTGGCTCTATGCGTCAGTTGGTACATGCTGGTATCGGTGACTTTGTTTATCGGTAGCTCCATGCATCGGTAGCTTCATGCATCGGTAGCTTCATGCATCGGTAGTTCTATGCATCGGTAGCTCCATGCATCGGTAGCTCCATGCATCGGTATCGGTAGCAGTGAGTCTGTCAGTAGCTTTGTCCATCGGTGACTCTTATTCCATCGGTAGCTATTTATACTTACACCGGTAGCTCTATGTTTGTATCGGTAGCTGTCTATAAGTCAGTAGCTTACATTTATAAGCACATCGGTAGCTCTGTGTTGAGTCTATCGGTAGCTGTCTGTCGGTAGACTAAGTCTATCGGTAGACTGGTTACTGTTAGCTCTTTATCAGTAGCTATAGACAGATTACTTATCTATTTTATGCAGAACACATCCGATTGTGTTAGAATCAATTTATAACTTGTATGAACATGGATAAAAGAGGATTAACATATTCCAAAGACTATTTTAAAAATTATTATTGGTTTGATCACAGATTTGAAATAATTAAAGTATAGATCAATGATACTTAAAAATATCATAGAGATTGAAAACATAATTGGGATTTTCAACACATATGAATACATGATTGAGATTATCAAAACAGGTGAGGTCAACAGTCTATTTTTGGATTCATACATGGAATTTGTTATATTATTTGGATTGTCTTTGGCTATTAAAAAGTTTTTAATAGGTGTAAATAGGTGAGGTCGGTGAGTTCTCTTTTATAGTGGAAGAGGAGTGGCATTATTGTATGTAAAAAAATATAAACACTATTGAGGGATCCTACATACATAATTTCACAACAATAATGGTCTATAATAAATAAAAGGAAGTATATGTACGAAATTATTTCATCTAATGGATTTTGAATAAGTTTAAAGGATATTTTCCCCTTCAGTTAATGTTTAAACACCTAGTAAACTCCTTTTTACCTTGATCACTATAATTAATATTATATAAATTCCATAATATTTTTGGTAAAAAAAATTGAACATATTAAACATTATTAAATATATTTATTCCATCTATGGAATTCATATTTCCAAATTTTAATAAAATATTTGGTTGAAATTAATTTAATGTTAATCCCAAAGACATGTCGCGAAATTGAGGTTTTAAAGAGAAAATGATTAAATGTTTGAAATAGTTTTCTGTCCAATTTCAATCTAAAATTGGTTATACTAACCTAAATAGGATTAATAGATTTAAAAATGATATAATTAAAACATAGAACAAAAAATTACAAGATAATTTAAATATATAAATAAATTAGATGAAAAATGAGTTTTCAATTAAAATTATATATTAATATCTATTCATCAAAAAATGATGTTTTTTAGAAAAAATACAAACTTTTACCCTAAGATAATGTTTAAATTATGAAATTTAAAATCAAGGTTAATTTTTAAAATTAAAATTAAATTTTTTTTTAAAAATAATTTTATTACTATTAAGAGAAGGATAAGAAATGACTTCTTTTTAAAAAATAGTATTATTGAAAATATATAAACATTACCGGAAAATATATATTTTATTATGAGTAGGTTTTATCTATATAAAACCATTATAAATAATATTTAATAATATCTTATAACTATTAGTAATAATATGATTATAATTATGCTATAACCGTCAAGTTTAAAGTAATTATAATATAAAATGTTATTTCATTGAAACATAGGGTTGCATATAATGAATGATCACCTGATTTTTCATGTAGTGAAAACATAGACTTTTGTAGAATATAACTAATTTTTAACTTTTAATTTCATGAAACTGAAGACATAAAATAATTTTATTTAATCAAAAAAATGTTTCTTAAAAACACAGGGTGGTATATGTTCAGAAGTTAGTCAAATATATAGAGATTTTTATTAGTGGAATATTATTTTTTTAGATCAGAAGAGTGAGGAATATTTTTTTTGTTCAAATTTATTAAATAGTTTTGGGAAGAGTTCCATTCATGAGATTTTAAGGAATTAAAAAGGTAGAAACTACTCTCCCTTTATCAGTGGAGTGTGTTAGTGTGGGTGCCATGGATTATCTTTAAGGACATTATGTATTTCCCCAGATCTTTTTCTTGAAGAGAAGTCTCATCTAAAATATCAAGAGGAGGCACTCCTACCTCAAACTAAGTATGATGTTACTCCCTTTACATTGATAATTTATCTAGAGGTTTAGAGGACGGTGTGGGTGATTGAGAAGATTCACCCTCAAGGAGGATTATAATTAGAGGAAAAGAGTTATTGGTGGAGGGTATCATGTACAATGAATCTCAAGGTTTCAACCAGTATGTAGTTGACCGTAGCTGCTTCTATTCCAACTGTGTGAGGATAGTGGTTTCTGTGATTTTCATGGGGATGTCATGACAATTTATTTAGTTTATGGGGTTAATGGACATCATTAGAATCAGTGTCGACTTGTTCGTTGATATCAGTTTTCTGTGAGAGGTCATGTTTACCATAAGTCTCAACATAGGGTTTCAGTTATGCCATTTTAGTAGTAAGGGTAGAAGTGCAATGCTCCATCGAGGGTAGTTTGATTAGGTAGAGGCTAACATCTAGATGCTCATTGTATTCAGGGACCTCGACCTGAGTGTGGCATGGTGGTTCCCATTAAAATAGATGTAGAGGAGAAGGGTGTGGTTAGTGTCATGTCTATTCAATGATAGTTATATAGAGGGGCCATATATCAATGGAGGAATGATTGGTTTTTTATAACCTTTTTCCGAGTCATTTGATTCATGTGATTCACACTCCATTCTCCACTCATTGTAGTTCATTCACTAGGACTAGATGTAGATAGGCTTCTCATTTCCTTATCACTGACTATGCGAATCGGAGGCCGAAAAGGATTTTTTATGTGTTCGATGTGTGTAGAATGATAACGGGACCACATCAGTCATATGGGGGGATTTTATTTTTTAGAACATGGATATGATGCCATCCTCTTCATCAACTAATTGTGTTAATTGTGTTTTGTTTTTGAAATCTTCTAAAGGAGAGTTGGGGTCTCATATAGGGATAGAAAATGTGTGGCTTACATTTTTGAGGAGATTTTTTAGGTGTGTATTCGGTGTGTGGAGACCCTCATTTCTCTTATGAATAGGATGTCTATGGAATCCATGGATGCTGGGGAAATGATGATTCCAAGGGTCGTTAGGGATTTTATCGATGTGATTCCCGATGTGGTTGGGAAACTAACCCTAGAGATGATTTTTATTTTTTGAAAGACTTATACCATGGCGATTCTACGATTTTAATAGATTGTTATTAGATGAAACCGTTTGAAGTGGAGGAGTTGGTGACTCAGATAGATGATCAAATGTTGATGGATTTCATCTTTCTTTGTTTGTGGTCTTGGGGTTCTCTATTGTTATTCTCCTAGAAGGTCGATGATAATATGAGGTTGTTTTAATAGTACCAAAGGTTGAATGGGGTAATGATCGAAAACTATTTCCATATCCTAAGGATATATGATTTTTTAACTAGTTGAGAGGATTTGGTTGTTTTCTGTGATGGATCTATGGTTCGGGTATCACCATTTGAGGGTGATGTTTGGATACATCCCAATGATTTTCTTTAGATATAGGTATGGCACTTCAAGTTTATCTTCATGTATTTCTGTACTATGAATGAACCAATCATGTTTATAGGGATTAATAACACCATCTTCCATGAATTCAAGGACAATTTTTTGGTAGTGTTCATCAATGAAACATTTTTGTACTAAATGTTAGAGGAGTATTCTAATCATCTTATAGTTATTTTCTGGTCCTTTGACATAACCATATTTATTGAAATTTATACAACTATATGTTTTGGATAAATGGGGAATATTTACATGGACATTTGTTATGTTTCAATAGGGTGTGGTATTATAACCTTTGATGGTTGAGGTATTTGTTCCCTATGTAGCACCCTAGAATGCAGCAAAGTTCAATAGTTTCTCTGGTCTCACTGGTTGTTATCAGATCTGTTTACCCATTTTATTTCATGTTTCACCCCTACAAACAGTTTTGAATAGAAATAAAAAATATTTCGGGTATACTGATCAGTTCTAGGTAGTTTTTAGTTTTCTAAAATAGATGTTTTTCAATTCTTGTGTGCTTTAGTTTCCAATAGAGGGGGTAACGTTTTAGGTGTTTTGTGACTCTTCCCATTTGATAATGGGATATGTTTTGATGTAGTGGAGATTGGTGATATATTATGGTTATATATAGTTATTTCCCCATGAGTATAACTTGGAAACCTATGATCTAGGTATCTTATTGGTTGGGCTGTCACTAATGTTGTTGTTGCATTACCTCATTGGGGAGAAATTTTCAGAATTAATGGATGACATGAGTTTGAGTTATATATTTTTGTATCATGATATGAATGTGTGGAAATAAATTTTGATGGAGTTTCTTCATTATTTTGACTTTGATAACTTCTACACCATTTTAAATGTGAATTTTGTGGCTGATGCTAGTGGTTCAATAGTCTGGGGATTCTTGGAGAGAAATGGAGGATTCGATAACTGTGAACATAGATTCAAATGTGTTTGATTTAAGATATTGATACTTAAAGATGAACATGAAATATTTTCTAATGTAGTGAGTGGAGGATTCTCAGTGGGGATACACAGAGGAAGAGGTGATGTGTGATCCTCATGAATAAGGTGATGCTCTGGATGGATGGTCGTAAATGCATTTGTTTCAGGGGTGGTTTCTTTATCTAGTGTAAATTTTCAAGGGATTAATATTTAGTATCATAGATCAGTTTTATTGGTAAACAATTGATTTCACAGTAGGTGCCATTTCACGAGCATTTCAATTTTGGTTTTCTGAGGTGAAATGGGTGGTGTCAATATTTTTGTCTTAGTATTTGGTTTTCTAGTTGTTAAAGACTATGCATTATGTTCTCGTAGGTTCTTTCAGAATTTGGATGTTCTTAAGTAGAAATGGGATAAAAAATAATTTATTTTCTCAAAGGGTTACCCTAATATTAGGGAAGTTTTGATGTTATCTGGGTAGTCATGGATTAGTTGATGAAATAGTCTAAATTCCTAGCAATCATGTAGTTATGCATCCTAGATGTTTTGGAAAGGACATATGGGGATTAGGTGGTGTGGTTTCATGTAGTTCAATGGTCCATTTTCTTGGGTCATGATTCTTATTTTCCATCATGATTCTTGAGGGTATTACAACATGATTTTGGCACTCAGTTATGCCTCATCATCGACTTCCACCCTCATACTGATGGAAAGACATAACAGACTATCAAAAAACTGGGATGCATGTTTTGGTCATGTGTCTTGGACTTCAGAGGTTTTTGGGAATAGAAATTTCATTTGATTGGGTTTTATTAAAAGATATCTATCACTCATCCATCTACATGGCCCCATTTGATGATTTTTATTATTGTTTGTGTCATTCTCTATTGTGTTGGGTTGAGGTTAGGGAGTCATTAATTCTTGGTCTTGATGTGGTAAATTGAATGAAAAATACAACATATCTAGGTCATGATATATTAAAATAGTGTAGGATTGGATGAATTTTTATGTCGATCACAATTGGAGGTGCTTGGTGTTTGTTGTTTGAGACCGTCTATTTTTGACGGTTTTCACATGACATGGGAATAAAATGTATGGAAGTGGGAGTATGGTCCCCCCATGGATTGTTGGCCCCTTTATGATATTGGAGTGATTTGTTGATGTTTCTTATTACTTGGCAATGCCCTTGATATTTTTGAGGATCTATGAAAACATACAGGTGTCTCAACATGATCATTTTCTTCACAATGAATCCCATGTTATTGATTGGAGAGTGTTCGATATTAAGGATGATTCGACATTCATGGAGTGTCCAGTAAAGATCCCGGATCATCAAGAGATGATTCTGTGTGGATGGAACATTCCCATGGTTTGTGTGTAATAGAGGCATGTTTTCCTAGAGGAGATTACTCATGAGCATGAGACACATGTAAGAGCTCATTATCCAGAGTTAATTTTAGATTTTGATTCTTTATTTTTTTTCTATCTTATTCATGTGATGTTTGGATATTGTTACGATATGATATGTGTTGTTTCCTTGACTTGTGTTGTGTGACAATGTTTCTAACATAAAAATAGGGAAGTAATATAACCATAATCAAGACTCATTATAAATTGATGCAATTAAAACCATGCAGGAAAGTGAGTTTCTCCCAATGTAGATAATATCATGACCTGGAATCTAAAATTCCTTGATTTGTGTGTTCAGAATATTATTGTGTGTTTATAGTTGAGGATGTTGGTATAAGCTGGGTGGTGGTTGTAAAATGGTTGGTTGGATGTTCATGGATTGTAACATATTATGTGGTGTTGTTCCCGGTGAGATGTGTCGATGTGATTGTACGATGATGTGGTTTTTTTGTGTTGTTTGTGTGTGTTTTGGTCAGTGACTTAGGATGGATATAGAATTTTTGGTATGAAATTATCTTTGAGAGGTATCTCACGATATGGTTTTCTGTACCCCTACCTTTTTGGGGGTTTATTTTTATTATTGAGAACAATAATTGTTTGATAGTTATCTGAAGTAACAACCTCTTCTTTTTCGACCCATTACATTATCATTTTTGAAGTTGGATGCATTCATAGGACATCTAGAGTGCCTGGTGGAGATAGAGGCACATAAATACCAAATATGGTGGTTCATGACATGATCCAAATTCACATATTGAATAGGTGATTCATGACTTGTAAAACTTGTGAATTCATAGCTTCTATGTCTACTAAGGTGGAGGAGTCCATGAAACACGTTCTTGTCCTAAAAGCGGTATTCACGATGTATTGTTAGATAAAAGATGAGGTGACATTAATTTCATTAGAAGTGGGAAAAATGGAATTTTCTATGAAATTCATGTTGTGAATGTGCTACACATAGTGAAAGTGTCAAATTCGAGGTTATTTTATAACACAATTCCTTGATTTCCTTTAATTTAGTCATATATATTTCTCCCTATTGCTCTGGGGGAACCCTAGACACCCTATGAATAACTTTTACCCATATTCTCTATTAATATGATCGTGTTTTCTATTGGATCCGCATCAGTGACTTGTCATGAAATCTCCTCACTTACCATTGGTTTTCCACCAATATTCTTTGGTGATATTTTATGGTGGTGTTTTTTGGATTGGGTAGTGATTTAGGTTGTGTTTTGATAACCCTTTGATACTATATATGATGATCCATTATTTCATGGTGTGATTATTGTTTCTCAGTAGTTTCTTCTTCACTGTGTTCCGTATAGAAATATTATAATCCTTCTTTGATGTAGGTTTTTTATTTTTTCAATTTTGTGTATCATCTGGGAGGGGGTTCTCTTATTTATCTATGGGGGATGGGTTTCAATAGATTAATCAATATATCTTAAAAATTAATTTTGAAACTAAATAGGATGGGGTATGATCAACATTTTTTTACTACATTGATATTATTATCTTGAAATTGTGAATTTTTTGAGTTAAAACGCCCCTAAAAATCATGGTCATTGGGGGTCATTTCTTTCATAGTAGATATTGAGATATAGAAACCTTTTTGTGTGATATTCGGATATCCACCTAAATGATAAATTTCAAATCATTCATATTTTTATAACGAAATGAGTCCCCCAAACTACAAAATATTTTACCTTTTAAAATATAAATTTAATGAAAGATGATATATCTATTGGTATAAATGAGTAATTCCAATATATATTTAGTTTTATTGGTATTAATCTTGACTACCCACACTTTTTTACCAACAGATATATCGATTGATGTTGATGGTTCAATACCAAAAAATTACTTACCAAAAATTATATATTTTTTTCATTATCATACTAATAACAACATTTTTTACCAACACATGAATATATTATTAATAATAACTATTACCAATAAATTTATTTCCATCAATAAAAATTCTTAAAAAATCCCATTAAATAACAATAAATATTTTATAGGTAACCAGAAAACATTTTACCAACCAATATATCTGTTAATAATTATTCTTAAATACCAAAAACTTTTCTATTAACAATTAAATATGTCTCTTTACCATAAAAATACCAATAATTATTTTACCAATAAATTAATTTATTTTCACTATGAATTTTGACCTATACATATTTTACAATTAAAAAAACATATCATAATAAATTATTCAATGTCAATTAACCATTATCCAATAATTGAATATATATTTAGAAATTATTTTACAAAGGCCAATCAATTATTGATTAAAAATATATGTTTTTATATTGAATTAAAAAATTGGTAATTTTTCAATTTTTATTTGCATGATATATATATATAATATAAATAAAATCTAAAAAATCTTTTATAAAACAATAAAACATTTAGATGTGTGTTCCACAAAACATTTTATTCTAACCACAGAACACCTCCCCACCACCTCCCCACAAACCCATCCCCGTATTCCACCATCCCCACCTCCTCCACCACTACTCAACCTCTATGCCTTTCCAATTGAACACTACTTCCCCTGTCTTCCACTCCTTCCTTCAAAGGATTTCCTTGAATCCCCAATACTAGTCCATATTTCCACTACATCCCCCAAATCAATGATATTCATACCTACTTCAAATAAATCCCCCACATCACTGACCCCCCTTCCAGCATCCCCGACCTCGGGTCACAATCATCTACACCATGTCCCCCTCCCCACATCCCAGTGTCCCTCCTATTCTCTCTCGCAGATCCATCTCTCCTACCCCTGCTCACTGATAGTCATCCCCATGTACCAACGTGATTCAATTTAATATATACATTTTTTTAACAAATAAATCCAGGAATGCATTTATCCATGTTATTAAATCCCCCACCCATAACTTACTATTCCCACAACATAAGGGGTGAAAATTATTTTCTTTTACAAAACACTCAAACGTAAAACATAAATGGAACCATTCCATTCAATTATAATAGGATAACTGGGGTTGAACTGAGATGATTTGTTAATGATAAACATTGTTTTTTATGACTTAAGTTGCAAGAATGTGTTAATTTCATTGGTTTCAGCTTTTATTATTCAATCAGTTCTAGTATTTTTTTTGAATATTCACTCCATGTCAAAGATAGCCATCAACTGATCTAATTTTTGGGGACTCTCTTTATATTTTTTTATTTTATAAAATTGTAATACTGGTGGTTTGGGAAGGATTTTCCCAATATCAATGAACATACATGTTGCTTTAGTCTAGCTCTCTCATGGTTTTATGCTTCCTCTACTGGCATCTACCATTTTGAGTTTACATATTCCCAAATTGATTCTTGGATAAGAAATCACTAATGAATCTATTTTATCCATTGGATCAAGATGTTAATTTTTAGAATTTATTGATATTAGTGGGTCTATCATCAGTGAAAATGGTATTGGTATGATTTGCATTATGTTCTCTAAGATGATTTCAAGACCCTTCTTTGATCTGTTTCCTGAAATAACATCGAATGGTCATCAAATTTCAACTACTCAATTTGTAATTTTTGAATGCATTGTTTATCTATTATCCATAACTTGTTTAAACTCCCAACCCCAATCTCTAAAAAAATGATATGTTACAAATAAAACTCCCACAAAAAACATGCATGTTATTTATCAAAAGCTAATAATCAAACATGGAAGGTTGAAAAATATGAGTTTGCAAGGATGTTCTTGTTCAGATGTGAGTTTTCTCTAGTCTTCTGATTGGTTATTTGCTCAACCACTATTCACGTACCGAATATGTGAATCTCTATTATGGGATCTATATTTAAACTATCTAGAACTCAGATCAAAATTTCAGTTTCCTTGTGAATTATAATCAAGGTTTCCTACCTATTTCATTTCTCGACAAAGAAATGGATCATTAAAAAACATGTACCATATTAATTACATTGATTTTGATTAATAAGAGTGACCATTACATTTTCTTCTTAGTGATATTTTTTCTCTTGTTTCAAAATTTTATACCTTTTCATGCATCCAGTTTCCAAAATTGGTTGATAACCACCGTACAAATCTAGGTAGGTACTGTGTGTTATTTCTATTATTTACCATATTCCATCAATAGTATTGAATCTTGCACTTGTGATTTATGATCACAACCAATTAGTAAGAATAATGACAACAAAGTAGTCATCATATTTGAAAACCAATAAAAACCTAACTTTAATGAACTAGTTGATAATTAATGCATTTTAGGGATAAAACGATTGGAATCTTGTTTATATGGGTTTCAAATTTGAGAATTTTGGTCTTTTTGGTAGCACTTATTAAAAACTACACATTTCACTCATCAATTTTTACACTCAGTTTGAAAAATATTTCAGGTTTTTTACGTTCTTGAAAAAACACTGGAATATAGGGTATGTTTGATAACACTTATTAAAATTTATTATATCATTTATCATTTATGATAAATTGTTTCAAAAAATATGTACCCTATATTTTTTAATTACATTTATTCAACATCATAAATAAAAAAATGTATTGTGTGCCCTGTTTCTGCAAAATTACTATACATGAATACCAAATTAATAACACTAAAGTTGCATGAAACATTTTTTCAATAATAAAACTATAAATGATTACGCGTAAAAACTTATGATATGTGATAATAAATTTAGGTTTTTATTAGATATTAAAAATATTATTACTTATGATAAGCATTTTGAAAAAACAAGAGGTGTTGTCAAATGAACTCTTAAATTCTAGAATAAAACCGCTTCAAATAAGGGGAACTAAAATAGTTTTCAGAAAGGAAGATAAAAACCCTTAAAAAACCACTTATCATAAGTCATAATCACCATAAGAAGTTTTCATCAACTGTTTTCAGATAAGGCATTATCCCTTCATTGAACACTAATCCTCTAATGCCCAATTTAATCCACAACATGGAAATAAATTAAAATATAAATTATTAAAGAGAATCTAAAAATGTTTTGGACAAAAAATTTAATTGATCATTATATGAAGTAAATGATGGTTATAAAAAATCAATCCAACCTAAATCACATGATCTTTATTACGTATTTATAGGTCATAAATTAATGACATTAATTAAACAATGATTATTTTATCAATTACATTATAAATTTATTTTCATCAAAACTCTATTATAGAGTGATTTTACACTTATCATGTATAGATAGTTAAATATAGAAGTTATAATGATGATACCAAGATAAGAATTTTTGTGATGATTCAAACCTTTTTGTGTTCGGTTCCAAGTCTTTTAGGCATTGTTGTAGCTCTTTTTATTGTCTTATATCTTTATAGCTCTCTAGTTCTATTGATGCTTATTCTAGATTCATGTAAAAGAGAATATTATTTTTGTGTTTATTTTTATAAAATTGATGTATTAAAAAATATATTATATTATAACATAATAATGTGATGTATGTCTCATTTTTTCATAATTCATGAAAATAATCATTATTTATTATTTTATAAACAAATATCATTTTCAAATTCTATAAAGGATATTTTCTTTTTTGTTTTCCAAATGTGTATTATTTTCACTAATTCATGAATTTACTTCATCCAATATCAATGTGTTGCGTATTTTATCATTATGTTAACGATTCATATATGGAATTTGGTGAACCTAATGTTCAAAATATCATGTGCAGTGTAATTATTTCCTTTATAATCATTCAAATTTCTATTGATATTAATATTTATATAAATTATTATTCTTGAAACCATTATTATTATCTAATATGTTATAAAGGAAGACTTGGTGTAATTGAGAGGGTTTTTTGATCGATACAATGCCATCTGAGAGTTCTCCACTAAATTCCATGAGAGTCCAGTCCACTCAAGTCCAGGTCATAATGCCACTACTCATATGGAACATTTGAGGACATGTGATTCCTATGGGATGGGCTGTATGTTTTGTGTTTTTGTCTGGGTCAGGATTTTTCTATAGGTTTCTTTGAGTCCATGGATCTTTAATGGTGGTTCTTGGGTTTGTCACATTTATCATAAAACAAAAACAGGTTCAATGAAATTCCAAGGAGGTCTACTGAGGCTTACATGAGGATTTATGAAAACTTGATGAAGATGGATTATACTGTTGTGATATTTTATACATCAATATAGGAATTAAATATGGTTCTCATTGGTTTGGATTCAAACCCTGTAGGTGGACCATATGGATTCTGGTTGGTGTTACTTGGTTGGCTTAAGGGAGAGTATGATAATCTCTACATAAAACATTCATGATAAAAGGTTTGCAAGATACATGGAATCTCTACCCCAAAAGAACATTTTTTCATGGCCCTTTCAAGCCTTACTACAACCCCAATTTTTCACAAGAACACTCTCCAAATAACCAGTCCCTCACTAGTATGAAATTGGACCTACACCTTACTTCTGAGAACCTCATCCTCTCTAAAAAACAATCCATACTAGGCCCACATCACCATGATAAAGACATCCCAACAACATTAAATTTAATCCCAGTTGAGGGAGGATCATTCTCCTACCTCATTATGGATAAATGGTAAATATATTATCTCTTAAACTCTTTAAAATGATGGAAAACACATATTTCAATGATTGCCTCCCCAACATACCCCCACTTCGGGAAAAATCTACTCTTGTATAATCTTATTTTGATGAATAAAATACCTTCTAAGGGATCGTTTTCTCCACCAAAAATGGAATTTATTAGGAAGAGAAACTATCATCAACAAAAGGCATGTTGATTTAAAAGAATGCCAAAAATAATATTTTTATCCAGGGTTTAATGGTATTAAAAAAATCCTCACACATGATCTAGACATTAAAATCATTACAAAAAACCTCACTTAGGATCATAAGGATAATAAGAAGTAGTATAAAAACCACTATGGGGGATGTCAATAGTGACAATGAAAAATGATCAATATGAAATTCATTTTTTATAATACCATTTATTTATATTTTGGTTTTAATTCGTGTAGATATTTTACACTGACATGGGAATACTTTTTGTTTGATTGTGATGTATATATTGGAGTTAAGGGGTGTGGCATAGACTGGAGCTAGCATGTATGAGGCTAGATTTGTCATGGATGGGCTGGACCTAGAGCTAGCATGGACTGGATTTTGCATGGATGGGGAAGGAGCTGGCATGGATGGGATAGAGCTGGAGCTAGCATGGATGGGCTCGAGCGGGAGATGATATGAATGGGAAGAGCCACTAGGGATAGAGCTGGAATGAATGGGATGGAGCTGTTGGTGCTAAAGTCACTGGAAATGATGGGTTGGAGCAGTTGGGGAGGTGGATCCTGTTTGGGGGGGATTTGGCGTGGTGCTGGTGGGGGGGGGGGGTCCAACGCCATTGTATGAATTAGGTTTTTAATTAATTTCATTATTAATATAATTAATTAATCTATATGTTTGAACATGTGTAAAAAGCAAATTCAGTTTAATAATTAAAACCTATGTATTATATATGATAAATTATTAAATATAATATGAAATTTTACTGGAAATAAAAATTTATAATTTTTATGTAAATATAATTTATAATCTAATATTACGTGTTTGTAATATTATTACCAATAGATAAATTTGTCACCAGAACCTATTACAAAACAATTTATCAGACATATATGTTATATTTTTGTATTATTATAATTGCAACAGAACTATTTTATTTTTTCGCAAATGAATTTAGAAATAGATTTTTTACCAACAGTTTAGAGATGAGGACTTATATGTTGGTAAAAACATTTTACCGACAAAAAATTCACTTTTTCTAATAGATATGCCCCTGTTGCAAAAATTGAATGATTTTTTTGTCCAAGGATTATGGTACATGTGATAATACCCTTAAAATAATGAATTGGAGTTGATAAAATACCTAGGAAATGTTTGTAAACATTTTTCTAATGTGAGGTGATGTGTGGTCAAGTTGTGGGGAAGAAATGTGCAATTTAAATTTGTGGTGGTGGTGTGTGGGGGTGATGGGTGAGATGCATCCATAATTTTGGGGTGGCGAAGTGATGGTTTATTTGGCCTCGATTTTGGAGTGGTAAGGTGATAATTTGTTTGGACATGGTTTTGGCGTGGTGAGGTGATGGTTTGTTTGGCGATACATTTGGGAGGCACGATGATGGTTGGTTTAGTCATCATTTTGGGGCGGTGAGGTGATGTTTTTTTTGTTTTTTTGTTGTTGTGTAAATCTCATGGTTTGTTTGGATATTATTTTGGTGGGGATAGGTGATGGTTTTATGGGTATGTTGAGCTTATTAATATGTGAGGTTGTTTTTGTGCTAGTTATCTAGGATGTATTGGAATTTTATAATAATTTAAAAAATAATTTTTGGTGGTTTTTGTTTGGTTAATGAGATGAAAATTGTTAATGATCAAATTAATACTAAGATATGTGGTCCAACGATATTTTTTATAAATAATGAATTGAAAGATATATTTAAATTGAATTTGTTAGTAAAGAGAAAGTTTGATTGTGTATTTTTTATTGGTTTTCAACATTTAAAGGTGGATTTTATTGTTTCTTGGGGATGTGGTGTATTGGGTAGTGATTTTTTGTGAACCCATATCTTGGGATTGTGTGTGGATATTATATGTATTCCTCATATATTCCTTATAATTTTTTAAATTCACCACATCCGGGTCAAGAACTATGTTCCGACACTCTTATTTTTATGAGGGGTATTTTTTCCAATGTCTAGTGCGGAGGAAGGATATCTAGGTACCCACTCTTTCACATTCTCTCTTCCTAGAGAGTTAGGTATTTCATAGGTTGTGATGGCTAGAGTTATGATATTATACTTGATGTTCGTAGTGATGGAATAGGAGTCTACGAGTGATATGTGGTATGGTTGTGCTTTTGGGTTAGTGAAATGGGATGAAGACCAAGTGTTATTGAGAGGGAATATGTTGTATAAGATATAATATGGTGGGGGATATTCATTATAGTTTGTAGGCATAAGGTCAATAACCTATATGTTAAGAATACCATACTTCTCTACTTATTTCATGGCCTAGGTTTCCCTGAGTGATATGTGTTGAGATAATGTTTTGGGGAGATGTCAGCCCATAAGTCTTCAAGTGATATGTGATATAATCATGCTTGTGGGGTGGTTTTGTATACGGATGAGATGTTATCTCTAGT
The DNA here is from genome assembly GCA_963277665.1 of Viscum album. Lineage (NCBI taxonomy): Eukaryota > Viridiplantae > Streptophyta > Magnoliopsida > Santalales > Viscaceae > Viscum > Viscum album. Next base: position 1,701,415,468 of record OY728143.1, on the reverse strand, counting down.
AGTTACGATGATAGGATCTGATAGAGGTATACTAGTGAGAAAGCAGTTTTGGGTACCCTTTTTTGATGTGATTCGTATTATGCTTTTATACACAGATGCATTATTTAGTGTGTGCCACATAGTGAGAATGGGATTTTTTATTTGACCTATTTTGGTGTTGATTAGTTCTATTATTTTATCACTGGGGAATTATTATGCATCATAAAAATTTGAATTAGATGCTTTCATTATCATACTAAGTATATTTATATTCTCAACCATTATATATATACTATTTTTCCTGTTTCTAGAATGACTTCATGGAATATTCTAGAAATTACTAGCTCAGTCCTTTGGGAAGTTTCTATGTCAATTCTTTAGCTTTACTTTTGGGTATTTAATTTATATAACTTTGTATATGAATTTTTTATTGACACATGCATTGTGGGATGGTTTTTTTGGTTTTCATTTATATTATTTCAATGAATAGTTTATGGATCATTAATTTCTTCTCCCTATCCTACTAATAATATTGAGGGTAATTCCTCCCATAGAGTATATTTCTGTACCCTTGGTACTATCCTCTAACTTGGGGCCTACTAGATGTAGGTATCATGTTTCATTTTCTCTCTCCACTCATTACAATATCATTGGAGGGATATGACCATGTCAGTTTTATTAAGAATATGGTATATATTTTAATGAATCTTTTTTACCTATTTTTAAGTTTTAATCTCTCATAATTATATTACATTTCTCATAATATCAAGGATCTAAATTTTAATAATTACATGTGAAATTTTCTCTCATGAAAGGTTTTATTTATAAAGATTTATTTTGTTAACCAAACATAAGGTTTTAAACATGAAAAAAATACTAATAGTGAGGTTAAATTATAAAAGGAATTAGATTAACTTAAGAATGCTCCAATAGTTGGGTATGAATGGTTTTATTCATTTATTTTAAAAAATTGTAAATTTTTTAGAGTTAATGTGCATCCTATATTTTTTTTATGACTATTTTATATGAAAATTTAAATATTCAAATTTATGTTGATAATATTGTATTTGGTTCAACTAGTGAATTTCTTCATAATGGATATTATAGTTTAATGAATGATGAATTTAATTTATGTTTAATATAATAATTAATATTATTTTTATGTCTTATAATTCTTCAATTAGAAGGTGGATTATTTTTAATAAATAAATTTATGGTATAAAATTAATTTAATGATTTGGTCTCGAAAAATGTAAAATTTTTCAATCCCCATTCTATAGTAATAGTTAATTCGATTTAGTTGTTGCTGAAAAATCAAATGACGTTAAACTATTTATAAGTTGTATTAGTCATTTTCTGTATTTAACTATTTCTAGACCAGATATTTTGCTAATTGTGTGCATGAGTGATAAATTTCACAATGTCCCTAAATTATCTCAATTATAGGGGATTAATTGAATAATTAAATATATTAAAGGAATGTAAATTCTTGATTGTGTTATTTTAGATATAAATTGTTTATTCTATTTAACTATACAAATTCATATTCTCGAGGTTTTAAAATTAGTAGAATATAAAAATCTGGAATGTGTCACTTATTAGTAAAAAGTATAATTTTTCAGAGCTCAAATAAATAATTACATGTTTTTGTATATACAATTCAAGATATTTGTATTGATTTCAATAATTATTGTGTTTGTGGATTAAGAAATCTATTTTTATTATAATATTTATTTTAATAAGTTTCTAATGATTTGTGAATACTTTTCTATTACATAAAATTTTAAGAACCAGTTATATCACATTAGAACTAAAAAAATAGATGATGTATTTTACTATGTTATGGATAATTTATATAAAGGAAAAACCTTTTCTTAATATTTCAATACAAGAAATAAATTGGATGACATCTTTACCGATCCATTGGATGAAATGAAATTTTAGAAAATATAGTATGACCTTGGTAAGATGGAATATTAACTGATTCTAAAATGTCTTAACTATTTACTCACTTTTTTATAGCTCCTCTATAGAATTTAATTTCTATTAGAACTATTCAAAGCTAATACATTTAATCTTATATATATTTTATAAAAAATATGCTAATATATCAAGTAAATTTTCATAACATTAATATTTATTTATTATGAACTATTTATTACTTTATATATATATATATATGAATTCATAAATTTAATAGGAACAATTATTAATTTTTTTACTTGAATCATCCCAAGTTTTTTTTGAATTATAGTATTTTAAATCTAATTTTGAAAATATTTTTTTCAATCAGTGTTTAAATCTTATTTTAAATCTTATTTCTATTTTTTATTCTGATTTTAAATAGAAAAAGGGTCTAAATTGTTTAGGGTTATCTTAATATGTTATAAATATTTTTTTAATAAATTTTCTATAGGGAGAAATTTTAGAGTGCTTACATTTGTGTTTTTTGAATTTTTTTTATAAATTAAAAACTACAACTAAATTCCCATTTTTACACTAAAATTCGTGAACAATAATATAGTTTATTTTATTATATTTTTCACTACTCATAGAAGAAACAAATAATGTTTTATATGACTATTTATATATTATTAATTAATTAATTAATTATTTATTTAAATTATTATTATTTAGTTTATTATATTTTTATGGTGTGAAAATATTTTTTAGAAGTCATTAATGTATTTATAAATTTCTATTAAATTTAAATTTATATGTTTCTCATTAAATTATTTGGGTTTTTTAAAATTTTTATGGTATTTTTAAAAACTCTTATGTTATTCTTTTGAAGTATAATGATGTGAGTATAAAACTATTACACTCAACTAAATGTCTTACTAATAATTTTTCTATGAAAACTGTATAGGCTTATAGAGATACAAATATTATGGAAATCATTGTCTTGGGATATTTGGAAGTATTACAAGAAAATGAAATTCACTTGAAATAACTAGGTCTTATGAAATTAAAATTTCTATAAACTAAAATTATTAAGATTCAAAACATTTTTTTCATAAACATATAATGTGTTCCTTTTTCCTTATTTATTATATTTAGACCCACATCATTTTATGTTATGATATCTCCTCGATGTATTTGTTTTAAAATTATTTATCAATTACATTGATTCCATGAATAGTACATTGGAAGTGATTGTTGTATGAGACTATATTCACATACTTATATGAATGTTTTTGAAATGTATTCAAAATTTAAATATTTCATAAAAAATATAAAAAGAATGATTTAAAGTATTTGAGTTACTGGTAATTTTGGCACATATTTTTATGATAATAAATGTTTATAAACAACCTTTTACAAATCGGGCTACCCTAATGTTTTTTCTTATCCATTAAATGAAAAATATTGAAGCTAAATAGAGTTTTATTATCGATGATAATTATTGAGATAATCATAATACCAATGTTATTTCTTTTTTGAATTATTATTTCTATATTAGAGTTCTATATAAAGATTATATAATATATTTTAATTGAACTCGAAGAAACATCAAATAATGAATAGTATTTCACTTCATTGGAAAACTAAAAATTGAAAAATGATCCTATGAGAATAATTTTCATACTATTGAGGAACTCTTGTGGAAGACATAAACCTTTAATTATCACTATTTCATTGAAGATAAATATGGATTCATTCCTCATGAATTTGATGTGGTGCTTAAAATATTTTTAAATGAGCTTGTACCTATTTGATTCTTTGAATCTATAATTATTTTTATCTATAATTTCAACATATAGTTAAACATTTTTGAATAAATCTTTTCAAATTAAAAGGAATTATTTATTTTGTTATGTGACCCTCAAGATAAAAGATTATGGTTGGGTATTCAAAATTTCAAATGTTACATTGTATTTGTGATTACGGGTTAAAAAGGCTCTATTGTAACAGGTTATAGATAATCATTGAATTTTGGAGTTATTGTAAAGTTGTTCCTCCACTTGAAATAGTGCCATATAATAGGGTTGTGACTCCAATTCAAATTTAATATCTTATAGAGAATAAAATTACTTTTACTGAGGAGAGATATGTGAATAGTAGATGAAAGATCCATTTTTTTCTTCAGAACAATGATAAAAATCATTATGTTCAGGTTTTATTTTTTCCACTACAAATTGATTATAAATTATGCTTATGTTTACCTCTGATGTTAATTTATTTTATTTTTAAAATTTTTATATCCACCCCAAAGACCACGAACATTAATTATTGGGACCTAAAACTTGTGAAAATATGGTATCAGAATCTGGTGTTCCGTAACTATCCACACACACCCATACACACATATGTATATTTATAGGCCCCTTATATCCATTCACCAATTAAATACACCATCCACTATATATATTGGTCAGCCTAACACATCATTGTTAATTATCACTATACTCTACCTAAAAAATAGTTGGAATAAAGATAATATCGATGAAGGTGACCCATATTATAATTTCATGCCCTATTATTCATACATAACAAAATTTCCATATTCTATAAATATTTTAATTCTAATAGTCATAAAAATGAGTGTTATATCATTAAAAAACTATCCCATGTCCCTCTCTCTCATTCCATCACATCACATCTATCCATTCAACCATAATTCCAAATCACCAATAATCCCCCATGATAAAAACAATATTAGTGGTCATAACCTAAAAACTGTTGACCACACCACTATAATGTAGAACCTATTTTTTAATATTTTATAGAATTCATCATGCTCTACATAGAGTGTTTCAAAATTCCAGAGCCTAACTTTTCACAACATAGATGAGGAAAAAAACACCACTAACCAAGTTGAGTGGAAGAAAATTAGGGAATCTTTCAAAATCCATCAGTCACCACAATAGTTCATAAAGCATGTAATAGGTTATATATTAACACCCCCTGAGTTAGTTAATAATAATGAATCACCATAGGTCAACACTGTTATAAGAATCATGTTGTCTCAAGCCTTTATATTTTCATCTCAATACCAATTATAAACTTAGGTTGATCATCATCAAATCTATCAACATCTCTCTACCTAACTCTATAAATTCACAAAATATAAGGATTCATATACACCATCCCAAAAAAAGGAACCTCAAATGGTTCTATTTCCTATTAAGTACTCAAGGTATTGATAAATAATCCTTAGCAGACTAATAACATACAAGGAAAGAATAAAAATGAATCATTATCCATTGATAAATTTAACATTACATAATAATAGGAGTCATAATACCTGTAGATACAATGCCTTTAACCTTTATAGTTCCCAAAATCTACTAATTGGAATATATATCAAGATATTAATGGATATGAAAACCTATTAAAACACTAAGATCACCACTAAAAGGATAATATGAGGCCACATATATCATAAATCCATACATGTGACATGAAATATCATCCTACTAATCAAAATCAAGGGAAGTTTCACAATGATATATCCATGACAGTTCACCCCACCATCATAGTCTATCAAAACATATCACCAAGAATTTCTACAACCTAATGATTTAATACAGATAACCTAATTCAATATATTAATAGTTGTATCCAAATGATAATAGGATTTATAGTATATGTGAAAACTAACCATTATTCCATGAATTTTGGTCATTTCACCCTATAGAGTATCACTCATGTATCTATATCAAAACACCTCAAGGAATCTCATGAGCAGATTAAAAACCTGATCACACGACTCTTTTATATTTAAAATAACATATTTATATTATGATACATCTACTACTACTTATTTTTATATCTAATCCATATGTTTTTTCCCAAATACAATATTATGAAACCATTAAATCATCAAAAATCATCATGTGAATAAAAAGGAAAATCCTCCTCCCACATAAATAAAATTTATCTCACCACAATATTGAGGTTGATAATCATCACTAGGCCATCCGAAATTTTATATTGATCATATAACAAGAATTTAAAAACCTATGAAATATCTTTTATGCCTCATTAAAATACATATAAGTAATATATTGTGCCATATTTAAAATTTGGACCACTATTAAAAGCATAAATCTCTATGTCCACATTAGGTCACCCATTATATTTATCCAATCCACATCCGGTATCCACAAAATATATAAACCCTAAAGTATTTCTATCACATATATAGGTGCATAGATGAAACTAAACCCTATGTAATTAGAACCTTTGTACCATTTCAAAATAATAAAGGTAGATAATTTAAAATTCATCAAGATACTCTATATTCATCATACAACATAAGGGTTTCACAACACTGAGGAATGGAACTAGCCAATCCTACAATCTATTAGAATAGGTTAAATATATAGATAGTGTTAAACTCATCATTTATCCATGGGTGATAACATAAAAAAAATAAAAGGTATGTTAATGTATAATGACTTAAACATGTTATATTATAATATTCTATATTTCTTTATTAATTACATCTTAAGTAACCATATATAATATCATATTCACAGTGTTCATCACCAAAAAACAACCTGAATTTAATGTTAATTCTATATGAAAATATAATTAATTAATACAAACCTATATATTACCTATTATATGAGAAATACCCTAATATCAATAATCCCAAAATATGAAACTAAGAATAATAAAAATTGCTCAACTATAATAGTGAATTTCCAAAAAAATAAACTCCTTAGAAATTGAGACTTCATATCATGAATTTTTTTATAGTAACCAACATATAATCCATAAACTTTTCATACCATTAATTTATTTGTATGTTATTTTATAAATATTGAGATGTGAAAAAACAACGTTTTGATACAATATTACAGTTTCATGAAAAATTCCAATTAAATGTAATTGGACCAAAGAACCGTGAGACCTCACTCATGCCTCCCTATATTCTAGAGGATTCTAACCAATAGTGTGGGTGTGTAGGAAATAGTAGGTATATTATACCATTTTGAAAACATTATAATAAAAAATGGAGGTAGAAATAACTATAAATGTTCATCATAGTAAAACAAATAAAATATTATGTCACAACTATATACACAAAATGAAAATGAAACTCTCATGATATAATAACATTTTCACTAATAATTTCACATTAAAATACATACAAAGTGGTAAATAATAAGATTAAACGTGAACTAGAAACAAAAAATAAATAAAGAAATAAATAAATAATTTTTATAGGGAAACTATGACTCGAGTCTTGAACAAGTATTATCCATTTACTCAATCAAAACCAAATTAGTCCACCATACAAATCAACAACCCTTCCCTTACACATTGCTACAACCATGGTGATTTCATGGGTATTAATACACTCAATCATGGTGTGAGTAAAATTAAATTGGCCACCACCAGCAGTGTCACAAAACATATCTACTATAAGAAAAATCATGATTAATTTTTTATGATAAAAAATATAAGTGAATAGAAATTGAAAATAACAACGAGTATATTAAATACATGAGTGATACATAATAAATATATGTGTAGACTACATACTTTTTCTAGATTCGGGTTGTCTCTAAACATATCATGTTACATATAATTAGTAAAAACATCCCAATCCAACATTAATTGGAATAATGTCCCATTACAATATCAAGACCATTATGTTGGCAATACATCTCAATAAAAAACCAAATAGTGGAGATAACATCCCTAAAATATAACAAACATCAATTCATGGTTAGTATGCACTAATAAAAATGTTAGATAAATGGGGATAGCATCCTCAATACTCATATATAAATAGATATCACATCTCGACTATATCCTTGGGATAGTGAAAATTATCCCTAGACAAGAGAAAAAATATTAGTGGGAAACAAGTCCACATACCTTTGCTACTTAATAATAGAGGGAATCACACCCCATAATAAAAATATTAATAGGTATATATCCCTATTTCAAATATTAAATCATAGTATTTTCATCTCATATATAAGGAAACAATTAATCACTAGGCATTTTACAAGTCCCTGTCCTTAAACATTACTTAATCTTGAGATAAGTCATTAATTTGACATTAATTCACATTGAGGATATTTTAGGTTTATAGATTTAGAAAATATGGTCATAAAATATACATAACATCTCGAATATTACAAGTAGACACTTATTCTCACTATTCTTTTTCTATGACAGAAAAACTCTTTAAAATGAAGTATGTCAACGTTTCATGTTTTAACAACATAACTTTTACTTGATCCCATCCTTGACTCTATTGTTATTTATTTCCTATAAAAAACATTTCCAAACATGGGATGATCATAAAAATATCAGTATGGTATAAATAAATAAAAAAAACTGTTAGTCTTAGGATAAAATAATAACCAAGAATAATTTATTATAAAGTAACACTTTTCAATTTTAAGAAGTGGTAAAAATACTTCACTGAATATATGCTCATGGATTAGCATTTTTATAACTAAAATATTACGAAAATCCCAGAAAAATCAACATATAAAATATTAAGGTACATTAGTGAATGAACATACTTAAATATAATAACCATACGGTTGACTTCCAAAAATTTCACTAAATGGAATAGCCATACGATCGACTTCCATACCCAATTAATTAGAGGCTATAACATAACCAACCTTCCTTGGTTTATCATAGAACCACCCATAACTTGGTTTATCACATAACCAACTATCATTGTTTTATCACATAACCAGCCATCAAATTTCCTAGTACAATTATATAATCATAACACATAAGATATTACAAATATCAACATTTCACAAACAACATTTCATTTGAAATCACAAGAAATAATTTAAAGATATTTGAATACTAAATCTATTTCAAAAAACCATTTTAAATACTAAAGCACCAAAAAAGGGAATAAGGGGTTTCTCTTCCTTTTGAAAACATTAAGGCTGATAAAGGTAGCCAAATAATGATTATAGTGGCAGAGAGGTCATTGTTGTCGCATACGTTAAAAACATTCCTTTTTTAGTTTAGTAAAATGCATCGTAGAAAATGATATTCCATTTTAATGAAAGTAAAATTCAAAGGGGATTATTATAAACCACATAAAAGATAGAGGGTTACATTATCAATATATGCATCATTGAATGTAGATTGATATTAAGTCCCTTAACTTGAGTCTTATTCATCAGGTATATTCCTTATTATTCCTGAATAAAAAAATTTAGTTAATTTCTACTTTATTTATAATAGTTTTCAATTTTATTATTCATTTTATATTACCAATAATAATTTTGTAAAAATTACATAATTATTTAAGTTTATATCGGTTGTTTTGTCGATATTCGGTACTTGAGTCGAAAATGAACTTGTTTGGATGTAAATTGTCTATGTAGTCAAAAATATATCATCTGTAGAATGATATTAATGGTTTAAATATCATATAAATCCATTTTTTATGTATTTATAATAGTCTATAACATTTTGAGATAGTACATGAAATGCAACGTTCATGGAGACGGTAGGTCGCACATACACATGAAAGATGCTTTCATTTATTTATCATATTAACGCAAAGAAAACTAAATGATGTGTAGGTATATTATAATTCCAGTATAATATCATGTCTTATATATACTATATATGTTCATTAATACCATCCTGTATATGTTCCATGTATATAATGGTCGATTCGTATAACTTTTAAGGGGCGGTTGTCCGCACTTCCTCAACTGAAATTATCCTATTTACACATTAAGGAAATCATAATGGTATGCTTTAAATGAAACATAAATAAGAATATAAAAAATATAAATATAATATATATCATATATAAATACAGTTCCATCATAATGTCCCTAATTAGAGGTGGTAGGGGAAAATCGAACAATCATCGTTTCGTGAGGTAACAGTTCGGGGTACAGAGAAACAGTATGTTCGTATCAATTAGATGGAGTTTTGTGTAAGTGTAGTTTGAATAATTTTCATAAAAAAATACTAGTATATTGAGGATAATAGTTTTCTTATTGAATCCAATAATAATAATATAATTGGAAGTGGAGAAGTAAAATAATGGAAATGGACTTTATAGAAGACGCTACCACTTAAAACGTATAAATCCCTTTGGTTTGAGAAAACATATTTCTTGAATTTTCTTTTCTCCCTAAGTTAAGGATTATAAGAGTAATATAAGGATGTTGGGAGATTATTTGGGTAGAGTTTGGATGAGGAAATGGGATTTATAAGTGTGATTAAATTGGTAGAGGTGATGCCCTTTTATAAGAGGGAAGGAGGTGCACTTTAAGAAGGTATAGAAATATTATTTTATTCTAAAAATAGTTTCTACTTAAAATGGTAATAGTGTAATTTATTTCAAATTTAAATTTCTCTAGGTTCTAAAACCTATAAAAAAATAGGTTTTATACAGGTATAGGTCACAAATTTGACATTATCTTTTAGCATTAACACTTAGTTAACTAATTTGACTCTTACCATGTCTTGTTGTATTTTCATACTATATAGTTGATATAGATACTATAAAATTACAGTAGAATGCAAATTGGTTCATTAATGACAGTTTAAACATTATATAATACACCTAGCTAAATATTATATTTTTATAACCATTATATCATTTAATAAAATAGTATTTGTTTTAAAAACTACTTTTTGTCAATATTTATATTATTCATATCACGACTTTTTAAAAAATACATAAAAATTTTATTATTTCAAAAAAACCGAATTAATTCTAGTATAAAAATTAATACTCATACCTAAAATTCTTTTAAGTAATAAAAACTTTCAAAATAAATTTATTTTAATATTTATAATCTCATTTATTTAAATAATTCATTAATAAGTTAATCACTAATTCATCATTGTGTCATAAATAAATTTATTTATTTAATGACTAGAAGTTTAAAATAAAATACCATGTTATAGTCAATTTTTTTTATTTCTAATTACTTTTTATTGTCAAAACTATCACTTATATAACCCCATATAGAATGTTTTTACTAAAAGATACATGTTTATGTTATATTATTCTTTACATTAAATTAATTTTTATAAAATGTAATTTTCACATCCATGTGGCTCTATGGGGTCCAAAAATAGACCCATGGATGCCAATGGTTGGAAATATCTCATCAAATATGATTAGGACATTTTTTAGGGCAGTTTAATATTATTATAATATTATTTTTTACCCATATTTTCCATATTTACCCTTTAACAATGGTAAATAAAATAATTACTGAAGTTTCTATTCATAATGTTTAAAAATAAAAGGTACCTATTTACACAATTCATTCCTATTTATTAAAAATGTGGAATCCATTTTACAAATTCAAAACAATGAATTTTCAATAATTAATTTAAAATTAATCCTCGTTGTCAAAACCAAAAAGTGGGTTTTTACAAAGTAATAACTATCAAAAGATTGATATGTGTTTATGTCTAATTTAAAAGTGAAATTAATTGAAATTACAATAATTGGATTAAATTATAAAAACATAATCCAATAATACTTTAAAACTAAGTAAAAGGACAATATAACTATATAAATAAATTAGATGAAAAATATGTTTTGAATTAAAATGCAGTATTTTTTCATTATTCATTTAAAAATGAACTTATTTCGAAAAATACCAAAATATCATCCAAAGTAAATTTTTATGCCCTGATTCTAAAAAATAATTTTATTTTGTAAAATAGAACATTTTAAATTGATCAAACATATATTTAAAAAAAGGTTTTCCATCAAAAGGCGGTAAAATAGCATTTTTAGAAAAATACTTCTTTTATCCGAAAATTGAATTTGTTCTTATATCATATCTAGAAAGAATATAAGATGAATTTTAAAACATTAAATTGAATATATAAATTATATTTTTCATTAAATAAAATTATATGTTGAGTCATATGATTTTATAAACACAATTATTCTCTTTTAAATAGTATTTCATAAAAACACTTCTTTTATATTCAATTGGTTTTTATTTCCATTTCTAAAAAATTTAGAAACCAATAAATCATTTTTTAAACATGTGAAAACTATATTTCAAAATTTATTTGACACTATTCATTCTCTCCATTCCAATGGCTTTGAATTAACTACCATTTAAAATAATAATATTATTATTGTATTATATTTCGATACAACTCAAAGTTGTGTGCAACATAAGATTTCAAAGATACTCGTTGATTCCTATTGAGTATGCTATCGGAAGAAGCATCCCCTTTAATGTAAAATTAATATCTTATTCATAAGTATTAATATAAATCAAAACATATTATTCTATAAATACCTAGTCCATTACATCTTTCCCCTCATTTGAGAATTCTGTCCTCGCAATTTTAAAATTGGGCTCAGAAACATCATTTAAAGTCCCACATCAGAAAACAAGTAAATAAAACAATCAATCTAAAAGAAAGAATGAGAAGTAAAAATGTCACTGAAGATAAAAAAATACTATTATTCCATGAAAACATGGATATTAAATAGAAAACTAACCATCACATTTTGATGGAGAGTGATTGAAAACATGATTAGGATAATGTTAACAGCAAGAAAACAACAAACTTTTGATCGGATAAACGATCTTTGATTCCCATGAAAGAAAAGTAAACAGACCAAATTTTTATATTAAGTACCTTTTAATAATTTTGATGAATTATTTTACTAATTATAATAATAACATAATTAAATATAATTACATTTCAATTAGAGTTTCATTCTTTAAGAAATGTCTAATAGAAACTCATCTTTTCTCCAAATGAGGAGTATTCAAGATGACTTGGTCACATATGATGTACTTGAATAACCTTCTAAAGAATCATATAATCCAAAAAAGATGAAATTTATATATTTTATTTGTCTTTAGACATTAACCAAGACCAAAATTTTTATTACAAGATTAGGTAATCCCCAAAAAAGGAAAATCCGTTATAAAAACAAATAGTACTGTTAATCTCCAAAATTCAACAAACAATACCCAAAGTTCAACAAAGACCATTCAAAAAAAATGTCTTCAAAATTCTTCAAAATAATATAAACTAAGATTGAAACCCAAAACTCATAATAATTTGATCACATAGTCTTTGAAAATATATCTTGACATTTATCTCCAAATAACATTGACTACTCTTAAAGTATCATACTGAAATTTTATTAGCCTAATCACATAATCTCCAAGATAGTTTAACCATTTATGTAAATAACATGAATCACTATAAGTCCAAAATAAAAAATTATTTACATCCAAAATAATATTCCACCATTAATCCTAAAATAAAATCCTATAGTAATCTGTTTTCCTTCGGCATATATTGTTCCCAAAAGAGTGAACGTCTTCAAAAATAACATTTATCACTTAATCTCAAAAATAATTTTCCAAAACTACAGATATTCATTTGATAAAACAACAGTTCCAAAATCAACATATTCTTGATCCATAAAATCATTTATCTAAAAAAATTCGTACTAACTAGGGACGTCATGTAGTATAGTGGTAGGTGATAAATCCCAGTTGCACTTTGGTTGTTGGTTTGATTCCCACAGCATTGTATGACGCAATGGGTTGTCACACGGTATGCGTGTTTTAATTTTTCAAAAACTATATAATTTTATAACATTGCCAAAAATAAGATAAATTCATAAAAAATAACCATAATATATTTTAACCTCAATTCATTCCTCGAATTTTTCATCCCAAATAGTTATAACCCATAATTACTTCAAATTCAAGGATCATATAAACACTAATGGTTCTTTATAACTATATCCACAAAAGAAAAGATCATTATCCCTAATTTAACATTTTAATATAAAAACTTAAGGGATAAAAACACTCTATGTTTTCCAATGTAATCCCATCATGAATACATTTAAACATATAATCAATCATAGATCCAACATAACTCTTCAATTCCTAAAATGCAAACATCTTAATAATAGAACATTTCTTCATGATCTTTTATCCATGGTATTCCATCTTAATCTTTTATACTTATTTCATAAAAACAAAATCATCCATTATGTCTTAAGATTTCAATAATGTAAAAACATGAGTGATGAAGTAATCCATACTATTCTTAGGTCATTTTTAGTTTCCTCATCTTCAATTGGAATGTCACAAGGTATTGGTAAACATATATTTTTACAGACCTAATGATCTCATTCCCTAACCTCCTTCCTAAAACATCTATTTTCCTAATGACCATACACACCACATTTAAAACATTTAATTGATCTCTCAGAAAGAACTTCTTTCCCTTTCATGGATCCAACTGAATGCTTCCTTTTTCCATGGCATGTTATTTCTTTATCACCTTAATTACCATATCTATAATATCTTCCTATTCCTTTGAAGCATTTCTTAGCTGTTTCTTTCCACATCATTGACACATGGGTTTTTTAATATACTTACCTTTCTAATTATTACCCGAACTTACATAGGGATTCATTTCTCACATATATGATGCCTTAGAAAGATCCCCAAGGTTCAAGTGGTCAATAATGACTCTAGATAGTTGGTTAAGAATAACCAAAAGAGTTCTCCATGCATCTCACATTTCATTCAGTTAATAATTTAGAAAATCATCACAGTTTCCTTTATATCCATTGTTACTTTGGTGCCTCTAGATTTAACTATTTACTCTAAATCAAAAAAGTTCAGTGTGATTATATCAGTAAAGACATCATATAATATCTTATGAGGTGTGTAAACACTAAGATTTACTTATTCAAGTTATCTTAAACTCATTAATGTTATCTAAAATAACTATAACTATTTCTAATATGCTAATCATTATGTTTATGTCACTTGTGCTTAAATAACACCCTAACCTCTAATGTTATCTAAAACAACCTCTAATACCACGTATAGGGCCCAAACCATAATCATTACTTAATCTTGAGATAAGTGGATAATTTGACTTAAATTCACATTGATGATATTTTCAGGTTTAGAGATTTGGAGAATTAGGTCATAACTTAAACATAAGTTCTTGAATATCACATGTAGACACTTCTACTCAATATGTTTTTTAATGAAACAAAAAATATTTAAATTGAAATTGGACGTGGTTTCATATTTTAATAGAATAACTTTTCCTTGATCCATCCTTGACTCAATTCTTAGTTATGTCATGTGAAAAACATTTCAAAACTTTTAATGAGCATAAAAATCTCAGTAATGGATACCTAAAGAAAAAAATGGTAATTATTGGGATAATATAAGAACCGTGAATATTTTATTATAAATTAATACTTTTCACCTTTAAGAAGTGGTAAATATACTTCACTAAATATAAACTCATTTCTTACCCTTTCTGTGACCAAAGTTTTACCACAAGATCATACAAATAAACATATAACATATAAAGGTAACTTGGGACATAAAATTACTTAAATGGAATAACCATAAGGTCGATTTTCACACATATCACTAAATAGAATAGCCATATGGATGACTTCCACACCCAATGCATTGGAGGTTATTATGTAACCACCCGTCCTTGGTTTATCATAGAACCACCCATAATTTGGTTTATCATGTAACCACCCTTCATTGTTTTATCACATAACCACTCGTCAAATTTTCAAGTATTATTATATAATCATAACACATAAAATATTGAAAATATCAACATTTCACTAATAAAATTTCATTTTCAATCTCAAGAAACAATTTCAAGATATTAAAATACTCAATCTATTTCAAAATCCATTTTATATACCAAAACACCCAAAATGGTAATAGGGGTATTATTTTCCTTTTAAAAACATTAATTCATATAAAGGAATCCAAATAACTATTATGGAGGTAGAGAGGTCATTGCCATCGCATACATTAAAAAAATTACTTTTGTCATTTATTTAAATGATTCATAGAAAAAAAGATTTCCTTTGAATGAAATTAAATGTCAAAGGGGTTTATTATAAACCGTGTAAAAGAATGAGGTGTATATTTTCCAAATATGCCTCTATGAAAGGATATTGAGACGAAGTCCCTTACATTGAGTCTAATTCCTCATATATGTTCCTTTTTCTTCCTAAAAAACAAAATCTAGTTAATTTTTACCTGATTTAGATCCTTTTTCATGTTTATTGTTCATTTTATTTTACTTATCATCATTTTATAAAATTTACATATGTATTTATGTTCATATCGGCCATTTTGTCTATATTCGGTACTTGTGTCGACAATGAAATTGTTTTGATGTAAATTGTCCATGTAGTCAAAAGTAAATCATCTATAGAATGATATTAATGATTTAAATATCATATATAACCAGTATATATGTATTTAAAATATTCTATAACATTTGGAGATAATAAATTAAATTCACTGTTCATGGAGACGGTATGTCGTACGTATGCATGAACGATGTTTTCAATTATTTGTCATATTAATGAAAAGAAAACTAAATGATACATAGGTATATTATAATTATAGTGTAATATAATATGTTATATATGTTACATATGTTCATTAACACCATCCTTTATACATTCCATTTATGGAATTAATGAATCATATCACTTTGAGAGGGTGGTAGTTTCCACTTCCTCAAATTAAATTATCATATTTACACATTATGGAAAGAATAAAGGAATGCTGTAAATAAAAAATAAGAAGAATAGAGACATTATAAATATAATACATATCATATATAAATATATTTTCACCGTAATGGCTACCATGATAGTTAGTAGGGGAAAATCAAACAATCATCGTTTCGTGAGGATCCAATTCGTCGTACATAGAAACAATATGTTTGTATCCATTAGATGGAGGTGTGTGTAAGTGCAGTTTGAATAATTCTCCTAAAAACATCACAGTATATTAAGGATATTTTTTTAATCTAATATTAATAATATATTAGGGAGTGGAGAAGTAAAATAATGGAAAAGAACATTAGAGAAGACATTGTCTCTTAAAATGTGTAACTCCCAGTGGTTTGAGCCAAAAGGCTTTATTGAATTGCATTTAGGCCTGCGGTAAGGATTATAAGAGGAATATATGGATTTTGGGATCTTATTTGGGTAGATTTCGGGTGAAAAAATGGGATTTATAGGTGTGATTAAATGTCTATAGGTGATTCCCTTTTATAAGAGGGAGGAGGTGCACTTTTAGCCGGTATTGAAATATTATTTTATTATTCAATTATTATCAGTTTCCAAGGGTCCCAATGTAATTTACATCAAAGATAAGATTATTTTGGGTCTAAAAAATCTCAACCAACAAGTTTTAAACAATTATAGTCCACAAATTTAACCTTGCCTTTTAACTTAAACCCATAGTTAACTAATTTGACTCTAACCATATCTTCTTGTATTTTCATACTATATGGTTGATGTAGTAACTATATATTTCCAATATAACCTAAATTGGATAATTAATTACATGTTAAAAATTATCTATGTAATTTGGAGGAATATTATTTTTAGTACTATTATATAATTTTATAAAACATTATTTGTTTTAAAAACCCATTTATGTCACATTTTATACTATTCATATCATCACTTTTTAAAAAATCCATAAGAACATGATTCTTCTAAAAAATAATTTTTAATTAAGAAATAAAAATTAATATGAAAACTTTAAAATTTATTGTTGCATAAGAGTTTGAAAATAAATTTATATTAATATTTACAATTCCATTTGTTTAAATCATTAATTAATAATGTAATCACTACATCATTATTGTGTCATAAATAAATTTATTTATATCATTATAAAAATTATAAATAAAATACCATGATTTAGGAAATATTTTTAGACTTCTAATTACTATTTATAGTTGAAACTATCACTTATATACCAAATATAAGTTTTTTTACTGAAAGGTACATGTTTATGTTACATTTTTCTTTACTTTAAATTAATTCTTATAAAATGTCATTTTCACATCCAACTGGCTCCATGGGGTCACAAAATCAACATATGTATGCCCATGGTTATAAATATATCATCCAATAGAATTAGTACATGTGTTAGGGTAGTTTAATATAATTATAATATTATTTTTTACCCTTATTTACCAGATTTACCCTTTAACCATTGTAAATAAAATAATTACGTAAGTGACTATTCATAATGTCTACAAATAAAAGGTACATATTTACACAATTTGAAACTCCTGGTTCCAAATATGGAATCCATTTTTCTAAATTCAAAACGTAGAAGTTTCAGTAATTAAATTAAAATTAATTCCTATTGTCAAAACCAAAACGTGTGTTTTTAAGAAATAATAACTATCGAAAGATTGACATGTGTTTATGTCCAATTTAAAAGTGGAATTAATTACAATGACCACAATTGAATTAAACTATAAAAAAATAAAACAATTATACTTTAAAACAAATTAAAAGGACAATATAAATGTATAAATAAATTAGATGAAAATGCAGTTTTGAATTAAAGTGCATGATTTTTCACTATTCATTAAAAAATAAACTTTTTCCTAAAAATACCAAAATTTTATCCAAAGTAAATTTTTATGTCCTTAATCTAATGAATAATTTTATTCTGTGAAATATAACATTTAAAAGTGACAAAAAATAGATTTAAAAAGGTGTCACCATCAAAAGGCGTTAAAAATATATTTTTAGAAAAATACTTCTTTTATCTGAAAAATTGAATTTCTTTTAATATCATATCTAGAAGGAATATGAGATGAATTTTAAAACATTAAATTGAATATAAAACATATAGTTTTCATTAAATAAATATCCATATGGAGTGATATGATTTTATAAACACAATTATTCACATCCAAGTGGCTCTTTGGGTTCTAAAAATAGACCCATGGATGCCCATGGTCAGAAATATCTCATTCAATAGGATTAGTACATGTTTTAGGGTAGTTTAAAATTATTATAATTTTATTTTTTACCCTTATTTTCCATATTTACACTTTACCAATGGTAAATAAAATAATTACATTAGTTTCTATTCATAATTTTTAAAAATACAAGGTACATATTTACACTATTCAGACCACTTTATTAAACATTTGGAATCCATTTTCCAAATTCAAAACAAATAATTTTTAGTAATTAATTTAAAATTAATCATCATTTTCAAAACAAAAAATTGGTGTTTTAAGAAGTAATAACTATCAAAAGATTGATATGTGTTTATGTCTAATTTAAAAGTGAAATTAATTCCAATTAAAAAAATTTCATTAAATTATAAAAACATAATCCAATAATACTTTCAAACTAATTAAAAGGAAAATATAACTATATAAATAAATTAGATAAAAAATATGTTCTGAATTAAAATGCAATATTGTTTCACTATTCATTTAAAAATGAAATTTTTTCGAAAAATACCAAAATATCATCCAAAGTAAATTTTTATGTCCTGCTTCTAAAGAAGAATTTTATTCTGTAAAATAGAACATATAAAAGTGACCAATCCTAGATTTAAATAGTTTTTCATAAAAAACACATCCTTTATATTCAATTTGTTTTTAATTCCATTTCTAATAAATTTGGAAACCAATAAATCATTATTTAAACATGTGAAAACTATATTTAAAAATTTACTTGATACTAATAATTATCTCCATTCTAATGTATTTGAATAAACAACAATTTAAAATAATAATAATATTATTGTATTATATTTCGATATAACTCAAATTTGTGTGCAACATAAGATTTCAGATATACACGTTGTTGCCTGTTGAGTAATCTATCAGAAGAATCATCCCATTTAATGTAAAATTAATATTTTATTCATAAGTATTAATATAAATCAAAAAATATTATTCTATAAATAGCTAGGTCATTACATCTTTCCCATATTTTGAAAATTATGACCTCGTAATTTTAAAATTGGGCTCAGAAACATAAGTTAAAGTCCCACATCAGAAAAAGAGTCAATAAAACAAACCATTTGAAATAAAGAATGAGAAGTAAAAAGGTCACCGAAGATAAAAAATACTAGGATTCCATGAAAACATGGATATTAAATATAAAAACAATCAGGATGTTCTGATGGACAGTGATAGAAAACATGATTAGAAGAATGTTAACAGCAAGAAAACCGCAAAATTATGATGGGATAAACGATCTTTGATTACAAAGAAAGAAAAGTAAATGGACCACATTTTTATTTTATGTTTCTTTTAATAAATTTAATGAATTATATTACTAATTATAATAATAACATAATTAAATATAATTAAATTTCAATTAGAGATTCATCCTTTAAGATATTTCTACTAGAAACTCATCTTTTATCCAAACGAGGAGTATTCAAGATGACTTGGTCACATGTGATGTTCTAGAATCAACTTCTAAAGAATCAAATAATCCAAAAAATGAAATTTATATATTTTCTTTGTCTTTGGACATTAACCAAAACCAAAATGTTTAGTAAAAGATTAGATAATCCCCAAACCGGAAAATCCTTTATAAAAACAAATACTACTCTTAATCTCAAAAATTTAACAAATAATACCCAAAGTTCAACAAATACCATTCAATACAAAATTGTCTTCAAAATTATTCAATATAATCCAAACTATAATTGAAACCCAAAACTCATAATAATTTGATCACATAGTCTTCCACAATATATCTTGACATTTATCTCTAAATAACATTGACAACTCTTAATGTATCATACTGAAATTTTATTAACCTAATCACATATTATCCTAGATTGGTTAACCATTTATGTAAATAACTTGAATCACTATAAGTAAAAAATAAAATCTTATATACTTCCAAAATAAAATTCCTCCATTACTCCTAAAATAAAATCCTATAGTAATATAT
Organism: Viscum album; assembly: GCA_963277665.1. Taxonomy (NCBI): domain Eukaryota; kingdom Viridiplantae; phylum Streptophyta; class Magnoliopsida; order Santalales; family Viscaceae; genus Viscum; species Viscum album. Next base: position 1,701,394,749 of record OY728143.1, on the reverse strand, counting down.
TTTCCTTCGGCATGTAGTGTTCCCAAAAGAGTGAACGTCTTCAAAAATAACATTTATCACTTAATCACAAAAATCATTTTCCAAAACTATGGATATTCATTTGATAAAAAAGAAGTTCCAAAATCAATATAATCTTGATCCATAAAATCATTTAACTGAAAAAAATCATACTAACTTGGGACATCATGCAGTCTAGTGGTAGGTGATAAATCCCAGTTGCACTTTGGTTGTTGGTTTGATTCCCGCAGAATTGTCTGATGCAATGGGTTGTCAAACTGTATGCATGTTTTCATTTTTCAAAAACTATATAATATTATAACATTCCCAAAAATGAGGTAAATTCCTAAAAAATAACCATAAAATATTTAACCTCAACTCATACCTTGCAATTTTCATCCCAAAAAGTTATAACCCATAATTGCTTCAAATTCAAGGATGATATAAACCATAATGGTTCTTTATAACTATATCCAGAAAAGAAAAGATAATTCTTCTTCATTTAACATTTTCATATAAAAAATTAAGGGATAAAAACACTCAATGTCTTCCAATGTAATCACATCATTAATACATTTAAACATATCATTAAGCATAGATCCAACATAACTCGTCAATTCCTAAAATTTAAACATCTTAATTATCGAACATTTCTTCATGATCTTTTATCCATGTTATTCAATTTTAATCTTTTATACTTATTTCATAAAACAAAAGCATGAATAATGTCATAATATTTCAATAATGTTAAAACATGAGTGATGAAGTAATCCATACCTTTCATAGGTCATTTTTTGTTTCCTTATATTCAATTGGAATGACATTAGGTATTGGTAAACATATATTAGTACATCCCTACTGATCTTGTTCCCTAACCTCCTTCATAAAACATCTATTTTCATAATGACCATGCACACCACATTTAAAACATTCATTTGATTTCTCTGAAAGAAGTTCTTTCCCTTTCTTGGAGCCAACTAAATGCTTCCTTTTTCCATGGCATGTTATTTCTTTATCACCTTCATTACCACATCTATAATATCTTCCCATCCCTTTGAAGAATTTATAAGGTGTTTCTTTCCACATAATTTACACAAGGGTTTTTTTAATATACTTAGCTTTCTAATTATTACCTGAACTTCCATAGGGATTCATTTCTCACATATTTGATGCCTTAGAAATATACCCAAGGTTCAATTGGCCAATAATTACTCCAGATAGTTGGTTAATAAAAACCACAAGAGTTCCCCTTGTAGATCACATTTCAATCAGTTACTCATTCAGAATATCGTCACAGTTTCTTTTATATCCATCGTTACTTTGGTGCCTCTAGATCCAACCATTTACTCTAAAACCAAAAAGTTCAGTGTGAGTATATCAGTAAAAACATCATATAATATCTTATGAGGAGTTTAAACACTAAGATTTACTTATTCATGTTATCTTAAACTCATTCAATTTATCTAAAATAAATATAACTATTTTAATATGCTAACCATTATGGTTATGTCACTTGTGCTTAAATAACACCCTAACCTCTAAAGTTATCTAAACTAACCTCTAATACCAACTATAGGTCCCCAACCATAATCATTACTTAATCTTGAGATAAGTGGATAATTTGACTTTAATTCACATTGATGATATTTTCAGGTCTAGAGATTTAGAGAATTAGGTCATAACTTAAACATAAGTTCTTGAATATTACATGTAGACACTTCTACTCAATATCTTTTTTCATAAAACAAAAAATCATTAAAATGAAATTGGACATGGTTTCATATTTTAATAGCATAACTTTTCCTTGATCCATCCTAGACTCATTTCTTAATTATGTCATGTGAAAAACATTTAAAAACTTTTGATGAGAATAAAAAGCTCAGTAACAGATACCTAAATAATGAAAATGGTAACTGTTGGGATAACATAAAAACCATGAATATTTTATTATAAAGTAATAATTTTCACCTTTAAGAAGTGGTAAATATACTTCACTAAATATAAACTCATTTCTTACCCTTTATGTAACCAATTGTTTACCACATGCCCATATAAATAAACATATAACATATAAAGGTAACTTGGGACATAAACATACTTAAATGGAATAACCATATGGTTGATTTTTGCACATATCACTAAATGGAATAGCCATACGACCAACTTCCACACCCAATTCATTGGAGGTTATAATGTAACCACATGTCCTTGGTTTATCATAGAAACAACCATCATTTGGTTTATCATGTAACCACCCTACATTGTTTTATCACATAACCACTTGTCAAATGTCCAAGTACTATTATATAATCATAACACAAATAATATTTCAAATGTCAACATTTCACTTATAACATTTTATTTTAAATAAAAAGAAATAATTTAATGATATTAAAGTAATAATTCTATTTAAAAAACAATTTTATATACCAAAACACCCAAAAAGGTAATAAGGGGATTATTTTCTTTTTAAAAACATTAATTCATATAAAGGAATCCAAATAACAATTACAGTAGTGGAGAGGTCATTGTCATCGCATACATTAAAAAAATTAATTTTGTCATTTAGTTAAATGATTCATAGAAAAAAATATTCCCTTTGAATGAAATTAAATGTCAAAGGGGTTTATTATACACCATGTAAAAGAAGGAGGTGTATATTTTCCAAATATTCCTATATGAAAGGATACTGAGACGAAGTCCCTTACATTGAGTCGAATTCATCATGTATGTTCCTTTTTCTTATTGAATAATAAAATTTAGTTAATTTATACTTTATTTAGATCCTTTTTCATGTTTATTATTCATTTTATTTTACTTATCATCAATTTATAAAATTTTCATATGTATTTAAATTCATATCGGTGATTTTGTTGATATTCGGTACTTGAGTCGACAATGAAATTGTTTTGATGTAAATTGTCCATGTAGTCAAAAGTAAATCATCTATAGAATGATATTAATGATTTTAATATCATATATAACAAGTATATATTTATTTATAATAGTCTATAACATTTAGAGATAATAAATGAAATTCACTATTCATGGAGACGGTATGTCGTACGTATGTATGAATGCTGCTTTCATTTATTTGTCATATTAATGAAAAGAAAACTAAATGATACATGGGAATATTATAGTTATAGTGTAATATAATATGTTATATATGTTACATATGTTCATTAACACCATCCTTTATACGTTCCATTATGGCATTAATGAATCATATCCCTTTGACAGGGCGGTAGTTTGCACTTCCTCAAATTAAATTATTATTTTTACACATTATGGAAATAATAAAGATATGCTGTAAATGAAAAATAAGAAGAATATAGAAATTATAAATATAATATATGTTATATATAAATATAGTTCCATCATAATGGCTACCATGAGAGTTGGTATGGGAAAATCAAACAATCATCGTTTCGTGAGGCTACAGTTCGCCGTACACAGAAACAATATGTTTGCATCTTTTAGTTGGAGGTGTTTGTAAGTGCAGTTTGAATAATTCTCATAAAAACATCCTAGTTTATTGAGGATAATTTTTTTTATATTTAATCGAATATTTATAATATATTATGGAGTGGAGAAGTAAAATAATGTAAAAGAACATTAGAGAAGACACTATCTCTTAAAACGTGTAACTCCCATTGGTTTGAGCCAAAAGGATTTATTGAATTGCATTTAGACTTTTGGTAAGGACTATAAGACGAATATATGGATGTTGGCGGATTATTTGGGTAGATTTATGATGTGAAAAGGGGATTTATAGGTGGGATTAAATAGGTAGAGGTGATTCCCTTCTATAAGAGGGAGGATGGGCACTTTAGGCAGGTATTGAAATATTATTTTATTATTCAATTATTATCAGTTTCCAATAGTCACAATGTAATTTATTTCAAATATAAGATGCTTTTGGGTATAAAAAGTCTCAAAAAATAGGTTTTAAACAATTATAGTCTACAAATTTAGCCTTATCGTTTAGCTTAAAACCATAGTTATCTAATTTGACTCTTACTATATCTTCTTGTATTTTCATACTATATGATTTATATAGTTACTATAAATTTCCAATATAACCTAAATTTGATATTTAATGAAATGTTAAACATTATCAAAGTAATTTGTATGAATATTATTTTTTAGACTATTATATAATTTAATAAAACAGTATTTGTTTTAAAAACTCATTTATGTCACTTTTTAAATTATTCATATCATCACTTTTTAAAAAATCCATAAGAACATGATTCTTTTGAAAAAACCTTATTAATTAAGAAATAAAAATTAATATGAAAACATGAAATTTTTTTATGGAATAAAAGTTTCAAAATAAAATTATTTTAATATTTATAATTCCATTTATTTAAATCATTAATTAATAATGTAATCACTACATCATCATTGTGTCATAAATAAATTTATTTATATCATGTCTAAAAATTGTAGATAATATACCATGATGTAGGAAATCTTTTTATACTTCTATTTACTATTTATAGTTGAATCTATCACTTATATACCCAATATAATTTTTTTACTGAAAGGAACATGTTTATGTTACATTTTCCTTTACTTTAAATTAATTCTTTTAAAATGTCATTTTCACATCCAAGTGGCTCCATGGGGTCCCAAAATCAACTTAAGGTTGCCCATGGTTAGAAATATATCATCCAATAGGATTAGAACATGTGTTAGGGTAGTTTAACATTATTATAATATTATTTTTTACCCTTATTTACAAGATTTACCCTTTAACCATTGTAAATAAAATAATTACTGTATTGACTATTCATAATGTTTAAAAAATAAAAGGTACCTATTTACACAATTTGAAACTCCTGATTCCAAATATGGAATCCATTTTTCCAAATTCAAATCATAGAAGTTTTAGTAATTAATTTAAAATTAATTCCCATTGTCAACACCAAAAAGTGTGTTTTTAAGAAGTCATAACTATCGAAAGATTGACTTGTGTTTATGTCCAATTTAAAAGTGAAATTAATTACAATGACAAAAATTTAATTAAATTATAAAAACATTACACAATTATACATTAAAACAAATTAAAAGGAAAATATAACTATATAAATAAATTAGATGAAAATGTAGTTTTGAATTAAAGTGCATTTTTTCACTATTCATTAAAAAATAATCTTTATCAGAAAAATACCAAAATTTAATCCAAAGTAAATTTTTATGTCCTCCCTCTAAAGAATAATTTTATTCTATCAGATATAATATATGAACTGTGATAAAAAATATATTTAAAAAGGGTTCACCATCAAAAGGTGTTAAAAATAAATTTTTTAAAAAATACTTATTTTTTCTGAAAAATTGAATATGTTATTATATAATATTTAGAAATAATATAAGATGAATTTTAAAACATTAAATTGAATATATAACATATATTTTTCATTAAATAAAAATCCATATGAAGTGATATGATATTATAAACACAATTATTCACATCCAAGTGGCTCTATGGTGTCTAAAAATACACCCATGGATTCCTATGGTCGTAAATATCTCATCCAATAGGATTAAGACATGTGTTAGGGTAGTTTAATATTATTATAATATTATTTTTACCCTTATTTTCCATATTTACCCTTTAACCATGGTAAATAAAATAATCACTGAAGTTTCTATTCATAATGTTTAAAAATAAAAGGTACATATTTACACAATTCAGACAACTTTATTAAAAATATGGAATCAATTTTCCAAATTCAAAACCAATAATTTTCGGTAATTAATTTAAAATTAATCCTCGTTGTCAAAACTAAAAAGTGGGTTTTTAAGAAGTACTAACTATCAAAAAGTTAATATGTGTTTATGTATAATTTAAAATTGAAATTAATTCCAATTACAATAATTGGATTTAATTATAAAAACATAATCCAATAATACTTTAAAACTAATTAAAAGAACAATCTATCTAAATAAATAAATTTGATGAAAAATATGTTTTGAATTAAAATATAGTATTTTTTTACTATTCATTTAAAAATGAAATTTTTTCCAAAAATACCAAAATATCATCCAAAGTAACTTTTCATGTCTTGATTCAAAAGAATAATTTTATTCTATAAAATAGAACATATAAAAGTGACCAAACATATATTTAAAAAAGTTTTTCCATCAAAAGGTGGTAAAAATGAATTTTTACAAAAATACTTCTTTTATCCAAAAAATTGAATTTGATATTATATAATATCTAAAAAGAATATAAGATGAATTTTAAAACATTAAATTGAATATATAACTTATATTTTTCATTAAATAAAAATATATGTAGAGTCATATGATTTTATAAACACAATTATTCTCTTTTAAATAGTTTTTCATAAAAACACATCCTTTATATTCAATTGGTTTTTATTTCCATTTCTAATACATTTGGCAACCAATAAATCATTATTTATACATGTGAAAACTATATTTCAAAATATAGTTGATTCTATTAATTATATCCATTCTAATGGCTTGGAATTATCTACCTTTAAAGTAATAATATTATTATTGTATTATATTTTGATATAACTCAAAGTTGTGTGCAACATAAGATTTCAGAGATACCCATTATTTCCTGTTGAGTATGCTATCAGACGAAGCGTCCCCTTTAATTTAAAATTAATATCTTATTCATATTTATTAATATGAGCCAAAACATATTATTCTATAAATACCTAGGTCATTACATCTTTCCTCTCTTTTGAAAATTCTGTCCTTGCAATTTTAAAATTTGTCTCAGAAACATCATTTAAATTCCCACATCAGAAAAAGAGTCAATAAAACAATCAATTTAAACAAAGAATTATAAGTAAAAAGTTTCCAGAAGATGTAAAATAATAGGATTCCATAAAAACATGGATATGAAATAGAAAACTAACAATCATGTTCCGATGGAGAGTGATAGAAAACATTATTAGGAGAATGTTAATAGTAAGAAAACCACAAACTTTTAATGGGTTAAATGGTCTTTGATTCCCAAGAAAGAAAAGTAAACGGACCACATTTTTATTTTAAGTTCCCTTTAATAAATTTGATGAATTATTTTTCTAATTATAATAATAAGATAATTAAATATAATTACATTTCAATTAGAGTTTAATATTTTAAGAAATTTCTACTAGAAACTCATCTTTTCTCCAAACGAGGAGTATTTAAGATGACTTGGTCACATATGAAGTTCTATAATCAACATCTAAAGAATCACATAATCCAAAAAAGGTAAACTTTATATATTTTCTTTATCTTTATACATTAACCAAAACCAAAATGTTTAGTACAATATTAGATAATCCCCAAAAAGAAAAATCCTTTATAAAAACCAATACTACTCTTAGTCTCCAAAATTCAACAAACAATACCCAAATTTCAACAAAGACCATTCAATACAAAATTTTCTTCAAAATTATTCAAAATAATCCAAACTAATATTTAATCCCAAAACTCAAAATAATTTGATCACATAGTCTTCCACAATATATCTTGACATTTATCTCCAAATAACATTGACTACACTTAAGTATCATACATTAATTTTATTAACCTAATCACATATTCTCCTAGATAGGTTAACCATTTATGTAAATAACATGAATCACTATAAGTACAAAATAAATACTTATATACTTCCAAAATAAAATTCCACCATTACTCCTAAAATAAAATAATATAGTAATCTATTTTCATTTGTCATATAGTGTTCCCAAAAGAGTGAATGTCTTCAAAAATAACATTTATCACTTATCCACAAATATCATTTTCCAAAACTAAGGATATTCATTTTATAAAATGTAAGTTCCAAAATCAACATATTCTTGATCAATAAAATCATTTAACTAAAAAAATTCATACTAACTAGGGACATCATGTAGTCTAGTGGTAGGTGATAAATCTCAGTTGCACTTTAGTTGTTGGTTTGATTCCTATAGAATTGTCTGACACAATGGGTTTTCACGCGGTATACGTGTTTTCATTTTTAAAAAAATATATAATTGTATAATATTCCCAAAAATGAGATAAATTCCTAAAAAATAACCATAAACGTTTTTAACCTCAATTCATACCTCACATTTTTCATCCCAAATAGTTATAACCCATAATTGCTTCAAATTTAAGGATCATATAATCCCTAATGGTTCTTTATAACTATATCTAGAAAGGAAAAGATAATTCTTATTCAATTAACATTTTCATATAAAAAATAAGCATTAAAAACACTCTATTTATTCTTATGTAATCCCATAATTAATACATTTAAACATATAATCAAGCATATATCCAACATAAATATTTAATTCCTAAAATGTAAACATCTTAATAATCGAACATTTCTTCATGATATTTTATCCATGTTATTCCAATTTAATCATTTATACTTATTACATAAAAACAAAATAATGCATAATGTCCTAAGATTTAAATAATGTTAAATCATGAGCGATGAAGTAATCCAAACCTTTCTTAGGTAATTTTTAGCTTCCTCATCTTCAATTAGAATGAAATTAGGTATTGGTAAACATATATTTCTACAGCCCTACTGATCTCATTCCCTAACCTCCTTCATAAATCATATATTTTCACAATGACCATGCACCCCACATTTAAAACATTCAATTGATATCTCAGAAAGAACTTCTTTCCCTTTCCTGGAGCCAACTGAATGTTTCCTTTTTCTATGGCATGTTATTTCTTTATCTCCAGCATTACCACAACTATAACAACTTTCGATCCCATTGAAGCATTTCTTAGGTGTTTCTTTCCACATCATTGACACATGGGTTTTTTAATATACTCACCTTTCTAATTATTACCTGAACATCCATAGGGATTCATTTCCCTCATATATGATGCCTTAGAAAGATCCCCCAGGTTCAAGTGGTCAATAATGACTCCAGATAGTTGGTTAAGAATAACCATAAGAGTTCTCCTTGCAGGTCACATTTCTTTCACTTACTCATTCATAAAATCATCATAGTTTCCTTTATATCAATTGTTACTTTGGTGCTGCTAGATCCAACCATTTACTCTAAAACCAAAATGGTAAGTGTGAGTGTATCATTAAAAAAATCATATAATATCTTATGAGGAGTTTAAACACTAAGATTTACTTATTCAATCTATATTAAACTCATTCAATTTACCTAAAATAACTATCACTATTTCTAATATGTTAACAATTTTGGTTATTTCACTTGTGCTCAAATAACACCCTTACCTCTAAAGTTATCTAAATTGACCTCTGATACCAACTATAGGGCCCCAACCTTAATCATTTCGTAATCTCGATAAAAGTGGATAATTTGAATTTAATTCACATTGAGGATATTTTCTGGTTTAGAGATTTAGATAATTATGTCATAACTTAAACATAAGTTCTTGAATAATACATGTAGACACTTCTACTCAATATCGTTTTTAATAAAACAAAACATATTTAAAATGAAATTGGACATGGTTTCATATTTTAATAGTATAACTTTTCCGTGATCCATCCTTGACACAATTCATAATTATATCATGTGAAAAACATTTCAAAACTTATGATGAGCATAAAAACCTTAGTAACATATACCTAAAGAAAGAAAATGGTACGTCTTGGGATAGCATAATAACCATGGATATTTTATTATAAAGTAATACTTTTTACCTTTAAGAAGTGGTAAATATAATTCACTAAATATAAACTCATTTCTTAACCTTTCTGTAACCAAATTTTTACCACAAGCCCATAGAAATAAACATATAACATATAAATCTAACTTGGGACATAAACATACTTAAATAGAATAATCGTACGGTCGGTTTTAACACATATCACTAAATGGAATAGCCATATGACCGACTCTCATAACCAATCCATTGAGGGTTATAATGTAACCACCCGTCCATGGTTTATCATATAACCACCCATCATTTGGTTTATCATTTAACCACTCTTCATTGATTTATTACATAACCACTCATCAAATGTTGAAATATTATTATATAATCATAACACATAAAATATTGCAAATATCAACTTCTCATAACTAACATTTAATTTGCAATCAAAAGAAATAATTTCATGGTAATAAAATACTCAATCTATTTAAAATACCATTTTATCTACCAAACCCCCCAAAAAGGGAATAAGGGGATTATTTCCCTTTTAAAAACATTAATTCATATAAATGAATCCAAAGAACTATTACATTGGTGGAGAGGTCATAATCATCACATAATTTAAAAACATTACTTTTTTCATTTAGTTAAATGATTCATAAAAAAAAGATTCCCTTTGAATGAAATTAAATTTCAAAGGGGTTTATTATACACCATGTAAAAGAAGGTGGTGTATATTTTCCAAATATGCATCTATGAAAGGATATTGAGACGAAGTCCCTTACATTGAGTCTGATTCCTCTTGTATGTTCCTTTTTCTTACTGAATAATAAAATTTAGTTAATTTATACTTTCTCTAGATACCTTTTCTTGTTTATTATTCATTTTATTTTACATATCATCATTTTATAAAATTTACATATGTATTTAAGTTCAAATCGGTCATTTTGTCGATATTCGGTACTTGAGTCGACAATGAAATTCTTTTGATGTAAATTTCCCATGTTTTCAAAATTAAATCAACTATAGAATGATATTAATGATATGAATATCATATATAGCCAGTATATATGTATTTATAATATTCTATAACACTTGGAGTTAATAAATGAAATTCACTATTCATGGAGACGGTATGTCGTACGTATGCATGAACGCTGCTTTCATTTATTTGTCCTATTAATGAAAAGAAAACTAAATGATAAATAGGTATATTATAATTATAGTGTAATATAATATGTTCTATATGTTACATATGTTCATTAACACTACCCTTTATACGTTCTATTTATGGCCTTAACGAATCATATCACTATGAGAGTGCGGTAGTTTGCACTTCCTCAAATTAAATTATTGTCTTTACTCATTATGGAAAGAATAAAGGTCTGATTAAAATGAAAAATAAGAAGAATATAGACATTATAAATATAATATATATCATATATAAATATATTTCCATCATAATGGCTACCACGAGTGTTGGTAGGGGAAAATCAAACAATCATCGTTTCGTCAGGCAGCAGTTCGCCATACACAGAAACAATATGTTTGTATCCTTTGGATGGACGTGTATGTAAGTAAAGTTTGAATAATTCTCATAAAAACATCCTAGTATATTGAGGATAAATTTTTTTATATTTAATCAGATATTAATAATAGATTAGGGAGTGGAGATGTAAAATAATGTAAAAGAACATTAGAGAAGACAGTGTCTCTTAAAACGTGTAACTCCCATTGGTTTGAGACAAAAGGCTTTATTGAATTGCATTTTGGCCCGAGTTAAGGTTATAAGAGAAAGATATGTATGTTTGAAGCTTTTTGTTAGATTTAGGATGAGAGAAGGGGATTTATATGTGTTATTAAATGGGTAGAGGTGATTCCCTTTTATAAAAGGGAGGAGAGGCACTTTAGGCCGGTATTGAAATATTATTTTCTTATTCAATTATTATCAGTTTAAAATGGTCCCAATGTAATTTATTTCATATATTAGATGCTTTTGGGTCTAAAAAATCTCAACAAATAAGTTTTAAACAAGTATAGTCCACAAATTTAACCTTATCTTTTAGATAAACTCATAGTTAACTAATTTGACTCTTACCATATCTTCTTGTATTTTTATACTATATGGTTGATATAGTTACTATAAATTTCCAATATAACCTAAATTAGATAATTAATGACATGCTTAACATTATATAAGTAATTCGGAAAAATATTATTTTTAGGACTATTATATAATTTTATAAAACAGTATTTGTTTTAGAAACTCATTTATGTCACTTTTTATACTATTCATATAATCACTTTTTAAAAAATCCATAAGAACATGATTCTTTCAACAAAACATTATCAATTAAGAAATAGAAAGTAATATGCAAACCTAAAATTTTTTATGGCATAAAAAGTTTAAAATAAATTTATTTTAATCTTTATAATTCTATTTAATTTAATAATTAATTAATAATGTCATCATTATATCATCATTGTGTCATAAATAAATTTATTTATATCATGTCTAAAAATTATAAATAAACTAACATGATGTAGGAAATCTTTTTAGACTTATTATTACTATTTATAGTTGAAAATATCACTTATATACCCAATATAAATTGTTTTACCGAAAGGTACATGTTTATGTTACATTTTTCTTTACTTTAAATTAATTCTTATAAACTGTCCTTTTCACATCCAAGTGGCTCCATGGGGTCCCAAAATCAACTTAAGGATTCCCATGGTTATTAATATATCATCCAATTAGATTATAACATGTTTTAGGGTAGTTTAATATTATTATTATATTATTTTGTACCCTTATTTACCAGATTTAAACTTTAACCATTGTAAATAAAATAATTACTGAAGTAACTATTCATAATGTCTAAAAATAAAAGGCAACTATTTAAACAATTTGAAACTCTTTATTCCAAATATGGAATCCATTTTTCTAAATTCAAAACATATATGTTTTAGTAATTAATTTAAAATTAATTTCCATTGTCAATACCAAAAAGTGTGTTTTTAAGAAGTAATAACTATCAAAATATTGACATGTGTTTATGTCCAATTTAAAAGTAAATTTAATTACAATGACCAAAAAATGAATTAAATTATAAAAACATATAAAAATAATACTTTAAAACCAATTAAAAGGATAATATAACTATATAAATAAATTAGATGAAAATACAGTTTTGAATTAAAGTGCATGATTTTTTCACTATTCCTTAAAAAATAAACATTACCAGAAAAATACCAAACTTTAATCCAAAGTAAATTTTTATGTCCTTCCTCTAAAGAATAATTTTATTCTGTCAAATATATCATATAAAAGTGACAAAAAAATAGATTTAAAAAAGGTTCTCCATCAAAAGGCGTTAAAATACATTTTTAGAAAAATACTTCTTTTATCTAAAAAATTGAATTTGTTCTTATATCATATCTAGAAAGAAAATAAGATAAATTTAAAAACATTAAATTTAATATATAACATATAGTTTTAATTAAATAAAAATTTATATGGAGTGATATGTTTTTATAAACAGAATTATTCTCTTTTAAATTGATTTTCCTAAAAACACATCTTTTATATTCAATCAGTTTTTATTTCTATTTGTAATAAATTTGGCTACCAATGACTAATTATTTAAAAATTATAAAACAAATTTCAAAATTCAGTTTATACTATTCATTCATTCCATTTCAATGGCTAGGTGTTAACTGCCATTTAAAATAATTATAATAATATTGTATAATATTTCAGTATAACTCAATGTTGCGTGAAATGTAGTATTTCGAAGAAAATCATTATTGTGTGTCGAGTACGCTATTAGAATAATGATACCAATTAATGTAAAATTAATTTTTATTCATAAGTATTAATAGAAATAAAATAGTATTATTCTATATATACTTGGGTCGTTGCACATTTCATCATGGGTATAACATGTGTGTATGGGAATCACAACCCATAGGATTCTAAAATCATATAGACATCACACCCATTTACATGGAAGTATAACATCTTAGAATGTTCATCACACTTTTAATGGAAATAATAAATATGTCGTAATTAAATCTTAGATATAAAACAGGTGGTAGGGAATCACATCCATATGTATCTATACTCATATGATTATCGTATTCCCATACAAGGAAGCATCTCACCATAATAAATATATACCACTTCCAGTGGAAATATAATAATTTTGGTCATTCTCTCAAGGAATCATCTTCCTCTTAAATGGAAGTATCACATCATGGGTTGTAAATCCCACTTCAAGTGAAATAATATCTTGTTGGGCATTCCACCTCGTTTAAAACATCATCATCACCACATGGGAAATATTTTCCATTTTCAGGCAGGCATCACATCCCAACCCCATGAAATAACATACATGGTCTTATTCTCCCCATAGAATTATCATAACATCCCACAAAGACATGAAAAAATGATATAAAAGTAATTGAGATGTTTATTACATTATATAAGAAAATCCCATAAGGGTAATTACATCCCATATCAGATTATCATATGTTAAGTTGTAAATTTATCCCATAACACATGTAAAAATATCACATCGATCAAGTCATCTCATGCCTTAGGTTTCATTAGCATAAGTGGTAATTCCATCCTAGACCATAAACCATGTCACAATGACAAAAAATGTCATCTAACACCTAAAAAACAGTGTTATAAAAGGGAAACATGTTTAACCCATATAAATAGAATTAAAATTTGGAATACCATCCCATATTATAAATTTTACACAAAATAATATAATAATGATATTAAACAAAGATAAATAATATAGGTATAACTAGGTTGGAGTAAAATCTGACTAACTATAAGTCTCTTCTAGGTTGGTCTTTAGAGAACTTATGGAAAACAAAATAAAAAAATGAGTTATATCCCACATAGATATTATTATTCATAAAAAGGGGTAACACCCCCTATTTGTTAGTCACATAAGAAAAAAAGGATACAAGTAATCACTATGTTTTATTTAGGAAACTCATTATGTTAACCTCACATAATCTACATGTCTCATATTCATGTGAGGATAGGTGAACCTATTCTAGGTCCTATATATTATTTTTTACAAAGGAGGCACCCATCTTAAATCTATAGACTATAGTTTCTATTATATTAATTTATAGTTATGGCCCATTATGACCATGGAATCTACCTATGTAACATGAAAGGACAAAACTAAGGCCCAATGTTATGTACATACTCTATAGTGGTGAAAGGAATACACCATGTAGTGGCCTATGCTGACAACCCCTATTTACATACCTTTCATATATTGAATGAGGATAAACTGACCTATGAAATTTCATATACATAATATAAAAACTAATGGGAATACATTTTGGGTATTGAGTATGAATTCTCATAAAACATAATAAAATTATACAAACATTACCAATTAATGATTCATAAATTAATACTAGGAGGCATCATCACAAACATTTAATTTTATACCCATATAATATGGGTTAATGAATAAAATTTAATTTAATTTAAGTTTAATATCACTTGGAAGGCAATTCCATATATCACAAGTAGAATGAAACAATGCATAAAACACTAAGAAAGGTAATGGACCACCTACCCCGATACATTGGAATTATACTTATCAAATATTAAAATATTATGTTCTTAAATTGGAAGGGGATCCTAGAACCTAAATAATTCAGGAAATTTTTAACAAATAATGTAATAAATCAAAACATTATCTAAAGTATAAAATAAAAATAAGAGGATATTAACCCTCACTCAAGGTAACCACCTTTGATTTATAACCATTATATATTATATGGAAAAACAAAGAACACACTTTTAATGAGAGGACATGGTATAATAAGAAGAGTCCAACATGGATTACTAGGAATGATTAGGAAAATACCATTTAAAATGATTTTATTATCGAATCCATATCATTTATTTGGTAAAATTAAAACCTAGGACCATTTCACTACATCCCTCTATCCCTAATACAAAACTCCCCACCTTGCCAAAACCATAACCATAATTCAAGGATTTTATGTCTTAACATTCCCCTTCATAAAATAATATTCCCCTATTGTCCCAGATTCACTGCACATGGTATCCCTTTATTCAAAATTCATCACCATTAGTTGGTCTTCAGAGTGAGAACTATTTACAATAGTGTAACATATCCCCCCTCAAGATAGCCTTCATGTCATATCCAAAGGGGTCACAGTATAATCTACTACCCATTGAAATATATTGTATCTTATATGGGAACAATGGATCTCAGAGAGGCTTATGAATCTTTTCTAGACCACCCCATTCATGTTTCAAACCACGGGGTTGTGGTGAAATCCTCACTGTACAGAAAAAGCACAAATATCATGTAACACCTCCTCATGATTAAATTTTACTCCACTTTTGGATGAACCTAAATTAAATAAAATATCTAATCTTATATATCCTAAACCACACCACAATACACTACACTACAATATTTTCCTACTATAAACCCAAAATATTAATATCATGTTGGACCACATTATGAAGTCACCCCATATTTTTGTAATGTTACCCTTGACATGGAGAAAGAATTTAGAAGAAACCCCAGTTATTCTTCTAAAATACTATCTCTTGTCCTCCATCATTACCTCCAGTAGCTCAAAACCACAAAATCACTCTTTGTTCATAAAGAATTTAAATAACTCTATAATTTTGAGGATATTGGATATTACATCTGTTGTTGGAATGATCACTAAAACCATATTATATCATCTATTTTTCGTATGATCACTTAAACTATATCAAAACATCTACTCTTTAAAATCATATTCACCAACAGTTATAATGAACACCCAGTCCATATCACAAAACTATTTTGTAGTAATAAATTAGAAACCATAGAATAATCCATTCAATGTTATCATGAATCACCATTACAGGCATGACCTCTAAATTTTTGCACATATCCAATCAAATTACATCTCATAAGTATGTTTATAATGTGCAACTAAACTGTAAAATAATCCATACACATTTATTGAACAATTAATGAGAGATCATATAACAAAAAACCATTTTTATTTAATATAGTAATATGTAATTAGTTTATTAATAACATGTATTATTCGTGTCACATGATTTAACCAATCATCTAAACCTGATATACATTTCCTTGTCTATCCTCCAAATAACCCAACCTATTCCCCTATCCTTTTTATTGAAGACTATCATCATGTTAGTCTAATTCTAATATGACCTCATTTTCTTAAATATGGCCAATATATCCAAATGATAAACTTTATTTTATAATAATTAAGACATTATTCATTGGTTCCTTTTGTGTACATCAATAAATTAGAATCAAGGACCAGAAATAAATAGGTATAAGATCCCTCAAACATAACCACATTTACATTAGGATTAAATAAATTATTTCATAGCCTGGTCTATGAAAGGACATATAAAGGAAATAATTAATTTTATATCATTATCAAGTCACCACTAGGTTATTCCCCTCATGCCCAACCAATAAATAAGTCCATTCCGATAGTATAACCAAATATATACAATTTTCTAATTATAACTCCTTGATATTAAATAATATATTTTTATGAAATAAAAATAGTATCAAACGATTGTTTCAAACCTATTGACATCCGATAATTATCTATCATATATTCGCTAATTATAACATCAATTAATCCTATATTTGTTGAAAATGTATCAATAAATTATAAATTCATACAAATAAGGATTTTTAACACGTAAATATTTAAAGGAAAACTTTTTTGACAAACACTTTTTTGCTTCATATATTGTAGATTTATTTAAATGATAAATTTTTATATTTTAGGGTTATAATTTAAAAAAAATAAATTCATTTTTTATTGATCATGAAGAAATTACCTTACGATGAAATTTATGATATTTGAATAAATTAATTGATTTTGAAGGGAATAACGAAAAAATATGGATTTCGATAATATAACTTTAATGATTTATGATTTTTCAAGCCTTCCTTGATATAATAGAATATACTTATAAATAAAAATTTATAAATTTTAAACACTATTATTGATTTATAAAACACATCTATATCATTTAGGAAGTAGTAGTATTATTTTTCCACAAAAAATATTTTTATTTGTTTATATTAATAATTATTTTTCATCATTTGTATATATTAAAATAAAAAAACGGATTTTAGTTTTGAGATCAAAATTATAATATTATTTAATAACATTTACTTCATTTTTATAAATAAATATATGACTACAATAATGAAATTTAACCACTTTGGTAAAATGATTATTTTTAAAGAATTGTTTTAATAATATTGTGTAATTTCTATTTTCTAAAATAACTTATTCTATTATAAAAAATTACTATAACATAATAATTGAAACTATATTAAAATATATTATAACTCAATTAATTCTTTATTCAATACTAAATATTATTAAGAACACTTAATAGTGAAAAAATTATTTTTTTACAGAACTATGCTTCTATATATTAAATGTTTTAATTTTAAAGTTATTTATCTCGTATATAGAAATTTAAATAGGTTAAATTAATTTAAAATATTTATTCATCACACAAATCTTTAATTTAGGGTTTATTTTATTTAAATAATAAAACATATGTTACTTACGTATAACTAGTTACCCCGGTAAAAAAAGGGAAATATAAAAATATTTGAGTAAATGACTTTAATTTTTTTTAAACTTGTGAGTAAATTTATGGTTGAGGATTTCTCAACCAAAGTACTTTCATAAATCCATTATTTCGATCCTTTTGAGTCATTATTACTGAATATTTTAATTAAACCTTTTAATATTAGTGGGGTTTTACAAAATATCTTTTTCATTCACACATAAAAATGGGATTAATTCCACCCTTTCTGTGCTCCAAATTCTCGTTGAATTACGCATGAGCCCCTAACAAATATTACACTCTAATATTTTTATTTCATATCATAAATCCAATGATCACTACATGTTTTCCAAATCCATTAAATATAATGAATTTATTAATATAAGGTTCAATATCTTGATGCAAGTACTACTTACTCATTAAATTTTACTCTTAATCATTCTCAACAAAACCCGTACTAACCATAATAATATAATAAAATCTTTAAAATAATAATTATTAAGTTATATTATTTAAATTGGAAAAACTTTATTTATTCCATTCCATCCACTTATAATAACAAAAGAACATCAATCATGTTTTATATGAACTACCACCTCTATGGAGCGACATCACCTTTTTTACCAACGCCTCTCTTCAATGGTTAAAATGATTAAAATAAATAATAAATGTTAAATATAAGATATAATTATGAATATTTTGTGAAAAGTTTTAATCCACCTTCATTTCCACTCATTTTTATATAAATGATAATTCTTATTGTGTGATTTGGGGCTATCACCTCTATATTGTAATGTTTTTTTCATCTATCTATTCATTATTTATATAAATCACATAATATATGATTTTATTTACTTAAAAAATATAAATAATATCATTATACATTTTTATAATGATATTATATCAAAATAAACTATTTCTTGACCATACTCACCCATCAAATTATGATATGATCATGTTTGGGTTGTCTTAACTACCATCATAAAATATGATATAAAACATTAAAATGGATTGGTATAGATAAATAAATAAAAATATTATTATATTTTAAAAATAAATTCATTTTTTATCATTTTTGAATGGTTGTATTAATTATTTATCATTATATTAAAATATTATATTTGATTTCTAAAATTACCAAAGTAAGTTGACACTAAATGCATTTTAAAAATAAATAAATAGTAATGGAATGAGAAAAGATCTATAAAAGTAAATATAATTAGCTATTAATGCATGTAATATTTTCTATTAATGAGTAATTTTATAATAAGAATAAATAACATCATCAATATTAAGAAACAAGTTCAAAATGATCAAGATAACACACACCCGATATTTAAAATATATAATAACTAAATAATATACATGTATTGGAGAATTATAAATGAATATTAAAAATGATTATAAATATTATTAAGGTTCTGATTTAGGTTATCAAGATAATTATTTTTTATAAAATATATTCAAAATCATTAGTGGAATTCATAAATTAACATAATGGTTTTATTTCTCTAATTTAATTTCATGAGACATATTTCTAATTATACACCATGTTTTATTTAGAATGGTGTACCTACAACCAATAAAATATATTTAATTTTGATTTTCTATTTATTCATGGTATTTAGGAAATCATTTTATATCATATCCTGTGAGGGGGTTTAATTTAAATGTTTCTAATACTGTAAGGGATTCATTGAATCATTTTCAAATTCATCAGATCATAAACATTACTCTATAAATATACTTTCCAAGATTTATTTGATCCTTCCATTCCCCTAATATATATATAATGTTCTATTTTCTAGGGAAATTACTACTTGTTGTTTATAAAAAATTCATTAATGAAATAAAAGTATATCCATTATAATGATAATAACCATTCATACCAATTATTTATTTATTACATGTCTATTTGTTTCTCCCCACCAATGTTTTCCTATCTTATTTGGGAACTCATACATAGATTAATTTGATCCATACCTATATATCCCATCCCTACATTTCGAATGTAAATTTTATTTCCAAATTTATTATGTGGGTTTTCAAAAAATGGGTTTTCAATATAAATAATATTTTTATGTATAATGGATATATTTATTATCATCAACTCCATTATTTATCTTTTAAATGATTATTTTATTCTAAAAAATCCATTATTTTAGATTTATAAAAAAATTAATGTTTTAATATAGCAAAAAATTATTATTTTTTATCCTTTTTGAAAATTAATTTTCACATAATTTTTTTTGAATTATTGTCATTGAACATCTTTATAAAAATTATTAATGAGTCTTATTTTAAAACAAATATCAGAAGAATTATTTTCCAATTATTTTTAACTTGCATTCTTGTGTATCATTATTTTATAGAGAAAATTTTATATTCTATATTCTATCAATTTAATTTAAAATTGATTTCATGGAAAATGGTTTGTTTCACAATTATTTTCAAAGTAAAATTATACAATTATTCTAAAAGAACTCATCTTATAATAGTTGATTCATTACACAGGATTCACAAATGATAAAAATTACATATATTTAATAATAAAAACCCTTCCCAATCTATTTTCATTTTTAATAATTTATAGATATAATATTTCCATAATTTGTTTTTGTATAAATATTAATTAAACTCTCCCAGTTTGTCAATTTGAGATTATTTTCATTAGTTTTGGATTTATGGGTTGTTTTATGTTATTATGTGAAAATTGATTAATTTAGGAACATTTAGAGATTTTATTTACTTTGGGGTTTTTAGCATATCTTTTAAAATATTAATTCAATAGGATGTTAATTTATTAAAATTTCTATGTTAGTGTGCAACAACTTTCCCTACTGGACCAAGAGATAATTTTCACATCTAAAGGCCCGTATTTTTTTAATCAGTTTGGATAATCATTCTAGAAGACAGAGTGGACCCCACCTCTGTAAATGAGGAGTAAATCCTCTTAACCACCTTTAATTGATGAGATTACAACTATATTGGAAAGTGTACTCCTAGGGTAATTTCACCATTAAATTACATAGAGTTATTCACTCATTAAGGCATCCATTGAATGACAAATTGGGAAGGAATATTTATGGAATCATCATCTAGAAAATTTCATTCTCATTAATTATTCCATAACATCTTCAATATTCATCCAATTAATGTGAAATTTAGAGGGATGAAAAAAACCTCCATTTTTAGAATACTATAAGAAGGGCCCGTGGATTGATTCAATGAGAAAGTGGACTCAATTATATAAATCATTCAAAGATCAGATGTTAGAGGAGAAATTTTCTGTATTCATTCAATTTCAATTTTTTCTTCTTATTAGTTTTGTAATGAATTCTTTATCCTCGTTAATATAAATTACCCTTAAAATGGTGGGGTAATTATTTGAGTGATTGGTTAAGGGCTGGTTTTCTATTTTTAATGCTTCACTTGTTGGACTTAATTGAATGAAGTCTATTAATCCCTTCTATTTTATTGTTTTTACTTTCCAAATTTTTGTTTATGATCACGTACAATCGTATTTGGTTTTTATTATATTATGGATTTTTTCTTTGGTCAATGATCATTATCTCCCTCAAATTTGTTCTAGTTTATAAATGATGGAATATACCAGGGTTTATTGGTGAAGTAGTCGATGATTGTCTATGCGTCTGAAAGGGGTGGTGGATGTTCTTGATTATATGGTATAAAAAGGACCCACTGAGGTATTGCTAAAGTCAATTGAGGATATTTTATTACAAATATCTTTCAAAAGGAAGGATAGTAGAACAAACTAAGATCTTGGTATGTTTTTTTCTCACCATCTCCATTTGACCAATGGATTGGGAGGAAACAATCGTGGAATCTCACTTTAATCAACTTAGTAGAAGTGGATTGAATCAAATAGGAAAAGGATATCATTACAATTGGATAACAAAACCTGATCAGATAACCCTCATCATATCACAGTTTTCAATATCTTGAGTTTCCAATTTCATTTCAAACATTTTCTAAATTATTTTATTTTACTTTGTTTCATTCAAAACCAAACAATTCCAATAACATTAAATTTTTCCTCTAATTAAAAAGTAAAAAATTATTTTATATGAATGGATCTTCGATAGACTACCTATGGTTAATCAAAATACTATTCATAGGTAATATAGAAATTCATTTTTCCATTCCCCATTACCAGTGTGAATCAATCATTTTTTGTGAAAAATCTATATTTTCTATTACATTGCATTTCCTCTTTGAATATGTAATTTCTTATTCATTTTATTAAAGGGTTATACCCAAGATTTTATACATTGATTGAATAGGAAGATTATTTACACGAACATATACCACTTATATATATAGTGTAAATATATTATTCACTATTACCATGATTTATGGGTATTTACCATGAATGTTTCTAAATATATTTTCATTCCCATTTTTTCATGAGTTAATCATGTTATAATTATCAACAAAATTATAAATTATTTCTTTTTGTGTATCCATTTGAAAAGAATATAAAACAATTTTTCTTCCCTTGGGTAATTTATTATATGATGGTGATTGATTATATGTGTCACACATATGTTTTTATTATGATAGTTGGGGTTCTATATCACCTACCAATGCATTTTTTATGATCAATATCTCATGAGATAATGATTTTGGAACACACATAGATTTATTCATAGCAAGAAAAGTATACATACTTGTATTTTTTCACCAGTTAAAGGGTTGACATACTTGTATTAAATCAAAATAGAAAGGATGAAAATACAGGGATTGGTTTTTAATGTCTTCCAATTCTAATATTTTTACCATCAATTTATTTTTATTTTTATGACTATTTTAGGATCTCATGGTTCATGTTTAATAGATTTTGTTTCCACATGATCTTGATTAGTTTCCTATTAGATTCAATTTTTTATACCAGGAATCGTGTTTTAGGACTTATGCATTTTTGGTTATGATATTGTTTTGTATCATGATAATACCTAAAGGGTATATTCCCAAAATATTTATAAATATATATCTATATGATATATATGTAAGATGATACATATATATGATAAATATATTTACTGTGTTTCTATGTATGTGTGACACTACACCATGAATATAATTTAGTGGATTAAATAATAAGATGAAACATGTGAGAGGATTTGACTTTATATGGTGAAATTTTATACAGTCTGAAGCGTTAACTTATGAATCAAAACACATGAGTTAATGATTTCACTATCGAATACATTTATCATGGAATTTATAGTGTCTACTTCCTTATGACTAAAAGTGGTGGAGGTAATTCTATAAACGTTTACAAAACTTCCAGACATTCATAACTCGATTCTTATTATTCCTTTATACATTGAGATGCAAGAACATAGTAGGAAAATAGATAATCCAAGGTATATTACATGTGGATAAGTTGGCATGTGGATACACTATAGAGGTGGTATGATTTTTTCCCTCTCATTTGTTCTTCAATAAGAATATCAGATAAATATTGAAGGGTTTAGATGCTCATTGATTCAATGTATGTCAGTTTACAGAACCTTCCTAAATTCTAGATTTATAAATAGTTTCATATTTAATACAATGGAAATCCTCAAACAACTTTGTAATTATCTTCCACCTAATTTGATGATTTTTATTGGCCTCATTTATAACCCTTATGTGGTACTGATGGTGTATATGATTATGTTTTATGAAATAATATGATGAAATAAAGAAGAAATCAAAATAAAATAGCTTTATTTTCATATTATCCACAAAAAATAATGGATTAACATTACATAGAATGACAATGTATTGGTAACTATGGTTTTAACATTATATATATGGATTATGTAAAGGTAACTAGATCATTAAACATGTGCTAATAAATTGTATAAGTGTGACTTGAGAAATAACTATATGTGAATGGTCATATAATGGTAATTATTAACTTTTGTTTACATAAAGGGGTTCATGTAAGTGTAAATAAAATTTTCTAAAGAGTAAGTAAGGGTAGTCTATAAACTACTGTTATCTGAAGGAGGTCAATTATGGATAAAATAATCTGTATCATTACATAGATTTTTTTGAAAGGTTCATGGAAATAAAACATTATGTAGATAGTCAATGTATGGGTAGAAGTAGGTTACCCATACGTAGAATAGGCATTCTGCAGATGTGTAATTTAAATTATTTTAAAGCTATTAAAAAAATATTTATAACTTTTAAAATAGTTAAGTTGGTTTATAAAATGTTTATAAATAATTATAAAAGGTATTTTATGTTATTTAATTTATAAATTGAATAAATTCAAATTAAATATAAAATTATTATTGATAAGTATATATTTGTGAAAAAGTTTCTCCAAAATATTAAATGTTTATATTTTAGATACCATTGAAACAAATTTTATGACATGAATTATGATCTATAAATAAATTTTATTTTTTATATATCATAAGAAATAAATTATAAAGGGATAGAAATTATTAAATAAGTATAAAATATAAAAAAATTTTAATTAAATTATTAATTGATAATTGTAAATAATTTTGAATTATTCAAAATAAAAGGGGACTTATTTTGATATTATTTATAACTCATGAAAATGGTTTTGATGATTAATATGATCAAGGTTTAAATAATTATTCATCATATGATATTTAGAATATGTTTAATTATTAAATAATATAAATTGGATTGTAAATATTTAATAATTCGAAAAATAAAATATATTTCTAATATAAATTCAATATAATGATAAATATAAAACTGTTCACATTGGAATAAATATAAAATGATTCTATTCTAAATTATGTAATTTACAAAATGTTAAACCTGAAATGTTTAAAAGATTTTATAATATCTTGTTTATTTATGAGTTGTTAAGAATTGTTACCACCACCTAAATACTTTTTATTTTGTTAGATGAGAAAATGGATGAGGAATCTACAAATAGACCATTAAGGGGGTCTAAAATAATGTATCCCAAGTGCATCAACTAGAAAAAATATGGTACCGTTAGGGGGAAGGGAACTAGTTCTAGAAATTACCAAGAGTCGATCATGCAAGGACGTCGTTGAATCTAGATTTTCTACCACAAAATTACCCTCTCACCAATTATAAAAAATGGTCTTGTGGTTATTCATTAGCCACTTGAATCATCTGATGGAGTATTCAATGTACCATGGAATATGAGATCTACTTAAAATTTCATTAAAGATTACTAACGAGTCAGTCTTAATCTCCCTGAGAAAAATAATCCTCTTATTACATAGGAGCATGCCTGTAAGAATAGCATGTGATTCTTCTTGAAGACAATCACCATTCCCAAAGAAAGCTAAGAAAGATGCAATAATTGATCATTTTGGGACTCTCATCACTCTACCAACATGAATAAAACCCTTATTGAAGGACCCATCCATGTTTAATTTGTTCCCGGAAATGAGAAGATTCTATTTGAACCATTTCCCCTAAGCTATAATGCCATTATTGATGGAGGAGTACAAAGGAATCCATGGAAATGGGGAGGGACTGATTACTAAATCCTTGTAGAAACTATACAGTTTTAGAGTTAAATTCATGAATTTGAAGGTGATACACATACTGGTACTCACATAAGATTAACAATATTTTTCATTTCTGAACACCTAAAGGAGCCGGAAACCAGTAGTGAATATTAAGGACTAGACCTTCCTCTTTGCACTAGGCCTATCTGCACCATGGAACCAATTTTGTATGAAAGACTAAGCTTAATAAACCTGGTCATAAAACCCTATGAAATGGTCAAATTCACCCCAAAAATACTTCACAAAATCGCTAATAAAAACAAGTGACCCATGGACTCACAACGCAACTCCCTACAGTAGAAAATTTAAAATAATGAAAAATACCTCTCTATTAAATGCTTTCATAAATCTACATGAACTTGTTTAAAAAACAAAAAAGGAATAAATAGAACATTGAGGGAATATTCTTCCACTATTAGGTTTCTCCAAATGATATTGAAGAGGGGAAACGAGTTGAGTTTTAGGAAATCCATTAATAGAAATAGTACCAGTTGAAGAGACAGTAAAAAACATTTGTTTGGATCAAAAGTCCTCATAATGCTATCAAAGATACTCCTTTGATAATCATCCAAGGTAAAAAAAAATTGATGTTGGGATGCTCACTGGCCTCCATGAAGCTGATATTCTATATGGGGCAGCTGGAGAAACCAAGAATTTTCCCTGTATAGTTTTTTATGAAAATATATAATATCTCACTTTCCTACTACCAAATAACTATGTTTCTGAAGGTGCGGT
The DNA here is from genome assembly GCA_963277665.1 of Viscum album. NCBI lineage: Eukaryota > Viridiplantae > Streptophyta > Magnoliopsida > Santalales > Viscaceae > Viscum > Viscum album. Next base: position 1,701,368,190 of record OY728143.1, on the reverse strand, counting down.
ATAAAGGGCCAGATCATCTTCTAAAATTTGGAGCATATAGGTCGGGGAAAGATAACTTCATTACTATAATACCTTTTTATGTGTTTACCCCACAAGGATTTATGAAAAATGATATCCTAGAAATATTTTTAATGAAGGCCATCCATGGATCAATAAATGATCATTATATTTACCTCCCTTCTATAATGGGTCTAGAAATCTTGTTCCTAGAGGTCCAATGATACATATCTTCCATATAGGTGTCCAAAATAAAAGATATAAATGTTCTATATATGTTATAAATCACCTAATTATAACCTTCAATGTTGAAAATATATGCAAAGGGAGGGAGGGGAGGACATAATTGATCAGAGAGAATCCACCACAAAATTATTAAAATATATTTTTCAATTTGAGATTGTGACCCATGATTTTACTTAAAACAATATCAAGGTTTTTGATGATGAGGGTATTAGGGTACACTACAAAACACATTTAATTCATAGAGAAGAAACCTTTTTTTATTTCAAGGCTAGTTTCTGAATCCATTCTACTTCTCTAAAAGCATTTTGTTAGGAACAAAAAATTTCTCTTTTCCTGATTGAAAACATGTCCAATACAGGTATAATAAAAATATAATTCTTCATTAACCTCTAAAAAAAATTATCGTATAATTAAAAATACAATAGTGTCATATGTGAACATAAGGATGGAGATAACCTCAATAAATTTTTAATTGTCGAAGGGGATGAAGTTTCCCACAATAAAGCAATGACTGATGTAAAAACTAAGGAAATCTTGAGAAATGATAAAAAGGGAGGGGGGAGAGGGTATCTCCCTTCCATAGGCCACTAATATATTTAAATAATGGAAACTATTTTCCCATAAAAGTCCTACAAAACCATGTAGAACTGGAACAAAAATAGAAAATGGCAAAGGACCACATATAAAACCCCATATATGGAAGTACCCTATTAATAAATATTCATTAATCTGTTTCATAATCATTAATAATATCCAGTTTAATGGTCACGTTTATACCAATGGACTTGAAGTTAATTTCACTGATTATTTCATGTTCCAAAGAAATATCCCATTGTATTGATCTTCCTTTCACAAATCCATGATTTTCCTCAGCCATCAAACATGGAAGGAAGGGAGCATGCCTCATGTTAAGAATTACATCATGGACTTTGTAGGATGATAATGATTCAAGGATGGTGGATCACTAACCTTGGGCACTAAGATAATTTTTTTAGCACATCCCACTCTAGAGAGATTATAACCTCGAAAATAATCTTGCACCGAATTGATCATTCTTCTCTTCACAATATAACATGAGGTCATGTAAAAGGAAGTAAGAAAACCGTTTGACCTAGGTTTTTATTATGGTTAATGGATCAAATAGACTTAGAAATTTCCTCCTCATATTGCATAATCATCACCCTTTAATTAACATCTTCATTCACAATACCTGGAAAAATCAAATAGATTACAAGAACCAGTCAAATAACCACCCTCTCTGCTCAGGATAGAAGATTCCAGTAATGAATTGAAGTAATTATCTTCCATATTTCTAAAAAACATTCATATCCTTAGTATAATATCCATCCCATAGAAGAGAGTTGGGATTTAGGGGTCTATGTTTTTATTTAATAAACGCATTGAAATATCCAATATTTATATCACCTTCTTATAAAAATTATACTATTGTATTTTAATGTAAACATTCATCCCCATTCAACAATATATGAGCTAATAGTGTTTCTTGGTTATCAAAACTCAAAAATAATCTTCATCCAAAACATTCTCTAGGCTTGACTTCAACCGTTGGATGTCCCTATTAATTTCCTCCAATTGTTGATCACCCAAAGGATGATTCTTGATAAAGGATCATAATTTTCTTTTAAGATGTCTTACATTATCATGAAGAGAGAACCAAGGGTCTCCTCTATAGGAGTGGTCCCATAAATCATTCAATTTCTCCAGGTAATCTGGACTAGTAGACCAAGAGGAATAAAAATTGAATAAATCACCATTACCACTATTGGGATTTAGAACAATGCAACGAGGTGAGAGGTTTGAGAGACCTCGAACCAAATTCAAGACATTGATGTTAGGTAAGGAATAAAGAGTCTCTCCATTCACTAGAAATCAGTCTAGATGACTCCATAATCACTGATTCCCACACTGATTATTACACCAAGTGAACATATGTTTTGATAATCCCGCATCCCTAAGCCCATTGTTTTCCATGATCATCACAAAGGTATTGATTTGTCTTCTAGGAAAGGTACGACTACCTCTTTTTTCCTCCAAAATAGACACAATGTTTAAGTCTCCCCTAACGATCCATGGAAAATCAGCTCTGTTGAGAGAGATCAAGTCATCCAAGAGAGACTCTCTATCATGGACATCAAATTTGGCATAAAAAACTACTAGGATGATTTTACTTTTCCCATTTGGTACTAATAAATAGATCTGATGAAGATAGTAAGATAAATGAAATTATATACATCCAGAATAACCATATGTGATAATTAATGGGGTAGTTAGTGAGGAATCCATGAAATCTCAAGCAATGATAAAAATGTATTACTTTTGAAGGATCATGTTTGCGTTCAAGCACTACAACCATAGATATAGAGTTAGAATGAAAATAATTAGAGGGGAAATTCGATTTTAACCGAGAGCCCAATATATGGGAATTCCATATGCGGAGATTAATCATTGGTATTAGAGGCATCTAGAACTAGCCCCAAAATCATAGCCATGGATTTTCTTTGAAGACATAGTTTGGGATTTGGATTTTGACTGGGATCTGGTCTAAACTCCACAAATCATAATGTGGGGAAAAGAAGTAGGTGAATAAAGTTTAGTCACTAACCACTTATGAGTAGAAGTATGGCTTCACAACATAGGGTGTCTGAGAAGTTCACAAAAAAAATTGTAGAAGGATAACAAAGTACAACAGAAGTGGCTTGCTAAAGGGAGCCGACATTATCCTCTAGCTCCAGCTCTATCAGATAGATTCATGATGGGGAGGAAAATCCATGTGATAAAACACTATTTTTTCATGGAAAAGAAGATAGAATATGGTAGGACTGAATCAAGAAAATATCAGGAACCAGGACATATTTTTGATAGTTGAAAGGAACTAGTTCCTTTAAAGAAGGGTCTGAAACCTACAGAAGATTATTTGTGGAAGTAGAATAAGCTTCCAACTCTAAGGAATGAGATGCAATAAGTACTTTCTTCCCTCAATCTATATACCCCTGAACAGATTTAAAAGGTAAGGACTCATTCCCCAAAGAAGTGTTGTTTGAAGAGTGGGGCTTTTCATGATCACCAACATTCTTCAAATGTCGATATTTATAGAATTCATGGGAGCCATGGCCTCGAAGGTGGTAGGTTGAGAAGAACCACGGTGGTGATGTATAAACCAAGGACCAGAACCAATTCAACAAGACTTATACTGTAATAAAAATCATGGGTTGAAGAGGGAGTGATATATCTATCTCTACACAAATCTGAGTTGTCACCACATCTACTAGATAAAGGGACCCCTCCTCCGCACAAATAATGGATCCCAGTGTATTCCCAATGCCACTAAAGAATCCATATATGACATTATTGGAATGAATCGATAACTAAAAAACTAATCATCATGTTTCTATCCATGGATGGATCATTTTTTCAATGAAATATGGATCTAGTACTACTATTGAGAAAGATTAATTTATTAAATAATTATAATTTTAATTGGAGGTCATTTAATGAATTTTAATACTAAATTATTATTAAAAATTATAAACATATGATAAATTACATTGAGATAGATAATTTCATCATCATAATCAATCTAGAATTTTTTTACTACTACTTGAAAGGATAATCACAATGTAATAATCATCTATGACTAGTAAATTAATAAAATTTCTCAAGTGAGAGTAGTGATTTTATAGAAGTTCTTTAGGAAAAAACTCACTCAAGACACTTCCTTACCTAGTAAAAAATTATAGAAACTATTGAAAATGTTAATATAGATGTTTATTCAAGAATAGAGTGACTCTTTTAAGGTTTTAATGGTATTATATGAATAATGAACAAGGGAATATTAGCCTCCACTCATGTACTCAATGTTTTTGGGTAGATCACTTTTAGTTTCATTTACTCAATATGATTTGGTGTGAAAAATGATAATAAATATGATTGAATATATTAATGGCTTGATTAAACTTAAGGTTTTCATGAAAAAATTTTGGTTATAAAAATCAATATTTTTTTAAGATACCTGATATTAAATGTATGATTTAAGAATTGTTGAAAATATATAGATCATCACAAGATGAAAAAAATTAATGCATGATGTATTCATTCATGTAATAGAATAATGGAGTTATTACATTGATATCATGTATACACAAATCTTGAAAAAACATATCATACAATGTTTTTTCCTTAATTCAATCTTTAGAAGAGGATGTAAGCAGTAGTTCTTCAAATGAAATTAGATGGCTATTTTTGAAAAACATGGTTTATGTTTTTTTAATTTTATAACATTCATTAATGAAGAACAAAATGGATTATTATTGTTATGGAAATTTTCCAATTTTCATTTATGGAAATGTTCCCAAAAATTAAGGAATTTATGAAAATTTTACCTTTTATTCTCAAAAATTTTATAATGGCCAAAATAAACACAGTATTTCTAGAAGATAATTCTTTATAGACAATGCTAGTTGGTAAATATTCCAATAGGAATAAGAAATGATATTTAAAAAGTTAAACTACGTTTTCTGATGAATCCATTCACATTTAATGAAACCTCAGGTTACCATGATTGGAAATTTATAATTTAATATTATTAGAATATGCAAACCATTGTTAATGGAGTTTGTGAAACTCCATGGAATGTACATGTTATGTATGGATGTTATAAAAATTAATTATTCGTTTTTTGAAAGGTATATGATACTAAATATAAGTTTTAAAAATATTTTAAAATATATATTAGTTTGAAATAAAAGGAAAAATTTATTGGCCTTTATGTATCAATTCATCAGATGAGCTAAAAACTAAGCACATTGATGACTTGAATGTGAATAATATTATCTACCTCAAATGACTTTAAATAAAATAATTTTATCTTAAATATTTTTATCTTTTGGGAGAAAAGAATATGTTTAATAAAAAAATATTTTTTTATAACCAGACATGAAATGATTAAATGTATTCACATATATTATGATTTGTCAATTTATATAACAAGATTTCAGAAAAATATATTGATTAAAATTTTTTATCCAGGATAAAACGTTTACCTAAATATGTTTCAAAATATGTTATAATGAGTTTCTACTGCACATAAATGGTACATTTTAATATAGACTTTTTCCCAAAAGATAATTTTACAAACACATAGGAAACAAAATATAACATGAAAAAAATAGTTTATCTATTTAATATTGACAATAGAATGAAATAAAAGTTATTTCATAGAAAAAAATTGTTGTGTTGTTTCTTGTTAAGATTGTTTTAAAAGGAATATAATATTTAGGAAAACATTGGGAGTATTTGTTTATATAGATAAGTTAAAAATTACTAAATACAAGATAACCACAATGATAAATTAATATTTTCCACTTAATTATTAAAAAATAGGATTAGTAATGGTAAAAAATGTAATGTGGTGCATCGAGTTACCATTTATAAATAGAATGTCCCTATTTCATATAATTTTATACCAATTTATGATTATAGTTCTTTTCACATAATATAATAAATGAGTTTAGGATATTTTAAGACAATGAAGAATGTAAAGAGTTAAATTTAGCTATCGTGAAATATTATTTTCATTTTTTATTAAAATAATTTACAATTTAAAATATAAATCATTTTCTACTCTATCCTTAAAGATTTTTTGAGGTCCGGCAAAAAATGTAAGTAGTCAAATTATTTCAAGGGAAATATTTTATTGAATAGGGTTCCATGTATGATGACGATGAATGTAGAAAAAGTTAAAAGTAGATAACATAAGATGAAATCATAACCTTTTAGGCTATGAAGTTATGAAGATAGAATATATTTAATAAGTTGAATAGTTTCGAATAAGATTCCTAAATCTCACCATTATTGAATATTTCATAAATTATAGATTCTTCTCAATTTTGATCTCATGTTTGGATATAACACTCATAGGGGGAAGGGTTGAATCAGTGATGTGATTTTTTCAGTTTATTATTTTCAAATTATCCTATGTTACCGATTAAGATCTAGATCCATTATTCTTTAGTATCTCACTCATCTTATATTAAAACAACTGAGTTCACTCAAAAGACCCACAAGGATTAGTACAAGGTTCTCCCTTAATATGGGTGACTACATCCTTGATGCGTTCATGATAATATGAGACATAGATTCTCTACTAGTAATAATTAATGTGATTATAAGTATAGCAAATTACCCAAAATGGATAATAGAATTACTCTTGTAATGTTTGATCACTAATGATTTCTATGAACCATCCCCATATGAGATATCTAGAATGGCATCCCACTAGTATACTTTTTATAGACTCCTATTATAAGCATGTTTTATGGGAACATCAATTCTGGGTAGGATAAAACTAACTATTACAACATCCCTGAAATGAAAACCTTAAAAATATACACATGGAAGAATTTTATTATTCTATCCAAAATATTTCATTAAATTTAAGAAAGTCACGTCTCTATTATTGATTGAATTAAAATTTTCCATCATTAGATCTTTAGTAATGGTTGGATCATTATAGAGGGAACCTTTCCCTTAGATACTACATTTAGAGCTCAGGTTTGTTTATATCACTGAGTGAAGGAGGGTGAATTAGTGATTTACTTCTCCAAATTTAATATTTTCAAATCTACCTATAGGTTTGATTAATATCTCACTCCATCATTATTTAGAGTCTCACTTATCCTGTATGAGAAAATTTGAAAACACAAAAAAGAAACCCAAGGATTTTTACAATATTTTTCCATGATGTGAGTGAATACATACATTCTCTATTCGGTATAATCCAAGTCATAGTTTCTCTACAAGTAATGATTATTTTAAATACAAGTATATATAATCTATATAAATGTTTCATCAAAAAAATCCTTCAATGTATGATCAATAATTATTATAGTGGATGATCTTTTTAGGGTATCTTTAGACTAACATCCATCCCCTTTACATTATAATGACTCTTTATAGTTGTTCTATCTCCTAAAAAGCTCTGGGTTTCTTTACTATCATCCTTCTAGTTCTTTAATGTAATTTACTATCTCATGTGAATATCCCTTAAAATTATTCTGACTTCTAATGTAGTAATCTATTGGCCTTATTTTTCTTCAATTCCACTGTGTAAATTTTTTTGATTAAATATCAGACTTGATCAAAACTTTTTTCATTAATGTCACATAAATATACTCAATGCTTCATAGAAACCAATTATGTCTTATGCATGCATGTTCTTATATGCATGCGTTGTTTGTTTCGTGGAACATCAAACACACATTTTCTAATTGCAAAGCGCCTTTTCACCCTTTCCCCTTCAATTATACTTACAAATTATATGTGCGCTCCTCATTAATATCCAAATTGGTTTCCTCTTCATGTAGGTATATTTTTAATGACCCAAACATTCATTAATGAAAATTACTCTTCATATATTTAAATTTCTTATTATGTGAAATGGTTATATAACTTATGAACATCCTTAGTTCTATGTTTATGGATTTCAAAATACATTTATAAATTGTTACTATTTCAAATATAGTCATTGAACAGTGATCACATGATTAGAATAAATATACAACTTTAACAATTCCTATTTTATCAGAAAAAGGAATTGATGGCATCATCAAGTAGAATTGCTCCATACAAATCCCATTTGTCAAAGATTATAAAAGCGGTGGCATCATTGGGATTGGCTTTTAACAAAGCCCAAGCTGAGCTTGAACTCATTAAGCTTGAATGAAATCCCCTAGGGGAGAAGTGGAAGTTATTATAGATTACAACTCGAGCAATGTTATCTGAGCCACCCCAAGAGGCTTTCACCATTGTGCACCTTACCAATAGTTCTTATGTGCTTGTTATAAGGGGTTATGTAACAATACCCTAACACTATGATTATGTACATTATTTTGTATAGAGAATATACATTCATTTTATCATTGTTACTTTATAAATGCGTTTTAAAGCATAAATAGTATTTTTAGATAACATTTAAATTCAATTAAGAAATATATTTCGATTAATTAATGTAATTTTGAATTACATAATATTTTAATAAAATATTATTAATCAATTAATTTTTATTAAATATAAATGATCGTATAATTTTTATGAATAAAATTGTAATTTTTATTATGGTTTGATAGATGATTTTGTCAAAACCCATGAATTTTTGATAAATATCAGTTTTTATTTTAAATTAAAAAATTCACATATTTAAAAAATTATATATATAAAATTAATATTATTTTTCGAATCAGGATTTCTAAATTATCTAATGGTTTATTTTTTATTATTTTCTTAGACAGTCATATTTTTGGGTAAATAAATACTATTTAATTATATAATGTGTTTATGACATCATAATGACCAAATAGTAATGTAATATAATACTATAAATGATATGTTTTGACAATATCTGTTTTACCATTAAAATAATGAGATTTTATGTTTGTTTGATTTATTTTCCAAATATTTAGTGGACCCTCCAAGGATTATAAAACATTTTAACTTTTTAAATTGGTTTCTTTGAGAGTGTGAGTCACATACACCTAAGAGAGCCTATTATTTTAATAATTCCGGCCATTGTACATATAAAATAATGTTTTCAAATCCCCTTTTGAAAAAACCATGGGCAAAAACCATGGATTTGTTTGTGGTTTCGATTAGTGTAATGTGTGGTGGAAAACACCTAAATAATAAAGAATTCAATATCCTTTCCTATATAAATCAACACAAGATCACACTTCCTCTTAACTAAAAAATTTTGGAGCTCAACCAAACCCTCACATAATCTCTATATAATCCTCCCAATGAGCACCATTCTCCTAGGAAGCCTCTCTCAAGCCTCTCCCAGGCCTTTGGGATCACACTTCCAAGTAAGGGATTTCATCCTCTCTCATTTTTGTCCAAGTTTCTTTTCGTTGATATAACCTTGTCATTTGAATTAAAAATTATGGGGTATGATTTTTCACCTCCCCATAATTCCATCATTATGTTTTAATGATAAGAGACCTATTTATCTCTAATTAATTCTTCCCATGTACATTTTTTACCATGCCGAATTTCCGTAAGGGATTCCTTCCTCATTTTATCCGAGTTTATTAATATTGTTATTCCATTTTATTTCAATTATAAATATTGGGGTATGATTTTTCACCTCCCCCATACATACCTCTTTATGTTTTAATGATGAGATACCCCTTTCTCTCCCATTAATTCCACCCATGTACACTAGTTACCATGCTGATATTCGTTAAAGAAAATTCTCTCACCTCATTTACATTCAAGAAATTATTTTGTGTTATGAATATAAATTCCATTACTTATGTTGTGAAATGTATATATATATGACCCCCTTAATTTTCATTTCATGTACATATGGTGAGACACCCATTTCTCTCCCATCAACCATTTTCATGAATCCTTATGTCACGTCTTTATGCTGCCGAAATTGCACCGCAATTCTCCAAGCCAAAGTCATTGTGTAGTGAATATCATACGCATTTCCCTATCAATGGTATTCACCTTTATGAACATTTAAATATTGATTATATAGTTTCATGTATTAATTCCACATTTCTTTATCATCGAAAATATTATGATGTTTATTGAATCCATGTTATATGATCCATGTGGAACACATATGCCTGAAATTAAATGATTAAGATGGGTGAACCCTAATAGCGCTCTAATTCATTGGGTAAAGATTAGTATCATGATAAATCAAGTTAAATGAGGGATTAATCATTTTAATTAAAGTGAAATTAGGGTTTACTCATGATCTATGTGCAATGATCCCTGGATCATGCTAATATCATGTTAAATGTTGTTTCCACCTTTCCGTGTTATGATAACCATGCTATTTCAATCCTTTATGTTCATGTTTCTCTTATTCTTAATTGTTATGGCTATTTCCTTAAATATATTGTATTATTCATGTTATTCCATGTTTACTCCATTACTGGGCTTTATATCTCACCCTTTTCTTATGCATGTTCTCAGGTTATCCCATGCAATGCTTTGTATGTGGGAATGTAGTGGTCAGGTATAGAAAGTTTTCAAAAAAGATATCGTGTTTTATGTTCTATGTTGTTATGTAATACTCCTAATCCCCAAAGATAGTAGACCTCTCTATCATATATGTTGTATCAAGTGAAGGTTTTTATTTAATAAATCATATTTATGTGTGTAATAAAGAGCAGGGTTTATATAGTTGGTGTTAGAGGATATGTTTAGTTATTTTTGGGATTAGGATTAGAAAACCCTAGTGAAAGCCTTAGGGATAAGTACAAGTATAATAAAAACATCCCTAAAGTTTGGTGAGTATTGATTAAGTGGTTTATCAGTCAAATACATCCCTATCTAGATATGATCAGGTAGAGCTGACTCTAGAATAGATGTACCAAGGAGTGAAAACTCCGACAAGGAGTTTCGGGCTTGACCTAGGGTATCCTGGTACACAAAAAACGGTCCTTTATACACTCTTGGTTATGGAAATACCTGCGGATTTACTTTGGTAAATTCACAGGTTAGTATGGACCATTTTTAAGGGAATGAAAAATGACCCTAAGAATATATGTTGGGAAGTAAATCATGGATAAAATATATTGAAGCCTATAAATTCATAAGTTAATTCATTAAATTTAATTTATAACACATCCTTTTTTCCTTTGGATTACCCTTCATGTTTTACCCCTAACATTCCTTTAATTATAGCCAATGTCCAGTAATAAGAGTACTCGGGATAAGAACTGATGTGGAGATCAATGTGATTATTTTTCTAATGATATGCCTAATCTGATGGGATCGAGAATCACAAACTGTGTCCTTATACTCTATCAGTTAACTCAAGTCAGGAATAGAAACATGGGTCACGAGGAACGTTCAACCCCCCCTGAAGATAAACATGTCGCAATTAAGAGCTTTATGAAACAAAGCTATCCAACTTTTAGTGGGTCATTTGATCCCTCAATCGCCAAACAGTGGATCAAATCCATTGAAAAGATCTCCTCTATTATTCAACTTTCCGAAAAGGAGAAGATTCTTATGGGTGCTTATCATATATAGGGTGAATCTGATCAATGGTGGACATTGGTAAAAAATATGAAGCCTTAGAAGGAGATTGAGGTTTTAGAATAGAAATATTTTCAGAATAAATTTTTCAATAAATAATTTCCTCACACCCTTCGACTTAAGATGGAAAGGGACTTCCTTTACATCAAGAAAAAAAGGCAATGAATCCGTAGGAGCGTATGAGGAAAAATTCACCAGGATTGCATGATATTCCTTGGACTTCATCATTACCCTTGAATTAAAGGTTGACTACTTCTTTCGTGGGCTAAAACCCAACCTACAGAAAGCCCCAATGATATGTGACTTCGAGATCTATGAGGAAATTGTCCGATGTTCCCTCAAAGTCAAAATGAAGATCTGTGAATCTCAGCGGTATGATGGGGATTAGAAGCATATGGTGGAATTTAATTCTGTCCATCTGATGGATAAATCAAATGGTACTACAAAATCCAGCACCCCACTTGAAAAATGTGTGAAAAAAGCACCCTGAAGAGTGCCTGAAGGGGATGAGGAAATCTTTAGGTGTAGAATAGAAGGGCAGATGGCTATGAACTGTGGGTGATAAAAACCTGCAGCTATAAAAAAAGTGTGGAATGGTCCATTCGAACCTCAATTCACTATTCATTGCATCAGCTATAAAAAAAACAGGGCTCTTTGAAAATCAGTTCCCTAAGAAAAGGGTTTTCGGAGGCAACCGACAACCTCTAAGAAAGCAAGGGCGAGCTTTTTCCATAATAAATGCCGAAGTGGATCCCAAAAATGAAGTGGTGACATGATTTCTAGCTATTCATTCAATAATAAAAAATTTACTTTTTGATTATCGTTCTATTAATTATTTTATATCCCGAATGTTTTGTATAACAATCCCAACACCACCACAGATCATTAAAGTAAAGATGTCGTTGAGAACAGAAAATGGAGAAATCATTGCATCCCATGAATATAACTCTACCCCTATCACAATTTGTGGATTGAACTTCCTAACGAACCTCATCGTAATCGATCTTGTGGAATTTAATGCAATTATTGTCATGGATTGGCTTTCCATATATAGAGACAACATAAATTTCTATGAGAGGGAAATCACTCTCTATATAAAGATCCACCCCTGATTCTGTACAAGTGCATGGAGGAGGATAAATATTATTTAGCACCATCATCTCAAGCATGGATATTACTTTCTTATTAGCACACGTATCTAGATTAGATGATTGATTCTAAGGAAGTAACCATCGTTGAAGAAAATTGTATTGTGAGGGAATTCGTTGAAGTGTTTCCCGTGGAATTTCATAGTCTTCCTCCTAGAAGAGATATTGAATTCTGAATTGATCATATACATGTGGAATTTCCAATATCTAAGAATCAATATAGAATTGATGTTGTGGATCTTGAGGAGCTAAATAAACAACTACAAGAGAATCTGGATAAAGGGTTTATACGCCTAAGTGCTTCATCATGGGGTGCACTAGTCCTCTTCATCAAGAAGAAGGATGGGTAAATGCTCTTTTTCATGGATTATTTTGATCTCAACAAAATCATGATAAAGAAAAAGTATCCTCTGCCCTGAATTGATGACTTGTTCGATCAGCTACGTGGAGCACAATACTTAGCCAAGGTGGATATGAAGTTGGGATATTATAAAGTATAGGTAAAGAAGGAAGATATCCCCAAAACTGATTTTAATTGAAGATACAGGCACTATGAAATCATAAAAATTCATTTAGGACTCACTAATTCTCCATAAATCATAATGGACTTGGTAAAAAGTGTCTTTAGAGATTACCTTGACGAATTTTTTATAGTCTTTATAGACTATATTCTAACATAATCTAAAACCAAAGAGGAGCATGAGGTGCATCTAAGAAATATTCTACAGACCAAGTGAAATGAAAACCTCTGTACAAAGTACAAAAACTATGAGTTCTGGTTGAAGGTGGTCTCATTATTGGGTCATATCATTAGAAGAAATGGGATATTTGTGGATCCCTCCCAGAAAGCTGCAATTGAGGGATGTTTGAGGCCAATATTTGTAACAAATATCCATATCTTCTTATGGTTATCTTGATATTTTCTCCAATTTTCCAACCCTCTTATTGAGATAACTCATCAGAGAGTCAAGTTTTCATAGAGTTATGAATGTGAAGAATGATTTAAGGAGAAGAAAATGAGGATTATCATTGTGCTCATGCTCTCATTAGCCACAAGTGGAGAACATTTTTTGGTATTCATTGAGCTTCAACGAAGCGATTGGGATGTGTATTGATGAAAAATGACAAGTCATTGCCTATGCTTCAAGGGAATTGAAATTTCATGAGAAAAACTATACCACACATGATCTAGAGTTGGCTGTTGTAATCATCGCTTTAATAATTTGGTGGTATTATCTCTTTGGGGAGGAGTGTAAAATATATATGGGTTATAAAATCCTCAAGTATATATTCACACATAATGAGTTGAATATGCACCAACATAGATGGTTAGAGCTGATCAAAGACTATGACTGCTCAATCCATTACCACCCAGGGAAAGTGAACAAGGTGTTAGATGCTCTAAGTTGAAAGGATCCAATGATTCTATCATTGATGAGATTTAAGAAGGGTCCATTATTCTTATATTTGATGAATATGGGAATGAGAATCATAAATTAGGGGACATCATTAATCCTTTCACAAATTATTGCTTAAGCATGTCTTTTTGAAAGGTTAAAGGATGCCCAAATGGATGATGTGTGAATTTAAAATAAAGTTGAAACTATCAAAAAAGGTAAATCCTCAGAGTTCAATGTCAATGAAGAAGGAATTGCGAGGTTTGGGAAAAGAATATGTGTTCCATCAAGTTCGCAGCTGAAGAAAGAACTTTTAGGTGATTCACAAAGTTCGAATTTCACCATTCACCCAGGGAACAAAAAGATGTATTGAGATATCCAAGATAATTATTGGTGGAATAACATGAAGAATGAGATTTTTGAGTATACATAAAATTTCCTAGTATGTCAGTAAGTGAAGGCTGGGAAGCATAAGTGTAAGGGGGTGATTCAAACATTAGCCATACCAGTATTGAAATCGGAGAAAATAACCATGGAAATTGTCACCGGACTTCAAAAGACATCCAAAAGAAACAATTCCATCTTGGTTATCGGGGATCGTCTTAAAAAGACTATGTACTTCATTACAATTTCAGAGGATTTCTCATTGGATCAACTTTCATGGATATACATCAAATATGTGTTAAGGCTGTAGGGAGTACCATTATCTATTGTATCCGACCACAATCCATGATTCACCTCTATATTTTGTAAGAGTCTTCAATAGGCTCTTAATACTGAGCTGAACTTTATTATGACTTATCATCCTCAAATTGGTTTCCAATATGAGCGTAATATCAAAACACTTGAGTACATGTTACAAGCATTATCAATAGACTTCAAAGGAGGATTATATCAACTTCTTCCAATGGTTGAGTTCTCTTACTATAACAGTTTCCACTCAAGAATCCAAATGGATCATTAAGAAGCCCTTTTATGGGAGGAGGTGTAGAACATCAACATGTTGGGATGAAGTTGGGGAGAAAAACTCCTTGCTCCAGATATGTTCAATGAAATGGTGGAGAAGGTTAAGACCATTCATCAGCACATTAAAGATGCTCAGAGTTGACAAAAGATCTATGTTGTTAATCATCGACGAGACCTAGAGTTTGTTGTTAGAAACATGGTATTCCTCCACATATCACCGTGGAAGAGAGTTATGAGATTTTGGAAGAAGTGAAATCATAGTTGAAGGTACATTGGCACTTTTTAGATCCTTGATCACATTAAAGTAGTGGCCTATCGACTACCACTCCCACCGAACCTATCTTAAGTACATGATGTATTCTATTCATCACTCTTGAAAAAGTACATACCTGACCTATCACATGTACTCAATCTAGTGGTGGTACCATTGGAGAATGACCTCTCCTATAAAGAGAAGCTAGTAAAGATCTTAGATTATAGGGAAGATGTTTTACAAAATAAAATAATTCCCCTCAATAAGGTGTTGTGGCAAAACCACAATTCTGAAAAGCAACGTGGGAATCTAAGGAAGTGATGAAACATATTTACCCTTATCTTTTTTAGTTTGGAAAATGGAACTTTTGAGGGTGAGATTTATTAAGGGGGAAGAATGTAATGACCCAGACAATCATTAATGAAAATTCATCTTGATCTATTTAAATGTCTTATTACGTGAAATGGTTATATAACCTATGAACTTCCATAGTTTTATGTTTTTGGATTTCAAAAAACCATTAAGAATTGTTACTATTGAAAATATAACAATTGAACAATGATCATATGATTAGTATAAATATTAGGCTTTAACAAATCCAATTTACTCAGACAATGGAAGTGATTGAATCATCTAGTAGAATTTATCCATATAAAGCACATTTGTTAGAGATCAGAAAAGAGGTGGTGTCATTGGGATTTGGTCTTGAACAAGCCCATGTCGATCTTGAACACATTAAATATTTAATGGAATCAACTATAGGAGAAGTGGAGGATAATAGAGATTACCACCTTAGCAATGGTATCTGAGCCATCCCAAGAGATTTTCACCATCACGCACCTTACCCTTAGGTATTATGCGGTTATTATAAGTGGTTATGTAACAAGACCCTAGAACGATGATTATGTACATTTTTTGTATAGATAATATACATTCCTTTTATTGTTGTTACTTTGTAAATTCTTTTTAAAGCACAACTAGTTTTTTTAGTTAATAATTAAATTCAATTAAGAAATTTATTTTGATTAATTAATTGATTTTTTAATTAAATAATATTTTAATAAAATATTATTACTAAATTATTTTTTATTGAATATAAATTATTTTATAATTTTTATCAGTAAAATTGTAATTTTTATTAAGGTTTAAAAGTTGTTTCTGTCAAAACCCATGAATTTTTGATAAATGTCAGTTTTTATATTAAAAGTAAAAATTCCAATATTTAAGAAATAATTTAGATAAAATGAATATTATTTTTTTAATTAAGAAGTCAAAATTATCCAGTGTTTAATTTTTCATAATTTACTAAGACAATAAATTTTTTGGGTAAAAATTAAATACGTTTTAATTATATAATGTGTTTTGAGACATCATAATGACCTAATAGTGATTTAGTAAAATACTATAAATGGTATTTTCTGCCAATATTTGTTTTATTATTAAAATAATGTGACTTTAGGATTGTTTGATTTATTTTACAAGGCTCTAGTGGACCCTCCAAGGCTTATAAAACATTTCAACTTTTCAAATTGATTTTCTTAAGAGTGTGACTCTCCTCCACATAAGAAACCCTAATATTTGAATAATATAGGCCATTGGAAATATAAAATAATATTTTACACTCCACTTTGGGAAAAAACATGGTCAAAACCCATTGGTTGGTTTGTGGTTTTGATTTGATTAATGTGTGGTGGAAAAAACCTAAATAATAGAGAATTCCCTCTCCTTTCCTATATATACCCACCCAGGATCCCACTTCCTCTTCACTCAAAGCCTTTGGAGCTTGACCAAACATTGAAAAAATCTATATAAAATCTTCCAAATTTTCCTAAATCTCCAAAGAAGCCTCTCTCAATCCTCTCGCAAACCTTTGGAATCACACTTCCAAGTAAGGTATTTCTACCTCAATCATTTTTGTCCATGTTTCTTTATGTTTCTATACCATTTTCTTTTCAATTAAAAATGTTTTGGTATGATTTCTAACCTATTACTTACTACCCTCATTATTTTTTAATGATGAGGACCTCTTTATATCTCAATAATGCCTTCTATTTACACAAGTTACCATGACGAATTTCCATAATGGATTCCTTACTTCCTCATTTTATCCATGTTTATTAATATTGTTATACCCATTTTATTTCAATTATATATGTCAGGGTATGATTTTTCACCTCCCCCATACATCGCTATTTATGTTTTAATGATTATATACCTTTTTCTTTCTCATCAATTCCTCCCATGTACACCTGTTATGATGCTGAAATTCAGTATAGAAAACTCTCTTTCCCCATTTACATTCAAGAAATTATTTTTTATTATGAATCTAAATTACATTAATTTGGTTGGGACACATATCTGTATGACCCCCTTATAGAACACTTCATGTAAATATTATGAGACACCCCTTTCTCTCTCATCAACCATTTTTATTAATCCTTATGCCACGTTGTTATACTGCAAAACATTACACCACAACTTTATAAGAGAAATTCATTGTGTAGTGAATACCATACCCATTTCTATATCAATAGTAATCACCTTCATGCACATTTAGATATTGATTATAGAGTTTCATTTATGAATTCCACATTAATTTATCATGGAATAAATATTAATGTTTAATGAAATCGTGTTATATGATCCATGTGGCACAATTATACATGAAATGAAACAATTAAGAAGGGTGCACCCTGATTGCACTCCAATGCATTGGGTAACAATTAGTATCATGATATGTTAGGTGAAATGAGGGTTTACTCATGATAATTCAAGCACAAATAGGGTTTACACATTCTCCATGTTCAATGAGTCTTGGATCCTGATAATATCATGTTAAATGTTGTTTCTAAATTTCCATGTTATGATAACCATGCTATATGATGCCTTTATGTTCATGTTTCTCTTATGCTTAATTGTTATGCCTATTTCCAAACATGAATTACATTCTTCATGTTATGACTTTTTTACTCCCTTACTGGACTTTATATCTTTCCCTTTTCATATGAATGTCCGAAAGTTATCCCATGATATGCAATGTACGAGGGAATTTAGTGGTGATGTAAGGTTTGTTTTCAAAAAAGATATTGTGTTTTATGTTCTATGTTGTTATGTAATGCTCTTAATCTCCAAAGTCACTAGACCTCTCAATATTCCATGTTATATCAAGTGATTATTTTTATATAATAAATCATGTTTAAAGGTGTAATAAAGAGAAGGGTTGTTGTAATATTCATGGCCTTATCAAGAATAATTTGTGTAACTGTCTCAAATAACCAGCCTTTGAAAAAGGTTTTACACTATCATGAAAGTCCATTTATCTTCACCCAAAGGGATTGATGATACACAGCGGCCTTCAGGAAACCTAGGGGGATGAATGCGTTGTGTGCTAACCCAATACCTCACAGAAACCATTTTCTTTGTGACGATTCATTGAGAGTGTTAAAAAAATTTAAAGGATTATGAAATTATCCTTATCCTTCTCAGAATACAAGGCTTTGTATAACTCCTCTTTATACACCAATTTTTCATAGTGGAATTGTTTTTTAGAAACAACATCTCTTTTTTTCAGTTGGTAGTAGATATAATCTTTGAATCCTGCCCATTTATAAGTGATAACCAATATTCATCTCACTATAAAATTATACAATTCAAGGTTCATCAAATCTCAAATTTTTATGTCATGTATGGGATGTCCTTAAAACACCCAATTCATTTGGGTTGATTTAAATATATTCTTAGAATGATGGCATTGAAGCCTGAAATGTTTTTATTTCTATATCATGAAGTTAACCTTTCATTCATGTGATGATAATCTCATTGCCTTACCTTATTAAACTCAAACTCTATCTCTCAAACTCAAATGTAATTTTTAAATGTTCATTCTATTTTAAAAATGCTTATTACATGATTTTATTACTTGCATGAAAATTTTAATTGAAATAATAAAATAAAAACGATTATCTGAGCCACAATTTATTGGAACGATCTTCAAAGACAGAATAATTCTCAATAATGGGTAGTCAAGAAAATTATTTGGCATACTGGATCACCTAAGGTGTCTAAAGGGAGGATATAAAGTCCCTGATTGGTCGAATAGATCATATGATCCACATAATTCAGCTTCACTTTTGTCTTTTTTATAAGAAAATGGAACTATAACCAATGAATTTTTTCATCCCACATAAAATTATACATAGATCTATACATTATAATATCAATTAATATTATTAGTTAGTAGTCCATAAATCCCTTCCACCCTCTTGGTACCACCCCATACCGATTCTTCATTTTTTGTGTCCCAACACTTGGTGGTCCCGCCTGTCTACAAGAATTCTCATACACCCACCCAAGCAACCCTTAAGCTAACTAGGGCTTCTCTCCCTTTGGTGAGGTCAACCATATGGGTCCTTCATGTTCCTTCTGTTGATCATGGCCTTGGATTCTAGAGGGCTCCCAAATTTTTATATAAGGTCTCCAATAACAATTACATTGAATAAATCTAAGAAAAAATAAAATTCCAAGACAAGTTCATTAAAAAATTATCTTCTTGAAATCTTATTCTCTCATTCATCACACAATATATATTCAAATATTTTCATGGAAATATCTTATCATATTCATGGCTTAGAAACACAATTCATGGGAATTAATCTTCATTCAACTACTTATGTCATGGTCTATATTTGTGGTAAAAAATGTTCACACTCTTCTGCACATATTTCCCTTACTTTTAAGACAACATAAACAATTTTTAGACTAACCAAACATATATTAACACATTTTTTAGAATAAATTCAACACCAGTACCTATAGTCACTAATGATTTGATAAGGGGACTTTTATTATATTTCCACATATGGATTTGAATGAAATTATATACGATGTAATAAATTAACAAATTCCATACAGGTAGAAAATACAAATATTATCTAGAATATTATCATATATTATATGGTAACCCATTTTTTATACTATTATTATTCTAATATTACTATAGTGATTAACAATTTTAATGTGTTTAATATTAATGTAAACCATTATTTCATCATTTATTCATGTTGCCTACATCAATTTATATATCAATATACCTTTTTGCGAAGTGAAATGTTAATTGACTTCTCAATATATAACATTGATTTATCCATAAATAATGTTTTCATAGTGTATTATATTTTATAATTAAATATTACGGTTTTCAGGAATAATATCCCCATCTAGAGATAAAGAATATGCAGGTGGGGACACAAATTATGACATAGGAAGGCTGTGACATAGGAATCACACATTCATGGTGACACATACATGGTGCTACACTAGCCCTTAAAGATAGTAAATACCCCATTCAGCCATGTAATGGGATTTATATCCACTAGTCCTTCATTGGGATAACATATAAAGTAATAAGGTTGTATGCATGAGTTATCCCTTGGGTGGATATGACCTTCTTTTCTAGAAAGTGTGTGTAAGGGGTGTGTCTATGTGTGGAATATAGTTATACCCCTGAGATCCTAATATATATTTAGTAAAAATTATCATAACATGATTCCATGCATACATAATACAGAATATTAACATCGTTAATATGAGGATGTTTGGGTATGTTGTGGATCATTTCATCCGTCAAAGCATAGCCAAGATGGGTTTTGTCCACTCATATAACGAGTGTAGAAATCTAGGACCTTTATTGACATTTACTATGGGAGCATTAAAAAACACCTAGTTTTTTATATCTATCTGTATAAAAAAACATGTGATGTAGTTATCCATATAGATTTTTTAAATGTGATGTATTCATTGATCAGATCAGTATGCCCATAAATAATATAGATCATATGTGTTAGCTATATGGGATTGACATGTTCCATAAACCCTGTTCACTCTATGGCATGGAAAAAAGAAAAATATATGATTACTTGATTGATTGATTTAGATCATGCTAGATCCTATTATTGGTTTAGTAGAATCGATGCTTCACTAGAGGACATATATTTCATACATATATGGATTGTTATATTCAAATTTTTTATTAATGCCCTGATTGATCATGTTGTCCAACATTGTGGTTGACTGCAATGGGATTGTGTTTGACTGAGAGAGAAACTCTAAAATATTTTAGACTTAATACAAAACAATGTTGGATGGGTTTTCACAAGGTGTTTCATATGATGTGATTCATGATGAAGTTATTTATATCGTTAAAAAGGTGTTTTGAGAAAATATCCCAAAGTATTTTATGATATGGTTGAAAAAGTTATCGCATATGGTACAATATAAGGTGAAATTGAACGAAGCCTTTTGGGATTTAGTGAAAGTTAGAGATAAAATGTAATATTCACTAATTCATTATATATATATATATATGATATATATATATATATCATATCATATATATACATATATATTTTCTTCATGGGTGTTGGACACCCAATCCATTCACCACCTTGGATACTATTTTGTGGGTTATTTAATAAGATGAAATATGAATGTAGAGTGACATAAATTTAATTAATATTCATGCTTCCCTAAGTATTAACTCTTGAATTGAAAACTATGAGTTTATGCATGAACTGTAAAGGAGATTTCTTGATAGATTTGTAAATAAAATTTACATATGTTTCGAATGGGTGGATATTCATTTATTATTCTTGGTTGAATCACCAAAATATACAGAGCTGTATTATTCTTATTTTTTAGACAATGAGATTGTAAAACATCATGAGAGAATGGATAATCATTCATATATAGAAATTAATTAATTTCGCTCATGGATACCCCAAGAGGGTGTGATGATTTTGTTTTCCACTGATGTGTTATTTATCAGGAATACCAGATGATGATTGATGGTTGTGTATAATATTTGTTGCAAGGTTTTCTAGATTATGGAAGATTCATTATTTTTGTTTTTATACAATGTTTTTTATTTCATTCATGAGATATTCTTAGACAAGGGTTTAACTCACTTTATCTTGATTTGATAATTGATGTTATACTTATTTAAAACCCTCCAATACCAACATACTCACTTATGATATTTGAGCTTTATCACTTATGTTTACAATTACAGAGTATCCATGCTCACCAGTTTCAAATGTCTCCATTTCGCTAGGTTATGATGAAATATACTATGTCAGATGAGTCAAGAATATTTTCTTATGTCATGATTTTATAAGATAAATTGAAGACGTATTATGGATTAATCAGCTTCTTATATATTGGTATAATATCTATTTTTTGAAAAGAAAAGAGTTTTGATACTTAATGTTTTGTATTAATTTTTTAATATTATAAACCAAAAAATTACTTTTGGAATGTATCATAACAATATATTTTCTTTATGATATATAATTGAGATAGTCACATCTATGTGTAGTCAAATTTGGTATTAGAGAAGGTTTTAAATAACATTGGAGATAAGGATATAGTTGAGGATAATTTATGTATAGATATTTTAGGGAATAAATAAACACTTTGGATAATTGAGCTAATAATTATCATTTCAATGATTGATATAAGAGAAAATTAGTAAAACCCTTGAGATAATATAATAGATATTTCATTATATAAGATAACATCTTGAAATATTCATCAAGTATTGATTGGGTGGTATTATAAGAAATAAAACCATGTTTGGATAATATAATGGGTTTAAGTATATCTCAATGATATACTTAGGTATAATATCCCTGAAAAGTATGTGTTGCTTATTAACTCAATAATATCCGTTTTATAAAAAAGAGGCCTAAATGGACACTTGGTTTGACATTGTGAGAGGTATTCTCCGGTTAATCACATTATGTTTACAATCCATTACAATGGATTTATTATGTTATATAATTATGATAATAATTATGAGATAACCCACCCTAGAGGAACCAATATTGATTCAAGGGTGATTTAAGTTAACCCAAATGATAATGAAATAATTTTGAAATAATATGAAATTTGGATGTTGAGGTTTTCATGAAATTATTTTATAATAATTATATTAAGGGGTAAATTATTTATCATTGATGAATAAATACTTTAGTTTTTAGTAATTATTGATGATCAAAATAACAATGCTACTAATAAATTTCCTGGAAAATATATAGATTTTACATACAAGAAACCTAATAAGATAAGAGTCGGGGTTAGAAACCTCATGATTATTCCAAACTAGCAATCAATAATTAATACTAACATAGTTAACTTATTAGAGTTTTATAACAAAAAAATACGATATGGATAGAGTATCATTAAAATTTAGATGATTTAGATGATGATATAAAGAAGAATCATTTTACTTCATGTCAAAAATATGGGTAGAAGAACCAAGGAAATATATTAACAGAACAATAATAGGTTTTATCTATGGTAAACGAGTCTATAATGAAACTAATTTATGAGGGAGTGTAATGATATTAGTAGACATGGTGAAATAAAAAAAATTCATCCTAAAATAACAGTGATAATTCACTATCTCAAACGTGTGGTAACATAGGAATTATCAAATTTAATGGATTAGTCTAAAGGATAGAGAGGATGATAGGAACAAAAAACTATTAAGAGAACAAAATTCCTATTAAACCACAAATTCAGAAGTGATTTCAAAAAATAATGTGGAATGAGGAACACTAACTAGCCATTCAAGAAATATGATTATTTTATTCATATCTTGTCAATCCTACTCCTCCTTATGTATTATGTTTTCAAAGAACATTATATCACCCCTTTGATAGCATGATGATAAACTATTAATAAGAAAATTTAGGTGAAAAATTCATTTACCCCAGGTGTATAACTCCTCTATAATACATGTTTAAACGAATTCAATTTCTATAAAACCATATTATATTTTCATTTTTTCATATATTGTTTGATATTAGGCATGGATTATACCTTTTCACATAAAGGTCATGATAATTTCTAAAAAACATAATGTCACATTTAAAAATCAACCCATGTGAACCTATTAATAAAACATCGACCATAAAATATCATTGAGAAATTATACCCATTACATTGGGGAATTTAACACAAATAAATTTAGAAAACATCACTGGTAGTTATATTCCTTTTGTGATGTAAAAGATGAGTTTAGTAGTTATAACATGGATTGTGAGAATGAAACCTCATTATAAATTAAATCCAGGGTCATTTCTATATTATGGATACCCTTAAATATTTCATTAGTATGGAATAATTAATATGGAGATGATGCCATTTATTTAAAGGGGAGAACGTGACACCTTTAGAATTATGAATATATTTTTCCTTAAAAAACATTGTATAGATAGCTTCTTTCACATGAAACACTAAAATCCAACGATCCATGAAATCTTATATAATTATAACGAGAATAAAATCTACATTAGTTAAAAATTTTCAATAAGTTATAAATGCATAAAAAATACGATTAGAAACATTGAATGTTTTTGAAGGGAATTTTCTTAAGAAAATATGTTTCCATTATATATTTTAGTTTTACATAAAAGTAAATTTTATAAATATTAAAATTTTAATTTGAATTTTTTTACATCATTATTGTTTTATGTATGTCAATTTTATCTTAGGATGAATTTTTCATATTTTAAAAAAAAACTAATTTTTAGGTGGATAGTGAAAAAATAACGATTTATAAATTATTATCACTTTTATTACATAAAACATTTTGATGAAATATTTTAAAAAAATATATATATAATGAAATAAATTATTTTAAAATTCGATTTTTTTGATAAAACACATAATTTACATAATGGAAGCATAATGATTATTTTAATTTAAAATATGTTTTTATTTAGTTATATTTAAAATTATTCTTCAGCATTTGTAAAAATTTAAATAATATAATAAATTTTTTAATATCATTTAATAGGGTAAATTTCATTTCTAGACATAAAAAAATGATTAGTATGATTAATATTAATTACCACAATAAAACAATTATAATATTCAAGGAAATGTTTTGTTGATATTTTTTAAATTTCTATCTAATAAAACAAATTATTATATTCTAAAAAATTATTTTAATATAATATTTAACTCTATATTTAAATATATTATTACTCATTCAATTGGTAACCAGAAATAAATAAGATTAAGAGAACATAAGGGTAAAAAAATATTTATACAAATTTTCTCCTCTATATATATAATTGTTTAAATTGAAAAATGACTTTTATCATATATAAAAAATAAATTAGATTATATAATGGTTCTTCACACACAATGTATTAGTGGTTGGTTATTTTATATCTTCATTAGAATATAAGATACTTTGGTCAAAACTAGTTACCCTTGCAGAAACAAAAAAATGTTAAAAGTAAATATATATGATTAAATGGACTCGAAGATGTTTAAAACATATGTGGAAATAAATGTTTTAGGATTAATCAACCTAACCCACCAATCCATTATTTAGAACAATTGGAGTCATTTACATCATATTAGTGTAATGATATGATTGAAAAATTGAGGGTGTTTGAAAATGTTCAATTTTGTTCACTTATAAATGGTGATCAATTAAACACTTTAAATGATCCACATTAAATTAATAATATCATTCAAACCCTTACCAATATTCCTATACTATAATTATATTTCCTATTTTAAATTACATATCATGTAAATGTTAGCCTATGTAGTTTAATTTTACAGAGTTTGCGAAGAGGAAGTTCAAATTCTAATGGTAAATATTACTAACTTCCTAAATTTGGATCATAATCTTTATTTTCTAAAACTATATAAAATATAGTAATATAATGACTTCATAATCATTGTAATACATAAATTTATTATATTAATTAAACAATCCTTATTTATTATGTCCCAAGAATATACAAAACCAAAAGAACATCAATCATGTGTTTTGCAAACTATCACTTCTATGGCACAACATCAATGTTTTACACCTACACATATATGAACTAGTTAGAAGGATGTACTTGATGAATAAATATGACATATATAATATAATTATGATTATGATTAACAAGATCATAACCCACCTTTATTTCCTCTCATTTATTGGTAAATTAGAATGTTAACTGTTCGTTTGGTGGACTCCCATCTCCAAGAAGTAATGTTTTCTATTTTTTTATATTGATTGTCATTATTTATCCAAACCACATAAAATATGATATTTTTTTTACTAAATCTAAACATTATCATTAATCTTATGTTATAATGATATTATATCAAAGCAACTAATTTCTTAACCATACTCCCTAATCGAATTATGGTATGTTCTTGTTTGGGCCAGTCTAATAACCGACTTGAATAATGAATTTATCTAATTTTATGTATAATTATGGAAACCGAAATTATAATATTAATATATTTTAATAATAATAAAATTATTTTTAGCATTCTAAAAGGTTATATTAATTATTTAATATATTATTAAATATCTTATTTGATCACTAAAATTTACTGAAATAATCCATCAATGATTCAATTCTCATGCGCTATAACTAAAAAACATATTGAATGAGATATAAAAATTATAAATCATGACAATATTTCTATTTCAAAAATTTAACATTAATTTTAATAGTTACCAAAAGGATAAAAATAAATAAGAACACCTCTATTTTGAAACATGTTCAAAACGATCGAGATAACTCACATCCAATATTGAAAAGAGATAATTACTAACTAATAAACAATTATGGAACAATTATAAAGGATGTTAATAAAATCCTATATATATATAAATAAGATTCAAAAATTGGTTATTTAGAATGTTATTTTTTATATAGGATATTCAAATTCATTATTGGAATTTCTGAATTAAGTCACATGTTTCTTGTTCTTAATTTAACATCTTGAGACATATTTCGTTCTATGAACTATGTTCTATTTGGAAAGGTGTATCTAAGAAAATATTAAAAAATTGTATCTTTATCCTCTCTTATTCATGGTATATAAATCTTCATTTGAAATTATAGTCTTCTAGGGGGTTAATTTGAAAGTTTATAATGTTTTTATAGTTTTATAAACTCAATTTCCGATATGTTGGGTAATAATATTTCATAAATTAATATACATTTCACCCATTTTTTATTTCATCCATTACCCTATATTATAGGTTATTTTAAATTTTTCTCACAGGAAATTACAACTCATTATCAATGAAAACATCATTGATAAAGTGTTTTCCAAATTAAATGTATAATATTGGTATGAATGTCTCCCATTATTACCAAAGAATGTTCTATTTCATGTCAATATTTATATTCCCCCAAAATTTCCCCAATATTTAGAAACATAAATATGAATTAATTCTTGTAATAATATTACATCTCATCACCAATATTTATTTTGATATTTTATTTCCATTTTTAAAATACTGGTTTTTAGTAGTATTGTTTTAAAACATTAAATTGTTTTACTTATGAAAAATTTATTTCATATATTCCACACCATGTTTTATATATAAAAAAATAATGTTATTTTCTAATAATCCCTTATTGGAAAATTTTTTTAAAGTAATTTTTAATATATCTCAAATTTTTTCCTTCCAAAACATTTCAAAAATTAATTTACAAAATAAATTGGTTACTTTTTTTAAATGTATTTACCATAATTTTTAAACATAATTCCCTTTTTTCATGGTTTTAAAAATTAAATTATTTTAACCTATTCTATGAATTTTATTTCAAATGGGTTTCTTGTGAGAATGTTTATTTTTTCTTTATATAAATGTAAAATTATACTATTATTTTAAATATATTCACCATCCCTTTTTAATTCTTTACCAAGGTTATCAAAATTAATAAACATTAAATCTATATGAGAGAAATAATCCAACACTACCATTATCTTTCCTAATCATAATTGGTTTATAACAATAATATTTCATCCAGTGAATTTTATTTTTTGGATTTTCTATATTTATTCCATTAATTGAAGGGTGTTCACTAGGATACCATACATCAATTGATTTATAGATATTATTGAATTATCCGTCCACCCTTTTATAATATGATGTAATCACCGTATCTTCTAATATCCTGAATGAATGGTATTTTACTATAATGTTCCAAAATATATTTCGATAACTATTTAAATTACTTTTATTTAACAATTTATTATTATTTATGGAATTGTACATGATATACTTATGTGAATCCATATATGAAGTATATTAAAATAATTTTTTTACATATGGCGTCTTCCTGATATGACGATGATAAATTTTATTTGGAACATAAATGTATGGATGGTGATGGGTGAGGTACAAAATCTACCTCCAACACATTGGTTATGAATTTATATTTCCTGATATAATGATCTGTGGACATACTTGTAATTTCTTAACACCAAATAGGGTAAAAATATATGGATTTGATGTAAATACACTTACCCTAATAGCCCAGAGTTAGTGGTTACTTTATTATAGTGAAAAATTATACAAAGAGTGGAATCCCAATGGAGAAAATGATTTTTATGTATTAAAAAACTAGATACATACTAAAATCTTATAATACAATTTAAACTTGAAATACATCCTAGAAATTTTATTTAATACACCATTACTACCTTTATAATATCTCTACATATCAATCATAATACACATCTTGTCATACATGAAAAAATATATATATGAAAGGGGTTAGACAAAATGCTTTTTTAGGGGATATATATATGGGAATGTTTTATTACTAAAAATGAATAATCAATCTATAATGGTAAATAACTAAAAATCATTCCATTTAATGAAAAACATAAACTAGAATAGTATATGGTGGGAATAAATGACTATCAAATAATTTCTTACAAATTATAACATGAGATTGGAACTAAGCTATAGATATTATAACTAATTTAATAAGCACATAATAATAAACAAATAATCTCATAAAGAGGTAAAAAATAATTTTTGACATGATGACTATAAAGTCTAGGTCGTGATCAAGGACATATTACATAGATGGGTTATGCCTAACCCAAATACATAATCTAGTATTCCATTCGAGACTTACCTATACATCCAAGGGCTATACTAGGCTCATCCGATCACTTATTATGTCAAATTCATTACTCATATGAAATTGATGATAGATAATAAACAGGAAATTTAATATTAATAAACTAGAATATGAAATTTTAATACTTTAACCAATAAAAAAATCTCATAATCCATCGAGAGCAATATGGTTAATAGTGTCAACATAGTACATCCCTACTGAAAATTTAAGTAGAAAATATGAAAAATAAAAAGGAATAAATCATTATAAGATATCCCTAGTTGAGTATAACTAAAATAATGGTTGTGTACATTGATAAATAGACATTCTATAATGAGAACATTTAAACATTCTTGAGGAAAATAACCCTAACACATTGAAAAAACCTTTTCAAACAAGAATTTGGAATAACATTGTGATATTAATTTTGTCACATACAAGACATATTTTAAAGGTATTTTTCATTTAATTTACATCCTTTCTTTGTTTTGGGGGTTTCCCTAGGTTTTAGGGAGGAATAGATGAGTATTCATGAATTGGGCCAAACCGTGAGCCCAATTCCAGATTAAAAAAAATATTTGTATCTTTTATAAATTTTTCATTTTTCAACATTTTTTATCCATTTAAATTCCTAATTGACCTCCCCTAACCTATTAACACCACCAAGGTAATTTGGAGCTTTTAGAAATCCATAACCAGGGGGTTATTTGGGTTTTTGTCTAAGGGGTTGGGCCTGCCCGAACGACCAATTCCTGTTTTAAAAATAAAATTTGATTTTGTTATAACTTATTCAATATTTGGGCCTTTTTGGTGATTCCAAGTCTCACTCAAGCCCAAGTAACCCAGCCGCGCGTCTGAACTCTCCCCCACCCATTTGGATCTCTGTAGAATCGCGATTTGGTGCCGATCTTCATAGGGTTCCTCAAATCGACCAGATTTGAAGAGGTAAAGTATTTCTTTCATAAATCTCTCAATTATCAATCCTTTTCCTCCATTACAGTTCCTAAATGAGATAATACATCTTGTTCGAACGTACCCCAAATTTGGGCTCTTTTAAATTTCAGATACTGGAGTTTTGGAGTGATTACTTCAAGATACTTCAAGTAAATGAGCCATTTTCTTTCCTCTTTCAAATTACTTTGGGTTTAACTCATTGTCCTTAGGGTTTCTTCGGTTATAATTGAGTTTACTAATGTCCATAAACTAGGATTTCGAACCTAGTGTTTAACTTTGGGCTTTCTTGGCCAATTTGTGTGGTTTTAGGTTTGATCTAGTTCTCTCTTGGTGCGGCGGGGGTGCGATTTGATTTTCGCACGGAGATTCAAGGGGTTTTGTTAATTTGGAAGGTGATTCCATTGTGTGTGAAATTTTTGTGAATTATCTTTCTGTTTTCATGGTACTCTAATGTTTATTTCACTTGACTGTTTCTGTAAAAATTGGTTTTAGTTGCATTTATATTGCAAATGAATTTTAAGTTCCAATTTTTGGTGAAATTGAGGGTTTTCCATTCAAATCTTTTATTGGTTCATTTTGGGATGCCCCATAACTTAATTTTTGGTTTCATTAAAGTGTTTTGAACTGAAATTTGGTTTTAATATCTTACAAGTGCTATCATAGTGTGAAAGGTGGATATCTTAAAGAGCTTTGGGTGAAAAACAATGTGATGCTTTGAGAGGTTGTTTTATTGGAAATAAAATTATTTTATTGTGTGTTTTAAATGGTATAAAATGTGTGTAGCTACTGTAAAATTTGTTTGTGACCAGTAGTGATATTTTATATGAAAATGGATGTGTGTTGTTTGCTGAAATTGTTTGAGCACAAAAGGGGAAGCCCTGGTACTTAGGTGGGGCGGATTTGTACTAGTACGGCTAGTGGATCGGATGGGTTTTGTCCCTGTTCCACTTAGCATCTGGATAACGACAACTCTAACTAAACTATTTGGATAATGATTGGGGACCACTAGGTTATGGGTATGTTCCCTACTAGTGGCTCGTGCACGAGAACGGATTTTTCTATGGTTACTCTACACCGAGGTACGAGGTACATAGGGCCCGAGACAACCTAGTGCTTAGGGGTGTTCCTGATTTTGATGCTCATAGAATTTGTGGTATTTACCCTTGTTGTGGGTTGTTTTTGGCAGTACATTACAGTATCTCACATGTCTATTTAAGGTGCTAACATTCTGAAATTCTCGGATTGAAAACTGTTTTCATTTGAAAGTTGCATTTCTTTGAATTTTAACCATGTTTCACCTTGTGTATTAAAATTGCTTGTTTTGTTCACATTGTATTGCATACTCTTTGGAATCAACTGGTGGTATCCTATTGGGCTTAGGCTCACACCCTACTTACACCCCTTGGGTGTAAGTAGACCTGCTCATGCTTGACTCAGGTAAAGGGAAGGCTAAGGGTGATGGCGGTTCGCGATGTTAGTCCCCATCGTTGGGGCGGAGTTGCGGGGACGGCTTGCGGGTGATGATCCCCTTGTCATGTGGAGTCCATGGGGATGTCATTATGTTGTCATTATTTGTTTTTAGACCACTTGTAGTGTCTTTAAACTTATGTATTCAGATCTGGTTTTTTTAAGAATTGTTTAGCATGAAAATTTCAGATTTTAATAATTGATTGTTTTTTTATGATTTATGCTGTCATACTCGGGTAAATCGTTCCCAAACCAGATTTGTTTGATACCCGGGCACTTGTGCCAGCCCGTGGGGATAGGGAACGCCCTTCGGGCCTTGCCACGGGCCAGGTTTGGTGCCGTTAATGGTGGCGACCAGATCCGGTTCGTGACAAAATGGTATCAAAGGAGGTTAATGTTTTTGGGTTATATTGTTATTTTGAGATGATTCGGGATAGACAGGAGATAGGACTGTCGGGGATCAGGGTATTGGTTGTGAGTAGGGTGCCTGGCCCACACCTCTCATGGCAGACCTTGAGTCACCAGAGGATGTTGGAATTTACTGATTGACTTCACTTCCAGGTGAGACGTGTGGGCTGCAGACCACATGTGGACATCAGGCAGATGTGGAGTAGTTGTTTATTTTATTACAAGAATGTTTTTAGTTTGTTTATATTTGATGTATTTGATTACAATTTTCAGAATTGTGGTATTGACCATTGTTTTGTGACTGTTGCATTTTGTAGCAACATGCCTCCCCGGAAAGCTCCCAAGCACCCACAGGAGGAAGCTGGAGAGAGTTCTCCCATGCCGATTGATCAGAGGCTAGTCGAGGCCGTGGTCCGGGCTGTACAGGCTCTAGGATATGGACCAGCTCCAGCTCCAGCTCCTGTTAGATAGGATTATACTGGTCCTAGAAAGGACAAGGCCCAAGAGTTCCTGAAAAATAAGCCTCCAACCTTCCGAGGCAGCTCAGAACCCCAGGAAGCAGAAGAATGGCTCGAGAAGATCGAGCGTATGTTTGAGTTCCTGGAAACACCCGAGGAGCTCAGGGTGAAGTGTGCCTCCTTCCTATTGGAGGGTCCCAGTCGTAAATGGTGGGAGTCAGTGCTTCAGGCTGGGAAGAATGATCAGATGCGCTGGGGAGATTTCAAGGCTGTCTTCAATGAACAGTATTGCCCTGAGGTGTTGGCTTATGCCAGGTCTAGAGAGTTCATGGAACTTGTTCAGGGGAATCTATCTGTGATGGAGTATGCTAACCATTTCTCTGAATTGGTTCGGTATGCTCCAGAAATTGTCTCTAATGAGCAAGCGAAGGCCCAAAGGTTTGAGAAAGGCTTGCGACCAGAGATATACTCCCAGGTGTTCTTGTTTAAGATGAGGACCTATGCTGAGGTCGTTGATCGGGCGTGCATGGTGGAGATTGATAGAAAAGGCAGGGCTGGTTTCTATGGTTCTGTATCAGCAGTGGGAAGTGGAAGCTCCTCAGAGATGAAAAGGAAGCGGGAGGATCATGTGAAGAAAGGTGGGGGCAGTTCAGGCCACTCTTCTAGGCAGTTTTCTTCTGCGGCTTCTGATGCGAGATCGGTCGTGTGCCACCAATGTGGGAGGCCTGGGCATATCCGACCAGCATGTCCTCTTCCTCCGAATCCTTGTTACCAGTGTGGAGGTATAGGGAATTTTCAGCGCTTCTGCGGTGTGGCACATCCACTCCCAAGTGGGGCAGGGTCAGTGGCTTCAAGAGGAGTGCCAACACAGTCCGAGCCGTCAAGGACTGGGGGATCTCGATTTGGTGGTCGTGGTGGTAGGGATGGATCATCTTCTGGGCAGAGCCAGTTCAGGGCACAACCACAGACTAGCGGTCGTCCTCAGGCAGATACTGGACATCTCCATGCAGTGGATCAGTCACCACCAGGATCAGAGGCGGGACCGTCGACAGTTCGAGGTACCGTTCTGATCGCATCTTCTTTAGCTACTGCTCTTTTTGATACGGGTGCCTCTGTTTCATTCATTTCTTGACATTTTGTGGACATGATGAATTTGCCAACTGATTTGATGTCTTTTGCAATGGAGTTGGTGACACCATTGGGAAAGAAGAAGGAGCAGGGTTTGAGGTGCCCCTCGTGTGCACTTTCTGTGTAAGGGGTCGAGATGGAGTGGGACCTCTTGGTATTAGATATGGACCTTTTTGATGTTATACTCGGGATGGATTGGCTAGTAAACTTCCAGGCACACATCGATTTCTACAGACGGCAGGTGAGTTTCACATCACCTGATGGGAGTCGTCAGGTTTTTCATGGAGAATGGGATCCACGATCAAGTCGCGCAGGGCCTCCACTCCCAGAGTTGGGAAGTGTTATCTTCCAGTTATCTTCGATTGTGCTAGAGGATGGTCTTTCCCCTAAAGGTGCACTACCTCATGTAGTGAATGAGTTTCCCGAGGTATTCCCTGATGATTTTTCTGGTTTTCCCCCGGAGCGGGATGTGGAGTTTTCGATTGATCTGGCGCCGGGAACACAGCCGATATCTCTTCCCTCTTATCGCATGGCCCCCACCGAGTTGAGGGAATTAAAGATACAGCTGGACGACTTAGAATCCAAAGGATTCATTCGCCCGAGCGTCTCTCCATGGGCCGCTCCTGTGTTGTTTGCAAAAAAGGCTGATGGATCCCTCCGGTTGTGCATTGACTACCGGAAGCTGAATAAGGTAACAATTAAAAACAAATACCCTTTTCCAAGAATAGATTATTTGTTTGATCAGTTGAAGGGGTCAAAGTGGTTCTCAAAGATAGACCTACGTTCAGGGTATCATCAACTCAGGGTGAAGGAGTCAGATATCCCTAAGACAGCCTTCCGAAGTAGGTACAGACACTTTGAGTATTTGGTCATGCCCTTCGGATTGACCAATGCTCCAGCGGTATTTATGGCACTTATGAATAGGGCGTTCCATCAGTATCTCGATTCCTTTGTTGTGGTGTTTGTGGATGACATTCTGGTATACTCTAGCTCTGAGGAGGAACACGAACATCACTTGAGGATCATTTTGGGTACATTACGAGATCACCGCCTCTATGCAAAGTTGTCAATGTGCACTTTCTGGATCAGAGAAGTGAGATTTCTGGGGCATGTGATCTCAGAGCATGGAGTTTCAGTGGACCCTGAGAAAATTAGTGCAGTCATGTCATGGGAGAAACCGAAGAATGTCTTCGAGATCAGGAGTTTCCTTGGCTTGGCCGGTTATTACAGGAGATTCGTTCGGGATTTCTCTTGGCTTGCTTCACCGATGAATTCCCTCACCCGGAAAGGGGTGAAGTTTTTATGGGTTCCAGAATGTCAGGCATCGTTCGAGGAGCTGAAGAGGCGGCTGACTACTGCCCCCGTGCTAATTTTTCCAGAGGCTGGAAAGGGATATGTGGTCTATTGTGATGCTTCAGGTATGGGTCTTGGGTGCGTGCTTATGCAAGATGATCATGTGGTTGCGTATGGATCTCGCCAACTTCGACCACATGAAAAGAACTACCCAACCCATGACTTGGAGTTGGTAGCGGTGATGCATGCTTTGAAGACTTGGCGTCACTACCTCTTTGGGGAGAAGTTTGTGGTATACTCTGATCACAAAATCTTGGCTTATATCTTCTCGCAGAAGGACCTCAACTTGAGGC
Source organism: Viscum album (assembly GCA_963277665.1). Taxonomy (NCBI): domain Eukaryota; kingdom Viridiplantae; phylum Streptophyta; class Magnoliopsida; order Santalales; family Viscaceae; genus Viscum; species Viscum album. Next base: position 1,701,333,094 of record OY728143.1, on the reverse strand, counting down.
AACGTCGCTGGATCAAGTACTTGCAGGGGTTTGACTTTGACATTGTCTATACCCCAGGAAAGGGTAATGTAGTGGCCGACGCTTTGAGCCGAAGAGTTCAAGTGCAGGCTTTGAGGAAGTCTAGTGATGAGTGGGCATTGATGGGTCTCTTTTCTCAGATGCATGTGGAGACCAGGGAATACAGTGGAGGGGCATTCTTGGCAAGTGTCCAGTTGACTCCTTCTCTATTGGAGTTGATTCAGTAGGAACAGCCCAGTGATGATCTTTGTCAGCGGTCTAAGTAGTTCCTTCATGGTGGGGAGACATCCTCTGATTGGTCGTCATCTCCCGAGGGCATCTTGTGCTTCAAGGGCCGTTCAGTAGTGCCATTATCTCTGCCGAAGGTGGTGATGCAAGATAGCCACCAGTCTTAGTGGGCTGTCCATCCGGGTGCCACTAAGATGTATTATGATGTTCGTCGGCAGTTTTGGTGGCCTGGTATGAGACGGGACATAGCAGACTTTGTTTTGAGATGCTACACATGTCAGCAGGTGAAAGCAGAGCACCAAAGGCCATCCGGTTTGATCCAACCACTACCCATTCCTACCTGGAAGTGGGAAGAGGTTTCCATGGACTTCATTGTTGGGTTACCTCGTACACCTCGGGGTAAGAATACTATTTGGGTGGTGATTGATCGTCTGACCAAATCAGACCACTTCATTCCGATTAAAGATACAACTAAAGTAGATGAGTTGGGCCATTTGTATCTTCAAGAAGTGGTGAGACTCCATGGTGTACCATCAGCTGTTGTCTCGGATAGAGACCCCCGCTTCACTTCTCGATTTTGGGAAGGCCTTCAGAAGTCCTTGTGGTCTCAAATTAAGATGAGCACGGCATACCACCCACAGACGGATGGTCAGACAGAGCGGGCGAATCAGATATTGGAGGACATGCTTCGTGCATGTGTCCTGGACTTTGGAGGTTCTTGGGATAGCCATTTGGGATTGGTAGAGTTTGCTTATAATAATAGTTACCAATCCACGATTCGAATGGCCCCTTTTGAGGCGCTCTATGGTCGGCCTTGTCGGTCCCCCCTATGTTGGGCTGAGGTAGGAGAGACTTCACTGTTGGGGCCGAGCCTTGTGCAGGAGACTTCTGAGAAGGTCAAGTTGATCAGGCAGCGCTTATTGACAGCTCAGAGTCGTCATAAATCTTATGCTGATCGGAGGCGTCGAGACCTAGAGTTTTCTATGGGTGACAGGGTATTCTTAAAAGTGGCCCCTCGTCTGGGCCATCGTCGATTGGGGAAGCAAGGTAAGTTGATGCCACGGTATATCGGACCCTTTGAGATCACCGAGCGTATTGGTAAGGTGGCATACAGGTTGGCCTTACCTTCTCAGTTGACATCTATCCATGATGTCTTCCACGTCTCCCAGTTAAAGAAATACAATCCAGATCCATCCCATGTGTTGAGTTGGGAAGAACTAGAGATAGAGCCTGACTTGTCTATCGTTGAGAGGCCGGTAAAAATAGTGGACTCCCAGGAGAAGATACTTCGAGGAAAGTCTATTCCTTTAGTCCGGGTTTTATGGCAGCATGGGAATGATACACATGAGACATGGGAGCGAAAGTCATGGGTCAAGGAAGAGTACCCATTCTTATTTTCCAACCGAGATTCATGTTGACTTTCCGGGGCGGAAAGTCCTTCATGGAGGGGAGAATTGTCACATACAAGACATATTTTAAAGGTATTTTTCATTTAATTTACATCCTTTCTTTGTTTTGGGGGTTTCCCTAGGTTTTAGGGAGGAATAGATGAGTATTCATGAATTGGGCCAAACCGTGAGCCCAATTCCAGATTAAACAAAATATTTGTATCTTTTATAACTTTTTCATTTATCAACATTTTTCATCCATTCAAATTCCTAATTGACCTCCCCTAACCTATTAACACCACCAAGGTAATTTGGAGCTTTTAGAATTTCATAACCAGGGGTTATTTGGGTTTTTGTCTAAGGGGTTGGGCCTGCCCGAAAGCCCAATTCCTGTTTTAAAAATAAAATTTTATTTTGTTATAACTTATTCCATATTTGGGATTTGTAGGTGATTCAAAGTCTCACTCAAGCCCAAGTAACCCCGCCGCGCCTCTGAACTCTCCCCCACCCATTTGGAGCTCTGTAGAATCGCGATTTTGTGCCGATCTTCATAGGGTTCCTCAAATCGCCCAGATTTGAAGAGGTAAAGTATTTCTTTCATAAATATCTCAATTATCAATCTTTTTCCTCCATTCCAGTTCCTAAATGAGATAATACATCTTGTTCGAACGTACCCTAAATTTGGGCTCTTTTAAATTTCAGATACAGGAGTTTTGGAGTGATTACTTCAAGATACTTCAAGTAAATGAGCCATTTTCTTTCCTCTTTCAAATTACTTTGGGTTTAACTCATTGTACTTAGGGTTTCTTCAGTTATAATTGAGTTTACTAATGTCCAGAAACTAGGATTTCGAACCTAGTGTTTAACTTTGGGCTTTCTTGGCCAATTTGTGTGGTTTTAGGTTTGATCTAGTTCTCTCTTGGTGCGGCGGGGGTGCGATTTCATTTTCGCACGGAGATTCAAGGGGTTTTGTTAATTTGGTAGGTGATTCCATTGTGTGTGAAATTTTTGTAAATTAGCTTGCTGTTTTCATGGTACTCTAATGTTTATTTCACTTGACTGTTTCTGTAAAAATTGGTTTTAGTTGCATTTATATTGCAAATGAATTTTAAGTTCCAATTTTTGGTGAAATTGAGGGTTTTCCATTCAAATCTTTTATTGGTTCATTTTGGGATGCCCCATAACTGAATTTTTGGTTTCATTAAAGTGTTTTGAACTGAAATTTGGTTTTAATATCTTACAAGTGTTATCATAGTGTGAAAGGTGGATATCTTAAAGAGCTTTGGGTGAAAAACAATGTGATTCTTTGAGAGGTTGTTTTATTGGAAGTAAAATTATTTTATTGTGTGTTTTAAATGGTATAAAATGTGTGTTGCTACTGTAAAATTTGTTTGTGACCAGTAGTGATATTTTATATGAAAATGGATGTGTGTTGTTTGCTGAAATTGTTTGAGCACAAAATGGGAAGCCCGGGTACTTAGGTGGGGCGGATTTGTACTAGTACGGCTAGTGGATCGGATGGGTTTTGTCCCTGTTCCACTTAGCATCTGGATAACGACAAATCTAACTAAACTATTTGGATGATGATTGGAGACCACTAGGTTATGGGTATGTTCCCTACTAGTGGCTCGTGCACGAGAATGGATTTTTCTATGGTTACTCTACACCGAGGTACGAGGTACATAGGGCCCGAGACAACCTAGTGCTTAGGGGTGTTCCTGATTTTGATGCTCATAGAATTTGTGGTATTTACCCTTGTTGTGGGTTGTTTTTGGCAGTAAATTACAGTAGCTCACATGTCTATTTAATGTGCTAACATTCTGAAATTCTCGGATTGAAAACTGTTTTCATTTGAAAGTTGCATTTCTTTGAATTTTAACCCTGTTTCACCTTGTGTATTAAAATTGCTTGTTTTGTTCACATTGTATTGCATACTCTTTGGAATCAACTGGTGGTATCCTATTGGGCTTAGGCTCACACCCTACTTACACCCCTTGGGTGTAAGTAGACCTGCTCATTCTTGACTCAGGTAAAGGGAAGGCTAAGGGTGATGGCGGTTCGGGATGTTAGTCCCCATCGTTGGGGCGGAGTTGCGGGGACGGCTTGCGGGTGATGATCCCCTTGTCATGTGGAGTCCATGGGGGTGTCATTATGTTGTCATTATTTGTTTTTAGACCACTTTTAGTGTCTTTAAACTTATGTATTCAGATCTGGTTTTTTTATGAATTGTTTAGCATGAAAATTTCAGATTTTAATAATTGATTGTTTTTTTATGATTTATGCTGTCATACTCGGGTAAATCATTCCCAAACCAGATTTGTTTGATACCCGGGCACTTGTGCCAGCCCGTGGGGATAGGGAACGCCCTTCGGGCCTTGCCACGGGCCAGGTTTGGTGCCGTTAATGGTGGCGACCAGATCCGGTTCGTGAAAAATTTTATATAAAAATAATATTTAAAATTTATAAATTATTCTTTAAAATTATTACTGGTCATGATGGTAGAAAAATTATATAAATTTCATAAAAAAAATTCTTTTCACAATTTGGTAAAATGATAAAATGAACCTCATTCTGAAAACCACAATAAAATTCCATTAATTGTTTTTTGTAAATAAACATAAGTGGTTAAATATTACATTAATATTTTTTATATAATACTAACAAAATTATTTAAAACATTTCTAGAAAATAGGAATATGGATGAAAAATGGTTTTTGATGGACGAGATAAATGAAATTGTTTTTTTTAAATTATTTTGTTCTCTTCTATTCAATAAGAAAGGAATATGAGAAGAATACATGTATTCTATTGAAATAAAAGTAGTATAAATGAATATTTATAATTATTTAATGAAAAATCATAATATCTTATCATTGTAAACTTATTCCTTCACAATCTTGATAAAAAATTATATTGTAAAATAAAACCATAATGTTTTGGTAACTTTTTAATCATATTCTCCATGATATAATTATTCATAAAAAACAATTAGATTCCATAAAGTTAAAATGGTTCAATATATAACTTATTAATGAGTGATTATGTACACCACAAAAGTGAATATGGTATATATTATATGGATGAAAAAGTGAGACAAAAAACACATACCTCAGGTTCAATTTTTTTCATACAAGTCTCATCCTCATTTATAATAAATATATGTTTTTTATAAATATATTATAGATCCATAATATTATATTTTTTTAAAAACTATTTTTTCATATAAAGTTTTATGAATCGTTTATTATGAATCCTTAATTAAAATCATTATTTTAGTTTGATAATTGATTGTTTTTTATGTATGTTTTAATTCATGAATTATAGTCCTATTAAATTGATCATGGTTCCATAATATCTATAATTTTACCTATGATATTTATATTATATATAAAAACTATATGATCATTTATAATTGTATGAACGCAAATCGTTTTTTTGAGGTTTGTTTTTCATTTTCTGGAGTTTTTATGAAGAAGATGAATTTTTTGAATTTTTTAAACTACACATTGTGTACATTTTAAGCACACACCATGTACACAGTTATCGCGGGTATCCATGCACACGACCATATTTGGTGACCTAGAGATTGCCTAATGAGGTGGCCTGTAAAGGCAAGTACACGTCTTGTACTTCAAAAGAACATGTTGTGCACTTTTTTTTCATTAAACGGACCAGGGTCACGTCTAATTTACAGAAAGCCCTCATTCTAGGTCTGACTCATCCAAGAGAATATATACGACCATGATCCTTCTCAGAGCCCCCAATCGAGTTTCTGTTCTTCGATTCGACCACTGTCGATTACGTTGGGATCGCCACGGTAAGTTATTCTTTCTTCTAGAGCGTCATTTCATGATTCATCCTCTTCCAAGAGTTATCCTTGTTTGAACGTTTTTATTGGTTTTTATATCAACAAATTCCTTGGGAGATTTAGGGATTCAAGTTCAAGTATAATGATCCTACATCACCATTGTAGGTGGTTTGTTCCTTTCCATAGTTAGTCTTTGAGTTATATGTTCAAAAGTGCCCAATACCCTTGATCAGGGTATTGTGTGTTTATGTTTTTTTACCCAGTTAATGCCTGATATAATATAATGCTTGAGTAGAGGTTAATTGTTATGTATATGGTTTTTTTCTATATTATGGATGTGTTTACCCATGCTTTTACCATTTATGAACGTTTGGTCTAGCATTGCCTGTTAGGCTACTACTTTGTTTCTATGACTAGAATTTTAGGATGGATTGATTATTATCTGACATGCTATTATGTTGTAGAATTTTTTCACAAGTAGTTATTGAGGTTTACTTTGGATGTTATCCATTTTTGTGCACGTATGACTTACAGAGGTTTGTGGGTACCTAGTGTAGTAGACCATAGGGGGAATGGATATTGAGGGCTTCTCTAGAGTGTCTGTTTCCTTTTACGATGCGACACCATAGGGGGAATTGATGTTTGAGCTTCCTCAGAGTGTCTTTAGTTCATAGACATGGGACATATGGGGAATAGTATGTTTTGTGCTTCCATAGGGAACATTCTAGTTATCGATAGAAGACTATAGGGGGAATTGACGGTGAGTGCTTCTGCAAAGATTCTATGCTAAATCTGAACTAGAGGGGTTAGACTGTGTGTACTTACCAGAGGGTTTACGGTTCTTGTTTGGTTGAACCAGATGGGTAAGGCTGTGAGTACCCCTAGAGGGTTACTTTCTTTGATTATATTCTTGATTTATATTTGAATTGAATGCATTGAAACTGTAGGATTGTTTACTCTTGAGAACTTCCTTTTTTACTTCTTCTTTTTGATTATTGCCTACCATATATATTCACTAACTATTAGAAATGATTCTTTAGGTGGTTGCCTACTTGAATATAGTCTCAAACCCTATTTATGGTCATGCTTCTTGGCCCAAATAGATTATATTGTTGTAGGTCTAGATAAGGGAAAGTTCCCTTCTACTTCTGGTACTTGATTGTTGTGGAGTTGGGAAGCATGGGACCAAGCTGAGGATTGCAATGATGTGGATATGTTTACTTGCTTTACTTTTGTAATTTGGTTTAGTAATATATTCTAGCATTGGTATTTGTTTGGATGCTTTCCTAGACATATGTATCATGCATCGGTTATATATATGTGTTCTCTATTTGTTATTAAATATGTTCTTTACTTATTTTATGTCTTATTGTTTCCACTATTGTTATCTGTTTTGTTTCTACTATGTTACTCTTCCAATGAGGGAAAAGTTTCCCCAGTATCACACCCAAGGCCCTCACTACTAGTTAGTATCCTCTGGTGTTCGGGTAAATGTGTTTGAGGCCATGTGACCAAATGGGTATGAGGCATCTCTGAGCGGATCCCAGAACTGGGATGTTAGAAGGTGGTATCAAAGGGGTTCCTTTCTTCATGACTTACTCTTTGGAGCCTATAGCCGTGGATAGGAAGGAAATAGGTACTTGGTAATATGTTGTTCTGAGGAGTACTTATCCCGTGTATTGGGAAAATATAATCTGCCTCGTTTATTGAAATTTTTATGTTTTTTCAATTTTATAGTTGATCTGATTTCACCATCGTGTGATTAAAATGTATTGTGAAATTATAGTTGATGTTATTGAGGTTCTATTTATTTTGAAACCCGATGAGATGAGGGTATTCCATCTCATGCATCATATAGCCACTTGATAGAAATCACATGTCATGCATTCTTTCCATGCCATTTAGGGTGAATTAGCAATTTCATGTCGTTGTGACAGATGTTATGATAGATATGAAAGATGTTGTGATATATTCCATGATAGATTACCTGATTTTGAATTGGTATTACTTTGTGTAATAATTTTTTGAATGAACACAAAACTTTGGTTCTTGAGGTGTTATGGGCCCTCATGGACCTGAATTTGGCAGATCATTGCCCTCTTATCCTTGATTATGAAATGTATAGGATTCCAAGATTTGATTCATGGAGAGTATGGTCCCTCACAAATTGTAATTTGGAACTTTAATGTTCATTTATGTGTTTTTCTGGGTTCCAAAAAAGTTTCTGAGGTTTAATAACTATAAAAACCCAGAATACACGTCGTGTAATGATGAATACATGCCATGTGTTCTTCTATTCGGGAAGAAATTGTTTTTCTTAAGTACACACCATTCCCCATATGGACACGTCGTGTAGTCTCTAATCATGTTATAGACTATGTGAGAAGAGACATGAGGTTCAGATATCATCAGTAGGACACGTTGTGTACTAGATGTACAGGCCATGTTGTATAACTGTGTAGCTGGCCGTGTCGCTAACAACATGGGTCAGTGATTTCTAATTGGTACACACTATGTCTATCTTGAACACGCCATGTGGAGTAAGCCGAGTATCCGACCGTGTAACTAACAATACAGGTCGATAAAAATTTCCAAGTATATGCTTTGTCTGGCATGAACATGCCTTTTAGAGTCATCCATGTAACTGGCCATGTCACTAACAACACCGGTTGGTGAAGCTCGTCTAGTATACTCCATGTCTATCTTGAAAACATTATGTAGTCTTGTTCTAAGACAACCATGTGTCTTACCCATGTAAGGAAACTCAGGCAGGGGAAGAGGATTAAAGTATATGTCGTGTGTTAGGACAACATGCCGTGTGATTGGGGTGTTACACGACCAATGGTGGAAAGATTACATGCCCATGGGAAGGCTTAAGGGAACACACCATGTATCCATGTTTTGAAAGGCTTGAATTCATTATTTCTCATGTTCTCTTATTACACATATAGTTTTTAGTTATTGATAATATTGATCTAGGGTGTGCACTTGACCTTGTAGAGTCATGTCACAAAGACGTCCACTAGTTTTATGCCAGTTACAGGGCAGTGATCAGACACCAGACATGGATGATCAAGGACTACCAATATATCTTCCAGTTGTGTCAGTCTCAGCACCAGCCGTCATTCCAGACATAGGTGCTGGCACACATTTCTGAGAGGGATTTATGAGGTTCATGCAGAACTTCCATGGATTACTACATCCTGCCCCTTCTATGGTAGAGCTAACATGGGTTTTCCAGCAGCTACATCCTCCCACTTTCTCAGTGGATGGGGGACCTCATGTTGCAGTGTCTTGGTTAGAATCCATGCTATCTATCTTCGAGCATCTGGAGATGCCTCTAGTGAGGAGGTTTAATCTCACTATATATATACTTTGGGATTATTCCAATATATGGTGGGAATTGATCTCACAGGCTAGACGCTACCAGGTTATGGAATGGGATGACTTCCAGCATGATTTCTATGAATACTTCTATCCGGAGAGTTTGAGGGATGACCAAGCCCGAGTGTTCATGAGTCTGGAGCAGGGTACTATTTCTGTTATGGAGTATTCCTATCGCTTTAAAGAGATACAACGCTTCACGACCATCCCAGGAGGTGATGAGCTATTCATGGAAAGGAAGTTCAAGGATGGTCTCAGGAACGACATCTGATCTATTGTGAACATCTTCAGCTTGACTTCTATAACTTCTATAGTCAACCATGTGCTGATCATCGAGCACAATCTATGGGATTCTAGAGTTGTGATCCATGGAGGATCAACATACAGAGTTTGTATCCCTCCTACTAATAGTAGGAAGCACCGAAAGAAGTCTACGCGTGGATATACGAGGAGGATAGACACTTCTTCGGGTATCCATGTGATGTGATACCAGTGCGGGAAGGGTGGTCATACAAGGCCACATTTCCCGAGAGACCCAGTAGAGTGTTGATCTTGCAGAAAGATGGGTCATCTTCTGTGATTTTGTTTGATATTCTCACCAGCAGCAGGTGACCGAGGTTCTTCTATGACTCCTCATTCGGGACTAGCAGCACCAATTTCCCTTCAGTCTAGGAACTGGAGTTCTTCTGGGCATTCTGGATGAGGTGAAGGTCATGGTCATTGTAGTCAGTCCCCAGGAATTCAATGAAAACAGGGTGGATCAGCTCTAAGTGGTCAAGCAGGGTCATAGGGCGGCGATACTTGCCAGACTTTTGGTGTGGAGCAGACCCAGGAGGAGCATGATCTCAGATCCTCTATTATTCAAGGTATGATTATATTTGCCTCCATTTTAGCTTCTGCTCTTTTTGATACAAAGGCTTCCCAAAGATTTATATCTACTTCTATTTTGGACATCCTTGGTCTCTTTATCTTTTCTTCTGCAGATATCATTATGCTAGACACACCGTTGGGGATAAGAAAGGCTAGTGTATGTCAGTGTAAGGAGTTCCCTCTTGATGTTGGTGGGTGTCACTTCTTATGGGACCTCTACCTCTTAGATATTACATGCTATGATTTAATTCTTGGAATGGACTGGTTAGTTCCCTTCCATGATGTTGTCGATTGCTATCGTCGTAGGGTGAGTTTCACATCACCTAAGGGAAGATCATTTCTTCATATGGGTGAAAGGGATGTCCAGGCAAGAAGAGAAGGACCCGAGCATCATGGGTTGGGATTAGTTATATCCCAAATTGCTAGTCTATATTTGGATGACTCGGGGACCTCACAGATGGACTTTCCTACAGTGGTGGATCATTTCAAGAACATCATTCTAGATGAATTTCCAGGTTTTCCTCTAGATATAGTGGTTGATTTCTCTATTGAGCTTGTTCCAGGAGCGGCAGTAGTGTCCATTCCTCCTTATAGGATAGCTACACAAGAGTTTCAGGAGCTCAATAAGTAGTTGGAGGAGTTGTAGGCAAAGGTTTTCATCCAACCCAATACTTCTCTTTGGGTTTCACCTATCTGATTTGCGAAGAAGGCATATTGTTCCCTCAAACATTGCATGGAATATCAAATGTTGAACTAGTTGACAGTAAATAACTGAGATCCCTTGCCGAGGATTGACGATCTCTTTGAATAGATTTGATGATCCCAAATGTTATCGAATATTAATTTGAGATCTGGTTACAATCCGTTGCGCATTAGACCATCTGATATACCTCTTAAAGCCTTTCGGTGCAGGTATAGTCTATACAAGTAGGTGGTTATGCCGTTCGGTCTCATGAACGTGCATGCAATCTTCATGGTACTAATGAACCAAGTGTTCCACCCCTACATGGATTCTTTCATGGTTGTCTTTGTGGATGATATCATGGGGTACTCTCACACTGGAAACGACCATGCTACCCATCTTGAGATTGTTTTGAGTACACTGAGAGAGAATCAGTTATATTAAAAGCTCTCAAAATGCCACTTTTGGATGGAGCAGATTCACTTTTTGGGTCATGTTATCTTAGAGACAGGAGTATTAGTAGACCCATAGAAAGTGAGAGAAGTAGTTTACTGGGAGATTTCGAATAACTTCTTTTATGTACGGAGTTTTCTAGGGCTGGATGGTTTCTACAGATGTTTTATATAGGACTTTTAACTCTATCTAGCGCCATAGACGGGCCTGACTAAGAAGGGTGTCAAGTTCTTATGGTCAGATTTTTATGATTAAGCCTTTCAGGATTTGAAAGGGAGGTTGATGTCAGCACCAATAGTATTATTTTCATAGCTGAGAAAGAGCTATACCATTTACTATGATGCATTAGGTATCGGGATGGGAGTTGTTCTTATGCAAGGGGAAGGATTCGTTGTGTACGGGTCTCAGCAGTTGAGGCCAAATTAGAGGAATTACCCGACGCATGATCTTGAGTTTGAAGCTGTTGTTCATGATTTATACTATTAGAGACATTATCTCCTGAGAGTGCATTTAGTGGTTTTCACCGACCACAAAAGTCTCAAGTATATCTTCACTCTGTGCGATCTGAATTTGAGATAGTGAAGGTGGGTTGAGTAGCTTCAATCCTTTGATATTTATCTCTGCTACATGACTGGGAAAGGTAATGTTTTGACAGATGTGTTTAGCATGAGGACTCAGATATAGGCATTTTAAGAGGCCAAAAGTGAGTGGAAGCTTATGGCTCTGTTCATTGAGATGCATTTGGAGGTGAATGAAAGACATGGTCAGACGTTTCTATCTATTGTAGCTGTTACCTATACACTTCTTGATTGAGTAAGAATGAGGCAGCTATCAGGTTCTGAAGGCCTAGTCCTATGAGAAAGCATTTCAGTAGAGGATCCTCTTCCTAGATGAACCATATGAAAGGGTGAAATCTTGCATTTTCATGGGCGTGTATGGGTGTTAGTTGAAATATGCGAAGATCTGATGCATGATGTTCATTCCTCAGTTTGGGTAGTTTATCATTGTGTCACCAAGATGTATCATGATCTACACCATCATAATTGGTGGCCAAGTATGAAGAGAGATGTTGCTGGTTTCGTAATGAGGTGTTCCACCAATCATTAGGTGATGGCAAAGCAACATCGACCAGAAAGTCTTTTGTAGTAGTTACCCATTCTCGAGTGGAAGTGGAATGATGTCACGATAGATTTTGTGATAGGTTTTCCAAGGTCGCCTCAAGGGAATGATGCAATGTGGGTTGTCATTGACATACTCATGAAGGTTTCTAACTTTTTTCCAATCAGGAGACCTTCAGTGTTGATGAGCTGGGAAGACTGTACATCTGAGAGATTGTACGTCATCATGGAGTTCCACACTCCACTGTTTCGGATAGGGATGCACATTTTACTTCTCGGGTCTAGAAGGGGCTACAAAAGGCTTTGGGTACATGGGCACATTATAGTAAAACTTACCACCCCTAGTTAGATGGTCTATTCGAGTGTATGATTTAGGTTCTTGAGGACATTCATTGAGCATGTATCTGAGATTTTGGAGGTTCTTGGGAGAAGAACATACCTCTTCTGGTGTTTTCCTACAATAATAGTTTTCAAGAAACTATTCAGATGGCACCATAGGAGGCTTTGTACGGTTGGCCATGCCAATCACCCTTATGTTGGTGGGAGGTAGGAGAGGCAGCTATGATGGGACCACATCTTGTCAAATAGACTATAGAGTATATTGATTTGATTAAGAAGAGGATGACTATGGCACAGTCTCAACAGAATTCTTATGCTGATCGAAAGAGACAACCTATGATGTTTGAGGTCGGGGATCAAATTTTCCTAAGTGTCAAACTAAGATTATGATAAAGGAGTATTAGGAGATAAGGTACCCTTTTACTAGGGTATGTTTGGCCATTTGTGGTGTTAGAGAGAGTTGGGCCAGTTTCCTATCGATTGCAGTTACCTCAGAGGTGCCAGGCTATGCACGATGTCTTCCATGTTTCTCAGCTCTGACGTTACTTCTAAGACCCATCTAAAATTTTTCAACTGGAGGAGGATGATTTAGATGTGGATGACTCGTTTGAGGATAATTCTCTCCGGATTATTGATCAAAGTGTGAAGGTTCTCTATGTTCGGTTTTTTCCTTTAGTACGAGTGATATGGCATCACGGGAGAGTATAAGATGAAACATGGGAGAGGGAGGCCGATGTACGATCACAGTGTCCAGAGCTGTTCAAGGATTCTTCTTCTACTCTCCCTTGCTTGGGAAATTTAGGGACCAATTTCATTAATGGAGGAAGTTATTAAGAACCCATATCTTTTTATCAGGTATGTTTTCATTTTTTTGGTTTTTTTTGAAAAAGAGGAATTTTGGGAAATTTCATAAGTACACATTATATAATTTATAAGTACATGTTGTGTACTCAGTTACCACGGGTAGGTTTGTGCTCACCGTGTAATGGCTATGCACATAGTTGTGTATGGTGACCTCGAGACTGCCTAATTCAGGGGCCAGTAAAGACAAGTACACACCCTGTACTTTATTTATTTTATTAAACATACTGGGGTCACGTCTAATTGACAGAAAGCCCTCCTTCTAGGTCTGACTCATCTAAAAATGTTAGTATGACATCAATTCTTCTCTAAGCCCCTAATCGAGCATTCGTTCTTTTATTTGACTTCCATTGATTGTGTTGGGATCACCACGGTATGCTATTTTTTTTATAGATCTTCGTTTCATGATTCCTCCTCTTTCAGGAGTTATCCTCGTTTGATCATTTTTAGTGTTTTTGTAGATCTATGGTGTTCTTGGTTGATTCAATGATTGAGGTTAACTAATATTGATCCTACAACACTGATGTAAGTGTTTTGTGCCTTTCTGTTGTTAGTCTTTGAGTTATATGGGTAAAAGTGCCCAATACCCTTGATCAGGGTATTGTGTGTTTAGGGTTTTGGACCCAGTTAATGCCTGCAATGCTTAGAATGATTGAGTAAAGGATAATTGTTATAGATATGGTTGTTTTCAATGTTATGGATGTGTTTTCCCATGCCTGTACCATTTATGACTGTTTGGTCTAGCTTTGCCTGTTAGGTTACTGCTTTGTTTCTAGGCCTAGTATTATAGGATAGAGTGATTATTATATAACATGTTATTATGTTGTATATTGTTTAGCCTAGTATTTCTTGATGTTTAATTTGGCCTCTATGCATTTATTTGCACATTTGACTTACACATGGTTGTGGGAACCTGGTGTAGTAGACCATAGGGGTTATGGATGTTGAGGGCTTCACTAGAGTTTCTGTGAAGTATTATGATTCGAGGCCATAGGGGGAGTTGACGTAAGTAATTCCTTGGAGTGTATGTAGTTCCTTGACACGTTCCATAGGGGGAATGTGATATTGAGTACAACCCCAGAGCACCATTTAGTTATCAATACGAGACTATAATTGGAATTTATGGTAAGTGAATCCTCAGAGAGTCTATGCTAAAGATGAACCAGAGGGGTTAGACTGTGTGTACTTCCCAGAGGGTTGCATGTTCTTGTTTGGTTAAACTAGAGGGGTTAGGATGTGAGTACTCCTATATGGTTACCTTATTTTATTAGATGATTTCTTGATACGGGAATTGAATGCATTTAAACTTTTGGATTGTTTACTCTTGATTACTTCATTGTTTACTACTACTTTTTTTATTATTCCCTACCATATATATTCATGGACTGTTAGGAACAAATCTTTGGGTAGTTGCCTACTTGGATTTAGTCTGACATATTATTTGGGACATTCTTTTGGGCCCAAAAAGATTATATTTTTACACATCTAGATAAGGGAAAGTTCCCTTATACTTCAGTTACTTTATTGTTGTGGAGCTCGGAAGCATGGGACCAAGATGAGGCTTGCGATGCTATGGAGCTATTTAATTACTTTCATTTTGTAATTTTTTTTAGTACTGTATTCCCGCATTTTGATTTTTTTTCCTTCCTAGACATATGTATAATCCATCATTTATATATATGTGTCCTCCAGTTGTTTTTACTTCCTCTGTTTACCTATTTCATGTTTTTATGTTTCCTCTATTATTATCTGTTTTGTTTCCGCTGTTTTACTCTTCCAATGAGGCCATAGTTTCCCCACTATCACAGCTAAGGCCCTCGCTGCTAGTCAGTAGCCTTTGGTGTTTGGGGAAATTCTCTTGAGGCCATGTGACCAATCGGGTATGGTGCATCTATAGGTATCTCCCTGAACCAGGATGTTACAATAATAGTCCTTAAAATTTAGATATAAGAAAATGGGTTACACCATTTATGGACATGGTAGGTCCTACATAAGAATGATCTTTGTTTCCATTTTTAAATAGATGGAATGAAACAAAGATCAATAATATTAAATCCTTGTAGTATAATTATTATAACATATAAATAATATATATTTATTAACTCTATTCATATTACTATCTATAGAAAAAAATGAAAACCATTTCACATCGCTATGTGTATGTAGTAGTCTCCACGTACACATGGGTAACATTTTTTTGGCAACAAAACCAAAGATAGTAAGGCATAAAATATTAAAATTAAAAAAGTATATTAATTTTATAAAATATCATAAAAATATGTCCAACACATCATTACAGATATCCTTTATTAGTGATGATGGAGAAAAATTATATCGATTCATTGTACTCTACTGCACACATGATTGACGATTTCATTTTCCATTTGATGAAAGTTAATATGGATATAGGTTATCCCATTTTCAAAATAAAATATTATTATATAAATGAAAATTATTTTATTATTTCATTATGTTCGGATAATATTTTATGGATTTAGAATAAGAATTAAAATGAAAATTCATGCTTATGAACTGTCCTTTATCTTTGGAAAACCACTTTTGGTTTATACCCAAATTTCACCCATGAATAGCATCCAGATCATAAAAATGACTCTAGTATGTATGGAGAGATTTAAGGATGATTTTTTAGTGTTTTTTGAACCAATGGTATTTTGATGTTCGAAGGGGAGAGGAAAGTGGGTGGTTTATTATTTGTGGGGGAGAAGACACACTTGGAATTTTTGAAAGGGAAAAGAGATACCCACTTTTTTCACTTTAAAAAGTCTCCAAAAAATATAATTCTTGAACCATGGATGATATAATGTCTAAATATTTCTATAAAATAGAATGGATACATGTTTATAGGTAATTCAGAGACATATATTTTCAGTATTACCCCCTTTAAACTCGTTTTTATCTATAACCATGATAATTAATTTTTAACGTTTTTCTATTTTATATGAAAAAAAATTATGTTAAACGTTT
Source organism: Viscum album (assembly GCA_963277665.1). NCBI lineage: Eukaryota > Viridiplantae > Streptophyta > Magnoliopsida > Santalales > Viscaceae > Viscum > Viscum album. The sequence continues at coordinate 1,701,316,960 of OY728143.1, read as the reverse complement.
TAAATAAAATTAATTATGTTGATTAAAAATATGGAATAAATTATTGAAAATTCAATTCATATAATTAGTATTAATTAATATAATAGTAATCCCATAGAAGGGATATAAAAGCAATTTTCAATGGAAAAGTTTCATAAGTATATAGAGTTTTAATATCAAATTTTATTATGAAATTTATTTCAATGACCTAAATTGTGTTGATTTTAAAATAATTTTAATAATTTTAATTCAATTTTACTTTTATGTCAAAATATAAATTTTCTTTTTTTATATAAAATGGAATTGTTTTTTATAAAAACTATTATTATTCACTATTCATAGAATAATTAATATTTCCAACAAATTTTCAAAAATTCATAATGAGATAAATTTATACTAACAATTAAAAAACTGAAGAAAATTTTTAGAATACTTTTCGTAAAATTTGAAAAAAATTAAAAATATGTTTTCAAGTCATAATGAACCTATATTTTTGAAAAATATAGCTTTCCAAAAAATAATTTTTTCATTCACATTTTTCTTAATTTATTTATAATCAATAGATAAATATATAAATAATTTCATACATTTGTAAACCATATAATATTCATAAATTAGTTTGTCTTATTCATGCTATCAAATATAACATATTGGTTATAACTGTATTATATATTACAGTTTATTTCGACATGGGGCTTGCGTGTACCACAAGCTATCTAAGAGGTATGATTTGTTTTTAAAAAATATATCCGAAATTATTGAGATGTAACATTTGGTCACATCCAAACAGGCATACATACATGGATTATTTCACATTATAAAGGGTGGACATACTTGGATTGATTCATAATTTGTTCCTAAGATTATGTTTGTGCCATAGTTTTATGATTATCAATATGAGTTTGTTGTTATCTCATGGTTCATGTCTAAATATTCATGTTTACACCATCTCTTAATTCATTTCTTATGTAATTCTGTGTCATAATACATGAATCCTTTTTTCTTTTCTAAGAATTATTTAGTATGGTAATCTTTTGTATCATAATTAATCAATTTTGTTCATCTTATACTTAGTTATAATTTTTTATTGTTGTTTCTTATGTTAACGATTACTGATCATTTTATATGACCCATTTCAAATGTTTCAATTTCCCTTGAATACCAAAGACATTTAAGATGAATGATTTTTATAGAATATTATGTTATCATGTAAAACTTTGGAGATGTTGAATTCTTGAATTGTATTAAGAAGTTGCATATAAGGAAGAAAAATGTCTATTTGTTGATAAAGACATTAGTTTTCTTAGTTAATGTTTTTTCTTAATTCTCTAAAACTCCAAAAAAGTATTATGAATATATTCTAATAAAATATTTTCTGTATTTCATGTAATTGAGATGGTCACATCATCGGATACTATACTAATAAGGGATGAACACTCTATCCACACACTAAACGACTATCCATTAGTATATAAGGATTCTCAATGTTCCAAATAGAATACACCCAATACCAACACACTCAATCAGTCCTATATTATACACAATGGTTTCTAAGGAAACTATCCCAATACCATATAGATTCTAATTAATAGATTCATGCCCCTATTACATCCAAATGTCTTAGGACTCATAATTAAGGTCCTACTCATGGACATTAGTGATTGAAACATCAATTATTACTCGTCAAAGAGTCATTGATAGACTTAAATATTTTATAAATCTCATTTAGGTCAAGGAAAACAATTAATATCTAATTTAAGGCTCATTACACACTATCTGATATATGAAATATCACATTTCATATATAAATAATCCTAAACCATATTGACATGTTCAAGGACCACATACGTCATGTAATGGATTCATTTCTACTATAAAATCCCAACCACTATCATTTTCCTAGATCAATCAACCATGAACCATACTATTGATTCACCAACAACACCAAAAAACTACTAAAAATAATAATAAACTTAGTATAAATAATTTAATTATTAAATTAATATTTATTATATTATAAATCATTAGGTTTAAATTAAGAATAAATCATTTGGAAATGAATTCTTGCAAAAACCACAAGGATTGGGTTGCAGATTCCACCTGGAATGCCCCTAGAATCACAATCGATCCAATACCCCAACAACAAATAATAATTCACTACATAAATTCATAAGAAAATTGATGAAATAACATATTAAATCATTAGAAATAATTTTCACAACAAACACATTAATCCCTAAACTTTTTTTCATTCTGGAACCTTTTATAGACAAATAAAAAAAATCACCATCATTCAATCATGATTTCACCATGATGTAGTGGAATAAATTTGAAAACTCCAAACTTGTTCAATATTAATTTGTGTAGAATAATGAATAATAAATTGGTTGATGAGAGGATATGAAATCCCACAAAATCATATAAACAGAGTCTCTGAATCATTCCAATATCAGAAGGAATAATGGAAAAAAGAAGTGAGGTGGCTAGGGAGGCTATACCTATGCTCTAGTTTAATAATCTAAGAAAGAATCAACTACGTTTCAAAATTTAAAGTAAAAAAATCCAAATCCCCCCCACCCACATCTGTAAAAAATGGGTATGGACTACATTTTCCACCAGGTCCCTGATGACCATCCATTCAGCTATCCATCAAGTACATGGTGCAATGAATTAGGAAATAGGTGGCCCCAAGTAGTGGAATCCCCATCAGAATTCTCATGTAGAATATAGTTACATAAAAAAGTATTGATATTGGCCAACTATGACCACCTATGAACAACCATTGACCTCCCAAACCCCTAGAACTCAATTCATGAATCCTCCACCAAAACAATATCCTCAACCCCCCATTTAATCATTCAAAAAGTCCCCTGATATAAATTCTTAATAAAAATAAAAAAAATAAAAGTTGTTTTCATTATACTCTCTTTAAAACCAAGTTCACTTTTAACTCTGTTGACCAAACACAATGTTGGTCATTACAATTCATCTCAACTATATAATCTACCCACACTCTACATATTTTGATATCAATGTTATTTTTTCTCAGATCAAGTGTTAATATTACCCATAATTGATTCATGTATCCTCAATAAATATGGATAATGATGTTCTTTTACTATCCTAAGAAAAAATTGACCAAAGTATCTAATATTAATCTATTTTTGGTTAAAATTGGAATTGTGAAATATAAAAAAAAGATCACTCTGTAAATAGAGTATGTGAATTTTTTTTTAAAAAAATTCTTCATTATTATTATTTGATTCTATTTATAGGTGTTGAACTTTTAAATTTTCATTATTTCTCAGCACAACCCATACAATGATACTGTAAAAGGAACTAAGAAATTATTTTATTATTAATTATTACTAAAAAAATACAAAATAAAAAATATAACTCCCTGAATCATGGGTTTTCTACCATGCTACCTTTGGTTTAGTGTTCTTATCCTGCATCATTTTTTTACTCCCCATAATATAAAAGGAAAAAATAGATTCTTATAATGGCACATCAATATAGTTGTATTTTTTTTATTCCTATCTCTACTCATGGTTAAAATATGACCACATAAATTTCACCATTTTTAAATATAGTTATTCATTTTTTAAATTTCCCTTACATTCGATGTTGATTTAGGTCATTATTCAAGAAATAATATAACAAATGTTTTTTATAACCGCTTTATAAAATATTTTTTTATTTAAAGAATCACTTTTGAACTCAAAATTGATAAATACATTTATTAATAATTTTTCATCCTGAAAACAATCCATTTTAAAAGTGCCACTCTTATCATTTAGTAAATTATTATTCTGATCATCCACATATAATTTTTTATTATTTTATAAACGTTTTCCACAAAAATTATCCAATATTTATTCATCCTTATTCATGACTATATATTGGTTTTTTAGGAAATAAATTTTTTATTTAGACACTAAATATTACTCTGTATGTATTTACTAGAATGATACATTGATGGTTTCATGATAAATATATAAATTTCTATGTTCAATTTTTCTTTTAAATTTAAAGGATCATAAATTTTTTGAACATGAGGTTTTTTATGATAATATGTTATTATTAGTATTACTAAATTCTCATCTCATTGCCTTATATTAAATTTTACTAATGTTTAGGGGATATTGTTGGTCATTATTTTAAGAAATCACTTCAAACAAAAACTACCATCTACTTCTAAATAATTTCGATTCTCACCATCTTTTGTTAGGCTGATAGTCTCTAAACATAATTTTTTAGATGATATAATTATTTTAGTAAGATTAAAAAATTTAATCCTCATATTTTCAACTCAAATATTTTCATTATCTAAAACATTTTGATTATCATTTCTTAATACATATTAATAATATTTCATTTGAAAAAGGGAAAAGAATAACAAACTTTATAACTGAATTAATAAACCTCCAATCCAATACCAAGTGGAATATAATGATTCTTCATTACACAAAGTAACATTTAGTATTGATTTAATGAATATCACACATTATTTAATATATTTAATATAAAAAATTATTTTATTAAGAAAAAATAAAATAATATAGTGAAATAAATATAAAATTCGTATATAAGAATATTAAAAAATCTTATGAACACATAATTTACTTATTTAAAGGATAATTCAAAATTCTAGTCACAAGAAAATATTTGAATCTTATTTTAATAATATTATCAACTTCAAGTCCTTTTTTGAAGATGAATAATGGTAAATGGAAGATACACATGGAAGCATGTGTACTAAAATTATTAAAACAAAAAACAAAAAACAAACCAAAAATTAAAAATATATATTATATTATTAAATATTCCAATGTATTTATGTTAATAAACATAGAAAACGAAAAAAAAATTGGGATTAAAAATTTATTATTAACAAGGGAAAATTTGGGAAGAATGGAAAAATATGGGGATCATGGGGAATGAAGTACATTATTTTTCATTTTAGTTCATTAAAATTATAAATTATTCTCAAGTAACTTAATCAAAAATGGTAATCAATTTCACTATCAAGATAATAAACCGATTGGTAAGTTAATACTTATGTGATTATATGATAGATAATTAAATCTCGAAGTGAAAATGTTTTGAGATTTGGTAATTCATCAGCTATGCCATCTAAAATTGTGAAAAACATAAGTTATTTTATGTTATCATAAAAATTAATTAAAATATACTTCATTTTAGGGTTATGATTATTTTGGATGATTAAAAAAGATGAGTTCAGGTGTAACACCATTCCATTTATTAAGATGTGAACTCGGTTTAATTTTCGAAAATTGAGCTTGTATATATTCTAGATGAAAGCGTTATTTGTTTTCATTTTCAATTATATTTAAAATTTTAGTTTAAATAGTGACTCTTAAATTTTTTATTTTTGTCCAATGAGATTAACTGAATAGTGATTTATTTCATGGTGAACGTGATTTTTATCATGTAGAATGGGTTTTCATAGATCTTTTTGACATTCAACATAAGTGTGATTCATGATTAAATGTATGGTCAGGCTCAGAGGATGAGTATAGTGGAGTTTTAAGATACCATTATGTTTGAGGTGGCCTACAGGTGAGATATAGTTGTTTGGAGTGGTTTTTGAAAAAACCCCTATGTTGAAATACTTGAAAAAGTAGGAAAAGTATAATACATGTGAAGGGGATAGTTTAAGAAGACCCCTATATAGATACCCTATATGGGTACCCTATATGGTCACCCATATATAGGTGACCATTAAAGTTTCAACCTTATGTCAATAACCTATACCGATTCACCCTTACATGGGTGACCCTTTTGTGGGCACCAATATATGGGGGACATTTTGGGGTCACACTTATACCAGTAACCCTTATGTGTGCCACTCTTATATGGGGGACCATTTAAGAGCCACACATATATGGGTGACCCTTATGATGAGGTGATATGGAAGACCCTAATATTGGTATGATGAACCTAGTTTGAGGGGTAAGATAATAAGAAAAATAATAATAAATAATAATATAATTAATCATGTAATAAATTTAAGAAATAAAAAGGGATATATTTAAGATGATATTAAAGTATTGGAATAGGGATTGCCCTAACATTTATTCTTGAGAGTGCATTATCCCTTGTATCCCTCCTATATTATATTATATCTATTTAAATTTTTATCGGATTCATGTTTTTTTATCTAGTGAGTTGATATAAGTAAATAAAACACACAGTAACCTTTCATTCTAAGTTTATCCTATGATTTAACAATATTACACAAGTTGTGGTCATATTTTTTCCAATTCCATGGTTTATGTTCTAATATCTAATTTATCCCATTTTAGATAAAAGAAAAAATTTATACTAGATTTTTATACTTATACGCGCCTATGATAGGTGGTCATAAACTATACATTAATGTATTACACATTGTATTGATTAACTTATTGTGTGGTCTTGATGATTTGTTTCACATTTACCGAAAACCATAATAAATTTATATTGGGTTGGTTCATGTAATAAATTTCAACTTATGTTTCAAGTGATCTGAGGATGAGTGTCAAGATTATACTTTCAGCCACTATGTGTGATGAGCTTGATTATGGCTAAGCATAGAAATTAGAGAAATTACCCAAGGGTTGTTACAACTAAAATATATAATTAATAAAAGAATGAATATTACTAATAATATCGTGGGATAATTTAGTAGTACCTATAATATGTGGTAATTAATAATGTAATTAAATAACCATTTCTTGTACGTGATCCTTGAATTTGGATTGATTCATATGGTTATGGGATTATAAATAAGTTCTCCATGTATTCAAATTTATTCTTATGATTAATGGTTTTTCAACATGCTCCTTGGATCTAGAATATTTCTTATGTTTATGGGATTCCTTTTTAATTTTCATGGGATCAAGATTTATGATTTTGGTTACTTGATTTCTCGGAAACACTCAGGGGATTAAGATTGTTTCCTATGGATAAGGGATTACTTGGATAACCAACATGGATCTGATTTGTGTATATTGTAATGGGATTCATATGATTAAATATTATGATGCAAAATTATTTATGATTCTTTATTATGTTTATAGACAAATGAAATTTGATGATATCTGTATTTTCAATCCTAGTGACACATTAAAACATCTTGGATGCAGGTGGTTGATTTATTTTTTTTTCTCTAAATTATAATAAACATTAGCATGCTCTTTTATTTAGGTTGTATTTGTTTTTTAAATTTTCATTTGGGTGGAATACTTAGAAATAATTACACCCTTCTTCCACTATTATTACCCTATCATACTTCATGGTTTCAAGATAAGAAAATGGATGGAGAACTATAACTGATGGTTGATTTGATAGATGATGTGAAGGATTAAAGAAGAGGGAAACCTTGGATTCAATACTAGTTTACAGAGTTCTCTAGGAAATTTAATTTTTACTTTTTTTCAGATATTGTTGTATAGTATCCACCCATGGGGGATCCACCTTGTATGTATGAAATTTATTGACATTTATATTGATTCATTTTTTTTGTGACTTGGGTTATGTTTAATTTTTGGCACTTGTCATGATTCTTTCTTCCATTTATATCATATATTCAATAAATTTATTTTGTTAGGAAATTATTTCACTATAATATGAGGGTAAAGTCCACCAAAAGTACTAATATATACCCCTGTTACTATTCAATAGCCTATGGAATATGGGCAGGTGCACCTGAGGTCATGTGACAACCCCCGATTCAAAAACTGTTTATTGGTCATAAGCTAGTGGGGACATCACAAAATGGTATAAGAAAGCCGTTTTTTAAAATAATTTTTGGGAAAGGTGGAAAGGAGATAATGAATTGTTTAAACCTTGTATGGAACATTTTCTTGTTATAAGGAAACCAAATTATGAGAAAATTCCAGCTTTTTAGGGATGATATTCTTATTCTAGGTTTTTTTGTATTTCAGTTATTTCATCTAGAGTGAATCACTGGAAATTGGGATTATTGTTTATGTATTTAAATATTGGAAATCATTGAAATAGGTATTTTATTAATGAATTATGTTTGGTACATAGGATTCATATTTCAATCATATACTTTCTTTTGATTTTATTTATTACTTTTGAAATTTTGATTTTTAATTTATATCATATATTACATCATATATGGTATTTTACCAAATATCATAATTGTGGAATATTATTGAAAAAAACTTTAAATGGTTACAAGCTTAATTCTTGGTTATTTCCTCTGATTAATACTATTTATAGTTAAATTAAATTCTAATTACAACTTATAAATAATTTTCCACTATAACTTGCATATAATATTTCATATTACTAAGCCTAAATTGTGAAAATCATATTATATGCAATATAAAATCAAATGGGGTAGTTCCTATGTATATATTAATTCGGCCATGGGAAGGATAAATTATTTTTGAGAGAGAGCTCAGTGTTATGAGAAAATTATGATTTGGATTTTAACGAATAGTATGATGTTATTATAGTTATTGCTTTCCCTAAACAATGTTATCATGAAGTATTATGGGGATGGGTTTTTACAATTTTGTTTTTAATTATAGAGTAATGATACAATGGTGACCTATGGTCGAGTGTTACGATTCTTGTAATGACTACGCCCCACTAGTATTTTGGCCAAATTCTTTTATTTCAATGGGTAAAGATTCTGCATATTCAACTTTCTGAGATCTTATTTATAATTTTATAGTCGGTATTTATAGTGTCTCGTCACTTTATGCCAAGTATTTTAAATTTTACTATAGAGTATAAAATTATTTTTATTATATTTTTCACAAGGTAGGCATTATTTAGGTGGATGAGTTTGGGATATATTCTAGATATAAGATCTTTTACCATATAGAGACACCCCTAAAGAGGAGGGTGAAGCTAGATGTCCACATGCTTTGTGGCCTAGTGAAGAACACTTGGTATATCATATTATATGAAGACATTCCATTCAATTTTTCCTTGATGAATTTATAGATTATAGTTTTCATGAATTAATTCCTAAATTCCCAAATGGAAAACAAGGTTAAAGAGTTCATACACCTTTTGTAAGGATGTATAACATTGAATTTCATTCCTAATTGATTAAAATAACCACATAATTTTTCTCATATCATTGAAGTGTAAGATTTGTTAATATATTGAATTATTGAGCATGGGATGGGGTATGAGGATTGAGTACAAGGGGAATACATTTTTTTCCATTATTTCAAGCAGTTGTGAAAGAAATCCTTATTTGTGAGGGGAAAATTGTTGCTGATATACGATTTTTGAAAGAAGATTCAACATGGTGGTCTTGTATAAGTTATTTTGGTAGTAAGAAGAATGAATTTGATAATTACCACTTTCTCGGTCATAGGATATTCATCCATTATGGCAGATCATTCATCCCGCCTCAAAACAGTTGTTCCATTTGACTTTTTAGTGTTTTCGGAAAATTCATATTCATAAGTAGTGTGAACAACAACCATTTTTTATAGATTTTTTGAGGGTAAAATTCTTCTATATAGGATATACTGGAATAATAATCATTGTTCTAGTGATAGAGGATCATGGAAAATCTCTATGATAAAACCAAGGGTGATTGAACCAACTAGTAGATGTAGTTCCACTAGTTGTTCAGTTCACAGTGGACAATGTGGTATCCATGAGTAAGGGTATAAGTTCCAATATAATGGTTATTACTAGGGGAATCAAATAGGATATCTGGGTCAAGGAACATGCTAGATAGATGTTATTTTCTCTAAACTTTGGAGCTAATTCATCAGACCATCTAGTTTATATGGTATAATATCAGTGTCTTCCATGATAGAGTGTGTGTTATTTGATATTGGGGCATCAAAAACATTTTTTTCACTAAGTTTATTGATGTATTAGGAATATAAATTGAGTACCTATATTTGGTTACATTAATATACACACATCTAGATGTGAAATTTGATGGAGTTTACTGGTGTAGGGATTGTTCCCTTGTGATCGGTTGTTACATATTTCTCTTTGATCTCTTTGGGCTATAAATTACATGTTTTTATCTTATCCTAAGAATATATTGGATAGTAATATATTAATACCATATCAACTACTATCATCAAGTAATATATTTTGAATATCTCAATGATGGTGGTTATATCATTGTGGGAGTGTGGGATATATAAGTTGTTCATTCCAGACCAAATCATCAGTCGATAGGTTGGATTTTCACCCTTGTTTCTAAAATTGTTTTGGATTGTGGGGAGATGAAAAATACCTCCTTTCCTTCCATTGGTGAATATTTTATGTATTTATTAACTGAAAATTTCATATGGATTCAAATATAGTGATTTGTAGAGTTTCAAATCGAAATAATTCTTTGTACAATGACTGTACGTATACTACATTATTAGATGGATCATGCTAAGATCTGTGATCTAAATACATAGTTGGAGGACTTCGAGGTGAAGAAATTTATTCAGTCAAGAAAATCACCATGAGTTGATCTAGTAACAGACTCTAAGAAAGAAAATCACCCATGGAGGATATGATTAAACTATATAATTCTAAAACATTTAAAATTTAGGAACAGTTATCTCCTTTGATATATTAATCACTTGTTTGATCAAATTAACAAAGTTCATATACTCTCTAAGAATTTATTTTTATTATGTTACCACTAGTGGATTATGAGACCATTAAAAATAAATCATCAAAATTTTAATAGAATTTATGATCTATAAAATTACTAAATTATTTTCCTTTTTCTTAAGGAATGAACTGGATGTATTTATGGATTTGATGAATTAGGTATTTAATATGTAGCTAGAATTTTTATGGTCATCTTCATTGGGTATATTTTCATGAACTATTTATCAAGGGAGGTGAGAAAACATCATTTTGAGATATTTTTGGTCATACATGGAGTGTATAGTCTATATTGAAAATTATAAATGATCCATATTTTGGAAAACTAATGTCATTTTTGAGGGTATGTTTTTTCTATGTTTGGTGTGCCTAGAGTTTCTCATATGGTTCGAGAAACGATTTCTTGGGAATGAAAAATGATTATTTGGACTTATTTTTATGATAAATATTTTCTTGAGTTGATGTGGAAATTGAATATAGAACCAATCCCAATCATACTTTAAATAATTAGGGAGTATACCTTATAATTTGATGCATCAGGGGTTAGGATAGGAGTGGTCCTATTGTGGGATATTCCTGAGATCACTTATGGGAAAAAACATTCAGAATTTATGAGTATATTAATCTAACCAGTGACCTAGAGTTAGATATAGTGGTACATTTATAGAGGAATTGGAGGAATTAAATATCTTTTTATAATATATTGAGGTATACTGACCATAAGATTCAGAGATACATATTCTCATAGAGGGACCCGAAACATCAACAGTAAAGCTGACTTGAGTATTTATAGTCATTTGATTTGTACTGTCATAAACACCTAGAGAGATAAATTTTGTTTCATATTCATTTATATTAATGATGTAGGCTCAAATGGTGTATGAGTTTGTTAGTGAGGGGTAGTTCATGACTCAATTTTCAAATATGAATATTAAAATATAAGACTAATAGGGAATTTATATTACATAATTATCTATCAAATCCACACTCAAAAATATGGTGAGGATGATTATTTTGTTAAATAAATATTTGATAGTTCTAAGAGACTACAATTATTTGGGGGATCCATCGACAGACAACTCTCTTGATGTAAATGACATCCTTCATGTCTGAGGTCATGTCATAGTCTCCATGAGCATATGTGATGAGAAGATGAGGGAATCAAATTTTATGGTATGGTAATTATACCTAGTATTGACTATGATGTATCACTACATGTGTTGGTAGTATTGGTATCTGAAATGGAGAGTGACATAATGGGTTTTTTCACTAAACCCTCCCACTGTTAGTAGGTGAAGGTCATGCACCAGCAATCCAAATTTATTCAATAACCACTGCCAATTACTATATTTGAATGGTAATATGTGGCCATGAATTTCATGAATTGGTTACTAAGGATACCCCAGGATAGTGATATGGTTTGATTAATCATGTATTGACTAAAAAAACTAGCTTATTTTTTACTGACCCAAAATAGAATTTCAAAAGATGAGCGGGGTAAGATTCATATCCGAGAGATAGTGTGAATACATGGATCAGTAAATTTTTTATTTTTTTTATTGGGATGAACCATTTAAATTTCATTTCAAATAGGTCCGTAAGAAATAAATTTTAATGAAATCTAAATAGATCACTACTTACTACCCTTATACAGAAGGGATATCCGACAACACTATCTAGGTTTTTTAAGAAATGATTAGTGAATGTGTTATGGACATTAGAGGTTCTTGGGATATATTTTTTACATTTTATAATTGTTTATACAATAAAACATATCTACGATCATTAATATGGGTATACTATAGGATTTATATATTAGACAATTCTTTTCACCCTTATATTTTATAGAAGTCGATGTTTCCACAATGATTTGGTCCTGTCTCATACCAAAGACCTTAGAGAATATTAATTTTATTAGGTTGTTTTTGGAGACCACCAATAGTATGCATATATATTTTTATAAATAGAGACACAAACCTATGATGTTTTTTGAGGGTGAAAAAGATATTTTAAAGGAGTTTCCTATTTTTGGAATTTTTATATAAAGTGGTGGGGGAAATTAGTTCCCAAGAATGTTGGTCCATTTTAGATTGTTGAATGCATCAGTAAGGTAGCCTTCTAATTAGATATTGAATAGGAATATTGAATCATTTAAAAAATTCAAGGTGTCTTATAATGAGAGGTTTTTTCTGACCCATCCAATGCGATCAATACTAATGACATCAAGATTCATGTTTTTGCATATTTTATGAAAAAACTGATGCATATTGTGAAAGTTAAAGATAAGAATCTCTATGGAATGTTGATTCCATTTTTGTGTGTTTTTAGTGGTAATATAGTTGTATTCAATATGATACATGGGTGAAAGAGTGAAATTAGAAAGGTAAGTTATTGGAATAGTTCTCGGATGAGACTGATGATGTTCAAGGATGTACCATGAGGATGAATAGACATATGTTATGGAGGTTCTAACACCCTTATGTTAATATATATGTGAGCATAGTTTGATTTTTTGGGAGCCTAAATATTTTTAGGCTACAAGCTATAATGTTTTTATTTTTTTAATCTGAGATTTTATTTTAAATGATATCTTTTAAATGTTTTTGGGGTTTTTATGTGTGACTAGGTTCCCTAGGATCAATTTTTGGGTAAATATGTGTTTTTCCATCCACAAAGGGCCACCATGGAAGGGTAGGATGTTTCAAGATAGGAATAAATTGTGTTCTAGTGTATGTTTTGGACTTAGAAGATGAATTGGGTTGCTACTTCTAGTTTTTTAGCATTTAGTTTGGTCCAAACCAAACTTTTAGTTGGTCAGTAAATATTGAAAATCAGTTCGTTAAAGCCCATATGTGGTTTTACATTGATTTTTTTAATTACAATAAATATAAAGGGAGAGGTATCTAGAAGACCCATATGTGGCCAACCTATGTGGTAACCATTATTTGGGTCACCCTTAGAACAATGAACCTTATAGAGTGACCCTTACACAGATGACTCTTACATGATCAACATTATTTTAGTAATCTTTAATGGTTCACTCATACCATGCTACACATGTGGTTCTAAAATTACATGGGAAACCCTAATTGGGTCACACGTATGTGGGTGACCCTCATGAATCCAACGATACACTAGGAACCACTATAAGGATTACCCTTATGTGAGAAACCCCAATATGGGTCACCCAAACATGGGGACCCCCATACAAGTCACCCATACAGGGGTAAACCATATATATAGGGGGTCCAAAAAACCCACACATGGATATGGAAGTTAGGTTATCTATTCTAAATTAGTAGGAGGAGAAAATAATCCAACTAATAATAAATTAATATGTTAAATAAATAAGTAAAAAATAAAATAATAAAAAATTCTAAATATGTATGTGTGTATTTTAGGGATAGAAGGTGGCTTCCCCTATTTGTTTTCTCCATGTAATTACATATCCCTCTATGAACTAATTTTTCTTAATAAATCACTTCCGATTCTTGTTTGATTCAAGATTCATGCTATCTATTAAGTAACTAGGAGTAAATTTAGCACTCAGAAACATTTCTTTCATGTTTTCTCCTTCAATTTCATAGTTTTATATCTGTTATAGAAGTGGGTTAACTATTTAATATTTATAATTAGAATCCCAAATTTAAATCATATGAGTTGAAATGAGAGTCTTTTACTGAGGAGTATACTTCAATGATCTTATGGTTGGTGGTATTATATTTTCCCTTTAATGCCTTGAACTTTTTCTTGATGTGTGAGATGTATGATTATAGTGACTCATTCAATATTGGTGAAAAACAATAATAAATAGTTTTTCCTTTGTTTAAGTAATAAATTTATTTTTGTGATTAGAGTGTCCAATTGACGAGTGTTAATACATGAAATACAGTAACCATGTGTAGTGATATCAATTATGATAAAGTATAAAAGATCGAGAAATAACCAAAGGGGAATTCTAAATAAAAATGGTGTTTCCATTAAAGAACATAGATTCATGTGATTCTTCAAGGATCTAGTAATATTACTTATAATATTTTTTAATAAATTAGATAATTATCATGGACCCCATGGAAAAGATCCTTGGATATGAATTTAAGCCAATGGTCATGGGATTTCATGGTCATTCTCCTTGGAACTGTCTTTATGATTATGGTTACAGGATTTGTTGGTAATACTCCTTGGATTTAGCTTTGATTATATTTTAATCAGGTTACTTGGAAACACTCCTTGGGTCTGAATTTATTCTTACGGTTACAATATTCTTTTGACATGCTTTGTTGATCAATATTTACCCTTATGGTTAATGTATTCCATGGAAAAACTCTATAGATATGGCTTTAAACCTATGGAAATGGGATTCCTTGGATGAACTCATTAGATCAGGATCATGATAATTAATATCAAATTACTTGGATTACATCATTGGATATGGAATTAAACAAGACACTTTATTTTGTTTATAGAAATATTTAACTTTCTAAAGCAGGTGTTCTTAACCATGTGTGTCTCCATAGAACCAAGGGGTCGATGAAGATTAATTTATTTTGTTTTCTTTATCATATTATACACACCATCATTAATTCTTAATCTGATTTTATGTATTTATAGATGAAATTTGTGGGTTTTTGTTAATTAACACTCTCATCCTGCTGAAGTCACTGTTTGTACCAGTGTAGACCTCATGGTTTCATGAATGGATATGGAAATGATCCATACGACCAATGATAGATTTATTATTTGTTCTGATGTATGAGATATAGGAGCAGGATATGTCTTTGGTATAGATTAATAAAGTTTTAATAGTTTTATTATTTTGTTCAATTTTAGATATTGGTGTATATGATCCACCAACAAAGTATCAATATTGTACGTACAATATATTCCTAACAATTTTATAGATTGATATTGATGAATCATGGGTAGCCATTATTTATTATCACATTTTTGTGATGTATGTTTCTATTATTTATGTAGATGTATGATATTTATATTATTTAATTTATTAATTCACTCTAATATGATGGAATATTTCCCTACATTACCATTATAGAACTTCATTTCTTTTTGGAATCCTATAAAAAATGAAGCAACATTCCTGATGTCATGTGACAGCCCATAGTCATAACATTCTTCAATGGTCATTGTGTAGAAGTGATATCACATCATGCCTTCTCTTTCAATTTTTTCCCAAAACTTGATGATTTAGTGTTGGTGAATTCATGGAGGAAACAAAACAACTTACAAAAAAATTATGAAACATGATGTTAAATAATAAATAATTAAATGTATTTATGATTTACATAGAAATTATCTTACATGGGTGTATCCAACAATCATGTAAATAAATTAATTAAAATTTATTATAACTATTCTATACCAATAAAAATAAATAAATGAAATCCCATAAAACATAGAGTCATCCTCTATCCCCAATAATTTATTTACTTCTAATATGCATCCCTTCTTCTCCATCAATAAGTTTATATTTATTACCATGTGAAGCTCATCATTATCATCATCCAAAAGTAACTCTATGTCTTTAAAAAAATTCATGCTCCCTGATCACTCTATATGGAATACCAAAGGTCATTTTCCATTTACATATGAACATCTAAGTGTATATTTCATGATCAATATATATTTATATCATACCTATATATGAATCCAATGAGAACATGTCACATATCCCACATTAACTAAATATCATTTTTTATTTATCATGAATATTCCTTTGTTTCACAATACTCCACATGTATTTTTAGATATATTAATTTCGTACACATGGTTATATCTTTTATTAACACAATGTAAATATGTGACTCATCAACTATTAGGATTTTAATTCATTCAATTTTTGAAAAAACTATTTTTATCACATAGTCATGACCTCTTAAACATACGATCATGTTTTTTTCTATACACTAATCCCCTGAACCATAATGATTTAAAAAAACATAAATTTTATATATGTAATCTACAAATTATATTTGATATTATGTCACATAAAACTTATCTATAATATTTTATATAAAATTCACACATTAAATGAATACTCTACCTTTATCTCAGATCACTCCATCAAAAATTATGGTAACACAGTACATTTTCCTCTTTCTGATGAGTGTGTGAAACTCATTCCATGAATTCTAGTATTATTTTAATCATTTAAATTAAGCTCTGAACCCTCATTTATTATATTAGAGACTCTAAAAGTGTGGGTCCATTAATTTTGATAAATAGAATAAAACTATCTATGATTTAAATAAAAAAACAGACCCCATAAATATTATATCTATGTTATATAAACATTATATATTGTTTCTCCCATTTCTCATGCATTAGGTTGATGAATACCATCAACACCTTCTATAGATACCATTTTTTGAGATTAATTGGATCAAAAAGTTTCTCAAAATTTTTAACCCTACACAAGTGTTTCTCCCATAGTTAGTGGTCTTTTATATTATAATCATAAATTGAAAATTACCTTTGAATATTTTGTCAAAAATATACCAAGAATCAATAAAAATGTTTTCTAATTTGGTTCAACGTCTCTATTTCCCTTTATTTCTTTATGTAAATTCTTAACATGGGAGGTCCCTTTTCCATTGGGTCAACACATTTTTTATTGTTATATACTCACTATATTTTCATTTTACAGTCTAATGTACTTAAAAAAATTTATAACACTATCATCTTTTCAAAATATTACCACCACAACACTCTATAATTTTTTAGTCATAAACCACATGACATGTTTCATAATTTTGTTTCAAGAATTTATCTTCTCATTCATGATGATGGGGGTGATGATAAAGTGGTATCTCTCAATGTGTCTCGAATGTATAGTTTCTCATCACACCCAACATCACAAAAATGAATCAAGTAATTATATAATATAATTTCCATGTTCTAGAACTCCAAATTAATGATGAAATTATATATTGAAAACATGTTATTAAAAACTCAAAATAAAATATTAATCAATAATTAAAAAATAATATTTATAAAATAAAAATCAGTTGTGAAAAAACTTATTTATTTTTTCATGACTTTTTTCATTTCAATATATATTTAAAATAATTTTACATGCAAGTATAGAGAATTATAAATAAGTAGTGTTTTTATAAGGACTGAAAAAACACAACGTCCAATTTCTAGTGAGATATAAAAATTTGAATTATTATTATAATTTAATTTAATTTTTTAATAAATATATATTCATACCTCTGATGATAAGAGAGTAAAAAAATTCATATCTCAATTTTTACATCATTATGGAATATATTCAATTCTTCTGGTATATTCTGTAGTTAACACTTCTATAAAAAGGAACTATGAATCTACGAATCCATACACAAATGAAGTCGCATATTGGATAGAATGATTATGAAGATACCCATTCAAGAAATAACATGTGTACATTGTAATTCATATTAAATTATTGAAAAAGAAATAAATTTCATAATTGGATTTGATAGATAGTATAAAAATTCAATTATAAACAGATCAGAAATAATATGTTCCATAATCTCTTTCTTAGTTTTATTTTGGGGATAATCATATCCACAAATTTTAGATTTATGTAAAATATAATATAAATCATCCAATATAAAATCATACGTTAATAATTTATAGAGTGATTTAGATAAAAAATAAGTAACATAAAAAATAATTGAATCCTTGGATTATTGTTTCTATCACGTTGACCCTTTATATTTTTATTATTACAGTTAATTATATATATAAGATAGTATTCAAATAAGTTTAATAATAATAGTAAAAATATATATTATATGTATAACTCAATATTCATATTATGTACATGTTTAAATGGTTAATGTAAAAAAGTTGTTATCAATCAATTCCGCTATTTCTACATCATCATTAATAAATGACAGTCTAAATAATATATCCATAATATCATTTACTATTTACATTAGCATATATAATTCCACATTTTACTCTGATATGGTATCCTCAATATAATTTTTTATTAAATATGAATGAGTATATGATTTGGGATCTGTAATATAGTCCTCATAGTAGATAGTAAATTATAACGAGGGTTGAGGGGAAGGATATGATAGATGCGAATATCTTCACATATTTTCTAATAAAAACTACTTCATCAAACTAAACTTATTCTACATCTACTAAACAAAGTTCTAAACACCAGTTTTTAAACTTTATATTTCACTATAGTGTTCTTCCACATTCAAATCAATGGTATAATTTCTAAACCATTATTTAATATATACACCATACTCATCTCATCATATATAGACATGGTGCTCATCTGTTCTTATAGTCATCCTTTTTCTGGCCTTGTAAAACTTTATTATGAAGAAACCTTCTTATCCTACTTCTAAATGATATCACATATTGATTTATTGAAATTTATGTTTTTATTTAAAAATTTTGAAATATTTTTGGTGGTACATAAATAATTTCTTATAAATATATTACCTTCTATCATAGACTCATGAGAATGATATTTTTACTTTTTTACCATTATATCCCTTATAAATTTTTATTATTTAATTGGATGGGTAGGGGATGACCATAGTGGATTTAGTTGACTCAGCTCTCAAGTACTTGAGATTTTTCGACCTTGAATTTATATTGTAGAACCATATTCTTACTCTAGGATAATGTATTAGTGTATAAATTATTCGCATAAATCACTCAGAAAGATCACCTATAAATCTATTATCAATAAATAATTTATAATTTATAGATTTTATTTTTGAATAGTGATACAAATATTTCTTTGCATAAAAAATATCACTCCTTCCAAAAATGAATCCTATTATCTTCTGTAAATAAACTTATTCCATTTCACCTCATCTAAAAATTAATTTTCTTTATGTAGATTATTATATTATATAAAAATGGAATTATTAATTAATATATATTTAAAATATATTTATATCTTTATAAAAAAATAAAACAATAATTTCATAATCTATTTTATATCCCATATATGAAATATCATATGTATCTGAGAGAATAAAATATGGGTTATATAAATCACATAATTAATTCAAGGAAAAATTTAAAAAATGTATGAAACAAATTTTATTATTATATTATACCATTATTGATCATATTTCATTTAGATGTAACTTCTCCAATCACAAATAAGATGTGAGTTTTTAAGCATCCCGGTAAAGCCAAAAAATTATTTTTTCTTTTTGATCAATTGGATTACACTTTTCATCAAAATTTATAGTTATCCTTTATTTATTCCCATGAGAATGTGATAAAAATTTTAAATATATATTATCATGTTTACCAACTATGGACACAATCATCTTCCCTGAATAAAGAAGAGGCTCTTATCTAAATGAACGAGTTTCCTCCACCTAGATGAATGAAGATACATTAGAGTTTGATCAAACATATCATTATCATTCAAATAAAATAATAATTAGTATATAACAATAGTATATGGATTTGTATAATTTTTTAAATATTTAATTAAATTTAATCTATGAAACATTGTATTAGTAAAATTAATGTTGAAACAAAAAGGAAATTTTACTATAATAATTCCATATAATCAAATGAAATAATTTATAAAAAATTAAAATGGTACAGCAAAAATAAAAATATATATGATATTAAAATATATATTATTTAAATAGATATAATATTTATAAGAAATCAAACTCCATATATTATACATTAAAATTGTGATTGTTTTTAAAATACATAATTTAGAAAATATTCATATCCAAAAACAAACATTATAAATCAAATATATTGAATGTTAAACTGAAATAGTTATACATAACCCAAAAAATTAAAATATTATTCAATTATTTTTATTGATATACCATTTTCACAGTCGACTTCTGAAAATCTGAGTTAGATCGATGATTTAGAATGTTGTCTATATCCCATAAAAGTTAGGCCAAATGGAACAATAACGGTTAACCCAAATAAGGAGAAACCCATTGTTGATACAAGATTAAATCCATGATTCTATAGAACTATGGTTAAAAATGAAAAATCCAAGGGTTCTAGAATGGTTCCTATAAGGTCCAAATACAACTTAAATATATTCAATATCCTTCACTGGTAGTACCAAATAATATTTAAATGAAGAATAACATCATTTTAATAAAACGAAAAAATCATAGTAAACTAGCATTAATAAAAATAATAAAATATTTTTATAATTGCATAAAAATAATGTATTTCTAAACATTTTTAGAATAATATAGAAATAACAAAATAATATACTTATTTGAAAAAAATTCAAATAAATTAATAAAAAAATTGAAAATCACTAATATTAAATAAATATGTCAAAAATATAGTGGATCATTATCATGATCCAAACCCTTATCATCCTTGTCAACAATACCAACATCAAAAAAAATTCCATTTTAGAGAACTATAATTTTTTATAATATTTGTTATAATATATATCTTCTACATTTAGTATAGTATAAATGCACCACATAAGAAAAAACACTACCTTGTTACACCAATATAAAACAATGAATATGTATAATAAACGAACTCTATAAAATTAAAAATATTTTAATTGGTGTTAAAAAAATAATATAAATAGAATTTATAAATAAATGGGGTCATGGAAACCTAGAAAATTCACTGTCCTGAAAAACATTATAAACAGAAAATGAAAAATTAGAAATATGGTTTGCATTTAGAAAACATTATAGAGAAGTTTGACAAAGAACTATTAAAATTTTGAATTAAAGAAACAAGGGATATATAAATGTAATATAAAGGAATTGTGACTTTTTAAATAGTAACCTGACCATTAATATAATAACCTTTATTATATAATAATAATATGTATATTAAAATATTAACTTATCCATTAAAATATTAAAAATCTTTTTAAATGATATTTATGATCAATAAAATAATTAATTTAAAATATAATAATATCATAAGATAAATTGAAAATTTAGAAAGTCAAAGGAAGTATATGTGCATATTTTTAATAAACCTTGTTTTAGCATATTAAAAAAAATCATTAATTTCATTTTTAACAATTATATATAAAGAATATATGTGAGTAAAAATTATTTTGTTAAAAATTATTTCATTTTTTGAATTATCTGATAAAAAATATCCATTAGAGATTTTTTATAATTTTTGGAAAAACATTAATTTTTACGTGAATAGTAAACACATATTTTCCAAAATACCCTTTTTTATAATAAATTTATTTTAATAATGATAAAATATATAATAAAATGGTCTTTCATGACCCAAAATGATTTTAATATAATAAATAATTTTTTCACAAATAATTACTTAAATTTCCAAGTCTAAATAATTAATTTCCATACTCTAAAAGAGAATGGATTTCATTAAAAACTAATTTTTAGTTTTTTCATTAATTTATATAAACTAAAAAACTTTATATTTTGAGGGTTCAAACTTGATAAAAACATATATTTACAACAAAATACTATTCATTGTCACATAAATAACCAATATATCTAGTCATACTTAGGGGATATTTCATATTCATTATTTGAACAAAAAATTTCCCTCCACATCATATAGAAATACCCCCTATCACCTATATAGAAAATCATTTCATAATTATATTTCTCAAAAAAAATTATACTAAATTATTTTATCCTAAGAATTCATAGAGAATTAGAGATGTTTTGGTCCCACTACTATTTGATCCCTCGAAACATAGGTTATGTATTAAATGATTTAGTATCAATAAAAAGGTAACATTTTCATTCTCTTATTTTATGTTATCCCTTCATACTCTCGAAATATATTTTAATTTCTACACATTAAAAGACTAATTAATTCCAAAATATGAAAAATATTAATGTTATTATTATATGTTACAGTGTTAAAATCTATTTATAATATATATACTCTATCTCCATCCTTTTTATTGAACACCAATTAATGGATTCTTTTACCCACAAAAGTGTATGTTTTCAATTCCTTATGTATCACAATCATTCAAAATAGTTAGTTTAAATTATATATGTTCGTTTAACTATAATTTTGACACTAAATGATAATTATTAAAAAATATCAGCAAATACATATCCCTCTCACTCCTTTTCGAAGAAGTCTTGTTAATAGTCTATTAAACCACCCATAGGTTCATAGTTATTTCATTAATTATCACTAACTTAATGATTGTTTAGCATTGATTATATATATTATATAAAAAAGTATTTATTATTTTTTTGGATTTTGGATATAATTTTACAAATACTCTATAGACCCAAGGTTTTTATTAGAGAATGACATTCCCTATTCTTGAGTTTCAGGTTTTGTGAGACCCAGGAGGGTAAATTGGTAATTTTAACTTTCGAAATGACCACACGAAAAAAAAATTGAGTGTTACATTTTTCCTAAAGAATGGTTTTTACTATTAGGATCATGTTTTTTGATTTTCCATGGTAGATTATATTAAATATATTATTTTAAATTTCATTAATTAAATATTTGTTTCTCATGGATGTGAGATTGAATATCTGCTAAATGGATCCCATGATATAAATTCCAAAATGAAATTTTAACATGGAAAGTGTGCTGTTATATGGGTGGCTCATTATACACATATGGACTTTGGGAGCCAAATCAGGTCCATCTCAAATTATTAATTAAAAATTCACATTGACTATAAATGATAAATAATAAATTAATTTTTCACTCCTCCAATTATGTTGAGACATATGCTGACATAAACTTTAATTGAGATAACTCTTCTAATATTCGAGATTGTGCATGTGTTCATAGTGGTAGATAGATTAATCTACAAAAGGAATGGGGATTTTCTAGAAACATTGATAGATCTTGAATATGGTATGTAATTTTCCCAATTCTTATAGAATTTACCAGTATAAAGGAAACTCAATTATCACCGTGACATGGTTCTACATGTGACATAAATCATTCCTCCCCATATACTAAAGATTTTTTCTAATTGCAGGGGTCTGAGAATGTGTCTTATGGAGACTATACAAGCATATTTGATTGAACAATAATAATTAAATAATCGTGAATCCCACATTTCAGTAATATAAAAAAGATTATATAGAATGAATAAATAACAAGATATTATATAAGAAAATAAATAAACACATGCCTACATATATGATCAATCTCCTTCTAGTACATCTACTAATATAGAATGGAAAAATAAATAAAACACTAGTAATTCCATGTTCCAAAAAAACAAACCACACATCATCCCAACATCAAAGTAGACATTGATTGGTAAAGATAAAATAATTCCAGGAATCTTACTAACATGTTCCTATATCCAATTGAGTTCAATCGAGGTTACCATAGTGAAATAGGTTAAAAAAAGTGTGTAAGTAAATAACTATGTAAGAAACCACCAACTTGGTCTTGTACTGTTACAAAAATTCAATGATATGTTCATCTGACATGCTCAATAGAAATTATAAAATAACTTGTAGTAAATAAATAAACCATTTTAAATCCTTAGCCACAAGACCATTATATAATATACCTACTTTAACTAGTGTTAGGGTTTCATTGGAAATTTCATGATGATTGTGATTCCATAAAAATGCAGGATCCAAGGGTGTAACCAAAGCATCCCAAATACTCAGGTTCAAACAATTAAAAACTCATAATAAAATATCCAAGAGTAAATACCATTTATCATGGGAATATTTCAAAACTAAAGTAAAAAAATGGCTTTAATATGATTATCCGGTGCCCAATGAAATCGTTGAATCCAAACATCCCACAATTAACCATGTCAAACTATCAGATCCCAAGAATTCTCTCTATTACGCTCATGTTCAATTAATGTCCTAAGGATCCACTATACATATCATTTGGGTGATATAGCAATATCATCACAACATTAACCCTTATAATAGTCCCGCAAGCCAACATAGTTGGATTCAATATTTTCAAGGAATCTTAGGGACCTTTGGTGTCCACTACATCCCATATATACCTAATGTATAATCCTAGGGTCCCATGATTTCTTCTCATGTCTCAAAATCCACATACTATGATAACCATTGAAAATCTATGTTTTTATCATAATATCCAAGAAATTTTCAAACCAATATCACATGAATCCAAAAGATGGATCTGAGGAAGTACCTCTTGGCGTCCACCATACCATTGTCACATCCGATCTATTGGTCGGGTCCCAGGTAGTTCCTTTAGTTTCTATAGGTTCATGAAAAAATAGGTGAATTTATATATATAATATGCAGGTTAGAGGAATGGATAAAACCATCCCCACTTTATATATCCCCATCATCCCACGTATACTTTAGGGTTTCTGAGTTAACACCAACTACTATCTCTTCCATAGTCCAACCAAACCTTGACAGGGTTACCTCTCTAAGGGGAACTGATGGGGATCACCAAGGGAATCCCTACTATATAGGCATCCAACTTGTGATCCTCATAAAACCTTTTCTTTCATTGCTATTTCCATTTAAAAAAATATATCTATCCTTGAGAACCATCAATGTTATCTTAGGACCTCATGGGCCTTGGGTGTATTCCACTGTTATAAAAATCTCAATAGATGTCTCAAATAACATCTCTAAACCAAGGGTAAACTTAGTTATCCCACAAACCAAAATATTTTACTTCACTTATAATCTATCCACCTAGGTGATGAAAAACACAAGGGACCTCACCTGGCCTACTAGGATCATCTCTCTCATTTCACATCACACCCCCCTCTTGAAGGTGTCTGAGTTTTAGGGTACGTCTCTAGTCTAGGACTTGGACATCAGAGTCTAAGGAATCATGTCAGTTCAAAAGATCCTCTATAGCTTAAAGACTTCACTAACTTAATTTAAGGAATTTTACACTGGTTAACCAAGTTAAATTATTTTACTAGTTAATTTAATTTGACCAATAAAAATAAATTTACCGATTTTTGTCAACTAAACAATCCAGTACCATTGATTCATAACAAAAAGTAGAGGAATAATAATGGAAATATAATAATTCCATAGGTAAATTGACAATGAAAATCTAGCTCATTTCACATCTTGTATAGTCATTTTCAATGTATAATAGCTACTGCCTAGGGCTGTAAATCCTAGTCTAATATAGTCTATCCATACCAAGGATCCACCTCAAGCCTGACATAATTAGTTAATTTTTTATAATAAATTAATTAATAAATTAAAAATATTAAAATTCAATTGCAACTTAATAAATTTTTTAAAGAACCAGAAAAACTCACTAGAATTATATATCACATTGGAACCATAACCAACCACATGAGGGATGTCATCAGCAGACCCCAAGAATCATCCTTGGTGAAATACTTATCATGTGTCACAAATTCCATAATTTTTTTAATTTCAAAATAGAAATAAATAAATAAACCTTTTGTTGATAATAACCTTCACTAAAATGATGGACAAAGGTACATGGATATCCTGTCAGGATGAACCCTATCTCGAAAGAATAAAATCCCCACCTTGATTGGTAGATTCAACCATGATTCGGTCAAATCAGAGTAAAAAAAACCTATATAAGAGAAAATTATAATATAAGGAGTATGATATGAATGGAGAATATCAGAAGAAGAGTCACACCCTAAATAACAAAATTGAGGCAAGAAAGAATAGCCATGTGAAGGGTCATGAATGAAAAGAATATGAGAGGGGACCAACCAAATCATGTAAGTGAAATCAACTGGAGAGGAGGGCTGCCCTATTTAACAACTTCTGAGGGGGGGGGGATTTAGTAAATTTTCCCCCTTTTGTACCTCACTGGCTTGCCGATGTCACTATGACACTACCAAAATTGTCATTCAACTGGTAGCTATAAATTGATATCCTACTAGTATAACTTCCATATTAATCCTTACCAAAACTCCAAACCTCAACATGACCTTCAATCCTCTTATAAAACACCTTTTATGGTTTTCACTCTTTTAGAAAAACATATTGGAGCTCGGTTCAATGTCAATCCTTTCCTAAAATTCATAAATTCGAATTACTTTTTTTATTTTCAACCTATAAAGATATGATATCTTATAGTCTTTCCAACATAAAATTTCTCATCCCCAAGAAGTCTCATTGAGAATAGAATCAGTGCTCCTAACCTACCAGGGTCATAAATTTCATTTCAATAGATGTATCTTATCTTTTAAAACCCTTTAGTATTTTAACTATAACTTATGATAAATGTTTCCCACCCGCATGAACATGATTAATAACTCAAATAAAAAATCCAAAACACTGAGATAACACCACATAACACTCGTCCAACCATAAAGAACCCATATACCATCGTCTTCTTGATCATTATACTTATAGTTCACCAAACAACATGCTTCATCTTTTAATATCCAAATCCCAATTATTTGGAACTTCAACCATTTTAATTTTGTTTGAAAATATGATTTCCATTTACAAAAAATCTATAATAGATTTAATTTCTAGATCACCACATCAAATTTCAGGAAAACCACCATCCATTACTCTTTTATATGTCTCTTCTCTGAAGTGGAAGGACTCTTCAACTGATTCACTATTCATCTACCATATCCCATTACATTTACTCTTGAGAGCTCCTAAGACTATTTTGAAACACAAACTGAATTATCCACCGAACTCTCAACGTGATTCTATGGCAAAATACTAACCCAACAAACTCCATTATCATTTTCCTTATGTGAGGATCACTACATTCAAATTCAAATAGCATTCATAATATATCAACACATCTCATGATTGAAAATAATTCTTGAACTCCACTTGATATCACATTTGGATTTATCTTCAAAATTCACTAAGGCATACAGATGAAAATAGATTCATTCATTTGGTTGAATCAAAACACCATTATGAACACTTAACGACCAGGAAAACACATAGATAATCCCTACACCATGAGGCTCATCAAACCACAATGTCTATCCCACTCCATACCATTGGAAAATCCACATCATCGTACTACCAATCAATTTTTTTATCACAGTGGCCCATTCCCATTTATCAAGAATATGATGACTATCATGGCCAAGATTTCTCAACATAAAGTACCCATAATAAACACTAATTACGCTCATTTTTTATTCCTAGACTCATCATCCAAAGAAACCACAAAAATCCAATTCTCAGTGTGGGTCACACCATCAAACAGACAATGGTGTAGTCCCCTCTCTACGAATTTCTTTATAAAACTCCTTAAGAATGCATCATTATTAGGTTCAACCATAATAATATGTTTCCAACTCCTATCGAGCCACAATAACTATCCTATGGATTCTTGATCAGGACCCACTAAAATCTTCAATTCCCTTTACCCGATCTATATTCAATGGATCCTCAATCATGGAGGGACATACCTCATTCTATTATAGATGCTGGGGAAACATTACTTTGGAATTTCATCAAACCATCAGTCCCCATCATACACATGATTACTAAAAAATTTCTTTTCAAATAGAACTGCATGTACCCAGTATGTGAACTACCTGAATGTTACCATAAAACTGATTACAATTCATTTCATCCCAATCCGATGAAAATACAAATTATGTTATCACAAGTCACATAACATTGGTTTAATGATAAATATCTAAACTAATTACAATACTCCAAGGATTTTCACTGCCATTAATCTTGATGTACATTGGAACTCATATTTACAATCAAACAATTTACCCATTCCATGATTCAACACATGAATTCATACTAATATATGTTATTTCAAATCCATGAACATCTCTGGCACTTTAATCACACAACTATGGAACATCCCGAAAAAATCGGGATAGAAATCAATTTTATCCTTACCCCTCAAATATCACCATAATATTAAGGTACTCCAATTATATTTAATCCGTAAGGGCAATCACCCAGAGTGTTGTTCTTACAAAACCTTGAGGCATAACTATGTGTATACCATATTTCAATTAGAAACTACTTTTCACTAACCTCATTCCCCAAATCATTTATTAAGGAATATATATTTCTAAGGAACTAATAAGAACATGGTAACCCCTATCAATCATAGGCATTCAACACAAAAGTAGGCACCAACTCTATTGGATGCTGAGTCATGTCTAACGACCTCTATGTCTCCCCACATCACCTACAAACAATATCAAATAAGAGACAAGACTCATATAAAACATCATTATTCTATTATAAATATACCGAGGAGTCTATTATTCAAAATAAAATCTCATAGATCATATATAAATCACAAACATTAAATTTTTACTCATTAGTCCACTAGGCACCAATTCTCAATAAGATTCCAATTACGAGACTGCACACTTATGAATCATGATCTCAACTCGACGATTAACAATATACATAAGAAAAAACATCATACTAGATGATCTATATAATGAGAAACATATAAATATCTTACATATATATAATTAATTTCAACAATAAATGGAAGAACATCATATATGTTATTATTCGAATGTTATGTAACTAAACCAGGATGAAAAATGTAACCCCCGAGATTTCATGAAATATTTTTTTCAATTAAATTAAACATTATTAATATTTTTGGTTTCATGAAATATCTTTTTTTTCATGTGTTATATGAAACAATGATTTTATATTATAGTAAACATAACCTAGAACATAGATTGTGCTACCTGAAACACTGAGTTTAAAATTAATGTGTTATATTATTAAAATATTATTATTTAATATGATAGTTTTCACCTAGTTGTTGGATTGGTAAGTATGAATAATATTATATAAATTAAAAAAATTGTTTAAGAATGTACATAAAATGAATTATTTTGTGACCAATTAATTAAAAATGAAAACGACTTTTTGAAAATAATTGATTTTATTTTGTGAAATGCTATTTTTATACCCATAAACACGTACCTCAATAACATAAACGAATAACTCTAGGTGAATTATTTAAACAATATATTGATATTATATATTTAATAAAACTGTTAACCTTCATAATGTCTATTTTATAATGAATGTGTAATAAAGAATCCAATATTATGATTAATATAGTTTTTTAAAAGAAAATAGTTTTGTCACCATTGGATCACATATATAAAAATTAAATTCTATAACATTCAAAAAATTTATTAAAAAACACGTCATGTATTAAGTCATACAATCAATTTTTATAAGGAAAATGTCTTGGTTTTCTTTTAAAAAGTATCATTTTTTGATTAATGGTGTAAAATAATAAATTTTAATTGAAAATTCTTCATTTTTCAATTTATTTATATTGATAAATTCTATTTTAAATTGATCTTAAATTTAAAATATTTAAATTGTACATCAATTAATCCAATTTGGTTAATGTTAATCATTTTAATAAATAATTTTGATATAAAATATATCTATAAATTTGAATATTTTATCTTTAAAAACACGGTTTCTCATCGCGACAATATGAATAATTTTAGGTTAAATATTTTCACTTATGTGAATTGAATTTGGAAAAATGGAATCAATATTTGGTATCAAGATGATTTATATTATTTAATATTTTCAACACAATTTTATTCCAAAATTATTAATTAATGTAATATGAATTAATTAACTTGGTTAAGATAAAAAAGGATTTATCGAGGATAAACTAAAAAGATAAGGGTACAAATGACCCATAAACATCTATGAAAACTATTTTCTTAAAATATTTGTTACATTTTTTATATAATAATTGTTAATAGCCCATGTTTGATCCAATTTAAAAAAGATAAATGTTTGATCACTCATTTGTTTTCCAAAATACTATGTATGTCCTCTCGCCCACATATAGAAGGTTGCACCCACTCATATCTTATTCACACGATTAAACCTTTTAACTTAGAATAAAGTAACCCAAATCACATCCCCAAATTCCTAAACTTGTCCTAGAAGAATAATTTATTGAATGAAACCATTCTAGGAACACTGTGATGTTATACCTAAGGAGTATACCAAAAAATAGGTAACATTCATCACGATTATTTTTGATTTCTTTCTTCGTCCTCCACCATAAATTCTTAACATAGAATGAGGATATAATAATATCAGAATATTCTATGTAATTAATTTTTTTATGTCCATGACATCACCTAACACCATATCAATTTCTAAAAAATTGGTTACCAAATCATTGTTCATGTGTACGATGAACTTCCGCCTCATGAACCGATATCAATCATTTTTTCATTACCACCCATTATGGTTAGATATATGGATATATTTATTGGTTATATATTATATTTTGGATATTATTATGATTTTGGTAGTATTATATCAGACATAACTTCCTAATTTCTATTTTTTCTAGCATGATAACATCCCATGTGTGTACGGTGGACTAACCCCTCGCGAAGTGGTGAGATTCACTAAATCTTTACATGTAAGGTGTTAAGGATGTTTTTAATAAAAATAAAATATATATATTATTATTAAATTTATTATGTAATGATAATATGTCATTTTACATTCTTTTTATCAATCCAATAAGAAAACGGAAATGGAATTCATACAGATAAACGACATACCATCTCTATGATTGGGGTCTTTTATTTTCTATAACAATGTTTATGAATTACAATAAATAAGTTTATAATGAATATATATGAAATTTATATCCTAGATATCATTATTTTTATGACTAAATCATGATTAATATTATTGTCAAAAATCAAAAATCAGAAAATAAATGAAAAACAATGTAGTTATTGCCTGAAATGCTAATTTAACATGTAATTGTTAATAAATGTGTAATAAAAGGGAATTAGAAAACCATATATGGTATTATTTATATGAATATTGTTCTTTATTATATGTGTGATAATATATCATTTCTTATTCAAGATATTTCATCATGTATGAAGGATATCATGACTTAAGATTTGGGATTTTCATCTCACTTTTTACATCTTTGAGAC
Source organism: Viscum album (assembly GCA_963277665.1). NCBI lineage: Eukaryota > Viridiplantae > Streptophyta > Magnoliopsida > Santalales > Viscaceae > Viscum > Viscum album. The sequence goes on along the minus strand of OY728143.1, from coordinate 1,701,285,465 downwards.
ACATTCCATATTCACAACCTATTGATTTTATGTGGTGTATATACTACCAGTGAATGTATTTTATGATTTATTTAATTAAAATAATGGGGATATATATCACTATTTTAGTATTTTTCTAAATTCATGTGTTTTACAATTCATGGGGAGACATATAACTATTTTTCTATGAGGTGTATAGACTTCGTATTTTACATGTTATATCCTTAATATCTTGAATTATATGATATTTTATTTTTTATTTCCTATTATTCTTTAATGGGATTAAAATTAAATGTTACTAAATTGGTAAGGGTTATATGTTACAATCTTATTTTTAATCAGAATTGTTCATGATTATGCTTTTAATGAAAAAATATTAAGATTTAACTCCCAAGAAAATGATTAAAACTTTTATAGTATGGTTATTCAATGAAAATTAATCATTTACCTCTATTTTCCTCTATTCATGTACTCAAGATTTTAAAAGGAATGTTTTTACAAGAATTAGTTTTTTGTTGAAAACCATTTTTCTTCAAAGATCATGTTTTCAAGAAATTATTCAAAAATGTTTCTAAAATTTTTCAAATAATTTATTAATGTTTATTTTTCACATGTACAAATTTTTAAACAAAATTGAAAGGAAACATAATTTAATTTTCCAAAACATGCATGTTTGGCTTTTACCGTAAATGTAAAAACAATATCTCTCTCTTTAAATGCATAAAATGGACAGTAATTCCCATTACTACATCAATTAATTTTTTTCAAGATCCCCAAAAAAAATTTCAAATATATGCTAAAAAAAAATTTCATTCATATTTTTAAAAAAATTTAGATTTTAAATGAATTAATTAATAGTGAAAATGAATTTGAAACATTTTTATGTTAAAAAAAATGAAGAGAAAATGATATTATCATTATGAAATGTTTTAATTTTTTTAACACATCATTTATATTTTTTAAAAGTTTATTTTCAAATTACTAGATTCTGTAAAAAGTTTATTTATAAAAAAGTAATTCTCAATGAAATGTTATTTTCCTCAATAAATGGTCCAAGTGTCCTTTAAAAATTATTTACCATCTATGTTCACACTTATTGATGTTACCCATACCTTATTTGGGATTTGATCAAAGGATGATATTATTATTCCAAATTTGAATTGTTAATGTTTATTATGGTATTATTTTTCTGAAACCCATTTCTCTTTTACAAGGTATATAATCTCAAAATCCATAAGAAACTCACTTCTTTTCCCTGGTTATTTTATAGTCGAATGATTAAGTAACATATCTACTTTCCATTGGATGTGAGGTGATGAAATATTTATGATACTCATTTTTTTCATTGTTTAAGATATCATAAATTTTTTTGATCTTGTGAAAAAAATAAATATGTATTTCATTATGTGATCGGTGGGATCTATATCTCTCTCTAATTCATTGGGTAAAGCATTATTCCTTATGAGGAAAAAAATAGAAAACAAGTCAATAATATTGATCTACTATTGGAAATAGGTTTTTCTGGATATAATATGGAAAATAGATGTGTCTTGATCCATTATTGGAAATAGGTGTTTTCTGACCAACTATGGGAAATAGGTGTATCCCAATCCACAATGTGAAACCACTTAATAAGTCTTGGTCTACTATGATGATATTCTAGGTCGATTACATTGATGTATGAAATGGTCTTCATTATTTATAATTGTGAAAGACTTGTATGACTTGATAATATGGTTCATGATTGTTTTTTAATTATTTATCACTCTTATTGGACATTTTTTCAGAAATGATAAATGTTTATGCCCTGAATCATGTTTATGATCTATGATAGGTTGGGTATGATCTTCGTATGTAATGTTCATTATCAAATATCTTTATGATTCACTTATTCATTCATATGATCATATATAGATATATATTATTTTTACACTTACTGAGCATCTCAACTCACCGTTACTTATTTATTATTTCCCTATGTTATGAAAAATGGTTCAGTGTAAGATATATTTATGAAAATAACTATATTACAAGATATTTATGGGAAGAATTTAGGTTATTTCACCAGATTAGAATATCTTATTACAAGATTAAAAAGACACTATACTATTGTGGTACTTAGGTATTTTTATGAAATATATTGAATATTCATATAATTAGTTTTAATATTCAGGTATAAGAAGCATGGGTCGATATAATTGGTATCAGAGAAATGGTGTAGTTAACTATTGGAAACTAACTTGTTACAACTTTTTTCGATCCCTAGAGATATTTATAAGTATATTTCAATCATTATCTTGAAATATTGTTCTAAAGACGAGTTAAAGTAAAAGAAATTTTCCTAGAATTTTTGTAAAGGATCAAAATAGTTTTTTATAAGAAATTATATCCTTTAATGGATATTATAAGTGGATGTTGCTATGAAACAAATGTACATAAGGGTAACAACCCCAAAACACTGTATTTATCTAGATTCAATTGGGAACTGGTGTATTAAAATGGGTATTGTTGCACACCAACATTGACACACTCTGTGGATATTATTTGGAGATTTAAAAACTTTTTATGAACTATCATGAATCACTTAAATTTGTGATGGCTATAAATGACCTCTATTAAACTTTTTATTTCCAATATTTAAAATAAGTTTTCATGATTTAGAAATAAAATAATAGATTACTTCGAATTATGTGGTTTTACATTATGATTATTGTTTCTCACATTATTCCTTTTGGTTTTAATGAATGGTGGGAACAAGAAATAATTAGTTTAACAATGAATTTGAATACCAATTTGATGATGGGAATCCAAATTGGATGATTAGTAATGTATATTGTTTCATTCCTAATCGGTTATAATAGAACATGATTAATAATGGACACCATAAAAACTCTTGGACTAACCAAATATGAGAAGGGTGGAGTTTGTTAAGAGTTTTGGTAATGGAGACCATGAAGGAATGAAGATTCAGATTCATATATGTCAATAATGTTAGAAGAAGAACTTAGGGGAATGTCCTTGAGAGACAGTAATATATTTTATGTCTGGTGAAGAATTAAAATTGAGTAAGAAATTTATTCTGAAAAATAAAAGTTTCAGTTAATGAAATTGTTGATAAAAATTGACTACCAAAGGTATCATCGATGGTGGCATGTTTTAAAAGTGTTAATAATGGGAATTATATAAATATAATTCCTAAAAGGAAAGATCATGTTGTGAATCAACAAGGTTGTATGAGTGATGGTTTTGATATTGATGATTAAAGGAAAATATATTACATATAACATGAAAGAGAAAATAAGGAATAACATAATGAATCTTAGTTACAATTTTGATAAGTGAGTGGGTTGATTTATGCATTTGACATCAATAATTATAAAATACATAAGGAATTTTAAAGTATAATTTTTTTTAAGGATCATCAAAAATACGCCGAATAATACTGATTACCTAGAAAAAATATTTAATAGAAAGGTTTTATTTTATGTAAACCAAATTATTCAGGTAAAGAAACCCTTGATATATTCCTAATGTCAATGAAATAGTGTTTATTTTAGATAAATAGATAATAGATAAATTAGAAATTACAACTGAACTTGAAAAGAATAATTATTTGTGGAAAAAGTGGGTTATTATATAATTTATGGAGTTTAAACTTTTTTTCTTAAACAAATATATCTAAAAATATATGTTTTATTAAAGGAATAAGGATTTTTTTCAAGTTTCTGATACAGTTTTGTGGTAATTGTTTTCATTAACATGTTTAATATAATACATTATGAAGGTATTAACATGGTTGGTATGTGAAAATGAAGAGGGAGATTGTGGTATATGGGGATTAATGGTAATTTCATTTTGGAATTGTAGTGGCCTTAATTCTAATAATTTTGATTATAATCCTTTAGTATGGTCAAAAGGCTAAAAATTTAAGGAATGGATAACATTGATATTTGGATGAAGATTAAGATATTTATGTTTTATTTCTCTATATAAATATTTTTCCATATTGGGTAACATGTACAAATGATTTTTTTGTGATGATAACTAAATATTGAGAGAATAAATTATCATTCTATTTATGGATATTATGATTCATTATTGATTCATGAACAAAAAATTCACCTTTATTTATTTCTTCATTATTTAAAGTGGAAATTGATCAAGGTATAACTAATGAATGAGATTATTCTTATCAAATGGAATTGAATAAAGTAAGTATATCATCTCATGAAAATTATCCAAATCTAGGAAAATGAGATTGAAAAAAATTATTGTTTTATTAATATCGTTTTTGATGATATAAATGAAATTTTCATACCTATTTGGTTTATGGTATTGTGTCCAATAAACTTGTCTAGATCACCCACATTCTTGTGATCAATGATATTTATCACTCTCTAATTTATTTATGATTTTTATCCATTTCAAAATCACCAATTTCTACATATGTTCACTTATGTAGAAACCTCATTATGAGTTACATTCGGTAAACATTATTCATTCAACATTTTCAATTTAATGGAAGTTTTATTATTAAATTATAATATTTGGGTTTATATGATGTAATTTTTAAAATGTTAAACCTTTGATGACCGAGAAGAAGTTTTAATATGAAATTATATTATGGATGGTAAAATGTAATACCTTGAGATTTTGTGAAATATTTTTTCCAAATGAATTTTAGTTTTTTTATATTTTAGGTTACAATAAATACCTATTTTTTCTTATGTAACACACACTACTAAGTTTTTATTTTGTTACATGCAACAATTAGTTTATATTGTGTTATATGCAACACTAACTTTAAAAGAAACAAATAATATTTTTAAAATAATATTTTTTAATATGATAGTAATCACCTAACTATTATAATGTAAGTTATATTTATATTTTATAAATTATGAAATTATTTATTTTACACACGTATATAAAATGATTTATTATGTGACTAGTTAATTTAAAAAGAACCATTTTGAATATAATGAAAATCATTTTCTAGAAAACTATTTTTATACACACAATTTTTTTAGTACAAAATAGTCAAAAAAATCTCATTGGGTGAAAGATTTAAATTAATCTTTTATATTATATATTCAATCCAGTTTATTTAAATTCATATTATGTGATTCTAGTTAAATATATATGTGTGAATCCTATTTTTTCCAAAAAATAGTATTTTCAAAAAAATAGATTTGTCACCTTTGGAGAACTTATATAAAAATAAATTTTTACAACATTTAGGAAATTTATTACAAAAAATAAAATTTAATTCTTAAATTTTTATATTAAAATTTAGATTGGGGTGTACTTTTGGATATTTTTTTGAAAGGATTCATTTTTATGAATAGTAAAAAATACTTAATTTTAATTTAAAACTGAATTTTCAGTTAATAAACTTATAAAGTTAAATTATAATTAAAATTTTTTTAATTTTTAAACTAGTTGAATAATACATCCCTTAATCTAATTTAAGTAATTTTTGTAAATTTGATATAGATTTTTGATATAAAATCATCATAATTATTTGACCATATTCTCTTTAAAAACATGTTTTCTCATCTTATTTGTGGGATTAAATTTAAATTAAACATATCCACTTAAATGAATGGCGTTTGGTGAAATGGAATAATTATTTATAATAAGAATAATTAATATTATATAATAATGTGACATTAAATTTTTACTAAAAGTAATAGTGAAGAAGTAAAAATTAACTACTATGGTTATGAAAAAAATGGGTTTACCAGGGTTTAAAAAATCATAAGGGTAAAAATGACTTATACATGTAACACGCTGAAGTTTTCAAAACATTATTATTTTTAATTAATTTAATCTTTTAAATATTATTTATCTTAGAAAACAATAAATATAGCTGGTAGTATATAAATTCAGCATGTTATTCTTGATTTGTATATAACATCAAGTCAAGTGTGTGCTACATGGAAGACATATATTTGCTTTTGGTACACAAAAAAATATGATTTTCTTAGGTTATAAAAAATTCAATGTTCCTCTGATAGCTTGCATTACATGAATGGTCGAGTTTTAAAAAAATATAATATTCTATTATTATTATTACTAAAATATTATTATAGTTACCACCTATATCTTGTAATTAATGTTACAAATAAGATTAAATAAATTATAAAAATATGGTTTGCCCATGAATATTAAATTTATTGTGAATGTAGCATAATATAAATTTCCATTACATCATTTTTTATGAATATTCCTCACTTTAAAAAATTACATACCTGATGTCCATAATAGTTTAGTGTCCTTGGAATCTTGGAACAGAAACATCTAACTTGGTGCAAGATCTTCAATGTTTTCCATAATGTTCTTCCCTTTTTGTGCATCTTGTTAAGGCCTTTATTCATTCCCTGGTTAAATGAAACTTGTAAAAGGGTGATCTCAGATACTCAGTATAGGTAAATAAAGGATATGTATAAACATATCACGAACATATGTGTATGTGATCATGAACATAACATTAGAAGATCATATCATGCATATTAAAGATCATAAACATGATTCATAGAATTAATCTTGGTAGTTCATAAGACATGAATAATAAGGATATCAAATAAAATTATTCATGGTCGAACAACATTTTCCTTAGACAAAGACTTGTTTCATACAAAAAAATATTTAAATTGATTTCCATATTTGTTAAGTCTTAATGCTATGTACATCATAGTGAATGGGTTCACTCCCCAAACCATCTTAGTAGTCAAGGTTAACTCACAATACCATCTTCTGGGACAAATTCATTTACTTAACCAGGTTCACTCCCCATTATGGCCCTATATTTCGGTACTGAGTCCACTCTTCTTTCTACACCTGTATAATTGAACCTAGTTAACTCCTCATTCCACCCATATCATTCAGAAATGAGTTCACTCCTCAATCCATCCCAGTCATATTGAACAAAATTTACTACATGTTCTATCCATTTTAATCTCATGATCTATAAATATTTACCAAATACATTGGTGGGATATGTAGTTACCATAATTCACATAATTAATTTTTAATTATTTTTTCAAAAAGATTATAAAACATTCATCTTATCATGACCCATAAAAAGAGATGGATTTCAAAACTATCATATCATAACCCACAAAATGAGATGGTTTTCATAAACATCATATCGTTACCCTTGAAATGATATGGATATGGTAAATATGTTATCATATTATAACATTTGTAAAAGAGACATTTTTTTAAATATTTCATCATAGAATAACCCATAGAGGATAAATGGGTTTCATTAAAAACATTTCATGGTAAAACACAGGGAATAAAAACATGTTTCATAAATAACATGAAATCCTAACCATAAACCGTTCTAATAAATAATGATAATGGATTACTTATATAATATCCCTAGTAAATCATAAATTATAGAAAAGGGTATCACATTATATTTAGAAGTATTTTTAATGATAACATAGGGAATTTATTAGGAAAGATAACCATTCATTATAAATCCCATTTAAAGACAAAAACAAATTTGAAAATACATTTCATTAAAACCAAATCGGAATATTATGAAGTTAATTTTAAACAACTTTTAAAAAATTTCATAAAAAATTTCCTTATTTATTTTATAAATTATTTTAAAATCATAAAACTTTTTCTAAAACTTTTTATTTTAAGGTAACCTTTAATCAATATGAATGGAACTTTGAAAATAATTTGAAACACTTACTGAACATAATTTTTTTTTTGAAAAACATTTCCTTTTAAAACCACTAAAACAATTATTTTGAGAATATTTTAAAAAACATTATCTTAAAAAATAGATCTTGTAAACTAGGAAAGGATGATAAAAGGAGATTATTATTATGATAGAAGATAAATTTTTACTAATCAAACATTTATTTTGCACCAAATCATGTTTAGAAAAATGCATCAATCAAAAAATAAAAATAAGACTACTTTTTAAATATTTGTTTTTTTAAAAAAGGTAATTTATTATTAAAAATGACTTTTATATATAGTAGGATAATAAATGAAAATTTGACAAACTTTTTTAGAGAATTTGGGGTTCAAAGAACTCTGATTGTCGGTTGAAGAGATAGATAAGGTCATATTTTCTTAAAGGCACCTTCTTAATTATCTTATGTACCAATGAGTAGATAAATGATTCCATTACTTGAATATATCATTAATAATTAGGGATAAAATAATATTCATGAATTTAATTGAGATATGGATAATAATTGTTTATCAATGTATGTATAATTGTAAATAATCCCAATAAAGTTTGAGATTGTAGTAGTACAGTCGTACCACATTGGTATATTTAAATCATAATCCTCATGAAAGAATTACATTACATAAAATTTTAAATATCATTAGAATAATTATATTTCTTATATAACATTTATAATAGTATTATATACCCCAAATAGTGGAATATTGGTGAATAACATGGCCAGTGTATTAAAGAATGAAATTTGAGACCAAATTACATTACCGATTTGGTAAGATTTTTTACCATAAATACCATCTAATAGAGATAATAAAATAAATATGAAAATATCCTTAAATTTTATAATAATAATAATAATATAATACATACATGAGATTTATATACACCAATAGAAGAATAAGTGGTCAATATATAATATATCTCCAAAAAATAAAAGTTAAATTATAAAACCCTAACCTTAAGTATTTAATTTCCTTGTACATGTTAAAAACTCATGTATAACAAATATAACATTTCTATAAATATACAAATGAACCATATTTTTATATGTCATACCATATATGGTTTTATTATTTCTTTATATTAACCATTTATTGAAAATTTGATGTTAAAGTTACATTTTGTTTAATAACCACTTTTTGTCACATATGTTTTTACTTGTTATTCTTGATCTTCTTCCATATATCATGATTTAAATGTTTTCAGAAAGTAAAACAAGTTTTTCATATCATATATATTCATTATATATTTATTTAAAATAATTTATAAATGATAGAAATATTAAATAGAATACATCATTCATAGAGATGGTAGGTCGTACGTACACATGAATGCTACTTCCATTTTATTATCTTATTTTTAATGAAATAAAAGTAAAAAATTTATATATTATATTTTTAATATAATTATTATATAATATATATCACATATTTTTATTAAATCCATCCTTATTATAATCCATGTAATGGATGAATGAATCTAATCTCTTTGAGGAGGCGATAGTCAACACATCAACAAATGAAGTTACAGTAATCCCTCAAAATGGAAAGAATGAAGGTTTGTATTATATAATAATTTCAGATGAAAAAATACATCATAAATATCATATAAAAATAGTCATATTATAATTATTTACAACCTTTATAAGTGGTAATTTAGAAAAGAATGATACCTGTTCATGTGGCGATAATCTGTTGTACGCACGAACAATGCTTAAGTGTCCGATTTGATTGATGTGTGTGTCGTTGTATGTAGTACCCACAAAATAAAAATATATAATTATATTTAGTATACTTAGATTATTATATAATCATGTAATAATAATACTAGAGTTCTATGGAGAAGGAATCAAAATAAAAATGCTTGTTGATGAACATTTCTTCTTCACTGGGTTAATCCTTTTGGTTTTCACCAAAAGGATTCCTTGGTTGGATTTATGCCCAAATTGAGGCTTCTATGTTATTATTAGGGATGTTGGGGACTTATTTTGGAAGGTTTTAGACAATCCAATGGGATTTAGAGATGTGAAAATGTGAGGGGCTGTGAGTATCCTTTTATAGTAGAGGTAGAGTGCCTTTCTTGTAAATATAAAAAAGATAAACACTATTGAGAGGTCTCCCTTGCATTATGTGACTCCATAAATTTTCTATTTTATATAAAAGGGAGTATATGGTATAGATATGTCCATAAAATGGGTTTTTAAATGTTTATAGGGTATCTGGACATGTATGTTATGGTTTAATGTCTAAGTAATCTCATTTTTACCTTAATCATTATAATTAATTTTTATTACATTCACTAAACATTTTGGTCAAATATTATGTTTAACATACTAGAAATAATAAATGATGATGATTACAAATATGGAATCAATTTTTCAAAAATTATGAACATACAACTGGTAGATATTAATCTAAACTTAATCCCATAGATGAGATGTAACAATAGTGTTTTAAAGTGAAAAGGTCAAAATATTGAAATATTTTTATAGAAAATTTCATTTTGAAAATGTTTAAAATGATCTATTTTTTTAAATATATGTAAAATTAATCTAAATATACTCTAAACCAATATAAAAGATAATTTAACAACAAATATAAATTATATGAACATGTAGTTTTCAATTTAAATTCAATGTTTTTCACTATTAATCAAAAAATGAAACTTCTCATAAAAATATCAAAAATTAACTGAAAGTCGATTTTGATATTAAAATTTAAAAAATGAAGTTTATTTTATCAAATAAAAATTATAAATGTGAAAATAATTAGATTGAAATTATAGTTGTCAGTAAAAGGTGGTAAATTCACATTTCTAGAAAAATACATAATTTTATTCATAAAATTATATTTATTCTCATCTTATGCCAATCAAATATATTAAAAAGTATAAAAATAGATTTAATATTTAATAAATAAATTATATTAAAAAAATCAAAATGTGTTATCCTTTATTTATTGATATAAAATGTGACTGTACAGAAAAATAGTTTTCCTGGAAAATTAATCTCTTTAAAATTAAAATAGGTATTAATTTAATTTATATATAATTTACAACCAAATAAATAATTTTATATTCATGTGTAAACCATATTATTATAATTTATTTTATCTTATTTTTATCTTTAATTACAAAAATCAAGTTGAAAACTATAATAATATTTTAATAATAATATTAATAGTATGTTGTAGTTTGGTAAAACTCACTCTTGTGTGTAATGAAAGATGTCAAAGGAACTCAACATTGTGTGTCAAAAAAGCCAAATATAGTGTACCTCAAGATAATATAAGTGTTTCATGTATTAAATGTTTGACATGGTGTTGTATGAAACACATAACAAAATTATTTCTTTCATATAACCATGTTATTTTAAGTATTGCATGAAATGCACATTATTAAATATATTAAATTAATTCAAAAAAATATTGAAAAATATATGGGGGAGTTACAATATACCACTATTTAAAATGAATCCCCCAAACTTGAATTGTTTTAGGTTCATTAATGGTTTAATACTTGGATGTTAATTTCAAAGAAGCCCACATTGTAAAAATGAATACTTAAATTTTATTTTATAAATTAATGATGGAAATATAACTGTTACCCAGAGTAACAAATAACTAGGTTTCGACATAGGTGATTATTTGGAAATAGAAGAAAATAATAATAAATTATAGAGAGTGATAAAGATCACTAATCACAAGAATGTTATAGTTCAATATAAATATATTAATCATAAAACCATAAACTAATGAGTCATGAAGAGGTCATTGATACTATAAAAAATGATGATAACAAGACAACTTTTTTTTCATGTACATTTTCATAAAATAGAATAATTTTCAATAAAATAAATAGTTACATGATTTCGTACCATAAGAACAATATCAGAATTTAGTTGTGGTTGTATCAAATTCTACATCATATCATACTCCAAGAATTGAAGGTGGGTTTGTTATACATGAAGAACTAATTGATCATATAATCCCTAAATTGAATAGTAATTCATTTTTTCATTCATAAAAAAATGTTAGATCATGTTTCCATTATGAATAAATCCACATATGGAGAGATGATATCTTAATCTATAAAATCTCACCAAATGTAAAACATAAAACATTGTATAAATGGTTGAACTTAAAACACTATTCTAAAGATTAATTTCCAAAAATTTGGAATTAAGGTCAATAAATTTTCCAAAGTAATTTCATCATTGAAACCTAATATGTCATAAAGTAGATCTTGGTTTTAAAATACCAAAAAATTGAACAACGTTATCATATATTCTCTTATAACACGGTAATAACCATAATTACTGAAAATGCCTTACAAAAACATGCATGCTTCTTTATTCCAAATATTAATGGATATATTCCTTCAATCCAAAAAAGGATAAACTCAATCCATGATAGGATACAACACATTTTCATAAAATCATTTATTATTTTTGAGTTCATTGATACTATCCAATATACATTATCCATATAAATAATCTCTTTATCCGAGATAAACATAATTTTCTCAGCATTTGAAACACATTACTGGATAACATCTTTGGAACACAATGTTACCTTTCCATTAAAACACCTATCTAAGTCATCATAACCATTTAATATATATTTTAAAATCCTTAGTGAATATATAATTCCTTACAAATATAAAAAAATTCTTGAATTCCAATTCATTTTCACTTCAACCATCCATTTTTATTCTTAAACCATTACTTATTCTTTATCATTGTATTCCTTAATATATCTTTCCTATAAGATGAAATATGAATAATTTTTAAGGGTATATCAACCATAATTTAATCATTATACTAACATTTAATGTAATCAATATTATTAACACATCATATACCTTTCACATATAATTCTTAGTTTCTTTATCTTTAACATTATACCCAATACATTTTCCACCTTCCCGATTCTCATTAGGATATTTAAACATACAAAATCATTTCTAAAATTCTCATACTTTCCACTTCTAAATCATTAAATGTTAAACCAGTTCCTTCTAGTTACCACTGTTGAAAAAGACATGAAATCATATTATGAGAAACACTAATCAAAGTCGAAAATCAGGCAATCATGATAAATTACTTATAGTATCCATAAATCATGAAAAATTTGGATTATTCATTAACACTTATATACCCATATCCTTAGAAATATAACTAGGGATATCACTATATTTTTCCAACCTAGATTTCAATGTTTGACTTAAAATTTCCATTGATACCATATATCGTGACCCTGTCCAAATATATGTGGATATTATAACATTTTTTATGAATATTCAACACATTACAAAAGTACTTACCTGAGGAATGTAATTGTTTATTTTCTTTAGAATCATGGAACAAATATTTCTAACATGGTGAAATATCTTCAATGATTCCCATAAAGATCTCCCACATAGTTCTTCTACTTAAGATCTTTCTTCATATTATGGGGAAAGGAAAATTTATAGAGGCTGATCATAGATGCTTATTATGGGAAAATAAAGGAGATATGTACGCATAACATGAATATAAGGGTATGCGATCATGACAATAATATTAGAAGATCACATCCTACATTTCAATGATCATAAAGGTGAATCATAGGATTAAGATTTAAAGTTCCTAAGGCATGTATCATAAGGATGTCAAAGAATGTAATTTGTGAGATCATAACATTGACATAAGATATAGACTTCTGAAATACACATAAACCTATAAAATGATTTCTATAGAAGTCATAGAATAATTAAAAGGCCATATTAGTGAATGGGTTTACTCCCCAAACCATCTTATTAGTCAAGTATCACTCCCAATACCATCTTAGAGGAAAAATACCTTTACAAAAATGGGTTCATTCCATGTTATGGACATGTATTACTAAACTGAGTTAACTCCTCATTCCAACCCTATATTATTAAACTGAGTTCACTCCTTATTCCAGACTTGTCATACTAAAATGAGTTCACTCCCCATTCCAGGAATATAATATTTAATCAAGTGCAATCTATATTCTAGCCATGTCTATCTCATCATATACACGTCATTATCCAATGCATTGGAGGGAGATATAGGTATCACCCATTACATAATGAATTTATACATATTTGTTCCACAAGATAATAAAACATTCATTATATCATGATCCATAATATGAGATGGGTTTCATAAACATCACATCATATCCCATTAAATGAGATGAGTATCATAAACATCGTATAATGACCTATGATATGAGATAGGTATCATAAAAATTTTATCATGATATAAAAAGTGTAAAAGAGACATCTTTCATAATCCATTGATCATAGAATAACCTATATAAGAGAAAAAGGTTTCATTAAAGTGTTATCATGGTGTAACTTGTGTAAGTGAAATGAGTTTCATAATAAAAATTGACAAATTAAACAAAATCCAGTCATATAAATATGATAATGGATTATTTTGATCATATAACCATAAAATTATAAACTAAATAAAAGGATATAATCTTATATGGAGAAGGATTTTGAATGATCACTTTTAGAATTTATTAAGGAAAATAACCATTCATTATAAATAATTTTTTCGAGACCTAAAGCATTTTCAAAATCGTTTTCGTTGATACAAATTTTAAAGAAAAAAATTCATTTAATATTTATAAACAATTTTAAAAAATTCTTAAGGAAAATATCATTTTCACTTTAAAAAATTATTTTAATATCAAAAATAATTTTAATATTATTTTTGTTTTAAAATATCCTTTAAAACATATGAAAGAGTCTTTGATAATCATTTGAAATACATTTTCAATATAAATTATTTTTATATTCCTTTTCATTTGAAAAACTCTTTCAAAATAATGAATTTCTATAAAATTTGGTAAATAGTTTTCTTAAAACATTGATCTTGAAAAAAAGTAAATTATGATTTATGTAAATAATGGTTATGAAATGGGAGAAATATATACATGCTAAACATTCCTTTTACACATTAACAAGTTTACAAAACTTCATTGATCAGAAAATTAAAAGAATACTACTTTTGAAAAACCATTTTTCAAAATAGTTAAAAATTGTAAAAATAACTTAAAAAAGATCATAAGAGAATATTCGGAAAATTTTTAAATAGTTTTAGATGACATGGTTTTTAAAGAACACATATTTCAGACCGAATAGAGAGTTCATGTTGGATTTTCTTAAAAACATATTCTTAATTTTGTTAAATAAAAAACATTTGCAGAAATGGTACCATTACATAAGTGTAATGTGAATATAAATAGTATAAGAAAATACTTGGGATTCTTTAAGATATGGATCATAATATTTCATCAATAGAATCATGATAATAAAAATCCCTGATAAAGAAGGATATTTTAGCATTAAAATATTACCACTTCAGTAACAATGAATTATAATCCACTTGAGAGAATAACATTAAATGAAACAGAAAATATCATTATAATAAAGGTATACAAGATATAACATATAAAATGGTTTTATATTGAACTCATAGATGAATATTGGTTCATAACCTGACATGTGTCTCAAAAAAAGAAAATTGAGGAAAATTTACATTTTCAATTTGGTAACATTTTGAACCATAAATATCATGAAAGAGAGATAATAAAATGGATCTGTAAATACCCATAAATTTAGGTATAATATTCAAATAATTAAATCATGGGTAGTATATACCTCACAAAAAATAGTAATTATTGAATATAGCATATATCTCAAAAAAATAAAAATGAGACAAGAAAACCCTTACCTTACATCTTGAAATTATTTGTACATGTTCAAATATAATGTATTATAAATATAATTGTATAATAAATATACAAATAAAACATATTCCAGTATATCATTCCATATATGTTTTGATTATTAATCTATATTGAATTTTTAAGAACAATTTAATGTTAAAGTTACATTTCGAGGAATAACTGCATTGTTTTTTGTATATGTTTCCACTATTTTTTTCTCCTATAACATAGATAGTTTATTATTTATTTAAACAATGTAAAATATAATATACATATCATATATATTAATTATATAATTACATATAATAATCAATAAAATATATAAATTTTAAATGAAATATACCGTTCAAGGAGAGGTAGGCTATATGTACGCATGAACGTTGCATCTATTTTCTTGAAATATTTGTAATGAAAGAAAAGTAAATGAAATATATATTATCTTTATAGTATAATAATTATTTGATATATATAACATATTTTTATTAAACCCATCATTAATACATTCCATGAATTTCTTAAATGGGTCACATCGCTTTGAGGATGCAGTAGGCCACAAAACCATAAAAAAGTTATCTTATTTCCCAAAAATGGAAGGCATGGTGGTATGTGTAATATAAAAATTCAATAAGAATAATAAAATAATAAAACTCATAGATTTAATATGAAACCCATCATTCCATCATTATTCCCAACCATTGTAGGTGGTAATGGAAGAATTAAGTTGTTGGTTTGTGATGCAGTAGTCCACTGTACGCATGAATAATGATTGTATATCCCATTTGATGGAAGTTTGTTTGAGTGTAGGTCATACACTTACCATAAAAATATATCAGTATATTTCAGATAATTAGGTTATTATAAAATAATTTAATAATAATAATTTATTTTTTTTGCAGAAGGAAACCAAATAAATATACATGTTGATGAATGTTACCTTTTTTTTGGGTAACTCATTTTAGCTTCAACGAAATGCTTTATTTGGTTGGATTTATGACCAAAGTGAGGCTTATAAGTTGATATTAGTGATGTTTTGATCTCATTTTTAATGGTTTTGGATGATTAAAAGATATTGAGTGGTGTGAATATGTTATGGGGGGTGAGTGCCTTTTTATAGTGTAGGAGGAGTGACATTCTATTAAATATATGATGGTATAAACTATTGAGAGGTCTCCGTCAAATAATGTGTCAAAAAAAAATTCCCATTATAGAAAAGAGAGAGGATATTAGTGTAATATGTCTATAAAATGTCTTTTGAACACATTTCTAGAGTATTTTTCCCCTTAACATAATGTTTAACCACTATGTGAAGTTGTTTTTAACTTAATAACTATAAATAATTTTAATTAATTTCACTAATATAAATGGTCAAAAGCTATGTTGCCCAGAAAAAACATTATAGATTATGATGATAATAAATATGAAATAAATTTATATAAATTATAAACATAGAATAGGAAGAAAATATTTTAAAAATAATCCCAGGGATACGATTGACCAATATGGTTTTGATGTGACCAGTTCAAAAATTTGAAATTATTTTATATAAAATTGTATTATTAAATCGATTAAAATGAAATAAATTCGTTAAATAGATGTAAAATTTATCTATTTATATTTTAAAACTAATATAAAATATAATTTAATTATATAAATTAATTAGATGAAAATTCAGTTTTGAATAAAATTTAAGTGCTCTTCCCCATTCATCCAAATATTAAACATCTCAGAAAAGACCATAAATTTATTGAAAGTATATTTTTATATTATAATTTAAAAAATATTTTTTTTTGAAATAAAAATTTTAATGGTTTCATAATTTAAAATTAAAATATTCTCTCCATTAGAAGTTTATTAAATTATCTTTTAGAAAAATAAATATTTTTATTCATAAAGTTGGATTTATACTTACAGTATTCCAATAAAATATATTAGATAAGTTTCAAAATAATTTAATAAATATATAATATATATGTTTTATTAAAAAATTTCAATCAAAAGTGGACTGTTTAATTTATTAGGATAAAATGTGTTCGACATTGAAAAATATTTTCCTAGAAAATGAATCACTTTATTTTAAAATAGTTTAGAATTACATTTCTATATAATTTGTAGCCAAATGATTAATTTTATATTTGTGTGTGAAAACCCTATTTAAATAATTTTGTTAATATTATTCATAAATTCCATTCAGATGGATGGGCGATAACTGTAATAATATTTTAATAATATTATTAATAGTATACTATAGTTCGGGAAAACGATGTCTTGCTTGTAGTAAAAGAATTCGAAGGAAATCAGAATTTTGTGTTACACAATCCAAATATACTATACCAAAATTAAATATAAGTGTTGTGGGTAGTGAAATCTTAACATGGTGTTGAATATAACATAAACCAAAAATAGTGCTTGCATATAACTCAATCAATATTTATTGTCTCATGAAATGTAGAATATGAAAATGATTAAATTAATTTCAAAAAATATTTCACAAAATATCAGGGTGTTATAAAATGAGTCTTTTAGGTATCAATTAATTACAAATTTAACTATGAACTGTATCAAAACAAATTAAATCATTTTTTATGAAAACCAATTTTCTTTCTACAAACACATTTTGTCTCGATAAATTAAACAATCCAAATTTGATAAATGTTTTTAATAAAATATTTAATATATATTGAATCAATTTTTTTTACACATGTCTTTTAGATTTTTCCAGAATAAGATAAGAATAATTTTATTTTATGAATAAAATGGTGCATTTTTTAAAAGGAAATTTTACCACCATTTAATGGTACATGAATTTTAAATATAAATTTTGAAACTTTTAAAAAATTTATTTGAAAAAATGAACTTCATTTTTGAAATAGTAATTACACAATTTACATTGGGTTATGTTTTTAGTAATTTTCTAAGTTGTTTCATTATTAGATTAGTAGTGAAAAACACTGATTTTTTATTGAAAATACTATAACATCTAAATTATTTATATTGTTAAATTATATTTTAAATCAGTTTTAATGTATAATTAGTAAAATTATAAAAAAATCCAATTTATGTGATTGTAATAAATTTCAAATTATAAATGGATATAAAAATATTCAATCTATTGGACTTTTTACTATAAAAACATGTTTTCCCATCACGTCTATAAGTTTAATTTTATATTAATTTATTCCACCTCAATGATTTGTCTGTGGTAAAATGGATTAAAAATTTGGAAAAAATATAATTTTTAATATCTAGTAAGTTTATCATATTTTTAAAAAAAATATTATTGAAAGCAATAAAAATTAATTAGAAACTATTAAGATAAAAACAAGTTTACAATGTTGTTAAACGTTAATGTAATGGGAAAAATAACCTATAAACATGTACAAAATCTATTGTATGGAAATAAATTGAAAATAACTTCCCTTTTCTATAAAATGGACCAATATTGGAGGCGCATGATTTAAGTGACACCTCTCAATAAGGTTTACCTTTTTATATTTCCAAGAATTCCACTCCTCCTCCAATATAAAATGGCACTCACCACCAACATATTAAAACCTTTCCATCCCATTAGATCATCCAAAACCTACAAAAATAATATCCCAAATTCCATCCTCTCATACTAGAATCCTTACTTTGGCATGAGAGAAAACCAAGTTAGTCCTTTGGTGCAACCCAAATGTAATTACTGAAAGAAGATGTTGTATCCTTAAAAAAGAACATTTGGTTTTTATACTACCCCAAAATTATTATTATTTCATTATTTTATAATAAAATCTATATATTAAATTTATATATATGTTGTTATGTAATGTTTTGACCAAAATACACACACACTTCCATCAAGTGGGATACACAATCATCGTTTGTGTATACGGAGGACTACCGCCTCACGAACCAATGCCATTAATTATTCCATTACCAACATTCAATGTTAGGATTAATGATGTGAATAATATTTTATATGATATATTTATATTATTTATTTGATGTATTTTTTCTTTTGGAATTATTATATTGTACACACCTTCATTCTTTCCATTTTGTGGGAATACGATAACTTCGTTTGTGTGTGATTAAACTTCAACAACCTCAAAGTGATGTGATTTCTTCACACATTATGTGGAATTTATTAAGGATGGGATTAGTAAATTTATATGATATATATGACAAGAAAATGAAAACTTCTTTCATGCATATGTATGACCTACCATCTCCATGAATGGTGTATTCCAATTTCATATTTCCATATTTTATAGATTATTATAAATAAATATATAAATAAAATATTTTATATTTATATCATGGTTTATATTATTAAAATAAGGATATCATGATCTTAGTAAGTGGAAAAAGAATAACAAGGAAAAATATATAATGAAAAAAAGTGATTATTTATCAAAACATAACATTAAAATTAAATTATTAGTAAAATGGTAATATAATTTCCAAATAAAATAATATATGGAATTATATAAAATAATATGTTTCTATGTTAGTATTATAAAAATATAATATTTATTATTCAATATTTTTGGATTTTTACAAAAAAAAAATCAAGACATATTTTATGGGTTTTCTCATCGCACTTTTATTTTTATGACATATATGCCATATTCTATAATTATTCATGTTGTTTTTGTATATAATTCACTAGGAAATTTTATATAATGAATTTAATTCACATAATGATATTTAAAATTTCAATTGTTTTAATTCTTTTTGTGATTTCATGATTCTAAAGCAGTATGTGGATTTGTAGTCTAACTTATATTTCAACGAGTCTTATGCCATATTTTCCACTCGTTTCTTTTGAGTTGTATATATAATTCCCATGAATGTGTTATATGATTATTTTAATCAATTTTATGGGTATTTATGTTTCCACTTTATAATCTAAAGTTCATGGGATTTTACAGTTCAAATGTTACTGAATGGATAAAGTAATTTAGACTCAATTCTCCTTTGAGAAACTTATTTTGTTATTCACCTATATTATTTTATAGTTTTTATATTATTACCTATGACAAAATATATCATGGAAGTAGATATTTTATTTATATTATAAGCTTCATTTATTGTTATAATTTATTCATTACTTTGATTCAACCTTTCCAATGTGGTAAGAGTTTATTTCTATAATCTCATTTTCAATCGGGATTTTTTATGATTATGCATCCATTGAAGAAATATTATGATCCATATATCAATAATCCTAATGAATTTTATTCTTATAATTTTATACAAAATAATATCCATTTATTGATATAATTTTTATACTCTTTGGTACCTAATATAATAAATACAATGTTTTTATGAAATTCTGACTTCATGTCTCCCTTTGGTTAGAAATCTATTTTCTTCTAAAACCATGTTTTCTAAAATTGTTTCCAAAAATTGTTTTTAAATGGAATTTAAATATTAATTTCAATGAAAATTTATTTTCAAATAATATTTTATAAATTTTCAATGATATTTTTAATGAAATTTGTTTTCAAAAAATATTTATGTTCAAGATGTGTTTCAAATTATTTTCAGAGATTAATTTATAATTTTTCAATGAAAAATGTTTTCAAAAATGTTTTATGTTGAAAACCTGTTTTAAATTATCTTAAAATTATTCATTATCAGTTTATAAAAAAATGGATTTTTAAAAAATTTAATATTTTAAAAAAGTTCATTTCAAAGAAGGATTATTTTTCTTAAGAAATGTTTCATGTGATATTTTAAAATCCCTCTACATATAAAATGAAATATTTAAATATGATTTATAATTTAATAGGGATATGACCCAAGGACACCATTCATATATTATATTTTAATAGTTCAATTTTACAGTGACCTTTTTTTTATGAAACACGTTTCTCATCCACTGGTTATACAATAAAAAATCTTTTAATACCCACTTCCTTTCACAGGTTATTCAATGATAAAATGACAATGAAACACATTTCTTTTAAATAGTTTATAATATGATGAAATGTTTAAGATACCCATTTCATTTTAAGGTTTATGATATTATGGTTATGAAACCCATCTCTTTTTTATGGGTTATGATATTATAAATATTTTATTATCTTATATAACATATATTTATGATTATATTATGTAATGGGTGGAATATATATCCCTCTAATTCATTGGGTAAGTATTTATATCTCATGAGATATACTTATATGGAATGATAAGTGAACTTGGTTCAACAATAAAGGTCTATAATTTGGAGTGAACTCAGTTTTGTAATAAAGTGCTAGAATTAGGAGTGAAATTGGTTTTTTGATACATTCCTGGAATGACGAGTGAACTCAGTTCAATAATATTGGGCTAGAATAACGAGTGAACCCAGTTCATTAAATTACTTTTTAAACTAATATGGTTTGGGTAGTGAACTCATTCCACCAAGATAGACTTGTTATTATTCCTTGACTACTATGGAAATCATCTTATATGTTTATGTGTCTACCATAATCCCATGTCCTATGATTATGTTATGATTTCAGTGATTATTCTCTTTAGTACCTAATGATTCATGTATTATGAACTACCAATCATTTATCAATGATTTTTGTTTTGGTTCTTTGATATGCAGGGTATTATTTTTCAATGTTATTCTCATGAAATCATTCCATTATTCTTATGTTATGCTTATGTATCTCCTTTATTTTTACCCTTACTGAGCATCTAATCTCACACTTTCTTATGTTTACTTTACCCAAGTTATAAAGAAATATTTTAAGTAGGATAACTAAAGGGGAAGATCTTTAGGATTGATGTTGATGATATTCCACCAAATTAGAATAATGGTTTCCATGATTACAAAGACACTAAACTATTATAGTCCTTGGGAATGTATTTTTGTAGTTTTATGAGTATTTATATAAAATGGATTAATATCCATGTATATTAATACAAATTCTCTATAATTGTTATCATAGAGATGTTTTGACAATGATTGGAAACTAAAATGAGAAATATTTAGTGAGTTTCCTAGGGATATTTCTAGGGACATGTTTAGGGATGCGAGTAAGGATAAGCCTAAGGATTAATAGATTTAAATTAATGTTTCATGAAAAAGGCATCATATATTTAATTTTTATTATTATGTGGTTTTATGCTATGATAAGTGTTTCTCACACTATATTTTATCTTCTTAGTCAATAGAAGGAACTAGTAAGATCATAGTTAAAATTGAATGTTTAAGATTTGGAACGTATTGGCATTATTCAAATCGATGTCTTATATGGAAATATAATGAAAAGATTCAGGAAGTTAGCACAAGTATTGGTTATACTACTGAAGATAAATAGAACACAAATGATTTTTTAAAGCTATGGGATTTTATAACTATATTTTTTACATTAAACATAAGAAGAATGATTAAAATTAGGTCAAGAGACCTAAAGTAATTATTCATATTTCATATTCAAGGAAATGGGTATTATGGAATAAAAAGATTAATCATATGTAATGTTTTAATAATAAATATGTATGATTGAATTGTATATGTATTTTTATTCAAGAATTATGTTATATAAATCGGGAAGTATATTTTTTCCATTAAGGATTTGAAAAAATATAATGAATGGTGTTGATGAACTAGAAAATGGATTTAAGGTAAAGGTGATATTTTGATTAAGGTAATGTAACCATTAATGTGTTCCTAATTTTGAGAAAATGTTTCTTAGCTTAGATAAATTGATTATTTATATGGATAATGTAAATTTGATATTACTGTTTACCATGGAACCAATTATTAATTATTTTACAAAGTGGTTTTTTTATCATGAATGAGTTTATAACTTATCGGATTTAAGAAATATATCAAATAATATTTAGAATAAGGAATCATTGATTTTTCCCAATATGATTCATGGTTATTCATGTTTTTATCATGAGATTATATGGTGGATGTGACAAATGTTTTTTGTATTAAAATAAAGAGATGCATTATGATATATGGGGGGTTAATGTTAATATGATTTTCTGAACATTTAGTGACCTTATTTATAAAGTTATATACTTTTATCTTTAATAATGGTTATAAGGTTTTACAATTATGGAATGGTTTATAACAAACATCGGATGAGGTTTTAGAGGATTAATTATTATCATTCCATATAAAGATTTATTCATATTGGATAACTTATTCTAAGCAATTTGTTGATATATTTTATGGATATCATGACATTATAATGCTTTGGGAATGAAAAATTATCCTTAATTTCATAGAATAATAAATGGTGTGGAAACTGATCAAGGAACTATTAACAGGTGATATTGTGCTTATGAAAAGGAATGGAATCAATTAAGTATATCTCATTGTGAAAAATCTGAAAAATTAGGAAAATTTGTATTTAAATAAAATGTTGACTCTTTTTCATCATTTTTAGGATATTAATGTCATTTTTCACTACCATTTGGTTTATAGATTTGTGATCATTAACACTCCACGGAACATGTTCTCCACCACTCTCCATTATTAATTGATAACTATATTTCCCTTCAAAGTCCATGTTTTCACTTTCACTGTATGTTCTCATATGTGAAAACCTAGTTATGAGTTACTCTGGGAAATCATTATATTTCCAACATTCCCTTTTTCAAAGGATAATTTAGTATTCAATTTTATGTTGTGGGTTTCTATAGAAAGAACATTCAAGTATTAAACCTTTTATAACACAAATGAATTTTGACGATTAAACTAAATTTCATCCAGGTATAATGTTACACCCCTCTACTTTTTGAAATATTCTTTTTAACTTAATTTAATCTAATAAATATTCTTAATTTCACATAGCACTGAATATATTTTGTCTTATATCGGAGCACTAAGCTACTATTTTATTTTATAGAACACCATGTTGATATTACACTGCCTCGAAAACAAACATTAGTATGAGGTACCCAAAAAACTATGTTTGGATTTTGTTACCCAAAATGTCGACTTCCATTGATAGATTGTGTTACACACAAGGATGAGTTTTACTGAAATAAAATATATTATTACCACTATTACTAAAATATTATTTTAGTTTCCACCTAGATATTGGAATGTAAGCATCAAATATAATTAACTAAATTGTGAAAATATGTTTTATACCTATATATTTAATGAATCCTTTGGTTTTTAGTCAGTCTAAAATGAATGTAAGAACTATTTGAAAATAAATATATTTCTTTTTAAGAAAACAATTTTTCAATGTACAAAAATATTTTATCTCAACAAATTATAAAACACTCTTTTATAATTTTATTAACCATATTTATATATAATATATTCAATCAAACATTTTTACACTCATCAAATAGATTTTATAGACATTAGATAAGAATAATTCCAATTTTAGAAATAAAAAGATATATTTTTCTAAAAGGTAATATTATTTACTTTTAATGGAGTTCCTATTTAAATATTTTTTTAAAACCTTTATAGTTTTTATGTTAAAAAATAAAATCCATTTTTCAAATTGGAATATGAAATTTACTTTGGGTTGTTTTTTGGTATTTATTGGAGAATATTCATTTTTTGATGATAGAGAAAAATACTGAATTTTAATTGAGAAATGATTTTTCCTCTAATTTATTTATATAGTTATATATTTTTTAAATTGGTTTTCAATTATAATGAGTAAAATTTTTTAATAATAAATTCCATTTTGGTAATTGACATCAATTTCACATGTAAATTGGATATAAATACATTTCATGATTTTGAACATTTTTACTTTAAAAATATGATTTCCCATCAATTCTCTAAGATTTATTTCATTCTCATATATGATTGGAATTTGGAAAAATTGAATAAATATTTGGAATAATATTAATTTATAATTACTATTAATTTTATATTGGTTTTTGAAAAAAAAATAGTGAATGTAATTAAATTTAATTACAACAATTAAGGTTAAAATGAGTCTATTTAGTGGTTAATATTTACCATAAGGGGAAAAGTAACTAAGAAACATGTCCAAAAAACATTATGTGGAAACATGTATGCCATATAATCCATTTTCTATAAAATATAATATTATTTTAGTAACTATATGTAAGTTATATCTCTCAATAGTGTTTACCTTTTTATATTTATAAGAATGCCACTCCGCTTAAAAAGGGATCTCACCCCACCCCCTCAATTATTTGCAACTCTAAATCCCACTAGCTCAAACAAAACCTAAAAGAATAATCTCTCACCTTCCATTATCTAATACTATAATACTATATTTTGTAATAAATCAAACCATGTTAGTCCTTTGGTGAAAACCAAAAGGAATTACCCAAATAAGATGTAACATCCTTCAATAATCACTTTTGTTTTATTTCATTCCACACCCCAAAATTATTATTATTAAATTGTTACATAATAATATCATTATACTCAATATATGTATATTTTTATATTTTATGGGACATACCTACACCTATCCACAATTCCATAAAATAGTAGAAAGAATCATCGTTTTTGTGTTCATCAAACTACCATCTCGCAAACTGATGTCATATGTTCTTCCATTAAATCCTTTAAATACAGGTAATAATGATTTATAAACTATTTTATATGACATATATGATATTTATAATGTATTTATTATTATATAATTATTATATAACACATATATTTATTCTTTCCATTTGTAGAAATACGATAAATTTATTTGTGGATGAGTGGACTACAACCTCATCAAAGTGTTGTGATTCATTCAAAATATATGTGGAATGTATTAAGGATGGTTTTATTAAATTTATGTGACTTATATGACATAATAAATTTTCAGTAATGTTAATATATAAACACTTTTGATGCTCCTTTTGTCATAGAATCTAAAGATTGGAAAAGGGGAATATCTGAGCTCAAAGTGATTCAACCTTTGGGCAAATATCAAAAATCGACAAAGGAAGGAATAAGAAGAATGTTGCACAAGGGTCACGCAAGTTCTACAATGGTCGTGAAAGTACACTTGCTCGCCGCAATGGTCACTCAAGTACACTTGCATGCCCTAAGTGATAACCGCCCGGGGTCTTCCCCAGCCTATAAATAGACCATGTGGGCCCCCCATTTGGAGAGGAAATTTTTTCCAGAATCCAGATTTAAGCTCCCTGTGCCCTAGTATATTCTCAATGTTTCCGAAACACTTCTATGGTAATTTCGTACCTAGAATGGAAGATCTAAAGAGGGAGAGTAAGGCCTAAGTATTGAAACTCATCACCACTTGCGCGCCTGAGTGGCCAGCCCTTAAAGGGAAATGGCCACACTTGTACGCCGCCTAACTCCTTTAATAGAACTTGCGCGCCACTATTCTGGAAGAACCTAAAGATGAATCTAAAGTCTTTAACCAAGAGTCTCTCAAGTATTACCCTTTTGGTTAATCGTCGTTCAAGTACCCATGTGCCACATAGGTATACCTGCGCGACCAAGACTTCCGCGCCCACACAGTACCTGCGCGCCTACCAGGACTTGCGCGCCCCTGCCTTTTTGGGTGCCCTTCTTGCCCATTTCACCCCTCTTAAGCCATTCCACCTCTCCTATTCAAGATTCATTCTTCAAGACACTCTTCAAATCCATTTATGGCATGATTTCTTGATTTTACTTCCTTATATGAAAGGAACTCTGTGGAATATCTCTCAAAACCAAGTGATTTACACATTGTTATGTCACTAAATATTAAGATTTCATTCATTCAACCTCATCTTTTTAGATGAGAGAACCCCTTAACATGTTCCTCATTTTCAAGAATAAGCCCCAGTTATAATTCTCAAATCTAGGCATCCTCCTTATGAGTAATCCCCAAGTCCTCATTAACATGGGCCTCCTTCTCAGGAATAATCCCCAATCATTATTCTCAAATCGGGGCATCCTCCTTAAGAGTAAACCCCAAGTCCCTTAATTTTTCAAGTCTCTTAACCTGGGCCTCCTTTTTAAGAGTAATCCCCAGTCTTAATTTCTCTTAACCAGTCCTAATTTACCTTTGATCTGGGAATCCTTATCAGGAGTAAAATCCAATCATAAGTCCTCTCCTAATTTGGTCCTCCTTTTCAAGAGTAAGCCCCAAGTTATAGTATTCAAATCTCCATGAAGTAAATATACCTTTATGGACCCTGTTCCTGGATTTCTTCCCTGACGTAAATCATAATCTTCGTTTATCTGGGTAGTCATACATACATAAGTCCCACATTATTTCTTATGATTACATCTTTCATGGAAAAATTTTCTGATTTTTACGAATACCTCTTGTTTCTCACACCGAGCATGACTCATGTGAGATTAGAGTGTAAAAGTAATTATGACATCTTTCTTTGATCCATAAATCGTAAACATCATACTCCCTTACTCAAACTACGTGGGTTATGGTTCCTTTTATAAACAAAGGATACGTAGGTAGCCCATCTGCGGGTTCGATCCCAACTCTAAAATAATACATGTCCTTCTGAAAGAAAATAAACTTCAAGTGCCCCACTAAGTGGCTTTAAAACCAGCATGGTCATTATAATGACTAAGAGACTTCTATATAAAT
Organism: Viscum album; assembly: GCA_963277665.1. Classification (NCBI taxonomy): domain Eukaryota; kingdom Viridiplantae; phylum Streptophyta; class Magnoliopsida; order Santalales; family Viscaceae; genus Viscum; species Viscum album. Next base: position 1,701,257,518 of record OY728143.1, on the reverse strand, counting down.
GTGTTGAAGGATACCATTGATTAAGAATATCTAAAAAATATAAATGATTCTATATCAATGAATAACCTCGAATAAATATAAAAGATTCTCTTAATTTCTTATATATCAATCATTGATTGTCAGATCTAAAGGAAACCCCATTTTATAATTGGTAATGTAATAAGGATTCACGAACATAACATAAATCTATAAAGGGAGTCCCGGAGTAGACAATATTTCTCCTAAAAAGGTGTGATGAGTCCGACCTCCCATCCTCTCGACCAATGCAAATTCCTAAGCCTCATCATTCCAAAAAATAATGAGCGCCTACCTTTGGAAAGTAGGTTCAAATAGATGTCGAATCATTTAATGTTTCCGGTTCTACGAACAAACCCGTTAGAAATCGATTGGAATGTTTGAACCATAAATCAAGGAGTTCATCCACAAATTCCAAGGGAAACAAAAAATGGTGAACCCGATGTGAAACCTTAACCATGTTAAAATGATGTTTTACCTATTTGTTAGGCCCCAATTTGAAACTCAATGTGAGGGCCAAGGAAAAAAATCATTGACATAAGTGCTCATCCAAAAGATGTAGTGGCTTAAATTATCTTGATTACATCTGTTATATCAAACATGCATGCTTTTTCAAGATCCTCTGCATTTCCAGAATGGCTGCTCTCAAGTTCACACCTGTGAATACTGTTGTTGCAAATTCCACTGCTGCTACTCCTACTGGATCGTCATCCACTCTAAGGATGACATCACCTACTTAGCGTCTTGAACCCTGGGTATCAAATGGGCTGGTTAAGGAGTACCGTCAACATGGTACCATCCCAACTCCGGAGGCTGCCCGAAAAGCCCACCAAGTGAACAACTCACACTGGTCGTCCGGACAATGACGACCAGTGATCAAGAAGCAGACGGTGTTAACAACCGTATCCAACGGTTTCGGTTTGTTATCCCCTGAACGCAATCACCATTCACTCCCTTATTCTGGGGAGGTGAATGAGCAGGTCCCTCAGGGCCTTAATTCAAGAATAAAGAAGTCCTTCTCAAGGGCTCCCACTAAAAATCACCGCCAGACTCGTGCGGCAGTGCACCCTCAACATGATGAGGGTACCGACTCCAGGCTTTTGGCTCAGGTTCCTCGAACCCGAACAGGCAAGACGAATCGCCATAGGTGAAATCTGATTAATAGTGAGAATGTTCTCATCTCTTCTATCTCCGGAGAAGTCCACCAACCTAACTTGGTGGAAAGAAATGAGCGGGCACACACACATTCCCATTTTAATCCCGCTGTCCAGAAGACTCGTCTGGCAGCAGCACACTAATCCCGTCAGGCAATTCTTGCAGAGTATTATAGAAAGGAACATACACCTGTTTAAACATCGTCAGTTAGTTAGAAGGCTCGTCTGACTACATAGGATAGATCTCGTCGACCACGTTCGGCGAAGTGAAATCAGCAGGCACATACACCTGTTAGTATTGATCAAGCCTACCAACAGTCTTGCTTGGTAGCATTCGAAGAAGTCAGTCGGAAAGCTACGACGACAAATAGAAGGCAAACTCAACTCTCTGCCCCTACACTTGAGTACTTTCAGGATTAACTGATAGGAAAAGGAGTACAGGAGCAGGCACACACACCTACTCCAAGAATGGAATGTATGTATATCCCCATTCCGGTAGCTGAAGTCATCAAGCATATTCTATCAATGGTGAAAGAGTAGAAGCAAATTCCTTCTCATATCTTGGATGCCTATCAGGATATTATAACAGCTTTAGCAGCATCTTAGGGGAAGACACATAAATTTATCCCTACCAGTGGAGTGACACATCAACAGTTCACTCCAGAACAGACAAACACATCTGTTCCAGTCGAAGAGGGTTGTGAGGAATACTCCCCCATATCATACGGATAACCAAGTCAGACACATACACCTGATTTGGGTGGAGATCGTCAGCCTAACCTGGCCATCATTCCTGATCAGGCACATACACCTGCTCAGAGCATCCACATTCATCAACAAGTGGTTTCCAAAGTGAGTAAGAAGGCATCTATGAAAAAGACCTGCCCAACATAGACAAGAGATCAAGAGACAATCTGTAACAAGACCTTGATCGATGTTGGAGTTCTTGAAGCCCTCAGAAAATTATCTGTTGGAAACCGAGATTCTACTCCCTCATTTCCCAATAGTGGGAACATTAATTCCAAAGGTCTGCAACAGACACTTCCTCATGAAGGCTTGCTTCATGACAATTTGGTTGATTTCGAAGTTTCATCGTCAGATGAGAGCCACAGGAACCCTCTGTGTGGTCAAAAGACCAAGGAGCAAGAGATCTCATCTTTTGTTATAACCCATTATGGTGATCCTCCCCATGATGATGAATTTCGCTGCGAAAGTCCTCTCCACATTAGTGATGCACATTGCCCAGAAAATGCTCTAGTGGGAAATGTAGTGCCGAGAAAGCCATCTTATCTTCAGGCACTTGCAAATGCAAAACCAGTCATGTCTGATGCTGCATCGCTAGCAGGTGAAATACTTTCTCAATTGGAAGATAGCCCAGGGTGAAGGTCATTCTCCGAACCACCCCTAAGTCATGCATCTTTTAGTTTAATAATTTATTTCTCTACCAATCCTGTTAAATCCAATGAAGCAACAAAGAAGCACCAGCTCTGGTCAAAAAAGGTAGAATAATCTTCATCAAATGATAAAGCGGAAATGATGAACATGAGAAAACAACTGAAGAATGGTGAAGTTCCAGTCATGTTTTGGCCTCTGGCTAACTCTCAGTATGACATTCCAGAAATGTTGACGGAAGATGGAATTCATGATACTCATCTCAACATATATAAAACTCTTTGTTAGTTGAAAAAGAATGTATTATCTTATGATGAATATAAAAATAATGTTAATATAATAGAAGGGTTACAATGCCAAATTGACTTGGAATCTCTATCAGTATCTCGATATCTGAAGGCTGAAAATCAGAAGAGAGCCCTTTAGTGTTCATGCATTGGCGCACTAAGAAAGTTGCGCTAGTTAATTGGCAATTCACCATCTGGTATTCATGTCAGAGGATGGGTTGTTCATGGAGCACGACATTTCACAGTACTCTCCAGTCAGCAAAGACCGCCGAAAATGGTCTCATGCAATGTTATTTCCCATGGCCGGCCACAGTCAATGGGATTTTTTTGTAATCAAAATCTTTCCCAAAAACAGGACTCAATGAGTTCCTATCAAAATCAAGAATATAGAGAACAAGTTGTTGAATTACTCCTGCATCAAGAAAATGAGAATATTGAACAGGCCTATCGTATAGAGAAAGCACATCATCATGTTACAGAAGTGTAAGAAATCATCCAGTAGTCTTTTGAACTAGGTGATAAAAGTGGATACAAGTTAATGCATCCAGCTAATTTCTAGAGTAAGGTTCGCAAGATCAGGAGAGATTTTAAGAAAGTCGCATACATAGCATGTCAAGAGCCACCCCAGCTTTCCAGACTGGGGACTCTTTTAAACCAACCCTCATAATCAAAAAATAGGATTTGAGGAGTTGAACGGGAACAATAGGAACAGCCCCAGTCCACTGGACTGGGGACTTCTTCAAATCATCAATCCCCTCCTTAGAGAAAGTCGATCTTTTCTCGATTGGGGAAGAAGCCTCAAGAGGAATGAAAAGCCAAATTACCAGGGGGTTCCCTCCAAATTACGGTTCGTCAAGAAGTTCATGAGGGATCGAATCAACAAAAGGCAATGTCTCATCAAATACCTGGAAGAAGACAATATCACAAAAATGATGATAGAAGGGATGCGATGCATTATGCATCAATCAATGTCATCAATGTCATTGTTGTTGATCCACCAGATAAGGCTCACTCAGGGGACTCATATGAAGAGGTTCTTGCTCAAGAAGATGTACGTACCGACACAAATGATGAAGGTGTGTGTACACGAAATCAAAGGGTTACTCAGAATGAAGGTAATCCTCCATGTAACCCACTTCCCCCTCTCTAAAAAGGATCCAACAAAGGGAGGGAAAGAATCAGGTTACATATCTTTCCTCCAGAGAAGGTCAATCGCTCTCAGTAGAGCAATGGTTTTCACAACAGAAGGAAGAAATGAAGGAATTAAAGAGGATGAATGCTGAACTACTTCAAGGTAGTCTTCTTATTAAGCGTGCTGGAGTCAGTCATCCAAGGGAATTTGTTGTAGCTACTAAGATAGGTCAAGAATATCCTCCTCTATTAGTACACCCTCATAGGTCTAATCCTACAGGTCAAGTGCAACAACGTTTGGTAGTGCTACCATCAGTTGCAGCACCAACCACCACACCTGTCCAAGCTCCAGTCATTGCACATACCCAAGTCCAAGTTCAACCGAATGTATCTCAAAAGTTAATAACTACTATTGAGTCATTAACAGATCGGATAGAATCTATGGAAGGGAAACGTGCGCAGGTTCAACTAGAAAAGAAAGTTTACCCTGAATTGGTAGATTCAATCTCTCATCCATCCAGTTTTGGAAACCCTGCATGACCTATTTTAAATGGATCAGGTGATCCTGAACAACATTTGACGCATTACATGTCTTGTTGCGATCCTATGATGGGAACTCCGGAACCACAAGAAGCAGTAAAACTCAGATGCTTCGTACGGACCTTACAAGGACCAGCCTTTGTCTGATATACAAGTTTGCAATCCCGGTCAATTAGTTGACGGTAAGATCTCCGTCAATAATTCCTTCTTCAGTTCAACTCAACTTTTCCAAAGACAACAGTTTTTTATCTTACAAACTGTAAGAAAAGGGAGAATTAAAGGGTCTAGATTTCATTTCTCGCTAGAAGAGATTAACATATTCCCTATGATTAGCAGTCCCTCAAGAAGAAATGTTGCCAATCTGTGTGAAAACTCTACGTGATGAATTACACATGCCGTTAATCCCAATGAAATACACCGGAGGGTTTCGAGAACTTACTTTAATCACTCAGCAGATTGAGGATTCCCTTATACAGGATAAGGCTAAATCTCGTGTAATTCCATCAGCTCCAGGAAGGAGAATGGGTAAAGCAGAAACTGCTACAATTATTTTTAAACAAGCACATGTACCTCTTTCTTCTTCAAAAATTTCATCTTCTCGAAGGGATCGACCTCTTGAGCACCAACAACAAAGGCTGTTTATCCGGATGATCAAAGAGATCAAAGATGGAAACAATTTGAGGGTCTAAAGAGAAAAACATACTCTTTCTAAAATGAACAAGTTCCTGGTTACTTCATTTTGGCTCTGGAAAATAATCTAGTTCAATTTCCAAGGCCTAAGAGGCCAAATAAAGAAGGAGATGAAGACCGTCCCAATTATTTCCCTTTTTATCAAATGTTGGGGCATCACATCTAGTAGTGTATTGTCTTCAAAGACCTCCTGCAAAAGATGGTCGACTCGGGACAAGTCAAACTGAAAGGTTCTTCAGCTCAGGTAGCATGTGTTACTGCTACATTTCTAGAGGAGGAAGGCGAATGGCATGAAGTCAAAAGCAAAAATTCACAAAAGTATGATGATTGGATGGTCAGAAAGACAATCAACCGATCTCATTCTATATTGCGAACACAATTAAATAATCTGATTGTGTCCTCTTCCATGAATGTTGTGGAAAAACCCTCTTCATCAGAGGGAAAGTCCTCAAAGAAATGGCTTGATTCAAAGAAAGAAAAAGAATACGAATAAGATGAGTATGTGTCAAAGCCTAAGTTGTATTTGACTCTAGAAGACTTCATGCCATCTACATCAAATCCACGGGCACCACCCCACTAAACGGCACAACCAAAACAGGCTAATCAGGCAGAGTCTTCATCAGACGAAGAGTTAATCTTCGGTTCTGTTAATATGATTCAATTAACAGATCCATATGCTAGTTGAAGTTTCTATTTCGATGAGCCTGAATTCCCTGTATCAAAGAGGGGAATCATAGGAAGTTCTAGAGGCTTAGGATACAGGGGAAAACATGGATCTTTTAGAAGCCACTATTCCAATTCTACCCCTGCTAGAACTGTGTACGCAGCAAAAACTCATGGTAGTTCCCTTCAGCGAGCTCAGTAAGAACAAGAAATTTCTCCTACCAATAGAAAATTCAGTCCTGGCACAGTTATTTTTGAAGACCGGTTGAAAGTTCCATTTTCTTCCTCTTAGCAAGTAAATGGATCTAATCAGTCTAATCTTCCAAAAGCAGGAATATTTCCAACTCCTATCCCAATACAAGATGCATCAAATTCCAAAGCATCTGCTTCCAAGGTACCTGCTAAACCACATATTACTGTTGGGAAACGCAGGCCTCAGGATCAAAAGTATGATATATTGGAACACTTGGCCCAAGTACCAGCCAAGTTATCAATTCTGGATGCTCTGAATCTGTCAAAAGATCTTCGGGAAGTACTAATCGAGGCTTTGTCAAGTCCTCAAGAGTTTGAAACTGAAATTGCTGCAGCTGAAGTCTGTCACATAGAGAATAATCCTGCAGAATTCCATGCAACAATATCTTTTACTGATGAAGATGAAGATGTTGTTTTTCATGGACATATTAGACCATTGTACTTATCTGGAAAGGTCAATGGAATAGATGTCTGAAGAGAATTCATTGACAATGGTTCAGGAGTCAACCTCATGCCCATTCGTACACTTCGTCGATTGGGCCTCACAGAATATGATTTATCTCCTTCTACCATGATGTTACAAGGATATGATAAAAATGAACAAGAACCACTGGGCGAAGTTACACTCAGAACTCAGTTTGGAGATCTTGTATCCAATTCGGATTTCATGGTTGTTGATCAAGACTCAGCTTTCAACATCTTGCTTAGAAGACCCTGGCTACATCAACATGCGACTATCCCTTTATCATACCATCAATGTCTCAAATATTGTTTCGATGGTCAATTTGGGACATTGTATGGTCATAAGGCCCCGTTCAAGACATGTGAGTCTCAATACATTGAGGCGGAATTCTATCAGATGAAGGGAAGGGGGAAATCCACAACAAATGTGATTACCAAAGTTAATGCTCCATATGGTTTGGAGAAACTTCTTATAAATCCATTTACAAATGTGAGTACAGATTATGTGTTTCCTATTAGTCAAATTGACAAGATAGAACCAAATCAAAATACTCTTATGGAAAGATCCATAATGTCAATTACTGCAAACGAGCCAGACAACATGAGAAAAATTGGTAACCCACCAAGCAGTGATGAAAGCACAAATGGTGATGTATTCATTTAATCTTATGAAATCCAACAAGTCTATACTTCGCCATCTAGGATAGAAGAAGTTATAGCAACAACGGAGGTGAAAAATTATTTCAATTCCCAATCCATCATCTCCTCTTTATTAGCTAAAAAAGACCCTTCATCATCAATCAGGTTGGAAATTGAAGATTCTTCTTCAAGATGTGAAAATTTTGACATCTCTTTTGATCATGAAAATTATTCTTTATAATCTACAATGCAAGTAGAAACGGAAGAAATAACACATGATAAAGAAGAAGAGGAAGATCTCAGAGATGCTCCTCCAGCATTTGAAGAGGGTATCTCTACCACTGTGGATGAACTCAGAGAATTAAATCTGGGTACAAAAGAATATTCATGACCCACTTTAATCAGTGCGGCCATGAATCTTGAAGAGAAAGAGATGTATATTTATTTTCTAAATCAAAATATAGATATATTTTCTTGGAACTATACAGAAATTCCTGGGCTTGATCCTGATGTTTCTACTCATCATTTGGGTTTACCAGAAGAACATCGATTATTTAAGCAAGCCGCAAGAAGAACACACCCAGCATATGCTTACAAATTTGAAGCTAAAGTGGATAAGCTTATCAAATCTAACTTTGTCAGAGAAGTTCAGTATCTCAAGTGGTTGGCTAATATTGTCCCTGTAAAGAATAAGAACAGACAAATTAGAGTTTTCGTTGATTTCAGAGATCTTAATCGGCATTGTCCTAAGGATGATTTCCCAATTCCGATTACAGAACTTTTAATTGATGCAACATCTGTCTATGAATAAATTTCCTTCATGGATGGATATTCCAGATATAATTAGATCTGAATGGACCGATTAGATGAGGAATCCAAAGCCTTCAGAGCCCCTCAGGGTGTGTTTTTCTACCGGGTAATGCCCTTTGGTTTAAAGAATGCAGGTGCAACGTATCAGCGTGTCATCCATCATATCTTCAAACCCTTCTTAGGGAAGTTTGTTGAATTCTATGTAGACAATTTGGTGGTTAAATCCAAAAAACATTCTAATCACTTGGATAATTTGGAAGTCATAATCTGCAAGCTTTGACAACATAATTTGAAGATGAACCCCTTAAAATGTGCTTTTGGGGTAACCTCAGGAAAATTTATCAACTTTGTTGTACACCATCGTGGTATTGAAGTCGATCCTGCAAAGACCATGTCAATCCTTGGTATGTCACCTCCTCAAAATTTGAAATAATTAATAGGACTTCAAGGACACTTAGCCTATATTCGGCGTTTCATCACCAATTTAGAAGGCAAAAGTTTACCCTTCACCAAATTGATGAAGAAGGGAGTCACTTACTAGTGGACTGAATAATGTCAAGAAGAATTCGATATTCTCAAGAAATACCTCTTGAGTCCACTGATACTCATGCCACCTGTTGAAGGATGCCCACTCATCCTCTACGTTACATCTTTAGAGAGATCATTTGGTTCCTTTATTGCTCAAAATAATGATGCTGGGAATGAAAACAGCCTCTACTATCTCAGTCGAACTATGCATGAAGAAGAAACCCTGTATTCAAGTATTGAGAAGTGCTGCCTGGCATTAATCTTTGCAGTTCAGAAGTTGAGACACTATCTGCAACATCACGAAGTCCAATTGGTATCTCGGAATAACCCGCTCAAATTAATCCTTAGTCGTCCAATGCTTACAGGACGTCTGGCAAGTTGGACAGTTATTTTGCAGCAATTCAACATTCAGTATGTGTCTCAAAAGGCGATAAAGGGCCAAGCTCTAGCTGATTTCCTGGCTGAACACCCTTTAGTGGAAGACACATCTTCAGATATTGAACTCTCTGATGAGGAAGTCTTCTCTATTCAAGAAAGTCCTCAGGCATGGGGAATGTATTTTGATGGTGCTTCTAGAAGTCCAACAGGGAGGAAAATGGAAAATCCTAAATTCAACAATGTTGGCTTAGGAATTGTTCTCGTTTCTCCAGAAAAGTCAGTGTTACCTTATTCCTTCTTATTGTAGGAAGATGGTACCAATAATGAATAAGAATACCAAGCTCTCATCGCAGGCTTGGAATTAGCGCTTCAAGCACAAGTGAATAACTTAAAGGTGAAAGGTGATTCAGACCTAGTAATCAAACAAGTCAATGGGGATTATGCCATCCAAAAAGAAGAACTAATTCCTTTGTATGATTACGTCAGAGAGTTAATGGCAGAATTCCCTTTGGAACCGAAATTTTCTTATGTCCCAAGATCACAAAATGATCAATTTGATGCACTGGCTAATATAGCCACAGCTCTGGTAGATCCAAATCGGGATGAGACAACCATCAATATTGCCCACCGTCATTCAATTTCACCTTATGTTCGAATCAAAACAGAGGAAATTAATGAAATCAGTCCCATTCCGGAACTGTATGGTCATAATACAGGATGGATGTCACCTATCAAGGAATACCTTCAAAATGGAACACTTCCACCTGATAGAGCCAAGAAAGAACAAATCCGGTGACGTGTGGTCAATTTTACTCTTTATGATAGCCCAGATCACCTAGAGAAAATTCTCTACAAATGTGGTTTTTATGGATTTCTCTTCAGATGAATTGATGGAGAAGAGACAATGGATGTCATGAAAAAAGTGCATGCAGGAGTCTGTGGTGCCCACCAGTCTGGACATAGACTGTCTGATCAGATTCGAAGGCTTAGATACTTTTGGCCATCAATGATACAAGTTTGTGTTGAATTCACAAAGAAGTGTCATTCATGCCAAGTACATGCCAACTTCATTCATCAACCTCCAGAGTTGCTTCATACAGCTAAATACTCATGGCCATTTTCCACATGGGGAATGGATGTGGTGGGACCTTACCCTTAGGCTACGACCAAGAAGTTTAAGTACATTCTTACTAATACTGACTTCTTTTCCAAATGGGTAGAGGAAATACCTCTCAAGGAAGTCATTTCTGAATGCGTTGTTAGCTTCATCTTGTCTAATATCATTACCAGATTTTGTGTCCCTCATACCATATTGACGGACAATGGCACCAATTTCTGTTCATCTGAGGTAAAGAAGTTGTATCATGAATACAACATCAAATGCAACCATTCATCTTAGTATCATGCAGCATCCAATGGCCAGATAGAATCCTTCAACAAGACTCTTTCAAAAATACTGCAAAAGATGGTGGATAAAGATAAGAATTCATGGCCTGATAAACTCTTTCATGATTTATGGGCTTATCGGACTACCACCCGCACTGCAACTCGGTCAACTCCATATTCATTAGTATATTGAATGGAAGCAGTCTTTTCAATTGATGTTCAACTACCCTCGCTCAGAGTTTCCATTTGTGATCAATCATCTACAGATGAACAATTTCAAAAGTGATTGAATGAATTGGAACAGTTAGATGAGAAAAGATTGTTCACATTTCACCACTTAGAAGTCTATCATAATCGAATAACACGAGCTTTTAACAAAAATGTTCATCTTCATTCATTCACTCAGGGAGAATTGGTATTAGTTCTCAGAACACCAATGATACCAAGAAATAAACCTCCCAATCATGAGCCCAAATGGGAAGGACCTTACTCAATACGTAGGTTCTACTACAATAGAGCTTATTCATTAATCTCGATGGATGGAGAACTCATCACTACTCCAACCAATGCCAGATTCTTGAAGAAGTATTTTGTATAAACACAAAACACACCATCCAAGGTCCAGTATGACCTTAAATTGCACCACCGTCTAGAAAGATGTTAAACTGCACCATCCACGGTCCATGCATATGACCTTAAACTATTCGCACTTTCGTCCAACATAAAGCTAAACTGTATCGTCCCTTTTTTGTCCAACATGAAGTTAAACGGTCTACCCTTTTGTCCTCACTACATGACATTAATCTGAAAAGTCCCCCTTTCGTCCAACATGAAGTTAAACTATATTTTCCCCATCATCCTAACTACATGACGTTAAACTTTACAGAAAGTCCTTGATACATCATACATGACATTAAACTATACTTTGTCCCTGCTACATGACAGTAAACTGTGCAGCACCAATAGTCCTAACTGCAAGACTTTAAACTACATAGTCCCTTTATATGTCCTACATGACATTAAACTATGCATCGTTAAGGTTGTTGTTACCTCTTGTTTCTCACACCAAGTATGAATCATGTGAGCTTAGAGAAAACCTCAACCACAACACTCTCTCTGGGATACTAACCATGTGTAAGTCCCAACAACATCATTTTTTAGGTCGATGTCCCCTAGAACAACTTGATCATTAATTCATCCTTTAATTGAACTATGCAGACTTTGATCCTTTCCTTCCAGGATGGGTACGTAGGAAACCTCCCAAGGATCAAGCCCAATACCAATCTCTTCACATCGGTTTGCGTCCATCTCATACGATGTTGATTCATGAAACCGCCCCTAGAATCAATATCTTTACATTGGTTCACTTTCATCCTTGTTATACGATGTTAAACTATACAACGCTTTTGTCCAGTATGAAAATAAACTACAATATTCTTTGATACCCTCGCCGAAGAGGGAACCATTATTTACATTGATTTTTCTATCATGTTTCATTTCAAAGACTACATGCATACATGGCAATGCCCGAACCTTTTATCTTGGGTTAAACCATCATTGCACTAAAGTCCCCTTTCACCCTTCACATGTACGATCCAAATCTGTACAGAGGGTATTTCTAGAACTACGTGGGCTTGATTCCCATCCTTATGGGATATGTAGGAATGTTCGAGTGTCCCTCGAATCCATCCCCACGTCTTTTGGGCCTAACCCCAAGATCCACTTCCAGTCCCTTGGCTGAAAAGTCCCCATGAAAACACACCCTTTGTATTTCTTACATTGGTCCAAGCTCTATGATCCTAAACTAAGATCTCTAATCCTTTTGTCCCACACGACATTAAACTGTAATTTATGAACTATGTATGGATTGATTTCCATCTTTATGGGATACATAGTGAAGTCCAACATTTCAATTCAGGACCCAGCCAAAACATGATTATGGTTAGCATTGATCTATGTATCTTTTTATACATTGGACAATACCCATATTTATGTGTCGTAATCCTAACCTTAAATATTTTCAGATCTTCCTAACCCTTTTCTTGACTTCTAGTCACAAAAATGTCAAACTTCTGAGAGTTATTTTTCATGACATTGCAGTACGTTCCCTTAGGCAGCTTTGCATAAACAGTCTACATAACGGACCTATTAGCCAAAAGATACTATTTTTTGACTATGCAGCCAATGCCCTTAGGTGGCCCTGCATAATTCAACCCTCAAACGGGTTTTTTAAATAGTGGTAACTTCATTCTTGGGAGGAAAGCCTCTTTTGTCCTTATTTGTCTTAATGACAGTATGTAGGGAACCGCAAAAATAGCCATCCTTAACATATTTTTCCGATATCCTTTTTCAGGATATGAAAGTATTCAAGTCTATGGTTTATATTCTCCTTCCCAACGTTTGGGTCAGACCTTCGTAGGAGTAATATCCATCTAGTTCTTCAATAATATTGTTTGGAAATATCTTCTCCATATTCAAGTAACTCTTTCCATACAACAAACTCTATACTTTGGAAAATTTTAATCTCCATAAAAATTCTCTGGCTTTTAGCACTAGGAAAGTAAATTTCTGAGAGTTCTTTTACCTGACTATGTAGCACGTGCCCATAGGCAGCCTCGCATAAACAGTCTACATAACAGACTTGTTAGACAAAAGATACTATTTATTTGACTATGCAGCCAATGCCCTTAGGTGGCCCAACATAATTCAACCCCCTAACGGGTTTGTTAAATAATGGTAACTTCATTCTTGGGAACTACTTATTCTAATGCCTTTTAGCTCTTTTTCATATCATTCCTCAGATCCAAATATTCTTAAGTCCTAGTTTACATTTTTCCCCTCATACTTGAGTATGGTAATATGTTTTCAGATAAATTGTCAAGCAATTGAGTCAATTTTAATTCATTTCGGTCAAATATATTTCGAACGTAAACATTATCCTTTTTTATGTCCGAAGTGAATTACTTTAAACTACCCACAAAAGACAAAGGAAATCTGAATAAAAGTCAATTTCTAACTCACTAAACATACATTTTGTATGATTTAGGTAATATTGAGCAATTAAATGGTTCAAAGTTTGTAGGGTTATTTACATTAATCCAAGTAAAAATCAAACTATGCTTGCAAGGCCCATTGCATTAGGTAAACATTAAAGCAGGTATCACTGTGCAAGTCTAAATATCTTAACAGCATCGTGACACAAGAAAAAAGAACAGCGGATGAGAAACAGCCGAGATCCAAGCTTCGCGCTGAGAGCAAGAAGTCCGTGAGATCTGAGTGCGTTACGTGGAATGAGGCCCCTTATTTGTAGACACGGACATGACCCTGCGCGCCGTACCATGCGTGATCAAAGGCCGTATCCCTGCGCACCAGACCCTGCGGGCCAGAAGTCTATTCAGTGAGCTCCAGCCCAGTGCGACTCGAACATGCGCGCCAAGTGTTGCGCACTGAACACTTGCGTGCCGCCTTTCCTTGAGTTTTCTTCTTTTCCTCAAAGTCAAATACTCTATTCTCCCCGGATCCAACTCTGAGGGGGGACTTTTGTTGACGCTCCTTTCGTCACAGAATGTAAAGATTGGAAAGGGGAAATATATGAGCTCAAAGTGATTCAACCTTTGGACAAATATCAAAAATTGACAAAGGAAGGAATAAGAAGAATATTGAACAAGGGTTGCGCAAGTTCTACAATGGTCGCGCAAGTACACTTGCGCGCCGCAATGGTCGCACAAGTACACTTACACGCCCTAATTGATCACCGCTCGGGGTCTTCTCCAGCCTATAAATAGACCCTGTGGTCCCCCCATTGGGAGGGGAAATTTTTTCCCGAATCCAGATTTGAGCTCCCGGTGCCCTAGTCTCTTCTCAAAGCTTCCAAAACACTTCTAAGGTAATTTCTTACCTAGAACGGAAGATCTAAAGTGGGGGAGGAAGGCCAAAGTGTTGAAACTCATCAACACTTGCGCGCCTGAGTGGCCAGCCCTTAAGGGAAATGGCCACACTTGCGCGCTTCCTAACTCCTTCAACAGAACTTGTGCACCACTCTTCTGGAAGAACCTCAATATGATTCTAAAGGCTTTAACCAAGAGTCGCTCATGTATTACCTTGTTGGATAACCTTCGCGCAAGTACCCATGTGTCGCGCAGGTATACCTGCGCGACCAGGACTTGCGTTCCCACACAGTACCTACGCGCCTACCAGGTGTTGCACGCCCCTGCCTTTTTGGGTGCCCTTCTTGCCCATTTCACCCCTCTTAATCCATTCCACCTCTCCTATTCGAGATCCAATCTTCAAGACACTCTTCAAATCCATTTATGGCTTGATTTTTTGATTTCACTTCCATATCTGAAAGGAACTCTGTGGAATATCTCTCAAAACCTAGTGATTTACACATCTTTATGTCACTAAAGATTGAGATTTCATTCATTCAACCTTATACTTTAAGATGAGAGAACCCCTTAACCTGGGCCTCCTTTTCAAGAATAATCCCCAGTTATAATTCTCAAATCTGGGCATCATCCTAAGGAGTAAGCCCCATGTCCTCATTAACCTGGGCCTCCTTTTCAAGATTCAGCCCCAGTCATAATTCTCAAATATGGGCATCCTCCTTAGGAGTAAGCCCCAAGTCCCTTAATTTTTCAAGTCTTTTAACATGGGCCTCCTTTTCATGAGTAAGCCCCAGTCTAAATTTCTCTTAATCATTCCTAATTTACCTTTGATCTGGGATTCCTTATCAAGAGTAAAACCCAATCATAAGTCCTCTCCTAATTTGGGCCTCCTTTTTAGGAGTAAGCCCCATGTTAGAGTATTCAAATCTCTATGAAGTACATATACCTTTATGGACCCTGTTTCTGGATTTATTCCCTGAAGTAAATCTTAATCTTCATTTATTTGGGCAGTCATACATGTATATGTCCCACATTATTTCTTATGATTAAATCTTTTATGGCACAATTGTCTGATTTTTACCAATACCACTTGTTTCTCACACCGAGCCTGACTCGTGTGAGCTTAGAGTGTAAAAGTAATTATGACATGCTTCTTTAAGCCATCAATCCTAAACATCATACTCCATTACTCGAACTACGTGGGTTCTAATTCCTTTTCTAAACAAAGGATATATAGGTATCCCATCTGCGGGTTCGATCCCAACTCTAAAATAATACATGTCCTTCTGAATGACAATAAACTTATAGTGCCCCGCTGAGTGGCTTTAAAACCAGCATGATCATTATAATGACCAAGAGACTACTATATAAATGTGTCGAAAGATACCATTGATTAAGAATATCTAAAAAATACAGATGATTCTCTATCAATGAATAACCTCGAATACATATAAAAGATTCTCTAAATTTCCTACATATCTATCATTGATTGTCAGATCTAAAGGAAACCTCATTTTATACTTGGTAATGTAAGAAGGATTCACGAATATAACTTAAATCTATAAAGAGAGTCCCGTAGTAGACAATAATTTCCCTCAAAAAGGTGTGATGAGTCCGACCTCCCATCCTCTCGACCAATGGAAATTCCTAACCCTCGTCAGTCCACAAACTAATGAGTGCCTACCTTTGGAAGGTAGGTTCAAATATATGTGGAATCATTGGATGTTTTCAGTTCTATGAACAACCCCGTTAGAAATTGATTGGAATGATTGAACCTTCAATCAAGGAGGTCATCCCAAAATTCCGAGGGAAACAAACACACACACACACATATATAATTTTCTTTCTTTCTTTCAATATGACAAGAAAATAGAAAAACATTCTTGCGTACATCTGACCTATCATCACCATGAACACTGTATTTAATTTCATATTTATATCTTTTATATATTATTATAAATACATAAATAATTAATATATATGGTATTTATATGGTGGTTTAAATTAGGTAAATAATGAAATCAGTATCTATCTTTGATGACCTGTAATAATAACTGAAAACATGAACGAAGAACAAAGCGGTTTTTACCACAAACATACCATTACCATTAAATTGTTTTTAAAGAGGTAATATAAATTCATAATCAAATAATATATGGTATGATTTATAAGAATATTTTTATATGATATATTAATAATAATTATATAGTTCTTATACATGTGGTTTGAACATATTTGAATATATTCAAGACATAAGATATGGATTTTCTCATCTCACTTTTATTTTTGTTAGATTTATGATATATTCAACACTAATTCTTAATGTGTGGTGTTTATACTTCAAATGAAATTATATATAATTAATTTAATTTACATGGTGATATTAAAATATTAAATTTATATAATTTTTCCATGGATTTCATGACTCAAATGTAGTAAGGGTATTTTTATTTTCTCTTTTATTAATGGGAGACTTATGCCATATTCACCATTTGTATATTTTTAATGGATTATATAATTCCCATGAATGTTTTATATGATTATTATCCTTATATTTGTTGGTATTTATGTATAATTTTATGTTTTGTGTTTCATGGGGTTTGGCATTCAAAAAATTACCTAATCTATAAGGCAATTTTATCTCAATTACCCTTCTTTGATACAAATGTTTCATTATACACCTATATTCGTTTAGAAGGTGTATATAATACCCTTATAAATTTTTTATAATGAAAATAATTCTTTGTATTATATTTAAATCCTCATGAAGTGTTATTATTTCATAGGTAATTTTATTCAATTTTACCAATGTTATAAGATTTTATTGCTAAAATCTCATCGTTTATCATGATTAGTTTTTATTCTGCTTCCATTGATGAAATATTAGCATCCATCTCCCAAATGTTCTCAAGAAATCTATTCTCATATTATTATTGATGCTATATTCATGTATTTTTAACATTTTTCTACTCTATGGTAACTAATATAATTAATAAAATGTTACTAATAAAATCTATTTTCATTTCTCTTATCGGTCATAAATATATTTTCTTCCAAAACTATGATTTCCAAAATTGTTTTCAATTTTTTATTGATCATTCATGATAGTTTTAAATGAAATTGGATTTTTATGATTTTAAAATAATTTTTTATATTTTTTTAATGCTTTTTTCTAATAAAAATGTGTTCAAAAAAATTTAATTTCAAGGAGTGTTTTAAATCATTTTCAAATATTCCTTTATTGTTTTTTGAAGGATAATGTTTTAAAAATTGTTTTATGAATAAAAAGTGTTGTAAATGATTTTAAAATCATCATTAATAATTTATTCAATGTGTTTTTCAATGAAAATGTTTTCTAAAATGTTTTATGGTTTTAAAATTTGATTTTCAAATAAGTATTATTTTTCTTAAGAAATGTTTCAAGTGATCTATCAAAATCCTTCACTATCTAATATGGAATCCATTTATATATTTTATTATTTTCTAGGGATATGATCCAAGGAAATCATTCAAATCCTTTATTTGGATGGTTTTTGTTTACAATAACTAGTTTTTTAATTCCATTTCGCTTCCATGTGTTACACTATGATAAAATGATTATGAATCCCACTTTATTTCATTGGTTTTCATATGATGAAATGATTAAGAGTCCTATCTCTTTTACATAGGTTGTGATACGATGAAATTTTTATGATACCTATTATATTTATTGGGTTATAATATGATATTTATTGAAACCATCTCTTTTTTTGGGTTCATGATATGATAAATGTTTTATTATCTTTGTGCCACATGTATGTATAATTTCATTATGTGATGGGTGGGAACTATATCACACTTTATTTTATTGGGTAAATATTTATAACCCATGATATAGAAATAGCTAGAACGAGAAGTGAACTTGGTTCATTATTACATGGAAGGAATAGTAAGTGAACTTTATTTAGTAATACAAAGCTAGAATGAGGAGTGGACTATGATTAGTAATATAGAGATGGGAGGAGGAGTGAACTCAGTACAAGAATAAATGGTGGGAATGGGGGGGTCAACCTAGTTCATTAAAGGGCTTTGACCACTAATATGGTCTTGGGAGTGAACCTAGACTACAAATATGGGTTGGTATATGAACCCATTATAATAATATGGCTTTTCCAGTAATCCTTGACTAATATGGAGATCATTTTAAATTTATATGTGTCTACCACATTCTATTGTATGATTCTTATGTTATTATTATAAGTATTATTCTCCTGATTCCATTATGATTCATGTCTTAAAAACTACAATTTTAATTTCATCATTCCAGTTTACCTTCTTCATAGTTTATGGTATGATTTTCAAATATTATGATCATTTTATCACACCCCTATTCATATGTTATGATTAGGTCTCTTCTTTATTTTTCCACTTACTCTTCATCTGAGCTCACTCATTATTATATTTCTCATACCTAGGTTATAAAGACAAGATTTAATTGTTAGTACTAATGGGGAAGATATAAAATAGATATTTTTAATATATTTTACCAAATTAGGAGAATGTGTTCAATTTTTCTAAAGAAACTAAACTATTATGGTCCTCAGGCATGTACTTTTGCAATATGCTGAATATTGATTTAAAATTATGTAATATCAATGTATGTTAATCCAAGTTCATTATAATAAACATGTATAAAAATAATTTTATAGCCATATTTTGACCATTGCAAATATAATGTTATATAATGTATCATGTTTTACCTTTGGGAAATATGAAAAACATGGGAGAAAACATTTCTTTTGAAATATACCAAGTATTTCCTCTTCCCCAGTTATAAAAGGCCACCCTCTATAATATCATATTAATAATGTAAAACCAATTTTTATAAACCATGAACTAACAAATCACTTCTAAAATTCTCTCCCATTATCCTAGAATACGTTTTCTCATATAAATCCATCCTAGGATGTCTTTTAGTGCTAACTTATGGAGGATACCCAAAAAATATGCAAAGTTTAGCTACGAACATTTTTTCTTTATTTCATCCTCTATCAACATTAATTATTAGTTTACCTTGGTGATATGACAACAATATTATCCTCTATATAGGTAATGTTTTTTATGTTATTTTCATGACCTAAAACCATCTCTACTTCCATTAAATGTGTTATGAAACAATAAGCCATCTGTATTGCGGACCACCGCCTCGCGAATCTATGTCCTTTTTTCCATTATCATTTACAAAGATTAGAAATAACGATTTATTTATTGTTTATATATTATTTTTTTGATATTATTAATCTTATTTAATTATTATATCATAAAAAACATCATTGTATCCTTTTTTGAAATATTATAACGTCACTCTGGCATAATGAGAACTATGTAAGAATGGTATAGAGTAAGAGGTTTCCAACCTCTGATACCAATTGTAGGATCGAAATAGAATATGAGATGCTCAATATACAAGAGGGGGGGTGAATTGTATACTTTAAAAATTCCTTAGGAACCTTTAAAGTTAGTTATGAATAACTAGAGTTTCTTTAAGAAAAGGAAAGAACTAAGTTTAACAAAGTTAAACTAAGTAAATTCACAACACCTCTAACACCGAACTAAACTTGGAAAGAGATTCCAAAAGTAGGTTCCGGAAATATGGTTCCGGAATTTGAAACTTAACAGAAGTTACAATATAAGATTCTACCTTAAAGTGTATAGAATCTGAATGAATCAGAGTAAGTAAGGAAGTATAAGAATGTTATACTTTCCTTAAGATACAAATTACAGCGGAATAGAAACGAGTAGTAAAACTACTAGCAACAAGATAATAGTCTTTTAACCCAAAGAGAAGGGTATCCAACAACCTTGGATAAAGGTCCCTTGATTTATACTTTCAAGCAAGTCTGTCTTACCCACACCAGGGTAAGCCCTCGATACGAAGATCGGTGTCTCTGTCTTGCTATCCCCGTAAGCCCTCAACTTCAAGGTAGTTGGCAACCTCTGTCTTTCTCAGCAAGAAAGCCCTCGATCTTTAAGGTAGTCGGCACCTCTGTCTTCCTATCCCCGGAAGCCCTTGAATGTAATCACCAACATTCGGAGTCGCACGAAGCTTTGAGAGTTAATAAGAGACTCTCTCTCTAGAAATCACTTCAACAGCATGTATGCACAAAGTCCAAATGTTCATCCATCCGTTGTGAGCTTTTTCAAATGAGCTCCTATTTATAGGTGAGGTCGGCTCCTTCTCCAACGGTCATATTTCCCTTAAAGTTAGGAGGGACCTGTACACGTGTCACTTAGACAACGGTTAGTTTATAACAAAATAGACGACATCGTTTTATAACAAGGTAAGTGTAACAGAATGTACGACATCGTTTTAAACTCTAACATAAAGGTTCGGAATAGAAATTTCGGAGTGAAAGTTCGGAGTGAATAAAATAATGATAATCAGATTCTGTTTAATAGGTGAATTCGGAATGAGAATTCGGAGTAGGAATTCGGAATAGGAATTCGTCATCAGAAATCGTAATGAGAATTCATCATCAGAATTCGTAATGAGAATTCGTCATCAGAATTCGTAATAAGAATTCTTTATCAAAATTCGTAATGAGAATTCGGAATGAGATTTCTTCATTAGAATTCGTAATGAGAATTCTTAATTGGAATTCGTAATGAGAATTCTTCATTGGAATTCGTAATGAGAATTCTTCATTGGAATTCGTAATGAGAATTCTTCATTGGAATTCGTAATGAGAATTCTTCTTCAGAATTCGTATCCTGAATCTGGAATAGAACTAAGTCAGAATTCATATCCGGAATTCGGAATGAAACTTCCTTATAGTTCTTGTTCAGAACCGAATCTTAAAACAGAATGCTTTTTATCAGTTTTAATGATTCCGAGAAAGTGAATCCGAATTTCATACTTAAGAAAAATATTAATGAAAATAAGATAAGGATAATTTTTCTTATAAAAGCGATTTTCCTTAAGAAAGCATTTTTTCTTATAAAAGCGATTTTCCTTAAGAAGGCATTTTTCCTTACAAAAGCAATTTTCCTTAAAGATAAGGTGTTTGTGATTTTCAAAACAAGAAGGAATGGAAAAGTCATAAGGAAAACCTTATTGACTCAACAATCTCCCCCTTTTTGGAAAGCACAAACATCCTTACGAAAAAACTATTCTAAGAAGAAAGAAACATATTAAAGCTTATCTCCCTTGGTTTAAGAATATAGATGAATACGACTAACTCCCCCTTAGGCTTTGAATCTCTAAGGATCGTATTCATATTTTCGGAGTGATATTTCTTTAAGAAAAAAAACTCCCCCTTAAACAAACTCTTATTAGAGTTCTATCTCCTTGGGTATTTTTCTTTCTCCCCCTTTGATAAGCACTTATTAGATTTCCTCTTTTTCTTAAGGATCTTTTCCTTCTCCCCCTTTGTGATTTTCAAAAAGAATTTCGAGGGAATGGAAAAAAAATAACAAAGTACCTGAAAGAATTAGTAACAACAACAAAACAGAACAACAAGCACGATTCTCATTAAATTTGAAATGTCAGCAACAAAAACGGATTACAACAAAAAGATCGGATTGGTCATTTGGGATCTTTCTCTTTCGACATCAGCCCCTTGAGAATAGTCTTGATCTTCTTGAGATCTTTATGATCTTCCTCTGCTTGCTTTTCTAAGACAACTATTCTTGCTGACTGAGCTTGAATGATTTCTTCCTGAGCCTTCAACTTTTCTTCCTGAGCTTCCATTTTCTCTTCCTGAGACTTTATCCTTTCTAGAAAATTGATCCGATGATCCCTTTCAAATTTCCAACTTTGATTAACAGAGTTGAGCTTTCCATTCAGATCTCTTACTTCCTGACTCCGAATGTTCTTTTCCTCTGCCAATTTCTCATCGAATGATGCAGTCATCTCATGAAACTTCTTGTCCTCGGTTTGAAATGCATCCTTGACATTCTCCTGAAACTCATCCAGCAGCCTCATCTCTTCCACATTCTTCTTCGACCAGCTAGTCATCCTTTTGCAAGATCTTTTATGGGCTTCGTAACCAATGAAGAAATTTTTGAACTGAGCTTCTATCTCAACACATTTATCCATAACCATGGATACGGAATCGGTTTTCTGATTCAGCGTATGTTGGAGCATCTGGCACCGAGAATCAATACTGGAGAAGGTCGGAATGGTTCCCACCAACTTCTTCAAGGATTGAACAACAAAATCGTGCCCCAATGAAGATGATTCCGAATCTGACATCTTGCTAGGAGAATTTTCTTCTTCAATAAGCTCCAACTTCCTCTTTGAAGAACTACCAGCTTCCTTCCTCATACTCTTTTCTGAACTCGGGGTATCAGCAATAACTTGTTTCCCCTTATCTTTTTCCAGAATAGAAACCTGTTCCGGAGATTTCTTCTCACTGTCAGAGACTTGAACAACCAAATCTTCCTCATCAACAACTTCTATATTTTCTTTCTGAGCAGCATCAAGTAATAATTGTTCTTCTTTTCCATGATAAGAAACTTCTTCCTCTCCTTCCTTTCCTTCTATTACTGGAGTAACTAGTTTTGAAGATTCGGCTTCAGATGTTCGGAGCGACAGGTGTTCCGAAGGAGTTCCCTTATATTCATCTACTTGTTTAAGCACATCTCCTGTCTCGCCACTTCCCTCAGCAACCTCTTCAGCTTGTTCCACTTGTTCAACTTCGTCAGCATTCTTAGCAGCAGCCTCTTTCGGATCATCGAGATTTCTTCCTGGAGTCTCAGGTAGAGAGTCCAAAGAAAAAGTTCTCGGAATGGGAATGGTTGCTGAAACCATTTCATTAAACTTCAACAAGGCTTGCACAGCCTCAGCTTCTGACAACTTCTTCTTCAGCTTCTTTTCCTTAGCTTGCTTCTCGAGCTCATCAGCAGCCTTTTCTTTCAGAGCCTTAGCCTCTGCGGGATCCAATCCGAACTGCGGATCTCCTTCCTTCCTCTTTTCCTTGTCAGCTCTCCACTTCGCTGCAACCTCATCAGTATATGTCTTCTTCTTCTTAGGCTTAGGAGGTGCGGAATGGACTTCCTTAGACTTAGGTTCCTGAGCTTCACCTACCACTTCTTTCAGCTTCCTCTTCCTTACCGGCTTAGGCGATTCCGGATCAGCCACTTTCGGAGTCACTTCTTCTTGAGGCGGTAGATCGATAAATTTCCCAGACTTCTTGTCAAATGCTATATTCATCCTTTTAAGAGTTGCATCACTGAGCAACATGATCTTGCAAACTTTCGGTTTAGAACTGCAAGCAACCTTGAAGGACTCAAGGCACCGAACTATCAGCTTCGACAAAATTGCCGGGTACATTACTATCTGAGCTCTCAGATTCCCTTTCTTTAAATTCTCAAGATTAAGAAGGATATGCTTCATCAGGTTGAACTTCCTTAGATTTATCAAGAAATCTAAGATGTATATCTCACTCTTCTTCAAGCTGTCCTTGTCCCCTTTTCTCGGTACAATAAGCCCTTGCACCCATAACTCCAGAATCCGGAAGTTTGTAGAAAGGGTTGCAATTTTCGAAGCCTTATCATCATCCAGTCCGAGAATTTCTAAGGCTTTCTCCTTGTTGAAACTACCCAAGGAGTCTGGCAGAACATGCGAGATAAACTCAGCTTCCCCTTCATAATTCAACCCTACCAAGCTTGCAGCCTTGGTGTAAGATAGCTTATAAGTCTTTCCATACGATTTGAAGGAAAATTTTTCTCTATTTTCTTCCACAAAGAAAGCAACCGACTCATAAAACTCAACAAGCAAGTCTGGGTAAACTTCATCTTGGTTGCCGGTTTTTGATATCGCAACATCTTCCCAGCCATTGAGCTTGATATTCTTTGATATAATAGAATCATAGTTGCTGAAGAAATTCGGATGCACTAACCGTTCTCTGTAGACTAACCACTGAGAAATGGGCTTGGTTGAAGACATCTCTTGAGAAGCTAACTCTGCAGACATTCGGATTAGAAGTCTCTGAGAAGTTCGGAACTGAGAAGACTGAAGTTCGGAACTGGAAAAACTGTAGTTCAGAACAGCCTTAAATCAGAGAGACAGAGCTTCAGCACGCAAGAGCTTGAGATCGATGTGGGACGAGAAAATAGGGTCCCCTTTATATAGGCTTTGGGATGACGGTTCAACTTCCTCGGTTGATCTAACGGTTTAGAATGATCTGAGATCAGATCTGACGGTTGAGAGGTTGAATCCGATCTTTTTGAGGTTTTATTAAAACAGAATTCAAGAAATTCAAAAAAAACCGAAAACAAACTATAAGAAAATGCCAGAAAGTAAAATATGATTACGAAAACTTCAGTAAGGAAGTCATACCTTTCGGATTAGCTTAGGAAATTTATTCGTAATGGGTAATGTAAAGACGACTACGAAAAACTCAATACGAAAAACCTAATACGAAAAACTCAATACGAAAAACTTCATAAAAAAAACTTGTTATGGAAGATTCAATACCAAAGTTTTTCCATTATGAAAATACCAGTACGAAAATTTTCCATTTCGGAAATTTTCAATACGAATACTTTTATTCCAGAAGTATTTTGTATGGAAATATCCATTCTGGAAAATTGTAGTTCCGGAAGTTTCATTCCGGAAAGTTTCGTTCCGAAAAATTTGAAAACAAATTTTGAAAAACTTTGTTAAATAGACAAACAAATGTACTCCCCCTATGAAAAGGAGTTTATTACTGTGAGGAGATTTTTCCAACAGAAAATTAATTAAGGAAGATTACCTTACGGTTATCATTCCTAACTTCTGTTTAATATATTCAAATCTATCAGAAGGTAAAGATTTTGTGAAAATATCAGCAAGTTGATCTTGCGTTCCGATAAACTGAAGAATAATATCTCCTTTAAGTGTGTGATCCCTAAGAAAGTGATGCCTAATATCTATGTGTTTTGCACGGGAGTGATGTGCAGGGTTTTTACTTAGGGCAATGGCACTTGTGTTATCACACAAAATTTGAGTTTTAGTAAAACTCAAGCCATAGTCTGTGAGTGTGTGTTGCATCCACAACACTTGTGCACAACAACTTCCAGCTGCTACATATTCAGCTTCAGCAGTGGAGAGTGCAACAGAATGTTGCTTCTTGCATGACCAAGAAACTAATGAATCTCCTAAGAAATGACAAGTTCCGGATGTACTTTTTCTATCCATTCTACAACCACCAAAGTCAGCATCAGAAAAGCTTTTTAGAACAAAATCATTTCCAGAAGTATAAAATAATCCTAGATCCATGGTTCCCTTAAGGTAGCGAAAAATTCTTTTTACCGCCTTTAAGTGAGATTCCTTAGGATTGGATTGATATCTTGCACATAAGCATACAGAAAACATTAAGTCTGGTCGACTAGCTGTTAAGTAAAGTAGACTTCCAATCATACCTCTAAAAGATGTTTGATCTACTGGTTTCCCAGCTTCATCAAGATCTAAAGAGTTTGAGGTACCAATAGGAGTACTTATACTCTTAGTGTTGTCATAACCATACTTTTTAAGAAGATCTTTAATATACTTATGTTGGGATATGAAGGTTCCTTCTGGTTTTTGAGAAATTTGAAAACCAAGGAAAAATGTTAACTCACCCATCATACTCATTTCAAACTCAGATTTCATTAGACTAGCAAAAGAATCAGTCAAAGATTGCTGAGTTGAACCAAATATAATGTCATCAACATAAATTTGAACAATCAAAACATTTTTCTTATCTTTCTTTATAAAAAGGGTTGGATCTGCATTTCCCTTAACATAGTTATTTTGAAGCAAAAATCCAGTAAGTCTATCATACCATGCTCGTGGGGCTTGTTTAAGGCCATACAAAGCTTTGGTAAGTCTAAAAACATGATCAGGATGTTTTGTATCTTCAAAGCCAGGAGGTTGTTCAACAAAAACTTCCTCTTGAACATAACCGTTAAGAAAAGCACATTTCACATCCATTTGAAATAGTTTGAAATTAAAGAATGCTGCAAAAGCAAGTAGAATACGAATAGATTCAAGTCTAGCTACTGGAGCATAGGTTTCTTCATAGTCTATTCCTTCTTGCTGATTATAGCCTTTAGCAACAAGTCTAGCTTTATTTCTAACAATGACTCCATTTTCATCACATTTGTTTCTGAAGACCCATTTTACTCCAATAACAGAAGTTTCCTTAGGTCTTTCAACCAAGGTCCAGACTTTATTCCTTTCGAATTCATTTAGTTCATCTTGCATTGCTTTGATCCAATCATCATCACCTAAAGCTTCATCAGTGCTTTTAGGTTCTAGTTGGGAAAGAAATGCTAGATGTTCTACTTCATTTCTTAAGGAACTTCTAGTCCTTACAGGTTGATTTACATCACCAATGATACTATCACTGGGATGATTCTTAAGAAACATCTGATTTGGGTTTTGTAAAACCTGTTCATCAACATAAGGTAGAAAGTCTTCTGGGGTAAATATTTCAGAAGTATCTTCTAGAACAATTTCCTTATCAGAAGGTTCTTCTAACAAAGGTTGACAATCAGTTTTTGAAAACACATCCGAAGATGTAAGTTGGGAGGTTTTAAAAACAAAAGGATCTGACTCATCAAATTTCACATGTACTGTTTCCTCAACAGTACAAGTATTTTTATTAAAAACTCTATAAGCCTTAGAGGTTGTGGAATATCCTAAGAAAATCCCTTCATCTGATTTTGGTGCGAATTTATGTAAGTTATCTTTAGTATTCAAAATGAATACTTTGCAACCAAAAACCTTGAAGTAGGAAAGTCTAGGTTTTCTACCATTCCATAACTCATAAGGTGTTTTATTAAGAAAAGGTCTAATCAAAACTCGATTTATAGTATAACAAGCAGTACTTACAGCTTCAGCCCAGAAATGTCTAGCAATAGAATATTCACTCAACATGGTTCTAGTTATTTCTTGAAGAATTCGATTTCTTCTTTCAACTACACCATTCTGTTGAGGAGTTCTAGGTGCTGAAAAGTTGTGAGTAATACCTTTCTTACTACAAAAAGTTTCAAAATCAGAATTTTGAAATTCTCCTCCATGATCACTATGAATAGTTTTCAATGTAAGGTTTTTCTCATTTTTAACTTGAGCTCTAAAACTTTTGAAATAAGAAAAAGCTTCAGATTTCCTTGCTAGAAAATAGACCCAAGTAAATCTAGTGTAATCATCAACTAGAACAAACACATAGTATTTGCCTCCAATGCTTCCAGTTTGTGTTGGACCAAAAAGATCCATGTGCACCAACTGTAATGCATCGGTTGTTGAGACTTCACCGATTGACTTAAAACTAGATTTATGTTGCTTGCCATATTGACAAGGATCACAAACTTTAGAAGAATCAAATCTAAGCTCCGGTAGATCCTTAACTAGTTTCTTCTTAGAGAGTTTACATAGGTTTCTAAGATTACAGTGTCCTAGTCTTCTATGCCATAACCAAGAATGATCTTCCATTGCACTTAGGCAAGGTAAATCTTGGCTTCTTAGGTCTTCTAAGTTTAAGGTGTAAACATTCTCTTGCCTGTTGGCTGAGAGAATAAATTCTTCCTTTGAATTGTGAACTAAGCATTTATCATTCCTAAAATTCACAAGGTAACCTTCATCACATAACTGACTTATGCTAATGAGGTTGTGCTTAAGACCTTTAACAAAAAGAACATTTGAAATCAAAGTTTTACCTAAAAGAACAATATTACCAATACCAACAATCTCTCCCTTAGCATTGTCTCCGAAAGTTACCTTTCCTCCTTTCGTCTTGATAATATTTTCAAAGAAGCTTTTGTTACCAGTCATGTGCCGGGAACATCCACTATCCATGCACCAAACATTGTTGCTGGAACTTTCTTTATTTTCCTGAAATTAAGAACAAAGTTAGACTTTCGGAATCCAAACTTGCTTGGATCCGAGATTTCCAGACAATAAAATCTTAGGTACCCACATTTTCTTAGAAAAATAAGCTTTATGAAAACCTAAGGATTGGGTTTTGTTTAAGGAACAACTTCTTGCCCAGTGACCACCACATTGACATTTAGTGCAAAATGGGGCACTTTGAGGAACAAAATAATTGTTGCTGAAAACAGGTTTTGCTTGGGTATAACCAAATCCGGATTTATTTCTTAAAGGTCGTATTTGAGAATACATCTTATCAAAATTTTCCTTACCATGGGTAAAGTTTGATAAACACTTCTTTAAGGAAAAAATTTCGGACTTGAGTTTTACAACCAAGTTTTTATCTTCAAAATCATTAGTTTTGGAACTAGAGTTAGGCTCGAAAACATTTTTATTAGAAATTACTTTTTCTAATTCTTTAGAAAGTTTATTCTTCTCAGAACTTACTTCCTCAAGATTTTTTGAAATACTTTCAAAATCAGCATTTTTCTTATCAAGATCTTTAGAAAGATCTGATATCTCTTTAGTAAGAATAGAATTCCTAGAATTTGCCTTATCAAGTTTCTTGTTGAGTTTTGAATTCTCAATCTCAAGAAGTTCAGCAAATCTAGAGACTTCTTCAAAAGTAGGTAAAGTATTTTCCTCATCAGAAGATGATTCTTCATCCGAAGAGTTATAATACTTACTATCATTAGGATTTAAGGAAACATTGGTCAAAGATTCAGCATTTCGTACCTTAGCCATAAGACAATAATTATCAATAGGTAATCTGGCTATAAGACCAAGATTCTTCTGTCCTGAAGATTCATATTCAGAAGATTCATCTGAAGAGTCACCACCACTGGCACTCCAGGTGTCATTAGCTTTCAAAACTTTCTTAGCTTTAGCTTTGTAATATTTCTTCTTGTTCCTGTCTGAATGCCTTTCCTTTCTTTCTTTCTTTCTGAGCATAGGGCAATCTGGTCTAATATGTCCAGCTCTCTTACATTCATAACAAGTAACTTCTCCATCTTTCTTATCTTTCCTATCCTTCTTCTTATACTTGGATTGAAAGTTTCTTTGTCCAGCTATCTTGTTCATCCTTCGAGCAAGATTGGCTAATTCATTTTCTGAAACTTCACTTTCACTAGATTCGGATTGGAAAATGACTTTCTTCGATTTGGATCTGGTTACTCTCTCAGGAGTCTTAGCTTTCATCTGATTCGAAGTTGTAGTAAAAGCAACAGTACCATTTCCATTCTTCTTCTTGATGTTGTCAGCATCTCTCTTCATTCTAGTCTCATGTTGTAGAAGAGTTCCAAATAATTCATCAAGAGTAATTTGAGTAACCTTCCTGTTCTCATCTATAGCTGTTCTCTTGGATTCCCACTCATTGGGCATAATGTCAATTATCTTGTCCACAAGAGCTTCATCATCTAAACCTTTCTCTCCCATAGACTGCAGACTGTTGACGATTGTCATAAATCTTTGCTGTACTTTACAGATAGGTTCTCCATAAGGAAAATTAAAGCCATGATATTCAGCTCTAAGCATAGCTCTCCTAGTCTCAATCACTTTAGAAGTCCCAAAATGAGTAACCTCTAACTTCTTCCATATACAATTAGCTGCTTCACAAGAAGAAATTTGGCTATATATATTTCTAGTCATTGAACATAATAAAGTGTTGCGTACCTTATAATTCAGTTGATATTCTTGCTTCTCCTGGTTAGTAAAGGTTCTGACTTCCTTGTCAGGAATTTTGTAATCACCAGTAAGCATGACAAAGTTATCTACTCCAGTATTGATAACGAATGTCTTCATACGATCTCTCTAGTATTCATAATCATTACCATCGAAGATTGGTGGCCTTGTAGGATTCAAATTGTCTATCGAACCAACATTCATTCCTGCCATACTTGAAAATAACTTGGAAACAAACTTGTTAATAACAAAAATTCGGAATCAAAAAGTTCGGAATAGGAAAAGTTCGGAATGGAAAATCCGGAATGAAAAAGTTCGGAATTAAAAAGTGAGCAAGAAAAACTTGAACGTGAGTACAAGTATTTCAGTAACCTTGGCTCTGATACCAAATGTAAGAATGGTATAGAGTAAGAGGTTTCCAACCTCTGATACCAATTGTAGGATCGAAATAGAATATGAGATGCTCAATATACAAGAGGGGGGGTGAATTGTATACTTTAAAAATTCCTTAGGAACCTTTAAAGTTAGTTATGAATAACTAGAGTTTCCTTAAGAAAAGGAAAGAACTAAGTTTAACAAAGTTAAACTAAGTAAATTCACAACACCTCTAACACCGAACTAAACTTGGAAAGAGATTCCAAAAGTAGGTTCCGGAAATATGGTTCCGGAATTTGAAACTTAACAAAAGTTACAATATAAGATTCTACCTTAAAGCGTATAGAATCTGAATGAATCAGAGTAAGTAAGGAAGTATAAGAATGTTATACTTTCCTTAAGATACAAATTACAGCGGAATAGAAACGAGTAGTAAAACTACTAGCAACAAGATAATAGTCTTTTAACCCAAAGAGAAGGGTATCCAACAACCTTGGATAAAGGTCCCTTGATTTATACTTTCAAGCAAGTCTGTCTTACCCACACCAGGGTAAGCCCTCGATACGAAGATCGGTGTCTCTGTCTTCCTATCCCCGCAAGCCCTCAACTTCAAGGTAGTTGGCAACCTCTGTCTTTCTCAGCAAGAAAGCCCTCGATCTTTAAGGTAGTCGGCACCTCTGTCTTCCTATCCCCGGAAGCCCTCGAATGTAATCACCAACATTCGGAGTCGCACGAAGCTTTGAGAGTTAATAAGAGACTCTCTCTCTAGAAATCACTTCAACAGCATGTATGCACAAAGTCCAAATGTTCATCCATCCGTTGTGAGCTTTTTCAAATGAGCTCCTATTTATAGGTGAGGTCGGCTCCTTCTCCAACGGTCATATTTCCCTTAAAGTTAGGAGGGACCTGTACACGTGTCACTTAGACAACGGTTAGTTTATAACAAAATAGACGACATCGTTTTATAACAAGGTAAGTGTAACAGAATGTACGACATCGTTTTAAACTCTAACATAAAGGTTCGGAATAGAAATTTCGGAGTGAAAGTTCGGAGTGAATAAAATAATGATAATCAGATTCTGTTTAATAGGTGAATTCGGAATGAGAATTCGGAGTAGGAATTCGGAATAGGAATTCGTCATCAGAAATCGTAATGAGAATTCATCATCAGAATTCGTAATGAGAATTCGTCATCAGAATTCGTAATAAGAATTCTTTATCAAAATTCGTAATGAGAATTCGGAATGAGATTTCTTCATTAGAATTCGTAATGAGAATTCTTAATTGGAATTCGTAATGAGAATTCTTCATTGGAATTCGTAATGAGAATTCTTCATTGGAATTCGTAATGAGAATTCTTCATTGGAATTCGTAATGAGAATTCTTCTTCAGAATTCGTATCCTGAATCTGGAATAGAACTAAGTCAGAATTCATATCCGGAATTCGGAATGAAACTTCCTTATAGTTCTTGTTCAGAACCGAATCTTAAAACAGAATGCTTTTTATCAGTTTTAATGATTCCGAGAAAGTGAATCCGAATTTCATACTTAAGAAAAATATTAATGAAAATATGATAAGGATAATTTTTCTTATAAAAGCGATTTTCCTTAAGAAAGCATTTTTTCTTATAAAAGCGATTTTCCTTAAGAAGGCATTTTTCCTTACAAAAGCAATTTTCCTTAAAGATAAGGTGTTTGTGATTTTCAAAACAAGAAGGAATGGAAAAGTCATAAGGAAAACCTTATTGACTCAACAAACTACCGCCTTGCGAAGAGATGTGATTCATCCATGATTTACATGGAAGGTATTAAAGATATATTTATTGAAAATGAAAGATATATATAACATAAAATAATTTATTTAAGCGTAATATATTAGTTATATTTTATTATTTAAATCTAGAATTATTAGAACAACATTCTTGCATACATAGAGCCTTTCATCTCCATGAATAGTGTACTTAAATTTCAATAACTAAGTTGCATAAATTACTATAAATACATATATAATGAATATATATGATTTATATTATGATTAAAACTCTACATATTTTTAAATAATGATAAAATTTATAGGCCCAAAAAAATAAAAAATCGATACATACAATAAAAACAAAGCATTTATTACCTAAAACATGACAAAAAACATTCAATTGTTAAAGAAGGGATAGTAAAATGTCATAAAAACCCATATAGGGTGTGGAATATATGCTTTTTTTTAATATATTCATAATAAACTTATATTTACTATACATGATGTTTTAATGTGTATGAATGATGTCAGAAATTAAGGAATGATATATTCATCTCACTTTTTACTTCTATGATCCACATATCATATTCACTACCAATTACTTTTTTGTGGTGTATATAATTCCCATGATAGTATTTTATAATTTTTATTCTTGAATATATGTTTATTTACATATCCATTTTCATACGTCTCTTTCATAGTGTTTAAGGTGAAAAATTTAACAAATTGATTATGTTTTTTTCTCAATTTTCCTTCTTTGGGATAGATATTATATGATGAACCTATCCTTTTATATGATGTGTATTTAAATACACTTTTAAAAGTTATATGATAAATAAAATTCCTTTAATTTTATTTTATTTTGGAATTAATTTTATTCTTTTATAGGGAATACGAGTAGATGTTACCATAGTAGTAAGAGTTTTATGATAGAAACTCAATTTTTATCCGGATTGTTTATGATTATGCTTCCAATAATGATATATTATGATCTACCTATCAAGAAACTCATGAAATTTTTTATCCTACATTTATTTTATAAACATAAATTTTCCCCTTCATTTTCCTCTATTAATTTTCTCAAGAGTTAAAAAATAATGTTCTTAAGAAAAATAATCTTTCTTTAGAAAAAAATTTTCTATCTAAATCTATGTTTTCTAAAAAAAATTAATGATTTTAAAAAAATTTATTAAATAATTTTTTGCTCATGTATTAAATTTTAGGATTTATTTTAAAAGGAATAAGCATGTCGGTTTAATAAAACCTCATTTTGTTTTTATAGTAAATTTGAAAATAATATTTATTTTTATATGCATAAAATGAATAGTATTTCCCACTATCATGACAATTCAAAGATATCAAGATTTAATTATAAATTTTCAAATATATTTTCATGGAAAATATTTTCCTAATATATGGGACATTTTTTAGAATTTAAAAGAATGATTTTAATTTGAAATGTTTTTAGAACACTTTTTTAAAATAGTATTTATTAAAGGGGAACTGGTATTTTATTCAATAAATATATAAATTTATTTTTAAATATTTGTTTATTATTTTATAAAAATTTATTTTCAAATAAATAGATTCCAAAAGAATTTAATTATTTTAATGGTGATTTTTAATGAAAATTTATTTTCCTCAAAAAATGCTCCATCTTTTCATTCAAAAGTATTTTTATTTTAATATTTAATCCATTGATGTTAGTAATTACTAACTAGGGATAAAATCCAAGGATAAAATTATCATTATTTCTATAATTTTTTTGGAATATGATTGAATGATATTTATGAAACCTATTTCTCTTGCATGGGTTATACCATGATGAAATTCATACAAAATCTACTTAATTTTCTGAGTTATGCTATAGTGAAATGATTATTTGACATGCCACTTTTCTACAATTTATGATGTGATGAAATGTTTATTTTACCAATTTTGTTTCATGGGTTATGATATGATGAATTTTTATAATCATGTGGAACACATAAATATGGGTTTTATTATATAATGGTTCGGACCTATATATCACTCAAAATAATTTTGTAAATCAGTATATCTTAGTATACAAAATGGAAAAAAAGTCAATTGGATTTATCCACTTATGGAAATAGACTTTTTCTGATGAAATATGGGAAATATGTTTTTTGTGATGCAAAATGTGAAAATATGTGAAAATTCATGATCTAATATATTGATTATACTAGTAGTTAACTCTAATGTTTGAAATAGATTTCAGTAAATTGGATTGTGCCAGAATTTTATGACATCATCTTATGGTTCATGGTTGATTTATGATGATATATCACCCTTATGATCAATGTTTTCAAAAAATAATAATATTTTATGCCATGAATCATGATTTTTATCCATGAGAGGTTGGGTATAAACTTAATTTGTTTTTTTCTTGATAAAATGCACATATTCCTATCATATTCTTCAATAAGATCATATATTTATATTTCTTGTGTTTAAATTTAATGATATTTAGAAATCGATATTTATTTCATATATTTTACACATGTCTTGTATTATGGTTTCTCGTATGGTATATCTATGAAGATTACAAAATCGGAAGATCCTTGTTAGAAAAATTTTAATATCGTTCACCAAATTAGAATAATATGTTTCATATTTCCAAAGGCACTACATTGTTGTGGTCCTCATGATTATTTATGTGTAATATAATTAATATTCATTTAAGAAGATGTATAAACCATTTATGATAAATCTAGGTCTCTATAATAGAAACCCAAAATGGGTTTACCACTAAAGAGTCTAATTTATGATGACCCCATTTTCTACACACTAAGGGACTCTGTCAAAATCATCATGATAATATAACCATAGATCTATTTGACTTTTCATAAATATATATATATATATATAAGTTATCCCAAATTTTTAGCATTCCATGATGTACTTATATGTAAAAAAACATATATGTAGTTATTGAAACACTAAACGACTATAACTCTCAACTGTGATAGAATGGACACACAGGTAGGTACACATATCATGTGTATTCTACATGAATAATCACGATTCTTTAGAAATCAGTTTACTATATTGTCCAAGTTATGAATCATTTATTTAGATTCGTTCCAAATTTCCATGAACTAAATAAGATGTCGAAATCATGAATCTCAAAAATCATGTGTGTGAGATGAATTGAAAATCATATACAATGGTAGAAGGTCAATCTATAAGATCAATCCCACGCCTATGAACATGAAATTATTATCAAAATTGGTGTTGATGATGCACCTTTCCAATATCGATCATAAGATCTGACACATTCCAAAATCACTTAGATAAAAGATACAAAATAATAAGACAAAATATAGTAGGTTTTATACCACTTTCTGATGAACTATTTTAGAGGAAACTTGACAGGTTCTGTGGTTCAGTTTTCAACATGAATTCTAGAACACCACCTCATACACTGAAGGCTTTCAACTATCTTTTAGGGATATATAATTTACCATGGGTATACTATACCATAATACAAGAGAGTGAAATAATACATAAATAACAACTCATCACACATATAACTAATATCGTTTCAAGTATGTATTCAAAATAAATAACTAGATGTTATATAATATATGGAAGACATGAATATGGGGATACTATAATCATATAAAACATATCTAATCACATATATAGAAGATAAAATGAAATAAATCACGAATTATTCCCTACACCAAATGTTAAGACTCACCTCATAAAAATCTCTAATTATATACTAAGTGATCCCATTAAATAAAATTCATGCATCATCCCAACTTTTTCTGTAACCAACTGAAAGTTTTCTCAAGTACCCTAGTGAAATAGCAGCCCCTATGAGGTGTGAAAACATAACTCCATAGGGAACCACCATTGTGGTCTCTAAAAATACCAAAAATGTAGTGATATGTGCATCTGACATGCTCACTGGAAATAAGAAAATTAGCTACATGAAATAAATAAATAGTTTTTGATCATCAGGACTAAGACAGCAATTGACCATGCAATTTTAAACCAATTTCAAGGTGTCTATGAAAACTTTACAAAGGTTTTGTGTCTATATAAATATTGTATCCTTGGTTGTAACCCAATAATCCATAATTACCAGGTTCCAATGGACAATAACTCATTATATAAGATTCATTACAAGATCACAAGAATCTGGACCATATCTCCAAACATAATTATAATAAATTAATTGACGTTGATGAACTTTTGGAAATCACTAAATTATGATATCCCCCAAGTCAGCATGGAAAATAGATAGATCTAATGTATTCTAGGAATCTAGTGAAGTATATGTAATTCTTTCAGGATCGACTGGCCGGATCCTCTGGGAGACCTAAGAATCTAATCAGAATTATAATCATAATATATTATCCTAATCTTATACATATGGATCCAAGATATGTATGTCACTTAGGGACTTAGGGAATCCATAGGGTTCTATAAGGCCCCAAGGTTGAATCCCCAAGTTTAGGTAATTCTTCATGTGAGTTATTAGAAAAAATAATAGGATAATCATTGGGCATCAATGGTGAATCCATCATGTCCAATCCTTATAACATCAATGTCACATGAGGCCCAACACTGGATCCTAAGAAGTACCTTTGGGCATCAACTGTATAATCATCACATCAAGACCATAGGTCGGGTCCCATGAAGTATGTTTGGGTGTCCATAACTATATAAAAACCATAGGTAAAAGCATATTTATTGAATAAGGGGGTTGGTAAAATTCCAAAACCCAACCCCACAAACCAAAACCCCTTGGGACCACACAAATATTTTTGGTTCTATGGTGATAATATCTACCAACTGTAACCAAACCTAATTGAATCCTATAAGTTTTATTACTGGAAGGAGCATCCAGGGGAATCCCCTAGGTCATAAATTCTCTTGAGGAATCCCACTTGGGATCATTCAGAAAATTTATTCCTCAAATCCAATGATCAGAACTAGGAGGGAATCATGTTCCTCTGCATTATCAACATCATCTTACTACATCACATAGATCAGGGGTACCCCACTGCAGCAGTAGTTCTTAGGTATGACTCAAGGACCATGTCTATATCCAGAACCACCTTAGTTTATCCACTCATCCAACACATATACTTCACAAATAGTCTATCCACCTAGGCTAATAATATCATAAAGGACCTCATTTGTCTTGATATGGTCATCAATCTCAAGTCACATCACACCACTTATTGTGGTGTCTGAGTGTTTTTGTATCCCTTTAGCCTATCACATAGCCATTAGTTGTCAGGGAATCCATCCAATTCTCAATGTTATCATTTCCATTCACACAACTCTTTTTTTATTTGGGGGATTTTACATATGTTAAATAATTAATTTAAATAATCAGTTAATTTAAATTAACAAACGAATTTAAATTAATAAAATTTATATTACTAAACGTTTAATCTCCCCTAGTAATGAAACCACCCACAAAATGATCGATAACATAATGGAAATAATTCCATAAATAAAGTAATAAGAACAACCTACAACTTTTAATTGATTTTACAATCATTTACAAAGGATGGTACCTACTGCCCGTGAATTTAAAGACTCATCCAAGCTTGTCCAGTCATCCAAAACTACTAACTAACCAAAAAAATCCATAATTAATTACTATAATAAATTTATAATTATTTCTTTAAATTTAAAAAATTAAATAAATTTTTCATAAATGATGAAATCTCACTGAAAGTCATTTCTTCACTAGAACCTTGATTAACCACACACGAGTGTTCCAAACCGGAACCTCAACATCATCCCAGTTAAAATCCTGATAATTCATCACTTATTACTTAAGTATTTCAAATTAAAAACATAGAAAACCCATAAATAAATCGATGGTGAAAATTACATTCACTAAAACAACAAATAAAGGTACTTGAACAACCACTTGGTACATTTACTTTTTAGGGATCATAAAATCCCCACCATAATCAGATGATTTTATAAAGATACATTGGAATTATAATTGAAAACATATCTTGGAGATGGAAAATTAAAATGGAGGGAGGAATGAATAAATAGAGACTATAGGAGGTGGAGATGCACCTTAAATCGTCAATGGAGGCCACCAAAACACCCTCATAAAGGGTCTTGAAGGACTATAAGAAGGGAAGGGAACCCCTAACTCATGTGGCTAAAGTTAAGTGAATATGAGGGGTTCCCCTTCTTAAAAAGTTTAGTGGGAAATTGTAATCCCCCCTTAGGTACCCCCATCATCTAGCTAGTTCCAGGACACATTCTAGAGGGTGTCACCTACAGTGAAACCAATCCACTTAGCACCCAAATAACTAGTATTTGGATATATATTGCAACTTGTTATCATAGACTCCTCCCAAATCCATCCCAATAAATTTTAATACAATCTAACCTCCATTCCTCATCTAAAAACAAATTTATTAGGTGTTCAAACATGAAAAACCCAATATTTAAGAAATAATTTTTTTTATTTAATAAATTTAAAACCATATGATAGGTTTCATTACATGATATGAGGATTTTCTTCAATAACAACTGTTTCACTCAATACCTATTTTTACCAAACAACAATACATAATTATTATTATTATTTAAATGTTGCAGATGTCGCATAGCCATTTTATGGGAGAGTATGGATAGTATTAACCAAATTAGGAAAATTTAATCTTTACACATTTATAAAAATTAATTCATTATTTCTAGATTAATTTTAAAGGAATATAAAATCTAATTGAGAATAATGATAATGTTTTCTAAAACACTATATTTTTCCAAAAGGCGGTTTCATCCTATTTTTTTCACATATTTAAAAATTAATTTTTCTAAATTATATATTTTTTTAAAAATAAAATTCATTTTTCAAAAAAACCATTTCAAAATTATCATATGACGGTGTTTTTTGAATTTTATGAAAGCATACATTTTCGGTGAATAGTAAAA
This sequence comes from Viscum album, assembly GCA_963277665.1. Taxonomy (NCBI): domain Eukaryota; kingdom Viridiplantae; phylum Streptophyta; class Magnoliopsida; order Santalales; family Viscaceae; genus Viscum; species Viscum album. Next base: position 1,701,218,675 of record OY728143.1, on the reverse strand, counting down.
AAACTAGTTTTTTATTACGGTTTTTCACTTATTTTAAAGATTTTAAAATTTTAAAAATACACTAATATGGTTTTAAAAGTAAAACTAGTTCAAATAAATATGTATTAATCCAAATTATCTAATTGGGATAAATTTAATAATGTTTTTCGATATTAAATATTTTACACTTATGAAAACTTTCTCTTAGGAAAACTATCATTTTATCCCATCTGTGGGTTTAATTTTAAAACAAATTCTACCACTTAAATGAATTAAATCTGGAATTTTTTTTACATATTTTGAATCATGATATATAATATTATTAAATATGGACAATTTAATTTTTTTATAATGAGCTATTATAAAAGTGAAAATTATTTACCACAGTTAAAGTAAAAATGAGTTTATCATGGGTAAAACATATAAGGTAAGTTGAGAAATGATGTAGAATATTTTCCAAAACCTATTGTATGGTCATAATTAGACATTATAACTTCCATTATTTATAATGTTACTTTATTGGATCCTTTTGACATAAATTGAACATGGGTTGAGTTGTTTCTTTTAATAATTTACCAGTGCATCACTCACCTCACTTAGAAATGGATAGCCAATTTCCACTCATCATAAAACATTAAACCCCCATTGGTTTGGAATATTATTTCACAAATACCACCCTTAATTCCATCCTAAAATACTGGAATCCTTATTTTTCACATAAATCCCACAATTGGTGGATTTTGGTTAAAACCTAAAGAAATTACCTGAAGAAGTTGTACAGGTATTCAACGAGAGTTTTTATTTTATTTCTTCCTAAATATCTTGAAATTATTATTAGATCAGGATGATATAGTATACAATTTATACTCCATATACATATAAGTTTTTATTTTCAGGTCATTACCAAACTCCAACACATTTTCCCACAATTGGGAAACGATAACATGGTTACTGTGTTTGTCAGACTATCACCTCGTGAAATAGATATGATTCATTTTTCATAAATAAATTTAAAATATGGTTGTGATGATGCATATAGTTTATAAATATTATATTTTAATCATAAATACACATATGTAAAGATAATATCATATATATCTTTGTACCTTCCATTCCCTGGGAGATAAGATAACGTTGATCGTGTGTACGACGAACTAACGCCTTACGAAATGTTGTGATCCGTTTTTTACTCATCCTATAAATGTGGGGTAATAATAATAATGAAATAAAATAAATGTGATATATATAATTTCATAATATTCTAAAAATATTAATTATTATTTAACATTATTTCATTTCATCCACTGAAAAATGGAAACAGTGTTCATGCATACGTACGACCTACCATCTCCATTAACAGTACAATTATTATTGTAATATGTAACCTTTTATATGAATATAATTATGTATATAATGAATATAAATTATATTTATATAATTATTAACATTATATTGATTAATTAATTGTGATAAAATTAGAAGATCTATATTTATCTAAACTAAACATTCATGAAAAATGAAACAATTAACACCTATAAATGAGGATTCTGACAAGAAATTATTGAGAAAGTGTGTTGAGATACTAATATGGATCACATATTATATTATATGTATTTTTATGATTATTATATTTTCCTACAATAACTTTATATTTATTATACAATAATTTTTAATTTCTATTAAGATAGTCAATATATAAGGTATGGGATATTTCGCAATTTTCCATATTTGGGACATAAGTTATGATATGAACCTACACTACTTGAATTGATGTATATAAATCCCCTTTTAAATGATAAATTTTTAACATAATTTGCTCATGAATTTTTTAAATGTTTAATTATTTTTACTCTTTCATGGGGCTTACGATTAAAATGATTCCAAAGTATTAAGGATTTTTGGACACAATATCATTGTTTATCGGGAATGTTTTTGATTATGCTTCCAATGATAAAATATTATAATATATACGTAAATTATTCCCATTAATCTTTTTATCCTATATTTATTTCTTAAGAATAAATTTTCCCTTTATTTTTCTATTTTTATGTACTCCAACGATCAAAAATATGTTTTTAAGAAAATTTGATTTTTTTCATTATTGAGTCCAAAAAACTTTTTTGGCCATATACAACTTTTATAAAATTTCATTCTATATTATGTCGTGATTTTTTTAAAAAAATTACCCATGATTACCTTTTTACAAAAATGATTTAGATGAAATCTTATAACCATTTTTGAACAAGGAAATTTTCACATTTACCAACAATCTAAATGGAATATTTCTCTTTGCGTATTCACTGTGTATAGGTTTCTCCATCATCTAGATAACTAAAATATTTGATGATTACTTTATAATAATTCAATAATTTTTTTCAAATAAATTATTTCTTAATATTTTTTAAATATTATTGTTTTATAATAAGAAATATTTTCATTGCAAAAAAAGATATTTTCTTCAATAACGGTTCCAAGTGACCTTTCAAAATAATTTTACATCCAATATATCATCCTTAGATATGATCCAAGTATATGATCCTTATTCATTATTTTTAAGGTTTATGTTCACGATAAGGTTGAAATTATTTTCATGAAACCATTTCCTTTTCCATGAGTTATTCCTTGATGAAATGATGAAGTTATTATAAAACCTATCTATTTTACAAGGATTATGATATCAAGAAGTGTTTAAGAAACCCATAACTTCTTATGGGTTCTGATATGATTAATGATTAATTATATTTTGGAACACAAATATATCATTTTCATTAGGTTATTGGTGGAACCCATATCTCCCTCCAATTCATTGGTAAATGATATATTTATTATGAGATAAAAATTACTAGAATGGTGTGTGAACTGAGTTTAGTGAGGGAATTTTTCCACTAAAATGATCTTGGATGTGAATCTTGAAAAATATTCTATTTTTGGTATTGAACCCATTACACTATAATATCCTTGGTAGTGATCCTTTAAAACTATTAAAATAATTTTCTATACTTATGTCTATTCCATAATTTCATGTCTTATACATCTGTTATTCTATAAGGGAATATGTTATCTAATTGACATTATGATTCATGTCATATGAACTGAAAATATATATTATATAACTCAATATTATGATCTTTGATATGAAGATTATGATTTAAAAATATTATGATAATGTTATCATAACCTTATTATCATGTTATGTTTACGTATATCCCTCATTTACCCTTACTGAGCATTTTATCTCAACCTTTCTTATGTTTTCATCCCTCGGGATCCAAATAAGAGTAGTTTGTATTATTATTCTTAAAAGTGATCTTCTGATAAATAACTTCATGGGAGATAATGTAGTTCAATCATGTAAAAATTTCATATCCTTCTCTTTTTCCAAATACTATAAAATATTATGATCCTTGGGAGTGTATTTGTGTGATGTAATTAATATTCGTCTATTCACATGTAATATCTTTTTATAAAAATCAAGGGTCATAATAATTGGTATTAGATAATGGGTTTAGTTATCATTTAGAAACTATGATGAGAAAAATTTGTTGATAACCCTTATGATATTCATTAGTGTTGGATAACATCCTAATGTTATGGTAAAAAATAGGTTATGTGGTTTACCAAGAAGCACATTCATGTCTGGAAAATGTAGGTGGACATGGTTCTAGCATAGATGTACCTAGGGTTAATAACTCTAAAAACATTCATATTTCTTGACTCAAGAATTTCCTGGTATACGACAACTAGCCTTACCACTCACCTATTTTAACATTCATGCGGGATATTCTTTTGTTAATAACATATTTTACATACAAAATATTACGAAGTATTTTGAAAAATGATAATAATGAAACACCCAAGATAAACCAAAGGTTTCATATAATGAAATTTTTTAACTAATTACTCTTGATTATGTGGTTTTACAATAATTTATATTGTTCTTACAGTACTGTTTTTGGTTTTATTCGATGGATAGAACTTAACAAAAAAAATTGTTGAATGTGATTGATAATACAATGATTTTACTCTAGGAAACTAGATATTTTGAGATATGGAATTAAAAATATATTTTCTACGATTGCACAATGTCCTCATGATATGAATCATTTTATAATTCCAAAGGAGAAAATTATGGAATAACACTCTGTTGATTTATTCATGAGACAACATCAAAAAAAATTCAGTGGGCCCTGTAAAACAATAGTGGATAAGTAATAGATCATTAACAATAAAATGATATTTTATATTCTCCATTTTTTGGAATATAATAATGTAATTTTGGGATTCTATTATTTAGATTTTTTGAGGAGGTGGTGCCTTGGTCAAAGACCAAAGCACATTTTATTGAATAAAAAAGTTGAAAATATTATAGGAGTGGGAATGAAAGGATTTTTTACAATCTTTAACAAATAGCTGAAGTAAATCCGGAGGGAGGGTGTCCATCCAGGTCATGGTCTTATGAACACCCTTGTTGGTAAGGGCATTAGCAACAGTGTTAGCCTCTCTAAAAGTATGTATGGAAATGTAATCTATACCATGCAGAGAGTCCAGGAACTGTATCCAAAGATTGATCAAAGCCCTGGAAAAGGGAGTCACACCATTCTAGATTGCCTAGAAAATGGTGGTAGAATCACTTTCAATCCATAGTTTCCTCCAGCCTCTTTGAATGGAAAACATGATAGCATTAATTACTCCCATCATTTCGGCCTCCAATGATGAATTTATTCCACAATTTCCAAAGAAAAATCCTTGAAACTTTCCTGTAGATTCTCTGAAAATGGCTCCATAGTTGGAAGGTCCAGGATTTCCTTTTGAGGCACCATCAACATTGACTTTGATCAATCCCAGAATTGGCATTTTCCAGAAAACATCAAAGCTGTGAAGAGGTTGACAGTATATTCTATCAACCCAAATCCTGTGCAAAATCTCCCAGTAAACAACCGAGTTGTTGCAGTGAGAATTTTGAATTGAGGTAGCTTCTCGAATCACAAAGAGGATCTGTGCTTTCCTTGTATTAAGATTTAATGATCATTTATTATGTATAATATCATTTCTGTCATAACAGATAATATGCAGTAGCTTAGTAACAACATCAAGAAAAAATGTTCTTAATTTGCTGAGAGGCTTGGTGATACACACAACATTTAAGAAGAGTGCAAATTGCGTCAGGGGTATGCCATCTACAATCAAAAGTGTCAAAAATATAATTCCAATGAGTAGAGGTTGTGGCACAAGATAAAAATAGATGGTTAGTGTCATCCCTATGTTTATTACATAGGTGACATTTATAGTATAGTTGGATACCAAAATATTGAAGGCATACCTCAGTGGGCAATCTATTATGAGCAATTTGCCAAATTAGAGTGATTCTAGTAGGATTAGTCCACGTCTTGCTGAAAAAATTTAACCATTAAAACCTAGATTCATATCCAATAAAGTTGTTCATATAGGAATTTTTTGAGTTAAGAATACCATTTGGAGCGGGTTCCCAGACAAGAAAATCCTCACAGTTAATAAAAGGATAGTTATCAATAATCTAAGCAACATTGTCAGGGAGATTATCCCTATGAGAATGCAGAACATCATTAATAGTGTGACTTTTGTCCACCAGAGTAGAATCAGGGGAGAGTGTTGAGGCCAGAAGAACACCAGTCTAATTGTCAAGCTAGAAATTTATGTTAGAGTCAATGCTCACTATCCATCTATATTTTTCCATGATTTTATGATAAGTGTACCTAATAGAAGGCCAGATCGAGGAAGAGATATAATTAAAGTTCCCCTTCCTATGTTTGGAGACGAATTTGTGTTTAAGGAAGTCAGTGGCATTCGAGTCAGTATTGAATAATCTCCTTGTAAGTCTATCTTGATGAGCATCATTAAAAAAATATATGTTTTTGATACAAATACCACCTTTTCTAAAGTATTGCAATAGGTTTCCCAGGGAACGGTGAAATTGTTTTTTGAAAGATACTTTCGGTCCAGATGATGTTCTTAATATAGGTTTTAATTCTTTTGAAAGTACCAGAATGCCATTTTTAAATCATAAGGGAGTGGACCATTTTGGTGACAATGGTCGATTTGACCAAACAGATTCTTCCAACAATAGAGAGGGACTTTCCATTCCAATTAAAGAGTTGATTAATAATTTGCTCCAATATGTTAGAAAAGTAAATAGTTTTAGGTCTTCCCCAAAATATATGTATCCCCAAATAAGTGAAGGGGGTGAAACCTTATTTAATACCAAGATCATTGGTAATAGTGTTTTTCCTCTGTGTGGAGAATTTTTTACAAAAACAAATGTCTGATTTATGCCTAGAAATATCCTGACCTGAGACTTTCTCAGAGTGAGTAAGGGCCTGTTTTGAGAAATTGAATATTTTTTTGGTCACCTTGAAGAAACAAGATGATATTATCAACATATATGAGATGAGTAGGGACTCTATGATTTCTGGCCACATGTATAGGTTTGAGTTTGTTTTGATTTACCAAATGAGTGAGGAGCCTTCTAAGATAATCTTTGGCAATTAAAAATAAAAATACAGAGAGCGGGTCACCTTGTCTGACCCCTTTGGTGCATTTAAAGAATCCCCTGGGGGTGCCATTGACCATGATGGATATAGATGCAGATTTGAACAAAGTTTTTATCATCTTGATAAAAGTATAATTAAATCCAAATCCTTTTAGAACTATAAAAATAAATCTCCAATCAATAGTATTAAAGGCCTTCCTAATTTCAAGTTTGATAGTAACATTTCCTACTCTGGTAACATTATTTAAACTATTGGTGCATTCAGATGCAAGGAAAATATAGTCTTGTATAGACCTTCCCTTAATGAAGCCAAGTTGATTCCAAGAAACTATTTTTTTGAATATAGGGGAATGTCTATTAGAAAGAATTTTGGAAATGATTTTGAAAAGAGATTTTATAAGCACAATAGGCCGAAAATGGTGGATCTCGGACGCATTGTCCACTAAAGGGATTAATGTAAGAAATTGAGCATTAAGACCATGAGGTAGAACACCATTGCGGAAGAAATACTTCACAAGTTTACATACATCATGTTGAATAACATCCCAATGTTGCTGAAAGAAATTGTTATGGAAGCCATCCGGACCTGGAGTACTGTCCGGTTTTAAACAAAATACAGTGTCTCTAATTTCATGGTCCAAAGGGATACATAGGAGAAATGAATTATCATTATCGTCCACCATCCATGGGATGATATCAGGTCTAATATCTATATTTATGTCTAGGCCATTAAAAATATTATGAAAATATGAAACAACATAGTTGGAGATAGCTTCCTCTGAATCAATAATCACATCATTATATAAAAGTTTAGTAAGAGGTGTACTGTCCTTTCTGACACTTTGAAGCGAATTATAGAATTTAGTGTTTCTATCACCATCAGTTAACCATTTGGTTTTGAAAATGAGTGTGCGCATATTATCTTTGAAAGTGAGTAGGGAATTGAGTTTTAAAAATATACTTATTTCAGTTTGTGGATAGACGATAAAATCCAAGTTGGTATTATGATTTTGCAGTTGATCCAACTCTTTTTTAAGATAAAAAATATCAATGTCAATTTTTTTACTTTTTTCTCTACACCAACCATTTAGGGCATGTTTTAAATCTTTAAGTTTAAACATGCAGGCAAAAGCATCCTGATGATGACTCATAGTATCACAAACGTTTTTGATGAAAGGCACACATTCATGATCTGTAGACCAACCATTGTTAAATTCGAAAGGGAGAATAGGATTACGTTTGTTAGTGTGAATAGTGACAAGAATAGGGTGGTGATACAAATTCAATCTTGGTAAAGTGATACTAGAGACATTATCCCATTTAGCCAGAGTGCCCATATTTACAAAAGCTCTATCCAGTTTACGGGCAACAACTATATTATAATGACTCCTATACCAAGTATACTTATCACCAGTCATGTTGATTTCCACAAGGTTATTATCATCAATAGAAGCTCTAAACTCCTTTGAAGACATTGAAATATGAGTGGGGCCAACGTTTTCATTGGAAGTGAGAATGGCATTGAAGTCACCCATCACAATCCAAGGGACATGAATATTGTTGTAAAACATAGACAGGTCGTGCCAAATGGTTCTTCTTTATTGATATCTATTTTTGGCATAAATCACTGTACATAAGGATTTTTGACCTTCCCAATAGATTTCACAGGTAATATGTTGCTCTGAACATAAAACAATATTCACATTTTAAAGGGAAGTATGATAGAACGTCCATAGAGTTTCAACTAAGGATCCATCTTTGAAGGCTCCTAGAAAAACGTAGTTAAGAGAGAAAATGTTCATGAAGATAGAAGTGAAGTTTATTTTAGGTTCTGATATAGATAAATTCTTGGGTTTATAAGTGGTTAAGATCCTCTTAATAACAACTAAAATTTTAGCATTAGCAATACCCTGACAATTCTAAAAGAGAATACTCAGTTTGACTTGTGTTTTGGGTTCAGGCCCTTTTTTTGTTTTTCCCGAACCATTCATACTCCCCGATCTTCTAAATTTTTTAGAGGGGATTAGTTTGGATTTCTTATCAATAAGGTTAATCTCCAAAATATGAGAAGTTATATCATTCCTAGTAGTAGTTGAAGTCTGCCCAGGGACATTGGGGGTTGTGTTTATGTTGTGGATAGGTGACATTTCTGAATTCCATTCTGAAACAAAAACCGAAGCAGCCTCCATATCTGTCTTTTGTACAATAATAGGATAATTCAGCATTTGATGAGTTTTTGTGTCAATCTAATCCATTTTTAACGGAGTTGGGTGAGTAATATTCATATCATAGGTTAAATAAGGATAATAATTGTGCTGTTTCAAAACAGTTTCTATTTTCAATATAGAAGAAACAAATTGAGTAATAGGTTCCATATAAACAGCATTGCATAACAAATCTGATTTCACATAGTGGGAATTAAAATTAAAATTAGGGGGAGCATGCAGGTACCTATTTCAGTATGAAAAATGCTATTATTTTGTGGTTTAACTGAAATAGGAATATCAGGAGTAATAGAATGGTGAGAGGGAGTAATCTGGGAAGGATTCACCACCCCCCTGTCAGAGATAGTGGGGGGAATTTCATTCAATGTGTTCTTGCTCCCCAATTCCTATTCCTTGGGAGTGTAAGGATGCCTATTACCAGCATTAATTTTAAATTTAGTCCCACAATCAATACCTTACATAGAAAAAGAATCGTTAGAAGTACCTGCACAGTCCATTGTGTTAATACATACCTCACCTTGTGCTCTGTCGAAGGCAGGTTTCTGTTTTCGGTCCATTCTAATTGGATCTGCATAGTCACTTGTGCACTGGTCCTACAAATTGATATGAAAAATATCTAAAGCAGGGGAAATTTTATTCATAGGATCAGTACTATTCAGTTTACCAGATTGTTTTGGTAGTTTTGAATAGTTTTACTGCTCCTTGTCTTTATCAATCTTGGGGTGTCCCTGCTCTTCCTATAACAAACATTCATCATTTTCATGGTTATGATGATCAGAATATTCCATATAATGATGGTGTTCAAGGATTTCTAAATCATCTGATTCAATAACATATTTAATTTTTTGATATATGGTTTCATTTTCCTGTTCATCTACAAGATCAGCCCATGATTTCCCATGGTCAGTTTGTACTTGTGTAAGGGGTTTGGGAACCCGTTTATCCACCATTTTATTTTTTGTTTCAGGTTTATCAGGGATAGTATCCTTCCGCCTCATTTTATTTTTGACACTTGTCCATTCAAAATAGGATGATTATGGTGGATGTTTATGAACAATCCTACACTTTAGTATTGAGTGTCCCATTATTTTACAAAACTCACAGTACGGGGGCATCTTTTCATATTCAACCTTCACTGGAGATTTATACCCCCTAGCATTGAAGGTAATAGATTCGGGTAGCTTTTTTTCAAATTCACATCAATTAACACTCTAGAAAACAATCCTAGTTCAATATTAAGGGTTCTCTGGTCAACTTCTAGTGGAGTACCAATATATAATGAAAGATAATTTAGGATTTGATGGTGCCAAAAGAACCAATTCAAATTGTGCAACCTTACCAATACATGAGCTGTGTTGTGATTGTGATTATTGGTATTGAGTGAAAAATCACATTCTGAAAGTCGAAGAAAAATAGGATTAAGATGAAGATTACCTATTTTCCAGACTTTGTCAAAGTTAGTTTGCAAGGTAAACAGTATATGAAAATACCATTTCCTCAACGGCACCAATTACCAATTGGTAAAACCCCATACCACAACAATACGAGGCTTCAGATAAGCATATGAAAAGGGTTTATCACCCTTGAGATATGATATACGACCCATAATGGAGTACTTATAGAGATCAGATATTTGTTGTAACACATCCAGGTCAGCATACACAATGAAACTTCCATCATCATCTTTTCGAATCCTTGATGGCCTCTATGCTTGAGAATTTTCAGGATTAGCACCCATCAAGGCTTCAAGAAAGGAGATTCCTCTCATTCTGAGACTTGATGTCATCGATGACTCCATTTTCTTCGGGGATTCCACTGCCATTTTATCAATTCATTGATGGATTAAAACCATGTATTCTATAGTAATTAACTATAAGGGGTTTCAGAAGCTATAAAGAAATCATCTAATGTTCCCTCAAGTTGGAAATGGATGTCAGTGTTAGACATTAGTCTCATGGTTTTTGTAGGAAGATAAAGATGAAATTCATATGAAATTCTAAAAACTAGGGAGAGATAAAGAAGAGGTTTCCTTTATTCTCAATGTGTGGAAAGAAACATAGAATAAATTTTTTTAGGCAACTAGAAAAGCTTTTATGTTTTGGAAGGAAGGTCATCAAGAGATATACTACCAATGTGATGGGAAAAGGTTAGGTAATAATAAATATATAGAATGATATCTACAAAATAAAACACCCAAACTATTGTGCTTCAAGTGTAAATAGAATAGGCATTATGCTAAAAAGTTCTCAATTATTGATGGTTAATGGCAATGATCGATCTCAGTGACCTCTTATAATGATAGAAAAATGGAAATATCCTCCAATTAATATTTTCAAGAAGGGAATGATAAAGATGTGGTGAAAGGTACACCTTCCATCCACTCTAAAAATGATTATTTACTATCTTACTCTGAATATACTCATTATTTTATATGTGAAGAATTTTCTATGGGTATAAAGATACCAATGAAACAATTAGATGATGAATTAGTGGTGAACCCCCATAATTGTTAGTTTATTTCATAAAATTTATATTATTATTCATTGGTTGAAGTTTATAGAAATGTGCTTCCCCCAAATCTGGTTATTCCCCCTGGAGTTAAATTAGATGTTATCTTAGGAATGGATTGTGTTTATAAACATAAATACCACATCAATTCCATTGGAAGTAATTCCATGCTCTACATTTTAAATGAACCTATGATATTCTACCATGTTGAGAAAATTATTCTTTTCAACAATATATTATAATGTTATTTAATGGGGGAGATTATTTAAAATAATACTCTATCATTTTGTGATAATTTTGATGCTCAAAAATACCCTTAGTTATTTTATAATGATCTTATTTAGTATTTTTCGAGAATTTATTAAGTTATTTTACTCTTGGAATAACGAGAATTTATTACTTGTTTGGAATCTGCTTTAAGCCCATCCTGGAATCACTATTCATACCTTACCTATTCGGAATCTGCTTTAAGCACATCCTGGAATCACTGTTCATACCCTACATGGATAAACATAGCGTAAGGATGAAAAGAGTGTATAATTTTTGAGATAAGAGAAAAATATGGTCAAACAACCATACATTTTTAGAAAAGTAAGGAAGAAGAACCTTACGTTAGGAAGGAACCTTACGTTTTGGTTTTCAGCAAAGTATGGAAGAAAAACCTTACGTTAGGAAGTAACCTTATATTTTGGTTATCAGCAAAGTATGAAAGGAGAACCGTACGTAAGTACTAAACATTACGTTTGTTTCTCAAAAGTATGGTTTATCAACCTTACTTTTGTAAACAACCATATGTTCTTGGAAAAGTATTGATCAAGTAAAAGTATAGACCTTTTTTCGTTCATTTGAGATTTGGAGAAAAAGTATAGATGATCATCCCTATGTTTAAGATCAACCTTACGTTGTCAACCTTATGTTTCACGACTATGTCATCAACCCTACGTTTGGAGGCCACGTCATCAACCTTACGTTTGGCATCGGAAAGATTGAAAGACGATATTTTTATGCAATGGTCAGCAAGTTGATTATTGGGAGGATTTCACGCTAGATTTAAAGTCTTTTTTAAAGTAAGACTTTGACCAATTCAAAGCCGTTTTATTATTGGATTAAAGATCGAATTATAAGGATCTTTTGAGGCTGAGTTTTCAGAGAAGTTACGACTACTCTGTAAGTTCAAATTTTTGAATATTGCGAATCATAAGGCAACTATTATGGATCTAAATGTGTAGGAGATATGCTCAGCTTTATTATATATGTTATCTCTGAAAAACACAATATATATACGGGAGAGTGGTGATCAATCTATTAAAAAATGGTGGAAAACTGAGACTGCAAAAAATCACGTTGATCTGCTGATTCAAAAAGGAGCATCAAAGCACTGTTCAATTAAGAAGAAGGAACTTGATAGAAGATTCACTTGTTCTGTATAGAATATCTACTGTGGATGTACTACTACTGAAGTGGTAAACTATATCTCTATATCTACTGAAACTGGATCGACTAAGAATTGATTTTTTTTTGAAAATCAATATTTCCAATGACAATGGTCCATCTGCTGTCAATTGCATTCTGTTGCAATTGTGAAGATCAACTGGAAAACTTATTTCTGAATTTTTTTTATTCTTGAGTAACCATATTCTCATTCTATGATGTGTAGGTTCCTGTTTGAAATAGAAGGATTTGTTTTTCCTTGGATTGTAAAGGTGTCAACAGCCTGTATTCAGTTGTGGACTGGTCTGTTGAAACGAGGACGAGATAGTGAAAATCACCATGCTCGTGGAGTTGAGCAATGGTGGAGTGGACTAGGGGACTTCTGTTCCCTGAACCACTATACATCTTTGTGTCCCTAATTTTATATATTTCCTCTGCATGATCAAATCTGATAAAACATAGGGGACAGAACATGTTCAATTGAAGAGTTAACGAAACAAATGTAAAAGACACAATTCACCTCCCTCTTATGTATAATTTGTATATTCAAGATCCAACAATTTGTATCATAGGAGGAGCTTCTGATAGAGCCTTAGCACGTTAGAAGATTTTAAAAGATTATATAATAGAGCTTCATGATTGATACAGGATAAGGGATATCAATGGTCAGAGCAGCATATTTCAATTGAGACAACTATGGCTGCTTGAAATCGCACATGATAATATATCTGAAAAACCTCAGATATAAAGTCTATTCAAAGATTCTGACCCCTTATGAAATTCCTGAAAATCCTGAGACATGGAATGCTACTATAGATGAAGATTATGATATGAATTCGAACGCTATGAATGAAATCATCTGGGGTCTAGGACCAGATGAATTTAATAGAGTATCTCAGTTCCCAACAGCATATGAGATGTGGAAAAAAATATTTGTAGCATATAAAGGAACAAAAAATGTGAGACAAATGAGATATGGAACTGCAAAACAGAAATTTGATACTTTCAGAATGTTTGAAGGGGAATTCATTACCCAAATTAATGGGAAATTGACAGAAATTGTCAATAATATAACAGCTCTAGGAGAACCTATAAAACAGGTTGATTAAGCCTTAAAAGTACTGAGGGTACTTCTTAATCGATGGAATGGTATATCTGCTGCAATCAGACAATCAACACCTGTCAAAAATCTAACCATTAGATATTTGATTGGTAAACTGATGATGTATGAAGCTGAAATGCAAGATGAGGCTAATTAACATAAAGTGATTATCAAAACTGAAGATACTGCCTTGAATGTAACTTCACGAAAAAAGAATATAAATATGAAGAATAGAGAATTCAAAGCTAAATCAGAGAGCTCTGACTCATCAAACTTAGATGAAGAGCTGGCTCAGCTAGCTAGGAAATTTAGAAAGTTCTACAGCAAGAAAAGAGGGTTTAAAAAATCTTTTAAGAGAGATGATAATGAAGTAAGATGCTATGAATTCAAGAAGATTGGGCATATCAGACTAGATTTCCCACAATTAAAGGATGCAAAGAAGAAGAAATTCTTCAAAAAAATGATTATGAGTAAAAAGACAAGAAAGATATGAAATCCCCTTGGACTGTATCTGAAGACTCCAGTAGCTCTCCTGAATCAAGCTTTGAGAAAAAATAATTTAATATAAAAGCAAACATGTGTTTTATGGTAGAAACTGTTGAGGTACACTCATATTACTCCTCAGAATCAAATTCTGAATCAAGCTTCACAAATGAAAAACTTGCAGCCTACTGCAATATGCTTGAAGAAAGATATAGCTCACTATTTAAGATACATAAGTCACTAAAAATTAAACATAAATCCATTTCAGATGAAAGACTTACAATGTAGAAACAACCTAACGAATTAGTTTATAAATGCAATTTGATTAACACTAACTATATTAATTTTTAATCAAGAATAAAAGCATTGTAGGATGAAGTAGAATCTTACAAACAGGTTGCATTGGTTTTTACAAAATGAGAGAATTAAATAAATGAAATTCTTGGAAACACTATCATTAAAAAGGAGAGATTTAGAATTGGTAGTAAAGGAGATAAAAATAAGCAATATAAAAATTATTTTTTTCCTAGCTCTAAAAAGGATAATTGTAACTTTTTTCGGACAAAGGGACATATAGCTAAAAACTATTTCATAATACATCCTCAAATTTGTGGTATTAAGAAAGACTATGTTTAAAAAGAATTATATGATTCAGCTGATTTTAAAAGAACAAATCAAATCTAGATACCCAGATCATTGCTAGCTAACACCCCTAGACCCAGCAAAATATTGGTACCAAAGAAATTTGTTTGAATGCCTTTGTAGGTAGTAGGCCACCAGATAATAAAAGATATATGGTACATGGAAGGTGGATGATCAAGATATATGGGTGGAAACACATTGAATTTTTCTTCACTCACTCAAAAGGAAGGAGGAATTGTCACATTTGGTGAAAATGTCAAAGGAAAAATCGTTGGCATTGGAACTATTGGAGATCAAAAAACAGTCTCAATCAACAAAGTACTTTATGTACAAGGATTAAAACACAATCTGATAAGTATCTCTCAACTTTGTGATGATGGATATACTGTTGGTCTTACTAAAAATTGTTGTACTGTTTCTAATGATAAATTTTTTAAATTTGATGCACCAAGAACAGAAAATGTCTATACTTTGGATTTAAATTCCTTATGTAAACAACAAGTAAACTGATTGACTGATAAAGTAAGTGAATCTTAGATCTGGCATAAGAGACTTGTAAATTGTAATATATATGTTTTAAATAAGTTATCTAAAAAAAATTTAGTTTCTGATTTACCTAGTCTCAAATTTGAAAGTGACAGATTTTGTGATGCATGTCAACTTGGCAAGAAACACAAATCATCTTTCAAATCTATTAATAAAATTGCTACATCTAAACCTCTAGAACTTATTCGTATGGATTTTTTTGGACCCTCATGTGTAGCAAGCTTAGCTGGTAAATTATATGTATATGTTTTAGTTGATGACTATTCAAGATTTACATGGATTTTCTTTCTGAAATTTAAAAATGAAGTTTTTCCTTTATTTGAATGTTTCTGCAAATCTGTTCAAAATGAAAAAGGTTTTAATATAATCTCATTGAGAAGAGATCATGGTGGAGAATTTTAGAATTAGGAATTTAATTCATTTTTCTCAAACATGGGTATTAAACATACCTTTTTCTCCACCATGAACACCTGAACAGAATGGGATTATAGAAAGAGGAAATAGACCAATTCCAGAAATGGCTAGAACTATGTTAAATGAATATAGCCTACCTATATATTTTTGGGAAGAATACAGATTGCTATATAAATAATTTAGTTTTAATTAGACCTATTTTGAAAAAGACACCCTATGAACTATAGAATAACAGAAAACATAAAGTAAATTACTTTAAAGTTTTTGGATGCAAGGTTTACATCTTGAACACCAAAGATAATCTTGGTAAGTTCAATCCAAAATCTGATGAAGGTATTTTCTTAGGATATTATGCTACCTCCATATCTTATAGAGTCTATAATAAGAAGTCAAGGATTGTTGAAGAATTAATTCATGTGAGATTTGATGAATCTGATCCCTTTGAGAAAAGGACAGATCAAATGGATGAACTTGAATCTAATGATAACATGAGACTTGAGAAGATAAAGAATTTTTTTGAAAATGATATAAAAGAAATTCAGTCCAGTTCAGAGGAACATGATACTGAAGAACCTTTAAATATTTTTCCTAGACAGTCTAGAATCCTAAAGAATCACCGTTTAGAACTGTGATAGGTGACTTAGATACAAGAATTCAAACTAGAAGAAACTTAGGAAACCTAGTGGAATTATCTTCCTTCCTATCTCAATAAGAACCCAAGACTATAGAAGAATCTTTAAATGATGAAAGCTGGGTAATATCAATGCAATAGGAATTAAACCAATTTAAAATAAATGAAGTTTGTGAATAAGTGGAAAGACCTATGAATTATCCAGTAATAGGAACCAAATGGGTCTTTAAAAATAAATAGGATGACAAAGGCACAATAACTATAAATAAATAAAGATTAGTAGCTAAAGGATACAATCAAGAAGAAGGAATAGATTATGATGAGACCTTTGCACATGTAGCTAGGTTAGAAGCCATTAGAATCCTTTTAGCCTATGAATCTTATAAGAATTATAAATTATTTCAGATGGATGTTAAATCCGCCTTTTTAAAATGGTTATTTAATGGAGGAAATTTATGTTGAGCAACCTCCTGGTTTTGAAAATTCTCAAAAACCAGATTCTGTTTCTAAACATACTAAAGCTCTTTATGGCCTTAAACAAGAACCTAGAACTTGGTATGAAATATTATGTTCTTTTATTTTGAAAAATGAGTTTACTGTTGGAATGGTAGACCCAACACTCTTTAAGAAAACTGTAAAAAATAATGTTTTGTTGGTTCAAATTTATATTGATGATGTAATTTTTGGATCAACTAATAAAAACCTTTATCATGAGTTTTCTAAGTTAATGAAAAAAAAATTGAAATGAGTATGATGGGAGAACTAACTTTCTTCGTAGGACTTAAAATTACCAAAAATATTTTGGAAATGTTTTGAATCAAAGAAAATACATTACTAATTTACTTAATAAATTTGGACTTCAAAATATCAACACATTTACAACTCCTATGTGTACTAATATAAAACATGATTTGGATGAAACTGGAAAATCAGTTGACAACAAGTTATATTGAGGTATGATTGCTAGTTTATTATATCTTACTGTGAGCAGGCCATATATAATGTATTCAGTATGTCTTTGTGCTAGATTTCAATCAAATCCTAAAGAATCTCATCTAACTGCAATTAAAAGAATTTTTAGATATTTAAAAGGAACTGTTTTTCAATCTCTTATTTTTCCTAAAACTTCTGATTTTAATTTTAATTCATATTCAGATGCTGACTTTGGATGTTGTGGATAATATAGAAAAATCACATTAGGAACATGTAACTTTTTGGGAAAGTCTATGGTGTCATGGTCTAGAAAGAAACAACATTCAGTTTCCTTTTCAACAGTCGAGGCAGAATATGTTTCTACTGGCAGTTGTTGTGCATAGGTTTTGTGGATGAAAAAAACACTTTTGGACGTTGGATTTAATTTTAATAATACACCTATTTTATGTGATAATACAAGTGCAATTAATATTTCAAAAAATCATATTAGTCATTCTAGAACTAAGCACATTGATATAAGGCATCGCATTTTAAGAGACCGTGTTATAAAAAGGATATATTTTTAGAATTTATAAATACAGAAATTCAATTAGCATATATTTTTACTAAACCACTTCCCATGGCAATGTTTGATTTTATTAAGGGGGAGCTACGTTTATATGATTTTAAAAAAAAATTATTTCACAATGTTTTTTTATTCCGCTTAATTTTTTTTTCTATTTTGTTTTTAAAATAGAATAACTTTCTTCTATCCGCGTAATCTATTTTATTTATTATTAAATATATGTAATGATTATTAAAACATGGGAATCAAGGTTATTAGAAACCCTTTCGACTTCTAAACTGCTTCATTTCCATCAAAACCTTTTCGAATCTGCAAAATACACCTCTGCTCGTGAACCCTAATCTTCAAGCCTATGAATCCCTAACCATCAAACCTTCAGAGATTCTTGCAGAGATGTAAGGAATAAAAGAGATAATGAGGCCGAGCTAAGCAATTTCAAGAGACAATGCTCATAAGGAAGAAAAATCTTACAGGGCAAGCTAATCGATCTCGACTAGATATTTCAGACAAATCTTCTTTTTAAACAAGCGTTGTTGTTCCAGAACCTTGAACAGACATTCAATATTGAAAATACGGAATTTCTGTATGAGGTAGAACTTAGATACTTCTTAAAATCTATACAGTTTTGTCTGGGGGATACTGAGGATAGTGTGATGGCTAAAATAGAGGATAGGGATTTCTCAATCTCGTCAGTTGCAATTGGTTAGATTCTCAACTACCCTCATAAGGTAGTTTATCATTTTTATTTGAAGAATATGGGAGATTTTGTGCATAAATTCGAGGATATTATGTATTTTTTGTTTGGAATATCTATTATTAAGAAAATGATGGTGAAAGATTTAGAACCAGATCAGAAGATCCTGGTTAAATTTGTTCAGACAGGAATAGATCCCAGAATGGCAGAAATGGAAAAGATTGTGTACCCTGATATGTAAATAATTTATCTTTTGTTAAGTGATATCAAGTTAAAATTCCCAAGGTACATGGTCCGGTAACTCAATTATTGTTTCCAATGTGACGCCCATATGAACATTTATCCTTTCGATCGGTTTATTTCTAAACTGTTTCTTAAGAAAGACATGGTGAGATTAGTGGATTCCCAAGTACATTGTCATCACAGTAATATGTTTAATGCTAAAACTTTAAGGAATATTGGATACCTCTAGAGAACTATTAAAGGAAAACTATTTCCAATAAGAGCTGAGGAAGATTCAGAGAGTGCTCAGGCTCAACCGTCTAAGTCCAAGGAGGGACAGGCTGAATTAAGAGTCAGCAATGTAGAAAGAAGGATCCTATTTGAAGTTGAAGATGCTGAAGAAGAAAGAAGTTAGGGGGACTTCAATCTCAAATAACTAGAGATGATAATGAGGAAATTACTTCCCCTACATTGGAAACAACAATATAAGATTTATTTTCTTATTATTTTGTAAGAGAAGTTGTTATTGATAAGACCATGGAAGTTGTTTGTGAAAGGACAACACCAGTAGAGGGATTAGGAGCTCAAGAAGAAGCTCAAAGGGAGAATCAGGAACATACTGTAGTTGATTTTGAAGTTACACTTCAACATAATCATGATAAAGAGGCAGTTCCTGGTGGGGAAGTGGCCAAACCTTAGGAAACTCATGAAAATGTTTCTCGCGAAAATCTAGTGGAAGGCCAAGATGCTGATGTTTGTGGTGAGCATGATTCTAAAGCTCACACAGAAGTAATTCAAGAGGCTTTTTCTGTGGAGGAGTCTTCGGACTCTAAGGGAAAATATGTGGACCAACCGACTCAGGACAAAGAAAAAGAGAAATATGATGTTGAATCATTACCTTTAGAACTACTGCATCATCCAGAGCCTGAGAATGTGAATCAAGCACAGGGTTCCTCTGATTCAAGAAATAAAGAAGTTGAATAACTGTACAAAAAAGTGTCTCAGTTAGAATCTAAGAATTTCAATCTGAGAAATTCCTTAACCTTTGAACAATTTATATTTCAAAAGCTAAAAGAGAGTACAGTCTCAAGTAAAAAAGTTGAAATGTTTAAAAAGGATATGCTGAATTCAGTTGAAAATTTGAAATCTACAACGGTTATGAAGATTGATTTATAAAATCTGAAGTTTTTTATGGAGAACCAATTTACATCAGTTGTAAATAGTGCTGTTATTGAATCCGGAACATCACCTGATTTAATCCGAATATTTCAAGCTATCACAGCCGCGATGAGCAACATGAATGATAGGTTGCACGATATTCAATGTAAAAATGCTCTATTATCAGTGATGCTATACAATAAGAAATTTTTAGTGGATCAACTAATATCTAGTGAGCCACTAATCAGGAAACTATTAACTCGTATGTCAGAGAAGTTGTCACTGTTTATCTAAAAAGAAGAAAGGATGCATGAGTTTTTTAGAGTCAATTTAATTGAGAATATTTATATGACTCAAGAGAATAGAGAGCTAATTATCAAACATGGATATGGGATGATGAGGAGACTCAGGGAACAGTTCACAGAAATCAAGTATGTAATACATAAGAGATAGAACCTAATGCCTATCTTTCCCAAACCTTGATTCATGTGTTTGTCATACTTGTTTTTTAATGAAAATATGTCTCGTTATTTTTATTTGTTTTAATGAATTTATTTTTGATATGCCAGTACTCCAGATTTAATTATTGATAAACAGTTAATAATAACCATTTATCTACAGTTCAGTGCAACATTAAATGTGTTAAAATCCATGCTTTATCATTATTTTTGATATCACAAAAAAAGAGGAGAAATTTGGATAACCACAACATTTTATTTTACAAAACTTTATTTAAATGGTTTTCTGTATATTTAATGTTTTGGTTACTTATCCAGATTGTTTATTATAAAGGTTATTCAGAAAGATAAATTTGGATAAAACTAAAAACATTTATTTCTAAAGAATTTTTTTAAGGGGGAGACATTTTTATTGAAATAATTTTGGTTAAAATTAAATATTGTTTCATCCTATCAAAATTCTAAAAATTTATGTAACTAAATTTGAAATTTAATTTAGTTTAAATAATTTTATTATCTTATGGGTTTTTTGATCATCAAAAAGGAGTAAATTTTTGAGCAATTTATTGTTTTCAACAATATATAATAATGTTATTTAAAGGGGGAGATTATTGAAAATAATACTCTATCTAATTGTGATAATTTTGATGCTCACAAATACCCTTAGTTATTTTCTAATGATTTTATTTAGTATTTTTCAGGAATTTATTAAATTATTTTACTCTTGAAATAACGGGAATTTATTACTTGTTCGGAATCTGCTTTAAGAGCATCCTGGAATCCCTGTTCACACATTACATATTCAGAATATGCTTTAAGTGCATCCTGGAATCACTATTCATACTCTATGTGGATAAACGTAGTGTAATGATGAAAAGCATGTATACCTTTTGAGATAAGAGAAAAATATGGTTAAACAACCATACATTTTCAGCAAAGTATGGAAGAATAACCTTATGTTAGGAAGGAACCTTATGTTTTAGTTATCAGCAAAGTATGAAAAAAGAACCGTACATGAGTAATAAACGTTACGTTGGTTTCTAAAAAGTATGGTTCATCAACCTTACTTTTGTAAACAACCATATGTTCTTGGAAAAGTATGGATCAAGTAAAAGTATAGATCTTTTTCCGTACGTTTGAGAGTTGAAGAAAACGTATTGATGATCAACCCTATGTTTAAGATCATCCTTACATTTTCAGCCTTACATTTGAAGGCTATGACATCAACCCTACGTTTGGAGGCCACGTCATCAACCTTACGTTTGGCGTCAAAAAGTTTAAAAGATGATATTTTTATGAAATAGTCACCAAGTTGATTATTGGGTAGATTTCAAGCCGAGATTAAAGTAGTTTTTAAAGTACGACTTTGACCGATTAAATGACGTTTTATTATTTGATTAAAGATCAAATTAAAAGGATCTTTTTATTCCGAGTATTCATGGAAGTTATGACTACTATGTAAGTTAAAAATTTTGAATATTGAGAATCAGAAGGAAAATTTTATGGATCTAAATGTGCAGGAGATAGGCTCAGCTTTATTATATATGTTCTCTCTAAAAAAACACCATATATATATGGGAGAGTGGTGATCAATCTATTAAAACAAATTGGAAAACAGAGACCGCAAAAATCACGTTGATCTGCTTATTCAAAAAGGAGTGTCAAAGCTCTATTCAATTAAGAAGAAGGAACTCGATAGAAGATTCACTTTTTATGCATTGAATATCTACTGTGGATCTGCTACTGCTGAAGTTTTAAACTATATCTCTATATATACTGCAACCGGATCGACTCATAATTTCTTTGTTTTGAAAATCAATATTTCCAGAGACGACGATCCATCTGCTGTCAATTGCAATCTGTTGCAATTGTGAAGATCATCTGGAAAACTTCTTTCTAAAATTTTTTTTATTCTTGAGTATCCAGCATTTCATTCTAAGCTGTGTAGGTTCGTGTTTGAACCATAAGGCTTTGTTTTTCCTTGGATTGTAAAGGCGTCAATGTCCTATATTCAGTGGTGGACCGGTTTGTTGAAACGAGGACCAGATAGTGAAAATCACCAAGCCCGTGGAGTTGAGCATTGGTGGAGTGGACTAGGGGCCTTCTGTTCCCCGAAACACTATACATCATTGTTTCCCTGGTTTAATGTTTTTCCACTGTATGATCAAATATGATAAAGCATAGAGGAAAAAACTTGTTCAATTGAAATGTTAATGAAAAAAAATTTGAAAGACACAATTCAGCCCCCTCTTGGGTATAATTTGTATATTCATGATCCAACATATCAGTGTAGTAATAAATATAAAAATCCGATGGAAATTACATCCATTATATCAGAATATATTCCTTTCGAAAAATGGTGTTTATCTCATATGTTGGGGAGAAACTCAACATTGACAATATGCCTATTTTTTTGAGTTTTTGATGTCATAATTAACGAATTTAATAGTCTTCCATTGAATATTGAAGTTTAGTTATAAATATATCTCATTCCTATTACCTCAACAATTTACAAGACTCCCTATAGAGTTTCTAAAATTGAGTTACTGGAACTGAAGAAGAATATATTAGACAATGTTGATAATGGATTCTTATGGTCAAGTGGTCACCTTGGGGTGAATGTTTTCAAATTTTTATGAATAATGATGATTCAATGTGACTCTATATTGATTATTAGGAACTGAAAAAGATCACAATTATGAAAACTTTCCTCTACCCTATATCGATGAATTACTTGAAAAATTGAATGAAGCTCAATATGATTCTATAATAGATCTATATTTTGGATATCATAATCTAAGGGTCAAGAAAAATAATAAACCAAATATATCATTTTGTTCAACGTATCGACAGAATGGATATATAGTGATTCTATTTTTTCTTACAAAATCCCCCATTAACATCATGGATTTGTTGAATATAGTCTTTAGAAATTACCTTGAACAAAATTTGGTAGTCTCTATAGATGATATTCTTATAAATTCAAAGAGAATGTATGTTCATGAAGTCCACTTGATCATTGTACGGAACACTATGCAAAAAAAATAATTTGTATGAAATTTTTATAATGTGTGAAATTTTTCTACAAAAGGATTCATTTATTATGTCACATAATATCAACAGTGGGTATATCTGTGGATCCATCAAAGAAAAAAATTATTAGATGTTAGGAGAGACAAACATTAGGGATATATATTTGATGTTTTCATAGATTTCGCATATATTATTTTAACATTTAGTATAATTTTTTATGAATATGTAATCCACTCACAATGTCTACTCGTAAGGGTTCCATGTTCCTATATATGAATGAATGTGAATATAATCTCATGGATATAAATAAAATTTTAGTCATCACATATTTAACTGATTTACCCTTTAGTAGAGAAAGGTATGTAATATATAAAGACTCATGTGAGGTGTTATTGAGATGTGTTATCAATTATAATGATATAGTCATAGATTATGCTTCATGAAAATTTATGGCCCGTGAGAAAAATTTCACAACTCATTTTTTAGTTAGTTGTCGGGATATTTAAATTAATGATATATAGGAATTTTATTTATAATGAAATGTGGGAGATATATAATTTACATAAATTATTAAACTATATATTCACTCATAAATTGTTGAATATGTGTGATAGAAGTTGGTTTCACCTAATTAGGTATTATGATTACTTGACATTTTACCACCCAGGATAATAGAAAAAGGTGGATGATGCTTTGGGCCGAAATGATCATGCAAGCTTTTCTAATGTGAGGATCACAAAAGGTCCAATAATTATGTATTTTCTAAATTTGTATCATGAAATAATTAATGAAATGGAAATTTATTATCTTTCTCCAATGAGGGTTTTATAATAAATACAAGTAAAGAATAAACAGGTGTATATGGAAGATATAGAGTTGTAGAAGATGGTGAAAATATTCTTGCGTTCAACAATCATTATCATGGAATGAAAATGGTCAGAAATTATTTATGTGTTCAATAGATACCATATTTTATGTAGTAACTCATATAGGAGGCATATATTTTGTGATTCTTTATTCATCCTTGATGTAAATGTTGAAAGTGGGTGCCCTAGACCCAACTTGTATTGTACTTTGATTATTATTACATGTATTCAGTTTATTTTTATACATTTTTTTATCTTTCCATGATAGTTTAGATACTTCTGCATCCATTTTGTTGATGGAAATGTCCTTAGATTACTTGTCGCATAAAATGGTTATAGCAGGTCCCAGGCTATAATGAGAACCGTGAGATGCCATGACAGTAATTTTAAAGTAACGTCCTATGGTCCAGTTACATCATTCTGAAAGGACACAGATGATGTGTGACCATCAAGTGTTGGGGGCTCAAAAGCATTGAGACTTCTTCTCATGAAGTTCATCACTTGATGATATCTAGTAATTGAGATCATGAGGATAGACCCGCTTAATAGGAACACCACATGTTTCTGGTGTTATTGGTCGTTCCTATCTACAGACATGTGTAATGGTCTCCTAACATGAGATCATTATCAATGAATGTCATTTAATTATGTACATTTGATATAAGGTTAAAACCATAGTGATAAAGTCATAGTGATGTAGTTTGTATTGGTTACGCCATTAATGGCATGGCATTGAATGAATTATGGAGAAAGGATTTGTCGCTTCCGAGTTCAGGAAGAGATATCTCGGGCATGGTTGATTAGGATGGTATCGCCTTCACTAAGTCCATGGCCCTAGTAATCGAAGGTAAGAACGTTCGAACAAATAAACAAAAAAATAAATCAAATAAAGAATGATGACACTAGTATGCATTCTGCTTTATTGAGATATCGATGATGAAGAGATTATATTACACGGATTGTGTTCGTTGGAAGGTAGTAATTCCTTTGACATTGCCTTATCTCAACCGGGGCCTCGATTGGTTGCTAGACCCCGCTCTAGGTCAGTGGTATTATTCATAACTATTGAGATAAGGGTCTATAGGGTCACACACAATAGCGCCTTGAGAATCTTCCCTAATCTGGGAATAGGAATTTAGAACTTGGTGGGCCCCGTCAAAGGGTCCGCGCACTATCCAAGTTCTATGGATCACAAATGAATAAATAAATTCATTAATTAATCGAGTTTATAATAATTCGTTGAATTTATTTATAATATGTATTTACAATTTATATAGTAAATATAAGTATTAATGTTATTTAGTTGGATTTAAATATCCTAGGTTAGTTTAATATTAGTAGGAGGAATGAGTCGAGCTAAAGACTCAACATTATCACATAATATATTTATATATATTACAAGTAAGTGATAAATTGTAAATATTATTTATGGAATAATTTTATTTGTCATAGATAATTATTTATATCACTTATATAGACGACGCCTATTACACAGGAGTCGGGAACCTATACCGCGTGTTTTAAACACTCCCAATATAAGTATGATAGAGGCTCTCCCATGATCACCATTCATGTGTTAGGATTGAGAGATTCTCTCTCCTCCTGGAATATAGATAGATTCTATCAAGAAAAGAAGGATCTTCAAGATCATACATCATGGATTGAAGCTCATTCCTTTGCAGTGATCGTCACTATGCAGAAGTTAGCGTCAAAGATCCGCACTAGCACCCCGGATCATGACGAACTGCACGCAAGCAGATTTGCGAGGCATGTGTGGACGATATAGAGGGATTCGACGATGAAGACTTCAAGCAACGATCACCAGTATCTGGTGGTAGACCTGCACATGTAAATTCTGAAAAAGGTAAATGTTCAGTATATTTTTTTTTTCGTGCTCTGTATAAATTTTATGAGATCCTCGAACCAAGCCGTGACAAGATCACTAGATTTGACAGGATTTCGTTACTCCGGTGATGCAGAAAATTTTAAATTCTCAGCCCATCAGCTTCCGCTACACAGTCCTAGTACCCAACAGTAAAAATATTTAAAGGGATTTGAAAGATTATTTCTCTTGGGATGAGAATAAGATAGATATTATTGTGTTTGTTTCTCAGTGCATGGTGTCTTAGTATGTTATGAGTGAGATAAATATTTCTAAGGGGATGTTACGACCATTAAACAATCTATATTGGAAATTAGAAAAAATCACAATGGAGTATTCATAGGATTCCTCAAAATGTCTAATGGTAATACTGATATATGGGTAGTAATCGATATTCTTAAAAATTCATCATGAATTATCACTATCAAAGAAGATTTATCTCAGGATCACCTTAGAAGAATAAAAATTAAGGAAGTTGTAAAATTTTATAGTGTACCACCCTCAATTGTATCTCTTCAAGATATGGGATTTACCAAAAATTTTAGATAATTCATTAGTGGGTTCTGAATGCATAATTTATCATTAGAAATAAGTAATATCCTTAGATAGATGGTCAGTCTGAGAGAAAAATTAAAATCATAGAAGTTATACTGAGATGTTTTCTTATAGATTTCGAATGTGGTTGTTATTAAAAACATCCTCTAATTGAGTTTTCATACAACTATATATTTCACTGAAGTATTCAAAAATCTTTTTATGAATCCCTATTTGGAAAGAATTGTTGAACTCCAATATATTGAGATGAAGTTGGAGAAATAATGTTATTGGAAACAAAAAAAAAGGATTTGGAAATTGAAGAGACGGATTGAAATGTCCAGCAAGAAATTAATGCATCTCAATATTGATAGAAAATTTATATTTTTGATCATTGATGTCATATGGAATTTTTAGCCACTAGGAAAGTATTTCTATAAATTTCTCTATGGAAAAAAGTTATGAGATTCATAATGAAGGGGAAGGTGAGGCCTAGGTATATTGGCCCATTCAATATTCCTTTTTGTATCATGATAGTATTTTAACCTTTTGTGCTACCACCAAAACTATCTCAAGTCCATGACCTATTACATTTATCACTCCTAAAGTATTTCCAAACTTATCTATCACATGTATTGAACTTAGAGGTAGTACCGCTAGAGAAATTTCATTCTTATGAGTATTATCCAGTGGAGATTTTGGATAATAGAGATAATGTTCTATGAAACAAGACCACTCACCTGTAAAAAGTTACTTAGTGAAAGTACTAGTTTTAAATATCTATATAATATCCTGAGGATATGATGAGGTAGAATTATCCTTAGTTTTTTGTATAAGGGTAAAATAATTTCATGGGTGGAATTCATTTTAAGTGATATATAATGTAACACCCAGATATTCTGTGAAATGATTTTTTTATTAAAACACTAAATAACCAATGATAACTTTTGTTACATGAAATAACAAGTTTCTTCAATAGATTTTTCTCCATGTAAGATACAGTTTAACTGAACAATAATATACTATTATTATTATTATAATTTTTTTTGGTGTCGCCTTTCTATTTGAATGGTGGTTATTAATAGGAATAACTAATTTATAAAAAATTATAGTTTAACTATTAATAAAATTAATTTGTTGGTTCTATATTAATTTCGATGGAAAATAAAAACCAATCTAAAATATAGAAAATTTTTTTAGAAAAACAATTTTTTTTAAAAAAGTGGTTGCGTTGAATTTTTCACAATTATTTTAAAATTAATTTTATAAATTTTTAAGATAGATTTTTTTTGAAATAAACATTATTTTTGAAATCATATTTTTTTAATGTTACATTAAGATTAAATTTTTCAAATTTTCTAAAAAGATACATTTTTCATTGAATATTGAAAAATATTGGTTTTTTCAAAGAATTGTAAGTTATTTCAAATCTTTTAAAAATTTAAAAAAATCCAGATCACATTAAGTTTAAAAGTATTTCAATTAAATATTTATTAATCTATCTATGGTCATTTTGATAAATTTCATAATGGATTTTGATGTTAGATCTCTCTATACATGCAAAATGTTTATCTTTGGAGAACATTTATTTTTTATCGCAGCTGCAAGTTTAATTTCAAATTAAATTCTTCCAATTAATTGAATAGGAATAAAAAAATATATTCCATATTTATAATCATAATTATTAATATTATCTATAAATATCAAATTAATATTTTATTGTAATGAATAGTGAAAATAGTAAAAATTATTTATCATAGTTTAGGTAAAAATGATTCTATCATGGGTTAAACATAAGTTATAATTGAAAAATGACAAATGTACATGTAAAAAACAAATTTTATACAAATATTTCTCGAATTTAACTTATATTATATATAATTTTTCATTATTTATTCCTCATAACATGATTAAAATGTTTTTTTAATCCTTTCTTTTCAAAAATTACAAGTTCACCACTCACCTAATTTTCCAATGGAAACCCCCTCAACTATCCCCTTCACTCATTAAAAACACTATATCTCAACAAATACCAAATTAAACTCTTCCCTATCTTCACTCATCACATCCTAGAAGACTCATTTTGATCATAAATATGTCCTAGCATGGTTTATAGTGAAAACCCATGGTGGTTACCTGAAGAAGAGAAGAAGTTTTATTTTATTTTTTCCTTCCTTCATATCAATTATTATTGGATAATTTTGATATAAAAACATTTATATCATACATATAAAAGTATTTTATTATTTTATGCTAACGACCTATATTTATCTGTTTTTCCCTTAAATGGGAAATGATAATGTCATTCGTGTGAACGATAGACTACTCTTTGTGAAGCCGATGTGCCTCGTTTTCCATCAACACATTGTGCCGTTGGGTATGATAATGGATATAATGTTTACATATATATATATATATATATTAATTTTTTAACATAATTATACTTCTACAAATATAATATCACACATAACCCTTTACATTCAATTTTGGTGGAGATATAATAATGTCCATCTTATGTACGGTGAACTACCTCCTCGTGAAGCGATATGATTTTATTCACTTATGTTTCACATGGAAGTTAGTAATTTTATATATAATTAATATATATGTAACATTGATGTCAATATTATTATTTAATGTTTAATTACTATTTATCATTCCATCATTCCTTCCGTCAGATTATGTAAACAGGTTTCATACGTTCATACAACATTCCATGTCCGTGATTAATGTATTTCATTTTGTTATCTCTAAACATTTAGATATATATAATTATATATATATAATTAATATATATTATATTGATAAATTTACAAAAAATAAGGATATTATATATTTATGATCAATTTACAATGACCAGATCTACTGAACTAGAACAATAATAAAAAACGAAACAATTCACATATAGAAATGAGGATTTTGACTAGAATTTTTTTGAAAAAAGAGTGTTGAAAATTTAAAAGAAGGTCACCTATGATATTATATTTAGTTTTATTATTCTATTATATATTTAAATTAAATTCATGTTTATTACGCTAGAAGTTCAAGTATGTGTAAATAAATTCCAGAAAATATTTAAGGTATTTATTTCTCAATTTCCTTTCTTTGTGACATAAGTTGTCAAATGCACCTAAATTACACTATGAATTGTATATACTACCCCATTTACCCAATATATCATGAATATAATTTTTATCCTGATATTGAAGTGTTTCATTAATTATATTCTTTTATGTATATTAAGCTTTAAATGATACCAAAGTGGTATGGATTTTATGCCACAATCTCAATGATAATTAGGATTATTTATGTTTATGATTCCATTGATGAATTATTATTATCTATATCTCAGTTATTTTCTATTTTATTATCTTATAGTTATGTATTGAGAATAAATTTTTTCCCTTTATTTTCATGTTATTTACTCAGTATATCGATAATAATATTTTTGAAAAGTCAATATTTTTTCTTTATTCCGTTGAAAAAATTTAACCCTCCATATACATAATTCCAAAAAAAATTAAAGAATTTTTTGAATATTCTATTATAATTTGTTATAAAAAAATTTAACCATGTTTTACATTTTAAAAAATGGTTTAAAAGGAATGTTCTTGTCATTTTATGAACAAGACTCATTTCACTTTTACCGATAATGTGAAATGAATCTTTTTTTTCATATTCAACATGTAAAAAATTATCCAACATTATAAACCACCCATTCATTCAATTTAACATTATAATGTTTCAAAATTATTATTAATGAAAATTCATAACTTAATATTTGGTATTTTTCTAAATGAAACATTGTTTTCAATGTAAAAATGGATATTTTCCTCAAATAATGTTACAAGTGATCATTCAAAATAATATTCCATCTAAAATGACATCAATTGATATGAAATAATTATATCATCCTCATTATTTCTCTAGAAATTTAATGTTCATTATTAATATGAAAATATGTTCATGAAACATGTCTTTATTCCATGGGTTATGCTATGATGAAATGTTGATGTTATTATAAAACATAAATCATTTTGAAAGATTATTATATGTATAAATGTTTATATATCCCATCACATTTTATGGGGTGTAATTTAATTAAAATTTTATGATCATTGTGATACATGCGTTTGATTTTAATTTTTTAAACATTGGTACATATATCTCCCCCCAATTCATTGCATAAATTTTTATAACTCATTAGATAGACACAAATGAAATGGGGACTAAACTCGATTCAATAAGTGTATTTTTCATCTATGATTGTTATTTGAGTTAAAAATCACTACAATTATGTTTTGGGGGGTTAAACCATTCAACAAAAATATCCTTGGTAGTGATCTTTAATACATAGGAAATGATTTTATATGCTTATGTGTATACAAAAATTCATAATCTTATGCCAATTTTATGATCTCAGGGATTATGTTATCTTCTATCCTTTGTGATTCATGTCTTAAATCCCATAAATATTTATGCCATTACTCAAGATTATATAATTCATATACAAGGTATGATTTTCCAATTTTATTCTATTGTTATCAAACCATTATTCTAATGTTATGCTTTTGTGTCTCTATTCATTACACTTACTAAGAATATGATATCACCCTTTATTATGTTTCCTTTCCCCATGTTATGAAGAAAGGTATTTTTTATAATACGTCTAATAAGGGATCTAGTTGTGAATAACTTATTGGTACATAATTTAGTGCACTTATAAACCATTTTTTATGTATATGTGTTTCCAATGACCCTAAACTATTATAATATATGGGCATGTATTTTTGTAACGTAACTAATATTCATCTACTAGGATATAATATAATTGTATGAGAATCTAGGGTAACCATAAAATCTTTTATAAAACCAACCCAAATATTAGTTCAATATCTATCCTATCCCCCAATTAAATAATAAATATTCCTTCTAGAATTTTCAAGCCATACATACATGGTTCCTTATAAACCCATTATTTAAGAGGTTTAAATCAAATTATTCATTCTTTCATATTTCGTTTAATCTCAATCATAAAAATTTAGTTATAAAATTTATCATTATTATTTTGGATTCATATTTTCATAACAATCAATGGTGGATCATTTTCATCGATAAAAATCTAGGTCACAAATTGAACATAAGCACTAAAACCTACCACTTATCCCTTGTTGTGTACCTCATGAAGTTTCAATATTTATTAAACCATGTACAATGATGTCCACATGGTAGTTTTTTCTATGATCAAAAACACGTCTCTTCTCTAGTAAACTCCCCCTCTTTCCCACTCCAAATTTTTCAATAGTTTTCATTTGTTACTATAACTCATGGTAGTGATGGAATCGTTAATATGGAAAAGGAAAATCACACATGATCTCCATTAATATGATATTATTGGAGTGCCATTTATCAATATGAGGGTGATTATGGAGAAATAATGTTATGATGTACGATCAAGAACATGTTTTGAGAACCCAATTGGGGTCTTAGTTATGTGGTTTTGTATAGAGTGGTGCGGCTCGAGTAGATGATAACAATGCTAAGGAAGAAGGGGACCTGTTTCTAGCATAGCAGTTCTATAGTGATAACACTAAAACCCTAGATAACATTGTTTTGAATTTTGGGATATAATATAGAACTCGATCATGGATGATGAAATAACTATCCTTGGGTGGCCACCCATCTACCACATGAATGGTGGAGTGGGATTGGGAGATGGTCTTATATTATTTTTCAGTCAACCATATAATAAAACCTACAAGGGTTAGGATTCATTGTTGGCTTTCTAGGTTGTCATGGAGCCTTGGATGTTGGTAAGGCCGCAAAGGTGGATTGGTAGAACCAACCCGACTAAACATTGGAGGCACATAAACAATCATTACCAAAATCATCTGTAACATCCAAAATATTCATCAATGGAATTTTCCTTTTTATATGTTTTTTATAGTATAAATAACATATAGTCACATAGATAACATAGTATAAACTTTATAACGTAATAATTAATGAATGAAAAGGTATTTCTATAAAATAAGGACCCTATACTGATGGAATAGTAACATGACCATTAGAACATGAATATGAACATTGAGAATATTAATATGGACAATAGAATTAAAGCCTCACATATGAGATTATATATAAATATTAGGTATCTTTTTAATGAAAATATGGTATATCTACATCATGGAATAAGTAAATGGATGTTTTAAAAATGATAAAGTGTTGGTATTTTTGTTAAACATAATTGTTTATTTACAATATTATAATTATTTAAAAAATTAAAATAAAATTTATTTTCATAAAATATATTCATAAATTTATATATTGTTCTATTATTATAATATAATTTTATTATACCTTAATGAATTTTTTAAAGTGTTATAAAAACAGTTATAATATTAAAATCCGTATTTTTTGAGTAAATGGTCATTTTATATAAAAAATAAATTTATTATTTACAGAGAAATATCTAAATAAAATGGAGTAATTTTTTTAATTCTACATTTTGAAAAAAAATTAGGGTGAATTTTTGGTATTTTTCTAAAATGGATGAATTTTTTTTGTGAATAGTGAATTACAATAATTTGCTCTATTTAATAAATACAAGAATTATTGAGTCATAAATGATGTGTGGATGATGTAATACCATAATTTAAAACTATACATAATTATTTTAATATATTTAGTGATATGGTAAAAACTATTGATTTTCTTGATAGAAAATAGTAAACTAATGAATAAAATCATAAAAAATCACACCTCTACTCCACTATAAATACCACCCCTCACCACATCTTCTTCTC
Source organism: Viscum album (assembly GCA_963277665.1). NCBI lineage: Eukaryota > Viridiplantae > Streptophyta > Magnoliopsida > Santalales > Viscaceae > Viscum > Viscum album. Next base: position 1,701,185,037 of record OY728143.1, on the reverse strand, counting down.
ATACCTAAAAAGAAATTAATATATACCAATTTCATCCAAATTCATCTAAAAAACTATACCCCATGTTATTTTCATGCTAGACACGACCAAAATACCAATTCAATGATCTGTAATGTTTTTCTAAAGTAGAGGAATTCAATTGGAAATACCCCCTTTCATTCTTTTAATTTTCTTTTAATTTCATTATTTTATTATACATTCCACATATAATCCTATGAATATTGAATGATAACATTTGTATATTATATATATTGTAATTTTTTTATCGTATTGTAATCTTCATCATTAACCCTATTCTCCTCTCTCTTTTATTCTAAAGTTGAAAACACCGTCTAGGATGCGTCTGTTTACCAACATCATGGATGATGTGTTTTAATTTTCCAATACAGCCTTCAAGGATACCAAAAAAACCATTTTATCGTAAAAAAATATTATAATATGTATAGTAAAACTTATCTAGTGTTCTAGAACCAGTTTATATACATAATAATAATTTATAAATCCAAACTATTGCATGATGGTAAAAAAATGCCAAAATAATATAAACAGTTATAATTAACGTTTTATCTAATCAATCATCCTCATATCTATATAAAATTTTATAAAATATCATTTCATATCATGTATGTTGATTATTAATATATAACTTCATTTCTTAGATAAATTTTCCCATTTAACATGATTTTTTAAACATGTATACAAGTGAACCAATCTTGAAAACCCAAGAAACGGAAAATCCTGAAACACATAATTGAATCTTATAACTCATCAAAAAGGAAGTTATTTAAAATAATAAAATTATATTAATGAAATAAATTATTAATAGGTTTTGAATTAATATACTAATGAATATAATTTCATTATCCAGAATGTCATGTCTATGTGCAGAAGGATTTCATACATAAGGTAATGGTTTTCTCATTTAACTTTTATTTCTGTGATATGTGACTTATTCCCCAATATTTATTATGTTTGGTGTATGCATATTTCCATTTGAATTATCATATCATAAACCTAATTATATTCATGGTATTAAAATTTTCATTTTAAGAGAACTAATTTTATGTGGCATACGGTTCGACTATTTGGAAAGTGGTATGATATTCCCCACGAAACTACATTTATCATTCTGGTTATGCTTCCTCTCTCTTTACCCCAATGTAATTCCAAATTCTTATTATGTACTCCTAATTTCTATGTGTATGTTCCCAAAAAATCATTTCTCAATTATATTTTCTTTTTTGTTAAATACATTTTTATATGGTAACCTTTTTAATTCCTCCCGATAAACATTCTCGATAAAAGAGAATTTCCCAATTTCATACCCATTTCAATTACATTCCATAATATGTTTTAATCCATCAATATATTTTAAAATTAATCTTTTTATCATGAATAACTTTTTTAGTTCATTTCTGGTTTTATGTAAACAATTATTACTTTTCAATTATAAATACACGTTAATATTTTCCCTTAAACCGCACTCAATTGGATCATTTATAATGTTTCATAAACACTCTTTTTACATGTTTTCACTTTATTTTAAAATATATAGATTTAATAATATTTTAATATTCCACAAATATAATTTCATTTTATTTTATTTTATGTGATATAGTTGTTTACAATTATATTTTACGAAAAATAGAAATGGTTTTCCTAAAGTACTCTTATTTCCAAAATAAAAGGGTATTTCTCTCAAAAATATCTCAATGATTTTGTTATAATACATTCTTATATTTAAAAAAACACTACTCAATCCTATTATTTATTGATATTGATCTCTTATGTTACCCTATAATATATTTAATTTAATGGTTTATGATTATTTAAGGGGGTGTACTACCTTGATACCATTCTCCATATTTCTCTAGATGGTTTATGATTCTGTTTATTGTTTAGGAAAATTTAATATTATTCAATAATATAGATTTAGTATGAATGTATATATTTATTATGTTCTAACCCTTTCATAAGATTAATTCATTAGACTTGTTATGAGGTGGGTGGGGCCTGCTATAACATGTCGATGCATTGGTAGGTCTCATGAGACAGACTAGACTAGGTTTTTACCCATTTATGTTTGGGGTCTTTTTCAAAGCATTAAAGGTAGGTTTATAATGTCTAAAATTATGCATTCAACCATTTTGATATTATTAATTTATAATTCATATGATTATTTTACTAGTATAATATCCATAATTAAACTTTATAGTCATGTGATAATTTATAAGCATTTATTTTGATGAGCTTTTTTCATTTTTTATTATGATCATGATTATATTTTAATGACATGTGATGTTATATATTAAACATTACTTTTTGTTTATGTTACATATTCTGATTTATTACTTACCTTTACTGAGTGACTGATCTCATCTATTTCATATGTTTAATTTTCCTCCAGGATGTCAAGATATATATTATGAATTACTTGTACGTATAATATAAGGGTTTATGGGTCTTTCCAATTGATTTTATATATTGTATTTAATTTCATGTTTTAATGTAATACATATGATTTAATATAGTTTTAAAAATTTACTTTACTCTTATTTACTTTTGGATGTGAATTATTTTTCTCAGTACTAATGTAATAAATTAAGGAATCAGCTCTGTGATAATTGGTTTAGAATCTATATATTTGGTATCATAGAAGGTTTGGTAGGAAACTTAGAAACATTATTTACAAAATCCTTTATTAGGGAGAATAAACATAATATAGTCTTTGAGGATGTCAATAGAATAACATCCCAAAAAAACCATGTCTATGAGTTTAGATATACATACAATTTTCAATTTCGGATAAGTATTTCTTTATTTTTTAAATTATACAATATGTTTGACAATGATATGATCTAATATAATTTATGTTGTCAATTAGAAATGGAACCTCAAATAAGGATTAAGAACATCATCAATGCACATGAACCAAATAAAAATAAGGATAATATCTTTTATGGTCTTATGGAAATATTTGATGGGAACAATTCTCCCAAACATTCTCATAATATTAGGAAATAGTATCATGTACTATAAATATAGAGAAATAATTATCTAAGTGTTATAACATCAAAAGGATCCAAGAGAATAATAGGATGAGTTAAAAAAATGCGGGAAATAAGGGAAATAAATATTTTGCCACATGTGATAATTGTGGACAGAAACACTCAGGTACTTTTATTAATAGAATGGTAGTTTTTTTATGTGTATAGAGAAAGGACACTAGGATCATGATTTATAAGGAAAAAAATAAGTTTTCCAATGATTCAATTGTAAAGAGATGGGTCACTCTACAAATTAATGACCTAAAAATTAAAATAATATAGCTCTGAAGAAGAAAAGGGATTAAGGTCAATCCTATGTTGTTACTACTTTTGAAGTTGAGTAATTAATGTATTTGTGTTTTTGGATTCCTAAATTACATTATGATATTTTTTTGAGAAGAATATTGAGAGATATAAAGATTGGTTTGTAGTACTTCATAATTATGTATTTGGAGGTATGCATGTTTTCATTAATGTTTTAATATGATGAAGATATTAATATATTTGTTATGTTATATTTAGAGCTACATTATTTGGGAAATGTTATGTTAAGTTGATTTTGGAAGTTTATTGACATCTTTTCTAATGTTTTGGTTGCTAAATGTGGAAATAAATGTTTTGTATGAGTCTTATGATTAACTACATATAGAATGGATCAATTTAAACTTTGTAAATTATTATTTTTCTAAACTTGTGCTAAACTTCTTGGATTCATAAAACATTTAAAGCTCTATATAATGACTTAAGGCTCATATGATACAAAGTTATTCATGCATGGAAAATACATCACGAAAAGTAATTTATAGGTGTGAGGTATGATGTGAAAATAGATTAAAGCACCAAAAAGGATGATATTTTGATTATTATATGGAAAGGAATCAGATATGTTTATATTCTAAAGTTCTTATTTGGATAGTAAAAGATACCCTCAACTCTAGGAAAAGGATTTTGGAAAAAAAATTCAACCATCTAATTTTCATTATAAAAAATTAATGGTCTTTTAAATGATAAAAAATTTCTATTTTTTGGTTAACTTTATAACAATATGTTCTCTATAACTCTCTATCAGAACATGATAGTTTGATTTTTCTTCCACGTCCATATTTTCAAATTCTACTAATGTTGTCCTATTTGAAATCCTTATTTTTTTTGTGACCTTCACTTTTACCATTAACTCTTATTAATATGATATTTTTTAACTCTATTTAATATGTGGAATTCCAAAAAAAAATTCAAGTATCAACCTTTCATTTTTGAATTCAATTTTAAATTGTGAGAATAAAATTTAAGGATGGAGGGGAGAATTTAATGACCCAAAATTTCATTAATGAAATTTTCCTTCTTATAATTATATTATATAGTATAAATCAGATAAATCACATAGATAATATAATTCAATCTTTATAATGTAATAATGAATAAAATAATAGTTACCTCTTAAAATTAAGTAACCTATACTAATGAAAGAGAACCATGATCATTGGAGTAGTGATATGACCCTTTGGAATTGTAATCTGACCAATAGAATAGTATCCTCACCTATGATAGTATATATAAAATTATGTATCTTTTGAATAATAATATTATATATTTAAATCATGTATGAATTAAATAAATATTTAAAAAATGATAAATGAAGTGTTGGTATTTTTGTATAACATAATTTTTATTCAAAATATTATAATTAATATGTTAATTTAAAATCTAATTCATGTGGATTAAATGTATTTCTAAACTATTATTTCATTGTCTTATTATTAAAAGCTAATTTTATGAGAACTTAATTAATTTTTCAATGTGTCATAAAATCACTTATAACGTTAAAATATAAATTTTTCGGGTGAATGATGATTTTATTTCAAATTTAATTTCTCATATTTAGAAAATTATTTTCCTCCAAGAAATTTCATTTTCTTAATTCTACACATTTAAAAATGGTTAGGATTATGTTTTTGGTTTTTCTAAAATGATTGAATTATTGGTGAGTAGTGAATTATATAATTTACGATTTTTAATAAATATATGAATTATTGAGTCATAGAAGATTTATAGTGGATCTAAGCCAATAATTTAAAACTATAACAAATACATTAAATATATTTAGAGATAAATTTAAAACTATTTAAATTATTGATCAAAAATAGTAATATAATGAATAATGTAATCATAAAACTCCCTTCTCCTCCACGATAAATAACACCCCTTACCACCTATTCTCCTCACACCTAAAAATCCATGATGATTGTCCAATTTTGAACCAATAACTCTCTCATACTTCAATACCATGTTATCTTATTTCTGTTATTACCCAAAATACCATTTCAATTTACTTTAATGAGGTTCCCAAAGAGATAAATTCAAGAGGTAAAATCCTCATTCTCTCTTTTAGTTTTCATTTAATCACATTATTTTCTTTTCCCTTATTCACATACCCTTAACCAAGTTTCATTATAACTACAGTATATTATATATAATAGAATGTTATTTTAATGGAAGATCCATCATCAAACCTCTTCTCCTCTCCCTTTTATTCTAAAAATGAAATCATCATCATGGATGTATCGATTTACAGAACTCATGGACAATGTGATTTCATTTTTCAATATTACCTTCAAGGTTGGTCACAAAACCATTTTTTTTGTTAAAAAATGTTATAATACATATAATAAAACTTTTTTAGTGTTATTGAACCAGTATATATACATAATATTAATTATTGAAACAAAACTATTGTGTGATGATAAAAAATACCAAAATTATATAAACGGTTATCGTTGACGATTTATCAAGTGAATCATACTCTTTTAATGTAAACATGACATATCAGACCATAAAATCTTATATATGTTAATTAATAACATTTAAATTTAATTTTTTATAACTATTAACATTTAACATGATCTTATGTACATGTATAGAAGTGAAACAATCATAACACCCATGGAAACAGACACCCCCGAATGATAGAATTCAATCTTATAACTCATCAAAAAGACCATAAATAAACATCATAAAATTATAATAAATAAAAAACATGGATAATAGGTTATTAATTAATTTATAAATGAATCTAATTTCATTATATAAGGAATTATGGACAACTATACAATGATTTCATACATAAGGTATGGTTTTTCTCATCTCACTTTTATTTCTATGAGATATGCATTATTTACCACTATTTCTTATGTATAGTGTGTGTATACTTACCATGGATGTATCATATCATGAATATCATTATATTAATGGTATTAAATTTTCTATTTTATGATCATTAATTTTATATGTCACACAGTTTGAATGTTGTCAATGTTGTAAGTGATTCTCCATGAACCACTATTTTTCATTCCGGTAACGATTTAATTCTCTTTATCCCAATATAGTTCTTAATTTCTATTATGAAATCATCATACATTCTATAAAGTTATTCCAAACATATTTATCATTCTCAATTATTCCTTCTTTTATAATAAATTCATGTTATATAGTATTCCCATTTTAATTCCTCCCAATAAGCATGATAGATTAATGGGTAATTCCCAATTTCTTACCAATTTCCATGTGCAGTCCCTAATTAGTTATAAGCCACAAATATTTTTTAAAATTAATATTTTTATCAGGAAAAATATTCATAGTTCTTTTTATGTTTGATGAAAACAATTATTCATTTTTCTACTTTAATGACTCATTAATAGTTCCCCTAAAACTGCACTGAAGTGGATCATTTCCAATGATTCTTAAACACTTTTGTTTACATGATTTCACTTTGTTTTAAAATTTTCTATATAAATATTCTTGTAATACAACTAAAAATGAATTTAATTATATTTTTTCATATATACATTTTCATAATCTTATTTTATGTAAAATGAAAATTATTTTCCAAAATAACTCTTCTTCCAAAAATAAAAGGGTATTTCAATCAAGAATTTCTCAAATATTTTATTGGAATTTTATTATCTATTTCAACACCCTATGTTGAATCCTATTTTTAATTGTGATTAATCACTTATTACACCATCTAACATATTTAATTGTATGTATTGTGATTATTTATACTAATGTACTATCTTGATACCATTCACCATACTACTCAAGAAGGTTTATGATTATGTTTATTGTATGGGTAAAGTACTTAATATTTTATATGACAATTTCAATATGAATATATGTGTTGATTATGTTCCACCCCTTTCATATGTGGAATGAATTATAATTAGCATGTGATGGGTGGGGCTCACTATATCCCCTAGATAAATCACCAGGTGTTGTGAGACAAAGTAGACTCAGTTTTTACACATTTATATTGGTGTGTTGGTAGAATCCTTGATTGTATGTTTATAATGTAATATATAATGAATACCCTCATTATTGTATTATTAACTGATAGTCCATGTTATTATTAATCTAGTATAATATCCATGGTTAATCTTAATACTCAAGGGATTATTTATAGGGCATTATTTTGATCAGATTTTATCCTTGTCATATTATGTTAAAGATAATATTTTAATGACATGTGTTGTTATATATTTACCTTTCCTTATTGTTTATTTTATTTCTTCAACTTTATTTCTTGCCATTATTGAGAATTAGAGATCACCAATTTCTTATGTTTAATTTTTCCACTGGATGTGAAGATGTATATTATGAATGACTTGTATGTATAATCTAGAAGTTTATGTGCGATTAAAATTGATTATTTATGTTGTATTTTATTTCTAGTTGTAATATAATAACTTTGTATGTATCTAGTTATACAAAGATAAAAAAATACTCAGTCCATTGGAATGTTAACCCTTGTTCATATTACCTACGTAATAATGTATGGTACTGGCTCAATGCTACCGGGGTCAGGGTCTCTACATCATCACCCCTAGATTAAAAATAAGGCAGGGGCCATCCAAAAAGAGAAGGATCCACATTTAGGAATGTAAATAACCCCATATTGTGTCAATGTGTCCCAACCCACAAGGTATGGCATGGATGTCTCAACACGTAATGTGCTTCCGTACACATGGGTTCTTCATGTACCCATTAGGGCACAACCTATATTTCTTCCACCCCATACGGTGTTCCCCAAACACCACCACATGGACCAATGTTTGTCTCTTTTGAATTTTTTTCTGAAATTTTATGCCATTGTGTTTTAACCAGATGACTAAATGACCCATACTTAGAGTCTTCCAATATATTATTAATTATGAAATCCTCTGGTTCATCCAAATAAATTTATGGAACATGTTTGGTAGTATGATGTTTTTTCTCTGAAAGGTATCTGAAAATGTTTTCTGGAGATAATTTGAGTGTATATAGGGTTTATTACTACCATAATAATGAGTTATAGATAGGTAAATGATCCCATATTTATATATTTTGGTACTCTATCACAGACCTAGGGCATTGGTCCTCCATAAAAAAATGGGTTCATATAATAATATGACAAGTTTCAAATCCTACATTATATATTTAGAGAGTTTTATTATGATTATAAACTAGGAAAGTGACAATTTTTATGGAAAAATATCTTTTCAATAATTTTTTATTATTGATTAGATATGACATTTGGAATATTGATCTAGGATTATTTATAGAAAATATGAATATGTTACTCTCTAAGAATCTATTACGTGGGGGGTTGCATCTATCCATTGGAGGAAAATGCTAATTCAATGGTTCCTGGCTCATGCAATATTAGCATTGGGATCAGTGTTTAGAAGATACATAAATACATTCATTTTTACTGCACTTGGGAATATTGTTGATTTAATATTGGGTTATCCTCTTCTTAAGAATATCCATGATGATTTTTTTCATTAAATAGTATGATTCTATGAACTCCAGGTGTGGAGTTGTGTGAATTCAAGGTCATATAGTCTCTCAGACATTATATTTTTGAGGAGAACTGAATTATTTATATGTTTATGTTACTTCAAATTCCCCTTGGTTATGGAGAGGGTTCTCAATATTATTCATAAGGTTAAGTGATACTCCCTTATTGTAATCCTATATATAAGAAATATTTTCCCATTCTATTCATTTTGTAAGAAAACTCCAATGTTGTATAAAGTGATAGTCCTCTGTAAATGGGTTTAGTACTCCCTCTACCGGTATATGACTACTCATTGAGGTTTGGATTCTCCAATATTGATAATAATTTGATTTGAGTTTTTTGTATTGATGTTTCCGATTATAATCTCATAAATTTGTAGTTTGTTTCACATGAAAAGACGTGTTGATACATCTAGATCAATTACTAACATTTCAATTATGATGTTATTTATTTGAGGTTTTCATTTGATATAGATATAGATAATTCCTTGGAATTTTTCATACTCTATTGAATACCCCTATAAAATATGTGGAGGTCTTTCATTCTGGTTTCACCCTAAGATAGAGATGATTTTATTGGAAATGAACTAAACTGATTTTTATATGATGCATATAACATAAGAATATATTTCTTACCAACATGTACATTTGTCTCAATATGAGGCTGGGATCCACCCAACATACCCTAGATTCATCTAATAAAATGTTATATTGTGTGTATTTGGACAAATTATCCCACAGAGTTCCTATCAATTATTAATCCATTTTTTTAAGAATTAATTTTTTCTCATGAGTTTATTGAATTAGTTAATTGTTACATAAATCAAACATAAATCCCTGATGGAATTTGATGACTCCTTTCATGGCTACCACATTCTTCATTCATAAGGTGTATCATGATATCCTAATAAATCAATGGGTCCCCTTATTCATTTTTGTGCATGTGTAAGGTTAATGATTGCGATCATCGATTTAATACAAATTCTTATATATATTTTTTTTATCTTATAAAGATATTCATAATTTCTCCATGAAGGTGATAAAACCCAACAAATTTATGGAAGCCCTGAAATTCCAAACCTGGATTAATTGGTCGGAAACCCCCTAAAGATATGTGGTTATTTTATTATTCTTCATGATCATAATCAAGAAATCTCCATGGAGAGTGGTTTCTACTGCATTAATAATAAAGAAATGATCTATTTTTTAGGTTTTTAATTTTCATGAATGGTTGGTTCTTTATAGGAATTATAGATATACATTTATAGATTGATTTTTTTTTCACTAGGATTATATTATGATATTTCGATTCTCATTACTGGTAGCAGATCTTATTAACTCATCAAATAAACTTTTTTCACTATATAAATAAGAAATACTTGTATTCCTTGAAACTAGTTTTGATTCCCCAGATATTATATTATATGATAACATTGTATTTTCTATTCATTCAATACTAGTAACATTATGTTATAATTCTTCCATAAAATAGTTAGAGGTTCATCAGAAGTGTTATTTGATAAAATTTCTTGTGACGCAAGTTGTATAAAATAGTTCATCGTTTATCTATTTTTGATGAATGTGTTTATTTTCAATCGGATGTTGATAGTGGGATTTAAATTATATTTTAATAAAATTTATTACAAAGAAATATATGTAAATATTGAGTAAATATCGCAGTCATTGAAATGAGGAATAAATATGTTGGGTATATCAAGTATAATTGGGTTGTAATCCTGATATACCAATATAGTGCATAGTATTAACCATACACTTTGAAACATTGAATGTATATGTTGCATGAGCATGATATGAATGGTATATATATAGAAAATTCAAAACATATATGGTATGTATCTTTAGAATAGATGAATATTACCATACCAAATGAAATACACATCTAATATCACTTTGGGAGGGAACAAGTTTGTTTATTAGTGTTACCTAAAACATATTAAAATTTTCACATTCATCCCCCACTACACCACTAATATCATCATTCCACCATACATTGTGGTGTTATCTCTTATAGCACCCCATTATTTTTCCCCATAGAATTACTACGTACTCCCTCAAACAATCATCAACCAATGAATGCATTCACCTCCAATTCCACCCATGCCCTGTCCTTCCGTTGAGCCTAGCTACTATCCCATATGGATGACCAGAAACATTGGTGGGATAGGTAAGTGATTGACCTATGTTTATGAAAATAAAATAATCTTTTCCTTTATTTGAAAAAAACATATACCAAAACTATTTGTGATGTGATTTGGTGTCCCAACTCATATCCCTCAAAATATTTATTAAGGAAAAGGAAATATTTGTTTATACATGAGATTTAATGAACTTACACCATATAATGATTCAAAGAAAGTAAAATGTACATTCAATCATAAGCACCTAAATGAATTTCATGGCTTCCATATGATTTGGTTCAAACCACTTTCACTTATATCATGAAAAAAACCATATATATGATAACCCAGAACAGGGACCATGCATGCCAAAAATACAAACATAAAAAATGCAATATTATAATGTCAAACCATGTTATCTAAAAAGGTGATGAATATTTTTCCACAGAACCTTAACCCATTCCCAAATCAAGCCCAATATACTATTTGATTAATACTGGAAACAAAGAAAAACCCTGAAAATATTCTCATCACAACATGGTCCAACCAAAACAATACTTAAAATCCTTCCAGAATCATCTGAACCCTATATGAAGTGAAATATTCTCCCCTTATATGATGAAAAGACCAATCTAAGGGGCCCTGATGCACTGTATCATTTTCACATTTGAGATCCCAACATCCTTGATATTAAAGAGCATTATTATTATACCCTTACAAAAAAATTACCACATTAAATAGATTTAGAAAACCATTATAAACAAAAATATTTAGATTCTCATAAAAAATATTCTAATGGTTTTAAGCCCACAATTATTTCAGATCCTCTAATTATATCACCAAAAATCCACTAAAGGTCATATGGGTGGTTCAATGTGAAGTCTATAAAGCACCTACCACTTTTAATTCTTTGATATAATGGTAAAAATATCCATTATAGAATCACATAAGAGGGATAAAATCCCACAAAAATACAAAATCATTTAGACCTCTAAATGGCTTCATTATAAACAACCTTACGAAGGTTAGGAAACTAGGTTGTCTAGTTACCCCAGAAATGATATAGTCTTAAATCATATAACTAATAAATCTAGAATCCTTTATAAACACGTGGTTTTCATTAGTAAAAGAAAAGTATACTACTACCTCTCTTAAATAGTTAGAAGATTTCAATTTTAGATCAAGTAGAGTAACTTTCTAGAAAAACCATAAACAAGAGAAAAATTTCATAAGACAATTTACCATAGACTTTTCCTTATGTTCAAAAAGGGAGGCAAATGTATTTGGATTTTCTCAACATATTTTGACATTAGATTCAAGGAAATCATTTCTTCGAACATCATTAAAATTTATGGTCACTATTTGTAATTCATTAACATCCACCAAAAAAATATAAACCCCGCTGATTCCTAAATATGGTGTAGAAAATCAATATTAAAGTCTTTATCATGTTTAAATTTCACCCTATCAAACATCAAACCTCAGATATATAGATACTCATCTATAGTTATCTGTTTTTTAAGATACCTTCCAAAGGACTACCTCTCTATTTATTTGATCCATGGGTAAAATTATTCCTTATAACCATCTCTAATAATGTTGGTGCAATTATTGAACTGAATAGAATCCTCTAAATCCTCTAAATATAAAGGTGAGGACAAATAATATTCATCTGATGATAAGGATGATCCCTACAAAATCCTATCTAAATATGGATCACAAAATTTTCAAATTGGAATGCCCAAGAGAGGGTGAAAATTTTTCTCTCTAACATAGAGTAATCGATACATTTTTTGGTCTTCTTAGTGGGTAGAGTAATAAATCCATATGGGTCAACAATTAGATTTTCCCCTTTTTAGCACTCGAGTGAAGGTAGTACCTCTAATATTTTTAACTTTATAATATGAATATTGATTAGGTTCTCTAGAGTCTGAGTGAATCTCATGCTTTTCATTCCGAATAGTGGGTGCACCTTCTAAGATAATAAATGTGGTCTTGGAATTATTAACTACATCCTGAAAGCTGTTAAAAGAATCAAAAATAGGTCATAAAGGTTGATACTATTTATAATGGCCAAACACATCCCTATTGAGTGTGATTATCATAAAATCCATCTTATCCACCATATCTTGGTTAGGTTTGGCATTATCCATTTGTATGGTCTCTTGAGGTGGTTTGGAATCAATTGATCCAGCGTGGGCCAAAGGATTTTGTGAGTTCGTGTCATTATTGTCCTTAAATTTCTTAGGTAATAAATTATTATTACCCTTTATAAATAAAATTGACTTATATCGGGTGATGGGACTTGAAATAGTTAATTCATTATTGCAAGATTTAGTGGAATGACCGATCTGGTGCCATTTATTACTATAGGCTAGTAGGTTTGCATAAGTTACCTATTTATAAAATCCTGAATCACCATTTTGTATCCAAAAAATTGATGTAAGAGGTTGATAGATGTATGTTTCTGTGAAAAACATTACAACTGAGGGTATGGAAAGATTTTTGGTATCATCGGGCATTTTCAGGCATATGGGAAAAGATATGTCCTTTTGAACAGGTGAAGTAGAAGGCCAAAAAATCCTAACCATATTAGGATAATGGTTGTTTCAATTATAGGATCAATGTATGGGGTCCATTTAATATCTTTCATTAGGTATCCCCAAAATGCACACAAATTCCTTATCTAGAAATGAAATTATTCATCTTCATATTAATACTGAAATACAACATTGGAGGATTTTAACAGGCCAATATGAACACTGAAAATCCTAATAGCCTCAAGTGTCTTTATTAAGTAGTTCAAATATTTCATATTCATGAATACATACCAAAAAAATGAAAATATTATCTGATTAGAGGAGGATTACCTCATTCAAAGAGAATTCTATTGCCGAGTGACGTTGATGTCGAAATGTTTTTTGTTCAATTCAAGGATCAACACTCGAGTTTTAGGGAGATTCATTCAAATCAACAGCTTGACCAACAATGATATTTATAATGGAACAAGAATCAACATTAGGGCTTCTTGAATTTTTGCTCGAATGCAGTCCCACAATCACTTGCAATTCCATCTTCCCCGCTTTTGTACTAAGTAACATATTGTTTTTATATAAGTTATCAATATTAAGTGTTATATTTATTTAAAATCTATATTTTCAAGACTTAATTAAATGTTAAGTGTTCGTATTTGTTTATTTTTATTTATTTGTAAATAATATATTTATTCATTTTGGAAATTCATTAATTAATTTAATTAAAAAATTTATAAATTTTACATAAATAATGGAAAATGATATTTTGGAATATTTTTGTAATTTATAAAAAAATTATGAATTAATTAACTAAAAAATGAATATATATGTAATTGATCGTATTTTTTTGAAATAATTATTATAAATATTATATTAAAAATAATATGTTAATTTTAAGAATGCCGTTTTAAAATTTATATGGTTTATTAAATATTTATTAATAACAGTAAAATGAATCTAAAATTTGACAAATATTTAAATAATTCCTTCTAATAATGAAACAAATTGTTTAGAAATCAAGAAGTTATTTTATATAGAACTCATCGAAAGAAAAATATAATGTAGTTTATATATTTAATCATTAGATTTTTATAATTAATTAATTTTAAATAATTCCAATTAATAGGGTTCTTATTAAGATATTATTTAGAACAAATTAAAACTACTATGATGATAGGTTTTTTATGGATTAAATAACTTTTATTTATATGGAATACATATTATCTAAATAAATTCTATACTAAAGATTATATTATTAATTTATTATAATTCAAAATAATATCATATATTAGAAATAAAATTTCATTTAATAATTAATATGATATAGTTTAGATTTAACGTAGGTAGAAAATTTTTATACCATAGATTATTGAATATCCATAATTTTTATCTTAATTATAAAATGTTTATAGTACGTTGTTATTTATGAAATATTCGGAAATATTTATCTCATTTTTAATTAATTAAATGTTCATTTATTGAAATGATATTTTTTCATTTTTAATATAATTTAAATAATAATATAATGTAAATAGTTTTAATGCCTTATTTATGTGATAAAATAATTCTTGGTGATGGAGAAATTCATTTCATATTATGTACAACTCCAAAAACATAGATTTTCTTCAACCTTGATGTTATTTAGTTTTTTGATTTATGATATTCAGAGTAGTTATCAATTATAGTTTTTTTATATTAGGTGCTAAATATATCATTAATTGAATTATCTCTTATGTAAAGTCTCCTCGAGTAGAGGGATTGAGGGTCGAACTACCCACTGGTTTAGAGGATTTATCCTTATTCTAGAAAGGTGAGGAGTTTTTAATCTATCACTATGGGGCTTACACATGTATATAATACTGACTCATTTTTCCATTGTAAATTTATTAATAATTTAATATACCTTATTTATTTTAGGAATTCAGAGAAATATGAATATAATTCACATCAATTTTTGGGTATATTACACAATCATGTGGGTTTTTTATAAGATACACAATGTTTTTCTAAAGAAATTAATTTGGAATATGGAATAATGATTCCAAAAAAATCATTAGAAGCATGCATCCACAAATAAATAAAACATGAAAAGATAATATTTGAAAGAAATAAATTGGGACAAACATAATATACATCCTAAATTTATTATTTTAGTGATGGTTTTAAAAGGAAAATCCATCAAATACTTGTTGTGAGATTCCTTCCAAAGGGGCACTTATCAAGAAATACAACATATAACCTTGAATTTCATGAAAAATATAGCTTCTCATGGATTATCATTTTTATGAAATGAAAATAAAAAAGTGACTCTGAATTGTCCTCTTGGGCAGGTCATTATAAAGATGGGTTCCCCAAGATTTTCCATTAGTATATTTTTTTGGTGGTTTCATTGGTTTACACTGTCTAATAAAAATTAGTTCAGATATGAGAAAATAGAGTTGAGTATATCGATATTGTAGATTTTGATAGTGTCATCTGCACAACTATCCAAGAATAAAAAAATTATGACTGAAAAGGAACACTACATAAATAACTATTTGATGTTCAAAACACTAAAGTGACCTTGAACCTAGTGAAATATGAATTATTTCTTACTATGTGAGAATAATGTTCAGAATTATTATTTTTCATGGGAGTGATTTAGTTAAATTTACTATTTGAAAAGATATAAAACTTGATAATAATCTTATAAATTTTTATATTAGTGATAATTGTATCATCATCAGCAACCATAACTTTGAATTAAATAATATTAGAATGAGAAACAATATAAAAAATCATAGGACTACTAAATTAATAATTTTTATTATGTAAAAGATATTTTTTGAACAACTCTCTTCCATAGTAATAAAACTATTGAAGTTGTTCAAGAGGTAAATCTAATCTGCTTATGTGATTCATAGTATGAATCAATAAAGAAATAAATTTCATTATATAAAATTTTCCAAAATTAAATTTTTTTCATATATTCTATATTTTTGAATATTATAATGAATTGGTGAGACTAAAAGTTATTTTATGTCATGATCTAATATAGGAATTAACCCTACTATAATATATGGAAATGTTATTATGTTATGAATGAGTTCAAGAATCATTTTACATGAAGTTAACATGTATTGATAATAGGTGAACATGGGAAGTGATTTCTAAGTTCTGAATATATACATATTGCACGTATTGTTTGAACCTAAAAGTAGAAAGATAAAAGTAATTTTAGATAGTGAAATAATTATTCTTTTAATAACTAAGGAATTTATTCCTATAGTGATCATGTAGTACAGTCATGATTTCATGAGACGGAATTATTTCAAATTAAAAAAGGTGTTTGAAAAACTATGTCGAATGTCTATGTCAGGTATTAGTGATATAGAAAAAAATTGTTTAGTTTTGAAAGTTATTAGATACAAAATATTTATTTCATAATATTTGTAAATATAATAGAGTTTAAAAATATAAAATTTTGAGTGACTTTATTTTTCATTCAAATAATAAATAAAATTTCATTTTCATTGAGTACTTTACTATAATATAATATTTCAAGGAATGATGGATCTCATAAGAATGATTATTTTATCTAATTTTTCAATTTTATAAGATAATTGCTTTATCAGTAAAGACTTTTAATGAACCAATATAAATGACTAATTTTATACAATAGGTTTATGATTAAATTTATTCTATAACATATTTTAAAAACTATCTTCTTTTTAAGAAAATTCTATAAACACATAGAGTGAAAAGATAATTTTTTTTGTTTTTTACATTTTTTGTTCCTTATCTTGAAATTATGAAAGGATTATTTTTCCTTATTGGATAGATTATGTTTGTTTAAACATAGTGATTTTTTATGTTAAAAAATATTATACAAGTTAAACATTCAATTGATTCCCCTAAATATATGAACGTGATTAGTATATTTTTGGTAATAGAAAATGTAATGGGTATATTAAATTTGAAACACCCCTAGATTTTGTGAAATATTTTCTTTTTTAAAATATATTTAATAATATTTAAATCTTACATTAAAAAAAATGTATTTTATAATGAATTGTACACAACAATCTATTTGGATTGTTTTACACACAATCCCATTTTTAGATTGCATTAAACATGACACCGAGTTTGAATAAAACATGACATATAATTAAATTATTATTATTTAATATGATATTTGTCACCTACCGATTGGAAAGGATGGTAAGGATAAAATTAACTATATTATGAAAATATTTTGTTTACCGATGTGTATATAAAATTAATTCTTTTATGAAAAGTAACATTGAAATGTAATTAAAAACCTTTTTCAGATAAAAGAAATATTTTTTTGAAGAAATATTTCAATGCACATATTCACATTATAACTTAGTAAATTAAAATAATCACTTTTTGTAAATTATTTTAATTAAATTTTTATATTATATATTCAATAATTTTTTTAATATTTAAATTAAATGTTATATAGTTAATAAATGAGAATAAATCTAATTTTATGCTTAAAACTATATTTTTTTTAAAAATGAATTTTGTCTATGTTTGATAAATTATATTAAAATTAATTTTCACCAATATTAGAAAATTATTAAGGTGAAATAATTTTATATTTTGAGATCCAAATTTCATAATTATCTTAGTGACAATATTTTAACTTTTCTAAAATATTTCATTATTTTGATAAAGAGAAAAGGATAATGAATTTTAATTGAAAAATTTTGTTTAATTTAATTTATTTATTAAAATAAATTATATTTTAAATTTATTTTAATGTTTAATTAGCTCAATTATACATCCATTAATCAATTTTATGTCATTTGGAATCAATTTCATATTAATATAGATATAAAACCATTGTATACTCTTTAACATTTCCTATTTAAAAACTCGTGTTCTTGTCTCACCTATGGGATTAATTTAAAATTAAATAATTCCAATTATGTGAATGGAATTAGTAAAAATGGATTAGTTATTTGGAATAATAATTTTTAATATTATCTTAATATTTAATCAAAATATCTGACAAAACAAATAGTGAATATAGTAAATCTTAATTATCACGGTTGTGGTAAAAACTAATTTAACATGGGGTTAAACTATGAGTATTGGGTAAAAATGAGCTATAAACCTTTTTAGAACCCATTTTAGGGGCATATAACCACCTTATATTTTCTAATTTGGAGAATATACCTTTTCAGAAGCTTCTGTCATGATATAATCCTGGGTATGATTTAATCTTTCCAACATTTACATTTTTTCTACTCACATCACCTCTAAAATGAAACACCCTCTCCTCTATTTCATACAAATTTAAACACATTTATTTAAGAAAGGAACTACCCAAATAAAATCCAAAATTCCCTCCACTCATCATATAATCAAAATTTTGTGTTGAAATTTAACCTAGTGATGCTTTTAGTGAAAACCTATTGAGGATACCCGAAGAAGAGGCAACAATCATCAACAAATGTTTACCTTTTATTTATTACTCAACATAATTAAATTATAATATTATCATGATTATATAACAAATTAAATATATTATATATAATTTTTTTTTATGATAATTAACTGACCTACAACAATCTTCACATCCATCAAATGGATTATGAAATCAATGTTCATCTCTATGGCAGACTACCGACTCGCGAACCGATGTCACTCCCTTTTCCATTTCTAAAACAATTGTTGTAAATATTAATGACTTTATTATTTATATATATTATATTTATGACATTATTATGCTTTTTAAATTATTACATCACATATATATTCATTCTTTCAATTTTGGGAATGTGATAACATCGCTCATCTATACGGTGGACTACAACCTCACGAAACGATGTGATTTGTTCACACATTAAATGGAAGGTGTCAAGAATTGTTTTAATGAACATTTGTGATTTATATAAAATTAAATTAAATTTTTAATTATAATAAATCATTTTAAATAATTTTTTTCAATACAATATGAATATTGAAACAACAATCATGTTTATGTATAACCTTACATCTCTATGAACAGTGTAATTCATTTTCCATCACTATGTTTTATGGATTACAATAAATATGAATATATTAAAAACATATGATATTTATATCATGGTTATGATTTTTTATTTGATGATATCATGAGTAAATCTAGAGGAATAAATAAAAATTCAAAACATAAGAGAAAGGAAAATGAGTTGTTGATTGAAACATTACATTAACATTGAATTGTTAGTAGATAGGAAAAACAGGTGATAAAAACTGATATGGTATGAGATATATGAATATGGTTATTAAATATATTTATAGTAATATTATATTTATTATAAATGGAGGTTTAATTTGTACTAATGAATTAAAGACTTGTAGTCTCACTTTTTACTTTCGCAAGACACATGCTATATTAACCATCTATTTATTTTATGCTGTATAAAAAATGAACAACAATGTAATTTATGATGATTATACATAAAATTATGTGTATTTAAAAATAAATTTGTGTATATACAAATCATGGGGTTTACAATTTAAATGATTCTAATGAAGTAATCATTTCTGCCTCCTTTTTACTTAATTGAGATGTACATTATATTGTGCACCTATATTCTTTCATGAGGTATATATACAACCACTTTGACAAGTGAGATAACTAATTTATTTACCATTATGATGTTTTAAGTTCAATTTTATGTTATTACTTCAAGGGGATTACAATTCAATGTTTTTAAAGTGTAAAATGTTATGTTACAATCTCAATATCTTTCAAGGTAACTTATGATTATGTTTCCAATGATAAAATCTTATAGTATACCTCTCACGAAACTCATAAATGTTCTTAAACTAGGTTTATTCATGAAATTTTCATCTAAAAGTACCACTTTCCATTATTTCTCACTTTAAACAATAGAATTTGTTTTAATAAAAATTTTCTTTATTTTACTCTTTGGTCAAAAATCAATTTTAATACAAAAACAAGTATTCTAAAAAAATATTAAATAATGTTATCATTGTTTAAATTTTTAATTAAATGAATTTTTACTCATGTTTTTCATTTAATAAACAATAAATGTATTCTTCATGTCATCTTAAAAAATAATGCATGTATTAAATTTAATGAAAATATGAAAATAGTAATTTTTTAACATGCATGACATGAATAGTATTTATGAATATCATGTAGCTCAATGATTTTAGGCTTTACATACCTTTTTCAAAACCTATTTTAAACAAATAAAATAAAATTTATAAATTTCAAGATTTTAATAAATCGATTTCAAAGTAAATAGTATTTTTGAAATTTTTTTAGTAATAATAATTACATTAAAAGTTGAAAGAATATTTTCCTTAATAAATTTTTTAAATGAATTTTAATGATTAATTTACATTTTTTCAAGGGTATTTTCAAATAAAATATTTTTTAAATTGATATACATTTTAAAAAGTTCTTATCAAATACGAAAGGATTTTCATGTTCTGAAAATTTTTAAATGATCGGTCACAATAATTTTCCTTCCAATATTTTATATATTGATTTTACCTAGTCCTTATTATGGATACTAAGAAAAGATACCATTCATATTCGTTCCTTGAATGGTTTATGTTAATGTCCATGTGACTTTTATTAAACCAATTTCTCTTCCAAAGGTTATAACATCATAAAATTATTATGAAACCCACTTATTTTCATAGGTTATTCTATGATGAAATGATTATGAAATCTTTTACATTTCCATGGGTTTTGATATGATCAACTTTTTACAATAAAAATTTCATTTCATTGGTTATGATTAGATAAATTTTTATGATCTTTTTGAATACAAAAATATGGTTCTTCTTATGCGATGGCTGGGAACTATATATTCTTAGAATGCATTTGGGAAATATTTATATCTCATGAGATACACAAGACTGGAATGGTGAGTGAATCCCCTTCAATAAGATATTGTTGGAATGGGGAGTTAATCAATTTGAGTAAGGTACATTGTCCACTATGTTAGTCTTGGGAGGTAACCACGAATTCCATGATGGTTTGGGGAGTGAACCCCTTACAATATGAAAGACTTGTAATTGAGTATTAACTCTAATAAAAGTTATTTTATATGCTTAATTTTGTGCAGAATATCTATATTTATGCCTATTTTATTCTGTCTTGGCTCACATTCCATGTTAACATAGTGATTCATTCCTTATGAACAACCCATCATTATTAATTGACACAATTTTATGATCTTTGATATGGATGGTTTGGTTTTAAGATGTTTTTATCATGTCCCAAACTCTTATTGTCATGTTATTATTATGTATCTCTATGTTTTACCCTCACTAATCATCTATTATCATTAATACTGATGTTTCCCTTCCACAGGTTACGAAGAAATATATAATTTATGTTGTTTCTAAGAAGGGATCTAGTCATTAACAACATGGTGGGAGATGATGTAGCTCATTTATGGACTTTTTATTATGCTTCCAGGTTTCCATAGACACAAACCAATTGTGGTCATCATGCATGTATTTTTGTAACAATTGAATATTAATCAGAAATGATGTAATATTTATGAATGATAATATAGGGTCACTCTAATGAGTAATATATGAACATTTAGTTAACATCTGGATACTAAAATAATAAAACTATAGTTAGATCCCTAGAGATATTTCTAAGGATATGTATAGGGATTTATCCAAAGGAAAGTCAATTAATTATGTTAAATTGTAGAAAAATGTCATGGAATTTTTGTAAATTATATACCATATGGTTTCTAATAAATTACATTCATGTATGGATACTACATATTGATGTGACTATATAATAGATTTAACATGGGGTAACAACCCTGAAAACACTATATTGTGAAATAATCGATTAAGAACTTTCGAACAATAATATGCCTTGATTCACACTTAGATTGACACTCCTTGGGGATATGCTTTTAAAATTAGAATAATCTTTACAAACTGTCATGAAGGATTTAAAACGAATAATACTATAAATAACCTAGGATAAACCTAAGGTGTCATAAATCAAAAAAGGTATCATAATTTAGACCTCCAAAATTATTTTTAGACTATGTGATTTTTAATTATGATTAGCATAATCTGAACTATGATATCAAGTTTTATTCAATGGAATGAACGAAAAGGGACACAGTTAAAATTTAATGTGATAGAATATTTACTTTTGAGAAGAAAAGGAGATAGTGGATGGAGTAAAGGATGTTATGATTATTATAAATGTGATTAAAAAAATTATTAATAATATGTACTATAACACACTCTTAGACTCACTAAGGAAGAGAAGGAATGTGTTTGCTGAGACTTTGAGTAGTTGAGACCATGAAGGAATGACAATTCAATTTCCTTTATGTCCAGAATGTGGGAACAAACAAAAAATTATACTTCTGAGAGGAAAACTATGATTTGTTGAGTATGGAAAATAAGGAAACCTACCAAATAATTCCCAAGGAAAAAAGTAAAATTCTAGTTAACCCAATGGATGAGAATATTATTCTCAATTAGTTATTATCAACTGATAAATTACTCAATTATAAAAAATTGAGAATCTTTCCAATCTTTGTCTTAAAGGAAAAGAATATGATGAGAAGTATAAATGTTGTACGAATAATTTCAATATTACAAATAGTGAAGAGAATACAAATTATATATTAAAGGAATAAGTGTTAAAGAATAATACGATGATTCTTAGTTAATGGTGTGTGAGGAATGTGGAATAAATAATATATTTATGTTTTGGTATTACAAGTATTTTATTTTTATCAGTGTTATTGTGGTAATTAATCATAAAACTTCAATGGATTTTCCAATATTCGTTTATCATTAATGATTTTCAAATATTTTTTAAATGGTAACGGTGGTATAGTATAGTAATTTAATGGGAAAGTTATATTTTGATTATGGGTATTAAACCCTTAATATGTTCTTCAAGTGGAGAAAATGGTGTTTAATTAGGATAAACAGATGATTAACATGGATTAAGAAATTTGGATAATATTTATGGCCTTAGAACTGATAAAGGATTTGTTGAAAACCCACTTTATTTTATAATTGGTGGATTTTACAACATTATTGGATCTATAGAATATATTTAATAATTTATGGTTTTATTAAAATAATAAGGAAGAATTCTTGTTTTCATTATGTATCTATAGCAATTTAGTTTATTTCAATGTTTGAGGAGGGTACATGATGAACTTATTCAAATGATTGTTATTTAAAAATCAATAGGTGTCTTATGATATATGGGAGATTAATTTTAAGTTTATTTTGATAAATTTAGTTATAGTAATAATGAATTTTTCATTTTTGCAGAGTTATAAGGTTAACCATTTATGGAATGGTTTCCATTGATCATTGGATTAGGTTTTAGAGATTAATGTATTACTCCACCATATAAAGATTGGATAAAATGTGCAAACAATTTTTTTGTGATGATAACTAAATATTAAAATAAGGAAATATCATTATATTTTTGGATATTATGATCCATTAGTGATTTAGGAATCAAAAAATCCCATTTATTTCATAAATTAAGAGATGTTGTGGAAATTGAAAAAGAAATAAAAATGGTGAGGTTGTTTGTATGAAATGGAATAAAATAAAGTAAGCATGACTTCATGTGAAAATTATTCAACTCCCAGAAAATGATCTTGAAATATAATTGTGTCATGTTGTCACCACTTTTTGATGACATCAATGAACTTTTTAACACTAATTTTTTTATCGTTTTCTGGTCATTAACTTTCTCTAGATCATCCATTATGTTTTTATTAGTGATGTTTATCACTCTCAATAATTATTTATTCTTCTCTTCAATCCTAGATCATAAAATATTTCCTATGTTCTCCAATTTGGAAACATATTATATGTTATAATAAATGGATTTTTCATATCCTATTCTATTTTTCAAGATGATGTTTTATTATCTTTTTTATGATTCAGAATTCTATGAATGATTTTACATATGTTAAACCCTTGATGATCGATATGAATTTTGAGGGAGAAATTCACATTTAGGGGGTAGAATGTAACACCCCATTATATTGTAAAATATATATTTCTCAAATATGTTTTTTAGTTTTTATATTTCAGGTTATATGAAATGATGAATCTATCACCCTTTAAATGTAATAAAAAAATTTCATGTGTTTCACACAATCCCATGTTTATCTTGTATTACATGAAACACCGAGTACAAACGAAACATGGAATACAAATAAAATATTGTTAATTAATATGATAATTATAACCTAGCCATTGGAAGGGATGGTGTGAATTGTATTTACAAAATTCGGAAAATATATGGTACACCAATGTATATATATAATGAATTAATTTATGAACAATTAATTAGAAATTAAAATAAAAATATTATAAAAATAAAAGAAATAATTGTCTAAAAACTATTTTTAGGGAAATAAATTTATTTTAAAATAATAAATTAAATTAATCACTTTTTTAAATGAAAATAATTAAATTTATATTTTATATATTCAATAAAATTTTTATCATTCATCTTAAATGTCTTCATTGGCATATATAAATTAAAATTTCTTTTTAATACCTTCTAAAATTTATTTTTATGAAATAAATTTCACTTTAAAAAATAATAATTTAAAACATAGGTTATGGTGATTTTTGAGGATTTTTCTTTAATATTTCATTTTCTAATGAATAGTGAAAAATATAGAATTTTAATGGAAAATGCATTTTAATTTAAATTATGCATAAATTAAATATTTATTATAAGATAAATATAAAGACATATTACTTCAATTAGACCTCCATTAATCCAATTTAGGTCATTGGATTCAATTTAATATTTAATTATGATTTAAAAATGCTCTAAACTTTTAAAAACCTTATCTATCCAAACTAGCATTCCTATCGCTTCAGAAATATTAATTTTTAATTAAACTTTTATAGTACTATGAATAAAATATGTAAAAATGGATTATATAGTTGGAATAAGAATAATTTATATTATATAATAATTTCATTTTATTTTTTACCAAAATTAGTAGTGCATATACTAAAAATTAATTACCACGGTTAAGATAAAAATAGAATTATCATTATGTTATATATATAAGATAAGGGTAAATATCACCTAATAAGTCCTAAATCACAAATTTTCTAGTAATATTTCCTTCTTATAACTTATATGTTTGATAATGGCCTTGTTTTGAATCCTTTATCATGATAAAAAAGTGGGTATAAAGAAATATATAAAAAAATTACAAGTTTTCAACTCATCACACTTATATAAGGCCCCCAACTCTCCTCTCTTACTTACATCATCAAAAAACATTTTTCACCAAGACCATCCCTAGTAACTTCCAAAACTCCCACCTATAATCCTATAATTTTTTATTTTGGGTATAAATATATCCTAAGAAGCCCATTAGTGCAATCCTATGGAAGATACCCATAGAAGAGGTAATGTACATCACTGATCATTTTAATTTTACTTCTTCCTACACACCCTTAAATTATTAATATATCATGATTATATAATAAAAAATGTATATTACAAATACTGAGATGTTGTTATGTTAATTTCATTACCAATAACCATCTCAAATTCTATTAAATGGGTTAGAAAAGTATCATTCATGTGTATGGTGGTCTACCACCTAATTAACTAATGCCTTTAATTTTTCCAATGAAACCTATCACGGTTGGACATAATTGTGGGTTCATTATTTATATATTTTATTTATTATATTACTATTCTTTTATAATTTTTATATCATATATATAGGTGTATTCATTCCTTCCTTTTCATAGGAATATGATATGTCATTCGTGTGTATAGTGGACTACCGCCTCATGAAGACATGTGATTCACTGAAGAATGACATTGAAATTATTAAATAAGGATTTAATGATAACATATTATATATAAGAAAAGAATTATTTTATAATGATAATGATTCTTTTTCATTTTTTTATTTAAATCCAACAAAAAATTGGAATTGGCATTCATATGTGCATACACCCTACTCTCTGTATGAAATGTGTTTATTAATTTATATTAATAAGATTTTTGGATTACCATAAATATATTTATACTTAATATATATTATATTTATAACTTTTTATAATTATGGATAATGTTAAGTATTTTTTAAATAATGAGGACCAAAAAATTAAATAATTAATTATAATTAATGAAATGAATCTATTTCCTCAAACATGAGGTCATAAAAAACCATTTGTGGTCATATATATATTAATTTAAATGCATAATATATTTATAATAAACTTATATTTATTATACTAGATGTTTGAATGTGTATAAAGGAAGTCAAGACTTAAGGTAAGGTATTTGTGTATCACTTTTAACTTCTATAAGACCCTTGCCCTATTCACTACCTTTTAATTTTATCTGGTATACATACATCACATGAATATATATTATAATTATTAATCTTAAAATTTGGGGGATTTAAATTTCCATTTTTGGATCACTCTTTTTTGGGGTCTATGATTCAAATGATGCGAAATCGGTAAGGGATTTTTGACTCAATTTTCTATTTTTTGAGATGTACATTATTTTATATACCTATATTATTTCACGATATGTATCTAAAGACCTTTTGAAATGGAAAATCATGAATTTATTTATCCACATGATATTTTATGTTCCATATTATTTTATTGCTTAATTTTTTATGAATAAAAGTTACCAAAGTGGTAAAAGTTAATGTTACAAGCTCATCGATTATCAGTATTTTTTATTGTTATCTATTATATAAAAAACTATTCTAAAACAATCTCAATAAACTCATGAATTCTCTACTACTTTGTTTATTAATGATATTTTCAAGTAAAATTACCATTTTTACACTCTTTTCTACTTATAATTGTTTATAATTTTTTTAATAAAATACGATTTGGTTTTTTATTTGGTCGGAAATGAATTTTCTTACATAGCCATGTCTTCTAAAAATTATTTTTTAAAAGGTCTTTAATCTTAATCAAATTATTTAAGAAATATTCTTTACCCATTTTTACACTTTAAAAAAATAATATATCTTTATTTATTTTTGGAAAACAAATCATGTGTGTATTTATACAAAAATATGAAAAATAATCTATGTTTTTAAAATGCAGTACATGAATTGTATTTCACATTTTCATAACCACACAATGATTTCAAGATTCAATTAAATGTTTTAAAACCCATTTTAAAACTAATCATTACCCTTTATATTTTGTATATTTCTATATTTTAATAAAATTATTTAAAAATTGAAAAGGATTTTGAAAATTTTTTATGATATAGAAAGTGTTTTTAGAGAAAAAAGTATATTTTTCTCATGAATTGATTGAAATGATTTTTAAAGAATAATTTATAAATTTTCAAGGTTATTTGGGAAAAAAATATTTTTCTAAAATGTTTTACTTTTTTTAAAAAAAATTCTAAGAGAAAAGGATATTTTCCTCAAGATATGTTTTAAATGATCAATAAAAAATCATCTCCATCTATGATTTACTTTGTTTATGTTACCTTATTCTTATTAGGGATATGATCTTATGATAAATTTTTTATGTTTTCTATAAATTGTTTATATTAATGTTAGCATAATGTTTATGTAACTCGTTTCTCTTCCACAGGTCATTCCATAAGGAAATATGTATGAACACAACTTATTTTCATGATTTATACTATCATGAGATGATTTTGAAATAGTCCTCTTTTCCATAGGTTATGATATGATGAAATTTTAATGATACCCATTTCCTTTAATGGGTTATGATATGATAAATTTTTATGATCTTATTGAAAACATAATTATAATTTTTATTATGTGATTGTTGTGACCTATAGCTCCCTCCCATTCATTTGGTAAATATTTTAATCTCAAGAGATAAAAGGGACTGGAACATCTAGTGAACTTGTTCCACTAAGATAAAGTAATAATGTGTAGTGAATGTGAATCAATAATGGACATTTTCCACTATAATTATCCAAGGAGAGAAAAAATAAAAAGTATAATGGTTTGAGGAGTGAACCCATTTAAATATGATAGCCTTATAAATGATCCTTAACAAATAATAAAATTCTTTTTTTATGCTTATATGTATGCTAAAAATATAAGTCTTGTTCATATGTTATTCCCCTTTAGAAAATGTTCATTGATTCTATTATGATTCATGTCTTATGTACTGTCAATATTATTTCAATGAATCTATATTTTTGTCTTTTATATATTGCTTATAGTTTTTAGATGTTATGATCATGTCCTCGTACACTTATTCTGGTGATATTCTTACATATCTGCCTTGTTTACCCATAATAAGCATTTTAGATCACCCTTTATTATGTTTAATTTGCACATATTATGAAGAAATTTAGTATGTATGATATGTATTAGAAGGTTGGTTGTTATAGAGAATGTAGTGGGAGACGACGTAGCACCGATTTGGATATGTTTTTTTATTTCTATATTTCCAAAGGCATGGAAACTATTATGGTCCTCTGGCATGTGTTTGTGTAATATAATTAATATTCATAAAAATTATGTAATATATATATTTGATAGTACTGGGTCCCTATAATCAGTGTCAATGAAACTTTTTAATTATCCTTTGGAAACTACAATATGAATAATTTAGTCATATCCTTAGGAATATTTCTAAAGATATGTCTAGGTTTGTCTCTATGGATTAGTCTAAGGAGGATTTAAAGTATTATAAAATGTCTTATAATTTTTTTTAATAGATAGAGAAAGTGGTCTTGAAGAAATTAAATCCCTTTCAAGATACAAAAATTTATGTGGATATTGAATATATGTACTTATTTGTAACAACCCTGAACACAATGTATTGATCCAATCTCAATCAGGAACATTTGAACGACAACGAGCCTTGATGCACACAAGGTTTGACACTCCTGGGGTATATTTATTGGAAATTCATGAACCCTACATGAAAAATAATAATGTATTTAAATATAATATTCCTATGAATAACATAGGATTAACCAAAAGTGTCATAGATCAAAAATAAGGTGTGTTGATTTGGGACACCTAAATGATTTTTTAGACTAAGTGATTTTTCCAATATGATTGGAATTGATCACACTATGATATCTAGTTTTAGTTAATGGGGGAATAATAAGGAACTAGGTTATAATTAAATATTAAATATCATTTTCTACTGAGAATAAAAATGGGATTATTCATTGTTTAAAGGATGTTTTGATTATACTTAATTATTTTACATAAAACTTGATTATCAGTGTGTATATTAAACAAATATAATAATCACCAATGAAGATAATGAACCAGTTCACTAAGAGTTTGAGAATTAGAGAATATAATAAGAAAGATTAATTTCTCTCTATGTAAATAATTTTTGAAGAAAACCCCAAGTTCTTTTCTCAGATTAAATGTAAGATGTTTCGACTGTGGAAAATAAGGGCACAAATCATGTAATTTCCAAGGAAAAGGAAAATTTGTAGTTAACTAAATGAATGGGAATATTGATGTCCCTAAATTATTATCTAAAATCAATTGTTACTAATGTGTAGTGTATGATCAAGTTTCAAATCAGTTTCCTAAATGAAAATCCCTTGAAGAAAATCATCATGGTTGTATGAGTAATGGTTATATTGCAGATGATGTAGAGACTACAAATAAATTGATAGGATGAATTGTTAAGGAATAATACAAGGTTTTTAATTTAATGGTGTATGATAAAAGTAGAATAATTGATTTATATAAATATTGAGATTCAGGTAATTCTATATTTATTTTTGGAAATTTGGTTATTAATCACAAAACATCAATGGATTATTCCATAGTAAGTTTTCATTATTGTGACTCAATAATATGTTAAATTTTAATGAAGTAATAGAAAATTCATATAATTGAAGTGTGGTATTTTGATTATTGTAATGTAAACCATATTATGTTCCTAATGATGATAAAATTGTGATTAATTTAGATAAAGATATCATTGATACAGATAATGTAAAATGGATAGTATTAATGGTCTCATAACTAAAAATTGGTTTTTTTGACAAATCTACTTATGTTATCATTGGTAGACTTTACAAAATTATTGGAAATATGTAATATATTAATTAATAAAAAAATTTATTTAAGGAATAAGGAATAATTTCTTTTATAATGGTAATATGGTAATTAATATTATTACTATGTTTTAAGAGGATACAGGATGATGGTATTTACACGTTTCTAATTTGAAAATGAAGAGGTGCTTTATGATATATGGGGGATTAATGTTATGTTTATTTTGATATATTTTTTGAAATTATTTAAAAAAATTAATTATGTATGGGTTATAAGTTTAAACATATATGTAATGGTTTATGTTGAAATTGATTTTAGTTTTTATAGGTTAATGTATTACTTCACCATATTAATATTGGATAACATGTGCTAATAATTGTTTTGTAATGATAACTAAATACATAAAAAATGAGTTGTCAATATATTAATGGGACTTATGATCCATTTGTGATTCATTCACAAAAACTCACATTTATTTCATGGAGTACTAGATATAGTTGAAATGGTTCAATGTAAAAGATAATGGAGAGATTGTACTTATGAAATGGAATGAAATAAATTAAGTATATCATCTCATCAAAATTATTCATCTTTAGTAAAATGATTTAAAAATAAAATTTTTTCTTATTATCAACATTTTCTATATCAAAGTCATTTTTCAAACAACTTTGGATTATGAATTTATGGTCATTATATTTATCTAGATCACCAAATTTCGTTTGATTAGTGATCTTTATCACACTATATAATTATTAACGCTTTTCATCCATGCCAAAATCATTACTTCCCACCTATGTTCTCTTATTTTGAAAATTAGTATGTGTTATTATATATTACATTCTCACATAATTATCGCTTTTTCCAGAGGTTTTTTTACATTTTATTTATGATGTGGGATTATATGAATGATATTTCAAATGTTAGAACATTGATGACTAAGATGAATTTAGAGGATGAAATTCATTTTAAGGGGGTATAATATAACATTCTGAGATTTTTTAGATATGTTTTGTTAAAATTTATTTAATATTATTTGGTATTTTACATTACTCACAAAAATAATTTTATCTTTCAATACATTAAACATAGTGTTTGTATTTTGTTATACATATTCACAATATATTTCTTCTATTATACACAACATCGATTTTAAAAGAAATGTGACATATAATTAAAATACTTTTTCCTTAATATGATAGTTTCCACCTAGGTATTAAAATAATGATCATGAATTGAAATTACTAAATTATGAAAATATATGGTCCAAACATTTATATATATTTAAATATTTTTATTTTATGATTAATTAATTATAAATGTAAAAAACCTTCTGAAAATAAAAGAAATCATTCTATGAGAAACTATTTGTAAGAAAAGATAGGAATTTTACCTATATAAATAAAATTATTCACTTTTGGTGAATTATAATAATTAAATTTATATATTATCTATTCAATAAAAAGTTAAAAATTAATCTTATATGTTTTATAAGAAATAGAAAATAATTATTCTAATTCTATGTTAAAAACTGTATTTTTTTTAAAGTACATTTTTATCACCCATTGTAGGGTTATATTGAAATTAATATTTATGAATATAAGAAAATAAATTTAATTAAGTAAACATAATTATTCTAATAAAAAGATAAAAATTTACTTAGGGTTAATGTTTAGTATTCATTTCAAATTCATTTATTTTTTATAAATAGGTAAAAATACGGAATTTTAATTGAAAAATGACTTTTTATTTAATTAATTTAACAATTTAAATTATATTTAATATTTATTTTAAATTTAAAATAGTTAAATTATACATTCCTTTTTCAAATATTGGACTTTTAATCACTATCATGTTGAATTTTGATATAAAAAATTTCTAAACCTTTGAACATTTTCTCTTTTAAAACATTCTTTCTTGTCTTGTATATAGGGGTAATTTTAAATTTAAATTTTCAATGTATATAAATGGACTTTTTAAAAATGGAATCAATATTTTTAACAAAAATAATATATATTATCTAATAATTTCAAAATAATTTTTTATTAAAATGAATTGTGAATACAGTAAAAAAGCATTTACCGCAGTTAAGGTATATATGGATTTACCCAGGGGTTGAACTTGGAAGATTGGGTAAGAATGATATACCAGATTTTCCAACACCCATTTTATGGTGTTTTTTACACCGTATATCTTATTGGATAGATAATGGCCCATTTATGAAACTTTTTTCAAGATTAAAACGTTGGAATTATTGAATTGTTTCAATAATTTACAAGTTTTCCACTCACCTTACTTATAAGAGGCCACCCCTTATCCTCTCATCCTTACACCTTAAAACCCTTATTGTCTATAAAATACCTAAAAATAACATAAAAACCTCCCTATCATAATACTAGAAGCTTTATATTGTTATTATAGACATCCTTTGATGTATTTTAGTGCAAATCTAAAGAGGATATGCGAAGAAGAAGTAACATTCATACATAAGTATTTTTTTTATTTCTTCCTCAACTACCTTAAATTATTGTTATATAATTATAATATAAAAAATACTAAATTCTATATACATACATATATATATATATATATGTTAATTTAATTTCCAAAAACAATATTCACTTCCATTAAATTTGTTAATAAATCATCATTCGTGTGTAAGGAGGACTACAACCTCACAAATTAATATCAATCATTTTTCAATTTCCACCACTCATAGTTGGAAATAATAATGGGTTTTTAAATTATATATGATATATAAGATAATAATATTCATTTTTATTATTATATGAAACATATATTAATTCTTTCTATTTTTTGGTAATATGGAAATGTCGCTCATGTGTACGGTGGACAACTACCTTATGAAGCGATGCAATTTGTTCAAGCATTACATCAAAGGTATTAAGGATATTTTTAATAATATTATATTGTTTATATTAAATAAAAATTATTATGGAATTATAATAAATAATTTTCATTTCTTTCATTCAATTTTAAAATAACATGTAAACAACGTTCATGCATGTGTACGTCTTACCATCTCCATGAACGATGTATTTCATTTTAAATCACTAATTTTTTTGAATTACCATAGATAAAAATATAATGAATATATATGATACTTATATCATGGTTTATATTATATATACAATTAATTAATTATAAATGTAAGGGGGGAAATAAAAAATCAAAATATATAATGAATGAATAGAAGTTATTGCCTGAAAAGTGACATTTACATGGATGAATTAATAAATGGGTAAAAAAAGATAAAAATAGTACCATATGTGGTATGATATATAGGAATATTTTTATTTAATATATTTATAATAAACTTATATTTATCATTCATGATTTTTCAATGTGTAAAATAGAATTCAGTACTTAAGGTGATATATGTTTGTCTCACATTGTTCTTCTATGATATCCATGCCTTATTACCCACATATTTATTATATGTTATATATAAATCCAATTAATGTATTTTATGATTGTTATCCCTAATTTATGTTTATTTATACATCCATATTATGATATCTCTTTCACAGGATTTATGATTCAAAAGTTTCTATAGCAGTAATGGATCTTTGTCTCAATATTCCTTCTGTTGGACATACGTTACGTTGTGAACCTATATTTTTTTCACAAGGATTATATGTATCCCCTTTTTCATGTAATATCATGAATTTATTTATCCTAAATATTTTTGAGTTCTATTTTATGTTATTCCTTCATTAGGGATATGATTCAAAGTTATTAATGTTATAAAAATTTGTGTTACAACATCATCATTTATCGATGTTGTTTATGATTACATTTCCAATGATAAAATATTGTGATCTATGTCTCAAAAAACAGAAGAATTTTCTTACCAAACTGTTATTAATGGTGTTTTCAATTAAAATTACACTTTTTTCACTCTTTGGTACATAAATTAATTGAGAAATTATTTTTCAAAATGCCCAACATTATTTCACATTTCAGTCATAAATTTATCTTCATCCAAAACCCTATTTTCTAAAAAACAATATCAAAATTTGTTTTTGACATTATTAAAAATAATTATTAATTTCTTTTTTCATGATTCAATTTTTACAAAATGAATAAAACTAATATACATGTTATTTTAAAAAACAATTCCCATTTATAATTTAATGAATATTTGAAAAGAATCTTTGTTTTTAACATGCATGACATAAAAATTGTTTCCCGCTATTGTGACCTCTCAATAACCTCAATCTTCCCTTAAATATTTTGAAACCCCTTTTAAAAGAATATTTTATTTCATAAAAAATTCCATATTTCTGTATTTTACAAAAATTATTTCAAAATGAAAAGTATTTTAAAATCGATTTTGTTTATGAAAAAAATTTCAAAGAGGAAAAGATACATTCCTCAATAAGTGATTTAAATGATTTTTAAATATTCATTTATAATTTTAAAGGATATTTTCAAGTAAAATTATTTTTCAAAATGTTATACATTTTAAAAATATTTTCTAAAAGATAAAAATATATTTTTCTGAAGAAATGTTTGTAAATGATCTATCAAAATTAGATTTCGTATAATATTCCATCTATTTATGATATCTATGATATACTGGGGATACGATCCAAAGATATCATTCTTATTATTTCTCTGAATTTTTATTTTTTACGTTGGAATAATTTTTATAAATCCCATTTCTTTTCTATAAGTTACACTATGAGGAAATGATTTTTAAACCATTATTTTTTGGTGAGTTATGCTATAATGAAATGATTATGAAATGCATCTCTTTTCCATAAGTTATAAAATGAATAATCATTTATGATACACATTTCATTTCATTGGTTATGATATGATGAGGTTTTATAATCATATGGCACACATAAATATAGTTTTCACTATATGATGTCTGGGACCTATATCCCCCCCCCCCCACAATTAATTTTGTAAGTATTTTTATCTCACAAGATTGATAGAACTAGAATTGGCAGTTAACCCAAATTAGTAATATTAGGTTAGAATGGGTAGTGAACCCAGATCAATAAGGGAATTTTTCCACTATGATGGTATATGAAGTGAACCATGACGACTATAATGGTTTTGAATGTTTAACCCATTACAATATGATAGACTTGTAAATTAGCCTTGGTTTATATGGATATGATTTTATAGTCATATGTGTATGCCACAAATATATGTCTTATTAATATGTAATGATTTCTTTTCTCATTTTTATTGATTCCCTTCTGATTTATTCTTTATGGATAACCAATATTTATTGAATAACTTAATATTACAATATTTTATATGCATTTTATAGCTTTCAGATGTTATTTTCATGTCCTCATACCCCTATTCTCATGTTATTATTACATATCTCCCTTGTTTACCTTTTCTACGAATATGAGATCACCCTTTCTATTTTTACCTTGAACAATGTTATAAATTAATTTATTTGTATAATATGGATATGAATGGATCTTATTATGAAAAATTTACTGGAATATGATTTATGTCACTTATAGTCGAGTGTTTATGTTTCCATGTTTAGAAATCCACTAATCTATTAAAGACCTTATGAATGTATTTTTGAAATGTAATGAATATATATAAATAATTTTTTAATATACATGTTTGATAAGCCTGGGTCTATATATAATTATCATGTCAATGAGTGTTTCATTATTTCCTAAATAATTATATAAGTTAAAGTTAATGATACTATCTTAAAATTTATCCAGGAGATTCTAGTAATTATGAATTTAAGTAGTTACATTATTTCAAAGAAAAAAATTGATTGAATATGGTTTATAGGATTATGATGTTATGAATAGAAAGTTATTTTCCTTAAAAAAGTAAGGTAAAATTCCTTGTTGTATAGATAAAACGCTTGATTATGTTCAATGATATGAACATTAAAAATACGATTCCTAAGTCTCACCATTATTCAAAAATTTTATATTCACAGATTATTCTAAAAAAATAGTTTTGTGGGGGAGTATTATCATGGGGACACATATATATGTGTTTTACATTACATATAAACTTAATGGGTTATAAATACCCTAAAATGAATTAATGAAAACTTTTTTTGTATTTTATCATATATTATATGCTAAACTAGTGTTTATATATGGGTTTTGTTAAATATTCTTGAAGTATTTAAGAATATAAAATGTATCGTGTTATAAAATATAAAATATCCACTTTATTATTCTTTCATGATACCTATATATTATTCATGAATTGAAAGAATAATTTTCCCCAAGAAATATACCATTGTTTTTCCTTAATCAATGATATTAAAAGAGTATTATGGGTTGTTATGGAGTTTTGAGGATATCATGAAATGAATATATTACTCATTATAATGGGTTTTATATATGATATAATGAATATATAAATGTGGTAATAAGTAGATACTTATTTCATGGATTCACCTTCCAATATGTATCATATGAACTATTATAATATTATTAAAAAAATAGGGGTATATTTTTATTATCATTAATTCTTTCATGAGGTTTTAAACATACCAAGAATTGGAGTATTAATAATTTTATACCTATATTAATCATGTCAAAAGTGTCGTTGGATAATCAAGCGTGGTTGGGTATGTTGTGAATCATGTTGTGGTTGAAAAACAATCAACATGGGATTTATCCAACTGTATGTTGATTAAATAAATATATCCATTGATTTAATTAGAGTAAAGAATTTAATTGAAATTATTAGTTGAGTAACATATGATGTGTTAAACTATATATATGAGAGGCATGTGATTTTCTCCTCTATTATATAACAATAATGTGATGCATTTCTAGAATTGGTCAGTGTTTTTCAAAGAATAAAGAAAATATGAGATAACCAATACAAGAAAAACATTATTCATTTCACATAGGTCTGTCGATAAAAATGAAAAAGTTATTTTATATCTATATAGATGATGTATACAATGAATCTTTTCGTGGACATGATTTTATAAAGAAATAAGTAATCTTTTTTTATTACACTAGAACCCTTAGTAGATTGAGTAATAATGAATAATTTCAAGAATATTATATTTTATTACATATATTAAATATATAATTCATATTTTTTTTTGACATTATTAAATCCCTTATGGTCTAATAAAAAGTCCTTTTCATAAAGATTTTATATTTTTACTATATTTTTTACCCATAATTAAGAGAAATATATATAACCACATCCAAAAAAGTTTTTGATGTATTTATAACGATTTATAATGTTTTTCAAGAAAAACATAAGGATTTTTGAAAAAGATGGAGGTTTTTAAATGAAAATATAAAAACAATATTAATATGATACATTTTACTTAAGAATAACATTCCTAATAATATATCATTAAGTCTCGACCCAAGTCTACGTTCCTCCTAACATAATATGGTTGTATATAATCAAACATGAGAGGCATATAGTTCAATTTTTTATCCCATGTAGTTTCTAGCTACTACTAATTCATTTTTAATGGATTAATGCATTTTTGTACATTTATTTAATTAATTGAACAGTTGCATCAATTTAATGTAAATCATGGATTTAATTTGATAATATCTATTATAGGAGGCACATCCATCATTCATCAAACATGTCAAGGTATCCTAGAAATGCATTGGGTTACCTCATTCAATTATTTGAATGTGTATGTGTGGGTATTTTAATAATAATTTTCATGAAAATATTTATATATCTCCAATCAATCCTATTATTATGTTCATTGTTTCCCTAATATGGAACTAACACCCTTTTGGAAAACAATATTAATCATATTATGAATTTAGATCTATTTGATGGTGTCCCACCATAGGTGATATGATTAATATATATATAAATTCATTATAATAATCAATCATTCTCTATGGAAGATTGAGGCTATTAAATTCATTATACAAATGAGATTCTTATTTTTTCCCTTTTCATATGCATTTGGTTATGTATGAGAAATATTAAATTATTTATTTGGTTTCCTTCTACTAAATAGATATTATCCCATTATAAGTTTAAAAATTAAACTAGGTACAAATATATATTCATATAAATTTAAATAGATTAATTTAACAATGTTCAATATCAATGTATTAGTAAATGAAAATTAAGAAACAGTTAAATATGTGTAGTAAAATTGGAAAAAAAATAATGTATTGAAAAAAATACAATAAACCAAGATTTTTTATAATAATTCAGATTAAAAAACTCCTACATTAACTCTTTACTCCTCTATAACTCAGTGAGTGGTATAATACTCTATAAAATTAATCTACTTTTGAAAGTTTGTGATATCCATTTACAAACCCTCTTTTTGCACACCTAGAGGAACAACCTTAAACTATTACTACTTTCATTAAATAAAGGAAAAAATGCAACTTTTTATAAAATGTTACAACACAAGATACGTACCTTTTCTATAAGTTATAACCAACAACAACCCCTCTTTTTAGATTGGAAACATAAACTTATTATTGCATCAAAAAAATAAAAAAATGATGCAAAAATTAAATTAACGACGAAAAGAATATCGATTGTAGCTCGATCACTCCTTCAAAATATTAGCACGTTGAAGCTCCTTCATAGTCTCCATATAATAGTTATATTCATGCTAGTAAAATCTCATCACTTCATAATTCATTATGGGTAAATAATTTCAAGAGTGAGTTCCTTTGATTAGATGTTATAAACTAATTCTTTAGAAAGTAATTCCTTTTATATAAACTCCATGATCTTCATGATCACAAGGATCTTTCTAGAAAACCATCAAAAGAAATCTATTTTTAGAAATATTATAAATACTTAAATATTATTTTGACACGTATATTAATATATCATGAATATTATAAAAAAATTCATTTACAATTCCTTCATTAAAAAACTCAAAAACAATATGAATATAATCATTACTATTTATATATATTTTATAGAATAATTAAATATATAATATATATAATATTATCATATAGTAAATTAAAATGAAACAAGATATGAAAAACAAATAATATAACGAGTTTTACAAAAACTTAAGGATGTGATGAGTTATTTTTTAGAATGTGTTTTTATTATTTTTAATTTGTGTACAATACATTGTATATGTACGAATCATCATAAGATCCATTTTACTACGTATGAGTAATTTTATAATATCTATATTAGACTTTTTAAATTGTGTAGTATTCATTTCTAAACTATGTATGAGTCATCTAACAATTAAAAAAATTAGTGAATAGTCTTATGTAAACATGAATTATATCCATGTAACCCTGATTCATGAAAATATGTAAACATCATTTGGTTTGGGTAAGAATGAATTATGTATACATAAACAATAATATTATAACTTTAAAGTCCCTATTTGTGTTACGTGAAGAAAATATGATATTTAATTAATGTATGAATTAGAATATTTCACAAGACATTGAAAATTTAATATGCCTTTTTTCCTTTGTTTAATACATGTAGTTTTCAATATTAAACCGAAATATACAATAACTATGAAAAATTATAATTAGTTATTACTAAAATTATAAATCTATTAATTAAAGATAATTATAAATATTTAAAACATAAAATAATCAAAACACAACTGCAAAAAAGTCACATACTTCAAAATTAATAATATATCCATATTTGAAACTAAAAAAAGGAACAATATTTTAAAAAAATTCCAACCTTTTCAAAATATATCAAATTTAAAAAAAATATATAGAATTTATCTAAAAGTATTCATTTTTTAAAAACCATTCATTCTAAAATATTTAAATAGATAACATGATGGAAAAATTAAAACATGTTAAGATGAACTATTATGAATATAAAAACATTTATGGTCTATATGAATTAATTCATATAAATTATAAATAATGAAACTTAAAAAAAATTCATACCACGAAATCTATTTCAAGTAAAAATATTTAATGAAAAACTGACACAAAATTGTGAATAGATAGTCCAATAGAACATTAAATATAATAATCCAAAAACCCAAAAGTGTGATAACAATAAAAAATTATAAATTAAACAGAATACACATCATTAAACATCAATATATCATATTTATTTCTTAAAATAAGATAAAAACTAATTTTATGGTATATATATTAGAAAACTAAAATAATAAAAAATAAATAAACTTCAATCAATATAAATTATGTACCTATCATAAATAGTTATTTTTTTATTTTTTAAAACCTCATTTAATATAATGAATTGGTAAAAATATTATCTTTTTGATTATCATTTGAAATAAATTCCAAAAAAATAACCCCTTTAAGAAAATTGATCTCATATAATATGAACTCTAACATCTATATGTTTAGTTCTTGACTTTTCTAAAAAAATATTTGAAAATAAAGTAGAAAAGGTACTATTATAAAAAATAGATATTTTATCCAAATTAAACATTTAAATTAGTTAATGTAAGATTAATATAAAGACTATGAGAATATAAATTAATAAAATATATACACTGAGACACCATTATGTATAATTAAAATTTCAATTTCTTCTTACATTCCAATGAAATCAATATTTTACCATGTAAATGACAAATTTAAAAAACTTTTTTATCTATCTGGGTTACAAAAAAAATAAGAATGATAAAGTTTATCAAATCAAAATTGTTCTAATTAGTATCAAATAGACTATAATTACTCTTTCCATTAATATAACACATTATTCTTTTAATATCCTTTAAATGACCTTATTTTTTATTGGACTAAAATTTGGAACGAATAAAATCAATAAACATGATATTAGGACTATAATCATTGAACTATATATTAATTCTTATCATGCATCTAAACAAATTATTATCTATATATTTTTATGATTCATAAAACTATAATTTAGATTTATAATTCATTATGGATATATAATTTTAATATGAATCTCATTTAAACAATTTCTTTGGAACTTTAACATATTAAAATTGATATGAAATTATTTCATCATGTCTATGAAAAATTAATAAACTAAGAAAAAAAATTAAATTCACACATTAAACTCATTTTATGTTAATAAATAATAAAATAATAAAATTAATTACACAACATTTCACTTACATAACGAAATGAAATATCATCAATATATATTTTCATAATTATAATTTCACTATAAACACTCATAATAAACTAAGATGGGTCAAATTATCCTCTCCTAATATCATTATTCCATAAAAATAATGATTGTTTGTCATACCAAGATCATGGAGATTCCATGAGACTATATATATTATTTAATAAATTAAAAACATGGTTATTAATTTCATTTTTTTCAATTCAAAGTTGAGGATTAACATATACTTCCTTAGAAATAAATATAATTGAAAATTAAATTTTAACATCTATTTGACACAATTATAATCATTCAAAAAATGAAAAAGAATTAAAACCCTAATAGATTCAAACATAGAAACTGAAAACAATCGATTCATCAAAATAAACTCCAACTTTAAAAATCATTTAGAAAATAGCTTGGATTTATTCTCCACTATATTTACCAAATTTATACAATCTATTCTTAAAAATCTATATAGTTATTGTTCCGTGTTTTTCTTTGCGAAGTTAACAATGATACAAAATATTATATTTTATAAAATTCACAAATTTAATCATGTATAAAAATATCAAATTATCATATTTTAATGATTCATCAATATTATTAGGTACAAAATTAGAGGCAAAATATGAATTATCACAAAACATCAAAATATATTTTCTAGTCGAAATTTTATTTTCAACATTACCTGTTACATTCTCTAAAGGAATATCTTTAATATTTTTCAAACTTTTAGGACTCGATTGTAATGAGATATGCTCTTCCTTAACTGATACATTATCATTTTGAGGTTCATATTCTCCAAATTAAATATCTTTAAATTTATTTTATATTAATAATTTCAATAAATTTAAAATAATTGATTTTTAGTAACCAAATATTTATTATTTTATTATATAAAATCATTAATAGAATATGAATATTCTTAAAATATCCATTCATCTCTTTTAGAATCAATTTTTTAGTAAATAATCATTTTTATTTAAAAACCCATTAAACCAAACACTATAAAATAACCAACATTATGTTTAAATACATTAAGAACTTAATAATAGGTTTTCATTATAATTAGTCTAATTAAATTTATTTTTAAAATATTAAACTCTATATTCAAAGATAAAATCTATTAATATTTAGTCAAATGTAATTCATTAGAAATTACTATAGCCACATTTTGAATGGATATATTTTATCATATCTAGGACTCCATTTTTTTGTTGTTGAAATTTTTTTAAAATGTTGATACCCACTATATTCCAATAATTTTTCAAAATAATTATTAAAAAACCCACTGATACATTAATATAAATTATATACTATTAATATTTTTTTAATTTAGAATTAATCTAAAAAAATAAATAATCATTGTTAACATTTCGATTTTATTTGTTAATAAATAAGTCAAATAAAACATACTCAAATAATTAATAATCAAATGACTAATGTTATTTCTAAGTAAAAAAATATTTATACAAATAAAAAACTAACCCTCATGTAATAAATGATTAGGTATATCAGCTTTATAATAATTCATATATTCAAAACATGTCCTTATACTACTTCAAAATTAAACATGAATCAAAATAAAAAATTACTTACATTTAATTCAGGTAAATCAAGAACCTATCCATTATTTTCAAATTTTTGTAACAATTGAATTTTTTTCATATACAAGACTCATAAACAATAAATATTCATTTATTTCTATATCATAAAGACACATAAAATTATTATTGGTTGGAAAAAAAATATTGAGTAAATATTTTCTATTCTATTTTCATAATGTAAGACAGTTACATTCTCAAAATAATACTCTTATAATTTTTTAATTTTATGTTCATTCCATCATCACAACGTTATTAAATTTTTATTCAGTTTTTTTATGACATCAATAATTGAAACAAATAAATTTATATTAATTTAACAAAATTATTCTTCATTATTTTCTTAAATCATTCCTATATATTTTTTATCCAATGTGACCAAGCCTCTATCATATTTATAAAAATTTAAAGAGTTATATGAGTTCCATTCATGTGTAGAAAATATTCACCTTCCATTTATAATTAATCCTTGAGACATCCAAGTCGGATTTTCTAAAAACATTATGTAGAAAACTCTATTGGTACCCATACTATCTTGGATCCAGTACATGAGACAACATTGATTCTAATAGCCTGGAGATAAAGGTTATATTACAACATTGGTACAGAATATAGTAGAACATAGTACACAATGTAGAGTAGTTTTTTAGTCCATTATGAATAGTTATATATATGTATTAATTTTCACTTTTCCAAAAATAAAAAACTATATATGTTCTCAGTGAAAACTATATTACTCTAAGAAAATACTTCAGATTAGTATTAATTATCTTGTTTAATTTTTTGGGAAACAAGAAAATATAAATTATTGAGATCATATACTCAATAATGGGTATAATTTAATGGAGTATATCTCAAAATTTCATGGAATAATAAATATTGAAAAAATTAAATAATATAAAATATTCAGAAAAAGAATTTTCATCTGAATAGTTTGTAACCAAATATATACAAATAATAAATTGTACAATAATTTTTTTACTCATATGAAATGTATCAAGTTAGAGATATTAATCATACCAAGACAACATACATAAATGTTGTGGAATATT
This sequence comes from Viscum album, assembly GCA_963277665.1. Classification (NCBI taxonomy): domain Eukaryota; kingdom Viridiplantae; phylum Streptophyta; class Magnoliopsida; order Santalales; family Viscaceae; genus Viscum; species Viscum album. Next base: position 1,701,140,727 of record OY728143.1, on the reverse strand, counting down.
CCAAATACTAAATAGTTTGTCTCCCAAGACCTGTTAATTCATGAAGTTGCATTACAATTTTGGCATCCACCAATAACTAAATAAGATTAATGAATTCATCATATAAATGGAATAAATAAAAAAATACATAATTAATATTCCTTATAAATAATAATTTTCCATCATTAAATGATTATAATATGAATTATCAACAATTCACTATTAAATAAATGAATAAAATTTCTTAGTAAAAACCTTTGACTTTTTATAATGTAAACACCACATAGAATAATAGATATTAGTTTTTTTAAATATATATCAGACAAACATGAGATTAAAATACATGGGTGAGAAGAAAAACTGATTTTATGATAGGTATAAAGTGTGATAAAGAACATAACAATAAAAAAAATATTGAAATCCTTAATTGTCTTTATAATAAAGCTACATTAATATTCAATGTATATCTCAATGGATTTTCAATCCAGGTGTTTAGTTTGGACTAATATATTTGCATCAAGTAGATATTTAATTAATACCCATCCAATGTTTTCAATTTTTATTTACCCAAGTTGAATTTGTTCCAGGACCTGCATCCAGCTGTTAATATCTAAACAAGGTTATCTTTCTAATGAAACAACCACTATTTACATTCCCAAATTTTTTTAATTGTCTCATATATTTAGAAATATTCTTTGGATTATATCTACTATTTTAGAGGTTTTCCGGCTTATAAAGTTATCTTAAAGAGAAGGAATAACTAATATCTCATTAAGAATATATCAAATGGATGTTAATATAATGAATTTACTAGCCTAGAAATATATGAAAAAGTAATATCAATTTATATTACATCAAAAGAATTTGTAATCATAATGAAAGGTGGAGGAATGAATATTGTTATATTTATTTTATATAATATAAAATACATTAAGTACATAAAACAAAACAAATGTTTTACATTATAAACCCATGAAAATATGAATATATATATTGATAATTAATAATGAAATTAATGATAGGAAAAGAAATAAAAGTGGAGATCATTAAAAATTATCATTTCATATTTGTGACTACCTACTTGAAGGACCTTTTTATGTCGATGAAATATCATATTAAGAAATTTAATCATATAAATTTCAAATTTTAAGGTCCATATATTCCACTGTGTCATTCATTTATATTATAGTTATTTATTCTTAATCAGACACTAGGCATTGTTAGGCCAATTTCTCTAAAAACATTTCAGTATTCTTACCACAGTAATAGTGGTTAGAAAATATTTTTATAATCTTCAGTGTTGAAGAATTATTTTAAATTTAACATTATAGTTATTAAAGAGTAATTTAGTTATAAGGATAATAAATATAAATACAAATTATGAATGATGTCACAATATGATTAATTTTGGGCTGTAAAAATTTCAATGATAAATTAATGTTAATATCATAAATATTATTCCTTGTTTATGTTTTCCAAATTATTCATTATTTCATAAAAAATTTGATTATTCTATTTATAAATTTATAAAACCAACAATATAGAAATGTTATATAAAATAATGAATTTTTTCCATAGATGTGGTAGTCCACATAGCAAAAATGATGTTGCCTTTATATTTTAAAGGAAAGATGATGGTAGATAATGGGTATACCATTAACATAATAAAAGTTCATTAAATTAATGATATTTATGTTACTATATTCAAATCGGTGATATATAGTTTAAAGAGTTAGATGAAGAGAATAAAATTGAAAAATCAAATTTAAATGTCCTCCCATAACTTCTTTAGAGGGATCCATTACTAAGAGGATTGAGAATTAAAATAGTGGACCATTAATGATATCATAAGCTATAGGATGTGAATAATGGTTTTATGGAGGGGTTTCAATATATCATTTTTGTTCTTGTATTAAGAAGGTGTTTGAAGAAGTGAGGTGGTGAAGGGATACTATTCTAAGTGATGAGGGAGACACATTATTATGTACTCTAAATATAAAAATAATTTAAATGCTCTTCTGAGGGTCAAGTGGAACCAAGGAATACAAAATTTAAAGATTGTTCTTGATTGGTATAAGTCCACTTAACAATTATATTAAAGGTATTTTTTGTGATATTGAATCCCTTATCACTTATTTTAACCACCACTTATCCCTTTTTAACCAAGTTTTTGTGACAAATATTTACCTTTGGAATGTTATTATATGAAAAATAATATATTTGGGATCATTTATTAATTTAGATATGATTATTCAAAATTTCAAAATCAATTTCATAAACTAAAATTCTTAATTATGATAAAATTACATTAAATATAAATAATAAATAACCTTTTCACTAAAAAATCATCTAAAATAACATAAAATATCATTATAAATTTTTTAATATTTATAAACAGAAAATAAATTTTATTTTATGAATTTTAAATAAAAAAATAAAAAAATTATCTTTTCAATATATATAAATAAAGTCTCTTTTTACTATACTATAAAAATAAGGTAATAGAATGCATAATTTGTAATAGTTTTATGGTCATTATGTTTTCATTATATAAAATAATATTGGTTCTTATGTTCCCCCCCAATAATTACATCCTCAAAATTAGTGATATATTCTACCTGATAATAAAATGTGGGTTATTATTCATCATTATTTCTTCAGGATCCCATGTTTCTTCCTATAACCAATGGTTTCCCTATAGTAATTTAATAAACCTAGTAATGTGATTCTATAATACATAGTTTATAGTATTGAGAATATAACGAGGATCTTCATTATTAGTTATTTCATGTTCTAAATCCATTTAATCAGTGATTATCATGTGTGTAGTCAGGTATGTACCTTCCAAAAATCAAATAATGGAAGCCATCATGTAGTTTATAGAGGATTGGTGGTGTAGCCAAATTATAATCCAAAACTCTAATTTATCTAATATTTCAAAAAAAATTGATGTATACAGGATTTATTATTCTCCTCTTAATAAAACTAATAAATCACTTCTTTGGATATTCTTTCAAGAAGATATGATCCCCCACTTAAAATTTCAATCCCTATCTCTAACATTCAATATAACAATTCTATCTTCTCTGGATTATCTAGATATGATCATGAATGGATTATACCTTTTATAGTTTTGACCTCAACCAACTGTGGGCATAGTATGATTCTTCATCTAACTTCATCTAAACAAGTTGGAGTTCAATATATCTTCACATACAATGCTTCATACAGTGTGATATAAAATCATGAATGAAAACTATTATTGTATACATGTTACACCATATGTAAATACAAGCCCCATGTTTCTTTGGAATTATATGAGAATGATATCAATTTGTCTTATAATGTCAATAGAGTTATTTTATCTTTTTAATCAATTTAAAAATGATTATTGGTGATGAAAGGAATCTCTATGTTGAGATCCATCTAATGAATCCTCCAAAATATTGACATGAATTGAGGATCTTGATCAGATAAATTGATATAGGAATACTGTGATGTATCATAAAATATTCAACATGAAGTTATAAAAGTATCTCAAGATGTGGATCTTCCTTAATTTCAGTGAAATGTAAAAATTTGGTGAGGTGATAAAACATAATCCATATAGAATCGTTCCACATTTGGGTAGTTATTATTACCATAATAATTTCCACAATAAAATCATCTCACTTTCACACAAGTATAGGGAGTTGTTTCATTTTCACTTATGACACTATCTCTCAAACTTTAATTACTTGAACACTAAACATCTTGAAAAAAAATTCATAATTTTTATCCTCATGTAATCCAACCAAAAATTTTCTTTTGTTTTCCAATACATATTAAGTGTAGAAATGTGATTCAAAATTGAAACAATGAAATTTGTATAATAGTTACCTCTTTATCTTATGTTTTAATGGAACGTGTAGTATCATTAAAACATCAATATACCATATCATATATATGAATCCCATCAATCTACTATCTTTCACAACATTAATTTTCTTTTTAAATTTTAGTCACCGTGAAATGAGTCCTTTATCATCTCTAATAGAGATATTTTGGAAATCGCTTGAAAAGGGAATGAGATATCCCATCCCCTAATAATTTACACATTCTACTTCAGTAAATCTATGAATGTAGGATCCTTTCCTACCCTCATCATGGATCAAAATCTATTTTCCTTTCTACTCCACACAACAACTACATTATTTTTCTTTAGAGGGTGGATGTTTGTCAAATAGTCATAGTCCTTGAGATATTCAAGACAAATCCTCTATCAAATGATGATATATTTTTATGGGAATATGTATTTGAATCATTTTAAATTTGTATAAAGGTCACATATTTCAACATAGATATGCTTACTCTATATCCCCAATTAAAATATTACATCTTCAAATTAATGATCAGGAATTGGATAGTTTTTTATGGATAATTAATTTTAATGATGCATAACCAACAACTCTAAAATTATACATAAGGAAAAATATGAATCTTTTATTTTATTCGTCACTATAAATCACAAATACATCCTCTCTTGATAGTATAGTCAATACACATATATTGAACATTCTTTAATTCATATCATCAAACCATTTCCCACATTACTTAATCTATCTAAATTTGACCATGTTACGAGTTAAATTATTTAGAGGGTTGTTTATTTTTTAAAAAAATCATTAATTATTTTCTATTAAACCAATAAAACTATATATATTTTTATTGATTATTTGTATGTTCCATTCCGTGAATTTATTAGACATTATAGGATTAATAGATATCCCATCATTAGAGAAGATATATCTATGAAAATAAACTGTATAGATTAATAAATCACACATTATAAATTTCCAATATAACTCATTTCCTCTAGGGGTCCTAAGAATGATTCATAAATAAATCTTATTCTCTACATAGATTTTATTATGTACCAGGATATCATTATCAAATTCCAAAATGAAACTACTAACGTAATCTATGAATACTATATTTGAAAGATATATAAGCACATAGGGATCATTAATAATCCAAAGAGAATTACAATAAACTTACAATGTCCACTCCTTTAATGAAATTTTATATTTGGTATATCATCCTTCATCAAAAATAGTTGTTGATCACAAGAAAAAATATTAATCATTAAAAATTATTAATCTCCTTGAATTTTATCAAATAACTCATCAATTCATTAAAATGGATACTTATTCTTTGTATTAATAGCATAAAATTATATATAATTGATGCACCGCCTAATAAACACATCACTGTTTTTCAAAAATATTACTTGGGATCCACATGCTGAAACACTATAGAATATGAACCCATTTTAACACAAATTCTATGACTATTTGTTCAACTCCACTTGCTCCATTGTTTCCTTTATATCTGGAGTCTTAAATATTTGTTTTTCATCTAAGGAATTTTTAATATAAAACTAGACTTCACATATATGTGTACTTTTAAGTAATATTTTTTAAAATAAATGTATATACACTAGAAAAATGGATATATATTCCATTATATGTAATCTTTATAATGCATATATTTTTCACTTCCTATTCTCTGAGAATTTCACTAAAGTGATCAACTTTTATTGATAAATACAAGACTCAGATAATGAATTCAATCCTCTAAAAAAGGGACTCTATACCCCCATCAAAAAAATTAATCACCTTCTACCAGTAATAAATTATTGCATTATACTTTGTGAGACAATCCATATGAAGGATAATGTCAAAATCAACCATATGATTTATAATCTACATTATAGCTAAAAATTTCAATGCAAACTAATATACACTTCCAAATATATACATATTGAAATAAGATTCCAATTATGATTTATGATTGAAAATCCATTTCTCAAATTATTAGGGGATGATTTAATGTTCTTAAAAAAACATGCATGGTATAAAAGAGTGTTCAGATCCTAAATAAAATAGATCATTATCTTATATTTAATTTATAATCAAATTACATTATATTAAATCATTTATAAAATCAACTTCATTTGTAGGGATTAAATAAGCTCTATATTTTTCCTTTGACTTCTTCTGAGATAATTCCATTTGTCTCTTGAAGAATTAACTAGAATAGTTTCGCATCTCTATATTATTATAGCATTGAACATTGGATGTTACCTTTTTTTACTCATTAGTTTGGTGTCCTTTTATCACTACAGCTGTGGAAAAATCACATTCCCTATAAACATGTTCAATATTGTTTCCTTACACAATTATTTCATATCATAAATTCAACTCCTCCTTTTCTCTCTTTCACCAAATTTTTCTTATCCAAATTCTCCACCATCCACTTCTTCTATTCCATTACATTAAACACGTAAGACTTGTTAAATTTTTCCAATTTTGTGACAACACATGATATTATGTCCTCATTTGATAAAACCATTTTAAGGAATAAATCATATTGAATGTTCTTCATCCCATAATATAAGTGATGAATAATTATTCTGACATTAATAATTTAATCTAAAACATTTCATGATAACTTCATATTTCTGTCCTCAAACTCAATAACATATTCCAATATTTTCTCTAGTTGAAGGAATTACCTATTCAAATAATCTAGATTCAGAATATCAATATTGTCTAATTTATGTATTTCTAAACTAATAGTACAATCCTCATAATAAAAAAATAATTCTTGTTTTCCTTAGTTGAAGTAATTTCGTCTCTATATAATCTTCATTCTCGTGATGAAATTATTTTTAAAATAAAATCACCATAAAATTAATATAATCTATAATCTTTATCTATTCTTCCTCCATAGGGTTTTAAATTAATTACAACTATTGATATGTTTCTCTATTTATATTATTAACCAACATAGTAATCTTTTACCCCCCACTAGTTACCATGGTGGTATATATTTTCTAAATGATATTGATCTGATAATCATCTACCAATGGATTTTTGGTTCCATTGAATAATTTAGTTACATTAATATGAAGAGGTATTATATGATTTAGTATACTATGAATTTATAGGTTGATCTGTACTGGAAATTTTGTTAGTTGTAACATGAGTCAACATCCTTAATATAGTTATAATCTCCTCAACCTCAACTACAGTCTCATTTACTTGATCAGTTGGAAAATCAAAAATTTATTTTGAGAATTGATATGTTTCTCAATCCTTCTATTTGTAGATAATTATAAAAAATTAGATAAACATAATTATCTCACAAAAATATAATATTTAGTTATAATATATTGTCCCTATGAAAATAAAATATTCATAAAAACGTCATGAATATCTTAAGGACCTATCAAACTTTTTGTGATATCTAACTATATTCCTCAACATCTTATTCCTAGATTTTCTAATAAGTTTTTTCTAATACAAACTATAATAACCCTAATTCTTGTACCCTATATCTAGAGGTTATATTACCACATTTTTATAGAATACAAGAGATCAGATTACAAAGGATATAATCATTTAGTAGTCATAGAAAATTATACGAATGTGTGGATTACACATTATATTTTAAAACATGAAATAAAAAATATATTCTCATTTAGAACAGTATTTTTTCTTCTATTATATCAGTAAAATTATTCTGATGTCACTTCAAGGCATCATAGTGAAAGAAAAAATAATATAAATTAATGATCTTATATTTTCAATAAGGGGTAGTTTCTAGAGGATGTTATATGATAATTTTATGGAATGATATGTATGGAAGAAATAAACAATAATTTAATATTTCATAAAACTATTAACATGTCCACGACATATAATCAAAGAATTAAAAACAATCACATGGAAAATAAAAATTTTTATACTGATATAATGGATAATTTCAAACCTCTTGATCTTTCCATCGGGGCATCAACCAAGATATCATTAAAAAATAGTAATTAATATTTCAAAATACCCAAAACAAGTTGTATCATTAGATATACTGATGTATAAGGTGGCTAGATACTTGTTTTCCCTAGTGGTCACTAACAAATTTAAAATCATTAATCATATAAAAGGAATGAATAAAAAAACCTAATAAATATGCATTATTAATCATTAATTTTCCATGGTCAAATAAAAATAGTACATATTGTAAACAATTCTCCATTAAATAATTTAAATAAAATTCTTTTGAAACATCATTCAATCTATAAAGTGTTCAAACCATATTAAGTAATCAATATATTTTTTAATATCTATATATTCAATACATCAATGAGATTAATGGACATGAATATGATAAAAAATAATGCCGAGATAGGGATGAAAAGTGATCACAAAAAAAATTGAAAATAAATTTATTTACATCAATAAGTTTTTATATAATGAAAAGAGTGAAATTTACATAGCATATCCCGTGAGAGTGTCAAACCAGGTGTTTTGATTAGCCCACTTGTATTTTATTGAGTGGATAATGAGTTAAAATATAACCAATTTTTTCATCGTTTTTACCCAAAGGTTCATATAAGATAGAGACGTTAACCACATATTTTTATCTTGAATGGGTTGTATTTTCTAGGAAAACAGTAATACTTACATTACCCATTTTTTGAAATATATCATATGATTACATTTATTCTATGGTTTTTATCTCATATTTGATCATTTCTGTGGCTTATGAATGTAGTATAATGATCATTAATAAGTAATCTATTGGTAAAAATGTATTTAATAGAGGAAAATGATATTAATTTACAAGCATTGAAATATTTTAGGGACAATTTCAATCAATATTACAAAACAATTCTATTGAAAATAAAAGAGGAGGATTGAATATCATTATATTAACTGCATTCCTTTTAAAATTATAAAATTACCAAAGTAATGGAAGAATGATTTTACATGAGAATGAAATGATGATATTAATAGGTTATGTCATAAATTTATAACAGAATTGATGGCCTAAAAAGGAAAATAAGAGGATAATATAAAATATAACCACTATACAATGATTGATAATTGAGTTATGAATTACGTTACCTCAAGTCTCAAGTCATTTAGTTTTTTTATATACAGAACTAAATTATTAAGTTATCTTTATTATGAAAATTCTTGACATTCCTTGTTAAATATTTTTTAATGTCTATCTAGTAACATATTTGATTTAATTTTCCTATATTTTTTACTCTCATTGGTCACTTGTTGTTTTTTCATGAAATTTAATAAAAATTATTTGAAATGGTTACCCTGAAAAAGGTAGTAATAAAATAATTTTTATATTTTGAAAAATGTTTCAATTATTATTAGTTTATCATTTTAGTTATAAAATAGTAATATAATTTAATATATTATCAAATTAGATTTAATTTATGAAATATATCTCAATATGATAGATTGAGGGTTCTTAAAATTTCCATAACCAATTAAATTTAATATCTTTAATATTATTAACTTTTTATCTCTCCATTATCTTAATGAATTCATAAATATTATATTTTCTTATTAAATCCATTTATAAAACCAACCATGTAAGGTAGTGATCAAAAATAATATTAATTTTCCATTGAGTTTTTAGATCACATATACCAAAAGTTACAGTTCAATTATTTTGGAATAAGTAAAAGGGTTATAGATCATTATTTTTTCAATAAAATAATAAAAAAATTAATTAATTGTATTTATGTAATTATATTGAAATTTTAAGTGTCAAAAAAAGAATGATTTTGGCATTTAGAATCATACTAAAAAATGAATGGTCGGGAAAATGGTCATTAGAACGAATTCCAGAAAAAAGAACAGAGGCCCCCACCACACTCTAGAATTTCACTCTACTTTATAAAATTTATGATACTCAATGTTTTGACATTATGAAACCAACATCACTATTCAATTATAAATTTCTCTATGCAACCAAGGAAGCTCCAAAAAAATAGTTAATAGATTGTGAAACTTTAATTTCATTAGAAAATTCTCATAGTGAAATTCAAAATCCCATGTCACACAATATAGAAAGAGTTTCATGATTTAGAATCTTTCTTGAGCCAAAATTACTATAAATAAATAATCAACCCCATTTTCATGGATAATTATCTAAAATCCAAAGTGTAACATTCTCAACTGAAGTAAATATTTATTCCATGAATTTGTGAATCTGAAGAATGACATAGATTCACCCATGTTGTTTTTTTACAAAATAACTCATTGAATTAGGGAAATATATTGAATTATATTTACGTTTATATCATGTAACATTCATCAGTAGAGAATATATTCTGTTCAAGAATCAAACTTTTAACCCAACTCCTTATTTCATTCCACTCCCAACATCTGTGAAATAATTTCCTTCGTCATTTATAAAATTGACTTATTCTAGATCCCATGACTTATTTTACATGAATGTTGTGTGAAAATGCCACTAGGGACCCCAAATTAGAACCTATATCAAATAAACAAAATTTTTTGAATGTTTAATTCTCATGGGACTTGTATACATTTGATGTGGTTTTTCCGATGAAAACTTTATAAAGGGAATGTGTATTTTGGGACCGAATTCCCAAAATCGCTATATAATGAATATGGTATTCAGTATCATTGAATATTTCTCCAAGGCATTGGAATTATCATTCTATTTACCCACAAGCATGGGTTGAGTTGAAAAGGTTGTACATCCCATTAATTATCTCCCTACTTTTGAGTTTCACCAAGTCAACCAATCATGTGTAATTTCAAATCATGGGATCATCTGGGGAAACTATAATGGGATACCCATTATGTTTTTATCTTCATTTGGTTTCATAACACATAATCCCCACTAATTCTCACATTTTTCCTTTTCAGAATATTCCATCATCATCATAATATTTTAGTTTTTAACCCACGCCCTTACTAAAAAATGTTAAACTGCATGCTTAGAGTTCATGGGATGCATATCATTCACTATGTAATGAGCCCCATACATCCCATGTGGAAAGCATGTGATTCCTCTTGTGATGAGCCTGATATAATCCACTTGTATTTAGGGAATTCCAATGTTTATGTCCCATTACATTCTTTATTTCGTCTTCTTTCATAATAATTGTTTCCTTACCATAAGACGTTAAATCTAATGTTATAGTCTTGTCACATGACCTTAAAATATACAACTCAAACTACATGATATTTTAAACCTACCCTCTAAAATGGTTCATAAGATATTCCTGTGATAATCATTCCCAACACCACCACAATATCATCTTTCCATTAGGAGAATGAATAGTTGTTTTATATTCATCTTTTGTATTATATAAAATATATATCTTTGTTATCTTAAAGACCCCACATGACATTAGAATCCTTAAAATATGTAATCCCATATCTGTCTCAATAAAAGAATAACTTATATAAGATATATCCCCCACTCAAAATTAAATTTTATTCATCACCATATTTATTTAACTTTTAATTAGATCAATATGTGATGGGATTTTATGGGATATTTCCCCTTAGACTTTAAACTAGTGACTAACACATATGTGATGAGGGTATGTGGGACTGTCCCCAATGGACTCTAAACTTATGACCCTCTATTACCTTTTGAGCACATTTTAAATAACACATAATGTAATAGTAATCCCACTGAAGGTGACGATAATATGGATCCTTAGTAGATGAGAATAACAATTATTTGTGGTGAACATATTGTAATACCCTGAGATTTTATGAATTATTTTTTTTCAATTTAATTTATTCTTTTTGATGTATTTAATTTCTTCCAATACAAAATATAGTTTATTTATTATTAAAGAACTATGTTTGGATTGTGCTATATGAAACTCAAAGTTAATCATGCACTAAACAAAACATAAACATTGAAAGTATCTACTGATCATCCATCACCACCTACTCAGTGACAAATAACTTATTGACTTCCACACTCTGCTATTTATTTATCTACTAAGAAGTCATGTTATTCCTTGAATCACTAGGATTAACATTACTCTACTGACGATGGGTATGTTTCTTCCACCATCCCATCTTGGCATTGGACTCCTGCGTCCCATCAATATTATCACAAACACCCAACCTCAGAGTATAACAACAATAATACTGAATATTTCCCATATTTTACAATTATGTTATGCTGGAGGTTTTTTCCTGAAATCCCAGTTGATGTATCCCATATATCCACACTAAAAAATCCTTGCTTACTTTGAGGATTTGGAGGTAGATTCACTGATCCTGTCATTGGATTCTGAGCCATACTCTCACCCTAGAAATAAGTGTCCCTCATCCTCTTGAACCTAGTGTTAGAGTTCCCAAAATTTCTCATGGGTACTAGCATACTTCCCCAACCAATATCCCCCAAAATATTATGTTCATCTAATGTTTCTCAATTCACCATTTATGTATAATCGCTAATACATAGCATGAATATTTTAGAATTAATTCCTTTAATCAAACCATATTCATAATTTTTTTCCTTCAATGATGTACTACCCACTACCTCAGATGAAAACAACACTATGTTCATAAACATAGCCACATATTCCATTAACTAGAGGTTCTTTTTATTTAATGGAAAGAAATATTTTGTGCACTAAATTATGAATGTATGAGGGTATAATTCTTTATTAAACAATTTCTCAAAACCCTCCCATTTCATGCCTTGGTCCATTCCATCATGGACCATCATCTCCCACCACTGAAGGGAAATATATTACTATATATATGTGTATAAAGTCACTTTAAACTCTCTTAGTGTTCCCGTGAATTAAAATATCATGTTTTTTCTATTCAACCATGCTTCTTCCCTTTACAACTATGAATCACCCCTAAATATGGGTGCATTCTTCTTTTGAAACTGAAAAACATGATCCAAATTCTTTGTATCATCTGCATTATTTAAAATTTCCACATCTTGGAAATCATTCACTATACTTTCACTAGCATCTGGTTCACCTGGGGCTTAGGTGTAACGACATTTTCAACAGCCTCCTCTGGTTGGTCTCTACAATTCCTAATCAGCTCCATTTATATCAACATGAACACAACTATATGTCCCACTCCCTTATCAAGAAAAAATTCACAATTTCAGATTTAATTACATTGAAACTATGACAACCAGGCTATCCACGTGTTCACATTTCCCATGTTTCACCATTTTTGAAAATTCCACCATGTTTTAAAAATCGACCAATTTTCAAAATACCACAACCATCCATATTTATAATAAATACATTTAAAAATAATTTCCAGGTTTTTCAAAACTCCATATATCCATAACACAACATAAATCATTATGCCCATGAAATATGAATCATCGTGGGAATTCATTTCTACCGTACATGCCATGCTCATCTCATTAGCTATACCTTCGACAATGATATTTTTTATGACAATAAGTGTGTCCAAAACAGTTATCTACCCAACTCCCTGGTAACATGTGTTTAAAAAAAAGGGTTAGCTAAATCCTTTTATTCTATACATTTCATTTTCTAACAATTCTATAACTTACTACCATCCCCGCTTGAGGAATAGAAAAAGAATGAATGCCAACTCCATGACCAGTAACTAATGTCTACAGACTAAACATACTACTTTCAACATAAATTCATGTACCAAACAAACTAATTCCACTTATAACATCTCACCCCTTCCTAATTGTCTTGAGAAAGAAGTGATATGCTACTTGTCCATAACTGATGTTCCCAAGGTGCCAAAGGCTGGAAATAAATTCCAAGGGGTTCATGAATAATTTGAAAACAAAATCCCTTAGACTAAAGCCAACCAATAAAACAAGGCATAACCAACCCCAACAAAATGATACATATCAAATATGTAAGCCAATACAATACATTACCAAGAAGTAACCATTCAACCAAACTAATTCAATAAAAATTTCATAGATGAACACAACTCAACCACAAAGTTCCAAAAGTAGAGTACCAAGCAGAAGAATACAACACAAGCACCAAGAATTTATGACACAACTCCAAATTTCCATGCCAAGCTCCATGCTCAAGGAACCACAAAACCATCCAAGCATCTCGATGAAATGCTCTCAAAATGAGACGCTTTACCCTTACCTATGTCCTAGAAAGAAAATTGAGAAATAAAAAATGTGCCAAAGAAGGGGGTGAGTAAAAATAATCTATATGTTTTCTCTAAATGACTTTAGTATATATTCCACGAGCATAGAACCTTTAGCACATTTATATAAAACATCACATAGGTCAACAATTTCCAATAAGCCCACCAGACCCTACCATTCCATTTTCACCCAAATTATTCAATAAAATGGAAGATATAAAAACATGTAATGATCCATTTACCATAATATGTTAGTATAGAAATTTCTAATTACCACACCCACAAAAACAAATCATAGAAATAGGTTTTTTCCTACCCAACATGGTAAACAATCACGGTGGAACTACATTTCCAAGACTATTTACTACTTTTCCAATCTAGTGGTACTTCCTTCCCACTAATCTTTGATTGTGGAAATTCAATCCACTATCCATCCCCTTTTTATAGCAGTACTCCTGGCCCACATATGATCATTATAACACTTACATAATGTGATCAAGACAATAAAAAAGCACGTATCACACCACAACCACAACATTATGCAAAAAACTATTCCATAACCAAAAATTCCCTTTGGACCACATCCATGGAACATTTCATTTAAATAAAGAAAAACCTTTCATTGAAAATCATCTTTACAAACCATTTTCATAAATCGACCTAAGCAATCGATTTTAAAATCAACATTTTAATATCTAATAATAAAGAACGTTTCACCACAATGACCTTTTTTCCAAACTCAGAATTGATAAAAAAATGAATTTTTGACAAGCTTTGTACATCATAATTTTAACTGATTTCAAGAAAACCAAATAATTGAAAACAAGGCTTCTAGTAATAGAAAAATGGAGTTGGCAGAGAATCCACCTACCTTAATGTTTTGGAGAAATCAACCCACTTCACAACCCCAAACTAAATCCGGGTAAAACATCTACAAAACCTCCTTAGATCCCTTTACCTATCGTCAATAATATGAAATATCACAAATTTAGGCAAAAAAACAAAATATCTACATTAAATAGGTGTATATCTAAAAATTCATAAGAGAGGGAGGGTTATATCTATGAAAAACAAAGAAAAAACCAAGAGTGGATACATACTAGCACGTAATCACCTTCACTGAACCTTGAAAACCCTTCAAATCACTTCAAAAATAAGTTGGAAAGCCTCTATAACCCTTGAGGATCAATAATACAGACTAAGTATCTAGTGGGAGGAATAATTGAGGGTTTAGGGAAAATCTCGAGTGATCGCATTTTTAAAAACCCACTTCTTAAAGCTGTGCACGGTTAGCACACACGGTTAGGAAAACCGTGCGCTAACCGTGCACATGATACTACCTCAATAGGTACCCTACATGGTTTCTTTTTATGGTTAGACAAACCATATGAAAACCGTGTGAATCCCACTGCCTCCACTTTCAGGGTTACCTTGAAATCGTAAATTTTTTCCCCTAACCGTGCTCAAACTGTGATCCCTTAGAAAAGTCCAAAATCCATTCTAAAACCTTCTTAAACACTCCAAACTATTACCCAAACAGTCTAACAACATAAAAAGAAATAAAAAGGGGTTAAATAACTCAAACAGAGAGTGCTAAATTCTCCCCACCATTTGACATTTTATCCTCAGATAGTAGAGAACCACTGCTTTGCTGAATGATCTTAGTCCATTGTTAGGCTATCCCTTTCTCTTGCTCCCAAGTCTTCTCTTGAATTTGACCATGATTCCAAAAAATCCCTAAATATATCGATTATTTTACCACACAATACATTCTCTAGCCTATCCACAATCTGCACTAGCACATTCACTAAGGAAGAGTCCATATCTATCTCAACATGATCCCATCGAATGACATGGTCAGGATCCAATGTGTACTTATTCAACTAAGAAACATGAAACACATTGTGCACCTCACTAATCCATGATGGAAAATCCAATCAATAATCCACCTCTCTAACCCACTCGAGTATCTCAAAAATCCCAATATACCTAAGAGATTACTTTCCCTTGTTTCCAAAATGACGATGTCCCAATCTCAGAGAGTTTCTTAAAACACATTATCACACACCTCAAATGACAACAATCATTGATTATGGTCCATATTTTATTTATGATGAATATGAGTCATAACCATTCTCTTCCTAATCAACATGATCTTCTCTATAGTCTCTTGGAAAATGCTCATCCCAACTATCTAGATCTCACCCATTTCCACCCAACATAGTGGAGAGCGACACGAACACCCATACAGTGCTCCAAACGGATCCATCTGTATCAAGGCTTGATAACTATTATTATATGAAAATTCCACTAATTAAAAGTGCTCCTCACTTGAGACACAGAAATCCATTTCACAAGCTTGAAACATATCTTCTAGAATTTTTATCGTTCTCTCAAATTTTTTATCCCTTTGGGGATGACATATTGTATTCATGATCAAATGAGTCCACTGGGATTGCTGCAATGATCTCCAAAAATGAGATCTGAACCTTAGATATCTATCTAATACAATCAATACTAGAACACCATGCCTCTCTACCATGGTTTAGAGATTACTTTCCCTGGTATCGTACTTCCTAACTTTTCATGGGAGACTTGTAAAAAAATCACGTTCTATTTGTTCCCAAATCTAGATAGGGGTAGGTAAATATTGAAACATAACTACCGGTTGGTGATGCTAGGCCTTGACTTACTAATAATTCATGAATCTTGAACCAAACTCCTCCAATTTATGTTTCATACCAGCCCACAAAAACTGCACTCTCAATACCTTATACATTTTATGAATTCTAGGATGGGCAGCCCATTTAGAATTATGATAAGCTCTAAGAATTTCCTACTAACAATCCACTAGTAGAAACATATGATTCTGAAAACACAAATCTAAATTCCCATTCAGTTCCTACCCCAAAATTATCTCCCCACCATTGATGTTCGACCTCGTTTCCAAACACTCAAGAATCAGAAATATGTACCTCTTTAACACGCCAACCAAGTCAAGATCCAATAAAACTGTAAATATAACCTCTCTATCACACTAGACCTCACATTCCAACCATATGTCAGCTCTGATCGACATCACAACCACTAATTCGATACCTATCTCACCACTTGGGCATATAAATTCCCACATAATTCATTTTCCACCAAATTTACCTTTCCCGGTGTATACATCAAGTCAAAGTTGAAAATCCAGAGATACTACATCCATATCTACTACCTCAAGATCAAATCTATTTGTTATAAAATATTCTTTAAACTATTATGGTTTCTAAACACTCTAAGATTCTTACCGAATAGATAATGGGCCATATTTTCAATGCATGAACCACTTCTTCCAACTCCAAATCATGTTTTGGGTAGTTCATCTCATTCAACCTCAACGTTTGCAGTCCATATGCAATCACATGATCCCCTTGCATGAGAACACACCCCAACCCTGATCTCGATGCGTCACAATACACCACGTACACTCTCTTGTTCCTGAAAAACCATGACTGGTGCTGATGGAAGGCGAACCTTATGCTCGTCAAATGATTTATCTCACTTCTCATTCCATTGGAATGGAACATTCTTCCTTGGTAAAGTAGTAAATTGTAGGTCCAATTGTAAGAAATCATAAAACAAACATCAATAATAACTAGTTAGACCAAGGAAACTAAATGTCTAAAAAACATTCTTTGGTGGTTTCCATGAAATGAAATCCTCTATCTTTTCTAGATCAAATAAAACACCCTTCTTATAAGTAACATGCCCAAGGAATTAAACTTCTTATATCCAAATGTCACACTTCGACAATTTGGCATTAAACTGTTGATATTTTAATATCCCAAACATTATCACCAAGTGTTTCTCATGCTCAACCCATGTCTTGGAATACCCCAATATATCATCAATATAAACCACCATGAAAAATTCAATATATATCTAAAATATATGATTCAGTAATTCTATAGACATGTTTAGTGCATTTATTAGACTAAATGTCATTACCACATACTCAAAATGGCCATATCTACTCTTGACAGCTAATTTTGGATTATCTTCCTTCCGCACTCGAAATTGATGATATCCTTGTCGCAAGTAAATATTGGAGACTGATCTCCCCTCTTCTGATCGAACAAATCATCGATGTGTGGTAGTGGATTTTGGTTCCTTATCATAACATAGTTAAGCTTAAGACTATTGACACATAGAGTTATTGTTCCATCCACCTTATTAAGAAAAAATGGGTGCTTCACATAGAGATGTGCTAGGAAAGATGAACCCTTTTTTTCTAACTCCTCTAACTGTACATTAAATTACATCAATTCTTTTGGTTCCATACCGTATGATGTAAGTGAGATATGGATAGTCCCCGGATGGATATCAATCATAATCTATAATTATCTAATTAGTTTCAACCCATATAATTATTTGGGAAAAACATGTAAAAACTAATAAAAAACTATTGATAAACTACTTCCCCCAACCTCTTCCATTGATTCCAAAGAAATTTCTGCCAACTGACATGATATCATTTCAACAGTTGGTGTCAAAAAGTTTATTGCACCCATATTTTTATTATTTTCTCCTCTAAAGAGATGTTCAACAACATAATCTATCGTAAAACTAACCATTCAATCATAAAGGTTAGTGTGGACTATAAACATTTCCAACCAATACATTCTTAATATTATATTACAAACATCCTTGTAAATCACTAAGAGATCCCACATTAACTCAACCCAATCGACAACTATACAACATTCTCGACATAGGAAGGATCGACGCATTATTTAAATAAGAGAAGTTTAAAGTTTTAAAACAGAAGACATCATTTCGACTGTTAAACCCATCAAACTAAAAACATGATAAGTAATAAAAGAATGGTAAGAAGTTGTGTAAAATAATTCTTAAATTAAGGTGGAATTTAAATGAATAATACCTCACACTATTGATTGTCTTGACTGATCATCCATCACCTCTTTCTTCTTTCCAAATAAATGCTTTATTTTCAAAATCTATTATTTATTTCCCTACAGAGAAGTCCTGGTATTCCTTCAATCACTAGGACTATCTTTTCTCTACTGATTATGGGTATGTTGCTTCCCCCGTCCCATCAAAATATTCGACACCCTCGACCCCTGAGAAGTGTAACAAACCCCCGACCTGAGAGCATAATGGGAATAATGCTGAAGATGCCTCATCTAATAAAAAATATGAAATGATTGAGGTTTTTCCATGAAATCCTGCTTGATGTGGCCCATAGAGCCACACTGAAAATATCTCTTCTTATTTTGATGCTTCAAATGAAGATTCACCAATCATGTATTTGGATTCTGAGCCATACTCCCACCTTGGAAATAACTGTCCCTCTATCGCTTGAACCTATCATTAGATTTCCCACTATATCCTATGGGTACCAACATACTTCCTATATCATCCCTAGCCTTTTACATTTAGAATTAAATGATTTTAAGCATAATTATACATCAGATTACACACCCTGGATCGTAAAGTCTACTGTCTTGGAATACTAGTACATAAAACTGAAAACATGGACCTAAATAAAAAATTTCATTATTTAATATTTAAATTTATCTCCTAACATCCATTTTTCAAATAAATCTTCATAGGGTACCTTGGGGAACACATGAACAAAGGGATGAGATAAATTTCATAGTAAGGGAATAACCATAAGAACAAAGCGTTAGCACATGGGATAGAAGGCATGACATGAAAATATAAAAAAGGCATGTAACATATGGAATCATAACATATAAACATGGGATCATATAAACATGGGGTCATAGTAATGTGTTAGAAACATAAATAATGACTTTATCACAAGTCAAGGCTAACCGCCAAGACCATTACACATGGTAGCACAAACCAAGGCTAACCGCCAAGACCATCACCTATAACATCTCATAAGACTCAACTTTACCCAATACATTGGAGGTATATTTAGGTGCACCCATATTAACATTTAATCAATATTTTTTCCACATAAATAATCATACATAATCAATCACATATAAACATAAAGGTAACCCATGGAAAGAATTGGTTACCAAAATTGTGTCATAAAGCATAACAAATCGGCGTATCAAAAAAGTATTCATGAAATAAAAGAAATAAAATATACATGGAAATTCATCAGTGAAAATAGGCATGTATCATTTTAAGTGATTTCAAGTAAAAGTTATAAAATGTAAGAAAGGTATTTATGAAATTTTATCATTAAAACATTTTAGTGCAGTTATAAGGAAAATACTATAGAGCCTTTAAAATAGAAAAGGGAACAAAAATTTATATAAAACCAGATGTCAAACAGGTGGGTTTTCATAATAAAAAATAATTATTTTATAAATACAATGGAATATTAAAATATAATATGGAGTGTATGTGAAATAGGGTAAGAATTCGGGAACTTCCCTCAAAACAGGCTTGCTTATCAAGAAGCTTTGAGGAGGGAATCACTTTAAAACATTAATATCCCCAAAAGAAGATGATGAAATGGTTTTGATAGATGAATTTGGTAGATTTACACAGAATTTAGAATATTCACATAAAAATATATAATAACTTCATTTTGGTAAAATAATGATAAGGCAACACAAAGGAACAAAGGAGGTTCGCGTAGAATCCCTTACAGATTATCAGCAAGGTATCGGGTGTAATTAAGAGGGATTAATGAGAGATAAAGGGGTCCATGATCAATTATAAATTATTAGGTTAGTATGGGGGTGCTAAATCATACCCCATCATTAATAATTACACTTAAAATATAATAACATAGAGGAAATTCTTGAATAAAAGTGAAATGGAGAGGATCCCTTACCTTAAGTCTGATGGTGTTCTCTACATGATTTAATGACATGAATAATCAAATTAGGTTAATTAATTAATAAATCAAGAACCTATTATATGTTTAAAATATTAATTATAACCTTTCTATGTTCATTCATGACCTTTTTTATGTGTTATGTGGTTCAATTTCATTGTTTGGGTCCATTTTTTTCCTAATTTTTACAATCAGTTTATTTATTTTCATGAATGGAGAATGATTTAAAATGGGGATGGTTTTCATGAATTGTAGTTATATAATATTATTCAACATCTATAATGTTTCATGGTTGTAAATTTCATTTGGCTACTTGGAGTGAATATTAAACATTATGTAAAACTTTTTTGATAACCTTTTTGGTTAATTGTCGGTTTTTTGCCACAATGAACATGTTTTGTTTTATAAATCAAAACCATGTGTAAAAAAGGATTATAGAACCATAATTGATATATAATAAATATTTAATGGTCTGGTGCAACCATTAAAATAGTTTCATTACCGTAATTGAAGACGGTAACCGAAATTGAAGACCTGTCATCCTTGAATGTGGTAAATTAACACATCTTAGCTGGCATCTTTACTACTAAAATAAAATAAGGGTAAGTGAGAGATGATAATAAATTATTGCAATATCATAACAAAATACCAGTACATGAAAGGTAATGTTGTTTTAATAACCATTGGATGAGGAGAGGTAACTATATAAATGTAAAAAAGTGAACTTGAAGAAAAAGTCAAAGAATTAAAAAGAGGAATTTACCTTTTGAATCAATCATCCTTGAGAGCCTATTAAGGGGAGAGGATTTAGTATTTTTAAGATACTAAGGGCTGTTGGATGTGGGGGAGGAGCTCGGGGATATATTTGTTAAGAATTTATGGAAGTCACAAGGCTTGATAGGAGTGAAGAGAAGAGGGAAGTGTGGGTGGTTTTTATAGTGGAGGGGAGGAAGGTTTTTTTAATAGTATAATCCTTAGTATATTATTTTCCCATAATAAAATAAATATTGATTATTCCATGCACATTAATAGTAATAAGTGAATTTGAGTTCTATATTTTGGTGCTGACATCACTTATGATGTCAAGAATAGTTTATTTAAATTATAATGTATTTAAATGGTAATTTAATGTATTTTACTATTCACCAAATTATAATGTATTTCACAAAAATCCCAAAAATCAACCCTTAACATTTATTGACATGTAGAATCCAAAAATGAGCTCCATTTTTCAAAAATAATTTTCTAAATATGATTAATTTAATTGTTAATTGAAATCATAATTTACTTGAAAATTACTGTTTTTAAAACTATAACTAATTTTATAATGCTATCAAAAATTACATAAAGGACTTATAAAATTATCTTTAAACCAAGAGACAAAAAATTGTTAATTTATGAACACCTTTTTGGAAAATAAATTTTCTTTTAAATTAATTAATTAATTATAATCATTTATTTATGATATAAAAAAATAGAATTATCTACACTATGGTCATATTATCACTTATAAGATGGCTAAATTTTATTTATACATTTACCAGTGAGGTTAATATTTTTTTGATAAATTTACTATTCATAAGGGTCATATTACTACTCATAAGGTTCACATTACTATTTATAAGGGTCAATTCCTATTCACCAAAAATTAAGTTTTTCTTATCAGACTCCAAACATCTTATTGATCGCAACCATGTATGTCAGATTTTCAAAATTCAAATCCTAGAAGTGTCAAAATTATGTTTAAAGGTCACATAGCACTTAGTTCATTGTTTTGTAATTTCATGTGAGTATATGAAATAATTATAACAAATTAATATCCATTTATAAAAAATTGGGTCATTACATTATCTCCCCCTTTCGAAATTTCTCCCTTGAAATTTTGTTTTACATTTTATTCCATAAACAGGTGTGGTTACTATTCCTTAATTACATCGTCCGGTTCCCATGTCGCCCCTTCATACTTTTGGTTCCGCCATAGTACATTAACCAGGTTAGTAGCCTTGTTATGTTGAACTTTATCTCTATGATCTAAGATCTTCATTGGATTCTCCTCATAAGAAAGATCATCCTCCAACTGCACCACCTCTGAAGAGAGTACATGTAAAAGATCCAGTATGCACTTCTTTAAAGGGGATTCATGGAAGAAATCATGTACTTTGGACAATGTAGGTGGAAGTCCTAGTTGATAGGCCTTAGCCCCAACACAATAAATAATCACTAAGGGGTCGATGTACTTGGGAATTAACATTCCTTTATTCCAAAACCTCATAACCCTCTTATATGGAGATATATATAGAAATACCATTTCTCCACCTTTTTACTCAAGGTATCATCGACGATTTTATGCTTAACACTTTTGTCGACTTTAGGATACATTGATGTGCTGCTGAATGGATTTCACCTTCTCCGCCATTTTTCTCGACCATTTTAGGTCCAAGAAGCTTATGCTCACTGACTTTATCCCAAAACTCTGGGGTTCTACACATTTTCCCATATAGGGCTTCGAATGGTTCCATTCATATGATTGAGTAGAAACTGTTGTTGTAGAATAATTTGACCAGTGGAAGTTGTTGGTCCTATCCTCTTTTTAATCCCATAGAATATTCTCTCAACATATCTTCTAGTGTTTAAATAGTTTTCTCAGATTGGCCATCAGTTTGAGGATGATAGGCCTTACTGAAATTTCGTTCAATGCCTAGAGCATGTTGAATACTTTTCCAAAACATCGAGGTGAATCACATTTCTTGATAGGATACAATAGATAGTGGTACTCCATGTAGCCTTAACACCTATTTGATATATATCTGTGTAATTTGATCCAATGAGAATTCCTCTCAAATCATGAAAAAATGATTTGTCTTTATAAGACGATCCACAATGACTCATACAACAATGTTTCCTACATATTTCCTTGTAAGTCCAGTGAAACATTCCATGGTGATGTTCCCCAACTTCCATGTTTTTATGGGTAGTGGTTGCATCATCCAATTAGAATTCTATCTTTCAGCCTCCACTTACTAACATACCAGGCACTTTGATGTATATTCAGAAATATCCTTCTTCATATTGTCCCACCATATGTTCTCTTGGAGATCTTGATACATCTTTGCGCTCCCAGGGTGAATATATAAGGTTGAGCTATGTGCATCATTAAAAATATACTTCTTTATCTTTTCATCAAATGGTATATATAATCATGAATCAAATCTTACAAAACCTTCCTTATTAATCATGAACTCAGAGGATTTCCCATTTTTAATGGATTCCACCCTTTTCTAAATTTCCACATCTCCTCTCTGAGGATCCTTTATTTTCACCATGTTCGATAGTTGAGCAGTCATTTAAAAAAGTATTGATGATGTTCCTCCCTTATCCATCCTCTAAAAATTTAAGAGGATTGGATCCTTTTCAATTCTCATCATTGATAAAGATGCAGGATCCTATCTACTTAGAGCATCTGCCACCTTGTTTTCCTTTTCATGATGGTAGTGGATTGAGTATTCATAATCCTTAATGAGCCTTATCCATCTTTTCTAGTTCATATTAATATCTTTTTATGTAAATATATTAAAGACTCTAGTGATCAGTATATATCTCACACTTCTACCCATAGAGATAATGCCACCGGATTTTCAATGCAATGACCACAACTTCTAACTTCAGATCATGGAAATGAAAGTTTTCTTCATGTATTTCATACTTCCTAAAGGTGTAGGATAACACTTTATCATTTTTTATTAGCACTCAACCTAATCCCTTCTTTAAAGAATCATTTTACACCACATAGTGCTCTCTACTTGTTGGGAGTGTGAGTAATGGCGCAATGATAAGCCTCTTTTTCAACTGCTTAAAATATTATTCACATTCTTGAGTCCAGACAAACATTACTCACTTTCATGTGAGCTTGGTCATTGGGTTTCACAGTCATGAAAAGTTCTTCACAAATCGTTGATAATACCCAGCTAGACCTAGAAAGATACGGATCTCCAATACCAATGTTGGCATGGGACACTCTTTAATTTACATTGTATTAGAAGGGTCCACAGATATCCCTTTGTTGTTGATAAATTAACACATGAATGATGCTTCATCCATAAAAAACTCACATTTAATTTACTTTGAATACAGCTTATCCCTTTACAACATCTTCATCATAGTATTTAAATTCTGCTCATGTACCTCCTTGCTCTGATAGTATATCATACTCTCATCGATAAAGACCACCAAAATTTTATCAAGGAAATATATAAAGCCTTTATTTATTAAATCCGTTAAAATTTTGGGAGCATTAGTGAGTCCAAGAGGAATCACTATGAACTCATAGTGTCCATACCTTATTTGAAAGGAAGTCTTGGGAATATCTTCCTTCCTAACCAGTAATTCGTGATATCGTGTCTGAAGTTCCACCTTAGAGAAATAACTAGCCCAAAAAAGATGGTCGAACAAGTAATCAATCCATAGTAGGGGATACTTATTCTTTATTGTGGATTTATTCAGCTAATGATAATCAATTGTGAGGTGCATTGAACCATCCTTCTTCTTGATGAACAGGACTGGTGCTCCCCACAGTGTAGCACTTGGGCATATAAACCCCTTCCCTAGATTCTCATGTAACTACTTATTTAACTCTTCCAGCTCTATAAATTCAATCATATAAGGTGTCTTTGATATAGTAAGATATCCCTGAATAAGTTCAATATAGAAATCAACCTCTCAATCAGGAAGAAGACCAATAAACTATTTTGGAAATACATCAGTTTAATCCCTCACGATGGGCATGTATTCTAGCATCATTCTATCCTTTTTATCAATCACATGAGTTAGAAATTAATTCCCACAAGGAATTAATATTCACAATTGAGAAAATGATTTTAATGAATATTTATCTTCCTCCATACACTTGTAAATATTTTTAGGATGCTTTCGGATGTGAAGAGTGATATCCCTTTCCCGATAGTTGATGTTGTCTTTGTATAAATATAATCAATCCATGCCCAAGATAGTGTCAAACTCCACTAAAGGTAGTATATTCATATTTTCGAGGAAGTTTTTTACAAAAACATTAACCAAAGAGGATATTTAAACCATGGACACAATAATTTCCCCATTTTTTGTTCTCACATATAACTTATCCTCCAAATTTTGAGGTGGTGTTTGAATAGTTCTACTCAACATTAAGGATATGAAAGAATGCATAGAAGTAGAATCAAATAGTACATTTAGTATTATAGAATGAATAACTAGTGCACCAGTTACCACATCATTATCCTATTTCACCTCTGTAGTAGTGATAGCATAAGCTCTTCCTTGTTTCCTTGGAATTTGTTCTTTATTTCCTCCAATAAACCTTGGCTCAGGAAAATTGTTTGCATAATGCCCATGTTCCTCACAGTTGTAACACTACAACAGGCTAATCATTTATCTAGACCTTCCTTTTATCTTCTACATTAGCAGGGTTCATCATATCCAATCAATAGTTTTTTACTATATTTACCAGCTTTCCACATTTGAAGAAATTTATGGTTCCCTTTATACCGTTCTTAGGATGCTTCTTCGCACAATTCTTACTTGTGGGATGATAGGGTTTCATCCCATCGTGGAACTTATATGTGGGACCTCCCAAATTATATTCTATTTTTCTCTTCTTTTCACTAGTCTCATGATACCACTAAAATATTTCGATATCATTTTCAACCTTGAGGGAACAATGAACAGTCTCTTCATAACTTTCAAAGTCTCAAATTTCTAATGCTTTTCATAGACTTGGATTTAGTAATCTAAAGAAATGATCCACCATGCTTTCATTGTTCATCACAAATGAAAATTCATACATTTAAGTCCTTATGAGTTTTCATCATACACCCCGATTGACTCATCTTCATTCTACTTGATTCTGAGGAACATCCTTTCAATCTTGAGATGAAGGGTTCGAAGAGAATATTTATTGAAAAATATTATATTTAATTCCTCCCAATACATGGAATCAGTTTCCTCTTGTGTCTTTGTATTCTTGATAATTTTCGAACACTAATTATATTCTCCATCAAAATGATAGACTACCAGTGTGACTTTTTTGACTTCTAAGCACTGGAGGATAGAGAACATCTTTTCATTGGAGTTAATCCACTATTCTATAAGGAGACGATCAAGTGATCCACTAAACATGGGAGGCCTTTTCCACATGATGGATTCATAAAAAACATGCTCTTTCCTTGGATAAGGAGGGTGTTCCACATGATTCATGTTATTATTAATAACTTGATCCAATTCAGAAAGTAATATCATGAACTTTTGAGCACCCGTTTCTATCATATCGGGCATATCATTTGTGAAATTTTAACATTCTCTATCACATTGATTGTAGGCACATTTTCTTCTATTTTCTATCGTTATATTAGAAAAAGAACACACAATTATAGTTATTTAATATTTATATATTAAGCATAAAAATATAACTTTGAATATAAGAGGATAAACTTGTAAAGAAGAAGTATATCCTGAGTTGTGATTAAATATTTTTCAATCTAGGTTATCCTTGATCTATTTCTTAACTTAAGTTCTTATGGGATTTTTTTCATTCATGTAATAATTTTTTATACCAAAATCATGAATTTACCAAATCATATCCCTCGGGAGTGTCACACCAAGTGTGCCGCAAGGCCCATTGTCATGCACTAGTTCTTGTTTGAGTCTAGCTCAAAGTGGTGGTTTTGGGTTTTACCCCTAGATAAATCTATTCCAGAGCCACCTCTACCTGTTTGAATCCATAAAGGGATTTATTTTCTTGACAAAACAATTACTCTATACATACCATATTTTAGGGGGGTTCTTATACTTAGTATTATCCTTAAGGTTATTACTAAAGTTCTATATTACTGATATAAAAATATAACTAGACCATCCTCTAATACCAATTATAGAGACTCTAGACTTTTACATTTAACATTACATGATTTTAAGAATAATTATACAACATAGTACATGCCAAGGATCGTAAAGGCTAGTGTCTTAGAAGTCTAGGTACATAAAATAGAAGACATGGAATGGAATAAAATAGTTCTTTATTTAATCTTCAAATTTATCTTCTAATATCCATTGTTCTATAACATCTACATAGGATTCCATGGGGGACACATGAAAAAAGGGATGAGCTAAATAGGCCACTAAGGGAATAACCATAATAAAAAAGCATCAGCATGTGGTATAGAAGGCATGACATGATGATATAAAAAAGGCATGTAATATATATAATCATAACATATGAACAAGGAATCAAGGCTCATGGCCTAGGCTACTGACTTCCATTGCACGCTGGGAGGGCGCTGGCCTAACATCTCCCCAAGCGGGATACTGTAAGTCTTAATTTGTGGTAGTGGGGGCCAGTGTTCACGCGGCCCCTTTTTTCTAGGCCCCTTGCCTTTCTAGGAGTGGATGACACTCTTCTTGACACTGAGGATGCCATTTCTAATCAGGTTGTTTATTATTTCCATAATTTGTTCAATGGTCCGGAGATTAATAAAGAGCTTCTACCTGACAAAATTCTTAATATGGTCACTGCTGAGGACAATGATCATCTCTTAAGCATTCCTATGGATCATGAGATCAAGGATACTGTGTTCAGTCTCAACCCTGATAGTTCCCCAGGGCCATATGGTTTTAACAATGGTTTCTTTCAACAGTACTGGGCTCTCATTCAGGTGGATGGTTGTAAGATAGTTATTTCCTTTTCCCCAATGGTTTTCTTCCTCATGGGATAAATTCTCAATTTCTAACTCTTATTCCCAAAGTGGACAATGCCGATGAGATTCATCTTTTCCTACCTATTGCCCTCATCAACACAATCTGTAAAATTATTTCCAAACTCCTTGCTAACAGACTCACCCTCATTTCTAACAAAATTGTCTCTTAGAATCAATTTTTCTTAATCAAGGGTAGATCTATTCAAGATTGTATCTTCCTTTCTTCCAATTATTCTAATAGGATGAATAATGTTTATAGAGGTGGCAGTGTGGCCATTAAACTTGACATCAGAAAATATTTTGCCACCATGTATTGGGTATTTATTCTGAAGGTCCTCAAGAGAATTGGTTTTAATGATTCTTTTATTACCCTGATTCGCACCTTATTTAATTAGGCTTCCATCTCTGTGTTGGTCAATGGGTCACCTAAAGGATTCTTTAAATTCACCAAGGGGGTTCGTCAAGGTGATCTGCTTTCTACCATCCTCTTGGCTATTGCAGAAGATTACTTAAGTAGACTTATTACGAGCCTAGTGGCACAAAACAAGATTAATCCCATTCAGCCCTCTAGAAACTTAAACGTTCCTTCCCACCTTTTATATGCTGATGATATTATTTTGTTCTTAAAAGGTGATAAAAATAACATCCAAAACCTTAAAAATGACATGGATCATTATGAAGATATTTCAGGCCAAGCGATTAGTTTGACAAAATCTTTTGTTTTATTTGGAAAGAACTTTGTCCCCAACAGAAAAATCCACATTATTAATTATTTAGGTATCAAAGAAGGCTCTTTCCCCTTCACATACCAGGGTGTTCCTATCTTTTAGGGAAGACCTAAATTCAGCTATTTCCACATCATTGTGGATCAAATCATCAAAAAACCTTCATCTTGGAAGGGTAAATCTCTTTCGAGGGCTGGTAGGGTTTGTCTTGTTAAGTCTACAATTGTTTCCAAAATGGTCTACTCGATGATGGTTTATAACTGGTCTGGAGGTCTTCTCAAGAAAATCAACGTTTTCATTAATTTGTTTTTGTCTGGTAGTATGGTTGAATGGAAACTTGTCACCATACCTTAGGTCACTTGCTGTAAACCCCTGGACAAAGGTGGCCTTGGTATTAAGAATATCAAACTTTTCAATGAATCTCTTCAAGCTAAGGTGACTTGGAATCTGATCCATAACAGCTCTTACTCCTTTCACTTCCTCAAGAAAATATTTGTTACCAGGATTCGAAATGGTAACTTGGGTTACATTTCTTCTTCCATTTAGACATTTGTTCATATTTCTTTCCTTAACATCATGAACAACTCTAGAAAGATGGTTAGTGCGAATTCCTCTTTGAATTTATGGATGGACAACTGGACCGGTGTCCCTCTAATCTCCATTCTGACTTCCTCCAATACTCCTGGAAACACCAAATCCACTATTAGGGATTTTGTTAACACCCATAACATCTCCCTTCCAAATCAAATCAGTCAAATTGTTGATAATTATTCTTTTACTAACACGGATGATTTCCTTATTTGGGAACCTGCCTTTAGTGGAGTCCTTGATTCCAAAAGCTTCTACAAAAACAATTTCACCAATTCTGTCTCTAATTTTTCTTGGTTGAATGCTTTTAACAAACCTTATATTGAGCCCTTGAGACTTACTCATATTTGGTGTATCGCCCATAATAGGGTCCCAATAGAAATGTGTCACCAATCATTTGGGATTCCTCTTTGTTCGAGATTTCATCTATGCAATCAACACCATTAGGATGAAAATAATTTGTTCTTGTCTTGTGCTACTGCTTCACCTCATTGGAATTACACACTAGATCTTTTTGGTTTCAGATGGTCTTTTCCCACTAATATCAGCTCTCAATTGTAGCTCTGTGTTAATTGGGACTTTTCTAAGCAAGTCAAAAATCTCTTTCTGACTGTCGTGGTGGAACTCATGCATGGGATCTAGTATGATAGAAATAGTTTTATTCATAATAATTTCTCATTCAGTCTCAAGGAAGATAAAATGTGTATTCTCATTGCCATTAATGATGCTTCCACTCTTCAGAAAGATCATTGTGATAACTCTGTTGGTGACATTGAGATCCTTTGACGTCTCCAGATTGAGAGATCTTATAGGCAACCTCGACGCACCTTTGAGGACTTATGGAAAGCTCTACTTCTAGGATGGATCAAAGTGAATGTCGATTCCACCTCTAGAGGAAATCTTGGTCTATCAAGTTGTGGTTCCATATTCAGAGACTTTCTTGGCAGATGCCTTGGCTGCTTCTTTGGTGGGTGTGGTGCGGCCTCAGCTTTGGAAGCAGAAATGTTGGGAGTTATTCATGCGGTGGATTTTTTCAAACAAAAGGGTTGGAACCAGCTATGGATTGAATGTGATTCAACCACTGTTGATCAAGATATCTAGAAAGGATTGGGGCACCTTGCAGGGCCACTCACCTCTCGATGGATGAAATATCTTGCTTCACTCATGGATCTCAACTACATTTCCACACATGTTTTCCATGAAGTGAACATGTTTGCTGATAGTCTCGCCAATAATGGGGTCAACCAAGATGTTACCCGGTTGGATGATTTTCCTGACGAATCACTTCCTTTATTTCATAAGGACTGTAATAAGGTTCCATCTTTCAGACTTTTGTAATTTCTTTCCTTTTTTGATCAATAAACTATGCCATGGTCTTTGACTGAGGAACCACCTTTTAAAAAAATGGATTTATAGTAATGTTTCAGCCACATAAATCATGACATTGGCACAAGTCAAGTCTAACTGCCAAGAACATTACACATGGTAGCACAACCAAGGATAACTGATAAGACAATTGCACATAACATCTCATGAGACTCAACTTTACAAAATTAATTTGAGTGTTGTCTAGTTGAACCCATCTTAACATTTCATGCATATGTTTTCCACATTAATAGTCACACATAATCAATTATATATAAACATAAGGTTTACCCATGGAAATAATTGGGTACCATAATTGTGTTATAAAGCATAACAAATGGGTGTAGCATAAAAGTTTCCATGAAAGAAAGGAACCAAAATATACATGGAAATTCATAAGGGAAAATATGAATGTATCATGGTTTGTGATTTCATGTAAAAGTGACAATATTTAAGAAAATAATTTAATAAATTTTAGCTTTAAAACATTTTTATGTGGTTTTGAGGAAAATACTATGGAGCCTTTAAAATAGAAAAGAGAAATTCATTTATATAAAACTAGAAGTGAACACGATGGATTTTCAAAATAAAAAAGAATAATTTTATAAGGATAATGGTGGATTAAAACATAAGATGGAGTGTACTTGAAATCAGGTAATAATTCGGGATATTCCCTCCAAATAGGTTTCCTTTTCGGAAAGTATTGAGGAGGGAATCACATAAGAACATGAATATCCATGAAAAAATAATGTTGAGAGGGTCCTAATAAATGAATTTGGTACATTTAAAGTGCATTTATAACATTAACATAAAATGATAATATTACTTCATCTTAGTAAAAGAAAGATAATGCAATTCGAAGAACAAAGGAGGATTTGGTAGAATCCCTTACAAATTATGGGCATGGTATCGGGTGTAATTAATAGGGATTAATGGGAGAGAAATGAGTTTCTCATCACATATACATCATTAGTAATTAACATAAAATTCCATAACACAAAGTATATCCTTGAATAAAATTGAGATGGAGAGGTTCCCATAACTTATGTCTGATGGTGTTCTCCAATTGAAATTAATGACCTTAATAATAACATTAATTTCATTAATTAATAATTATTGAACCTATTATATGTGTAAAAAATTTAGAATAACCTTTTTAAGTTCATTCGTGGCCTTTTGACGGGTTATGTGGTTCAATTTAATTGTTCGGGTCTGTTTGTTTTCTTGGTTTTTGCAATCAGTTTACGTATATTCATGAAGGGGGAATCATGTAAAATGGGTATGGTTGTAAAAAACTTTGGAGTTATATTATATTATTGAACATACATATGGTTATATGGTTGTAAATTTCATTTTGTTACTTCAAGTGAATATTAATCATTATGTAAAACTTTAGCAATTATCGTTTGGGTTAATTGGCAGTTTTTGGCCACAATGAACATGTTTTGTTTTACAAATCAAAACCATGTGTACAAAATGATTATTTAACCATAGACGAGACACAATATATATATAATGGTTTTTTTCAGCCATTAAAATGGATTCGTGACTACCATTGAATATGGCAAAGGAGATTGAAAACCCATCATCCTTGAATGCGGTAAATTAACACATCTCGAATGGTGTCTTTACAACTAAAATAAATGAACGTTAAAGGAGATATTATAATAACATATTCCATTATCATAAAAAAATTCCAGTACATATAATATACTGAAGACTTCATAAAATTTGGATGAGCAGAGGTAATGATAGAAAATAAAACAAATGAACTTGAATAAAAGTCAACGAATTGAAAAGACGAATTTACCTCTTGAATCAATCTTTCATGAGATCCTCTTAAGGGGAGAGAATTTGGTATTTTTAAGAGAATAAGGTCTTTTGTAAGTGAGGTAGGATATTGAGGAGACAATTGGGGATAATTTAGGGAAGTCACAAGTCTTGATAGGGGTGAAGAGAAGAGGAGAATGTGGGGTGGTTTTATAGTGGATGAGAGGAGGGTTTTCTTAATATTATAATCATTAGTTTATTATTTTTCCATAAGAAAAGAAATAGTGATGATTCCATGAAAAATAATAGTAATAAGTGAATTTGAGTTCTGTATTTTATTTCTTCCATCACTTATGATGTCAGGAATTTTGGAGTTAAATTATAATGTATATATACAGTAAATTAATGTATTTTACTATTTACCAAAAAATCATGTATTTATAGAAAAATAAAAATAATTCACCCTAACAATTTTTCGACGTGTACAATCCAAGTATGAACTAAATTTTTTTAAAATAATTTTCTAGACATGATTAGTTTAATTTTTAATTAAAATCCTAATTTACTTGAAAAATATGGATTTTAAAACTATAACTAATTTTATAATGCTTTCAAAAGTAATATAACGTCTTATAGAAGTATTTTGAAACTAGGAGACATAAATTTTTTAATTTATGAAAACCTTTTAGGAAAATAAATTTTCTTTAAAATTAATTAATTAATTATAATTATTTGTTTATGACATACGAAAATTCAAATACTTTTACATTGGTCATATTGTCAGTTATATGATACCTAAAGTTTTTTTTACATTCAAGGGTGAGGTTACTATTATTTTGGTCTATTTACTATTCATAAAGGTCATATTTCTATTAATAAGGGTAACATTAATATTCATAGGGGTCATTTAATATTCACCAAAAATTTAGTTTGTCTTATCAGTCTGCAAACATCTTACTGAACACAACCGTGCATGTCAGATTTATGAAATTCAAATCACAGAAGTGTCACAAATATGTTTAAAGGTCACATAGCACTTAGTAGTTCATTGTGTTGTAATTTCATGTTATTATATGAAATAATTATAATAAAGTATTTTCTACTGATAAAACATTGGTACGTTACACTTCCCCCACCAGTAGCCCCCAAAATGTCTCGTTCAGCTATTGTTTCTCTATTCACCATTTTTGAATAATTTCTCGTACATAACATGAGTATTTTAAAATGAATTCCCTGCCTTAACCCAACTACAATAATTCATGCCTTAAACAATGTAGGACCTTCTACCTTGGGTGAAAATTGCACTATGTTCACAAACATAGCTGCATATTCCATTACTGAGAGGTTCTCTTGCTTTAAACAAAAGAATCTATTGTACTTTGAATTTTGAACGTTTGAGGGTATAATTATTTATTAAACAATTCCTCCAAACCCTCCCTAGTAATACCTTGGTCTATTTAATCTTGGACAACGATCTCCCACCACTGAAGATAAAGATCTTCTAACATTTATGTGGCTAGCATCATATTTAGTTCTCCTTGTGTTCCCAAGAATTTGAATATCCCATTTATTCTATTCTACCATGATTCTACCCTTTCCATCTCTAAATAACCCCTAATTGTGGGTGGATTCTACTTTTGAAACTAAACTGCATGATCCACATTATTTGGATCATTCTCTTTTTTCCACCTTCCACATCTTGGAAATATTTCATTATATTCTTCATTAGCTGTTGTTTCACCTAGGGCTCAGGTAAAACCAAATTTTGAACAGCCTCCCTTAGTTGGCCTCTACGACGCCTAACTGATTCCATTTATATCATCACAAACACTACCATAAGTATCACTCCCTTAGAAATAAATGATTAACAATTTAAAATTTAATTACAAAGCAACTATCACCACCAAGATTTCCATAAGTTCACATTTACCAGGTTGTACCGTTTTTTAAAAATTCTCCATGTTTTGAATATCTACCCATTTTCATAATACCACAACAATCCATATTTCAAATCGACACATTTAAAAATAATTTCTAGGGTTTTCACAAGTCCCTATATCCATAACACAACATAAATAATTATTCCCATGAAATTTTCATCCTAGTGGAAATTCATTTCTACCATACATGACATGCTCATATCATTGGCTTTACCCGAGTCCTTGAGATTTCGGATTCCTATAAGTGTCTCCAAAACACTTATCTACCCAACTCCTTGGTAAATTTATGTTTATCATAAGTGGGTTTTCTACATAAATTTATGTGATACAATTCATGTTCTGATAATTCTATGCCTTAATACCATCCCAACTCTAGGAATAGACAAAGAATGAATTAAAACTCCATGACCGACAACTAATGTCAAAGGGCCGAACAAAATACTTTCACTTGAATGTTAAGGACCGAAAAAACTGATTCCACTTGTAACATCCTTCCCCTTCCTCATTGGCTTGAGAAGGTGGAGATATGTTACTCAGACTTAGGAGACATTTCCAAGGCACCAAAGGCTACAAATAAATGTCAAGAGTTCCATGAACATTTGGGGAATGAGTTTCCCTCAAAATAAACCTATACAAGAAAACAAGGAATAACCAACAAAAACTTCATGATCAAGGTCAACTATATAAACCCATACAATACTATACAAGGATATAACCATTAAACCTAACTAATTCAAAAACAAACCACATAGACTAACACCACTCAACCAAAATGATTTACAATCAGAGTACCAATAAAAAGACTACAACACAAATCCCAAGAATATATGACGAAACTCCACAACTCCAAGCTAAGATCCATACTCCAAGCACCACAAAACCATCCAAGCATCATGATGAACCTCTAGAAAAATGAGATTCATTACCCTTACCTATTCATTGAAAATGACATCTACAAAATCACCAGAGTGCCAATGAAGGGGGTGAGTAAAAATACATAGTATGTTTCCCCCAAATGACTTCCCTATACCAACTACTTTGACAAAAACATTATCAAAATTATATAAAATAGTTTATATAAAAGATCACATAGTTCAACAATTTCCAACAAGCCCAACACACCCTTACCAAGAAATCTTCACACAAATCATGAAATGTAAGGGAATCCAAATAACAATGACATGATCATTTTACCATCACATATTAGCACAATAATTTCCACCTAGAATACCCTCAACAACATATAAAATCAAAAAGGTTTCACCTACCGAACCCACTAAACAATCAATGTGGAACTTCCCAACCCATCTCGTTTACTACTTTTCTAATCTAGTGGTAATTTCCTCCCACATATCATTAATGGTGGCCCTAATATACATTATCCACCCCCCCCCCATATTGGTACACCCTACCCACTTCTCATCATTCAAACAAAAGCATAAAATTCTCGATCCAATAAACACGCACCTAGCACACCACGACCACAACATTATGAAAACTACTATATTATAACCAAAAAATCATTTAAGAAAACACTCATGCCACATTTTATTTACATAAATCAACCCCATTTTATTAAAACCCATCTTTACAAACCATTTTCACAAATGAACCCAAGTAATCGATTTTAAAATCCACATTTTAAAATCTAACAACAAAGAACATTTCACTGTAATGACCCTTTTTTCCAAAATCCACAAATCATCAAAAAATGCATTTCCAACATAATTTTCACATCATAATAACAACTAAATTCATGGAAATAAATTTATTGAAAATAAGGCCCATATTTCTATAAAAATGGATTCGAGAGAGAAGCTGCATACATTAGGGTTTTAGTGAAATCGACCAACCACACAACTGCATAACGAATCTAAGTAAAACATTAACAACACAAGCTTAGATACCATTACATATCATTAATAATACTGAATATCCCCACTAAAGAAAACAAAAAACCTAGGTATACATGAAACTAGTGCATGTAAAGAATACTAGAAGACAGGGAGTAGAAGACAGGGAGAGCTAGATCTAAGGAAAACCAAGAATGAACTGTGAGTGGAGACTTACTGGGGGAGAATCACCATCACCACACCTTGAAAACTCTTCAAATCACTTTCGAAATGAGTGGGAGATCCCCTCAAACTATTGATAAAAAGGAATCCCAAGTAAGGATCATGTGGGAGGAAGAATGGATGGTTTAGGGAAAATCTCAAGGGATCATGTTTTTAGAAACCCACTTTTTAAAGTCACGCAGGTTTAGATCGCATAGTTAGGAAAACCGTGTGCTAACTGTGCACATACTACTACCTTCAAAGGGCCCCACACAGCTAGAAAAATCATGTGAAAACCTTGTCAATCCCACTACCTCCACTTTCATGGTAACCTAGAGACCCTGTATGGTTTCCCCTAACTGTGCTCAAAACATTCTCCCTTAGAAAATCCCAAAAACCATTATGAAACCTTCAAAAACACTCCCAAACATTACCCAACCACTATACCAACATAAAACACATAAAAAAGGAATACATGCCTCAAACTGGGGGTTCGATCATTGTCACATAGTGGGTGTTTAGGGTTATGGTTGACGAGATAGGAACAATAATTATAAACAAATCTAGATTGATTTCACATGGATATAGGCATGATAGAGGTATTGACTATGGTGAAACCCTTTCAACAGTACCTATACATGAAGCCTTCAGATGTATCATGCCTATGTAACACATTTTTTATTTCAAACTATCAAATAGATGTCAATAGGGAATTCCTAATTTTTTTTATTTCTAAATATTTATTTATTGAACAACCTCCTTGATTTTAAAAATACTCATTTTCTAGATCATATTTTGAAATTAAAAAAATATTAACTAGTTTTAAATTAAACTCTTATGCCTTGGTTTGATAGGTTCCTCACATTTCTAATTTCAAATGGTTATAAAATAATTCTTGCTAAAACAAATCAATTTATAAAATTAATTTAAAACAATGTTCTAGTTGAATAAATCTATGTGGAAGATACTACATTCAGATAATACATAAACATATTGTATATTGAATTTTCCAAAATGACGAAAAAAATTAGTTTTAAATGAGTTAAATGGATGAGGTAAAATACATTAATGTATTTTATGGTTTTAAAAACAAATAAGGAATTTTTCAATTGATAATAAAATAGATATAATCAAATAATTTTTTTTGGAATAAACAACACAAAAGGTAATGATACTACCATTAGTATAAATTGGATTCAATAAATAGATAAAACAGGAAATTCAATAAATTAAACTGCTTTTGAAGGTTTTATTAGATTTTTACTATACATAAATTCTATACGACCAAGTATTATGTTTAGTGCATTCATATGTTCACATTTTCAATAAAACCCCAGTGAATCTAATTTATGATCAATTAAATGAATTTTTAAATATATAAATAATGCAACCAATTTTTTATTATTTTATCCTAATGTAAATTAATTTGATTTATTTATTATTCAAATGATGATTTTATTTGTTGTAATTTATATATAAAAGAATCCTCTAGTCCATGTCGTCTTTTGGGATTGATTTTAGTTTTGTGCTATAGGAAGAAAATGAACACATTAGTATAATCTAATACTAAACATAAGTACAAAGCTTCTGGTAGTTGTTCTGAATAAATTTTTTTTGTTTAAACACACATTATTGGACTATGTATATAAATTCATACATTACATAAAAAAATGTAATAATAAAATTACTTTGAACATTTATAAAAATACAATATCACATTCTAGGAAAAAGAACATTGATTTATGAAATCAATTTTGAGTAATCATTTTCAAAATGAGGATTTCAATCAACAATTTTGTGGAAGGGAACATCATATTGCTCTCATTTTCCAAAATACATTATATAATGAGATATTATGTAATATGGAACATGAATCTGTTATCATTAATTTTGATTAAACAATTTTTTTAAAAATATTGTTAATTTTGTCATAAATATATATATCTCTCTATATATTCATGTTATTCCATTAATATGTATTCGATTTAGTTATTTAAATGAAATTATATCATACAGGTTGTAAAAATATATTTAATGTGTATTATTATTCCCCACACCTCACTATACTAGTAAATACCTAAATGATTAAAATTTAAAATAAGAGTCAAATTGTTGTTCTAATCTATCCCAAACTGAATCGTATTTCTAAACCCTCTTTCCAAATCCACTTCATAAACCCTCTTCCTTGTCCCTTTCATTCGAATCCATAGCTCCCAAATCATGATTCCCAGTCTTCTTATCCAAGATGAAGATATCTTCTAGATAATATTCTTCTGAATCATATAAGAGAGTGACGGTCAAAAATATCATGTATAAAATGATCTCAAAACCACAACTTCTTTCTCCAAAAGTTATAGTTGAATGAGGGGATGATTTTGAATGGTTTAGAAAATTATTATATTTTCTATGGAGATCTGTTCTAAGTAATAATATGA
The DNA here is from genome assembly GCA_963277665.1 of Viscum album. Lineage (NCBI taxonomy): Eukaryota > Viridiplantae > Streptophyta > Magnoliopsida > Santalales > Viscaceae > Viscum > Viscum album. Next base: position 1,701,101,321 of record OY728143.1, on the reverse strand, counting down.
CAGGTTGGTTTCTAGATGAAAATAATACTTATCTATAAAAAACATGAAAATGAATTTTACATGAACATTGTTTTTGAAGCTGGAGAGTATGGGGTTGTGATTTGAATAGTCTTTTATGTTCAACAGTGTTTTTTCAACTCAAATACATGTCTTGACTCTCTAAGTGTGATGAATAATATATAATATGAGGACTAAAACATATCCTTTCCTCCGAGACATCCATATATTGGAATTAGAAATACAATACAAGAACAAATCAATGATTAAACCTATAAAAGTAAATTTTTGAATGATTTAAGTGAAACATACTATATTTTTCTAAAGTTCATCCAGTACTCTATCTTCCCAAGGAAGAGGAATTTTAGTTTTATGAGGTATTGAGACTTGTTCTGTCTATAGCTAATGGTACAAGGTATTCAGAGAATTCTACCTTTTTTCTTAATGAGAAATGTGTAATACTTATCTATGATTATTTTTTATTTTCCTATCTTTTATACTTGATGTTTATCTCTATTTTACTAGGGAAAATATATTAATCCCTATTTGAATTCATATAAAATTGTTTCTGAGTGGTGTGTGTTTGTTTTACAAAAACATTAAATGGATGAAAATAAACTAGAATCCTTGTAAAATGATTTGGATATCTAATGAGGAGAGTTTTTAAGAATCCTTCAATCCAATATATATTCCATCTAGACTTAGAGATATAATAGACCCTATTTTGGAACACAAAGTAATTATTAAAACTGATTTTTTACATTGATAGTGATTTTTATCAATATCTATTGGATATGAATGAGGAAGAAAAAAGTGAAAATGAGAGGTCATACATAGTACAAGTGTTCATGAAGATCTTGATGAGATAGAACCAATTTTAGAATAAATACATTCCAATAATTTGTTCCACAATTATATAAAGTTACATCTCAATTATCATGATAGGATGAATTACCATTTTTTATTAAACCTATACGACAAGATTTACCATCACATGGGGGAGAAAGTTATAAGGTCTATGTTTTTAGGACCATATCTTTCATATTATAAAACTGAAAGGGTAAGGATCTTGTTGTATTGTAGAGTCCACCATTATTTATTAGGGGATCACCTATTGTTTAATATTCATCATCTAAAGATGAAACCCCTCTAGAAAATAATTTCTTTTATTTGGGTGTTTTAATCCAAATGTTGATGATGAAAAGAAGCATAAATATCGTAACAGAGAAGCTAATATGTATGATAAGGATTATAATAATGGAAATGAAGATAATAATGATGATTATACAAAACTTGAATGAAATCTTGAGTGAACTATTATTTTTATTTTTTAATGATAAGAATATATACTTATACCAAATCTTCTTATTAATAATGTTTCAATGTGACTCATAAGGCTTGACTTTACAAAATATTGGTTGAATATGTTAGCTACCCCTCCTACTAGATAAGATGTTCTTGAGGACCTTTTTCAATATGTTATATTTTATAGATTTTCTCCTAGAACCAATGTTGTGTCCATGGATGAATATAAGGGGGAATTCGAGGCCACTCTAAAGGAAACTGAATTACCTCATGTAGTCTTTTATTTTAAGGATACCCTTCTAAATAAATGCTTGATTTTTAGTTTAGTGATCATTTATCTTATATAGAGGATGATTTACAAATTTAGTTTTCCCCTGCTCAAGACCAATATGCACAATCTCAAGAAGCTAGACCCTCATCTATACATCCCTCTATTATAACCATTAATGGCATCATTCAGTTCAAGAATAACCTTTCGAATGTATTCAAAAAAGTGTTTTTTTGTATACTTTGGGATACATCTCATGATTTATTGGAATACGTTATATATACAATTTAATTTGTTTTTTCATACATCCATCCAAAATATTTTCCTAAAATATACCATATTCCCCAAGAGATTAGTTATTTAATAAGGGAACATAATGTTTTATAAGCCAAAGTGGATCCCTTAAAGTGATTTTTTCAGATATAATTTGATACCATGGATTCAAGATATCTTTATAAGATGACTAGTCCTCCAGATATTAAATTTATAAATATGAATCTATTTCTATATCTGTTTTAGTTGATTATACTTTCATTAAATGGTTGATCTGTGAAGAGATTCAAAATTACTTGGATTTTGTTAAATTTATAATAAATCAGTCATAGATGTGCATTACTTACCATGTTGAAAAAAAATTATAAGATTGGAAAATAAGTAACCATGATTGTTGAAGATACTGATTTAATCAAGGCTGATATAAATAATAATCAAAAAAATATTTACATGAAGGATGATATTAAGACTCAATTTATATGGATTGTAAATGATTTGACCGCGCCACCTCTTACATCTACATTCAAAGTTATAGTGAAGAGGTTGTTGGTCATGACTCTTATTTTTAATCACTTCTTGTAAGAAATAGATGAGATCATTAATTTAATATAACACGGGATAAGAACTATGACTAATATCATAAGTATATTATAGCCCCATATATATGTTGTTAATGACCGAATATTATCTCCTACCACTCTTACTTAGTCTTGAATCATTATCATTCCGTCCCAAGACTCAACTATTATACATTTATTTTATCCTCATCCTAACCTATACCACCTACCAAACCTTTTGGTCTATTTTTTACAAAAATATATTACATAGATTGGACATGTAGCTAAATTTATTAGTATATCCAGACCTTATATATCTCATCAGCCACTTTTTCATTCTCTTTTTTTGTAAAGGGATGGAACTATTTAACTATTATACATATCCAATGTCTCAAGAAACCATACCTGAATAGACTATGATAGTTATTATATAACCTTTCTGGAACAAATCATTTAAAATTCCTCTTTATTAATATTTATATTTTTATTCAATTTATTTTATATTCTTTATTCTAGTTATATTTATTATTTACACTTTCACCTTTTATGAATTATCTTTTATAATATCAATGGGAGAGAAAAATACAATGAATAAACAAAGTATGAGTGAATGAATATGAATAAATGAATATTATTTTCTTTTATAAGAATAAAATTGAATTTTTTAAACAAAAGAATTATTATTATTCATTACTATCACATTCTGTTGTTGAATATAATCTTCAATGACTAATGGTTAATTTTTTCGCTATTTATTTATTTAATGATTTTTTACAATAAAATGTGGAGATTATTGGAATAGTCATGAAACTCTATATTTTATTAATCCTAAATAATTTTATATGTTATTTTTAATCTATATTATGATTTATGAATTAAAATTTATTTTCTACAATATAATGAAATTTTTTCAAGGTTCACAATCGACCATACAACATATGTGATTGACTCCATGATCAGATGATCATAAATAAAATATTTATTGAAATGTAAGGCAGGGTCTATAAGAATAACCAAGAAACCACATGTTCTATAGAAAGCAATGGCATTTTGACTTAAATAACTTCTATGATCAAAATTTAAAATGAATTTATTGACTATATTCCTAAAAGATTAACTGTATGACTAGACAGATTGAACGGATGAGAAACCATGAAACTATATAATCAAATGAATGAAAATGTCTATAAAATATTCACATTTGACTTTTCATAGAATTGATCACATGACCAATTGAGGAGAATTTGGAAAGTAATCATAGAATTGACAATGTGTTGGGTTGATCTCATGGACAATTTGATCAATGGAAATTACAATGATATCAACCTCAAGTACAAGGTGATCGACTCTAAGAAAAAAATAATTGACCACAAGTATAAAGTGATTGACCATAGGTACAAGGTTACTGACTAAAATAAAAAAAATCAAACACAATTACATGTGATCGACCATATATCATATTAATGAATCTTAAAAGTATGGAAATGGATGTTGAAACTAAGATGGAAACATTACCTTGAATATTTTTAAAGGTATATATGGTATTGTTAATTTATTATTTATTAATATATACATTATTATGTAAATAATTAAATATTTTTCAGAAGAATTTAATTACTAGGATTTCATTAAAGAGATTGAGGATCCCTAGAGATGATTTCTCAATATCTATCTCAAGAGAACACTCATTTTTAAAATAGAAGATCAATGATATAAAAATTTTGATGAATGTTTTTTTGGTTAAGAAACATGAACATATAATCATAAGATATATGATATGGGAGACACAATATAGATATTCACCAATTATTTTGAATTATTATTTTATGGAAATGAATAACCATTATATTGTTCTAAAGGTCTAAGATACCTTGTTCCCACCTGAACATTGATGATGCATCTGAGATCATAAAAACGAATTCATTAATAAAATTCCTAAGTTAAAGAATACAACTAGTGGGGATGAATATTATATATAATAATAGAATCACAAACTTTTATTCTTCGAATTATTTCCTTCTATTGCTATGTTTTATTTACTTTCAATATGTGTGTATTCTAATCTTTATGTTTTTTAGGATTAATTACAATATTTATATATAGAGAGGAAGAAACTCCCACCCTTATTTTTAATTTATTGTATAATAAAAAAATGGATAAGGCAATGTAGCATGGAATTTCTTTACGTAGTTGTAATTTTATTTCTCCAATGTAGAACTATGGAAGATAACCTATATTGATTGTATATACTTTCATGATATTTTGTAAACCCCTATTTAGTTTTTTGATTAGTTTATTTTATAATATAAATAATGGTAGTGGGTTATTCCCAAGTGGAGGGTGTAATGACCCAATGTTTCATTAATGGAAATCTCTCTTGATCTAATTAAATGTCTCTTTATATAAAATGTTTATATAAAATGTCAACTTATTTGGTTTTATGTTAAGAATTTTAACCGTTGATAATATAGCCATTGAACAATGATCACATGATTAGTATAAATATACGGCTTTAACAAATCCAATTTACTCAGACAAAGGAAGTGATGGCCTCATCCAGTAGAATTTCTCCATACGAAGCCCATTTGTCGGAGCTCGGAAAAGAGGTGGAATCCTTGGGTTTTGCTCTTGACCAATCCCAAGCTTAACATCACCATGTCAAGCTTAAACGAGACCGTCTACAGGAAAAGTGGAAGTTGATAGAGATTACCACTCGAGCGATGTTATCTGAGCCACCCTAAGAGTCTGTCACCATCGCACACCTTACCCTTAGGTCTTATGCAGCTGTTTTAAGGGGATATGTAACAAATCTCTAGTACTACGATCATGTACATTATTTTTATATAATAATGAATATGATTTCTTGTCATTATTGATACATTGTAAATAGTTTTTACAATACAAATAGTGTTTTTAGTTATTATTTAATTAATAATTATATTTTATTAAATTAAGTGATTTTTTAATTAAATAATATTATAATAAAATATTTTAATTAATAATTATTTTTTGTTAAATATAAATGATATTATAATTTAATGAATGCAATTGTAATTTTTATTAAGGTTTGAAATCCATTTTTGTCAAAACCCGTGAATTTTCGATAAATGTCGGTTTTTATTTTAAAACTGAAAATTAACATTTTTAGAAAATTATTTAGATAAAATAAATGTTATTTCTGAAATTAGTTCATAAAAATTATCCAACGGTGAATTTTTCATAATTTTCTGAGACAGTCAATTTTTTGGGTAAAAATTAAATACCCCAAATGGCCCGAAGGCATTATTTTTTATTTTATTATAGATAATCCCCATTTTAAGGGTTTTAAGGGGAACCCGTACATGACTCGTAGGCCCAAGGAAGAAGGCCCGACAAACTCGTAATACATGACCCGAATGACCAGAGGCATACCATGCCCAAAACATGACTCGTAGGCCCAGCCCACTTGAACTGCCCCTCCCTAGCTTTCTGTGTCATTTATCACCTAGCTCCCACCTTTCATTGCTGATCGGCTAGCATTTCACCATACAACGTTGCACGGTGCCTGGTCCCGATAGCGGCTAACATACCCTCTCATTCTTCCAATCTGGTTATCTCTACATCTAGTGGTTGCTACTCCTATGGCTCTGATCCTCTTTTGGGGGATGTTCTGTGTGAACTGGGCTACTCTATGGTCTACGTGACCCGAATCCCCTGTGGCCCAAAGGCCTTTGATGACCCAAAGGACCTGGAGACCCATAGCCACAAACTGTTTAAATATATAATGTGTTTTATGACATCATAATGACCCAATATTGATGTAATAAAATACTATAATATTTTTGTTCAGCCAATATATGTTTTACCATTAAAATAATGTGATTTTAGGTTTGTTTGACTTACTTTTCAAAGCATTAATGGACCCCTCAAGACTTATTAAACATCTTGCCTTTTTAAATTATTTTCCATTGGAGTGTGACTCACCTCCACATAAGCAACCCCATTATTTTAAGAAGTTTGGAATTTGGCCTTATAAAATATTGTTTTACTCTTCCCTTTGCCAAAAACCATGGGCAAAAAACATGAGCTGGTTTGTGGTTTGGATTAGTTTAACGTGAGGGGTCCTAAACTTAAATAATAAATAATTCACTCACCTTTCCTATATAAACCCACCCAAACTCCCACTTCCTCCTCACTCAAAGCCTTTGGAGTTCATCCAACCTCTTCCCTACTCTCTCTAGAATCCTCCTTAGGTACCTCAAGCTCCCAATAATCCTCTCTCAAACCTCTCCCTAGACTTGGAAGCACACTTCCAAGTAAGGGCTTTTTCTTCCTTTCTCATTTTGTACAATTTTGTTTGTTGTTTTTTCATTTTAATTTCAATTATGAATGTTGGGGTATGGTTTCACACCTCCCTAATACTACCCTATTTATGTTTGAATGATGGGATACCCCTTTATCTCTCATTAAATGCCTCTGATGTACACCCATTACTATGCCAAAATTCTGAAGGGAACTTCTCTCTCCTCATTTACATTCAAGAAATACTTTTGTATCATGAATATAAATTCCATTACAATTGTTGGGACATGTATCTATATGACGTCCTTACTGTCCGTTACATGTAAATATGATTAGGAACCCCTTTCTGCCTCATCAACCATTTTTATGAATTCTTATGTCACGCCGTTACACTGCAGAAATCGCACCAATTTGTTTTAAGCCAATGCCATTGTGTAGTGAATACAATGCCCATTTCTCCATCAAGGGTATTAACCTTTATGCACATTTACTTATTGATTATAAAGTTTCATTTATGAATTCCACATTTAATTATCGTGGAATTAATGATTATGTTTTATGAATCCATGTTTTAGGATCCATGTGGCACACTTATGCATGAAATGAAATGTTTAACAGGAGTGCACCCTTATAGCGCTCCAATGCATTGGGTAAAGTATAGTATCATGATACATCATGTGCAATGAGTGTTGAATCATGATAATTCAAGTGCAAGGAGGGTTTACTCGTGCTTCATGTACAATGAGGATTTACTCATGCTTCATGTGCGATGGGCCTTGGCTCATGCAAATTCCATGTTAAGTGTTGTTGGCACATTTCCATGTTATTATTATCATGCTCTATCACACCGTTATGTCCATGTTTCTCTTGTGCTATATTTATATGACTATTGTCTAACATGTATTGTACTCCTTATGTATTCCATGTTTATTCCCTTACTGGGCTTTGTAGCTCACCCCTTTTCTTATGCATGTCCTCAGGTTATCCCATGCAATGCTAAGTACGAGGTAATGTAGTGGTCATGTAAAGGATATTTTCAATAAAGATGTCATATTTCATGTTTTATGTTGTTATGTAACGATCCTAAGCCCCAAAGACACTAGACCTCTCGATCTTCCATGTTGTATCATGTGAATATTTTATGTAACAAATCATGTTTAAGTTTGTAATAAAAGCAGGGTTGTCATAGTTGGCATTAGAGCATAGGTTCAGTTATTTTTGAGATTAGGATTAGAAAACCCCAGTAAAGGTTTAGATACAATACTATGTACAATAAAAACGTCTCTATGTTTTGGTGAGTATTGAGTAAGTGGGTTATCAAGAAAATGCATCCATGTCTGGATACGAGTAGGTAGAGGCGGCTCTGGCATAGATGTATCCAAGGGGTTAAACCCAAAAACACCGCATTGAGCTAGACTCAAACTGGAACTAGTGCATGACAACGGGCCTTGATGAACTATTGGTTATGATACTCCTGGGGGATATGCTTTGGTAAATTCACAAGCTTAGTATGACCCCTTATTAAGGGAATAAAAAAACCCTAAGAATATATGTTAGAATGTAGATCATGAAAATCCTAGATTAAAGCCTATAGACTCATGAGTTAAGGAAATTAAAGTTTATTTATAAGTATTGAACTTTTTTCTTTGGATTACCCTTTATGTGTTACCCCTAGCTTTCCTTTTATTCCATCCAATGGACGGTAATAGGAGGACTGGGGCTAACAACTGATGTGAAGATCAGTGTGATGATTGTACTAATGAGATGTCCAATCCAATGGGAGCAGGAATCGCGAACTTTGTCACGCTTCTCTCTCAGCTAACTCAAGATTTAAATAGAAACACGGGTCAAGAGGAATTTTCAACCCCCCCCCCCCCCCCAATAAAGAACAAGTCGCTATCGAGAGATTCATGAGACAAAGGCCTCCGACTTTTAGTGCAACATCCAATCCCATGATCGCTAAACAATGGATCAACTCCATTGAAAAGATTTCTCCATCCTTCAATGTTCTATACTTGAGAAGGTTCCCCTGGCGGCTTATCAAATGGAGGGTGAAGCTGATCAATGGTGGATGTTGATAAAAATATACGAAGCCTGAGGAGGAGATCAAGGTGTTGGAATGGAAGGATTTCCAGAAGTTGTTTTTTGATAAATATTTTAAACACACCCTCCAGCTTAAGATGGAAAGGGAATTACTTTACCTCAAACAAAAAGATGAAGAATATATTGGAGCGTACAAGGAAAACTTCACAAGGCTTGCAGGATACACTTCAGGCTTTGTCGTTACCCCCGAATACAATGTTGACCACTTCTTTGGTGGGCTGAAGCCTAGCCTACAGAAAGCATTAGCGATCCGTGACTTCGACAGCTATGAGGAAATATTCTTATGTGCTCTCAAGGATGAAATGGAGATTAGGGAATAATAGGGGTATCATGGGGACAAGAAGCATAAGGTGGACTTCAATGCTGGCGGTCCGATGGATAAATCCAATGGTGTTAAGAATATCCATCACCCCAGTTTCCAAAAGTGCGGAAATAATCACCCAAGAAATTTCCTCAAGGGGGCGAGGAAATTCTTTAAGTGTGGAATAGAATGGAACCTAGCTATTAACTGTCGGTAAGAAAGACCTTCGGCTGCAACAGTGGAGAGGAACACTCCATTAGAACCTTAACGCATTGTTCATTTCTACAACTACAAAGAACCAGGGCATTTTGCAAATTAGTGCCAAAATACAAGGGTTTTCGGAGGCAACCAACAACCTCTAAGGTAGAAATGAAGAGCTTTCGCAATCACTTCTGCTGAGGTGAACCCCAAGAACGAAGTGGTGACAGGTACGCTAGTTATTCATTCAAGAATAGAAAATTTAATTTTTGAATTAGTTTCTACACATTATTTTATATATTGAAGGTTTAGTAGAACAATCCCAGCACCACCACAAATCATGGAAGTGAAGATGTCGGTGAGTACGGAAAATGGGGCAATCATTGCATCCCATGAATATAAGTCCTCCCCTGTTATAACCTATGGATTGAATTTCCTGGCGAACCTCATCATACTCCCTCTAGTGGAATTTGAAGCAATTCTTGGCATGGATTGGATTTCCTTATATAGAGCCAACATAAATTATCGAGAAAGGGAAATCACACTCCATATAGAGAATAGACCCCCGATTCTTTACAAGTGTAAAGAGGAAGATGAATCTTTTTTAGCTCCATTATCTCAAGCATGTATATTACTACCCTATGAGCATGCGTATTTTACTCAAATGATTGAGTCCAAGGATGAAACCATCCTTGAAGAAATGTCTACTTTGAGGGAATTTGTTAAAGTGTTTCCTGAGGAACTGTTGGGTCTTCCTCCTAGAAGAGATGTTGAATTCTCAATTGAACTTATACCAGAGGATCTAGTAATATCCAAGACTCCATATAGAATGGATGTCGTGGAGCTTGAAGATCTGAATAAACAACTACAGGAGAATCTGAATAAAGGGTTTATATTCCCAAGTGCTTCACCATGGGGTGCACCAGTCCTCTTTATCGAGAAGAAGGATGGGTCAATGCGCCTTTGCATCGATTATCGTGAGCTCAACAAAATCACAATAAAGAACAAGTATCCTATCCCACAAATTGATGATTTGTTCGGTCAGCTGCGTGGAGCACAATACTTCGCCAAGGTAGACTTGCGGTCGGGATATTATCAAGTAAGGGTGAAGAAGGAAGATATCCCCAAGACTGCTTTTCGCATAAGATACGAGCACTATGAATTCATAGTAATGCCTTTCGGAATCACTAATGCTCCAGCATTCTTCATAGACTTGATGAATAGATTCTTTAGAGATTACCTTGAATAATTTTTGGTAGTATATATATAATGATATTCCAATATACTCCAAAAACAAGGAGGATCATGAAGAGGACTTAAGAACTGTACTAGGAACTTTTTGCAAGGAAAATCTCTATGCAAAGTACAACAAGTGAAGGAGGTCTCATTCTTGGGCCATATCATCACAAGCAATGGGATATCTATGGATCCCTCCAAAATAGAGGCAATTGAGGGATGGACGAGGGCAACATCGGTGGCAGATATTCGTATCTTCTTGGGGTTAGCTGGTTATTATCGACGATTTGTGAGAAATTTCTCACGATTGTCCAACCACATTACTAAGCTAACTCTAAAGGGACTAAAGTTTTCTTAGAGTGATGAATGCGAAAAAAGATTCGAGGAGTTGAAAAGAAATCTTATCACTGCGCCCGTTCTCACTTTACCCACAAGTGGGGAACCTTTTGTGGTATTTAGTGATGCTTCAAAGAATGGCTTGGGTTGTGTGCTAATGCAGAATGATAAAGTGATATACTATGCCTCAAGGCAGTTGAAAATACTAAGAGAAATTATCCAACGCATGATATGGAGTTGGCGGCAGTGATCTTTGCCTTGAAAATATGGTGGCATTATCTCTATGGGGAGAAATGTGTGATATATACTGACCACAAGAGTCTTAAATATATATTCACATAGAAAGAACATAATATGCACCAGAGAATATGGATAGAGCTCATCAAGGATTATGATTGTTCAATACATTACCACCCTGGGAAAGCAAACAAGGTGGCAGATGCCCTAAGTAGAAAGGACACAGCAATTCTATCAATGATGATAATTGAGAATGATCCAATCTTTGTAGACTTTATGAAGATAGACATGGGAATCATAAAGAAGGGAACATCATAAATCCTTTCAAAAATGATTGCTCAACCATCTCTTTTGGAATGGTTAAAGGATGCTCAAAAGGATGATGTAGGAATTCAGGAAAAAGTAGAAGCAATCGAAAAAGGGAAATCCTCAGAGTTTAATGTTAATGAAGAAGGAGTTGTGTGATTTGGGAAAAGACTATATGTTCCATCAAGTCCGGAGCTGAAGAAGGAAATTTTGGATGATTCACAGAGTTCAAATTTCTCTATTCACCCAGGGAGTACAAAGATGTATCGAGATCTCCAAAAAAACTTTTGGTGGGATAATATGAAGAAGGAGATCGCTGAATATACATCAAAGTGCATGGTGTTCTAGCAAGTGAAGGTAGAGAGGTAGAATTTTAAGGGGATGAAGGAACCATTTCCCATACCATAATGGAAATGGAAGAACATCACCATGGACTTTGTCACCAAACATCTGAGGACATCCAAAGGCAACATTGCAATCTGGGTTGTTGTGGATCGTCTTATAAAGATTGCACACTTCATTGCTATTCGGGAGGATTTCTCATTGGATCAACTAGCACATATATATATCAGGGAAGTGGTAAGGCTTCTGGGAGTACCACTATCCATTGTGTCTAACTGAGATACAAGATTCACCTCTATGTTTTGGAAGGGTCTTCAAAATGCTCTGGATACTGAACTAAACTCCAGTACGGCCTATCATCCTCAAACTGATGGCCAATCCAAGCAGGCTATCCAAACACTTGAGGATATGTTGAGAGCTGCTCAATGGACTTTAAAGGAGGATGGGATCAACATCTTCCTCTGGTTGAGTTCTCTTATAATAACAGTTTCCACTCGAGCATCCCAATGGAAAATTATGAAGCCCTGTATAGAAAAAGGTGCAGAACACCGGCATGTTGTTATGAGGTCGGTGAACGTAAGCTTCTTGGACATGAAATGGTCGAGGAAATGGTGGAGAATGTGAAAAATATTCATCAGCATATCAAGGCATCCCAGAGTTGACAGAAGATTTATGCAGTTAATCATCGATGAGACCTTGAGTTTAAAGTTGGAGACGTGGGTTTTCCAAGCATATTTCCACAGAAGAGGGTCATGAGGTTTGGAAATAAAGGGAAGTTAATTCCAAGGTACATCGGCCCCTTCGAGATTCTTGATCATGTCGAGGATGTGGCCTATCGACTAGCACTTCCACCTTCTATGGCCAAAGTACATGATGTCTTTAATGTATCCCTCTTAAGAAACTACATACCGGACCCATCATATGTACTCTCTTCTAAGGTGGTACAACTGGAGGATGATATTTTTTATAAGGAGCGACTAGTGAAAATATTAGATCGTAGAGAAAAAGTTCTATGAAATAAGACAACACCCCTCGTCAAGGTGTTGTGGCGAAACCACAAGTTTGAAGAAGCGACATGGGAATCAGTGGAAATGATGAAGCTGAGTTACCCACATCTGTTTTAGTGTGGGAAAAGGAAATTTTGATGGTGAAATTTCATAAGGGGGAATATTGTAACAACCCAAAGTTTCAGTAATGGAAATCCCTCTTGATCTAATTAAATGTCTCTTTATATAAAATTTTTATATAAAATGTCGACTTCTTTGGTTTTATGTTAATAATTTTGACTATTGCTAATATAGTCGTTGAAAAGTGATCACATGATTAGTATAAATATAGGGCTTTAACAAATCCAATTTACTCAGACAAAAGAAGTGATGGCCTCATCCAGTAGAATATCTCCATTCGAAGCCCATTTGTTGTAGCTCGAAACAGAGGTAGTTTCCTTGGGTTTTTCTCTTGACAAAGCCCAAGCTGATGTTCACCATGTCAAGCTCGAACGGGACCTTCTAAAGGAAAAGTGGAAGTTGATAGAGATTACCACTCGAGCGATGTTATCTGAGCCACCCCAAGAGTCTGTCACCATCGCACACCTTAACCTTAGGTCTTATGCAGCTGTTTTAAGGGGTTAGGTAACAAATCGCTATTACTATGTTCAGGTACATTATTTTTATATAATAATGAATATTCTTTCTTGCCATTATTGATACATTGTAAATAGTTTTTAAAGTACAAATAGTGTTTTTAGTTATTATTTAATTAAGAATTATATTTTATTAAAGTAAGGTATTTTTGGATTAAATAATATTTTAATGAAATATTATTATTATTATTAAATTAATTTTTATTAAATATAAATGATCTTATAATTTTATGAATGCAATTGTAATTTTTATTAAGGTTTGAATGGCATTTTTGTCAAAAGCCATGAATTTTTGATAAATATCAGTTTTTATTTTAAAAGAGAAAATATACATATTTAGAAAATTATTTAGATAAAATAAATGTTATTTCTATAATTAGGACATCGAAATTATCCAATGGTGAATTTTTCATAATTTTCTGAGACAATCAAATTTTTCGGTAAAAATTAAATACCGTTTAAATATATAATGTGTTTTATGACATCGTAAGGACCCAATAGTGATTTAATAAAATACTATAAGCTTTATGTTCGGCCAATATATGTTTTCCCATTAATATAATGTGATTTTGGGTTTTTTTCTTACTTTTCAAAGAATTAATGGACCCCTCAAGACTTATTAAACATCTTATCTTTTTAAATTATTTTCCACGGGAGTGTGACTCACCTCCACATAAGCAACCCCATTATTTTAAGAAGTTCAGACTTTGGCCTTATAAAATATTGTTTTCATTTTCCCTTTTCTAAAAACCATGGGCAAAAACCATGAACTGATTTGTGGTTTGGATTAGTTTAATGTAAGGGGTCCCAAACCTAAATAATAAAGAATTCACCAACCTTTCCTATATAAACCCCCCAATACTCCCACTTCCTCCTCACTAAAAGCCTTTGGAGTTTGTCCAACCTCTACCATAATCTTTCTATAATCCTCCCAAGGTTCCCCAAGCTCCCAAGAAGCCTCTCTCAAACCTCTCTCAAACCATGGAAGCACACTTATAAGTAAGGTTTTTTTCTTCCTTTCTCATGTTTGTCCAATTTTCTTTAAGTTGTTTTGACCTTTTAATTTCAATTATGAATTTTGGGGTATGGTTTCAAACCTCCCACATACTTCCCTCTTTATGCTTGAATTATAGTACACCCCTTTCTCTCTCATTAAATTCCTCTCATGTACACCCGTTACTATATCGAAATTCTGAAAGGAACTTCTCTCTCCTCATTTACATTCATGCAATATTTTTGTATCATGAATCTAAATTCCATTAAAATTGTTGGCACATGTATATATATGACCTCCTTACTTTCCATTACATGTAAATATTATGAGTAAGCCCTTTCTCTCTCATCAACCATTTTTATGAATTCTTATGTCACGTCATTACACTACTGAAATCACACCGATTTTTTAAGCCAATGCCATTGTGTAGTGAATACCATGACCATTTATCCATCAAGGGTATTCACCTTTATACACATTTACTTATTTATTATAAAGTATCATGTATGAATTCCACATTTCTTTATCATGGAATAATTATTATTTTTTATGAATCCATGTTTTATGATCCATGTGGCACACTTATGCATGAAATGAAATGTTTAAGAAGGGTGTTCCCTTATAGCGCTCCAATGCATTGGGTAAAGTATAGTATCATGATACTTCATGTGCAATGAGTGTTGACTCATGCTAATTAAATTGCAATGAGTGTTTACTCGTGATTCATTTGCAGTGAGGATTTACTCATGATTCATGTGAAATTGGCCTTGGCTCATGATAATTCCATGTTAAGTGTTGTTGCCACATTTCCATGTTATGATTATCCTGCTCTATCACGCCTCTATGTCCACGTTTCTCTTGTGCTCTATTGATATGCCTATTTTCTAACATGTATTGTACTCGTCATGTATTCCATGTTTATTCCCATACTGGGCTTTATAGATCACCCCTTTTCTTAGGCATGTCCTCAGGTTATCCCATGCAATGCTAAGTACGAGGAAATGTAGTGGTCATGTAATGTAAGTTATCAATAAAGATGTTGTCTTTCATGTTTTAAGTTGTTATGTAATGATCCTAATCCCCAAAGACACTAGATCTATTGATCTTCCATGTTGTATCAAGTGAATATTTTATGTAATAAATCATCTTTATGTTTGTAATAAAAGTAGGGTTTTCATAGATGGCATAAGGTTTTGGCTTATGGATGAAGTCCTTATTTATTATGTTCTATGTTTTTATCTTTTTTTACTCACTTCTCCAAAAAAATCATTATTATTTCCCAAAATTATATTGAAATGTATCATATTTTCCATGTATTATTTTGGAATATAATATGGATTGAATTTGGGACTAGGTGATGAAATGGCATGTGATTTTGAGGCCCAGTGTGCTGGAAAAAATTGTTTGAAAAATATTAAAATATTAAAATGAACATACGTGTAGTTTTCTTGAAAAAGTGGAATAACATATAGAAAGGTTCCCATATTAGAAATATGATGGCACCGTTGTGTTTAGAGTATCATCTTTAGGCTAAGTGAGGCCTAACATCAGCTTGTGTGGGTCGACAGTGGAAAGTATTTTTTGGAGTTTTGATGATTAAAATAAATTGATGATTTATTTTACTTTTCAGTTTTGTCAATGAAATGACGCAACAACATTTATTTTATTTTAAATAATCCTTTAGGAAACGATTTAGGGTTAGGATCATAACCCTATAAATTCTCTAGTGTCTCTGGAGAGTTACAATGGATAAGCCTCACGATTATGAAAATTGAGATTCTGATCGAGGATCATTAGTGAAAGATTTCACCATTGATAATCGGTCTACAATAGAAAACGATCCAATTCATAGGTAGGGTGTGTTGTTTAGATATTCTATTCTCCATTTTTTATATTAAATGATGAACATGGACCAACCCATTAATAGGTTGATCTTTAGTACGATCATTCATGCTGGATGAGTTTTTATTAAAGGATTTATGAGGTTGATTATTATATTCATTTAATTGTTGATCATTCTTACGAGAACTGATCAAGGCCTAATCTAAGAATAGTATAGGTTCATTCATTAGGTTTTTTTCATGTGAAATTATCTCCCCAATTTTCTATGAGTGTTCTTAGTTCACTGTGGGGTCCTAAATGAGTGATCATTGCACCTTCATTTCTTGGAACAACAGACTGAAATTGATGATCCAATTCCATGACAACCTAGAGAAGGTGCAAAAGCAAAATAGATAGTTGAATCAGAATGGTTCAGAATAAATCATTATTTGGGGGAAATGTGTCAATATGTATTTAATAATTTATCCAAGTCGATCGAAGGCCCAAAACACATCGATTCGGTGTTAAGATGATATAAAGACCCACATTCAGTAGTTTTGAGGTGAACGGACCACTTTAGTGGTACCCAGAAGATCAACCAAGGCATGGGAGGAAGAACGTGACATTTTGGAATTTCCAAAACACAAAATTTGTATTATAGGATACATGAAATGTGTCCATCATTGGAGCACTCGGTGTATACCCTGTGAGTACACAGGAAAGGGTAGATTAGATGGGTTACCTACACAGTATGTACTGCACCACATGGCATAGCCTAGACCGGATACATGAGCTAGCCCAAGTACTGGTACAGGAGCATGTGGACATGGGTATATGTTGTGTACTAGAACATAGACAGAGTACACATGCAGACCCTAGCTGATAAGACACATCGTGTGACTACTTTTATGTGTTTTGTACATTTTGTTCTACATGAAATGTTCTGATGAAACGGGCCTTCATACACGAGTAGTACACGGGGTCAAGTGGCATAGCGTGTGACCCTACTACACACCGTGTACCCCCTTTCTATATGGATTGTTCCATATGTCCATCATATCTTGGACAGGTTTTGTTATGGTTTTATTCCCATTATCCATCTTGGAAGGTTAGTGCGTATCTGTTCCTACCTATATGAGTTTGATCCCTTCAGCAGAACTACCTCGATAGAGTTTTTGGAATCCCCTGAGAGGCCCAGATCGGATCCTCTATTCATTCTTCATTCCCTCAGTAGAGTCATTGGACTTGATGTAACCAACTTCACCAGGCGTCAAACCTCTACATAGAGGTTTAATCGAGATGGAGATATTGGTATCACCCCATGGCCCTGTTTGGGATCCTCATCTGTCCATTGCATCTATATCTTTAGATCTATCAGTATATATCTCTCATTATGGTTCCTGATGAATAGTACATCTTGGATGAACATCATTAGTGATACCTGATTTAAGAGTGTATTTTCCCATATGAGTGCTTCATGGAATATTTGAGCTGAATCCCTAGTGTGGTTATGATGTAGTTGTGACTTACCTCTAGACTATGTGTTTTTTATTAAGTATATCTATAACTTCTCGATATATGTTGATCAGAAATATACATGTGCAGAGCTGACTATATCTTTCCTTTTTATATTGCTTTTTGGTTTTGGGGTGTCTTACTGAGTATTGTTATACCCACCCCGTCATGGGTTTTGCCTGCACGTGACATTTCTTATGACAAAAAGAAACATTTTGAATGAGTCCTTGGTGGATAAGTACTAAGTCAATCTTTTTGGGATTAGGATACCTGAGGTGTTCGTATGGCTATACATATCAGTCCTAGTACCTTTTGATTATAGTATTGACTAGTGGTTTAAAGACACCATTTTGGTGGGCTTGTATTTTGGCCCAATATACTTTACCTCACATTACATTCATGTTGTGCTCTAGTTGGGATATAGATGCATTTAGTTCTTATTGGTTTTTAGATTTCATAATTTTTCAAACTTGGATATGTGAGTGTGTGTGTGAGTGTGTGTGTGTACAGATACATAGTAAATGCCTCCCATGTCAGTGATATGCCTACTCGATGCTAGTCACTATCCCCTAACCTATGGTAGGATGGCTTCGAGAGTCCGGGCACAGGCCCCACTTGGAAATATGGGGACAAAGTGGTATCAATGTTAATTGGTTCTACTTTAGGATCATTATTCTTTATGATTGGTTTGTGGAAATTGTGTTAATTGTTTCGATTTTGGATTTTAGGACATGGACTCCATGTAGGTGCGGGCGGCCGACGTATCTATACACCAAAACGTTGATATAATTCTTTTCGAATCAGTACATGAAAACATTGGTTTCATGGAAAGTAATGTCACATGAATCATATATGAATGGATTTTGGTTTCCATGTCCTTCAGGATTCAGCTCTCCTGATATACTCATTGACTGTGGTACATCTTGTTCTGTTACAGGATTCCTCAACGATTCATGCCAACTAGGATTAAGTGGATTGATCATGAGGATGAGCCTCTTAGTGGCGAGGCTTTTATATATGGTACAATTCTCCAGATGTTACATCCATGTGGTGAACCATACATACTAGAACATATGGAGCAGCACGTGGTACCCACAATACCAGAACACGAGGAGCACAAGACGAGCATACTCCATGAGTTTCAGCGACAGAGCCCCCTCAGGTTCATAGTTGATCCCGACCCATAGGATATTGATGACTGGCTTGAGGAGGTGACCTGAGTTTTTTTATCTAGTTAGGAAATAAGAGGATTAGATTATGGTCTTGGTTGTGAGCCTTCTATAGGGTTTAGTATGGAGATGGGGGAGTTTGGACACCCAAACTCATGACGAGGAAACTCTTTCATGGGAAGAGTTTGAGTATCTCTTTAGAGATGTGTTCTCAACAGTTATAATGAGAGATGTGTGTATACGGGACTTTATTCATCTAAAACAGAGTATTCTAATAGTGGATGACTATTCATCGAGGTTCTCCAACTATTCTAGATACATGATTGTTATTGTTAGAGATCAGTACATCATGGCTCAAACCTTCGAGCGAAGTTTGCGTAGGGACATCTGAGCCAACGTTATCACATTATGAATTCCAAAATATGCTCGAGTACTTGAGCAGGACTTGGTAATTATTTAACAACCCATACTTTAAATACATTGTTATTACTTCATAATTGAAGCATACTTATAACAACATATAACAAAACCAAAATAGGACCATACAGGTATAGTGTCTTTAGAAACTTGGAAATATAACCAGCTAATTCATAAAGCATCTACATTGTCTCCCATTTATTTCATCATATCTAGAATCCATTTTTGAAATATACTACGAAATACCCTTCTTCTTAACATGGGGAAAATAAAACATACAAAAGGGTGATCTAAAATTCTTAGTAAGGGTAAACAAAAGAAATATCAATCACATCATATTCACAAGAACATAACATTTAAGAAATATTAACCTACAAAAGAGATCATAATTTCATAACATGGGATAA
The DNA here is from genome assembly GCA_963277665.1 of Viscum album. Lineage (NCBI taxonomy): Eukaryota > Viridiplantae > Streptophyta > Magnoliopsida > Santalales > Viscaceae > Viscum > Viscum album. Next base: position 1,701,081,616 of record OY728143.1, on the reverse strand, counting down.
ATCATAGTAGTGAAATGTAATCCCAATAATCATAACATAAAACATGAAACATTTTGTCATACACACCTAATCATAAATCACCATTTCTTAGCAGTCAAGACTCATTGCCAAGACTATCATAGTGGACAAAGTCCATTTCTGAACTGATTTCACTCCTCATTTCAGTCCTGTATCACTGAACCGGATTAACCTACCATTCCAGCCATGTCTATCTCAAGAGATATAAATCTTTACCCAATGCATTTGAGGGAGATATAGTTCCCACCCATATCATAATGATATCATTCTTATGTGTGCCACAAGATCATAAATCATACATCATAGCATAACCCATGTAATAAAAATGGGATTCTTAAACATCATGCCATCATAAAATAATCCATATAAGATAAAAGGACATCATAAAAATAATTAAATCATAACATAATCATATCAATGTAAAAATAGGGATAGAAACATAACCCTATATTATCTTATATTGAAAATAAATTTGATAAAACACTTGAACTTTATTCTTGAGGAAAATATCTTTTCTACTGCAAAAACATTTTTCTTTTCTTAACATGACATAAACTTTTAATCTAAAATAAGTTGATTAAAATGAAACTTAAAAACTTGTAAAAGAAGCTTCATGGAAGTAATGTTATAAAAATCCATTTGTGTCGTATAAGTTAAAGAAAAACATTCTTCTCGTACATTGGCTGGAAAAGTCAAAAAAGTACCTCGTACTAAAAACGACAAAATATTCCTTTCATATCTTTTAATAAAATCTCATTGAAGGGTAAAATTGGATATAAAAAATTGTAGGAGGATAGAAATAATATTAAATATTGAGGAAACATGGATTTGGATGATAAATATTCCCCAGTAAATTCTGAAGTATAAACAATATCAGATATAAATGAGACTGTGAGATTTTCCCTTACCATAGGTCCAATTTGCTTATTACGTGTCCAAACCTCCTGTATAATGATTTAAATAATTTAATTGACTTATTCCATAATTGTAATCATCGTTATGATATCATATATGGTCATATTCTTAGCTTCTTATTAGTAATATTTTATTGCTACTTGTTATTCGAGTGTTTATTGCTTTTTGTTCTTATGCATGTTTTGTCAAATAAATTCTTCTTCTTCTTTTTAGGTTGTAGATACCTCATTTCCTGAATTTTATTAGTGTACTATATATCATATTTATTAACTAAATTCATTTGTATAATCATTGTGCAATGACGATCATGTAGAACGAGTCGCATCACATCGTGGAGACGGTAGGCCGTACGTACGCCCGAGCGATGATTTCGTTCCCATGATCGTGGAATTATATTGAAGTGTATGTATGATATTTCAGAAAAAATATCAATTTAAAATTATCATATATAGTTATTCTTTACACCATTATACCCATCCAAGTAAGGTGGTGGTGGAAAACATATTACACCATGATGTGGAGACGGTAATCCGTATGTACGCACGCACGGTGATTTCGTTTTCTGTAAGATGGATAGAAGGTGAAATAGGGTTGTTTCATATTTATAATAACATATCAGTATATTATTGATGCTGATGTTATTACTTCATAATTAAACAACTAAATAAGAAGAAGTAGAAGAAGAAATAAAGTTGAAAGAATCAGTAAAAGACATTATCTCTTCTTTGAAGGGCCTCTTCGTAACCTCCTCTTAGGGCACTAAAGATGGTCTTTGAAGAAGACCAGGACCTCTAGGATGTTTCTAGGGAAGTGAAGAAAATAAACTTTTAGGGTTTGGTCGATCTTTAAGGCTCAAAGTGGTGTGAGGAGGAGAGGGAGGAGGTTCCCTTTTATTAGGGAGGAGAGGGGCACCTTAGGAAAAACATAAAATATTATTTTATAATAAAGTCATATTTGGTTTTTAATAGTTCCGAATTGATTTATTTCAAAGTTAAGGTGGTGATGGGTTTAAATCCTCTCAACCAGTAGATTTTAGACAAGTTTGGGTTAATATTTTAACCTTATCATTTAGATTTAACTCTAAGTTAAATATTTTAACTTTTACGGTGTCTTCTTGTTTTGTTACACTATATGGTTAATAAACATACTATAACAAGGAAAACGAACCCCAAGTGGTTCATTATTAATATATATAACCTTATCTAAGTCTTTTGGAAGATACATATATTTTTATGAATAAAATAACTATTAATAATATAATATTTGTTTTAAAAAGTATTTTATGTCAATTTTGACACTTTTTGGTAATTGATTTTTGTGGAAATCATAACATCATGATTAGTTCAAAAAAAGTTAATTAAATCAATACTAATATGTCATATAAAACTATAAAATTAGTTTAATTCATTAAAAGTCTCAAATTACATTTATTTGGTAATTTATAATATCAATTATGTTAAAATTTCCTTAATAAGGTAATTACATCATCATCATTGTGTCATAAATAAATTAAATTATTTAAAATCTAAAAATTATAAATAAAATACAATTATGTAGGAAATATTTTTATCTTTCTAATGAATATTTATATTATAATTTATCTTATTTATATCCCTTTATTAAAAATGTTTTAGTTATTAAACATTGATTTTAACTATTTTAACTTTTCTATAAATAAAATAATATTAAGTTTTCTAATCGAATCCAAGTGTACCTAAATGGTCATAATTTATTCTTAAGGTTTTTTTGGTTGAATTAAACTTATCTAATAAAATTAGGACATGTGTTAGGGTAATAATAATATCATTTTTACCCTTAATTAACCTATTTACATTTAACCATAGTAAATAAAAGTAAAAAACGTTACTATTCACCAAAAATTATTTTTATCTTATTGAACCACATTTTACTCATTGATATTAACCGTGTCTCTCGGGTTTTCGAAATTCCACTCACATAAGCGGTAAAATTATGTTTTATATAAATTTTCCAACTCTTCTAGGAGGTGGGTAAAAGACGGTGAAAAGTTAAATAAAATTTTTATATATCTAAAATTATTATAAAATGACTCCAATGAATTACTTTGAACTTATATAGGTATTATGTATCATTTTTTTACCTAAATTAAATTTAAATAAAATAAATAATTATTTGAATAAAAATTTGGTTTTAAAATAGTAACCCAGTGTTTTCACTATTGATCAAAAATTGAATGTTTTCAGAAAAACGACAAAAAATCACCCTACGCTAATTTCGATATTCCGAATCCAAAAATAAAGTCAATTTAAAAGAAAAAATTTATAAAATTTCAAATAGTGGGTATTACTATTCATAACAACTATTTTTAATAATATTTTAATAGCATATCGTTGTTTAGTGAAACTCGGTATTGCGTACAACTTAAACTATCAAGGAAGGTCGTGATTGCGTGTAAAGCAAGCCAAGATAGTGTTGTGTGTAGTGAAAGATTCCTTTGATGATGTATATAACATAAAAACAAAATATTTCTCATAAAAATCTTGGGTGTTACATTCTACCCCCCTTAAAATGAATTTTTCCCTCGAAATTCTCCACTTTGTAACAAACAGATGAGGATACCTCTCCCTCATCATATACTCAATATCCCATGTAGCTTCTTCTAATTGGTGGTTCCACCATAAAACTTTCACCAATTGAGTGGTCTTGTTTTGTAAGACTTTTTTGCTACTATCCAGAATCTCTATCGGCTATTCTTCATAAGAAAGATATTTCTCCAGTGGTAAAACTTCTGATCTGAGTACATGTGAAGGATCGGGTATGTACTTTCTCAGGAGAGATACATGGAAGACATCATGAACTTGAGAGAGATTCGGTGGAAGCGCCAATCGGTAAGCTACCTTCCCATCACGATATAGTATTTTGAAAGGACTGATATACCTTGGGCTCAGCTTTCACTTCTTTCCAAATCTCATTAATCTTTTCCAAGGTAATATTCTTAAGAACACTTTTTCATCCACTTCAAACTCTAGGTCTTTTAATCGGTTATCGACATAACTTTTTTTCGACTCTATGCTTCTCTTATGTGTTGTTGAATAGATCAGACCTTTTCTGCCATCTCATCAAAAATATCTTGTCCTAATAGCTTTCTTTCCCCAACTTCATCCCAGAAAGTTGGAGTTCGACATTTCTTTCCATATAGAGCTTCATAAGGAGCCATCAGAATACTGGAGTGAAAGCTATTATTATAAGAACATTCCACCAAAGTTACGTGTTGATCCTAGCCACATTTGAAATTCATAGATCTAGCTCTTAACATATCTTCTAGAGTTTGACTTGTTCTCTCAAACTGACCATCTGTCTGAGGATGATAAGTAGTGGTGAAACTCAACTCTGTATCTAAAGTATGCTGAAGACTTCGCCAAAACTTCAAGGTAAAACTCAGATCCTGATCAGATGTAATGGAAATTGGTACTCCATGAAATCTTACCACTTCCATTATATATATCCTGGCAAGATGATCCAGAGAGAATTCTTCTCTAATATCGATTAAGTATGCCGACTTCATAAGATGATCAACTATGACCCAGATAGCATTATTTCGTTTGGATGTTTTAGGTGGTCCGGGGAAAAAGTCCATAGTGATGTTTTCCCATTTCCATTCGGGTATGGGTAATGGTTGTAACATCCCCTTAGACTTCTGTATCTCAGCTTTAACTTGTTGCAAACCAATAATCGAGAGACATATTAAGCAAAATCTCTCTTCATGCCATCCCACTAAAAGTACTCTTTCAGGTCCCTATACATTTTCATGCTTCCAGGATGAATAAAGAATGAAGGATTATGAGTTTCATCCAATATTTCCTTCTTTAATTCGGGGATGGGAGGAACACAAACCCAATTCCTGAACCTTATTATTTCATCACAATCAAAGTGAAATTTAGGAACATTTCTCACCTTCTTTTGTAACTCTACATCTTCTTTCTGTTCCTCTTTAATCTTCACATGTATAGATGGTTGAACATTTTTTTGAGAAAGATAATATTTTTCCACTTCCATTATAATTCCAAGATCCATCCTTTGTAAATCTATAAATATTGGATCTTTTGTGATCCTCATCATGGATAATCTAGAATGGTCTTGTCGACTTAATGCATCTTCCACCTTGTTTTCTTTCCCAGGGTGATAATGAATTGAGAAGTCGTGATCCTTAATCAGCTCTAACCAACTTCTTTGGCGCATATTCATCTCCTTTTGTGTGAAAATAAACTTTAAACTTTTTTGATCAGTATAAATATCACACCTTTCACCATAAATATAATGCTTACATATTTTTAATGCAAAGATTACTGCAGCTAACTCCAAATCTTGAGTTGGGTAATTTTGCTCATGGATTTTCAACTATCATGAGGCATAAGCTATCACCATATCATTTTTCATGAGAACACACCCCAGTCCCTTCTTGGATGCATATCTGTAGATCACAAACCTTTCTCCACTACATGGCAGTGTGAGCACAAGTGCACTGGATAACCTTCATTTTAACTCTTTGAAATTTTCTTAGCACTCCTCCGTCCAAATGAACTTAACTCCTTTTCGATTCAACCTGGTGAGTGGGTTAGATAATCTTGAAAAATATTTCACAAAACTTCTATAGTATCCAGCCAGACCAAGAAAACTTCGGATCTCAGTTACTGTTGTTGGTCTCAACCATCTTTTGAGAACCTCTGTTTTTGCTGGATCCACCGATACCCCTCTTTTGAGATTATGTGACCCAAAAATGCAACTTTTTGAAGCCAAAATTCACACTTGGTAAATTTGGCATAAAGCTTCTCCTTTCTCAGGGTCTTCAATACAATTATCAAGTGATCTTCATGATCTTCCTTTCTCTTTGAATAGAAAATAATATCATCTATAAAGAGTACCACAAACTGGTCAAGATAGTTTCTAAAGACTCTATTCATTAGATCCATGTAGATAGAAGGGGAATTAGAAAGGCCAAATGGCATCACTATAAATTCATAGTCTCCATTCATTATACGGAAAGCCATCTTTGGTATATCCTCCCTTTTGACCCTTCATTGATGATACCCTGAACGAAGATCAATCTTGGAAAAGTATTGAGCTCTACGTAGTTGGTCAAATAATTCATCAATGTGTGGGAGAGGATATTTTTTCTTGATAGTGATCTTGTTAAGTTCTCAATAATCAGTGTAGAGTCTCAATGATCCATCTTTCTTCATAACAAACGGAACAGGTGATCCCAAATGTGATGCGCTAGGGCATATGAATCCCTTATCAAGATTCTCTTGGAGTTGCTTCTTCAATTCATGCAACTCAATTAGGGCCATTCTATAGGGTTTCTTTGAAATAGTAAAATCACATGGTACGAGTTCTATTGAAAACTCAACTTCACGATTTGGTGGAATACCCGACAATTCCTCTGGAAAGACATCTTTAAACTCCCGTACAATGGGCATATTATTAATCTTGAGTTTCTATCCAACCATTTGAGATAAATAACCTTAATTTAGTGGAATCAAGAACCATAGGATGGATTCCACTGGAAGTTTATGTTCATCCTTGCATTGATAGATGATCATAGATTGATCTGGAATATGAAATGTGACTTCCCGTCTTTGGAAATTGATATGAGATCCATATAAAGAAAGCCAATCCATGCCAAGAATCACATAAAATTCCACTATAGGAAGGATCAAAACATTTTAAAGAAGTACTTTCCCACAAACTTCAATCGGAGAAGAATTTTAAACTTTTGATGAAACTGTTGTTCCATTAGGGTTTGTCACAGCTAACTCAATATTTAACTGTTGAGGTAATATGGAGATACCCTTATAAAATTATTCATAAATAAAATAGTGGGTGGATCCAGAATCAAATAAAACATTTTCTACTTCAGAGTGGATGGTAAGTGTACCATTCAACACTTCGTTATCATACTCCACATCGCTGATAGAAGTTGCATGTGACATTCCTTTGTCTTTAGCCATAAGAGATTTTTGACGTCAATCATCATCAACAACCCTTGGATTAGGTCATTGATTGGCATAATGACCCATTTACAAGCACTTGTAACATTGAAGTGTAGGAGGTTCACTTTTTGTAGCCTTTTCTTTGTTCGCATCACTAGACGTCTTCTTCCCATCATTGCAGAATTCAAATGCCTGATGACCTTCTTTTCCACATTTGAAACATTTACTAGTCCCTTTAAGACAACTCCCTCAATGTTTCTTTCCACACATTGAGCATAAGGTTAAACTCATCTTCCTTTCAGTGTGGTCTTTAGATTTCCCTTTTAATTCCATTTTTCTCTTCTTATCAAACCCATATGACTGATGGGTTACTCCAATCTCCATCTCAAGCTTGAGAGCACATCGAATGATTTCCTCATAGCTATTGAATTCCTTTATGGCTAATTCCCTTCGAAGACTTGGTTTTAAGCCACTAACGAATCAATCGATCTTACTCTCAGGTTGGATAATAATCCCAGAAGCGTACCTTGAAAGTATTGTAAAATTTGCTTCATAGGTACCAATAGATTGATCATCCTTTTGCTTCAGTTCAAGAAAATCCATCTCCATCTTTGTTCGAAGAATACAAGGGAAGTACTTATTGAAAAATAATTTCATGAACTCGTCTCATTCTTGGGATTAAATTTCATCCCTTTGCCTCGTATTCTTGATAACATTTCACCATTGATCAGCTTTACCTTCCAAACGATATACTGCTAAGATGACTTTATCATGTTCAGAACATTGAAGAACTGAAAATATCTTTTCAGTGGTACTGATCCATTGTTCAGCCACTAATGGATCAGTAGACCCACTGAATGAAGGTGGACGCTACCTCATGGAGGATTCAATAGAATGTTGCTCCTTACTTTTCTCATTTAGAAGTCCTGCATGCTTCAAGCTAGAGAAAGTTGTGTGATCATGGCTACAAGATTTTTCATTCCATCTCCCATAACATTTGGTTTCTCAGGGGGACAATCATTGCATTTCCCGTCACATTCAGCATTAACATGGTTCCTTCGGGTTCCATCCATTGACTAAAACCAAGAATAATAGTGTGAGAAACACTAATAATAATAGGAAACCCACATAATCAAGAACAAAATTTAACACTTAAGGTCTTATCATAGATTGTTCATGGACATATCTAAAACACTATGATTGTTCTGTGATTAGATATATCCTTATGGTTCTTACTAAGGCTTTCACATCTTAGTTTCCAAAGGTTGACTATACCTTTCCTCTGATACCATCTATAACGAACCATACTTTACATACATTGTTATTACTTCATAATTGAAGCATACTTATTACAACATATAACAAAACCACAATAGGACCGTATAGGTATAGTGTCTTTAGAAACTGGGAAACATAAACTACTGGTTCATAAAACATCTACATTGTCTCTCATTTATTTCATCATATCTAGAATCCCTTTTTGGCATATACTACTTAGTACACATATTCCTGACCTGGGGAAAATAAATCATACAAAAGAGTGATCTAAAATGCTTATTAAGGGTAATCAAAAGAAATGTCAATCACATCATATTCACAAGAACATAACATTTTAGAAATCATAACCTGCAAAAGAGATCACAATTTCATAACATGGGATAAATCATTGTAGTGAAATGTAATCCCAATTATAATAACCTAAAACATGAAACTATGTGTCATACACACATAATAATATAGAATCATTTCTTAGTAGTCAAGAATCATTGCTAAGACTATCCCAGTAGACAAAGTCTATTTCTGAACCGAGTTCACTCCTCGTTTCAGTCCTGTATCACTGAACCGGATTAACCTGTCGTTTCAGCCATGTCTATCTCATGAGATATAAATCTTTACCCAATTCATTGGAGGGATATATAGGTCCCAACCATCTCACAATGATACCATTCTTATGTGTGCCACAAGATCATAAATCATACATCATAGAATAACCCATGTAATAAAAATGGGATTCTTAAACATCATGCCATCATAACAAAATCCATATAAGATAAAAGGACATCATAAAAATAATTCCATCATAACATAATCAAATCAATGTAAAAATATATATATAAACATAACCATATATTATCTTATATGGAATATAATTTTGATAAAACACTTGAACTTCATTCTTGAGAAAATATCATTTCTTCTTCAAAAACATTTTTCCTTTCTTGACATGTCATATAATTTTAAACTGAAAGAAGTTGATTAAAATGAAACTTGAAAACTTGTAAAAAATATTCATGGAAATAATGTTCTAAAAATCCAATCATGCCATATAAGTTAAAGAAAAACATTCTTCTCGTACTTTGGTAGGAAAATAAAAAAAAAGTACCTCGTACTAAAAATGAAAAAAGATTCCTTTCATATCATTTACTAAAAACTCACCGAAGAGTAAAATTGGATTTAAATAATTGTTGGTGGATAGAAATAATATTATATATTGACGAAACATGGATGTGGATGATAAATATTCCCCAGTAAATTCTGAAGTATAAACAATATCAGATAAATATAAGAATGTGAGATTTTCCCTTACCTTAGGTCTGATTTGCTTCATACGTGTCTGAATCTCTTGTATAATGATTTAAATAAAGTTATTGACTTATTCCAGAATTTTACTCATTATTATGATATCATATATGGTCATATTCTTAGCTTCTTATTAGTAATATTTCATTGGTACTTGTTATTTCGGTGTTTATTACTTTTTGTTCTTATGAGTGTTTTGTTGAATAAATTCTTATTATTCTTTTTAGGTTATAGATACCTCATTTCCAGAATGGTATTAGTTTAATATATATCATATTTATTCATTCAATTAATTTATATAATCATTATTCAATGAAGTTCATGTAGAACAAGTCGCATCACATCATTGAGAAGGTAGGCCGTACGTACGCACGAGCGATGATATCATTCCCATGATCGTGGAATTGTATTGATGTGTATGTATACTATTTCAGAAACAATATCACTTTACAATAATCATATATAGTTATTATTTACTCCATTATACCCATCCAAGTAAGGTGGTGGTGGAAAACAGATTACACCATGGCGTAGAGACGGTATTTCGTACATACGCACGCACGGTGATTTCGTTTTCCGTAGGATGGATAGAAGCTGAAATAGGGTTGTTTCATATTTATAATAACATATTAGTATATGAGTTATACATATGTTATTAATTCATAATGATACAACTAAAGAAGAATAAGTATAAGAATAAATATTGTTAAAATAATCGGTAACGGGCATTACCTCTTCTTTGAAGCGCCTCTTCTTAACCTCCTCTTAGGGCACTAAATATGGACTTTGAAGAAGACCAGGACCTCCAAGATGTTACTAGGGAAGTGAATAAGAGAAATTGGCAGATTTTGGCCGACCTTGAAGGCTCAAGGTGGTGTGAGGAAGAGATGGAGGAGGTTCCCTTTTATAAGGGGGGAGAGGGGCACCTTAGGAAAAACTTAAATTATTATTTTATAATAAAGTAATATTCGGTTTTTAATAGCTCCAAATTGATTTATTTCGAAGATAAGGTGGGTATGGGTCTAAATACTCTCTACAAATATATTTTAGACAAGTTTAGGTTACTATTTTAATCATATCATTTAGATTTAACTATATGTTAAATAATTTAACTTTTACCGTGTTTTCTTGTTTTCTTACACTATATAGTTAGTAAACACACTATAACAAGTCAAACGAACCCCAAGTGGTTAATTATTAATATATATAACCTTATCTAATTCATGTTTTTGAACCATTGATTTTTAGGAATAAAATAACAATTAATAATATAATATTTGTTTTAAAAACTATTTTATGTCAATTTTGACACTATTTGGTAATTGATTTTTGTGAAACTTATAACAGCACGATTAGTTATAATAAAGTTAATTAAATCAACAATAATATGTCATATTAACCTATAAAATTATTTTAATTCATAAAAAGTCTCAAAGTACATTTATTTGGGTATTTATAATATCAATTATGTTAATATTTCCTTAATAAGGTAATTTCTCCATCATCATTGTTTGATAAATAAATTAAATTATTTAAAGTCTAAAAATTATAAATAAAATATAATTATGTAGGAAATATGTTTAGCTTTATAATGAATATTTATAGTCGAATTTAACTTAATTATAACCCAATATTAAAAATGTTTTAGATATTAAACATTGATTTTAACTATTTTAACTCTTATTTAAATAAAATAATATTAAATGTCCTAATATAATCCAAGTGGACCTAAATGGTCATATTTTATTCCTAAGGTTGTTTTTTGTAGAATTAAACTTATCCAATAGAATTAGGATATGTGTTGGGGGAATAATAATATCATTTTTACTCTTAATTACCCTATTTACTTTTAACCGTGGTAAATAAAAGTAAAAAAGTTACTATTCACCAAAAATTATTTTTATCGTATTGAACCACATTTTACTCCTTGATATTAACCTTGTTTGTCGGATTTTCGAAATTCCACTCACAGAAGTGGAAAAATTATGTTTTATGTAAATTTTCAAACTCTCCTAGAAGGTGGGTAAAAGACGGTGAAAAGTTCAATAAAATTTTTATATATCTAAAATTATTATAAAATGACTCCAATGAATTAATTTGAACTTATATAGGTATTATGTATCAATTTTATCTTAAAATAAATTTAAATAAAATAAATAATTATTTAAATAAAAATCGGTTTTTAAATAGTGACCTAGTGTTTTCACTATTCATCAAAAATTGAAAGTTTTCAGAAAAATACCTAAAATTCACCCTAGGATAATTTTAATATTCTAAATACCAAAATGAAGTCCGTTTTGAAAGCTAAAATTTATGAAATTTCAAAAAGTGGGTATTACTATTCATAACGGCTAGTTTTAATAATATTTTAATAGCATATCGTTGTTTAGTGAAACTCGGTATTACGTACAACAGAAGCTATCGATGAAGGTCACGATTGCATGTAAATCAAGGCAATATAGTATTGTGTGTAGTGAAAGATTCCTTTGATGATGTATATAACATAAAACCAAAATATTTCTCATAAAAATATCAGGAGTTACAATTTGAATGCCTCTTTGCTGAGCAGATGTAGTCGGTGATAGTCAACTATCGACTTGTAGGTGTAGAGAACTCGGTAGCAGGGATCCGACACCAGTATCAAGGATTCAAATGTAGGAGTTTTTTTGTAGGAGATACTAGGATATGGGATCTGCAATCCAGGGCTCACATGATGGGTCCAGTCAGTCCCGAGAGAGGTTGTGCAATTCATGTGGCGGCAGATTACATCTCCCTTGAGATTTTCAAACCCGTAGTGCTACTGATAGAGATATAGTGGATAGACCACTAAGGTAGAGATATAAACAGAATCAATAAGATCCATAGGGAGGTGGACATGGAAGACGAGCTAAGAGATAAGTATGAGGTGTTCGACATTTCAACATGTTACCACGACCACCCCTATGTGGTCCAATCCAAGATTAAGAAGAATAAGGATAGGGGAGAGGAAAACTACATGTGGCCGAGGAATATTACACATGGGAACTAGGAATGATTTAAGGTAAGATCGATGTCTATTCTACTTTATCCTCTTTACTGATAGACATCAGTTCTAGTTATTCCTTTGCCACCATGTATCTTGTATGAGACTTTGAGATTCCAATTGAACTGTTGACTCAAATATTACACTTGGAGACTCATATTGGATAAGACATGATAATCAAACATATATTTTTATAGTGTGTACTGAACCTTGGAGGTGAGAGTTTAGTTTGTAACCTCTTTGTGGCAGTTTTGAGGCCTTAAAAATTCATTCTTGGAATGTATTGGTTATCTTCAGTCCATCTATATAAGGACTGTTTTAGGAGAAGGGTGTGTTGTTTCCATAGTGATTGAATGAGGTTTTCCTATTCCAGAGAAAAGAAAACCCAACTATCATATGATGGACTCATGCATAAGTTGTTTCAACCAATTAATCATCAGTTGGATATCCTAACCCTCAGTGTAGTAGATGTAATGAGTTTCCAGGTCCTAGTAGTAGTGGTGGAGTATGATGATTTCTTTCCTGAATATGTTGAAGGATTACCTCCCAATTCGGTGATAGAATTTTTCATTGATTTACATCCCATGATGGATCTTTTATCTACACCATCATATCAGATGGCTCTCTCAAAGCTTCATGGGCTGAGGGTGTAGTTGGAGGATATATAGAGGAAGGGATTCTTGAGTCCCAATGTTTCACCCTAGACATCCCAGTTTTGTTTTAAAAAAAGTAATACGAGAGCTTAAGATTGTGTGTAGACTACCGACCCTTAAACCTAGTGATAGTGAAGAAAAAGTATCCACTAATTATTATAGATGACTTCTTTGATTATTTTAGAGGGGTATTACAAGGTTGAACATCGAACAGGCATTCACCAGTTGCGAGTACAGGATAAGGATGTGCTGAAGAAAACATTCATATTTTGTTAGTGCCACTATGAGTACAAAGTGTTTCTCTTTGGAATGATGAAATCCCTAGTAGTGTTCATGGGACTCATGAACTGGATATTTTAGCCTTACATAGACCAGTTCAAGGTATTATTCATTAACAATATCCTTGTGTACTCGTCATCTGAGGAGGATCATGCGAGACACTTCAGGATGGTTCTAAACCTACTCTGATAACACCATATTTATGGGAAACTATCAAATTTCCAATTCTAAATTTAGAAGATCCACTTTCTAGGATATGTTATCTTAGTGGATGGAGTGGTAGTATACCAGAACATGGTCGAGGCAGTCTTAGTAGGAGAGCCACCTAGGAGCGTGACATAGGTGCATAACTTCCTTTGGCTAGAAGGCTATTTCCAGATATTCATACCTAATTTCTCCAGGATATCGTCAACTATTATAGCTCTTACTCAAAATGGGAAACCTTTCAAATGGATGGACAAGTTTTGGTAGGTTTCTCAACAGTTGAGGCAGAGTTTGAAGAGCACTCTGATCTTGATATTACTAGAGGATGGTGTCGAGTATATAGTATTCTATGATGGATCATGAATCAGTATTGGTTGTTTCCCGATTTAGAGGCGTGTGATGATTTCATATGGTTCATTTCATTTAAGACAACATATGTAGAACTACTCAACCCATTACCATGAGTTATCAGTGGTAGTCTTCACATTGAAGATGTGGCGACACAACCAAATGGGTGAGTATCTTATCATCTACCTCAATTTCAAGAGTCTTTAGTATGTCTTCACTTACGAGGATCTGAACTTGAGATGTTATGGATATATTTTTTCCAATGTTATGACATCATGATTTTATATACTCCTAGTAAGGGGAATGTGGTGGAAGATGCATTTAGTAGGAGATCTAGTTTGCAGTTGCTGAAGGAGGTATCGAAGCAGTTGGCATCGTTGTTGTTATCCTTTATTCATGTTGATGGAGTATCTTACCTCTAATCTATGGTCGTTATCCCTCCAATCTTACAGTATGTTAAGGATTCAAACCTTTGGGATACCGTTTGTGAGACCCTACATGCTTAGATTTTCACAAGTCATTCTCCAGATAGAAATTCATAAGGTGGGGAGCATGTTGATATTTTAAAAAGATTCATAGTAGTACTAGTGGCATTTTGGGAGGCGGTTATATGGGAGTTTCATATATCCCATTTGGCAGAACATCCTAGTGTGGTATAAATGATTCAGTACCTCCGACAACAGTTTTGGTGGTTAGGGATAATGAAAACAATGGATGAGTTCATTTCTCAGTGCCTTAATTTTCAGCAAATGAAGGTTGAACACCAGGATCAAGAGGGTTTAGCCCAACCCATTGAGGTAACATAATGGAAGACGAATAAAATATCAATTGACTTTATGATGGGTTTAAAATGTCTTTCCACGGGACATGATGCCATCTGGGTGATCATTTACCAACAAACCAAGTCGGCCCACATCCTAGATATCTGAGAGAATTGTTTAGTAAAGGTCATCGGATGCCTCTATGTGCAGGAGATTGTTTGACTCCATGGATTCCTATCAGTGTAAGTTTCAAATAATGATTCTCATTTTATATCTTGGTTGTGGAAGGGATTACATGAGGCGTTTGGGAATCAGTAATGCTTGATCTCGGCTTTTCTTCCCTAGAAAGATGGCCAGACTGAGCAGACCATTCAGGTCCTAGAGACCATTCTATAGGCTAGCTTGTTGGACTTCAACCATATTTTAGAGGATCACCTACCACGGCTAGAGTTTCTGTACAAAAATAGTTACCATTCCACCATTGGTATTGAACCATTCGATACATTGTACTGGAAACTCTATTGGCCACCACTTTACTGGAATGACCTAGGAGAGTCAGTACATAAGGGTCCAGAGCTGGTTTGAGCTACTATAGGGATGTTTTTTATCACCCAGTAGTCCTTAAAGACTACAAAGATCCATCCAAACTCTTATGTTGATTGGAGACAATGGGTTTAGAATTTAAGGAAGGAGACTATGTATTCCTTCTTGTTTCACCTCGATGGGGATTACAAATATTTGGTCGAGGAAACAAGTTATCTCAGAGGCTTATCAACCCTTTTCACATACTTCACAGAGTTGGTGAGGTGGCATACCACTTATCTCTTCCCCTATAGTTTTATAAGGTACAAGATGTCTTCCAGATGTCGTAGTTGATGATGTATGTGCCTGACCCATCACACGTCATCGGCTTGGGTAAGCTGGACATCACGGATGGAGAAAAGTTTACAGAGTACTAACTAGAGATAGAGGATTGGAAGGAGAGGATTATTTATGGGTGATATATTCTGTTTGTGTGTGTCTGGTGGTAGCACGAGAATCTCTAGGAGAGAACATGGAAGTGGGAGTCTCAGATTCATGAATAATACCCACATATTTTTGAGTAGCCATTGTTTTGGATTTTTTGGGACATAAATCTTTAAGGTGGGGGAATGTAACATCCCATAGTTTCATTATATTATTTTTAAATATTATATGGATTAAATTAGAGACCATGCTCTAAGACGGTGTGCGATTCTCAGGCCTGGTGTGCTCGGAACCATTTTTTCAACACTATTAAAATATTAAATTGCACATGTGAGCAGTTTTCCTAAAAAAGTAGAATAACATCTAAAAGGGTTCTTAGATCAGAAATATAAGGGAATTATTGTGTTCAGAGTAGTGGTTTTACCCTAGTAATGACCTAACATCATCTAGTGTGGTTAGGTCGTGAAAAGTATTTTTTGGAATTTTATTGAATAATATAAGTTGAAGAGTTATTTTAATTGTCAATTTCATCAAAGAAGTGATGTGGAATTGATTATTTTATTTTAAATAATCCTTTATTCATGGATCCATGGTTAGGCTCATAGTCTTGGAAATTCCTTGGAGGCTCCCAAGACAAAACATGGAGAAGTCTCTTTTCAGTAACAACTGAGTCTTAGATCGAGGATCAATCTTGAAATATTTCTCTAGTGATAATGACTTTAAACAGAGATCAATCCAATTCCTATATAGGGAATTGTTTTTAATATTATTTTCATCGTTATTAGATTCAACGATGAATATGGACTTACCCATGAACTCTTTGATCCGTGATTCGATCATTCTTATGGTATGGGTTTTAATTGAAGGATTTATGATGTTGATTATTATATTGATTTGATTATTTATTGTTCTTATAGGAAAAGATCAAGGCTGAAATGAACAATAGTTGACGTTCATTCCACATGTTTGTTCCATGTGAAATTATTTCACCAGTTTTCTAAGTGTGTTCTTAATTCTTTACGCACTTATGAAAAAAAATGATCATTGTACCTCTATTTTTCATTGCAACAATTTGAAATTTAATATCCCACACCAGGATGACCTAGTGGAGGTGAAACGAAGATGAAGATTGATGAATCAAAATGGTTTGAAATAAATCATTCTTTAGGAGGAACATGTCAAGACGGCTTTAATTCATTTTTCCAAGATGAATGGAGGCCCGAAACACCACGATTTGGTGTTAGGGTGATATAAAAACCGTCTATCCATAGTTTCAAGGAGAAATAACCACCAAAGAGGTTCCTGGAAGATCGTTCGAGGAACAGGAGGAATAACATGACCTTTTAGAATTTACTAAACACTCAGCATGTAGTATGGGATACACGGTGTGTGTTCATCATTGAACCACTCGGTGTATACTCTGTGAGTACACGAGAAAGGGTGGAGTACATGGGTTACCTATATGGAATGTACTCTACCACATGGCATAGCCTAGACATGATACACAAGCTACTCTATGTTCTGGTATACGGGCAGGTGGACACTGGTTGATGCTGTGTACTAGCACATAAACAGAGTGCATGGGTGGACCTCAAATGATAGTACATGACTTGTGACTACTTCTAAAAACATTGTACGTCCTTTTCTACATGGAAAGTTCTGACGACATGGGTAGTTATACATGGTCAGTACCTAGGGTCAAGGGATACAGTGTGTGACCCTACTACATGCCATGTACCCCCTTTCTATATGGCTTGAGCCACTTGTCCACTGTATCATGGAAAAGTTTCACTAAGGGTTTTTTCATGTTATCATTTCCCTGTAGGTTAGTTCATATTTTTTCCTACCCATAAGAGTATGATTTCTTCAGCAGGACTTCCTAGAGAGAGTTGTTGGAATCCTTTGAGTGTCTTGGAGTGGATCCTCTATTCATTCTTTTTTCCCTAGTTAGAGTCTATTGTATTGAAGTGACCAACATTACCAGGTGTTGATCCTCTACATAGAGGGTTAATCTGGATTAAGTTATTGGTATCACCCCATGGACCTGGTTGTGATCCTTATTTGTGTATCGTATCACTCTCTTTAGATCTATCAGTACATCTCTCTCATGATTTTTCCTGATGAATTATACTTTTTGGACGGACCTCAGAACTGTTATCTAGCCCAAGAGTGTGTTCTCCCATATGAGTGCTTCACGGAATCATTGAGTTGAATCCCGATTGTGGGTATGCGTTAGTTGTGACCTACCTCTATACTTCATGTCTTGTATTGAGTGTATCTATATATTCTTGTTATATGTTCTATATACATATAATTGTGTACATATAACTGTTTCTTTCTATTGTGTATTTATTCATGGATTTGGGGTGTCCTACTGATTATTCTTATACTAAACCTTGTATGATTTTTTCCCACACATGTCATGTATTTTGTAGATGATTCACATTTTGAAAGAGTCTTAGGTGGACTAGGACCTGACAAAGCATTGTGAGATCAGGATGGCTGAGGTGTTCCTACAAATATAGATAGTAGTCCTAGAACTTTTTGTTTATATGTTGTACATTTGGTATACAAACTTCATCTTAATGGGCTTGTAATCTGGCCTGATTCACAGTAATGGACATTTTTTTCCTATCATACTCTGGTTGGGATATTG
Organism: Viscum album; assembly: GCA_963277665.1. Taxonomy (NCBI): domain Eukaryota; kingdom Viridiplantae; phylum Streptophyta; class Magnoliopsida; order Santalales; family Viscaceae; genus Viscum; species Viscum album. The sequence goes on along the minus strand of OY728143.1, from coordinate 1,701,063,245 downwards.
TGGAATGCATGAATTTGGTACTTAATTGTTTTTAAATTTTATCTTTTTGTAAGCATAGAGATGCATGTGTGTGTGCGTAATGGTAGATAGGTAATGCCTCTAATTTTAGTGATATGACTTCCTAGTGCTAGTCACTAACCCCTGGACTATTGGAGGAGGGCTTGGGGAGTCAAAACATGGGACCTAATAGGATGGGACATGACATATATAATAAATCATTACTTTGATATTGAACATTAATTTTTGTTTTATATACCATGTTTTATAATAGTAAATTAGTCTAAAAAATAATGTGTCTTAACACATATTTTAATTATGTCATGATTGATCTTCTGAAAGTATTTTGAAAATATCAATTTTTAAAAATATACTATTTTAGTTGTTTGGGGATATTTTATATATTTTGTTATTATAATTTTAAATCATTTCAAAAAATATTTAAATGGAATCTCAACTCACCCCCCCCCCCTTGAGTTTTTCACTTCAACCAACACCATGAAAATTATTTTATCTTATCCAATTTAAATGATTTATCTTGAATCATCTCCTTCTCCTATGATGGATAGAAACCTATATAGGCAATAAATATGAATCTCATTATATACCTAATATTCTACAAAATGGTTTTGTGAAAGAATATCCACCATACTTATTAGAGGGAAGGATTGACCTAGTGAAGATCAGCCAAGGAGAACTGTTTTGAAATCAAGGGGAGACCCCATTGGTGATTTCCTAATTGAATTGGATAATTAGTATATATTTCTAATTTATTTGTAGAACCACTAGTGGAATATCAATCCACTTTTGAAGATTTTTCCTCAATGTAAGAAGATGGTTTCATCCAGTGGTCTCTTGTATCCAAATATCCATATCCTCCATCCAATTATAATTATTCACATGTATAGAACCTATAGAAGCCTCCCCCTGACATTGAATAAGGATTCGCTATTATAGTTGATGATGTGACCTTGTTAAACCTTGACATTGAGGAAGATTCAAAACCAAAACTGATCAATGATGTCATGTATTCTTATGGGAAACAAAAGTATGTCATGTTTCTAAAACAACATTGTGATATATTTACACAGTATTATATAAAGATGTCAAGGAATTATCCCCTGGTTTCCATCCACCACCATGGAATTTACATTGTCCATCATGGATTCAAACAAACATATAGGATAATACGCCACCTATAGTGCCATGATAATTATAGAAGTTGATAAGACGATCAATTTCAAATTCATTAGGTATGTTTAGTACCTCAAGTGGTTGAAAGAAATTATACCATCTAGGAGGAAGAATGATTAAATCATATTATACACGTCATTTTGGAACCGAAAACACCATTTCTTGAAGTATAAATTTCAAATCTTGGTTATTGAATGAATGGGAGATACAACCACTATCATTCATCACCTTTCCATCAAGGATGGATATTCTAGGTAAAATAATATTTGGAATAATCTTAAAGATGCAAAAGCCACTATATTAATTAATAATTATGGAAATTACTCCTACTTGGTGATTCACATTGGTTAAAAGAATTTGGGAGTATCCTATTAGTTAATCACATATTCCATCCACTCCTAGGAATGGTGACGAAGTCTTATATGGATGACGTAGTGTTCAAATCCCACCATCACTAGGACCATCTCAAAGATCATGAGAAATATTTTAGCATTGCATTTTATAACCACTATAAGGTAAACCACATGAAGTGTTCATTATGGGTTACCTAAGTGAAATTACTTTACCTAATTTTCTTACCCAAAGGCATAAAGATCAACTGATGGAAGACCAAGAACATCAATTTAATTCCCCCTCCATGTAATATGTAAGGTTTCATGACCTATAAGGAAATCTTTACTACATATTAGATTTATAAATAATCTAGATGGAAAATGTAACCCTTTTTCCAAGATGTTGAATAATATTCTTATTTATTAGTGGGGTGAATAATTATAATACATTTTAAGTTACATCATGAACTATGTTATTTTACCACCAGTTCTAATGATATCTATCCTAGAGAAACCCTTGGTCCTTTACATGACCACCTTGTAAAAATCCACAGACCTCCTAGTATCTCTGAAAAATAATGATGTTAAGGAGAATTTTTTGTAGTACTTTTTTTAAATTTCTACTTTCCTTTGATTCATGAAATTCACATATCGAGAAAAAATGACTTACCATAGTCTTCCCGGTTAAAAAGATACTTCATTATCTATATCCTCTTGAAGTTAAAATGTATCCCATATAAACCATCTAATTTATATCCACAAAATCCAAATATTAATGGGATGATTATAATGGTGGGAAGTGGTTTTTCAATAATTTCATAAAATTTTCACCTCTTTGAAGACTTTCAAGGGTCAAACATTGGATGATTTTGGGGCTATACAACCAACCTCTGAGGATTTTCCTCTGAACATAAACATACCAAATGAGGACATCCTCTATGTTGATCAATAAAGGTAATACTAGTAGACTCACATTGATGGTGCCTCTCAAATAACAGTTTGGAGAAGAACCAATAACCCTATGCTCGATAGGGTCATCCTTGGAGTTATTTTCATCCCTCCCTATAAGACCCATATGTTTTATGGCTTCATAGTAATGGGTTTTACAATGAATGAGGATGAATATTAGCCTACCATCAATAGTATTTTGATAGCCCTTGACATTGATGTTCTTTGGTCTCATGTTAAAAGAATTTCCAATATTATCATCAAGAAGATTAATTGTAACAACCAAATATTTTTTACCCTTTGAATTAAACCGTCATTAATTGATTGAATCAAAAGATACATTTAAATATGGAAACCAAAACCTAAAATGAACATTGACATATTTAAAATAAATTAATAATATAATAATTAGTATATAAATAGATAAATATTTTTTAAAATTATTATATATTATTATTTTCATTGATTATTATTTCAAAAAGGATTCCTTCAGTGAACTGTATACAAAAGGTGGTATAGTATTATAGATAATATTTTGAATTTATCAAATTCATAAGTTAATTATAATAGATAATAATTAGATTTATAAACTAATATATCAATAATCAATTATTTATAAATCTATATGATATAATATTATAAACAATTGAAATTTAAAATTTTCATTTTTTAATAATGAAAATTTTCTTGTTTTTTAATTGAATTTTTATTTTATAAATTTTGGAATTATAATTTGAAAAACTTACATTATTTTTGGATTAAAAATATAAACTCTATCTTAGGATTATTTGTTGAAAAAATATTTATTATTAGATTATATGTGGATAATACCATCTTCACAAATAACATGATTTTTAAGACATTATTAAAATATAAGAGTAAATTTGAAATTTATCATACTTTTTTCTATGAGGAAAATTTTAATTTATATGTTAATTTATAATTTTATATATGTCTTTTTCAATTTAAAATTTTATATTTGACATTTGAAAATGTAAGTTACATTTTTCAAAAAAAATACATTGTAAATTTAGTAATATAAAATTAATTTTTATCCATTTTGAAAAATTGAAATATTTCAATTTATTTAATGTGTGGAATAATTAGATAAAAATATTGTAAGAACCATTTTATTTTCAAACATTAAGGAATAATTATTATTGGTAAAAACTAGTCACCTTTATAAAAATAAAAAGAGATAAAAACGGTTTAAGCAAGAGGGAAATACAACAAACATGTTCAAAACATGCTTGGGAATAGGTAGTTTTGGACTTTGTCAATATTATTTATTCCCATATAGATAATTTACCATTAAAAAGATAATTGTGTTTAAATTGAATTCCAAATATTTAATTCTTTGTGTATTAACAATAATTCCACTGCTTTTCACTTTCAAAAGTCGCACTCCTCTCCCCACTTCCCCTTACATGACAATCAAATTAGTTCATTCAAAACTTTTCCCAGCCAAATCCAAATAATTATTAACCACCATTAATAGGTTATTGTCATATCAATAGTCCATTACTCAAGGGATTAACCCCTTTACAAAAGAGATAATCCAAGTGGTGATTTATAATTTTTTAACTACTCCTTTCTCATTTCAATTTATTTATGTTCGCACACACTTCCTCAAAATCCATTAGACCATATTAAAATGTTAATATAAGAATAATTTGTACACTTTTATATAATTATAATTATAGTACTATAATTAACCGACATTCCATATTACTTTAAGAAAAAATAAAATGTGAATTGTGTGTATATTCCAGCTAGAACCTCCACAAAATAACATTTTAGTTTTCCTTCACTACCTATCATGAATAGTTATGAGGTAATTTAATCTATAATTATTCCATTAATTAATTATTAAATTTTGTTAAATGATAAATTATATTACTACTCTCTTTTTTTCTATGAAAATGATATCATCGTTCATGTGTATGTGCAGACTACCACCACCATGGAATAACATACTCTATTTTTCATTACTGCATTTCATAAGTGGTTAAAGGTATAGTTTTAGAGAAAAAATATAATTTTTTAAAATGAATATTGTTTTTTAATAAAAATTTAATAACCTATTAATTATATTAATGATAAAAATATTTTATAAATTAATCATCTTGAACAAGAAAACTAGGAAGGAAAAACAATGTATTAATATTATTTAATTAGTTCATATCTATCAATTCATATACTAGGAGTTTTTAACTCTTATATATCATAGTAATGAACAACAAATTATATCATTATGATATTGTCATAATGATATTTCAAATAAATAACCTCATAATCATACATTAATCCATGTATTTCAATTTTTATGTCAGTTTGACCCATACTTGACCAATTATTTAACAGTATGCGATGGATGTCTATGAAAAAATAATTAATTATATAATATTATGAAAATATTTTAATTATTATTATATTACTATTATTGATACATAATTATTTAACTCAATAATAAATAACCATTGATCTTTGGATAATAGAATAATCAATGTGCACTAATTGTCGATTCCAACTTCAAGGATGAAGATTTAAACACTCATCAAAGGAAAATGAAACATCATTAATCATTAGAAGTAATAAATTATTGTATATTTAATGACCTTTTAATTATTAATTTTTTTTTGAATAATTAATACCATCATAGTTCCTATGAAACTATTACGAACATGAAATTATAAACTCTGGATGTGGGAAAATTGGTGAAAACTAAATTACATGTAAGTAAAAATTATAAATTGCAATTTTAAATTATAGTAGAAATGAAAATTGTTTTGAAATAAGTAAAAGGAATTATTTCTTAACTAGGTTCTTATATTTCATTCAACTATGCATGTTATTAAGGAAATAGTTTATTTTATATACTTTTCACCTATTGAGAAATTTTTCCCATTTTACACCATGTTTTATTTTGAATGGTGTTCCTACTACCTAATGAATTCGATTAAAAATTTTCATGGTGTTATGAAGGATAAAATAATTCCCTATACAAAATTTATTTTTATTTAACGGATTAAATATTTAAAAAGTTGTTTTTGATTAAAATGTTACTCATACTATGACGGTTTCACTACCATTCTTATTTTCAATTCAATATTTATATTAAAAGATAATCCTTCATGGGAATTTTGGTTTTTAATAAAACCTATTAACATTTTATATTAATATTCATTTTATTTTATATTACCCTTTGATATTCAATTTCTCCTTGAAGAAAGTTTTACAAAAAGTGTTTTTTGTAAGTGAATCTGACCCTGTCTCTTCTTCCCAACCAGAAACTTCATTTTCTATAACCATATTCATTGGATGAGTTTTCATGTTTCCTTTTAAAATTTTATATAATTTTATAATTTCATTTTCTACTGCATTAACTACATTTAAAAGTTTTAAAGACATTTTTAATGTTTTCTATATGGGTAATTTTCTTCAACATGTGAAAATATTTTTTAAACATTTTTGTGTTGATACATCATTCTGGAACACATATAATTTTTTATAAATATCTATCAATAAATATTTATAGAGTCTATAAGAAATTATTTTTCTCTCATATTTATAAAATATATATATTCAAATGATGATAAAAGATCCAGGATATTTCTATTTACAAAGTGATTTTCGTAAAACTTCTAAAAGGTATTCTTTATCTACGCGATTTTCCTTTGAAATATATTTTTCTTGATCAATTATACTATTCAAATGTAACCATCAACCTTAATTATTTGAATAGATTATATAATTTTATTATATTTTAGAGAAATGATCAATCACTACAATTTTCATTTATAGTTTTCTAATATATGTAACCATATTTTTTCAGCTAATGTCTTTTCACTATGGATATCCCATTTTTAATTCATTGATTTGAGGTTTTTAAACTAGATGTATTAAAAATAATTATTAGGTAAATAATTTTATTAACTATATACCATTTATCTATACTCCTATATCCTAATATTTTATGTTAAATTTCATTTCAAATAATGATTTTCTCTCTATAGAATTCCATACATGCAACCTCAAGTCAAAAGAAACTGTAATGTAGCTTATATTTAACAAATTACCATTAAATATGACATTATTAATCTAAATAACTAAAATATGATTTTAAAAATATGTTTTACACATGTATAAAATAAATTAATTGGCTATCAACTAATTAGAAATAAAAAATAATTATTTTAATGTAAAAGAGTTGTTTTTTAAAAGAAATTACTGAATGCATTCAATGTATTCTATATTAATAAATTAAATTTATCACTTTTGGTTAATGATTTTAATTAAATGTATTTATTATATAATCAATATAATTTTTTAACAATCTTCTAATAATTACTCTTTTCATGGGACATGAATAAATCATGTCTTATTATTAAAATGCATTTATCAAAAAAAAAATTATGTTTTGTGCACTTAATTTTAAGATAATTTCACCACTTATAGAAATATGATTTTATCATACATATTCCATCATTGTAATTCGGAGTTACAAATTTTTATGTAGGTCATTTTTATTTAATGAAATTAAAAATAGTAATCATGGTAAAATTCCTCACCTCTATAAAGGGTAAATTGGATAGTTTAGTTTTTAAATAATATTATAAAAATTATAAAATAACAATAAAACATGAATTAATTTAATTCTATGTATTTATTTCATACATAATCATCCAAACAACAAATATATAACCTTTTCCATTTTTCTATAATTTGTACCTTTATATTATTTCATGTAAAGAATAGTTCACAATGTCATTCTCTATGTTTTATTAACTATAATTTGTTTTACACAATGATAAATATAAGAAATTTCTTCTTATAAATATCAATTTTAAATATAAATATATTTTTTTCATGCTAATTTATTTCTAATATTTAGTTATTAAATAAGTACTATAAATTATTATGCAACGACAACACAAAATTTATTCAATTAATAGATAAGATAAATTATAGATTTTAAAAATATTCTATGTGATATAATTTAAAGTAATTATTATGTTCAATGATTTTTATAGATTAATATGTCATATTTTTGTTATTTTAAAGGATTATATTAGAATATAATTACTGTCTTTAAGCCTTTAATGTTGTAATAAATGAATAGTTCCAAAATTGACTTTTATAATATTTTATAACTAATAACATATTATTAATTTATATAAAAATCATAAAAAAATATTATATTAATATATGGTGATATTAAATCATTAAAAACATCAAAAAAAGTCCATTTATAGGTTTTTTACTTTTATGGTAACAATATTGAGCATTAGATGATAGAAAACTATAATATTATCATAACTTTCAAAAGTTTTAACATAGGTTAACACTAAAATTTAAGGCTGAAAATATAACCAAAACTTGTCCAAATTTTGTTGGATGAGACTATTCCAATTTTATTCATATTATATTATATAAATATTACGTTTGAACTAGTTTCACTTGAAAAATAATTTATATTAATTTATTAATTTTATAAATTCAAATAATTCCTCTCCACTCACTTATAAAAGTACACATATTCTCTATATTATTTAAATTACATGGAAAATTATATCTCAATAAAAGCCTACCTAATTCTCTTTCCAACATCCATAGACACATTTTTGGATTTTCTATTATGCTCAAAAAATAACTACCCTAGTATCCCTAAGAGGAGATCCAAATAGGTTTTCCTCACTCCCTCACATGTATAGTTAGAATGATAGAAGTGATGAATATATATGTTATTTATAACATAATTATTCACATTTTATAAAAAATCCAAAAATGTGTCTATGGATGTTGGAAAGAGAATTAGGTTGGTAATAAGGGTAGATTTAATGAATAAATCTGATATGTATGTTATAGTAATGGTTTTATAAATTCTAATTTGTTTTTATTTTCCTTCATTTCATCCATCTAATCCTTAAAATAGTATCCTTGCGTACATACTACCTACTATCTCTATCTACAGTGTAATATAATTTTCAATATCTAACATTTATTGATGATTGTAAATATATCTATATTGAATATATAATAGATTGATATCATGAATAAAATTGAATATATAATGGAATCATAATCAATGTACATGGACCAAAACCATTGAATCAAAATATACTTTAAAAATAAAGATGTTAACACCAAAAATAATTATAATAATTAAATATTGCTAAACAAATGGGTGATAAAATGTCACAAAACAATAATATATGTTATTGAGGATTTCTATACAGTTTTGGTATGTATTTATAATAAATATTAAACTATTTTACATTTATTTAAAATGACATATGTGGAAATACAATCTTAAGGAAAGGGATTCCATCTCAATTTCTATTTCATTGAGAACTAATTTTTATTATGCTTCCATATATATTTATAGGGTATATATGCATCCCATTTGAGGTTTTAAACATTAATATATATTATTTATTTATTATTAATGATTCAATCCATGGTACACTTTCAATTAGAAATAATGGCCAATATTATTTCACTTTTTTTGATTGGGTATATTTTTCCTTCATTTCAATATTTTCAAAACTGTTTTATAAAAGACAATTTTATTTACTGAAAGTACATATCAAGGAAATCTATGTTTCCAATTAAAAAATAAAATGTTTGAATGTAATAATTTTAATTATTTATAAAAAATTTATTTTAATATTTCTTTTGAAAAATTCAAAAAAAAGTAGTTAACATACATTTAATTAGTGGACATTAACACCGCCAAAAATGTTCTATTTTTTTATCTTTTTAACATGATTTCAATGTTTATAAAAAGAAATTTTTTTGAAAACTTAATTTAAAATATTATCTATTATTTTATTTTATCAATTAAAATAAATTATATTACCACAAAAGATACATTTTCTGATAAATTAATGGTTATATCCAATCTCTTGATAAATATTTTTATCATTAAATTTTTATTAAAAAATTAAGTATATTAATATCATCATTAATTTGAAATAAAAATTATATTAAATATAAAAATTCATTATATAATGGATATTATTGTTTCCTAAATCATACACCATATCTATGGAGAGTTTTTTGCTATAAAAGTTATTGATTTACATGGGAAATATTGAAGTTATGTATTATTTAATCAATAAAAATATTTAATGTTAAGGTATATTTTTCATAAATTAAATTGATCATTAAATATATGAGTAATTCATTAGAAAAGAAGTGATAGGTGGGGCCCAATATTATATAGCCCCTCGATGCATCGATAGGTCTCATTGGAAAATTTAGTCTAAGAAATTAAATGTGTTCTTTTGTGTAAACCAACCCCTCGATTAAACTATCTTTGAATAAGATATTGACAATAATAGATATAAGAATATTTGATATCAAGACACCCAATATTAATTATTTTTATATTGATAATTCAGTTATTATTATCAATGATATTAAAACATTTATACTATCCATGGATTAATTGTGTTCTCGAGTTATTGATTAAATTCCATGTGTTTTCTATTATTTTTCCCTCCATATTGATTATGCCTCATTTACTTGTGATTTCTTTTTCTGTACATAACCTTTACCAAGTATATGAGCTCACCCTTTAATTATTTCTAATTCCACTAAATATGAATAAGGACATTTTAAATAATATCTAGTATGAAATATTTATCCTTATGATATATATTTTATATTTCAAATGTAATATGGGAATTATGTATGTGCGTCATTCATCACGTCAACATAACTTATTGGTCCTTCAAGATGGGATCCCTTAAATATTGAACCAATTTGTTAATTTGGACATTGGATATGGGTTACCAAGGATGGGTTTTCTGTAGTGGTATCAAATGAATGTTTAGTATAATCCTTCGGAATTAGATTTTAAATAAACATAGATAACATGACAACTATGATAATATCTTATAGTGTTTGAGAAAATGTTTCATTAGATATTTTTCTATAATTCAATATTCATGATAATTATAATCAAATTGAGTGTATTCCATTATTTAGTGATGGTTCATAACTGAAGAAAGGGAATCAACACCTATAGATGATGCATGTATTTCACATATGAGAAACCCAATACATATAGAGTTGGAACTAAGTGGATCATTCCCATATTAGGGTAGATGACTCAGGTTATAAAAAATAACATTTCTTGAATAGTGAATCATATTGTTCTACAATGTGATTTTCCAATTCTATATTACATTATGTAATAGAAGACTATATATATTAGTGGAACTTTTGATCCATTGGAAGATGAAAAATAGATTATGTCTCTCAAAATGATAGTCCTAGAATTGGGAAATTATGAAAGTGAAAAGGTTATAATGGTATTTTATTATTTAAAATGAGATTTTGATCAATGGTTTCATTGATCTAGAACATTTAAGAGGCTTAAGAACTAGAAATAATGGACTAGATAACTTTTAATGTGGTATTATTCATGAAATAATCCCCTTCATAATATATATTTTAAACATAGATATTGTTCCACAAATTCATGAAAAGTGAAGGATAAAATGTGGTTGAGTATGATTCTAACTTCATATGATTATTCAAGAATGATTTTGACTATATATGTAATATGGAATGACCGATTTTCCATTTATTTGATAGTCTTAATCTGAGTCTCCAAAGGGATGTAGCTTCTCAAAATATTTCATCATATAATGATATTGTATCATGTTCTATTAATATGATGAATGAATTTTATAGATCTTATATTTTTGTGGTAAATTACTAGAAAAATATTCCAGTTGATCATAATAAAAATGGGAATGCATCAATGAAGAATATGATAATGAACAATTTCTACCAAGTAAAAATTTTGGAATGAAAAATAATGGAAAATGATTAAAGATAATGGGAGATTATTACAAGTGCGAAGAAAATGGTCCTTTGGATAATGACTATAAGGAATAAAAGAATCCACTAATACCCAATTATTCAATAGTAAATATATGGTGAATTATTCAATGTAGTTACCCAAGAATCAAGGAATCTTAAAATATATTAAGTCAAGTTGATAAGTCCAAGGATATAGAATTACTAAAACTGAAGTGGAAGTTCTTAGAAATTTGGGGAAAGGTATACTAATCATATACTCCATAATTAGAAATGTTTTATTTCATTCCTGTTCAATATAATCTTTATATCTGAATAATTCTCATAGGTTATCATATCACCACCTTAATGATTTGAATTTGAGTTGGTAGTGAAAACAATTTATGGTAAAATGAGCACATCTCAAGTCTTTATTTCCACTCTCATAGCCGATTGTGATAATTTTCTTCCTAAGATTATTGTTATTAATTCTCTAGTTGTATTTTATATAATTATGTTCATGTATTGGATATCTTAATATTGATGTTGTTTAAATTATTTAGGAATTGATATTATAGTTGATAATATGAATCAACCCACAATTTTCTTTCAATGAGATGATAAACTAGAACTACTAATTAAAATTACATCCATCATATGGGATTTTCTACTTCTTCTTGATGGATATTTATCTTAGATGGATGGGGAGAAACTCAAAATTTAGTATGTGTGAATTTTTTATTATCTTATTTGATGTATTTCAAGAGGACTTGTCTAGTCTTCCCCAAATTATGAAGATCAATTTTCAACAGAACCCATGCCTAGTGCGACTCCTATATCAATTAATTCTTTATATAGTGAACCTAATTAGGTTATAGTAATTGAAGAAAAAAATCCAGTTGAATCTATATATAATATTAATTTGTCCGAATGGTTTGAAATGTGCGGAACCTACCATTTTTATTATGAATAAATATGTCTCAATGTGTTTTTTACTTGATTATCAAGAATTTATAAAAAACACTATAATAAACAAGTATCCTCTACCCCATATCGATGATCTATTTTGTCAATTGTGAGGAGATTAATATATTTCCAATATTGATATTCAATATGGATATTATTAGCTGATGATAAAGAAGGAAGATATACTAAAGACAATCTTTCATATGATGTATGGTCATTATGAATTTATATTAATTCCATTTAGACTTACTGATGATCCTTCTATCTTCATGGAATTAATTAGTATAGTCTTTAGTGATTAACATGACCAATTTTATATGGTATTTATCGATGATATTATTAAATATTTGAAGAGGAAGGAAGATCATGAAGAACATTTTATGATTGTATGAAAGACACCGAAAAAGGAAAATTTGTGTGCTAAATTTCCCATGTCTGAATTTTGGCTACAAAATGTCTCATTTCTGTGTCATATAATATCAAGTCAAGATATATCAGTATATCCTTCAATGATGTACATTACAGAAAAATGGCTTTTAATGACCATGTTAATTGAGATTCATTGATTCCTTCCACTGGCTACATACTACTAGTGCATTTTTAGATATTTGTCATGATTTTCTATCTCACCCACCATGTTCTCTCAAATGGGGGTTGTGTTTTTTGGATGGATAAAAGTGAGTATAAATTCAATGAATTCAATATAAAGTTGGTCTATATTCCCATTCATATAATGAAACATAATGGGGAATGATAGGTGATATCTAATAATTTAATAAAATATAATCTAGGATGAATACTCATGTAGAATTATATGGTAATATCTTATGCCTCCCTCCAATTGAAATTTACTTAGTTGAATTTCTCATCTTATATATTTTAACTGGAATTTGTAATTTATTCATTGTAGATATGGAGTCATTATCAATATTTTGAAAGGTGTTATATATCTACTAGTCATAAAATCATGATATATATATTAACAAGTAAACAACTGAATATGAAACAAAAAAGGTAGTTGGAGCTGATCAAAGATTATGAATTATTAAAACAATACCACTAATGGAAGGTGAACAAGGTGGATGATGCTTTGATTCAGAAAGATAATTCTAGTTATTCCATGATTATGATTGAATGATTTCCAATATTTATATATTTTCATAAGATATATCATTAAAGGAATATAGGTATAGTCTTTCTCATATGAGGGTTAAACCATCAATTGTTAAGAGGGTTAAAAAGAAACAGAAGGAAAATGTGAAATTATAGAAGAAGGCGAGGAATGGTCATGAGTTCTTCCATGATCATGCAGGAATGATATGGTTCAGGAACAATGTATGTGTCCATTAAATAATAGAGTTGAATAAGGAGTTTTTCTATGAATCTCGTATTTAGTCATTTTCTATTAATCTTATATGTTCAAATATTTATAGATATATGAAATAATATTCCTAGTGGGATAACATGAAAATATATAATAATGAATTTTACATTGGTAATTTCATTATCATTATCCATGATATTAATATATTGATAGTATCCATGGATGAGTTTTTCTTCTCAAGCTATTGACTAAATAAGATTTATTTTTTGTTATTTAAAATTCCATATTTATTATTCCTTATTTAATCTTGATAGGTTTCCTTGTATATAAGCCTTACTAAGTATGTGAGCACAACCTTTATTTGTTTCCCATTGAAATATATATGGAGATGGATATTTTGAAAAATATCTAAGATGAAATATTTCTCTTTATGATATGTATTTTATATTTCTAATAGTATATGGGAATCATGTATCTGTCTAGTTTTTCAAAAAAAAATATCTGACCAGTCCTATGGGATGAGATACCTTGAATATACTAGAAATTTGATAATGTAAACACCGAGTATGAGTTAATAGAGATAGGATTTATACATTTGGTATAATAGGAAATTTTAGTACAAACATTTAGAATTTCATTTTAAATAAACATATCTAACCTAAGAATTATGATAATCCATTATAATATTTGAGAACATTTACCATTATATAGATTTCTATTTTATATCTCCATATTCATGATAATTATAATCCAACTCAATGTATGTCATTATTTCATGGTGGAAAATAATGGGAAAATGGAATCCATTTATACAGATAATGTAGTGATTTCCCTTATTATCAAATAAATACATATCGAGTTGTAAATAAGTATATCAAGCCCATATTAGGGCCACTAATGCAGTTTATAAAAAATAACCATTCTTGAATATTAAAACCTGTTGTTCCACAGTGTAATTTTTCTATACTATATTAATTTATAAAATAAAAACTCCATCTAGTAGTGAAAGTACTAATCCATTGGTAGATGAACAATAGATTAAGTCTCTCAAAATTATTTTTATGGAATTGGTATATAATGAAAGTAAAAAAATGTTATTATGGAAGTGTATTATTTAGATGGAGATCTTGATCAATTGTGTTCATTAATATAGAACAGTTAAGAGGCTAAATAAATAAAACATAAAATAATATATAACTTTAAAAGTGACATTCTTCAAGAAATACTCCCAATGAGAATAATGAGCTAAAATAGAGAGTTAGTTCCTAAAATTAATGAAAAATGGAATAGAAATTGGGGTTGAGTATGATTCTAACTTCATAATATTATCCAAGAATTCTTTGAACTAAATATGTAATTTGTAAATCAGGATTTATAGTTTCTTTGATGGTCTTAGACAAGTCTTTAAAGGGAAGTAGTTCCTCAAAATATTTTATCATATAATGATATAGTATAATATTCCATTGAGATGGATAATGAATTTTATAGATCATATATCCTCATAGTTAATTACTTGAAGAAGAGTTAAGTTGATAATAATGAAAAAGGGAATGCATCAAAAAAGTATAAGGTAATTAAAAATTTCCATCATGGAAAATATATGGAATACAAATTCATGGAAAATCATAATGTGAATGGGTGGTTATTAAAAGTGTATAGAAAATGGTCGTATAGATATTACTATTAGGAAAATAAATAATTCGCTAATATCCAATGCAATAATGGTTATGATATGGGATATTATTCAAAGTAGTTCCCCAAGTGTCACGGTAACCTAACATAGATGATGTCAAGTGGATATGTCCAAGGATATGGAATTACTATAGCATGTAGTAAAAGTTCAAAGAAATATAGAGAAAGTTAGACATAATATTTACTTTATAATTGAAAATGTTTTATTTCATTCCGGTTTTATAGAATCTTTCATATCTGAAGAATTTTTTAAGGGTATCAAATCACCACCTCAATGATTGGATATTGAGTTTTTAGAGATGACTCTTAATGATAAAATCATTACATCTCAATCCTATAGTTCCTCTATGATTGATAATTATGGGAATTTTCTTCCTAAAAATCTTGTTATTCATCCACTAGTTGTATTTAATGTAATTTTGAACATATATTAGCTCTATCAATATGGATCCCATATCAATTTACGAGTAATGGATGTTATATTTTATCTTCTTAATTAACCTAAAACAGTATTTCGGTGTAGCGATGAACAAGAACAATGAGTGGAAATTAAAACCATAAAATGGGTTTTCTAATTATTCTTGAGGGATAATTATCTTAGATGATTAGGGAAAATATCCACATTTATTATGTGGGTATTTTAATTTTTATGATGTATTTATATAATAATTTTATAGTCTTCAAAAAATCAAGAAGTTCAGTTTCCAATAGAACTCTTACCTAGAACTACAACTATATCAAAGACTTATTATAAAATATCCCAGATTTTGTTATAGGAATTAAATATGAAACTCTTGGGTAATATAGATATGGGATTCATTCGATCTAGTGATTCAAAATTATGGAACATGACCTTTTTATTAAGAAGAAATATAGGTCGATGTGAATTTTCCTTGATTACTGGGAAGATAAAAAAATCGCTATAAAGAACAAGTATCCACTACCCCATATCAATTATCTATTAGATAAAATATGAGTAGCTCAATATTTTTACAATAATGATATTCAATCTAGATATTGCATGATAATGGTCAATAAGGAAGATATACCCAATACAACCTACCATTTGAGTTATGGCCATTATGAATTTATTTTATTCCATCTTGACTTACCCATGATCATTATACCTTCAGGGATTTAATGAATAGAATCATTAGAGATTGAGCGGATCAATTTGTGATAGTATTTATAGATGATATTATTTTATATTCATAGATAAAGGGAGATCCAAAAAAACATTTTAGGATTGTATAAAATACCCTGAAGAAGGATATGTTGTATGAACAATTTACCAAGAAATAATTTTGGCTACAAAAAGTATCATTATTGGGTCATATAATATCGACTGAAGTTATATTCGTGGATCCTTAATTGAAGAAATTTAGTCAATAGTGGTCTACAAAAACCATTTTAATTTAGGTTCATTGTTTTCTTCACCTCACTAGATACTTCCTATTCTTTTCTAGATATTTTACATGTAAATCTAACTAACCCACTAAGTTGACTCAAAAGGGGGTTATGGTCTTGTGGAAAGATGAATCTGAGTGTAATATCAAAGAATTGAATAACAGGTTGGTCAATGCTCTTATTCCTACACTAACATGCAATGGAGAGTGTTTTGTAATCTCTAGTGATGCATCAAAGAATGTTCTAGGATGCATCCTCATGAAAAATGATATTGTGGTAGATTATGCCTCCCCCTAATTGAAAATTCAATGGTAGAATTACCTAAACCATAATTTGTAATTATAATTTATAATTTTTTCATTGTACATATAAAGGCATTATCTATACTTGGAATGGTGTGATATATATACTATTCATAAAATTGTGATGTATATATTTACACTGAACAATTTGAATATGAACTAGAAAAGATACATAGAGTTGATAAAAGATTACAACTACTCCAAAAATTATCACCAATCAAAGGTGAACAAGAAGAATGATCCTCTTAGTCATAAAGATAGTTCTAGTTTTTCCATTATTTTTATTAAAATAGATCAAATGTTTTTTTATTTTATAAATTTAGATGACTAAATATTATGAAATTTGGATAGATCCTATCATTCCTATATGATTTTTCTAGAATCCATTCGGGATATTATTAAGAAGGAACAAAAAATGTTGTGTACTTATAGAAGAAGGTGAAGAATGTCCATGAGTTCTTCCATGGTCATGCTATAATTATAATGTTCAGGAACCATGTATGTGCCCAGTAAATACTAGAGTTGAGTAAGTTTTTTGATGGAGCTCATGTATAAGAATTCATTATTCATCTTCTAAGGACAATGATTTATTTATATATGAAAGAATATTTATAGTGGGATAACATGAAAAGAGATATTTTAGAGTATGTATCTAAATTACTAGTGTGTCAGCAAATTAAGGCTGGAATATAGATGTCTTTGGAGATTTTGTAACCATTACTCATACCATAGTGGAAATGGGACAATACTTCTATGGATTTCTTCATATGGATCCTCAAAATATCAAATGTGAATAATTTTATTTTGGTTATAGTCAATCACAATAAGAAATCAGATCATTTTATCAATATTAATGAATATTTATCTCTTAGTTATACTACTCTCTTATACATTAAATAATATTTTGGATTACATGGAGTACCAATCTAAATTGTATCTAGTAGAGAACAAAAGTTTACATCAATGTCCTAGAGAATAATTAAATTGGTTATAGATATAGTGTCGATTACTAGTACTACATATCATCCATAAATAGATCGTTAGTCTAAGAGGACATTTTAAACACTAGAATACATGTTGAGATCATTCTATATGGATTTCAATGGTTTTTGTGATCAACACCTTCTTTGTTTTGAATTTTATTAAAAAAATAAATTTCACTCTTGCATTAATATGGATTCTTATGAATCCCACTATGGATTAATTTTTTGAACTCCAAGGTTTTTGGATATTGTTGGATAAAGGAATATATTGAAAATATAACTAGGTAATGAAATGGGAGAGATGGTTAAATTTATTTAACAACACATAAGAGAATCTTAGATTCAATGTAATGTTTATTCCAAAAAACATCGACATGATCTAGAGTTTGATGTTGGTGAGAAGGTATACATATGATTATCTCAATAGATGAAAATTATGAGGTTTAGGAAGAAGTTAAAGTCGATCCATATGTATATCAGTAACTTCAAAATTCAAAATTATATAGATATGGAAACTTATCATTTAGAGTTTCCATGAAATCTCTCTCAAATTAATGATGGGTTCTATGCATCTCTCTGGAGATAGTGTATACCTGATTCGTAACATTTATAAATATCAGAGGCCATACAACTGGGTAAATATCAATCTTATGGGGAAAAACTTGTGGATATTTTGGATCATAAATAAAATATTCTATTATACAAGACCACTCACTTGGTCAATGTTTTGTGGGAAAATATTAAAATTTGTGGAAGCTATATTATACGAGATGACATGATGAGACAAATGTATCCACCATTGTTTATATTATAGTGATTACATTTCAAGGGAAAAATTCATATAGCGGGTGTAGAATATAACATCCTTATTTTTATGATATATTTCAATTCAATTTTTTTTCTCTTGATAACTTTCTATAAATGCATCCTGGTGACTAAATGAACCATAATATACTTTATTTTTATAACATGGTTGTTAAATTTGTAGTTATGAATATGAATAACTAAAATATGAATAAAAATTTGGTTTACACATGTATAAAATATATTCATTTTCTATAAATTTATTAGAAATAAAAATAATATTATTTGAAAGTAAAGGATATGTTTTTCTAAATAAACTAATTTATCTACGCAATTCATTTTTTCTTAATAAAATAAATTAACCACTATTGGATAATGTGTTAATTAATTTTATATATCATATACTCAATATAATATTTAAACATATGTCTAATATTTTTTCTGGTCATTGGTTTAAAAAAATCCAGTTTATGTTTAATGATGTAATTTTCTAAAAAATATTTTACCTCATGTTATATACTCAAATTTAATAATTAATTTATTCTATATAAATAAATTTTATTTTTTAAAATATATTCAGTATTTGGATTCAGGAGGTCCAATTTTTTTATATTTTCCTTTTTATGTTAAGAATTTATAAATATAAACCATGGTAAAATGCATCATCTCAATAAAGAGTAAATTAGGTAACTATGGTGAAAAATAATATTATATGAGCTAAAAAATAACCCTAAATTAAACATAATATATTTTTTGAGTCTATTTTTTTCCCCAATCTTCCAAAAATCTAATATATGACCAATTTTCAATATTTATATAATTTTTCCATTATATTATATTATGTACGGAAATTCCAAAAAATGTAATTATATGTGTTTTATTAACTCTGCATTTTTTACATTAGAATATATAGGGGATATTTTTTATTAAAAATATTATTTTAAAATATAAATGTTTTTTTATCATGTCAATATACTATAAATATTTATCAATGAAATTATTACCTAACTATGTAAGAAACTCTGCCACACTATTTATTCAAATAATAGAAAATTAAAATAAATGATATTTAAAATATTAATACTGATATAATTTGTTGAAATTGTTGTCTTCCAAAAATTGTATAGATGAATATTCCATATTAGGGTTTTTTTAAAGTATTATAAAATAATTTTTTATTTTACTTGATGTATTTATGATCAAATTAAATGAATAGATCAAAAATTTATATTAATTATATTTGATAATAAATAAAATATCCTTAGTAGAATTAAATTTCATAAAAATTTTATATTCATCCAAGTGAATGGTATATGGTTTAAAACATCAACCATGGTTCATTATGGGTTTTTATCCTTTTATTATAACATTATCGACCCTTAAATGATAAAAGACATTAATATTAATATAATTACTAAAAAGGGTAAGAGGGGGATAAAACTAAATGATAAGGGTGGAAACATAACCAAAACATCTAAAAAAACTATATGGATGAGATTATTTATAAAATTATTAATATTATATTCTAATTATATCAATTTGGACACATTTTTTTATGAAAATTAATTTATATTAATTTCATACGTCATGAAATCCCAATAATTCCCTTCCCCTAACTTATTAAAGGACACCCCTTCTCCCTTTTTGTTCCATCACATTAAGCCATAAAGCTAGAAAAACAAATACCTACCTAATTATATTAAAATATTTCATAAAAACATTCTATAGATTCTTTTATTCCCAAAATACCAACCCTAGTGTCCCTAGGATGAGATCCAATGGGTGTTTCTCTAAGATGAATTAATCTTCTTAACCAAGCTCTTTCTTTTCAACTTCTTATTTTACTACATTTATTTATTTATTAGAAATTTCAATATAGAAACACTAGTATGTTAAATAACATTAGATTTTATAATGTCTATGGGATGTTATTTATCCACCTCTATCTATATCAAATGGGGAACCAAACCATTTCTCATGTGTGTGGAAAACTACCACCTCACGAACCGGTGAATTTGTTTTCCATCATCACCTCAAATGGATAGTCATAATTGTGAACTAATGAATATATATGATATTTATTTATTTATTATGCTTCTTTAATTAGAATTTTATATCTACCTTCTTACCTTCAAATCCTTTGGAAAACTATAACGTCGCTCGTGCATACATGTGGACAACCACCTCCACCAAGCGATGTGGTCAATTTTTCATTTCAGCTTTACATAGATGGTAATAATGATATACTTAATGAATATATTTGATATATATGATATAATAAACATTATATAATTCTTAATTATTATTTAAATTTCTTTTATTCCATTTGTCGAAAAGTGAAAACAATGTTTATGTGCATATATGGCTTACCATCTCAATGAATGGTGTGATTCATTTTTTTTATCTCTGTATTTTATCAATGACTCTAAATATCTATATATTGAATATAAAGCTATTTATATCATGAATAGAATAATTTATATCATGGATATATAATAATAGTAAATGGAAAAAACTACTGAATCAAAACATACATGAACGACAAAGTAGATAGCACATGAAATAATGAAAATAATAAAATATTTTTTACAAATGGGCGATAAAATGAAATAAATGGATCATATATGATGTTAATGATATAAATATGGTTTTTCCTGTAATTATAATAAATATAAATATATTATACATGAGTTAAAAATTAATTATGAGATAATTCAAACTTGATATAATGGATTCTATCTAAATTTCATCTTCATTAAGACATATTTGTTATTAAGAACCAATTTTTTTATGTGATGTATATAATACAAAGTTATTATATTAAACATGAATATATATTTATTCGTGATTATTAATGGTTCAAATCATGTTATAATTTTTAAAAGGAATTATTAAAATAAAATTTTCTCATGTTTCTTATTTTTTATTGGGTATATTTTTCAACAATATCGATATTTTTATAAATTGTTTTACAAAAGTCATATTTATTTACTCAAATGATTTACCAAGGTTATTTTAGGTTATATTGAAATTTTAACAAGGATTGAAAGGAATGTTTCTAATGTTTTTTTAAAATGACATTTTTCCTTTCTTCACAAAAATAGTAAATGATTTTATCAAATGTATATGACATTAATATACATTCCGAACTCTAAAACCATTTTATGATATTTACATTATTCAAAAATATTTCACCGATTTTTAAAAGAAAAATCCCTATGACAACTTATTTTAAATGTTTAACTTGTATTTTATTCTATTATTTATAAGTCATTATTTACTACAGAATCTATTTTTCTAATGAATTTATCGTCATCTCTCGTCACATGATTGTATTTTTTGTCATTAACTTTATCTTGAAACATCCACTTTATTTTGATCATCATTATTTGGAGACTAAACATCTCATAAATTTTCACATTCATTATATCATTGATATTATTATTTTTTAAACCATATATCATTTCAATATATAATGTTTTATAATGAAATTTATTTGATTTTCCAAGGATGTATTGATATTTTTTCCTCATTACTCATTAAATATATATATATATAGATAAGGATTATTTTTCAGGAATAAAATTGACCATTTAATATATGTGAAATGCATTGGAATATAAGTGATGGATGGGGATTGACATAACAAAGACCCTTGATGCATCAGCCTGTATAATGAGAAAAAATAGTTGTTTAAATCAAATGGGTTCTTTGGTGTAATACTAGACATTGATTAAACTGTATTGGTTCATTGTCTCTAAGTTAATAGATATCATAATGTCTGATATCATGAAATCTAATATTTGTAATTTCCTTCTTAGATAAATCATTTATTATTATCCTTGATATTTCTATGTTTTTATTATGCATGGATGCACTCTATGCACCAGTTATTGATTAAATGGAATGTTCTTTAATTTATTTATATTCCCATATTAATTATGACTTGCTTACTCACTATAGATTCTACTATACATAACCCTTATTCAACATTTGATCTAAACATTTATTTTTTTCCTTTCCCCAAGACATGAAGAAGGATATTTTGAATAATATCCTAGATACAATATTGATCATTATGTTGTGTGTTTAAAATTTCCCATGTAATATAGTAATTGTGTATGTTTCTAGTTCTTTAACACAACTAAATTGATCGGACCTTCAGTATAAGGTACCTTATATGTTTTAAAATTGTAATAAATTAAACATTGGCTCTACGTCACTATATTTGGGGAATCTACATATATGGTGTAAATAATATTTTCCTTATTATCCTGATTCTATGGTATTTACATAGAAATTTACATGATGTAATTGGACACCCATATATATTCCATGGAATTATCTTGTAATGATTGTTAATGATTTCATTATATGAATCCATTTTAAAAGTATTTGAATCACCTTTTATTTCTATGGGTTCTCTACACTATAAAAAACAAACAATTTTCATTTAGAATTTTAATGAAACACAATTTATTTCCATGGGTTCTATATGATGTGATAAGAGAGTGATTTTCCTAATTGACACATATTTGTAGGTTTGGGGGATGGTTTTGGCAGAATTTATCCCTTCAATTATTTAGATAATGTTATATATCACATCATATATTGATTATGTACATCCTTATAATTTCAAATTAGTTATTCTCACAAGGTTATGTGTGAGTATAATTGTGGTTTAGCTATACTCACAAGGTTGGGTGTGGGTAAAATTGGGTTTTATCATTGATCACAAGAATTTGTGTGGATATAACAATGGTTTATCAATAATCAAATGGTTTTGTGTGGGTATAATTTTTTTTGGTTATTCTCACGAGTACTTGTGTGGGTGTAATTGTTATTTCACTCTACTCATAATGTCATTCAACTGTATAATTTCAATAATATTTTCTCACAATTTTATTCCTATATATAATTTTGGTATATATGTACTCATAAGTCTATACATGGACATAATTATGATTAATATATGATAAAAATGAAATATTTATTCTTATACAAATGAATTTTCTACACTCTTTTTTATATTATTATTACTATGGTATGCTCTCATGGTTCATGATTATTGAATAATGTTTCCTAAATCCTTTGATTCAGGACTTAGGTTATTCTAATTCTTAAAAAATAAAACATGATTTATGTTCTATTTTTTGTTGGGTTTTATTTTCTTATATACCTTAATTACAACCATTTTATAATTTTATATTCACTTTTGAACTTTGATTGTTAATGATTGTGTTTACCCTTACTGAGAATCTGAAAAAACCTCTTTCTTTTACTTCCACCCCCCATGTTATAAATATGAGTGTTACTTATGAGAAGATAGGAAGAAATCTAGTGTTGTTAGATTGTGGAGAAATTTTCACAAATTTGAAAATATTCATTTCTTATGTTTTTATTCTCAAAATTAATAAACAATATGTTTTGGGTATTGTAGAATGTTTGTTATATATATTTCCTACATTATAAGAATGATGTAAATTAATGTAATGTTTAACTTTGGTTCCAATTGGTTGTATCCGATAAGGTTTTATTTTTATAAGTATTTATTTAGTTATTTTTTGGGATAATGATTAATGGAAATTATTGAAACCCCTAGGCATAGGTCTATGTGTTAATTCTATGTATTGGATAAAATCCTAATATTTTTTTGAGGTATATATTGAATGGTTTTATTATTAATAAAGTTGAAATCTGGATATTATAGGTTGATGAAAGAACTGGATTATATGTTCTTAATGTTAATAACCAAAAATTACATGTTTCTTAATAACTTAGTCATCACCTGGTGCCGAAAATTGAGGTCTAACATCACACACGGTTTTAAATTCTAGGGGTATACGCTTTGGTCAATCACGTTATATTAAAAACTATTATGAATTATTTGTTTCCTAATTACATTATCGGATTAGAAAAACAATTATAAGAGAACCTAACTTAAAATAAAGTATATTCGACTGAAATAATCAATGTATGAAATTAAGGTTTTTGTAGAGTCAATAAATTTAGATTGATTTTCTATATTCATATGATCATTTACTCTTACTGTACAAATAGGGATTTTGGTTTTTAGGATTTGGTTCAAATAGGATCACAATAATCAAGTTAGAAAAGGTATGTATCTAAAAATAAATATCTTATTATATAATAACATAGAATAATTAAATTATATATAATCTTGGTATATGCATATTCTAATTGAAAATGTGAGTTTTATTGTCTTACCTAAGTTAGTGAGATTGATTTTTCAATAGAAATTAATTCTTTAAACTATTATGTATTTTTATTTGTGAGTGATATTTACCAATGATATTATTGTATATTTTAAATATTATATGGATTATGTGAAACAAATAAATATTTTTCTAGAGTAGTTTTTCTTTATTTCTTGTATACATATATTAAATTTAAGCAATAACATAAAAAATTGATTTTATGAGAAGTTTATATTTTTAGATAAAGATTGAAGAAAACATGATTTAATAATGGATAAAATTTAGGCTTAATATATTCATGATATTGAGGTAATAAAGGGTTTAGTTATATTGAGAAATTTTAATTAGATAGAATTTATAGACTTGGTATTGATTATTTATTAATTGAAAACTGATCCATGATTTTTTTGGTGAATTTTTTCTCATTTTTTGGATCATGATATGTACAGACTAGTTTGTGAATTTATTAATTTTTTAATGAATATAAGAGTTAATTTTTGAAGGAATGAATGAATTTTGAATGGTTTAATGTTTTATGGTTAAATTTTATTTTAGTAAAGGTATGTTATGGAAAATATATAATTTGGGTTTATATATTCTTGGGTATATGATTTAATGAATGATTAATGTTGTTTGGGGAAGGATAAATAACATCATACAGCCTAAGAATGTATGTTATATGTCATATTATATGTCATATTCCAAGTGATAAATATGTTAATTACTCCCTCCCCAAATTTCATCAATGATCAATAATTAAAATTTTGAGGATGCAAATTAATTAAGGTGTTATAATATAACAACCATAGATTTTTGACCATTTAAATTAATATTTTTCTCAATTTAATGTTTCATTTAAAACCAAAAACACACACAAATCCTAAATAAAATTAAATGAGATATATTAAAATTACATTAATAATACAATAAATAGTAGATAAAAGGATAATATTCTATTAAAATAATTAAATATTATTATTTTCTTTTATTAATATTTAAAAAAAATCTCTTTTAGAGAACCAAAAAAAATAAGTGGGTACTTTATTTTATCATATCAAATTAAATGAATCAAAGTAAAAAAACTGATATAATTTTTAATATTTTTATATTTAAAATTAAATAATAATATTTGATTTTCTGAAAATATATATGAATAATGATTAAAAATATTTGAAGACTTAAAATTTATGTTTTAAGAAAATCATTTTTTCTTGTATTTTCATTGAAAAAAATAATTTCTATATTAAACAATTTGAAATTGAAAAAAATAACTTCCTTTTTGGATAAAAAAATATCAATACAGGTTATGATTATAGTTTTAAATTTTCTAAAAATATTGATTTTTCATGAATAATGAAAAATATAATTTTGAAAACAATATAACATTTACAACATTATTATTATATAAATATGAAATATAAATTGATTAAACGTTATTATATGAATAATTATTTATTTTATAAGTTATTTAAATTTTTTAAAATGATGGATTAAATTTATAAATCCATAATTTCCATTTTAGAACATAAGTTATATTTTTCAAACAAAATTTTATTTAATAAATTATATATTTTTTATTTTAAATTTACTTTTATCAATTTTGGAAATTTAATAAAATAATTTTTTTAAAGTTTTAAATAATTAGGTCCAAATTATATAATAATTACCAATTGTTTTTAAGAATAAAGGATAAAGTGTGTTGGTAAAAACTATCCACCTCAATAAAAATAAAAGGTGCTAAAAAGGGACTAACCAAGAGGGAATTAACAAAAACTAGTGCGGGATTGTGTTCTTGATACCTTGATCTATACTATCACTTCCCCATTACATTATTTCCCAATTTTTGAGGTATTTCATTTTTAGTTACTTCGAATTATTAAAAACATTTTGGTGTTTACCAAAATTTCATCCCTTTTCAATCATAAAAGGGGAACTACTTTCCTCACTTCCCCACACATCACAACACAATTATTTGATCCCAAACCATAATGAAAACTATTCTAAAACTTTCTATCCATGTTTAGGAGGCTATAGTATTCTCATAACTCATCCCTCAAAGGATTAACCCCTTCACAATGATGATAATAGAAGTGGTGATATATAAATTTATAACCGCTCCATTTTCATTTATATTTCTTTATGTGCACCTATTAATTCTAAAATTAAATTAAAAAATACTTAAATTATATAATAAATATTATTATTATTGTTTTATGTTATTAAAATTTTGTTAAAAGTATTAACCACCATTCCTTTTTTTCTTTAATAAAAATAAAAATCATAAATCATGCGTACGTGTGGATTATCGCCTCCGTGATATAAAAATTGTTTATTCCTTAACTACCTAAAATGTATAGTTTAAAAGGGAATATAATTTATAAAAATTATATATATGTCTTATTTAATATTCTTAAATTATAATCCATATCTCTCCTTTCTCTTGTTATATGAAAACAAAAACATCATCCAAGTGTATGTACGGCTTACCGCCTCCATTAAACGATGCATTTCCTTATTCATTGATCTCTTTCATGGATTTTTATAAGAATGGTTTTAAATTATATATATCATTTTAATTATATAAATTAGTTTTTCGTAGTTAAAATTTTAAAATATATTATTTATAGGAATTATAGACAATTTGTTTTAAAATGAACTGTAATAAACAAGTGAATTATAAAGGAAGAGAACTTATTCATGTTATTTTTTTTAATATAAATAAATTATTCACATACATTTTTATAATTATGATATATCACACTAGTGAAAACTAAAATATACCATTATGTTACTTATGTTAAGAATGTATAAATAAATTACCTCATAATAACCCCTTAATAATGGTATGATCATGTTCGGGTCGTTTTGACTACATACATGAAAAATTGTTTAAAATTATGTCAAGGATGACTATGAAGACATATTTTTTGGTAAAATATGATATAAATATTTAAATGATGTTTTGATTTGTTTTTTAATGGTTATATCAATAATTAACTCAATAATTATGAAATCACATTTTTTTGGTTAATACAATCATTGAATAGTGTTAATTAATGATTTTATCCTCCTAGATAAAGATGGAAACACTAATAAAAAAATAATTTTCATAAATATTTATATGTAATCCATCATAGTAACATTAATGATACTTTAATGGTAAATTATTGAATAATACTGAATACTAATAATGCTCTTCTGAAACTTATACAAATGATCCCAAAAATAAACACCCAATGTGGGAAAATATGTGAAAACTAATATACATGTGAATAATTATTATAAATGAAATTTAAAAATATTTTTAGGTAAAAATATTGTTATTAAATAAGTTATTAAGATATTAATTTTTTTATATAGGATCATAGTGTGCATTCGACTGTGTGGGGAACAAGTTAAGGGTTTCTTGTCTAAAATTTTCACCCATTTATTCATAGTCCTTATTATGCTCTATGTTTTCATTAGACCTTTATACCTACTAAATAATAAAATTAATTTACCATATTATTGGTACTTTAATGATCCAAATCATGTTACTTGCTAAATATATTTTTATTTAAAATATTCCAATTTTGACAAGTTTTTTTTGATTAAAAATGTACAAAATTCATAAAATCTTGTAGACAATTATTTTGCAGGTCAACATTTTTTCAAGATAATACATATGGAGAATTTTTTTCATTATAAAAAATTTAATAATTTTTTTTATTGTTCTTGTTTTTTGAGATTTCACTAGAAAATTTAATTTCCCCTTGACAAAACTTTTACTAGAATGTTTTGTTGTAAGTGAAGCAGATCTTCTCTCTTCTTTTCAGTTGTATACCACTATTTTTTCATATCTATATTCATTTGATGACTTTTAAAGTATCCTTATATATTCAAATATATTGATTTTGGTCAATTTATACTACATGAAATACAATAATAAAAATTAGGTCAATTTTTAATATTTTATTTACGGTTCATTTTCATAAAAATTTGAAAAGCTGGTCTTTAAACATGTATATTTGAGCACATCGTTACAAAACCTTCTTCATTTTATATGAATAAGTATCTCTTTTTTTCATGGATTCTGTAATAAATTATTTTTCTTATAGATTGGTAAAATGTATTTTTTAATGATATTAATAGATCCAGGTTACTTCTAATTTCCAAATTGATTTTACCAAAACACTTCAAAAGTCTTCTTTATATAAGTCATTTTCCTTTGAAATATCATACGATTGATCAAGGATATTATTCATATGTAACTATCAAAATAATTGATATTTATGGGTTATATAATTTCATTCTATTTTGTATAAATGATCCATCACTACATTTTTTCCCTAACTATATTCAGTATATAATAATAATTTTTATTCTAATAAATTTCATCTATAGATACCAATTTTTTAATTTATTTAACTGAGTGGTGTTTATCTAGATTTCATACACTGATTGGCTAGAAAAATTATTTCCTTAACCATATACCCTTTATATATAGTTTAAATTCTATATTCTTTATTATCTTGACTAGATGGTATTTACCTAGAACATTAAATGATTCCATTAGAAAACCATTTATTTTCATAAGGACTATCTTGTTTTTATTATTTTTGACTTATTCTATTTTTAAAAAGTATTTGAGACAAATTTTATTTCAATAAGATCTATATGTGATAAAATTGAATGATTTTCATTTCAATTATTCATGAAACCCACTTTATTTTCATTATTTCCTTATGAAGTGATAAGTTAATGATTAGTCTAGTGGAAAATGTATTTATGAAAAAATGATGGGTGGGGTTCCATATCACCCTTTAGTAAATTGGATTAGGTTTTATATCTCTTGAGATAATGTTTCTTGCACTGAAATAGTTTTGGTTTAGCTATGCTTCAATGGTGGTGTGTGGGTATAATTGTTCTTAACTTATCCCCACCAGGGTTTGAGTTGGTATAACTGTGATTCAATTATGTTCATAAGGATGTTCATGAGTATAATTTCAATATCTATGGTCAGAAGGTAGTATGTGGGTATAATTATGGATTAGATATACAAAAAAGGATGTATGTTGGTATAATTTTGGTTTATCTATCCACACAAGTTTATGGGGGTCTATAATTATAGTCAAGATATGCTAATAAGGTTTTTCATGAATATAAAAACTATTATTTTATTCTAAAAATTATTTTTATGGGAATAAATTTCATTAATGTATGTAAAAAACGAGTCATCCATTAATTTATAAGCTTATTCCACACCCTTATAGATATTTTTGTGCTTTTGTTATTATCTCATGGATTATATTTATTAAACAATGTTCGCATACTATTTTAATTAATTCCTTATATTATTCCAAGAATTATGTAAGGATGTAGGATTTATGTTTATTTCTTTTTTGGGTATGATTTTCTATGTGTATTAATCATACATATATTCTCATCATATGCCCACATATGAATTTTGATTATTTTCTATTTTATTTACCCTTATTAAACATCTATGATCACCCCATTGTTATCACTTAATCCTATATATTATAAATATGGGTGTTTCTTATGAGAAGACTATAAGGGGGATACTATGTTTTGATTCTGGATAAAATATAACAAGTTTTATAAAATATGTTTCCCATGTAACTGGTCCTCAAAGACATTTAAACTTTTGTTCTTGGGAATGTCTGATTTTTTGTGAGGTGTAATGTTAACATTTATTGAAATAATGAAAATAAAAATCTCTTTATCTTGGGTCTCTATATTAATGATGAATTATGTTTTATAAAATAAAAGCTTATTCTTTTTACTTGAGTTTACGGTCAAGTTAGTAGCCATGATTCCCCTCGAACTAATGATGAACCATATCACATGATACTAGAATGATCGAGTGAACTCATTGGAAACCTTGGTTATATCTTTCACAGAGCTGAATCATAACAACATGGTCATCCATGTAGTTTTTCATAATGTGATCAACCAAATCAACCTTGATGAGGAAGATTGATAGATGAATCTACTTATTTCAAGATCTTTCCTATTAGGGATCTAGTATACCCCCATGACTGTATAATTCCATAAGTAGAAGACTCATTTTATCAATTTACTCAAACATATAACTCTTCCATATGACATATCAATGTGTGAATTGTTCCATTAGGGTTCAATAATTTTTTTCCTATATGATGGGACTAACATATAGTATTTCCACTAAAAAGAGAGCTTTTATGGAATCCCTCTCTATTATATCAAATGAAATAAAATACCTTGGGTTCTTCAATCAATCAATGTTGAGCCATGTGAGGTTCATTATTCTATATTTATCTATCATATCAAATCCAAATATCAGGTTGCATATTCCCACCATGATTCAAGAATGTATTGAATTTACAAAGTAGTTTCATGCATTCCATATTAATTCCAACATCATAAATCTACCCTGGTAGATTATCTATACCACTAAGTACTCTTATCATTTTAATATACATGGACTATATGTCATGGATCCCTACCAACTAGTTAAAACTTTGATGTTTTGGTTTATCCTTACTACCGACAAATTATTTCTGATGTGGTTTATGGTTGTTCCCATCAAGGATTCCAAGACATGATCAATGACTGAATTCATGAAATGACACATCATCCAATATTTTGGTATCTCTAAAACTATTATTAGATAAAAACATTAAAATATCCTATCATTAAAACTAAAGATTCTATATTCCATGTTCAATATCTAATCCAACCATAATTCCTACTATCATGTGTGAGAATTTGGAATGATCCAAAAATTTTACATGATCCTCAATAAAAATTTGTAAAAGATAATGACCCAAAAAAAAATTATTATCCTAAATGTATATCAAATCCCCTTGGTAATTTTTAGATTATGACTCTAACATGACTTGATCACTTTCTTAAGACCACGCATGAAGGGGAAGAATTCATTTGGGATAAGTTTTTTTCCCATTAAAACTATTATCCATTTTTATACTTATGTTACTTATTTAGTGAATGGTTTTATTTTATTATTGGCCTATAGTTATCATGAAAGAACATAAAATAGTAAACCATAATGAAAACTAGTATTTTATTGAGTTTTACCTCTAGTCCAGATGACTACTCCTTGGTGTATGCTAGTTATTATCCCACCTGTAAAAATAATTCCTCTTAATATCAAAAAGTTCAATGGAATTGGAATAACATTGAACTTATTCTCCAAGAACAAACATAACACATTGTAAGCTTAAACGTTGATGAACATGATGCAGGATGTCATCCTACCCATTATAAAGTCATCAATAATGTAGATGATTTATTATTTGTTAGACATTTTTTTCCTAAAATTAACATCCCCTAATGTTAGTAAACAAATGGAAACTTTGAATTTTGAAATCATTTGTTTTTATGATAAATGTAACAATAAAGTTTGATACCTCTCCTATATTTTCTTAATTCTTATTAATTTCAATATACGATGGACTGGTAGTCTCCAAATTCTTTCTAACCCTAATGATAATCATGTGAATATTAATTTGGTTATAATTTCTTCTAATACTTTTTTAACTTCTAAAAACAATACGAGATATCAAATTTGAGGGTCATTTTTACATTGATACTTCAAGATTGTGTTTCAAAAAAATATTATCAATTATACCACATTTATTATACTTATTATTTTATGCACTACTTTAGTTACACTTAATATCTTAGTGAAATATTACTTTAGATTTACTTTTTAATAGCACAAGTAGTCATTTGGGTGTCTATGTTAATATGCATGCAAGTTATCAATCTAAATCAATGTGGCACTATATCCCTCATACAAAACATATTATGTTCTTTTTTTAAAACTATTACTGAAATAAGTATATATGTACACCTAATCCCTTGGAATAATCATTATAATGTGATATATTCTTCCATGGGGGATCTCAGTATTCTTCTTCTTCATGCTATATAAGAATAAAACAACCTTTTAGAAATAAGATATGCTCACCATAATGTTGATATAATACTTTCTATTTGATAGTTTAAATAAACTAAGACAATATTATTCTATTCATTACATAAGTCATGATTTTTCATTGAATTGGAATGAGTGCATGGTATTGATCTACACTAAGTGACCTTGTCCTTGTGAAACCCTGCTTTTTGAGACAAGGAATCTCGTAAAACTTCACCATGCTATATTTTTTCTTAGAACCTCTTCATGAAATAGTGAGTTCCATGGATTATATATTTACACACTTGAAAGTAAGAACTTTATAAAATCATAGTAGGGGATCTTAGATCAAATACCTTAGTATTTATAGACATGGTTGACCATTGGAAGATCTGACATTCATTTCACTTCCAAACACTAATTAAAATTTAATGTATGAAAATAGTGGTGTGTAATGAAATATTTTAATATCACCAAAAAAAATTATATTTATAACTTTTAGAATAAAGGTAACCTTATTTTTCATTAGCATCAGGTGATTCCAAAAAAAATAATGTTCACATAGCTAGATTATTCTTTTGTACATTTGGTCATATGTACATAAGAGAATATCACATTAATCTTCTCATGATAGCTTGGTTCTTCCTCGTGAATTTTATATTCTCTAAAAAGAAATATAAATAAAAGACGGAGATCTCAATAATGATGCAATTTTACCAAAAATGTATTAATTCTCATGGTTTGATCATTGGAAATGGTCATAATAACGTTCATCAAAATATGGAGGCATTATTGAACATTGGATATGA
The DNA here is from genome assembly GCA_963277665.1 of Viscum album. Classification (NCBI taxonomy): domain Eukaryota; kingdom Viridiplantae; phylum Streptophyta; class Magnoliopsida; order Santalales; family Viscaceae; genus Viscum; species Viscum album. The sequence goes on along the minus strand of OY728143.1, from coordinate 1,701,029,534 downwards.
ATAGATAAGAAACCCTTCAACAGGATTTAGAAGACAATGTGAAGAGAATCTTGAATGATGGTGATTTTTTTGATCACGTGGTACATATTTATCTTTATTTTTATGAAAATGGAGAATCGTGTGGAATAGTTCTATATTTGGAATTTTGTGGTGTTAGTTTGATCATGAGAATATAAACTGTTTTGGTTAACCAATATCTCAAGACAACACTAAGGTCATCACCTAAAACACCTTCACACACACACACCCATCACCAGGCCTCCCCACTCTTTATGTCAACCCAATAACCCTATGAGGTCTATATAATGAATTACATAATATATCCATGTAAGTGTTATTCATTTCCTCTTGTGTACCCATGCAGGTGTTCTCCTCTACCACCATTATTTCTTTCATATATGGATATCCCACATGGTTTATCCTACCATAATATGTGTAGGATTGAGCTATCATACATATACTTCTTATTTAAAGTCATTTTTTATTTAAGTAACATTCATATTTTTAGGAAAAACATTATATGAACAAGAATTTAACTCCTTCAAAATATTCACCATAAAAGAATATAAATATATTTTTCATGTGTTTTCCTTCAAATTTTACAAATTATTCTTAAAATATGTGCATTGAAATCATAATATTTTCAATATATATTCATCCAAATATATATATAATTCTTCAAATAAAATCAGTGGTTGGAACTCTATTCATCTTAATTGGTGTAGATAATGTGCACTCAAATAGTGTCATATTTTATTCAACTTTATGAATAGTTAAACAATCATCACACTTTAAATTGTCTTCATCCAAAATATAATATGTGACCTGTGATATTTAGGAGATGGAAATCATCTTCAACAACATGATTGGGATCTCTGTTATTCATACAGTCTATTATTATTCCTCATTATATATTGGCATTATTTTATTAATCACTTACTATCTCATTTGAAATAAAATAAAACACAAAAAAAAAAAAGAAGGATCATCATGACTTCCACCCAGGAAACTCCATACTCTCTACTATATAGAATGGAGTTAATACATCATATTGAGTTTTAGGAGACATCACATTAGATAGATTTCTATGATTAGTTGATACCTAAAAAGAAGTCTCATATCTTTACAAACAAGATGGATGACATCAATGAGAACATGCTTTAGGAAAGTCACATCCATCATGTTCATCGAAACTATATGACCATAGAATTTACTAGTAAAGTTATACTTCACCCCTTCCTCAAATGTGACATGGTCATAGCTTTTAAGACACTAATAATACACAAAAAAAACAAAATCTAGAAACCAAGAGGGAATTCCCCTTGTCATTCTCTTGGTCTAATACAATGGTGAATACCCATTAATCAAAAAATATGAGGATTCCATCATACCTCTCGGAAAAAAAATGATTGTCTATAAATAATTTTCATAACCTTCACTTATTTTCTCCAAAGTCCATTTTATTAGACCCTAAACTACATAGAATCTTAGTCCATGTTCCATGACCTCGGCCTAAATGACTCCCCAATCTATTTTGGATTACTTCAGACTATTTGAAATATGTTATTACCTATTACATCAATCTATGTGGTCAATATCCTCAAAACATGATTCCAAATTCTACCAATTTTGATCCTGATTTCAGAATTTTAATATATAAATCTAACTTAATTTTGTACAATTTTTAAACAACATAACCATATTATTTTCCATGCACAAGAGGGAGGACCCCCTAAATGGTTCTAGTATCCCACTACATTGTTCCTCATTATTATGGAAAGATTGATTCACATCTTATTAAATGTATAGGGACATGGATATATCATATCGGCCACAACCACCATAGGATTCTCATTACTATCTCTTTATGTTAGAGATCAGAGCTCATGAATCTCATTTTTTTTCCTCTTCCCACATTCATATGGTGCTCCTCTTAAGAGGGAGGTTTAACCCATAGTTGTACTAATATTCTATATACTTTACTCTAATTATGATGGATTAACTCAAATAATGTTGGACTCTACCTAAATATTCCCTCATCAATTCACCTTCACACTATAGGTCCTTATTAATTTGTATCCTCATTATATTACATGGTAAAACATCCTCTCATATTATTACAACATTGTTCTCTCAAGGCCCACCTCATGTCTTGGTCACCAAATTATAACACCCCGACCCTAGTTACCCAGAGTCGGTGCATTATTACATAACATTGGCATGATCATAAGGAAATGATGTCCCGAAAGACCGATCTGTTTAGTATTATTGGAAACCAGATTCATAGAAAAGTTCAACTTTACAACATGAAAAGAAATTAAATAGTATTTTCTTCCATTAGAAACATCTAATCCTCCTATATTATTCCAGAACGTCACTCATAACTATATTCTTCATATCATGGAAAAATGAAACATAATAAATGGGTGCGCTCAAACACTCAGTAAGGGTAAGCAATACAGTGGAAGATAACATAAATATTAATCATGATGAAAAAGTGAAAACACATGCATTTACCAATAGTAAACATGAACAATTTTATGGAAGGAATATGAGCTAAGTAAATAATAACATAATAAAACACAATCATGGGACTTATACTAATCGAATTACCACATGAACCATCAATATTATTTTCAAAATGAGGGAATGTATAATGTCGGACATTCAGAAGAATTTTGTCAAGGCCTCACCAAGACATCTAAAAATGATTAAGGCCTAAGATAAACCATATATCAAATTGGGAAAGGCCTCATCCAATTCCATGTCTAGTTGTCTCATAAGACCTACTGATGCATAGAGGAGCAATATCAGGCTCCACCCATCACATACTAAGTCCAATACATTCCTCATATGAAAAGTTTGAAATATAACATAAACATTCTTATTAAAACTAGAATACGAGATATAAAAACTTTAACCATAAACCATGAATGGTATAAAAATAACACATCAATAGTCAAAAATATCACAAATCCTTCAATACAATATGAATGATTTGTATCATAAATAATCGACTTCAGACAATTATAAAATCTATCAAAGGATGTTGAAGAAGATGAAATCAAAACTATTTAAGAGAAATATCTCTTTCTTTTTTTGAAATAATTTGAAGTTATATATTTATAAAAGAAACCATTTATTTTTAAAATATTATTTTAATCTTGTAAGGTAAGATTTGACGATGTTATAATGGCATAGAATAACCGCACCCGCCGTATAAGTTAAAAAAACATTCTTACCTTAATTTTGTCGAAAAGGTCATAAAGTATCTTGTTTGAAAAATGAATGAAAGATTCCTTTCAAACATATAATGTCAAATAAGGGTATAAATGACTTTAACCCATTGTCTAGTAAATAGTAAAAAAAAAATTGAAAAAAATTTGAAAGAAAACATGGATGTGGATGATAAAGATGTCCCAGTAGATACTTACATAAAAACAACCTCAGATAATAAAGAGTTTGTGAAATTAACCCTTACATTTACTTTTCCTTGGTCGAGGGTAGGTTAACCTCCTGTATAATGGTGAAATAATTATTATCAAATTATTCAATAACTATATACATTAATATGATATCATATATTATCTTCAAATATTGCTTTTTTAATAATATTTTAGTATTATCGTTGTTTCGGGTGTTAACTGATTCGTTTTCCTTTTTATTCTTTATTACATAAGTAATGTTTTTTATGGATAGGATGTATTTTATTCATATTCAGAATAATATTAAGTCTTTAAACCATTTTTTTAATCATCAAATTAACATAATTCTTGAATGGATACTATGGGTAATGAATCTCATCGTGTTCATGGATATTGTAATCCGTGCGTACGCATGAGAGACAATATCATTCTTTTGATATTAAATCATATATAATTGGATGGTATATAATATATAAAGAATCATTATAATGTTATATTTATTATTTACATCAACTATACATCATTATTATACCTATCCAAAGAATAATGTATTGAATAACAACTACACCACGACGTGGAGACGGTAAGCCGTACGTACGCACGTATGGTGACATGTCATTCAAAGGACGGATATAATAATAAATATGGTTGTACCATATTTATAATAACATCACATTATATAAATGATACTAGATTTATTATTTTATAATGAAAATGACAAGGAAATAAGAAGTGGATGAAGAAAATACGTGAAAGAGGTGATGAAATATTTACCTCTTCTTCAGGTTCTTCCTTTTGATTTGATCAAAAGAGATCCATAGGTTGGATTTATAATGCATTTAAGGCCTCTAAGATGAATTTAGGATAGTGGAGAAGATATTTGGGCAGGGTTTGGCTGATACAAATGGATTTGAAGGTGTTAATTTGAGAGAAGGGGAAGTTCTCTTTTATAAGAGGGGTGAGGGGAACCTTAGGAAAAGATTGATATATTATTTTATAATAAAATAAGATTCGGTTTCTAATGGCTAAAAAATGGATTATTTAAAGACTAAGGTGGGTATGGGTCGAAAAACACTCAACCAATAAGTTTTAGATAGGTTTGGGTCACTATATTAACCTTATCTTCTACATTTAACTCTTAGTTAAATACTTTGACATTTACCAGGTCTCTTTTTATTTTTATATTATATGGTTAATAAACGTACAATATACTTCCAAGAGAACCCCAACTGGTTCATTAATAACATATATAATAGTATTTAATCCCTTTTCCAGAAACTTATCTTTTTACGAATAGAATACCAATTAATAATATAATATTTGTTTTAAATACTCTTTTATGCCAATTTTGACACTATTTGGTATTTTGTTTTTTCTAAATCCATATCAGAATTATTACTTTAAAAACAATTCATTTAATAAACTATAACATGTCATATTACCCTATAAAATTATTATAATCCATAAAAATCCTCAAATTACATTTATTTGGGTATTATTAATATCAATTATTTAAATATTTAATTAATAATGTAATTATTGAATCATCATTGTGTCATAAATAAATTTAATTACATAATGTATAAAAATTATAAATAAAATACAATTATGTTGGAAATTGTTTTATATTTCTAATGAATATTTATAGTTGAAGAGATAACATATACAAACCTTTGTAAAAATTGGTGTACTAAAAGATATATGCTTATGTCATTTTTGTATTTACTTTAACTTAATTAATATAAAGTGTCATTATCACTTACAAGTGGATCCATGGGGTCCGAAAATTGACCCAAGGATGTACATGGTCGAACATGTCTCATCCAATAGGTTTAGGACATGTGTTAGGGTAATTTAATATTATTATAATATTATTTGTTTACCCTTATTTACTGGATTTACCTTTTAACCATGGTAAATAAAATATTTACCGAAGTAAATATTCAAAATGTATAAATAAAAAAGTTAACTATTTACACAATTTAGACCTCATAATTATAAATATGGAATCAATTTTTCTAAATTAAAAATGCATAAGTGGTAGAATTTAAATTAAAATTAATTCCCGTTGTCAAAACAAAAAACCGTGTTTTTAGAAAATAAGAACTATCAAAAGATTGACACTTTCTTATGTCCAGTTTAAATGTGAAATTACGTCCAATGACCAAAATTGGATTAAATGGTAAAAATATAATCAAATTATACTTATAAACCACTAAATAGTATAATTTAGCACTTTAAATTTTTTTATTAAATTTTTTTTTAAATTAAAATTTAGTATTTTTCCCTATTCATCAAAAATTGAATTTTTTTAGAAAATTACAAAAAAAATAACCCTATGCTAATTTTGATATTACAAACCCAAAAATGAAGTCCATTTTGAAAGATAAAATTGATAACATTTTAAAAAGTGGTTATTACTATTCATAATGGCTAGTTTGATTGGTCGCGATGTGTTAGAATCTCAAAGTTGTGTACAACACAAGCTATTGCATTATTAAAAGGGAAACATACCATGGAAGCATGGTGTGTTACATTATCCCATCCTTAAAATACTTAAATCCTCTAAATTTATAAAATATTACTTCATATAAATATTCGGGTGGTTCTTCATCATAAGTTCCTCAGGTTCCCATGCTGCTTATTCCATTTTATTGTTTCTCCATAGAACTTTTACTAGAAGAGTCGTCCGGTTTCTCAATACTTGTTCTCTTGTATCAAGAATCACGATTGGCTCTTCACAATAAGACATATCGGGTTCCAGTTCTAATTCCTCATTAGTGAATACATGCGTTAGGTTAGGCATGTATTTTCTCAACAGTGATACTTGGAACACATCATGAACTTTGGAGAGACTTGGCGGCATTGCCAAACGGTAAGCAATAGCTCCATTTTGTTTTAGAATTTCGAAAGGTCCGATGTACTTGGGACTCAATTTACCCTTCTTAGTGAACCGTATAATTCCTTTACCTAGATATACCTTCAAGAAAACATGATCTCCTACCTAAAATTCTAAATCCTTCCTTTGGTTATCAGCATAGCTCTTCTACCTACTTTGAGATGCTTTGATGTGGGTTTGGAAAACCTTCACCTTCTCCATTGTTTCCTCTACAAGTTCTAGACCTACGAGTTTTCTTTCACCAACATCATCCCAACAGGTTGGTGTGAGACATCTCTTTCTGTATAACACTTCATATGGTGTCATCTGAATATTTGAATGGAAATTATTTTTATAGAAAAATTATACCAGAGGTAAATACTGATCCAACATACCATGAAAGTCAAGAGATCAAGATCTAAACATTTATTCTAAGGTTTTAATAGTCATTTCTAATTTTCCATCAGTTTGAGGGTGGTATGCAGTGCTCAAACTAAGTTTAGTATCTATGGATTTCTGAAGACTTTTCTAAAATCTTGATGTAAAACAGGGATCACGATCAGAAACATTTGATTGTGGTACTCCATGAACTCTTAAAACTTCATTAATATACATTCATTCAAAACATTCAAGTGGTAAATCTTTTCTTATAGAAATAAAATGTGTTGACTTGGTAAGTAGATCAATAATGACCCATATTTAATTGTTCCTTCTAGGAGTGTTTGGTAGTCCCATAACAAAGTCCATCGTAATATTATCCCATTTTAACTGAGGTATGGGAAGAGGTTTCATGACTTCTCTAGGTTGTTTCCTTCTAGTTTTCACTTGTTGACAAACCATCCATCTTGACACAAAATCAGTAATCACCCTCTTCATGTTGTCCCACCAAAAATGTTCCTTCAAATCACTATACTTCTTGGTGATCCTAGGGTATAGAGAAATTGGAGCTATGAGCATCATCTCATAATTTCCTTTTCAGATCAAGTATATTGGGAACACAATTTCCTCTCCCAAATTTCAATATCCCATATTCATATACTAATTTGATCAATCTCCCATCATTCACAGATTTAATCTTCTTTTGATATTCCTCATCATCAGCATGAGAACTATTTATCTTTTCTAGTAAATATGGTTTGACAACCACTTGAAAAGGCATTGATGTTTCACTTTCCATGGTTATTCCCATATCCATATTTACTATATCCAAGAAAATAGGATCCCTTTCAACTCTCACCTTGTTAAAAACTCCATGGTCCTTTCTGATCAAAGCATATGCACCTTATTTTCCTTCCTCGGGTGGTAGTTTATCGTGCAATAATAATCCATCAATAGATCAAGCCATTTCTTTTACCTCATGTTTAGTTCCTTCTGAGAGAAAATATACTTCAAAATCTTGGGAATAGTATAAATATCACATTTTTCACCATAGATATAGTGTCTACAAATATTCAAATCAATTATTATAGCTATTAACTCAAGATCGTGAGTAGGATATCTTTGATCATGAATTTCTATCTGTCATGATGCATAGGAAATAACTCTCTCATTATTCATAAGGACACAACCAAGTCCTTTCTTTAAGGTATCACTATAAATAACAAACCCATCATTCCCTGATGGTGGAGTCAAGATAGAAGCATTGACTAATCTTCTCTTCAGTTCTTTAAAACATTCTTCACACAATTTTTTCTAGAAAAATTTCACCGCTTTACGTGTGAGCTTCGTTAATGGGTTATCCAATCGGGGAAAATTCTCGACGAAACACCGATAATAACATGCTAATCCAATAAAACTAAATACCTCAGTTATACTTGTTCATGATGGCCTTTCTTGGATTGCTAGTGTCTTAGAAGGTTCAATAGAGATTCGATCCTTAGAGACAATATGACCAAGAAAATAAATCTCCTAAAGCCAAAATTCACACTTTATAAACATTACGTATAATTCATTTCTTCTAAAGGTTTTCAGAATACTACACAAGTGATTTTCATGATCTTAATAGATTTTGGAGTATACGAGGATATCATCAATAAATACTACTAAAAATCATCAAGATATTCCTTGAAAAAAAATTTCATTAGATCCATGAAAACATAGGGTGCATTAGTCAGCCCAAAAGGCATTATTGTAAACTCTTAATGCACGTACCTGGTTCAAAATACTATTTTCGGAAGGTCTTCCTTCTTCACACACAACTGATTATATCCAAATCGAAGGTCAATCTTTGAAAAATATTGAGCTCCATGAAGTTGGTCGAATAAATCATCAATGTAAGGTAGGGGATACTGGTTCTTCATTGGTATAGCATTGATCTCCCTGTAGTCAATACACAACCTCATATATCCATCTTTCTTTTTAAAAAAAATAACAGGGGCTCCCCATGTAGAAACACTAGGGAAAATAAATCCATTATTACTAAATTCCTATAGTTGTTTCTTTAGTTCCACTAATTCCATAGTGGCCATTCTATAAGGGGTCTTCAATATGGGCCTTGAACCAGGAATTAAATCAACGCAAAACCCAATTTCTTATTCTGGAGGATTTCCAGGTAAATCCTCTAGAAAAACATCAACATATTCTTGAAAAATAGGTACATACTCTATTTGAACATTATTTTCCTCACCCATAGTTAGTTCATTCTCTTCCTCTACAATAATTGAATTTAGTTGAGCTACTGGGGGTGGATCTAGATAATAATGAGGTGGTGATGTTTCTACTCTAAAGAAAAGGTGTTCTTTATAATCATCATCAAAAAACATAACCTCCTTTTTCTTACAATAAATTTTTACATCATGGTCTAAAATCCAATCCATACCAAGGTTTTTATCAAATTCAATCAGTGTTATGACGATGAGATCAGCAGATAAGGAACATTTATATTCCCTAATGGTAAACGATTCACAAAAATTTGTAGCAATGATACTTCCCTTAGGAGTTTTGACTAACAACTCCCTTGTTAAATCAAATTAAAAATATCTAATTTTCATAGAAAATTGGGTAGAAATAAAACAATGTGATGATCTATAATCAAATAAAGAATTGGATAAACTTGAGGAAACCATTAAATTACCAGCCACCACATCTTTTAGAGCTTCAACCTCAGCAGTACTGATCGCATAATATTGGCACTAATCCCTTGGCCTTTTCTGAGGTAAGTTTCCCTAACGCTTAGGAAATTAATTTTCATAATGTTCCATCTCCCTATAATTGTACCATTGAACATTTGTAGCATCTTTCTATCCCTGACAATCACCAGCATGATGGACTTTCTATCCACATTTGTAGCATACTCCTTTTCCTTTTAGACAGGCACCAGGGTGCTTCCTTCCACAATTATCATAGGGTGGATATTCAATTCTTTTCTTCTTCCATGTTTCCTTATTTCCATTCCTAGAGTGTTCAGTAGATCTCTTCTTCGCTTGCTTTTCTTTAAAGTCATAAGACTTACAGAATTACTTTTTGTCTTGATAGCACATGAGACAATATCTTCTTACGATGAGAAGGACTATGATACTAATGATCGATGGAGAAATGGTTTTAACCCAACAAAGAAATGGTCAATATTACTTCTTCGGTTATGTATATAATTTTTAGCATGCCTTGATAACCTAGTAATGTTATGTTCATACTTTGCAACATTCTTATCCTCTGTTTGCCTCAGACTCGGAAATTGTCTTTCTATATCCGCTCGATGGTCTTGAGGAAAGTATTTTTCTATGAAAAGTTCTTTAAACTCCCTCCATTCCACACTGGACACTTCTTTATCTTCTTTTGTGTTTTTAATCAATGACCACCATTGATCAGCATCTCCAGTTAGGCGATAAGCTACCATGACAACTTTTTCCCTTTCGCTACTCTCCAAAGCATGAAATATTTTCTCTATGGAATTTTTTTATTTCTCATCCAATAATGGATTTTTAATCCCATTTAATTTTGGTGGTTTTTTTCTCATGAAGAGGTCTAACATTAATCCTCCGCGTTGTGGGTTAGGGTGCTTCATACGGGTAAGGTTATTATTCATAACCTGTGTGAGTTATCCAAGTATGGTGATAACCTCATCACAACCAGTTGCATCACCAGCTCTGCTATAATTATATTGAGTAAGAGGGAAATCCCTAGATGGATTACATGCATGGATATGGTTTCTATTCGTTCCAATTGGCACTATTTCTAAACAATGGCATAAACTAGATTAGTTTATGAATCGAAATACATAATACCAAACTTGTAAAACACTTAACATAAACAGAACAATTTATGGATATAATACATAATCATAAAAATGTTTTCTTTGAGGGAGTATATACTTATAAACCCTTTATAATGGTTTATAATGAAAATGATAATTATCATAATCATATCCCTCGGGAGTGTCGTAACCAAGAGCGTAGCAAGGCCCGTTGTCGTGCCCCAGTTCCCGTTCGAGTCTAGCTCAAAGCGGTGTTTTTAGGTTTTTCCCCTAGGTACATATGTGCCAAAGCTGCTACTACCAGATCGTATCTAGATAGGGATGTATTTCTTAGAAAACTCAAAAAAATCTCTATAGTAACAAATTTCTAGGATGTTCTTCAATAAAAATCCTTAAAGTCTATCTTAGGGTTATGTGCTCTAATCAGAGTTTATCAAAATCTAGTTTCCAATGTTTTTACTAAACTTACTCTAATACCAACTATAAAAACCCAACCCTAGTTACTCAGAGTCGGTGAATTATTACATAACATTGGCATGATCACAAGGAAATCATATCCAGAAAGACCGATCGGCTTAATATTATTTGAAGCAAGATTCATACATAAGTTCAACTTTACAACTTGAAATGAAATACAACACTAATTTATTCCATTAGAAACATCCAAGACTCCTAGATTATGCCTGAAATTCACTCATAATTAACTTCTCCATATCCTAGGAAAATGAAACATAAGAAGGGGGTGAGCTCAAATGCTCAGTAAGGGTAAGAAATACAGCGGAATATAACATAAATATTAAGCAAGGTGAATAATTGAAAACACATGCCTTTACAAATAATGAACATTAACACTTTTATGGATGGAATATGAGCTGAGTAAATAATGACATAATAAAACATAATCATGGGTATTCTACTAGTTGAAAGACCACCTGATCCATAAATATTATTTTTATAATGAGGCAATGTATAATGCCATACATTTTGAAATATATTATCAAGGCCTCGGCCAAGACGTCTAAAAATGATTAAGGCCTCAGCCAAAACCATATATCAAATTGGGAAAGGCCTCAGCCAATTCCACATCTAGTTGTCTCATGAGACCTACCGATGCATCGAGGAGATATATCGGGCTCTACCCATCACTTACTAAGTCCAATAGATTCCTCATATGAAAGGGTTAAAATATAACATAACCATTCGTATTAAAACGAGCATACGAAATTTCAATAATTTAACCATAAACCATGAATGGTATAAACATAACACATTCACAGTCAAACATATCACAAAACCTTCAATACAATATGGAAGATTTGTATCGTAAAGAATAAACTTCAAAAAAGTATAAAATCTATCAAAGGATGTTGACATAGTTGAAATCAAAACTATTTTTACAGAAATATCTCTTTCTTTTTTTAAAATCATTTAATGATAAATAATTATAAAAGAAAAAATTTATTTTGAAAATATTCTTATAATATTTTAAGGGAATATTTTACGATTTTATAACGATGTAGAATAACCGCACCCTCTTTATAAGTTAAAAAAGACATTTTGACCTTAAATTTGTCAAAAAGGTCGTAAAGTAACTTGTTTGGAAAACGATTGAAAGATTCCTTTCAAAACATATAAGTTTAAATAAGGGTATAAATGACTTTATCCTGTTGTCTAGTATATAGTAAATTTTTTTTGAAATACATTTTTTAGAAAACACAGATGTGGATGATAAAGAGGTCCCAGTAGATACTTACGTAAAAACAACTTCGGATAATAATGATATTGTGAAATTAACCATTAGCTTGTACTTTTACATGGTTGAGGGTAGGTTAACCTCCTGTATAATAGTGAAATAATTGTTATTAAATTATTAAATAACTATATACATTACTATGATATCTTATATGATCTTCTAATATTGCTTTGTTAATAATATTTTATTATTATCGTCTTTTTGGGTGTTAACTAATTCATTTTCCTTTGTATGATTTCTTATGTAAGTAATGTGTGTTATGGATAGGATGTATCTTATTAATATTTAGAATTATATTAAGTCTTTAAAAATTATTTCAAATTATTAAATGAAAATAACTCTTGAATGGATATGATAGGGAATGAATCTCATCATGTTCATGGAGATGGTAATCTGTACGTACACACGAGCAACAACATCGTTATTTTGATACTAAAACTGTATACAATTGGATGTTATATCATATATAAAGAATCAATATCATGTTATATTTATTATTTCCTTCAAATATAAATCATTATTATACCCATCCAAATAATAACGTATTGAATAACAACTACACCACGACGTGGAGACGGTAAGTCATACGTACGCACGTATGGTGACATGTCATTCAAAGGATGGATTGTATAATGAATATGTCTGTACCATATTTATAATAACATCACATTATATAAATAATACTGGAGTTATTATTTTATAATGGAAACAGTAAGAAAAGAAGAAGTGGAAGAATAAAAAACTTGAAAGAGGTGATGAAATATTTACCATTTCTTCGGGTTCTACCTTTTGATTTGATCAAAATGGATCCATAGGTTAGATTTATGACTAATGTAAGGCCTCAAAGATGAAAGTAGAATAGTGTAGAGGATAATTGGGTAGGTTTTGGCTGAGAGAAAAGGCTTTGAAGGTGTGAATTTGAGATAAGGGTAAGTGCCCTTTTATAAAAGGGGTGAGGGGAACCTTAGGAAAAGATTGAAATTGTATTTTATAATAAAATAATTTCCAGTTTATAATGGATAAAAACGAATTATATGTAGGATAAGGTGTGTATGGGTCTAAAAACACTCAACTAATAGGTTTTATATAGTTTTGGGTCACTATATTAACCTTATCTTCTAGAATTAACTCATAGTTAAATAGTTTGACATTTTCCATGTCTCTTTGTATTTTTATATTATATGGTTAATAAATTACTATAAACTTCCAAGTGAACCCAAAGTTGTTCATTAATGACATATATAATTTTATTTAACCGTTTTGGCTGAACCTTATATTTTTAGGAATATAATATCAATTAATAATATAATATTTTCTTTAAAATCGCTTTTATGTCAATTTTGACAGTATTTTGTTTTTTGTTTTTTCTAAATTCATAAAATCATTATTACTTAGAAAAAAATTAATTTAATCAACTCTAACATGTCATATTAACCTATAAAATAAGTATAATCCATAAAAATTTTCAAATTACTTTTATTTGGGTGTTTATAATATCAATTATTTTAATATTTCATTTATAAGGTAATTATTGCATCATCATTGTGTCATAAATAAATTAATTTATATAATGTATAAAAATTAAAAATAAAATTCCATTTTGTAGGAAATCTTTTTATCTTTCTAATTAAAATTTATAGTTGAAGATATAACATATATAACTTGATGGAAAAATGGTTTTACTAAAAGATATATGCTTATGTCGTTGTTTTATTTACTTTAACTTAATTAATATAAAGTGTCATTATCACTTTCAAGTGGCTCCATGAGGTCCCAAAATCTATCCCAGGAGGCCAATGTTCGTACATGTATCATCCAATAGGGTTAGGACACATGTTAGGGTAATTTAATATTATTATAATATTTTTGGTTTACCCTTATTTACCAGATTTACCCTTTAACCATGGTAAGTAAAATATTTACAGAAATAGTTATTCAAAATGTATAAAAATAAAAGTTACCTATTTAAAACATTTGGACCACATGATTCTAAATATTTAATTCATTTCTCTAAATTCAAACCACTGAAGTTCCAGAAATTAATTTAATATTAATTCCCATTATCAAAACAAAAAGTGTGTTTTTAAGAAATAATAACTATCAAAAGATTGACACTTGCTTACGTCCAGTTTAAATTTGAAATAACATACAATGACCAACATTAGATTAAATGGTAAACATATAATCTAATTATAATTCAAACCCCATCAATATTATAATTTCTCACTGTAAATTGTTTGGATTAAAAAAAATTTAATTAAAATTTAGTATTTTTCACTATTCAACAAAAACTGAATGTTTTCAGAAAAATACCAAAACTTCACCCTAAGATAATTTCAATATTCCAAAACCAAAAATGAAGTCCATTTTTAAATATAAAATTTATAAAATTTCAAAAAGATGTTATTACTACCCATAACGGCTAGTTTGATTGGTCGCGATGTGTTAGAATCCTGAAGTTGCGTACAACGCAAGCTATTGCATTATTCAAAAGTAAATGTACCATGGATGCTTGGGGTGTTACATAAACCCAGAGGACATTCATAATCACCATTAAATGTACCACGTTTAGAAGTCATGGTCAATGGTATACTCTAATTTTTTTTTTCCACCACCATTGACTATTGATAATGTGAAATACATTTTTAATACTTGGGTAGTAGTCATCCTTAACCAACTTTTCATTCTTCAATTTTATTCATATTATAGAAGTAAAAATTTACTAATTTCTATTTCCCCTTTTTGGAGGAATAAAAATTCCTTTTATTACCCCCACTCTTGCATTCCCAGATATCATTAGTGAAAATTTAAATTATTGGATAAGTCTGTAAATGTCGTCCCATTTATTAAGATGCTTTCATATATCGTTATTTTATTTTAACTCCAACCCTTCCTCCACTATTTTTTGATATCATGTGACTTGATTGATATTCTTCTAATAATTAATTCCCGTAGCGATCATCACTCACGTGGAATTAAAAGTTTTAGTATATATTATCCTAAAATTAATGATGATTTCTATTCCCATGTGTTGTGATACTTCTAATTCTTGAGAACATTAAATTAAAGTTCAGAAAATCCCTTTTTAAATTTTCAAGGCTTCTAATACTATAATTTTGGATTGAAAAATCATTGTTTGTTTTTTCCTCACCCATTTTTAGAAAACCTCATCCCTGATCCAATTTTACAAACCTTAAACTATGATTCACCATTTTTTATGTTTTCTATCTTGGAATTGATCCCCCATTTACTATAAGTTTTTTCATACTTCATGATACATCTACATCCTCATCTAATTTTAAACTATCCAATTATATTAAACATATATAACTCCAGGGTCCTAGATATATGACATTTAAATTCAAAGCGTCGTATAGGTCCAAGCATCCTAACCATAAACTACATATATACCTTTCTAGGGAATCCTTTTTTACACCTATCCATTTTTATTATATTAACATTAAATTTATTTTTTCTTCAAAATAAACCATTTAACCCCATCGTTCCTTACAAAATGACCATAAACTATTCATCTCCCCATTGGTCTAAAAATCATTACTTTAAACAATTTATGTATCCTACTAAGGATTTTTTTGTGATGGGACCTCGACCCTCTATGAGTGTTTGGTTTTTGTCACATTTTACGTTGAAAAAACTACATTACACCCATTTTCCCTCACAATATGAAATTGAGAAATGTTCTCATCATCCTTGTCATGTTATTTTAAACTTCACTATGCAATCCCAATCACATGACTTAAAAACTTCATGATATGCCAAATCTCCACATGATAATATTCCCTATTATTGTGTTGTTATCTTTCCACACAATATTATATATCTATGTTCACCTTGTTTTTTAATCCACATGATATATAGTGGTCCTAGATCCCTCATTCTAGGGTTATCCATGGACTATGTTACCATTCACCCACTACTTATTGTAATGGGATTTTTTTGGAAACCCATCACTATTTAGTCCCTTCTGTTCACCATTATAATCATTCATTTCATATCCCCTATTCTATATGTATGAAATATTATTATAGAAGTCTTAGACCTTTTTATAAAATTTTACCCCAACCATGAACAACCTTTGATGTCAATAATCTACCTCATTTTTTTATAAGTACACATATCTAGGTTCCTCTCATATGAGATATGTAGTGCCACCTGGATATCTTATCTCAAGCCCATACACAAGTATCCACTCATATTTAATACACATTACTTTTATTGGACCTTTTTAAGAAGTATTTATTACAACCTTGGATTCTAAAACCATGAAAAATCCTATAGTCTCGCTGACATTCATCACAATATCATGTTTAGAAAGAAACATAGATATATCATGAATTGAATGTATAAATGAAGAGATAAGATATGTCGGTACTTCCTAATCAAGTCATATAGTAGTACCCTTATAAGAATTTATGTCTTCTCCACATCCCTCCATGAAATGAATTCTATAAGGATCTCATTGTATTGTAATTCTATGGCAGGGATACCACTAATATTGTAAACATCCCACAGATTGATCCCCACATCCCCAAGATGAATGTGTAAGGTATTAGTGTGTCATGAACACCTTATTAGTATCACTAATAGTATCTATGGACACTAGTAGAAATGGAAATGGAAAGTCCATGCTGCATTATATAACCCCACATGGCGCATCATATTACTAAATTTAATGTACATGTAGTGGACTCAGCATGACCAAGACCACTTTAAATAAATCTCCCTATTGCACACTTGTCTCGGTAATCTATACAACACCAACTATTTTCTATATTGTTGTCATGTAATGTTCATCAATAATGAGGAATGAACAACTTATCAATTTTTATCTCATCATCGATGGTCCTAATTCAATTATAGGTTGTGTACATGGTTGTAACACTATAGTCTTTTATTATATTACCAATAGCCGCCACATTCCATCAGTGGAGTTTATTATGTCTTGTAATCCAATTATCAGGATAGTAAAGATCCATATTTATAATAGTGATGTCGTAATTAAAATTTAATCTACTCATTTGATGTAAATTTCATAAAAGATACTTCCTCTACCACTCGTTCAGCATATTTATCAGTTCTCGGTTCATATATTATATTTTCCAAATAAAAAAATATCTATATTTTTTTCATCCATTATCTTTCTATTTGAAATGGTATCTTTACCTTCTTGGTTATCTATTCTGTGTGTTTTGAAGGTTTCCAAAGTCCAGTTTATGAAAATTTATATTTTGTTTTGAAAATCTCTTTCATACTAGTCTACATCATGCAAATATCTTTTTTTCTAATTGTAAATTACTGGTTTTTTAAAAAAAATCACAAAACCTACTTCACATAAATATGAGATTCATAAAAAAATATTAGGTCGTTCAAGAAAAATTGTATTTTTTGAAAATATATGTTTAAAAATATTTCACAAAATCTCGTGCTCTATATTGGGCCCCTTCCCCTATTTATAGTTATGGTTTATCACAAAGTTGTTACAATCCTATTTATGTATTGTACAAGAATTACTAAAGTTTCATGAAATGGTTATGAGATTCATAAAACTAAAGCAAAGTGGTTAGACAATGATTTTTTCCTATGATTTTAGTTAATTACTTCACAGACAAATCCCATTATGGGTGGGGAATATTTTGGTTATAAAACATATTCAATAATGGAATTTAGAATAATTCCATAAAAAGGAATTTAAGGGTAAAATCCCATAGGAAGTAATTTTGGATTAAGTGATTGATACTTTCAAAACCAACTAAAAGTTCATGAAATTTTAAGAAATCCACACAATAAAAAGATTCATGATCATAAAAATGAAGGTTAAATGTAAGGAAAGAGTTACAAACATGAACTAGGAACCTCCAAAATAGAGAAGGTTAGAGAATTGAACAACTCAATTGTAAAGATCGAATTTTAGAGCACCATAAATATTCTCATTTTATAGTATAAAGTTTGAGTTTAATATGAAAACATATTCTATGCACCCAAATTCATATAAATATATAGTCACCCACTAGTTCATGGATTAATTTATATATATTAAAAGGCTATTCTCTAGTTTATGTAACTAGTTTTTCAATTAATTATCAAAAAGAGATATTCCCATAGATTATTACATGTTAGAAATAAATTTAAAATTCCTTGCATCAGTACCTAATATAATGGATTATATTTGAGAGCTTTCAAAACAATTCCATTATTGAAGAAGATAGCTCACTCTATAATAATACTCTTCCTGAATCTAATTGTTTCATAGAACACAAAACAACCCTGAAATCCCAACTGTTGACATCAATTTAATATATTTTATCTAGATAAAATGAAATGTGGAGCTCTAATAATTGTAAAAAATTCAATGATAATATAACTAGACACATTGGGGACCAATTTCATGTCTCCTTCCACTAAACCCAATTTCATCAATATTGGATTCTCATGGGATCCACTTGCATTCGACCTTAGCATACTTGTGAAAATAATATATGGAAAATCAGTATCATGAAACCTTATGTCCAAGACTTGTACACAAAGAATGAATTGAGTAGTAAATTTTTATTATCTCCTAATAATCTACACTCCCATGCAGGTTTCCCACTAGCAATATTCAGGAAATAAACGTTGTTTTAATCCTTACTTAATCTCCCAAACTCATGATGGGAACTTAAGAATCCTATTAGGAGTAGTCTCCAATCATTGTACTATTAAGGGAAATTTCCATTGTATAACCATAATTCTATTCACTCCTCTGGGATTCTAAATTTGTAAGACCCACTCTATCCCACCTTATTTCCATTTTTATATCATTCCAATCCTTACTATAGGACATTCAAATCCATCCAATGTCCTTGGGGAAATATATTATGTTTTACTCTCACATTAGGAAATGAGCATAGAATTCCATATGTAATGATAATAAGATTACTTATATAATTAGAACATGATGAATCATGTGAAGATCATAATATGATTACCCATACATTAGGAAACCTAATGAATCAGCCACACGCCATCCATTATTATCACTCATTTCGTGACACAAGGGATCTTACTACATGATGTTATGTTGTATGGTATCTTCCTCTCACATTACCTTAAAATATACACATAAAACTATGTGGGTTTTGATATATTACATAAATAAGGTACAGAGGATTTCAATTTGATGTTAGATCCTGACACCACCGTGATTTCATCTCCCATTAGATAATAGTTTCTCTGATTCTTGATCATCTTTTTTGAGTAAATCATACATCTTACCATGCAATCATAAATTACAAAATATAATTTATTATCCTTCTAAAATGTAAATGTAAATACCCAAATCATGAAGTAAATAAAAATTACATTACTTTTGTAGAATAATTAATACATAAAAAAAACCAACACTCAAGGATCGTATAGTTTAGTGTCTTTGGAAACTCGGAACAAAATCTTCTAATCGTTGTGAAAGATCTTCAACAGATCCCATAAAGATGTTCCCTTTTGGTTTTCTTACCTAAAACCTTTCTTTATATCCTAGGGAGAATAAAACATATAAAGGGTGAGCTCAAATTCTTTTTAAGGGTTTTCATGGAAAGAATAAAACAAACCTTATACATTTTAACTTAAAAACATGAACATAATGTTTAAACATAAAAATCTTGAGCAATGACATAAAACACAGCAGTACATAAGGCATAGATACATAAATCATAATAAAATAGAATGGGAATAAAACATTTAATTGTGTAAACCATTAATCACATGATATAATTTCCATAGTAGACAAGGCATTGCTCCCAAGACCATCATAGTGGACAAAGTCCCTTTATGAATCGAGTTCACACCTCGTTATAGTCCTGTAACACTGAACCGGATTAACATACGATTCCATCCATGTCAATATCATGAGATATAAATCTTTACCCAATTCATTTTAGGGAGATATAGGTCCCACCCATCTCTTAATGAAATCATTCTTACTTGTGCCGAAAAATAAACCTAAATCATTCATCATAACCCAAAGAATAAAATGGGTTTCGTAAACATCATTCCATTATAACATAATCCATGTAAAACAAACAGATATCATTTCATCATAAGAAAAGTGAAAACTTGTAAATCATAAAGACATTATACTTGAAACATACACATATGAAGTAATTTCATCTTATATGGAAAATGGTTTTGATAAAACACTTGAAATGAATTCTTGAAGAAAATATTCATTCTTATTCAAAATAATTTTCTTTTCAAAAAATGCCATGCAATTTTAAAAGAAAAAGTAATTGTTGAAAATATTAATGAAATTTTGTAGAGGAAAATTCATTGAAATAAGTCGTTATGAAACAATAAAAATCCATTCACACCATATAATTTAAAAAACATTCTTCTCCTACTTTTGCCGAAAAAAGTCAAAAAGTACCACGTGTGGTAAACAAAAGAAAGATTCCTTCCATAACACAAAGTAAAAGTCAAATAGGGGTAAACATGACTTTACGCATACATGGAAGAATATTAAACACTTCATGAAAAACATTTTTATTTACATGGTTGAAAAATATAACCCCATTAAATACTTACATATAAGAAATCTCGGATAAAAATGAGATTGAAAAATTATCCCTTAGAAAGATCTTTTTGTACATAAAATAGATCACTTATTTGTATTCACTATAAGTTCACATAAATAATATATAAATACATGATAATATATAAAAATTCATTTCTCACATCATTAAAGAACGACATAAACAAGAAATAGAAATCAACCCAAATAACGGAAATTGGGTTAAGAAGTTCCCTTACCTTATGTTAGATATGCTTCGTATGTATCTGAACCTCCTGTATAATGATTTAAATAATGTCATTGACATATTACAGAATCATATTAATAGTTATTATATCATATATGGTTCACTTATGACTTTATATTACCCTTTATTTTGTAAATTCTAAGTTAAAGCAGCATTTTGGTAAAATGGATTCATTTATCGTACGTGTTTCGACTTGTTGTTCTTCATATTATTACATATATCCTGATTTACTTAATTACAAAATGTAAAACATTATATATATATATATAATATTCATAATATAAATATATATATATAATAGATCTATAAATGGAATGAAATACATCGTTCATGGAGATGGTAGGTCGTACGTACGCATGAATGCTGTTTTTCGTTTAATTATTGAATTGAATAGAATTTAGTAGATGATATACATATATATATACATAAATACAGTTTCATTATCATGTCATATATTTCATTATTACTTATTATATATACTTTATATTCATTCTTGAATTGTTAACATGGAAAATGAATCTCATCGCGTCGTGGAAATGGTAATCCGTACGTACGCACGAGCGATGATATCATTCCCATATTTGTTGAATGGCATTTTAGTGGATGATATAATATCATATAATCATTATTATGTTATAATAATTATATATAGTTATTATTTACACCATTATACCCATCAAAGTAAGGGGGTGGTGGAAAAACTGATTACACCACAGCATGGAGACGGTATTCCGTACGTATGCATGCGCGGTGATTTCATTTTATGTAGGATGGATAGAAGGTGAAATACTGTTGTTTAATATTAATATTAACATATCATTATATAATAAATACTTATGTTATTACTTTATAAAGAAACAACTAAAGAAGAGGAAGTAGAAGAAGAAGGAATCTTGAAAGAGTCGGTAGAATACATTAACTCTTCCTCGACGCACCTTCTTTAAACTTCTTCTTAGGGAACAAGATTTGTTATTTTAAGAAAACCAGAACCTCTATGATGTAACTAGAGAGGTTTATAAGAGTAATTGGCAGGGTTTGGCCGAGATTCAAGACTCAAAATGGTGTTAAGAGAAGAGGGAAGGGGTGCCCTTTTTATAAGGGAGGAGCGGGGCACCTTTGGAAAAACTTTAAATATTATTTTATAATAAAGTCATATTCAGTTTATAATAGCACCAAATTGATTTATTTATAATATAAAGAGGGTATGGGTCTAAATCCTTTCAAATAATAGGTTTTATACAAGTTTAGGTTACTATTTTGACCTTATCATTTAGATTTAACACTAAGTTAAATAATTTAACTTTTACTATGTCTTCTTGTTTTCTTACACTATATGGTTAATAAACTTACAATAACAAGCTAAAAGTACCCCAAGTGGTTCATTATTAATATATAAATCCTTATATAAGTAATTTGGCCAATCCTTAGTTTTTTAGGAATAAAGTAACAATTAATAATATAATATTTGTTTTAAAAACTATTTTATGTCAATTTTGACACTATTTGGTAATTGATTTTTTGTGAAACTCATAACAGCATGATTAGTTATAAAAAAGTAAATTAAATCAATAATAATATGTCATATTAACCTATAAAATTATTTTAATTAATAAAATGTCTAAAATTACATTTATTTGGGTATTTATAATATCAATTATGTTAATATTTCCTTAATAAGGTGATTACTGCATCATCATTGTGTCATAAATAAATTACATTATTTAAATTATAAAAATTATAAATAAAATACCATTAGGTAGGAAATCTTTTTATCTTTCTAATGAATATTTATAGTTGAATTTTTCTTATTTATAAGCCGATATTAAAAATGTTTTAGTTATTAAACTTTGATTTTAACTATTTTAACTCTTCTTTAAATAAAATAATATTAAATGTCCTAATCTAATACAAGTTGACCTAAATGGTCCTATTTTATTCCTAAGGTTGTTTTAGGTCGAATTAAACTTATCCAATTGAATTATGACATGTGTTAGGGTAATAATAATACCATTTTTACCCTCAATTACCCTATTTACTTTTAACCGTGGTAAATAAAAGTGAAAAGTTACTATTCACCAGAAATTATTCGTATCCAATTGAACCACATTTTACTCCTTGATATTAACTCTGTCTCTCGGATTTTCTAAATTTCACTCACAGAATCGGTAAAATTATGTTTTATGTAAATTTTTAAATTCTCCTAGGAGGTGGGTAAAAGACGGTAAAAAGTTTATTAAAATTTTTATATAACTAAAATTATTATAAAATGACTCCAATGAATTAATTTGAACTTATATAGGTATTATGTATCAATTTTGACATAAAATAAATTTAAATAAAATAAATAATTATTTAAATGAAAAGTCGGTTTTTAAATAGTAACCCAGTGTTTTCACTATTCATCAAAAATTGAAAGTTTTCAGAAAAATACCAAAAATTCCCCAAGGCTAATTTCAATTTTCCGATTCCAAAAATGAAGTCCATTTTGAAAAATAAAATTTCAAAAAGTGGGTATTACTATTCATAATGGTTAGTTTATATTATATTTTAATAACATATCATTGTTTAGTGAAACTCGGTATTCTGAACAACACACGCTATCGTGGAAGGTCATGATTGCGTGTAATGAAGGCCAAGTAAGGGTTGTGTGTAGTGCAAGCTCATTTTGGTGTAGCATACAACACAAGACATCAATGAAATTAAAACGGATATATCTTATAAAATATTGGGGTGTTACATTCTACCCCTTTTAAAATAAATTTGGCCCTTGAAATTCGCTGCGGTTATAAATTGTTTACTATTTGAAAGTTTCTTTCATAGAAACCCACATCGTAAAAAGGAATACTAAAAATTAATTTTAAAAAGTGAAGTATGAAACATATCAGTTGCCTAAATTAACTCATCACTGGGTTTCCACATAGGTGAAAATATGGATATGGAAGAGAAACCAAGCCATCAAGTTCTGATGGAGAGTGGTAGAGAACATTGCTGTGAAAAATCCAACAATCACTAAGCCATAAATTTCTGATGATCTAAGGTACCATATGATTCATTGGATATAAGAGCACTAGGAAAACATTTTTCGTTTTCAAGATCATTTCCCTAATGTTGAATAATTTTTGAATTAAAAGAAATACTTGCTTGATTTTGGTAGAATCTCACCGTTGTTCTTGCCTTGGACAATTTCAACTTCATCTCTTAAAGAAATGAAGTTAAATTTTTCATTCGTGAAGTGTTAGCAAATCATGCGATAGAATGATAGGTCATTCCGTCTATCTCAAACAAAAGGTTAGCAAAATTTATTAAATATACATAAGTTCATTTATAGTGAGATTAATTGTATATGGTTATTAAATATCATGCCACTTAGTAAATTAAAACTAATTTCTACTAACCAGAGACTTCTTGTAGGTCAGTGGTAGGAGATAAAGGCTTGTCGCACTCCAGTTGTGGGTTCGATTCCCACAGCCTTGTCCGACGCGACTGTTTGTCACCCATCCTACAGGTTGTCCTTTTTCTAAAACTAAATTATTATAACATTCCATAAATAATATCGAAAACATTTCTAGCCTTAAACAATACTGAATTATGTCCAACATAATCCATTCCAATATTTAGGCTTTTCCAAAATACTTCTATCTAAGCTCATAGTATAATGTAAACAATTACTCAAAATTTCATCTTCCGAGCGTTTGAATACCATCATTTATCCCCAATATATCATACGATATATCTTTTTGGTCACATTCCAGACATGTGAATACTTTAATCATGTATTACCATAAAACCATAGTGAAAACATGAGTGCTGTCAAAAGTTAACTCTTTCCACATACCAAAATCCCAAAATTTCTATATACTCAAACCATGATATCACTTTGTCCTTATATCAGTCAGGAGCTCCTGAATACTATTAAACATTTCATTTTATCCTTATCATATCATATGATTTCCAAAATATTTGAATTACTTTTCATGGTTACCAGTTCCATATAATTATTGAAAACCATAATAAATAAATACAAAGATATTACAATATTCCACAGTACTATAAATTAGATTCCACAACATTATTTTGGAATCCCATTACATAAACACATAATCATTCCACTACATCGTTTTCATATTCAAAATCACCAATAGTGATCGCATGTGACTTCCATTCATCCATTTCCTTAAGAGGTTGTTGATGTCGATCATCATTAACCCTTGGATTAGGGTATTGGATAGAAAAATGCCATGTTTCCTTTCACTTGAAGCATTGAAGTGTTAGCGGTGTGTTCTCTGGAGTCTTTTCTTTATTCCCATCATTAGAAACCCTTTCTCTATTACTTTGACACTCATCTGCTTGATGACCTTCTTTTCCACACGTAAAACATTTTCTAGTCCCTTTAAGACAATCTCAACCATTCTTCTTTCCACACTTTGAGCATAAATAAACATTCACCTTCTTTTCACCATTGTTCTGAGGTTTTTCCTTGAACTCCATATTTTGTTTCTTGTCAAAACCATGAGATGGATATGTTACATAAATTTATATTTATACCTTGATATCACAACGCACAATTTCTTTATTTCTATTGAACTCTCTTATCACTAATTACCTTCAAAGACTTGGTTTTAAGCCACTGAAGAATTGATCAACTTTACTTTTATGTTGGATGATAAAGCCAGATGCATACCTTGCAAGCCTTGTAAAATTCACCTCATATATACGGACAGATTTATCATCCTTTTTATTAAGCTCAAGGAACTCATTTTCCATCATTGTTTGAAGAATATGAAGGAAGTACTTATTGAAAAACAAGTTCTTGAACTCATCCCATTCCATTGATTCAATTTCATCTTGGGGCCTCGTATTCTTAATTAGAGTCCACCATTGATCTGCTTCACCTTCTAAACAATAAACAGCCAGAATAACTTTTTCATGTTTCGAACATTGAATTATGGAAAATATGTTTTCAACGGTATTGATCCATTGTTCGGTAATAAGTGGATAAGAATACCCACTGAAAGAAGATGGACGTTGCCTCATGAAGGACTCAATAGAATATCTTTCCTTTCTCTGCTCATTTGGAAGGCCAGAATGATTCATAGCTTGTGTAAGTATATTATTACGATTTTTCACTCCATCTCCCATAACATTGGTTTGTTCATGAGGAAAATCATTTCATTTTCCATTACATTTATCAACACAGATCCTTCGGGTTCCATCCATTATCTAAAACCCAAAAATAATAGTTTCAGGGGAAAAAATCATGCTAGGGAAAACAACATAATAAAGGGGGATTACCATCAATATCTAACATATTAGGTTAAATTCTATGTTTTTTACCATAATTATAGGACTATAACCTATACATATACTTATACTTAGATACATCCCTAGACATACCTTAGAAATATCTCTAGGGATTTCACTAAAGTTTTTGCATCCTAGTTTCCAAAGGTTGACTAAACCAAACCTCTGATACCAACTGTAGAGACCCAAAGCATGACGTACATATAAATTACATTACTTTTGCAGAATACTTAATACATAAAAAAAAGCAACACTCAAGGATCGTAATAGTTTAGTGTCTTTGGAAACTCGGAACAAAATCTTCTAATCATTGTGAAAGATCTTAAACATCTCCCATAAAGATCTTCCCCTTTGGTTTTCTTACCTAAAACATTTCTTTATATCCTGGGAAAAAGAAAACATATAAAGGGTGAGAAAAAATTCTCACTAAGGTTAAGCATGGAGGGAATAAAACAAACTATATATATTTGAACTTAAAAAGATGAACATAATGTTTAAACATCAAAATCTTGATCAATTACATAAAACATAGCAGTACATAAGGTATAGATACATCAATCATGATAAAATAACATGGGAATAAAACATGTAATTGTGGAAACCATTAAGCACGTGATATGGTTTCCATAGTAGCCAAGTCATTTCTACCAAGACCATCTTAATGGACAAAGTCCCTTTCTGAATCGAGTTCACTCCTCGTTCATGTCCTATAACATTGAACCGAATTAACATACCGTTCCATCCATGTCTATCTAATGAGATATAAATCTTTACCCAATGCATTGTAAGTAGATATAGGTCTCACCAATCTCATAATGAAATCATTATTACTTGTTCCACAAAATAAACATAAATAATTCATCATAACCCAAAGAATAAAATGGGTTTCATAAACATCATTTCATCATAACATAATCCATATAAAACAAATGGATATCATTTCATCATAAGAAAAGTGAAACCATTTAAATCATAGATATATTATACTTTAAACATACACATATTAAATAATGTCATCTTAGATGGAAAATGGTTTTGATAAAACACTTGAAATGAATTCTTGAGGAAAATATTCTTTCTTCTTAAAAATAATTTTCTTTTCAAAAAATGCCATGAAATTTTAAAAGAAAAGGATTTTGTTGAAAATATTACTGAAATTTTGTAGAGGAAACTTCATTTAAATAAGTCGTTATGAAACCGTAAAAATCCATTCACGCCATATAAGTTAAAAAAACATTCTTCTCGTACTTTTTCCAGAAAATTTGAAAAGTAACATATGTGGTAAAAAATGAAATATTCCTTCCATAACACAATGTAAAATTCAAAGATGGGTAAAAATGACTCTAAACATACATGGAAGAATATTAAACACTTTATGAAAAACATTTTTATGTACATGGTTGAAAAATATTACCCCATTAAATACTTACATATAAGCAATCTCGGATAAAAATGAGATTGAAAAATTATCCCTTACAAAGATATTTTTGTAAATAAAATAGATCACTTATGGGTATTCACAATAATGTCACTTAAAGAATTTATAAATACATGATAATATATAAAAATTCATTTCTCACATAATTCAAGAATGACATAACAAGAAAGAGAAGGTCAACCCAAAGAACGAAAATTGGGTTGAGAAGTTCTCTTACCTTATGTCTTATATGCTTCGTATGTATCTGAACATCTTTTATAATGATTTAAATAGGGTCATTGAATTATTATAGAATCATATTAATTGTTATGATATAATATATGGTTCACTTATGACTTTATATTACCCGTTCTTTTGTAAATTCCATGTTAAAGCAGCGTTTTGGTAAAATCGATTCATTTATCGTATGTGTTTTAACTTGTTGTTCATGATATTATTACTTTTATCCTGATTTAATTAATTCCAGAATTTAAAAAATTATTTATATATAATATATATTCAGAATATACATATATATAATAGATCGATAAATGAAAAGAAATACACCGTTCATGGAGATGGTAGGTTGTACGTACGCATGAACGTTGTTTTTCGTTTCCTTATTGAATTGAATGGAATTAAGTAGATGACATACATATATATATACATAAATCCATTATCATTATCATGTCATATATTTCATGATTACTTATTATATATACTTCATTATCATTCTTGAATTGTTAACATGGAAAATGAATCTCATCGCGTCGTGGAGATGGTAATCCGTACGTACGCACGAGTGATGATATCGTTCCCATATTTATTGAATGGTATTGGAGTGGATGATATAATATCTTATAATCAGTATTTTGTTATAATAATTATATATAGTTTTTCTTTACACCATTATACCCATCCAAGTAAGGTGGTGGTGTAAAAACTGATTACACCACAGCGTGGAGACAGTATTCCGTATGTACGCACGCGCGGTGATTTCGTTTTCTGTAGGATAGATAGTAGGTGAAATAGTGTTATTTCATATTTATAATAACATATTAGTATATAAGTAATTCTTATATTATTACTTTATAAATAAACAACTAAAGAAGAGGAAGTAGAAGAAAAAGGAAACCTGAAAGAGTCAATAGAAGAGATTACCTTTTCCTCGAGGCACCTCCTTTAAACTTCTTCTTAGGACACTAGAGTTGGTATTTTGAGAAGAACAGAACCTCTATGATGTAACTATAGAGGTTGAGAAGAGTAATTGGCAGGTTTTGGCCGAGCATCAAGGATCAAAAGGGTGTGAAGAGAAGAGGGAAGGGGTGCCCTTTTTATAAGGGAGGAGAGGGTCACCTTTTGAAAAACATAAAATATTATTTTATAATAAAGTCATATTCGTTTTATAATAGCTCCAAATTGATTTATTTCTAAAATAAAGTGGTTATAGGTAGAAAGTCTCTCAAGAAATAGGTTTTAGACAAGTTTAGGTAACTATTTTAACCTTATCATTTAGATTTAACAATAAGTTAAATAATTTAACTTTTATCATGTCTTCTCAATTTCTTACACAATATGGTTAATAAACTTACTATAACAGCCAAACGAACCCCAAGTGGTTCATTATTAATATATATATCCTTATCTAAGTCATTTGTCTGAACCGTATTTTTTTATGAATAAAATAACAATTAATAATATAATATTTGTTTTAAAAACTATTTTATGTCAATTTTGACACTATTTGGTAATTGATTTTTGTGAAACTCATACCTGCATGATTAGTTCAAATAAGGTTAATTATATCAACACATAATATGTCATATTAACTTATAAAATTATTTTAATTCATAAAAAGTCTCAAATTACATTTATTTTGGTATTTATAATATTAATTATGTTAATATTTCATTAATAAGGTAATTACTGCATCATCATTGTGTCATAAATAAATTAAATTATTTAAAGTCTAAAAATTATAAATAAAATACAATTATGTAGTAAATACTTTTAGATTTATAATGAATATTTAAAGTAGAATTTATCTTATTTATAACCCTATATTAAAAATGTATTAGTTATTAAACTTCAATTTTAACTATTTTAACTCTTCTTTAAATAAAATAATATTAAATGTCCTAATCTAATACAAGTGGATCTAAATGGTCATATTTTATTCCTAAGATTGTTTTCGTTCGAATTAAACTTATCCAATAGAATTAGTACATGTGTTAGGGTAATAATAATACCATTTTTACTCTTAATTACACTATTTACTTTTAACCGTGGTAAATAAAAGTAAAAAGTTACTATTCACCAAAAATTATTTTTATCCTATTGAACCACATTTTACTCCTTGATATTAACCGTGTCTCTCGGATTTTAGAAATTCCACTCACAGAAGTGGTAAAATGATGTTTTATGTAAATTTTAAAATTCTCCTAGGAGGTGGGTAAAAGGCGGTGAAAAGTTCAATAAAATTTGTATATAACTAAAATTATTATAAAATGACTCCAATTAATTACTTTGAACTTCTATATGTATTATTAATAAATTTTGACATAAAATAAATTTAAATAAAATCAATATTTATTTAAATAAAAATTCAGTTTTTAAATAGTAACCCAGTGTTTTCACTATTCATCAAAAATTGAAAGTTTTCAGAAAAATACCAAAAATTCACCCTAGGCTAATTTCGATATCCAGAATCCAAAAATGAAGTCCATTTTGAAATGTAAAATTTCAAAAAGTGGGTATTAGTATTCATAACGGCTAGTTTATATAATATTTTAATAACATATCGTTGTTTAGTGAAACTCGGTATTGTATAAAACACACGCTGTAGTGGAAGGTCGTGATTGCATGTAATGAAAGCCAAGTCAGGGTTGTGTGTAGTGAAAGCTCCTTTTTGGTGTAGCATACAACACAAGACATCAATGAAATTAAAAATAATATATCTTATAAAATCTCAAGGTGTTACAGTAAATATGTGTTCATCCCAACATGTTTTTGGTGTATATATAAAGAATACCAACTAACATTAAACCACCAGTGTCCCCACTAGAATATAAATTGTTATTTCACTTATATGTGATGAGAATATATGAGAAGTGTCCCCATTGGACATTAAACCTATGACCGTACATGAGGAGTATATATGGGTCCATCCCCACTATATTGTAAACTTGTGACTTTCTAATTCACGATGATCATGTCTATAAAACAAACAGATGCATTAGAAATCCAACACTAGGTGATGATCATCGGTCCCCTTAGGTGATGATCGTAAGAAGACTTTATTCTGAGAAAAGAATATATCCTTCCTAGATGACATGCTGAAGATATATCCTCTTGTAATAAGAATTAGATTAATTATATCTTGAGAACAAGAAGATTATTTGATGGACATATGATCCTTTATCACATTCTTTAGGTGATGTCCATATGTTCTTCCCTAATTTTATTAGAATGAGATGCCTTATTTGATGAGCATATAAGCCTATGAGACAATCATAGGATGGCATCCTTCTCTCCTTTGGTGAAAATCATATGATCCTTACTCTGTATGGAGAACATCATATGACTCTTGAGGAAATCTAGAGAAGAATTAGGTAATGACCTTAAATTTTAATATTTTACAATCGTAGGATTCCTCTTATTGAGATCATGAGTAGAATCTGGTGAATAGCTAGTGTTTCCCTAGAAGATGAGACAAGGATGACATATGTGGTGGACATAAGTCCCCATGTGCTATAATTATGGGATGCCTCAGGTTTTGATCCTAATATACCCAAGATGGTTCTCATAGGATACCTTTATATCATTTCACAGGGATAATATTTATAGATTCCCAATATACAAAAATATGACATATAACCCCCCCCCCCCATGAATCATCATTTCGTGTATAATTTTTCCACCATACAAAGGCTCTTAGTGATGTAATTAACTAGTTTCATCTAGGTTAAAGTGATGAAAATATGATTCACAAACATGTCTTAATCTATGAAGGATATATTAACTAGGAAACCAACTCTATGGGGGTAATCCATGGGATGAAGGATTGGAATCCCATCATCCTGTTTTAATCTTGATGTTTTCACCATCACCCCTAGTGATAAAATGCCTCCCACTATTGGAAATAAGAAATGAGGGACCTGGAGGATTGAAACCATTCCAAGGATTTCAATATAACATGAATTCATGGCCTGGTTTAATTTTTCTAAAAAACACTGGTGGGATAAATTTGGAAGAGTTTTAAAGAATCAAATTAAAATAAAATATTAAAATTAAAATCTCTCACCCTAATTCTTGGTCTAGATCCTTTATTAAGTGATTTATTACATCAATGAGTGGTCCATTGATAAGATAATAAGCTTCATGATGTGGATAATGGAGTTAGGGAGGGGTTTATAAGATTTAGGTTAATTGGTGATGCTCATGGTGTGTGGATACATGATGAAGTTGTGTTAACATTTTAAAAGTGATAGGGTGTCACTTTTGGAAATACTCATAGCATTAAAATTATAGAAATGTCATTCTCATGTTCAAGTGGATCCAAGTAAACTGAAATTCATATATGGTATAGCATATGTCTAAATATACTCATCCTATAATATTTATTGTTGGTTTTTTGAAATTTTAGACCTTATATCTTAGTTTGAACCCCATTTTAACCCTTTTAACCAAGTCCAAGGTGACAATATTTTACCTTAGGTAACTTGTTTTAATGGAAAATTTAAAATTGAAGTCATTAAATTTTTTTTACATGAAAAAACCAAATATATAATTCATTTTGATATATTTAAAATCTATAATTGATTTAAAGAGTCATAAATATTAATAAAAAACAATATTTTCACTAACAACTCATGAAAAATTGTATAGATTCACATTAGGTAAATTTTGATATTCCACATTAAAATTGATATCAATTTTATGAAATTTAAATTATATACTTAATAAATATGTAATTTAAATATATTAATGAATAAAATATAATTATATTATAATATAGTGATGTGGTAATAGAATGTGTTTTGTGTAATGGTTCCAATGATGTTGCGCTTACCTTCTATAGAGTAATCTTATGTCTTATAGTAGGATTCAAAATTGTGTTTATAGGTATCCAAATGGATTTTAACATTTATTTATTGGAAATTTCAAAGATAAATCCCTATAATTAAATGTTTTATTATGACCAAAATATTGATTAAATTTCGAAGAACACCCATTATCATAAATACCATATAATATATATTTAAAACATCTAGCACATGAAACACTAAATGTTTACCATTTAACAAAGAATATCCAGGTAATCATCATTAAATTATTATTATAACCATGAATAGTTTTAAATTTTTTTGGTTTTATAATTGACATCATATAATAATATATTTACTAAACATGCATAAAAATAGATAGATTTTTCATTAGAATCATAATTTCAGCATTGAATTCCCCAATCCCTTTTTCTAAACTCTATAAAGTACTTCAAACCTTTTTGATAGAGTAAGAGTTTAGGTTTTTAATATATTATTTTTATCCATGAGTTTCTTATATTTTTTTACTTAGGAAACATCATCCCATAACATAATAAATTTCCTTTTATCCCCTTAATTATTTATAGAAATAAAATCATTATTCTTCTCTAATTCATCATTCTGTTTCACTATTTTTATATTTATATTCTAATTTTATTTTTTTAGATTAAAATATTCTCTAAATATTAATAAAATATCTTATTAAGACTTGATAATTTTATTCTTATATTATAATCAACTTCAATTTGTATCTTTGTTTTGTAAAATGGTTGTTAATTTTTATATGTAGTTTTCTATAAATATTTACAATTACTAAAAATTTTGTTATAATTTATTATTCTTTCATATAATTTTTTTACATTAGTATTTTTATTATCAAAATCATATCCAAAACAAGAATCACATTCAATATGATTTTCATTTTTAGTAATTATTGTAAAACATGCATTAATAGGGTTTAGTAATTGTGTAATGGCTAATTCAATTACCCTAAACATCCATACATCAATGAAATGTTACACTTTTCACTTATTATATAACTTCTCGAATAATAATTTTTAGTGTATCTCCATCCAAAATAAAGATAATTTTTATATATTTCCACGTAGTTCTTGACTTTTTATAATTTCAATAATATTAGAATATCAATCATAATATATCTCGTCATCATGTACTCATAGAAATTTATATCTGACACAAAATTAATCATACATGTCTTAGTTTTATTATATCCATTTTGATATTTCTTTTGGAACCATTTCCTAAATCATCTTTTATTTCTCATGAGGTTGCAATGGATTTTATTAAATTTTATTAACTCAACCTTCTCACAAACATGTGATCCACATTTAAAAGAGTTAGATGATAATTTTATGTTGGATTTAAATGTATGATCTTTTATTATATGGTTCCTCAATTATAATGTTCTTTAACATAATTTCATACTATAATAGCTACCCAATGTGTTCAAATAAGGCGGTCACCATAATACTCTCACTCTTATAAATTTCCACATTCTTTGCATTCCACTTCTTATAATGATACCAAAACTCTCCTCAAAAAAATTATATTATAGAGAGATTCCCTAAGAACACTCATACAATAAATAATGCATGTGAATATATGAAATAGATGTCTCATGTACTCATATTTGACTATATTAAATTATCTATATTCTGCATCTAGTATTCATACGTTTTTCCTTTAAGAACATCTGATGCATAGTATGTAATGTGAGGTTTCCTCCAAATGAATTATGATGGAAAACATGTTGAGATTTGGAAAAAAAAATTTAATATCACAATACCATATACTACTTACATTATAATTCAAAATATTATTTATGGAAGCTTTACCCATAAGTACATCAAGATCACGATTAGGTAGCTTATGTGGCTTCAGCATGATCATCCATGGATTAAACCTTATTTTATATAGTTATGCCACTATTTGAGCCTTAAAATAACCGTAATACATTCATTTGAATTATTAATTAATTTATAGAATACAATTATCATTTATTTTCATTTATACTCTCTTAGAAAAAACTTCCATAGACTGTTAGGTTTTAAAGAGAGGAAGAATAAATAAAATAATAAAATAATCGACCAACTTCTTAGAAAATTTAGAACAGATACCTATTTTTCTCAAAATATAAGATGTTGAATAATTTTATGGTAGCATTAATATAGCTTCATGAAAATTTAAATATTTGGATTAAATATTGTTCAATATCAAAGTATTAACACATTAAAATTTAATATTAGTTTTAAAAATATAGTAGAAAAAGTAATGTAGATAATGAATCGTAGATATCAAAATAATGAAAACTAGATTTTTATAGCGGTTCAAATCATAAAAAATACTAAAAATACTCTTTAATCATCTCTATATCATTGAGTGTAATGAAACTAACTAAAAACCTCACTTTTGAAAGGTAATGATGAGCTTTTAAAAATATTACATTTACATATCAAGAGGAACTATGGTGACCCAGTATTTTTTCATACACATATATTAAATCTTAATATATAAATACTAATTACATTGCAAAATTACATTCACATGTATCAAAAAAATTAGTGTATTTGGAAACATGGATATATAAATATCTGGTCTATAAGTGAACAACATCATCTCCCACTAAGTTATTGATAACTAACACCCTTCTCAGTAATATCATACTAAATACCATTCATCTTAACCTAGGTAAAGAAAACATATTAATGTGAGAGAATGGATTCCTAGTAAGGGAAAAAGTGATAAATAAAAATAACATGAGCCTAGTGGTATGAGAACAAGAGAATAACATTTTAAAATGATACCCTGCATATCAAGGATGATAATCCTGATTGATTGTATAATAATTTTCAGTTCAAAAGAATGGAATCAAAATGGAATTAATGAACATTATCTGGGTGAGAATAACATTATCATAAGACATCGAATTTTGTAATACATATAAGAACAGAATATAATTTCCATGGTAGTCAAGGATCATTTCCAAGGCTATCATAGTGCAGTGAGTAACTCCCCAAAACATCATAGTAGTCAATGTTCACTCCCGAGACCGTATTCATAGAAAATATCACCTGATGAATATAATTCACACCATATTTTTGTCCTAGTTATATCATTAGATATAAATCATTACCCAATGAATTGGAGTGAAATATATGTCTCTCAGGTCACTTAATGAAAACAAAACAAATGTGTTTCATAAGGTCATAAAACATTAATTACTTTAGAACCCATGAAAAGAAATTGGTTTTATACACAATTCATGATATCATATCCTGTATAAAATAAAAACGTTTTATAATCATGTCGTCACTTCATCATAGCATAACTGATGTAAAAAATAATTTTTATTAAGAATATCATCATGGTAAAACATGTGGAAAAAGAAATGGGTTTCATAAAAATAAAGTCATCAAAAATATAAATCATTAAAAAATATGAATTTTATCCTTATATCATGTTCATAGTAAATAATATGTAACATATAAGGAGATGATATTATAGGTAAAAGGATTTTGAATGATCAATTGGAAAATTTCTTGGGGAAAATATATTTTTCACTTTGGAAAATGCTTTTGAAAACAATTAACATTTTCAAAATGATTTTCATTGAAAATAACATTGGAAACAAATATAAAAGTATTTATAGATCATATAAAACACTAATTAAAAAATTTTCCTTCTACATTAAAAAATATTGAAATAATTTATGGGAAATATGAAATCCTTGAACTGTCATGACAACCAGTAGTATTGTTCATGTCGTGCATGTTAAAAAATATATTTCATTTCATATTTTTGGTAAAATAAAAAGGGGGATTGTTTTGAAATAGTTATTAATATTACATTTAAATCAATTTATAAAAAATTAATACAAGGATATAATAAACTTAATAAAGGGTAGGGGACTAATAAATCAATTTTTTAAATTCTTTCACAGAAAACATGGTTTTGGACGAAAATGGATATCCAACTGATGAATAAAATAAAGTAGAATTTTATTGAAACCATATTTTATACATGAAGAGTAAATAAAGAGAAAAAATTAGGGAAAAAATTATTCTCATGAAATTAATATATTAAATAAAATCATTAAATATTTTAAGAAGAATATTATAAAATTTCAACAATGGATACTTAATCATATACGATGAGATTGTAAACAAATCACTACCACAATACAAAACATTGAGCCATAAATCCCATGAAATAAATTTCATAAATGTATATTTAAATAAAAATAATTTTTTTGGAACAATTATTAAATATATTCAAATGTATTATACACACCACATAAAATAAATTTGTGTTTATTAAGGAATGTATCTCATAAAAAATAAAGATGAGATAGGAATCCCATTCCATGTGTCTCGAATTTCTTTACACATGTTCAAACCATTTATGTATTAAATATAAGGGTACTAAAATTTATTTCATAATAATAAGATTACATATAAACTCAAATATAATCCTTATATGACTTTTTAGAACTTGTTCATTGATAATATTTTATTATTATTGTTGTTGTTTTGGTTGTTAACTTCTTTATTTTCTCATGCATGTTTTGTCCTGAATGTTCTAGATCATGAATATAGAATATAGATCATTAATATAAATTATTTAAATAATTATTAAATTATAATATATATTCATTATATACATAATAAAATTCATTCAAAAATGTTAGATATAGAAAACTGAATTACACCGTTCATAGAGATGGTAGGTCGTACGCACGAATAAATATTATTTCCATTTTTAAAAAAATTGACTATATGAAAGGTAAATAATATATCTCCATTAAAGAATAATTATTATATCATATGTATCATATATATATATATCATTTATATTTATTTAATCTATACTTATTACCATCCATGTAAAAATGAAATGAAAAACACATCACATCAGTTTGTGAGGCAGTAGTCCGTCATACACACAAGCGGCGTTATTATTTTCCATCAAGTTGAATGGTAAGAATTTATATATGATATTATATTTAAAAAATTATTTATATGTAATAATTATTACATGTACTCATTAAATTTATCCCTTTTACCTTCCATGTAAATCGTTAGTGAAAAATTAATCATATAGCTTCAGGAGGTGGTAGTCCACCGTATACATGATAAGTGGATTAGATTCCCATTTGTGGGAGGTTCATATAGAAATATATTATGACATTAAAATAATAATATATTTATTTATTTTATATAAAGTTATTATTAAATTTTGAGAAATTAATACATAATTAAATGGGGAAAAAGAATAATGCAATGGAAAAAATATTATTAAGACAACTACATTCTCTAAGAGAAACCTCCTTTGTATCTCCACTTAAAATACATAAGAAAAAACATTTTTTATATACATAACCTCTATAATTTTTAGATGTTTGTTAGAGAGGAATTTGTTTAGGTTTTCATTGATTCAAATCATTTAATATTTGTGAATAGGTGAGGGGAGTAAGTCCTCTTTTACAATTGATGAGGAGTGGTATTATTTTAAATACCGAGATGTATTCATTATTAGGAGGTCAATATTACCTCATGTGACTCAAGAATATATTATTTATGTACTTAATAGAGTGTATAATTGATCAGAACCTCTAAAACACGCAAAAATCACCGTATTTATACATTCTATTCCTTAGCCTTTATATTTACTCACTTTTACAACTTCCGTTTCCACCATGGTAATTAGTTTTTTTACCAAGGATATTAAATATTTACGTCTAAAATAAAATGGTTATTATAATTTAATTTACACCCCCAAATTATAATTCTTATATCCATTTTATCAAATATAAATTCAATGTGGGTGAAAAAATAATTATAACACAAGCGCATGTAACATGAAAAACTGCTTATTGAGCTTAATCTCTATAATTAATTCTTATTTTCTTTACCATATATTTGAAACAAAAATTATTTTTAACATATTAGATAATACTTATTATTTTTACTCAAAATATTGAATCCATTATTTCTAAATTTAATTCCTAAATATAGACGAATTAAGTTTAAAATTAATCTCTCATTGGTGATAAAAAACCAAGTTTCCAAAGAGAAAATTATCATATGATTATAATGTTATATCCTACAAATTCAACATGAGG
This sequence comes from Viscum album, assembly GCA_963277665.1. Taxonomy (NCBI): domain Eukaryota; kingdom Viridiplantae; phylum Streptophyta; class Magnoliopsida; order Santalales; family Viscaceae; genus Viscum; species Viscum album. The sequence goes on along the minus strand of OY728143.1, from coordinate 1,700,990,571 downwards.
TTGATTTCATATACCAAAATTTGATTTAATAATATGTAATTTATCAAATTATTACATTAAAACAATATTTTAAATATAATTTGGCCTTGTAAATTATATGAACTAAAATGGAGTATTCAATAAAAAATCAATATCTTATAACAATTTATATAAAATAAAAATTTTAATAAAAATACCATAAAATAATCCTAATATAAATTTTATAATCTTATTTCCCAAATATTATTTATTTTTTCATATTAATTTTCTAAAATCAAACAAAAATAATTTTAAAAAAAGTGTTCCAAAGTGAAATGAAACTAATTTTTAGGAAAAATGAAATTTATTTTAGTAAAATTGGATTTGTTATTAACATATTCATGTCAAACCTATTTGATGAATGTACAAATATTTGATTGAATATATAATTAATATATTTTATTTACATCATACTTTAATATTCATTACTTAAATATATCAATATAAGACACATTTTTTGCATACAAAACGTGCACCATAGAAATATTTTCTTCATATTCAACTAGTTTTAATTTAATTTATAATTGATTTAGTACAAGTGAATTAATTTATTAAATGTGTTGACCATAAATTTTCATAGTTTATTTAATACTATTTATACCCTCAATTCTAATGGTTAGGGGGAAACTATCATATTTAAATAATATTGTTAATAATATACTGTTGTTCAGTAAAACTCACTCTTATGTGTAGTGCTAGATACTAAAATTAAATTTTCGTTACACATAATGAAATAGAAACATGTTATTTTGTATAATGAATGATATTTAAAATTTTAATTATTTTGAGAAATAAAAATTTCATAAAATCTTAGGATGTTACATTCTTTCTCCATTTAAATTCATCTCGTTCTGAAAATTTTTAGCATTTTAAAACTCCTTTGTTGAAACCAACATCCTATAATGGAAAAACAAAATATCCCATAAAAAACTAGAAGAAGGAAACATAAAGGGTACCTAAAGTAACACATAACCAATTCTACACATAGTTTTTACATTGGTAGGAAATTGAAATATAGATATGTCGGAGAAAACTATCTCCCAAGGGCTAATAGAGAGTGATAGAGAATATTGTCATGATAAAGTTAAACGAAAAAATAGTAAGTTTTTAATGGGTTAAAATATTTTCAATTTTTTAACAATAAAGGTAAAAACATAATCTTTCAATCTCATGAACCTTTTACTAATGTTGAAGGATTTTATTACATTTTAAATGAAGAGCAAAGGGAATTATAATTACTGGATTTGTATAGTTTGATCCTTTAATCTATTTCTACAAAAATATCATAATTTCCATTATGTAATAAGTATTCAATAATAATTTTCCATGTTTGAAAGAATAAAATGAACATTTAATGGTCACATAATATATAAAAGACTAATAAAATATTTCCCCGATCTTTTGGCATAGATGAAATCAAAAATGGTTAAAAAAATAATATAATTCAAAATAAAATTTTCAACATAAAAAGCCATAAATAATTAACATGAAGGATCATCAAGAAGACTAAAATCCATAAATTTATATAGAAGGTCAATAAATTTAAAAATCAACTTTTCCATAATCTCCAAAACTATATGAAATAGCTCTTAATATCAAATTTAAATATGTCAATACCTAGATAGTTTATTCTATTAAAGATTGGTAATAACCTGAATTACCATAATAAAAAAAGAGTTCTTTAAAAAATTAACTATTTACTTATTTCTTAAATGAAATTACAGACTATTCAATATTAACTATGAATCTAAAATACAATTAAATACACCACTTTGTCATAAATTGACTAATCATTTCCAAGTTCAATGATATTGTCTCAGGTACACTATCAAAATAAACCATCACTCTATGTTATCATTATATATACATCAATAAAATATTATTGGTTTTACTACACTAAATCATGTGCTATCCATACATATAACCCTACCACCTAAATCACACTTCTTCGCTATTGGTACCATTCAACTTCTACTTTTAAAATCCTTAAGGAAAAAATATTGTTGAACAATTCTTTAATGTTTTACAATTCCAAAATACCATAAAATTACTTCTAATACATTACTCATGAAGTCCAATACATGAACACTCAATCATTAAAATTCCCTCTTAATACAATAACAAGAATTTATCATCATATTCCTTAATACTTCTTTCCTTTAATAAGTAATTTGTAGCCTCCTCCTCATCAATATAAAAAACCTTACTCATACAATAATGTTGATCTTCATCTTATGATTTCCTCCCAAGAAAAAGACTTTCATAAAGTACATGCATTCCATATTTAAAGAATTAAACCATAGATTATTACTTAGGGAAACCATTATTCACATCCATTAAGTTAACTAAACTTTTTTTTTCCTCATCAATTACATAATATGTGCCCTACTTCTCTACACATAAAATATCTTCTTGTTCCTTTCAGAAATTACCTTGAGTTCGTATTCCTACATTCCTAGAATATATGAAAATTGTGTCATCATTTCTGTTTGGTATCCACTACCTGATCTCATAGTTAACTATATCCTTGAAGTCATTGGTGATAGGATAATTTGTTGTGGTGCAACTTGTTAGTAATGTTTTTGGATGACTAGTTAGGAAAATTCACTATATCCTTCACTCTAGTCAATATACAATTTGGATTCTCATCAGAAAATGTCCATTCAAATCTAATATTAACATAGATACTTCTGGTTCCATCCATTTAATAAAAAAATAGTGTGGGAAACAGTAATCATAGCATGAAATCATACAATCATGAAAAAACACTTATAGGATATCTAAATCATGAGACTATATTTTTAATAAATGAAACCATAGTTTTAACCATGTTTATTCATGATCATCATCTATTAAAATTCTATATTATGGTATGTAAGGAGTTTGTGAATTTCAAAATAATATCCCCCATGAGTTTCAAACAAGGTGTGAGTCAAGGCCCATTTTTTCAAAAAGTGAAAATCAGGTCTAGATCAATTTTCCAATTTTAGTGTTATCACTAAAATGGAAAACTTTTCTAGATACACATCCATTTGTAGTCTCCAGACATCGATTGGTTTTCTTATAAGCCACTCACCCCATCATTCACCAAATGTTTTTGTAATTTCTCTATAAATTTACTTATCCTTAGATATATCCTTATGTATCTCACTAAAATTTAATCATCACAGTTTCAAATTTATAACTAAAACTATTCTTTGATACAAATTATGGAAACCAAAAATTTATATATATATATATATATATATATTACATATTAATATATATATATATTCATTAAAATAAAAAAATACATTCCCAATGATCATAATAGTTTAGTGTCTTTGGAAACATAGACACATAAAAAATTGGTCCATAAGTGTACTAAATTATCTCTCACTTTGTTATTTATAACTAGAAACCATCTTAGAAATAACATACATAATTTTCTTCATCATAATCTAGGGAAATAAAAATAATAATGGTTGAGCTCATATTCTCAATAAGGGTAAACAAGGGAGATACCAAAATATAACATGATCATAAGGTTAGGAGAACATGAGAATAACATTGGAAATCAAATCATGTATATAAAATATCATAATATTGAGTCATGAAAAAAATATTTCAATTTCATAGGACCAGAATAATAAAGGAATCAAAGAACATAATCCATCAGAGCATGACATTATCACATGACATGTAATTGGGGTATACACATAATCATAGAATATCATTTTCATGGTAGTAAAATATAATTTCCAAGGATATCATATGAGAATGGGTTCACTCCAAAAACCATCATAGTAGTTATGTTTCACCCCTAAGATCATCTTAGTAGACAAAGTCCCTTACTGAGTTGAGGTCACTCCACATTAATGAAACCTTTATCTCATGAGATATAAATCATTACCCAATTTAATAGAGTGGGATATAGGTACCTCATGTCATATAATGAAAACATACATATGTAATCCACAAAATCATAAAACATTTATCATATCAGAATCCTTGAAAATAAATTATTTTCATAAACCTTCATCATATCTTGACCTGTAAAAAAATAAACCAGTTTTATAATCATGTAATTAGTTGATAATAGGATATTCCATGTAAAAAGAAGTGGGTTTCAAAATAATATATTCATGGTATAACCCATGGAAAAACAAACATGTTTCATAAAGTTCATGTCATCATAAACATAAAAAAAGTTTAAAAATAATTATAATGGTATGATTGGTTAATATCCTTAGTAAATAATTTGTAGTAGTAAATGATTTTATCTAAGATGGATTTTTTTAAAAATATCACATTATAAATTTATTGATGAAAATATATTTTTCACTTGGAAAAATACTTTCAAAAACATAATACATTTTCAAAATCCATTCCATTAAAATTTATTTTGGAAACTTTTAAAAGAAAAATTATAGGCCATTCAAAACATTTTTAAATTTTTTAAGAAAATTTAAAATAATTTCGAAAAAATGTAATGGAATCTTTAAATAAATTAATGTTCATGGAAACAGCAAATATGTTTCATATCATGCATGTAAAAAACAAATATTCTTTTGAAATTTTTTGTAAAATACAAATATACTCTTTTTTGGAAATTGGAAAGAATATTATTTTCAAAACACATTATAAAAATTAAAACATAGTTAAATTTTAAATTTAAATTTCATAGGATAATATATAATAGTTTTTGATTACTTTTTTTAAAAAAACATGGTTTTGTATGATATTAGATTTCGGATAAAAGAGATAAATAATGTATGATTTATTAAAAACACATTTTTATATCATGAGTGCATAAAGAGAATAAAATGAAGGAAAACATGTATTCTCAATATATAACTATATGGTAAGAAAATTCAAGATAATTAATGAGAGTTAGATCATAAGATTCCATCATTGGAGACTTACTCGTAAACAATCCTGATAAACTATTAGATTTTATCAAAAAAACATCAATATAATGGTAACCATTAAACCGTAAATCACATGAATTGAAGATGCTAAATTGGATATGTAATTCCTTATTAAATTCAATATAATAATCATATAATACATTCATGGGAATTATATACAACACAGTAAAGAAATGTGTGGTGAATATGGAATGTATCACATAGAAAACAAAAGTGATATACAAATACCATTCCTTATTTATTGAATTTCATTACACATGTTTTATCCTCTTGAATAATAAATATAATTTTTCTAAAAATATGTAAAATATTCATAAAAATACTTATATTATCATAGTTTATTCTTTAATAACATCTTATAACATGTTCTATTATAATCTTTAAATATTACAACCTTTATAGTTGTTAACTTCCAGGTTTTACCATGCATGTTTTGCATGAATGTTATAGATAATGAACCTACGATATAGTGAAACATATACATATTGTAAAACTGTTATAAATTCAATATATATTAATTTTTTATATAATTATAGTCATAAAAATAGTTTAGATATAACAAAATGAAATACACCATCCCTAAGATGGTAGGTCATACGTACTGTTGAACATTGTTTCCATTTTTTAACAAATGTAAAGTAATAGGGGAAAATAATATATCCACAGTAAAGAATAATTATGATGTAATATATATCATATGTGTTCATTTAATACATCCTCATTACTATTCACTTAAAACATAAATTAAAAACACATCACATCAGTTCGTGAGATGGTAGTCCTCCATGCACAAGAGGGACGTTTATTGTCTTCCATTGGGTTTTTAGATAAACATTTAGCTATAATATTATATTTACATAAGTATTTTAAGGTAAAAAATATCAAATATATTCATTATATTTAACCCATTTTTCCTTCCATGTAATTATTTAGTGAAAAATGAATCACATTATTTGTGAGGTGGTAGTCCGCCGTACAGATGATAGATGATGTCATTTCCCATTTTAGGGATGTGATGATGGATAAATATTCTGAAATAAAAATAAAAAAATATAAATATATTTTAGATTACACAATTATTATATTTAATGTCTTAATACATGATTGAAATTATAAAAAGATGAAATATAGTGAAAAGGCATTATTAAGACAATTACCTCCTCTAAGAGAAACCTCTTTTGTATCTCCTCTTAAGGGTACTAGGGTTGGAATTTTGGTTTTAAAAGAACCTATTGAATGTTTTTAAGTATATTTTTAGGTATTTGGTCATGGTATTTTATAGCCAATGGGCTTTATTGTTTTGAATAAGTGAAGGGAATGAGGTTTATTTTATAATTGAGGAGGAGTGGCACTTTTGTAAATACCCAAAAGTATTTATTATTAGGAATTCTATAATACCTAATGTGCCCCAAAAATTGTTTACTAATGGAGGGAAGATATTATATGGTCGATCCAAACATTATAAAAATAAAACAACACATTTATTATACATGTAATTTCGAACACGTTATGTTTACTCGCTTTTACAAATTTAATTTCCACCATAATAATTAGTTTTTTAACCAGTGTTAAAAAATATTTATTCCTAAAATGAAATGTTTATTACTATAAAATTTTAACCCACAGATTATTATTATTATATTTAATTTATCAAAAAATATACATTTGTGAACAAAAAATTTTAACACAATCGCTGGTAACGTGAAAACCCCCGTTTTACCCTTAATCACGATAATTAATTCATATTTTCTTTACAAATTATTATAGAAAAAAATTAAGTTGAAATTGTTATATAATATTAATTATTATGATTAAAAATATGGTATCCATTTTTTAAAATTAAATTTACAGTAGTTTCATAATTTTATTAAAAATTAATTCTGTAGATGTGATGAAAAAACTGGATTCCAAATAGAAAATTATCAAAAGTTTAAAACATTATAAAATCAAAATTCAGTATGGAATTGATTAAAATGACCTATACTTGATTTATTAGTATATAATACAACTATGTTTACTTTAAAAAAATTAAATGATGATTTGTCCTTATAAATTATTAAAACAAAAATGCAGTTTTCAATAAAAATTAAATATATTTCATTATTCGTTGAAAAATGAAATATTTCAAAAAAAACAAAAAATAAAAATAATATAATTCTGATATGAAGATTTAAAAAATAAATTTCATCTTTCCAAAAAAACATTTTCTAAAAGTGACAAAAATTTACTTTAAAATAAGTGCGCCAAAGTGGGATGAAGCTGATTTTTTAGAAAAATACATTTTTTTAACTGTAAAATTGGATTTATTCTTCTCTTAGGAATATAAAACTTATTATATGAATTTTACAACATTTTATTTAATATATAATATTTTATTTTCATTAAAATTATTCTCCAATATTTCTGAAATTGATTTATTAAAATAAATAATTTTTTTGCCCATAAAGTATTTTTCTCATTAGAATGTTTCCTTTATATTCAATTGGTATTTATTTCTGTTCTAATTAAAATGGGACCAATTATTTAATATTTTAAAAGTGTAAAAAAAATCTAAATTTATTAATTCACATTCATACTCGTCAATCTGTTGGCTAGGTGACAACTACCATATTCGAATAATAGTACTAATAGTATATTATTGTTCATATAAATTTGTGTTGCATGTAATAAAATCTATAAAAGTAAAATTACTATTTTTTCAAACTCAATGGAAAATATTTCTTTTATTACCCATGATATTGAAAATTCTAATTAATTTGAAAAAAAAAATATTTCATAAAATCTACGGGTGTTACAGGCACAACACAAACCTATTACTTCCTTTATACAAAACAAATCATAGACAAGAACCTGGTTTTTTACTTTTTTTAAAAAAAATAGGTGATCCTTTTATTTAGAAAAAACTAGGTTATCCTTTTATTTAGAAGGTATAACCAATACTGAACTTTCTTTTGCATAGTAAAATCATAAATCAGTTATTATAACACAAATAAAAATAAAAATAATATAATGATGAAATAATAATGAAATGAAAAGTAAAATTTAGATTACAACGGGACATTCATTAAAAATATTACAACATTAATGATACTTTGTGATCATAGTATAACATTAGTAGGATATATATACAAATGTCATCAGTAGATAATTCAGTTTTTCTAACTCATATCAACAATGAGTTACCACAATTAAAAGTTTAAAAAAAAATCTTCTGCTAATAATTTCCTTATTACAAAATTCATGATATTCCTAATAATTTCAGTGTTTCCTAAAAAATAATCATTATATTACCTTTTGGGAAAAAAATATAAAAAAAATTATATTCTTAAATATATATAAAAATATCACGCATATTATGAACTAGATTTTCCATTTTATTTCACCATTAAATAGTTCAAATAAACTATGAATATCATAAATATCAGTTATATATAGTTTATTGGTAAATAAAATGGGTAAAATAAATAATATAATCTTATAGACAATATAAATTTAAGATTATAATAAAAATCGATCATATTTAGTGTTTTTGAAAAAAAAACTGATGTTCATATGAGTCATCATTTAAGATGTGTATGCATTATCTTTAGTATGAATATAAATCACTGATCTTCATAATCATTATTTCATGAGTCATTTTACTCCATATTATTCATTTTATTATGTGTGTATACATATTTTTAATCAGCATATGATTCATTTATATGCATCATATGAGTCATCCCACAATATGAAAATTTCAAGTAAATAGTCCTACATAAACATGAATTATTTATGTGTAAAAAGTATTCAAAATTCTATGTAAACAACAATTAATTTTATGTAAGAATGAATTGTGTCTGTATAAAAATCATTCATAAAACATTAAAAACCAAAATTCACATGAATTAAAAAAACATATGACCTTAAAAAATATAAGACATTGAAAATTTTATATGACTACATAAATTTTAAATGACTCCAAAAATTTCATATGAGTTTTCCCTTTTTTAAAGATCATGTATTTTTCAACAATAAACTCAATTTTAACAATGGTATGAGGAATTATAACTATATATTTATAAAATTATTAGACCATTACTGTGAGGTGTTTACAATATTCAAAACATAAAATAAACAATAAACAACACTAACAATTACCTAAACATCAATACTAACACTATGATTGTATGATGATCTCTAATTCACATCAACTTTTTTCCATGTACTTATTTATTATGAGAAAAAGTTAATAGTTTTCCAATGTAGGGTTAAGGATTTACATATAGGGTAGTATCTATGAAAATGTGTGAGACGTTTCAGGTTTCTCTTTTTATCTTCCTCCAAAGTGATGACATGGTTGACATGAAAATGTTTAGTCTGAATATTGTTGGTTTTATATTTAATTGGGTAGCATAGTTTACCTATGGTATAAAAATTTTGTGGATATTTTTTGTGACATTATGAATTCATTCCTTCATTTTTTGTTTCAATCCACATTGATTATATGTGTCGTATATCCCTCTTCAGTCATTGATTTTTTACAAGACATTTATATATTCCTTTTTCTACATCATCCTGCCATGTATGTTTATACTCACCCATTCATGGAAATTACACCCACACATGTTCTATTTTATGATGATGATGTGAAATTCAAGGATTATTAAGAAATATGTGTAGTAAATAAATTGGATGTTTGTTGTTCTTTGCTGTGACATTTACTATTGGTTCTTGTGTAAGGAATTGTGATGATCAAGATTCTTCCCACCAGGTTTTTTATTTTTCTTGATTTGAGGCATTGGTCTCTCATATTGGTCATTTATACTATAGTTTGTACCTGTTAAAAAATTATTAATTGACATCTATCACATTAATTTTATTCTAAAATTGAGATATTTATTTTTTTTATTTATCATGGGATATCGAGATGTATGGTTTTTCATATGTACATTAAGCTAAGAGGTCACATGTATTTTATGCCTTGTTTGGGATATTCACCTACACTAACCTATTATAGGTGGTGATGGGGTGTACCATTGGACTAAATATCAATCTAAACCATGCCTCAATTGGTCAAGTAAGGTCAAATGGATAAATAAAATTTAACCAAAACCATGAAATGGAATTAGAAACTACAAAATTAAAAAAAAACAATTCATCAAATAGTTTTATCATGAATGAATTGTTAATAAATGAATTATAACTATTATAATTCATTAAAAATAACATAAAAGTATTTAATAATATTGAAGATTAAACTTTTGATAAATGTATTTTTGTTATAAAAGTGGTGAAATTGGGACAAAAAAATGTTACCTGAGGTATGGGGACTCTCAAACCTATTTATATTCTTCATGTTTCATAATTACTTCATCTTTTTTGTTCTCTCATACTTCTTCTAATTTTCATGGTTATCTCTTCTAAATGTCATTTATTTAGTTTTTTATTTTCTTCGATTTGGGATATGCCTATTTTATTTCATTTGGATGTATTTTTATCCACCTCTAATAGTTTTTGATAAATATTTTCTTCCACAAACACCTCATTTAATCTTCCTGATTAATTTCTTATTTTAACCATAGATATTGATCTTTTATTTCACAATAAAATGTATTAAATTATTTTTCCTTAATTATTTTTTGAAAATCCAAGATTTTTAAAATCCATAATCTTTATTTTATTATTATTAAACACATTCTTTTCTTATTGGAATATTTTATGATTCTGTTTGTAGTACATTTCAATTCTATATTGAATGAATTATTTTGATAATATTATGATATGAAGGGTGAGCATATAATTATATTCCCCTAAAATACATTGGTAATGTAATATATTTCAATAGATAATTATATATTGACATGGTATAGTTATTTTTTTATATAATGATTTTCATGTACATATTGATGTTAGAATTTACCCTAATATTATGATGTATTGGCAGTAATCTGTGTGTTATTTTGTTTCATTTTTATGCATGTACAACATTCCATAAATTATTCATCTGATTCGTATGATTTTTTATAGGTTTCGGGCATAGTGGAATCATCTTAATGGAATTTACAACATGATTTTTAGTCTTAGTTTTTTATTATTTATTATTGTACATGATTAATGATGTAATCATGATCATATTAAAATAATATATTACTTGAATAGAATGTTAAAATAAGATGAGGATTATATTAAGATGTAATTTCTATGTAGATCTACAATTACCCAAACATGTAATTATTTATTCTTTAATGATCTAGTTGAACAGATCATTTTATACCATTATTATGATGCAATATCCAATATAAGAATACCTCTTGTGGTTACCCACATGTGAACCACAATATCTTAATTTCATTACACTACTGTCAGTTTTTAGCAAGGCATATCCTAATCTCTGGCGTCATTTTTGGTTGATCACAAAAGAACTATTCAAAAAGGGTGAATAAATCTTTATTTTATCAGTATTGATTAAGAGAAGATGATGATACAATATACTTTATATCTCTAAAAATCTCTCTAGATATTTAGATAGATTATATTTATCTTTTGTGAACAACTGGTGTGATTATAGAAAGTGATATAATTATATTTTTATCATGCAATGTGAAGAGTTAAAAATATTCATACAAGACACTTTCCTATTTCGTAATTCTCAGTGAACCCCATATCTTAGTAGAAATATAATTATTATTTTCTTGAATTTTTCATCAACTAATATAAAATAAATATCATTTATATAATTTTCAATTATACCATTAATCTTTGTCTAACTATTCTCCATTACATTTTGGATTCCGTCAAAATATTGACTATTTATTTAACAAATAAATGTAACTACATTATTCATTGATAAATATAATATAATAAATATTATATTCTTAAAACCATGTAAATAAATATTGATTATTATTTTTATTTGGATCTCATATTATTTCAAATAAATTGTGATTAAAACGTGAAAATCAACAAAACTGTAAACATTAATAAATAAATAAACTCTGAATAATATTAAACTTTTCAAATTTAAAAGTAAATTTAACTACGATTGTTGATGCACATATTATGTACTACTATAGGCCTCATTCTTAGTGGAATTAAAAAAACATCCAAAATTACAAGGTTAGCATCAATCAATATTCCAAGGAACTAAGAAAAGATATTTAATCTCACACAACATACAACCCCATACAAAAACTCAGTGTGTAATATAATCCATTTATCATGGTATCTAAAATTAATAAGTTTTCAAAATAGTGTTATTAACATATTTTCTTGATGTCCCTTTATTTAATTTCAAGAAATGATCATTCCCATAGAAAAATATAGCCATGAATTTATCTATGTACTTACATTCCTTGGAAAGGTCCTGGGATACCATCTTTCATTAATAGATAGAGAGGATTAATCGTATCCCACTTTTTCCTGCAATGAAATACCACTCATGATGTACCCAATGTATCTTAATTCCACACGATCATGTGTCATCTTTATTTTCATCAATACCAAATACTACATGAATTATGATTTTTATTAATGATAAAATTAATGACTAATGATCAATACATGCATCTGAAGATTCAAACATCCAATGAAACGTATAAATGAAGAATTCCTACTAAGATTTTTTTCAAATAACCTTATTTTCATGGAGATTACTAAGGATGAACACCATTAGAAGGTTTATAATTGTCTTATGTGCCTCATACCTCTAATGATCCATCTATTCAATGGCATTTCAGAGAAAATAATCCATCCATGAAACATTTATTAAAGAATAATTTTGTGTCTACTCCTTATTCACATCATTTTAGATAAACATTATGACCTTTCTATGTGAAATATATTCTTAGGACATTATCACATAAAACATTCATGAAGTGGAAAAATTATGATGTAATAATAAACTTTATTAATATTAATGAAAATGAATACACATAATCAAGTACTCAGAAGTTGATAATTAGAAGAAAACTCCTAAAAACTCCCACTTGCACTTGAGATAAATATTAATAACCTATAGTTGAATGGCTCCCACATTATTCTCATTCCTGTGATGATATGGATCCCTCGTCGAGGGTTATTCTATATTTTCTTTCATGGATACTCTTCTCACTACCGTATCACCTCATTTAAAAATAATAACTCAAGGGATGAAACGTATGAATTATATGTTTTTGTCATTTGATATGATGATGTCTCTTTGTAAGGATTCATTATTTTACTATTATCAATTAAAAATGTGATTGGATATTAACTATTAATCACTACATCAATATCTTAGTCAAATTTTCAAACTAAAGTTCATTCCTAGCTATAGCTAAAGTCACAGTATACTCTGAATCAGCTATAGAATCTATGGAAACTTGCTGCATTGAACTATTCCTTATCACAGATCCTCCATTAATATGGAAGACATATCCTTAATATTCATGTAGATCACACTTATTCCCCTAAAATCTAGAAAATTTATAATCCTATATTATTATCTCTTAATCACATCTATATACCAGGAATACATCCTTTTATTCCCATAGATGCATAAGGATAGTCTTAGAAGCAATATAATTTTGTTCCCCTTAACCAACATTATATATACCTATAATGTTCAAATCTTTGGAAAGATCAATCCTTGTACATTACATTATAATAATGATATATCCTATAAAATAATAGTATGGTATCTTATAGATTCTCTATCTTTTATAGTCTATATAAGGACACATATTCTTGAAAATAGATATACTATATGGTGATGGAACCAATAACATTAGGATTTTTCCATACTAAATAACTTTAGTATCGGGTTAATATATGTACATTAACATAGTCCAACATCCTCTTTTATCGATCACACATGATCTTGATAACTTTAATGTAAGATTATTCACTTAAGTCCATCATGGAGTAGCACATTCTCAACCATCCCTTAACCTATTTTATTGATATTATCTCATTTATAATTTTAATATGTCATCAATATATACTAAAATGAAAATTTCCATACTCCTACTAAATATCTAATAAAAATGATCACATTTCTTGTTAATGAAACCAAAACATTTAAACGCTTTATCAAACGAAATGGTCTATGTCATGAATGCCTTATTTACTAGATATATGAAAATTATAGGCCATTTTGGAATTAACTAGAGTCAAAAAAAACATTCTTGTTGTGATTTATACATATCTTTATAAAGATTCCCAGTAAGGAAAAATTATTGAGATCCACCTTCCAAATATCATAGTCATGGTATACTGTTATGGAATGTTAAATTTTATTAGATTTAGACACATAAATTTGATAAAAGTTTTCATCATAGTCAATTACTATATTTCTTATATTCCCTTTAGTTATTATTCATCCATTATAGGTACTAACCTAACCTTCCTTGTCTTCCTTCCTCTTGAAACCCCATTTGCATCTAATGCACTTTACATATACTGGTAGATTGAACAGAAACAGAAATTAGTTCTGATATAAGGAATCTATATATGAAATCATTTATTCATTCCATAATGAAGCTTCTCATCTATATAATAACTCCTTTTAGGTGATAGGTTCATTATAATTATTCACTAATGAGCCACCATCATCAGTGACAATAGAACCTTATCTTTCTAGAAAACTTGCCTCTCTAGGTTTCCAATATAATACTAGTGTTCAGGATCAACATCATTCATGTGGGCATGTGGGATTTGATCTTGTACCAACTATTATGAATATTGAGCATAAACATTATAGTATTTAATCATTATCCAACTATCCTTCTTTAGGATGTGCTCCCTCTCACAAAATACAGCCTTCCCAGAAAATAGAACCTTTTAGCTAAGGGATCATATAAGTAGTATCCCCTTGTTTCCTTGGGATACCTAATAAATATTGAGAAAATCATTGCCAATATATCATGAACACCACCCTCCAATGATTAAACTCCTAAGATGGAAATATAGAAATAGATATAATGACCGCTGAGTCCCACCTTCAGTAGGCCCCAGGGTGGTGACCAGCACCAAGGGTATAAAATATCACAAAATAGAATGCATTAACCTTTTCATAGAAGATGATTAGAGATAAGATGGAAAATATCAAGAAAATCCAAATACAAAAATTAAAAGTAAATCCAAAAAATCATTTCCCACATGAATGTTCAAAAGTAAATATGATAAAAATACAATGAATCCCAAATTAAATACCATAAAATACAATCTAAGAAGTGACACAAAAACTATCCCAATGTCTGAGCTAGTATGGCCCAGCACGGTTCACATAGTCCTCCTAAAAACCTGAAATCAGTTTTATAAACGTAGGATGGTCATACAAGTATACTTAGTAGGAAAATACAATGTCTCTCATGCACAAGTGGAAAGACATACTAATTCCTTTGTGAAAAAAAACAACCTCAAAAATGTATAATACCCACCCCAGACTCACCAAGGCACACTCACCAAGTAACATAAATCAAGTAATGTAATATAATAGTCACATTGATATTTGGGTAGCCCGCACCACTTCCCACTGGTTAACTACTCATTCCTAATGGAGAACATCCTGATGTTGTCACTCTTCCACAAGCCCCACTATCACAACTTTCCCGCACACACCTAGGCCAAAAACACACCACATACCTCATGTAGACACCTTTGCCACAAATACCCCACATCCTGCCTACAGACACCTGGTCCACACACCATATTACATCCCACCCAAATACATCTAAGCCTCATATCCAAGACACCTGAAAAAAATAACATATCACCCAAATAATACCTTACATATGGAAATAAATCTCAAGACATTATAGCCTTTTCTAAGGGTCTTGGGTGAAAGTAAACCTCAATCCATTATATCATTCTTGATGTGTCTTGGGTGATCAATTCCTAGAATAGGGAATTGGGAAGAGTCATGTAACCAGCAATCCGTCCTCCCATCAAGATGTTGGGAAGACACCCTCCCCCATAAAATGGGGGTGTTTGGCACAAAGTTCTCAACAAGGGTGGGGTGCGTATAGAAAAAAAGGAACTGAAAGTATACATATATAGGTACCAAACACTAATCTCAACCTATGGGTCCTTAAAAAAACCAACCATCCCATAGAAAACCACATTTTCTAATACCTCTAGATGTACAACCACATAAATAGTCTGAAACCCAAACCATAGCCCCAACCAATTCATTTATTCAATTTTCATTATTTATTTATCAAACCATAAATTTATTTCATCCCTACCCAGGAAACTACTAGACACAAGACAAGGAAACATCCACACAGAAACAACCAAATAGAGAAAGGAGAACCAAGATATAATAGCATACTTTACTTCTCCTCCAACATAGCACCCATAACATCCACTCTTAAGATCATTCTTCAAAGTGATGCCACACATCTCACAATAGCACCCCTCAAAAAATCACATCACAACCATCCTTGGAAGACCCGCTGCACAACAACACCACATCTAGAAAAAAAAGAAAAACATGACCCAATTTTTAGCCCCACTTCACAAGATTACAACACCCAACAACCAACCATATCCCTGATACAGTCCCACGGCATAACTAGTCCATCCATTCCAGAACCAAACAAATATATCAACCTGAGATTCCATTTCACTGTTTAAAGCACCCCATACACACAACCACGCTTCCCGACACAACACCACACAACCTGCATGAAGCACCAAAACCAACAGGTCCACACACATAACATAGCCACACCAAAAAAATAAGGTGTATTCAAATTTAGAAAACATTCGTGCTTTAATTTCCCATTGATAATTCAGTGGTGATCACCGATCAAGTTTTATCCTATGAAATCCATTTATTTATTTGAGTATAAGTGATTAATCAATTTCTCAATTATATTCGTTTAATAGATAATCATCATAAATTATTCATAAACACTACAGGTGCACAAACAAAGACCACCAATGTCCATGTTCTTCAAAATCCATACAGTCCACACAATTCACAGCATAGATCAAAGATAACAGATAAAACAAAAAACATCAACATCATTTTCCCCTCTAGTCATTTATATTTGTTAAAAATAATTCAATAATATTCCCAAGGATACATTACTATAAACACCCCTCTTGATACACAAATATGAATAGATGAAGGAAATCCTTACTTGGAAGAACAGTTACTTCTTGTACCAAATGAAAGGGTCGCACAAGTAGCTGAAATCCTCCAAAGAAAACTAGAGATATAGGTGTCGCGTGACTCCATGGGGAAATGATGCTCTGGTTGTACCAATAATAAACTGAGGGATTCATGGAAGATAGGATATCATCTTATTAAAATACTAGAACCAAAAATCATGGAGATGATTTCATTGTAATTAAAAGTAGAGTCATTGTTTGACCACGTGGTTTGGCTATTTCAATGATCTGGATAGGTTATGATTTTTAAGACTTAATAATTCTTTCAGATATGGTGTAAAAAACTTTTGAAATGTTCAAACATTAATAGTTTCCACATTTCACATTAAATAAAACGGAAGAGTGGTGAAACTAGAAAAACTAATAATGATTCATCAATGGGTGAGTCACCAACACTGAGCCACCAACACGACCTACCGATAGATGAGCCACTAACATTGAGTTGTCGATAGATGATCCACTGATGCTGAGATACTAATGCAAGTCTCCAACGTTGATCCACCAACGCGAGTCACCTATGCTTAGTCACCGACATGAGTCATCGATGCTAATCCATTAACATGATTCACTGGCGTTGAGCTATTGATGCCCTGACCTACCAATTCTTTGAACTACCGACTCCCTGACTCAATGAATCCCAAACTCACTGATTCCCATACATACCGACATCCTAAATCACAGACACCTCGACTCACTAATTCCCTGATCCACCGACGCACTGACTCATTTATGGAAAACTGATTTTTTTGGTAAACTCTAAAAATTAGCCACTATGACCTCCAAAAACACCCCAAACACTGTATTTTCACAAAGGAATGGACTGTAGATGTCTAGGTCATTACATCAAACACCTCTCCAACTATTATCTCCCTTGAGAATCTAAAACAAAAACCAAAAGAGTGAGGGTTCTGAACAACCACCCTGAAAGATACCTCTCAAGGATATACCACAATGTGTTGTTCATAATCTAGAGTGAAACCTTGACATTCAAGGGAACCTCCTCTTACATCCACTATTCCAAACAACCACAAAAATTACAAACAATCATATTAACAACACTACCTAGACACATGAATTAGGGAGGACCTTCCTCCATGTTAAGATATTATCTACTTTTGGTGGCACAGACTCACCCGCAGGGGTTTAATCGCATTCGCATTAATGCATCTTGATTAGGGATTATGTCCTACCATCTCCACATGTCAGGTATTTATCACACATCATAGAATAATGGGAAAGATCATTTTATAGAAATAAAGGTTTAAACATTTCATCACAAGGAGAGTATAACAAATAAATCTCAAAAAAATCTGGGTATTATGAACGCATCTGCACTTCATTTTCCCAAGTACCCTCCTCATGACCACCATGACTCCACCACACATGAATCAAGGGAATGGCCCATCCATGAAATACCATCTCTAGATGATCCTGGATCTCCACTATCCACTCCATGAAAATTGTATCATCCTTGATATTCAACTCTCCCCAGTCAATGAAATTGGAGTCGTCATGAAGATATTGATGAATCTGAGAGATGTGAAAGGAATCATAGATCCTAACCAGCTATGGTGTCATCCGCAACTAATATTCCACCTCACCAGCTCATCCCAACTCCCCAAAATTTCTGATGAACCTTGGTGAAATATTACTCCCTCTGTCAAACCTTTGCTTCCCATGTCGAGGGGAAACCTTCAAGAACATGTGGACTCTAACCTCAAACTCCAAAGGCCTCCTCCTATGATCGGCATATGAATTATTCAGATCCTGATATGCCTTCATCATATCACACACTAGCTAAACATTCTCAATCATTTTTTTCATCACCTCAGGACCAAGAACAGCTGCCTCCCCGAGATTTGTCCAGCATAAGGGTGGAAGACACAACCTTCTATACAAGGCTTCAAATGGTGTTATGCTGATGGTTGAGTGATAGCTATTGTTTTAGGTAGACTCCACCATCGTAAAATATCACACCCATAATCCCCCAAAGTCCAAAACATACACCCACATCATATCCTCCAACATTTGGACAGTCCTCTCTAACTACTCATTTGTATATTGGTGGAAAGCAGTGCTAAGGCTCAACTGAGTGCCAAAAGAAAGTTGTAATCCCCTCTAGACTCATAAGGTAAACCATGAATCCTGATTTGATATGATGAACCTCCAAAACCCATATAGTCACACCAACTCAACCACATACCTTCTCACTAATTCATCCATTATGCTCGACTCCTTAATAGTAAGAAGTTTGTCGATTTCCTCAGTCAATCCACCACTACCCAGATAACATCACATCCTCCCTAGGCCCTGGGTAGTCCAATGATGAAATCCATCAATATTAAATCCCACTTACACTTGGGTAAATTAAAGGGCTGCAACAAACCAATGGGAACATGGTACTCAGCATTCACCTACTTTCACACTAGGAACTTTATCACAATCCCTGCCACTGCCCGCTTCACACCAGACCATAAAAATTGCATCCTCAAGATCTGGTATATCTTGCAAACTTAGGGGTGTACCATAAAGGGTGATCTGTGAAACTCAAATATAACTTCTTCATGCATCACCACTAGAACCAATAGCTTTTGACTGACCAATATCTGATTCTGATCATCCCACCAGATCATCACCCTGGCCAACGTGATCATGCATCACTTATGCCTATGAATCGCCCCATTGAGATTCCTCCACTCACTACATTAGAGATGACTTCACTATCATCTGGAACAGATATATTCTTCCACCATCCATCGTTGAATCTTGGTGTAAGTCAGCAAACTTCTCTACCACCCTCCAAGCAACCATAGTTTCCTGAACTACATCCTTCTTCAACATCCGACTCAAGGAATCATCCATGATATTCCCCTTTAATGAGGTATAAGAGATATCAAAGTTGTAATCTTGGAGAAACTCCATCCACGTCCACTATCACAAGTTCATATCTCACTGAGAAAAGATATACCTCAATATTTTGTGATCCATGAAGACCATGAAGTGCTCCCTGATGTGGTAATTACTCCATAACATCATTGAAAACACAACTTCCACTAGTTATAATTCATGGATAGAATAGTTATGTTCGTGGGGATGTAACTTCCTAGACCTATAATTGATTACTCCTTACATCCCCATCATCACACATCCCATGCCCTGATTGGATGTGTCTCAAAACACCTTGAACATTACTCCTTCTAGAAACTGGAGTACTGGAGCACTAACTATCCTTCCATTTAGATAGATGAAATCTATCTAACACAAGTCTCTCAACACAAAATCCTTGTATTTCCTGGTCAAAGTCATCAGCGAATATGCAACTCAAGAGAAATTAGGCACAAATATTCTTTAATATCTTTCCATACCAAGATAGATTCAAACCTACACCACATTCTTGGGTGCCACCCAAGAAAAAACTACCTCAACTTTTAATATGTCCACTGCTACACCATTTTTAGACACCACATCTCTATGGATGTTCACATCTCTTATGAAAAACTTTCACTTGGAAAACTCCCATAGATCTGGCGGTGTCGGAGAACTTATAGGATAGTACAAAGATGCTTAGTATGCTCCTATTCTGATTTAATGTAAATCAGGATTTCATCAATCAATAAAATGATGAACTAGTCCAAGAACTCACGAAATATGGAGTTCATGAGTCCCATAAACTTCAATGGTGTGTTCATAACACTGAATGGAATAATCCTGAACTCAAAATTCTTATACCGGCACCTGAGAATAGTCTTTCGAATATCACCCTACTTCACCATGAAATGGTGATACCTAGATCATATATCAATCTTATAGAACAAACTTTATCCCCTTAGTCGGTCAAAGAGATTTTCTATACTCATGAGAGGGTAATAGTTCTTGTTCTTTTCCAGATTTATCCTATGGTACTCTATGAACATCCTCAGATCACCATCTTCCATTTTAAAAAACCATACTAGAGCACCCCATAGATACATGATACGATGGATGAATCCCTTCTTCATCAATTCATCATCCTGAATCTGCAACTCTCATAGCTCATAAGGTTCCAGTTGATAGGTAGTCATCGAAACTAGACTAGCACTGGGCTGCAAGTCTATCCTGAACTCAATGTCACATCGAGGGGGTAGAGTCACAACCAACTCAGGGAAAAAATCCAAGAACTCCCAAAAACCCAAGGAACATACACTATCTTAGCATCCAAAAATTCCATATACTGATTGGCCATCAAAGAAAGAAGATGCTCCACATGTCGGCTTCCCAGCTGACAACTCTGCTTGTCGATGAATGCTACACGATGACCATCCTTGTCAGAAAACATGACTCTTATCTAGATGTAGTCAATAACAGCTTGTATGGAAAGAAACTAGTCAATTCCATGTATAACATCATATGGGTACATCTATAAAAGTATGAAGTCCCCACTGGACTGATGTGGCCCCAACATCAGTCTACATCCCTAGCAGAACACAAAAAAGCTGGTCTAACCTCTGACTGACATGCTCAACACTAGGAGAATAGAATTTCTATCTCTGTCTAGCCCCAAGGCATAGGATAGAGAGGGTGAAATGAAAGAGTTCTAATTATCTCAAATCAAATAGTGCATAGAAAAGAGTACTGAACAAACTTATCATACCACAAACGACCCTTGGCCTAGTTGGAACTCCTACCTCCGTGGCGTGCAACATCCCATATACATATCCTTGGCCCCTTGGCTGACATCCACATCCCCAATAATACCCAATTAATGGTCCTTAAAGAACACCCTGAGGTTATCCTCCACCTGCTCTATCTCCCCTCAATGGAGAGGTATCCTGCTATCCTAGCCGTTGGAAGAGTCTGGCTGGAAACTATTGTTGAGGCAGACATTGGACCTAGCCACCTCCACCATACTGGGTTCGAACTAGGAACTAACTCCGATTGTATGATGACCTTCACAATAGAAGTATATAAACCCCAAGCCCATGGTAAAAGCATGAGCACTAGAGTTTGAAAACATAAACAACTGAGGTCGACTCTGGGATGGACGAAACATGGAAGATCCTGACACCTCAGACTTGCTGCTAATAGCCTTCCCCTTAGAATAACAAGGATGAATCCATTTTTTCGAAAACCCTCCTTTTGAGTGAATCCTCTATAATACCTTATCCTTCTTCTTTACATCTAAATAGGTTTTTAGGGTGAAGGGAGTACTCTTTATTAAAGTGAAGGATGAAGTACCTTCTCTAAGAGTCTCACTAGATACTCCTCATCTGGAAAGAGATCTAGAAAAAATCAGAGGAGATCCTTGAAATTGATCTCCCACTGCCTCACCAACATACTCCCCTACCAAAGGGAGAGTACCATCTATCTCTTCTCCTCCTTTATCAATGAAAAAAAAATTTGGCCCAGAACACCTTCTCAAAGTCAACCCACGGAACATCAGTCTCCTCCCTCTATCTAAGGTAAAGTATCCACCACTAATGCACAGCTCCCCACATCTAACTCATTGCTAGAGGAACCCAGTACTCTATCAGAGCCCATATCAAGGTGATGGTGATCACATGTTCCCTAAGACAACTCTCTGTATCCAAGTATGAAATGTTTCCCTCATAATTTCCGATAGTCTATCTCTGGAAAGAATGTGCCACCATCTACCACGGATCGCCTTACTCCTCTTGATCAATCCTTCACTGATCAGCCGAATATGCTTGATGAGCCTTGGTTAACTGATCCACTCGTGGACAACATCCTGGTACTATACCTAAAAAGTAAACAAGGAACTCCTAATCCTGAGTAGTATAGAATTTACATTTAAGTTCATTTAAACTCATAAATTATATCATTTTTTGAAAAACAGCCATGTTTAACAAGAACACAATCCATTATGATGCATTAACATTTCTTAGGGTCTATATCCTGCAATCATTGTATTCAAACTTGGTCATTCAATAGGCTCAAATTCCTTGCATTGGATCATGAGGGGCCCTAAAATCTCATCTCCTAGCTAGTTATACATGTCCTATTTCACTCAACAAGGTTACCCAACATTGTTTCCCTACCAACCCATTCCATCCAAACTATGCCTAACTCTAAAAATCCACCCTATCTCCCAACCACAATCCTCTGATTCCATTCGGTTGGAACCCCCTCCCTCAAAGATGTGCTTTTTGAGCTGGTAACGGAGAAATATAGATAATAAACCCTGAGTCCTGCCTTCAGTAGGCCCTGGGGTGGTGACCAAAACCAATGGTATAGAACCTCACATAATGGAAGGCATTTCCCTTTTTATAGAACAATATCATAGATAAGATGGAAAATGTCAAGCAACTCCAAATACTAAAAATAAAAGTAAGGTCAAATATTTTATTCCCACGTGCATATTTGAATGTAAGGTTGATACAAATACAATGAAGGTGAAAGTATATACCAATAAGAAAAGATAAGTAACGACACAAAAACCTTCCCAAATCTGACCTACTACAACCCACCATTTTCCACATTGTCCTCCTAGAACCCTAAAAATTGTTTCATATACATCGGGTGAGAATACAAGTATACTCAGTAGGAAAAGAAAAAGTGTCTCATACATAAGTGGGGAGACATACTGATTCCTCTATAAGAAAAAAATTAGATCCTCAAAAGCACCTAACAAGATATACTACCCATCCCATCCACACTAAGGAACACTCACCAAGTAATAAAAATAAAATAACGTAATATAAAAACCACATTGATATTTGAGTACCCTGCAGCAATTCCCGCTGGTTAACTTCTCACCCCCAATAGAAAACATCTTGATGCTACCACCCTTCCACAAGCCCCACTGTCAAAACCTGACTGGAAAAACCTATTCCACAAACACACCATATCCCGCATGCATACACCTATTCCAAAAACACACCGAATACTTTCTGTAGACACCTGGGACACAAACCACGTCACATCAAGCCCAGATACACCTAAGACTCATCTCAAAGACACCTAGCAAAACAAATACCTCTCACACAAACAATACCTTACATCTGGTAATAAACCTAAATCCATTATAGTTGGCCCGATGGGTCTTGGGAAAAGTAAACCTCAAGCCTTTAAAGCCTGCCTGAAGAGTCTTGGGTGATAAATTCCTAGATAATGGAGCATGGAAGAGTCAAGTAACCAGCCATCCATCCTCCCACCGGGATGTTGGGAAGACTCCCTCACCTATGAAATGGGGGTGTTCGGAGCACAGTGCTCAACAAGAATGGGTGCATATAGAAAATACAAGCAAATACATGTATACATATATAGGCACCAAACACTCATTCTATATTATGGGTTTTCAAAATAACCAACAATCCCACACAAAACAAATTTTACTACTACCTCTAGACGTTCAACCACATAGAAAGTCCCAATCCCAAACTATAACCCCCAGCCAATTAATTAGACCAATTTTCATTCTTTATTTAGAAAACCATAAATTTATTCCATCCCTACCTGGGAAACTACCAAACACATCACAAGAGAATAGCCACACAGTCACAACCAAATAGAGAAAGTAGAACCACATTAGAACATCCCGATGCACATTTCCTCCCACTTAGCACCCAAATTAGTGATACCTACCATATTCCAAAATCACCCCTCAAAAAATCAAATCACATCCATCCCTTCTATCCCCTACTGCACAACAACACCACATCCAGCAAAATAGAAAAACCTACCCCATTTGTAGTTCCACTGCACAAGCATACCACACCCAAAAACCAAACATAGCCCCAATGTAGTCCCAGTGCATAATAATTCCATCCATTCCAAAATAAAAAAAATATTTCAACCTAAGATTCAATTACAACACTTGCACCACCCCATACACATAGCCACACTTCCAGCCATAATTCCACACAATCTGCATGAAGTACCAAAACAAATATAACCACATAGAGCACAGATCCACACTAAACAAACAAGGTTTATTCATATTTTTCCAATATTTGTGCTTTAATTTTCACTTGATAATTTAGGGGTGATCACAGAATATGTTTGATCATGGGGAACCCATTTATATAGCCGACTATATGTGATTAGTTGTTTTCTCAAGAATACCCATTAAAGAGAGAATCATCAAAAAGTATTCATAAACAATGTGGGTGTGCAAATAATGAAAACCAATGGCCATGATTTTCATAATCCATATAGCCAACACAATTCACAACATAGATCAAAGATAACATATAAAACAATCAACATCATCATCATCTTCACTTCCAGTCATTTGCCTTTGTTAAAAAAATTCATCCACATTCCCAAGAAGATATTAATATACCCCCCACATGATACACAATTAAGGAGAGATGAAGTAAATCACTAAATGGGAGAACAAGTTATCAATAGTTACTTCTTGCACCAAAAAATAGGGTCGCATGAGAAGTAGGAAGACGCCAAGGAAAACTCAAGCTAGAGGTGTAGTGTGACTCCCTAGGAAAGAGAATATTTGGGTGCACCTAGAAGAAAATGAAGGATTCATGGAAGAGAGGATCTCATCTTAAGAAAATTCCAGATCTAAAAATTAGGGATATGATTTAAATGTACATAAAAGCTGGGTTGTGGTTTGACCACATGGTTTGTCTATTTCAAATATCTTGAAACTTTAAGATATTTAGGGTTTAGTAATTCCCTCGGATATGATAGAAAAGACTTTAGAAACGACAAAACATAGATAGATTACATATTTCATGTTAAATAAAATGGAAGAGGGTGAAACTAGAAAAACTGGGAAATGAATCACCGATGGGTGAGTCACCGACATTGATCCACCGACATGATGTACTGATAGATGATCAAGAGGCACTGAGCTACCGAAAAATGAACCATATATGCTAAGCTATAGATATAAGTATCTGACATTGAGCCACCGACATGAGTAACCAACGCTAATCCACCGATGCGAGTCACTGATGCTGAGCCACCGACACGAGTCACCGATAATAAGATACCAACTCACTGACCTACCGACACCTTGACCCACTGACAACTTAACTCACCAATGCTCGGATTCACTAATGACCTGACCTACAGATGCCTTAATGCACCAATGCCCTGACTCAGCAACACCCTGGCCCACTGATGCCCTGAATCAGTAATGGAAAACTGGATTTTCTATTAAACTCTATGAACAAGCCACTTTGACCTCCAAGAACACCCCAAACACAAGATTTTTCAATATTAATGGACCAGAGTGGTATGGGTCATTACACACTACTTATATTTTTATAATTACTAAAACCAACATTTTTATCTATTTTTTATAATTAATAAAACCCTCTCAATATTTTTATTTATTGTTCTCGGTGATATCATTATCTCATAATTATTCATTGAAAGTATTTACTGTTTATTTTTTATGATAAGTTATTATTTTATATTTAATTTTATTATTGTATTATAACTCACACTTTTATATTGAGAAATTTTCAAAGTGTAGATCTTATATTAATCATTAATTTGGATATAAATTTATTCTTCAAAAGCTAAATGATACATATGTGTGGAAGTAAGATATCTCATATAAGAATCAACCACTTGTTTGAGAATATAATGTTTGGAACCTCATATTTGGAATGAATTTCATGTTTCAAACAACACATTTAGAATATACATAACAATTGAGATCCTCATGTCTATGATATTCCTCACGTCATTGGGAATCATTCTATGGATTCTATATAATCAGTATATTATGAGGTATAAAAATAGTCAATATTATCATTTCATGAATATTATAATTTCTATATTATTTTTTATCATAGGTATAATATCTAAACATGGAATTGTATACTATTGTTTTAAAATTTTAAAAAACACAATATTTAAGTATTTATCTTCATAACTCAAGAATTTCATTTTTTATAATCTATTTGTATATTGATCATATGTCAAGCTTCATGAATCTGAATTAAGTTATTATTATTTTGATAGATAGATGTTAACTTTATATCTACTTCATAAAACTCCAAGGACTGATTAAAAGTTCATATATGTGGTCAAAACACTAATCGAAGTCACAACAACATTTATGTATATCTTTAGTTTTACAGTCAAGATAGAAAATAGTTTTTTATAATATCTCAAAAAAAATAATTCTTATTGATTTATATCTTTATCTATTGGAATGATCTAGAAATTATCAAAATATACGTATTCTTGGGTGAATATATAATTAGATGTTTTGAGGTGCTAAAAATTGACCAAATCCTTTGATATCTCTATTTTATAAATTTTATGAAATTTCATGTGAGATAATAATGGGATTATTTGAAAGGTGTTTGAATTTAAAATTCAAATGTTTTAATTGATATATTCAAAACTAGGAAAAATATTTTCACTGTATCATTTAATGGAGATTCTTATGGAGACAGTTTTGTAGACAATATGGGAAATCCAAATTTGAATTTTTCAAATTTAAAGACTATATTTGTTGAAGAAATTTACGAATATTTCAATTGCATAGATCATGGAAATACTTGGGGAAGAGAAAGTTTTAAGATTGAATTCATAATTCTAAATTGTATTTTTTAACATTATTATACAAAAAAACAATTGAGATTATTTTTTGAAAAGATTCAATTTGTAGAAATAAGTGTAGAGATATGTTTAGAGACAATATATAATATTCGAATTTGAATACATCAATGATTTATATGGGATTAATTATAAGATTATTAGAGAATAATTCAACAAGTTATTTAGGGAAATTCAAATTCCAAAGTATTTTAATATTTCAATGGATATGTGAAGATTATCTTTCAGATTATTTTAAGTCTATCATAAAGTACCAAAATAAAATTTCAATTGTCAAATATTATTATTATCGGTTTCAATTATTGTACTTCGAAATTATTGTAGGAATTATTCAATAGATGCACTAAAATTAGGGATATATTTTTAGAATTTCCTTCACTCATTTATTGTCAAATTCAAATTTTGGATTATTAATGATGGAGTTGACGTCTAAAAAAGTCTTGAAATGATATAATATAAATTTAAACTAAAGATGATGATGATTTAAATAGTCATGAACTAATTTGAAGACACATTTTTTTTTAAAAAATGGAATTATTATTTTTTTGTTATTTTTTCATTTGAATAAGGATGTATAAATTCATTGAAGATCAATTGGTTCTTACTATGCTTTATTGAAGATTAAAAAAAATTTATTACTCCATTAACTGTGTTCCAAATAATCTATAATATTTTATATCTCATCTATTTATAATAAATTTTATTCCTATTAAACTCAGACATGGTAGATTTTTAGGTTCTCAGACTAATATATAGATGTTTCCATCAAAATAACCTCACTTATTGGGGGGATTTAACTACCTACAATTATTTATCAATGAAACTGGATAGAAAGAACCACTTCCTTAAAATCTTGAATCTTATAAAGAGATAATTTTTGAAGTGATATATGGTATCTATATTCCCCAAATTATTATAAATCATTGTTTTATAATTTTTATTTTATTTAAATTTCGGTTTTATTACATAAAGTTAAGATAAAAGAACACAATCACTTTATATAAAGAATATTGATTTTTTTTTTGATTTTTTACTAGAAACAATTTATAATTCCCCTCTTCTATATTATTCACCATAATTATAAACCAAAACATGGTATAAAAGGGAAGTCTTTATTTTTGGAAATCATTGAATATATATTGTTTTTTCTACGTGATACCAATAATTGGTATAAAGAAGGGACACTAAACATAACATATTTTAGTGTCTTTGTAAAATATTTATTTATCTTACAATCCTTGCGATATTTTTAGGTTTAAAATTTTAATGAATTAGTTCGCATCCAATACATAAAAAATATATTGACTAAGAAGTGTAAACTTCCTATTATTATCTATTTTTCCATAACATGAAACTTTTTAAAAGACGCATGTTTTATTTTCATATCACATCTCTAAAATTTTTATCCTGACTTATTCTTTGTCAATATTAATGCATAAAACATTGTTAAAAACATTATAAAACATGGAATGTGAACAAAAAACTTCTTACGTAACATGAATGAATATAAGGAATCCAATTAGTTCTTGAAATGTTGATTTAAAAAAATAGCTTTATGTCTCAAAATTAACATTTTATTTTTCAGGAATCATACCTTCTCTATCAAAATATTTTCATAAATCATTTCATAATAAAATTTAAGGCCAAATAAAATAATTAATTTTTTATTTTAAAAAATTATAAACTCATTAAAACATTATCATATAGTTACACTTTTTACCCTTATGAAGTATTAAATGTATTCCATTGAAAATAATCTCATTGCTTACCCTTTTTGTTATCACAACATTACCATAAAACCTATAGAAAGAATAGATAACACAAAAAACTGTCTTAGTACATCATTATAATTGTTGTTCTTATAAATGGAATAAAAATGCATTCGACTTCCATACTTGAAATTCTTACAAATGGAAGAACCATTCCTTTGACTTCTATATCCCATGAATTGAAGGGTTATCACAAACCCACACATTTTTGGTTTATCACGGAAACACCATCAATTGTTTTATAATGTTACCACCCATCATAATTTCTAAGAACTATAACAAAATAAAAATTTATAAAATATTTCCAATTTCAAAATATCAATTATAAAATTTAATTTTCACACATAAGTAAACATTTAAAGTTATTAAAATAATAATTCCATATTTAAAACCCATTTCAAATAAAAAAATACCTTGTAAAAGGGAATTTGTGGTTTATTTTTCATTTAAAAAACAAGAAAGATTATAGAGGTATAGAAATATCAAAAAAATGGTCATAATGTAAGGGATGTATTTGTCATTGTAAACATTAATAATAACATTCATTTTCCCTTTATTAACGAATGTCAAATGTTCCATATAGAAATTGTAAAAATATTCCTTTTTGAAAACATTTTAATGAAACCAAAAATAGATATATAATGTCTTTTATAATCCTTTTATATCCATATAAATAAACATATATAATAATATCATGAATATTGACATGTAGGAAAGGATTTTGATATTAAATATTTAAAGATTTAAAAATAGATTTTTAAATCAAAATGCCCCATAACACTTTGAAAATTTTGAATCACATGACTCATGAAGGAATACCATTTAAAAAACATTAAATAAAATAATAATAAAAATAACATTATATAATTTGTTAAAGGGGATGTATATACACAACGTAAAAGAATGAGGGTGTATAACATCAAAATATGCCTCTATGAAAGGGGGTTAAGATTAAGTTGTTTACCTTGAGTCTAACTTGTCACATGAGCCTTTATCTACCTTACAAATAACTATATTTTAATTATTTTTGTGATTTATCTCCTTTTTCAGGTATATCATTTTTTTTATTTGACATATTAAGTTTTTATAAAAAAAATTATTGATTAAGTATACGTCGGATGTTTTAACCATATTCTGCGTATGTGTCAAAATGACTTTTGTAGGTTGCATTTGGTCAAATATGTCCTTATTTAAACATATACAGAATAATAATCATGTTATAATAATCTTATTTATAAATAATTTTTTTTTAAAAACTATCCACGTAATATGTTTATGAAAAATGAACCAATGTTACAATCAGGGAGATGGTGGGTTATACGTATGCAAGATTAACATTCCCATTTTTAAATGATCATTATAGAATGAAGGTGGGTAACATTTTTTTCATAGAATTACCATTATAAATATATCATATAATTTTATATTTATATATATAACATTCTTGGAATGAGGTCATGAAAAAATAAGAATCGGTTCTCTTTGAGGTAGATAGAGTCCACACATCTATGTACGACAATATCACTTTCTCAATGTGTGAAAAGGTAAGAAGAAATTTACATATTATATTTACAAAAATATAATTATGTAATTATTATCATAAATATGTCATTTATACCATAATTATTTATTATTTTTTCCCTTATTACCATCAATGTAACAGGTTAGTGAAACAACACTTTACATCGCTTCGTCAGGCAGTAATCCACCATACACATGAGTAACTTTATCGTATCCCCTATAGTATAAAATTTAAATGGGGTGAATATGATATAATTACTTAATAGGTATTATTATGTTATATATATCATATATATAATATATATATATATATATTATACCTATAATAATTCCCAACCATGATATGTTGTAAAAGTCTAACAAATGACATCGTTGTGTGAGGCGGTAGTCTACCGTACACTTGAATGATGATTTCATAACCCTTACGATGAATTGTTTTGGGGGTTTTAGACATAAAATTAATAAAATATCATTATATAGAATATACATAGGTTATTATAAAATCATGGTATAAGAACAATTGATGGGGTGGATAAATAAATAAACCAAAAGTTCTTGTTGATGAAATTTACCTCTTCTTCAGGTAAGTCCTTTTGGTTTGTACAAAAAACAATCCTTGGTTTGATTTCTATCCAACCCAAATATTTTATGATAAGGATAGGGATTTTAGGAGTTTATTTGGTTAGGTTTTTTATGATAAAAAAGTATTTATATATGTATAGAATGGTGGAGATTTATTTTCCTTTTCTAATTGAGGAGGAGTGGCATTCTAATAAATAAAAAAAGTAGCCACTATTGGGAGGTTATCCTTTCAAAATGTAACTCAAATAATGAAATATGTTAAATTAAATAGGGTATGAGTTGAAAATATTTCAATCAAAAAAAAATTATAATTTTTTCTAGGTCATTTCACCCCAAATGGTAAGAGTTTAACCACTAGGTAAACAAATTTTTATATTATTCACTATAGTTAATTTTAATTGATCTCACAAATATTTTTGGTAGAAAACTATGTTAACCATTATAGACATTATAAATTATACTAGTTCTAAATTTGAAATTTATTTTTATAAATTTAATTCGTTGAATTTTTGGAATTTAATTTGAAATTACTCTCTCATATGGAACAAGAAAGTGGGTTTTTAAAGTGAAAATGTTAAAATGTTTACTAATAATTTATATATACATTCAATATAAAAAAGATTAAAATTCACTAAATTGTATTAATGGATGTATAATTTTTATTATTTAACATTTAAACCCATTAAAAATATAATATAACAATATAAATTAATTATATGAAAATCGAGTTATCAATTATAATTTAGTATTTCTCAGTATTCATAAAAATTTGATACTTCTTAGAAAAAACAAAAAATTCAACCCACGAAATTTTTTCTATATTATATTAAAATGAATTTAAATTTTTCAAAAAAATATAATGATTTGGAAAAAAAAAAT
This sequence comes from Viscum album, assembly GCA_963277665.1. Classification (NCBI taxonomy): domain Eukaryota; kingdom Viridiplantae; phylum Streptophyta; class Magnoliopsida; order Santalales; family Viscaceae; genus Viscum; species Viscum album. The sequence continues at coordinate 1,700,958,215 of OY728143.1, read as the reverse complement.
TTAATATCTCCAAAGATTAATGAAACCTCTTTTTAGGGAGAAAAATCATTTTTTAAGAAAATATTTCTTTTTCTTTTAAATGGTTCTTATTTTACTTTTAAATGATATATAACTACTGAATTTTTGTAAACTATATATTTTCATAACATATTTATTCATATGAATTTTAAGTAATATAATGGCTATGTGATAACTTCTATATTAAATAATAATATTAACAGTATATTGTTGTTCAGTCTTATGTACAATGAATGATTTTGAAGAAACTCATTATTGCATGTTGTATAATCTATTGAACATATAATCCCTTTTAAATTTAAATTTTATATCTAATTTGTCATTTTAAATAAATATGAAGAACTATTCTTATACCATTACCAATGTTGTTAAATGTTTTCCCCTTTTGGAAATTGTATCCTTACAATTTTATTCACATATTAAACAAGTGGGGATATTTTTCCTTCAAAGAATTCTCAGATACCCTTGTTTATTTTTCAACCATATGGTTTTTCCATAAAACCTTTACATGGTGAATTACCTTATTTTAGAATACCTGGTCTCTATTTTCAATTATCTTAACTGGTTGTTTCACCTAATAAAGGATATATTTCATCTAAAATACATTAATGCTCCAAACATGTAATGAATCTGATGTATACTTCTTTCTAATTAAAACATGAAATACATTGGGTACTAGGGGTAAACATAAAGAAAAAAGACACATTTTAGGACACTGGTCCAATTTTATCTAGTATTTCATATGGTCTAAGGAACTATGGACTCAATATCACCATATTACCAAAAATCATCACACATTTCCCTAAAGAAACATTTCGAAAGACCTGATCACCTACCTTGAAGGAAATATCTCTCTTCAAATTATTGGAATAACTTTATTCATGCTCCAAAATTTAATCATGTTTCCCTTAATCAACTAACCTTTCTCTACCATTTCCTCTACCCACTCTAATCCCATCAACGTACATTGTCATATGTCATCCCAAAATGCTCATGTTTGACACCAAATTCCATATAATTCCTCAAATGGTAGAATATTCTTACTCAAATGAAAAATTTTACTATATGAAAACTCATCCAAATAAATATGATGATCCAAAATTTCTTAGTAATCCATTGAAAAAGAATGATTCATATCTTCCAGGGTTTGAATCATACTCTTAGACTATCATTCAAATTAAATATTAAAGGTTGTACTAAAATTTAATTATGTACCCAACAATGTCTAAAGACCATTCCAAAAAATATATGTGAACTTGGGATCACTATCTGAAACAATGGAGAGAGGAACTCCACCTAACCTGACATTATCTTTAAGATATAGTTTATAAATTTTATCTAAAGACATCGAATCTAAAATGGTAAGGAAATGTGAAGATATATTTAATTGATCAACAATACCACAAATTGTATTACTACCTTGAGAATTATTTGGAAATCCTACCACAAAATACATCAATATATTCTCCTATTTCAACACAGCCACTAGAAAAGGTTTAAGAATCCACTTCAGAAATTTTAGTTATATATCAACTTATTTACAAGTCAAAAACATCAGGGTTAAGTTAGCAATATCTCTTTTCATTCCAACTAACCAGTAATACTCTTGAAGGTCTCTGTACATCTTAAAGCTACTTGGAGGAACATAAAACATTGAACTATTAGATTTAGTATACAACTCTTTCGTCAAATAGGAATCATAAGTCACATGAAATATTTTTTCAAATAAATAAAAACATTATTAATGAAAATTAAAACCTAGAAACGTACCCATCTTAACAAATTATATTTTTTTTTAGATCAGGATCCTCCTAATAAGATTTCATAATTATTTTTGACAATGTTGACTGCACTAAAACCTGGAAAAAAATGAGTATTTCCATACATCCACAAATTATAGACCAAAATTAATCAAATAATTAACCAATGGATCATGTTAAAAATGTATCATATTTAATATAACATAAGTTTTTTGACTCAAATAATTAGTCACTTTGTTTGATTTTCCCAGATGGTAATGAATCGGGTAATCATAATGCTTTATCAATTACAACAATCTTCTATGTCATATGCTCAACTCTTTATAGGATAATATTTACATTAACATTTTGTTATTATTATATATTTCATAGTTCAATCCATAAAAACTATTCCTCTAAATTTTCAAATAAAAATAGTTTCTAATTCCAGATCATGTGTAGGATAATTTAACTCATTATATTTCATCTGACATGAAGCATATGTGATTACTTTATTTTTATTCCCTATGAACCCACTATGTCCATTTAATGGAGCATATTAATAGATGAAAAATTACCATTTATAGAAGGTGGGGATAAAACTAGAGTGTTGACAAATACCCTTTTCAGTTCCCGAAAAACATAAATCCCTTTTGTGTTAACATAGTTTGTGGGACTTATAACTTTGTGAATTTTTCGACGAACTATAGGTAATAAGTATATAATACCATAAAACTAAGAATCTATATAACATTATTAGGTATTAGCCTCTTTTTAATCATTTTTTCCGTGTTAATAGTTATTCCATTTTTAGAACCAACATGTTTATGGAATAAAATCTAATGTAACAAAATTTCCCTCATACTAAAACCACAATATAGTTTCCTTTTATTTAAGAATTTTAAAACAATACTTAAGTGTTACTCATGTTTCTTCTATATTTTAGAATAAAGGAAAATATCATCTATAAACACAATGATAAATTGATCCAAAAACTTATGGAAGACATAATTAATAGGATTCATAAATATAACAAGTGTATTTGCTAACCCAAAGGGAATAACTAAAAAATAAAAATGCCCATATATCATCATAAATTCTATCTTCAGAATGTTATCATCCATAACCTTTAGATAATGGTACTAAGAACTCATATCAATCATCAAGAAATAATGAGTTCCCTGAAGCTATTACCACATCATTGTATGGAGCAGCATCAAACGCAATAGTAGTTAAGGACATTTAAGAAAACTTTTACTTTCGATATTTCTAGTTTCTACCCTAGTTAGTCATCATCAGTCATACATTGTTATAATTCCCTAACTAAATACAACTAAAACATCTTTCCATAAGCTTCTGATTTTTTTTCCTGGTCAACTCCCTTATAGTTACAAGTCATATGACCAATATTACCGCATCAAAAGCAGTTTCTATACTTTGAAATACATTCTCCAAGATTATTTTTACTACACTTCTCAGAATATGGTGATTTTGTTTTCATACCTACAAACTTCATTAATGAATTCATTATCATTTATTATAAATTGGGCCTCTTATTTTTCTTATTTTCATGGGACATATGATCATCAGAGAACTCCATTTCTACAATCTCATCATATTGAACAAGTCTCTCATAGATTTTGAACTGACGAGATTCCAATTACCTTCAATATCCTATCTTATATCCTGAATAAAACTAGTTCATCTTACTATCAATATCCCATATAAAATTTTGAACATACCTTTCTAATGAATTGAAGCCTTCTTCAAATGAATCCTCAAAATCTTCCCTCTTTTATCTCAATTCCAAGAATTATTTTTCCATCATATGTCAAACATCTTTAGGAAAATATTTCTATAGACAAATATTATTAAATTCATTCTATTATAGAGAATAAATCTCTGAAATTTCTATGATATTCTTAAAAATTGACCACCACTTTTCGACTTCACCTTAAAAGTGATAAATTATAAGTGTTTTCTATTGGATATTCAAACGACCCATGACATCAAATATCATTTCTACTTATTGAATCCATTTTTCATCGAGCTGATGGTTGGATGATAATATAAATGTTAGGGTATGTTGTCCCATAAAAATATCTACTGTCATCATGTTACTCTATGGTAGATCTAGTTTCTCCCTTTCATGGAGACTACCATCATTTATTGACCATGTCAACTAATCCATCACTGAAACAAACTGCTCAGTTTAAATTCAAACTATCATTGAATGTTTATTAGGAATGATATTTTTCTCTCTATGATTACACAGTATAGGTTCCTTGGTTCCTCTATGGAAATCCATTCTTAAAATACATACATTAGACTAAAAACATTTTAATCTTCAAATGATATATCAATTCAAATTTTACATAAACTGAAATATTTCTAATGAATGATACTAATACTAACCTAAAATCTAAATTTATCAAAACCATTCCGTTGATAACAACTATAAGGACCCCACTATGAACATATAAAAATAATAATAATCTAGTTTATTTGGACAAGAATTATAATTATTACAATCACAATGATATTTTTTGGTTTAGTGTTTTAGAAATTTTTGGTCAAACCCCATAAATAAAAGACTGATATATTACAAATTATACACTTCTAATTACTATCAATTTCCCCATAATAGAAAACTTTTAAAAATGTGGATGTTATCTTTTCGGGTGTTAACTGATTCGTTTTCGTTCATATGTTTTGTTATGTAAGTCATGTTTGTTATGGATGGGATGTATTTAATTCATATCCAGAATGATATCATGTTCATAAAAATTATTTTTAATTCAAAAAATAAAAATTATTCTTGAATGGTTACGATGGGGAATGAAACCTTATCATGTCATAGAGACGGTAAGATGTACGTACGCACAAGCGACAATATCATTCTATTGATGGTGAAATATTATGTAATTGGATGATATATTATATTTATATAGTCATTAATTTTTTATATTTATTATTTTCATCAATTATACTCATTATTATACCCATCAAAATAATGAAGTGTTGTATAACAAACTACACCATGACGTGGAGATGGTAAGTCGTACGTATGCATGTATAGTGACTTTGTCATTCATAAGATAGAGAGACTAATGAATATTTTTGTACAATATTTATAATAAAATCGTATTATGTAGAAGTTACTAGATTTATTATTTTATTATTGAAGCAACAAATAAAAATGATGTGGAAGGAGAAAAGAACTTTGAAAGAGGTGATGATGTAATTACCACTTCTTCGGGTGCTTCCTTTTGATTTGAACAAAAGGGCTCCTTAGGTTGGATTTCTGATCATAGTAAGTCCTCAAGGATGAAGTGAGGGTAGTTAGGAGTATATTTGAGCATTGGTTGGATGATAAAAATTGCTTTGGAGGTGTGAATTTGAGAGGATGGGAAGTGCCCTTTTATAAGAGAGGTGAGGGGTACTTTAGGAAAATATTGAAATATTAATTTTTTATAAAATAATTTTCTGTTTATAATAGCTCAAAATGGATTTATTTCAAGGATAAGGTAGGGAGTGGACGAAATCCTCTTAACCAATTGGTTTTATACATGTTTAGGTCACCATATTAACCATATCTTTTAGATTTAACCCTTAGTTAAAAAGTTTAACTCTTAACATGTCTTCTTGTATTCTTACACTATATTGTTTATAAACAAACTATAAATTGAAAAAAGAACCTATGGTGGTTAATTAATGACATATATAACATTATATAAGTAATTTGTCTGAATCATATATTTTTAGGAATATTATATCATTTAATAAAATAGTATTTGTCTTAAAAACTCATTTATGTCAATTTTAACACTATTTAGTAATTGAATTTTTTAAAGTCATCACAACTTTATACATAAAATAAAAAAATTTAATCAACCCTAACATGTCATATTCGACTATAATTTTTGTTTATGGAATCAAAAGCTTCAATTTAAATTTATTTTAATATTTATAACATCAACTATTTTAATATTTAATTAATAAGGTACTTACTGCATCATCATTGTGTCATAAATAAATTTAAAATTTTAATGTCTTAAAATTATAAAGAAAATACTATGATGTAGAAAATATTTTTATCTTTATAATGAATATTTATAGTTGAATTTATCTTATGTATAACCATTTATTAAAAATGGTTTAGTTAATAAAATTTTAATTTAACACTTTTTACTCTTCTTTAAATGAAATATAATAAATGTCCTAATCTAACACCAATGGATCACAAAGGATTTTATTTTTTTCCAAAGGTTTATTTTTGTCGAAAAAAACTTATCCAATAGAATTAGGACACATTTTGGGGTAATTATAATATTAGTTTTACCATTAATTACCCTATTTTCATTTAACCATTGTAAATAAAATTCAAAAGTTACTATTCACCAAAAATTATTTTCATCTTATTGAACCACATTTTACATACTAAAGACAATTTTTTCTGTCATATTTTTGAAATTACATTCACAAAAGCGGTAAAATTATTTTTTATGCAAATTCGCAAATGTGTCTAGAAGGTAGGTAAAAGAGGTTATAAAGTTCAGTAAAATTTTATATATCTAATATTATTATAAAACGGCTCTAATGAATTACATTGGACTAATATAGGTATTATGTATCTATTTTTATATTAAACTAAATCTAAATTTAAAAATAATTATTTAAATTAAAAGTCAGATGTAAACCAAAACACAGTGCTTTTCACTATTCATCAAAAAATGAATATTTTCAGAAAAATACCAAAAATTCATCCTAAGATAATTTTGATGTTAGAAATCCAAAAATGAAGTCCAATTTGAAAAATAAAATTTATAATGTTTCAAAATGTGTGTATTAGTACTCATAACTACTTTTTAAACGACTAGTATGATTGGTCGTGGTGTGATAGAACTCGAAGTGGCATACAGTGAAAGTTATTGTATTAATCAAAGAGAAACATACTATGGAAGCTTGGGATATTAAATTCTTCCCTATTTCAAATAATTTTGTCCTCAGAATTTCTATAATACTTCTGCATAAAAAGATTCAGGTGGTTCTTCATCATAAGATCCTCAGGTTCCCACGTTGCCTCTTCCATCTTATGGTTTCACCAAAGAAATTTTACCAGATGAGTGGTCCGATTTCTCAACGCTTGTTCTCTGGTATCAAGAATCCTTATTGGATCTTCACAATAAGATAGATCAGGTTCTAGTTCTATTTCTTCATTGGTGAGTACATGTGTTCGTTCTGGCATATATTTTCTTAACAGTGATATGTGAAACACATCATGAACTTTGGAGAGACTTGGCGGAATTGCCAAACAGTAAGCTACAACTCCATTTTGATCTAGAATTTCAAAAGGTCTGATGTACCTGGGACTTACTTTACCCTTTTTACCGAATATTATAACACCTTTCCATGGAGATAACTTCAAGAAAACATGATCTCTCACTTGAAATTTCAAATCCTTCTTTCATTTATCGGTAGAGCTCTTTTGCCTACTTTGAGCATCTTTGATGTGGGTTTGGATAATCTTCACCTTTTCCATAGTTTCCTTAATATGTTTTTGTTCTAGGAGTTTTCTTTCACCAACATCATCCCAAAACATTGGTGTGTGACATATCTTTCCATATAACGCTTCTTATGGTGCAATCTGAATACTTGAATGGGAGCTGTTGTTAAAAGAAAATTCTACCAGAGGTAAATAATGATCCCACATACCTTCAATGTCAAGTGTGCAAGATCTCAACATATCTTCTAAGGTTTTAATATTCTATTCTGATTTTCCATCAGTTTAAGGGTGGTAGGTAGTCCTCAAATGATGTTCAGTATCCTGGGATTTCTGAAGACTTTTCTAGAATCCTGATGTAAAACCGGTATCACGATGAAAAAAAAAATTATAAGGGTACACCATGAAGTCTTACAACTATATTAATATATAGACTTTCTAAATGTTCAAGTAGTAAATCTTCTCCTATAGAATGAAAATGTGTTGACTTGGTAAGATGATCAAAAATGACCTATATTGCATCATTCCTTCTAGTAGTCTTTGGTAGCCCCATGACAACATCCACCGTAATATCATCCCATTTTCACTCAGGTATGGGAAGAGGTTGCATGACTCTTCCATGATGTTTTCATCCAGCCTTCACCTGTTGACAAACCATACATCTAAAAACATAATCATAAATCTTCCTCTTCATTTTTTCCCACCAAAATTATTCCTTCAAATATTTATACGTCTTAGTGCTACTAGGGTGTATAGAGAAATTGGAGCTATGAGCATCATATATAAATTCCATTTTTAGATCAGGTATATCGAGAACACAAAGCCTCTTTCCAAAATTTAAAATTCCATCTTCATATATGAATTTATCCAATCTCCCATCATTCATAGCTTTAATTTTCTTTTGAAACTCTTCATCATCAATCTGAGAAATTTGTATCCTTTCTAGTAAAGATGGTTTTGCAACCATTTGAAAAAGTATGGATGTTTCACCATCCATGATTATTCCCATATCCATCTTTACTATATCCCAGAACATAGGGTCCCTTCTAACTCACATCTTGTTCAGAACTCCATGATCCTTTATACGCAAAAAATCTTCCACCTTACTTGCCTTAGGTGAGTAGTAGTGTATAGTGAAATCGTAATCCTTGAGTATTTTAAGTCATCACCTTTTCCTAATGTTGAGTTCTTTCTATTAGAAAATATACATCAAACTCTTGTGATCAGTATATATCTCACATTTTTCACCATAGAGATAGTGTATCAATATCTTTAAAGTAATGATTACAGCTACGAACTAAGTATCACGAGTGGGATAGTTTTTTTCATGAATTTTTAGCTGTCGTGATGCATAGGCAATAACTCTATCATTCTGTATAATGACATAACAAAGTACTTTCTTTGAAGCATCACTATAAAATATAACCCATCATTCGCCAGTGGTAGAGTCAATATAGGATAATTGACTAATATTCTCTTCAATTCATAAAAAATTCTCTACACTCTTTTTTCCAATCAAATTTAACCCCTTTACTTGTGATCTTGGTTAATGGGTTAGCCAATTAGGAAAAATTGTAGACGAAATGCTGATAATATCCTACTAAACTAATAAAACGGTGTACCTCATTTATAATTGTTGGTGCTGGCCATTATTTTATTTCACTTATCTTTTAAGGATCAATAGATATTCCATCCTTAGAGAAAATATGGCTAAGAAAAGAAATCTTATGAACCCAGAATCCACACTTTCTAAACTTCGTAAATAATTCATTTCTTCTAAGAGTATTCAGAATAGTATGCAATTGATTTTAATGATCTTCATAGATTTTGGAGTATACCAAGACATCGTCAATAAATACTAATTCAAAGTCATTAAGATATTCCTTGAAAACTCTATTCATTAGATCCATGAAAACATAGATTGGATTAGTCCATCCAAAAGGCATTACTGTAAACTTGTAATACCTGTACCTGGTTTGAAATGCTATCTTTGGAATGTCTTCCTTATTCACGCACAACTGAAGGTATCCAGATCAAAGATTAATCTTTGAAAAATATATATCTCCATTAAGTTGATCAAATAAATCATCAATGTGAGGTAGGGGATATTTGTTCTTTATAGTTGTAGTGCTGATCTCCATGTAATCAATGCATAACCTCATATATCAATCATTCTTCTTAAAAAAAAGAACAGGGGCTCCCCATGGAGAAATACTATGGAGAATAAATCCTTTATTACTCAACTCATCTAGTTGTTTATTTAGTTCCCCTAATTCCACAGTGTCCATTCTATAAGGGGTCTTCAATATGGGCCTTGAACCCGGAATTAAGAAAATAGAAAACTCAATTTCTCATTTTGGAGGATGTGCAGGTAAATCCTCTAGAAACACATCAACAATAGGTAATCCTATATTTGAAAATTCCTTTCCTCACCCATAGTTATTTCACTCCCTTACTCCCAAATAATTGAATTTAGTAGAGCTAATGGGGGTGGTTCTAGATCAGAATCAGATGGTGAAGTTTCTACTATAAATATAAGGTATTTCTTATCATCATCAAAAAAATTAACCTTATTATTCTAATAATAAATTATTGCATCATGGTCTGAAATAAAATCCATATAGATGATTATATGAAATTCAATCATGGTTATGATAATAATATCAGAAGATAAAGCATGTTTATATACCATAATGCTAACTTATTGACAAAACATTATTGAAATGATAATTCCCATAGTAGTTTTGACTTACAACTCCCTTGTTAATTAAAATTGGAAATATCTAATTTTCTTAGAAAACTGTGAAGATATAAAAGAATGGGATGATCCAAAATCAAATAAATCATTGGACAAAATTTAGGAAATGATTAATGTACCTGCCACCACATCATTAGAAACTTCAACCTCAGTAGTAGTGATCACATAATCTTGGCCTTGCTACATTAGAATTTTCTAAGGTGAGTTTTTTTAACACTTAGGAAATTCATTTACATAATGCCTCATTTCATTACAATTGTAGCATTCAACATTGATAGCCTCTTTTGCACATGAGCCTTAGCTCGGTTGGCAAGGTCTCTCATGGTGCATCCAAGTGACCAGGGATCAAATCCAGGTGGAGGCAGAATTTCTGGGTACTGTAGCAGTACTGTAGCAGTACTGTAGTAGTACTGTAGCAAGCACTGTAGCAGGAACTATAGTAGGAACTGTAGCAGTACTGTAGCGGGAACTGTAGTAGTACTGTAGCAGGCACTGTTTGGAACTGTAGCAGACGGAGATATGCCCCCGTTTGGGCCTTCGGGCATCAGATTTAGTCTTCGAGTCCTTCATTGGCCTTCGGGCACCCAGGACTTCGGGTCAGTTGGTCCTTCGGGCTATCCTAATGGCCTTCGAGCCACCTGTAGATACAAACCAGACAAAACTACATGGAACAAGCTCTACAAGGAGGATGAGCAAAGGAGATTTCACCATATCAGAAGCTAAACGGATTGCAAGAGTGATAGGGTATGGCACCTGCCATCGGGACAAGCCTGTGCATACACGGGAATGCCTAGCCGAACAGCCATGCAGAGGTGAAGAGTTGATTTCAATATGAAGATGTTGGGGAGGAGCAGTTCCAAGTTGTCAGTCTGGGTTGCATGTAATGTTTGTGCCTACGGGCAATAGTTCCTCTATGGCCTACGGGCATGTAATAGGGTTCTACCTCATCCATTGAAAGGTGGATTATCAAAATCAATAAAAAATGAAGGCCTTCGGGCCATTGGAGAACATTGATAGCCTCATTTCTTCCCCTTATAATAATGAACTTGGTGGCCTTTTTTCCACACTTATAAAAAACACACATCCCCTTTAGCCATGTACCCGGATGTTTCTTCCTAAAATTACTATAGGATGGAAATTATAATTTCCCTTTTCACCCTTATTTCTCTTTCCATAGTGTTCAACAGATTTCTTCTTCTCTTGCTTCACTTCAAGGTCATAACACATAGAGAATTCATTTTCTGTCTTGATGGCAAAAGATATTATATCTTCATATGATGAGAAGTATTGTGAGACTAGTTCTCGATGGAGAAATGTTTTTAACCCATAAAATAATCGATCAATATTACATCTTGGGTTATAGATATAATCTCCATAATGCCTTTCTATCCTTGTAAAGTTAGCCTCATACTTTGCAACATTCTCATCTTCCTTTTTATCAGACTTAGAAATTGCCTTTCCATATCTACTCGATGTTCAAGAGAAAATTATTTTTATAAGAAAATATCTTTAAACTCCCACCATTCCATATTTTATACTTCTTCATCCCCTTTTGTTTTTTTAATTAATGACCACCATTTATCTGCATCATCTGTGGGGGGGAAAATGCCATAAAAACTCTTTCCCTTTCGCTACTCCTCAAAGCATGAAATATTTTCTCTAAGGAACTTATCTATTGCTTAGCTACAAATGGATTTTTAGTCCCACTGAATGTAGGTGGTTTTTTCCTCAAGAAGTTTTCTAACATTGATCCTCTACATTTGGGATCATTGTTCACCATAAGGGTATGGTTGTTATTCATAACCATAGTGATTTGTCCCAGTATGGTTATAAGATGTTCAGTAGTAGTTGAATCACCTCATCCACTATAATTTTCTTTGAGTAGGAGGGAAATACCTACATGGATTATGTTTGTTTATATGGTTTCCATTCCTTCCACTTACATTTATAAACAATGGAATTCACTGGGTAAGTTTATGAACCGTAATGCATAATTCCAAACTTGTAAAATAATTAACATAAATTGATTATTTTATGCATATAATCTTAAAAAATGTTTTTTTTGGGAAGTATTTACACATAATTCATTCATAATGGTTTGTAAAAAATGTGAATTATCTTAAGAATATACCCTAGGAGTGTCAAACTAGGTGCGTAGTAAGGCCCACTATCATGTACCAGGATACCCTGGGTCAAGCCCAAAACTCCTTGTCAGTGTTTTCAATTCTAAGAACATCTGTCCTGGAACCACATACACTTGTAGTATCCAGATAGGGATGTATTTTGTGGAAAACCCACATAATATTTAAATTACCAATAAAAATTCATGTTTTTCTATACTAGTCCCCAAAATCAATATTAGGGTAATGTAATCTAATCAGAGTTTTTCTAAACCTAGTTTACAAGGTTTGTACTAAACTTCCTCTAATACAAACTACAATGCCCAGATCCCTATTACCCGGAGTTGGTGAATTATTATATAACATTGGGATGATTAAAATAGATAAAGTTTCAAAGACAGATCAGTTTAGTAGCATTGTAAGTACTAGACACATGCATAAGTTTTACATTACATCATGAGATGAAAAAACTACAACATTGTGTCCCCTTTGAACACAATCATATCCCTTAGTATATTCCTACAGGTTAATCATAATATACCTCTTCGAATCCTAGGAAAAATAAAACATAAGAAAGGGGCGATCTCATATGCTCAGTAAGAATAACAATATAGCGGAAACAATCATAAATAAGCATAAACATTTAAGGCAATGTATAAGACTAAAATAGAAACCTTTTAATCATAAACATCAGCATAATCTGGAAAAGATAAATCAAATAATTCCATTTACTTATTCACATGGATATTCTACTTTTCTAATAATCACATGTAATATTAATAGCTAATTTCATAATGATGGAATGTGTAATGTTGGACATCATAACCACATAGTCATGACCTCATGCCCAGACTACAAATAATAATTTTTTCAAGGCCTTATGCTAAGACACTATTTTGTCTCATGAGACCTAGAAATGCATCTAGGGGCTATAGCAGGCCCCTCTTGTCACTTTATATGTCCAATGCGTTCCTCATATTAAAAGGTTGAAACATAATATAAACATTCGTATTAAAACTAGCGTATGAAATATTAATACTTTTTCCATAAACCATGAATGGTATAAAAAGAGCACATCCATAGTTAAAAATATCACAAAACCTTCAATACAATATGAAATATTGTATCATAATAAATCAACTTCAAACAATCATAAAATTAAACAAAATATGTTAACATAGATGAAATAAATCCAAAAAATATTTGAGTAAAATATCTATTTATACATTGAAATAATTAAAAATACAGAAAACATTTTTTTTGAAAATGTTGGTATAAGATTATAAGTGAAGCGTTAAAGGTGTTATAATGGCAGAAAATAGTCACACCCACCGTATAAGTTTAAAAACATTCTTTCCTTAATTTGTCGAAAAGGTCATAAAGTAACATATTTGGAAAACGACAAAAATATTCCATTCAAAACATTTTATAATATCTCAAACAAGGGTATAAATTACTTTAAACTATAGTATAGTAAATTGAAAAAATGTTTTGAAATACATTTTTAAGAAACACGGATGTTGATGATAAAGAGGTCCTAGTAGATACACATGAATAAACAACCTCAGATAATAAAGAGATTGTAAAATTAACCCTTACTGTGTACTCTTATTTAGTAAAGTTTATTTTAACCTCTTGTATAATGGTTAAATAATTGTTTTTAAATTATACAATAACCATATACATAAATATTATATCATATATGATCCTATAATATTTTTTTGTTAATAATATTACAGTATTATAATTGATTTGGGTGTTAAATGATTTGTTTTCCTTTATATGTTTTGTTACATAAGTCATGTTTGTTATGGATTGGATGTATTTGATTCATATCCATAATGATATTATGTTCTTAAATAATATTTTTAATTCAATAAATGAAAATTATTCTTGAATGGTTATGATGGGGAACGAAATCTCATCGTGTCGTGGAGATGGTAAGCCGTACATACGCACGATAGACAATAACATTCTATTGATGGTGAAATCGTATGTAATTGGATGGTATATTATATTTACAAAATCATTAAAATTTTATATTTATTATTTGAATCATTTATACTCATTATTATACCAATCCAAATAATTAAGTGTTAAATAACAAACTACACCACATCGTGGAGACGGTAAGTCGTACGTACGAATGTATGATGACTTTGTCATTACTAAGATGGGTAGAATAATGAATATCATTGTACTGTATTTATAATAAAATGTTCATATGTATAAGTTACTAGAGTTATTATTTTATTATTGAAATAACAATGAAAAAGGATGTGTAAGAAGAAAAGAAATTTCAATGAGGTGATGAAGTAATTACCTCTTCTTCGGGTGCTTCCTTTTGATTTGAAAAAAGGGCTCCATAGGTTAGCTTTATGATCAAAGTAAGGCCTCTAGGATTAACTAAGGGTATTTGGGATTATATTGGGGTATGGTTTGTACAATAAAAATGGCTTTGGAGGTGTGAATTTTAGAGGAGGGGAAGTACCCTTTTATAAGAGAGGTGAGGGGAACTTTAGGAAAAGCTTGAAATATTAATTTATTATAAAATAATTTTCGGTTTCTAATAGCTCCAAATAGATATATTTATAGGAAAAGTAAGTTATGGGTCTAAATACTCTCAACCAATAAGTTTAATACAAGTTTAGGTCACCATATTAACCTTATCTTTTAGATTTAACCATTAGTTAAATAGTATAACTCTTACCATGTCTTCTTGTATTCTTACACTATATGGTTAATAACATTACTATAAATTTCCAAGAGAACCTAAAGTGTTTAATTAATGACATATATAACATAATATAAGTCCTTTTGTATAATATTATATTTTTAGGAATATTATATCATTTAATAAAATAGTATTTGTTTTAAAAACTCATTTATGTCAATTGTGACACTATTTAGTAATTGATTTTTGTTAAAGTCTTTAAAACAACATTACTTATATAAAATATATTTTATCATCCCTAACATGTCATATTAAACAATAAATTTCTTGTATGGAATCAAAAGTTTCAATTTAAATTTATTTTAATATTTATAAAATCAATTATTTTAATCCTTCATTAATAAGGTAATTACTACATCATCATTGTGTCATAAATAAATTTTATTTTTTAATGTCTAAAAATTATAAATAAAATACTATGATGTATGAAATCTTTTTATATTTAAAATTCATATTTATAGTCAAATTTATATTATGTATAACCATTTATTAGAAATGGTTTAGTTTATAAAATTTGGATTTAACAATTTTAACTCTTCTTTAAAAAAATACAATAAATATATTAATCTAACCCAAATGGATCAAAAAGGATATTATTTTTTTACTAAGGTGGATTTTGATCGAAACCCACTTATCCGATAGAATTAGTACATGTGTTTGGGAAATTATAATATTATTTTTACCTTTATTTACTTTGTTTTCTTTTAACCACGGTAAATAAAATTCAAAAGTTATTATTCACCAAAATTATTTTCATCCTATTGAACCACATTTTACTTACTCATGACAACCATTTCATTTTTATTTTCTAAATTCCATTCACAGAAGTGGTAAAATTACGTTTTATTTAAATTTGCAAATGTGCCTAGAAGTTGGGTAAAAGACGTTAAGAAATTCCATAAAATTTATATATCTAATCTTATTATAAAATGAATCCAGTGAATTGGACTAATATAGATATTATGTATCTATTTTTACTTTAAAAATATTAATTTTAAAAATAATTATTTAAAAAAGTCATATTTAAACAATAATGCAGTGTTTTTCACTATTCCTCAAAAATTGGAAGCTTTCAGAAAAATACCAAAAATCCACCAGAAGCTAATTTTGATATTCCAAATCCAAAAATGAATCCCAATTTGAACAATAAAATTTATAAAATTTCAAACGGTTGATATTAATATTCATAACTGCTTTTTAAACGGCTAGTTTGATTGGTCATGGTGTGCTAGTACTCGAAGTTGCGTACAACGCAAGTTATTGTATTAATCAATGATAAATGTACCATGGAATCTTGGGGTGTTACATTATAATTGTAATTTTTATAAATGGAATAATCGTGATTTTTACTTTCAAACATTCCACGCTTATAAATGGAATAACCATACAGTCAACTTTCATACCCAATGCATTAGAGGGATATCACAAACTAACCCATCAATGGTTTATCATGGAACCATCCATAACATGTTTCTAATATAACCACCCATAAAAATTTCCATGAACCATAACATAATAATAACTTATAAATTTTTTCAAATTTCAACATGCCTCTCATAAAAAACATTTCATGTATCTAAAATAATCAATCCATTTTCAAATTGAATTTCTAAAAATTACTGAAAACCTTATGGAGGGGTTAATTTTTCTTTTAAAAGTATTGTCGCATTATAGAGGATCCCAAATATCTTAAAATTTATACGGTTTAATAGAATTTATTGTCACTATATACATTAAAATGAACATCCAATTTTTCATTTGTAAAGAATGTAAAATATTTCGTAAAGAAAAAATAAAAATATTCCTTTTTTAGAACATTTAAATGATGTTTAATATAGGAATTAAATTTACATTGTAATCCATTTATTTCCATATAAATAAAAATATAAGATAATATAAAGAATATTTACATGGAGAAAATTATTTGGTATTAAATCTATAATAATTTAAAAAGTGATTTCTAAATCAAAGTGTCTCATACCACTTTGAAACATTCGAATCATAAGATACATGAAGGAATGACATTTAAAAATAAATTATATAACATTATAATAAATAAATTAAAGTTATAAAATGTCAAAATGTCTTTATATACAAATCATAAATTATGGTGGATGTATAAGATGAAAATATTCTTCAATAAAATGTGATTGAGAAGAAGACCCTTACCTTGAGTCTTACTTGTCATGTGTGTATCTATCTTCCTGAATATTAAACATATTTTCATTATCTTCATTCCTGGTAAATTATTTAAGGTTTATTATTACTTTTATTTAACTTATTACAATGTTGTATACAATTTCTTAGTCAATCAAGTTTACATTGGATGTTTTAACCATAATCGGTTTATGTGTCAAAATAACATTTTTAGGTAAACTCTGGTCCAATATGTAATTAATTACACATATCAAAAATAGAAAATTGTAAATAATAATAAAATATATAAATCAATTATTATTTTATAACCAATCATACAATATGGTTATGAAAAATTGAACCAGTGTTACAATCATGGAGATGGTAGGTCATAAGTACGCATGAGTAACGCTCATGTTTTACAATGATCATTATATAAAAAGAGTATATAACATTTTTCTTTTCATAATAATAGTTACTAATATATTATTTAATTATATATACATATATATAATTCTATGTATTTGGTGATAAAAATGAAGAATCACATCACATGAGGAGGCGGTAGTATACATTTACACAAACGGCATTATCACTTTTTCAGTATGTAAGAAGGTAAGAGGAAAATTTTATATTATATGGATGGAAAAATAATTATTCCATTAATATCATAAATATTTCATGGGTATAATATATTTTCATTATATTCACCATTATTATCTTTTATGTATCATGATAGTGAAAACGCTTCACATCGCTTCGCCAGGCGATAGTCCTCCATACACACAGGCGAGTATTGTATACCCTATGATATGAAATGTAAAATTTACTCTTAAAATATAATGAATAAAAACGTATTATAAAGTTATAAATATAAAAAATATCATATAAAAACAGTATTTATGTCATATTTCACATCCATGAGTGGTGGTAATGGAAAAAATTTATGACAGTTTTTCGTGATGATGTAGTGCACCGTACACATGAATAATGATTTCGTAAGCTGTTTGATGGAGTTGTGTGTGGTTGTAGGTCATTAAATTAAAATTATATCCTCTTAGTACATTTAGGATAATTTTTTTATTATATGATCATGATATCAGAGTAATTTATGGGGTCTTTAAATAAATAAAACAAAAGTTATCATTAATGAACATTACCTCTTATTTGGGAAAATCCGTTTGGTTTGTACCAAAATCATTCCTTCAATTTTGTTATTTCCAAAACAATATTTTTTAATGAGTGTAGGTATATTTGGATGTGAATTGGTAAGGTTTTGAATAATATAAAAGGCTTGATATGTATTTATAATGGAGGAGAGTAAATGCCCTTTTATAATTGAGGAGTGGCATTCTTATAAAAAAACAAACATTATTGGGAGGTATCTCTTACATCAATTTCCACCAATAAATAAAAAATATTTGATAAAAGTTGGTATATGGTAAAATTATGTAAAATACATTTGTGTTTTCAAAAAATATTGTAGGTCATTTTTCCCCTTATGACTATAGTTTAACCACTACATAAACACATTTTTACCTTAATCATTGTAATCAGTTTTAATTGTTTTCATGACTATTTTTGGTAAATAATTTATTTTATCTTACTAAACAAAATAAATTATTGTTATTAAAAATATGGAATAAATTATTACAAATTAAATTCAATGATGTGGTGGAATTTAATATAAACTTAGTCCCATATACATAAGGATAAAACAAATTTTTAATGAAAAAATGTTCAAAAGTTTACCATGTTTTTATATATAAATTAAATTTAAAAAGGATTGCAATGACATATATTAGATTATTTGATGAATAAAATATATAATTTAAATTTAAAATCCATTTAAAATATAATTTAATGTGATAATTAATTATATGAAAAGGTAGTTTAAAATTAAAATTCATTATTTTTCACTATTCAAAAAAAAAATGAAACTTCCCCAAAAAATACCAAAAATTTAAAAAACGTATATTTTAATTTTCCATATTAAAAATAAAATTACAGTTTTTAAATAAATTTTAATATATTGTAAAATATTTATTTTAATATAGGTGATCCAACGTGCGATGGAAATTTTTTTAGGGAAGAAACAGTTTTTCAAAAAACATTTCTTTTTCATTTAAATGACACTTATTTTATTATTAAATAATACATAAATAATTAATGTGTGTAAACTAAATATTTCCGTAATATTTTATTTCATATTCATACATTCAAATATAAAATCTAAAGGATTACCACCATATTAAATAATCATATTAACGCATATTACATTTTTGTATAACTCAGTCATGCGTGCAATGCATGATTTAAAAGAAACTAATTGTTACATGATGTACAAACTATTGAACATAGCATCCCTTTTAATTTAATATTTACATATAAATCATAAATATGAATAATTAGTAATTTATCTTATTCTATCGTTAACTAGGTTTTTATATTCATTATCATTTTTGAAATTGTGTCTTCTCTATTTTTTCACCTATTAAACAAGTGGGGATATATTTCCATCAAAAAAAATTAGATTCCCATTTTTCTTCTACAACTATATGGGATTCCCATAAAACAATAACTTGTTTAATTAACTTGTTCAAAAATACATGATCTCTATGTTTAGGAATCTAAATCTATTATTCCTCATCAGAAACAATCTCTTCTAATGAAACTACTTCAAGGCTCAAAAAATGAGTTGAATATCATAAACACTTCCTTAAAATTGAAACATGAAATATTTTTTGTACCATTGATAAATTAGAACAAAAATCCACAAGTTAGGAAACTGATCCATCTATCTATTGGATTTCATATGATCCGATGAACCAAGGACTCACCTTCCCTTTCTTAACAAAATGCGTTAAAAGTTTCCATGGATAAACATTTAGAAATTTAAAATCACCTAATTTAAAATAATGATCTTCTATAAGGTTATGCTTATAAAATTTCTTCCTTATCTAAGTTTTCCTCAAGTATTTCAGAATCAATTAAAATTTATATTCTATTTCCTCTACCAACTATGGCCCCATTAACTTACTTTCGCCTACATCACCCCAAAATACTAGTGTCTAACACCATTTTCCATTTAATGCATCAAATAAATCCATATGTATACTAGATTAAAAAAATTTATAATAATAAAACTCAACCAAATAAATATATTCATCCCAACTTCTATAGTAATCCATTTATAAATAATAAATCATATCTTCTAGGTTCTGAATCACCCCCTCAAACTTTCTATCAGATTGAGGATTAAAGGTTGTACTGAAACATAATTCATTACCCAATAACTTCTGAAATCATTTCATCTAATTTTATTTGAACCTAGGATCATGATCTAATACCATGGAGAGAGTCACTTAATGTAACCTGAAAATATCATTTAGATATAGTTGATAAATTTTATGTTAATACATCGTATCTAGAATAGGAATTGAATGAGAATATTTAGTTAATAGATTAACAATAACCCAAATTGAATTGTTACCTTGGGAGGTATTTGGAAATCCTACCCTGAAATACATTAATACATTCTCCCATTTCCACTTTATAACTATAAAAGGTTGAAGCATAACCTCTAGATTTGTTTTTCAATTTTGACCTACTGACAATTTAAACACTTCACAGTAATGTCAACAAAATATCTTTTTATTCCAGCACACCAGTAATACTACCAAAGGTATTTTTATATCTTAGTGACACCAAAATTAATGGAAAATATAATAATATGATATTTTTTCCACAACACAATCCTCAGATTTGAATAAAAAGAAACACATAATCTTTTCCCAAATTTTAAAACATCATATTCATAAATATTTAAACCAAGAAACATACCCTTCTTAATGGATTCTACCATTCTCTTCAAATAATTTTCCTCCGTATAATCTTGGTCTATTATTTTTAAAATTCTAACTACATTGAAACCTAAAAAAATTGAGGATGTCCCTGCATATATAATAACTAGGTAAAAATTCATCAAATCATTAACCAAAGGGTTACGTTCTAAATAAAACATGGTTAATGTAGTATTTCATTTTTTACTCAAAGAATCATCCAAATTTATTTCATTTCTAGTATGGTAATGAATAATGCAATCATATACCTTTATCAGTTCAAGACATATTATCTATATCATATTTTACTATTTCTAAGTAAACATATACATTACACTTTTGTGATCAATATATATTCCACACTTCAATGTATACAAATGATGCCTCCCAATTTTCAAAGAAAAAGAGCTACTAATTCCAGATCATGTGTTGGATATTTAATTCATGAGTTTTAAACCAAAATGAAGCATAAGTGATTATCTCATAATTATTTATTTGGAAACAACCAATACCTTTTAATTAAGCATCACTATAGATTACAAAGTCACCATTTTTAGAAGAAAGGGCTAAAATTGGAGCATTGACTAATCTCAATTTCAATTCCATAAATTTAACATCACAATCCAATATAGAGATTAACCTAACACTATTTCATGCTAACTTAGTTAGTAGGTTAGATGACCGATAAAATTATTAAACAAAATGTTAGTAATAACCCACTAATCGAAGAAAACAATGAATTTCTGTGACATTGTTTAGATTTTTACCACTCTTTAATAACTTTTTTATTATAGATAATAGTTATTCCATTTTTATAAAAAATATTTCCATGGAATTAAATGATATTAAACTAAAATTCACTCTTAATAAAATTTCTATATAGTTTATTTTCTTTTCTTATTTTCAAAAAAATCCTATAGTGGCTTTCATGTTCCACTTATATTTTAGAATATACCAAAATATCATCTATAAACACAACCAAAAAATGATCCAAAAATGATGGAAGAATCTATTAATAATATTCAAAAATATAATAGGCACATTATTTAACCAAAATGGAATAAAAACAAATTCAAAATTCCCATATCAGGTCTAAAATGATGTCTTTGAAATGTGATCCTCCATCACCTATAGCTGATGGTATACAGACCTCAGATGAGTCATAAAAAAATAATTAGCTTCCTAGAGTTGTAAAAAAATCATTTTATTTTATAAAATCAACCATAGTAGTAGAAAAATAATTTTTGACACCCTTTTACATTTAAGGACTCTGTTTTCCACCATGGGTAATCAAATTTGTAAAAATAATGTCATAATGCCCTTACTCCTTAAAAATAAAAAATATTTCTGTTGAATTTTCATTGATTTACTAATCATATACCTGTAGTATTGAGCCATATGACCAATATTTATACATGGAAATCAATTCTTATACACTGATAAAAATACCCTACATTCCTTTTACCACACTTCTCATAATATGGGAATTCTGTTTTCTTACCTCCAAACTTATTGGATGAATTCTTCCCCATTTACTACCGACTAAACATCTTTATTTTCTTATTTTAATGAGGCACATGATGATCAGAAAACCCAATTTCTACTATCTCAGCATAGAGAAGATGTTTATCATATACTTTTAACTCATAATAATCCAATACCCTTTAATATCTTGGCTTCCATGATGAGTAAAATAATTTTTCCACACTATCAAGATCCAAGAAAAAAATTGATCTATATCGTGCCAATCAAGTCATATTTTTTTCCTATACATCCAAAAAATCATCCAATTTTTGTCTCAATTACAATAATATTTTTCCCTTCAAGAGGTGAGTAGCCTTAGGAAAATATTTATCAAGTAAAATAATTATAAATTCATATCATTCCATGAAATAAATCTCTTCAATTTATCTTATATTATTAACCATTAACCACCATTGGTCAACTTACCCTTCAATACAATTAATTTAAAGAGTTATATTTTGGTTAACAAAAAATCCAATGTCATCGAATATCTTTTTTAGGACATTAATCTATCATTTATCTAGTATAGGTTCATATGATCCTATGAAAGATTGGAGTTGGTGTCTCATAAAATTCTCCAATATCCTTATATTCCTCTATCATAGATATTTTTACTCCATTTCATGGATACCTCTGCAAATTATATCCTATTTAAATTGAACCATAACTCCAAAAAATTGATCAGTTCTAATTCCAACCATCTCAAGATGTTAATTTAGAAGGATATTTTCCTCTCAAGACCTTCCCACTAAAGCTTCCATGTTTCCTCTGTAGAAATATATTCTAAACAAACATACTTTAGATGAAGAAACATGGTAATCTTCAAACTCTATATCAATTAAAATTAATAATAAAGACAAATATATGAAGGTAATTCTACTAATATTATATTAAAATTTAATGTAGTCTAAACATTTCCTTTGATACGAATAATAAGGATTCAACCTTATACATAAAATATTCTATTTTATTTAGACAATAATTATAATTCTTATAATTATGTTGATATTTTTATGTTTATTATTTTTGGTAATTACTTCATAACCCATACATAACAAACCATAGATTACAAAGTGGACACATCTTGTTAGTATCAATTTTTACCTCTGTAAATAACTTTTAAAAAGTTTCATGTTTTCTTTTCATATCACATATCCACAATGTTGATATGACCACTTCCTTACTTTTATTCATGCCTAAAACCCCTTGAGAAACTTTATAAAAAAAGGTATGAGCACAAAATCTTAGAAAAGGAGATGAAATAAATAATATAAACTCATCAATACATAAAATTATTCCTTTCAATAAATAATATCATTTGGTCTCCAAATCGATGATTTCTTACACATGAAAATTCCCTTATCTACCAAAATATATTAATAAAATATTTCATATGAAAACATAAGGAAAAATAAAATGCATAACGTTTTCTATAAAAAATGATAAATTTCTAAAAACATTATCATGAAGTAATACGTTTACCTTAAAGAAGTGGTAAAAAATTTACTAATAAAATAAATTCATTACTTACCCTTATTTTAATCAAAACATTACCATAAAACCCATAAATATCATACCAAAATTTTTAAGTATCATGGAAATTTCAGTCCCCCAAATTTTTTTAAATAAATTTAAATAGAAATCAAATATTACAACGGTTTTTAAAATGCCAGATTGAATTTCTCCACACATCTCATCCTCCACCAGTGATGCAAAAAAACTAGGTGTTCTAAAAGACCACATCATGATCATATTCATGATCACTCCCTTTTAATTGGAATCTTCTATGTGATTTAATCCTCTGTAAGCATGTGAGGCACTCAAGGTATGGTGCATGACCTAGTTCATGCACTCAATGCAATAAGGTATAATACTTATAGGAACATCCCTGATTTTGTATTATAGATCTCTCACATCATTTTCAGATTCAGATTCCCTATATAAGTGATTCAAATTATGTCAGAGAACATGTTTACATGTGTATATCATAGCCCACAATTCATATTCATAAAAAGATTTAATTACAATATATTGGTAAAATTGACATTTTATAAAGCCATTAAAAGTGGGGAAGACACCTTCACAACCTGAGGGACCTGGCATGTCATAGTATGCACCATCAACATTTAATATAATACATTGGTTGATTAGAGGGGTCCAATGTAAAGACTTGAGTACATGAGGCTTCATGGGTCAGCCTAAAATCCCTAATTATCTTAGAGTAATCTGATCCTCGCAGTCATTGTTCATAACTCTAGTTTTCACCTTTGAGGCAGCATTGATGTCCCTGTGAATTACAATTCTAAATATTGAGTATGGAGTGTGGTTGGTTCTCAAAAGCACAATCATTTCTTACCTTCCACATAGTAGCAATTGTGGCCAACTATAGGATACCCTCCTATTCACTCTGCCTAGTTGATAATATATCCATCATGAAATGCTCTTTCTACAAGTTAGTTTGTAACTGAATTCCAAAAAAATGACCAACATACCTACAAATATATTTTTCAATTCAATAGTGCAAGAATAGGGGTCGAATATTATCCTCATCCTTCAAACACAAGTTAAATGGTGATAAAAGATTCTACCTATACCGTCTTAACTGATCATGTGTGGGAATTATATTATTTCATATCCTCCAAACCATAAAAAGTACTTAATGTAGTATAAAGTGTAACTTAAATTTGATTAACCAATCTGGGGGGTAGAATGGAACCCTCACACAGTATCTTTTAGAACTCATTAGTCATGAAGTCTCCCCCACAATTTTAACTCCATATCAAGGTGTAAACAACCATGAAGGTATAATTCAGAATCTATAACCTATATTTAGTTGTGACAAGGACATCAAAGTTATTACTATGCATCATAAATTCATAAATGTAAATTAGATCTCTTTCTATTGGAGCATTAATGGTATCTTTGAGCATGCTAGTGAGCCTAAGTGTGTTTCAGCAGTTAAGACTATATTTTGGACAATCCATCCACCTAGTATTATTTATAATAGCATTAATAGAGTTCCTAATTAAGGACCACATAGAGGATTAAATCTAACAAGGATAACCTTATAGATGATTCATTTTAAACCTGTTAGAAAGGAAATCACAATAAGATTCATTAGATATGATGAGTATTCATATGAACTTCTCAATGATACAATCATTGAGAATCCATAGGTCCTTAAATCTATGGCCTCCCATATCAACCCATATAAAGAATAGAAAAAATAAAAGTATCATAGTAAATCATTATACTTTTCATTCACAATAATTTAATAACAATGTTTTCAATATCTATACATTCCATGCTTACAAAGGAAATAAAAATTCATTTGACTTTATACCCATGTTCTGGAGGGCTATCATGGACCCTCTCATCGTTGGTTTATCACAAAACTACCCATCATTATTTTAAAACATAACTACCCATCATATTATCTAAAAACCAAAACATAATCATAAAACATAAAATTTTTAAAATTTTAACATGTAACTCATAAAATAACATTTTGACTTAGAAGGAAATATTTCAATTTATTAAATTAATCAAACTATTTTGAAAACCCACTTCAAATAACAAAAACACCTAAAAATTGAATGGAAATTTCTTATTATTTTAAAAAAAATTGATGTATTTTAGAGGAATCCAAATATCAAATAATGGTCATGGTGGTATAGAATTTTTTTCCTCCATAAACATTAAAAATAACATTCCTTTTGTTGTTTGTAAACAATTTCAAACATTTCCTGTCAAAAACATAAAAAAATTCCTTTTTGAAAACTATTGAGTGAAATTAAAAATAACAATAAAATTTTCTTTTTAATACTTTTATACCCACATAAATAAAAATATAAAATAAAATCCATTATATTTTCATGGAGGAATAGATTTTTAAATTAATTATTTAAACATTTAAATATAATTTTATAAATATATGTGTCTCATACCACTTTGAAACATTTGATTCACAAGCCAGATGAAGGAATAACATTTCACAAAAAAATTAAATAATGTTAGTATAAAACATTTCATGATATAATATTCCAATGGGGATTTATAAACACCTTAAAAAAATATGGGTGTGTAGCATCAATATATGCCTCAATGAAAGGGGATTGAAATGAAGTACATGAGTTTGACTTGTCACATTTGCATTTATATTCATAAATAATAAACTTATTTTAATTACATACATTCCTGATAAACTTTTTAATGTTTATTATTATTTTCATTTCACATATTAAAATTTTTAAAACAATTTCTTAATTTATTAAGTTTATATGGGATGTTTTTAAAATATTCATCTTATATGTGACAATGACTTTGGTAGGATGGTTATGGTCAAAGATACCATTATTTATAAATATCTAGAATAATAATATTGAAATAATCAACATATTTATACATAAATTATTCTTATATGACCAATCATGGAATATGTCTATCAAAAGTGAATCAATATAGCAATCATGGAGATGGTTGGTTGTACGTAAGCATGATTAACGTTCCCATTTTTTTCAATGATCATTATATAAATAAGGAATGTAATATTTATCCTTCAAAAACTATTATTATTAATATATTATTTAGTTATATATAATTATATATAACAATCTTTTTGATGTGGTGATGAAAAATTAAAAATCACATCACTTCGAGAAGGTTGTAGTCCACAAGTCCACGAACGACGTTATCAATTTTCAGTTTCTGAAAAGGTAAGAAAGAAATTATATATTATATGTATAGAATGATAATTATGTCATTAATATCATAAATATATCATTTATATCAAATATATTCATTATAGTTACCCTAAATACATTCCATGTAAAACGTTAGTGAAAAATGATTCACATCGCTTCGTGAGGTGGTCGTTCGTTGTTCACACTAGCAGTGTTGTAGTATCAATTATGGTATAAAATGTAAAAAATGGTTCATATGATTTAATGACTCCAAAGGTATTATTATATTATAAATATCATAAATATGATATATAAACATTATTTTCATCTTAATTCCCAACCATGGGAGTTTTTAATGGAAAGATAAATGGAAACATTTTCTAAAACGGTAGTCTGTCCTACACACAGATGATGATTTCATAAACCATTTGATAGAATTGTGGGTGGGTGTAGATCATACCATTATAATAATAAAATTTATGTTAAGTGAGGATATTAAGACTTTTTATAATCATGTTATAATAATAATTTAAGTGGTGGAGAAAGAAATAAAACAAAAGTCTTCATTGATGAACATAACATCTTTTCTGGGTCACACCTATTAGTGTATAAAAATATCCAACCTTGGTTTTTTATGTTCAAAAAATTATTCTAGTATTAGGGTATGTATGTTATGAGTTTATTTGGTATGGTTTTGGATGATTCAAAGGATTCATTGATGTGTGGAATTGGGGATTGAATTCCCTTTTATAATTGAGGAGTGACATTCTTGTTAATACCAAAAAAGAAAACCTCATTGATAGGTCTACCTTAAAACATGTTCCACCATTACTGAAATATTTTCAATAAAATAAGGTATATAGTATAAATATGTCCATAAAATAGATTTCGGACCATTTTCTCGTTTAGTTGGCCCCTTATGTTTATATTCTCAACACAAATTAAACTCATTTTTAACATAAACATTATAATTAATATTATTTAATTTCTCAAATATTTTTTTCTCAAAAACTATTTTTCACATACTAGAAATTATAAATTATTCTGAATCCAAATATAGAATCTATTTTTTCAAATTCAATTCAAATATTTGGACAAATATAATTCAAAATTAATCTCGTAGATGGAATGAGAAAGGGGTTTTTCTAAGTGAAATGTCCAAACTTATTCGAAATTTTATTATCTAAATTAAAATTAAAAGAGATTTGAATGACATTATTTGGATTAATAGATGTAAATTTCATCAAATTTTAATACTATAACAATTAAAAATATAATTTTAAATTATAAATTTAATAGATGAAAAGGAATTTTTCAATAAAAATTTAGTATTTTCATTATTCATCAAAACATGAAACCTATCAAAAAAATACCAAATATATAACCAAAGTAAATTATGATATTCCACTATAAAAAATGAAATTTAATTTATAAAATAAATTTTTTAAAAGTGAAAAAAAAATTAATTTTAACAAATGTGTGCCAAAGCACAACGAAACATATTTTTAGGAAATAAACAGCTTTTTAGAAAACATTTCATTTTAATTCAAATGATCCTTAATTTATTTTTAAATGATATATAACTAATGAATGCGTGTAAAATATTTAATTTCTTAATATATTTAGTCCTATTAATACTATCCACATAACTTCTGGGTTACAAATTCTATATTAAATAATAATATTTATAGTATATTATTGTTCGGTATAACTTAGTCTTGCGTGTAATGCTAGATTTTGAAGAAACTCATTGATTCATGTTGTATACACTATTGAACATAAAATCCCATTTAATTTTATATTAATATCTAATTAAAATATATTAATAAATATGAAAAGGTATTATTTTATCATTTCCTCGGTTGTTACAAATGGTATCAAAGGATGGGATCTTTTGGATAATATTGAAGTTATTTTGTTTCTCTAACAATATTCGGTTAAATATTAAGATGAATACTAATTTCAATAGTTGATCATAGATAATGTATGTCTCTGATACATGATCCTTACATAAACAATGATAATTATGTTTTTTAGAAATGTATAATTATTATTTATTAAAAGTGTCTTGGATTGACTATGCATTTGAATGATAGGAAACAATACAATATTCCCAAAGGTTGTAATGCCTATGATTTTCTATGTATATGTTTTTTAAATATTATATGGAATTATTAAGAGACCAGGAATAGAGATGGGACATCATTCTAAGGCCACGTGAGCCCAGAATGGTGGTTTGAACTTTTTTTATGTTAAGTGAGTCGGCACATGTGTTTGGCTGTGGCAATTTTAGAACGGATGCCCGGATTAAAAATATGAGGGCACAGTTGCATCTGGGATGATGACTTTTCCAAAGAACGGGTCTAACCTCGACCGGTGAGGGTCGAGGGAAAGGATAATTTTCATAAGTTTTTTTTAAATAAAATATAATAAATTCACAGAGTTTATTTTATTTTATTTGGAAACATATGTTGTTGCAAAATGATGGGGTACCAGTTTCATTAATTAATGTCATTCCATAATGACTCTGAAATAGCAATGCTGACTCATTAATAACACAATTTAATAGAACATTGAAATGTGTTCCCCCATTTTATGGGTTAATCGAATGTTGGTCGTCGATAGAAAATTGAGAGAAACTCTGGTAGAATCATGGAACCTTCGAGAGAACTCTCGGTGAGGATTGACAACGAATCAAAGCTGTGAATCAATGCAGGAACAAAGATGAAGGATCTCGACGATGATGACAGCATGACCCCCTTCATTAGTGATTGATCCCTTCTTGAGGTAGGCATTGTTATTTCAATTATTCTTTTCCCATTTTTTGATTTAAACGACAAACGCGGATCAACCATGAACAAGTTGATCCACGGATTCATGTGTTCTTATTAGAGGGTTTTATCAGGTTGATCTTGGGGAATTAATCCATGTTAAATTATTGTTTGATTCTACTCCATTTGATCCTACTAATGGGAGAAAATAAACGTCGTGACAAATGATGGCAGAGGATCATTCCTTGATTTGTTTATTGGATTTCTTTCCCCCTTTATTTTCTTGAGCGTTCTTCACATTCTTCGTGGGATGATGAAAAATGGATTATTGTGTGGCCGTTTTGTGATGAAACTATCACAAATTGGAAATCTAACATCACGACAACCTAGAGGAGGTACGATGACGACGGCGGCGGACGAATTGACATGGTTCAGGAACTATCATTCATCAACTGTTCTTCGTGCGGTTGGATAAAAATGTGTTTTTGGGGAAGATCAGAGGCCTGAAAACATTGGAGAAAACTTTAGGATGTCAAGGATACCTAGAATCTGGAGTATCGTGGTGATTGGACTATCAGAATGACAATTGAATCTTCAAGGGAGGCACGCCCGCGAGAAGCGTCGATTCTGGAAAATTCTGGAATACATGGC
This sequence comes from Viscum album, assembly GCA_963277665.1. NCBI lineage: Eukaryota > Viridiplantae > Streptophyta > Magnoliopsida > Santalales > Viscaceae > Viscum > Viscum album. The sequence continues at coordinate 1,700,927,737 of OY728143.1, read as the reverse complement.
GTGTACTTATGAAGAACACGTAGTGTAGTACCAGCGGCAGCGGCTAGGGTTTCATGGGTCGAATAGGAATCACATGATATGTGACCCTGGTCAAACGGCAGGTTGGACTTTCCCAGAAGCTCGGCATGTATTTTTGAAATTACACGGACACATGATGACTACACAGCTTCAGAACATGGCGTGTAAACACTATGCAGCATGGAAGAGGCAGCTACATGGGACTTGGAATGTATCACTGGATATACATGAACACGGGATGGAGTACACGGTCGTGTACTCCACCACACACCCAGGTGAGGCCAGTGGAGTGGGTTACCCTGTGTACCAGTTACACGGGTTGGCGTACATGGGTTGAGACCGTGTACAGGCACATAGCCAGCGTACATGGGGCCGACCCCAGATACTTAGACACGGAATGTTAACTTTTTACACTCCATCTGGTTTCATTTTACACAACCAGCCTTGCAACACGGGGAGTTGTACACGGGCAGTACCTGGGGTCAGAAGACACGGTGTGTGACATATCTACACACCATGTACTTTTTTATACATGGTTTGATCTTCTTGTCCGTTATATCTTGCACATGTTTTGTTTGGGTTAATGGTCCTTTTTCTCGTTACCCTGAAGGCCATGTATCATTTCCTTCTACAGAATTATGATCCCTTTAGCAGGACATTATGTGATAAAGTCAGGCACCCTCCGAGAGGTCCAGAGCGAGATCCTCTATCCATTCTTCACCCTAGGTAGATTTAGTCATCGATATGACCAACTCCATCGGGCATCGATCCTCTACCTAGCAGGTCAATTTGGATTAGTTACTATATCTTCCAAGGCCCTTGCAGTGATCCCCATCTGTGTATCATGATTTTTCCCACTCAAGAGTGTGTTCTCCCATAATGAGTGTATCTATCTATCGTGATATTTCCCACTAAGGAGTGTTTTGTCTCGTAATGAGTGTATCTATCTATCATGATCTTTTCCACTTAGGAGTGTGTTCTACCATAATGATTGTATCTATCTCTTATGGCTTTTCCTGAAGAACAGTGCTTCTCGAACAGACGTCATCAGAGCTATCAGACTCATGCAGTGAGTTCTCCCAGCACGAGTGCTTCATGGAATATTCGAACTGAATCTCTAAAAGGGGTGTGTGATTGTGTGACTTGTCTCTATACCACGGGTCTGGATTTTGAGTATATATTGATTTTGTTTCTCCTGCTATATGTTCTGTAGACATATAATTTGTAGAGATGACTGTACCTTTCCTTTTTTTATTTCTTTGTGGTTTTTGTGGTCCTGTACTGAGTATTTTTATACTCACCCTTGCACGGGCTTTGCCTACATGTGTCATGTCTTGTGCAGACGAGCAACCTTTTGACAGAGTCCAAGGCGGACCTAGGCAAGACCGATATTTTTGAGTTCCCCATCAGCCGAGGTGTTTTTACGGCCATGAGAAGCAGTCATAGTACCTCTTTGTGTTTACAGGTTGTACTTTGTGGTTTTCAGACTCTTGTTTTTGGTGGGCTTGTATTCTGTCATAGTTCACTTTAATCACTTTACATTCTGTCATACTCTATTGGTTGGGTTTAGTTGTATGCAAGCATTATGTTCCTTAGTGGTTTTTACATTTCAGCATTTGTGGGCTTGGAGATGTGTACGTGTGTAAATGTTCTTAATAAATGCCTCCCATGTTGGTAATATGTCTACTCGGTGCTAGTCACCAACCCCTTGCATATTGGAGGCAGGCCTGGGGAGTCACGGCACAAGCCCCACTGGGATGGGTTATGACAGAGTGGTATCAAATGTGGTCGATTCTACTTTAGGACCAAGAGTCTGTGATATTGGTTTTGGGAAATAGTGTTAAGTGTTTCAAGCTTGACTTTCAGGCCAGAGACTCCAGTGTTGGTGCGGGCGGCCAATGTATCCATACACCAGGACTCTGATAACCTGCTTTTCGACTCGGTACACTAAAACGCTGGTTGAGGGGAAATAAAGGAATAGTACATGCATCATATAGTAATGGGTTGTGTTTTAAATTACCTTTCATTCAACTATCAAGATATACTCATGGTACATCTTGTTTCCTTACAGGATGCCTCTATGACTCATACCTGCTAGGATTCCGCAGCATGATCACAAGGATGAGCCCATCAGTTAAGAGGTTTTGATAAAGGGGACGGTTCCCTAGGAATTTCCACCAGTTGGTGCACCTGCTATACCACCACCAGTGGGCAGACCGTGGTACTTGCAGTACCGATCGATGAGGGGCATAGGCTTAGCACTCTCCATGAGTTCCAGAGACAGAGACCCCTTAGGTTCTGAGGCGAGCTCGACCCTCAGGCAGCTGAGGACTGGATTTAGGCGGTGAACAAATTTTTACATATACTGAGGACACCGGCAGACCAGATGGTGATCCTAGGAGCGAGCCTTCTTAAGGATTCGGTGGGATGATAGTGGATTTTGACCTCACAGACTCACTAAGAGGAGACTCTTTCATAGGCGGAGTTTGAGTGACTCTTCAGGGAGGAGTTATCTTCGGTTATGCTGAGAGAAATGCGTATCTAGGAGCTTCTTCAGCTCCATGAGGGAAATTTGACGGTAGATGACTATTCATCGAGGTTCACCAACCTCACCCGGTACACAATGGATATGGTCAGGGATCAGTACTTTAAAGCTAAAACCTTCGAGTGAGGTATGTGAAGGGACATCTGAGCTAGTGTTGTGCCTCTATGCATTCCAACATATGTTGGAGTGCTCTAATGGGCCTTGGGGATCGAGAGATTTTTGGCGGAGCAGAGATAGTTGTTGGCACTTAGCAGCAGGCAAACAGGTCTGGAGACCTCGGCAGTGGGGAGCCTACATCGGACACAGGGATCAGGATGTGGGAGACGTCTGGAGAGGACCCAGTACAGGGAGTCGACGGTCCAGGTCTCTCAGGTGGGATCCAGTCATCCTAGGGAGAAGTGGTTCTAATCGTGATAGAGAAGGGGACATCTCTATTGGGATTGTCCGACCCATCAAGCTGCGGACAGAGTAGCAATGGATGGACCACTGACGAAGAGGAAAAGATTGGATAAGACAAACCCTCTAGGCCATGAATGTTTCATAGGAGCAGGGAGAGCTGTAGATGGTGGCAGGAACTTCAATTTACTTCCGCCACCACCCTTAGGAGGTCCTCACCATGCTCAGGGAGCTGGGGGACAGAGGAGGGGATAGCTGCATGCAGTTGAGGCATACGACCCAGGGGCTCCATGGATGATCTGAGGTACGATCTGTGTCTTATCTACCTTGGATTCCATTCTTATAGACACAGGTGCCAGTCATTCCTTCATCTCCACATTTCTTGTGTGAAACCTTGAGATTCTGGTAGAGTCGTTGACTCAATCCTTACGCTTGGATACACCTACAGGAGGAGACTCGACAATCACAAACCTTTGAATATAGTGTGATATTACCCTTGGCGGTGAGATTTTCAGTTGAAACATATTGGTGGTAGCGTTGAGGCCTTGCGACATCATTCTTGGTATGGATTGGTTATCTTCATTCAATGCCTATATTGATTATTTTAGGCAAAGATGGTGGTGTGTCCATAGTGATGGGATGATGTTTTATTTTGTTGGAGAAAGAGAGACCCAGGAAGCACAGAAATGGCTCATTCATAGAAGGGTTTGGTCGATCACTCATGAACTGGCTAGCCTTACCCTCGGAGCAGTAGATGTGATGAGCTCCCAGTTCCCAGCAGTAGTGGTGGAGTACGAGGGCGTCCATTCCAAAGATATTCTAAGACTACCTCCCCATTGGGAAATCGACTTCTACATCAACTTACGCCCTGTGATGGCACCAATTTTCTCACTAGAATATCATATGGCACCTACAAAGCTTCATGAGATGAGGGTGCAGTTGGAGGATTTGCAGAGAAAGGGTTTCGTAAGTCCTACCATCCCACCCAGGGCGGACCCAGCCTTGTTTTCCAAGAAGGAAGATAGGATTTTGAGGTTGTGTGTGGATTACCGGTGCCTGAACCAGGTGGTGGTGAAGAATAAGTATCTACTGCCTAGGATTGAGGACCTCTTTGATCTACTGAGAGGGGAACAGTGGTTCTCAAAGGTTGACCTTCGATCAGTTTATCACCAGTTATGGGTATGGGATGAGGATATACAGGAGATGGCTTTCAGAAGCTTCTACGGTCACTATGAGTACTTGTTGATACCTATTGGTGTGAAAAATGCCCCCGTAGAGTTCATGGGACTGATGAACCAGATCTTTCATCAGTACTTGGACCGGTTCGTAGTGGTCTTCATCGATGACATCCTTGTGTACTCGGTGTCATAGGAGGAGCACGCGAGAAACCTACGGATGGTTCTAGATGTACTCCGAGAGCACCAGCTCTATCTGAAGCTCTTGAAGTGCCAGTTCTGGATTCAGGAGGTCCAACTTCTGGGACATGTCATCTCAGCAAAGGGAGTAGCTCTAGACCCAGCCAAGGTGGAGGCAATGTTATCAGGGGAGCCACCTCGGAGCGTGACAGAGGTTTGAATCCTCCTTGTTTTGGCAGGATATTCCTGGAGATTCATTACTGATTTCTCCCGAATATCAGCATCAATGATAGCCTTGACCTGTAAGGGGAAACCCTTCATATGGACTGATAAGTTCCATTAGGCTTTGGAGTAGTTGAGATAGAGTTTTAAGAGCGCCCCAATCTTGAGATTACTGGAGGAGGGTGTCCAGTACATAGTTTTCTATGAATCATCAGGGATCAGGCTTGGAATTGTCCTGATGTAGAGACAAGTAGTGATTGCTTATGGTTCACACCAGCTTAGGCCAGATGAGCAGAAATATGTGACCCATGATCTTGATTTTTCAGCGGTAGTCTTCACATTGAATATGTGGTGACAATACTTTATTGTAAGTGGTTCATCGTCTACTCTGACCACAAGAGCCTCAAGTACATCTTTTCATAGAAGGATATGAATATGAGATAAAGGCGTTGTCTAGAGTTCCTCTAAGATTATGATTTCTAGATCATCTATACTCCAAGTAAGGAGAACAAGGTGGCGGATACTCTTAGCAGAAGGTCGAGCTCACAACTGTTGAGTGAGGTGATAGAGCAGTTATCTACGTTGCAGTTATCCTTCGTGGATAGAGAGGATGAAGCTTACCTACAGTTGATGGTTTTCACCCCTCCACTCTTACAGTGAGTTTTGGAGGCACAACTTCGAGATGTTAACTGTGAGTCTTTCCATGCTCAGTTATCCACAGGACATGCTTCTGATGGATATTCGCAAGGTGGGGAGCACATACTTCTTTTCAAAGGACACACTATTGTACCAGTGGAATTGCGAGAAGTGGTCCTGAGGGATTTTCATACATCCCCCTTGGTGGTGCATCCTGGAGTGGCAAAGATGTACTAGGATCTCCGACATCAGTTCTAGTGGTCAGGAATAAAGAAGGCAGTAGCAGAGTTCTTTTCTCGATGCCATACATGCCAGCAGGTGAATGTTGGGCCCCAGGTTCTTGTGGAATTAGCTCACCCCTAGAAGTTCCAGAGTGGAAGTGGGATGAAATATCAATGTACTTCATGACATACTTACAATAGACGTCCAAGGGGAATTATTCCATCTGGGTGATCGTTGACCGACCCACTAAGTAGGCCCACTTCCTAGCTATCAGGGAGCAGAGTTCTGTAGAGATATTGGGATTCCTCTACATGAAAGAGATATTTTGGATCCATGGCATACCTTTGACAATAGTCTCTGATCAAGACGCTGACTTCACATCCTAGTTGTGGAAGGTATTGTAGGAGGCTTTTGGGACTTAGCTATGCTTTAGAAGGGCGTTCTATCCCCAGATCAATGTTCAGATGGAGAGGAAAATTCAGATTCTGGAGGATATGATGCGGGCCTAGGTCATGGACTTGGGTTGTAGTTGGGAGGACCACCTACCACTACTGGAGTTTGAATACAACAATAGCTACCACTCCACCATTGGAATGGAACCTTTCGAGGCTTTATATGGGAGACCCTTCCAGTCACCGCTTTTCTAGACCGACCCTGGAGAGTCAGCACTTATGGGTCTAGAGTTGGTGTGAGATACTATCAAGAAGGTGTAGGTCTTCCAAGAACGGATGAAGACTACACAAATCCGGAATAATTCTTATGCTGACAGATGACAGATACCTCTGGAGTTCGAGGAGGGAGACCATGTCTTTCTTCATGTCTCACCTCGATGAGGGTTATAGAGATTTGGTCGGGGTGGAAAGCAATCTCCGAGGTTCATAGGACCTTTCCAGATACTGTGTAGAGTTGGTGAGTTGGCATACTTCCTAACTCTACCACCACAGCTGCATCGGGTACATGATGTCTTCCATGTGTCACAACTGAGGATGTACGTGCATGACCCATCACACATCATCGACTGGGGAGATATGGACATTCAAGATGGAGTGACCATTGCTGAGTACCCACTGGAGATCTATGATCGACAGGAGAGGATCCTTCATGGGTGATCAATTCCCTTGGTGCGTGTTAAGTGGCATCACCAGAATCTTCAGAAGAGCACATGGGAGCGGGAGGTTCAGATCTGTGCCCAGTACCCACAACTTTTTGAGTAGTTATTTATTGGCTTTTCGAGGACGCAAAGCCCCAAGGTGGGGAGAATGTAATTTCTCTGATTTTCCATATATTTTTGTTTAAATATTATATGGAATTATTATGAGACTAGGCATAGAGACCTCACATCATTATGAGGCTTGGTGAGCCCAGAATGGTGGATTGAACGTTTAAGTTAAGTGGGTCGGCACATGTGTGTAGTTGTGGAAGTTTCTGAATAGATGCCCAGATTAAAAATCTGATGGAACCATTGCGTCCTGGAAGACGACTTTACCAAATAACAGGCTGAACCTCAACCGGCGTGGGTTAAAGGAAAAGGTTGATTTTCGGACATTTTTAGTAAAATAAAATAAAATAAATTCACAAAGTTTATTTTATTTTATTTCGAAACATCCACTGCAGCACAGTGATGGGGCATCTATTTCAGTAATTAATACCATGCCATAATGACTCTGAAATAGCTACAATGGCTAATTAATATCTGTTGGCACCAAGATTCGGGACAGAGAGGAAGCCAAAAAGGAGGCACTAGTGACTGCCTCGCAAAGCTACTCTGTGGAGTCCCCCCCAGCACCGCGGCCGCTGCGAAGCAAGGAGGCGGGACGCTTCACGAACATTTTTGATGTTCACGAGCCTTCCGTGAAGTAGGGAGGTGGGATGCTCTGTGAATGCATTTGATATCCGTTAGCCCGCAGCGAATCAACCAAGCCGCTCTTCATGCCGCATAAGCTCTGCTTCACGACACCTCTTTCCTATAAATACTGGGCTCTCCCTGATCCCAAAGGATGGAAAATACGACCTTTCTACTTCCCAGCTTTCTAATTGTGAAGCATCTCTCTGCTTTGAAAACCATGAGTTGTGCGAGGTACTTTTGCTCTGTGAAGTTCCTCCCCTTTGTCTTGTTTTGATCCCCTATTCCGAGAGGGATGCCTTTCGTGAATCCAAAGGGACTTCGCAAAGTAAGGGGATCCCCAAGGGGTCATGGGTTGTCGTAGAGCATTTATGCTTCATGAAACACCCTTCATGTACACATGATCCACATGCTAAGGCAGGGTCACTATACTTCACGAAGCACATTGCTTCACGACACTTTGCTTTGTGAGGAACCTTTTCTCTGTGAAGAAGTGCTCTGTGAATGCCTTTCCACTTTGTAAAGAACCTCCCATATGAACCTCCACCCTATACTTAGGCTAAGGTACCCTGCTTCATGAAGCACACCCCTTCGCAAGTGCCCTCTGCCACGCAGAGAAATAGAGCTTTATAAGGCCCCTGCCTATGGACCCCTCTTCTTGGAAAATCCTTTTCTCTTGCGACACTCCAGGTTTTCACAATGTGACTTCAAAGTCCCCTGGATGACACCACCCATTGCGTTGCTTCGCCTCATGCTTCTTCACGGAGCCACGCTAAAGGCTATTTATTCTTCTCATAGCCACGCTAACGTGGACCCCTTGATGGTTCGTTCCATGACACCCATTCACCACGGCATTGATGATGCCTTCCCTTCAACTAGGAGTAGAGGGTAACGGTTATGTAAGTCTTAGGGGTGTGTAGTAAACCCCCCTCATCCAAGTTGCAGGACGTTAAACTACCAAGAACCATCATCCTCAGCACATGACATTAAACTGTGACCTGGCCTCGTGCCTCGCAAGTAGGGTCCCCCTGCCTTGGACATTATCCATGCCCACTCGTCTCCAAAGGGATGGGATCACCCCTCACAGGGGATGATATCCTCCTTATCGGAGTGGCGTTCATCCATGGGAAAGGGTACCCACCTTGGTGTAATCCCCTAGCTTTTCTTGTAGGAGGCAGTATCCTTTCTTCTCCTTTCATCTTCGGTCCCCGAGGCTAGTAGAGGGTGTGATATGGAACGGGGGTCCCCATTTCTTTGGTCCCAAATCCCTCTCCCGTTGTACTTTGTCTCCATCGGGCCTCCATCCTAGATTAAGTACCAACACCTTGGTAAATTCAATGCATAATCCCCACTTCACTTCTCACAGACGCACCTTTCACGACATGATCATTGGGTCTCTACTATCTCTTGTTTCCCACACCGAGCATGACTCATGTGGGCTTAGAGTGATCCCCAACCATGAAAAACACCTCGGGAATCCTAAAGTGAAAGCCCCATCCCCTCCTGAACTACGAGGACTTTGATCTAGGTTAAGGCATGGTATGTAGGAAGCCTCAACCAGGTTCAAGCCCACCACCTGATCATTCTGACCTCCTTCACGTTGGTTCACCAAACACCTTGGGCTTCCTAGAGTGTAAGCCCCAACCCATTTCAAAGTACAAGGACTTTGATCCATGTCACGACATGGTACGTAGGAAGCCTCCACGAGGTTCTAGCCTACTACCCAGTCATTCTGACCTCCTTCACGTCGGTTCACCAAACACCTCAGGCAGTCTAAAGTTTATGCCCCAGCCCCTCCCAAACTACGAGTACGTTGATCCATTTCAAGGCATGTTACATAGGAAACCTCCACGAGGTTCAATCCCACCACTCGGTCATTCCGACCTCCTTCATGTCGGTTCACCAAACAACTTGGGCAGCTTAGAGTGTAAGCCCCAACCCATCCCGAACTATGTGGACTTTGATCCATGTCAAGGGATGGTACGTAGGAAGCCTCCACGAGGTTCAAGCCCACCACCCGATCGTTCTGACCTCCTTCATGTTGGTTCAAAAAACACCTTGGGTAGCCTAGAGTGTAGGCCCCAACCACTCCAGAACTATGAGAATTTTGATCCATGTCAAGGCTTGGTACGTAGGAAGCCTCCCTGAGGTTCAAGCCCCCCATCAACCTGGACCTCAGTCCCTATTCAGGTCGGTTAACCAACTCCACTCCATATTCTGAAATATGAGGACTTTGATCCATGTTAAGGCATGGTACGTAGGAAGCCTCCCTCCGGTTCAAGCCCAACAATCATTCTCCCTGACCATCTCTATGTCGGTGTGCCAAGCCCTTTTCCACCCGAACTATGAGGACTTTGATCCATGTCAAGGAATGGTTCGTAGGAAGCCCCCCCAAGGTTCAATCCCACCATCCACCAGGACCTCAGTCCCTATTCACGTCAGTTCACAGACTTCGCCCCATATTCCGAACTATGAGGACTTTGATCCATGTCAAGGCATGGTACGTAGGAAGCCTCCATTAGTTTCAAGCCCACCGCCCGGTTGTTCGGACCTCCTTCATGTCGGTTCACTCCCGTCCCACATGACGACAAAAATTCATCCCATCTAGCAATAATCTGTTGTGATCTCATTTAGCGGTAAGCCATTGTGACCCAATCCAGCGGTAAGCCATTAAAACCCCCAATCGGCGGCAATCCGTCATTAGATGAACTATGTGGACTTTGATTCCCTACCACGGAGATACGTAGGAATTATCTTCAAGGATCAAGCCCAAAACTGTCGTCACTCCATGAAGTTTACATCCCATTCACCATCCAATTCACAGAACCTTCTATCATCTATCCGGATTCCTACCCAGGCCGCCACATCCTGGTAGAATCATGCCACGCCATTCCCCATTTTGTTTGATAGAATTCGGGAAGCCACCCACATGTTGGCCCCAATATCGGCGTTCCCTTTAGGGGGTTCCTTCATCTTATCCACTCTAGTCAGTGTTCTGATCATCCGGATCCATCTCCAATGGAAGTTAAACTTACGGAACACCCCGTTTTAAACATGGGAAGCTGAGGAAAACCTCAGAAACATGCACATGGAATATGATTCCTCGTGTTTGATGTGGGATTCCTTGGGCTTCCGTGCCCTCGAGAATACTTATAATAAGGGATAGAAGATAGACAAGCCAATCCCCCAGCGTCCAGACATTCCAGTGATTCCCCATGTGACTACTCCCCTAACTGAAGGTTTCTGCCCTGACCAGACCCCTTGGAATGTCCTGACCGAAGCAGCGTAATTAACTATTGTCCATGAATATATGGAGCTGGGAAGAGTCTCACGAACAACGTCGTTTGTCTATGAGGGTGAACTGGACTAGGTGACGAGTTCTGAGGAGGAATCCACGGAAGGAATAACCTACATGCCATCATCCCATTTCGATCAAGGAGCAAATGTCCCTGAACAAGGAACGGAAGCCGACCGCCTTTGGAAAGTGGGAATGCGGGGTAACAGTTGCGCGTCCTCTATGTGACGGATGCTCGCACCCCTGCAAAAGCGTTCAAAACAGAAATGGTGAACCTGATGTGAAGGTATTCTCCCCAATATAGAGATTAGTAGTACTCGGGGAATCAATAGATTGACGTGTCACTGGATCCAGTTATCCGGTGTCGGGTCCCGCTAAACAAATAGTGGGCCTGGCGTGAAACTCACCAGAAGTTGGGGCAATAGAATGTTCGGTGTACTGTTCTGTAACATTTTTAGCGTAGAACCCTTTTACCGATCATGGAATACGGGGTGGCGTTGGGTCATTGGTCATCGATTGATTTTTATTTCATCACTGACGAGTTCATCTCTCTGCTTCTCAGGAATCAGGTTGTTGTAGTAGGAACGTGATCACCGACATCCCGTCTACGTAGGGGTAGGGGCAATGCCAGCACAGCCACTTAGCGTGGCTTCATCGCTTCTGCGACGGCCTCTACATCCATGACTGTGGGGCGCCCATGCCCCATCTCCCCATCAGAAGTTATCCAACGACGGGTAAATAATGACCTCGTATGTAATTACGAGGAGGAGGGCATAATCCCAACCCGGGATATGGCCCGCCTAGACCTGGAGGTGTTTAGGCCCCACCGTCAATGTCGCACCTGAGGGCCATGCAGGGAGCTGCTTCTCCCCAACCCAACATTCAATCGTCTCATGAGCTTGTCCCCTAAACGCATTGACGACTCCCTGCCTTATGCTGATGAGGTGGGTGACATTCAGCCCAACCCAGTCAGAGTCCCAATCCAGGGGCTCCCAGCAAGGGCTCCCACACTTCTGCTTTAGCACTGTTTCCCGGTCTTGCCGGAGGAGCAAGTAAGCTATGCACCTGCACCACCAGCCTCGGCTCGTCTGACCCGACGCCAGCGTCGGGAACGAGCTGAAGAGGACACCTGTAACGCCCCGACCCCAGTTACCCAGAGTCGGTGCATTATTACATAACATTGTCATGATCAAAAATGATCAAGTGTCTAAAGATTTATTAGCTTAGTATCCTGGAAACACTATATACATTCATAAGTTCAACGTTACCTCATGAAATAAAAACAACATCAATATCTTGTCCCCTTTTAACACACTTATCCCTTAGACTATCCATGCAGGTCAATCATAATACACTTTTTCACATCCTAGGAAAAATAAAACATAGAATGGGGTGAGCTCAGATGCTCAGTAAGGATAAAAATATAGCGTAAACTTTCATAAAGAAGCATAAACATTTAAGGAAATTTCATAACTACAACAAAATCCTTTTAAACATGATCTTCAGAATAACATGGAAAAAAAATAATATGAAATAATATCATTTACTTATTCACATGTATATTCTACTATACTAATATTCACATGCAATATCAATAACCACTTTCATAATGATGGGATGCATAATGTCAGACTATCATAACCACATATTCAAGGCCTTGTGCCAAGACTACAAATAAGATTTTGTCAAGGCCTTCTGTCAAGACACTAGTTTGTCTCATGAGACCTACCGATGCATCGAGGAGCTATAGTGGGCTCCACCCATCACTTACTAAGTCCAATGAATTCCTTATATGAAAATGTTTAAACATATCATAAACAATTCCCAAGAACCATAACATAATCATATCACATAAAACATTCATAAAAAAAACATAACATTTCCACATTTAAATCATAAGATATCAATACAACACATTGATAGAATCAAAACATTATCAAAACCATTTTTAATACCAAAATAAAATAAAAGTAAAACATGGTATTTATTTTTCATTTAAAATAATTTATGGCTTATAGAGGAATCCTAAACTCAAATAATGGTCATGGCGGCGGAGAAGTCATTGTCGATGCATATGTAAGACAAAACATTCCTTTTGTCATTTAGTAAAAACACTTTGTATAAAAAGATTCATTTTGAATACAAGTAAAATTCAAAGGGGTTTATACACCATATAAAATAATTTTTTGTATAAAATAGAATATGCCTCAATGAAAGGAGATTGAGACGAAGTCCCTTACCTCATGTCCGACTTGACTCGATCGTTCTTTAATAACCTGAATAATAAACTATAGTTAATTTCTTTTTTCTTAAAAACCTTTTTCAAGTTCATTATCTCTTTTACATCACTTATTACCATGTTATGAACATTATTTAATCATTTAATTTAACAACGGTCATTTTGTCGATCCTTGATACTTGAGTCAAAACTAATCTTTTTATAATTACAAGTTTTTTATATGGTAAAATATCCATTATCTCCAGAATTATATTTATGATGTAGATATCATATATATCATATATATCCTGTATATACATTCATTTCTAATATTACATAACATTTAGAGGTAAGAAATGAAATGCACCGTTCATGGAGACAGTAAGCCGTACGTACGCATGAATGCTACTTTTATTAATATTTTGTATTTAATGTAATGAAATCATAATGATATAAAGGTATTTTATAATTACAGTATAATATAATATATAATATCATTAACTCCATCCTTTAGACGTCCCACATATGGCATTAACGATTAAAATCACTTTGAGGGGGCGGTAGTTCGCACTTCCTAAAATGAAATTATCGCGTTTACCCATAATGGAAATCATAAAGGTATGCCATAAATGATAAATAAATAAGTATAAGGAAAATATAATAATAATATATATCATATATAAATATAGTTACATCTTAATTTCCACCATGAGAGGTGTTAAAAGAAGATTGAACAATCATCATTTCATGAGTCAGTAATTCGCCACCCACAGAAACAGTGTGTTCTTTAACCATTAGATGGAGGTGTGTGTAATTGTAGTTTGAATCCTTTTCATAAAAACATCCATGTATATAGAGGATATTTTTGTTGTTACAAAATAAAAGAATAAAAAGAGTTCAGGGATTGTAGAAGTAAAATAAAAGAAAAGAAGTTAAGAGAAATTGTTACCTTTAGTTTGGGTAACTCCCTTTGGTTTGAACCAAAATGACTCTTGAAGTACATTCTGCCTAAGGTAAGGATTCTAGGATGAAGGGAGGAAGGTTTAAAGGGTATTTGGGTGGAGTTTGGCCGATCCAAATGGCTTTGAAGTTGTGAATAATGTGGTAGATGTGGGGGCCTTTTATAAGAGGGGAGGAGGGGCTCTTTTGGAAAGATTGAAACTATTATTTTATTATAAAATGGTTTTCGGATAATAAAGGTCCCAATATTATATATTTCAAATATAAGCTTATAAGGGTTCTAAATCCACCCATCCAATAGGTTTTTTACAAGTAGAAGTCTTAGATTTTACCTTATCTTTTCATTTTATTTAAATCATTCATTAAAGAGGTAATCGCTGCATCATCATGGTTTCATAAATAAATATATTTATTTAATTTCTAAAAAATAAAAAAAATTACCATGATGTAGGAAATCTTTTTATCTTTCCAATGAATATTTATATTCGATAAGATAACTTTTATAACCCCTTGTAAAAATTGTTTTAGTAAAACAATACATGTTTGTGACATTTTTATTTTTACTTTAAATAAAAGGTATTAATGTCATTATCTGACCCAAGTGGCTCCATGGGGTCCCAAAAATCGTCCCATGGTTTGTCTTAGTCTTCCATGACTTATCCAATAATAGTAGGACATGTGTAAAGAAATTTTTATATTCTTATAATATCATTTTTACCTTAAATTACCCAAATTACCTCTAATCGCGGTTAATAAAACTAAAAAGTTACTATTCACCAAAAATTCTTTTCATCCCATTAAACCACATTTTACTTAATAATGACAACAATGTATGTAATATTTTGGTAATTCAGTTCATATAAGTTGTAAAGTTTCATTTAAATGAAAAATCGGTTTTTTTAACTATCACTTAGTGGTTTCACTATGCATCAAAAATTGATGTTTTTCAGAACAATACCAAAAATTCACCCTAAGATATAATTGATATTCCAAATTCAAAAATTATGACTATTTTAAAAAATTCAAAACATATAAGTTTCATTAATTAATTTTATAATTAATTCTCATTGTCAAAACAAATAACGTGTTTTTAAGAAACAATATCAATCAAAAGATTGACAATTGTTTATGTCCAATTTCAAAGTGAAATTAATTATAATGACCACTATTGGATAAAATGGTAAAATTATATTATAATTGTACTTTAAAACCACTCAATATTATAATTTATCACTATAAATTATTTTGATTAAAAATGTTGTTTTTTAAGTATTTTTCACTATTCATCAAAAATTGGATGTTCTCAGAAAAATACAAAAAATTCAACTTAGGATAATTTCAATATTCCTAATTAAAAAATGAAGTCCTTTTTGAAATATAAAATATATATAATTCAAAAAATGGGTATTACTATTTATAATGGCTACTTTGATTGGTCGTGGTGTGTTAGAATCTCGAACTTGCGTACAATGCAAGCTATTGTATTATTGAAAGAGAAGTGTATCGTGGAAGCTTGGGGTGTAACAATGCCCACCAAGGGCCATAAACATTGATGAATACTATTTCCCAAGCCACCACCTACAAATATCATCAAGTCCCTGCATACACTAAGCAGGGGTGATTATACGCCCAACCGGGATCGAGGCCCCAACTGCCCCATGGGCAGGCTGGGTCGACTCTCCTGGTCGCAGGCATGAGCGGTGGTCACTGTGAACCAATCCACTAAGATGCCACCCTATACGGAGGTCATCCCTGTACCACTACCAAAGAGAGCGTGGGTCTTCCCCACTTTGAGGCTCAGCATTGAGGTCCACCCCGTGCCACCCCCAATCCGAATGAAGGTCCACCCCGTGGAAGTGATGTTCGGTACAGAAGCCTCTCTCATACCCATTAAACCAGGTATGGAGTCCTTCATCCTACCCCCAGCCGTCGATGTGGAGACATTACCCATCCCGTCTGTCTCTAACGTGGTGATCCCCTCTACGTCCTCTCTGCAGCTGGTGAAGGTCCTCCTCACCCCGGAAACCAGAGGGGTGAAGGCTAGCCTCGCTCCACCCGAACGAAGCATGGGGGTCCTCCCCATGCTCCTGCCAGTTCCATAAGAGGTTTTTCATGCTCTAGTGTTGTTCGCGGAGGTCCTCCCCATGTCCCCTTTGACATTTGTCCCGGTGCTCCTTGCACCTCAGCTTTCTCGGGTGGAAACCCTCTCCTCCCTAGCACTAGTGCGGCCGAAGGACCCCATGTCAGAAATCAGCCCTATCCCGATGACCCACCCTGGGGCAGGATGGTAGGTCATCGCCGCCACAAGAAGAATCCTGGGAAGGCCCGGAAGGAGATCAAACTGGTCCTCTTATCAGACTTAGAAGTGAAGTACAACTCATCTCGGGAACCCTCCCCTCGCTCATCCAAGTCAAGGGTCGGGGTAGGGAAGAGACGCATCAGCCTGGTGCTCCCAAAATGTTAGGTCCATAGGATTCAAGTCTCCCTCTGTAGTTTTATCCTGGAGAATGAAAATATGGCGACCACACAGGTTTCAGTCGTGCAGTCACCACCATCGTCGCTGGAAGCACTTTCTACCTCCACAAGAGATCACAAAGAGGTATTTTGGGGACCAATGGTAGGTGAAAAGCATCGCGGACTATCACCAACAGTCCTGGACCCTGATCCAGGAATGGCGGTTGTCAGCCCTTCTTACCACGATGTAGCGGCTAGGTCGCTACACTCTTCAGAGGACAGCCTAAGAGTCGGCGGTCAGTTAGCCTGTTCGTCGTATTCTCCACTGGCCGACCTGCCGTCCCAGTGGTCTGCCTCAGTATCGCTACTAGTTCCTCAACCACCCCTAGTTTGTGATTGTGGAAATAAAGGGATAGACCATGAATTTGAGTCGAGGAGCTTCTGGATCATCCTTGCGGTGGACCACTTCCCCGAGAAGTTTTGGCCCGTGGCAGCGCAGGATTTCTGTATACCAGAAACTCTCACCCCAGAGGAAGTTCAGTGTTTCCGCTACACACTATGGGAAACACATTTCAGTCTATGTCATCAGTGCGTGGTTTATCCGAGGATCCAAATGCATTTCGAAGACATCAGTGAGAAGTTCCATCTAGTCAATCTGGTCGCGCTCCCTGTGGACCAGCGCCCCCAGTCATCAGGCCGTCATGAGGCCCTCTAGAAGCAATGCTTCAGAGTATCAAGGAACTCCATAGAATCATTAGGGAGGCTACCCCCATGTGAAAATCCATGGATAGGGGTAGTATACTGCTCTCCTCTTCTTCCCTATCCGGCGGTAGCCCGACTCGCTATGCGATATTGAGGATATGCCCCCATGAAGGGTCACGGTCAACATGGCCGACGTAGTGGACAAAAAGGATGATCTAGAGCTTATTTATAGAGTCATACACCTTGAGGGTGTGCCAACACTATTGGACCCATTAGAGAGTATTACTAATCAGTATAGGAACCTCTTAGGTCTCCCTACGCCCACCGAGGTGTTGGTACTTGTTAGGAATGCCAGTTAGGGTAAAGAGAATGTTGAAGCTGTCAAGCACTCCGACCCATCTCCCTCAGTGTAGAAGACAGAGGAGGACCCCGAGATGGCCATGTTGCTCCGGAAACTTGCTATGAAAAAGAGTTTGGTCGACGAACTCCTGGCTGAACATGTTGTAGAGTGATGGCCTGACTACGGCAATCCTAGGTCAGGGCAGCAAGGGTAGGAACAACTCCACCCCGGCGAGATGCCTCTGAGAAACCCTGATCATACCGCTCCTGCAGACAAGGATGAAGTCGTAACTCTCGGAAAGAGGGTGCGGTATGTCTCCCCAAACCCTTCCGAATGGTGTGGCAATCCAAGGAATCCGGCCCGGGTTCCCCCAGCGGCCCCGCAGGCCGCTCCACCAGTCGCTCCATGAGCCACTGAGCTAGTCTACCGTGTTGGGGAACCCGGCAACGCAATAGTGGTTAGGGATCCCCATCAAGACAGGGTCCCCCACCCAGATGATCCTATGGCGGTACTCATATCCCGCCTTGAGGTGTTTGAAACGGGACAGGTGGCAATCCCACCAGATGGAAAGCCATATCTGGCATGGGTGGATGATATGTCGGCACCGCCGGGTTTCAGAAATCCTACCTTATCCCCCTTTAATTGGATGGGGGACCCGCCGCAGCATCTAGACCACTTCAACTCAAAGTGTGGGGCGATGTTGGGGACTCCAGCATAGCATGAGGCTACCAATCTCTACTGTTTTTTTCAGACTTTGGAGGGGTCGACGTTCGCCTAGTACAGCTAGATTTCCTTTAGATCCATGACCAGCTGGGAAGACCTTCGCAGGCAGTTCCTCTACCAGTCCAGATCTACCACCCGGAAGAACAGCATCGCAGACCTCTTCATGTGCAAGAAAAGGCCTGATTAGTGAGTCGTGGACTTTATCGCCTGGTGGAAGGGGCTCTCATACTCCCTTGACATTCCACTGACTCAAGATAAATTACTGACTATGTGTGTGGGAAATGTCAAGACAGAACTTGTTCCTTCTCTGATCACCTAGAACTACTGTGGAGGATTTCGAGACTTCTCCAACAAGGCCCAGTGCCTTGAGGAAGCATTTCAACATGCCATCCAGGCACGTCTGTTGCCCCCTGTAATCCCAACAAGGAGAGCTTCTAGAGTCGAGCCAACCTTAGTGGCCCAAATAGAATCCCCTAGGCAACTATAATTGCTACTAATAGCACCGACCCCGCAGCCTCACAGAGGCCCTCCACCTCAAGCACAACCTATGGCTTTATATCATCCTCAGAATCAGCAGGTTCCTCTACGTAATGCGCCGCCACCACCCAGGCAGGGAAATCAGGTTCCACCTCTTTGACAGGCCCCTCCAGCTCCTTGTCAGGGCTAGGCTCCAACAGCCCCCTATCCGGAAAGAAGACACTGGACTTACTTGTTCGGCAAGAATACGTTCCCTAGTTACTTCCGTAGCGCCTTAAAGAAGGGGATTGTTCACTTTCCTCAGTGCAGAAGGCTAGAAGAGGTGAATCTCACTGATCACCCCCAACTACTTCCCCTATCAACGGATTCTAGGGAACACCCTCAAGAATTGCTATGTGTTTAAATACTGGTTCCAAGACTAGGTCTATAACAACATAGTCAGGTTGGGCCTGGCCCTAGTACAAGTAGCGGGTGTCTTTGTAAGGTCAGGCAGCGGTAATGACAGCGAAGGCGAGTGGTAGCAGGTTCCCAGACACGGATCCCATAAGTACGATGATTGGATGGCTCGTAAGATGGTTTCTCTCACCCATGGTATCATTTGGGAACGCGTGAATCAGCTGGAGCCGTTAGAAGTTGCGGCCACCACTTCTGCATCATCATCTCAGTCGGCCTCTTCCCAGAAGAGAAAGCATCGGTGGCGCAAGAAGAAGTAGTGCGCCCCTCCAATGTCATTGTTGTCCCACACTCTTGGTGAATTCGTGCCCCCAGAGATGGGGATCCATCCCAGAATCCGCCCAGTGGTGGATTAATCTTCAAGTGACAGTCAAGGGTATGCTTCGGTTAACACCGATGAGTTAGAAAACCCTTATATGACTCCCAATGAGGGGGAGCACCAGGCGAACCTCCCCAATGTCCCTAGCTGACACCAACATTAGTAAAGCCACATCCATATGGTTCATCAAGATGCATCAGTTGGAACCTCCAGGTGGGACATGCATGGCACTAAGACCAGGCAGCAGACCCAGCGCAGAGCTTAGCACTCGTAGCTTCTTCATCCGGTGTTGCCAGGACTGCCTATGCCACTATTTTTACTACTGGATCAGGCAGAACCACTTCGGTCATACCATGACTAGCTTCGTCCTGCAATAGGCCGATCTCAGTCGTCTGGTCCTCACTCAGCAGTTACTCTTCGGGCTTCGACAAGTGAGAAGCGGTATATACCCAATACCAGTCAGCCGCCAGTCCGGCCGGCAGGGCTCGCCATGCCTCCAATCTAAGAGCGGCCTCCTGTATGCGTAATATCACGCCTGACGTGAAAGTACGATGTCCTCAAGGACCTTGTCGGCATCCCATTTTTGATTTCCATCCTTGAATCCCTTCGCTTGTCATCATACATGCACGAGGCCCTCACAGAGGCTTTAAGGAGCCCCCTCTTGTTTGAGACGGAGGTTGCAACTGTAGAAGCCTTTCATGCTGAAGTATTTGAGAATGCCGAATTCCATGCCATCATCTCATTCTCGAGAGAAGATGAGGGCTCTCCCATATAGGGGCACATCCACCCACTGTAAATCACCGTCCAATTTAATGGTGTGGAGGTCTGTCGCTGTCTTGTTGACACCGACTCCAGGATCAACCTTATCTCGACGCGTCAACTGTGGAAGTTGGGGTTATCCAAAGATGACCTGAATCCCTCTGATTTAAGGAACCAGAGATTTGATAGGACAGAGCAGACCCCGGTCGACATGATCCACCTGAAGTCCCCATTCGGGGGCCTAGTTTCCAGTACTGAGTTTATGGTTGTCTCCAAGAACACCATGTACAATGCATTTATGGGAAGACCATGGCTCCACCTATATGTGGTGGTTCCCTTATCATATCACCAGTGCATCAAGTACTCCCATAATTGTCAAGTAGACGTACTCTAAGGCGATGCCTCTCCTTTCACCTCTTCTAAAGACCGTTATCTAGAAGCTGACTATTACAAGAGCATGAATAAGCAAATACTAGCAAGTGAGGTTACGCCCACACTAGTCACAAGTGACCCCTTGGCAGGTCTGGATGATGCCTACGTCTTCCCGATCCATCGATTGGAGGCCACGACCCCCGACATGGGCCAATTTTTTTTTGTGGTACAAGAGGAAGGCATATTACTAAGTCTAAGAAACGACAGAAAATCACCTTGTACTCCTACACAAACTAGGCTCAGGTGATCCCAGAACCTTGTACCCCCGTATGATATCAGGATGTCCGCCCCATGGCAACGGTAGTACATCATACATGTCTGTTTCGCCGGTCTAGGATTAACTGGCTCAAGCCGATGCACCACTATTGCTTTGATATCATCAAGCATGGACTCTTGGGCCAAAGTCAATATGGGATTTGATCGACTACCTTCATCGCTTTGGTCTCAACGGCACGTGAATCTCCTGATATGTTTCCCACTGTTGTCTAGGCTGGTACCAGCCTCCCATCAAGTTCTTCTGATCCAAAGGAAGCTCCACCCATTGGGAATCCCTCCTCCGCAAGTGAAGAAGAGGATATGGAGGATTCTCCCCTGCCTTTGAAGAATGAGTCTCTACCACGGTCGATGAATTGGTATAGGTGAACCTTGGTACCGAGGTAGATCTGAGACCCACATTGATTAGTGTCACCATGTCCCTCGAGGAGAATTTGTGGTACCTGGAATTCTTTAAACAACACTGTGACGTGTTTTCCTGGAGTTACGATGAGATACCAGGACTAGATACATAGGTAGCCATCCACCACCTCTGTCTCCCGACAAATCATTGCGGGTTCAAGCAGCCTCCATTAAGATGCACCCTTCTCATAGTGCCATGGTAAAGGACGATTTTGACCATCTCATCAAAGCCAACATTGTTAAGGAGGTCCAGTACCCCAAGTGGATATCCAACATCATTCCAGTCGGGAAGAATAATGAAAAGATCAGAGTCTACATCAAGTTATGAGATCTCAACTGCCATTTTCGGAAGGATGATTTCCCTTTCTAGTGACAGAATTTTTAATCGACGCTACGGCTAGGTTCCAAGCCCTGTCATTCATGGATCGTTACTCTGGATATAATCATATCTGGATGGACCCCGAGGATGAAAATCCAACAGACTTTAGGGTTCCCCAAGGTACTTTCTGTTACAAGTTTATGCCCTTCATCGTGAAGAATGCAGGTGCCACCTATCAGTGGGCCATGCGGAGCATATTCAGTCCAATCCTCGGGACATTGGTGGAATGCTATGTGGATGATCTGATGGTCAAATCTTTCCATTCCTAGGACCATCTCAAGGAACTTGATAAAGTGTTCGGATTCCTTTGTTCCCACCACTTGAAGATGAACCCATTGAAGTGTTCCTTCGAGGTCACTTCTAGGAAGTTTCTTGGATTTCTTGTCAGGTATCGGGGCATCGAGATCAACCTCGATAAGATCAAGGCAATCAGAAAGATGCCTCCCCCAAGAAATATCCGAGATCTTTGAGGTTTTCAAGGCCACTTATACTACATACTCTGATTCGTTGCAAATCTAGACGGAATGTGTAAGACCTTTTCTTGGCTAATGAATAAAAGTTCTGCCTGCGAATGGGATGAAGAGTTCCAGACTGTGTTAGAGGGAATCAAGCATTATCTGCTCCAGCCTCCGATCTTGATGCCACCAGTCTCCAGAAAGTTGTTAATCTTGTACGTGACTTCCCTATAATGATCTCTCAATTCCCTTCTCACCCATAATAACTATTAGGGGACAGAAAATAGTCTCTACTACCTCAGTCGCATGCTCCTTGATACGGAGACCAGATACTCTCTCATCGAGATAAGTTGTCTTGTGTTGGTATTTGTAGTACAGAAGTTGAAAAACTACCTACAACACCATGAGGTATAGTCGGTCTCTCAGGTAGACCGGCTGAAGAATATTCGGACCCGCCCCATATTGACCGGTCATCTAGAACGGTGGTCGGTAATCCTCCAGCAGTTCAACATCAAGTTTGTGCCCCAGAAATCTATCAAGGGAAAAGCATTGGAAGACTTCCAAGATGCCCATCCAACCTCCAAGGACTAGTCCCTGGACTTAGATTTTCTTGATGAGGCAATCCTCTCGGTAGATAATTCCATCCTGTGTTGGCAGATGCACTTAGACGGTGCCTCCCAGAGCCCCACCGGTAGGAGGCTCAACGATTCTCGACTCAACAGAGTGGGCCTGGGTATTGTCTTCATTACCCCAGCACAAGACGTTCTGCCATACTCATTCATGTTGTCAGAAGGCTGCACCAACAACGAGGCAAAGTTTCAGGCTCTTATCACTGGCCTCGAGCTAGCCCTCGAGATCGATGTACCCCATTTGCATGTGAAATTGGATTATGAATTAGCCATTAAGTATATAAATGGTGACTACATTGTCATAAGTCCAAAGCTCATTCCATTGTTGGAATTCACCTTCCAGCTAATGGCCCAGTTCCCTTCTCGACGGAGGTTACCCATGTCCCTCAGTCATAGACTGGTCGAGCAGACGCTTCGGCCAGCTTAGCTACATCACTTTCAAATCCCAAGCAAGATGATCTGATTATACATGTGGCACACCTGAGAGTCATTACCCCGTCACCCCAGAGGATGACGAAGGCCTGCAAGTAAGCCATCTTATCACTAGATCCTCCACGTCAGGACCCCTAGGTTCTTCAGATGCAGTGGTCGAAGTGACTCCCAACTGGAGAGCCCCTTTTGTGGAGCATCTCCAAAATGGTTGCATCTTGGTTGATTGGGATGAGCGTGAGCGAATTCGATGTCGTGCACTGCAGTTTACCATCCAGAGTGGTCCCAGTCTTGATCATATCCTCTACAAGAACGAGTTCGATGGTGTTATCCTCCATTGCATCCAAGGAGTTGAGATTTCTCAGGTCATTCATGAGGTTCATGCCGGTTCATATGGTGCACATCAGGCTGGGTCAATGCTGTCCTATCAGATCTAGAGACTTGGGTACATTTTGCCCTCTATGATCCATGATTTTATTGAGTTTGCCAAGAGATGTCACGCGTTCCAAATCCATGATAACTTTATGCATCGGCTGCCAGAACATCTCCACTCCACCATGTACTCTTGGCCGTTTGTTGTGTGGGGACACGATATCGTGGGACTATATCCACCAACGATAGCTCGCCAATGCAGGTTCATCCTGACCGCCACAGATTTCTTTTCCAAGTGGTCAGAGGTAGTTCTGCTCAAGGATTTCAAGACCCACTCTATCATTTACTTCGTGCTCTCTAACATCATCCACCAGTTTGGGGTCCCTCATGTTGTCCTCACTGATAACGGAACCACCTTCCGAGTAGATGAGCTGAAGAAATTGTATTCCAAGTACAATATCTGTTTGAACCATACCTCCCGCTATCATGTGCAGGAAAATGGGAAGATCGAGGCATTCAACAAAACCCTCTGTAACATTTTTCAAAAAATGGTTGGCCAGAAAAGAAGAGTTGTTCGGACAATCTCCCTAATTCCCTCTGGGCCTATCAGAAGACGTCTTGCAATTCCACCAAGGTGACCCTATATTCCATGTTGTACAGGGCTGAGGCTATCCTACCCATCAAGATCCGGCTGCCTTCGTTATGCACCACAGTCTATAACCAGCAGGCGCCAGATAAGGTGGCCGAAATTCGTCTGGATGAATTGGAAGCACTTGATGAGAATAGGTTCCATGCCCAGCACAATCTAAAAAGGCATAAGAATAAGATTTATAGATCCTTCAACAAGAAGGTTCACCTCCGCTCTTTTCTGCAAGGCGGCCTGGTAATGGCCCTCCGAGCACCAATGATCCCTGGAAGGAAACCACCCAAGTTGGAGTCTAAATGGGAAGGACCTTACATAGTTCACAATTTTTACCCCAATAGATCATAATCCTTGGTGACCATGGATGGTTAGTTTATAACTCCTCCCACCAATTCCAAGTTCCTCAAGAAGTACTTTTCATGAGCACTAATAGTCTTGCACGACCTTAAACTGGACGGTCCTGCATTACCCTAAACGGAATGTTGGCCCTGCATGACCTTAAACTATCCATTCCTACATGACTCTAAGCTTTGCATCATCCTTCATTTGAGAACTATGTATGGATTGATTCCCATTCGCATGGGATACGTAAGAACGCTCAAACTCCTCATCTTGAGCCCAACCCTGAAATCTTCCCTTTGACTATCCCCCCTGGGTATAGTTCTCTCGGAGGATCCTTGCATGATATAGTGAAGGCTTTCTTAGCCCCACTCATAAAAGGATTATAATGGTCCCACCATGTGCCCACTCTCGTTATTCTATCCTCCCACGTCTTCACCACACGACATTAAACTGCATGGCCATCAAGAACTACGTATGGCTTGATTCCCATCCTTATGGGATACATAGGAACGCCCAGACATTTTATCTGTTGGCCTAGCCCAAATGCCAAGAATCTTCCCCTCAGGTCAAGACATGTGGTGGGGTGAAGACTCTTTCCCCAATTCATGTCGATCTAACCTCGATCCGGCCATACATCCCACTCCTTGGAGATGTTCTCCTCTTTCGTAGATGGGTATAGCTATACTTCACCCACTCCTGGATTGGGACTCCATCATCTTTCCCATATGGAAGGGCCCCATAACGGAATGGATGTTAGGCCTAAGGGCTCTCCTGCCACTTCGGGCCAACTCCCTCGAGGATGTTGAGCAACAAGCCGAAACTAGTCTCACATTTCGAATATAGTCAGTGGTCGATGCTCATTTGTTTCTCCCATTTCAGGTCACTATAGGGATGTTATGTTGCAAACCTAGTCAACAGTTGTCCTGGATCATTAGGACCAGCCCAAGATATCCCATGCGTCGAGTGTAGTGGTTAATTATGCCCCGTTGTATCTCCAAGTGACGAACTCCCTTCGGGCAATGCCATCTATCAGGCTCCGTATGATGGGGATAACCGAGACCGGCTCCTTGTTTCCCACACCGAGAACTACTCACATGGGCTTAGGAGCTATGATGAGGCAGTAATCGTACAAGAGGGAATATGTCATCCCCATCCAAGGCCCAGCCTCAGGCCCCTTGGCCTTTTCCGGCCCCGAACCAGGTTCCCTCTTATGGGATTTTATGATGTGGTATGGGATTATGTCGTCATTCACGTCAGGTTACTCATCATGTCCTACACATCCCTGGATGAGATACCTTTCATCTTCACTAAAAAAATCAAATTTCAAATTGGTCGGGCATTTATGATTGAGGCCCAGCCTCAAGCCCCTTGGCCTTTTCAGGCTCCCAGCCTGAGTTCCTATTTAGGGTTGCACGATGTGGTATTGGATTATGTCCCCATTCACGTCGGGTTACTCCCCACACCGAAACCCCCCCCCCCCCCCCTTTAGGGTATCATACCCCTATGTGTGTTTCTAGAACTACGTATGGCTTGATTCCTATCCTCATGGGATACGTAGGACCTCCTGAGCATCTCATCTTTGGTTTCATCCCCCTCTTGGCCCCTTGGCCCGCATTCCTCCATGAAAGGGATATATGGTGTGGTACGGGATTATGTCCTCTTTCATGTCGAGTTTATAACAACCACGCCATGTACCTATTTATAATGAAGGTTCTCAATCCCCTTGTTTTATACTCATCTTTTCAAATTTTCCGCTCTCAAGATGAGCCCATCGAGCCTCTTCGATGATTCCCTAATGTGCCCAAGGTTACTCTGGTTTAGCACCTGAAATGTCGGATTGTACTCGGACATGCTATAACCCATTTCTAAGGCTCCGTGTTCCCCTTCATTAGGGTTTCCATCACCCTTACCATCCATAAGGTCCCCTGAATGTCATGGATTCTAGGCCTAAGGGATCTCCTACCACTTTGGGCCAACGCCCTCGAGGATGTTGAGAAACAAACTGATACAAATCCCACATTGAGAATATGATCAGTGGTTGATGATCATTTGTTGTTCCCATTCAATGATAACGTGATACAGATGCTATGTTTTGAACATGGTAAATAGTCATCCACCATCGTCACGTCAACCCCTTTAACCCAAAATGACGGTTACGTGATTCACATTCTTCTCCACCTCATCATGTCCAAGTAGAACTTCGAAATTCTTGGTAATATTCCTCAGTTCACATCCACACCTTGGGAAGGAAAAAGATGCAATATGGTGATCGCTCGGGGCTTCACCAATTCCCCTTTGCTTGCATCTCATGTATTGCAAATACTGTATCCGCCCTTGTTCCCTACACCGAGTTCAACTCAAGTAGGATTAGCGATTGGGTTAAGGTCTGCCTTTACTTGGGATAGTCCTGCTTATCTATGGTCCAAGTTCTAAGATCCTAAACTAAGATATTTTCATATTAACACTTTACAGAACTACATATATCTTTATTCCCATACTTATGGGATACGTAGGATCACCTGAAAATATCGTTTTCGGGTCCATCTCAATTGGGAGCTAGTTTCTCCTTCTCCTTACCCTCTTACCCCTATTTGGGCCCCTTTCCCCGAGGTTAAATTCTAGAAATTGCGTATGGTGTGGTATGGGATTATGTCCTTATTCATGTTGGATATTTTTTATTTCACTGTACACATTCCTCACTTTGGTCCCATCACATGACCCTAAACTGTGGAATTATCGTCCTAGCCGCATGATGAAAAACAGCACTACATCGCGATGTCCTCACTCAAGGGAACACCATGTTTTGTATTGGCCACATGTCATGCCATTTTTCAACACCTGAATATGGCTTGATTCTTGTGGTGATGCTGGGACATTCTATCTAGGCCTGTCGCTTCACAAAAAAAAAGAAACCATTAACCTTAAAAGACATACAAGATACATCAAATCCCACTTCTTTTGGTGTGGGGGCCACACCCGCTCGCCCCTTTTTATCCCTGGAAATGGTACCTTACCGTTCCACCTCCAGAACTACATGCAGCTTGATCCCCATCTCCATGGGGTATGTAGGAACGTTCGTGCATCTTGCCTAAGGCCCAGCATAACTCTTGTTTTTGGTCCCTTGACCTAAAATCTCCCTTGGGAACATGTGGTGGTCGGAACCCTAGGTTCCCATCCATGTTGGGTTTTATAATTAACTCACCTCATGTCTCTCGAAATTCCTACCATTTATGGTATGAATTATATAACCCTAAACTACGATCTCCCTATAGGAAGGGACTCGACTCCCTCTTTCTAAAATGTCTCATTGTCATATTCAGATGCGTCCTGACAAAGAGCTTGAAGTGTGGAATTTTCATGGGGACATTCCCCTCATTCCATGTCCAAGCTGTGTGAGATCTCTATTTGGATCTTCATCCTCTTCCGCATCCAAAAGGACCCCGGATGGCATGGATACTAGACCTAAGGGCTCTCCTACCGTTTTGGGCCAACATCCCTAAGGATCTCGGATGACATTTGTGACAGGTCCTGTGTTTCGAACACGGTCAACAGTTGACCCTCATTTGTCTGTCCCAATTCTAGGCTAACGCAATATGGATACTGTGTTTCAAACATAGTAAATAGTTATCCCTCATCGTCACTCCACCATCATTGTGATCCCGGTTTTGAGCAACATCATTCACACATTTCCACTTCCTCGTGTTCAAGTGGAATTCTGACATACTCGGCTTTACTTCTTCACTCATCTAGGTGCTCTACATGGACGGGTTAGCATACTTGGGCCAAAATTCACCGAGAGTCCCTTTGCCCTAACATGTCACTTCCTGTGTTGGGAAAGTCCCATCACTACTTCTTGATTCCCACATCAATCACGACTCGCGTGGGCTTAGTAGTTTTGGTAGGATGTGCACCAACATAGCCAGGCTCTTCACCATCCCGCATGACGTTAAACTATGCTTTCATAACTATGTACAGCTTCATTCCCATCCTCAAGGGATACGTAGAGACTCCTATGCATTTCACCTAGGGTCCAGCCCCACGAATCATAAATCATGTTCCTCCTCATTTCTAACCCCTGTCCTGGCCCCTTGTGAGGAACCATGTAACAGAAATTCTACCCTGAACAAGTTTGGGATGCCCCAAGATGACATTGGGAAGCAACGACTCCCTCGCCAAAGATGTCCTACCTAAAAAAATAATGATCCATGATCAGACCAATGTATCCATCTAATGTTCTTCCACCACAGCGGTGTAATTTCGATAGTGTTGGATTCTATTTGAACAACCCATCAGTCCACATTCTATGCTTTGTTTATCCCTTATTCGGACCCTCATCCTTTTTCACATCTAGAGGAACCCCCTAACCGTATGGATGCTCAGCCTATGTCCTTCCTATTATCCTGGACCAACATTCTGAAAGGCTAATGGATGACATTTTGAGTCAGGACCCTTGTTTCGAACATGGTCAGCGGTAGGCCCTCATTTGATATACCCACTTTAGGCTAATATAATGAGAATAATGTGTTTTGAATGCGGTCAATAGTTATTCTGTATTGTCACGCCACCCCCACAATGTTCTGAATCATGGTTATTGTGATTCACAACTCCCATTACCATATGTTCGGATTGATTCTAGCGCCCTTGGAATTACCCTGTTCGTGCACAAGAACACACTGGGAAAATGGTAATTCTGCTGTTCTGAGAGATTCATTCACCAGTGAGGTCCCTCCCATTGCTCCCAAAAATCTGGACTGGTTGTTCAAACCCTAGATGCCCAAATCTTCGTTTGTACTCCAATGTTTGGATGAGGTGATAAGGTGGTCACCCCTTGTTTCTCACATCGGGCCCGACCCACGTGAGCTTAGGGAATGACCGTTGGACACTACAAGAACATCATGAGGATGCAATAAACTAATGTACACAATGGAACTCGTGCATGCTACGACATCAAAAATTTTAATCATGAAAGTATGTTTGAGGGTTTGTAATTATTAAAATACCTAAGGGTCGACTCACCCCATGGATGGGTTGACCTCGTCAAAATAGCATAGAATATCTGACACCCTCCGGCTGGTGGCGTATAAGAGTTGATGCTACCTGTTTATCTCTTGCTCCTCCTAGGCAGTGAGAGGGCGCAATTCATTGGCCGCAATCAGGGCCCACTTCACGTCGGCCCGGATAGCGGTCATATCCTCAAAGGCTCGCTTCAAGCCCTCTTCATCTTCGGCTAGCTGGACCATCAATCGCAGTATTAGCTCAGATTGCGTGTTGAGAGAGGTCGAGTGATCGTTTGCCCGATTCTACAACTATTGGACCTCATCTTCAGCCTCTTGGAGACTCTTGATGTTTACCGCCTTCCTCCACTGCCAGCCCACATTGATGACACGATCATACTCCCGAATCTTTTCCGCCATAAGCTCTCAGACAAGCATGTGAGGACGTCAGGTGTCCACTCCCCCAGCACACAGTTCGTGTAGCCGCAAGAGAAGTCTATCCATCTCATCCAACCATAAATCTTGGGGGTTTTATTTTTAAAGTGCGTGATCAGCTTCCACGATCAGCGACAAACTATTTTGTTGTCCTCCTCATCAGAGGTCATCTCGTCCCAGTCGGCGTGGTTGGTAGGCTTGTATGCAGGGAATGCCCCCCAGGAACTCCTCATTCGGGTCCATGTATGGCATTGGATTAGGCATGGAGGGGCCTGAACTTTCTGGTTGGTTCTCATCATCGGATCCCACCTCAATAACCTCATGCTCAGTCCCAATGGCACCCCCACTAGTGATTAGGAGCACTGCAGTTCGGTTAGTTTGGATGCCCACCACCACAACCATTGGCATGCCTCTGGGAAGGGCGCTACCAGAAGTCCCTACCAACTTTTTTGCAGCGGCCTAGGACAATTGAAGGACTATACATTCCAAAAAAAGGGTGGATGTGGATGTCAGGTAAGGTGGTCAGGGGATGACAATCATAAATTCGGTAGAGGAGACTTACAGAGATCAAATCCCTGGTCTCGCACTTGGGTTGTTATCGTTGGGACCCTGAGACGCAGCCCCTCATATATGGTTGGTAGGTTTGGAGACTCTGGGGGAGCCGCCTCAAGTGTCCTAGCCCCATCAGACACAAAATTTGATGCAGCCACAGGTGTGGATCCTGAAGGTCCTGTGTCGTCACCCATTGAGGGGTGAGAATGAGGACTATGCACCAGGTCCTCCTGCATAGTGCATATGCCGATAAGGAATCCAGGGTAACCCCAGAGCATACCCTGAGGAAGGGACTGGTGATTTTACCTTGAGGGACTCCGTGAAATCTTTGAGATCTGAGGACTGATCGCTGACATCACCCTCTTCTAAAGGAATCCCTCTACCTACCTCGTCTCCCCAGGAGGACTCGTCTGATTCTTTCGGTAGAGGGAAGCACTCCCTCAGGTCAGTAGATGATAGTTTCGGAGGGACTGTATGATCCAATAGCACCCTGACCCAGTCTGTCATTAGAAGAAGGGCACCCTGGTAATGGATAAAGTCATCTAGTTCGGCCATGTATTGCTCCGCCTCTGCCTGGGATACTGCAAAACTGGCTATAATAGGGTAAATCCCCGACAAGTCCATCCCTAGGCGATTAAGGTGCTGTCATAACTCGGATGGGACGAGGAATTTCCAGTTGACTTCCCAAATGTCCCATGACTCTGGGAAGACAACATTATACGACATGTCAATATGGCGCAGCCATTTACCAGGGGCCTATGTAGAAATCCTATAGAATCCTCTCAGTGGACGCCCCTCCAAATGAATCTGTTCTCCTGGGACCACCGGGTCCGCTTCCACTCTCAGGTCTGCTATCACTACTTCCCCATCAAATGGTGCGGTCGTCGCTACTATAGGATCCCCACCACTACGATATTCCCTTTCCACCTTCTGGCCTCGACCCCGAGGTCAGGGAGTCTCACCATCACATACTAGAGTGGTTGGTCGCTTCAGCGTCTCCCCTATGTTGGCTGCCTCCCAGCTCTGGGCATATTCCTTTATCAGCCCGAGGATGATAGTCGAAGGAGGCAGTTCATTCCGCATCTTCCTATCTTCCCATGTGAACATGAGCCACATCTTCCTCATCACACACAGGTGCTCCTCGTGACGCACATACAAGTAGACCAGTGGGGTCAGTCACTACAGGCACCCTAATTTCCTTGAAAACCAGTGTGGGGTGTATGGCTCCTAGAGGTGCTTGCGGTCCACCCTGGCCACCAAGACTCCACCTCAAAAGGATATGAGGTAGGCCCGATGATCTTCCGTTCCCCAACCATCATCCATGATGGCCCGTGTCGGCAACAGAAAAGGGTGGAAATTGAATTCCTCCACCCTCCACACCTGTTTCAGAACCGATGGTGCGGTCATCTTGGTTGGAAATATTCCTACAACATTCAGGATCGATGGGTGGAAGTTTGACCCTGGAGGCAATATGGGGTTCGGATACTCATAGATCCCCCAGATGTGTGCCGCAATCCACCCGTACAGAAGATGGAATGTCCTGCATACCCTCTGTGGCCTTTTCCCCTCGCTGATGTGCCACAAAATTTTAACCAACTTGGCGAGCATCGAGATCCCCAGGTTGACCCACCCTCCTGTCGCCAACATGGAATCCATGATGAAAGTTCTTGGTCGCACTCCCATGTTGGTATCCCTCACCGGTGGGATCCAACCACAGATACGAGCTATGATGAATGCCGTCATCCTAACTATTGGTTGTTGCTCTGTGATTACACTGAACCCCCAGGTCTTCCACTCGATATTCTCCAACAGCCACCATTATGATTGTTCCATACTCTGGGACCCCTTCGGGCAAGATCGAGGTCTTGCTGAGAACTGACGGTCTACCGGGAAGTTCAAAAACTTTTGGAACCAATTCTTGAAGTGGACATCCCTCGCCGCCTCCTTATCCTCCCCCAACACAAGCTCTATCAATGTCATTGCTAGATGTGGCATCTCCTCCGTATCCTCCATTGCACCCATAGCCGGGAGGAATTCTTCGTACATCGTCCCTAGTATCAGGACCTCCCAAGATTTGATGCACAACCCAATAGCTGATGCCAACCTCTCTGTGATGTAGGTGGAAGGTTTGGACCCTAGTGACCACCGGATCAACAGCTCTAGCATTAGCTTCTTCGGCTGGTGGATGTGAAATTGGGAAGCCCAAGCTGCCTCATATAGGCCCACCCTTCTCAGCTACACTTTGAACTCCTCATACAAGGTGCGTACCCAGTAGGCCCAGGCCCAATTATCCATAAGTTGCCGCCCTGGCCCAGGTCCCATTCCCCATACCACCCCTTATTCAGGTTCCCCAACTCTGCCTTGACAATAGTATGGTACAGAGGGGGGGACGTCTCAAGATGCATTGCCTTCCCGTTAATGTTGTTTAGATGGTTGTATAAGAAGTTGGATACTATGGGCGTGAAGTCCTCCCAGGCATGACCATTGGGCACCCTAAACCATCTGCGCTGGAAAGGTGTGCTCCTAAACCAGTTAGCAGGCTTGTCCAAGCTTGATTTAGGGATGAAGACGTCATCCCTCACCCTGAATCCATACAAGGGAAACCTCCGACACACCGAGTAGTTCTTCTAACTCACAGATAGCATCTCCACCAATGAGCTATGGTCCGAGTGGCTATGGACTAACTCTCCTAGCCCTAGACTATTCACCATCTCATCCGTTTGGGAAGCATCTGCCATGACCCCATGGGAAACTTTTTGGTGGTCCATCCAGTTATGGAACTTGAATGATTTTTGGGTTGGTTTGTGAAGCTTATTCACAGAGCTCATTCGTGAAGACCCACCGCGAAGACTGTTCGTAAAGCGCTACCAAGGCGTTTAAGAATCGGATCACAGAGCACAAATGTAGAGTCGAGGACTCGCTGTGCGCCGTGAAGACTCGATTCATAAATAACACTCACGAAGTATGCATACCTTCGCGAATCGAGAGCGCAAAAGGAAAAATTCTCAGAGTAGATGAAGAACAAAAGAGAGGTCGCCTCTCATATTTATAGGTGAAAAACTTCAGAGCTTCGTGGCGCATCCAGTTCTCCCCAGGCTTCACAGTGCGCTCGACCCGCGCATTTCCTATCCACCTCGCGAGCCCTCTTCACTAGAGATCATCGCAAACGACCAATGATTTTAGTGATTTCCCTCAAACTTCAACCCTTGATCTCTCCGCGACTCCATGTCTAGGAGGGGGAATTTCTTGGCGCCAAAATTCGGGACAGAGAGGAAGCCAAAAAGGAGGCACCAGTGACTGCCTCACGAAGCTACTCCACGGAGTCCCCCTAGCACCATGGCCACCACGAAGCAAGGAGGTGGGATTCTTTGTGAACACATTTGACATTCGCAAGCCCACTGTGAATCAAAGAGGAGGGACGATCAGCGAACGCATTTGACATTCACGATCCCACTGTGAAGCATAAATTCCACTCTTTACACCACGTAAGCTCTGATTCGCAGTGCCTCTTGCCTATAAATATTGGGATCCCCATAAGCCCAAAAGATAGACAATCCGACCTTTTGACTTCCCAGCTACTGAATCGCGAAGTATCCTTCTGCTCAGTGAACAATGAGTTGTGAGAGGTACTTTTGCTCTGCAAAGTACCTCCCCTTTTTCTCGTTTTGATATCCTCTTCTGAGAGGTATCCCTTTCGCGAAGCCTAAGGGCCTTCGCGAAGGAAGGGGATCCCCAAGGGGACCTGGGTTTTCGTGGGGATTTTATGCTTCGAGAAACACCCTTCATGTAAAAATGATCCACATGATAAGGTAGGGTCACTGTACTTCGAGAAGCACATTGCTTCACGACACTTTTCTTCGCAAGACACCTTTGCTTCATGAGGCAGTGCTCCGTGAATTCCTTTCCACTTCGCAAAGAACATCCCATATTCACTTCCTCCCTAGGCTTAGGCTAAGGCACCCTACTTCGTGAAGCACACCCTTTCGCAAGTTCCCTCCACTACGCAGAGCAACATAGCTTCACAAGGCCCCTGCCTATGGAACCCTCTGCTTGGAAAATACTTTCCCCATGCGACCCTCCAGGTTTGCACGATCTGACTTCAATGTCCCCTGGACGACACCGCCCGTTGCATTGCTTCTCCTCATTCTTCTTCGCATAGGCATGCTAACGGCTATTGCTTCTTCACATATCCATGCTAACGTGGACCCATCAATGGTTCGCTCCATGAAACCCCTTCACCATGGTGTTGCCTATGCCTTCCCTTCCACAAGGAGAAGAGGTTACTAGTTATGTAAGTCCTAGGGGTGTGGAGTAAACCCACCTTGTCCGAGCTGCAGGACGTTAAACTACCAAGAACCATCATCCTCAGCACATGAGGCTAAACTCTGACCTGGCCCCGTTCCTCGCATGCATGGTCCCCCATCCTTGGACATTCTCCACTCCCACTCATCTCCACGGGGATGGGATCACCCCTCACAGGGTATATCCTCTTAATCAGAGTGGCGTTTTTCCACGGGAAAGGGCAGCCACCTTGGTGTAAGCCCCTATCTTTTCTTGTAGGAGGCAGCTTCCTTGATCCTCCTTTCATATTCGGTCCCCAAGGCCATCAGAGGGCATGATAGGGAATGGGGATCCTCCTTTATCTTGTCCCAAATTCATCTCCCGCGGAACTTTGTCATCATCGGGCCTCCATCCTAGAGTAAGTCCCAACTCCTTGGGCTACTAAACGCATAAGCCCCACTTCACTTCTCACAGACGCACTATTCACAATGTGATCGTCGGGTCTCTCCTATCGCTTCTTTCCCACACCGAGCATGACTCACGTGGGCTTAGAGTGAGCACTGACCATGAAAAAAACCTCAGGAATCCAAGAGTGTAAGCCCCAACCTCTCCCGAACTACAAGGACTTTGATCCGTGTCAAGGAATGGTACGTAGGTAGCCTCCATGAGGTTCAAACCCACCACCCCGTCATTCTGACCTCCTTCACGTCAGTTCACCAAACACCATGGGTATCCTAGCGTGTAATCCCTAACCCATCCCAAAATACAAGGACATTGATCCATGTCAAGGCATGGTATGTAGGAAGCCTCCATGAGGATCAAGCCCACCACCCGGTCATTCCGACCTCCTTCACGTCGGTTCACTAAACACCTTGGGCAGCCTAGAGTGTAAGCCTCAACCCATCTCAAACTACGAGGACATTGATTCATGTTAAGGAATGGTACCTAGGAATCATCCACGAGGTTCAATCCCACCTCCCGGTCATTCCGACCTCCTTCACGTCAGTTCACCAAACACCTCGGGTAGCCTAGAGTGTAAGCCCCAACCCCTCCTGAACTACGAGAACATTGACCCATGTCAAGGCATGGTACATAGGAAGCCTCCATGAGGTTCAAGCCCACCACCCGGTTGTTCCTACCTCCTTCATGTCTATTCACCAAACACCTTGGGCATCCTAGAGTGTAAGCCCCAACCCGTCCCGAACTACATGGACTTTGATCGATGTCAAGGCATGGTACATAGGAATCCTCCACGAGGTTCAATCCCACCACCCGGTCATTCTGACCTCCTTCACGCCAGTTCACCAACCACCTTGGGTAGCCTAGAGTGTAAGCCCCAACCCCTCCAAAACTATGAAGAATTTGATCCATGTCAAGCCATGGTATGTAGGAATCCTCCCCGAGGTTCAAACCCACCATCCACCTAGACCCCGGTCCCTATTCAGGTATGTTCACCAACTCCGATCCATATTTTGAACTACGAGGAATTTGATCCATGTTAAGGCATGGTATGTAGGAAGCTTCCCTGATGTTCAAGCCCAACAATCACTGGCCCCGACTGTCTCCATGTCGGTGTTCAAAGCCCCTTTCCACCCAAACTACAATGACTTTGATCCATGTCAAGGCATGGTATGTAGGAAGCCTCCCTAAGGTTCAAGCCCCCCATCCACCTGGACCCTGGTCCCTATTCACGTCGGTTCACTGACTCTACACTATATTCTAAACTACAAGGACTTCGATCCATGTAAAGAAATGGTACATAGGAAGTCTCCACAAGGTTCAAGCCCACCACCTAGTCGTTCCGACCTCCTTCACATCCATTCACCCCCATCCCGCATGACGTCAAACTATCATCCTATACAATTGTAAGTGGTTGTGATCCCATTCAGTGATAATTTTTTGTGACCCAATCCAGCGGTAAGTCGTTGAAACCTCAAATTGGCGGCAATCCATCATCAGATGATCTACGTGGACTTTTATTCTCTGCCATGGGGATACGTAGGAAGTCTATTTGAGGCTCAATCCCAAAACCATCGTCACCCCATAATGGTTCCATCCCATTCACCATCCAATTCATAGAACCTTCCATCATTCATCTTGATTCTTACCAGGGCCGCCACATCCCCGTGGAATCACGCCACCCCATTCCCCATTCCATTTGACAGCATTCGAGAAGCCACCCATGTGTTGGCCCCAATATCGGCATTCCCTCCAGGGGGTTCCTCCATCTGATCCACACTAGTCAGTGTTCTGATCACCCCGATCCATCTCTGCTAGACGTTAAACTTGTGGAATACCCT
The DNA here is from genome assembly GCA_963277665.1 of Viscum album. Classification (NCBI taxonomy): domain Eukaryota; kingdom Viridiplantae; phylum Streptophyta; class Magnoliopsida; order Santalales; family Viscaceae; genus Viscum; species Viscum album. The sequence goes on along the minus strand of OY728143.1, from coordinate 1,700,890,882 downwards.
GTGTTAAACATGGGAAGCTGAGGAAAACCTAAGATATATGCCCGTGGAATATGATTCCCTGTGTTCGATGTGGGATTTCTCAGGCTTCCGCACCCTTGAGAAGCTCTATAATAAGGGATATATGACAGACACGCCAATCCTCCAGTGTCCAACACGCCTGTGATGCCCCACGTGACTACTCCCCTAACCGAAGGTTTCTTCCTTGACTGAACCCCTTGGAATGTCCAGACAAAAGCTGTGTAATTAACTGGTGTGCATGAAGATATGGCACTAGGAAGAGTCTCACGAACAATGTCTTAAGTCTATGTGGGAGACCCAGACTAGGTGAAAAGTTCTGAGGAGGTATCCACGGAAGGAAGAACTGACATCCCATCATCCTATTTCGATCAAGGAGCAGACATCCCTGAAAAAGGAATGGATACCACCTACCTTTGGAAAGTTGGAATGCGGGGTAACAGCTGCGCGTCCTCTACATGACGGATGTGAACGCCCCAGAAAAAGCATCAGAAACAATACTGCAGCATAACAGAATGCTAAAATGTGTAACTCCTTTTTATTGTTTAATCGAATGTTGGTCTTTGATAGAAAATTGAGAGAAACTATGGTGGAATCTTGGAAACTTGGAGTGAACTCTCAGCATCGATCGAGGACAAATCAAAGTCATGAATCACTACACCAATAAAGTTGAAGGATCTCGAAGATGATGGTAGCACGACCCCTTCATTAGTGATTGATCCCTTATTGAGGTTGGGGTTGTTATTTCAATTATCTTTTCCCCATTTTTGGATTTAAACGACAAATGCGGATCAACCATGAACAAGTTGATCTGTGGATTAGTGTGTTCATGTGGGAGGGTTTTATATGGTTGATCTAGGGGAATTAATCTAGGTTATATTATTGTTCAATTTGACTCTGTTTGATCCTACTAAAGGGAGCAAATCAACATCGTGATAAATGACGGCGGAGGTTTCTTCCTCAATTTGTTTATTGGATTTCTTTCCCCCTTTTTGTTCTCACGCATTCTTCACTTTCTTCATGGGGTGACGAACAACAGATCATTCTGAATTTTTTTTGAGATACAAAAATCCCAAATTAGATATCCAACATCGTGACGACCTAGCGGAGGTGCGATGGCGATGGTGGAAGATGAATCGACATGGTTCGGGAACTATCATTCTTTGATCGTTCTTCATGTGGGAGGATAAAAACACGTTTTCAGGGCCAATCGAAGGACTGAAATTAATAAACACAACTTCGGGACATCGGGGCGACCTATAATCTAGATTTTCTTGGTGATTGGGCTTTTAGAAAGAAGATCAAAGACTCATGGGAGGCGCGTCGGTGAGAAGCATCGATTCTGAAAAATTCTGGAATACACGGTGTGTACTTCTAAAGAACACCCCATGTAGTAACTGTGGCAGAGGCTAGGGTTTTGGGGGTCAAATAGGAATCAAATGGAATATGACCCTGGTCACACAGCGTGTTGGTCTTTCCCTGAATCTCGGCATGTATTTTGGAAAGTACACGGACATGGTATGGACTACAGGCTTTGGAACACGGCGTGTAGACCCTACACAGCATGGAAAAGGCGGCTATGTGGGACTCAGCATGTATCTCAGGCGATACATGGACACGGGATGTAGTACACGGCTGTGTACTCCACCACACGGCCTGGCGAGGCTAGTGGCATGGGTTACCCTGTGTACTAGTTACACAGATTGGCGTACATGGGTTGAGACCATGTACGGGCACATGGACATCATACACGAGGCAGACCCCAGATACATAGACATGACGTGTTATCTTTTAACATTCCATGTGGTTTTGTTTTACACAACCAGACTTAGGACACGGGTTGTTGTACACAGGCAGTACCTGGGGTCAAAATACATGATGTGTGACACTTCTACACGTCGTGTAATTTTCTGTACATGGCTTGATCTTCTTGTCCACTGTATCTTGGACATGTTTCATTTGATTTAGTGCCCCTTTCTCTTGTTCCCATGAAGGTCAGGTATCATTTTCTTCTACAGCAGTATGATCCCTTCAGTAGGACTTTCTGTGATTGAGCTAGGCATCCCTCCGAGAGGCTCAGAGCAAGATCCTCTATCCATTCTTGACCCTAGGTAGAGTTAGGCATCGACTTGACCAACTCCACTAGGAATTTATACTCAACCTATCAAGTTAATCTGGATGAGTCGTGGAATCCACCAAGGCCTTGGTAGTGATCCACATCTGTGTATCGTGATCTTTCCCACTCAGGAGTGTGTTCTCCCATAATGAGTGTATCTATCTATCGTGATCTTTCTCACTTAGGAGTGTGCTCTTTCGTAATGAGTGTATCTATATATCATGATCTTTCCCACTTCGTAGTGTGTTCTCCCGTAATGATTGTATTTATCTCTCGGGGATTTTCCCAATGAACAGTGCTTCTCAGACGAACGTCATCATAGCTATCAGACTCGTGGAGTTAGTTCTCCTAGAATGAGTGCTTCGTGGAATTTTCGAACTGAATCCCTAGAGGGGGTGTGTGTAACACCCTGAGATTTTATGAGATATATTATTTTTAATTTCTTTGATGTCTTCTATTATACACTACACCAATATTAGCTTGTGCTATACATAACACAGTATTATCTTGCAGTATACACAGCACTATTCTTGTCTTGTGTTACACACAATTTCAAGTTTATTTTATGGGAATTATTCTACGCAACATTAAGTATATATTTTGTTAAATGTATAAATGAAATAAGTTTTGATTATGATATACACAACACCAAAGGGAGATTTCACTACACACGGCCCTTACATGGCTTGCATTACACACAATCACGACCTTCCTCGATAGCGTGTGTAGAACGCAATACCAAGTTTCACTAAATGAGATATTATTATAATATTATTATGAACTAGCCATTATGAATTGTAATACCCACTTTTTGAAATTTTATAAATTTTATCTTTAAAAATGGACTTCATTTTTGGATTCAGAATATCGAAATTATCCTAGGGTGAATTTTTGGTATTTTTCTAAAAACTTTCAATTTTTGGTGAATAGTGAAAACACTGGGTTACTATTTAAAAACCGAATTTTTATTTAAATAATTATTTATTTTATTTAAAATTATTTTAGGTAAAAATTGATACATAATACCTATATATGTTCAATTTAATTCATTTGAGTCATTTTATAATAATTTTATATATATATATAAATTTTATTGGACTTTTCACCGTCTTTTACCCACCTCCTAGGAGAATTTGAAAACTTACATAAAACATAATTTTACCGCTTCTGTGATTGGAATTTCAAAAATCCAAGAAACATGGTTAATATCAAGGAGTAAAATGTGGTTCAATAAGATAAAAATAATTTTTGGTGAATAGTTACTTTTTACTTTTATTTACCACGGTTAAAAGTAAATAGGGTAATTAAGGGTAAAAATGATATTATTATTACCCTAACACATGTTCTAATTCTATTGGATAAGTATAATTCGACCAAAAACAACCTTAGGAATATAATATTATCATTTTGGTCCACATGGATTAGATTAGGACATTTATTATTATTTTATTTAAAAAAGAGTTAAAATAGTTAAAATGAAAGTTTAATAACTCAAAAAATTTTAATATAGGGTTATACATAAGATAAATTCAACTATAAATATTCATTACAAAGATAAAACGATTTCTTACATAATTGTATTTTATTTATAATTTTTATACATTAAATAATATACATTATTTATGACACAATGATGATGTAGTAATTACCTTATTAATGAAATATTAACATAATTGATACTATAAATGCCCAAATAAATGTAATTTTAGACTTTTTATGAATTAAAATAATTTTCTAGGTTCATATTACATGTTTTTATTGATTTAATTAACTTTATTAGAACTAATCATGCTGTTATGATTTTCAAAAAAATCAAGTACCAAATAGTGTCAAAATTGACATAAAATAGTTTTTAAAACAAATATTATATAATTAATTGTTATTTTATTATTAAAAATAAAAGGTTCGTCCAAATGACTAAGATAAGGATATATATATTAATAATGAACCATTTGGGGTTAGTTTTCCTTGTTATAGTAATTGTTTTAACCATATAGTGTAAGAAAACAAGAAGACACAGTAAAAGTTAAATTATTTATCTTAGAGTTAAATCTAAATTATAAGGTTAAAATAGTAACCTAAACTTGTCTAAACCCTACTGGATGAGATACTGTCGACCCATACCCACCTTAGCTTCGAAATAAATAAATTTTTAACTATTAAAAACTGAATATGACTTAATTATAAAATAATATGTTAAGTTTTTCCTAAGGTGCCCCTCTCTCCCCTTATAAAAAGGGCACCCCTTCCCTCTTCTCTTCACACACTTTTGAGCCTTGAAGCTCGTCCAAACCCTGCCAATTATTATTCTCAACCTCTATAGTAATATCATAGAGGTTATGGTCTTCTCAAAAGGCAACCTCTAGTTCCCTAAGAATAAGTTTAAAGGAGTTTCATCGAGGAAGAGTTAATCTCTTCTACCAACTCTTTCAAGTTTCGTTCTTATTCTACTTCCTCTTCTTTAGTTGTTTCATTATAAAGTAATAACATAAGTATTAATTATATACTGATATGTTATTATAAATATCAAACATCCCTATTTCACCTTCTATCCATCCTATGGAAAATGAAATCACTACGCGTGTGTATGTATGGAATACCGTCTCAACGCCGTGGTGTAATCAGTTTTTTCACCACAACCTTACTTTGATGGGTATAATGGTGTAAGGAATAAATATATATGATTATTTTAACATCATACTGATTCTATGATATTATATCATCCACTAAAATTCCATTCAATAAATATGGGAACGATATCACCGCTCGTGCGTACGTATGGATTACCGTCTCCACGACACGATGAGATTCATTTTCAATGTTAACAATTCAAGAATGATTATAAAGTATATATAATAGGTAATCATGAAATATATGAAATAATAATTCTACTGTATTTATGTATATATATATGTATGTCATCTACTTAATTCCATTCAATTCAATAAGGAAATGAAAAATAGCGTTCATGCGTACGTACGGCCTACCGTCTCCATGAACGGTGTATTTCTTTCCAATTATCGATCTATTATATATATGTATATTCTGAATATATATTATATATAAATCATGTTTTATATTCTTGAATTAATTAATCATGATCTAAGTAATCATATTAATAATAACAAGTCAAAACACGGACGATAAATGAAATGATTTTACCCAAAACGCTGCTTTAACATTTAATTGACAAATGAATGGATAATATAAAGTCGTAAGTGAGTTATATATGATATCATAAATATTATTATGGTTCTGTTAAAAGTTAATAATATGTTTAAACCCACTATACATGAGGTTCAGATACATATGAAGCATATCAGACATAAGGTAAGGGATAATTATTCCAATATCATTTTTATCTGAGATTGTTTATTCGTAAGTATTTATTGGGGAAATGTTTATTATCCATGTCCATATGTCCTAAAAATGTTTTCAAAACATGTTTACTTTTCTTCTATGTATGTTTAAAGTCATTTTTACCTTTTTTTACTTTTACCACATCGTATGGAAATACTCTTTCTTTTGTTTACCATACGATGTACTTTTTACTTTTCTGACAAAAGTACGAGAACAATGTTTTTTATACTTATACGACATAAACGGATTTTTACGGTTTTCATAACACCTTATTTTCATGAAGCTTACTCTACAAGATTTAATAACTATTTTCAACAAAATTATTTTCTTTTAAAATGGCATGGCATTTTGTGAAAAGAAAGTGATTTTGAATAAGAAATGATATTTTCCACAAGAATTCATTTCATGTGTTTTATCAAAACCAGTTTCCATATAAGATGGAACTTTATCATATGTGTATGTTTCAATTATAATGTATCTATGATTTATATTGTTTCACTTTTCTTATAATGAAATGATATCCATTTTTTGTATGGATTATGTTATGATGGGATGATGTTTATGAAACCCATTTTATAATTTGGGTAATGATGAATGATTTATGTTCATGTTGTCGCACAAGTAAGAATGATTTCATTATGAGATGGGTGGGACCTATATCTCCCTCTAATTCATTGGGTAAAGATTTATATCTCATGAGATAGACATGGCTGCAATGGTAAGTTAATCCGGTTCAGTGTTATAGGACTGGAACGATGAGTTAACTCGATTCAAAAATAGGATTTGTCCACTAAGATGGTCTTGGTTGCAATGCCTTGGCTGCTATGGAAATAATATCATAGGATTAATGGTTTTCCCCAAATAAATTTTTTATTCGCATGCGATTTTATCATGATTAATGTTCTTTTATGACCTATGTCTTACGTACTGCCATGATTTATTTCACAACTCATGATTTTGATGTGTAAACTTTATGTTCATGTTTTTAAGTTCAAATGTATATGGTTTGTTTTATTGTCTCCATGCTCACCCTTACTGAGCATTTGAGCTCACCCTTTATATGCTTTCTTTTCCCCAGGATTTAAAGAAAGGTTTTAGGTAAGAAAACAAAAGGGGAATATCTTTATGGGAGATGTTGAAGATCTTTCACCATGATTAGAAGATTATATTCCAAGTTTCCAAAGACACTAAACTATTACAATCCTTGTGTGTCTGTTTTTGTTATGTATTAAGTATTCCGCAAAAGGTAATGTAATGTCCATGTATGTCAAGATTGGGTCTCTACAGTTGGTATCAGAGGAAAGGTTTAGTTAACCTTTGGAAACTAAGATGTGAAAACTTTAGTGAAATCCCTATAGATATTTCTAAGGTATATCTTGGGATGTCCCTAAGGTTAAGCATACGTATAGGTTAGAGTCCTAGAATTATGTTGACGATCGTGAATAACCTAAGGTGAACCTAAGGTTTCATGGATTAAAGAATTATTGATAAGTTAGACATTCCATAAGTGACTTTTTATGATTATGTGGTTCCTCATTATTTTAATTGTTTCTTACACTATAGTTCCTGGTCTTAGTCAATTAAAGGAATGAGAAGGAATTTTGTTAACTTTGATTCCAATGGATAAATTGGTGAATATGATCAATGAAATTTTGTAACTCCTGGAGAGAAAGATATTGTGGTTATGCCGAATCATTCATCTCGATATATGATTAACAAGGTGAACTTTAGTTGTATTCCTAAGTCATCAAATAAGAGGAAGATGGAATTTTTTGCATGTTCGCATGCTAAGGATCATAGAGAAAGGAAGATTTATATTTCTAAATAAGGGAAGAAGAACCTTGAGGAATACCTCAAATGGAGGTAAGATGTTATCTATGTGGAGAAAAGGGTCATAGAGTGACAGGCTGTTATGGAGTCCAATTTCTTATCTACAGAGAACATGTGCATTACCCAACTCAATGCCCTGACCTAAGAAGTTACTTCTAAATTGAGGAAGGACCAATTCCATGCCAATAATTCAAGAGGATGGATTGAAGGTATTATGTATTGGAATTCAATAATAATGTTTTTGAGGTACTTTTACAGTATACTGAAATATCTGTGTATTGGTCCATTGTGTTTTTCTATAAGAATATGATACCAGTAACCATGAAAAGTAATTCAAATATTTTGGAAAGTAGATGATATGCACATAATGCAGGGATAAATAGAAAATAATATGTTTGATAGCATTAATGAGCTCATGACTGATATATGGACAAAGTGATATCATGGTTTGAGTATATAGAAACTTTGGGATTTTGGTATGTGCACATATTTAACTTTTGATAGCACTAATGTTTTCACTAAGTTTCTATGTAATACATGTTTCAAAAGAATACATGATTAAGGAATTCACATGTTTTTAATGTGACCAACAAGATATATCATATGATAAATGATAGTATTCATGTTCTTGTTATGTGACCTTTCCAGTAATCATTTTCTTTATACTATGAGATTGGACATCTGTATTTTGGATAAGTCTAAAGATTGGAAAGGGTTATGTCGGACATCATATAGTATTGTTTAAGGCTAGAACTTTTTTTGAAATTATTTTTGAAATGTTATAATAGTATAGTTTTATAAAATGGACAACCCGTAGGAAGGGTGACAACCTGTCGCGTCGGACAAGGCTGTGGGAATCGAACCCACAACCGAAGTGCGACATGCCTTTATCGCCTACCACTGGCCTACAGGAAGTCCCTAGTTAGTATAAACTATTTTTATTATATTAAGTAGTATGATATATGAAGTATAAGTCCATTTTAGGAACCATATATGATTAATCTCACAATAGATGGACTTATGTAGTTTTGATAACTTTTTCTAACCTTTTGTTTGAGACAGATGGAATGACCCATTATTCTATCACAAGATCTGCTAACACTTCACGAATGAAAAATTCAACTTCATTTCTTAAATAGATGAAGTGGAAATTGTCCAAGGAATGACCAACGGTGAAATTGTACCAAACTCAAGAAAGCATTTCTTCTAATTCCAATTTCATTAACTTTAGGGAAATTATCTTGAGGACTAAAAACATTGTCCTAGTACCCTCATACCCGATGAATTATATGGTACCTTAATTCATCACAAATTTTTGTCTTTGTGATTGTTGGCTTTTTCATATCCATGTTCTCTACCACTCACCATCAGAACTTAATGGTTAGATTTCTCTTCTATATCCATATTTTCACCTATGTTGTCCTATGTGAAAACCCAGTGTTGAGTTACTTTGGGTGACCGTTATGATGCTAACATTCCATTTTAAAATGAAGTTTTAGTATTCCTTTTTACGATGTGGGTTTCTATGAAAGAAACTTTCAATTAGTAAACCATTTATAACCGTGATGTATTTCGAGGGTGAAATTCATTTTAAGGGGGGTAGAATGAAACACCCCGAGATTTTATGAGATATAATATTTTTAATTTATTTGATGTCTTCTATTATACACTACACCAAGATTAGCTTGTATTATATGCAACAACGTATTAGCTTGCAGTATACACAACACTATTCTTGGCTTTGTTACACACAATTCCAAGTTCGTTTTGTGGGAATTATTCTACGCAACATTAAGTATAGATTTTGTTTAATGTATAAATGAAATAAGTTTTGATTATGATATACACAATACCAAAGGGATATTTCACAACACGCAGCCCTGACTTGGCTTTCATTACACGCAATCACAACCTTCCTCGATAGCATGTGTAGTACGCAATACCATGTTTCACTAAACGAGATATGATTATAATATTATTATAAACTAGCCTTTATGAATAGTAATACCCATTTTTAAAAATTTTATAAATTTTATCTTTAAAATTGGACTTCATTTTTGGATTGGGAATATCGAAATTATCCAAGGGTAAATTTTTTGTATTTTTCTGAAAACTTTCATTTTTTGGTGAATAGTAAAAACACTAGGTTACTATTTAAAAACTGACTTTTTATTTAAATAATTATTTATTTTATTTAAATTTATTTCAGGTAAAATTTTATACATAATACCTATATGTTTTAAATGTAATTCATTTGAGTCATTTTATAATAATTTTAGATATATAAAAATTTTATTGGACTTTTCACCGTATTTTACCCACCTCCTAGGAGAATTTGAAAATTTACATAAAACTTAATTTTACCACTTCTGTGAGTGGAATTTCGAAAATCTAAGAGACATGGTTAATATCAAGTAGTAAAATTTGGTTTAATAAGATAAAAATAATGTTTGGTGAATAGTAACTTTTTACTTTTATTTACCACGGTTAAAAGCAAATTGGGTAATTAAGGGTAAAAATGGTATTATTATTACCCTAAAACATGTTCTAATTATATTGGATAAGTGTAATTAGACCCTATAATACCTTAGGAATATAATATTATCATTTAGGTCCACTTGGATTAGATTAGGGAATTTATTATTATTTTATTTAAAAAAGAGTTAAAATAGTTAAAATCAAAGTTTAATAACAAAAATATTTTTAATATAGGGTTATACATAAGACAAATTCGACTATAAATATTCATTAGAAAGATAAAAATCTTTCCTACATAATGGTATTTTTTTTATAATTTTTAAACATTAAATAATTTAATTTATTTATGACACAATGATGATGCAGTAATTACCTTATTAATGAAATATTAACATAATTGATGCTATAAATACCCAAATAAATGCAATTTTAGCCTTTTATGAATTAAACTAATTTTATAGGTTAATATGACATGTTTTTATTGATTAAATTAACTTTTTTCGAACTAATCATGTTTTTTTAATTTTCACAAAAATCAAGTACCAAATAGTGTCAAAATTGACATAAAATAGTTTTTAAAATAAATATTATATTATTAATTATTATTTTATTCCTAAAAATCTAAGGTTCGGCCAAATGACTTATATAAGGATATATATATATTAATAATGAACCACTTGGGGTTCTTTTGGCTTGTTTTAGTACGTTTTTTAACCATATAGTGTAAAAAAACAAGAAGACACAGTAAAAGTTAAATTATTTAACTCAGTGTTAAATCTAAATGATAAGGTTAAAATAGTAACATAAACTTTTCTAAAACCTGTTTTATGAGAGGATTTAGACCCATTCCCACCTTATCTTCGAAATAAATAAATTTGGTGCTATTAAAAACTGAATATGACTTTATTATAAAATAATATTTTAAGTTTTTCCTAAGGTTCCCCTCTCCTCCCTTATAAAAAGGGCACCCCTTCCCTCTTCTCTTAACACCCTTTTGAGCCTTGAATCTCGACCAACCCCTGAAAATTCCTCTTCTAAACCTCTATATTTATATCATATAGGTTCTGGTATTCTCAAAAGACCAACTCTAATGCCCTAAGAAGAAGTTTAAAGGAGGTGCGTCGAGGAAGAGGTAATCTCTTCTACCAACTCTTTCAAGTTTCTTTTTTCTTATACTTCCTCTTCTTTAGTTGTTTCATTATAAAGTAATAACATCAGTATTACTTATATACTTATATTTGATTATAAATATGAAACAACCCTATTTCACATTCTATCCATCCTTTGGAAAACAAAATCACCGCGCATGCGTACGTACGGAATAGCGTCTCCACGTCGTGGTGTAATCAGTTTTTCCATCACAACATTACATGGATGGGTATAATGGTGTGAGTAGTAAATATATATGATTATTATAATATCATACTGATTCTAAGATATTATATCATCCAATCCAATTCCATTCAATGAATATGGGAACAATATCATCGCTCGTGCGTACATACGGATTATCGTATCCACGACGCGATGAGATTCATTTTCCATGTTAACAATTCAAGAATGATTATAAATTATATATAATAGGTAATAATTAAATATATTACATAATAATGATATTATATTTATGTACATATATATATATTTCATCAACTTAATTCCATTCAATTCAATAAGGAAACGAAAAACAGCATTCATGCGTACGTACGCCCTACCGCCTCCATGAACGGTGTATTTATTTCCATTTATCGATCTATTATATATATATATGTATATTGTGAATATATATTATATATAAATAATGTTTTAAATTTTATAATTAATTAATCATTATCTAAGTAATCATATTAATAATTACAAGTCAAAACACGGTCGACAAATGAAACGATTTTACCCAAAATGATGCTTTAACATGGAATTGACAAATGAACAGATAATATAAAGTCACAAGTGAATCATATATGATATCATAAATATTATTATGGTTCTATTACAAGTTAATAATATGTTTAAACCCACTCTACAGGAGGTTCGGATACATATGACGCATATTAGACAAAAGGTAAGGGATAATTATTTCAATCTCATTCTTATCCGAGATTTTTTATTCGTAAGTATTTATTTGGGTTATGTTTATTATCCATGTCCATATGTTCTCAAAATGTTTTCATAAAATGTTTACATTTATTTCATGTATGTTTAAATTCATTTTTACCTTTTTTTACTTTTACCACATCGTATGGATGGAATCTTTCTTTTTTTTACCATATGAGGTACTTTTTGACTTTTCCGACAAAAGTACGAGAAGAATGTTTTTTAAACTTATACAGCATGAACATATTTTTATGGTTTTCATAACGCCTTATTTTCATGAAGTTTACTCTAAAATATTTAATAACTATTTTCAAAAAAATACTTTTCTTTTAAAATTGCATGGAATTTTCTGAAAAGATAATGATTTTGAAGAAAAAAAGGATATTTTCCTCAAGAATTCATTTCAAGTGTTTTATCAAAACCATTTTCATATAAGATGGAATTATTTCATATGTGTATGTTTCAGTATAATGTCTCTATGATTTATATTGTTTCACTTTTCTTATGATGAAATGATATCCATTTTTTTGTATGGATTATGTTATGATGGGATGATGTTTATGAAACCCATTTTATACTTTGGGTAATGATGAATGATTTATGTTCATGTTGTGGCACAAGTAAGAATGATTTCATTATGAGATGGGTGGGACCTATATCTCCCTCCAATGCATTGGGTAAAGATTTATATCTCATGATAAAGGGACTTTGTCCACTAAGTTGGTCTTGGCAGCAATGCCTTGGCTGCTATGGAAATCATATCATGTTCTTAATGGTTTTCCACAATTAAATGTTTTATTCCCAGGCTATTTTATCATGATTAATGTTCATTTATGACCTATTCCTTAGGTACTGCCAGGATTTATTTCACAACTCAAGATTTTAATGTGTAAACTTTATGTTCATGTTTAGAAGTTCAAATGTATATGGTTTGTTTTATTTTATTCATTCTTACCCTTACTGAGAATTTGAGCTCACCCTTTATATGTTTCTTTTCCCCGGGATTTAAAGAAAGGTTTTAGGTACGAAAACAAAAGGGGAAGATCTTTATGGGAGATGTTGAAGATCTTTCACCACGATTAGAAGATTATTTTTTGAGTTTCCAAAGACACTAAAATATTATGGTCCTTGTTTGTCTGTTTTTGTTATTTGTTATGTATTTCACAAAAGGTAATGTAACATCCATGTACGTCAAGATTGGGTTTCTATAGTGTGCGGTTGTGTGACTTGTCTCTAGAACACATGTTTGGGTTATGAGTATATCTGTATTGTGTTTCTCTTGCTATATTTTCTATAGACATATACAATGTAGAGCTAACTGTACCTTTACTTTTTGTATTGTTTTGTGGTTTTTGGGGTCCTCTACTGAGTATTGTTATACTCACCCTATATGGGATTTACCCACGCGTGGCGTGTCTTGTGTAGACGAGCATCCTTTTTTCACCCACACATGTCGGGTCTTGTCATGTCTTCTACTTCAGAATCTTATTTTTGGTGAGCTTGTATTCTGGCCCAGTTTACATTCAGCACTTTACATTCTGTCATACTCTATTGGTTGGGTTTAGATGTATGCACGCATTTTGGTCCTTAGTGGTTTTTACTTTTCAGCATTTGTGGGTATGGATATTTTTGCGTGTGTACAGTTTCTTAAGCAATGCCTCCCATGTTATTAATATGCCTACTCGGTTCTAGTCACCAGTCCCTGACCTATTGGAGGCGTTCTTGGAGAGTCACGGCGTGGGACCCACTAGGACGAGTCGTGACAATGGTAAACCTAGAAGGTGGAGAACTATTCACGTGTATGATTATGACCTTAATTTAAGGTCTATGAATGATGTTATTTTTGGATTAAGAAATTATTAATTTAATTGAGTCTCTCAATGTTCTGTAAATTATTAAATTTGTGAAACCATTGTATATTCCTATATGGGATTCAATAATGTTTCAAAACTGAGGTACACAAATAATAAACAAAAAATCAATACATTTATGATGCAACAAAATTAAATCATCACCCATTTGAATAAGATATTCACAGAAAATTTCAATGATGTTATTTCCTTAGGAACTCTAATTCAAAAACCAGATCAAATATTAATGGTACTTTGATTATTACCTTCTAAGTGGATTGGAATATCCTCTATTATAAGATAATCTATAACTATTATAAATTTAAATATGGGTCAATTGGTCATAACATTCACGATGTACGAAGATAAGATACATTCTAATGTTGAAGATCATATTTCTATCAAGAAGTAAAATGATACACTCATTGATTCAATGGATGAATATTTTGTTTACGTGTATAGTGATTTGTGTTTTAGTTATGAGTTATCATGAAATTCTAGAGAATTCAGCAATATAAAAAAATAGAAAGGATAAATTAACTAAGAATAAATAGATGTAAGTTAGATACAAATAATTTAAAAAATGTCATTGGATACCCAACTACTCTATTTTTAAGGCTAAAAGGAAAATATATTATAAAATATATGGAAAGAAAAGAATGAAGGATACATGGAGTGAATCTAAAGATTCAAGTTATAATTCTCCTTAAAACTCTAAATCTATACTCTAAAAATAAAAGGTAAATCTATGAATCATGGAACACGTTGATGAGGTAAAAACATCATGCTCTCAATGTTCTATTTATGAAAAATTTTATTTCTATGAAATTAATTTATATTGTTGTACGTTGTAAGATAGATTTTAGTATTTAAATAAATATATTATAAAACTCAAAAATATTATGAAACTATTTTTAATGAAAAAAATAGTTTGACAATGAATATTGTAGATTTATGATCCAGTTTTTATGTTAATTCATGTTCTTTTGATAACAATAAAATTAACGAATTATTTGCGGATGTTAATTCTTTAAAATTAAAAACTAGTATGTTTACCAAGGGAGATAATAATATAAATCAAATCCATGTAAAGAATAAAAATAATTAGTCTGAACATTTTATTTCTTGTAATGATGAAATGCCTAAATTTTATAAGAATTATTTTATACATTGTTCTAAAATAAAAATCAGGCCTAATTTTGGATATTTTAATTATAGTAATATTGGACATTTTTCTAATAAATTATATTTTATAAATAAAAAATTTATTGCTTTAAATCGTATTTATCATTCTAAATAATTATCTAATATAATATATGGATTTTACGCTCAAGTTAAACATCTTTTTTTCAATAAATTTTTATCTGCTAAAACAATGGGACCCAAAATCATATGGGGACCAAAATGGACTTCTTTTTAATATTTTACTTGTTTATTAAACTAGAATTGATTTTTATTTTATTAAGTGGTTTATCTAAAAATATATAGATTTAATATATATATATATATATATCACTCTTGATTAAAAATATAATTATTTTATAAACATAATCCAACTCATATGTGGTTTGTTATTTGAAAGAAAAAAAACATGGGAGATGGAGTTGATAAAATCCCATAAATGTTTCATTTGTATATTAATTTTAATATTTGACTTAAATAAACTCACTATTTTTTAAAGGGGTAGAAGGAAATTAATTTTATTATTATTTTTCTTCTACCTTTTTACTCGCATGAACTTTGTTGCTTAATTATTTTTTCGTACTTCTTAACTTTGTTAAGTACATGATTTTGATTTTTTTCGAGTATGCATACTTATTTTAATTATATGTTAGTATGAGCTTCTCTAATAAAATGTTTTTGAGAATATAATATATTTTTTAATCATTTATTATGTTCTTCTAGATTATAATTTTTTGTGCTAAATTGATTTTATCATTTATCATAGTTTCTAACAAGTATATAATTGATTTAAAATTTTATATAATTCAATATTATAATATTTAATTTTTATTTTACTATTTAGAATTATCTTGAGTTTATATTCTCTAAAAATTGATTCAAATTTATACTTAATTAATTGAAAATCATTTTATTATTCCCCAAATACTTTTTAATGATTCTATGCCTTTGTGTATGTAAATTTATTACAAATGGGTAGTTCACCGATTATAAATATTAAACCATTTATTATTTACTTCAAAATATCATTTAGCATTTTGGTCTTTAATAAGGGGTGTTATTGAGTTACTACTTAGCATACTATTTATGTTTTCATAATTACTAAAACCTGCATTGTTTATGATTTTAAGAACTATTAAAACCACCTCAATATTTTTATTTATTATTATTTATGATTTTATTTTATTTTAAATAATTGGTTTTCATATTTATTATTTATTTTTCTTGATAGTTATTTAATTTTATATTTAATTGTATTTATATATTTCCACTATCACTTTTATGTTGAGAAATTTTCAAAGTACATATAGTATCTTAATTATTCATTCTGCTAAAAATAATATTTCTTGTACATGAAATGAATATTGTGTTTGGATTGAGCCCCATTTTTGGAAGTAGGATACCTCACATTTGGAACTTTCCTCAAGTTCTAGGACACCAAATTTGAAACCTCTCATTTCAAATAAACCTCACATGTGGAACCACATGTTTTGAATATACCTAACATTTGAGAGCCTCCCATTGGTGAATTAACTCACATCATCATGAATCAATATATGAATTCTGTCAAATCAAGATGTTATCAGGATTTTCAGTACTCTAGATGAAAGGTGAATAAATATTAAATTTTCTTCATTTTTTATAATTAATTTAAAAATATATCTCCATGTAATTATCTATTATAATTAACCATTTAAATATATTGTATTCTAGAGTATTTATCGTCTTATCTTATGCATTTATAGTTTCATAAAGTCATTGTATTTTTATCATAACTCGATATAAAGGAATCATAATTTAGTTTTTATTATTGATGTGAATAGATATAAATTTTATCTTCATTTAATTTACTAAATATGATGTATTAAATTTTCATTTGGGTGGTCGAAACATTGATCTAATTAAAATCAAGGTTTATAAAGTTCTATATTTTTCATATTATGTTGGAAATAATTTTATAACGATAGCTATAGTTGTTGAATATAGATTTATGTGTTTTTTAATCAATTGTACATCTCTTGAAACTATCTAAATATAATTATTATTCACTGAATAATAAGTTATATGTTTCGATGTCCTAAAAAATTTACCATGCCTTATGATATCTTTTTTCTATAAATGTTTTGAAATTTCATGTGAGATAATTATGGGATTATTTAAAATGTGTTTGAATTTAAAATTTAAATGTTTGAATTTAGATATTCAAAATTAGTTCATATATTTTCATGGGATATTTTTTAAGAGATTATTATGTAGAAAATTATTAGCACTATATTAAAATTTCAAATTTGACTATTTAAATTTTGAAGGCTTCAATTGTTGGAGAAATTTTGGAAGATTTCAGTTACACAAATAATGGATAGATTTGGGTGAAGATGAAATTTTAAAATCAAAATTAATATTTAAATTTTAATTAATTATCATTTTTAATGAATACTTTCAAGGAAATTATTATCTGCCAATATTTCATATGGATAAATAAGTGCTGATATTGTTTTTGAATCTATAATGAAACATCTGATTTAAATATTTACGTAATTTATGGATGGTCTGTTATGAATTTATTGGTGAATTATTCAAAAAAATATTTATAGAATTAAAATTCAAAAATATTTAAATTTATAAAGGACTATGTGGAAATTATATTGTAGATTATTTTAAAGTATATCTTGAAGCATCAATATAATATTTTTTATTGTCAAATATTATTATTTTTTGTTTAAATTTTCATATTTAGAAATGATTTTAGGAATGAGTCAATGGAAATGGTATAATTATTGATATATTTTGGGAATCCATTTGAATAAAATATATTTAAATTAAATTTTTCAGTTGTTGACGTTGGAGATGATGTTGGAAATGGCTTGAAAAGTTATACTATATATACAGAATGATGAAAGTGGTGATGTAATTGATCATACAGAACAACGACGACACTCTTGACACAAGATAAATAATTGAATTATTAATTTTTCATTTTTTTTCATTAGATGAAGGAAACATACATTCATTGATGATTTATTATCTACATTTGTGATTTGTTTAAGATCAAACCATATGTTCATTTTTGTTATGACTATGTTACAAATCTACTCTAACATTATACATCTCATCACATTATAATGAACTTTCAACTAATTTTACTCATTCATGTTGGGTGTTAGATTCTCATACTATTCTATAGAGGTTCCTTGTAAAAGAACATGTCTTTTTTTAAGGTGACATCTACCTGCACTAATTTTTCAAGGTCTCCGAATAAAATATCATGTTTAGTGAAAATCACCAGACTCATATAGAGGGCATTGGCAGAGTAGAGTAGGATATCTCTTTTCCACAAACCACTATACAATTCAATTTATGTATCTTTACTTAATTTATTTTCCACATACCTATACTCTGTTAAGAGAGACTGACCAGATCACTTTATTTTAGGATGGATGATTTAATTTTTTTCAAAATTTTTAGAAGGACACAATTTACCCCTGTTGTGTCTTCTTCTTCTTCATTTAAGACCTAAAATAAAGATAAACATCATGTCTCTTGGTGAAAATGTGTTTCTTTATCTATCCTTAGGAAACACATTACACCCCCATGAATGTGTATATCACAACAGATGTTTTTTTCAACTCAAAAATTGGACAGTAGTACCATTGTCCACAATATTTAGTACTCAGTTTAGTATGAATATTTTCATGTGTAATATATATCCATAAGAGGATTGTGTAAGTATTGTATGAATAATCATCAACCTTACCATGTCCAGTAATGTACATTTCCTTCTTTCATTAACCCAATTACACCATGGAATAAAAGGAAGAGTGATATGAGATAAAATCCCACACTCCTGTATAAATTTTATGAATTCATTACAATGTAATTCAACACCATGATACGATATATGTTTCTTTATCATCATACCCAGATGATTATGAACATCACTCTCAGACTCTTAGTAATTTTTAAATGATTTGGACTTATACCGCATCATGTAGCTATAACTGTACCAACCCAAATCATCGATAAAGGTAGTAATGTGTAAGAATTCAGATATAAATTCTATGTCAAACGGTCTATACACATCATTGTATACTGATTCTAGAAGATCGTTTTCCCTTTTATCTTAACCTCCAAGTGGTCCTTTCATAATCATTCATTTTAAACAAGTATATCATCTTTTAAGTGGTTTAAGCTCAATTTTATATGAAACCAACTTGATATAGATTTATCAAAAGATTCTCATTTACAAGACCAATATAGAGATGTCACAACTTGGCATTAAATGAGTCATATGAAATTGATTCTTTGACATTTTAAAATATTTAGTTTTCTTATTTTAATACATAATGACCATTATTAAACTATTTCATACCATAACATATGTTATCTTTATAAAAGTATAAGATAATATATCCAAAACTAAAAATAAATTCATCCATTACTAAATAAGAAACATAAATGATGTTCTAGGAAACATTAAGAATATAGTAATATTTATTCAAAACTAATATTTATTATGTTGGCAATGTGAGGTGGTAGTATCTAATGGATAAAAACCCATCTTTTCTCCATTAGTATCCTGTAGATCCACCTCAACTCTGGTAAAAATTCAAAATATACTTGGTTGTTATGTTTGGATACAAATGTGCCCACCACATGAAGTATCTATTACCCAAAATGTAGATATGGAAAGATTACAATCAATAATGAACACACCAAATATCACCCTTTCATTATTTGATGGGATTAGTTTTTTCTTCCAGTGGGTTTTCTTACCATATTCCAAACAAGATATAATTCTTTCCATTTATTGCCACTAGATCTTCTCATTCTTAGAAGGATTATGATATAGGGTCTTAGACTTAGAATGAATCAGTAACCCCTTTTCCTTGTTCATCATTTTCTTTTTCACCACATGGACCGTTGGATTTTTATGCCCCATTTCCTTGTCAAAACAGACAATAAGTGTACAATTTCATAAAAGTGGTTCAAATTTTTTATCATATGTTAATTAACAATAAAACTTGATATGGTTTTAAGTAGTGAGGAAAAAATGATATATGTGAACAGCTAATCAGGGGTATTAAATCCTTATATGTCTAAATGTTCTATGTTTCAAATGATCTTCACTAGATGTGGCCCAGCTGGAATTGACTCTCCAATATTTCATGTGAACATTTCGATAGAGATCAAACCTATTTGATATCTCTATCTCTTGATAGAGATATTGAGGGTGAGAAATGAATCTATACATATCCATATAGTCATATTTCATTATAATAAAACTAGACATATAGAATATCATGAAGCATTGGACACACATTGTTTCACCTACATGTTTTAATTAGAGATATACTTCTTACCCGCCATCCTGTTTCATTAATGACTCAAGAAGTGGGGCTTCCAACACTTATAATTTTCATTTTCTAAACAACTTTTTAAATTTATTACATAAATGGAGTGTCAAACAAATAGGGAATGGAAAAATAAGAGAACAACATTGTTATGGTGGACATAAAAGATACATACTCAGTGCCCCAACAATATTAAAATGTCTAATGATCAAAGGGAAGCTACCAAGTGATGTGTAGATCTCCAAATAAGAAATTTTATAAAAATGTGAGGTGATAGAGTCTGCTAACATGTTACTTTCTCTCCATTCATATGAAATAGGTATACACCTTTAAATCTTAACAGCACAAGAATTCATCACAATGTAGGTTGACCCGTGAGTTTGCTCTGGTTCCCCTAAATATTTTACAATGATAGTAGATTCTAGTTTGATATTTCAAATAAAAAAATCTGGTCATGACACAGATTAAAACCACGAAAAAGTTACATTACCTCATCTTTGATGGAACATATATGTCCAGAATGAGAATAAAAGATAACTGAGTGATTGTGATCCCGCACAACCATTCATCTTTCCATGTCATTGTCACAAGATCATCTATTAGTATTTAATTTGAACCCAGATATAGTTGGCTGCTAGCGGACCCAGTTACCCCTACAAGTGTGTGCTCTGAAATTCCTTGAATGTAGAACCCTCATCTGCAATTAAAGGGGATTGGTTTTGGGAAATTCATCTTGAATGTCATAAATCAAATCCAGGACCATCTTAAGAAAATAATGAAATAATTAGTTCAGTGGAATATCTACAGAACTGTGTAACACAACATTACGTCCTACCCAAATTGACCAGTTGATCTCCTTGACAAGTCACAACCACATGAAAGATATAGATTTATTTTTGAAATGATAAAACCCAAAATTCAAAATTGAATCAAATGAATTGATTCTAATATGAACATGCATTACATTACGAAAGAAATTCCACAACCACTCCTCCCACATGCTAATAAAGAATAAATTATCCCTTGATTCCACCATTGGGGATGAGAATCACATTCATTTAGAGGAAAGAGAGTTCTCTCTAGTTTTAATAGAAATATCTATAGGCATGGAATTTCTCATAAATATCCATATATGAAAGCTCATTTAAATAGGGAAATTTTTGTTACAAATGATCCCCCCACCAGAAATTTGGCCTAAGGATCTTATTTGACAAACTAATGGAAGATGCAGTAAATGCACCATTGGTACTAGGCAGGAAGACTAACTGATCCCAAATCGAACATAACACAATATCTTTGGATAGATATTTTTTATCATCATAATGAACTACATTGATAAATACCAAATATTCCATCACCTCAAACACTATAATATTTTGAGATGGGAACCTAGGAAAATGAAGTTGGGTTCCTACCCATCGATCCTTCCAGAAGGAGATCTCCCCATTTCCCACTATCTATCTATCCCACTCAAGTAAAAGAGAAGTATAAGAGAATTGTTTTCCCCAAATATAAGAATTTGTTACACCATTACTTCATGATACAATGTACCAATAATCACTATAGAATTATTGGATAAATTTAGTCTAAATGGGTGAGGCATCTAGATAGTCCCATGCCAATATCTCTTGGAGGGACTTCATTATGTATTCAAGAGTAATCAAATTAATACCTCCTTCATTCACTGAAAGTGATAATGACTTACATCTCACCTTATCAGACCTCTTGTTACTGCCACTATCCCAAAGAAAAATAGACAACAACTTCCCCAACTTCTGAAGGATAGCCTCAATCACTACCACCAAGGATAAAACATGAATAGGAATAGATGAAGCCACGCTTTTTATGAAGGAAATATTCCAACAAATAGAGTCGAAATTATTCTTCCTATTTTGGATTATATGACCCACTTTGGAAATAAGATCATCAATATATTGGATTCTCACATGGCCATATACCAAAGGGGCACCAAGATAAATAATTAGAAAGACTTTCTTATTAATACCCACCCATATATCTAATAATCATTTTCTTCTACTAATCATTTTATCAAATACTAAGAATAAAATTTTATTAAAATTGATACCTTAGACTCTCCACATACCATATATCTTGAGAATGATAACATAATTAGGAACTAATTTCCTCTATCCATTGAGAAACCCCAAAAGATCATCCACAATGGGAAGATGAGAGATTCCTGGAGTTCCATACCTGCCCACAAACCGACCCACTATTCCTTCTTTCATACTAGCATTCATGTTTCTACTAAGATCACTTTGAACTATTATAAAGAGATATGGAGAAAGCGGGTCACCTTGTCTTAGCCTCTAAATATATTCAAAGAATGGAAAAATCTATCTTTTAAGAGAGATAGACCTCTAATTAGAAGAAAAAAAATGAATAAAAATTTCATGAACAATATTATATAATTTGATCTCCATTAAGGAATGAAAAAAATAACCCATTCCATCTTGTGAAATTAATTTTCAATATCAATTTTCATCATCACATTTTGCAACAATGATTTTTCAATAAATATTTACTATCATTTCTTTAGCCATTCCAATGGATCCCTGAATATTTATCCCTTTAATAAAACCAGACTTCTATTCTGAGATAATGGAATGTAGGAAATTAGGGAATCTAATATTAACTATAGCATCAATGAGATTATAAGAAAAATTGCAAAGGCCAGTTTCTAGAAAATATTGGAAGAGATATAGATGTTGGATATTTGGCATAAGAACAATATAAGTGGTTTTAATTGGAATGGATATTATATCACCACTGAAAAATTTCTCACTGAATCCATTATATCCCTTGTTTGATACTCCATGTAAATAGATAAAATGTACCAGGAAATCCATCAGTTCTAGGGGCACTCTCCACCCTCATAATTTTTATTGATTCAAATATATCTATTTTTTGGGAGTAAAATAGTGTAACTGTTAATAAAATCTAGCACTATAAATGATATTTTATCAATAAAATAATTCCCTTATGAATTATTCCCCCAGAAACATAAGTTTGGTAGAGTTTTAGTGCTGGAAGATGCAAATTTTCAAAAAGCTAGGTCACCGAGGGTGTCAACATTGGATTTTATGGTGTCATCTTAGATGAGAAGGTTTACTACACCCATGTAGGGTTTTTCCATTACACATTCATGAATGTAAAAGGTATTATGATCACCATTCTAGAGCCATAATTCATTGGGCCTCTCTCTGGCCTCAACTTATTCTATCAAGAACTTTGAGTTCATTAAATCTTTCTTCCTAGACATAACCTTATAGATATGTGAATTCTATTTTGGTTTTAGGATTTTTCCAAGAGCTTAAGTGTACTTAGATAATGATTCAATAGACTCAACATCCTCAAAATGATTCTCATACCTCCTCATAATTTCCTTCTTCGGCCATTTCAATTTCCCTTGAAGATGCAACATTCGTGGTCCACCAAAATATTCATTACACGAAGCATTTACTAGATGAAGTATGTAATCTATTTTAGGAAATTTTTTGGGGTATCAAAACCTAATACTATAGAAAGATGGATTTATCATCTCAAAAATTAATTTAGAGTGGTCAGTTAAGCCTTGGTTTTGGTGTGTTACCTTCATATTTCCAAAAGGATTCATCTCCTGGTTGTTAGACAAAAATATGTATGACTGAACCCACACACACCACTATCCAATTGAATTGTTGCACCATGTGAAAGACTCTCCTAAATAACCCAAATCTATAATTTGATTATGAGTTGTAAAACTATTATAATAATCCATAAATCTCCTAGAAGAAAGACGGCCACTCTATTTCATTTGGACCTAAAATTGTGTTAAAATCTCCTCCAATAAACCAAGGAAATATTATAGGATAAAAATTTGACAAATCATTCCACATAAGATATCGTTCCAGCGTATTCAAACATGAATATATCATAGTTTAGAAACGCACTTTATCACCCCAAATCACATTATGGTAATAAATTGATTTGGTATAGAAATCATTTGTAAGAAAACTGGGTCTTTTCCCAAAAAAATGAAATCTTGTAATTAATAACTGAATGCAAGACGTGACTAAAACCAAACATGAAACAAAATCCATGAATACCAACCTCTCAATGAATAGGTTAATGGATCCTAGTAATTTTATAGGAATTGGAATCCAACATACTCTTGATAAAATCACATTTGGTAGGACCCCCAAGCCCTCTTATATTTCATAGGATGTTAATAATTAAAATGAATTGTTGAATAAGTGATCCTCAGTGGTTTCACCATCTTCTTCATCAAGGTAAATAAATAGGTACAACCGAATGTTCTCATACTTACACCAAGATAAGTGGGGATCCTATATGAATTGTTGTCCTAATTAGATCCATGATTCTTTTATTATTTCTTGTTCCTCTCTTTAATTGATGATGCTATATGAGAATCCATATCCTCCTCTAGTGAGGAAACAACAATTCAGGAATAAATTATAATCAGAGAGAGAGAGAAAGAACCAAAATCCATCTATTTGAATTGATATGACCTCTTAGGACTTTCATCCAATGGGAATGAAACAATATAAGGTTTATAAGGTGTCTAAGGATCAGAAAAATCCATACCCAAAGAAGAAGGTCTGTTAAATAATATTACCTCCACTTCATTCATGGTAGAAATTAAGACATATTTGGTCCTTAAATAAAATAATGAGGGGATTCATAGATAACAACTCACTTGAGGCACTCCATATTAGGGTGAATGAGCATCGAGAAGGTCTGATGCAGGTAGAACCAAATCCCTTGAAGAGGAAGTCAAACATAGCAAGAAGGTGACCTTCTCCTTGTTTTTATCCTGAAAAAGATGAAAAAGAGCAATATCATGATCCAAAATAGGATTAGGGGTTGGGAACTAAGGAATTGGAGTATAGGTTTCATGATAAGACTCAGTAGATTTTGAAAGATGCTATCCCAAAACCAATTGATAGGTAGAGACCCTCTACCTGTAGAATGAATTGGTTTCTTACATAGAGATTTAGAGAGATTTTGGAATCTATCATCATTGTGACCCTGAAGAAGGAAGAAATAATAGTACATGGGACCAGCTCCATAGCGAATATTCTTCTTATCCAATGACATGTTCACCAATACTCAATTGAATATTCTCTCTAAGAGGTTTCAATAAATCCACTTCCACACAAATATGTGGTGACCTAGGATTCTTGAGATCGAAGTTTAAATGATCGTCATGATGAAATAACCCCAATCACAACCTATACAATGAATAATAGCCTCATTTTGAAATGGAATAAGAAGATAAAGAATGTGATTTCATATATTAGAAGTTTAAAGGACCCATATTCCATTTTTAGAACCCAATCTTGTTCCAAAAGAGTTAATTGAAGGGTTTTAGGGAGGGGTAACTCACTTACTGCATTAATTCATGGTTTCTGAATTTGTTGAGTGGACTCCCAAGACCTAGAATCACTGCAAACATTTCCTATTAGTTACACTATGTCCTTGTTGGTAGTCAAACATTGATTTCACTTGGTTATATCAACCCAAAACATCAATCTAAAAGTTCCCTAATAATTGAAAACACCCTAACATCTATCAGTTAAGAAACTTCAACTATGGGTTTGAATCATAACTCATTAAATTAAAGTATATTGAAAAATAATATTTAAAATGTGGTATTTTTATCGTTGTGTATACAAAGAATAGTTATATCTTGTCACATGGATTATTAATATTAAGTCGATTCACTATAAGAAAAATAGCCAATAACAATGTTTTTGAACCTTTGGTATACTCCCAAAACCATTAGTATAGCCGATATCAATGTGTTGAGGTCTATAGACGTTTTTTCATCCGTATAGACGAATAACGAAAGTCTACAAATAGTTTTTGGAAACTATTGGTGTAGGTGAGATATACCAATTGTTCCTTGATTATTGTTATAGGTGATATTAAATACATATACCGAAGGGTTTGAAATTTTTTTTGTATATGTAACAAGAAAAAATCTTTATTGCTTTTGATCCCATGTCCTACGACATGTATTTAAATAATGAAAACCCTAACCCACAATGACTTTTGTGAAGATAATATGATAAATTTTTATATTTATGATTAAATGTAATTTTAATTATGATGTATTCAATGTTAATTTAGAAAAATATAAAATTATAATTTGAATACCTATACCCACATATTACAAAATCATTGGTATACCTTGGTTTTTGGGACCTCTACCAATGGATTTGACAAAACTATTGGTATAGGGTTATTCAATGGTAGTTATACCAACAGTTTGGCTGAAATCCATTTATATATGGTATTTCCATTGTATTTATACCAAAGGTTTTGTCCAAACCATTGTTATAGCTACCACATATACCAATGGTTTGGCCAAACCATTGGTATGGGTTCTCTCTATGCTACCAGTACCAATGGTTTTTTTCAAAACCATTGAAATATATACCTTGTGGACATGGTTTTACAAATCATTGTTATAGGTCTATTCACATACCTCTAATTTAAGTGATTACCTATGTCTGATAAAATTTTCACAAAATAAAGTTTTATTTTATTCCATACTGCATGCTTTTTAATTCATTTATTAAATGATTACCTAGAATCCACAAGCATAAAATAGTAACCCTTGAAATTGATTGAAATAAAATCTATTTTTAATGCTCATGATATTCTAAAATTGTTATTTTATCTAGGGGATGATAAACTAACCCCCATACCTATGGGAAAACACTCGGAATTGTTATATGGTTCAAGTTGTATAATTCCACCCCAACTCATGTATATCACCGAGATCAGTTTCTCCTTGTATCTGTAACTTATACCACCTTATCTCTCCTTGGAGATCCATCCTTACATATTATTTTAATCACATTAAAGTTAAGGGATCCAATTGATTGGATTAAGAGGTTTACATAAAATAAAAAAATTTCATAAAGGAACTTATATGATAGAGAGGAGTGGATAACACATAGTTCACCATTTTAATTTAAATAATAATATTTTAAAAGAAACCAATTATATACATAGGTATGTTCTAATTTCATGATCATCCAAATAGTATTCAATGAATATACATTTTATGTTTATCAATTAATTACATCAATTATTTCATTAATTAAGAATTAATTCTTTGAGTTAATACAATTAATTCAATTTATCTTAATACTATATGAGAATCCTTGGATTACCATAATCCTTAATTTAAACAAAATAAATGTATTAATTTCATTTAGAATTAATTATGTACATAATTGAACTTGGAGGCAATAGTGTGTTCCCACCCAACAAACATGACAAAACCCTTATACTTTTTCATTCCCATAGAAACCAGTACATATTTCATGCCTGGTAATTAAATGATGTGTACTTTAAAATAAATAACACATGGAACACATGTGAATTATATTAAATGTGATTCTCTTGATGCACATAAATACACTATAAGAAATGACCATACACAACTTTTATTTTTGGACTTTATCATGGAAATTATTTCAATATATATTTATCCATAAAATGAAATGAAATGTACTATCAAATAAATTACACAATAAATACATGTGAATAAGTTTAACTATATCATCAATTCTTTTCTCTATATAAAATTGGGCTCACTATCTATAGTGGACTACATTGTGTGTATAGGGTTGTGTGGTGTGTAATCTCTTCTATTTGTTTCTGTAACACACATTGAGATACTCAGCGTGTTTCCTACCATATATATATATTACGTACACAACAGGAAATCACTTAACAAATAATATTCCATTATAGCTTCATTTTTTGTTTTCCCTATTGTCATGTAGTAAATATATGACATGATTAGAAAATTTTGTACTTCATTATGAAGACACAAGGACTACACATCATGTATTCATGCTACATGGAGTGTGGTTCATGAAACTTTGTGTCAACCTAACCATATCTACCTAATGATCCACATTTATTAGATAATTGATCTCATTTCATCACACTGGTATTATTTTATCATGTGATGTAAACAAGATACATGGGTACACTGTGTTCGGTTTTGGGGTCCACACAGTGTACAATTATTTTTTCCATATAGAACCTTTGACATCTCCACATAGTATTTTCATACATTTCTTTGTTTTAATATTAATATTTGGTTGGATATATTAGTGAGAATGGATAAAAGGAAGATAAGATGATGTTCAAATTTCTTTAATGAATCAATATGAAGTAAAAGAAATCTCTTACACATGAATAAAATTAATAACTAATAAATTAAAATAAACTAATTATGTGATTAATTTAGTACCACATATAGGTTCTGGGCATAGTGGAATATCCTTGATGGAATGGTTAACGTGGCATTTTAGTTAGAATTTATGAATAATCATTGTTGTAAATGATGAATAATGTCATTAAAAATGCATTTAAATAAAATATTACATTATAATAATGGATGAAGAAGAATAGGATGATCTTAGTGTATGATTTATAATTAATTTATAAGCATATCTTGAAGTACCTGATCTAGTAATTATTTCTTCATTGATGATCTAGCTAACTAGATATCATATTACCTTCATTTCATTATATGATCCAAATATAGAATCCTCCAGAAATGATCCACATAGGCATATTAATCACAAAACCTTATTGCTTGAATCTTTGGGTGCTATAATGGCCAATCATCATTACTTGAATTGTTTGAGTTTGATCAGGGAATAATTATTTTATGAGGGTGAACGACACATGTTTTTATCTCAACAGGTTGAGATATGTAGAGTAGAGATAACACTATATTTATCTATAACTATCTTTCGAACATGAGAGGTATTACCTCTATCTGTAATGCACAATAAGTGTGATTGTGGATGGTGATATAATTAGATATTTATTGTAGAATCCTGAGGGTTGGAAACGTACAAACAAGCCCATTTCCTATTAGAAAATTATTATTGAGTCCAATGTATTAATAATAATATAATTTTTATTCTTTTGACATGTTCATCCCCTAATAATAAATAAATAACATTTATATCACTTTCAATCATGCCATTAAACTCAGTCCACTTATTCTCCTAAGAATTTAGTGAACCATGAATAATGAAAACTTATTTAACAAGAACATCCTGGTGGTGTTTTCGGTGGTTGGGGATGGTATTTTTGGGTGAGGGTGTGATTCTTCATGAAGACCATACCAATTTAAACTCTTCTCTGGTTTCTGATTCCTTCGTCGCACTCCCAGTCTGTCTTCTATGGTGGTATCACAAGGCTTTGGGAGGTAATGTTTTTTCGGTATTAGATGTTCCAAGAGGCGTGTTTTTTGTCCAATTCAATATGTGTTTTTTCTATTTTTGATGTTTCTAGTAGTTTAATCGATTATTAGGGTTTATCCAGTGCTAGTTTTGATCTATTTGATTCATGAAGGGATGGTGGGTCTGGTGAAGTTCATGAAGAAGCTGATGATGTTCGAAGATGATTAGTGGCGGTTCAAGTTTAGGTTTTCGGTTCGAGTCCCCCTTCCATTTTGAAGGTCTTTAGATATCAATAATGGATATGATGTTATAATATGGTGGGTGTTGATTTTCGATGATGTGATGACGACGATGCGTGATTGAGAATTAGGGGGTGTGGATCGAGGAGGATCGTGGACTGAGGTGATGGTGATGTGTCTTATTTATTGAATTTGATGTTTTATTTTTCATTTTTATGTTTTTGGGTGAATGTTAGATTCCTATAAGATGTTAATGTTTGTGGTGTGTGAAATGTGGTATCCATGATTGTGAGGTTCCCACTACCATAAATTGGTTTATTCAGAAAATAAAAAAATCAGTGTATTGAACAATAAAATAACACTACATTATTCATTGATAAATATAATATAATAAATATGATATTCACTAAACCATTTAAATAAATTTTTTTATTATTATTTTACACACTTATTCATTAAAATAACTTTTAATTATATCATGGCGATCAACCAACCTGAATAATTATGAAACCATTAAACTCTAAATAATATCTATTATGACTTATTAATTTCAATACAAAATTTAACCGAGATTATTGATACACTAAGTGTGTGACCCACTAGTCCTCTCTCTTAGAGACATTAGAAAAAACAACCTAATGTCTATGGTTATCATGAAACAACACAATAATGAATCTACAGGGATAGAATTTAATTATAGGATGACATAAAATATTCTATGAAATCTCAATGTGTATTATAATCCCTTTTTCATGATATCTCAAATCATGAAAGTTATACACTAGTGTCATTAACTTATGTACTTGATGTATCATTATATTATTACCTATAAATGAACATGCCAAAAAAATCCATGGATAAGGATTTATGTAGACAGTTCCATTCTAATCAAAGGGTCGGAGATATCGACATTCATTTTTATATAAAAGGGGTTAATCTTTCTCACAATATCCATTAATAAAATTTGATTCATGACACACCAAATGTATCCTACATTGTTGTGAGAATATGAATTTCTATTTTTCATTAAAATATGAAAGTATGCGACTTATGATATTCATTAATGATAATTTTAAATTCTAAGGACCAATACACACATCTGAAGATAAGAACATCCAATAAAACATATTAATATAGATTTCCTATATGTGATTCTATTTTCATAACCTCCCCTATAGGAGATGAATAAGGGTGAACACCATGAGATGATGGTATAATGTTTTATGACCCCCATAACCATGATTTAGATTATCATATTTGTATTGTCTGAAAATATCGCCCATCCATCGAACATTTATTCAAGAATATTGTCATGAAACCTCCTTGTTCTCACCATTTATAGGTATTTCTATGAACTTTACTATGATATATATTCATATAAAATTATCAAATAAAAAATTCATACAGTGGAAAAAATTTTGTGTGATAAGAAAAATTATTAATATTCATGACAATGAATACATGTACACATGTATTAAGAAGTAATTTATATGGAACCAACTCTATCATTATAATATTATGATTATGAAAAGATGATGGTGACTATACTAATATATGTGATCATGCAGATTTATGTCTCATGTTTATGCCTATTATTCATACCCTAACTAAAAATTTTCTCACCCATTAATTTTTAAATTTTATAAAGTAATTGTGTTTATTAAAGGGGTTATGGAATCCTATAGAAATAATATTTTGAGAGATTTAAATAAATATGAAATTTGTATATGTGTTTATGAGTATTGAACCTAATTTTATAAAGGAAAAAAATGATTGTCTTATAAGAGTTGAAAGATTATATATTTTTTACTTAAAAATGTTGTAAAAATCATCTATATAAGGCATTTTTTATATGGTTTTTATTAGAGAATGTTTTATTTAATTTACTAATTAGGTTAGTAAAAAATGTTTTTTTTAAATTACGTATTTCATAATTCATGACAGTATTTTTTATTTACTCACTTTAATAAGTTTATTATCAATAATTTGTTTAATTATATTTAAGTCTATAATTTTAAATTTTTTAAAATGGTCAAAAACAAGAGGATCCAATAAAATAACCAATATAACAAGTAGTGTATTGATTATTCATACAAAATTATTAAAATAATCAGACATGGAGTTAAAAAAAATCTTATGGTACAAAGCCA
This sequence comes from Viscum album, assembly GCA_963277665.1. Taxonomy (NCBI): domain Eukaryota; kingdom Viridiplantae; phylum Streptophyta; class Magnoliopsida; order Santalales; family Viscaceae; genus Viscum; species Viscum album. Next base: position 1,700,858,972 of record OY728143.1, on the reverse strand, counting down.
TTGATCATGGGTTATGAAAAGTATAATCAACCATGTGGAACATCCACCATCAAAAAATACTAATAAATTAATTATCAAAGGATTCATATAGAAATTATCAATAATATTTAGTGGATCTTCTAATACCCTTTTTATGGAATAATAGGTTAACCACCTAGAAATGATATTTCTTATTCTTTAGTATTTTGAGTACGATAAGTTCACTCCAGAAATCTACCATTTAGTATGATAAGATAATCAATAATGGAGAATAAACAATAATGTAATTCTAAAAGTCCAGATTAAATCAATAGAGTGAAAAAAAATTCTTAACTACTATTTTATTATTAACCTATATACCAATATAAAGAGATTATTTTTAAATATCATAAAAAATAGAAATAATATGATATAAATATGAGTAAAATTTCACATATATTTCATAGTATGTCTCATGTTTTTTGTAATCTATGACAGAAAAATAAGTAGATTATTTAGTGGTTTGAAACCCCATATCGAAAAAGATCAATCTATCAAACACTTTCAGTGTTTTCAAAAATTATTTTGGTGTGCTCTCTATGTAGATATGGAATTTTTAGGATGGTACTGTGGACATTAAGACCCAAAAAATGATAGAGTTTCATATTGGGGGTAAATATATAAAGGAAATGGAGTAAAGAATATTTAACTACAAACATTTCAATATAGTGGCCAAAAATACCTGGGGGAATTCTTTAAGGAAACTAGTAAACACATAAATTATGGAAAAGTATGGAATCTAGTGCATGACTATATATGGTACATGAAGATTCTGATTGATTCAGTGGAGGAAAATATGGCTCACCTCAAATAACCACTTATGGTTCTATCCTTAAACTAAAAGTACCATGGTCATTATACATTGCATGGAACCAAACCAAGGTTCTTTGAGAGTAATCAACGTCAATAATCACCAAATCCATGGGAATACTTAAAATAATATTCCATCACAACTACTGAGGTAGAGAAAAAAATGATGTACTGAAACATACACTTGTTATTTATTCAAGAATGTCAAGAGTTTTATTTGATTTAGGTTGAACAAATTTTATCATATTATGTGATTTTTAAAGAAATATTAAATCACCTCATTGATACAATGAAGTAGAGATATCCATGTAAACACCTAATAGTGGAATCATTTTAAATAACATGTAATAATATTTCTTAATTAGCATTTTTAGATGATTCATTTGGAAAAATCAAAATTATTTTGATGGTGTAATTTTTCACTATACTATGCATGCATTGGATACGATTATATAGAGTTCATATAAACTTCTATGAAATAGAAATATCTTTACATATATTGTATCATCCCATACATATACTAAATTATAATAAGGACTATGGATCTCATTTATCAAATAACCAAAGGTATAAGTATTGATACCTAATTAAGAATCATATCTTTTTAAAATGGTTGAGATAAAATAAAATTTCTACAATGAAGAAATTCTCATTGTAAGGAAATATATTGAGGTATTCCCAATTCATTTTTACAATGTTCCCTTAATCATGAGTTATTGTTCTCAATGAAACTTATTCTTAGTGAAGCACCAATATAGAACACCCCCAATATAGTGCACCCAATCGAAATGAAGGATCATAATTAGAAACAATAAGGAAATTTGGAAAATGGGTTTATGCACACTAGTGTATCACCCTAGGGTTGATTTGGGCTCTATATCAAGAATATATAGATGTTAATACTTCTTTGAATTGATCACTAAGATCATAACTAGATCAAGATAAATAATTATAAAAAAATAGTGATGTGTGAAATATTTGATACACATTAAGGATCTCAAGAATTATAAAAAGTGGATACTAATTTAGGATATCATTAATCGATGATGGAGATAAAATATATTCCAAATAAGTCATTCTACATAATATAAATACAATTTCGGTTCATAGTGGTTTCATTTGGACATAGAAATACCCTGTAATACAAAAAAAAATTAGAAATCAAAACTTTGTTTATTAAATTTTTCATTATGAAACACCATGTTTTTATTATTTGGATCATAACACTATGTTTAGCTTTTGTTTCATGAAAAAATTATTTTCATAGATACATTCCATTACATGTAAGACTGAGTTTTACTGATTAATAATAAATTATTAACATTATTATTTAATATGATAATTATTTTATAGCTATTGGAATGTGGGTAATGAATATGATTAACTAAAATATGAAAATATATGTTTCAAAAAAATATTAAATATATTATTTTTTTATGAATTAATTATAAATGAATAAAAACTAATTGAATATAAAACAATTTTTTTTAAAAAAACCATCTTTTGCACACAGTGGCATTTTATTTTAATAAATTAAATTAATCACTATTAGTGAATTATTTTAATAAAATTTATATATTATATGTCAAATTATTTTTTATATTCATCCATTAGTTTTTATATGAAAAATATAAGAATAAAAAAAATTATTCTTTAATTTCACTTTTCGTAAAAGTAGTTTTGTCGCACTAATACGCACAAATTGTAAAATTATTTTTTTTTCAATTTTATGAATTTATTTTATTAAATATTAATTATTCATAAAATAATAATATCATAACTATCGTATAGGGATATTTTGGGGTTTTTTCTAACAAAATTTATTTTTTTCATAAATAGTGAAAAATTCTCGGTTTTATTCAGAATTTTCATTTATATTAAAGAACTAAAATCCTTAAAACAGTTTTTGTATGGTTTTAAAAGTGTAATCAGTTAATTAATATATTTATTAGTCAAAATTTTCATCATTTGAATATATTTCATGTTGAATTTTTATGTTAAAATGTTTTAATCATATGACAATTTTCCACTTGGAAAATCTCTTTTTAGCTGCATATTCAGGTTTTATTTTAAAATAAATTATGTTACTTAGGTGATTTTTATTTGTCAAATGGATTAATGATTTGGAATTTAAGTAATATATATAATATAATATGGTCAAAATAATGTTTCCCCAAACCAATTAGTAAATAAAATGATAATTAATTATCATAATTAAGGTTTTAACAGTTCGTATTACATGAGTTTGTGTTAAAATTAACTGTTTAGAAACACTTGATTATTATTTAATAAATTTAATTTAGTAATTATAATTATTAGTAATAAATTACCTAATAAATATATTTTTAATTTTATTATTAAATGGTAAATTACCGAGGTATATAAAAAGATACAAGTTACTGTGGTAAAAAACTAAAAGGATAAAACTGAGTAAACTTAAAGACTAATAAATAATACGAAAAAATGGGATTCTTTTGGGTTTAGGAGTTATGAATCGACTATATAATCCATTAATTTAATTATTCTTCAATTTTTAATGCACATGTGGTAAGAGTGACCACAAAATAGTGAATACTTTTGGTTATTAATAAAAATATCTGTCTCCTCAATTATAAAAGGGAACTCACTCCCCTCATTATTTAAACCTCCCAAGAATTTTGGATCAACAAAAATATGCCAATTGTAACATCCCAAGTAAATAAAGAGTAATACATTTTTCATATTTATTAATATTTTGTAATTAAATATTAATTTTACTTTAAAGGGGATGCTATGTTTGATGGCTTACCCGATACGCAACAACGGGTTACTTAGAAATATTACGTTGCACACTAATAATATAATAATATTAAATTAAATTGTAGTTAACTCCTAGCCATTGTAATGGCGAGAATTAACTAAACTAACTAAAAAATGATTATATATGTTTGTTAAATGTTTTTACATTTATCTAATAAATGTTAGAGGATTAAAATGTGAATGAATCTAATTTTAATCATAATTTACATTAAAAGGTTTATTTACAAACTTTTAATGGTGAACCCTTTTTAAATTTATTTTTTGTCACTTCTATATGTTATATATGACAAAATAAAATTATTCTTTAGAATTGGGTCATCAAATTTTACTTTGGGAAAAATTTTGGTATTTTTCTAATAAATTTTAATATTTAAGGAATAGTGAAAATAATGTATTTTAATTCAAAACTACATTTCAATCTAATTTATTTATATAGATAGATTAAATTTTTAATTTTTTTAAAAGTTTAATTAGATTTTATTTTTCCCATTTTATCCAATGTTGGTCATTGGAATTAACTTCACTTTGAAATTGGACTTAAACAAGTGTCAATCTTTTGATAGTTATTATTTCTTAAAAACACGCATTTTTTTTACAGTGGGAATTAATTTTAAATTAATTTCTTCCACCTCTGGGTTTTGAATTTGGTAAAATGGATTCCATATTTGGAATCAAGAGATCCAAATTGTGTAAATAGGTAAATTTTATTTTTAGACTTTTTAAATATTTACTTCAATAAATATTTTATATACCATGGTTAAAGGGTAAATCTGGTAAATAAGGGTAAAATATAATATTATAATAATATTAAATTACCCTAACATGTGTCCTAATCCTTTTGGTTGATACATATCCTACCATGGGCATCTTTGGGTCGATTTTGGGACCCCATGGAGCCACTTGGGAGTGATGGTGACACTTTATTTAAATTAACATAAAGTAAAGACAAACATAACATAAACTAATATCTTTTTGTAAATAAATTTTTACATAGGGTTATATAAGTTGTATTTTTGACTAAAAATTTTAATTGGAAAGCGAAAAATATTTCCTGCATCATGGTATTTTTTTTATCATTTTTAGACATCAAATAAATAAAATTATTTATGGAAATATGATGATGGAGTGTTTACATCAATAATGAATTATTTAAATAAATAAGAAGATAAAAATTAAAACAATATCCAAAACATACCCATTTTTTATTGGTTGATTTTATTCAGAACATGGTCCACCTTATCCTATAATTTAATGATTTTTGGATTTTTATAAAATGAAAATAATTATATAATAAAATAATATTTTCACACTTTACTAAAGAGCCCATCCTCCGCCTTATAAAAAGCCCTCACTTCTAACCAATTCTTCACACCTCTCAAGACCCTTGTCCCATCCACAATCTACCCAATTAAGCTCCTACATCCCTCTATTCATCCTATAAGCCTTACCTTAGTCATAAGGCACTTCAAGGAACCCTTTTGGTTCATCCCAAAGGGAGTTACACGAATTAAAGGTAATAGTTTCTCTTAAGTTTTTTTGTTTTAATTTACTTCTACAACACCTAAACTCTTTTTATTAATTTCTTTAATAACAAAAATAGTATAATAAATATACTAGGATTTTTTTATGAGATTTATTCAAACTACACTTACACACACCTCCATCTAATGGGTAAAAAACATATTGTTTCTATAGATGGAAAACTAACGCCTCACGAAACGATGATTGTTCAATTATCTCCTACAGCCACTCATGGTGGCCATTATTACGGAACTGCATTTATATATTATATATATTATGTTTTTGTTTTATTTATTCTTCTGTATTTTTCATTTATATAATAACTTTATGGTCTCCATTGTGGGTAAATATGATAATCTCATTTAAGTAAGTGCGGACTACCGCCCCTTTAAAGTGACATGCCTCGTTAATTCCTTATGTGGTATGTATAAAGGATGGATTTAATGATATTATATATATGGTATCATAATTAAATCATAATATACCTATGTATCATTATGTTTTTATTCCATTACAATATGAAATAGAAATGAAAGTAGTGGTCACGTGTACGTAAGGCTTACCGTCTCTATGAACGATGCAATTTCATTTCTTACCACCAAATGTTATGTACCATTATAAATACATGTATATACTAGATATATATGATATATATGATATATATGATATCTAAATCATGAATATCAATCTATATATAATGAACTTTGACCACATGAAAAACCTATAATTATAAGAAGTCCATTTTTGACTCAAGTACCAAATATCAACAAAACGAACATTATTAACTTAAATGATTACAAAATTTTTATAACATGGTAATAAGGGATATAAAAGGGATAATAAACTTGAAATATGTTCTTAAGAAATTATAAATTAACTTTAATTTATTATTCAAGAGATTAAAGAACGAATGGGTCAAGTCGGACACGAGGTAAGGGAACTTCTTAACCCAATTTCCATTCTTTGGGTTGATCTTCTCTTTCTTGTTTAATTCGTTCATTGATTATGTGAGAAATTAATTTGTATATCCTACCTTGTATTTATAAATTATTTGTGTGTACTTATAGTGAATACACATAATTAATCTATTTTATTTACAAAATGATATTTGTAAGGGACTTCGTCTTAATATCTTTTCATTGAGGCATATTTTGTTTTATACACAACTTTCTTTTATATGGCGTATAACCCCTTTGATGATTAATTTCATTCAAAGGGAATCTTTTATTTATGAATCATTTTACTAAACGAAAAAAAGGGAATGTTTCTTTTTAACGTACACAGTGAAAACAACCTTTCCATCACCGTGAGTATTATTTGGTCATTGGCTTCCTTAACAATCCGTAATGTTTTTTTAAAAGGAAACTAAATACCATATACTCTTTAACATATTTTGGTATTGAAAATGGTTTTGATAATTGAATTTTTTTATGTCAATATATTTGAGTGATATATTGTCATTGAAATATGGAAATTTTTTCTTTCCTTTATGTTTGTTATATGTGTTATAATTTTATAATGGTACTTGTAGATTTGATGGGTGGTTACGTGATAAACCAAATGATAGGTGGTGCCATGATAAATTAGGATGGATTCTTAGGTTATAACCTTAAATGCATTGGGTATGGAATTCGGTCGTATGGCTATACCATTTAGTGATATGTGAGTAAGTCGATCATATGGTTATTTCATTTATGTATGTTTATATACCAAGTTACCTTTATATGTTATGTGTACTTTATATGGGTTTTATGGTAATATTTTGGTTACAAAAGGGTAATTAATGATCTTTTATTTAGTGAAGAGTATTTACTACTTCATAAAGGTGAAAAGTATTACTTATGATAAATTATTCATGGTTTACTGGTTGTTTTGAAAAACTATCAGTTTTTCTTCTTTGTGTATCCCTTACTGAGATTTTTATGCTCATCAAAGTTTTTTGAAATGTTTTTCACAGGACATAAAGTGGAATAGGGTTAAGGATGGGATCAAGTAGAAGTCGTGTTGTCTAAAACATTGAACTAGACCTGACACTTTTTTTCACAGAGTTTTTATTTTATGAAAAAATAGATACTGAGTAGATGTGTCTACATGTAATATTCAAGTTGTTATGTTATGAAAAATTCAATAAATCTCTAAACATGAAAATATCATCAAGGTGAATTATTAACTTAATTCAAGATTATGCAATGTTTTAGGTCGGGTCCTTATAGTTGGTATCATAGGTCGATTTAGAAAAATTTAAGAGTTAGGGTATTTTTAAATTAATGTTCATAAATTAATTTATGTTATTATTTAAATGATATAGAATTTACAGATTACCATATTACTTCACCTAAAATATTTCTATTTTCAAAATGGTTTTTTATAAAAGAAATAGGGAAACTCTACTAAGAAGTAATACATAAGTAAATGAACTTCCAAATCAGCTTCCTGAGATGGTCAGAATTAGAACTAAAAAATTTGATAGAGTAATGGCTCAATTGTCTCGTGTGATATATGGTGGTTTTGTTAATTGATGATATTTTGGTTTATTTTAAAAGTAAATAAGAGCATGAAATCCATTTAAGGTTTTTCTTGGAAACCTTAAAAGAAAAGAAACTATTTCGGTAATTCAGAAAGTGTGAGTTTTGGTTACAACAAATTTCATTCCTTGGTCACATTATTTCAAAAAATGGAATAACTGTTGATCCTGCTAAAACAAATGTTGTTGAAGAATCTCCAGGACCCACAAATATAATTGAGATTCATATTTTTCTCATTGTGGCAGGTTATTACTGGAGTTTTGTTGTGAATTTTCCACGGTTATCTAGTCCAATGACTAAGTTAACTCAAAAATGTGTTAAGTTTATATGGACAAAATAATTTGATGATTGATTTCATAAATTGATAAAATTATTGGTGAATGCTTCAGTTTTGGAATTACCTTCTAGAAATGGTGAGTTTATTATTTATAGTGATGCTTTTTTGAAAGGACTTGGTTTTTTCCTTATGCAGAATGATTAGGAAATTGCTTATGCTTCACATCAGTTGAAACCTCATGAGTTAAATTACCCTACACATGATTTGAAATTAGCTTCTGTTGTTTTTTCTTTAAAAATTTGGAGGCATCATATGTATGGAGTAAAATGTGAAATATATACTGACCACAAAATTTTAAAGTATATATTCACTGAAAAATAATTTAACATGAGACAGAGAAGATAGTTAGAATTAATCAAGGATTATGATTGCACGATTCATTACCATCTGGGAAAAGAAAATAAAGTTGTTGATGCCTTGAGTCGTAATGCTTCATTAACCATTCTATGTTTGGAATGAGATCCTTTGGTTTTTGATTTGATGAGCATTGTCATAGAAGTTGTTGGTGCATGAAATTATTTTGTTTTGTTTTAGGTGTTGGTGAAGTCATCTCTATCAAACAGAATTAAGCAAGCACAGAAGGAAGGCAGTAAGTTGTAGAAAAAGGTAGATTCTACTAGCATCAAAAGATCCAAAAATCATAAGAAAAATTGAAGCGAGATACAAAGAGGATGGACATATTCAAGGCTCAATGATCATATCTACATATATTTAAAAAACCTTACTACACACCAGGTACATGGTTGAACACCCGACATGTAGTCCCCCTTAGCAGTGGAGGTTTGGGTTTTGGAAAAGTTATAGATGACATGGCGTGTACCCCTCCAACACATTGTGTACCCCTTTCCCAGATGAAAAACTTGTGTGATGGATCACACATAACGGTTCCCATGAGGATGTATATAGCCAAGTACACGGTTATGTACCTGAGTACACGGACTTGGGGACATGTACACGGTCATGGGGAATGTACCCTGACACGAGATTTGACACAAGGAAATTTCTAGCAGGGAACGACCCCGTCAAGGTTAGTATGGACAACTATGTTTTCCACCTAGATGGCATGTACTACTACACGGGTTCGGATCTGTGTGATGGCAAGGGACACATCCATTTTTTGGCGTGGCACCGCACATCGTGTGGGTCCCCTCTCATGTCATGTACCCCTGGTTCCCTTTTTTAGAAAACATCAAGGTTCTATAACCCCTTCATTTGAAGTTAGGTTTTGGCCTATGAGTATCCTATTCTAAGTTATTTTCACGTATAACATTGGAGTGCCTTTGGTTATGTCATTCAAGATATGATGTGAAATTTTACTATCATGGTGTTGACCGAGGGGACTCATGACGATGAAAATTATTAGGTAGAATCACCATAGGCATCTTTTGAGTGTTACCCCCTATAGGATAGGGAACATGACCCTGATGACTATAGTGTAACCCCCCATCAGCATGGCCATGGTTCCATTACAGTAACCATTATTACTCAAACCCTTCATCAGTATGGCCACGGGTCCTCGATGACTAGACTGGAACCCCTTCCCCCCTGTAATCTAATAGGGTGTGGGTCCTCGAATACTATAGTGGAACCCCCCCATCATTATGGGAATGGATCCTTAACCTATAGAGTGCAACCCCCTATTAGTATAGGTTTGGTTCCTTTATCTATCGAGTGGAACAACCTATTAGCTTAGGGCATGGGTCCTTGTGACACTAGTGTGGAACCCCCAATATGCATGGGCTTGGGTCCTCTATGAGAACTATCAATGTGTCACGCCCATGATGTACTTGGTAATGGGTCCTCTAATTCAATTTTTTGTCCCTCCATGACTGTGTGGCATGGTGACAAGGCATGATTTGACCTGGATGGATACTTTTGGAAAGATATGTGAGATATAGGGAATTGATGGTGGACATTTGGAATTTTTGGATACACTTCATATTTGGATGATTTGTGAGATGTAGATCCCATTACTATCTTTTTTGGGGTTCATTTGACTGAGTATATTTATATTCTTTTGTACCTGCACCATAAATTGGGTTTCTCTTCTTCTAAGAGAGGAGAAGATGCATGGGGTATGCCATTTGATTATCGTGTTTACCTTCTCATGGTCCGATGAGTATACTCTCACATTATAGGGGGGGAAACTCAACTATTAGTTCATCTACTCACCATTTTGATCCCCTTGTGTTTGATGAGGTTACATTCACTCTTGGTTTGGGTTGAGATGTTATCATTCACTATATCATGATTCTAATATCTTTCTTTCCTTTTCTATATTTTACTACTCCCCCCTTCTAATTTCATGGTGTCATAATTGGTATATATATACTCACCCTTCCATGGGATTTTCCCGTACGTGTTATGTCTTATATAGATGAAGGACAGGTCGAATACGACTATAGAGAAACATAGAAATACCTTGAACTTAGGACAATATAAGATGGTTGTAGCATGGGGATCTCGAAAAGTGAACTCTTAGTGTTTTAGTTTTCCAGTTTGGTCCAATTAAGACATATTTCTAGTTAGGTGTGTATTTTTCCCCTTTACTTTTTAGTTTTCACTATTGTAATATTGTTCACCCTAGAGGATATTCATACTTGGATTATATTTATAGCAGTGTTGCATCTTTTTTTCTTTCCCTAAGCATCTTTCCATTGAGATGGGTTTTTATGCATATATGTACTTTGGCATAGGCATCCCCATGTTAGTTATACTTTTGGAACATGTTGCCACTCCTTGGCCCATGGAGGTGGGATTGGGGTAATTGTTGCTAGAGCCCTGACTTAGGTTGGGTCATGATAGATTGTTATTAGAGAAATTTTATTTCTTGGGATGTTTTTTTGACTCTTCCACTTAAGAGGATTTTCTTGGGTTTAGGGAAACAGTTTTAGAGTATCTCAAGTGAGGTTCTTAGATAATGGAGTCCAGTGATGGTGCTGGAGGCTAGCTTATACATTCACCAATACCTAGACTACCTTCTAGATGACTAAGCATACAGAGACATTGGTTTTATTGATAAATTGGACATGCATCATATAGGATTTAGTCTTTTACTATCCTTCTTGAGTTAGCACCCAATTATTGTTAAAAATAAATATATTCTCACTGGATTATGTCACATCATGAAAAATATCAAGATTCCCCCTGGTAAAAACCATCCATTATACTTTCTTCTGATCATTATGAGAATCAGATGACTGAAGAGGCCTTGGTTTAGGGTCCATCCCATAACCCCCTTCATCCAGGTGGGTAGGTAGCGGCACTTCCACCTATCAAGCAGTAGCTCATTCTAGCAGAGAAGTTTGAGGATGTGCTTAGTATTATCACACTCTTCATATTAAAGTAATAGGGTAAGTTGAGTTTCTGTGGAAAGATAGATCCACATGAATTGGAGGATTGGATTGATTTAGGGGTCCATGTATTCAGGATCATCTGAACACCAACGAATCTAGTGGTTTTACTGGCAGCCTGCCTTTTCAACAAAGTAGTTTTGCATTGGTGGATTCTCATTACATAGATTCAGGATGATTCGATACTCTCTAGACCAACTTACAGCTATTGTTTAGTGAGGATTACTACCCATAATTCTTATGATTAATTTGGATTTAGGAGCTTCTGAATCTATATAAGGGAGGGATGATAGTGGCCGAGTATGCAATGATGTTCCCAGAATTTTCCATATACTCTCTTGATATGATCTCAGACAGCTACTTTCAAGCATAGAAGTTTGAGGAGCGTCTTTGAAAGGAGATATTTTCCAGTTTGGTAACCTTTTGCATGACCACCTATGCTAGTATTCTAGAGTAGGTAGAACTGAGTGATAGATTTCTTGAGCTGTCACGTTGGACAACTATAATTGGAAGTGGGCACCCCCGAGTCCAGTCATCTATAGCAGTTAGCAGATGATAGGCACTAGAATATTAGCACAAGATATCTCTGATTATTAGACTCTGAAACATGGTTAGGGGAATCATAGTTAACTAGGTATGTGTAGAGAGTGGTGGTTCTTTACTAGTGATAGTAGAGGTCACATAGTGTGAGACTAACCAACCAGATGTGCCGAGAAGCACATTCAGATACGTGATAGACCACCATGACAGAGGTAGTGACATGAATCAGGATCTCCCATGTGAGGAATGGTTAGTCCATTGGGAGGTGTGGATTGTAGAGGATCATGAGGGACTATGGGTGTAGGATGCCTTTATGAGATTCTTCCACTACCACCACCAGGCCATCCATGCCAGGCTCAGGGAGCTTGCAGAAGGGGTTGCAGATAGCTGCAGGCTCTGGAGTTTTATGACCATGTGGAAAATGAGATGATCAGAGTTATGAATTATGATTATTATAATTTTGATTTAGTATTTTTATACATGGTGGAAATTAATTACGTTATCAATATACTCCTTTTATGAGAACTGGAGATCATCGTTGAGGCGTTCTCCCGGTATCTTCATCTTGAGGTTCCTACATGGAACGTTCCGTCTGTTCTTTTATCTTTTGACATTATGAGATATTTCTTGGTGGAGAGTGGTTCATGTAGGAAATTTTGGTCATCATGATTTATTTATATGATTTCATATTTAGTTTATGTTGATTATCCTTGTTCTAAGCTCAGATTTACTATCATCATAGTGAAGTAATATGTCTATGCACTAATGGGATGAGATTCTCCTTTTCCGGTGAGATAGATCTAATAGAGAGACAAGTGGGTTTTGTGAGCCAGAGGCTAAACCCATCACCCTTTAATTAAAAGTATATCCCTTGGTGCAACAGGATCATTAAGAATATGGGTTCCTTTAGTCGTGGAGGATCATATGGATATATTACGTAAGGACATTCTGGGATTGCATCTAATGTGGGGGATGGAGTTTTGCATCAACATGAATCTCTGAACCACTCTGATATCTTATGAGGAATATCATATGGACATAAGTAAGCTCTCGGAGATGCTATTGTAGTTGGAGTACCATTTAGAGAAGGTTTTCATTAGACCTAGTGTGTTCGCTTAGGCATCTCTAGTATTTTTTTTTTCAAAAGGTGGATAGTTGCTTTTGGATTTGTGTAAATTATCATCAACTGAGACAGTACATGATAAATAATAAGTACCCCTTACCAAGGATTGATGAACTCTATGACCAGTTTCGAGGTGTGATATGGTTCTCAAATAATGATATTTGGTCTGGCTACCACCAGTTCAGGGTTCTTGAGACTAGTAATCCAAATTTGGAATCCCGATGTCACTACAGACACTATGATTTCATAGTTATTCCATTTGGTGTGACAAATACCCACATTGTATTTAAGGATTTGATGAAATATTTCTCCCACCTATACATGGACTAGTTTGTCATCATATTTATCAATGACATACTCATATAATCTTAATTTGAGGAGGAACAGGCAGAGCACTTGAGGACGGTTCTAGAATTTCTTTGAGAGCACCAAATTTAGGGAAATCTCTCAATGACCTAGTTATGGATTAATGAGGTTCACTTTTTGGGGCATGAAATTTTTTTCATGGTTTATATGTAGACCCTGTGAAGCTTGATGCATTGCTATCTTGAAATCCACCCAAGTTTATTTTAGAGGTTCATAGATTTCTTTTCTTGGTAGGGTACTAAAGGAGGTTTGTGGGAGATTACACTAGAGTTGCAGCCCCTTTGACCACACTAACGTGTAAAAGGAATTTATTTACCTTGTTTAAGAATTTCCATATGGCATTTAAATTGTTAAGTTTTAGGATGAGGAGTTCTCAAATGTTCAAACTACCAGAGCAAGGTGTGGAGTTTGTAGTATACTATGATTCCATAAGAACTGGTCTTGGATGAATATTGATTTAGTGGCAGGCAGTTATTGCATATGGTTCGAGGTAGTTGAGACCCCATGAGAATAACTACATGAATCATGTCCCATATCATGGTGTTGATGTATTTTCCTAGAGTAATTGGTGACAGTAAATTCATGGATAGATATTTTTGGTTTACTAAGTCCACTAGATTCTCCGGTACATCATCACCAAGAGGGACCATAACTTGAGATAGTGATGATGGTTGGATTTTAGGCAATATTATTACTTCGAGTGATTATATACTCAAGGGAAATGGAAACATATTAGCTGATTCCCTTATATGTAATTACTAAACCTACAAACTGAATGAGGCTTCAGATCTATTAGCCTCCTTATAGCTGACCCTGGTGGAATATGAAGGTATAACCTCCCTTATGTCAACGGTGTATACTCCTTCGCTTCATGAGGTTTTGAGTGAGTACCATTTGGGATACATCGTATTAGTGGTATTTCATGACCAAATATCTAGAAGAGACTCACTATATCAATATTCTGAAATAGGGAATCACATTATCTTTTTCCTGCGATAGATGGTGGTTCCTGTCATTATGCGGGATGAGGTGACGTAAGAGTTACACACTACTTCCCTAGATATACATCACAGTGTGAGGAAGATGCAAAAAATCCTTCAGTTATAGTTTGTTTGTTCTGACATGAGATGAAGTGTGGATTAGTTTGTATCTTGATGCATAACCTGTCAGTAGGTGATGGTAGAGCACCTATTTTGGAAGGTTTTTTCCAACCCCTTGAGTTCATAGAGTGGGAATGGGACGACATATCAATGGGCATTTTGATAGGGCTTCCACTCACAGCTAAGGTCAATGACTCTATTTGGGAGATCATTAATTGAGTCATGAATTCTTCACACTTCCTTTCTATTAGGGATAATATTTCAGTGGAGAGTTTTGGAGAGTCGTATTGGGATATTGTTATTCTTCATTAGGTTCCTTCAATGATTGTCTTCGATCGTGACATGCGGTTTATGTCACGATTGTGGAGAGGGACATAGAATGAATTCAAGATCCACATAAGGATGAGTAAAACCTTTATCACCCAAACCTATGGGTAGTTAGAGCACACTATCCAGGTGTCGGAGGATATGTTAATGGCTTGCATGTTAGACTTTTAATGGAGCTTCTAGGATCACCTTCCCTTGGTAGAGTATGCATACCACAACTGGTTCCACTCTACCATTAGTGTGGAATATTTTTAGGCCTAGTATGGGATACCCTAATGGTCATCCTTATGCAAGACATAGATCAGTGATATGTCTATTGTTGGTTGAGAATTAGTGGAGGTGATGATAGAGAATTTCCAGGTCATCCATGAAAAGATGCGGACAACCCTAATCAAAATAAAATCTTACACAGATCATCATCATTGACCCTTGTTTTTTGAGAAGAGAGAACGCATTTTTCTAAGAGTCTCTCCATCATGAGTATTATGCAGGTTTGATTAGGGATGAAAGTTGTCTCTAAGGTTCATTAGGTAATTTGAGATAATGGAAAGGGCTAGTGAGGTTTCATACCATCTCACATGACCCCCGCAGCTAAATCGGGTGCATGACATCTTACATGTGTCATAGATGAGGAGATATATGCATGATCCCATGCATGTCATCGACTGGGCGGAGATAGACATTGAGAATGGTACCACCTTGGCAGAGAACTTAATGGTGATCAATGATTTAAATGATAATATTTTGGGTGGATAGACCATCCCCTTGGTTCATGTGTTTTCACAGCATGAGAATGTGTAGGAGAGTTCCTGGGAGTGGGAGTTCCAATTAAGAACTCAATATCTAGATTTTTTTCATAGTTTTTCATTTGGGGGATGAAAATATAGATAGAGAGAATAATGTAAAGACCCAGTTTTTTCTTTGTAAGTCATTGAAATATTTTTTATATATCTTTTAATCTAGGCAATGAAACAACATGAAATTCCTCGGTGTGCCTGAAATTAATTTTATTAAAATATTAAATTTATTTCATATTACAATATGGATTATTAAATTAAATGAGATAAAACTTAAATGGAAGATTGGACTATAAATTATAGACCAATATTGAGTCCAGATCATAATGTTTACCCTAGGAATTACCTAAAATTGGTCAGCACGGGGAGTTCGGACTCCAGATCGTTGGTTGTATGTTCAGTGAAAAAATTAATCATTTAATCTGTCAACTATTTCATTTAAAACAAAAACTATAATGTTTATAAATATACTACCATGGAGATTATCCAAAGGTTAGCCTCATAATCCTGGAATCTCTAACGATTCTTTCCTTCCTCATCTATTAAAAAATCTCATCGTATGATGATGAAATGCAGGATCAGAGAAGATCTAGACTTAAAAAATGAAATGATCCCTCCTCCTTATTGTTTAGCATGTTCTTCATCAAAGAATGATCCAAAATCTAGACAGGACACGTCAATTTTTCATTAATGGCCTTTGATTAAATTGATTGATTAGATATATCATTGTTCTTGGATCTTCCACAAATATGGCCTAACCATGGGCATACATACCAAATTTAAATTGAATATTCAATGTTTTATAACCTAGTATCACTGTTCATAATAATTGGCCAAGAAAGATTGGCCAATTAGGATTAGACCTTTAGTTTTGTTCTTTCCCCCCTTGTTTTCTTTATGATCTTCACTAGTTGGATCCCAAAGTCTGGGTTCGACTTTTTTGTGCAGTACCGACCATGATCGGACCCCCTAACCATGACAAAATCACGTTCGAGGAGTGGATAGACAATCTAAGGAAATATCATGGATCATTTCAAGGAATATATGTTTTTTTGGATTTTAAGATCACATAATTGAAGGCATAGGATTTAAGAAATGCATGGTATGAGAGTCATGTATGGGTTTTCCATAAATCAAACCGTATTAGATATTCCAGCCACCAGACATCCATAATTCCTTATTCATCAATAGATCTATAAATCTTGAATGAAACAAAACACGAATTTGATAAGAATGGATATATTCATGGAATGGAGATCTAAAATTCATATCTATGAAAAACTTAACTACACACCACGTGAAAGGATAAACACATGGTGTGTATCCCTCCTCAATAATGGTGACTAGGGTTTTGGAAAATTTGATGGTGACATGACCTATATCCCTCCTACACACTATGTACCATTCCTCAAATGAATAACCCATGTGATGTATCACATAGATGGAAACCCATGTGAATGTACATTGAATGGTATACAAGCATGTACCTGAGTAGATAAAAATGAGGTCATGTACAAAGACACGAGGATAGTACATGGACATGGGGTTCGGTACAAAGACACAACCACTAGGAAACGGCCTGGTTCCAGTTAGTATGGACACACCATGTAGTCCACCCACATGGCCTATTACACTATATGGGGTGGGATTTGTGTTCCATCGAGGGATGTGACCATGCATTAGAGTGAGACCACATGTCGTGTGGGTCCCCTCACAAGTTGTGTACCACGAGTTCCCTTTTTTAATAAACCTCGTGGTTCTGTATCTCCTTTAATTGAACTCGTATTTTGGTGTATGAGTAGCCTATCCTTGTTGTTTTTCACATAGAATATGATGGTTCCCTCGGTTGTGGCTTTAGATATAAGATGAAAAATTTTCTGAGCATACTTCTTACTAAGGCGAGACCCGACACCAGATTTAATCAATTGGGATCATGAGAAGCATCTTCTGAGTAAAACCCCCTTATGGGATATGATGCAGGTCCTTGATTACTAGAGTGGAATTCACCATCATAATGGGTGTGTGCCCTATATATTTACCTTTCCAATTGAAACCCCCATCTGTATGGACATGAGTCCTCGATGACTAGAGCTGAACTCCCCTATGGTATCAGGATGTGGGTCCTTGACTTCTAGGTGGAACAACCCTCCTATTTGACAGGGCATGTGTCCTCGATGACTAGAGTGGAACCACTATCGACATGGGTTCATTTCCTTGACGTATATAGTGGAACCCCACATCAAAAGCAGCATGGGTCCTCTACCTACCTAGTGGAACTCCCCATCGGTATGGGCACATGTCCTATATGGATACTATCAAAGTTGAACCCCACTAACATAGTAGGGTGAGGGTCCTCTAATTAATGTTCCCCCCTCACCTTGACTGTGCATCATAGTGACGAGGCACTATTTGTATTGGGAGGTTACTTCTGGGTAGATGCATGAAATGCTGAGCAAGAATAGGGGACTTCTGAAAATACTGGCTACTCTTCTTCCTAATATGATATGTGAGATGGAGAATCCCTTACTCTCTCACTTGGGTCTCTTTTTATTGAACATATATATATTCTTCTATTTCCACACCTTGTATTTAGTTATTCTCTATCCATGATAGAAGAGGTTAGGTGGGGTATTCCATGTTCTTTCTGCATTTATCTTCTCATGTAATGAAGAGTCTAATATTTTTCTATAAGTTGTAAATAATGGATGTTTAGTTCATCTACTCACCATGTTGATCCCCTCATGTTTGGACCAGGTAAATTTCACTCTTGATTCTGGCTGATCTATTCTCTTTTACTATATCTTGAATCTTTTGTCTCTCTTTCATATTGTATCTCTTATTACTCCCCCTTCATCCTTCAGGGAGTCCTAATTAGTATGTATATACTCGACCCTGCATGTGATTTTCCTACATGTTTCCTATCATATGAGGATTATAAATAGGTCGATAATGACTAAAGAAGATATTAGTGATACCTGATACTTTGGACCACATATGGTGGTCATATCTTGGAGATTACGAGTAGAGCTCTCTCATCAGATTACATTTCCACTTTTGTCTGGTTAGAACATATTTCTGGTTAGGAATATATTTTTCCCCATTACCCTGGAGTTTGAATTTTCCTACTCTTTTACACCCTAGAGAATATGCATGCTTGGTTTACATTTAGTTGTTTTTTATCTTTTACCCTCCCCCCTGCACCTTTTCATCAAGATAACTGTGTGTGCACATAAAGGTACTTAAGCAAAGGCCTCCCCATGTTATTTATTCCTTCCACTCTTGCCACCACCCCCTAGCCTATGGAGCTGGGTTTGGGTAGTTGTGGCTTGAGCCCCAGCTTGGGACTGGTCATGAAACCAACTCCCACAAATTACGATGTAAACAACATAAAACCATACATAGATATCCAATTGTAAATCTTATTCTTTAGAATTAATTTATACATCATCCATATGCTACATTAAGTTAACTTAATTCCAAAGGTCTTACTTTTCCTGGAATATCCACACCTAGATCTATTACATGTTGTGCATGAAATTGGATATGACCAAAACTCTTCCTCTAAAATTAGAAACTTTAAACTTCTTCATGGAAACATCAAGTTCAAAACTTCTCAAATATTGGACTCAAATTAATTTTTGATGAATATAAGTTGGAATCTTATTCTCATTAACACATATCACTTTCCAATTTTCTATGCATAATAATCTTGAATTTATTTTTATCTATTAAATCATTACCCTTTTATATACTCCAAATTTATAAAATAGGTCAAAGTTTCATGGTATTTGAATTACATAATTTTCCCACTTTTATAGATTTTGGTTTAATTCCTTCAATAAATCAAATGAATTTTAGATTCATCATTCTTCATAAAGACTACCAAAAATATTTTGTTGTGTGTTTCTCTAAAATGGTAGACCACATTAAACAGCCATAGATCTTAATGAGTATAAATTTATTTCTCAAAATGAAAATTTTAAATCTTGATACTTTTTTTATTATTCAAGTTTACAAAAAAATGAGAAAATAATCATGAAAAATTTCTAATGAAAGAATCATAAATCATAGGATGAACAAATGAATAAAAAATGAAGTTATCAAAATAATTTCCCCGTGGAAATTATTAAATTAATAATAATCTTGCTACAATTTTAAAAAAACAATGACAATACTCGTCATATAATAATTTTGGGAGAAAATAAGTATACCGAGGAGAAAACATGTTTCTAGATTCAATATAAGAATTCTCAGATCATTAAATATATTTTTACACAATTGAAGAATCATAGTAATAAGAAAAATTAAATTTCCTAGTATCATCAATGTAAAACACAATCATTACAATTCTTCAAACAACTTCTAATTAATAAAAATACTAAACATAGTTGAATTATTTCCCAGAAGAAAGTGTGTTCAACTATTCCAAGGTTACCGAGAAAAAAAGGAAAGTAGTAAATGAGAATTAGACATTAAATAGTAATAAAGATAAATAAATATAATATAATAAATAGACAGAATTATTTAACAGGATTTGTGACCTAAATTGTCATTGAAGCTGGTAAATGTTTAAAATTTATAATCCTACTAACTACTATATATGTGGCAAGCAGGGTCGAACCCATAGAGAAATCAATTTTGTGGACACTATTCTTCTAAAAACATGGAAAACTCTACTGTTGTCAGTAGCGGATAGGATTTTCTATGTTTTTACTTTTTATATTTTTTTTACTTTTTGTGAAAACGAATAAGAAATAAAGAGACCACACTTTTTTTGTTGTTTTAGATTGAGACTAGAATGAAACAGAAAACTAATTGAAAAGTATGAACAACTAAAATATAGAGTGATGATAAAAGAATTATCAGAGTAAACACCCGAGGAAAAATATTCATTATACTTGTTTTATAGGTATTTCAATTCACTTAAAAGATATTACAGAGTACTACCATATGAAAATGAATTATCTCCCTCACGAAGAGTTAAGTCACACAAGCCAATCTATTCTAAAGTTAACCACTCTAGAAATAAATCAAGTAAATACAGTTTGAAAAAAACAACAGGATGAACTCACCGTAAGTCCTGAAGTCTTTAGAATTTATTATCTTTTAATAGGTGTATCCACGATCAATCTCATCAATTGAACATGAAATCTTGAAAATTAAGTTCTCATGTTACAAGTAATTGGATGAACTCAACACTGATCTCTCTGATCAACACTGAAATCATCAAAATATTTAAGTGAAAAGAGAATTAAGAGTTACCCAGAAGAACTTCAATTTATCCCTGAACTAGATGATTCAACCTAAAATTATCTCTATTACATACACTAAAACCATACAATTACAAAGGAAGATAATCAAAAGAAAACATAGGAAGAAAACTCCCTCTGCTAGCTTAAATTGATGCTGCCCCAGGCCCTCAGATATCTAGAGAATGGCTCTCCGAGGAGTGCTCCTAGGCACGCTCCAGGTTCTTGCTCTACTTCTGAGTGAATGATCTGATCAATCCCATTTATTCTACATTATATGTTGCTTTTTAATCCACCGTCACCTGCTGCATGTCACCACTCACTTCCATCGACTTCAAAAGTCCATCAATTGTGCACTACACACATGTGTTTTTTCACGATAGGCACACCGCGCTAGTTTTTCTCATGTAACTAACTTCGGGTGAGTTAGTTGTGTGAAAATAGATGTATACCTATCTCTTGAATGAATCTGAAAAATTAGAAATAAATACTTCAACATTAAAAGTTTACCTTTAAAAACAAATGTTAAATGTAAAACTAAATATTTATTAGTTATTATTTTAATTTTTATTGTTAATTAATCATCTGAGTTATATGTTATTAATTATTAATTTATTGAATTATGAAGGTGATTAAATAATAGTTAAATTAAATTAAAAGTAGAGTATTTATTAAATTATCAAATTAATAATACTAGTATTTAGTTTTTTTTTGAATATTTATTTTTTAAAAATTATTATTTAAGTTTATCATAATAGATAGTTTTATTTTAATTATTACAATTTATAAAACTAAATATTTATACTATATTTTATAATTATGTTAATCATGAAGAAGTTAATTTATAAATATTATTTTCATTAAAGTATTTAATTTAATTATATTAATTTTATTAATATGTTTATCAATAATATTTTAGTTTGATATATTTTATTTAATTAGTTTTAAATTGATATTATTTATCTACTATTATTAATAATTATTTATTTATTAAATTCTATTTTTTTGTTATTATTATTTAAATTATTTATTTTATTGTTATTTTATTTTGATTTGTTTATTTTTATTAAGTCATTTTTTTTAAAGTCTAGTCTTTTTCCCTTAATCCCGCGGCACCGCCTCCTATCTCCACAACACCGACTCTAGCGGACTTCAGCATAAGAGCTCGGGCGGCGAACTCGCCTTGCAGTTAATCTCCCAGTGCGGCGAGGCTTCAAGAAACAAGTCTGCTAAGAGGGATTCTTCACCCACAACGTCGGCTTCATCTGGTTTTAGCGGCGACAAAAAACTCTTCCTGCAAGGCTTCTCCTCCCTCAAAGTTACTTCAAGCGGCAACAGGTCGGCTCAGGATCTGCCTTGGTTCGCTGATGCGGCGACACATGGTCCCCTTTTCTAGGAATACAGGTCTGCGAATCTAAATTCCGAACAGGTTAGGGTTTCATGGATCCTCCCTACTATGCGGCTGCTTGGAACCAGTGGCGGTACAGCATGGGGTGATTTCCAGTGGATGCGCTAGCACTCAATTAACAAAGTTAATTTATTTATAATAGTTGCTTTTTCAAAATAAATTAATTAAAGTAATCAAATAATTATTCAATTATATAACAATTATCTTAATTAATGAAATTAAGTTAAAGAGACTTAATAACGTTGTGAGTTTATAATCTTAAGTTATAAAAGCTTAATTATTAAAAGACAACTATTATTTAGATTATGTTATTCTTAATTATTAAATATTTAATACAAGAAAGGGTAAATCAAAACTATATTATTTAATGTACAAAATCAGAATTAAACAACTAATTAATTAATGTTATTTTATCAAATTTGGAGCTAAAAACAACAAACTAAATAAAAAAACTTTTAGACTATAAAATAAAGTAAAACATAAATTAACTAATTTAAAATATAAAACACACGATTAATTATAAAAATTGGTTAATTTATTAATTTATTTATAGAAACACAAAGGTTCTAATAAGTAGTATAAAGTACAAAAATAACCAATTAAATAATTAAAAATTAGTCAATGAGATGTGAAAAAACATGTCTTTAAGGCCACATCAAATTCTCCCACACTTGATCATTGTTTGTCCTCAAACAATCCCATGTTTTATTATCATTAAGAAATAGAAAAAAGTTTTTATTAAATTCCTCAAGATGTAAAATGTCTAGAACTTTCAACAGAGGAATAAAACATGTCATCAAACTTAGAAAATGAATTGATCAAATTTAATCTTGCCTAGAACATATACTTTAATGGTAATCAAGATAAATATGAATCATCGAGAAATTAAGATGTCATACCTCATATGTGATATTGCTTAGTGACTCATTTCAATCCAGCTCATGTTCTAAGTCTAAGAGTGACAAAATGTAAAATTTATGTGGAATTAAAAACTTAAACATAGGAACTTAGCATTTGACTCATCACTTAGGTTCCAAATATAGATATTTTTTTGTTAATCACCTTAATGATACAACCTAAATGACTCCCATATAAACCAGTTGACCCCTTCTTCATCTAGTGTTCTTCATTCCCCTCACCTTAATGAACTCATTTTTGATCCTAGACACTTAATTTAATTTTTCCCAAGCCATGTATCAGGTGCTAAGCACTGTGCAATTCACTTATTCAAAGTGTATAGAGGGCTTATAGTAAATAGAAACGCACCCAACATCTAGGGTCTTAGAGACTCATCGTGGGATCCTAGATGCCCAAATTACTCCAGATTAAAAATATTTATATAAAAATCATTTACATTGGCTCATTAAGATGATTACATTTTATAAATAAAAGATGAATGAGGCCCCAAAGAAAAAGATCAAACTTCTAGTTCCAAGAGTTATGATCATAACTCCACTAACAGGTCAACCATATCACTATAAAAAATAGTACCTAAACCAAATTTCCATTAAATCACTAAGAAAGACCACTCAGCAATCATCCACCCACACCAATTTCAGTTTCAGAGTAAAACTTAACTACTAAAGAAATATTGTCCAAAGGCAAGACCCTTTTAAGTAAAGTGTAAAGCCTAAAATTATGAAAGAATTTTGAAAAAAATTAACAATTTTTACAAAAATATTGCAGTTATAGTGGAAATTGATGGTCTTTAAATTAAGCACAGTTTAGCACAGTCAATAATTGACCCCCCCTCACTGAAAACTCAACTTTGTCCCCAAAGTTGACTTCTAAAGTGGAGAAGAACAATTTAACAGTTAAGGTTCAAAACTGATTTTCAATTTAGCAGATAGATGACATGTCTAAAGGGCCACTTTGAGATTCAAAATTGATTGTTTGCAACAATGAATTAATTTACAACAGGTTCATTTTAAAGAACACACATTAACATTAATTCCAGTAAATAATTTCCAATGCAGATCAACAATTAGCATATAATTTGTGGGTTCACAGAGAATTTGGTGTAATGAAATTCAAAAAATATGATTCAATTAGATGTTCAAAAATACATAAGGAAATAATTCCTAACACCCCTTAGCAAAGCACATTCAACAAAAAACAATAACCAGAAATCATGTACCCACCCACACTTAATTTCATACAGTGAAATGGTTTTAACAACAGTGATATTCAATTTTTCAGCAAGGAGGCACAAGCAGAATTTATAAACAGAATAGTGACATGAAGAAGAATTTTTCAAAGCAAAACATGCCGAAGATTTTATCCTTTATGTCAATAAGAGCAGAAAAATAAATGTAGCAATTATGAGTTAAGTACTTCCCTGAATACATTTTTCAATTTCCATCTAGTATGGGGATTCCACAACTTTATTTACAAAAGTAGTAGCATCCTATGAAAGAACTAGGAGACCAAGAACAAGTAGAAACAAGGACTTCCCAAAAATAGAGCACAAAAGAAGCACATTATTCAAGGGTAAAAATGAAACATTTTGAAGACAAAAATGACCATGGGTTGCATCCCATGATGCACTATGTTTTAAAGTCTTCGGCCAGAATTTATTTAAAATCAGTTTTCAAGCATAGTGAAGGAAGCCAAGCCCTTTGGCTAACCCTCAAAATTAAGTTTCACTCTCTGCCCATTAACTAACATGGGTTTGTTCTCTTCACCTACTATTTCAGTAGCTCTATTCTTCAGTACTGTTGCTACAGTGAAAGGTTCAGACCACTTGGACTTAAGTTTTCCAGGTAAAAGTTTGAGTCTAGAATTAAAAAGAATGACCTTATATCTAGGTTTAAAAATTTTGGTTTGTATGATAGAATCATGAAATATTTTAGTCCTCTCTTTATAAATCCTTGGATTATCATAACTCTCTCTCTTAATTTCATCTAGTTAACTCAGTTCATGTAATCTCCTCTCACCGGCACTCTTAGAATCAAAATTCAGAGCCTTAACTGCCCAATATGACTTATTTTTCATCTCCACAGGTAAATGACAACATTTTCCAAACAACAGCCTATAAGGAGACATACCTATTGGGGTCATGAAAGCAGTTCAATAATCCCATAAATCTTCATCCAATTTTAGAGACCAGTCTTCCCTAGAGTTTGACATAGTCTTTTCATGTATCTGTTTAAGTTCCCTATTAGAAATTTCCACCTGTCCACTAGATTGTGGATGATAAGGAGTAACAGTTTTATGAACACAACCATATTTCTCCATCAACGCTTTAAATTTATAGTTCATAAAGTGTGTTCCATTATTAGTGATAAAGGCTTTGGGAACTAAAAATCTTGTAAAGATGTTCTTTTTCACAAATTTTATTACAAAATTGGCTTGATTGTTGCACAGTGCAACAACCTCAACCCATTTTGAAACATAATCAATAGAAATAAGTATGTACTCATTCGCATGAGATGATAGAAATGGACCCATGAAATCTAAACCCCAAACATAAAAAATTTCAACTTCCAGAATTCCTTTTTGGGGTAACTCTTGCTTCCTACCCACATTTCCTAACCTCTGACATCTATCCCAGCCAACTACAAAGCTCCTAGAATCATTGAAAATATTAGGCAAATAGAAACCAGATTGCAAGACTTTTTGAGTAGTTCTCTTACCACTATGGTGACCTCCCCAAGGTGAGGAGTGACAACTCTCTAAGAAATGAAACATTTCTTCCTCGGGCACACATATCCTAATAATACCATTAGCACATCTCCGAAACAGTAGGGGATCATCCCAAAAATAGTACTCAAGCCCAGAAATAAATTTCTTTCTTTGGTTATTGGACAGATTTTTGGGAAAGCCACCTACTTCCAGGAAGTTGAAAAAATCTGCAAACCAAGAAGTTTTCCTGGTTGACATAGTAAGCATATTTTCATCACGAAAGGAAGAGTTTATCTCCCTAGGATCTTAAAATTCAGATTGAGTAAGAGGATGTCTAGAAAGATAGTCAGAAACGAAATTTTTAGCACCCTGGTTACCCCTAATCTCTAAATCAAACTCTTGTAACAATAGAATCCATCTGATTATCCTGGGTTTAGTTTCCTTCTTTGGAAGAAAGTACTTTAAGGCAGAATGATCAGTGAAAATAATAACTTTTGAGCCTAACAAGTACTCCCAAAATTTCTCTAGAGATAACACAATAGCTAACAATTATTTTTTAGTTGTGGTGTAATTATTTTGGGAATCATCTAGCAGACTACTATAATAATACACCATATGTAACTTCCAATATCTCCTCTGTCCAAGGACAGAACCTAGAACCATATCACTAGCATCACACATAAGTTCAAAAAGTAGTTTCCAATAGGGTGCAGTGATAATGGGTGATGTAGTGAGTTTCTCTTTCAACAGATTAAATTCTTTCAAACAGTTTTCATCAAAATTGAAAGGTGCATCCTGGACCAGCAAATAACACAAAGGTTTAGTTATATTGGAAAAGTTTTTTATGAATCTCTGGTAGAAACTGGCATTCCGTAAAAACATCTAACACCTTTAACATTTCCAGGAGGTTGTAGTTTTTGAATAAAATCAACCTTAGCAGTATCAACTTCTAGACCTCTCTTGGACACTTTATGACCAAGTAGTATTCCTTCTATGACCATCAATTGACACTTCTCCCATTTAAGAACAAGGTTGGTGTCAATACATCTTTCAAAAACTAACTCCAGATTTACAAGACACATATCAAAGGTACTACCCACAATGGAGAAATCATCCATGAAAACTTTAATGATTCTCTCAATCATATCTGAAAAGATAGCCACCATACTCCTTTGAAAGGTGGGTGGAGCTCCACATAACCCAAAGGGCATCCGCCTATAAGAAAATGTCCCAAAGGGGCATGTGAAAGTTGTCTTTTCTTGATCCTCTAGAGAAATAATAATATGGTTGTAACTAGAATTCCCATCCAAAAAACAGAAAAATTCATTTCCAGCAAGCCTCTCAAGAATTTGGTTTAAGAAGGGCATTAGAAAATAGTCTTTCATAGTGGTTGCATTAAGCTTCCTATAATCTATACATACTCTCCATTTTGTGGCTTTACAAACTTTGACTTCTTCATTTTTTTCATTTTCAACTACAGTGAAACCTCCCTTCTTGGGAACAACCTAGACTGGGCTGACCCAAGCACTATTAGAAAAGGGATAAATCATTCCAGTGTTTAACAATTTGATCACTTCCCCTCTCACTACTTCTTTCATGTTTGGAATCAATCTTCTCTAACACTCTACCCTAGGCTTATGGTCAGGTTCCATAGGTATTTTATGAATACAAAATGAAGGACTAATACACTTTATAATAGCTATTGTCTAGACTATGGTAGATTTAATCTTTTTTAACACACTTAACAATATTTCCCATTGATTTTCATTATGATTATCAGAAATTATGACATGAAAAGTAGAGTTCTCACCCATAAATGAATATTTGAGATGGGAAGGGATTGGTTTTAGCTTAAGAGTGGGTGGTTCTATAATAGATGATTGACTCTTAGGCCTAGGAGGTCCAATATCTTTAACATATCACTTCTAAGGAGTTTCAAATTATGAAATATTTTCAATTTCTATCTTAGTTTTAGAATTTACAGTGCTACTGTCCAAAGAGGGCAGTATACTGTCCAAGTTTTCTGGATCATATTTCAACAAGTTAATCAGAGAAGAATCATCAAGTTGTCTTATAAGTTCTCCCTAAACACCATCAAAATGCTTAGAAAGTTTGGTGTTAACAGAAACACCCTCAAATTCACTCAAAAAACTCATATGTTCAGAAATAGTGGAATCTTCTACAGTCAAAACAAAACTGTTTTGTAGTTCTAGAAAATTTTCCAGATTCAGTATTTGAGAATAATTTTCAATTTCTAAGACAGATTCAACAGAATTTTCAGCTTCAAAATTATTTTCTCCAATAGAGATTTGATTTTCAAGTTTTTCAATATTTTCTGTTGAGTTCTCATCTTCTAAAGACTTTAGCATTGAACAGTTTTTAGAAAAATGTTATCCCTTTAATATTTTTAAACACATTGAACTCTTCTTGTTGTTCTCTAATTTTAAAAATGAGTTAACCCTTAGAAACATCAATAACAGCACCACATGGGTCTAAGAAGGGCCTATCCAAGATAATGGGCACTTCTTGATCACACTCAATATCTAATACTAAATAATCAGCAGGTAAAACGGTTTCCCAACTCCAACTAGCAAGTCATTTATCATACCCACAGGACGAGTGAAAGATCTATCGGCCAACTACAATATTACTATGGTGGGTTGAAGGTCACCCAACCTCAACTGTTGCAATAGTGAGTATGGGAGAAGATTAATGTTATAACCTAAATCACACAAACTGTTCAGATGATCCAAATTTTCTAGTGTGCAAGGTAAGACAAAACTACCTGGGTCTTTCAGTTTAGGTGATATTTTCTTTTAAACAATAGAACTACACTCTTCAGTTTGTCTGTAAGTATCAAATTCTTCCTGGGTATTTTTCTTTGAAAATTTCTTTTAATAGATTTTAGATAAGATAGAATTTTAATTAATGATTGAATGAATAGAATGTTTACTTGATGTTTGGAAAGGAGACGAAGGAACTGAAGAAGTTCAGCCTTAGTGTTACATTGTGGTTTAAGCTTCTCAGGGAAAGGGATGGCTGGGGAATTTTTTTAAAGATAGTAGGTATATCCCTTACCTCTTCCTCAACTTTTTCTTTTTCCTTTATTCTTTGGATTTTTAGATGAGGTTTCACCTTGATTTTCAGGTGACAAATTCATATTTTGATCATTCTCATGGATTTTCTGTGAAATTCCATCATGTGTGTAGTGCAGATTGTTATTTCCAGTTTGAAGTAGATTTTCATTTTGGGAAACATCAGTGAGTTTTTAGCTAAAATTTGAGTATTAATCCAACTTCTAGTTACTACCGCCATGGAATTCTCTCTAGGGTTATGATCAGTTGTACTTGGAATTCTAAATTTCTTCCTAGATGAAAAATATCCATCAATTTGACCTTGTTGTGTTTCCATGTTCTGCATCTTCGCATTAGATTGCATTTTATCTGACTCGAATTGATTCTGATGTTTGGTCAGCTGAGTCAAGCTTAGATCAAGCTTAAAAGACATTTGATTATTAGTATATCCATATACATTTGAAGACTCACCCCTTTATTGATTTTTAAAGTTTGGTATTAGTTTATTAGAGTAATTAGGGGTAGTGGATTGTTTAATTAAGCCTTGATCTTTCCAGGAAAAATTTGGATGGTTCCTATAGCCTTGGTTGTAATTGATTGAAAATGGATCTTCTTTAGGAGGAATCCTGGGACCATAGTTTACAATGTTTCAATTTTCTTATTGTTGGGACGGAATATCAAAGTTATGACAGATGTTTTTAGAATGCCCAAACATAACACATTGGACACACTGCTCCCTTAAATATTGGTTGGTGTTTTGATATCCAAGTTGATTAACAGCTTGTATTGAGTTTAGGTTCATTAAAGATTGATGTTGTTTGGTGATTTCAGCAAGTTGAGATTGAGTTTCATTTATTGAACCAGTATCTAGGTTAAAATTTCTATTGACTATTTTTCTTCTTTAATTTATATGTTGAGAGTTCAGGGAAATATTATTAAAAATTTGTCTAAGTTATTCATCTATTTTATCATTATAATTACCCCCAGTAGCTTGATCAACTAGATTTTTTCCAGAGGATGAAAACCCTTCATAGAAAGTATCCATGAGAATGTGAGATGGGAGTTGATGATGGGGACACTGCCTAAGAAGATCCCTAAATTGATCCTAAGACTTATTAAAATCTTCTCTATCCTCTTGATAAAAACTAGTTATCTTTGTTCTAAGTTCCCCTTTATGTCTTTGCGGATAAAATTTCATAATGAAAGAGTTGTACACTTGATCCCAGTTTTTAGAAATGTTCTCATCTAGACTCAGAAACCAATTCTTATCATTCACCTTTAGGCAAAAATCAAGCACTCTCATTCTTAGCTCATTTTCTATGAGTCCTAGAAGAGGTAGTTGTTGCACTGTATTATAAAAGTCTCTAATTAAGATGAGAGAGTCCTCATTAGAGAGTCTATTAAAAGTAAGAAATAGTGAGATGTGTGACTGTTTTAACTCATAATTTCTGGCTCTAGGAGATAACCTAATGGATGATGGATTACTTGAAACTTGGGAGATTTGGAACTCCCTCATCCTATGCCTTTCATTTTCATCTAAGAGTTCTGGTTGATTTTGTTTGTTGTTAGGTATAGGAACTCTATCATCTATGTTTTCCATTTTAAATTTGTTTTTATTTCTCAGAGAAGTTAAATATTTATCTAATTCATGGTTCAGAGGCTCTAATCTAACACTAGAATTTCTTGTGCTCATACAAACTATAACAGATAGTACTCAGCAGTAACAATTCAACAATATAAGTAACATTTTTTTTAAGTTTTCAAATTTTCAAATTTTTATTATTGAGGTTTTTTTATATGATTATTTTTTTTAGTTTTTTTAGAAGAAACGACTCATGCCTTCCCCGAAAAAAGCACCAAAAAAATGACCAAAACTGTCGTTGAAGAAGGTCAAAATTTAAAATTTATAATCCTACTAACTACTGTATATGTGGAAAGTAGGGTCGAACCCACAGGGAAAGTAATGTTTTGGCCACTATTCTTCAAAAAAAAATGGCAAAATCCACTACTGTCAGTAGCGGATAGGATTTTCTATTTTTTACTTTATATTTTTTTTTCTTTTTGGGAAAACTTTTAAGCAGTAAAGAGACCAAACATTTTTTTCGTGTTTTTTATCTAGACAAGAATGAAACAAAAAACTAATTTAAAATTATAAAAAACTAAAATATAGAGTGAGGATAAATGAACTATCAGAGTAAACTCCCGGGAAAAAATATCCATTTTACTAGTTTTAGAGGTATTTCAATTCACTTAAAAGATATTTCAGAGTACCAACATAATAGTATGAATTATCTCCCTCAATAGGAGTTAATTCACAAAATCCATTCTATTCTAATGTTCGCCACTCTAGAAATAAATCAACTGAAAACAGTTTGAGAAAAAAGATGAAATCACTATAAGCCATGATGTCCTTAGAATTTATTATCTTTTAATAGGTGTATCCACAATCAATCTCATTAATTGATCATGAAATCCTAAAAATTATGTTCTGATGGTAAAATCAAATGGATGAACATAGAAATGATCTCACCGATCAATACTGAAATCATCAAAATGTTTAAGTGAAAATAGAATTAAGAGTTAACCAGAGGAACTTCAATTTATCCTCAAACTAGATGATTCAAGATAACATTATATCTATTACATATACTAAAATCATCCAATTACAAATAAAGGGAATCGAAAGAAAACAGAGGAAGAAAACTCCCTCTACTAGCTTGAATTGCTGCTGCTCCAGGACCCCAGATCTCTAGAGAATGGCTCTTCGAGGAGATATCCAAGGTATGCTCCAGGTTCTTTCTCTAAATCCGAGTGAATGATCTGATCAACCCCCTTTCTTCTACTACATATGCTACTTTTTAATTCACCATCACCTGCTGCATGTCACCACTCACATCCATCGACTTCAAAATTCCCTCAGTTGTGCACTACACATGTGTGTTTTTTCGTGACTGGCATGTCTCGCTAGTTTTTCTCACTTAACTAACTCTGGGTGAGTTAGTTGTGTGAATATGGATGCATACCTATCTCTTGAATGAACCTGCAATGTTAGAAATAAATACTTCAACGTTAAAAGTTTACTCTTAAAAACAAATGTTAAATGTAAAACTAAATATTTATTAGTTATTATTTTAATTATTATTGTTAATTAATCTTCTGAGTAATATGTTTTTATTTATTAATTTATTTAATAATTAAGGTGATTAACTTATAGTAAAATTAAATTAAAAGTATATTATTTATTAAATTATTAAATTAATTATATTGGTATTTAGTTTTTTTGAATATTTATTTTTTTAAAATTATTATTTAAGTTAAACATAATAGATAGTTTTAATTTAATTATTACAATTTATAAAATTAAATATTTTTATTATATTTTATAATTAATTTACTCATAAAGATGTTAATTTATAAATATTATATTCATTAATGTTTTAAATTCATTTATATTAAATTTTTTAATATGTTTATCATTAATATTTAAGTGTGATATATTTTATTTAGTTAGTTTTAAATTTTTATTATTTATCTATTATTATTAATAATTATTTTTTTATTAAATTCTATATTTTTGTTATTATTATTTAAATTATTTATTTTATTGTAATTTTATTTTTATTAAGTTATTTTTTAATGTCAGGTCTTCTTCCCCAAATCCCATGGCACCACCTCCTATCTCCACAATACCAACTATGAAGGACTTCAGGAGCAGAGCTTGGGTGGCGAACTCGTCTTGAAGTTAATCTCCCAGCACGACGAGACTTCATGAAATTGGTCTGCTAAGAGGTCGTCTTCACCCATGGCGTCGACTTCATCTGGTTTCAATAGAGAGAACATACTCTCCCTACAAGGATTCTCCTCCCTTACAGTTACTTCAAGCGTCAACAGGTAGGCCCATGATCGGCCTCGGTTCACTGATGCGGCGACACAAGGTCCCCTTTTCTAAGAAGATTGGCTTGCAGATCTAAATTATGAATAGGGTAGGGTTTTATGGCTCCTACCTACTCTGCGGTTGATCGGAACCAGTGGCGGTGTGGCATTGGGTGATTTCTAGTGGATGCGCTAGACTTGTCTCCCTTTTTTCTCAAACGGCGGGTCAGCTTGGGGGTGACGCGTACTTGCAATGACTCTTGGTATGGTGAAAACTCCTTCAGCTGGTTGAGTCGGTTCTCCAAGCAGTGGCGCAGATTCAATTGGCTACCAGTAGAAAAGACTAGGAGGGTTCTTTATCCCTTCGGTGCAAGGATAACGGATTTCGATGTCTCCTGCTATGGTGGCCAACGCCACAGAGTGAAAAATTCTTCATATACAGATCTGTAGATGATATTAATTGTCATTTTGTTCAGATCTGATGCAATTATTAGATATAGATTCAAATTTGAGTTAAATAATGTTTGAATTTGATTGTGGTTGTAGATATGGGTTTATTGTTTGTGTTGTAAGGCTATGGGGAGAAGTAGAAACATTGATAATGAAACGAGAAGCAGTGATAGTAAAAGACTATGCCACTTCTGAAATAGGTGAAAGAAAATGGTTGTTGTGGTTTGAGGCACCATGAGTTACAGTGCGAGATAATACAGTGGCAGGAATGTGAAATATTACAGTAGGAGTTCAGAAGTGGTGAGACAACATAAGGGGTTTCACGGTGGCATGGGTTAGAACCGGTGTGAGGAAACACCGGTAAATACTGAAACTGGGAAGGATAAAAATGTTGTGTGAGGTTGTGGTGCCACCGTGAAATAAAAATGGTGGGTGGTGGTGCTATAAAATGAAATAGTTGTTGTGGTACCGTAACATGGGTGAAACCGTGAACGAGCAAAATAAAAAGAATAAAATAAAAATGAAAATTAAATAAAAAATGAACAAAATTATAAATTAAAACTAATTATAAATTAAAAAAAAAAGAAAATTTAAGCACATCACAAACTTTTATAAACTTATAAAAACATTTAAAAACTTAAATTATAATTATTAACTTTAATTTATAAAACTTAAATCATTACTAATCCAAAACTAAATTAAAAAGTAATAAAATTATTAAAAGTTAATATAAAATTTAAACACTCAAATAACAAAGTTAATTTATTTATAATAGTTACATTTTCAAATTAAGTTAATTAAAGTAATCAAATAATTATTCAATTATTTAACAATTATGTTAGTTAGTGAAATTAAGTTAAAGAGACTTAATAACATAGTGAGTTTATAATCTTATGTTATAAAAGTTTAATTATTAAAAGACAAATAATATTTAGATTATGTTATTCTAAATTATTAAATATTTAATACAGGAAAAGATAAATAAAACTATATTATTTAATGTAAAAAAATTATAATTAACCATTAATTAATTAATGTTAATTTATCAAATTTTCAAAATAAAATAAAAAACTAAATGAAAAACTTTTCGACTATAAAATAATGTAAAATATAAATTAAATAATTTCAAGAAAAAAACATCCGATTAATTATAAAAATCAATAAATTGATAAATTTATTTATCAAAACACAAAATTTCTAATAAGTAGTATAAAGTACAAAAATAACCAATTAAATCATTAAAAATTAATCAATATGATATTGCAAAACATATGTTTTTAAGGCCACATCACTTTGTCCAGTCGGCTTACATGCACGGTGCAAAATCAACATAGGTATTTCACTATGTAAGAAGAAAGAGTAAAAGAAGTATAAATGTTAATGTTAACTCAACTAGATTAATTACACATAGGAATCACAAGATATAAAAACTGGCAATAAGATCAATACTTAAAAAAATTGACAATGAAAAATATAAACTAGAGAAGAACCCCCCTACTGAGGATTGGACAAACATTTATCAATGAGGAAGATTGTATCAAAGCACATAAAATAGAATTATCATCATATTATTTAGGTCTAACCTCGTTTTATTTTACTTCTATCTAGGTTCATACACCATAATCTAAACACTAGACCGTAAACCAGTTTTCCTCGAGGTTCACCATTCCCTTCCTCTAGAGAAACAACGATGGGGATGTATCACGCTACTATCCCAGTGTATCGATATCAGCATATTATAATGTAAAACAAATATAAATCCCTTTGTGTTCATGAACTAGAAACACACATTAGGTATTCAATAGATATCTCCTCTATTGGGAAAAGAACCAAGCCTCCATCAAGGTCCTTTGAGATCAAAAATATCACCAAATGGGTCTAAAAAAAAGAAATTACAACTATTTCATCATATTATTGGTGACTATAATTCACTAATCATAGAGGAAAATACCCCCTCTTCTTTTTCTCATCTAAATAATATGATAACTTGGCTAGATCAATGATGAGACACTCTCCATAGAACCATCCAACTCTATGGGTGAACCTTACTCTCAGTGAAGTAGTAATGTCATATCAAGAAACCCCATGAATTGAATCTTGATGCTAAGTTGAACATACCTTTTGTTCATATATTCCCTCTTGAGGGATAACACATCAGGTTAGTTTTACTTCTGCACTGAAGCACACCCCAATTATATTTAATCACAAAAAACTAGGGGGAACGAAAAAACTAAAGTAGGGTAGGTTGTGCATCACACATAATACATTTATGGCTATGGATCACGAGGTAGTTTAAGAGTTCCATCTATGAAACAAACTCTTAGTTAGGAATATTAAAGAAATGAATTTATATTAACAATAACAATGTGAATATAGAATTCCAAATTATGAGCTTCAAATATTCTCAATGAATTGAAAATATCTCTACAAGAATCACTGATTGAAAGGCTTAGAAATCCATAATCGTACAATCGCAACAAGAATAATTTTAATTCCTTAAACACACATTTATTTATACACTCATTAATTCTATATTGGATGTATTTATTCCATATATTTTCTACAACTCTAACCATTTGATATATTTTAAAATTTATGTCATTACCTGACGCACCAAGACCTTACAAGGGCCGATAGTGATCCTAGTGTGATACCCCAAGATAACCTCTAATCTTCTAAGGGTTAGTGATAAGTGATCAGTTGTATTAAACATAAATGGGAGTCCTTATAATAGTGTACATGTATACACACATCCCCAACTCCATGAAACCAATTAGACATAAATGAAACTAAAAATACTTGAGTGTAAAAAAATATAACCAATAACAACTTGGATAATACATCATAGTATGAAAATATAAAAGAATGTAAAATTGTTAAAAATGGACACCTATCCTAAAATTAGGCCCTCACTTGAAAATAAATGAAACCGAAAAATTAAAGAGAGATCAGCACACAATATATGAGAGAGATCGCTAAAAATGACCATTGTCTCAGAGAACCATTATGTTCCAAAGTTACTTGGTACATAAAAATCACCAGAGATCTATTTTTCACCTACATATGAAATGACACATGTAAGAAAATCCTAGTTAGGGATGAGTATAAACATACCCAATAGGATACCCCAAAAGACCATGAGGGATTCAATAGTGTAAAAATAACCAGTTCAACATGAAAACATAGACAGAAAGGAACCACAACATTTAATATAATATTTTTCAAACCCCATTCCTAAAAATGATAGAAGTATCAATTTATATAGTTAGCTATGTTTTATGTCAAGTTTACCTATATCTTTTAATTTCCCATATCTAATTCCCATAACCATGTGAAACCTCACATAAATCAGAGTAGAGTGTTTGCTCCTCGCTACTACACTCCATAGTCAAGGGAGCACTAACTCCAGTGGGGGACATGATCCCCACTGGAGCTCGATACTACGTGAGTACCAATATATTGATAGAGGACCCATACCCTCTTTAGTGCAGGTAAGTACCAAATCTACCTGTATAATAGTATGGGGCCCATTTCTAGGTACGACATGGGAGTTCTGACCTTGGAATCTCTCAGATGATCAAACCTAATCACTGACGTCAGTTGAGAGTTACTGACAGAAGTGCCCCACTCGTGTCACATCATGTCATATCTGTGATTCCAACATGAAGGAAACTATGAAATTTTACATCGAATACTTCCTAGTATAAGCTCCACATGGGCCCAAATCCTATCCCCAAATAAGGACATTGTTAATGTAGAATTTCTAGGGAGAAGTACACAGTGTATACATAGGTCCACAAGGTTTGTGAAATCACCCAAAGGCCTAGTAATATTCTCCCATAGATACAACATGTGAAACCATGTCACACTACAAAGCATTTCCCTAAGGGGACATGACATGTATTTCCACCAATTTTCATGGGCATGTACTCTTGGCCCATTGATTGGATACTCAGGTAGGATCCCACACCATGTAGGCCCAGACTGATGATATGTGATCCTTAATGACAAAACCCAATATGCTATAATAACCCATGACACACTCTATTTGTTACACCGTGTTTCATAGTGTATACTTTTTTTTCATAGATAGTAACTTTGGTCTTCATGAGAATACTAGATCAACGATTCCAGCTAGTTCCTCCATTGTTTGACTAACCTGAAATGGCTGAATCTGAAGGGTTCCTCCTCTGATCATTGTTTTTCAGCCACTGGTGGCCAGAAATCCATATTCTAGTTAAAAACACGTGAACTATCATGCCTCTCATTTTCACTCGAGGTCACAGTCCTTGAAGTTATCACTCAGGACCGAAAATCCATCTTGATCTATCAAATAAACACCAATCCCTAATCTCTCTAGTGGTCCTCCATGAATTCAGGGAGTTAAATTTTCTCGAATCATATATTAAAATATTTAATCATGTACCCATGTTCCAATGATAAATTACATGAAGAATGGTGGATAGGAAATCATAATAACAAAGTAATAACTCCATCGATGAATGTGATCTTATTCCAATGATAATAAGGTGAAAGAAAAAAGTGGAAAGAATCATGGTGGAATAAAAATAATAAATCAAGATAACAAACATTTGATTCAGATATTATTTCTATAACTAATGGTAATTCCAATAGATATTATTCAGATAAATACATCACTGCTCAATAATAAAAATAAGGGTGATGATCTATGAAATAACAAGCCCTTCCATAGGATTAGAACAATCACCAGGGAAGAATGTGTTAGCTAGCGATGAAGAAGGAAATATTACAACATTTATCATCCATACCACAATTCCCTTAATCATTCATCATAAAACCTCTTCCCCATGTTTTACAATGACAAAAGATCTCTCCTCCTACTATTTAATCACCCATTATTATGTGGATAACCTGAGAGATTCATCATAATGACGTACATATAGTTGATAAGCTAGGTTTAGGTAATTTAAAAAAAAAAATTTTATTTATTTATTTTAGATAATTCACCCACTAACAACTACCTACTATGAAACATCTGATACTGAAAAAATTTATATCCTTCTTATGGTAATCATCATGTGTTATAAAAAACCTTAGTCTTGAATTTTCCATCGATAGTCCTAATCATCAGGAAACCATTTATTCCAAAAATATGTTTGTGTAATTTAATATATTTTAATATTTTAAATATATTAATTTTGGGGTACTTCTACACCTAGAAAATACTGAAAAATCTTAGGAAACATCACAATATATATATATATAGAAATATTCAACGGATAAAACCCATAAAATGAAATTCATTACACTTCTAATGAAATTAAATCTTCATGCATGCATGCCTCAACTACATTTTCCCACTTAAACTTCTGGTCACTTAATTATCTACTGCATAGTACTCAGTCAATATATAGATATGAAGCATTAAATAGCCACTGTAATTTATCATCCTCTTATAATGGAATACATTTGTTTCTCTAAAATTTTCATTTGATTTTAGGATTTAATTCCATCACATCATCTTCTGACCCTTCCAACCTTTATCTTCTAAAATTCAAAACATGTGAATGGATTCATTTTAGGCCTTAACCCATAATTATCTTTTCATGAAATTCTTTGAAAATAATCCATTTTTTTATAATGAAATGAATATAAATAGTTTAATTTTTATGTATTTACTATGTAGAATAAATTCACATATCTTTTGGTAAACCTTATTATTGAATCAAAATAGTTTTGTGATATTTATTACATTGAAGGTACAGTTCATGCATCCCAAAATTTTAATAATTTTTATTATGTGTCCTAGATTATCCTAATATTAAAAATAACATATAAACATAATATTTCTTTTAGGATTCCACAATGTTAAAGGCATACTATATTAATTAGCCCATGATCTTCTTAGGTATTATGACTTATACAATCTGAAACTGCAAAAATGTATTTATTTTCATTTTATACAATAAAATCCAACTAAAAAGAAAAAAGATGGTTTATGTTTCCATTCCCAATATACGTAAAATTACAATGAATACAACCAGTGAATAACAACACTAGAAAATATTCAATACACAAACTATGAGTGAGAATAACACACATGTTAGTGGAAAAATTACATTGAAGTCATAATAACTATTAACCAGGCATTAAAAAATTCTCATTAAATAAAAAAAAATGTTTTAAACAACATGATTCAACAAATAGAATCCTACAATGAGAATTAAAATTCAATAGTTCAAGATAATAATGAAACAAGGTTCAGTAGAAAGTAAGAATAACAAGGTAACAAATCATTGGTAAAACTATGTCAAAAAATCACAAACAATGTCTATATTAAAAAATTATATTCCAATCTAGAATGCATACAATATAGGTAGGATCATTATGGGATTTATACTATGAAAAAAGAAGGTGGTATAAAAAATTATACCAGATAAATATTGGAAAATAAATCTAAATGAAAATTGTAGAAACAATAAAAAAATAATAGAAACAAGAGAAAAATAATAGAATTCCCTCAATATTTAAAAAACCTCAAAAAGAGTGAGACCACCTTTCCAAGGATAGTTTTTAACCTTTATTGTTGAAGGATGGTCATACCATCTACTGAAATCAATAATGTGATTTGCATAAAAGGATATGTATTAAAGATCACTAATGTCATTATTTGTCATCAAAGAACAAGGCAAGTAAGAATACATTATGGGCTACAGTAAATATTGGATCATGGGAGAATTAAACCACAAACCATCTTATATATGTCTTCTCCTATAATGGTCCAAAAATCAAAGCCCATCAGAGATCATACTTCAAGATCCCATCTCTCTCTCTTAGTGGGGATGACAATAACTCTACAAGAACAATCCTCTCATTTTCATGATTCTCCTTTGACCTAGAAGAAAATGATTAAAATACTAGTAGAATATAATTTTATTCCCATAATGAAACAAATTGATATAATGAGTGATTTGGAAATATTCAACCATAAAATCCTGATAAACCCATCTAATCAAAACAAGTATAAATTTATTTTAAAATTCTACAAGTGGGTACCAACATGTAAGGGTATACGTGCGTAAGGGTATGTTATATTAGTTTCACACCCGCATAAGGGTACTGGGATTAGTCTCACTACATATAAGGATACTACATGTAATAGTAAGGAAATCCATATCATATGGTTCCTTCTATGCTAAATATGGTTTCCATTATTGGAATAAGGGTAAGCATATACTTACGTATGGGTTAACAGGAAACCATATAAGCCAAAAACATGTGTATGAGTAACCATGTAAGGTTAGACTGGACCTAGTATAAGGGTAAAAAAAGGATAAATAAGGGTATGGAGAAATCCATATAAGGGTATCACCCCACGCATAAAGGTACTTCAAAAAGTAGTGTAAGGGTAAAGCACAATGCATATGGGTTTCATGAACCATGCATAATGGTTGATCCTGAGTAATGTAAGGGTAAAAAACTCAATACCAAGGTTATGTAAGGGTACACAACCACTTACATAAGGTAAGAAATAATGAATCAAATGCCACATCATAGAATACCTGAGGATATAAAAATTTGAAGCAGAAAATCAAACATCCATGTTAGGGTAAACCCAAGGATTCATAATGAACAAGAGAGTTCATCTAAGGGTAAGACTGAACTACCAAAACCCATAAATCGGTACCTAATAACTTATTCAAGGTTAATAGGAACTCAATAGGGTTAAGCAAGGGAAAATGGAACCTCACATTAGGTTAAATAAAATGATGTAGATCCCGCATAGGGGTAAAATGAAGCTATATAAGAGACAATACAATACCAAGAAGATTATGAAATAATGGTAACAATCATAATAACATTAAAAAATAAAATAAAATATCATAATATCTTATTAATGGTTTTTTAATTTGAATTTAGTTAAGACAAATTGAATACCATGTTCACAAATTCTTAAATTGAAAATTAAATTTTTAAGGGATTTTAATATTAAGCCTCATCCTAAACTTCCCCTTGTAAATTAAATCTATAAACTAGATTAGGATTCTTCCCCACATGAACAATCATTAATTTGGGAAAATCATAAAATCAATTATAGTGAAGGAACAAATAGACCCCCATTAATTATCATATTGACATAATCGACCTAAATTGATTGATATTTATAAATGTACCAAAAATAAACATAATTTAAATAATTATAAACAAATGCATGATTAAGTCCATACA
This sequence comes from Viscum album, assembly GCA_963277665.1. Taxonomy (NCBI): domain Eukaryota; kingdom Viridiplantae; phylum Streptophyta; class Magnoliopsida; order Santalales; family Viscaceae; genus Viscum; species Viscum album. The sequence goes on along the minus strand of OY728143.1, from coordinate 1,700,817,467 downwards.
TGTGCCAACCTGAATCACCCTATGAGATGATTCCATCACGGAAGTCAGGACTAGAAATTCACATAACAAAAAGTTTCTGAAGAAACAAACTAGTTCATGTAGACCACCAAAAACATAGATTAGTATTCATCCTTATACAAAACATCATCACAAAACAAAACATAAAGAAATCAAATATATTTAAAATTAGAAAAACATGGGACCCATGCAACTGGTAGTAATAAAAGAAAGAGAGATAGATTTTTTATTTAGATAAAGTACTAAAGGTATATCCACTTTCACACATAATAGGCATAGAAAACACTTAAACTAAGGAGAATAATAACTAAAATATAGCTTTTATTTTAAATGTCGCTTTTATAGAAAATGTGGGAAGCCAAACAACAGTCAACCAATAATATAAGTTGTCAATAAATAATTTAAAATAAGTTTAACCAAATTTGAAAAATTTTATGTCTATAAAATCCTTTAAATTGAAGCATCCTTTGAATCCAGACCATCAGCCATCCATCTTGTCCCTAGACTGAATATACACTTCCATGTCAATATACATTATTTTGAAGTCATGTGTCAAAATTCAATATTTCTTATTAATACAAACATAATATTCCTTTTTTATTATCCACCCAAATCATTCTTTATATAATTATTTTAACCTCCTCCTATGAATAATTGATCATAACTACCAATTTATATTTATTCATTTGAGGGAATAATAATTTCCCATGTTTTTTATTTTTCCTTGGCCTCCTTACCTTCTTTTTACCATAATTTTGTCAACCACAGAGCCTCCCTACTCTTGATTAAGGGATTATAAACTGTTGACTTACTCTTATTCTATAGCATCACCACACCTAGCTTTTTGGTTATCAATCTGATTTTTCAAACACTTCTTACCCTCTTACTCATGAGACATTGATTCATAGTCCAACTTATTCCTTTTGAAAGACCATGTTTTCATAATTATAGGTAACTCTAACAAAATAATTATAACCTTTATAATTTATTACCATAAGTAAAATAAATCTTCCCAAGCCCATTTACCACTTTCCAACAACTTTATGCTTTAGATGCAAAGTAATCTTCCATGCACTACAATTGCACAGTCACCTGAAAACTGACTAGATATCTGATCACAAAAAAATTGTCTCAGAGAGACCTTGACCATAATAGACATTCTTCTAGGATGTTGGGGTTTAAATATTCACTATGGATTTCATTTAAAACCCTTTATATAGAGCTTAAACATAAATATCTATATCTTGAAAGTGTATTCTTAAATTAATACTCTAAATATACCTTCTTGATCTCATCCTCCTTGTTTCATTCACCCAACACCCATTTACAACCAGTGATACCTATCTTGAATTTACAAAGGACAAATTGATAGGTGAAACTCATTCAACTTCTAAATTTAGCACCTTTTTATGTGAAGATCCATCAACTATTTTAACAATCTCCTCATTGTATGAAACCTTGGATACATTTATGCTTGGTTCCGAATGCCTAAATTTACAAAACCCCTTATTTCTCACTGACCCAGAAAAGGCCTTCACTACAAATTTCTCACCAACTAAATCACTTATAAATTATCCATATATATCCATTATTTTAGGTTTAGTATTTTAAGATCATGCCACTTTTTTAGGAACACTATTTATTCTTCCATTCATATCCTACTAATCAGCTACAATACAAAGATATGGTTCTATACCAGTCGACTCCAAGTCCACATATGAACATGGGGTGACCAAAATCTTGATTCCAAGACTTGTAATACTACCCAAGCCTATGACCTTCATCTAGAAGTTATTCAATATCTTGTTCCTATACACATTCATCGAGTAACATAGTTTATTTCAAAAAGATAATAAAATAAACCAATCCATTGAAAACAAAATGTTGTTTGTAATGGTATTATTCCCCAAACTCAATCAAAAGAATATTTTGAGGTGGTCCTAAAACATCATCTTCAATGAAAATTCAAGAGTAAAATTGATGGAAAAAAATATTGCTCTACTATCAGAACATAAATATCAGTTGAATAAATTCCCTAACATTTAAATAATTGAATTATTAGTAATAGGAAGAGGTAGTTTTAGAAAACTAACACATTCCATCATATTTGGGATAAAATGTTTCATGTGGTAATCATAATTCCTCTTGAATAAACAGAAATTATATCCATTGAAGATGTGGGGAACTTTAGACCAAGACAATATCAAATTTTTATCCAATGAAAATAGAATCATGGTGTTATAGTTTTCAAGGATTCCAACAATTGGTCATTATTTTAAGCCCCAAGATTCTAATCCATACTTTTCAAACAAGTCCACTAACATTATTCGCTATCTGAATCATTATACCAATATTCAGTTGAAGTGGGACGAGGAATTTGAAAATACCATTGATGATAATTAGAATTATGGGAAGCCATAAATTGTTTTTGGATAATTATTAAAAATCTTAATATAGATGAAAGAATGAAGTGGATCGGGTTTCGAAAAAGTTGTAAATGAATGAGTTTGATCCCTATCGAGAGTTGATGGGATTCCTTACACCTCCAAAGGGGGATGGACCAAAATAGTGGCCATTTCAACCTAGGAAAGTAATAAATTGTTATATTAAAAGAATGAAATCCATATAGAGGATTATGTAAAAATAAGTCATATAATGAAAACATCCCATTATAGTATTACTAAAATCACATTATTTCTAGGATAGAATCTACTAAATAGGGTCAAAAAATAAATCCAAAATAACTACCCCTAAAATGACTCTAATCCTAAACACTAAACTCTTGACATCTCCATACCTGGATCTAAAATACCTAAAGGAAGTGAAGGAACACACAAAAGCTAATATAATCTCAACGCCTAGGTAAACGAAAGTCATTAGAGACATGAGATCCTTCCAACACACTACACTACTAAACAATAATCTAACACTTTCTAACCACACACCTAACCCTTTCATACCCCAAAACCAGAGACACACATAGGTATCACCTAACAAAGACTTATATAAGGCTCAATCTTGAAGTGAATACATGGAAAACATCACGGAAAAAACTATTATCATTAGATTAAAATGACATCATAAGAACAATAATAACCTAGATAAACTAACAACTGATATATTCTATAAATTAAATTATAGTAAAACAAATTGAATTAATGATCATGTGTTTCAAATTTCAATGATTAAAAAAGACCCCAATTAGGATCTGACAACACATTATTTTATGGTGGCTTCCCCAATATTTTAGAAAATCTGCACGTATTGTCCAATTATATTATTGGTTATTTTGATTCATAGATTTGAAACTATATAAAATATTTTATTTCAATTTTAAAACAAAAAATTGAAGATAAAAATAAAATAAAATGTGGATTTTGCAATTCCAACAATATGGAAAATTCAAATGAATACAACAAGTGAAAAATACACTAGGAAACTAAAAATATAGAAACCATGATTGAATATAACCCTCATAGAAGTAAAAAAATAACATAAAAGTAATAATTAAAACTAACTATGTTTGTGAAAATTACCATAATAACATAATACAATAATTCTGAATAACAAGATTCAACAAAAAGAACCTAGAAATGTGAATAAAAAAATAAAATTGAAACCAAACCTAGAAGAAGGTTTTGTAATAAGAAAGAATAATAGAGAAATGAATCCATGATAATATTGATCCAAACAAAATCTTAAACAATATATATATTAAGAAAATAAATTCAAATCCAAAAATCATACAAAATAGGCTTTTATATTTGAATTAAACTATGAATCAGTGATGTTCATCATTACATGTGAATTAAAATGTAAAAAAGAAAATAGTAAAATAGGATACAAAAATTAGCGTGCTTCAACCAATTGCATGCATGCATGGGGTAGTATAACTATGAGATTTTGACTATGAAAGAAGAAGTCAGTAAAATAAATTAGACCAGAGAATGATGGGAAATGAAAAAAATAACAAAGGAATAAATAAGTTTAAATACCGTTATTCTATCTATTCTCCTGCAATCTAGAAGAAATACAGTAGAAATACCATGAGAGAAGATGTTTGTTGTTATAATGAAATACATATATAGAATGAGTGGCTAAGAAACAATCAACCATAACACCCCGATAAAGGAACAAAACAAAAACATGTATAAATGTATTTTAAAATTATATGACATTGTACCAATGCATAAGGGTTTGTGAGTATAAGGGTACACTACATCAAGGACACACCCACATAAGAGTATTACTCCTTTTCACACTAGACATAACGATACTACACATAATGGTAAGGTAACCAAAGAAATAAGGGACATTATATGTTACGTAAGGGTATCGGTCTTTGTATAAGGGTAACCCTACACTTAATTTATAGACATCCAAAAACCGTGTAAGGTTAAAAAATATGTATTAGTTAGCATGTAAGGGTATAATAAAACTTACTTAAGGGTACCGCTAAGCTATATAAGTGTAACAATACATCCATGTAAGGGCTAAACCCCACGCGTAATGGTACCATGAAAAATGTGTAATGTTAGAACCTCATACTTAATAGTGCCTCAAACCAAGAATATGAGTTCTTATCGAGCTACACAAGGGTGAACATCTCAACACCTATGATATATAAGGGTAAAAAACCACTTACATAATGGTAAAACCTTGAATAAAATTCCACATGAGGGAAACCCCAAGGACATGTAATGGTAAATAAGAAAACCCAACACCCATGTAAGGGTAAGGAGAAGAATATGTAAAGGTCAGGGTACCTCACATAAGGGTAAAAAAATTAAGAAAACCCATGTAAGGGTACCTAGAGATGTATATAATGGTAAATATGGACTCATTAGGGATACATAAGGGTAAAGAGAAATTCATGTAGGGGTAAAGGAGATGAATCATAGCTCAAATTGTAGTAAAACCAAGCCATATAAGGGTCCAAAAAAGACCAAGAAGATGTTGACACAAAAGAAACAAGAATATTTAACCAATCATAAAAACATGAAAAAATCATCATTATAGAACAAGAATACCATATTCATAATTCCAATCACAACATTAGTTTCTCCTAATTCTATTTTCTAGTGTCGTCTCATATTATCTCATCAAGCCAAATATACACCACCATTGTCAATATTATATGTTATGAGGATTCTTCTAAATTTAATTATATCATGTCAGTTCTTATTATAGACTTGTAGAAAACTCACTCCGCATTGTGAAGTAATAAAGGTGTACATAACTCACTTCCTTCACTGTATCTTTGTTTCATAGGAAACAACATCTATGGAATCTTATAACATGGTGTTACCTATTAATTAACATCATATGCCATATATATATAATAGAAATATTTATATGAATTCATTTTTGGATCACTTAAATAGAGTATTTTTCAGTATTTATTAGATCATTACATCTAGAATTAATGAAAATTGAGTTCACTTCATGTATGGAATTATAATTATGACACTTGTGGTGTGGTTCTAGGGTCTAAAATGTTAGCATAATGGAACTATATAACTAAATTATTGTATTTTTTTATTCCAAACATGGTGTGAGGCTCATAAATCAAGAAATACTCTACTAGATGAATCCTTTTTTATTACCTTCTGATATTTCTATAATATATCATCATTTTCTTTAATCATAAATACATAATAATCAAATTTTCTAAATTCAGTCACATTTTCAATCATTGCTGCACTTATCATCAAGAAAATGAGTTGTTATAAAAATGTATCATTATATCAAAATTGATATCATGTGGCTCAAGAAAACTAATGATTTCAGATTTCCCCAAGCTCCATATGTAATTAATCTCCCATACACATGGTATTCCTCTATCCATTGGCCAAAGGCCTTCATTTTTATTGATTTTTGATAATCCACATTTCAATGGATGAGGCTTAACCCTTACAAGGCCTATATGCGTAACTATTACATGGCTCCTAGGCTTTAGAGGAATTCATTACCCATAGGCTTCAAACATTACATAAAAACCAGACTGACTACTTGGAACTGCTCCACCCCAACATCTTTATTATGAAATCAGCTCTCCACCTTTGCATGGCTGTTCAGCTATGATTTCTCCTACATGCACAAGATTTCCCTAATGTAAGGTGTCATAACCTCTCATTATTGCAATCTGATAAGCTTATTCATGGTGAAAGATCCTTGGTCATCCTCCTTCGAGAGTTTGTTCCTTCTAGGTTGTCTAGTTTTCATCTGTAGTTAAGGTGGCCTGAAGGCCTTAAGGTGGCCCAAAGTCTTTGACATGGCCTGAAGGCCTTACTGACCTAAACTCCTGGGTGGCCTGAAGGCCTTAAAGGACCCAGGAACCAAATCGGTGGCCCGAAGGCCCAAACGGGGGGGAAAGTCCTGGTTTCTACAATGCCAAATAGTATCTACTACAGTACTACTACAGTAACCTGGAAATATGCCTTCGCTTGGATTTGATCCTGGGTTGTCTGGATGCACTTAAGGAGTCCTCACCAACCAGGATGAGGATCATGTGATACACATGGTCTTTATCAATTTCATTTACTAAATAGTTAGTTAATCATACATTATAATAATAAAATACTCTAAACATCTACTATTTCAATATATTCCTGAAATCTATGTTCTTATCCTATTACATTGAATTACTGGTACTCCTAAACAACATAACATCACATATTTTCTCAATTATTTACCTCCTAAATTCCAACACCTCTATTCTTATGATGAATTTGAATACAATTTTTATATTCTTGTAATATTCTTAGCATTATAATTTCGTAACATCCACAATGATAGAGCATAATTCTTTCAGCCATTCATAGCCTTCATCATCCACCCTTGGTGTAACATCATGGATGAAGTGCATTGTCATTCCATGATTATTTATAGTGACATGATTTTTGATAGATGTGTCATGTATCTCATAGATAAAAACATCTTCTTATAGGACCTTAACATGATTGTTTTTTATGGATTTAGATTAAACATCCTGTGAACTTAAATCCAGAATACCCTAAGCTATCATCATGATCACCTTATTTAAATATCATTGAAATAATTTGAAAAAAGTTTTTTAAGAAATAAAATATATCATATATACCAAATGAAGTGTTCTCCTATCTACCATTTTAGATTTTTTATCTATTCTATATTCTTATTTATGTCAAATATTTCTTATACCCCATATTGTAAATAAATTTAAAGGTTCACTATGTGTGGAAACTCTCATTTCCCTCTTCTCACTATATCTTCCATTTAATATAATGTCAATATTGAATTTCTTAAGAGAAGTTTAGTATCAATTTCCATAAACAAGGGATCAATAAATCAACCATCTCTAGGTCTTCTTGATTAATGATAAGTGTAAATAACATGATTCATTAACCTAGATATTATAGTTTTCTATAAAATTCTCATTAATTGATACCAAGTCAAAAAAATTCTTTAAAGGGTAATTTTAATATATTTTGATAAAACAAAATTCATATAAAAATATCAATATATAGATTAAAAACATTTTACCCAAAAAACATGTTTTCCACCTTTTAAAAAATATTATTCAATTTTTCATCAAATGATAAAACTCTAACCTTTTGAAATATAAGTTAATTTTAATATGTAAAGCTAATAGGAAATCATCAAAATACCTCCAAAATAAAAACAACTTCATTTATCAATATTTTCAGTGTCCAAAAATTCATCATCACTATCTAGAGAATCATCTTTTAAATAAATCAATATTAAATATTCTTTATTTTCATCATATTATGTCTTAGTTATTTGGATTTAATGAAATTAAACCATTCTCTACAACTTATCAATTCTTAAAAACTTCATGATTCATCTACTTTTTAGGGAACCCCAAAATTAAATCACCTTCAATTCAACTTTTTCATATAAAAACATCATATTTTGTTAAGTAATAAGGTGGGGATTCCGTTGTCTTTATTTAAAGTAATAGTACTGAGAGGCATATCTCAACCTAGAAACTCCATTCACTTCATTCCCTTTTTTCATCATTATATCACCCTTAGTTTCTTATTGACCAACATCCTTAAATCAATGGACTTTTTTTCAATTTATTTTTCTTCTTTATATGGTGTTCAATATTTAATTCTATTAGAATCGAACAACCATAATTCATTTACCCTTCTTTAATATTCCTTTCATCCACTAACTATTTGAGACAAAAAATTATGCATAATTTAATAATATGTTCAAATTTATCCTAACATTGGGTCTTTTTCATCATAGAAACATTTTTAAATTCTGAAGTTCACATATTTTTGTTCACCAACATCTCATTCCATGGTAATACTATCATACATTTTTTAGGATTGAAACGTTCCTACTTTTACAAATTCCACATTTCTTCTTATCTATCTAAAATTCACCCATAAATGGAAACTTCTGATAGTAATTAACATGATGATTAGATATTTATTCCACTATTATAATCTTATTATGTCTCTCTCATACTGATTCACTTTGTTTCATTGATTTAATTCCTTTAACTTGAATATTTGTGGTTTTCTTTCATATTTCCAAAAAGTGTTCTTTCCTTTAATTATTGAAGAATCATTTTTTAAGGATAAAATATTTTAATTTATTCTTGGGTGAAATATTATTTTTAACATCCCTCTCATTAAAATCTATGGAAGATTTTTCATCTATTTTCCATTCACTTTTCATTATAACTAAAATTTTCATAACATCAATTTTATTTCATTTAAATCATTCCTTCAACATTTTATAGATATTGAATTTTTTTTCCAAAAATCATTGTCCTCATGCCCAAAAATTAAACAGCAATAGAAATAGAAAAAATACTATTATTATTCCATTGAATGAGACTTTGGTTGGTGGGGGTATCATCAATTTTCAAAATACAAACATTCTCCTTTAGAGAACATTGATGGGATATTTTCCTTTCTTTATTTCATCAACTTTCATAGAAGTGGTGGTTTCTTCTATACACTTAACTATAAATATTTCTATGGTACCTAAATTACAATATTCCCTATTCCGAGAATTTTTATTAGTAAAATCAACTTTACCATAAGTAGTTTTTACATTCTTTTTTTTAATCAAAATACTTGGCCTCTAGTTTCATTAATATTCTTCTATAACTCCTTTGAATTTCTAGATTAGTAATGTTCCTCTATGTAATTTCAACATTATGTGAATATTTAATTATTTAACTTCCAAATTTCCTCATTTTATCTCTAACTAAATACATTTTATACTTGAAGATCTTTTTTTAGCTCTAAATAATTTCATGTTACCTTCCCAGAAATCATTTGACTTTTTAATTGTTCCAGCATATATATTTCTATAATCTAACAAATATTTTACATGATCTTTTATTCTCCCATATTTGACCTCCAACTTAGAGTTATTAAGCTTAATAATATCCTCTTATAAATGTAATTTTTCTTCACAAAAATTAATAAATAAAATAGTTTTAAAATCACTTTATTGTAAATCATCATCCATGAGAAGAAACATTTCATTGAAAGTGAAACTCATTTATTATTTGACTAAATTTTTTTCTATAGGTATAATTTATATTGTAACATCTCTTTAACTTCTATCAGGTATTTATAATATATCATTTTCTTTCAGTCTTTGTTCATGATTGTTTTGGGACATTTCTAGATAGAGATAATTTTATAAACATAATAATATAATGTTTGGTTATTAATGTTTGTTGTAATTAATGGATTCTTAGTATTAATGTGAGAAGGGACTAGGAGAATGTCTTTAATGGTCTAGGGTGGCCTGGGGGATTTTTTTTAAATGTTTTTATGGAATATTACTACTAGTAATTTTCACATTGTTAATATTTTACATGATGTGAATCCTTTTCCTATCTAATTTCATAAAAAGGAAAAAACCATGAAAAGTTTATACATAGTGACAGTGGTTCAAGTCTTGAAAATATCTCTTTGTTTTTTTACTTATTCGATGGGTTTTTATGTATGTGAAGAATGTGGATTTCATGTTATAAATTGTTGATTCATATAATGAAAACATATGTCCATGTCTGTTTTTATGAGTAGAATGCATAAAAATATTTTATTTATATGTAAAGTCTCCACTATAGAAACCTAATAGATCTCCCTAAAAATTTTGGGGGTCCCTTATCCTTTTGGATCATCCCATTCCGCAATTTATCTCTATGTAATTTGTGTTTCTTCTCTTTGGGTAAGTGATATTTTTATGTCTCTGTTACTATTCATTATAATAGTGATTTTTCACTACATTCTCATTTTTAATCTTATAGGGATATTGTTTTTTATCCTTTATATATACTTTATGTGATATTACACCAGAGGATATCCTTTTTATTTTTTTGTGGTACATCTTGGGAGTTCTATTAGGTTCATGAGGTTTTAACTTCTCTACCTACCCTTTTACTTTTTGAATAGATTATGATATCTATAGATGTATTCTAGGCACTCCGTTATTGTATTTTTATTCATTTGTTTTTTTATCCCATTACTATCATGTACTACCCAAGTTTTAGGTAGTTGGTTCTATCTATTTCCTGTGTTGGACGAACCCTGATTGATCAGGTTTTGGTCAACTATTTTTTAAATAAAATCCGATGATTGATTGATTTATTTTTGTGCATGGAAAAGGGTTTTTGAAAAAATATGGTTTTCCTATCATTCTAGAAGAAGGGAAAGTTATTTTCTTAGAATTAGGAAAAAGATTTGTGAAATGGTTTTCAAAGAATGGTTTTAATTAAATGTTTTGTAAAATATAGCATCTAGGAAGCCTTAGGTACATAGGTAGAAGATGTACCAATTATCCTCATCCATAGTTACTATCAGTGGGTTCACTTATTAGGGGTTCCTTTTCTCTATAGGACTATTGTTCAAGAGACTTATTAGACTTGTAGGGGGATTCACTTACAGGGTTGTTCCTATACTATCTATATATGATGAATATATTTAGGGACTTTTTGTGTATAGTTTTCCATAAAAGAGAAGTAGAATTATAGCTATTCTACTCTATATTGATCCTTAGCATGATGTTACATGTGATTTTGGGTTGTATTACTTATATTTGATTTCCTGATATGATATATGTGATATGATTTTTTACTATTTTACCTTTAATATTTTGAAATAGTAAAGGGGATTTATTTACCATGATTTTTGTTTAAAATCCATTTAACTTATTATCATTCCTTATATTCTTTAAATTTGACCATGTTAGGACTATAATATAGTGATTTATTATGAAAAACATTGGTATGATTCAACTGATCCTATTTATCTCACACCATGAACACCCCTTTAGTGGTTCATAGACCTCATTATGTCTTCTCATATAAGGAAAGGAAATACTCCATAGTGAAATGAAGAGGTTTATATCTACTAGGTTCGGTATCTCGTGGTGATAAATTAGGATGTTATATGCTTATAACATGGAGTAGGTGTTTCTATTTTTGAGTTTTTCCCTTTATTGTTGGAATCATTCCTTTTATTTTTTAACTACCATTGGTTTTTATTAATTCATCCATTTTATTTTTTCAATGATATGTTTTTTCTCTTCAAATATTTTTTTTATTGTCTGTGTACATGTCATTTTCTCTTGTTCAGGAGGCTAAAATCATTCTTTTTGTTTTTTGTTGATGCCCAAGTCATATTCCCTAGCCCATGAGGATCAGGAATTCCCTTAAGGATTGTGAAAGTTTGTATAGAGCACCGATTTAGTAGGGTATCCTATCCATTTCAGTAATGTTTTGTATCGGAGCATTTTTGTGCACATTTTGGGAAGTTGATAGACTGGAGATAGGATTTTTGGTATTTGGGAGTTAGGTAGCAATGAGTTCATAAAAAAATATTTTCATGATAAGACTCATGTTACCATGGGATAATGGGATGTATGTATCCATTTCTGTGTTCTTGATCTTAATTTCAATAATTTCTTTTGGTTTTCTAGTTTGAACTGAGATATTACAATCCTTTGATCACTTTTTCTATTTGTGATGTGTATTTTTATGCCTATAAGTTGTCTTCCATAGGTTTCATATGAGGTTGTAGTGGATACCACTCAAGATAATGTGACTTGGGATTAGAATATTATAATTATTATCATTTTAGTAGTTCACATCATGGACTAAAAATGTACCAAAATTATATAATGTATATGTTGAGGTACAACTATGACTAATTGGAACAACTGATCAATAACGGGAGTTATTAAATTAGAATCCACCCTTCTTTAAGCATAATAATCAACCTCAAGATGAAGGGGAATAGCTGTAGAAGAATAATTTAACCATAAACTTCCAGGATATGCTTTATAATTTAAAGGAAAGGTGCACGACATTTATAATCGACAATCCCAGTATGTGATAGTGTGATTCAATGGTACAAAAGAATAGACACATCTTCTTAGACCAGAAGGTATTAAAGACTATCTTCTTCTTGAAGTTATTTCTAGATTATATTATGAGTATGAATCCTCTATAGATCCTTTTCTTACTGTAGGAAGAGTGTTTAGTGTTGGCATAAACTAATATATTTATGGATCTATTGAACTTCTCTCTATATGTAATAAATGTTGATCAGATGAAGGGTAAGATTTATAGATAGGGTTTGTGATTGGATATCATATCATGGGTATTTGTACATAAGTTTTCTACCTAAGAAGAGATAGTAGATAGTGAAATGATGGCATAGATAGATATAGAAGGAATGGTTGGTTATTCGAGCCCTTATCTTCTACCTAGTGGTAGCTTCAGTGGTGTATATGGGTAGAAGATAAAGTGGAATGATCATCACATAAGTGGTGGGGGTGGTTCCCAACAACATTCACCCAATGCAGCATTAGTTACAACCTATATTATTCCCCTAACTTACTATAAGTGTAGAAATTTTAGGAACAACTATCTTTCTTCTTTCACACCTAATAAGGTGTGTAATAGTTGTAGATTATTTGTCCATCTATATTGTTTCTATTAGGATATTCCTATGCATAATTAGGGTAAAATATCATTGGATCCAAAGGCTACTATGGTGTATTTAGATGCATCAAATTTTATAGGGCTCCATCCATAGGCCCCAACAGTGAATCACCATAATTTAGTGGATGAGTTTTCGACGGAGGTAGATGTGGGTCACGTGATAGTTAGATGTTACCTATTTATTACATCTTTTGTAGAGACTTATTTAATTGATATAGGTTTCTACCACTTGTTTATATCTTCCCATTTTGTGGATATTCTTAAAAATACAACAAATCTCATTTCCTTTATTATGAATTTATAAGCACCTCTAGAAAAAAGGAAAGAGAAGGGGTTTCAATTTCCTTGTTTGTTTTCAATAGTTGATGTGGAGTTAATCAGTGATTTCATTATTCTTGATATGGGTCTTTTAAACATCATTAACATGATGGATTGGATTTTTACTCACTATATTGATGTTACTTTTTATCATCACTGTGTCTTGTTCCTTGTGGTCAATGGTAGATCTCTAGAATTTCAAAGAGATTGGTATCTGAGCTCTGGTGGTGTAGGAAATTCCCCCCGAGATCTTAGGATATTTTTATCTGATGTAGTAGTTTAATCCAATGATGTTTCTTTTGTATTTGATCTTCCAATTTTTTCTAAAACATTCTTATTTTTTCTAGATGATTTCTCTAATCTTACCCTAAAGATGGAGGTAGATTTTATTATTGATTTGTTATGAGGTATACAACTTGTTTTTATTCCCTCCTATCGTAAGGAATTAGCAGAGCCAAAACAACTCAAGATTTATTTGGATTATCCGATGGAAAAATGTTTTTTTCTACCAATTTTTTCACTTGGGAATCCCATATTATCTTTTTTAAGAAGTAATATAGTTTACTCTAATTGGCCATGGACTATCATAACTTGAATCGGGTTATGTTTAAGAATAAGTGTCATTTTACCTGAGTGGAAGATTTTTTTTGACTAGTTAAAGGGGTAAAGTGATTTTTGAAGATCATTCTTTGGAAGAGTTATCATCAACTTAAATTTAAGGAGATTGATATACTGAATATGGATTTCAAGAGAAGATATGAACAATATTCATATCATGTAATACCTTTTGGTGTAACTAATTCTCTTGTAGTTTTCATTGATTTGATAAATTGGATACTCCATGAGTATCTAAAAACTTTTTTGGTAGTGTTTATAGATGATATTTTGTAATATTTGATATTTTACCAATAGTAAGAGTATATTTTTGGTATGGTTCTGGAAATTAGGAGGAGTCTCTATTTATATAGAATTCTTTCTAAATGATATTTCTAGATCTATTAAGTAAATTATTTGGGGCATGTTATTTATGAGAATGGATTATCAGTTTATACTAATAAGGTGATGGATGTATTTTCATGATATGATCCATGAAATGTGCTTTATGTCCAGATCTTCCTTGGTCTTACTATATAATATCGATGGGTTCTCAAGGATTTATCGAATTTGGTGTCAAGTTTGGCTGATCTTACCATGAAATGGGTGAAATTAATATAGAATGAAAAGTTTCAATATTATATCAATGAACTAAAATGAATTATGAAATCAACACCTATTTGATTGTGCCTGATATTAGTAAGGGTTATGGGGTTTTCTATGATGATTTTGGTGCTTTTTTGGGTTGCATGTTATTGCATGATGGTTATGTGCTGCCTTATGGCTCTTGAGAGATTCGACCATATAAGAATAATTACCCCGCTCATGATATATATTTTTATGTAGTTATGAATGCACTAAAGTGTTTTAAAAACCATATTTTTGGGGAAAATTTCATAGTTTTTTTATCATAAGAGTCTGAACTATAGGTTTTCTCATAAATACTTGAATCACTTATAGAGACAGTGGGTGGAATACATTTATACATTTTAGTTCGACTCGCCTATACCCTAGGGAAGTGGAATGTAATTATAATCTATATCAGTAAGAAATTATCACCATAGGATGTTCTCAAATTGAAGCAGGAGTGGAAACTTATGGGGCTGTTCGCTCTGTTGCACCTAGATTCTTAATAGGACATTTCATTTTTGGTTATCAATAGTGTTAAATTATCATCATATTTAATTTATTCTATTTTGTAGTATCAATAGTAAGATAACTAATTCCATATAATTTGAGAACCCTTATAGGGTAGGGATACAATTTCAGGTTTATCTCTCTCTTCATACGTTGTTCATCATTTTAGTGATCGGTTTGTAATCCGAACATCTGTGAGGATCTCAGTTTTTTTATGTTATAGTTTTTCATGGGAAATTTAGTTGGGAACTACAATGATGTATTATGAAAAAATTCATCAATTCTAGTGGTTGAGTATATATTGTGACCTTTCATATTATGTGTCCCCCTATTATGATGACCAATAGGTAAAGACAATGAATTTGAAACTTTGTCATTTTATCTATCCTATTCTGATTCCGGTTTGGAAATAGAAAAATGTTTCCATGGATTTTTTTTGATTACCATAGACCCCTTGATGGAGGAATTCAATCTGGGTGGTGATTTATTTTTTGAAAAAGTCACCTCACTTTATATCATCTAGGAAAACCACTAAAGTTGAAAACCTGGGTATGTTGTATGTTCAGGAGGTTGGGAGGTTACATGGGGTCCCTTTACCATTTATTTGGATATGGATCCTAGGTTTACCTAATAGTTTTGGAAGAGTCTCTTGGAGGTGATGTGAATATAGTTTAGGTTGAATACATATTACAACACATAAGTACATGGTCAGATAGAGCGTGATATCTAGATCCTAGATGAAAGTACTTAATCTCAAGTCTTAGACTATGTTGGATCATGGGATAACCATATATGACTGGTTGAGTTTTCTTATATCAACAATTATTAGTCATTGATCAAAATTTCTCCCTTCGAGGATTGGTATAGTCACCTATAAAGGTCGCATATTTTTTGGGTAGAGGTTGGAAAGGCCTCTTTGGTAGGACTTATTATTGGTTAGAAGATGAGGTTGAGTATTCAGGATATATGGAAATGTCTGTATGCATCTTAGAGTTAGCTAAAATCATATATAGATCATCAGCATCATCCTTCTGAATTTTCCATTGGTGAACAGTTTTTCTTAAATGTTTCTCATTGGGTTGGTCGTCATAGTCTAGGAAAATAGGGAATATTAGATCAAAGATATTTTGATCCATTTAAGTCCACTGAGTGGCTTGGGAAGGTTTCTTATTGGTTTGTGTTTCCATTTCAATTGATGGTTACTCATTATGTTTTCTGCATATCTCATCTCAGGAAGTAAAATCTTGATCGCTCTCATGTTCTGAGTTGTGATGAAATAGATTTGGATAAAAAATTGTCTATTATAGATAAAATAGTTGAGATCATTGACTTTAAGGTGAAATTATTGTGTGGTAAGTCAATTCTATTGGACAAGTTATTATGGAGCCATAGAAATATTCTCATGGGATAAGGGAGAAAGGGTCATCGATGAGGGAGTAGTGTCCCCACCTCTTTCCAGACACCAAACATCAAAATGGCTTCTCGAGGATAGAAATTCTTCTTGTGGGGAGTTTGTAACATAATGTTACCTTATATAAAGTGTTTATAATATCTCTTTCGGTTTCCCTCTTTATTTGGGTGTGTTTTAGGACTTCCAAGGATGATGAGTGTTTTCTAGTGAAAGGTCATATTGTTTAGGGATGTATGTTTTTCAAAGCCTTCCCAAATGGCCCGAAGGCCTTCATTTTTATTTATTTTTGATAACCCACCTTTCAAGGGATAAGGGGGAACCCTTAAAATTCCCATAGGCTCAAATATTACAAGGCACGAAGGCTTAGGAGATTACATGACCCGAAAGGTCTTAGGGAATTCAACCAGACTATCTACAAGGAATTGCACCTCCCCAGCATCTACGTCATGATAATAGCTCTCCACCTTTACAGGGCCTTATGGTTAGACTTCCTGTGCAAGCACAGACTGGTCCTGATGGCATATCCATACCCTCTCATTCTGAAAAATCCATTTGGCTCTGCTTTGGTATGTGAACCTCCTTTGAATCCTCTTCTGAGGCTGCTCTATTTTTGTAGTGTGTCCGGGGCAACTGCATGTGGCCTAAAAACCTTGAGGTGGCCCAAGGTCCTTAAAGGTTTCCCTAAAGCCCTACTGACCTGATGACCTAGGTGGCCCGAAAGCCTTAAGGACTCTAATCCCAAACTGGTGGCCCAAGGTGAATAGTTCCAGCTGCTATAGTACCGAACAAAACCTGCTACACTAACTGCTACAATACCGCACAGTGTATAGTTCTGCTACGGTCTATGTACAGTGTACAGTTCTACTATAGTACCGTACAATGTACAATATCTTCTATAGTGCCTACTATAGTACTTCTATAGTACTGCTACAGTACCTGGAAATATGCCTCTACCTGGTTTTGAACCTGGGTCTTATTGATGCACTTAAGGATACCTCACCAACTGTGTTGAGGCTCATGTGCATGTATGTTTTTTAGCTTTAATGGAGTCTACATATAAATGTGAGAATCCATAATAGGGTGTCCTTTTGGGGTAAGTTTAACCCATGGGACTTTTTAAATGTTTCTATAGATTCTTTATCCTTATCATATTTACATTGTGAATTGGTTACATAATGTGAAACATTTTCTTAGGTTCACATCATGAATAGATTGATTAGTGTTTTTCAACAGAGTTCTGATGTCTTTGTAGAGTACCTTAAAAATGTGGTTTTCATGTTGAAAATCATTGATTCACATCATGGAAACATATAAAACTATAGGTTATTATAAGTATTTTTCATGAAAATATTTAATTTTGATGTGAAGTATCCTCTCTCAAAACCTATGAGCTATCCTAGAAAGTTTTGGGGATCTATTAACATTTCAGATCATCTCGATTAGTGATTGATCATTATGGAAGTTTTTTTCACCTCTTTGAGTACGTTTTATTTCGATCTCCTCATAACCATTTAGCATAGTATCTTCATTGAACTACATTATCAAATCTGTTCATATTATGGTGATGTTTTTAGTACCCCCGGTTTCGGGTACCAAACCCCTTTCCTCATGTTTTTTAAATGGTGTGTCTTTGATTATTTTTCCATAAAATAGAGATTTTCCTTAAAATATAGAGTTTCCATGAAATATGTAGTTTCCATAAAATAGAGGGTTTCCATAAAGTTGGATGTTTCCATAATGTTGGTTGTTTCCATAAAGTGGGTTGTTTCCCTAAAGTGGGGTGTTTTTATAAAGTGGGATGTTTCCATAAAAAATATGTTTCCATAAAAAGGGTAAAGGTGAAGGATGTGAGAGTTTGGTAGATTTATGAGGATTTTTGGGACCAAAGGGAAGGTCGAAAATCCATACACGTTTGGCCCAAACCGTGTGGTCAAACCTTGCGCAGAGGTCAAATCTAGATACTATTTTCTAGGAGATTACATGTTTATGTTCTATATATGTTCTTTTGGCTTAAAAACGCCCCTATTTTGATATTACACTCCCTATAAGGCTTTATAACCCTCCCCACATGAGTTGGAGCCAACCTAGAGCCTTCCCTTGGTGATTTCAAGCCCAATTCTTGGGGTAAGTGTTGATCCTCTTGGTTCTTTTCTGTTTTATGAAAACTCCTCCTTCTCTCCTTATTGTTATCTTAGATATAAACCTCATGTGGGTAGATATAAGTTTTTTAACATCATGTAAGGATAAATATTCTATTTTTCATGAAATAAGATGATGTCTACGCCACTTTCTTGGAATCTTGATCTGATTCTTGAGGCATGTCACCATTCTTTCTTGATTTGTCACTTTTTCTTAGATCTTCTTAGATCTACTTCTCCAATCTACATTCCTTCTAATATATGAGTGTATAGTGGGTATATCTACTTTTTGGGATTCCAAATAATTCAATGTTGAGTTGTGATATTTCTAGGATAAGATAACTAAGGTCATTCTGGGAGAATCGAACTGCCTTCTTGTGCATTCTTCGTATGTTGTCATGTTTCATCAAATCCTTCAAGGTAGGTGGAATCACTCTCAAATCATCTTGTTATAATTTCTTGATGTAGTTTAAAATTGTTTTATTTTAATGGGATTTATTGTGAAAATCATAGAATAAATCTTCTTCGGTGATGATTTATGGTTTTAGTAAAATTGAAAAATCTTGGTGAATTGTTGTGCAATGTGATTTCTCTTCATGAATGTAAGATGATGATATTAAATTATTGATTTTATGAAATTTCTAAATGGTTTGATAAAAATTAGGGTATAAATAAAAAGGGTGTTTTTATTGAAAAGTTGTTTCGGCATGATTCTTGGTCATATTGGTGTACGAGTTTATATTGCATTTATGTGGCTTAGTTGAAATATGACCTTGTGCTCAGTGCCAAAGGTTAAATGGAACACATGATATAAATTTCATATTTCATATATAGGTATTGGTTGAAATATTACCGTGTGCTCGGTTCCAAAGGGTTAATGGCACATGGGAAACAATTACCTTGTGACGACTTGGTAGATCAACGAGAAACCTCTCATGAGTATGGAACTTTCATAACGTAGAATGTATGGTTGGTTTCATGGGTTTGTGGAATGGTTGTATATGCCAAGAAAAGGATACTATGAAATTATTTTAATGCTTGTTTAGTTATTTTTATGGGAAAATATCTTTCAGGGAAAATTGGATTCAATTTCACTCGTATGCTTTTAGTAATGAATGGTTTTAGAAACTATTTTATATTTTATTATAACCTATTTTATATAATTATTGCTAACTATTCTATCCAATTGGAGAGAGTAGTGAAGTCATTGGGGAAAACCTATTGAGTTTTATAATCACCCCTTCTTTGGAACTTTGGTGCTTTTGCAGATGTTATCTTCTGGGACAAGGGAAAAGGTAATGTTTCACACATGTTTAGCACTACCTCGTGAGGTTTGGGATGTTCAGAGATTGTGGATCTTGGAGCTTGTGGAGCATGGAGTCTTATGGAATTTTGAGTTTCTTGTGTATTTCATCCACTGTTCACTTTGATTCTTGGTTATTCTTCTGTTGTTTCTTACTTTGATGTGGTTTTGAGATACATGAAGTTGTTTAATTGTCTTTCATTCGTTCATGAATCATATAGTGAATGTTTGGTTATGGTATGTTTGTTTATTGGTTTATTTATTAAAGGATAAATCATCCCCCACTTGTATTTGAAACCCTTTGGCATTTATTTCCAGCATTTGGTTTCTTGGGTATGTCGCTTAAGGCCTAGTAATGACTCATTTTACTCTCAATCCAATGAGAATTGGCGGGTCATTACAAATGGTATCATATTGTTTGGTCCTTTCCTAACAAGTAGTCATCAATGTTCCTAGTTTTTTGAGATGAAATCCCTACTTGTCTATTCCTTTCATGGGAATCTTAGAAAGGAGTAGGATTTTCAGAACATGAAATTTATAGCATACAAGGATATAGCTAACCCATTTATTCTGAACATCAAGTTAACGGGGAGTTGGGTAAATAAGTGTTTGGAGACACTTCTTGGATTTTGAAATATCATTGTCATTAGTTTAGCCATTGAGATGAGCATAACATGAATTTTATAGGAATGACTTCCCACTAAGAGTGCATACATCATTTCGTGGAATGATTCATGTTGTGAAAAAAAGTGCTAATTTTTGAAAAATTATGGAATTGGTTTTCAAATGAAAGATTTTGAAAAAGTGAATTCTTATCATATTTTCAAAATGGTTTAATATTCAAAATCATTTGAAGTGTTTTCAAGAATGGTTGAACATGGGAAAAATGTTGTTTTGAAAAAACAATGTTGTGATAGTTGATGTGACATAATTTGAAGTGCTAAGCCAACAGTTGCTAGAGAGTGAGATTGGTGGTGTTTGTTGTTACTTTAGAAAATGGAACCTGATAGATGACTTCGAAAAAAACCCCAAGAAGAAGTAGATAATGTGGTTGCATGTAAATAATATGTGAACCAATAGCTGGTTCAGATTATTGTTCAATCTATTCAAGCTGTGGACACAAGGAACCAAAGGAATGATCCATGACATTTGGATCATACCATCCAGTTCATGAATAAGAATTCACCTAAATTTTGGGGTGATTCTGAACTCGAGAAGGCAGAGATGTGGCTTTGTAGGATGAATTGTCTCTTTGACTTCATCAGAACATCAGTAGAGATAAAGGTCTTACTAGATATGCATATGATTGAGGATCTTGCACATCAGTCGTGGGATTTAGCGGTGCATGCTAAATTGTATGAAGGCCTTACGTGGGATGATTTTTAGGAATTGTTCAACAAAAAATTCTATCCTCCCAAGTTCAAGATCTAGAAAATTATGGACTTCTTCAGCCTAAAACAAGAGAGTCTCTCAGTCATAGAGTATGTGGCTACGTTCAAGAACATAGTGCACATTGCACCAGATGTTGCGGAAAGTGCCTCTTTGAAGGCGCGCATCTTCGAATCAGGGCTACGACATGAGATTTTATCAAATATTGCAGTAATTTGTATTACAGATTATACAAAGATGGAGAACAGAGTGATTGTGGTAGAACATGAAATATTGGGATCTATTGAAGGAGGCATGATGATACCTATAGGAAACAGTGGGAACTCAACCACTGGGATCAAGCAAAAAAGGGACACCCATTTCCAAGGTGCAAGTGGAAATCAGAACTAAACGGTTGGATCAGTAATCCTTCCTCCATGACCCCAGAGCAAAGTAGGTTGTTTTCAATGTGTTTCTCTTGACAACATAAAGCGATATTGTATGGCACAACCTAAATCATGTCATAATTGCAACAATATGGGACATCTTCAGCACTATTGTTGTAGTGCTCGAAGGTCAGGTGCTCGAGACACTTCTCATGTGTCACAAGCATCGTATACTTTGACTAGACAAGGACAAAAAAATCATTCTTGTCAGAAGATAAGAGATAGCCATAGTGATTTTAGAAATACCATGACTCCTCAACCAAGGAAACCTCAACAAGGAAACAAGGAGAATGGTGTAGTGAAGAAGTAATTGTATGGATCTTAGCAGATGATTGTCAGTGATCATGCTGGACCATCTACAGTGAGAGGTATGATTATTTTGAATTCTACCTTTGAGAAAGTGTTTTTTTGATACTAGTGCATCAGATTCCTTCATTGTTTCTTATGCTATTGACTTGCTATGTATAAAATTGGAAATGATTCCTTCTGTTTTGAAAATGAAAACTCCTCTCGATGAAAGAGAATGTCAAGGATTTGTTTGTAGAGCATGTTCTATAACAGTTGATAGAGATGAGCTAAAATGGGAATTCTATATATTGGATATGGATGTCTATGATGTAATCCTGGGTATGGATTGGCTGAAAATGTTCACGACTCAAATTGACTGTTATAGGAGAAAAGTTAGTTTCATGACTAAGGATGGCATCGAGCATCTCTTTAGAGGAGATAGGATTGTAAATAGGGGTGAAAATATCTTATTGGAACTAATGGTGGGAATGATCTCTTAGCAGTTGGAAGCGTTAACTTTGGAATCAATGGAAGAGATCGAGGAAAATATTTTTCCAGCTGTTGTGGATCAATTTTCAGATGTGTTTCCCAAGAACTTATCAGGGTTACCAGCTCTAAGGGATGTTTAGTTTACAATTGATCTCCTTCTGAGGACTAGTTCTATTTCACATCCTTCTTATAGGATGGCACCAATAGAGTTATGAAACTTGAAAGTGTAGTTAGAGGATCTAGAAAGCCGGGGTTTCATTTGACCAAGTATGTCTATGTGGGAAGCACTATTTTTTTCGTGAAGAAGGAATATGGAACTCTTCAACTGTGTGTTGATTATCATAAGATTAACCAAGTTACGATAATGAACAGATATCCACTTCCATGCATTGATGATATATTAGAACAATTAATGGGATCTAAGTGGTTCTCTAAGATTGAATTTTGATTAGGATGTCACCAATTGAGAGTTCTGGAAGAGGATATTACAAAGACAGCTTTCAGAAATAGATATGGACACTATGAATATGTACCACCTCCAATGGCTTTAAGGCCTTCATTTTTTATTGATTTTTGATAATCCACCTTTAAAGGGGTGAGGTGGAACCCTTACAAGGCCCGTAGGCATAATCATTACATGGCCCATTGGCCTTAGAGGAATTCATTTCCTGTAGGCTTCAAACATTACATACAACCCAGACTAACTACTTGGAACTGCTCCTCCCCAAAATATTCATCGTGAAATCAGCTCTCCACCTTTGCATGGCTGTTTGGCTAGGATTTCCCGTGCATGCAAAGGCTTTTCCCGATGGCAGGTGCCATACCCTCTCATTATTTCAATCCGTTTAGCTTCGGCTATGGTGAAATCTCCTTGCTCCTCCTCCTTCTGAAGGTTGTTCCTTGTAGGTTTTCTAGTTTGCATCTGCACTTTAAGGTATCCCGAAGGCCTTGAGGTGGCCCGAAGGCCTTACTGACCCGAAGTCCTGGGTGTCCCAAAGGCCTTAAAGGACTTGGGGACCAAATCAATGGCCCAAAGGCCCAAATGGGGGCATATTCCCGGGTGATACAGTGCCAAACAGTGCCTGGTACAGTTCCCGCTACAGTACCCGGAAATTATCCCCCACCTAGATTTGATCCTGGGTCTCTTGGATGAACTTATGGAGTCCTCACCAACTAGGCTGAGGCTCATGTGCCCACTATGAATATGTATTCATGCATTTTGGTCTAATGAATGAACCATAGATCTTCATGGTATTGATGAATTAGATATTTTAACAATATGTGGATTCTTTTTTGTGGTGTTTTTGGACTACATTTTGGTCTATTCAAAGACAATGGATGACTATGAGGTGCACCTAGAAATAGTGTTAAAAATATTGAGATATCATAATTTGTATGCCAGATTATCAAAGTGTGATTTTTGGATATCGGAAGTACGCTTTCTTGACCATGTCATTTCTAAGAAAGGTGTTTCTATTGATCTTGAAAAGATAAAATCTGTTAGTTCTTGGAAACTCCCAAAGAATGTTTTTGAGATATTAAGGTTTCATGGTCTATCTGGTTACTACCGATGCTTTCTACATGATTTATCAGGAGTAACTTAAACAATGACAACTTTTAAAGAGAAATAATTCCCCATTACAATGGATAGAGGAATGTCAGAAGTATTTCTAGGAATTTAAAGTTTGGCCTACATCAGAACCTATCTTGATATTTCTAGAATCAATATAGGGGTATCTAGTGTATTGTGATGCTTTAGGATCAGGGTTTGGTTATATTACCATGAAAAGAGATTATGTGGTTGCCTATTGTTCAAGTAAGTCGAGGGTTCATGAGAAGAATTACCAAAAACAATATTTGGAGTTATCTATAGTAATCCATGCATTGAAAACATGGAGACATTATCTCTTTGGTGAGAAATTTACTATTTTTGTGGATCAAAAAAGCTTCAAACACATTTTCTCATCGTGAGATTTGAATCTGATGTAAAGGAGATGGATGGAGTATCTCCAAATGTTTGAATTTGACTTGATGTACACAAAAGGGAATGGAAATTCAATGGCAGATGCATTGAGTAGAAAGTCATATGCTCAGTTGGTGAAAGATGATTCAGATGAATGGCAGTTGATGTCAGTCTTAGCTGACATGCATGTGGAATGTGAAGACTGAGGTGATGTTGCAATTTTATTTCCAACTATGCTTGTTCATGATTTAGTAAAAATTATCAAAGAGGCACAAACATCTGATGCAAAATGTCTGGTTGTAAGTTCAAAAATCAATGGTAGGGAAACTATTGAGGGATTGAAACTTAATGGGGGTTTAATTTGGTGTTTTAAAGATTGGATGGTTGTACCTATGGTTTATTAGAAAAAAATCCTTCATTATTACTATTCGAGATGGTATGTACATCTAGGTACACATAAGATGTATAAGGCGTTGAAGGTGCAGTTTTGGTGGATCGGCATGAAAAGGAAGGTGGCTGAGTTCATCTCGTAGTGCTTAAATTGTTTTGAAGTTAAAGTAGAGCATTAGAGACCAGCTAGTATGTTAAAATATTTTCCCATCATAGTGAGGAAATAAGATCAGATAGTAATGAATTTTGTTACCGGTCTTCCAAAAACAGTACGTAAACACGACGCTATTTGGGTGATAGTGGATCATCTAACCAAGACGACCCATTTCATCCCTATTCATGAAACCCATACGGAGGAGGATCTTTCAAAAATCCATATCTGAGAAGTGGTAAAGAGGAACGGTGTACCAGTTTCAATTGTCTCAGATAGAGATCTGAGGTTCACATCTTGTTTTTGGACATCCTTAGAGAAATCCCTTGGGACTCAGTTGAATATGAGCATGACGTATCATCCTCAGAAAGATGGAAAATCTGAGAGGATGATACAAATGTTGTAAGACATGTTGCGGGCTTGTGTAATGGATATTGGTGGCTCATGGGAGGAGCATATACCCTTAGTGGGGTTCTCATACAATAAAAGCTATCAAGGCTTGATACACATGGCTCCGTTTGAAGCATTATATGGGTGTCCTTTTCATTCTCCACTATGCTGGGTGGAAATGGGTGAAACTTCACTAGTCGGGCCAATCCTTGTCCAAGAAACAACGGTGAAGATCTAGTTGATTAGAAAGAGGATGGAAATGGCTCAGAGTTTTCAGAAATCTTATGCAGATCACCGTCGAAGACCGTTGTCATTCGCAGTGGGTGATCATGTCTTCTAGAGGATCTCTCCAAGTCTTCGACATCATCGTTTTAGGAAGAAGGGCGAGTTATCTCTTAGATACATTGGCCCTTTTGAGATACTGGAATGGGTTAGAGAGGTGGCATATTGGTTGGCATTAACACCACAGTTTAGCTTAGTGCATAACGTGTTCCATGTATCTCAGTTTAAAAAGTATCACTCAGGTCCTGACCATTTGATCAGATGGGATCACGTTGTCCTAGAACTAGATGCATCAATGGTACATATCCCAGTGCAGATCATGGATAGACAAGAGAAATTCTGGTGTGGGAAAATAATCGACAAGGTGAGGGTTTTATGGTAACATATTCAGATTCATGAAGAGACTTGGGAATGTGAGAAATAAATTAAAGATCAGTGGTTGGAACTCTTTTTTTCCAACGAGGGTTTTCTACTTTCTGAGGATGGAAAGACCAATGGTGGGGAGAATGTAGTACCCCCGGTTTTGGGTACATAACCCATTTCCTCATGGTTTTTTTAAATGGCATGTCTTTGATTGGGTTTTGATAAAATATTGAGTTTCAATAAAATAGAGAGCTTCCAAAAAATAGGGAGTTTCCATAATATAGAGGGTTTCCATAATGTTGGGTGTTTCAATAATGTTGATTGTTTCCATAAAGTGGGTTGTTTCCATAAAGTGGGGTGTTTCGATAAAGTGGGGTGTTTCCATAAAAAATGTGTTTCCATAAAAAGGGAAAATGTGAAAAATGGGAGAGTTTGGGGGCTTTATAAAAAATGTTGGGACTAAAAGGAAGGTCGCACGATCCATACACAGTTGGCCCAAACCATGTGGTCAAACCTTGCGCAGAGGTCAAATCTAGATCCTATTTTCTCGGAGCTTACTAATTTTTTCACCATATATTTTGTTTTGGATTAAAAACTACCCTTTTCAAGATTACTCTCCCTATAAGGCTGGATAATCCTCCCCCCATGAGTTGGAGACAACCTAGAGCCTTCCCTTGGTGATTTCAAGATCGATTCTTGGGTTAAGTGCTGATCTTCTTGGTTCTTCTCTCTTTTATGCAAACTCCCCCTTCTCTCCTTATCATTTTTTAAATCTACAGATCTTGTGGGTAGATATAAGTTTTCTAACGTCATGTAATGATAAATATGGTGTTTTTAATGATATAGGAAGAGATATAAGCTCTTTTCTTGGAATCTAGATCTGATTCTTGAGGTATGTCGCCATTCTTTCTAGACTTTTTATGTTTCTTAGATCTGCTTAAATATAAGTATTCGATCCCCATTAATTCTCACATATGAACCTATAATGTTTAGGTATACATTTTGTGATGCCAAATAATTTAATTTTGATTCGTGATCTTTCTAAGATAAGAGAACTAATGCCGTTCTTGGAGAATCAACCCGCATTCTTGTGCGTTCTTCATCTGTTGTCGAGTTTCATCAAATCCTTTGAGGTAGGTGGCTTCACTCTCTATTCCTCTTGATATAATTGATTTTATTAGTTTCTAATTGGCTTATTTGAATGGTATTTATTTTAAAAAGCATGGAACAAATCATCTTCAATGATGATTTATGGTTGTAGTGAAATTGTAAAATCTTAGTGAATTGTTATGCAATGTGATTTAGCATCTTGAATTTAAAATGATGATTTTAAATTATTGATTTTGTAGAATTGTTAAATGGTTTGATGAAAATCTTGTTTTCAATAAAATGGATGTTTTTATTGAAAAGTTGTTGAGTCATGATTCTTGGGAATATTGGTGTGTGAGTTCATGTTGCATTTCTGGGGCTTGGTTGAAATATGACCTTGTGTTCAGTGTCAAAGGTGAAATGGAAAATGGGATATAAATTTCATATTTCATATACGGGGCTTGGTTTAAATATTTCCTTGTGCTAATTTCCAAATGGTTAATGGCACATGGGAAACAATTACCTTGTGATGACTTGGTAGATCGAAGAGAAATAGCTCATGAGTATGGACCTGTCATAACGTAGCATGCATGGTTGGTTTATGGGTTTGTGGAATGGTTGGGTATACCAATAAAGGGATGTTGTGAAATTATTTTAAATATTCTTTAGTTATTTTTCGGAAAAAATATATTTCTGGGAAAATTGGTCTCAATTGCACTTGTATGCTTTTGGTAATGAATGGTTTTGGAAACTTGTTTATATTTAGGTATAAATAGTTTTTGAAAAAAAAATTTATATCAACTTTTTTATATAATTGTTGCTAATTCTTCTATCCTAGTGGTGTGAGTAGATAATTCATTGGAGAGAAAATACTAAGTTTTATAGTAACCCATACTTTGGAACTTTTGTGCTTTTGCAGATGTTATCTTCTGGGACAAGGGAAAAGGTAATGTTTCAGATGTGTTTAGATCTACCTCAAGATGTTTGGGAAATTCAGAGATTGTGGATCTTGGAGCTTATGGATCATAGAGTATTGAGGTATTTGGAGAGTCTTGTGTTGTTTATCTATTGTGAACTTTGATACTTAGTTATTCTACCGTTATTTCTAACTTTGATGTGGTTTTGAGATACATGAAGTTGTTGAGTTGTCTTTCATTCATTCATGCATAATATATTGATTGTTTGGTTAGGGTTATTTGGTTTATTGGTTTATTTATTAAAGGGTTAATCATCTCACACTTTTATTTGAAACCCTTTGGCATTTATTTCTAGCCTTTGGTGTCTTTGGAATGTCTCTTAATGCATAGTAATGACTTGTAGTACTCTCAAGCCAATGAGAATTGGTGGGTCATTACAATGTTATTCATTATCATTTATAGATCTTTTTTGTGATTTCCTCTAGAAGCAAACATTTTTGTTGGTTATGGTGCATCATATGATTTCCTTGAGGTATGTGTTTTTATATATTCGTTAACAATCATTTTAATTATTTAATTGATTGGGAGATGTAAGGATGGATTCTAGATCCTCCAATGAGGAATTTTCATTCTTTTGTGTTGGTGGATCCTGTTGTGGGTGTGTAAGGCCCGAGTTTGAGTCAAGTGGTTCTATCTATAGCCTATTTTGGATTCACATTGATTGATAAAGTTTTGATTAACTATTTTATATATAATATATCATGTCTGTTTGATTAATTATTATGTATTGAAATGGGTTTTTGATAAAATCTAGTTTCCCATTATTTTGGAAACAAAAGTTGATATTTTCATAGTTTTGTGAAATGGATTTGTGAAATTATTTTAAAATCATGGATTTAATGAAATGGTTTTGAAAATGTAGAAACTGTGAATCCTTGGTTATATAGGTGGAAGATGTAGCAGTAGGCCCTATCACATAATACTTTTAGGCTATTCACTCATGGGGTGTTCACTTAATATCTAGATTTTATGAATATATATAGATAATTGGTGCACATGATTGTCTATGTTTGTGTAAAAGTGTTCTATATAGCCTGGCCTATAGTGATCCTTTGTGTGATGTTACCTATGTTTTTGGTTTTTATTTCTTGGAATTGGTTACCTTCTTTAATATATTTCAAATGTATTAAATTTTTTTCCTTGGATTGTTTTTAAATTTGAAAGGGGATTCATTTACCATGATCTTGATATAAAATATATTCCAATTATTATCAAACATTATTTTATTTAAATTTTATCATGTTTTAATTTTTTTACAAATTATTTTTATAAAACACATGTGTGGGATCCTACTGGTATTGTTTAACTAACATGATATGCACCCCTTCAGTGGTGCATAGTACATGTTATGTATTTTGATATAGGAAAATATAATGTGACACATTTATGTGGTGAGGATTATATCCATTGAGTTAGGCATCTAGAGGTGATATTGGTGGACATTTTCTTCTTATCACACAGAGTACTAGTTTCTCATTTTGAGTTTTTTCCTTTTTGTTGGACTCTTTCCTTAGAGTTTTACTAGTAGAATTTGGGTTGTATCTCTTCTATAGCTTCATTTTTTCTATGAAATATATCTTCTATTTTTATCTTCCATTACTTCTTCCAACTCTGTAGATTTATTCCATGCTTTTTTATTCAGTTTAGGAGAAATATTTCACTCTAGTAGTTTTTGATGCACAGGTTCCAATTTCAAGACTGTGGGAATTGATAATTCCCTTTGGGTGTGTAATGAGTCTGGTTGGGGTACTGGTTTTTTAGGGCATCTGGGTCTGTTTTTCACATATATGTTCTTTCTCAGCCAATACATTTACCATTTCATTATCTTCTATCTCAATCTATGTTTTTCCTTAAGATAGTGTTTTGATTAATGAAAATAAATAACAAATAACATCCAAAGATACATTATTTAAATAGTTCTTACATTTAGTGTTGATTTCATAAATAGATTCAAATAGATCAAAAACAGCACCACTTTAACATACTTCTTATATAGAAGTAATTTTTATGTATTTTTCATTACAACATACACTTTTTCTACCTTCTGGTAATAGTGTAACCTCCTTCCAATGATATTGTGTTCTTAATTTCCACTTCTCTAGAGATTATTTATTCTTCTAGTAATTTAATTATTCAATTAATATAATAATCCTTCCATGAATAGAATTATATTCTATTGAATTCAATTCTAGATGAACTTTCTAGTTTTCCAGAGAAGCATCTCTAAAACATCCTTATCTACTGAGAAAATTATTTCATCAAATTCTAAAAATATCCACTTCATGTATATTAATTAAAGTCATATAAAAATTAACATGTAGACCCAATTAGAGAGAAATTATTCTTTGATACAACTTGAGATTCCATGAAGATCATGCAGTCACTTTATGATGGGGGTTGAATCAGTGGTGTCCAAATTTTACCGATTAATATTGACTAAAACATTTTCTTCTTTAAAGGTCATAAAACCATTGTCATCATTTTTATGGTAAGGATATTAAGTACAAGCCCACATTATTTTTATCATATTTAATTCATATAAAGTAAATTAAAAATCAAATAGGGATTTTTATAAGGTTAGACCTCAATGAGAGAACCTACTTTGTATTATGTTCAATTGTTATCCTAATCTATTAAATTTCCATTAATAATATTATTAATAATTAAAAGTGGTGTTGTAAGTTATTATCCTTGAACCATAGTGAATCACACATAAAAATACCCCTAATAGTTACATTATATGAACTCCTACTGGTTACAATGTAATCAGAATCAAACAATGCACAGATCTTAAAATACCAACCATTCTTCCATTGAACATACATGATTTCCAGCCGTATTTTGCTTCTAGTAAACATAATTACATATCTCCACTTCTTCAACAACTTCAACATCTTGATCTTCTATAGGTTATACATACCATCTGTCTTGAACACAACTTTTAGCCTTCTAAATCTAAATAATTTATCCTTCTTCCTCTAAAATTCAAGTCTCATTCGTTTCAAAAACATGAACCAAATAAATATTCAATAAATGTAGGTTAGAAAATACCTCTCTTAAACTATTCTCACATTCTCAAACTATACATTTAATAATTAATCATTTATTTTTTTCACTCTGAATATGCTAGTTTTTTATATACTCAATAATTTCAGAATAATACTAAGGTTTATGGTATTTCAATCTCTGCAACATTCTCACTATATATATATATTTTTTGAACACCTTAAAAACATCATGAAATTAAAAGTCAATATTTTTAATAACAACTTCTATAAATTTCAGTCTTTAGGAATTCTCAATGATTAATATTATATCAGAAGGAATTATATGATATAATTCACGAATTGAGATACTTGTATTTACAAGACACTACCATAATAATAAGAATTTTATGATGCATTAACCATCATGATTTTTACTGAATTTAATTCTATAGTAAAATTATTTCTTACAAATTATATTAAAATAAAAAATATTTCTACATTTTAAACATACTATACCAATAAATATACATGTATACTCACCTCAACTTCATTTTCTACTTAAAATTTTGGTCAACTTACTTTACCACTATGCGGTGCTAAAAAATCTAGAGATCTAAAACATCAAACAACCTCTTGAATCAATCATTTTATTCTGATGTTATACAATTTCTTCACATAGATTTACATTTTTTCATTGGATTAAATTTTATCAACACATATTTCATCCCTTAAAACCATCATCTTCTAAAATTGTAAAAATTTCTTTTTCTTTGTTTTTTTCTCAAACTCGTACACAGGTCGATATAAAACTATATACATAGAAGATTTTTTCCCCATGAAAATGATTAGAAGTATATTATATTTAATCATTTACTACTTTTCATCCACTCACATGGCTTCCAATAAACCTCATTCATAAATCAAAATACTACATTTATATTTAAAATATTGATGTAACAGTGCATGAATATCCATATTTTAAGATGTTCAGAAAGTGTGTCAAATTGTCCACATCTTCCTAAGAACATATTAAATTTCAATTTCAACCCTATTTTCTCCCCACTATATTTTATAATTAATTCTTATTTTATCTCAGTTAGGAGACTCTACACTACATTTTATATTGCAATATATATCAGTGATTATTCAATGCATAATTATGTCACCACTACTAGAAAATCTATCTATACAAATGGTCATATACCCACGGTTTGGAAAAATTGTGGGTATAGGCTCTTTATCCAAGGATATAGCAATAATTTTTAAGAAACCATTGGTATATAGTTGTCTATAAAAACGGTTTTTAATAACCATTGGTATACGTGTCTCTATATTTCCAGTCTGCTTGGGATCCTCCTCCACCTACTCCTCATTCGAACCCTAAGCCCCACCCATTTGTTCGTGATTTTCCTTCCCCTTGGTTGATTTTGGACTCCTCCCTCACCATCTAAATTATATTGGGAATCCCCATCCTCTCCTCAGTTGATTTAGGCTCCCCCTACCCTCCTCTAGAAAGGTTGGCATCCTCAAAGACATTACACCCATCCGATACCTTTTTGTTGAAATGTTTTTTACTCAGATCTTTATGATGTAAGAGTTTTTTCCATATCCTCCTTCTTAATATTATGTTTTGGTGGTATTATTGTTGATTGGTCTTGACACCTTTACATTTGAATAATTAACCAATCATGGTATTGTAAATGATGATATTTAAAATATGGTGCACTGTGGTTTTATTATTATGTTTTTACTTACTTTACTTGGTGTGATGTGTTTCTCTTATGCCCATATTAAATAATGATGTATTACTTCTAGTAAACTTATGATTATTGATATATTATTGTAATGTTGTAGCTGTAAATATGGAGGTAGTTATGATTTAATGGTGAAAAATAATTGAATATGATGTGAAAACATACTTTTATGGGTTATAATGGTTCTCAATAGTTACATGTATTTATGTGATATGATGGATCATATTATGCATGACCATTTGAGGTGTGGGAGTGGAATATAGTGTACCTAATGATAATAACTTGATGGTGAATAAGTGGCGGATGTGCATAGATGAGGGAAGGAACAATGATGATTTAAACTTTTTTTAAATTACCCTAACAACTTTTTGATGAAATGTGGATATGCAGTTGTCATTTTTGGTGATGTGGTTTTAGATTTGTGATAATGTTGTATGGTCGGTGGGGTTTCATTCTTGATTTTCAGATCAAATAGGAAGGTTTTTTCGTACTATTTCACTATAACATGGAGGTGTAATGACCCAAACAATGTGTAAGAGTGGTCAAAAAAATATCTAGGTCTATAGATAAGATTTGTTTTGTGTTAGTTAAGTATTTTTTGGTTTTTTTGGTAGTGGGTTGTGATTTTAGTTGAGTATGTTTCAATAGTGTAAGAAAATTCATTGATTTTAAATCTTATTCCTGTATTTATTCTATCTCCTTGATTTTTTACCCTCAATTACACTTCATTTATTCTAATTTCTACTAGTTTTTGTGTTTTATTATATTTTCTTTATATATTTTTTCTCATGTATATTCTTGAAAATTTATTACACACAGGTGTCAATTTTGTTTGGATGGATGATAATACTGATTACTCTCAATGTTCTCATCCCATAAAAATTTTATAATTTTTTATAGGATAGATCATTTTCTTTTGAGTTGTTGTTTGAGTATATTGGATAGATTTAGTATCTAGGTTGGAGTTTAAGATTTCTCCTTCATATTTTTCATTCTAGATTTCATATATTTGACATGATACTATAATTTTTGTTAATTTAAATTATTAATTAAATTGGAATCCTTTGGTTTTGATTGGTTAATCTATCCTAACATGAGATGTAGACCACAAATACTATCTAGGACCAAAATATTTAAAGGCCTATTAATTTGAATGATATTATGTGGATATTTATATTTTTATTAAGATATTGGGTTAATTGCTTCCATGTTGTTTGGTGTTTATTAGTGGATTTTCTTCTAGTATAGTGTCTAAATAGGTTATTTTCTATTATATTACATTTCTTATAACCTCATTTCTAGTCTCCAACACATAAAAAATTATAAGTATGCATTGGTGGGCACACCAAACTTCACTAGTGACTAATAATGGGTTCAAGTAGTGTTTAGTTATGATAGTAGCAAAAATGAGAGTACAAAATAAATTGATTGGAGTCTCAATTAGAATGTTACAGAATTTAATGAATTTCATCCCAATGGTAAATAAGTTATTTAAACTTGAATAGGAGGAGGATCACATTAAATTACATGATAAAAATAATGATGAAAACCTAGTTATATCATAATTCAACCAAGAATTTCAATAATGGAAATGAAGAAGAATTAGAATGATATATTATACAATGTAATACTTATATAATGAATGTATAAAATAATTACATGTTTATTTCAACTTATTGAGAAGTACTTTAAATTATCCAATATGTTCCTAAAAAATAATATCATCTTAATATAGGTCCTTTAATTATTTTCCTAAAACATGGCATATTTTTATGAATTAAATTCAATAAATACTTTTTATAGTTTACCTAAAATGATTTCCTTCCCTTCTACATTAATGATAAAATACCACAAAAAGGATTATATGGGTTCCAAAATCTTTTTAGCTAACATTACTATACATAAAATCATTTTTGTAACAATATATTTAGATTCAAAATATAATTACATCAATGATACCCAAAGAGATAATCCCATGACTTTACATAGTATATGAACATCATATGTATGAATCATAGCTTGTAAACTTCTAAAAGTTCAAACATAAAAATGTGATTGTAGAAATTCCAAATTTGTAATAATGAAATGATAATAATCCTCAGTGTATACACCACTATAATTATCAATTATATTATTATATTAAAATATATTTATATTGTTTTTTAAGTATAATTTTGAAACTATTAGTCAATTATGATATTTTGGTTCCAGATTTTCCTTTTGGAATGAAATAAAAAATGTCATCAATTCCAAAGTTAAAAATTAATTATAAATATATAATTTTCAATGTGTGTATGTTATTAATCTAGAATACATTTATTACTTATATGTTTGATGCTTGAGTATTATTTATAGTGTTTATCTGACATGGCATAGACATTATAATCAATAGTATACATAGATATCCTCCTTGATTCGTAATTTGTATTCATCACTTATAGCATATTGTATTTCTCTTATTATTTATTTTAATGGATAATAGTATTTTTTGATGACTTTGATATTAAAATTGGTTGTACAAAAATTTTTAATTATGATTTACATTGTTTATTGAAACATAATTTTTTTCCTCATTATAGAATGGATAGAATCTGAATGTATCATAGCAATCGAATTTCAATTGAGTTTCAAAAGAATTTGTTTTTTTTATTTTTCATTTAATAATAATTAAAATTGAGGTTGAATACAGTGTCCATGCTATAATTGTGTTGGAAGACCATGGTTAAGCTGAGAAGAAGTTAGTTACTATATAACAAAAGATGGATTTCAAAAAAACTATTATGTTTAGTATCACCATGGAGAGATGGTTAAATATTCTACTATTCATGAATGAAAAAAAAGAATTGGGATAGAGAATTGGATATATGAAGGGTTTCCATTTGTAGAGAATCGTGATAGAGATTGTATCCCATTGAAAGAAGGCAATGATTTAAATACACATGAGGAAAAGACTGAAGATGATGATACTGAGAGAGTGAAAAAAATTAATGGATGATGGTTGAGCTCTAGTATATCAGGAATGTATGAAAATGATCATGTTTAAATTTTTAATATGGTTATATCATGGAAAAATCATTTATTGAATTTTTAATACCTCTATTAGTTATGTTCTTACTTTTTTGATGGAATTTCTTCTTGATTGTGAAGATATTCCCTCAAATATTTATAAGGCACGAAAGTTAATTAAGAATATTGTATTTTCTACTAATAAAGTTCATGCTTGTCCAAAAGATTTCAATTTATTTTTTGATGAAATTGCTGACTGTAATGACTATGAAGAATGTGTTATATCTAAATAGAAGGAAAATAAATATGGAACACCATCTCGTGTTCCACAGAAAGTCATGTGTCGCTTTCCACTGATTCCCAAACTTCAAGATCTATTCCTATCTATAGAATTCATTGCCAATAAGTGATGGAATGATGCTGAGAGAATTGAAGGTAATGATGAGTTGGTTTATCCAACAGATAGACAAGCATGGTAAATTTTTCATGCACAACACCCTGATTTTTAGCTGAGGTGCGTACTTTCAGGATGGGTTTATCCTGTGATGGTTTAAATATGTTGGATCAAATTCATACTAGTCACATCACGTGGATAGTTTTTGTTCATGTTTATAATAATCGTCTATGGATATGTGTGAAAAAACATTTCACTTTATTTTATATACAGATATTTGGACCTTCTGATCCTAGTAATGATATAGATAATTATTTGAACCCTTTAATAAGAGAGTTCAAGATGATTTTGGATATGGGTGTGCGTGGATTTGATGTTTCTTCAACAAATATATTTTAGATGCATGTTTCCCTTCTATGGACTATAAATGATTTCCTTGCTTATGAAATGATGTTTGGATGGAGAATGAATAGAAAACTATCATGTCCTATATGTATGGAGAATACACAATTTATAAGGCTCATATATCGTCATAGTTTCAGTTTAATGGGGCATCGATGATTCTTTCTAATGGATCATCAACACAAGAAGAATCTTTGGAGGTTTGATAATACAGTTGAAACTGAATAACCCCCTAAAATTATTTTAGGTAGGGATGTGTTTAATGAATTAAATGATTTCAGTTTTTCATTAGGGAAAGGTCAATAGAAATCTAAAAAGAGGATGAATGTTGACAATAAATCCATTTACATTTGGAAAAGGAGAAGTATCTTTTTTGAGTTTCCATATTGGTCTACCAATTTGATACATTATTTTTTATATGTAATTCACAATGATATATATATATATGTGAAATGTTGCTTGAAAATATTTTAAATATCAAGGGGATGACCAAGGATGACTTCCGATATCTAAAAGACTTGTTGGATTATGCTATTCGACCATAACTGCATACTGTATATATCAATGATAATAAATTTAAAGTTATGTGTTCTTATTATGTGATGAAACCATTGGGGAAAGATTAATTTCAGGATTTATTGGAGAGTATCAAGGTTCCTTATTTCTATTCCAAAAACATATCTAAATGAGTCAATAGAAGGGATGTGAAACTAAAATCCCTAAAAACACATGATTATCACATCCTACTGCATGAATTGATTCGAATAGAAATTATGAATTTTCTATCCAATAACTTATGGGTGATAGGTATTCTATTGTTCCATTTTTTAGAGACCATGGTTAAAATGGTTATCAAATGCATTGTTGATAAAAATGCAGTAGGAGGTGCCATTAATTTTTTCTAAGATGGTAAAAATTTTCCTCCATCCTTTTCACCTACATGCTGCATTTAACAGTCCATATTCCAACTGAAACACTTCTTGGGGGACCAGTTTCTTTTCATTGTATATATCCTACTAAAAGAAATATGTTCAAAATGAAATCATATGTATAAAAAAATAATTATCCTAAAGGTTGGATTCTGATAGTTTATCTATATTAAGAATGTATGGATTTTTGTTCAATGTATTTGTCTGATGTGAGAACCAGAAATAACTAGAAAATGAGAAATGAAGATGACTAGTATGGGGAAATTGATCCCTTGTTTTTAAATCTTCCCAAACAAGAGGAATTTTTGGGTGTTATGCAGTGGGTACATTGAGCCTTGAAGAGAGGGAGATGTCACATAACTAAGTATTGTTTAATTGTGGTTTTTTCAATGATTATATCATGTATGTAATTTGGATATTTATATGTTATATTATATTATGTAATTTCACATGCACCTTATAATTTTATTACCATTTTATGTGGGTAACATAAAAAATTATAATTAGAGTTCATCGATCTTTGTCTTGGAGAAGAAGAGATGTTTTTTTATATCTAAGAGTCTCATGCATGGTTGAAATCAAAGGTATGACCATTAGATTAATTATATTAAATTATAGATATCCATTTAATTACATTATTCATAAATATTTCAGGTCACGAGTTTACCTATTGACCCCATTTATCAAGAATTAAGAGTGTTGGATTTTGGTCCCAATTCCTTGTTTTAGGAATACAAATATTTAATAATCAATGGTTATAAATTTATTACATCTGATCAAATAGACAAAATGAAAACATGTTATGATGGGGATATGTTAACTGCTACAACAAATTGATATGCCAATGCATTTAATAGTCATCCTTGATATAAAGATGTGTATTATTATGGCCTAATTGGGAAAATATTGTTATTGGATTATTACTCTCAGGGTCGAGTCACTATGATGAAATTTAAATGGTTTGATTCAATGGTGTGATATGGTACACTTATTAATGATTGTGGATTTAGAGTTATTTACATGAGTCGATTCCTATATACAGATAAACCATACATTTAAGGATAAATGAAAAAACATGTTTTTTATGTGAAAGATCATCATAGACATGATTACGGTGCCATTAATGAAGTAATCCCAATACAAATTTTTTATGATAATAGTGATGAAGTTTCCACCAGTAATGCCCCCATCGGTGTTGAACAAAGTATTTCATTTGATAATTCAAAATTACCCATTATAAAATTTAATGTTAACCTTGATGTAGTAGTGGGTAATATATAGAAGCAACCATTTATGTTCATTATTCATTCATATTACCTTAACATGAGTTTCTCAAGTTATTATTACTATAATTACATTAATTTAGTTTTAGTTTAGAGTGATATCTTTTTGATAATTTTCTGGTGTCGTTTCATTTAATTATATTTATTTCAATTTAGAGAATTGGGTTGGAGATGAGTTTTTAAAAAATTTATAACTTAGTTTTTAATTACTTTTACTAAAAGATGTTATGAAATTTCTTAAGAATTATTTGACTTTTAAGTTTTAAGAATGATTTATAAAAACCATTTCTAAAAAATGAACATTTCATTCTAAGTTAGTTTATTCCAAATACATTAGATCATTGAAGGATACTATATGATTTTGATCAACAAGTGTGAAAGCATGTGTTGCCTCCTTTTCTTCCTTCAGTGAGTATAATAATTGTAATGTTTTTCTTCTGGATTACATATAATGTCATGTTAAGATTTTTATCAATTATTTAGGGATATTCAATTCCACCAGAGTTTACTCTTAATACTGATAGCATGGGTATAATTGGGGATACTCATAGACCTAGACGGAGCACCTTTTATACCCATTCCCACACTAACCCACCAATGGAGATCCCATCTACCACACCTTTCTATCCCCTACTTAAGTCTCATGTGATGTTCTTATCCATTTCTCCATCATCATATTAGCTACTCTATTATTCACATACCATGTATATGTTGTATACAAGGATGATCCCATGAACCCCTCCACCATCTCATTTATCCACTTCATTCCATTTCATGGGTACACCGCCTCTAGGGATGTTCCCACCTTTACCATTTCCATATCCGATGATGTATACCCCAACCTACTACCCATATTCTTGAATGTCTACATCGCCTCCAATTCCTACCATCCATACAACATGTGATGAGTCTGTTCTGTCAGCTT
This sequence comes from Viscum album, assembly GCA_963277665.1. NCBI lineage: Eukaryota > Viridiplantae > Streptophyta > Magnoliopsida > Santalales > Viscaceae > Viscum > Viscum album. The sequence goes on along the minus strand of OY728143.1, from coordinate 1,700,777,687 downwards.
CCACTCTAGTGCATAAATATCACCTAGAGCATGCATTGAAACATACACTTCCATCAGAGGCTGCTGATCTAGGATATCCTAGTGATATATCACAGTCTACTAAGCAACCCAAAGTAGGCTCCATTTATAATGAATATGTAAAATTATATCACTTTATTTTTTTCAGGTTCAACTGTGACTTAAATCTTCTTTTCCTTCCTCGTTTCTTATTTAATGGAATCTTCTTCTAGGAGTCATGTGTGAACTCATATATAGGAAGCTTAGAATTTCCAGAAATATATAATGGTTGATTGTAATGAATAAAATCATATGGTAAGTAAAAATGCAAGGCATAGTAGAAGTTTCATGGCCACATTATCCAAATACCATGATATCATTCTAGTGGAAGTAGAATCATGGAGACATCTTAGTAAAGACATCAAATAAAAAGCATGGGATCAGGTATGGGTAAGAAAATCTTATAAATTTATATCTATATTATTGTTATATTTATATGAAATAACATTTTCATTGGAGACTTGTTTTAACTTTCCTGAGGGAGAAGATTCTAATATTGCTAGGTTTATTGGTGTTAGGGAGTTATGGTGATTATAAAAACATGAATTGTATGTTGGTTGGAAGATTTGATTAGGTTTTGATTTAGTGTGATAACCCACATTCCCCGACTATCCAAAACTCACCCTAAAAAAATGTTTTCACATTGTAAGAATAATGAGTTTAAGGTATTCTAAATATTTAGTTATTAAGATATAATTTTTTTTTCTTGTTACATGTATTGGAATTTTTATTTGGAAGCATCAGGGAAAATCAAAAGGAACAAAGATTCAATAACATATTTATAGATATTGGGGCGCACTGCAATGCCCGAGCATGAGAACCCCTAGAATCTTTAATCTAAATTAATATAATGTCATTATTTATATTGTTACTTAGTTAGAATTGCATGCTGAATTTTATGTTTTATTGTCATTAATCTCATTTATAAAAGTCTTAAAATACCCCATTCAACATGCCATTAGGACAATTGGAAAATTTTCCTATAGGACTTTATACCTAATACACCAATTATCTAATTGGACAATAATTCATTAGGCGTATAAGCCAATTGGACATTAGGAATATATGAAAATTGTCCATTGGGCCTATATCCATATATGCCAATTTTCTTATAGGGCTAATGGACAGTTGTACTATAGGAAAATTAGACTATACGCCAAATGGACAATTGGTTTATATGCATAATGGCCAATTGTTCATTAGGCATATAGGGCTAATGTTCAATTGGCCTATTAAGCATATTGGAAAATTGGCCATTATGCCTATATACTTAATAGAACTATAGGCCTAACAACCAATGTTTCTATATATCTAATGGCCAATTGGACTATATTCCCAATGGCCAATTGGCCACTTAAACATATTGGACAATTGGCCACTAGGCATATAGTCCAATTGGAAATTAGGCATATAGACCAAATGGCCATTTGACCCATTTTCCAATTTGCATATAGGACAATGGCCAATTCTCATATATGCATCATAGGCCAATTATCCATTACGAATATATGTCAATTGGCCATTAGTCCTATATTCCAATTGGTTATTAGGCGTATAGGCCAAGTGCCCAGTTGGAATTTAGAACTAATGTCCAATTGGACTATTAGGCGTATAGTCCAATTATCCATTAGGCCTATAGGCTAATTTTCTATTAGGCCTATAGGCCAATTGGCCATTATGCCTAATGTCCTAATGGCCAATTGGCCTCTAAGACTAATGGTTAATTGGAATATAGGCCTAATGTTCTATATACCTAATTGAAAGTGCTCTATAGGCCTAATGGATAATTGGACTATATGACTAATAGGAAAATTGGCATATATGACCAATGGCCTATTATTATTAGATTTTATATATAAAATTTAATGAATTTTTATCGCATTAATTATGAATTTTTCATTTATTTAAAAGATATGTCATTTTATTAGTATTCATTATTATAAAATTTTTACATTCTTAATATGTATATACTAAACAATTTCATTTCCAGTAAGCTATATTGGGTGTTGAAGGTCATGTAGCTGAAGGTAAATTATTTTTCTCAAGTAAGAATAAAAAATATTAAAGTGAAATAAATTAAAAAACAAAAGAAAAGATGGTAATTGTTTTATTTATATTTCAAATATTTATAATTTTTTTTAATTAAATATCTTGTTTATATTTGTAATAGACTTACCTGGATTCCCTTGATGATAAAGAAGATGAAAACATCAGGCTAAACAATCATTTGAGTCAGGTATTAGATGAAAATCACTAGGGTAGTGTTCAACGTCGACCAGGGAGAAATATCATCCCCTCTAGGTATTAGTCCTCCTTGGGTTCCTCTCAAGGCTCTTAGACCCCCAGAGATGCAAAGAGCTTGTGTAGAAGTATCCAAAGGAAAAAATATATCTTTAGAGGAGCGTGAAAGAAGTAAACATGAGATTGAGATAAGTAAGATGATCACTGAACATTTCTTGAAAGCTATTTCTATTATAAGTCAATAACTTCCATTAGAGGCTTCTAATACTATTGATTCGTATATGGAATTGATGCATTATTTAAATGATGACTTGAATGATGATAATAAGGTTACTAGTGTTGATTGAGCTAAAGGTGGTGGTGATAATGAGGTTGATTCTGCTGATGATGTAGTTGGTGAGGATGTTGGTTCTTATGATGGTGATTTTGGGGAGGATGCTTCTACTAATGATGACGATGACAATGTTTACAATGGGGGAGATATTGATCCCCTATATTTTTGAGTTAGAAATGAAGAATACTTGTGCAGTTCTGTAATGACTTAAATCTATTGGTTATATGGATGTTTATGGATGGTTTTTTATTTTATATGATTTGAAAACTTTTAAATGTTACTCGTTGGTTGGTAAATATAGATTATCTATTTTATCTAATTTTAAGGTTAAGGAGGAGCTGGAAGATGAATCCATGATGGTGCTGTGAAACACAGGAAGTAACCTATACCCACAGTTCTAATAATTGTGAATAGAGATTATCTTATGTGAAAATCTATACCCAAGGTTCTTAGAACCATGGGTAAGTCAAAATTCATGTGTCTTATACCTACAGTTTGTATGGGAACATTGGGTGTAGGAATATGTCGACACCTTAATAGTCCACGATTCCCAAAACCATGGGTATAACATAAACACACAATTTTGGGGGATATACCTATGGTTCAATACTATGGGTATAGGTGAATTTTTCCGTGGTGTGTTGACGCTCCTTTACATCATAGAGTACAAAAAATGGAAAAGAGGAATACCATAAGCACAAATGGGGTCACCCTTTAAAGAACATAAAAAATTGACAAAGGAATGGACTAGGAACCCATTCGGAGGGAGTCGCTCAAGTTTCTTGTGCACTGCGCAAGTCACTTGCATGCCACATATGGGTCGTGCAAGTCACTTGTGCGCCCTATTCTTTTTTTCGCCCAAGGTACCCGGTGGCCTATAAATAGCCACTGTGGGCCACCCATTTCAAGGATGAATTTTCCAAAACTCAGATTGAAGCTCTGATCACAAAACTCTTCAACTCAAATCTTCCTAAAGCTTCTATGGTAGCTTTTTAACTAGAATGTAAGACTTGAATGAGTTGGATAAGGCCTAAGTGTTTAGGTTTCATCAACACTTGCACACCTAAGTGTCGAGACCTCCTTAAAAGTGGAAACACTTGCACACCACCCTACCCTTTAAATGGAACTTGTACGCCTCCCTTTTAAAAACATCTTAGTATAATACTGAAGGTTTGAGTTACATCTTTCCCAAGTATTACCCTATAGATTCGTCATCACCCAGGTGAACCCATAACGAGCAAGTACACTTGAGCGGCCAAGACTTTTACACCAAATTATTTGTGTGGACATACTTATGAGACAACTTTAATTGTGTGACTCTATCACATTCACCTCTCCTCTTCAAGATATTTTCCCTTGAACACCTTTTCAAATCCATTTATGGCATGGTTCCTTTGTTGGCTTCATTATCTGAAAGGAATTCTGTTAGAACCTCTCCCAAAACCTCATGACTTATAAGATTTATGTCACCATTGTTAGAGGTTTCCTATAAAACCTCATCTTTTAAGATGAGAAGATCATTTTATTTAGGGAATCCTTTTCAAGATTAAGCCCCATGTTCCCTTAATTTGGGCCTCCTTTATAGGAGTAAGCCCCAAGTTATAAGTTCCCTTACCCTGGGCCTCTTTCTCAGGAGTAATCCCCAGTCATAATTTACTTTAATATTGGGGATCCTTCTCAGTAATAAACCCCAATCATAAGTCCCATTTAATTTAGGCCTCCTTCTCAAGAGTAAGACCCAAGTTAAAACTCCAAATCTCCATAAAGTACGAATACCTTTATAGACCCTACTCCTGGGATTCTTTCTTAATGTAAAGTCCTGGTCTTCATCTACTTGGGCAGTCATACATATGTAGGCCCCACATCATTTGTCATGGTACCATCTTCAAGTTTACTGATACCTCTTGTTTCCCACGCCAAGCATGACTCATGTGAGCTTAGAGTATAAAAGTAATCACGACATCTCTTTTTGGTCCATTAACCATGCATAAACCCCATATTTCCTTACCCAAACTACGTGGACATTGATATCTTCCTTAAAAATGGAGTACATAGGAATCATTTATAAGGTTCAATCCCATCTTTCAAAAATTATTTTCGGTCCCATATTATGTTAAACTATATCGTTCTTATCGAACTACATGGGTTCTTAATCCCTTTTAACGAGGATATATAGGTAGCCCATCTGCGGGTACAATCCCAACTCTGAAATAATCCCCATATTTCTGAAAGAAAATAAACTTTAAGTGCCCCAGTGAGTTGCTTTAAAACTAGTATGGATATCATAATAACCAAGATATTTCTATATAATGTATTGAAGGATACCATTGACTAAGAATCTCTAATATATACGGATGATTCTCTATTGATGAAGGACCTCAAATACATATAAAAGATTCTCTAAATCCCATACATATCAATAATTTATTTCCAAATCTAATGGAAAACTCATTTTCATAATTGGTGAATTAATAAGGATTTGTGAACATAACTTAAATCTATGAGAGAGTCCTGGAGTAGGAAATAATTCCCCCAAAAAAGGTGTGACGAGCCTAACCTCCCATCCTCTCGACCAATGAAAATTATTAGGACCCATAAGTCCACAACTAATGAGAAAATACCTTTAGAATGTAGGTCCAAATGGATATAGAATCATTGGGTGTTTCCGGTTCTATGGATAAAACGTTTGGAAACTGATTGGAAAGTTTGAACCTTAAACAAACAATGTCATTCCCATTTCCAGAAGAAAAACAAATGGTGAACCCGATGTGAATCCTTAAACAAGTTAAATTATGTTTTACTTATTTTTAGGCTCCTATTAAACTCAATATGAGGGCCAACAATGCAATAAAACACATATGTGCTCATCCAAAAGATGCAGTCCTGTCAAAACTATCTTGATTATGTTTTCTATATCAAACAGTCCCTCTTTTCCAAGATCTCTCTGCAACATCGAATGACTTCTTTAAAGTTCACACCTATGAATTCCTCGGACACTACTCCTACTAGATCCTCATCTGCTCTAAGGACGACATCACCTACTCAACATCTTCAACACTGGGTCTCAAATTCATTGGTGAGGGATTACTATCAACACGGTACCATATTGACTATGTAGGCCACTTGACAAGCCCTCCAAGTTAAAAACTCACCCTGGTTTCCCGGATAGCGACGGCCAGTGGTCAGAAAGCAGGTGGTTCCAACCACCGTCTCTAACCATTTCGGGTCCTTATCCCCAGAATGCAACAACCAATCTCTCCCGTATTATAGGGAGGTGAATGAAGAGGTCACTCAAGGACTCAGTTTAAGAAGACATGAGCCCTTCTTGAGGACTCCCACCAACAATCGCCGCCAGACTCGTGGGGTAGTGCACCCTCAACATGATGAGGGTATCACATATAGGTGTTTGGATTAGGTCCCTCAGACCCAAGAATGTAAAACGAATTGTCAGAGGTTAAATTCGGCCAACAGGGAGTTGGTTCTTACCTCTGCCCCCTCCAGAAAAGCCCATTAACTTAACATGATGGAAAACAACGAATTGGCATATACACCCATCCATCCTGATTTTACTGCCTAGAAGACTCATCTGGAAGCAACACATCAATCCCTATAGGCAATTCTAGCGGAGTACTATAGGTAGACACATACAGCTGTACATAAATCTTCGACCAGTCCGTAGGCTCATCTCACTGCATCCAAAGAAGCTTTCCAACCAAATGTTGTTACCAACTATACAAAGGCACATACACCTGCTTACACTCATCAATTCTGTTAGCAGTATCGTCTACCAGTAATGAAGGAAGTTCATCAATCATATTTGGCATAGAATAATCAATGAGAACATAAACCTACAATTCATCAGGCTAACCAACAATCTCGTTTGGTAGCACCTGGAGATGTCAATTGGAAAGATCCAATGAAAAACAGGAGGCATGGACAACTTTCTTCCCCCACCCATGACTACTGTCAGAATTCACTAATAGGAAAAGGAGGACATGAGAAGAAACACACACCTAATCGAAGCACAAAATGGATGTATATTCCCATTCCGGCAGCTGAAGTCACCAAACACATTCTGACCATGGAGAAAGAGAAGAAGTAAATCCATGCCCATATTCTGGATACCTGTCAGAATATTATAACAACATCAGTGACATCATAGGGAAAACATAAATTTATCCCAATTAGTGGTGTGACTCATCAACATGTCACCCCAGAGTAGATACATACCTCTGTTCCAGTCCAGGAGGGTCATGGGGCATACTCCCCCATGTCATACAGACAATCAAGTCAGGCACATACACCTGATTTAAATGGAGATAATCAGCCTAACCTGACCATTTCTCTTGAGCAGGTATATACACCATCCCATAATAACCATTTTCATCAACAAGTGGTTTCCAAAGTGAGTAAGAATGAATCCAAGAAAAAGCCCATCCAACACAGTTAAAAAATCAAGATCCAATCTTCAATAAGGCCTTGCTCAATGCTGGATTTTTTGAATCCCTCATAAAATTATCTATTGCAACTCAAGATTCTACTCTCTCATTTCAAAATTCCAGAAGTAACAACAATAATTCCGAAGGTCTTCATCAGAAAATTTTTCATGAGGGATTTCTTCATGACCATTTGGTCAATATATAAGTTCCATCTTCAGATAAAAGGCAAGATAACCCTCTGTGTGGCCAAAAGACCAAGGAGAAAAAGGTTTCATATTTTGTTGTTACCCACCATGGTGGTCCTCCCAATGATGATGAATTTAGCTATGAAATTCCTCTCGGTAGTAGTAATTCTCATTGCCTGGAAAATTCTTCAATGGACAATGCAGTAATGAGAAAGCACTCTTATCTTGAGGCACTTGCAAATGTGAAGCCATTCATGTCTGACACCTTACCGCTAGAAAGTGGTATACTTTCTCAATCAGAAGATAGCCTGAGGTGTAGGCCATTCTCTGAATCACCCCTGGGTCATTCATATTCTAATTTGACAAATGAAGTATCTACCAATTTAGTTGAATCTAATGAAGCAACAAAGTAACACCATATTTGGTCCAATCAAGTAGAATAATCTTCATCAAATGACAAAGATGAAGTGCTGAATATGAGAAACCAACTGGCAAAAGGTGAGATACCAGTCATGTTTTTCCCTTTGGATGACTCTCAGTATGATATTCTAGAAATGTTGACAGAAGATTTTATTCACGATATTTGTCTCAACATATGAAAAACTATTTGTCACTAAAAATAGAAAATATTATCTTATGATGAATATAAAAACCATGTCAAGATAATAGATGGGTTGCAATGCCAAATTGACTTGGCATATCTCTCAGTTTCCCAACATCCAATGGTTGAAAAGAAGTAGGCAGCCCTTCAACGTACATGCCTTGGTGCATTAAAAAGGTTGCGCCAGTTAATTACCAATGCCCCATATGGTATTCATATCAGGGGATGGGGTGTTCATGGAGCATTGCATTTTACTGTGCTCTCTGGTCAACAAAGCCTGCCAAAAGTGGTCTCATGCAATGTTATTGCCCATGACTAGCCACATCTATCTAGTTTTGTGTGTAATCAAAGGCTTTCTCAAGAACATGGCTCAACTAGTTCTTCCCAATGTCAGGAATATAAAGATCAAGTTGTTGAATTACTCTTGCATAAAGCAAATGAGAATATCGAACATGCATCTCGTTTAAAGCATGCACATCATCAGGTGACAGAGGTGTCAAAAATAATCCAACGGTCATCTGATCCAGGTGATTTGAGTGGATGTAGAATGATGCATCCGGCTAATTTCTAGACTAAAATCAGCAAAATATGGAGAGATTTTAAGAATGATTCAGATGTAGCAGATCAAGATACACCTCCGCTTTCCAGGCTGGGGACACTTTTAATCCAACCCTCGGGATCAACATACAGGATTCAAGGAGTTGAGCAGGAAAAACAGGAACAGTCCCAGTCCACCGGACTGGGTACTTCTTCAAATTCTCAATCTCTCCCTCAGTGAAAGTCAGTCTTCTCTCGATTAGGGAAGAAGCCACAAGAGAAACGTAGAGCCAAATTATCAGGAAATTCCCTTCAAATTACGGTTCATCAAGAAGTTCCTAAGTGATCAACCAAACAAAAGGTAATGTCTCATAAAGGACATGGAAAAGATAGTATCACAGAAACACAGACAGAAGTGATGGAATGTGTTATGCATCGATAAATGTCATCAATGACATTATCACTAATCCCCCAGAACATGAGGCTCACTCAGATGGATCAGATGAAGAAGTTCTTGTTCAATAGGTTGTACACACGAAAAAAAATGAAGGAGGTTTGTATACCAGAAGCCAGAGGGTTGCCCAGAGGCAATAAATTCCTTCAGGTATTTCCCTTCCATACTCTAGAAAGGCACATTCCAATGAAAAGGGTAAAATTTAGGTTACATCCCACCCTACCTCTAGGGAAGGCCAATCACTCTCATTAGAGGAAAGGTTCACACAACAAGAAGAAGAAATGAAGGACTTAATGAGGTTCAATGCAAAACTAATTTAATGTAGTATTGTTCCTAATCATTCTAGAGTTAATCAATCAAGGTAATTTTTTGTATCTACTAGGATGGATCAAGAATATCCCCCTTTATAAGTATATCCTCACTGGTCCAATCTTATGGGTCATACATGACAGCAACTGGAAATACTACCTTCAGTGGAAGTACCGGTCGTCACAACCATCCAAAATTCAGTTATTGAACCTGCTCAGGTCCTAGCTCAAACAGATGTTCCTAAAAAATTAATGACTACCATTGAGTCATGAACATCTTGGTTGGAAGCTATGGAAGGAAAATATGCACAAGTTCAACTAGAAAAGAGAGCTTACCCTGAATGGGTGGATGCAATTCTTTCCCCATAAAATTTTGAGAATACCACATTCTCAATTTTTAATGGTTTGGGAGATCTAGAACAACACTTAACACATTTTGTTTCTCTTTGTGATCCTATGATGGGAACTCCTCAATAAAAAGAAGTAGTTAAGCTCATGTGTTTTGTGCAGTCATTACAAGGACCTGCTTTTTTCTGGTATACAAGTTTGCAATCTCGGTCAATTACTGGGTGGGAAGATCTTCGTCAAAGGTTCCTTCTTCAATTTAGCTCAACATTACCAAAGATGATAGTTTTTTATCTTACCAATTTTAAACAAAGAAAAAATGAAAGAGTTTCAGATTTCATTGCTCACTGGAAGGGATTAACATATTCCTTAAGATTATCACTCCCTCAAAAAGAGTTGCTACCAATATGTGTGGAAAATTTGCATGATGAATTATGCACACCATTGATCCCTATGAAATACACAAAAGGGTTTCAAGAACTTAATTCAATCGCTCAGCTGATAGATGACTCTCTTACAAATACTAAGGGTAAAACTCATGTAATTCTATCAGTTCTAGAGAAGAGAACAGGGAAAGTATAGACTTCTACAATTACACTTAAATAAGCGCCGATACCTGCTTCCACATCAAAACCTTCATCATATCAAAGGCCTCCACCTTCTGAGTGTCAAAAATAATGGCTGCCTCGTCAAGATGATAAAAAAGATCAAAGGAGGAAATATTTTGGGGATTTAAAGAACAAAGTTTATTCTTTACAGAATGAACAAGTTCTTGGTTACTTCATCTCAGCACTAGAAAAAAATCTGGTTCAGTTTCCAAGGCCCAAAAGGCCGAATAAGGAAGGAAATGAAGACCTCCCAAACTATTTCCCGTTTCATCAGATGTTGGGGAATCCCATTCAAGAGTATTTTTTCTTCAAAGGCCTCTAAAAAAAGATGGTGGACTCTGGACAAGTAAAGCTGAAAGGTTCTTCAACCCAGGTAGAATGTGTTACTGCTACTGATCTAGAGGAAGAGGGTGAGTGGCATGAAGTTTAAAAAAAAATGCACAGAAATATGATAATTGGATGGTCAGGAAAATGATCATTCGAACTCATGCCATTTTACAAACACAATTGAATCAACCAATTGTGTCTTCTGTTATTTCTTCCAAAGAACAACTCCCTTCATTAGAAGGAAAATCCTCAAAGAGGCTGCATAATTTGAATAAAGAAGGGTAGTCAGAAGAAGATGAGCTAGTGTCAAAGCCTAAGTTGTATTTGACTCTGGAAGATTTTATGCCATTTACATCAAAAGCACGGGCACCGCCCCACCAAACGGTACATCTTTAATTGGATCATCTGTCAGAATCTTTGTCAGATAAAGAATTTATTTTTGGTTCTGTTAACATGATTTATTTAATAGATCTCTATACCAATGACAGTTTTGATCATGATGAGCCTAAGTTCCCTATATCTAACAGAGGAGTTAGAGGAAGAGACAGAGGTCTAGGATACAGGGAAAGATGTGGTTATTCCCGAAGTCGCTATTTTAATCCTACACCTTCGGGAACTATATATGATGTAGAAACTCATGGAAAAACCCTTCAGCAGGCTCAAAAGAAACAAGAACGTTCTTCCAAAAATGGTAGATTCGGTCCTGACACAATTATTTTGGAAGACCGGTTAGAGGTTACACCTTCTTCCTCTCAGAAAATTGATAGACCTAGTCAGTCTAATCTACCGAAGCCAGGAGTGTTTCCATTTCCTTCCCCAATACAGGGTGCATCTACTACAAAAGAATCAACTTCCAAGGCACCTGAAAACCCACATTTTCATGATGGGAAATGTAGACCTTTGGACCAAAAGTATGATGTCTTGAAACATTTGGCCCAAGTACCAGCCAAGTTATCAATTCTGGATGCCTTGAATCTACCAAAATATCTTCAAGAGGAACTTATTGAGGCTTTGTCATGTACTCAAGAATTCGAAACTAAAATTCTTACAGCTGAGGTCTACCATATAGGGAATGATCCTGTAGAATTCCATGATGTGATATCTTTTACAGATGAGGATTAAGATGATGTTTTACATGGATAAATCATACCTTTATATCTATTTGGAAAAGTCAATGACATGGACATCCGATGAGCTTTCATTGATAATGGCTCAGGAGTCAATATCATTCCTATTTGTACACTTCGTCGATTGGGCCTCACCAAATCTGATTTATCTCCTTCTACATTGATGTTGCAAGGATATGATAAGAATGAATAAGAACCTATGGGAGAAATTACACTCAAAATTCAGTTTGGAGACCTTGTGTCTAATTTATATTTCATGGTTGTTCCTCAGGACACATCCTTCAAAATTTTTCTTGGAAGACCCTGGCTACATCAACATGCGGTCATACCTTCATCATACCATCAATGTCTCAAATATTGTTTCAATTGTCAAATTGGGACATTGTATGGTGACAAGGCCCCATTCAAAACATGTGAATCTCAATACATTGAGGGATAATTCTATCACATGGAAGGAAAGAAAAAATCCACAGCAAAGAAGGTCACCAAAATTAATGCTACAAATGGTTTGGAAAAGATTCTAGTAAACCCATTCATACATGTGAGTATAGATTATGTGTTTCCTAGAAGTCAAATTGACAGGATAGACCTAAATCAAAAAACTCTTATAGAAACTTCTATAATGTCAATTACAGCAACCAATCCAGACAACATGGTAGAAATTGTTGATTTGCTAAGCAGTGATGGAAGCTTAAATGAAGATGTCTTCATTTCATCCACTGAAATCCAGTAATTCTATACTTCATCAACCGGGCCAAAAGAAGTAATATCAACATTAGAGGAAAACAATGACGTCGATTCTCAATCCATTATCTCCTCTTTATTACCCTAAAATGATCCTTCATCATCAATAGGGTCAAAAATGGCAGCCTCTTCTCCAAGATGTTAAAATTTTATCTTCTTCCCTAATCATGGGAATTATGCATCATTATATACTATGCAAGTAGAAACAAAATAAGTAACACAAATTGAAGAAGAAGAAGAAGATCTTAGGGATATTCCTCTAGAATTTGAAGAGGGTATCTCTACTACTATGGATGAACTCAGAGAAATAAATCTGAGTACAAAATAAGATCCATTTCCCACATTAATTAGTGCATCCATGACTCTTGAAGAGAAAGAAATGTATACATAATTTCTATAGAAAAATAAAGATGTATTTGCATATAATTATATAGAAATTATAGGTCATGTTCCTAATGTTTCCACCCATCATTTGGGTTTTCCAAAAGAACATTGATGATTCAAGCAATCCGCAAGAAGAACACACCCAACTTATGCCTTTAAAATTGAAGCTGAAGTTGATAAGATTATCAAAGATAAATTTGTTAGATAAGTTTAGTATCCCAAATGGATGTCTAATATTGAACCTGTGAAAAAGAATAATGGACAAATTAGTGTTTTCATTGACTTCAGAGATCTTAATCGACATTGACCCAAGGATGATTTTCCAGTTCTGATCACAGAACTCTTAATTGACGCAACGACTGGAAACAATGCTCTTTCCTTCATGGATTTTTATTCTGGGTACAATCAAATACAAATGTACCTAGAATATGAGGATTCTATATCCTTCATATCTTCTCAAGGTGTGTTTTGTTATCGGGTAATTCCCTTTGTCCTGAAGAATGCAGGTGCAACATATCAACATGCCATGCACTATATCTTCAAACCTTTTTTAGGGAAATTTTTTGAATGTTATGTGGATGATGTGGTGGTTAAATCCAGAAAAAGTCTTGATCACTTGGCCGATATGGAAATCATATTCAACAAAATTCGACAACATAATTTGAAGATGAACCCCTTGAAATGTGCTTTTGAGGTAACCTCAGGAAAATTTCTCAGCTTTGTTGTACGCCATCGTGGTATTGAAGTTGATCCTGAGAAGACAAAATCAATCCGTGACATGTCATATAACGACCCATACTTTACATACATTGTTATTACTTCATAATTGAAGCATACTTATTACAACATATAACAAAACCACAATAGGACCGTATAGGTATAATGTCTTTAGAAACTGGGAAATATAAACAACTGGTTCATAAAGCATCTACATTGTCTCCCATTTATTTCATCATAACTAGAATACCTTTTTGGAATATACTACTCAATACCCTTCTTACTGACCTGGGGAAAAGAAAACATTCAAAAGGGTGAGCTCAAATTCTCAGTAAGGGTAAAAAAAATAAATATCAATCACATCATATTCACAAGAATATAACATTTTAGAAATCTTAACCTGTAAAAGATATCATAATTTCATAACATGGGATAAATCATAGTAGTGAAATGTAATCCCAATAATCTTAAATTAAAACATAAAACGTTGTGTCATACACACATAATCATAGAGAATCATTTCTTAGTAGTCAAGACTCATTGACAATACTATCCTAGCGGACAAAGTCCATTTCTGAACCGAGTTCATGCCACGTTTCAGTCCTGTATCACTGAACTGGATTAACCTGCCATTCTAGCCATGTCTATCTCCTGAGATATAAATCTTTACCCAATGCATTCGAGGGAGATATTGGTCCTAACCATCTCATAATGATACCATTCTTATGTGTGCCACAAGTTCATAAATCATAAATCATAGCATAACCAATGTAATAAAAATGGGATTCTTAAACATCAAGCCATCATAACATAATCCATATAAGGTAAAAGGACATAATAAAAATAATTACATCATAACATAATAAAATAAATTTAAAAATAGAGATATAAATATAACCCTATATTATCTTAGATGGAAAATAATTTTGATAAAACACATGAACTTCATTCTTGAGGAAAACATCCTTTCTACTTCAAAAACATTTTCCCTTTCTCAACATGTCATAAAATTTTAAACTAAAAGAAGTTGATTAAAAATAAACATAAAAAATTGTAAAGGAATATTCATGGAAATAATGTTCTAAAAATCCATTCATTCCGTATAAGTTAAAGAAAAACATTCTTCTCGTACTTTGTCGGGAAAAGTCAAAAAAGTACCTCGTACTAAAAACGACAAAATATTCCATTCATATCTTTTAATAAAAACTCACCAAAAGGTAAAATTAAATTTAATCAATTTTAGGAGGATATAAATAATATTACATATTGAGGAAACATGGATGTGGATGATAAATATTCCCCAATAAATTCTGAAGTATAAACAATCTCGAATAAAAATCAGATTGTGAGATTTTCCCTTACCTTAGGTCTGATTTTCTTCGTACGTGTCTGAACCTCCTGTATAATGATTTAAATAATGTTATTGACTTATTATAGAATCTTACTCATTGTTATGATATCATATATGGTCATATTCATAGCTTATTATTAGTAATATTTCATTGTTACTTGTTATTCGGGTGTTTATTGCTTTTTGTTCTTATGCGTGTTTTTTCGAATAAATTATTATTTTTCTTTTTAGGTTATAGATAACTCATTTACAGAATTTTATTAGTGTAATATATATCATATTTATTCATTAAATTCATTTATATAATAATTATGCAATGAAGATCATGTAGAATGAGTCACATCACATTGTGGAGACAGTAGGCCGTACGTACGCACGAGCGATGATATCGTTCTCATGATCGTGGAATTGTATTGAAGTGTATGTAAAATATTTAAGAATAAATATAACTTTAAAATAATCATATATAGTTATTATTTACACCATTATACCCATCCAAGTAAGGTGGTGGTGGAAAACAGATTACACCATGGCGTGGAGTCGGTATTCCGTACGTACGCACGCACAGTGATTTTGTTTTCTATAGGATGGATAGAAGGTGAAATAGGGTTGTTTCATATTTATAATAACATATCAATATAAGAGTGATTCTGATGATATTATTTCATAATAAAACAACTAAATAATACTTAGTAGAAGAAGAAATAATGTTGAAATAATCAGTAACAGACATTACCTATTCCTTGAAGCGCCTCTTCTTAACCTCCTATTAGGGAACTAAATATGGTATTTGAAGAATACCAGGACCTATAGTGTGTTTCTAGGGAAGTTGAAAAGACAAATTGGTAGGGTTTGGATGATCATGAAGGATCAAAGTGGTGTGAGGAGGAGAGGGAGGAGGTGCCCTTTTATAAGGGAGGAGAGGGGCACCTTAGGAAAAACTTATAATATTATTTTATAATAAAGCCATATTCGGTTTTTAATAGCTCCAAATGAATTTATTTAGAATATAAGGTGGGTATGGGTCGAAATAATCTCAACCAATAGATTTTAGACAAGTTTAGGTTACTATTTTGACCTTATCATTTAGATTTACCTCTAAGTTAAATAATTTAACTTTTACCATGTCTTCTTGTTTTCTTACACTATATG
Organism: Viscum album; assembly: GCA_963277665.1. Classification (NCBI taxonomy): domain Eukaryota; kingdom Viridiplantae; phylum Streptophyta; class Magnoliopsida; order Santalales; family Viscaceae; genus Viscum; species Viscum album. The sequence continues at coordinate 1,700,761,776 of OY728143.1, read as the reverse complement.
GATAATAAACTTACTATAAAAACCAAACGAACTCCATGTGGTTTATTATTAATATATATAACCTTATCTAAGTCATTTGGACTAACCTTAAATTTTTAGGAATAAAATAAAAATTAATAATATAATAATTTTTTTAAAACTATTTTATGTCAAATTTGACACTATTTGGTAATTGATTTTTTTGAAAATCCTAAAAGCATGATTAGTTCGAAAAAAGTTAATTAAATCAATAATAATATGTCATATTAACCTAAAAAATTAGTTTAATTCATAAAAAGTCTCAAATTACATTTATTTGGGTATTTATAATATCAATTATGTTAATATTTCCTTAATAAGGTAATTATTGCATTATCATTGTGTCATAAATAAATTAAATTATTTAAAGTCTAAAAATTATAAGTAAAATACCATTATGTAGGAAACCATTTTATCTTTCTAATGAATATTAATAGTCGAATTTATATTATTTATAAATCTATATTAAAAATGTTTTAGTTATTAAACATTGATTTTAACTATTTTAACTCTTCTTTAAATAAAATTATATTAAATTTCTTAATCTAATCCAAGTGGATCTAAATGGTCATATTTTATTCCTAAGGTTGCTTTTTGTCTAATTAAACTTATCTAATAGAATTAAGACATGTTTTAGGGTAATAATAATATCATTTTTACCCTTAATTACCCTATTTACTTTTAACTGTGGTAAATAAAAGTAAAAAGTTACTATTCAACAAAAATTATTTTTATCTTATTGAACAAAATTTTACTCCATGATATTAACCATGTCTCTCGGATTTTCCGAATTACACTCACAGAAGCGGTAAAATTATGTTTTATATAAATTTTCAAACTCTCCTAGGAGGTGGGTAAAAGACGATGAAAAGTTCAATAAAATTTTCATATATCTAAAATTATTATAAAATTACTCCAATGAATTACTTTGAACTTAAATAGCTATTATGCATCAATTTTTACCTAAAATAAATTTAAATAAAATAAAAAATTATTTAAATAAAAATTCAGTTTTTAAATAGTAACCCAGTGTTTTCACTATTCATCAAAAATTGAATGTTTTCAGAAAAATAGAAAAAATTAACCCTAGGCTAATTTCGATATTCCGAATCAAAAAATAAAAGATAAAATTTATAAAATTTCAAAAAGTGGGTATTACTATTCATAACGGCTAGTTTTAATAATATTTTAATAGCATATCATTGTTTAGTAAAACTCAGTATTGCGTACAACACAAGCTATCAAGGAAGATCGTGATTGCGTGTAAAGCACGCCAAAATAGTGTTGTGTGTAGTGGACGATTCCTTTGATGATGTATGTAACAAAACAAAACAAAATATTTCTCATAAAAATCTCGAGTGTTACATTCTACCCCCCCTTAAAATGAATTTCGCTTTCAAAATTCATCACTTTGTAACAAACAGATGAGGATAACTCTCCCTAATCATATTCTCATGCTCCCATGTAGCTTCTTCTAATTGGTGGTTCCTCCATAAAACTTTCACCAAGTGAGTGGTCTTGTTCCGTAAGACTTTTTTGCTACTATCCAGAATCTCTATCGGTTTTTCTTCATAAGAATGACCTTTCTCCAGCGGTACAACTTCTGAGCTGAGTATATATGAAGGATCGGGTATGTACATTCTTAGGAGAGATACATGGAACACATTGTGAACTTGAGAGATATTCGATGGAAGCCCAAATCGGTAATCTACCTTCCCAACATGATCTAGTATTTTGAAAGGACTGATATACATAGGGCTCAGCTTTCCCTTCTTTCCAAATCTCATTACTCTGTTCCGAGGAGATATTTGTAAGAACACTTTATCCCCCACTTCAAACTCTTGGTCTTTTCTTTAGTTATCAACATAATTTTTTTGTCATCTATGAGCTGCTCTTATGTGTTGTTGAATAGATCAGACCTTTTCTGCCATCTCATCAACAAGATAAGGTCCCAATAGATTTCTTTCCCCAACTTCATCCCAGAAAGTTGGATTTTGACATTTATTTCCATATAGAGCTTCATAAAGAGCCATCTGAATACTGGAGTGAACACTATTATTATAAGAAAATTCCACCAAAGGTAGGTGTTGATCCCAGACACATTTGAAATCCATAGATCAAGCTCTTAACATATCTTCTAGAGTTTGAATTCTTCTCTAAGACTGACCGTCTATCAAAGGATGATAAGCAGTGCTGAAACTCAACTCTATATCTAAAGTATGCTGAAGACTTCGCCAAAAAATTGAGGTAAACCTTCGATCCTGATCAGATATAATGTAATGTTGTACTCCATGAAATATTACCACTTCTTTTACATATATCCTGGCAAGCTAATCCAGAGAGAAATCTTCTCTAATAGCAATGAAGTGTGCTGACTTTGTAAGACGATCAACTATGACCTAGATAACAGTATTGCCTTTGGATGTTTTAGGGAGTCCGGTGACAAAGTCCATAGTGATGTCTTCCCATTTCCATTTGAGTATGGGTAATGGTTCTAACATCCCCTTAGACTTCTGTCTCTCAGCTTTAACTTTCTAACAAACCAAGCATCGAGAGACTTATTCAGCAACATCTCTTTTCATTCCATCCCACCATAAGTACTCTTTCAGGTCCCTATACATCTTCATGCTTCCAGGATGAATAGAGAATGAAGAACTTTGAGATTCATCCAATATTTACTTCTTTAATTCTGGGATGGGAGGAACACAAACCCGATTCCTGAACCATATTATTTCATCATAATCAAAGTGAAATTCAGGAACATTTCTCACCTTCTTTTGTAACTCTACATCTTCTTTTTGTGCCTCTTTAATCTTCAGATGTATAGATGGTTGAACATAAATTTGACAAAGATAAAATTTTTCCCCTTCCATTATAATTCCAAGATCCACCCTTTGTAAATCCATAAATATTGGATCTTTTGTGATCCTCATCATGGATATGCTAGCGTGGTCTTGTCGACTTAATAAATCTTCCACATTGTTTCCTTTCCCAGGGTGATAATGAATTGAGCAGTCGTAATCCTTAATCAGATCCAACCATCATCTTTGGAACATATTCAGCTCCTTTTGTGTGAAAATATACTTTAAACTTTTATGATAAGTATAAATATCACACCTTTCACCATAAAGATAATGCCTCCATATTTGTAATTCTAAGATTACCACAGCTAACTCCAAATCATGAGTTGGGTAATTTTTCTCATGGATTTAAAACTGTCATGAGGCATAAGTTATCACCATATCATTTTGCATGAGAACACACCCCAGTCCCTTATTGGATGCATCACTTTAGATCACAAACCTTTCTCCACTACATGGCAGTGTGAGCACAGGTGCATTGGATAACCTTCGTTTTAACTCTTTGAAATTTTCTTCACACTCCTCCATCAAAATGAACTTAACTCCTTTTCAATTCAACCTGGTGAGTGGGTTAGATAATATTGAAAAAACTTTCACAAGACGTCGATAGTATCCAGCCAGACCAAGAAAACTTCATATCTCAGTTACTGTTGTTGGTCTCGACCATCTTTCAATAACCTCTATTTTTTCTGGATCCACAAAAATCCCCTCTTTTGAGATAACGTGACCCAAAAATGCAACTTCTTGAAGAAAAATATCACACTTGGTAAATTTGGCCTAAAGCTTATCCTTTCTCAGGGTCTTTAATACAATTCTCAAGTGATCTTCATGTTCTTCCTTGCTCTTTCAATAGAAAAGAATATCATCTATAAAGACTACCACAAACTGATCAAGATAGTCTCTAAAGACTCTATTCAATAGATCCATGAATATAGAAAGGGAATTATTAAGACCAAATGGAATCAATATAAATTCATAGTGTCCATAACTTGTACGGAAAGATGTCTTTGGTATATCCTCCCTTTTGACCCTTAATTGAAGATACCCTAAACGAAGATCAATCTTGGAAAAGTATTGATCTCCACGTAGTTGGTCAAATAATTCATCAATGCGTGGGAGAGGATATTTTTTCTTGACAGTGATCTTGTTAAGTTCTCAATAATAAATGCAGAGTCTCATTGATCCATCTTTCTTCATAACAAATAGAACAAGTTCTCCCCACGGTGATACACTAGGGTGTATAAATCCCTTATTAAGATTCTCTTGGAGTTGCTTCTTCAATTCCTGCAACTCAATTGGGGCCATTCTATAGGGTGTCTTTAAAAGAGGTTAACCACCCGATATGAGTTCTATTGAAAACTCAACTTCACGATTTAGTGGTAGACCTGAAAATTCCTCTAGAAAGACATCTTCAAACTCTCGTACAATGGGAATATTCTTAATCTTATGTTTCTCTTCAATCATTTAAGATAAATAACCCACATTTAGTGGAATCAAGACCCATAATATGGATGAAATTTCCACTGCATGTTTATGTTCATCCTTGCATCGATAGATGATCATAGATTGATCTGGAATATGATATGTGACATCCCTTTACTAGCAATTGATATGAGCTCCATATAAAGAAATCCAATCCATGCCAAGAATCACATCAAATTCCACTATAGGAAGGATCACATGATTTGTAGGAAGCACTTTCCCACAAACTTCAATCGGAGAAGAATTGTAAACTTTTGATGCGACTGTTGTTCCATTAGGGGTTGTCACGGCTAACTCAATATCTAACTGCTGAGCTAATATGGCGATACCCTTAGAAAATTAATCAAAAATAAAAGAGTGGGTGGATCCAAAATCTAATAAAACATTTTCTACTTTAGAGTGGATGGTAAGTGTACCTTTCACCACTCTGTTATCATACTCCACATCACTGATAGAAATTACATGCTAATTTCCTTTGTCTTTATCCTTAAGAGTTCTTTGACGCCGATCATCATCAACAACTCTTGGATTAGGGTATTGATTGGAATAATGCCATATTTCCTTGCACTTGTATCATGGAAGTGTAGGAGGTTCACTTTGTGTAGCCTTTTCTTTGTTCGAATCACTAGAAATCTTCTTCCCATCATTGCAGCATTCAAATGCCCGATGACATTCCTTTCCACATTTGAAACGTTTACTTGTACCTTTAAGACAACTCCCTCCATGTTTCATTCCACACTTTGAGCATAAGGGAAAAATCATCTTCTTTTCAGTGTGGTCTTTAGAATTCCCTTTGAATTCCATTTTCCTCTTCTTATCAAACCCATATGATGGATGTGTTACTCGAATCTACATCTCAACATTAAGATCACATCGAACGATTTCTTCATAGCTATTTAAGTCCCTTATGGCTAATGCCCTTCGAAGACTTGGTTTTAAGCCACGAAAGAATCGTTCAATCTTACTCTCAGGTTGGATAATAATCCCAGAAGCGTACCTTGAAAGTCTTATAAAATTTGCTTCGTAGGTACCAACAGATTCATCATCATTTTGCTTTAGTTCAAGAAACTCCTTCTCCATCTTTGTTCGAATAATACAAGGGAAGTACTTATTGAAAGATAATTTCTTGAACTCTTCCCATTCCATGGATTCAATTCCATCCCTTTGCCTCATATTCTTGATAAGATTCCACCATTGATCATATTCACCTTCTAAATGATATACTGATAAGATTACTTTATCATGTTCAGAACATTGAAGAACTAAAAATATCTTTTCAGTGGTACTGATCCATTGTTCAGCCACTAATGGATCAGTAGACCCACAAAATGAAGGTGGAAGCTACCTCATTAAGGATTCAACAGAATGTTTCTCCTTCCTTTGATAGTTTGAAAGTCATGCATGATTCATAGCTTGAGAATTTTGTGGGAGCATGGGTATAAGATTTTTCATTCCAGCTCCCATAACATTTGGTTGCTCAGGGGGACAATCATTGCATTGCCCGTCGCATTCAACATTAACACAGTTCCTTCGGGTTCAAGCCATTGACTAAAACCAAGATCAATAGTGTGAGAAACCCTAATTATAATAGGAAAACCACATAATCAAGAATAAAATTTCACACTCAAGGTCTTATCATAGGTTGTTCATGGCCATTTCTAAAACACTAATATTGTTCTATGATTAGATATATCCTTAGGGTTCTTACTAATGATTTCAAATCCTTGTTTCCAAAGGTTGACTATACCTTTCCTCTGATACCAACTATAACGACCCATAATTTACATACATTGTTATTACTTCATAATTGAAGCGTACTTACTACAACATATAACAAAACCACAATAGGACCGTATAGGTGTAGTGTCTTTAGAAACTGGGAAACGTAAACAATTGGTTCATGAAGAATCTACATTGTCTCCCATTTATTTCATCATATCTAGAATCCCTTTTTGGAATATCCTACTTAATACCCTTCTTCCTGACCTGGGGAAAAGAAAACATACAAAAGGGTGATCTAAAATTCTCAGTAAGGGTAAACAAAAGAAATATCAATCACATCATATTCACAAGAACATAAGATTTTGGAAATCTTAACCTGCAAAAGAGATCATAATTTCATAACATGAGATAAATAATAGTAGTGAAATGTAATCCCAATAATCATAACATAAAACATGAAACTTTGTGGCATGAACACATAATCATAGAGAATCATTTTCTAGTAGTCAAGACTCATTTCCATGACTATCCTAGCGGACAAAGTCCATTTTTGAACCGAGTTCACTCCTCATTTCAGTCCTGTATCACTGAACCGGATTAACCTGCCATTCCAACCATGTCTATCTCATGAGATATAAATATTTACCCAATTCATTGGAGGGAGATATAGGTCTCACCCATCTCATAATGATACCATTATTATGTGTGCCACAAGATCATAAATCATATCTCATAGCATAACCCATGTAATAAAAATGGGATTCTTAAACAACATGAAATCATAACACAATACATATAATATAAAAGGAAATCATAAAAATAATTCCATCATAACATAATCAAATCAATGTAAAAATAGGGATATAAATATAACCCTATATTATCTTATATGGAAAACAATTTTGATAAAACACTTGAACTTCATTCTTGAGGAAAATATCCTTTCTACTTCAAAAACATTTTTCCTTTATTAACATGTCATACAATTTTAAACTAAAAGAAGTTGATCAAAAATAAAATTGAAAACTTGTAATGGAATCTTCATGGAAATAATGTTCTAAAAATCCATTCATTCCGTATAAGTTAAATAAAAACATTCTTCCCGTACTTTGGCCAAAAAAGTAAAAAAAGTACCTCGTACTAAAAACGAAAAAAGATCCCTTTCATATCATTTACTAAAAACTCACCTAAGGGTAAAATTGGATTTAAAATTTTTTAGGAAGATAGAAATAATATTACATATTGAGAAAACATGGATGTGGATGATAAATATTTCCCAGTAAATTCTGAACTATAAACAATCTCAGATAAAAATAAGAATGCGAGATTTTCAGTTACCTTATGTCCGATTTGCTTCATACGTGTCCGAACCTCCTGTATGATGATTTAAATAATGTTATTGAATTATTTCCAGAATTTTACTCATTTTATGATATCACATATGGTCATATTCTTAGCTTCTTTTTAGTAATATTTCATTGCTACTTGTTATTCGGGTGTTTATTGCTTTTTATTCTTATGCGTGTTTTATCAAATAAATTCTTATTAGTCTTTTTCGGTTATAGATACCTCATTTCAAGAATGGAATTAGTGTAATATATATCATATTTATTTATTCAATTCATTTATATAATCATTATTCAATGATGATCATGTAGAACGAGTCGCATCACATCGTGGAGACGGGAGGCCGTACGTACACACGAGCGATGATATTGTTCCCATGATCGTAGAATTGTATTGAAGTGTATGAATACTATTTAAAAATCAATATCAATTTACAATAATCATATATAGTTTTTATTTACACCATTATACCCATCCAAGTAAGGTGGTGGTGGAAAATAGATTACACCATGGCGTGGAGATGATATTTCGTACGTACGCACGCGCGTTGATTTCGTTTTCTGTAGGATGGATAAAAGGTGAAATAGGGTTGTTTCATATTTATAATAATATATCAGTATATGAGTGATTCTGATGTTTTTACTTCATAATGAAACAACTAAAGAAGAATAAGTAGAATAAGATATAAAGTTGAATGAATCGGTAACGAACATTACCTCTTCTTTGAAGCACCTCTTCTTAACCTCCTCTTAAGGCACTACAGATGGTATTAGAAGAAGACAAGGACCTCTAGGATGTTTCTAGGGAAGTGGAGAAGACAAATTGGAAGGGTTTGGCCGAGATTGAAGGCTCAAAGTGGTGTGAGGAGGAGAGAGAGGATGTGCCCTTTTATAAGGGAGGAGAGGGGCACCTTAGAAAAAACATAAAATATTATTTTATAATAATGTCATATTTGGTTTTTAATAGCTCTAAATTGATTTATTTAGAAGCTAAGGTGGGGATGGATCTAAATCCTCTCATAAAATAGATTTTAGACATGTTTAGGTTACTATTTTAACCTTATAATTTAGATTTAACTCTAAGTAAAATAATTTAACTTTTACCGTGTCTTCTTGTTTTCTTACACTATATGGTTAATAAACTTACTATAACAAGACAAAAGAACCACAAGTGGTTTATGATTAATATATATAACCTTATATAAGTCATTTGGATGAAACATATATTTTTATGAATAAAATAATAATTAATAATATAATATTTGTTTTAAATACTATTTTATGTCAATTTTGACACTATTTGGTAATTGATTTTTGTGAAAATCATAATAGCATGATTAGTTTAAAAAAAGTTAATGAAATCAATAATAATATTCCATATTAACCTATAAAATTAGTGTAATTCATAAAAAGTCTGAAATTAAATTTATTTGGGTATTTATAATATCAATTATGTTAATATTTCCTTAATAAGGTAATTACTGCATCATCATTGTGTCATAAATAAATTTAATTATTTAAAGTCTAAAATTTATAAATAAAATACCATTATGTAGGAAATATTATTATATTTCTAATTAATATTTATAGTCTAATTGATCTTATTTATAACCCTATATTAAAAATGTTTTAGTTATAAACTTTGATTTTAACTATTTTAACTCTTCTTTAAATAAAATAATATTAAATGTCCTAATTAAATACATGTGGACCAAAATGGTCATCTTTTATTCCTAAGGTTGTTTTTTGTCAAATTAAACTCATCCAATAGAATTAGGACATATGTTAGGGTAATAATATTATCATTTTACCCTTAATTACACTATTTACTTTTTACCATGGTAAATAAAAGTAAAAAGTTACTATTCACAAAAAAATATTTTTATATTATTAAACCACAATTTACTCCTTGATATTAACCGTGTCTCTCAGATTTTTGAAATTCCACTCACAGAAGCGGTAAAATTTTGTTTTATTTAAATTTTCAAACACTTCTAGGAGGTGGGTAAAAGACGTTGAAAAGTTCAATAAACTTTTTATATATCTAAAATTATTATAAAATGACTCTGATGAATTAATTTGAACTTATATAGGTATTATGTATAAATTTAGACCTAAAATAAATTTAAATAAAATAAATAATTATTTAAATAAAAAGTCGGTTTTAAATAGTAAACTAGTGTTTTCACTATTCATCAAAAATTGAAAGTTTTCAGAAAAATAACAAAAAATCACCCTAGGATAATTTCGATATTCCGGATCCAAAAATGAAGTCCATTTTGAAATATAAAATTTATAAAATTTCAAAATGTGGGTATTACTATTCATAACGGCTAGTTTTAATAATATCTTAATAGCATATCATTGTTTAGTGAAACTCGGTATTGCGTACAACACAAGCTATTGAGGAAGGTCACGATTGTGTGTAAAGCAAGGTAAGCTAGTGTTGTGTGTAGTGAAAGATTCCTTTGATGATGTAATAACATAAAAACAAAATATTTCTCATAAAAATCTCAGGTGTTACATGTCACCTCCTAGAAATATGAAGTAATTAAGAGGAATTCAAGGACACTTGGCCTATATTCGGCATTTCATTGCCAATTTGGTAGGCAAGTGTTTACTCTTCACCATATTAATGAAGATGGGAGTTACCTACCAGTGGACTAAAGAATGTCAAGAATCATTCGATATTCTCAAGAACTATCTCTTGAGTCCACTGGTATTAATGCCACTCATTGAAGGAAGACCACTTATTATCTATGTGACATCTTTAGAGAGATCATTGGGTTCATTCCTTTCCCAAAAGAATGATGATGGGAATGAAAACATCCTTTACTATCCCAGTCGGACTATTCTTGAGGTAGAAAGTTGATATTCAAGTATTGAAAAGTGCTGCGTAGCATTAATCATTGCAGTTCAGAAATTGAGACACTACCTGCAACATCATGAGGTCCAACTGGTATCTCACAATAAACCACTCAAATTTATCCTTAGTCATCCAATGCTTACAGAATGTCTGGAAAGGTGGGAAGTTATATTGCAGCAGTTTGATATCCATTATATGTATCAAAAGGAAATAAAAGTCCAAGCTCTATCCGATTTCCTTGCTGAACACCCATCTATAGAAGATACGTCTTTAAATATTGAACTTCCTGATGAGGAAGTCTTGTCTATTCAAGATAATCATCAAACATGGGAAATGTACATTGATGGTACCTCCAGAAGTCTAATAGGGAAGAAAATGGAAGATCTTAAATTCCATAAAGTTGGGTTAGGAATCTTGCTTATTTCCCTAGAAAAGGCAGTGCTACCCTATTTCTTCTTATTGTTGGAAGGTGGTACAAACAACGAAGTAGAATATGAATCTCTCATCGCAGGCATGGAATTGGTACTTCAGGCACAGGTAAATCACTTTAATGTAAAAGGTGATTCTGATTTGGTAATTAAATAAGTCAATGGGGATTATTCCATCAGAAAAGAAGAGTTAATCCCTTTGTGTGATTATTTCAGAGAGTTAATGGTGGAATTTACCTTGGAACCGAAATTTTCTTATATCTTACGGTCAGAAAATGCCCAAGCCGACGCACTGGATAATATAGTCACAACCCTTGCATATCCAAATCAGGATGAAACAATCATCAATATTGGCCACCGTCGTGTAGTTTCACCTTATGTTCAAATCAGAACAGCATAAATCAATGAAAGTAGTCCCGTTTCTAAACTATATGGTCATACTAAAGGATGGATGACACATATCCAGGAATACCTTCAAAATAGAGCACTCCCATCTAATAGATCTAGGAAAGAACAAGTCTGGTGATGTGTGGTTAATCTTACTCTTTATGATATCCCAGATCCCCAAAAAAATATCTACAAGCGAGGTTTTGATGGAATTCTCTCTATATGTATTGATGGTGAAGAGAAAATGGCTGTCATGAATGAATTACATGTAGGAGTTTGTGGTGCCCACGAGTCTGTACATAGACTTTCTGGTCAAATTCGAAGTCTTGCATACTTTTGGCCTTCAATGATACAAGATTGTGTTGATTTCACTAATAAGTGTCATTCTTTCCAAGTATGTGCCAAATTCACTCATCAACCCCCAGAGTTGCTACATACGGCTAAATACTCTTGGACATTTTCTACATGGGGAATGGACGTAGTAGGACCATATCCTCTGGCTACAGCTAAGTAGTTTAAGTATATTCTTACTGCTACTGACTTCTTTTCCAAACGGGCAGAGGTAATACATCTCAAAGAAGTCGGTTCTAAAATAATTGTTAGCTTTGTCAAGTCCAACATCATTACCAGGTTTGGTGTTCCTCATACCATATTGACGGATAATGGACCCAACTTTTGTTCATTCTAGGTAAGAAAATTGTAACAAAAATAAAATATCGGATCAAACCATTTATCATGGTATCAGGTAGTGGCCAATGGACAAATAGAGGCTTTTAGTAAGACTCTTTCAAACATACTTCAAAAGATGGTGGATAAATATAAGAAGACATGGCCTGAAAAGCATTTTCATGCTCTATGGGATTATCAGACTACCACTCGCATTACTACATAATCAACTCCATATTCATTGGTATATAGAATGGAAGTAGTCTTCCCTATTTAAGTACAATTACCTTCTCTTAGATTTTCCATTTATGATCAGTTATGTACATATGAAAAATCTCAAAAAGCAATTGGATGAATTGGAATGACTAAATGAAAAAATATTGTGCACACAATACCATTTAGAACTCTATCAGAATCGAGTAGCACGAGCTTTCAATAAAAAAGTCCATCTTTGTTCATTTATTCAAAGATAATTGGTATTGGTCCTTTGAAACCCAATGATACTAGGAAAGAAGCCTCTAAAGCTTGAGACAAAGTGGGAAGGACCTTACTCAATACATAAGGTCTACTCTAAGGGAGCTTATTCTTTAATCTCAATGGATGGAGAACTCATTACAACTCCAACCAATGAAAGATTCTTGAAGAAGTATTTTGTTTAACACAAATACACCTATTGTCCTTGTTGTAGGACATTAAACTGCATATCTCCCTTCATAGTCCAACATGACGTTAAATTGTGTCCCCCCTTTTCGTTCCAACATGACATTAAACTATGTATCGTCCGAGATGCAAGACATTAAACTACCATGCACACCAAGTCTATGATATATGACATTAAAAAATGATCACCGCATAAAAAATTGTCTTTTAAACTCTGTTTCCATACATTTCCCATGAAGCTAACAATGCATAAGCCCCACACCATCCTTTGTGGCCACATCTTTCACGACACGATCGTCAGGTCTGTTGTTGCTTCTTGTTTCTCACACCGAGCATGACTCATGTGAGCTTATAGTAAGCTTCGACTAGGACATCTTCTCTGGCCCGCTAATCATGATTAAGTCCATACATCGTCTTTGGGTCACTGTATTTAGGTATGCCTCGATCACTGAATCCCTCTCAATTGAACTATATGGACTTTGATCCTTTCCTCCTAGGTCGGGTATATAGGAAAACTCCAAAGTTTCAATCCTGAAACCACTTTCTTCACATCGATTCACTTTCATCCCACACTATCCTTTATGGTCTCATATTCCGTGACAAGATCATTAGGTATATTGATACTTCTTGTTTCTCACACCGAGGATGATTCACTTGAGCTTAGAGTAAGCTTCGACTATGAAATCTTCTCTGGGCCTCTAATCATGCTTAAGTCCCACCATCATCTTCGGGTTGCTGTCTTCAGGTACACCCTGATCACCAAATCCCACTCAATTGAACTACACGGACATTGATTCTTTCCTCTTAGGCCGAGTACGTAGGAAACATCCTACGGTTCAAGCCTGAACTCACTTTCTTCACATTGATTCAATTTTATCCCATACGATGTTGATCCGTGAAGTCCCCGTCAACCATCTTATTCATATCGGTTCCCTTTCATCTTACATGACATTAAACTTTGTATGTCCCATCATCCTAACTATATGACGTTAAACTATATAGTTCCCCATTGTCCTTGAGACAAGAAATTAAACTGCATAGCACTGGTCCATGCATATGACCTTAAACTATTTGTACGTTTGTCCTGTATGATAATAAACTTCAACAATACCTAATACCCTAACTTGAGAGGAATCATCATCGACATGGTCTCCAAACATGTTATATTTCAAGAAATATGCGTGTCTTGATTCTCATCCTAATGAGATATGTAGTGACACATAAGTCTTTAATATTGGGTCCAACCATAATTGCAAAAACGTCCACTTTACCCCTCATATGTATGAACCAAATCTGTACAAAGATTATTTCAAGAAAAACATGTGGATTGATTTCAATCCTTATGGGATATGTTGGAACGTTCGAGCATTCCTCGAGTCCAGCCCTGAGCCTTTGGTCCTAACCTAAAACTCCACTTTTGGTTCCATGGCTGAAAAGTCCCCCTAGGAGCACGTGATGTGATATGAAACACGCTGGTCTTTATTCACATCAGATTTATAACAAATGAACGATGTGTCTCCCTCACTATGGTTTGAGCTCTTCGACCCGAAACTAATATCTTCCATGATTTCATCCTGTATGACATTAAAATATATTTCAAGAACTACGTGTGGCTTGATTCTCATCCTAATGTGATACGTAGTGACATTCAGAATCTGAATTCAGTACCCAGTCGCAACATTATACAAATAACATTCATGATCTCTATAACCCTTTTCTTGACATCTAGTCACAAAATGTCTTATACCTGAGAGATATTTTGCTTGACTATGCAACACGTGCCCTTAGGTGTCCTTGCATAAGTTGTCTACATAATGGACCTGTCAGCCTAAAAGATGCTACTATTTGACTATGCAGCTTATGCCCTAGTTGGCCATGTATAATTCAGCCACCATAACAGGTTTGTCAAGTAATGGTAACTTCATTCTTAGGAGAAGCCTCTTTTGTCCCTATTGGTCTTAACTGTGATATGTAAGGATCTAGAAAAACAGACGTCCTTAACCTATTTGTTCCATACTCTTTTCCATGATCTAAAAATATTATGTCGTATAATGTTTCTATATCTGGTTTTAGTGGTATGACCTAAAACCACATATACCATTTTTACTACATTTGGGTCAGACCTTCATAGAAGTCATGTTCCACCAATTGTTTGTAAATTCTTATTAGAAATATCCTCTCCATATTCAAGTACCTTTCTCCATAAACAAGAATCTATTCTTTGGAATGTTTGAATCCCCATAAAACTTTCTTCAGCTTTTAGCAATAGAAAGTAAAATTTCTGAGAGTTCATTTTCCCGACTAAGCAGCACGTTCCCTTAGGTGGCCTTACATAAGTTGTCTACATAACGGACCTGTCTTCCAAATGGTGCTACTATTTGACTATGCAGCTTATGCCCTAGTTGCCCCTGCATAATTCATCCCCCATAACGGATTTATCAAGTTGTGGTAACTTCATTCTTATAAAATACTTCCTCTAATTCTATTTATCTCTTTTCCCATATCATTCCTCAGATTCAAAATTTATCAAGTCACAGTTTAAAATTTCCCCCCTATATACATGAATATGGTAATATGTTTCCAAACAAATTATCAATAATTGATTCAATATCACCCATTTGGTCAAATCTATTCGACCTTAAATATTATCCTTTTTATAATCCAACATGCATAACTTTAAACTGCCAATAACAAAAGACATAGTACTCATTAAATTGGGAACCTATAAAGGTTACTCTGAACAAAAGTCGAGTCCCAGCTCGCTAAACATAAATTTTTAATGATTTAGGAAATATTGAGAAATTAAAAGATAAAGCTTGTGGGGTTGTTTATATAACCCTAGTAAAAATAAAACTATATTTACTAGGCCCATTGTCTTAGGTAAAATAAGAACAATTATCAATAAAATGAAGGTATAGATGATTGAAGATGAACTGTTTTTCATTTCATGAACAATATTAGAAGAACATCCACAGACTGGAGTCTCTTCTCTTATTTTAGGATATTACAGGAGACTTTCAACATGATTTCGTATCTATTTCAGAGAATCTTGAGATTCATCAGTAGCCACTTGAAGTTCATTTACCGTACCAACTTCACTCTCTTCATCATGAAGAAGTGATTCTTTTTCATTGTTGATGTATTTTATACCATCCGCTTAGACTTATTCTAATGAATTATGAATCTGGTAAAGATACCCAGTAACAGAATCGAGCTCATTCTGAAGGTGCAATTGCTGGACAGTCTTTTCCCTGATCTTTTTCTTCAGTACCTTTAGCTTTGTAGCATGATCTGCCTCAGCTCGGGACACTGCAACCTGAAATTCACTGGTATTGATAAGAAATCTAGCTCTGATCAGGTCCTGACGACACCTTGGCTCTTGCTACCTCCTTCGAATGACTTGTTTTGCGGTGACATGGATATCTTGATATCCAAAGCCGCCAAGTCTCAAAATGATGAACATGGATGAGAGTCTTGGAATTGTTGAAGGTATCTCATCAAAAGGCACCTCAGATATTATCTTCCATATATTTTTCCATGCCTTGCGAAGTGAGAATTGGAGTGAATTTTTCACCTATGGGTCTGATTCAGCATCACTATCACATGGATGAACATAGTCAGGGATTAATGCACTTAAGGAAGTATCATGTTCTGCTCCTTCTATGACCCTGGTTGCTTCCCCTTCTGCTACTATTTGGGTTGAGGCTGAGGCTTCACCTCCAGACCTAGCCATTGATGTTGATAGCCCTATTTGGTTTATTGAAAGCATGGTTAGTTTCAAAGGATAGTAAAAGTTGATTCATTTTTTTTACAGGTTATGTAAGACACAAATATCATCATATTTTACCGAAAAATAGATCAACAACTTGTGAAGACTCCTCAACATATTTCTTAGCTTCAATAGGATTTTCCTGATGGGTTTCAGGAGGGTCTATCATGTTAATATCTACCAGAGCCAGTGCTTCTACCATAATAGGGTTGACATCAATGTCTACTCCCCTTTCAAGCATTGTTGGTTCAACAGTTTCTTTAGATGGAACTGTACATTTTTTTAACCAAACAAGGTTAGAAGTGAAATCATGAGAATATTAACAGGAAAAATGATGAAACTCGCATCCAGTTGACTCTATAACTAGATGTCCAAAATATTCAAAATCACATGGTAATTTTACATGGCCTAAAATTTCATCAAAGGACATGCCAAGAGTCATAATTTTATCCAATGATGTCCCGAATCCCAAGTTAGTATCACCAGTGGGAGCACTCGGCATGACTTATTCGTGACTTTTATCTGGAAATCTTTGACCCCGGATAGCTTCTTCATAGATAGTTGTGGGGGAAGCTTCGGCGATTTCCAAATGTTCTGATGCATGTGTCGAACCTAAAACATCATAGAATGAAAGTCAGTTATTGTCTCATTTAAGGTTCTATGATGTATTGTTAATTTACCATAAGTCTTTTCTCTCCTCGAATCAGAAATAGGAGCGGTGTTAGGAATAGACGCCTGCTCATATGCTCTCAATATTTCTTTAGGAACAACCATTTCAGCAAGAACCTGAGTCTATTCTACAGCACCCTCTGTTGTACTTTGTGGATGGTTAGTCCTTTCCCTTAAAGAAGAAACTAAATAATCCACTACAATCCTGGGACTTTTGAGCACTTTTTCAAAATTTAAGATTCATGACTACCAGAATGACTTACCACTACAGATAAAATGTTTGACTATGGTCTTCTTTCTTTGATGCTTTTGATTTATGGCCTTTTTGGGTGGACTAGCATCATCAGCTCCGAAAATAGGTATCAGGGACAATAACGCCCTTTCTAACTCCTCATCCATGGCTTGCTGGCCTGTAGATTCTTCGCCCGGATCTCGAGGAGATTCTGTGGCTCCAAGAGCGGTTCCACTTGGGCTATATTGTTGTGAATGAATTTTAGTGTTTCTTTCCTTTGCAAGTTGTTGGATGAAGATCATTATTTCCCTAAATAACAAATCTTTTACTAAATTTAAATTGCAAAGCAAATAGAAATATGAGGAAAAAGAAAACTTACATCTTCAGGAGGCACGTAATCATGCCAATCTTCATCTAATGAAGGACAAATCCCCTATATGGTACCACAGTCCATTATTTCCTTCACGCGCTTGGTGGGATGGACTGAATTATCAGTGGAATATATGATCATTTCCAGCTCTTTGATGTAAGCCCTTGCTTCGTTGGGTTGTCCTCAAAATAAATGACAGAAGAAGCCCAAATATTCTATACTCCAGGGATATGCAGCCTGTCGCATAAGTCCATCCAGGCAGTTTCAGTATCACAATATAAACTCCACCATGCCCGGACAACCTCTAGTCGTAGATATTCAGAATGAGAACCATAAGGATGCGAGGAGGGTCCTAAAATATGGGACATAAACTTCTTCCCAGCTCTTGCAATCACAGATAAAGGATAAGAAAATGAAATTTGTTGCTTTATAAAATAATGGTGACTAAATTTCCTCAATGATATAACTCACCCTGAGTCAATGGAGTAGGTGTCTTGACTCTGGCAGGTGGATTATATCTAGCATGAGGATGCTTTGACGCATTTCAAACCTCATCATCCCCATCCTGGGAATCCTGTGAATCAGCTCTGAGTGAGGAACCTGGTGAATTAACTCTGAGTGAAGAAGAATCACCTTCCAAATGAAAAGCTTACTTTTTAATTGTTCTCTTCTTTGTCCCCACTTGAGGGAATAGATGATTCAGTAAGCCTTCAGGGTATGATGCTACCTAGATCTCAGCATACCATGTAGTCAATCAACTTACCGCTCCAACAGCTTGTAGATCCAATACTACCCCAGTATTCTACATAGATGTCTGCAATCATAGTTGATGAGAAACCATCGGATGCTGCTCTAACCTGACATGCATCAGAGGGGATACAGTAATTTTTTGCATACATCTGAATTGATGTGTGAATCTGTATAGAGCATAGGCCTCACATATAATTTCTCCATCAATCCTTGTGGACATTGTTCAATCTCTACATGCTAACATGTATGCCCTTAACTTCTGGATGGATGTTCCATCATCAAAAAATCACCATGTTGGCGGATTTCCATAAGGAAATAAGTGAAACTTCATAAACATGCTCAGTCGTATCTTCATGTCATAAGCATTGAGGGATAAGGGAGAAATTCTAGAAAAGTCCTGAACAGACGACCAAAAATAATTTCCAGGAACCTGTACCCCACTTTGTAAAACATATGTCCTGAAATGGGTGGCGATCCATCCCCATAAAACATGGAATGTTCCCACTATTCTTAGAGGAGACTTACCCATATAAACATGATGTAAGCTTCTATGAATCTTTTCCAAAACTGGGGTGGCCAACCCAACCATCCTCCTTTCATCCAGCTTGGCTGCAAGAATAATGGTCCCCAGCCTCACGCCTCCTTTCAAATCTCGAACTGGTAAAAGTTAAACACTGAGCCACAAATACAAAAAGCCTTCCAAACAGGTCTTCACTTTAATTTTCTGGTTCACTTCATACACCCACCTATCAAACTCTCATGCTTATGAAATTGGCCAAAATGTTCCCGAATCACCCCTCTTTATTACTCTAGGGAAACTAGTAGGACGAGTGCAGGAAGGTCCCTCCTATTTCTCCTTAATAAAAAATATGTCCATCCACTCCTCTGGATGGATATATTTTCTGAAGTTGGTTTTCGTGGTGTTGGTATTCTTAAGCTTGTGGAAAAATTTCATTAACTCTCAAGCCAAAGACAGAGTTTTCCCGAAACCATTCCATGTCACCTTGTGGGGGATGAATTCATCATACATATATCCCAAAATTGGAGCCCATGAAATACTGTATACATCCCACAAACTGATGCCTACTTCTCCATGAGTCAGATGGAAATAATTCATTTCTGGGCTCCAATGAATGATTAACTTCGGCATGAAATTTTCATTTCTGTAGACATATATCTGCCCCACCCAGACGGTTTCATATATTGCAGTTCCCTTTAGATCATCGAAAAACTTTTCATATGTTTTCCGCACACAATACGCCCATATCCAAGTCGGCTTCACACCTCCCCCATGATGGAAATCCCAACTATTTTTCCATCCCTTAGATTGGTCCATCTGAGAATTTCGGAAATTAAAGGGATAACAATGCGGCTACAGCTCAGGATTGTGAGGCTTCATATCTGGAGCACATGGGCTGTGATTCATTATGAATGCCTTCTCCACTGTTCCATCATTGTAAAATTATCCTGCAATTGAGAAATTTTCCAAAGAGAAATTGTTGTAATTCTGAAATAAGGAATGAGGAATATAATTCTTTTCCTATGGAACATTGACTCCTTGTAGATAACCATGGCCATATAAAGGCAAGTAGATGCTCTGTGGAAAATTGGCATGATATTTCTTCAAGTACATAGCCAAATCTGGGAGAGTGTTGTCACAAATATCATAATAGTCATCGCCGACGATGTTCATCATATCATATATTCTCTTGCTGGACAACTCATAAGCTGATCCAATTCTTATGGGATCCATTGAATATATACAAAGATAAAACAATCAAATATTAAGTATGTTTGTTTTGGGAAATCTTGTTGAAGGAAATCAAAAAAAGGATAAGTCATTAAGGCGCGCAAGTCCTAACTTGGCACGCAAGTCAATCGGCTCACGCAAGGTTTTCCACCCTAGTAATGGCACACAAGTCAATTACCTTCTGCAGATGCGCGACAAAAAAATCCAGAAGACCAAAGACCGAAAACCGAAGCACCTGCACGAGGAGAGCTCGAGTTTTCTGAAGTTGAATGAGTTCGTGTAGGAGTCAGCCTATATATATATATATGTGATCCAGACAACCTTCACACTATACTTACGCTCCCCATTATCTGCGCGCTGAACTTGCACACCATAGACACTTGGTTCTCTGGCTTTACCTCATAGCCGGATCCTCTTTCCTTTTCGGATCCAACTCTGAGGGGGGACTTTTGTTGACGCTCCTTTCCGTCACAGAGTACAAAGAATGGAAAAGAGGAATACCATAAGCACAAAGAGGGTCACCCTTTGAAGAACATCAAAAATTGACAAAGGCGTGGACTAGGAACCCATTTGGAGGGAGTCATGCAAGTTTCTTGTGGTCCACGCAAGTCACTTGCGTGCCCCATATGGTTCACACAAGTCACTTGCGTGCCCTATTATTTTTATCACCCAAGGTTCTTGGTGGCCTATAAATAGCCCCTGTGGGCCCCCCATTTCAAGGACAATTTTTCCAAAACTTAGATTCAAGCTCTGGTCGCCCAAGTCATCAGCTCAACTCTTCTTAAAGCTTCTATGGTAACTTTTTACCTATAATAGAAGACTTGAAGGAATAGGATAGGGCCTGAGTGTTTATGATTCATCAAAAATTGCACTCCTAAGTATCTAGACCTCCTTAAAAGTGGAAACACTTGCGCATCGACCTAACCTTTCAATGAAACTTGTGTGCCTCCCTTTTGGAAACATCTTAGGATAATACTAAAGGCTTGAGTTATGTCTCACCCATGTATTACCCTATAGATTCTTCGTCGCCCTGGTGAACCCATTCCGTTCAAGTACACTTGAGTGGCCACGACTTGCACGCCAAATGATTTGTGCGACCATAATTACGCGCCAACTTTATTTGTGTGACTCTCTCCCGTTCACCTCTCATCTTCAAGATATTATCCCTCAAACACCATTTCAAATCCATTTATGGCATGGTTCCTTTGTTGTCTTCCTTATCTGAAAAGAATTTTATGAGAACCTCTCCCAAAACCTCATGAATTACAAGCTTTATGTCACCATGGTTAGAGGTTTCCTATATAACCTCATCCATTAAGATGAGAAGATATTTTAATTTAGGGAATCCTATTCATGATTAAGCCCCAAGTTTCCTTAATCTCGGCCTCCTTTTCAGGAGTAAGACCCAAGTTATAAGTTCCCTTAACCTGGGCCTCTTTCTCAAGAGTAATCCCCAATAATAATTTCTTTTACTATTGGGCCTCCTTCTTAGGAATAAACCCCAATCATAAGTCCCTTTTAATTTAGGCCTCCTTCTTAAGAGTAATCCCCAAGTTAAAACTCCAAATCTCCATAAAGTATGAATACATTTATGGACCCTGCTCCGGGGATTCTTTCCTGAAGTAAAGTCCTAGTATTCACCTATTGGGCAGTCATACATATGTAAGCCCCACATCATTTCTCATAGTACCATCATCAAGTTTACTGATACCTCTTGTTTCACACACCAAGCATGAATCATGTGATCTTATAGTGTAAAAGTAATCACGACATCTATTTTTGGGCCATTAACCATGCATAAACCCCATATTTCCTTTCCGGAACTACATAAACATTGATCTATGGATTAAAAATAGAGTACGTAGGAAGCCTTTATAAGGTTCAATCCCATCTTTCATTAATTATTTTTTGTCGCATATGACGTTAAGCTATATCCTTCTTATCAAACTACGTGGGTTTTGATTCCTTTTAAATGAGGATATGTTGGTAGCCCATCTACTGGTACGATCCCAACTCTAAAATAATCCCTATCTTTCTGAATGAAAATAAACTTCAAGTGCCCCAATGAGTGGATTTAAAACCAGTATAGTTATCATAATGACCAAGATATTTCTATATAATGTATTAAAGAATAACATTGACTAAGAATCTATAATACATATGGATGATTCTCCATCAATGAAGAACCTCAAATACGTATTAAAGATTCTCTAAATCCCATAAATATCAATAATTGATTGCTAAATCTAATGGAAAACTCATTTTCATACTTGGTGAATTAATAATGATTCATGAACAAAACTTAAATCTATGAGAGAGTCCTGGAGTAGGCAATAATTCCCCCCAAAAAGTTGTGATGAGCCTGACCTCCCATCCTATTGACTAATGAAAATTCTTAAGCCTCATAGGTCCATCACTAATGAGCACCTAACTTTGGAAAGTAGGTCCAAATGGATATAGAATCATTGGGTGTTTTCGTTTCTACGAATAAACCATTTGGATACCGATTGGAAAGATTGAAACTTAAAAAAACAAGGTCATTCCCATTTTCAGAAGAAACATGGTGCACATTACTTTTCAAGTTATACTTCCAGAAAACTCAATATGAAATAGTTCGAGTTCACAAGACTCACTCTGTTTTTAAAATCATCAAAGGAGCCACAACATAAAAAAATTTAAAAAAAATGATAACACAAAAAAATTTCACTGAAAACTAAAATCTGGAAATACCATAGGTAGGGGTAGCACCATAAATTCATTATGACATAGAGTTGGTATTGAATGCGTTCTATGGATAAAAATAATATAAATAGAAGAATTTTTCTCATTAATTAAGAGAGAGATAATTCCAAACACTCATGGAGATTATAAATGAGTATTAACATCTCTAACAGGATATATGGGTCACAAAACCAACAATCTACACCATGATCCAGATCCCCAATATGAAGAAACAATCATTAAATCATCATAAACTATACACCACATCTTTATATGAACCCCCTTAGGTAATAATTCATCATGAGAGAACAACTATGTTAATGAAATGCTCGAACATTGAAATAGGAAGATCTTTGGTCATCATATAAGTAGGATTTTCATTGGTATTAACCTTTCTCACAAAAATTTCTCCAAAATAAATTACATCTCTAAAAAAATTATATCTCACATAAATATTATTTTTACACTAATGAAACATATGAAACATTATGGGAAATATTACACATTTATTATTATAATATAGTAAAGAATTATGAATATTGGTACTGATTTCACCAACCATTGACCTTAAATAAATAACTAAATTTATACCCTTTTTAATAGCCAAATACTCAACCTCAATTGAAGATAAAGAAAAAATATTATATAATTTTTTCATTCTAACAAATATTTTACATGGTAATGGTAAAAACATAAACTATCAAAAATATTATCCTCTCATGATCTCTAGAAAAATCAATGTCTAAAAATCAAATTACTCCATCATGTCATTTCTCAAAATGAATGAAAACATTAGTATTGTAATGTAGATATTTAAAGATAAATTAGAATGAATTTCAATGTTATTTACTAGGATTGGGTAATATATGTGCTAAATAGACTAATAGAAATATATATATATAGATAAGTGTAAAAAATATAATACATCAAAGAACACACTACACTATAATATGGAACTTGAGTCATATATTTATCCACATCATCTCATCAGACACATGCAGAAGGTGAAAGTCTAAAATGAGTTGATAAAGGAGTAGTTAAATTTTTTTAATTAACCAAATTAAACCTATAAATAACATTCAAAATGTTTCATTTTTTACATTGATATAATATGCCTAAATATTTTTCCTTATGTATCATCATGTCAAGAATTTTATTTTCAGCACCCGTATATTTCATTTCAAACACTGAATTCAATATAGTTTTAAAATATCTAATAACTTTCTTTTCCTTGGGTATAATCAACATTTCATCAAAAAAGATAAATAGAGAAAAAAAATATTCATCACAAAATTTTTTAAGATATATAAAACTACCATAACTCCACCTTTAAAACCATGAGAGGTCAAAAAAGAGACAAACCACTTATACCATTTTTAGGTGATTGTTTTGGTCTATAAATAGATTCTTTCAGTAAACATACAAATTTATCCTTATCTAAAACTATAAAATCCTTTAATTATTGCATATTTATATCCTCCTCATGATCTCCATGATAAATTTGTTTCTTCAAATGAAATTTCTACAGCTTAAAATTATAAAAAGGCATAATATCTAATAGAACTCGAATATATCTATTCCTTGAAACTAGAGAGAACTTATCTTTGATGTCAACACCTAGAACCAGATTATAGCCTTTAGAAAATAAATATTATTTATATCTTTATCATTCCACATCAATGATTTTGTCTTACTTTTTGAAAAACCATTTACAGTGAAAGGATTTCTCACCCATAGGTAAATTCACCAACACCCAGGTTGAATTTTTATGAAGCAACTTCATCCCTTCTTGTATATTTAACATTATTTCTTCTATAATCATTACAACTAACTATAAATGAATAATTAAAAGATACATCATTTGAATCAATACCATTATGCACATTTATAGCTTAAGAAACTAAGTCGGCCTTAGCACACTTGTGAGGAAGTATAGTATTTCTTTTAAGCATGTGTTTTGTAATAGAATATTACGATAGTGGTGGAGAAGAAATATAACCTAATATCTCAAACTCATCATTATATATAGAATTCAGTATAGAATCTAACTGAGAATCAACTTCAACATCGGTGATATATTTATTCTATTTTAAATATTTAAAAGGTCAGGAACATAGAATTTTATTATCATCAAATATTATATTCTTACTTATAAAAACTTTTTTGCTTTTATAAAACCAAAGATATTATGATTTAACACCTAATTTATAATTATGAAATACATACTTTCTTGATCTGGGTTCTAATTTTCCATTATCTACATGATCATAATGAGGACATACAAATATTTTCAAATCAGAGTAAGATGGTGGAGTGTCATATCATAACTCTTCTAAAGTCTTAATTCTTATATATTTTAATGGTGGATGACTAATTATTTGACATGTAGTTTTATGGGATTTATCCCAAAATTAATTATGTAAATGAGAGTTAGTGGGAATACACTGTACTTTCTCAATCAATGTCATGTACAATCATTATACCACATCATTATACTATTGAGTACTAGGAACATTCAAATGACTCAAATTTTCATATGTTTTTCAAAATAAATTAAATTCATTAAAACAAATTAAGGGTAAATATCAAAGAAAATGCACTTCAATTTTTTCCTAGTTTTCTATTCAGTCATAATATTCCACCACATACAATTTTATAAGACTACATTTTTTCTTCAAGAAGAAAACATCCAACTTCGTAAATAAATTCAATAATGGTTAATATATATTTTAATCCCCATTTATAAGGAAATATAGTGAGAGAACAAAGATAACAATCAATAGATCCATGTGTCCCCTTTGAATTGAGAGTTCCCTTTCTGACGAAAACTCTTTTCTACTTCCAAAATATAGAGTACTCACAAAATTCCATCTTATTGATACCCTATACTTCAATAATACCTATCCTTCTTAGTTAAATCATTCCATTTTAACTCATATACCCAATATTAAAAATTTTAAATTTTGAAATATCATACTTGGATAATGTAGTATGAATAGTTTCATCACAAAAAAAACTATATCCATGAGGAACATAGAACCTACAAAATATTTTTTCCCCTTTCATCACCCCAATAGATCCCTTAAAATTATTTAAATATCAACCTTCAACTATTTTATTGTATTTGTTGATTTCAAAAGAAATTAAAGAAATTAAATTTATTCTCAAATTAGGTACATGATTAACATCAATAAGGGTTCTTAAAAGTCTATCAAACAACTTAATTTTGATGATCCTAATTCTAAAAATATCAAAAAAAAAATGAATTATTTCCCATAGACATAAAACCTTTTATAAAAATTTCAAAAGTTTAAAACCAGTTCAGATTATGACACATATGAAATTTTTAATAAAATTAAATAATAGAATAATAATATAATTTAGATTTACTATAAAAAACGGTCTAGAGTAACCATCACTATTATTATCATCTTCAGCACTGGCTTTATCGTAATCTTCTTCTTTTATTCCTTTCTGATTCACATGTCTCTTATTATTGTTCATATTTTTCACCATGAAACATTTATATTTATTAAATTACCATTATTTTTATTATAATTTCATGTTTTATCTTTATTTTAAGATTTTTATTTTCACCTTTAGATATAAAAAATCCTTTCACTTCCATAATTTCTATATCAAAATCAACTTCTTTAAAAACTCTTAAATGATCCACAATCAATGTACCTTCTGACATGCGATGGTAGTATAATAATAAAATCATATTCAATTGGTAATTAAGACACTTCATTATGAAATGATTGTAAAGCCCATAGATTTTCTATATAAATATTTTTAATTAATTTATAATTTTTCATTTCTTGCAACACTGAATATAGCTTCTATTATAAGAAAGCACTATGTCGGGCTTGCATTTCACACTAAACCAAGTTAATAATTAAATACACAAAAAATATATATTATCTTGTAGTAAAAATAAAACAGTTTTTAGCTTGTGTTACCCACAATGCTGAGTTCCTTTCATTTCTTGCATTACATGCAAGGCCGAGTTATACTAAACTAAAATATACTATTGATATTGTTATATAAATATTATTATACTTACCACCTAGATGTGGTAATAGAAGTTAAAAATAAGATTAAATAAATTGTGGAATTATAATTTTAACTTTATTATAAAATTAATCATTTGGTTATCAATTAGTTAGTAATGAATCTAATTACTATCTGAAAATAAAGAAATTCATTTTCTCTGAAAACTATTTTTTATATACCAACACAATTTTATAAAATAAATTAAACAAACCAAATTTATTCAATAATTCTAATAAAATGTATATATTATATATTCAAAAAAAAATTACACTCACCCAATATATTTTAAAGGTACAAGATAAGAACAAATCTAATTTTATGAAAAATAATCTGTATTTTTCTAAGAGGTAATTTTACAGTCTTTTAATGGTGTACCTATTTTAAATTAAAATTCTGAAACTTTTATAATTTTTATTTGAAAAAATAAAATTCATTTTAGAAACCAAAATATAAAATTTTACATTGGGTTAATTTTTGGTATTTTTATGATAAGTTTTATTTCATGATGAATATTGAAAAACAATAAATTTTAATTGAAAAATTCTTTTGCATATAATTTATTCATATTGTTAAATTCTATTTTAAAATTGAAATAAAATATATTTAGATAAAATATATATATATATTAATAAAATTTATTTCATTGGAATCAATTTCACATTGAAATTTGATATAAAAATAATTTAATCTTTTGAACACATTCACATTAAAAACTCGTTGTTTCGGCCCGCATGCATGATTATTTTTAAGATAATTTTTGAATAATATGTGATTTGAATTTGTAATATTGTATTCCACATTTTAATAACAAATAATTTCTAATTTATAAAATTTTCAACAAAATTTTTGACCAAAAATATATTTTAATGTAATTAAAATAAATTAAGAAATTAATGTACAAACAATTTTACTTAGTGGGTGAACATTAACATGAGGGTCCAAATAACCTATAAAATTGTAAAAAAATCCATTTTATAGAAATAATTCGACCATATCCTCACTTTTATTTAAAATTTACCATTATCAGATACACATTATTCATGTGAGATCACTCAATTGTGTTTACCTTTTTATATTTAAAAGACTGTCACAACTCTTAAACTATAAAAAGGCACTCACCCCCTCACTTATTCACACCTCTAAAGCCCTATCAATCATCCAAACATTTGGAAAATATCCTCAAAAAATACCTAACTTATTTATAGAATCCTATATTGGGGAATAATTAAAACCAATGTAGTCCTTTTGTGAAAATCAAAAGGCGTTACCTGAAAAAGAGGTAATGTTATTCAACAAGAAATACTGTTTAATTTTTTCCCCACCCATTCAATTATTAATATTCCATAATTATATAAAAGAAAAAATATCCTCAATATACTGATATACTTTTATGAAAATTATATGACATACAATTTCACACACATTCATCAAATGGGATACACAATCATAGTTTGTGTGTATGACAGACTACCGCCCCACGAACCGATGTTGTTCGTTCTTCTATTACTACCTTTATAGGTTCATAATAATGATGTAATTACTATTTTTATATTATATATATAATATATACAATTTATTTATTCTTATATAATTATTATATAACACATAAAATAATGATTTCTATTTCATTGGAATATGCTAACTTTGTTTGTGGACGTGTGGACTAAAATATCTTCAAAGTGTTGTGATTCATTCACCTTTTTCATAAAATTTAGTAAGGATGGGTTTAAGAAAATATGTGTGACAAATGATGTATGAATTATACTTGAATTATAATATATTTATATATATAAATATATTATATACTTTCTTTCTTTCAATATGATAAAAAATGGAAACATCGTTCATCCATACATAGGACCTTCCATCTCCATGAACAATATATTTCATTGCCTATTTCAATATTTTCTAGATTATTATAAAAAAATTTATATATAATATTTATATCATTTTTTATATTATTTTAATAAGTAAATACTGATCTTTATAAGAGTACCAATAATAACAAGTCAAAACATGTATGAAAAACATATCGGTTATTACCCGAAACATAACCTTAAGATGGAATTGTTAATAAAAGAGTAATGTATTATCGTAATAAAATAATATATGGTTTGATATATAAGAATATGGTTCTAATTTATATTTATTAAAATATTATATTTATTATAGATGAGTTTTTAATTTTTACGAATAAATTCTATACTTAAGGTGATGTTTTTCTCATCTCTGTTTTTTCTGAGAGATATATGCTTTATTAACCAGTCATTCTTGTTGTGTGGTGTATATAATGCCTTATGAAATTTTATCTCATTAATTTCATTTAATTAATTTTATTAAAAGGTTAATATTTTTTATTCTTCCATATGTCTCATGTTCGAAAGTTTACTCAATCAGTTAGTGGGTTTTAGTCACACTTTTATTTCTATGACACTTATTTCATATTCAACACTCGTTTCTTTTGTATGGTGTATATACTACTTGTGAATATATTTTTTGATTATTATCCTTGAAATTGTGGGTATTTTCACAAATATTAATTTATCACTTTTCCATGTGGTTTATTTTTCAAATGTTTCCAAATTGGTAAGGTAATTATGTCTCAGTTTCCCTTCTTTGACACAGATGTAATGTTAGGCACCAACATTCTAATACGAGGTGTATTTGTAACGCCCCGACCCCAGCTACCCAGAGTCGGTGCATTACTTCGTAACATTGGCATGATCACAAACGATCAAGTCTCGAAAGACCGATTAGTTTAGTAGCATTGGAAACACTAGATACATTCATAAGTCTTACATTACATCATAAAGTAAAACAAAACTACAACATCTTCTCTTCATATCCCCTTATGTTATCCCTGCAGATAATTCATAATATACTTCCGCACATCCTGGAAAAATTAAAACATTGAAAGGGGTGAGGTCATATACTCAGTAAGGATAACAATATAGCGGAAGCATTCATAAATAAACATTAACATTTAAGGCAATGTATAACTAAAACAAAAGCCTTTTAAACTTGAACTTTAGCATAATATGGCAAAATTAAACTGAAATAATGCCATTTAATTACTCACATGGATATTCTACTAGTCGAATAATCACATGAAATATCAATAACCACATTCATAATGATGGAATGCATAATTCCAGACTATCATAACCACGTAGTCAAGGCCTCGTGCCAAGACCACAAATAAGATTTTGTCAAGGCCTCGTGCCAAGACACTAGTTTTTCTCATGAGACCTACCGATGCATCGAGGATCTATAGTGGGCTCCACCCGTCACTTATTAAGTCCAATGAATTCCTCATATGAACAGGTTTAAACATATCATAAACCATAACATAATCGTATCACATAAAACATGCATAAAGGAAACATAACATTTCCACATTTCAATCACAAGATATCAATACAACACATTGATATAATACAAACGCTTTCAAAACCATTTTCAATACCAAAATAAAATTAAGTTAAAACATGTTATTTATTTTTCTTTTAAAAAAAGTGATGGCTTGTAGAGGAAGCCGAAACTCAAATAATGGTCACGGCGGCGGAGAAGTCGTTGTCGCCGCATAAGTACGGAAAGGAAAACATTCCCTTCATGATTTTTAGTAAAATGCTTCGTATAGAAAAGATTCCTTTTGAATAAACGTAAAAGTCAAAGGGGTTTATACACCATATAAAAGAAAGTTGTGTATAAAACCAAATATGCCTTAATGAAAGGAGATTGAGAAAAAGTCCTTAAAAATATCATTTTTAAAATAAACTAGATCTATTATGTGTATTCACTATAAGTACACATAAAGAAAGTACAAATACAATATAGGACATAATAATATCATGACATAATTTGAAAGTAGGAGATTAACCCAAAGAATGGAAATTGGGTTAAGAAGTTCCCTTACCTCGTGTCCGACTTGACTCAACCGTTCTTTAACCTCCTGAATAATAAAATAGAGTTAATATCTACCTTATTAAGAACCATTTTCAATTTAATTATCCTTTTTATATCACTTATTACAATGTTATGAACATTATGTAATTATTTAAGTTAATAACGGTCGTTTTGTCGATCTTTGGGACTTGAGTCAACAATAAACTTCTTATAATTACAAGTTGTTCATGTGGTGAAATATCCATTATATCCAGAATTATATTCATGATGTAGATATCATATATATCATATATATCTAGTATATACATTCATTCATAATATTACGTAACATTTAGAGGTAAGAAATGAAATGCGCCGTTCATGGAGACGGTAAGCCGTACGTACGCATGAACGCTACTTTCATTTATATTTCATATTTAATGGAATGAAATAATAATGATATAAATGTATAATATAATTCCAGTATAATATAGCATATAATACCATTTAATCCATCCTTTATACATCCCACATATGGCATTAACGATTCAAAGCACTTTGAGGGGGCGATAGTCCGCACTTCCTAAAATGAAAATATCGCGTTTACCCATAATGGAAACCATAAAGGTATTCCATAAATGAAAAATAAAAAATCATAAGGAAAACAAAAACATAATATATATCATATATAAAAATATTGTCATCATAATGGCCACCATTAGAGGTGTTATATGAATGTTGAAAAATCATCGTTTCGTGAGGCAAAAATTCGCCATCCACAGAAACAGTATGTTCTTTAACCATTAGATGTAGGTGTGTGTAAGTGTATCTCGAATCCTTATTATAACAAAATCATAGTATATTGAGGATACTGGTGTTGTTACAAAAGAAATGAATAAAAAGAGTTTAAGGGGTTGGAGAAGTTAATAAAACAAAACAACATTAGAGAAGACATTACCTTAAAATCGGGTAACTCTTTTTGATTTGAGCCAAAGGCTTCCTTGGGAAGAGTTCTGCCCAAAGTGAGGCTTCTAGGAGTAAGGGAGGGAAGTTGGGAGAGTATTTGGGCAGAGGTTGGCCGAGCCAAATGGCTAGAATGTGTGAATAAGGTGGTAGAGGTGGGGGCCTTTTATAAGTGGAGAGGAGGGGCACTCTTGGAAAGTAAAGAAAATTCACTTTATTATAAGATAAGTTTCAGATTTTAGAAGTCCCAAACTTATATAATTCTAGGATAAGGTGATAAGGGTTCGAAATATACTCATCCAATAGGTTTTTGACAAGTGTAAGCCTTGGATTTTACATTATCTTTTTATTTTATTTAAATCGTTAAATAATGAGGTCATCGCTGCATCATCATGATGTCATAAATAATTTAATTTATTTAATGTCTAAAAATTATAAAAAAATACTATGAGGTAGGAAATCTTTTTAGATTTCCAATGAATATTTAAAGTCAAAAATATGACTTGTAGAACCCCATGTAAAAATTGTTTTAGTAAAACATTTCATGTTTGTGTCATTTTTTACTTTAACATTAAATAAAAGGTATTTATGTCATTTTCCAACTAATGTGGCTCCATGGGGTCCCCAAGTTGACCCATGGATTTTCTTGGTCGGCCATGGCACATCCAATGTGGTTAGGAGATGTTTCAAGCTCATATCATATTATTAAAACATTATTTTTACCTTAAACTACACTAATTACCTCTAATCGCGATTAAGAACTTAAAAGTTACTATTCACCAAAAAATTATTTTAATCTCATTGAACCACATTTTACTTCTTAATGACAACCATGTATGTCGGATTTTTGAAATTCAAAACACAGAAGTGGTAAAATTTCATTTAAACGAAAAATCAGTTTTTATAAATACCACTTAGTGGTTTCACTATTCATCAAAAAATTGATGTTTTTCAGAAAAATGCCAAAAATTCACCCTAAGCTATATTTGATATTCTGATTTCAAAAATGATGTCTATTTTACAAAATTCCAAACATATAAGTTGCATTAATTAATTTTATAATTAATTCCCGCTGTCACAACAAATAGCGTGTTTTTAAGAAACAATTTATATCAAAAGATTGACAATTGTTCATGCCCGATTTCAATGTTAAATTAATTATAATGACCACCATTGGATAAAATGGTAAAAATATATTCTAATTATACTTTAAAAACACTCAATAGTATAACTTATCACTATAAATTATTTTGAATAAAAAAGTTGTTTTAAGTATTTTTCACTATTCATAAAAAATTGGAAGTTCTCAGAAAAATACCAAAAATTCAACATAGGATAATTTCGATATTACGAATCCAAAAATGAAATCCATTTGGAAAAATAAAATTTATAAAATTTCAAAAATTAGGTATTACTATTCATAACGACTACTTTGATTAGTTGCGGTGTTTTAGAACTCGAACTTGCGTACAATGAAAGCTATTGTATTATTGAAAGAGAGGCGTATCGTGAAAGATCGGGGTGTTACATTCTCCCCTCCTTCAATAAATTGCATCCTCTCAATTTTAAATTTTTCTTGGAAAATAAAAGGTTGAAAATAGAAAATACCTTTGTGGAAAACCCACATCGGAAATAAGTTTAATAAAATTTACCCTTAATAAGAGGGAAAGGGAAATGAAAAAGTCACCACCAAATTATGATCTCAATAAGGAGAACATTGGTGGAAATTAGAGACATATAATTGGAGGAAAAACGTAAATATTTATAGGGAGTGATTGAGGTCATCAATCACAAACAATTGTAAAATTGAGGGCCTCAAAGCCTTTAATCAATGATGATTTAAAATATTATCAGTTCAACAAGACATAAGGTATTAGGATAACACATTTTTTGTTTTAATATCCCTTTACTAAAGTTTAAGAATTAATTTATTCATAGAATAAGATATAGGTATATATATATATATTTATGCTTGACAAGTAGAGTTTCAACCTTCAACTAATTTCTACCACAAACTCATTTTTCACTCAAAAAGATAATAGAACTAAAAAAATAATATATTTATCCTAACCGTACAACGTTCAAAATATTAGAACATACCATTTAGATTACAAAAACTATTTTTTAATAACCAGGGACTTCCTGTAGGCTAGTGGTAGGAAATAAAGGCCTGTCGCACTATAGTTGTGGGTTCGATTCCTGTAGCTTTGTCCGACGCGACGGGTTATGCCCCACCCTGCAGGTTGTCCTTTTCCTAAAACTATAGTATTATAATATTCCAAAAATAATCTTCAGAAATGTTTTAACCTTAAACAATACTATCCAAATATCAACTTAATCCATTCCAACCTTTATAGTTATCCAAAATACTTCTGTCCAACTCACAGTCCAAATTTTATAAGGAAGGTAAACATAATGAAGATCCTTTTTTCTGTGTAACAACATGTGAACACATTCATCATGTATTCTTTTAAAACACTGCAATTACCAATGATCCCTTATTCCTTATAGAATACTAGATATAATCCCTCTATCCAAAAATGTATACAAATCATTAATCAGTTTCAAGGAAGTTAAGAATATCCAATATAATTTATCCAAATCAATCATGTATTATTCCAAAATCACTATCTCATCATCAGAACCATATTACGGTTTATCTTTCTCTCAACCATATAGTTTTCAAAACATTAACCTGCTGTGGAGTAACTTTTCTTGGTTCCACACAATCTCAAGTCCTTTATGAAATAGTACTACAGTAGAATCCTTATATACTCAATAATTATTATAACCAGTACATCATTGTTACAACAATCAAATGAATTTTTTTTTAATAACAACATGAGAACTCTAATCATTCCTCCTCATCTGTGGTAGTATCATAACTTCATTATTATCCAATAACATCATTTGGGGCATACTCTGATGATTTGGACATTATTTTTCGTAGTGTCCCCACTCCTTGCAGATGATGCATTGTACATTTGAAACCTTTTTCTTACCCTTGCAGTCACGCACTTTGTGTCCTTTTTCTCCACACTTATAACAAACTCCCATTCCCTTCAGGCAAGTTCCAAGGTGTTTCTTCCCACAGTTATCACATATTGGAAAATTCTTCTTTTCCCACGTCCCTTTTTCCATCATTCTCTCTTGCATCCTTTTCTTCTCTTTATTCCCTTCAAAGCCATAAGACTCAGAGAATTCCTTACTTATCTTATTAACACATGATACTATTTCTTCATATGTTGAGAAAACATGGGAGATTATTTCCCTTCTAAATGTTGGCTTAATACCGTGAAAGATATGATCCTTCTTACGCTTTGGATCATACGTATTGCTGGAGTTCACATTCCTTCCACTGGGCACCATTTCTATACAATGGAATAAACTAGGTTAGTTTATGAATTGCAATGAATAATTCCAAACTTGTAAAATACTTAATGTAAATTGAATGGCTTATGGATATAATCCATAATCATAAAAATGTTTTCCTTGAGGAAGTATATACTCATAACCCTTCACAGTGGTTTGTAAAGAAAACGAGAATTATACTAAGCATATCCCTCGGGAGTGTCGTAACCAAGAGTGCAGCAAGGCCCGTTGTCGTGCACCAGTTCCCGTTCGAGTCTAGCTCAAAGCTGTGTTTTCGGGTTTTACCCCTAGGTACATCTGTGCCAGAGCCGCCTCTACCTGATCGTATCCAGACAGGGATGTATTGCTCGGAAAACTCACAAAATCTCTACAACAACAAAATTCTAGAAAGTTCTTCTATACTAATCCTCAAAGTCTATCTTTGGGCTATGTGCTCTAATCAGAGTTTATCTAAATCTAGCTTCTATGGTTAGTACTAAACTGCCTCTAATACCAACTGTAACGCCCCGACCCCAGCTACCCAGAGTCGGTGCATTACTTCGTAACATTGGCATGATCACAAAAGATCAAGTCTCGAAAAAACGATTAGTTTAGTAGCCTTGGAAACACTATATACATTCATAAGTCTTACATAACATCATAAAGTAAAACAAAACTACAACATCTTCTCTTCATATCCCATTATATTGTCCCTGCAGATCATTCATAATATACTTCTTCACATCCTGGAAAAATTAAAACATTAAAAGGGGTGAGCTCAGATGCTCAGTAAGGATAACAATATAGCGAAAGCTTTCATAAATAAACATTAACATTTAAGGCAATGTATAAATAAAATAAAAGCCTTTTAAACTTGAACTTTAGCATAATATGGAAAAAGTAAACAGAAATAATGCCATTTACTTATTCACATGGATATTCTACTAGTCGAATAATCACATGAAATATCAATAACCACATTCATAATGATGGAATGCATAATGCCAGACTATCATAACCACATAGTCAAGGCCTCGTTCCAAGACCACAAATAAGATTTTTTCAAGGCCTTGTGACAAGACACTAGTTTGTCTCATGAGACCTACCGATGCATCGAGGAGCTATAGCGGGCTCCACCCGTCACTTATTAAGTCCAATGCATTCCTCATATGAATAGGTTTAAACATATCATAAACCATAACATAATCGTATCACATAAAACATGCATAAAAGAAAACATAACATTTCCATATTTCAATCACAAGATATCAATAAAACACATTGATATAATACAAATGCTTTCAAAACCATTTTCAAAACCAAAATAAAAGTAAGTTAAAACAAGGTATTTATTTTTATTTTAAAAAAAGTGATGGCTTGTAGAGGAAGACAAAACTCAAATAATGGTCACGGTGGCAGAGAAGTCGTTGTCGCCGCATAAGTACGGAAAGGAAAACATTCCCTTTTTTTCGTTTAGTAAAACGCTTCGTATAAAAAAGATTCCTTTTGAATAAACGTAAAATTCAAAGGGGTTTATACACCGTATAAAAGAAAGTTGTGTATAAAACCAAATATGCCTCAATGAAAGGAGATTGAGACAAACTCCTTAAAAAGATCATTTTTAAAATAAACTAGATCTATTATGTGTATTCACTATAAGTACACATAGAGAAAGTACAAATACAAGATAGGACATAATAATATCATGACATAATTTGAATGTAGGAGATTAACCCAACGAATGGAAATTGGGTTAAGAAGTTCCCTTACCTCGTGTCCGACTTGACTCAACCGTTCTTTAGCCTCCTGAATAATAAACTAGAGTTAATATCTACCTTATTAAGAACCATTTTCAATTTCATTATCCTTTTTATATCACTTATTACAATGTTATGAACATTATGTAATTATTTAAGTTAATAACGGTCGTTTTGTCGATCTTTGGGACTTGAGTCAACAATAAACATCTTATAATTACAAGTTGTTCATGTGGTGAAATATCCATTATATCCATAATTATATTCATGATGTAGATATCATATATATCATATATATCCAGTATATACATTCATTCATAATATTACGTAACATTTAGAGGTAAGAAATGAAATGCACCGTTCATGGAGACGGTAAGCCGTACGTACGCATGAACGCTACTTTCATTTCTATTTCGTATTTAATGGAATGAAATCATAATGATATAAATGTATAATATAATTCCAGTATAATATAGCATATAATATCATTTACTCCATCCTTTATACATCCCACATATGGCATTAACGATTCAAATCACTTTGAGGGGGCGGTAGTCCGCACTTCCTAAAATGAAAATATCGCGTTTACCCATAATGGAAACCATAAAGGTATGTCATAAATGAAAAATAAAAAATCATAAGGAAAACAAAAACATAATATATATCATATATAAAAATAGTTTCATCATAATGTCTACCATTAGAGGTGTTATATGAGTGTTGAACAATCATCGTTTTGTGAGGCAAAAATTCACCATCCACAGAAACAGTATGTTCTTTAACCATTAGATTTAGGTGTGTGTAAGTGTAGCTCGAATAATTCTTATAAAAACATCCTAGTATATTTAGGATACTGGTTTTGTTACAAAATAAATGAATAAAAACAGTTTAAGGGGTTGGAGAAGCTAAATAAAACAAAACAACATTAGAGAAGACATTACCTTAAAATCGGGTAACTCTTTTTGATTTGAGACAAAGGCTTCCTTGGGAAGCGTTCTGCCCAAAGTGAGGCTTCTAGGAGTAAGGGAGGGAAGTTGGGAGAGTATTTGGGCAGAGGTTGGCCGAGCCAAATGGCTTGAATGTGTGAATAAGGTGGTAGAGGTGGGGGCCTTTTATAAGTGGAGAGGAGGGTCACTCTTGGAAAGTAAAGAAAATTCACTTTATTATAAAATGAGTTTCGTATTTTAGAGGTCCCAAACTTATATAATTCGAGGATAAGGTGATAAGGGTTCGAAATATACTCATACAATAGGTTTTTGACAAGTGTATGCCTTGGATTATACATTATCTTTTTATTTTATTTAAATCGTTAAATAATGAGGTCATCGCTGCATCATCATGATGTCATACATAATTTAATATATTTAATGTCTAAAAATTATAAAAAAAATACTATGAGGTAGGAAATCGTTTTATATTTCCAATTACTATTTATAGTCAAAAATATGACTTGTATAACCCCATGTAAAATTTTTTTTAGTAAAACATTTCATGTTTGTGTGATTTTTTACTTTAACATTAAATAAAAGGTATTTATTTCATTTTCCAACTAAAGTGGCTCCATGGGGTCCCCAAGTTGACCCATGGATTGTCTTGGTCGGCCATGGCACATCCAATGAGGTTAGGACATGTTTCAAGCTCATCTCATATTATTAAAACATTATTTTTACCTTAAACTACACTAATTACCTCTAATCGCGATTAAGAACTTAAAAGTTACTATTCACCAAAAGATTATTTTAATATCATTGAACCACATTTTACTTCTTAATGACAACCATGTATGTCAGATTTTTGAAATTCAAAACACAGAAGTGGTAAAATTTCATTTAAACGAAAAATCAGTTTTTATAAATACCACTTAGTGGTTTCACTATTCATCAAAAATTGAAGTTTTTCAGAAAAATCCCAAAAATTCACCCTAAGCTATATTTGATATTCCGATTTCAAAAATGATTTCTATTTTACAAAATTCCAAACATATAAGTTGCATTAATTAATTTTATAATTAATTCCCGCTGTCACAACAAATAGCGTGTTTTTAAGAAACAATTTATATCAAAAGATTGACAATTGTTCATGCCCGATTTCAATGTTAAATTAATTTTAATGACAACCATTGGATAAAATGGTAAAAATATATTTTAATTATACTTTAAAACCACTCAATAGTATAACTTATCACTATAAATTATTTTTATTAAAAAAGTTGCTTTAAGTATTTCTCACTATTCATAAAAAATTGGAAGTTCTCAGAAAAATACCAAAAATTCAACATAGGATAATTTCGATATTACGAATCCAAAAATGAAGTCCATTTGGAAAAATAAAATTTCAAAAATTAGGTATTACTATTCATAACGACTACTTTGATTAGTCGCGGTGTTTTAGAACTCGAACTTGCGTACAATGCAAGCTATTGCATTATTGAAAGAGAGGCGTATCGTGGAATCTCGGGGTGTTACAGTATTTAATTACATTTGAAATTTTTTAATATATATCTACATATTTTCAATAAGTTATAATCTTCAATTCAATTTATTCATTCATGGGTATTATGATTTATTGTTTCCATGGTGGGTTTAGTTTATTTCTATCATCTCATTGTTTATAAGGATTGTTTACAATTATGATTTCGTTTGATGAAATATTATGATCTTTCTATAAACAATTTTCATTAATTTTATTATAATATTACTATTAATTATATCATCATGTAATTTTACCATTTTTTCACTCTTTGGTACTCGTGATAACTAAGAAAATGTTTTTAAAGACGGCCAGACTTTATTTATCTCTTTGCTCGGAAATATGTTCTCCCCCAAAACTATGTTTTCTAGAAATGTTTTCAAAAGTGTTTTGAAATTATATTTTAAGATTAATTTAAATGAAATGTTTTTAAAAAAAATTATTCTTACTTTATACATTTTCATTGTTATTTTCAAATAAAAGGTTTTTAAAACGTTTTCAAGATTCATTTATATTTTTTCAATATTATTTGAAATTAAATGTTTTTCAAAATGATTTTGAACTTCCATTATAAGTATTCTAATTTATTTTAAAATAATTTTTTTCAAAATGTTTTCAGGCTTCCATGATAAGTTTTCAATGTTATTTTTAGAAAAATGTTATCAAATTTTTTTAAAGATTCCTTTAAAACATTTCAATATTATTTTCAAATAAAATGGATTTCAAAATGTTTTATAATTTAAAATAAATTTTTTAAAGAAGAAATAATATTTTCCTCAATAAATGGATTAAATTATTTTTAAATCATAGTTAATAAGTTTCAATGTGGTTTTTAAAGAAAAATATTTTTAAAAATATTGTATGTCTTAAAAATGATTTTCAATGAAATGTTATTTTCTTGATGAAATCATCCAAGTGATATTTCAAAATCCTTATCCTTATAATACGAAATCATTTGATAGAGTTTATTTTTTATTTAGTATATGATCCAAGGACACCATCCTTATCCATTATTTTAAGGTTTATGTTAAAGATAACACATTTTTTAAGAAACTCATTTCACTTCCATTAGTTATACCATAACAAAAAGGCATATTAATCCTACTTCCTTTCAGGGGTTATTATATGATAAAATTATTGTTAAACCCTTTTCTTTTCCATAGGTTATTATATGATGAAATGTTTATGATATCCATTTTATTCCATAGTTTATGATATTATTTTTATGAAACCTAACGTTTTTTATGGTTCGTGATATGAACAAAATTGTTATCTTATTGAACATGTATGTATGATTTAATTATATGATTATTTCAACCTATATTTCACTCCAATGAATTAGGTAATGATCTATATATCTCATGATATAAAAATTCCTTAAATAAGACTAAACTTGGTTTAGTAAAGAACTTTTTCCCATGAGATGGTCTTGGGAGTTAACCTTAACTACTAATATGGTCTTTAGAGTAAACATTGGATAATAAGATAGTCTTAGGAGTGGACCTTGGCTACTAATATGGTTTGGGGAGTGAACCCATTCCATTATAAGGAATGTTCTATAACTATGTATGGTAGTGTGTCCCACCCTGTAGGTGCAACCACCATGAATTTCCCAGTAATGTTTTGGTAGTGAACCTTGACTTATATGTAATGATTTTATATAAAATCATGTTTTCTACAAATTCTATGTTTTATTATTATGTTATGATCTCATTGAATATTATCTTGATGACCTTATAATTCAAGTCATATGAACTACAAATATTTATTCCATCATTCATGTATACGATCTTCGATATTAAAGGTATGATCTTCATATTTTATTATCATGTTATCATACCCTTATGATCATGTTATTCTTGTGTATACCTTTTATTTACCCTTAATGGGAATCTAAGATCAACATTTATTATGTTTCCTTTCACTAGGTTATAAAGAAAGGTTTTAGGTATATATAATAAAGGGGAATACCTTTATGGGAAACATTGTAAATCATTCACCACATTAGAATATTGTGTTCCATGATTCCAAAAGAACAAAACTATTACAGTAGTTGGGCATGTACATTTTTAATGTGATGAATGTTTATCTAAATTGATGTAATATATATGTATGTTAAGCCTAGGTTTCTATAGTTGGTATCAATTGAAACATTTATTAAGCCTTTGTGAACTTGCATGACAAAACTTTAGTGATATCCCTAGTTATATTTGTATTGATAAGTCTAGGAATGTCTCTAAGGATATTCCTACGGTGACATATATTTAAAAGAAGGTTTATTAATTTAGAAATACTACATGTAATTGATCATGATTATATGGTTTTCCACTATGATATATATTCCTCAAGATATATTATCTAGTTTTAGTCATTGGAGGGAACCAGAAGGAATTGGGTTAATATTGAAAGTGATGGATAATTTTTTGATAAGCAGTCAAATGGTGTGATCAATATAGTAATGGAAATTGTGATCTTGCCTAATTAGTTTTCATGGAGCATGATTAACAATGTGAACCTACATAAACTCTAAAACACACAAAATAAGAGAAATAAAAAATTACATGGAGAAATTGGGTATTGGATACCACATAGGAGAGAATATTTAGTTTCCTACATGTTGAGAATATGGGAA
The DNA here is from genome assembly GCA_963277665.1 of Viscum album. Lineage (NCBI taxonomy): Eukaryota > Viridiplantae > Streptophyta > Magnoliopsida > Santalales > Viscaceae > Viscum > Viscum album. Next base: position 1,700,719,966 of record OY728143.1, on the reverse strand, counting down.
GAAGCTCCCAAATTACTATCTTAGAAAAACCAGAAGATGTTTTCACTATGTAAAATTATAACAAAATTAAACTATGATCAAATGGAAAATGAAAATTTTGGTTAATGAAATGAATGAGAATAATTCACCCCCAATACATCATCAATGGTTGAATTCTTTAAAAGTGGAATCAATTGAAATTATTCAAATCAATTCCCTCTGTGGAAATCATCTGAATTCAATCAATAATGTTGTATGAGAAATGGTTATATTTCTAACAATGATGAGGATACATGTAAAATGTTAAAGGATATTTGTATTACATAATAGTATGAGGTATCATTGTTAATAGATTCAGATAAAGAGGAATAATCAATGTGTTTATGTATTTGGATTCAAGAATTATGAATTGTGAAATATATTAGGATTTTTTAGTTTTTGGCTTTCACTAAGGATTAACAAGAATATGTTTAATGGTTCATATGGAGTGGAAAATTTATTTAACAGAAAATTGATATTAATTTGATACATAATATTGGAGGAAATATAAACGTTAATATTTTATTAATGTTGAAAAAATGATGTTTTGATAAATATATATTCAATATGATTAATTCAATAGGATGGTACATATTAACTTAGAACTGATTAAGGATTTTTTTAAAAGGTGGTTTATGCTATCATGGATGGAGTTTACAATATTTTATGACTTAAAAAATAATTCTTTTCATAATTGGAATAAAAAAGAATTCATATTTTTAGTAAGGATTTATGTTAATTACTTTTATTATAAAGTTATTAACATGTTTTGTTTGTGACAAACAAGGGATACATTATGATATATGTGGGATAAATGATAAGTTGTTTTTAAGAAATTTAGTGACTATATTTATAATTTTTTGGACATTAATCTTATTTAATGGTTATAAGGTTAACCATTTATGGAATGGTGTATGTTAAAATCCAGATGATGTCTTAGATGTTAAATTATTATCTCTCCAAATAAGGATTTATGAAAATGGGATAACTTCTGCTAACATTTTTGTTGTGATAAAGACAGATGGATTGACCTATCATTCTCTTTATGGATCATATGATCAGCTCATGCTTCCAGAATTATAAATTCAGCTTCATTTCATTTAATAAGAGATGAAGTGGAAATTGATCAAGGGATAACAAAGGGTTATTATATCCTAAAATCAAGTAAGTACATATTCTAATGAAAATTATTCAACTTTTGGAAAAGGGTCTTGAAATAAATTTTTTTCCTATTCTCATCATTTTTTATGATATCGATGACCTTTTTCAAGCCTCTTTGGGTTAGGTCTTTAGGATCATTAACTTTCACTAAACTATCTTCTCTCTCACTCTCCGTCAGAATATGATAGTAATATTTCTCTTCATATTCAATGTTTTCACTTTTCACCTATGTTCTTCAATGTAAAAAATAAGTTATGAGTTACTTTTGGTAACTTTTATGCTTCCAACTTTCCCTTTTAAATGATGTTTTATTATTCATTTTTATGATTTTGGTTTCTATGAAAGGAAAATTCAGATATTACGGATTTGAAAACCATGATGAATTTTTAGGAAGAAATTCATTTTAACTAGGGTATAATGTAACACCCTATGATTTTAAGTATTTTTTTTCAAATTAATTTATTATTCCATATTTCACGTAACACTGAATATAGAATGTGTTACATGAAAGTACTATGTTTGGATTGTGCTTCACGCAAAAAAATGTTAATCATGCACTACAAGAAACAGTTAAATTATATTTTGATACAAAAAATCTATGTTTTTATTATGTTATACACAATGTTGAGTTTTTTTTGATTTCCTGGATAACACAAAAGGCTGAGTTTTTCGGAACTAAAATATATTATTCGTATTGTTAATAAAATATTATTATAGTTACCACCAAGCTACTTGTGTGGAAATTACAAATAATATTAACTAAATTCTGAAAATATGATTTACACATGTACATAAAATGAATCCTTTGGTTATCAATTAGTTCTAAATGAAATAATAGACTATATGAAAATAATAAATTTCCATTTCTAAGAAAACTATTTTTTGATATATAAAAAATTATTATGCAAATGAATTAATCCAAAAAACATTTTATTATTTTTCTATTTTAATTTAAATATAATATATTCAATCAATTTATTTACACTAATCCATTAGATTTTTTTGGTATAATATGAGAATAAATCCAATTTTATTAATAAAAATATGTATTTTTCTAAAAGGAAATTTTACCATCTTTTAAGGGCGTGCTGATTATAAATCTAATTTTTGAATCTTTTAAAAATTTTATTTGGAAAAATAAATTTCATTTTTTAAATAAGAATATAAAAATTTACTTTGGGTGTATTTTTTGTATTTTTTTAGAAGTTTCATTTTTAAGATGAATCGTGAAAAACACTGAATTTAAATTAAAAACAACTTTTTTATCTAATTTAATTATACAATTAAATTATATTTTAAATTTATTTTAATTTATATTTAAATAAATTAATGATATATTAATAAAATTTAGTTTATTGGAATCAATATCAGATTTAAATTATATATAAAAACCATTCAAACTTTTGTACAATTTCACATAAAAAACTCGTTGTTTCATCCATCCTACGAGATTATTTATGATTTAATTTCTAAAAATTATGTTATTGGAATTTGTAAAAAATGTTTACATATTTATATTAATAAAATATTATAATTTCTAATAATTTTTAACTTAATTTGTTAACAAAATTATTAGTGAATGTGATTAAGAAAAAAATGTGTATACATAGTGGTTAAACATTAAATTAATGGTCCAAATAACCTATAAACATGTCAAAAATCCATTTTTATATAAATATATTGTCCATATCCTCTATTTTCATTAAATTGACCATTATTTGATGCCAATGATGTATGGTAGACCTCTCAATAGTGTTTAACTTCTTATATTTACAAGAATTCCACTTCTTCACTATAAAAAGGTACTCCCCCCCCTCACATTAACACACCTATAGAGAATGTTTGCTCATCTTACCCCAACCTAAACAAACTATATAATTCCCTACCTTATTTCTAGAAGCCTCAATTTGGTTATAAATAAATTCAAGTAAGTCCTTTTGTGCAAATCAATAGGAGTAACTCGAATAAGATATAACATTCTTCAATGTTCACTCTTGATTTATTTCATTCTAAAACCCTTCAATTATTCTTATTCTATGATTATATAAAAATAAATGTATAATAAATATACAAATATGTGTTTATGTTTTTTTATTACTTAATATTTCACAAAATTTCATCAAATGGGATACACAATCATTGTTCGTGTGTATGGAGGACTACCGGCCCACGAACTGATGTCATTCGTTATTTTCATACCATATTTCAATGTTGGGAATAATGATGTAATTTGAATTTTTATATGATATTTATGATACTTATGATGTCATTATTCTTTTTTAATTATTATATATCACATACCTTGAGGATTTCTATTTTGTGTGAATATAATAACATTGTTTATGAACCTGTGTACTACCGCCTCCTCAAAGTGATGTCATTCTTTCACGATTTACATGGAATGTATTTAGGATGAGTTTAATAAAAATATGCAGTATATATGAAATAATAATTATACTGGAAGACAGTATATACATATATATAAATATATTATATACTTTCTTTCTTTCAATTTGAAAAGAAAATGGAAACGTTGTTCTTGTGTATATACGGTTTACTGTCTCCATGAATGGTGTATTTAATTTATTATTTCTATTTTTATGTATTATTATAAAAAATTATAAAAAAATATGTTATATTTATATCATATTTTACATGATGGAAATATTTAAATCATGATCTATGTAAGAGGACTACACATAACATGTCAAAACATTTACGAAAAACAAAGCGGCTATTACCTGAAATATAACCTTAACATGGAATTTTTAATTAATGGGTAATATATAATAATAAAAAAATCATATATGGTATGATATATAAGAATATTTTTCTATTTATGATTTATAATAAACTAATATTTATTATGTTGTATGTTTGAATGTTTTTTAAGAAATTGAAGGCCTAAGGTAATGGTTTTCCCATTTCATTTTTATTTCTCAGAGATATATGCTTTATTCACTACTTATTCTTAATGTGTGGTGTATATAATTCACTATACATCGTTATATAATTAATATCCATTAATTAATTATTTTAAATGTTTAAATTTATGTAATTATTTCACCAATCTCATGATTCAAAAGTTACTAAAGTAGAAATGGGATTTCTAGTCTCACTTTTATTTCTCTAAGACTTATTCCATATTTATGACTCGATTATTTTATGTGGTCTATATAATGACAATGATTGTATTATATTATTATTATCCTTGAAATTATGTGTATTTTTACATCCATTTTATGATCAATATTTATTGGGGTTTATGGTTCAAATGTTACCAAATCGGTAAGGTAATTTTCCCTCAATTGTCCTTCTTTAAGACACATGTAATGTTATGCACCTAAATTCCATTATGAGGTGTATATACTTCCCTTTAACATGTTATATCATGAATATACTCCTTATAATAATATTTTAAGAATCATTTAATGTAATTATTTCATGGGGAATTATTATTCAAATTTACCAAAGTATTATGTGCTTATTTCTACATTCTCGTCGTTTATTAGGATTGTTTACAATTATAATTACATTGATGAAATATTATGATACATCTCACAAAAATACTCATAAATGTTTTTATCCTATTTTCTAATGATATAATCAATTAATTGTACAATTTTTTCACTCTTTTTCACTCAGGATAATTAAGGAAATGTTTTTAAGAACATTTTACTTTATTTCTTTCTTCAGTCAGAAAAATGTTTTCTCCCAAAACCATGTTTTATAAAAATATTTTCCAAAAGTATTATAAATAATATTTTAAAATTATTTTATAGAATTTATTTTAAAAAAAATTCCCTCTTACTTTAAAAAATTTCAATGTTCCTTTCAAATAAAATGTTTTCAAAACGTTTTCAAGGTTCATTTATAAGCATTCAATGATATTTTCAAAGAGAAGGTTTAAAAAAAGATTCCATTTTAATTTTTTGTATTTAATTAAAATTAACACCACTTATAAATGTTTTAAATCTTATATTATATGTTTAAAATTTAATTTCAAATAAAAAATTTTCAAGATTCCTTTATAAGTTTTCAATATTGTTTTTTAAGAAAAAGGTTTTCAAATTATTTTATGATTTAAAAAGAATTTTTTAAATAAGAAAGAATATTTTCCATAAGAAATGTTTTATATGATATTTAAAGATTATTTCATAAGTTTCGAATTGGGTTTCAAAGAAATGGATTTTTAAATGGATTTATTAATTAAAAAATGATTTTCAAAGAAAGGTAAATTTCCATACGAAATTATCCAAGTGATATTTCAGAAACAAATTACACATCATGTGACATCCTTTAAATGGTTTATGATTTATTGGGGGATATTAACCAATGAAAAAAATTATTATCCTTTCATTGAATGGTTTATCTTCAGGATGACAAGTTTTTTATGAAACCAATTTATCTTCCAATGGTTATACCATAATAAATAACTTATGAGACATGCTTACATTCTTGGGTTATTATATGCTGAAATGTTTATTAAACCTACCTCTTTTCCATCGGTTATGATATGATGAAATTTTTAAGAAACCCATTCTATTTCATGGGTTTTGATATAATTTGTATGAAACCATTCTCTTCTTATGGGTCAAGATACGATGAATGTTTTATTAACTTATGGAACGCATATTTATGATTTCATTAGGTGATTAGTGGGACCTATATATCCCTCCAATGCATTGGGTACTGATTTATATCTCATGAGATAGAAATTTATAAAATGGTGAGTAAAATAATCTTAGTAAATTAATTTTCTTACTAATATTGTCTTGGGATTGAACACTGACAACTGATATGGTCTTGGGAGTAAACCTTGACTACTAATATAGTCTTGTGAGTGATCCTAGAATACTAAGATGGTTTGGAGAGTAAACTCATTCTACTATAAAGATAAGTTTGTGACTATGGATGGTGGTGTGTCTCTCCCAGTACTTGGAGCCCCCATGAAGAACCCTAGTAGGTATTATAAATAAGGCATAACATATAGCTATTGATTTTATATGCTTACATGTATGCCACAAAATCTATGTCTTATTCCTATTATATAGTCTCAAGGAAAATTACCTTGATTCTATTATGATTCATGTCTTATGATATAAAAATATTTATTTTATGGCTCATGTTTATGATCTTTGATATGTAGGGTATGATCTTTAATTGTTATTCTCATGTTCTCATACCCTTATGAACATGTTATGCTTATGTATCTTCTTTATTTACCCTTAGTAAGAATCTAATATCACACTTTATTATATTTCATTTACCCAAGTTATGTAGAAAGGTTTTAATTTGAAGTACTAAAGGGTATGATCTTTGTGGGGAATATTGAATATCCTTCACCATGTTAGAAGATAGTGTTCAATGTTTACAAAGACACTAAACTATTATGGTCCTCAAGAATGTACTTTTTTAATGTGATGAATAGTCATGTAAAATAACGTATTATCCATATATGTTAAGCATAAGTTGAAATAGTTGGCATCAAATGAATGGTTAAGTCAACCAATGGAAACTATAATGGAAAAAATTTAAGGAGGTGCCTAGGGATATTTCTATGGTTATGTCTAGGGATGTCTATAAAAAAAAGCCTAAGGTGTAATAGATTTAAAACTAAAGTGTCACAATTTTGAAATATTATAATTGATTCATCATTATTATGTGGTTTAATCCTATGATAACTTCTACTCACACTATGATTTTAGAATTTATTCGATGGTGGGAATAAGAAAAAACCGGGTTAATTTTGAAAGAGATGAAATATTTTCTAATGAGTAGTCAAATGGAATTATCCTTAGAGTTAAAGGCATTGTAATATTTCCTAAATATTTTTCATGGAAAATGATTAACAATGTGTACCTTAATCAAAACCAAATCTCACCAAAGAAGAGAAGGAAGTAGTTTGCTGATAATTCGTGTAATGGATACCATAGAAGAAAGAAGATTCATTTTCCTAAATGTCATGAATGTGGGAAGAAGCACCAATTTGAATTTCTTAGAGGAATGAAAATATGAATTGAAAATGAAAAATAAATACATAATTCAAGTAACAGCAAAGGTAAAATGAAAAGTGTGGTCAATGAAATGTATAAGAATAATAACACCCCTAAGTTATCATCGAATTTTGAATGAATGAAATGTTGGATGAATGGGATTTAATAAAATTGATATCCTATGTGTATCTCTCCTGAGAATAATCAACTAGGTTGTATGAGTAATATTTATATTGCAGATGATAATGATATTATAGGTGAAATGTGAAATGAATGAGGTATTAAGTAATAGGATAAGGAATCCATATCAATGGATTAATATTGAAGAGGAATAATTGAAATGTATATGTATTTTCAATAATTATGAATTGTGAAATAAATAAGGATTATTTAGTTTAAGTTTTTCACTAAGTATATACAAGAATATTTTCAATGGTTCTAATGGAATAGAATGACCATTTAATGAAAATTTGATATTCATTGGAAACAAAAGATTAAGGGAAATATAACCCTTAATATGTTCTTAATGTTGATATAATTATGTTTGGATAAATATATCTTGGATATGAATATGTAAATTGGTTGGTAAATATTACATTGGAAATGATTAAGGATTTGTTTTAAAAGTGTTTTTTGTAATAACAGATTGAGTTTATGAAATATTTGGACTTAAATAAAATATTCAATAAAATTTTGAATAAGAAAGAATGCATATTTTCAATAGGGATTTAGGTTATTTAACATCTTTTAAGAGAATACATGATGAAGGTTTTCACATGTTTGGTATGTGACAAACAAGATATACTTGAAAATATTTGGGGGGCCAGTGCTAAGCTATTCTTGAGATATTTAGTGACTTTATTTCTAATGTTTTGGTATTTTATCTTTTGGAATGGTTCTAAGGTTAACAATTTATAGAATGGTTTATGTTAAACTTTGGATGAGGTTTTGGCAATTAATGTATTATCTCACAATATGAGGATTTATGTATATTAGATAACTTGTGATAACATTATTTTGTGATAAAGAAATATGGAATAACCTATCATTCATTTTATGGATCTCATGATCTATTAATTTTTTACAAGTGAAAATTTCACCTTCATTTCATGGAATAAGATATTAAGTGGAAATTGATCTAGGTATAAAAAGGGTGAGCCTTTTCTGAAATCAGGTAAATATATCATCTCAGTAAAATTATTCAACTTTAGGAAAATGGAAATGAAATAATTTTTTTTCTTGTTATCATCATTTATATGTTATCAATGACCTTTTTCTAGAGTCTTTATGTTATGTATTTGTGATAACTGATTTTCCCCTAACCATGCTCTATATAACTTTCCATCAGAACTTTCTAGTTATATTGTTATCCCATGCCAATGTTTTCACTTTCAACAAATGTTCTTTTATTTGGAAACATATTTATGGGTTACCATTGGTAATTGTTATGTTTCTAACATTTCCTTATAAATGAAGTATTAGTATTAATTTTTACAATGTGGGATTCTATAAAAGGAACTTCAATTATTGAACCTTTAATCACCCAGATGAATTTAAATGGAGATATTCATTTTAAGGGGGTAGAATGTTACACCCTGTGATTTTTTGAAATAATTATTTAAATGAAAATTTAATATTCTGCATTTCATAAAACACTGAATATAGATTTTTTTATATGAAAGAAGAAATTTTGGATTTTGTTTCATGAAACACAATGTTAATATTTAAATATGCACAACACTTATATTAGATGGGATACATGAAAACTAAGTTTTTCTTCTATTATACGCAATGATGAGTTCCTTCGATAGATTTTTTTTTCACATAATGCATAGTTTTATCGAACTAAAATATACTATTAAAATTGTTATCAAAATATTATTATAGTTTCCACCTAGTTGTTGGAATGAAAGTTATGAATATTATTAACTAAATTCTGAAAATATTATTTACAAATCTATATAATATAATTGCTTTTGTTATCAATTAGTAAAAAAATAAAAATAAGAACTATCTGAAAATAAATAAATTCCTTCTCTAAGAAAACTATATTTCTATGTACAGACACAATTTTATTTCAATAAATTAAACAAATCACTTTGGATGATTTTTTTAAAAAAATTAAATAATATATATTCCAACAATTGTTTTCACTCGTCCAATAGATTTGATAGTTATAAGATAATAATAAATCCAATTTTATGAATAAAAAGTTGTATTTTTCTAAAAAGAAATTATACCACATTTTAATGGAGCTCTTAATTTAAATCTAATTTTTTAAAAAATTATAATTTTTATACGAAAAAATAAACTTTATTTTTTAAACAGTAATATGAATATTTACTTCTGGTGTATTTTAATTTTTTTAAATGTTTCTTTTTTTGAAGAATAGTAAAAAACCCAAAATTTTAATATAAAACTACTTTTTCATATAATTTATTTATATGGTTAAATTATATATTATAATATTTTTAAAGTATATTTGGATCGATAATGAATCTATTTATTAAATCTGAATCATTGGAATCAATTTCACATTGAATTTGGATATAAAAATAATTCAAACGTTTTAATATTTTCAATTTAAAAACTTATTGTTTTAACCCTCCAATAGGATTATTTTTAAATTAATTTTTGAAACCTATGTGTTTTGAATATTTAATAATGGATTAGATATTTTTATTTCGAATAATTTTTAAATTTTTATATGGAAATCTTAATTTTTTAGGAAAAATATAAGTTAAAAATTAATTCAAATTAATTACAGCAATTAATGTAAAACGATTTTACTTTGTGGTTAAAATTTAACTTAAGGGGGAAAATAACCTAGAAACTTGTACAAAATCCATTTTATATACATATATCAATAATTGACTCCATTTTCTAAAACATTTACCATTATTTGATTCACAGGATGTATAGGGGACCTCTGAATAGTTTTACCTTTTTATATTTAAAAGAATGCAACTACTCCTCCACTGTAAAAAGTCACTCACCCCCTCAATTATCCACACCCTTAAATCCCTTTGTCTCCTCCAAACCCTTCAAAAATATACTTCCAACTTCCCTAACATCATCTTATAAGAACCCCTTTGTGTTGGAAGAAAACCAAGCAAGTACTTTGGTGAAAATCAAAAGGTGTTACATGTATAAGAGGTGACGTTATTCAATGATCACACTTATTTTATTTCATTCTCCACACCTTAAATTATTATTATTACATGCTTATATTTCAAAATATGTATCCCAAATAAAACTATATGTTGTTATTTTTAGGTTAAAACCTACAATTTCATAAAATTCCACCAAATGGGATACACGGTCATCGTTTGAGTGTACGACGGACTATCGCCTCATGAACCAATGTCATTCGTTCATCCATTACCACCTTTAAAGGTTGGTTATAATGATGGAATTACAATTTTATTTGATATATATGACATTAATCATCTATTTTTTCTTATATGATTAATATATAACACATACCTTTCTACTTTCCATTTTGATGTATTATAATAACTTCATTTGTGGATGTGTGGACGAACACCTCCTCAAACCGATTGGATTCATTCCCGTTTTAGATGGTATATATTAAAGAAGGTCTTAATAAACTTGTTTTTTATATATATAAATAATTATACTATAATGATAATATATAAGTATATATTAAAATATTACATACTATATTTCTTTCAATATGACAATAATATTGAACCAATAGTCATGTGTACACATGGATTGTCGTCTATATGAATAGTGTATTTCATTTCCTATTTATAAATTTTATTTATTATCATAAAAATATATATACATAATATATATGATATTTATATCAATTAATACATTATTTAAATATGTAAATCATTTTCTAGGTAAGAGGACCAATAATAAAAAATCAAAATATATACAAAACACAATGTGGTTATTACCTGAAACATAACCTTTTCATGGAATTTGTAATAAATGAGGAATATATAGTCATAATAAAATCATAAATATTATAATATATAAGAATATGGTTATATGGTAGATTTATAATAATATTAAATCTTTTATTTTAAGAACCCGAATCTTTTTTTCAGGTATGTCTTTCCTTCTTATGGAGTTTTTGAGAAGAGAGGAGGGTCTGGAAATTTTTGAGGTACACTTAGTGTACTTTATGAGTACACGTCTTGTAATTCCTTTCCGCTAAAGATGTGTGTTGGCCATGTAGGGGACACATACATGGCCATGTAAGGGTGTTTGGAGGCCGCTTAAAGAAGATTACAGAAAAGGAGAGTGCATGCAATGTACTCCAAAAGTACACGCCATGTATTTTTTTTCATTAAATGCACCGTGGTCGCATCTGAAAGATAGAACCATATTCTTCTAGGTGTTCTTAGTCTGAGAGAGTCCATACGGCCGCAGATCTTCGACGAACCCTCAAGCCTTCATCCGTCCTCCGAATCAAACCTCGCCAATTGCGTTGGAACCGTAGCGGTAAGCAATCCCTTCTCCTAGATCTTCGTTTCCCAATTCCTTATCATTTCCAAGTTATTTTGGGTTGAAAGTTTAAGATGTTTTTTATATCTTCAATGTTATAAGGCAATTCAAGCCCCGTGGTTCATGTATATCGATCTCCTAGAATCATGGAAGGTGGTTTGTGCCTTTCTATATGATTTCTTTGAGTATTTTGTGCAAATACCACCAATACCCTTGAATGGGGTATTGCGTGTATTCTGTTTTGCCCTTGTTGTTTTCCCACTTTGCTTATATGCCTGAGTAGAGGTTATTGTATGTGAATAGGGTAATTTACTGTGCTTTGTATGTTTTTCCCTTGCATGTTTTTCCTGTTTATGACCATTTGGTCTAGTTTTTCCTATTAGGCTATTGCCAGTTCCATTCCTAGTTTGTAGGATGGTTTGACTGTTGTTCTTCCATGCTGAGATGTTGTATAATGATATACAAGTAGTTATTCAGGTTACTTTGGTCATCACACGATGCAATACTTGATAAATTTACATAGGGCTGTGGGAACCTATTGTAGTACATCGTAGAGAGAATGGACGTAAGAGATTCTCTAGAGTGTCTTTAATTTACGATGCGAGACCACAGGGGGAATTGACATTGAGTGCTTCCTCAGAGTGTCTGTAGTTACTTGAAGAAGGCAATAGGGGGAATGAGACGTTGAGTGCTTCTCCAAAGAGCTTTTAGTACAATACGAGACTATAGGGGGAATTGTCGATGAGTGCTTCCCCAGAGAGTCTATTCTATAGATAAACTAGAGGGGTGAGACTTTGTGTGCCTCCCAGAGGGTTTCTATTACTTGTAGGTTGAACCATAGGGGTTAGGCTATGAGAACTACCCAGAGGTTACCTATTTTTTCTACTTTCTTGAGTGACTACTTACTTGTTTGTAAATTATATGCTAGAAACTGTGGATTTTTTGCTACTGGGTACTTTCCTATTTATTGTTTTCTGTACTTTTACCTGCCATATATTCACTAACTATCAGGAACAGATATTCGGGTGGTTTACTACTACAATTTTTGTCTCAAACTCTGTTTGTGTCATGATTTTGGGCCCAAACAGATTATATTGTTGCAGATATAGATAAGGGAAAACACCCTTCTACTTTAGGTTCTTAATTTACCTGGAGCTGGAGAGCATGGGACCAAGCTAAGGCTTGCGATTTTGAGGAGTTGTTTATATATTTTACTCTTGTACTTGGGTTTAGTACTATATTTAGCATTGTGACTTGTTTAGATTCTTTCCTAGATGCATTTATATCACGAATCATTTATATATTTTGCTCTAATTGTTTATTTATCAGTTTTCTGTTGTTTATTGTTGTTGGATATTTACTGCTTCTTACATTGTATGTATTTGTGTACTTCTATTGTGTAATCTTCCAATGAGGGCACAATTTCCCCACTATCACACCCAAGGACCTCACTACTAGTCAGCAGCCTCTGGCATTCAGCGAAATTCCCTTGAGGCCATGTGACCTACCGGGTACAGGGCGCCTCTGGGTGGCTTCCAGAACCGAGACGTTACAAAGTGGTATCATAGGGTTTTTTTTCTCTTGAATTACTATTTGGAGCATATATCCATGGATAGGATGTAATAGGTACTTGGTAATAAGCTGTGCCTGGGAGTAGCTAATCCATGTACAGGGAAAATCCATACTACCTCATTTATTGTAATTTTACTAGTTTTCAATTTTACAGTTGATTTGATTTCACTGTTGGGTGATTCACATGCTTTGTGGTGTTACCATTATTGTTATTGCGATTCAATTTCTGTCGCAACCAGATGAGATGAGGGTGTTCCCTCTCATGCATCATATAAGAACTTGTTAAAATCACATGCCATGCATTCTTACCATGTCATATAGGATGCATTAGCAATTACATGTTGTTGTGATAGACGTTGTGTAGATTATGCATGCTGTTGTGATATATTCTTTGATAGAATCCATGCTATTTGATAGGGAATTTGTTTGTATAGTGCTTTGCTTAGATGGATGCAAAAAGTTGGTTCTTAAGGTGTTATGGGCCCTCATGGGCTAGAATTTAGTGGATCATTTCGTGTTTTCCTTGTTATAACCTGTATCAGATTCTAAGATTTGATTCACAGGGAGTATGGGCACTCACAGATCAGAATTTGGCACCTTAACGTTTGTTTTCTGTGTTTTCTGGGCTCTGGAGCAGTTTCTGAGGCTACTTCTAGGAAAAACCCTAAATACACAGCGTGTACTTTATGAATTCACACCATGTAGTTTTTAACCGTGTCACTGACTGTGTGGGCACGGACACGGGGTTATAAAAAATCATTCAATAACACGCTGTGTACAACACGTACACGCCATGTTGTAGTGACTATGTGTCTACCTGTGTGACTGATGACATGGCTGGATGAAACTTCTACTATACATGTCGTGTCCTGATTCCACAAGCCAGGCTGTGTAATCCTAGGAGTTCGGCCGTGTTGTTAACAACACGGTCGGTGGAGTCTCTTCTTATACATGTCGTTCCCCCCTAGAACACGCCATGTAGTGTCACCAGGGTACACAGGCCGTGTCACTAACAACACAGGCCAGGTGAAGCATGTTGAGTACACGCCGTGTCTACCTTGAATATGCCATGTAGTCTTGTCATAGGAGAGCCATGTGACATAACCGTGTAGAAGGACGCGGGTAGGAGAAGAGGATTCAGGTACATGCTGTGTGTTAGGATAACACGTCGTGTGTTAGGATAACCCGTCATGTGTTAGGATAACATGTTGTGGGTTTGGGGTGTTACACGACCAGTTTATGGAAAAGTACACGCCCATGTAAATGACTTAAGAGAACATGTTGTGTAGTTTTTATACACGCTGTGTAGTCATGCTTGGTAAATTTTGAATGATTTCATTCCCATGTTCCCTTATTACGCTCCATGTTTTCAGTCGTTGATAATGTTTGTCTAAGGTGTGTGTTTGAACTTGCAGATTCATGGCACCAAGTGGTCCTCCGGTTGCACGCCAGTTTCCAGGCAGTGATCAGACACCGAATATGGCTAATCAGGGACTTCCTGCAAATCCTCCTGTTGTGCCAGCCTTGGAACCGACAGTGATACTAGTTACAGGCACCGATGCACAGTTTAGGGAAGGCTTTATGAGGATGATGCAGCCTTCTAGGGAGCACCGACTCCTGCCTTGACTATTGCGGACTTGACGTGGGTTTTCCAGTAGCAACATCCTCCCATATTCTCAGGGGAAGGAGGGACTCAGGCTGCATAGTCCTGGCTAGAATCCATGATGATAATCTTTGAGCATTTGGAGAGGCCTCCAGAAAGGAGGGTCAAGCTCTCTACCTACATGCTATGACACTCGTCCAAGAGGTGGTGGGACGTGATCTCACAGGTGGGTCATCAGCAGGTTATGGTGTTGCAGGAGTTTCAACGCATCTTTTATGATTACTTCTATCTGGAGACCCTAAGGGCCGACCGAGCATGATAGTTCATGAGCCTAGAGAAGGGTGCTATTTATTTCATGGAGTATTCCTCTCATTTCATCGAGCTTCAGCATTTCACACCCCTCCAGGGTGGTGATGGGTTGTTTCTGGCAAGGAATTTTGAGGATGGTCTCAAACAGGAGATCCGCTCACAGGTGAATATCCTCAAGCTAACTTCCATTGCTTCCATCATCAACCAGGCACTGATTGCTTATCACAATCTGAGAGATACCAGAGATGAGATCTAGGGCGGTTCCACTTCCAGAGTAAGTGTTTCCCCAGCTGATAGTAGGAAGCGCCATAGGGAGTCTACGCGCATTGATCCAAGGTAGCGAGACACGTCTTCAGGTATCCAGGTGGTATGCTACCAGTGTTTAAGGGATGAGCATACAAGGCCGTAGTGCCAGAAATACCTAGTGGAGAACTAATCTTGCAGCAAGATGGGTCACCTTCAGTACTTCTGTCAGGTTTTCTCACCAGTAGCTGGTGATAGGGGTTCTTCCATGACTCCTCGTTCAAGAGCAGTGCCACCAGTTTCTCACCATTCCGGGAACTGTAGTTATTTCAATAGTTCGGTTCGATGTAGAGGTCGAGGTTGTGGTGGTCAGTCACCAGTCTTTCAGTGATATTAGGGTGGATCAGCTCAGAGCAGTCAGGCAGGGTCACATAGTCGTGGTACAGGTCAGGCTTTTGAAGTGGAACAGACCCAACATGAGTAGGATTCTAGACCCTCTACAGTTTGAGGTATGATCTTAGTAGCCTCAGTTTTATCTTCTGATCTTTTCGATACATGGGCTTCCCATAGCTTTATCTCTGTTACTATTGTGGAGAGCCTTGGGCTCTACATATTTTCCTCTACCGATACTTTGAATCTAGACATACCTTTGCGGACTATAACGTCTAGTGTACGTCAGTGCAAGGAGTGCCATATAGAGGTGGCTGGGTATCACATTCTATGGGATCCCTATATCCTAGAAATTACAGGCTATGATTTCATTCTTAGAATGGACTGGCTAGTTCCCTTCCAGGCAGTCGTTGACTGTTATCATCATAGGGTGAGTTTCATATCACCCGAGTGTGGATCTTTTCTTTATAAGGGAGAGTGGGATGTCCATGTGAGTAGAGTAGGACCCAAGAATCATGGGCTTGGTAGAGTTACAGCTCAGATTGCATGTATGTATCTGGATGAATAGAGGAATTCACATTTTGACTTTTCTGTAGTGGTGTATCAATACATGGATGTCTTTCTAGAGGAATTTACGGGCTTCCTTATAGAGTGTGATATAGACTTCTCGATTGAGCTCGTGCTAGGAGTGGCACCGGTGTCCATTCCTCCTTATAGTATAGATACACCTGAGTTGCAGCAGCTCAAGAAGTAGTTGGAGGAGTTGCAAGAAAAGGGTTTCATCTGATCCAGTACTTATACTTGGGGTTTGCATGTCCTCTTTGCGAAGATGGAAGATGGAACCCTTTTCCTTTATGTGGATTATCGGAAGATGAACCAGTTGACGGTCAATAACTGATATCCCTTTCCTAGTATTGATGACCTCTTTGATCAGCTTCGAGGAGCCTGGGTGTTCTTGAAGATTGATTTGAGATCCAGTTATCATCAATTGCACGTTAGACCATCTGATATACCTCTTACAGATTTCCAGAGTAGGTATGGTCTATAAGAGTATATGGATATGTTGTTTGGTCTCATGAACATGCCTGCAGTTTTCATGGTACTGATGAACTGAGTGTTCCATCCATACTTTGATTCCTTCATGGTGGGTTTCATGGATGACATCTTGGTGTACTCTCAAACTTGACAAGACTATGCTACCCATCTTGAGATCATTTTGAGTACACTAAGAGGGAATTAGGTATATGCTAAGCTCTCAAAATGCCACTTTTGGATGGATCAGATTCACTTTTTGGGTCATGTTATCTCAGAGATAGGAGTATCAGTAGACCTAGAGAAAGTGAGAGCAGTAGTTTCCTAGGAGCAGCTGAAGAACATCTTTGAGGTGCAGATTTTTCTAGGGCTATCTGGATACTACAGAAGTTTCATACAGGACTTTTCATGCTTAGCATCACCACTGACAGGTCTTAACAAGAAAGGGGTGAAGTTCTTATGGTCATAATCTTGTGAGTCATCCTTTCAAGAGCTGAAAGGGAGGTTGAATTCAGCACAGATACTAGTGTTGCCAGAGCCAGGAATGAACTATACCATTTACTATGATGCTTCAAGTATCGATATGGGAGATGTGTTGATGCTGGGAGATGGAGGCATTGCTTACGGGTCTCGGCAATTAAGGCCACATGAGAGGAACCACCTGACGCATGATCTGGAGTTGGTAGCTGTTGTTCATGCCTTACGCTGTTGGAGAAATTATCTTCTAGGAGAGAACTTTGTGGTTTTCTATGACCACAAGAGTCTCAAGTACATCTTCACTCAGCATGATCCAAATTTGAGACAGTGTAGGTGGGTTGAGTACATACAGTCCTTTGATATTGAGCTTGCCTATACACCAGGAAAGGGAAACGCAGTGGTGGATGCGTTGAGCAAGAGGACTCAGATATAGGATGTTCAGCAGGCCAACAGTGAGTGGCAGCTTATTGCTCTATTCTCTGAGATGCATTTGGAGGTTCATGACATACAAGGGAAGACTTTTCTATCTTCTGTAGCTTTTACCTCTACACTTCTTGATCAGGTAAGAATGAGGCAACTATCAGATTCTTAAGGACTAGTCCTATGGGAAAGTGTGTCAAGAGAGGACCTTATTCCTGGATGGACTGTAGGTGATGATTAGATCTTGCATTTACAGGGATGCATATGGGCACAATCAGACATATACGATGAGATGATGCGGGACTTTCATTCCTTAGTTTGGTCAGTTCATCCTGGTGTCACCAAGATGTATCGTTATCTACACCGCTATTATTGGTGGCTAGGTATGAAGAGATATGTTGACGGTTTTTTCATGAGATGTTCCACTTGTCAGCAGGTGAAGGCGGAACACCAGCGACCATCAGGTCTTTTATAGTAGTTACCCATTCTGGAATGGAAGTGGAATGATGTCACGATGGACTTCATAGCCAGTTTTCTGAGGTTGCCTCGAGGGAATGATGCAGTTTGGTTTGTCATCGATAGAATTTAGAAGGTTGATCACTTCTTTCCGATCAAAGAGACCTTCAGTGTTGATGATCTGGGACAGTTGTACATCCAGGAGATTGTACGACTACATGGAGTTACACACTCTGTTGTTTCAGATAGGGATGCATGTTTTACTTCTCGGGTCTGGAAGGGGCTTCAGAAGGCTTTGGGTACACAGGTACTTTTGCGTACAACATACCATTCCTAGACAAATGGCCAGTCTGTGCGTACGATTTAGGTTATTGAGGATATTCTTTGAGCATGCATTCTGGATTTTGGAGGTTCTTGGGAGAATCAAATACCTCTTATGGAGTTTTTTTACAGTAATAGTTTTCAAAAGACTATTCAGATGACACCTTATGAGGCTTTGTACGGTAGTCCATGTCGATCACCCATATATGGGATGGAGGCAGGGGAGGCAGCTTTGCTGGGATCTCGTCTTGTTCAGGAGACCACAGAACAGATAGAGTTGATTTGGAATAGGATGGCTACTGCACAGTCTTGGCAGAAGTCTTTTGTCGATCAGCGGAGATGACCTCTGGAGTTTGAGGTCGGGGATCAGGTTTTCCTATGTGTTTCACTGTGGTTGGGACACAAGAGGATTTGGAGACAGTTTAAGATTTTATCGAGGTACGTCAGGCCATTTGAGGTGTTGGAGAGAGTTGGGCCAGTTGCCTATCGATTGCAGTTACCTCAGAGGTATCAGGATATGCACGACATCTTCCATGTTTCTTAGCTCCGATGTTACTTTTCAGACTCGTATCATGTCTTTGAACCTGAGGAGGTTGATCTCGAAGCGGATGCATCATTTGAGGAACATCCTATCCGGATTATCGATCAGAGTACGAAGGTTCTCCGTGGATGGTTTGTTCCTCTAGTATGGGTGTTATGGAAACACAGGCGAGTATAGGACGAGACATTGGAGAGGCAGGCCGATGTACGATCGCAGTGGCTGGAGCTATTGGAGGTTTCTAATCCTACACCTTACTAGGGAAATTCGGGGAAAATTTTCTTTAAGGGGGGAAGTTTGTAAGAACTCGTATCTTCTTTTCAGGTATGGTTTTTCTTTTTCTGGAGTTTTTTAGAAAAGTGGAGTTTCTGGAAATTTTTGAAGTACACATCATGTACTTTATGAGTACACACCGTGTACTTCCTTTACGCTGAAGGCCATGTGCTGGCCATGTAGGGGCCACACACACGGCCATGTAAGGGTGCTTGAAGGACACTTAAAGTAGAGTACGGAAAAGTTGAGTACACATCATATACTCCAAAAGTACACACAATGTATTTTTTTTATTAAACACACTTGGGTCTCATCTGATAGACAGAACCTTCTTCTTCTAGGTGTTATTCGTCCGAGAGAGTCTGTACAGTTTTAGATCTTTGATGAACCCCTGAGCCTTCGTCCGTTCTCCAAATCGAAACCCATCAATTGTGTTGTAATCGCAACGGTATGCTCTCCCTTATCCTAGAGCTTCGTTTCCCAATTCCTTCTCTTTCCAATGTTATCATGGGTTAATCATTTTAAATGTTTTTGTAGATCTTCGATGTTATAAGGTGATTCAAGCCCCATGGTTCAAGTATATCGATATCCTATCATAAAGTTAGGTGGTTTGTGCCATTCTATAGGAAGTCTTTGAGTATTTTGTGTAAATTACACCAATACCCTTGAATGAGGTATTGCATGTTTCTTGTTTTTACCTTGTTGTTTTCTTGATTTTCTTATATGCCTGAATAGAGGTTATTGTTTTTGAATAGGGTAATGTACTGTGCTTTGGATGTTTTTCCCATGATTTTTTTCTTGTTTATGAATGTTTGGTCTAGTTTTTCCTATTAGACTATTTCCAGTTCCATTCCTAGTCTGTAGGATGGTGTGACTATTGTTCTTCCATGTTGAGATGTTGTAGAATGCTAGCCAATTAGTTCTTGAGGTTAATTTGGCCGTCACGCGATGCAATACTTGCTGACTTTACACAGGGATGTGGGAACCTATCGTAGTAGACCATAGGGAGAATGGACATAAGGGCTTCTCCAGAGTGTCATTAATTTATTATGCGAGACCATAGGGGGGAATTGAGGTTGAGTGCTTCCTCAGTGTGTCTGTAGTTCCTCGATGCAGGACACATGGGGAATGAGATTTTGAGTGCTTCCCCAGAGCTCCTTTAGTATGATATGAGACTATAGGGGGAATTTACGGTGAGTGCTTCCTGAGAGTTTCTATTCTTTAGTTGAACCAGAGGGGTGAGACTGTGTGTGCCTCCCAAAGGGTTTCTAGTACTTGTAGGTTGAACCATAGGGGTTTGGCTGTGAGAACTACCAAGAGGTTACCTGTTTGTTCTACTTTCTTGAGTGACCACTTACTTGTTTGTAAATTATATGCTAGAAACTATGGATTGTTTTCTGCTGAGTACTTTCATGTTTACTATTTTCTGTACTTTTATCTTCCATATATTCACTAACTGTTAGAAACAAATCTTCGGGTGGTTACCTACTGGGATTTTTGTCTCACACCATGTTTGGGTCATGCTTTTGGGCCCAAACAGATTATACTATTGCAGGTATAGAAAAGGGAAATCTCCCTTCTAATTCAGGTTCTTGATTTCACTGGAGCTGGAGAGCATGAGCCCAAGCTGAGGCTTGCAATGCTAAGGAGTTGTTTATCTATTTTCCATTTGTACTTCGGTTTAGTACTGTATTCAGCATTGTAACTTTTATGGATTCTTTCCTAGACACATTTTTATCATGCATCATTTATATATTTCTCTCTAGTTGTTTATTTATCTGTCTTCCGTTGTTTACTATTGTTGAATATTTACTGCTTCCACCATTGTATGTATTTTTGTACTTCCACTGTGTACTCTACCAACAAGGGCATAATTTCCACACTATCACACCCAACGACCTCACTGCTAGTCGGTAGCCTCTGGAGTTCGGGGAAATGCAGTTGAGGCCATGTGACCTACTAGGTATGGGGTTTCTTTAGGTGGCTTCCGGAACAAGGAAGGTATAACTATATAGGTTTTTTGAATGTGTTTGATGAAATTCATGGCTTAAGGTATGATTTTTCTCATCCCACTTTTATTTCTTTGTGATATATGCTATATTCACCACTTATTCTTGTTGTGTAGTGTATATACTACCCTATTAAATATTATATCATGAATTAAAATTACTTAATGATATTCATAGGTTCAATTTATGTTATTATTTCATGGGTCTCATGATTCAAAAGTTACTCAAGTAGAAAGAGGATTTCTAGTCTCACATCTATTTCTAAGAGACTTACACCATAATAACCACTCATTTCATTTCAGGGTAGTATATACTACCCATGAATCTATTCTATTATTATTATACTTAAAATTATGGGTATTTTTATATCCATTTTATTATCTCTCTTTCATGGGGTTTATAGTTCAAATGTTACCAAATCCGTAAGGTAATTTTTTTCAATTTTCATTTTTTGAGACAAATGTAATGTTGTGAACCTACATTATTGTATGAGGTGTATAAAAATACATTCGAAATTTAAAATCATGAATATAATTATTTTAATTATTTATCAAGATTAATATAATTTTATTATTACATGTTGATTCTGATTAAAAGTTACCCAATTGATTCAAGTTTATTGATATAATCTCATCATTTATCAGGATTGTTTACGATTATGGTTCCATTGATGAAATATTATGTTACATCTCTAAGAAACTCCCATGAATTTTCTTATAATATGGTTATTCATGATACCTTCATGTAATTGTACAAATTTTCTACTCTTTTAAACTGAATATGATTATGAGAATGTTTTTATGAAAATCAGACTTTATTTCTCACTTTGGTCGAAAATATGTTTTCCACCAAAAATATTTTTTATAAAAAATATTTAATTTTTTTTCTAAATTAAATATTAAGATTATTTTCAAATAAATTGTTTTAATTTTTTTTTCAAACTTTATAAATATTCAAAGTTATTTTCAAATTAAAGTATTTCAAAACGTTTTCTTGTTTTCTTTATATGTTTGCAATGATATTTTCAAAAAAAAAATGTTTTCAAAATGTTTTCATGAATAGATTATACATTTTAAAAGTTACTTTAAAAGAAAAGGTTTTCCAAATTTTTTAATATTACATTATATGTTTTCAATGTTAATTTCAAATAAAATGTTTTCAAAATAATGTCAAGCTTCCTTTTCAACTTTTAAAGTTAATTTTTAATGAAAAATATTTTAAAAAGTTTATACGATATAAAAAAATTAAATGAATAAATAATATTTTCTTTAAGAAATTTTTGAAATGATATGTAGATGTTACATCAAAATTTTACAAGTGGTTTTCAAAATAAAAATATATTTAAAATGTTTTATATTTTAAAAAAATTTATTTTCAAAGAAAGGTCATTTTCTTAAGAAATGATCCCTGTGATATTTCAAAATCCTTCCCTATATATGATGAAATACATTGTTATAGTTTTTTATTTATTGGGGATATCATCCAAGTAATCTATTCTTATCCATTAATTTAATAGTTAATATTTTAAGATTAAAGGTTTTTTATTAATCTTATTTCCATTCCATGGGTTATACCAAGATATAATGCTTATGAAACCAACGTCCTTTCATAGGTTATTTTTTGATGAAATTATTATGAAACATGCCTATTTTCCACATGTTATGAAATGATGAATTGTTTATGATACCCTTTTATTTCATGGTTTATGATATTATTTTTATGAAACTCAACTCTTTTTATGTTTCAAGATATGAGGAATTCTTTATTATCTTATGGAACACATTTGTATGATTTCTTAGGGGAAGGGTGGGACCTATATGTCCCTCAAATGCATTAGATAATGATTTATATCTCATGATATAGACATGGCTAGAATGGGGAGTAATCTTGTTATAGTAAAGGAATTTTTCTACCATGATGGTGTTTGGAGAGAACCTTGAATACTAAGATGGTCTTGTAGTAAACCTTGACTAATAAGATGGTCTTCAATGTGAACCTTCACTTCTAAAATCATTTGGGGAGTGAACCCATTCCCCTATAAGTAAAGGTATGTGATTGGGGGAGGTGATGTGCCTCATCTAGTATGTGTGGCCTCTATGAAGTTCCCTAGTAGGATTTGGAAATGAGCCTTGACTTATAGGGAATTATTTTATATGCTTATGTGTCTACCACAAATTCATTGACTTGTTACTATGTTATGATCTTATAGATTATGATCTTGATTCCATTATGATTCATGTATTATGATATGAAAATCTTTATTCAATGACTCAGGGATATGATCATTGATATGTAGGGTATTATCTTCAAATGTTATTCTCATGTTCTCATACCATTATACTAATATTATGCCTACATATCTCCTTTATTTACCCTTAACAAGAATCCGAGACCACCCATTATCTTGTTTCACTTCCCTAGGTTATGAAAAATGGTTTTAAGTAAAATTACTAATATGTATGATCATTGTGGAAAAAATTAAATATCCTTCACTATGTTAGAATATTTAGTTCCATGTTTCTAAAGTCACTAAACAATTACAGTCCATGCGAATATACTTTGTTTATGTGCTAAATATTCTTCTAAAATGATATCATTTCAATATATGTAAAGACAAAGCCTCTATAAATATACTCTAGTTTTATTGATAATGGGATATTATTTTTTTCTTTAAAAATTTCCTATAAAATCTAATTTGATAGAAGTAGTTGGATTAGTGAGAGATAATTATAATATTTGTGTATATTGTCCTCTATGGTCAATGATTTTTGGTTGAATCCTATAAATGCATAATAAAAATCTTTTAGTGTGAGATAAACTCATATATTAACCTTTTATAATAAAAAACTAATGTTCCCGTCAAAAATTCGAATATCAAACACCATGGTTTCCATTATCAAAATATAAATAAGATATCTAAAAAATCAGATCATTGATGTTATTTAGATCATGGAAAACATGATTTAATTTAGGGTTTATCAAACTAGATTCTTTGATACCAATGTATTTTTAAATAATAAAATTATCAACCATAAAAAAAATTGAATGCTATAATTTTTTGGAAAACCAATATCAGGAAAAACCACACGCATAGGCAGCACTGAAAATTCACTATGTAATCTAGTTGTTATAGAATGTATCGTATAGATACATAATTGCATTAAATACGTAATTTATCACAATAATTAATTTAGACATGACTATAAACATTAATAGATATGTTGAAGGGGGTTTGACCACATTGCACTCCCATAACTACCTTTGTTTCATAGCGGACAACATCTTTGACATCCTTTAACATGATGTCACATATTTTTCTCTTTTATATACCTCATATACATGCACATAAAATCATCATATGAATTCACATGACTTCAATAATTTAAAAAATTTGTGTTTTTTTATTCATAGAATTTGACTCATGGTTGTCATGGTGTGGTTCCAGTGTTTAGGATGCAAGCATGAAGGCATTGCATAATTATATAAAGGGGAATCGTGATACTGTGAAGTTCATCTCTCATTGGTGCCACATGAAAACATTATTGGAAGACTCCTCATAATACCTTGCGTTGTTTCTCACCTACATCCTTTGTTTATTTCATCATATAAACACATCAGTGATATTCTATACTTTTGGTAACCTTCCTCAATCACCACTACAGATATCTTACAATGAATGTGATTTCTTCCAAATTTATCCTTTGCACAAAAATTATCAGATGTGGCTTGAGAAAATATATTGATAATTAAATATACAATACAATAAATAAAATTATATTTATAAATAAATATAGTATATATTAAATAAAATTTTATTTATAATATAAATACATTTATATTATAATAAATATAATTAATATGATTATAATTAAATTACAATTATATTTTTTAAATAAATATTATGTCGATTAAATAATTAAAATGATTATATAATTACATAAATATATAAAAAACTATCATGTGAAAAATATAATTTCATTAATTCTAAATATATATATTATATTTAATATCAATATAACTATATTTACAATTCCCTAAATGTAATTATATTTTATATATAATAATATTTATTATATTCTAAATGTAATTATATTTATAGTAATATTTCTAATTATATAAATATATTTATATATTAATAAATACATTATTATATTTTTCTATCACTCGATGTGATGGCTCTATTTATAGAAAATACTATAACTAACTTCAAAGGTGGTATTCTATATTCTTTGATGTCAACTGCAATTGAATCAAAAGAAGAAACTACATATTCCTAGGATTAAACAAATCCCCCTATCATTCAGTGGCATCTACAATCACCACTATAGTTCTCCTATCATTTATTCAATGACACCAAATTTTTAATCTCAATCCTCTATATTTTCATGCTTCTTATCACAAACTCAATAATATGAAGTTATATTTACTAAAAATTCATTTTTCAAACAAAAACAACGAAAATGGTATTTCAATTTAAACCAGGTTCTAATAATTTGTATTGGGATTAAAAAAAACAGATTCATAGACTAAAAATAATATTCAATGTAAGTATAAATATATTTATTTTAATATAAAATAAATTATAGACTAAACATAATTATATTTTTTATATTATACATTTACTTACATGAAAAAGAAATAGATTAGAGCCCATAGTATTAAACCAATTTTATTAAAATAAAGGTAAAGGAAAAAAATAGGGGATGGGTTCATACATGTTTGATACTTCCCTAAAAAGAATATTGATAACCCAAGAAAATTAAAATTGTGAAGCAAAATGATGATGAAGCAGTCAAACAAAATGAATGAAAGTTGTCATCTTATCTGTTATCTTTTCATGTTTTTACCATTTAAACCCATGTGTTGAGGACTACCTCTACAATAGGGATATCAGCCTCTCCTATATATCCTAGGATACTTCCATGGTTCTTGATCATCATATGATGACACTTCATTGTCCATAATACCAAAATCATTGTTATCATCCTTCTGTTCCAAATTTGGTTGATTTTCAACCTTCTCAACCATTGGAGAACTAGAATTAGAATCCTTAGGGGCCCTATGAAGAGAGTCTCTATGATTTATGACCTATAACCTATTCTCCCTTGCATTCAACAGTTTAGAAGCCCAAGGAAGGGATATCATATAAATGATAGGTGTGTCACTACCCTTGGAATCACACTCATTCCTAATAAGACATGGTGTTTCCACTATAATGGACTTTATAGAAGAATACTTCACATTTTTAGAAGAAAGAGAGGTTATAGCTTCATTTACTCCATCATTAAAAATATATGAATCATAGAAAAATAACTTATCAAATCTATTGGAGGCCTCAAGCTACAAATAATTTGACGTAGATTTTCCAGAATCTTGCTTTTTTTGGCCACCAAATTCATAGTTAGATCATTTTTTATCTCTATCATAGGTTATCCATTAGACTCCCCAAAATCCAAACCATATTTTTTCCATTATAGATGTTGGGTTTTTATATAAAATATAGGTATTTTCTATAAAAATTTAATTTTTTATGAAAATTGAGTAAAAGACTCATTTGATTCATTTATTTGGAAAAATATTATAAACATATTTGTAATTGGATGTAATTTGAGTTTTTTTGTGATTATGAGATATGAATTTCCAATAACTAAATTACATAATTAATAAATAGAAGTTTTAAAAATTTGATGATTAGAAACCTCAAAATAAATTACATTTTCTATATTTAAGAGTATTTTAGTGGCTCCACGTTAACTCGCTGTTAAATGAAGCAAGAAATAAGGTTATTTGGTAGATGGAAAGGCTACGGTCATTACTATTACAAATGACTCTATGGATTATGGAATTTTATCATTGTTTTTTATTACAATGTAGTATATATATATATATATAATTTCAATTTAATAATCATAAGAAAACAATATCCATGCAATAATAAGGTTATTGGATTGTTTGAAGTTTTTTCAATTGCTTATTGTTGAGAGTGCTTCTGATTAGTGTAATTGTTTTCTTTATATGGATTTTTAATAATCTATAAGATTAAAATGAATTTATTTTAGGTATCTTTTTTTTATATAATATATATTTTTACTGATATTGTTTGATTAATTGGTTCTGGGAATAGGTAGAAAAAGTGTTTGTGGCTTGAAAACTATACCCATCGACACGTTAGGTCAGGGGATTTGGGATATAGAAATATAGAGATCCTACCAATTAGTCTATGTCAAGGGAATTCGAGAATATGAAGATTAAGATACCATGGATCTGGAAAAAATATCTACCTTAGACATTGGTTTAAAGGTGTGGTTTTATTATATTTTTAAAAGGGGTGTTTTGTTTGTTAAATAATACATTGATTTTTGTTTTAAAATTCTGTTGTATTTAGTTTTTAATTTCCCCAACATAAAATTATATTGTTTTATTTTCATAATCTAAAAAAATTATTTATACAAGATCAATATATTTTGTGTTGTTTATATTTCCGTTGTAAGAATTATTTTTTGACATTTTAAATTTCTCCTCTTTTTTCATATTTCATGGCTATATAGGGTGGTGGCTGATATGGAATCTTCCCAAGACTTTTTCTTATCACCCCCCCTCCATGACCTATCTAGTTGCACACCTAAGATGAACCAAGGAAAGGTAGATTACCTCAAGACACATATTCCCCTTTTGAGAAACTCCATAAAGAAAAATATCTACCTGGTGATGTCGTATGAATGAATCTAAGAGAGGCTCACCTTCACTTACATGTTGAAGATATAAGACTTTAATAACATTAACAAAGATGTTTAATTATGCTCCTCATTGTATGTTTTCTCCTTCTTCGCATAAGCTATGTTTATGCTTATCTCCTTCATGACCTTGATAGTCCATCCTTGAATGAGGAATCCCTTCATCAGTGGCAATTTCCTTTCCTGAATAAACCAATGGAACAATATATTTAATTACAATGTAATTAACACCTATTTTAGGTACCTCGTAATCAACATGATCCTTCCATTTATAGTTTGAATTAGAATTTCTTTCCTACTAAAATGAAGTTAATGCAATTATTCCAATATATTTATCATAAACATGTCCTATAATGTTGAATCCTTTTTAGATTCCAGATACACTTTCGTAATCAAAAAAATATCCAAGAAATACTAATCAATAGTTAAAACAACTGTATTTTATGTTATATTTATAATATAATTTCACTTATAATAAAATAAGTATAATATTTAAATATATATGTACGTATTCAAAAATGTTTTTATTATATCATTTTTTTTATTTATTATATGATTCAATTTTTAATTTAATGTAATTATATTATGTGTGTGTGTTTGTTTATAAGACCATCTGTATAATATAATGCATTTATGCCTCTAATCCTTATGGCCATGTATTCTGTGACTCTAGACAATATATGGGTTCCCTCTCAACCCAATTAAAAATGGGATTATCTAATCAAAACAAATTATAGTTCTTCTGGTCAAAAGAGCTTATATATTATCATCGTAGAATGAATCTTCATCACATCACTCTTAGAACTATCATGGTGAAAAACCACCTCATGTGGTGTAGAACACATCCTTGCTCCAGTATGTTCTTCAGCCAGTCTTCCGTAAATCTTATTTTGGATCACAAATATTTAAATACCATTGTGATAATTGATTCTTTAATGAAAAAATAATCAACATTGTCAGTTTACTTCTCCAAACTCATAGTTATAACAATTTTAAGTTATATATATAAATAATTATATTAAATGATAAATGTAAATATATAACCAACATAATTAAAAATATAATAAATATATTTATTTATATGTATACAGATAGTTATATGTTATACTTATTAAATCATAAATTTAATTATATAATAAATATATTTATATTTATTAATATATAAATAAAATATAAATGTATCTTATATATAATTACATTTGTAGTATAATTAAATTTATAATATAATATTGTAGATGCCGAAAAATTCCATAACTCCTAGAGGAAGTTTCGAACGGACGAAGCGAAGTCATATTCGGAATCACAGGCCCGATCCGGAGGACCTAGAAGGGGTGTGCAAAATTAAAGGGCACTCGCGTGAAAAAATGTTGTTCACACGAAAGGCTCCTGGGATTCGCGAAAAGGAACTGGTGCGGCGCACAATTTTGCACGCCCGACTCCGCGCGGGGAAGCCTTGCATGCCGACGGGTCCTGGCGTGGAAGATTTCACGCACCACCCTGTTTCCGCGACAGCGAATGCCTATAAATAGAAGGCGACCCCAACCGTTTCGGAGTTGAGGAATTCGGACCAGCTCCCGTGCGCGCAATTCCGACTCCCGTGTTGAAAGTGGGTTCCCTATAACCAACTTGTATTGTATTTTAATTACTATTACATGTATTCAGTTTGTTTTATACATGTGTTTATATTTCCATGATAGTGTAGACACTTCTGCATCAACTTTATTAATGGAAATTTCTTTAGATTTCTTGTCGCATTAAATGGTTATAGCAGCTCCCAGGCTATAATGAGAACCCTAAGATACCATGACAATAATATTAAATTAATATCCTATGGTCCAGTTACATCATTCTGAAAGGACACAGATGATGTATGACCATTAGGTTCTGGGGTATCATAAGCATTGAGACTTCATCTCATGAAGTTCTCACTTGATGAACTCTAGCTATTGAGATCATGAGGACAAACCTGCTTAATAGGAATACAACATGTTTCTGGTGTCATTGGTCGTTCCTATCTATGAACATGTGTAATGGTCTCCTGACGTGAGATCATTATCAATGAATGTCATTTAATTACGTACATTTGATATAAGGAGAAAACCATGGCGACAAGTCATGGTGAGGTAGTTTATATCGGGTACATCATTAATGGCATGTAATTGATTGAATGATCGAGAAAGGATTTGTCGCTTCCGAGTTTAGGAAGAGATATCTCGGGCCGGTTAATTAGGAGGGTTTCACCTTCATTAAATCCATGGCCATAGTAGTAGAAGGTAAGACTTTCCGGACAAATCAACAAACAAAATAAAGAAAATAAATAATGATGACACTAAGTATGCATTCTGCTTTATAGAGATATCGAAGACGAAGAGATTAGATTACACAGACTGTGTTCATAGGAAGGCAATCATTGCTTTGATGTTGCCTTATCTCTATAGGGGCCTCGATGGGTTGCTAGACCCCGCTCTAGGTCGGTGATATTATTTACTACTATTGAGATAAGGGCCTAGAGGGTCACACACAATAACGCCTTGAGAATCTTCCCTATTCCGGGAATAGGAATTTAGAACTTGGTGGGCCCCGCCAAAGGGTCCGAGCATTATCCATGTTCTATGGATCACCAAAGAATAAATAAATTCATTAATTATTTGAGTTTACAATAATTCATTGAATTTATTTAAAACATGTATTTACGAGTTATATATTAAATACACGTATTAATATTATTCGACTGGATTTAAATATCTTAGGTTCATTTAATATTAGCAGGAGGAATGAGTCAAGTTAAAGACTCAAATTTATCAGGTAATATATTTATATATTATAAGCAAGTGATAAATTGTAAATATTATTTATGGCATAATTTTATTTGTCATAAATAATTATTTATATCGCTTATATAGCGGACGTCTATTAAACAGGGGTTGGGAACCTATACCGCATGTTATAACACTCCCTATATAAGTGAGAGAGATGCTCTCCCACCATTAATATTCATCCGTTGGAATTCAGAGCCTCTCTCTCCTCCCGAGTTCTAGAGAGAGACTCTCTCAAACTAGTAAGTTCTTCAAGTTCTTCCTTCACAGATCGAAGATGCCTGTTTGTGGTGATCATCACTGCGTCGAAGTGTGCGTCGAAGATCCGCGCTAGCACCCGGATCTTGACAAACAGTGCACGAGCAGATTTTCAAGGCGTGTGTGGACGATCTAGAGGGCTTCGATGTCGGAGTCTTCGAGCAACGATCGCCGGTGTCCTGCACGTCAATTCTGAACAAGGTAAATGTTCAATTTTAATTTTTTTGCTCCTAAAGAACCTTGTGAGATCCTCGGAACAAGCTAGGACAAGATCACTAGAATTGACAGGGTTATGTCACTCCGGTGAAGCATAAAAAATTTAAAATCCCGGCCCATCGGCTTCTACTGCGTTGTCCTGGTACCTAACAGTGCTATCAGAGGGAGTGGAAAGGTTTTTTCTGTGTCAAAAAACATTGAAATGCATTAAATTTAATTGTGGGGTATTAAAACGGTTCATTCGGATTCAACCGCACGTCGTTTCTATTTCGAATGATCAAGATACGATCATTTCAAAATTTTAATCGGATCAATGTCGCGTTTTTCGTTCATTTGTTGTTAATATCAAATTGAGAATCAACATCAAATAAATATTTTATTATAAATATTTTATAGTAAAATATTTTATAATAAATATTTTATTATATTTTTATATTAATAAAAGGGAGGGGACCAAGACCAAGACCCCAAATGGGGTCTTCTTGCCTTTTAAATAAAAAAAAGGGGAAGAAGAGACCCCAAAACGGGGTCTTATTCCTTTATTTAAAAAAAACAAAGGGGCTGGAATTTGGTCTAAAGGACAAATAAGAAAAAAAGGGGGAGGAAGACCCTTATGGGTCTTCTCTCCTGTGGCGCACCAAGGGAGGTCGAACCCTAGGGCCTCCCTCTCCCCGCCGGACCAGAACCAGTCTGAGGCACCTCCGGCCGGTCGCCGCCCTCCGCTCCGGCCTCCCCTTCGCCGGACCACCCTCGCGCCGACCTCCTCGCCTCCGCCCCATGCATGCCGACAGCCCTGTCCCCAAGTCGAGCCACCTCCGACCGGCCGCCGCCTTCCGCGCCAACCTCCCCTTCACCGGACCGCCCTGCCCGGCGGCCTCCTCCCCTCGCGCCGACCTCCTCGCCTCTGCCCCGTGTGCGCCGGCCGCCCCTGACCCTCGTCGACATCCTCCTCCGAGCCACACCGGACCGGCTCCATCCGGCCTCCCCGGACCTTCGCCGGCATCCTCCTCCTCCGGGCCTCGCGAGACCGGCACCGTCCGGCCAACCTGATCCCGCGCCAGACAGGACAGCAACTTCACCAGCTCGTCGGAGCAGCGGGCTGCCGAGAGATGTAGCTGTCGCGGGAATCTTCGGACGTCAGGATCATGTTGCGGTCACACCACGGTCACACTGCGGTCGCAACGCGCTCTCGCCGTGGTAACGCTGCGGTTCTAGGATGACATCCCGTGGCGGTATGCAGTCCTGCCGGACTCCTCTCCAGCTAGAGGTAACCCTGCACTGAATTAATTTTAATTAATTTAGTTTTTTAAATTAAATTAATTGGAATTAATTTAGGGTTTTAAATTATTTTAATCCGAAAATATTAATTTAATTTATGCTTAGAATTAAATTAATGGTTTAATTTAATTTAATTTTTGGAATTAAAATTAAATTAAACAAATGGAACCGATAAAGATAAATTATTTGAATTTAATCAAATTCATTTAATTTATTTGGACACCCTCGCATAATTTAAATTTATTGCAATTTAATTTTATTACGCTTTTACCCTGACTGGTCTTGAGCTATTGACCGACCTGTGTATGTCTGGTAAGTATTTATTTATTTAATTATTTATTCAATGTGTGCGATGATTGTAATATTTAATTAGATAAATGGAGTTCTATGAATCATTTTTAATTAAAATATGTATAAGGGCATGCGCGTCCATTGCACTACTTGTATTTTGTACCCCATACCCCCTCTCCTGCATGCGAGTATATTTGTTTTTATTCGGTGATGATCTGAGAGGTATACCCCGCCAAGTTGAGGCGGTAGTCAAGACATGAGTTGGTAACTTTGCACTGGGGCCAGCAGCGACATGAGTCATGTATCGACTCAGGTATGGATGCCCCTATGTGATGATTGATTAGTTATCGATCAATCATTATATAATTCTCAAGGCCAGTCAGAATGCATGATTTACTTTATGAAAAATTTATTATTTTATCCGACTTCATGATTATTGTAGTATCACATAGGATAGTAAACAAGAGAAAATGCATAAAGTTATGATGAATAAATATTATACTGAATGTTCAGTTGTGAGCGCGACCACCCAGTTTGAACATAATAAATAGAAAAGGATTATATTCATCAATTAATATTCAAAAAATCCCTCAAAGATATATTAAGTCAAAATGCCTTCCATTTCTCACATCTAAACAAAACCGGCTATTTGGGTGCTCATCAGCCTCAGTTGAGAGTGCCTCTTACTACCGGGGGTTTCCATATGAGAAATGGGTCGACTTAACTAAAGTGAGTAGTCAAGGATTAGCCTTAGCTTACCTGCTATAGATTTAGAGGCAAGTGGTTGAGGGAATCATGTTCAGATTCCAAAAGTTGGGACTTTACTCAACTA
Source organism: Viscum album (assembly GCA_963277665.1). NCBI lineage: Eukaryota > Viridiplantae > Streptophyta > Magnoliopsida > Santalales > Viscaceae > Viscum > Viscum album. The sequence continues at coordinate 1,700,686,241 of OY728143.1, read as the reverse complement.
CACAAGGAACCACAAGAATAAGTGGTTGGCCAGCATAACACCTACCTTGAAACCCTCCATGTAGTGTTGTAGCCCCATCTTATAGACTACGAGGGAGGTTTCGAGGATCCTTTCCACTATAATGCTCAAGTGTTAGAGTATTCTGAATCTAATATTGAGGGCTATTAAGGTTCATTAAAATAGTGGGAGACATTAAATGATATAATAATTTATTAGTCATAAAATGTCAAAAGGTAATCAGGACAAAGTACTAACTACTAAATATTTATCTGATGTAGATTCAAAATGGAAATCACCAATACCAAAAGTACTTTATCACTGTGATCAATCTTGGATAATGAAAATATCCTAACCGGAAATAACTTACAGGAGTGGTACAGGCGCTTGTGCATAGTGCTACGCCAAGAAAAGAATTTATATGTGTTGGAATCCCCAATTCCTGCTGATCCTCCTCAGGGAGAAAGCAAGACGGAAAAAGATAAATGGAAAAAGCATTTAGACGATGTGGTTGATGTTCAATGCATCATGTTGTCATCCATGTACAGCCAATTACAAAAAATTCATGAGGAAGAGGATGCCTACAAGATGCTTTCACATCTCCAAGAACTATATGAGGAGAGGGCCAGACAAGAAAGGTATGATATCTCAAGTGCGCTTTTATAAGTGCAGGATAGTAGAAGGGCACCAAGTCGGTCCTCGCGTACTCAAGATGATTGGGTATATTGAGAGGCTTGAAGCCCTTGGGTTCAAACTGAACCAAGAACTAGCAGTGGATCTGATTCTTGCCTCTTTACTATCAAGCTTCTCAACTTTCACTGTCAATTATAATATGACTGATATGACAAAGACACTCCCGGATCTTTTGTCTTTAGTTCACCAAGATGATAAGGACATGAAAAAAACAATACATCTATCCTTATGGTAAACAAGAAAAACAAGGTCATGGAAAATGGGTATAAGGCCAAGTCAAGGCCAAAGACACCAATGCATCGTCCTTCCAAGAAGCCAAAGATTCAGAGGCAGAGTAATGAGCAGGAAGCTTTTTGCTTTGGATGTGGCAAGAATGACCACTGGAAGAAGAATTGCAGTGCTGGGAAGAAGAACCAAGATGACACTTCTGCTTCAGGTATTTTTTTCATTGAATGCAATCTATCTTTATCGACAAGTTGGGTATTGGATATGGCATGTGGATCACACATTTGTATTCATATACAGGAACCGAGTAGGTTTAAGAATATTGAAAAAGTTCAAGTGGATCTTCGAGCTGCAAATGGTGCAGTTCTGGTAGCCTTGGCAGTCATAGACTATCACTTGACATTACCAACTGATTTGGTTCTTGTTTTATAAAATTGCTATTATGTATCGTCTGTTACCAGAAACATTATCTATGTGTCATGTTTAGACACTATGAGTTTTTATTTCATGTTTGGAAATAAAAGTTGTCTCTTTTATAGGGATAACATATGTTATGGTATGGCACATCTTAACAATGGTTTATATATACTAGAACTAGAAAACTCAGTAATGGAAATAAATGACAAAAAACAACAAACATGACTCAAATAAATCCCGCCTATGGAACTTCATTCTTGGTCATCTAAATGAGAAGTGATTACGATGATTACATCAAGAAGGGTATCAGGAATCGGTACAGTTAGAACCCTTAGATGTATGTCAAGATTGATTACAAGGAAAGATGACTAAAGCACCTTGGTCAGGAAATGTAGAAAGATCCAATGCAGTTATGGAGTTAATACATACTGATGTATATGGTCCATTTCCATTAGAGTAAAGGGGTGGTTTTTTATACTTCATTACTTTTACCGATGATTATTGTAGGTATGGATATATCTACTTAATGCGGTATAAGTGAAATTCCTTTCGTTTCTTTATGGAATACCAAAATGAAGTAGAAATCAAACTTGGCAAGAAGATAAAAGCACTTCGCTCAGACCGAGGTGGAGAATATCTTAACCAAGTGTTCATTGATCACTTGAAGTAGTGTGGGACAGTATCCCAACCGACTCCTCCTTATACACCACAATGGAATGGTGTTAGTGAAAGGAGGAATATGACCTTTCTTGACATGGCCAGATCAATGATGAGTCATACTACTCTTCCATTATCCTTTTGGGGATACTCATTGCAGACAGCAGCATATACCATTAACCGAGTACCAACTAAAGCTACAAATGGGATTCCATATCAGTTATAGTATGGAAATAAACCCAATCTAACACACATGTGTGTGTGGGGGTGCGAGGCATTTTTCAAGACTTTACCATGTGACAAATTAGCATCTAGAAGCACTAAGTGAATCTTTATAGGCTATCCTAAAGAAACTAGAGGATACAAACTATATAAACCTTTAGATAGAAAAGTCATTGTGGAAAGATACGCCACGTTTCTAGAAGGGGATAAAATTTCTATAGGAAATAGTGGGAGCATGATTGACTTCGATGAAGTTAATGCTCCAAATGCACAAGAGTTGGTAGAGGAACAATCTTCACAAGAACAAGTGGAAGAAGAAATTGTTCCTGAGACACAGATACTATGTAGGTCTACACGAGAGGATAGAGAACCAGAGCGTAGGTGACACAATGATCCTTCAGGATGATGAACCTCTAACCTACAAGGAACAAGTAGAAGGCAAAGAAGCTGCTACATGGCAAGAAGCCATGAATTCCGAGTTGGATTCTATGTACCAAAATCAAGTTTGGATTTTGGTAGACCCTCCAGGTGATGTAAAGCCCATTGGATGAAAATGGGTATTCAAGAAAAATCTGGACATGGATGGTAAGGTTAATACCTTTAAAGCAAGACTGGTTGCAAAAGGTTTCAGACAAATTCAAGGCATTGACTATGATGAAACCTTCTCACTGGTGGCAATGCTTAAATCCATCAGAATATTTCTTGCAATAGAAGACTTTCATGATTATGAAATTTGGCATATGGATGTCAAATCTGCGTTTCTAAATGGAAAGTTGGTTGAAGATGTCCATATGACTCAACCACAAGGGTTTGTTAAGTCAAAGAATGCAAATAAAGTATGCAAGTTGTAGAGATCCATTTATGTATTGATGAAGGCATCGAGATCATGGAATGTTCGCTTTGATGTGGCCATAAGAGATTTTGGTTTTGTCAAAAATGAATCTGAGCCTTGTGTCTATAAAAAGGTTGAAGGGAATGCTATCTTTTTCCTAGTTTTATATGTTGACGTCATATTAATCATGGGAAATGATGTGCAAGTCTTACAGTCAGTTAAGACTTGGTTAAATGAATGCATCTCCATGAAAGACTTTGGTGAAGAAGCCTACATTATTGGGATCAAGATCTATCGAGATAGATCTCAAAGACTGCATGGCCTAAGTCAAAGTACATATATTGACAAGGTACTCAAAATGCACAGTATGGAATCCAAGAGAGGATTGTTACCTATGTCACATGGTGTAAATCTCTCCAAGAAAATGTGTCCACAAACACAGGAGGAGATTGACAGAACGAGTAGAGTCCCTTATGCTTCGGCAGTGGGTTCTATCATGTATTCCATGCTATGTACTAGGTTTGATATTGGATTTTCATTAAGCATGGTGGGTAGATATCAATCCAATCCAAGAGAGCTGCACTGGATAGCTGTTAAAACTATCCTTAAGTACTTGAGGAGTACTAAGGATATGTTCCTAGTGTATGGATGAGATGAGGAACTAGTTGTGAGGGGATACACTGATTCTAGTTTCCATACAGATCATGATGATATGAAATTGTAGTCAGGCTGCATCTTTTGCCTTAATGGTGGTGCTGTGAGCTGGAGAAGCTCAAAGCAAGCTGTGATTGCTGATTCTACAGCAAAGTCTGAATATATTGCAGCTTACGATGCAGCAAAGGAAGCAGTCTGGATATTAAGCTTTATCTCAAACATTGGTGTAGTACCTAGCAGTGCAGACCCTGTTTCAGTATATTGTGATAATACTACTGCAGTGGTGCTTGCCAAGGAGCCCGGGTCTCACCAGAGGACAAAGTATATTCTTCAGAAGTTTCATCTCTTGAGGGATTTTACTCAAATAGGTGAAGTGATAGTTAGCAGAGTAGCCACAGAGGACAACGTGGCAGACCCCCTGACTAAATCCATTTCTCAGAAGAAGCATGATTCACATGTGAGAGCTAGAGGATCGAAACCTGTTAGCAGTTGTCTCTAGTGGAAGTGGGAGTGTTGAAAGTGGGTTCCCTAGACCCAACTTGTATTGTATTTTGATTACTATTACATGTATTCAGTTTTTTTATACATGTGTTTATCTTGCCATGATAGTGTAGAAACTTCTTCATCCACTTTATTAATGGCAATGTCCTTAGATTACCTGTCGCATCAAATGGTTATATCAGCTCCCAGGCTATAATTAGAACCTTGAGATGCCATGACAATAATCTTAAAGTTACTTCCTATGGTCCAGTTACATCATTCTGAAAGGACACAGATGATGTGTGACCATCAGGTGCTGGGGGCTCATAAGCATTGAGACTTCATCTCATGAAGTTCGAACTTGATGATCTTTAACTATTGAGATCATGAGGAAAGACCTGCTTAATAAGAACACCACATGTTTCTGGTGTCATTGGTCTTTCCTATCTACAGACATGTGTAATGGTCTCCTAACTTGAGATCATTATCAATGAATGTCATTTAATTACGTACATTTGATATAAAGAGAAAACCATGGTGACAAGTCGTTGTGAGGTAGTTTATATCGGGTACATAATTAATGGAATGGCATTGATTGAATGATCAAGAAAGGATTTGTCGCTTCTGAGTTTAGGAAGAGGTATCTCGGGCCTGGTTGATTAGGATGGTTGCACCTTCATTAAATCTATGACCATGGTAGTGGAAGGTAAGACTGTCAGGAAAAATCAACAAACAAAATAAAGGAAATAAAGAATGATGACACTAAGTATGCATTCAACTTTATAGAGATATCGATGACGAGGAGATTAGATTACACAGACCGTGTTTGTAAGAAGTCAGTCATTGCTTTGGATTTTCCTTGTCTCTATAGGGTCCTCGATGGGTTGCTAGACCCCGCTCTAGGTTGGTGATATTATTCACTGCTATTGAGATAAGGGCCTAGAGGGTCACACACAATAGCACCTTGAGAATCTGTCCTATTCTGGGAATAGGAATTTAGAACATGGCGGGCCCTGACAAAGGGTCCAAGCACTATCCATGTTCTATGGATCACCAAAGAATAAATAAATTCATTAATTATTTGAGTTTAGAATAATTCGTTGAATTTATTTAAAACATGTATTTATGAGTTATATAGTAAATACACATATTAATATTATTCGAATGGACTTAAATATACTAGGTTTGTTTAATATTAGCAGGAGGAATGAGTCAAGTTAAAGACTCAAATTTATCATGTAATATATTTATATATTACAAGCAAGTGATAAATTGTAAATATTTTTTATGGCATAATTTTATTTGTCATAAATATTTATTTATATCGCATATATAGTGGATGTCTATTACACTGGGGCCGGGAACATATACCGCGTGTTTTAACACTCCCTATATAAGTGAGAGAGATGCTCTCCCACCATTAATATTCATCCGTTGGAATTGGGAGCCTCTCTCTCCTCCTGAGTTCTTGAGTGAGACTCTCTCAAACTAGAAAGTTCTTCATGTTCCGCCTTCACGAATCGAAGACGCTAGTTTGCGGTGATCATCACTACATCGAAGTGTTCATCGAATATCCGTGCTTGCACCCTGATCTTGACGAACGGCTGCGGGCAGATTTGCGAGGCATGTGTGGACGATCTAGAGGGCTTCGACGTTGGAGTCTCCGTGCAACGATCACCGGAATCCTACACGTCAATTCTGAACAAGGTAAATGTTCAAGTTTAATTTTTGTGCTCATAAAGAACCTTGTGAGATCCTCAGACCAAGCTGGGACAAGATCACCGAAGTTGACAAGGTTATGTCACTCCGGTGAAGCAGAAAAAATATAAAATCCCGGTCCACCGGCTTCCGCTGCGCAATCCCGGTACCTAACATCCCCTGCGCGCAAGATGTCTTCCAGGTAATCCACCTTTTTTCACAACCTTTCCCTAGGGTTCACCTTTGCACACGACCCCATTGTCTTATGTGAATTTTCTAACTCCTCCGTGTTCTTTCTTTGCGCGCACTCCGTGCCCCAACTGCGCAATCCCCTCCAATTGTGCGCAATCCCTTCCAAATTGCACGCAATCCCTCTATTAGTTTTTTCTATACCTTTGGGATCAGACCTTACCCCCCACGCGCAATCCAATCCCTTTGTGTGCAATCCCCTATCCGTGCGCAATCCTATGACCCAATTGTGTGCCATCCCAGTGTTTTGCGCGCAAACCTTCTCTTTGCGCCCAAAACACAGGATCCCTCACCTTGATGCCCCAGGTGCCTCTCTACATCGGTGCCCGATGTCTTTCATACCGGGTGTGCACACCATGGGTTGTTTCCCCATACGACCCTCCCGGCTCATACGAATTAACCTCAATGTTCCTTGGGCGGTGTTTCCCGTTACGTTGCTTTGCCTTATGCTTCTTCGCATAGGCATACTAACAGATATAACTTCTTCGCATAGCCACGCTAATGTGGACCCCTATATGGTTCACCCTGCAGCCCCCCTTCACTACGGCCTTGCTGTTTCCTTCCCTCCCACAAGGGGTAGAGGGTGTTGGGCATGTAAGCCCTAGGGGTGTGGAGCGAACCCACCTTGTCCGAGCTACAGGATTTTAAACTGCCAAGAACCTCGTCCTCAACACATGATGCTAAACTGTGGTCCGACCTCGTGCCTCGCACATAGGGTCCCCCCCAGCTCGGACATTCTTTACACGTCTTGTCTCCACGGGAATGGAATCTTCCTCACATGGAATGATATCCTCCTTTTGGAGTGGCGTTTGTCCACGGGGGAAGGGCTGCCTCAGAGCGTAAGCCCCTAGCCTCTCTCATGGAAGGTTGCACCGATGCACCTCTGTACTTCCCCACTGCCAAGGATAGTGGAGTCCCTCACCCACTGTGCCTTATTGCATCAATGGGCCTCCATCATGGAGTAAGTCCCGGAACTAAGGGCAGCTAACAATGCGTAAGCCTCTGTTTCCTCTTTGGGCCGCTCAAAGCGTAAGCCCATTTCCACTTCTCACGGACGCACCCTTCGCGACGTGATCATCTGGTCCATGCTGCCTCTTGTTTCTCACACCGAGCATGACTCATGTGGGCTTAGAGTGAGCATAGACCATGACATCCCCACTATGGGCCGCCTCAGAGCGTAAGCCCCATCTCAGCGAACTATGTGGACTTTGATCCGTGCTAACGCATGGTACGTAGGAAACCTCCACGAGGTTCAAGCCCACCACCCGGTCATTCTGACCTCTTCACGTTGGTTCACCAACCACTATGAGATGCCTCAGAGCATAATCCCCAAGCCCTCGTCCCGCATGACGTTAAACTGTATGCCCTCATCCCGCATGACGTTAAACTGCATCTCGTCCCGTATGACGTTAAACTATATGCCCTTATCCCGCATGACGTTAAATAGTATCTCATCCCGCAAGACGTTAAACTATATACCCTCGTCCTGCATGACCTTAAACTGTATCCCATCCCACATGACGTTAAACTATATGCCCTGAACTATGTGTACTTTGATCCTTGCTAATGAATGGTACGTAAGAAGCCTCTATGGGGGTCAAGCCCATCACTTAGTTGTTCCGACCACTTCATGTCGTTTCACAACCACCATTATGGGCCATCTCAGAGCGTAAGCCCTATACCCCACACCCACGTCTCATCCTGACCTCTCCCTCGATCCCACGTGCCTCGGGAAGATAATTCCCTAGCCTGGAGGTATTACCTTTTCCAGGATCCAATCCATGCGTTTATTCTCATGGGTCACCTCTTTAGGTGTCCCACCGTATCACCGAACTACACAGACTTTGATTTCCTTCCATGGGGATACGTAGGAAGCCTCTGCGGGGTTCAAGTCCCTCCACACTCCATTACCCATCCTGATCCTTACACGGGCCGCCACAACCCGGTGGGATCATTCCACATCATTACATTCCATAGTATCCAGGAAGCCACCCACGTGATGGCCCTAATATCAGTGTTCCCCCTAGGGGGTCCTTCAATCTGATCCACTCTCAGTGTTCTGATCAGTCTGATCCGTCTCCTCAAGACGTTAAACTCACAGCATACCCTGTGTTAAACATGAGAAGCTGAGGAAAACCTTATATGGAACAAAATTCCCCACGTTCGATGTGGGATGCCTCGGGATTACATGCCCTCGAGAAGCCCAATAATAATGGACATAAGAAAGACATGCCAATCCCTAGTGTCAATGCATGCCAACGACACCCCAGCGTGACCGTTCTCCTCACCGAAGGTTGCTTCCCTGACTAGACCCCTTTGAGTGTCTCGACGGAAGCAACATAATTAACTGGCGTCCATGCAGATATGGCACTGGGAACGAGCTTTATGAACCCGTCTTAAATCTATGAGGGAGACCTGGACTAGGTAACGAGATCCGAGGAGGAATCCATGGAAGGAAGAACTGATATCCCATCATCCCGGTTTCGATCAAGTAGCAAACGTCCCTGAACAAGGAACGGATGTCGCCCGCCTTTGGAAAGCGGGAATGCAGGGAAACAAGCAGCACATCCTCCCACGCATGACGGATGCGTGCGTGCGCCCCGACGTAAAAGCATCAGAAATAGAAAATGGTGAACCCGATGTGAAGCTCTTCTCCTCAATATGGGGACAGGTAGAATTCGGGGTGTCGGAAGATTAGCATGTCACCAGGTTTGGGCACCTAGCACCAGGACGTGAAACCTTCCAGGGGTTGAGGCAGTCAGGATGTTGAGAAATCAGTTCTGCGACATTGTCTGCATGGATCCCTCTTACCGACCATAGAAGACAGAATGACGTTGGGCTATTGGTTGTCGATTTCTTTTCATATTAGTGCTAATGGGTTCATCTCCCTACTTCCAGGAATCAGATCGCTACATTCGGAGCTCGATCACCACCTACCCACTGGAGTAGGGGCAGGGGTAGTACTGACGCGGCCACCCCGCGTGGTCCTGCCTTTTCCATAGCTACTCCTACTCCGACTGTCGTGACTGCTGGGCGCTCACGCCCCCTCTCCCCATCAGAGATCGTCCAACGAAAGGTGATCGACGACCTTTTTCATAGGTATGAGGAGGAAGGGGTCATCACCACCAGGGACATGGCCCGTTTGGATCTAGGGGAAACTGTGCCTCACAACCATTGCCGCCCCTGAGGGCCACGTAGGGAGCCTCCGCTCCCCAATCTGATGTTCAACCATTTTGGGAGCCTATCCCCGTAACGCCTCAACACCGCACTCCCCTACGCCAATGAGGTGGGGGATGTCTGGCTTCGCCCGATTGGAGAACCGTCCCAGGTGTTCATAGTAAGGGCCCCCACCAGGCTACGTCGACGCCACCGTGCGACTCCCTGGGCCGAGGAGCAGGAAATCTATGTGGCCGCACCACCGACTCCAACCCACCTGACCCAATTCCAGCGTTGGGTGCGAGCGGAAGAGAATGTCCGCCCTGGGGCACCAACATCAGCAACCATTGTGGCCCGAGCCACTAATGACCCCTGTTATCAGACCCCCGCACATGTTGAGTAGGGCTAGTTACATACCAGACCCGGATCGAGGCCCCGACCACCCCGCAGGCAGGTTGGGTCGACTCTCCCGGTCACTGGCACATGCACTGGCCAACGGGGACCAAATCACGGTAGTGCCATCCACCATGAAGGCCTACTCCGTGCCACCGATCTGGAAAGCATAAGGCTTCTCCGTGAAAGATACACTCCGGGTATGGCTTTTTCCAGCGCCCACTGCATTGGGAATGGGGTCACTTCCCCTACCATTGGACGTGAGTACGGAGCCGTTGCATATCCAGTCACTCGCCCACATGGAGGTCATCTCCATGTCCCTTTCGACATCTGTCCTGGTGCTCTTCGCACCCCGGTCTTCAGTCCTCCCAGCCCCAGCACTATTGCAGCCAGAGGACTCCATGGCAGAAATCAGCCTTTCCCTGAAGAGCCACCCAGGGGCAGGAAGGCGGGACGTCGTCGCCGCAAGAGATATGTCAAGGAAGTCCAGAAAGAAATCAGACCAGTCTGTTTCTCAGACTCTAAGGAGGAGTAAGACTCAGCGATCGAACCTTCCCCCCAACCATTTAAGTTGAGGGCAGGGATTGGGACGCGGTGCGTCGGTCTTGTACTCCCCGAATACAAGATCTGCATGATTCCGGCCTCCCTCCGAAGGTATATCCAGGAGGTCGAGGACTTGACGTACCCCCAGGGATCAAACCTGCAGTTACCATGGGCCTCTCCGGAAGCACCTTCCACCTCAGTCAGAGAAGGTGGAGAACTTTTCTAGGGACCGATGGAAGAGTTGCGATGTGAAACACCCTCAACAAGCACCGACACTGTGACAAGAGGCCTGTTTTCTAGTCCATCCTATCGCGATGTGGTAGCCAGGACCCTGCCGCCCTTGGGGGGAGACTTAGGGATCGGCGACCAATCGCCCTATTCGCTGTATTCTCCGCCGGCCAGACCACCGGCCCCATGGCCTGCTTCGGCACCACTACCAGTTCCCGGGTCATTCTCGGTTGATGAGCAGGGGCAGCAAGGGCAGGATCCCGAACCAGTGTCATGGAGCTTCTGGACCGTCCTCGCGGTAGGCCACTTCCCCAAGATGTTTTGGCCGGTCGCAGGATCGGATTTTGATATACCAGAATCACTCACCTCGGGAGAGTTTTAATGTTTCCGTCAGACTCTCAGGGTGACTCACTCCTGTATTCTCCATCAGCGAGCACCTTATCCCAGGATTCAAGCACATCTCGAGGATATCGGTGAGCAATTTCTTCGGGTCGATCTAGCCATTCTCCCCGCATTTTGGCACCCTGAGTCACTTGACCACCATAGGGCCCTCCAACAACAATGCGTCCAGAGTTTTAAAGTACTCTGAAAATTTATCGTGGATGCCACCCCCCACGCGCACGTCTGTGGATGGGGGCAGTACGTTGCCCTTCTTTTCAGCGCGATTCGACGATAGATCAACTCACTGGGAGGCTCTGAAGGAATGCCACCAAGGACAGTGGTGGTCAACATGGCCGACCTTTCAGGAGAGGGGAATGGTATGGAAATCCACGATGGGGACTCACCCCCTGAGGAAACGCCGCTACTGGTTCCATCAGGGAGACTTATATTCTACCAGAGGAACCTCCTAGGCCTCCCACGCCCACTAAAGCCTTAACACTAAGCTGAAACGTCGTCAAGGGTAAAGAGCACGTCGGGGATGTCAAGCTTGCCGACCCATCTGCCTCATTGCAGAAGGCAGAGGAAGATCCCGAGAAGGCCATGCTGCGCCAACAGCTTGCTGAGCCGAAGAGGTTAGTTGATGAGCACTTGGCCAAACACATTACAGAGTGGTGGCCTGACTACGGTGATCCTAGGCCAGGACAGCAGCGACAGGAGCAACCACCCCATGATGAGATTCTCTCGGGAAACCGTGATCATGCCATGTTCGCCGATAGAGGAGAGGCTGGAGCTTATGGAAAGAGGGCGTAATACGTTTCACCGACCCCCCCCCCCCCTGAGTAGAGTGATCACCCGAGGGACCCCGCTCGGTTTCCTCCCGCTGCCCCGAGAGTTGCTCCGCCAGCCGCCCCGCGAGTTGCTGAGCCTAACTATCGGATTGAAGAGCCCGACAATGTGATTGTGGTTAGGGATCCCCGTTAGGACAAGAACCCGCGTCCAGACGATCCGATGGAAGTGCTCATCGCCCACTTAGTGGATTTGGAAACATGGCAGGTGGCAATCCCACTGGACAACAATCCATACCCAGCATGGGTGGATGACATGCCAGCCCCGCCGGGATTTGGGAACCCCACTTTCTCCCCATTTAACGGGACTGGAGGCCCACCACAACACTTATCCCACATCAACTCGAGGTGCGTGCCTATTTTAGGAACTCCAGTGCAGCAGGAGGCCGCCAAGCTCCGTTGCTTTGTTCAGACACTCGAAGGACTAGCATTCGTCTGGTACAGCCGGCTCCCTGTCGGATCTGTGACTAGCTGGGAGGACCTTCCCAGGTAATTCCTCTACCATTTCAGTTCCACAACTTGAAAGACGAACATCGCAGAATTCTTTAGGTGCAAACAATGGCCCGACGAGTGAGTCGCGGACTTCGTCTCTCGGTGGAAGGGGCTTACATACTCCCTTGACATGCCACAAACTCATGAGAAATTACTGACAATGTGTGTAGGGAACATCAAGGCAGAGCTGCTTCCTTCTTTGATCACTCATAATTACCCCGGAGGGTTCCGGGACTTCTCAGACAAGGCTCAGCACCTCAAAGAATCCCTGCAACAGGCCAGTCAGGCATGCCCACTGCCTCCTGTAATCCCTGCAAGGAGAGCCTCCAGAGCCGAGCCCGCTACTGTGGCCCAGATAGAGGCCCCCAGGCAGGTAGAGTTGCTACCAGTGAGGCCAGCTCTGCATCCCCATAAAGGTCCACCCCACGGGCACAACATCTGGCCCAGTAGCGACCGACTCAAAATTGGCAGGCGCCTCCGCGTAACGCATCGCCACCACCTAGGCGAGATAATCAGGCTCCGCCTCCTCGGCATGCTCCTCTATCCCCTCGTCATGGCCAGCCTCAAAGAGCCCCCTTTATAGGCAGAAGGAATCAGGCATACTCGTTTGATGAGGCTCAGGTCCCTGGTTATTTTCATAGTGCTCTGGAGCTGAGAATAGTGCGGCTGCCTGAGTGCTTGAAGCCAGAAGAGGCGCATCTCACTGATCACCCTCACTACTGCCCTTATCACCGGACCCTGGGGAACATCATCCAGCGATGATACATGTTCAAGGACTGGCTCCAAGACCAGATTGACAACAATATAGTCAATTTGGCCCCAGCCTCGGCACAAGTAGCTGGTGTCTTTGTGATACCAGAGGGTGGTAGTGGCAACGAGGATGAGTGGTAGCAGGTTTCTGACCATGGGTCCCAGAAGTACTGTAACACCCAATATTTTTTATGAGAAATATTTTTTTTATGTTATATACATCATCAAAGGAATATTTCACTACACACAACACTAGCTTGTCTTGCTTTACATGCAATCACGACATTCCTCGATAGCTTGTGTCGTACGCAATACCGAGTTTCACTAAACAATGATATGCTATTAAAATATTATTAAAACTAGCCGTTATGAATATTAATGACCACTTTTTGAAATTTTGTAAATTTCATCATTCAAAATGGACTTCATTTTTGGATTTGGAATATCGAAATAAGCCTAGGGTGAAATTTTGGTATTTTTCTAAAAATATTCAATTTTTGATGAATAGTGAAAACACTCGGTTACTATTTAAAAACCGACTTTTTATTTAAATAATTATTTATTTTTTTTAAATTTATTTTAGTTCAAAATTGATACATAATACATATATATGTTAAAATTAATTCATTGGAGTCATTTTATAATAATTTTAGATATATAAAAATTTTATTGAACTTTTCACCGTCTTTTACCCACCTCCTAGGAGAATTTGGAAATTCACATAAAACATAATTTTACCTCTTCTGTGAGTGGAATTTCTAAAATACGAGAGACACGGTTAATATCAAGGACTAAAATGTGGTTCAATTTGATGAAACTAATTTTTGTTAAATAGTAACATTTTACTTTTTTTACCACGGTTAAAAGTAAATAGGGTAATTAAGGGTAAAAAATTATATTATTATTACCATAACACATGTCCTAATTCTATTGGATAAGTGAAATTAGACCAAAAACAACCTTAGGAATAAAATATTACCATTTAGGCCCACTTGGATTAGATTAGGACATTTAATACTATTTTATTTAAAGAATAGTTAAAATAGTTAAAATCAATGTTTAATAACTAAATTTTTTTTAATATAGGGTTATACATCAGATAAATTCGACTATAAATATTAATTAGAAATATAATAATATTTACAACATAATGGTATTTTATTTATAATTTTTAGACATTATATAATTTATTTTATTTATGACACAATGATGATGCAGTAATTATCTTATTAATGAAATGTTAACATAATTGATGTTATAAATACTCAAATAAATGTAATTTGAGACTTTTTATGACTTACAATAATTTTCTAAGTCAATACGACATGTTTTTATTTATTTAATTAAATTTATTTGAACTAATAATTCTGTTATGATTTTTACAAAAATCAATTACCAAATAGTGTCAAAATTGACATAAAATAGTTTTTAAAACAAATATTATATTATTAATTGTTATTTTATTCCTAAAAATATAATGTTCGGCCAAATGACTTAGATAAGTTTATATATATTAATAATAAACAACTTGGGGTTCTTTTGGCTTGTTATAGTAAGTTTATTAACATTATAGTGTAAGAAAACAAGAAGACACAGTAAAAGTTAAATTATCTAACTTAAAGTTAAATATAAATGATAAGGTTATAATAGAAACCTAAACTTGTCTAAATTCTATTGGATGAGGGGATTTCGACCCATACCCATCTTATCTTATAAATAAATCAATTTGGAGATATTAAAAACCGAATATGGCTTTATAATAAAATAATATTTTTAATTTTTCCAAAGGCGCCCCTCTCCTCCCTTATAAAAGGGAACATCATCCCTCTCTTCCTCACACCACATTGAGCCTTCAAGATCGGCCAAACCCTGCCAATTTCTCCTATCCACTTCCCTAGGAACATCCTAGGGATTATGGTCTTCTTCAAATACCATCTTTAGTTCCCTAAGAGGAGGTTAAGAAGAGGCGCTTCAAAGAAGAGGTAATGTCCATTACCGATTCTTTCAACTTTATTTCTTCTTCTACTTATTCTTCTTTAGTTATTTAATTATGAAGTAATAACATCAGTATCACTCATATAATTATATGTTATTATAAATATGAAAAAACACTATTTCACCTTCTATCCATCCTATGAAAAATGAAATCACGGAGCGTGCGTACGTATGGAATACCGTCTCCACGCCGTGGAGTAATCTGTTTTCCACCACCACCTTAATTGGAAGGGTATAATGGTGTAGAGAATAACTATATATTATTATTTTAAAGTGATATTTATTCTCAAATAGTATACTTACACTTCAATACAATTCCATGATCATGGGAATGATATCATCGTTCGTGCGTACGTACGACCTACCATCTCCACAATGTGATGCGACTCATTCTACATGATCTTCATTGCATAATGATTATATAAATGAATTGAATGAATAAATATGATATATAATACACTAATACCATTCTGTAAATGAGGTATCTATAATTTATAAAGAAGAATAAGAATTTATTCGACCAAACACACATAAGAACATAAAGCAATAAATACCCAAATAACAAGTAGCAATGAAATATTACTAATAAGAAGCTAAGAATATAAGAATAAGACCATATATGATATCATAAAAATATGTATGATACTGTAATAAGTCAATGACATTATTTAAATCATTATACAGGAGGTTCGGATAGTTACAAAGCAAATCAGACCTAAGGTAAGGGAAAATCTCACAATCTCATTTTTATCCAAAATTGTTTATACTTCCAGATTTACTAGGGCATATTTATCCTACACACCCATGTTTCCTCAATATTTAATATTATTTACATCAACCTAAAACTGTTTAAATCCAATTTTACCCATTTTTGAGTTTTTAGTAAAAGATATGAAAGGAATCTTTTGTCGTTTTTAGTACAAGGTACTTTTTGACTTTTCTGGACAAAGAATGAGAAGAATGTTTTTTTACTTATATGGCCTGAATGGAATTTTCGGAAAATATTTCCATGAATCATCCTTTACAAGTTCTAAAGTTTATTTTTAATCATCTTCTTTTAGTTTAAAATTATATGACTTGTTAAGAAGGGAAAAATGTTTTTGAAGTAGAAAGGATATTTTCCTCAGGCATGGAGTTCAAGTGTTTTATCAAAATTATTTTCCATCTAAGATAATATGGGGTTCTGTTTCTATCAATATTGTTTTACATTGATTTGATTATGTTATGATGGAATTATTTTTATGAAGTCCTTTTATCTTATTTGATTTATGTTATGATGGCATGATGTTTAAGAATCCCATTTTTATTACATGGATTATGTTATAATGTAAGATTTATGATCTTGTTGCACACATAAGAATGGTATCATTATGAGATGGGTGGGACCTATATCTCTCTACAATGCATTGGGTAATAATTTATATCTCATGAGATAGACTAGGCTGGAACGGCAGGTTAATCCGGTTCAGTGAAACATGACTGAAATGAGGTGTGAACTCAGTTCAGAAATGGACTTTGTCTACTAAGATAGTCTTGGAAATGAGTCTTGAATACTAAGAAATGATTCTCTATGATTATGTGTATATTCCACAAACTTCAGGTTTTATGTTATTATTATTTGGATTACCTTTCACTACTATGATTGATCCCATGTCATGATATTATGATCTCTTTTTCAGGATAATATTTTCAAAATGTTATGTTAATAAGAATATGATATGATTGATATTACTTTTGTTTACCCTTACTGAGCATATGTGCTCACCCTTTTGTTTTTTTTCTTTTCCCTAGGTCTGGAAGAAGGGTATTAAGTAGAATATTCCAAAAGGGACTCTAGATATGATGAAATAAATGGGAGACAATGTAGATGATTTATGAACCAGTTGTTTATGTTTCCCAGTTTCTAAAGACACTATACCTATACGGTCCTACCATGGTTTTGTTATATGTTGTAATAAGTGTACATCAATTTTGAAGTAATAAAAATGTATGTAAAGTATGGTTTGTTAAAAGTACAGTGACTGGATGGCCCGCAAGACGGTCACCCGCGCCCATGACATCATATGTGCCCACCTGAATCATCCAGAGTTCTCAGAATCTGTGAGAGCTACCACAACATCATCATCCCAGCCTTAATCTTCCCAGAAGAGAAATCGGCGACGCAAGAAGAAAGAACACGCTCTGCAAATGTCGTCGTTATCCCGCACTCTTGGTGATTTTATGCCCCCAGAAATGGGGATCCCCCCGAGACACCGTCAGGTAGTGGATGACTCCTTGAGCGAAAGTCAGGGGTACGCTTCGGATAACACCGTAGAGTTGGTAAATCCCTTTTTGACTCCCGATGATGAGGAACTCCAGGTGGACCTTCCCAATGTCCCCAGTCATCACCAATGTCGTCTGAGCTGCAACTGTGTGAACCGCCCAGGCACGGTAGTTGGCACCTCGAGACAGGCCGTGCACGCCGCTGAAACTAGGCAGCAAGCCCAATACATAGCTCAGCACACGCGGCCCCTTCATCCGGTGTCGACAGGTTTTCCTCCACCACCGCTTGTGTTGCTGGGTCAGGCAGAACCACCTCAGTCGTGCCGCGACCAGCTCTGCCCTGCCACCAGCCGACCCCAGCTCTCCGGTCCTAATCCGACAGCCACTCTCCAGGCTTCGACTAGTGAATAGCCAGACGTGCCTAGTACCAGTCAGCCACCGGTCCCGCCGGCAGGGCCCGTCATGCCTCCAATCATAGAGAAGCTTCCTATAAGCAGAAGCTCACGTTTGGCCTGAAATTATGATGTTCTGAAGCACCTGGCTGGAATTCCTGCAAGGATTTCTATCCTTGAGGCTCTTTGCCTGTCGTCTGAAATGCGTGAGGTGCTCGTCGTGACCCTAAGGAGCCCCCTCCAGTTTGAGACGGAGGTAGCGGCTGTAGAAGCCTTCCACGCCGAGGCGATTGAGAACGCCAAATATCAGGTGGTTATCTCATTCTATGGTGAAGATGAAGACCCTCCCATACTGGGGAACATTCTCCCACATTACATCACCGGCCAGTTCAATGGCATGGAAGTCTGACACTGTCTTGTCGACACGGGTTCTGGGATTAACCTAATCCCAACTCGGACGCTGTGGAAGTTGGGGTTGTCTGAGGATGATTTAACTCCCTCTGACCTCAGGATCCAAGGGTATGACAGGACCGAGAAAACTCCACTTGGAAAGATTCACTTGAAGACCCAGTTTGGTGGCCTTGTTTCCAACACCTAATTCATGGTCATCTCTCCGGAAACCGCCTACAACGCGTTGACGGGCAGTCTGTGGCTCCACCTTCACACAGCGGTCCCCTCATCATATCAACAGTGCCTAAAATACTCCCTTAATGGTCGAGTAGGCGTGCTTCAAGGAGATGTGTCTCTTCTTGCCTCTTGTGAATCCCGTTATCTAGATGCCAAATCTTACAAGAGCAAGGAAAAGCAGATCCTGGTAGGTGTGGTCAAGCCCGCCACTGTCACAAGTGATCCCTGGGAAAGTTTGGATGACACCTATGTCTTCCCAATCCATTGGTTGGAGGCCACAACCCCTGACAAGGGGAAATATTTCCAGGTCCAAGAAATAGTGGGAAATAACCTCATACTCCTACACCAACCAGGCTTAGGTGATCCTCGAGCCTCCTACCCTTGTATGGTATCGGGACATTAGTCTCATGGAAATGGAAGTACGTCATGGATGTCTCCCCCACCGGTCTAGAATTGACCGGTTCAAGCTGACGCACCACTACTGCTTTGATTTCATAAAGCGTGGCCCTTTGGGCCGAAGGCCAGATGGTATTGGATCAACTGTCTTTGTCACCATGGTCTCCGTAGTGCATGAGTTTCCTGACGTGATGACCACTGCCGCCCAAGCCGGCACCAGCTTCCCACCACGGCCTGGTAGCCTCGAAACGTCTCCCCCAATGGATGATCCCTCCAAAAGTGGAGAGGAAGACATGGAAGATGCACCCCTGGCTTTGAGTAGGGTGTCTCCACCACGGTCGATGAGTTAGGGCAGGTGAACCTCGGTAGCGAGACGGACCCAAGAACCACATTGGTCAGTGCCGCTATGCCCCCCGAGGAGAGGCAACAGTACGTAGACTTTCTTAGAAAGTACTATGATGTGTTCGCTTGGATTTACGATGAGATTCCAGGACTAGATCCTCAGGTAGCCATCCACTGCCTTGGCCTTCCGGAAAACCATCACGGTTTCAAGCAGCCTCCCAGAAAGATACACCCTTCTCACGGTTCCATGGTTGAGGCCAAAGTTGATAAGCTCATCAAAGCCAACTTTGTCAAATAAGTTCAGTACCCCTGGTGGCTAGCCAACATTGTGCCAGTCAAGAAGAAGAACCGACAGATCAGGGTCTGTATCGACTTCCATGACCTCAATCACCACTATCCGAAGGATGATTTTACCTTTCCAATGACAGAGTTGTTGATTGATGCCACGGTCGGGTTCGAAGCACTCTCCTTCATGGATGGGTATTCTGAGTACAAAAAGATCCAGATGGCCCCATAGGATGAAGAGTTAACTGCCTTTAGGGCCCCCAAGGTATTTTTTGTTACCATGTTATTCCCTTCGTCCTGAATAACGCGGGTTCCACCTATCAACAGGACATGCATCTAATATTCAAGACGATTATCGGGATGATGGTGGAGTGCTACATGGACGACCTAGTGGTTAAATCTCGCCAGCGCCAGGACCATCTCAAAGACCTTGAGAAAGTGTTTGGCTTTCTCCGTTATCTCCACCTGAAGATGAACCTATTGAAATGCGCCTTCGGGGCCACCTCCGGAAATTTTCTTGACTTATTTGTCAGATACCGAGGCATCGAGATCGACCTGCGGAAGAACAAGGCCATCAGCCAGATTCCTCCCCAAGTAATATCCGGGAGCTCAGAGGCCTCCAAGGCCACTTAGCCTATATACGCCGATTCATTGCGAATCTGGCTGGTAAGTGTAAGCCCTTTTCATGGCTCATGAAGAAAGCTGCCACCTATGAATGGGACGAAGAGTGTCAGATCTCCTTTGAGAAAATAAAGCAGTATCAGCTCCAACCTCCGGTATTAATGCCACCCATTTCTGGAAAGCTGCTGGTCCTTTACGTGACCGCCCTAAAATGATCCCTCGGCGCACTTCTCGCCCAGAAGAAAAATGAGGGAACAAATAATAGCCTCTACTACCCCAGCTGCATTCTCCTCGATACGGAAATTAGATATTCTCCCATTGAGAAGAGCTGCCTGGCGCTCATATTTACCATGCATAAATTGCCGCACTACTTGAAGCACCATGAGGTACAGCTGGTCTCTCGGGTAGACCAGTTGAAATAAATCCTGAATTGACCTATGTTGACAGGCTGACTGGCACGTTGGGCGGTGATCCTCTAGCAGTTCGACATCAGGTTCGTACCTCAGAAGGCTATCAAAGGACAGGCATTGGAAGACTTATTAGCTGCCCACCCAACCCCCGCAGATCAGCCACTGGATCTAGGATTTCCTAATGAGGTAATCCTCTCAGTCAATCATGTCGTCCCATGCTGGCAGATGCACTTTGGCGGTGCCTCCCGGAGCCCCACCGGTAGAAGGATCAATGATCCTAGGCTCAACAGAGTGGGCCTGGGTGTCATCTTCATCACCCCAAAGAAATACGTTCTGCTGTATTCATTCCTGTTGTTATAAGGCTGCACCAAAAATGAGGCAGAATATCATGCCCTCATCACTGGCCTCGAGTTGGATCTCGAGATTGACGTGCCCCATCTTCATGTGAAAGGGGACTCCGAGCTAGTCATCAAGAAGGTCAATGGTGACTATGTTTTCAAAAAGCCAGAACATGTGCCATTTCTAGAGTGCACCCTCCGTCAAATGGATAAGTTCCCTTCTCGACCATAGGTTGTTCATATTCCCCGGTCGTAGAATAGTCGAGCAGATGCTTTGGCCATCCTGGCCGTGTCACTTGCATAGCCCGAACAGGACTACCTGATTATCCAAATGGCACACCGGAGAATCATTACTCCCGTTATCCTGGAGGATGATCGTGGCCCACGGGTGAACCATCTCACCACTGGTGCCCCTATGTCAGGATCCCCGGGGACTTCAGATGCGGTAATCAAAATAGTTCCTGACTGGAGGACGCCCTTGGTTTAATACTTCCAACATGGCAATCTTTTGTCAGATCGAGCTGAGTGTGAGTGAATATGACGCCGCGTGCTACAGTTTACCCTTCAGAGTGGTCCTAGCCTTGAGCAGCTCTTTTACAGACGCGGATTTGATGTTGTTCTCCTCCGTTGCCTTCAAGGAGTTGAGATCCGTCAGGTCATGCAAGAAGTGCATGCTGGTTCCTGTGGTGCCTACCAGGCTGGGTCGAAGTTGTCCCACAGGATTTAGAGGCTGGGGTACTTCTGGACCTCCATGATCTATGACTGCATTAGGTTTTCCAAGAGGTATCACACGTGCCAAGTTCATTCCAAGTTCGTGCATCGGCCACCAGAGCCTCTCCACACTACCAAGTATTCTTGGCCCTTTGCAGTCTAGGAGTTGGATGACGTATGACCTTACCTACCGGTGATGACCCGCCAGTGCCGGTTCATTCTAACCACTACAGATTTCTTTTCCAGGTGGGCTGAGGTGATTCCGCTCAAGGAATTCAAAGCTCGTTATATCATTGACTTCGTGAGCTCCAACATCATCTATCGATTCAGAGTACCTCACGCTATCCTCACGGATAACAGAACCATCTTCCGAGAAGCAGGGCTGAAGAAATTGTACACAAAGTACAACATTCGCTCTAACCATACCTCCCACTATCACGCTCAGGAGAATGGAATGATCGAGAAGTTTAACAAAACCCTCTCTAACATTCTAAAAAATATGGTTGGTCAGAACAAGAAAAGTTGGCCGGACAATCTCCCCAACACTCTTTGGGCTTATCGGAAGACGACTCACAATTCCACCCAGGTGACTCTTTATTCCCTGGTGTATGGAGCTAAGGCAGTCCTGTCCATCGAGATTAAGTTTCCCTCATTGCGCATGGTGGTCTATGACCAATAAGTGCCGGATAGAGTTTCTGAAGTCCACCTAGATGAATTGGAAGCACTGGAAAAGAATAGGTTTCGTGATTTACACAACGTGGAAAGGCATCAGAGCACGATGGCTCAAGATTTCAACAAGAAGGTTCACCTTCGCTCTTTTTTGCAAGGCGACCTGGTACTGGCTCTCATAGCGCCAATGATTCCCAACAGGAAACCACCAAAATTGGAGCCCAAATGGGAGGGTCCTTTCATCGTCCATAAGGTCTATCCCAATGGTGTGTATTTGCTGGTGACTATGGATGGAGAGCATCTCACTCCTCCCACCAATTCCAGGTTCCTCAAATGCTATTTTTCCTTAGCCCCTCCAGTCCGAGTTCTAAGACCAAAAACTAAGATCCTTTCGGGGTCCCGCATGACCCTAAACTGCACCCAGTCCTACATGACCTTAAACTACACTTGGCCCCACATATGGGCCCCTCCGGTCCGAGTTCTAAGACCTAAAACTAAGATCCTTTCGGGGTCCTGCATGACCCTAAACTGCTCCCGGTCCAGCATGACCTTAAACTACACTTGGCCCCACATCTGGGCCCCTCTGGTATGAGTTCTAAGACCTAAAACTAAGATCCATTCAGGGTCCTACATGACCCTAAACTGCACACGGTCCAGCATGACCTTAAACTACATTTTCCCCTACATATGGGTCCCTCCGGTCTGAGTTCTAAGACCTAAAACTAACACTCGTATGGTCTAGCATGACCTTAAACTACATGTCCGTCATCACTGCAAGACGCTAAACTACAAGCTGGATAGGAATCCTTGACCGAGGCCCAGCCTCGGGCCCCTTGGCCTTCTCGGGCCTTTCAGCCCCAGCCTTCACCCAAAATGTGTGGTGCGGTGTAGGATCATGTCCTCATTCACGGTGGGTTATCTGCCGCACTGTGCGCAATCCCTAGAAGGAATACATCTTATCGTCCTACACGACGTTAAACTGTGCTTTAAGAACTACGTGTGGCTTGGTTCCAATCCTTATGGGATACGTAGGACTTCCTGAACACCTAAATTTCAGGTCCAGCCCCATATCTTAAGAGATCCCACGATATCTTGGTCACGTCGGCCTCTTGGCCTGTCCCCCCCACAGGGGGATATATTGGTGTGGTACAGGGTTCTTTGGCACTACGCCCCCTTCCCCTGGGAATCCTCCATCTTTTGGTCGCTCTCTGACAGAGCCCTTTAACCCTTTCTAGTGGTCTACTAATGTGTTCAGAGTACTCTGGTCTAGGACCTGGAGTGTCATATTCGACTTAGACAAGTTTTCGTCCACTTGTCAGGCTTTGTGCTACCCTTCATTCGGGCCCCGATATCTTCCGTACCAAGAGGGATCCCCAAACAACGGTGATGATATGAGGATATTCCCTCATCCACACTGGGTACACCTCACCGCATCGTGCGTACTCCCCAGGTCCAAGCCATAAGACCTTAAACTGTGATGTTTGGTCCCACCACATAACCATAAACTGTGATGTTGTCATCCTGTCCGCACGATGAAAAATGGCACTGCATTTTGGTGACCTCCCCATAAAAGACATCACATCGGGTATTGATCAATTTCCATACCATTTGTCAACTCCTGTTATGGCCTGATTATTGTGGCGATGCCAGACATTCCTTCCCTAGGCCAGTCGTTCCACAAAATAAAAACCATTCACCTTCAAGGACAAATAAGATATATCAAATGCCACTTCTTTTGGTGCGAGGGCTAGACCTGCACGTCTCCCTCGTCCTCTGCGCAAGTTCCATGTCATCCCATGCCACCCCTTCAAGAACTATGTATGGCTTGATTCTCATCCTTATGAGATATGTTGGAGTTCCTGGGTACTTCCCCGTAGGCCCAGCCTAACTTCCAGGTTTGGTCCCATGGCCTAAACACTTTTCCAAGGAATTCATGGTAAACAGGACCCCATCCTCATTCACATTGGGTTTCTTTGGTTACTTTACTATGTGTCTCTTTCCCTTCTTACTGATCCTTGGTCCGAGCTCTAACACCATAAACTAAAATCTCTTAACATCTACGTCTGGCTTGATTCTCATCCTAAAGGGATACGTAGGAATGCCCAGACCTCCTATATTTGGGTCCAGCTCAAGTTCAACTAGTTTGTCTTTTCGGTCCCACCTTCGGGACCCCGACGACGGGACTGCATGGCGTAGTGCGGGATCATGTACTCATTCATGCCGGGTTTTCAACCACTGCACCCCATGCACCCCGTTCTAAGAATTATCCTTCTTGTCTTATCGTCCTACACGATGTTAAAATGTGCTTCTAGAACTACGTGTGGCATGATTCTCATCCTTATGAGATACGTAGGAACGCCTGGACATTTCATCTTGGGTCTAGCCCCAGGGATTACCAAATCTTGTCCCTCCGTACTATCGGCCCCTCAGCCTGACTTCTTGGGGAGGGTGTAATCGTAACATCTACCGTGAATAAGTTCGGGATGCCCCATAATGATGGTGGGAAGAGACAGTTCACTCACCAGAGAGGTCTTGTCTGATAATCGGGATGACCCGTGACCAGGTTGGTACATCCGCCTAATGCACCTCCGCCACGGTGGCGCAATTTTGGGAGTTTTGGACTCTGTTCAAAAAAACCACCACTCCACATTCCAGGCTTTGCATTACCCTTTATTTAGATCCTCATCCTATTTCATGTTTTATGGGACCCCCTAACAGTATGGATGATAGACCTTGGTCCGCCTGCTGCCACAATATGGATGATAGACCTTTGGTCCACCTAATGTAGCAATATGGATGATTGACCCATTGTCCGCCTACTGTCCTGGGACAACGTCCCGGAGGACTGGTCATGTTTTATGTGACCCCCTAATAGTATGGATGATAGACTTTGGTCTGCCTATTGTAGAAATATGGATAATAAACCTTTGGTCTGCCTATTGTAGAAATATGGATGATAGACCTATAGTCCGACTGCTGTCATGGAACAATGTTCTGGAAGAATGATCGGTGATTTTTGAGTTAGGCCCTATGTTTCGAACATGGTTAGCGGTCAGCCCTCGTTTATTGTCTCCATTTCAGGCCAATGCAATATGGATGCTGCGTTTCCACCACAGTTAATAGTTATCCTCCATCGTCACGCCCCCATAGTGTTCCAAATTCGGGTAACATGATTCACCTTTTTCATCTCCCTATGTTCGGATAGATCTCAATGCCCTCGGCGTTTCCCCACTCATGTGTTAGGGCATGTGGAGAAGACAATACATCGATCGGTCTGAGGTCCCCTCCCGTCGGCTGGACCTCCCTCTTCTCCTCAGAAATCCAGGCCCGATTTTGGATGCTTGAAGCTTGTTTGACACTCCCATGAAGTGATAGATCATGGTTGAGCATATTAAACCAAAGGTACAGATAAATAGATTGGTACGTACATTGGGTCAAAATTTTGAGCAGTGAAAGAAAAAAAGTTCATGAGATGGCAAAAAAAAGCCCTTAAGGATCTGCGTGCTAGATTGATCATTCCAACACTGTTACCCATTGGCTGGTATCCTCTAGGAAAACTTCTCGCTCCTTGAAGACTCTCTCTTCATCAGCATCCACAGAGCGCAGCTCGCCAACCATAGCTTGTTCCTATGCCCACTCAGTTTGAAGTACAACCATCTAGTGATTCGCCTCCATCAATTACTCTTGGGAATCATCCAGCTGGGCCATCAGTTGTTCCAAGAGCTCAGAGCACGTTTCAATGAAGGCCTCCTTCTCTGACTTCTACCCTTCGAGGCGTCGGACCTCCTGTTTCTCCCTCAGAAATGCTCGGGTGCTCGCCGATCTTTCCCGACACTAGGCAATGTCAGTGCGCTGGCTGCTCTCGCGATCTTTTCGACCATGTAATCATGGACCATTAGATGAAGGCACTGAGCGTCAACCCCTCTGGTGCACAAGATGCGCAACCAGATCTAGAGTGATCCCATCCACCTCAGCAAATCCGATTGGGGCTGCTTGAGAAAGCGGTGGATATATTTCCACCCTTTGCGCCATGTCATCCGGCTCTCCTCGACCGATTCTGAGTCTGAGTCGTCTATCTCCTCAGGATCAGCAGGTTATATGAAGGAAAGGTATCCAGTAGGTCAGCAACAAGATCTACCTTAGGGATTTCTTCAAGAGGATTATGATCCTCGACGTCTGGGTGACCATCCTCTCTCGCCCCGATAGTGACGGTGCCTCCATCAGCTTCCAGCCTCGCCCCAAGGATAGTGCCTCTGATGTATACCACCCCCTGATCACTAATTTCTAGGGTCGAATCAGGGTGGAAAGTGTGTTCTGGAAGAGGTGGTATGTCCGCCACTGGTCCGCTCAGAGATGGCCCTTGCTCAGCAGCCCGACTAGCCTCCAATGTTGAGATCACTGTGAAAAGCACACCCTGATTACTTGGGATCTTCTTATATAAAGCACCAGTAGTAAAACATGGGACATACAGGAACCCAGAGCGTCGGTCTCTAGTGTTCTGGCCACTACAAGTGCTGCCATGACAGGAGACTCCTCTGCGCTTGTCAATTCAATGATGGGCGTCGAAGCCCAATCCTGTCCCACCAACAGCTCTCCTCCTCCCTCTATTGGGGATGACTGGTCAGCACATAGGTGCTCTTGAGTGAGATAGATAGATTAATTAGAAATTTTAGAGGAGAATGGATGAAGAAGGAAAATGAATTAAGATATAGGCAGACCTCGAGTATCTCGGTTTTGTCGAGATCAGAGCCGAAAATCTCACCGCACTCCCGGAGGCTCCCTTGGTAGGTCACCCCCTACGACCCCTCACATCTGGGTTCTCCTTCTCCTTCATCTTCTCTTTCTCCTTCATCTTCTCCTATTTACTCTTCTCCCTATGACTGCTCGTCATTGTCTCTTTCTCCCGGAGGCATCACTTCCAGATCATGCTCTTGGTCGAGCATCACTTTCACTAGGAAAGGTGGCTCCTCACGCCGACCCCTTTGGAATGCGTATGTGTCCATGGCCATCATATAGGCATGCCACCGAAGGAAGTTCACTCTGTCGGTAACTCGAATGAGCCTGACCTCTGGCAGCTAGATCCCATTCTGCGTTATCTTCTTTCAGACGGCTTCAATACTCAATGATTGCCGCAGGGTCATCCTGGCCGACCACAGTGCCTGCCAACATTGTCTTCTACCAGATGGCACCGTGTGATATCCCCGCTACTGAAGTACTAGCCTACACAGGCCTCATTTCCTGGCGCTCCCATGGTTCCCCCCTTCCAGCAGTACCTTGACTACTCTCTCGTCGCCCGGTTTCCACGCGGGTAGTCTCGAGTTGCCGGACTCGCTTGCGTAAGATCCCCTCATGATATGCAATGGTCTAATGTTCGACATACTCGGTTGATAAACCAGCGTCGACCCCGGTGGGAGGAATGGTAATGACGTCGCCAGAGCCCGAAGTGGTGAACATCAACCACATCTGATGCAGGACATAGGGATTCTTCTTCTCCCAGACAGTTGTGAATACCTTCTTCGGCATTCGTTGGAGGTACCCAAATTTCCTGGAGAATCGAGATGGAACGTAAGGCTCACAGATCACCTTCCCGTCGATCCAAGCCATGAGCACCCTACCCCATATGCTCTGAAAATACTCCTACTACTCTAGTGAGCCTCACCCATTGTCCACCATCTGGCCGACCGGGGTGGGGAACGGGCTGAAGTTGAAATTGGTGTGATTACCGATTTAGATCCTTACGCCCTCCTCATTGACCGTCATCAGCGCCACCCTGGTGATGTTCAACAGAGATGGTTGCACACCGTTTCCTAGAAGACGGATGGCATTCGGGAAAGTATACTCACCGAGATGAGTAGCCACCCAGCCGTGAAAGATCTGGAAGGGGCCACAAACCCTCCGAGGCGACCCCCCTCATGAGATGCATCCCATAATGGAATACAGCGTGGCCAGAACAGGGACCCCTAGGTTGAACCTTTTTTTGGCGGCCATGGTGCCCGCCATCACCAGTGTTGCTGGATGGATGCCCATCCTCGTGTCCCGCACCGGCAGGAGCCACCCGCTCAGGAAGGTGGCAAGGAACCCGGCGTACCAGACGTTCGGTTCCTGGACCTTAATGACGCGGTAGCCCCACGATTGGTATTTCCCCACCTCCAGGGTCCTCCAATATGACCCATCCTTGATCCTCTATGCCGCGGTTGGGCACCGTTTACCCCGTCCCGGCATCTTGATTGTCGGGTCCTTCTCTAGGAATTGGATAAACTAGCCCTTGTAGGCAATTTCTTTGAAGAAGTCCTTGACCCTCAGCCTCTCTTTGGCCAGATCCAGCAGGTGCCATGTCAGCATGGGGGTCCGTGACCTGTCTTCCCAGGTGTTCTTTGGAGGAACACACTCATCATATTGGTAGCCCTCTAGTGGGATACCTCCGATGCAGTAAATGTCCTAGAGGATGATGCCAACTTCCCCATGGTGAAGGTGGAATGTGCTGGTATCAGGAGACTGCCAAGTGAATAGCTCTGGCCTGAGCTCAGGTTGACGGTGGAAGTGGAACTGCAACGTCCATACCGCCTCGAATAGGCCAATATGTCGTAGATCAGCCCCAAACTGGTCGCAAGTATGGCGACCCCAGAACACCCAGGCCCACTCACTGGTAATGTTTCCCCCAGACCACAGGTCCCAATATTTCAGCCAGCCCTTAGTGTCATTCGTGATACTCTGACGGAACATGCTTGCGTAGAGGGCCGGAGAATCTTCCACGGTATGCTCATCCCCGGTAATGGTCCTGGTCCTCGGGTTCATGACATATACATCCATGTGTCTAGTTTCCCTGGCTAGATGGTCGTTGTTGGTGATGTTGTAGCGAGAAAGATCGTCCTCCCGGGTCACCTATGACCACGGTGTGTCCACCTCGAAGCCCAGTAGAGGAACCTCCTCCAGGATGCCAAAGTTCTAGAGCGGGAGGTTTTCAGACAGAGGATACTACTTCTAGGATAGGTTCAGTAGGTTGAACAAGGTTAGGTTGTTGGAAACGATCACTTTTGCACCATAAACCTCCTCATTCGGCGCCATTTCGGCTCTACGAGCGGCGGATTCCCCCTCATCAAATTGGTTTGCATCCATCTTGAATACTTCAGGAGTTTTGCGAAATCAGGACGACGTGCCCAGAATCAGAGAGAGTTGCCCAAAATATGAAGCTACGGCGTGAAATCCAGGATTTGGGTGCACAATCAGCACACTAGGCGTGGAAGATGCCGATTAGCCACGTAAATATGGCTGAAATTCGAAGGGAATCACACACTGCCAAAGCCTTTTTGCACGTAGCTGCGGAAGCAATTTCGCCCACGAGAGCGATGAGCCTATCGCGCGAAAAAACTTGAGTATGGAACCTAGGACCCAACACTCCTTTTTATAGGCAAGGCTAGGGTTCCATGCCACGCGGAAAGAGAATTCCGTGCAGAGCTGGAGTTTCACACGCCCGTCGGGCATATGTGCGCAAAATGTCCAGGAGATAAACCGCTTCAACATTTCAGCATTTCCATCGGAATTCTATCATTGTGACCTCTCACCGATCCAATTCCGAGGGGGGGGGGGGAATTTGTAGATGCCAAAAAATTCCATAACTCCTATAAGAAGTTTCGAACGGACGAAGCAAAGTCATATTCGGACTCAGAGGCCAGGTCTTGAGGACCTGGAAGGGGTGCACGAAATTAAAGGGCACTCACGCGAAAAAATGTTATTCGCGCTAAGGGCTCCCAGGATTCGGGAAAAGGAATTGGCGCATCGTGCAATTTTGCATGCCCGGTTTCGCATGGGGAAGCCTTGCACGCCGACGGGTCCTGGCGTGGAAGAATTCACGCGCCGCCCTGTTTCCACGACTGTGAATGCCTATAAATAGAAGGTGACCCCAACCGTTTCGGAGTTGAGGAATTTGGACCAGCTCCCATGCTCGTAATTCGGACTCCCGTGCATATAAGATGTCTTCCAGGTAATCCAACTTTTCATGCAACCTTGCCCCAGCGTTCGCCTTTACGTGCAACCACACTATCTTAAGAGAATTTGATAAATCCTCTGAGTTCTTCATTTGCACGCACTCTGTGCCCCTGCCGCGAAATCCCCTCCAATTTCGCGCAATCCATTCCAAATTGCGCGGAATACCTCTATTAGGTTTTTCCATACCTTTGGGATCTTCCCTTGCCCCCTGCATGAAATCCAAGCCCTTTGCGCGCAATCACCTATTCGCGCGCAATCCTCAGACCCAATTTCACGACATCTCGGTGTTTTGCACGCAAACCTTCTCTTTGTGCGCAAATCCCAGGACCCCTCACCTTGATGCCCCAGGTGCCTCTCTACGTCGGTGCCCGATGTCTTTCATACCGGGAATGCACGCCATGCGTTGTTTTCCCATACGGCCCTCCTGGATCATACAGAGTAACCTCAAGGTCCCTTGGGCGGTGTTTCCTATTGCGTAGCTTTGCCTTATGCTTTTTCGCATAGAAACGCTAATGGTTATTGCTTCTTCGCATAGCCACACTAACATGGACCCCTCGATGGTTCTCCCTACGACCCCCTTCAATACGGCCTTGACGATGCCTTCCCTCCCACAAGGGGTAGAGGGTGTTGGGCATCTAAGCCCTAGGGGTGTAAAGTGAACCCACCTCATCCGAGCTGTAGGACGTTAAACTGCCAAGCACCTCATTCTGAACACATGATGCTAAACTGTGGTCCAATCCCGTTCCTCGCACGCAGGGTCCCCCCAGCTCGGACATTCTTTACGCCTCTCGTCTCCACGGGAATGGAATCTTCCTCACATGGAATGATATCCTCCTTTTGTAGTGGCATTTGTCCACGTGGGAAGGGCTTCCTCATAGCGTAATCTCCTAGCCTCTCTCACGGAAGGTTTCACCCATGCACCTCTGTACTTCCCCACTGCCAAGGCCAGTGGAGTCCCTCTCCCACTGTGCCTTGTCACATCAATGGGCCTCCATCATGGAGTATGTTTCGGCACTAAGGGATGCTAACCATGCGTATGCCCCTGTTTCCTCTTTGGGCCGCTCAACGAGTAAGCCCCTTTCCACTCCTCATGGACACACCCTTCGTGACATGATCGTCTGGTCCCTGCTGCCTCATTTTCTCACACTGAGCATGACTCACGTGGGCTTAGAGTTAGCATAGAACATGACATCCCCACTATGTGCCACCTCAGAGCGTAAGCCCCATCTTAGCCAACTACGTGGACTTTGATCCATGCTAACGCATGGTACGTAGGAAGCCTTCACGAGGTTCAAGCCCACCACCCGGTCATTCCTACCTCTTCACGTCAGTTCACCAACCACTATGCGCTACCTCAGAGCGTAATCCCCAAGACCTCGTCCCGCATGATGTTAAACTGTATGCTCTCGTCCTGCATGACGTTAAACTATATCTCGTCCCACATGACGTTAAATTTTATGCCCTCATCCCAAATGACATTAAACTGTATCTCATCCCACACGATGTTAAACTATATGCCCTCGTCCTGCATGATGTTAAACTGTATCTCGTCCCACAAGACATTAAACTTTATGCCCCGAACTACGTGGAATTTGATCCGTGCTAATTCATGGTACGTAGGAAGCCTCCATAGTGTTCAAGCCCATCACTCAGTTATTCCGACCCCTCCGTGTCAGTTCACAACCACCGTTATGGGCCGTCTCAGAGCGTAAGCCCCATAATCCACACCCACGTCTCATCCTGACCTCTCCCTCGAGCCCACGTGCCTCGGGAAGCTCATTCCCTAGCCCGGAGGTCATACCTCTTCCAGGATCCAATCCTTGCATTCATTCTCATGGGTCGCCTCTTCAGGTGTCCCACCGTATCACTGAGATACACAAACATTGATTCCCTTCCATGGGGATATGTAGGAAGCCTCCATGGTGTTCAAGTCCCTCCGCACTCCATTACCCATACTGATCCTTACTCGGGCCACCACATCCTGGTGGGATCATGCCACCTCATTCCATTCCATAGTATCCGGGAATCCACCCATGTGTTGGACCCAATATCGGTGTTCCCCCTAGGGGGTCCTTCAATCTGATCCACTCTCAGTGTTCCGATCAGTCTGATCTGTCTCCGTAAGACGTTAAACTCGTGGCATACCCCGTGTTAAACCTGGGAGGCTGAGGAAAACATCAGATGGCACACAATTCCCCGCATTTGATGTGGGATTCCTCGGGCTTCCGCGCCCTCGAGAAGCCCTATAATATAGGACAAAAGACAGACATGCCAATCCCTAGCGTCGAGGCATGCCAACGACACCCCAGCATGACCATTCTCCTCACCGAAT
Source organism: Viscum album (assembly GCA_963277665.1). Lineage (NCBI taxonomy): Eukaryota > Viridiplantae > Streptophyta > Magnoliopsida > Santalales > Viscaceae > Viscum > Viscum album. The sequence goes on along the minus strand of OY728143.1, from coordinate 1,700,653,963 downwards.
GTTGCTTCCCCGACCATACCCTGTGGAGCATCTCGACGAAAGCAGTGTAATTAACTGGCGTCAATACTGATATGGAAGTGGGAACAAGCTTCATGAACCCATCGTAAATCTATGAGGGAGACTCAGACTAGGTAACGACCTCCAGGGAGGAATCCACAGAATGAAGAAACAACATCCCATCATCCCGGTTTTGATCAAGGAGAAAACGTCCCTGAGCAAGGAAAGGATTCCACCCGCCTTTGGAAAGCGGGAATACGGGGCAACAAGCCGTGCGTCCTCCAATGCATGACAGATGCACACGCGCGCCCCGATGTAAAAGAATCAGAAACAAATATAAACAGTAATTTTAATTACATTTATTCAATAATTGATTTTATAATATAATTAATATAATTATATATTAATTGAATATACTCTTTGTACTTATATTTATCAAAAATATTTTACAAATATATATATATATACATTTATTATATAACAATTATAATTATATATACATTTATTATTGGTCCTTAGTGTGTCCCATGTTTTCATTGTTGCAATACAATTCTCCCTACCCAACTATTTGAAATCTATTTATATTTCTTATAAATGAAACTATGTAATAATTTTAACTATATACATTAATTAATATAATTATTTATATATATGTACGTATTATTATTATAAAATAGATATTATTTTACAATTAATTTTTATAAATATTAATATTACAATAAATATAATTACATTAATATTATTCATTTATTAATTAGACCAAAGGACTTAGATTATTTTTTTACTTGTTTATGGATAATCCATTTTTGAATTGGCTTGAGAGGGAACTCTTTCATGCCTCATAATCCATGTGATAAAATACCAATACATTGACCATAGGCTTGGTGAAAAAAAGTCATGTATAGGACCCACATGCCCAATTTCCAAGACCCGACACAGAAACAACCTATTTCCTTGTCTCATATATCTTTCATGGAAACTTATAGTCCTCTATTCATGCTCATGGATAACCATCGATGCCTCCCCTACTGTGGTCCTAAACTTGTGTGTGTTAGCCACTCTATGAATGATACTAGCAACTAACTAATCATCAGGTACTACCTTTTAATCACCTTCTCTCTATTTTTCAAGTACTACTCTAGAAAGAATTCCTTGACCCACTTTATGGTGTGAATGACTTATAGATTGATGGCCTTGTATGACTCGAAGGACCATTAGCCCATATCCAAAAATCAATGCCCAGAAAGGCTTAATTGGGTGAATAGTTCTGCTATTACAGTTCCGTTATATTACCACTATAGTAACATGTGACATTCTCCCATGCTGGAATGTGATACTTGGCTTTTTGTAGTATTACAGTGTGTGTTAACCATTCAGTTACCACCCCAACTGCACATTTATAATATAAATAATAATATTATATTTTTAATATAACTATATTTATAGTATACTTAACATAATAACATTTATATTAAATATAATATATATAATTATAATAAATGAAATTATCTTAGAACCATAATTTTCATTTTATTATTACATAATTATATAATCAATGTAATTATATCATAGCCATAGTAGTCTTATAAGAAATATAATAGTAACCATATTGTAATCATGGTAATGAAAATTGTTGTACTATAAATGTAATCGTAATTTAAAAATAGTTTTATATTATATATGTATTATACTGTATATTTATTTAAATATATAATAAATGAAATTATTTTAATAGTGAATTTAAATATAATAATTATTTTTATTACTTTAAATGTAATTATATTATATTATATTAATATAATAATAAATATAATTATATATATCGTATAATTAAATTTATAATATAATATTTAATGTATATAAATATATAATTTTACATAGTATAAATATAATTTTATATTTAAAAATAGAAAAATATCTACTATTTATGAATATGTCTATATTTTATATAATTATATATAAAATATTATACTTATTATATTAAAATTAATTCTACATATGTATAATAAATATAATTTCCTATATAATTTTGTGTCTAATGTATTTATTCTATAATATATATTTATATTAATATATATATTTTGGGTGACTAGTATAATTTTTTGAATTTTAAAAGTAAGTATTTATATAAAAAAATTAAAATGGAATTCGAATGAGTTGTGATAATTAAGGGTCATGATAATTATTTGGGTAAAACAAATAAAATCAGAAATGGGGATATCAATGATTAGTGTGGAAAATTATAAAAACCCACTTCCTCCCATAAGACCCCAATCACTAAATAATTTTAAAAGAAACCCTATAATTATTTTTATTAAATAAAAAAGACTTCGATCAATCCTTTATCCCTTACCAAAAGATTAAAGACAATAGATATCATATTCAATTTAATTATAAATGTGTTTCAAACTTTCTAAAATAGTGAAGAATATCTATTATGCATGTATCCCACATTAGACATAAAATCAGGTGCACGCTCCTCCAAAACTCTAGATTGGGCACAACATATCATTGATTTTCCATGGAATCAATTCGTAATATTACCACGATGTTTTCTTATCATCATTTGGATCTTGTTGTATCTTACTAGTAGTGTTATATTCCTTTACTTCCAAGATTAATAGTAAAAATAGTTTTGAATAATGAAGTTTCTATAAAAAATTTCACAATCCAATTTTCAACTTAATACTATCCAATATAACTCCATTATTGTTGTATTAAATGGATTCAACTTGTATCCCTAACATAAATTTTATATTAAATACCTCTTTAAAAATATAATTTCCACTAAATATCACTTCAAACAATCTTCTAAATTATATAATTCTTTTGGTAAATTAAATGAGTTTATTATGAACCATAAAAAACATTTATTCGCACTTCATAATTGTTAGTGATACATGCCTTACATATTCCAATGAACTTATTCGGTCTTCCATTGGTGTAATATTTCCATTGTATAACATATATTTATGGTTCTCCAACTTCAAATGCTTTTACAGACCAAGAGTTCTGAGGAATTTACTTTTCACTTTAGGAGAAGATACATCCAGAACACTCATTGGTATCTTCTACATTTTATTCTCTAAATATAATTGTTATCTATTGAAAAAGTGACTAAAAAATCATTATAATCATTGGACGGGTTCTTCATTCTCCTTGATTACTTTCTTTCAATACCAAAATCTTATTTATATTAATGATTTCTTCTCCCCCTTATTTAATATAAATTCAATGTCTTACTTCACGAGGAGTGTCTCATTTCCTTATTCTCCCATTGTCTTCCGTTGGAAAAAATTTTAATAATGAATTCCGTGACATATGGCTAGAATAACATTATTTAACGTGGTTATACACACATCTCCAAACTCTCTATATATATGATAAATTCTTAATATCAGAAAATGTGATTAACCTGGACCTCAAAGTTTTCTGTAAAATTTTCACCGATTGATACCTACTCAAAAAAGATTTTCCATGGGTAATTTCAAGTCATTTTCATTTAGATTATTTTTTACATCAATCATAATAAACAGAGTAAAATTTTTGATAAAAAAATAGGTTTCCCCCTATTAAAAAATATTTTTCACTATGTCAACAAATGATAAAACCCTACCCTCCCCGCATTTAAATATAAGTATGTTCTCTTATGTATGTATATGATTGTAAAACTACATGATTTTACAGTATTTCTCATAATAAATAAATTCAATTTCATCGATAGATTATGTTATATATAACACCTAGCTTTAAAAGGTGATGAAATATTATTATTTAATTTTTATAGTTTTCACCTAGTTTTTAGAATAATGAAAATGAATTAAATTAACTATATTATTAAAATAAAGTTTACAAATGTTTATAAAGTGAATTAATTGGATAACAATTAATTATAAATAAAAATAAGATCCAATTGAACATAATGGAAGTGATTTTATAAAAAAATATTATTATGCCCACAAAGAAATTTTGTCTTAATAAATTAAATTAATTACTATAAGGGAAATATATTAATGAAATTATATTTTATATATTCATTAAACTGTTTTTAAATTCATAAAATATGTTTTATAGTCTTAAGATAAAAATAAATCAAGTTTCATGTAAAAAAGTTGTATATTTTTAAATGCTTTTTATAGCCCTTTGATAGGGAACCTATTTTAAATCTATATTTTGACTATTTTATAAGTTTTATTAGAAAAAATCATGTTAATTTTGGAAATTTGAATAAAAAAATTGGATTATGGTAAAATTTTGGTATTTTTCACATAAGATTCATTTTTTGATGAGTAATTAAATATATTGAATTTTAATTAAGAAATTATTTTTCCTTTAATTTATCTATATAGTTAAATTATATCTTAAATTGGTTCTAAATTATAATTAGTTAAATTATATATCAATAAAAACAATTTAGGTAATTTTAAACAGTTAAACTTTTAAATTGGATATAAAAACATTTCAATATTTTGAACTTTTCACTTTACAACCCCTCTTTTTCATTGTGTCTGCAGGAATACTTTTAATCTAATTTTGAAAATTCAGTGAATTTAATTTGAAAAAATGGATTCTATATATGGAATCATAAGGTCCAAATTATTTTTTATTTTTAATTTCTTTATTATTTATAAAAAATATACCTTGGTAAAAAAAATATTTACTGTTGTATCGGAAAAATAGTAACATGGGTTAATGTTGAAAGGTAAAAGTTTAACATACCTAAAATTTAAAAAAAATTAATGGTTGGTTGAGGTATTTTATTATGGTAAGAATAACCCAATACATTAATTATAAATATAATTCATTAAAATTAATTCCAACTCAATGTGGTTGGCTTTATCTATAAAATAATCCTTATTTTAATAACTTAAACACACCTTTCCTAATGTATAAATACCACACATCAATACAACTTATGGAAATATAAATCCTTGATTCCCTACAAATATCCACAAAAACCTCTCTTCCTAAATCTCCCCACGTCTAGGAGCTTCAATTCTCACCAAAATACCAAATTCAAGGTCTTGAAGGTTTCCTCCAATGAGGTCATATACAAGAGGAAATTTTTTCCAAACACCTCTCTTATTTTGTTCGCTTCTTCAACATTCACCTCATATCATTCATCCATAAAATAATAATAATTCAATAATAATGTATATAATTTATTGTTATATTAATAATGTAATATCTCATATACACCCATATATTTTCTCCTCTTATTCAATGAAATGAAACTATTGTCCAAATTATGCTTCTTAATCACATATATGAATATTTATTTTGTTCCTTTTCCATTACCGCCTTTGTGTATGGTAATACAATTATTAAAATGGTAAAATAATATCATGATTAGTGTATTATATCATATTTCATGTTATGGAACTCATATAAAAACAAAATGTTTAATAATATGAAACTATTTCACGATATTCAGAAAAACCGCCAAAATAAATTAAACATTTATCATTAATATTTTATCTAATGAATTATACTCATGGAAGAAATAAAAGTGATATATAGGCCCATTAATACATATAATAGTTCATTATTACTATTCCATTCCACTTTTGGATTTGTAATCCCTTTTTAAATGAACATCCATAATTTTACACAAAGGAATTGATCATTAAACCATGAAACGAATGCAATCGAAACCATTTAAATAATAAAATATTACTAATGAATGTATCATAAAATGTTATAAAGTAAAAAAGATAAGTAATTAAAAATATTAATATTGTTCTTAAAAGAGTCAATATCAATCATTAAACTATTATACATGATGTTAAAGGACTCTACACTAAAGGGAAGCATGAGGTTAGGGTTTTCTCATCTATCTATTTACTTATATGAGATATATTCCTTATTCACAACAAAATCCTTGTGTGTGGAATATGTACTACCCTATGATATATAAAATCATTAATATCATTGTATTCATGGTATTAAATGTATCTTTTGATAATTATCACTTTCATGGATCATACGATTTGACAAATTAGAAGTGGTGAAGATTTCTTATCTCAATTTTCATTCATTGGGTTAAACATCCATTTCGTTTATTATATCATGCTAAGGATATGTGTGAAATGAATTTTTATTATATCATTTTTTATTTTCATTTTATATTTGGATTTATAGTGAATACATATAATTGATCCATTTGAATTTTGAAATGATCTTTGTGTGGGACTTCGTCACAATATCTCTTCATTAAGGCATATTTTGATGTTACACACCCACCATCTTTCATGAGGTCTATATGCTTCCCATTTTATGTATTATAACATAAATTTATTCATCCCCATGTTACTTAATGTTTTCTAAATGTTATTCCATCATGGGTTTTATCATTGAAATGTTTCAAAGTGGTATGCAACACTTTGATTCAAAAGTCTCTAATTAAATTGATCATTTGATATATAAGGAATTCTTTGGATAGGCAGAACTGGGTGGGGCCCAGTTATATATATATCCCATCAATGTTTTGATAGTATCATAGGATGAATTAGTTAAGATAGTAGTAAATGGTTTATTACCCATAGATTAAATTTTCTTGTGAATGGTATTTAAGGTAGTGGTTCATGTGTCAGATACATGACGTCAAATAAATAATCATTTCCTTCATTCAAATTTTAGTAATTATTATCCAGGAAATTTTCACTATCAAATAATATCTGTATGAATTTCAGTATTAGTTTAGTTATTAAATAGTATGTGTTTTTAGTTATTTTACTTCCAATATTGATTATTATTTCTGACTCAAATTATTTTTGACTTCACATAACACTTACTGATAATTTCAGCTCACTTATTTCTTATGATTTATTTTCCATAGGTTTCAAAGAGTCATACTATGATTGATATGTAGGGTTATTCTTTGGAGGATAATGGTGTTCCCAAATAAAACACTTTTTAATTTTATGTTTAAAGTGTAATTTGAATTTTAAAAATGTATCTAGTTTACAAAGACTACAAAACTATTCAGTCCTTTTGGATGTGATTCGTTGTATCTATGGAAATGTAATAATGTAAGGAACCAACCCTAGGATATTGGGGTCTCGGTCATTAATATTGGCATTAGAGAAAGTGTAGTATAAACCTTGGGAACTTGACATAGTTAAATATAGAATATAAAAGCCTAACCCTATAACATACTTTGAAAATATTCCCAAAGAAACCATGTTAATGACTTCATGATTAGTTAAACCTACATTTTCAATTTATGTTTATTTTTTTACTAGTTTTGGATTATATATTATGTTTTATAATGATATGCTCTATGATTGTATATGCTATTATTTATAAGTGGCGCATGGAAGGAAGAATGGTATCAATACTCATGGAAAATGTAAAGATTTATTTACTGAGGGACCTAATTCTTTTTATATTAGAAGAGGGAAAATTATGGCTATTTTAGGTTAGCTTCATTAGGTTATAACTAATAACCTTTCATGCATGGAGAAAAATATTCAATAGTGAGACTCTCTTATGTTTGATCGCTTTATGCAACATAAGCCACCATCCATTATCAAGAGTACTAATACAACTGTAGTTAAGTAATATATTAAGTCTTTAGATAAGCTATTTGTAGCATTAAGATGATGTGAAAATGAAAATCTCACACTTTCAATATATTGCCTCAAATACGATGCTGTCATTGTTCCAGAATACTAGGGTGAAAGAAGAAATTGAACTCGTGGAATGGAATTCTTTTAAGTATTCATTCTTCAACAAATATTTCCCTTATGAGGAATAAATTGAAATGAATAGAAGGACCCTTAGTTTAAAAAAATAGATAATGGTCATGTAAGTATGAAGATAACTATACTAGGTTATCTAGGTATGTTATGAATTATGCACGCAACGAAAGTACAATATTGAACATTTATTTGAATGTCTTAATCCATGAATTTGAAGGGATCTAGTCTCACAATAATTTTCTTCTTATGATGAAAAAGTTTTCTATGCTATTTAGATGGAAAAATAATTCTAAAAGTATTATAGAATAAAATGGAAGAAATATTAGAAGGGAATGGAGGAGAAAAGGATGGATAAAGGGAAGAAGGGGAAAAATTACTTTACCACAAAGAATAATTTGAGAAAGAATCACCCTAGGAAGGCTTTAATGGATTAGGATTTTTTTATAAGTGTAGTGATTAGCGTCGCAATGAAAAAATAATGAAATTTTGAGGATAAAAAGTATTATATTTGGAGTTATAACTACAAGAACATGGGGAACTATTCAAACTAATTCCAAAAAAATCAATAGAATTTATCTCAGAATAAGATAAGGGATTAAGGATAGGACTATTCTATTGATATAGGTAAAGTGAAATGATAAATTCTCTCCTTTAATTGGATCCTTGAATAATGTGGTAAGAATGTGTTATAGATGATATCATGGTTATATGTTTTTTGGAGTTTATAAGTATTTTATTTTTGTACTTATTATTACAGATTTAGAAGCGTGTGATGAATAATACCAAGAGAAGTTATTCTGTTGTAATTTGATCATTAGGAAAACCCATGATTTAGCGAAGATAACCCTTAATATATTGTTGATGTTGAGATAATAGTGACAAATATTTTTTGATGGGATAGTATCAGTGACAATGAAAGTGGTAACTGATTTGATAGTGTATCTTTTCATTAATAGGTATACTATATGTTAGGAGTTAAGAAATATACATGATATTTTATTATTAGAATAATGCATGTTTTCATTAAGGTTTTTAGGTGATCAAGGTATTCATATATTTTGTATATGACAATAAGAGTTATGTTAGGTTGTTTGGGGAATGGCATGATGATTTTTAAAACATTTCAATCTTCCCCCTTAATTTTTCAACTATTAAATTCAATTGATTTATTTTGGATAAGTCTTAAGGTTAACTACTTCTAGAATGGATTTATTTGATCCTTGGATATTATTATTTTTGGTTAATGTATGACATACAATATTTTATTAAATGTTATATCCATTTGGGTTTCAGTAAATATTTAATATCTAAAGGAATGAATTTGGGATTTTATGAATCATTATAGTGCATCAGGTACGAAAAAATAAACTTAAAATCCTTTTATGATGTAAGAGGTGAAGTGAAAATAGATCAATGAACAAACAAAGGATAAGATCATGCTTATAAAATGGAATTAAATTAAGTATGTTTATATTTCTTCAAGTTATTACCAGGATAGTAAAAAAATCCCTCAACTCAATAAAAATTGTTTTTGAACAAAAACATTATCCATTTACTTTTCTTACTAGGAAATAAATGGCGTTTCAACTGATCACAATATTTCTAGGTTTTTTAAGGCTAAATTTCTAATGACCATGACCTATATAATTATACATCGGAAGTTGATAGTTCGATTTCCCTTTCATATCATAGTTTTAATTCCCCGATATTTTTATTCTATTTGATATCCGAATTTTTTTTGGCCTTCACATTTCCATTTCACTCTAATTATGGTGATGTTTTATCAGCCCTATTTATGATGTCGGTTTCCCAAAAATGTATTTTCAAGTATCAAATTTTGATTTTAAAAGTTAAATCTCAAATTTTGAGGATGATATTTATTAAATTAAGGGAGAAATATTACACCCAAATATTTTTTGAGTATTTCAGTAATTAAATAAATTAAATTTCGTTGATAGCTTACTTTACATAGAAGATCGAGTTTAAACAAATGATTAAATATTATTATTTAATTTTGACAATTTTTACTTTGTCATTGGAAAGGAAGGATTTAAATAGATTAACTAATTATGAAAATATAGTTTTAAAATGCCTATAAAATTAATTCATTGGTTAAAAATTATTTAGAAATAAATTTTTGAAGCAATTTAATGAAAAGGGTGCCTTTTTTTAAAATATTTTTATGCCCATAATGAATTTCTATATTAATAAATAAATTTAATAACTATTAATGAGATATATTGAAGGCATTTATATGTTATATATTCATTAAAATTATTTTAAACTCTTTCAAAAAGTTTGGTAGGCTTCAAATAAAAATAAATCATATTTTATGTTTAAAAAGCTATATTTTTTTAAAGGAAGTTTTTCCACCTTGTGATTGAACAAAAATTTAAAATCTAAATTTTGAAAATTTTATAAGTTTTATTTGAGAAAATAATTTTTAGTTTTTAAAGAGTAATAGAAAAACTATCATATAGTAAAATTTTGGTATTTGTTCTGATAAGTTTCATTTTTTATTAATAGTGAAAATATTGAATTTTAATTAAAAACAACCTTTTATTATAATATATTAAAATAGATAAAATATATTTTAATTTTTTTAAAGTATATTTAGTTCAATTATAAATAAATTAAATCAATTTTGGTCAATTTAATGAATTTCACAATTAAATTGAAAATAAAAAAATTTCATTATTTTGAAGATTTCACTTTTAAAAAAGGCTTTTTCGTTGTGTCTCCATGACTAATTTTAAATATAAATTTGAAAATGATATAAATTAAATTAGTTAAAATGGATTCCATATTTGGAATCATATTTTCAAAATTAATTATTAATTTTAATTTTGTTTTTAGGTATAAATAATTTACCATGGTAAAAACTTTATTTACCAGACTATAGGTAAAATAGCGATAAGGGTTAAATATTAAATGTGAATACTTAACACATATAAAAATTAAAACACATAATGATTGGTTGAGATATTTCTCAGACCTAGACAGCCTCAATAACACTATTTATCAGTATAAATCATTGAAATAAATTTCACATCAATTTGGTTGGATTTATATATAAAATAATCATTATTTTAATTAAATAAGCCCACCTCTCCTCAAGTATAAATACAACCCAAAAAGAATTTATGCACCTAAAATATCTTCCAAAACCACTAATAATAACTCTACATATGTCCCCATGACGATGTTCTCTCTAAAAGTCCAAATATAGGGTTCTTAAGGGGTCCTCTAATGAGGTGATATTCAAGATTTACTTTTCCCAAAATACCTCTCTTATTTTGTTTAATTTTTCAACTTCACACTCATCTCATTCATCTATAAAAGAATAATAATTCCATTATAATTTACATACTGTAATATTATTTTCATAATGTAATATGTTATATCCATCCCATTTATTACATCCTCTTATTCAAGAAGATGAAACTATTGTCCAAATTATTTCGGTTAATCACCACCATGAATAATGATTTTGTCTATTTTCCCATAACACCTTTGTGGTTGGTAATAAAAGTATTATTTTGGTTAAATTATTTTTTAATAACTATATTATATCATATTTCATCTTCTAAAACTAATATACCCACATAATATAAAATAATAATATATTATTTTGGGATGTTTGGAAAAACTGGAAAAATAAATTAATCAGTTATCATTAAGGTTTTATCTAATGAATCATCCACATGTAGGAAATTAAGATGATATAAAGGAACATTAATACTTATGGAATTTTATTAATATAATTTCATTCCACTTCTAGAGTTTTAATCCTGTTTTAAACTAATATATATAATTTTACACAAATGAATTGATCATTAAACAATTAACTAAATTCACCCAAGACCATGAAAATAATGAAATGTTATTAATGCATGGGTTATAAGATGTTTTAAAATCATAACATAAGGAATTATAAATATTTATATTATTCTAGAAGTAATTAATAACATTTTTAAACCATTATAGAGGAGGATAAATAATGCTACACTAAATGGAAGCGTGAGATAATGGTTTTCTTGTCTTGCTTTTTACTTATGTGAGATATGTTCCTTATTCACCACAAAATCCTTTTTGTGCTGTATATACTTACTAATGATATATAATATCTTGAATCTCATTATATTAATGTAATTAAATTTATATTTTGATAATTATCACTTTTATGGGTCATGTGATATGATAGATTAAAAGTTTTAAGTGATTTCTTAAAATAATATTCACTCATTAGGTTAAAATTTTATTTAATTGATTTTATCATGGTAAGGTTATATGTGAAATTAAAATTGATTATATCATGTTTATTTCCACTAGTTTTATGTATATTTATGGTTAATATACATAATTTTTTCTTTTGATTAATGAAATGATCTTTTATGGGACTTTATCACAATTTCACTTCATTGAGGAATATTTTGATGTTATGCACCCACCTTCTTTTATGAGGTATATAGACAGGCCCATTTACATATTAAAACAAAAATTTACTTATCCTCATGTTATTTAATGTTTTTTAAATTATATTCCTTCATGTGTCTTATGATTCAAATGTTTCAAATTGGTATTGAACACATTGATTCAAAAATATCTAATTGAATTGATTATTCGATTTATGAGAAATGATTAGGATAGGCAGACAAGGATGGGACATGGTTATATTTTTCCCCTCAATGTATAATTAGTATCATGGGAGGAGTAAATTAAGCTATAATGAAATGGTTTATTAGAATTATACTAAACCATCTAGTTAAAGGTCTTGATTGTAGTGGTTTATGTCCTAGATACATGATGTCCAATAATTAATCATTTACTTTATTCATCATTCAATTATTATTATCTAGGAGCCATTCACTATGAAAAAATATATCGATGCATTTAATTATTAGTTTATATATTAAAGATAATGTGTTTTCAGTTATTTACCTTTATATATTTATTATTCTTATTGATTCAAATTAGCTTTCGTTGTGCTTAACCCTTACTATGTATTTGAGATCACCCCATTAATTTATTTTTCTTTCCCCAGGTTTCTAAGGAGATTATTTTGATTTATAGGAAAGGTTATGCTAAGGAGGATAATGGTTTCCTCAAAGAAAATAATTATATTATTTTTTTGTTAAAATTTAATTTTAATTTCAAATTTTTATGTAGTTTAAAAAGACTATTATACCTTTCGGTCCTTTGGAATGTGATTCCTTGTTTCTCTTCCAATTTAATAAATTAAGGCATCGACCTCAAACTAATGTATTTTGGGTCGTTATGATGATTAAAACATCATTGTACTTCATCAAATGGCCTGAAAATCATTTCAACATATTTTCAATATTTCAGTATTAATTATCATCATCTCATGTTTTAACCTATGTGTACATCGATCTTCAATATTTCATATTTTCATCATATTCTGTCATAATTAAATGGATTCCAAGATATTATACTTTTCACATTGACTTATCAATTCTATAGAACATCCATCGTCATCATTATTTCAAGGATCCTCATGAATTTCCTCACCATCAATTAATATTTTTCCTATAAAACAATGGTATTGTTGAGGGAATAAATTTAATAATTAATTATCTTTATTAAGAGAAATAGGGATGAGTGACATCAAAAAGCCTAGAAAATATATTCATTTTTCTCACTTTATCCTTCCACAATCATTGTAAGTTTTCCATAAACAATATTCTTTATGATGCATGGGCATGTTTTCAAAAAATATACTTTTTTACTTTATATGGGGTTTTCATATTTACTTCAAATAATAGGGAACACACATTATCCTTTTCCTCTTCTTCTATCTTCCTTACTACTTCATTTCATTCTAGAAATTCTTTCATGCAAAACTTTAGAATATGTTCAAATTTTTCCTTATTCTAAGTTCTCTTCCTTGAAAAATCATTTTTTATTTCTATTTATTGTATCATTTTCATTCATTAAATTCTCCTACCTCGTTAATATATTTATATATATATTTTTAAATATATATGACCATATAACAGCTTCCATACAAATTCTTATCTCCCATTAAGTTACCATTCATTGGTAACATATGATAATCATCTACATCTTCATCTGATATGTCTTTCATCATTCAAATATTATTATATCTCCTTTTTCCAAATTAAATTTATGTTATTGAGTTTCTTATTTAAACTTGAATATTCATGTATTACATACATCTTTCCATGAATTGGACTTTCCTTGTATAGTAGAATCATATATATTTTTTCTCTACATTTTCATTTACATTCTTCTTAGGTAAAATTTTCTTTGTAAAATTAATTTTCGTTACACTCTAGGGAATACCTTATATCTATCATCCATTTAATCTTCCTAATATATGAGTTTTTTTATAAAAATAATTTCCCACCATTAATGTTGGAATCAAAGTCTGGGTGCCTATGTTAGGTCTTAGGGGTTCAAACATGATTTATTTATGTAAAAAAACAAATGAAAGATCTATCCTCGATAAATTAAACATATAATGAAAATGAAGAGCATAAAATATGTTCACCTAAAAAATAGATGAATTAATATTAATCTTTAGTCTATGATGAAGTATTATTCATGAAGATCACCAAAGAATCAAACAAAGGATTCATAATATCAAAGGATTACAATGAAACTAAATCTTAATAACTATAAGAGGATACCAAAATCTCCTAAAAACGTGTTATAACCTTTTATAGAAGTGATGATAAATTCTCAAGTGGAAGGATATATTGGGAGGTTTACAAGAAATCGGTGTGCAAAACCTGCGGGATCATAAACCATTATATAAAAATATTTTGTTTATTAAATTTTTGGAAATGAATTAATCATATTAAATGAATCCATATACATTTATTACAATTTTAATTTGTTTATTTAATCTCCTCAAAATTAATATGAAATCCATTTAAATAAATAATAATTACTAAAATATTCTAGGATGATACATCCACTTAATTAATATGGATTTTGTGAATGTGTCCAAAAATATCTAACTAGAACGAAAATCCGTAAGTAATTTTTGATAAACATCACATACCTATATTAATCTATCAAAAAATATTTTGGATATGATTTTATAAACCTTTAACCTTTTTAAAAAAGAAGTATTTTGCAAAAACATTATCCTTATCCAAGGGATTCACTGTTTAACCATGTGGGCCTTAGAAATGTTGATAGAAAATAGGAAATCCATAATCCATATATTTAATAAAAGATAATTTTCTATTAAATAATCAATATTATTGAAGCTAGTAAGGGGTATGTGATTCACGCCCATCATAGGGTGTAGAAAGATAAATTTAATTTTTCTAATACAACACAGAGGCTACCCAGGGTCATCTTACATGGGGAGAATTGTGATTGGTTCAATCACTGATTCTAGTTCACTTATTATAAATTATTTTTTTCGAAAATATGAAATTAAAATAATGAAATGAGGAATTGATATCTAATTGAATATGTAGAAAAAATTCAGATTAAAAATAAAGGACTTGGTTTAGGGTTTGATAACACGAGTTCATTAATTAATTAATTAATTTTTTAAATCCAATTTTATAATTCATTTTATGAAACCTCATTAATGAATTACTTTTATTTGATTTATTGAGTGTGTGGATTAATCATGACACTGGAACACTAACCCACACTTCCTCTAATAGTCAAATAAGATAACACCTGAACCAAGAATGTTATTCCTAAATGACTCGGATCCACTGTATGTCATTTCAACCCATAAGGAAACCTCAACTCCATCGTATGAAGGGTTTTTCTTTTGAAAGGGAGGAAAAAATAATGAATCAAAGGAAATGAATGGATTTTGGAATAGTGTGGTGGTTGAAAACATCCACACCTGTGAAATATTATCATATCCACCACAAATAAGTTAAAAAAATATTATATTGATGAAAAATAATATGGAACTCCGAGAAACCTCCCCCAAGTTCAGGACTCAGTTTAGTCATTTTCCATTGAAATGTGAAAAGAGATCATGACAGAATATGGAAGACAGAAATGTTAGGTTAGGGATAAAATTAAAAAATTGAAACACTTTAATATAAAAATATGAATGCATTACCATGGGAATGAAAAGTACAAAGAAAATATAGAAAGAAAAATCCTAATGTTGCAGTAGAAGTCGTCAAATGCTTCCCTCTAGCCGAGATTACTTCAGAATGACTTGGAAGGGGAAACATAGGGATAGTTTTATATCCAAACCATCAAAAATACATGAATCATCACATTTACTTTTTTCTACACGTCGAATAAGTCATGAATTGTAACTTCGTTGCACGTCATGTAATCCAGATCCACATTTTCCACCACGTTGCATGAATCTCTTTCAAAAAATTGAAACATTAACTCTATTAATGATGTGAAAGATGGACTCATGACGTGTAATTTAATTTCATAGTGTGTACTGAAGTCATTGATTATATAGATGGATCTTCCTCACTTGATGAAGTCGTGATGTGTAAGTTTATTACATAACGTGTAATATTTTTGCTCTATTTCCTCCATGAATTTATCTTCAAAAATCAACTGTCTTGCTATTTTACTTCACTCATGGAACAAAGTATCTTTTATATAATAATTTCTAACCTTTTCATTCCTTTTCCAAAAATATGTTATTTCTTAAAAAATTTATAAAATGTGTCAATCCAATCATAAATTGGGAATATTATTCATTTAAATAAAAAATCAACTCGATAAAAATTATGCATAAAATATACTTATCAGTATGGTGTGATCTCCATAAAATATATTCATATATCTATATAAACATGACCACTAAATGATGTATCATTTATATCATATGCGTTCCATTATAATAAATTTTTCATGACATGAAGTGGCCACTAGACAAAGAATATTTCAATCTAGTACTGGAAAACTCATATTTACTTGATTCTATAGAATAGACTTACTATATTGGTGAATACGTCAAATGTCAATAATCTTATATAAAATCATCTCACATTCCCCCATCCAAGAAAATGAACATACTAAAAATTTTCAACTAATATTGGTCATGAATTTCCTTAGTCTAATTATGTTAAGAACTAGAATTATTTTCTTATTATACAAGTAGAGAAAACCCATCCGGGTTATACTCTAACCAACATCACGATCAAGAATATACTCAACCACACCCTTATTATCTTATCTTATTTTTTGACTTATGTAAGTAGGGTATCAACGTATAAATGTTTTCATTGTAGGTATATTTCAAACCTCGGGTAAGATGAATTATAATAAACATAGAACCCCAAAGTATATCGGTGTCCATATGACATTCCATGAGATCTACTATGGTGCTCTAGTCCATGTAATAATTCTTCATGTATTACACTCTAATTTTATTCATAATGTCTCTTATACTACACTTTGTAATGAGTACATTAATGTTTTCATGATAATATTAACATATCACCACAACCAATAATAAATTTTCATGCCCATAAATTATGGACAATTCAATGTTTTATATTTTGAGTGGATTTCTATAATTGACTATTTATGTAAAATAAATTTCAGTTTTCATGAACTAACATGGGTCACCAAGGAATTGGGAACCTGAGCTAGCCTTGACAAACCCGAGGAGTATTCCATATCACATTGATCTATTGACTAATTATAGGGAATCATGACTAATAAATTGAGAATTATTTAACCCTTAGAATCCAAAAAATACTTCACAAGTATTCTATCATGAATTTGATATGACCCATCCATAGTTCGAAAATATATTTCATCAAATAAATAGAAACAAATAAGTTGGAATGTCCAAATAGAGTATGAATAATATGTAAATGAAGAAAATAATAAATTAAAAAATAATGAATAATAATAATCACATAAATTGGACAATAAAATGATAATTAGAATGATATAAATATATAACTAAAAGAAGATCTAGGTCGTCTAGGCTTGTACCTAAAAATCCTAAGAATAAAACAAAAATTTATATACTGAACTGCCAAAAAATCCCCATATTTCCTATGAACACTCTCCACATCCCAATAAAACTATTATATACAACCAAAACACCCCACCCATGGAAAATAGAAGATAGAGAAACTAGAAAAAACACATAGGTGATGCATACACTAAACAGTTTATATAGGTGGGTGGACCAAACCATGCTCAGTAGGATCTCATGAGGGAGTTCATGCAATTTCCTTATAAATGAAACTTTATTTTTAATAGTTTGAAATACAGTTTTGAAAATATTTTTTCTATATATATTTACATAAAATCCAACATTTTAGTTTAATTACATTTCTAAAAATATGTTTTTTTCTAGGAAATTAAAATAATCGCTTAAAAAATTTACTAAAACTATGTTCATTTTATATACATATCTATTTTAAATTTAATTTTAAAAATAAAAAAAACCAATCTCTTAAGAAAAATATTATTAAAACAATAATGAAACCATTACAAATATAAACAACATAGTTATATATCATAAAGTAAAGAGTGTATGAAAGTAAAAGTACTTGTCCCATCATCTATTCCAATAAAACAGTTGAACCAAAATTGAATATTTTCTATGTAGATTCATTTATAATCATGGGAAATTACTAATCCTACAATAATATAACCCTAAAAATACTTAATGTGGAACCATATACAGTCGCACCAATGCATTCCAATGTCTACAACCAACAATCTGCTCTCACGTAGCCTCATCAGTGGAACTCCCCTCTTCCCTACAACACCAAAGGGGATATTGTACATCTCATCAATACTAGATAGTAACCTCCTCTCATATATCTATAATATTTCTAAGATACCTATTATGTTAAAATAACATAGCAGGTGATAAATCACATGCATCAATAATAGGTAATAAATAAATCTCATCTCACCTCCAACACCATCACAAGAAAAAACCCATTTTCACCAATCATCATATAATAATAAATCATAAATTATTCCCCTCATTATATGATCCAAATAAATAAAAAAAGAGGGTAAAAAGAGGGTATCTCATACCCATAAAATTTTAAAACCATTCATTAGTTCCAAACGATCCTTCACTAAAATAGACTCAGAATATCAAATCATGTTTGTTTATAAGATAATTCAATTGATGAAACTCTTTGAAATCAATCAATTGAATTTAATTATAAAACTATTTTCAATAATAATTCACCAAAATACATTTAAAATTCAATAAAAATATATTCAAATTCCCATTAATAATACCAAGAGATTCAAAACATATCTTTTACATTTATTTAATTGTAACTCCTGAATATTTTGAGATATGTTTTTCTGTAAATTATTACTATGTTCGATATATTATTTCAAAAGAAATATCAAACAAAACAAATCCATTACATATTAGATGAAAATTATTAAATATTTTTGTGAATAATAAAAACTATTTTAAATACAAATATTTTTAATCAATTATAAATGCATACCAAATAGGACCAAGAACACTTAATTTTTTATGTGTGAATTTTTCAATAAATATAGTTTTTCATTATATAATTTATTTTCATTTATAATATAAATTTATAAATTGTATAATTTTAATTTTAAAACATAAAATCATTTTTGGTAATATAATTTCAAAATTACATTATGGTTAATTTTTTATTGTTTTCTAAAATAATTTATTTTTAGGCGAGTAGTGAAAATGTACTCATTTTTTTAATACTGCCACCTAAAAAATTAACAGAATATAGTAATTAATTAAAACTAAATCAAAACAATTTTTTATAATTTTTTTATAAATTGAAATAAATTATTTCAAAATACCATGTTCAATTTAAAAAACTCAAGTTCTATATTTTGTAAACTTAAGTAATATTGTACTCAAAACAAGGTTATTATTGGCTTATATAAAAACATATTTTTCATCACTTAGTGAAATTATATATAATAAATTTTATTTTTTATTTTATATTTACATGTTAATATAATTTAATAATTCTAATTTAATTATTAATAAATAAATTATAATTACTATGATTTTAAGTTAAAGTCCACAATAATATCCAAACTTTTATTTTCAAAAATTATTTTATGAATATTTTGTAATTTTTATTTAATAAATCAAACTCATCTATCATACATAATGAATTTAGCATTATGCTTAAAAATGTATAAAAATATATTGTCAATAATTTAATTAAATATTAATTTTATATAATATTAAGAACACTTCATGCTAAAAACAACATTTTTCAACAAAACATTATATATATACACCTTAATTTAAAATTTAATTATATCTTATTTATAAATTGAATAATATCATATTGATATTAAAATTAATATTATGAAATTAAAATTTGGTAGTAATAGTAACCATTTATTTTTAAAAAAATAAATTACAAGGGTACAGTCTATTTACCAAGGTAAAAAAATGTTAAGATGTAACAATCTAGTGGAAAAAGACATGAAACATGAATAATAAAAGTGTGACAATGAGTGTTAGAGGATTTATATACATTATATAACTCCATAATTCATTATTTACCAATTTTTAGTAATTAATCATAGAATAGTTCCATTCCATAATTGAAAAACTAATGTATATTTAAAAAGTTCCATTTTCTTCACTAATAAAAAGAAACCACTTATATCCTATTTATCCACCCCATATAAAGATTTATCTCAAAAAAAAATCTATCTTAGTATCTTATAAACTCTTTTTCCATTTTATAGAATCATTTCTATTCCAAAAATATGAATATAAGAAGCCTTAAGGTGTTACCCAAGTGGGAAATTTCAAAGGGAAATGTAATGTTCTCAACCAAACTCTCTTGTTAATTTTCATCAGATACCCTCTAAAATAGCTTCCAATAGATGAAAGTTTTATAAAATAAGTGTTAATAAAATTTTTAAATGTTATTATACTAATTTAATAACTATATTATTCCTTTCTCCAAAACCATTCAAAAAATGATGACGTCGTTATTTATATGTGCGGACTACCACTTCCATGAATGACGTGTTCTATTTTTCATATTACCCAAACAAGAATTACATTAAAAATGTATTTAATATATAATAATGATATTTATGAAACTATAAATATTTATTAATGATAAAATTTGATATTTTATTAGTGATATTAATAATAATGTTTCATAGTAAGCTTAATCCCCTTAAATGAACATATCGAGGAATCATTTTTAATTTGAGTCCATTTTTGGGAAAACCTATGAAACTATATAGATTAATTTATAAAATAATAATAAATTACATAAAATTATAAAATAATAGATATTATGAATCTATTTTAGAATACCTTTTACCATGGTCAATATACCATGAAAATTTCTAATAAATTGGCTGAACCGCGTTGAGTAACTGATATAAGAAAAAACCATTAAATAAATAATATATTATATTATAATAAATAGGCCATATAAAAATAAATATAGATGTAAAAGTTTATAATAAACCTAATTTTATTATTCTGAATGTTAGACACATGTGTAGAATGTATAAGAACTTTAAGTAATGGTTTTTTTGTCTCTTTTTCAATTCCATGAGACATGTTTAATATTTTGCACCACTATTGATTCTATATGGTGTATTAACTACCATATTTCATTCGTTTATAATTAATATTCTTAATTTGATCATATTTTAATGTACATTTCATGGTTACACATTTATTTTCTTTTTATTCTTACATTACCATTATCATAAGGGTTTTTGCATCTAATTTCTTCATTATTGATATATCATGTGTATTTATCACATGTTATTTAAGGTGTATATATTGTTCATGGATTTATATTTTCATAATTATTTAAGAAATACAATGGATTTGAAAATCAATATCATGTTCTACCTTCCATGTATTTTTAATTGAAGAAATTATGGAATTCTATGATTATATTTTGGAAACTCAATTCTCATTCAATTATTTATGATTGTTTTTTATGAAAATATTTCATAAATTTTTGGAACATTATACTCAATGAATTTTATTCATTGTATTTTAGGATTGTGAGTTTGGAAAGAGTAAAAAAAGCATGTCGAGAGCTTCCCCTTCCCAATGACCTAGATCCATGCTACAGGGATCTGCCCCCTCCCTATCGGAGGGGGGAGTTTCGCACTTGTTACTGCCTAGGAGGGAGGATCCTTCATCATGCCATGGATCGTCACTGCCTTTTACTAGGATCATCATCTCCCCAAAATAGCTAGGTCTCTTTTAGGAGGTTCCCCAGCTATCTCTTCTTAGTTAAATAGTGATGAGGATCTGTGAAAGTTCACATTGGTGGCTCACTTTCTTCCTCATAGACCCTATGGGGATGATTTTGCTCAGTTTGTTTCTAAATCATGGGAGCATCGTGAGCATGCGGTTGTTAGGCAGCATGATAGGAGACATTTAATGATTCATTTTGGACCGGAGGAGGATATGATTGTTTCTTGGTCTAGGACTCTGTGAAGTTGTGGTGGTTCCTCCTTTTACTCTTTCTGATAGAGTTTTGAATTTCATATGCAGTGTGATCCTTCTTCGATCGTGACATGGGTAAGTATCCTCGATCTCCCTATTTCCTTTCAAAATCCCTCGATTCCTTGTGCAATTGCTAATATGATTGGCTGATATCATTGTTATGATCAACAAACTGGTTCTGTGTCTCATCCAATATGCCCATGAATATGTGTTGAGTTTGATGTTGTGAAGACTTTGGTGTGTCGTGTTTGGATTACTGATCATAAGGAGTTCTACTGGATGCAAGAGGTTGTATTTGAGTCGTGGATGAAATTATGTGTGAAATATAAATGGATTGGGAATCTCGATGTTGTTTTCCACAATAGAGGGATGAGTGGTAGATCGCAGGTGATGGAAGGGAAATGTAGAGAGCGATGTGTTTATCGCGATGGTGTGAGGTCGACTTAGGAGGTTGTGAATGATGGTTGTGTAGATGTATTCAAGAGTGCGCCTATTGAATCTGATGTGTGTATCATAATTAAAGGTTCATATGGGTAGGGAGAATGATTGGTCCCCTCTTGCACTGAAGTTGGTGGCTTGGTTGTTGATGTACCGTGCCTTAAATGTGGTGTGAAGGCAGTGCATGCATCTTTGAATCCATTGGTGAGGCATGTTTTCGATAGGCTGAAGTATGATCTTGAAATGGAGTCCCGATTTGTTGTATAGGGGAGTGCATCTCACTTGAAGATAGTTCCTTCCTCTAAGGAGAAGTGGGCCACTGCAGCTGGTGATCAGAGGGCTATGAACATGATTAATGCAGGTGTTGTGGAGGAGGCAATAGGGAATGGTGCTACTATGGTTCCTACATGCTCTTCTGAGGAGATGCTGGGCATCCATGTGGGAGGTACGACTATTTAGTTTTGGAGGAGCACGTGGCTCCAGTCCTTTTACAGGGGGTGAACCATGATGCTGCTATTTTGGTTACCTCTGGATAGGCTTTGGCTGATTATGAAGGGCATATTTTCCATGAGAGCAAATTACAGGATATGGCTTGCAAATCCTTGCAGTCAGAGCCCGTGTTTGATACTATTTTGCACTCGGTTGTTCTTATCTCGGGGGCTATGGAGGCTTGTGTTCCAGAAGGGTAGGATGATGATTATGGGGGATTGGAGATCATGATCTCTACTGGAAATAGTGTCCTAGAACTGGAGAATGAGGATAAATTGCTTGTTGAGGAGATTCTTGCGATGCTGGAAGGTGGCTTCTTGCAGATTGTTGTTACTCCAATAGATGCTGCAACTGGGGAAGGCATGCTAAACCTGATGGATCAGTCACAATGCCTTACTATTATTGACATCAACTATCAATTCTAGCAGGATTGTGGATTGGTGGATGGTTATCAAGAGGTGAAAATTTTGGGAAAGTGGGGTGACATCTTAGATAGTGACAAAGTAAAGGATAGTGGCTTGGTATGGCCTTCGTAAAGTATTGTTGTTCAGGGTTAAAGGATGAAAGTTCATGGGGATCAAGGTACTAAGACTGACCCACCATGACTAATAGTGAAGGAATACTATTCTTATCTTCCAAGGATAATGTCTACTAGATCTTCTATTTGGAAGGAAATTTGGGCTATGCAGTCCTCGACGGAATTTATAGACTTCTTGAAGCTGAATCTTAGAAAGAAATATGCAAAGGCTCTTAAACACTATGAAAGCTCAGAGTGAGAGATTGATATTGCAAAGGACCTAATCTCTAAAGGAGTGGTTATGAGTATGATATATATGATATGTAGTTGTTTTGGACTTGTTGTATCTTCTTAATGCTTTTTCTTTTATTAATAAATAGTTAGAGGCTTTCCTCTAACTGATCATTTCTAGTGTTTCAAAAATTTTATAAAAACTCATTTACTGTTTCATAACTCTTTTCCTCATTCTCAATAAATGGGTTATTTTCTTGTAAATTATTTACCATAAATAACTCCCTAAATGATCTTATAAAAATATTTCTTAGGAGACTGAATTTCTGGTATCAGTTGTTTACATTTTTGAGTAAACTTTTGATGACACAATATGAAAATGTAATCAAACCCATTTTTATTTCCATCTATTCTTTGTGATATTATGAATGATTTTTTAAGGTGTTAGGAATTTTCTATAATGGTTATTGGGTGGGGTCCAATATATCCCTCAAATAAAATAGTAAATGTTTTATTACTCTTGATATAAATATGCTGGTTGTGAACATGATGTAGGTTAACTACATTAAAATGATTAAGTGTGAACACAATGCAGATCTGCTATATTCACAATATTTTCCTTTAGGGAGGATGAGGATATCTTATTGGACGATCTAGATATCCATGTATGAAATATTTATTGTAAATTATTTTGGGTGGTTAAAATTGGGTGGATTAAACTGTCTTTAAATGGTTCTGTGATTTCTTTTGTGGATGAACCCATGGTTTCTAACCTTTTCCTTAAAACCGGTTGAATAATAAGAAACTAATTTTCAATCACAAGATGTACCTTTACCATGATGTAAATTATCAATGTACATAAGATTCATTGTGAACATTATTTGGATTAGATACGTTCATAATATTGAACAGGAACATAGTATAGATTATCTATGTTCAGAAGGTTGAATTGGAACCTTATATAGTTAGTTATTTGAATAAATATAGGATTTTTTATTATTAATAATATAAGATTCATGAATCATTATTATTATATCATATCATATCACTATTCATTAGTGGAGTTGGAGGATGTATTCCTTTTTCGTACTCCTTATCGTCAGATCGGGTTTAGATGTATTTTTTTATGATTCTGGAATGATTTCTATGACATCCTTCTATGTGTTAAATCATATGATTGAGCCATTGTGCTTATAATATTATTGAATGATTTTCCTTGATTACCTCATACCTAGATATAGTTACGATTTGGGATACCCCAGTGTCGGTCAATGTTTGTGTGAAGATCCATGGGTTTTTCAAGAAGATTTTTTTGTGTCAGTGGTGGCTATATGTAGGGTGGTATTTGATGTATTCTTGGGCCTCCGTCTGTAGGCCAGGTGGTTCTTGACTCTCATCATGTTGTGGTTCTCAATATCATGAGGCTCGGTTGTGATTTTGGACACTGGCCAGAGGTTGTGTGAAGAATGATTAAAAAAATGACAGAAAATTTTGGGGGTTTATTTGGAGTTTGAATTATTGGATTTGTATGTCTATTTACCTCTGTTCAGTGGTGGTTTCTGGGTTTTTGGTTTTCAGGCATGGTGTTGTTGGGATTTCTTAGATGACATTATTGTTGATTAATGGGGTCAGTGGGGGGATTCTTTGGTGGGTTGTGTGTGGAAAAGTATATCAGTGGCCTTCTGGCCAATGATCGGGTTGTAGAATATTGTTTTTTAGTTTTTTTAGGTGTGATGCACATGAATTTAATCATG
Organism: Viscum album; assembly: GCA_963277665.1. Taxonomy (NCBI): domain Eukaryota; kingdom Viridiplantae; phylum Streptophyta; class Magnoliopsida; order Santalales; family Viscaceae; genus Viscum; species Viscum album. Next base: position 1,700,628,388 of record OY728143.1, on the reverse strand, counting down.
TTTTTAATTATTCTTCTTGGTTCTATTTGTTCTTTGGGTTTATATTTATTTTTTCTACAATATTTCCTTGTTTTATTTGGATTCAGTGTAATAATTTGTATGTGAACTGGGTGGGTAGCCTTGAAATATGGATGGGTGTGATGAAACCCATTATTTAACCATTCATCATCGCCTTTGATGGAGGTATGAGTACTGTGATATTGACATTTGAAATGTTTTTTTAGTCTGATTTTGTGTTTCATCATGATGACATTGATGTGAGTTTATTCCATGTGTTATTGGGTGGTTAGGTCAAAAGTGGGAAAAGTGTGATGTAACCATTCATTCGGCTCTCCTCTATATATCTAGGTCTATTGGAGAGTTGCTCTACCATGTTGTGATACTACCATAGTGCAACTTCTTATAAAAGGCAGTGGCACATCATTTTCATTGATATCACTTTTTCACTATCTAGTGAGGGGGTGACAATGATTTTTCAGTGCTTTCATTGATATTTGCTTCCTTTGGACTTAAAGGATCATTTTGATATTTTTTATATTATTTATTTAAGGCATTTTTCATTTTCTATAATCGGGTCCCTATTTCCTAGTTCTTAAAGAGATTCAATTTTTTTATATTTCAATAAAGATTGTTTAAACCTCAAAATTTTCAAAAACAATGATACTATGTATCCTTATATCAATAATTATGGGCAAATCGTCTTATTCCATCTTCCTTTAATAAGAAATTTCTCTTATTATAATGTTATCTATTACGCCTATGATCTAATCCTTAATGATATATAAATAATATTTGCCTTTCAGATAATCTTACTCACCCTTTTCTAATGTTTTCCATGACTATGTTATCACGATGAGTATAAATTATTTGAATTCTTGATGGGATTCTAGTGTGGTTTGATTATAGAGAAATGTTCTGTTATATCATAAAATAATTCATTTTTCAATTAATCCACAAAGATGAAAAACTTTTATTTTTTGGGATTGTTTGAATTTTTTTGAAATGTAATGTTTAACATATCTAAATAATTTAAAATAAATATAGGTTCATCTCACTTTATATCAAATCCAATATTTAAATAATTTCTTTAACACCAGATCTAGGAGTATGGTTCTATGGTGCCACAATTGGAATCAGGTTAGGGATTAAATTTTTTAAGGATTATTTCAGTTATTTTGGGTACTAGTATTAATGAAATTTAGTAAAACCTTGGGGATAAATCTAAGTATAGTATAACATATTTATGTTTTGTGAATGTTTTGATTATAAGGTTTTCCAAGATTATACATCCTTATTGGGATATTAAATATTCTATATGGTTGTAGAATAGATTAACATATGGGTAATGACCTTAAAAAGGGATATTTGAGTATTAACTCAGTCATCACTCATTTAATGGTGATATGTCCTAAGACATTATTGGTGGATTGACATTACTATAGGATTTTTTTTTTATCAAATTATCTTTATGAACCATTATGTAGGATTTGGGAACATCATTATGGTATGGTTATAGATCTTAATTGGACATTGATAATGAATAACCTAGATTGAAACCATGATATTTATGAGTTGTAGTAAATATATAATTTATGATTTATTTATTTCAAGTTAATTGTTTTCCTTTAATTAATTTTATAAAATTAAGTATCATTATATTTATCTTCCTTCTTCATTTAATGGGTTTATAATTATAATCCAAGTTAAAAATCGATATGTTGGTCATTATGGTGATCCTCCCAAAGTTAAACCAAATGGATTAAAACTGGTGTTAAAAATATTTTGGTTATTCTCACCCATATTTCATAAGTAATGATTAAGAAAATTAGAATTTAAAAACTCATTAAAACACCAAATAATAGAATGATTAAGTCTTATGTAAGTTCATGTGATAAATATGATTAAGTAAAGAGTGTTTTCTTTCTTCTATTTAATAATATTAGAATAAAAATTCATGTGAATGTCTGAAATGAGACATAAAATGATTAAAGTGTGTAATGATTGGATATCAATCTTATGATTTTCTAAGAGAGGTAATGAGGTTAGAAAATATGATGGAAGGTTTTATTGTCCAAAATACTACACCATCTACATGTCAATGGTTCACGTATAAGGAGTTTGGGTATTATAAAAATTGATACACTAATCCAATGACTAATAGCGATTATAGGTAACCAGAATCTCATAAACAATGGGAATATATGAAAGAATATCTATATCAGCTACAAAATTTGAGTTTTTAAAATAATAAGGAACACTTATCCTCAGCTCTATATTATGGGATAACTTATTGGATTCTGGTCTAGGGTCTCTATGATTTCTTCTAGGGGAATTAAATCATTATCCCGATGATTTGATTATCCAAAATAATTATTGTATTATAATTTTTTTTGAATTTTATGGTAACATATACCCTAAAAATATTATTACCCTTTCTTTAGATTAATTTAATTTGGTTTTCTAAAGTGATTGGTTCTCTCTATATAGAAGAAAAAAATATTTGGAAATAATAAATCACATTTCATATCATCATATGGAATTCTATCAATGTAAAGATTATTATAAACACCCTTAATTTGAAAATTTTATAATGTGGGTCATGATACCAAATGAAAATAGAATCCTGTCGAAAATAGTTTGAGTAAAACTCAATGCTCTAGTTAAGACTTTTCAAAGGAAAAAAGATATGTTACATGAGTTTGAATGGTTTATATCTCTCTAGAAACTGTATTTTGAGTAATTTATACATTTTATATACCATTATATATTTTCATTAGTTAGTTGTAAATAAAATTGTTAGAATTCAATTTATTTAAGGATAGGTGGAGAATGCAACAACCCATTATTTTGGAATGTATGTTTCTTTAAATTATTACTATTTTTGATAGCATGTATTACACACATCACGAAAATTAAACAACCAGTATCATATTTGATGTATATTATAAATAATATAAAATAATAATATTACATATAGTAAATAAAACAATTTAATCTAATTATAAATTCATATCAAAAATAAATAATAATACTTTGGGGTTTAAAACAAAATTTTTCAATATTTATTTTTCTTAATTTATTTTATTTTCATTTAAAAGATATATTTATAAATTTTAGAATTTAAATTTGAAAAATATAAAATCATTTTTGGATTCATCATTTCAAAATTATCTTAGTTTCACTTTTTATTATTCAAAAATTAATAAGTAATTTTAGGTTAATAATGAAAAAATATAGATTTTGAAAATACCATTAATTTTATAGAATTATCATAATAGTAGTATAACTCGTAATTTTTTAATTTTTTCCCCAATAAAATATTAATAAATTAAAAAATATTTTAAATATAAAATGTCAAATTTTGAAAACCCATATTTAAAGTTTTTGAAACATAAGTAACATTTTACTCTAAAAACTGTTTTTATTTTCTTATATTAAAATTTTGTTTTCATCATATATAGAAATTAAATCTAAAAAAGGATATTATATTTCAGGTAATCATGATTATATTATGGAATAATGTAAATTTAATTTAAGGCATAAAATTTTGATTACTAAGATTAATGTTAGTTAAATTATAGTTTTCAATGAATTTTTTTTAATGTTATCGAATTTTTATCAAATAAATTAAATTCATATATTTTATATAATAACTTGTATAATATGTATACACATGTATAAAAATATTTTATTTCTAAAAGAAATTATTTAATATATGAAAATTTTTATTTTAAAAAGGAACTTTTAACTTAAGTATAAATTGAATTAGATATTATATAACATGAATTATGGTTTAAAACATACAACTTGGTAAGCATTTTTTACATGATTTTTTAATAATATAAAAGTTACAAGGATAAAAAATAATTACAAAGTTAAAAAATAAAATAGTAAAACGTAAACATCTAGTCATAAAAGGCTAAATGTTTTTAATTTTTTTTTAAATGAGTATCACATGATTTATCAAACTTAAAATAAGCTAAAATTCATAATTTTTTACTTTTAATCCATTGAAAACTGAGTATTTTCATTCCAGAATTCAAAAAGTAAAAGGAACTTCTGAAGGTTCAATTTCTTCACTTATAAAATGAGATCACGTCAACCATGATTATCCACCCAATAAAATGATTTTTCTGGTCCAAAACTCTACCCTAGTGTTTCATCAAATCATTCCATGTATCCTATAATCCTCGGTCTTTTCAAAAGACTAAGCTAATGATCGGAAATATGATTCCTAAAGGAGAACATCCAAATGGAGTGGTAATGTTCTCAACCAAGATCTCATATTTCTTATTTTCTTCTACCAACTCTAAATCACTTATAATTTATGATATTATGATAAAAAATTATTAATAATATTCTGAAATGTTATTATACTAATGGAATCTCAATTTTCTACCATCTTCCAAAATGATTTGAAAAACTATGATGTCATCACATTTATGTGAAGACTACCTCCTCCATGGATGACATGATTTATTTTTCTCATCCCCCTATCATGGAAGATTTAAAAAATGTATTTAACATTTAATAATGATATTTATAACAATATTAATATTATTAAAATATGTCATTGGATATTATTTATGTGATATCAACAATAAAAATTCACAGCAAACTCTTCCAACTTAAATGATCATACAAATGAAATTTTCTTAATTTCAGTCCATTTTGGGAAAACCTATGGAGATATATAAATTAAGAATAATATATTAATTAAGTACATAAAACTATATTTTTTTTATTTTATCAAGATATTTCAAAACACATTTAATTATACTCAATATATTAAGGATGTTTCAAGGAAATAGACTGAACAACCTTGATTAACAACCATAAGTAAAAACCGCATAATAAATTAATAACAAATAATAATAAATAGACCATGGAAAATAAAATATAGGTATAAAATTTAATTAATAATGTTTTTAAAAAACTTAATTTTATTATTCAAGATGTTAGAAACATGCAAGAACAATCTTGACTAGAGGTAAGTATTATTCATTTATATTTATAATTCCTTAAGTCATTTTTTATATAGTGCACCAAAATTTATTTTATATGATGTATTCAATTCCCTATTTCCTTCAAGAATAATTAATACATTTTATTTAAGGATACATTAAAGTCCATTTCATTATAACACTCTTATGTTATTATGATTCCTATTTCACCACTATTGTAATGGTTTTTCATCTCATGTTTATCATCATTGAGATATGATGAATATTCATTAATTTCTTCTTTTTTTGATTTATATAACAGATATGCATTTATTTTATCTATTTATGAAATATATGGGATTTTAAAATTCATATCCTATTATATCTTCCACTTTTTTTTGAATTTTAAATATTACCACATTGTATGATATCTTGTGAAACTCAATTCTCATTTATTGAGTTAGGATTGTTTTATATGAACTTATATTATCTACCTTGGGAATATTTGATTTTTATTATTTCCTATTTTATCTTTTTTCAATGGAAATACATTTATACCACATAAAACCCTTTTTAAATTTCCCTTGATTTATGAATTATAATATCTGTAAGGGATTTGGTTAACTCATGTTTCATTTCTTTGAGATAAAATATTATTCCACAAGAAACATTAGTCTAGGTTTAATGAAAAAATTGTTTCCATTTAATTATATATTTAAACTTTATTATCTAGATAATATTATTTTTTTGACTCTAAATTATTTCTTGATTAATTTATTTCTCATAAATGTGCACCATTTTTAAGAAAAAGTAGCACCTTCATTAAGGTATTTTTTTCCTCCATTTACATGTTAATTATTCAAAAAAATGGTTTCCTGTATTATTTTGAAATATAAATTTGATTTAAATCATATGAACTTCATAATTTAAAATGTCACTTCTCAAAAGAATATTTTACTACCTATTTTGTGATGTAGGTTTTCCAAAAAGTTATTTCAACAAATTAAAATGGTTTTTCATTCTTTTAAATAAAACGTCTTATCATCCACTAAAAATTCTCTATATAAATCCTTTATGTCATTTCAAAATATATATTTGAATATTATTTTTAAAATTAATTTTTTTTAAATTTTTTCCACTTCACATTTCTCATAGGTTTATTTTTTTAAGTATCCATTATTAAATATTATTTAAATAAAAGTAATATTTTTCATAATTTTTTAATTCACTATTTCTAAAAATTATTTCCATTTCAAGGATCCAATACTAAATTAAATTTATGAAATTTAATTATCTCAAAATTTTTCACTTCACATTTTTAGGAATTAAATTTTAATGTGATCTGAAAAATAGTCAGTTATAAATATGTTAAAAATGTTTTCTAAAAACTCTTTTAGAGTTTCGATTCTATTTTCCTTTTAATCTCTACATGATTTGTTTACATGGAAATAACTTTTCATGAATCACCCTATAAATATTATTATAATATATAATTTTGTGTTACTGTATTTTGGATATAAAAAATTTTAATTTTTGGGTTCAATTTTGGTTATACCATCAAATAATGTTATGAAACCCAATTTTCCAAGGGTTCTTTATGATGTAATGAATGAATGTTTTAAATTGGTGTACATATGTGTGGTTGATTGATAGTTCAGGTACTATATAGACTTCCAACTCATTGTTTGATGTTTTATAAATCATTATATAAAAATGTTGAGTGTAAATATTATGCATGTTTTCCACATTCACCAAATTTAGTGTGGACATACTGTAGATTAGCTACTTTAAAAAGATTTATATTTAAGATTATAAATATTAGATATTTTCATAATATTAATCATGAATGTTATGTGTATTAGAAACATTTAATGTTTTAATAATTAATACAATTTTTATTATCTATATTCCCAAGATTTATCATGAGATATATGAATTTAGATATATTCACAATGTTATGGTTTTCAATGATTATGAATATGTCATAATTATATGTTACATGGTTCTGTTATTCTCCATGACTTTTGTTTATTATATAATGTTTTTTCTCTTTTTTCATTATATGTGTTTGTTCATTTGAGATTAAATTTCATTATATCATGACTTATGGAAAACTCATATTATTCCATGTTATTTTAATAATATATTTCTTTCATGTTCTTGTTTTCACATATGATCACGGTTTGACCCTTGATGATATATTGATAAGTTTTTCCTTATTGAGAGTTTGATCTCACCCAATTATTATGTTTCCCATATATATATTTTTAATATAATTTTAACTTATGAGAATCCTAGAAGATAATTTAGTGTTTTTTACATCACTACTACAAAATAGGCATTTAACATCACTAAAATAGGTTATTTATGGTGAAAAAAATGTTGAATTCTATAGCGTGATTAAAAGACCTAGACTATTATCAGTGCTCTAAAATAACTGATAATGGAAACCATTTATAAGAATTAATTAAACCATTGAAAATGGGGGTTATTTATCAGTGATAAAAAAGTTTAAATAAAGGGAACCTTTAATTATGATTAAAATAGTTTTCATTAAGAAGTATACTGTAGTGTGCTATTAATTTTATAGCACACTACAATAGGAAACCAGCTGCAAATTTTTTTTAAAAAAATAAATTTAAATGAAATAAAATTTTCAACTTAAATTAAAGAAAAATAATATTATAAAAATTTCCAACATTGGTTTGTACAATTACATGAGTAATTAAAAATTATCAAAAACATTCAATAACATCTATGTTCATTTATCTTTGGCCCCCAACCCCTGGTATTGCTATTTCAAAAAAAAACCACAAAAAATAATGTAAAATAATACACCTATATAAGGAAATTTTTTTATTTTAATATAATAATAATATAATCTAATTAATTGAATAAAAATTTTAATTTTAAACTAAACATTGATTCATGCAAGGAACATAGTGTATCAAATAGAGTTGTCATTGATTCATGCATGTCACAAAATATCTGGTTATTCATCCGGAATTATATTTATAAAAGTTAAATAAATAAGTATAGGATAAAAAATATAAGAAAACTTATTTATTAATAGAATATAAAATGATGAGAAAACAATCTAAGATTATTTTATTTGTTTTTCCAATGTGATAGTGTTTTAAACTAAATTGGAACTTATATATTAAAAGTATTCACTTCGAGTCACTAACCATATCATGGGTAAGATTGATGTGAATTCAATTTATATATGTCACAAATAATATCTAAATAATTTTCCTAAATTAATGAAACAATCCAAATGAGTTTTTTACACCTTGAGTATATCAATTATGGGATATAATAAAATATCATTTTAAACATGAAACATACACTCTGAGTCATAATTATCATAGTATGTGTCAGTTTGATATGATATTGTTTGATACATGTCAAAAATGACAAATGAATTATTTTCATAAATTATCAATAAAATCTAAGCTTAGTCTCTCTATTTTTAGTGAGTGGCATACTTTTTTAACTAAAATATCAATTTCAAACTCATAACAGACACATTGAGTCATATTGGGCATAATATGAAGCATATTGAAGTGTTGATGATTCCTACATGTCCCAAATAATATATAAATAATTTTCCTAATTTATCAAAAAATATGAATGTTTTTTATCAGTTCTGAGTATGTCACTTTTATTTTTTAATAAAAATAATTTCAATTTTAAATAAAAAGGAACCCTTGGAGTCATACCAATCACATCATGCATCATATTGATGTGTGGAAAGTTTTTACTCATAAAAAATGAGATATGGATCATTATCCTAAAGTGTCAAAACAATTTACATTATTCTAGTCAGTTATGACTTTGTCACTTGTCTTTTTTACTAAATAGACTTTTTAAACCAGAAAGGCTCACTTTGACAAATAGCTTTCACATCATGTGTTGGGATGACATGAGAATGATTCATACATGTCACAAATTACGTCTCAATAATTTTCATAAATTATCAAGACAATATGAGTGTTTTTTATTAGTTTTCATTGAGTGATAATATTTTTGAACTAAAATGTCAATCTTAAACTAATAACAGACACTTTTAATCATATCAGGAACACCATTAATCATATTTAGGTGTAGATGGTTCCTTCACATCAAAAAATGAATTTTAATCATTTTCATAATGTATTAAAAGAAAAAAAATGTGTTCTCATAGTTTTGAGTATGTAACTTTTATTTTTTTACTACAATTAATGTAAATATTAATTAAAATATTCACATGGAGTCATATCGGTAACATCATGTGTTGGATTTAAGTTCGACTGATTCTTACATATCAAAAATAAAATATGGATCATTTTCCTATTGTATCAAAATAATCCAAATGTGTTTTGTTAGTTTTGAGTATGTCACTTGTCTTTTTTAATAAAATTAATGTCAATTTTAAATAAAAAGAGACTATTTGAGTTATACTAGTAACACCATGCATCAAATTAAGGTGCGGTAGATTGTGACTTGTTAAAAATTACCTAGGTATATTTTTTCAAATGTATAAATAAAATTTGAATGTTTTCATTAGGTTTTGAGTATGCCACTTTTCTTTTTTATAAATATCTATTTCAAACAAGAAAGATGGACTTTGAGACATATCAGTCACATCATATGTCAGTTTGAGGTGAGGCTGATTCCAACACATAAAAAGTGATATATGAATAATTTTCATAAATTGTCAAGGTATTTTGACCATGTTATCTTGGTTTTCATTAAGTTAAACAATTTTTAACTAAAATTAAAACTTTAAACTTGTAAGAGTCACTTTGAATCATATCGAGCACATCATGCAGTGGATTGAGTTGAATATGATTACAAAATGATACAAATGACTTAAGGATTAGTTTACTAAAGTAACAAGACAATCATGATGCATTTTCTCTATTTTGGGTATGTCACTTCTCTTTATTACTAAAACTAATGTGAATTTAAAATAAAAAGACACCCTTAGACTCATACCAGGAAAATTGTTCATTACGTTGAGGTGAATATAATTCATAAACAATATAAAATACTTATGAATCATATTACTAATGTATTAAAATAGTCTGCATGTTTTTTCATAGTTCGGAGTTTGTCCATTTATTTTTTTACTAAAATTAATGTCAATTATAAATAAAAAGTCAAACTTGGAGTCATACCAGTGACATCGTGTGTCATATTGATGTTTGAATGATTCATACACATTAAAATTGACTAATGGATCATTTTTATAAAGTATTAATACAATCTAAATGTTTTATATCAGTTTTGAGTATGTCATTTGTCTTTTTTTAATAATATTAATTTTAGTTTTAAACAAAAAGACAAATAAGGATTCATACCTATCACACCATGAATTAGATTAAGGTGAGGTTTATTTTAATATGTCAAAAATGACTTATGTATCATTATCCAAAAATAAAAAACAATCCAAATATGTTTTACTGGTTTTGAGTATGTCACTTGTCTTTTTTACTAAAATGTCATTTTAAACTGGAAACACGCACTTTGAGTCATACCAGTCACATCATATGTCAGTTTGACATGAGACTGATCTCTATATGTCACAAATGGATTATAAATAATTTTCCAAAAATTTTATGACAATATATGAATATTTTCTCAACTTTTAGTGAGTAACAAACTTTTTAAAATAAAATATCAATTTTAAACTGATAAATAACACATTGAGTTATATTGGGAACACTATTCATTGGGTGGGGTGTGGTAGATTTCAACATGTCACAAATCACATATGGATCATTATAATAATATATAAAAATATTTAGATTACTTTTTCTCAGTTTTGAGTTTGTCACATGTATTTTTACTGAATTTAATTTCAAATTTAAATAAAAATAAACAATTAGAGTCATATTGGAACACCATGTATTATATTGAGGAGGGGATAATTACTACACATCAAAAATTACTTATTTATCATTTTCCTAAAGTATCAAAACAATTTTAATGTATTTTTTTAGTTTAAGTATTTCACTTGTGTTTTTTACTAAAATTAAATTCAATTTTAAATAAAAAATACACACTTGGTGTCCTACATGTCACACTGTATGTCTGATTAAGGTGTGGATAATTCTTAAAAATTGAAAATGACAGGTGGATCATAGTCCTAATGTATCAAAACAATATTTATTTGTTTTTTCAGTTTTAATTATGTGATGTGTGTTTCTAATTAAAATGTAAATTATAAACTAAAACATATAGTTTAGGTAACACTGAGAACACTATGTATTGAATTGAGGTGATACTGATTGAGTATGTGATGTCTATTATACATTCAACTATATATACCATGCTATAAAAACTAAAATTTTCCAATTTTATGGAAGATAATACCCCATGCTTCATGAAACTCCTCACCCAAAAAAAACATGTTCTCTCATTTATGGCTTTCTGCTAATTGTGGAAATAAAAATATGACATACCTAAAGATCTTGGAAAATAAATAAATAATTATTATAAAAATATGATAATAAAAACAACAAAAAATAGTATATAAAATGGTGACAAATTTACCTAAATATGTAGTGGGAATTAACCATTTCATGATGGCTCTATTCATTATTTACCCATTTCCTTATTTACATTATTGTAGTTACATCCTTTAAGTCCATTCAATCATTAGAAATAGCAGCTTTGAACATACGACCCAAACTCAAGAAAGAGAATCTAACTGTATAAGAAAAAAATTAGTACATTTGTAATACAATAAAGAAGTAAATTAAACATTAATATGTAACAATATAATTAGTAATATTTCAATTTTATACTAAAACCACACAATTTGAGTCAAATTTGGTACACTGTGTATTGGATTGAGGTATGGTTGATTTCTACATGTCACAATTGACTGAGGGATATTTCCCATAATCTATAAAAACAATCATAATGTGTTTTCTGGGTTTTGAGTATGTCACTTTTCCTTTTTAATAAAATTAATGTCAATTATAAACGCAAACTACCAAATTTGATTAATACTAGTCACACCGTGAATTGGATTGATGTGTAGAAAAATCATATTCTTGATAATTGAATTAAAGATCATTTTCTTAATGTCTATAAACAATATGAGATCATTTTCTCAGTTTTGGATATTTCTCGTGTGTTTTAAACTAAAATGGATCATTTATTTTGAAAACACATAATTTTGCTCATATCAACTGCATTGTGTCTCATATTGATGTGTCGTTAATTACTCTATGTGAAAAAAAATTATGAATAATTTTCCTAAATATTTAAAATAATTTGAGATCGTTTTATTATTTTGACTATTTTATGTATGATTTAAACTAAAATGAATCTTTTTATTTTAAATAACATACTTTGAATAATATCATCCACATCATGTGTCATATTGACATGTCGTAGAATCCTACTCATCAAAAATGACATATGGATTATTTCCCTAATGTTTTAAAATATTCCAACTAATTTTCTATTTTTTTTATCATGTGATGTGGGTTTTGAAATAATGTGTAAATTTAACTAAATGAGTATTTGATAAAAATAATAAGTAAATTATCTAAAAAACTAAATTAAATGATGAGAACATTTAATAAATTTGTTGTAGAAATTCACATCTTTGTAATTCATGTAAACATGCTAACATTGTGTATTATGTGCATTCATTTCTAAAAAAATTGATATCCTCCATTATACTTATCCTTGGTAATCATATAAAAAATAATATATAATAATTTTGAACTAATGACCCACACCCCTATTATATTTCTAATGTCAAATCAATTACTAGATCATAATCATAGCGGGAAATCTACAAAACTTTATGTTGAAAAAAATCTAACACCATGTATGCCACCCAATCATCGTAAAAAAAATTTACTTCTTCTGTTGAGTATGAAGGATGTCAGCAATATTCATATAACTAAGTAAATATTGACAAATAAATGATTAAGAAATATGTTTAATGAAAATATAAATTCCTTTTGAAATCACATGTTTTGGGATGCAGGTGTTTTTATGGTTTATGATCTCTCTCATAATATTATAATCATAATATTCACAACCATTTACACTATATTCCATCACACACTACAAAAACATTGACCAAAATAATTATGTTGTTTTGATATACATTTTTATAGTTAAATATTTCTATACATTACATGATCTTTTACCATTTGATGTAATCCACCTTATTTTTTTTGTGCAGTCACCGGATTCATGATATGATTTAATATAAATTTATAAACTACCACATAATAACAATATACTTGTTAAAAAAAGACTAAAATATATAATCTAATTTTTATCTATAAAATGTTTATGGAACTATATTAAAAATTCACAGTATACAACATGTCTCATCATTTTGATAGATAACCAAGCATTTGATCCAAAAAAAATATTTGGGCTATTATGATTGAGTGTGATCATCATCCAATTCTTCCTAAAAATATGGAATTAAAAAAAATATTTTATGTGATAAGGTTGTAGAGTTTTACCCCTACATTGTAGAAATCAAACATAGTCTGTTATCTATTATTTTTCCTATAAATAAATCATTTAACATAATAGTTTTATTATAAATTTACTCTGACGATGATTCTTATATAAAAACTATATAGGGATTATTGAATCCAAATCATTCATTGCATAGTTTTAATTTTATATTGTTGTAATATAAAATCATGTTGAAAATATGAACAGTAATTAACTTCAATGACCATATTAAATCATTTTTTGGATAGATATATTATGAAAATTTACCTTATGTGTGTATTCAAAACCAATAATACCATCCATTAAAACTTAATAATCTCATTTACACTCTAAAGAATTACTATGTATGTAATGATAGTTCATTCTATTTCGTTATTATATGGAATTTAGTAAATATATACATCTTTAAAAATGGTATCATCAAGATGTTGTAATGATAACAAATGTTACAATGGAACTATATGAGAGAAGGAACTCTGGGAAGGAACTTTTTTATTTCTTGGTCAATTCACTAGATCCTCTTGATCCATCCATCCATTTCCCCCCATCTCTTTATCATTATGTAATATCATACCTCACTTCATACATTTTTCATCAATTTTTATAGGTTTTTTATAAGTTTTTTCTATAAAACATACCTCATATATCTTTATAATATTATAAGTCAAGGGTATGAAAATTACAATATCATCAATTATCATTGTAATATTTGGATCGTCATGTGGAATAGGTCACTCAGTAGTCAGATCATGAGAAACCTCAATCCCCAAACTCATGTGATACTTTTGGAGTTATTTATTATGTGTCTTTTCTCCCGGGATATTACACATCGTACCCATTATAAAAATGTGGTGTGTGAGTGTTGATAGATAGAAATCATATATGACTTTTTTCAGTAGAATTTTAGTAATATAAAGTTATCAGATGTTTCTTTACTCACATTTATGAGAAAGAGTAATGAAAAACTCGACTCCCTATGGTAAGGTATGCAATTTATGGTAATTACTAGCCTCAAAGATAGAAGGGTAATTTGGTGGTACATGTGTGGATCTTTGTTCCATCACAGGTTTCCTTTGATCATTTCCCATATATTGGTTTGGAATACTACACTGGACAATAATATCTTCCAAAACATCAATTTGTTCCTGTAATAATTAGGTCATCTTATCTGTATCTTCTAGTGAATTTTTCTTCCCCAAATATGTTCATGTATATACTTCAAAACCTACTCCTCTAGTGCGACCATACTAATCTGGCCACTTTAAAGATATTGAAAGTAGTTTTTCTTCTGGTATAGTAATAGTAAATTCTTATGTCTAAATTACGTAAAAACCATATGAACATAAATAGATATTATTATATAATACTATTATATATCATAACAAAATACTATTATGTCATACTTACATATATTTCCATTAAAAATTTTGGGTTTTCGTAAACAATTTTACCCACCTTATTTGCACGGGACTCCTTCCATAACACGTGACATGGGATAAATGTGGATTTAGATTTCGATTCATCATTCTACATATAAAAAAAGTAACATATGTTATTTCATATCATATTATAATTTTATTTTTGATTTAAAATAAATACCAATATATTCTCTAGTGAATCACACCCTATCCTTTTATGTGATAGGGGTACATTGGTTTAGCTTCATGTTTTTTATTTTCAGCACACTTTTTTGTTTCATAAATTAAAAATATTTAATTAAATTGGATAAAATAAAAGGTTTCAAATAACATATTATCAACTACAGTACATTTTAAATGATTTCTCATCCTGAAAACTGGTGATTTAACTCCATGTTTATTACTTTCTAATATGTTCATAACAAACTAGTGGGTGGGTCTTTACTTTCCCACCAACATCCCTAAGATATTACTTGGTAAGAAGATTTTTGAATCCTTTATGGGATTTTATAGTGACCATAATGACATATTTTTTAAAAATTAAATTCTAAAATATATGAAATCTTCAGGGAATAATGAAAATTAAATAAATATTTCATTATATAATTTTTTAGTGAAATAGAGAGAATATATTGTAACATTAGCGTTATATATTCCCAAAGGGTTTCCATTACTACAGGTCAGACATGGTGCCATGAATCTATATCAATCGAAATATTCATCTTTATTGTGATCCCAACATAACTATTGAACATTGATTTTTAGGTTCAATAAGTTTACTATGATAATTCCAGCAAACGTGAAATTTTATACACTTACGTATTACCTAGATAATTTTATTCAAATATGTGATTGTAAAACATTCTTATTTTTTCATAAACATGTGTTGAAACACTAATAATTCTATATTTTTAGCCCCAAATTCCAGGTCTTCCCTATGATTGGTATATTCATCACGTGTGTAAGTCGTTTTCTATATGAGTATTCAAACATTTATTTCGATTATATTAATTCAATAGAGAAAAAAAAGTATTATGAGAAAAGGCATTGTATATTAAAAAACACTTTATCCTTCTCATTAAATTTTTTTTCATTCTTTTGAATGTTGAAAATATTTGGATCCTCTATCATGAATCCAAATTCCCTCTTTATGGTCCCATATAACATAAAATACATTGTTCACATTGGGACTTCTATGAACCTATTGTGATCTCCCAATGAAATGATCATCGTCGATTGAATTTTCATCTAACCGTATAGTCATTTTATAATTTACTAGGACAATCAACCAATTATTTTATATTGGATCTGAGAAATAAAACACTTTCACCAAATGTGATTTAATTATTAATAGATCGTAATTTTCTCATTCCACACTGAAATTCGCCTACACGAATCCCATTTCATCAACTATCATTGCACTCCTATTGTAAACCCATATGAATTGTAAAATTGGCACTTGAAATGTTTTATAATAAAATCCATATATCTTTTGATAATATGTAAATATAAAAAATTGGTATAAATCAGATTTCTATCCTTAGAACCAGATATGTGCATTGCTTCCACCATAGGTATGACACCAATTTTTCACATCATAATATAGTTATTTTTTTCTTTTATATAGAATTTATATCAATGGATTACAAAACCAGTTTAAGACATAAAATATTTATTTGGTCCCCTTGACATCCATCAAAGTCATTTGAAAATTGAATTTATATTTTTACATAACTATTTATAAATATTATCTTGGAACCATCTTCTAAACTATTGATTTTTTGTATTTAATTTCCATCCATCAACCCTTGATCGATTCAAATCTATAAGAATTAATTACGGGATTCGATTTTTTATCAACATCTTCACTATTATGTATCACTTAAAGGTGATCTTGATCATTATTTATGATGGTAATTGTAACAATAAATCTCCCAGAAATACCTTCTACAATAAGGCATCAACTGTGAAGAGACTTTCGAAGATGGATTTAATCAACATTTACTAGGTAATTGATACATAATTCAATAACATCTTAAAAAACATATCATTTTTCAATACAAATAGTAGGATGAATTTGATTTTTTTCATACCCTTTCAAAATATTCGTATACCATTTAATGGGTTACATACAACTTCAGTTGACAGGACCATATATTTGGACCTCTAAAACCTATTGAATCATCATGTGGAACATTATATCAATAAATAATTGTGGAAAGAACATCTCTAATTCACATAATATGACTACTACCTCATTATTCATGATTAAATACTTATTTGGGTCTGTAAATTTACTGAAAATGGATTTGAAAAAGAAATAGATTCTAGTTAATGTAGGTCTTACATTTTTAGAATGAATCCAACATAAAAAATGGGAATAAAATATTACATTGAAAAATGGCAGTCATGTGATTTTAATCATTGTAAATTCAAATCATCCACTGACATGATGTTCTTGATATTTGATGAGTAACACTCTGGAACTTTTATACCACTAAGGAAAATAAAATTTTTCAATTTTTTGTAGTTTGGATTGTGTGTAAGCTATTGGATGAAGAAAAGTACACCCTTTAACATTCAAAAATTGAAACTCTTCCCTTATCCCCATGTAAATCATATCCATCCTAGATATAATGCTATATTTTTTTTCAAGAAAATTTATTAGTGTGCTAGTAAGACGATTTAAGACATTTGTTTAGAAGCCTGACATTAAGATAATGTATGATGTACAAAAATTCACATATTTTAATTCAAATAAAATTGATCACTTTTTCCAAGATGATTTCATATGGTTTTTAAAAAATGGTATACCAAAAAAAGATTCAATATATTATACTTTATTAAATAGTTTTTCGCCTATTAGTGAAGATGGTTTTGTACATTGTTCTATATTCCCATTGAATGCTGTCATCCATGATCGATATTTATGCAGTTTACGTAAAAATATATAATGTCCTAAAAGAAAAATCATCAGGGACTATTTAAACTCATCTGAGTGTGAATTATTTACAAATGGGATACCAAAAGATTTCATTAATGTTATACCCTGATAAGTTCTTATAATCAAGAAATTAATTTTTCATCCAATGTAATATGACCCTCAATGTGAATTCATCACTTCTATGTGAATCATAAATTGTAACATATGTATCCCACATCAATTTCATATCTTTAATCAATTGATCCAAATAGTCATCAATATCTTTATAGGGTATCTTTGGTCTAGATATATAAAGAGACAACATAATGTATTTATGCTTCTTACATAACAATTATGGAATGTTTTAATTTACAAATTTGAAAGACCATGTACTCTGAGGACTAATTTAGACACCAAAATGATTTATTTTATCTTTAGATAACACAAGACCAATGTTTCTATGATAATTTTTTAAATTTAGGATACTCATAATAAATTTTTTTTCACTGAGTTAAATTTTCTGGATGACATAGGTTTCCATATTTAATTCCAATATCTACACGGCATGTTAATTGTCATTTAGTTTCTTAACATACATATAGTATTCTATACTTTGGAATGAAATGAATGTACTATACATCAATAGAATAAATTGATTAATTTTTCTAGTATTGATCTATGCCAGAAACAGTGTATTTTGTGAGTGATTTTTGGTCCTTATGAAACAATATGCAATCATTCTTGTACACAGGTTTTTTTGAGATCATTCCCATTGAATTAATCATTCTCTTAGAGTTATATTTTTGATAAGAAATTTCATTTTCTTCTGGTAGAATATCATTTAGGAGACTATGTAGTTTTGTAAGATAGTTTCGATCTATCTACTACCATCTTGAAAATTTTATGATATAAATATAGATTGAAATGTTGTATATTTAGTAAAACTAGTATATAATGGTCTCTTTTCATAGATATTTAACTTCTTAAACAACTTTTTACAATCATGAAGGGCATATTCAATTTCCATTATAATTTCTTCTAGGTGATCTCCATCATCATTTACACCGTGATTTATATCAATAGACCCATAAACCAAAATATCATCACAATCAATGTGCACATTAAGTTCTTCCCCATGTTTTATATGAAAATTATAGTTCTGGTCTATTTCATGATACATTAAATGTTCTTTTAACTATTCTAAACTAATTTTTCATGAATAATGACAACATAAACAAGGAAAATTGATTTGAGAAGGGTGGTATGAATACTTTATTTCAAACTTGATGAACTCTTTACCTCCATCATTATAATATTTTATCATACTATTATCATGAAACATTTTTTTATTCATATAAACCCTATTAAGTTTGTAAAATGTTAATTTTCTACAAAATATAGATAAATACAGATAATATATTCATTATCAAAGATGAATGTTATAGATAATTCTAATAAGAGGAAGCCAACATTTTATTTTTTTTTCAAAAAAATTTAGAATCCATTGAAGAAAATGGGTAACTGATTTTATGAAAAGAATTTATCTACTATGGAAGGTTTATTCTATGAATTCATCTAAAATGATCATTGATTCATGGTATGAGATATCTAATTATTGTTGTAGTTTGACCAACATAGATTCATGTCTATAAGAGATGGGTAGTGAGTCTGAAGAAACAAAATGCAATAATAACTGTTCAGAAGATAATGATTATAAGGATGATAGATGTATCCATAAATATAAATACTCCTAGGATGGGATATGGTAAATAAATGAACAACATTACTGGGTTAGTTTCCTAAAGAGGAAAAGTTTCTCAATCACATGATGGTTTGACAGATTATTTGATCATACAATACATGTTTTCAATTACCTTACTCATTTATACATGATTCAATATTTTCAATGGTTTGACATACATGATCACCATGGATCAAGTATACATGAACCATTATCCCTTGAATATAAAGAGTGTGGTAATTCATCCAACAAACTAAAGACCATATACAAAACATTTGAATCACATTAGAAAAAATGAATGAAAAAAAAGTGGATGACTTCCAAAAAAAAATAGGTTTATGGAAAGATAATAATGAAAATTAATTTAACGATCATATGACTGTGAACATTTTATGAAATTTATATTGAGACGAACCATATTAAAAAAAACTTTGCAAGAGACTAATAATTTTTAAACTACCACATCATAATTTATAATTCCAAATGTCATCACAAAATCACTTCCAAAATTCAATAGGATTACTTTAGAATTTTTAAAACCCCACTTGATATCTATTTTCTTAATTCCACATAAAAATAAAATTAATTTTTTGAAAACACTTAATGGGATACAAACACCATTTTTAATAAAAATGGTATGAATCAAGTGTAAAATTTTAAAATCATATTAAGAAACTAATCAATAAATTAAAATTTTAATACCATTTACATTGAAAGATGTACAAATTGAAATGTTTAAAACATTACAATTTCACCTTAAAATCACTTCACGAGTTTCAATATAGTTAATCAATTTTAGTTCATTTTAATGGGAACCCTATTTTTCATTTCCAATCCCACTTTTGCATTTACAAAAATATTTCCTTTTTAAAAACTAAAACTCAACATAAAAACCAGTACAAAAATTCTAAGCAGGGTACCACCAAGTCAAAATCAAAGAATAATTACTAAAAATTGCATAAACATTTTATAAATTTGTCATGAATAAAACATGTTTTAGAATATGGTATTAAAGTAACTATTTAAATCATAGCACTATGGTAAAGGATTTCTCAGGTAAGTTAGGTCAACTCTCGAGGATCCTAAATCTCTCAGGGATCATGACAACATCATGCTCACATTACCTTTGGGTTATGAACCTAGTCGGTATAATTCCACTACTACAAGTGTCTCCCACCCTCACCAATGTTTTGGTAATGTTATCATTATAAATATAATTTTTAGATAGAAATAAACATGCCTAACCAAATTTTCCCTAACTACCAACCTAAAAACTGAGGTCACCATGGGATTCTTTCAAAATTCAATTAAGAGACATTTAATTTATCATTAACTAGTTTCATCCAATATTACACAAGAATCCAAAAATAAAAGTTTTCACATGCTATAAAAGTTATTCCAAAATCAACAATAGGAATTTTTTTAAAAATATTTACTACATTGAAAACTATTTTCAAATACATCATGATGTGTTAGATAGAGTCTATTTGTGATATCTGTATTAGGTTCGATTTGAATTTATATTAGAATGTGTCTAATTAGAGGTTATCTATTACCTGGGTGAGATAATGATAGTAAATTTTGATTTTTTGAAAGGAAACAACCATTAAGTTACACCAATATTCAAGTTTGTACAATGTTCTGGTTGTTTATAAGATCATGGGACAATTGTTTTGTTTATGAATGGTGATTGAGTGATGATACAGAACGTAAATTATGGAATCCGATCATTTCTAGATAAAATTTAGCTAGTGGAGGATTGAATAATGTCTTTTCATGAGATTGGTTGTGGTGATATAGAAACGACAACATGTGTGTTGTTCAACTTATATATTTATTCCTGGTTTATTGTGTATTGTCTGTTAAATATATTTACATGTTTTAAAATTATTTGTTTTATGAAATTAATTTTTTGACTTCTTTTATGTAAATAGTTACACTCTTTCTGTTATATAAGTTCGTGCTTATAAATTCTATAAGTAAAAAATCATTTTAAGTTCCATAAATTAATGTATTTATCATATGTTTTAGTTATGTTACCACATTTTGTTTTGATATGGTAACCTAAATATTCACATGTCATAGACCTTTTTTCAATGAAGAAAATTATTATTTGGTATATATTTATGTTTTGATGTATTAAGTAATTTTAGTAGTAATTAATTCAGTTTTAAATCTTGTGTTTAAATGGTATAAGTAAAACTTGTTAAATATTCCCTTTTATAACTTATACTGTATTATAAAGAAATTAATTTCATTTCACTATAACTTAAATAATTATTAGGTCAATGAAAAATACATAAACACAATTTATTGATAGCATCAAAGATGAGATAATGGATGGGTTTATTATGTTGGAAGGAATGATTTTGTATGATAAATTTTTAAGTAAAATCAATATGTTTGATCATTGAAACTAATCTAAATACTTTTAAGTACTAAATGTTTCTATATTATTAAAGAATTATTTATGGGTTTGGTTTTATATATATATATTAAATAAATAGATTGTTTTCTTGAAACTAAAATTATTATATATATTCATTCATTAAAATGTTTTACTAAATTATAATTTTACATCACTAACAGGACATGTTGTTTAATTATTTTAAATCTAATATTTTTAAAACATCATCATTATAAAATATTATTTTTATATGTACATATTAACATTAAATTAAACATTTTACATAAAAAAATATTGTAGAAAAATTGTGTTTTAAATGTACAAAATTGATTTAAATTAGAATCTTTAATTTTTTACGTTGAAACATCTTAGTCGGTGATTGAGCCACAACGTATGACTTCTTTGTGTAATTATGACTAAGCATTGGTTATATGTTATGCTATATTTAATAAATTAATTAGATTAATAGTAGGATTAATTACATATTTCTAGTTACATGTTTAGTACCTTGTTTTGTTACAAAAACTACAAATTATGCTTCAGGTGGATTAACATAAGGGTATTTGAAAATTGATGATTATTCCTCATTTGGATTGATTTTTTTATGCTCAATTATTTTCTATATTTTAACCCACTCATTCAATCAAAAATAATTTTTTTATTATTAGGAAAACCACTTTAAATTATTAATGTGTACCCCCACCGAAATCACCACACCCAAAAGAACCAAGAAAAACAAATAATATTCCCAAGTGAGAATGTAATATCAATCAAAAAACCAGAGTAACAAATTATAGACATCCTACCAGACTAAAGCGTTTATATGAAGAGTAGTGAAATGTAAAAAAATTCAAAATGAATTACAATGTAGGTCAACAAAATCCCCTCAAGATCATGCTTAAAATTTTGGACATTAGCAATGTACATTTTTCAAAACTTATTTCACAATTATAGATAAAAGAAGATGAAGAAACCAATTGTGGGCCAACAATTATTATGACCATCTCCCACACACAATGCTAAAATGAAGTGACCTCCGCTCAAAAATAGCATAGATTCAATGAAATTACCTCCAACTAGTGAATTATTTTTTATACTATAATTTTTATATAACAAAATAAATATATATTTGATTCATAATCAGTTGAATAAAATCAATGAAACCAAAAATAGATAGTGTGGATATAGTGCAGCCCTAAATATAGTGATGCACTATACCTCCACTGAAAAATAGTGCAATGTTTGGCTCCTAGTTAGGGAAAAATACATGTTCCATTTTACTATTTTAATAAAAAAATGCCATTGGTTGGAGATTTTATAAGGATCCCAAACCAATTACAAGGGGCACATTAAACTCAAAGGGGGAGGTTTTGATCATTTACTCTTGTTAAATAAATAATATTTTAACACGAAAGAGTAAATACACAAAACTAGGAACCCAGGAAAGCACTGAGCTAGGAAAACACCATAAGAACACAAACCTTAGAACCCATACAAGTAAGCCACAATAGAGGAGGAGAAAAAAAGACATACCTTGGATTCAAGGTTTGATTCATCTGGGAGACAGTCATGGAGGAGAATCGATGGAAGTAGACTTCCTTGAAAGCATGAGAATAATGACTGAAATCAGTGTAGTTAAGGTTATGTTAAATATATTGGGGAGGATTTTATTAGGCCTTGATAAACATACCTTTTATGGGGGCTAAATTATTGAGTGCTGAAAAAAGATATCTTTATGAGATCTTTTTTAGTGCGGATAAAGGGCATTTTCGTTAGTGCTAAAACTTTAGTACTGATAAAGGATTTAAAATTTTAATGATCCATAATAATATTTTAAAATATATTTATAAATATTTATATATAATTTTATATGTATTTATATCATTATATTTATTTATATAATTATATATATATTAAATATATTCATAATTAAAAATATTTATTATAATTTTATAATTATTTAAATATGTAGTTGATTATTTATAATTGGATATATACTTTTTCTAAAAAAATTATATTTAACAATTTATAATTATAAATATATTTATTAAGAAATATATTTCTAAATATATTTATAATTATTTATTTTCAATTTTAAATATATTTATATCATCATATATATTTATATAATTATATATTTATTTAATATATATATATATAGTACATATAATCATTATTTAAATATATTTATTATAATTTAATAATTACTTAAATATATAAAAATTTATTAACAATTATATAAATACTTTTTAAAAAATTGTATTTATAAATTCATATCATTATAAATTTATATAATTATATTTATATATTTAATATATATATATATTTAATATATATATATATGTATAGAAAATATATTCTTCCAAGCCCAAAGGCTATTATTATTTTTATTTCCCCCTTTTCAATTATTTTGAGGGGTAACCTAACATGGCTCAGAATCCCAAAGGTACATAGGCCTTATACATGACCATTGAAGGCCAAGAGACACACAGATTAATATATAAATACATTTTTAAGATTATAAAGGAATATATAATCTAAAATTCAAGCATGTTAACAATGTTGGAAATTGAATAATTAAAACTTACAAGACTTTAAAATTATTGAAAAAATGGGTTTTTTTAGTTAAATATATATTTTTAAAAAATTACGATATGTGTTAAAATCAAGATGAATACATATTGTAAATATTAAAACATAGTAAAAAATATAAATAAATATTAGAAAATGATTAAATTCTAAAAACTTTATTAAAAATGAATAAATAATACTTAACTTTAATAATATTATAAATAAATAAAATTTACTGATTAAAAACAAAATATAACAAATATATCTTGTTACTAAATTAAATTATAAAATTAATAATAAATTTTTAATGAATTATAAAAAATATTAGTTTTATGTGTTTCTATATATGATTTCATTATTTACACAAATATTTGTTTGTGTGCGTTGTATATAAAAATGTATTAATTATATATTTGTATGTGGGAAACCAATATAAGGAACTTTTGATATATGGTAACTTGAAAAATCAAATGACATCCAATTAATTCCCATTACTTGAAAAAATTAATTTAATTTTTAATAAATATTAATGTATAATTATAAATCATTCTTCACTAAATATATGACTTATATAATGTATGCATAAATATTTTTTAATATATAAATTATATTATAGTAAATATTATATATATTTATATATAGAGAAATATATATGAATATATTTTTATATTAAATTTATTGATGAATAATTGTGTATAAAAACCATTAAAAATAAAGAATACATTAATATGTTTTTAACTATTACAAGTCATTAATTTTTTATATTTATATTTAATATTTAATATTTATTAATATTTATAATTAATATATACATATATCTATCAAACTTATTCATTTTTATTAATAATTGTTTCATTATTAAATTGTTAAATTGTTTTTTTAAATTATTTATTTTTATATTTTTAGTTATAACAATTTATTCATTATATATATCTATATATAATATATAAAATTTATTAATATTTATAATCTATATATATGCATGTTAAATTTATTCATATTTATCAATAATTTTTTAATTATTTTTCTTGATTTACTAGTTTTTAATTTTTTTTTGTTTAGTTATTTCATTTTATTTGATTTATAGATCTATATTTAGTATATACTATTTAAAAATATTTATAATATATATTTATGTATATTAAATTTATTTGTTTTGTCGATAAATATTTAATTAATATTTTTTTACATTTTTTCTTAATTTATACATTTTTTATTTTTTATTTTTTATTTATTTCATTTTATTTATTTTATATATCTATATTTAATATGTAGTATTTATTATTATTTACAATATATATATATATATTAAATTTATTAATAATTATTTAATTAAAAAATTCATATTTTTTAACTGCTCATTTTTTAATTTTTTTTTCTTTAATTGTATTAATTTTTCTTAATTTTAATGATTTTATTTTTATGGGTTTATATAAAAAAATTAATAAACTGGGTCGGGTCATATAGGAGCTGAATATGAAGGTGGGTGAAGGCCTGGGTTAAGAGTAGGGTGACCAAAGGCCGACGTGGGCTCATTGCAGTCCCATATAAGTGTTAGTGGTGTATATAGGTGCCCATCCCAATAGAAGGATTATGAAAAATTTATTTAGTGGAATGATATATAAATAAGGACCCTCCCATGAGTTTTTTCTATGTGGGACTCACCAGGAGATCCGGACCATTATCAAAACTAAAAATAAACCACTGATAAACGGTAAACATTATGAGTACTAATAAAAAATCATTGATAAATGGTACCTTTTATCAGTTCTAAAAAAATCAATGATAAAATGTATCTTTTATCAGTAATTTTCTAAGGATGATAAAGGACACCTTTATCAATGTTTTTTATTTCAGTGATAAAGCCCAATGTTTTATATAGCACATTTTGTGGTAGTGATTATAGAGAAATATTCACATGTATCATTCAATAAGTCACTTGTGCAACTGATCCTTAAAGAAACATAACCTTTCATTCTTAGGATTGTGCAATTTTTGTGATATGTAATGTTAATCATATGGAAGTGATTTAAAATAAATATATGTTCATCTCACTTTGTATAAAATCCATTGTAAAAGAAGTGTTTTCAACACCAGATCAAGGAATGTGGGTCCTGGGCACCTCAATTATTGTTATATTTTGGTTTAATTATTTCTGAGGATTAGTTTAGTCATTTTTTGTTATTTGTATTAGAGAAAGTTTGTATAACCCTAGGGAAAATTCAATGTATAGAATAACACCTGGATGTTTTAGTAATGTTTTGAGTATGTTTTTCTCCTAAAAATTACATCAATGTATAGATAATAGAAATGGAATGTAGTTGTATCACATATTGACCTAGGGGTTATCACTTTGAAAAAGGTTAGTGGATTATTATCTTGATCTTAAATTGGTGCATGATGAGTGGGCCTATGAACACACCTGGATGGACACTCCCGAGTGATATTATTTTTTTAAAAAAAATCTATTTATGGACTATTATAAAGGATTTGAACATATCAATACTATATGTCTAGAGAACCTAATAGGAGATAGACAATAAATAACCTTTATTTAATCCTAGAAATTAATGAGTAAATGAACATATTTCATTTATTATTTATTCCTTATAAGATAATATTTTTTCATTTTATATGGTTGTCTAATTATTTAATCATCTTTTTGACTTCATTATTAAAATAATAGAAAGTGAAAGGAGAAAAAAATGTGAAAATGGATACTATGGATAATGCATTGATAGTTCTATATAGAATCCAAAAGGTATTGAAGCAGGTGTTTAACATATTGTGTTCATGGTCACCCATATATATAAAGTTGTGATATAAAACATGAGACTTTCTATACTATCAAACACTATAAATAATAGAAGGATTAAGTCTCCTAGAAGTTCAGGTGATGGAGATAATGAATTAAAGAATAGTCAATTTCCTTAATGTCAAAAATCATTGAAGATGCACCTAGAGGAAATCTTAATGGAAAATTAAAATGTTTCAAGTGTTGATGGATTGGACTTTGAGCTCATGATTTTCAAAGAGAGATAAAGAGGTTAACCAATACAATGGATGGTATTACAGTCACAACTACTACCCCATCCACATGTTGATGATTCATGTATAAAGAGTTTGTGTATCATGAAATTCGATGCCCAAATTCATGGTCTAACAAGGATTATAGGTATAAAAAACATCCTAAACTAATGGAACATGGGAAATATTTTCCAATATCAACTGCTAAAATGGATCATCATAATCGTGGATCTTTTTTTCTTCACATTGTATATATGGATAACTTCATAGATTATCTTCTAGTGTGAGTAAAAAGTTTTCTAAGGTAATAAAATAACCTTCTCTATGATTTAATTATTTAAGAAATATTATTATTTTATTTTGTCTCTAGTCAATGTTAATTTGAACATGATTTATGAAATTACCCTTTATTTAGATGAATTTAATGTGATTTTGGTAATGGAATGGTTCTCTTTAATTAGTGGGAACATTATTTTAAATATAAACGTTACATTTCATATCATTGATTGGTATTCTATAAATTAATTGATGATTATAAAAACCCTTTATAAGAAAATTATATAATTCTACTAATTATACCAAATAATGATAGTCTCTTGGCTCAAATTGTAGGAGAAAAACTCAAGGTTACAAATGTATATATAATTATAAAATAGATATGTTTCCAAAGTATGTAAGGTAGAAATCTATCTTGAAATATTATCTTGAGTCAAATATAAATTTTTTATACCCTTAGATATTTTCATTAGTGAGTAGTAATTAAAATTATGATGATTCATTTTATTTGAGGGGATGAATTAAACACCCTGAGATTTTGGATAACTTTTTTCTCTAAATTGATACCATGTTTAATAGCTTGTTTCAAACACATCACAAAACTAAAATGATCTAAATCTTATTATTTAAATATTAATAATAAAATTTTAGAATAACATAATATATAGTATATAATTTTTTTAAATCAATTATAAATCCATACCAAATAGGATTAAGAACCCTTACTATTTTAAAATAGCATTTTTAATAGAAGTAGTTGTACTTTAAATATTATATTTTCATTTAAAAGAAAAAATTATAAATTTTAGAATTATAATTTGAAACTTTTAACTATATTTTCGAATTCATCAATTCAAAATTAGATAATTTTGAATTAATGAGATTTTTTAAAAGCAATTATTTATATGTTAACGGTGAAAAATACCAATTTTGATAATAACATCACATTTATGAAATAATAATAATATAATGAATTATAAGTTCTTGAAAATTCCATTTTTGTAAAAAAAATATAATTTAAAATATATTTTATAAAAAATAATTTGTTGAATTTATAAAATCAATTTTTAATATTTCGGAAACTTCATTAATATTTTACTCAAAATACTATTTTTATTCTCTTATTTTAAAGAAATATTTTTCATCACATATAGAAGTTATATAAAAAATATGAATATTATATTTTTGATCCAAATTTTAAAATTATTTGATAAGGTAAATTCCATTTTCGGGTATAAATGTATGGTTTTTAATATTAAAGTTAATGTGCATAAAATTTGTGAAAGGTTTATTTTCAAAGAATTTGTTTATTAATGTTGTGTAATTTTTATCTAGTAAATAAAATTGATTTATTTTTTATAATTACATTAATATGATGTTTATACATGAATAAAAATATATTATCTATCATTTAACATTTAATTAAATTTATATAAGACAAAGAACACATAATCATGAAAACAACATTTTTCTACAAAATAATTTTCCAAAATATTACTTTTTTCAATTTTAAAAGTATATTTCTTATGTTTTAAAAATTTAATTAAATTATAATAATATATAATTTCGGATTAAAAAATTAAAATGTGTTAATATGTTTTACATTTTATTCTGAACCAAATAGAAATTACAATGATAAATTCTAGTCACAAAAGTTAGAATCAAAATGATAAAATGTAAAAATATAGTGCTAAAAAACCTGAAAAATGTTTAAAACATGTGTTAAAATAATTTTTAGAGGATTAATCAACATTATATCACCCCAAAATTCATTAATTATGAATTTTTAATTCATCTACCCTTGTATTATGACATTCTTTCACATAAAAAGTAATGTATATTTAAAAAATACCAATTTTCTAAACATATAAAAGGAGATTACTTCAACAGCCTTAATTAAACCATTAAAAAGCATTATCCTAGAAAAACATCATTCTTATTATCCTCTAAAATCTCTCCCCAAGTCTTTTAGGCCATGTTATTACCAAAATACCATGCTAATGAACCTTAATGAGCTACCTAAGGGAGAACATCCAAAAGGATAAGTAATTTTCTCAATCTAGTTCTCTTATTTCCATTCCTCTCATACATACATCAATAAAATATAATCCCTTAAAGTATGATAACATCAATATTTATAATATGATGAAATTTTATTATCCTAATGTAATATCAATTTTCAACAATCCTCAAAAGTCATTTGAAAAATGAAGATGTGTCACATGTATGTGCGGACTACCACCACAATGAGGGACGTGTTCAATTTTTTAATATCCTCAAAACATGGATATCTTTAAAAATGAATTTAATATATATTAATGATATTTAAAACATGTTTAATATTATTTAAAAATAATATTATATATTCTATAATTTATATAATCAATAAAGAATCATAGTAAACTTAATCACCTTTAATGGACTTATTGAGCCACCTTTCGGTATATGATTCCATTTCAAGAAAACCTATATTAATGTATAAATTTTATGATAATGTAATAAAAATAAATAAACCTTTAAAAATTATTATATTATTATGATATTTCAAAAAACATTTTACAGATTAATTATCAGTAAAAAACTTTCATTCTTATTTAGAAATAAAATTATGTCTTACTCATGTGATCTTATGATTTTAAAAAACCCTAATAAAATAGAAATTTTACAAACTATTATTAGAATGTGGGTTTCCAATAATGGTTTTCAAAATACTAAAATGGTTTTCTATCTTTTGAAATCAATTTTTTAATTTCCACATCTAAATTATCTTTATAAATACATTATATATTTTAAAATATATATATTTGAACATACTTTTTAAAAGTAAAATATTTCAAAATGTTCCACTTTACCTTTTGGAAACCATAATGTATTTTCAAGGATTTATTATAAATGATTATTTTAAAAGAAAGTAAATTTTCTAAAGGTGTTTTCTTGTCACCTTTTTAAAATATGATTTTTCAAGACTCCATCAATGAAAGATATTTTTTAATATAAATTAAATAAAATAAGTTAGGTTCACCTTTTTGAAAATGAATTTCGAATATGATATATAACTTATTATTTTAATACATTGTTTACTACATTTTCTAAAAAATATTTCATGATCTAACTATAAAATTCCTCTTTATCTATAAAGGATTTATTTAATTCGATGTTATTTTTCATGACTGACCACCTAAATTTTATTATAAAATACTTTTTATGGGGAATTAATTTTAGGTATCATCCATTTAAATTCCTTAGAATAATTTTTGTGATAGCATTGGAAAATTTTAAAAACCCCATCTTTCCTTCCATGGGTTCTTTATGATGTAATGAATGATTTTTTCCAATGATAAACATTTTTTTTGGGTAATTGATTTATAAGGTCCTATATATCCCTCCAATTCATTTTATAATGTTTTATATATCATTTGATAAATATACTGAGAATGAACATGATTCAAATTAGTTACATACACAAGATTTAGTGTGAACATGATTTATTGTTAACACGATGCATATTAGCTAAATTAACAATATTTACTGTGAATATGATGTGTATTATCAATGTTCACAAGAATAAGCATGAACATAATGTGAATTATCAATGAAAAAAATATCAAGTGTGAAATAGATTTTGTTAGCTATGTAAACATTATTATGATTTCCTTTTCTTATTCACAGGTCATAATTCTATATTAGATTCTCATGTTATGCTCAATGGATCGTGTTTATTATATCACATTTCCTAACTCTCTTTCCATGGTATATGTTTCTTAATTATAGACAACTTTCTATTCTATCATGAAATATTTACCACTATTATTGTTTTATGTTCTTTTAATTATATATTTCTCACATGCTCATTTTTTCTCATATTCTTGTGATATAACACGTGATGACATGTTGATAATAATTCTCTTAGTATGTTTTTGAGATTACACCATTTTTAGGTTTCCCTGGTTCGTCATAAAATATGTCTATTATGAAACTAATATAAAAATATACAAAACATTATATTCTTGTGATTATGTGATTTTTGTGGGATATAATGTTTAACTTCTATAAATAATGTAAAATTAATATACATTCATCTCACATTTCATAAAATATAGTGTTTAAAGAATATTTTTTTATTCATATCTAGGATTTTTTATCTTGGTAACATCATTAATAACCCAAACATTGTTAAACACCTTTCCAAAACACTAATTTCATTTTAAGGAAACCTTTTTATGTCATTAACAATCATTTTTCATTAAAACCCATTCTAAAAATACAAATAACTTGAAATAACCCTTTGTTTCAAGTCAACAATAAATAAAAATCATAAAAAATACGTTTGACTATCACATATATTAATAATTGAGAAAATAAAACATTTATAAATCCCATGAATCAAATGTCAAGCCAAATTAAGGAAACAAACCAAAACACTTACCTCAGATCAAAGGAAATCAAGATGGAAGTCATCGCCTTTGATGGAGAATGAGCCCAAAATAAAGGATAATTCATCTATAATAATTAAAAATCATATCCCCAAATTAAACCTAAAAAACCCTAAAACACAACCACTATGGATTTTAGGGTTTTAGTGAAAAGAGAAACCCAATATGTGATGGGGGAGTGGAATAGGAGAAATAAAATTAAGTGGGATATTATATTTACCATGAAAAATTACATGGAATCAGTGGATAAGAATGTCAACTCAAAGGAATAGAGGGAGGAGCTGCATTAGAACACCACATGTTTGTCCAGCCAAATGAGGGAGAAATAGATTGGAACAATTTA
This sequence comes from Viscum album, assembly GCA_963277665.1. Classification (NCBI taxonomy): domain Eukaryota; kingdom Viridiplantae; phylum Streptophyta; class Magnoliopsida; order Santalales; family Viscaceae; genus Viscum; species Viscum album. The sequence goes on along the minus strand of OY728143.1, from coordinate 1,700,595,819 downwards.
GGGTATATAGGGGAGGAAAATGAAAAATAAAAAAAACAAATTTAAACCTTGAGAGACACATTCAAAATATAATACATCTTTTGGGGGATGAATGGTATCTCCCAAACCTGATAATTTAACAGGGTAAAATCCATGTTCATGTGTTAAAAATCACCAATAAGAACACATAGGTCACCGTGAATACCCATTCATGTGGTGAACAACCATTCATGATGGGAATGGTCTCCCCCTGAGAATTTCAAGGGGTGAACTCTGTATTTATGCGGTGTATTAATAGAGGATAATATCAGTAGCTTAATTATACCTCTAATACTACCCTTAAACATCATGAACCCCATGGACTCCAAAATAACTCAATAATAAATTTAAATACAAAACAAATAACAAATGGGTGTGTTGAGTCTCCCCAAGAGTCCACTTTCATCCCCAAAAAGGTCATGATATAATTAAACAAGACATGAATATACCAAAATGAAACTACACATCCCACAGTGAGTGAGAGGGAAAACAACCAAAGGGGATACTAATGATGGAATATATCATCACAACCAACTCCTTTATATCTATATGGTCTCATCCAAAAAAACTGATCATCTCTAAGAACAATACAACTATGAATACGAAACACTAGCCCAAAGGGAAATGGAACTAAAAATAGGTCTCCACACCATTAAAAATTAATCTACAGTATTCAAATGAATTATTGGACACACCATTAAATAACAACATCATACACTAGAATATATCACTAAGAATAAGCCAAGAATTACTAAATTCCACAAAACATTGAGTTACAAAATTATAAAAATAAAATGATAAAACCCAAGGGGTACTAGATATATAAAAAATGAAACTACCACCAAACTCAAAAATTCTTCACACCCACATGATCTAAAAAATGAAACTCACTTGAATGAATCCTCAAAAAACAACATGTGATATAGCTGATTAATAATAGTTAAATGGGTAAACCATAACCTCACACTCAAAGCATTATCTCATGGTGAACCAAAAAAACGAGAAAAAAAACACTATCAACTACACAATAACTCAAAGTATAACCTCATCCTAGTTACCCAAGTACCGACCCAAGGTACCCTATGATAAAACCATCAAATATTTATCCTCAAGGAATAAACATCCCAAACATAAATCTTGAACAATATTGCATAGATTAATTCATAAGTTATCATAATCCAAAAAGAGAAAACCCCAAAATCCTCAATACAAAAAAAATAATTCTCCAACAACAATAAACCACTCAAGGAAAACACATAACCACCACGAAAAATTTACAACTACTACCACTAAAAATACCATCCAATAAAAACTAAATATTAAAAACCAACACCATTCTCAAAAAACCACATCATAATTGAATCATAGGTCACCGCAATGTGAAAAATTTCACAAACATAAGAAGTTATAGAGCCAGCAAAGAGTCTTGGATACACTACCCTACTTAGAGTATGGGTAAATTCAAGGATATGAAATGGTAAATTATAAATAATTGGAGACAAAACATAATGACCACTCCTAAGAAAAAACACCCCATATTTTAGGGAGACCTTTTTTGGAGGCAAACAAAAATTACAAAAAACATGGACCCCAATCATTCCTTGTTCCATAAATTAAATCACATGATAATACAAAAAAAAAATATCCAAAAACAAAATTCATGTATCTAAAACATATATAAACGAATTTACATGAAAACTTTCATACCCATTATTAAGATTACAAAATACAATTTTTAAAACACGATTCAAGGAAACATGTATCTAACTTTATACAAACCACATACCCTATGAATAATTTATATTGTCCCTTTATAAAAAATATTCGAGAATATATTACAAATAAACTCACAAAAAATTTATTTACATCAAAATTAATCATAAAATTATTTTATAAAATTATATTTTTCTAATGAAAACATCATTCAGGTACTCAATATACTTATTTTTCATTCCAAAATGATTTCAATATTTTCTTTTGAAATTGACAAAATTTGAATACTCTCTTATTCACCAAATTTATATATTACATTTTCAAAATAAAACATTCAAAAATTATAATTTTTAAACTAAAACACCTTTTCACCCCCCAAATAAATCATATAACCTTGATCTATAAACAAATACAATTATAATCATTAAATATAACTCAAATCAGTAATCACAATTTAATTACAAAACCAATATTAAAAATAAATTATGAAAAAAAACCAAAAACCCTTCCATAATAATTATAAATTTTGTTTTGAAAAAACACCTCATAAAATTCTTCTTTTGATCTACTCTATCTTTTAATATCCACAACCTCTTAAAAAATCATAAATTTCATATCATTCCTAATTTCCTTTCAATTTTTTTAAATTGCATTATAAAATCAACCACATTAAAAATACAACATAAGAGGACACTTCTGTTTTTATTTAAATAATAAAACCAGGTTTTGAAATTCAAAAACATTTCATAAAACCACCTTTCACACCTGTAAAACCATTACATATCCAAAAAAGCATAACATAACATTTATCATCAAAGAAAATCTAATCTGTCATAATAAAAACCTTATGAAAACCCTATTTTATCAACTACATAACATGTTTAAACCACTTCATGGGAAATATAGTATCAAAATATGTCCAAAAAATATATCCAAGAAGGATAAAGAGATGTACATGGATTTTACATAGGCGTGGTGCACCATGTACTAAGTGCACTGTAGCTTCAAATTAGTATTTAGGACCTTATGTAAGTGCTTCACATGGTTTACCAGACTGTAAATGAAAACCATAAAACATAGGTTCCTTTCCACCATCATCCCAAAACATAATTATACCCCTAAATTCATGGTTTCAATCAATGGGGATAAAAAAATAATCCTAAAAAATAAATATATAAATAAAAATAAATACTCAACCCCAACAACCCTTAATGACACAAGTCTCATCAAGATAGGTGGTTGTAAATACCTAACCCCAGTCTCCTCGAGCTAGTGCTTTATTACATTACATTAGAATGATTACAATAAATTCGTATCTCGAAGGAATGAATAGTTTAGTAGATTTAGAAATATTGATACATACACAAGTTCAACATTACAACTTGAAACAAAAACAACATAAATGTTCCACTGTAAACATCCACCACTCTAAGATTATCCCTGTAAGTCAATCATAATATACCTCTTCAAGTCCTGGGAAAAATAAAACATTAGAATGGGTGAGCTCAGATGCTCAGTAAGGGTAAAAATTACAGCAGAAGATAACATAAACATTAGACATGGTGTATAATTGAAAACACAGGCCTTTAAAAATAAACTTGAACTTAATATGGTAGTAAATGAGCTAAGTAAATATTACCATAGTAAAACATAATCGTGGGTAATGTACTTGTCAAATAACCACCTGAACTATAAATTTCTAGATTCATATTGAGGAAAATTCATATTCCATAAATTATGAAACATACTATCAAGGCCTCGACCAAGACATCTACAAATTATTAAGACCTCATCCAAAACCATATCTCAAAATGGGTAAGGCCTCAGCCAAGTCCAAATATATTTGTCTCAAGAGATCTAAAAATGCATAGAGGATCTATAGAGGGCCCCACCCATCACATATTAAGTCCAATTCATTTCTCATATGAATGGGGATACACATAAACAACATATATAGTCATATTGAAACTAACATATGAAACATAATTAAGTTTCCATGAACATTATTCATAAACACTAACCATTTAGAGTAAATTGGTGAATGGTTTTAAGGTATCAAATCCATAGTAAACCTAATAATAAATAATTGAACTAGATATGGTAGATTATATCATAAAATATTAATCCAAATAATATATAAGAATCAATAAGAGTGTTGAAATAAATGAAGATACTCTTATAAAATCATCGAGTAAATCTTTAGATAAATATTCTTTTATTTTGAAAAGAAGTGTTAATTTGAAAAAGAATTTGTATAAAACCAGAAGTGAAGTAAGATATTATTCTAATAATATAATGAGTTATATTATAAAGATAATGGTAGGTAAAAATATATTATATAGTTCCCTTGAAAATAGGTAAGAATTTGAGAAATTCCCTTGAATGGGGCTTGTATTACGGGAAGAATTTTTTAAAGACCATTTTAAAACATATAAATCACCAAAAATGAAGGTATTATTATAGTTGGTTCACATATATATAAAATTAACACAATAATTATTATGATTAAATGTGAATTAATAAAAATTAAATTGAGGTAATTAGATTATAAATGTAACCTGAATGAAAATGGAGGTTCGGGTGGAAAACCCTTACATTAAGTATGAATGTGTTCCACTATTGAACTTAAGGTCCAGAAATATGAAATCAGACTTACTAAAAAATTAATTAAGAACCTATTTGTAATTCCCTGACCTCAGTTACCCAGAGGCAGTGCATTATTGCATATCATTGGCAAGATCACTAGGAAATCATGTCTTGAAAGACCGATTAGTTTAGTATTATTGGAAATATGATTCATACATAAGTTCAAATTTAAAACTTGAAAAGAAATACAACACTAATTTATTCCATTAGAAACATCCAATCCTCCTAGATTATTCCTGAAGTCACTCATAATTGACTTCTTTATATCCAGGGAAAATGAAACATAAGAAAAGGGTGAACTCAAATGCTCTGTAAGGGTAACTAATACAGCAGAAGATAACATAAATATTAAGAATGGTGAATAATTGAAAACACATGCCTTTACAAATAATTAACATGAACAATTTTATGGCAGGAATATGAGATGAATAAATAATTCCATAATAAAACATAGTCATGGGTGTTATACTAGTCTAATAACCACATGAACCATCAATATTATTTTCATAAAGAGGGAATGTGTAATGCCGGACATTCTGAAACATTTTGTAAAGGCCTCAGCCAAGATTTCTAAAAATGATTAAGGCTTTAGTGAAAACCATATATCAAATTGAGAAAGTCCTCTAAAAATTCCACATCTTGTTGTCTCATTAGATCTACCGATGCATCGAGGAGCTATAGTGGGCTCCACCCATCACTTACTAAATCCAATACATTCTTCATATGAAAAGGTTGAAATATAACATAAACATTCATATTAAAAATAGCATACGAAATGTCAATACTTTAACCATAAACCATGAATGGTATAAAAATAAAACATCCATAGTCAAAAATATCACAAAACCTTCAATACAATATGTATGATTTGTATCATAATGAATCAACTTCAAACATGTATAAAATCCATCGAATGTTTTTGACATAGATGAAATCAAAACTATTTGAGAGACAAATATCTCTTTTTTAGAATTAATTTAATGTTACATAATTATAAAAGAAAACATTTATTTTGAAAATATTCTTATAAGATTTTATGTGAAGTTTTGAGGATATTATAATGGTGGAGAATAATCGTACTCGCCGTATATGTTAAAAAAACATTCTTACCTTAATTTTGTCGAAAAGGTCGTAAGGTACCTTATTTGGAAAACGACTGAAAGATTCATTTATAAAAATATTATAAAAATTCATACAAGGATATTAATTAATTTTTCCCATAGTATAGTAAATAGTAAAAATGTTTTGAAATACATTTTTAAGAAAACACATATGTGGATGATAAAGAGGTCCCAGTAGATACTTACGTAAAAACTATCTCGGATAATAACAAGATTGTGAAATTAACCATTAACTTGTGCTTTTCCTTGGTAGAGGTTATGTTTACCTCTTGTATAATAGTTAAATCATTGTTATTAAATTATAAAAGTACCATATACAAAAATATGAAATCATATATGATCTTATAATATTGCTCTGTTAATAATATTTTAGTATTATCATTGTTTCGGGTGTTAACTGCTTCATTTTCCTTTATATGTTTTGTTACATAAGATTTGTTTGTTATGGATAGAATTTATTTTATTCATATGCAAAATTATATTGAGTTTTTAAAAATTATTATTAATCATAAAATTAGAATTATTCTTGAATTATTATGATGGGGAAATGAATCTCATCGTGTTCGTGGAGACGGTAATCCGTACGTACGCCCGAGTGAAAATATCACACTTTTGATTTAAATTCATATATAAATAGATGGTATATCATATATAAATAATCATTAACATGTTACATTTATTATTTACATCAATTATACATCATTATTATACCCATCCAAATAATAATTTGATGAATAACAACTACACCACAACGTGGAGACTGTAAGACGTACATACGCACATATGGTGATATGTCATTCATAGGATGGATAAAATAATGAATATGGTTGTACCATATTTATAATAATATCACAGTATATAGAATATACCAGAGTTATTATTTTATAATGGAAACAACAAGGAAAGAAGAAGTGGAAGAAGAAAAGAATTTGGAATAGGTGATGAAATATTTACCTCTTCTTCAGTTTCTTCCTTTTTATTTGATCAAAAGGGCTCCTTAGGTTGGCTTTATAACTAAAGTAATGCCTTTAGGATGATTCAAGGACAATTTAGAGGATATTTGGGTAAGTTTTGGCCAATAAAATTGGCTTTGAAGGTGTGAGTTTGAGAGAAGGGGAAGTTCCCTTTTATAAGAGGGGTGAGGGTCACCTTAGAAAAAGATTGAAATATTATTTTATAATAAAATAATTTTCGGTTTATAATGGCTCAAAAAGGATTAATTTCGAGTCTAAAGCGTGGATGGGTCTAAAACCACTCAGATAATAGGTTTTATATAGGTTCGGGTCACTATATTAACCTTATCTTTTAGATTTAACTCTTAGTTAATTAGATTGACATTTACCATGTCTCTTTGTATTTTTATATTATATGGTTAATAAACTTACCATAAACATCCAAGAGAACCTAAAGTGGTTAATCAATGACAAATATAATATTATTTATGAACTTTTGACAAAAATTGAATTTTTAGGAATAGAATATCAATTGATAATATAATATTTGTTTTAAAAACTATTTTATGTCAATTTTGACACTATTTTCTATTTTGTTTTTGTTAAATTCATAAAAGCCTTATTACTTCGAACAAAATTCATTTAATCAACCCTAAAATGTCATATTAACCTATAAAATTAGTGGAATTCGTAAAATGTCACAAATTACATTTATTTTGATATTTATAATATCAATTATTTTAATATTTCACTAATAAGGTAATTACTGCATCATCATTGTGTCATAAATAAAATAAATTATTTAATGTCTTAAAATTATAAATAAAATACCATTATGTAGGAAATATTTTTATATTTCTAATTAATATTTATAATTTAATTTATATTATGTATAACCCTATATTCAAAATGGTTTAGTTATTAATCTTTGAATTTAACACTTTTAACTCTTCTTTGAATTAAATAATAATAAATGTCCTAATATAATCCAAGTGGACCTAAAGGATCATATTTTATTACTAAGATTGTTTTTGGTCTAATTAAACTTATCCAATAGGATTAGGACATGTGTTAGAGTAATAATAATATCATTTTTACCATTAATTACCCAATTTACTTTTAACCGTGGTAAATAAAAGTAAAAAATTACTATTCACCCAAAATTAATTTTATCTTATTGAACCAAATTTTACTTACTGATAACAACCGTGTCTCATGGATTTTTGAAATTCAATTCACAAAAGCGGTAATATTATATTTTATGAAAATTTGCAAATGAACCTAGGAGGTGGGTAAAAGACGGTAAGAAGTTTGATAATATTTTTATATATCTAAAATTATTATAAACTGACTATAATGAATTAAATTGAACTTATATAGGTATTATGTATCTATTTTGACCTAAAATAAATTTAAATAAAATAAATAATTATTTAAATAAAAAGTTCATTTTAAACATTAACTCAGTGTTTTTCACTATTCATCAAAAATAGAAAGTTTTTAGAAAAATACGAAAAATTCAATCTAAGCTAATTTCAATATTCCGAATCCAAAAATGAATTCCATTTTGAATGATGAAATTTATAAAATTTCAAAAATTGAGTATTACTATTCATAACGGCTAGTTTGATTGGTTGTGGTGTGTTTGTACGCGAAGTTGTGTACAACACAAGCTACTGTATTATTCAAAGGGAAACGTACCGTGCAAGCTTGGGGTGTTACATTCTCCACTCCTTCAAATAATTTAGTCCTCAAAATTTCTAGAATATTACTGCATAAAAATATTTGGGTGCTTCTTCATCATAAGTTTCTTGGTTTCCCACGTTGCCTCTTCCATCTTAGGGTTTCTCCATAGAACTTTTACCAGACGAGTCATCTGGTTTCTCAACACTTGTTCTCTTGTATCAAGAATCTTGATAGGATCATCACAATAAGACATATCTGGTTTTAGTTCTGATTCCTCATATGTGAGTACATGGGTTGAGTTAGGCATGTATTTTCTCATCAGGGATATGTGGAACACATAATGAACTTTGGAGAGACTTGGAGGCATTTCCAAATGGTAAGCTACAACCCCAGTTTTTTATAGAATTTCGAAAGTTCCAATGTACTTGGAACTCAATTTACCCTTCTTACCAAATCGTATAATTCTCTTCCATGGAGATACCTTCAAGTAAACATGATCTCTTACCTGAAATTACAAATCCTTCCTTTGGTTATTAGCATAAATCTTCTGCCTACTTTGATCTGCTTTGATGTGGGTTTGGATTACCGTCACCTTCTCCATCATTTCCTCAATAAGTTATGTGCCTATGAGTTCTCTTTCACCAACATCATCACAACAGGTTGGTGTGAGACATTTTTTTCTATATAATGCTTCATATGGTGCCATATCAATACTATAATGGAAGTTATTATTATAGGAAAATTCATCCATAGGTAAATATTGATCCCATATACCTTGAAATTCAAGTGAGAATGATCTCAACATGTCTTCTAAGGTTTGAATAGTTTGTTCTGATTGTCCATTAGCTTGAGGGTGGTAGGCAGTGCTCAAACAAAGTTCAGTATCTAGGGATTTTTGAAGACATTTCCAGAATCTAGATGTAAAATAGGGATCACGATCAGATATAATCGATAGGGCTACTCCATGAAGTTGGTCGAATAAATCATCAATTTGAGGTAGGGGTTACTTTTTCATTATTGTTATAGCATTGATCTCCCTGTATTCAATTCAAAACCTCATAGATCCATATTTCTTCCAAACAAAAAGAACATGGGCTCCCCATGGAAAACCAATAGGGAGAATAAATCCCATATTACTCAATTACCCTAGTTATTTCTTTAGTTCCACTAATTCTACAATGGCCATTCTATAAGGGGACTTCGATATGGGCCTGAACCAGGAATTAAATCAATATAAAACTCAATTTCTCTTTCTAGAGGATTTCTAGGTAAATATTCTGGAAACATGTCAACATATTCTTGCATAATAGGTATATCCTCTATTTGAACATTCTTTTACTCACCCACAGTTATTACATTCTATTCCCCCCCAATAATTGAATTTAGTTGAGCAACTAGGGGTGGATATAGATAATAATTAGATGGTGACGTTTCTTCTCTAAAGATAAGGTATTGCTTATCATCATCAAAAATTGTAACCTCCTTCTTATTATAATAACTTTTCTCAGCATGGTCCGAAATTCAATCCATATTAAGGATTGTATCAAATTCAATCATGGGTATGATGATGAGAACAGCAGATAAATAATTTTTATATACCTTAATAGGGACTAATTCACAAAACTTTTTTATAATGATACTTCCCTTAGGAGTTTTGACTGACAACTCCCTTGTTAAATTAAATTGGAAATATCTAATTTTGTTAGCAAACTGGGAATATATAAAACAATGCGATGATCCAAAATCAAATAAAACACTGTCTAAACTTGATAAAACCATTAAATTACATTCCACTACATCTTTCGGAGCTTTAACCTTAACTGTTGTGATCACATATGCATGTACCTGATCCCTTGGCCTTTTTGAGGAAAGTTTTCCTGATGCTTATGACATTTATTTGCATAATGTCCCATCTCCTTGAAATTGTAGAATTAAACATTGATAGCATATTTCTTCCCATTAAAATCACCAGTAATATGGAATTTTTATCCACATGTGTATCATACTCCTTTTCCTTTTAGGCAGTAACCAGGGTGATTCCTTCCATAATTATCATAGGGTGGAAATTCAACTCTTCCTTTTTTCCTTATTTTCTTATTTCAATTTACAGAGTGTTCAGATGATCTCTTCTTCTCATTCTTTTCTTTAAAGTCATAATACTTAGAGAATTCCTTTTCTATCTTGATAGAACATGAGACAATATCTTCATACGATGAGAAGGATTGCGATACTAATGCTCTACGGAGAAATAGTTTTAACCCATCAATGAAATGGTCAATATTACTTCTCGGATTACGTATATAATCTATAGTATGCCTCGCTAACCTTGTAAAGTCAGCTTCATACATTGTGACATTCTCATCCTCCTTTTGTCTGAGGCTCAGAAATTGCCTTTCCATTTCTGCTCGATGGTCATGAGGAAATAATTTTTCTAAGAAAAGCTCATTAAACTCCCTCCATTCCATATTTGAAACATCATCATCTTCCTTTTTATTTTGAATCAATGACCACCATTGATCTGCATCTCTCGTGAGGTGATAAACTGCCATGAAAACTTTTTCCCTTTCTCTACTCCTTAGAGTGTGAAATATTTTCTCTAAGGAACATATCCATTGATATGTTACAAATGCATTTGTAGTCCTATTTAATTTTGGTGTTTTTTTTCCTCATGAAGTAATCTAACATTGATCATCCACATTGTGGATCAGGGTGCTCCATATGGGTAAGGTTATTATTAATAACCTGAGTGAGTTGTCCCAGTATTGTGATAAACTGATCATCACCACTTGCTTCACCGGCTCCACTAAATTTATCTTGAGTAGGAGGGAAATCCCTACATGGATTACATGTGTTGATACAGTTTCCATTCCTTCCACTAGGTGTCATTTCTAAACAATGGCATAAACTAGATTAGTTTATGAATCAAAATACATAATTCTAAAATTTTAAAACACCTAACATAAACTGAACAGTTTATGGATATAATCCATAATCATAAAAATGTTTTCTTTGTGGAAGTATATACTCATAAACCCTTCATAATTTTCTGTATAGAAAATTAGAATTATCCTAAGAATATCCCCCGGTAGTGTCGTAACCAAGAGTGCAGCAAGGGCCGTTGTCTTGTAACAGTTCCCATTCGAGTCTAGCTCAAAGCGGTGTTTTTGGTTTTTACCCCAAGGTAAATTTGTGTTAGATTCGACTCTACCTGATTTTATCTAGATAGGGATGTATTTCAAGGATAAATCAAAAAATCTCTCTAATACCAAAATTCTAGAAAGTTCTTCTGTTCTAATCCTCAAAGTCTATCTTAGGATAATGTGCTCTAATCAGAGTTTATCTAAATCTAGTTTCCAAGTTTTGTACTAAACTTCCTCTGATACCAACTGTAACGCCCCAACCCCAGTTACCTAGTTTGAGTGCATTATTATATAGCATTAGCATGATCACAAGGAAATCATGTCCCGAAAGACCGATCGGTTTAGTATTATTGGAAAGAGGATTTATACATAGGTTCTACTTTACATCTTGAAAAGAAAAACAACACGAATTTATTCCATTAAAAACATCCAAGAATCCAAGATTATGCCAGAAAGTCACTCATAATTAACTTCTTCATATCCTAGTAAAATGAAACATAAGAAAGGTGTGAGCTCAAACACTCATTAAGTGTAAGAAATACAGCGGAAGATAACATAAATATTAGGCATGTTGAATAATTGAAAACACATGCCTTTACAAATAATAAACATGAACACTTTTATGGCAGGAATATGAGTTGAGTAAATAATTCCATAATAAAACATAGTCATGGGTATTCTACTAGTCTAATAACCACATAAACCATCAATATTATTTTCATAATGAGGGAATGTATAATTCCATACATTATGAAACATTTTTTCAAGGCCTCGGACAAGACATCTAAAAATGATTAAGGCCTCGGCAAAAATGATATATCAAATTGGGAAAGGACTCATCCAATTACACATATAGTTGTCTCATGAGATCTACCTATGCATCGAGGAGTTATAGTGGGCTCCACCTGTCACTTACTAAGTCCAATACATTCCCAATATGAAAAGGTTGAAATATAACATAAATATTCGTAATAAAACAAGCATACGAAATGTCAATACTTTAACCATATATCATGAATGTTATAAAAATAACACATCCACAGACAATCATATCATAAATAATTCAATACGATATGGAAGATTTGTATCATAATGAATTTACTTTAAACAAGTATAAAATCTATTGAAGGATGTTGACATAGATGAAATCCAATCTATTTGAGAGAAATATGTCTTTCTTTTTTTTTAAATCATTTAAAGTTACATAATTATAAAAGAAAACATTTATTTATAAAATCTTATTATAAGTTTGTAAGGTAAGATTCTATGATTTTATAATGGAGGATAATAATCACACTTTCCGTATAAGTTAAAAAAACAATATTACCTTAATTTTTTCGAAAAGATCGTAATGTAACTTGTTTGGAAAACGACTGAAAGAATCTTTTATAAACATTATATAAAAAGTCAAAAAAGGATATAAATGAATTTATCCCATATTCTAGTAAATAATAAAAATGTTTTGAAATAAAGTTTTAAGAAAACACGGATGTGGATGATAATGAGGTCCCAGTAGATACTTACGTAAAAACAACCTCGACTAATAAAGAGATTTTGAAATTAACCCTTACCTTGTAAATTTCCTTGGTAGAGGGTATGTTAAACTCCTGTATAATAGTTAAATAATTTTTATTAATTTATACAAGAACCGTATACATAAACATGATATCAGATATTATCTTCTATTATGGATTTGTCAATAATATTTTAGTATTATTGTCATTTTTGTGTTAACTGATTCGTTTTCTTTTATATGTGTCGTTAAAATAATATGTGGTTGTTGTGGATAGGATGTATTTGATTCATATCCAGAATTATATTGTGTTCTTAAATATTATTTTTAATCATAAAATGAAAATTATTCTTGAATGATTATGATGGAAAAATGAATCTCATCGCATTCGTGGAGACGGTAATCCATACGTACGCACGAGCGACAATACCATTCTTTTGATTTAAAATCATATGTAAATAGATGGTATATCATATATAAAAAATCATTAACATGTTATATTTATTACTTATATCAATTATTCATCATTATTATACCAATCCAAATAATAATGTATTGAATAACAAGTACACCACGACGTGGAGACGGTAAGCCGTACGTACGCATGTATGGTGATATGTCATTCATAGGATGGATAAAATAATGAATATGGCTGTACAATATTTATAATAACATCACAATATATATATCATACTTTATTTATTATTTTAGAATGGAAAAAACAAGGATATAAGAAGTGGAAGAAGAAAAGAACATGGAAGAGGTGATGAAATATTTACCTCTTCTTCGGGTTATTACTTTTGATTTGATCAAATGGGCCTCATAGGCTAGATTTATGACCTATGGAAGTCCTCTAAGATGAAGGGAGGTATGTTGAGAGGAAATTTGGTTAGTGTTTGGCTGAGAAAAATGGTTCTGAAGGTGTGAATGTGAGAGAATGGGAAGTTCCCTTTTATAAGATGGGTGAGGGGCACCTTAAGAAAAGATAGAAATATTATTTTATAATAAAATCATTTTCAGTTTCTAACGGATCCAAAATAATTTATTTCTAGGATAAGGTAGTTATGGGTTTAAAACCACTCAACCAATTGGTTTTAGATAGGTTTGGGTCAATATATTAACCTTATATTTTAGATTTAACACTTAGTTAATTTGTTTGACATTTACCATGTTTCTTTGTATTTTTATATTATATGGTTAATGAACTTATTATAAACTTCCAGGTGAACCTCCAGTGGTTCATTAATCACATATATAATATTATTTAAGACCTTTGGCCAAACCTTGGATTTTTAGGAATAGAATATCAATTAATAATATAATATTTGTTTTAAAAACTCTTTTATATCAATTTTGACACTATTTGCTATATTGTTTTTGTTAAATTCATAACAACATTATTAATTCAAAAAAAATTCATTTAATAAACCCTAACATGTAATATTAACCTATAAAATTAGTTAATTCATAAAATTTCTCAAATTACATTTATTTAGAAATGTATAATATCAATTATCTTAATATTTCATTAATAAGATAATTAATGTATCATCATTTTATCATAAATAAATTAAATTATTTAATGTAAAAAAGTTATAAATAAAATAAAATTATGTAGGAAATAATTTTATATTTCTAATGAATATTTATAGTAGAATTTATCTTATGTGTAACCCTATATTAAAAATGGGTTAGTTATTAAACTTTGAATTTAACACTTTTAACTCTTCTTTGAGTTAAATAATAATAAATGTCCTAATCTAATCCAAGTGGACCTAAAGGATCATATTTTATTCATAAGGTTATTTTTTGGTCAAATTAACCTTATCCAATAGAATTAGGACATGTGTTAGGGTAATAATAATATCATTTTTACCCTTAATTACCCTATTTACTTTTAACTGTGGTAAATAAAAGTCAAAAGCTACTATTCACCAAAAATTATTTTTATCTTATTGAACCACATTTTTATTACTGATATCAACCATGTCTCTAGGATTTTTGAAATTCAATTCACAGAAGTAGTAAAATTATGTTTTATGCAAATTTCCAAATGCTCCTAGGAGTTGGGTAGAAGATGGTAAAATGTTCGATAAAATTTTTATATATCTAAAATTTTTATAAACTGAATCCAATGAATTACATTGAACATAAATAGGTATTATGTATCTGTTTTCACCTAAAATAAATTTAAATAAAATTAATAATTATTTAAATAAAAAGTTGGGTTTTTTCTACAACGTAGTGTTTTTCACTATTCATCAAAAATTGAAAGTTTTCAAAAAAATACCCAAACTTAACCCGAAGCAAATTTTGATTTTAAAAATCGAAAAATTAAATCCATTTTGAATGATAAAATTTATAGAAATTTAAAAAGTGGGTATTTCTATTCATAATGGCTAGTTTGATTTGTTGTGGTGTGTTTGAACTCGAAGTTACGTACAACACAAGCTACAGTGTCATTTAAAGGGAAACGTATCGTGCAAGCTTTGGGTGGTACACTATTAGACATGCATTTATTTTATCATAATTTTATTAAGTTCATTATGAATTTATTGATAATTTATGATATTTAATTCCGTCGTTCCAGAGTGTTTGTTTCATTGGTTTTCATGATCTGTATATTTGTATATGAGTATGGATGTTCATGTTGAAAGGATGTAATTTTCCAAAATTGAAATTATATATTATTTATGAACATATATAAGTGTTAATGGTTATATATATATATATATATATCATTTTTTACATGGTATGAGGATGATTCATTGGATGAAATATTAATGACAATCACTTAGATTATTTGGCTGTATTTGGATTATTATGAAATAGTTTTGTCATATGAATTAATACTATGTACATATACCAGTTATTGAATATTAAATAGGTTATAATAAATATATTATAGTCTTTTTAAACCATAAAAATGGTTTCATGACTAGTAATTAAAGATAAATTTACGAACGAAACTTTGTCGTCCACAAAGTTTGTTAATTGGAACCTCACGAACTATGATTTCCTTTATAAGAGAGAGAGATAGAGAGAGAGAGAGAGTAAGAAGATTGATCAGGGTTATTACGTTAACATGGTATAAGTACAGTATACAGATGATAATGGAGTTATAAGGATCAATTGGATAGAGGATTTTAGGATACAATAAGAAATGAATATAAATTGAAATGAAACTAAATGAAAAAGAAAGATGATTTACCTCTTGAGATAACCTCGTTGAGAACGTCCTTATTTGAAGAGGTTTTGGTATTTTGGAAATAACAAGAGCTATTGGTCATGATGAGTGACTAGGGAAGGAAATTTGGGCAGAATGTTTATGAGCATCAAGGTTTATAAGAATAAATAAGAGAAGGACTGAGGGGGGTTTTATAGTGGAGGAGAGGAGGGGTTTCCCATTATTTCACTCATTATTTTATAATTTTTCCAAAGACAACCAGTAGTATTGATTATTTTGTCCAAGAATATTAATATGAGAATGCGAGTGCAAAACAGATGTGCTTAAATAATCCATGATGCTAGAAATATTGAATTTAACTGTTAATTTATATATACAGTAAATTACTGTATTTTACTATTCATCAAAAATTTGAGTATTTCCTAAAAATACCAAAAATTCACTCTAACTATTTTTTGATGTATAGAATCCAAAAAATGAAGTCCATTTTTCAAAAGTAATTCTATTAATATGATTAATTTTCTTTTTAATTAAAATCATTATTTACTTGGAAAATACAGTTTTTAAAACATTAATTACTTATTCCAATATATAGGTAGATCATACTTTCACTTAAATCCTATATTTATAATATCATAAGTGAGGTTACTATTCATAAGGGAATGTAACTTTTCATAAGGGTAACATTACTATTCATAAGGGTATGTTACTATTCACCAAAAATTATGTTGGTCATATTATATTCTAAATAACTTACTGATTGCAACAGTGTATGTTAGATTTTTGAAATTCAAATCATATGGGTGGTAAAATTTATGTTTACCTGATAGGTTATAAAAAAGTGGTTTTTTAGAGACTCATTGTTTCCTATATTCAATATTAAATTTATTTGAAAAAACATGGGGTGTTACATTATCCCCTCCTTAAAAAAATTCATCTTCAACATTACCAGAATGTTACCTCAAAAAAAGATTTGGTTAGTTCTTCATCATAAGATCCTCCGGCTCCCATGTTGCCTATTTGATTTTATGATTTCTCTAATGTATATTTTCCAGTCGATTCGTCTGATTCAACAATGCTTTTTCTTTAGTGTATAGAATCCTGATAGGCTCTTCACAGTAATAAGACATGGAATATATTGTGTAATTTATACAGGCTAGGTGGCATAGCCATGTGATATGCAACATCTCCAATACTGTCTAGGATTTCAAAAGGGCCTATATTCCTAGAGATTAGTTTCTCTTTCTTCAGAAATCTTATAACACCCTTCCATGGAGATACATTGAAGAAAACATAATTTCCTACCTGAAACTCAAAATCCTTACATTGATTATCAGCATATATTTTTTTTCTTCTTTGAGCTTCTTTGATATGGAATTAAATATTCTTTACCTTCGCTGTTGTATCCCCCACAAGCTCTAGTCTAACAAGCTTCCTTTCCCCAACATCATCCCAAAATTTGTTATATGACATCCCTCTTCGTAAAATAATTTATATGGTGAAATTTTAATACTTGAATGGAAACTATTGTTGTTGGAAAACTTAAAAAAATGTAAATATTGATCCTACATACCTTAAAAGTCAAGTGAACATGATCGAAACATGTCCTCTAATGTTTTGATCATCCTTTTTGATTTCCTGTCAGTTTGTGGGTGATAAGTACTCAATCGAAGCTCAGTATCCAAAGGTTTTTAAAGAATTTTATAGAATTTCAATGTAAATCGTGGATCACAATCAGAAAAAATTGAGAGTGGTTCTCCATGAAGTCCCACAACATCATTGATATAGAGTCATGTTAGGCACTCCATTGGAAAATCCTCCCTTATAGGGAGGAAATGTGCAGATATCATAAGTCAATCAACAATTACCCATATTGCATCATTCTTTCTTGGAGTTTTGGGTAATCCAGTGACATAATCCATGGTGATTTCAACCCATTTCGATGTATTAATAGGTAGAGGTTGCATGAATCCTCTAGGATGTTGTCATTTGACCTTCACTTGTTTTGTAGACTAAACATCTTGATGCATAATCAGCAATTTCCATTTTCATGTTATCCCACTGGAAATGTTATTTCAAATCTTTATACATTTTAGTGATTCTAGAGTATATAGATAAATTTGAACTATGAGAATCATCTAATAACTCCCCATTCAGCTCTGGTATAGAGGGAACACATATCCTCTACCCAATTTCATAATTCCATCTTTACATACAAAGTCAGCCAACTTCCCCTCTTTTACAACATTAATTTTCATTTGTAGGTTCTCATCATCAGGATGATATATTTTAATCCTTTCTAATCAATATTGTTGGGAATACAAATAAAAAATTATTGATGTGTTACCTTCTTTGATAATTCCTGTATCCATCCTCACTAGATCCATCTACAAAGCATCCTTGCCAATCTACATTTTTTTAGGACTGGATGATCCTTCCTGTTTAATGCATCAGCTACCCTATTTTGCTTTCCTAGGATGTAGTGTATATTAAAAATAATAATTCTTGAGTATTTTGAGCCATCTTTTTTGCCTCATTTTGAGTTCTTTATGTGGGAAGATATATTTTAGACTCTTATATTCAGTATATATCTCACATTTTTCTCCATAGAGATAATTTCTCTATATCTTTAGTGCAAAGATTACTGCTTATAACTCAAGATAATGGGTGGGATAGTTTTTTTCATGAATTTTTAACTATCTTGATGCATAGGCAAAAACATTATCATTCTTTATAAGGACACAACCAATTCATTTCATTGATTCATTGTTATAGATCACAGACCCTTAATTCCTCGATGGTAGAGTTAGGATTGGTACATTCACTAATCTCATCTACAAATCATTGAAACATTCCTCACGTTAATTTTTCCATATAAACTTAACCCCTTTTTATGTAAGCTTGGTCATCGAGATAGCTAAATGGGTGAAGTTATGAACGAAACTTCTATAATAACCTATTAAACCAATAAAACTATGTACTGTAGTTATATTCGTTAGAGTAGGTCGTTCTTGGACAAGCTTTATCTTCGAAGGGTCAATAGATATTCCATCCTTATAGACAATGTGACCAAGAAAGGAAATTTATTGAATCTAAAATTCACACTTGTTAAATTTCCCATATAATTCATTCCTTCTAAGAGTCTTCATAATAGTGCGCAAGTGATTTTTATGATCTTCACAGATTTTGGAGTGTACCAAGATATCATTGATAAATACCACCACAAAGTCACCTAGATATTCCTTAAAAACTCTATTCATTAGATCCATGAAAATAGAGGGTGAATTATTCATTCTAAAAGGAATTACTGTAAACTCTTAATTCTTATACCTGGTTCGAAATGATGTCTTTGAAATATCATTCTTCCTCAAATGCAAATGATGATATCCATATTGAAGTTAAATCTTTGAAAAATATTGTGCTCTATAAAGTTTATCTAACAAATAATCAATTGGAGGTAGGGTATTCTTGTTCTTTATTTATTATATTATTGATCTCCTTTTAGTCAATGCACCACCTCATAGATCCATCTTTCTTCTTAACGAAAAAATAGGGGCTCCTATGGAGAAACATTAGGGAGAATAAATCCTTTATCACTCAATTACTCTAGTTGTTTCTTTAGTTCCACTAATTCCACAGTGGCCATTCTATAAGGGGTCATTGATATAGGCCTTGAATCAGGATTAAGTAAATGGAAAACTCAATTTCCCTCATTGGTTGAAGTCAAAGTAAATCCTCTAGATAGACATCAACATATTTTTGCATAATGGGTATGTAATCTATTTGAAAATTCTTTTCCTTGCCCATAGTTATTGGAATCCATTCATCCCCATTAATTTAATTCTATAGAGCTATTGGGGATGGATCTAAGTGAGAATCATATGGTGATGTTTCTACCCTAAATATAAGGGATTCCACATCATCCTCAAAAATTGAAACCTCCTTCTTGCAATAAATTTTCAAATCATGGATCAAAATCCAGTCCATACTGAGGATTATATCAAATTCAATAATGGGTATGACAATAAAATAAATAGATAAAGAACATTTATATACCATAATGGGGACTTCCTAACACAACATTGGTCCAATGATTATTCCCTTAGGATATTTGACTAAGAACACCCTTACTAAATCAAGTTGGAAATATATAATTTTCTTGGAAAACTGGGAATATGTGAAAGAATGTGATGTTCCAGAATCAAATAATTCATTGGCTAAGTTTTAGGAAATAATTAATGTACCTTCCACCACATCATTAGGAGAATCAATATTGGTAGTAGTGACCACATAAGCTTCTCCCTGCTCCCTTGTCCATTTCTGAGTCACGTTTCCTTGACAATTTGGAAAATCATTAGCATAGTGTCTCATATCCCTACAATTATTTCATTGAACATTAATAGATTCTTTCTTCCTCTTACTAACACAAGTATGATGGCCTTTCTATCCACACTTATTGAACACCCCTTTTCCTTTCAATCTAGCAGTAGGGTGTTTTCATCCACAATTATCACAAGGTGAAAAATCAACTCTTCCCTTCTACCCCATTTTGTAATTTCCTTTTCTAGAGTTTTTAGAAACCCTATTCTTCACATTGTTTCCTTTAAATTCATAATAATTAGGGAAATCTTTTTCCATCTTGATAGCATAATAGACTCTATCTTCGTATGATGAGAAATTTTGGAAAACCAATGCTTGAAGGAAGAATTTGTTTAAGACATAAAATAATTGATCAATATTCCTCCTTGGATTATGTATATAGTCCATAGAATTCTGTTCTAAACTTTTTAAGTTATCTTTATACTTTTAAACATTATCATCTTCCTTTTTCTTCAAACTTATAATCTTCTTGTCCATATCCGCTCGTTATTCATGAAGAAATTATTTATCTATGAAAAGTTCTTTAAATTCACTCCATTCCATGTTTTCTATCTCTTCTGCCTCCTTTTTGTTTTGAGTTAGTGACAATAATTGATTAGTGTCTCCCCAAAGACAATAAACATCCATGTCAACCTTCTCCCTTATGTTACTTCCCAAGGTGAGAAATATCTTCTCTAAGGAATATATCCACTAATTTTCTACGAATGGATTTGTAGACCCATTCAATGATGGAGGTTGTTGTTTCATAAATTGATCTAACATGGATCCTCTAAATTGTGGATCTGGATGCTCCACATGGGTAAGGTTATTTTTCATAACCTAAGTATGTTTTCCAAGTATAATTATAAGTTTCTCTGCACTAGTCATAGCTCCAGATCTGACATCATTATCTGGAATAGGAGGGAAATCCCTACATGGGATACGCGTGTCCATGTAGTTTACATTCCTTACACTAGGGTCCATTTATAAATAATGGCATACACTAGATTAGATTATGAATCATAATGTATAATCTTAATGAATAAAAATACATAGCATAAATTGAAATTCAATACATGGCTAATCTTATAATCATAAACATGGTTTCTTTGAAGAAAAATATAAATTTAAATCCTTCATAATGCCTTGTAAAGAAAATGTGAATTATCCTAAGAATATCTCCCAGGAGTGTCAAACCAGATGCGAAGTAAGTCCTGTTATCATGTACTAGGATACCCCAGTTCAAGTCCTAAACTCCTTGTCAGATTGTTCACTCCTAGGTACATCTGTACCAGAACCACGTCCACTTGTAGTATCTAGATAGGGATATATTTTCTAGAAAGATCAACATAATCTTTTACCTACCAAAATACCCGTATTTTTTTGTATGTTTATCCTCAACAGATATCTTATGGTTTTGTTCCAAAATCTATTTTTTTAAAACTAGTTTCCATGTTTTCTACAATACTTCCTTTAATTACAACAGTAATGACTTGACCCCAGTTTTCCGAAGCTGGTGCCTTATTACATTACATTGTAATGATTATAAGAATGTTTTAACCCAAAGGAATGAATATTTTAGTATATTTTGAAATCCTAATACATACACAAGTTCAACATTGCATCATTAAAATAAAAACAATATAAAATATCCACTGGGAACATCCACCACTCTAATATTATCCTTGCAAGTCAATCGTAATATACTTCTTCATGTCATGGGAAAAATAAAACATAAGAAAGGGTGAGCTCAGATGCACAATAAGGGTAAACATTTTAGTGTAAGATAACATAAACATTAGACATGGTGAATAATTGAAAACACATGCCTTTAAAAACAAACATGAACCTAGTATGACAGGAAATGATCTGAGTAAATATTTCTATAATAAAACATAATCGTGGGTATTATACTAGTTGAATAACAACATGAACTATCAATTTATAGATTTATAATGAGGTAAATGAATATGTCAGACATTCTGAAGATTATCATCAAGGCCTAGACCAAGACATCTAAAAATTATTAAGGCCTCAGACAAAACCATATCTCAAAATGGCTAAGGCCTCGGCCAAGTCCACGTCTATTTGTCTCATGAGACCTACCGATGCGCGGAGGGGTTATATTAGGCCCCACCCATCATATAATAAGTAAAATTAATTCCTAATATGAATATAGATACACATAAACAACATATACATTCATATTTAATGTAACATATGAAATGTATATAACATTCCATGGACATTAAGCATAAACACTTTCCATTCAGAGTAAATCGGTGAATGGTTTTAAGGTTATACATACACTATAAAACTAATAATAAACCATTCAATTAGATATGGTAGATGATATCATAAAATATTAATCATAGTAATACATAATAATCAATAAGAGTGTTGAAACAGATTAAGATAATCTTATAAAATCATTGAGTAATTCTTGAGATAAATACTCTTTTATTTTGAAAAGAAGAGTTATTTTGTAAAAGACATTATATTAAACCATAATAGAATTAATATCGTATTTTAATAATATAATGAGTTATTTTAGAAAGATTATAGTTGTTAAAAATATATTATATCATTCTCTTGAAAATATGTAATAATTTGAGAAATTCCATTGAATCGAGCTTGTATTATGGGAAGAATTTTTTAAAGATCCTTATAAAACATATAACACCCCATAAATGAAGTTATTATTCGGCTTGGTACACATATATATAATATTAAAACATAAATTATGAGGATTACATAGTAATTAATAACAATTCAATTGAGGTAAGTAGATAATAAAAGTAACCTGAATTAAAATGGAGGTTCGGGTGGAAAACCCATACCGTAAGTTTGAATGTGTTCTTTTCTTGAACATAAGGTTCTAAAATATGAAATTAGACTTATTAATAAATTAATTAAAAACTTATTATACATATAATTAGTTTATCATATTTTTATTAAGTTCATTATGTCCTTATTGATAAGTTATAAGATTGAATTTGGTCGTTCTGGAGTGTTTGTTTCCTTGGTTTTCATGATCGATATATTTCTATATGAGTATGGATGTTCATGTGGAAAGGATGTAATTATCAAGAAATTAAATTTTATATTATTTATGAACATACATAAGTGTTAATGGTTATATATATAATTTATTACATGGTATTAGGATGAATCATTAGAAGAAATATTAATGACAATCTCTTAGATTATTTGGCTGTATTTGGATTATTATGAACTTTTTTCATATGAATGGATAATATGTACATATAATAGTTCCTGTATATTAAGTGGGTTATAATAAATAAATTATAGTCTTCTTAGACCATAGAAATTTTTTCATGACTAGTAATAAATGATAAATTGAAGAATGAAACTTTCATGTCCATGAAGGTTGTAAATTGGAACCTCACAGATGATGATTTCATTTATTAGAGAGAGGGAGTAAGAAGAATGATAATGCTTATTACATTAACATTGTATAATTTTAGTGTATATATGATAATATAGTTATATTTATAAATTGGATAGAGGAGGTTTAGAGATAATAAGAAATGAAGATAAATTGAAATGAAACTAAATGAAAAAGAAAGATGCTTTACCTCTTGAAATAACCTCCTTAAGACCCTTATTAAGGGAAGAGGTTTTGGTATTTTTCCAAGACCAAGATGTCCTAGTTGTGGGGAGTGACTAGGTAAGGGTATTTGGGAAGAACATTGAGTATCTTCAAGGATTATAAGAATGAATAGAAGAGGGAGTGAGTGGGTTTATAGTGGAGGTGAGGAGGGTTTTCCCATTATTTTACTCATTGTTTTATTATTTTTCCAAATCCAACCAATAATATTGATTCTTGTGACCGAGAATAAAAAAAGAATAAAAAAAAGAGTGAATCACAACTATAAATATTTGTATGACTCTTGATCACTCATTATAGACCAATCCAACTACATTGTATAACATGAACACCTAAAACATGGAAAACTAAATCCATATTACCTTAAAGAAAACATAATATCTACATAGACTGAGTGGTGTGTTTAGGGATTGAGAGAAACAAATCTCAATAGGATCCCTCCAAGTAGTCTATTATATTTATTTACAAATTGTAATTTACTTATCTTAGTTTTACTTCTAATTTTAAAAAATATATTTTCCATACAAAGATACATAAAATACAACATCACATTTATTCCCATTTATAATTTTTTTTCACATTATATCAAATGAAAACAACTACTTAGAAAAAATTTCCCACGCCTATTCTACTATTATCAATATATCCATTTAAATGTTCTTTTTAAAATGCACCATTTTTTAGTTCATTAGAAACATTTTATTAAACTAATCCAAATACTAGAATGAAAAAATTAAACATCTTATATTCATATAATAAGGGAAAGATTATAAGAAAGTAATAGTAATGGTTCCATGTGTGTCAATCAAATAAAAGAAAACCAAATATGGAATGTTCCATAAGGATAATCATCAAGAATCATGGGAAATTCCAAAACATCATGTGAGGAATCCCTATGTGTACTTTTTCTGGAACCATTTACTAGTCTATTAGTGCATTTATATGTCTATAACCAATTGGATACTCTCAAATAGACTCATAGGTGAAATTCCCCATATGGCCTCCAACACCATATAATTTCTACTCTTTCTCATCAGCACTTGATAGTATCCACCTAGCTAGGATCCTCATTAATGTCAAATAAATGGATGTGAGAAATCAAATTCTACAAAGAAAACATACGAAATAAACATCATATCCCCTCCAACAACCTCATAAGAGAGATCAACTTTTCAGGAATCATAATATCATAATAAATAATAATGTAATATTCTCATCATGATCTATATCAATAAAAATCAAACAAGGTATTAATAGTGTCTCTCATACCCACATCATTTCAAAACCACTCAAAGGTGTCAAAAATTCCTTAAATAAATATACTCGGAATGATAATTCATTTCCCAATATTTTTAATTTCATTTCAAATGAATATTTAATATCAATCCATGAAAGTGAATTTTCCAAAATTCATATAAATAAAATCATCAAATCTGTTTAAAAATATATTATGAAATCAACTCACTTTTTCACTAAAACACCCAAAGGTTCAAAACCCAACTTTCATATTTATATAATGACACATAAAGGGTCAAATAATTTATAAAACACCAATTTCATTTTATTAAAACCATTATAAAAACACTTATCATTCAGAATCATTTGAGAAATCAAATATCTATGAAAACACCCATTATTCCATATAATCAATAAACTGAAATCAGTTATACAAAAATATTTTACAAAAAAATATAGAACTAATTGAAAAAATAAAACATTTATAAATAACAAGAAATAAATTATGTGATAGTTTAATGAAATTCACAAAAACACCTTCCTAAATTCAATGACAATCAATCCGGAAGTCATCACCTTCAATGGTGATGCTCTATAAATAAATGAGAGGAATTCCACTTAACCTAAACATAACCACCAAAACGTTAAACCCAATAAAAATTATAGTTACCACCCCAATGGTTTTTAGGATTTCATGTAAAATATGAAACCAAGAAGAAATTGGGATAGTGGAATAGAATTTGATAAATTTAGATGAATGAGGGACCTAACTTGAAAAATCACATCTAATTAGTGATGAATAATCCCAAATAAAAGGAATAATGGATGTTGGATCTCCCTTATAATACCAAACATTTACTATGACAAAATATAGTGAAATGATGTGAAAAACATAAGTGTCTACATGTTTAGAAAAATAAACACACAAAAAAAAACTGAGCAAAAGCTTTTATGGGGTGACCCTTTCTTCACAGGGTGAATGGTATCCCCATAAGAAACATTCACTAGGTTTAATACAATTTCACTTGGTAAAATTAACTATGAATAATAATCACTCAATTTTTTGTAAAGTAAATTTTTTCATCAAATATATATTTTTATCAAAAATAATAATTATTGATTTTTATGAGCGAATATTATATTTAATTTTTGGAAATGTTATAAAAATAATTTTATAAAAATAATATATTTTTTAAATCATAAAATCAAAATCATTTTCAAGTTTAATAACTGGATTCTTCAAAATGGATTGATTTTTATAGTGAATAGTAAAAAATATTGATTTTTTTAAACTATCATTTCATTTAACTGAAAATTCGCATTATGAATTGAATTAAACTAAAAACAAAATATTAATGATTTAATTATATATAATATAATTAAATTTACTGGAATACATATTATACTTTATTTTGGAATATGTATATTTTTATTCGTAAAATATAATTTTCATAAAACAATTTAAGGTGAATAATGTTTTTTTATTTTTTATTAATTAAAAAAATACCTAAAGATGAATGATATAAATGAAATTAATTGATTATATATCTCTATATATGAATTAAAATTCATATAATTGTTATGTGTAGTCATAAACTAATATAAAATCATCTTATTCTTAAAAAATTAATTTTTCTAATAATTGCTTATCATCATGTTTATAAAGTTTGATTTCAAATTAATTTCATCCATTTATGGGAATTGAATCTTGAAAAATGGATCAAATATTTGGAATCCGGTGGTTCAAATATTTTAAAAAATTATTTTATATTTTTTAAATTAATGAATAGTAACAGTAGTAAATATTTTTCACTTAGGTAAGGGTAAATCGGGTAATTAACATTAAAAATAATGTGACAAGACCTAAAAAAACAAAGTAAAACTACCTTTATTTTATTTTTAAAATATTTTTTGACCATTACCATCAATTTTTCTATTCTTTTCCATATCATGCCTCTTTATTTTCATAATGACCTTAATATAATTTTAATTAGAGAATAAAAAAATGTAAATTTCTTTTAATATCTCTTATTTTTTGACATATGGATAAAAATTGGTTATGTTCAGTTCTAAATGCCTATTTTAAATATGATTTTTTTACAAAGGTAATTTGTATTTAATTTTTATTGATGAACTAATTACCTTAAATGAATAAAAAACACTGACATCGTGCTTCTGTAAGTAGTAGAAAAATAATGTAAATGATTTTTAAAACTATAAAAGTATTTTTGTGTGGCTGAGTTACAGTATGAAAACAAATATTAGATACATATAACATGTTCGTTATATTTTAAATTTCAATATTTGAATTCCATTATTATCTTGATTACATTAACATAAAATTAAATGAATAGTTCCAAAAATGAAATTAATTGAATTTTATAATAAAAAATATTTTATTAAAGGATTTAAAATTAATAAAAATATTTTTTATGGAAGAATTAATTTGATATTACTAATAATATTATCCATTATTAATTTATTAGAGAATAATCTATTTATAGTAACTTTTATTAATCTTATTGTGTAAAAACATTAATACCACAGTAATTGTCAAAAGGGATTACAAGGGATTAAAAAAAATATAAGGTTAAAATAATTAATTAATATTCTAAAATTTCTATTTTACGATAATATTTAACAAAACACTCAAATATAATTCTAAATAAATTAATTTTTTTCATTTTTATAAGGAAACTAGTTTATATTAATTTAATTATTTTTTCTAATTCCATGTGTACCCCTCCAATCACTTATAAAGGTAACGTGTTCTCCTCTCTTAGTCACATGTTTTGACCACTATATTTCATACAATACCTACCCATTTATATCTCAAAGTTCACTCGCTATGTCATATTGGACTTTTTTTGGAAGAATACTGACAGAACAAATTTATGTGCATATATTTAATCCAATTCTGAGAATTTTTTAATGTTTATAAATTTTAAAACCCATATATTTCATTTTTTTTATTAAAATATTGAGAAATTTGGATTATATAATGAAAATGAGCAACATTGTGAAAAGTGCTTAATTCTGGATTTTTGTCAGATTTTTACCACAAGGGTATTTTGGTCATTAATTTTACAATATAATTCCAAATTGAGTGAATATTATTGTTTTGGAATAATTATTTTATTTCATTTAACTTAGTTTTCTATGCCATGATATGAATGTGCCATCTAAATGGCTTAGAAAATCAATTAATCTGAATATTTTTCCGGGCGGACAACATGGACCCCACAACTGTAACGGAACCACATCTAGGCCTACACACCATCAATTGAGGTG
This sequence comes from Viscum album, assembly GCA_963277665.1. Classification (NCBI taxonomy): domain Eukaryota; kingdom Viridiplantae; phylum Streptophyta; class Magnoliopsida; order Santalales; family Viscaceae; genus Viscum; species Viscum album. The sequence continues at coordinate 1,700,567,325 of OY728143.1, read as the reverse complement.
ATTTGACCTGGGATAGATAAAGAACACATATTTATTTCTCTAAAACAAATTTGGGATAGTTTTGAAGTCATTAAATTTTCCATTGGATGTTATATTTTTGAAGGAAGCTTCCTGAAACCTATGTGTATGAAAAAACCGCCAATGAAGAATTCATAACTCATTTATCCTATGTCCAAATGATCTGAAGTTTTTAGGGTAAACATCCAAAACATTTGTAAAAAAATTTTATGATGTTTTCCACATGTTAATCGACCATTTAATGGGACAAAAACATGAAAACTTTTGGAGCACAAAATTCTGCCTATAAAAGGAGGCCCTCGCCTCCTTCCCAAATCATCAGCTCAACAACCACATATAAGGAGGGATCCCACTGGGGCACGGGCCGATGCTGCTCCTCTATTCCCTCATCAGTTATTATTTTTATTTTATTTTCATTTTAGTTTTATCTTAATTTTCAATTGTAATTTATTTTTTTAGTTTTATTAATCCATGCATTTGTGTTTCTCCATCCACTTTTCCTCTTTTCTTTATTTTTCTATCTCACTCTCTCAACTCTTCCTCCCACTCCACCATGTAATATATTAGTCTCATAAATGATAGTTAAACCCCTAATCTTGGACTGGGGGGAGGTCAAGGTGTTCATAAATTTTCATTAAAGTTTGCTTTATTGTTTTTGGAAGATTTGAGTATCATGCATTGGTGAGGCGAATGTCCTTGATGTGGTGACAGACCCCAATGACATAAAACTCAAACTATTTATATTCTGAAAAATAATAGTAATTAAAACATGAGATTTAATGTTTGTATCATCAAATTAAAATCAAACACATAAAGGAAAATAATGATTGAATCCAAGACTAAACCCCAAAACCTATTACTTTATTCTTAACTCATTCTATTTTCATTGCATGATTGTTTAGATTTTTCAGATCAAAAACACAAAAAAGATTGTCATTATTTTCAATAGATAATAAAAACACCAAAAAGAGATAATATATATGATATAGAATAATTAAGTGAACTAAATTGAGAAGGATCCTCAAGAGATATTACCCTGGTTAGCCACTGTGATGCACTAGGAAAAATATAATTTCTTTTTTCCACACCCCGTGACTGGAGTGCGTCAAATACCAACTATAAAGGGTTTACTGTGTAAAGTAATAGAGGTTTTATGAAGAGGACATATGGATTTTAACTGAATGTTTTAGTTTCATTTATTCTTATAACTCCATAGAAACTCTTCTAACCATTATGAAATAATAACACCAGTAAATAAAATATAATGATATGTTATTATGTTAATGTATTAACATTAATCCATCTCAATCTACCATCAAATGGAAATGGAAACAATCATTTGTGGGCATAAAGGTCTACAGCCTCGTGAACCGATGTATTTCATTTTCCATCCCACCACTCCGGGATTATAATAATGATGGATTTAATATATATATATATATATAATATTAATCAAATAATTATCATTATTTATATATAATAAATTATATATTTTTATATCTTTCAATCAATTTAAAAATTATAACGTCACACGTGTCAATGTGCGGATTACCTCCTCTACAAGCTATGTGATTTATTTATTATCATTACATCACATTTATGGTATATATAAATTATTTTAAGAGATAATATGAAATTTATGAAATTTAAGATGTAATAATATTTCTATAATTGTAAAGTAATTTTTACATTCTTTCTCTCATGTCCTTTTAAATATGAAAACCTTTCTAATGCATATATACGGCCTACCTTACCCATTATTGTAACTTAATTCTTTTTTCATAACAGTTTTAGTTATTGAATTCAATAGAATAATCAATTTATAAAAACTAGAATTATTTCCTTATTATTATTCTAGGGAATATGGAAAAAAGTTTTCTTTAAACATTTTCAATATCCTAAAATCATTTAGAAGTTATGAACTGAACGTCCTCAAAAAACCTAACATGGAACTAAAAAGTAAAGTAAGAAAATATTTTATTGAGATAAATGTAATAAATGGTTTAGTAAAAAAATAATAAACCTATATGAGGTTATTCAAAAAATTAATATATTTTTATTATACATGAGTAAAAGGACATACATGGAATGTTAAGACCCAAGGTAAGTAATTTCTAGTCTCAATTCCCTTTCATTGAGACTATAGCTATGTTCACAACTAATTTACTTTTTAGTTTTGCATAAATACCTTACATATGTATTTTATCAATACTTTTTGAAATTAAAGTGTTAAATTCCACTATATATTCATTATTTCAATGTTTCATTGGTTCATGAGTTATCACATCTTATGGGAATTCCATTTAAAAATATTATTTTAAAGTTTCGCTTTCCACTATTTTTCATCTATATTATTTTAAATATTTCAAAGAAATTATTATTTATCCATAAATGCTTTTTAGAGGTCATTTTATCCTACATTATAATTTCTTTACAATGGTTTTAAATGGAATATTTTTAATGTTTTCTATACAGGTTGCTTTTATCTATTTTTACTAAAGTGTAAAATATATTTTTTCTTTAACATATATGGCATGAAAATGATATCCCACCATCATGAATTTTCATTGATTTGAATCATACTTTATAATTTTACATGTTTTCTCAATTGAAATTACTTCCACAATATTTCAAGAATTTTCATTTTAAATATTTTTCAATAGAAAGGTGCATTTATCCCTATTTTTATATGAAAATTAAAAGTATATTGATTATGGGTTCAGATGAGAGTATCCTGGGTATTATGATAAAAAGGATAAAGAATAAAAAAAATTATGATATGGTAATTGATCATTATGGATGATGACATATGAGCCTAATATGACTTATATGATGGGTGATAATTATATATCATTGTTTCCTACAAGGGTGGAGAAAGATGTCTCAATGTACATAAACAAATTTTCTATTATTTTTTCAATGTTCACATCGAGTTCACCATTTTTTTCTAGAATGGGTGGGGAAAATGGAACAATGTTTGTACACCCATTATCATTTTTTATTCCAATGATCATTTCGGGTTCACCATTTTTATCTATTAAAAACTCACAATAACCCCACATCTATAATCAGTAACAAACCTTCTTACCAAAGGGAGGAGATCATTTTGGGGTTCACACCTAATGATGATAATGATATCGCATTGGTAAATTGGATGGGTGGTTAGGCTCATTGAACCCTTTTGGGGGGAATTAATGCCTACACCATGACATTATTATTGATTTAATATATGTTCCTAAATCGTTCCCATATCTCGATATGGGATGTGTTACCCTAATAAAATGATCATGTGTTGAATCCCTATAGATAATGGAGGGATTTCTATTGATGAAACCAAATATATGTACTATAGGTTCTCTTCTATTTCCAATTATTGTTTAACAATGAGGAACTAATTATTCTTTGAAGACATATGACTAATAAAATTGGAGTTTACCTCCATCCAAGAATGAGATTGGTGTTTTAGGCTTTAGATTGAACCTCCAAGAGGTGTCCTACATATATTATGGTAACATGAATCAAAAATCAAAAATATCATTTAGAAATAATCATCGAACATTAATTTCATGTTTAAAGGACATATATGAGTGATTTTAAGCATTGGGTATAGAGCCTGAGCTTTATTAAAGTGTCCTACAAATACTTCTTATAGAAAGAATCACAGTCCTCATATTTAAGTTCATATACGAAGATAGATTCCCATGTGTAGGATTCCTTTATATCATTATGTTGACATAATCACCCAAAATATATAAGACCATATTATTCATTCTCAGTGTGATAAATAAGAGATAGTAGAAGATCAAACATGTCGTGATGGATGCAAGATTGAACTTGTGTGGGGATTTAACATCGAGGTTGTCCTGATATTTAGGTGGGTCTTATACAGTGATGTATCCCAAGTTGGGGGACTTTTATTATGCTAGTGGTATGATTGGAACAAGTCCCTAAACTCAAGTAAGTCATGATCGGTGAGATAAATAAGAGATAGAAATGGGTCGGGTGTACTGTATATATATATGGTACTTATGCATTTAAAGATACCTATCTAAATGTTCAATATATAGCTCAATCCTTAGGAAGGCATCCTATATATCTATTATATAAATGGAATCATGGTTTTCATAGTTCAGTTTTTCCTCAACCTAAAAATGGATATGAAAAGATGGTATACTGATAGGAGGTGATTCCTTTGAGCTAGAGTGAATGGAATTTCTGGGTACATACACCTAGGGTTAATTTCCATGTAACATATCTAGCCTTTATCCTCTTACCGATAAATAGTGAGGACCATGAGATGTCTATTGAACATTTTTTGGTGGAATGAGGATCTCATGGTATGAATAATGTTTCATGAGGGAATAACCTTGTTCTATTATTAACACTCCCCATATAAAGGGGGTACACTCATCCAAAGACTCATTGTTGAGGGTTTACATAGATTGAGGGGACAGATTCAATAATTCCTAATTAATTAGGATAACATGTCCCAAGATTTCTTCTTTACATGATTAGGGATTCCATGACACGCACTAGGTTGTTTTTTAATAAGGTTGAAAACTATGAGGATATCCTGATGAACAGTTTAAGGAATTCTTTATGATCAATAAGACATGTCCTAGGGAATCACATAAACTAGGATACATGTTTAGAGGTCATTGTGTGATCTTCTTCACATTCCTAGAAGTTATTGTTTGATTTTCAAACATCTTCTATGGTCATCTCCTGATTTGAACAATATGTCTAGAGGTGGTCGTATGGTCTTACTAACATGTACAAAGGGCATCGTATGAACTTTGATGACATGTCTAGAGATTATTTGATGATCTGACTGACATGTTCATGTGTCCTCACATGATCTGACTAACATGTCCGGGTGTCTTGGAATTATCTGACTAACATGTTTGGGTGTCTTCAAATGATCTGAATGACATGTCTAAGTCTTTTGGCATATTATGACTAATATGTTTGGGTGTATTTTCATGATTTGACTGACATTTCTGAGTGACTTTTCATTATCAAGGAATTGATCAGACGAAGCACATATGTTCATCACATGAAAAACAAGATATCTTCCTTCACATTATTCTTTTTTCATTTTCAACCTTTTTTGTGTAAAGGAATCAATATTTTTCTGAAATTTTCTTACTAAGGAATCATATAATCAGGCCAATGCACTAAGGGTCCTTTGTGTGATATAGTAGGAATGCCATAGATCCTTCCTTTGATTAACGAAGTAATTGAATAAAGCATATAAACCTACTATAGAATCCGTTAAGTTACTCCCCAGAATATTTACGTGGAATAATCTTGATATCATGCAGCCATGTGCACTAAAAAGAACACTCTCACTTCTATGTGTCTTTTCTTAATGCGTCAATGATGGATTTTATAGGAATTGATGCTCATTATCTATACCATTTTTCATAGAGATTAATTGTCATATTTTTTCTTCAGTTGGTGAAGGGAAAATTTTCATAATAGATCATACACATCACATGCTCTAACCACTTGTCAACAATAATTTCATCCCTGTGTCATGTGATAAACAATGACCAAGTAATCACTCCATAATTACAAGCTTCCATGAACCAATGGTTTGCTAACATAATTTTTTTATGATCAATATGTGATGAAAAATTTATTTTTCATGATAAAATTGACATATATATGAGTCTTTTCAAGATCACGATCACATTTATAGGAGTCTTTGTGTGATTAGGCCACATGTCATAGTGTCTTTCATGTGATTAAGTTAACACATTGAATGACATTCATGTGACCCAACCAAAATGTAGGTAGTCCTTTGAAATATCACTATGAAATAGTCAAGGTCCTTCACATGATCAATGAACTGATCATATGATGTTCATAAGCCCATCATTTGAAAAATAGAATAACTTTCATCACATAATGATTACATCATTTTCAGCTTTCTATCAAGTGATCCACTTGGTGATTGATAGTAATTTTTTTACTAGGGAATTGTGTGATCAAGTGGATCTGATCACATCAATATCATATGATTTTTAGGTAAACAAATTCTAAACTCTATTTGAATATGGATCCCATCCTTTTTAAGATTCATTATATGAACAACTTGGGTGATTGTAAAGTGTTTTCCCACCAATACATCAAATGATAATGCAGAGATAATAACACAAATCGTATAATCCCTTTATGTTAAAAATAATAATTATATTTTTATAATGATACCATCATTTAATCATTCCATCACAAGATATCCTTCATGATTTTCAATATAATATTTTTCAACATGATGGATGATTAGAAGGAATAATCTTAGGGTCTTTCTATTATTAACAGTATCTATTTGAAAGCCTTATCAAGATCAGAAGGGATCTTCCAAGAATCTGTTATACGATATAGATAAATAAAAAAATGTATATATCCTCTTTTTGTGATGGTTATACGGCCATTTGATTGGGATTCTTATGGAAGGTCATGTGACTTGTGTGACTGAGGCTCTTGATCCCCTCATAGCCAAGTTTATTTATTCTTTCCTATGTAGAGAAAATAAAAACATTATTTTAGGTATTTATTTAACCTTAAATTTTCCAATGTCCATTTGTAGGGAATTAACAAATTCCCCATCCCCTCCCCACTAAGAAGTAATGTCTGAAGGAACAAGGACTCGGTTATAAGGATTCAAATGCTTACCTATGTCCCTTGAGTTTCCAATGGTCTTTATTCCAAGAATTGTTTTGTCATCTATTTGATATTTTTTATTCTATGAGGTTCCTTACATGTAAGGGAAGAAGGGGATGACCATCTCACTTATGATTCAATTATATGGATATCTTATACTACCTATCTTATGCGTGATAACTTCACATGATTGAATTTTATAACCTCATTGAAAGATGTGTCCACACAATCCGATTGTGTGTTCCATTCATGTGATATTGTCATGTATTGACCTCATCTAGAAAATTTGTGAAACTAATCATTGGTACTTTACATGAACCATTTTACATGTCCATGGACACACGATGCTTCATCTGATGTTCATGGATATCACACAACACCATGATTCATTTATCAATTTGAATAACCATACCATGGTCACATGATTGTGAATCCTAAAATAGATCATGAAATCATTATAAATTATATGGTTCATGTGATTGAGAGATCTAGAATGGATCACATGGTCGTAAGACACGGAATAGGTCATATGCTTCACATGATGTTGTTTAAGTCACAAAAATTGTCTTGGTATATTCCTCCATTTTTAGGCGTCCAAATTTTCTCTAATACATGATTATTATGTCTTATCCTAAATTGTATCAATATAAGAGACTTCATCTAAACTATTATCTTAGAGTTATATGATTTCTAGGAATCAAAATGGTTATCCCTAGTATTAAGTCTTATCTAACAATGATTTTCTTAATGTTCTTATTTTGATCGATCTCTAGACCTATCCTCTGTCGCATATACAACATGATATAACTTTAGTTTTCAGGATTATGTATTCATCCAGTCACCCAACCAAAATCTTCTTAGTAACAGGTTTTCATCTTCCTTTGACATCATTATGGTGGTCATCTCTGAGTAGATCCAACATATCTTAGAACCATTCCAAGAGTTTTCTTACACATTAAATAACTCCTTACTAATCTTGGATGGATGTGATCTTTCTTACCCATAAATTTTTTAGAGTTACATGAATATATTTTCTTCAATTTTTACAATAAAAAATGTAGATGAGGTTTTAAATGGAGCATGTTCTATAGAAGCAATTTGTTTCAGGAATGGGCATGGTCATTATGGTTCAGACTGAGCTACAAAGAATTTCAAAATAAAATGTAAGCCATCCATCTCTATGAGGTGAAATGGATTTCTGAGTTCATCATGTACCATCAACCAAAAATATTTAAACTTAATATCAATAATTGGTGTCCCAACACCTACACTTTTCATCTGAATCATGGTGAGGTATGAATCAGCCTATGGGATATTTATCTTCTTGGGGGAATACTTCCTCTTAGTGAGATGTATGATGAATTCTTCCCTATCATGGATTTTTGGGATGACCGTCAATAGACTAAAACCATGGTGCAATATATGCTCACCATTGTGGAGGATAGTCTAATAAAGGAGTTGAACCTATTCAAAATATTTTCATTTAATAATTGGATGAGTGTCATTCTTTTTCAAATTGAGAATCAGAAAACTACCATACGCCCTCAACGTTTTTATTCTTGAAAAGATTAGGGCAGCATGGGATATTGTTGGTCCATTATAAAGGATGAATAGTACACTTTTTGGGGCTATAAAGTGAGACTATAGGTATCTCCAAGCCATAAGTTGGTGGGTTTTGGCCATTTTCTTAAATAATGGATTTTCCAAGGCATAGATGTACATTTTGATATCTGAGTCATCCCATTGGTGATGAAAGATCGAATATAATAAGGGTAGCCTCACAACCTAGTGATTCCAATACTTTATCGTATTTATTAGCTTCTCATTCATATTCAATAATTAAATGCACCATATTGGGTTGGTGGGGCCCTAGTAATTTTATTTTGATTGAGAGTAGATCACATAAAGTGTTATGTGTATCAAAATACAACTAGAATTCATCATTCTCTTTCAACCCAGAATAATAAATTTATATAGGATTGAGGCAACACCAATAAACATCCATGAGGCTATCAACATGAATAGAAATCATAATTATTTAAATCTCATGCCAAAACCCACACCCTCATAGTATATCATTGAAAATAAAAATGATTACCTTGATGATAGGTCATATAAAGTGTTATTTTGATATAGGAATCTTACATCTCATTTAGATTAAATAATTATTAGCAATCAAATTCCGCATATATATTTTCTCATAAATTCTTGTTCATTCATCAAGTGTCTTATCTTCCTTTCACTTGTGGGTGAGTGGAAATACATCCCGATCTTATCAATAAATTATAGCTAATTTTGGTATGTAAGTATACTAAAACTATGAATTCCTTACCACATTCCAATGATTCTACTTACTTTTTCCAAGACTATTCACATTATTGGATGGAATATTATCTAGATGTTCTACTAATTTGACATGTTCGATGTGTAGATACACCCCATTCATCCCCAAAATCTCTATTAATGGACTTGATGGTATTGATTCAAGAATCAAAAATTCCTTTGAACAAATTTTCTCATTAAAACATAGAATACTTTGGTAGTGAGGCATAGTTTTTTGTTGAAGGTGAAACCTTAGTTATGATTTCAGATGACATGCAGGATAGTTGAGGGCTATAGCTTGTTGTTGGTGAAGGGATAGAATCCCAAGACACTATTTTTCACTTTTTCATCAGCTGAGATTGTCCCTCCTATGATGGAAATGGAATATGATTATATCCCTACAATTGATTTTAATGATAATGCACCCCCGAAAATGGTTTCCAAGAGTAGGATAATGAGAAGACTAATTTGGCATAAAATTTAATTTTTACATATTGGGACTCCCTTGGAGAAACATCATGGTTAATTGGATCACGTCCACTAAATATTTAGTAACCTAGGAGTAGGAAGATTTGATTTTTATAGGTTATATTAAATTGCACTAAAGATCATCCTAGCTCGACAAAAAGTTTCCAATCATGAGAAAGAGCTATGATAATTTGACAATAATGGATTATTTATTCAATATATGAGGGATGAATATGAGGAACTGGACTAACTAAAGGAAACTGAATTATTTATTATCAAAAACACATTTAAGGGAAAAGTGAGAAAATTAATGTTTCACCCAAAACAAGAATTAAAGAGTAATAAATTGTTATTTAATGATAAATTGAGCCTATTAGAATTCTAATCCCTAAAAAATTCATAGGAAATAGAGGTTACCAATTTTTTTGGATTATCCATTATTAGGTCTTCATAGAAATTCACCAACTTGTCCCAAGTTTTCTTGTAATCCTCATGGTTGATCTTCCCTTTATTGAATCCTCTTACTAAAATGAGGTCCTTATTATTAATCCAAGAATGTTGTTTACTATTAATATCTACAAGAATAGTCATTACAATCATCCTATCAACATCCTATGTTGATTCATTTGTTAAAAGTAATTCCTCTTCCATTTATTCTCTTGAATTAATGAGAATCTCTATCATTTTATTAGTTTCTATGACTATCTCCTTCTTATTGACCCTAATGGGAACTATTCGGTGGTCCACAACCTCATCTCAAACATTTTTTTCAATATTATTGATATCACCTTCCATTACCTTGACTTTTTACTTTTTGTAATATTGTGTCTCCATTGGTAATGTAAAATAGGAATAATACTTTTGGCCTTTCTTACTACGTCACCGACCCTTTCTTATCCTCAGACTAAGTAGGTATCTACCTTGAAATTATTGTGCACCATATCCTATAAAATGGATAGAACACTCATAAATAAGCTCATCCCATTATATTTCATGCTTTTAATTGGAGTTCTATGCTTGGTCTGACTCCTAGAAAGGCCCTTCATTCCTAAATCCCTCAAAGCAGTTACCCAGCTTAATAGCTAGAAACTCACTCCTCAGACTTAACCTATTCTTTCAAATTGGATCCTTCTCCTGAGATCCATCTCTTCTTGTGTTACCATTCCATGACAGCACCACCTCCACATAATAATAAGTCTTTTGGGTCTTTGGACCTTCCTCATAAACCTTTCATGTTTCCACTTCCTAGTTGATTCCACTAATAGACTCACCATTATAAACCTAAATTATTATAGAATCCAGAACACCTGTAGTAGTATAACTATACAAATTATTTCCTAATTTTCCCATAATAACATGCACAGTAGGGTCTAGAATACCCAGGTCCTCCCTTTGTCGACAGAATGTATCAATTACCAAATGGTTACCCTTTTAAGAATTGTGTTTCACATCTTTTTGAAAAGCTGGATCATAAACTACATCTAGTTTTCTCTCCCCAGTCGTAACTATGATAAGACCTTATCCCTTTCCAATATAATCTAAATCTACTACCATACGAGATTAATTTTACATGACTCCATGCCTACATTTTGTGGTTTCTCAATCTATTTTCTTATAGGGAGAACAGAAATCAATCCATTACTCAAACTCCACAAACTATTTCCATTTGAACTCTTCGACAATAGAAATCTAAACATACGTAGTTGGAAATGTTGAGACATCAAGTTATATGCATATTTTTGGAGAAACATAGTTGAAAACTAAACTGGTTCTGTTGTCCAAAAAAAAATACATTCCTATGAAATTCTCTAGCATATACATAGTTGTAGAGATTTGAAATGTTAAAGGAAGTTCAAGGAAGCTCACCCAAATAGTTGTAGTTGTGGATTCTTACTTCACGTGAAAAAACATTCCACCAAAAGAAGTAGAATCATAGGTCATTTTAGCTGCAGGGGTCACTAGATCATGTCATAATCAAGTATTCCTCCAAATCAAAACAAATCGTCAAATTCTTATTTCCAAGAAGACTAATCGTAGCACAACCCTGCAATCCCCATGACTTGAAAATTCAGTAATCGAATGTTTACTTGAGAGAAAAAACATGAACATGATTTCTCAAATATTAATAGTGATTTAATGATAATTTCCCATAAAATTTTAATTTCATAAGAATATTCAATGATTTATCAAATACATTCATTTTGAGATCACCTAGTTTAAAAGGTTAATTTATATAAATATGTCTCTGAAGGAGAGTGGTCTAATTTTATCTGAGTTTGAAGTACCTAGTGAGAATATCTTTATTTTTGTAGGTCCAAATAATTGTACTTAAAAGACCTGTATCTATTGTTATTTTTTCTATCCATATCTTTTTATTGACCTTTTTTAGGGGGAGGACTATGAGGCATGCACTTATATTTTTCTTAGGATTCACTTTATAGACTTTCATCATGAAATTTTTTATTCCATTATTATTTCATAAGTTCTAAATATTTCTGAGATCACACAAAGTGTGTGTTCATCATGTAAATACATGTTGTTTCCTAGGGTACCCATTATGGGTTTTTAACCTGGTAATAATTGAAACTCTTTCGATTAGTTATTCATGATATTTCTATTCATACTGATGTGGTGCTGTAGTTTAGGTTCGTATATCTCAGACCAACTTTTGTGGTAGTTCAGGGTTTTCTTTCTCAGAACTAATGACCCTATAGTTTACTATATTATATCTCTAACCTCATATTGTTTTTGTTTATTATATTTTAGTTTTGACCTCCTAATTGTTTTCTTTTAGGTATTTTATTTTGGACCTTCTGTTTATGTAGTTTTTTGTTTTTTAGATCATTCATTCTATTATTTTATTTTAGATTCTTCTATCTAAGAGATTCAGTTACTGTAGTTTAGGGTCTTCTATCACATTCCTATGGTTACTATAGTTTAAGATCTTCTATCTTGGACATTCTATTGTTGTAGTTTTGTTTCTTATGTCTCAGACCTTATGTTGTTGTAGTTTCAAATCTTTTTTATTGGAAATTCAGTTGTAGTAGTTTAGTGTCTTTTATCTTAGCCCATCTATTATTGTAGTTTATTTTATTCTAGCTTAGATTTATTATTACTATATTTTATGGTATTTTATATCAAACATTTTATTACTTTAGTTTAGGTTTTTTTATCTCATAACATTTGTAACAATATTTTATGGTCTTTTAGAATGGATATTCTTTTGATATAGTTTAGATTTGTATTTCTCAAACATTATGTTATTGTATTTTAGGATCTTATAGCTTGGAAATTATGTTTCTAATGGTTTTGAAGGATGAATATTAATAATGGGTTATGAAAACCCACATTCTTTCTGAGATTATAAATCATTCATATTCATGATGGGTTCTGGAACCCTGCATTCATATAAACATTATAAAGGATGAATGCTCATGATGGGTTCTAACTCCCTATATCCTTATATCAAAGGTTATTGGTAGATATTAACATAATGTTATGGATGTATAATACACTTTTATAGTTGGGTTATTGTCATTATACATTATATCCCAAATATTGTGATCCAAATAATATAAGATGTGGTAGACGTGCCTAGGATTATTGAGAAACACTCTAAGGTACTAAGTTCCATTATAGTGTTGTTGGGGAAGATGAGTATTGGAGGTTATTTCCTGTATGTAGGAGACACCATTAGATTATTGTTCAAGGTCCCTTATGCATAATTCCATAGGGAATACATTCATGGTTAAGAAAGGGGGTTCTCCATCCCTTTACAAGGGATGTGTAAGATTCCTGAACATTGGTACATTTGGAAAATGAAGTGCGATGTGAATAAAAATGAAACCCAAGAAGGGTTTTGGACCCTCGGGGATTATTTGGTTTATGTTCATGAAGTGTAGAGCCTACATCATATGGTTATGGGTCATGGGATATGTTCCATAAAATTGTTTGAGATAGTAGTAACACATTACTGCTTTGAGAATGGGTATAATACATAGGTGTTGGGAAAAAATCCATCAAGGTATCATTGAATCATTTTTGAGGTGATAGTGTTTGTTGAAAAAGTGGGCCTCCATGTAGGGTTTGTTCACAAAGCAGACCACGATGTATAATATGTTTACAAAGGGGGTTTATATGTTGATTTTTCAGGTTCAAGAGATGTTGTCGGCTATCTATGTTTGATAAAAAAACCTAGAAAAAGTAATGGACGATCTGGAGGTGGCACAAAAGAGAAGGTAAAAGGTGTCACCGTTTTCCAGTGTTTGCAAAAATTTTGGGCCTAAAAATCGGAGAATGGAGAGATGTGTTTTTTTAAAAGGGAGGTGCGTGAAAAATTATAGTGTTGTGTGAAAAATAAAGTGGTGCACAAAATATTAGCATGGTGTGTGAAATAGAGGAATGGAGTTTTTCATGCAAGAGGTGTTTCGAGATCAAAAGCTCGAAAATTGGCAAAGGCATGAGCTATGCGAAATATATGAGCAGTGCACAAAAAATGGGGTCGCACGGAAGATGTTTTTTCTGCGCTTGAAGTAGATTACGTGCTCTGGAAGGGTTTTTCACACAGGGTCGATTTTTCCTATAAATATGAAGTGACCCCCCTCATTCAAATAATCTCAAGAATTAGAGAGCATCTAAGCTCTGTCTCACAAAATTGGAGTACGCAGAGGAGTTGCGCATAAACAACATGTTTGCGTGTAAAAGGAGTGTTTACCTGTAAAGAAAACAGTTTCCTATAAAAGAAATAGTTGCACATAAAATAAGTCAGTTGCGCGTAAAAGGGGTGTTGCGTGAAAAGTGGATTTCGCACAAAATCTGGAAATTACCTTCAAGGCCTAGTGAAGGTTGTGTGTAAAAATTGGGGTTGCTCGGTACACTCAGTTCAATGAGATATTCATCAGTGGGTGAATGTTGGATGTCAAAAGAGAATCTATCAATAGTTAAGGATGCATAATTCATTAGAGATAATGAAGTGAACTATATGTCTATAAACTATGATTGGATATTCTGAAGAAGTATTGAGAACACTTCAGTTGAGAGAACAATGAGCTTTCATATTGTGAGTGGCTGTAAACCAGAAGGGATAGTGTGTAACGCCCCGACCCCAATTACCCAGAGTTAGTGCATTATTATGTATCATTGGCATGATCACAAAAGATCATGTATAGAAAGACCGATTAGTTTAGAATCCATGGAATAACTAGATACATTCAAAAAGTTTACATTATATCATAAAGTGAAAACTACTAAAACAACATCTTGTCTTCATATCCCCACATTCTATCCCTACAAGTCATTCAAAAATTACTTCTTCATATCCAGGGAAAAGAAAAACATTGAAAGGGGTGAGCTCAGATTCTCAGTAAGGATAACAATATAGCAGAAACTTTCATAAATAAGCATAAACATTTAAGAAAATGTATAACTAAAACAAAAGCCTTTTAAACTTGAACTTCAGCATAATATGGAAAAGATAAAATGAAATAATTCCATATACTTATTCACATGGAAATTCTACTAGTCAAATAATCACATGCAATATCAATAACCAGTTTCATAATGATGGAATGCATAATGCCACACTATCATAACCACATAGTTAAGGCCTTGTGCCAAGACTACAAATAATATTTTGACAAGGCCTTGTTCCAAGACACTAGTTTGTCTCATTAGACCTACCGATGCATCGGGGAGATATAGCGGGCTCCACCCGTCACATATTAAGTCCAATTCATTCCTCATATGAACAGGTTTAAACATAACATAAACATTTATATTAAAACTAGGATATGAAATGTCAATAATTTTCCATAAACCATGAATTGTATAAAAATAACACATCCACAGTCAAACATATCACGAATCCTTAAATACAATATGTAAGTTTTGTATCATAATAAATAAATTCAAATAAGCTTAAAATCCACCAAAGGATGTTGACATAGATGAAATCAATACTTATTTGAGAGAAATATCTCTTTTTTTTGAAATCATTTAAAAGTCACATAATTATAAAAGAAAACATTTCCAATGAAAATATTCTAATAAGCTTTTAAGGGAAGCTTCAACGACTTTATAACGGTGTAAAATAGCCTCACCCTCCGTATAAGTTAAAAAATACATTCTTACCTTAATTCTGTCGAAAAGATTAAAAATAACCTTGTTTGGAAAATGACAGAATGATTCCTTTATAAACTTCTTATAAAAAGTCAAAAAGGGTATAAATGACCTTAACCCATAGTCTGTAAAATAGTACGAATGATTAGAAATACATTTTTATGGAATATTGATGTGGATGGTAAATAGGTCCCAGTAGATAATTACGTATAAACAATCTCGGATAATGAAGAGATTGTGACATAAACCCTTACCTTTTACTTTTCCTTAGTCGATGCTATGTTAACCTCCTATATAGTAGTTAAAAAATTGTAATAAATTTATACAAGAACCATATACATAATTATGATATCATATATGAACTTATAATAATGCTTTTTTAATAATATTTTAGTATTATCATCATTTCGGGTGATAACTTACTTGTTTTATTTTATATGATTTGTTACATAAGTTGTGTTAGTTATGGATAGGTTGTATCTTATTCATATCTAGAATTATATAATGTTCTCAAACGTTAATTTTAATCATAAAATGATAATTAGTCTTGAATGGATACGATGGGGAATGAATCTCACCGCATTCGTGGAGACGGTAGTCCGTACGTAAGCACGAGTGACAATATCATTATTTTGATATTAAAATAATATATAATTGGATATTATATCATATATACAGAATCATTATCATGTTAGATTACACATCCTTATTATACCCATCCAAATAATGATGTTTTGAATAACAATTACACCACGATGTTGAGATGGTAAGTTGTACGTATGCACGTATTGTGACATGTCATTCAAAGGAAGGATAGAATACTGAATATGGTTGTACCATATTAATAATAAAATCACAGTATATAGAAGATACTGGATTAATTATTTTAGAATGAGAATAAAAATGAAATAATAAGTTGATGAAGAAAGGAAATTGAAAAAGGGTGGTGAAAACATTAACTCTTCTTCGAGTTCTTCCTTTTGATTTGATCAAAAGGGCTCCTTCGGTTAGCTTTCTGATCAAAATAAGGACTCTAAGTTGAAGTCAGGGAATTTGAGAGGATATTTGGGCATGGTTTGGCCAATCCAAAAGGCTTTGAAGGTGTGAATAACTAGTTAGAATTGGTTTCCTTTTATAAGAGAAGTGAGGGGCGCCTTAGGAAAAGCTAGAAAAAATATTTTATAATAAATTAAATTTAGGTTTCTAATGGCTCAAAATCTGATTTTTCAAATTATAAGGTGGGGATGGGTCGAAATAATTTCAACAAATAGATTTTATACAGGTATGGGTCATTATATTAACCATATCTTTTAGTTTTAACTCTTAGTTAATTAATTTGACATTTACCATGTCACTTTGTATTTTTATGTTATATAGTTAATAAACTTACTATATACATCCAAGAGACCCCCAAGTGGTCCAATAATGATACACCTATAATGATATAAGTCTTTTGGCCAATATGTAGATTTTTAGGAATATAATATCAATTAATAATGTAATATATTTTTTTAAAAACTCATTTATGTCAATTTTGACACAATTCAATAATTGATTTTTGTTAAAGTCTTAAAAACTTTATTAATTAAAAAAAAGTCATTTAAGCAATCCAATCATGTCATATTAACCAATAAAATTCATTTATGTCATAAAAACTTCCAAATTATATTTATTTTAACATTTATAATACCAATTATTTGATTCTTTCATTACTAAGGAAAATACTGCATCATTATTGTGTCATAAATAAATTAAATTATTAAATGTCTAAAAATTATAAATAAAATACCATTATCTAGGAAATCTTTTTATTTTTTAATTAATATTTATACTTGAAATTCCAACATATATAACCCTATGTAAAAAATTTTTTGCTAAAAGTTATATGCTTATGTCATTTTTGTATTTATTTTAACTTAATTAATATAATTTGTCCTTATCACCTACATGTGGCTCTATGAGGTCCCAAAATCAACCCAAAGATGCCAATGGTTGGAAATGTATCAACCAATAAGGTTAGGACACGTTTTAGGGTAATTTATGTTTATTATAATATTATTTTTTGACCCTTATTTAACGGATTTACCCTTTAACCATGGTAAATAAAATATTTACCGAAATAATTATTCAAAATTTCTAAAAATAAGAGTTACCTATTTACAAAATTTGGACATCCTGATTCAAAATATGGGATATATTTTTCCAAATTCAAAACACAGAAGTGGCAGAAATTAATTTAATATTATTTCTCATTGTTAAAACAAAAAGCGTGTTTTTAAGAGATAATAACTATCAAAAGATTGACACTTGTTTATGTCCGGTTTAATTATGAAATTATGTCCAATGACCAAAATTATATTAAATGGTAAAAATATATTCCAATTATAATTTAAAACCACTCAAATTACTAATTTTTCACTGTTAAATATTTCGATTAAAAATTTGTTTTTAATTAAAATGTAGTAATTTTCACTATTCATCAAAATATAAAAGTTATCTGAAAAGTACCAAAATTTCACCCTAGGATAATTTCGATATTTCGAATCAAAAAATGAAGTCCATTTTGAGAGATAAAATTTATAAAATTTCAAAAATTTGTTATTACTATTCATAACAGCTACTTTGCTTGGTCGTAGTGTGTTAGAATCTTGAACTTGCGTACAACACACGCTACTGTATTATTCAAAGAGAATCGTACCGTGGAAGCCTAGGATGTTACATTCTACCCTCCTTCAAATAATTTCATCCTCAAAATTTCTAGAATACTACCACATGAAAAGACTCTGGTGGTTCTTCATCATAAGTTCCTCGGGTTCCCACGTTGCCTCTTCCATCTTTTGGTTTCTCCATAGAACTTTTACCAGACGAGTTGTCCAGTTTCTCAGAACTTGTTCTATTGTATCAAGAATCCTGATGGGATCTTCGCAATAAGACATATCGGGTTCCATTTCTAATTCCTGATAAGTGAGTACATGCGTTGGGTCAGGCATGTATTTTCTCAAAAGTGATACGTGGAACACATCGTGAATTTTTAGAGATTTGGCAGCATTTCCAAATGGTAAGCTAAAACACCAATTCGTTCTAGAATTTCGAACGGTTCGATGTACTTGGGACTCAATTTACCTTTCTTACCAAAACGTATAACTCCCTTCCATAAAGATACCTTCAAGAACACATGATCTCCTGCCTAAAATTCAAAATCCTTCCTTAGATTATTGGAACAGCTCTTCTGCCTACTTTGAGCTGCTTTGATGTGGTTTTGGATTACCTTCACCTTTTCCATCGTTTCCTCAACCAGTTCGGGGCCGAAATGTTTTCTTTCAACAACGTCATCCCAAAAGGTTGGTGTGTGACATCTCTTTCTATATAACGCTTCATATGGTGCCATCTGATTACTTGAATGGAATCTATTGTTATAGGTAAACTCCACCAGAGGTAAATATTGATACCACATACCCTAAAAGTCATGTGAGCAAGATCTTAACATGTCTTCTAAGGTTTGAATAGTCCATTCTGATTGTCCATCTGTTTGAGGGTGGTAGGCAGTGCTCAAACAAAGTTCTATATCCAAGTACTTTTGAAGAATCTTCCAGAATCTTGAAGTAAAAGGGGGTCACAATCATAAAAAATCGATAGGGGTACTCCATGAAGTCTCACAACTTCATTAATATATATTCATGCTAAACATTCTAGTGGTAGATCTTCTCTTATAGTAAGAAAATGTGATGACTTGGTAAGACGATCAACAATAACCCATATTGAATCGTTACTTCTTGGAGTCTTTGGTAGTCCCATGACAAAGTCCATCGTGTTATTATCCCATTTCCACTCTGGTATGGGAAGAGGTTGCATGACTCCTCCAGGTTGTTGCCTTCCAACTTTCACTTGTTGACAAACCATACATCTTTGACACAAAATCAGCAATCTCCCTCTTCATGTTGTCCCACCAAAAATATTCCTTCAAATATCTATACATTTTGGTGCTCTCAGGGTGTATAGATAAATTGGAGCTATGAGCATCATCCCTAAATTCCCTTTTTAGATCAGGTATATTGGGAACACAATGCCTCTTCCAAAATTTCAAAATTACATCTTCATACACAAAGTCACTCAATCTCCCATCATTCACAGCTTTAATCTTCTTTTGAAACTCTTCATCATCGGTCTGAGAACTCTTTTTTTCTTTCTAGTAAAGATGGTTTGGAAACCATTTGAAAAATTATAGATGTTTCACCTTCCATGGTAATTCCCATATCCATCTTCACTTTATCCATGAAAATAGGATCCCTTTCAATTCTCATCATGTTCAAAACTCCATGATCCTTTCTACTCAAAGCATCTACCACCTAATTTTCCTTCCCAGGGTGGTAGTGTATCGTGTAATCATAATTCTTGAGTAGTTCAAGTGATCACCTTTGCCTCATGTTGAGTTCTTTCTGTGAGAAAATATACTTCAAACTCTTGTGATCATTATAAATCTCACATTTTTCACCATAGAGATAATGTCTCCATATCTTAAAAACAAAGATCACAGCTTCTAACTCGAGATCGTGAGTAGTATAGTTTTGATCATGAGTTTTTAGCTGTCGTGATGCATAGGCAATAACCCTATCATTCTGCATAAGGACACAACCAAGTCCTTTCTTTGATGCATCACTATAAATAATGAATCCATCATTCCCTGATGGTAGAGTCAATATAGGAGCATTGACTAATCTTATCTTCAGTTCTTTGAAACATTCTTCACACTCTTTTTTCCAAAAAAATTTAACCCCTTTATGTGTGATCTTTGTTAATGGGTTATCCAACTAGGCAAAATTTTGGACGAAACGTTGATAATAACCTGATAAACCAATAAAACTGTGTACCTCGGTTATACTTATTAGTGTTAGCAATTCCTGGATTGCCTTGGTCTTAGAAGGATCAACAGAGATTCAATCCTTAGAGACAATATGGACAAGAAAAGAGATCTCCTGAAGCCAGAATTCACACTTGATAAACTTCCCATATAGTTCATGTCTTCTAAGAGTCTTTAGGATAATGCGGAAGTGATT
Source organism: Viscum album (assembly GCA_963277665.1). Taxonomy (NCBI): domain Eukaryota; kingdom Viridiplantae; phylum Streptophyta; class Magnoliopsida; order Santalales; family Viscaceae; genus Viscum; species Viscum album. The sequence goes on along the minus strand of OY728143.1, from coordinate 1,700,546,677 downwards.
TTCAGGATCTTCGTAGCTTTTAGATTATAAAAATATATCATCAATAAATACAACCACAAATTCATCAATATATTCCCTGAAAATTCTATTCATTAGATACATGAATACAAAGGGTGCATTCGTCAATCCAAAGGCATTACTGTAAACTCGTAATGCCCATACCTGGTTCAAAATTCTTTCTTCGAAATGTCTTCCTTCTTCACACACAACTGGTGATATATAGATTGAAGGTCAATATTTGAAAATTATTGATCTCCATGTAGTTGGTCAAATAAATCATCAATAAGAGGTAGGGGACATTTGTTCTTTATTGTTATAGCATTGATCTCCCTTTAGTCGATACATAACCTCATAGATCCATATTTATTTTTAACAAAAAGAACAGGGGCTCCCCATGGAGAAACACTATGGAGAATAAATCCTTTATTACTCAATTAATCTAGTTGTTTATTTAGTTCAACTAATTCCACAGTTTCCATTCTATAAGGGGTCTTCGATATAGGCCTTGATCCAGGAATTAAATCAATGGAAAACTCAACTTCTCGTTCTGGAGGATGTCCATGTAAATCTTCTGGAAACGCATCTATATATTCTTTCACAATAGGTACATCCTCTATTTGAACATTCCGTTCATCACCCAAAATCATTTCATTCTCTTCCTCCCCAATAATTGAATTTAGTTGAGCTACTGGTGGTGGATCTAGGTAAGAATTATGTGGTGATGATTCTGCACTGAAGATAAGGTGTTCCTTATCATCATTATCAAAAATAGTAACCTCCTTCTTCTTACAATAAATTATTGAATCATGGTCCGAAAGCCAATCTATACTGGGAATTATATAAAATTCAATCATAGGTATGATGATGAGATCTGCAGATAAAGAACATTTATGTGATCTAATGTGGACTGATTCACAAAACTTTGTTGCAATGATACATCCCTTAGGAGGTTTAACTGACAACTCCCTTGTTAGATAAAATTGTAAATATCTAATTTTCTTAGAAAACTGGGAAGATATGAAATAATGAGATGATCCAGAATCAAATAAAGCATTGGCTAAACTTGAGGAAACCATTAAATTACCTGCCACCACGTCTTTCGTAGCTTCTACCTCAGCAGTAGTGATAGTAAAATCTTGGTCTCGATCCCTTTTCCTTTTCTGAGGTAAGATCCCCTGACACTTAGGACATTAATTTTCATAATGTCCTATCTCCCTGCAGTTGTAGCATTGGACATTAGTAGATTCTTTCTTCCCCTTGAAATCACATGCTTGGTGGCCTTTTTCACCACACTTGTAACAGAATCCCATTTCTTTCAAGCAAGAACCAGGGTGTTTCTTCCCACATTTACAGCATGCTGGATATTCAACTTTTCCCTTCCTCCCTTTATTTCCATTCTCAGATTGATTAGCAGATCTCTTCTTCTATGGCTTTGCTTTAAAGTCATAAGACTTAGAGAATTCCTTTTCTATCTTGATAGCACATGAGATAATGTCTTCGTTTGATGAGAAGGATTGTGAGACTAATTATCTATAGAGAAATGGTTATAACCCATCAAATAAATGATCAATATTACTTATTGGGTTGCGTATATAATCTCCAGTGTACCTTGCTAACCTTGTAAAGTTAGCCTCTTACTTTGCGACATTCTCATCCTCCTTTTGTCTCAGACTCAAAAATTGTCTTTCCATATCTGCTCGATGGTCACAAGGAAAGTTTTTTTTCTAAAAACAAATCTTTCAACTCCCTCCATTCCATATTTTATACTAAATCATCTTCCTTTGTGTATTTATTCAATGACCACCATTGATAAACATCTCCAGTGAGGTGGTAAACTACCATGATAACTTTTTCCCTTTAACTAATCCCCAAAGCCTGAAATATTTTCTATTGGGAACTTATCAATTTCTCAGCCACCAATGTATTCGTACTCCCATTTAATGTTTGTGGTTGTTCCCTAATGAAGTGATATAACATTGATCCTCCACTCTATGGATCAGGGTGCTTTATATGGGTATGGTTATTATTCATAACCTGAGTGAGTTGTCCTAGTATGGTGATAAACTGATCATCAACAGTTGCATCACCAGATCCACTATAATTATCTTGCGTATGAGGGAAATCCCTACATGGAGTGCGTGCATTGATACGGTTTCCATTTCTTCCACTAGGCTCCATTTCTAAACAATGGCATAAACTAGATCAGTTTATGAATCAAAATACATAATTCTATACTTATAAAACACTTAACATAAATTGAACTATTTATGGATATAATTTATAATCATAAAAAGTTTTTCTTTGAGGAAGTATATACTCATAAACCCTTCATAATGTTTGGTAATGAAAATGAGAATTATCCTATCCATATCCCCTCGGAGTGTCGTAACCAAGAGTGCAGTAAGGCCCATTTTTGTGCACCAGTTTCCGTTCGGGTCTAGCTCAAAGCAGTTTTTTCGGGTTTTACCCCTAGGTACATCTGTGCTAGATCCCCCTCTACCTGCTCGTATCTAGACAGGGATATATTGCTATGAAAACTCACAAAATCTCTACAATACCAAAATTCTAGGAAGTTCTTCTATACTAATCCTCAATGTTTATCTTAGGGCTATGTGCTCTAATCAGAGTTTATCTAAATCTAGCTTCAATGTTTTGTACTAAACTTCCTTTGATACCAACTGTAAAGCCTCGACCCAGTTACCCAGAGTCGGTGCATTATTACATATCATTGGCATGATCACAAAAGATCATGTTTTGAAAGACCGATTAGTTTAGTAGCCTTTGAATAACTAGATACATTCATAAAGTATACATTACATCATAAAGTGAAAACTACTACAACAACATATTTTCTTCATATACCCTCATTCTATCCCTGCAGGTCATTCATAAATTTCTTCTTCATATCCTAGGAAAAGTAAAACATTGAAAGGGGTGAGCTCATATGCTCAGTAAGGATAACAATATAGAGGAAACTTTCATAAATAATCATAAATATTTAAGGCAATGTATAACTAAAACCAAAGCCTTTTAAACTCTAACTTAAGCATAATATGGAAAAGATAAAATGAAATAATTCCATTTACTTATTCACATAGATATTCTACTAGTCGAATAATCACATGAAATATCAATAACCACTTTGATAATGATGGAATGCGTAATGCCAGACTATCATAACCACATCGTCAAGGCCTTGTGCCCAGACTACAAATAAGATTTTGTCAAGGCCTTGTTCCAAGACACTAGTTTGTCTCATGAGAACTACTGATGCATCAAAGAGCTATTGCAGGCTCCACCCGTCACATATTATGTCCAATGCATTCCTCATATGAACAGGTTTAAACATAACATAAACATTCGTATTAAAATTAGCATACAAAATGTCAATACTTTCACCATAAACCATGAATGATATAAAAATAATACATCCATACTCAAACATATCATAAAACCTTAAATACAATATGTAAGTTTTGTATCATAATAAATAAACTTCAAATAAGCTTAAAATCCATCAATGGATGTTGACATAGATGAAATCAAAACTTATTTGAGAGAAATATCTCTTTTTTTAAATCATTTAAAAGTCACATAATTATAAAAGAAAAAATTTCCAATGAAAATATTTATATATGAATGTAAGGGAATCTTCAATGACTTTCTAATGGTGGAAAATAGCCACACCCGTCGTATAAGTTAGAAAATAAATTCTTAACTTAATTCTATCGAAAATGTTAAAAAGGACCTTGTTTGGAAAATGACAGAAAAATTCCTTTATAAACTTCTTATAAAAAGTAAACAAGGGTATAAGTGACCTTAACCCATAGTCTGTAAAATATTAAGAATGATTTGAAATACATTTTTATGAATCATGGATATGGATGATAAAGAGGACCCAGTATATAATTACGTATAAACAATCTCGGATAATGAAGAGATTTTGACATAAACCCTTACCTTGTACTTTTCATTAGTAGATGGTATGTTAACCTCCGGTATAATAGTTAAAAATTTGTTATTAAATTATATAAGAACCATATAAATAATTATTATATCATATATGATCTTCTAATAATTCTTTGTTAATATTATTTTAGTATTATCGTCATTTCGGGTGTTAACTTACTCATTTTCTTTTATATTTTTTGTTAGATAAGTCGTGTTTGTTATGGATAGGTTTTATCTTATTCATATCCAAAATTACATAAAGTTCTTAAATGTTAATTTTAATCATTAAATGAGAATTAGTCTTGAATGGATACAGTGAGGAATGAATCTCATCGCGTTCGTGGAGACGGTAGTCCGTACGTACGCACGAGCGACAATATCATTATTTTGATATTAAAATAATATAAAATTGGATAGTATATCATATATACAGAATCATTATCATGTTATATTACACATAATTATTATACCCGTCCAAAAAATAATGTTTTGAATAACAATTACACCACGACGTGGAGACGGTAAGTTGTATGTACGCACGTATGGTGACATCTAATTCAAAGGATGGATTGAATACTGAATATGGTTGTACCATATTAATAATAACATCATAGTATATAGAAGATACTGGAGTTATTATTTTAGAATGGGAATAACAATGAACGAAGAAGTTGAAGAAGAAAGGAACATGAAAGTGGGTGGTGAGAACATTACCTCTTCTTCGGGTTATTCCTTTTGATTTGATCAAAAGGGCTCCATAGGTTAGATTTATAATCAAACTAAGGACTCTAGGTGTAAGTGAGAGAAGTTGAGAGGATATTTGGGCAGGGTTTGGCCGAACCAAAAGTTTTTGAAGGTGTGGAGAATTGGTTAGAAGTGGTGTCCTTTTATAAGAGGAGTGAGGGGCACCTTAGGAAAAGCTAGAAATATTATTTTATAATAAATTCATTTTCTTTTTTATAATGGATCCAAAGTTGATTATTCAATGTATAAGGTTGGGATGGGTCTAAATCCTTTCAACAAATATATTTTAGATAGGTTTGGGTCATTATATTGACCATATAATTTAGTTTTAACTCTTAGTTAATTAATTTGACATTTATGAAGTCACTTTGTATTTTTATATTATATAGTTAATAAAATTACTATATACATCCAGGAGACCCCCAAGTGTTCCATTAATGATAAACCTATTGTGATATAAGTCGTTTGGCCAAAATTTATAATTTTAGGAATATAATATCAATTAATAATATAATATTTGTTTCAAAAACTCATTTATGTCAATTTTGACACTATTCAATAATTGATTTTTTTAAGTCTTAAAAACTTTGTTAATTCGAACCAAATTCATTTAATCAATCTTATCATTTCCTATTAACCAATAAAATTCATGTATGTCATAAAAACTTTAAAATTTTATTTATTTTAACATTTATAATACCAATTATTTGATTCTTTCATTAAAAAGGAAAATACTAAATCATTATTATGTCATAAATAAATTTGATTATTATAGGTCTAAAAATTATAAATAAAATACCATTATGTAGGAAATATTTTTATATTTCTAATGAATATTTATAGTCAAAAATCCAACATATATAACCCTATGTAAAAATTGTTTTACTAAAAGTTATATGATTATGTCATTTTTGAATTTATTTTAACTTAATTAATATAAAGTGTCCTTATCACCTAAAAGTGGATCCACGGGGTCCGAAAATCGACCCAAAGATTCCCATGGTCAGACATGTATCAAATAATAATATTAGGACACATTTTAGGTTAATTTATTATTATTATTATAATATTATTTGTTTACCCTTATTTACCGGATTTACCCTTTAACCATGGTAACCAAAATAAATATTCAAAATGTATAAAAATAAAAGTAACCTATTTTAAAAATTTGGACATCCTGATTCTAAATATGGAATCCATTTTTTCAAATTCAAAACACATAAGTGAAAGAAATTAATTTAAAATTAATTCTCGTTGTTAAAACAAAAAGCGTGTTTTTTAAGAGATAATAACTATCAAAAGATTGAAATTTGTTTATGTCCGGTTTAATTATGAAATTATATACAATGAAAAACATTGTATTAAATGGTAAAAATATATTCCAAATATACTTTAAAACCACTCAAATTCATAATTTATCACAGTTAATTATTTCGATTAAAAAAGTTGGTTTTAATTAAAATTTAGTAATTTTCACTGTTCATCAAAATATAAAATTTATCCGAAAATTACAAAAATTTCACCCTAGAATAATTTCAATATTCCAAATCAAAAAATGAATTCCATTTTGAGAGATAAAATTTATAAAATTTCAAAAAGTGGGTATTACTATTCATAACGGCTACTTTGATTGGTCGTAGTGTGTTAGAATATCAAAGTTGCGTACAACACACAATACTGTATTGTTCAAAAAGAATCATACCGTGGAAGCTTGGGGTGTTACATTGTGAGTCTGATTCAAAAAATTTAAATAGAAGTGCACTTTTTTAGATTTGGTATATCGACACATCGTCGTTGTTTGCTCCATGGATGTAGCCCTGTGAGGGTGAACCAAGTAAAAATTGTTCTCTCATCTGCATGATTTAATTTTTGTTTATACTTTGCTACAAGAAAGAGAGAGAAGAGAGTTTTTCTTAACAGAAAAATTAGATCAATAGGGGCAGTGGTTTTAATATGTCATAACCTGATTCACCCCCCTCTCGGGGTATCTAACCTAGCGGACCTAACAATTGGTATCATAGAGAGGTTTTCCACCTCCAATGGCCTGAAGGCCTTCATTTTTTTTTGATTTTTGATAATACATGTTTTAAGGGGTGAGGTGGAACCCTTACAGGGCCTGTAGGTGTAAGTATTACAAGGGCCGTAGGCCTTAGAGGAATTCATTTCCCGTAGGCTTCAAACATTACATGCAACCCAGACTCACAACTTGGAACTTCTCCTCCCCAGCATCTTCATCGTGAAATCAACTATCCACCTTCGCATGGCTGATTGGCTAGGCTTTCCCATGCATGCACAGGCTTGTCCCGATGGCAGGTTCCATACCCTCGCATTCTTGCAATCTGTTTAGCTTATTCTATGGTGAAAGATTCTTGCTCCTCCTCCTTTTGAAGCTTGTTCCTTGTAGGTTTTCTGGTTTGCATCTACACATAAGGTGGCCCGAAGGCCTTGAGGTGGCCCGAAGGCCTTACTGACCCGAAGGCCTGGGTGGCCCGAAGGCCATAAAGGACTTAGGGACCAAATTAGTGGCCCGAAGTCCCAAACAGAGGAATATTCCCGACTGCTACAGTGCCAAATAGTACCTGCTACAGTACCTTCTACAGTTATACATAGTTCCTGCTACAGTCCCTACTAGAGTACTTCTACAGTCACTGCTAATAGAGAGGTTTTAATATCAGTGGTTCTCTCTAAAATGGGGGTCACCAATCATAAAGGGATTTTTATTGTCGATGGGAATAATTTTCAGTAATATAATAATCGGATGCAACAGTACTTTCGAACTTTGGGAATGGATGTATTCACAGTAGTGATGCATGGTATAACAGCTGATATCAACAGTGGAGCATTATCAAAAGACGAGAGAAGAGAATTGGATGCTAACGCAAAGGTAATCAATGATTTATGGGGATCCCTATCTAATGCTATCTAAATGAAGGTGATGTCATGTAAAACATCACATTCCATGTGGGAAAAGATAATGAATATATATGAAGGAGCTACAATGGTCAGAGAGGCAAAGCTGCAAGTACTACAGAACAAGTATGAAGATCTAAATATGAACTAGAATGAGTCATTTGATGCATTCTTTGATAGGTTAAATATTGTTTTGAAAGATATGAGTGGTCTTAGAGATGTTATTGAAGACATAACGATTGTAAATCACCTCGTGATGAAACTTCCACCTCGGTTCAATCCAAAAGTTTAAGTACTGAAAGATAAATATCTGAAAATTAAGACACTTGGAAATTTTCATAGTACCTTGGTTGCATATGAAATGGGGAACGATGATAACGAGGCTTTGGAAAAGGGGAAATCTAAATAGGTGGCATTCAAGGCCATGAAGAAGCTCACCATTGAAGATTCTCAAGAAGATGAGGAGACAGATGAAGTAATGTCATTTCTCTTTTCAAATATACAAAGAGGAAAAAGGAAGTTTATGGGAAGATATCCACTTGCATGATTTAGGTGTGGAAAGGTTGTTCTTCTTGCAGCAAGGTTCCCTAAAAAGTTTCCGAAAGAAAATGATGAAGATGAATTTTAAATTCTTAAGAAGAAATATTCATCCTATGTAAAAGGGAAGAAACCGTCCAAGGGAAATTTCTTCAAAAAGAAGAATATTCTTTCACAAGAAATAGATAGTTTAGATGAGTCTGAGGATGAAGTTGTTGAGGAGATTGAAAACTGCAATGATCATGGAGAAAATGTTATGGTGGATGTCATCAGTAGTGCTCAAGAAAATGAAGAAACCGACATTGATGAAGAGGATAAGTTGAAAGAAGAATTGATATCCAAGCTGAATTTGAAGCTGCTCTTGAAGAGATATATGTTTGGAGTGACAAGATGAAGAAATCCAAAAAAGTGTTCCTTGATGAAAAACTCTACATGAAGCAGCAAGAATAAGAGAAGTCTCAGTTAATAGAAGAAATTGGGAAACTCAGGTCATCAGTTCTAGAGAATTTAGAATCAGTTAGTGAGTAAAATCTCAGGATTGAAGAATAGAATAATGAGATCGATGGCTTGAATATCATAGTGAAAGATCACGTCAAGAGTATTGAAGGGCTTGAAGACGAAATTGTCAGTCTGTGGTGAAAAGTAAAGGACTATGAAAAACCTTTGATTCCCAAAATGTTCTTTGGAAAGTAGATCATTCAAAAGATTGGAAAGATGAAAGAGGGGCCTAGCAGTTCAGTAGGAAAGAAGTAGCAATCAAGCTTAGTCGTTAAGGCTGATTTGGGTCTTGATCAAAATAGAAAGCAGTCAGGGTTGAAGTCAGACCACAAGGACCCGTTTTAGAATTGAAATTCATATGGGTATAAAGAAGAATCATAAAATTCAAAGAACCCAAGGGATAACAAGTAGTACAAGAATGAAATTCAAAAATGCACATTTCATTAGGTGTTATTGCTTTGGAATGATTGGACACTCATAAAATGTGTGTTCTATAGCCAGAAGATATCAACGGGCATAATAATAAAGGTGAAGGCCTAATAGAGAATAGTTCTCTAGAACATCTTTTTAAGGGCACTGTTATTGGTGTTGAGGATTTGGGAACATGGACAGATACTGTACATTGACCATATAGAGGAATGTGGAAAGCATAATCAAAATGTTCATAAGTAGCAGATCAATGAACAAATAGGTGAGTTGAATATGAAAAATAGAGTTGCGGCTTTGCAAGATTAATCTAGTCCATCATACTCTGAGAAAGATCAGAAGTATCAATCTATGCAAAGTGTGAACAAAAAATAGACCAAGAATAAAAAGGATGAGAAGGAAGTGGTGGTATTAATTTACCTTAAAGCATCAGACCGTTCATGTGTGTGCATCCTCGATAGCGGTTATATATCTCACATGAAATGTAATAAGGATCATGCTACAGGCATAAAATATGACAAATGAGGAGTTTTCAAGATTTGAAACGATGAAGACCTAAATATTATTGGCTCAGGGAAAGGCTAGGTTTGGGGTAAAATAGATGAGATGTACTGATGTCTATATAGTAGAAGGCCTTAGTCACAATTTTCTTAGTATCAATCAACTATGTGACTCAGGACATTCTATGTGGTTTACTAAGAAGATGTGTATTGTCATTGGAAGAGATGGGAAATTGGTTCTATAGGGAAAAAGGACAAAGGGAAATCTCTACCTGGTAAGTGGAGAATAAGATATGTGCTTTCTGTCTAGAGAGGAAGAAAACAATCTATGGCATAAACTACTTGGCCATCTATGCCAATTATCCCTAGAAGATCTGGTAATGTGTGACGCAACAAGAGACCTCCCTAAATTGTCACATGATCGTACACATACATGTGATTCCTATCAACAAGGAATGATCATCATAAATATGTACAAAGTAAAAAAAATAAGTCACCAAGAGTGCTTGAATTGGTGCATGTTGATGTTTGTGGACCCTTCTCACTAAGATCCATTGACAGGAAGAGGTATTACATTCTTTTAATTGATGATTACAGCATAATGGAATGGGTATTCATCATTTACCATAAGTCTGATGTGTCCAGTTGCCCAAAAAATATCAGTGGAAATTTGAAAGGATGTTTGGGAAGAAAATTATGATGTTTCGTACAAACAATGGTACAGAATTCACAAATAGTCAGGTGAAAGACTATCTCGAGAAACATGGGATAAGGCATTATGTTTCTTCACTAAGAACTCCCCAACAGAATGGATGTGTTGAATGGATAAATTGAATCATCAACAACATGGATATAGCGATGCTCATATAAAAAGATCTACTAGAGAAATTTTTGAAGGAAGTAGTGTTGACATCAGTATACAATTCTAATAGAGCCCTATTGTGTCGTTGAGAAAGAAAGAATCTGTATGATATGAATTATGGAAAGAATCCAATAGTGAAATACTTTAAATCTTTGGAAGTAAGTTCTTTATTCTCAACAAGGAGAAATATAGGAAATTTGAGTCACATGGAGATGAGGGGATATTCCTTGGCTACTCAGGTGAAAGAAAATCATAAAAATGATTTAACAAGAGGCTAGGAAAAGTAGTTGAGAGAAATGATGTCACTGTTGTGGAAAATGAGATGAATACTCAATAGTATAGTGACAGTTTCTTAATGAAAGTGATGAAGAGGAACGTAAAACAGGAGGAGAAGAAGTGGCAGATACTATTTCAAAAGAAGATACTGATTATGACCATGACGAAGTAAAATATGTATTTTCATAGAAGCTAAGGAGTCGAGTTGAAATTGACAGGAAGAATATCATTGGTGATTAGTCAGCTCCAGTTCAGACAAAAATAATGAAATCACTACAGCATACATATTTCCTATCTCAGGTTGAGCCTAAATTCATTGCTGATGTAGCTAAAGATGAAAACTGGTTTCAGGTTATGAATGAAGAGATGAATCAAATTGAGAAGAATCATACTTGGGAGATTGTTTCGAGGCCAATAGATAAGAATATCATCTGGAAAAAATTGGGCTATCACAAAAAAATCAATGATTATGGAACAGTGATTCGAAACAAAGTACGGATAGTGTGCAAAGGATACTCACAGATAGAGGGAATAGACATTTATGAGACATTTTCACCAGTTTCAAGGCTGGAGACAATTAGATTATTCCTAGCCATTGTAGTGAAACAGAAGTTTAAAGTGTTCCAGATGGATGTCAAATATGCATTATTGAATGGGGTTCTAGAGGAAGAAGTGTATATCAAGTAGACAGATGGTTTTCTCATTCATGAGGATGAGAACAATGTTTTTTGACTGAAGGAGGCATTGAATGGGATGAAATAAGCACCAAGATCATGGTACTCAAGGCCTGATTGGTACTTGAAGAAGCTTGGTTACCAGCGTGGGGGAGTTGATTACAATTTCTATTTCAACAACAATGGTAATAAAATGGTGTTGGTGCTATTTTATATCGATGACAAAATATTTGGTTAATCAGATGAAGTTCAGTGAAGATAGTTTTATGAATTCATGAAAAGTGAGTTCGAAATGTCAATAATTAGAGAGTTGACATTTTTTCCTTAGTTTAAAAGTGACCTGAGGAAGGAATAGAACATTCATTTCTCAATAAAAAATATTCCAAGGATCTTTTGATAAGATTTGGAATGGAAAATTCCATGGAAATTAAGACTCCAGTTGTTACTCGAATGAAACTGTCCAAAGATGAGGATAGTAAGACAGTTAATATCACAGAATACAGGAAAATAATTAGAAGTTTTTTGTACTTGGCCGCAACAAAGCCTAACATTTTATTTTCCACATTCAAATCAGTGAGACATCAGAGTAATCCCAAGTACAACAAAATGATTTCAGTGAAAAGAATACTTTGTTATATTAATGGAACAGTGGATTTTGGTTTGATGTATAATAAAAAGTCTCAGAAAGAGTTGTTGAGATATACAGATGTATATTGTGCCAGTTCAGTGGATGATAGGAAATCAACACCTGGAGGTGCATTCTATCTTTGTGGTTTGTGTATCCCATGGCTAATAAAGAAGCAAGATTGCATTTCATTAATCATCGCGGAAGCTGAGTATATTGCGGCCACTCAAGAACGCACATAGTTATTGTGGATGAAGCAGAAACTTGATGATATGGGAGTGGAAGTGAAGTCTCCGATTGGAATCCATTGTGATAACTCAAGTGCTGTAAATCTCACCAAAAAAACCCATCCATCATTCTAGGAAAAAGCACAATGAGATAAAGTATTATTTTATCAAGGAGAAGGTTGAGTAGGGAATGGTGAATTTGGAGTATGTGCCTATATAACTACAGGTTGCAGACATTCTGAAAAAGGACATACCCAAGGAAGATTTTGAGAGACATCAGCTAGCTCTAGAAGTACAACCACCTCCCTGCACTTAAAAAAGTTTGAAAGTGGGACCCCCTCCCCGAGGTATGATGTGTTTTCCTTAAAGTTCTAATTTTTACTCTCTACTCTGTTGCAGACCGTAAAGGAGTGATCTTTGGGTTTGTTGACAAAGGGGGGAAAATAGTGACTCCTAAAGGGGGAGAAAATATGGATAAGGAAGGGAGAAAATATGGATAAGGAAGGGAGAAAATGTATTACTCAAAGACATGGGGAGAAGCTGATTGGTGGATCAGAAAGATAGGGAAGAGCAATGAAATAGAGGAAGACTTTAAAATATAAAAATTATAGAAGTGATCAATCAAAGAGTATATATCACAATAGCTGAGGATCATGATAAAAGTAGAAGAGTGATATTGGAATAGTGTAAGATGGTTTCTAGTTATCCACAATTGGTATCAGTTTAGAAATTGGCATTAGTTTGGTATCAACAATTAGTGTCAGAAATGAAGTTTTTCATTGATGAACTTTTCATTTACTCTTGTTTCTCACGTCGAACATTGCTCGTGTGGGCTTAGAGTATGTGTTTAGTGAATCCTTGATCGCTATCTGAATCGCAAGAGGCGAATGATGGTTGATGATGGACAAAGATTCAATGAGGTATCAAAGCACATAGAATCATTTATGATAAAAGTTTTCAACAATCCCAAAAGGGGATATTGTTGGGAAAAAATCCCTCAAGGTATCATTGAGGCATTTTTTAGGTGATTGTGTTTGTTGACAAAGCGGACGTGCATGTTGTGTTTGTTCACAAAGCAGACCACGATGTATAATTTGTTGAAAAAGGGGGTTTACATGGTGATTTTTCAGGCTTAAGAGATGTTGTTGGCTATCTATGTTTGATAAAACAACCCTGACCAAGGAACGGAAGATATGGAGGTGGTAAAAAGGGAGGTGCAGGAAAAATTAGAGTCATGCGTGAAAAATAAAGTGGTGTGCGAAATATTAGAGTGGTGTGTGAAATAGAGGAATGAATATTTTCTTGCAAGAGGTTTTTTGAGATCATAATCTTGAAAATTGGCAAAGGAATGAGGTACACGAAATATTTGACCAGTGCGCGAAAAATGGTGTTGTGCGGAAGATGTATTTTCTACGCTCGAAGTGGATTTCGTGCTCAAGAAGGGTTTTTCACGTAGGGTCGATTTTGCCTATAAATAAGATGTGACCCCCTCATTCAAAGAATCTCAAGGCTTATAGAGAATCCGAGCTCTGGTGTGCGAAATTAGAGTATACATAAGAGTTGTTCGTAAACAACATGTTTGCGCGTAAAAAGAGTTTTTGCGCGTAAAGAAAACAGTTGCACATAAAATAAATAGTTGTGTGTAAAAGAAGATAGTTTCACATAAAAGGGGTTTTGTATGAAAATTGCATTTTGTGAAAAATCATAAAATTACTCACAAGTCCCAGTGAAGGATGTGTGTAAAAATTAGGGTTTCCCGGTACACCCGGTGCAAAGAGAGATTCATCAATGGGTAAAAGTTGGATATCCAAAGAGAATATGTCAATAGTTAATGATGCAGAATTAGTTAGAAATAATGAAGTGACCTACATGTCTATAAATTATGAGTGGATCTTATGAAGAATCAGTGAGAACACATCAGTTAAGAGAGTAGTGAGCTTTCATATTGTGAGTGGTTGTAAACCAGAAGGGATAGTGATTCTGCTTCAAACATTGTAAACAGCAGTGTGATTTTAGTGGATTTGGTACATCAACACATTGTCGGTGTATTCTCCTTAGACGTAGCCCATTGGTGGTGAACCAAGTAAAAATCTTTGTGTCCTGTTCATGATTTAATTTCTATTTATACATTGCTATATGAAATAGAGAGAATAGAGTTTTTCTTAATAGAAAAAAAAGATCAGTAGGGGCAGTTGTTTTAATCTTTCATACCCAGATTCACCCCCCTCTCAGGTAATCTAATCTAGTGGACCAACAATAGGATTATAACATCAAGGATATTGAATCCAATTGAATATTATGATCATGGGAATTCTAAACCATGATCAAATAATATATGAGTTGGGGGAAAATAAATTCTAGTGAGTACTCTTCGACTGTTGTTAATTGTTAAAACTTTTATCACACATAGTTAGGTCAACAACACATGGATTTCAGGGGTTCATTTCCTCCAGGGAAAAACATATGCATGGAGAAAGATTTTTGGTATTGAATTACTCACTGAGCAATCATAGTGGGTGAACTTTAGAGAAGTAATTCCATGTTACCACCTCACTACATGGAATAACCAAGAGTAATGACTCAAGGAAATGGGGTTCTATGTGTAGTATAACAACTCATGGAATTGGTGGGAGTCATCTCAGAATTCAAATACATGAAAGTGTTCTATTGAAAAATTAATATTGGAGAATGGTTGAAGAACCTGAAAATTTATGTCATTCCATTCTAAATGGGTAATCATATTGAGGAGATGTAACAACTAATTACAATAACTTTTTCTTATACTATAAGTGTCCAGTGAGCATGTATTGAATTCAAATCAGTCCACAAAATGATCCCTGTGATATTTATACGTTTTATTTATGAAATAACTTTTTCCTAAACTGTAGCTATGAATATCTTAGTGATAAGAGATGTCACTTTTTCTCAGATCACCATTTTTTTACTAAACCTGAAATTAATTATGTATATTACACTTATAATTTAGGGTCATTCAATTTAGACCATTAGAGGATAAAGGTGCACATAGTTTAAGATCATGATGTATGTGTACCTAGTATCAGCGGAGTGTTAAACAACATTAAAATTAGGATTCCAAAGGTTAAGGGTACTTAAACACACTTTCTAGAAAAGGATTATTATGAGGTAAATCATGGCTCAAGGTTCTCGAATCATGAATAATGATATGAGATAGTCATGTGGAGGATGATCACGAAACACATTGTGGTGAAGAATTATACTGTGATGATCTCAGTTCTCAAAATAATTGGTGGAACTTTTCTATAATGTGGGGTTCAATTAGATGATGGTTCAAGGTCCTATATGCATGATCCTATAGGTATTGCATAAAAGGGCATGCATAGAAGGTACCCAATCCTTTCCAAAGCTCCTTGATAGTTTGTGGATACATTATATTCAAAGGACATGACGTGTGGTTTATTTATTGAGGTGATCAGAAAGATGATGGATGTACCACAAACATTCATTGAATATGTTTAGGCTCTTGTATTCCCTTGATAAATAAATATTATGGAAAATGGTCTACAATTTTTAGTGTTATAGAGTTTTTATGCTTCTTCCATTTATTTTAACATCATGTGATTAGGATGTAATTGTTGTGTAGTTCAACATCATACAATTGAGACATATTCTATATAGTTTAATATCATGAGGTGAGAATTTGGGATATGATTTTGAATTATGAAATTTATCCTTAAGAAAACCCTAAACAGGTTGGGGGAATTTATAATTATGATGCATCTTTTATCCTTTGATAGGCTTACTGGTGGGTAGTCATGTGTTGGATCCCATCTTTTTTAGATCTCTCTCATGCGCAAGAAATTCATACATAGATCGAATTCATACTTAGGAAAAGTGAGTCTATATGGCCCAAACATCTTTAAATATCTCATGGTATTATATGTTATACTATATATTAGTGAAATATGATATTTTATCTATCAGACTTTCCTAATGATTCTTTATTTATTTTGTAAGGGTAGCAATCATGTTGCAGTCACCTTTTTCAATGAGACCACTCTATGTTGATCTAGATCCTATGTAAAACGTAAAGAATTTTTTTCTTGGTTTTGTGGATAGTTCCAGGCTTGAAGGATCCTAGGAATCACTATATATCATGTGTTAATAAGAATTAATACACATGTAGTTTTGATATGGCTCTACACATAGATCAAAATCGTATGTGGGGAAGAGGCATTTTCAATAGGACATACACAATATTTTTGATTCAACCTCTGCATTAATCTATATGAAATGCATGAAAAGTGAATTAATATATCCCTTGATTTAGAACCATCATGCAAGTGAAATATCACTCTAAAGGACCACACACTTAGTTGGGAGGGGACATTCTTTTTTCATGGATATTTTTTTGGGATCACTGATTTCACACCCAAGAATCACTATGTATCATATAGGGATACCAATAAAGAAATATATATTTAAATATAAACTAAAAGTTCCCCTCCTAAATGGATCATACTCACAAGTAGGGGATGAAGCATTTTTTGTTGGGTACAAGTTTCATGAATAGAGAACAAATGTCTAGAACTCCTGTATAGATCTGCCTCATACGCTAGATGGGCAATTATTATTTTTATTATTATAGCTCTTCTTAGGTTTATGGAACCTTGGTTTCATTAAGTATCCTTGGATAGTATGAATCAATCCAAACATAGTTCTTATATAGGCTCACTGCATAGATCTAGATCATATTCAGAGGGAGAATTTTTATTATCTTCCCTTAATGGGCCTTGACATCATAGTTGGCTAAAGGTTCCTCTATATAAATAAAGCTCATACGTCGGGAAATGATTATTCAGCATCTTATTCTTTTATTGTGGTGATACAGTCATCCGTAACTTTAATATATGGATATGATGACCCACTCTGAGTAGTTTTGGATCATTCTAGATAGGGCACATGATGTTACTGAAAGTAATTAATAAATTTGGGAATTTGGGTCTTCAAAATAGATGCATATCCAAAAATTAATGGGTAAAGGAACATGATTATATAATATTGATTTGAAAATGGGTGTCATGAATTGATGTGTAGTATCAAGGGTATCTGAATCCTCTTGAATAGTTGGCTTATGGGAGGCATAAATCCAAACTTAAGAATATCTAAGTAAATGTGAGATAAAGAAGAGTGGATACAAGATTACCATTTGAAATGGTGTAAATCCATAAACATAAATTTTGGATAATAGATCCTAGATTTAAATGGGCTCCTCCTATAAGACCAAAAATCAGCTAAGTATAATCTCTGATACATTGTGTTGTTCACCAATGAATCTTAGTAGGGTCCCTTTAAATTAAATTGTCCCTTTCACCATTATTCTACAAGGGGATATAAGAGTATGTGGGATCAAGATCAATGTGGTTCCAAGATAAGTGTATTATCTTAATTAATTTTCATGTATTAACATAGATTTGGAAGATATGATGTTGGTTCATGGAGAACTTATGATTCAATAATGGTTCAAGAAAACCTAAATGCTACACCAATGTGTATTCAATTCAATTTTGGGAAGAAGGGATAAAACATGAATTTATTCAGTACAAAATGTTTATGGGGATGATCTAATAATTATATTAACCTCATGTATTTCATTTTAACTTTATGCGATGTGTATTTTGTCATGCAGTTTAACGTCATGTGGCTGGATGTTGTTCCTTGTCTATAACATGCCTCTATCTCACTGTTCATAGATATTTTTCTAGTTCTGTATGCTCACATGACTCATTGTTGGAATGAAAAATAAGAGAAAACTATACAATTTAATGATCTATGAGACTATCCATGACATGGAATATGACAGGGTATTCACATTCTGATTCAAGTGGGAATCCCCATGAAAATATTTCTTTCATCGAGTATCATAGTTGAGAGTGATTATAACTCATGGATTGGACTAAAATGGATGATCTAAGAATCACTACATATCCGTTTATGATAAGAATCATGTCACATATAGTTTAAGAGAAGGATCGCTACATAGGTCTGGCCCCTATGCATAGAGGGGAAGAAATTTTCTTTATTTTTTATATTGTTGTTAGGCTTAGGATTTGAGATATGGGAATAACTATGTATACTGAATGGTTAGGAATAATGACATAGTGTTCTTATATCCAAAATTCCTTAAACAGGTCTTTCCCATATGTAGGGAGGTGGTATTTATCATTTTATATTGAAATTAGACACAAGATATGAGATATGGTCATCAGTGTGTATCTAATAGTAAAAATAATCAAGACACACATATCACTTATATAGATGTTGTGAAGTTTAGATTCTTTCCACAATGAATTATCTGTTAATTCATACACTACTAATTCATTCATGATACCTCTTAGATGTGGGAAAATATAGATGAAATAAATCATGAATTTAATTGAATATATCAAGGATGTTTTTTGCTGATTGGTGGGATTATTGTTACACCATTAGAGAAATAGAGAATGGTGTTCCTCTATGACTAGAACATCACCTAGGCACAATCTTTGAGATTTTTTTATTCCCTAGAAAATCCTACTAGGGTCCCTTTATGAACCAAAATATCTGCTTGGCACAACCTGATGTACATTTTGTTATTCACTAGATAATCCTTTGGTAGTCATTTCTGATTAGACAAACCCTATTACCAAGATTGTAAAGACCCGGAAATTCCTTGTAAAATTTTTGTTTAATTAAATAGGAATTTTACGATTTCATGAAAATTGACGGCGCATGATTTCGAGGCCCAGTGTGCCCAGAATGAATTTATGAACTTTTTTTTTCGGGTACGTTCAGTAAACATGCAAGATGGTTTTTATAACTTTTGAACTGGTGCTCAAAATTGAAATCTGAGAGCACCGTTGAACTCATAGTGCCGGTATTCACTTAAGAAGACCATTACCTTGACCGCAGTAGGTAAAGGGTGAAATATAGTTTTTCACTTTTTTGTGGAAAAATAAAAATAAAAATTGTTTAACATTTTTATTTTTATTTAAAACTCCCATGTGGATGTTAAGAGGTGGGGACCACTAGAACTAAACCTCCTATGTAAATGATAAGAGGTGGGGACTAGCTGAACTAAAACCCCCTTTTTAATTCCTAAAGGTGGGGACCAACCGAAGAAGGAAACCCCCAATTTGAATCCATGGTGGTGGGGACCACTCGAAGCCCACATTAATGTAAAAAACCTCTCAACTCCCCCTTAATTACTCCTCCCATTTAATTTAGTAAATTAATTTTTCCAAATCTCCATTTAATCAATAGTTTTATTTAATTATGGTGTCAACTTAAATTAAACCTATTTTAATTTAAGCTGTCATTTCATCTCTTGGGATTTTTGGGAAGAGTGTTGTAAAAAGTGAGGAGCTTTGGAGAATCATAGAGAAACACATCCTCCAATGAAGAAGTAACTTTGGAATTGAAGAACAAGGACAACATTCGATCCAACATCAGAAGCATCTTTCAGAAGTGATGAATGCCAATGCCACTATCCCCAACTACTTCATCTCCTTCCAAGTGACCTCCATCAACAAATCAACAAGGTAAGGTTTTGATTATGTGTGATTATTTATTCCCATGTTCATCCCTTATAAACAAATAACATGGATCAACTCTCTAACCAGTTGATCTATGGATGATTTCTTTTTGCGGGTTTGGGAATAATTATTGTTGGAGGTTGTAGGGTTTGATGTTTTGAGTATTCCCTTACCATTCTTGGCATTCTCCATACAAGATTTATTAATCTTCTTGCTACCGCCCAAATGCGGAGGGTGCGGGCTAAATGAACATGGACTATACTCACCAAAATTTCTTGAGGTTTTTGTTGTGTTCCTCAAAACGGAAGAAGGCGGCGACCGGTGCCAGTGAATGGCACCGGTGGGACTTGGATACGGCGGCCGACACACCACCGGACATAGCGAATGTGTGGGAGCAACTGTGCCACCCAAACGAAGAGAACTACAGATTGTGCCATGGTGGAAAAGGGAGGACGGCTGGCCGAGCCGGCCACCAGCAGAGGCGTGGCGCACAACCATGCCGAGTGGAGAGGACGGTTGGCCTTCTGGCCAGCCGTGGTAAACCGTTGTCCCGCTGCACCACGACCGCCCCGCCGCACCGCGGACCCCACGTCGACGCGTGGCCCCCACGCCACACCGTGGTTTCCATGCCTCACCGTGGCCGCCCCGCATCCCCAGGTGGCGCCGCTCAGGCTAGGATGCCCAGCGTGGGCCAGTCCGCTTAGTGCGGGCCGGGTCGGACCAGACCTAGGCCAACTTTGACCCATTTTCACTCTATCAGCCATAACTTTGTCACCGGGCATCCGTTTGACGAACCTTTAGCAGCGCTAGAAACCTTGGAGTGATACGGTCCCTCTGGAATATCCCCAATTGAGATTTGGATAAAGTTGGGATATGGTCGGGTTGGATTGAGCACGAATCCAACTGATCCATTAGGCCTTAAAGCCTAATAACTTACAGACCGAGCATCCGATTGATGCATAGTCTATTGCATTGAGACCCATATGACATTACGGTCCTTTGGGATACTTCTTCATGGGATTTTGTGGTAGTTGGAGTATCTAATAGTGACTAGAGGAGTGGACCCTTTTAGAGACAAGCGAGCTTAGTGTGAGAACCCTGTAGCTGGCTGTGATGATGTAATAGGATCTTGTGTGGATCTGACGATGTACTGACAATGTACTAGGATCCTGTGTGGGTTTGACGAGGTAAGGAAGTTGTACTAGGATCCTGTGTGGGTATGACAACATAATGATATTTTACTAGGGTCCTATGTGGGTCTGACGACGTACTGACGATATACTAGGATCCTGTCTGGTTATGACGACATACTGATGATGTAATAGGATCTTGTGTGGGTTTGAGGATGTACTGACGATGTACTAGGATTATGTGTGGGTTTGATGAAGTACTGATGATGTACTAGGATATTGTGTGGGTATGAAGATGTACTGAAGATGTACTAGGATCCTGTGTGGGTCTGACAACGTACTGACGATGTACTAGGATCCTGTGTGGGTCTAACAACATTATGAAGATGTACTTGGATCCTATGTGGGTATGACGACGTACTGACGATGTACTAGGATCCTGTGTGGGTATGATGATGTTGTAACACCCCAAGTTTTTCTATAAATAAATAGAAATGCATGGAACTTTGTTTTAAGTATATATTTATAAATATCCTTTAAACATAAGTTTTCCACTTCTATGTTTTGAATTTCAAGAAACTGTCATCTACAACTGTGTTCAGTATGTTATTTGGATTCTATTTGAACCAACTTGTTTTTTGGTGAATAGTAACATACCATTATGAATAGTAATAGGAGTAGTAATATGACCCTAAGGAATAGTAAATTTTATTATTATTTTATTTTCTTAAGGATTTATGATAATATCATCTTGATTAATTTTTCAATGTTATATAAAAGTAGTTATAGTTTTTAAATAATTAATTTTTAAATTAAGTATGATTTTATTTAAAAATTTAATTAATAATATTTAGAAAAATATTTTCAGAAAATGGACTTAATTTTTAAAATCTACACATCGTTAAATGGTTAGGGTGAATTTTGGGAATTTGTATGAAACAGTTGATTTTTTGGTGAATTGTAAAAAATACAGTTTTTAGTTTCGGTGAGTTAATGACAACATTAATGATATAATAATGATGTCATAAATCTGGTCAACTTGTGTATAGTAATATAAGATGTGATTTTCCCCAAGTGGCTTATACCAAGGGAAAATACCATGGGAAAGCCCATAGTTTTGCAAATACCACCCATGAGGTGCCCCTTGAAAATTATTAAAATAATCCCACACTTTTCCTATAAATACCAACTCTTCCCTTCATTGAATTCATACCCAATTATCCCTCAACAAATCACTGTCCTCCTTAACGTCATAGTAGTCCTCCCAAGGTTTCCTCAAGACCCCAAGGTACCAACCTTCATGTTCTAAGGGTTACTCTACAAGGTAAGAAAATTATGAATTTCATTCTTTTCCCATTCAAGTTCTATTTTATGTGGTATAAATTTCAAGTTTCTATACCATGTTCTTATTTACATATTATTATTGATTTAATATATATTATGTTTAATTTCTGTATGGGTGACCCTTGTCCCCTCTATTTTTAAAAATTTTTAAAACCATGTTGTGTAGCTGTTAGGATGCCGAATTTTTGTAAGGGATTTCTCAATTATTCTTTTATTTTGAGTTCCTTTATCATTATTTATTCATATCTTATTACACAAGTGGAATGAGATATCCATAATCATGTATATTCAGGATTTTATCATGTTCATGGAAAATTACTCATCATTATTCTTCTCCTCTCCCACTTATTTAAGGAATAAAAACACTGTCTGTTATGAGTCGAATTACCGACATCGTGGACGATGTGATTTTAATTTACATTAATTCTTTCAAGTATAGTCATGAAACCAATTAAATGGTTGAACCAAGTTATAATATAAGTGTTATAACTCACCCATGGTTCTGTAATTATTTTGTACTCATGGTTCTAATTTATAAGACAAAATGAGGTTGTTATTATCAAAGAACCACTAAAATGATCTAAACAAACATCATTAATGTTTTAACTTATGAATCATAATCATATTAATAATCTAAATGATAAATGGTATAAATTATGGTACTGTAAATATGTAAATACATTTCCATTACAATTCTATAATTTCACTTCCAATCGACAAGAACATCCATCATGAACCAGTCATGGAAATCATGTTAAGAACTCACCCAAAAACAGTTAAAGGAGAAAAATACTAACAATTAAAGGTTGAAATGATTTTAGGAAATTATTTATAAGATGTTATAAAAATTAAAATGTTTCTTTAAAATACTTATAAACACTCTTTTAACCATTATACAGGAAGTTTAAACAAATTTGAAGTAATACAAACCCGGGGTAAGGGAATTCTTAACCCGATTTCCATTCTTTGGGTTAACCTTCCACTTCATTATTTATGTGCTATTTAAATTGTTTGTGTGATGAGTTATGTTTATATTATGTTTTATTATGTGTATTTAAATTATATATACACATTCCATCCACTCCATAAATTCTCTCTACCATTGTATGATATTTATAAGGGGATTTTATTTAAAAATCCTTTTTTTAATTCGGTTATACGAAATTCCAAAGAAATGTTTTTATAGAATTATTAATGTTGTATGATTATGTTTTGGTTCATGGGAATTATTTATGATGAAGTGTGTGACCTATATCTCCCTCCAATTCATTGGTTATGAGTAAGTTGGAGGTCGGTCGTATGGTCACTCCAAGTGTAACTGCGATGGTTACACAAAGTAAGGTAGCCATGGGGGTTACAAATTATAAGGTAGCCAATATTGGTTAAAAGATTATATAAGTAATGCCCCAATATACCTTTATGATTTTATTTATGTTCTCATGTTTTTATGGATCTTGTGTAAATATCATGTTACACGAAGTAAGTATATATGGTTACAAGAATGTCTTTTGAAAATGTTTTCACACGTTACGAGTATTCATGGACTAATGTGCTCTTTCGTTATTTTTCATCCCTTACGGAGATTTCGTGCTCACCCAAAGTTTTTAAATTTTTTTCATAGGTTAATGGATGTGTAAGACAAAGAAGGAAGCCATGTTAAATGTTTAATAATTTTCAAGAAGTAATGTTTAAGATTCAATGTTTTATTTTTTTGAAAAAAATGGAAATTGCTTTTTTAGTATCCACTCTGTAATAATGTGTCACATTATGAATTTATTGTCCCAATTCTCTAAATCTATAAAATTGAAAATATCCTCAATGTAAAAGGAAGTGTTTTATTGACTAAATTCAAGATTATTTATGTAATAAGGTCAGGTCCTTATAGATGTACTAAAGATGTACAAGGATCCTGTGGGGGTCTGACGATGTACTAGGATCCCGTGTGAGTCTGACAAGGTACTAGGATCTTATGTGGGTCTAACGATGTACTACGATCCTTTGTGGGTTTTATGATGATTTAAGATCCTTCGTGGGTCTGCCTCTTAACAAAGTAATATGAATTAGTAGTTACATCTAATCATCTCTACTACTGTACCTAAGTTATACCTGGTGTGAGTTGAGTCCTTACCTTCTTGGTGATACCTTTTTTGTATTCTTCTATGTGGTGTACATGTGTGCTACTTTCCTTCATGGTGATACCTTGGTGGTATACTTCTGTGTGACGTACCTGTGTGGTACTTACCTTTGTGGTGATACCTTTATGGTATTCTTCTGTATGGCATACATGTATGGTAGTTTCTTTTGTGGTGAAACCATTGTGGTATTCTTCTATATGGAGTTACCTTTATGGTACTCATATTTGTGGTGTTACCTTTTTTGTATTCCTTTTTTTTGAATAGTTAAGCTTTGGGATTTTATGTTAGACCTTGTGTTTCCTCATGAATGAGACGAGTATACTTGATAACATGGGTATAGGTATGGGAATATGCCTATGTAGGGTTTCCAGATGTTTACATGCTTTTTAGTTTATCCTTTGTGGATTTCAGGAGACCTTTGAGGGTATCAGGGTCCCTACTAAGTATCATTATACTCACCCCTACACGGGCTACACCCGCAACTTGTTGTGTTTGGTGCAGACGACAGATATCCCTGACTGAGGATGAGAGTACCAGGACTGAAGGTAACTTTGAGGTGGACATTAGATAAGCTGTACCACATAGATGGTCATTTGAGAGCTATAGCTACTCTTCAAGTAGGATCCTTGGTGGGTATTCAGAGTAGCTGTTTCATTTTTCTTGTACATTTTCAGTTTTCATGTACTTTCCAGTTGGGATTATATTCTGGCCCCATTTTATTATTGTACAAACTCTTTTTACTATAAAGTTTACATGTGTTCGTATCTCGTTGTGTTCTTGGTTGCCTGTGTGTAAAGGTTATAAAGTCAATACCTTCCTGTTTTTAGGGAATATGCCTTTCGGTGCTAGTCTCCAGCCCCTGGCCTATTGAAGGCGGGCTTGGGGTAGTCATGGCATGGGCCATGGGGGATAGGTCGTGACAAATATGTAGTAAGGCAGAACCTAGAGGATGTCTTCTTAAGGTATATGAAATGAAAATATATATGAAATTTAGTTTTTTGGTTATATAGATATGAAAAGAGGGAATAATTTTTGTTTTTTTAGAAAAAAATGGGTGTCCAAAAGTGATTTAGAAACTCAACAATTTTTTATCTTCATTAGAGATACATACCTTGAAATGAAATATTAAAACAATGTGATGTTATAATATTGACTTGATGATGATTTTGATTCATAGATGTGTTGCATAAAGGTTTTAAAAATCCTCTTGAATAGTTGTGTTATGGTAGGTGTAAATTGTAACCCATGAAAATCAGAGTCAATGAGAGATAAAGGCCAGTGGGTATAGGCCAACCATTAATACTGGCAGAAACCGATATCCCATATAACCAGAACAATAACTCCTGGATTTTAAGGGGGCCTCTCCTCTTGGACCAACACATCAAATAAGCATAATATTTGAATAATTGTTTTCTTCAATATAGAACCTTAGTAGGGTCACTTAATATTATCTAGTCCATGTTACCAGTACACTATCAGGGAGAACCAAGATTATTTGGGCTTGAGGTCTATCGAATTTATTACGACCCATATTTTTATACATAAATATTACATCTTAGTATATGAGTATTCGTTACATAATATAAAAACATTCATGAGAACCATAATGGTTTAGTGGTTTTAGAAACACGGGTACATAAAAAACTGGTTCATAAAGAAACTACAACATATCCCACCATGTTCTTCATAAATATTACCTTTCTTAGAAAAATCATACATAATACATTTATTCATAACCAGTTGAAAGGAAACCTAAGAATGTGTGATATAAAATGCTCATGAATAATAAACAATTGATATATCAACATAACATGAGCGTAAGGGAATGAGAGAAATAATTGAAAACCATACCATGCATATCCTTTATCATAAACATAAGAAATTTCATAAATCATGGAAGTTCATAAGACATGAATCATAAATAAAATTGAAGAACATAAGACATAAGAGCATAATATTGGCATTATACATATACATTTAACATAAACATAAGTATAAAAAATAATTTCCTTAGTATTAAAGACCCATTTATAAAACTATTAGAGTGGAATTGGTTCACTCCCCAAACATTCATAGATGTCATGGTTCACTCCCAAGACTATCACTGTGGAAGAATTACCATACTAAACTGTGTTCACTCCCCATTATAGCCATATTATTCACATGATATAATAATAATTAACCAATGACTTAGAGGAAGATATAGGTCACACCCATCCTTGGTTATAATGTCTCCGTCGTTATTGGTTTTAATATAACCGATGTGCTCTGTTATAATGTAAACACCATCCTTAGATATAACATTAAATCTATCCTTGGTTATAACATAAACAAATTACATAATGGAAACCGTATATTTTTTCCAAAAGATCATAAAAAATTCATCCTATCATAACCCATTAAAATAAATGGGTTTCATAAACATTTAATCATAGCATAACTAGTGGAAATGAAATGGGTTTCATAAACATTTCAAAATTACATAACCCAAGTAATAGAAATGATATTTATAAAAATTTCATCATTTCAACCTAATAAAATCCCAAGTAAAATGAATGGGTTTCAAAATAATCTTTTCATCATAATTATAAACAATCTATAGAAATAATATGGATGGTATCATTGGATCTTATCCCTAATAACTATTAAGTAACATCAAAAGATTTCATTATAGAATGAAAATGATTTGGAAAGATCGCTTGGGACATTTCATCAAGAAAATATCCTTTTCATTTTGAAAAAAATTATTTAAAATCATAAAATATACCAAATATTAAAGAAAACTATTTTTTTATAAATAAACTTGGAAACGAGTAATGAAATATCTAAAACATAGACCGGTCATAGTAGTAGAAAATATTGTTCTTATCGTACACGTTAAAATAAAGTTTTTATTCACATGTTTTGGTAAAATTCAGAAGTACCTAATTAAAAAAATGAAAAAAGGATTATTATAGAACCATTTTAATAAATTAAAACTTGGGTAAAAATGAATTTAAACAATTTTGGTGAATATTAAAAAGTCTCTTAAAAATGTATTTAGAAAACATGGTCCTGGAAGAAAAAATATTTTTGATGAAAGAGAGAAATAATGTTGATTTCCCATAAAAACATTATTTTGTTCTCATGAGTAAAACAAGAGAATAATGTTATAGTAAATAATATATTTTCTTGAAATAAACATAGTATAATAAATTTCATCATTTTATTTATTGATTTATCATAATATATTATCATCGAAAACTTAATCATAAATATCCTGATAAATTATGAGATTATAAGATAAAACATTTACTACATTGGTGAATTTTTAATAATAATACCCATGAAATTAATAACATTATATTGTTATTAAATCCCATATTATTCATAAATTTAATTATAAAGGACATTCATGTACATTATCTAAAACGCACATAAGAAGACTGTGGTGTATAAGGCTTATGTCCCATAGAAATAGAAGTGAGATGGAAATACATTACCTTAAGCCTCGTCATTTTTATTACATGTTAAGTCCTCTTGTATAATAAATATAGTTTTATTATAAATTTATTTCAGAAACATAATCAAATATATCATAAAACATGTGATTTTCTTAAAACCTTTTATTACTCGTTTATTAAAAATACTTTGTTAAAATCACATTTCAAGTGATAACTTATTTTTTCCACATAAGTTCTAGTTTGTTACTGATAATGCTTTTTAATTTGATCATTTTTCCATAATATCCAACATATTAAACATAATATAAAAATAATATATATTTATTATATATTTATTTAGAGTAATCTATTAATGTTATAGATATAAATTTTATTGCAACATTCATGGAGAAAGTAGGTTGTATGTAAGCATAAACATTGCTTCCATTTTTTGAAGATAGAATGAAATATAAATGAATATTAATTCAACTTTAAATAATCATTTTTATTTGATAGATATCATATGTATTTAGTAAATATAACCATATTATCATCCATTTAAAAATAAAATGAAAAAAATATCGCATCACTTCATGGAGGCGGTAATCCACATATACACACTAGTGATCTGATAGTTTTCCAACATATTTGAAAGTAAGATGGTAAATGTGATATTATAATTTTAAATTTATAAATTGTTCAAAAATATCAAATACATATGTTAAAACCATCATTATCTCTATTTGTGAGAGAACGTTATGGAAAATTAGTAACATGAGTTTGTAAGGCGGTAGTCCTTCCTACACACGATTGACAGTTTCATTTCCCATTTGATGAAGGAGGTGATATATATGAGTCATTCAATTAAAATAATAACATATCAGGATATGTGATATATTTATTTTATTATATCATCAGGGGTGAATATTATTTTAATGGATAATATTAATAAATAAACTAAAAATGTATGTTTAAGGACTATACCTCTTCTTCTGAGAATCATTTTTTGTTTACACATAAAGCCTTCATAGGATGATTTAATAATCAAAAAAATCCTCTAGTATGTGGTTAGTTAATTATGGTAGGTATTTGGGTAATTATATTTTGAACCTAAAGGTATTGTATGTGGAAAGGGTAGAGGAGACTGGGTTTAATTTTATATGTGGAGGAGTGGACACACTTGGAATTTTTTAAAATAAAAAGTTATACCCAGATTTTTCACATTCCAAAAGGATAAAAAACGGATCATTACAGAAAAATATATGGGATAGTGTCAAAATATGTCCTTGAAAAATAAATTGTTTATTTTTTGTTATTTTAACACTTTTTAAATTTAACCCCTAGTAACTTGTTTTAACCTTAACTATGGTAATTAATTTTTATTGTTTTCTAGATCCATTGTGGAAAACATTATGTTGAACATACTATATAATATAAATTATTCTAATTAAAAATATGGAATCTATGTTTCCAAATTTTATTAAAATAATTGGTAGAATATAACTTCAAATTTAACCCATCAACACGATGAAAAAATTATTTTCCAAAGAAAAATCATTAAAAATAATCAAAATATTTAATATAAAAAATCAATATGAAATTGATTCCAAAGAAATATATTGTATTAATAATTATATAATTGATATACATTTACTTTTAAAAAAAATTAAAATAAAATTTATATTGTAAATGCATTAAATAAAAAGGCAGTTTTTAATAAAAATCATTTTTTACTATTCATTGAAAAATTAATCATTGTAGAAAGTTATCAAATATTCACTCAAAGTACATTTTTAAATGAATATTTCAAAAATGAATTCTATATTACAAAATACATTTTATAAAATTGGGGAAAATGACTTTTACAATTAGAAAAAAACAATAAAAAAATTTCTAAGAAAAAAGAATTTTCAAAGAATACAAAGGATTTACTAAAAATAAGATATTTTTATCAAAACATTTTATTAATAAAAAACCATTATTATTAATTTTCAAAATGTTTTTATTTCAAATAGTAGTTCAAAGTATAACATCTAGGTTATAACGGTCATGTTTAAATAATAATAGTTGTAGTAGTATATTGTGGTTTATTAAAACTCATTGTTGCATACAATTCAAGATATTAATGAAAGTTAATTTATTCCAAATAAATATTTATTTAAATATCATTGTATTACTAGATTAAAATAGTATTATATCAACTTAATAAAGTTTCATGTATTAACTCAGTTGTCAATGATATGATGTTGATTTATGGAGAACATAATATTGAAGAAGGGTTTGGGCACCCTAAAGGCTACACCAACAAGTATTGAACACATTTTGGGTTGATGGGATAAAAATGTGATTATTCAAAAAACAACCATTTGAGGGTGATATGTTTATCATGAAGACCTCATGTCATGTAGTTTAATTTCATGTGACTAGGAATTTGGTGTGAAATTTAACATCAAGTGACTAGTGCATTGCTCCATATCTAGAACATTCCTCAATCACACTAGTCAGATAAGATTTACAATTTCCCAAATAATACACGAGTCATGATCGATGTATAAATAAATATAAAACTGGAATATTGATTGATATGTGGGAATGTTCATGACAAAAAATATGATGGGATGTATACATCTTAATGTGTACTGGAGCCTTCACCCAAATTTAACTCTCATGAAGGGGCATATTGGGAGTGATGAAAACTCATGTTTGGGACTACAATGGAGGATCCATAAATAAATATATTTCTCATTTTATTAGAAATAAATCTACATATAGTTCTTATATATAAATCCCTAATACAATACTATGCCTTTTTCAAGGAAAAGAGAATTTTTTATATAGGTTGGACCCTGGGTATGAGATCTGAAAATTACTACATATCCCATGGTAACAGAAATAAAATCCACACATAGTTTTATAGATATATCACTATATTGTTCTAGACTATATGCAAGGAGGGGTATATTTTTATATATTGAATTCGGACCAATGATTTGATATCTAAGAATGAATGAAGATCCTATAGTAATACTAATTAAGACACACATAGTTCTTATATAGGATGCTTTGATATTTAATGTACCACTATAAGGACTTGGTTTAGTTCAATTTAACATCATGTGGTAAGGAAGTCTTTTTTACAATTTAACATCATCTCATAAGGAAGACTTTAGTTGAGGTTAATTTCATGTGGTAAGGACATCTAATGTGTAGTTTAACATCATGGGGTAAGGACATGGACCGATGTATAGTTTAATGTCTTTCTTCCAGGTATTTTTCCCATTGTTTTAATTATGCAATGTATTTTTTAAGAAACCTCACGCTGGAGGGGGGAATAACACATTCACTTTCCATCATGGCCAGTGAGTAAGCACCATTGAAATATACCATATGTGTGATGTAAGTATCTTCTAAATTGGGTTTTATATTTGGTGGTTTGTTCCCTAGAATAAATGGGGTTCTGAGGACCATTAATAATTCTCCTTAGAGGAATGAGTATAGGATAATCTTATTTTTAAAGACTCCTTCAATCTGATTCAAATAGACTTCAAGATTTGTGGAATACAATACCTTTTCTCATTGAGTCATTCTAACTCATCCTTCCACTTTTACGATTGTTCATCATATAAGATTTTTCCATAGATAGCGATTTGGAGTGAGGGAAAGTGGAATTCCATGACTATTTATATTCCATAAACTAGATAATATGGGATCACTTGTGTGGTAGTGCGTGTGGTGGTACAGTAGACTTGTAAACCATGAAAGATATTTTACAGCCACAAACTCTGGTATTTTTTCCATCAGTTTCTTGATTATATTCATAAGATTATTATTGAAGTCCTATATATATATATGTTATTCTATTTTATATAAAGATGAATGGTTGAAAATAATATTATACTCTTGATATACCCACTTTAGCTCAAATGAATAGGAGATGGTGCAATTGTCTATTAGTATTTTATAAGGGACACTAAAACTGATGATAACATTTTTCATCATGATATTTATGATATTTATTGTATTAAATTACATTAGGGGTGTGTCCTCTTATCATTTGAAAAAAATTATCATTATGTATATACATAAAATACGTAGATATTTTTATAGGATATGGCCCCCCAAAATATCCATTCCTCATATGAAAAATGACCAGGAACACTTAACTATTTGTAAAAACTCTAGGGGTTAATGGATGATGTTTTCATGAATCTGACAAGTGTGAAACTTCTTGAGTAATTTGATATAGTCTTGAATCATTTTCTACCAGTAGAAACCAAGTCTCATAATTTTATGGGAGATTGTCCTTCCCGACTAGTGAGTGCTTTAGGATCCTATATGAACTTCCTTTATAATGTTGGGAGTCTCTCCCTACATGATGTATCTAAGGAGGACTCCATCAAAACCTTATTTATACAAGGATTTATTCTCATTCATCCCATCCTAAAATATATATTTCAATTCTCCATGTAGAATATTTTCCCTTATGGAATGATTCGATGGGAGGGTCCCATTGCGCAGGTAATATATTATGGGATTTATCCATCCAGGCATGGATATTAGATCATCATTCTCTAAGGAAGTTTTGAACTGAATAATTCCATCCATATCACTGATAATGACTGGTGATACTACCATTCAGTGTGTGATTCTTAAGACTACCTCATCCTAGGTAGGATTGGATAAGACTATTGTTGCATTAGATAGTGCATCGACATGAGTATTCTTTGATCGAGGGACATGATGCAGTGTTGGTTAAAAAGGAAATTGCTCCATTATTCCTTCCACATATCCAATTAGAGGGGTCTATTATTCTTTCATGATGTAATATTCACGATTTATGGGTTCGATAAATAGTTCTTGAATCACTTTTGATATTCTGGTAGGCTATCTCCAACAGCAAGGATAGTTATAGGAATGAAATAAGGCCTTGATATGCTTCCTCATTATTAGTGCATCATTCTAACAGTAAGAAGTAATATGGGAAATTTTCCTTATCCAGGAAAACAAATTGAATCCCTAGACTAACATGGTTGAGCTTTAGTTTTTTCATTCCCTTGCTAATAAGACTTTATGAGGCACCATCAAAATTCAACTCCCCCATTCAAGGAGAGTCATGGGAATATAAACCTTCATTGTATGGATGTTTGGTTTCTAATATCATGTTTTTAAGGGTGGGGTGTGCCATAAGAAGATTATCTAGGGAATTTCCTTTGATCTCCTTCTGTGAAAAATATATTATGTTATACTATTGTAGAATAACTACCCATCAGGCCAAACAACCCATTAACATAGGGAATCCAATAATATAGATTAGCAGGGTTATATGAGAGACTAGATGGATTTTTTTGATGCTTCAAGTAATGAATTATATTTTTACTATAAATATATTCATGAGGTTGTTCTTCTCGATATCATAATATCATGTCTCAATATCTATCATCATTTGGATGAGATAGTCGAGACTGATTTTACTCCCCACACCATTTTTCAAATTGAGGAGTGTGATGAGAAATCTTTCCCCAGTGGACACACATTGGATAAGTGGATTTCCTTCTACTTGTGGTATCTAGATCAGTGGATTATGAAAGTACTACTCAATATTATTAAAATCATTAGATAATTCCTTATCTCACCAATAGGAGAATCATTTTTTTATTAATGTAGTGAACATGGGAAATTTGTAGACCTGGTTAGCTATAAAACACCAACTATATGTGTGGTTCCTTTGAATCACTCATAATTCTTTCAGATTTCATGGGTGTGGACTTAATAGGATCGGACTAGTATTTTTTATATTAATATCGATGCCATGGTGGCATACAACAATGATGAGGAACTTCGTTAGAATTACTACAAAATAACTTTTTAATCAATTCATCTTCAAACTATACTTCTTCAATTGGATGAATATTGTTTGAAGATTAGTGAGGTGATCATAACACTGTAAAGATATAACAAACATGTCATCGACATAACACTCTTTGATTCATAAAATTAAGGGATTAAGGATATGATGCATTCAATTTTGATAATTATGAATAGAATTATTTATATCGAGGGTCATGACCTAGTAAAAAAATATACCTCTGGGAACTTTGAAGGTAGGGACTCCACATATTTAGGGGCCATATTGATCTAGTTATAACACGAATACCCATCTATAATGGAAAGGTCTTAGAAGTTGTTAGTTTCATTGATCAAAAGTTCTGTAATGAGTATTGATAAATTTTACAACCCAATATTCTATGAATTTTTATTTCAAATTAATTTAATATTTTTGATATTTTTCATTTCACACAACACTGAAAATAGTTATTAAAGAACTATGCTTGGCTTGTGATATAAGAAATGCCAAGTAAATCATGCACTACAAGCAATATAAAGGTTATATTTATTTGTATGGAATACTGGGGTAATCATACATTTCTTGAAAGACTGACTTTCCTTGAGGGCCTGCATAACACGCAAGACTGGGTGTTACTGAACAATAATATATTATTAAACCAATATATAATAATATATAACTAAGTTGTTAAATTTGATTTTATGAATATTATTAACTAACATTGGTAAATATATTGTATTCACATGAGCCTCATCTCAGTTGGTGAGGACTCTTAAGTGTATCCAGGTGACTCAGGATCAAATCCAGGTGGAGGTACAATTTTCAGGGGTATTATAGAAGTATTGTAGTGGGAAATGTAGTAGGAACTGTTTGGCAGTGTAGCAGCCGGGAATTTTCCCCTGTTTGGTCCTTCAGGCCACTGATTTAGTTATTGAGTCCTTTAAGGCCTTCGGTCCACCCAGTCTTCGGGCCAGTAAGGCCTTCGGGCCACCTTAAGTGGAGATGAAAACCAGACATCCTAAAAGGAACAGGATCTATAGGAGGACGATGAGGAGATTTCACCACAGGTGAAGCTACCCGAATTATAAGAATGAGAGGGTATGACACCTACTATCAGGACAAGCCTATGCATGCATGAGATATCCTAGCCAAACATCCATGTGAAGGTGGAGAGATGATTTCACAAGGAAGATTCTAGGAATGAGTAGTTCCAAGTAGTTAGTTTGGGTTGTATGTAATGTTTGAAGCCTACAGGTAATGAATTCCTCTAAGGCCTACGGGCCTTGTAAGGGTTCCACCTCACCCCTTGAAAGGTGGATTATCATAATCAATAAAAATTGAAGGCATTCAGGCCATTGGATGGATGGTAAATATATTTATTTCAAAAAATATATAATGAATTAATTAGTTATAAATTACTTATAAATGAATATAATAACCAATTGAATATAAAAGGGATTACTTTTATAGAAAACTATTATTACGATCAGAAAGTTGTTTTAACCCTCATAAATGAAATTGATTACAATTATTAAGTTGTGTTAATGTAATATAATTGTTATATATTTAATAAATTAATTTTTATATTCATCCAATATATTTGACCGGCATATGATAAGAACAAACCCAGTTTTATGCTTAAAAACCTATATTTTCTATAAAAGTAGTTTTACCACCTTTTAATGGAGAATTCATTTTAAATCCAATATTTTTAACTTTTATAGATTTAATATGTCAAAATAAATATAATCTTCCAAATAGATAAATAAAAACTATGTTCAGATAAATTTTTGGTATTTTTCTGTAAGGATTCATTTTTTAATGAATTTTCAAAAATAATATGTTTTAATTAAAATAACTTTTTTCATCTCATTTATTTATAAGGATAAATTATATTTTTAAATGGTTTAAAAGTTTAACTGGATAATATTTTTATCAATAAATCAAATTTTGGTCTACGGAATCAATTTCATTTTGAAATTGACTAGAAAAACAAATCAAACTTTTCAATGTTTTTTATTTAAAAACCTGCATTATCAACCCGACTATGGGGTTATATTTAAATTAATTTATACCAATTATATGATTGAAATTTGTAAAAATTTATTCCATATTTTGAATGAGAATTATTTATAATTTATAATAAGGTCAACCTAGTTTTTGATCAAAACTATTAGTGAAGTAATTGAAATTAATTACAACAATTAAGGATAAATTAAGCTTAATACGGGACTAAACCATAACCATAAGGCCCTAAATGACCTATAATCTTTTTCACAATCCATTGGATATAAATATTTATATCCTATCCTATTTTTTATCTCTTTTTTTATTATTGATCCACTTTCAAAAAAAATGTGTCTATGGTTCCTTTCTTTTAAAATATTACATGAGTGCCACCCCTCTTCCATTATAAAAGGCGTCCTCTCCTCCCACTTTCTCACACCTCTAAATCCACTACGGCTCGAAAAAACTATGTAAAAATAGTTCCCCAACATTCCTCCCATTTACCTTGAAGGCTCTCCTTTGGAATAAATCAATTCATGGAATCCTTTTGGCAGAAACCAAAAGAAGTTACCTGATTAAGAGGTAACACCCTATCTCAAACTCCATTCTTTTGTTTTCTCTCTCTACTCCTAAAATATTCCTATTATATTCTTATATAAAAAAACCAGTATATTCAATATAATTGTATTTCTTATGCAACTGATTTTACCTACATTTACTCACACTTCATCTAATTGGTAACGAACATACTGTTTATGTGTATGGCGGACTACCACTTCCTTAAATGATGATTGTTCATTTTTTTTCTTTACCACCTCTCTGGATGGAAATAATGATGGAAACTATGTTTAAATATGTTATATATTATATTTACTATGTATTTATGGTTTTTTAATTCTTTTAAAACACTTATCTTTATACGTTCCATTTTGTGTTAATATGATAATTTCCTTTGAGAAAGTGTGGACTTCCACCCCCTCAAAGTGATGTTAATCATTCATATACTATATGTAATGTACTAATGATTGATTTAGTTAATATATATGATATATATTATATAATAAATATAATTTAATAATGATATATATATATATATTCATATATTTCTTTTACCTTCATTCTTTCAATAAGAAAATTAAATCGAAATAGTGTTCATGCATACTTACGGCTTACCGTCACCATGAATAGTTTATTCTGTTTGATACATCTATATTATATGTATTATTATAATTAAAATATACTGAATATAAATTATGTTCAAATCATGTTTTAAAATCTGGAAATCAGGGTAATAATATAAGGACCAAAGATGTGACAAATTAAGACACATGCGAAGAACAAAGAAGATAATACCTGAAGTGAAACCCTAACATAAAATTATTAATGAGTGGTTAATATAAAGTAATAATTAAACCATATATGGTATTATATATAATAATATAGTTCTATGATATATCTATTATATATTTATATTTATTATGCATGAGTTTTTTATGAGTACAGAGAGAGTCAAGACATAAGGTGAGGGAATTTCATCTCACTCTTTATTTTCATGAGATACATGCCTTAGCTATCGCTAAATTATTTTTTGTGGTATATATACTACCCATTAATGTATTCTATGACTATTATAATGAAATATATGGGTATTTACATAACCATTTTATTATCTTTCTATCATGGGGTTTATGTGTCATATGTTACAAAATCGGTAATGTAATTTCTGCCTCAATTTTCCTTCTTTGAGACACATGCCATGTTATGAACCTATTTTTTTATATGAAGTATATAAACTAACTTTAACATGTTATATAATAAATATCCTTATTTTCATGATGTTTTTTATATTTATGTAATATCATTTTCCTATATGGGGAGTATGGTTTAAATTTTCCAAGAGGTATGATTTTATGGAAAAAAATTCATCACTTATCAAGATTGTTTGTATTTATGCATCCTTTGATGAAATATTATAAACCATCACTCAAGAAAATTAATTACTTTTCTTATCCTCTAGATATTAATTATATGTTAATTTATTGGTATCATTATTTCACTTTGTGGAACATTTGATAGTTAAAATTTTGTTTTAAAGAAATATCAACTTTACCTTCTTTTCGGTCAGAAAAGGGTGTTCCTAAAAAACCATGCTTTATAAAAAAGGTTTCCATGAAAATCATACTACTATCCTATGATAATTAAAATAAATTTCTACCCTTATTGTATTTCACCACTTTTTTCAATGGAATCTTCTTATCGCTTTCAAAAAAAGTCATTTTTCTAACCATTTTACTCCGGAAAAGGAATTTTCTTTTTACCTTATACAGTATGTACAAATTTACCCACCATCATTTCTGTGAAGCTTCCTTCCCATGTTTAAAAGTATAATTTTCAATAAAATGTTTTTAAAAGTAATTTTCATGTAAAATTGTGTTCAAAATGTTTTCAATCTTTCATTATAAGTTTTCAAAGTATTTTTAATGAAATGGTTTTGAAAAAATTTTCAAAGTGTTTTAAAAGAATACAGTTTTTAATATGTTTTAAAGCATATTTAATAAGTTTTTTGGGAAAATGTTTTCAAAATAATTTCACATATCCTTTATTTGTTTTCAAGTAATTTTCTATGAAAAATATTTTCAAATTATTTTATGTATTAAAAATATTTTTTCAAAGAAGAAAGGATATTTTCCTTAGGAAATTTTTTAGGAAGATAATTCAAAATTATTTTCCTTCTATGATGAAATCTATTTATGTAACTAATGCCTTTTTAGTAAGTTATCTAAAGTTTCCATTCATATTATTTATCTTAATGATTTATTATTGAAGTCATTGCCTTTATGAAACCTGTTTCCTTATCTTGAGTTGTATACTTATGAAATTATTTTCTCTTTCATGAGTTATGTTTTTGATGAAATGATAATGAAACTGGTATTTCTTTATATAGGTTGTGATATGATTGCGTGTTTATCAAACCCATTTTATTTCATGTGTTATGATATGATTTTTTAGGATCTTGTACCACATGTTTTTATTATTTAATTATGAGATGGGTGGGACCTATATATTCCTCCAATGCATTGGGTAAAGATTTATATCTTATGAGATAGACTATTATGGTCTTGGGAGTAAACCTTGACTACTAAGTTGGCCATGGGAGAGAACCATGACTTCCTGGATGGTATGAGGAGTGAACTCATGCTACTAATATGGCTATGGGAGTGAACCATGACTACCAAGATGGTATGGGGAGTGAACATGTACTACTAATATGATCTTGGAAGCGATGCTTGGCTAATATGAGAATCATATTTTTTAATTATATGTTTTGAAAAATTCTATGTTTTATTCATTAGTTATGATTTTATGGATTATGTTCATTATTTCCTTATTACCCATGTCTTAAGACCAATCAATCTTTATACCATGATTTATATTTTTAGTCTTCGATATGAATGGTTTGATCTTATAATGCTATGATCACATTAACATACCCCTATGATCATGTTTATGCTTACAATTATCACATGTTTACCCTTATTAATCATCTAATATCACACCTTTTTACATTTCATTCCCCATGTTAGGAAGATTTTAATAAACTATGAATTTTCTAATAAGGGTGATATTCATGAAGAACCTAGTGGGAGAAAATGTAGCTCACTTATAAACCAGTGTTTATGTTTAAATCTTTCCAAAGGAACTAAACTAATACAGTATTTGGGTGTATGTTTTTTATAATGTTTTAAGTATTCTATAATTGTAAGGTTATGTATATGTATTTCAAGAATAGTTCAATATTTTTTGAATGAGATAAAGGTTTATTTATCATTTGTAAAGTTGGATGAGAAAAATTTAGTGATATCCCTAGGTATATTTCTAAGGATGTGTCTAGGGATGTCTCAAAGGATACATTTAATGATGAGTTTCCATTTAGGAAAATGTCTTAGAATTTTGGTAAAGGATATAGTGAGTGGTTTCCTAGAAATATATCCCTATCTGGATACTACAAGTGTATATGGATCTGGAAGAGATTTACCTAGGAGTAACAACTCTGACAAGTTATTCCATGAATGACTTAGGGTAATCTGGTACCTGAAAACAAGCCTTGGTACAGACCTGGTTTGACACTCCTAGGGCATATGATTTGGGAATTAAAAAAAGCTTCAAGAAACATCATGAAGGATATAAATAATATTTGGTTATGAATATCCTAGGATAAACCTAAGGACTCATATTTATGAAAGGTGTCATAATTTAGACATCATATAATTCATTTTCATGATTATGTGATTCCTCACTATGATAAATTTTTCTTACCCAATTATTCCTAGTTTTAGTCAATAGAGGGAACAAGAAGTAACATGATTAATGATGAGTATAATGGAAAATTTATTAATGACTAGTCAAATGGGATGAGTGAAGGATGTTGTGATCATGCCTAATTAGTCTTCAAGGAACATGATCAATAAAGTGTACCGTAAACAACTTTCAGACTCCCCAAGGAAGCGAATGAAGGATTTCATTGAGATTTTGGGCAATTGAGACCATAAAGGAAAGAATATTCAGCATCCTTTGTGTCTAAAATGCGGAATCAATCACCTATGTGAATGTATTAGAGGAATAGGAAGGTTTTTTTTCTTTGGAAAATAATGACACAAAACAACTGACTGCATGGGAAAAATGAAGTGTTAAGATAACAAAATAGATGAGAATATCAGCCTCCTTAAGTCATCATCAAAGGTTAAGTGTCTTAACTTTTCAGTAAATAGTCATTATGCAACTCAATGTCCCAAGAGTAAAGTTCCTAAAGAGGATCATTAAGGTGGTGTGAGAAATGGTTACATTGTTGATGATGAAGAGACTAGAGATGAGATATAAAAGGAAAGAGGTATTGTGTATTAGGATAAAGTGTCCTAGTTAATGGAACAATAATGAAGTGAAATAATAAAATTTTTCATATATTTGGAATGTAGAATTGTGTTATATGAATGGTGAAATATATTAAGATTTTTCAGTTTATGTTTTTCACTGCAGATTTAGAAGAACACATTTAATGGTTTCACTGGAATAGAAATGTGATTTAATGTAAATATAATGTCCATGGAAAACATGTGATTAAGGGAAGATAACCCTTAATATGTTCCTTATGTTATGGTAATGTTGTTTGGGAAATGATATATGGGATATAAATAAATTGGATCATAGTAATTAGCTTGGGACTAGTTAAGGACTCATTAACAAGTAGTTTATGTTATCTGAGATGAAGTTTATAGGTTATTAGATTTATGAGTATATCTAGTAATCTATGGAATAAGGATGAATGTGTGTTTTTCAAAAGTATTTATGGAAATTTAGGTTATTACTATGTTTCAAGAGAATATGTGATGAGGGTATTCACTTGTTTGGAATGTGACAAATAAGATCTATTTTGTGATATATGGGAGATCAATGTTATGCTAGTTTCATGGAATTATTTATAATATTTTGGATTTTTATTTTTCAGAAGGGTTATATAGTTAACCATTCATGGAAATATTATGTTATAATTTTGATGAATTATTTATGTAGTAAGGTTGTATTGATAATCCTAGTTAAAGGGATATTTCACAATTAATCATATTTAATGGATGTCCATCATATTTATTTTTCATATAATATTAGTGTGGTTTTGGAAAAGGAAATCATGTATGTCGGGAAACAACCAATCAAGACTGGCAAGGCTGTGGGTCTTGAACCCATGACTGAAGGATGATAAGGGTTTCATGCCTACCAATGGCCTACTCTATGTCCATTTTAATGTATAATTATTTTTTATGAATAAATATTTATGATAAAATAGTATTGTTACTTTTTATGTTTATAGATTAAGGAATATTGATTTTGAATAGACAAATAGTTAGACTTTTCATTCTTTTATGGGTTTTAAGATCCATTAAAAGTGTATTTAAGTTCATTATGCATCAAAGTTAATTTCAATACATTAATTCCTTTATGTAATTGATATATTAGAAATTTATCAAAGAAAAAACAAAGTATGAAATTTTTATATATATAAATAAATCAATAATTACTCAACATTCCAAAACAGATAAAAAAAATTTTCCTAATACTTTAAATATTATTGAGATGATGTCCTTTGAAATCATCATTGATTTATTACTTTTAGTCCCTCAAATTTTCTTTGATCATTCAATTGTTTCTGATTTATGGCCTCAATCACTCTATATAAATATGTATGCTTTTCCACCATGTCCAATCTTCACTCCCAACCTATGTTATCCTGTGCAAAAACCTAGTTATATGTAACTTTGTGTAATTATTATGGTTCCAACATTCACTTTTTAAGGGATTTTTTTTTTCATTCATTTTTATGATGTGGGTTTCTATAAAAGGAAATATAAATTTTTAAACTATTAAAAAACCAGATGAATTTTCAGGGTGAAATTCATTTTAAGGTGGGTAGAATGTAACTTCCCAACATTTTTTGAAATATTATTTTTGAATTAATTTAATATTTCTGATATTTTTCATTTCACACAACACTGAAAATATTTATTAAAGAACTAATATTGGATTATGTTATATGAAATTCCATGTTAATAAGGCACTATATAGAATATAAAGGTTATCTTTATCTATACAGAGAACTGGGGTCAGCTTAGGTTTCATGCAATACTACCATTCCTCCATGGCTTGTGTAACACGCAAGACTGAGTATTATGAAACAATAATATATTATTAAAATAAATATAATAATATATAACCTAGTTGTTAAATTAGATTTTATGAGTATTATTAACTAACTGAGGTAAATATATTATTTTCACAAAATATAAAATGAATTAGTTAGTTATAAATTATTTATAAGTAAATATAAGAACTAATTGGATATAAAAGGGTTTTTTATAGAAAACTATTATTATTCTCACAAAATTGTTTTAACCATAATAAATTAATTTAATTACAATTATTTAGTGATATTAAAACAATAAATATGTTTTATATTCAATAAAATATTTTTTATATTCCTCCAATAGATTCTATATGCATAATATAAGAACAAGACCAATTTTATGCTTAGAAACCTATATTTTTTCATATTGGTAGTTTTACCACATTTTAATGGAGAACCCATTAAAAATATTTTTATTTGACATTTTATAGATTTAATGTGTCAAAATGAACTTAATATTTTTTAGGGAAACAAAAAAATTAGTTTGGGATAAATTTTGGGTATTTTTCTGTAAGGTTTCATTTTTATAGTGAATTGTGAAAAGTACTGGATATTATTTCAATCCTTTCAATTAATTTATTTATAAAGTTAAATTCTATATTTTTTATTATATTAAAATATTATTTAGGTAAATTTGTCTTCAATAAATCAAATGTAGGTCATTTTAATCAATTTAATTTTGAAATTGACTATAAAAACATAGTAATCTTTTAAATGTTTTTACTTTAAAAACCTGCATTGTCGACTCGACTACAGGATTATTTTTAAATTAATTTATGACACTTATTTGATTGGAATATAAATAAACTGATTCCATATTTGGAGTCATCATATTTTAAAATTCTGAATAAGTTCAACATATTTTTTTACCAAAAATATTAGTGAAGTAATTAAAAATGATTACAACAATTAAGGAAAAATTAAGGTTAATGACAGAATAAACCATAACATTAAGCCCCAAAATGACCAATACACTTGTTAAAAATCCATTTTCTGGAAATATATAGATGATATCCTCTCTTATGATTACTTGGGACCATTATTTATCCACTTTCAATAAAAACGTGGGTGGGGTTCTTTTCTTTTAAAATATTACAAGAGTGCCACCCCTCCTCCATTACTAAAATCCCACTCTCCTCTCACTTCCTCAAACCTCTCAAGCCAGTTTTTCTAGAACTAAATCTTCTCAAATAGCTCCCCAACTTCCATAAATTCTATATTTAAGCCTACCCTTGGGAAGAAACCAATCCATGGAAGCCTTTTGGCACAAACCCAAAGGAGTTACCCGATTATGAGGTAACACCCTCCCTCAAACTCCTTTCTTTTATTTTCTATCTCCACTCCCTAAAATATTATTATTATATGATTGTATATCAAAACTATTATCCTCAATATAATAGAATTTTTTTATTCTTTTTATTTTCCCAAAAATTATACACACTTCCATCTAATGGGTAACGAATATACTGTTTACGTGCATGGAGGACTACCGCCTCATTAAACAATGATTGTTCATTTTTTCTTTTTTTGCCTCTCATGGTTGAGATTATGATTGAAAATATATTTATATATGTTATATATTATATTTATTATGTCTTTAATCTTCTTAAATTATTTTACAATACTTATCTTTATACATTATGTTTTTTGTTAATACGATAATGTTTTTTGAGAAAGTGTGGACAACCTCCCGCTCAAAGAGATGTGAATCGTTTATACAATATATGAAATGTATTAAGGATGAATTTAGTGAATATATATATGATATATATGATATAATAAATATACTTTAATAATGATATGTATATACATATATATACAAATATTTCCTTTACCTTCTTTCTTTCAACATGACAATTAAACAGAAATATCGTTCATGCATACGCGCGGCTTACCATCTCCATGAAAAGTGTATTTCATTTGATACTTTTATATTTTATGGATTATTATAATAAAAATATACTGAATATATATTATATTTAAATAATTTTTTGAATTCTGTAAATCATGATATAAATATATGGACCAACGAAATGTCAAATTAAGACACATACGAAGAACAAAGCAGATATTACCCGAAGTGAATCCTTAACATAAAATTATTAATGAGCGAGAAATATATAGTCATAATCAAACCATATATGGTATTTGATATCATAATATGTTTCTGTTATATATTTATAAAATAATGATCTTTATTATACAGGAGGTTCTTATGAGTATGAAGAGATTCAAGACATAAGTTAAGGGAATTCCATCTCACTCTTTATTTTCGTGAGATACATGCCTTATCCACCACTCACATATTTTGTGTGGTGTATATACTATCCATTAATATATTCTATGCCTCATATATTGAGATATATGGGTATTTACATAACCATTTTCTGATCTTTCTATCATGGGTTTTATGTTTCAAATGTTAGAAAATCAGTAATGTGATTTTTGTCTCAATTTCCCATCATTGAGACACATGCCATGTTATGCCCCTATA
This sequence comes from Viscum album, assembly GCA_963277665.1. Classification (NCBI taxonomy): domain Eukaryota; kingdom Viridiplantae; phylum Streptophyta; class Magnoliopsida; order Santalales; family Viscaceae; genus Viscum; species Viscum album. The sequence continues at coordinate 1,700,501,784 of OY728143.1, read as the reverse complement.
TTTTCTATATGAGGTGTATAAACCGACTGTGACCTATTATATCATTAATTTCCTTTTTTCATGATATTTTAGGGCTTCATGTAATTTCATTTTCTTACATGGTGAGTATGGTTCAATGTTTCTATTTTCTAAGAGTTTGTTGAAACAATCATATCGCTTATCAAGATTGTTTTCTATTTATGTATCCTTTGATTAAATATTATGATCAATCACTCAAAAAAATTCATGAATTTTCTTATCCTTTGGATAATAAAGATATATTAATTTATTGGGATCATTATTTTACTCTTTGGTACATTAAATATTTGAAAATTTGTTTTTTAGAAAGCCCAACATTACCCTCTCTTTGGTTGAAAAAGTGTCTTATTACAAAACCTTCTTTTCCTAAAAGGGTTCCCAATAACATTATATTAATCACCTATGATCATTAAAATAAATTTTTACCATTATTGTCTTTTACTAATGTTTTCACATGAATCTTATTGTCTCTTTCTGAACAAGGCATTTTTCTAACCTTTTTACCATTAAAATGGAATAATCTTTTTACCTCGTACAACATGTATAGATTTAACCATCATCATCTATATGAAGATTACTTTACATATTTAAATGTTTAATTTTAAATAAAATGTTTTTAAAATTAATTTCCATGTAAAATTGTTTTCATAATGTTTTCATGCTTTCTATATATGTTTTCAAAGTATTTCCATTGAAATAGTTTTCAAATCATTTTCGAGATTTATTTTAATATTTTCAATGTGTTTTCAAAGAAAAGTTTTTTTAAAATTTTTTGTATCTTATTTTATAATTTTCAAGGAAAAATGTTTTCAAAATAATTTCAAGTCTTTGTTATAAGTTTTCAATTTATATTATGGGAAAATTATTTTCAAATGATTTTATGTATTAAAAATTATTTTCAAAGAATAAAGGTTATGTTCGTCAAGAAACATTATTTAAATATTATCGAAAATTGTTTTCTATCTAAGATGAAATCCGTTGATGTTTCTTGTACCTTTCAGGTAAATGATATTATAGTTCTATTCATGTTATTTATCTGAATGGTTCATTATTTATATCATGGTCTTTATTAGACCCATTTATTTTGCATAAGATATATGTTTATGAAATCCATTTTTATTTTATGGGTTATGTTTTTAATGAAATGATTATGAAACTTGTATCTCTTTCTATAAGTTCTGATATGATAACCTATTTATGACACCCATTTCATTTCCTGGGTTGTGATATGATTGTTTATGATCTTTTGGTACTTGAATGAGTTATTTCATTATGAGATGGGTGGAACCTATATCTCCCTCTAATGTATTGGGTATAGATTTATATCTCATGAGATAGAATAATATGGTCTTGGGAGTGAACCTTAACTACTAAGATGGTCATTGGAGTGAACCATAGATACCAAGACGGTAAGAGGGTTTAAATCATGCTTCTAAGATATTCATGGGAGTGAACCGTGACTACCAAGATGTTATGGGGATTGAGACCATACAACTAAGATGGTCTTGGTATTAATTATTTAGATACTGTGAAAATCATATTATATGCTTATGTGTTTTCTATAATTCCATGTTTTATTCTTATGGTATGCATTCATTGCTTATGTTCTCATTTCCATATGATTCATTTCTTATTAACATTCAATATTTAGGTCGTGATTCATATTTATGGTATTAGATATTAAGGTTATGATATTATAATGTTATGATCATGTTCCCATAACTCTATGCTCTTGTTTATTCTTACATGTATCGCTTGTTTACCCTTGTTGGGAATCTAAGATCACCCATTTTTATGATTTCATCCCTACGTTATGAAGATTTTTATTAAGTATGATTTTTCTAAGAAGGGTGATAGTTATGAAGAACTTTTTAGGAGATAATGTATCTAACTTATGTTTCAATGTTTATGTTTCCAAGTTTCCAAAGGCACTAAACTAATACCTCCTTCAGACATCAGTTTTTGTATTGTCTTAAGTATTCTAAAAATGTAATGTAGTGTCTATGTATGACAATACTAGGTCATTATACTAAATCATCATTTTACTAGTGTAGATTAAGGTATCTTACATTTTTTTATACCATGATCTTCTTATTCTTCTTCTTAACATGGATAATATTATAAATACATATTGGGTTCTTAAACTCTCTAACAAATATTTATTTAATCCATTTTTCAACATCAAATTATATATTGGAAGCATGAGAGGTGTGAATTATACATGATTCCTTATTGAAACCTCAGTAGTCATCTAGAATACCAAGATGATTATTAGACACATCAAGGTTTAGCCAAGAAATATCTATATAATTCTAGGAAACCAAGTATCGATTCTACATTATAAAAGAAATGTACATCTCCTGCTCTTTGATAGGCATAGAAGCTTCAATCAACACAGGTCATAGTTCTTCTCATATTCATATATTCACCTACCTAAGATCATAAATGGTGATGGATACTCCTCATTAAATTGTGGGATGAGAGTTCCTAATGTTATCCTCTTCATATTCCATATTTATGTTTGTGAGGGAATCATTAGGCATGGTGGATAATTTGGGGGAATCTATTTCCCTATTGAGATAAGAGATTCTATGAGAAGTGGCATTGATATATGAATCTTCTAGGTTCATTGTGTTTATATTCTAGGATTTCTTGTCTTCGTTTATGTTTCTACAGGGGGTAAGAGAGGTATATACACCCCATGTTTTAAGGGATGTCTTGGGGTCATTTTAAAATTATCAAAATGGCAGAAGATAATATTCAGATCTCAGTAAGTCATTTTCTAACTATACATTGAAAATATGACTTCATATGGAACAAATTCAATTACATGGACATGGGTCAGTGAATTATTTGGTTGAAAATAGCTTATTGGGACAAAATATATTTCCCTAATCATGTTTTTTGGAATCACATAATCACTATTTACCATGCTCCATGAATTGGTAGGGGTGGATCCCAAGCCATTGGGATCTAAAACCTGTATATAAACCTCTATAATTGGTTTTTTAGATTCCCTTTTATATAAAAATTTATCAATATATAGAGATTCACAAGATTCAACGGGGGACTTTCATTATGAAATATATTGACCTTTTTGTTGATGGGTTTTTTCAAACATTGGTAAAATGATGAGGGTACTGAGATGTGTCTATTAATACAAGGTCTTATTGGAATGAAATTATTTGTTGTGCCTTAATACATAACTATAAACTCATTAATATATGATATATCCCTTAAATGGTTCCTGATCTTGATCTTTCCAAGGGATCTCTACAAAATTTTATTGCACCCTTGAATGGTAGGTGTGGTTGGAGACAAATCATCTTCTCTATATCCCAAACATGGGAGTTTCCAAATAATGTTTTTTTAATCCCACAACTGATAACAACTAGAGAAATTTTGATAATGATATTATCTTACATTCCTGAAACATATTGGTGTATGATATTACACTGGATAACTTATTTCATATCCTCCTCCTTGAATGAGATATTGGAATCAAATTATACTTCTATATTATCAACTCAATAAACCTTAGTTGTGTCAACATATATCTAAAACTCTTGGGGGATCTAGAGGGATCAATTAATGCCTCTCTAGGTTCTTTTGAAATATGAGGATCATATAACCTTGGGAGTATATCTGGAAAAAACTCCAATGTTTTAAAATTTTATATTTATGTGCCAAGAGGTCTATGCTTCACAAGGTAATATTCCTCCTTATCATGAGGCTTATGATCTAATGTTTTTGTGTATTATGGTCCTATTTATTGGGAATAGGTTGAGGGATAATCTTTTTTATGTGGTGTAGGTCAGGATGGTCTCCCACTTTGTTTGGGTAGATTAGAAAATCTCACTCCCCCATGTTGGTCATTTAAAATGATTAGGTTGGTATGATCACTGAAGCGATATAAGGAATCCCCTTGATATTGTTGGGCTTAATGAAGAACTCTCACATAGATCCTAGACATGAATATGGATTCTTTGTGGATGTTACTAGAATATTGGGTTCTTCCTTGAGTTTTTCATCACATGTACCCTTGACTTATGTGGCCCCAGCATCCAACTTCTCCATCCAGTATGGGGAACTCATATTTATGAGAATATTTACCATCATATCAAAGTTTTGTTATGTCAAAAATGTTATTAGAACATAAAATGAGATCTTCAACCGATTAGGATTCTATTTGCTGGGGTGGTTTCTTATTTTTTAGATGATGAAGGAAATAATTCCGCATGAGTTATATCCAGTGTGGGAGTAATACATGACTCTTTTTCTTATGTATTTTCATATAATGGGTGATTATGTATGCCTCTGAGAGGCTGATTCAAAAAAATTTCCCTATGTGATGGAGTTGGTATTGGTATTCAAAGTTACACTCTCAGGGTGGCATGATCTTGGGTGACTATTTTTTAAGTCATCAATTTATCAAAATTCAATTCACACTTAGCCAGGATGTCTTTACATTCACCATATTCAACTAGTTGGGTGGTTGTCAAATTGGTAACCTATGTTATGGATTTTACTAGTTTCACATTTATAGAATATTCCATGGTTTGTATTTTTTTATCGATGACAAAAATGTCTAAGATGCTTTGATCTAGTCTCTTATAAAAATGTAGTGATTAAGTCATTCACAAAGGTTGACCTCATTAGGTTTACTAGGATTTTATAGCTTGAAGAGGTTGTGTTTCATTGTTATAAGGGAATAACCTGGATCCTTTTCATTTAATAATAAATATAATTTGTTCTTCCATTCCTCATATCATTGGAAAACTTGATCTCTCTTTACCTCTATTTTAGGGTTCTTTTGTTTCTACTACCACTCAAGTGGAGGCACTAAGTGATTCAGGGCCTACCTAGGTGCTTCGGTGGGTAACATTACTAGTTTGAAGGTGAAGAATCAATATTTTATCAACCATATTTTTTCCCAAAATCTTGGGTATGGTATGATATTTCGCTCAAGTTCGCCGAATGGAATCTTCTGGGAATTGTTTCGTTTCCATGAACTCATGAAATCTGCCTAGATATTTCATTAGGATCAATGTTCTTTACATCTTAGCTTTTATATTATCAGAAAAAAGTTCTAGCAATTTTATTGTGAGAGTGGGATTATTATTGAATATTCTATGAACTTACATCTGGAAATAAAGTTAGGGACACTCTCATTTTCAGGATGTTTATAATTTGTGAGATTGAAAATCATCAATTTCTTGTAGCATGGAACTAAATTGATAAAGTAATTAATGAGGAAGGTATTCTTATCCCATAAAAGATCTGGCTGGAATTCTACTATACCACCTTAAGGCTTTCCCTACAAGATATTTTATAAATAAACTCAGTTGTGTCACCTACTGCTCATCTCAAGGGTCCACCATTAGGATACATCAGGATATAAAGTGTTTGAGATAATTTTATTAGAATCTCATGTCATCTATGGATTATAATGTAGTATTTAACAAAATTGGATGAGTGATATGTGTCATCCACCCATTTTTTATATGGATTCCTTTTAGGCTGCATGGTAGCATGTCGAACCTCTGTTGATTTTACCCAAGAAGATAGAGACATAAAGTGGTTGAGGAGTTTTGAAAGAAATACTATCTAGTCCACCACCAATGTTTAACGAATGGTAGAGACTTGAAATTTTTTCCCTTATTTCATATCATATAGATTCTTAATCCATTACAAGGCCAGATAGTCACCCCAAATTGTAGGAGGCTGTCAATAAAATGGAGGAAATTCATGACCATCCTCACTTTACATTTTTGTATAGAGAAGTTTCTAGGATCCAGAGTTGGCATGATCCTCAAATTCCACCCCTTTAAGTAGATTCCCTCTCTCCTGATGGGTGGGAGTATGGATATACATTTCTTCTTAAAGTGGAAACCATGAAGAAATGCTTCTCCAATGTGATTATACAATGATCTTTCTGAGGTTCTGTATCTCATTCTCATATTATACTAGTTCTTTCTCTTTAATGGAGACTTAATCCTTTCTAGGTGGTGAGTTGGATAAAGAAACATCTTTTTCTTTACCCATGGAAATATTCTTCTAAGGATGTTTTAATTAATTATTCAGATGTTACATGTTATGAATCCTTATGTGATTCCATTTATATGCCACCACAGTTTTTGTATCATGATCACTTATCTCTTGAGGTATTATTTCCACATTTTTACCATATATGTTTTAATCTTGGATGCATCACTTTTTAGATTTATGGTAATTAATTCTACTATGGTATAATGTGTAGTGGTAGTCACCACATCACTCTCTATGTAATAGGGATGTTATATACTGATTGCTCTTCCTTCAAGGATTGCATCAGTGTCCTTCTTTATATCCCGGTATTATTAGATCATTTTGTCTTACAACCCTTATGGGGTTTGATTCTCTTTCCCAAATGTTCTCCTATCTTGGCCTATGAATAGGGACCTTAAGGGAGTTTCCTATGGTTCTCGTCATGTGGTAACTAAAGGAATTTGGTGTGTCTTTCAACAGGAGGAATTATTTGGATGTTAGTCTTCGGTATTTACCTCCAGGTCTAAAAAATAATAATTCCTTTTAGAATGATGTTAATTAAAAACACTCCCCCAACCTTGTGGGATGGGGTTGGTTCAAGGACACCATTAGAACTCTCTGGTTCAATTTTTAAAGATCTGATGACTCCTAGGGTGGAAATTTATGTCATCCCAATTTTATGGGTTCATTCCTTGATGGATTTCATGGTTTATGACACTATCATATTCCTAAATTTTCTTGACCATTTTCATGCAAGGGTTTAGTACAATGTATTCTTGTGATGGGAGTTGCTTCTTATGGGGATTTATTGAGTTCTCTATGACTTTGGATTTCGTTTTGAGATATGTTCCCATTTCTTTGAGATTCCCAGGTTTATGAATCTTTTTGTTAACCTCTCTCTATGCTCACAACATTGTTTCATCCTCTAAGAAGAGGTGCTTCATTATATTGACCATCTATCATACACATTAACTGGTATCATGATATCTCCTCTAGATATGTCATTAGAATATGCCACATCTAGGGAGATTTTATTTCCTAGGGGTAAGGTGAAGTGAAATGCTCTGTAAACTACCCATCCTTATATGTGAGAGTCTAATAGGGATTCGGAAATCAGCCACTAGAGAGCTGTTATGATTAGGATGGAATTATTTTGATGGATTTTTCAATTCATATCTGATCATGGGACCCATGCCACAGAGAAAGTGTCCAGGATCATATGATAATAGAGTGTGTTTATTATCTATAAGTGACACTTATGTCATTAATAAGGTAGGTTTATAGCCTTTATCCACTGATGGGTTTCCCATATATTTTGTCATAAGTAATCCATGAACTCCTCCTCAAGCTCATCTAGGACCACATAGTCATAGGTAGCTATGGGCCAAAACATATTTTGGAGGTTTTTCATCCAATTCCCTACATATATCCATGTTATCCTCTTGTTCATTAGAGTCATATTCCTCCACCTTTCTAGGCCGAATAGGTCACTTCTTTGGGTCATCTGCTAACCTAACTGAGGTTTTACGAGTACCTTATATGACACTATATGGGGTTAAACTTTGTGTTTTTAACACCTCTCTCAATAACTCAATATTGAAAATGGGGTTATTTTCTTATCTATGTAATATATTACCATGTGAAGGTTTTCCATAGGATATGTTAGGGTTAAATTCCTTGTAATCAATCTCCAAACTACTATATATTGGATTATTGAGGGAGTTATCACCTTCATCTTCAATTAAAGTGTTTTTAAACCCTCATTTTATGGCAGATACACGTTGTACAACCTCAAGGACACTATAATTGAGCATACTAGGAATATACGCTTCATCCAACATCATGGAAAGAATATGGAATCCTACCTTTTGTGGTTGAGCGAGGATATCATCATGTTTAATAATGGATTTTAGAATATGTTGATGATCATTAATTACTTTGGGAATATGAGCCTACATCTGAGAAGTTCGTAGAGTATTTTTGGTGAGCATATATTTTGTTAGTGGGTATATGAGCCTATATTTTTCTGGTTTATAGAATATACCTGACATCCATGGATGAAGTGGGCGTATGGGCCCTATTAAAATATTCATTACCTTTTAGAATATGTTGATGAACCTCCAGAATGGGAGAAGGGATATGATATTTTTCATGTGTTTCCTTTGAAGGATGAAGGTGAATTCATTCATTGGTGGGAGTAGGTATATGATCATATCTCTCATAAGAATATAGAATATACTGAGTAGCTTTATTATTAGGCATATGAGTTGTCCTTGAGGTGGTTTCCAAATGGTGATGTCAGACATCAGTTGGAGTAGAGATACATGCCTGATCATGTGCCTTCAGATTATTCTGATGGATTTCTTCAAAATGAAAATGCACCTATATTGAGGTGATTTCTATAATTGGTTGACCAACCCTGGATAGAAAAGGGATGTGAGTCTGATCTAAATGCCATGTGTTTTACTAGAATATGTTTAAAATCATCTTGGATGGGAGTAAGAATATGTTATTTCTCTTGAGTAGCCACTCGTTTATGATGTCCATAGTGATATTCATCTCTAGATATTTTAATAAGAATATGTAACTATCGATGAATATACATCAGCACTGGAATACATTGGTATAGCTCTTCTATAATTTCTATGATATAGTGGCACTTCAATAGAGTATGTTTCGAGATATTGGCCTTTACATTATTGGACCCTAATATATATTGGTAGAAACATTCAATTTAAGTGAGGATATAATACTACTCATTTCCTCCTTATTACATTTTATTTTTATGATGAGCATTATGTGCGGAGTGGGTATATTAATATCTCTCATGCCTACTTTCAGAATTTTTTGGTAGACCTGATCATGGTGAATAGGGACATGAGCCTTCTCATTGGCTATTTTCGAGATATGTCATTGGGATTTATTGGTGGTGGTGGGGATATGATATCAGTCCCCTTAATCTAAAAATTTATGTGCCTAGTGAGATCTCATTGGTGCTCGGGTATGTGTTTTTAGGATGGTGACCTATTGTGTAGTTCCCTAAGAAGGTGACTGAGGGGAACAAGAGGGATGAAGTTGGTGATCATTGTAGATAAGATCCCTCATAAAAAGTTATTGAATAGGGATGGATCCATTTTTGACTCCTCGATCCACCTACCTAAGGTAAGGAAGGTTCTTATTATCACTCTATGGGTATACACTCCTAAAGTGGTTGGTAATGGTGAGAGGAGTCAGTAACTTATATGTGGATTTTCTTGAGAAAGGTTAGATAACGGGATTCAATGCATGGTGACCTATGAATTTGGCCTCAAGGATTAAGATCATACCATGTTTCCAGTATTCCCAGGCCAGCATTTTTTCCACTCGAGGTTGAAGGCGTTGGGTGGGTGATGTTTTTTAGGATCCACAGAGGTCATTGTCATAGTTCAGGTTCTATAATGATTACCTGATAGTTCCATGGCTTCATATTAGGGTTGATTTTGTGTGTGAATTATATATAATCATGATGAAAATAATAAAATAGGCCACCACATAGTTAATCATTTCATGTAATTCACATTCTTAAGAACCCATGCATGGTGAATCATTTTGTTTATTTTAATTATCATTTTAGGAATTTAGTTTCAATGAAAATGAAAACTGGACCACCCATAGGAAAATAGATTATATTTAATTATTAAAATATTCATTTTCTGTTCACCAATTTTTTTCATCAAGGTGGGGAAAAATGGTGAAACATTTTCACACCTGTTTTATTTTGTTATTACAAGGTTCCCATCATGTTCAACATTTTGTTTTCCGACAAGTGTGGTGTAAAATGGACCAATGCCCATAAACCTGTTTTATTTCTTTATGTTACTATTAAAATCAGGTTCATCATTTTTTTATATAATTGTAAATACTAATGGATACCATATTAGTAATTATTTATGGGTGTTCTTTCTAATTTCAAGTGATTATTTGGGGTTTCAAACCAAATGACTCTTCAGAGCGTGCATTGATTGAGAGGATAGGTTGTCAGGCTCATCCAACCCTTTTAGGTGGGTTATTTACTAATATGGAACTCTTCTTTTTGATTCTTGATATGTTTTTGAATTTATCCCAAATATCTATATGATAATGGTTACCATAATTAAATGATCAGTTGTCAAATCCCTTTACAAGTAGGAGGGCATTCTATTAATGAATCCTTCTATCTGTGTCTAAGGTTTTCTATATGTTTCTTGTTTTTTCTTAACAGTGAGGAAATTATTATTCTTTGAAGCCATATGACCAAAAAATATGTAGTTTACTATTATCCATGATGGTTATTGGACTTTTTGTATTGGTATTGAACATCCAAAATTCATCCAACATATCCTTTTAGAACATGAATCAAAGCCCATGGAGTTTATTTATGACCAAGTTGTGCAGTTTAAAATCATGTATAAAGGAATTATATGAGGTAATTTAATAATTGGGTATTAATCTCAAGCCTTGGGAAAGAATCCTATGTATCATTATTTTATAAAGAATCATATTCATCATAGTTTAGTACTTATACCTAGATGGATTCCTATGTTTATGTGGCCTTTATAACATGTGGTGGACATAATCACCACAAATATATAAGACCACATGATTTTTTCTTAGTGTACGAAATGAGATATAACATAAGATCAAAAATTTATTAAATGGATTAAAGATGGAATTCGTGTGAGTCTAATACACTGAGGACGTCCTCATATTTGATCAGGGAATACACACTGAGGTTTCTCATATTAAGGGATTGTTGTTATGCTATTGGAATAATCAATGAAAGTCTCTATGCTCATGTGAGTTATTATGAGTGTGAGAAATAAGCTATATTAAGTGGTTGGAAATACTATATATAGATGTGGTAGTTATGAATTTATGTACCCCTATCATAATATTTGATTTAATGATCGATCCTTAGGAATTCATCCTACGTATCCTATTTATAGTAGGAATCAGATTTCTTAGAGATCACTATTTCCTCATACTTTTGATAGATGAGGAAATCTGGTAGACCCAAAGTATTTAAGTCCAATGATATTAAAAAAAATAGAATGTCAAGGGACATACACCCAGGTTGGATGTCCATGTCACATATAAGACCCATATTCTCTAATGAAAAATAGTGATGACTATGAGAGTTCTATTGAACATTCCTGGATGGCATGAGGGTTTCATCGTATAAATAAGGTTTCATGATTCCATAACACTAGTCAATTTTGAAAAATATTTATATGATGGGGGAATTCGTAGAAAATGACTCATAGATGTGGGTTCACATGGCTTGAGGGGACATATTCAACCATGTCTTCTTCATAAGGTTGGCATGTATAGGGATATCTACCTGACATGTCTAGTGATGTCTTAAAATTCCCTAGGTTCTCTATTAGATAATTCTAACATGTATAAGTATGTGTTCTAACGTGTCCAAGGATTTTTTTGTGATTAAACTGACATTTATTAGTGCTTCACATAAACCAGGTTAAATGTATGGATGTTTCCATGTAACCATCACAATAGGTCTATATGTATTTCCATGATCTTTCTAACAATTCTGTAGGTGGTCCCCTAATCTGTCTAACATGTCCAAAAGTTGTCTTGTGATCTTGTTTACCTTTACCAAGGTCATAGAATGTTCCAAGATGAAATTATTTGAGGTATTCATGTGATCTAATTGACATGTTTGGGTGTCATCGTATGATTTTACTAGCATTCTTAGGTGTATTCAAATGATCTAACTGGCATGTCTAGGTGTGTTTGCAGGATCTATCTAACCTATCTTGGGGTCTTTTCATGATCTAACTAACTTGTTTGGGTGTCTTCACATGATCCGACTGACATGTTCGAGTGAATTTCCATGAACATGGATCTGATCACTAGGAAAGCATAATTCCTTAGCATAAAAACAACTCATATTCATTCACACGATTCTTCCATAATTTTCATCCTTCCTCACATAAATGCATCAATAATTTTAGGTATTTTCCTACTGCTTCCTCGCATGATCAATCCAATACACTGATATTCCTTTGCATTTTGTTGATGACATGCAATAGATCCTTCATGTGATCAATGAACTGATCTTTTGAAGCACATAAATCTACTATGAAATCCCTTTCATTACTCAATATATATATATTAGGTGGAAGACTCTAGAGATCTCACTTTCCTATACACTAAAAACTTCACATTGTCCTCTATTTTCTCTTTTATTTCTATGTCAATGGGGTATTTTATAGATATCACCACTAGGTATCTATTATTATTTTCAAAGAGATTAAGCATCATATTCTTCATTGAGTTAACAGAGGGATAATTTTCATAATACATCTTTTGATTTTCATGTTCCTTCCTTGTGTAATTAATATCATCGCCCTTGTGTCGCATGATAAATACTGACCATGTGATCACTCTACCACTACTAGATTACTTAAAAAATTTTATTGTAAAAGTGATCTTTCATCATTAGTCTAGGATGAAAATGAATTTCTTGTTATCAAATCAACATATCTGAGAGACTTAATGAGATTATGTTTATATGACTAGGAGTCTTTAAGATATCAGTCCACTATTCCTAGGGAATTTTATATGATCAATCTGACACATCGTGCAGCCTTCACATGACCAAGCTAGTATATAGAGATCCATTCACAAGATAAAGAAGACATATAAAATGTCCTTTACATGATCAATGAACTGATCATGCAAATAAAATAAGCATATCATGTGAAAAATTATGTAACATCCATCATTTAAGGGTCCCATCATTCTTATATTTCTATTACATGATCCCCTTGGAGATGGTAAAGAGTTATCCCACCATGGAATAACTTGATCATGTGGATTTGATCAGATGAATCATATAATCTCTTCACCTAAAAACATCATTACTCTCTTCCCATATGGATCCCATCATTTTCATCTTTCCTAGAATTAAGGCCTTGGGTGATTGACAAGAATTCAGCTACTATGGCATCGTGTGATCAATTGGAAACAATCACTTGAATCACTTATGCCCATCATTTGAAAAAAACCATAAACCTCTACATATAAGTATCTCATCTATAACATCCATCCTTTTTATAACATAAACTTTCATTACATTTTACAAAACTGAGGATCTTGAAGGTTTTGTGTCTTGGAAACCAGGAACTTAAAACATGAAAACATAAAACATTATTCTTAAAAACTTGAAAGGCTTCTCCTTATGTTCATCCTAGTTTAATTACCGCTTCTCATAACCTGGGGACATAAATCAAAAGAAAGGGTGAGAAGAAGGCCCAGTAAGGGAAACAAGGGGAAACATTTAACATGTGAACTTGAGATACATCAACAATGTCATGAAAAAGAACTTTAAGGCATGAGAAAGAAATCATGAGGCATATAATAATAAAAATAACGTATTTAATAACTTGAAGATGTGGCTACAACATTTAATATTGACAACCATTTCTGTTTCACCAAGGTCCATCCCCAAGGTGTCATTAAAAATTACAAAGCTTATTCACCAAAGCGTCGTTAAAAATGGTAATCTATAGAGATTAACTCTTTACCCAATGCATTGGAGTGCTATCAGGGTACAACCTTAAATTTATCTTTATTATCATGTGAGCCACAGATATAATCATAAAATATTTCATAAACAACCCATATAGCATAAAATAAATGGGTTTCATTTCAAAGTCATCACGTTTTAAAAAGAACTTCTTTAAAGACATGATCCTTATGTCACTTTAAACCCACGGAAAAAGGAAAGTGGGTCTCATGTATGTAGATCGCAAAATTAAAATAGAACATTTTGATATATATGTGAATACACCTGTAGAAGAAATATCTTTGAGTACTCACTTAATAAAATAAAATAATTTGAAAAAAGAGAAAGACATGTTGAGATGAAAATTCTGCAGCATAATGGCTATGATACATGGTTTTAGAAAACATTGAAAAGAGAGGGGACATGGGTCACCCACTCATAAATGATACATAAAATAGTATGGAAATAGAATATAAAGGATTTAAGAACATGTTAATTTAATTTTAATGATATACCATATGAAATGAAGAACTTGATAGGAAGACAAAAAAAATTAGATTTCTCTTAGGAGAATTCGGCAGCCTAACGACGTCACTTAAAACTTCCAAAAATGGATTGACGAGATCAAATAGGGTCTCTAATCATATGAAAATAAATTATGAGTATGATAGATATAGAGATCATACCCCAAAATAATAAAAAAGAACTTGAAATACTTGAGCAGAAAATAGAATTTGAAAATGAGAGGGTGAACGAATCCCTTAAAAATTCGGCAGCTTAACGGCGTCACCTAAACATCAAAAAAATGAATTAAAAAAATTAGATAGGGTCTCTAATCATATTAACATAAATGATTAGTATGATAGATATAGATATACTACCCCAACATAATAAAAATTAACTTGAAAGACTTGACATGAAAATAGAACTTGAAAACGAGAAGGGTGAAAGAACCCCTTAAAAATTCGGCAGCCTAACGACGTCACTTAAACATAAAAAAAATTAATTGAAGAGATCAAATAGGGTCTTTAATCATATGAACATAAAAGATCAGTATGATAGATATAGAGATCATACCCCAACATAAAAAGGAACTTGAAATACTTGACAAGAAAAATAGAACTTGAAAATGAAAAGGGTGAAAGAATTCGTTACAAAAAAATTCGGCAGCCTAACAGCGCCACTTAAACATTCATAAAATGAAATTATGAGAGTAAGATGGGATCTATCATCATATGAAAATGAAAAGGTCAATAATAGGAATATAAAAGAACACCCTCCAACATAAGAACGTGGAGAATACAAGAAATCACTTAAAAGAGAGTATTTGAAAAGAAAGAGAGATTTTGGATCCCTTAGCTTAAACGTAACTCTTAAAACTCAATGTTTGGGACCTGGAGGGCTTGGGGGTTCCTTGGGAGGAATACTTGGGAGGTAAGGATACCATAATATCATTGAGGATAATGTTTTAGTCGAATGGATGAGAGGATGGCTTGGTATTTATAAGGAATGTGAGGGGATAAGACATTAATGCCATGGGACACCTCATTGGTGGTTTTGGCAAAACCATGGGCTTGCCCATGGTATTGGCCACTTGGGACACATAAAACATTATATTACAATTCATAAGTCGAACATATTGATTAAATACTTAATACATCATTTAATTATGTCATTAAACACCCATAACTTAAAAACGGTATTTTCACTATTCATCGAAAATTCAACTTTCTAAGAAAAATCCCAAAATTTCACCTTAACCAAATATCGATGCTCTGATTTCAAAAATGAAATCCATTTTATAAAACTAATTTTCTAAATAATTTTAATTTAATTTATAAATAAAACAACTATTCACCGAAAATCAATTTTTTTTCAGAAAAAACCCCAAAAATTACCTTAGCATAATATTGATGTTCTGAATTCAAAAATAAAGTCCATTTTATGAAAATAATTTTTGAAATATTTTTAATTAAATTTTTAATTAAAAAAACACTATTCACTCGAAAAAAACTAATACTTGACTAATAATTTATGAAACATATATTTAACCATTTTATTGAGTCATATTACTTAATCAAGGTGCCTAGATTATATTACTACTTTCTTTATGTGAGATTACTAATCCATTTAGTCACATTACTAATCCTAAGCATAAAATCACTATTCATAATTTACTATTCATCAAAAATTAAGTTGATCTTATTAGACTCTAAATTTCATACTAAAAATAATTGTAAAAGACCATTTTTTGAAAATCATTACACATTTTTAATTATTTAAGGTTTACATAAACATTTTTTAAAATATCATTTCTCTAAAATTCATCAAAAATATGCATACTATATTTATCTGGAAATTCAAAAATTCACAAACTTCATCACAAGGAGAAGTCACAGTTTTTATTTAAAATAAAGGATTACACAAGGCAGTTATGGTCTCCTTACATAGCCCCTTATAACTCTAGCATAGGACCTAAGTGTAAGGTGTGCTAAGGTGAGAGAATCTGAGGGCGGCTTAGCCAACATCGCACGAGTAGTAATTTCTATCAGTTTGAACTTCTCACGAAGGCGATTCTATTCTAGATTCATATGATGAAGTTCGGCTTGGGTTTGGTCCAGAGCAAAGCCCAGTGGTGTTACCTCCTTCCCAAGTTCTGTTAGATGGGCTTTGATCGGTCCACGACTACTGGGTGAGGCCATCGAATCTTCTTTCTATATTAATTAATCAAGATCACATGTATTTAGAGACAATAATCGAAACGTTTAGTTTCCAGTGGTCATATTGACCAATGGTCATATAACAGTCAACACCCAATGGTCTCATTTTAATTATACTCATGTTATCAAATGAAACAGTTTTTTTGAGTATAAAAAAATAACACACAAAATTAGGAAACAAGATTTATTCAAAATTTCGGGTCATTACAATCTTCCCCCCTTAAGAAATTGCATCCTTTCCATTTTAAAAATTGGGTTTTGAAATTTCATTGAATGACCCACATCAGAAAAGGAGTCAGTAAAAAAATTACTTTAAAAGATATAAAGGGAAGTACAAAGGTCACCCGAATTATCCCAAACTAGGATTCCATATAAGAAAACATGGACATGGAGGAGAAAACAAAGGGTCAAGTTCTGAGGGAGAGTGACAGAAAACATGATTAGGAGAAAGTTAACCATGAGAAAATCACAAAATTATGATGTGTGTAAACGGTCTTTGATTACCTAGTAGGAAAATTAAACCAACAACGTTTTTGTTTTACGTTCCTTTTCATAATTTTGAGGAATTCATTTACTACATAGAACAAAAACATAAGGAAATATACCTACCTTCATGTAGAGTTTCATCCTTTAATAAGTTTCTACCAAAACTAATATTTTCCCCAAACGATGAGCATTCAAAAACACTTGGTCTCATCAAAACACAAGAATCATCTTCTTGAGAGTTAACTAATCCACAAAAGATTAACTATCAATTTAATTTATCTTTAAAGATTATCCCAAAAAAAAAGAAAGGATAAGATAAAACAACTCTTCAAAAAGAAAGAATCTCATAGGAAGGGAAACTACTTTTAAATCTTCAAAGTTCCACGGTACTACCCAAAGTTCATCATAGACCATTCTATAAATAACTATCCTTAAAAGTCCTCAAAATAAACCAAACTAAGATTGAAACACAATTATAAGAACGATATCATAACATAGTCTTCCAAGATAGACATTATCATTCATATCCAAACAACATCAACCACTCTTATAATCTTATCACAAAAGTAACTAACCAAATCAAATTTTCCCCAAGATAGGTTAATCATTTCCATATGTAACCTAAATTACTATAAGTCCGCATTAAATTCATCAATTCTTCAAAATATATGTCAACCTTTTCTTCTCAAAAAAAATACCATAGTAATCTATTTACCTCGATCAAATAGGGTTCCCAAAATAGTGAACGTCTTCCAAAATAATAATCATCTTTTAATCCCCTAATCACCCTTTTTTTAAGAAGATCAGCTTCACTACATCAGCATGTGGTACATAACAATAGATTTTTTCCTTAATGATATAAAATCATCTTAGGTAGTGAATCGATGATCTTAGAAAACATAAAAGATATGTTTATAGAGCACGAACTAAAATACAACATGACATAGACAATTATTGTGATGAAGTTACATGTACTTCAGTCATCATGATGCATCTCAGCATAGGACTTGCATTGTTTCCTTGTCTTCGAAGATTGTTGATGCTCAGCATGCTTCTCACCAATTCCAAGAGAGAATTTCCATGGAAAATGTATAACTTCTCCACATTTATGACATCGAAATGTATAAGGTACATTAGAACAAACCTTATCTCCATTCATCACATTATCCATTTTTTAAAGCAATTGGCTACATTATGCCCTATCTTCCCACACTTAAAACATCTCCCGATTCCTTTGTGACATTCTCCTTGGTGCCTCTTCCCACACTTTTTACAAAAAAAGTAATTGGGTCTTCATTCCCTTATCAACTTTATCAGATGAACATCCTTGAGACTTTGTCTTCTTCTTCCTTAATGAATTTGGGCATTCAACTGGGTACCAATTATTAATTGTGATTTTTGATAGCTGGTTTGGCATAATCACAATATGTTCAACTTGATCTTTCGTCATCTCTATCACATTAATAGGGCAATATTCACATCTCCTCTCACATTGTTTGTTGGGACATGCTCTTCCATTTCCCTTCATTAACTAAGAAAAGAATGTTTAATTAGGGGGCTTAAATACTTAGCCAATAATCATTAAAAGGAAACTTTAAGCATATAAGGATAAACTTGTAGAAGGAAATTATATCCTAACTTGTGATCCCCTAGGTTCCAATCTAGGTTATCCATTATCATATATTCTTATGTGAATCTTTATTTTATTTTATCTTTGTTCCTTTAATAATAGTTCATACTATGCTTATGAATTTACCAAAGCATACCCCTGGGAGTGTTGTAACCAAGAGTGCAGCAAGGCCCGTTGTCGTGTACCAGTTCCCATTTGAGTCTCGCTCAAAGTGGTGTTTTCAGGTTTTACCCCTATGTATATCTGTGCCAGAGCCACCTCTACCTGGTCGTACCCAGACAAAGATGTATTTTCTTGGCAATCCATTACTCAATACTCACCAAAATACCAGGAATATTTCCTATAATTAAAATTTTCTATAGGGTTATTCCTAGTGTTTTCATATCCTAATTTATACAAATAACTAAACCATCCTTTGATAGCACTATAACATCCATCCTTTTTATCACATAAACTTTCATTACATTTTACAAAACTGAGGATCTTTAAGGTTTAGTGTCTTGGAAACCAGGAACTTAAAACATGAAAACATAAAACATTATTATTAAACACTTTAAAGGCTTCTCCTAATGTTAATCCAAGGTTCATTAATTCATCTCATAACCTGGGGACATACATCAAAAGAAAGGGTGAGCAGAAGGCCCAGTAAGGGAAACAAGGGGAAACATTTAACATGTAAACTTGAGATACATCAACAATGTCATGAAAAAAAACTTTAAGGCATGTGAAAGAAATCACAAGGAATAATTATAATAAAAATAACGTATTTCATAACTTCAAGATGTGTCTATAACATTTAATATTGAAAATACTTTCCATTTCACCAAGGTCCATCCCCATGGTGTCATTAAAAATTACCAAGGTTATTCACCAAGGCGTCGTTAAAAATGGCCATCTCTTGAGATTAAGTCTTTACCCAATGCATTGGAGTGATATCAGAGTTCACCCTTAAATTTGTCTTTATTATCATGTGATCCAAATATATCATCATCAAAAAATTCATAAACAACCCATATAGCATAAAAGAAATGGGTTTCATTTCATAGTCATCACATTTTAAAAAGAACTGCTTTAAAGACATGATCCTTATATCACTTTAAACCCACAGAAAAAGGAAAGTGGGTCTCATGTATGTAAATCCCAGAATTAAAATATAAAATTCTGATATATATGTGAATACCCCTTTAGAAGAAAGATCTTTGAGTACTCACTTAATAAAATAAAATAATTTGAAAAAAGAGAAAGACATTTTGAGACTAAAATTCTGCAGCATAACAGCTATGATACATGGTTTTAGAAAACATTGAAAAGAGAGGGGACATGGATCACCCACTCATAAATGACACGTAAAACAATAAGAAAATAGAATATAAATGATTTAAGAACATGGTAATTAAAATTTAATGATATACGATATGAAATGAAGAACATGAATGGAAGACAAAAAAATAATATTTCTCTTATGAGAATTCGACAACCTAACATCGTCACTCAAAACTTCCAAAAATGGATTGATGAGATCAAATAGGGTCTCTCATAATATGAACATAATTGATCAGTATGATAGATATAGAGATCATACCCCAAAATAATTAAAAGTAACTTGAATGAGTTGACCAGAAAAGAGAACTTGAAAATGAGAGGGTGAATGAATCCCTTAAAAAATCGGCAGCCTAACGGCGTCACTTAAACATCAAAAAAATGAATTGATGAGATAAAATAGGGTCTCTCATCATATGAACATAAATTTTCAGTATTATAGATATAGATATAATACCCCAACATAATAAAAATGAACTTGAATGACTTGACATGAAAATAAATTTTGAAAACGAGAAGGGTGAAAGAACCCCTTAAAAATTCTGCAGCCTAACGGCGTCACTTAAACATCAAAAAAATCAATTGAGGATATAAAATAGATTCCCTCATCATATGATCATAAAATATCAGTATTATAGATATATAGATCATAATCAAACATAAAAATGAACTTGTAATACTTGACAAGAAATTAGAACTTGAAAATGAGAAGGGTGAAAGAATCCGTTACAAAACTTACTACAGCCTAACGGGGCCACATAAACATTCATAAAACAAAATGATGAGAGTAAGAGGGGATATATCATCATATGAAAATGATAAGGTCAGTAAGATGAATATAAAAGAACATCCTCCAACATAAGAACATGGAGCATAAAACAAATCACTTAAAAGAGAGTATTTGAAAAGAAAGAGAGAGTTTGAATCCCTTACCTTAAACGTAACTCTTAAAACTCATAAGTTGGAACCTTGAGGGCTTGGGGTCACCTTGGGAGGACTCCTTGGGAGTTAAGGAGACCATAACGTCATTGATGATGATTTTGGAGTCGAATGTATTAGATGATGGCTTGGTATTTATAGGGAAAGTGACGGGACAAGGCATTAATGGCCAAGGGACACCTCATTGGTGGTTTTGGAAAAACCGTGGGCTTGCCAAAGGTATTTTCCCATGGTATTGGCCACTTGGGACACCTCAAACCTTATATTACTATTCATAAGTCAACCATATTTATTACATAATTAATACATCATTTAATGATGTCATCAAACACCCGTAACTTAAAAATTGTATTTTCACTATTCATCGAAAATTCAACTTTCTCAGAAAAATCCCAAAATTTCACCTTAACCAAATATCGATACTCATATTTCAAGAAAGAACTCTATTTTATAAAAATATTTTTCTAAATATTTTTAATTTAATTTTTAAATAAAAAAACCATTCACTGAAAATTCATGTTTTTCAGAAAAAAAACCCAAAAATTACCTTAGCATAATATCGATGTTCTAAATTCAAAAATAATGTCCATTTTAGAAAAAAAAAATTCTAAATATTTTTAATTTAATTTTTAAACAAAAAAACACTATTCACCCGAAAAAAATAATACTTGACTAATAAATTATAAAACCGTTATTTAACCATTTTATTGATTCACATTACTTAATCAAGGTGCATATATTATATTAATACTTTCTTTAAGTGAGATTACTAATCCATTTGGTCACATTACTAATCCTAAGCATAAAATCACTATTAATAATTTAATATTCATAAAAAATTAAGTTGATCTTATTAGACTCTAAATTTCATACTGAAAATAATTGTAGAATACCATTTTTTGAAAATAATTACACATTTTTAATTATTTAAGGTTTACATAAACATTTTTTAAAATATCCTTTCTCTGAAATTCATCAAAAATATGCATACTATATTTATCCGAACATTTGAAAATTCACAAACTTCATCACAAGGATAAATCACAATTTTTATTTAAAAAAATGATTACACAAGGCAGTTATGGTCTCATTACATAAACCCTTATAACCCCAGCATAAGACCTAAGTTTAAGGTGTGCTAAGGTGAGAGAATCTGAGGGAGGCTCGGCCAACATCACACGAGTAGTAATTTATATTAGTTTGAACTTCTCACAAAGGCGATTCCATTCTAGCTTCATACGATGACGTTTGGCTTGGGTTTGGTCCAGAGCAAAGCCCAGTGGTTTTACCTTCTTCCAAAGATCCATTAGATGGGCTTTGATCAGTCTAATACTACTGGGTGAGTCTATCTAATCCTCTTTCTATATTAATTAAACAAGATCACATGTATTTAGAGATAATAATCGAAACGTTTAGTTTCCAGCGATCATATTGACCAATGGTCATATAACAGTCAACACCCAACGGTCTCATTTTAATTATACTAATGTTATCAAATGAACCAATTTTTCTGAGTATAAAAAAAATAAAATAAAATAACACACAAAATTAGGAAACAATATTTATTCAAAATTTCGGGTTGTGACATCATTATTTTCATATTTCCTTGGCATGATCCTATTGGTGATTTAAAATGAGTTTTCAACAACATGTTCCATGATCACTATGACACATCTTAAGGTATTCATGTGATTAGGATGGCTAGTTTTACTCCCTTTATGAGATCAGGATGGATTTTGGGAGGGTCTTCATGTGATCAGTAAATAGATCACACAAAGCACATAACCCATTCACATAATGTTTCTAGGGGCATGTGACATTGAGTACTACTGATGGTCACTGGGCTCATGTTACTGAGGAACTTGATCCCCTTATAGCCATGATTATTTCTTCATTCCAATGTGGGGAAATCAGTACCTTTTATTTAGGTGTTTCTTCATACCTAAACATGTAAATTCTCATTTGGAAGGAATCAACATGTGTATACAATGGGTGAGAATGATATAGTTTATATGTTTAGTGATCCTAATATAGAACTCTAATGCATTTGGTAATTTTAGTTTCCTTGAAAGGGAAGAAGAAGATAGTTAACTGTGGAGGTTTGTCTAATAGAATTAACTGGAATCCAGTTATTTCTAACAGAGGATATAAATATAATGTTGAAAGTTTCCTAAAAAAGTTTTTATTTTACATATATGGGTTTTAATTAATTTATTTGAGAAAAAAATTTGTTTTCCACATAGATATGAGTTATTTGATAAACATAAATGATATTGTGATAATGTTAATCATTTTATGGGTTTTAATATTTTTCACTAGAATAATTTATCTCTTTCTTTGATATACCTTACTGATATTTTTGTGTGTATCACAGTTTTTAAAAAGTTTTTCTTAGAGATTACAGATGATTTGGAATAATGGTGAAGACTAAATATAGAAAAAGAAAAACTAGGTATAGTAGGAAAAGTGATCACATGAAGACATGTGTATTATTAAGTATTATTTTTTCTTAACTCTATTAAACTATAAACCAAATGGGTCATTGGGTATATAATTGATCCACTTTTTCCATTTGATGTTCAATGTTATAGATAGATAAAAGTGGTTCATGTTTATCTGTTTCAAATCAAGAAATGTAATGATTATGTTTTTAGAACTGGATTCGGGATTTCAAGTTTAAGCCTATTATTTTTCGAATGAGAGGAGGGTTTAGATAACTTTTGGGATTTTGATTTTTTTCATGAGGTTAACTTAAGTGCTATAAATACCTTAATGGGTTTATAATTCTATGGTTTATCAAAAGTTCAAAGAATTAATCACCCATTTTGAGATTTTATTTGATGATATTATGAGGTTATTAATGAAATTTTGGGAAATGTTTTATTATTTTGAGGTATATGTTACCCTTAGGTTTAAAATTAAGTATTATATTAGAATAATGCAATTAAATTTTTGGTAATGTAAGGTGAAAGGTGTGGGACAACCTTTTATGTTAAAAAATTACTTAATATTGATATTATATGAGATATAAGATTATTTATTTATGGAATTATTTAGTTTAAACATTGGATGTTATTGTTGACTTTTATAGATTCATATTTTATAAAATCATGTAAAGGATTTTTCATTTTTTGTATTATATTATCGTATGATAACTATTTCAATATTTTTTAATATTTAAAGACAAGAGGAATATATTTTTATCCTTTTTTTGATTATGTAACCCATTATAACTTGTTTATTAATACTCATTATTTGTAGAAAAAGAGCATATTGTGGTGGAAATTGATTAAAAGATGAAATTTTAGATTTCAAGTAAGTGTATTTACTTATGTTCTTATTGTAGATGGTGAAATAATTCCTCAATTCTTGTAAAATTATATTTAAATAGAATTTTTATCCTATTAACATTGTTTCTTGGAAATCAATGATATTTTTTAAACACCATTGATCTGTGGTTTTGAAGTGATTGACTTCTTCATTATCATTCACTTAATTGTGATAAATTTTAACTATCAGTCTCCATTATTATTTATAAATTATCTTTTTCATCAAAGTCTATATTTTTACCAACCACAATTATTAACCTATTTTGAAACCTAGTTATGTGTTATTCTAGATTAACTTTGTATCTCTCTCTTCCTCTTATCAAAAAGATGTTTTATTAACCCTTTTTACAATATGGGTTATCAAAAAAAATTATTTTCATATGTAAAACCATTTATCATTGATATCATGTACAAATTTTGAGGACAACATTTTTTATGGGGGAATGAAAGTCCATGAGATTCTAAAATAACACTACATTCGATAGAGTTCACAACACGCAACATCTATCTTAAATAAACCATGAAATATTATTATTTAAATGATGTAGTTATGCCATAGTAGTTGAAATGGAAATTATGAATATTATTATACACATTATATAATATATATAAATTTTCCACTCAATAATATGTATTTATTAATTCTTAGGAAATAAGCACTCAATTTTTAGTAAAGTAGTTTTGTTCTTACAAAAATATGATTTCATAAAAAATAGTTTTTATTTTTTTTATGGGAGAATATAATAATCTATCTATGGAATATTTAGAAATATTATTTGGTTACAATATTATCATTTGTTAAATTTTTATATAAAAATTATCTTATGGTGAAATTTTTGGTTTTTTCTAAAAGGATGGATTTTTTCAGTGAATAAGGACAAATACTAATTTTTTTAATAGTCATTTATCTTCATTGAAAAGTCCAATTATGAATTTTTTGATCAAGAATTAATTTAAGACGTATATAATTATATGTAATCTAATTAAATATATAGGAATAATCATTATTCTTGATTTTTGTATAAGTTTATTTTTTATGCTTAAAACTCATTTTTTAGAAAAAAAAACTTTTTAGTGACTTGTTTTTTCCATTTTAATAAATTAAAATAATTATTAATGATGAATTATTTAAAAGAAATTTATATATTCTATATGTATTCATATGAATTTTAATTCATATATTGATTATTTTTAGTCATAAATTTAATGTAATAGCATATTATGGATGAACAATACATTATTCTAAAAATCAATATTCATTGTGTTTTTTTAGTTTAATTTTAAATTAATTTTTTACACTTATAGGAATTGAATATTTAAAAATAGTTCCAATTTTTTTAATCATAATGTTAAATTTTTTATTTTAATTGACTTTTTTTAATTACAGATAGTAACTGTAGTAAATATTTTACACCTTAGTATGGGTAAATCAAGTAATTAAGGTAAACAATAATTTCATAAGGCCTAAAAATATCCCTAAAATTACTTTATTTTTTTGAAAAACTGTGTTTTAACCACAAAAAAAATAAAGGTTTTAAAAAATTTCAATTCCATGAAACTTTATTCTATAAATGGTGTTAATAAAATTTTAAATAAAAAATAAAAACAACATATCATTCTCTTTATTATAATATATCTAAATTTTGTTCTTATGAAATGATATGTATATGTTTAGTTCTAAATGGTTATTTAAAATAGAAATTATTTTTTATCATGTTAAATTATATTTAAATTATAATGATGAAACAATTTCTTGAAATTTATATGTAATGGCGACACAATGCATGTGAAGATAATAGAAAAATCAAGTAAATGATTTTAAAAACTCTAAAAGTAATATTTTTTGTGGTGATTTATAATACCCCAATAATTTTATATATAAACATAATATATTAAGTATGTTTTAAAATTTATATTTGAATTACATTTTTATCTTGATGAATTTAATGGAAAATTAAATTAATAGTTTCAAGACTGAGATTAATGATATTTTATAATAAAAAATATTTTAATAAATATTTAAAATTAATAGCAATGTTTTATTCTACCATGTTATTGGTATGTGGTTTATAATATTATCCATGGTCCATTTATGGATCGACTTTCCTTTTATAGTGACTTTATTTACTCCTATAATGTAAAAAACATTATGTGATTCCAAGAGTGCCCCTACCCTCACTTATAAAAGGGATTCTCCTCCCCTCTCATCCTAGCACCTTTTAAGAACTCTAGTTTGTCCAATCCATACCCATTAATCCCATGAAAATCACTTATAATTTCTTATAGGTCTTATTTTGGGAAGAATAACAAAGGGATTAATGTATAAAGAAAAGGAGGTTGTTCAAAGAATATGTATAACTTTTATCTAGATGTTTCAGTTTTATTTCTTCTTCTACCTCATCAAAAATATCTCTAACCATTTTAATATAAAAAATAATTATTTTCCATATACTTAGAAATTATTATGATAAAATATTTACCTTAATATATCATTGTATTCCATCAAATAGGAAAGGAAACCAGTGTCTGCTTGTACGACAGACTTCAACCTCATGAATTGATGTAATTCATTTTCCATCACCACCTCTCAAAGATGATTATAATAAAATATATAATATATATATATATGATATTAATGAAATAATTATTATTAAATAAATTTAATGTATCATTTATTTCCTTACATTCCCATCCATTAAAAATGATATCATCATTCATGTTTACGTGTGGATTACCACGTCCATGAATCGATGTGATTCGTTTCTAATCACTGAATCACATGGATGATATATATATATATAAAGGGATAAAATTATATTTATCATATAATAATAATTATTGAAATATAAAATAATACTTACCTTCTTTCTCTCGTGTTCATTGAATTATAGAAAAGTCACTCATGTGTGTGTATGACCTGCCATCTCCATGATTATAACACAATTACTTTTCTATATCCATGCTTAATCATTGGTTTTAAATGTGTAATAATTTATAAAATTAATAATTATTTCAGGATTATTTTTTTTAGATATTATGGAACAATTTTACCTTTAACAATGACAAATATACCGAAGTCATTTTGATGTTATGAACCAAACATCTTCAAAACACACAATATGGACTTAACCAATTATGTAATTTAATATATCATTGAAATAAATGAAAAATAATAATATAATTATAAAGTAATATACACGAAAATGGTTCTTAAATATCTAATTAATTAATAAAGTCTTATTATATAGGATTTAAAGGACACACATGACAATTCTGGACTCGAGGTAAGGGATTTCTTGTTTCAATTACCTTTATTTGATTCATGGGCTATTTTCACCCCATATTTTATTTTCATGATGTATATGATGAATTATCAATGTATCATATAGTTCCTTTTAGAAAATAATGAGTTTAAAAATATATCCCATATTCTTTAATTAAATGATAAATTGGTTTAAATGTTAACAGAAAGAATTTTCCTTAATAATTTTTCTTAAGTTACTTGTTTTATAAGTTTCTTACATTTAGTTTTCTTCTTCCTAGGACTAATATTAATGTTTATCTAATTGATGATGATTCTATTTATCTATAACATAAATTTTTATCAGTTGAGTATTATGTTTTATATATTATCATTAAGTAATTTTTGTGATATTTCTCCAGATAATATTATTGATCATTAATATCATATCCTTTTAGTGATCCAATAAACATATTTCACCAATTAATGAGTCTTATTTTGAATTACTCTAATAACTTAGTTATATAGGTCGGTAATAATCCCAATAACAATAATTTTGAATATTGGGGAGTTGAGTGGATAAGTCATTATCCAATTTAATCATATTTATAAGCTTAATATAATTCCTATTGTATCATTGAAAAAGGTTTCCTAGCTATGTTTTACCTAAAAATATGCCATGAATAGGAAAAAAAGGATAGTCGAGGGGAATCTAGCTTCAAGAAAACCTACCCAAGATTTTCCAATTTCACTTATTACATTAATTATTTACACAAAATAACTTCGAGGAACCCAACTTTAGGAGAACATACCTTATTAAATGATCGAGGTCTTGAAAAGAGACACTTTCGATGGAATCTCACACTTAGTATTTCCTGGGTTTTCTTTTCAAATCCTCACTAACTTAATCTACATCATATAATTATTATATTAATAAATGTTACATCCTATATAATATCTATCTTCTCATGTTTTATTCCTTTTTTGTATGCATGTTTCTAACAATTTAGTTTTTAGAACTCCTATTCCAACCACCAAATAAATGTGTTCAAACCATGTAAATGTATAACTTTTATAGAACCAACAAGTATATGTTACAAGCACGAAACTAGAATCGAAGTAAACTAAAAAATATCTGAATTTATCATATGCATAACTTATATGAACTCTTACTATAAATACATATAATTATATGAAATTGACAATATCCACATGAGTGTGACTAGAGTGACATATATTCATCCCCATTCATTTTTCTCAAAAAAAATCATAATCCTCTAGTCTATTTGGTAGTCTAACTTTAAGTACCAATACCCAAAAAGACTTTACTGAATGGGGAATTAAATTCATGATAATCTTAACACTCATTATACACAAACTATTCTGAACAACTGAATTCAAGACCATAACCCTAAAAATAAACTAACATAAAGGTAGATGGAAATGATATTTTATGGAGTCATACATAAAATTAAATTTAATTATATATCTCCTACAAGAATTTTATAACATAAATAAATAATAAAAAATACTCAAAATATAAGCTATTTAATATACATTAATATTGAAAGGGAAAATGTTAATAATAGAACACTTCATAAAGTTAAACAAGAAAATAATTTATGAATATTTTCATAACTTCTTAATAAAAAAATTTCTAATAAATAAAAACATTATATTTATTCAATAATTTTATACATAAACACCTTGATATATAATATAATATTAACTTTTTCATGTTTTACACTATATGGAATTTCAATTAAAATATATGATATTTTATGAATTATATATTTCATAACTAAAATTCTATTATATAAACTTTTTAAATAATTTCTATATCATTTTTCTTGTATTATTTAAAACATTAATCATATTACCCATAAAAAAATTTTGATGTGGTCTAAATAATATATTTAAATAAGACCTTCCTTTTATTTTAAATATATTTGAATTAATAAATTATGATAATAAAATAATATCAAATATAAACTTATTTCTATTAATGATTCATCTATGTAATTTATAAAATATTTAGGATTCATATGGAGGTATGGTGAATCTATTCATGAAGAATATGGTGGTGTCTTGGGGTTCCTTTATCCCATATCTATTCCCCATTTTTCTCTTCAAACTGATTCAGGGAGGGAATCTACCTCTAGCATCCCGATCTATGGATATTTTTAATATAATCCATGAGTTAGGTAGTCATCATGGGGTCAGAAAAATAATGGGTGGGGTGTACACTATAAATCCTTTCACATCCTTGTATTCTATTAGAGAAGTGGATTATATGAATTAGTATAAAGGTATGTATTCTAACCCAAATCTAAGACTCTTTTATTTTATTCCTAATGTCGATTCTAGTTAGTTGTTCATAAAAGGTTATAAAACTCGTCTTATTGTGAGGCAAGAAGCAATCTTGGAGAGACCTGAAATGTTTCATCACCCAATTATTGGATGGCTTGTGATCATGAAGGATCAAAAAACATGGAATATTTATGATATAGAAAAAACATATCCTCAATTTGGGATTTCTCACACATGAAATATATTCCAGTAGGGTTGGTTTCTATCACTTCTTATTCCAAATAAAATACCTGAAGATGATGGTGTGGGAATTTGGTAATGTATCTGTGAAGCCAATTTCTCTTGAAATCTAGGAATGGAGTCTAATCTTCAATCCTTTCAATTTAAGTAATTCTCGTGTTCAATTTTAGGTTAGATTTTGTTTGGCCTAAAATGGGTCCTTTCACACTAAAAGATCATATTAGACATTTCTTCTTCCATCAGGGTTCCAATAAAAATCTATAAGGGAACTGAACAATATATTTTTGGCTATATTTTTATAGTACTCATTGATGTTGATTTAAGTTCAACCCTAACTAACAAGGTGATTTTATCCACACAGTATGAGGAATTAAAAATTCTTATAGATAATGGGAATCAACCTTTTTTTGTTATGTCTATAAATCAAATTGTCAGGATCTGAGTACCTGTGGGAAGTCACTATTTAAAAAATACTAATCTATTGGTGGACATTATTCCTCTATTTATAAGAGTTTAATTAATATGAAAGTGAATCCTAGTGATAATGTGGGTCCATATAGTCAGAAGAGGAATGACCTATCTAATGCTTGTGATTCTGCAAAGTGGGATGATAAGGTTCCAAAAAATAAAACTATAGTGAGTTTTTTTCCATCATTTATATAAGGTCATTCATATTCATTGAATTTTTTTATGTGTCTAGTAATGCTGATGTAACTAAAATGAGAGATTACACTTCAGAGTGGTGACCAGAAGATATTCATATCGCATAGGTTATTGAAGGGTGTGTAGTTTCTAATGGGGAAGCTGATGATATAAATCATGTAACATTGACCTCCAAGAAGGTTCCTAAATATAAGAAGGATTCAAAATTCCCTCTTTTCATGAAACCATATAACATTGGGATTGTGGTAGATACATTGTGTAACATCTCGACTTTTTTCCAAAGGTACAGACCGTTTAATTTTTGGGTTAAATTCCTTAAACTGGCCCTTTGTTTGATTCCTAATCATTAAATGGAAATATTGGGTGTGTTTCAAGATCATTTGAAGATAATAGTACAAAAAAGAGGTAAAACAGACTGGATCTCATGGTTAGGAGAAACCGTACAACCTAGGCGCATGGTGGTGTAGCTGTTTTCATATCTGGGGTTGTGAGTGACCCCACGACTAGTGTAATATTAGTAAAACTATGCATTTGAACTTGCACTACACCCCAAAGTAGCAGAACAGACCACACGATTGGCACATAGTTTGTCGAACCGTGCGACCAAACTATGCAACACCTTCTATGTAATAAAAATTTATTTTTATTTTTTGGGGGTTTATTTTATACACCCATGTCTTTCTCCTTCTCCTCCCACAAAAGATTTTCTCCCCAACTAGTTGCACGAAGGCCCCTCTCCTCCCCTTTGGGGTTATACTCTATCTACCTCAAATATTTTTTTATCTCTTCACCGTTATAATCTGTTGACTCCTCTCAGTATTCTCTTTCATACACACTCATTGGTTTCTTAGTTTCACCAACCATCATTGTGTTATATCCATGCGAAAGATATTACCCTATTTGGGGGGGTTTTATAAATATATTTAGTTATTCCATTTTATGTCGAATCGGGCCTTAATAACAAACATGTGTAGTACAATGATGTTGAGGTAGTGCGTCTACTCTTTTTTCCCTCCTTTTTCATCGCTTTTGGCATTGTTTCATTGTGCTGCCTCATCAGAACCTTCTAGCGAGGCCCGTTATCACATATTAAAATGTTTATCTTGTTTTTTCATGACCTTTTATGTTATACCTTGATGTGAAACCCATGTTTTGGGTTCTTGGCTAGGATCTGATCACCAATTTTTGTGAACTAACTAAAACAGACAAATTTTTCCTTTGATTAAAATTTGGAAAATTTTCATTTTTGTGTGTGCAACCTCGATAATGCCATGATTTTTTTAATATGATTAGAATGAGAAATATACCATTAATTTGTCCTCTATTGATAATTTCAAATATTGAATGTAGTGGTTTTACGTATATTTAGTTCCTTATAGCTTTTACACACTTGATGTCTCATGAATACAATATGCCTTACATGCAATGATTTTTATTTCAAATTACATGAGTACCTTGCTTTAATGAGAATCCTTAATCCTTGTTCTAAAAGATTATTCTTCGTGAAATAAGCCTTTATTGGATGTATAATACTGAAATGTAATATATATTCCATGTGCATAGGGTAACGCCTTTGGTTAAATGTATTTTCATAATACCGTGAGAAAGTGCACACCTTATATTATGAAAAATGTTTCTTAGAAATTTTGGCTTTTTTCTATTGGAATTGCATGTGTTGACATTCCCTTATTTAAGAATAATTCCCTGTAACTTATTCCTCATACCTTGCATACTCTTATTAAATTCTCATTGCCTTTCTATACGAAATGTGTCATTGATAATTGTCTTGAATCACTTATCTTGGTAAATGGAAGCATGTGGTATTGAGATGATTATTGTTTGTTTGAAATCATAAATGCATTGATTATTATGTATTCCTTTTTTGATATGGAATTTTTCATAGGTCGATAGAGAACATGAGTTTTATATTAAGGACCCATGAATAGACATCTTGTACTTGATGGGTTACAACCTGACACACCAGGGGAGATGCTTTGGCCTATCAGCAAAGGGATTACCAAGTAATTTATTATACTCTTATGTGATATTGGTTCCTAAGGGGAGAAACCGGGTGAGGAATATTTTGAAATATAGATATACTATGACTTGGGTGATACTTGGTCCTCTTGTGAGATACTTTGGATTGACTCAATGGTCATCATACCTCATAAGGACACTTGGTATTATTTTATATCACCTTCGATGGGCTTAGTGGTATTGGATTTATCAGATGTTTTCGTTACAACACTTGGGATTTTTTTATATCTCCTTGGAAGGACATGGAACTCGACCTCATGTTTCAGTGGAATTTTTTGTTTGAATTTTTTATTTGATTATTAAATCATATGAGATGTGTAATGGGCCAGACCTCTCCGGCCCATTCCTTTGTCAAAAAGAAGTTCACGAAGTGTTCTGGAGGGTAAAATGGACTTTTCCCACACTTTTCAGAATTTTGAAACTACACGATGTGTAGTGTGAGTACACGTTGTGTACCCCCTCACTGGGTATACCCCGTGTTGAAGGTCGTGTCCTTGTCGTGTGAAATAAATGAGTACACGTCGTGTATCCAATACTATACACCGTGTAGTCCCTCCCCACGTACGCGTTACCCCCAAACCGTGTGTTGACCAGTAAACAGTTGTGTGCCATGTTGGAGTCGTGTCCTTGCAATGTGAAATAAATGAGTACATGCCATGTATCCAACACTACATGCGGTGTAGTCCCTCCTCACGTATGTGTTACCTTCCAACCGTGTGTTGACCAGTCAACGGTCGTGTTCCGCGTTGAAGGCCGTGTTGGAATCCGCATGGTGGCCGTGTGAAATGGCCAAGTACACGCCGTGTACCATAAAGTACACGACCTGTACTTTTGTTTTTCATTCTTATAAAAGTAGGGGTCCTCCCCTCCTTTTCAACTCACCCCTCTCCTCCCCATTCCTCTAAGCAGAGCTCTCCCAAGAGACTCGAAGGCTCTTTTTCTTCCATAACTTCTTCATCCAAGCTCTGATTTATGATCTGTCAGTGGTCATAGGATCATAACAACAAGGAGGAACTTCTGAGCTATGATTTGTTGTCTTTCCTTCAGCCTTTCCTTCCTATATTCCACCCGAGGAGGTTTTCCGTGTTTTTCCAGAAGCGACGGACGCCGACAGATGTCTTCTAAAGTTGATCTGGGGGGAGCGTTGTTATCAGAACCTGTTGAGGTAGGGATCTTTCCTTCATCTCTATAAATTGTGCATCATGCGGGGTGGGTATCCTCTTATTTTCATGAGAAACAGATAAACCATTAAATGAAGATAATAACTGGTTAAAGAACGAGGATGGTGAAGTTGTTATGTTTATCTTTGTTTATCATATTGTTATGTTGTGAATTGAATAGGATTATGTCTACTGAAAATCATGGTCGTTGGGGGCCTTTTCTTGCACAATTAAAGGTTTCCCTATCTTTCTAGATGGTTTTTGTGAATATAACTTTGTTGAATGTGGAATTTGGATAATCACGTGAAATTGGATAATTTAAAATCTGGAACCCTTGTGTGATCACCCTGGTTGAAAAAATGAAATAATGAACATGTGGGTGTTGGCTTGGATACGTGGCACGTGATGGGGGTGTTTTGTGGGTTGTTGTGGATCGGGCGAGTAGCGGGGCTGCGGTTGGCTTGGTTGTGGGTTGGTGTGAATACTATGTCGGTGATGGGCAACGGGGCTACGATGAATGGTATTAAAGGGGTGATGATGTACAGTGTGCTTGTGGTTATGGTGGTTGGCAGCAGGACTGCGAGTTTGGGTTTGAATGTGAATGAACTATGGGTTGGGAATAATAAATAAAAAGTGGAAGATTTAATAAATGGTGAGGCATGGTAATGGAACGAGAATAATAATCAATGGGTTGGTTGGTTAATAAGATGGGACTTGGCTGTGTTTCTTGTGTTTTCCTAACATGATTTTTGGATGCCAGGGATATGCTTTACGAACGATCAATGTGGTCGGTTGTGGATAGTTGCCTAGTAGTTAAGGAACTAATAAACTGATTCTGTTGAAACATGAAAACATAAATGGGGTTGGGGTTGTTTGTGGTATGCATGCTTCATAGTGGTAGTGTCAAGGCACATGCTTAGTTCTCTGATTAGAAGCCATAGTTTGGGCTGAGTGTTTTGTATATATATATATATCTGTATCTTTGTGCTTTGTCGCACCTCACCCATGTTGATAACTTAGTGCCGAACACTCCCATTTCATGGGAGTGGGTTCTTTCCCCTTAGTTACTAGCTCTTTCCTGCTCCTTCTTCCCTAGGTTGTGATGGCTTGAGCGACCTTACACCCAAGACTCTTCGGGTAGGTTTCGATTGGGGTGGTTTTACCCCAAGTCTCTTTGGGTAGGTTTTACTATTTCCCAAGAACATTCGGGTTGAGGTCCAAGTGTTTGTGGGTAGGATACATGGTTGTGAGGCCTAGGTGTGTGCGGGCGAGATACATGGTTGTGAGGCTTAGGTGTGTCCAGGCGAGATACATGGTTGTGAGGCCCAGGTGTGTGCATGCATGATATGTGGTTCTGAGGCTCAGGTGTGTGCGGGCAAGAAGAGTGTGGCAGCGTCATGACGTTCGCCGTTAGGAAGAGAAGCTAATTAATGGGAAATGGTGCAGGGTACCCAATACTCTTGTTCTTATATACTACTACATATTGTTATTGTGTTTCTGGTGAGTGTGGCTGGTGAGGTTGGGTGGATAGAATTCCTTTTTGGGTTTCTTCTGTTGTTCTCACGGGACATTAGGATGACTCCCCACTTGTGTACAAGAGCTTTAGGTTTCCCTACTGAGTATACTTATATGATCACCCTACGTTTACTTTCAGGTTTCCAGGAGGACTACCAGGGTCGTGCGGGGCTCTACTAGTCGGGACAGTTGGATTTGTTGTAGTTTATACACTCTTGTTTCTTTTGGTACTTTACTTTTGAGCTTTCTTGTACATTTACCTTGTTTCAGAACTATTTAAACATGTATGTGGGATTGGTTTGGGTTTATTTCTATACACTTGTTCTTTTTCTTTTTGGTGGTCAATTTTTCCTATTTCCCGATCTTAAATAATAAAAAGGTTAATGCCTCCCATATTTGTAAAAACCCATACCCTTGGAGCTAGTCGCCACCCCGGGGCCTACTAGAGGTGGGACTCAGGGGTCATTATCTCCCTTTCACCATTTCCAGCTCAGGAGGGGCATCTTTAGTGGGAGGGGGTCATGAAAGAATGGTATCAGAGGTGATGGTTGAGAGATAACATGGAGTCTGGAGTTCATCACATTGAGGATTGCATGGGATAGTAGGGCAACCGTGTTAGTTAATCTTGGTGCATGACATAGGCCAGGGAAGACCGGCTGGGACATGGGATTTTAGGGCCCCCCGTGACCCGATGCAAGGACTCTAATCCTACCGAATGACCAAGTGAGACTACATTGATTGCAGGGTAGAGACCCTAGGGAAGGTACATGCATCATCATGATTGTGTTTAACTTGATTTGGGTGTTCTGGGAAAAAAATTGAATAAAATGATAAAATGAAACCCTGAGAAATTTCCTTACTACATGGGCTTAGGCGATCTTTGTTTACCGTATAGCTATGGCACCTGGATGTCATCCCCAAGTGGCTCAAATGGCCGAGGCCCAACAGATTTAGGTATTCGATCAATCAAGGATTGACCAAGCGGAGGAAGATGGCCAGTGGCAGAGGACTCTCCATTCTTTCCAGCGACAGACCCTCAAGAAGTACGAGGGTAGTACTTCAGATATGGAGATGGAGGGGTGGCTTGAGGAGCTATGGATCGCTTTTACCTTGATCCGTACTCCGAGGGAGTACTGGGTTCCCCTAGCAGTCAGTCAGCTGAGAGGTGCGGCGCGACAGTGGTGGACTCTCTACCTCGTAGAGAGGACAGAGACAAAGGTTCCGTGGGCTGACTTTGAGAAGGAATTTTGAGAGGAATTCCTTTCTTCCATGATCAAGGTGGAGAAGCAGTAGGAGTTACTCTCCCTTTAGTTGGGGAGTATGTCAGTACAAGATTTGGGGATCATGTTCAAGGATCTCCTGCGCTTTTCCGTGGATCTCTTTCCAGATGAGGAGTCTTGGGCGAGACGATTAGAGGAGGCACTTCGTCCTTCGCTCCAGTATGTTGTCACCCCCTTCACCCTTCCAATGTACTTGGATGTATAGAATAAGGAATAGGTTGTAGAGAGTATGCACTCACTGGGAGGTACACCATGAGAGGGGATCTAGCTAGGTTCATTGAAGGGAAAGGTAGTCAGCAGCAGGCCTCCTGCGACGGGACCTTCTAGGTTCAGGCTGGTAGGGAGAATTCCCCAGCAGTTCCAGTTCAGGTCTTCGGGTCCTAGTCCCTTTTTCACGAGCCCAGTACTGAGGTGTTTTTCTTGTGGAGGTTTTGGACATGTTCAGAATCAGTACCCGACCCTAGCTCAGTACGGTGGAGGTGGGCAGGTTCAGCACCCGCCTCAGCAGCACAAGTTGCCGGCGAGGCCCTTCCAGCTGTAGTGGGACCCTGCTCCCTCGAGGACAGACTTTGCAGGATGAGGCCGACCTCATGGTGCTCCTCAGGGACCTCAACCAGGATGTGGTCAGGGAGGTGGTCGACATAAGAGATGCAGAGGAGCACGGTAGGGAGAGTTGCACACAACCGAGTTGAAAGCTCCACCAGGAACAGAGGTGGTGCGAGGTACGATTTGTTTGTTCAGCACTCTCATTTATTCTTTTTTCGATTCGAGAGCTTCGCACTCCTTTGTTTCACCTGGTCTATCCCATGCTTTGGGACTAGACGTAGAGAGACTTTCCATACCCCTGGTGCTAAGTACACTAGTTGGAGGCCAGACCAGCGTATCTTGTGTTTTCCTGGGATGTGGGCTGACATTGGGACCACATCGATCTAGTGGGGACCTCCGTCTGTTACAGATGCATCCATACGATGTCATCCTGGGCATCGATTGGTTATTTTCCGTTAGTGCCATTATCGACTACTTCCGAAGAAGGGTCGTGTTCTCCGATGTGGATGGGCACTTCGAGTTTGTAGTGATGTCGTTTGGAGTAACGAATGCACCGGCTGTGTTCATGGGACTTATGAACATTGCCTTACAAGAGTTTCTGGACCGGTTCGTCGTTGGGTTTATCGATGAAATCCTGATCTACTCAAGATCAGAGGAGGAGCACGTTGAGCATCTCAGGGTAGTCATGGAAGTCCTTCGACACCACCAGCTTTACGGGAAATTGTCTAAGTGTAAGTTCTTGACACAAGAAGTACACTTCCTTCGGCACGTAGTGTCTCAGCATGGAGTGCCAGTGGACCCATCGAAGGTGGGGGCATTTTTTTCTTGGGAGGCACCCAAGAGCGTGGCGGAAGTTCGTAGTTTCCTAGGGTTGGAAGGTTACTATCGGAGGTTCGTTTTGGACTTCTCTTGAGTTGCTGCTCCATTGACACCTTTGACTAGGAAGAACCAAGTCTTCCTATGGAGCAATAATTTCTAGAAATCATTCGACTGCTTGAAGGAGAAGTTTTTCAGTGCTCCCGTACTTAGGTTTTCAGAGGAAGGGTTGCTGAATGAGGTGTTTTGTGAAGCTTCTGGCCTTGGTCTGGGGTGCGTTCTGATGCAGAAGAAGGGTGTGATCTGTTTTGGGTCTGGGTAGATGCGCCCTCACGAGCATAATTATTCCACCCATGACCTGGAGCTTGTAGTAGTAGTATTCGCACTAAATTTTTGGTGACATTACCTCTTTGGGGAGCACTTTGTGGTCTTCTCATATCACAAGATCTTACTGTATATATTCTCTCAGCATGACCAAGTCTTATGGAAACGGAGATGGGTCTATTTTCTCTAAGACTATGAATTCAAGATCTCTTACACTGAAGGTAAGGGAAACTTTTTAGCTGATTCCCTGAGCATGAAGTCATAAAAGGAAGTGGTTCGGGAATTCGCTGATGCTTGGAAAGCGATGGGAGAATTGGCTGCCTTGCACTTGGATGCCAAGGTAGAAGGTGTTAGAGGCTGTTTGTTTCAGATGACGGTGTAGTCCTCATTGTTACAGTAGGTGGAAGAGTCTCAGTGGGGGGACTCTGAGGTAGAAGTAATGCGGGATTGTGTCGATCAGGGAAATGCTCCAGAAGGATGGTCAGAGGACAGCCGACATCAGATACTTTTCCATAGAAGGTTATTTGTTCTGGAGGCAATGCGTGAGGGAGTTCTCCATGAGTCCCATAGCTCAGCTATGGTGGTACATCCAGGAGTTTCAAAAATGTACCGAGGCCTATGGGAACAGTTTTGGTGGCCTGGGTTGAAACGGGCAGTGGCGGAGTTTGTGCCTAAGTGCCTAGTGTGTCATTAAGTAAAGATTGAACATCGTGTTCCCAGTGGTTTGTTGCATCCATTAGATGTCCCCGAGTGGAAGTGGGATGACATCTCGATGGACTTCGTCAAAGGACAACCCAGAGCTCAGGGAGGTTATGATGCTTTCTGGGTGGTGGTGGATCATCTGACGATATCATCTCACTTCTTAGGAATTAAGGAGTCGGGCTTGGTGAGTACCTTAACACAGAGGTGCATAGATGAGGTGGTTCGTTTGCATGGAGTTCTGAAGACTATCGTATCATATCGAGATACTTGGTTTACCTCACGAGTCTGGAGGGGGTTACAGCATGCTTTTGGCACCCAGCTACGCCTTAGCAATGCTTTCCACCCCCGGACCGATGGGCGGACAGAGCGGACTATCCAGACGTTGGAGGACATGATGCGAGCATGCGTTCTGAATTTCGAAGGGTCATGGGTACGACACTTTCCTTCAGTAGAGTTTGCCTACAACAACATCTTCCACTCTACTATTGTCATGGCACCGTTTGATGATTTGTATGGAAGACCATGTTGTTCACCCATTTGCTGGGCATAGGTTGGTGAGACAGGTGCTCTTGGGCCAGAGGTAGTGGAGAGCACCACAGAGACACTCCAGCTTGTACGTGAGAGGATTAAAGTGGCTCAATACTGACAGAAGTCTTATTCTGATCGTCGGAGGAGGCCCTTAGAGTTCGAGGTGGGAGATCATGTGTTCTTGAAGGTTTCCCATCGACGGGGGCAGCAGAGGTTGGGGAAGGGGAGTAAGCTCTCCCCTAGGTTCATCAGACCTTTCGAGGTGCTGAGGTGAGTCGGCGAGGTGGCATATTAGCTAGCCTTTCCACCTAAGTTGGAGAATTTTCACGACGTATTCCACATCTCCCATCTTCATCGGTACTTACATGACGACTCTCACGTTATTGACTGGGGAGTGTTATATATGGGAGACGACGCGACCTTCGAGGAATGACCAATCAGAATCGAGGATCTTAAAGAGAAGGTGCTCCGTGGATGAACAATTCCATTGGTTTGTGTGTTGTGGAGGCATGTCAGCCATGAGGAGAGAACTTGGGAGCGGGAGGATCAAATGCACACTCAGTACCCAGAGTTGTTTTGACTTGTGTTTTTCATTTTTCTTCTGAGCTTTGTTTTGATGTTGTACTATATACCTTCGATATATGGAATTCTTGGCTTGTCGGTTGTGAGACCTTTTGTTTCCTTATTCTCTAGAAGTGTGTAGCATGTCTGGATGTGTGGGAAAAAGGGGAAAAACCTGATCCTTAATCAAGACGCATTAATGCGGATGCGATTGAACCCGTGCGTGCGAGTCAGTGCAGCCTAAAGCGGATAATATCTCGACATAAGAAAAGAAATTTTCCCCAAACGATGTATTCAGGAAGTGTGTGGTTTTTGCGGTGTTGGGGGTAGTACGAGTTGAAAATCCTAATGTATGGAAGTGGGAAAACCCGATTCTTAATCAATATGCATTAATGAGGATGCGACTGAACCCGTGCAGGTGAGTCAGTGCCGCCTAAAGCGGATAATATCTCAACATAGGAGAAGGAATTCCTAACACCTATAATTAGGGTTGATGGTTGGGTTCCTGTTATAATGAGGTCCCTAAGAGGTATCTTGTTGGGATCCTATGGGTTGGCTTTTGAATTCTTGGGGACGAGAATATTTTAA
The DNA here is from genome assembly GCA_963277665.1 of Viscum album. NCBI lineage: Eukaryota > Viridiplantae > Streptophyta > Magnoliopsida > Santalales > Viscaceae > Viscum > Viscum album. Next base: position 1,700,461,255 of record OY728143.1, on the reverse strand, counting down.
TAGGTATCTGATGTAATGTCACGGACCAATCTGGCCCATTCTGTTGTCAAAAAGAAGGTCACGAAGTGTTCTGGAGGGTAAAATGGACTTTTCCCACACTTTTCAGAATTTTGAAACTACACGCCGTGTAGTGTGAGTACACGTTGTGTACCCCCTCACCAGGTATAACCCGTGTTGAAGGTCGTGTCCTTACCGTGTGAAATAAATGAGTACACGCCGTGTATCCAATACTACACGCTGTGTAGTCCCTCCCCATGTACACGTTACCCTAAAACCATGTATTGAACAGTCAATGACTATATGCCATGTTGGAGCCGTGTCCTTGCCGTGTGAAATAAATGAGTACATGACATGTATCCAATACTACACACCGTGTAGTCCCTCCCTACATATGTGTTACCTTCAAACCGTGTGTTGACCAGTCAACAGTCGTGTTCCGCGTTGAAGGTCGTGTTGGAAGCCGCATGTTGATCGTGTGAAATGGAAAAGTACACGCCGTGTACCATAAATTACACTCCGTGTACTTTTGTTTTTCACACCTATAAAAGGAGGGGTCCTCTCCTCCTTTTCATCTCACCGCTCTCCTCCCCATTCCTCTGAGCAGAGCTCTCCCAGGAGACTCGATGGCTCTGTTTCTTCCATAACTTCTTCGTCCGAGCTCTGATTTACGATCTGTCAGTAGCCATGGGATCGTAATGACGATTCAAAACTTATGAGCTTGGATCAGTTGTCTTTCCTTCGGCCTTTCCTTCCCAGCTTCCACACGAGGAGGTATTTCTGGGTTTTTCCAGAAGCGACATACACCGACGGATGTCTTCTAAAGTTGATCTGGGGGGAGCATAGTTATCAGAACCTATTGAGGTAGGGATCTTACCTTTTTCTCTCTAAATTGTGCATCATGAGGGGTGGGTATCCTCTTGTTTTCATGAGAAACGGTTGAACCATTAAATGAAGATAATAACTGGTTAAAGAACGGGGATGGTGAAGTTGTTATGTTTATCTTTGTTTATCCTATTGTTATGTTGTGAATTGAATAGGCTTATGCCTACTGAAAATCATGGTCATTGGGGGCCTTTTCTTGTACAATTAAATGTTGCCCTATCTTTCTAGACCATTTTTGTGAATGGAACTTTGTTGAATGTGGAATTTGGATAATCATGTAAAGTTGGATGATTTAAAATATGGAACTCGTGTGTGATCACCCCGGTTGAACAAAATAGAATAATGAACATGTGGGTTTTGTCTTGGATATGTGGCATGTGATATACGTGTTTTGTGGGTTGTTGTGGATTGGGTGAATAGCGGGGCTGTGGTTGGCTTGGTTGTGGGTTGGTGTGAATACTATGTTGGTGATGGGCAGCGAGGCTACGATGAATGGTATTAAAGGGATGATGATGTACGGTGTGGTTGGGGTTATGGTGGTTGGTAGAAGGGCTGCAGGGTTGGGTTTGAATGTGAATGAACTATGGTTTGTGAATAATAAATAAAAATTGGACGAGTTAATAAATGGTGGGGCATGGTAATGGAATGGGAATAATAATCAATGGGTTGGTTGGTTAATAAGAAGGGACTTGGTTATGTTTCCTGTGTTTTCCTAACTTGATTTTCAGATGGCAGGGATATTCTTTATGAACGATCATTGTGGTTGGTTGTGGATAGTTTCCCATTAGTTAATGAACTAATAAACTAATTCTGTTGAAACATGAAAAACTAAATGGGGTTGGGGTTGTTTGTGGTATGCATGCTTCGCAGTGGCAGTGCCGAGGCACATGCTCAGTTCTTTAATTAGAAGCCACAGGTTGGGCTGAGTGTTTTATATATATATATATATATATATCTTTGTGTTTTGTCGCACCTCACCCATGTTGAGTACTTAGTGGCGAACACTCCCATTTCATGGGAGAGGGAGTTTTCCCCTTAGTTACTAGCTCATTCCTGCTCCTTCTTCCCTAGGCTGTGATGGCTTGAGGAGACCTTACACCTAAGAATCTTTGGGTAGGTTTTGATTGGGGTGGTTTTAGCCCAAGTCTCTTCGAGCGGGTTTTACTATTTCCCAAGAACCTTCGGGATGAGGCCCAGGTGTGTGCAGGAAGGATACGTGGTTGTGAGGCCCAGGTGTGTGTGGGCGGGATACGTGGTTGTGAGGCCCAGGTGTGTACGGGTGGGATACTTGGTTTTGAGGCCCAGGTGTGTGTGGGTAGGATACGTTGTTCTGAGGCCCAGGTGTGTGCGGGCGGGAAGAGTGTGGCAGCGTCAGGATGTTCGACATTAGGAAGAGAAGCTAATTAATGGGAAATGGTGCAAGGTACCCAATACTCTTGTTCTTATATACTACTACCTGTTGTGATTGTGTTTTTGGTGAGTGTGGCTGGTGAGGTTGGGTGGATATAATTCCTTTCTTGGTTTCTTCTGTTGTTCTCACGGGACATTAGGATTTCTCCCCATTTGTGCACGAGAGCTTTAGGTTTCCCTACTGAGTATACCTGTATGATCACCCTACATTTACTTTCAGGTTTTCAGGATGACTACCAGGGCCGTGCAGGACCCTACTAGTTGGGATAGTTGGAGTTGTTGCAATTTCTGCACTCTTGTTTCTTATGGTATTGTAATTTTGAGCTTTCTTGTACTTGTACTTTGTTTCAGAACTATTTAAACATGCATGTGGGATTGGTTTTGGTTTATTTCTATACACTTTTTCTATTTCTTTTTGGTGATTGACTTGTACGTTTTCCAGATCTTAAATAATAAAAAGGGTAATTCCTCCCATATTTGTGAAAACTCATACCCTTGGTGCTAGTCGCCACCCCAGGGCCTACTGGAGGCGGGACTCGGGGGTCATTATCTCCCTTTCACCATTTCCATCTCAGGAGGGGCATCCTTGTTGGGAGGGTTCGTGACAAGATGTGTCCTTTATGTTTATATGATAATGATTATACACACATGATACCTCTATTTTACCTTCCAAATTATCTATGTGATGACATGGGATCGAGTCCCCAAGCTAGAAAATAAACTTGGGGTATGATTTGTTTGTGTCCTTTTTTACCCTAGCACATGTTACATATTTCGTGAACTATACTGGTTTTTTTCTCAGACTAACAGCATAGGTCGAAGCAGGTAATTTAAGATGGGTGTTAGGAATGTGGACCAAGTTGTAGTAGTTGTTTATTTACTGCAATTTCATTATTATATATATGGAACCATGTTTCTTATTATAGTACAAAAATGGAAAGTTCTAGACACTTTGAGTGCTTTCCTACTGAGATATTTATCTCACACCCTGCTTGGGTGGTGTTTGGTACCCAAGTAGACTTTATGAATGTATATATAAATAAAGGGAAGTATGTTCCATCTGATGATTGATTTTCTTGCTGGTTAGGATGAAGATGGGGGTAGAGGACTGAGCCAATGTTGGAGATAATATAGTAGTAGTTTTCCATTTTGTACATTTGATAGCATGTTTTTTATGCTTGCACCCCCATTTTCCCTACACTTATATTTTCATATAAACTCATGAAATTTTCATGATCAATTTTGTTGCATGTAATATTATTCAACTTCCATAGTTAACTATTTACTCTTCTTGGGTTATTTATTATTTCTTCTACTGTCTGTTTAGTATTATGCTTTCTACATTTCTTATTATTGTTTACTATTTTATATCTTTGATCTATGACGGCATAGTCTCCCCAAATACACACCATATTCCCTCACATATATTCTACATCCTTTATCATTCATGGAGATGAGCTTGAGGTCATGTGGCCAACCGTACTTGGGACACTATTGAGTGACATCTGGAATCAGGATACTACACATTGGTTCCCTCTTCCCAGGTTGAATGTGTTATGTATAAGGCAGTTCAAAAGTATCTTTGTAATCATAAACACACTTTATTGGATATGTAGGGTGCTTTACCTTTGTGGGATGGTAATTTCATCTAACATAATATTGAAAAAAAAATATTTTTATCAGGAGATCTAGAGCATCATAAATTATTCAACAATATCTGATAAGTGGGGAAACATCTATGATTATGAAGTGGTGAATAATATCACACCCCTCAATGATTTGGGTAATGATGGAAATGCTTCACTTAAGGATGGTATTATTTTAGGAACGAAAAATGTGGTCTCCGATGAGGGTTTCACTCCTCATCCTTAGAAAAGAAAGTCATGAAAGGACAATTCCAATCTACCAAAGACCATGTCTACCAGATCTTTTTCTCAGGTTTCAAAAAAAGATAAATGTACAAATCCAAAATAACATCAATAAATGAAATTCTCAGTATTAGTGGGAAACTGCTGATGATTTTGATTATTAAAATGATCTATCATATTATGTTCTTTAAATTTTTTGTTTTTTGGGTGAGGGAAAGTCCACTGGTTTGACCCCATTTGTTTCCTAACCAACTTTTATTTCATTTCAAATAAATGTTAAGATTATTTTTGTTCTATATGGACTTGTTTGATACAAAATATTTATAAATTTTAATTTTAATTTCTAAATAAAAAATTTATTCAATGATAACACTAATTAAAAATAATTTAAAACCTTTTAAATATTATTTATAAACCATTTATAAATCATACTAATTTGAAAAGGATATAAGTAATATGACCTCTTTAATATTTAAGGAATGTTTTTATAAATGTTCTAAAAATCTTAATCCTTTAACCAAATACATATTATTTTCCAAAAAATTTAAAATCACCTTTTAAAAATTTCATGTACATTCCAAAAAAACATTTTCATTATTCATTAACCATTTATAATTATTCTAATTTTATTAATTATTGAAATAAAAAATACCTCATTAAAAAATATTAATAATCTCATATTTCATATAGGATAGTAAAACAAAAATTTTAATCTTAATATTATTTTATAATGGAATTATAAATTAAAATCTTTATAATCATTCCATAAAACGAACTTTTCATATTATATATTATGTGGAATGGACCCTTTTGAATTTTAAAAAATTTATAATCCCAATTTTATTAAGCATACATATTTCATAATATATATGTCACATACTAAAACATTATTAAAAAATGATCATAACAAACATCGAAACTATCTTGATGAGGTTTAAACAATTTTCCATTTAAGTCCCCGTCTTAATATGAACAATTCAAATTAATAATCATGTAAATTTTGTTGCAACATAGGATCAAGGAACCATAGAGAGGGGGTGAATTAATGATACACCAGTTTCATGTTTTCCCTTTAAAAAATATTTTACATTAGTTGGAGTGAAATTTAATGTTAATCCATACACAAGAACTCATAGAGAGAGAACAAATGATTTATAATGTTCAATACTAAATTTTAGTATCTAGACTATGGCATGATTCTATAAAACCCATGATCAGATGATCAGCTAATAAATATTTGTGAACACTAAAAGTAGGGAAAATTTAAAGAACTCACTTACATGCCTCCTGAATATTTTCTTCATCCCTCACATAAAGTGAATCCCACAATATTACAAAATTCAGTTGATAAAGATAAAATAGTTTGGTCTTCCAGTAGTGTAAAATAATATAGTTTTCATGTCTCCTAATATCTTCTTATTCGTTTTATCTTCTTGCACATGCAAGTATTTACATGAACTTAAACCCACCACATTATAAGTAACCACTTGTCTTTCAATAACACATCTTCGACAAACTATTATGTCATCAACGTATCAATCTAAAAAAATATTATAACAATTTAATTATCCATAATGGTTGGTATCTTCTATTTCATCTTAATTAAAATATTTTTGATACTACATAAATAAATTTGAATTAAAACTCCTATAAAAAATGGATATTTTCACCACAATAACATCTATTGGAAATGACTTCCATAACTATTTATAACTACATTGGGTTATGGGGGAATAACATATCATTGTCAATTTTAATTAAAAGTGTGTATCTTAAATACAAAAAACTGAAATATGTAACAATTAATGCATGATATAGAGATAGGATCTCACAATATTTATTCTTGGAATTATTCCTCTTAAAATAAAAGCACCTTATTTCCATGATGAAAGCACAATCCACCGCATCAAATAATCATTCATGTGTGAAATATATAGAAACTTCCTTCAAAATTGATTATAAATACTTCTATGATTATTTATATAGAGACCCAAGCTTAACATACATTGATATTACATCATTTTAGATTAATATTTAGAACATTGAAAATGTACATGCCCAAGGACTGTAATAGTACAGTTTCTTTGGAAGTATGGAACAAATTATTCTAATTTGGTAAAAGATATTCAACATATCTTGTAAAGATCATCCTGATTAGTACTTAAATGTAAAAATATTCTTTATAACCTAGGGAAAGGAAACATAAAAATTTGTGAGATCAGATGCTCAGTAAGGGTAAACATGGAGACATGCAAGTATAATCATAAGTATAATTGTAAGAGAACTTTATAATAGCATTTGAAAATAATACACTATATGTCAAATATCAGGCACCTGATTCATGATATAAATATTGGCAGTTTATAGGACATGAATCATAAGTGTGATTAATCATCATAAATCAACCATGAATCATATTTTCATGTAATATAATCCTGGAACCATTATAACTATATAAAACCATTTCATGATTCAAGGCTAACTACCAGGACCATCAACAGAGTAGATCGAGACACACATGTTTCCCATTTTAGATCTGGGCACACTTGTTTCCCATTTTGGATTTGGGATGACATGTATCCCATTGTGGATCAATATTGCTGACTTTCTTCCTATTTTATCACATGGGATATCAATGATTACCCAATTCATAGGAGGGAGATATAGGTCCCACCCATTAGATAATGAAATCATACATATGTGTGTGATAATATAATAAAACATTCATCATATCATGAATAATAAATAGTGATGGGTTTCAAGAACATCATATAATAAAACATGAAATGAAATGGGTTCATAAGAACATGGTAATATCATAACGTATAAGAAATAGACAGGTTTCATAATCATTTCAGAATATAATAACTCATGAAATTAAGTGGGATTCATAAGCATATTATTTATGAAAGATAAACCGGATTCATAAACATATAACCCTTGAAATATAATTTAGATTCATAATCATCATTAAATCAAAACATAAACCATTAATATAAATAATATGAATAGAATCCTTGGATAATATCCCCAAAAATACATGAGTAAAACCAATGGATGTCATCTTAGATGGGAAATAATTTTGAAATGAATTTTCTTAAATATAAAAAACTTGAAGAAAATACAATTTTTTCTTTGGAAAAAATATTTGTGAAACAAAAAAAAACCTTTTAAAAACTATTTTAATTCAAAATAAATAGGTAGGTTTATAATGTAATCTTAAAACAATTTATAAAACCATTTATTTCAAAATAAATTGTAAATTTATAAAAAAATATACAAACCTTTTGAAACTCTTTTTCATGGTAAAACACAATAAAAATGAACTTTTAGAATATTAGGGTAAAAATTATTTAAAAATAACATTGTAAACTTCTAAATAATGATTCATGGAAAATATGGTATTGATAGTAGGTAAATTTTTACATTCTGAACATTCCTTTTTAACCATAAAATATTTTGAAATGTGCATTAATCAGAAATCAAAAACCAGATTTCTTTTAATAAAAAATTGTAAAAAGGTAAAAAATTGGTAACAATTCATTTTAAAAATCATAAGAGAGTAGTATAATAATTCTGAAAAACATATTTAGAAAACATTGTTTTCAAAAAACAAATATTTCCAATCGAGGAGAGAGATAAAGTCATATTTTCTAAGAAATCATTTTCTTAACTATATTTAGTACCAAAGAGTGGTAAAATGGTACCATAAAAATGATATAACATGAATAAATAATGTAGAAGAATATTTAATAAAGTTAGTGAGAGATTCAAAAAAATATCTCATCAATGGAATCATAGTCATAAATAATCTCAATAAATGATGAGATTATATAAATAAACTCTTACAGCTTTGGTAACAATAAATCAAAATCCCCTTGAAATAATAACATTACATGAAGAATAATATATAATTTAAATAAGGATATTCAATATATAAAATTTCCAATTGTCATTATATTCACCTCTTAAAATAATATAGGTTCATAACATAACATGCATCTTAAAGAAGGAAAATTGAGACAAAATTACTTTATTGGTATGGTAACTTTGGAATTGTGAAACCTTTTAGAATTGAGATCATAAAATGGAAATGTAAATACCCAGAAATTTATTTATAATAATAATATAATATATTCATGGGATTTTTATACACCACACAAAATAAATGACTGGTGAATACGGAATACGTCTCGCCGAAACAAAAGTGAGGCTAGATATCCCCTTACTACTATAGTAACTTTTGAATCATGAGATTATTGAAATATTGACATAAAAATAAACATTTAAAATAATTAACTAAATAAAATTAATGATTTAACATTTAATAGGGCAGTATATACCCCACACTATAAGAATAATTGGTTAATATAGCATGTATCTCGGAGAAATAAAATTGAGACAAGAAAACCCTTACCTTATATATTGACATTCATCATACATGTTTAAAACTACTGTATAATAAATATAATTTTATTATAAATCTACAATAGGACCATTTTATTATATATCATACCATATATGCTTTTATTATTACATTATATTACCAATTTATTAATAATTTCATGTTAAAGTTATGTTTCGGGTAATAATTGCTTTGTTTTTCATATGTGTTTTGATATGTTACTCTTTATCCTATTAATTATATCTTGATTAAATTATTTAGAGAATTTAAAAAATGATATATATATCATATATATTCATTTTATATTATTTATAATAATCTATAAAATATATCAATTTTAAATGGAATACAATGTTCATGGAGATGGTTGGTTGTATGTATGCAGGAACGATGTTTCCATTTTATTATCGCATTATAATAAAGTAAATGAAATATATATTTGATTATATATATGTGTGTTATTATTCAATTATAATTATAATTCTATAAATATCATATAAATTTGCTAAACCAATCCTTAATACATTCCATGTAATGTTTGAATGAATCACATCGCCTTGAGGTGGCGGTAGTCCACATGTCCACAAACGAAGTTATCATATTCCCACAAAATGGAATACATAAAGATATGTTTCATATAATAATTCCAAAAGTATAAATTCATTATAAATATAATATATATATATATCATATTAAAATAAAATTTCCATCATTATTTCCAACCATGAGAGGTGGTATTGGAAGAACTAATAACCTCGGTTCGTGAGGTGATAGTCTACTGTACACATGAATAATGATGGTATATCCCATTTGATGGAAGTGTGTGTGAGTGTCAGTATAAACCATAACATAAAATCACCTCACTATATTTATTATATTTATGATATTATATAATCATGTAATAATAATAGTTGGGGAGGTGTAGAAATAAATTTAAACAAAAGTGCTTATGGAAATATGTTACCCCTTCTTATTGTTAATTCCTTTTTATTTACACCAAAGTACATACTTCTTTTTATTTCTTCCAAACATGAGACCTATAGTATGATAATAGGGTTGTTGGAAAATTATTCGGGTAGGTTTTTTTATGATCCAAAGAGATTTAGAAGTGTGAGTAAGTGAGGGGTGTGATTGTCCTTTTATAGTTGAGGAGGAGTGGTATTCTTGTAAATATAAAAAGACAAACAACATTGAGAGGTCTCCATAACATCTAGTGCCTCCAATAATTTCAAATTTTATATAAATGGAGGATATGGTATAAATATATCCATAAAATTTAGTTTTTAAAAATTTTAGGGTATTTTTTCACTTAAGTTAATGTTTAACCACAAAGTAAACTCATTTTTACATGAATCATTGTAATGAATTTTAATTACTTTCACTAATACGTTTGGTAAAAAAATATGTTCACCATATAAAAAATTATTAATTATTAAGATTCCAAATATATATTAATTTTTCCAAATTATAATATAGAAGTGGTATAAATTAATTTAAAAATAAACCCGCTGATGGGAAGAAACAACATGTTTTTAAGGTGAAAATGTTCAATAGTTTGAAATGTTTAATATCCAATTTATATCTTAATTTGACTCAAATTACCTAAATTTGACTAATTTATTAATAAAATATCTAAATATGGTTTAAAACTAATTTGATATTTAATTTAACTATGTAAATAAATTAGAAAAATGTTGTTTTAATTAAAATTTAGTCTTTTCACTATTCATCAAAAATGTAACTTCTCAGAAAAATAAAAACAAATAACCCAAAGTAAATTTTTATATTAAAATTTAAAAAATAAATTCCATTTTTTCAAAAAAAATTATAAAATTTTCAAAAATTATATTTAAATTAGGTGCTCCATTAAAAGGCTGTAAAATAACCTTTCAGAAACATACATCTTTTTATTCCTAAAATTAGATTTATTCTTATATTATACCTATCAAATCTATTGGATGAGTGTCAAAAAATTATTAAATATATAATATATAAATTTTATTAGAAAAAATTATTAAAAGTGATATGTTTAATTTGTTGATATAAAATTGGTTTTATACATAAAAAAATATTTTTTAGAAATAGAATTTCATTATTTTAGAATAGTTCCTACTTTATTTTATAACTAATTGATAACCAAAGGATTCATTTTTTATAAATGAGTAAATCAAGTTTTCAAAATTTAGTTAATATTTTTAATAACTTCAATTCCAATGGCTTAGTGGTAACTATGATAGTATTTTAGTAGTAATATTAATAGTATATTTTATTTCGGTAAAACCAATTCTTGCATGTAACACAAGCTATAAAGAAACTCAGAATGTTGTGTAACACATGATAAAAATAGTTTGGTGTGTATTGAAGCTAATTTAAGTGTCATGTGTAGTATAATATTAACTATTTTTTCCATGAAATTCTAGAAATACATAGTTCTTTCATATTAAACAAGCTATATTCATTGTTTCATGAAATGTTGAATTTTGAAAATATTAAATTAATTCAAAAAAATATTTCAAAAAATATCAGGGTGTTACATTATACCCCACATAAAATAAATTTCTCCCCCAAAATTCTTCTGGGTTATCAAAATCTTAATACATCACTATTCCTTTCTTAGAAACCCACATCATAAAATGAAAAAAAACATCCTATAAAAACGCAATGTATGAAGCATAATGGTTACCCGAAGTAACTAATAACTAGGTTCCCACATTTGAGAACATAGTTTTCAAGTGAACACATGGACATGAAAGAGAAATCTAACTATCAAGTTTGGATGGAGAGTGATAGGGAACATGGTTAGGAGAAAGATAAATATCACAAATATATAACCCAAAGAATATTAAAAAGGGTCATTGATATTATAAAAAATCATGAAAACATGATAACCTTTTATTTAAAACTATTTTTCAAATGTTGAAGGAATTTTCACAAGAATAAATATTTACTTGATTTCATTCCATTTCATATGAACTATCTCACCCTTGGGTTGTGCCTTGATCAATTTCCAATTTATATCTTATTCCATAAATTAAAGGTAAATTATTTATTCTTAAAGTAATAGAAGATCCTGAGATTGATAAATAGAATGATAGGTCATTCCATCTATCTTTAGTTAACATCCCAACAAAATGTTCAGCACAATTTATCCATATGCATAATTCTCCATATGGTGAGATGATACTTTAAACTCTGAAACCTCATTCAAAGAATAAATTAAACCATTCCATAAATGTTTAACCTTACAACCCTTTCAAAATATGAAATTCCAAAAAAAATGAAATAAAGTCACTTAATTTTTTTAAAAATAACTTATCATTGATCCCCCAAGTATCATAAAGTATCTATTGTTTGTCACATAAAAAACATGTGGATACCTTCATCATGTATTCTCATGAGACATAGTAATAAAAAAATAACCATAAATCCTTATTGAAAACATGCATGTTTTCTTATTTAGATGTTAATTGTATACATTCCTTAATTAAAAAAATTGCATAAACTCCAATCATGAAATTATAAACCAGTTTTATAAAAAACAAATTTATCAATTATAAGGTCATCGATACTATCCAATTTACTTTATCTGAATCAATTATATATTTATCCAAGTTAAACACAATTTACATGACATCTTGAATGCATTAAGGGTTAACACCCCATAATCAAAATAGCATATTTCCCTTAAATCACATTTCTGTGTCATCATAACTGTTTAACATATAATTTCGAATCCTTAATAAAAATATATACTAAAAATACTTATATATTTCATGATTTATATAAAATATCTTTGAATTACATATTATAAATATTCCATTCATCCCACTCCAATCTCAAAAAATTAACTATGCCTCATTACATTATTCCTTAATACCTTTTTCTTAAAATATAACATATGAATCATTTTATAAGGTTCATAAACCTCAATTGAATCGTGTTTCTTACAATTAATATGATCAATACTATTAAAACATCTCAAACCATTTACATGTCATTCATGGTCTCTTTATCTCCACTAGAATAATCAATACTCGTACAACTTTATGGATTCTCTCCATGATATTTCTAATTAGTACATTGATTTGTATAATTCTCGTACATTCCACATCTGAAACATTCAATGTGAACCCAGTTCCTTCTAGTTCATGTTATTTAATGAGACTAGAAAGAATAGTGCAACAACACATATCATAGTGGAAGACCACATAATCATGAAAAATTTCTTATAGGTTGCCTAAATCATGACACCCACATTTAAATCTATGACACCTTAGGCTAATCCTTAGAGGAATCACTTGACATTCCTTAATGGCCCGAAGGCCTTCATGTTTATTGATTTTTTGATAACCCCCCTTTCAAGGGATGAGGGGGAACCCCTAGAAGGCCTGTAAGCTCAGATATTACATGGCCCATAGGATTAGAAGATTACATGACCCGAAGGTCTTAGGAAATTCAACTAGAATATCTACAAGGAACTGCCCCTCCCCAGCATCTGCATCTTGATAGTAGCTCTCCAAATTTGTATGACCGTCTGGCTAGGCTGGTACCGATGGCATAGCCATAACCTCACATTCTGACAATCCATTTGGCTCTACTTTGGGGATTTCACCTTCTCTGAATCCTCTTCTGGGCCTGCTCCATTTTTCTATAGTGTGTATGGGGCCTGCATTCATGTGGCCTGAAGGCCTTGGGGTGGATCTATGGCCTTAAGGTGGCCCGAAGGCCTTGAGAATCAACTGGCCTGACGGCCTTGGGTGGCCCGAAAGCCTTTCAGGACCTGGGGACCAAACTGGTCGCCTGAAGGACCAGATGGATGAATAGTTATGGCTGCTACAGTACCGAACAGTTCCTGCTACAGTATTAATACAGTTCCTTCTATAGTGCCTGCTACAGTACCAAAAATATACCTCCACCCGGATTTGATATCAGGTCTCGTGGATGCACCTAGCGAGTCCTCACCATCTAGGTTGAGGCTCTTGTGTGAATCACTTGACATGTCCTTATAAATATCCCAAGGGATCCCTGTAAATTTTTCCCATCTTTTTTTCCTAATTTTGAAAAAAACATTCCACTAATACCAACTATAGTGACTTGGGCTTAACATACATGTAAATTACATCATTTTAGAAGAATATTCTGAAAATTATAATATTACATACTTGTATACTGTAATTTTTTAATTTTATTGGAAACATGGAACACACTCTTCTAATTGGAAAAAGATCATCAGCATCTCTCCTAAAGATAATCCCCTTTAGTACTCCTACTGAAAACCTTTCTTCATAACCTTGGGAAAGGAAACAAAAGAAAGAGGTGAACTCAAATGCTCTGTAATGTTAAAAATGGATATATTTAAGGATAATCATAATAATTAGTGTAATAAAACATGAGAATACCATATGAAGATCATATGAAAAAAATCAATGATTATACATATGAATCATGGCATAAATATTTGCACTTTAAAATACACAAATCATAAGGGTGATAAATCATTATAAATCAATAATGGACTATAATCTCATGTAATATTAGTGTGTAATCATCATAACTATAGAAACCAATTCAATTTTTCATGTTTAACTACCAAGACCATCAATATAGTGGATCAATACACACCTGTTTCCCATTTTAGATCATGAAAAACTTATTTCAAATTGTGGATCAGGACACACCGATATCTCTTTTTTGGATCAGGATACACCTGCTTCCCATTTTTGGATCAGGACACACCTATTTCCCATTTTGGGTCTAGAAACACCTATTTTTTATAGTGTAAAAATCCCATTGACTTGGTTTCCATTTTATCTTGTGACATATAAATATTTACCTACTGCATTGGAGGGAGATATAGGTCCTTCATGTCATAGAGTGAAATCATACATTCACATGCCAGAAGATAATAAAACATTCATCATATCATGACCCAAAAAAGAGATGGGTTTAATAAAAATAATATCATAACACATTAAATGAAATGGTTTTCAAAATAATTTCATCATATCATAACCTATTGGAAATATTTTGGTTTCGTAATCATTTTTTCAATGAATAATCTTTGAAAAGAATCTAGTTTCATATGTATATAACCCATGAATGGGATATACGTTTCATAGACATATAACCTTTGAAAGAGAATGAGATTTAATAAATATACTTTCTTCAAAACATAATACATTAATAAAAAATATATATATATAATCCATGGATCATATCCACAAAAATCCATGTATAATACCAACAGATGTCATCTTAGATGAAAAATAATTTTAAAATATCTTTTTAAAAACATTTCATGAGTAAATTATCCGTAATTACCTGGAAAAAATTATTTTATAAACATAAAACTTTTTTAAAACCATTTTATTTGTGAATAATCTTTAATACGTATAATGGAATCATAAAAATTTTAAAAACATTTCATTAAAAATACTTTTAAAACTTATAATTAAATCCTCAAAATAATTATAACCTTTTTCTTTGAAAACCTCTTTCAAAACAATGAACTTACATAATATTAGGAAACACATTTTATTTAAATATAAACTTGTAAACATTAAAATTAATCTTCAAATAAAATAGGATCATGACTGTGATTAAATCTGTACATGTTGAACATTTCTTTTACACCATTAAATGTTTTAGAAATGTTCCTTCATTAGAAATTAAAAAGTATATTCATTTTAAAACCATTTTTAAAAATGTAAAACATGGGTAAAATTTTCTTTTAATTATTAATATAGGATAATATAAATTTTTTGAAAAACAGTTTTAAAAAACAGTATTTTTAAAGAACACATATTTACGACAAAAGGGAAATATAAATTTGGATTTTATTTAATGAATTTTATTAACTATATTAAGTACTAAAGTGTGTAAAAATGGAACCATTACATGGATATAACATTAATAACTAGAGTATAATTAAATTCATTATATTTCTTGAGATATAAATCATAATATTTTATCAATGGAGGCATTATCGTAAATAATCCTAAGAAACGATGAGATTGTAGAAATAAACTATTAAAACTTTTGGAAACATTGAATCAAAATACCCTTGAAATAATAACATTAAATGAGGAATAAAATTTCTTTTACAGAATTTGATTAATGATATAACATTTCCAATGGTATTTATATACACCTCTTAAAATAATATAGGTTCATAACATTACATATGTCTCGAAGATAGAAAATTGGGATATAATTACTTTACCGGTTTGATAAATTTAAAAACATGAACCCCATGTAATAGAGATCATAAAATAGATATATACATAACAATAAATATTAGTATGATAATCATAGAATACATTCATGGGAAGTTTATACACCACACAAAAAAAATGAGTGGTGAATAAGGCATATGTCTCGCAGAGATAAAAGTCACACTAAAAATACCCCTACTACATGATGGACTTTTCAATCATGATATATGTGAATGAATAAGATAAATTGAAACATTTAATATAATAATTTAAATTAAATTAATGATATTACATTTTATAGTTCATTATATAAACTACACAATAATAATAAGTGGTTAATATAGCATGTATCTCAGAGAAATAAAAGTGATATGAGAAAACCCTTACATTAAGTCTTAAAATTCTTCATACACATTTAAACATCTTTTATAATAAATATATGTTTATTATAAATCTATAAAATTTCCATACTCTCATATATAATTTCATATGTGATTTTATTATGAATTTATTTTACCTGTTTATTAACAATTTCTTGTTAAAGTTACATTTTAAGTAATAATCACCTTTTCGAATCTATTTTGACATGTTAATCTTTATTCTCATACTTATATCATGATTTACATATTTAAATAAAGTAAAAAATTATATAAATATCATATATAATCATTATATAAGTATTTATACTAATATATAAAATATATAAATATGAAACTGAATACACCGTTCATGGAGACGGTAGGTTGCACGTACGCATGAACGTTGTTTCTGTTTTCTTATCTTATTCAAATAAAGAAAGTAAACTACATATATGTGTATATATATAGATAATATCATTACATTAGAATTTTTATTTCATAAATATAATATAAATTTACTAAATCCATCAATAATACAATCCATGTAAAGGGAAAACAAATCATATCAATTTGAGGAGGTGGTAGTCCTCACCTCCACAAATGAAGTTATCATATTCCCATAAAATAGATTTAATTAAGGTTTGTGTTATATAGTAATTATTTAAGTATAAATACATCATAAATATAATATATATCATATAAAAATATATTCATAATCATTATTTCTAACATTGAGAGGTGGTTATGGAAGAATGGACAACATCGGTTCTTGAGGTGGTTGTCCGCCGTACACAAGAATAATGATTGTGTATCCCATTTTATGGAAGTGTGTGTGGTTGTAGTTATAACACATAAAAAAATAAAATTTCAGTATATTTAGGACTTATAGGTTATTATATAATCATTTAATAAGAATAATTGAAGTGGTGGAGAAATAAAATAAAACAAAAGTGCTTGTTGAATGATGTTACCTCTTCTTTGGGTAATTCCTTTTAGTTTTCAAAAAAGCACTAACATGGTATTCATTCTTCCAAAATTGAGGTTTTTAGGATGAAATGTGGAATTTTGGTTCTTTTTTATCATTTTTTGGATAAACCAAAGGGTTTGAGAAGTGTGAAGAAGTTTGGGGGTGACTGCCCTTTTATAGTGGAGGAGGAGTGACATTTCAGTAAATATAAAAAGGTAAACATTACTAGGAGGTCTTCCTTACATCATGTGCCTCCAATAATTTTAAATGTTCAAGATAAGGGACGATATGAATAAAAAAATTCCATAAAATCTCTTTTGGACATTTTTCTAGGGTATTTGGCCCCTTAATTTAATTTTTACCATTAAGTAAACACGTTTTTACTTTAGTCACTGTAATTAATTTTAATAACATTCACTAGTTGATTTTGTAAAAAATTAATTTTAACATATAATAAATTATAAATTATGTTTATTTTAAAATTTTAATCCATTTTCACAAATTTTAATAATATAAGTGGTAGAAATAAACTTAAAAATAATCCAACAGATGGGAAAAAACTGGGTTTTAAAGTGAAAATGTTCAAATGTTTGAAAGGTTTGTATTTCCAATTTTAATGTGAAATTGATTCTAATAAAATATATTGTATTAATATATGTATAATGGATCTAAATATACTTTAAAAAATATATAATATAATTTATCTATAAAAATAAATTAGATAGAAATGTAGTTTTCAATTAAAATTCAATGTTTTTCACTATTCATCAAAAAATGTAACTTCTTTAAAAAATTCCAAAAAATCACACAATGTAAATTTTGATATTATTCTCTAAAAAATGAAGTTTATTTTTCCAAAAAAAAATTATAAAATTTACAGAAATTAGATTTAAAATAGGTGCTTCATTAAAACCTGGTAAAATTACATTTTAGAAAAGTATATATTTTTATTTATAAAATTTGATTTATTATTATCTTATTATATCTATCGAATATTACACCCCAAAAATTGTATGGAATGTTTCTATTAAATGATTTCAATTTATTTGTTAGCATATATTGCATGAAGCACTGATTCTCTGTGAAACACCACTTGGTTAAAGGAGATAGTCATACCTAAGCCATTAAACATAAATTTGCCACTTCTGTGTTTTGACTTTGAAAAATCGGACATACACAGTTACAATCAAGGTGATATTTGGAGTATGATGGTATCAACTTAATTTTTAGTGAATAGTAACTTACCCTTATGAATGGTAACTCACCCTTATGAATAGTAACTAACAATTATGAATAGTAATATGACAATTATGAATGGTGACCTTACCCATGAAAGTATAAATAAAATTAGGCACTTTAAAAATGAAGGTGAATATTTTAATTAATTGTTGGAATTTTTACAAGTAATAAATATTTAATTGCAATATTATAATTAATAAAATGATTTAAAATATAATTCATTTTCTTAAAATGGATTCATAAATCAATATTTTCTTTACCTATGATTTTATGATAATTTAATGAGACCTTGGTTAATTTTTCAAAGTGTCATAAGATCAGTTATAATATTAAAAATGGAATTTTTTGATTAAATTATGATTTTAATTAAAAATTAAATTTATCATATTTTGAAAATTATTTTTATAAAATGGAGTTCATTTTTTGATTCTACATGATGAGAAATGGTTAGGGTGACGTTTTGGGATTTTTTTGAAATACTTGAATTTTTGTGAATAGTGAAATATGATAATATATGATAAATGCTAAATACATGATTTATTGAGTCATAGGTTATGTGTGGTTGATGTAAGAACACTTGGTTTGAACTCACATGCACTTATTACTGTTTTGAGTCACAATAATCAACACTATTCATAGTATTGAGTCAAAATATTAAAATATAGATTAAAATAATGAAAAACCCTCCCTCTCCTCCACTATAAATACCACCCCTCACCCCCCTCTTCCTCTCACACCTATCAAGATTTTATCCTTGCCTACGTTATACCAAATAATATTCCTAAGCCCTATAATATCTTCCAATACCTTTTGGTCTCACCAAAATGACAAAACATGGCCTTAAGGAGATTTTCAAGGAGAAGTACTCAAAAGGTAAACCTCTCTTCTTTTTTGTTCAACTTATTTTACAAGTTCTGTTATTTTATTTATATCTCCTCACATACCCATATACAAATTCTATGATAATTAGGTTACCTTAAATTTAGTATAATTGTATTATGATAATTAAATATTTCTTCATCATATCTCTTCCCCCCCTCTTATACTAAGAATGAAAACATTTTCCAAGATATGTTAATTTATCACATTCAAGGACGATATGTTTTCAATTTCTATTACCATCTTAATTCTTCTCATAAAACACTTTTTATGGTTGAAACATGTCATAATATATGGAATATATCGTATTTAATGTTCTGTGATAATTTTTTACAAATTTTATTTAATTACAAAACAAAATGTGTTCATAGTGATCGAAAAACCATCAAAATAATCCAAGTGTTTATCAATGAAATTTTATATAATGTTTCATCCTCTCCCAAAAAAATCAAAATATTTATATCATAATTTAACATTTTTTATGATCATTAATTACTTATAACCTCAATTCTGTTTTTCAATTTCCATTTTACATGAACATCCATACTCTTATACAAGCGAGCCGATCATGAAAACTAAGGAAACGTTCACTCCCAAATGATGAAATTGAGTCCTTTAACACAACTAAAAGGCCATAAATTAACTTAATGAAGATATAATAAATAAATTACATATATATAAGGTTATGTAATTCATAATTAATGAATATAATTTTATTATTCAGTACATAAATATAATGTGTGGAAAACATTCGGACTTATGTTAAGGGGTTTCTCATCTCACTATTATTTCTATGGGATTTCCATTTCTCGTGAATTAATTCTTAAATTTTTTGTATGTGTACAAAAATTTGATATATAATTTCATTATTCTACTTATATTCATGGAATCCAATGATTCATTTGATGATTATTAATTTTTTGTCTTAAGATTCGATTGATTACAATGTGGTAAGGAACTTTGTCTTAATTTCCATTTCATTGAGATTTACTTAGTATTGTGCACCTAATCATTCTTATGCGGTTTAACCACTACCCATTTGAGATTATTTTTCATTTAAAATTTTAAATATATTAGTTATCCATATTCTGGATTCATCGATATTATCATTTTCTTAATATGTACACCCATTTACATACAGTGTTTATTTGGAATGTTGTTTTAACTATAGAAATATTGATAAATATGTCTGCTCTACTCTATATAGATATTGAAAAGGCATATTGTTACTGTATTAACACTATTTATAAAGAATTATTTGTACTTTAAGTGATGGTTGGGGCCCACTATATCCCCTTTAGTCATCGACGGGTCTCATGAGAGAAAACAGTTGGTGAAACCCCCTTTATGTTTGTTTCCAAAACAAAATCACATGGGTATCTACCCAAAAACTTAAACCATATCAATGGTACTATGGTTCAAGTTCCAGATGCATGAAATCTATATAATATGTATTCTCTTTATTCATTATTCAATAATTATATCCATGAGGTTTTCACTAGAAAAAATCTATGGATTCATTATCATTCTCAGTTTATTGATGACATGTGTTTTTCATTTATTCATCATGCCATATATTTTTTAATGGTTGGGGCTGAATCCTCATTTTTTTTCAATAACCAATATAAAATGGGTTTCCTGTATATATCAAGATTCATCAAGAATACTAAACTAATCATTCCTTCAGGATTTTATTTCTTGTAATCATTCCAATAAAATAAAGTAATGCATCGGCTCCAGGATTTTGGGTTCGGGGCGTTACAGTTGGTATCAGATGAAGTTTAGTAGAAAACTTGGGAGATAGATTTAGAAAACATAGTTAAGGGAACATAACCCTAATATTGACCTTTTGGATGATCATAGAGTAACATCCTAGAATTTTGGTAAGGTAGAGATTATGTGGGTCTTCCTATAAAATACATCTCTGTCTGGATACTACATGTGGGTGTGGTTATGGAACAGATGTACCTAGGATTAATAACTCTGATAATGAGTTTCGGGCTTGACATGGGTTATCCATGTACATGACAATGAGATTTACTTTGCACCTGGTTTGACACTCCTGAGGGATATTCTTAGGATAATTAAAATTTTCTTTATAAACCATTATGATGGATTTAAATGCTAATAGAAACAATGTTTATGATTATGAGATTAGTTGTTCATAAATTTTCAGATTATGTTAAGTGTTTTCTAGTAATAAATTATGCATTATGGCCTAATTTAGTGTATGAAAGTTTTTAGTGATGATCCCTAATGAAATAAATCGAATCAATACATGTAGAAAATGTAAGGATTTCTCCATCGATCAAGTCAACACAGTCAATGTTGGACCGGATCAGATCATGACCATATTGGGACAACATACTCATGTTGTGATGAATGACCATGCTACACCAATGTTTGATCATTTAATTTGATAGAATTACCCATATTTTTGTGGGACTACTAATCCTATTGTAGCTGAGCAGTTGATCAAGTCCCTTGAAAATATATTTCTAGCATTAAGATGCAATGAAAATGAAAAGGCAGTACTGGTAGTATACTGTCTCAAGGGTGATGCTGACCAATGGTGGTCCCTAATCCAAAATAAAATCGAGGAAGAAGAAAATGAAGATATGAAATAGAAATATATTAAGAAATTATTCTTCTAAAAATATTTACCTCATGAGAAATAAACTGAAAAAAAGAATAAATTCCTTTTCTTAAAGAAAAGGGAAGAAAAGAGTGTTGTGGAGTATGAGGCTACCTTCACAAGACTAGCCAGGTATGCTGTTGAAGGACGCCGGGACACCCTGAGAGGGGAGGAGTGAATCAGGGTGACAACTTTTTCTTTTAATGTGATGGATCTTGTTCCCACATTGTTAGGAACTTGTTGAACCTATATGATGAATATGGTCAGAAAGAAAACACTGACATGCACAGAGAAGACACAACACTTTTACTTGGTTAACCACTAATGGATATGTCCAAGGACCATACGTCGACAAGTTGAAAGTCATACAAAATTCCACTAATCTTTACGATATGTGGATTACAAAGGTTCGGGCACAGTCACTCTGTCCCAGGCTCACTGCCTTTACAAATGTTCGGGGATAGATCACTGCTTCCCTAGGGTCACTCCTGTTGACTCCCCCTTGCTCACTGCCCTTGGTGATTTCACACTCAGTTTATAGATGTGAAGGTCTCTTCATAATTGCTCAATGAATGCATCCTCTGCATTATGTGGATGCGTTGTTGAAGTCCAACTATCACCCGTGAACTGATATACAACTTTCATGCAGCAACAAGACAACTGGCAAGCCTCAACAACACCTGGCATGAAACTCCAAGGCGGAGCACAACTTTCAAGGACGGTGCGCAAGTGATAACTGTCGCGCAAGTCCACCTTCAACACTTGAATGATTCAGTCTTCTTTAAAACCAAAATTACGTGATTCAACTTCATTTCAACTCAAGACGATTTTGAAACCTAATGGAAACCTGTCACGAAACATCAATTCTGGGGTGAAAGTATCACCAAATCACTTGTGTGACTACTGGACGGGCAACAAACAACTTCCGCGCTGCTCCACCTTGCGCGACCCACCAAAACTTGCACGAATTCAACACCTGTGCGATGGGAGCTCTTAATTTCTTCAAGTCCAATGTTTGTGTGGAATGAGGAGGGTGGTCCTCTATTTATAGGCATTGGGATACCCTTCGCGGCGGCACACATGTTTTCCCTCAGCGCACAAGTCTTGGCGTGCAACCCTTCTATCCTCCTAGACACTTGCATGACCAACTTCCAATATTGGGTGCCCCTATTTACATTGCAATAATTTGATGATCAAAACATGATGGTCAAACGGTGCACAACATTCCAATCCTCTAAGGTATCGGCGCGCAAGTCCTTTCATGGCGCGCAAGTCACTTGCGTGACCAAACTAATACTTGCACGACCCTCTTTCCTTTTCCATATTTTCATGTTCTCATTCTAAAAAAAACACCAGTCGCGCAAGTTTCCAAGCCTCCAAGGCCCCGGCACACATGTCTCTTTTCCAATAACGCATTTCTCCATATTTCATGTTTTGAGGCCCAAAAATTTGGCAAACACTGGGAAACAGCACCATCTTCAATACTATTGTCTGCTTGAACTGTATGATCACTTTGTTGGTACACGTTATGAAATTCCACTGAGGATTGACAAGAAACACAAACCATACTCCAATTCATGCACAGAAAATCCATGGTTCCAACAATCACCCCATTTTGGTTTGTTGGCAATTAGCAAATAAATTCAATAGATCCACATGCAAACCAAAAAACGCAAGAATCAACTCATCCAACACTCTAAGTCTACGTGAGCAATTCTCGGTGTAGAAAACAAGAGATAAGGCTTGAATTGGGATCTCGAGTTCTTAAGTTCTTTCTCATCCTCTAACTATAAATTTATTCCTTTCCCCCCATTTTCAATAAACCCGATGACCGGTACTAGTTCATTGTTCATCTCAAACCACACCCCCTGGATAGTATCTCCTCCACAAAACTACATCACAGCCATAAAAAGAAAAAAAACAATTAACAAAACCGAGGAGAGGGGTTTTTCGTAACCTCCTTATGCAGTGGGAGGAGGCCGAACACCAAGGTTCAACCGATGTTTCTCAAACACTACTGCTGATAGTGGCTTGGTCAGAATATCATCCACTTTCTCATCAGTTCCCACATGGTCCATTATAATCACTCCTTGCACAACTTATTATTTGATAAAGTGATACCTGATTTCAATATGTTTTGTACGAGAATTTTGAACAGGATTCTTTGTAAGATCAATTGAACTCTTGTTATCATAGTAAATAACCATTGGTGGATTCACCTCATCACCAATGTATGTTAGTTGTTGCCTCATCCATAGCAGTTGAGTGCATGCCTTTGTTGCAGAGATATATTCAGCTTTAGCAGTACTACGAGAAGTACTTTCTTGTTACTTGCTCAACCAGCCAACACATTTATTCCCAACATTGAATGCTCCACCACTGGTGGACTTTCTGTCCACTGCATCACCAGACCAGTCAGCATCAGAAAATTCTGATAATTCATAGCCTCTTCCTGTAGCAAAGAATAAGACACAATTGTGAGTACCTTGAATATACCTCATGATTCTTTTTACTGCTTCCATATGTTCCTCTTTTGGATTACTCTGAAAGCAGGCTGCAAGACATGTGGAAAAGACAATATCTGGTCATGTCGCTGTTAGGTATAGTAAGCTTCCAATAATCCTTCTGTACATGGTGAGATCTACAGAGGCCCCATCCTCATGCTTTCCAAGTTTAGTTCCAACTGCAATCGAAGTTGACATTGGTTTGGAGTCTTGCATATTAAACTTCTTCAGCAGTTCTCTTGCATACTTTTCCTGAGAAATGAAAGTGTATTCCTTCTTTTGAATCACCTACAGCCCCAAGAAATATGTGAGCTCCCCAATCATAGACATTTCAAATTATGATTTCATGTGGTTGGCAAATTTATCCACTGATTTTTGCCTGCGGCCACCAAATATGATATCATCAATGTAGACTAGAACCATGAATTGATCTTTTGGAAAATTCTTCAAATAGAGATTGTGATCTACTCCTCCTCTTTTGAATTCCAGCTTCTTGAGATATGAATCATGTCGTGAGTACCATGCATGTGGTTCCTGCTTCAAACCATATAGATATTTCTTCAATTTGAAGACCTTTGTTTCATCAGTACCTAAAATAAATCCCACTTGTTGTTCAATGTAGACTTCTTTTCGAGTAACACCATTCAAGAATATTGCCTTGACATCCATTTGATATAATTTATATCCTCTTCGGAGTGACATGGCTAGGAAAAGCCTGATTGACTCCAGTCTAGCCACTGGAGAAAATGTTTCTTCAACATCAATTCCTTCAATCTGGGAGTATCCTTTACATACAAGTTGTGCCTTGTTTCTGATGACACTTCCATGCTCATAAAACTTATTTTTGAAGATCCATTTTTTACCAATCACATTGTGACCTTCGGGTCTCTGGACAAGATCCCACGTCTGATTCTTGTCAATCTGATTTAATTCATCATTCATGGATTTCACCCATGATTCATCAGTTGTAGCTTCTTCGAATGAGGATGGATCTACTACTGACAGAAATGCAGATTCTGTGTTATTCCTCATCCTTCTTGTTTGAGTGGGTGCACTCATGTCCCCAATTATGTTGTATGAATCGATCTCAGCTCTTCGATTTCTCCTATGAGGTTCAGCTAGATTTTCTTCATCCATAGTTTCTTCTTTAGATTCTTCCTTCGAGTCAACATCATGATGTGACTATTGAATGTTTTATACAACTTCCTCTATTTCTGTATTTTTATTTTCTTCACGTTCACTTTATTGTTGGCTTTCTATCAAATCATCATATGAAATCCTTGAAGAATTTTTTGTTTTCTCTTCAATTATCTAAACATCACTAATTTCCACAATCCTACCTAAATGATTGTTGAAACATTTGTAGGCTTTGCTGTTCATTGAGTAACCGAGGAAAATTCCTTCACCTGCATTGTCACCATACTTCCCTTGATTTACTTCTTTCTTCCTGATGAAGCATTTACTTCAAAAGACACGAAAGTATTTTAAAGAGGGATTCCATCCATGAAACAATTCATATGGTGTCTTTGTCTCACCCATATAAAGTCCTATTCGGTTATGGATGTACACTGCAGCTTGAATAGCATCTTTCCAGTAATGTCGTGGAATAAGACTCTCAATCAGCATACTTTGTGCCATTTTGTTCACCTGTCGATTCCTATGTTCAACAGCTCCATTTTGTTGGGGAGTTCTCACAACAACTAACTCATGTTGTATCCCATGATTTTACAGATAATTTTAAAATTAAATGGACGTGTATTCTCCTCCATTTTCAGATCGCAACACTTTGATTGTTCGTCCAGTATCATTCTCCGCGATTCGCCAACATGTTTTCATGCAGTCAAGGACTTGTAGTTTCATATGAATGACCATCACACATACCATTATACTATAATCATTTATGAAAAGGAAAAAGTACCTTTCTCTATGAGTTCCAGTGAAATTTATCGGCCCACATACAACTGCATGAATCAGATCAAGAAGGTGAGATGCCCTTTTCTTCTTTGGATGATATGAACTGCAAACCAGCTTCCCACGAATTCCAGCATCACAAGATTTTTCATGCTCACGCTTCAGGTTGGGAATGTCCATGGAAATTCTCAATTTTGATATTTTCTCCATGTCTTGTTGATTGTTGTGTCCCAGTCTCCGATGCCACAAATTGTTTTCTTCTTCAACATTCATGTAACAATCATTTTCTTCACTATCAACCTGATACAAGTTTCCTTATGTTCTGAATCCCTTCATATGTGAATTTCCTATGTTTCCCTTGAGAGTGAAGCCTTTCTTATTAAAAGTAACTATCAGTCCCGAGTCACAGAGTTGACTCACGCAGTGGATATTATGACATAATCCATCTACGCAAAGGACTTCAGTCTTCTTTTGTTCTCTATTAGCTAATTCATTACTTCCACTCCCTTTGATTTTTAGAGCTCAATCATTAACAAACCATATTGTACCATCAACCTTCCTTTTAATATCCATTAACAGTCCGGCATTACCTGTCATATGAGATGAACAACCGCTATCCAGAATCTAGGTACTATTATTCTTTGTAGCTTTGAGGTCCACCTATGCAAGGTTGGATTTCTCAATATTCTTCCTTTCCTTCGATGAGACATTGGATTGAGTATATAGTATTGATGGCCATTCAATTATCTCTTCTGCATACCCAGGTTCTTTATAGTCGAAATCTTCTTTGAGAGGAGAAAACATGTTTGAAAGAGAAACACTGTCTTGCGGACGAGACTTGACTTGTCTTGAACTTCGGTATGAGGTGTCCATGTCCCTTCTCTGCCTACAATTAGCAGCCTTATGACCAAAGTTAGAACAATGATAACAGTATCCATAGAAATTTTTTCTTCTATAAGAATTAGTATATGAATTTGTTCTCTGTTTTTGAACTTCTATATCTTCTACATTCAGATAGCTTCTTGCCTCTTCACAATAAGACATGGTATGGCTCTAATAGCCACAGAACAGACACTTCATGAGAGGAAATGTCTTCTCATTTGAATTTCTCCCCATACCTTCTTCCTTGGGACAATAGTTACACTATCTGTCATTTCTGAATGTTTGAGGATAATTTTCATTTCTCCTTTTAGTTTGGATTGAGGGTTCCTTTTTCTTCACTTTAGGAAATGTTTCAACATGTTCAACTTTCATCTTATCTTTCTTTTGGATCGTTTCACTTCCAGCAGTTGATATCTCAGCTTCACATCCAATTCCACTCTTTCCCATGCAAGAAGGTCTTTGATCACTCAAGATATTTCTAACCCCATCTGAAACACACATGTCTTTTACCAGTAATTCCATATCTGAGAATATTTTAAACTGTATTTTTTTCATCGATTCTTTTGGAATAGATTCAGTCTCACGTTTTCTCCTAAGAGTAACAACTTCCTCTTCAAGACCCTCAGCAGTCTTGGATTCTTCATCTAGTCTGGAGGTGAGGTCATTGATGACCTTTTCTTGCCCTTCAATTCTCAGCTTCAGATCCACAACATCCTCATTGCTTTCAATTATTTTAGACTGCACCTTGAAAAATTATTCCAGTTGTTCAATTTCAGCTTCAAGTTGATCAACATATTTAGTTGATTCTTCTACAATTTATTTCCACTTATTGCAACTCTTACACTTAGTCTTTAGATTACTAACTGCATCCTTAAGTTGCATCTCATGATCTAAACAAGTTATCAGTAGATTTTCTCCACCAGTATCTTCTGAATTTTCAACAGTGGACATCATGGAAGCATGGTTCCCAGTTTTTAATTCTGGTTCTTCTTCATCATAGAATTCATTATCATCTTCTTCCT
Source organism: Viscum album (assembly GCA_963277665.1). Taxonomy (NCBI): domain Eukaryota; kingdom Viridiplantae; phylum Streptophyta; class Magnoliopsida; order Santalales; family Viscaceae; genus Viscum; species Viscum album. The sequence goes on along the minus strand of OY728143.1, from coordinate 1,700,433,078 downwards.
CTTCATAGACAAAACTCTTCCATTGCATTTTCTTTCCATATTTGAAGTCTCTCTTTTTAAAGAACCTTCTATGTGGCTTCTCGAAGAATTAATCTTCACTATCTTCATCATTGATCTTTCTTATGCACTAAGAGGCAATGTGCCCAACTTTGCCGCAACGAAAACATTTGAGAGGTAACTTCCCTTTGAATTTCCATTTTCTCTTATGGAACTTCTTTACAAAGACAGAAATAATTTCTTCTTCTTCTTCATCTTCACCACTACTATCTATTGAAATTTTTAGTTTATCCATGGCCTTAAATTTCATTTCCTTACTCACACGAGCCCTAGCATCTTCTGGTTTGATTCTCATTTCATATGCTACCAAGCTACTTAGAAGGTCATCTTGATAAATTTTTGAAAGATCTCTTTCCTCAAGGGCTGAATCCATTACATTGTACAGAGGTGGAAGTATTCTCAGTATTTTATTCACTATGTCAATGTCTTTGATTTCTTCTCCTAGTCCCCGAATTTCTCCAACTACTTCAGTGATTCAATTAAAGAAGGTGTATGCATTCTCATCAGGATGCATCTTCAAATCATCAAACCTATTGTACAGTACATGTAATTTCTCCTCCTTCACTTTGCTATCTCCTTTATAAATATTCTCGAGTTTATCCCACATGTATTTTGCTGAGGTACAATTCATCACCTTTAGGTATATCTAATTAGAAAGGACTGTAGTGAGAGCATTTTCTGCTTTAGCATCTACAGCAAGAATTTTCCTATCTATTTCAGTCATAGTCAGGCCTCTTGGATCAGTGACTTGTATTCCATGCATAGTAGAAAAGAGAACATCCATTCCAAGATATCTTAGATGAGATCTCATTCTGTTCTTCCAGATCTGGAAATTACTTCCATCGAAGTGAGGGACTCCCCTGACATTGACTGCATTCTCCATGACAACAAAGGACAGATTTAACACCAGCAACCGAGTTCTGATACCACTTGAAGGACCCGAGGACACCCTGAGAGGGGAGGGGTGAATCAGCATGAGAAAGTTTTTTATAATGTGATAGATATTTTTCCCACATTGGTAGGAACTTGTTGATCTTTTATGATGAATATGATTAGAAAGCAAACATTCACATCCATAGAGAAGACACAACACTTTTACTTGGTTCACCACTAAGGGCTACGTCCAAGGAGCATATGCCGACAAGTTCTCGATCGTACCAAATTCCACTAATCTTCACTAGATGTGGATTACAAAGGTTCGGGCACAGTCACTCTATCCCAAACTCACTGCCTTTACAAAGGTTCAGGGATAGCTCACTACTTCCCTCAGGGTCACTCCTGTGGACTCCCCCTTGCTCACTGTCCTTGGTGAAGTCACACTCAGTTTATAGAGATGAAGGTCTCTTCATCATTGCTCAATGAATGCATCCTCTATATTATGTGGATGCTCTATTGAAGTCCAACTATCACCCGTGAACTGATCTACAACTTTCGTGCAGTACCAAGACAACCGGAAAGCCTCAACAACACCTGGCACACAACTCTAAGGCGGCGCGCAACTTTCAAGGATGGCGCAAAAGTTATAACTATCACGCAATTCCACCTTCAACACTTGCGCAATTCAGTATTCATTAAAACCAAACTTGCACGACTTAACTTCTTTTCAACTCAAGCTGATTTTGAAACCTAATGGAAACATATCGCGCGACTTCAACTATGGCGCGCAAGTATCACCAAATCACTTTCACGACTACTGGACGGGAAGCAAACAACTGCCGCAGAGCTCTACCTTGCGCGACCCACCAACACTTGCGCGACTTCAACTCCTATGCGACGGGAGCTCTGAATTTCTTCAAGTCCAAAGTTCGTGTTGAATAAGGAGGGGTGGTCCTCTATTTATAGACATTCGGATACCCTTCACGGCGGTGCGCAAGTCTTCCCTCATCGTGCAAGTCTCGGCGCCCATCCCTTTTGTCCTCCTAGACACTTGCGCGACCAACTTCCAATCTTGGGCACCCCTATTTACTTTTCCATATTTTGATGATCAAAACATGATGGTCAAGCGGTGAACAACTTTCCAATCCTATAAGGTACCGGTGCACAAGTCCTTTCATGGCGCGCAAGTCACTTGCGTGACCAAACCAATACTTGCGCAACCCTCTATCCTTTTTCAATATTTTCATGTTCTCATTCTGAAAAACATCAGGCATGCAAGTTTCCAAGCCTCCAAGGCCTTGGCGCGTAAGTCTCTTTTCCAAAAACACATTTCTCCATATTTCAAATTTTGAGGCCCAAAAAGTTTGTGAACACTGGGAAACGGCGCCATATTCAATACTGTTGTCAGCTTGAACTGTATGATCACATTGTTGGTACACATTTGAACTTCCACTGAGGATTGAAAAAAAACACAAACCATACTCCAATTCATGCACAGAACATCCATGGTTCCAACAGTTGTAGATTATGTACATTATTTAGAAGAAAAGATTGATCATTTCTTTGAAGGTCATAAGCCATGTATTCGAAGGTCCCTGTATTTTCAATCATTTTCATCATATAATGAAATAGTATTAGGTTCCATCAAAATGGAGAAATAATTCTCTAGATTGAATTTGTTCAAGGTAAATCAAGATAAGAAGAGGTATTCTAATAACCATGGAAAAGGTGAATTTCCAAAGAAGAAGAAAGGAACAATGCGATTCCCGTTATGTGAAAAATATGGAAAGAATCATATTGTAAAATACTTGAAAGGCATGAGAGTTTTCTATAAGTGTGAAGAAAAGGGTCACTATTCTAATGAGTGAAAGGGGAAGTGAAACATTAATAAATTAAATGATACACTTGTAGGGATATGGGATACTATGAAAATTATTGTCCAAATCACCAAGGAAACTTTCCTCTGAAAAGGCCATGGGAGTAAGGGAAAGCATATGCAATTACAACTGCAGAAGTTCAAGTTCCTAATGATGTGGTGGAAAGTACTTTAATTATTTCTTCAAACTTAGCCAATTCTTTATTTGATTATGGATCATCACATTCTTTTATATCTTCCTAGTTTTCTAATAGAATTAGACATTTTTTATTTGATTTAACAAAGGAGTCATCAGTCAAAACTCCTAAGTGAATTATCATTGAAATAAAAATGTGTCAGTCAATTCCCCTTATGACACATAAACATGATTTAATTGTTGACCATATCATTATACCCATAATTGAATTTAATAAAATTATCAGTATGAATTGGATTTCAAATTATGATGTGAAAATCTATTGCAAGAAAAAGGAGGTTACAATTTTTGAGAACGGTGTAGAGTCCCTTATCTTTATTGCAGAAACCTCACCATATGATTCTCATCTAGATCCACCCATAGTGGTTCTACTAAATTCAATTATTGGGGAGGAAGAGAATGAAATATATATGGGTGAGGAAAGAAATGTTCAAATAGAGGATGTACCATATTGTGAAAGAATATGTTGATGTGTTTCTAGAGGATTTACCTGGACATCCTTTATAATGAGAAGTTGATTTCTCTATCGATTTAATTCCCGGTTCAAGACTTATATCAAAGACTACCTGTAGAATGGCCACTATAGAATTAGTGGAGCTAAAGAAACAACCATAGGAATTGAGTGACAAATGATTTATTCAATTTAGTGTTTCTACATGGGTACCCCTATCCTCTTTGTAAAAAAGAAATATGGATCCATGAGTCTATGGATTTATTATAGAGAAATAAATGCTTTTACAATAAATAACAAGTATCATATTCCTTGCATTGATGGTCTATTTGATCAACTTTATAGAGATCAATATTTTTCAAATACTGACCTTCGATATGGAAATCATCAGTTGCGTGTGTAGAAGGAAGATTTTCCAAAGTTAGTATTTTGAACTAGGTATAGACATTACATGTTTACAGTAATTCCATTTGGACTGAATAATTCTCCCTCTATTTTCATGGATCTAATGAATAGAGTTTTCATGGAATATCTTAATGATTTTGTTAGGGTATTTATTGATGACATCTGGTAATATTCCAAAATCCATGAGGAGCATAAGAACCACTAATGAGTTGTGCTGGAGACTCTTAGAAAAATAGAGTTATATGGGAAGTTTAGGAAACGTGAATTATAGCTTTACACTATTTCTTTTCTTTGCCATATTGTCTCCAAGGATGGAATCCCAGTTGATCCTATGAAGACAAAGGAAATCGAAGAACAACCTACACCAAAGAACATAACTAAGGTATGTAGTTTTTTTGGCTTAGCATGTTACTATTGGTGTTTTGTTTAGAATTTTTTTCATTTGGATAACCTACTAACCAAGATCACACATAAAGGGGTTAAGTTCGTACGGAAAAAATAATTTGTAGATTGTTTTTAAGAATTGAAAAGAATATTGTTCAATGCTCTAATTTTGACTCTTCCATCTAGAAATGATGGGTTTGTGATATACAATGATGCATCAAATAATTGAATAGTTTGCGCCCATATAAAAAATGATAAATTTATTGCTTATGTATCAAGGATGTTGAAGACACATGAAAAAAATTATCTAACACATGATCTTGAGTTGGCAGCCGTAATATTTTCTCTGAAAATATGGATACACTATCTCTATGGTGAAAGATGTGTGATATATACAGATCATATGAGTTTGAAATACATTTTTACATAGAAAGAACTCAATATGAGGCAAAGTATATGGATCGAGTTACTCAAAAATTATGATTGTTAAACACACTCCCACCCAGGAAAGGAAAATAAGGTATCATATTCATTAAGCAGTAAGGATCATGGACTTCTAACACAAATGTGGATTGAGAGAGATGTTATATTCATGGATCTAGTAAAGATGTATATGAGAATTTCTAAGTAAGAGGAAACATCATTCTTATTTCAAATGATTGTTAAACCATCTTTGCTACAGAAGATAAAAAGCTCTCAATCAGATGATGAGAACCATCAAAAGAGAATTATAGCCATTATGGATGGGAGATTGGAAGAATTTATGTATGAGGATGGAGTTATGAAATTTGGAAAGAGGTTATGTGTTCTAGAAATACATGAGATAAAAAGGGAACTATTAGATTATTCTCATATCTTAAATTTCTCTATACACCATGGTATCACCATGATATATAGAGATCTGAAGGAATATTATTGGTGTTATAACATTAAATAGAAAATTTCTGACTATGTTTCAAGGTGTCTAGTTTTCCAATAAATGAAGGATGAGAGACAACACCCTAAAGAAGTTATGCAACCTATATCTATTCCTGTATAGAAGTGGGATGGCATTATGATGTACTTTGTCATGGTATTACCAAGGAAATCTATAAGGAATGATGCAATATGGGTAATTGTTGATCTTCTTACAAAATCGACACATTTGCTTACTATAAGAAAATATTTTCAACTTGAATGCCTATCAAGACTCTATATTAATTTAGTTTTAAGACATAATGGTGATCCATTATGGATTATTTCTGATTGAGATCCCCGATTTACATCATTATTTTGGAAAATTATTCAGAAGGCTTTGAATACTGAGCTTTTTATGAGTACTTCTTATCATCCTCAATCAAACAGACTGTCTAAAAGTACTATTCAAACATTGGAAGGCATGTTGAGATCATGATCACTTGACTTTCAAGGAATGTGGGATCAGTATATACCTTTGGTGTAATTTTCCTACAATAATACTTTCCATTCCCGTATTAAAATGGCTCCATATAAACCATTATATGGAAAGATATGTCAAACTCTAACTTGTTAGAATGATGTTGGTGAGAAGAAGCTTATAGTCCTAGAACTTATTGAACATACAATTAATAAGGTAAGGATAATTTAGGATATTATTAAATCCACCCAAATTAGGAAAATTAGTTATGCTAATAATTGAAGGAAGGATTTGGAATTTCAAGTTGGAGATCATGTCTTTATGAAAGCATCTGCAAAGAAGGGTGTCTTAAGGGTTGGTAAGAAAGGGAAACTGAGCCCTAGGTACATTAGATCATTTAAAATTCTAGAATTAATCATAGATATAACTTAAATTTTAGCAATGCCACCGAGTCCCTCCAAAGTTCATAATGTGTACAACATGTCATTGTTAAAGAAATACATGTCAGGCCCAATGCATGTACACGCCTATGAAGAAATAGAGTCAGAACTTGATTTGTCTTACTGTGAAGATCCTATCGAGATTCATGACAATAGAGAGAAAGTATTGAGGAATCATACAACTCGTCTGGTAAAGGTTATTTGGATAAATCCTAAAATAGAGGAAGCAACATGGGAACATGATGATGTTATGATGAAGAACCACCCGCTTCATTTTAGAGGGATTTATACATGAAAAATTTCAATAATGAAATTTCTGATGGTGGGAAGAATATAACACCCTAAACATTTTATGGAATGTTTCTCTTAAATACTTTCAATTTTTTAGTTAGCTTGTATTTCATGAAGCATGGAGTCTCTATTAAATAGCAGTTGGTTCTAGGAGATAGTCATAATCTAGCCATTAAACATAAAATTTTTACTTCTGTGTTTTGAATTTTGAAAAATGGATATACACGGTTGCGATCAGGGTGATATTTGGAGTCTGATAGAATCAACTTAATTTTCAATGAATAGTAACTTACCCTTATTAATAGTAACTTACCCTTATGAATAGTAACGTACCCCAATGAATAGTAATATGACCCTAATGAATGGTAACCTTACCCATGAATGTTTAAATAAAATTTAGGCACCTTAAAAATGAAGGTGAATATTTTAATTAAGTGTTGGTGTTTTTGTGAGTAAGAAATATTTAATTACAATATTATAATTAATAAAATGATTTAAAAGATAATTAATTTTCATATAATTTATTCATAAATAAATATTTTCTTTCCATATGATTTTTGGATAATTTAATGATACCTTAGTTAATTTTTCAAAGTGTCATAAAATTGGTTATAATATTGAAATTAGTATTTTTCCTTTAAATGTTTATTTTAATTAAAAATTAAATTTATCATATTTAGAAAATTCGTTTAATAAAATGGAGTTCATTTTTTTATTCTACACATCAAAAAATTGAAAGGGAAAATTTTTGGGATTTTTATGAAATACTTGATGTTTTTGTGAATAGTAAAATGTGATAATTTACAATAAATGATAAATACATAATTAATTGAGTCATAGGTGATGTGTGGATGATGTAAGAACACTTCATTCAAAATCACATGCACTTATTACTATTTGGAGTCACAATAATAAATACTATTCATATTCTTGAGCAAATATATTAAAATAAGGATTAAAATAATGTAAGACCCCCCCTCTCCTCCAATATAAATACCACCCCTCATCCCCCTCTTCCTCTCACACCTCTCAAGCTTTGAAACATTCCTAAGTTCTAAAAAATACTCTTATAAATCCCTCCCCCACATCTAAGACCTTTTGGTCTCACAAAAATTCCAAAAACAATGTTCTTAAGGATATTCACATGGAGGAGTACTCAAGAGGTAAACCTCTCTTCCATTTCATTCAACCTCTTTTACAAGATCCATTATTTTGTTTCTCTATCATCACATCCCCTCATAAAAATTATATTATAATTATAGTACCTAACATTTAATTTTATTTTATTATGGTAATTGAATATTTCATCATCATCTCCCCTTCCCCCTCCTCTTATGCTAATAATGAAAACATCGTCTGAGATGTGTTAATTTATCACATTCAAGAATGATGGGTTTTCAATTTCTATTATTGTCTTCATTTCTAGTCATGAAACCATTTTTATGGTTGAACCCAATCATAATATATGTAATATATCCAATTTTATGTTATTTAATCATTTTTTACACATGGTATTTAACTACAAAACAAAATGAGTTTGTGGTGATTGAAAAACAATCAAAATAATCCAAGTGTTTATCATTAAAATTTAATATAATGATTAATCCTCTACCAAAACAACCAAAGGATTTATATGATTATTTTACCTTATGGTTGATCATTAATAACTCATAACTTCAATTATTGTTTTAAATTTTCATTTTACACGAACATCCATACTCTTATACAAGCGAACCGATCATGAAATCTAACAAAACATGCACTCCCAAATGATGAAATTGAATCTATTAACCCATATAAAATGCCATAAATTAATTTAATTAAGATATAATAAATAAATTACATGTATATAAGTTTCTGGAATTCATAATTAATGAATCTAATTTGATTATTCAAGGCATTAAGATCAAGTGTGGATACATTCAGACTTAAGGTAAGGGGTTTCTCATCTCACTTTTATTTCTGTGAGATTTCCATTGCTCGCCACTTGTTTCATGACTGTGGTGTATGTGTACTGCCATTTTATATATAAAATTAATATTATATTTATATTCATGTCATCCAATAATTCATTATATGGTTATTATTTTTTGGTCATACGATTCGATTGATTAGGAACTTTGTCTCAATTTCCATTTCATTGAGACTTAATTTATATTGTGGTCCTAATCAATATTATGTGGTGTATCTAATGCCACTTTGAGATATTTTTTCATTTTAAATATAAAATATATTATATATCCATATTATGGTTTCATGTATATGATTATTTTTTTAATTCGTACACCCTTTTTCATGTGGTGTTTATTTTCAATGTAGTATTAACAATGGAATTATTGATGAATCTATATGCTCGAGTATATACGAATTTGGAATAGGAATATTTGTATTGTATTAAATATATGTATAATTAATTATTTAAACATGATGTTATGGGAGGGGCCCACTGTTGCTTCTTGATGCATCGACGGGTCTCATGAGACAAAACAGTTGGCGACAAACCCTTCAAGTTTGTTTCCAAAACAGAATCAGATGGGTAGATACCCACATACTTAAACCGTATCGATGGTATTATGGTTCATGTGCTAGATATGTGATTTCAAAATAATAATAATTATCTTTATTCATTATTCAGTTATTAATTTCTATGAGGTTTTCACAATAAAAAATCGATGGATGCATTATCATTCTCAGTTTATTGATGGCATGTGTTTTTCATTTATTCCCCATTCTATATTGATTATATTAAATTGACTATGATTCACTTATTATTGATTCATTATTCCACTATATGTATCCCTTACTGAGCATTTGATCTCATCCCTTTCTTTCTTTTCCTTCCATAGGTTATGAAGAAGGGACCATTTATTGAGTTTTCATTGGTGCAGTTTATTAGCTTTTGTTATGTATTATTTTTTGTTTTTGACGCCAATGTAAAATGAGATGCATGTATGTCTCCAGTTTTTCAAGTCTACTAAACTGATCATTCCTTCAGAATTTGATTTCTTTTAATCATGCCAATATAATAAAGTAATGCAACGACTCCTTCCTTTTGGGGTCGGGGTGCTACATCAAATATATTGGATGTGTGTGAAAATATATGATTGAATATATAATATATAAATTTTATTAAATAAATTTATCAAAATTGGTTTTTTAAATTTATTGAGATAAATTTGGGTCTGTAAATAGAAAATTGGTTTTCTTAGAAATATAATTTAATTATTTTAAAATAGTTCTTACATTCATTTATAACTAATTTATAAACAGAGGATTAATTTTTTTATACATGTGTAAATCATATATTCAAAATTTAGTTAATCTTATTCATAACTTCAATTACAAAAGAAAATTGGTAACTATAATATTATTTTAGTAACAATATTAAAAGTATATTGTATTTCAGTAAAAATCGGTCTTCTATGTAACACAAGCTATCGAAGGAACTTGACATTGTGTCTAAAAAAATAAAAACATAGTATTGCATGTACTGCAAGATAATCTAACTGTTTCATGTAGTAAAAGATTAATTTTTTTTGCACGAAACGCAAGATAGACATAGTACTTTAAAATGAATCATGATATATTCAGTGTTTCATGAATTTTAGAATATTTATAGGAGTAAATTAATTTAAAAAATATATTTCACAAAATCTCGAGGAGTTATAATGCCTCCTAGAGTGCATTCAACTAGCTTTAAAAACCTTTCCATTGAGTTTAAAATCATGGATAAATCATCAAATAGTCATTCTTCGTCATGTGAAAATAGATTTTCACAACATATCATTATACCTTCACACTTACTTAGGTGAATGAGAATAGTTTCATTGGATCATTTTTCTATAATTATGATACTCTATAACATGATGTTTATTCCTTAGAAGAACATTTACTTTTAAGATTTAGATTTAAATTCATTGAAGCACTATATACTATGACACTCATGATTTCCCTAATTTTTTATCAAATGTTTGCATCATCCATGGTAGCACCTAATGGTAGTAAGACATCAGTAGTACATTTAAGTGGAACCAATATGTAGTACAAAAATAATAGTACCTAATTTTAGCAGACCCACAACTGAACCTAGTAGTAAAACCTTATCATAGATCTAGGTGGTAGAACCACAAAAATAGAATTCTAGTGATAGAACCTGGTGGTATCTCTTAGAAATATAAACCTAATTGTATCTCCCTAATATTAGTACATTGGTGGTAGCACCACAATGATATAACCCTAGAGGTGTCACCATGTGGTAGCACATGGAACAGTAGAACATCCTATTGTGCTATACTCTAGGTAGCACTATAGAATACATCAAAATTTTGATAATATAATACCATGTAATAAAAAATTCCATTTCATGCTTATCAGCTTCTCTATCTCAACCGACAATGCATAGCCTCTTGGTCACAACAATCTCCCCCATTCGGTTTTGTTGTCAACTAGGGAACATAAATCCTTCAAGCTCTAAAAATCAAGGAATGTTTAACTATCTAATAATCGTGATTCTATATTAGAAATATCAGTATGAGAGAAAAAATAATATTTGGACAAAAAATCAATGTTTTCCATAAAAAAGTGACCCTTAGCCAACCTTTATTTCAGAAACACTCAAAACCAAAACTCACTTCACAATATAAAAAATGGTTCTTACATCAACTTCAAAAAACTATTAAAACATTTCAAACATGTTGAAATCAAAGATTACACCATTTAAAAAACCCCCTTAAATATATTCTCCCCCTAAAGAAGAATAACACAAACCAATTGAGAGAATATATTTTCATTTTTGTCACTATTTGGAAAAAATATCCATTGAAAAGAAAAGAGAGGGTATATAACACAAAAACCATAGCCTTGTACCGGGTTTGGTTTAACACCCAACATTATCCTCATATTGTTTAAGGTATATTTAGATAATTTCTTAGTTCTCATATCATCAATTAACTTCATTATTGGAAATAACTCCAACATTAATTCATTTCTCTCTATAATATCCGTGATAAAGTGATATTTAATATCAATGTGCATGCTCATCAAATGTTGAACAAAATTATTTTCCAAATATATAGAAATATATTTATCACATCCAAGATGAAATGGCATCATAAATCCCAACTTTAGATCCTCCAAAAAAGTTTTCATCAACATCAACTAGGTTGTATCATAATTTTCACCAACATATTCTACCTTAGTAGTGCTTAAAGTTAGACAATATTATTTCTATGTGTGTTAGAACACACATCTATTACAAATAAATATAACTCCACAATATTTTTATTTTCTATCATTAGTATAAATTACCTAATATCCATTATCATAGCAAAAATAATCAAAATTTTCTTTGTTGTCTTATTTTAATCAAATATCTATTGTACACTTTATATTCCTAAGAATCATTTTTCATAAAATAAAATGAAATTTTTTTGGTGAACATTGATATATAGAACAAAGAGTTAAAACATATAGAATACCTATTCTGGAGGATATAAGGTATAAAAACCACCAATAATCTTTCTAAACACTCTTTGATTAACTTAATTTACCTATTCATCATTACACAGCTTTATTCTCATGAAAATTGGTGTGGAAAAGATCTTTAATCCTTGATAAAAAATATTTTCAAGAGTTCATTTTCATTCTACTCATGAGATATAAATTTTTTATCTTTCCCTATAGATATTTTCTGGCTAAGAAAGTAATATATCTCTTTAACCATAGACATTTCATTTAATTCCATCATTTATTTAGTAAACTTCTCACAAATTTCATTGTAATTTCTCGGAAATATGATTTAATCAAAATAAAAAATAACATGTGTACATTACTCTATATAATATTTAATGTAATTTTTTCATTCCACTCTTCTCTTTCTATAATTCAACATATTCAAGCAATTTTTAGGAATAGAAAACCATGTTCTTAGGGCTTGATTTAATTCATATATATTCTTCTGTAATATAAAAATAAAATTTTCATATTCTATAAGAATAAACCCACATGGCAGTTCAATGTAAAAAATATTTGTCTAATTCTCCACTAAGAAAAGTATAAATAACATCGATTTGGAGTATCAGGTAATGCCTTTGTGCAATAATAGAAAGAAAAATTCGAGTCGTTTCAATCATTGAAATTGCTGAAAAATTATCATTGAAATAAAATCTCTCAATATGAGAATATATTTTAAATACCAATATTTATTTGTCTCATCACACTTCATCTTTTTCATTCAATTTATTTCTAAATACCCACTTTTCACCTGTGACGTTGATATTTGTTGGGTCTAGGAATGAGTTCAAATGCCCATTTTTTCTCAATTTGAACCAATTATTTATTCGTAGCACGAAAACACTATTGGTTATCCATATATTCCTTAGCTTCTTTAGGATTTTCTTGATAAAAAAATGGTGTATGAAATGCCATTCAAAGAGTTCGTCGAGTTGTCACATGTTTCCCTTGATTTCTAATGATGTTTTAGACCTAAACCTAACTTCTCAAACTATGATAAGTATAATGTTTTTTTATTCGTCTCTTATGATTGATTAATATTTTTCTTTAGTCATTATATCTTAAACAAACACATATTTGTATGTTATTTCATTATGTTTTTCAATAGGATTAATAGAAACATCATTTCCTAAACCATAATTATTATTAAAAACTCCTTTCTTCATAGATTGAAGGAACATTACATCCATTAAATGAATAATTCTTCTTGTTTACTTGTTATAATAATTAAATTGTTATACTTTCGGATGATAACCATGAAATATTCTAGTCACACCTCTTGGGTCAAACTAACCCAGATTTTCTCCTTTAATATTGATGATACATCGGATACCAAACAGTCTAAGACACTTCAACCATTGATCTTTCTTGTAATATAGATCATATAGAGTTATATATTACTTTTGTATATAAAAACAATTATTTTTAAAATGAACCAGAAAGTGTGGATGATTGACGCCTATCGACCAGTAAAGGTTCCAGTACTTTGCTAATGTGTATAGCAGCACTCAGGTCGAATCCTCAGCGATGATACTTTTTAATAGTCGATTGTTTTTAGTTGATTGTATTCTGATTGGGGGGGTTTGTTTGTAGATATTATTAAATGATTGATTGTTTAAGATTGATTTAATGAATTGATAAATATTGGGGTGAGTTCATCATTAGGTAGTTAAGCTTGTGATATCCTTGAGCCTTGCTTTATATTGCATTAAATTAACACCCAAGTCACAAGTTGACGTTGATTAGAATTCTCAAGTTTTAAGGCTTCAATCCAAGCCTTAAATTAACTTAAGATTATAATATTAATCATATATTGTTTATGGTAGTGTATTTATGGTTCCAATAATCCATGGGAACCAATCGTTAAACAAAACAAGTCATTAATCCATGACATGTTAAGTCGAACTACACAATGTTAATTCAAAGAATACTCATCGAGCATAATCTGTCAATTGATTAACATCCCTCAATTATAACTCACCCCAATGAGAGATTTACTAATCCATTCAAATAATTAATAATTTGTTTATAATGATTATTATGATAAATTAAGAAGATAATAAAAAGAGGGGGATAAGAAAAGAGTGGTGCGTCGAACACACACAAGCGATAATGAGAATTGATAATATACTTTCGATTGAATGAGGAAGAAAAATAAGGGAAGGTGTTTTAACTTGATTTAAACTATTTGAGGAATATTAATATTAAACAACACAATTTGGATGATATTAAAATATATTGAATAAGAAACTTTCATTAAAACAGAATTACAAAGAGACTTACAAGATTACGATAATGAAGAACCCAAAAGTAAATGAAAACAAAGAGAGAAGGAAGGGTATATAAATTAAAAAATTGAGTATGGAAGGTCCTTAAAATCCCTTTACAAGGATTTGGTCGTTACAATATGTGCTCATCTCTTCTTAAATGTCAACCCTTTTGAAAGGAGAGGAGGGGATGTATTTATATCCCAAGGTGGTGGACTGTTTGCATTCCAAAACTACCCCTCCAATTGGCTCGATGATTTGGACATCCATACAGATGAATCTTGAGATATCTCTTTATTAAAAGTTATAGATAATAATGTTGGACGACTAATCTCAAAATATGGAGGCATTTGGAATTATGGGCCCAAAGTTATGGCCATTTGATTAAATAATATTAATCATCCCATTTCAATCCAGACTGTTTCAATGGCCTAAATGTGAACGGATTTTTTAATAGGAAGATACCTTCAAATCAGAATTATTTCTTCAACAAAGTCGGAAAAATATATTTTGTCTTTCACACTGAAAAATATCAGATTGATAGTGATGACTAGATGATGAGAAAGTTAATTTTGGTGTGTTGATTTCATTTCCCAGAAAGAATAGTGGGCTGGATTTAAAAGCTTCATTTGGGTCCCTTGTTCTTGGAGTTGGGCCCTAAAATTTTATCCAATATTCTTTTGGATAATCCCAAATATATATATGGTGGAGTTTCATAAAATTTGGGCCTTGGGATTTAGACCAATATATCAATCATCATGGTTGGTCCAGTTTCTTCATAGATTCATTGGGTCTTCTTGTATAGACCATATAACCCTCCAAATGGATGATTTGTCCAAAGGTCCCTTCTAATTGAATGTTGGAAATTGAGTAATGAACCCTAAAAAATTGGAATAATTAAATTTGTATAATTATTCTGAGATATATTATTAAAACATTAAACAGACTTGAATCTCGATGAATTCAAATAGTGCTCTAAAATTATATTTAATATTTAAACATCAATATTTCACACAAATTATGCACATTTCATATAAAATAAATGAAGGGATTTTATAATAAGTTATGAAATTATTAATAACATAAACTCCCCCACACTTATTCTTATGAATTTCCTCATGTGAAACAAATATAAAAAAATGACAAAATCATTTTTAGTCCCCAACAAATATTAAAATTTTGTTTTCCCCACTCTGGGGAGGTTTAGAAAATTTAACTCATCCATATTGACTTCCACCACAAGTTGTTATAGAAACAATTTTCCAAAAACAATTGATTTTTATATTCTCAAATTTAGAAAATGAAAATGGTGGTACAAAAAACTTACTCCTCTCATGATGATAAATTTAATTTATAGAGAATCACTCATTCACTAACCAAAAGTGAAAATCTTAGAGTTTTTAAGAGATATCAACTTCCACTCCCTATCCTAAAGTGCTCAAAAATCTAGAGGACTTTTTAGGGGGTTTTCTATGGCTATGGGACGAAAGGAAGATAATATCCAAAATATAGGAAAAAGGGGTAAAACACCAACATGGAAAAAGCAATGCACATTTTTTTCTTGAAATGAGACATGAATGGAAATGGAAACACATATTTATGAGGGAATGAAAATGTAAAATAAGACACAAAAGAGGAAGGAAATTTTAATTGGGTGAGAAGCTAAAATATTTACGAACCATGAAACATCTTCCAAGGACATCAGTGTTCATCATTTTTTTTTGCATTTTTCAAAAGTTGAACTTGAAATAGACCATGAACTCATATCCCAACCTGTGATTTATCTCCTCACAACACTAATTGTAATAGTTATAACAATATAAAAAGTCGATCAAGAGTGATTTTTGACCCAACCAAGACACAACCCATTCTTATTTACATTTTTTCATTTTATTTTGATTTTTGGATTTTTTTGATTTTTTTAAACACCTTTCAATTATAAAAGATAAACATATATACATTTCCAAACCCACACTGAAGGATAGAATCTCCCCTATACTAAAATGGATACTTTCCCTCAAGCATATGATAATATGGTGGAATCAACAAAGCATACCCAAAATGAAATCCATTCCCCCAACACTTAAATTTAAAAAAAATATGCAATGAAAATCCATGTTGATATTGGGTGGGAAAAGGTATTGGGATATTAATGTGGCTATCAAAGAAAATGTTTTCATAGGATCTAAGGGGCTTTAAAAATGATGATTAATGTAAGGGAAATAGGAGGCTATTTGGATATTGTGACTCTCATTTGGTTCAGAAAATGCCTATATCATATTAATGCATACTGAAGTAGGAAATTTAGCTCGAAGGTCCACAAACTCAAGATTCACAAATGGGGGTGAAAAAAAAAATTTGGAAAGATTTCCATAGGTGTCCTGGGAATGAAAGAAAATATTGTTCCTCACATGTGGGGAAAATCATTTTTTAAATAAAAAAATTGATCATTCAAAATTTTTTGGTTTTGACACAATATTCTTTATCCAAGATCATGAAGAAAATACAAAAACATTGGGATTAAAAAATGTATTTTGACCCCCCAAAATGGTTGGAAAAAATTTAAAATTAGAAGGTGAGTAAGAATAAATCTTGATTTTTCATATTTTTTTATGTTTTTTTTTAGTTTTTTAGGATTTTTTAGTTTTTTATAAAGAAACACCCACCCAAAAGAGAAAGAGTAAATAAAAAATGTGGTGTGGAAAGTGGAAAAAATGACAATGAGGGAGGAAGAATATGAAAGAGAGAGAGAGAGAGAGAAGATGAGTTAAAGGGAAAGAGGTTCCCCCTAGTTTGGATTTAGTGGTTTTCCATCTCCATTCAGTGGTGGGTCAACTCTAGAAGTGGGGGATTGAATGGAATTTGATGTGGTCCTCAGGATGTGTGTCCTATTAGGGTGATTCATTAATCAATGTCCATTAACAGTGAATTTCCTTTTAGAAGATGGGTCTTAGACTTGCACTGCACCAAATGGGTAAACATGAGAAACAATAAAAGGACCTTCCCAATGAGAATTAATCTTACCTGGGTGAAGACGAAATTGAGAGTTGAAGAGAAATAACTTTTCACCATAATGTAATACCTTTCTCAGGATGTGTTTTTCATGAAGTCCCTTATCCTTTTCTTTGTACTTATTGGAATTCTCATAGGAATCAAGTCGAAGCTCCACCAATTCAGTCAACTGCAACAATCATTCTTCACCCAATTTTTCACAATCAAAATTATAGGTTTTCACAGCCCAAAAAGACTTATGTTGGATTTTAACTAGAAAATGACATGGTTTACCAAAGACTTGCATAAAAGGAGACATCCCAATGGGTGTTTTATATGTAGATATATAAGCCCAAAGTGCTTCACCAAGTCTTTCAGGACATTATTTTATGGTGGGTATTACAATTATCTCAAGAACTCTTTTCACTTCTCTATTAGACAGTTCAGCCATGCCATTTTTCTAGGGGTGATATGAAGTTGATGTTTTATGTATAACCCCATTTGTTTCAAAATATATTCCATGGTTTTATTACAAAAAATGGGTTCCTAAGTCACTGATCAAGGCACATGGTGTGAAAAATCGATGGAAGATGTGTGTATTTAGGAACTCACTAATAGTATGTGAATAATCCTTTATAGTGGGTTTGTCCTCAACCCACCTAGAAACATAATTGACCACAAAAAGGATGTATGAGAATCCATTGGAAGGAGAAAATGGTCCCATGAAATCAATTCCCCAAACATTGAAGATCTCACAAAAAATTGAAGTCTTTTGGGGAATTTCATTTCTCTTTGAAATTGTGCCAAACTTTTGTGAAGCGGGACATGATTGACAGAACTCATACAAGTCCTTGAAGAGTGAAGGCCATAAGAATACAGAGTCTAAGACCTTTCAGAAGGTCCTTTTTGGTCCAAAGTGGCCACCACCAGGCATTGAGTTACAAAATTCTAAGATGGAGGAATGTTCATTTTCATCAACACATCTTCTAATTACCATGTCATCCCCAGATTCCCAAAGTTTATAATCATCCCAAAAATATAATTTTAAATCACTTTTATTCTTCATTTTTTTGTTCTTTTGAAAACTTGTCAGGAAAAATACCAGCAACCAATTAGTTTACAATTGGGTCATACAATGGTAACTTTGGAGTTAGAGATGAAAGCTGCACAGTGAGGAATTCAGGATCAATGATTTTATAATGAGAAGAATTAAAAATTCTACTCAAATGATCATCCACAGGGCTTTCTTTTCTTTTTCTATATTTTATTTCAAGGTCAAACTCTTGGAGCATTGGGATCCATCTTATTAGCCTCGGTTTGGAATCACTTTTCTTGAGTAAAAACATTATAGCAGAATGGTTTGTGAAGAGGATGATTTTGGAACCTAAGAGATAGTTTTAGAATTTATCTAATGCAAAAAACATTGCTAAAAGTTATTATTAGTCATAGTGTAGTGATATTGAGTTTCATCCTAATTTTTTGAGGTTTAATAGATGACATGAATAATTTTTTCTCTTCTTTGACCAAGAACGGCCCTAACGACTCTATCAGAAGCATCACACGTCAACTCAAAGGGTAAAGACCAATCTGGGGGTTGTATTATTGGGGTAGATGTATGAGAAATTTTTATTTCAATGATGGATCTCTTGAAAACCTCATCAAAATAGAAAGTGACATCATTTTGGAGAAACTGAGTTAGTGGGAGGGAAATCCTACTGAATTTATGAATGAATTGATGATAGAAAACAGCATGACTGAGGAATGAACGGATGTCTCAAACAGATGTGGGTTAAGGAAGTGATTGGATCACTTCAATTTTGGCAGAATCAACTTCAATATAATATTTTGAAACTATGTTCCCTAGAACAATCCCATTTTCAACCATGATGTGAAATTTTTCAAAATTTAACACAAGGTTACACTTGACACACTTTTGAAGGACTAGAGAGAGTGAATTCAATAAATATTAAAATGACTCACCATAAATTGTAATGTCATCCATGAAGACCTCCATGCAATGTTCAATGAATTTAGAAAAGATACTCATCAAACACTTATGGAATGTTGTATGAGCATTACAAAGGCCAAAAGTCATTGTCCTATATGCATGTGTTCTAATGGGGAAACTGAAAGTAGTCTTTTCTTGGTCCTGATGTACGATTAGGATTTGGATGTAGCCAGTGTATCCATCAAGAAAGCAATAGTGTGACTTTCCAGCTAATCATTCTAGCATCTAATCAAGAAATGAAAGCGTCTAGTGATATTTTCTTGTTTCAAAAATCAATTTCCTATAGTCGATGCACACATGCCATTTTTTCACTCGAGTTGTGACTACCTCCCCATGTTCATTTGTGACAATAGTAATCTCACCCTTCTTAGGTACAACTGGTATTGGACTAACCCATTCACTATCAGAAATTTGGTAGATAATATCATCTTTAAGAATATTGGTGATCTCTTCCCTAACTACCTCTAGTATGAGGGTAATGAGTCTTATTTGTGATTTTCTAATTGGTTTGGATGATTACTCAAGATGGATGTGATTCATGAAAAGAGAAGGGTTGATTCCTGGTATGTCATATAGGGTCCAAACTATGGCATTTTTGTTTTCCTCTAGCACCTGAACGAGTTTGGACTCCTTAGTTTTGGTAAGTGAAGCGGAGATAATGACAAGATAAGAGTGATCATCAAAAAGGAATTCATATTTTAGGTGTTCAATAAGAGGTTTTAGATCAGCCTTATCTTTCATTTGTGGGTAAGACAACTCAGGAATGGAGGAAGGTACTTTAGTTGCTTCAGATTCATTTTTTTTAATACTGTTCAAGGTGGAGCAGTATATATCAGAGTTGTTGTGTGACTCAAGAGAGTTTTCATGTTCCTCTATATTGATGGAGTCTATGAATGAGAAGTCCAAATCAACTTCACTATTTATGACTTGGTTAATCATGGTGAAGATTTTACAAGATCATTTATCATTAAGACATGATGAACATGATGGAATGGGGTTCAATTGAATATTATAATTATTCTCAGAACCATGGATTAAGAATGTAGAGTGATCCTCAGATGGGTATCAAATGGCTTGGAAAATGTTGAACATGACCATTTGGTCCCCAGATTTCATGGATAAGATGCCTGAATGGACATCAATTTTGGTTCTAGCAGTTATGAGGAATTGTCTTACTAGAATTATGGGATATCGAGAAGAGTTCGTCTAACCTTCCATGTCAAGGATATAGAAATCTGTAGGGAAGATAAGATCATTGACATGAACTAGAACATCCTCGATTATACCCTTAGGACTAGAAGTGCTTTGATTGTCTAACTGAATGAAAACACCCATTGGATGTAAGGTACCTAGACAAAGGTTGGAGAAGATATATTTGGGCATGACATTAATTGAGGCTCTTAGGTCTATGAGTGCATCATCGAAATTGGAACTTCCAATCTGGAATGGAACCGGAAAGGTCCCTAGATCCTTTCACTTTATGGTAATTAACTACAGGGTGGAAACATTTTCAAAGGTCCTAAGTTGCCTCTTGTGGGTGCACAATTCTTTAAGAAACATGGCATACTAAGGGATTTGTTTTATGGAATCTAAGAGGGTATTTTGACTTAATCACGTCTAAACATGTCGATCATTTCAGGATCGGGTTCAAAGGACTTATTTGGTTTAGAAACAACTTGAGGAAAATTAATTAGATTATTAAGTTAGATGGAAGGAGGTGAGGGAATGGCATCAAGTTCCTTTTCATATTTCTTTTTCTTTTCACTTTCTTGGTCAACATTCAAAGGAGGGTTGGAGGACTCAACAGGAATAATAGCAATTTGCTTCCCCGGTCTAAGTGAAATTGTATGTACATTACCCTTGGGGTTGGGTAATGGTTGAGCGGGGATTTGGGAGGAATTTGATTGTTGTTACTGGCCTGGTGGGATGCAAGTTGACCAATTTGGGTTTCAATGTTATGGAGACTAGAATAGGTGAATGATAAAAGATCTTCTACAATATTTTCCCATGGTTTCATGGAAGAATAGGCTTATCCTAGACTGGGATTAACATGATTTTGGTTCCTTGGAAAGTTATTGTATTGGTTTGGGAATTGTGAAGGCTCACTAGGACAGTGGAATTCAGGAGGAGGAAGAAGAGGATTGATCTATTGAGGTTGAGGAACAAAAGGGTAAAGTGGTTGGAAGTTACCAACACCTTGACCATATTGGAACTAGTTTGGGTTTTGAGGAGGGAATTCAGGTAGTGAGAAATGGTATTCCCATACCTCAATCCTTGGTTAATGATAGAAGAGAAGGGCTCAGGGTGGGGTTGGTTGAAGTTTCTATCAAACTGACCATATTGTTGAGGGTTGGTGTTCCTCTGAGCATATGTTGTATTGAGCTCCATTGGTCTAAGTGAATCTGTGGTATCCTCTTGAAGTTGTGGAAATGTGACAGTTGGACGAGATGTGGAGCTACAGAATCCACAGTTTTTGATAGGTCCAAGGAACATATATTGTCGAGAAGATCAGGTTGGGGATTTGGAAGCCACAACTAGTTATCGCACAAGACCGATAAGTTTACTCATCCACTTTGTCATTTTGTTCGGCTCTATGGATTGATTTCCTTGGGATTTTTTTTACTTGAGAATATTTTCGAGTATGGAATTGTTGTGTGTTTGCAGCCATGTTACTTATGAGATCTCTTGCAGCTACAGGATTTCTATCAACAAGAGAACCGCCACTTGCGACATAAATGAGGGTTCTCTCCATATCCAATAAACCCTCATAGAAGTATTGGATCAAGAGTTGATCAGGGATTTGGTGGTGTGGGAAGGTTTCAATAAGCTTTTTGAACATCTCACAGTACTCATAGAGTGATTCATTTGGGAATTGAAGAATAACACTTATTTCCTTTCGGATAGAAGCAGTATGAGAAGTATGAAATAATTTTTCTAAGAAAAGTCGCTTCATGTCATTATATGTGGTTATGGAACCAGTAGGGTGGTAGTATATCCATGACATAGTGGATTTATCTAGGGAGAAAGGGAATGATCGAAGTTTTATTTGCTCCTTAGAAACCCCTTGAGGCTTCATGGAAGAGCACAACACTTGGAACTCTTTAAGATGGATATGTGGATCCTCAGCGGCTAGCCCGTGGAAATGAGGAAGAAGATGAATCAAAGCCTATTTGAGTTCAAAGTCAGCCTCTATGTTTGGATATTGAATAACAATAGTTTTATAATTCATATTAGGGGCAGAATGTTCTTTTAGTGTTTTTTCCCTAGGATTGGCCATATCTAATTCAATTGGTTGGACAAGGACAGGTTCTTGAATTAATTGATTATCCCTAATGTTCCTCCTAATTTGGAAAAGTGTTAGCTCAATTTCAGGGTTAAACCAATCCAATGGATTGTTTGGGAGGCTACAGGGCATTCATAGAGATTTTTGAAGAAAGAGGAAGACAGGTTTTTCTTTGTGTGTTTTCCGTTTATGATTTTTATGAGAAGGAGGGTTTTTCTTTGTGTTTTTTTTCAATTTTTTGTAAAATTTTGTTTTTTTATGATTTTTCTACAATAACTAGAAACTAATGACCACTTAAAGAACCATCCCCAGAAAAAGTTCCATTTGAAAGCACAGATGATTTTCTCCTATCGAGCTGTCAAAGTTTCAGTGCTCTGCTAATGTGTATAGCAGCACTTGGGTCAAATCCTCGGTGATGATACTTTTTAATAGTCGATTGTTTTTATTTGATTGTATTCTGATTAGGATGGTTTGTTTTCAAAGCTTATGAAATGATTTATTTTTTAAGATTGATTTAATAATTTGATAAATATTGGGGTGATTTCATCATTAGGTATTCAAGCTTGTGATATCCTTGATCCTTGCTTTATATTGCTTTAAATTAACACCCATGTCACAAGTTGACGTTGATTGGAATTATCAAGTGATAAGGATTTAATACAATCCATAATATAACTTAAGGTTCTAATATTAATCATATCTTGTTTATGTTAGTGTATTTATGGTTCCAATAATCCATGTAAACCACTCGTTAAACAAAACAAGTCAATAATCCATGACATGTTAACCCCAACATATACAATGTTAATTCAGAGAATACTCATCGAGAAAAAACACTCAATCTCTTAACATCCCTAAATTATAACTAACCCCAATAAGAGATTTACTCATCTATTGAAATGATTAATAATCTAGTTATAATGATTATGATGATAAATTAATATGATAAGAAAAAAGGGATAAGAAAAGAGTGGTGTGTCGAACATGCACACAAACGATAATGAGAATTACAAATAGACTTTTGATTGAAGGAGGAAGAAAAATAAGGGAAGAGGTTTTAACTTGATTTAAACTATTTTAAGAACATTAATATTAAAATAAATAATGTGGATGATAATAAGATATATTTAAGGAAAAACATTCATTAAAACAGAATTACAAAGAAAGAGACTTACAAGATTACAATAACAAAGAACACAAAAGTAAATGAAAACAAAGAGACGAGGAAGGGTATCTAAAGTGAAAACATGAGTATCTCAGGTGATCCCAAGATCTTATAAAGGCTTTGGTTATGCCAATATGTTCTTCTTTCATCTGAAATTACAACCCTTTTGAAATGAGAGGAGGGGATATAGCCCAAGGTGGTGGACTGTTTGCATTCCAAAACAATCCCTCGAATTGGATCGACAATTTGGACATCCAGACAGCAGAATATCGAGATATATCCTTTTTAAAAGTGGTAGATAATAATGTCTTCCAGCTACTCTAAAAATTTAGTGGTGTTTGGACTTATGGGTCCAATGTTATGGTCGTTTGATTAAAAAATATTAATCAGTCCATTTCAATCCATACTGTTTCAATGGCCTAAATGTGAACTGATCTTTTAATACAAAGATGCCTTCAAATCCGAATTATTTATTCTACAATGTCAGCAGCCTATATGTCCTCTTTCACACTGAAAATATCATCTTTATTTTATGACTAGATCCTGAGAAAACTCAATTTTGGTGTACTGATTTCATTTCCTGAACAAAATTGTGGGCCGGACATAAAAGCTTAATTTGGGACCCTTGTTCTTGGAGTTGGGCCCTAAAATTTTTATACGTGATTTTTTTTTATAATAACAAATATTTAGGGGAGTTTCATAAAATCTGGGCTTCATGATTTAGACCAGTAACACAATCATCATGGATGGTCCAGTTTCTTCATAGATTCATTGGGTCTTCTTGTGTGGACCATATTCCCCTCCAAATGGATGATTTGTCTGAAGGTCCCTTCTAAGGAAATTTTTTAATTTGAGTAAGAAACCCTAAAAAATAGGAATAATTCAATTTATATTAGAAGGGTGATAGGTATTATTAAAACATTAAAAAGACTTGAATATGGATGAATTCAAATAGTGTTCTAAAATTATATTTAATATTAAAACATTAATATTTCACACAAATTACAAACATTTCATATAAAATTAATAAAGGGAGGTTATAATAAGTTATTAAAATATTAATAACATCAAGAACAACTTTTCCAATATCTTACCCCCAAAAATTCCTAGAAATATCATTTTCTTTCAAAATTGTTTGATCCATCTCTACCAAGCTTCTATTATTCCGTTCAACTATAATGTTTTATTATGGTGTGTATAATGTACTATGTTCATGGTAAATTCCATGTTTTTCAAGATAACCATGAATCCTATTATTAGTGTTTTTATCACCATTATAATTTTGAAATATCCTTTAGAGTAACCACGAAATGTTTCATTAAATATTCTAAAAATATTGAACTATTTAGAGCCTCTGATTTATATTTCATAAATATAATACCAGTGATTCATTTATAGTCTTTAATAAAATAAATAAAATTCATATTTTTATGTTTTGAATACTTTTTCATTGTCTCAAAAATATCGTAATGAATAAGATCATAGGCATATGATTTCTAAATCTCATCCTTTTTAAAAAAAATTAGAGATCTTACCCTTTTAACATGTATAGAAAAACCAATCAATCGCTCTCTTAATTTTAGGCATGTTGGGAACACTTTCTCATAAAGAATGTTTACTCATATTCCATTGGCCAAGATTAAAATTCATTCTTTGTAAATGTACAATTATCAAATTTCATGTTTATATAACATGAATTCTGAGCATCTCCAATTTGAAATAAATTTCCATTTTTTAACAATACTTCAATCTTTAGTCCTTTTTACCCAATAATTTTTTTCTAAACATTAACTCATTCCCTTTATCACAAATCTATGAAACACATAACAATTTATGATAAAATCCATAAATATAAATTTTATTATTTGATTTAACTATTTAGTTTTTCAATATCAACAAATCCAACCCATTTATTCTTTAGAGACCCATCATTTCTAAAGTTCAGCAATCCTTCTTTGAATTTAAAAAAAATTACTCTAAAACTTCAATTTCCTTTTCATATGTGAAGAGAACCCACTATCCAATATCCATGGACATTCCTTATTTGAGGCTTCAAGAGAAAATTTACAACAAGATCCTTTTCATTTTTATTTCCCTAAGTCTTCTTTTCCTATTAGTCTGAAATCATGGTGAGACATCCTTTTAAAAGATTTCCTATCTGATCAAATCATTCAAACACCTCTTCAAATAATTTATATCTCTGTTCATTATTCAAATTTGATTTTCCAAGATGTTTCTAAATCAATCTTCTTAGAGTGGGATGAATCCCCCATCTAATTTTATCTACCAAGTCATTTAGGAACATTAAAATGATTATAAATAAACAAAAACATTATTGATGTATTTCTAAATCCCCCATTGTGCAATAAATGAAAATGAAAGGAAAATTTTTATTTTAAAACAAAATTATGTCCAAAATTATGGCACTCTAAATTTATCATTTCTTTTAATAAAAAATCATAGATAATTTTGGTGAACCAATGTTTTGGTAGAATCCTGGAACTTTTGTCTTCATAATATATATATTTTCAACATTTTTAGAGTTTCCAGAAGTAGTATTTTTATAATAAAAGTCTACAATTCTATAATTTAAAAAAAATTAAAACTCAATAAATTTAGCTACAAACTTGGTTCCTTTGACTTATTTCAGCTTTTGACACTTATTATCAATATTTTTCGTACCAATATTATCCCATGAAGGCAAAAATATTTTACCTTCTCACACTTCTTTCTTCATTTAACATTTTTCAACTTCATGAATAAAATTCTGAATTAAATTTTTGGATATATTGATTTCATCGTCTACATTGAAAAGCATAAGTTTAGTAAGATCATATTGCTTCTACAATCCTTTAACATATTATTTTTTCATTATACCCAAGGTATTCTCAGTATCAACAAATTTCTATAGATTATCAATATACATTAAGATCATATATTTTTCATCATCATGGGTTTTTCCAATACTATTAGAAGACTTATCATCTTTCTGCAACATCTATTTCTCCTTTTCATGTTTTAATTTTTTTTAAATACATTATCTCATTTTTATATTTAGTATAAACTCTATTTGAGTTTCATTATATTCACTTATTGAGATACATTATTCATAACTAGTGAGGTCATTAACATTTTCATTAACAATATCAATATTTTCACCAACATTGATTTCAATGTAATCCACTTAACCTTCCTCATTATTTAATTCACATTACTCATACATTGATAAAAAAATTATTATTCTGTTCATCAAGAAATTATTATATTTTATTTTTGAAAATAACTTTGGCATAGATGAAATATTCTATAAATATATTTTGAAACTTTCACCTTCTTCCTCACTAATTTTATCTTCATTAAGTTTAGGACAATTTTCTACAAAATGTCTAACATCCCCAAAATTAAAGAATTTATGTGTCATATTATCTTTATTCTTTCATTTTCCTTTATAAAATTCCTTATGATTTGGGTGATCATTTTAGATAATTTCACATCCATATTTGAGTCTGATTTTTGAGAAATAACCTCATCTTCCTCAAAAACAATTTTATTTCCATTCTAAGATTGGAAGACTTTAAAAGTAGTTTCTTTTTTATCCTTTACCTTTTTCATAACTACATCATCTTTCAAAATTTCATAAAAAATTAAACATCTATGTAGATCATTAAGATGAATATGACATAGATAATTTTCATTCAATGATGATACATTAGAAAAAAATTATTTGGTAAGATATGTAGAATTATTTCATCAATAACTTAATCTTTTAACTTCTCACTATAAACTCTGATGGTACTCACAACATCATTGACCCTTGTAAATAATCTATCGATAGTCTCATTCTCATTCATTAAAATATATTTCTATTTAATTCTCCAAAACTACAACTTATCCTACCTTACATTGGTAATTCAGTCGTAGATATTCTAGAACTTATCCGATATTTTTTTTATGATTTGATCCCTTTAACTTTCTAAAATTCAGCATCTGAAATAGAAGATAAGTTAACATTTGTAGAATGACCATCAATATCCAAATTCCCATTATTACACTTCAAAAGATTATAACTCATAGACAAGAGATAAATAAATATCCCGACCTTCCATTTATGAAAGAGAATACCATAAACAAATGGAATCTTATTTCTGTTAAATTTATTTAATTTATCCATTAAGTACATCTGTAAAACATATATTACATTAGAAATATAATATTTAACAGTGAAAGCCCAATGAAGGAAACCACCCTCTCAGACCACTTATAGGAACACTAGATCAAGGAATTACTAAGAGGGTGGGGGTGGGTGAATCATTCAAAAAAATTATGCTTTTTCTGTTAAAACTACCTTCAGAATAGGTTAGTGTGAATTTTGATTTTATGAAAAACATAATAACACATACAAGGAGATCATACTATTTACATTGTTCACTACTCAATGTGAGAAGCCAGTCATTGGAAAAATTTGGTAAAACCTATGATCATACGGTCAACTAATAAATAATTGTAAATCAATATGAAAAGGAACGTCCTTATAAATCTCTTAAAAGTATCCTGATGATTTAGTACATCCCAGATAACAAGTTCACCCCACACTACAATAAAATTACATTGATAATAATACAATAAATACATCTTCGTACATTAAAAAATAATATAGTTTCCTAATGTGATGATATATTCTTCTTGTTACTCACTTGTTGAATAGGTAAGGATTCCATTTAATTCCCATGAAAAACACTTCATGAAACCACTACTCTTTCAACAACACCTCTTAGCCAACATATTCACTCATCAACATATCGATCTAAAAAAATATGAAAAAAATGTAACAAGAAATGATTATTACTCTTTTCTCATTATTCATAATTTAAATATTTATGATACCGCATAAATATATTTGAATTCAAACTACTGAAAATGGATTTGGCCACCATAATAACTTCTAGTGGAAATGTCTCCCATAAATCGTTTTTGACTATATTTGGTCATATAGAAATTAAATATCCTATTCACTCTTCTTTAGAATAATATAGTGTAAGGAATGTGTAAATGGTTTAAAAAGGATTAAAGAACATGCCACAAGTGGCTCCTAGTGTTTCAAAAATTTTGACCATTTATTCCCTCTCATCTGTTCCTTCGGCGATGGTTTCCCCATCTGTGAGTTTGAATTTCTTGTCTCCGCCCTTTTTGGAACTCCCCCCATATCCTGATGACTCTTGTGATACTCTCCTTCTACCTCAGCCTTCATATATCCCTTGCTCCTACCATAGAGATGCACTGCTTCATCCCCCTGCTATTGTTGGGAAAGATGGAAAGCGATGAACGTGCAAACAAAAAAACACCAATGCACAGTGGAGAAATATTTCCCTTAACCAGCAGATGTGTAGCGACAAAAATTGGTTCAGAATTTAAAATTGACACCAGAAATTTTTACGTGGAAAACCCAAAAGGGAAAAACCACGGGGCCTATTCCAAAAAGAGGGATCCACTAAAATAGATAAGTACAAGGTAGAGACTCCTCAAAAATGACAGTGATATCAAAGGTAATACTGAGAAAAATAGTGGATCAAAGTCGGAGTATAGATGCAGTCTGAATGAAGCCTGAAATGAAGAATGCATCCTGCTAAAGAAACTCAAATAGATCTGACCATGAAAGCAGAAGATTGATGTCCTAACAAAAATGCAGATGAAGAACAGAGGGATCAGATCAATAACCACCGCAGATGAAAGCCGATCAAATCAGAGTAGTTCAACCAGTTGCAGTTCTGAAAACCACTCCTTGAAAATGCAACTGCACTGCCTCCAACCAGTTCCGAGAGAGGAGCTGCACATCTCATATAAATAGAAGATTTGTCACAGGATATCTCATATATCTCCTAAAAGATATCTCATATCTGATTAAAGATATTAAATATATCTTATCAAAGATATCAAATATATCTTCTCAAAGATATCGGATATATCTTATCAAAGATATAAAAATATCTTTTTTAAAGATATCAGATATATAAAAATATATATATATATCGGGGCCAGATGAGGAGGCACCCCAACAGCTATGTCATCTGGTTCTTTCCTTCCAGAAACAGAATTCATGCTGCCTCGGATCTCCCTGAATCTAGTCACTAGGTTCCAGGAACTCGTGTTTCCCACAGAATCCTTTCCACCGAATATTTTCTTCAACAATGGGCTTTAGTATATCTCTTTTCAAAAACCACCCCCTCTTCCTTGGTTCCAGAAGATGATCTCTTCATGGGACTTGGTATTTCTGGCATGGTTGTTGGCCCTCCCTCGTTAGGCATCATTCTCGCATCTTGATATGTTTTTTTTGAAGGCTTCAAATTACGGCCTTATATTGATGGGAAAATGACAGTTCAACCTCTAATGGTGGTCTCTAGTCATTCACTTATGTCACGAGCCTCCTCAGGCTATTGTCTGGCTCAATCTCCCAGGAGCTCACCTCCCCTTCCATAACATATCTTTTCTTAGCTCTATTGTAGATACAGTGGGTTTGTTCCTATGTTCTGATGATCACTCCTCTCAACTACTTGATGTTTCCATGGCACAGATTGTCATTGGGCTTGACGTATCTGCTCCCCTCCCAAACTGCATGCTTCTCCGAGCGGTTGAGTACTCTTGGTGGAAAAATCTCTTACCCTCCTCTCCCGCTGGCTTTTGCTCCTATTATTATCTTCAAGGACACTATATTTCCACCTACAGAAAGTCCAGTTATGCTCCCTAGGTAGCTTCCTTCATCACTCCTAAGTCGGCCACCTCAACTTCTCACTACTTTGAGTTCCTCGTCCTTCTCTACCAAGCATGCCACCTCCTATTCTAGCAAGCCCAAATTCCCTATGCCTCCTCCTATGGCTCCTTTTCTCTCATTCCTCCCCTATTTTCAAGTCAACATTCCTCCCCTCTTTCTCTTCACCCCCTTCCCTTCCTTCCCTAGTGCCTCTGGCCCTCCACCCCTCCTCTGTTTCCTCCTCCCTGGAGACCCCCTGGATATCTAAGCGATAGTCCTTTATCACCCCCCCTCTTTCAAAGGTTTACTCCCCCTCTAATTTTCCCCTCCCCCATCTAGCCCTAAATCGCTATCTCCCTACTCTAGGAATTAAGGAATTTTCCTCCCATCCTCTCCACTATTTCATTATCAGACACCTTTTCGGTGTTGGATTCCCCTTCCACTGCTTTTTAATTTCTGGTTTTCCTAGTTGTGCAACCACTTAAACCATCTTATCCCCATAGTAGGGTCCAAACCATATTTCAAAAAGGGCTTCTCAAGGCTCTTCTATCATTATACCCCCTATGTTATCGTCGGATGGCACCAAAGCCAAAAAAAATCCCTCTTCCAATGATTTCTCTCCACTTATGGAACGCTCTTGGCTTGGGATCTCATGAAAAAACTGATTTCATATCCAGTATACTTCTTCAATCTAATTCTTTGGTGGAATATATTTTCGAGACCAAAAAGTAGGGTTCCAAGATTAGTTTCTTTTTTCATTGAATTGGTATACATAACTTCATGCATGCAGGATCTATTAATCAGAAAATATGGATATTTTGGAAGCCTAGTTTCATGGTTGATATGGTGGAATCATTTGATAAATACATCACTTCCAAAATCACTTCAGGTGCTTAGTGCATGTTCTTATCTTCCTTCTATTCCAAATTTGAAGCTCTAGCTAGAGAAACACTATATTAATACATGAGGTGCTTGTTGTGGTTCCCTGACCACTAAGAGAGATGAATGAAGGGAAAATAGAAATTTATTTTACAAGAACAAAGGATTACAATGACCCCTCCCACACCTCCATTTATTTCACAAACAAGGATCTCTCAAGGCTCTTTCAAGGATGGAGCTTTTTTGGCTCTAACTGATCTCTAGATTGGATCTCTATGATGGAAGCTCCCTTAGCCTCCTTATATAGCCATGGAGGGGTGTCTAGTTCGACACAACTCCCCCACCAATTCTATACCAATACCCACACCCACTATGGACTTCTCCCATGGCTGCCACCTACCATGGTGGGTGGAGTTGGTGCACCAGCCACCTACCAAGGCAGCTGGAAAAGTACAAGCTCTAACAATTATTCCCCTCCAGCTGCAATCTGCCGAACCCTCTATAATGCTTCGGCTTATCTCGAGGAACCACCTTTGTCAGTATATCCATCAGGTTCTCCTTCATGTGGATCTTCACAAGTCAGAAAAGTTGTCAATCCATCACTTTGCGTATCCAACGATAACGAATGTTGATATGCTTATTGATATCCTTCAGGCTACCCGTCATCAATCAACAATAGGTACTCTGACTCCGAATATGTTGTTGACAGAATCCTTCCTCGTGAAGATCTTCAAACCTGTGAAGAGTTATGTTCGGGAGGCACAACATCACCAAGATCCTGTGAGGGTTATTCAACTTCTTGTGGAGAGAATTGAGTCTCCCCTACTCAATATCCTCCCCTACTGCCTCCTAGTTCGTGGTTGATGAGTCTTGTTTCACCTCCTCCTCTTCAATGATAGGTGGTGTTGGTATAGGTGTTGGATCATGAATAAAGTCCTCAACACTTTCCCTTTGATACATTCTAGGATTCTAAATTCCCTCGATTGGCTGGTTCTCATGGAACACGACATCTCTTCTTCTGATCACCTTCTTCTGCTTCGGGTTCCAAAGCTGGTATCCAAACTCCTCATCTCCATAGCTGATGAAAATGCATGGAGTAGATCACCCATCTAGATTCTGCCTGATCTTCTTGGATACATGTACAAATGCCAAACATCCAAATACTCGTAAATAAGAGTAAGAGATATGTTTACCTGACCATCTCTTCTGTGGAATCTAAAAATTCAGCGGGACTGATGGTGATCTATTGATGAGGTAGCATGAATCCTGAACAGCTTCTCCCTAGAATGGTTTAGGGAGCTTAGCTAAACTCATCATTCTTCTAACCTTCTCTATGATGGTTCTGTTCATCCTTTCTGCAACTCTGTTGTGTTATGGGGTGCGAGGAACCGTCCTCTTATGTCGGATTCCCTGAATCCGGCAATAGGCATCAAATTACATGGATGTTTACTCTCCTTCATTGTCTGAACAAATACACTTCAGCTTCCTTCCAGTTTCATGCTCCACCATAGCGTGGAACATCTTGAAGTAGTTCATTACTCGGTCCTTTTCCCATAATAAGAACACCCACACCCTTCGAGATGCATCATCAATAAATGATAGAAAATATTTGTTACCTCCCAGTGAATCCACCTCCATCGGTTCACATACATCAGAGTGCACCAGATCCAGCAACTCCGATCTTCGTGATGAAGCAGTATTGAATGAGACTCCAAGCTTCTTCCCATAACAGCAGTATTTACAAGGATCAAGTGATTCATTCTTGTCAATATTGATATACTTATTCTTCATTAGGGTAGAGAACCCTTTTTCACTCATGTGGTCGAGCCTTTTATACCACATATTGGATTAAATTTTTCCTTCCACCGTGTTGAAGCTCTCTACAAATATATTCACATGAGTTTTGTACAACGTAACACATATTTTTCCTCAGGTGATAATGATGACTCCTTTTTTCATCTTCCATGCTCCATTGCTGAATATGTTGTCATAGCCTTGTCGATCAAAGGATATACCTAATAATAGGTTGAGCCAAATACTTGGAACATGCCGAACATCCTTCAGGGTGATTGTCTATCCAACATTCGTCTTGACTTGGATATCAATAATGCCAAGAATCTCCACCGAATCAGTATTACCCATCTTGACTTCACCAAATTCATCATCTAGATATGTCAAGAAATACTCATGATGTGGTGTGATGTGGTACGATGTTGCAGTATAGACCACACATTCTATGTCTTGGCCTAATGTATGAAATCATGTCTCTTCTTTATCTTTGGAGAAAAGCACAACTTTTCTAGTGATGGACACATGCGCATCTTCATTTCATCTTCGATGATTGCTAATTTTACTATTTTCTTGTAGTAACTTTCGAAAATTCTTCTTCATATGTCCCTCCATGCCAAAATGGTAGCATTTGTATGTCGGTCTCTTTCCATCTGTGGACCTTCCTATGTTCTTGCTCCGAACTTTGGTCCCTACCCCACGAACTTCTCCTTGTTGTATCTCTCGCTTCTCCAGAATGAGTACTTACATCTATTTATAACTTGCATCCTTTCTTCGGGCCTCCTCATTGAACAATGCATCCTTTACCATCACCATGGTAAGTTTGCCTCTCGGTGCTGAGTTGCGGAGTGAGACGACAAGCGTATCCCAACTATCAAGAAGAGTGCAGAGTAAGTGGTTCACTTGATCTTCATCATTTAGTTTCTTACCTGCAGCCACCAATTGATTCACAAGACTTTGGAACTCGTTGGTGTGTTCGGATGTAGAGCTTTTACTCTGTATTCAAAGATTCATTAACCGCTTTAATAAGAGGATCTTGTTTCAAGTGGTCTTTTACTGGTACGTTTTTTCAAACTGTGTCCAAAGTTCATATGCACTAGTCTCTTGAGAAACATGATCCATTAGAGGATTTGACCGATCATCTTCTTGTTCAAATTCTTCCACTCTGCTTCCTTGGTGGCATCAGGGTTGACTCCCTTATATGCAATGGGATCAAAAATATCCTTCGCATTAAGGAGATCTTTCATTCGAGACTTCCAAATAGAGTAGTTCGAAGAAGTCAACATGATCATCCCTCCCATGGATGATCCCTCCATTGGATTTCAATTCAGATTAAAATTGGCGCAGAATATGGAAACATGAAGCCCACTGTTGCATCCGGAACAGTCGAAAATGGTGGAATCAACTCCTGGATCATCTTAATCAGATACTGATTGATCAAGATATGGTAAAAAAAGTATCAACGGTCAAGATCGTCTGATGATGTGGCGATGACGTGTCGATGACGTGGCATGCCAGAGCAGCCGCCGGAAAAGTCACCAACGTCAGAACAACACCGTCTTCTCTGGAAAAGGGGTACTATATCACCCAAAGTTTGATCAAACTTTGACCAATCCTAGGAAACTCGTTTTAGGTCCGTTTTTTATGCCATTGAAGCCGTTGGAATCATCTCGACAGAGTCTTTCAGAATATGCCTTCAAAACATGATTCTGGGAAACATGAATTTTCCGGTCACCAGAAAATTTCTACTGCCCGTCATCGTTTCACCGAAACCTCCTCTGATACCACTTATTGTGGTTCGTTGACCATTAACACTACTGGAAAATGGGCCTATACCAATAGTTTTGCAAAAAACCGTGGGTATAGGGTACCTCAATACCCACGGTTTTCAAAAACTGTGGCTATAGGGATAATATGGGTACTTATACCCACGGTTTTAGAAAATCGTGGGTATAGGTGACCTATACCCATGGTTTTGGAAAAAACTGTGGGTATAGATTATTTTTGAAGACCAATACCCACTGTTTTGCAAAACCATGGGTATATGTGTTTTTTTGAAGACATATACCCACAGCTTTGGCCAAACCATGGGTATAGAGTTTTTTCCGAAGACCTATACCCACGGTTCTTCAAACCCATGGGTATTGGTGTATTTTTTTGGAAGAGTTATACCCACGGTTATAGAGAACTGTGGGTATAGAATTCCGACCATAAAGCGAGGAAAAAAATTACGCAGGGCAACGAAAAAGAATTCGTGGGAAGAAGATTTGGATTAATATAATTAGGCGGATAGAAATACAAAACAATAAAATCAATGTAGCTTAGTTGGTTGGTTCGGCGCGGTTCCACCTTCGGCAGGTCGTCGGTCCTGTGTTCAAAACTTGGTCAATTATTTTTTCTTATAAATAAGTTTAGATAATATAAGTAAATGTATGTATGCCTTTGTGAACAAAATAATCTCGGCTCGGTTGGTTAGGCGTTGTAGTGTTCTCACCCAGGTCGCGAGTTCGATTCTCGCATTAATAATTTTTCGATAAGCGCAAATATTAATATATTTATATAAATATATACGTATATACTGAATAACTCGATAGGTCGGTTGGTCAAAGTCGGTTATCCATAGGTTTCTTTTCCTGGGGTCGAATCCCGCCTGCTGATTCTTTTTGAGATATAAATCCCCACGTTTTCAAACTGTGGGGGAAGTCCTCTGCCACCTGTGCAACGGGGTGGAACGCGGTGACACATATATTCAAATGGTTTGGAAAACCGTTGGGATATCCTAGGACCCCTATTACGATGCCACTTAGCCCCATGGTAACCAAAACCGTGGGTATAGGCTATACCCACGGTTTTGGGGGTTATACCCATGGTTTTGAACCGTGGGTATAGGTAGTTTTTCCAGTAGTGTAAGAGAGACGAATGACGAGAAAACAAAAGTTTATTTCACAAGATCAAAGGATCACAATGACCCCTCCCACACCTCCCTTTCTTTTACAAACATGGAGCTCTCAAGGCTCTCTCAAGGATGAAGCTTTCTTCGCTCAAACTGATCTTTGGCTTGGATCTCTATGATAGTGCCACGACCCGTCCTCGGGGCCCGTGCCGTGACTACCCTAAGCCCGCCTTCCAGAGGCCAGGGGCTGGCGACTAGCACCAAGTCATAAATCCCAACAAAAAGGGAAGGCATTGCCTTTGAAAACTAAACAAGTATCACAGAGTAAGCAAGCGGAAAAGTAAACACTAAGTAAAAACTGTACAAGCTGTGCTGAAAGTAAAAGGGTCCGGAAATACAAGCCCAACTGTAAAGTACAACTGAAAGGAAAAAAACAGCAACTGAAAGGAAAAGCCGCAGCGTCGAGCCGTCCTCTGGAAGTCCCACCTGATGGGTGGGTACAGATAGCCTCCACTGCTCCTCGGTCCACCTGACCGCTCTGAGTACGTCCCGCCCAGTGGTCCACCTCCAGGTACCGTCCTGCTCCACACGCCTCCACCACGATCAGTGTTGTCCGTCGTCTGCAACCAACACAACATAGTGCGGGCAAAGCCCGTGCAGGGGTGAGTATAAGCTACTCAGTAGGGACCCCGAGACCCCCGATGGTCTCCCGAAATCCACAAAGGTTATTCCACAAAGGAAAGATACAATCACGAAGTAACATCTGACACGACTTAGGTATATGCCAATACATATACCCAAGTCATCAATTCCCGTTCGGCTCCAATGTCCGAGCCCAAGCACAACCCAGTCCACATAGGAAAGAAAAATGTATACCCACACAGGATAGCTCAACACAATCCACAAAGGAGAGTAAACAGTAAATCCACACAGGATAGGTCAACACAATCCACAAAGGAGAGTAACACAAGATTCAGCTCACACAGGTATACTTCTTCGGATGACGATAAAGACGATCACTGATCCATCTAAGTCGTCGGACCCAGGAAGGATCGATAGGTAACTAACCCCCGCAATGACTCACACAGGATCGGGCCCACACATGACCTGTAGGCGCTGGCTCACACAGAACCGCTGAGCGCGGACCCACACAGGATCGGACCAACACAGGATCGGGCCCACACAGGACCGGGCCCACACAGGACCTGTAGCACTGATCCACGTAGGATCGCTGAGTCTAGTAGTCGTCGCAGTCCACTGAGGATCTCTGCACAGTCGTCGTCGCAGTCCACTGAGGATCTCTGCACGGTCGTCGCTGTCGAAGAAGCAGTCGCAGCCAGCTCTAGGGTTCTCGCACACAGCAGGCTCGTTCGGGAGGGTCCGCTCCAGGAGCCGAGAGGCCGATACATCAACTGACACAAAGTCTGAAGTTGATGTATCCAAAAGTTCCGTATCGTCAACAGGATCTCAACGTCGCAGATGGCGCGTCAATCGGACCCCCGGTCTGAGAGTTATTGGTTTTTTCGTCCCAGGGGCCCGGTTGGTTTTTAAGGAAAAACCAACCCGACCGTACTCCACCTGCGTCCAAACCTCGTACGGAGTATGCCAAAAGATTCTTCTCACAAAGACGAACTCAACAAAGCTGACGGCATGTCAATCGGACGTTCGTGACTCAAGATATAGGCATTTCCGCTCCGAAGGCCCGGTTGGTCTAATGTACGAACCAACCTGGACGAACTCAAAGTATTCAGAAACCTTGAGTGCGATATATCGAAATGACCGTCTCGATCCAAGGATCGCGTTGCCGCTGACGGCGAGTCGTTTGGAGGCCTGTAGCTCAACTTACGAGCATTTGAACAAAAACGTCCGAAGACGGGGGGTACGGGCCCGGGTCGACCCCCCCCCCCCCCCCCCCCCGGGGATTCGGCCGAACCGGGTCCACCTGAACCGGGTCGACCCGACCTGGTCCGGTCTGGCCAGGGCGCGGCCCGGCCGGTCGGACCGGCCGGGTCCGGTCGGCCGTGCGGCCGAACGGCCTGGCGCCGCGGCGCGCTGCCCCCGCGGCCTGGTGGTGCCGCGGCCCCCCGCGTGGGGCCGCGCTGAGTCGAGGACGCGGCTTCAGACGCGTCCGAGGGCACCGGACCTGCGTGGCCGCGGGTCCGCGGTTGCCGCCGCCGCGACTTCAGCCGTCGCGGCCTGTCCGGCGGCGCGCTGGGGCGTCGCCGCTCCCGGCTGCCGGTGCCGCCGGCGAGTTCCGCGGGCCACCGGGATCGCTCCGGTGGTCCGATTTTGTTCCTGTCTGCGCCGCTGCTCCTCCCGGGACTCGTTCTTCACTGCGGGATCATCAAACTTCCGTTGTGGCACGTTCCTTTGTCACCCATCAATTCCACACAAAAAGAAGAACAGCGGAGGGTCGTTGGGCCGGGTTCTTTTGGCCCGCACCCTCCGCGTTAGAGATAAACAACGGGAGGAATAAATTCAACATATGAATTCTACAATTTTAATGGAATAAAATTGTTCTTATTTTTCCGGTTCTTTTCTTTTAAAAAGAAAAAGAACGATCACGGGAAAAGGAATAAACTCACAACAACCCCTACCTCGTAGGTCGTCGCGGGAGAGCGTTCTTCGCGGAATTGCTCATCGCGGAAGGTGGAGATCGTCGCGTCGTTGCGGAAGGGCGTCACGTTGTCGCGGAACACGGCGTTGAGTCGGCGAACTCAACGCACCATGAAATAGCAGATTTAATTTAATTAATTAAATCCGTGTTTTGGTTAAGAACCACGAAGGAGATAAAAAGGAAGGTCTGAGACTCTTACCTCAAGCAGCCGATCAAAGATCCGTCGCGGAGGAAGAGACGTCGCAGAAGAACGTTGTCGGCGTTGGGGATCACGGCGTCGCGTCGTCGATTTCCGGGTTCAGCGTTCTTTGCGTTCTTCGCGTTCTTCGCGTTCTTCACGTTCTTCACGAAGGAGGAAGAAGAAACAAAGATTATGTCTCAACGAGTAATCCCTTAAAAGATTTTGGTTGGTCTTATTTTATTATTATGCCAACACACGAAAACGGGTAAGAAACGACCCATCAATTCGTTGAATTAATTTAACGAAAGAAACAACTCATTTAATTCATGAAAATAACCGCCCAATTAAATGGTCTGTTAAGATTTTAAGAAACGCGTCAGTTGACTTTCATAAAGACGGGTTTTCGCGGGTGCGTTTCTTAGCAGAAAGAAAAGGCGAGGCTCGTGTGGGACCCACCTCACAAATATTCTACCAAGAGGGTAGGATATTTCTGGATAGCATCCTATCCGGTTTAACTCAGTTCAAGCCGCCTTTAAGTGGCTTCAAGTGTCTTAAGTGAAATAAAATAAAGTTGTCGTAAAATTATTTTATTTCTTAACTTTAAGCCCAAAAATTAAAAACCACACCCGAGCAAACGCAACTCCGGAACAGGAGTTTCTAAGCGAATACCGGCGCTGCGATTTCATTGGAGCCCTCAGAATTCGATTCCGGACACCGGTTCCAAAGTTAGAAAAACCCGCTCATTCTTTCACAGAACATACCCGAGCCAAAACTTCGGAAAATGATTCCGGGCACACCGGGCCTCGGAATCAGGTGCCGTTAGAGACTGCGCTCTTGAAAAATTCCAAATAAAATTAAGAAAAAAAAATTCCTTGAAATTTACGGGTCTTTACATTACTCCCACCTCGGGACTTTATGTCCCCGTAAAGATACATCAAAAACTAGGGAAACAAATGTGGGTACTGAGCACGCATCTGAGCCTCCCGCTCCCAAGTTCTCTCTTGGAGGTTCCCGTGCTGCCATCTGATGTGCACAAGAGGAATCGATCGCCCACGTAGGACCCGCTCCTGTCGATCCTCTATCTCCACTAGGACCTCCTCAAAAGTCACCCCATCATCCACGTCTAGCTCCCCATAGTCAATGATGTGCGTCGGGTCGTGCACGTATCTCCTCAGCTGGGATACGTGGAAGACGTCGTGCACCCGGTGCAACTGAGGTGGTAGAGCCAGGCGATAAGCCACCTCGCCAATCCTGCTGAGGACCTGGAAAGGCCCGATGAAGCATGGATACAACCTGCCGCCTTGGCCAAATCTCCGCAAACCACGTCGAGGTGAGACATGCAAGAAGACGTGGTCGCCATCCTCGAACTCTAGTGGCCTCCTCCTCCTATCAGCATATGACTTCTGCCGGCTCTGTGCTATCCTCATCCACTCCTGGATGACCTGGACCTTCTCTGTCGTGGCCCGGACCATCTCTGGTCCCACAAGTGCTGACTCCCCAGGGTCTGTCCAGCACAAAGGAGATCTGAAAGTCCTGCCGTACAACGCCTCGTAGGGTTCCATCCCGATGGTGGAGTGGTAGATGTTGTTGTACGCGAACTCCATCAAGGGTAGGTGGTCCTCCCAGCTGCGACCAAAGTCGAGGACACATGCGCGGAGCATGTCCTCGAGAGTCTGAATGGTCCTCTCCGTCTGACCATCCGTCTGAGGGTGAAAGGCGGTGCTCAGACGTAGCTGCGTCCCGAACGCCTCCTGCAACCCCTTCCATAGTCGGGAAGTAAAGCGAGCGTCCCGATCGGAGATGATAGTCGATGGCACACCGTGAAGCCGTACAATCTCCTGAACGTAGAGACGCCCCAAGCTCTCCACCGAGCCCTGCTCTCGAATGGGTAAGAAGTGTGCCGACTTGGTGAGTCGGTCAACAATCACCCAAATGGAGTCGTGACCTCTGGAAGTGCGTGGAAGTCCAGTCACGAAGTCCATAGATATCCCGTCCCACTTCCACTCCGGGACCTCCAAGGGCTGTACTAAGCCTGCTGGTACCTGATGCTCTTCCTTCACCTGCTGGCAGGTGAGGCACCGTGAAACGAACTCTGCCATAGCCTTCTTCATGCCCGGACACCAGTGCTGACGTCTGAGATCCTGGTACATCTTCGCCACTCTAGGATGTACCGCCAAAGGAGAAGTGTGGAACTCTCTCAGGACCTCCTCTTGCAAAGCAACTGGTACCAAGGTACGTCCTCTGAAAAGGACATCGTGCTCTGCTCCAAGGGAGAAACCATCAGGTGCCTGTCACGAGGATATCTGTGCACGCCGTGTCTCACAGTCAGCGTCCCCACGCTGTGCCTCTCTGACCCGCTGTAGAAGTGGAGGAGTGACTGTGAGAGACTGAAGGAAGGCTTCTCCATCTCTATCCACGAAGGATATCTGCATGGAGGTTAGCTGCTCTGTCGCCTCCTCAAGTAGCTGGATGCCCGTCCTCCTGCTGAGGGCATCGGCTACCACGTTCCCCTTCCCAGGAGTATAGACTATCTCAAAGTCATAGTCCGGGAGGAACTCGAGCCATCGCCGCTGTCTCAGGTTCAGGTCCTTCTGAGAGAAGATGTACCTGAGACTCTGGTGGTCAGAAAAGACTGTAAAGCGCTCTCCCATCAGATAGTGCCGCCATGTCTTCTGGGCGAAGACCACTGCTGCCAACTCCAAGTCATGGGTAGCGTAGTTCTGCTCATGCGGCCTCAACTGACGTGATCCGTAGGCAATCACGGCCCGCTCTTGCATCAGGACACACCCGAGTCCGGTCCCTGATGCATCGCAGTAGACTACGTATCCAACTCCCTCCTCAGGAAACCTCAAGATAGGTGCGCTGGTCAACCTCTGCCTCAGCTCCTGGAAGCTCTACTGACATCTGTCTGACCACACGAAGGGTTTCCCCTTCTTTGTCAACGCTGAGAGTGGGGCCGCAACTCTGGAGAAGTCCGGCACAAATCTCTGATAGTATCCGGCTAGGCCCAAGAAACTCCGCACCTCTGTCACGTTCTTGGGTGGCTCCCAAGCTATCACTGCCTCGATCTTCGCAGGATCCACTGCAACTCCCGCCTCAGAAATGACGTGCCCCAAAAAGTGGACCTCACGTAAATAGAACTGAAACTTCGAGAGCTTTCCATAAAGCTGGTGCTCTCAGAGTGTGTCTAGTACAACACGCAAGTGGTAGGTGTGCTCCTCCTCGGTGGTCGAGTACACCAAGATGTCGTCGATGAAGACTACGACAAATCGATCGAGGTATGGCTGGAAAATCCTGTTCATGAGTCTCATGAACACTGCTGGAGCGTTGGTCACGCCGAAAGGCATAACCGAGAACTCATAGTGGCCATACCGACACCTGAAGGCCGTCTTCTGCACATCCTCGTCTCGAACTCTAAGCTGATGATAGCCTGACCTGAGGTCTATCTTCGAGAACCACCGTGCTCCCTTGAGCTGATCGAAGAGGTCATCAATCCTGGGTAGCGGATACTTGTTCCTCACTATCACCTGGTTCAGGCGACGATAATCGACACAAAGTCGCAAGCTCCTGTCCGCCTTCTTGGAGAACAATGTCGGGGAAGCCCAGGGTGAAACACTAGGTCGGATGAACCCCTTGCCCTGCAAGTCCTCCAACTGTACCCGCAGCTCTCGAAACTCAGCGGGGGCCATCCGATATGCTGGAGTGAATATCGGGGCTGTCCCGCGGTACATATCAATATAAAAGTCTACCTCTCTGCGAGGAGGAAGCCCTGGAACGTCGTCGGGAAAGACGTCCGCGTACTGATCCACCACTGCAGGAAAACTAGGACTCCGCACGTCAACTGCTCCCAGGATGAGGCTAGCCAACTGATGAGTGATGGGCTGACCTCTCCTCTGTGTGAGTCCATCCTATGCTGCTAAGGCTCCCTTCTCGCCAGTGAAGGTGAACCTGCTCCCGTCGGTGCGCACACATCGCACCTTGCGCCTAATGCAGTCAATCTGAGCATGGACCGTAGATAACCAATCCATGCCCAAGATGACGTCGTAAGGCCTCGACGCCGCTACAAGAAGATCCCAGCCAAAGCTCTCGCCTCCTAGAGTAAGCTCACACTGCCGGCACCAGTGCGTAATCGTCGAGTCTGCTCCCGTAGGAGTCTCTAGCCATAAGGATCGAGCCAACGGCTCTGTCGGAATCTCCGAGCTCCGAACAAGGGCAGCGGCTATGAAAGAGTGACTCGCTCCTGTGTCTATCAGAACTGCAGCAAGGGTGGAATAGACACATATCGTGCCTCGAATCATCTCTAGCGCGCCGTGGTCGTAGGCCTCCGCTGCCTGGAGCTGAGCCTGTCTCTGTCCGCCAGCTCCCTATGGTCGGGGCGGGCCTCCTGGTGGTGGTGGTGGCAGAGCATCAAAGCGTCGCCCACCACCTGCTGCTCGGCCAGCTCCTCTGCCTCGTCCGCCTCCTCCCTGCGGACCGCTACGGTCGACCCTATGCCTCTGCCTGGGTGGCCCCTCAACCGTCTGATGCCCCTCGGTACGGCGGGTCGGGCAGTCACGAGCCATGTGGCCCTGCCCGCCGCACTCGTAGCACTGCCTGCCTCTCGGAAGACTGGCTCCGCGCTGAGTGCCCTGCACTGCTGAGCCAGTGTCCCGAGGTCATCTGCCGGAAGGTCTGGTCCGCCTGGAACCCTGAGTCATCCGTCGGCTACCTGCTTCCGAAGACTCCGCTATCTGCCGCCCAGCGGTAGGTCTCGCTGTGGACTCAGCCAGGAAGCTCTCGATCAGGAGGGCTCGCTCCAGTACTCCTGCCTAGGTCGGGATGCTGAGGGAGATTAGAGATGCCCTAATCTCGTGTCTCAATCCCTGCTCGAAGGTCCGGGCCCGGAAGAAGGGGTCCCGTACCTTGTCTGTCGAGTAGCGAGAAAGGTCGGTGAACCTCGCCGCGTACTGGACGACCGTCAAGCTGCCCTGCCGCAGCTGAAGAAGCTCCTGGATGCGCACCGCACGGAGGGTGGCCGGGACGAACTCTGAGCGGAAGAGGCTCTCGAAGTCCGTCCAGATGAGGGAGGCCTCATCGTGTACCTGGAGCATTAGGCTCCACCATCGCCCTGCTGCTGTGTGCAGTAGGCTCGCCGCGAGGATCACCATGAGGTCTGCTGGTG
Source organism: Viscum album (assembly GCA_963277665.1). Classification (NCBI taxonomy): domain Eukaryota; kingdom Viridiplantae; phylum Streptophyta; class Magnoliopsida; order Santalales; family Viscaceae; genus Viscum; species Viscum album. The sequence goes on along the minus strand of OY728143.1, from coordinate 1,700,389,238 downwards.
TCCTCACTAGCCTGAAAACTCGGACGACCTTCTCCAGCCAGTCCTCGGCTGCCTGGGGGTCCGACTCCCCACGGAACCTGGGTGGCCGCTGGCGCTGGAACTCGTGCAGAGCTCCGAGGCGTCGTGCGTCGTCAGCTGCCAGTGCTGGAAGCATCGGGGGCTCGGCGGGTAAAGGTACCGCCGGTGCCTCTGCTGTCAACGGGCCCTGTACCGAGGCCTCGTCGCTCGGCGGGCTGTCGTCACGCTCTACTCTAGGAACCCTAGCTGGCTGCTGTCGTCGTGCCATCTTGAAAAGGAAACAAGTGCGCCACGGTCAGAACAGTATACCTGGTGAGCTGACTCAAGTAATCACGAAGAAAACTTGAAACACACATGCAATCAATATTTTCGTGCATTAAGTCGGAAATCAGAAGTCAGGGTCCTGGTGTATGGATACGTCGGCTGCCCCACCAACACTGGACTCCCTGGACTGATAACCACACTCAATACGCTAAACACTATTGCTTCACATAGAAGAAAGATCAGAGTCTGCGGTAGAACCGACCACCTCTGATACCAATTTTTCACGACCCGTCCTCGGGGCCCGTGCCGTGACTACCCCAAGCCCGCCTTCCATAGGTCAGGGGCTGGCGACTAGCACCAAGGCGTAAATCCCAACAAAAAGGGAAGGCATTTCCTTAGAAAAGTAAACAAGCACCACAGAGTAAGCAAGCGGAAAAGTAAACACTAAGTAAAAACTGTACAAGCTGTGCTGAAAGTAAAAGGGGCCGGAAATACAAGCCCAACTGTAAAGTACAACTGAAAGGAAAAAAAACAGCAACTGAAAGGAAAAGCCGCAGCGTCAAGCCGTCCTCTGGAAGTCCCACCTGATGGGTGGGTACGGATAGCCTCCACTGCTCCTCGGTCCACCTGACCGCTCCGAGTACGTCCCGCCTAGGGGTCCACCTCCAGGTACCGTCCTGCTCCACACGCCTCCACCACGATCAGCGTTGTCCGTCGTCTGCAACCAATACAACGTAGTGCGGGCAAAGCCCGTGCATGAGTGAGTATAAGCTACTCAGTAGGGACCCCGAGACCCCCAAAGGTCTCCCGAAATCCACAAAGGTTATTCCACAAAGGAAAGATACAATCACGAAGTAACATCTGACACGACTTAGGTATATGCCCATACATATACCCAAGTCATCAATTCCCGTTCGGCTCCAACGTCCGAGCCCAAGCACAACCCAGTCCACACAGGAAAGCAAAACGTATACCCACACAGGATAGCTCAACACAATCCACAAAGGAGAGTAAACAGTAAATCTACACAGGATAGCTCAACACAATCCACAAAGGAGTGTAAACAGTAAATCCACACAGGATAGCTCAACACAATCCACAAAGGAGAGTAACACAAGATTCAGCTCACACAGGTATACTTCTTCGGATGACGATAAAGACGATCATTGATCCATCTAAGTCGTCGGACCCACGAAGGATCGATAGATAACTAACCCCCGCAATGACCCACACAGGATCGGGCCCACACAGGACCTGTAGGCGCTGGCTCACACAGAACCGCTGACCGCGGACCCACCCAGGATCGGACCCACACAGGATCGGGCCCACACAGGACCGGGCCCACACAGGACCTGTAGCACTGATCCATATAGGATCGCTGAGTGCAGTAGTCGTCGCAGTCCACTGAGGATCTCTGCACAGTCGTCGCCGCAGTCCACTGAGGATCTATGCACAGTCGTCGCCGCAGTCCACTGGGGATCTCTTCACGGTCGTCGCTGTCGAAAAGCAGTCGCAGCCAGCTCTAGGGTTCCCGCACACAGCAAGCTCGTTCGGGAGGGTCCGCTCCACGAGCCGAGAGGCCGATACATCAACTGACACAAAGTCCGAAGTTGATGTATCCAAAAGTTCCGTATCGTCAACAGGATCTCAACGTCGCAGATGGCGCGTCAATCGGACGCCCGGTCTGAGAGTTATTGGCTTTTTCGTCCCAGGGGCCCGGTTGGTTTTTAAGGAAAAACCAACCCGACCGTACTCCACCTGCGTCCAAACCTCGAGCGGAGTATGCCAAAAGATCCGCCTAACAAAGAGGAACTCAACAAAGCTGACAGCACGTCAATCGGACGTCCGTGGCTCAAGATATGAGCGTTTCCGCTCCGAAGGCCCGGTTGGTCTCGTGTACGAACCAACCTGGCCGAACTCAAAGTATTCCAAAACCTTGAGTGCGATATACCGAAATGCCCGTCTCGATCCAAGGATCGCGTTGCCGCTGATGGCGAGTCGTTTGGAGGCCCGTAGCTCAAGTTACGGGCGTTTGAACGAAAACGTCCGAAGACGGGGGGGTCCGGGCCTGGGCCGACCCGGCCCGACCCCCCCCCCCCCCGGGGAGTCGGCCGAACCGGGTCAACCCGAACTGGGTCGACCCGACCCCGTCCGGTCCGGCCAGGGCGCGGCCCCGCCGGTCGGACAGGCCTGGTCCGGTTCGGCCGAGCGGCCGAACGACCTGGCACCGCGGGGCGCTGCCCCCGCGGCCCCCCGCGTGGGGCCGCGCTGAGTCGAGGACGCGGCTTCAGCCGCGTCCGAGGTCACCGGACCCGCGCGGCTGCGGGTCCGCGGGTGCCGCCGACGCCGCGGCTTAAGCCGCGGCAGCCTGTCCGGCGGCGCGCCGGGGCGCCATCGCTGCCGGCGTCGCCGCGCCGGCGACCCGCGCCGCCGGCGAGTTCTGCGGGCCACCGGGATCGCTCTGGTGGTCTGATTTTGTTCCCGTCTGCCCCGCTGCTCCTCTCGGGACTCGTTCTTCACTGCGGGGTCATCAAACTTCCGTTGCGGCACGTTCCGTCGTCGCCCGTCAAATCCGCACAAAAAGAAGAACGACGGAGGGTCGTCGGGCCGTGTTCGTTTGGCCCGCACCCTCCGCGTTAGAGATAAACAACGGGAGGAATAAATTCAACATATGAATTCTACAATTTTAATGGAATAAAATTGTTTATATTTTTCCGGTTCTTTACTTTTAAAAAGAAAAAGAATGATCACGGGAAAAGGAATAAACTCACAACAACCCCTACCTCGTAGGTCGTCGGGCGCGAGCGTTCTTCGTGGAATTGCTCGTCGCGGAAGGTGGAGATCGTCGCGTCGTCGCGGAAGGGCGTCGCGTCGTCGCGGAACACGGCGTTGAGTCGGCGAACTCAACGCACCATGAAACAACAGATTTAATTTAATTAATTAAATCCGTGTTTTGGTTAAGAACCACGAAGGAGATAAAAAGGAAGGACTGAGACTCTTACCTCAAGCAGCCGATCGAAGATCTGTCGCGGAGGAAGAGACGTCGCAGAAGAACGTTGTCGGCGTTGCGGATCACGGCGTTGCGTCGTCGATTTCTGGGTTCGGCGTTCTTCGCGTTCTTCGCATTCTTCGCGAAGGAGGAAGAAGAAACAAGGATTCTGTCTCAACGAGTAATCCCTTAAAAGATTTTGGTTGGTCTTATTTTATTATTATGCCAACACACGAAAATGGGTAAGAAACGACCCATCAATTCGTTGAATTAATTCAACGAAAGAAACAACTCATTTAATTCACGGAAAAACCGCCCAATTAAATGGTCTGTTAAGATTTTAAGAAACGCGTCAGTTCACTTTCATAAAGACGGGTTTTCGCGGGTGCGTTTCTTAGCGGAAAGAAACGGCGGGGCTTGTGCGGGCTCCACCTCACAAATATCATACCAAGGGGGTAGGATATTTCTGGATAGCATCCTATCCGGTTTAACTCAGTTCAAGCTGCCTTTAAGTGGCTTCAAGTGGCTTAAGTGAAATAAAATAAAGTTGTCGCAAAATTATTTTATTTCTTAACTTTAATCCCGAAAATTAAAAACCACACCCGAGCAAACGCAACTCCGGAACAGGCGTTTCTAAGCGAATACCGGCGCTGCGATTTAATCGGAGCCCTCAGAATTCGATTCCGGGCACCGGTTCAAAAGTTAGAAAAATCCGCTCGTCCGTTCACCGAACGTACCCGAGCCAAAACTTCGGAAAATGATTCCGGGTACACCGGGTCTCGGAATCAGGTGGCATCAGAGACTGCGCTCTTGAAAAATTCCAAAGAAAATTAAGAAAAAAAATTTCCTTGAAATTTACGGGTCTTTACAGATAGAAGCTCCCTTGACCTCCTTATATAGCCATGGTGGGGGTGTCTAGTTTAACACAACTCCCCCACCAATTCTCCACCAATCCCCCCACCCACTAACTTCTCCCTTGGTTGCCACCTATCTTGGTGGGTGGAGTTGATACACCAACCACCTACCACGACAGTTGGAAAAGTACAAGATCCAACAGTGCTTTGATCCAAGTGACCTTCCAAGGTTTATGATAGGTGATTTCAATGTCATATCGGATGACACGAAGAATATGGGCATGTTTCACATTGTGGAAGGCTAACCAAGATTTCCTCTCTTTCATGGCTTTCACTAGGCTCTCGGATCTTGGGTATTCATGTGAATGTTTCACCTGGTGCAACAAATAAAGTGGAAACAACCATACTTGGTGGAATCTTGATCGCTACTTGACAAACGTGCATCCAATTTATTCCTTTCCTGATACGAAGGTCACTCATCATGCAAGAGGACTCTCAAATCACTCCCCTACCACCATGGACTTGTCAACCAATGATAGATACACTGATCAGTTTCCTTTATCAAAGAACTGGATATCCAATCCAAGGTACCAGAATTTGGTGAGCAAGTCTTGGAATAAAATGGTGGTCGGATGTAGATGGTCCCGCCTTCATAAAAATATGTAAAACCTTAAAGAAGATCTGCTGTACTAGGCCAAGAACCTTCCCTCTCGCATTCAATGCATGGACTTTATCATGACAAATATTGATCGTCTGGAGCTTATGATGGAAATGGAATGGGATGATAACATCTAAAATGAGCTAGTTCACAAGAAGAGCAACATGGCAGAGATCCTATTGGAACAGGAATTCACAGCTCATGAACAATCATGGATAAAATGGCTTTTAAAGGGAGATAAAAACTCATCCTTTTTTCATGCCTGTGTGAAAGAAAGAAAGAGGCTCCTCAGGCCCAATATTCACCTAGACAACGTCTCTTTCACCAATGATGGCGATGCGATGGGAGATAAAGCAAACCATCCCTTCCAATAGCTTCTTTCTAGTTCAAACCCTCATTTTTAAGGCAGTAATCCCAGTGGCAGCGCAAAGCTCTTCGAAAGCATTCCCATAATGGTCTCTACCAGAATGAACTCATGTTTTTTCCTTAGTGCCGGTGGAGTAAGAGATCTTCGAGGCGACGTCCATCCTTAACCCAGATAGTTCACTTGACCCCTATGACTATCGAGGATCTTACGGTGTGGGATCCTAGAACCTGGCTAAAAGAGACTTCATTGAGGTGGTGAAATATTTCTTTTGGGGTGGTTACCTTCCACGTGTAGCCAGTGCGACAACATTGGTTTTAATTCCAATGGTAAAAGATCCTTCATTTCTCAAATAATACCACCAGACAAGTATGTGTAATTTCCCCTATAAAATGTAGGCCAATGTCATAAACAGAAGAATCTCAATGCTACTTCCTTCTTTCATCTTGGACAGGCAATGTGGTTTCATCCGAGGAAGATCTATACAAGGTGCCATCAGTTTGGCGTAGGAGATGATTGGAGACAACAATGTTAAGGCAGACGGCTCAAACATCATTATCAAATTGAACATGGATAAAGAGTATGAAAGAATTTAACGGGGTTCTATTTTTAAGGTCCTATCTAGTATGGGCTTCTCCAATTTGTCTTGCGATCTATTATTTAGATGCATGCTTTAACTCTTCTTCACTGTCTCTCTCTTTCATGGGGAAATACTTTGGATTCCTAAAATCTATGCAGGGGCTCAAAAAAGGTAACCTTCTCTCTCTAGCCTTTTTATTCTCATGAAAGATTCCCTATGATTATCCATCAACAAGCACATTCAAGTGGGCTCCATTCTCCCTTTTCAGTGCAGAAAAAAATATAGCGGAGTCTCTCATATCATGTATGCAGATGATACAGATTTATTCCTCAATGGTAGAAAAAGATCTTTTGCTGGCCCTAAATCTGCTCTTGAAAAATATTGTCATTGTACTGGGCATTGGTTTAACCATGAAAAAATTAGTATTTATCTCCCATTGCTTTGTGTTGATAGGAGGGCTCACTCCATGGAAAATCAGTGGGGAATTGGCAGGTGCACTTTCCCCATGCATTATTTAGGTTATACTTTTTCCCCAAGAAGAATAAAAATTTAGCATTTTAATAAAATAGTGGACAAGCTAACAGGACGCACTACCAACTGGAAAAACTGGTTTTTATCCTTTGGAGTCTGTATCACCTTGGTTAGTAGTGTTCTTACTGTTATCTCCATGCACATAATATCGGTTCTCAAAGTACCTTTAAGCTTTCATTATCAACATTGACTCCATCCTATCAAATTGACTCCATCCTTGGGAGTCTGTATCACCTTGGTTAGGATGCTAACGTGAAAGGAAAGTATCAATGGGATTCCTGGTCTAGGATGGCAAGACCGGTTCAGGAGGGAGTCATCAACCTTGTGTCTCGGGCGAAAGGCATGCATCCCATGAACGATTGGTATGGGATGTGCCTGAAAAACGCACTCTATGGGGTAGTCACGTGACTCAAAAATATGGCCTGGTCTCGGAGCCCCCTCAAACAAATTTGTCCCCCTCTGACTTGCCATCCACTCCCACTTTTAGGATCATCAGCTTCATTCCAGGTGGATCATTAGCAATGGTAACATTAATTTTGGGTATCACAACTGGTCAGGCTCCCTGTTGGATTTTCCAGGATGTCCTCTTCCGGACCTGTTCTTTAATGAGGCGAAGAAATTTCCTAGTTTCTCCTAGGCAGTGTTAAATGATGAGAAGCGTATTCTTTTTGACACCATTCAGATAGCTTCTGTCCTAGATCAATGTGTTTTCATAGGCTCCCCCATCAGACATCTTTTCTGGGAACCATTACCGCCACATGATGACGCCTCCACAGGACCCGGAAAAATGGGGCATTGTCCTATGGAACAAGGAGACCCCAGAAAATCATAACATTCTAGTTGGCACATCCAAAAAAAATCCATATCCACTGAAGTTCATATAATGTTTTTTGGCATTAGCCTTGTGTTCTTTAAAACAAACTATAAATCATTACAAAATCAATTCTCCTGGTGTTCTTTTATCAAGATTCATACACCTTTTTCATGAAGGTGAACATCATATCCAACTTCCCTTCTTCATACGTAAACATATATGTACATCAAATCATTCTCCCTGAACAATTACTTGAGGGAACCAAATTAGTTTCACTGGATCCTTTTGCTAGAATCAAGATACTATATATCATGATATTTAATCATTATTTTATTAGTTTACTTTACATCATCAAATTTAAATTCATCGAAGCCAAAAATACCATTTGACTCATGATTTCTTTTTTTTTTTCATCAGTCATCGATGTTAAAACCAAAAAATGCCATAGCCATGCTAGTACCTAGCAATAGCACCCATAGATATCATCACCACAATGGTAGTACATGACGGTAGTAGGCCTACGATATCCCCTAGTCATCTCACTCCAATGGTATAACATTGGAGGTAGCACCGGGCAGTATCACCCCAATGGTATCACCCTAGAGGTAGCACCTCAATGGTAGCACAGTAGAGGTATCACCTAGCGGTATCACACCCAACAGTAGACCACACTACTATGATAATCTCATGGATGTTGTGACACCATGAGATTTTGTAATGTTTTTTCAAATTAATTTATTCTTTTCAATATTTTTTCTTGAATGTAACACTTGTTTTAACTTTTGTTACACGCAACACTGAGTTTGGCTTTCATTACATGCATCACCAAGCATATCTTTCATTACTTGTAACACTAAGTTTAAATGAAACATGACATGTTATTAAAATATTGTTATTTAATATGAATGTTATCACCTGTCCATTGAAATGGCAGATATGAATAGAAAAAAATTAAATTATGAAAATATATGGTCTACATATGTATATTAAATTAATTTTTTTGTGGCCAATTAATTAAAAATAAAAATAAAAACTATTTTGAAAATAAATGAAATCTTTTTCTAAAAAAATATTTTTATGCACACAAATATCTTCTACATCAAAAAATTAAACATGTAACTTTTGGTGAATGATTTTAATAAAATTTATATATTATACATTAAAACAAATTCTTAACAATCGTCATATATGTTTTCTAGTAAAGTTATACGAATAAATCAAATTATAGGCTTGAGAATGTATTTTTCTAAAAAAACTGTTTGCTCACATTTGGAACACTTATATTAAAATTACTTTTTACCAAATTTATCTAAGTTCCGGACGCAGCAGAAGCCCGTTGGTGGGTTTGCCCAACTTTAATTTTAACGTTAAGCAACGTTCAATCCGAGATCCGTCACAATTTAAAATGCCGAATCTTCAGAATAGAACGAAGAATGAAAAAAACATAAGAGGGAATCCTGGAACAATAGAGATATGATCATCATATGTTTGTTATAATTAATTTAATTAATTCACAAGAATTACCTTGCTGGAATTCTTTCTTCGTTGATGTCTCTGGTCACGATCCTGTGATCCGTTGTTGCGTCGTAGAATCCAAGTGTAGGATTCCTCTAGCGGTGATCCACACGTGTGCCACGTATCTCCAGACATCACCGAAGGGATCTCTGGGTGCTAGCGTAGAGGAACCTTCGCTTTCGATGTCCACCTTCGATCGCCTTGGTCTCTCGGTCTTGAGAGCGTTCTTGGAGGAAGGAGTTCTTTCGGTCTTGAAAGAATTCTCCAGAATTGTTGTGCACAACGATTGGTTGGAAATATGTTGGAGTTGTAAGGATATTTATAATTGGGTTTAAGGTTATAGAGTTATGACAATAAATAAACGCGTTACATGTTTTATTTATTTCATTAACTCTTATTGAAAACCCCATGTTGAATTATTAATTCCTTAACATGCGCCCACGCTGATTATAATTAATATCATTTAATAAAACAATATTATATCTTCAAAATCCCGCCTGAAAAAACTGCACGCCGTGTAATCATTAATACACGGCATGTACTTGTTTTCTATAAAACTACACGGCATGTATATTAAATATACACGGCGTGTACTTTTATTATTTACTTATCTTTATCTCCTCCACATTTATTAGACCTTGAGTAATGGATATTTATTTCTTAAATAAATGTAACTGCATTACTCGCTAATAAATATATTATTTCACCCACAATATATTCTCTCGAATAACTAGTGTCAAAATAAATGCGATCAGGCATCCTTAAATAATTATTAAACCACAGTCTGGAATAATCTTTATTTAACTTGTTAAATTAATATTTAACTGAGATACATAGACACACTTAGTGTGTGACCCTCTAGGCCTCTTTCTCAGTGGCATTAGGCAGAGTTTGCCTAAAGTCCAAGCTTAGCGTGCAACAACACGCCAAAGCACCCATAGAGAAAGAAGTTAACCCCGCAATGACGTGTCACCTCAAACGAATGCTTACCGTGTAGTATAATCCCTTTGTCACGATATCTTGAATCAAGAGGGTTGCATGCTAGTGGCATCAACCCATGTGCTCGATTATTCTTTCTTTGACTTCCCGGAATTGAACTCGCTCATACCTTACCATGACCATGGATTTATTTAGGCTATATCAATTCCATCAAAGGGCCTGAGATATCTACTTCTATTTTGGAACAAAAGGGAAAAATCCTTTCTCGCATTATCTATTAATGCAGTATTACTCGTGACGCACCCAACGTATCCTACCTCGCAGCGAACAGTGTGTCGTCACAGTTTTCGTCAATACATCTAAGTGTGCGAGTTGTAATACCCATTAATAATAATCTTAATGTCTAAGGACCAATACACACGTTCGCAGATAGGAACATCCAATGACACTATGAAATGTGTATTTCCTACTAGCGGGTCTCATTCTCATAATATCCTCATGGATATTACCAAGGGCGCACACCATGAGAAGGTGCCTCAATGTTTTATGAGTCCTCACCCCTAATAACCTATATTATTTGTGTCCCTTAAATAATATCATCCGGCCATAGAACATATATTCAAGAACAGTTTTATGGCACCTCTGTGTTCTCATTATAGTAGGGATCTGTTATGACCTTTTAATGCAACATCTATCTTTAGGACATTATCACATGTATTATCACGTAGAAGAACAATCAAGATGTGATAAGGCTTTTATTAATGAATAATGTAAAAAGTAGTTGGTTCTAGACCACCAACTCCAACAATTTAGACAATATATTTGATTAAATGAAAATAATTTTTGTAAATAATAATTTAAAAAAAAATTAAATTTTATATTTGATATTTTTCTGAAATGTTTCATGTTTTGAAGAATAATAAAAAATACAGAGTTTTAATTAAAAAACGTCTTTTTGTTAAAATAATTTAAAATGTTAAATTAAATTTTGAATTGTTTTCAAAGTAAAATTAATTCAATTTTATATCAATTAATCCAATTTATATCATAAGAATAAATTTTATATCAAATTTTGATAAAAAAACATTTTAAACTTTCGATCAGTTTCTCTTTAAAAACCCTATTTATCGTCGTGCCTGTGAGATTGATTTTTAATTTACTTTTTTTCAATTATTAGAAATGAAAATATAAAAATTTATTACACATTTTTAATCATCATAATTTATAATTTTTAATGATTTCAAATTATTTTTTGACAAAAATGAATAGTGAAAATATTAAACATTAATTACATGGTTTAGGAAAATTGGTTTCACCAGTGGTTAATCTAAAAAGATAAGGGTAAACAATGACCCAAAATGTGTTCAAAACCCAATGTATGTCCATAGTTAAACCCGATCCATTCTATGATATATAATGGTCTATTATTGGATCCTTACGACATGAAAAAAACATGGGTAAAATTCTCTCTTTCAAAAGAAGTACAAGTGTGCTAGTCACCTCACTTATAAATGGTCACCCCTTCTCTTTTCTTCTTCACACCATCAAACCATTTATCTTATGGAAATACATGACATAATAACTTCCCAACTTCATTAATCTCATCCTAAAATCCTTATTCTGTATATAAATCCAACCAAATAAGGATTTTAGTGCAACCCGAAGGATTATACCTGAAGAAGAGGTAACATTCATAAACGAACATTTTTTGTATTTCTTCCTCACCATAAGTTCTTATTATGACATGATGACATAACAAACTCCGTATCATAAATTTACATAAATGTTTTTATGTTATGTTAATGACCTATAACCATCTCCAATTCCATCAAATGGTTTATTAAATCATTTTTCATGAATATGGCGAACTACCGCCTCACAAAACGATGTTGTTCGTTTTTCTATTACCACCTCTAACAGCTTGACATAATGATGGATTTTTTATTTATATTTAATATTTATTGTATTATTATGATATTTTATTTATTATTTCACATATACTTTTATGATTTCTATTTTTTTTGGAATACTATAACATCGCTCGTGTGTATAGTGGACAACTGTCTCACGAAGCGATATGAGTTTTCACACTTTACATGGAAGGTATTAAGGATAGTATTAATGTACATATGTGATATATATGAAATAAATATTTTAGAATGATAATATATCATTTAAATTTCTTTCTTTCAATCTAATAAGAAAATGGAAACAACATTCATGTGTATGTACGACTTACCATCTCAATGAATGATGCATTTCAATTTCTACCAGTAAAATTTCTAGATTACTATAAATGAATTAATACTAAATATATTTGATATTTATATCATTTTTATCATTTATATGATGATGGGACCATGATTAATGTAATAGGAAAAAAATATAACAAATCAAAAAATATACAAAAAACGAAACGATTATTACCCAAAATGTAACCTTAACATGAAATTGTTAATAAATTGGTAATAAAAGGGCTTAAGAAAATAAATTATGTTATAATATATATAAATATTGTTTTTTTTATATATTTATAATGAACATAAATTTTTCATATAATAGGTTTGAATGTGTGCAAAGTAAGTCATAACTTAAGGTATGGGATTTCTGTCTAACTTCGATTTTCTATGAGACAAATGTTAGATTCAACCCATGTTTATATTATGTGGTGTATATAATGCCCATGAATTTATTTTATAATTCTTATAATTAACATTATTTTTATTTAAATAACCATTTTAAGATCTCTTTCTTTTATTTTACAGTTCAAAAGTTAGCTAATCGTAAAGGGATTTTTGTCTCATTTTCATTCTTTGAGACATATGATTAGGTAGTAAACCTATATTCTTGTATGAGGTGTATATACACACCCTTTTAAAAATATAATATCATGAATATATTTATCCTCATTATATTTTATATTTCATTAAATGATATTATTTCATGGGTGTTATGTTTCAATGTTACCAATGTTGTAATGATTGTATGTTACAATCTCATCATTTATCGGGATTATTTATGATTATGTTTCTGATAATAAAACATTATAGACCATACCCCATAAAATAAATAAATTTATTCTCCTCTAGTTATTCATGATATTTTCATGTAATAGTACCATTTATTACACTCTTTGATAATTAATATTATTGATATTTTTTAAGAAAACCCGACTTAATTTCTCTATTCAGTTTGAAATCCATTTTCTTCGAAGATCATTTTTTTCTATAGATGTTTCTTTTTAAATATTTTATTATTCAACTATGATTTTTAAAATACATTTTTACCCATTTTTACTTTATTACAAAAATGACTTTAAAGGAGTCTTCATGTCATTTTCTAAATAATGCTCGTTTTTATTTTACCGAAAACATGAAAAGAATATTTGTGTTAACATGTGTGGAATGAATGAAAATTCCCATCATCATGAACATTATTTGATTTGAAGATTAATTTGTAATTTTCAATGTTATTTTCAAAGAAAAATATTCTCCAAAAGTTACATGTTTAAAAAAAATCTAAAAAGGATATGGTATTTTCCTCAAGAAGTATTTTAAATGATAAATCAAAATCATTTTTCATCTGTGATGAAATTTGTTGATGTTACCTATGCCTTACTAGGGTTATGGTCTAATAATACCATTCTTATTCTTTATGTGAATGGATTATTTTTATGATGGTATTTTTTTATGAAACCCCTTTATCTTCCACAAGATATACCGTGATAAAAGTCTTATGAAACCCACTCCTTTTTACATGGGCTATGTTATGATGAAATGTTAAAATGATTATGAAACCTATCAGTATTACAAAGGTTATAATATGATTAAATGATTATGAAGCCAATTTTATTTCATGGGTTATGAAATGATGAATATTTTATGATATTGATGAACATATATTTATGATTTTCATTATGTAATGTATGGGGTATATATCTCCCACTAATGAATTGGGTAATGATATATATATATCATGAGATAAACAGGATATGAATGTAGAGAAAACCTGTTTTAGCAGGTGACTTTGTCTACTGTGATGGTCTGGGTAGTGAACCATGACAACTATGATGTTCTGCCTGAACCTGTCTTTCATTTCCATAATGTTATGTGTGAACATGATTACATGTTCACAATCTTATGCATGAACCTGATTACATTTTCACAGTTTCTTGTATGGACCACTCATTCATTTCCATAATTTTATGCATAGAAATTGCTACATGTCCATAAGTTTATATGAGGGCCTAATTTCATATCATTAACCTAATGAGAAAACATATTTCTATTTATATATGTTCACAATGTTATAAGCTGATTTGTATACCACACTCTATAGATTATTCCAATTTTATACTCTAATGGACCTCATTCTTTAATTTATTTATGATTCATGTCTTATAAACATCCATGTTTTATGTCATTCCTCTAGTTTTAATCTTTTTTTTGCAGGTTATGGTTTTCAAATATTAATCTCAAGTTCTCATACCCTTATTCTCATGTCATACATATGTGATCTTCTATATCTCACTTTCTTACCCTTACAATCATATGATCTCACCCATTATTATGTTTCATTTATCCATGTTACAAAGAAATGTTTTTAGTGGGGTATGTTTATGAAGAGTATTAAAGGGGAAGATCATTATGGTATATGTTTAAGATATTTCACCTAGTTATAAAATTGTGTTCCTTGTCTCCAAATACACTAAACTATTATGTTGTTTAGGTGTGTGTTCGTATAATTTATTAAATAATCATTAAAAAATATAGAATATCCCTGTATGGGAATCCCAGGTTTCAATAATTGGTATCAGAGTAAGGGTTTAGTTAACATTTGGAAACTAGGATTAAAAAACATTAGTGAGATCCTTAGGGATATTTCTAAAAACATTTCTAGTGATTTCACTTTTGAAAAGCCTAACGATGAGTCATTTTATAGGAAAATGTCCTGAAATTTTGGTACAGGATAATTGTAAAAAATGCAATAAACATGAATCCATTCCCAAAAACCATTGAAAGAAAACCTCTCCCCCACACTTAAATGGATTCTTGCCCTCAAGAATATGATGAAACATTGAAAAACAAGGAAATAGTAAGAAAATAAATCATATCACATTTTAAGTGCCGAATATTGTCTCCAATAGACTGTTCAATGGTACATTAATCTTCTATAATGATTATAGTGGAACTCAGGTTGAATCCACAGTGATGGTATGATTTTTGTAATACATTTTGTATGATTTTTTTAATGGCGGGGGGTTGCTTTCAGATCTTAGGTGAAACAATTGATTGAAAAAATTTGATTTATAAATTTAATAATCATTTGGGTGAGTTCATTATTGGCGATGTAAGAATATAATATCCATGAGCTTTTCAAAAAATTTCATTTAATTAACATCAACTTCACAAGATGATTTTGATCAGAATTCCATGTTTTAACATTAATCCAATACATAATGAGTGTTATAATCATCATCAATTCTTATTGATGTAATTTTAAATATTTTATGAATCCATTTGTATTTTTTTCTAATAGTCCATGGAATCTACATGTCAATAAAAACTTGTTAAAAATCTATAACAATTATTATTTGTCACAAACAATATTTATTGAAAGAATGTTAAATGAGAAAAATCTCTTAGTCACTTAGCAACCCAAAATTATGAATCATCCCATTAGACATTTACTCATCCATTGATATGGTTAGTAATTTTGTTGATGATACTTATTGTGATGAGTTATAAATAGAAGAAAATTATTTGGACAAGAAAAGAGTGGTGATTCGAACGTACACATGAAAGGTGATGATAGGTAAATACACACTTTTTATTGATTAAGAATGTGGGAAAAGGGAATGGTTTTCAACTTTATTTAAAATATTTTAAGACCATTAATATTAAAAAATTTAACATTAATGATTCATGGGTTTCAGGTTTTAGGGAGATACGATCCAAGGGGAAGTGACATATGAAGATGCAAAGTGGAGAAGTGATGTGCCCAAGATTTTTAATCGGCTCAAATTAGGTACAAAAGTTGAAGATAAAAGAGAGAAACATAGCACAATAGGAAGTGATTGTGTTATTAACTTTATCTCTTGTTTCCTACACTAAGTTTCAACTCAGTAGGCTTAGATATTTTGTTAATGGATCAACTCTCAATGGAAGATGAGAAACAATGATGCCGGAGGAAAAGAATAGTTATGGGTCTAAACTATTGGGCCAAACAACTGGAAGAGTTGCACAACACAGCAGGAGCATTCTATATCCTAATCAGATGCATGATCTCAATATGATATGAAGGATGCATGTTTATGCCCATGAAGAATGATTGGTGGAAATGCAGCAACACACAGGTTTTCATGATTATCTATTTTGTTCTAACAATGTGGTATCAGCTAACTGCTTTCAGGATACCAAGAAGCTGCAAGGGAAAATAAAAGGTGTGTCAACAAAAATTTGAGAGAAGATGTTCAATGAAATGACATCAATGGACAATGACACAGAGAAAAGTAGCTGGAAAAAAATGAAGCCACTGAAAAATGAGTCAGTGAACAATTTCTTGATGAAAGTGTTGAGGAAGAAAGCAACACAGGGGGAGAAGAAGTGGTTGATGCTGATTCAGAAGAAGACACTGATGATGAACAAGAAAGTGTCAAGTATGTTTCTACAAGGAATCCAAAGAGTTGAGATGAAACTGATAGACATAATATCATTGTTGATCAGGAAGATCCAGTTCAGACTAGAATAAAGAAGTCACTACAGCAGACATCATTCCTCTCTCAGGTAGAGTCGAAATACTTTTCTGATGCAGCTGAAGATAAAAACTGGGTTCAGGCTTTGAATGAAGAGCTTGACTAGATTGACAAGAACCAGACATGGGAGATTGTTTCGAGGCCAATAGGTAAGAATTTCATCAGAACTAAATGGTTCTATCGCAACAAGATGAATGAATATGGAATAGTGATTCGGAAAAAATAATGACTGGTGTGAAAAAGATACTCCCAAATAGAGGGTATTGATGTTGATGAGACATTAGCAACAGTAGCAAGGCTGGAGAAAATCAGATTATTCATAGCCATCGCAGTGAAAAAGAAGTTCAAAGTGCTCCAGATGGATGTCAAATCAGCATTCTTGAATGGAATTCTAGAGGAAGAATTGTATGTCGAGCAGCCAAATGGTTTTCTCATTTATGATGATGATAACAAGGTTTGTCGGCTGAAGAAGGCATTATATGGGCTAAAATAAGAACCAAAAGCATGTTACTCAAGGCTATATCAGTATTTTAAGAAGTTTGGTTTTTAACATGATGGATTTGATTACAATCTATATTTCAACAACAACAGTAATCAAAGGATGATGAGGTTGGGCTATGAAGAAGACATAATATTTGGCGGATCAGATGAAGCACAGTGCAAACATTTTTATGAATCCATGAAACATGAGTTCGAAATGTCTATGATTGGTGAGATGAATATGTCAAGGGGGTTTTGGAATGATTTGGAATGGATAATTCCAAATAGTTGAAGACTTCGATTGCTACCTAGATAAAATTATCAAAAGATGAGGATGGAAAGACAGTGAATATTACAGAATACAGGCATATTATTGGAAGCTTTCTATACTTGACTGCAATACGGCCTGACATTGTATTTACCACATGACAAGTAGCGAAATATCCGAGTAATCCCAAGGAAATCCACATGCTTGCAGTGAAAAGAATACTTCAGTATATCCAGGGTACATTGGATTTCAGTTTTACATACACTGATAAATCTTAGACAGAGTTATTGGAATATACTAATGTAGACTGGGCTAGATCAGTTGATGACAGAAAATCAACGTCAGGAGGTGCATTCTATCTTGGTGGATTCTGTATTTCTTGGCTAAGAAAGAAACAAGATTGCATTTCATTGAGCACCGTAGAGGTTGAGTATATTGCGACCACTCAAGCATGCACACAATTATTGTGGATGAAGCAGCAGATTGAAGATATGGGAGTTGAAGTGAAGTCTCTGATCGAAATCTAGTGCGATAACTCAAGTGCTATAAATCTTAGCAAAAATCCCATCCATCATTCAAGGAAAAATAACATTGAGATTAAGTATCATTTCATCAAGGAGAAGGTGGAACAAGGGCTTGTGAAGTTGGAGTATGTGCCTACATAGCTACAGGTTGCAAATATTCTGACAAAGACCATACCCATGGAAGCTTTTGAGAGGCATCGACCGGCTCTGGGAGTTCAGTCAATTCCACAAACTTGAAATAGTGTGTATGTGGAACCCCTCCCCCTCTCCCCGAGGTATGATGTGTTTTCCCTAATGTGATGATATGTGTTCTCTACTCTGTTACAGACTGCAAAGGAGTGTCCTTTGGGTTTGTTGATAGAGGGGGAGAAAATAGTGATTGTTCAAGGGGGAGACAGTGTGGAGATTTAAGATATGGGGAGAAGCTGACAGGTGGAGTAGATAGATAGGGGGAGTTGAAGCTAGTTGAATGTGCTTAGACAGAGCTTAGCTTGTAAAACACAGGAAATAGGGCTAAAGAGGTGTTGAAGCTATGAGCAGAAAAGGGGAGCGTATAAAATCTGACGATGCTAGAAGTGATCAGTCAAAGAATATATATCACGACAACTGCGGATCGTGATAAAAGCAGAAGAGTAGTGTTGGAATGTGGTAAAAATATTTCCAAACAAAAATTGTTCTTCCAACAGGTCCTTCAACAATTGGTATCAGTTTAGTAAAAATTGGTATCAATTTGGTGTCAACAGTGGATGTCAGAGATGAAGTGATTCATTGATGAACTTTTTATTTACTCTTGTTTCTCACGCCAAGAATTCCTCATGTGGGCTTAGAGTATGTGTTGAGTAAATCCATGATTGCTATCAAAATCGCAAAAGGAGAATGGTGGCTGAAGAATCAATGATGTATCTTTTTATGGAAGAGTTGTCAACAAACCCAAAGGGGGGTATTGTTGTGCAAAAAAGCGTCAATGCATCATTGAAGCATTTTTGAGGTGATTGTGTTTGTTGACAAAGTGGACATATGAGTGGTGATTGTTGACAAAGCAAAACAATGACATACAAATTTGTTGACAAAGAGGATTTCATGATAGAATGTTGAGTTCAAGAGATACGGTCAACGATCCATGTTTGATTCTAGAACTTTGACAAAAGGAATGGATGATTTGGAGGCGGTACAAAAGAATAGATACAAGGTGGCGCCGTTTTCCAGTGTTTGCCAAATTTTTGGGCATGAAAATCGATAAATGAAGAAAAGTGGTTTTTGGAAAAGGGACTTGCGCGCCGTGTACATGAAGGCTTGGAAACTTGCACGCCTTATGTTTTTCAAGATCAGATCATCAAAATATGGCTAAGGGATAACGTTTGCGCATGTTTTGGTGAGGTCGCACAGGTGACTTGCACGCCGTGAAAGATACTTGTGCGCCGATGCCTTGGAAGTTTGAGAACTTGCACGCCTCTTGTTTTCCAAGATCTGAATATCAAAATATGGCAAAGGAAATAGGTTCTCACAAGTTTGAAATTGGATCGCGCAAGTGACTTGCAGGGGAAGAGACCTGCGCGTCGAGACTTGCGCGCCGAGGGTTGACTTGTGCGCCGTCATGAAGGGTGGTTAGATTGCCTATAAATACTGGACCACCCCTCTTCATTCTTCATCGGAGTTCAACAATTTGAGAAATCAGAGCTCCCGTCGCGCAGGTGTGGTGGTCGCGCAAGTGGTGTGTGGTCGCGCTAGTGAAGTTGTGCGCCAGTGTGTGAAGTTGCGCGTCAGTTGGCAGTTGAGCGCCAATATTGGTTTAGGCGTAAAAGGGAGAGAGTCGCGCAAGTTTGGAGTTGGGGAAGATTGTGTTGCGCAAGTGTCTGAGGTGGACTTGCGTGCCCGTTGTGACTTGCGTTCCAATACTTTCACGCCGAGTTAGACTTGAACGCCAATTAAGGTTTAGTTCCGGTAGTGATTTTCGGGCTGCATGGAAGCTGGAAGTTTGCCTGATACCTTCGGTGCAAAGAGATATTCATCTACGGGTGAAAGATGGACTTCAAAAGAGCATATATATAAAAAGGAATATGCATTCCTTATTAAAAATTAAGAGACCTATAGGTCTATAAACTGTGAGTGGATCCTTTCCAGAGCAGTGAGCGAAGGAAGAGGAAGAAGGTGATCCTCTCCACCGGCAGTGAGCCAGAGAGAGAAAAACAGGGAGTGACCCTTGAGAAAGCAGTGAGCTGACCCTAAACTTTGTAAAGACAGTGAGCCTGGGCATAGAAGTGATCTAACCCGAACATTGTATCCACATCGAATGAAGAATAGTGGAATTTGGTACGATCGACAACTTGTCGGTGTATGCTCCTTGTACGTAGCCCAGTGAGGGTGAACCAAGTAAAAATCTCTGTGTCTGCATTTTTGCTTCCCTGCATTACATTCAAAGCATCATAATTAGATAAATAATTAAAGAAGTTATCATAGTTTACACACAAGAGTAAACAAAGTGACCCTTGTTATAAAGAGGTCAAGATCTAGTGGGGTAGTAAGAACTTTGAAAAATAATATCCATACCCTGATTCACCCCCCCTCTCAGGTTATATAGGCCCCTATTGGTCCTAATAGAAACATATGTTTAACATGTAATTTCTAATTAACAGGTAATAAAATTTCATAAGAAAATAATAAATGGAATGATATATATAAATACTTTTCTATGATATATCTATAATAAAATTATAATTATAATCAGGATTTTGGAATGTTCATGATGGAATTCAAGGCTTAAGGTAAGGGATTTCTATCTCACTTTTATTTAATGCGAGACAAATTTCATATTCACCACTGGTTTATTTTATGTAGTGTATATACATCTATTAAATTTATTTTAGGATTATAATACTTAAAATTATATGAATTTACATATCAATTTTAGGATCTATTTTCATGGGTTTTATGGTTAAAATGTTACCAAACCGGTAAGAGATTTTTGTCTTAATTTTCTTTCTTTGAGACATATGATTATGTTATGCACCTGTCATATTATACGAGGTTTATATAAATCCACATTGACAATGTAATATCATGTATTTATTTATCCTTATTATATTATTAGTATCATTTAATGATCTTCTTTCACTGGTTTCACATATCAATTATACCAAAGTGGTAGTGATTTTATTTTATAATCTCATTGTTGATCAAAATTATTTATAATTTTGTTTCTGATGATAAAATATCAGGTTCCATATCTCAATAAACTCATGAATTTTCTTATCCAATGGCAATTCATGATATTGTCAAGTAATTTTAAAATTTATTCTACTCTTTAGTACTCAAGATATTTTAGAAAATTCTTTTAAGAAAATCAATATTTATTTCTCTTTTCAGTAAAAAAATTATTTTCTTCAAGAATCATGTTTTCTAGGAATATTATTTTAATTTTTTCTTGTTTTCCTATGATTATAAAAATAAAATTTTACAAAAGTTTTAATTTTTTATTAAAATTATCTGAAGAGAGTATTTAACTGATTTCCCAAACAATTCCTGTTTGGATTTTACTAAAAATGTTAAAGGAATTATTGTTTAATGTGTACGTGATGAACAGAACATCCTGTCATCATGAACAATATTTTCATTTAAGATTACTTTGTTTGTTCTAGAGGACATTTCCAAATAATAATATTTTCAAAATGTTTTATGTTTAAAAAAAATTAATATCCAAAAGTGTATTTCATAAATAAATGTTTTAAATGATCAATAAAAATCATTTTCCTTTCATGATTAAATATGGTGATGTTACCTATGCCTTACTAAAGATATGATACAAGTATATTATTCTTATTCTTTCTTTGAATGGTTTAATTTTTTATACCATGATGTTTATGAAACATGTTTCTCTTCTATGGGTTATACCATTTTAAAATTCTTATGAAACCTAATTCTTATTCCATAGGTTATTCAATGATGACATGATGAAATGATTATGAAAAATGCCTTTTTTCCAAGAGTTATAAAATATTGAATTGGTTATGAATTCCATTTCATTTCATGGGTTATGATATGATGATTGTTTTATAATCTGGTGTCATAAATATATATGATTATCATTATGTGATGGGTGAGACCTATATCTTCATCCAATGCATTAGAAAAAATATTTATATCTCAAGAGATATATTTGACTGGAATGGAGAGTGAACCTGATTCAGTAATGTACTTTATCTATTTTGATTGTCTTTGGAGTGAACCTTGTATATAATGATGTTATGTGTGCACCTATTTTTCATGTCCATGATGTTTTTCAGGAACTTAATTACATGTTCATAATGTTATATGTGAACCTTATTACATATTCACAATTTTATACATGGAACTTTATTTCATTTCCATAATTTTATGCATAGACCATATTTCATGACAATAAGTTCATGTGAGGTCCTGATATCATGTCCTTAACATAATGAGTAAACTAATTTCTATTTATACATGTTCAAAATTCTAGAGTCTTATGTGCATGACATGACTCTAGGTATTATTCCAATTTTATACTCACATCACTATTGTTCTTTGATTTCTTAATTAATAATGTCTTATGCACTTCAATGATTTATGTCATTACTCAGGATTATGAAATTTGTTTTCTAGGATATTGTTTTCAAATGTTAAGATCATGTTATCATACCCTTATGTTCATTTCATAATTATGTGATCATTGATATCTCACTATCTTACCCTTATTGAGAATTTCACCTCACTCATTGTTATGTTTCCATTCCCCAAGTTATGAAGAAAAGTTTTAAATAGGGTATGTTTGTGAAGAGTAATAAAGGGGATGATCCTTAAGGGATTTGTTGAAGATATTTCACCAAGTTAGAATATTTTGTACCTATTATCCAAATAATATAATCTATTGTGATCCTTAGGTGTCTGTTTTTGTAATGTATTGAACATTCTTATAACATTATGAAAAATACAATTATGAGAAGCCTAGGTTTCTATAGTAGGTATTGGAGGAATGGTTTAGTTAACCATTGAAAACTAGGATTATAAAAGGTTAGTGACATCCCTAGGGTTATTTATAAGGATATGTCTAGGGATGTAGCTAAGGATAAGTATATGGATGAGTCAGTGTATATGAAAATGTCCTGTAATTTTGGTAAATGATATAACAAGTGGTTTCTATAAAATTACATCCATTTATGGATACTATAAGTGTTGAAAGTGGGTGACCTAGACCCAACTTGTTTTTTAATTTTATTACCACTACATGTATTCAGTTTTTTATAATACATGTGTTTATCTTGCCATAATAGTGTAGATACTTCTGCATCCACTTTGTTTATGGAAATGTACTTAGATTACCTATCGCATCAAAGGGTTATAGTAGATCCCAGGCTATAATGAGAACCCTGAGATGCCATGACAGTAATATTAAATTAATGTCCTATGGTCTATTTACATCATTATGAAAGGACACAGATGATGTGTGACCATCAGGTGTTGGGGGCTCATAATCATTGAGACTTCTTCTCACGAAGTTCGAACTTGATGATCTCTAGTAGTTGAAATCATGAGGACAAACCCACATAATAGGAACACCACATGTTTTAGGTGTCATTGGTCATTCTTATCTACAGACATGTTTAAGGGTATTTAGGCTTGAGATCATTATCAATGGATGTCATTTAATTACGTACATTTGATGCAAGGTGAAAACCATGGCGACAAAGTCGTCGCGAGGTAGTTTATATCAGGTACGTCATTAATGACATGGCATTGATTGAATGATCAAGAAAGGATTTGTCGGTTTCGAGTTTAGGAAGATATATCTCGGGCCTGGTTGATTAGGATGGTTGCACCTTTATTAAATCCATGGCCATGGTAGTGGAAGGTAATACCGTTCGGAAAAATAAACAAACAAATTAAAACAAAATAAAGAATGATGACACTAGTATGCATTCCACTTTATTGAGAAATCAACGATGAAGAGATTATATTACAAAAACCATGTTCATAGAAAGGTAGTCATTTCTTTGACTTTGACTTATCTTTATAGGGGCCTCAATGGGTTTCTAGACTGTGGTCTAGGTCGGTGGATATTATTCACTACTATTGAGGTAAGGGCCTAGAGGGTCACACACAATAGTGCCTTGAGAATCTTCCCTATTCTGGGAATAGGAATATTGAACTTGGTGAGCCCCACTAAAGGGTCCGAGCACTATCCAAGTGTAGGATCGAAATATAATATGAGATGCTCAATATACAAGAGGGGGGGTGAATTGTATACTTTAAAAATTCCTTTGGAACCTTTAAAGTTAGTTATGAATAACTAGAGTTTCCTTAAGAAAAGGAAAGAACTAAGTTTAACAAAGTTAAACTAAGTTGATTCACAACACCTCTAACACCGAACTAAACTTGGAAAGAGATTCCAAAAGAAGGTTCCGGAAATATGGTTCCGGAATTTGAAACTTAACAAAAGTTACAATATGAGATTCTACCTTAAAGCGTATAGAATCTAAACTAATCAAAGTAAGTAAGGAAGTATAAGAAAATTATACTTTCCTTAAGATACAAAATGCAGCGGAATAAAACAAGTACAAGTAGAAGAACTACTAGTAACAAGATGATAGTCTTTTAACCCAAAGAGAAGGGTATCCAACAACCTTGGATAAAGGTCCCTTGATTTATACTTTCAAGCAAGTCTGTCTTACCCACACCAGGGTAAGCCCTCGATACGAAGATCGGTGTATCTGTCTTGCTATCCCCGCAAGCCCTCAACTTCAAGGTAGTTGGCAACCTCTGTCTTTCTCGACAAGAAATCCCTCGATCTTTAAGGTAGTCGGCACCTCTGTCTTTCTCAGCAAGAAAGCCCTCGATCTTTAAGGTAGTCGGCACCTCTGTCTTCCTATCCCCGGAAGTCCTCGAATGTAATCACCAACATTCGGAGTCGCACGAAGCTTTGAGAGTTAATAAGAGACTCTCTCTCTAGAAATCACTTCAACAGCATGTATGCACAAAGTTCAAATGTTCATCCATCCGTTCGTTGTGAGCTTTTTCAAATGAGCTCCTATTTATAGGTGAGGTCGGCTCCTTCTCCAACGGTCATATTTCCCTTAAAGTTCGGAGGGACCTGTACACGTGTCACTTAGACAACGGTTAGTTTATAACAAAATGGACGACATCGTTTTATAACAAAGTAAGTGTAACAGAAAGTACGACATCGTTTTAAAACCTAACATAAAGGTTCGGAATAGAAATTTCGGAGTGAAAGTTCGGAGTGAACAAATTCAGAGTGTATAAAACAATGATATCCAGATTCTGTTTAATGAGTGAATTCGGAATGAGAATTCGGAATAGGAATTCGGAATAGGAATTTTTCATCAGAAATCGTAATGAGAAATCGTCATCAGAATTCGTAATGAGAATTCGGAATGAGATTTCTTCATTAGAATTCGTAATGAGAATTCTTCATTGGAATTCGTAATGAGAATTCTTCTTCAGAATTCGTAATGAGAATTCGAAATGGGATTTCTTCATTAGAATTCGTAATGAGAATTCTTCTTCAGAATTCGTAATGAGAATTCGTAATGAGAATTCTTCATTAGAATTCGTAATGGGAATTCTTCTTCAGAATTCGTATCCTGAATCTGGAATAGAACTTAGTCAGAATTCATAACCGGAATTCGGAGTGAAACTTCCTTATAGTTCTTGTCCAGAATCCGAACCCTAAAACAGAATGCTTTTTATCAGTTTTAATGATTCCGAGAAAGTGAATCCGAATTTCATACTTAAGAAAAATATTAATGAAAATATGATAAGGATAAATTTTTCTTATAAAAGCGTTTTTCCTTAAGAAAACATTTTTCCTTATAAAAGCAATTTTCCTTACAAAAGCGATTTTCCTTAAAGATAAGGTGTTTGTGATTTTCAAAACAAGAAGGAATGGAAAAGTCATAAGGAAAACCTTATTGACTCAACAATCTCCCCCTTTTTGGAAAGCACAAACATCCTTACGAAAAAGCTATTTCTAGGAAGAAAGAAACACAATAAAGCTTATCTCCCTTGGTTTAAGAATATAGATGAATACGACTAACTCCCCCTTAGGCTTTGAATCTCTAAGGATCGTATTCATATTTCCGGAGTGATATTTCTTTAAGATAAAAACTCCCCCTTAAACAAACTCTTATTAGAGTTCTATCTCATTGGGTATTTTTCTTTCTCCCCCTTTGATAAGCACTTATTAGATTTCCTCTTTTTCTTAAGGATCTTTTCCTTCTCCCCCTTTGTGATTTTCAAAAAGAATTTCGAGGGAATGGAAAAAATAACAAAGTACCTGAAAGATTAGTAACAACAACAAAGCAGAACAACAAGCACGATTCTCATTAAATTTGAAATGTCAGCAACAAAAACAGATTACAACAAAAAGATCGGATTGATTATTTCGGATCTTTCTCCTTTGACATAAGCCCCTTGAGAATAGTCTTGATCTTTTTGAGGTCCTTATGATCTTCCTCTGCTTGCTTTTCTAAGGCAACTATTCTTGCTGACTGAGCTTGAATGATTTCTTCCTGAGCCTTCAACTTTTCTTCCTGAGCTTCCATTTTCTCTTCCTGAGACTTTATCCTTTCTAGAAAATTGATCCGATGATCCCTTTCAAATTTCCAACTTTGATTAACAGAGTTGAGCTTTCCATTCAGATCTCTTACTTCCTGACTCCGAATGTTCTTTTCCTCTGCCAATTTCTCATCGAATGATGCAGTCATCTCATGAAACTTCTTATCCTCGGTTTGAAAAGCATCCTTAACATTCTCCTGAAACTCATCCAGCAACCTCATCTCTTCCACATTCTTCTTCGACCAGCTAGTCATCCTTTTGCAAGATCTTTTATGGGCTTCGTAACCAATGAAGAAATTTTTGAACTGGGCTTCTATCTCAACACACTTATCCATTACCATGGATACGGAATCGGTTTTCTGATTCAGCGTATGTTGGAGCATCTGGCACCGAGAATCAATACTGGAGAAAGTCGGAATGGTTCCCACCAACTTCTTCAAGGATTGAACAACAAAATCGTGCCCCAACGAAGATGATTCCGAATCTGACATCTTGCTAGGAGAATTTTCTTCTTCAATAAGCTCCAACTTCCTCTTTGAAGAACTACCAGCTTCCTTCCTCATACTCTTTTCTGAACTCGGGGTATCAGCAATAACTTGTTTCCCCTTATCTTTTTTCGGAATAGAAACCTGTTCCGGAGATTTCTTCTCACTGTCAGAAACTTGAACAACCAAATCTTCCTCATCAACAACTTCTATATTTTCTTTCTGAGCAGCATCAAGTGAAAGATGTTCTTCTTCTCCATGATAAGAAACTTCTTCCTCTCCTTCCTTTCCTTCTATTACTGGAGTAACTAGTTTTGAAGATTCGGCTTCAGAAGTTCGGAGCGACAGGTGTTCCGAAGGAGTTCCCTTGTATTCATCTACTTGTTTGAGCACATCTCCTGTCTCACCACTTCCTTCAGCAGCTTCTTCCACTTCTTCCACTAGCTCTACTTCCTCAGCATTCTTAGCAGCAGCCTCTTTCGGATCATCGAGATTTCTTCCTGGAGTCTCAGGTAGAGAGTCCAAAGAAAAAGTTCTCGGAACGGGAATGGTTGCTGAAACCATTTCATTAAACTTCAACAAGGCTTGCACAGCCTCAGCTTCTGACAACTTCTTCTTCAGCTTCTTTTCCTTGGCTTGCTTCTCGAGCTCATCAGCAGCCTTTTCTTTCAGAGCTTTAGCCTCTGCGGGATCCAATCCGAACTGCGGATCTCCTTCCTTCCTCTTTTCCTTGTCAGCTCTCCACTTCGCTGCAACCTCATCAGTATATGTCTTCTTCTTCTTAGGCTTAGGAGGTGCGGAATGGACTTCCTTAGACTTAGGTTCTTCAGCTTCTCCTACCACTTCTTTCAGCTTCCTCTTCCTTACCGGCTTAGGCGATTCCGGATCAGCCACTTTCGGAGTCACTTCTTCTTGAGGAGGAAGATCAATAAACATGCCAGACTTCTTGTCAAAAGCTATATTCATCCTTTTAAGAGTTGCATCACTGAGCAACATGATCTTGCAAACTTTCGGTTTAGAACTGCAAGCAACCTTGAAGGACTCAAGGCACCGAACTATCAGCTTCGACAATATTGCCGGGTACATTACTATCTGAGCTCTCAGATTCCCTTTCTTTAAATTCTCAAGATTAAGAAGGATATGCTTCATCAGGTTGAACTTCCTTTGATTTATCAAGAAATCTAAGATGTATATCTCACTCTTCTTCAAGCTGTCCTTGTCTCCTTTTCTCGGTACAATAAGCCCTTGCACCCATAACTCCAGAATCCGGAAGTTTGTAGATAGGGTTGCAATTTTCGAAGCCTTATCATCATCCAGTCCGAGAATTTCTAAGGCTTTCTCCTTGTTGAAACTACCCAAGGAGTCTGGCAGAACATGCGAGATAAACTCAGCTTCCCCTTCATAATTCAACCCTACCAAGCTTGCAGCCTTGGTGTAAGATAGCTTATAAGTCTTGCCATACGATTTGAAGGAAAATTTTTCTCTATTGTCTTCCACGAAGAAAGCAACCGACTCATAAAACTCAACAAGCAAGTCTGGGTAAACTTCATCTTGGTTGCCGGTTTTTGATATCGCAACATCTTCCCAGCCATTGAGCTTGATATTCTTTGATATAATAGAATCATAGTTGCTGAAGAAATTCGGATGCACTAACCGCTCTCTGTAGACTAACCACTGTGAAATGGGCTTTGTTGAAGACATCTCTTGAGAAGCTAACTCTGCAGACATTCGGATTAGAAGTCTCTGAGAAGTTCGGAACTGAGAAGACTGAAGTTCGGAACTGGAAAACTGTAGTTCGGAACAGCCTTAAATCAGAGAGACAGAGCTTCAGCACGCAAGAGCTTGAGATCGATGTGGGACGAGAAAATAGGGTCCCCTTTATATAGGCTTTGGGATGACGGTTCAACTTCCTCGGTTGATCTAACGGTTTAGAATGATCTGAGATCAGATCTGACGGTTGAGAGGTTGAATCCGATCTTTTTGAGGTTTTATTAAAACAGAATTCAAGAAATTCAAAAAAAACCGAAAACAAGCTATAAGAAAATGCCAGCAAGTAAAATATGATTACGAAAACTTCAGTAAGGAAGTTATACCTTTCGGATTAGCTTAGGAAAGTTATTCGTAATGGGTAATGTAAAGACGACTACGAAAAAAAAACTCAATACGAAAAACTTGATACGAAAAACTTGATATGGAAGATTCAATACGAAAGTTTTTCTATTATGAAAATACCAGTACGAAAATTTTCCATTCCGGAAATTTTCAATACGAATACTTTTATTCCAGAAGTATTTTGTATGGAAATATCCATTCTGGAAAATTGTAGTTCCGGAAGTTCCATTCCGGAAAATTTCGTTCCGAAAAATTTGAAAACAAATTTTGAAAAAACTTTGTTAAATAAACAAACAAATGTACTCCCCCTATGAAAAGGAGTTTATTACTGTGAGAAGATTTTTCCAACAGAAAGTTAATTAAGGAAGATTACCTTACGGTTATCATTCCTAACTTCTGTTTAATATATTCAAATCTATCAGAAGGTAAAGATTTTGTGAAAATATCAGCAAGTTGATCTTGCGTTCCGATAAACTGAAGAATAATATCTCCTCTAAGTGTGTGATCCCTAAGAAAGTGATGCCTAATATCTATGTGTTTTGCACGGGAGTGATGTGCAGGGTTTTTACTTAGAGCAATGGCACTTGTGTTATCACACAAAATTTGAGTTTTAGTAAAACTCAAGCCATAGTCTGTGAGTGTGTGTTGCATCCACAACACTTGTGCACAACAACTTCCAGCTGCTACATATTCAGCTTCAGCAGTGGAGAGTGCAACAGAATGTTGCTTCTTGCATGACCAAGAAACTAATGAATCTCCTAAGAAATGACAAGTTCCGGATGTACTTTTTCTATCCATTCTACAACCACCAAAGTCAGCATCAGAAAAGCTTTTTAGAACAAAATCATTTCCAGAAGTATAAAATAATCCTAGATCCATGGTTCCCTTAAGGTAGCGAAAAATTCTTTTAACTGCCTTTAAGTGAGATTCCTTAGGATTGGATTGATATCTTGCACATAAGCATACTGAAAACATTAAGTCTGGTCGACTAGCAGTTAAGTAAAGTAGACTTCCAATCATACCTCTAAAAGATGTTTGATCTACTGATTTCCCATCTTCATCAAGATCTAAAGAGTTTGAGGTACCAATAGGAGTACTTATACTCTTCGTGTTGTCATAACCATACTTTTTAAGAAGATCTTTAATATACTTATGTTGAGATATGTAGGTTCCTTCTGGTTTTTGAGAAATTTGAAAACCAAGGAAAAATGTTAACTCACCCATCATACTCATTTCAAACTCAGATTTCATTAGACTAGCAAAAGAATCAGTCAAAGATTGCTGAGTTGAACCAAATATAATGTCATCAACATAAATTTGAACAATCAAAACATTTTTCTTATCTTTCTTTATAAAAAGGGTTGGATCTGCATTTCCCTTAACATAGTTATTTTGAAGCAAAAATCCAGTGAGTCTATCATACCATGCTCTTGGGGCTTGTTTAAGGCCATACAAAGCTTTGGTAAGTCTAAAAACATGATCAGGATGTTTTGTATCTTCAAAGCCAGGAGGTTGTTCAACAAAAACTTCCTCTTGAACATAACCGTTAAGAAAAGCACATTTCACATCCATTTGAAATAGTTTGAAATTAAAGAATGCTGCAAAGGCAAGTAGAATACGAATAGATTCAAGTCTAGCTACTGGAGCATAGGTTTCTTCATAGTCTATTCCTTCTTGCTGATTATAGCCTTTAGCAACAAGTCTAGCTTTATTTCTAACAATGACTCCATTTTCATCACATTTGTTTCTGAAGACCCATTTTACTCCAATAACAGAAGTTTCCTTAGGTCTTTCAACCAAGGTCCAGACTTTATTCCTTTCGAATTCATTTAGCTCATCTTGCATTGCTTTGATCCAATCATCATCACCTAAAGCTTCATCAGTGCTTTTAGGTTCTAGTTGGGAAAGAAATGCTAGATGTTCTACTTCATTTCTTAAGGAACTTCTAGTCCTTACAGGTTGATTTACATCACCAATGATACTATCACTGGGATGATTCTTAAGAAACATCTGATTTGAGTTTTGTAAAACCTGTTCATCAACATAAGGTAGAAAGTCTTCTGGGGTAAATGTTTCAGAAGTATCTTCTAGAACAATTTCCTTATCAGAAGGTTCTTCTAACAAAGGTTGACAATCAGTTTTTGAAAACACATCCGAAGATGTAAGTTGGGAAGTTTTAAAAACAAAAGGATCTGACTCATCAAATTTCACATGTACTGTTTCCTCAATAGTACAAGTATTTTTATTAAAAACTCTATAAGCCTTAGAGGTTGTGGAATATCCTAAGAAAATTCCTTCGTCTGATTTTGGTGCGAATTTATGTAAGTTATCTTTAGTATTCAAAATGAATACTTTGCAACCAAAAACCTTGAAGTAGGAAAGCCTTGGTTTTCTACCATTCCATAACTCATAAGGAGTTTTATTAAGAAAAGGTCTAATCAAAACTCGATTTATAGTATAACAAGCAGTACTTACAGCTTCAGCCCAGAAATGTCTAGCAATAGAATATTCACTCAACATGGTTCTAGTTATTTCTTGAAGAATTCGATTTCTTCTTTCAACTACACCATTCTGTTGAGGAGTTCTAGGTGCTGAAAAGTTGTGAGTAATACCTTTCTTACTACAAAAAGTTTCAAAATCAGAATTTTGAAATTCTCCTCCATGATCACTATGAATAGTTTTCAATGGAAGGTTTTTCTCATTTTTAACTTGAGCTCTAAAACTTTTGAAATAAGAAAAAGCTTCAGATTTCCTTGCTAGAAAATAGACCCAAGTAAATCTAGTGTAATCATCAACTAGAACAAACACATAGTATTTGCCTCCAATGCTTCCAGTTTGTGTAGGACCAAAAAGATCCATGTGCACCAACTGTAATGCATCGGTTGTTGAGACTTCACCGATTGACTTAAAACTAGATTTATGTTGCTTGCCATATTGACAAGGATCACAAACTTTAGAAGAATCAAATCTAAGCTCCGGTAGATCCTTAACTAGTTTCTTCTTAGAGAGTTTACATAGGTTTCTAAGATTACAGTGTCCTAGTCTTCTATGCCATAACCAAGAATGATCTTCCATTGCACTTAGGCAAGGTAAATCTTGGCTTCTTAGGACTTCTAAGTTTAAGGTGTAAACATTCTCTTGCCTGTTGGCTGAGAGAATAAATTCTTCCTTGGAATTGTGAACTAAGCATTTATCATTCCTAAAATTCACAAGGTAACCTTCATCACATAACTGACTTATGCTAATGAGGTTGTGCTTAAGACCTTTAACAAAAAGAACATTTGAAATCAAAGTTTTACCTAAAAGAACAATATTACCAATACCTACAATCTCTCCCTTAGCATTGTCTCCGAAAGTTACCTTTCCTCCTTTTGTCTTGATAATTTTTTCAAAGAAGCTTTTGTTACCAGTCATGTGCCGGGAACATCCACTATCCATGTACCAAACATTGTTGCTGGAACTTTCTTTATTTTCCTGAAATTAAGAACAAAGTTAGACTTTCGGAATCCAAACTTGCTTGGATCCGAGATTTCTAGACAATAAAATCTTAGGTACCCACATTTTCTTGGAAAAATAAGCTTTATGAAAACCTAAGGATTGGGTTTTGTTTAAGGAACAATTTCTTGCCCAGTGACCACCACATTGACACTTAGTACAAAATGGGGCACTTTGAGGAACAAAATAATTGTTGCTGAAAACAGGTTTTGCATGGGTATAACCAAATCCGGATTTATTTCTTAAAGGTCGTATTTGAGAATACATCTTATCAAAATTTTCCTTACCATGGGTAAAGTTTGATAAGCACTTCTTTAAGGAAAAAATTTCGGACTTGAGTTTTACAACCAAGTTTTTATCTTCAAAATCATTAGTTTTGGAACTAGAGTTAGGCTCGAAAACATTTTTATTAGAAATTACTTTTTCTAACTCTTTAGAAAGTTTATTCTTCTCAGAACTTACTTCCTCAAGATTTTTTGAAATACTTTCAAAATCAGCATTTTTCTTATCAAGATCTTTAGAAAGATCTGATATCTCTTTAGTAAGAATAGAATTCCTAGAATTTGCCTTATCAAGTTTCTTGTTGAGTTTGGAATTCTCAATCTCAAGAAGTTCAGCAAATCTAGAGACTTCTTCAAAAGTAGGTAAAGTATTTTCCTCATCAGAAGATGATTCTTCATCAGAAGAGTTATAATACTTACTATCATTAGGATTTAAAGAAACATTGGTCAAAGATTCAGCATTTCGTACCTTAGCCATAAGACAATGATTATCAATAGGTAATCTGGCTATAAGACCAAGATTCTTCTGTCCTGAAGATTCATATTCAGAAGATTCATCTGAAGAGTCACCACCACTGGCACTCCAGGTGTCATTAGCTTTCAAAACTTTCTTAGCTTTAGCTTTGTAATATTTCTTCCTGTTCCTGTCTGAATGCCTTTCCTTTCTTTCTTTCTTTCTGAGCATAGGGCAATCTGGTCTAATATGTCCTGCTCTCTTACATTCATAACAAGTAACTTCTCCATCTTTCTTATCTTTCCTATCCTTCTTCTTATACTTGGATTGAAAGTTTCTTTGTCCAGCTATCTTGTTCATCCTTCGAGCAAGATTGGCTAATTCATTTTCTGAAACTTCACTTTCACTAGATTCGGATTGGAAAATGACTTTCTTCGATTTGGATCTGGTTACTCTCTCAGGAGTCTTAGCTTTCATCTGATTCGAAGTTGTAGTAAAAGCAACAGTACCATTTCCATTCTTCTTCTTGATGTTGTCAGCATCTCTCTTCATTCTGGTCTCATGTTGTAGAAGAGTTCCAAATAATTCATCAAGAGTTATTTGAGTAACCTTCCTGTTCTCATCTATAGCTGTTCTCTTGGATTCCCACTCATTGGGCATAATGTCAATTATCTTGTCCACAAGAGCTTCATCATCTAAACCTTTCTCTCCCATAGACTGTAGACTATTGACGATTGTCATAAATCTTTGTTGTACTTTACAGATAGGTTCTCCATAAGGAAAATTAAAGCCATGATATTCAGCTCTAAGCATAGCTCTCCTAGTCTCAATCACTTTAGAAGTCCCAAAATGAGTAACCTCTAACTTCTTCCATATACAATTAGCTGCTTCACAAGAAGAAATTTGGCTATATATATTTCTGGTCATTGAACATAATAAAGTGTTGCGTACCTTGTAGTTGAGTTGATATTCTTGCTTCTCCTGGTTAGTAAAGGTTCTGACTTCCTTGTCAGGAATTTTGTAATCACCAGTAAGCATGACAAAGTTATCTACTCCAGTATTGATAACAAACGTCTTCATACGATCTCTCCAGTATTCATAATCATTACCATCAAATATTGGTGGCCTTGTAGGATTCAAATTGTCTATCGAACCAACATTCATTCCTGTCATACTTGAAAATAACTTGGAGACAAACTTGTTAATAACAAAAATTCGGAATTAAAAAGTTCGGAATAGGAAAAGTTCGGAATGGATAATCCGGAATGAAAAAGTTCGGAATTGAAAAGTGAGCAAGAAAAACTTGAACGTGAGTACAAGTATTTCAGTAACCTTGGCTCTGATACCAAATGTAAGAATGGTATAGAGTAAGAGGTTTCCAACCTCTGATACCAATTGTAGGATCGAAATATAATATGAGATGCTCAATATACAAGAGGGGGGGTGAATTGTATACTTTAAAAATTCCTTTGGAACCTTTAAAGTTAGTTATGAATAACTAGAGTTTCCTTAAGAAAAGGAAAGAACTAAGTTTAACAAAGTTAAACTAAGTTGATTCACAACACCTCTAACACCGAACTAAACTTGGAAAGAGATTCCAAAAGAAGGTTCCGGAAATATGGTTCCGGAATTTGAAACTTAACAAAAGTTACAATATGAGATTCTACCTTAAAGCGTATAGAATCTAAACTAATCAAAGTAAGTAAGGAAGTATAAGAAAATTATACTTTCCTTAAGATACAAAATGCAGCGGAATAAAACAAGTACAAGTAGAAGAACTACTAGTAACAAGATGATAGTCTTTTAACCCAAAGAGAAGGGTATCCAACAACCTTGGATAAAGGTCCCTTGATTTATACTTTCAAGCAAGTCTGTCTTACCCACACCAGGGTAAGCCCTCGATACGAAGATCGGTGTATCTGTCTTGCTATCCCCGCAAGCCCTCAACTTCAAGGTAGTTGGCAACCTCTGTCTTTCTCGACAAGAAAGCCCTCGATCTTTAAGGTAGTCGGCACCTCTGTCTTTCTCAGCAAGAAAGCCCTCGATCTTTAAGGTAGTCGGCACCTCTGTCTTCCTATCCCCGGAAGTCCTCGAATGTAATCACCAACATTCGGAGTCGCACGAAGCTTTGAGAGTTAATAAGAGACTCTCTCTCTAGAAATCACTTCAACAGCATGTATGCACAAAGTTCAAATGTTCATCCATCCGTTCGTTGTGAGCTTTTTCAAATGAGCTCCTATTTATAGGTGAGGTCGGCTCCTTCTCCAACGGTCATATTTCCCTTAAAGTTCGGAGGGACCTGTACACGTGTCACTTAGACAACGGTTAGTTTATAACAAAATGGACGACATCGTTTTATAACAAAGTAAGTGTAACAGAAAGTACGACATCGTTTTAAAACCTAACATAAAGGTTCGGAATAGAAATTTCGGAGTGAAAGTTCGGAGTGAACAAATTCAGAGTGTATAGAACAATGATATCCAGATTCTGTTTAATGAGTGAATTCGGAATGAGAATTCGGAATAGGAATTCGGAATAGGAATTTTTCATCAGAAATCGTAATGAGAAATCGTCATCAGAATTCGTAATGAGAATTCGGAATGAGATTTCTTCATTAGAATTCGTAATGAGAATTCTTCATTGGAATTCGTAATGAGAATTCTTCTTCAGAATTCGTAATGAGAATTCGAAATGGGATTTCTTCATTAGAATTCGTAATGAGAATTCTTCTTCAGAATTCGTAATGAGAATTCGTAATGAGAATTCTTCATTAGAATTCGTAATGGGAATTCTTCTTCAGAATTCGTATCCTGAATCTGGAATAGAACTTAGTCAGAATTCATAACCGGAATTCGGAGTGAAACTTCCTTATAGTTCTTGTCCAGAATCCGAACCCTAAAACAGAATGCTTTTTATCAGTTTTAATGATTCCGAGAAAGTGAATCCGAATTTCATACTTAAGAAAAATATTAATGAAAATATGATAAGGATAAATTTTTCTTATAAAAGCGTTTTTCCTTAAGAAAACATTTTTCCTTATAAAAGCAATTTTCCTTACAAAAGCGATTTTCCTTAAAGATAAGGTGTTTGTGATTTTCAAAACAAGAAGGAATGGAAAAGTCATAAGGAAAACCTTATTGACTCAACACCAAGTTCTATGGATCACCAAAGAATAAATAAAATCATTAATTATTCAAGTTTAGAATAATTCGTTGAATTAATTTATAACATGTATTTACAAGTTATATAGTAAATACGAGTATTAGTATTATTACAATGGATTTTAAATCCTAGGTTCGTTTAATATTAGCAGGAGGTGTGAGTCGAGTTAAAGACTCAAATTTATCACGTAATATATTTATATATTACAAGTAAGTGATAAATTATAAATATTATTTATGGCATATTTTTATTTCACATAAATAATTATTTATAACACTTATATAGAAGACATCTATTACACAGGGGCCAAGAACCCATAATGCATGTCTTAAACACTCCCTATATAAGTGAGAGAGAGGTTCTCTCATGGATACTATTCACGTGTTTAGATTGAGAGCTTCTCTCTCCTCCTGGAATCTAGAGAGAGAGTCTCTCATGCGAAGGAAGATCTTCAAGTTCATCCATCTCGGAGTGAAGCATCTTTATTTGCGGCGATCATCGCTGCACTGAAGTGAGCGTCAAATATCCGTTCTAGCACCAAGATCTTGACGAACGACACGTGAGCAGATTCACGAGGCGTGTGTGGACGATCTAGAGGGCTTCGACATTGGAGTCTTTGAGCAACGATCGCTGGCATCCTGTGGCGGACTTGCACACTCTAATTCAGAACAAGCTACATGTTTAGTTTAATTTTTGTGCTCTGTTTAAACCTTGCAAGATCCTCAGACCAAACTGGGACAATATCACCGAAGTTGATAGGGTTACGTCACTCCGGTGATGTATAAAATTTTAAATTCTCGGCCCACCGGCTTCTGCTGCGCCGTCCCGGTACACAGCAGTAGTATCAGAGCGATCTCATGGTTTTTCTGAGTCAACAAAATTAAGATTCATTGATTTTAATTAAGGGGTGTTAAAACGGTTCATTAGGATCTGACTGCACATTGTTTCATTTTCAAATGATCAAGTTACGATCATTTAGAATTATTAATCGGATCGGCGTTGTAGTTTTCATTCATTTTATGTTTATCTCAAATTGAGAATTAACATCCAATATAATATTTTATTATTACAAAATATAATAAAATATTTTATTATAAAATAATTTATTATAAAATATTTTCCACAAAGGTGTGTGGAAAATATTTTTGATAATAAAAAAAATTAGGGAAGACCACGACCCAAAAATGGTGTCTTTTCCCTTTATTTTAATAAAAAAGAGGGTGGTGGCATTTTTTGTCTCAGAACAAAATAATAAAAAAAATTGGAAGACCCCAAAGGGGTCTCCTTCTCTCACACGGTGCAAGAGGGCTCTCCCTATAGAGAGAAACCCTAGCCCCACCGAGCTGCCACCCCTGTGCGCTGGACCGCCGGACCGCGACGCCTCCCATCCCTCTCCGCGCCACCCCGAGCCATGCCGGGCTACCTGCTCGCTCTGCTCGGAGTCGTGTCGGACCGCTGCGCCACTCCCAGACCCTGGATGCCCCGAGCTCACCGGACCGCCTCCTGTCGGAACTGGTCGCGCCGCACTGGGATGCTGCCCCGAGCCACGAGCTGGACATCCTCCTCCCCGAGCCCAGCCGGAGTAGCTGTGCCACCTCAGACCACCTCCCATGGCCGGAACACCTGCTCATGCTGGCCGAGAACTACATCGGCCGCGCCGGTCCAGGCCTTGCCGAACCGGGCTGCCGGCTCGCCGGTGTAGTGGGCTGCCTGCCATGTGGCTGCATGGTTTTCTTCCCAGCCTCCTCCTGCTCCCTTAAGACCTTGCCAGAAGTTGCTGCTACCACGGGAGTCGCTGGACCGAGCGGTCATGCCGCGGTCACGCTGCGGTCTCGCCCCGGTCACGCCGCGGTCACGCCGCGGTCACGCCGCGGTCACGCCGCGGTCACGCCGCAGTCACACCGCGGTAATTCCATAATTGGCCCTGCTCCAGGATGATACCCCGTGGTGGTTCGCAGTCCTACCGGACTCCCCGGCTAGAGGTAACCCTACTTTAAATTGATATTAATTAATTTAGTATTTTTAAAATTAAATTAATTAGAGTTAATTTGGGGTTTAAATTATTTTAATCCGAAATATTAATCCAATTAAATTTTTGAATTAAATTAATGGTTTAATTTAATGTTTGGAATTAAAATTAAATTAAACAAATGGAACTAATAAAATAAATTATTTTAATTTAATAAAATTCATTTAATTTATTAGAACACCCTCACATTATTTAAATTTATTACAATTTAATTTTCTTGCACATATTTTACCCCGACTGGTCTTGAGCAAGTGACCGAACTGTATATGTCTCGTATTTATTTATTTATTTATTCAATTTGTGTGATGATTTTAATAATTAATTATATAAATGAGGGTATGTGAATCGTCTATTTTAATTAAAATATGTATAAGGGCCTGCGTGTCCAATAGATGAGATGTATTTCGTACCTCTAGACCCCCTCACATGCGTGCGAGTTCATTTTTAATTAAATGATGATGATCCGAGACGCAGACCCACTAAGATGAGGTGGTAAACTAGACGGAAGCTGAGCACATTGCACTGGGCAAGCTGTGACATGAGTAAAGTCATGACTCAGGTACGGATGCCCCTAGGTCAAGATTGATCCATTATGGATTAATATTTAATGAATGCTCAAGACCAATCAGATTGCATGATTTAATTTATGCATAGTTTATTATTTTATGAATCTGCGTGATTATTTCATGATCACATAAAATAGTAAAAAAGATAAAATGCATAAAGATGTGATGAATTATATTCTATTTTTGGTTCATTTGTGAGCGCGAAAACCCAGTTTGAACATAATAAATATAAAAGGATTATATTCTTCAATAAATATAAAAATCACTCAAAGATATATTATGTCTAAAATCCTTCCATTTGTCACATATAAACAAAACCAGCTGTTTGGGTGCTCGTCAGCCTTAGTTGAGAGTGCCTCTTACTACCGGGGCATTTTTATGAGAGAAATGGGTCAACTTAACTGAAGTGAGTATTCAAGGATTGGGTATAGCCAACTTTCTATCACTTTAGAGGAAAGATGTTGATGGAATCAAGTTTAGATTCCAAAAGTTGGGACTTTACTCAACAATACAAGGAACCACAAGAACAAGTGGTTGGCCAGTGTAGTGCCTAACTTGAAACCCTCCAAGTAGTGGCGTAGCCCTAGCTTGTAGACTATGAGGGATGTTTCAAGGATCCTTACCAATAGAATACTCAAGTAATAGAGTATTATGAATCTAATAGTGAGGGATATTAATGTTCTCTAAAATAGTGAGAGACATTAAAATGATATAATGATTTATTAATCATAAATGTCAAAAATTAATCAATACAACGTACTAAATTTTAAATGTTTATCTGATGTAGATTCAAAATGGCAATCACCAACACCACAAGTACTTTATCACAACGATCGATCTTGTATAAATATAATATCCTGACTGACAATAATTTCCAAGAGTGGTACATGCGCTTGTGCATAGTACTACGCCAAGAAAGGAAGTTATATGTGCTGGAATCCCCAATTCCTTCTGAACCTCCTCAGGGAGAAAGCAAGGTGGGAAAAGATAAATGTATAAAGCATATAGATGATGCAATTTATGTACAATGCATCGTGTTGTCATCCTTGTCCAGCCAATTGCAAAAAATGCATGAGGATGAGGATGCCTACAATATGCTTTCACATCTCCAAGAACTTTATGAGGAGAGGTCCAGGAAAGAAAGGTATGAGATCTCAAGTGCACTTTATAAGTGCAGGCTAGCAGAAGGGCACCAAGCCGGTCCTCATGTACTCAAGATTATTGGGTATATTGAGAGGCTTGAAGCCCTTGGGTTCAAACTAAACCAATAACTAGAAGTGGATCTCATTCTTGCCTCTTTACCGTCAAGCTTCTAGACTTTTATTGTCAATTATAATATGAATGATATGAAAAAGTCGCTCCCAGACCTTTTGGCTTTAGTTCACCAAGATGATAAGTATATGAAAAATACCAATTCATTTTTCATTATGGTGAAAAATAAAAACAAGGGCAAGGCAAAGGGGTCTAAGGCTAAGTCAAGGCCAAAGACACCAATGCATCATCCGGAAAATAATCCAAAGATTCAGAGGCAAAGTAATGAGCAGGAAGTTGTCTGCTTTGGATGTGGCATGAAAGGCCACTGGAAGAAGAATTGCAGAGTTGGGAAGAAGAAGCAATATTATGATTCTACTTCATGCATGTTTGTTATTTAATGCAATCTATCTTTATCTAAAAGTTGGGTATTGGATATGGAATGTGGCTCACACATTTGTATTCATATACAGGAACCATGTAGGTTCAGGAAGATTGAAAAAGGTCAAGTAGATCTCGGATCTGAAAATGGTGCAAGTCTAGCAGCCTTGGTAGTGGGAGACTATCACTTAACCTTGCCAACTGGTTTGGTTTTAGTTTTGAACAATTGCTATTATGTACCTTTTGTCACTAGAAACATTATCTCTGTGTCAAGTCAAGACACTATGGGTTTTTATTTCATGTTTGGAAATAAAAGTTGTCTCTTTTATATGGATAACATATATTATGGTATGGAACATCTTAACAATGGTTTATATATGCTAGAACTAGAGAACTCATAAATGGAAATCACTGAAAAAAATAGCCAACATGACTCAAATAACACCCGCCTATGGAACTTCAGGCTTGGTCATGTAAAAGAGAAGCGATTACGGAGATTGAATCAATAAGGGTATATAGAATCGGTACACTTAGAACCCTTAGATGCAATCCAATCTTGTCTACAAGGAAATATGTCAAAAAAACCTTTTTCAATAAAGGGAGAAAGAGCCAATGCAGTACTGGAATTAATACATACTGATGTATGTGGTCCATTTCCAGTAGAGTCAAGGGGTGGTTTTCTATACTTCATTACTTTTATTGATGACTATAGTAGTTATGGATATATCTATTTAATGTGGTATAAGTCAGATTGTAACACCCTGACCCCAGCTACCCAACGTCGGTGCATTATTGCATAACATTGGCATGATCACAAATGATCAAGTCTCGAAAGACCGATTAGTTTAGTAGCCTTGGAAACACTAGATACATTCATAAGCCGTATATTACATCATAAAGTAAAACAAAACTACAACAACATCTTGTCTTCATATCCCCCCATACTATCCCTGCAGGTCATTCATAATATACTTCTTCACATCCTGGAAAAATTAAAACATTGGAAGGGGTGAGCTCATATGCTCAGTAAGGATAACAATATAGCGGAAGCTTTTATAAATAACCATAAGCATTTAAGCCAATGTATAACTAAAACAAAATCCTTTTAAACATGAACTTCAACATAATATGGCAAAAGTAAAATGAGATAATTCCATTTACTTATTCACATGGATATTCTACTGGTTGAATAATCACATGCAATATCAATAACCACTTTCATAATGATGGAATGCATAATGCCAGACTATCATAACCACGTAGTGAAGGCCTTGTTCCAAGACCACAAATAAGATTTTGTCAAGGCCTCGTGCCAAGAAACTAGTTTTTCTCATGATAATTACCGATGCATCGAGGAGCTATAGCGTGATCCACCCGTCACTTATTAAGTCCAATGCATTCCTCATATGAATAGGTTTAAACATATCATAAACCATAACATAATTGTATCACATAAAACATGAATAAAGGAAAAATAACATTTCCACATTTCAATCACAAGATATCATTAAACACATTGATATATTAAAACATTATCAAAACCATTTTCAATACCAAAATAAATGAAAGTTAAAACTTGGTTTTTATTTTTCATTTAAAAAAAGTTATGGCTTGTAGGGGAAGCCGAAACTCAAATAATGGTCACGACGGCAGAGAAGTCATTGTCGCCGCATACGTATGACAAGAAAAGAAATCCTTTTTGTCATTTAGTAAAACGCTTCGTATAAAAATATTTCTTTTGAATAAACATAAAAGTCAAAGGGGTTTATACACCGTATAAAATAAATTTGTGTACAAAACAAAATATGCCTCAACGAATGGAGATTGAGACGAAGTACCTTACAAAGATCATTTTTAAAAAAATAAAATAGATCAATTATGTGTATCCACTATAAGTACACATAAATAAAGTACAAATACAAGATAGGACATAATAATATCATGACATAATTTGAAAGTAGGAGATTAACCCAAAGAATGGAAATTGGGTTAAGAAGTTCCCTTACCTCGTGTCCGACTTGACTCGACCGCTCTTTAACCTCCTGAATAATAAACTAGAGTTAATCTATACCTGCTTAAGAACCTTTTTCAAGTTCATTATTCCTTTTATATCACTTATTAACATGTTATGAACATTATGTAATTATTTAAGTTAATAACGATCGTTTTGTCGATCCAAGGTACTTGAGTCAAAAATAAACTTCTTATAATTACAGTTTGTTCATGTGGTAAAATATCCATTATATCTATAATTATATTCATGATTTAGATATCATATAAATCATATATATCCAGTATATACATTCATTTATAATATTACATAACATTTAGAGGTAATAAATGAAATGCACCGTTCATGGAGACGGTAAGCCGTACGTACGCATGAACGCTAATTTCATTTCTATTTCATATTTAATGGGATGAAGTTATAATTATATAAAGGTATAATATAATTCCAGTATAATATAATGTATAATACCATTTAATACATCCTTTATAAATCCCACATATGGCATCAACGATTCAAATCACTTTGAGGGGGTGGTAGTCCGCACTTCCTAAAATGAAAATATCGTGTTTACCTATAATGGAAACCATAAAGGTATTCCATAAATGAAAAATACAGAAGCTTAAGTAAAACATAAACATATTATATATCATATATAAATATAGTGACATCTTAATGGCCACCTTTTAAGGTGTTATATGAGTGTTGAACAATCATCGTTTCGTGAGGCAGAAATTCGCCATCCACAGAAATAGTATGCTCTTTAACCATTAGAT
Organism: Viscum album; assembly: GCA_963277665.1. Classification (NCBI taxonomy): domain Eukaryota; kingdom Viridiplantae; phylum Streptophyta; class Magnoliopsida; order Santalales; family Viscaceae; genus Viscum; species Viscum album. Next base: position 1,700,346,097 of record OY728143.1, on the reverse strand, counting down.
GTAGGTGTGTGTAAGTGTAGCTCGAACACTTCTTATAAAAACATCCTAGTATATTGAGGATACTGGTTTTTTACAGAATAAATTGATATAAATAGTTTAGGGGGTTGGAGAATCAAAATAAAACAAAATAACATAAGAGAAGACATTACCTTAAAATCAGGCAACTCTTTTTTGATTTGAGCCAAAGGCTTCCTTGGGAAGAATTCTGCCCAAAGTGAGTCTTCTAGGAGTAATAGAGGTAAGTTGGGAGAGTATTTGGGCAGTGTTTGTCTGAGCCAAATGGCTTGAATGTGTGAATAAGGTGGTAGAGATGGGGGCCTTTTATAAGAGGAGAGGAGGGGCACTCTTGGAAAGTAATGAAATGTTACATTATTATGAGTTACTATTCGGATTTTAGAGGTCCCACAATTATATATTTCGAGGATAAGGTGATAATGGTTCTCAATATACCCATACAATAGGTTTTTGACAAGTGTAAGTCTTAGAGTTTACATTATCTTTTTATTTCATTTAAATCGTTAATTAATGAGGTAATCGATGCATCATCATGGTGTCATAAATAATTTAATTTATTTAATTTCTAAAAATTATGAAAAATTATCATGATGTAGGAAATATTTTTAGCTTTCTAATTAATATTTATAGTCAAAAATATTACTTGTATAACCCCATTTAAAAATTGTTTTAGTAAAACAACTCACGATTGTGACATTTTTTTAACATTAAATAAAAACTTTTTAATGTCATTTTCCTACCAAAGTGGCTCCATGGGGTCCCCAAGTTGACCCATGGATTTTATTGGTCGGACATGACTCATCCAATAGGGGTAGGACAAGTGTAAAGTTCATTTCATATTATTATAACATTATCTTTACCTTAAATTTCACTAATTAACTTTAATCGCGATTAATTAAACTTAAAAGTTACTATTCACCAAAAAATTATTTTAATCCCATTGAACCAAATTTTACTTCCTAATGACAACCATGTATGTTGGATTTTTGAAATTAAGTTCATAGAAGCGGTAATGTTTAATTTAAACGAAAAAATCAGTTTTTTAACTACCACTTAGTGGTTTCACTATTCATCAAAAATTGATGTTTTTCAGAACAATGCCAAAATTTTAGCCTAAGATATAATTGATATTCCGAATTCAAAAATGATTTCTATTTTAAAAAGTTACAAAAATATAAGTCGCATTAATTAATTTTATAATTATTTCGCGTTGTCACAACAAATAGCGTGTTTTTAAGAAACAATATTTATCAAAAGATTGACAATTGTTTATGTCCAATTTCAAAGTGAAATTACTTATAATGACCACCATTGGATAAAATGGTAAAAATATATTCTAATTACACTTTAAAACCACTCAATAGTATAATTTATCACTATAAATTATTTTTATTAAAAAAGTTGTTTTTAAGTATTTTTCACTATTCATAAAAATTGGAAGTTCTCAGAAAAATACCAAAAATTCAACATAGTCTAATTTTGATATTCAGAATCCAAAAATGAAGTCCATTTTGAAATATAAAATATATATAATTTCAAAAAGTGGGTATTACTATTCATAATGGCTATTTTGATTGGTCGCGGTGTGTTAGAATCTCGAACTTGCGTACAATGCAAGCTATTGCATTATTGAAAGAGAAGCGTATCATGGAAGCTTGGGGTGTTACACAGATTCCTTTCAGTTTTATAAGGACTACCAAAATGAAGTTGAAAACTAGCTTGGTAAGAATATAAAATCACTTCACTCAGACCGAGGTGGAGAATATCTTAACCAAGAATTCATTGATCACTTGAAGGAGTTTCAGATAATATCCCAACTCACTCCTCCTTATACAACACAATGGAATGGTGTTAGGGAAATGAGGAATAAGACCTTTCTTGAAATGGTCAGGTCAATGATGAGTCATGCAACCCTTCCATCATCCTTTTGGGGATACGAATTGAAGACAACAACATATACCCTTAACCGAGTACCAACTAAAGATGCATATGGGATTCCATATCAGTTATGGTATAGAATGAAACCCAACCTAATACACATACGTGTATGGGGGTGAAAGGTATTTATCAAGTATTTACCAAGTGACAAATTAACATCCAGAAGAACTAAGTGCATATTTATAGGTTATCCTAAGGAAACTAGAGGATACTACCTATATAACCCTTTATATAGAAAAGACATTCTGGCAAGATATTCCACATTTCTAGAATGGTAACACATTTCTATTGGAAATACTGGTAGCAAGATTGAATTTGATGAAGTTAATGCTCTATATTCACAAGAGTTGGTAGAGGAACAATATCTATAAGAACAGGTGGAAGAAGAAATTGTTCCTAAGTCACAGATACTGCATAAGACTATGCAAGAGGTTAGAGAACCAGAGCATTACGGTTTCCTTGTCACCGAGTCAGGTGACACATTTTTCCTCCAGTATGATGAACCTATAACCTACAAGGAAGCAGTATAAGGAAAAGAAGCTGCTAAATGGCAAGAATCCATGAATTCCGAGATGGAGTCCATGTACCAAAATCAAGTTTGGATTTTCGTAGACCCTCCATTTGATGTAATGCCCCTTGGATGCAAATGGGTATTCAAGAAGAAGCTGGACATGGATGGTGAGGTTAATACCTTTAAAGAAGGACTGGTTGCAAAGGGTTTCAGGCAACATCAAGGCATTGACTATGATGAAACCTTATCACCAGTAGCGATGCTTAAATATATCAGAATATTGCTTGCAATAACAGCCTTTCATGATTATGAAATTTGGAAAATGGATGTCAAAACTGCTTTTCAAAATGGGAAGTTGGTTGAAGACGTCTATATGAGTCAACCCAAAGGGTTTATCAAGTCAAAGAATGCCAATAAAGTATGCAAGTTGAAGAAATTCATTTATGGATTGATGAAGGCATCAATATCATGGAATGTTCGTTTTGATAGGTCCATAAGAGATTTTTGTTTTATCAAAAATTAAAGCAAGACTTGTGTTTATAAATAGTTTAAAGGAAATTCCATCATTTTCCTAGTATTATATGTTTATGACATATTAATTATATGAAATGAGGTGCAAGTCTTACAGTTAGTTAAGACTTGGTTAAATGAATGCTTCTCCATGAAAGAATTAGGTAAAGCAGCCTACATCCTAGGGATCGAGATCTATTGAGATAGATATCAAAGGCTACTTGGGCTAAGTCAAAGTACATATATTGATTGGGTACTCAAAAGGCACAATATGGAACAATCCAAGAAAGGATTGTTACCTATGTCACATGGTGTAAATATCTCCAAGAAAATGTATCCACAAACACAGGAGTAAATTGACAGAATGATTAGAGTCCCTTATGCTTTGATATGGGGTTCTATCATGTATTCCATGCTATGTACAAGGTTTGATGTCTCATTTTCTTTAAGCATATTGGATAGATATCAGGCCAATCCTGGAGAGCTGCATTGGACAGCTGTTAAAACTATCCTAATTACTTGAGGCATACTAAGGATATGTTCTTGGTGTATGGAGGAGATAAAGAACTAGTTGTGAAGGGATACACTGATACTAGTTTCTAGACAGATCATGATGATATGAAATTGCAGTCAGGATACATCTTTTGCCTGAATGGTAGTGCAGTGAGCTGGAGAAGCTCGAAGAAAGCTGCGGTTACTGATTCTACAATAGAGTCTGAATATATTGAAGCTTCCCATGCAGTAAAGGAAGTAGTCTGGATACCCAACTTAATCTCATAAATTGGTGTTGTACCCAGCAGTGCAGACCTTGTAATAATATATTTTGATAATACTGTTGTAGTGGTGCTTGCCAAGGAGCCCATGTCTAACCAAATAAAATGAATATTCTTCAGAAGTTTCATCTTTTGAGGGATTTTAATCAAAGAGGTGAAGTGACAGTTAGCAGAGTAGCCACAGAGGACAATGTGGTAGACCCCCTGACTAAAGCCATTTCTTAGCAGAAGCATGATTCACATGTGAGATCTAGCAGATTGAAACCTGTTAGCAGTTGGCTCTAGTGAAAGTGGGAGTGTTGAAAGTGGGTTCCCTAGACCCAACATGTTTTTTACTTTGATTACCGCTACATGTATTCAGTTTGTTAAAATACATGTGTTTATCTTTCCATAATAGTATAGATACTTCTACATCCACTTTGTTTATGGAAAATTCCTTAGATTACCTGTCGCATCAAAGGGTTATAGTAGATCCCAGGCTATAATGAGAACCCATAAATGCCATGACAGTAATCTTAAATTAATGTCCTACGGTCCAGTTACATCATTGTGAAAGGAAACAGATGATGTGTGACCATTAGGTGATGGGGGCTCATAAGCATTGAGACTTCTTCTCATGAAGTTCGCACTTGATGATCTCTAGTAGTTGAGATCATGAGGACTTACCTACATAATTGTAACACCACATGTTTTAGGTGTCATTGGTAGTTCCTATCTACAGACATGTGTAACTATCTTTATACTTGAGATCATTGTCAATGGATGTCATTTAATTAAGTACATTTTATGCAAGGAAAAAACCATGGTGACAAAGTCGTGGCGAGGTAGTTTGTATCGGGTACATCATTAATGGCATGACATTGATTGAATGATCGAGAAAGGATTTGTCACTTCTGAGTTTAGGAAGAGATATATTGGGCCTGGTTGATTAGGATGGTTGTGCCTTCATTAAATCCATGCCCATGGTAGTTGAAGGTAAGACCGTCTGGAAAAACCAACAAAAAAAATAAAGAAAAATAAAGAATGATGACACTAGTATGCATTCTGATTTATTGAGATATTGATGACGAAGAGATTATATTACACGGACCATGTTCGTAGGAAGGCCATCATTGCTTTGACTTTCCCTTATCTCTATAGGGGTCTCGATGGGTTGCTAGACCCCGCTCTAGGTCGGTGGATATTATTCAATGTTATTTAGGTAAGGGCCTAGATGTTCACACACAATAGTGCCTTGAGAATCTTCCCTATTCAGGGAATAGGAATATAGAACTTGTTGGGCCCCGCTAAAGGGTCCGAGCATAATCCAAGTTCCATGGATAACCAAAGAATAAATGAATTCATTAATTATTCAAGTTTAGAATAATTCATTGAATTTATTTATAACATATATTTTCAAGTTATATAGTAAATAAAAGTATTAATATTATTCTAATGGATTCTAAATCCTAGGTTCGTTTAATATTATAAGGAGGTGTGAGTTGAGTTAAAGACACAAATTTATCACGTAATATATTTATATATTACAAGTAAGTGATAAATTATAAATATTATTTATGGAATATCATTATTTGTCATAAATAATTATTTATAACACTTATATAGTAGACGTCTATTACACGGGGGCCGGGAACCCATACCACGTGTTTTAAACACTCCCTATATAAGTGAGAGAGTGGGTCTCCCATGGATACTATTCATGTGTTTAGATTGAGAGCTTCTCTCTCCTCCTGGAATCTAGAGAGAGAGTCTCTCATGCGAAGGAAGATCTTCAGGTTCATCCATCTCGGATTAAAGCTTCTTCCATTGAGGTGATCTTTGCTGCGCTGAAGTGAGCATCGAAGATCCATTCTAGCACCCGGATCTTGAAAAACAATGCATGAGCAGATTCATGAGGTGTTTGTGGATGATCTAGAGGGCTTTGATGTCGAAGTCTTCGCGCAAAAATTGTCGGCATCCTGCTACGAACTTCCACACGCTAATTCAGAACTAGGTACATGTTTAGTTTTATTATTGTGCTCTATTTAAACCTTAGGAAATCCTCGAACCAAAGCAGGGAAAGATCACCGAAGTTGATAGGGTTACTTCACTCCTGTGATGCAGAAAATTTTAAATTCCCAGCCCACCGGCTTCCGCTGCGCTGTCCCAGTACCCAATAGTGTTATCAGAGCGATCACAAGGTTTTTATGAGTCAACAAAATTAAGATGCATTAAATTTAATTGAGGGTTGTTAAAATGGTTGATTAGGATCTGACCACACGTCGTTTTGTTTTCAAATGATCATGTTACGATCATTTAAAATTTTTAATCAGATCGACTTCATAGTTTTTGTTCATTTGATGTTTATCTCAAATTGCGAATTAACATCAAATATAATATTTTATTATTATAAAATGTAATATAATAATTTATTATAAAATATTTTATTATAAAATATTTTCCATAAAGGTGCATGGAAAATATTTTTGATAATAAAAAAAATTTAGGGAAGACCAAGACCCAAAAATGGGGTCTTCTTCCCTTTATTTTAATAATAAAATGGAGGTGACATTTTTTGTCAAAGGAAAAAAAATGGAAGACCCCAAAGGGGAATCCTTCTCTCACGCACTGAAAGAGGGATCTCCCCTTAGGGAGAAACCCTAGCCCCACCGAGCTGCCAGCCCAGTGTGCCGGACCGCCGGACCGCACCGCCTCCTGGTCCCCTTTACGCCGCCCTGAGCCCCACCGGGCTGCCTGCTCACTCCACTCAGAGCCGCGCCGGACCGTCGGGCTACTTTCGAACCTTGGCCACCCCGAGCTTGCCGTATCGCCGCCTGCCGGACCTGGTCATGCTGCATCGGGATACCGCCCCTAGCCCCGAGACGGACATCCTCCTCCCCGAGACCAGCCGGAGTAGCCGCACCACCTCGGACGACCGCCACTGGCCGGACCTCCTGCTCATGTCGGCCGAGAACTGCTCCAACCGCGCCGGTCCTGGCCGTGCTAGACTGGGTTGCCGCCTCGCCGGCTCGCCAGAACAGCGGGCTGCCGGCCATGCGGCTGGCCAGTTTGCTTCCCGACCTCCTCCTGCTCTATTCAGACTTTGCTAGAATTTCCTGGCACCACAGGAGTTGTTGGACCGAGTGGTCACGCCACTGTCATGCCGCGACCACGCCGCATTCACGCCGCAGTAATGCCTTAATTGGCCCTGATACACGATGATACGCCATGGTGGTTCGCAGTCCTGCTGGACTCCTCGGCTAGAGGTAACCCTGCTTTAAATTAATTTTAATTAATTTAGTTTTTTTAAAATAAAATTAATTAGAGTTAATTTGGGGTTTAAATTATTTTAATATGAAATATTAATTTAATTTAAGTTTATAATTAAATTAATGGTTTAATTTATTTTTTGAAATTAAAATTAAATTAAACAAATGGAACCGATAAAATAAGTTATTTTAATTTAATCAAATTCATTTAATTTATTGGAACACCCTCACATTATTTAAATTTATTGAAATTTAATTTTCTTGCGCATATTTTTCCCCGACCGGTCTTCAGCAAGTGACTGAACTGTATATGTCTGGTATTTATTTATTTATTTATTTATTTAGTCAGTGGATGTGATGATTGTAATAATTAATTAAATAAATGACGGTCTGAAAATAGTCTTTTTTAATTAAAATATGTATAAGGGCCTACATGTCGAATGCAAGAGATGTATTTTGTACCCCTAGACCCCCTCGCCTACGTGCAAGTACATTTGTAATTAAATGATGACGATCTAAGACGCAGACCCGCTAAGACGAGGCGGTAAACCAGACGGAAGCTGAGCACATTGCACTGGGCAAGCTACGACGTTAGTCAAGAGAGGACTCAGGTATGGATGCCCCTAGGTCAAGATTGATCTGTTATGGATCAATCTTTAAAGAAATCTCAAGACTAGTCGAATTGCATGATTTAGTTTATGCATAGTTTATTATTTTATGCGTCTGCATGATTATTTCATGATCACATAGAATAGTAAACAAGATAAAATGAATAATCATGTGATGAATTATATTCTATTTCTTGTTCAGTTGTGAGCACGACAACCCAGTTTGAACATAATAAATAGAAAAGTATTATATTCTTCAATAAATATAAAAATCCCTCAAAGATATATTAAGTCTAAAAGCCTTCCATTTCTCACATATAAACAAAACCGACTGTTTGGGTGCTCGTCAGCCTTAGTTGAGAGTACCTCTTACTACTGGGGTGTCTGCATGAGAGAAATGGGTTGACTTAACTTAAGTGAGTAGTCATGGATTAGCCTTAGCTAAATTTCAATCACTTTAGAGGCAAGATGTTGAGGGAATCAATTTCAGATTTCAAAAGATGGGTCTTTACTCAACAACACAAGGAACCACAAGAAGAAGTGGTTGACCAGTCTAGTTCCTACCTTGAAACCCTCAAAGTAATGGAATAGCCCTAGCTTGTAGACTACGAGGGAGGTTTCAAGGATCCTTTCCACTAGAATACTCAAGCGATAGAGTATTCCAAATCTAATAGTGTGGGCTATCAAGGTTCTCTAAAATAGTGGGATACATTAAAATGATATAATGATTTATTAATCATAAATTTCAAATGGTAATCAAGACAAAGTACTAACTGCTAAATGTTTATCTGATGTAGATTCAAAATGGAAATAACCAACACCACAAGTACTTTATCACTATGATCGATCTTGGAAAAAGAAAATATCCTGACCGGCAATAACTTTTAGGAGTGGTACAGGCGCATTCACCTAGTACTATGCCAAGAAAGAAAGTTATATGTGCTGGAATCCCCAATTCCTATTGAACCTCCTCAGGGAGCAAGAAAGGAAGAAAAAGATAAATGGAGAAAGCATGTAGACAATGAATTTGATGTACAATGCATCATGTTGTCATCCATATCCATCCAATTGCAAAAAATGCATGAGGATGAGGATGCCTACAAGATGCTTTCACATCTCTAATAACATTATGAGGAGAGGGCCAGACAATAAAGGTATGAGATCTCAAGTGAACTTTATAAGTGCAGGCTAGAAGAAGAGAACAAAGACGGTCCTCATGTACACAAGATTATTGGGTATATTGAGAGTCTTGAAGCCCTTGGGTTCAAACGAAACTAAGAACTAGCAGTGGATCCCAATATTGCCTCTTTACCTCCAAGCTTCTCGACTTTTATTGTCAATTATAATATGAATGATATGATAAAGTCACTCTTGGACCCTTTGGCTTTAGTTCACCAAGATGATAAGGATATGAAAAATACCAATTCATATGTCCTTATAGTGAACAAGAAAAACAAGGGCAGAGAAAAGGGGTATAAGGCCAAGTCAAGGCCAAAGACACCAATGCATCATCCTGCAAAAAAGCCAAATATTCAGAGGCAAAGTAATGAGCAGGAAGCTGTCTGCTTTGGATGTGGAAAGAAAGGCCACTGGAAGAAGAAGTGTAGAGCTAGGAAGAAGAAGCAAGCTAATGATTCTACTTCATGTATATTTGTTATTGAATGCAATCTATCTTTATCTACAAGTTGGGTATTGGATATGACATTTAGCTCATACATTTGTATTCATAGATAGGAACCAAGTAGGTTCAAGAATATTTTAAAAGGTCAAGTGGATATTTGAGCTTCAAATGGTGCATGTCTGGTAGCCTTGGTAGTGGGAGACTATCACTTAACCTAGCCAACTGGTTTGGTTCTAGTTTTGAACAATTTCTATTATGTACCTTCTGTTACCAGAAACATTATCTCTGTGTCAAGTCTAGACACTATGGGTTTTTATTTCATATTTGGAAATAAAAGTTGTCTCTTTTATAGGGTTAACATATGTTATGGTATGACACATCTTAACAATGGTTTATATATGCTGGAACTAGAGAACTTAGTAATGTAAATCAATGAAAAAAACAGCCAACATGACTCAAATAACACCCGCTTATGGAACTTCAGTCTTGGTCATGTAAACGAGAAGCGATTATGGAGATTTCATCAATAAGGGTATCTAGACATGGTAAAATTAGAATCCTTAGATGTATGTCAATCTTGTTTATAAGGAAGGATGACCAAAGCACCTTTCTCAAGAAAGGGAGAAAGAGCCAATGCAGTGCTGGATTAAATATATACTGATGTATGTGGTCCATTTCTAGTAGAGGCAAGGGGTGGTTTTTAATACTTCATTACTTTTAATGATGACTATAGTAGGCATGGATATATCTACTTAATGTGGTATAAGTGATATTCATTTCGGTTTTTTAAGGAATACCAAAATTATGTAGAAAACAAACTTGGTAAGAAGATAAAAGCACTTTTCTCAGACCTAGGCAGAGAATATCTTAACCAAGAATTCATTGATCACTTGAAAGAGTGTGGGATAGTATCCCAAGTAACTCCTCCTTATACACCACACTGGAATGGTGTTAGTGAAAGGAGGAATAAGATCTTTCTTGACATGGACAGATCAATGATGAGTCATGTAGCCTTTCCATCATCCTTTTGGGGATATGCCTTGCAGACAGCAGCATATAACCTTAACGGAGTACCAACTAAAGTTGCAGATGGGATTCCATATCAGTTATGGTATGGAATGAAACCCAACCTAACACACATACATGTTTGGGGGTGCAAGGAATTTTTCAAGACTTTACCAAGTGACAAATTAGCATCCAGAAGCACTAAGTGCATCTTTATAATTTATCCTAAGGAAACTAGAGGATACTACCTATATAACCCTTTAGATAGAATAGTAATTGTGGAAAGATACGCCACATTTCTTGAAAGCGAACACATTTCTATTGGAAATAGTGGGATCAAGATTGACTTCGATGAAGTTAATGATCCAGATGCACAAGAGTTGGTAGTGGAATAATCTCCACAAGAAAAAGTTGAAGAAGAAATTGTTCCAGATACATAGATACTGCGTAGGTCTACACAAGAGGTTAGAGAACTAGAGAGTTATGGTTTTCTTTTCACTGATTCAAGTGAAACATTAGTACTTTAGTATGATGAAACTCTAACCTACAAGGAAGTAGTAGAAGGCAAAGAAGCTGATAAATGGAAAGAAGACATGAATTTTGACATGATGTCCATGTACCAAAATCAAGTTTCTATTTTGGTAGACCCTCCAGCTAATGTATAGCCCATTGGATGCAAATGGGTATTCAAGAAGAAGATGGACATGAATGGTGAGGTTAATACCTTTAAAGCAAGACTGGTTGCAAAGGGTTTCATGGAACGTCAAGGCATTGACTATGATTAAACCTTCTCACCAGTAGAAATGCTTAAATCCATCAGAATATTGATTGCAATAGCAGTCTTTCATGATTATGAAATTTGAAAAATGGATGTCAAAACTTCTTTTCTAAATGGGAAGTTGGTTGAAGACATCTATATGACTCAACCCAATGGTTTTGTCAAGTCAAAGAATGCCAATAAAGTATGCAAGCTGTAGAGATAAATTTATAGATTGAAGCAGGCATCAAGATCATGGAATGTTCATTTTGATGAGGCTATAAGAGATTTTGGTTTTATCAAAAATGAAAGCGAACCTTGTGTCTATAAAAAGGTTGAAGGTAATTCCATCGTTTTCCTAGTCTTATATGTTGATGACATATTAATTAAGGGAAATGAGGTGAAAGTATTAAAGTTAGTGAATACTTAGTTAAATTAATGCTTCTCCATGAAGAGACTTAGGTGAAGCAAACTACATTCTAGGGATCAAGATCTATCGAGATAGATCTCAAAGGTTGTTTGGGCTAAGTCAAAGTACATATATTGATAAGGTACTCAAAAGGTACAGTATAGAACAATCCAAGAGAGGATTGTTAACTATTTCCAATGGTATTAATCTCTCCAAAAAAATGTGTCCAAAAACATAGGAGGACATTGACAGAATGAGTAGAGTCCCTTATGCTTCGGTAGTGGGTTATATCATGTATTCCATGCCAGGTACTAGGTTTGATGTCACCTTTTCTTTAATAATGGTGGGTAGATATCAAGTCAATCCAGGAGATCTGCAATGGACAACTATTAAAACTATCCTAAAGTACTTGTGGCATACTAAGGATTTGTCCCTGGTGTATAGAGGAGATGAGGAACTAGTTGTGAGGGGATACACTGATGCTAGTTTCCAGACAAATCATGATGGTATGAAATCACAGTTAGGCTACATATTTCGCCTGAATGGTGGTGCAGTGAGCTGGAGAAGCTTGAAGCAAGCTATGGTTGATGATTCTATAGTAGAGTCCGAATATATTGTAGCTTCCGATGCATAAAGGAAGAAGTCTGGATACATAGCTTTATCTCAGAAATTAGTGTTGTACCGAGTAGTACAGACCATGTACCAATAAATTGTGATAATACTTCTGTAGTGGTGCATACCAAGGAGCCCAGGTCTCACCAAAGAATGAAGCATATTCTTTGTAAGTTTCATCTCTTAAGGGATTTTACTCAAATAGGTTAAGTGAAAGTTAGCAGAGTAGCCATAGACGACAATGTGGCAGACCCCCTGACTAAATCCATTTCTCATCAGAAGCATGATTCACATGTGAGAGCTAGCGGATTGAAACCTATTAGCAGTTGGCTCTAGTGCAAGTGGGAGTTTTGAAAGTGGGTGACTAGACCAAACATGTTTTGTACTTTTATTACCACTACATGTATTCATTTTGTTATAATACATGTGTTTATCTTGACATAATAGTGTAGATTCTTCGGTAACCACTTTGTTTATGGAAATGTGCTTAGATTACCCATCACATCAAAGGGTTATAGTAGATCCTAGGCTATAATGAGAAACCTGAGATGCCAAGAAAATAATATTAAATTAACATCCTATGGTCTAGTTACATCATTATGAAAGGACAAAGATGATGTGTGACCATCAGGTGATGGGGGCTCATAAGCATTGAGACTTCTTCTCATGAATTTTGCACTTGATGATCTCTAGTAGTTAAGATCATGAGAATAGACCTGTATAATAGAAACACTACATGCTTTAGGTGGAATTGGTTGTTCCTAATTACGGACATGTGTGATGGTCTTTAGACTTGAGATCATTGTTAATGGATGCCATTTAATTACGTACATTTGATGCAAGGTGAAAAAAATGGGGACAAAGTCATGGTGAGGTAGTTTTTATTAGGAACGTCATTAATGGAATGTCATTGATTGAATGATCAAGAAAGGATTTGTCACTTCCGAGTTTAGGAAGAGATATCTCGGGCCTGGTTGATTAGGATAGTTACACCTTCATTAAATCCGTGGCCATGGTAGTGGATGGTAAGACCATCCAGACAAATTAACCAAAAAATAAAGAAAAATAAAGAATGATGACACTAGTATGCATTCTACTTTATTGAGATATCGATGATGAATATATTATATTACATGGACTGTGTTCATATGAAGGCAACTGTTTTTTTGACTTTGCCTTATCTCTATAGGGCCCTCGATTGGTTGCTAGACCCCACTCTAGGTCGGTGGATATTATTCACTACTATTGTGGTAAGGGCCTAAAGGGTCACACAGAATAGCGCCTTGAGAATCTGCCCTATTCTGGGAATAGGAATATAGAACTTGGTGGGCCCCGCTAAAGGGTCTGAGCACTATCCAAGTTCTATGGATCACCAAGGAATAAATAAATAAATTAATTATTCATGTTTAGAATAATTCATTGAATTTATTTATAACATGTATTTACAAGTTATATAGTAAATACAAGTTTTAATATAATTCGAATGGATTTTAAATCCGAGGTTTGTTTAATATTAGAAGGAGGTGTGAGTCGAGTTAAAGACTCAAGTATATCACATAATATATTTATATATTACAAGTAAGTGATAAATTATAAAATATTATTTATTGAAAATTTTTATTTGCCATAAATAATTATTTATAACATTTACATAGCAGACGTCTATTACACGGGGGTCGGGAACCTATATCGCGTGTTTTAAACACTCCCTATATAAGTGAGAGAGAGGCTCTCCTATGGATACTATTCATGTGTTTAGATTGAGAGCTTATCTCTCCTCCTAGAATCTAGAGAGAGAGTCTCTCTTAAGAAGTAAGATCTTCAAGTTCATCCATCTCAAGATTGAAGCTTATTCCTTTGCGGTGATCGTCACTGTGCTGAAGTGAGCATCGAAGATCGTTCTAGCACCCAGATCTTGACGAACAGCACGCGAGAAAATTTGCGAGGCGTGTGTGGATGATCTAGAGGGATTCGACATCGGAGTATTCTAGCAACGATCTCCAGCATCCTACAGCGGACATGCACACGTTAATTCCGAACAAGGTACATGTTCAGTTTAATTTTTGTGCTCTGTTTAAACCTTGCGAGATCCTCAGACCAAATAGAGACAAGATCACCAAAGTTGATAGGGTTACATCACATTAATGATGCAGAAAATTTTAAATTCCAGGCCCTCTGGCTTCCGCTTCACCGTCCCAGTACCCAACAACAAGTGGATATGGCTCAAGCACAGAGGTACATGTGGGTAATAACTCCAAAAAGGGAACATTGATCATGAATCTATCATTACCTTGTGCACAAAAATGTTCCTTACTGTATACATGGTTTGAAACACAATGGGTATATGCTTTAGAAATTTAGAAACACTTTATGAACTATCATGAAGGATTTAAGTAGATTATGGAAATGAATAACCAACGATAAACCTAAGGTTTCATAGAATAAACATAAGGTGTCTTCATTTATACATAATATTGGTTATTTTTAGTATTATTCTGTTTCCCATTGTGATTATCATTGTTCACACTATGCTTTTTGGTTTTATTCAATAGAGGGAACCCAAAGGAACTAAGTTAATATTGAATGTGAATGAATTTTTTTCTAATGAGAAGCCAACTGGGATAATATCTGGAGTGATGGATATTGTCATTATTCCAACTATGTTATCATGATATATGATTATCAACGTTCATATTAACCAACTCTTAGACTCACTTGTGAAGAGAAGGATAGATTTCATTGAGGGTTTGGATAATAGAGGCCACTGAGAAAATAAGTTTCAGTATCCTTTGTGTCAATAATTTTTGAAGAAACTCCCCAGTGGTTGTCTTAGAGGAATAAGAAGATGTTTATTTTGTAGAAAACAGGGACATGAATCAAGTAACTGCAAAAGGAAATAATTTTTTTGTAAACAAAATAGATGAGAATAATGGTCCCCCTAAGATATCATCGATTTTTTATTGCTTTAAATATGTAAATTATGTGAATTGTGAAAATCAATTTCCTAGGTCGAAATCTCGTGAATAAAATAGAAATGGTTTTATGGGTAGTGGTTATATTTCTGATGATGAAGAGACTAGAAATTTATTATGAATTGAAAGAGGTATTAAAGTATAAGATGATGAAGCCTAGTAAATGGTTTGAGAAGGAAGTGATATAAATTAATTATTAAAGTAATGAAATTCAAATATTTTATTTTATGATCCATGAAATATATATGTATTTTATTTTATAATTTTTTTATTTGTTATTTGAAAGAATATGTTGAATGACATTTATGGAATGTAAATTTGACTTAATAGAAAGGCGATGTTTTTATAATAATCCTGAATATGTTATAGATGTTGAGATAATGATGTTGGGATAAAGTGATCATTTATTTCGATAAAGTAAATTAGATTTTAATTATTTTCTTATAACTGATTAATGATTTGTTGAAAAATTGGTTCATTCTATCATTTATGGGATTTACAGAAATTTTGGATTTAAGGACTATATCTAAGAATCGTTTTTATTTAAGGAATGAAAAAAATGTATATTTTCAATAAGGTTTTATAGAAATTTGAGTTTCAAGAGCATAAAAAACGAAGGTATTCCATGTTTTTATGTGATAATTAACATCTATTTCATGTTGTTTGGGGGATTAATTATATGTTCATTTTGGAAGATTAGTTACCATATTTATAATGTTTTGAATTTTAATCATTTACAAGGTTCATAAAGTTAACTATTTATAAAATAGTTTAATTTAAACTTTGGATGTGTCTATATATATTAATATATTAATTCACCATATACAGATTTATCCACATTGGATAAGTTTTACTGACCATTTTTCTATGATGATATCTAAAGATAGACGGAATGAATTATCATTCTATTTATGGATCATATGATCCATTAGTGATTCTAGCACAAAAAATTCACCTTTTTTCTTAGAGTAAGAGATAAAGTGGAAATTGATCAAGGAATAACCAATTCATGAGATTTTTTATGAAATAGAATGTAATCAAGTAAGTACATATTATTGTGAAAATTATTCAACTTTAGTAAAAGGATTTTGAAATAAAATGTTGTGCTGTTATCACTATATTTTATGATATGATTGATATTTTTAATTCCTCTTTGGTTTATGAATTTTTGGTCATTAAACTTCTATGTATCTCTAACATTCTTTTGATTGATTTTTTAAATCACTCTATCGGTATTTGGGTGTTTTTCTCTCTCTTATGTCATTTTTTTCACTTCCAAACTTTGTTCTCTTACTTGGAAACCTCGTATATGTTATTTCAAATGACATTCGCACATCCCTTTATTATTTTAAGGATGATATTTTATTAACACTTTTTAGGATGTGGGTTTCTATGAATGAATTTTAAATTGATAAACTAATGATGACTGAGATGAATTTTGAGGGAAAAACTCATTTTTACTGTGGTAGAGTGTAACACCCTGAGATTTTTTTTTTAAAATTAATTTATTCTTTTCAATATTTTCCATCTCACATAACACTGAGTTTATCTTGTTCTACACAAAATAGTAATTTTGGAAAATTTTACATGTATCACTGAGCTTTGATTTAATTACATGAAAAATGGAGATCAGATGGCATTATTTTAAACACCATGATTAGTTTTTATTAGACACAACACTAAGTTTAAATGAAACATGACATATTATTAAAATAATATTATTTAATATGATTGTTATAACCAAGCCATTATAATGGATAGTATGAATATGATTAAATAAATTATAAAAATATATGATTTATATTTGTATATAAAAATAATTCATTGGTGAGAATTTAATTAAAAATGAAAATAAAAACAATTAAATATAAGGGAAATCTTTTTGTAAAAAATAATTTTATGCACACAAAAATCATTTAAAAAATTAAATTGAAAAAATTAAATTTATTTAATTATTTTAATGATATTTATATATTATATATTCAATAAAATTTTTAACATTTATCTTACTTTTTTTTCTAGACAAGATATATGAATAAATCTATTTTAATAATTAAAAATTTATTTTTCTAAAGAAACTATTTTGTCACCTTTGGAACACTCATTTTAAACATAATTTTTTCCGTATTTATAAAATTTATTTCAATAAATGAAATTAATTTTTGAAATCATAATATCAAAATTTTTATATGGTGAATTTTTTGGATTTTTCTAAAAAGATTCATTTTTGATGAATAGTGAAAAATAATGAACTTTAATTAAAAAAATAACTTTTATTTTAATAATTTATATTTTTTAATTATATTTTTTAATTATTTTTATAGTAGTATTATTTTAATTTTATATAATTTAATCTAATTTAGTTCATTGGTATAATTTTCTTGTTGACTTTTGATATAAAAACTTTATAAACTTTTGAATCTTTTTTCATTAGACTCTTGTTTTCTCATTACGTGTATGGGATTAAATTGAAACTATATTTTTCTTATCATGTGAAATAAATTTATAAATATACATTAAATATTTTTAATCTCCATAGTTTATAATTTATAAAAATTTTATCTTAATTTTTGACTAAAATTAATAGTGGAAACATTAAAAATTAATTACATCGGTTAAGGTCAAAATGGTTTCACCGGGGGTTAATCTAAAAATATAATGGATAAAAAATTACCAAAAACAAGTCCAAACCCCATTTTATATAAATATTTCAACAATATACCTTATATTATCAATAATTTTACATTATTGGAACCTTGTGACATGAACAAAAACATGGGTGGAATTCTCTCTTTCCAGAAAATTGCAAGTGTGCCACTCACCTCACTTATAAAAGGCCACCACTTTTAATATCCGATTAACACCAACAAAAACTTTTTATTAATACTTGATCCACCCAAATAACAATCCATATTACCTCCTCTAATCCTCTAATCCTTATTTTGGAAATAATGAAATCCATATAAGGATTTTAGTGAAAACATAAAGTGGATACCCGAATAAGTGTTAACATTCATCAATGAGAATTTTGGTTTTATTTATTCCTCCAAAACCTTAAATTATTATAATAATAAGATTATATAATAACCTTACTATCATTCATATAATTATATATTGTTATGTTATGTTAATTACAAAAAACCATCCCCACTTCCATGAAATAGGTTACAAAATCTTCATTCATATGTATGGCGATCAACCGCTTTGTTAACTAATATCGTTCGTTATTTCATTACCACCTATAAAAAATGAATGTAATCATGGATTTATTATTTATAATTTATATTTATTTTATTATTATTTTTCTAGAATAATTATATCAAACACACCTACATGCTTTCCATTTTTATGGATTAAGAAAATGTCGCCTGTGTGTACGGTAGAATACCACCTCACTAAGCGATGTGATTAATTTAATGTTTACATGGAAGTAATTAAATATGGTTTTAATAAAAATGTGTTATATACATTACATAAATATTATTCTTTAATGATGATATATTATTTATCTTTCTTTCTATTAATCCACCAAGAAAATGGAAATATCGTTCATGCATATGTATGGTTTAAGGTCTCCAGGGACGGTGTATTTAAATTTCTACCACTAAATTTTATGTATTACAATAAATACATATATAATTAATATATATTATATTTATATCGTGGTTGTTATTTTGGATACTATGGAACTATTATTAATTTAAGGGAAAAAATATAACAAATCAAAATATATACGAAAATCAAATCTATTATTACATGAAACATAACATTAAAATGTAATAGTAAATAAACTTGTAATAAAAGGTCATAGAAAAAAATATATGGAATGATATATATAAATGTTTTTTGAGATATGTATAATAAACTTATATTTATTATATAAGAGGTTTGAACAAGTAAGAAGGAAGTAAATAAATAAGGTAAAATATTTTTGTCTCACTTTTATTTTCTGTGAGACAAATGACATATTCACCGAATGTTTCTTTTATATGAAGTATAAAAATCCCATGATTATATTTTATGATGATTTTAAATAATATTATTGTTATTTACATATCCATCTTTGGATATCCCTTTCATGGGGTTTATGGTCCAAAAGTTACCAAATTGGTAAGGTATTTTTGTATCAATTTTCCTTCTTGAAGACATATGATTATATTATAAAACTATATTCTTGTATGAGGTGTATATGCATAACCTTTGATAAGTAATATATTTAATTTATTTATAATCATTTTATTTTATGCTTTATTAAATTATATTCCTTTATGGGGCTTACATTTCTAATCTACTAAGTGGATATGATTTCATGTTACAGTCTCATCATATATGAGGATTGTTTATAATTATGTTTTTAATGATAAAATCATTGGATCAATTACTCAAGAAACTCATGAATTTTTTCATATGGTTATTAATTACATTTTCATGTAATATTACCATTTATTCAACTCTTATTTACAGAACATAATTGAGAAAACGTTTTTAAGAAAACTAGATATCATTTCTCTTTTTTGTCAAAAATCATTTTTCTTCCAAAATCATGTTTTCTAGAAACTTTTAATTTTTTATCATTATCCTATTATTTTTAAAATAATTTTTTACCCATTATTGAATTTTTCAAAAAAATTTACATATTACCCTATGAATTTTTTTACCAAAAATGTGAATGGAAGTTTTTTAACATGTACAGAATGAGAAAAACATCATATCATCATGAACATTATTTACATTGAAGCATATTTTGTAAATTTTCGATGTAATATTCAAAGAAAAATATTTTCAAAATATTTTTTGTTTTTTAAAAAATAAAATAGGAATAAATATTTTCCTCAATAAATTTTTTAAATGATCGAGAAAATCATTTTCTATATAATATGTAATCTATTGATGTTACCTATGCCTCATTGTGGATATGATCTAAGGATATCATTCTTATTCTCTATTTGAATGGTTTATTTTTGTGATATAAGGATGTTTATCAAACTATTTTCTCTTCCACAGGTTATACCATGATAAAATTATTATGAAACCCACTCTGTTACCACATGTTATGCTATGGAGAAATGATGAAATTATTATGAAACTTGTCACTTTACATAGGTTATAAAACAATGAAATATTAATGAATCCCATTTCATTTCATGGTCTATGATACGATGAATGGTTTATAAACTTTTGGCACACACACACACATATTATTTTATTTATGTGATGGGTGGGACATATATCTACCTCTAATTCATTGAGTAATGATTTATATCCCATGATAGAGATAAGACTGGAATGGAGAGTGAACCTAGTTCACTAAGACATTTTTTCTACTATGATAATCTTAGGAGTGAATCTTGACTACTATGATGTTATGTATAGACCTACTATTAATGTCTATAATGTTATGTGTGAACCTAATTACATGTCCAAAATGTTATGTGTGAACCTAATTTACATGGTCACAATGTTATGTGTTGGCCTTTATTTCATGTCAATAATGTTATGTGTGGACTTGGTTGCATGTCCATATGTTTATGTGAGGGCCTAATTTCATGTCTTTGATATAACGAGTGAATATGTTTTTATTTATACATGTTCAACATTATATAAGAATATGTGTATGATGAAACTCTAAGTCTTGTGCCAATTTTATAATCTTGTTTCTCCTATTATTTTATTTCGTTATGATCCATGTCTTATGAAATTCAATTTTTTATTCCATGCCATAGATTTTGATCTTTGTGTTGCAGGTTATGGTTTCCAAATGTCAAGATCATGTTCTCATACCCTTATGCTCATGTAATACTTATATGATCACTGATATCCCACTTTCTTACCCCTACTGAGCATTTAAGCTCACCCTTTCTTATGTTTACTTTTCCATTAGTTATGAAGAATGGTTTCAAGTATGGTGTGTTTTTGAAGAGTAAAAAAGGGGAAGATCTTTTTTGGAGAATTATATGACTTTTGTCCAAGTCAGAAGATTGTGTACCTAGTCTCCATAGACACTAAACCATTATGGTCCCCAAGAATGGGTTGGTGTAATTTTTTTGAATATTCATTTAAAAATATTTAATATTCATGCATGATAATCTTGTTTCTCTATAGTATAATCATATAAAACTTCAAAAGTGTTGAAACAAATACCACATATTAACCAATTCCATTTCATTCTTACCAACCTTCTTTACATAAAACAATAATACACATCATAGTGGTCTCAAAAATCTCCCCGTTTAGATTTTGTTTTCACCTAATGAATATAAATTCTCAGTGATATGAAAATAATGAAATGTATTACTCACCAATAAATTTTATCCTAGAAAATAAAGATCAGTATAGGAAACAAGAATCATTGAAAAAAATCCCATGTGGGTTATAAAATTGTGATCTTTAACCAACCTTTGTTTAACAAAACCTTTGCAAAAACCTCACTTCAATGTAAACAAAACTGCCCCCTCATCCACTTCAAAAAACTATTAAATTATTTCACATATACAAAAATAATATCTTAGAAATCTTAAAAACTCCCTCTAAATATATACTCTCCCGAAAGAGGTAAACCACATATCAATGGATTTATTATGTTTTCATTTTTATCCCCCTTTGAAAAAAATATCCAAAAAAATATGACAGAGGGTATAAAATATTCATTAATTTTTATTGTACAAGGTGAGGTTGAACATCCAAATTATCCCAAAGAATCTAGAATGAATCTCTGTATAGTGTCTTAGTGAACATATCTTCAACCTACTTCTTTATTATAAAAATCTTCAACATAAATTCATTTCTCTCTATAAGATCCTTGATGAAGTGACATTTAATATCAATGTGATTTCACCTAGAATGTTGAACTAGATTCCTAAAAAAATTGATATCACTCTGATTATCATATCCATGATGAAGTGAAATACTAAAAAACAACTTTAGATCCTCTAATTGAGTTTTCATCCACATCAATAGAGATCTATCATATGTTACAGCCACATATTCTACCTTAGTAGTGAATAAAGTTAAAAACATTTGTTTCTTTGTATGTTAGAGAACACAACTATTACCAAGAAAGAAAAATACACCAGATGTGGATTTTCAATCATCACTACTACCTTCCAAATCTATATTATAATAGTCAATTATAACCACATTTTCTTTGTTTTCACATTTCAATAAAAAAAATATCAATTATACCCTTTATTTAATTGAGAATCGTTTTTCCAACAATAAAATGGAATTCTTTTGGATAACTTTGATAACTAGAACAAAGAGTAATAAGTTATAAAGTACCAATTATTGATGCTATAAGGTATAATAAAAAACCAATAAACTTTCAAAACACTTGTTGATTAACTTATTTCCCTTGTTCATCTTAAGAAAACATTATTCCCACAAAACATTGTGTGAAAACAGATCTTGAAGAATCTGGGATTAATATTTTTAATAGTTCCTTTGTAGACTTCACTTGATAATAAAAATATGATATTTATATTTATATATTTAATGGTAATGAAAGTACTCCATCTCTCTAAGAATAGTAATTTCAAATAATTCCTTCATTTCATTAGAAATCTTCTCTCACATTTCATTATCATTTATAGAAAATATGATTTCATATATATAAACAATAACATTTAGAGATACCTTTTTGTCATATTTTATGTACATTTTTTTGCATTGTTCCATTTTTAAAATTAAACCAATTTATGTAGGTGTTAAGATTAGAATATCATGCTATTGGTTCTTATTTCAAACCATATAAATCTTTTATTAACCTACAAAAATAATTTCCATATTATATTAAAATAAATCCACATGGTTATACAAAGTAAATTTATTCATCTAATTATCCACTAGGAATAGTAGACTTAATATCCAATTATAATATCATATAATTATTTTGTGTATTAATATAAAGAAACATTCAAATAGTTTCAATCATTGGAATTGGTGAAAAGGTCTACATGAAATCAACACCTTCAATATAAGAATAACCTTTAGATACCAATATTTCATTTTTCCATACAAATATACATTTTTCATTCAATTTATTTTTGAACACTCACTTTGTATAGGTGAAATTATTATTTTTTGGGTTTAGGAACTAGTTCCCATGTACCTTTCTTAACCAACACTGGTAACAGCTAACTTTTTAAGACCTATAATAGCACCTGGTGGAAGAACCTAGTGGTCACATCCAAGTGGTTGCATTTTAGTAGTAGTACCTGGAAGTAGCACCTAGAAATACACCCCATTGTTATCACTTCAATGGTAGCACCATGGTAGTAGCACCGAGCATCAACACACACTATGTTAGAACACCCTACTATGATACACTCACTATAGAACCTTAGAAAACTTCATAAGTGTGGATAAAAATCAACATCATAACAAATTCCATTTCTTTCTTACCAGCTTATTTACATCAACCAAATATACAGAGACTCTTGGTCTCAAAAAATTTCGTAAATTAAATATAAACCATTTATATTTTGGCCTTATCTTATAATTTATAAACTCTTTATAAATTACCCTAATGATTCATAAATAAATAATGTATTTATACATCATCAGATATACCAAAAAATAAGTAAATGATATTATCAAATATTAACATTTAATATTTCAAAGTTTTCTCATTAATTTACATTTTTTAAACATTTATATTATTAATTATAAACATTTTTTTAATTATTTAATTAATAAAAACTTTTATAATTAAAATACTCATATAAATTTTAATATGATTTATAAACTATATAAATTTAAAAAATATATTTAATCAATAATATTACTAAATACTTAGAATGAATGATTCAGAAAAAATTAATCAATTTTATAAAAACATTTTTTTATATTTTTAATTTAAAAAACACCTTTTATAAATTTTATATGTAATCCAAAATATCTTTTTATTATTCATAAAAAAATATAAATATTTTAATTCAAAATTATTATAATTAAATACTTTATTTATCATTATAAATATATATATGAACATTTTATATTTAATTTCTAGCCATGAAATATTCCATATTACAAATTTGAAAACATGTTCTTCATTAAAGAGTAAAAAAAAAGTTAATTATTCGAAGAGTCCTTTCTCTAATACCAATGTTTTGTTTTATGAGTTCACCGATGAACATTGGTAGTATTAGAAAAACCCAAATATATGATATATCCTCGATAAAATAAATGTTTAATATAAATAATGAACATAAATTTTTCATACCTGGTTAGCCGATGCGGTGGACTCAATCTTAAATTCTCAATGAAGTATGATTGGTGACGATTAGTGAAGTAATAAACAAAGGATTCCTTCCTTTGAGGGATTACATCTTCCTTGGATCCTAATCTCTCTCATGGAATTCATGAATCTCTTGAAGGCATTTTAGAACCTTCTTAGGGAGAGATAAACAAGGATCTTCAAGAAGAATGTATTGGGTGATTTGTAATAAATTGGTGTAAACAACAGGGGGGATCATATACCCTTATGTAGCTATTCTAGATGAGTTTCATTTAATGAAGTTCATCTACTTTATTCAATGTATCCATATATATTTATAATCATTTTCCATTATTCATCGAATTCTATTAAAATGATTATATAATTCATTTGAACCATTAATAATGAATAAAACCATATGGGAAGATATATGCCCCAAAATAATATGGTTTCAGTGAACATTTTGAAAAACCCAAACATACCACAACACCAATAATAGAAAAAAAAAATTTCTTCTTACATTGAATACAAAATTAGTTGGTGGAGGGTTCTTTGATTATTTAGATATGAACATCCTCTTTCTAGACCCATTATGAGAACTTCATCATTTCATGATTTCTTCAAAATTTATAAGAAGTGGTAGGTTCCCCCAAACTATTCTACACCCATAATTCCCTAGTACATGAATTACCTTCATTACTATTTAATGAGTTTGAATTATTGAAATATATTTTACCAGAACATGGGGTTTCCTTCATTTTTTCTTTAACAAAAGATGTGACCACTAATTTATTAAAGATTATTATAATGTTTTTTTGAGTTTTATAAGGATTAGGATTCTTCATAGGAATTTTCAATTAATGTGATGATTCAATTAGAGTTACATCCATGTTTTATAATTTTATTTCTAGAAAAATACAATTTAAAAATTAATTTTTTCCAATATTCAATGAATTTCACTTTTTTTCACATTAATAATTTAACATCAAAACCATTTCATCACATGTCATTATTTCATTTATAATATTTTTTCAAGGTCATTTATTTTTCTAGATTTTACCTAAAACTTAGAGTTGTTGAATTTAACAATAGTTTTTGATTCATGGAGTAGTTCTTCACTAATTTTATTAAATAAGTATTTTTTACAATAATCCATTTGAAAATATTATTCTATGAGAAAAAATATTTTATTGAAAAGTGAAACTCATTGACCCTTTCTGTTTGTGGGTTTTGTGAAAGCATCATGTATGTGTACTTTCTTATCCAATTTCTTTTCCATTTCCTCATATTCTTGGTCAAGTTGTAATTATTCTTGATATAGTATTTTTATGAATAGAATTATATAATATAATACTTTATTGGGGAATTTCTTGAGTTATCCTAAACTTATTTATAGAGTTCATAAAAAGATTCATATACCTCAAACTCATCACTACTTGAGCATTCTTCTTTAAAAAAATTAATTCAAATGTATTTTTTAATATAACTTCCACATTGCTTATCTAACTATTATAGTGAATCCTAATTCCTATAATTTTGTGAGATTAATATTATTTGATTGTAAGTTCCATTAGTTTTCAGTTTTTTATTATTTTGGATGAAACATTTATCTTTCCATGAGAAAAATTATCTTCCATTATTTTCAATTCTAGCCCAAGAATATGTTTTTCTGGAGAATCCATCATAATAACTACTGTATCTTCCATAAAAAAAATTCATCAACTTTTGAAAATATGTAGTTCAAGTAAATAAGTTAAACACAACTTTAATAAATATATATATCCAATCAGATATAACCTATACTTTTATACCACTTTAGATTCCTACAAGATCATACAATCACACTAGGGTTACTGAATCAGGGGTGATGAACTTTTACCAATTAAGTTCAACTTAAAATTTTTATTCCTTTATGTTGATAGAATATCTATCATCTGTTAGGATATATGGATCTAAATTATGACCCTAACAACTATACCATTATGTAACGTAGATAATGTAAAGTTAACGACACATGGATTTTTACAGGGCTCTTTCTCAATGTGAGAACCAACCCCTTATTGTATACGGATATTATCCCATACCACATATTTTCCGGTAATAACATTTTTATCCATTTTAGGTTGTCTGAGAAGTTATTATCATTGACTCATATTATATACCACTTAAATATTTCCTCTAAATAATTACCCTATATAAACTCCTTCTGATTATAATGTAAAAAACATCAAACTGTGCACAAGTATTTGACTACTAAATATTATTCCTTTGAACATACTTTCACATCATCCAAATGATTATTCTAGAACTCATAATTATGAATCTATAAATTATTCAAGAAAAAAAATCTAGTTCTTGTATAGGTTTTACTTGATATTATTATTTCTCATTACTTTTTTTCTTATGATTCTGGAGAACTTACTCATATTCTTAGTAACTTCATGTTCCTGTATTCTTAAATTTTGGACCCAAATGAAATTATGATGAATGTAGTTTAGAAGAAACCCCTATTAAACACTTCTCATTTACTCAGCTTAACTACACAATAATCATTATTTTTTTCATTGAATGTTCTTTAATTTTTATTTACTCAATATTTCTCAGATAGTTTGAAGGTTCCTGATATTTGAACTCCATAACATTTTCACTTTCATAAATTCTCATTGAACACCATTAAAAAATCCAAAAATTCAAGAATAAATGTTATTCATAATGTATTCCATAAATTTTGGCCATTAATGATTCAAAAATATTCCTTATATCTTAGAAAGAATCATGAGATAATTTTTCTGAATTGAGATCCATGGATGCACAACACAATTCTATCACAATAATAAATTTATGATACTTTAAATAAAATGTTTTATACTAACATAATTAATATCTGGAAATTATTTCTTTATTATATTTTCCTGAACACAAAACACTATCCATTTTATAAAAATCTTATCACATTAAATCTATATGGGTGCACATGTCATCTTCATTTCCTAATAAATTTTTTAATCAACAAATTTTCTATTGAATGAAAATCAAAAAATCTAGAGATTTAAAACATTAAACAACCTCTAGAATATATCTTTTTATTTTAATGGAATACATTTGTTTCGGTAAAATATTCATTCATCATTTGGCTTCTAATTGATAAACTCATATTTTGACACTTCTAGCCTTTATCTTCCAATGTTCTTAACCTACCACTAGCATCGTTTTAGGCTAAAATAATTACCAAATGCACATGAATGTATTCTCATTACAGTCCTATTTTACCACGAAAATGATAGGAATATTTTTTGAGAATCCTACACCTCACTTCCAGAACTAAGAGGAGGTTATTAGAACTAAAAACATGAAAATAGGTTCCAAAAGGAATCCTAGAGATCTAAATGTTCCAAAATTTTGAGGATAAAGATACTATAAAAATCACCACACCAAGCCTCACTTACTTCGACACATTATTCACTAAAAATCACAGAAAATCAAACAAACGTGAATGTAAATAGATGTGAGTAATTAAACCATGGAATTTACATGGATCAGAAAAAACTACCTACATCAGTGGGAGAAACATTGCAACATTTAATTTATATGGGAGAAAATATTACAACTCACAATATTTTATATCCCCATCAATCACTCAAGATAGATTAATCATTTTACAATATTTTACACCAGAAAACTGTTCCAACCCCTATTTATAGTAAGTCCCAGCAGATCAACTAGTGATACTCTCCTATGAGAAACACAGACATCCATCTATTCACTATTGTAGTTGTTAATATCATGTTAAAACTTTAGTATTGAAATCCAAGCACTGATGAAAGATCAATGATCCTATGACTCAAAAATTCCCCAAAACAACATAATGTGTGACTCTAATGTAAAAATACACCCTTTTTGATAGACTAAAGATATTAATCCGAACTCATAAAAAAGAATTAATTTTAAAAAAACCATCCATTAAAGAGAAAATCTCATATACCTTCATTAAAATTGATGATTTTATAAAATCATTGTTTCTAGTTTAAAACTTCCCATTTCCTTAAAGAAGGATTACCATATCCCAATAACCTACCACTTAAATACTACTTCATGGATTCCAAAAAATTCACAAATACATTAACATAAAAAAATCTATTGTTTCTATAGCATAATTTTTTTTCTCCATTCCTTCCTTTCACCTAACTCCAACTAAGGAACAATATTTCCCTATAATCTCCTTAACCTGAGTCTTCATGATAATATTTATTAGATTCTACTTTATAGTTATCTTATATAAATCTATCACTTTATATTAAATAATATTCTACATGTAATGGTACATAAGGTCAATAGGTTTTGTCCTTTAATGGAATACTAGATTCATAACCAAATGAATCACACTATGACTATCATAATAGAGGGAAACCTTCCCTAGACTACATGAAATCTCCTTAACAAGATTCATATACCTTACCATTTCCATTATTTATTCTTTTATTTGAACATATTTTACTTCCTTTGGGGAAAGTTTAATCCATGGTTGAATTCTTGACATCCAAGATAACATGGTTCCACAAAATGTAAACACATGTCCAGTCATACTCATTCAAGAATCATAATCACCCCAAACTCAGTATCAACATACCTGAGTAAAGGATCATATTTTCCTAAACGAATATAAATATATTTTGTTTTATTAAGATAAAAAATAATTCACTTTACATATTCCTGATGTTCTTTACTTAAATTCGATATAAACCAATAGACCACTCCTATTATTTGAGAAATATCTGGTTGAGTTCACACCATAGAATACATGAAACTTCCTACCATTGAAGCATATGATATATTTTCTAGGTGATTTTCCTATCAATTAATTTTTTCTTCTTGATCCTTGGAAATTTTAAAGATTACAGAATGACGAGACGAAATATCTTTGCATACACTCATTCTGAATCTTTTAACAATTTTAAAAATCAATATCTTCTCTGATAATACCCTGATTATGGTCTCCATATCATGTTTAATACTCATTTCCAAGATCTTCTATGCATTACCATGATCATTCATTTCAAACTTTCCAAAAAATAATTATTCAACTTCTAAACCCATTGAATTTATGAACCTACCAAAAACATATCATCCACATAAAAAAATAGAATGATGAATTCTTTTACACAACATTTCATCCAATAATAATAATTAACTCAGTTTCTTTACTAGATACCATTATGTTCCATTAAATAATCAAACTTATGATTCCAACATCTATGTTCTTAATTCTAACCATAAAGACACCTCTTGAGTTTACACACCAAATATTGATTCCATTGATCAAAAAAACTACAAGGATTGTTCATAAATATCCACTCCTTCAAATCATCATATAGAAATTTCATCTTCAAATCCACCTATTTCGGATACAGTCCTCAAAATGAAATCAAAATTATCTCTATCTTGATAGTTGTATGATTCACCACTGAAGAGAATGTTTTAAATAAATAAATCCAATCCTTATATTAAAAATATTTAGCCACCTTCTTTTCTTTATATCAATTTTATTATTTTATTATTCCATTATACATAAAATCCACCTGTTCTCATGTGATTTATTTCCGTGTGGTAACTATAGCGACCCAATATTTTCATAATTAGATATTACATATTTTTATAATAATATTCAATACATTTCACAAATACATGCCAGAGGACTATAAAGGTTTAGTGTATTTGAAGATGATATATACAATATTCTTATTTAATGAAACATATTCAACATTTCCTATAAAGATATTCCTACGTAGTACACTTCATGGAAAAACCCAACATAAAACTTTTGTTCTTGACCTAGGAAAAAGAAAAAAAAGAAAGGTTGAGTCGATATTCTTAGTAAGGGTAAAAAATGGGGATATCAATAATCACATAAACATAACATGAGAATAAGGGCATGATTACATGTCATAGCATTTTATTATAATACCTTGCATAACATTGATCACAACTTGATTCCATGACATAAAGCATGGAAGTTCAAAAGATATGAATCATAAATGAAATCAGGGAACATAATCCATGAGATCTTAACATAGGTATAATAATTTTTCAAATATGTAATCTAATAACATTATTAATATGTATCAGTAGAAATAGGTTCAATCATTATGTTAAGGACATGAAATCAGTCCCTCACTTAGACATATGGATACAAAACTAGGTCAAAACACAACTTTATGGACATGAAATCAGGTTCAAATGTAACCTTAAGAACATGAAACAATGTCCAAATATAACCTTATGTATATTATACCAGGTCCACAGATAAACTTAATGACAATAAACCTAATCCACAAAAAACATTCTAAACAAGAAATTAGGTTCACACATAACATAATTAACTCATGAGTTATACATATTTACCCATTACATTGGAGGTATTTAATAGACCCAACGATCAACTAATAATAATCCTTTCATAAGAATTCCACGAAAATTTCTCCATAATAATATCCCATGATAAAAGGGATGGGTTTAACTAACAATTAAATATTTCAATATAGAATAATACATGACATATAAATAGGATCCATAAATATCTCACATTCATAATGAAAAATATAAAACATATAGATAATTAATAAGGAATATACCACTATATCATATCCCCATTAAAACAAAAAAACAAAAGGTTATTTTTGTTGATGTATATAAATACAATTAAAACATCCTTAAAACATTATTGAGGAATATAATATTTCTACTTTGGAAATAACCTTTTTAGAACAAGAAAGTCACAAAATATTTTGGACATAATTTTCTTTTAGAAAATATCTGGAATCTTATAAATGAATAATTAAAACATTTTGTGGTCATAATGGTGTAAAATTTTTATTATGTCATAAATGTTAAAATAAATCATCCCTTTTTCATTTGGTAAAATGTAAAAAAGTACCTCGTTAAAAAAATGAAGATTCATTTGTAAAAATTTTATATAATTATAAATAAATGTTAAAATGAAATTAAAAATTCATATAATAAAATTAAAAATATTTTTGAAATCATTTTTAGAATACATGGATATATAATAAAAGGGTTTTCAAAAGAAGAGAAAAATAATGTTTATTTTTTATAAAAAATTCTTTTAGTCTCTCAAGTACATAAAGAAAATAAAATAACTGGGAAAAATGTATTCCCCAAAAATAATTAGATTATAATAAAATTAATGAGTTTCATTAGAGTAATATCATACCATTCCATCATCATAAAATTAATAAAAATTAATCCTGATAAACAATTATATTTGTAACATAAAAACTTTATCACTTTGGAATCTTTTAAATAGAAATCCCCATAAAAGATATAACATTATATGGATATATAAATACACTTAAAATTCATTATAATATTTCTAAAATAAGTCAATGCGTAGTATATAAACCATAAAAATGGAATAAGTAGTGAATATGGCATGTGTCTCATAGAAATAAAAGATAGATGAAAACCACTAACCATTTTGGTAACATTTGAATCATAAGACACATGATAGAATAAAATCAGTTTAAATAATAAATATAACAAATAGAATTATATAAATTATATAAAATTTAAAAGGGTCTATATATACAACACACAAAATAAATGATTGGTAAATTTTATCTAATTCACCCAGAAATAAAACTGAAAATAGAAATCCCTTACTTTAAGTATCAACTTTCATCGTAAAAATTAGAAATTTCTATATAATAAATATAAATTTATTATAAACCTATTTAGTAACAATAATAATATATATCTTACCATATATGATTTACCTACTACCTTTTATCACTATTTTATTAACAATTCTTTGTTACAATCATGTTTCAAATAATAACTGCTTCATTTTTCATGTATGTTTTCATGGGGAAGTTTTGGTCCATTTAAATTGACCATGGTTCCATCATATATATAATGTTAAATAAGGTATAAATATAACATTTATTAATTATTTATGTTTTATATTCATCAATAAAAATTACAGATAAAAAAATGAACCATAATGCTAATAGAGATGGTAGACCGTACATAGGCGTAAATGTTGTTTCCATTTTTTTAAGGATGAAACGAAAGAATGATAAATATTTATTCAATTTTAAAATATAATTTTTATATAAAAAATATTATATATATTCATTAAATATATCCTCATTACCATCCATGTCAAAATAAAATAAAAAATGTATCACACCGCTTTATAGAGGTGGTGGTCCACACGTACGCACGCAAATTGTTATCATTTTCCAACAGATTTAAAGGTAATAATATATACATGATATTATAATTTTAGAAGAAGGATTTTTTGATAATTATTATATAAATATATTAAATACATATTTATATACTTTCATTAGAGGTGGTGATGGAAAATGAATAACATCAGTTCTTGAGGCAGTAGTATGTCGTACACATGATCGAAGGATTCATTTCCCTTTTAGTGGAAATAGATTTGGATTTAGGTTAATAAATTAACATAATTAAAAAATAATTATATGATAGATATTATTTTTATTAAATTTTAATTATTTAAACATGAATAGAGGTGTTAAGAGAAGAAATAAAAAATATAGAGCTTAGCGAATACAATTACCTTCTCTTATAAAATCCACATATTGATCTCTTATTAATAACCCTACGGTTTATATTTTGTAAATTAAAGTAGATATAGAACGTTTATAATGATGTTTTGATAAATTTTATTAGTTTTTGGTTATGAAAATTGGCTTAAGTAGTGTGAATAAGTGAAGTGAGGAGGTTCCCTTTTTATAATTATGGAGGAGTGACATGTTTTGTAAATACCAAAAAACTATTCAATAATGGGAATTCACTATCAATCCATGTCACTAAAAAATTTATAAATAATGTATTTTAGGGAGTATATGGTATTTAAAAACCTCTAACACATTAGAAAACACATGTTTTAAACATTTTATTTCCTTATAATTTATGTTTACTCACTTTTACCATTTTAGCTTCCCCCATGGTATCTAGTCTCTTCTTATTTACCAAGAAAATTAAAACCTTAAGAATAAAAATAAATTAGAATTATAAGATAATTTTTAACCATTGGTTCTAAATATTAAATCCAATTTATCAAATAAAATTTCTATGTGTGGAAAACTAATATTTAAACATGCGCATGTAATGTGAAAAACCAAGTTTTAACCATAACTAGTGTAATTAATGTTTTATTATTTCACTATTAATTATGTCCAAATATTAAGTTGGACATATTAAAAAATATAAAATATTATTATTCGAAATATTTATTCTGCTTTATAATATTCAATTCAGATAATGTTTATATTTTAATTTTAAATTAAACTATCAAATGTGCTGAAAAATATGTTTTCCAAAGAAAGTTTTTTTATAAGTATAAGAAGTTTTTATATAAAAATTCAAAATGAAATTTAATCCAATGAAATAAATTTTATTAAAAATAATATAAATTAATTTATTATTATCTAATTTTTTTTTAAAAAAATAACTTTGTAAATTCTTTAAACGATAGGGTATATTTCAATAATAATCAGTATTTTTCATTATTCATCTAAAAATAAATCTTTTAAGAATGTTATAAAATATTCACCCTAAGATAATTCTTAAAATTTGATTTAACAAATGAACTAAATTATTTTATATATATTTTATAAATTTGGAGAAAATTAATTTACCAAAAAATAAGTACACAAAATGCGACGAACTTTATTTTTAGAAAAAATATGTTTTTAAGAATAAAACTTCATTTATTCTTATCCCATGTCTAGAAAAAATATTCTATGAATGGTAAAAAAATTTATTGAATATATAATATAAATATTTTTTCTAAAATAATTAAAAAATAGTGATAAATGTAATTTATTAAGATAAAAAGAGATTGAATGCATAAAAACAAATTTTCAAAAAAAACATTTCTTTTACTTTCAAGTGATTTATATTTAATTTATAATAAATTGATAAAGAATGAATTTTTTTATTCTTGTTTAAACCATATAATTTTTATATTTTATTTAGTCCTAATCATACACTCTAATTAAAGGCTTGATTATTATGATCACATCAAATAATTATATTTAAATAGTATATCAAAATTCATTTAAACTCGATATCATGTATAACACAAGCTATAGAAGAAATTGAACTTATTTTTTAAACAATATTTCATAAAATATAGGTGTGTTATATTCTCCCCCACTTTATTAAATTCCATCCTCTCAATTTGAACTTGTTCTTAATAATCAGGGGTTTGAAATTTGAAAATTCCTTTATGGAAAACCCACATTATAAAAGGGGTTAATAAATCTTCATATTTGAAAGAAGAAAAGGTAAATATGAAGTTCATTTAAAATAACACACAATTAGGTTTCCAAATATTGGAACATTAGTGGGAAGCGAAAATAAGGGCATGGAACAGAATACTAATTTCTATGAATTAATACAGTGTGATAGAGAACACACTCATGAGAAAGTCAAACACAAAAAACCCATAAATTTGTGATGAGTTAATATACTATTGATTCATCAAAAAAGAATTTAATATGTAAAATATTTTGTCTCATGATCCATTTCTAAAGTTGATTTAATTTTTACTATGAGAAAATTTTCTTACTTGATTAATTTAAATTTCATAAGAAAATTATCATCCTTTGCTTGTGCTTTGATCAATTTCCACTTCATCACTTACTCCAAGAAATGATGATACATTTTTAATTCCTAAATAACTAATAGGCCATAATATCCATAAAATAGTTTCAATTCAT
Organism: Viscum album; assembly: GCA_963277665.1. Lineage (NCBI taxonomy): Eukaryota > Viridiplantae > Streptophyta > Magnoliopsida > Santalales > Viscaceae > Viscum > Viscum album. Next base: position 1,700,311,129 of record OY728143.1, on the reverse strand, counting down.
TCCTTCTATATATAGTTTCATTAAAACCAAAATGGCTAACACATGTTATCCAATATGTATAAATCCTCATATGATGAAATAATAAATTAGTCTCTAATGCATCATCCAAAGTTCAACATAATCCATTCCATAAATGGATAATTTTAAGACCCTTCAAAAATAAAAAAATGTATAAATAATGTTACTAAATTTCCGAAATAAACTTATCATTAGTCCCATAAATATCCTTATGTAGCTCAATATGGTAAAATACCAAATATATGAATACATTGGTTATATATTCTCCTAAAACATAGTAATAACTAGAATTACCATTAAACCTCAATAAAAAAATACATGCTTTTTAATTTCATAAATTAAACAAAAAATTGTTGAATATATTCAATAAATCAAAAAATGATGTAAAATAAATCAATAATAACATAAAAAACATTTTCATCAAATAATTAATCAGTTTCAAGGTCATAAATACTATTCAATTTACATTATCCATATCCATCATCTATTTAACCCAACTAAACACCATTATCTCAATATGAGGAACATATTAACAGTTATATTTCTATTGATTTGTGGGTTTTACATAATATATCACCATTTTATTGTATCATTACATACCATTGGCTATCGTTAATTCCTACGGGGCTAAAAAAATTAATAAGTTTTACAAAACTCAGACAACCTAATTAAAAATGTAGTACTTGGTAAGTCTAAGTGTCGACCCCATAAGGATGTATCATATGTTATAAAATAATTATGAAATAGAAATAGAAATTGATTGATTGGTTTAAGAAAAGAGGAAAAAATCAGCATTGATTGGTTTGAAATCAATATGGGAGACATGCTAGGTTCAATGATTTTCAGGTTTGTGTGCTAGGGATTTTATTAATGGGGAATTTATTTTGTTTTGGTGCTAGAATTGGGCCGTAGGGATCCTTGTTCTAGGTATCCTACTATAATAATGTTGTTTCACCTTTGGAATAGTCATTTACATAGTTAAAATGAAAAAATAGATAACCTAGAACCTTTTTTAAACATAAACAACCTAGATTTCATAATGGTCATACACAAACTAATGCGATTAATTGATTCAACAAAATAATAATCCTTATAATGTAGCAATGGTATTGAAATAAAAAAATAGAGAAATTTGGAATTGAATAAAAAAGTTTCATGAATCTAAAACAATAATAATATATAAAAAATAATCCCTATCAATACATTCACCTACAATCACATCACCCAACACTAAAGAAACTACTCGCTCATGATAGGCATGATGAGTACAAACAGTATGTGTTCCCAAAGAAGAAAGGCGGTGAAGAACGATGTTGAAGCATGACCCTGGATCATCACTCCATTTTTTGGTGGTCATACCATGGTGTCTCTTGGCATCATCTAGTCCCCAAGTTTCATGGAAGGGCGGAAAAGGAATGTATTTATATGATTTTCTGCCAAAAACTCAACCACATTTGCATCTATTTTTTCTGCTCGCTGACACTTAAACGATGTGTAATGCCTTGAATTTTAAGCATCATGAATCTTAGTATAATCTTCTCTGAAATATTCTCACGAAAAATGTCACATCGTGTAATGTAGTTACATGATGCGTAATGGTCATTCACAACATATAATTAAGTCATGACTTGTCTAGCATAGAAAATTCATTTTGAAAAACTCATGATGTGTAATTTCATTACATGGTGTGTAATCATTATTCTTTAGCTTCTAGCTATGCTTCATCTTCAAAAATATGGTGTCGCGCCTCTCCACTATTTGTTCATTTTTAAAAAATCATTACTTCTATAAAACATAAAACAAGTCAATTCTCTCCAAAATTGGCAAGAATATTCAATTAATTATAAAAATCGATACATAAAACACTCTAAAATGTATGATGAAATACACTTATCAAATATCTTTTATAGTTTATCATTACCATTCAACATGTTATTTTAATTTCTTAGTTCATATATATGTAGAACAATCATTATATATTTTATGATTTATAAAACATAATTCTTTAGTACTAATACATACACACTTCAATCATTTCATTTAATTATTAAACCATTAACTATTCTTAATCATCATACTAATTAATACCTCCATCCTTTCATATTTTATTTGTAGTATCTTCATCATCAACAAAAAAACATTTACTTCTATAACCTAGCTGACCCCCTTCTTGATATTTCCCCCTTAGACATTGATTTTCATAATTTCTAAATGTTCCATATTTAAAACATTAAACTATTATTGAATACTTAGGTAAAAATTATTACCATCTATTATATTAACTAAAAATTTCTTTACCCCCTTATCATTACATAAAACATATTCTCATTATGTTGATACATAACCTTTACCACTTCTTCCCACGTTCTCGACATATCAAAAACTAAATCATCTTTTCTCCATGGTCAACACTACCCAAGATCTCAGTGAACACTATCTTTATCTTATTTGGTGAGTCTAAGAGTTTTTTAAGGTTCATGTTGTTAATATTATACTATAATAATTGATTAATAATTATCATAATATAATTCTATCAATTCATCGTCCCTTTTCATTTCTCATCAACACATTGTATATCCCATTCAACGTTAAACCCATTCCTTTTTGTTCCCTCTATTGACTAAAACCAAAAAACATAGTGTGAGAAATAATAATAACAGTGGGGGAAACCACATAATAAAGAAAAATAACTTTCAGGATGTCTAAATCATGAAAAAATAGTATTTGAAATATTAGGCTTAACCTAGGTCATTGATGATCATTATTCAAATCCTTTATGATGGTTCCTAAAGAGTATGTGAATTTCCAAAAAATCCCCCCCAATAAATTGAAACTAGGTGTGTAGAAAGGTACACTATCTTACACTAGGTTATAATCATGTCAAACCTTCATGTTCCCTTTTCAGAGTTATTACTTCAAGGTAAAACTATTCCAGAGCGACATCCACTCATATAATCCAGAATGGGATGTAATTTCTTGGAAACCACTCTCTCTATCCATCACCAAAATTCAAGACATTTTCATACACATTGAATTTTATATAGACTTATTGATAAAGTTTTCAGAAAATTCCTAAAAACCTAATCTCCAATTTTTGACTAAATTTATCCTATGATTCCAACTATTGAAACCCACACCTTTTTCTAAACATATATTACATCCTTTTAGATTAATATCTAATAAATTTCACAAATACACGCCTCAGGACCATAAATATTAATAGTATTTGGACACTATATAATAAATATTCATATTTCATGAAATATCTTAATCATCTACCATGTAGTACAATTTATAGAGATACCCTACTTTAAACCTTTCTTCATGGCATGAGGAAAGGAAATATAAGAAAGGGTGACCTCATAGGACTATTAAGGGTAAGTAATGGAGATATAGATAATCACATAAACATAACTTGAGCATAAGGGTATAATAACATGAAATAACATTTTAAAACTATAACTTGAATAACATATATCATAATCCTAAGTCATATAATAAATATTGGAAGTTAATAAGACATGAATAATAAAGGAAATCAATGAACATAATCCAAAAGACCATAGCATTGTCATATGAATGTGGAAAATATACAATCTTATAACACTGTGAACATGTATCAATATAAAATGTTTCACTCATTATGTTAAGGAAATGAATTTATTCCCTCAAATAAAATTATGGACATGAACCCAAGTCCACACATAACCTTATTAAAAAGAAAATATTTCCACAGATAAGCTTATGGACATGAAACTAGGTCCACATGTAACCTTAGGTACACTGAACCTATTTTACCCGTATCCTTATAGACATGAAACTAGGCCCACACATAACATTGTGAACATGACATATGGTCCACATATAGCTTAATTAACTCACGAGTTATCCATATCAAACCAATTAAATACAGAGGTTTAATAGATCAAACCATCACATAATCATAATCTTTTCTTATACATTTCACAAAAATTCACCATAATCATTACCCATGGGAAATGGATGGGTTTCAAAAATTGTAAAACATTTCATCATAGAATATCCCATGAAATATAAAAAAGTTCAATAAACATATCATCATAACAACAATTAACATGAACCATCAAGAGAAAGAATAATGTTAGTACTGTTGCATCATATCCCTAGTAAAAATTAAATAACACCATTTTTTGTCATTGATGAATAGAAACACCATAAAAATATCATTAAAACATTATTTATGGGAATAAATTTTCCATATTTGAAGTCATCTTTTTAAAACTATAAATTAAAAAATTAATTTTGAAGTAATTTTCTCTGAAAAGGTTTTTGGAAACTTTTAAATTAATCTTTAAAACATTAAGTGGTAAGTATAGTGAAAATTCTATTAATTCGATAAAATTTAAAATAAAACATTCCTTCCGAATTTTGTTAAAAATAAAAAATAGCCTCTTTATGAAAAAAGGGTGATTCCTTTTTAAATATTTTGTAGAAAATTAAATAATGTGTAAATATTAATTTAAAAATTCATATAAGAATATTAAAACACTCTTGAAAACATTTTAAAAACACCTGGATATGGAAGAAAAGGGGTTTTCCACCGATGAGAGAAATAAATTAATCTTTTATAAAAACATTATTCTGATATCTTGAGTACTTAAAGAGAGAAAAATGAAAGGGAAAAAATGTTTTATCCGAAAAATAACTATATATGAATAAAATTCATGACATTAGTGAGAGGTAGATCATATGTGTTTATTATTGGAAACCTAATCATGAATAATCTTGATAAATAATGAGATTGTAATATAAAACCATATACCAATTTGGTATATTTTTTATCATAAGCCCCATAAAATTGGCAGTATATAAACCATAAAAAATAAATGGTTGGTGAATTTGTCATAAGTCTCCTAGAAGTAAAAATGATACTATAAATATTTTACCCTAATAGTTGATTTTTTTTCATACACATTAAAACCACCTATATAATCAATATAGGTTTATTATACACCTATTCAAGAACCTTAGTTAGAAATATCATACCATATATGATTTATTGAGAACCTTTTATCACTTTTTATTAATAATTCCTTATTAAAATCACATTTTCTATAATAAATGCTTCATTTTACATGTATGATTTGGTTTAGTAGTTTTATTACTTTTCCTTTGATCAGGCTTCCATCATATCTGGAATGATAAACATGATATCAATATAATATATATTTATCATTTATTTAATTATAATATTCAATAAAAATTAGAGATAGAGAAATGAATCACAATATTCAAGGGATGTTAGGTCATACATATGCATGAATGTTGTTTCCATTTTTCAAAATTCAAAATTAAAGAAATGTAAATAATAATTTACTTTTAAAGATTAATTTTTATATTATAAAAATAATATATATTAATTAAAATTATCCTTATTACCATTAATTTCAAAATAAAATGAATTACATATCAAATCGCTTTGTGGAGGTTGTCGTCAACACATATGCACAAGAAATGTTATTGTTTTGGAATGGATTAGAAGGAAAGTATTTCGATGTGATATTATAATTAAAAAATTATAATTACATCATAAATATTAGATACATTTGTTATTCCATCATTATAACCATCCATGAGAGGTGGTGATGGAAAATGATTTACATCAGTTCATAAGGCGGTAGTTCATCGTACACACGAACGACAGTATCATTTCCCATTTGACAGAGAACAGACATGAATGTAGGTTATTCCATGAAAATAATAAAATATTATTATATGGTATATATTATTTTTATTATATTTAAATTATTAATACATGAATGAATGAGTTATGTGAATAAATAAAAAAAGAATGTTCATAGTGAAGACAACAACATTTGCTTAAAAACCCTCCTTTGGATCTCCCATTAAGGACCCTAGTGTTGGAATTTTTAGAATAAAAGTATCTCTAAAACATGGATAATAATTTTAAGAAGATATATTTTTTGGGTGTTTTTTAGGAAAATGAATTAATATCTTTGAATAAGTGAGGGTAGAAGATTCCCTTTCTATAATTAAGGAAAACTGTCATTTTTTATATACCTAAAACAATTCAATAATGGGAAGTCACTCTCAATCCATGTGCCTTAAAAATTGATAAATAATGTATTTTAGGGAATATATGGTTATGAAACCCATCCACCACAAAAACAACACAGGTTTCAAAAAATTTATTTCCTTGGCCTATAAGTTTACTAACTTTTACCATTTTAGTTTTCACAATGGTAATTAGTATCTTTTTATTTACCTAGTTTATTTATCATTTAAGCATAAAAATTAATGAGACTTATTAGATAATTTGGAACCACTAATTATAAATATTAAATCAAATTTATAAATTAAAATTCCTTTCTAGGTACAATTAATCTTTACACATGAATATGTAATGCCCAAAACCATGTTTTAACCATAGTCAGAGTAATTAAATTTTTATTATTTATACTATTCATTCTGAAAAATAATTAAGTTGAACTTATTAAATAATATTATTTATTATAATTACAAATATAAAATCCATTTTAGTACATTTAATTCATATAATTGGAAGAATTTAATTTAATATTAAACTTAAAAACATAATGAAAACACAGTTTTCTAATGAAAACATTTTCTAATGCGTAAGAAGTTTTTATAAAAAAAATCAACATAAAATTGATTAAAACTAAATAAATTAGATTAATAATAATATTATTGTACTAATTATACTTTTAAAACATTTTTTTTAAAATAGAACATTGTAAAATTTTTAAACTAAAGAGCGGTTTTCAATACAAATCTATATTTTCACTATTCGTAGAAAGATTAATCATTTCTTAAAATTTTCAAAAAATCACCATAATATAACTGTGAAATATTGATTTTAAAATCTACTTCCATTTTTTCAAATAAATTTTATAAATGTCACAAAAATTAATTTTAAAATATAAGTTCACAAAACTTGACAAAACCGCTATATAGAAAAAAAAATATGCATAAAAGAGGATTTATTCTTATCCCATTCATTGAAAAAATTAATATATTAATGAAAAAATTGATTGAATATATAATATATAAATTTTATTTTAATCATTGACCAATATTTATTAATTTAAATTATTAAGATAAAAACACATTGCAGGTATAAAAATAGTTTTTTAGAAAAACGTTTTTCTTCTTTCAAATGCTTTTCATCTTCATTTGTAATAAATTAATGTTGAATGAATTTATTTTATTCATGTGTAAACTATATAGTATTCATAATTTAGTTAACACTCTTTATACCCACCAATTAATGGATAAGTTATAACTTTGACATTAAATAATAATATTTTAATAATATATCACAATATATTTAAAATTTATTTCATATGTACTACAACCTATCAAATAAATTAAGTTTATTTGTAAAAACATCATTCATAAAATATCATATTATTAAAGTAACTCCGCTATTTCCTATGTTTTATTCACATTTAGTTAATTAAACTCCTCCCACATATCTTTCCCCCACTTCTTGGAATCATATAGGTTGGTTTCCTATTTCGGTGTCTTTGGTTCTCCTACAATTTTTAGAAGGACTAAATTTAGGTCAAATTCATTAAATTTTATTGGTTTCCCGATTATAGTTTACATTTTTAATTCTATCTATTATTTTAGTCTTCCTGGAATTGGAACTTTCAAAATTGCATCGACTGAAGCTCTATCCCAATCCTTACCAATTCCAAATCATTCAGATATACATTATAATGGTTATACTTCCTAATTTTATACACTTTACTCTAAGAATTAATCTAAAAATAGAGACCCTTTGGTAGGCTTAGAGATGTTTGATTTTTCTATAATTTTTATTCATCTAGAACTTCCACATTGATCAACATTAAATATGGTTGAATATTTTCCTTCAACTTACTTTACCTTATTTTTCCAAAAAATTCAATAATACCTTATCATTAAAGAGAAAATTATGAATTCTAATAACATTCTTAATATTATCATCTCAAATTAAAAATAAAACATCTTCATATCCATATCCCACAAATAAATATGTATGGGGATTTTCTTCCAGCTTGTATCAATATTTAGTATCAATATGAATGAAGTCTAAATGATCAACAAAGATGATATGAGTCAATATTGGTGTTCTATATATCCATAGTGCTTTAGGAAATTCATTATTTTTAGACTTTGAATGACTTTAATTGATTATTTATGAACATGTACCAACTACATCTCATAAAAATGGATTGGTAATTCTTAAATGTAATAGCATACTTTGTGTTCATTTCATCAAAGTGTTATTCATTCTTTTACCCACACAATTCTTCTATGGTATTCCAAAAATAGTTTTCTTATGGGAAAAACTTCTATGATTATTTTAGTTCTTAAAACATGTTACATTAAATTCACCACCATTGTATGATCTTAAAAATTTTAGTTTGAAACATGTTCCAACCTCAACCAATTATTTCCACTATTTAAAAACAAAAACACATCATATTTTTGTTTCCATAAATATATCTATACCTCTCTCTAGGAGTCACTAATTAAAATCATAATTTTTTTTACCCTCTAAAGGATTTCTGTAGGAAAGGTCCCTAGATAAAAATATGCACAAGTTTAAGATTCCGGAATTTTGGTGTTCTTCCACTCAAGTTGAATAAAACCTTATATTAATTACCAACTAGGAAACTCTCCCAAATTTTAAATTCTGAATGCTCTAGATTTGATTTCATAGAGTGATTTGTCCACTATACCTTGAGCTATAAAAATATAACCATGTGTTATTTTTTACACTCCTTTCATAAAATATTTTTTTTTGTAAAAAGATTCATCACGATTTTCTATTGAGATCAATTTCTTTTTAAGAACAATAATATGATGCACATCTATTAAAATAAGGAAACATCCATTCTTCGTTTGAACATTAAAGTTTTATTTCCATAAAATATCAAGGTCTTTATCATCTTCCAGATAAACTCCCCCAATGTTTCCAAATACATAATTTTTCATTCATCTATTTTCTCAAATAGATAATCCATAATATATTATTGAATATTTTACTTGATTAGAAACACATGAAAGTAAATTAGAAAAAAAATTGGAATCTGAAATTTGAAATATAATTCTATTGATATAGTCCTTTTATATTTTTATTATGATCAAGTAAATATTTATTAAGGTTGCCTATATTACTCGAGTTCTAAAAAAATTATCCCTGATCATTCATATTAACATCAATTTTTCTCCATTGACATTCAATGAGATTGTTTTTGATATATTCAATGAGGTGAGAAGTCCCTTCCATCTTCATTCAATAGATCATTGAAAGAAAATAAATCTCTATCTTTCAGAAATATTCAATTAGAATAATATTAGGAACATACTCAAAGATCAAGTCATTTTTCCACAAGAGCTAATCACAAATTTCACCATATATTCTAATGATTACGATAAATATAATAACAAAACAAATCCCATTCATCAACCATAAATCTTACCTTCATATATCCCAAATGACATAGAATCATACCAAAGTCATTCATATGATCTTCCATAGAAAATAATTCTAATAACATAAAAAAATTTGCATCCAACACACTTTACTAGCTATTGTAATATCCTTGTACATATATTCCAATTCTCTCATTCACTTTATGATGGAATGCTTTTCTCTAATGTTCAATGATACATTATAAGCTAATGAAATTCATTATAAACTATGTTTTATTTTATCCATCCTTTCCCACTCATTTTTTTCAACTTTATCTAGTTTGAGTCCCACCAATTGAACTTCCAGAACTTCTTATATGATATAATCATCTATGTGCATCCTCTAGAAAGTGAAATTCTCCCCTTCAAAATTTTCAGTCTAGATTTCTAAATCTACCATCAACACTCATCTAAAAATAATAAATCTTACTGAAATTATAAAAAAATGTGTGAATTAAAACTAGTGTTTCATGAGCTATTGACCCATGATCTATGGAAATTTTGATAAGAACCAAGCTTTATTACCACCTGTTTAGAATATTTTACTTCACTTCCAAAACTATAAGAAGGTTACCGGAACCAAAAATCTAAAAAAAGGTTCTCAAATTAATCCTCCAAATCTTAATCTTTCTAAATTTTGATGATAAAGATCAAACCCAAGTCAACACACTTAGTGTCACTTACATCGACACATTCTTCACTACATCTCACAAACATTAAAAAAATCATGAAATTAAATATATGTGAGTAAGGAACACTTTGGTCCTATGTTTTTTGGAATAAAAAATATATGTTCTTGGGAGAACCATCACATCATTTCATTTCTTCTAAATCAAATATTATATCTTTTTACTTTTTCTAGCTATGTGGATCACTCAATAAAGAGTTATGGTAGAATAATCATCCAAATTAGAAAAGTTCTCCCATCACCTATTTATAGAAGGTTCCACCAAATCAACCAATGAAACTATCCTATGATAATCACAAATGTCCATCTGTTTATATTCATCTGTAAATTATCCATTACAACTTCAAAACTAACTACTATAAACAGTTTAAGATCAATGATCCAAATCCTCAAATTTTTACATAAAATTCATTTATGTGTGACTCTAAAAAAGAAATAATCCTCCTAATGAACTCTCCATATTCGAATGAACACATCATAAATATGTCCATCTAGAGAAACTATTCATTTAAGGTAAAATACAATGACACTAACTTCATCCAAATTCAAGATATTGTGGAATCACCCCTTTTTTCTAGATGGGTTCTGATTTCATTGAAGTGTGCTTCACATATCTCAATGGGAGTCTAATATTTATGAATTTACTACTTATAATCCAATCACTTAGCTATTTCTAAACCTGATACCTAAATCAAAGTAACACTATAATATTTATAAAATTGAAGGAATAGTTAATGTAACCCCATATTTTATGATTTCTAATAAGTGTCTCAGATTATCCTCATCTTTTAGAGAAATAATTAAATTCCAAGCTCATATTTAGTTTCTCAACACTTTATTTTTTAGTGAATTATATTATTATCTCAATGAGAATAAATTGTTTATAATTTCCAATTTTATATCAATCGGTGATTCTTCATCAAATAATTATTTCATCTTTGTTCTCAATATATACTTCCAACAAAAACAATCATATTTACACAATAATAAAATTGCATGTAATTCATTCCTTTCATGGTATCTTGGCTTCATAACTGACAATATTAATTAAATATCTTAATGTAACATCAAAACATTGTTACTTTCTCATTACATGGATTCATGCACTTTAAATTTTTGATTTAACTCACATAAGGCTCAATGAAACCAAGTCCTTTTTTGTATAGTGTTTAACATTGCTTATAAAATAACAGAACATTGAGTTTTATTAATGCAAGGAATTAATAATATTAAAGGTAGGGTGTGGTTCTAGTGTTAATGAAGTAATAATTAAGAAACTGTATGATTATAATAAGGTGTATATTTATACTAGACATTGTATGTGGATTATCTCTTATGGACATTACATGAAAACTCTAATGGATAACTTATTATTCTATTATATTTGGTTGTTTCACGATTACAACATCTTATTATTTCATTGTAAAAACACATAAATATTATTTTCTACTTATGATAACCTTTTTGAATCATTGTTTTACATATATTATAGTGAATTTTTTTGTTCAAAAAAATGATCAGATGTGGCCCAAGAAAATCTCACAAGTTCTGAATGCCTCAAGATCCATATGTACATCATATTCTATTTTGAGGTGGTATATGTGGTGGAACACAACTCTAATGTAAGAGGTAATATCCCAAGAACACACCTACAATATTAGAAAATTAAAAAAAGATCAATCATATAAAATACATCTAAAAAAAGAAAAAAATAACAAATAGAACAAAAATGATGGAGAAATAAACACACAAAAAAAGAAATTTCAAAAATAAATGCATGAAAGAAAAGAACGAAGAATAATTTACATGGTTCAGTACACCTTGGTTATAAAACAAATCAATAACACAACCCCAACTTCTTAATTATTATTAAACAATTAAAACCATGGAAGAATAAAATAGAAATTCAAGGAAAAATGAAATATAATATGAATAGACTAATACTAGAGGATAAACATCACACTAACAGACACAGAAAAAAAAACCAAAAATACAAGGAAACCAACTTCAATAGGAAAGAAAAGAGAATGTATAAAACTTCTTTACTAGGGTTTAACCTCACCAGTTGAAGCCCTATAATATCGTTTTCATTCTCTCCAAAATTTAAAATCCACGAGCTCTCAAAAGTAAAAGTACTTCTAAAATTAACCATGCATTTTTTCACTAATAGAGTCCCAAAAAATCCATCACCTATAGATCATATCCTTCCATTATCTTTATTTTTCTAGGATTCGTGCTCTTCTATTTACAATTTTTATCTCTCCATATAGAAAGGGTCCTCATAGATTTAATCTGGAGAAATAACACACTCTAAAAATTGTAAAAAACTCGATGACACGTGTCCATCCGAGGATCTTACAAAAGAATCCATTAAAACAAACCCAAAATGTCATCACCACTACGTAAAGGTTTCTATACCACTACATAAATTTTATTCTACACTACATGTGGGTATCGTAAACCAAAACATTATACATACAGATATTTCCACCCATTCTGTATAGGTTTCTCTACTAAAGCCTCAGTCGCGTAAGGATAAACCCTAGAATGAAAAAGGGTAAGGCACTCCATCAACATGTCACCAAAAGGTAACATAGATTTCATGAAAAGGTAACTCTTCCTCTATACACATCATATAAGTGTCAAAATGATCATGCATAAAGGTGAACCACACATCATTGAGGCTAGGTAAGGGTATATCAATCTATAAATAAAAGTAACATCCTAGGACTAGAGCTTGTGTAAAGGTAATACCTGCAACCCAAAGCTCATTTTGGGGTAATGTACATCCTACATAAGGGTAAAATCACTTAACTTAAAGTTAAATGACAAATCATGTAATGGTAAGTTTACCTCATGTAATGGTAAGGAGAAATATGTTAGAATACTACCAATTGTTTTTAAGAAAAATAAAACTTACATAGGAATAAATTAAAATGAAACATGATATTATTCATGACATAAAAAAATTAGAAGATAAATACATTTTAATTTGTAGCATTAACATGCCAAATTTAACAAATCTCAACATTACAAAATAAACTATAAACACACAGGGTAGATGTTCTTAAATAATTACACAATAAAAAAATTTAGTTGGTTTAGATAGTGTTAAATAACAAAATAACATTAGAATAAACATGACTACCCCACTATGATCATCTATTTTCATATACTATAGTGTAACATATCTTATTTTACCAACACATAAACTGATATCAACTACTAAAACATGATCTAAAAACAAAACAATCTAGGAAACTACATTAATAAAACACCTACCTTAACTTATGAGAGATTCCCATCATCATATACCTATAACCAATATGAAACATTCCATTAAAGATCATGGTCACCTGTCTTATGCCTACATGATACCCAAATAAAATAGATCATTTCAAAATTCCTAAAATAGAAATAAACATGAAAAAAACCAATGTTAAGTATAGATAATACCCAATGTGAAACAATTCTAATCTAGTTAGTTGATGTAATAGATTTTTTTTAAGAAGAACCAATAATCTGATAAGAGACATTTCTCCACCTAATCCCAAGAATCTTAGATTTCTAGTCCTATCCTCACCCTATATTCCAACCAAGGGTCCCCGAAAATCACATTCAAGGACAATCCTAGGATCAAAGAGGAAATAAATCATAGACCTAAACCTTCTCTATAATAAGGGATGATATATAGACTAATTAAAACTCAACACTATCATAACCATGGTATACCACATTATTCTATGTTGTATTATCTCTACATGTATCCTTAGGTAAGTATCTCTTAATGTGTTTTGTCTTTCAATATAGACATCACTTAAACTTATTAAAATAACTAATATATTTATTTTCATTTATTTTATCTTTAAATTGACCCTCCACATTAAGAAACTCACACCCATTCATCATCCTATCACCTTCTGTATTTAAATAATGAATTTAAATATCCCTAGATAAAACTGCTAACTTCATATACTATAATGTGTTGGACCCCCTTTAATACATCATGGAATTTCTAATAAGATTAAATGATTTTTCTAATTAATCTAGTAGAAAACAAGCATGATCCTCATCCATTATTTCAGAATCTACATAGGAAAAATCATACAACATATTAATAAAAGTATCTAAATGTGTTTTCACTGAAATTAAATGGACTATTTTAAAATTATAAAGTTGCATTTTCTTTTGTAATATTCCAAAAAGAGACTTAGTTTTGTAATGATACTCAAGATTCCAGAAAATTTCAACAACTAAAGTTTTATTAAAATATTCTACAAAACTTATTTCCTAGTTTCAACAACAAAAATAAAGAGTTGGATTTATTTATAATACTAGGTTCAACATCCTCAAAATATGATGAGGTATCTCTTATAGTAGAGACAGTGGTGATATTCCACTTAGATCTTCCTAAAGAATTGTTAAGTCCATTGTGGACAATAATAGAACACATTTTAACTCTCTAAAAATTAAAATAATTATCTCTATCATACTTTTCAATCTATATATTAGTCAAATACATATTTATTCCCAATAACATGATCTAATAATAATTTGTTATGGGGAGGTATTTGAGGAGAAACAAAACTACATGGTAAGAATAAGTGTTGCACAAACCCACCAATAATAGAAGAAAATGAAAACAAATATTGACCTTATAAAATACTTTAGAAATGGTAGAAAACAAACACCAATAGAATCATATGGAGACTGAAGTTCACAAAGAAAAAATTTCCAAAATGAATGTAGGAAATAAAAGCGAACAAGAGAATTTATATGGTTTAGACACATTTGGTCCTACTCTATGGAGAGAACACCACCCCACCTTCTTTATTATTATTATTAAGCAAAGGAAACAATGGAATCATAAAGTATAAATTCAAGGAAATGGGAAATGAAACAAGAAAAGACTAAATCTATAGGTCAACCATGACACCAACACACATAGGAACGGTCACCCAAAAAACCATGGAATCCAAATTCAACATGAAATAAAATAACAATTCCAATAACCCCTTGTAAGGGTAAAACTGCACATTTAGAATCAATAAAAGAACACTTTAATCCTCTTCAGAACAAGATATATGATCTCTATACTAAAATAGTAATACCCTAATCAATCATGAATTATGTTTCTAATAGATCATTGAACAAGCCTTCAACTCTTGACAATCTCCTCCCCTCCTATCGATCTTTCTCTAGTATTCAACCTCTCTGTGTTTTTTTGTCTCTCTTGACACATGTAGGGACCTCGGGGTTTAAATAATAATCAAAAACACCCACAAATAGTCTTCAACAACCCAAATACACTTGTTTGGTTGAGGATCATTCCAAAGAATTCATTTCAAAAAACCATAATAGTCGGTACCACTGTATAATTGTCACTCACCCGAGGCGGAAATGTCCTAATACACTATGTAAATGTTTCGTAAACCATGAATTTCTATATAAAGGAAACACCACCCATTGAATAGGAGTCACTATTTTAATTCCTCATGAAAGTAAGGGTAAAAAATGGCCTATATAAAGTCATTCATCTTCATCAACATGTCATATAAAGGTAACAAAAATCCTACAAAAAGGTAACCCAACTATTATTCACTTCACGTAAGGGTCAACTCGAGCATTCCTATGGGTAGAAAACACACATCACTAAGGCTATGTAATGGTATGCTGATCACTATGTAATGGTAAACTCCCTTAAATAATGTTTTCATAAAGTTAATCTCTACAAATCAATTATCATGTAAAGGTAACATGCCACTTAAGTAAGTGTAAACTCACTTCATGTATGGTTAAACAACACATAACATAAGGGTAATCTCCACTCGTATAAGGGTAAAGTAGAAAAATTCATAATGATGCTGAACTATTTCTTAGAAAAATAAAACAAAATTTAATCATGAATTAATATGAAATAGAATATTATTCATAAAATAAATAAATAAAAAACAAATACATTTTAATTGTTAAAATTTACTTTCCAAATTTAACATCTTCCACACCCCAGGTCCATCATAACTTTATCAAAAAAATATTTAGGTGATATTGAATTCCTATAGTTATAGAAATCTGAAAATTAGGTGTTTAATCATTTTTATGTAAACTCCATTCTCATCCTTTAACATTTCCTCAAACCAGAAAAATTCAATTAATTTTGGATAGCCTTACTTACTATATGCATGCACCTATATTCTCTTGTAGTGCCCCGAACACCCTGAGAGGGGAGGGTAGAATTAGTGTGTGAACTTTTTATTCAAATATCCCAACATTAGTATGAACTTGTTAAATTTATAAGATGTAATTTTTCCATTATCAAACACCAGTATGTAGAAATTGAAACACAACCCAATTTTATTACATGGTTTATCACTAATGTCTAGAATAAGGATCATATAATGATAGTGTGTTGGTTTTACCCGAATCCACTAATCCCCACTAGATATTGGGGCATAACATTGTTCAAACATTTTTACTCTATTCTAGGCACTCTACCTTTACAATAATGTTAGGGATAGAACACAACCTCCCTTAGATCACTTTTATTTAATCCACATTTCTGACTACATCATGTAAAGTATTTCTTAGTTTATCTACTTGATTTTTTCATGAATATATTGGGAACATAGGTCTCTATCGATGATTATTGAGAGTCTATTCTTGTATAATATACCTGAATTTATTCTCATGAATACACTATTCACTCAAAACTGATGTTCAATACAAGATGACTGCACAACTCTTGTTCATGTGAACAACTTTTTTCCTTCTGCACAACTCCTCAGTTTTCATGAAACTTTTTGAATTTTTTCACAACACTTCAATTTTCACAAAAATTTAGTACATTCTCACATCACCTTAGTTATCACAAAATTGTTGTATTATCATGCAACTCTAACTATCATGGAAATGGAAGGTGTCACAAATCTCACTTGTTATTGATAGATACAAGTAACATTATTCTCACAACTCTACTTCATGAAACTCTACTTTTCACAAATATTTAATGAATATGAGACTTTGGAACTTTTTTTAGAGTTATGTATGTGGGAATGGAAGAACCAAACTATTTATAGACATTACTAACCCTTCAAAAAAAATTTCTTACACACCACCACCCTCTCGAAATTTTTTGGTTCACTAAACATCATTATTTTGACATCGCCTTTTGCATGGAACACTTTATATATTTAAAAGGTTCACAAAAATATTATTTTCAAACAAATTTAAGCCTTGAGAAATCACTTACCTTTACTGTATTTCAATGAACATCCCTAAAAAATAATTTACAAAAAAATCTAGAAAACCAATTCACTATTCCACCCAACTATTTGATTTCCATGATAGTATTTCCTTTTCAAAAAAGCATTCCTCATTTACAAAATTTTAGACTCTACTTTTTTAAAAACATTCGGAAATGATGAAACCCTTAAGACTAAATGCACCTACAGTGTATGATCTCTTGGATTGAAAAATCCCTGATCAACCCAGTGTTGATTGACAAAAAACTCAAAATATAAACCATATACAACTGTGAAAAAAATGGTTCCAATAAATTTTTATGTGTTTAAATTCCATTGGTATCTTTTAGTAATATTCAAATCATCTTCATTTTGAAAAACATGTAGTGATAATTCCTAAGGCTTTCCTAATTTCACTACCATCATTATCCACTATTGGTGAAGCATCACAATCACATGGCATGCTATTTCTATGGTTGTTTAAAGTTTCATGATTTTTGGTATTTTTATCAAAGCTAGTCAAATTTTAGATTCCATTTAGACTCATTTTTTGAAAATATTCATGACTAGTACACTAAATTTTTAGACTCATAAGAGTGTATTTCAACCCATTCGACTATTGGATGCATATATTTAAATTCCCATTTTATTTTTATAAAAAAATAACTTATGGTAGGTCTTCATTAATTTAAAATGATTCAATGAGATTAATATAATTTTACATCCAATTATATGAGTTTACATCAAAGTCTATCTAAAAATGAGTTTGGAACTGACTAGAATCGATTGTCTGAGTCAACTCATAAACTCATACGAGTTTATGAGTTAACTCATGAGTTTAACTACAATAGTTGAAGCATGTATCTCAGATAATACTCATGAAAATTTTCTTCAAAACTGTTAGGACCAATAGGGGCCTATATACCCTGAGAGGGGGGGTGAATCATGGTATGGATATTCTTTTTCAAAGTTCTTCCTGCCCCACTAGATCTTGACCTCTTTATTACAAGGTTCACTTTGTTTGAACATGTGTGTTTATTATGATCACTTATTCTCTTCTTTATCTGATGATGATGCTTTAAATGCAATGCAGTGAAGTAAGCAGGCAGACACAGAGATTTTTACTTGGTTCACCCTCACTGGGCTGCGTCTAAGGAGCATACGCCGACAAGTTGCCGGTCGTACCAAATTCCACTAAACTTCAATAGATGTGGATTACAAGGTTCGAGCACAGTCACTCTGTCCCAGGCTCACTACCTTTACAAGGTTTAGGGTCATATCACTACTTTCTCAAGGGTCACTCCCTTTTTCTCTCTCACTGGCTCACTGCCGGTGGAGAGAATCACCTTCTTCCTCTTCCTTTGCTCACTACTCCGGAAAGGATCCAATCACAATTTATAGACCTGTAGGTCTCCTCATTTTCATGAAGGAATGAATCTTCCTCTATATGTAGATGCTCTGTTGAAGTTCAACCTTCAACCGTAGATGAATCTCTCTTTGCACCGAAGGTATTGGAAAAACTTCTAGCTTCCACACAGCCTGAAAATCACTGCTGGAAATAAACCTTACATGGCACGCAAGTCAATATCGGCACGCAAGTATCGGCACTCAAGTCACAAATGGTGTGCAAGTCCACCTCACACACTTGCGTGACACAATCCTCTTCAACTCCAAACTTGCGCGACACACTTCCTTTTACGCCCAATCCAATATTGGCATGAAACTGCCAACAATCTCCCTTCTTCAAATCTGGCGCGCAAGTCCCACTTGCGCGACACACCACCACTTGCGCGACCATGACAACTGCGTGAAGGGAGCTCTGATTTCTCAAATTGTTGAACTCTGGTGAAGAATGGAGAGGGGTGGTCCAGTATTTATATGCATTTGGTCACCCCTACGCGATGGTGCACAAGTCTCTCCTCGGCACGCAAGTCTGGGTGCACAGGTCTCTTCTCCTGCAAGTCACTTGCGTGACCTAATTCCAAACTTGCACGAACCTCTTTCATTTTCCATATTTTGATCTTCTGATCTTGAAAAACCATAGGCGCGCAAGTTCTCAAGCTTCCAAGGCATCGGTGCGCAAGTCTCTTTCACGGTGCGCAAGTCACTTGTGTGACACCACCAATACTTGCGCAACACATGTCCCTTTTCCATATTTTGATGATCTGATATTGAAAAACATATGGCGTTCAATTTTCCAAGCCTTCAAGTACATGGCTCGCAAGACCCTTTTCCAAAAACCACTTTTCTTCATTTGACAATTTTCAGGCCCAAAAATTTGGCAAACACTAGAAAACGGCGCCACCCTGTATCTGTTCTTTTGTACCGCCTCCAGATCATCCATTCCTTTTGTCAATGTTCTTGAGTCAAACATGGATCGTTGACCTCAGCTCTTGAAATCCACATTCCATCATGAAATCCTCTTTGTCAAAAAATTTGTATGTCATTGTTTTGCTTTTTCAATAATCACCACTCAGATGTCCACTTTGTCAACAAACACAATCACCTCAAAAATGCTTCAATGAAACCTTGGGGGATTTTTTCCCAATAGTCTCCCCTTTTGGTTTTGTTGAAAACTCTTCCATAAAAAGATATGTCGTTGATTATTCAGACACCATTATCCTCATTGCGATTCTGATAGCAATCAAGTAATTACTCAACATATACTCTAAGCCCACATGAGAAATGCTCGGCGTGAGAAACAAGAGTAAATGAAAAGTTCATCAATGAATCACTTCAACTCTGACACCCTCTGTTTACACCTAACTGATACCAATGGTTTCCAAACTGATACCAATTTTTGGAAATATCCTTACCACTTTCCAAAACCACTCTTATGCTTTTATCACGAACCCCAGCTATCATGATATCTATTCTTTGATCGATCACTTCTAGCATCATCAGATTTAATAAGCTCCCCCTTTCTCATTGCTCCCCCTATCTAGATGCTCCACTTGTCAGCTTCTCCCCATATCATTCATGATTTATCAAATTGCTGCCACACTGTCTCCCCCTTGAACACTCACTATTTTCTCCCCCTTTATCAACAAACCCAAAGGTCACTCCTTTGCAGTCTGTAACAAAGTAGAGAACACATATCATCACATTAGGGAAAACACATCATACCTCAGGGAGAGGGGGTTTCCGCATCCTCACTATTTCAAGTGCGGGGAGTGGACTGAACTCCCAACGCCAGTTGATGTCTCTCAAAAGCTTCCTTGGGTAAGGCCTTTGTCATAATGTATGCAACCTGTAGCTCTGTAGGCACATTCTCCAACTTCACAATGCCTTGCTCCACCTTCTCCTTGATGAAATGATATTTGATCTCAATGTGCTTGGTCCTTGAGTGATGTATGGGATTTTTGATAAGATTGATAGCACTTGAGTTATCGCACTGGATTCCGATTGGATACTTCACTTCAACTCCCATATCATCAACATACTGCTTCATCCACAATAAATGTTTACATGCTTGAGTGGCTGCAATATACTCAGCTTCCATGGTGCTCAATGAAATGAAATATTTCTTCTTTCCAAGCTAAGAAATACACAATCCATCAAGATAGAATGCACCACCTGATGTTGATTTTCTATCATCCGCTGAACTGGCCCTGTCTGCATCAGTATATCCCAATAACTCTGTCTGAGATTTTTCCGTATATGTCATACCGAAATCCATTATTCCTTGAATATACCAAAGTATTATTTTCAATGAAATCATGTGGCTTTCCTTAAAATTACTCTGATATCTCTCTTCTTGGCATGTGGAGAAAACAATATCAGGCCTTTTTGTGGTCAAGTACAACAAACTTCCAATAATTTTCCTGTATTCTGTGATATTAACTGCCTTTCCATCCTCATCTTTTGATAATTTCATCCAAGTAGCAACCTGAGTCTTCATTTCCTTGGAATTATCTATTCCAAACCTTCTTAAAATCCCTTTGGTGTATTTTTATTGAGAAATGAATGTGCCATTTCTTCCTTGTGTCACTTGTAGACCAAGGAAAAACGTTAGCTCACCAATCATTGATATTTCAAACTCATTTTTCTTGAATTTGGAAAATTTTCTGCACTGAGCTTCATCTGATCTGCCAAATATTATGTCATCGAAATAAACCAACACCATCATCCTTTTATTACTATTGTTGCTGAAATAGAGATTGTAATCAAATCCTCCATGATGGAAACCAAGCTTCTTCAAGTACTGATCAAGCCTTGAATATCATTTCCTTGGTGGTTGTTTCATCTCATAAAATTTCTTCTTTAGCCTGCAAACATTGTTCTCATCCTCGTGAATGAGAAAACCATATGGTTGCTCAATATACACCTCCTCTTCCAGAACTCCATTCAAGAATGTGGATTTGACATTCATCTGGAACACTTTGAACTTTCTTTGCACTACTATGGCAAAAAATAATCTGATTTTCTCCAGCCATGCAACCGGTGCAAATGTCTCATGAAAATCAGTTCCCTATATCTTGGAGTATCTCTTGCACACTATCCATGCTTTGTTCCAAGTCATTGTGCCATCTTCATTCATCTTGTTGTGATAGACCCATTTATTCCCAATGACATTTTTATCCGCTAGCCTCGAAAAAATCTCCCTCGTCTGATTCTTCTCAATCTGATCTAGCTCTTCATTCCTGACCTGAACACAATTTTTATCTTCAACTGCATCAGAAAAGAATTTAGGCTTAAACTGAGATAGAAAATACATCTGCAGTAGTGACTTCATTCTCCTTGTCTGAACTGGAACTATCTGATTACCAATTATTTCTTTCAAGTCGATTTCAGCTCATCTCTTCAACATTCATGCTGATAAGGATTTTTCTTCCTCATGGTCATTATCAGAGTATAATTTTGAATTATCATTTTCCTCTTCTACTCTCCCTAAGTCTCTTTCCACTTCCTTACATTCAGTAGAAAACTTATCACTGTGTCATTGTTCAATGACGTCATTTCCTTGAACTTCTTCTCTCAGGTTTTTATTGACATGACTTTTATTTTCTCTCGCAGATTCTTGGTATCTTGAAAATAGTTAGCTGATACCACATTGTTAGAACACAATAGATAGGCATGATATGAATGATTATTTCTGCTTCTCTGGCAATATGTCTTCCCTCAATTGAAAACTCCTGAGCTAGTTCATCCAATTATTTCTTTGGTGGATCTTGCATCTAATTTTGCTATTGAATTCTGCCCCTCTGTTATGCAACGCTTCCTGGGGTTAGGACTCTGTTTAGGCCCATAAACATTCTTCTTCTCCTGCATCATCTATTCTCATCTTCCACTCGGAATTGAGACATTAACAAAATCTCTAAGCCTACTGAGTTGGAAATCACTGTAGGAAACATGAGACAAAGTTAATAACACAATCACTTCTTATTCTTCTATGTTTTTCCTTTTCTTCTTCAACTTTGGTACCTGATTTTAGGAAATTTAAATTCTAGAGCATATTAATTATCCACTTCGCATCCTTATATGCCACTTTCCCTTGGATCGTATATCCCTAAAACCTGAAAAACATGAATCATTAGTTAATAGCATTTATATACATAGGGATAGGGGTTCTTTTGGAATCCTCAAGAAGAGGATTGCGGTTGATCCTGATAGGTCAAACCTTTGATTATTTCTTGCAAAGAGTCACACTCTTTCTTTTCTTCTTCTAGCTGCCTAGCCAACTTCAACTTCTCTTGGCCATATGACTAAGCATTCATCACTCACATGCTGAGTCTTTTTCTAATATGAAGATTCTGCAGGCCTGGCCTTTCTCACCATTTGGGGTTTAAACCCACTAGTACACATTTCTACCTTTGATGTTCCACCAACATTCCATTTCCCTTCATTTCTTCTCTAAGAAGGAATAACTCTTCTTGTCATCTTCCCTTTCTTCTTCCACCATTGAAAGGATCTTGCACCTTCCTCCACTTTTTGCTGTGGAACACGACATGCGAATTTTTCAATACATTCATTTTTTATCTTTCTTTTATCAGATGTCTGAGTCACCACACTCTTTTTCACTGGTGGTGAGTCCTCCATTGAAATTTCATTCTTCTTTATCACAGCTGAAGTAGATCTCCCCTTAATCTTCCAGTTTTGTTCACATTCTCTCCTTGAGAGCTGTTGTGAGTATGACGGAGGAGGTGACTGATACACATTTTTTTCAGCTCCATGTGATTCCCCTGAGGCTCTAGGACTATTCTTATCCTTACCATGTTTCCTCCCAGTGTAGAATTTCTCATTATGCATCACTGGAGTTGAGAATCTACTTTCGAGTTCCTTTTCTATTCTTGCATTCTTCTTGCTGCAATTTATTTCCAAATGCCCATAATCTGAACATATACAACATTTTCCATCAAAGGCATACCTAGTTTCGTCATTTCTATGTCAAGATACTGATACACCTTGAGTTCTTCTTCTGACACGGGGCTCTTGAGCTTCCTGACACATACTCATGGTGTGTCCTATTCTTCCACAGTAATATCATCTAACAGATGCTTTCCTCTGAGAGACTCTTCTCTCTGATTTCTCATGACGCTTCTTCTTATTCTCAGATTTATTACATTTTCTATCTTCACAGCCTAAAATGTATTCCAGAGCCTCTAAACAGAAGCTTGACGTGTGGCCATGAATCCCGCAGAAAAAGCACATGTCATCACTTGTTTTTTTAACTGTCCTCTTAGGTCTATCTTCAGAACCTATATGTTTTTCTCCACTAATGTAACTATTCATGGCTTGCATTCTATCATGCACGGGAGGGGATTCATAAAATCCAATTCCATATTTTCCCAAGCTATATGGTCTTTGAGCTGAGAAAACATTTTGTTGTTTCTCCTCAGAAATCTCATACTTCCTTTTCACTTTATCATCACATTCCGAAGGACAATCGAATAGTAAGTGCAGTGCATCCTTCAACTTAGGTTTTCCTTTATCCTTTGATATCTCCATTTCTTTCTTGGATTTATCTATTACTTCCTTAAATTGTTGAATCTTCTTATTTCTTGATTCATGTTGAGCATTGAGTTCTTTTCTGAGATTCTTCCCTCCACTCAACTCATCTTCTAGTTCCCTTGTGAGTTTTTCCACCATGTAACCTTGCTTCATTACATTCAATTTTTTATGAGAAACAGATTTAGAGATAGATTCATTCTCTTGTTATAGCCTCTGATTCTTCTGAACTTCTTCAGACAACTGTGTTTCTAGATCATCATTTTTGTATTTCAGATTCTGAATTTCATCTGACTTTTGATTCTGTTCATAATCACCAGCCTTTTGTTTTCCTTTCATTTTAGCCATCTTTTGTAGTTATTCACCTTGAGAATCATTCTTCTCCTTTAGTTCAGTAGCCATATGAATAAGCCTTTGATTTAATCCTATTAGCTTGTTGACCTCAATTTACAATACTTGGATTTGGATATCTTTAGATTTGAATTCTTCATCCAATTACTGATCAAATTTCTTTTTCATGTTGACAACATCTAATGGTGGCCTCCTTCTTGAAACTTCATCATCATCGGTTGTTTCGGTATCACATTGAAGTTCAAGTACTTCACTTATTCCTACATCATGATTGAGTGAATCAATCTTTTCCCTATCATATCCATCCAGGCCTTCTTTTAGTAAGCTGTTTCATTCTTTTAATTGAATCACACTTTTTCCATACACACTTCCACACTGAGGAATACCACCTAACTTCTGACTCTTCTTTGATGTTTTTCCCTTTCCCATGGCACACCGAGATAAGAGAAGTCTGATTCTTTAACCACACAGATCGACTACACCAAGTCGAAGCAAAAAAATCTGATAAAAGCAACCTTCCTTCTGATACCAATTGTTAGGACCAATAGGGGCCTATATACCCTGAGAGGAAGGTGAATCATGGTATGGATATTCTTTTTCGATGTTCTTCCTGCCCCACTTGATCATGACCTATTTATTACAAGGGTCACTTTTTTATCACTTGTGTTTTTATTATGATCACTTATTCTCTTCTTTATCTGATGATGATGCTTTAAATGCAATGCAGGGAAGTAAGCAGGCAGACACAAAGATTTTTACTTCGTTCACCCTCACTGGGCTACATCCAAGGAGCATACGCTGACAAGTTGTCGGTCATACCAAATTCCACTAAACTTCACTAGCTGTGGATTACAAGGTTAGGTCACAGTCACTTTGTCCTAGGCTCCCTGACTTTACAAGGTTTAGGGTCATCTCACTACTTTCCCAAGGGTCACTCCCGATTTCTATCTCTCTGGCTCACTGCCGGTGGAGAGGATCACCTTCTTCCTCATCCTTTGCTCACTACTCCGGAAAGGATCCGCTAACAGTTTAAAGACATATAGGTCTCCTCATTTGCATGAATGAATGCATCTTCCTCTGTATGTAGATGCTCCATTGAAGTTCAACCTTCACCCATAGATGAATCTCTCTTTACACCGAAGGTATCGGGAAAACTTCTAGCTTCCACACAGCCTAAAAATCACTACTGGAAATAAACCTTACTTGGTGCGTAAGTCAATCTCGACGCGCAAGTAATGGCATGGAAGTCACAACTGATGCATAAGTCCACATCACACACTTGCGCGACACAAGCTTCTTCAACTCCAAACTTGCGCGACACACTTCCTTTTATGCCCAATCCAATATTGGTGTACAACTGCCAACAATCGGCCTTCTTCAAATCTGGCGCGCAAGTCCCACTTTCGTGACACACCACCACTTGGGCGACCACCACACATGTGCGACGGGAGCTCTGATTTCTCAAAGTGTTGAACTCTTGTGAAGAATGAAGAGGGGTGGTCCAGTATTTATAGGCATTTGGTCACCCCTGCGTGATGGCGCGCAAGTCTCTCCTCGGCGCGCAAGTCTCAACGCGCAGGTCTCTTCTCTTGCAGGTCACTTGCACGACCTAATTCAAAACTTGTGCGAACCTATTTCATTTTACATATTTTGATCTTCTGATCTTGAAAAACCATAGGCGTGCATGTTCTCAAGCTTGCAAGGCATCGGCACACAATTCTCTTTCACAGCGCGCAAGTCACTTGCGCGACACCACCAATACTTGCGCGACACTTGCCCCTTTTCCATATTTTGATGATCTGATATTGAAAAACATACGGCGCACAAGTTTCCAATCCTTAAAGTACACAACACACAAGTCCCTTTTACAAAAACCATTTTTCTTCATTTGATTATTTTCAGGACCAAAAATTTGGCAATCACTGGAAAACGACGCCACCTTGTATCTGTTCTTTTGTACCACCTCTAGATCATCCATTCCTTTTGTCAATGTTCTTGAGTCAAACATGGATCATTGAACTCAGCTCTTGAACTCGACATTCCATCATGAAATCCTCTTTGTCAAAAAATTTGTATGTCATTGTTTTGCTTTGTCAACAATCACCACTCAGATGTCCACTTTTTCAATAAACACGATCACCTCAAAAATGCTTCAATGAAACTTTGAGGGATTTTTTTCCAACAAAAACCCTTAAAATGATGTTAAAGAAAAAAGATATTATTTTTACTTTAGATTAATAATCACACATAAATTTTTAAAATAGTGAAAAATGTATGCCACATTGGAAATAAAATCAAGAACATGTTCCTTCAATACTTCAAATTTTCCACCAAATATCATTGATTTCCAATGGAACTAACCCATGGTATGACCACAATGCTATGTCTTACTCACTATTATTATGTTTTATATTTCCTTCACTAATGTTATACTCTTGGTATACTAATCAACCTTATTTATTTCAACATAATTGTATGGGTTTTTAGTCAGTGGATTGAACATGTTTCAATATCAAAAATTATATACAAAATACCTATTTAAATAATCACCTGAATTATATACTAGTTCATGTGACATAAATTAATTTATTTCCAATAATAAAAAACCTTTATTTTCACCTCATTTTTTCTAGTTTTACGAACCTTCCAAATTAAAATGAACTTATTTTGTCTTCTTTTAGGGTCATCTTCTCATAGTATAACATGTATCTTTAGTTATATTAATTTCTATATTTTTACTAACCAAGAGTTATAATCGATTTACTTTCAAATTTTTATGAATTTTAATTTGGAAAAACCATAGTTATATTCAACTTTATCTTCTCTAAATATCATTAAATTTAATTACAAATATTGAAAATCAAAAAATACTACATTTCATAATCAATATCTTATGGGTTATTTAATATTCCCTTTGGATTGTTTTTGTCAATACTGAATTTATATTTAATTAAATGATTACTTATCCCCTTATTAATAAAAATTAAAAAAAATTCTTTTATAGGGAACTATCATTTACTTCTTCTATCTATATCTTCCATTGAATAAAATGTTAACTTTACATTTCTTGAGTGATTTTTTGTATCACATTCCTTAATTTAATTATCCACAAATAAAATAACTCTAATTATACATGAAAAATGATCAGTATAAAAAACCATAGTGATTGACATGGACTTTAGAGTTATCCTTATACTTTTCCCTAATAGATACCAACTTATAAAATCTATTTCATGGGTAATTTCAATGGAGTTTAATGAAACTTATAACAACCCTGATCTTTTTATTACACACGTAAAAAAGATTTATTACATGAAATATTAACTTGATACAACATAAAAGATTGATAGGTCTAGTGTATTTTGGGATTAAGATCATTACATAATGACTTAACATATGAAAAACAACATCTTTATTGAAAACTTCCTTTACATGACCACTACATCCCCTCGTACTTAGCATTGCATGAGATAACCTAAGGACATGCATAAGAAAAGGGTGAGATATAAAGCCCAGTAAGGGAGTAAACAAGGCATAACATGAATAATACAATACATGTTAGAAAATAGTAATATCAATGTAACATAAAAGAAACATGAACATAAAGTCATGATATAGCATGATTTTTATAACACAGAAACGTGACAACATCACTTAACATGGTATTAGCATGAGCCAAGGATCATTGAACATGGAGCATGAGTAAAACCTCATTGAACTTGAATTATCATGAGTAAACCCTCATTTCACTTGATGTATCATCGTACTAATATATACCCAATGCATTGGAGCGCTATCAGGGCACACCCTTCTTAAACATTTCATTTCATGCATAAGTGTGCCACATGGATCATATAACATGGAATCATTCAACATAATAGGTTATTACATGATTAATTAATGTAGAATACATACATTAAAGTACCATATAATATGTATATGTGAATAAAGGTGAATAACCTTGATAGATACATGGGTATGGTATTCACTACACAATGATTTGGCATGGAAAATCACTGTGCAATTTCACCAGCATAACGACGTGACATAAGATTTCGTAAAAATGGTTGATGAGATATAAATGGATGTCTCATAATATGTACATGAGATGGAAATTAAGGGTTCATATATAAACATTTCCCAACATGTGAAATGGAATTTATATTAATAATGCAAAATAATTTCTTGAATGTAAATGAGGAGAGAGAAATTCCATATGGAATTTCGGCATGGTAACGAGTGTAAATGGGAGGAGTTATTGGGAGATAAAGGGGGTATATCATCATTAAAACATAAAGAAAGATGTATGGGGTAGGTGATAAATAATACCCCAACATTTATAATTGAAATTAAAAGGGTATAACAATATTATGAAACTTGGATAAAATGAGAAAGGAAGAAATCCCTTACTTGGAAGTGTGATCCCAAAGGCTTTGGAGGGTCTTGAGAGAGATTTCTTGGGAGATTGGTGAACTTTGGTAGGATTATAGATAGAAGAGGATAGGAGTTGGAAAAACTCTAAAGTCTTTTAGTGAAGAGGAAGTGGGATCTTGGGTGGGTTTTTATAGGAAATGAGAGGGAATTATTTATTATTTAGGTTTGGGACACCACACATTAAACTAATCAAAACCACAAACCTGCACATGGTTATTACCCATGATTTTTTTCAAATTGTAGTGGAAAAGAATATTTTATTAGGCCAATTTCCAAACATCTTAAAATAATAGGGTTTTTTATGTAGAGGTGAGTCACACTCTCAAGAAAATCAATTTAAATATCTAAAATGTTTTATAAGTCTTGGAGGGTGCACTAAGGATTTGTAAAATAAAAAAAACAAACCTAAAATAACATTAATTTAATGTTAATACATATATTTTCTGAACATAATTTTTATAGTATTTTATTACATTACTATTGGGTCATTATGATGTCACAAAACACATTATATATTTAAATGGTATTTAATTTTTAGCCAAAAAATCAACTATCTCAGAAAATTATGAAAAATTCACCATTGAATAATTTTGATTTCCTAATTAAAAAAATAATATTCATTTTATCTAAATAATTTTCTAAATATGTTAATTTTCAATTTTAAAAAAAAAACCGGCATTTATCGAAAATTCACGGGTTTTGACAAAAACAACTTTCAAACCTTAATAAAAATTACAATTTTATTCATAAAAATTATACGATCATTTATATTTAATAAAAATTAATTTAGAAATAATAATTTTTTATTAGAATAATATTTAATTCAAAAATCCATTAATTTATAAAAATATATTTCTTAGTTGAATATTAACTAAAAATACTATTTGAGCTTTTAAAAACTATTTACAACGTAACAATAATAAAAATGAATGTCTATTCTTTATTCTATACAAAAGTAATTCACATAATCAGAGTGCTATGGATTTGTTACATAACCCCTTAAAATAGCTGCATAATACCTAAGGGTAAGGTGCACAATGGTGAAATACTCTTGGGGTGGCTTGGATAACATTTCCCGCGTGGTAATCTCTATCAACTTCCACTTCTCCCATAAACGGTTCCATTTGAGCTTAACATGTTAAAGCTAAACTTGGGATTAGTCAAGAGCAAAGACCAATGATGCCACCTCCTTTCTGAGATCCAATAAATGGGCTTTGTATGGAGCAATTATACTGGATGAGTCCATCGCTTCCTTTTTCTGAGAAAATTGTATTTGTTAAAGCCCTATATTTATACTAATCCTGTGATCAATATTCAATGGATATATTAGAAAAAATCATAATTATTTACGGTATTTTAAAATCCAAAAACATAAAACCAAGGAAGTTTATATATTTTATATGATCATTTCACATAATAAGATATTTAATTTGATCAAGAGTAATTTTCATTAATGAACGTTTGAGTCATTACAATCTTCCTCCCTTAAGAAATTTCACCCTCGAAGTTTCCTTTTCCCAAACTAAAACAAATGTGGGTAAATTTTCTTCATCACTTCCTATGATTCCCATGTTGCTTCTTCAAACATGTGGTTTCACCACAACACCTTGAAAAGTTGCATTAAATTATTTCATAGAACTTTTTCTCTATGATCTAAGATATTCACTGGTTGATCCTCATAAGAAATATCATCCTCTAATAGTACAATCTCTAAAGAGAGTACATGTGAAGGGTCTGGTATGTACTTCCTTAAGAGGGATACATGAAATATATCATATACTTTAACTATGGTAGGTGGAAGTTCTAGTTGATAGGCCACAACCCATAAATGATCAAGAATATCAAAGGGGATGATGTAACTAGGACTTAAATTATCATTCTTTACAAACCTCGTGAACTTCTTCCACAGAGATATGAATAGAAATACCATGTCTCCAACTTTGAACTCAAGTTCTCATTAAAGGTTATTTTCATAACTCTTATGTCGACTTTCGGCTGCCTTAATATGCTGCTGAATGGTTTTCAACTTCTCCACTATTTCTTCAACCATTTCAGGTCCAAGTAGCTTATGCTCACTGACTTCATCCCAACATGCCGGTGTTCTTCACCTTTACCTATAAAGGGCTTCATATGGTTCCATTCAGATGCTCAAGTGGAAACTACTATTGTAGAATAATTCAAATAGAATAATATTTTGGTCACATCCTCCTTTGAAGTCTATAGAACATGATGTTAACATATCGTCTAATGTCTAAATAGTTCGCTTCGATTGGCCTTAAATTTGAGAATGATAGGCCATACTAAAGTTCAGTTCAGTTCGTAGAGCATGTTGGAGACTTTACTAGAATTTCAAGGTGAATCTTAGATCATGATTGGACATAATAGATAGTGGTACTCCATGCATATTTTCCAATTCTTTGATGTAAATCCGTGCAAGTTGATCCAATGATAATTCCTATTGAATCGTGATAAAGTGAGATGTCTTCGTAAGATGATCCACAATGACCCATATAGCATTGTTTCCTCTGGATGTACTTGGAAGTCCAATGAAAAAGTCTATGGTAATGTTGTCCCACTTACATGTTGGTATGGGTAGTGGTTTCATCATCTTCTTAGACCTTTTCCTCTCACCCTTCACTTGCTGACATACCAAGCAATTTGATGTATATTCAGAAATATCTCTTTTCATATTGTCTCAACGAAAGTTTTCTCGGATATCTCGATACACCTTTGTACTCCCTAGGTGAATAGAGAAGGTTGATCTTTGTGCATCATTAAAAATATCCTTCTTTATATCTGGATCAGATGGTACACATAATTGTGACCCAAATCTCACAATTCCATCTTTATCAACTACAAACTCTAAGGATTTCCCATTTCTAATATATTCCACCATTTTTAGAATTTTTCACATCCATTCTTTGAGCATCCTTTAACCTTTTAAAAAGAGACGTTTGAGAAATAATTTGTGAAAGGATTTATGATGTTCCCTTCTTTAGTATTCCAATGTCCATCTTCATCAAATATAAGAATATTGGATCCATCTCAATTCTCATCAATGATAGAATTGTTGGGTCCTTTCTACTTAGAGTATCTACCACCTTGTTCTCTTTCTCAGGGTGGTAATGGATTGAGCAATCATAGTATTTGATCAGCTCTAACCATATTCACTGGTGCATATTAAACTCTTTTTATGTGAATATATACTTGAGAATTTTTTGGTCCGTATATATTTCACACTTCTACCCAAAAAGATAATTACGCCAAATTTTCAAAGCGAAGATTACTATGGCCAACTACAGATCATGTGTTGGATATTTATGCTCACAAACATTCAATTAACTTGTATCATAGGAAATGACTTTGTCGTTTTTCATCAAAAAACAACCCAGGACCTTCTTCTAATCATCAGTAAATACCACAAAAAGTTCTCCACTTGTGGGTAGTGTGAGAATGAGTACAATGATAAGCCTTCATTTCAACTCCTTAAAGCTCTCTTTATATTCATCAATCCAAGCGAATTCTACTGCCTTCTGAGTAATCTTGGTAAGAGGCATGGAAAATCCTAAGAAATGTCTCACAAATCATTGATATTATCCAGCTAACCCCAAGAAGCTATGAATATCCATTACCGATGTTCGCCTCGGCCATCCCTCTATTGAATCTATCTTCAAGGGATCCACAGATATCCCATTGCTTATGATGATATGACCCAATAATGAGACCTCCTTCAACCAGAACTCACACTTTTTGTACTTTTCATAGAGCTTTTCCTTTCGTAAGGTCTCTAGTAATGTTATTAGACGCTCCTCATGCTCCTCCTTGGTTTTGGAGTATATTAGAATATTGTCTATAAAGATTACCAAAAATTAGTCGAGGTAATCTCTAAATACTATATTCATTATGTCCATGAGTATCGCTGGAGAATTAGTGATTCTGAAAGGCATTACTAGGAATTCATAGTGCCCGTACCTTGTATGAAATGCAGTCTTGGGGATATCCTACTTCTTCGCCCTTAATTAGTAATATCCTGACTGTAAATCCACCCTGGAGAAGCATTTTTCTCCACATAGATTATAGAACAAGTCATCAATTTGGGTAAAATGATAATTTTTGTTTATCGTGATTTTGTTGAGCTTACGATAATCAATGAAAAGGTGCATTGACCCATAATTATTCTTGACAAAGAGGACTGGTGAACCCCATGGTGAAGCACTTGGGCGTATAAACCCATTATCCAGATTCTCTTATAGTTGTTTCTTCAACTTTTAAATCTCCACAAAATTCATTCTATATGGAGTCTTGGATATTGAAAATTCCCTAGGTATAAGATCAATTAATAATTCAACATCTCTTCTAGGAGGAAGACCAGAAAATTTCTCAGGAAACACTTCAATGAATTCCCTCACAATAGGCATTTATTCAAGGATGGTTTCTTCCTTGGACTCAATCATCTGAGAAAGATAAACATACTCATAGGGTAGTAATATCCACTCTTGATATGATGGAGCTAAAGAAGATTCATCCTCCTCCTTACACTTGTACAAAATTGGGTGTCGATTCTCTATATGGAGAGTGATTTCCCTCTCAAAACAATTTATGTTGGCTCTATATAAGGAAAGCCAATCCATGCCAATAATTGTATCGAATTTCACCAGAGGGAGTATTAATAGGTACACTGGGATGTTCAATCCAAAAATTATGATAGAAGAGGAGTTATATTCATGGGATGCAATGATTTCTTCATTTTTCTTACTCATCGACATCTTTACTTCCATGATTTTTAGTGGTGTTGGGATTGTTATACTAAACTTTCAGGATATAGAAGAATGTGTAGAACCAAAATCAAAAATTATGCTCGCTATTCTTGAAAGAATAACTAGCATACCTTTCACCACTTTTGTGTCTGGGTTCACTTTGGTGGTAGTGATAGAAAGAGATCTCCCTTTTTGCCTTGGAAGTTGTTGGTTGCCTCTGAAAACCCTCACCTTAGGGCACTGATTTTCAAAGTGCCTTGGTTATTTGTAGTTAAACCAATTAACAATGCATTGAGGTTTGAGTATATTATTCCTCTCCTCTATCGCAACTGCAAGTTTTTATTGTCGATAGTTAACGGCTAGGTTCCCTTCTCTTCCACACCTAAAGCATTTCCTCATCCCTTTTAGGCAATTTCCAGGGTGCTTTTTTCCACACATTTGGCATGTGGGGTGATGGATCTTCTTATAACCATTGGATTTATCCATTAGACCTCTAGAATTAAAGTCCACCTTATGATTCTTATACCCATGATACCCTTAAGATTCTCCAATCTCTATTTCGACTTTGATGGAACATCAGACAATTTCCTCATAGCTCTCGAAGTCACGGATCTCCAGGGCTTTCTGTTGGCTAGGTTTCAGCCCACTAAAGAAGAGTTCAACCTTGATTTTGGAGGTAATGAAAAATCCGAAGGCATATCATGAAAGCCTTGTAAAGTTTTCCTCATAAAATCTGACAGATTCATCATCTTTTTTCTTGAGCGCAAGGAAGTCTCTTTCTATCTTAAGTTGGAGGGTGTGAGGAAAATATTTATCGAATTTTGATTTCCGGAAATCCTTTCATTCCAAAGCCTCGATCTACTCCCTAGGCTTTGTATTTTTGATCAATGTCCACCATTAATCAGCTTCACCCTCTATAAGATAAGCAGCCAGAAGAACCTTATCTTGTTCGGAACATTATAGGATGGAGAAGATCTTTTCAATGTAGTTGATCCATTGTTACGCGATTGAGGGATCAGATGATCCATTAAAAGTAGAAGGCCTTTGTCTCATGAATCTCTCAATAGTTACTTGTTCTTTCTTAGGGGGGGGGGGGTTGAATGTTCCTCTTGACCCATGTTTCTATTCAAATCTTGAGTTAACCGAGAGAGAATCCTGACAAAGTTCATGATTCTCGCTCCCATTAGATTGGGCATCTCATTAGAGCAGTCTTCACATTGATCTTCACATCGATTGTTAGACCGAGTCCTTATATTACTTGCCATTGGATGGAATGAAATGAATGTTAGGGGTTACACATAAATGGTAATCCAAAGACAAAAATGGATGAATTATAAATTATATATATTTCCTTAACTTATAAATCTACATTCTTAAATCTATGTTATCCATGATCTACTTCCCACCATATATTCTTAGGAGAATTTTTTTTATTCCCTAAATAATGGTTCATACTAAGCTTGTGAAT
This sequence comes from Viscum album, assembly GCA_963277665.1. Taxonomy (NCBI): domain Eukaryota; kingdom Viridiplantae; phylum Streptophyta; class Magnoliopsida; order Santalales; family Viscaceae; genus Viscum; species Viscum album. Next base: position 1,700,275,738 of record OY728143.1, on the reverse strand, counting down.
TTACCGAAGCATATCCCCCAGGAGTGTCGTAACCAAGAGTGAAGCAAGCCCCATTGTAGTGTACCAGGATACCTCGGGTCAAGCTCGAAACTTTTTGTTGGAGTTTTCAATCCTAGGTATATCTCTTCCAGAGCCGCCTCTACCTGCTCGTATCGAGACATAGATGTATTTTCATGATAAACAAATTACTCAATACTCACCAAAACATAGATATGTTTTTATTATACGTAGTCTTATCCCTATGTCTTTCACTAGGTTTTTCTAGTCCTAATCCCAAAAATAACTAAACCTATCCTTTGATACCAACTATAGCAACCCTGATATTTTTATTACACACTTAAACATGATTTATTTAATAAAATATTCTCTTGATACAACATATAAGATTAGGAGTTCTAGTTTCTTTGGAGATTAGGATCATTACATAACAACTTAACACATGAAACACAACATCTTTATTGAAAACTTCCTTTACATGACCACTACATTCCCTCATACTTAGCATTGGATGGGATAACCTAAGAACATGAATAAGAAAAGGGTGAGCTATAAAGCTTAGTAATGGATTAAAAAGGAATAAAATGAAGAATAAAATACATGTTAGACAATATGTATATCAATGCAGCAAAAAACAAACATGAACATAAAGGCATGATATAGCATGACTACCATAACATGGAAATGTGACAACAACACTTAACATAATATTATCATGATCCATGACTAATTGCACATATATCATGAGTAAACCCTCACTTAACTTGAATTAGAATGAGTAAACCATAGTTTCACATTACATATAATGGTACTAATATTTACCCAATGTATTTGAGCGCTATCAGGGCGCACCATTCTTAAACATTTCATTTCATGCATAAGCGTGCCACAAGGATCATATAACATCGAATCGTTCAACATCACAAGTTATTCCACTATTAAGGAATGTGGAATACATACATGAAAGTACCATTCAATATGTATTTGTTCATAAAGTTGAATACCCTTGATAGAGACATGGGTATGGTATTCACTACACAATGATTTGGCTTGGAAAATTGCGGTGCAATTTCGGCAGCTTAACGGTGTGACATAAATTCGTAAAAATGGTTGATGAAAGAGAAAGGGGTGTCTCATCATATGTAAATGAAATTTAAATTAATGGGTCATATATAAACATAATAATTGCTTGAATGTAAATGAGGAGAGAGAAATTCCTTACATAATTTTGGCATGGTAACAGGTGTACATGAGAGGAATTAATGAGTTATAAATGGGGTATCTCATTATTCAAACATAAAGAGGGAAGTATGGGGGAGGTGAGAAATCATACCCCAACATTTATAATTTAAATTAAAAGGGCATAATTGTATTAAGAAAATTGGATAAAATGAGGAAGGAAGGAATCCCTTACTTGGAAGTGTGATCCCAAAAGATTGGGAGGGGTTTGAGAGAGGATTCTTTGGAGATTGGGGAACCTTGGGAGGATTCTAGAGAGTAGAGGTAATGGGTTTTATGTAATCCAAAGGCTTTTATTGAAGAGGAAGTGGGATCTTATGTGGGTTTATATAGGAAAGGAGAGGGAATTCATTATTATTTAGGTTTGGGACACCACACATTAAACTAATCAAAAACACAAACCAACCCATGGTTTTTCCCATGGGGTTTTTTAAAGGGGAGTGGAAAAAAAAAATTTATTAGGACAATGGACTAAATTCTTAAAATAATAGGGTTTCTTATGTGGATGTGAGTCCCAATATCAAGAAAATAAATTTTAAAAGCTAAAATGTTTTATAAGTCTTGGAGGGTCCACTAAGGATTTGTGAAATAAATAAAACAAACCTAAAATCAACTTATTTTAATTTTAAAACATATATTTTCTGAAAATAATGTTTATAGTATTTTATTACATCACTATTGGGTCATTATGATGTCATAAAACACAATATATATTTAAATGATATTTAATTTTTACCCAATTTTTTGGCTCTCTCAGAAAATTATGAAACATTCACCATTGAATGATTTTGACGTCTTGATTCCAAAAATAATATTCATGTTATCTAAATAGTTTTATAAATATTTTAATTTTTACTTTTAAAATAAAAACTGATATTTATAAAAAATTCACCGGTTTTGATAAAAAAAGCTTTCAAACCACAATAAAAATTACTATTATATTCATAAAAATTATACAATCATTTATATTTAATAAAAAGTGATTTAATAATAATAATATTTTATTAAAATATTTTTTAATTCAAAAAAGCATTAATTTATCAAATTATATTTCTTAGTTGAATATAAACTAAAAAATATATTTGTTCTTTAAAAACTATTTGCAACGTAACAATAATAAAAATTAATGTCAGATATTTATTCTATACAAAAGTAATTCACATAATCATAGTGCTAGGGATTTGTTACATATCCTGTTAAAAATTCCTCATAATACCTAATTGTAAGGTGCACGATAGTGAAAAACTCTTGAGGTGGCTCAGATAACATTGCACGTGTGGTAATCTTTATCAACTTCCACTTCTCCCGTAGACGGTTCTGTCCGAGCTTAACTTATTGAAGCTTGGATTGGGCCTGGTCAAGAGCAAAGCCCAATGACACGAACTCCTTTCTGATCTCTGACAAATGAGATTAGTATGGAGAAATTCTACTGGATGAGGCCATCACTTCCTTTTTCTAAAAAAATTGGATTTGTTAAAGCCCTATATTTATACTAATCATGTGATCACTGTTGAATTGTTATATTAGCAACGATCACAATTTTTAACGGTATTTAAAAAAAACATAAAACAAAGGAATTTCATATGTTTTATATGATCATTTCACATAATAATATATTTAATTAGATCAAGAGGAATTTTCATTAATGAAATTTTGGGTCGTTACAAAACTTATTTACTATAACCATCTTAATAAACATATTAAAAACAAAAAAGGTTTTCCCCATATTATATTTTTTATCTCTTTGTCATCAAATGATATAACTATATCTACCTATGAAATATATGTTTATTTCTATAAGGATAGTATAAAAACATCAATATATATTAAATATGTCAAAAACATCTTCTCTCAAAAAATTTCAGTAACTGAAAATTAAACATCATCATACTAAGATTTATCATTTGGATACTTCAATCATCAATATTATAGATTTTCAGCATCCTATGACTTATTTATTTAGATGTATAAAAATTATACATTTCATTAAAACTTTTTAGTTCTCCATAACATCGAGCTTCATCTTTATTTTATACCCCCCAGAATTACATCACTATTAATTCCTCTATTTCAAAGAAATACATTAGAATTTGTTGGGGAATATGGTTGATATTATATTATCATTATTTAGAGAAATAATACTGATATATATATATACCTAGAAACTTCATTTATTTCTTCTTATAATTTCTTCACGTAATTACCCATAGTTTTCTATCCACCAACATCCTTTAGCTGTATAAAATTCTTTTCCTTAAATTAATTTTTTTAATTATTTTCAGTTTTTAAAATTACATCAGATAATATGGAAAAATCATTCTTGTTTTCATATTTTTCCATATTACTTATAGATTCTAACTGTTCTGGAAAAAATACCATGAAAATCATCAGAATATGTCCAAATATTTTCTCATGCTGGGTTTACATTCTCACAACAAAATTTTAAATATCTGAATCTTGAATCTTTTTGTTTAGTAAATTCTTCTACCTTTGAAATATTTTCATGTATTTTTCAAGAGTGTGTTCAATCATATTAAAAATTACACAAAAATTCTTATATTTTGATAAGTTACCCTTTAGTAGCAACTTTTGGTAATATTAAAATTCTATATCCAATATGTCTTCCACTATTCAAAGCAGAATAATTCTCTCTCAAACTCAATTAATTTTTTCATAGAATTTGTATCATTAATGTGAATATGCATGGATTTCACATATCTTTCAATGAAGTTTCATTTCCTTCCCATGTATAAACTTTTTCATTTTTTCAAGAAATACTCCTTTACTTTCTTTTGGGTAGAATTTTCATTATAACATCTTTTTCCTCACACTCTAATGAATTTTTTACATTTTTTTCTATTCAATTTTATTTATAGATCTATTTTTTCATTCACCAATTTTTCTCCCCCTTAATTCTATATTTATTAATTTTCTGGTAGTTGAAAACATATGCCAACAATCAATATACTTGTGCCAAAAAATTCTACAACATTAGAATCTACCAATAACCTCTCTCTCCATTTATTGAATGAAACTTTGGCTGGTGAACAGTTATTATATTTTATAGACATGAACACTCTGATTTTGAATTTTTTTTGGGGGATGTTCTTCCTTTTATTCATTCTTCCACTATAATAGAAGTGCTAGTTTCCTCCATATTCTTCTTCAACCATCTTTCTTTAGTACTAGATTAACACCATGATTTATTCAAAGAGTTGTAATTAGTGAAATCATATTTTCTATAATATGGGGTTAAAATCCTTTTTTACCATAATATGCATCCTATTATTTATTTAATATCATTCTATCACTCCTTTTAGTTTTTGGAAGTGTAGAGTTATTTAATGAAAATTTAACTTTATGTGAACATTAAAATTGATTAACTTCTAATTTTTTTAATTTTATATCCAACTCAAGACACATTAGTCATAAAGTTATTTTATTCATTAAATAATTTTAATTTATATTCAAAGTCATAACTTAACTTCTAAATCATATCATCATTCATCATCTATTCATTTAACATATATTTTTTAATCTCTTTTATTCTCTTAGAATTTACCTACAAGTTAGAGTTGTTGACTTTAACATTATATTATGATTCATGGAGAAGTTCTTCACCAACATTATTTAACACAACTTTCCCAAAATCACTAATTTTAAAATATTATTCTAATAAAAAAATCATTCATTATAAAGTGAAACCAATTGAACCATTTCCTCAAAGATTTTAGTGAAATTATCAGGCATATAAACTTTAATACTCAATTCTTTTTCCATTTCATCGGTTTATTTCTCAAGTTGTTATTTTTATTTATATAGTATTTTGATGAATATAAATATATAAGATACAACTTTATAAGGAACTATCCTTAATTAATACTTAACATTATTATAGAGTTCATCAACAGATTCAACTAACTCAAAATCTTTTAATCTAAACATGATTCTTTCAAAGAATTAATTTTGGTGGATTTTTCAGTATAGATTATAGTTTTTTATGTTTCATTAATAGTGAATCCTATATCTACTAAATACAAGATATTAATTTCTTCTTATTTTGGTATTATTTATTTGTATTGTCATTTAATGTTTTGGTCTAACCATTAATGTTTCCACGAATAGAATTATCTTATGTTAACTTCAATTCTATCCAAATTTAAGGATTTTATATAGAAATAATATTTTTAACTTCCTTATATTCTATAAAAATTATTTTTCAAACTTTAGAAAATATACACTTCATGAAAATTATTTTAACAAAAACGGTAATAAACTCTTACATCCAGTCAGAGGGAACCTATTCTATGATACCACTTAAGAGTCCGAGATAATCATGTAGTCACCCTAATAGGGGGTAAATTAGAGGTGACTAACTATGTGGAGATTAATACTTCTCAAAAGTGGATCTTCATATTAGATATCATCAGTTGTAGGTATATAAAGAGAATATTTTCAACATACACAGTTCTATATAAGATATAAACACTATGAGTTCATAGTATATCAACTTAAACATAGAAATACCACCAAAAGTTTTCATGTATTTGAAGAATACAATCTTTACAGATTAATTTATTAATTTTTTTCTAGTATTTATTTTGATGTTTTCTTATACTTAAAGAGGAGATATAAACATGATGGACATCAATGGATTGTGTTGGAGTCTCTAAAAAATGAATATTTGTGTGAAATGTTCTAAAAGATTTCAATTTTTTTGTGTAGGAAGTCATATCCTTCATGATTGTGATCAAAAGTAATGGAATTTTTATTGATCCTTAAAACATAATGAGAATTGGGAAATGGACAAGACCTAAAAGTGTCCCATATATCCATAGTATCCTTGGATTAGATAGGTACAACTCATGATTTGGGATAATTTTTTCACAATATATATCATACTAACTATGTTAACATATAAGGTAGAAAGTTTTTATTGGTGGATAAATGTGAAGAAATTTGCAAATAGATCAACAACTGGATATTCAAAATAGTTTTACTCTCACAACCATCAAGTGGAAAAGGGATTGTGATATAAAGTAATGATTCAAATAAGGTATTGAACATTTTACTCATGAAAAATTATAATATGATAGATTATTCCTCCTGAAATTCAATGTCCATGAATTGAATTTCTAAACTCTAGATTTGGAGTTAGCAGTTATAAATTTTATATCAAAGATTTGGATGCATTACCTCTACCGAGAGAAGTGCGACATATATAATCATCACAAGAGTTTAATTTATATATTCATATAGGGTGAGTTGAATGTGCAACAAAAAAATATGGTTGGAGTTAATTATGAACTTTGACTTATTGATACAATACCATCCTAGAAAGGTGAATGCGATCGATAATTATATTAGTAATAATGAACTAGATACCCCATCCTTGATTATAATTTAGAAATAAATTATCTTCATCGATATGGAAAGGATTTATTTGAAAATAAAAAAATTTAGGGATGAAATTATTTCTTTACAAAATGATTACCCAACCATCTTTAAAAAATAAAATCAAGGAGGCATAATGGGACGACTTTGAACATCAAAATAATGTGAAGGAAATCATGGAAGTGAATCTTCATGAATTCAACATTAATAATGTTTGACCCATTCAATATAGAACAAGAAATTGTGTTTTATAAACTCTATATATATTGAATGATCTATTAGATGATGTACATAGCTCATCTTTCTTATCCCACCCTATAAGTACCAATATAAACTCAGATTTTTTTAAATACTTTTGTGGGATAACATGAAAAAAGTGACTCCAAATTAGACCTTAAATTTAATATTAGGTTATAAAGTTAGTGTAATTCTTCCAAATTTCCAAGGGATGATGAAACAATTATCCATAAAATCATGTAAATGGTAGAACATTTCCGTATACTTTATCAAAGGTCTTATAAAGGCGTATAAAGAGCACAATTCTAGTGGGACTGTAGTGGATCAACCTTCCAGGACTTCTACATTTTTTATCATATGTGAAGATTTATCCCATGATCAAGTGTACAATATATATGTCATTTATATGGGGAGTATGTATGGGTAGCCTCATTAAATCATATATGATAGATACCCAAGGTTAACCTTTATGTTTTGGATGAGTATTCAACATGATATGAATAGAGTGTTGAACTTTAGTACAACCTATCACACCCATATATATGGTTAATATTAAATGAATTTCTATACACTTTTATTCATGTCAAGTGATTTTTCAACTAAGCTCAAATGATGTTGGGATATATATCATCTCATGTTTATGTTCTTTTATAAACATTATTCCAAATAATAATTCAAATAGCCTCATATGAATCTATTTATGATAAAAGATGAAAACTTTTACGAGTTGAGATTATTTTAGTGAAAGAAAGATACATGGATTAAAACTTATTTAAGGGATGATAATGAAGGATTAAATCATTAAGTTACACATTAATGTGATAGAAACTTAATAGAAGATCTCTATTGAAAATCACTGAAGTGACTTAGAGTTTGATGTTGTAGAAAAAGTGATTCATAACATATCACCTTGGAAAATAGTCACGAGGTTTTTAAATAAGGAAATAATCATCCCTAGAAAAATATACCCTTCTATTTCCCTGATTGTGTAGGAGCTATGGATTATTTATTAATACCTATTCAAAACCTAGTTTTGGTGCATAATAGATTCCATGTATCCCAACTGAGGAAGTACATACCTAATCACACAAAATTACAAACTCCAAAGTGGTTCAACTAGATCTTGAAATTTATTATGAGGAACATCCAGTGATGTTCTTAAACTCTAGTGATAAATTTATTCCTAATAATAAAACTCTCGTTTTCAACTTACTTTGTAGAAACCATATGTATGAGGAGGTCACATGGGAACCATATGATGCATTGAAACAAAAGTACCCCATTTTCTTCTCATATAAGTAAATGAGTTGAAATTTTAAGGACCAAATTTCTAAATGGGGGAAGAAAGTAATGACTAAATAGTTCCTCATTCACTCAGTTTTCACTCTCACCTTCACCTCCTTCCCTCATAGGGTTTCGAGTCCTTCTTGGGGATGATAGGTCTCCTATACTTCTCTAGTTTCTCCATCATTCTTCTTTTCAGGTTTTCATTTCTTTTTCATGCTCCTCTTCTTCTTAGTTGTTCTTCCCTCCTATAGTTTCAACTTCTTCGCTCTGGTCTTAGTGTTGTGGGTTATCATCCTCTTCTCTTTCAGTCTTCCTCACTACACCAGACCCCACTATTGGTTAAGAAAATTGGAGAGAAAATCTAATTGGGATGTGCTGGTGGTCACTCACAATTTATGAAACTCTAAGACCTTTTCCCAGTTCCATTGCCTTTTTTGTTGGTTTTTTCCAGGATCTCTGGAGTGGTCTCGATTCTTCCACTTTCACCCCTACTCTATTAGCCTCATCTGATGAACATCACCCTATCCTTGTTGGGTGTATCAGTTTTTCAGGTTGGTTTGGGATTGTGGTGGTGGAATTGTTGAAATGTGTTTTTATTCATGTGGCGGATTCTCCTCTTGGTTTCTTTCACTCATTTTCATCATTTATTCCTATTTGGTATTTCCTTTATTCTTTATTTAGGGTTGTTGTTTCTCATTCTCAGATCCCGTTTTTATCTTTTCTTTTGATGGTTTTGTGGTCGGTTTCTAGTTATTTTGGTTCATGTTTCATTAAACATATCCATTTGGTTATATTTTTTGTTCTTTCATGGTGACAACATTGGTTCCAGGTGTTCTTCACTGGTGGAGGCATTGAAGGTAGGGTTCAGAGGGCATGTCTGTAGTCGCATCTCATAATTGATGCCTTTGTCTAATAAAAACTCTACTCTAGCTCCTAGATTCCAAAAATATTATCCTAGTCTGATTTTCAAATTAGTTCTAAAGGATCTTTGGGAAGTGAAGTTCAAGCAGTTGATTTCATTTCAGGAGGAAATTATTTGTGGTTTTTTCTTCTCTATCTGTGGGCCACTAGGGTTTCTGTTCATCATGATAGAATGTGGTGAGATTTATACTTCTTAGTTTTTGTGGGTTGTGGTTATATTTTATGATTTTCTATAGTGGTGATGTTGGATTACGGTGGATGGTATCTCCAATGATCGTTTGGTGGTTCTCGACAGTGTGCTCGTGTCATAGTGTGTGTCACGAGGCAACTCCACAATAGAGGTGGTGATGATGTTTAGTTTGAAATATGAAAGTTTAAAACTGAAATTTTAACTTTTATTGGCCACTGATGTGGATTTTGATGACGTTTGGTGTGGACGACTCGAGATATTCGAAGATTTGTTAAAAGCGACGAAGACGTGGATGACGATGTGACCTTTGGCGGTGTATTTTGGCTCTTGGATTTTGAATCTGGTTAATTTGGTTTTATATCCTAAGTTGATGTGAGGGTTCCTACTCTACCCCTAAAATTGGTGTTTTCAAAATCTAATAAAAAATGTATTTTGAGGAGGGAAGAATGTAATGATCCAGTATTTCCTTTATGAAATATGATTTCATAATATATGTATGTCATATTTAGTATAGCGTAAAGCACATGCACCATGTAATAAAAATTAACATCACTTTATATTATAAATATATATCAATACATATAGAATAAATACCCACAAGGAAATTAAAAACATTACAATTGGATAAAATAAAAATATTAATAGAATTTGAAAACACATAGTGTCAAGGTTTTCTATTAATATCGCACTAGTGAAAAATATTGTAATAATAAAAAAAATATTGAAATATGATTAGAATTTTGTAAAATGTAGTGAATGATTAAAAATAAAACTCAGTGAATAATGAATAAAATAAATAAGTCGTATTAATAGGAATTTCAATTGGAATATTACTAATAGAATAGTAATTTGACCATAGGAATAGTAATATGATCATTAAGATAGTAACATGATCATTAAGATTTTAACATAAACATTGGAATAATAAAAAATATTGAAAATAATATTAACCGTTATAAAAAAATTGAATAAATATATAATATTAAAATAATATAAATATTCAAATTTGAGAACTCAATTGAATAATGAGTGTATATTTTTTAATATATATGTTTTAACTGTTTTTTTATAAAACACAATTTTTATTTAATAGTAAACATTAAATTCTTATATGTTCAAATATAATTTTGATAAAATTGATATACTAATTATAATTCAAACATCAATATTAACCTAGAGTTATGTTTTGTTAATTTTATTATAAAAATGGTTTTTGGGAGAATGGAAAAAAATATATTTTTTCAAATAAATTATGTTTTATGACTTTATATTATTAAAACACTAACCAAAATAAATTCCAAATTTATTTAATCAAACAAGAAATTAATTTAATAAGAAAAAATATATATTTAAAAACAAAAAACCAATTTCCAAACCTTAAAAGTAACTTCCATTGTCAAAAAGTTAAATTATTAGAACAAAATATTTTCCATTTTTTATTAATTTTTTTAGAGTCCTAGAGAATCAAGATATCACCCTAAGAGGTGGGTTAAATTAGAGATGACCAACTATTATAGATTATGTTCAAATTAAAAGCTTTCCCTTTAAGTTGATCAAACCTCTATCATCAATTATTATGTATATATCTTAAGTAGGATTCGTCACCACTTTTCACATTCGCTATAAAGATAATATAAATTTAACATTATATAATAATTTTTACAAGGCTCAGCTTCAATGTGAAAACATACTCCTTATAGAGTTTAGTTGTTATCCCAAACCACATTTTTTCACTAAAAGTCTTATTAACAAATTCAATTGCTGTGAAAAGTTATTATCCTTAACCCACGGTTCATCCTAAAGAAATACAATATCTTAGTAGTTACCTTATACTATCTCCTTTTAGTTAAAATGTAAATACCATCAAAATGTGCATAGGTAATCAACTTCTACATATTCTTTCATTGAATTTACTTACACATAGATGACATTTTGATTATAATAAACATATTTAAAGTTCTATCACTTCTTAAGTAACATAAAAATCTCAATATTTTACATGTTTCACTTAAAGTTGGTTTTACTCAAAACTTCTGGTCTTATGAATCTAGATTATTTATGCTTCTTCTTCATAATTTCATGTTATGGTCCTCTCAAATCTTTAATCAAAATGATGATTAATTTCGGTGAATAAATCACTCTATTAAACTACTCTCATGTTCTTGGGTTCTCTACTCAATAATAAGTATTTTTTTCTATAAATATTGTCAACATTTTATATACTCAATAGTTTATGAATAGTTCATAGGTTCATGGTTTTTCACTCTGATACTTTCACACTTTAATAAATTTTGGTTGAGAACCTTTAAAACTGCCAACAATTTTAGAGGGACTATTAATCATAATGACTTCCATAAAACCAGCCCTTCAATAATTCTAAAATATTCATAATATCTCCACAATATTCATGTGATAAACTTACCATGTTTATATACTTGTATGTACAACATAGTACTATCATAATAATCAATTTTCAATGCCTTAAACACTATTATTGATACTCACTTTAATTATCTATTTCACATATTTTTTCTATATATTTTCATTAAATCAAAACAGTGACCATATTTAAAACGTTTAATCACATTAAATCTATATGAATGTGTTCCCCAAATTCATTTCTTATATAAACTTCAGGACAACTCATGTTTCCTCTACAAAATACTCTAAAACTTTGGTGATCTGAAATTTCAAAAAACCATTAGAATCTATCATATTATTCTGATGGAATATATCTATTTCTCTTACATTTTCCTTTGACCATTGGATTAAATTCAATAAAATCATATCCTGACACTTATATCATTTATCTTTTTACATTTTAAAGCTATCACTAGAATTGTTTTATGTTTATACTCATACAAGAATCTACATTAATGTTATGAAAGGAATTCTTCATTTTCCCATGAAAACAAGAGGAATAATATTTCCTTTATGTAATCATTTATTATAATACACTCACATAGCTTATGGTAAACCTTAATCATGAATCACAGTTGCATTGTTCAATTTTTTACAATGTTAGAATAATACATGTGTCACCATATTTTAATATGTCTAGTATGTGTCCCACACTATCCTCATCTTCCCTATGAGGCGAGTATTGATACATGACATAGATTTAATCTCAATTCTTATTGACACTGCATAAAAACTCTACTTGTTTGTGGATCAGACCTTCTATCAAATTACATTATGGGAAAACTAGTGATGAAAGTCTTCAGGGATGTCCTAGGGTGTTTGGATGATTTCCAAAGGAGAAGTGAGGTCACACTTTAATTTTTGGGAAGGATATGGTGTGTAGTTTGGGTCTACCCCCATAATGGAGGATTTTGTGGCATAGTATAACCGTCTGGAGCGTAGCTGGTGGATTGAGTCATTTTTTAATCTACTACCACTTTTGGAATAGCTGCTACATGGAGTTCCCACTGTGTCCTGGGGTCATGGGAGGAGGCTTTGTATAGTTATTCTAAATTATCATAGCTTCAACATAGTGGTAGGCTACAACGTGGTGATAAGTGCTTTCCCAATAGGCTACAACATGGTGTTGGGGGTTGAGTCATGGCCTTCCTCTCAGTTTCTAGGGTTCTATGGAGTAGTTTCCTTGTATGTTTCATGGTTTCACTCGTATTTTATAAGATATAACCCATATGGGTATCCATTTTTCTCAGAGGGAATTTTAACCGGATATTCTACAATGTGGTCATCCTATCAACATTGTAGCCCCCTTAAATATAGCAGTTCTACAACATCTCTTTAGGTTGTATCATGGTCTTTCATTTGACAATCTAGGTATAAAAACCCAAATCTCACTTTTCCACGTTATCTCTCATTTTATGGGAAACTTTGGTTTTCTCATGTAGGGATTTTAACCCCCTTTTAGTGTCTCTCAATCATGTATTTGGAGAATCAATACTTTATGTTAAATTTGGTTCCCTTCTTATTCTTCCACTATTTTCTCACTATTTCTTGTTTGGGAATGTTGTTATCAATGTCAGACCAGCAGTTTTTGTTTTTTATTAAGAGGTTTTGTGATATTATGTGTTCTAGCATGGTAGAGGTTCTCTCCCTCATTGTGATATTCTATTGTCGTGTTTCTCTTTTTATAACCATGAATGTCATATTGGAAAACTACTTCTGAGGTAGGGAATCCCTCATTTCACATATTTTTTATCAAGTAGGAGGGGTCTAACTCTTTTTATCTTTTAGTTATATGATTTAATCCATATTAAAAATGATAAATTAATTATATTAATTGAATTAAGGGGGAGGGTTATGAATCAAATGCATTAACAACTTTTTTTATATTTATATTCAATTATACTGGATAAAAACCCCATAGAAAATCATGGTTATTAGGATACATTGTTTGTGCTAAATTGATATGTGTTATGAATCCCTTTATGTGATATTCTTGGGACCCTACCATGAAAAAATTGTTTACCACTTATTCTCGAGTAACTAATTTGTTTCACCTGGATATATTTCTTGTGTTTGAATTCCCCTAAAATAAATAAGTTGATGTAAGGAACATACACTTCATAAATCTGTAAAATTTTATGTTATGATATGAAAAGTGTTTTATAATATTAATCTCATGATTTGTGGTTGTATAATTATGTTCTAATGTGACATGTTTTCATATGGATATATAGTGGGGTGACAATGTGATGAGTTGTGTGTCCATCCTATTGGGAGATGGTGGTGGAAGTGGTTGTGATGTTTCTATATAAAGGATAAAGTTGGTGTGGTTGTTAGATAGTGTTGATGTATTGGTTGTTTTTATGGGTAAATTTTTTGTGTAGTTTTATTGTGTTGTGCATGATACCAATTTATTAATGGAATTGGTCAATAATAGTTGAAATGGAATGGACCAAGTTGGGTTAATGAAATGGACATGGTTAATGGAAGAATAAATTAATAATTGTATTTTTGGATGATATGGGTGATTTTTAATTTTGAATTGATTGGGATTGAGTAATGAAATGGGTTGGAAAATGGAATGTGGCTAATTTATTTTTGGCTTTTTTGGGGTTTTATGCATTTTAGTGGTGGTAGAAAAAGCAGTGGTGTTGTGAGGTTGGATGGTGATGTTGTATGTTGGTTGATGATTTTTTTTTCAACCCATCAGATGGTCTTGTACATGACTATGTATATGTTCCATGTATTTTACATGTAATTTTCTATATTCACCCCACCCACATCAAGCACCTTGTTCCGACACCCATATGTTTTTATGGGGTTATTTTCAAACACCTCACTGGTGTGGATTGGTGGATGGTTAACCTCTCTTTCCCACTTTCTCTTCAAAATGATGATTACATACATGGGATGTGATTACAAAATTTTAAAATTGCATTGTCGAGATATGATGTGATGTTGTGTGATGCTCCAGGTGTTTTTAGGTGAGTTGTGTTGAGATGTTATGGGATTATATGACTTGTGGTGGGGGTTGTTCATTATAGGAGGAGAAAACAAGGTTTATGTCCTTAATGTTCATGATACCCTACTAATCGAGATATTTGATGTGATGGATCATGTGCCTATAGAATATATGTGATGTAAACGTATTATGGGGTGGTGGTATGATGTGTTGGACTATGTGTCATTGGGATATATGTGATGTTACCATGTCGTGGGGAAGTGGTATGTGATATGTTATACCAAAGAAATGGAATCATGAGGATGTATGACTTTGGGGTGTGATAGTGGAAAATCAAAAGGAAAGAGATGTAGGTTACCTTTATCAATATGATTCCTATTATGTCATTATAATAACTTGTGTTATTTGTGAGCATGACATAGTGAGGATGGGATTTGGTTAGTTAACATGTTAATTTGTTGCGAGTTCTTCTATTTTATCATAGTCGAATTAGTATGCTTTGTTCAAATTTGAACAAGATACTTTTCATTTTCTACTGAGTATTCATTTATTCACTTTGTAAATATATAATACTATTTTCATGCTTCTAAAAGGATTATGTGGACCATTTGTAACATTACTATCTTAGACCATTAGATAATTGTTATATTTTTGCCTTATCTTTTCATTGGGTATTTAATTTTGGATGCTTTTATAGAGTATATACTTTACTTGAACATGCATTATGAGATAGTTTTAGTTTATTTTAATATTATATCATTGAGTTGATTGATCACTTATATACTATATCCTTATCCTACATATATTATATAGGGTAATTCCTCTAATATTGATATGTTTACACACTCAGTGCTAGTATCCTACTTAGGACCTACTGATGGTGGGACATGGGGGTCATTATCTCACTTCCTTCATTGTCGACCAAAGAGGGGTGCCTTTGGAGAGATAGGTTCAAGAAAACGTAGTATCAGAGGTAGATGATTTTTGGATAGACTGGATTTTTTAGTTAGGCACTATGAGGATTGGAAGGGTTTATAACGAAATGAGGATAGTTTATCTTGCAGCATGACGTAGTACAGGGAGGACTAGTTAGGAGACATGATTTTAAAGTCCCCATAATTTGATGAAAGGACTCTTAGCCTACTAAATGACCATATAAGAAGGAACCATATTCAGGGTAGAGACCTAGGGGATGCACATTAATATTGATTGAGTTGTGTTCTTTTTTGAATTGGGAGGTAATCAGGAAGCTCAAGTTGATCAGAAATAATTAAATGGTTCTTAATAAAAAAAATCTATGCTACTATGCATAAGAAATATTTCTTCCCTTTTAGTGACGGGTCATGGTCATCTTATGTGTGTTTTTGAGGAAGTTTTGGTTCATTTGGTTGACTAACATGATCATTAAAGGGTTGATCTAGTTGAGGATGATAACCAGTGGTAGTGTTTATTGTGTCCTCTTTCATAGAAATATATAGGGAAGTATGATTATAGTGTTTCCAATGTAGAAATAGAGAGCTATATAGAGGAATTTGAGATCACCTTCATTTTTATCTGATTCCAAGTGGGAAACTGGGTCCCACTAGCTTCTAGTTATATGTGAGGAGCTATGCATTAGTGGTGTTTATTGTTTTTAGGTGAGTGGAAGGAGGAAGTTGTTTCATGGGTTAAATTTTAGAAATAATTTAGAGTAGAGTTTATTTGATTGACCTGGAAGGGTCTGTAGAGGTAGGAGTTTGTCTCTATTCAATAGGGGAGTTTGATTATGTTTGAGTTGGGAATTAACTTTAAGGTCCTTCTATTTTTTTCTCGAATATCTTTCTAAATGAGGACTCTCATGAGAGACATCATGATGAGGAACTATATCCTTCAATTTAGTATGTAATCACTCATTTTATATTTCAAACATATTTTGAGGTTTAGAATAAGGTTTCAGTGATCAATAATATACACTTGATAGAAGGTATATCATGAGAGGGTATCCAATAGGGTTCCTCAGGGAGTAGAGTAGTTCGTGAAAATTCTCAGATGTTAGGAGCTTTGAGATTTCGACTATTTGTGAGTCAACCTCATGGAAAACAATTTCAACCTTCTTGGTCCAGTGGTTCACATTTTTTCCCTAGGCAATTCTAGCTAGTGTTCTTTTTTATATGGGGTTCATAACCATTTCTAGAATTAGTTCTAAGTGGTTCATCGAGCTTATTTTGGTAGAGGCAGTCAGGTTCATTGCCAGTTTCAACAAAAATTGATAACAAGTCCATTTCGGCAATAGGGGAACCAATATTATAATCTTCTAAGATAAGATAAGGATGTTATAGGTTGAACTCATGATGTTACTCTAGTTCAGGGACCTTGAATTAATTGTGGTCATGGAGGTGGATATCAGCCGAGAGGGTGAGGAACTAGGCTTGGTCAATTGCATACAGTGGAGGCGACAACGCCCGAGGGGGAAGAGATCATTTGAGTTATGCTTAGATTTTCATATATCCTTGTTGTACCATGATTGATTCAGGATCATTAAACTCCTTTTGTTTTATGTTATCTAGTATGTGATGTAGTATAATATGTAGAGAGGCTTCTTATACCCCATAAGATAGATATGATATTTTGAGGATAGTACAATCTTTTTGATTTGTGTTAGTGGTGTAAAAAGATGATGGGGCCACATAAATCCTATAAGGACCATTTATTTCTTCAGATGAAAACATATTTATTCATCCTTGTTATCAACTAGTTGTATTCTATGCATGAAATTATTGATTTCTTCCAGAGGATAGTAGTGTTCTCAGATATGGATGGTCGTCGTGTGGTTTTTGTTGGCATGTGGACTTATCAAGTCAGTAGTAGATGTGTAATCCCATTTTTTCTATATTGGATAATATGCTTGTGGGGTTAGTAAAATCTGGGGTATTGGAGGACCCCGGGTCCATCTAGGAGTTTTTGGATGATTTTACCAAGGAGTTTGTTATGATACTCCCTCATAAAAACATCGAGTTATGGATAAAATTTTAGCTTGGTGCTTCTCTGGTTTTGATAGATCCTTATCAAATATAATCCTTAGAGATGTGGGATAAGAAGATTTATATAGATGATCTAACGAATAAGGGTTTTATCCAACCCATTGTGCCACTATGGAATAATCCAGTATTATTTTCGGCACTGAAATATGTGTTTCATGGAAGAATTTGAGGTGGAAACAGTTGGCATGGCCAATACGCGATCAATATGATCTCAAACAGCCCAAAAATCCCTATAAAATACATCCTCATAAAGCTCAATAGATTCAAAAATGGACATTTATAGAAAATATCCCTAAAGGTATGTTCTTTCATGAACTAATAATGGCTGGATGGTACCTCTTCACAATGACATTTAGAGTCTCGAAGTTCCTCACGTCTATGAAAAGCATTGAGTGTAATCTTTGCGAACACTACTCTCGTACATGCGAAGTGATTCCCCCTCACAAAGTTCGTAGAGATTCATGAGCCCCACCAATCTTTGAGAAGCCCCATTCTAAATAAATACCCACTTTAGTATGAAATTTTAGAGATGGTTGACAAAATTTTGACTTCAAAAATAGCTATCTTTTAATAAACCACCTAATAACCCTAAAAGAAAACAATAGAACATCTACTGTATCCAATCCTTGGGGAGCATCCTCCCTTATGTTTTTGAGATCCTCCATCTATAGTGGATAGGACTTTTGTGAAGTAATCCACCCTCATTGAATAAAAAAGGACCTCTGAGGCACTTTAGAATTTTCAAAGCATTCATACTTCATGAAACAACCCCCCTTTGAATCAGGATTTCACTCTGAGGAAGGGTCACCCCTTTTCATGAAGCATAACCCTTCACGAATCCACTGACCATTGTGAGGCACATGATATTTTCGTATTATCTCTTTGTGAGGCCCCAGGAATAATGAAAACCTATCTCTTGGTACTATCTATGGTTCCTACCTTATACTAACAACCCTTCATGATGATTGAGTGCCTAGAGACCCCATACTAGCCCAGGACCAGTTTAGCTACACATTGTGTCCCCATGATACCAGTGCCACCACTCCTGTGTCTTCCCACTTCACCCCAAGTGCAGCTCAAGCCTCTGATAATCCTATTTCGTCTATGAATAAGAACCCTAAACACTATTTAATCTAATTATAGGGACCCTATTATGTACCTAATGATTGACCACTACTCTATAGCATTTCCAAAACCATGACCTTCCCAATGACCCATGATTAGTGGTAACTTAAGACCTAGTGGTAAGGAGTGATTCCACCCTCATATGACATACATGATATTAAATTTTCTAGTTCTACATCCTTGTTATATGACATTAAACTGCACGACAATTCCCTCAACACGTGATATAAAACTTTAGTCTTATCCTATGAAGTGAACACATGATCCCCATATGTGATCATCATGTGATGACTATTTCTCCCCCACCATGGGATAAAAGTCCCACACCTGGGGACAAAACTCCCACACCCAAGGAAAAAAATTTCCATTCCTGGGAGACATTCATGAAAAAAAACCCAAACTATCCTTCCCCATTTGGGTATGAGACACCCACAATGGACATCTTCCTTGCATAATCCCCCTACCATTACCCTTGAGTTAAATTCTCTTGCAAGGGAAGAATCAATGTGTAAGCCCGACACCACCCCTCATTGACTCTACTTTCTTTATATGCTTATCCTTATAGCATGAAATTAAATTGCATGGTTTAGTCCCATCACACAACCTTAAACTGCGGCATCAAACAATGTGGATTTGGATCCCTATTTTCCAAACATGGTATGAATGATGCCTCATTTAGGTTAAATCCCAACTACGGTAAACTCTTAGGTCTACCACATAAGGTGTTTGGTCAACCTTGGTAAACCATCAAGGTGTTCCTTCATAGGTATGAACCTTCAGGATCTTCCCTAGAAGTAATTTGATCCACCTTGGTAAAACTAGGTGTTCCCTTTTTGGGATACACCTCCTAGGTCTTCTACAGAAGGTGTTCAATCCACATTGGTAAACTTTGGGTCCGTCTCACAAGGCATTCGATCCACCTTGGTAAACTATCTAGGTTTTCCTTCTAAGGGACACACCACCTAGATCCACCTTATGGGGTATTGTAATCCATCAGTAAAATATCCAAGTCTTAAATCATCCATCATAGGTATAAAACACCCTATTCCACCTCCATTTGGTGTTTCGATCAACCAATCATGTCTCCACAAGACATTGAACTCGTGCCCCAATTTTCCACAACTAGACATCTTACTTCATCTCCACGGGATATAGAAGTTGTGACTTGACTACCAAAATACCAATCCCATGAAAAAAATGGGATACATGAGGTAAAAATACTTGGATGAAATATTCCTCTTGCACCAATTACGTCATGAGTGACAGGGGATACCTTGGGTTCTATTCTTGTGAGGCCTCATATGAAATTCCCTCCCATGAAGAAGATTCACAAATGACCAATGTTCCCAATATCCAGACATTCCCAGAGAAGCCCAATGTGACTACTCCATTTTACAAAGGTTTATTTCCTATCAATAAAGAAGTAATGTAATTAACCAGTGTCCAAAAAGAGATGGCACTAGGAATGAGTCCAATGAACATGACTTGATCTATGAGGGAGACATGGACTAGGAAACAGGTTCCAAGGAGTAATTTATGTAAGGAGAAACTGATATCCCACCATTCCATTTCAATCATGGAGCATACATTGGTGTTTAATGTAGGGAAATATTCCTACATTTGGAAACTAGGAATGTAGGGAAATAGGAATATAGAATGTGCTTTTATGGGGAAGTGCAAGAGGGGGGCCTGGTGAAAGCATCTGAAATAGAAATGGTGAACCCAACACAAATCTTTTCTCCTTAACATATGAAGTAGTAATTTTAGGGTGCTAGAATATTTTCCAAGCCACTAGATTCGAGCATTCAGTGCTATGTACCACCAAGAAAATGGTGGGCCCTGTATGGAATTCACCTACACGTTGGTGTAGTTAGCATTGGTCATCCTCAGATTCCAATATGTTCAGTATAGATCATTATCTTCTATAGAAGATTATATAAATTTAGGGTATTATGAATCACTTTTCCTGTAACTGTACTTTTGGCTAGCTCAAAATGCCTTATAGGACTCATGATCTAGGAATCCAAAAGCCTAGTACCTGTAGGCACTAGGGAACTAAAAACATTCATGCAGAAATTCAACACAACTCCACCTCCTCCAAAATTTCTACCACTCCTTTAACTACTGGGTACACACTCCCCAAATCTCCCTATGAAATTATCCAGAGGATACTGATTGATACTCTCATACACTGATACGAATCAGAGGGGATCATTCCCACTAGGGACATGGTACCCCATGACTTGGAGTCATTAGAGCCTCGAAGACACCACCTCCCCCAAGGGCCATATAGGGTAACCCCCCCCCCTCATTCCGATGAATAATTTCTTTGGGAGTATCTCCTAGTAGTGCTCTGATTAGTTTATTCCTTGCGCCTAGGAGGTAGGGGCTTTTCGATTCACCCCAAATGTGGCAATAATCCGAGAGCCACAAAGGAGGGCTCCCACTAGGCTATGTCAATTCCAACAATGACTAGTCCCTTAGGAAAATTAATGGGTGGAATTCACTCATGTTCCATTGGCCCTGATCCAAAGCACCTGATGCCAATGTCAGTGGGGGGGGGGAGGCATGGGAGAAAATCCAACAAGGGGAATCATTCATGTCTATAGTGGCCCCTTCCACCACCAAATCTTCCTTTCAGATCCCTAAAGTAGCAGGATTTTGATCTATCTTCTCCTGATTTGGATCAAGAACCCTGCCACCGCATAGCCATGCCAATTTTCCTCGTTAAATATCTAGCATCATTGAAGTCATTATGGGCCAACCTGTGACTATGAGAGTCAGTATGGAGGTCATCCTTGTGCCATCGCCAGATGAAGTGGAGGACCTCCCCTCTCCAACACCAACCCAGGATGAGGTCCACTCCACCTCATCAACAACCAAATAAGGTGTCCTCCCTTCTCTTTCAACAACTAGTATAGAGGTCCTCCCCATTCTTTTGATTCACAACATAGAGTTCCTCCCTTTGTTTCTATGAACCAAAGTGGAGTACCTCCCCACTCTAAAAATATCTGACATAGAGGCCCTCCCCATGTCCCAAATATCCAAATAGGAGTTCCTCCTTATATTACCATCACCAGTATAGAGGACCTCTCTGTGAAGAAGAGGTACACATTCCTAAATTATTGTCCCAGGGCAGAAGGGAAAACACTCGCCACCGAGGGAGAAGTCCTAGTAATTGAAAAGCCATCATTGAGATCATCAACCATTCAGAATTTAAGGGGGAATAATACTCGATAATGGGTCCTCCACCCCAAATATCAAGGTTTATAAAGAAGAACAAAATCTAAAGTTCTCCATCCCAGAAGCTAAGGTCCAGAAGATCCCCAGATCCTTTTATAGGTACTTTCAGGTGGAGGATATTCTAACACCATTTCAAGAGCTCAAATTTTGGTTCTTTACATAACCAAAATCCCTCCTCTCCACATCCACCCATGAATTTGGAGAGCTATTAGTGTCATCTTTGGAGCCTTTATATGGAAAGTAATTTGATGATACAAAGAGGAGAATAGATTCCATTACACATGAGGCAATGGTGAATAACCCATCCTACATTGATGTTATGATGTGGTTGGTGCTGACCTCGAGATACGTCAAGGTGTGTGGAAAATATTCGACTCTACTAGTGACTCCCCTGGTTAAATAGACACAAAACTGATTCAATTGGGTTATTCCACATATATCTCAGCTAGTGTCGGTCATAGATTAGGCTGACCAAGTGCAGGACCCTTCATTTGATAAAGATGATATGTGGGAGGTTACAGTCACCGACCAACTTCCAGTGGTGTTCTAGGCACAAACAACTCCCAACATTGACATCTCAGAATCCATTATTGAGTTTCAAAAAATGTTTTTATTCAAGATAATTTTGGTGATGGTTAACCTCCCCTGCAATGTCAGTTGTCCTATCCAAGAAGGTGGGAGAACCTCAAAGACATCGACTAACTATGATTCAGGGTTGAGATCATGACACTCCTATATGATCAGTGCACCACTTCATTGGGATACTTCCAGATGCTTCAATAGGCTAGCATCAAGAGCCTCATAGTTCTCCACTAGTGTATGGAAGAGGTATCTCCACACATATAGACCTGATGTTGTGGATAATACATTGATCTCCACATCATACCTATCTCTCAATAACTTTTCTTACCCACCAATGATGAGGGTTATCCCCCCGAAAATTTTATCATAAACACGGGTGTTCCCAAGATTCCTAAGAACAAGGGATCTGATGTAGGTCTTGATTGAGAGAATATGCCCCAGGGAGCGGTACAATACAAGATAGACTCTTTGAAATGCATCCTTACTCATCAATAGAGACAATAATGTGGCCCATGGGAACCCTCCAATGATAAATTGCCTCCCTGTCAAAATATCAATATGGCTGAGGATCATATTTGGACCTCTAATCTATTTTATGTTGCACCAAACACAGAGGCAGAGCACAAAATAAGTACCTAACTATAGAAACTTGAGGAGTAGAAAATGATTATTTCCATTGAAATTTCCTACCAATTCCTAAACTATGTAAATTCCTCATGGGTCACCATATCTCCTCCTATAAGAAAATCAGTCCTCATTGGCCAGATTCTCCCTATCAACCTTTGTAACCCAACAAATCCAAGTAATTTAGAGGTAGGAGGGTATGTAAAATGGATAAGGTAATAGTTTTCAAACCCTTTTGAGCACTATAATTACCCTAAAAAATATTAGGATCATGATTCTCCTTGAATTAATGAGCCATCACACCATGTTGATTATCCTTTCATTGAATTTTTGGTTAGGGACCCTTTTCATGATAGAAAATCATTCCAATATGACATGATATTCACTCTCACTACTTACCTTGAGGCCTTGGAGACACAACATGTTGAGATCTCGCCTGACATAAAACCATACTCGGTGCGGTTTGACAACATCTAACTAATAATTGTGTTTAGAAATCTTAGATTTACCCCATTCAATGGGATGGGTGACCAAATAAATAAGAAGTTGTCAAGCTCTGATGCTTCATTTAGAAACTGGAAGGACATCCATTTATCTAGTACAACCATCTACCCATAGGACCCATCACTATTTTGGAAGACCTTCACAGATTGTTCCTCTACTATTTTACATCTACCACATGCAATTAAAGAGTTTCCAACCTCTTAGAGTGCAATAAAAGGCATGATGAGTGAGACACATATTTCATCACCTGGTGGAAAGGCCACATGTACTCACCCAACTTTCCACTAACTGAAGAGTAGCTACTAATGATGTGTGTGGGAAAATTAAAGACTAATCTAGTCCCTGTAATCATCACTCATAACATTCTAGGTGGATTCTATGAGTTTTCTAATAGGGCATAATATGTGTGACAAGCATGTAGTAGACTAGACAATCATGCCTGTTGCCTCTTCCATCTCAAGCGAGAAGGCATGTGAAAGAATAGACTACCACCATTATAAAAATGGAGGACCCTAATCTATAAGAGTTGATGAACCCTTTACTAGAGGATCCTTAGTAAGGGAAGCTTTAAAATCACTGACTCACCAAGAACAACCTCATCCGACATAGAACCATCAAGTTCCACCTCCCCAAGTACAAACTCCTAGAAAAGAGAATGTGGCTCCAACCACTCTTCAAGGAAAAGCTCCCAGAATTCCCTTTACAGATAAATTAAACTATACCTATCCATTATATGATGCGCAAGTCTTATTATATTTTCTTTGTTCCCTAGATAAGGGGATTCTAAAGATTCCAGAGTGCAAGAATCCCCAGGAATATGGACACACCAACCACCTCGACTGTTTCACATTCCAAAGATCCTCAGATATACCATCAAAGAATTATATGTGTTTAAGGATTAGATTCAGAACTAATGGAATTTTGGTTTGGTCATTTTGGGTGAATTATTGATGTAGATAACACATATCTTTTTGGACCCTAGCAGAAACAGTGAGGGTTTAGGAGAATGGAAGCATGCCTCTAGCCATGGGACCAGACCTTTTGATGACTCGATATCTTGAAGGGTAGTTTATCATTCCCATTATGTCATATATACTCACTTAGGTAGGAAAAAACCTCATATGGTTGTCATGAATCCTTCGGCTACAACCTATGTGTCCTCAATGTATCCTTCCTATTCATAGAAGAATAGTAACTGATAGTTCAAGGAAGGGAGAGTCCACATCCCATGAAAAATATATCTCTCACCCTCGGCGTTTTCATGCATTCTGAGTTGGGAACCACCCCAGGGTCTTCCAAGAACTGGATGACCTCCTTGATGATGAATAATAGTATGCCTCCATGAACAATTTCATGCTGGTAGACTGCTTGACATTGTCCTATAGTGAGGAATATTAGGTAACCCTACATAAACCTTCGATCGACAAAATCTATGGAAAGGTCGATTACAAGTGAGTTTCCAAAATGCATATCCCAACAACTCAAATAGAGTTATGAATGATACTGAGACTATGAATCAGGTTTTACACTAAACTCACCATGTATAGACCTCTCAAAACGCTTTTTCAGATACGTTGTTGCATTCGATCATGTTAATTGACCAAGAAGATTAGCCATGACCGCACAATGATTGACCTTTTCCATCCATATATAGGTCTCAACCAACAAAAAATCATCCAGAAGTTTCTCATAGCATGTCAGTTAGTCACCATTAGTACATTTCCAGTACTAGCTAGACCCCCGTATTTTAGCCAACAACACCCATTGTGCCCCTAACAAATATTGTCCCCCATTAGTTAAAATCTTTCATTTAGTGTGAAAGTAAGATGTGTTGAAGAAACTCACTATTATAACTAAAAATATCTTGTTCCTTGAGGCCCTACTCTTATTGAAAGAAATATGTAAGGCCCTCATGGTAGCATTAAAAAAAATCCATCTCTAGTTTAAGGCATAGGTAGATTCTATAGTGGCATACTACGTAAGAGAAGCCGAGAAAGTGGAGTTCCAATCCATAATCTCATTCTCTTGGTAAGATGAAGATTCCCTCATATAGGGGAAAATACACCCATTGTACATTATAGGTCAGTTAAATGGAGTATGGATATGCAAATTCCTAGTGGAAATAGGTTTTGAGATCAATCTCACCCCAACCAAGATGCTCCATACACTAGAACTAACAAATGTAGACATATATCCCACTAATATAATAATCCATGGTTATGATTAGAGAGAGTAGAAACTATGTAAAAATGGTTGGCTAAAGACCCAATTTGGTGACTTAATATAATGGTTCGAATTTATGGTAGTCTTGCTAGGTACTACCTACAACACGCTTTTGGTTTGTCCTTGGATTCATCTGCACATGGTAGTCCTCGCCTCAGGTCACCAGTGCCTCAAATACCCCTCAATAGTCAAGTAGGGGTACTCCAGTGTGATGCATCTCCCTTTGAATATTATGAAGTACACTATCTAGATGATGTTTATTACAAGATAGAAAGA
The DNA here is from genome assembly GCA_963277665.1 of Viscum album. Lineage (NCBI taxonomy): Eukaryota > Viridiplantae > Streptophyta > Magnoliopsida > Santalales > Viscaceae > Viscum > Viscum album. Next base: position 1,700,249,493 of record OY728143.1, on the reverse strand, counting down.
ATGTCGGTTCAAATGAAGGTGGTTGGGCACAAAAGTGATCTGACAACCACTCTGTCCAGTCCATGGGAAGATATGGATGATTATTTTATTCTCTCGATCCATCAGCTAATGCCAATGATTTCGGATCTGAGTGGTTTCATTTTTTTCTCCTAGAAAAGTTTTTTTGTATCACCAAAAAGAATTAATGTATTTATATTACCTTATACTCATACACTGGATAGGCCTGGGTGATACCAAAGGGAAAAAAATCCCACGAGGCATCGAGAGGTTCACCCTTTTGACACCATTTCATGGCATTCATGTTTTTTGGAAAGGAAATATGAATCAATAGAAATAGACTCATCAACATTACTTTTACATCACGAAGGGACCTCATAGTTGGAGGCAGGATGGGATTGGATCTCCAATAACTGTCTCCACAGTCTCAAGATAGTATATACCCCTCAATAGAGATTCTATGTCTGCCTCAGTAGGCATCAGTTCTCCCCATGAGTCAGCTGTCATGGATGAACCTCCTCCAACTGATTCTCCTACAATAGAAAATGAATAGGATTTGGAAGATTCCCCTCCTTCACTTGAAGTGGGTGTCCCTACCACCATTTATGAGTTTATTTAGGTTAACATTGACACATAGGTAGTATAATACCCATAATTTAATAGTGTATCTATGTCCCCATTGGAACAAAGGTAATATGTAGTTTTTCTAAAGTAGAACCAAAATGTGTTTACCGATATATATTTTGAGATTCCAGGATTGGACCCTCCAGTCTTTTTCCATCGTCTAGGTCTCCAAGGGAGTCATCATGGGTTCATGTAGCCTCCTAGAAATATTCAACCCACTCATAGTGCTATGGTCAAGGTTGAGGCTAATAAACATATCAAATAGAACTTCTTCTGGGAAGTAAAGTACCCTAGATAGAGATAAACAACCATTCTGGTCTAGAAAATGAATAGTAAGATCAAGTTATATTTAAACTTTTGAGATCTCAACCACAATTTTTTGAAGGATTATTTTCCCCTTTTGGTGATAGAGTTGTTGATTGATGTTATAGATGGGTTCTATGTCCTCTTATTTATGGATGGATATTATAGGTAAAAAAAGATATGGATGGGTCCTAAGGATGAAGAGGACACCACTTTAATGGTACCCTAAGAGACATTTTACTCTCAGGTGATTCACTTAGGACTGAAGAATGCAGGATCCACGTATCAGTGGAATGTGCACCATATCTTCTAACTGATTCTTGGGATGTTATTAGAATGCCTCATGGATGACTTGGTGTTCAAATTAGGATTATTTTTGGACCATCTAAATGATATTAAAAAAAAAATTCCCCTCAACTCCATACATTTTAAGAAGAACACCTTGAAGCACACATTTGGTGTTACCATTGGGAATCTTATTAGCTTCATCGTAATATACATAGATGTTAAGATTGACCCAGAGAAAATCATATCCATTATCCAGATTCCTCCCCCAAGAAATCTTCAAGAGATACTAGGACTCCATGGTCACTTGTTCTATATACACCGATTCAACTTGAATCTGGTCAGAAAGTGTAATCCCTTCTTGAGACTCACGAAGAAATGTACCTTCTACTAGTGGGATGAGGAGTCCTCGAACTACTTTAAAAAAATCATGTTGTATCTTCTAAAGCCTCTAATTATGATGTAGCTTGTCTCTGATAATCCTCTAGTCCTCTACATGACCACGTTTGAATGGTCCCTTAGTTCCCATCTTGCTCGAAAGAACAATGAGGTTTTAGAAAATACTTCTTACTATATTAGCTGCATGCTCCTTGACATAGAGACCAGATACTCCCCTTTCTAGAAGAGAAACATCACACTGGTTTTTTCAGTCATAAGTTGTGGTATTACCAAAAGTATCATGAGATATAACTGGTTTCTTGAGTTTTCATACTAAATTATATCCTGATTTTCCGCATGTTGATAGGATAGTTAGCATGTTGGGATGTGACACTTCAGTAATCGGACGTAAAGTTATTTCTGCAAAATTCTGTTAAGGTTCAAGAATTATAAGATTTCTTGTCTTCCCATCCATCACTTGAAGAGAAACCCTTGGATGTCAATTTCTATGATGATACTATTCTCTCAGTGGAATAGTCCATGCTATTTTGGAAGATTCAATTTTATAGTGCCTCTTAAAGCCCGACTGGTAGGATTCTCAACAATCCCAAGCTCAAAAGAGTTGGTTTGGATGTCTTCTTCATTACCCCATAGGATTTCCACCTATACTCATTCCTATTGTCACAAGGATGCACCAAAGATAAGGAAGAGTATATGGATCTAATTATTTGTCTCAAAATGAACTTTGATAATGATGTCCCTTGATTTTATGTGAAGGGAGACACTAATTTAGTCATCAGAGAGATTAATGGTGACTATTTCATTATAAATAAAGAGCATGTTACCTTGTGGGAATGCACTCATTAGCTGATAGACCAATTATTTTCTCAACCAGATGTGACTCATGTCCCTCAGGTAGAGAGTGGTAAAGAAAATGCCTTGGATAGTTTATCTACATCTCTTTTAAATCCTGATCAGAATGACCAGTTCATTCATGTGGAACATGGAGGGTCATCACTCCCATCATTTTAGATGATGATGGAAACCAATAGGTAAAACTGCTGGTTTTCAGTGATTCCATTTAATTACTCATATATTCCCCTATGGAAGGGGAAATTCCCAATTGGACGACTGCTTTCATTAAGTATCTTGAACATATAATTCTCCTACCAGACCAAGTTGAGCATGACTAAATCCCTGGGTGTCCATCACAGTTCCAAAAATATAGTAGAACCAACTTGGAATCAAATCTCTATAGATGTAGTTTTTATGAATTTTATGTCTATTGAATCTAACTAGATGAGATACCCTAGGTTATGTAGGAAATTCATGTCTAGTCTTGTGGTTACCATCAGGTGGGATTGAACCTCCCCCACCAGAAACAGAGGTTGTTCTACTTCTATCCCACTATAGTCCACAACTGCATCAGGTTTCCTCAAAGGTATCATCCATGTTAGTTCTTTTCCAGCATTGCGCATTGACAGCCCGATATCCTTCAAACAACCAAGTATTGTTTTCCTTTTGTAGTATGGGGGCTCGACGTTGTGGTACTATACCAAAGAGGGATAGCTCTCCATTGAAGGTTCATTCTGACCAATATATATTTCTTCACAAAGTGGGAAGAAGTAATTTACCTTAATAAATTCAAGGACTGATATGTGGTTGAGTTCATGAGTTACCACATCATCCATTGATTTAGAGTTCCTCATGTTATTCTTACAGATAATGGACCACCATACAAGATACTGAGCTAAATCGATTTTAATCCAATTACAATATTCAGTATAGACAGAAATCCCACTACCATGCATGGTTTAATGGAAAGAATGAGAAGTTAAAAAAGACCGTCTCTTACATTATATAGAAGATGGTGGGATATGACAACATCTAGGCCTTTAGTATGATAACCCATAATTCCAATCATGAGAGTCGTACTCCTTGGTGTATGAGATAGTGGGAGTGTTTCCCATTGAAATCTAGTTTCTATTTCTCTGAATATCTATCTAAGACCAGTAGAAACCAGACAAAATTGAATAAGTATATCTAGATAAGATGGAATCCCATTACAAAAATAGGATCTAGGCCTTGTATAATATATAGAGGCATAATAAAAAGATAGAGAGAACGTTCCACAAGATGGATCACCTCCACTCCTTTCCCCAAGGTGACATGGTACTAGATCTCAAAACACCAATGATACATAGAATGAATCCACCAATGTTGGAGACCATATGGGATGGACCTTACATAATTCATAAGGTCTATTGAAATGGATAATACAATTTGGTCACCATGAATGGATAGCATATAACACATCCTACCAATGAATGTTTCTTAATTAGTACTTCACATGAGGAGTCTGGGTCAAGTATCTACGACCTTAAATTAGGAGTCTAGATGAAAACTCCATGACCTAAAACTAGGATTCCAAGTCCAAAGAATCATGACTTCAAACTATGTGAGATCCTTCTCTGAAACGTGTTTTCAGGTGTTGGACCTCCTTGTATCTCACTTCTTGTCAGTTTTTTCACTCCTCCATACTACACATATTTGTTTGAGATTCCCTTCTTTTTTCCAACCTCTATGACCTTAAACTAAGAGCTCCATCAGTCTGAGCCCCATTAAATTAACCTAAGTGATTATGGTCCAAGACAAAATACATTAAACTAATATCCACCATGTGGTCCATGAATTATGAATTTAATATATTACAAACCCTATAGTCCATGTTTTATGAATTTTAACTAAAAATCCAAACATTCACAATGAATTTCATCAAACTATGGTATTACCCCATCTGAAATTGGGATACATCCTAAATAAGGGACAATGTTTACCACATATGAAACTTGGATTCCTCATTCAAAAGGTATGGTGTTGTCATCAATCCATACCCTATGGCCCAAGCATGGGATACCTTGCAACATTTCTGTGATTATTCAATTACCTCAATAGAGAGTATTTCCCCCACCAGTGTTCATTTTCTACCACATCATGTTCCAGAACAATGTGTGGATCGATTCCCATCATCATGGTACACGTAGCGATGCCTGAACTTCTTATCTTCAGACCCACCAAACATTTTACCAAACCTATGGCTCATGATCGATAGTTACAATCCCATCATCACGACTTTAAACTAGGTTCAATTCATCTCATGGTATGCATGTGGTACATGAGCCCCCTTTTCCCCTTTTCACATTAGGTCGTACCTCCGCTGTGCTATATAGAAACCCTTCAGACCAACATCAACCAAGTCCAAGAATCATGACATGAAATTTATTACCAAATTTTTCTCCATCCAAGCATTACAACCTTAAAACTATGTGTCATTTGGTTCTTGATACTTGTGTGTTATATGATACTCTTTTGGATCTATTCACGTCAAGTGTTACCTCTTTTGTTCCACCCATATACCCTAGGAACAAACATTATTCCCCTATTCCAAGCACCATGACTTTTAAATTATTTCCCATAGTCTAAGAAACATGAATTTAATCTATTTTTCATGGTCTAGGTTGTACAACCCCAAAATATATGTATTCGTCTCCAGGATTTCTTCATATGGTGCAGGGATTCCTTGGCCTCATTAACAATTTTTCATTATACAAGTATCCTTGGAACACCCTCCCCATGGTCTAAGAAATATGACCCTAAACTATTTGAATTTATCCCTCTTCTACACGGTTCTCTTCATCCTCAATCTTCTAATGAACCCACCTCTTTACAAAACTATGTGTCACTTGATTCTTATCCCCATGGGATATGTAGTTATGCTTAGATTTTCCATCTTCAGGATCAGTAACAGATTCACTGAAAAACTCACCATTACCTATGATGCTATCTCCCCTAAATTCCTCATCGGAACTCCATTAAGGGTATAATCCCCAATCATTTACCATGATCCATTAGCGGGATGAGATTACCTCATCACCCAATATAAGGAAGAATAGAATGGGAATATTCAGTGCATTATCCCTATCGATGTCCATATCACACGACATTAAACTATATCTTACACCATATAAAATCGATATGCATATTAATAATGGATGATCATAACCCATACGAAACTAGGATTTCTCATGCACCATGTATTATATGAATTATACTTTACCTCGTATAAATTCAGGATGCCTCATATCCTAGTATGATAAGATTCAATACCTCCATTTGAGAGGGTATCCCCCTACCGATGTTGGCCTTTTAGTATGCCGCATTCCAGAACAATGTATGGATTGATTCCCACTCTCATGGGATATGTAGTGATGCCCAGATGTTTTATCTTGGGTCCAGCCCCTTCTTCAACCTATTATGGGGCCACTTCCTCCATATTTTCATGATGATGACCCGGAGTTAAAAGATTCCTCATGAATTCATTGTCTGGAATTGGACCCCCTTGGCCCTCCTATCATGTCGGGTTTGTCACCCCACCTCACTGAACATATTCACTTGAGATGTTTAACCCCAACGCCTAAACGGTGTGGTCTTAAACTAAATTCATTGTCCTACTATCACAACCTTAAACTATTCATGAAATGCCCCTTATATTTCGTGTGACACAAGGCCCTTCTCGACCCTCAATTCATGTCAAGATACTACTCCTTCATTCCACATCAAACACTTTTGGGTGTAACAAGGTCCAGACTATATGACATTAAATTAATATTAGAGAAGAAGTCCAAAAATCACGATGTTATGTTATATGCAAATCACCCGAACAATGTATTTCATGGTGTTGGGACTTCATGACCCTCAATTCGCATTGAGTTGTTACCCTTCCATGCTACACATATCCTTCTGAGCTACCTAATAAAGGTCTAAGCCTTATGACCTTAAAGTGGAGGCCATGGTATGAATATTCTAACCTTAAAATATTTGTATACAAAGTTTCTACAGGATATTCCATGTCGTAGGAACTCCTAGAACCCCCATTAATGTCAGTTCACACATCCCTACCCATGATTCTAAACTGTGTCCCTTCCCAATGAAAAGGACATAGGATTCCCACTTGAACATACATGATAAATGAATGATGAGAATCTTAGTGCATAACCCCACAAACTATGTCCCAAGAACATGATGATAAACTATATGATAAATCATCCTCATTGTATGATATTAAACTACATGTTCATCCCCCTCATTTCATGATGTAAAACTACACAACATCTTCTGCCCTTTCTATAGAAAGCCTTTCCTTCGGTTTTGTTCATCTACCACAATTTTCATGTTCTTGGCACAATTCCCTGTCAAGGGGGTCATAGGATTGTCACTTCGGGCGCAAGTCTTCATCTGATGCAGTTTGGATCTCTCTTCCGGGTCTCCCCCATACTTTCCACAACCCAACGATTCTGAAGGTGGTGGGGGACTCTCTTGGCTCGTTCCTCTGTGCAGATGCCAACACCTGGTGCCATCACGCGGCGACCAGTCCTCACATCTGCATGGAGCTAGATCTAGCGGTGAAGAGACCCTCTAGGGTCATGCTGGAATCGAGTGACAGTTTTAGTAGGCGGCAGCAGATCTTCTTTCAACAGCTTCTGAGGTACTCCGTGCTTTGCGGTTTTCATGGCCACACGGAGACGAACTGCCAGAGATGAAGAGAGGCAGCGGGTCCTTCCCATCGGGACCCGCAGGAGGACCCAGGTTAGGATCCATTTGTGCTGCATGGAAAGTTGGATGAAGTTGTTACCGCTTTTAGCCCGAGTTCAAATTCAAATTTCTCAGTTGGCTGGCATGCGCTGGCATCGAAGGGAGAGGATCCACTCTCTGACAGGATCCGTGATTTGATGGTCTCTTCCTCGGATCCTACAGACCTGATCGTCTGGTCTCCTGGTCCCTCTGACCCACCTCCTTCTTCGGCATCTCGTAGTGTGGAGGTCGTGGCATGTAGGGACCTGGAGGCTTGTGTTCCTTTTTCAATGCGGAGCCCATCCAAATTGCTATTTCCCCCTCCTACTCCAGTACGTTTTTCTTCCCAGTTATTGTCAAAGCTTCTCCAAAGGACCCTGGTGAGCAGCCTTACGCTGCAGTGGAAGTGGTGATGGAGCCGGGCTGTATGTCGAAGGGCACTGAAATGGAGTTGCAGGTTTCCCATCTATCCCCACAACGTCAGCTGTTGGTTTCCTTGGTGCAAGGTGATATGGGGACTGACTCGACCAGGTTCACTCCGACCAGAAGGAGGCCACTATTGGAGGAGGTTGATGGCTCATTCAAGAAAGTTGTGCTCTCACCCATAAAGGATAACCGTGATGCTGGGTCTTCCGGACGTATCACCTGATCCAAAGAAAAGGAGACAGGTTTATTCGCACCTTCAACTCTCTCGCCCTCGGCCAATCACAAGACCCAAAAGGGCTCTACGGAATGATTTATTTCATTATCTGGAATGTACGTGGCTTAGGGGCTGAAGCCAAGCGTGCTTTTGTTGTGTCAGAATTCAGGAAACAGAACGCGTCAATGGTGGTGATTCTGGAACCGAAGAAAAACCCTAACAAAATCCCATGGTTGGACAAAAAAATGGGTTTCTCGGGTGCGTGGCATGGTGCCTCTGATAATTCTTTGATCTGGATTTGTTGGAAGAATAGTATGTCAGTTGAGGTGATGAGCCATATATCACAATTTATTAACACTAAGATTTTCCTTGGTGGGGTTGAGATCCTGTTCTCCTTCGTCTACGCTAGTACTAATGGTCGTGAGAGGATGGAGTTACAGCGACATCTAGAGGACCTTCAAACAGGATCTTTGCCCTGGTTTTTGGGCGGCGACTTCAACTCTATTGCGGAAGCATCCAAAAGAAGAGGTGGCTCCACTCCCAATGAAGGAGGTATGCAGGTCTTCCAAGGCTTTATGCCGAACACGGGTCTTTTGGACTTGGGATTCTCAGGAGCTAAAATTACCTGGTGTAACAACCAAAGGGGTCCAAATTGCATATGGAGCCGCCTAGACAGGTTCCTAACAAACATTCATGGGTTTGACCTTTTTTCGAAGATGTCAGTTACCCATCTGGCACACTTTCTATCAAATCATTCCCCTCTCCATGTTGAAATTAGGCGTGAAGTGGCGACAACGCCATCCTTTCACTACTCCAATGAATGGCATCGGGATGCATCCTTCATGCACCTTCTGAAAGAATCATGGGAAAAGTAGGAAGGGGGAAGTTCCTAGGGAGGATTGGTCAACCGACTAAGAATCCCCAAACAGGATATTAGAAGCTGGTTGGTTAGTCAATTAGATGTGGCAGATGGTGTGGACAGAATTCAAGCTGAGATCGATAGGTTGGAGGAGTCCCTTCAGACTATTTGGGATGAAGACGCGTTCATTATTCTTTGCGATAAGCGAAACGCTCTAGCTGAGAGGCTCATAGAAATTGAAAGAGGCTTCAAGGAACTATCCTGTATCAGATAGTTAAGGGAAGACAACCGCAACGATGCCTTCTTCCATGCATGCATGAAGGAGAGGAGGAACATGAGGATCAATCTAAGGCTTGAAGACGTGTCCTTTACTTCTGATGTTGAGGTTGCTGGAAAAATGGAGTTGGAACATTTTGAGGGGATCCTGACCGAGGAAGCCTCTTCCAGCTTTGCAAGGAACTGCTCGGGTGGCGATGCATTCTTGAGTTTTCTATTGCAAGTGGTAAGGGAGGAGAACAATATCCCTCTTTCCTTCCAGCCATTAGAGAATGAGGTTAAGGAGTCGGTGATGAGCATGGCACATGATAGTGCACCCAACCCAGATGGTTTCCTGACCTCTTTTTACTCTGCTGCTTTGGAGGTGGTTGGTCCACAGGTGGTGGATGCGGTGCAGGACTTCTTTGGTGGTGGAGCCCTCAACAAGAGCATTTGCGCCTCAAGGGTAGTTCTAATCCCAAAGAATAAGAACCCAAACTCCATTAACCAAAACATGCATATTTGTCTTTGCAACGTTTCGTATAAGATCCTGGCCACAGTAATTTCCAGGAGACTTAAAAAACTCATCCCTAGGTTGGTTTCAGTGGAGAAACAAGGGTTTATTCAGGGGCGAAGCATTCAAGGGGCGGTTGGCATCGCCAGTGAGCTCATCCATGACCTTAACAGGTGTGCAGTGGGATCTAATGTTATATTTCAAATCGACATGAACAAAGCGTATGAAAATATCGAATGGAGTTTTATAATTCATGCCATGAGGGGATTCGGGTTCCAGGAAAGGTTTTGCGACCTCTGTTTCAGGTGTTACTCCTCCCCCGGGTTGTCTGTCTCGCTTATGGGGAAATGTTTCGGTTTCTTTAAATCCATCTGGGGTGTCAGCAGGGGGATCCTCTCTCCCCAATTCTCTTCATTCTTGATCAGGACGCTCTATCTAGGAACCTAATACTAAGCTTGAAGGAGGAAAAAATGAAGCCTTTCTATGGGAGAAGGGGTACGTAGAGTATTTCCCTTTTGATGTTTGCTAATGATAACTTGATTTTCACGAATGGCAGGTGCGGATACCTGTCCGCTCTTATGGGGGTCCTGTCAAGATATGGAGGTCTTAGCGGTCAATGTATTAACATCTCAAAAATTTATGTCTTCATATCCAACGAATTCCCAGGTAGGCGATGTTGAGACATTCAAGGAATCCTCAGATGCTAGTAGAAACAACTTCCGATCATCTACCTTGGGGTGCCGATTTCCTACGGTCGCATAATTAAACAGCACTTTGATGATATTCTTGAGTAGCTTTTGGGAAGGATTGTCAGTTGGAAGAACAATCTATTATCGTTTGGAGGTCGGGTGATGCTGGTCAGCAGTGTTCTCACATCAATATCGATGCATGTCTTCTCCTTCATCAAATTACCGAAAGGAAAAATTGAAAAAATGGAGAAATTTTTCAACACCTTTCTGTGAGATGTGAAATAAGAAGGACATAGCCCCTGGGCTTCATATAAGCAGCCAGCTAGACCAGTTGCTGAATGGGGTGTGGGTATTCGGGACATTTGGGAGTCCATTATGGGCATGCAAGTCCGGATGGCATGGGAGGTTATTGCAGGGGAGACACTATGGGAAAGGTTATTCAATGCTAGCAACAGTTGATTTGAAGTAGTTGTACAGTGCGGGGAAATAGGTTTGGCTAGGTGCATGTTCTCCCATATTGGGACTCTGTCCAACCACACTTGATGGGTCCTCAGCAGAGGGGAGGTTAGCTTCTAGGATACTAACTGGTCTGTGGAAATTCTTTCCAATGATTGTTGTCCCTCCCCAAGAATCTCCTTCAGCGAAGCTAGTGCAATGTACAAGCTGATTCATGCATCTTTGAATCCCATACAAATTTGTTTTTTCAATAATATTGTCTTGAGTGATGAACCAGATAATTGCTACTTCACTGGGTCAAGTTCTGGCAGGTATAATGCTTGGGATTATAGGGGGATATCGAGACGGATGATATTCTGGCTGAGGAGACGTCAATAGCATGGTGAAATGAAATCCCGACGAGAATGAGTTTCTTGATGTGGAGGATCAGAAACAAGGCTATTCCAACAGAGAAGAATATCCAACAGAAGGGAATATCCGTGGCCTCTCGATTCCACTGTTGCGAGAGACTGAAGAATGAGTCGACACGACATCTGTTTTTTCAAGGTCAATGGGCCTCCTATCTTTAGTCCTTCTTCATCACACACCTAAACGCCGATAACGCCGCTCTCTACAAGAAATCATGATAGAGTGGTTTCATGATAGAAATTATAGAACTATGGAATTCACATAACATATAATTATCCATGTTTCCATTTGCTGGGTCATTTGGGAGGTGAGGAATCAGATTCGACTGGGGTCCAAGTGATCGCTTCTATACCTTCAGATGTAACTAAGATCAACCATCCTTGAGTTGGCCTCGCTAGTTATTAGAGGGAACACATCAACCACAATTTTCAACCTTATGAACCATCCACACATACAGATCAGAGGAAGTGGACGTTGGGTTAGGTGGCAGCCCCCGGATAGCGGTTTAAAACTGATCATCGACGGCCCCTACATGGAGGGGGTTATGGGAGGAAGTGGGGTTCTTAGAGATTCATGGGGATCAATGCATGTTGCATTTAGTGCTTACTATGGTCCAGGTAACTCCTTGGGTGTGGAGGTTCGAGCTCGGTTTTCTGGTTTGACGGTATATAGGAGTTGGGGTCTTCAAGCGAAGGAGATTTATTCGGACTCCGAAGTACTTGTGAAGGCTTTACAGGGTCGAGGGGAAATTCTTTGGGAGATGACGTATCTCATTCGTAGATGTAAGGCAGAGACCAATAAAGGTAGGAAGGTTCATCATAGTTGGAGGGAGACCAATTGTGCAACAGACATGCTGTCTTGCATGGGTCAGTAGGATGAGGAGCTAAGGGTTTATAGTAGTCTTAAATCTCTACTCGTTGAGTGTATTAGTGTAATACGAGGGGATGCCCTTGGCCTGCATTATTTCATCCCCCCTTGAAGGGTTTGCCTCATGTGACATTATTTCATTCCATTTATTTTCCTCAATAAAAAATAACTCTCAGTGAGTAAAATGATAAAATAAAAGTATAAGAGGTTCTTCCACATGTTGATGGCTCACCTATGAAAAATTAATTCAAATATTGACCCAAGATATCGAGCTCTAGAGCTCATCCAGCCTCTATTGAGTGGCCTATAGGGTCTTCTTCTACTACTCCAAATCTACTTTCTCTGCATCAGATTTAGGAGGAACCTTCTCAGCTATGATCCACTATTGGTTCTGTTAATCCCATCACATAGCCAAAAAGGATTTCACCTCTTCCACCTTGTCCTCATTCGCCACCATCTAGGATTTCAAACAGTTAATGAATTCTGTCAGACTACCGTCAACCACCACATGCTCATGTGCCAGCCCTTCTTGGGGGAAAATATCTTCCTCATATTTCCAAATTACATTGGAAACATAAGGATTTATTTTCTTCTAGTAAACACGAGAACCTTCAATTATACCTCTTCTTGCTTGATGATCACATTCCATTCAACTATCTGTGTAAGGGTGATGAAATTCCTCACATACATCCATGTCGTGAAACAGTCAATATGATTATCCTTAGTAGCGTTAAAGATGAAATCCATAAAATATTCAACTGTCTCATGCTCATAAGGATGGAAGAACACCAAGACATCATTATTTATAACATATAGGCATAGGTCTTTGAGTGTGAATAGATTGTGGTCACTTCTAAAGAATTGATACTCCTCTTTCACCTCACCTATATCAGAAGAATCTATTTCCGATTGTGGAACCTTGAGTTAGATGAAACTATCTCAACATCCTCAGCTACCTCTATAAGTGGCATGACCTCATCTTTGAATCCCATAGCCTCCACTTGGGGAAATTCTAAAGTAGGTGCATTCAATACATCCTCCCCAGCCGCTCCAATATTTGGTGATACAATTACCACCACTTCCATTGTAACCTTGGAAATAATGACTACTTTATGTGGTGTCTCTATGATTGGATATTCCACCATAGAACCTTCATCGAACCCTGTTGTAGGCCCCACCTTTCCCCCTCCATTGAGGGTTCATTCTCAACAGTACGCTCTAGAGGAATCTCCATGGATTTCCAGACTGTTGTAGTCTCTATGGAATTTTTTTCTGGGATAATATTACCCATTGTTTCAACTTATGCCTCAGGTGATTCCAACTCAGATGTGAATGTTAGTGTCTGATCCCCAAGTTCAGTTTGTGATGCCATTCGAATATGTGATAGGCAATTATATAATGTCAAGGTAGAAGAAGAAAATGTGTATGGAAAGAGGAGGCATACAGGAACAGTATATCCCAGTACAGATATCTTGGGGGTTAACAAGTAGTTCCCTAAGAAAGGTTCCCACTAAGGGTGATTCCTTAGTCATAGATGTTAATTTTCATTCATGCATTACCACAACATTAAGTAGGGTCCCCACTCTCCCACCTCTAATGGTTAAGGTTCCCTCACCCTCTACTTGGGGATTATCATAGAACTCTCCCTATTATATTCCCTCTTATTCCTTCAAAAGTGAAATAAAGTATTCTGAAATTTGCTTATAGAATGGGTGATGTCAAAGGGAATGAAAATATTGGATGATTTAATTAATTGGAATTAAAATTTCTATCTCTATCTAAGACTCGATAGGTATCACTACGCAAGGATTCTTCTTATCCTTCACCCTCTATAGCACCAACATCCATATGACCCACAAGGGATATTGGAGGAGAATAAATGCATAGTTGGTCCCCATTCAATCAGTTAAGGGATGCATGGTACCCTGAGAGTAGTCCACATACTCAAACTCTACCATATATTGCATTGTCTCAATTTGAGGAGTGTAGAAAATTTCCTTTATTGGTCCAGCCTAGGTAGGTATATCCCATTAGTGATGAGGTATTTCCACACCCCAAGGGGTGGTGAGATTCTTGTGAAGTCCCTAGCCTCCCAAGCATCAAAATATTTTGTGTCTCTTGGAAAATTCTGGATACTAACCCACATCCTAGTTCCTTAATCAAACGCCCTTGAGACTGAAATGGAGGGTTCACTTTCTTCCTATGATTTACTACATAAAAACATTGAACCTGATGTTTCTACTCCTCTTTTGGGGCCTCCTTTATTTGAGACCAGGGACTGTCAGACCTAATGCTGAAATCCTACCCTCTATGCCATCCATACCTCTATGGAACACTCTAACCACCACTCAGGCATGACCCCATGATTATCTGTCCTCACCTTCAGTGACCTAGGTGGTATAAAGCTTTAAAAACTCCCTAGGATATTCACTCTCCCAGCTCAATTCATATTCATGGATGAGCCCATAGGTAGTTTCATGTGGTGGTTGTTAATTCTAGCCTTTTCCATCCTTTCATGTGAACATGTGCAAGATATACCATAGAACTAATGTTTGGAACTCATGGAACACCTCTATGTATACCTTCGATTTAAAGTACAACATACATCTAAATTTCTTTATAAACCGATGTATATTGTATGGCTTTTATACCTCCACACAGTCAACCCTCAAAAAAAATACCCTACCACGGAAGTCTAGAAGTTATGATAGGTGCTTAATTGTCTTTGTACCATCACCAGTCATCGTTTCTATGGGGAATGGTAATGGGTGTCACATAAAGTACTCTACTATCCTAACATTTTCCAACATGTTCACCAAGACCAACATGAGAAGGAGACTCCTGGTGATGTTTAAAACTACTAGCTAGAATTTTATGATGGGAGGAGAGATACCGTTTGGATACTCATGTCCCTCCATGTGTGTGTCCATACCGTTTTTATAATAAGTTTAGGATACCACAAATACATTGAAAAGTATTCCATTCATTGATGTGGAAAATCACCTTGTATAACTTCACCAATACTAGTACAATTAGGTTGATGTGTTTTCCCATCGATAGCTTCAACACCACGATGAAGGTTCTCAGCCACACCCCCATGTGTGAATCCCTCAAAGGAAGCATCCATCCATTGATAAGTGTAGCAATAACTCTGATATCCTGACCACATGAGATTTAGGATTGATGTTGTAGCACAATAGCTGCCATTGGCACACTTCCATGATATTCTAGTAGGAGATCCCTTTTCCCCGCTGGTATCCCCTAGGACATGTGTATGGCCTCTTTGTTAGATACTTTTTCGGATATTCCCCTTCAGGATAATCCTCCACTGGGTTTAGTTCATTTAGGAAGTACCCAAACCATTGCTTGAAATGGATTTCTCTCATCCCTATCTTCTCTTCACCAGTTCCCTGCACAAACCTCAACAAATACCTCTCAAGAGTCGGCATCTGCTCTTGGTCCTCCCACAAGTTCTTTTCTAGATGAAACTCATCATACATTTTTGTATGGATCTAGATCCTATAAGTTTGATTAATACCCCATAGGATCATGCCAACAACCCTATGATATAGATGGAATGTTTTGGTCCCTGGTAACCATATTCTCAACATCTCAGGCATGATGCCTAGGTGGCGATACACTTAAAATTGTGAGGAACATGCTACCTCATAGAGTCCCACTCACTTGAACTAGGCCTCATATTCAAGGCATGATGCGCAATCCCAATATGCCTAATCACATTCATTAGTAAATTTTCCACCCTAGCGCATGTCTCCATTGTCATTTCATCCTTATAGCGGATTCCCCAAACCATCCTTGAGGATATTCTCACACTATAGGCGGGACACCTCATCCTCCCAATTCTCCCCAATAGTATTTTTTAAATGGTTATAGAGATTTTCAATCATTATTTTCAAATGGACCTTATGGATCTGGCCTATAACATACATATGACACTAGTATTGTCTCGACGTGCTACTAAACTAGTAGGTCAAATATTCTCTTATAACCATGGGGATAAAAACATAATCCCTCAACCTAAAACCATAGAGTGGTAGCCTTATTCATATAGGGTATTACCTTTTAGCCTATTCTAATAGTCTCGTGAGTTTCTCATAGTCTGATGATCTAAGAACACTCTCCCCGATCATGATGCTCCTAGCAAATTCCTCCCAGCGAGTTGTAGCAGCATCCACTCATTGAGTAGCCAATTGGTTTAAAAATTAGTTTATTTTTTAGTATGGTTCACTAAGTTTTATTACAAACGTCATTTATGAATGTCTTTGATGAATATATAGCTCATAGAGTTTGAGTTTTCAGAGCAAGTTTTTGAAGAACTGAACATAGAAGAAGTGAGCTTCGTGGGTGGTAAGGATCGGAATCACAGAGTGCTCATGAAGTTTTTGAGCTTCATGAAGAGATTTAATTGGATTTATCTTTTCCAAATACTATTGGTCCCTCTAATGGGACCCTCATCCATTTATAGGAATATAGACACGGGTTCACAATGGAATTCATCAAGTGGGCATCACAAAAAAATTTTATGATCAAGTTTCATGAAAGGGAGTTGATTGCCCATTTTTGATGATTTTTTCTTAGAATCCGACTATAGTTTTCTATTTATCTCCCAGTTTAAGGGGGGGGGGGGTAATTGGTTGGTGATAAAATATTAATCTCATGGGAGATTTTGGGGATGGCATGGTTGTCATGGAATTTTTGTGGATAATATGAGCCTAAACAGACAAAAAATCCTTTTAAAGGACAATTTCCAGAAGCTCACTAGCTTCGTGAACTAACGTGTCTCATGAAGATCCCCAGATATAGGTTCCATAAAAATTGTGTGTCATCCTGATAGTATATATGTATGATGAAATTCCTAATCATGGAGTGCCTCATGGTTGTGCGGAGGGTTGATGGTAATATCTATGAACACAACTCTCATACTCAAGAATTTTCACCCCTTTATGAAGCTCGTATAAATTCAAGAGTTCCTCCAATATTCATGAAACACCATGCCCTCTAAATACCCCTTTTAGTCCAACATTTCATGGGTTAAAGGAAACATTTAGACTTCTGAAATTTCCCTATTTTCATAAAACCTCTAAAAAACATGAGTGAATAAATGGATCATTTAAGGTTTACAATTTTCATGAAGCATCCTCCCTTGTGTTTTTGAAATACTACACCTAATGTGGAGATTCATTTGATGAAGGATTTCTCATTATATGAAATATTAAATCCCGATGAGGAACATGAGGATTTGAGAAGCATTATTTCTTTGCAAAGCACTCCCATTTTGAATCAAAACATCACTATGAGGTAGGGGAACCCTGTTTCATGAATCATATGACTTAGTGAAGCCCCTGACCATTTCAAGGCACCTGAACTTGAAGAATAACCTATCTACGAGGACACCATATTCGTGAAACCTCTCTATTGGGCCTCTACAAGGTGAATTCCTTCTTTTATCACCCCTTCATGAAGGTTGGGTGCCGGAGTCCCCCATAACAACCCATGACCGGTTCCGCTACACCTTAAGTCCCTATACGGCATGTTACACACACTCAGGTGTCCACACACTTCACCACAAGTACGGCCCGATCCTCTAACCTAATTTTTTATTCTAGTCATAGTTACTATAAAACTTTTTTCTTCTAATCATATTGACACTAACACGGAATTCATGATTGAAAACTCTTCTATGGTAGTGCTGATGCCATACACCACAAAACGGTACATGACTGGTGGTCACGTAAGCCCTAGGGGTAAGGAGTGAGTCCACCCCCATCTAAGTTGAATGATGTAAAACAACCGAGTTCCACCTCTAAGTCATACGATGTTAGACTACATGACAATGTCCTTAACACATGACGTAAAACTATAGTCCTACACTATACAAAAAACACCATATTCCCCATGTAAGACCATCATGGGATTCAAACTTATTTCACACCATGATATAAAACCCCACACTAGGGGATAAAATGCCCACACCTAGGGACGAAACACCCACACCTAGGTGGATTTCATGTGTAACCTCTAAAACTATCCATCCTCATTGGGGGACGGGACACCCACAATGCATAGATTCCATGTGAAAGCCCCACATCATATCTTCCCATCATGGGATGAATCCCCAAAACTTGGGAATATTCCACGCATAAAACCCATACTGTTTCCAAATAGAAATCCTCTTGAAAGGAAAGATTCCTTGCATAATCCCAAAACCATCCCTCATTAATGCTCCATTAGAGACACAAACGTACTTACTAAATGATGATAAGTTGCATGGATAACTCGTTTAATGAGAATACAAACTAAAATATAATTCTATGTCGATTTGTATCCCTATTTTCTAAATTAGGTACGTTGGACACCTCCTCAAGGTTCAATCCTTACTATAGAAAGATCCTGATTCCACCTCATTAGGTTTTTTATCCGCATTAGTAAACTATCTAGGGGTTCCTTCTTAGGGATCACCTTCCAGATCCACCCTACAATGTGTTTAGTCCACCTTGGTAAACCTTAGTGTTCTCCTCTTTGGGATGCACCTCCTGGTTCCACCACACAAGGTGTTTGATCCACCTTGGTAAACTTTTGGTTTATCTAACAAGGAGTTTGATCAACTATGTAAAACTATCCCGGTGTTCCATCCTAGGGATAAAAATCTCAGATCCACCTTAATAGGGTGTTATAATTAATAAGAAAACTATCAAAGTGTGACATATTCACTCATAGGGATAGAACACCCTGATGCACCTCCATGAGGTGTTCCAATCAGATAATCACGTAACCACGGTACATTAAACACATGCCCTGGACCTTCACAACTTGACATCCTGATCCATCTCTACAGAATGTATAAATTGTGAGGTGACTCCCAAAATACAAACCCCATGAAATAAAAATGGGATTCCTGAGGTAAATTTTTTTGGATAACTTATGCCTATGGAATCAATTACCTCATGATCAAAATGAGACGACTTGGGTTCTATGCATATGATTCTTCATATGAGATGCCCTCCCATGAGGAATATTCCTAGGTGACCAGTGATCCATATGTTTATACATTCCCTGAGATACCCAATGTGACTACTCCCCTGAACAAAGGTGCTTCCCAGTAAAGACAGAAGCAGTGTAATTAACTGGTGTTCTTAAAGATATGGTACTCGTAATGAGTTCCATGAACATGAAATAATCTATGTGGGAGACCCAGAATTGGTAACGAGATCTATGGTGGAATCCATGGAAAGAGAAACTGAAATCCCATAATACCGTTTTGATTAAGAAGTGGACATTTCTGTTGAAATTCTTGGAAGCCTCCCAAATTTTGAAACTGTGAATGGTGGAATCATGAGTCTAGTGTGCACATTAATTGTGATGTTTATGCAGGGATCCCAACAAAAGTCTTGGAAATATTTATTTTCCAAGATGGTAGATGGTGTTCTACGGCTATGTTTAGACTACTAGATGTTTAATCATGTAACGATCAATAATTATTACACACTTCCAAGGATAAAAAATAATTTCGACTAGTTAAGGTGATCTAGTTGGGTTTCTATGATAATTATATAGTCTAGATATCACTAGTTGAGGGTGAAGGAGGTTGAAATACCAAATAATTCCTTCAGCTGAAACTATGGGCACATTGAGTTTGTGGTTATGTCAATCGATGTCAGGGATGCACTAGAAATGATAACGGGGATCATTAAATACATGTTATTTTAATTTTTGACCATTTTGTAGTCATATTTATTGATGAAATATCGATCTAGTCAAAGTACTAGGAAGATAATGTCAATAATCTAGTATTTTTCTCGTAGGTTCTTTGACACCTCCATCTTTATGAGAAGTTATTATTTTGTATGTTTTGAACAAGAGATGTGAATTTAATTTTGAATGTGGTGTCTCATTAGGGTGTGGTTGTGGACTAGTTGAATATATAAGTAGTTGTTTCTTGGGAAACATCAATGAATGTGGTAGAGTTTCATCGCTTCCTCAGTATTATGGGATATTATTAGAGGATTCAATCCAAAATAACACGGATTTATGCCTAACTGATAGATCTAATCAGGATGGACATGGATTTTATCTTGCTTGATTAGATCCAAGAAGTGTTTAAATACCTGAAAAGGAAATTATTTAGTGCTCTGGTTTCTAGAGGAAGTGGAGATTTATGAGGGGTTTTGTGATGTTTCCCTTCTATTCTTATGATGTTACTTAATTTAAAATATTCTGTTGATCTCTTATGGGTCTAGTAAGTTACATCCCCATGATTGTAACTATGACACCCATGATCTGGAGTTAGCAGTGATTGTGTTTTATTTATAGATGTGGTAACTTACCTTATTAGGTAGCTATTTTTAGTTATCAAGGATCACAAGGGCATCAAGTATATCATTTCATAGCATGATATGAATCTATGGTAGTGGATGTGGATGAATTTTTATTAGGAATATGATTTTCAAATCTACTATTCCTCAAGTAAAAAAAATTTTGTGGTTGATTATCTAAGCTGAAAATCATAGAAGGATGTTGTTCAGGAGTTTGGAGATGTTTAGAGGGTAATGGAAGAGTTAGAAGCCTCACACTTAGATGTGTGAGTGGTTGATGTTTGGGTTTGTTTGTTATAAATTATGGTGCATTATTCTCTAATGCATCGCGAGAATGAGTCTCAATGGGGAGACTTAGAGGTTGAGGTGATGTGTGATCATGATGGATATGGAGATGATCATGAGGGATAGTTAGAGGATGGTGAGTAGAAGATATTGTTTTAAGGGAGGTTTTTGGTTCCAATATAAATGCATGAGATAGTCCTTCATGTGTTCCATATCACACCATTATAAGTACACCAATGAGTTTCTAATATGACTCATGGCTTGATGAAATAGTTTCGGTGGCCTAGGATGAAATAGCCGGTGAAAGATGTTATAGATCAGTGTCTATTTTTCAATCCATAAAAGGATGATAATTATATTTATGAAGACTTTTTATAGCCTCAGGATGTTCCCATGTGGAGATGAGATGAAATCTCAATTTATTTCTTCATAGGGTTACCATGAGATTAGGGAGTCTATGATTATCTATGTGTAATCATGGATTGATTTATGAAATCATCTCACATCCTAGAGATCAGGGAGTTGGGAACCATGAATGTTTCTATGAGGAGGTACATGGATGAGTTGGTTAGGTTTCATGGAGTCCTGAGGTCTATTATATCAGATTACGATTCATTTATTACTTCACGAGTATAGATGGGATTGTAACTTGATTTTGGAACTATATTGTGCCTCAACACTACTTTCCACCCTCAAAAAAATGGATAGACAAAACAGATAATCCCGATGTTGGAGTATATGTTGTGAGTATCCATCTTAGACTTAGGCAGATAATGGGCATAATAATTTCCCTTGGTTGAGTTTTCTTATAATAACATCTATCCCTCATTCATCATAATGTCCCTATTCGAGACTTTATATGGGTGGACTTATCATTATCCATTATATTGGGATAATATTGGGGAGTTTTCATTTCTAAAAAATGATGTGTTTAAGAGCACAATTGTGAAGGTTCATCTTGTTCGTGAAAGGATGAAATCATCACAAGATTGGAAGAAGTTTTATGTGAATCCCATAATGTGGCCCATATAGTTGAAGTTATAATACCATGTGTCCTTGAATATTTCACCTTTAGACGAGAAGTATTAATTTGGAAAGGGGAGAAATTTCTCACCCCAGTTTGTTGTGAATTTTTAGGAGTTGGTATGTGGTTTTGAGGTGGATTATCAGTTAGCACATACACCATGACTGGACTGGATCACAACATCTTCATGTCTCTTTTCCCTATCTAAATCTTTAATAAGACTCTCATTTTATTGAATAGGGATATTTAGATATAAATAATGAATAAATATTCATAGATAAGTCAATGAAGATCTTGGATCATCGTGAGAAGGTGATGTATGGAGAAACCATTCCTTTGGATTGTGTTTTTTGGAGGCATAGTGGCTTAGAGGAGAGTACATGGGAGTGTAAGGCACCTCTTCATTCCCAATACCCATATTTTTTTTGAGATTTTATTGTATTTCCATGTTTTTATTTTTATTCAAAATGTAGTGTTTGAAATCTTATTAGTTTATTAGTTTGTTTTATAACTTAATGTGATGTGTACCCTAAGCTTGAATAACATCAGGAATGTAAAACCTTATTCTTAATCAAGAGGTGTTTTTCATTGACTTGGCTAAAACCAGTAGGGTGAGTTAGTGTATCCCAAAGACAATAATATCTTCTCATAGAAGATTAAATTCCCCAAATCTTGTGATTAGGGGTTTTTTGAGTGATGGTTATGGTGATCATTACCTTGGAATATATGGAGGATGATATGGTAGTGAAGAAGATAGATTTTTATGGTAGTTTGGTTGTGTGGTAGTTTGGTTAATTTGAATTTCTGAGTTTGGTGTGTTTGGTTTGTGGTTGTGTTCAGTTGTAGTGAGATCCTTGAGCGGTGTCTCACGGGATGTATGTTTGGAACTTTTACCATCTTCTTTTCGGTTAGATTTTAATTATTGTGGGTGAAAATATTTTCAGAGGTATCATATGTAACAACCTAGAAATTTTATAATGTTACTTTGTGGGAGATCTGGTGAGAAAGGTTTGACAGGACGTCTCGAGGTGTTTGGGGATTTTCTGGAGGTGAAGGGCGGTTCACCTAACTTTTTTCTAAAGGAAATAGTGTGGATCCCAGGGCTATGCTATAATGTAGGCCTCCATGGTCTAGGGTGACCAAATTAAATCTTTAAGGTGTTTGGAGGTGTTTTTGAGCTACTGCCTATCTTGGATTAGCTACAATATATATGTATGGTTGCAACATGGAGTCTTGAGAAGAGTTTTTTAGTGGTTCTTCCCTAATCAGCTAAGATCCAATGTGGAGGTAGGATATAGTTTAAGGTGACTTATTTTCTATGAGGCTATAACTTGGAGTTGAGGGGTATGATGTGTATTTCCTTGAATTTTTCATGGTTATGCAGCATAATGGCCTTGGTTATGTTGTGATTTCACCACTATTTTATACGATCTACCCCACAAGGGTACCCATGTGTTCTCAGAGACTGGATTGACCATCCAAGCTATCTTGTGGTCCTATTGACTACACTGTGTAGTTCTGTATCATGGAATTAGGTTGTGATGTGTTCTGGTGTTCAACATGCTGAATATAAAAATACAAATCCCCTTGAACTCCCTTACTTTTCCATATTCTCTCTCCTTTTGTGGGTTACTTGGGTGAATCCAAAGGATGGATTTCGACCCCCTTTTAGTTTTTTTATCCCAACCTTAGTGAATAAATCCATGGTAGTAAAGGTGATTACCCTTCTGGTTCTTACCCTATTTTCTCACTGTTAAATTACTCTGATGGTCTCTTCCAAGGGAAAAACAGTGGTTTGGTATTTTATAGGAAGTGTTTTGGATTGATTTTTTTAGGAATCTATAGGTTCTCTTAATCATTTTAGAGATCTTTGGTTTCATTTCTCTTGTTCCAACCTTGCATAGTGGATTGGAAATCTCTATTTGAGGTAGGGAATTCATTGTTTCACATATTGTGTATCATGTAGTGTGTGTTTGTGTGTGTGTGGGGGTGTTCTATTTTTAACTATTTTGGATATGGTTTCATATTTCTTGATGAAGATAAAACAACTGGATTAGTTGAATTGAAGGGGTATAAGTATAAATATCATGATTTTAGATAATTTTTTATCTTGTTATTGTGTTATATAAACTAAATGCACCACATAAAATTATGGTTGTTGGGATCCTCTTTTTGTACAAAATTGATATGTGCTATTAATACCTTGATGTGTGATTTTTGTAACACCATATTGAACAAATTTATAACCACTTTTACTCAGCTAATAAATGGGTTTCACCTAGATATAAGGATTGTCTGAGAATGCCTGTAATGGCTCAAAATTTTAGTAAAATAATTTCTCCCTTATTATAGAAATTTTATATAGTATAAAGCACATAAAATCACATAGATACCATAATAAAACTTTTATAAATAATGGATAAATGAAATAATAAGTGTTTCTAGAAGTTGAGGAACCAATACTTATGAAATAGTAACTTGACCTTAGGAATAGTAATATGACCCTTAAGAATAGTAAACCAACCAAATGTATAGTGAAATCACCCATGAAAGTATAAGTAAAATTTATGCATCTTATTATATGTGAAAACGTGAAATAATTATATCAAATTATATGAAAATAAATATATTAAAAATTATTAACTATGTTTCGGCATTTTTGTAAGTCATAAATATTTAATTACATTTTTATGATTAATTTAATAATTAAAATAAAAATTTATTTTTCAAAAAATGCGTTCTTAAATTAATATTTTTTTTGTCTTATGATTTAAAGATAATTTTATGATACCTTAAGTAATTTTTCAAATTTTTATAACATGAGTTATAATTTTAAAATATGTATTTTCAAAGTAAATGATGATTTTAATTAAAAATTAAATTGATCATATTTATAAAATTATTTTCTTAAAATGGTGTTTATTTTGGATTCTACATGTTCAAAAATGGTTAGGGTGAATTCTTGAGATTTTTCTGAAATACTTGAATTTTTTTGAATAGTAAAATACATTAATTTACAGTACATATACATTATAATGTAAATGAACTATTAGTTGAGTCATATTTTATGTAATCACCCAAATATAGAAATATCCATCATTATTTCAATATTTTATGATAAGGCTCAAACAATTCATATTCTTGATCCAAAATAATAAACAAATGATTAAAATATTTAAAAAACACCCCTCTCCTCCACTATAAATACCATCCCTCACCCCATATTCTCCTCAAACTTCTCAGGATTTTAGCCTACCCTAAATTCTGTCCAATAATATTCCCAAGTCCCTCCCCCACTTCTAGGATCTTGTGGTATCCCCAAAAGTCCAAAACCTTTTTCCTAAGGAGGTTCTCAATGAGGATAAATCCAGGAGGTAAAATACACTTATTTTTTCTTTTATTTTATTCTAAATTTCAATCTATTTTATTCTCTTATAATCACCTTATATTATAAAAATTTCATGATAAATCCAATATGTTTGATATACAGGTATTATATCTTGTTAATTTGAGATCCATAATTGATCTTCTCCCTCTTTCTCCTTTATTATAAAAATGAAATCATCGCCCGTGATGTGTCAATTTACCAACATAATGGGTGATGCACTTTATTTTTTCATAAACATATTCAAAGATGTTAATAATATCATTAAATGGTTTAAAAATATTTTAAGGTTTATTTTATAACCATATTTATTTTCTGTAACTATCATATATACATAATACCAAATAATAAAACAAAACGAGTTCGTTGTTATCGAAAAACTGCCAAAATGAACCTAAAACGATCATCATATACTGAATCATCATCATTATATATAGAAATATTCTTTATAATTCCATTTAAACATCTATAGGATAATTAATTACGTTTAATAACAATTCTATATAATCATCCGCATTTTAGACAAGAATCCATTCATGTATACAAATGAACCGATCATGAAAACTATAAAAACAAACACTCTCGAATGATGGGATTAAACTCTATAAATCTTCCAAAGGACCATAAAACAACTTAATAAAACCATAATGAATCATATTCATGTATCAAGGGTTCTGTAAATGTTAATTAATGAATCTAATGTGGATATATAGGATATTAACGTGAAAGAAGCATTCAGACACAAGGTAATCATGATTCTTGAACCCAACTCTACTTCTTTGGGTTTCCCCTCATTTACCCCTTTTTCAGTATGAATATTCCTTAAATATCATTTATTTATCATTATATTACCTTTTTTAGGATATACATTTTTTCTACTCGAGTTTATGAAAAACAAATTTTTTTCCAAAAGAACACTTCTTTAAAAAAACACACTTCTCGAGATTGTTTCTTCTTTACTTAAAGTTGATGATTCTTATATAAATTATGTTATTCTCACTTTAATATTGGAACCCAATGTTTATGAACATATTATTTATGAAATTAAACCCATTCCTTTCCAGGGGTTATTTTTTTTTCCAGGATTAATATACATTCTATGTGGCATGCATGATAATGTAAATGTTATGATGTGATGGGTGCACCCAGAATTATACAGCGCAAAGTAAATATTAAGATGTGACTGGTGCAACCATAGTTATATAGTGCTCCAAATAATTGGTTAATGTGATCAATCTCATGAGGAAGGTGAAATATTTGTGAACATGACTCTAGCTTTGTTCACAACTATGTGTGGTAGCTGACCACTAAGACATGATGTTTTAGTTTTATACCTTTCCACATTCCATGCATTTATCTAATGATTGTTATCATGATTATGATGATGATGTTATGAATATACATACACCATGTTATGTTGTTTCATGTTATTATCTATTCTCTTATTGGGATTTAGATCACACATTTTTTGTATATATGCTCAGGTGATTACAGGTACTAAAGTGAATTCAAGGGAAAATAAGAAGATAAAGAAGAAGGAATTAAATAAATGTTTGTGTTTTATTTTGTAATTGTTATGTATGGTCCTAATTTTTCCAAGACACTAATCCTTTGGATCCTCATTATGTAATGATTTTATTTTTTTTATTTAAAACGATGTAATATTAATGTAAGAAAAAGCAAGGTCATTATAGTTGGTATCAGAGGATGGTGTAGTTAATTTGAGATTTAGGGTTAGAGAACATAAGTGAAAACCATTAGAAGACTAAGAATATGTAAGAACCCAAGATGATTTGTTTTAGAAAATGATAAACATAGGTATCCCACAAGATTTTACCTTAGAATTATTTGTACAAAGGAATAAATTATATATTCATGTCTTGTTGACTTATATTTCGTTTTAACCATTTCTATTTTAGAAAATTATGGGAACCTAGAGAAACCAGGACAACAACCCATGTGAGGGACAATGCTGCGATTAATCTAATTAAATCCCCAATTATTTGGGAGGTGTAGTGAAAAGTTTCATGTTAATGATTACACAGTATTATCTGGTTATAAAAAATAACCTAAATAATGTGGAACATCTGCCTTCACCGAAGAGGGAGAAACTAGATATTGAGTGTTTTATGTAGCAATGACCACCAATGTTTAGTGGATCATATGATACACTAGTTGTGTAATAGTGGGTAAACATTATGGAGAATATATTTTATATGATTCACTATTATGAGATGGAGAAGGTTATTCTGGGTGTTTATAGTTTAGATGGAGAGGCCAATAAATGGTTGGTGTTGATTAAGAACACTAAGTTAAGGGACTAATTTGAAGAGATGGAGTGGGAAGACTTTAAGATAATTTTTCTTAACAATAATTTCCCATGAAAGATTCATAAAAAGATATATATATATAATTAATATAGTTGAAGAAAATGAAAAGAGAATCTATCACGGACTATGATGCAAATTTATCAAGGATTTCAAGGTATTCTTTGGGTTTTGTTAACGATAATGATAGAAATATTGATTTATTGTTTATTAGATTAAAACCACACCTTTGAAAGGCTAGTTTAATTAGAGAAATTGGGAGTTATGAAGATGAAATTCAATTTTCTCTCAAAGTGGATATGTAATTTAGAGAATGGTCTCATGGCTATGGAGATAAGAAATGAAATATAAAGTTTCATGCTGGAGGATCTAATGAGAAAGGTGGAAAGAAAACTCAACCACCCACATGTCAAAAATGTGGGAAGTAGCATCATGGTAATTGTGTAAAAGGGTTAGGAAAGTGCTTAAAGTGTGAGATATAAGGCTACCATGATCATGAATGTTAAAAAGACATGAAAAATTAGGACAATGTGGTGGAGGAAAGGAGAGAACCACCCATGGTTCAATGCTAAAACTGTAGGGAGAAAGGGAATTATGAAATACAGTGCACTAAACCTTGAGTTCTTGAGGGTAATAGACTTCATGAGCTACCAAATCCAAAGGAGAAAGGCAAGGATTATTCCCTCACTACTGCTTAAGTGGAACAAGAAACCGAATTAGTCCAAGGTACACTTCCTATTCACTCAAGAATGGAAAAAAGACTTATTTGATTCTAGTTATACACA
This sequence comes from Viscum album, assembly GCA_963277665.1. NCBI lineage: Eukaryota > Viridiplantae > Streptophyta > Magnoliopsida > Santalales > Viscaceae > Viscum > Viscum album. Next base: position 1,700,221,448 of record OY728143.1, on the reverse strand, counting down.
TTCTTTTATATCATGAAAGGTTTATGGAACTATTGATTCAAACCACCAGAACCATGAAGTAGATATATCTATAAAAACACTAAGGGGTGGAATCATTGCAACCAAAGTGTTGGAATCTTATCGTATTGGCATATGCAGGAAGGTTCTTCCATAAAATCTCTTCATACTTCCCTTGGTAGAATTCAACACTATACTAGGAGTGGATTGGATCTCGTTAGATAGAGAACATATAAATTGTCAGGGAAAGAAAATATCTTTTCATATTATGAGCCATCCCATGATCCTATACAAATGAAAATAAGATCATGAATCTCAATTGAAAAATCCTTCAACGGTGTGGGTGTTGATTCCCTATGAAGAATCATACCTTTCTCAAATGGTTGAGTCAAAGGAAGGTATCAATCTAGGGAAAATTCCCATTTTTAATGAATATAGTGATGTATTTCCTAAAGATATTCCCAGAATACCCCCAGATCATGAGGTAGAGTTCTCAATAGAACTCATACCCGAAACTACTCTTATCTTAATGAGTCCTTATAGGATGGATCCTATAAAACTGTAGGAGTTAAAGAAGTGCCTACAAGAGAATTTGGAAAAAGGGTTCATATGACCTAGTTCATCACCGTGGGGTGTACCTGTTCTCTTTGTCAAGAAAAAGGATGCATTAATGCAATTGTGTGTCTATTATCTATAACTCAACAAGATCACTATAAAGAACAAATATCATCTTCAAAGGATTGATGACTTTTTCGATCAGTTGAGAGGAGCTTAGTACTTCTCAAATGTGGATCTATGTTCTAGATATCACCAGATAAAGGTGAAAAATGAAGATATTCAGAAGTAATACTTCTGTATAAGGTATGGGGACTATGATTTTCTAGTTAGTCCCTTCAGATATACTAATTACCCTAAAATCATTATGGATTTGACGAATAGATTATTTTTAAATTATCTTGAAAAATTTGTGGTAGTGTTTATTAATAATATTCTCATAAACTACAAGAGCAAGGAGGAACATGAATAATACCTAATAATTTTGTTGGACACATTGAGGTAGGATAATTTGTACACCAAGTTCATCAAGTGTGACTTTTGGATGTAACAAGTCACATTCTTGGGATATGTTATCACAAGTGAGGTAATTTATGTGGGCCCTTATAAAAAGGCAATTGAGTAATGGACGAGACCCTCTAGTGTCATAGAAATCCATAGTTTTCTTAGATTAGCTTGGTCCTACCAATGTTTTTAAAAATATTTCTCACAATTTTCAAGCCTGATAACTATGTTAACAAAGAAAGGGGTAATTTATATCTAGATAAAATAATGTGAGTTATTATTTAATGAGATAAATAGAAGGTTGATCACTCCACCTTTATTCACACTACTGAAAAGAGAAGAATGTTTTGTGATATACCATTATGCTTCAATGAAATACTTGGATAGTGTACTCATGAAAAATGAAAATGTGATAGCCTTTTCCACACGACAATTGAAGATCCATGATAAGAACTACCCTACACATGATCTAGAGCTACCAACTATAATTTTTTCCTTGAAAATCTAGCAACACTGCCTCTATGGTGATAAGTGTGAAATATGTACCAATCATAAGAGCCTAAAAATATATTCACAGAAAAGGATATCAGCAAATGTCAAAGGATATGGTTATATCTAATTAAATACTATGATTTCTTTATTCACTATCATCCTGGAATGTCAAAAAAGGTAGCTAATAATCTTAGTAGAAAATAACCTCATACTTTATCCATGTTATAGATTGAGAAAGACCCTATATTCATGGATATGAAATGGATGGATTTGGAAATCATAAGTTCATGGAATACATCCTACCTTTCAGAAATGATTTAACGACCATCTATCCAAGAAAAGATTAAGAAGGCATAAATGGATGATCTAGAATTGAAAAAGAAGGTGAATGTAGTAAAAGAAAGGAAGTAGAAAGAGTTCCATATCTATGATGATGGTGTTATTTAGTTTGGAATCCAGATTTGTGTATTCATCACATGAGATAAAGAAGTCTCTATTGGACATGCACATAGCTCAATGTTCTCTAACCATACTAGGATTACCAAGATGTTCCTTGATCTTTGAGAACAATTCTAGTGGGACAACATAAAGAAGGATATTATGGGATATATATCAAGGTGTTTGATATGTCATCAAGTCAAATCAGATTTAAATAAGTATAATGGGATGATGCAACCATTAACTATACCCATGTGGAAATGGGAGAATGTAAATATGGGATTTTTCATAGGTCTCTCAAAGAAATCCAAAGGAAATAATGCAATACAAGTTGTGGTGGACTGAATCACCAAGACAAACCACATTATCTATATTCAAGAAGATCTATCATGTGAAAAACATGTAAAGATATATGTGAAGGAAGTGGTGAGACTAGATGGGGTTAAAATTCTAATTGTCTCTAATCATGATCCAAGGTTCACATATAAATTATAGAGGAGTATTCACTATGAATTGAGGATATAATTAAATTTCATCCTAGAATATCACCCCCAAACTGATGGACAGTCTGAAAGGACTCTTCAGACACTCAATGATATGCTGAAATCCTGCTTATTATTATTCAAATGTTTATGGGATCAACATCTTCCACTGGTTGAGTTCTCATATAACAATATCTTCCACTTGAGTAATTAGATTGATCCATATGATGATCTGTAGGGAAAGAGATGTATAACACCAACCTGTTGGGATGAAGATGGTGAAAGAAATCTACATGTAACTGAACTTGTACAAGAGATGATAGGAAAGGTCCAAGACATCCAGCAAAATATCAAACATTCTCATAGCCGAAAAAGAGCTTTTCTAACAACCATTTAAGATACATGGAATTTAACATCGAAGATAAAATTTTACTTCAAATATCACCATGTAATTGAGTTATACTATTTGGAAAGAAAGGGAATCTAGGCCTAAGGTAAATTGGCCCCTTTGATATCCTTAATCTCATAGGATCTACGACCTATCGAGTTTCACTTCCACCAAATATGAATCAAGTTCATGATTTGTTCCATGTATAACTACTGATGAAGTACATACCAGATCCCTCACATGTAAAAAACACAGAGGTTATACAACTGGAGAATGATATCTCTTATGACGAGCAACAAGTAAAGATTCTAGATATGAGAGATAAGGTGATAAGAAAAACATAACCCACCATATCAATGTTTTTTCAAGGAACCATAAGTATGAATAAGTAATTTGGGAACCAGAGGATGCGATGAAGGAGAAGTACCATCACCTATTTATCTAAAATGAAATTTCAAGAGAGAAATTTCAAAAGGGGGAAAATGTGATGAAAAAACTTTTATTAATAGATTTTATCACGTATTATAGAAATTTCATATAGTATAAATCACATTAAATAAATTAGATTCTATAAGAAAATCTTTATAAATAAATAATTAATGAAATAGGAAGTGTTTCTAGATGTTGAGGAACCTATACTAATGAAATAGTAACATGAACCTAGGAATAGTAATATGAACCTTAAGAATAGTAAACCTAAAAAATGAATAGTGAAATCATCATTGAAAGTATAAATAAAATTTATAAATCTTATAGGTGAGAATATGATATAATTATATCATAATACAAGTAAGTAAATATTTTAAAAATTATTAATTATGTGTTGGCATTTTTGTAAGTCATAAATATTTAATTACAATTTTATGATTAATTTATTAATTTAAATGAAAAAGTATTTTCATAAAATGTTTTCATAAATTAATATTTTTATTTTTTAATATTTTAATATAATTTTATGGGACCTTAAGTAATTTTTCAAAGTGTTATAAAATGAGTTGTATTTTTAAAATATACAATTTCGAAGTAAATGATAATTTTAATTAAAAATTAAATTACACATAATTAAAAAATTATTTTAATAAAATGGATTTAATTTTAGGATTCAGCACATTGGAAATTTTTTAGGGTGAATTTTTGAGTGTTTTATGAAATAATTGAATTTTTTGTGAATAGTAAAAACAATAATTTACAATATATATAAATTTTAAGAAAAATGAATGATTCATTGACGCATAACTGATGTAAGAACCCAAATCTATTTCTCTCCTTAATTATTTTAATATATTTTATGATAATTCCCAAACTATTCATAGTCTTGAGCCAAAAATAATACACTAATGATTAAAACATTGAGAAAACACCCCTCTCCTCAACTATAAATACCACCCCTCACCCCCTCTACTCATCACACTTCTCAAGCTTTGATTCATGTAAAAATTCTTCCCAATACACTCCCATAGTACCTCCCCCATTTACTGAATCTCTTGGTCTTCTCAAAATTCAAAAACCTTTTCCCTAAGGAGGTTCTCAAGGATGATAAATCCAAGAGGTAAAATACTCTTCTTTTGTCTTTTATTTCCTTTTAAATTTCATCACTTTTATTCTCTTATACTCACCTAATATAATCCAAATTTCATCATATCTCTATTATTTTTGATATAATGTTATTATATCATGTTAATGGAAGATCTATCATTAATCTCCTCTCTCTCTTTTATTATAAAAATGAAATCATCGCTCGTGATATGACAATTTACCGACATCATGGGCGATGCACTTTAGTTTTCCTTAAACACATTAAAGTATGTTAATAAGAACATTAAATGGATTAAAAATCATTTTAAAATTTATTTTATAACCATTTTTATATTTTGGAACTATCATATATAGATAAAACTAAATAATAAAACAAGATGAGTTCGTTATGATCGAAAAACCACCCAAATTAACCTAAAATGATCATCATGTAATGAATGATCCTCGTGGTTTATAACAAAATTATTTATAAGATGATTTAAGATTCATGATGATCATTAATAACATATAACAACAATACTGTATATGCATCCTCATTTTTAATGAACATTCATTCATGTATACAAACAAACAGATCATGAAAACTATGAAAACAAATACTCCCGAACGATGGGATTAAACTCCTTACCACATCCAAAGGGCAATAAAATAACTTAATAAAAATTTAATGAATCATATTCATGGATAAATGGATCTTAAATGTTAATTAATGAATCTAATGTGGTTATATAGGATATTAACATGGATGATTCTTTCAGTCACAAGGTATGAGGAATTTTTGAACCCAACTCTCCTTCTTTGGGTTTTCCCTCATTCACCCCATTTTTAGTATGGATATTCATTAAATATAATTTCTTCATCATTATATTAATTTTTATAGGGTATAAATGTTTTCTACTATATTTTATGAAAAACACAATTTTTTCCAAAATAATATTACTTAAAAAACACTTCTCAAGATTTTTTCTTCTTTACTTAAAGTCGATGATTCTTATATCGTGTATGTTATTCTATATTTCATTTTGGGAACCATAATTTAAGAATGTAAACTTTATGAAATGAAACAAATTTATTTACATGGGTTATTTTATGTCCAAAATTTATACATGTTCTATGTGTAATGTAAGATAATGTAAATGTTATTATGTGATGGGTACACTTAGAATTATAGAGTGCAAAGTAAATGTCATGATGTGACAGCTTCACCTAGAATTATATAAAACTCCAATGAATTGGGTAATTTTATGAATCTCATGAGGAAAGTGAAATATGTTTGAACATTATTCTAGCTTTTTTCACAACTATGTGCGGCAGTTGACCACTAACACATGATGTTTCATTTTTATGCATGGCCACATTCAATGCCTTTAACTAATGCTTCATCTCATGATTATGATAATGATGTTATGACTATTCTCACCCCATGTTATATTGTTTCATGTTATTATTTATCCTCTTACTTGGCATTAGATCACCCATTTTTTATGTATATCATCATGTGATTACATGTAATAAGGAGAATTCGAGGTCTAATAAGAAGCTAGATAATAAGGAAATAAATAAATGTTTATGTTTTAATTTGAAATGTTTTGTATGGTCATAATTTTCCCAAGACACCAATCCTTAGTATTCTCCTTGTTTAATGATTTTATCTTTGTCTTTAAAATAATGTAATAGTAATGTAAGAAAAATCAGGGTCATTATAATGCCACTAAAATAAATAATCGAAATTAATTAAAATACCCTTGATAAATATGGAAAATGTTATACAATGTTGTGAATGGTCTTGTAGAATGTGGGTGTGTTTATGTGTGGTTGAACCAAGAGGGGTCAATTTGATTTTATTTTGTGTGTAAATGCTTTGGGGAAATAATGTGGTTTTTTGTTTAGCCATGTTGTGTGGTGGTAGTGGTTGAAGTGGTTGTGATGTGAATGTTTAAAGGAGTAAGTTGGTGTGACTGGGAGATGGTTCTGATTTTTTTGGCTATTGACATACATAAATTGGCTATGGTTCTTAATTTTGTTGTGATAGATGCCTAAATGGTTTTGGAATTGGTTATTAATGGTTGAAATTGAATGGGATGGGTTGGGTAATAAAATATTCATAAATAGTGGATGAATAAATTAATAATGGTCTATGTGGTGAAAATAGTATATGTTTAAATATGAAATGAATGGGATTTAATAATGAAATGTGTTGTAAAATGGATTGTTTCTAATGGATTGTATCATGTTATGTGGTGTTATGAATATTAGTGGTTGTAAAAAATGTTGTTGTGTTGTGAGGTTTAAAGGTGATGTTGTGTGTTGATTAGGGATTTATTTGTTAACCCATGGGATGTAATTATGTATGAATATTTATATTTACCATGTATATTCTTTGTGATTTTCTATACACACCACACCTGTTTTGAGCACTGTGTTCCAAAACCCATATATTTTTATGGGGGTATAATTCCCAAAATCTTAGTGATGAGGATGAATGGATGGTTAATATTTATTTTCTACTATCTCTTATAGGAGATAATGAGATGCATAGGATATGACATATAAATAAAAAAATACACTAATAAGATGTGATGAGATTTGGTTGATGGGAATAGTGTCTTTGGCTGAGGTGTGTTGAGAAGATATGTGGTGAGATTGAATATGTTTCTAGTGTTTCATGGAAGGAGTTTAGAATGAGGTTGATGTCCTTCATGTTCATGATACCCTACTACACTGGATATGTGATGTGATGGAACAGGTTTCTACAGGCGATATGTGAGGTAATCATGTTATGGGACAATTATCTAATGTGATGTCCTAGGTGTCTTTGGTTGAGTTGTTATATGACCATTTTGTGGGGCGGTGGTATGTGATTTATTATTGGAAATATATTGGAGCATCACGAGGTATGAAATTTGGGTCTGAGAGTGAAAAATAAGTGGGAAATATGTGCGGGGTACCCTTTTTGGTTTGTTTCCTATTATGTTATGATATACTATTTTATATGGTTAGTGTTCGATGGTGAGGATGTTGTTTGGTTGGTTTACCTGTTTAGGTGTTGTTGGTTCTACTATTTTATCATTGGTGAATTGGTATTATTATTTCACATGTGAACAAAAGTCTTTGGATTGTCTACTCAATACACATGTATACTTTAATAGCGTAGAAACTTCAATTCTAGATCCAGTGGTAAAAAACTAATCATTATATTTCTGACTTTGATACTGAAAAATGTGACATAATTTTCTTCCAACAAAACATACAACATAAAATTTTAATATTGGATCACATACATACCCGAGGGTCTTTTAGGATTAGAGTTTTATAGAATTAGGACAAACACTTAACAACTTGGGCTCATAAACTGCTGTATCATAAAGTTCAACATTATTTCCAACAATATCAAACCTTGACAATAGGTCATAAACATCATCCATATGAAAGAATCTATACAAAGTTCAATTAATATCTTTCCTCATAACCTATGGAATGTAAAAATTAAGAATGGTATGATAATATGCTCAGTATGGTAAACATGGGAGATAAATACTAATAACATGATAAAATGGTTCTATAACATGAGCATAACATTTTAAAATCAAACCTAGCATATCAATGATCAAAATCACGAGTCATAAAATTAATCATAAATATTTATAAGACTTGAATCATAAAAGAATAACTTTTCATAAAAGATAGAATTCTAGAAAAACACATAAGCATAGAAAATATTTGGATTTAGTCAATGATAATTTATAATTCTATCATAATATAATGTGTTCACTCCCCAAACCATCATAATAGCCAAGGTTAACTCCAATGAATATCATGGAGGACAAACTCCTTTATTGAACCTGTATGAATTCTTGTTCCAGTCATGTATGAACCAAGTTCAATCACCATTCCAGTCCTTCCTATCTCATGAGATATAATATCATTACCTAATGAATTAGAGGGAGATATAGTTCCCACCCATCACATAATGAAAACCACTCATATGTGTTCCATAAGTAAGAAAATCATATCATAACATACAAGAAGGACTAGGTTTCATAAGCATTTCATCATATCATAACCCATTAGAAATAAATAGATTTCATAAATATAAATATAAACCAAAAAATAAATGAATAAGGATAATTTCCGTGAATAATATCCCTCATAAAGTATAATTAACATAAAAAAATGATATCTTAAATGGAAAATAATTTTGAGAGGTCACATGAAATAATTATTGAGGAAAACATCCTTTCTATTTTGAGAAACTCACTTTTTAAATCAAAAAACATTTTAAACAACTTTTTCATTGAAGATAAACTTGAAAAAATATAAATAAATATTTTAGACCCAATTTTAAACAACTTGGAAATAATTTTCCATGAAAATACTAAAAATATAATTTCAAAACATTTTTGAATTTTTTTTAGAAAACCATGTTTTTGAATAAAAAAATTTTCGATTGAAGAGATAATAAAATTACATGAAAAATATAATAGCACGAAAATAATTATATTCATGATACAACCTATCAAAAAAAATTATATACACGTCATAAAATAATAGAGGTTTATAGAAAAACATGTATCTCAAAGATGGAAAAATTGATATAAAATTACATTACCAAGTAGGTTAATTTTGAGACTTAAACCTCATGAAAGTGAGATAATAAAATTTTAATGTAAATACCCAAAAAATTATTTATATGTATAATATATTATATTCATGGGTATTATATACACCACACTAAAAAAATGAGTTTTGAATATGCCAAAAGTCTCACAGAAATATAAGTGAGACTAGAAATCCCCTTACAAATATCAGATCATTGAATTGAGAGTTAATTAAATGAATTTATTATGTTTATTCGATGTAAATACACGTAAAAAAAGTTTAAATAAAACATATTATAATAGAAATTAATTTGAAAAATAATTTTATCATGAAATAACCAATTTAATAGCTGTCTACCACAATCAATGAAAATTGAGTCGAGAAATCCATTACCACTTGTAATCAGTCGAATCATAGGAACATAAAATTAATAAATATAAAATGAAACATTTAATTCCATTATTAAAATTATATTAATTATTTTATTTATAAAATGGAAATATAAATACACCACACATAAGAAATAAGTGGGTAATAAGTCATATATCTCACAGAAGTAAAAGTTAGATAAAAAAACCTTACCTCACGGTTCCTTTTAGTTTTGAAAACTGTAAAATTATATATAAAGTGTTAAACGTTGTTAATAATTAATTAAAAAACTAAATTAATATTTATAATACCTTATGTGACATTTTTATAACATTTTATCACCCTTTCATTAATGATTTTCATTGTTTCGAGTTATTTCATTCCATAATTTTCATGATCGGTTCATTTGTGTATAATTATGGATTATCTTGTAAAATAGGAATTAAACTCCATAATTTTAATGAAATGGTATTAATTAATATCCATGAGTATTAATGGTACCATATATCATTTTTATTTCTTGTATGAGGATGATTTATTTGATTCAATGTTAATGAAAAATGTGTAGTTCAATTTGGTGGTTTTTCCGACCATCGAGAACTAGTTAGTTTTATTTAATATTATGTCTATATATTAGTTAAAGAACATAAATTAGGTTATAATAAATTAAATAGAAAATTATATATTCATAATTATATTTTTTTTACCATCCATGAAGGCGATAATGGAAAATGATCAAAATCATTATTCACAGAGGCATTTAACCAACATAATTTGAACAATAGTTTCGTTTCATTGAATAAGAGGAGGTAATAAAATGGATGGATATAATATATTACAAGAGAAACATAAAATTTTAGTATTTACATGATTATGCAATTATTATTCCTTTATGGATGAAAGGGATAAGGATAACTTAGAAGAATAAATGAAAGTAAGAGTGGTGTTTTGAGAAAATCACCTCTTGAATATAACCTCCTTAAAAGACCCTTGGGGACCCTGGATTTGGTATTTTACTAAGACGAGAATCACTTGAAAGTGAGCACAATTAGGAGGATATTTTTTGGAAGATATTCTATGATCTTAAAGGATTGTGGTTTGAAATGGGACGGTGAGGCGTGGTACTTATACTGGGGGAGAGGTGGGTTTAAGTGATTAAAATAAAGATTATTTTATATTTAAAGCCAATCACATTGAGGTGGAATTAATTTGTATTACTTTGGAAGTCACATAATATTTTATAGGTGTTTAGGGTTTATAATAACCTCAAATAACCATTAAACTTTGTAGTTTTTAGTTATTTTAACCATTTACCTTTTTAACTTCAACATGATTCATTTTTTACCAATACCGCGGTAAATAATGTTTTTACTATGGTAAATTTTTTATTCCTAAAAATAAAAATGAACTTAAAACATAATTTTTAACTTATTATTACAAATATTGAATTAATTTTACCTAATTAAACTCACATAATTGGTAAAAATATATTTAAAATTAATCTCGCAGACACAATGAAAAAGAGTGTTTTAAAAGAAAAAAGTTCAAGAGTTTGAAATGTTTTTTTATCCAATTTCAATGTGAGACAGATTCCAATGACATTTATTGGTTTTATTGACATATAATTTTATTTATTATACATTAAATCCAATTTAAAATATAATTTAAATATATCAATAAATTATCCAAAAAAGAAATTTTTAATTAAAATCTCCTATTTACACTATTTGTCCAAAAATGAAACTTCTCTGAAAAATAAAAAAACATTACCCTGAGATAATTATGATATTTTTATTTAAAAAACATAATTTCATTTTTTAAAATAAATCTAATAAATTTATCAAATTTTAGATTTAAAATAGGTACGCTATCAAATGGTGACAAAACTGCCTTTAGAAATATGTAGCATTTTATGCTTGAATTTTGATTAATTTCTTCTCGTAAGCCTATAAAACTAATTGGATGAATTTAAAAAATTAAATATATAACATATTTATTTAATTAATATATCACAATAATAGTGATTTATTTAATTTATTATGATATAATTCTATTGTGGGCATAAAAATAGTTTTGTATAAAAAACAAATCCTGTATGTTCAATTGGATTTTTTATTTATAATTATTTAGTAACTAATGACTTTAATATATAAATATGTGTAAACTATATTTTTATAATTTTGTTAATATCATTCATTCCCACCATTCCAATAGCTTCTGGATAATGTTTTTTTTAAAATAATAATATTTAGGAGTTCGTTTAGCTTATTATTTTGTGCAAGGTAAGTTATCAAATAGATTAAATTTATTTTAAAAAATAGAGACAGAATAAAACTATTGGGTGTTACATATACTAAAACTATTTATATAATATATTTTTTATTTTTCTAATAGGATTATGTGGATCATTTTTTACATTAATATATTGTAACTTTAGATAGTTGATGTGTTACTACCTTAAATTTTATATGGGTATTTATTTTTAGAGACTTGTATTTGTATCTTATTTACCTATACATGTATTGTCTGATGGTTTTAGTATATTTTTAAATTATGTCATGGTTTTTATTGATCATTTAAATCCTATCTTCCAATTATAAATATATTATTAGGGGAAATTCCTCCTATATTGAGTTTTTTATACCCTCGGTGTTAGTCACCATCCTGGGTCCCACTGGAGGTGGGACTTGGGGGGTCATTATCTCTCTTGATTCATTAAAAACCCATTAGGGGTACCTTTAAGTAGAGTGGACCATGGAAGTATTAGATGAATCATTCTTTTAACTCCCAATTTTTTTCCTACACCATCTACTAAATTAATCATAAAAAAAATCACTGATACTTTCTACTTCATGTCACCTTTCTCTTCCACCGTTGAACTTATCTTCTAGAAAATATGTTGTCTTGATAATTTATCTTCATGGTTAAAATTTGTGAAATATTCTTTGGAAAATATCATGATTTCTAATTTCCTTCTAGAGCTCTAGATGTTTTTCATCTTCTGTACACTTCATCTTCCTTAAGATCATCCATAAATTAGTTATTTGATCATTCATTAGTCTAAATATGTCTATTTGAACATCTATTGTTTCAAAATTTTCATTATTAGGATGGTAGAAGTACAATGATACATACACTACACCCAATAGAGTCCTAGAATAATATTGAATTTATTTATGTGATTTATAAATAATTATAAAACTGAAAACAAAATCACTAATGGAATGTAGAATTGAGGAAATTAAAGAAAATTTTTGTCAAGTAAATTAGAAATATTATTTACGTGCTTGAAACCTTTTTGTTCCCACTTGAATGAGAATATTTCTAACACCAAATTAAATTATTATAAAAAAATAGATATAAAAAAATAATAACCAATAAATATAAATGAGAAAAAACCATAAAATATATCCAAGAATAAGGATGTTATCACTCTTGGAACCTTAGGTCAAGCTGAGTATGAGGATGAAAACATGAACCTTCAAACTGGTTGGATTCAAAAATGAAATTGTAGACAAGAAATGAGAAAAGAAATAAACCATAATGAAATAAAAATAACCAAATAAGATATCCTTATATGATCATGCGCAAATTTAGAATGCAATTAGTACTCACTAAAGAGACGAGCATGATTCCAGGGTGGTTTCTTACTAAATACATCACAATACAAAAAGACTCTTTCATCATGAAATCTCTACCAGATAAGATCACTATAACACGTTGAAAAGGGAACTATCAAAAGGAAGAATACTCTCAACCATTATCTAATTTATATATAGCTATAAAGAACATAGAAGTGATATGAGACCTCATATTTAATGAAAATACTATGAGAGATGACGTGGAAAGGTAATTAGGCAGTGTCACCTTCGAATAGATAATGAAATTTTTAAATGGATCGAGATCATTTTAAGAGTCATGAAATATGATTGGAATAAAAAATAATGAATGAATCTTAGAAAAATCAGAATATTTGTATAAGATATGAAATATGTGATGTAAATATCCTAAAGTCATAAGAGTGAGAAAACATTTCTCATAAGAATAGGAAAAAACAAGGGTGGACATCTGATCCTACTGATTTACATCCATATATTAGACCCATTAGTAGTGGATTGAACAATGGTAAATTCCATGACATTGAAATGTTACCCAAAAAAAACTAGGGAAAGGTATCTTCAAATTTGGTAAGGGTTATCCAAAACCCCTATGTGACCCTAAATCCCCATCCATATAAGGTTAAAAAGAGAACCCAACATAATTGATAGATCAAACAAATTAAAGAGAGGAACTATACCATGAATAAAATTGATATTTAGAAAATAAAATAATTTTCCATGGGAAATAAAACAAAATTATTTGAAAACAATTAAAATTAAACATTTAATTAATCTCTCCCAATGAGCCAGTACCCAAGTGTTACAGGCTCCTACTTGGCATCCAAAAGACCTTGTATCAAATTCGGACAGGGGAGAATTTATGGGTTGCTGTAGTATTACTGTAGCAGGGCACTATAGTAGTACTGGAGTAATGGCGGAACTGTAGCAGCGATGGAACTGCAGTGGAGGAGGAACTATAGCGACAACGGTAATGTAGCAGCATTGGTACATTAGGAGTACTGTTCATTGAGGGGTCCTTTGGGCCAAAAAATGGGCTTTTAGGCCTTGTATTCAAACCACTTATCCTTGGGACTTTGGGCTATGTAATGGGTCTCCCTCTAATTGGTCTGATTTTATTTCCATAAATATAAAAACTTAGGGGAAAAATATTTTCCTAGAATAAATATCACTTTACATGGGCCCCACATGATACATTTTCTACACGTACCACACATATACTACTATTATACTGGAAACCATTCTTAAAAACTAATCCCAACATAGAAACCACAAATACCAGAGCCTTTCTATTTTACCTGATCTCAAATGAAACCAATTAGAATCCAATGAACTTCCAATTAACACACAGAAACATTCAATATAACCGTATATCTTCATTGGGGTTAAAAAGGTAGTGAACGCAAAAACATAGAAAAAAACCCAAAACATGTTATTTTATAGAGTAGTAGAAACACACAACAAGAACATAAATTCTAATAGGAGAGAAACACTCCACTAGATCTCAAATTTCATAGAGTCATAATATATTGGCCTAGGGATACTATCATTCATTTTTAATTTAGGGTTGTATCTTGTAATATAGATGGTTTTCATCACTAGAAATTTAAAAAGTTCTCAAACCAGTCATTATCCTTACATTCTTTGATATTTTTCTAGTTGACCCCTAATATTAAAAAAGTGGGGGTTCAATCTTAACACTACTATTCATGGCACAACCCTGAACTCAGTATCCTAGAGTCAGTGGTCAGTTTATTACAGTGGAATGTATAGAAGAGTTCACATCACCAAGGATTGATCAATTTAGTAGTCTTGAAGAAACAAGATACATACATGGTTCTCTTATTATTATGGTAGTTAAAAATATAACATAACAAGAAATTACTTATTGTCACTTGTTTAAAGATGTCATCTTCAAAACCTGGGGAATGAAATCAAATAAATGGCCAGGCTCAAATTCTTTGTAAGGGTTTCATGAATCAATAATAAGTAAATAAAAGTAAATAAGTCATAAGAATTATGTCAAGGTAAAAAATTGAAAAACACATTCCATCATTAAATTGAGAATAAAAATTCATCCATTGATTTCTTTATAGTGAAAATTTCATGGAATGTATTAAATGAATACTGAATGAAGAAAATGATTATTTATTGGAGGTAATGTATCTGAAACATGAACCATTATAACATCAAGATTATTTTTTGTATGTGGGTAAAACTCATCTTATTCTTCATAGAAAAAAATAAGAAGGGGTTTTTTCCAACTTTTTTGTCTCATTATACCAGTCTATGCATCGAGGGACTATATTATATCGGGCCCCATCCATCACTGCAAGTCTAAAGAATTATTCATTCATAGATTCAATTCAATAAAAAAGTTTAAGGAAAAAATTGTATGTAAAAATGTTATATGGATAAGACAATAATAATATACATGATACAAGAAATTGGGATATTTAAAGAAATTTTGAATGAATGAAAATCATAATGAAAATGGAAGTATACATGCACCATATACAAGGAATAAGTGGTGAATAAAGTAAAACCAAAGGGAATATCATAATGGAGTCCATGAAAAATATATTTAAATCATAATTTTACTTTTATAAGGGAAAATAGTCATAGAACATGATAAATTATGTCCAAATAAAGTGAAAACATTTTATAATAGTATTTATGAATCTTTAGATTTTATCCACTTTAGTGTAGTTTAAGGGAAAGTATTAAAGATTATTTAAAAAAGAAAAAATTAATTGTTTCTATAAAACTAAAAATTAAAAAAGAAGGTTTTTCATGATAAAATTATTGATTTTTGAAAAATAAATTTGACTTAATATATATTATGGAGTTCACTTCAAAATGGGTATGAAATTAGGAAGTTCCCTTAAATCAGGCTTTCATATCGAGATGAATTTGTGAAGGAACCATATAAAACATGTATTTATCAATAAAATAAAGAATAATTGAGATTGGTAAATATTTTTAGAACATACACACTTAATATTTTAGGAGTATATAAGAATAATTATGATTTACATTAGGGTAAATAGAGAGATAGAGTAACCCAAATGAAAAATGGACATTCAGGGAGAATCCATTACCTTATGTCCAAATATGTTCTGCACTAGATCTTAATATACTAAAAAATCTGATTAAATCAATCAATAAATTAATTTTTAACCATTAATATATGTATTTGATTTATTATAATTTTATTAAGTTCATTAATTTCGTTTTTGATTATTTATAAGAGATAATTTTATCATTCGAGGGCATTCGTTTCCTTGGTTTTCATGATCAGATTACTTTTATACATGTATGGAAAATCATGTAAAATTAAAATAGTTAAACAGAATTGAAATTATATTTTTTTAATGAACTTAAATAATATTAAATTTTTATATATTTTGTTTAATTATATGGAATGAGGATGAATCATTTGATAAAATTATAGTGAAAATTGTTTATATTATTTTGGCGTTTTTTTCGATCATCATGAACTAGTTTTGTTTTATTAATAAATATTATGTATATATAATATTTATAGAATATTAAATAATATTTAATACATATAATGTAATATTTTTTAACCATAAAAATGGTTTTATCACCTTCCTTGAAGTTAGAATTGAAAAACAAAAACATGCCATCCACGATGGTGGTAAAGCAGAACTTCACGGACGATGTTTTCATTTTTAGAATAGAAGAAAGTGGAGAAGAGAATTGATGATAAATTTTACATTGAAATAATAAAATTACATTATATATAATATACCAGAGTAATCATTCATGTCTGGATATAGGAGGTGAGTAGGGTATATAAAAAATAGTTACAGCAAAAAAAAAGTGAACGAGGATTTTACCTATTGAACTCCTCTCCTTGAGAACCTCATTAGGGATTTTTTTTGAATTTTTTTTAGACCAGAACCTCATGGAATTTGGTAAGAGTATTTTTAATAGTATTGTTCATAAATTGGATAAGCTTCATTTCTTAATAGGTGTGTAGAATTGAGGTTGTTACAGGTGGTATTTATAAAGTAGGGTTGAAGTGTTTGTTGACTATTTTATTCATTAGTTTATTATTTTGGATCAAGAATATCAATAATGATGATTATTATGACTAAATATAGTCTCTAACTAATGTGAATTCTAAATAATGGTTTATTACCTCATCCATAAATTATCCATTACTCAATAATTCATTTATTTACTTATACTGTAAATTACAATATTCAACTATTCACAAAAAAATTAAACTGTTTGAGAAAAATCCAAAAAATTCCTCCTAACCATTTTTATTTATATAGAATTAAAAAATTAACTCCATTTTTAGAAAATAATTTTCTATATATTGAAATTTTAATTATTAATTAAAATCATCATTTATTCAAAAAATATCGATTTGATAATTATATGTGATCTTATGACCCTTTGAAAAATTAACTAAGGTCTCATAAAATTATCATATAATCATAAGAAAACAAAAAATTAATTAATTAATATATTTTATGAAAATAAATTTTATTTTAAATAATTATATTAATTATAAAATTGTAAATAAATATTTATTTTTTTAGAAAATTCTAATAATTAAATTATCATATTTAAAACATTTATTTACATAAGCTATGATATAATTATATCATATATCCATTTATAGTATTCCTAAATTTTATTTATAATTTCAAAGGTGATGTTACTATTATAATGGTCACATTCCCTTTCCCGAGGGTCACATCACGACTCCAACAATAAGGTTACTATTATTGTTTTTTTAGGCTCATTGTTGTGTGCAACATATGCTATCAAATGAATTGAATTTAATTAAGTGGATACATACCATAAAATATTGGGGTTTTATATTCTTCCCTCCTTCATAAATTGAATCCTCAATAATTTTCATGAATATTTCCTTCTAAATGGATTTGGGTGGTTATTCTTCATAACATCCTCATGTTCCCACATTGCTTATTCCATTTTATGGTTTCTGCAAAGTGCCTTTACCAGTAAAGTCTTACAATTTATAAATAACTTCTATATTGTTTCAATATTCTCAATAGGATCTTCATAATGATGAAAATTAGGTTACAGTTCTATTTCTTCATAGGTGAGTACATGTGTTGGGTCTGGCATGTACTTCTTTAACAAGAATATTTTGAATACATCATGAACTTTCGAGAGTCTTGGTTGAATTTCTAGTCAATAATATATAGATCTAATTCTTTCCATAATTACAAATGGTCCATTTTATTTGGGGCTTAGTTTTCCTTTCTTACAAAACCTACATACACCCTTCCATAGAGATACATTCATAAAGACAAGATCACCCACTGAAAATTCCAAACCCTTTCTCCGGTTTCTAGTATAACTCTATTGTCTACTCTGATCTACTTTAATATAATCCAAAATAGTATTTACCTTTTTCATTATATCTTCAATATATTATAGTCCTATAGGATTCCCCTCACCAATTCCACCCAATAGGTTAGAGTTCGACATCTCTTTCCATATAATTCAATATATGGCTTCATCTGAATATTATAATGGAAACTATTATTGTAGTAAACTTCCGAGAAAGGTATATAATAATCCCACATACCTTTAAAGTCAAGTGAGCATGATCTCAACATGTATTTCAATGTTTTAATACTCCTTTTATATTTTCTGACAGTTTTTGGGTGATAATCAGTACTCATATGAAACTCATTATCCAAAACCTTATGAAGAATCTTCCAAAATGTCGATGTAAAATGGGGATCTTGATTATATATAGTAGATTTAGGTGCACCTTTAATTCTTATAGATGTATTAATATATAGTCCTTATATGAGATCTAGTGCCAATTCTTCCCTTATTGTAAAAAATGTGCATATTTGGTAAGTCGATCAACAATAAAGAATATTTAATTATTCCTTCTAAGTACCCTTGGTAGTTCTATGACAAATTAAATAGTAATTTCGTCCCACAGCCACATAGAAATAGAAATAGTTTTCATAAATACTCTAGGATATTGTCTCTCAGTATTAAATTTTAGACAAACTAGACACCTTGAAACATAGTTTCCAATTTTCCACTTCATGTTATCCAACAAAAACTATTCCTTTCGATCTCTATACATCTTGGTACTACCAGGGATTATAGAAAAGTTTGAACTGTGAGAATAATATAATATTTTCCTTTTTTATCCATGATATTTATGGGACACATAGCCTCTTTCAAAATTTCATAATTTCATCCTCATATATGAAGACTTCTAATCTTCTATCCTAAACGACTTTAATTTTCTTTTGAAAATTATCATCATCAGATTGAGAGATTTTAATCTTATCCAGTAATGATGGTTTAGTAATCATTTTAAAAAGGAGTGATGTTTTTATTTCCTTAAAAATTCCCATATCCATTTTTTCCAGATCCATGAATATGATGCCTTTCTCAATCCTCATTTGGGTTAAAAGTCTGTGATCCTTCCTGCTCAATTCATCTTCTACCCTATTTGCCTTTCTTGGGTGATAGAGTATTGATAATTCATAATCTATTATTAACTCACAACATCACCTTTTCCTCATATTGATTTATTTCTATGTTAATAAGTATCTAAAACTCTTGATATCTGTATATATCTCACATCATTCACCATAGAGAGAGTGTCTCTAAATATTCATATCAAGGATTAGGACTTCTAACTCAAGATCTTGATTTAGATAATTTTTTTCATGTGTATTCAATTGCCTTGATTCATATGGAATAAATTTATATTTTTACATAATGAAACAACCCATTGCATTCTTTGATGCATCATTGTATATCACAAACCCATCATTTCCTTATACAAGAGTCAAAATTGGAGCGTTGAACAATCTTCTATTCAATTCCTCAAACCAATCTATACATTCTTTTTTCCATAAGAACATAAACCATTTATGTGTGATCTTGATTAATGGGTTATCCAACTTAATTTTTTTTGGAATGAAATGACAATAGTAACCTTCTAAACCAATAAAACTATGCACCATGGTTTTGTTCATTGGAATAGGACATTCTTGGATTGCCTTTGTCTTTACAGGATCAGCTGAGATTCAATCCTTATAGATAATATGGAAAAGAAAACAAACTATTTTATGTTATAATTCTCACTTTCTAAAAATTCCATATATATCTATTCATCTATGATTCTTCATAATAATCCACAAGTGTTTCTGATAGTTTTTATAGATTTTGGAGTACACCAAGATATCATTAATAAATACCACAAAAAAATTATCAAGATATTCCACGAATACTCTATTCATTAAATCCATGAAAATAAGGGTGAATTAGTCATTCCAAATGGAATTATTTTAAACTCATAATGTCTTTACATGGTTTGAAATGTTTTATTTTGAATATATTTCTTCATTATATGAAATTGATGATATCTAGAATAAAGATATATCTTTGAAAAATCTCAAGCTCTATAAATTTGATCAAATAAATCGTCAATTCGAGGAATAGGATACTTATTCCTTTTTTTAATTTCATTTATTTCTATATATTCAATGAACAACCTCAATGATCCATCATTATTCATAACAAAAATAATAGGGGCTCACCAGAGAGAATCACTTGGGATAATAAATATTTTATTACTCAACTCCTCTATTTGTTTCTTCGACTCCACTAAATAAAATTTGTTCATTCTATAAGGATTCAATTATATTGGTCTTACATCAAGGATTAGATCAATGGTAAATTCAACATCATGCTTCGGGGGGGGGGGGGGGGGGGGGTTCCAGGTAATTTCTTAGGAAATACATTAATTTATTCCCACAAAATTTGTACATCCTCAATTTGAAGATTAATTTACACATCTCTAGATGTTGTTTTATCTTCCTCCCCAAAAATTTATTCACTAGAGCTACTGGGGGTGGATCTAGATAAGAATCATACGATGAGGTTTCTTCTCTAAAGATAAGGGATTCTATATCTTCCTCGCAGATCAGAATTTCTTACTTATTGAAATAAAATTTCATATAAAATTTTGAAATCCAATCCATAACAAGTATTATATCAAATTCAACCATCAGTATGATGATAACTTCAGTAACAAATGAACCTTAATGTCTCATAAAGGGGATAAAAAATAACTTTTTATTGCAATGTGACTTACTTAATAAGTTTTTACTGATATCTCTCTTGTTAAATTGAATGTGGAATATCTAATTTTCTTAAAATCGGTAGATATAAAAGAGTGTGATGATCTAGAATAATATAAATAATTTTCTATATTTTTATATATGATTAATGTACCTACTTCCGTATCATTGGTTACTTCTAATTTAGCTGTGGTGATCGCATAAGCTTAGTTATCCCCCCTTGGCTTCTTTTATGGTAGATAACCCTGATGATTGGGACATTTATTTGAATAATGGCTTAATTCATTACAGTTGAATCATTTAACATCATTGATTTGTTTTTTCCCCATAAATTCATAAGCTCGATGAAACTTTTCTCCAAAATTACATAAAATTATCTTTCCTTACAAGCATTTTTTAGGATGATTATTTCCACAATTTTCACATAAAAGAAATTTTTTCATTCCATTCTTCTTTATTGATGATTAAACTTTTCCATGGTTATCAAAAGACCACCTTTTCTCTTGATTTATCTTGAAAAAAAAACGATCCAACAAAATCATTATCCATTTTGATGGAATATAATACTATTTCATCATATAATGAAAATGTTTGAGTATTCAGTTCCCTTTAGAGACATAGTTTAAGACCTTTAATGAAATGATTAATATTTTCTTCTAAATAACATATGTAATCTATAGAATACCTGTCTAGTCTTGTGAAGGTATCATCATACTCTATATCAATATGTTCTTCCCTTTGATTTTAGATAAGGAACTTTTTATTAATTTAATTTCATGGATCATGAGTGAAGTATTTGTTGAAGAATATTTTCTAAAAGTTCTATATTCGATTTCATCTATTTCTTCTTCCTACTTGGTATTTTGGATCATTGACCACCATTGGTTAGCATCTCCCTTGAGGAAATATATAGTTAGTACTTCATTTTCTTTTTCATTGCATCCCAATGCTAAAAATTTATTTTCAAGGGACTTGATCCACTGCTCAACAAACACTGAATTATTAGTCCAACTAAATGATGGGGGATTATTCCTCATGAAATAATCCAAAATAGGTTTATTACAGTTATTCATCATAACCCTAGTATGATTTCCTAACATGTTAATGATCTTCTCAACTCCAACATTAATGGTGTTGACTTGATAAAAAAATACCTAAATTATCTATGGGTATTGATTCAATTCCTTAAAATAGGTTCCATTTATAAATAATTAAATACAATAAATTATCTTATGAATCGAAAATCATAATTTTAATCTAGGAAAACTCTTAACATTAAATGAAAATTTATGCATGGCTAATATTTTGATCATAAACATGGTTTTTTGGGGACATGTTTACTTCTAAATCCATCATAATGGTTTGTAAAGAGATTATAAATTATCTTAATCATATCCACTAGAAGTGTCAAACTAGGTGCATAGTATGGCCCGTTGTCATGTACTAGGTTATGGAGAGTCAGGTCCGATACAACTTGTCTATGTTTCTGCACCTAGGAATATCTTTTCTAGAACCACATGCACTTATAGTATCCAGACATGGATGTATTTCTAAGAAGAAACACATAATATATACCTTACAAAAAATGTAGGATTTTTTTGTATTCTTATCTTCTATGTATATCATAGGGTTATTTTTTCTATTCTTGTTTACAAGGTTTCTACTAAACAAGATTTGATACCAATTACAAAAACCCCAACCCCAGTAGCCTAGAGTCAGTTACTGTTTGATTATAATGGATTAGATATAATAGTTTACATTACCAAGGATTAATCAATTTAATTGTATTGAGGAAACTAGATACATATATAATTCCCTTATTACATTGGTAATTCAACATATAATATAAAAAATAAAATAAACTGCTTCTTGTCACTTATTTAAGGATTTCATCATCACTACATAGAATATAAAAAAATGGGTGAGATCAAATGCTCAATAAGGGTTTCATGAATAAATAATAATTGAATCAGATTCAATGTGGCATAAGCATTATAATAAGGTATAAAATATAAAAAACAAGGCATTAGTAAAATGGGAATTAAATTTCATCCATATATTTTTTCATATTGAAATTTTTCATGGAAGGTAACAACTGAATTCTGAATGAAGAAAATATTTATTTATTGGATTCCATGTATTTGGAACATGAACCATTATACCATAAATACGTTTTAAGTCTATGGGTAAAAACCATCTAATTTTTCTTAGAAAAAAACATGAACTATTTTTCACCAACTATTTTGATTAATGAGACCTATCGATGCATTAATGGGATATATTATACTGGTCTCCACCGATCACTACAAGTCAAAAGAATAATTCATACTAAAATTAAATTAAATAAAAACAATCAAGTAAAACACTGTATCTAAAATTTGTATACTGATTAGACAATAATGTTATCCACAATACAAGAAATATGTATATTTTATAAAATTATAAATGAATTATGATCGTAAATAAAAGGGAAGTATGCACGCGCCACACACATGAAAAAGTGGTGAATAATTTATAACCAAAGGGAATACCATAATAGAGTCCATTAAAGAATTCATTTAAATCATAATTAGAAATTCATAAGGAAAAATATTCATGGATCATGACAAATCATGTACAAATGAAGTGAAATTTTTTAAAAAATAGTGTTTAAGAAATATTATAAATGAAATACTTTAGTGTGGTTTAAGGGAAAATATTCAAGATTCTTTAAAATGGAAAATTCAAAATTGTTTGTATAAAACCAGAAATTAACCAAGGTAATTTTTCAACATAAAATTATTGATTTTAGAAAAATAATTTTTACTTAATACAAATAATGGAGTGCAATTCAAGATGATTAAGAAATCTAGAAGTTCCCTAAAAACGGTTTTCTTATCAGAAGGAATTTCAGATGGAACCTTATAAAAATATGTATTTTCCAATAAAAGAATGTGTAATTGAGAATGGTAAATATTTTTAGAACATAAAGAAATAAAATAGGAGTATATAAGTATAATTACTAATTACATTTGGGTAAAGAGAGGGAAATACTAACCTAAATAAATAATGGATATTTAGGGAAAATCTCATACATTATGTATGAATGTGTTCTGCACTTGATCTTAATGTCCAGTGTAATCAGATTAAATCCATTGACTAATTAATTTAGAAACTTTTATACATGTATTTTTTTATTATAATTTAATTTTGTTCATTTATGGTCTTTTTAATGAGTTATAAGATACAATTTTATCATTTAGGATCATTCTTTTCTGTGGTTTTCATGATTAGTTTACTTGTATACATGTATAGAAAATCATGTAAAATGATAATAGTTGTAATTAATTGAAATTATATGTTATTAAAGAACATAAATAATATATATATATATATTTATACATTTCATTCATTTATATTGTATGACTAATAATCGATAGAGAAAATGGTAGTGACAATCGTTTAGATTACCTTGGAATTTTTCCGATCAACATGAAATAATTTGGTTATTTAATAAATATCATGTTTATATACTGGTTAACTAAACATAAAATAAGATATAATGAATAAATTATAATCTCTTTTAACCATAAATTTTTTTTATGACCATCCTTGAAATTAGAATTGGAAAATAAAAACACGACATAAATGAAGGCAGTAAATCGGCACCTCACGGGCGAAGTTTTCATTTTTAGAATAAAAGGAGGCAGGGAAGAGGATTTATGGTCGGTTTTACAATAACATAATAAAATTATATTATATATAAGATACTGGATTTACCATCCACGTTTTTACATAGTATTTAAGTAGAGTATAAAAAAATAAATTGAAAAGAAAATAAAGAAAGCGAAAGAGGATTTTACCTCTTAAATTTTTCATCTTGAGAACAACCTTAAAGAAACTGGTTTCAATATTGTTTTTCATACCAGAACCTATTGGAAGTGGGGAATAGTATTTTTATGGGTATTTTGAAGAAGTTGTAAAATCTTCAAGGCTTAATATACGAGATGAAGAGATGTGGTGAGTGGTGTTATTTATAGTGTGGGATAAGGGTGTTTTTTGATTATTGTTTTCATTTGATTATTATTTTCACTCAAGACTATAAATAGTGATTATTACTATGAATAAATATAGTAAATAATCCATTTTAGTTAGAAAAAATCTTTCTCTTTCTACATCCATACATCATCCATGAATCAAAAATTCATTTATTTACTTATACTATAAATTACCATATTTCACTAGTCACAAAAAATTCAAATATTTTAGAAAAATCATAAAAATTCAACATAATAATTTTGCAAAATTTAGAATTAAAAAAATGAAGTCTATTTTTGGAAAATAAATTTTCTAAATATGATAAATTTTAATTTTAATTATAATCATCATTTATTCAAAAAATACTGATTTTATAATTCTGACTAATTCTAAGACAATTTAAAAAATTAACTAAATTCTGATTAAATTATCTTATAATAATAATAATAATATACATTTATTCATGAATATATTTTAAGAAAATAATTTATTTAAATATTTATATTAATTATAAAATTGTAAATAAATATTTACCTTTCACAAAAATGCCTACTATTAATTTATCATTTTTAAAACCATTTATTTACTAAATATATGATATAATTATATCATATTTCCATTTATAAGATGCCTAAATTGTATTTATACTTTAATTGGTAAGGTTACTATTAAAATTACCACATTACTATTCTAAATGGTCACATTAATTTTGCAACGGTCAAGTTACTATTATTGTTCGTTTAAGCTTGGTGTTGTGTACAACATAAGCTGTCGAATGAATTGAATTTATTTAAAAGGATACATATCATAAAATCTTGGGGTGTTATAATTAACCTCTATAATATTATGTGGTTTAATATCTCAATAACACACATCTATCTTAACCTATTCTATAATAATAAAATCTCTACCATACATCATGGAATTCTTTAGAGTATTAAAGGGATCACCAATAGAATTCAATAGAAGATGGCTTGATCCTTGTTATTAATATTCACATATATATTAGCTATTTCAAGAATGAATTTATTAAAATCATAATATGGAACATGAATAGAATAACCAAGGTTAATCTTAATGGTGTAAAGTATGATATTCTTAAACAAATGACCGAGAAGAGACTTAGAAACATATGGATTTTTGAGTTTAAGCCTTATGCTCATAACACTAGCTTCCTAAATGACATAATATAAATAATTCTTATATCCTATGGTTAAGAAAATAATACAATGGTATTTCAATAGAATGTTAGAGTTAACATCAATATAGGTGGTGGAAGACTACCCATCAGTGGAAACAATCACAACATTGTGATTGGGAACTAAGAGAGTATCTATAATCCCACTAGGGATAATAAGAACTCCCATTTTTACTCTATCAAGATTAAAATGATTTTCACCATCAAAATTCTCAATTTATATCTTAACTATAGAAGAATTAAATCCAAATTAGAGGCACTAAAACCATTTTTTTAGTGATATGGGCCCAATTAGAGGCATCCCACACCCATAATAGGTGTACAATAAGATCATATTTATTGGTTTGATTCAAAAAGAATAAGAAAATTGAAATCATTAGTGAAGACATAATATAGAAACAAGAACAGTACATAAAATTCAAGAAATTTAATGAAAATACATATTTATATTATCTAGACCACATTTGTCATGCGAGAATGAAAGAAACACCACCAACATATTATATTATTGTGTAAAAAAAACATCATGCATACAAAATAAAAGAACCAATGGAGAGAAAGACAAGAAAACTATAGAATCTATCTAAGAAGGAGTAACTTTTCTCTCTAGGAACCAGTGGTTAAGCCATGTTTGAGGATGGTAACATGTACCTCCAAACTAGAGGGACTAACACTTTAACACCCAAAAAGATCAATAAAAAGTAAAAAAACATTGCAAAACATAAAAAACTAAAGAACATAGCCTTATAGGCTAGGGCCTACATTAAGATCCTAAGATGTACATGTCAGATGGGATAAATGTGATTAAATGGATGGTCCTTGATGAAATCATAATAGTCTATATGGAACTCTCACATTGTTAATTCAACACTAAAGAGTATCAGGGAAACAAGGTTCAAGACAAAACCTTGATAAGAAACATGAAGCTCCTCTCTCATATTCTCTTATCTCTATCCAATTGGATGGAGAAATGAAGATCTGTCCAACCTTGTGTATCATGTCAGCACCTCGAGATATGAAGTGGTGATGTTTTAATGTCATGGGAGGTGAGGTTATATTTTAATTTATATTGAGATAGTTGGATGGATCAAGATGATAAGAAGTTTCAAGAAGCACGAGTAGTATTGAAAATACTAAATGAATATCATGACATGCAATGGAATCAGATAAGAGAGCTAATAGGCAATGTAGATCACCCAATTCATGAGAGTGATAAAAAAACTAAAAAATAAAGGTTTTGATGTGGGTATAATTTTTTTGATTGATGACCACTAATTACCCCATAGAAGCAGAAGATTGACCGTCAGGAAAATATTTCACAGAATGGTAACCAAAAATAGTTATGGAAAGGTATCTCCACTGATGAGTGAGGGTAAAAAAATACCAAATTTAAGGAAAATCACATTCCATGGAAGGGTAAACAGACATCTTTATGTAAGGATCAACTCAAACATAAAAATGTGAGAAAAATATTTCCTATATAATAGATAATTTCATAGTAAGAAAATTTCATGGAAAGAATAAGAAAATATACATTTAATATAAAAATATTAAAATGAAAATTATAACAATAATGAAATATCTAGGATAAACATTTACCATCACCCTACTCATACTTATAAACCACATATCTTTATAAAATGTTTATCTGACTTATATTATGCATGGTTTCACCTCTATAGTTCTAATTAATTCACATACCATTGGTTTATTTTAGGAATATTTGAGGCATCATAATTTCAAAATATCCTTGCTGAAAACTCATAAGACATTCATGAATATACTTATATAATCATAAATTATTATTTTAACATTATAGATATAGTGAATGATAATTCCATGACTAGTTTAGGTGGCATTAGTTTTGGTATTTGCAGTATGTATCTCATAGGTGTCACATAAACCTCTAATTGAAGACCCTTTCTATGATGTTCATGAATTAAAAAATCATTATCATTTTAATTAAATCCAAATGACTCACTTATAAAAATATTTAACAGTATCATTTATTCAAGTACCCCACATCAGAAATAAAATCATGATCACAAAATTTCAATACTCCAGATGCGGCCCCACATAACATTGACTTCCAATGGAACTGAACCATTCTACAACAATGATGTTTTATTATGGTCATATTACTAATATTGTGACTAAAATTCACTAATTTTATACTCTTTCTACACCATTCAACAATATTTATTTATACATAATTCCATGGGTATTTCATTTAGTGGATTCAAATTGTGTCAACACCCAAATTTTTCAATAAATAACATTTTAAAAAATTTCATGAATTATATGTTTCTGATGAATAATTAAATGAATTAATTTTTAACCATTATCAAAATTTATCCCCACTCCATTACTACTAGTGATAATATCCTTACAGATTCTTGTTAAATTATCAAGTCTTTCATTAATGTCATATTATAATAGTATAACATGCATCCATGATTCTTCTAGATAGGATGATTTTAATTCAACACATTTTTTTATTTTATAACAAATCCACATTCGGGTTTAATGGAAACATTACATCCATTGACCAAAAAAAGAAAACCTTAAATCCTTAAACCAAACAGAAACCAGCCAAAAACCTACAACAAAAAAGTCAACCAATCCTTAAGACAAAACTAGTATAAAGTCAAATTTTAGAAAAATAAACCTAAAACCTATTTAAGAATCCTACTCCAAATTCAAATTAAAAAAAGGCAACCCCACCCTAGAACATGATCCAACTAAATATTTGTACCTTCCACAAAATCCATTGTCATCATCCCCAATCCTACCAGTGAAGCCAACCACTAGAAGCCCGAACTTGTCGCTGCTAGAACAATTATAATAGAGCCACCAGAATAATAGAAAATACTATTTTCAAAACCTTTGAGAACTGCCACCATCAAAGAGAACCAGCCATGAGGGCCACTAAATAATCATCAATAGAGGAGTCACTGACATGTAAGAACAAAATTATTATCTTAACTATAAACTCAGAGCAAGAACAATAGCATGAACTAAACCGCCATTGATAGATAATAAATAAGAAAATTGTTTAAAACACTAATAAATTTAGTAGACCACCAAGATGAGTCCAAGAACTTATGGATGGCACTAGATGATAGAAACATGAAACCTCCTGAAGCTAAAACAATGCATCTATGTCGACCTCCAAAAAAAATAGTCCCAAGCTACCGTAATCACCTACATAAAAGACTGAGAATGAGGTTTTGAACAATGGGATTAGTAGTAATATTAAAGGAATGGGTGATCATAGTGAAGAGGAAAGAACCTCTAAATTATACCTCTGACATAGCCCCAAATTACCAAATCACTATCATGAAAAACTAGTAGGGGGATTTGAAATGATGGGTTAGGCGATAAGAGCAGCGAAGGCAGTTTTCAAGGCCCTAAAAAAAGAAGAAGAAAAAAGATATAAGAACCCACCAAATTCAACCAAAACACAATACTATACTTCTTGAGCTCCATATTATAAAACCAAAATGGAGTTAAATCATGATGAATTTAGCGATAAATATTTATTGGTAGCGTTTGATGCTGTTGAAACACCAATAAAATAGTGTTGCTAATGATAAGGGAAGGGACTTGAAATGGAGTTGGAATATGGGATGTGAAGAGGAACCACAATGAATAATCACTCACCTTCTGAGGTACTATGATGGGGGAGGAAATATGATAAGGTTTAGAGATTGGAGGTTCCATCAACAGAGACATAAAGAGATTCTAGTGGAAACACTAGAGGACATCGAGCATAGTGTGAGAGAGAGAACCAAAAAATGTGGTGTTGTTCAAATAATATAATAGATTAACTGTCTAGGAGTTGCAATAGAGTTACTTTAAACATATGGAGAACATACATTGGTAACACCCATAGGCACCTTCAAATATTTATTCTCTAAATATCATTGAAATCAGTTGACAAAAATGATTGAAAAAAATACAAGACTTCATCATCACCATCTGATGGGTTCTTCAATTTGGTATAAACTAATTAATTGGGTGGTTTAGGGAAAAATGTCATAAAGAATAATATTTTTAAATAAATATTGTTAATATTTTCATAGAAGTCCTTAATTAAACTCTTAGTCATTAAATAATATTTTATTCATTTTATAACTAAATATAAGAATACCCTCGAATTATAAATACCCCTCACACCCCCATGGAAAATTTCTTCTCAAATACTTTCCACTATTGATGTGCGGGGATTTGTTGAAATCCCCAATAAATATATTATTTACCTATGCATGTAATATAATGCACACCTAGGGTCGGTCTCAAGGAGGAAACTTACACAACACCGATATTCTATTGTCAAAATTTATTTTGTAACTAATATATAATATAAATATGAGCTTTAAAGATGTATAAAATATTAATATATATATATATATATTCAATGTGAACAAAATTATATTAGAAATAATGAAGGAAGACATTCATTCTTGGGGGATCATAATAGTTGATATCAATGTTCATTAAAATATTTTCAATATCAATTCAATGTAGTGATCAAGATCTGTCATACAACACCCTCTCATTCGAAATGTTCTTACCCCGAAACCAAGATCTCCACCAGAAGGTAAATAAAGTTCCTAAATCTGGCTAGGAGATCGTCTTGCTGACCATTTCTACCCAATCCATACTCTATCACATGCATGACCTATATAGTGAAGTAAATGATGAATGTTGAAAGAGAAGATGAACTCACTGATAGAGAAAATAGGGAAATCACAAACCACAATCAATTTAACCTCCACAAAAATTATGATAATTAAATAAATATATTTAAATTAAAGCATAATTGAACTCAATAAACCACCATTATCTCCCTCTAACAAACATCAACGTTAGTTCCTCATTCTTAGGGAGTTAGAATATAATATAGTGGAAGAAACGCATGAAAGAAAAAATGGTAGAATGAGGCATGAAGAAGAAGGATAATATTAATTAAAAGTAAAAAAATATACTACATAAGAAACAGAAATCTAAACCTACATAAAATGGTCACTACTTTTCCAACCCCTTGAAATGAAGAGGGAGTACATTTTTATAGTGAAAAGAGGAAATTTTCAGACCGAATTCTGTCCACCGAATTTATGCATGTGGATTTCCCACTAAATGAATAAGTTGTAAAATATTTCCTTATTTAATGTTGTTCCCATAAATTATTCGAGTCCTCACTCAAATTATTAGATTCATTGGACTTGTTATGCTGGAGTTATGGCCGTTTTAATACATGAATTTAATTCTGGGCAGGTGACTTTTCACATTTCAATGCTCCACATTCCCAGGCATTAATGATGATAAAGACGCCCCAATCGTATGGGTCCAAAGCTAAATAAATGTTTTCTATGAATTTAATCTTCCTAAAGGTATAATTTGATCTCATTTGTTTTTTCCCTTTATGAGATATGGGTCCAACATTAAAATTCTCCAGATCTATACATAGTTTTCAAGGTCTGACTTGTGAGCTCGATTTGGGCCCCAAAATGATGGATTGATATTTTGGTCCAAAGAAATAAAATTTGTGTAATCAAATATAGGAACCTATAAAAGAATAATTTTAAAATTTTGATCAGTACATAATACTTTATGGAGAATCATTTACGTAAATTAAAATTATTATAATCCAAAATATTCCATTTTCCAATTAAGCTAAAAAATTCTTAAAAAAACATAAAATGTGAATATTACCTTGAAATAAAACATTGGTGGGATTAAAAAATTTAAATTCAGAATAAAATAATTTAAAATATTTGATCTATTAGTTCCCCCACACTTAAACATTTCACTCTTGGGAAATCATCTTATACCATGATCAAATTAAACATCCCAAAGCATAAATGACAACACAAATCAATTATCATATCAAAGAAAATACCCTGACTATTATATGGATAAAAATTTACTAAATCATAAATAATAATATTAATCCATTCAATAAAATGTTATTCCTCACATTCATGTTGTACCAACCTCCCCAGAAAACATTTCTATCTTCACTCAAGGATTTTTGTTGTGGATATTTTCTAATTCTCAAAACAATTGTGGCCTTTATAAGGATTCTATCCTCCTAGTATCTCTACTTCATAGAGTCAAAAATGTTTCAATCATGATATATTTTTCATGGTTTTTTCTGAGGATTAGGGTTGGAAAGTTTTAAATATAAAAACATCTAAGGAAAAATGGGAAGGGTAAAGCTCTAAAGTAACATAAATGCATGAATATAATCTTTCTCAAGAATAATGTTCTTATCAATCAGGTCGAAACTAATTTACCCCAAAATGCCTATATATTTAGGAGTTTTACAAATTTAATTTCATCATCAATTATATTTTTCACTATTTCCTCAATGGTACCATTTTTTTATCTTGAATTTAGATATGAATTTCTCTTTAGAGTCATGTTTTTGAGGAAAAGAGAGGCATATTTTGATCTTAAAAAATTGGTGAACACCCAACTCATATTTGTAATTATGTTTCGGGACACTAATAAATATTTACATCTTAAAATTTCATCCACCAAATAAGTAGTAAATACGTAAACACTTTTCTCATTTCAACTCTAATAGATTATTCAAGAGAGAAAAACACAGCACATCATCTCCGTCCCCCACACTTGAGTTCAACAATTATCTTGCATTTAACTTATAGATCAGGTTGGATGGGTATAATTGTCTTGTAATGTGGATAATTAATAAGGTATTTCGTGGATACTATGGGATTAATAATGTCCAAATGTAAAGGTTGGAAAAAATAAGAGTTCAATGTCAAAAGGGGCATCTAAAGTAGTGCCTTAATCATAATTAACACATTACATGAACTATAATATATTTTAAAGAAAGAAAAACATTAAGTTATGGATAAAAAAACTTGTCTCAAGACTCTAAATAAAAATAAAAATGGAATGAAGATGTTAAAAAGGTTTAGAATCCTCTCGGGTGGGTCGATATTTTCAATTTGGACAGTACGAATTCACATGAGTTTCACAATCAATCAAAACTTAATCAAATGAAAAGATATTAAATTTGAAAATGAAATACAATTAGTAATAATTTAATTCTTTAAACATTAAAATTAAGAAATGTTCCAAAAATACTAAGATGGTTTGAATTTTCCAAAGGAACTTGATTTAGCACAATAATCCTAAAATCACTTAAAAGAATGTTAGCTTGAAAAATTCATAAAAATGACATGAAAAATAAAATTCAAGTACATAAAAATTTATAAAAACTAGTTGACATCCCTCCCCCATACTTATTACATTTACTAACTTATTTTTATCTAAAATTAGATCAAGAATGTATTTCACACTGAATTTATATTCATTAAAAAATAAAATAAATAAAAATAAAGACACAACCTAATTTTTGTTTTAGTGGAAGCCTTGAGTTACGCTCCTAGATGTTACCCCTTTAAAATTGAATGAAATAAATTAAAAGGAATAGAAAAAAAGATAATGGGGATAGAAAAGGGATAATTCTCAGTTTATACCCCCAATCAGGTTTTAGGGTTTCACTACCCCTAGTCATGTAGTTATAGTGGATTATCCCCAATCAGAAGGTGGTTATGGTTTCTTTTAGATGATCCACCACATTGACTTTTACCAATGTACATGTGTTAACAATGAAAGTAGAGAACCCAAATAATATAATAACATTCTTAACCCCAAAGAAATAGGAATGATATAATTTGAGTTCAAGAGTTGGAGTGAATAGAGGACAGGGGTGCTCCCAATAAACTTATGTGTTGTCCCCCTCTATATAGTATGCAATTTGTTATAGAGGAGGTAGTCACACCACCACTATCTTCTCCAACTCTTCTTCTTTGATCACCATCTCTTTGGTGGTCTCTTAATTAAAATACATTGCCTTCTTCATTTTTTTAGTATCCTAAATTTCATTAAACTTGATTTCAAAAAACAATTCAAGTTGAGTAATATTAAAACACGATGAATCAATTAAGAAATATTCCCTTTTATGTATGTCAGATTGGAAATTAATATGCTCTCATAGGAACATAAGAAACTACATCTTAACAGGTGTTTCTTAATATTTTTCTCCCAAATAAAGAGTGAAGTAGATAGGTTCTTATTTTCATTATCAAGGATTGGAAGATCATGTTTCATGTTATCTTCAACAAAGTGATTCTAGTATTCTTCTGAAAAAATGTTGATCTTCCATAAGTATATTAGCTAGAATATTTTCTTCTAGGAACTCATAGAGTAGTGGTTGAGCATGGGTTGATGTAATTAAATCCTTTAGTATCTTCTTCTCACTCACCTCAGGTTCTTTGAGATAAAAAATTATTGGAGAAATCTCTTCCATCACGCTTTATGGTTCAGGTTCCAGCTCCAGCTCAGATTTCTCTTGACATGCATGTATATATTCAAAGATCAACTCTATTTTATCTCCATGATTTTAATTTTAGCACAAATACTTTAAAAAACATCAATATCATGGTAAACTTCTCCTGGGACCTGATATTGGTCAGTACATTCATAAAATTTGAATTCAAAGACATTATGAAAAAATAGTTTTTAATTTTTTTTGTAATTTATTAATTTTTTGTTTTTTCAAATGAATTAAAAATTATGTAAAAAATTTGAATTAAAATAGTGAATTAAGACCACTTAGTTCCCCAGAAATGGAACCAGTTTGATGAAGAATTGTCAAGCGTGCTCTCAAAATTATTTAACTAAGTGTAGCACAGGGGTGGACCTAGGTCGTTCTCTTGAGGAGCTGTCACGATCAATCACCCACTAAATATAATTCACCTTTTTATATTTTTATTTATAAAATAATACTTAAATAAATGGATATTTGAGAAAGGAAAAAATAAAACTAAAATTATACATGAAAATATAATGCAAATAGAATGAATGGAGACAGAATAAAGTTAGAATAAAAAGAGACATTCTCGAGAGAATCACCCCAACTGAACCTGAATTATCTTATTATTAGTTTCAAATTTAATTAATAAATATAATACATAGTATGTTTCAAAATCATCCTCTTCATATATTTTTGAATATATGGTGCTCTTAATGATAGTTGAGAGACCACACATCCACCTCCTCGATCGGGGGAAAATATTTCAGAAGAAAAAGTTAATCCTTGGGTGGAAAGTGTATACACAAAGGCATCATGTCCATTAATATCCCCCTCGGAATAACTATAATAAAATAAGGAACATTAATAATTATTGTTTATTGAATTTGTTTAATCACTTGATTACACCCCTAGAACTTCCCCGGGATAACTACTAATGATAATGGGCGTAAGAGTTCATAGTGTAGAAGAAAGTGGAGGAAGAAAACAAAATATAGAAAGAATAAAAGAGAAATGAGAACACATAAATTCAAATATAAAATGAAATTAAAAAATGAAAATGAAATAAAAATAAAATAATAAACTACAACAAAATTTACAACAAAGGATACTATAAAGTTTCAAACCCCTTGAAATGAAGAGGGTGTGCATTTATATAGGAAAAGGGAGAAAATTTTCAGATCCAGTTATGTCCACAAACTGTATGCAAGTGGATGACCAATTAAATGACCGAATATGAAAATAATTTCTTCTTGAATGTTGTTCCTATAATTTATTCTCGTTCCTCTACAAAATTTTATCTTTTAGGGACTTAATATGTAGGAGTTATGAGTGTTTTACTCTTTAAATTTAATTTTTTGCAGGTGACTCTTCATATTCTAATGTTCTACATTACCATTCATTAATGACCATAAGGATGGACAAATCATGTGGGAAAAAGTAACAGTAATTGTTCTTCCCCATTTCCTCTTCATTTGGGTATAAATTTATCTCATTTGTTTTGGTTATTTATGAGATATCGTCCCAACAATAAATTTCTACAGATCTGTACACCGTTTTTTAGGCATGACTTGTGAGCTCGATTTGCCCCCCCCAAATGATGGATTGATATTTCAATCAAGAAGAATAAAATGAATCCCATAAAACATGGGAACCTATAAAATAATAATGTTTAAATTATTATCATTACATAAAAGGTTATTTATGAAACAATGAAATATATTAAAAATGTTAAAATCCAAAATATTCAATTTTTCTAATTAAGCTAAAAAATGCTTCAAAAAAATAAAATGTGACAATTTCCCTTGAAATGAAACATTGGTGGGATTAAAAACATTGAAATTAATAATTAAATAATTTAAAATATTTTGTCTATCAACTACCAATTATTTACTTAATTCCCTTACCAAAACACTCTTTAAATCATTATAGATGTTTTAGTCTAATTTCGCTCTAGTCTCTGAAGTATTTAGTTCAGTATAATAGGAGTAAGAATTAGTAAATATATAACTTATCTATCCATATGTTTTAATTTTTTTATCAACTATCTTAATTCATTTTCAAATCACTAAATCACTAAACAAATTAATTCTAATGAATATAAAATATTAATGTTCTCATTAAATTTTATAACTATTATAATCTATTAATAACTTATATAAATACTATTTCTCAATCATTTTGAATAATGTACTACCAATGGTTGGTTTAATCCACCTACAAGGATGTTGTCAATTTGTTTTGTTTCATCACCTTTGTGGATGGTTAGCATAAATTATATATTTATATAAAAATTTTATTATAGTACCATATAATGCTAAAAAACTATTCATAATGTATATATTTATATCACTTCCTCCTTACAAAAGTCTTGTTAATGGCCATTAATATCACCCATTGGAACATTATCAATTATATAAATATTTCTTTCATCATGTATAGTTGTATTATCCTTTATAAAATGGATTAATAATTATTTATATATATTTTTAGGAGTTTGAGGTAATTTAAAAATTCATAAATAAAAAAGTACCAAAATAATTAAGTCAAAATGAAAATTGAATAATTCAAACAAGCATTTAATTAATCCATTTTATCATCAAAAAAATGAAAATAAATAAATTCCAATGATTATAATTTTTCAACAAAAAAATAAAAGAAATATAACCTTTAACTAATGTTTTATTAAATATTTTTTGGTAATAATGGAGTTTAAAATGTGGAAAAAAATGGTACCTATGGTATTTGGAATATCAAACCCAATCTTATTTTAGTTGGTTTATCCAATCTTTACCTATCTTTTTCCCCTTGATTCTTCTAAAAAATAACAAAATCACCTATAATTTGTTTAATTTTCCCTTTTTTCTTCTCAAGATATGCATGATTTACTTCCTCAAGATAGATTCATAGTCATGTTCGATGATTTTTGATAAAGGAATTATTTTCAAAACAAATTATTGATTCTTCATATATTACTTCTACTTCTCTTAATAACCTTTGATATTTTATACCACCATTTCTTGTCCAAAAATATATTTTCCCTTCTTTTTTGTAACCTGAATTATTTTTCAATATCATTTTCCATACGAAATTATTAGAAAACTCATTATTTTCTCAATGGATTATTTAATTATTATTATCTATATACATTTAATTCTATGTTGACTACACAATTTTAAATTTATTATGATGTGATGAGTGATCCCAAAATTATATATCCCTTAAATGAATTTTGTAAATTATTATATGTAATGAGATCATTATGACTAGGCATGATGTAGCTAGATATTTTTATAATATTATGTATTGGATGGTTATATTTAAACTTATCTGTAATGTTATGATGCCTTGGAAATATGTCATGACTTATGATGTTTTAATTTTATGAAAGTTCCACATTCAATGAATTCTCTTTATGATTCTTATGATTATGATCTCATGCTAATTATATGATGATTATCCTTATACTCACCCATTTACTCATGTGGATTCATGTCTCATGATCCTCCCTATTATTAATCCCCTTACTAGTCTTTTATCTTACACATTATTTGATGTATATACAACATCTATAACCTAGTTCACTCTATATTAACCTAAACGAATGGTTATTAGGACCTCAGTCATCCCTATGAGTATGCTAGAGGTTGTTGACTAGCTGTTAGGGTCTAAGATAGTACCATGAGGAGACTATACTAGCATATCAAAGTGCATAATAATATATAAAGATAACCAAAAAACATATATAATAAATTAACATTATTTATAGTTTGACTTATCAATAACAAGAATAAACAATGAATGAATATTGAAGCGAGCAGTCATGCAGACCCACGATAACAATTCAAGATTGATCATCTATTAGTAGATGAGACATAAAATGTAAATAAATAGATAGACCACTTTATTAAGGATCTACTACTACTACTACCATGATCCTCACTTTCTCCTATTATCCAATCACACCCTAGTTATCCTATTCGATCAAGCTACACCGGGTCTCAACGCAACTTGAACCCGCAACCTGTGAAGGCTTCCTAGGTACCCAAGTGATATGGTTACCAAAGAAAGGTTTTTGTATAACTCAATAAGGAACAACCAACATGGTCCCATAAATTACCAATAAATGTATAAGATTTTCACGAGACATGGTCAACTTAATAAATAAAATAATTATGTAATTTTAAATTAATGAACCCCCATCTATCCTCAGGTTAGAGCATGGAACACAAGATAAACTATATATACCTTTTCTATTTTCAATGTGTCTATAAGCATATTTCATTATTATTCCAACCAATAAAAGTCCAAACAACCATATATTAGCATGAAAAATTTAGGATCCTTAGATCTATCCAATGGAATCATAATATTATCAGGAATAAATCCAATCTCTATGAGGTAATCCTTGGTGATCAATAGTAATTTGGAATTATAATGAACTCTAAGAGTTATTCCTAGGAAATAAAATAGAAATTAGGATTGATCACTAGTACATAAGAGGTTATCCAAGAAAATTCAATAATCATTAGGTGTCATCATCGATCCTTTGGAGAAAATCCAGGGCGATCCCATAGTCATCAGCCATCATCAATGATCCCTATGATATAAATCCTAGATGATGCCATTGTCATTGGGAATTCTATCTGATCAATAGGAAGAAATATGAGGTGAATTAATAATCATAAAGTGTCAATGTTGATCCTTTTGGGTAATTATAAATAACTTAATGATCATTAGGAATTATCATCAATCACTGGCAGGCAATCCTATGCGATTTAGTAATCATCTGATGCAAATGAAAGACCCTATGATATGATAATCCCATGTCACTGTTATTTTATGTGTTGTATTATTATACATTATTTTTGGTTAATTTTAAATTTTAGACAATTTAATGATAAATTTTTATGTTTCTTGAAATTTTCATTATGTTCATGGTTTTCATTAATGATTTAGTAGAAATCATGATTTCTCCCTTCATAGGGAGTAATTATAGTTCATTTTGTTTAGTGAATTGTAGGACTAATTGTGTAGGACATTGTTTAGCTAAAATCATGTAAAGTACATGGTAATTCATAGTGTCTATTGGGTCTTGGGGTGTTAGTTCATAACTTGCACATGATTTGGAGAAACCATCCATGTGACCATATAAATCTTTTCAGTTTTTAATAGATCAATTTCACTTGGTTGGTGAATGGTTTTGAATAATACATCCAAACCATGAAAAGGTGTTTTGATTACATTGTTCCATCCACTTGGTTGGAACATTGTTTGGAAAACCAAACCATTAAATCTTCATGCATTTCATTAAGGAGAAGAAATTACATTTTCTTACCTACATATGTTTTTTTTGAATTTAGCCTCATTTTTCTATTCCTCATACTTTTTAAAACTAGGGGTTCATGTTAAAGATTCGTATCTTCATCCATATTAAATGTGGGGATCTTTCTTCTTAGATTTCATGTGGGTTATCCCTCCTTTATTCCTCTTTTCTTCTACTGATTCCCTCTCCTTTGATTTTCCACTCATCCACGAACCCTAAAAACTATTTAGGTTGGGATTAGGTTTCAATATGGTTTTAATGATTATGATTTTGGTTGTTTATGATTTTAGTGATTTTCTTATAGATTTATTATTCGTTGACCACTAAAGGCAACATTTTTTGATTGAGTTCATCTTGAACAAGGTAGATTTTTACTATGGAATTACCATGTAATACATCTTATAAATTGAATAACAATTATAAAAAAATTACTTATAAAGTTATATTTGTATGAAATATAATTTTTGGGTTATAATGAATTTGAAATGGTTTAAGAACTTAAAATGAATGTACATCATATGTCAAGTGTCTATAAATATTCCCTAGTGGATTTTCAAAAAATATCAAATGTATTGAAATAATGTTTGATACTAGTTTAAATTAAAAGGGGTTGAATTATAATTTTAAAAATAAAATTTGGAGAAATTAAGGGTTGTTATTTATTTTAAATTGTTATGATATCATGAAGTCTCTTTTTTGTTTTGATTATTTTAATAATATGTTGATTGGGGTTATCAATATAGAGAAAATGGTGCTTTTCACCATTTAACATTCAATGAAAATGGATAAATGGTTTAGAAAGGGAATTTTGGAAAGTGGTCCTGTTTATAAACGATTTTTCAAGTATGGTTCAATAAATGTATTTCAAAAAATGATTTTGATTGAGTATTAAAATGGAATAAAATAATTTGGTATCCTGAGGAAGGATTTTGGATGCTGAGTTGGAATCTTTAATGAGTTTATGTATAAAATATGTGAGACACTCAATTGATCTCCTATGATTATTTTCTCATTATAGATTTTGACCCCCTTAGGGAATGTTTTATATTGATATACCCTATTATGAAATTCTTATGCATAAATTTGATAATGATTGTTTCTTAAATGGAATAAGAGATCAGATAAATTTTAATTTCAAATACTTCAAACTGTTTTTATATGATGACCTATTATTCCATTGTTTCTAACTTCCATTTATTTAACTTTCATAGGAGTCCTAGGGATTTTTTTGGATGACCAAGATGATTTCTAGACCTAGTGTATATGGTAAAATTACTGAGGAGTGTTTTCCATGATAGAAATGTTAGTTATGATGATACGAGTTGCTAGATAGATTATATCCCATGGTAGTGGTGTTCTCAAATGAGGTTTTATCAGAAATTATTTTGAAAGGACCACGAGGTACATGGCATGTCAGTTGGTGCCAGTATAGGTTCTTCATCTCCATCTTGGGTCTTGGTTACACGAGAATTAGTATGTTTCACATAATGCATATGTTATTACCTATAAAATTTATGTTATTCTATCTCTTCGCTCAATTATAGTCCACTAGTTTTATTGATTACATGGAACTTTTTTTTTATTTCTCTCTTTCATTATCCATTATTAACACTATGGGGTCTTCTTATGATTGTGTATTATCTTGTGTATCTTTTCGTTTAATTTCAAAACAAGTATTTTTATTAAATGGTTTGGAATGTGTGGATTAAAATGAATGGTTTGGTTATTTTATAAAATGGGTTTATGAAAAATTCATTCAATAATGTTGTTTATGAAAATTTATTTTTTTCAATAACTTCTTAGAAAAAAAATAAATATAGTTTCTTTATCTTTTTTTCCATTGTTTTAATGGACCTGTATCCTCAATTTAAAATGATTAAATAAAATTTTAATCTATTTTTATCTTATAAAAATGGGGTTCATTACCTATTAACGTGTAAGTTGTATATCCATGGGTTTGATTTGAAAATAATGTGAAAAATGTATTTTATATATTTCGTTCAAACTCAAACTTTGTGAACTGCATTATGAAGTGAAAATAGAAAACATATTGGGATATTTCTAGGCATGTTTAGC
This sequence comes from Viscum album, assembly GCA_963277665.1. Taxonomy (NCBI): domain Eukaryota; kingdom Viridiplantae; phylum Streptophyta; class Magnoliopsida; order Santalales; family Viscaceae; genus Viscum; species Viscum album. The sequence continues at coordinate 1,700,179,369 of OY728143.1, read as the reverse complement.
TAACACCGATCATATTCAATAGTTATCAAAGTGTGTATATATCTCTTATGTTCATATATTCGGTGCCCAATTCTGTTCTTGTCACAATATATTTGGTTGGCCCATGAATAGACAATAGATGTTGCAAGTGACTAGGGTTACAAGTGGAGAAGTTGGAGATTCTAGGGTTCTGTTGTCTTTTATTTATCTTTGGATATTGTATCAAACAATCAACCTGGGATATTTATTTTTATCTTGTATCACAATGTATAAATTTAAACTATCTACTTTTGGAAGGAGGTTTTCTTTGATATGATATGTTTGGATGTTTATTTATTATTATGTCTTGGTTAGTTATATTTTTCCCCTTATTTTGTATTTTATATTTAAAATCAAGGGTCAAACCATTCCCATTTAGCATTATTGATAACTTGGAACTAGTTTCCAATCCATGGTGATCAAACATGCGCTCTAGGGCTAGTGGATAGTTATGTTGGGATATATGTTAGTTCAACCTAGACCGGTTCATTAAAATTGTATTAGATCCTAGGTTTATTGATAGGTACCCATGTTCTTGTGATCACAATATTTTTAGTTTGGGCTTCCATGTTATAAATCAGTTAGTATTTTCACTTGGTCTTAGGTGGTTGGTCACAAGTGGTTATTTTATCACTACCTTTCATGATGATTCTTGAGTTTCCAAGGGAAGTGGGATTGAAATTTTATTTCTAAATTTTATATTTATCCTTGATGATGTGTTAATACTCATGGGTATAGTTTCAATTTCATTTATTTTGGGCTAAATTTTAGGGTGAAATCAGAAATGGAATTAGTGATGTGAGGTTGGCTTCCTCATCCCGTTGATCTTGGAAACAACCAAATTATTTATTTTTTAAACTTCTTAAGAAATGTTGTATGAATGGTTGTATCTCATCATACTAGGTTCACAAGTCAAGAAATATTTTGCATCCTAATTGGATCCTTTATTTAAACCCCTTTATTCATGTTCTATTTCAAGTGTTTATCTGTAATGGGGATTGAATCAAATGGGCCTTGTGATATGTGTATTGTGTTTTTTTGTGAAGTACTAATATTGGTTTGATTTTTAGATTCGATATTATTCCTAGAAAATGTTTTCGTTTTAAAATAGTTTTTTTGTTTAATTGAATGGTATATTGAATCTCTTGGGGTGTTTTTTTAATGTGATTATTTTTATTTAATTTAAATTAAGTAGTAAATGATTCTAAATGATTCAAATGAGTGAGGTGTTTTTTTGATGTCATTTTAAATGTTTTGGAATTCCCTTGATGAATTTGGATTCTAGATAAAGATTAATGTTTTCAAATGTTTTGGGGGTTTCAGAAGAATTATGATTTTGAAAAATGGGTTTTTAACTCATTTAGAAATTTTTTGGTTTCTAAATAAATGGGATTTGGTATGTGTTTTCCATTTATATATATGTGTTATAGAATTTTTTCCATTCTTTAACATTAGAACTGCTTATTATGATTTTGGAAACATGACTTAGTGGTTTTAATGTTCTTTTATATATAATGTATTCTTATAGGAATTTACTCAATTTAAAATAGTGATTTTTAATATTGGAATATATTGTTTTTTATATCTAGTGAGACTCTAAATGGGGTCAAAAGGGTTGTTTTTCCTTTTGATGATGTGGTTTTGTGTCAGCTATCAGTTTTGTTTCAGATAATTGGATAGATGAGACTTGGATAGTTAGTTGGATGAATTTAAGGGGTCCAATATATATTTTTTAGACAATGGTTTGTTTTGATGATTCATTCTTGATTATTTTATGGAGGTTTAGTCCTTGATTTGAATTTTATTTACTATGGTCTTAGGGTGTTCTTTTTGTTCCTCTTATGTGAGAGTTAGTTTCATTGAAGGGTTCATTACACTTGGTTCTTTGTTTCTTTTGTAGTAGTTTTGGGTAGTTTTATCCTATAGTGAGGAAATATAAGGGTTTTGTTTTTTTGTTTGTATGATGGCCTTAGATGTATGATTTATGTGGCTAGGATATGTATGGCATGAGTAGAGACTATGCACTAAATAGTGTTAGTTAGATCTCATTGGTTTCACCATGAGATGAAAAATTATGTATGAGGTCCAAATTTACCCCATAAATATGAGATCCAAGGTTAGTTACCACATAATTTCCTTGGTTGAGACAAATTTTAAGTTGTTTCATGATTTGGATGTTTTGAGATACGATGGTTTTGGTAACATGGTCTCATAAATTTTGAATTATTTTTTGATCATCTTGTATTTTTCATTGATTTATTGGATGTAATAAATTTTGATAACCCAGTATTATGGTCTTGGATGTTCATTGGATTTTGTGTTTTTTGGGTTGTTAATGGATCATGATTACTTTTTGGAGTTATGTTTTTTGTTGTACATTTTTGGTAGGAATAATTTTTATTTTTATTTTTATATTTATAGAATCATAGTTTTCTTTTGAGATTCCCCAGTTGTAGGAGTGTTCATTTGATTATTCAAAGTATAGATAAATTCTAAACGGTGGGGAGACTGAATTTTGATTTTCCATAATTTAGTGTTAATTTTTCAATATTTTTGGCCAGTTCTTACATAATGTTTTTCTATTTTCTTTGATTATTTTGATAGATATTTAGAGAGTTTATGATTTCTTGGTTTTATGATTCGAAATGTTTTCCCCGACCATTACACTTCTTTTGAAGGGTGATGGTATCTTTTTCACTGTTAAATTAATTTTTCATAGGGACGTTCTGAGGGAATAAAGTGTCATGGTGGAGAGAATATTGATTCCCATAATCCAATATTAATTTATAATTTAATTATTTTACTTATTCTTAGTTAAGTTTAAATTTGGAGAATTTCAGGTTAAATGTTTAAGTATATTAAAATTTTCATTATGTGCATGGTTTTCTTGTTTGGTTTTCTAGAAACCATGTTGAATCAACTAGTAGGGATTCCTTTTAGTTCAATTTTTTCATAACATGGATGGAAATCATGGGTAATTCATGGATTCTATGAAATAGTATGTAGTCCAAAGGAAAAATGTGAGTCAATTGGGGCTTGGAATGCTAGGTCAGAACATGTTCATCATTAGGATAAACCATGAAGGTGACCAGATGAATATCTATAGATCTAACCAAAGTGTTTTTACATGGTCTGAACATATTTTTTAAACTGTGTGTCCAAACCATATGATGATATTTTTATTTTGTAGTATCATCTACATGATTTACATACATATTATGAAAATGGATGCGAATCGCATGGTCTACCCATAGCTTATTAAAATGGTGAAATTAAATTTTTACTCCATTCATTTTTATGTATTTGGAATTATTTTTCTCCTCATATTTCATGGTTAAAATATGCGTGCATCTAAAATATTCTTCAATTATTCATCCTTTGATTTGGGGTTCTTTCTTCTCATATTTCAAGTAGGCAAGAAAACCTTTATTCCTCTTTTCTTCTTCTCACTTATTCATTTCCAACCCCCTTTAATTTTACTCTCATTGGGGAATTATTATTACTTTTTGGATTAGGATTTGGGTTTCTATTTTTCTAATGATGTGTATTATGGTTTATTAAGGTTTTTTAGGGTGACCTCTCTCTCTCAGTTATGCATTCTCCACAGAAGGGGAAATGTTTCAATTGAGTTCTTCTTGAACAAGGTAGAGGTTTATTTACTATTCCCATGTAATATATGTTATAAATTTCTTTTATATTTTAAAATAATTTATTATGATGTTAAATTTGTATGGAATATTCTTTTTTTGGTTTTAATAGATTTTAAATTGATTAAAAACATGGAATACAATTGTGTCACAACTGATGTGATCATCGAAATTACCAAGTGAATTTTCTAAAAGAGTTTAAATGTTTTGAAAGAATGTTTTATGGAAGTTTTAATTAAAATGAGGGTGTGTGGTATTTTTATTAGAATAATATTAAAAAAGGTAGCGGTTTTTCCCAAATTTTAAATTATGTTGAGATAGTTAGGTCCCAGTGTTATATTGAAACTCTATAATAAAAAGGGGATTTCAGTTTTGGAAAGGGACAGAAGGTTAATTTACAACATTTTATTTTCAAAGAAAAGTGTATTATTATTTTGAAATGTAATTGGTGAAATTTTTTTGGTTTCAGAGTAACTCTTTATGTATGTTTCTGTTAATGGATTTCAAATAATTTTTTGGAATGAGTTCTCAAATGGTATGAAATATCTTGGAATTTGGAAATATTTTTGAAGCCCCATTTTCCACCATTAAATATTTTATTCATAAATATTTTGATACACATGCACCCCCAATGATTTTTGTTCCAATTTTGTCTTGTAACCCCCTTGATGAAATTTTTATATTGATATAAATTGTTATAAACTTCTTATGTATGAATTTGAATGGGGAATTCTCTTGTTAGGTTGTACGAGGAGTGTTGAGTTTAATTTACAATTTTTTAATTTTTTAATGAAATGATCTATTGTTCCATTATTGCAAGCCTATATTTTTTGACATGCCGTGGGGGTCCTTGAGGGTTTTTAGATGGCTTGGATAAGTTATATCTCTAGTGTTGTTGGTGTGCTAACTAATGATTGTTTTTCTGACTAAACTGAGGTGGTTATACTAATAAGAATAGTGGGATCGATAATAGACTATGTTAGTAGTGTTACCACATGAGGTTTTATATATGGTTAGTTCAATGGGGATACCAAGCAAATGATGGGTTTGTTAGTGTTAGACTAGGTTCATTTTCCCCATTTCATGTCTTTGCTACATGGGCCTTAGGATGTTTCCATGACCCTTAGGTCCTTCTCATAATAGTTTGGGGGATTATATATCTTAGTTTATTCATATTCCCCTATTATGTTAGATTACATGGAACCATTCATTAATTGATAACATTCATTTTACACCCCTGATTCATCAATTACTACTTATGATCATCTATCAACTTGAGTATGTTTTGGTTTACTTTAATTTTTTTTATTTTCCTGAAATGTGTGTATAAAATAGAATAGTTGGGTTATTTATCAAATAGTTTTTAAGAAAATTGTTTTCAATTTTTTTGTCTAGATAAATGGATTTATTTCTTGGAATTGTTTGGAAAGAGGGATAAATGGTGATTTTCCGTGATTTCCACTATTTTTATTTCCCAATTTACTTGGTTTGAAATACTTAATTAAAATGTATATCTATATTTATCTTATTAAAAAATGTTTTTACCTTAGAAATGATTTAGTGTTATTCCATTGTGTTTATTTTTAAAATCTTGTGAAAAGAATATTTTCTACCTTATCAAAAAACTTGAAATATTTGAAATATTTTCCAAGGGAACATACAATTACTCCTTAGCAAGATCATATTGGGAAGGTTTATATCTCACCCTATATATGCAAGGATGAACGAGGCATATATACATCTCTCATGTTCTAATTTTAGGTTCCTACTATTTTTCTATTGAAAATTGTTGTTGGTACATGAATGGATGGTGAATGTAGAAAATTATTTGGGGTCACTAGTGGTGGTGTTGGAGTTGTTTGGGTTCCATATTATTTTATTTTCTTGGGATGTAATATCATCCATTCATCGTGGTATGATATTTATATCTTTTTCTGCTATATATTTATTTCATTTGTCTCATTTTGGATTAATTTTTTTTGGTCTTCTTTTTTTGTATGTTTATTTATAATGTAGTGTTGGTTGGTTGTCTTTTGTTTCCAATGATTATGTATTTTTTATTGTATGTCAAGGGTAAAACTATTACAATTGAAAATTACTGATGCCCAGGTACTGGTTGTGAGCATATGAGGTTTTGGAATTCCCTTCAAGCCTATTAGCAGGATGGGCTAGGTGATATGATAGGTCATCCAAAGCCGAATCATTACACATGAGGTAATCCTAAGTGTTCCATATAAGTATACACAAAGGCCAAATCCAAATATAATATCCATAGAATCCATTATATCAAAATACATCTCGATAGTAAATGCATACCATCTAAACCATTTCTTGGCATAGTCACTACATCCTCTTTGGGATCACACCATCGATTTAGGTTCTAAGGTGACACCCACGATCATCACTACCAATATACCATGCACTGCAACTAAGGTCAATATATCACTAGGGCACCCACTAGAGTCCCCTAGGTCGGATTAATTAAGGAGCCCCTTTATGGGTTCCCATATCTCAAACAGATAACATGGGTCGAAAATCATCACCAAAGGGAATAGATTACCAAGAAATATCAAAAATATCATCAAGGCCATATTTTCCTTCAAATAAAATCAATAATTTCACATCACTATAGAGATTTCTTAAATCCCATCTCATTATCCAATTCATTGTTAGGTCATCCCCCACACCCAACCTATCTATTATTCTCTATATGGTTTTCCCACATAGTATTCATAATCATAATGTGGGTGGAACACTCTCCCCATCATTATCCTGACTATCCAAAAGGACATAAGTCATCACAAGGTTCTCACATTGCCTACATAGGCCAACCATCCCTATTCATTATATCCCTTTACTCAAAGTTCACCAAGGAAACTATACTAAGGAAAATTACATATTATTAATTCATTTAAAAAAACCCCTTAGGTTTAATGTTTCCCAAGGAATACATTTCTCATCCAATCCTGGGACAACAGTGGATGGGGATTATAGTCATTTAACAATGATCCTTAGTGACCCTCGTCTCTTTTTAAAATCTACTCATTGAAATTTAATTTTTAATTAAACAGTTATATAATTTTAAAAGGTTTTCCACCCTTAGTGTAAAGACCACACATATCAAATCACACAAAAATCATAAATAATATCATAGTAAAAAATTAATAATGATCACATAGATCAATTATATAGTTATTAACTTTAATTCACATCTTGAATATCACTTTTTGGTCTTGTCCAAATATAACCGGCTACCTTACTTCATCCTGAGGCCCTAACTCATATAAACTGTCTTAAAAAATGAAGTATAAATATTTATAATAAGTTTTATGTTTTAATTAATTTTAATTTAAATAGACATAAATTCATAAAACTCATTGGGTGACATCTTTTCACAAATACATCGAGCAACAGGGTGTGAACCACTCCTAACACACCCTCAAACCCAAGCCACATAAAATACCCAAAAAACTGAACATAATCAATGGATAATTTAATTTATTGTCTATAAAACCTAAAGAAAATTCACCAATATAAATAAATTAATTGAAATCAAAGGAAATGATGTAGAAACATCAGCTTGGGACTCCATAATGACACCACAACCAAAATCTGGATCTATATCAGTTGATTCTTCCATTTTTTAGTACAGTCTTTGTCAAACCAAGAACAAAAACCCCAATGAAATCAGTGGTGTGAAGGGGGAAAATTTTAAGTAGGAAATAGGAATAACCTATCTTATGTCATCATTAAATAAATACAAATCTCACCCCTTCATCAAAAGGGATCAAGGGATAAGGATAGGAGGAGAACTGGTTGAAATAGCCTCCCTAATATGGATCTTTCGATCAAGAACAAGAGGGGACAACCCATAATTAAAGGGTATTTCATCATTTAAAAAACAAAACCTAGCACCATTCATGATGTGAAACATGATGTTCATGTCATGAATCACTCAGGTAATAGGGTCCCTCCAAGAGACAAACTCCATTTAGGGTTTGAACTATGGTTCATGTCATGAAATCCTCGAGTTAGAGGTCCATGAACCGTGGACAACCCCATTAATTACATTATCCCCATTGTCTATGGTGTGAATGGATATAGTAGAAAAGAATCATCTCCATGGAATAACAAACCTTATATAACACTTACCTAAGAAATCTTACCCCAATCATGGCATCAAATCACACCCAAAATGTTTCTCTTCATATGTCCTAACACTTACACTTAAGATCTCTAAAAAAATTCAAAAAATGTACCTATAAAAAACAAAACACAATATTTTAGAATTCACTCACTAATAGGGTATGGGGTTATATAACCTTCCCACTATATCACATATCATCCCCAAGAAGCATCAGTTTCTTTTGAATATTAATATCAACCCACATTTGTCATCAATTCATTATCATTTTAACCTATTATATCTTCAAACACTAAATAATCTCCTTATTCACAACTCCAAACACTAGGAATGTGATTAATCTAAAAATAAGCCATATAATTTCCACCATCACAATATCATTGAGAAATTTCTTACACAAAACCATCCATCTTGAGAATCTAAGGTGTCTCCTTTCAATTTATCCATGAGCTTGTAGAACTATCTACGAATAATAATCAACTCGTAAATACTAATTGATGATATGTATTGCTCGCTTCCATTGGATGTGTTTTCCAAAACACATTCTCAGTGGTTTAATGACCGTCTCGGTGTGGTTTCCATCACCCTATACCAAATTATACAAAAAATCACATGTCAAAACATGTTACCAATCCTCATATCAAATTTCAAAATTGAATCAAATGAGTCTCCACAATCTACATGGAAGGATTGGTGAAATATTTATTTTCCTCATAATTCCTTATATGATTAATCAAATTCATATTTTATACTTGATAAGTCATGCCTTACAGGATTTTTAACCCGCCACATCATCTTATATGAAAAATCTCCAGTCAAACCACCCCTAACTGACCATTCCCAAAAATGCTCGGTCATAGCCACCAATTTGCTATCTCATTGTATAATCACATTCCTTTTATGATTTATGTAATACTAAGATAATCCAGACAACTAAATAGATTTATAAATCTAGCTTTCTATGTAATTTCCTAGTTTTTTTCTCAACCATCCAAATTTTTCTTTATACTCCACTCATGTGAACCAACATATCACCTTCAAACTCATGATCAAATCATATCAAAGCCACCCAAAGTCCAATTCAAATAAAAAACTCTATCTAATAAAAAATATTAATCATAAATCTGTTATTTTAAATCTGACCAAATAAATTGGATTTACCTGCCAATATATATCCTGAAAGCCACCTTGATGTCGAACGACCAGTCTTATCACGTACAACAATCTACCAATGTGGGATAATATCTCTATAAGCTACACTCTTATTAGGGGAGGGAAGTATATTCAAGGATTTGATATTATTTTACTAGAAGTTCATGACTTTGTTTACTAGAATAATGCATTGGAATGATGCACAACATGGGTGTTAGTCTACCATAATTTGGAGTAGTCATGTTACTAGGTTTTAAAATAGTGAGATCATCAGTAGATGAACTATGTATATAAATAAACCATTCTTACACCAAATATTATGGGGAAGAGTGAGGAAAAATAACTCTATTTAGTTACCAGTGATCACAGGTCTAGTAGAGTAATGCTATAGTGGATAAGTGGTTGTATACAACAATGGATGGACGATCTTAACTGTTGGAACTTGGGGAAACTAGTTGAAAGGTTAATAAACTCTATGTAAATGGGTAGGGCAAAATTTAAAATGTGTACCTAATCATCGAGTGACATTTTTAACCATTGATTATCGTGGAAGACAATTAGATAGTTGTTAACTTTGTAATTCTCATGAAAAAAAATCATACAGTGTTTTCCTATGGATGTTGGATAAAAATATAAACCATGTAATATTAGTGTTATTTATTTGTGGTTATCTCTATTTCCTTATATTCTTCTCTAGGTGTATTCGATTTGGTGGAATTATTTTTTGGTAACAATACTTCAATATTCTAGTTACCAAAACTTCCAAAGGATCTATAGTAGATATCTGTTTCAGCATATATGATCAAATAATGGATGAAATTCTGGTGATTGATGTTTTGGTGGTGACTAAATAAGTGGAATTAATGATTGGTTCACATCAACATGTGACATATGAAAAAAAAATTATATTCATGTAACTACCTTAAAAAGTTTATTTTAATAAGAGTTATTCTATCAGGGTCATGTCTTCAGAATAAGGAATAGTGAGAGTTGATAGTTTTTATGGAATGAACATTAGTTTATCATATAAGTAAATAGAGGATTATCAAATAAAAAAATCGTCAACTTCCTTTATCATAAACTAAATCCATGAATATAGACAAGGTTGAATGGGAATGTTTGGATATAAAATCTATTGTATTGATAGGTAAGACATTTTTAGGGAATGTTTCCTTCAATATCTAGGAGGAAAAGACAACTATTGATCTTATGGAATCACTGATGGAAATATATTATAAGCCGAATACAATCACCAAAGTGTTTTATAGATAAATATATTCAATTTGAGTATGTTCTAATGGAGATAAACTATAGATCATGTGAATTATTTCAACATGATCTAAAATCAACTCGATATAGAGAAGGTAACATTTGTGTTAATTTTTAAGAAATTTTTTTATTGTTCTATTTTCTAGAGTCATGGGAAATGATGATGATGAAAGTGAGAAATAATTTATGTAAATATGACCTCACATTAATTAACATATATAATAATATTATTAATGAAGATCTCTAGATGAATAAAGTGCGGTTATATTTTGGTAATGTAATGAATGTAGATAAAATAAAATGTTCAACTTATAGAAGGAACCAAAGAAAGTCACTAGAAAAATATAGAGGAATGAGGCAAGGGAAATTGACTGGACCCAGACTTATATGTTTCAATTATTTTTAGAGGGGGAACATCTTGAAGTATTTTATGGATCATGAGAAAACTGATGTTCTGCTTCTAGAAGTTTGGGATCTATAAAAATCATAGATGAATAAGGAAACATTGGAATGTATTTAGTTAATGTTCTAATGTAATTCTTGATTATTGAATTTGGAGCATCATTATATTCCATTGGGGAAAGAGGATATGAGAAAGAATATGCTTCCAAAATATTTTTTTAATTTTATCTTCCACAAGATTAGGCTTTACAGACTTTCTAAAAAATAGGATGTGAAAATATGAATAAATAATGAAGGATTTCATGAGATAAAGGTTGTTTGGTTTATCCTTATCCTCAAGAAGAATCACATTTTTTCGGTTATTTGGATTCTTCTACCTTTAAAGGAAATCTTTTTAATGGGTTTTGGAATATCAATTGAATTTTTTTTAGTTAGTGATAATTGAGTGAATGATGGATCCCATTACCTTATTTAAAAAATTGAACCTATCATAATGGAAAGATAAGAAACATTAGAACATTTTAATTCATTTCATTTTTTATTGAGACATCTCAATTAGTATATTATGATGATTTAATAATGAAAAATTATGTTGAATGTTGAGTGTTCATATCTTCAATAGTTGTTATCTTGTTTTACTAGGAGATAATTTGAAGGTGCCTTTCAATATAAGTGGAAAAAATCCCATTCACTAGAAGATAAAACTTGTGAACAGTGATATTTGGGGACAAAACATAGTAATTTCACATGTATGATCATTATACATTATGAAGTACATTGATCATTCCATGTGGAAGGAATTTTTTTATTTCCTGAAACATTATTTTAATGTGTCAGGAATGTTTTTTCAATTATATGAAATGGGGTAGAGGGAAATCAGTTTTATGATAAAATGTTTAAGATGTGATAATGTTAGTGATTTCATCAAAAGGAGTTTCTAAACTAATATGGGCACAAGTAAATTAGACACAATAAAATGGTTCTTGGAATGACTGAAAATAATGGTATATTAGAGAGTCTAAATCAGATGTTGATGAAGAAGGAATGAATCCTAAGGACTTATTCTCTAATGTATAAGGTTTTTTGGGTTAAATATGTGTTCATTAACATATATATAATCAACTAGATTCCCTATTTAACAGTAGGGAAATGGTTATCAAAACAATGGTGGTCTGGTAAAATATCAAAACTTCATCCCCATAAGGTCATCATCTATGTTTCCGAGGATCATGTGATTCCAAATATGGAGAAAATATTGATGTAAAGTCTTGAACAAGTTTCTTGATAGGCTTTAGAAATGAATGATTTGGATTTCAAATTTTAGAGTATTGTAAGAAACCTATTATAAAATGTAACAATTTGATCCTCAATGAGTAGCTTCATTAGAAGAACCAGAACTTAGTGATCAAAGAAGATGATAGAAAACAATAATCTCAAGTCCAATTTTATCTTAGTAGAAGTTACAAGAGAATTCAATTATCAGAAAATTTATGGGATATTCATCCTAAAATAAAGAAAAAATATAGAGTAATCTTTATGTACCGACATTAAAAATTCATAATGTATATCGATGATTGATATACTTGAGAGCTTAATGGATGTTGAATCTAAAAGTAGAGCATTGTTAGTTGAGATGTCAGAAGTATCAGGACAAGAAAGAGGTGAATCATATGATTAATGTTTAATTTCTTCTAGTATTAGGGGACTATCAGATATGTATGGACAAGATATTCACTTCTTACTATTAATGATTTTATGAGAACCTTGATGTTATAAATAAAAAGCTAGTTTCAAAGATTCTTCTATGAATTTTCTTTCTCTAAAAAAGTATTTGGATTCCTTATATGGGAATAAAATAAAAGGATTAATAAAACATTCATGAAAAAAGTTGGATATAGACCAAAAATGGATCTACTAGTTATTAGAAGAATATAATAGATCTATGTGGTATAATGAAAGGTTGGTGGTGAAAGGTTTCTAAAAAAATTATAGTATTTACAATTAACAAATATTTTCACATGTGTTTAAGCATACTAATTTTAGGGTTTCGGTATGTATAGTTGGTACTAGAATTCTCTATCATGAATAAATGTATGTGAAGAAAAAATTTATTCAGATGGATCCTGATGATGAGAAATAATCAGATTATTTTGTTAATAAATAGAATCATTAAATGGTCTGTAAACTCAAAAGGAGTATTTATGGGTCAAATAGGCCACCAAGGCAATGGAACCATGAATTTAATCGTTTAATTACATAAAATGGTTTCATGAGTTAAAAATATTATTATTTCCAAAAAATAGTTTTGAGATTACATGTTTCATTATCTTTCTTTTGTATGAGGATGATATGGTATTGGTTATGCCAAATTACAAATGTATTAAGAAGATGGAGAAATTTTTGTCAGGAGTATTTGACATAAAATATCTTATTCAAGATAAAAATCATGTGCATGTTAATTGATTGGGATTTCAGTTTAATAATCTTGGTATACTACTTGAATGATTACATCTAAATATTCCTTGAATGTTTTGGTAGGAATGGATGTAAATTTATTTTTGCACCACATGTTGGGAATTTAAAATTTTCTAAAGATAAAGAACCTAAAATGTATTGTGGGGAAAAGAACATGGATAAAATCTAATTCGCAAATGTCATTGGAAGATAAATGTATGCATGATATTAACTCTTCTAGTTATTTTACATTCAATGAGAGTTATTAGCCAGTTTCTAGAAAATACAATAAAAGTACTTTATGAGGTTGTGGATTAGAATCTTCGAGTCTCAAAGAAATAGAAAATACTTCATTTTTCATCAGTTTGGATGGACCGATACAAGGGTTTTTAGGATGATTTTGAGAGCTATTTTGATAATTAGAAGGCCACTTTTTGTTATGTCTTGACTTATGGTGGAAAAAAATGTTACCTGGATACCAAGATTAGAACTTCTTGTTATTATATCATTAATAGAAGATAAATATATTACAGCAATAGAATAAGGGAAAAAATGGTGTGGTTAAGGTGTCTTCTTATAGAACTCATAAAGGTTCAAGTAATTGGGACACTTTACTATGGGGTAAAATTTATATTTTGAAAAAATAATTTTCATGAAGATAGTTAAAAGTATATTTATAATCTTCTTAAATATAAAACAGTTGAAAAAATTAGGGGTGCACTTTAGGAACCAGTGTCACTCACTCTAGTGATCTTCAAAAACACATTTTTTGTTTTTATATATTTTGAAGCAGAAAATGAAAACATATATACATAGTGATGAAAATAATAGAGGTAGTGGGTGGAATGGAAATAATTAACATAAACTAAAAACAGGGAAAACTATACAAAATTATGAAAAAGAATGTTTGTAAGAAAAGTTTGGACATCTAGGTCAATCCATGATTCGACTATATATCATGGTTCTCCAGATGGATAAATTAATTTCCTAACCTTACATAGTGAATGATTTATCTCTCGATTCTCACACCTCCCTCACCTTAAATGATTAACACTCAATCATAGAACCATTTATAGTACATGAGAGTTCTCCCTAAAGATAGTGAATAACCCAATCGTGCTACTGTAGTTAATAATGTCTTTTTATTGAAGTGAACCTCATGGGAGAAACAAAAATACAACCTCTAAAAGACTCTCATTTAAGTATACTAATAAAATATGGGGATACTGATGAAGGGGAAAAAGAAATAGACACTTCCCTTAGGTAGTTGTGATCCCGTATCAATACTTTCACTATCACTATCTACTAAGAGAAATGAGGAGAATGATAATCATCATCAATTTTGGATCTCCAACTAGAATTGGACCTTCCCTCCCTAGTTATAGACTCATGGGCAATCCCTTTATCTTCTAATGTTGGAGTTCACATCACATGGGAATAAGAATAAAAATAATGACCATTTATTTAAAATGGAGAATAAGAAATAAAAATTGTGAGAAACAGGGGATGATAAAATATAATTTTCTCATGTACCATGGAAATGAGATTAAATTTTGGTTTCTATGAATCCAATTACATAGTGATTAGTGATCAAATAATTCAAAAATGAATTAAAAAATCTGTGAAATCCAAACTAACATGCAACAAAACATCCCCATATAACACTTGGAGTTCCTCACCATTAACTCCCAATGATGTCTCCTTGATAAATATACATGCTCCAATAATGATATGCATTACCATCAATTTTTTATTCCATTTAGTGACCATGATACCGATATTAGATGTCCTCTATGTGGAAATATCAAGGGTCATAATCGCTTAAATATTATTTCCTTGATCTCCTTCATTTACTTGAAATAATTTTTCAAATATTGGTACCAAAAAAAGATGGTTAATTAACTTTAAGATGAGCATATTTGATTATGGAATTTCTCATTCTCCTCAAATTTTTCCTTGACTCAATTTATTTATTAAAATTTTGGATTTTGAAGTGCGTTGTGCCTATAGACATTAATCTATTTTCTAGGCCTCCCAAAAAACCATCAAGTAAAAGTATTATTTGATTTTGAATTTAAGAAGACCATAAACTTTTGACATCATCTTATTTACTAACCAAGATTTAGTTCACTTATTTACCTTAAATATTTATTCTAGAGTAGGTGGCCAACACCTTTCACTTTTGACATTTTACTTAAAAACTAATGTTAAACTTCCATATTTCATAGTATCCACTATTATTCATTATCATAAGAACATAACCATTAATAAAATAATCATAATGAAGTTATTGACCTCAAATCCATACCAACGTATCTTGAATAACTTGTCTCGTTATATTCAGATATTTACCAAAAATAAAATTTCCCTTTATGAAACCTCAAGCTCACCAATTCTGACATGGTAGGTTTACTTTCATCACCCAACATTAAAATTATTAATAGGTGTCTTGAAAAAAAAATTGAGTTCAAGTACTTGCACTACATACATATTCAATCTTATCTCAACAATGTCTCAAAGAATCTTGTTCAATCATCAACATCCAACCTTACCTCTTCAGGGTAATCTATTTTTATCCATAGGAAAAATTGACTAGTGTAGGTACCTTATCATATTCCATTTACCCAATTTTGGTTCATCTTAAAATTCAAAACTCATCTTAAATATTAACAAGGATATTCATCACATTGGATTCAATCTGTCACCCATCATACTGCTACCTTCACTATACTCTTTTATGTTGAGCAATTAAATTTGGTGATGGTGCTTCATTATACACGGCTTGTCATAGATTGGCACTAAAGGCTTATTTTTGGAATTGAATTGATCATGTTGGGTGCACCAATCTAGGATTGTGCATCTGAAGAATTAGGGAGATTGATTACCCATTATCTTCTTCAATATAGCACCCCTTAGTCACCGAACTCCCAAACTCCATCCATCGATGTGTCACTGATGTCTTATAAAGTCAATGAAAATCCAAATTCTTTGTTAATAAATATTGTACTTGATGTCTGAAATACCATTCATATTTTTAGATTTCGATTCCAAAATATTTTATTCAACTCCCTACTTCAGTTGAAAATCTTTTATTGTGACTCACCCATGGTTCATCAATGGATTCTCTTTAATGATAACACCCATGAGATTCAATTGGGTGTCAACTTCTGTTGTTCCTTCAACTTTAACTCAATCTGACATGTTGTAAGATCATGTGAATTTTGGTTCATGAATGATTATCTTCAACAGTCATATTCAATTGATCTATATTAAAAATTCTTCTTCATATATAAAATTTCAAATGAGATTCATTGAATTATAACGAACTATCATCAACCAGGCCTTGTTAATCTTCAAATGGAAGGTTAGCTTCGATCACTTTGGTCATGAAATTTTCAATTCTCATTCAATTATTATGATTGGGTATATTTCATATTTAGTCTCTTACCCTCAAATTAATTTTTTATGGATTAGTCATGGAAACATTGGAGGAAACATGATAGGCACTAACAAATAGTATCTATAGGGGACCCATGAGAAGAAGGTGCATGGTAGGTGGATACATAGGAGTTAGCTACTGAGTTGGAGGAACCACTGATCCATGTATTGGATGGATGAATCATTTTTCTTACCATCATATAAAAATTCATGGTAGTGATATCTCACACCCACAAGTTGCATGAGTTCACCTTCAAAATTGAATATGGTATTTTAAAAAAAGAAAATCATCCCATGGTATTCAAATTTTTCAACTCTTCACAGTATTAGATCACCTCATTGTTTCACATTCTTGGTCACAAAATCTGCCCATTTTGTTAGATTTTTGTAGACATAGTTTAACCTTCATGGTGGGAGGGGAACAATATGTTCATATGCATCAGCTTCTCATTTCAAGATATTATAAATTAAAAATATTTAAATATTAATCGACAAAAAGATTAATTATTAAATGAAAACAAAAAAAATGAAATTTATCACATCAAGAAATATTTAATTTATAAAATAGTTTATATAATCAGGATAAAGAACTGTTTTTTTGAAAATTAATTTAAACATCAAAAATAATTTATTACGATATAAAATATTTTTCAATTATAAAACATTGAATACACAAAAATTTAAAAACAAATGAAGAAATTGAATTCAAAATTTGAATTGAAAAAAAAACTTCTTGAGAATAAAATATTACAACAACAAAATGTATGTTAAAATATATATTAAAATTAAAGAGATGAATATTTATCAAATAATCTAGTTAAAATCCCCATTTTTAGTATTATTTTCAATGAATAAAAATTTCAATGTAAAATAATCAAATGTTTAATTACTCTCAAATTTAAACATACCTAATTATTAAATATTTCATTAATTTCAAAAAAAAATTGATATGGAAAATGATATAAAAAAACAAGCCACAAAAAACTACCCAACACGTGACTATTTTCTTTTTACCATGTAATAAATTATCTTTCTTTGAAATAAAAGTAAAGATTTAATAGTTAAACTAAGAAGGTATAATGCTTAAACATTGATTTCCATAGGAAAATGATTTTGATATGGGTCAATAATTTCAAGGAATTTTTAGAACAATCCATTTCAATATTTCAAAACACACCAAAATTGTAGAAATTAAAAACACAGTAATCATTGATAATGTCATTAATCCTATTTGTAATCACATACTTCCCTAAGTCAACTCCAATTCAAGATCATGTTTTTTGAGTGAATGTACATTAGATCTAATTAGAATTAAAACCTTAACAATATCCACATTCAATTATGACTTTCCTTGTGGTTATAAATATTAAATATTTGGTCTTCATTTCATAGAAACAACTAAAATGAATTTTGTATAATTTTCCCCCTTATTCATTTAGGTCTAGTGTTCCACTCACCTTAATGAAATAATTTTTTTAAAATTATGCTATTTATTTTTATGTAAACATGAGTTTTAAATGAACTTATTTAATGTACAAGTGGTTTTTTTGGTGTCTAATGTTACATAGATTCACATTGGATCACCAATTTCCAATTTTCAACCATCTTAAAAGGATTAATATAATTATATTTTGAGTTGGATCCATGAGGTTTTCGTTTAAAAAAGAATGATTCATCTTGGGTCTTGTATAATGATTTAGTTTCCTGATATTCTAATTTATAGTTTAAACAGATGAATATTATAAAAATATATTTCCTAGATTCTATAAAGAACATCCATAAAAATAGTGGACAAATCCCTCAGAAATTAGTCAAATCCAATAATATTGTTCTAAAATTAATGCATATTAAATTAACATGAAATTATCCCCTAGGTGGTAAAAATTTAAAGTATAAATTGTATCTAAAATACTTTAAATATAGAGATAAAAAAATGAAATTTTTAAAAAAATAATAGAGTGTTTTTTATGTGAATAATCATTGAATCGTATCTTATAACACTTAAAAACCAATATTATCCAAAATATTTAATCATAATGTTGGAGCATTATTTTTACTCAAAATAGGTATGAAATTAAATAATTCATAGAATGTTTAGGGGGTTACATTTAGGTTAAAAACACATTTATCACACCTCCAAAAATATTTGAAATCATTTTTTTGAATTTTCTTGCATTATTATTTTAAAATAGACAGATGAATTCACAATTAAACTTAAAAACATATCATTAAAACCATTTATTTATCAATAAAAAACATGTTGAATCCCATGGAATGTTAAGTGTAAAACCCAAGTTTAAAAACTATTATTAACTTTTTTTTCAAAATATTAGATATCAATAATCCTCACACCCATCCAAGAAAACAAATTCACAAATTGAAGTTCCAAACATCAAGAGTAATTTACCCTAACCTAGTTCATAAAAATTATTTATTAAAAATAATTTAACAATTAGTTTAAAATAATAACACCCTTAATGTGGAAGCATTAACATTTTAGTTCATCATGACATACTCCCCCCATGTTATCCTTTAGTTACAACCTCAGTTACCCAATTAGAGTTCCTACAACAGGTAAAATAGATTTAATTTATAATTTTTATAGGTTAGGCTCATGGAAAATAGAAACCATAGTGAGAGTTATGGAGTTTGATCATGGTGATAGAGGGTGTGCTGTCTTATTTTAATTGATTGTTTGTTATGTGGAATCAACTGACCCTTTATTTTCCTATAAAAGAATACAAAAAACCGTTAAAAATTCATGGAATATGTAAAGGAATAGAGAAAAAAAGTATCATAATCTTGAGAAAACACCCAAAGGGGTGATTTATTTTGATTGTCCATAGCTTGGCTAACATTGGGTCAATCCTAATCTAATGAAATTCTGGTATTCTTTTCATATAACCATGAGGATCTATTCTAGAAATCATTAGTGATATTTTATAAATGGATTAACTCTTGTATATATTCCTTTAAGCACCCATCCTTGACTTTTTAGATTTTATGGAGTATTAGAGAGGGGAACATGATATATGGGTACTTCCATTCTCCTTCAATTTGAGGTGTAGTCTGCATTGGATATAGAAACTAATATATAGGATGTGACTTTTCTTCTATTTCATTAAGAATAAAGAATCCTTTATTTTCTACTAAACATTTATTAGACTTATATTTTACCCTAGTGCATAGGAAAAACAATATTCTTCATTTTCAACATCCCCCAAATATGATTTTTGAACAAAGATAAGGTGTTCCAAAAACTCCTCAGTAGGTGTAGCCTTATCAAGACTCCCTAGGAAATCACGATGCTTAGTTAAATAAACATAGGGGAAATAATAATAAAAATTATCTTTAAAAAAATGATAATAAAATAAAATAAAATCTTATTTAATAAAGTAAACATCTACTTGATTTTTATCATATTTATGTTCATTATGGTTAGATAGTGATCCTATGTGAGGAATGGGGCAGTTATCTTACTCCAACCAATATTCTAAAAAATAAAATATAGCTTTAGTGTCTTCCATGGAAAGGTATATGAATTTTCATGTTATATTATTTTTTAAAGTATAAAAAACCCTTAGATAATTGATGACATGAAAAATCATCAAATAAAGTACTAGAAATAAAATTGTCTTCCATGTTGTGTCCAACTTACTATAGTTATTCCTGAACCATTTCCTACCAGACCATAAAAAATAATTTTTATATGGATCTTGTGTCTCTAGTAAAGAGTTCAAGTGAAAATAAAGATAAACAATTGGTCACTCAATCTTTTTTTTGAATCTTATCCCTTTTCTTCCTAATTACTTTCCTAAAATTTCCTCAATTAATTTTTGGATTTCTTCTTTTCTATTATGGTTTTAAAAAAACTTATAGAAAACTTTTTAAAATATTCATCAAAATATGGTAATAATACATTTCATCATTGGTGAGTTCTTTATCTTACTATTCGTGAATGCATTTCCGAAATTATTCCACAGTCTCCTCATGTTTTTGAATTAGATAATTCTCTAAAAGTGACATTTTATCTCAAAACGTTAGTTTCATTATCTATTAAAAATATAATAATTAATGAAAATAAAATTATTATAACAATAATTTCTTCCTTGGAAATGGTGAAAATTGATGGTAGTATCTATGTTTTGAGGATAGTAACAAATACATTTATAATCTTCCTAGATATAGCATAATGAATAAACTTAGGGTCGCTCTCAAAGAAGAAATTTCACTCACTCTAGTGATGTTACTAAAATAATTTTGCGTATTTATTGATTTTGAAGAATTAAATGAACACATGAAGAAATTACGAGGAAGATCAAAGAGGTAGTGTGTGGAATGGAAATGGTGAATAAAAACTAAAAATAGAAAAATTCATACAAAACAAAGGAAAAAGAAGTTAGCAAGAAATATGCCCAGATCTAGGTTAGTATAATATCCAACTATCATGGTTCACAAGATGGGTCAAGTCATTTCTCAACCTCCCTTAGTAAATGATTTACATATCAATTTACACACATACCACACAGAAAATGATGAAAAATAAAACAGATAACCGCTTCTAGTGCATGAGATTTCTCCCAACAGTTAATTAATCTCTTAATCAAAACACTCCAGTCAATAATATCAACCTACTAAAGTGACCCTCATGGAATAAATAGACACATGACCTCTCCTAGATTCTAATTAATGTATATAATGAATATAGTGGGATAAAAAATAAGGATAAAAGAGTAATGGAAACATCCATTGGATGGTTTTTTTCTTGCATCACCACGTTCAATATTAATATCTACCAAGAGAAAGGTATATGATGACAATAAAAATGATTTTTAGAACTCCAAAACTCATTAGATGTTTACTCACTATCTCTATAATCATATGTAATCCCTTTATCTTTGATGTTTGTAGGTTATAACTAATAGGGAAGTAGAAAAGACAATGAAAATCTATTCACAATAGGAAACAAGAATTAAAATTTTTAGAAATGGGGGATTATAAAATGGAATTTTCTCCCATCACTAGGAATTTATAGTTGATTACATTTTATATGAATTCCAATATAGAGTGAGGAATGAATATTTTATTTGAGAATGAACTAGAAAATATGTGACATCATAACTAACAGGGGAAAAATTGAAATTTCACACCTTGAGGTTCTCTTTGTTATCTCCCAGTGAAGTACTGTGGAGAATTAAATATGTTCATTTAAAATTATGTTTTCCCCTCAAATTTATCATTCCATTTAGTGACTGTAGTGCCAATCTCATATATTCTGCACTTTTATAGCTCAAGGGTCATGATCATTCAAATCATCATTCCACAACTTTCTTCACATTTTGTTGATAATGTTTCATAATTTATGAAGGAAAATAAAAAGATATTGATAGTATAATTTGGGATTAGTTTCTATGATTGGTAAATTTACCTTTATCACTAGTTTTATTCCCAAATTTTTTTATTTCATTAAATATTAGATTGGTCATAACTTCAGGCCGATGAATATTAATATAATTTTAGGCCTTTAAAAAAACCATCAAACACAAATATTATAGTATTTTGACTTTGTGTATATCATCAATATCTCAACATCATCTTATTCACTGACTGGTGTTGGATTCTCTTGGTTCCCCTAAATCTTGCTTCTATAGCAGGTAGCTAACCCCTTTCACATCTATCTTGTTTCTCAAAAATTGATAATCAACTTCCATTTTACACAGTCAACACTAATATTCATCATTCAAAAAAATCATTATTAATAAAATAAATGAAATTATATTCTTGAACTCAAATCCCTACCTACATAACATTAAGTGCTTGGATCATCATCTTTAATTCATTCCCAAAAACAATAGCCCATATATAAACCTTGAGCTCCCTGATTCTATAATGCCTAGTTTATTTTCATCACCTATAATTAAAATCATAAAGTTGTTCATTTAAAAATAATTTTAGTTCTAGTTCATACAATACATAGATATTCAATTTTGTCTTAGAAATGTCTCAAATCAAGTTATTCAATCCCCGAAAGTGAACCTAACTTCCTTATGGTAATCTATTTTTGAACTAGAGGCATCATGGACTAGTGGAAATCCCATATCCACTTCCATATCATTGGTTTTCATTTATCTTAAATTAAAAACTCATATTCAATATTAAAAATTATATTCATCACATTAAATCCCATATAACTCCTATCATTTATTTTTCTTCACCACACTTGATCATTTCGAGAAACAAGATTTTGTTATGGTTTATTTTTAGACTTGGTAACCACCACCATAAAATGAATAATTCTATGAGGGATTTAATTGAGAATTTTAGGTTCATCAATACTATGTTAATAATTAGATCCATTAGTGTAATCATGTACGCATTTTCTTTTTCAATCAAGAACCCCAAAGTCATCGATCTAAAAACCCTATCCACTAAGGTCTCACTAAAACACAGTAAATTCGGAAAAAACCAAATTCCTTATTAGATACTTTTAGACATGATATATGCATTCCCATTTGAATCCACAACTTCATATTTATAATGATTCAATGCCAATGTCTACTTTAATTAAACATCCTTGACTTCATCTCTCCTATGGTTCACTAAGGTCCTCTCTTAAATTAGAACAACCTTCAGCCTTGATCAGGTGTTGGAATCAGGGTTCCTTTAGCATCATTCCTACTTGAAAATTTTTATACTCATGTGAACCTTTGTAATTACATCATCAACACCTGTTCTCATATTCAACAGAGGTCGGTTCATCATTATACATCAGATATGAAATTGAAAATAGTATTCATCAACTTTGAATTAATTTTCTTCAAACATTCCTTGGCCTTCTTCAACTAAAAGTTAAAATTTGATTGGTTTCTCTTGAAAATTTAAATTAATTATCAATGAAAAATATTGGGAGTGACTACTATTAAGTATCATACTCTTAAATACCAATCAGAATGTCTTATTTTTGGCATCACAGGAGGAATCATGAGAATAATAAATGAAGGGAAGCCACAAAGGATCCACTTGAAGAAGTTTTATAAGAGGTATATCCACATATGTTACTTGAACAGTAGGATGATCTAAGTATCTATGTATTGTATGGATGAATTTTTTTCCTATAATATAAGAATTCAAGGTAGAATCATCTTTGGTCATATATTACAAAAGTGGTCCACAATGGTCATATATGGAATGGCCACCGAATGTTTCTTTCCATGGTAGAAGAATTTATTTAATCTTAATGGTATAAGATCATCTCATGCTTTCACAGTCATAGTCATGAATATTTACCTTTTGACAAGTTTTTAGAAAACATGGTAAAACCTTATCAATAGTAGGGGCATAACACGACCATAATCTAAAACTTCTCATTGCAGTAGAACCTAAAATACATGATAATAAAAATGAATTATGAAATGAAAATAAAAATCAATGAAATATCTCAGTTAACATAAAATTTAATTCCAAAAATAATTTATATAAGTATGAAAATGAATTTTTTTAAAAATTAATTTAATCTTCTAAGACACTTTAATTCAATCTAAAATATATATATTACAAAACATTGAATTAACGAAATTTTTAGAATAAAAAAAAAATTCAAATCCAAATTTGAATAATAAAATCACACTTAAAGATAATTAAATGTTACAAAAAAATGTATTTTCAAATATATAATGAAATTCTAGATATGAACATTTTTTAAATAAGAACAAAAAACATGAACATTTTTAGATGATTTTCAAAGAATAAATTTTTCAATGCAAGATGATAAAATATTTAATAATTATCGAATATAAACACACTTCAACATTAAATATTTCATTAGTTACCTAAAAAATGATATTGAAAAGTTCATACCAAATAGGCTACATTAGCTATTAATTTAAGGAATGATTTTTATTGTGATAACTAAATATATAGACTTAATTTACCATTATATCCAAATAAATTTGTAAAATGGGGTTCTTAATATGGAAACTTTTTTTGGTAAATAATTTTTAATCGATATGTTCTCTGAAGTTTTGGTCAATAGTTTTTGAAAAATCATGGTTCCTCATTTGGATTGGGATGAATATAATTAAAGAGGATATATTTCACTACACTAATCCAAAGGAGTTGATATATTCTTGTAATAATTTATGTAATCTTTAATAGGAATATTTCTAGGGTTATGATGTGAATTCAAGGATTAAATATTAGTTTACATGAATTTCATGACTCTGTTCAGTAGAAGAAGATGTTATAAGGATTCCCAAAATGGAGTTAGTATAACAAAAGTTTAGAAAATTCGGTTATGGAAAGTTCAGACAGTGATATTATTGGTAGGTGAACCATTTCTATGAATTAACAATTCTATAACCAGAGTTTTTGGGGAAGTGTGAGGATTAAAATCATTGTTTGGTTACCAATGATTATAGGATAATTTAAGGGTTGATTCAATGGATAAGTGGTTATACAGTACAACTTATCAATGAAATGTAGGATTTCAATGAAACCGGTTGACAAAGATTGAACCTCTATATAAATGGGTTAGACCACTATCCTAAGGTGTACTATATCCTTTAGTGGAATGGGATTTCTTTAATCCACATGCATGGTATGGCCCATGGTTTTAACTTTTTAATTCCATTGAAATAAAATTTTAAAGAGTTATCATATGGTAGTTGGATGAAAATAGATAACCACATAAAATTGGTGTCCATTCTTAGTGATTTTTTCCCTTTCATTACGTTCTGGTGCTTATCTGATGAATTTAATGTGGTGATTTAGGTGTAATTAGACTTATAAGTTCAGGTTCATTGAATTTTTGGAGGATCCATATTATAAATTCTTTATGCCTTTGTGATCTACTATAAAAAAAATTTGGTTCTTGATTTTCATGTAGTTCCATTATTGTTCTATTTATTACCACATGTAATTATTGTTCGTGTTCATCTCACTCTTACCGAAGTTCCAAAATGAAGCATCAGCCACAGCTCATTCCCAACTCACCATGAATATAATCCTCATCATCCAACAAAACCCATGATTTATCACAAGTGTTGTGCCATATAACGACATTAGTGCATGCCCCACCAAATGGGTTCCCAAATACCAATCCTTTCTTATATCCTAAAACAGTTACATCATCAAATGTTTTTCATTCATTCAAATCCCAACTCAACCATCCTATAAATATTTACACAATCCATCCATGATGTTATAATTCATATAATTTGACCCATTCATTATTCTCATTTAAACTTAAACCCTACGAAATCAATCCCATAATCTTTTGATTTTTAAGCCTCCATAATAGTATATTCCATGGAATATTATAACACCTCACACATTAAACACCCTATAATTACATGTTTTATCAAAATTGTTTCACATTATTAAATTTATAGGATATTTTTGGTTTATATTTTTCTAGAATTTGTTAAAACACCACAAAAATAAGCATAAATTTCCACAAAGTATCCATTTTTCCTTAAAATATGTTCTTTATAAAGACACAATTTCTTCACTAAAGGTAACTATCATATTGAAATATATGAGTTTATTAATATTTATACCCATACCTAAGCCCTGTGAAAAATAATATGAAATCATGGGATTAGTAAAAAAATATTAATAAATGATATAAACTTAATGTAATATATTAGTTCATTTATAAACATGAAAAACATTAATAAAGTTTTCCCTTTAACAATAAACATTTGATCTCAAATATCAATTTAATTTTACTTAAAACTAAATTTATTCCCAATTAAATTTCATGAAACATTTCATATCCAATCATAAATATAAAATTGTAATCATAAGGGTTTATTTGAAAAAATTAAAAAATGAATAACATTATTTTAAAAACAATCCTTTCACGTTTATTAAAAAAATAGTAAAACAATTTCCTAAAAAATATACACTTTATTTTTTAGCTTTTGAAATCATGATATTTCCTTTATTAACCATTAAAATAATATCATGTTGGTACCTTGGGACATTATCATTACATTCACCCTTATAATAAACATTACAATGGAATCACCAACGTGGATAATTCCCTTATCTACTATAAGTAATCAATCACTAGTAATATCTATAACATTACCCCATACATTGGAGAGACATATCAGACACACTAATCATCAGATCCATATCAGGATTTCCCTTAATTCATATAAAATTTACATGAACAATATCATGAATAAATAAAAATCTATTTAATTATTTTCATAAAACCCAATCAAATTTTCAATTAATCTCATTATCATTAACACTTTTAGTTATTTAATAAAGATAAGAATAAAGTTTCTCCTTTCATACAAAGAATTTTAAATCTAAAAAATCCAAGATTATTGAGAGAGTTTTTTAAAATAACCATGGAATATTATAGAGGAATATTGATAATGGATAATGAATGTGATGGTGGGAAAAGGTGTTCAATACATATATATTAATAATCATTCATTTTACACTTTGGTTAAAAAATATCAAAATGAAACGTATAGTAAATGTTTTGATGATTAAATTTTAACACATTAAAAAAATTTACAAAGTATGTTTAAATAAATATTAACAATATATTTTTTTATAAATAAGAACATACATGATTATTTTAAGAACATGGTTATGTACTAAAACTATTTTAATGAAATACTTCAAAACAAGGTTTTGGAGAAAAATCTCTTACCTTAATTCTAATCTAGATTCATGTGTACTCTAACACATGAAAGAAAAAATTATTATAGTTTTATACTTTTAATAAAAAATTTAATTTTAATTTCATTATTATTACACCTTTTAATCCATTTTTTATAATTTTTTATTTACATAATAAATGGTCAGGTTCACGTTTGAAATTTTGGGTTCATTCAGTTTATAACCATAAAACTGAATTGGTGCATTTACCACAGATAAAAGGGTTATGGTCCTATTGTATCATGAATCATAAAAATGTTATCGTTATCATATTTAGAAATTAGATAAACTTTTAAAACCAAAAATTTAAGGTAGTTATCAAAATTGAAATGAATCATTTCAGGGAGAGGATAGTCCATACTTACACATGGACAATGTTTTAATTTTTATAATGAGTGGAAAAAAATAAATTAGATAGTATTTACTTTTTAAAGAATCATAAAATTGTTATAAATTTTATATTTATTCATTAATTCTCTCTTTAACACCATACTGATACAGTGAAAGTGAAAATTGAAATGAAGCACTTTGTCGAAGTGGTATTCCACACATACACACGAGCGATGTTACCAATTTTAAATAGAAGGAAATATTAATAAGATAAGTAATATATTGTATTTATAGAATCATAATTATGTCATATATATAATATATATTAATTTCCTAAATCATTTTTACTTGAAATATGATCTTGTGATAAAAAATGATACACATCGCTCTATAGAGGTGGTATTCCACAAGTAGGCATGAGAGATGTTTCCATTTTTCCTGTGATGGAAATGGACATGGAAAAGATTTTCACTATAATAATAATAAAAATTATGTATATGGAAGATAATTATGTTATTATTTAATCATGTTTGAAGAATATTTGGAGGACGTAGAAGTAGAAATAAACCTGAAATAGGCCGGTTAGGATTTATACCTTCTTCTCAGATACCTCCCTTTGGATTACACCTTAAGCCTTATAACAATGGGTTTTAAGAATGAAATAACATCAATGATCTAGGGAGTAATATTGGGGATATTATTGGTCATGTATTGGAAAAAATATAGTAATAAAAAGGCGGTATTAAGGGAGGATATGAGTTGTCATTTTATAAGTGATTGGAGTAGTAAACTTGTATTTTTTATGAACTTCTAAATAATTATAGTATTAATTTTATTAAAGTAGCCCCAAAATGATAAAATTAATATAATAAGGTGATAAGGGTATAAATACCAGTATCCAATAAAAATAAAGATATTTTTTTGGACTTATCACTTAGATATTTATAATAAATAACCTAATTTAACTATTACCATGGTGGAAAATATTTACCATGGTTACTATCAATAATGGTCAAAATGGAATTGACCTCATTAATAAATATAATACTCCATATTAATAAAAATGTAATTAATTTTTTAAATATTCAATTTTTATAATTGGAAGATATCACTTTTAATATAATTGCGCAAAATACAACAAAATGCAGATTTTAAAAATTGTGTTTTCCAACATAAATGTATAATTATAACAAAATAAAATGTAATGTTTATTCATATAGAACTATTTTTATTTATTTTAACAAAATTTTTCTCATTTTAATTTAGAACTAAATCCAAAACATAATGATACTTTTAAATTATGTTATTTATTGAAAAGAGAAGATATTTTTTCAAAAAAGGACATTTTTCACTATTCGCTCAAAAATCAATCTTTTCAGATAAATACCAAAATTTCATCATAAATTATATTTATTATGTTTATTCAAAAAATGAAATCATTTTTATGAGATAAAATTCTTTATATCACAAAATTTACTTTTTTTAAAAAATAATTTACTTCATGAAAAAACAATCTAGTTTAACCAAACCATTCCATTTTTTACTGCAATAGTTTGTAGAATTATTTGTAAAACAATGATGAATATAAATCTATAAAATTAACACTAATAGATCATTATAATTACTCTTTTTCTATTATTATCTGGGTTTTCATATTCTTCCCCTTTCATAAATTGTATCCTCTCAATTTTATTCATTTCTTAAACAATTGAGGGTATTTTTCCCTTATTGCATTTTATGATTCCCATGTTGGTTCCCCAATCATGTAATTCACAAATAAAGCCTTTAGCTATTAAATCCCATTATTTTATAGTAACTTCTCTATATAATCCAAAATCTAAACTGACTTTTCTTCATAAGATATATTCTCCCCAAATTATACCACATCAAGGATCCAAACATGAGATGAATTAGGTACGTACTTTCATAGATATAAACATAAAACAATTTATGTACTTTAAATAAACTAGGGTAAAGATACTATATAAGAAAATGATCTGAATTTCCCAATAATTTCAAAGTATACAATGAACTATGGGATCAACATTTTCTTTTTATCCAAACACATTACACATTTCTAAGGAGATATTTTAAAAAATACATGGTCAACTACCCCAAATAAAATGTATTTATTCTCATTATCTCCATAACTATTTTTCATTCTATATGCTTCCCTAATGTGTTTTGTAATCTTATTTAAATTATCAATCATTTTATCTATCATTTTTAGTCCCAAAAAATTCTTTCCACTGACATTGTCCTAATAATATGGAGTCTTAAACCATTTTCCATATAATTCATTAAAAGGATACATTAATATACTCAAATGAGAATTATTATTATAATAAAATTACCCCAATAAAAGATATTGATACCAAATTCCCTTCTAATTAAAAGATAAATCCCTAATAATATCTTCCAATGTATGAATTTTTCATAACTATACATCATATTGTATATGAAAAGCTATTATCAAATTAAATTTAGAACCCAAAGAGTTTTTAAATACTTTTTAAACAATTTAGGAAAATATTGGGTCACAATCAGATATAATTAAGAGAGGAATCCATATAATCTAACTCTATCCTTAGGGTAAAGTCTTTAAATATGATCCAAATACATAGTATCTAATATAGGTAAAAGATGTTCAAATTTAATAAATAGATAAAAAATAACCCAAATAGAATTATTATATCAAGACAAATTTGGTAATACCACCACAAAAGCTTTTGATATATTTCTAATTTATATTTAGGAATTGGAAAAGTCTTAATCTCCCTCCTCAGTAGTTGTCTCTCATCTTTAACCTATTTAAAAGTAAAAAAAAATCATTTTAAAACCATCAATATATTTCATTATACATTCCCACCAAAAGTATTTTTGAAGGTATATGTATATCATAGGGCTACTAGGATGAACAAAAAATGGACTGTTGTGATATTATCTTAACAATTCCTTCTTCAACTAAGAATCACTTGGCATGCACATGCTCTTTTTAAATCTAATAACATGTTAATTTTCAAAATTATAAATAACCATATTGATCGATTATAATCATTATTATAAACCAACATCTTCAATCCAAGATTATATAATTCATTATAACAAATATGATTGCACTAATACCTGGGCTAAAAATGAAGAAGTTTGTACATACAAAATATTCAAGGCAAAATTAATTAAATCATTAAATAAAGGATCATATTCTAGTCACAAAATAGTTAATGATTCGTTATTTTTTGACTCAAGGTATCAGCTACCATATTTTCTTTACCTGGATTATAATGGATTGTGTAATTATAATATTTAATTAGTTATATCTATAATTTTTTACATCTTGTTCAACATTTTTTTTGTGTTATTTTATAAATTAAAATTTTATGATCAGTATATATTTCACCTTTATCCCCATATATACGATTTATTCATATTTTAAAAGAAAAAATAGCTTAATATAGCTCAAGTTCATGTATAATTTAATTATTCTTAGTTTTATTTATTTGATGAGATGCATTAGCAATATCCTGAACATTATACATCAATACAAAATGATGTGTCATCAAAGAAGAATAACTATAAATAATAAATTCACCATTTATAATAAGATAGGCTAACAATAGTGCATTAAAAAATATCTTTTTAATTTCTATACTCATTCATAAAATTATTTTTTTCATGTTAATTTATATCATTTTAAAGTTTAATTAGTTGGTGAGATTGATAACTAAGAAATGTTTTCAACATACTATTGGTAGTAACCCATGAATCCAAGAAAACATTGAATCTTAGTGACATTTTTAGGCCTTTTCCTCTCTTCCCCCACTTTATTTTTAGTATGATCATCAGTTATACCATCTTTATAAACAATATTCCCAAGAAAATAAATATGTTTCAACCAAAGTTCACATTTACTAAATTTTTAGTAAAACATACTCTCTTTTATTGTATATAAAATAATACATAAGTGTTTCTCAGGATATTCATAGATTTTATTGAATATCACAATATCATTAACAAGCACAACCATAAATTTATCCATATACTGCTGTAAGTCCACATTCAATAGATCTATAAATATATTGGTTTCATTTGTTAACCACAATTTCATAACCAAAAATTCATAATGACCATATCTAGTATGAGATTCCATCCTTTAAATGGATTCATCATTCAACTTTATTTGGGTTTTACCATACCTGAGATAAATATTTGAAAAATATTATACATTCTAGAGGTGACGTGAGTTGTTTATATGGGGAACTAAATAATTACTCTTAATAGTGATGTTATTTATTACTCTATAATCAATGAAAATTATCTTGGAACCATCCTAATTTTTAACAAATAGAAGAGGAACACCCTAAGAATATGTTCTAGAGAAGATTTAACCCTTATCAAGAAACTCATGTAACTAATTTTTCAATTCTAAAAACTAAATTGAATTTATTAGATAAGTAGGATTTTATATTAGATTACCATCAGGAACTAATTCAATAGTAAAATAAACCTCCCAATTAGGAAAAAAAAACTAGGAAAACCATCATGAAATACATCTATATATTTATTAACTACTAGACCATAACTAATTTGAGAAGTTAATTTATTTTAAAAAATATTTGTAAGATAAATTTCACCACTATATTTTACAACTTTATCATCTTATTGATAATTTATGATTGACATGAACATATTCTAATATAGTAATTGAAAATTACTCTAAAAGTTGAATATAACTTATTTAGCTCTATATTCTATTTTAACAAGATAAAAGGAAATCCATTCCAAATCTAGAATAACATGAAACACTATAATGTGTATACCAATATAGTTTGCAGGAAAAACCATTTCACTCATGAAAATAAGATGTTTTTTAAAATTTATGTTGTCTTTATATTACCCCTATGAGTTTTTTCCAAGAGTTATGAATTTAATTCATTATATGGTATTTTTATTTTTCATTCAAATTTCATAGATATAAAATATTAAATGTATATAAAGTCAAATAAAATATTGAGATAATCTAAATAAACAAGTGATTTACCTATCACTACTTCATTTGAGGGTCCCAGATATACTATAGTGGTAGAAAAATACATTTCTATAACTTTATATTTATGGTCTTGATGATTCCCACCTTGAGTAACTAGAATTGGACTTGAATTATCATAAAGTACAAACTCATTGTAATTAAAAAATTTCACTACCTACATTTAATTATAAGTCTGAATACTTCCATTTCTCTTTTCTTTTTAGTCAAAAACCATGTGTCTATTCTTTCCACCTTGATAACACTTCCTAGATATTATAAAAAATCATAAAAATGATTCCTTCCACACTTATCACAATAGGTTAATTTAATTTTCTTTCCTCCATGTATTATCATTGAAATCTTATCCATTTTATTCCATCAAGATTAATTCTTATACACATTATTACAAAAGTTCAAAAAATATATCTCTACTATTTATTCATGACACAATATTTCTTCATGACTTCTAAACTCATCAGTAACTAGAGCCCTTCATAAACATGGAATATGTCCTAGGTGACATCGATCATGTTTACTACTATGTTCAAGAATTAAATTCAGTGCATACTTGGAAAAAAATGTAAAATTATCCTCATATGAATAAATATAGTCCTCCCTTTTTTTCATCAATTACAAAAATTTCATTTCCATTCTAATTTTAATAAGTTTAGGGAAAACAATTTCAAAGTGGATATCTTTTAATATCATACATTCCATGAAATTAATTTCTTTATTTTACTCATTGTACATAATCAATAACCATAATTGATTATCTTTTCCATTAAAATGATAAATATAATGGGTTACCTTCAGATGATCCTAAAATCCAAAAACATTAAGTACCTTCTATAGTAAATTAATCCATTGTTTAACTTTCAACATATCTGAGGATTCAAATATTGTTGGAGGGTGTTGTTTCATGAAATTATATACTCTAGAAATGTTCCCATATGGATAATTAAGTCCCTCACTTTTAAAGGTGGCACCATTATTAACCTGTATCAACTGAGTCAACACTATCATAAAATTCCCTATTCCAACCATTTTGGATTGTTGATTCAGAATGTTTTTTCTCTCTCGGTGCCTCCCTACAACAGCTAGTATGTTTCCTCTATAGAAACCCATTCTGAATAGATCTAGATGAGATAAAGCTACATTGAAACATTTAAATGATATCTCATTATAATATAACCATAAATTAAAGTCTTTTTAAAGAGTTATTTAACATTCACATCACCTATAAATTTATCTAAAATTTTTTATTGATACCAACTATAACAGCATGTACCTTAAAAAAACCATAATTACATGTTTTATAATAAGGGTTGAACATTTTTACATTTTTAGTATCATTTGGGTTTAATGTTTTAGAGAATTAGGTAAAATATTACATAATAAAGTGTACATTTCCTCACAGTATCCATTTTACCCTAAAACACGTTCTTTATAAAGACACACTTGATTCCTTCAAGGTATCTCACATATCTAAAACTTTGAATTTATTAATTTTTCTACCCATCCTAAAGCCCTATGAAATATAATTTCAATACATGGGATAATCTAAATAGTGACTAGAAGGAGATATAATAGAAAAGAAACTATTAGTCCATTTGTATACCTGAATTGTCCACAATAAATTTATTTTTCATAATAAACATTATACCTCATATATTTTCATACGTTTCAATGAAAATAAATTAATTTATTAATATATTTCTGGAAATATTTCATATGTAATCATAAAGGAAAAAATCATAATTGTAAGGATTTCTTAGAAAAATTGAAAACTCATGAATACCATTCATTGGAAAATTATATTTTCACATTTATTGAAGAAAGGTCATAAATTTTCTTAAACACATAATATTATTTCCTTATCTTTTGAAATCTATAGATTTCCTTTATAAAAAATTTCAAGCATATCATGTAGGTACCTCACTAATAAGTTCTGTTACTTTACAAAATGCATTTAAATGTTTTAATCAGGATCACCCACCAAAAGGGATATATTGGAATCAATATTCATTCATATAAAAATTATTTGAAACATAGAATTAATGAAAAATAATTTATCTTTGATTATAATAAAAGAACCCATTTTAATTTTCATTGATTCCTTTAATCAATAACTCTTTTAGTTATCTCATATTAATGAGAAAAAAGTTTTTTATTAAAAAAAATTAAAAATAAAAATTCAAAGAATATTAATAGAAATACATTCCTTTAAAATAAACATGTAATATTATGTGTTCAAGTGGTATATGTCAAAAAAATTTGTTCTTCACTTTGGTAAAAAATTATCAATATGACCTGTATGGTTAATGACACAAATATTTACTTTTAATCTATTTGAAGAAATTTAACTATAGCTAAAAATGAATTTTAAAAATATTATATATATATATATAATAACATATATGGATCATTTTTAAGAACATGTATGTTGATGAAAATTAATGTAAATAAATAATTTAAAATTAGATTTTAAAGAAAAACCCCTTACCTTAACTATATTCTAACTTAGTATGTTATCTATATCCTAAATAAAAAATTTATAATAGTTTTTTAATTGATTAATAAAATTTTTCAAGTTCATTTCATTATAACTATTAATTTTATGTCATTAAGTAAAACTTTTTTTTGGTTACTAAAATGTTTAGGTTCATGTCAGACATTTTGGGGCCATATGATTTATAGGCTTAAAAACACATTAGTGGGTTGACTGTGGTCACAAGGGTTATTGTCCCATTATCTAAAACTTATTGACATTTTTTATTTATATTATTTATACATAAGATGCATTTTTTTAAAAATCCATGTAAGGGAGTCATGAAAAATTAACCACACCATTTTATGAAGAGGGTAGTTTGTACATACATGTAAATAATGTCTTCATTTTTAAATAGGTGGAAATGAAAAAATGTAGAAATTAATTTAGTTTTATAGAATCAAAAATATGTTATAAATGTCATATGTAATCATTAGTTCCATGTTTATAAGTTATAAATCTAAAATCAATCGCATTTATTGGTGGAGGTGGTATTATGTACATGTACGCAAGTGGTGTTATCAATTTCAAACAGACAGAAAGAGTAAAAAGGTAATAAATATATTATATTTAAAAAATCATAAATATAATATAAATATAATATGTATTTAATGTATTAATCATTTTAACCAATAATATGAACTAATGATGAAAAATGAAACACATCATTTCATGCAGGTTGTATTATACACATACACATGAAAGATCTTTCCATTTCTCATAATATGGAAAATGAGTTGAAAAAGAGTTTCACCAAAATAATATTCAAACACCGTATATACAAGATACTTTTGATATTATTTTAACTTTGTTGAAGAATATTTGTAGGAGGTAGAAGAAGAAATAAACTTGAAATTGTTCGGTTATGACTTATACCATCATCTCAGATATCTCTCTTCAAATTACACCATAACCATTCTAGGATTGGTATTTTGAGAATACCATGACCTATATGATGTTGGTTAGTGGTTTTTAGGGATTCTATGAACAAGAGTGCTCAAAATGTGTGAGTAAGGGAGTACAAGAGGTTCCTTTTTTAAGTTATGGGAGTGGAACACATGTAATTTTTTTAAACATTTAAATATTATAAAGTCTTAATAATGGGAAAGTTGCTAAAATATTATCCAGTTTCAAATCTAAGGTGATAAGGGTAGAAAAACAACTATCTAATATTAATTATGATATGATTTTATGGCCTTATCATGTCATCTTTTACCTTAATTAACATTATTTACCATTTATCATGGTGAAACATGTTTACCTTGGTTACTTTTCATGATGATAAAAAATTAAATTGACATAATTAATAAATTTTATCCTCAGAGTGTTTAGAATATTTTGTTTGTAAGCATAAAAGTGAATATATACATAAATCAAGCATAATGTAGATTCATATGGAATTATTAATAATATTTTTTCTAAAACATATATTGGGATACTATTAAACCAAATCCAAAAAACATAATGTGACTTTTAAATTACTTGATTTTACA
The DNA here is from genome assembly GCA_963277665.1 of Viscum album. Classification (NCBI taxonomy): domain Eukaryota; kingdom Viridiplantae; phylum Streptophyta; class Magnoliopsida; order Santalales; family Viscaceae; genus Viscum; species Viscum album. The sequence goes on along the minus strand of OY728143.1, from coordinate 1,700,142,762 downwards.
AAAAGAAATCACTATATTCCCAAAATCACTTTTTTTCCAATATTCACTAAAAATTAAATTACTTTAAAAAAATACTGAAAATTCAACATAATTTATATTTGAAATTTATATTCCCAAAATTAAGTACATAATATTAAATTTAATTTATAAACTTAAGAAATATATGTTTTAAATAAAACCATTTAATTCATTTAAAAAATGTAGTTAAATAATTATTTTCCTTTTTTGACTGAAATTTTTTGTATGATAATTTATAAAAATTTGATGAAAATAATTTCAAAAAATTAATTTTTAAAAATCATAATATTGATTTATTTACTGGATTACCTATGTTTCACACACATAGACTTAGGTTGATAATACCACGAAACCAGAATCCATCTATGGTGCCACCTCTCACGACTTGAAGAAACCCCTCATACTAATTAATTTATCGAGAGACCATTCGCTCAAGAATTCCACTAAATATCTATATCATTGACCCTATCACTACCTATGACCAATATCAATTACAATTTCACCATTCATAACTAGTATAAACTATCCTGATTTCATTTAATATCAATGACTTACACTAATGTACCACCCAAAAACATTACCTGAATAACAATCCAATGAGTCTCACATCATCAAACCATGGCACACATACCCAGACCAATTACCATGATAAGGACATGCCAATATCATCTATGAAAATCAACCATGGTGATCCACATCAAAAATTGGAATTTTATCTGTGCCAATACTATCACATGCCTATCCTCTATCCCAAGAGTCACTCTTGAGATCTCCAGCATCTAATCAATCTTTCACCATGATCTAAAAATCATATCTAGAATCAATAGGGACGTGAACTCGACTGGTATTTTCCTCTAAAACCCATACAATATAACAAAATAACCAACATGTTTTCTATCACAAAGAACAAGGTTTCTCAAAATCCTATACCATATACTGTGAAGAACATAATAGAGATCGATATAAATATCAAGTTTATACACAATATTCATATATCTATTAGAACCTAAAATCCCATGATAACCGCTCTCTTGGGTAACCCATGTATACCAAATCTTATACCACCTGTAAAACCCAACTCACCAATTTCTTGAGCCACATATCGAAGAATTAAGCTCTCCAAGATGACCAATATTTCATATCTATTATAATTCAAGACATAGGAGGCAACTTTCCACTCCCAGTTCAAATATAAATTGGTAACTTTTCTGGCAAATACACTGACTCTATGGTTCTCATGTATATGAATTTATTGCATCACATTATGAGTCAGCAACCTTCTAGGTAACTAATCCTCATTGAGAATATGTATATGATACTACCCCCTCAAGAACCACAATCTCACCCATGTATATATATATAACAACATATACTTAAAATAATCTATGTTTTTTATAACATAGTCATAAAATATGATTAAGTTGAATTCCACCAAGAAAGTCTGTGGGTAACAACATATAGGTTCTTATTGATAAATTAAATTATAGAACCTATTTTATTTTATAATTAGTACTAAGGATTAAAATTATTACATCAACCTACAAAGATAACAATACATCCCATTCAGTATGTACTATATAGTAATCACTATTTTATATCCCACCATATGATAAAGATGACCTATCATTATAATGAAAATAAATCATTTTATATATAAGTAGAATTCCACCATCAATTTATAATGTAAAACACCATACAAGTTGTTTTTTTGACACTTTAAAAAAACCAAACCCTGGAATATTATTGAAAAACATCACACACAAAAACACATATGACATGTGAGTCCAATGTGAAAAATAAGATGCATATACATATTCCTCATTCCAATGAGCCAATACCCAAAATTACATATATCATAAATACCAAGACTTAATTACATAAAATTTTGAAATACTATAACTATAAAAGAGAAAACAAAGAATACCAATCTCATATCCCTGTTAACATGTACATCAAATCAGAAAACGTTTTAGTGATACACCAGTCCAATATCTATAAAAAGCATCAACACGTTATTATGTCACCTATTTACTCTCTCCAAAAATAGTAAGACAAAATAAATTATGATATCCTATTTGATATAAGTCACTTAATATTTTATACCACTTCTTAACATAATTAAACCAATTTAATCTATAGTAACTAAACTAGAGGGTTAATGGGAACTTAGGCACACCTTCACGTATTCCAAAGGTTGTAGACAATCAGTGATATTCTAAGGTAGTGTCGGGGGGAGAATATAAATCCATATAAATATGTGTAATATATTTATAAAAAACCCAAAAAAATATATAATAAAGAAACATCCATCAAATAATTCATAATCAATAACAGAAATCAATATTGAATGAATCTGGAAGCAAGAAGTTATAAAAACTCAATGTCATACATAAAGACTGATATCACGTTGGGTAGATCATACATAAAAAATAAAAAAAATAAACAAATTAATTGAGGCTCTACTGTAATGACCCATGAAACCATGTTTCGAGTAATGATAAGTTTGTTTTAAAATGCCACCTGTTAAGTGAACAAACAATCATCTTATAAGATAATAATAATAATAAAATAGAAAAATGCATCAAATGAATGAAAGGCCCTTTTATTCAAATGAGTAACATCTCGGTGGCTACAACTCACACTGATCAAACAAGAAGATAACCTAACCCAAAATCCCAATTAAAAACCCGATTAAAATAATATGAATACCTCTTAAAACCACCAGGACCCCAAGAAGATGGTGAGGGTTTCTGGCATCCATCATAATAAACAAGAGGATGGATGAAGCCACTGCAACCGTACTGAGCACAAAAGGAATCACACGAACCATATCTTCCTTTCTCCTTCATTCACCTTGAGTGAAGGATACCCCGAGACCAGACTCTTTATAAGAACACTAATTCGACCGTTGAACCCTAACGACTATAAATATGACTGTTGGCTCCCCCATGATTCTCCTATCCACTAATGTTTATTTTGGACCGTTGGAGATAAGAATGGTTTACCCCCGAAAGGTTTGAAAAGTTAATTATGTAATTTGATTTAATATTTAAATAATAACATCAATAATAATATAATTAATTTCTTTCTTTTTTCCCCAAAATGCGAATTATATTTTATGTTTCAAAATGGTGAAAATTAATATTATTTTTCCCACTATTTACTGTACATGTTTTTAACTTGAGCAATTAAGCTTTTATTTTGTAATTATATTAAATCTAATGGGTTTTTACTTTGCCTAAAAAAAATTTATGTACTCAAACTCAGGAGTTATATATATATATATTGCATAAAACCTTAAATTAAATGTATTATATTTGTCTCTAAATTAAATATAAGTAATAATATTAATGCGAATGTGTATAATTTGAATTAACAGTTTTGAAAACTATGTCAAATCATGATTTCATTTACTTATGTGTTTCATAATGATAATATTTATATCAATGCACTCTTATGTGTGATTTTGAAAATAATTATAAATGTAGTTATGTTTAATGTTTAATTGTATTAATAATATTAATCCTTAATTAAGGAAATTAATATAATTAGTTACTAAAGGAAATTTAATGAAAATATATTTATGTTTTGACTAATTAATATATTTTTGCATTAAATAAACCATGGACCAATGACTTACCTTAAAATAAAAAAATTTAGATTAATAATTTAATGTTAATAATAAAAACAATGTTATAATAAGTTAATAGAAAATTAATAAAACGACTTTGTTTTTTTATTTTTTATTTAAACAAATGAGCCGTGTTTTTTTACACCGCATCAAACTGGAGCCATCTGATCCAGCGCTCCAATCTCATCCGTTGTTTTCTTTTATAGCCGAACCACTTCTAAGTTGCAAAATCACGTCCCGTGTGATCTCAGCCGTCCACCATTTTTCTAGTCTTCTTCTACCCTGTGTCCTGCATTTTTTTCTCCTTCATCACACCACTATACCAGTAGGATAGGCAGATGAGTTTTCTTCCGTAGGCTGGCTAGTAGACCCCAGCTTTGATCCCTCCTTTCGATAGAGTCGTCTCCAACTTCTCTTGGATACACTCCATGCAAGTGAGTCCTTGGTTTTTTTAAAACCCTGGTTTGCACTGAAGGCCGGAGAGGTTTTGCACCCGAAGATCCTTGGATCTCCGACCACCGGACCGGCCTCATCTTCTTTGTTTTCCTTCTTCTCCTTCCCTCTGAACTGGTAAGGTGAAAGATCCTCCTTCATTTTTTTAAGCATCGGTTTTTATGTTTTTATATATAGGTTTATATATATATATAAACCCATAAGTATATACCCCCTGTTTATACACTAAAGCTTGGCTTGAGGACCATACTTGTCCGCTTCTGAGTGGGATTCCAAAACCAGGGTAAGGGTACACAGGGGATCTATTTTATTTAGGTTCAGGTATTAGTATATACACATTGAGTATATATATATATAATTATATACATATATGTATAAAATGATATATGAAAATATGCAAACCTTTTCTCAATTTTTATAACCCTGATTTTATTTCGCCTATGAAAAAATGGGGTTTTCGAGTAATTGCATGAACATGTAAATAATGAAATTATATGGAGCATAGAGATTTATATGTAAATTTAATTGTATAGATGTATATGTATGTCAATGTGCATAAGGGATGAACTTGATTCTTTTGTTTTGTCATTTGTTAAAATATTATTTACTCAAAAAGATTATTATTTCAACAAAAGTACCCAAAACCTATTTGTATACATGTTTATAAGTATAATGAAGTTTAAGGGTTATTTTAATGTCAAAATAATTCTTTCAATTGAAAATTTTCATTTATCACCATTCTTGATAAATCAGGATTTTGTTTTGTGAAAATGGGTAGTATGAATTCCTTAAAATTTTACAAGTGTATACATGTATTCATATATATATGTACTCATGTTTATGGATCGACCTTGTTGTATGCAAGACTTATTTTATGTCAATAATGGTTTTATGGAAATTATGTACACATTTTTCTTTTATGTAAAAGAACTCCATATGTTTTTACCAAACATTAATTTTGTTTAAGGTATAACATGAGAAATATTTTTGAGTATGGTTTAATTTGGTAAACCCATGCACATGTGTATACACATCTAAATTTATATATATATATAGGTATATTTATATCCATATATCAACATTTTGTCTTCAAATACAACTTCTTCCTATGATGTTTTCAAACTTTTCAAAGGAAAGGCCATGTTATTCAAAGTGAAAATAAGTTTTTAAATAACAATTTATATATATTCATGCAGTTTGCATACACATATACATGAATTCCCAAGAATAACCTATTTGCACACTTTATATCTCTAACTGTAATTATATTCACATAGTTTTAATTAAACAACCACAATTCCCATTTATCAACAAGTGTATTAGTTATGAATGGCCTTGTTTTAACTTGGTATTATGATGCTTTGGAATGTTAAAGTGTTTATGTTCACAAATGTTTTCAATTTTTAAGATAATTTCTTATGCGTACGGATTTTTAGCATGCATGTCTTAGTTTTATTAATGATTAAACTTCCATCAAGTTATGAATATGTATGTAAAAAGGGGGTTTTATTAAGAATGTATGAAACCCTATGAATAAAAGACCATGTCAAGATATGTGAGGGATGTATTGGACTTAAATGTGACGGGTGTGCCCGGAATTATATAGCGCAATATGAATGATGTGACGGGTGCACCCAGAATTATACAGCACTCCAATGCATTGGGTAATGTATGAGTCTCATGAGACGTTATGTGCGACGGTCTTGGCAGTTAGCCTTGGCTTGTGTTACTAGGGAAACGGGATTGGCGGTTAGCCTTGACCCATTAAGTATGTTTTATGATCTTGACATAAGGTCTTGACAAAGTTAGACATTATACATTCCCTTTGCATGTGATGATATATGGTCAACCAAGGGTTAGTTCAACTAACAGGACAACCCCTAGTTGAAAATTCCCATGACTATGAAAATGTAATTACGTGATAAGAACTATATTTCACTTGGTATGTTTTTATAAGAACTGTATGTTCTCATGAATCATGTTATTAATATTTTCCCTGATTACTCACAGATTTCTTTTAGAACTAAAGTAATCTTGGTTGAAAATTATGAATTATCTACGTGTTTCTCTCTCTGATCATGTTTACTTTAAAGTTAATTTTAAGTACGTACTTCTTCTCTGTGCAAGTGGTTTTTTTTAAATGTTGGATTTCATGTTTTAAGAAAAGATAATGCATTGTTTTTAGCGAAGTGTTTTATTCTCTTCAAAAAGTACAGCATTGAGAAAGAGTTTTCTTAAAAAGTTTTTTAAAACCCCTTACTAGGTATATTTTCTCACCCTACATTTTTGTTTTAAAATTTTCAGGAATAGTTTGTACTAATGAAGTTTATCAGAAGTTGTTGGCTTCCCAGAATCTTGAGCCTCACGATCTTCTGTAGTAATGGGACATGATATGTAATTTGTAAATGATGTAATGAAATGTTAGTATATCATGTCTCATAGGAACCCTGGGATCGGGGTCTCTACAGTTGGTATTAGAGGATGGGTTCATGAAACTCTGGAAAACCAGGTGGTATGAATGTATCACTATGATTGACTAAGTAAAAATGTTATAACTTTCAGATGGCTAATGAAAATGTACCTACTGACCTACTTTCACTTCCCACTGAGGCTCTAGAGAACATTTTATCTCTAGCTAGCCGTGAGAACTTTCTAAATTACGCCCGAATTCGCATGACATTTAAGCACCTGTATGACGTGTCAAACTCGCCTAGGGTGCTTAGTCTTCACCAAGGATTGGGGATGGATTATCTCCTAATGATGATGACCCAATTTCCCTCTTATTCACGTCGGGGAAAGTATCATGAGGGACTCTTCTGTGTGTTCACGACTGGCGAAGAATTTGGCACGATGCTTGATAACCCCTTTCAAGAAGCTGCTACTGCCGGAGACCTCCGAGTGGCTTACTTAGTCAGATTTTGCACTATGGCTTCTTGGGCCAGTTAATGGACCTTGGAGTGTTGGAAGTTGAGTCCACCCGATTGTCTCTTAGGAAAGAGGTGTATACTGATGTTTCCCAACTCCATACCCCTCATGCTAAACTCAGGAGGCATCATAGATGTTCCCATGAGTTTAGTTCCATCTGTTCAGTCTGTGTGTGGTTTGAGGAGTTAGGGAGTTTTTCCACTCTTTGTGGTGTACGTTTAGTAAACTCAGGCTTTGTCATGTAAAATTTTGCATAAATGAAAGTTTCATTTTTCCTTTCTTGCCTCTACCTTATCAATGTTGTTAAGATTTTCCTTTCGAATGTTTTTTAGATGGATAGTTAAATAAACATCTCATCAGTACCCGATGAGTTAATAGAGGTTATCATGGTCAGGACATGCATGGTGGATTATCCATCCTTTCTCCACCTGCGAGGGTCCTGCCAGCGTCTGCTCGATCTAGAAAACGGTTCTGAGATTCTTCGTTTGTTTCAAGAGGATGATCATGTGTTTCACCTCATTGCCACTGCTCAAATCCCCTTCTATAGGCGAAGGGGAAGGTACTACGAAGGCCTCTTCAAGTGTTTTACACTGGCACAGATCTTCTCTACCAAAGCGTGCTTCCTCATAGCTGCTCAGGATGGCCACCTTAGTGCAGCCTATTTGTTCCAGGTCTTGAATTTCAGTCTCCTCAATCGCATCATTCCTCTATACTACCTTGAGCATGTTGTGGCCCAGAGAGTTATCAGAGAGTTTATCTACTCGTACATTTCCGAGATTTTCACCGCATGGGCCTCCCTTTGGAATCCCGTGTGCAGTACGCACGAGCAAGAGTTCAAGACTTACTGTTCGAAGGGCATCTGGTCTAGGTAAATGGAAGAACTACGTACCAACTTTGGTATTCGGTTAACTGAGCCAGATCTACTATTTCAGTAATTTTGTACGTGTGGGGTTTCAGTTTCTTTTCTTTTTATGAATAGAATTGTGAGGGAACAATTCATTGAAGGGGGAAGTAATGTGACGACTCAAGAAACCATTTTTTGAGTAATGACATGTTTTTTTAAAATGCCACCCGTTATGTGAACAAACAATCATCTTATAAGATAATAATAATAATAAAAGAGAAAAATGCATCAAATGAATGAAAGGCCCTTTTATTCAAATGAGTAACATCTCGGTGGCTACAAGTCACACTGATCGAACAAGAAGATAAGATAACCAAAAATCCCAATTAAAAACACGATTACAATAATAGGGAGACTGCTTAAAACCACCAAGACCCCAAGAAGGCGGTAAGGGTTTCTAGCATCCATCAGAATAAACATTAGGATGGCCGAAGCCACTGCAACCATGCTGAGAACCAAAGGAATCACACGAACCATCTCTTCCTTTCTCCTTCAGTCCCCTTGAGTGAGGGATACCCCGAGACCAGACTCTTTATAAGAACACTAATTTGACCGTTGAACCCTAACAACTATAAATATGACCGTTGGCTCCCCCATGATTCTCCTATCCACTAATCTTTATTTTGGACCTTTGGAGATAAAAATGGTTTACCCCCAAAAGTTTCTAAAAGTTAATTATGTAATTTACTTTAATATTTAAAGAATAACATCAATAATAATATAATTAATTTATTTCTTGTTTCCGCAAAATGCGAATTATATTTTATGTTTCAAAACGGTGAAAATTAATATTATTTTTTTCCACTATTTACTGTACATGTTTTTAACTTGAGAAATTAAACTTTTATTTTGTAATTATATTGAATCTGATAGGTTTTTACTTTTCCTAAAAAAAATATATGTACTCAAACACTTGAGTTATATATATATGTTTCATCAAACCTTAAATTAAATGTATTATATTTATCTCTAAATTAAATACATGTAATAATATTAATGTGAATGTTTGTAATTTGAATTAACAGTTTTGAAAACTATGTCAAATCATGATTTCATTTACTTATGTGTTTTGTAATGATAATATTTATATCTATGCACTCTTATGTGTTATTTTGAAAATAATTATATATGTAGTAATGTTTAATGATTAATTGTATTAATAATATAAATCTTTAAGTAAGGAAATTAAGATAATTAGTTAATAAATGAAATTTAAAGAAAATATATATATGTTTTGATTAATTAATGTATTTTTGAATTAAATAAACCATGGACCAATGAATTTCCTTAAAATAATAAAATTTATATTAATAATTGAATTTTAATAATAAATACAATGTTATAATAAGTTAATAGAAAATTAATAAAACAACTTTGTTTTTTTATTTTTTATTTAAACAGATGAGCCACGTTTTTTTTACACCACATCAAACCGGAGCCGTCCGATCCAGCGCTCCAATCTCAGCCGTTCTTTTCTTTAAAGCATCACTACTTCTAAGTCGCATGATCACCTCCCGTGTGATCTCAGCCGTCCACCGTTTTTCCAGTCTTCTTCTTCCCCGCATCCTGCATTTTTCTTCTCCTTCGTCACACCCCTGTACCAGTAGGATAGGCAGTTGCGTTTTCTTCCATAGGTCGGCTAGTAGACCCCAGCTTTTCTCCCACCTTTCCACAGAGTCTGCACCGACTTCCCTCGGATACCCTCCATGCAAGTGAATCCTCGGTTTTATTTTTTTAAACCCTAGTTTGCACCGAAGGCCGGAGAGGATTTGCACTCGAAGCTCCTTGGATCTCCGACCACCGGACCAACCTCGTCTGGTTCGTTTTCCTTCTTCTCCTTCCCACCGAACTGGTAATGGGATAGATCCTACTACGTTTTTTTAAATATTTGGTTTGTATGTTTTTTTATATAGGTTTATATATATATATAAACCCATAAGTATATACCCCTGTTTATACACTATAGCTTGGCTTGAGGACCATACTTGTCCGCTTTTGAGTGGGATTCCAAAACCGGGGTAAGGGTACATGGGTGATCTATTTTATTTAGGTTTGGTTATTGGCATATACACTTTGAGTATGTATATAAATAATTATATACATATATGTATAAAATGATATATTCAAATATACAAACCTTTTATCAATGTTTATAACCCTGATTTTATTTCGCCTATGAAAAATTGGTGTTTTCGGGTAATTTCATAAACATGTAAATCATGAAAGTATATGGAGCATAGAGATGTATATGTACATTTAATTGTATAGATGTATATGTACATCAATGTGCATAAGGGATGAACTTGATTCTTTTGTTTTTTCATTTGTTAAAATTTTATTTACTCAAAAATATTATTATTTCAAGAAAAGTACCCAACAACTATTTGTATACATTTTTATATGTATGATGAAGTTTAAGGGTTATTTTGATGTAAAAATAATTCTTTCAATTGAAAATTTTCATTTATCACCATTCTTGATAAATCAGGATTTTGTTTTGTGAAAATGGGTAGTATGAATTCCTTAAAATTTTACAAGTGTATAAATGTATTCATATATATGTACTCATGTTTATGGATCGAATTTGTTGTATGCAAGACTGATTTTATGTCAATAATGGTTTTATGGAAATTATGTTCACTTTTTTCTTTTATGTAAAACAACTCCAGATGTTTTTACCAAACATTAATTTTGTTTAAGGTAAAACATGATAAATATTTTTGAGTATGGTTTAATTTGGTAAACCCATTAAAATGTGTATACGCACCTAAATTTATATATATATAGGTATATATATAACCTTATATCAATATGTTGTCTTCAAATACAAGTTCTTCCTATGATGTTTGCAAACTTTTCAACAGAAAGGTCATGTTATTCAAAGTGCAAATAAGTTTTTACACAACAATTTATATATATTCATGCAGTTTGCATACACATATACATGACTTCCCAAGATGAACCTATTTGCACACTTTATATCTCTAACTATAATTATATTCACACAATTTTAATTAATCAACCACAATGACCATTTATCAACATGTGTATAAGTTATGAATAGCCTTGTTTTAACTTGTTATTATGATGCTTTGGAATGTTAAAGTGTATATGTTCACCCATGTTTTCAATTGTTAGGATAATTTCTTATGTGTACGGTTTTTTAGCATGCATGTCTTTGTTTTATTAATGATTGAACTGCCTTCATGTTATGAATATGAATGTAAAAAAGGGGGTTTTATTAAGAATGTATGAAACCCTATGAATGAAATACCATGTCAAGATATGTGAGGGATGTATTGGACTTAAATGTGACAGGTGCACCCGGAATTATATAGTGCAATATGAATGATGTGATGGGTGCGCCCGGAATTATACAGTGCTCCAATGCATTGGGTAAAGTATGAGTCTCATGAGACGTTATGTGTGATGGTCTTGGAAGTTAGTCTTGGCTTGTGCTACCATGGAAAATGGATTGGCGGTTAGCCTTGACCCGTTAAGTATGTTTTACGGTCTTGACGCAAGGTCTTGACAAAGTCCAGCATTATACATTCCCTCTGCATGTGATTATATATGGTCAACCAGGGGATAATTCAACTAACAGTACAACCCCTAGTTGAAAATTCCCATGACTATGAAAATGTAATTACGTGATAAGAACTGTATTTCACGTGGTATGTTTTTATAAGAACTGTATGTGCCCATGAATCATGTTATGATTGTTTTCCCTACTTACTCACAGATTTATTTTAGAACTAAAGTAATCTTGCTTGTAAATTATGCATTATCTATTTATTGCGCTCTCTGATCATGTTTACTTTAAAGTTAATTTTAATTACATACTTCTTCTCTGTACAAGTGGTTTTTTTTAAAAAATTTGGATTTCATGTTTTAAGAAAATATAATTCTTTGTTTTTAGCGAAGTGTTTTATTCTCTTCAAAAAGGACTGCTTTGAGAAAGAGTTTTCTTAAAACTTTTTTTAAAACCCCTTACTGGGCATATTTTCTCATCCTACGTTTTTGTTTTAAAATTTTCAGGCATGGTTTGTAATAATGAAGTTTATCAGAAGCATCCGGTTTCCCAGAATCCTGAGCCTCGCGATCTTCTGTAGTAATGGGACATGATATCTAATTTGTAAATGATGAAATGAAATGTTAGTATATCATGTCTCATAGGCACCCTGGGATCGGGGTCGCTACATATACTACCACCTTAAGCCTTATATAATTATATTCTACAATTTTTATTGAGGTTTCATGCTCGATCAAGCTACTTCGAGTCTCAGCCCAAACTCAACCTAGAATAAGAAAAGTCTACTCGGGAACCCCAAGTTCCATGGATTCCCGAGTATAGTGTGTATACAACTCAATATGGAACCACCAATGTGGTCCCATACATAACTAGTAAATTAATAGTATGTACATGTGATGTGATAATCTAAATATATTAATTTACTATATCAGTGTAAAAAAGTAAACCATCATCGAACCTTGGGTTCAAATGTGACACTAAGGATCAACTGTACCTGCTTTGTCCAGTTCCAGATGCCTCTGAGAATGTTTTATGACTATTATAATCAATACCATAACCAATGAACATATATTAGTTGTCATAAACACTATATCCATTGATGTATTCCATGTAATCTCAATAGTATTAAGTATACCTTCGACCCATAAGAGATAATTCTATGTGATCTAATAGTTAGAAAAAGTAATCTACATTAACAATGAGGAAATATTAAGAAATACTATAATCATATGGTGTTATCAACGACCCCTATAAGATAATCCAAGAAATTACATATTCATCAGAACTCATCACTTATCCCTAAGAGGTAAATACTTTATGATCCCATACTCATCATGAGTCAATGCTAATATCTAAAAGGTAATCCTAGGATATACAATTATCATTAGAAATATTTTTAGATCCATAAAATGTGATCCAATAATCATATGGAGTCCTTGTTAATCCCTATAAGGTAATACAAGGTGATCCAATAGTCATCAAGCGTAAGTCCTGAACCCTGGTAGGTAATTGTAGGTGTTCCATAAAAGAAAGAAAGAAGACCAGATCCAAAGAGAATATCCAATACATCCCATGTTTCTTAATAAATATTGATGGGAAGTAAATACCACCCAAACCATCTCATTTCATATTAAAAAAAACCTATTCAGTCTCTCAATTCCGATATGGGTTTAAAGGTGACACCCATGGAAATGACTACCAATTTCCCATGAAAACACCCTTTAGTTAACATATCACTAGGGAACACACCATGGTCCCATAGGTATAATTAGGAATGGACACCATTCATGTGTTCCCTTATATCAGACCCCTATCTAAAGACAACACCCATCACATAGTTGGAATATCTTTCCTTAGCATCACCACATTTAAATCAAGGTATTATTCACCTCATAGGAAAAACCATATTACATCCTATTTACAGATATGGATTAAAACTGATCTCAATATCCAATTAATCACTAGGTCAGTCCCCACACAAACCTTGTCCGTAAATCTTTATTGGATCTAACCACCCAGATAATCTAAATCTCAACGGGGGAGGATTAATTACCCCTATAGTAATCCTGACTTTCCCAAAGTCTATAAGACATCACAAGATTCTCACATGGCCTATACAGGCTAGCCATCCCAATTCATTACTTCCCTCTACATGGTGGTTACCAAAGCACATATACTAAGGGAGACTATTTTATCATAATTCATTTTAAGATCTCCCCTCAATGTACATGCATCTAATGAAATACATCTTGTTTCTAGCCCTCATCCATTAGTGGATATGGAATCAAGCTAGTCCACAAGGCCCCTTAGTGGCCCTTGGCACATTGGGAACACCATTATGATGCATTTGTTTGTTAAATAATTTATATAATTTTAATAGTTTTATGTCCTTTAGTTGGGGGAACAAACATATCACATAAAATATAAATCATTCTTTATGCCATATCAAAAATGAATAAGGACCACCTACCGAAATTATAGAGTTATTCCCTTTAATTCGTAGCCTAGACTTTACTGCATGGGCTCAACCAAGTCTAACTAGCCACAACCCATCGTTGTGAGGCCCCAATGCATTATAAGTGTCTCAAAATAAATAATTATAAAAATATATATTTCACTAATAAATTCAATTTAATTTAATATAAATATGCGTTAATTCTTCAAATTCACCAAGTGACATATAATCACAAAAACCGTTAGTGAAAAGGTGTGATCTACTCTTTCCACATGAATGAACCTAAGATGCCCAAAACCCTAAACCAAAAGAACCCAATCAGTGACCAATTTAATTTAGTTTGTCTAAACACCCTCATAAAAAACACTTCCATTAATATAAATGATGATAAATTTCATGTAGAAATTATCTTGTGGAATTTGGTAGCAACTGTATAAAAATCTACATCGATATTGGCCAATTATACAAAGATCCAGTGGAATCAGGGAGAAAAAAATAGAAACCACAACGAAGTCAGTGGGAATGAAGGGGAACATGAATGAAAATAATACATAGAAGAAACATATCTTAGATCACAGTGAAATTTACACAAAATCATCCCCATATCAAAGGAGATCTAGAGAATAAGAGAGAGGGTGGGCCAGGGAAAATGGGATCACCAATGTTGATATTTTGACCAAGAACAAGAGGGATTGACCCTCAATTTATAGGTCTTTTATAATTTAAAAAATGAACCTCCCAACACTTTTCAAATTGCAAACTAGTTGTTTCACACCATGAATCACTCGATCCTGAGGGTCCTCCCCCAAAAAACATTATTCACTATCTAAACTATGGTTCACACCATGAAATCATTGAGGTAGAGGACCACACACCTCAACTAGACTCGTTTATATTGTGGACCCCATGGATCATGATTTTAATGCCTGTTGTAGCAAAAAATATAGCTCCCTTGTGACATATACCTTCTCCAGTACTCACTTGAGCACCATCACCAAACCATCCCTTAAATAACTTCCAAAATAAATCTATTGAGAGTTTTTGACACTCAAAATTGTGATTTGAATTTCAATTCTAAAAAAACCTCTTAGTAAAATAAAAAAACTAAATTCCCACAAAAAATTCAAATAATAAATGTGTATGAAGTTGTACAGTATGTCCCAAAGTGATCACATATATTAAGAAGATTATGTAATCTGAAAATAGAACTATTCTAAAGGATTTATTTAATGTTAAATGTTTTATAGATTGTTCTTTTTATCAACATAATTTATCAAATACAAAAAAATAAAAAAATTTGGAGTTGTTATATTATTTATGTTTGTCTCAAAATGATGTCATAATAATTTATATATGGTATAGATCACCATGATCCTCATAAAAAATATATTTTTTGGGTTTGTAAAAGGTTTAATGGAAAATCTAAATGATTTTTCATGAATTTTGAAATGGATTGATGAAAATAAACCATGTTAGTTCATGAAGAAGTAAAATAGTAAAGTACCATGAGCTGCAAATGGACCCCATATTCTGAAAGGAATTCTCACTATGGGAGTCACAACTCCTCATAGGGACTTCACATAGCACCCCTAGAGAGAAATTTCATTTGCAGGGAAAGGAGTACATTTCCACACCCAGCAAGCAAAATTCATTTGTGGAGTGAGGTGTCCCCCCCCCCAAAATGAATATTTTCTATTTGTGGGGTGAGGTGGCTGCCTATAAACCCAAAATCCTTTGCTGGTAGTGATTGGGTTATTACATCCATACCCCTATAAAAAATTCCATAGAGAGACTGATGGGGGTGGTGAAATTAAGTAGTGTATTTCTAAGAGTGAAACACATGTGTGAGAGATAAAGATAGTTCGAGAAAATGATTTGAGATGGGAAAAATTTACTGCACATCACAATGAAAAGTAATTCATAAGAACTGGCCAACATAGCATAAAGAATGGCTTTCATAGAAAAGGGTTTGTTATGATCCAACCATCAAAATAGAAAATCTATTTATAGACCAAAATTTATTAAACCAAATACAGATGAAATTGGTGTGGGATACCATAAAAGATAAAAAACTGTATAATGGATGAGGTCCTTTAGTCTCAATACATGTTGGGTCCTAAAACCTATGAAAATGGTATCGAAATAAATCCATGGATTCTGAAAAGGATGAAAAACAAATCAAAGGAAGAGTTGAAGAAAAATATTCAAAGGGGAAGTAACTGAAAAGTGAAAATACCTTTGCAGACTTCCACTTTGCATGTAAATCCACTACTTTGTTAAATTGTTCATGGGGTAGAGGTAGTGTCATTATTTCCTGTAAACAATATAGAAGTCATTTTCTGAAAGGATTCAATGATTTTTCACCTTGAAAATGAATATCCCCCAAGAACTAAATATTTTTTAGGTTGAGGCGAAAGTTCCCTGAAAAAAAGATGAGGTCATTTGATGGACTGAGGTGGTGATATCCACACTGACAAATGAAAGCACCCTTTCACCAATGATGACCCCGCTGGCTAAGTCATTCACATGTCATACATCCTTCATGAGTTTCCAAAAAAGAAGGATCACTGCCCATTACAGATGCCCAACTAGACCGGTATCTTATTCCACTATTCTTCTATAAATATGATCAGGGGTAACTAAAGAGGAGGGACTCGGATATACAAATCGAAGAGATCTAAACTAACTCACTATGAAATATAGATCCCTTCAATGACTCCCAGTAGGTAAAACCCACAACATAGCAATAAGATGGATAAAATAAATAATTTCAAAATTCATGAACATAAATATGGGTTGTAGATATAATTCCCATGATTCACGGAACCAATGGACCCTTTTCAAATAGAAATAAAACATAATAAGAATCTATATAGGTGGCACCCTACCACGCATAGAAAATCACTATACGGGTGGAACCTGGTTCCATGTAGGTTAATGACACATAGGCATAAACTGAGTTCATGTAGCGCAATTCCATGTGGAAGATATCATCACCCACGTAGTAGCATAATATACAGAGGGAATTCCATCTTGTGTAAGATAATGATATGTATAACATGGTATACTAGGGAGTTCAAATCCCCTACTCCCATCATTCTCTCTTGTGTTATCAGTTCCTGCATCAGCCCCTGTACAATCTAGTCTAACAAACTAATGTTTAATCTCTTTACAAATCCATCAGACATGTGTGATAAGATCATTGGTCACATTAACATGTTCTTTTTAGTTTACATACCCATGGTAAGTGGAGTCATGTGGGAGACCCCAATAAATATGCGGACCTTCAGAATGAACTTGATTTTACATTCTCATGGTAATAGGGGTTCTGACCATAGGATTCTCACATGAACCTCCCTGTTTTTAGGATTGACTGGAACCGATGGAATTTACTTTCGATGTTTTCTAGGGTTGGACATTCCTCTCTTTCCCCAAAATTGATTTTAGGTCAATCCTCCTGAGGTGAGTGCCTAACCTTTCTAGTGGGAGGCGACACTTTTTCTTCCCTTAGCCTCAGATCAGAACATATCTAGATAGATCATCAAACATGACTATCCTATATATGAAAACAAAAGAGGAGACTAATACACTCAAAGTTACCTCCCTCTCCCTTTGGGATTTGTCACCATCCATTAGTGGATAGATAGGATCATGCAATCTTCAGATCCACAACTTATTCTTTTCTCTCACACAATGAATGACTCACATCTTCTTAAAGGATAGTGGTGATCATGAAATCTACATGATCCCAAATTTTGAATGGGCCATCTCTGAAGATGAAATCCCCAACCTCAAACCAACTGAGAACCTTCCATGCATATGCCTCACATCAAATATGATCAATAGATATCCTCTTGAAATGGGCCTCCTATATAGTGTAAGCCCTAATCATTCCCCATAAAATGGTAAGCTTCCATTTTTGAAGTCCTAAAGTCTGAACTATATTGGCATTGATTCTCAACTATCTAGGATATGTAAGAAGCCTCATTGAGGTGAAAACCCACCACTAAATTCCACCATAATGTTCTCCGAGCCACATTCCAAATTAGGCCATATTTACCCAAGAGACCATATATCTCTTAGATTCTTCAGTCCACCTTATCATAAGTCCCACACCATCCTTGACTAGGAATCCATTCTCCTATACATCCATTCTGCATGATGATAAACTACATATTTGGGTCCTTGTTATATGATCTTAACAGGTGATGTGTCCAGTTAAGTAGTACCAAAATGCATGGGTTCTAATTCCTCTCACAAGGATACATAGGCAACCTATTTTACAAGTTTGATCTTGACATATAAACAATTATCATCCCTCTTGGATGAAGGTAAAATCCAAAGCACCCCATCGCATGGCATAAAAAAGTATCATTCCAAAAAATGACCAAAGAATCCCTGATTTATCCACAAAGGGTAACATTGATGGAGAACATCATATACTTACAGATCCCTCCATTGATGGAGAACATCATATACATATAGATGATTAATAACCAATTTGTATTCCTGATGGATCATTACCTTAGAAAAATATGTAATATACATAATTTGGAATGAATCAAGGATTCATGAACATGAAATAAATCAATAAGAGATTCCCAAAATAGGAAATAGTTCCACCTAAATGGGTGTGATGATCCTAAATTACCATTATATCAACCAATGTGAGTTCTTAAGTGTCATTGGACAAATCACCTAATGAACCCATGCCTTTGGAATGCAAGTCCAAGAATATTGGATATGAGATCCAATGGATGTTTTTGGATCCACGAACAAACCCATTAGAGACCATTCAAATTTTTTATAACCAGTATCAGCGATTGTATACCAGTTAACCCCCTATAATCAACCCACTTGGGCATAAAACCATATTTGTCTGAAAAAAAGTGTAAATATGACGTAAATGGATTAACTATAACACCGCTTTCGTAAGATAAAAAAGAGACATTTCTCATTGCCTGTCAGACCATTTCATACCTGGTAAAAAAATATCTTCATTAGAAACAAAATGGTGAATGTGAAGTGAATAATTAACCAAGGTAATGGTGTTACCTCGCTTCAGACCCCATTAACATCCAAAATGAAATGTGGACAAATGAGAGCATCAATTAGGCATGTGGTCATGATATCCTATTTTGAGGAGTTTTTTTGTGTGTTATTGACACATATATTGCGGGAACTCTTCATAGATTCCTTAAATACAATGGCATATCATAATTTTCCACATACATGCGTGTCAACTATTACATAGAAAAATCAGATCCTAGACAAATAATATGGCCCCCTCTCCCAACCAGCATCTCCATCATTAGGTTTCAAATGCACTGGTTATATAATACCATCAAAATGGTACTCTCCCCACCCTAGAGGTAGTAAGATAGGAGATACAATCAATGAATCCCCACCAGCCACTTCCTCAGTAGCTACTGGTTGTCCAGAACTGGGCAGCGCCATTGATGTCTCCAACTATTTCATAAGCCTATCCCTGAAATGAGACATTGCGTACCTCTATTATCATAGAAAGGCTGATGAATTCATCACTAGTGAATTCATCTTTGATACACATGGATCCCTCTTAAGGGCCCATGCCAAATTTTACTATCACAAAAATCATGTAGCCCAACATCCTCATTATGAACTGGATAATTCCTTGAGGGCCCCAATTGAAATCAAGTCGGCCTAGGTCCTTATGGTGGCACGCAGAGGGATAAGTTCATAAAATCAAGAGCAAACCATCATCCTCATTCCTATTGACAAAGGCCTCCATGTAAGTACAATAGAAATCCATGAGCAGACATATATTCCTACTCACCCTCATCAAGTATGTCAATCCAATGTAACAAAAATAGATTATAGAAAAATGTGTATCTCTTCCAAAGAACCTAAAGTCTTCTATGTAAATAATGTGACACATGATAATATGGACACTCTTACTACTGCTCACTAAACCCTCCATAAAAATAGGGAATAAAATTAAAAGAGAACAAAAAATCCTACAAACACATGTAATCTCTCTAGCCAAATATGGTGTCAATCAATGAGAAGATGTATATTTATTCTCCCTCATCTTAATCCCATAAAAACATATGATGGATGCCAAATAAAATCATATAGAAATTCTTTTCTATGTATATCAATCCCATCGATCAAATACAATGGCATGAAAATATAGGTAGATGGAAATACCTATGGATGCATATCTAGACCATTAGTCAAATAAAATTGAAACCAAATACAATAATATAGAAATCCTTATGGATTCATATAAAGTTGATCAATAAAATATGATGGAAACCAAATACAAGAAGATATAAATTACTAAGGATGAATATCACGCATTTTAGAAAAATATAGAACCAAACGAGAATACCCAAATTCCGACATGAAAATATAAATTCCACACATCAAATATGATGTAAACTAGAGAAATTAGATGGCATATCCAAGATATAAATTAGGGGCCAACATATTTCTCTTTCACTTCATGGGATAACTAACAATATTTACTAGTAGTAAATGGAGGACTGGAGCTGGCACATATTCTTACTCTGATATAGGAACATGCTATATTCTTGTTCAATCCAAGGATTTCTCTCAACACATATTAGTAATGATGGAGTACCAAACATAAATTCCTAACTATATCATTCAGAATTTTTAGGACGTGATCGTGTGTGAGTAAATATTAAAGAGTTAAGCTTACATCCTCATATCCTTGTGTGGGGTGAATCAACCAAAAAATACATGATCAACCTAGAGTATACATGAATCCATGATCCCATACAGAAGGGTCATTGGTAATATTCCATAATAAATGGACAACTAGAGCAGGCACAAATACCTGTTCCAACTGGGGGGACACCATTTCACTATGGAAGCTGCTGTAGGGAAATTATATAACCCTGCCGAAACCCAGGATGCTCGTCGACGTATTCTGTAAGCATGACGGGATCCAATCAAATAGGAACCTATATGTGAAGAACTTCACCAACAGAAAGTGACCCTAGTCTCCTATAAGAGGGCACTCATAACAAATCATGCCATAGGAAACTGTAAAATAAAGAGAAGATTCATGACCCTGATCTGATGTAAGCTAGTGTTCAAGATGCCATAAACACCTATATTTGGTGTCTTAGGGTCCTAATAATCCATTAACATATTATGAATGTGGTAGTAGAAGTTTTGAAGGTCATCCCCATAACACTGCTACCAGTAATTTTAGAGGTCCTCCCCAGAGCATCATCTATGAAATCCCCCTTCTTGAACTCAAAATGATAAATCAAAAGATATTATCACCTAATGTGTGTCACAATAACCCTCTGTGTGGCCAGAATATCCAACAACAAGAAGTTACTCCCCTTATTTTCATCCACCTTGATGGTTCTCTAAAGGGTATAAGCTGTGGAAATTCTACTTGTATTCATACATCAAGTCATGATTGTAGTCCTCGCCATGATGAACCCACTGTGAAGGTCCTCCCCATAAAAAAAATCCAATAGAAAAACATTGCTCCCCTTATTTTTTTCAACTCTGATGGTCCTCTCCATGGTATATGCTGCATAAATTCTCCCGAAAGTCAGAGATCATTCTATAATGGTATCCATCACTATAATGACACCTACTGTGAAGGTCCTCCTCATTGTCAAATTTCATTACTTCTTGAAGGTCTTCCCCTGGCTGAGTCAAGTACGAGGAAGCCCTCAGATTCATAGGCTCTTAAAAATAAGGGATCACACATGTTAAATACCTTTTCAATATAAGGTGACAACCTTTCTCAACCAAGAGATGACCCGGGAAAATGCTCATCCTCTTTGCCATCCCATGACTGTTCACATACCAAGGAGACCCCTACTATCCCAACTAATTGAAATAATGTCCTCTAAAAGTGTTCAAGTTAGGAATACCAAGTAGTGGAGTCTCTTGGAGAATATAAAAAGGATATATTTCTCCTAATAAGACAATTAGTCAAGGATGACAAACCAGTTATATTTTATCCCTCAACAACTTCTCAGTTCGGTATTCCAAGGGAGTTGTTAGAGGAGTACATGCATAAAATTCGTCTCAATATCTGGAAACCCTCCACCACCTGAAAACATAATTAATTCCGTATAATTGGTATGTTGTCCATGTTAAAATATTAGGTGATCTTCATGATTAAATCAACTTGGTATCCCTTCTTTATGTGCGATGAGAACAATCATAGAGGTAGAAGAAAGATATCTAATTGACCTACCTCAATGAAATACATAAGTTGTCTCTTCTCATCACAAAAACCCTTCCAGATGTTCACATATGAGGATCAGAAGAGAATAAATATTTTCATTTTACCCCATGCCCTGTTTAGAAAAACTCATTGGAAATGGAATCATTGAATTTAATTTTCCTGAGGGGGAATTAAATGAAATCCCCACTCAGGAGAGGCAGTACACCCAACATGAGTCGGCCCTGAGTAAGTCTCAAATGCTTTAGTCTTGATAAGAGAAATCCATTGAGAAACTCACGAACCAGGAAACTGAGAACATTCTGTAGGATTCCCGATTTAATGGAATCCAATCACAAATCACTACAATATCCTCAGAAACAAATAGTTCGCATGAAGGTTTGGAACTATACATAGCTCATGCCGGAGAAGGAATGCATGAGATCAAGAAGGAAGAAATAGCAGGACCAACATATGCAGTATGAGATTAGCCTTAGACCATAAGGTTGGGGGCATTTTTAACTCAAAATTCTTCTATAAGACCAGTAAATCTGGGATGAGGCATAAATCTATGAAAAAGGAAACAACCAAATCCCGCAAGGCTGGGGGAATTTTTACCACAACCACCCACCCAGCGGAAATCAATATTTTACTATTTAATGATAACGATAACTAGAGAGGTTACCCATTCCACACCATCTCATGAATCATTTCCCCCAAATGGATGGAGTAATGTAAGGCCATACTGGGTATCCAACCGAGTTACTCTTTGGCAGGAAGCCTGAAAGGGATCCCATAATTGAAGGAAGAGATCCAAAAATTGGTTCAAACATCCCTCCTACCATTCGGTATCAATTATGCCGCCCATAATGCATTATGAATTGGTGAACATCATGGAATTAGATCCTTTGGACCACACCGAACATGATGAAAATGAAGAGGAGCAGGGAGAGCATAGTTCCACCTACGATTCAGCCAACACCATACATAACAGTGCATGTACCTAGAGCTAGAGAGCTTACCTATATCATAGTACTCCCTTAGCCAATCCATTGTTATCTATTTTATGAATTTCTAACAAATAGATGAATAAATTCTAGGTCACATTAAACCTGCTTCCTCCTCTTGATGAGAATGTGCTCCTTATGATCAAAGAATGATTTGCTTGGAAGGAGGAAGAAATGAAAGAGCTGAGATGGATTAGAGGTGAGATACTTCGGGGTAGTTTCCACCATTGTATACATTCACTGGGAGGATCTTCAACATACACTTATAGTATGTGTGGCACAACCATAAGAGTTTATCTTGGAAAATAAAGCAAGGCTAGGACATCATCCAAACATGGAACCTAGACCATATTTCTACATATATACAATCATGGATGGGTATCAAGATTTCCCTCCACTAATGAGACAACCGAAACATGTTTAGGTAAATACTCAAAAGATGAACACAATCGGTTATCTGCCTCAAATATCAGTAGAAACAACACATCAAATCCTGCCACTCCATGCACCTGTTCAAGCTTAGGTTCAACCGAGAAAACATCAAGGACATATAAATACCATCGATTAATTGGAAGCTAAATTAGAAGCCATAGAGGATATGTGTTAACCAGTACAACTATATTAGAAACCTTTCTCCGATTGGATGAGCGACACCTTACTGCCACCAAATTTTGGTATCCCAATGTTTCCCATATTCGATGACTCAAGTGACACAGAGTAACTTCTCCCACAATAGGAATCTAATTGTGATCCCATGATGGGATCCCTAGAGAAACAAGAAGTAATGAATTCATGTGAACCCTACAAGGGTCAACCTTTGTATGGTACACCAGTTTTCTAGCTCAATTGATAATAATATAGGAGGATCTCTACCACTAGTTCCTCTTCAAATTCACCTCAATTATTCCAAAGACAACAGTCAGAAACCTCTCAAATTAAAAATATAATGATATGAGTGGGTCACTGAATTTATATTTAAATGTAAAGGGCTGACCTACTATTCGAATAGACCACTCCCCTCGAACGAAAAGATGGCTATGTAAATCGATAACCTCTGTGACGAGCTATGAAAGCCACTAATCCTGGTAAAATACATGAGTGGGTTTCCAGATTTCTCCATCGTTTCCCAAATAATGGAATAATATATATAGTAGACTCAGATCTAGTCTAGAGAAACTCCACCAATTCTATGAAAAAGAGTTAGAAAAGGTGAAGTGGATTCCATCATGCTTAATCTAGCCCGCACACCTACTCCACCTCTATTGACTACACCATATTTTGCAGCTCCTCCTCAGTGTCAAAAACAACCCCCTCCTCAACAATACAAGTGGAGGGGACCCAGGAGAAATCAATTAATGTAATGAATGAATGAATTTTACTTGTTCTTAGATGATAAAGTCTATGGATATTTTATAGATGGTATAAAATGAAATTTACTTCATCTACCAGAGTCGAAAAGGGTTGCTGATGTAGGTCTCAATGACTATCTAGATTATTGTTCCTTTTTGTGGATACATAGACACACTATCCAAGAATTGTTTTTGTTCAAAGAACTAGTATATCAAATGATAGATTCTAGAAAAGTAAAATTGGGGCCACTGACAGCAAAAGTGGGAAATGTTTCCGCCACTACCCCTGATGAAGGACGTGAGTGGAAAGATGTTTTTGACAAGAGAGAAAAAACGTTTGATAGTTGGATGACATGAAAACCAATCAACCGAGAACATGGAATTATCCAAGAACAGTTGAAACAACCAATTGTTCCCCCAACCATTTCAATTACAACAAGATCCATGTCATCGACACCACAAACCCCTAGAAGCTAGAATTTCAAAAAGAGGCTTATCCAAAAAAAAATATGTAAAAGAGGATGAACCCGTGTCAAGTCCATAGGTAGCTTTGACCCAATAGGATTTTATTCCCTTAGATCTAAAAGTACAGGTGCCACCCT
Organism: Viscum album; assembly: GCA_963277665.1. Classification (NCBI taxonomy): domain Eukaryota; kingdom Viridiplantae; phylum Streptophyta; class Magnoliopsida; order Santalales; family Viscaceae; genus Viscum; species Viscum album. The sequence goes on along the minus strand of OY728143.1, from coordinate 1,700,117,683 downwards.
AACAAACAAAACCATCATAAGAAATCATCTAGGTGGAGTCATCATCAGATAAGGAGTTTATCTTTATCTCCATTAACGTTATTCACTTAATATATCTCTTCTCCAACGATGAGTATGGATATGAACCTAATTTCCCTACATCTGACTTGGGAACCAAAGGAAGATGCCTCATGAGATGAGGATATCAGGGAAGAAACAACCATTGTAGAATCCAATTTTCCATCTACACCACTCTTTGAACCATCAATATTATAGAGACCTACTGAAGAGACCTTTAACGGACCTAACAGTAATAGGAAAATTCTCTTTCCCCTACTGAAATCCACTCTTACTCGAAAATTCTCTAATATCCATCAGAAGAGGAACAAATTATTAATCTCCCACCACATATAGACAAACCTGCCCAACCTAACTCACCAAGTACAACAGCACCTCCAGCTCCTATCCTGAGGGCCGATCCATCCACATCTAATAATCAGGTCTCTAAAGGGACTATTAAATAGAATCCCACTACTAGGAAGCACTATAATTTAGATCAAAATTATGAAACCATAAAGTAGTTAGCCTCAGTACTAGGCAAGATACCAGTCTTGGATGCCTTGAGGTTGTCTAAACAGCTTATTGAATCACTCATATAGGATTTACTAATCCCCCAAGAGTTTGAAGTTGAAGAAGTCTCTACCAAAGTCCATCAAAGAAAGACCAATCTCACTAAATTCCATGTGGTTTTATACTTAAAATATCTATATGAAGATACAATTATACCAGGATACATCAGAACCCTATATGTGTTTGAAAAGATTAATTATGTCGATGTATGAAAGGTCTTCATAAAAAATGGATCTGGAGATAATCTTATTCTAGTGAAAACACTTCGGCAGCTGGGTTGTGATGAACATAACCCAAAACCGTTATCTATAATGATACAAGGCTATGAAAAAAGTTAGTAGAAGACATTGGGCCAAATCATGGTCAAGGATCATTTTGAAGATCTCCTGGAAAACTCATAATTTATAATGGTTCAACAAAACACAACCTTCAACGTCCTGCTAGGAAGGCCTTGGTTTCATCAACAAGTTGCAGTTCCCTCTTTGTATCATAAATTCCTAAAATACTACATTAATGGGGAAATAATGGTATTTCTCACCGATAAAGACCCATTTTAATCCTACAAGTCACACTATATTGATGCAGGGTTCTATCAGGGAAAGGGAAATGGAACGTGGTTGATGGTGTCGAATGATTCACTTCCCCAAATGGTTTGGAAATGATCATGGTGGACCCCTACAAACAACTGGTGAATAATATGCTCTATATATCAACCATATTGAGAATATGGGTCCAAAAAAATTCCTATCTAAGGATATTCATGATTTATGTCATAACCACTATGTCCACTAGTGATGAATGGTATGATAACTCACTAGGTGGTAGTGAAAGCCCAGATGAAATGCCTTCATATCATCATTAGAGACCCAGAAAATCCTTTCCTCGCCAACTAAGGTAGAATAGGTTTTTAGATCACCCAATGAGTATAAAGAAGCTCCTTTATCCATTTCTCCCTCCTCTCTAGAGTTTTATGTAAATACCCTACTGTCAGCCGGGTCAGTGGAAGTCGCTCTATCCTCTAAATATAAAGGTAATTATTTCTCTCCTAACTCTGAAGAACCCATCTCTAGACTTGTTTACCCATCATAAAAACAGTAAGAAGAGGAAGAATAAGTGTCGGAGGAGGAACTTAGGTATTTCCCTCCATCATATAATGATGGTGTCTCTACCACCATTGAATAACTCATTTAAATAAATCTGGGCACATAAGAAGATCCAAGACTCACCTTGATTAGTGCAACCATGTCTTATGAAGAACAAGAGGTATACACCACCTTCCTAATGCATCATCAAGTTGTTTTCTCCTAGAACTAAATATAAATTCTAGGACTCGATCCCAAGGTGGAAATTCACCACCTGGGCCGGCTATAAAATCATCGAGACTACAAACAAGCATCTAATAGATCACACCTGATACATGCTGTCAAAATAGAGGATGAATTTGAAAAACACTTCATATCCAGATTTATTTGAAAATTCTAATACCCCAAGTGGTTGGTTAATATAGTTCCTATCAATTTTTTTTAACAAATCACAGTTCTTATCAATTTTATATATCTCAATCTACACTTCCCAATAGTAAATTTCTTGGTCTCGATAAAAGAACAACTGATTGATGAAATAATTGTTTATCAAGCTCTCTCTATTATCAATGCCTATTTAGGATATAAACAAATCTGAATGAACTAAAATGATGAATAAATCACAAACTTTAGGGCCCCTAGGGAGTATATTGCTATCGGGTGATGCCCTTTGGGATGAAGAATCTCGGTGCTACATATCAACATACCATGCATCGCATATTAAAATCCATCCTAGGAAAGTTTGTTGAATTACATGTTAATGACCAATTGGTTAATTTTCCACAACGTTCGGACCACCTATCAGATCTTGACATTTTATTATACAAACTATGAAAATAGATCATGAATATAAAACACTTAAAATGCGCTTTCGACATTACTTTAGGGGAATTTCTCAGTTTCATTGTACACCATCATGGGATTGAAGTCGACCCTATGAATAAAATGGACATCCTTGGCATGTCACCTCCTCAAAACCACAATTATTTGAGAGGACTTCATGGACACTTAGCCTACATACGTTGCTTCATAGCCAACCATGAAGTAAATTGTTATCCATTTACTAGGTTGATGAAAAAGGGGGTTACATATCAATGTATTTATGATTATTTGGAAGTGTTCTATAGTCTCACGAAGTAGATCTTAAGACCAATATTTCTAATGTCACCTTTCTAAGGAAGGCCACTCATTTTTTATGTGACTACCTTGGAATTATCCCTAGGTGACTTCCTTGCATAGAGGAATGACACTGACAGTGAGAAAAGCCTTTATTATCTCTACCGAACCATGATTAAGGATGATACTTAATACTCAGATATCGAGAAAAGATTTCCGGTGGTAATCCTTGTAGTCCAAAAACTGAGGCACTACCTTTAGCATCACGATCTCCATCTAGTTTATCATAGCAACCAACTCAAAAATATTATAATTCATATGATGTTGAATAGATGTCTATCTTGGTGGGTGGTCATCTTGTAGTAGTTGGACATACATTTCATGCCATAGAAAGCTGTCAAAGGCCAGAAATTATCAGATCTTCTGGCATAACACCCGTCACAGGAAATGACTTCATTGGACACCGAAATGCAAGATAAATAATTTTTTTTCGATTCAAGAAGATCCCAAAATATGAGAGATAAATTTTGATGGTGCATCTAGAATACCAATAGTAATGAGAATGGAAGACCCATGGTCAACCAAGTGGGGATGAGATTAGTACGCATATCTCCAAAAAAGGTAGTTCTACCTTACTCCTAGATATTATAGGAGTGCATGAATAATTAATTTGAATATAAATCTCTCATTATAGAGATAGTACTGGAACTATAGGTACACGAAAAACTATTCATGATAATAGGTGATTAAAAACTATTCAACATGAAGGTCAACAATGATTGTGATATCAAAATGGAAGAACTAATCCCCTTATTAGACCTTGTTTAAGGACTAATAGTTGAATTCAATTTGAAACTGACATTAACTCATGTCCCTTGATCATAAAATTCAAAGTCCGATTCATTGGAAAATGAAGCAAAAGATCTGGATGATCCTAACTGTGATGACATGATCACCAACATTTCACACCACTGGATTGTATCATCATTATTTCATACCAACACAGAAGAAATCAATGAGATTCTACCTATATCTGAGCCATATGGTTCTAACAATGATTGTATGACACCCATTGTGTAAAACCTTAAAAAGGGAGAGATCCCCTTAGATAAGGATATAATGGAAATGATCTAGAGATGATAAATTAAATTTTTTATGTATGATTTCACAAATCAATAAAAATGTCCTCTATAATCATAGCATTGAAGGTGTCTTTCTCCGATGCATTGATGGAGAAGAGACTACTGCTGTCATGAATGAAGTGCACACCAAATTCTATGGTTCCCACCAATCATGATCCATGATTGCATATAAAATACAAAGGCATGGATACTACTGGTCCACTATAATACATGATTGCACTAAATTCACTAATAAGTACCCTTCCTATCAAGTTTATTTCAATTTCATCCACCAACCCCAAGATTTAATTAACATAGAAAACTAATCCGGGCCATTTTCCATATGGTTAATGGACATCATGGGTCTATATCCTCCTATTATACCCATGAAATTCAATTATATTCTCACAGAAATAGAATTCTATTCCAAATGGGAAGAAGGTGTACCTCTAAAAGTGGTTGGGGCATGAAATATTATTAGCTTTGTGAAAGTCAACATCATTACCAGATTTGGTGTCCCTAATAAAATACTAATAGAAAAAGACACCAATTTCTATTCTACTGAGCTGGAGAAACTATATCAGGAGTATGACATCAAGACTAAGCATTCATCCTACTACCATTCAATAACTAATTTATAGATAGAAAACATCAACAAAACATTATCCAATATACTCTAGAATATGGTATATAAGGATAAGAATTCATGGGAGAAAAAGATCCTCCATTCCCTATGGTCCTACTACACCATGACCCGCACTAGCACCTACGAAACCCCATACTCATTAGTGTATGGGAAAGAGGCGGTCCTACCCATCACACTTCAACTTCCCTCACTTTGCGTCACCATTTGTGACCAACTATCCAATAATGAGTAATCCCAGAAACAACTGGATGAATTAGAGTGACTCGATGAATAGAGATTTCATACATTGCGTTACTTTTAGGTTCACCAATACCGAATTGAATGAGCCTTCAAGAAAAAGGTTCACCTTTGATCTTTCTTCAAAGAAGATATGGTGCTAGTTCATAGGACCCCAATGATACTAAGAAGGAAACCTACAATACCAGATCCAAAAAGGGAGGGATCATATTCCATACACAAAGTCTACTCAAATGGATATTTTTCCATGATTTAAATGGATGGATAGATCATTACATCCCCCACTAATTCATGGTTCTTGAGGAAATATTTCATGTTTCAAAAGTACATACGTTCTTACCACACGACATTAAATTGCATGTCACCACTAGTCTGACCCACATGATGTTAAACTCTATAGAGACCATCCTTGAAATATGACATTAAATTATGCTACCATATGTCCTTACCTCACAATGTTGAACATCATAGAAACACACATCCTTACTGTATGAAATTAAACTGTATGGAACCACTCATCCTACCCACATGAAATTTAACTATTCAGAGATTTTTCCCATAATATGACATTAAACTATGGTGCCTAAATACTTACCAAAAGACGTTAAAATACATGGAGAATCATCATTTTAATCAATGATTCCTCATAATCAATCTAGATCTATGTTACATAAAGTTAAAGTTCCCATTATCCTATTTGATATCCATATCCATGTTGGATGTCGCTTTCTCTAGAACTATGTGTGGCTTGATTCCTATCACCACATGATATGTAGTGACAACCAGACCCTATGCCATGGGCCCACCCATAAACTATTAAACTATTCATAACTTGTTCCCACAATAAGAAATTAAACTATAGTGCCTACATCCTTACCGAATGACATTAAACAGCATAGTGAATCACCATTTTAATCAATGATTCATCGTACTCGAGCTATATCTGCGTGAGATAAAGATAAAGTTCCCATGATCTGGTTTGAGATCTATATCAATTTTGAATGTCTCTTTCTCTAGAACTATGTGGGTCTTGATTTCTTTCACCACATGATTTATAGTGACAACCAAACCATATGTCAAGGGTCCATCCATAAATAATAAGAAAAAATAACCCCTCCCTTCATTTGGGGTAAACATATATAGGAAGCTTTCTTTCAAGAACTATGTCTTTCTTGATTCTCATATGATGGGATACATGGTGATGCACGAACATTCCAACTTTGATCCCATCCATTAATCCACTCAGCCTTTTGGAACCTTGACCTGAGTTTCCTTTAAAAGTGTGTGGTGTGGAAAAGGGCCTCTTATGTATTTATTAATGTTGGTCCATATCAATTATGATATCCACTTCTCATTAAAACATGTATTTCTCCCATCCTCATAATAACAAGTTAAAATATGCTACCAAAGATCTCTTCATACAATGATAAAATACATAGTGTCATCATGGTGTCCTCACATGAGAGGACATCACCCTCGACATTGGTCATCTACCATTCAACATTAAAGAACTACATAATGATTTATTTCATCCCTCCATAGTAATTTCCCATCAAAGAACTACAGATAGATTGATTCTTGTACATGCATGATACATAGAAATTCCATGATTATTATTCTTGGTCCCATCCATGACAAGTCCAAAATTCTTATATCTTTTGTTCTATAACCTTCATATGCTGTAATGATCCTTTTCCACACCTTTTTATCACATAAAACAAAGATCAAGTGGGATTAGGATGTTCGACGGGGGATTTCCCATATAAAAAAGGAATATTGATCCATATCATGGTTTCCATGGACCTAGTATAAAGACCTTAATAAGAACACTTAAGTCCATACCAAATAACATTAAACTACATGGTGCCTCAAGAACTACGTATGGATTGATTCTTATTTTGATGGGATACATAGTGATGCCTATGACATATTTCCTAGTAACATCAATGAAGCAATGAAAATAAAAATATCCATATCTCATATATGTAATATTATGTAAGAGATCTCGGATTTGGGTTCCTCATTCAAGGACCTAGAAAAGGGAAAAAATTGACTCCCTCTATGTATGATTTAGATCTATGAATGTAATTTCACATTCCATGGACAATGGTAGTCTAAATATTTCTAATGGTCATGAACACACCCCATTCATTCATCAAACATCATTACCTTAGAAATCTCATATTTTCATAAACTTTCATGGCTAGAGAAAGTATAGGGCTAGTGTCCTAAGGATGCAATTGTTTTACTATTCACAATATGCCTCGGTTGGATCTGAATAAGATTCCTATAAAAAAGAAATTCAACCGAAGAAATTTTTATCCCTCAGAGATAATTTTTATACCTCCATTTTCCCTAGTTTCTTTCATGCCCCATATCATTTCTCATGATCCAAGATTCTCTAGAACCATTGCTTACAATAACCTTCCCCTCACATCTGGGGAATTTTTTAATACCCATGCCTGATTCGAATCTAGTTACTCATGGTTTCTATCGAAATTTTTCATCGCCAAAAGACATTAAACTACAAAACCAATGTCCTAATAACATGACACTAAAGATTCATTATATTAAGAACGACATGTGGATTTATTCCCATCTTATAGGATATGTAGTGATTCCCAATGTTCATTATTTGGTCCAGCCACAACAAATATTATAGATACCCCTTCCCAGTGTAAAGGTTAGAAATGCATGTGAAAAATTCAAAGAACTACTTGTCGAATGATTTCTACCATCCCAATACAGATATTGATGCCCAAAACTCATGTCTCAGGTCTATCCATGATATAAAAATTTCCCCTCCTTTCCTATGTATTTGGTAGACTTGCAAGGGAAAATTTTGAGAGATGATAACAAAATATTTCCCCCCATGTTCTTTTGCATGAGATAAATCTTTATAGGAAAATTAAAATGAGCCACTCAATAACGGTCATATCATATTTAAAAAAAATTGTGTCTCATTCCTGTTAAGTAAAAATGTGTTTCGACTTTCCCATTCATTGTTTTATTTTGGAAATCACAAATTACTTGTTGTTTCTTATCATAATCACATATGTTGTTTCTCTTCATTATCTTGTTATACATCATAATCATGATATTCATCATAACCATTTCATGTATCATAACCATATTATGCATCGTAACCATTCATTTTATCCATGTTATGCATTGTAACCATGTTATGTATCATATTCATATTATGCATCGTAACTATGTATCGTATTCAGGTTATGCATCGTAACAATTTTCTATATTGTATGCATTGCAACCATGTTATGCATCGTAACTATGATATTCTTTATACTAATGTACCACATTGTAATCATGTCTTACCCCAATACAACATACTTGTTTACATTATAATTCATCATACTCATTCTTTCATACTTATGTACTTATTATTTTATAACCAATACAATGTCAAAGATTTATTTATATGCTAATCAAAACAATGTCATGTATTCTGTTTTGTTTTGACCATTATAATGCCAGGTGTCCAAGTCCCTCCAAAATTTACGGAGAAATATAACTATTGAGATCAAATATGACCGTTGGAAAGGAGGATATAAATAGGAGGTCAATTTAACCAGAGAATACAAGACTTGGATGATTGAACATAAAAGAAACTATTCTGATTCTATAGAGAGTCAGTGTAACCTATCTCTTTCTTCATACAAAAATACATGAAGATGCAAGAAGTGAACGACTTGTTAGCAGTTCTTATATTTGAATAAATGCTCTATTTTTCTTTGTGCGAATGATCATTGTGATAACGCTTGAGTGTTTCCAGGGATAGGAAGACGATGATGTCGATCTATACATCAATGGCATTCAAGTATTTGGAAGACAGAGGTGTCAATTACCTTCTTAATCGAGGAATTCTGTGGATAGGAAGATAGGTGTTCTGATCATCGTATCGTGGGCTTACCCAGTTGGTGGTATGACAAAAATTTAATCCTAAGTGAAAGGATAACCTAATCTTTGGGATGAAATAATTGTTATACCCCTTTACTTTTCCACTTCTATTTGTGATGGGAAGGGAATCATTTTATTTCCCCTTTATTTTCATATTCTTTTCTATTTTAATTGTTTTAATTATGATACATTCATTTACATTACATATTGTATTGAAATATTCTATACACTGTATGGTAGTATCATTTACATTTTTTATACAATTATTATTTTATTCAATTCAAATACAATTGTTTTTAATAACTTGTGGTATCATATTATATCCATTAGATCGAGGACCAGTCCAATCATTTGTATTTTTTCATTAGAGGCTTTTTGATTTTTATTAGTTTAGGATTTCTTAAACTATGTTTCTTCTTTAATGTTTAAATAAAAAACTTTTAAACCTACAATTAACCCCCTCTTGTATTGTGCCATCTCATATACATTCACATCTATATTTTGATCCTATAATTGGTATTAGAGTATTTTTCCATTAATTTTTTTTATTTTCTTTATTTTTTTCCATAAGAAAATTATATTATTGTTATAAACCATTTGTTTATAATTACCTACTACACTAACTTATGGAGTGGAAAAGTTTTGTTTTATAATATGGAAGGAATGAATATTCAATCAGTTGATAATCTAAACCTAGCTAGATCACCTATTTTTTACGGGAATGATTATGAGAATTTGAGATATCGAATGAAGAAATTTTTTATTAATGTTGGAGTATAAAATTTTGTGATGCTCACTGATGATTACAAAAATCCAGACAAGGAATCCAAAACATTCACAGACCAAGAGAAACTATAATATCAACTAAATTACAAGGTACTAAATACTCTGTTATGTTCCATGACTTAGAATATATATAGTCAGATATCATCATGTGAAGTTGACAACTATATTTGGAAGAAAATGGAAGTCACACATTTTGGTACATTTAAAGTTATAGAAACAAGAAGATCCATGCTCCGAGCTAAATGTCATCGTTTTTTCCAATGGAGAACTGGTATAAAATATTCAACAAATATTTATGAAAATTTTACATAGACATAAATCTATGGGAGAAAAAGGAATTGATGATGATGTTCACGTAGAAAAGATAATTGATATCATTCCCAACGAGTGGGAATCAAAAAGGAAATCTATTGATGAGAACATGAAAGTTACACAAATCACTCTTGATGGATTATTTTGTACTCTCTTAAAACATGAGACAAGAATGAAAAGAGATGTAGATTTTAATAAGAAGAATAATCCTAATGGAAGTGTAGCTTTTACTACTAAATATAAAGGCAATACACTAGAAAGGGTAACAATATCCAAAGCTATGAAAGCTGTTTTGATATTTGAATCTATTGAAAGTGATCATTCAGAGAATGAACTGACCAATCTTTCTCAAATAATGAACAAGATTGTGGAAAAATATATATTTTCAATACAGATTCAAAAAGATAGATATAAAGGACAAGAAACGCTCAGAAGTAACTTGTTATGAATGTAAAAAAGCAGGTTGTATTAGAGAAGATTTCCCTTTGCATAAAAGGATAGAAAGGAAGGAAGAGCATTCTGAAAGAAAAAATAAAAAGTATTACAAGTATAAGACTAAGAAGGTTTTGAAAGAAAATGTTACTTGGAGTGAAATTGGTGGTGAATCTTTAGAAAAATCTTCTGAATATGAATCTTCTAGTCAGAAGAATATATGACTTGTGACCAGACTACCTATAGAAAATCACTATCTCATGGATAAGGTAAAAAATGTATAATCTCATACAAATGTATCTTTAAATTCCAATTTCCGGATGATAAATATTATTACTATTTGGATGAAGAATATTCCTCAGTAGAGGATAGTTTAACTTCTTTTGAAGAAGTATCCAAATTTTCCAAACTACTTGAGAATGATAATTTCAAACTCATGAAAAAGCATGATAAGAAAAATTCTAGAATATTTATCCCTATAAAATAAGTATCAGATATTTCAAAAGATATTGATAAAAAATCTATAGATTTTGGAAATATTTCAAAAAACCTTATAGAAGGAAATTTTTAGAAGGATAAACCTTCTATAGATTTTGAAAATTTTGTTTTAGAGAAAAATGTTTTTGAAACGACAACCAATTTCAAAAAAAATTATCAGAATCAAAATTTAATAATTAGACTAAAATCAAAAAAAATTCTCTTAATAAACTATTATCAAACATTACTCTTGGAAAAGAAAAATTTAACACTATATATTCTCAAAATCACCCTCTAATAATTAATCATGGAATAGGTTATTCTTGTCAAAACCTATTTTTAGAGATAACTATTTCATTCCTAAAAGTGTCGTATTTTTTCACTAAGTGTCAGATTTTTGGACAATGGGAAATAAATTTTTCTATTAATAAAACTAAATATTTAGGATTTCATATAGATCACTTTGAAAAGAAAATGTGGATTCCAAAAGTTATTTTACCTAACATTTATGGATCTAAGAAAGTTCGGGTTCTGAAAATCTAATTGTTTTATTTTTGGGAAAAGAAAAAGCATACCAACAAAAAGAATATTTTGTACATGATAGTGGATGTTCTAAAAATATGACTAGAAATAAATATTTCTTTTAAAAGATCTTTGAAATGAAAGTTGGAAGAGTGAACTTAAGAGATAATGCTAAAGGAAAGATCCATGGTATAGGTAATGTTGTTATTTTAGGAAAAGTTTTAATTTCAAATGTTTTGTTTATTAAATTTCTTAAGAACAAAATTATAAGAATAAGTTAATTATGTGATGAAGGTTAACTTGTGAATTTTAGGAATGGTAAATGTTTAGTTCATAATTCCAAGGATGAATTCATTCTCTCTACCCATAGGCATGATAATGTATACACACTTAACACAGAAGACCTTAGGAGATAAGACTTACCTTGATTAAGATAAATTGAAGACCAATCTTGGTTATGGAATAGAAGGATAGGAAATTATAACCTTATAAACCATTGAAAAATCTCAAAGAAAAGACTTGTTAAGGATATATTGGACATCAGAATTGATTCTTCAAAAGTCTATGAACACTATCAATGTAGAAAGATACATAAATCTTCATTTAAATTAATTAGTGAAGTTTCAAATAATAATTCATTATAGTTAGTACACATGGATCTTCTTGGTCCTATATAAACTAGAATTATTAGAGGAAAATACTATGTAATTGTTTTAGTTGATGACTAAACTAGATTTACATGGGTGTATTTTGCAGAAAAGAATTATGAAGCCTTTTTCTATTTCAAACCATTTTGAGCCCAAGATAAAAATGATAAAAACCTACCAATGATAACTATTCGAAGTGATCATAGTGGAGAGTTTCAAAATAAAGATTTTGAAACTTTTTTTCATAAGAAAGGTATTACAAAAAACTATTCTACTCCAAGAACCCCTTAGAAAAATGGTGTGTTTAAAAAAGAAAATTTATTCTTCAGGAAATGTAAAGAACTATGTATATTGAATACTCAATTCATAAGAATTTCTATGCTTAAGTTTTAAGTTCTGCATGTTATACTATAAATCGAGTTTTAACAAGACCGTTTCTAAATAAAACATCTTATGATTTATAGACTGAATGAAAAACTAATGTTTCTTACTTCAGAGCATTTGGATACAAATTATTCACATTGAATACTAAAGATAAACTTCATAAATTGGCACCCAAATACGATGAAGGAATCATTTTAGGTTATTCCACTACTTCTATGGATTACAGAGTTATTAACAAAAACTCTTATACTGTTGAAGAATCCATTCATGTTATATTTTTTGAAATTGGTCCCTTTTTTTAAACAACCCCTACCGACATCAAAGGATGTGTTTTTACAAACTGATTATCATACTTTGATTGAAAACTCTTCATAAAAGGGAAATACTCAAGAAAATATTTCTGAAATATTTACCCTAAATGACTTTCTACCTTATGGTGATGAACAGGTTTTACAAAACCCAAATCAATTTTTCTTAGGAATCATCCTAGTGAAAATATCATTAGTGATGTAAATCTACCTGTAAGGACTATAAATTCCTTGAGAAATGAAATATCACATATTTATTTTTTATCCAAATTTGAGCCTAAAACTTCTAACGAGGCCCTAGGTGATAAGGATAAGATTAAAGTAATGCAAGACAAACTAAATGAATTTGAGAGGAATAAAATATGGTCCTTGGTTGAAATACCAAAAGAAACAACTATAATTGAAGTAAAATGGGTTTTCAGAAACAAGTGTTAAGAAAATAGAGTCATTATAAGAAATAAAGAATGACTTGTTGCTAAAGGCTATAATCAATAAGTGGGAATATACTTTGAAGAAACCAATGATTTAGTATCTTGACATGAATCTATTGGTGTTCTATTATCCTTTGAAGCATTCATTAACTTCAAACTTTTTCAAATGGATGTAAAATGTTATTTTCTTAATGGATATGTACAATAAATTTTTTTTGTAGACAAATCACCTAGTTTTGTGGACTCAAAACATCCTAATAATGTTTCTAAACTTACCAAATCATTATGTGGCCTTAAGAAATCCCTTAAAGCTTGGTATGATATACTTATATTATTTATTTTACCAAAAAATTATGCTAAAGGTAATAGAGATCCAAATATTTATAAAATGGGAAAATAAAAATATCTTTATTGTTCAAATATTTATTGATGACATTATATTCAGATCAACTCATTAATCCCTAACTAATTATTTTGCGAGTCTCATGAAATATGAGTTTGAAATGAGTATGATGGGTGAGTTAACATTTTTTTATGTTTTGAAATCACTCAAAGACAAAAAGGAACCTATATATCTCAACATAAGTATACAAAATATCTTCATAAAAATTATTGATATGACAACACTAAAAGTATTAGTACTCTAATCAAAACCACAAATACTCTTGATCTTGATGAACCTGCGAAACTAGTTAATCAAAAAAAAAATAGAGTAATGATAGGAAACTTATTATACTTAACAGCAATTCATCCAGATTCAATGTTTTCATTATTCTTATGTGCATGATATCAATATAATCCAAAAGAATCTCATTTAAAATTAGTGAAAATGATTTTTCACTACTTAAAGAGAACCATGAAATTAGGACTATTTTATTATTCTTGAAATGATTTTATTTTGAAAAGTTTTTCATATGGTGACTTTGGTTGTTATAGAATGGATAGAAAAAGTACTTCTGTAACATGAAATTTATTAAGAGATTCATTAGTTTCTTGGTCATGAAAAAAACAACACCCAGTAGAACTTTTAATTACAGAAGCTGAATATATAGCATCTAGAAGTTGTCGTTCTCAAGTTTTGTGGATTCAACACACACTCACTGACTATGGCATGAGTTTTTGCAAAACTCAAATACTTTGTGATAATACTAGTGTCATATCTCTAAGTAAAGACCCTACAAATAATTCACATGTAAAAAAACATATATATTAGGCATCACTTTCTCAGAGACCACACACAAAAAAGAGATATTATTTTATAATTCATCGGAATGCAAGAACAACTTGATGGAATTTTCACAAAACCATTATCCTTGGATAGATTTTAATACATTAAATAGAATATCAGAATGATCATGGTAATGTAATCATTCATATATAATTCTTGTTTAAATCATATCCTTATATTAAGTTACACCTTTCCAAAGGGGGAGTATACATATTTTATTGGTTTTATATTTTATTGGTTTCATGTTTTATCGATTTTTTATTTTATTGGTTTCTTGTTTTTTGGTTTCATGTTTTATCGATTTTACATTTTATCGGTTCCATGTTTTTTGGTTTCATATATATCAGTTTACTATTTATCAGTTTCATGTTTTTCATTTTCATGTTTATTAGTTTTATGATTATCGGTTTCACATTCTATCGATATTACAATTTTATCAGTTCCCCATTTTAATGGTATTATAATTTTATTGGATTAACGATTTTATTGGCATTTGATTTTAATTAGCTTTACAATTGTCTCAGTATTAGTATTTTTATTGGTTTCATATTATTTTCAGTATTACATTTTTTTTATTTTTATCATAAGAACAATAGACTGAAACTAATATATCTATCTAGATACTCCAACAAGTATAACTTTTAAAAACATATATTATCCATTATATTTCAAATTTTTGGTATTTTAATCAGTTTTATCTTGGATAATTTTATTATTTTAAATAAAACCTCAAGAGTTTAAAGTAATTCTTAGCCCTTGGATCTTTTTGATCTGATATCTATCATAAAATTCTTTTTTAAAAGAACCTCGACCCATCTGAAATCAAAATACATATGAATTTAACCAAAGATAAGATGTTCTCTAAATAGATACCACTGTTCGTAATCAGAGTTTACCTCAATTTTCATAATCAGACTATTCCCTAGATTTCGTAACCCGGAAAAACCTCAGTGTTCGAGGTTTTTGTTCAACTATTTTATGTTTGAGTCAACTAATTCATCTCCAAAACAAATGTATCCAAAAGATCTATCTTCTATGACCTTTTGAGGTGAAAGGTTGGTTTCTTTAGATTTTGATGTGTCTTATGATTCTTCATTGAAAAGGATAAAAAATTCCCAAGTATGGGAATCTCTATGTATTGAATGACCTAAAGCAGATCAACATTTTGTGTTTTATGAGGAAGTGTTACAATTATATAAAATATTGGAGATAGATAATGGACTCAAGGTCTCATTTATGATGTATGACAAGAAATACACTACCTAAAGTAAATAAGCATCTTATATCCTAGGAGTTCTTTCTGAGGGAGTTTCTTTTTTCCCTTCCCAAAAATTATTGAAACTAGATGGGATTTTTGATAAAAGGAATACAGAGGAATCTATTTTTGAGATTCATGATGATAATAGAAAGGTAAATCATCCATCATCTAACAATCATCTCAATTACCTATGGATGCAAGGTTTCCTAGTACCAAGAAAGGGTGATAAGGAAAATCTGAAAGTCTCATATTTCTATTTTCTTGAATACCTAGTGAAAATAAGGAAATTAAATCTTATGGGTTTTATTTTCCTTACCACCAAAAACATAAATTTGGTATAATAAAGTCTCAGCTGATCATGTTTCCTATTATCTTAAGCAAGTTTTTGAAATAATTCCTAAGTTTGTGTAATGTATCAATTAAATCATATTTGACATCTTTCAAGGAGCCTCTTATCAATAAGTATACAATCATGAGACTCATGTTACAATTCAATTTGGAATCCAAAAAGTTTGAGAATAATTTGGATACTGAGAAAGTAAAATAATTAGTTGAAGGGAGTGAAAAAATATTCAAATACATCCAAATAAAAATGAAGAAAAATAAAGTTAGCTAAGGATATGACCCACAAGAAATAAAATAAACAGAAAGCTGTATCAGATGAGGATGAAGTAGAGTAGAGGAAGAAGAAGGAAGAAAGGAAAAAAGGTGATCCTAAATTAGGTTTGGACCCTACTGAAGCCCTGGTTGAAAAAATAAGAACTGAGGAAACCTTAAAAAAAGAATAAAAGAAGAAGATAATGAAGAAGAAAAAGGCTCAAGATATTGATATCGATAGTCTTCTTAATATTGTTGAGGAAGCCAGAACTTGAATAGTCATAAGGGAACTAGCTGTTCAAACTCATTTGGATCCAGCAGATAAATGGAAAGATAAAAAGGCATCTAAACAATCAGCTACACCAAGTCTCAATCAAGAAACTGAATAAGAAGAAGAATAATAATTTGAAGAAGAATAATTTGAAGAAGAATAAGTAGAAGATAATGGAGCTGTAAATAAGAAAAACATTTTATAAAAATCATTAGAAGCCCCGACTTTTTGGTTTCCATCTCCTGAACCTCAATCATCAAAAGGAGTTTCTCAAAAGGAAACTTCCAAGAAAGTTATTCAAATCTCAGATAAAGAATAAGAAGAATATGATGAAATGAATCAGAATCATCCAACTAAATTTATCATAACTAAACCTCATTTTGGTGATCTTCTAGAATACAATGAAGATAGATACAGATTTAGAAAGGACAATCATAGTGAAGGGAATTAAATACATTAAACAAGATTTGAACATATTGGAAAATTCTATCCATTTATTTCCAAAAATTGAAGTCATTCTATATATCATTACTCATAGTCATAACGAAAGAACAGATTCTATCAAGACTCTGATGGATAGGATTTTGAATCTTGAAGCCAATTTTAAAGTGTTCAAAGAATGTGCTGCTAATAATAACAAGGCTTGTAACAAATTTCTTATGTGGTCGTACAAAATTTATGATAATCTCAAGTATCATGTGGTCAAGCTTGACAAATTGGTGAAGTGTTTAAATGATCTCAATTTAGTCTACCAAAATTTGGTCACTGATTTGAACGAAAAAGTAGAATCCTTTCAAAGAATAAGTACCTAAAAAAGAATATCCTCTAAAGAGATCAAACATCTAAAGGAAAAATTAGAAAAAGGATGTAATTAGATTTTTTTTCTATCAAATAAATTAGTAATCTTAGAGATTACCTACATACTTAGAATGAATGAACTCAATTCCCATGAATTTAGGCTTAAAGAACAGGAAACAATCAACCGACTTCAGGAAGAAAGGACCCAAAAGCAAGAAAGAATTATTTCAGAATAGGATGTGAAGCTAAAGGCTTAGTAATAAGATCTTGACAAATTTATGGAGGATAAAAAAGATTTAAAGAAGATGAAGGTCTTTTTGTTCAACCTCTTGAAAAAAAAGAGAACGAATGTTTTTTTTGAACTCTTGTTGAAATAAATACTTTTTCATTCCAAGTAATTTCTATTGTTTTGCATACTTTTTTTCACTAACTCCTTATAGTAAAAGAATGTTTTCCCTTATTTTTTTTTGAAAATCACAAAGTGGGAGAATAATTTGGAAAAGAATAAATTACTTTATACAGAAGTTTCTTTTTCATAAAAAGGAAAAAGGGTAAATACCTTATAAAGGGGATAACTCATAAGTAAAATTAAAGGGAATACAATAGTTAGTTATATTTTTATCCAAATGTGGAATTAGTTGTATTCTCTATTAATTTCAAAATAGTTACTAAAATCACGGGGAGATAAGTATTTATTGTTTGTTTTTTTTGTGCTTTCCAAAAAGGGCGATATTGTTAAGTCAAAATGTGTTTCAAATTTCCCATTGATCTTTTTTTTGTTTTGGAAATCAAAAATTACATATTGTTTCTCATCTTAATCACATAGGTTTTTTTTCTTTGTAATATTGTTATACATCATAATCATGATATTCATCGTAACTTTGTTATGTATCGTATCTATATTATGCATCGTAACTATGTATCATACCCATGTTATGCATCGTAACCATGTTAGGTTTCACATCCATATTATGCATCGTAACCATGTATTATATTCATGTTATGAATCGTAATAATGTTATGTATCGAATCTATATTATGCATCATAACAATGTATCGTATCCGTGTTATGCATCATAACCATGTTATGTATCATATCCATTCTAACCAAGTTATGAATCCTAATCATGTTATGCATCATAACCATGATATTCATCGTACTCATGTACCACATTGTACTCATGTATTACTTCAATAACACATACTTGTTTTACAATATAATTAATTATACTCATTATTTCATACTTCTGTACTTATTTTTTTAACCAAAATGACGTCTTGGAGTTAGTGATATACTAATCAAAAAAATGTAGTGTATTATATTTTGTTTTGACCGTTATAATGTAAGGTGTCCAAGTACCTCCGGATTTTCAAGAGAAATATGACCATTGAAATCAGATATGATCATTGGACATGATGCATATAAATAAGAGGTCATTTGAACCAGAGAATACAAGACATGGATGATTAAACATACAATACACTATTGTGATTCTAGAGAGAGATGGTGTAATCTCTCTCTTGCTTCCTGAAAAAATCCTTGAAGATACAAGACGTGAATGGATTGTTCCTAGTTCTAGTATTTCAATAAGTGTTTTGTTTTTCATTGTGTGACTGATCATTTTGATAATGATCATGGGATTATGGGGATATAAATATGGTTCTAATGATCATTGTATAGAGGTATTTCAAGTATATGAAGGATAGTGGTACCAATTACCTTCTTAATCAAGGGATTCTGTGGATAGGAAGACAAACGTGTCGATCATCGTTTTGAAGGCTTACCTAGGTGGTGGAAAGACTGACCTTTTATTCTAAGTGAAAGGATACCCTACTCTATCGGATAAAAGAATTTTAATACCCCTTTAGTTTTCCACTGCTATTTTTAATAGAAAGGGAATCATTTTATTTACCCTTTCTATTCATATTATTTTCTATTGTAATTGTTTTAATTATGATACATTCATTTACATTACATATTTTATTAAAATATTCTATACGTTGTATGGTAGAATAATTTAAATTTTTTATACTCTAATAATTATATTAAATTCAAATACATTTATATTTAATAACCTATGGTATCATATTATATTCACCAGATCCAAGACAAGTCCGATCATTTTTATTATTTCATAAGAGGCTTTGTGAATTGTATTAGTTTGAGAATTATTAAACTAAGTTTCTTTTTAAGTGTTTAAATAAAAAACTTTTAAACCTACAATTAACCCCCCCTGATTTTATTGTTCCATATCATATACATTCAAATCTATATTTCAATCCTATAATTCCCTGTGTATGGCTTAGACCTTCACAGGTAAACTTTTGAGAATTATGTACTTAATGATTCCTCCCATTATAGGATACATAATGACACCCGGACCTCTAATCGTGGGTTCAGCTGTAATAAGGAAGAAAAATACCCACACTGTTCATGGGTCATACCTATATAAGGAACCTTCTAATAATAGCATTGGGGTAACATCTCTACCTATTCCAAGTATATTGCAGCTTCGAATGCCCAATTTTATGGTCCAAAACCCTCATCTCACAAACTAAATGGTGTGTTAAGAATGTTATAAATCCTCATAAACCCCATTTTTTATTATAAATGGCGGGCCAGTGTCCTGAGGAAACGTTTTTGACTATGTAGAATATACCTCAGTTTACTCTGCATAAGTTTCCCACAAAAATGGATTTTCAAACAAAGGAAAATTCATCACCAAGAGAAGATTGTCCTACCTCTGTACACCCTTATGATGTTTATGTCCCCCATAACACCTAGGATTCAAGAAAACCTCATATTAATGTTTATATAACCCACCCCCCTTCATGACTAACAATGGTATACCATTACCGATCAAACTATCATGATAAGGTTAAATCATTTTCCTGTTGGTTTTTATTTAAAATATCAAATGTTCTGGAAATATGTCATTAAACTGCACCACCCATGACCCAGTTTCATGATGTTAAAATGTAATATGATCTGACCCGCCTTTATATAATCCAAATATTTTTACAAGTGTTTTCCCATTCATGATCAAATCTGATACATATTCTCTTTTCATTTTCATATGCCACTCCTTTAATAAGTCGCACCTCATGGGTTTGAGAAACCCAAATTTCCATATTACAAAACCATTGGGAATGTATGGACATTGTTCTGAGGGAACATTTTCATAACTATATATAATATAACCTATTTGGCTCTAAATTAGATACCCAAAACAAAAGGGTTTGTCGACCAAAGACAAATTCATCCTCTGGAGAGACTTTTCCTGCCTCTATACGCCCCCAACAATATCGAGTGGGAAACCATTATTATGTTTACTCCTCATATACCTCCCTCATATGATGTTCAGAAATAATAAAATCAGGGCCAAGAAAAATCCCTCATTTATGCCTAAATAAATTATTAGGAAATTCTCAGTTAATAAATCCTATTGGGGCCCTTTCCTTATAATTCATTATCAAATATATTTGACCTCAAACATCAATAATTTTAGTCTGGTTTGAAAGACTATAAACTGCCCATGAAAATAGAAACAAAACTTATTGTGGTGAAAATATGAAAAGGGAAACCTGATTAAAATTCAAATGTGAGATTTCTAGGCCTATGAATTACATGGTTTAGACAAGAATAGAGAAATAAAAAAGAAAAGAGGCACAAATATTGTTATATTTAAATCCTGAAAAGGGTGATATAAGGTAAAGTCATGTTATAAATGCTAAGCCCAAACGACTACTATAACACCCCAACCCCACTAGGCTGGAGCCGGTGCATTACTTGTGATATTTTCATGGTTAGAAGGAATGAAAATACCAATGGAATGATCCATTTAGTAGTATTTAAGAAACTAGATACATTTGTGAAACTCAAATTACATTGAAAAAGATTAAAAAATACAATACATAATAAAAACTAAAAACTGAAACCACAGGAACTCAATAAACGATCACTTATTCATCACCTGTAAAAGGTAAAAAATGAAAGGGGTGAGCTCAAATGCTCAGTAAGAGTTACAAATAGTGGAATCATGAATCAATAATAACTTAATTATAAACAATCTAACATAATCAAATTGTCATGGTGAATAAATGAAAAACTCACGCCATTAATAAACTGAAAATGAAACCGCATCCATAGATTTTGTCATAGTGAAAACCTCATGGGTAATAATTAATGATAATGAATAAAGATAATTCTTATTAATTTAATTTCATGTATCTAGAAGTTGAAACCATAATACCGTAAAAACGGTTTAGTTCTGTGGGTAAAAACCTGTCGGATTTTTGGAAACAAAATCGAAGGGTTTTTCGACAACAGATTTGTCTCATGAGACCTACTGATGCATCAAGGTCCTTTAACAGGCCCCACCAGCCTCTACATCCAAATAATTATTTATACATATATTCAACATAAGAGCAATATGACTTTACATTATCTGTATAGAATAGAGGATATAGATTCATCAATATTTCCACAGTCAAAACAACATTCAAAACCAATACCATATGTAAAGTGGTATACGACCTAGACTATAATCATGTCCATGATATGATAATATGAAAATTTAAATGGAATTTAATTTCAATTGAAAATTGATCTCAAATGGGTAGTAGGTACACCACATAAGAAAGAGTAGGTGCACAATTACTAAGTCGTTCACAACAAAGTGAAAATTGAGACAAAGCTCATTACTGTGTTGTATTCAATTGAGTCGTATGAAAAAAAGTTAATAACCAACAAAAGAGTCATAGAATACCATTAATATAAATAGAAACATGATAAAATATGTAAAATTTCAGTACAGCTATACCACATATAGAAATAAGAGGTGACCAATGGAAATCCCACAGAATTGAAAGTGAAATGAGAAAAACCTCTTACAATCATTTCGGCATGGTAACGAGTGTTCTTGAGAGGGATTAATGAGAGGTAAAAGGTTTTAACACTATTTATATATTATAAGGTAAGTATGGGGGAGGTGAGAAAAAATACCCCATCATTAGGTATTAAAAATAAAAGAGCACAACATAGGGGAGATTCTTGAACAAAAGTGAGAGAGAGGATCCCTTAACTTATGCTTGAAGGTGTTCCTAACTTGTTATTAAACACCTGAATAAACAAATTAGGATTATTAATTCAAAATAAAGAACCTATTTTATATTTAAATGATTTATTATAACCATTTTTAGTTTGTGAAAGGCATTTTTGATTAGTTATAATGTTCAATTTCATTGTTCGGGCTTGTTTGTTTACTTGTTTTTAAAAGACCGGTTCACTTATATTAAAGTTAGGATAAATATGAAAGATGGAAGTGGTTATAGAGAAATGAATTTATATGAAAATAGTGATAATTAAATAGAATAAATGTTTTTAAATTTATTTTGTTTACTTATAGTGAGGTCAAATTATTATATATATAACCTTAGTGACAACTGTTTTGGTTAATCGGTGGGTTTGATTACAATGAACATGTTTTTCTTTATAACTTAATACCATTTGTACAAAAGGATTTCAGAAATAAAAAAATATGATATATTAATTATATAATAATCTTTTTCAACCATAACACAAATGGTTTAATGACCAGAATTTAATATTATAAAAGAAATTTATAGACAGTTGTCCTTGAATGTGCTAAATTAGCACATCTAAAACGGTGCTTTCATTTCTTCCAAATAAAGGGTGGGGAAAGGAGAGAAGACAATGAAATATTCCATTAGCACAAAAGATTCTAGTAAATGTATGTTACTGGAGTTATCATACTATTTGGGTGAAGGGATTTGTGGAAAGAAACAAAGAGAAAAGAGCTTAAAAGAAATGAAGGAATTGGAAAGAGGAATTTACCTCTTGAGACTTCCTCCATTGAGAACTTCTTAAGGGGTTAGGTTTCCGTTTTTTAAGAATCTAGGAGCTTTTGGACGTGGGGGAGGATCTTGGGGAGTGATTTGGATAGAATATTGGCAAGTCACAAGGCTTGATAGGAGTGACGAGAAGAGGGAGTGAAGGGGGGTTTTATAGTCGAGGAGAGAAGAGTTTTCTTAATATAAAATTCATTAATTTATTATTTCTCCAAAAGACAAGTAATAGTGAGTCTTCCATGACCAAGAATAGTAATTTAATCATGTGAATATGAATCAATTGGGCTTACACCATCATATCATCTTCAATGACTCAAATAATCTATTATTTAGTATTTATTGTGAATTATCAGATTTTACTATTCATCAAAAATTCAAGTATTTCAGAAAAATCCCAAAAATTCACCTTATCAATTTTTTGATGCATATAATCCAAAAATTAATTCCATTTTTCAAAAATAATTTTCTAAATATGAATAATTAAATATTCAATAAATCATTATTTAATCGAAATATATAAACACTTAAACTATTCATCTTAATTTTTTTGGTGTGTGAATTCATTTATACACTCAAGGTTATGGATACCATTCATAAGATTAATATTACTATCCATAAGGGTAACTTATTATTCATAAGGGTATATTACTATTCATAAGGGTAGGTTACTATTCACTGAAAATTAAGTTAATTCTATCAGACTCTAAATATCATATTGAACACAACCGTGTATGTCAGATTTTTAAAATTCCAATCACAGAGCTGAAAAATTTAAGTTTAATGGCTAGGTTATGACTATATCCTATAGGTAACCATGTTTTTTTCCATAGAGGCTCAGTGATTCATCAAATATAGGCTATTTAAAAATTAAAATGTATTTAAGAGAAACATACCATATAATGTTTGGGGTGATACATTATTCCCTCCTTTAAAAATTTCATCCTCAAAATTTTATGCATAAAGCCCACAAAAAAGATGTGGTTAGTTCTTCTTCATAACATCCTCAGGTTCCCACACTGCTTCCTCCATATTCTGATTTCTCCAAAGAACCTTTACTAGACGATTTGTATGATTTCTCAACACATGCTCCCTTGTGTCAAGAATACCAATAAGCTTTTCACAGTATGAAAACTCAGGTTTTAGTTCAATTTCTTCATGTTTTACTACATTCATTGGGTCGATCATCTATTTCTTTAACAATGACACGTGGACCACATCATGAACTCTGCAGATATTTGGAGGCATCACTAGACAGTAAGCTACAACTCCGATTATATCCAGAATTTCAAATGGTCTGATGCACCTGGGGCTTAGTATCCCTTTCTTACTAAACCTTAAGACACCCTTCCATGGAGATACATTCAGAAATGCATGATCTCCCACTTGGAATTCCAAATCCTTTCTCTGGTTGTCAGCATAACTATTCTACCTACTTTGGGATACTTTAATATGGGATTGTATTTTGTTCACCTTTTTCGTGGTCTTTTCCATAAGTTCTAGGCCTATAATTTTCCTCTCACCAACTTCATCACAATAATTTCGAGTTCGACATCTATTTCCACATAATGCCTCATATGGATTCATTTGAATACTACAATGGAAACTATTATTGTGGGAAAATTCCATGAAAGGAACGTATTGATCCCACATACCTTGGAAGTCAAGATAGCATTACCTCAGCATGTATTATAAAGTTTTAATAGTCCTTTAAGACTGTCCATAAGTTTTGGGGTGATAAGAAGTACTTATACAAATCCCAGTATTCAGAGATCTCTGGATACTTTTTCTATAATTTTGATGAAAACCAGGGATCTCGATCGGATACAATTGATATGTTCACCATGAAGTCTTATAAATTCATTAATATAATGTCTTTCCAAGCTCTCAAGTAGAAAATCCTCTCTTATAGGAATAAAATGTGCTAATTTTGTGAGACGATCAAAAATTTCCCATATTGCATCATTCCTTTAGGTTTCCTTGGTAGTCCAATGACAAAATACATTGTAATGTTCTCCCACTTCCACATAGGAATAGGTAGAGGTTGCATTACTCCTTTGAGATGTTGTATCTCAGCCTTAACTTGTTGAAAAACTAGACATATTGACATGTAGTCAGCAATTTATCGCTTCATATTATCCCACCAAAAATATTCCTTCAGATCTCTATACATCTTGGTGATACCTGGGAATATAGAGAAATTTGAGCTATGAGCATAGTATAATAATTCCCTTTTTAGCTCAGGTACTGATGGAACACATATCCTCTTCCCAAATTTCAGAACTCCTTCTTCACACATGAAGTCAGCCAGTCTCCCATCCTTAACAACATTAATTTTCTTGTGCAGATTCTCATCATCAGATTAAAAGATTTTTATATTCTCTAATAAAGATGGTTTGGGAATCATTTGAAAGAGGAAATATGTTTCCCTTTACTTAACAATACCTATATCCATCTTTAGTAAATCCAAAAATATAGGATCTCTCTCAATCCCCATTTCAGTTAGAAGTCCATGATCTTTCAGCTTAATGCATCTGCCACCTTATTCGCCTTTCCCGGGTGGTAGTGTATTTGACAATCATAATCTTTGAGTAACTCAAGCCATCTTATTTGCCTCATGTTGAGTTCTTTTGGTGTGAAAATTTATTTCAAACTCTTGTGGTATGTATAAATCTCACATCTCTCTCTATAGAGATAATGCCTCCATATTTTCATAGCAAAGATTATAGCAGCTAACTAAAGATCATGAGTTGGATATTTTTTCTCATGAGTCTTCAAATATCTTGATTCATAAGCAATAACTTTATCATTTTTCAAATGGACGCAACCTATCCCATTCTTTGATGCATCGTTGTATAATAAAAATCCACTACTTTCATATAGAAGAGTCAAAATTGGACCATTGACCAAAATTATTTTCAATTCATTGAATAATTCTGTACATTTGTTTTCCACACAAACCTAACTCCTTTATGTGTGATCATGGTTAGCGGGATAGCCAGTCAGGCAAAATTCTGAACGAAATGTAGATAGTAACCTGCTAAGACAATAAAACTACATACCTCAGTTATGTTTGTTTGCGTGGGCCATTCATGGATTGCCTTTGTCTTCGATGGGTCCACACATATTCCATCCTTAGAGATAATATGTCCTAGAAAATAAACTGATTGAAGCCAGAATTCACACTTGATAAACATCCCATATAATTTATTTCTCCCAAGAGTTCTCAGAATAATCGGCAAGTGATTCTCAAGGTCTTCATAGATTTTTGAGTATATGATGATATCATCGATGAATACCATAACAAAGATATCAAGATATTCCTTGAAAACTCTATTCATTAAATCCATGAAAATAGAGGGTGCATTTGTCAGCCCAAAAGGAATCACTGTAAACTCGTAATGCCCATACCTGGTTCGAAATGTTGTCTTGGGAATATATTCCTTCCTCACACACAATTGATGATATCTGGATCAAAGGTCGATCTTTGAAAAGTATTGAGCTCTATGATGTTGATCAAATATTTCATCAATCTGGGGAAGAGGATAATTATTCTTTATTGTAATAGCATTGATTTCCCTGCAATCAATTCTAATCCTCATGGATCCATCTTTATTCTTGAAAAAGAGGACAAGGGCTCCCCATGGAGAAACACTAGGTCGAATAAATAATTTTTCACCCAGTTCCTCTAGTTGTTTATTTATCTCTACTAATTCCACAGTGTCCATTCTATAGGGAGTCTTTGATATTGGTCCTGCACTAGGAATTAAATCAATAGAGAACTCAAATTCCTGCTCTTGAGGATGTCCAGGTAAATCCTCTAGAAATACATCAATGTAATCTTGTACTATGTACACATCTTCAATTTTATTATTTCTTTCCTCTCCCATAGATATTGATTTATATTCCTCTATAAGTATTTAATTCACTAGAGCTACTAGGGGTTGTTCTAGATAAGAATCTGGTGGTGAAGTTTCTGCCCTTAAGACAAGGGATTCTACACTATTTTTAAAAATTGTAACTTCCTTATTCTTACAATAAATATTTCCTTTATAATTTAACAACAAATTCATACCAATAATTATATCAAATTGAGTCATTGGTATGATGACATGGTTGGCAACTAAATCATGTTTTGGTGTCTGGAGGGGGACTAGTCGAAATGCCTTTATTGAAATGATACACCCCCTATGAGTTTTTGACAGACAAATCCTTTATTAAATCAAATTGGACATATCTAATTTTCTTGGAAAACTAGAAATATATAAATGAATGTGATGATCCATAATCAAATTAAGTGTTGGATAAGTTTGAGGAAACAATTAATGTACCTACCACCACATCATTAGGAACTTCAACCTCCCTTAGATATAATTACATAAGCTCTCCCTTTCCCTCTTGGAAATTTCTGAGTAAAGTTTACGTGGTTCTTAGGACATTCATTCACATAGTTTCCCATCTCTCTAAAATTGTATCATTGAATATCATTGAATTGTTTCTTCCCCTTTCATTCATCAGATCGATGGCCCTTTTCTATGTAGTTATAGCAGACTCTCATTCCTTTCAAGCATTTCCTAAGATGATTCTTTCCATAGTTCTCACATAATTGGAATAGATTTGTTCCGTTTCTCTTCTTTGGTGCTTCTTCTTTTACTTCATTATCAGAGTACCACTTCTTATCTTGGTTTCATTTTAAAATATTTGATCTTGAAAATTCCTTCTCTATTTTGATGGAACTTGATACAATTCCCTTATAAGATAAAAATGTTTGAGAAGCCAGTGCCCTTCGTAGACTTGGCTTAATACCTTCAAAGAAATGATCAATCTTGTCTGCCGAGTCACGTACGTAATCTACGACATACCTAGCAAGCCTTGTGAAGGTATCCGCATACTCTACAACACTGTCTTCTTCCCTTTGTTTTAAGCTAAGGAATTTTCTCTTAATTTCAGTTCGTTGCTCACGAGGGAAATATTTTTTGAATAATATGTCCATAAAAGTACTCTATTCCTTATATTTTATTTATTCTTCCTCTGTGGTATTTTGAATATCGGACCCTCATTGATCAGCGTCGCCCTTGAGACAATATACTTCCAGCACTACCTTTTCATTTTCATTGCTTCTTAACGCCATGAATATATTTTCATAGGACTTGATCCATTGCTCAAAAACCACTGGATTAGTAGTCCCTCTGAAATATGGGGGCTTCTGTTGCATGAAATGATCCAACACAGGTGTGTAATGGTTATTCGTTACAACATGAGTAAGTTTTCCCAATATATTCATAATCTAATATGCTCCAACACTGACTGTGTTGACTTGCTCAGTGGGGGGATCCCTACATTGCCCATGAGTATTGATTCCCTTTATTCTATTATAAGAAATTTCTAAATAATGGCACGCACTAGATTAGGGTAAGAATCCTAATGTATAATCTTAACTTAAGAAAATACTTATCATAGTTCAAGATCCTATGTATGGAAAATCCCATAATCTAAGAAATGGTTTCTTTAAGGAATAATTTACATTTCAATCCTTCATAATGGATTGTAAAGAAAATATGAATTATCTTAAGCATATCCCCCATGAGTGTCATAACCAATAGTGCATCAAGACCTGTTGTCATGTACCAGTTCTTGTTTGAGTCTAGCTCAAAGCGGTGTTATCGGGTTTTACCACTTGATACATCTGTTCCAAAGCTGCATCTACCTGTGCATATCCAGACATGGATTTATCGCTTGAAATATCCACATAATCTATTCCTTACAAAAATACCTGGAAGTTCTTGTACTTTTATCCTCAAAGTCTTATCTTAGGGACTCTTACCTAATCTATGTTTTCTAAATCTAGTTTCGAAGTTTTCTACTATACTTCCTATGGTACCAACTTTAAAGCCCCGAAAGCACTAGGATGGAGCTAGGGAATTACTTGTGATATTGGAATGGTTAGAAGGAATAAAAATCCTGAAGTAACGATCATTTTAGTTGTCTTTAAGAAACTAGATTCATATGTGAAACTCAAATTACATTGGAAAAGATTAAAAAATACAATACATAACAAAAACTAAAAACTGCAACCACAGGAACTCAATAAACAATCACCTCTTCATCACTTGTAGAAGGTAAACAATGAATGGGGTGAGCTCAAATGCTCATTAAGGGTTACAAATAGCAGAATCATGAATCAATAATAACTAAATTGTAAACAATCAGACATAATCAATATGGCATGGTGAATAAATGAAAAACTCATGCCATTAATAAACTGTGAATGAAAATGCATCCATAAATTTTTTCATAGTGAAAACCTCATGGATAGTAATAAATGATAATGAATAAAGATAATGCTTATTAATTAGACATCATGTATCTGGAACCTGGTACCATAATACCATGAAAATGGTTTAGTTCTATGGGTAGAAACCCGTTTTATTTTTGGAAACAAACACGAAGGGTCTTTTGCCAACTGATTTGTCTCATGAGACCTATCGATGCATCAAGGGGCTATAGCAGGCCCCACCGTCCTTTTCACTGAAATAATTCTTTATACATAGATTCAACATATGATCGATATGAATTTACATTTTATATATATAATAGAGGATACTGATTCATTAATATTTCTACTGTGAAAACAACATTCAAAACAAATACCGTATGTAAAGTGGTATACGACCTAGAAAATAATCATATCCATGATATGAGAATATGGAAATTTAAATGGAATATAATTTAAATTGAAAAGTGATCTAAAATGGGTAGTACGTACACCACATAATAAAGAGTAGGTTCACAATTACTAAACAAGTCACAACAAAGTGAAAATTGAGACAAAGCTCGTTACCGTGTTATATTCAATTGAGTCATATGAACAAAAGTTAATAACCACCAAAATAGTCACAGAATACAATGAATATAAAGAGAACCATGATAAAATATGTAAAATTTCATTACACCTATACCGCATATAATAAATAAGTGGTGACCAATGGAAATCCCACAGAATTGAAAGTGAGATGAGAAAAACCCTTTACAAACATTTCGGCACGGTAACAAGTGTTCTTGCGAGGGCTTAATGAGAGGTAAATGATATTACATTATTTATATATCATAAGGGTATTATGAGGGAGGTGATAAAACATACCCTATCATTAGGTATTAAAAATAAAAGTGTACAACAAAGGGGATATTCTTGAACAAAAGTGGGAGAGAGGATCCATTACCTTATGCTTGAAGGTGTTCTTGAATTGTTATTAAAGACCTGGATAAACAAATTAGGATTAGTAATTCATAATTCCAGAACATATTTTATATGTAAATGATTTATTATAACCCAATTTAGTTCATTCAAGGCATCTTTTGATTAGTTAAAATGTTCAATTTCATTGTTCAGGATCGTTTGTTTACTTGTTTTTAAAATATCATTTCACTTATATTCAAGTTCGCATAAATATGAAAGATAGAAGTGGTTTTCAAGAAATTAATTTATATAAAATTAGTGAACATCCAAAATATTACATAATTTTAAATTTACTTTGGTTACTTAGAGTGAGGTCAAATTATTATATATAAAACCTTAGTGACAACCGTTTTGGTTAATCGGTGGGTTTGATAACAATGAACATGTTTTTCTTTATAACATAATACCATTTGTACAAAATGATTACAGAACTAAAAAAATATGATATATTACATATATAATAATCTGTTTCAACCATAACACAAATGGTTCACTACCATAATTAAATATTACAATAGAAATTGATAAAATGTTGTCCTTGAATGTGCTAAATTAGCACATCTCAAACGATGCTTTCATTTCTTCCAAATAAAGGGTGGGGAAAGGAGAGAAGATAATGAAATATCCCATTAACACAAATAAGTTTTAGTACATGTATGTTACTAGAGTTATCATACTATTTGGGTGAAGGGATGCGAGGAAAGAAAAAAAAAAGAAATGAACTTAAAAGAAATGAAGGAATTGGAAAGAGGAATTTACCTCATGAGACTTCCTCCTTTGAGACCATCTTAAGGGAAGAGGTTTTGGTATTTTGAAGAATATAGGAGCTTTTGGACGTGGGGGAGGATTTTAGGGAGTGATTTGGGAATAATATTGGCAAATCACAAGGTTTGAGAGGAGTGAAAAGAAGAGGAAGTGAATTGGGGTTTTTATGGTGGGGGAGAGAGAGGAGTTTTCTTAATATAAAATTCATTAATTTATTATTTCTTCATAAGGAAAGTAATAGTGAGTCTTACATGACCAATAATAGTAATTTTATCATCTGAATCCAAATAAATTGAGCTTACATTAGCATATCATCATCAATTACTCAGTTAATCCATTATTTAGCATTTATTGTGAATTATCGGATTTTACTATTATAAATTTTTTTAGTATTTTAGAAAAATACCAAAAATTCACCCTAACCCTTTTTCGATGTGTAGAATACAAAAATGAAGTCCATTTTTCAAAAATAATTTTCTAAATATTATTAATTAAAAATTTAATTAAATCATTATTTACTCGAAATATATAAACACTTAAAATATTCATCTTCATTTTTAAGGTGTCTAAATTCATTTATACACTCAATGGTATGGATACCATTCATAAGAGTCATATTACTATTCATAAGGGTAACTTAATATTCATAAGGGTATATTACTATTCATAAGGGTAGGTTAGTATTCAAAAAAATTAAGTTAATTCTATTAGACTCTAAATATCATCTTGAACACAACCGTGTATGTTAGATTTTTAAAATTCAAATCACAGAGCTGGAAAATTTAAGTTTAATGGCTAGGTTATGGCTATCTCCTATAAGTAACCATGTTTTGTTCCATAGAGGTCCAGTGATTCATGAAATATAGGCTATCTAATAAGCACAGTGTGTTTAAGATAAACATACCATATAATTTTTCGGGTTCTACAACTACGAACTTAGGAAAAAATTATGGTTATAATAAAAACAACACAAAGTTTGTGGGGGTTTACATGTAACCATAGAAATAGTCAAACTACACTCGCTGAGTCCCTTGGATAAAAATAAAAAATTAGAGCATTAGATGATCATTACAGTTTAGTTATTCTATATCATTATTTAAATTGTTATCTAGTGGATTTTATATTTCAAAACGAGACCAGTTATCATTGGTTGGTATTGTAGGTAATGATAAAGGATAAGAACTAGAATGAAAATTAGTTTTTATTTATTCATTCAATTTGAACAGAGGATCATCCATAGCCTAGAGCCTCTCTTTATGAGTAGGACATGGTAATTACAAAACTCACTTAGTAGACTTGTAAAGATGTAATAGTGCTAGGTCTGAGTCCTCTATGTCTAGGTGAAGCTCCAAAAAATTTGTAGTCTCGGCCTCTGAACTTTCCTATATCAACTATACCTTGATAGCTGCATTATATCTGGACTTTTCCTCCTCCTCCACTTACCACCACCCTTCATCGAATGTCGCCTCAGTGTGTTTCAATTCTTACCTGAGTCATTTTAGATCATGACTTAGTCATTCAACTTTTTGGAAAAGATGCTCCACTGAGGTCCTCTACTCTGTCAGTTCACCATATTGCTTTGTAGTCATCCCAGCATGTTTGATGGCTTCATCAAGAAGGATTTTCATTTCTATGGTTAAATGATATGTGGACTCTATAGTATAAATATGATAATGGATCTTGAAATTTCATCCCATACCAGTAACCACATGCTTCAATATATTATATATAGCATGATAATCAAACCCCCCACATCCAAGAAGTGAAAACATGAAGCATAATCTGAGTATTCTAGTTTGCATGTTTGTGAAAGTGGTTTGTGAAATTAGCTTCTAGATGTCATTCAATATTTTTTAAAGACTAATGAGATTGTTGGAAATGACCACCTAGTATATTTCTGAATTTCTCAATTTGGGATGAATTTATTCATGGATAAGCTTCATTAAAGAGGGCCTTGTCTCTGCAACATCAAAAAGGCATGACTCTGCAACAGCAATCTCCCATGTAATATAAAAAAGTTTGGATATCATGGAACTGTTTGTAACTATAGGGATTATTGGTTGTGATACTAAAATTCAAAATGTCAAAAAATTTAACACTAAAATCCCAAAATAAAATGGAATGGTTTAAATAATGGAGAGATCACCTCCACTCGCTGGGATATTATCACTTATGGATACCATTGTTTCACCATTTCCAAAAAATGTAGGTGATGGATCTTTAGTTTGAAAAGAAATATTTGGTTCCACCAAAGATAAATGGGTTGAATCATTCTCAATTTGATCAGTAATCTTCAGAAGGTTTCTCACTGACATTGTTCTTGTATGAATAATCTTCATGTAATTAATGGTGATAGTAGATCCTAATTCATTTCAAGCCTATACTAGTCCTTCTGTGGTAGTCTTATCCAAAGGGGTGGGGTCAATATTATTTTTAGGGACATTAACCCCTGAATACATCCCTTTTTTGGGGACATAAGCCATTTTATTAGGAGTAGTCAACCTCCCAATAATTTTTATCTCCCTAGTATCCTCGTTTTTTTGGGACCCTAATTCAGTTCAATTACCACCAGGGAGCTCATTGCATTCATAACTTTAGAATAAAGATACATGCATTCAATTGAAGCTTAAAACTCTAACTTTTTTTTGAACAAAATACTGATTCATTAAAAACTGAGATCAACGGGAGTACAAGCGCAAATCCATGATGAAAAGTGGTCCAACCAGAGCTGGTCATTATCACGGGGGCCAGAGGCCACCAGCTAGTGGCCAGCATTGTTCCCTTCCCTTTTGATGAAGGAGAAGGTGAAGGAAATGAAACATTGATGGAGATATTGGATTTTCCAGATGATGGGACCATAAGATTGAAGGTTGTCGTCATTGCGGTTGATGGTCTTGATAACAGTGAGACAGTCCGATTCGAGGTGGATCTTCTCCCATCCACAATCTTTAGCAAGCGTCATTCTGGTGAGGATGGCAGCAGCATTGGCAACAACTGGTTCCCAAATATCACGATGGGATTTGTGTTTGGCTGTGATGATTTGACCCAAATGATCCCGGGCCAGTAGATCAAGGCTGATAGGACCATCCTTGGGGAGAAATGCATCCACATCAATCTTCAGGATCCATTTCGGTGGAAGACAGCACTGGGAGGATGGGGGGGGAGGGATCCAAAGGGCATTTGTTGACCAGATTGATGCTTCCAGCCCTCTAAATATTCCCTCACTATTGAGACAATTGTTTTTTGGTTCCCAATAGATGCCCTCCTGAGGCACATGATCCCTCCGAAAACCTCAGTTGGCCAGGATTATTGGTTTCCCTCAGTTGTATCCATCTGTGATAATACCTATACCTCAGAAAAAGCGAGAGTTATAGGCCTCTGGGAGACGTCTCCCCAGTTACCCAATGAACCAACATTGAGATATGCGCATTAGGATTGGTCAAAAAATTAAGATTAATAGCATAATAGTAAAATAAGAAAATACAACAATTACTTGCAATACCTAATTTCAGACGTAACCACAAATGTGACACCTTTCGATGCTTCGTGATATTTCATGTGGGTGACCCTCTAGAATCAGTAGTGTATTGTTCTAGATGTGGAAATACTCTAGTAGGAAGTTTGAACACATCATCACCCTCAGATACATAGCCATCATCATCAAAATATTCATAAACCTCTGACCTCCTCATAGAGAAAACTCAACAACAATATCTAAAATGGTTCTACTAAGAATGAATTATGGTATCGAGCTCTTAGAGGAATAAATCCACCTTCTCAGGTTCATCATCATAAGATATGTTATCAAGCACTGACACATTGAAAAAACAAGTTAAGGAAACATACTTTTCATGAAGAAATAACCATAGATCGTGACATGACCGAGGGCCTCTTAGTGTATACCATTACCTCTAGGCCACTAGAAATATGGTATCAGAAGGTATGGGAACTTTACCTTTGATAATGGTGTTGATGGAATAGGATATAAAACCCCAAGATTTAAAATCATTCCATGGGTGTTCAGAAATAAGTGATTTTAATGGCTTCATTCTAGGCCTAGAATTCTTAGTGGATTTCATTGGATTCCCTTTGGCCTAGAGAGCTTTCTGGACCCCAACAAAAAGAACTAGTTTTTCTTGTTGGTTTTCTTGGTATGATTGAATCCAAATATTGAAATAGGATATTGTGAGGGTAAACATGAAACCCATGTGGTTTGGAAACCCAATTCATAATCAGGTTTCTTCCCAAGTAAAAATCTTCCAAATCTATCAGTATATCATTAAAGTTTTTTCATTGTGTGAGCTATAGAGGGTATGATGACATCTCATCTAAATATTTTGGAATTGGCATCTAATTCTACAGGGTGCATATACCTCAAAAATATGTTCTCCACAAATCCTAGAAACAATGATGTCCTCTCTTAGGGAGAAATGATATCCTCTCTTGATAAAATTCTTAGATTCATTATTCAATAATGTACCATAAGGGGAGGGTAAGGATCATAGGTGAAGTGTTCATGATAATTGAGCCAGACCATTAATTATCACCTATTTTGGTCTGATGGCATGACCCCTATTATGAATTGAAGGCATGGTCCTATGGTACCACCTAGAATCAAATATGTGTTGGAGAATGTGTATCCTACCATATTAGTTACTACCCAAACCCAGATAAACTTGAAAGGGCCAACCATCCAGTGTGGTGGCTTTCCCTCACAAATAATTCCTAAAAATGATATATTTTCTCCAATACCAGGATGGAATGGTTAATACATCTGCCCAAAACCAATTAAGCCTCCATAATAAATTTTTTTAATATGAACCTAGTACCGGAATCACGTATCAATAGAATCCATCCACACATAAAAATGTCAAGGAAACCTTCCAATCAAAATAATTATTCATCATTAGTGATAATCCCCCACCCTCATTTTTTGAACTGGTCCTCTTCCAGAATGGGCTAGTTAGCATCCATACACCTTCGATTTTCAATGGTTAGGAATTTTCTCAATCATCATCCATATGTATCTTGACCACTTTCTTGAGACAAATCAACAATCCAATCAGAAAATGGAATGTATAGACTTGGAAAATTTCCATCATTCAAATAAGACTTTTCCTTGATAATAAGTTCTGGGAAAGAATAGGAATCCAATCCATATTTTCTTAGGCCGAAGAGGGTAGAAAAAATTTATCATACATGTCACTGATGATGGGAACCCTTAAAATGAGCTAGACATCCTAATGGCTGACTCTAACCTCCCCATATACCAAATGGAAGGTATTAGTGTATGGGATCCACCTACTAAGAATCTATGGAATGATTTTTTTGTTTCAATGATAATAGGTTTGGGATACCCAAACTACCTCATATATCCCATGGTCTATAGATCAACTATGAATTCCTTAATGATCTAGAAAAACCCAAAAAGGCCACTCCCAATCCATGCCGAATGAGCCCCCAGGAGAAGGTTTCATTTTGACAACTAGCCTTGTTTCTCATTCACTATAGATTTTCATACAATGTTGGGGTAACAATAAAGTTTTTCATATGGTGCCTTCTTGGTATCCTCTAGATATTGAGGTTTGTAATTCATGATAGACCCAAAAGTGTATATTTTTCATATAAATATCCCTTTTGATGAGATTTTTGCCGGAGGGATGTTACTATTTTCATGTATGCTGGTTTTAGGTTAGTTGGACTGACGTGGTGATGGAATCAGTATGTCCTACTGTAGTACGAATCTGTAAATGGGAAACTTTCATGAGATCAGATATAATATTTTTCTTGTATGAAGAAGTTTCACTAATGATTGAGAAAGTGGGACAACAATGATTTTTTTAAACGGGATCTATCATAGCATTCCACCATTCATCATCAGCTGAGAGGGTCTCACCAGCAGTAGAAGCAGCCACTGGAGGGTCCATCCGGTTGTCTACATCAAAATTAAAAATAAAATGGATTAGATTTTTCAAAATTGGAAAAGGATTGAAGTATCATGAATTATCAGTTCTTAAAGTCAAATACTTGTGAACCATCAGATCCTGGAAAGTTTCAATGGTGAACTAATAGTTGATGAAGACATACTCCTGCAAAAAAACAATATGAAATGATCGTGAAGGTGATGGACTGCGAAGCATTGGCCAATGAAGATATAGTTTGTATAACATGTGATTACAAAAAATGCTTACCCACTATGTGGAGTTCAATACTTTCCATTTGAATATAAGGTTTTCATTTCTTGGGTGATGGAACTCAGTTCACAAATGAGGGTGTCTGCAAGGGAGTCAGTTCATGGAAGTAATAGTGATCAAAAGAGTTTTCAAGAGAGAAGAGTTCAATTATATAATTGGTAAAAGACAATAAAGTTAAGCCCCCTATATATAATTTTGATCCCTTCCTCCGAGTCTACTGGAGTAAACTAAACCAGTTGAAAACATGACTGCTTTCAACATTTTAATATATTACCCCTCTTTCTGATTAGAACCCATTCTAATGGGGGACATTTTTGGGTCCTGAAACCTCCACAAATGAGATAGAAATAATTCCAAGGATTTGGAAAAGGAAGGAAAAAATAATAGGAAGATTTGAAGATAAATATTCATAGAGAAAGGGTCTACAAAACAAAAATCCCTTTATGGACCACCAATCCACATGGAAATATACCGCTTTGTGAATCCCCCACAAACTAAATTGTTCATGGGATAGAGGCAGTGGCGCCAAAACCTTCCAACAAAGTTGAATTTGTTTGTGGTAATGAGGCATTTATTTTCCACCCTACAAATAAATATCCCCCAAGAAATAAATATTCCACTAGATGAGGTAGTACCAACAGATCCTCGTAAACGAAAGAAGTCATTTGGGTGACTGAGGTAGTGATCTCCTCCCCCCAAAATGAAGGACCCCTTACATTAAAAATTCCCCTGCTAGCTAAGTCTATAAAAGTTTGGGAATACTCTATAGACTTATTTAAAATAAGGCTCATGGCCCACCAGGGATGACCAGCTAGAACAGTATTGAGTTCCTCCATTCATATTTAAATAATAACAAGGGGAACCAAATAGGAGGGACTCAGATGTACAAACCAAAGAGAGCCGAAACAAGGCACCATAAAAAACAGAGGCCTTTGTTGATCCCCATTATATAAAACCCAGTAAATATTATTAAATAGGATAACATAAATCATTTTGAAATCCAAAAACCTAAAAATCCTTTGGGGATATAATTCCCATGATGTGTGGAACCAATGACCCCTTTGAAAATAGGCATCCCACATAGAAAGGAGTTATGAGGGTAAAAACCTACCCTATGTAGAAAATCAATATTTGGGTAGAACCTTGTCCCTTATAGGTAAATGCTATGTAAAAAGATCCTAAGTTCACATAGCACAATGATACATAGATAGTACCATCACACACCTAATAGCATGCTACACAGAAGGAACCCCATCTCGCGTAAGAGAATGATATATTGAATGGGGTATCCAAGGGTCTTCTACTCTCCAGATCTTTCCATTATCTTCTATGGTATTAGTTCCCATGTTGGCCCCTCCACAAACCAGGAAAATAGTATCAGGACAAGGCCCCTTCCAATGCCACAAGACATGTTTGATAAGATCATCAGTCACATCAACGTGACCTTTTGATTTTACATACCCATGGTATGTAGAGTTGCGTGGGTGACCCCAGTAATAAGGTGGACCATCAGAATGACCTCAACTTTACAATCCCTTGTTAACAAGTGTTCCGACCCTAGGATGATCATGTAAACCTCTTTGTTCTTAGGATTTAGGGGAACCTCTAGCCTTTCCATTCGATGATGGTCAATGTTGGAAATTCCTCATGTTCCCCAAAACCAATTTTAGGGAACCCCTCCTTAGGTAAGCCACTAGACTTTCTAGTGGGAGGCTGGAATTTTTCTCCTCTTCATATCATCCCTAGATGTATCTAGATAGATCATCAATCAGGACTATCATGGATATGAATACAAAATATGAGATAGGAACACTCAATGTCCCCTCCCTCCTGGATGATGGTAAAATCTAGTGCACCCCATCATGCATATTAAAACCATAAACATCCCAATTAATTACCAAATAATCCCAGATTAATTCAAAAAGGGTAACATTGATGGAGAACCTAATATACGTATAGATGTTTCCATTGATGGAAACAGTCAAATATATTAAAATTATTTATAATCTATGTGTAGTCATAATGGATTGTTACCTCAGGGAAATCCATAATATATACACTTTGGAATGGACCAAGGTTTTTTGGGAATGATATAAATCTATAAGAGAGTCTTGTATTAGGCAATAGTTCTCCCCAAAAGTTTTTATGAGCATGAATTTCCATCCTCTCGACCAATTTGAGTTCTTAAGTTTCATTGGAAAAATCACCCAATGAATGCCTTGCATTAGAATGTAGGTCTAGGAATCATGGATGTGAGAGTCGTTGGATGTTTTTTAATCCATGAAAAATACATTTGAGTCCATTTGAAGACATTATATCTGGTATCAGTGATTTTATACCAGTTAACCCATACACTCCACCCACTTAGTCATAAACCCATTTTCATCCAAAAAATGGTAAATCTGATGTAAATGTATCAACTTTGGAACCTACATCATGAGATAAAAAGGATACTCTATCCATATATGTGTGATTGGAGTGAAGGTCATAGTAGGGAACCATTTTGATCATGCACTCCCCATCAAAAATGAGGCCTTATTGGTAAACTACCTTACAAGGGGGGTCCTATGAATCTTCTCGATCATACATTCCCTTGGTAACAAGGATCCCCAACTGAGAGGTAGTTCTAGAGACCTCCACATTTTAGATATTGAGGGTAATTGCTTGTTTTTTCCATTGATGAGGGTTAATAATGGATACTTTTATCATTCTCTATGAAATTGGGTGTATAGAACCCCTCATATAGTAATACCCTAGCTTTTTTGAAGGGTTATAGCTAGGTGGGAAGTCATATGTAACTATCCTAATTACGAAACATGATAGGAGTATGGGGATTCAAATCACTTTCTCTCTCCTGTATCCTCAACTTCATCCACCAGAACATGAAGGGGATTGTTTGGTTTCTTAGATCTTATTATTCCTCTTCATTCTCATACTGATCAGGATTCACATGGTCTTCGAGTCTAGTTATGAGCATGACATCCACATGATCACATGTATGTATCAACAAAGAATCCTATTTTGGATCTTCCTCTTACTTTCATTAAGAGAAACACAATTGACATGTGTCCTCAAATCTATGTATCAACATCAACGGTCTATATTACCTATAATACAAATTGGAATCCTCCTAGGTTTAAGCCCCAACCAAACCTCTAAATCACCATTTGTCGAAATAATCCTCATAGCCCCACATGAATAGTCCTCCTATTAGGTGTAAGCTACAACCTTACCAAACTACGTGGGCATTGATTCCTAACCAAATGGGATATGTAGGAAGCCTCTCTGTGGTTCAAACCCAACACCCCAAATTCACCATAATTTTATCTAGTCCATATCCCCAGTAGGTTTTCATCCAACTAAGAGGGCCATATTCTTTCCAAACCTCTTTAATCATAGTTTTTATTTGGCTACATTCATAATAAGATCAATCCCCACCAAGAATATTTCATCCCTTTGGGTTCTTCTATCCTCTTTGGTATAAATCCCACACCATCCATTGACTAAGAACCACTATCCTATACTTCCTTTCAACATTACATTAAACTAAATAGTTTTTTCCTCATCACATAACCTTAAAAGATATGATGGGTCCTATAAAGTGGAATTGAACTACATGGGTTCTGATTCATTTCACAAGGATACATAAGAATATAATCTTATAAGACCAATCCCAATATAAAATCCACTATTTTAAATTACTTAGTGTCTGACTATGTGGATTACAAACAAAATATGAATAAAAAATGTAATAAGAATCTCTAATATGGTTATAAAAGGGTACCATTGATAGAGATCATGAGATACATACATATGTATCCATTGATGAAGAAATAAAGATATATACAGATGATTCTACAATCATCACGTGCTAAATAATTAATTTTCAATACAATTGAAAACTGCAAAACACATGGGATTAAATTAAGGATTCATGAATATGACATAAATCTATATAAGACTCCCAAATTAAGAAATAATTCCATCAAAAGGGTTTTATGAGACACAAATTCCATCCTCTTGACCCACAAAATTATAAGGCCTCATTGAAGGAATCCAAGTGGTTATCGGCATTTGGAAAGCAGGTCTTCATCAACTTGAAATGAGTGTAGATGAAAAAGTACACTAAGAAAAAATAAATAGTGAACCTGATGTGAATCCTTTACTAACCATCAAACATCATTTAATTTTTGTATTGTGTGCCTCATGAAAATAAATAATGGTGAACTCGATATTAATACTTAACCAAAATATGATTGTGTCACCCCATTGTAATGCCCCTTCTTTCACAAAAATGAAAGCAGGCCCAAAACATGGATCCAAAAAATTTATTATTCATATGTTCATTTATTGAGATGATACTTTTAAGGGTAATCTTTCTTGTGTTTTTAGCATGTATTTTTAGGAACTTTTGTTGAGAACTCCCTTCAATCCAATCTTACAACACCCTGTCAACCAATCCAATCTTTTTAATCTATTGTTAGGTCCTCTTAAACTTAAGGGACACCATCACCAACCCAACGTCTTCAGCACCATGTTTCAAATATTCTCATTTGGGGGTAATTCTGGAATGGTACCATCCTGACCATGGTGGAAAAATTAAAATCCTTCCCCCACATGAAGCCCCACTCTCCCCTGCTCAATAGTGTCTATTAGTACAAAAGAAGATGACACTAGTTTCTGTATCAAATCATTTTGGGAGCCTTCCCCAAAAATTCAGTAAAAAATTACTCCCTCATATTAGGGAGGATGATCTATAGGTCTTTGATTTACTCATCCAAATATAATAGTGGTCCCATCAAAGGGATCAAACCACCAGTTGTAATCGTTAATATCACACAGCAAAAAACTATCAACATGATGGGGGTACCTCTACTAGGAGTTTGTCCGAGGTCAATCATGCTAGAGAACCCATGGTAGTTTTTAGGGCATAAATATGTTATTAAGAAGTAGTTTTGTAACTATATTATCTCTAAAGAGTCCCAGCAAATCAACTTGTGGGTAAATCTCAAGAATGCACCAACACCTGTCTACACCAGTTATGCCTAATGGTAGAGTTTGGAAGCACACAAAGAAGCCCAACAGACCAAATTAGCGGTATATTTTGAGTATGATAACACACATTCCCTCACCCATAAACCCATTTAGATAAACTTGGAAGCACCTAGATAAACCGGCTAGTAGATTCTGGTTACAAACAGGGGGAAGAATCACATCTCTTCCCTTGAATCTGAATATTGTGAGCATATCTTGAAAATAACTGGAGGATAAGAGCAGGAATACATCCCTACTCTGACTAAAA
This sequence comes from Viscum album, assembly GCA_963277665.1. Taxonomy (NCBI): domain Eukaryota; kingdom Viridiplantae; phylum Streptophyta; class Magnoliopsida; order Santalales; family Viscaceae; genus Viscum; species Viscum album. The sequence continues at coordinate 1,700,075,137 of OY728143.1, read as the reverse complement.
AATGGTTATATATTACTATTCTAGCTGATGAAGTCACATATTATATCTTGGAAATTTCAGAAGGACAAACATATATCCCCTTATATATTCTATACGTTTTTGAGGATATAATGATAACATCGGTGGTGACTAGGAGTTGGGCACAAAAACTAACCTCTGCATTTTATGGGGCTCAACTAAATAACTAGAGAGTCACCATATAGAATATTCATATTTATAATCCCATTTATGATGGTCATGTCCATACCATGATAAATGGAAAATTAGATCGGCCCCAAATCTACAATCCAACTCGAGGTCATTGGTCTACTTTAGTGACCACTCTAAAGTAGGTATACATCCCAGCCAAAACTCAAGAAATATGTCATAAAACTCCAGAAACAATGATGAAACTAATCAAATGGATTTTCATATATGAAATTTGTCACCCATAGATGGTAGATCCAATCACCTAAAATAAGACATCTTAAAATAATCCTAACCAAAAGCGATTAGGAAATAAAGATCCAGTCCATGAACATGCTATATTTAATGCTAGTGTTCTTGAATAACTATGACATATATATATGATAGCTCAATATTCTAATCCTCCATCATCAAATTATGGAGATATTAGATATGGGTGAGAAGTTCCTCAAAATAATATTTCTACAATATGTTTTTGAGGTCCTCCCTAGACATCTTACCATGAAGGTCTACCTCATGTTGAGTATCTAATCGATCTCAAGATCCAAACGCTTGATGAATTTCATGGTATTAATCGACATGGCAGAAGAACCAAAAACAAGAACATTCTCCACTTACCACCATCTGACCTGAAGGTATTCTCTATGGTTAACTCTTTCTCCCTAGATTAGGAGATCAAGCTATAATGTTAGTCCTCTCTATCATAGAATTAGTTGGGAGTGCCCTCTCTATGGTGAAAATTAATTTAATCATGAATGTCATCCCCTTGAACAATAAAATTTGATAAATCCCTTATATCATGAGATGATTGGGAAAATGATGTTAGTCATGAATGATGCCCCAATCATTGACATGTGATATTCTTTCTCAGCTAAAAGATATCCCAAGGCAATGGTATTTCCTCAAGCCCACCGTGGATCCCCTTACATCGAATTAAATATATTAAATCCATTCCAACCCAATTGTTTTCAATAAATAATATGAAAACATCCACTATGTCAGGTATATATGATGAGCCTATCATAAAATAAGAATGAGAAATATTGTTCATGATGAGACAATTGGAAAAGAAAAATGTAGTAATATTTTTTAGGCTCTTATCCACTCCCAAATTTAGAATTCCAGAGGTTTTTCTGGATGATTTTATGAATGAAATATGCCTCCACATATGAACTACTCTTAATTAATTGAAAATAAATGTATTAATTTATGATGAATACTCATATCACATCAAGGTAAAAGAATAAATTCTCTACAAAATCAACTCTGTAGCCCTCTTTACTATATGAAAATTGAAATGTGGAAAATAGAAAGGTTCTCTTCAACACACATGTCTTGAGACATTAATTTTATTATGTTAGTTGGTCACTAACAAACCATATGGTGTTCATGTTATATAATGGGGAGAACAAGGGGAGTTTCATTTTACCTCACTCTTTGGTCAGCAAAGCCTGCTATTAGTGGCATCATGCAAAGTTATTTCCCTAGGGAGGTTCTAAGAAACTGATTGGGATCACCATAGATTGTATTCACATCAAGAACTACCCCAAAATTGTTTTCAATGATTTCCGGACCAAAGGGAACATGCCATTGAAATACTATTGAATCAAGAATCTAAAAATATTGATTAGGCCTCTAGCTTAAGGGAAGTCAATCATCTGATAGTGCAAATGTAAAAAATATCACAAATGTATTCATAAGAGGCTGAATCATGTGTAGGTAATTTAATGAACCCATTGCATTTATATACAATGCTTTAGAAAATTAGAAGAGAATCCAGAAGAATTACATCTGTGATAGTCAAGATCAACCCCATCCCATAGGGATGGGGGAATTTTTAACAAAACCTTCGAGGCCAAAAAATCATTCTAAAAAAATTGTTTAAATGGATCTGGAACCACCTATCCTATGGGACAAGGGTAATTTTTACGAAAACCACAGTGAAATTCTTTCTTTTCTTGGTTGGGTAAACTTACACAAAATGAACCTTCATAGCTCATCATGTCTTCTGAAATCATTTCTTCTTCAGGTATGTAGGAAAATAAATTATTTGGAAGTTCCCTTCAGGTTACCCTACACCAAAAGGATTAAAAACCCTTGAATTAAAAGATAAGATCCCGTGATGGATACAAAAAAATGATCTATTAAAATCACAACCACTCTTGAGAACCACTGCTCTTCTGTTGGATTTTCCTAGGGAAGTCAATTCTCTTCCTATTTAGGGAATAATTAAATGCACACAATGCAATTATCATATGTAAATTCCATTGATACCACTTTTTACAATAGAAAAGAATATAAGGCTAATGTGGATGAAAATTTGGAGAATATATCTATCAAAAACATTGTACACATTGAAATTTCTGAAGAAATTTTTCATACTAGAAATAAGATGATCACCCAAAATTTAGGATTCCTCCAAATTCTCCATTTCCCACTCCAAGATGAGCATTATCCAAAGAAAATGGTAATGAAATGGTTAAATACTAGATGTTAAGTAAAGTTATGTAACCCCTTACTCTCAAGGATAGATTGGATCAGAAAAATAAGAAAATGAGATAACTTAAAAGGATCAATTCCAAATTACCCAGTGGTCATATTCCCATTGGATATGTTCTTAGAAAAAACTCATGTCACTCTTCTAACTGATGTACCTCAATAAAATAAGCCTTAAAAACTAGTAAAACAAGATTCACAATGATTTTCAATTATAAAAACAAGACAACCAACTTATCTGAATCTAGTGGCAGTCGAATAGTAAGATTTCCATCCTTTTACTAAACAATAAGGCCAATGTTAATCAAGATACTACCATCCATCTCAAGAAAAAGTACATATAGAACTGACCCATCTAGTTTATCCTATTATTCATCTGATCAAATCCTTTCTTAGGTGTTCATTACCATAGTACATGTTGACACTATTGAGTCATTGGCTTCTCAACTATACGCTATGGAGGGATAATGTACTCGAGTGAAAATAGAAAGAAAACCCTACAATAAATGGGTTGATGCAACACTTCCCCCCATTTTGGATGTCATATGTTTCCAATGATTGATGGTTTGGGAGATCTAGATCATCATCTAATGCATTATGTATGTTGATGTGGCCCTATAATGGAAATATAGTTGAAATAAGAAGCTACCAAGTTCTAGTGTTTTGTGAAAACCTAATAGAGACCAGCCTTCATATGGGACACCTGTTTACCTGTAGAACAATCAAATGATGGTAATAACTGTATCAGTAATTTATATACCCATTCAACTCATCCCCATGAAAGAAAATAGTCTAGGATATCTTAATATAAAAAATTAAGAAATTATAGAGTCTCAAACTTCATTTCCATGTGGAAAGTTATAACTTACTCCAGGAATTTTGAATTTACACAAGCAGAATTTTTGGGTCACTGTAAAGAAAAAATATGCGACGAGTTGTAAAAAATCTTCATTGTAGTTGAGTACATGGGAGGGTTTCAAGAACTTACCATAGTTGTATAAATATTGTAATATTCCATCTTATGAACTAGGGATGAACCTAGAACAATACTGATTTCCCTGGTAATGTGGAAATAAAACTCAAAAACTACAACCATCACTCTGAAACCAGCTCCAGTACTGGTTCTTTATCTGAATCTTACACCTTATCATGAAACACACCCAACATAGAGGAAACATCAGAAAAAAAACTCTATTCGGTGAAAGGACATATCAAAAATCCTACAAGTTTGATGAATGGAAGAAGAGAAAAAACTTCTTCAAAGTTAAGAAGCATTCTATAAATTTCATAGCATCTTTGGAAAACAGCTAGTTAACTCTACGAGAACCTAGGAAACCCAATAAATACATTATTTAAGATCGAATGAATTATTTACCAATTCACAAAAAAGTTAGGTCACACCATCCTAGATTGTTTCATCTACAATAATATCTACAAAACATGGTTGATTATGGGAAGGTGAAACAAGGTAAACCGCTAGCACAAGTGGCATGCATTTCTATCATTGTTCCAGAAGAATATGGTGAATGGAAGATGTCACCAATAAAGGTTCAAAAATTTTCTATTATTGGATGACTCAAAATACAATCAACCGAACTCATGGTATTCTCATGTCATAGTTGAAACAACCAATTTTCCCCCCAACTTCTCCTGTACTGGCACTGAAAACTCTAGAATCACCAAAACCCTCTAACGACCAATATTCCATGTAATGGAATGCTTGAAAGGGTGAAAAAAGGTATTTGGATGAACTTGTACCAAGTCCAAATATATCCTTGAATATTTTGGACTTCATCCATTAGTCTCAAGAGAATGGGTGTCACCCCGCCAAATGATACAATATGCACCACCCTACAAAATGGTACAAGGGGAATTAACCCATCAAACTAAGTCCTCGTCAAATGAATAGTTGATATTCCGATAAATTAATTTTAGTCATTTTATGGATCCCTTATATAATGATGTGTTTCATTTTCAACCTGATATTCCCACACTAAATTGGGGAGACATTAATCGAGGCCTTAGGGGCCAAGGAAACAGAGGGATATATAACCATATATGAAAATAATGGTCGCATCCCTTCTAAATCAATTTATTATAATAAAAACCATGGTAATGATTTTTTATAATCCCAACAGGAGAAATAAAATACCTATATATATGTGCGAAATCATTTGGAATCAATCATTTTGGAAGACCTATTGATGAATGGCCGAAAACCTGAACTGCCCAAGAAAGTGAAAAATCTAGGATGTCCCAATATAATTTAAGATAAAATTCCTTCCACATCTACTCAACTACCGGAAAAATCTTCCCTAGGAATGTCATATGTAAATATTCTTTAGAGGAAATAGTTTTGTATATGAAATTATATACCTTTGACCCAAAATTACAACATCCTGATGTAATTTTCCCTTATTCTGGAAATGATTTGAAATCTATATTCTCTCAGTCTATCAAAGGATTTAGGGAAAGAACATAAGAAGGTTCTTATATCCCCTCATGATTTCCAAGATGATGTTTATTCCAGTGAGGTATATTGTGCATAGGTTCATCCTACAGAATTTCATGTTGTTATATCATTTAAAGAAGATGATGAAAATGAAAAAAAAGAGGGACACATCATTTAACTGTATATATCTAGCAGGTTAGATGACATTGACATCTATCAAGAATTACTTGGTAATGTCACGAGTGTCAACATCATTTTGGTCATAATTATTTGCTAATTTGGGTACACTGAAGTTGATTTATCTCATTCCACTCTAATTCTTAAAGGGTATAATAATAGCGAACAAAAACCTCTTCAAAACATTATGCTCAAAAATCATTTTGGATATCTGGTTTTTGATTCTACATTCTTGGTTATCTATAAATATACATATTTCAATTTCATTATAGGAAGTCCTTGGTTTCACTATCATACATTGATCCCTTCATCATGTCACCAATTCCAAAAATACTATAGTAATGGGAATATTGGGACATTACATGGCGAAAAATATCCATTTGAGTCTTGTGAATCTCATTATATTGATACTATATTCTATAGAAGAGAAGGGAAAAACCCCATAAATGATGATGTCACTTAGGTTACTGCTCCAAATGGTTTGGAAATGACCATAGTTAACCTATTCAATGACCTTGATAGTGAATATTTTCTGCCCATCAGTTAGGATGAAGACATAATCTCGGATTTAGAGACATGTTCACTAGTCTATATGAAATTATACACCTCATTAAAACTATAAAATATTGAATAAATAATGTATTCATCAATTGTAAAGATGGAAATGATCAAACCTTATACTCATAACATGAACAAGTCACTACCACATCTGTTGAAGTTATAGAGGTTGTGATTTTACTATTGGTAGTTGGTTATTGGGATACTGGCCATTCCCCTAACCTTATTAATTCTCTTTCATCTTTATGCCATTTTGATATTAAAATAAAGGGAGAGGAGAAGTGGGAATAGGAATAAAATTATATTAGGGATGCTCCTCCAGCATTTTAGAATGGATTCGTCACCATTGTCGATGAACTCTGATAGATCAATTTGGGTAGAGAGGAGGTTCAACAGTTAATGTTGATTAGAATAGATATCCCCCATGGTGAATAGAAAAATTATTCATCTATTATGATGAAATATTGAGATTTTATTTCATGGAATTATAGAAAGATGTCAAGTACATGTCTTGATGTGGCTACCCATCAATTGGGTCTACCAGAAGACAACTGTGACTATAAGAAGGCACCTATAGGGACTCTTCTGACTAATGTTGCCAAGGTCAAAGGTGAATTTAATAAGATCATAAAAGAGAAAATAATTCAGGAAGTAAAATACCTAAATTTTTTCACTAAAAATGTTATTTTCAAGAAAAAGAATGTTAAATTCAGGATTTTCATCAATTTCAGAGACCTCAATCGGAATTATCTAGAAGGTGAATTCCCAGTTCTGATCAAATATATTCTAACCAATGAAATCATTGGTTATCAATCACTATTTTTAATGGGTGTCTATTTATGGTATAATCAAATCCTAATTGCCTAAAAAATATGAATAAGACACTACCTCCAGGTCCCCCAGGTAGTGCTCTGACATCGGTCGATTCCATTTGGTTAAAAGAAAGATGGTTCCAAATATCAATGTTCTATGCAACACATCTTAAACCCTTTTCTACGAATACCAGTCAAGTTTTATGTCAATGATTTGGTGGTCAAATATAATCAATTTATTGATCACCTAGATTATTTGAAAATCATTTTCGACAAACATTAATAACATAATATAAAGACAAATCCCATAAAATGTTCCTTCAATGTTACTTTAGGTAAGTTTCTTGGCTTTCGCATATTCCATCATGAAATAAAAGTTTACCCTAAGAAGACAAAGTTAGTTTTGGGTAGGCAACCTCCACAAAATATCAATGATTTTAGAGGCTTACAAGGAAAACTTTCCAATATTTGACACTTCATTGAAAACATCATAGGAAAATATTTTTCCTTCACCTAGATGATGAATAAATGGGTTTCACTTTATAGGGACTGATGACTGACAAAATGCCTTTGATAGCCTCAAGAAATATCTCTTGATCCCACCGATGTTGATGCCTCCAGTTGAAGGAAATCCTCTCATTTTCTACTTTATGGATTTGGAATGGTCATTGGGTGAATTTCTAGCATATAAAAATCATATGGGTGCTGAAAAAAACCATTATTATCTTATTTTCACAATGATTAACACTAATTCTTCATATTAAAGTATCCAAAAAAATTATTTGGAATTGATTTTCAAAATTCAAAAGTTAAGGCATTACCTACAACACCATGAGGTCCATTTGGTATCTTTAATTGAACTTCTCAAATACATCCCCAATCATCCCATACTGAGTGCACATTTAGTGCAATCAGTGGGCATTCCTGAATAGATTTACATCTATTCCATACCATAATATGTAATAAAAGGGAAATCCTATGAGAATTTCCTGGAAGAACCTCCCTCTATGGAAGAAGTTCCAATGAGTACCTAACTTCTATATGAGGTAATCTTATTTGTTCATGCCTCTACCTGAATATGAGAAATATAATTTGATGGTGAATCTAGGATCCCAACAAGAAAAATATTGGAAGACCCTAAGATAAACAATGTTGGGGTTGGAATCATTCTCATTTCTCCAATAAATGTGGTTCTACCTTACTCCTTTTTTTATCAGAACGTTTCACCAATAATGAGGCTGAATAACAAGCCCTCATTTTAGGTTTATAAATGGTCTTACAAAAACCGGTGACTTATTTTATAATTAAAGGTGATTCAATGTCAATAATTAAGTGTATCAATGGAGATTACACCATAAAAAATGAAGAGTTGATACCCCTAGTTAATTATTTTTTAGGGTTGATGAAAGAATTCCCATATGATCCAACCCTAACTCACATCCCATGTTCACAATATTATCATGTAGATGAGTTAGTATATGCAACTACACACTAGGTAGATCCAAATCAGGATGAAACAATAATCAGTATAACCCATCATAAAATAGTATCTCTATTTATTCAAAGTGTAATGGAAGAGATCAATGAGATCAATTCTACCCCTGAACTAAATAATGATGCCAACAGGTGGATGAAGCCCATCATGGAATATCTCCAAAATGGGGACCTTCCTACAAATAGATATGGAAGGAAACATGATCAATTATGGCTATCCAATTTTACTCTACATGATAATCTGAGTAATTAAAAATTTATTTACAGGTGAATAATTGATTGAATTATCCATAGATGCATTGATGGAAATGAGACAATTTCCACCATGGAATAATTTTATGTTAGTTTTTAGGGTGACAATCAGTGAGGAACCCAACATTCTCACCAAATTAGGAGGCTTTAATATTTCTAGCCTTTAATGACACTAGATTGTAAAATAATCAAGAAGTTTCATTCCTACCAAATGATTTCCAACTTCATCCATCGACCTCTATAGTTTCTACAAACTACTAACTACCCCTGGGGAGTCGTTGTATGGTTGATGGATGTTATAGGGACATATCCTCTTACCATGTCCAATTAGTTCAAGGTCATCATTACTACTATCAACATCCTCTCTAAATAGGATGAGGAAATACCCATTATGGAAGTCAGAACAAAATGAATCATTAATTTAGTGTAGTGAAATAGCATCACCAGATTTTGTTTCCCTCAAACAATACTGATGGGCAATGACACCATATTATTTTCTTCTAAATTGAAGTAGTTTCATTAGGATTAAAAAATCACATAGAACCATTATTCATTATATCATGTAGTGTTAATGGATAAATAGAGTCTTTAAGTAAAAATATATTAAATATCCTTCAAAAAATGATGGATAAAAAAAATAAATATTGGCCTAACAAGCTTGTTCTCACCTTGTGGGCCTAACAAACTACAACCCACACTGCTATTAAAGCTACCCTGCATTCACTTATTTAAAATATCCAAGTAGTGTTTCCTATTGAAGTTCAATTTCAATAAATATGGATAACTATCTATGAATAATTTTTAGATGATAACCAATCAAATAAGTAGTTCGATGAATTTGACTGAATTTGTGATAAATATTTGTATAACCAACATCATTTAGAAGTATACCAAAATCGGATAACATGATATTTCAAAAAGAAATTAATCAAATCTCATTCTCTAAAGGATAACTAGTGTTGTTACTCATAACATTGATTATACCAAGGACCAAACCTCGAAATATTGAACCAATCTGGGAGGGACCTTATTCCATACACAAGGTTTACTCTGATAGATCTTTTTCATTAATCACAATCGATGGGGGAAAGACTACGCCCCTACCAGTGATAGATTTATAAAGAAATAATTAATGTGATAATACTTATCGGAATCTTAATTTGGTATAACTACTAATATATGTATGTGGTGTGTGACATAAAGCTATATGGCTAACATCTTCATCACATGAAAATAAAATTCACGACATATGGTCCTATTTTCATAACCTTTAAAGGCAGATGCATTTCCTATGTTTCAAGATAATAAACTACATGAAACTTATGTTCTCACTATATGATGTTAAACCACAGAGCCTCGTGGTCCTGTATGTATGACCTTAAAAGTCAAACCAATGGTCCCAATCATATAACCTAAAACTACAAGACATCATAGTCTAAGTTGTGTGACTCTAAAATACATAGCCTAATAGTAATCCTCTTTAGATAAAATCCCCAATCAATATCCTCATAGCATGATATTAAAATATAATCCTTTCCCTATGTTAAACAAGGATTACTCATATGATAAATACTGGATGACCTAAATCTTTATCCTGGTTGCAGGACCTTAAACTGCATGGTCCATGTCCTCATTTCATGACATAAAACTACATAACATTTTGGTCCATACATGATCATATCATGACATTTTTTGTTTTTACTTTAGCACACCACCATCCATGAACTATATATTACTTGATTCTTATCATCCTAGAATATATAATGATTCCAAAATATCTAATCTTGAGTCTAGCACCAAAATCAAAATATCCCCCTCCCTATGTATGGGTTAGAGCTACACATGAAGATCTCATCTAGAACTACATTGTCTTTATTCTCACCTCAATTGGATAAATAGTTATTCTTATACCTTTGATCTATAGAACTAACAATAGAGTCACTACAAATGAAGTTGTTACCAGTAGTGTTATCACCATGAAATATTTAAATGGAAATTCTCCTAGGTGTAATCCCATACAAAACTTTAATCTATGGGAGTTTATATTTTAATCATGGTTCTAAAAAAATTCTCCCTTAGGACCCCTTTGTATGTGTAATCCCAAAATATAATTTTCTGACTTCGTGATATAAAACTGCATGGTTAACATCCTAGTTTTAAAACATAAAACTGCATAACATTTCATCTCGTACATGAGAGAATCACAACCATGGGTATTGTTCTTCTACCACACCTTCTTTCCCAAACTACCTGTGTCTTGATTATTAACATCACATGATACTTAGAAATTCACAAATCTCTAATATAGGGTTCATCCGCAACATTAAAATTTCCCAACTCCCTCAATATGGGTCTGACCAGCACATGGAGCATTGTAGAAGTATGTGTGGCTTGATTTTCACCTCAATGAAATAAGTAGTGAAGTTAAGACCATAAAACCTAGTCCCATCCAGAAAATATGAAAATAACCTATCCCATGCATACAAAAAAAATATTCATCAGATATTAATTGGGGTACGTCATTTATGAACCCATCATTGAAACAAAAATATTCTATTCCCTACATATGAGTCATATCTGTATAGGGAACTCCACACTCTATGTCATATACTGGATCAAATGCTTCCTTTATGTTTGAAAACATTCCCTCCATACATAAAACTCATTATATTTGGGATACTAATATCCCCATAACATTTCTTCATCCATCAGTATAGAATGTCAGTTTCCTAAGGAAACGTCTATTTTGACTATGCATAACATTCCCTAGTTTGAATCTTTATAAGACACCCTAATAGGGAAATAAACCATAGGCAAATTCATCCTTAAGAGAGTCCTCTTCTATCTCCATATTTCCTGAATATATTATGTTGAAAAATTACTTTTTGAACATGGTTCGCGGTTATGCCTTGCATAGTTGTCGTATGTCACTTCTCCTAATCAAATAATTTCCATGATTTTGTTTTAATATTTCCATCCTCCTGTCTGAAGTATGATGGAACATCCTGGACCTAACATCCCACATCACTCATTAATTTTATATCATTTATTCTTAGACTATTGTGAGCCTAGCCTTTAACACATATCATTACATGATTTTAAACATATTTAAAAATAAAACTATAGGACAAGGATTGTAAATTCCATTGTCTTGTAATACTAGGTACATAAAATTAAAAACATGGGACTAAAACACACTTCTTTATTTAATATTCATATTGATCTTCTAACTTCCATTATTCTCATATATATTTATAGTATAACCTGGGGAAAAATGAAAAAGGCGATGAGTTAAAAAGTCCAATAAAGGAATAAACATAAGAATAAATCATTAGCACATGGGTTAGAAGGCATGACATAATGATATAAAAAGGCATGGAACATAAATGAACATATAGAATCATAACTTATAAAACATGGGATCATATAAACATGGAATCATAGTAATGTGTAAGAAACATAAAACATGACATTAGCATGAGTCTAGGCTCACTACATATGGAGGAGCATAAGTCATGGTTAACCACAAAGACCATTTCACATGGTAGCACAAGTCAAGGCTAACCGCCAATGTCGTTGCACATAAAGTCTCATGAGACTCAACTTTAACCAATGAATTTGAGTGATATATGGGAAAAACAACATAAAATGTTCATGGATATGCTTTCCACTCACTAAATCTTACATAATCGATCATACATAAACATAAGGTTACCCATGGAAAGAATTAGGTATCATAATCGTGTCATAAAGCACAATAAATGGAAGTATCATACATGTGTCCATGAAAGAAAATAATTAAATAATACATGGAAACTAATAATGGGAATTAGGAATATATCATGATAAGTGATGTCAAAATGGAGTGATAACATGTAAAAATGTGTATTTAAGAACCTTTAGAATTAAAACATTTTAGTGTGGTTTTAAGGAAAATAATAAAGATCATTTAAAATAATAAAGAGTTTAATATTTTATATAAAACCATAAGTAAAAAAATAAGGTTTTTATAATAAAAATACTGATTTTATTAAAACAATGGTTGTTTAAAAAATATTATAGATTGAACTTGAAATTTGGTAAGAATTCAGGAATTTCCTTTAAAACGGGTTCGCTTATCAGGAAGTATTGTGGAGGAAACCATTAAAAAACATTTATATCCCTGAAATAGAATGATGAATTGATATTTATAAATGATTTTTGATCATATAAATAGAATTTATATCATTTACATAAAAATAAAAGATAGATTTTTTTGTGTAAAAAGAAATATAGAGCAACCTAAAGGAATAAATGAGGTTTTTATAGAATCTCTTACATTAAGTCTGAAGGTGTTCTTACGTTGATGTTACAGTCCTTGATAACCAAATTAAATTCATTAATTAAAATTTAAATAACCTATTCTATATGTAAATAATTTCTTATAACCTTATTAAGTTCATTCAATACATTTTTGATGGGTTAAGAGGTTCAATTTCATTGTTTGGGAGCGTTTTTTTCCTTGGTTTCATGATTGGTTTACTTATATACTTGTAAGAATAAAAATGTAATATGAGGGTGGTTTTAAAGAATTTTTGTTATATTTTATTAGTGAACATCCAATATATTACATGGTTATAAAATTAATTTGTTTATTTGGATTTAATATGAATCATTATATAAAACATTAATGATATCCATTTTGGTTAATTAGTAGTTTTTTTATCATAGCAGACACATTTTGATTTATAAATCAATATAATGTGTACAAAAGATACAATAACATTACATAATTCATAAAAAATATATTATAGTTTGGTTTAACCATAAAATGGTTTCATGACTAGAATTGAATATGGTAAAAGAAATTGAAAACCCTTCTTCCTTGAATAAGATAAATTAACACACAGCCGATGGTGTTTTCATTTATAGTATAAAAGGAGGGGGAATGAGATCTGATGATGAATTTTTCCCTTATCATAACAATCTTTGAGTACATTAATGCTACTGGAGTTATCATATCATTTTTATGAAAGTAGGTGTGGAAAGAAAAAGAAATAAAGGAACTTGAAAGAAAATAAAAGAAATGAAAAGTTGAATTTACCTCTTGGAGATATCTTCCTTGAGATCCTCAATAGGGGAGAGGATTTGGTATTTTAAAGATTCCAAGGGATTTTGGACATGAGATAGGTTACTAGGAAGTTATTTCAGAAGAATTTGGACGTGGCACAAAGCTATAGTGGAGTGAAGAGAAGAGGTAACGTGGTGTGGTATTTATAGTGGATGAGAGGAGGGGTTTCCCATTATTTTAATCATTAGTTTAATATTTTTTCTCAAGACTATGAGTAACCTTGATTCTTGGGAACAAAAACTATAAATAGATAATGTGAGTTCAAACCAATGCTTTTTACATCAGCCATTACTCATTTAATTGTATATAAAACTCATAATGTATATATACTATAAATTACTATATTTTACTATTCATAAAAATTCTAGTATTTCATAAAAATACAAAAAATCACCCGAGAAATTTTTTGATGTGAAGAATCCAAAAATGAAGTCTATTTTTTAAAAATAATTTTCTAAATATGATAAATTTACTTTTTTAATTAAAATGCTAATTTACATGAAAAATAAAAATTTCAAAATTAGAGAATGCTTTTATAACACTTTGAAAAATTAATTGATGTCTCGAAAACATATCTTATGATCATATGACATCGAAATAATAATTTATGAATTCGTTTTATGACAATAATTTTTTTTAATTTATTAAATTAGTCATAAAATTGTAATTAAATATTTATGACTTATAAAAATACCTACACTTTATTAATAATTTTTAAAATATCTGTTTAATTATACTATGGTATAATTTATACCACATTTGTACTTATAAAATGGATAAATTTTATTTACACTTCCATTGTTTATTGTACTATTACATTGGCCAGTTTACAATTCATATGGGTTACATTACTATTCCAAAGGTCAAGTTACTATTTCATTGGTATATGTTTCTTAACTTCAATAGATACATTTTATTCCACTCATTCCTCATTTATAAGGTTTGTGTTGTGTTCTATATATAATCCTATGTGGTTGTACTATAATACATAATTATAAGAAGGGAATTACATTGATAGAACATTAGGTTGTTACATTCTTTCTCCCTTATGAAATTTCTCCCTTGAAATTTCGTTTTACATTCAAAGATGAAAATGGTTGTGGGTACTTTTCCTTTATTACTTCCTCCAAATTCCCATGTTTCCTATTCATACTTATGGTTCTTCTATAATAATTTGACCATGTGAATAGTCTTATTGTGTATAAACTTATCTCTACAATCCAAGATCTTCAATGTATTCTCCTCATAAGAAAGATCATTCTCCAACTGTACCACCTAAAAAGAGAGTACATGTGAAGGATCTGGTATGTACTTCCTTAAAAGGGATACATCAAATACATTTTGTACCTTAGACATGGTAGGTGGAAGTGTTAGTAGATAGGAAATAACTCCAAAAAGATCAAGAATATTAAAGGGGCCCATGCAGTTGGGACTTAGCTTTCCTTTCTTCCCAAATCTCTTGACTATCTTCCATAGAGATATATAGAGAAATACCACATCTAAACTTTGAACTCAAGGTCTCATCAACGATTTTCTGCATAACTCTTCTGTTAACTTTGGGCTTCCTTTATGTGATAATAAATAATTTTCACCTTCTCCACCATTTGTTTGACCATTTCTGGTCCAAGCAGCTTAAATTCACCAACTTTAACCCAACATTCTAGTTTTCTTCACCATTTCCCATAAAGGGATTCATATGGTGTCATTCAGATGCTCAAGTGGAAACTATTATTATAAGAAACTTTTACTGGGGAAGATGTTGGTCCCACCCTCTTTTCAAGTCCATAGACCATTATCTCAACATATATTTCCATGTATGTATAGTTCACTCAGATTCAACATCAGTTAAAGGATGATAGGTTATGATGATGTTCAACTCAGTGCTTAGAGCATGTTGGAGACTTGTCTCGAACATTGAGGTTAATATTGGATCTCGATCAGATACAATAGATAATGGTACTCCATGAACACTTATCAATTCTTTTATATATATCCACGGATTTTGATGTAATGATAAGTCCTCTAAAATTGTGATAATGTGAGCTGCCTTTGTAAGATGATCCACAATGACCAATATAGCATTGTTTTTAAAGATGTCCTTGGATGTCGAGTGAAAAATTCCATTGTAATCTTCTGCCACTTCCATTTTGGTATGGATAGTGGTTTCATTTTCCCCTTATACTTTTTATAGTCATAACTTATTGAAAAACCAATCACAATGATGTATATTCAGCAATCTCCTTCTTCATATTGTCCCACCAATAGTTCTCTTGGATATCTCGATACATCTTTGTGCTCCCAGGGTGAATATAGATGGTTGAGCTATGCACATCTTTCAAAAGATTCTTATTTATCTCTTTATTGGGTGGTACACATAATCATGAACCAAATCATACAACTCCTTCCTCATCAATCTTGAACATAAAGGATTTCACATTTCTGATAGCTTACACCCATTTCATAATTTTCATATCTTTTATTTGAGTATCATTTATTTTCTTTAAGAGGGATGGTTGATAAACCATTTAAAAAATTATTTATGATGTTCTTACATTAATTATTCCCATATCTATCCTCCAAAAATAGAAGAATATTGGATCCTTCCCAACTATCATCATTGATAGATATGCATGATCCTTTTTACTTAGAGCATATGCTACCTTATTTTCCATACCGAAATAGTAGTGCATTGAGAAGTCATAATATTTTATGATATCTCACCATCATAACTAGTTCATATTAATCTCCTTCAATGTGAATATATATTTGAGATGCTTGTGATCATTATATATCTCAAAGGTCTCCCCATAGAGATAATGCATCCATATTTTCAACGTAAAGATCATGACGACCAACTCCAGATCACATGTCAGATAGTTTTTATTATAGATTCTCATCTTCCTTGAGGTGTAGGCTATAACTTTATAATTTTTCATCACTACACAACCTAATCCCTTTTTTGATGCATCGTTGTGCGCCGAAAATATTTCTCCACTTTTTGGGAGTGTGAGTATTTGCGTAGTGATAAGCGTCTTTTTGAGATCCTTAAATCTTTCCTCACATTCTTGAGCCTATAAAAACTTCACACCCTTACTTGTTATCTTGGTTGTTTGGTTTGAAAATCATGAGATGTTTTTCACAAATCGCCTATAATACCCACCTAGACCAAGGAAGCTACAGATCTCCATTATAGTTATTAGCCTACGATACTCTTCGATTGCCTTTGTCATTGAATGTTACACATATATCCATTTGCTAGTAATAACATGCCATAAGAATGATACTTCCTTCATCCAGAACTCACATTTACTATACTTTTCATATAGTTTCTCCCTTCATAAAGTATTTAGCACAATATTAAATTCTCTTCATATTCCACCTTTATCATTGATTATATTAGAATATCATCGATAAAGACTCACAAATTTGTTGAGGTAATCTCTAACGACTCTATTCATTAAGTCCATGAATATTTTAGGGGAATTAGTGAGTCCAATTAGAATCATTATGAACTCATAGTTACCATACCTTATTCAAAAGGAAATTTTGGGAATATCTTCATTCATAACCTTTAAATGGTGATAAATCAACTGAATATCCACATTAGAGAAATAACTGGCCCCACATAGCAGATCAAATAATTCATCTATCAGAGGCAGGGGATACATGTTCTTTATGGTGATTTTATTAATCTCACGATAATAAATATAGAGGCACATTGATCTATCCTTTTTCTTAACGTATAGGACTAGTGAACCCATGGTGAATCACTCATGAATATAGAACCCTTGTCCATATTCTCCTGTAACTACTTCATCAGCTATTACAGGTGAATGGTGGCCATTATATAAGGTGTATTTGATATAGAAAGAGATCCAGAAATAATTTCAATTGATAACTCAACCTCTCGGTTAGGAGGAAGGCCAGATAACTCTTTAATAAATACATCATTTTATTCCCTCAATATGGGAATATCTTTGAGCATGACTCTCTCCTTTGTCTTAATCATTTTATCTATATAATATTTCTTATAAGGAAGTAATATCAACAGTTGATACTATGATTAGAAAATAGATTCATATTCCTAATTACACTTGTACAAGATTGGAGGATAATCCAATATGTGAAGAGTGATTTCTCTTTCCCAACAGTTGATGTTGGTTTTATATAAAGATAGCCAATCCATGCCCAAAATAGAATAAAACTCTAACAAAGGGATTATTAAAAGATTAATAGGGAGGTTCAGTCCAAAAACATTAACCAAGGAGGAGTTATAAACTTTGTATGCTATAATATCCCCATTTGATGTTCTCACAGAATACTCAACCTTAAAATTTTGAGGTGGTAATTGAATAGTTCTACTAAACTTGAAAGATATTAAAGAATGCATAGAATAAGAATCCAATAGTATTTTTTCTATTCTAGAATGAATAACTAGCATACCTGTCACGACATCATTGTCTGAAACACCTCAATAGCAGTGATAACATAATCCCTTCCTTGATGCCTTGGAGGTTTTTGTTTATTTCCTCTGACAAGCCTTGGCTTAGGTAAATTGTTTGCATATTTACCATTATCCTTGAAGTTGTAACACTACACTACAGGATGAGTGTTTATTTAAACCTTCCTTTATTCTTCCACATTAGTGAAATTATTTATATCACTTTGGAAGTTTTTTCCAGATGCCCCATTGTTCTACATTTGATGAAATACCTAGTCCCCTTTAGACAGTTCACAGGATGCTTCATCCCACAATTTTGACATGTGAGATGTTTGATCGTATTTCTATCTTGGGGTTTATTTGATGAAGCACCCATATCGGACTGCATTTTCCTTTTTTTTCACCGGTCTCATGAGACCATTTAGAGTCTCTGATCTCTATTTCAACCTTAAGGGAACAATAAACAATCTCTCTATAGTTTTCAAAGTCTCGAATCACTAATTCATTTTGTAGAATTAGTTTTAGTCCACTAAAGAAGTGTTATTAATTAGTTTTAGTGTTCATGACAAAGATAACGGAATATCTTCCAAGTCTTGTGAAGTTTTCTTCATACGCCCCCAATGGAATCATATTACATCTACTTGAGTTTGAGGATCTCTCATTCCATCATAGTATGGAGGGTTTAGAGAAAATATTTATTGAAAAACATTTTCATAAATTCCACCCAATCCATGGAATAAATTTCCTCCTTGGACTTAATATTGATGATAAATTTCCACCACTGATCGGCTTCTCCATCAAAATGATAGACCTCCAACACAACTTTCTCTTCTTTAGAGAACTGGAGGATAGAGAATATATTTTTAATGGAGTTAATCAACTCTTCTGTGTGGAGGGGATCTGAAGATCTACAAAATATATGAGGAATTTTTTGTATAAATGATTCCATTGAAACTTTCTCTTTCCTTGGAGGAAGTGGGAATTCCACATGATTCATGTTATTATTCAAAACATGAGCTAGATGAGCAAGTACTATTATAAAGTATTGAGCACCTGTTCCCATCATATCAGACATATCATTAGGAAAATAAATATATTTCCTATCACATTGATTATTTTCATGTGTTGTTATATTTCCAGCCCTTAACTAAAAAATAATGTACAATTATAGGGGTTGAATACTTAGCTAATAAGCAAAAAAGGAAACTTTAATCATAATAGGATAAAATTTTAAAGGAAAATTATATCTTAAATTGTGATTTCCCCAGGTTTCAATATAGGTTATCCATGATATGTTTCCTAATATTTATTTTCTCATGTCCATTTTTTTCCCTTAATAATGTTTCATAATGAGATTACGAATTTACCAAATCATATCCCTCAGGAGTGTCAACCCAGGAGTGCAAGAAGGCCTATTTTTGTGCACTGGTTCCCATTGGAGTCCAGCTCAAAGAGTTGTTTTTAGGTTTTACCCCTAGATATATCAGTTCTAGAGCCACATTCACTTGTTAGTATCCATAAAGGAATATATTTTCTTAATAAACCATTTACTATATTTTTACAAAAATTTAGGTATTTTATCTTATACTTAGTCTCATGTCTAAGGTTCTTACTAAAGTTCTCTATTCCTTATCTCAAAAAATAACTAGACCTTTCCTATGATACCAACTATAGTGACCCTATAATTTTACACATATCATAACATGTTTGTAAACATATTTAAAAATCAAATTACAATACATGGATTGTAAATTCTAGTGTCTTGGAAGACTAGGTACATAAAATTGAAAACATGTGACTAAATAAAAGACATCATTATTTAATCTTCATATTGAGCTCCTAACTTCTATTGTGAACATAAATCTGTATAGGATAACCTAGGGATAACATGAAAGAGGGATGAGAAAAAAATACCAGTAAGGGAATAAACATAAGAATAAATCTTAATCACAATGGTTAGAAAGCATGACATAATGATATAAAAAGGCATAGAACATAATTGAATAAATGAAATTATAACATATAAAACATGGGATCATATAAATATGAAATCATAGTAATGTGGAAGCAACATAAAACATGACTTTAGAATGATTCAAGTCATGTCTTGTTGCACATAGAGAATCACAAGTCATGGTTAACCACCAAGACCATTGCACATGGTACCACACGTCAAGGCTAACTGCCAAGACCGTTGAACATAAAGTCCCATGTGACTAAACTTTACCTAATGCATTGGAGTACTATATAGGCACACCCTTCATAATATTTTCATGAATATGCTTTCCATATACAGAATCTTACACAATCAATCATACATAAATATAATGGTACCCATGGAATGAAATGGGTATCATAATCATATAATAAAGCATAATAAATGTAACTATCAGATGAGTTTCCATGAAAGAAAAGAATTAAATAATAAGTGGAAATTCATAATGGGAATTAACCATATATCATGATAATTTCTTCAAACTGGAGTTATAACATTTAAAAATAAGTATTTAAGAAACTTTATTATTAAAACAATGTAGTGAGGGTTTAAGGAAAATACTAAAGATAATTTAAAATAGAAAAGATATTAACCTTTTATATAAAACCAAGAGTGAACCAAAAAGTTTTTCACAATGAAAAAAATGACTTTATAAAAACCATGGTTGATTAAAATAGGGTATATTGTGCACTTGAAATTGGGTAAGAATTCAGAAAGTTCCCTTAAAACGGGTTTGTTTATCAGGAAGTATTGAGGAGGGAACCATTTAAAATCATGTATATACCTGAAAGAGAATGATGAATGGTTATTGATACATGATTTTGGAAAATATACACAACATTTATAATATGTGAATAAAAATAAAATATATCTTTGATTGGGTAAAAATAAATATAGAGCAACCTGAAGGAATAAAGGACATTCAGGTAAAATCCCTTAGCTTAAGTATGAAGGTGTTCTTACCTTGATGATACTGTCTAGCATAACCAAATTACATTCATTAATTACAATTTACATAACCTATTCTATATTTAAATGATATATTATTACATTATTAGGTTCATTCATGACCTTTTTGATGGGTTAAGAGGTTCAATTTCATTGTTTGGGAGTGTTTGTTTCCATTGTTTTCATGATTGGTTCACTTATATTTATGTATGGATAAACATGTAATATGAGGATAGTTTTAAGATATATGTTATTAGTGAACATCTATAAGATTAAATTTTTATAAAATTCATTTGGTTATTTAGAGTGAATATGAATCATTATATAAAACATTAATGATAACCATTTTTGTTAATTGGCGGTTTTTTATCACAACAGACACATTTTGATTTATAAATAAATATCATGCGTAAAAAAGATTCAAGAACATTAAAGAAAAAATAAAACATATATTGTAGCCTGTTTAAACCATAAATTTTTTTTCATGACCATAATTGAAGATGGAAAAAGAAATGGAAAACTCGTCGTCCTTGAATGTGATAAATTAACACACCTCGATTGGTGTTTTCATTTATATTATAAAAGGAGGGGAAAGGAGAGATGATGATGAATTATTCCATTATCACAAAAAAAAATCCAGTACATGTAAGGTATTATAGTTATTATAACATTTGTATGAAAGTATTTTAGTAAATACAAATCAAGAAAGGAACATGAAAGAAAATAAAATAAATGAGAAGAGGTATTTACCTCTTGAATATATCTTCCTCGAGAGGCACATTGGGGATAGGATTTTGTATTTTGAAGAGACCAGGGGCTTATGAACATGGTATAAAGGATTTTTAGATATTTGAGTAGAATTCAGACTAGGAACAAGGCTTTAGAGGAGTGAAGAGAAGTGGTAAAGGGAGGTGGTATTTATAGTGGAGGAGAGGAGGGGTTTCCCATTATTTTAATCATTAGTTTAATATTTTTCCTTAAGACTATGAATAGTCTTGATTATTGTGACCAGTAATAGTAAAGAGATAATTTTATATCGAACAAATGGTTCTTACATCATCCATGACTCATTGAATAGTGTATTTAACTCGTACTGTATATATACCTATAAATTACTGTATTTTATTATTCATGAAAAATTCACGTATTTTAGAAAAATCACAAAAATTACCCGTAGAAATTTTTTTATTTTTAGAATCCAAAAATTAAAATTATTTTTCAAAATAATTTTAAAAATATGAGAAATTTAAATTTTTAATGAAAATCATAATTTACCTCAAAAATACAAATTTTAAAATTAAAAATTGTTTTTCTAACACATTGAAAATTTAATTAAGGTCTCACAGAATTATATTATGATCATAAGACATAAAAATAATAATTTATGAATTTAATTTATGAAAATAATTTGTTTTAAATTTATTAAATTATCATAAATTTTAAATTAAATATTTATGACTAACAAAAATAACAAAAATTTATTTATAATTTTGAAAATATCTATTTACATATACTATGATAAAATTTATACTATATTTTAACTTAACAAGGGATAAATTTTATTTACACTTACATGGGTGAGTTTACTATTACATTGTCTAGTTTACTATTCATAAGGGTCACAATACTATTCCAAATGTCAAGTTACTATTTCATCGGTATATGTTCCTTAACTTCTGAAAATACCTTTTATTTCACTCATTCATCATTTATAAGGCTCGTATTGTGTTCTATATGTAATATAAAGTGGTTATTCTATAATACATAATTATAAGAAGGTAATTTCATTGAGAAAACATTATGTCATTACACAGACATCCTTACCATAGTATATTAAACTGCATGGATAATGTACTCACTGAATGACATTAAACTACATGGTTTTCCAAGAAAATTGTGTGGATTTATTTCTAGATTTTTAGGATATGTAAAGACACTCAAATATCCATTCTTGGTCCCAACTAAAACATTTATTTTCATTCACATTGAGTCACCTTCATCGTTACCTAATGATGATAAATTTCATGTATGATTTCATGTTTACATGTGTATCGCCCCGACCCCAGCTACCCAGAGTCGGTGCATTACTTCGTAACATTGGCATGATCACAAAAGATCAAGTCTTGAAAGACCGATTAGTTTAGTAGCCTTGGAAACACTAGATACATTCATAAATGTTAAATTACATCATAAAGTTAAAATCTAATAACAAAGTCTTCATAGTCCACACTCATATCCTCTTCTGACTATCCCTACAGGTCATTCATAAAACACTTCTTCAGGTCCTGGAAAATATTAAAACATTTAAAGGGGTGAGCTCAGATGGTCAGTAAGGATAACAATATTGCGGAAGCTTTTATAAATAAACATAAACATTTAAGGAAATGTATAACTAAAACAAAAGCCTTTTAAACTTGAACATAAATATAATATGGCAAAAGTAAAATGAGATAATGCCATTTACTTCTTCACATGAATATTCTACTGGTCAAATAATCACATGCAATATCAATAACCACTTTCATAATGATGGAATGCATAATGCCAGACTATCATAACCACGTAGCCAAGGGCTCGTGCCAAGACCACAAATAAGATTTTTTCAAGGCCCCGTGCCAAGACACTATTTTGTCTCATGAGACCTGCCGATGCATCGAGGAGCTATAACGGGCTCCACTCGTCACTTATTAAGTCCAATTCATTCCTCATATGAATAGTTTTAAACATATCATAAACCATAACATAATCGTATCACATAAAACACGCATAAAGGAAACATAACATTTCCACATTTCAATCACAAGATATCAATACAACACATTGATATAATAAAAACTCTTTAAAACCCATTTTCAATACCAAAATAAAAGAAAGTTAAAACTTTGTATTTATTTTTCATTAAAAAAATGATGGCTTGTAGAGGAAGCCGAAACTCAAATAATGGTCACGGCGGCAGAGAAGTCTTTGTCGCCGCATATTTACGGAAATAAAAACATTCCCTTTTTGTCATTTAGTAAAATGCTTCGTATAAAAAGATTCCTTTTGAACAAATGTAAAAGTCAAAGGGGTTTATACACCGTATAAAAGAAAGTTCTGTATAAAACCAAATATGCCTCAATGAAAAGAGATTGAGACGAAGTCCTTAAAAAGATAATTTTTAAAATAAAATAGATCTATTATGTGTATTCACTATAGGTACACATAAAGAAAGTAAAAACACAAAATAATACATAATAATATGATGACATAACTTGAAAGTAGGAGATTAACCCAAAGAATGGAAGTTGGGTTAAGAAGTTCCCTTACCGTGCGTCTTGTCCTGACTCGACCGTTCTTTAACCTCTTGAATAATAAACTAGAGTTAATTTATATTTACTTAAGAACCTTTTTCATGTTCATTATTCCTTTTATATCACTTATTACCATGTTATGAACATTATGTAATTATTTAAGTTAATAACGGTCGTTTTGTCGATCTTTGGTACTTGAGTCAAAAATAAACTTCTTATAATTACAAGTTGTTCATGTGGTGAAATATCCATTATATCCAGAATTATATTAATGATTTAGATATCATATATATCATATATATATAGTATATACATTCATTTATAATATTACGTAAAATTTAGAGGTAAGAAATGAAATGCACCGTTCATGGAGACGGTAAGCCGTACATACGCATGAACGCTACTTTCATTTCTATTTTGTATTTAATGGAATGAAATCATAATTATATAAATTTATAATAAAATTCCAGTATAATATAGTGTATAATACTATTTACTCCATCCTTTATACATCCCACATACGGCATTAACGATTCAAATCACTTTGAGGGGGCTATAGTCCGCACTTCCTAAAATGAAATTATCGCGTTTACCCATAATGGAAATCGTAAAGTATGCCATAAATGAGAAATACAGAAGCATAAGTAAAACATAAACATATTATATATCATATATAAATATAGTTACATCTTAATGGCCACCTTTTAAGGTGTTATATGAGTGTTGAACAGTCATCGTTTCGTGAGGCAGAAATTTTCCATCCATAGAAACAGTATGTTCTTTAACCATTATATGTAGGTGTGTGTAAGTGTAGATATAATCCTTCTTATAACAAAATCCTAGTATATTGAGGATACTGGTGTTGTTACAAAAGAAATGAATAAAAAGAGTTTAAGGGGTTGGAGAAGCTAAATAAAACAAAACAACATTAGAGAATATATTACCTAAAAATCGGGTAACTCTTTTTGATTTGAGCCAAAGGCTTCCTCGGGAAGAATTCTTCCCAAAGTGAGGATTCTAGGAGTAAGGGAGGGAAGTTGATAGTGTATTTGGGCAGAGGTTGGCCGAGCCAAATGGCTTGAAAGTGTGAATGTGGTGGTAGAGGTGGGGGCCTTTTATAAGAGGAGAGGAGGGGCACTCTTGGAAATTAAGGGAATTTTACATTATTATACAATGCTTTTCAGATTCTAAAGGTCCCACACTTATATAATTCTTGGATAAGGAGATAAGGGTTAGAAATATACCCATCCAATAGTCTTTGGACAAGTGTAAGCCCTGTATTGTACATTATCTTTTCATTTTATTAAAATAGTTAAATAATGAGGTCATCGCTGCATCATAATGATGTCATAAATAATTTAATTTATTTAATGTCTAAAAATTATAAAAAAAATACTATGATGTTGGAAATTTTTTTATATTTCAAATGACTACTTATAGTCAAAATTATTACTTTTATTACCCCATGTAAAAATTGTTTTAGTAAAACATTTCATGTTTGTGTCATTTTTTACTTTAACATTAAATAAAAGGTATTTATGTCATTTTAAAACTAAAGTGGCTCCATGGGGTCCCCAAGTTGACCCATGTATTGTCTTGGTCGGACATGGAACATCCAATGAGGGTAGGACATGTGTCAAGCTCATCTCATATTATTAAAACATTATTTTTACCTTAAACTACACTAATTACCTCTAATCGCGATTAAGAACTTAAAAGTTACTATTCATCAAAAATTATTTTAATCTCATTGAACCACATTTTAATTCTTAATGACAACCATGTATGTGGGATTTTTTAAAATCAAAACACAGAAGTGGTAATATTTCATTTAAACGAAAAATCAGTTATTTAACTACCACTTAGTGGTTTCACTATTCATAAAAAATTGAAGTTTTTCAGAACAATGCCAAAATTTCAGCCTAAGCTATAATTGATATTCCGAATTCAAAAATGATGTCTATTTTAAAAAATTCCAAACATATAAGTTTCATTAATTAATTTTATAATTAATTCCCGCTGTCACAACAAATAGCGTGTTTTTAAGAAACAATATATATCAAAAGATTAACTATTGTTTATGTCCAATTTTAAAGTGAAATTAATTCTAATGAACACCATTGGAAAAAATGGTAAAAATATATTCTAATTATACTTTAAAACCACTAAATAGTATAATTTATCACTATAAATTATTTTGATTAAAAAATTTGTTTTTAAGTATTTTTCAGTATTCATAAAAAATTAGAAGTTCTCAGAAAAATACCAAAAATTCAACAGAGGCTAATTTCGATATTCAGAATCCAAAAATGAAGTCCATTTTGAAATATAAAATTTCTATAATTTTAAAAAGTGGTTATTACTATTCATAACAGATACTTTGATTAGTCGCGGTGTTTTAGAACTCGAAGTTGCGTACAATGCAAGCTATTTCATTATTGAATAAGAAGCATATAGTGGAAGATCGGGGTGTTACATTCTCCCCTCCTTCAATAAATTGTGTCCTGGGAATTTGAAATTTTTCTTTGAAAATAAAAGGTTGAAAAGAGAAAATACCTTTGTGGAAAACCCACATCGGAAATAAGATTAATAAAATTTATCCTTAATAAGAGGGAAAGGGAAATGAAAAATTCACCACCCAATTATGATCTCGATTAGGAGAACATTGGTGGAAATTAGAGACGTATAATTGGAGGAAAAACGTAAATATTTGTAGGGAGTGATTGAGGTCATCAATTATAATCAACTGTCAAATTGAGGGCCTCAAAGCCTTCAATCTATGTTGATTTAAAATATCATCAGTTCAACAAGACATAAGGTATTAGGATAATAAATTTTTTGTTTTAATATCCCTTTAATAAAGTTTAAGAATTAATTTATTCATTGAATAATAGATAGGTATATATATTTATTCTTGACAATTAGAGTTTCAACCTTCAACTCATCTTTCACTCAAAAAGATAATAGAAATCAAAAATATTATACTTATCCTAATTGTATAAGGTTCCAAATGTTAACACATACCATTTAGATTAGTAAAATTATTTTGTAATAACCAGGGACTTCCTGTAGGCTAGTGGTAGGAAATAAAGGCCTGTCGCACTATGATTGTGGGTTCGATTCCTGCAGCTTTGTCTGACGTGACAGGTTATGCCCCACCCTGCAGGTTGTCCTTTTCCTAAAACTATAGTATTATAATATTACAAAAATAATCTTCATAAATTTTTTAACCTTAAAAAATACTATCCAAAGATCAACTTAATCCACTCCAACCTTTATAGTTATCCAAAATACCTCTGTCCAACTCACAGTCCAAATTTTATAAGGAAGGTAAACATAATGAAGATCCTTTTTTCCACGTAACAACATGTGAACACCTTCATCATGTATTCTTTTTAAAAATACTAAATTACCATGATCCCTTATTCCTTATAGAATACTAGATATACTCCTTCTATCCAAAAATGTATACAAAACATCAATCAGTTTCAAGGAAGTTAAGAATATCCAATATAATTTATCCAAATCAATCACGTCTTATTCCAAAATCACAATCTCAGTATCAGAACCATATTATGGTTTATCTTTCTCTCAACCATATATTTTCCAAAATTTTAACCTACTCTGGAGTCACTTTTCTTGGTTCCACACAATCTCGAGTCCTTGATGAAATAGTACTGTAGTACAATCCTTATATACTCCATAATTATTATAACCAGTACATCATTGATACAACACTCAAATTACAAAATTATTTAATAACAACATAAGAAATCTAATAATTACTCCTCATCTGTGGTAGTATCATAACTTGATTATTATCCAATAACATCATTTGGGGAATACTCTGATGATTTGGACATTGGTTTGCACAGTGTCCCCAATCCTTGCAGAATAAGCATTGTACATTTGAAACCATTTTCTTACCCTTACAGTCACGCACTTTGTGTCCTTTTTCTCTAAACTTATAAAAAAATCCCATTCCCTTTAGGCAAGTTCCATGATGTTTCTTCCCAAAATTACCACATATTGGAAAATTCTCCTTTCCCCTCATCCCTTTATCCATCATTCTCTCTTCCATCCCTTTCGTCTCTTGCTTAGCTTCAAAGCCATAGGAATCAGAGAATTATTTACTTATCTTGTTAACACATGATACTATTTCTTCATATGTTGAGAACACATGAGAGACTATTTCCCTTCGAAATGTTGGCTTAATACCGTGAAAGATAGGATCCTTCTTACTCTTTGGATCATACGTATTGTTGGAGTTCACATTCATTCTACTGGGCACCATTTCTATACAATGGCATAAACTAGATTAGTTTATTAATTACAATGAATAATTCCAAAATTTTAAAATACTTAATGTAAATTGAACGGTTTATGGATATAATCCATAATCATAAGAATGTTTTTTTGAGGAAGTATATACTCATAAACCCTACATAATGGTTTGTAAAGAAAATGACAATTATCCTAAGAAAATCCCTCAGGAGTGTAGTAACCAAGAGTGCAGCAAGGCCCATTGTCGTGCACCAGTTCCCGTTTGAGTCTAGATCAAAGCGGTGTTTTCGGGTTTTACCCCTAGGTACATCTGTGCTAGAGCCGCCTCTACCAGCTCGTATCCAGACAGGGATGTATTGCTCGGAAAACTCACAACATCTCTATAATACCAAAATTCTAGGAAGCTCTTCTATACTAATCCTAAAAGTCTATCTTTGGTCAATGTGCTCTAACCAGAGTTTATCTAAATCTAGCTTCCAATGTTAGTACTAAACTGCCTCTGATACCAACTGTAACGCCCCAACCCCAGCTACCCAGAGTCGGTGCATTACTTCGTAACATTGGCATGATCACAAAAGATCAAGTCTCGAAAGACCGATTAGTTTAGTAGCCTTGGAAACACTAGATACATTCATAAATGTTACATTACATCATAAAGTGAAAAGCTAATAACAAAGTCTTCATAGTCCACACTCATATCCTCTTCTGACTATCCCTGCAGGTCATTCATAAAATACTTCTTCACATCCTGGAAAATATTAAAACATTGAAAGGGGTGAGCTCAGATGCTCAGTAAGGATAAAAATATTGCGGAAGCTTTCATAAATAAACATAAACATTTAAGGCAATGTATAACTAAAACGAAAGCCTTTTAAACTTGAACAACAACATAATATGGAAAAAGTAAAATGAGATAATGCCATTTACTTCTTCACATGGATATTCTACTGGTCGAATAATCACATGCAATATCAATAACCACTTTCATAATGATGGAATGCATAATTCCAGACTATCATAACCACGTAGCCAAGGCCTCGTGCCAAGACCAAAAATAAGATTTTTTCAAGGCCTCGTGCCAAGATAGTAGTTTGTCTCATGAGACCTGCCGATGCATCGAGGAGCTATAGCGGGCTCCACCCGTCACTTATTAAGTCCAATGAATTCCTCATATGAATAGTTTTAAACATATCATAAACCATAACATAATCGTATCACAAAAAACATGCATAAAGAAAAAAATAACATTTCCACATTTCAAACACAAGATATCAATAAAACACATTGATATAATAAAAATTCTTTAAAAACCATTTTCAATACCAAAATAAACGAAAGTTAAACCTTTTTATTTATTTTTCATTAAAAAAATGATGGCTTGTAGAGGAAGCCGAAACTCAAATAATGGTCATGACGGCGGAGAAGTCGTTGTCGCCGCATATGTATGGAAATAAAAACATTCCCTTTTTTTCATTTAGTAAAACGCTTCGTATAAAAAGATTCCTTTTGAATAAACGTAAAAGTCAAAGGGGTTTATAAACCGTTTAAAATAAAGTTATGTATAAAACCAAATATGCCTCAATGAAAGGAGATTGAGACGAAGTCCTTAAAAAGATAATTTTTAAAATAAAATATATCTATTATGTGTATTCACTATAGGTACACATAAATAAAGTAAAAATACAAAATAATACATAATAATATCATGACATAATTTGAAAGTAGGAGATTAACCCAAAGAATGGAAGTTGGGTTAAGAAGTTCCCTTACCTTGCGTCTTGTCCTGACTCAACCGTTCTTTAACATCCTGAATAATAAACTAGAGTTAATTTTATTTACTTAAGAACCTTTTTAATATTAATTATTCCTTTTATATCACTTATTACCATGTTATGAACATTATGTAATTATTTAAGTTAATAACGGTCGTTTTGTCGATCATTGGTACTTGAGTCAAAAATAAACCTCTTATAATTACAAGTTGTTCATGTGGTAAAATATCCATTATATCCAGAATTATATTAATGATGTAGATATCATATATATCATATATATACAGTATATACATTCATTTATAATATTACGTAACATTTAGAGGTAAGAAATGAAATGCACCGTTCATGGAGACGGTAAGCCGTACGTACGCATGAACGCTACTTTCATTTCTATTTCATATTTAATGGAATGAAATCATAATGATATAAATGTATAATATAATTCCAGTATAATATATTGTATAATACCATTTACTCCATCCTTTATACATCCCACATATGGCATTAACGATTCAAATCACTTTGAGGGGGCGGTAGTCCGCACTTCCTAAAATGAAATTATCGCGTTTACCCATAATGGAAATCATAAAGTATAGAATAAATGAGAAATAAAGAAGAATAAGTAAAACATAAACATATTATATATCATATATAAATATAGTGACATCTTAATGGCCACCTTTGAAGGTGTTATATGAGTGTTGAACAATCATCGTTTCGTGAGGCAGAAATTCGCCATCCACAGAAACAGTATGTTCTTTAACCATTAGATGTAGGTGTGTGTAAGGGTAGCTAGAATCCTTCTTATAAAAACATCCTTGTATATTGAGGATACTTTTTTTGGTAAAAAAGAAATGAATAAAAAGAGTTTAAGGGGTTGGATAATCTAAATAAAACAAAACAACATTAGAGAAGACATTACCTAAAAATCGGGTAACTATTTTTGATTTGAGCCAAAGGCTTCCTTGGGAAGAATTCTGCCCAAAGTGAGGCTTCTAGGAGTAAGGGAGGGAAATTGTGAGGGTATTTGGGCAGAGTTTGGCCGAGCCAAATGGCTTGAAAGTGTGAATGAGGTGGTATAGGTGGGGGCCTTTTATAAGAGGAGAGGAGGGTCACTCTTGGAAAGTAAGGGAATTTTACATTATTATACAATGCTTTTCGGATTCTAAAGGTCCCACACTTATATAATTCGTGGATAAGGTGATAAGGGTTCGAAATATACCCATCCAATAGTCTTTGGACAAGTGTAAGCCTTAGATTGTACATTATCTTTTCATTTTATTAAAATCGTTAAATAATGAGGTCATCGCTGCATCATAATGATGTCATAAATAATTTAATTTATTTAATGTCTAAAAATTATAAAAAAAAATACTATGATGTAGGAAATCTTTTTAGATTTCAAATTACTATTTATAGTCAAAAATATGACTTGTATAACCCCATGTAAAAATTGTATTAGTGAAACATTTCATGTTTGTGTCATTTTTTACTTTAACATTAAATAAAAAGTATTTATGTCATTTTCCAACTAAAGTGGCTCCATGGGTCCCCAAGTTGACCCATGGATTGTCTTGGTCGGCCATGTCACATCCAATGAGGGTAGGACATGTGTCAAGCTCATCTCATATTATTAAAACATTATTTTTACCTTAAACTACACTAATTACCTCTAATCGCGATTAAGAACTTAAAAGTTGCTATTCCCCAAAAATTATTTTAATCTCATTGAACCACATTTTACATCTTAATGAAAACCATGTATGTCGGATTTTTGAAAATCAAAACACAGAAGTGGTAATATTTCATTTAAACGAAAAATCAGTTATTTAACTACCACTTAGTGGTTTCACTACTCATCAAAAATTGAAGTTTTTCAGAACAATGCCAAAATTTCACCCTAAGCTATAATTGATATTACGAATTCAAAAATGATGTCTATTTTACAAAATTCCAAACATATATGTTTCATTAATTAATTTTATAATTAATTCCCACCGTCACAACAAATAGCGTGTTTTTAAGAAATAATATATATCAAAAGATTAACAAATGTTTATATCCAATTTCAAAGTGAAATTAATTCTAATGAACACCATTGGATAAAATGGTAAAAATATATTCTAATTATACATTAAAACCACTAAATAGTATAATTTATCACCATAAATTATTTTGATTAAAAAAGTTGTTTTTAAGTATTTTTCATTATTCATAAAAAATTAGAAGTTCTCAGAAAAATACCAAAAATTCAACATAGGCTAATTTTGATATTCCGAATCCAAAAATGAAGTCCATTTTGAAATATAAAATTTCTATAATTATAAAAAGGGGTTATTACTATTCATAACGGCTACTTTGATTAGTCGCGGTGTTTTAGAACTCGAAGTTGCGTACAATGCAAGCTATTTCATTATTGAATGAGAAGCGTATCGTGGAAGCTCAGGGTGTTACAGCATGAAACTAAATAGAATGACTTTTTAAAACTTTGTATGAAATCATTCTTTCCTATGTCAAATATGTAGAGATACCATTATCCTAAGTCCTAGACCAACCACCACATAATAAAAAAAATCCCCTTCCATTTATTTTAAAAACCACTATGTTATGGACAAAACTTTTACCATTAATTATTCCTCACACTAATAATAGGTCACATTGGATTTTGATTTTTTAGTAGTGGGTTTCCCCACATGATCCAAGGGTATCAATTCACATTAGTGATAACTTGGTTCAGGATGTATGACCATAAAAGGTACACAAAATGTCTTTAATACATAATGTTGAATTTCATGGTTGAATTATTTTACATGACATATATGGCCCTCACTTGAGATGAATCTATATGTTGGGTAATTGGTTTTCTAGCACCACTCTTTCCCAAAACTACATTTGGATTGATTATCACCCTTGTGAGATACATAGTGATTCCTAGATCTTACATTATTTTCTAGAAAAAATATTACATTTCCCACATTCTTTTATGTTAGAGATTGATCTACATAGGAGCATCTGATATGGGTCCTCACTTGGATTGTGTGCCCATATTTTAACATAAACATACCCACTCAGAAAAAATAAATCATGTTCATCGATTCATTATAGTGGAAACCAATTTTTGAATATTTTCCAAGTTCAGTCATTTAACATTTTGAGAAATACATACAGATTTATTCTTGCTTTGATGAGATACTTAGCAACGCCCATACCCTATCAATTAGTCCCAACCATGATAAAAAATAATTTCCCTATGTATAGACAAGGACATTATAGAAACAATTTATCTCTATTATTGAATCATTTTTATATAATTGTTTTTTCTATATTCATGATCATTCGTTATAAAAACTAAACTCTATGTCTAGGAAAATATGAATCACCATGAACACTCCTAGTTTATTAATAATAGAATTTCATTTTCCTATGAAAACATCTATTTTGACTATGTATACATCTCTTAGTTTGGATCTACATAAAAACCCATTAAAACTACCATCAACCAGTGGAATACTCATCTTCATGAGATACATCTTCTATATTCATATGCCTCTACAACTTTAATTAAGAAAACCAATTTTTGAACATGTCCTACGGTAATTCATTTCATAATTTTATAGGATCACTTTTTTTGGATTCATAATAACCCAAATAACATTTTACCATTTTCCATCTCCATGCATAAAGGATGATGGAAAATTCTTGATCAAATCACATTATAATATAAAATCATAAATCTTTTGGTCAAATCCATGTATCCTTGAGAGAAAATAATCATACCTCTACAAAACATGATGTTAAACTATACATCTCATGTCCTCTCCAAAATTCTATAAACTATGGAACACCTGATTTCCTATACTATTAAATTAAACTACATGACACATGGTCAATTACATATGACCTATTACATACATGAGATCTGGATCTATGCATAGGTAATTGGTACTGGATATGGAAAGTGACATTATTCTAATCCCATACTAGGATTAAATATGAAAATTACCTTCTTCTATGTAAGATTTAGATCTATGTAGAGGTTTCATCCTTTCTTATGGATTCATTGGTCATGGATATCAGCCATAACCATTGTTTTTCATTAACATCAATCATATCCCTTTTGAAATATGATTGGGAAGAAATATCCTCCACATATTCCCAATCATGAAATTTTATTCTTGTTTGAATGAATTCCTATATTACCTCTTTTTTCTCATGCCATGAACGACACATGTGATCGTAGAAGACCCATATAACAATATTTCATTTGTAGGGATATTGTAACACCCGAGATTTTTATGAGAAATATTTTGTTTTTATGTTATATACAACATCAAAGGAATCTTTCACTATACACAACACTAGCTTAGCTTGCTTTACACACAATCGCGACCTTCCTCGATATCTTGCATTGCACACAATACCGAGTTTCACTAAACAACGATATGCTATTAAAATATTATTAAAACTAGCCATTGTGAATAGTAATACCCACTTTTTGAAATTTTATAAATTTTATCTTTCAAAATGGACTTTATTTTTGGATTCGTAATATCGAAATTATCCTAGGGTTAGTTTTTGGAATTTTTCTGAAAACATTCAATTTTTGATGAATAGTGAAAACACTGGGTTAGTATTTAAAAAACCGACTTTTTATTTATATAATTATTTATTTTATTTAAATTTATTTTAGGTCAAAATTGTTAAATAATACATATATAAGTTCAATGTAATTCATTGGAGTCATTTTATAATAATTTTCTATATATAAAAATTTTATTGAACTTTTCACCATCTTTTACCTACTTCCTAGGAGATTTTTGCAAAGTTACATAAAAATTAATTTTACCCCTTCTGTGTGTAGAATTTCGAAAATCTGAGAGACACGATTAATATTAAGGACTAAAATGTGGTTCAATGAGATGAAAATAATTTTTGGTGAATAGTAACTTTTTACTTTTATTTACCACAGTTATAAGTAAATAGGGTAATTAAGGGTAAAATGATATTGTTATTAACCTAACACATGTCCTAATTCTATTTGATAAGTGTAATTCGACCAAAAACAACCTTATGAATAAAATATAACCATTTAGGTACATTTTGGATTAGATCAGGACATTTATTTTTAATTTATTTAAAGAAGGGTTAAAATAGTTAAAATCAATGTTTAATAACTAAATAATTTTTAATATAGGGTTATAAATAAGATAAATTAGAATATAAGTATTCATTATAAAGTTAAAAAGATTTCCTACATAATGGTATTTTATTTATAATTTTTAGACATTAAATAATTTAATTTATTTATGACACAATGATGATGCAGTAATTAGCTTATTAATGAAATATTAACCTAATTGATGTTATAAATACCCAAATAAATGTAATTTGAGAGTTTTTATGAATTTAACTAATTTTCTAGGTTAATATGACATGTTAATATTTATTTTATTAACTTTTTTTGAACTAATAATACTATTATGATTTTCACAAAAATCAATTACCAAATAGTGTCAAAATTGACATAAAATAGTTTTTTAAAAATATATTATATTATTAATTGTTATTATATTTATAAAAATCTAAGGTTAGGAAAAGATACTTATATCATGATATTAGTTTCATTAATGTACCACTTGGGGGTCTCTTGGATGTATATGGTATGTTTATTACCTATATAATATAAAACTACAAAGTGACATGGTAAATGTCAATCTAATTAAATAAGAGTTAAAACTAAAAGATAAGGTTAATATAATGACCCAAACCTGTGTAAAATTAATTTTATGAGAGGATTTAGACTCATACCCACTTTATCTTTTAAATAAATTAATTTGGAGCTAATATAAATCAAATATGACTTTATTATAAAATAATATTTTAAGTTTTTCTTAAGGTGCCCCTCTCCTCCCTTATAAAAGGGCACCTCTTCCCTCTACTCCTCACACCACATTGAGCCATCAAGCACGGCCAACCCCTATCAATTTATCTTCTCCACTTCCATTGTAATATTATAGAGGTCCTGGTCTTCTTCAAAGAACAATTTTAGTTCCCTAAGAGGAGGTTAAAAAGAGGTGCCTCAAAGAAGAGGTAATGTCCATTACCGATTCTTTCAACTTTATTTATTCTTATAATTATTCTTATTTATTTGTATCATTGTGAAGTAATTAAATAAGTATCAATAATATAATTATATGTTATTATAATTATGAAACAACCTTATTTCACCTTTTATCCCTCCTACGGAAAACAAAATCACCGCGCGTGCGTACGTACGGAATACCGTCTCCACGCCGTGGTGTAATATGTTTTCCACCACCACCATACTTGGATGGGTATAATGGTGTAAATGATAACTATATATGATTATTGTAAAGTGATATTGATTCTGAAATAGTATACATACACTTCAATACAATTCCACGATCATGGGAACGATATCATCGCTCGTCCGAACGTATGGCCTACCATCTCCACGATGTGATGAAACTCGTTCTACAAGATCTTCCATGAAAAATGATTATATAAATTAATTGAATGAGTAAGTATGATATATATTACACTAATACCATTCTGGAAATGAGGTATCTATAACCTAAAAAGAAAAATAAGAATTTATTTGACAAATCACGCATAAGAACAAAAAGAAATAAACATCCGAATAACAAGTAGCAATGAAATATTACTAATAAGAAGCTAAGGAAATGACCAAATATGAAATCATAACAATAAGTACGACTCTGTAATAAGTTAATAACATTATTTAAATCATTATATCTGATGTTTGGACACATACGAAGCAAATCAGACCTAAGGTAAGGGAAAATCTCGCAATCTCAATTTTTATCCGAGATTGTTTATACTTCGGTAATTACTGGGGCATATTTATCATCCAAATCCATGTTTCATCAATATTTAATATTATATCTATCCACATAAAATTGTTTAAATCCAATTTTAACCAATGGTGAGTTTTTATTAAAAGATATTAAAGGAATCTTTTTTCATTTTTAGTACGAGGTACTTTTTGACTTTTCCAGCCAAAGTACGAGAAGAATTTTTTTTAACTTATATGGCATGAATGAATCTTTATGATTTCATGGAACGTTATTTCCATGAATCTTCCTTTACATGTTTTCAAGTTTATTTTTAATCAACTTCTTTTAGTTAAAAATTTTATGACATGTTAATAAAGGAAAAATGTTTTTGAAGTAGAAAGGATATTTTCCTCAAGATGGAGTTCAAGCATTTTATCAAAATTATTTTCCATCTAAGATAATATAGGGTTTTGTTTATATCCCTATTTTTACATTGATTTGATTATTTTATGATGGAATTATTTTTATGAAGTCCTTTTTTCTTATATGATTTATGTTATGATGGCATGATGTTTAAGAATCCCATTTTTATTACATGGGTTATGCTATGATGTATGATTTATGATCTTGTGGCACACATAAGAATGGTATCATTATGAGATGGGTGGGACCTATATCTCCCTCCAATTCATTGGGTAAATATTTATATCTCATGAGATAGACATGGCTGGAACGGCAGGTTAATCCGGTTCAGTGAAACCAGACTGAAACGAGGAGTGAACATGGTTCAGAAATGGCCTTTGTCTGCTAAGATAGTCTTGAAAATGAGTCTTGAATACTAAGAAATGATTATCTATGATTATGTGTGTATGACACAATGTTTCATGTTATTATTACATTTCACTACTATGATTTATCCCATGTTACGAAATTATGATATCTTTTGCAGGTTAAGATTTCCAGAATGTTATGTTCTTATGAATATGATGTGATTGATATTTATTTTGATCACCCTTACTGAGCATTTGAGATCACACTTTTGTATGTTTTGTTTTCCCTAGGTTAGGAATAAGGGTATTAATTAGGATATTCCAAAAAGGGATTCTAGATATGATGAAATGAATGGGATACAATTTAGATGATTTGTGAACAAGTTTTTTAGGATTCCCAGTTTCTAAAAACACTATACCTATACGGTCCTACTGTGGGTTTTTTATATGTTGTAATAAGTGTGATTAAATTTTGAAGTAATAACAATTTATGTAAATTTTGAGTCGTTATAGTTGGTATCAGAGGAAAGGTATACTCAACCTTTGAAAGCTAGGATGTGAAATCCTTTGTAAGAACCCTAAAGATATATCTAAGCACAGAAAACAATCTTAGTGTTTTAGAAATGGCCATGAAAAACCTATGATAAGACCTTAAGTGTGAAATTTTATTATTTATTATGTGGTTATCCTATTATAATTATTGCTTCTCACACTATTCTTCTTGGTTTTAGTCAATGGTTGAAACCCGAAGGAACCGTGTTAATGTGGAATGCAACGGGAAATGCAATGATTGTCCCCCTGACCAACCAAACGTTATGGGAGATGGAATGTAAAATATTGTAGCCATGCTCACACAACTTTCTCAAGATATGAATCATGCAGGACTTCCAAACGAGAAAAGGAAGGAGCAACATTCTATTGAGTCCTTCATGAGGCAGCGTCCACCCTCATTCAGCGGGTCTACTGATCCATTAGTTGTTGAACAATGGATCAGTACTACTGAAAAGATATTTTCCGTTATTCAATGGTCTGAACTTGATAAATTAATCTTAGCAGTATATCATTTGGAAGGTGAAGCTGATAAATGGTTGAATATTATTAAAAATATGAGGTAAAGGGATGAAATTGAGTCCATGGAATGGGATGTGTTCAAGAACTTATTTTTCAATAAGTACTTCCCTCATATTCTTCGAACAAAGATAGAGAAGAAGATTCTTGAACTAAAGCAAAAGAATGATGAATCTGTTGGTACCTACGAAGAAAATTTTACAAGACTTGCAAGGTACGCTTCTGGGATTATTATCCAACCTGAGATTTAGATTGATCGATTCTTTAGTGGATTAAAACCAAGTCTTCGAAGGGCGTTATCCATAAGGAAATTAAATAGATATGAGGAAATCGTTTGATGTGCTCTCAAGGTTGAGATGGAGATTGGAGTAACCCATCAGTCATATGCGTTTGATAAGAAGAGGAAAATGGAATTCAAATGAAAATATAAAGAGCACACTGAAAAGAATATGAGTTTTCCCTTATTCTCAAAGTGTGGAAAGAATCATGGAGGGAGTTGTCTTAAATGGAAAAGTAAATGTTTCAAATGTGGAAATGAAGGTCATCGGGCATTTGAATTCCTCAATGATGGGAAGAATATGTCTAGTGATGAGAACAAAGAAAAGGCTACACAGAGTGCACCACTTACACTTAAATGCTACAAGTGCAAGGAAATGGGGAATTATGCTAATAAATTCTCTAATCCTAGGGTTGTTGATAATGATCGATGTCAACAAACTATTAAGGCTAAAGACAAAGGAAAGTCATATGCAATTTCTATCAGCGATGTGGAGTATGATAACGAAGTGGTGAAAGGTACAATTACCATCCACTCTAAATTAGAAAATGTTTTATTTGATTCTGGATCCACCCACTATTTTATTTCAGAATAATTTTCTAAGGGTGTCGCTATATTACCTCAGCAGTTAGATATTGAGTTTGCTGTGACAACCCCTAATGACACAAAAGTCGCATCAAAAGTTTACAATTCTTCTCCGATTGAAGTTTGTGGGAAAGTTCTTCCTGAAAATCTTGTGATCCTTCCTATAGTGGGATTTGATGTGATTCTTGCCATGGATTGGATTTCTTTATATGGAGCTCATATAAATTTCCAAAGAAGGGAAGTCACATTTCATATTCTAGATCAATCTATGATCCTCTATCGATGCAAGGATGAACATAACCTTCAGTGGAAATTTCATCCATCCTATGGGTCTTGATTCCACTAAATGAAGGTTATTTATCACAAATGGTTGGAGAGAAACTCACGATTAAGTATATTCACATTGTACGGGAGTTTGATGATGTATTTCTGGAGGAATTTCCTCATCTTCCACCAAATCATGAAGTTGAGTTTTCAATAGAACTCGTACCGGGTGCTTTACCTATTTCAAAGACACCTTATAGAATGGCCCCAATTGAGTCAGAGGAATTGAAGAAGAAACTCCAAGAAAGTCTTGATAAGGGATTCATATTCCCTAGTGCATCACCTTGGGGAGCACCTGTTCAGTTTGTTAAGAAGAAATATGGATCAATGAGAATTTGAATTGATTATCGAGAACATAACAAGATCACTATCAAGAAAAAATATCCTCTCCCATGCATTGATGACTTATTTGACCAAATACGGGGAGCCCAATACTATTCCAAGATTGATCTTTGTTCAGGGTATCAACAATTAAGAGTCAAAAGGGAGGATATACCAAAGATATATTTCCGTACAAGGTATGGACACTATGAATTTATAGCGATTCCATTTGGTCTTACTAATTCCCCTGCTATCTTCATGGATCTAATGAATGGAGTCTTTAGAGACTATCTTGATTAGTTGGTGGTAGTCTTTATAGACGACATTCTTATCTATTCAAAGATCAAGGAAGAACAAGAAGATCACTTGAGAATTGTATTGAAGACCCTGATAAAGGAGATGCTTTATGCCAAATTTACCGAGTGTGAATTTTGGATTTAAAAATTTTCATTTTAGGGTCACATAATCTCAAAAGAGGGGGTATATGTGGACCCAGCAAAAACATAGGTTATCGAAAGATGGTCGAGACCAACAACAGTAACTGAGATCCGAAGTTTTCTTGGTTTGGCTGGATATTACCGATGTTTTGTGAAATATTTTTCACGATTATCTAATCCACTCACCTGGTTGACTCGAAAAAGAGTTAAATTTGTTTGGACGGAGGAATGTGAAGAGAATTTCATGGAGTTAAAAATAAGGTTATCCAGTGCACCTGTGCTCACACTGCCTTATAGTGGAGAAAGGTTTGTGATCTACAGTGATGCATCCAAGAAGGGATTGGGGTGTGTTCTCATGCAAAATGATATGGTGATAGCTTATGACTCATGACAGTTGAAAATCGATGAGAAAAATTACCCAACTAGTGATTTTGAGTTAGCTGCGGTAATATTTGCATTTAAGATTTGGAGGAATTATCTTTATGGTGAAAGGTGTGATATTTATAATGATCATAAAAGTTTAAATTATATTTTCACACAAAAAGAGATGAAAATGCGCCAAAGAAGATGGTTGGAGCTTCTTAAGGATTACGAATGATCAATTCATTATCACCCTGGGAAAGCAAACAAGGTGGTAGATGCATTAAGTCGACAAGACCATGCTAGCTTATCCATGATGAGGATCACAAAAGATCCAATATTTATGGATTTACAAAGTACGGATCTTGGAATTATAATGGAAGGGGAAAAATATTATCTTTCTCAAATGAATGTTCAACCATCTATACATGAAAAGTCTAAACAGGCACAGAAAGAAGATGTAGAGTTACAAATGAAGGTGAGAAATGTTCCTGAATTCAGCCTTGATTGTGATGGGAAAATAAGGTTCAGGAATTGGGTTTGTGTTCCTCCCATCCCAGAATTAAAGAAGGAGCTGCTGGATGAGGCTCATAGTTCTCTATTCTCTATTCACCCTAGAATCACGAAGATGTATAGGTACCTGAAAGAGTACTTCTGGTGGGATGGCATGAAAAGAGATGTTTCTGAATATGTCTCTCGATGCTTGGTTTGTCAGCATGTTAAATTTGTGAGAAATACGTCTAAGGGTATGTTACAACCATTACCCATACCCGAATAGAAATGGGAAAACATCACTATGAACTTTGTCACCGGACTTCCTAAAACATCCAAAGGCAATAATGCTATCTGGGTCATAGTTGATCGTCTTACAAAGTCATCACACTTCCTTGATATTAGAGAGGATTTCTCTCTAGATCAACTTGTCAGGATATATGTAAAGGAAGTGGTAAGATTGCATAGAGTACCACTTTCCATTATATCTGATCGGGATCCGAGGTTTACATCAAAGTTTTGGCGAAGTCTTCAGCAAACTCTGGATACAGAGTTCAGTTTCATCACTTCTTATCATCCTCAGACAGACGGTCAGTCTGAGAAGACAATTGAAACTCTCGAAGATATGTTTAGAGCTTTCTCTATGGATTTCAAAGGAGGTTGGAATCAACACCTACCTTTGGTGGAAGTTTCTTATAATAATAGCTTTCACTCCAGTATTCAGATGGCTCCTTATGAAGCTCTCCATGGAATGAAATGCAGAACTCCAACTTGTTGGGATGAAGTTGGGGAAAGAAATATATAAGGACCTGATCTTGTTGATGAGATGGCCGAAAAGGTCCGATCTATTCAGCAACACATAAGGGCCGCACAGAGTCGACAAAAATGTTATGCTGACAATCGAAGAAAGAGACCTAGAGTTTGAAGTGGGTGATAAAGTGTTCTTACAAATATCTACTTGGAAGAGAGTAATGAGATTTGGAAAGAAGGGAAAGCTGAGCCCTAGGTATATCGGTTATTTCAAAATACTGGATCGTGTAAGGAAGGTAGCTTAGTGATTGGCGCTTCCACTGAATATCTCTCAAGTTCACGATGTGTTCCATGTATCTCTCCTGAGAAAGTAATACCCGATCCTTCACATGTACTCAGCTCAGAAATTGTACCGCTGGAGCAAGATCTTTCTTCTGAAGAACAGCCGATAGAGATTCTAGATCATAGCGAAAAAATCCTATGGAACAAGACCCCTCACTTGGTGAAAGTTTTATGGAGGAACCACCAATTAGAAGAAGCTACATGGGAGCTTGAGGATATGATGAGGGAGAGGTATCCTCGTCTGTTTGATACAAAGTGACAAATTTTGAGGGCGAAATTCATTTTAAGGGGGGGTAGAATGTAACACCAGTGATTTTTATGAGAAATATTTTGTTTCTATGTTATATACATCATCAAAGGAATATTTCACTACACACAACACTATCTTGGCTTGCTCTACACGCAATCATGACCTTCCTCGATAGCTTTCATTGTACGCAATACTGAGTTTCAGTAAACAACGATATGTAATTAAAATATTATTAAAACTAGCCGTTATGAATAGTAATACCCACTTCTTGAAATTTCATAAATTTTATCTTTCAAAATGGACTTTATTTTTGGATTCGTAATATCAAAATTATCCTAGGGTGACTTTTTGGTATTTTTCTGAAAACTTTCAATTTTTGACGAATAGTGAAAACACTTGGTTACTATTTAAAAAACCGACTTGTTATTTAAATAATTATTTATTTTATTTAAATTTATTTTAGGTCAAAATTGATACATAATACCTATATAAGTTCAATGTTATTCATTTGAGTCATTTTATAATAATTTTCGATATATAAAAATTTTATTCAACTTTTCATCGTCTTTTACCTACCTCCTAGGAGCTTTTTTCAAACATACACAAAACATAATTTTACCACTTCTGTGTGTGGAATTTAAAAAATCCTGGAGACACAGTTAATATCAAGGACTAAAATGTGGTTCAATGAGATGAAAATAATTTTCGGTGAATAGTAACTTTTTACTTTTATTTACCACGGTCAAAAGTAAATAGGGTAATTAAGGGTAAAAATAATATTATTATTACCCTAACACATGCCCTAATTCTATTGGATAAGTGTAATTCGACCAAAAACAACCTTAGGAATACAATTGGACCATTTAGGTCCACTTGGATTAGATTAGGACATTTATTATTAATTTATTTAAAGAAGGGTTAAAATAGTTAAAATCAAAGTTTAATAACTAAATAATTTTTAATATAGGAATATACATAAGATAAATTCGACTATAAATATTCATTAGAAAGATAAAAATATATCCTACATAATGGTGTTTTATTTATAATTTTTAGACATTAAATAATTTAATTTATTTATGAAACAATGATGATGTAGTAATTATCTTATTAATGAAATATTAACATAATAGATGTTATAAATACCAAAATAAATGACATTTGTGACTTTTTATGAATTAAACTAATTTTATAGGTTATTA
Organism: Viscum album; assembly: GCA_963277665.1. Taxonomy (NCBI): domain Eukaryota; kingdom Viridiplantae; phylum Streptophyta; class Magnoliopsida; order Santalales; family Viscaceae; genus Viscum; species Viscum album. The sequence goes on along the minus strand of OY728143.1, from coordinate 1,700,030,870 downwards.
TGAAATGTTAGTATTTATTTAATAAACTTTTTTCGAACTAAACATGCTGTTATGATTTTCACAAAAATAAATTACAAAATAGTGTCAAAATTGACATAAAATAGTTTTTAAAACAAATATTATATTATTAATTGTTATTATATTTCTAAAAATCTAAGGTTCATATAAGATACTTGTATCATGATAGGTGTATCATTAAAGGACCACTTTGGGGTCTATTGGATGTATATGGTATGTTTATTAACTATATAATATAAAAATACAAAGTGACATGGTAAATGTCAATCTAATTAACTAAGAGTTAAAACTAAAAGATAAGTTTTATATAATGACCCAAACCTGTCTAAAATATATTAGTTGAGATTATTTCTACCCATACCCACTTTAGATTCTAAATAAATCAATTTTTAACTATTAATAACTGAATATGACTTTATTATAAAATAATATTTTAAGTTTTTCCTAAGGTGTCCCTCTCCTCCCTTATAAAAGGGAACCTCCTCCCTCTTCTCCTCACACAAATTTGAGCTTTAAAGCTCCACCAAACCATGCCAATTTCTCTTATCCACTTCCCTAGTAATATTATTGAGGTCCTGGTCTTCTTCAAGGACCAATTTTGGTGCCCTAAGAAGAGGTTAAGAAGAGGCGCTTCAAAGAAGAGGTAATGTCTATTACCGATTCTTTCAACTTTATTTCATCTTCTACTTCTTCTTCATTAGTTGTTTCATTATGAAAAAATAACATCAGTATCACTCATATAATTATATGTTATTATATGTATGAAACAACCCTATTTCACCTTCTATCCATCCTACGGAAAACAAAATCATCGCGCGTGCGTACGTACGGAATACCGTCTCCACGCCATGGTGTAATATGTTTTCCACCACCACCATATTTGGATGGGTATAATGGTGTAAAAAATAAATATATATTATTATTGTAAAGTTATATTGTTTCTGAAATATTATACATACACTTCAATAAAATTCCACGATCATGGGAATGATATAATCGTTCGTGCGTACATACAACCTACCGTCTCCACGATGTGATGTGACTCATTCTACATGATATTCCATGAATAATGATTATATAAATGAATTGAATGAATAAATATTATATATATTTCACTAATAACATTCTAGAAATGTGGAATCTATAACCTAAAAACAAGAATAAGAATTTATTCGACAAAACACGTATAAGAACAAAAAGCAATAAACACCCGAATAACAAGTAGCAATGAAATATTACTAATAAGACGCTAATAACATGACCATATATGATATCATGACAATAAATATGATTCTAGAATAATTCAATAACATTATTTAAATAATTATTTAGGAGTTTCGGACACGTATGAAGAAAATTAGACCTAAGGTAAGGGAAAATCTCGCAATCTCAATTTTTATCCGAGATTGTTTATACTTCAGTAATTATTGGGGAATATTTATCATCCACATCCATGTTTTTTCAATATTTAATATTATTTCTATCCTCCTAAAGTAGTTTAAATACAATTTTACCCATTGTTGAGTTTTTAGTAAAATATATGGAAGGAATCTTTTTTCAATTTTAATACGAGGTACTTTTTGACTTTTCCGGCCAAAGTACGAGAAGAATGTTTTTTTAACATATACGACATGAATGGTTTTTTATGATTTCATAGATCATTATTTCCTTGAAGCTTCCATTACAGGTTGTCATCTTTATTTTTAATCATCTTCTTTTAGTTTAAAATATTATGACATGTTAATAAAGGAATTTCTTTTGAAGTAGAAAGGATATTTTTCTCAAGAATGGAGATCAAGCCTTTTATCAAAATTATTATCCATATAAGATAATATAGGGTTCTGTTTCTATAAATATTTTTACATTGATTTGATTATGTTATGATGGAATTATTTTTTTGAATTCCTTTTATCTTATATGATTTATGTTATGATGGTATGATGTTTAAGAATCCCATTTTTATTTCATGGGTTATGCTATGGTGTTTGATTTATGATATTGAGGCACACATAATAATGATATCATTTTGATATGGGTGGGACCTATATCTCCCTAATATTCATTGGGTAATGATTTATATCTCATGAGATATATATGGCTGAAATGACAGGTTAATCATGTTCAGTGAAATAGGACTAAAACGAGGAGTGAACCCGGTTCAGAAATGGACTTTGTCTGCTAAGATAGTCTTGGAAATGAGTCTTGACTACTAAGAAATGATTATCTATGATTATGTTTGTATTCCACAAAGTTTCATGTTATGATTAAATTTCACTAATATGATTTATCCCATCTTATGAAATTATGATCTCTTTTTCAGGTTAAGATTTCTAGAATGTTATGTTCTAATGAATATAATGTGATTGATATTCCTTTTGTTCACCCTTACTGAGCATTTGAGATCACCCTTTTGTATGTTTTATTTTCCCCTGGTCAGGAAGAAGGGTATTAAGTAGGATATGCCAAAGAGGGATTCTAGATATGATGAAATAAATGGGAGACAATATAGATGCTTTATGAACCATTTGTTTATGTTTCCCAGTTTCTAAAGACACTATACCTATATGGTCCTACTGTGGTTTTGTTATATGTTGTAATAAGTGTGCTTCAATTTTGAAGTAATAACAATGTATGTAAAGTATGAGTCTTTATAGATATTTACCTCATGGATTATTTATTTTTACCTTTTCCCTTCCTACATTAGAGTTTGATGCATGTAGAAGTCTATGGCATAAAAAATCATTTGTGCCTTAGAATATTAATACACCATTTCATGTATATGATTTTGATCTACACATAAGATTCTAAATAATTTCTTTACTTTATAGAAACATACTAAGAATAAAATTCCCTTCTCCAAACATGTGATTCAGATCCATGTAGTCAGTCTTATATTCATGGCATGAAAATCTAGTTTGAGATAATTACTCTCAAAACTATTGGTCAAAGTTATTGGACCTAAAAAATAGTTTTTGGTCCTAGAGGACACTAAATTTAAAAATTTAAAGAATTCTATTATTCCTATTTTTTAAAATAAATTTATTAATACATGGACATTATGATAAAAAAAATAGGTCAACTCCAGTAATACTAATAAAATTGAAAGGAAAATGGAATAAATAGACTAGTGATTAAGAAGTTCAAAATTTTCATTCATTTTAATGATTTTAAAGGAGAATATACAACCTTGAGTATCTCCTTGAAATTATTGGGAAATGAGAAACAAATAAAATTAATATAATAAAAATATTCCTTCATTATTCAGCAAATTAGTTAATGCCTCATGCAAGCCGTGTTGGTCTTTATCAAGATTGGTTCTCTATCTAGCTTTAGATTTAGCTAACAGATGCATTTTTTAAAATGAAATCCTTTATCTCTTGAACTTTATATTTTATAGATTCCAATAAAATACTTTTTATGACATATAAGTATTTATATTAGCCATGTGAGCCTCATATTATTGTAGCTTTGTAGTCTATACAACCATCTTATCATAAAATTCATCTTCTTCAGCAAATATGTGATGAAACATAGTAGAAGTATCCCTTAAATATTATTCATGATGATTGGAAAGATGAAACTAGATCAAAACAAATTAAAGAGTTCCCTACTACTACTGAGATATGTAACGCCTTGACCCCAGTTACCCAGAGTCGGTGCATTATTAAATAACATTGGCATGATCACAAGAAAGATCAAATATCGAAAGACAGATTCGTTTTGTAGCCTTGGAATAACTAGATACATTAATAAATTTTACACTACATCATAAAATGAAAACTAAAACAATATAGTTTCCATAGTACACACTCTAATCCCCTCATTAAATCCCTATAGGTCATTTATAAATTACTTCTTCACATCCTGGGAAAAATAAAACATATAAAAGGGGTGAGCTCAAATTCCGAGTAAGGATAACAATATTGCAGAAACTTTCATAAATAAGAATAAACATTTAAGGCAATGTATAACTAAAACAAAATACTTTTAAACGTGAACATCGACATAGTATGGAAAAAATAAAATGAAATAATTCCATTTACTTATTCAAATGGATATTCTACTAATCGAATTATCACATGCAATATCAATAACCAAATTCATAATGATGGAATGCATAATTACAAACTATCATAACCATATAGCCATGGCCTCGTTCCAAGAATACAAATAAGATTTTGCCAAGTCCTTGTGCCAAGACACTAGTTTGTCTCATGAGACCTACCGATGCATCGAGGAGCTATAGTTGTCTCCACACGTCATATATTAAGTCCAATTCATTCCTCATATGAATAGTTTTAAACATAACAGAAACATTCATATTAAAACTAGCATACAAAATGTAAATAGTTCATCTATAAACCATGAATGGTATAAAAATATCACATCTACAGTCAAACATATCACAAAAACTTCAATACAATATAGAAGTTTTGTATTATAATAAATCAACTTCAAATAAGCGTAAAATCCATCAAAGGATGTTGACATAGATGAAATCAAAACTCTTTTTAGAGTAATATCTATTTTTATTTTGAAATCATTTAAGAGTCATATATTCATAAAATATAACATTTTATTTTAAAATATTCATATAAGCTTGTAAGGGAAGCTTTAACTATTATATAATGGTGGAAAATAGCCGCACCCACCGTATAATATAAAAAAACATTCTTTCTTTAATTATGTCGAAAAGAATAAAAAGCACCTTGTTTGGAAAACGGCAGAAAGATTCCTTTATAAACCTCTTATAAAAAGTCAAACAAAGTTATAAATGATTTTAACCTATATTCTTGTAAATAGTAAAAATGTTTTGAAATACATTTTCAAGAAACATGGATGTGGATGATAATGAAATCCCAGTAGATTATTACGTATAAACAACCTCGGATAATGAAGAGAATGAGAAATAAACCCTTACCTTGTACTTTTACTTGGTTGGGGGTAGGATAACCTCCTGTATAATGGTGAAATAATTGTTATTAAATTATACATGAATTACATACAATAATATGATATCATATATGATCTTTTAACATTGATTTGTTAATAATATCTTAGTATTATCGTTGTTTCGGGTGTTAACTTACTCGTTTTCTTTTATATTTTTTGTTATGTAAGACATGTTTGTCATGGATAGGGTGTATCTTATTCATATCCAGAATGATATTAAGTTCTTAAACATTATTTTTAAATCATCAAATGATAATTATTCTTGAATGGATACGATGGAGAATGAATCTCATCGCGTTCGTGGAGACGGTAGTCCGTACGTACGCACAAGTGACAATATCATTCTTTTCATATTAAAATAATTTATAATTGGATGGTATATCATATATAAAGAATAATTATCATGTTATATTTATTATTTTCATGAATTATAAATCATTATTATACCCATACAAATAAAAATATATTGAATAATAACAATTACACCACGACGTGGAGACGGTAAGCCGTACGTACGCACGTATGGTGACATATTATTAAAAGGATGGATATAATACTGAAATATGGTTATAAAATGTTTATAATAACGTCAATGTATATATTATATACTGGAGTTATTATTTTAGAATGGTAATAACAAAGAAAGAAGAACTGGAAGAAGAAAGGAACTTGAAAAAGGGTGGTGAAATCATTACCTCTTCTTCGGGTTCTTCCTTTTGATTTGATCAAAAGGGATATTTAAGTTGGAGTTTTGACTAAAGTAAGGCCTCTATGATGAAGTGAGGGAAGTTCAGAGAGTATTTGGGCAGAGTTTTTCCGAACCAAAAGTCTTTGAATGTGTGATTTAGTGAGAAGGGGGAGTGCCCTTTTATAAGAGGGGTGAGGGGCACCTTTGGAAAAGCTAGAAATATTATTCTATAATAAATTCATATTCGGTTTCTAATGGAACCAAAGTGTATTATTTAAAGGTTAATGTGGGGATGGGTCGACAACCACTCAACCAATATAATTTAGATAGTTTTGGGTTACTATATTAACCTTATCATTAAGTATTAACTCTTAGTTAATGAGCTTCACTTTTACAATGTCTCTTTGTATTTTTATAATATATGGTTAATAAACTTACTATATACATCCAAGAGATCCCAAAGTTGTCCATTAATGATAAAAATATCATTATATTAGTCTTTTGGCCGAGCCTTATATTTTTAGGAATTTAATATCAATTAATAATATAATATTTGTTTTAAAAACTCTTTTATGTAAATTTTGACACTATTCAATAATTGATTTTTGTAAAAATTATAACAGAATGATTACTTCGAAAAAAGTTAATTAAGTCACTACTAACATGCCATATTAACCTAGAAAAATATTTTAATTTATAAAAAGTCTCAAAGTATATTTATTTTGGTATTTATAATATCAATTATTTTAATTTTTTAACTATTATGGTAATTACTGCATCATTATTGTGTCATAAATAAATTAAATTATTTAATGTCTAAAAATTGAAAATAAAATTTCGTTATGTAGGAAATAATTTTAGATTTCTAATGAATATTTACAATAGAATTTAACTTATGTATAACCCTATATTAAAAAAGTTTTAGTAAATAAACATTGATTTTAACTCTTTTTACTCTTCTTTGAATTCAATAATAATAAATGTCCTAATCTAATCCAAGTGGACCTAAATGATAATATTTTATTCCCAAAGTTATTTTTGGTCGAGAAACACTTGTCTAATAGAATTAGGCCATGTGTTAGGGTAATATTAATATCATTTTTACCATTAATTACCCTATTTACTTTTAACCATGGTAAATAAAAGTAAAACTTTACTATTCATCAAAAAATATTTTCATCTTATTGAACCAAATTTTACTACTTGATATTAACCATGTCTCTAGGATTTTTGAAATTCTATTCACAGAAGTGGTAAAATTAAGTTTTATGAAAAATTCAGCTTTTTAACTACCACTTAGTGGTTTCACTATTCATCAAAAATTGATATTTTTCAGAACAATAAAGAAATTTCACCCTAATCTATAATTGATATTCCAAATTCAAAAATGATGTATATTTTAAAAAATTACAAACATATAATTTGCATTAATTAATTTTATAATTAATTTATGTTGTCACAACAAATAGCGTGTTTTTATGAAACAATATATATCAAAAGATTGACAATTGTTTATGTCCAATTTCAAAGTGAAATTAATTATAATGAACACCATTGGATAAAATGGTAAAAATATATTGTAATTATACTTTAAAACCAATCAATAATATGATTTATCACTATAAATTATTTATGTTTAAAAATGTTGTTTCTAAGTATTTTCACTATTCATAAAAATTGGAAGTTCTCAGAAAAATACCAAAAATTCAACTTAGGATAATTTCGATATTCCAAATCCAAAAATGAAGTCCATTTTGAAATATAAAATATATATAATTTAAAAAATTAGGTATTAATATTCATAACTCTAATTTTATTGGTTGTGGTGTGTTAGAACTCGATGTTGCGTACAACACACGCTATCGCATTATTCAAAGAGAAGCGTACCGTAAAAGCTTAGGGTGTTACATTCTCCCCTCCTTTAAATAATTCCGTCCTCGAAATTTCTATAATACTACCACATGAAAAGACTCGGGTGGTTCTTTATCATAAGTTCCTTGGTTTCCCAAGTTTCATCTTCCATCTTATGGTTTGTCCACAAAACTTTTACCAGACGCGTCGTCCGGTTTCTCAGTACTTGTTCTCTCGTATCAAGAATCCTGACGGGCTCTTCGCAATAAGACAGATTGGGTTCCAGTTCTAATTTCTCGTAGGTGAGTACATGCGTTGGGTGAGGCATGTATTTCTTCAATAGAGATACGTGGAACACATCGTGAACTTTGGAGAGACTTGGAAGCACTGCCATTCGGTAAGCTACAACCCCAATTTGTTCTAAAATTTCAAAAGGTCTGATGTACCTAGGACTCAATTTACCTTTCTTACCAAAACGTATGACTCCCTCCCATGGAGATACCTGTAGGAAAACATGATCACCGACTTGAAATTCCAAATCCTTCCTTCGATTATCAGCATAGCTCTTCTGCCTACTTTGAGCTTCTTTGATGTGATTTTGGATTACCTTCACCTTTTCCATTGTTTCCTCTACCAGTTCTGGACCTACAAGTTTTCTTTCACCAAAGTCATCCCAAAAAGTTGGTGTACGACATCTCTTTCCATATAACGCTTCATATGGTTCCATCTAAATACTCGAATGGAAGCTATTGTTATAGGAAAATTCTACCAAAGGTAAATATTGATCCCACATACCCTGAAAGTCAAGTGAGCAAGATCTCAAAAAGTCTTCTATGGTTTGAATAGTCCGTTCTGATTGTCCATCTATCTGAGGGTGGTAGGCAGTGCTCAAATGAAGTTCAGTATCCGGGGATTTCTGAAGACTCTTCTAGAATCCTGAAGTAAAACGGGGATCACGATCAGAAAAAATTGATAGGGGTACTCCATGAACTCTCACAACTTCATTAATATATAGTCTTGCTAGACGTTCCAGTGGTAGATCTTCTCTTATAGAAAGAAAATGTGCTGACTTGGTAAGACGATCAACAATAACCCACATTGCATCTTTCCTTCTAGGAGTCTTTGGTAGCCCCATGACAAAGTTCATCGTAATATTATACCATTTCCACTCCGGTATGGGAAGAGGTTGCATGACTCCTCCAGGTTGTTTCCTTCTAGCTTTCACTTGTTGACAATCAATACATCTTGACACAAAATCAGAAATCTCCCTCTTCATGTTGTCCCACAAAAAATGTTCCTTCAAATCTCTATACATTTTGGTGCTCCCAGGGTGCATAGAGAAATTGGAACTATGAGCATCATCCAGCAATTCCCTTTTTAGATCTGGTATATCGGGAACACAAAGCCTCTTCCCAAATTTCAAAATTCTATCTTCATACACAATGTCTCTAAATCTCCCATCATTCACAGCTATAATCTTCTTTTGAAATTCCTCATCATCGGTCTGAGAACTCTTAATCCTTTCTAGTAAATATGGTTTGACAACCATTTGAAAAAGAATTGATGTTTCACCTTTCATGGTTATTCCCATGTCTATCTTTACTAGATCCATGAAAATTGGATCCCTTTCAATTCTCATCACGTTCAAAACTCCATGGTCTTTTCTGCTCAAAGAATCTTCCACTTTGTTTGCTTTCCCCGGGTGGTAGTGTATCGTACAATCATAATACTTGAGTAATTCAAGCCATCTCCTTTGCCTCATGTTGAGTTCTTTTCGTGAGAAAATATACTTCAAACTCTTGTGATCAGTATAAATCTCACATTTTTCACCATAGAGGTAGTGCCTCTATATCTTCAAAACAAAGATCATAGCTGCTAACTCGAGATCGTGAGTAGGATAGTTTTGTTTATGAATTTTCAACTATCGTGATGCATAGGCAATAACCCTATAATTCTGCATAAGGACACAACCAACTCCTTTCTTAAATGGATCACTATAAATAACGAACCCATCATTCCCTGACGGTAGAGTCAATATAGGTGCATTGACTAATCTTCTCTTCAGTTCTTAGAAATATTCTTCACACTCTTTTTTCCAAACAAATTTAACCCCTTTACGTGTGGGCTTTGTTAATGGGTTAGCCAACCGGGCAGAATTCTGGACAAAATGTCGATAATAACCTACTAAACCAATAAAACTATGTACCTCAGTTATACTCATCAGTGCTGGACATTCTTGGATTGCCTTGGTCTTAGAAGGATCAACAGAGATTCCATCTTTAGAGACAATATGGCCAAGAAAAGAAATCTCCTGAAGCAAGAATTTACACTTTCTAAACTGCCCATATAATTCATGTCTTCTCAGAGTCTTCAGGATAATGTGCAAGTGATTTTCATGATCTTCGTAGCTTTTGGAGTATACCAAGATATCCTTAATAAATACCACCACAAATTCATCAATATATTCTTTGAAAACTCTATTCATCAGATCCATGAATATAGAGGGTGCATTAGTCAATCCAAATGTCATTACTGTAAACTAGTAATGCATGTACCTAGATCGAAATGTTTTCTTCATAATGTATTCCTTCTTTACACACAACCGATGGTATCCAGATCGAAGGTCAATCTTTTAAATGTATTGATCTCCATGTAGTTGGTCAAATAAATCATCAATGCGAGGTAGGGGAGACTTGTTCTTTATTGTTATAGCATTGATCTCCCTATAGTTGATACAAAACCTCATAGATCCATCTTAAATTTTAACAAAAAGAACAGGGGCTCCCCATGGAGAAACACTAGGGAGAATAAATCCCTTATTAATCAATTCCTCTAGTTGTTTATTTAGTTCAACTAATTCTTTAGTGGCCATTATATAAGGGGTATTCAATATAGGTCTCGATCTAGGAATTAAATCAATGGAAAACTCAACTTCTCGTTATGGAGGATGTTCAGGTAAATCGTCCGAAAACACATCTACATATTCTTTCACAACAGGTACATCCTCTATTTGAACATTACTTTCCTCACACATAGTCATTTCATTATCTTCCGCCCCAATAATTGAAATTAGTTAAGCTACTGGTGCTGGATCTAGATAAGAATTAAGTGGTGATAATTATTCTCTAAAGATAAGGTGTTCCTTATCATCGTCATCAAGAATCGTAACCTATTTATTCTTATAATAAATATTCGCATCATAGTATGAAATCCAGTCCATACTGAGGATTATTTCAAACCCAGTAATAGGTATGACGATGAGATCAGCAGATAAAGAACATTTATGTGCTCTAATGGGGACTGATTCACAAAACTTTGTTGCAATGATACTTCCCTTAGAAGTTTTAACTGACAAATCCCTAGTTAAATCAAATTTGAAATATCTAATTTTCCTAGAAAACTGGGAAGATAGGAAACAATGCGATGATCCATAATCAAATAATGCATTTTCTAAACTTGAGGAAAACCATTAAATTACTTGCCACCACGTCTTTCGGAGCTTCTACCTCATCAGTAGTGATAGCATAAGCTTGGCCTTAATCCCTTGGCCTTTTCTGAGGTAAGTTCCCCTGACTCATAGGACATTCATTTTCATAATGTCCCATCTCCCTACAATTGTAGCACTGAACAATGGTAGCTTCCTTCTTCCCTTTGCAACCACGAGCTTGGTGGCCCTTTTCACCACACTTGTAACAGACGCCCATTCCCTTCAAGTAAGTACCAGGGTGTTTCTTCCCATATTTACCATAGGATGGATATTCAACATTTCCCTTCTTCCCCTTATTTCCATTCCTAGATTGATTAGAAGATCTCTTATTCTCTTTCTTTGCTTTAAAGTCATAAGATATAGAGAATTCCTTTTTTTGTCTTGATAGCACATGAGACAATGTCTTCGTACGACGAGAAGGATTTTGAGTCTAATTCTCGACAGAGAAATGGTTTTAACCCATCAAAGAAACGATCAATCTTACTTCTTGGGTTACGTATATAATCTCTAGCATACCTTTCTAACATTTTAATGTTAGCCTCATAATTTGTGACATTCTCATCCTCCTTTTGTCTTAGACTCAGAAATTTCCTTTCCATATCTGCTCGATGGTCGCGAGGAAAGTATTTTTCTAGAAATAGATATTTGAACTCCCTTCATTCCATATTTGATACTTTATCATCTTCCTTCGTGTTTTGAATAAATGACCACCATTGATCAGAATCTCCAGTGAGGCGTTAAACTGCCATGATAACTTTTTCCCTTTCACTACTCCCCAAAGCCTGAAATATTTTCTCTAGGGAATTTATCCATTGCTCAGCTACTAAGGGATTTGTACTCCCATTGAACGTTGGTGGTTGTTTCCTCATGAAGCGATCTAACATTGATCCTATACGCTGTGGATCCGGGTGCTCCATACGGGTAAGGTTATTATTCATAACCTGAGTGAGTTGTCCCAGTATGGTGATTATCTGATCGACACCAGTTGCATCACCAGCTCCAATATAATTATCTTGACCAGAGGTCAATCTCTACATGGAGTGTGTGCATTGATACAGTTTCCATTTCATCCACTAGGCACAATTTCTAAACAATGGCATAAACTAGATCAGTTTATGAATCAAAATACATAATCCCATACTTATAAAACACTTAACATAAATTGAACTATTTATGGATATATTCCAAAATCATAAAAATGTTTTCATTGAGGAAGTATATACTCCTAAACCCTTCATAATTATTTGTAATGAAAATGAGTGTTTTCCTAAGCATATCCCCTGGGAGTGTGGTAACCAAGAGTGCAGCAAGGCCCGTTGTCGTGCACCAGTTCCCGTTCGAGTCTAGCTCCAAGCGATGCTTTCAGGTTTTACCCCTAGGTACATCTGTTCCAGAGCCGCCTCTACCAGCTCATATCCAGACAGGGATGTATTGCTCGGAAAACTCACAAAATCTCTACAAGACAAAAATTCTAGAAAGTTCTTCTATACTAATCTTCAAAGTCCATCTTAAATCTATGTGCTCTAATCAGAGTTTATCTAAACCTAGCTTCCAAGGTTTGTACTAAACTTCCTCTGATACCAACTATAACGCCCCGACCCCAGTTACTCAGAGTTGGTGCATTATTACATAACATTGGCTTGATCACAAGAAATATCAAATCTCGAAAGACCGATTCGTTTAGTAGCCTTTGAATAACTAGATACATTAATAAATTTTACATTACATCATAAAATGAAAACTAAAACAATATAGTCTCCATAGTCCACACTATAATACCCTCATACTATCCCTGCAGGTCATTCATAAATTACTTCTTCACATCCTGGGAAAAATAAAACATAGAAAAGGGGTGAGCTCAAATGCCCAGTATGGATAACAATATAACGGAAACTTTCATAAATAAGAATAATCATTTAAGGTAATGTATAACTAAAACAAAAGCCTTTTAAACTTGAATGTCAACATAGTGTGGAAAAAATAAAATGAAATAATTCCATTTACATATTCAAATGGATATTCTACTATTCGAATAATCACATGCAATATCAGTAACCACTTTCATAGTGATGGAATGCATAATGCCAGACTATCATAACCACATAGCCAAGGCCTCGTGCCAAGACTACAAATAAGATTTTTCCAAGGCCTTGTTCCAAGACACTAGTTTGTCTCATGAGACCTACCGATACATAGAGGATCTATAGCGGGCTCCACCCATCACATATTAAGTCCAATGCATTCCTCATATGAACATGTTTAAACATAACATAAACATTTGTATTAAAACTAGCATAATAAATGTAAATACTTCATCCATAAACCATGAATGGTATAAAAATAACACATCCACAGTGAAACATATCACAAAACCTTCAATAAAATATATAAGTTTTGTATCATAATAAATCAACTTCAAATAAGCGTAAAATCCATCAAAGGATGTTGACATAGATGAAATCAATACTCTTTTTAGAGTAATATCTCTTTTTATTTTGAAATCTTTTAAGAGTCATATATTTATAAAATATAAAATTTTATTTGAAAATATTCTTATATTCTTGTAAGGGAAGCTTCAACGATTTTATAATGGCATAAAATAGCTGCACCCGCCGTATAAGTTAAAAAAAACATTCTTTCCATAATTCTGTTGAAAAGGATAAAAAGAACCTTGTTTGGAAAACGACGGAAAGATTCATTTATAAACCTCTTATAAAAAGTCAAACAAGGGTATAAATGATTTTAACCCATATTCTTGTAAATAGTAAATATGTTTTGAAATAAATTTTGAAGAAACATGGATGTGGATGCTAAAGAAATCCCAGCAGATTATTACTTATAAACAACCTCGGATAATGAAGAGATTGAGAAATAAACCATTACCTTGTAATTTTCAATGGTTGGGGGTAGTTTAACCTCCTTTATAATGGTGAAATAATTTTTATTAAATTATACATGAATTATATACATTAATATGATATCATATATGATCTTTTAACATTGATTTGTTAATAATATCTTAGTATTATCGTTGTTTTGGGTGTTAACTTACTTGTTTTCTTTTATATGTTTTATTGCGTAAGCCATGTTTTCATGGATAGTTTGTATCTTATTCATATCCATAATGATATCAAGTACTTAAACATTATTTTTAAATCATCAAATGATAATTATACTTGAATGGATACGATGGAGAATGAATCTCATCGCGTTCGTGGAGACGATAGTCCATACGTACGCACGAGCTGCAATATCATTTTTTGATATTAAAATAATATATAATTGGATGGTATGTCATATATACAGAATAATTATCATGTTATATTTATTATTTACATGAATTATAAATCATTATTATACCCATCCAAATAATAATATATTGAATAATAACAATTACACCATGACGTGGAGACGGTAAGCCGTACGTACGCATGTATGGTGACATGTTATTCAAAGGATGGATATAATACTGAAATATGGTTGTAAATTTTTTATAAAAACATAAAAGTATATATAATATACTGGATTTATTATTTTATAATTGTAATAACAAAGAAAGAAGAAGTGGAAGAATAAAGGAACTTGAAAAAAGGTGGTGAAATCATTACCTCTTCTTTGGGTTCTTCCTTTTGATTTGATCAAAAGGGATCCATAAGTTGGATTTATGACTAATGCAAGGCCTCTATGAAGAATTTATGGAAGTTGAGAGAGTATTTGGGAAGAGTTTGTCTGATCCAAAAGGCTTTGAATGTGTGATTTAGTGAGAAGGGGTAGTGCCCTTTTATAAGAGGGGTGAGGGGCACCTTTGGAAAAGCTAGAAATATTATTTTATAATAAATTAATATTCGGTTTCTAATGGATCAAAAGTGGATTATTTAAAGTTTAAGGTTGGGATGGGTCTCAAACCACTCAACCAATAGAATTTAGACAGGTTTGGGTTACTATATTAACCTTATAATTAAGTATTAACTCTTAGTTAATTAGTTTCACTTTTACAATGTCTCTTTGTATTTTAATATTATATGGTTAATAAACTTACTATATACATACAAGAAGCCCCCAAGTAGTCCATTAATGATACCCCTATCATGATATATGTCCTTTGGCCGAACCTTATATTATTAAGAATTTAATATCAATTAATAATATAATATTTGTTTTAAAAACTCTTTTATGTCAATTTTGACACTATTCAATAATTGATTTTTGTAAAACTAATAACAGAATTATTACTTCAAAAAATGTTAATTAATTAAATTCTAACATTCCATATTAACCTATAAAATTAGTGTAATTCATAAAAAGTCTGAAATTAAATTTATTTGGGTATTTATAATATCAATTATTTTAATTTTTTCACTATTATGGTAATTACTGTATCCTCATAATGTCATAAATAAATTAAATTATATAATGTATAAAAATTATAAATAAAATATCATTATTTAGGAAATCCTTTTATATTTCTAATTAATATTTACAATCGAATTTATATTATGTATAACCCTATACTAAAAATGATTTAGTAAATAAACTTTGATATTAACTCTTTTAACTCTTCTTTGAATTAAATAATAATAAATGTCCTAATCTAATCCAAGTGGACCAAAATGATAATATTTTATTCCTAAGGTTGTTTTTGGTCGAGATACACTTGTCCAATAGAATTAGGACATGTGTTAGGGTAATATTAATATCATTTTTACCCTTATTTACCCTATTTACTTTTAACCGTGGTAAATAAAAGTAAAAAATTACTATTCACCAAAAAATTATTTTCATCTCATTGAACCAAATTTTATTACTTGATATTAACCATGTCTCTTGGATTTTATAAATTCCATTCACAGAAACGGTAAAAATAAGATTTTTGAACAATTCAGTTTTTTAACTACCACTTAGTGGTTTCACTATTCATCAAAAATTGATGTTTTTCAGAACAATGCCAAAATTTCACCCTAAGCTATAATTGATATTCCGAATTCAAAAATGATGTATATTTTAAAAAATTTCAAACATATAAGTTGTATTAATTAATTTTATAATTAATTCCCGTTGTCATAACAAATAGCGTGTTTTTAAGAAACAATATATATCAAAAGATTGACAATTGTTTATGTCCAATTTCCAAGTGAAATTAATTCTAATGAATACCATTGGATAAAATGGTAAAAATATATTCTAATTATACTTTAAAACCACTCAATAATATAATTTATCACTATAAATTATTTTGATTAAAAAAGTTGTTTTTAAGTATTTTTCACTATTCATAAAAATTGGAAGTTCTCAGAAAAATACCAAAAATTCAACTTAGGATAATTTCAATATTCCGAATCCAAAAATGAAGTCCATTTTGAGATATAAAATATATATAATTTCAAAAATTAGGTATTACTATTCATAACGGCTAGTTTGATTGGTTGTGGTGTGTTAGAACTCGATGTTGCATACAACACACGCTATTGCATTATTCAAACAGAAGCATACCGTAGAAGCCTTGGGTGTTACAAGATATGAGAACATGATGGATAATTACATGAAAGTTCCATTAATATAATCCATCTATACCAAAGAAAAGTAAAAGTTGATGAAGTCTATCAATATTATCAGCTGTCTTCACTAATGGAGTCTTTGTGATGATAGTTTAAATTTGGTGCCCATCAAATATTCTCCCAGCCTGATGTTTAATGAAAGCACTTGGATCCTAACCCTATTCACCCACTCCTATAGGTATATAATTCGAGATCTCATTCATAATAAATATGATTGTTGTAAACTGTGACACTGAAGTGGGAAATTCCTCCATATCTACCTACTGTTTAATCATAGGAACTGATCTGATTAGTTTGGATTTGATTGGTGAAATTCCCAATACTCTTCTACTTAGATGGGTGTCAGTAGGGCTGCCCATAATGCCAGTCAGAAATGTGGAGTCCGCAACACTCCCAATAAAACAATAACATGAGGATGAAATTCCGTCAGAATGTACATAATGCTGGGATCAATATCTTTCTCTTACAGAATTTTGTGATGTTAACACGATTATAAAATAACATGAAGATGACAATGGTTTACACACCCATCAGACGAGCTTCCCCATTACCCCATAAAGATAGTATTCCACCCACATTTTTTTAATAACACCATAAATGATTGGTTGGAGATTTCATGGGGGGTAAATAAATTTTCATCCCAGAATCCTCATGCATTGTCATTAGACACAATTGATGAAGGATGATTGGGTGTGATTCCTTTTAAATAAAGGTAAGGGGTAAAAATGAAACATATTTTAGGAATCCAAACTATCATGAGAACCTATAGGGAGCACAAATAATAATTCTTTTTACCCCATCTACCCAAGTTGTAAAAATCGTGTCTCATAATGAGATGATGTAGAAGCATTATTCGGTAGAAACTCTACCATTATCTATGACCTCTCCACAGGTTTCTAAATAAGAAGTGAAATTAAATTGGTATAAATAAAAACCATTTATTCCTAGGTATGTGGGTTAAATTGAAGTAATGTTTAGAAGTATTGGGTGAAAAGTGGAATGAGATATTATTATGGTATACGGATATCCGTAACACCAAAGTTATTTCACCTCCCATATATTTAAAAATTTAATTGGTTTGAAACACTGATGTGGGGATATCCCCTAATATATATGGATAAGAAAGTTTTAAATATAGTCAAGAGTGGGTATATCCGGGATGAGCTGTTTTCACTCTGTCAATGTGGATCCTATCACCAAGGTGAAGACTCTGACACTAGTATATGCATCACCAGATGGGAGGAGTCATATATATGAAAACATGGTGAAAACTATTAACCATCCAAATTCTAGAGAAATGTTTAGCAATATCTGGTAACCCCATGTAGTATGATTTTCTTTTCTCAAGAGTGGCCTAGTATGAACCCAAAACACATCATAAATATTGAGTCATATGGGTCCTGGTGCACTAAAATTTTAGCCTCAGGCCACTAGCTTTCAAAAATAGCTTTGTTCATTTGCTGAATAGATTTAGTAAATGGGTGTGAGGAGGATGACACATTTATTTCTAAACATCAATTTTTAAACCTCTTGATAATAGAGAAAGCTATTAAATATCATCCTAGGTGTTAGATTTAGGAAGGAATTAATCATACATATTTCTAGGAATGGGAATTCATCATAATTGGTAGATATCCCACATGATAATCCCAACTTCTCTATGTGGTAAATGAAAGGTGTTGGTGATTAAAAACTAAAAACCGATCAATTCAAGTAAGTCCTCAATTAGTTAATATAAAATAAATATATAAAACCAAACTCCTTTACTCAATCTAATTACCTCCAATCATTTGTTAAATTCCATGTAATTCTAGTGGACCTAGAACTCCCAATCCCATTCATCAGAAAAGAATCCTATGGATTAAAAATACCACTTAGAACTCCATCTTCCATTGGGAGAATATAATTTGAGATTAATAATGGATTGGTAATCATGAATGGTATAATATAAGGAAATATCATAATTATGATGTTTTCTTTGAGTCCACAAGGAACCATTAAGAATTTAAACCTTATCTTGATGTGATTCCAAAATGATTCATCCTGTAGTGAAAATTTTCTCTTGAACACGATCCAAGGACACCATAGACCAAGAATGTGGATGATTTTGATTAGATAATGGAATGAGAGAATCATTTTGAAGTCCTAGGTTCTAAATTGGTAATATGTTGGACAATGATAAATTTAGAATCTCTGGTGAAGGTAGACTTATCTGAATTCCAACTTGATGGATTATGTGATGTCGAAGATCATTTTAAATATTATGGACAATGGAATTTATTCTTTATATTATAGAAATTAGTTTCAATTATTGTTTTCAATGATACATTTTATCCTTGTTTCATGAAAAAATATCCAAAATATGTTTGAAATATGAAAAAGTCTTTTGAACCATATAGCCCTATGCAGATCATGAAGTGCTTAAGCCCATATGAGTACCACAAATCACTTCATCATCTATTTTAACCATGAAGTTTTCAATATACTAGGTAGAATTAATTATCAATATACATGATTAATTAACCTATAAAGAAATATATTGTGTTTTTTTTGGAAAATACCAATTTTCAGATGATATTGTAACTATGCCGAAAAGCCTTTTCCGAAGTAGATGTAAAGGGAGGGATGATTCTCTATAGATATTTCTAACCAAAAAAAAATCTATGGATATTAGAAATTGAAATTTTTTTTGTGTCTAATAACTTTTAATGTCATGTTCCCTTCTATGGGTTTGCATGTTCCGTACAAATCATCCCCAAATGAATTCAACAGGATGAATTTCTATCACAAATGGACTCATTTTCATGCCAGTCAAACCTGTTTCTATGGGAGTGGGATCATTTTCATGGGTCAACAAAAGGGTGTGTAGAATATCATAATGATATTTCAAGAAGTATTAAATGTATCGATGAAAAAAAGTAAATTTCATGAATAATTAAAATGTTAATGTACTATCAGTGGAAAAGGAACCCTAACTTCCCCAAAGCATGCTCACTATGTGAGTCGCTGCTCCCCATTGAACCTCCTCACAGTACCCCGGAAAATAAATTTTTTTGTGGGGAAAGGTGTTTCTTTTGATCCCCCACAAACAAATATTTTCTCTTTTGTGGTGAGGTGGACACCCTCAAATCTCAAATCCTTCATGACCAGCGGTTGAGTAGTTACATCAACACCCCTATAAAAACACCCACACAAAGACTAAAGGGGATGGTGAGATTAATTATTGGATTTCTGAGAGTGAAACACTTATGTGAGATATGAAAATATTTTTAGAAAGTTATTTAATTAGGTAAAAAAGAACTACATATATTATAGCAAAACAGGCCATAAGAATCGTTCTACATAGCATAAAAGGTGTCTAGCATAGTAAAGGGTCATTTATGGTCCAAACATCCACATAGCTAATCCCCTTGTTGACCAATATTTCATGAACCACATATGGATGAAATCTCTTTGGGATACCATCCGGTATAGATTACAGTATGTGGGATGGGGTCCTTTAGTCTCGGTACCCCTCGGTGAAGCGTTCAGGCTTACCTTGGCCCTTCGAGATCTATCCTAATAATCCTCTACTCCAACGACTCTCAAAAAGAACTAAGGTCAGACTGGGCCCCTTCAAAAAGATCCTATCATGAAGTGTAAGACCTAACCAGGCTCCTTTGAGAATAACCTCTTGTGAAGTGAAAAGAACACAGTTCACCCTTCATGAATCATTATGCCAAGGCCTCATCCAAAGATTCCAATTATGTGTGATCAGAGTGCAGGTCACACTGGAGTGACCTTTCAATCATAAATTCAAATGGTAAATGAGTTTTTATTGATATCCTACACAATAAGGGGGATACTCGGAATGTTCTCGATCATACATTCACATGGAAACGAGGATCCCGACCATGGAGGTAGTTCCATAAACCTTTCCATTTTAGAGTTTGATAGGAACCAATTTATTTTCCCTTTGATTAGGATTAGTGTTGGATTTTTCTCTCAAATTATTTGAATTTTGAAGTAGGGAATACCTCTTAGGGTAATCCGCTATACTTTATTGAAGGTTCATATCCAAATGGGTAGCCATACATGACTATCTTGGTTATGAAAACAACTTAGTAGGGGGGAACCTCAAATACATTTGTCTCACCTCAATCCTCACCCTCATCAACCAGCAGATGATAGAGATCATGTGATGTTTTCGAATATTCCACTTATTATTGTTTATAACATTGTGCATGGATCATGTGGGATTAGTGGATAGTTATGATCATCACATAATAATGATTAGATGCATGTCTTAGAAGAAAATCCTTTTCTGAATATTCCAGTTTCTTTCTTTCAGAGAACCTCTATAGTCTTGGGTCCTCAAATCCATGTATCAACCTCAAAGGTCCATATTTCTAATAAGGTAAATGGACATCCTCATAGGTGTAATCCCTAAAAAAAAATATAAATCCTAATGAGTCAAAATTATCATCATGACCCCATTAAAATGGGAATCCTATCATATTTAATCCCCAACATTACTGAACAATGTAGGCTTTGATTCTCAACCACTTGGTCTATTTAGGAAATCCCATGAGGTTCAAGACCAACACCCCAAATTCACCCTAATGATCTGTAATCCATAACCCTAGTAGGGTTTCATCCAACTCAATGATCAATATTCTTTTATAACCCCTTTCAATAACATATTTATTTGGAAATATTCCCAATAAGATAATACCCCACCTAGGATATCATATCCCTTCTAGGTATTTTAGGTTGCTTCAGCATAAATCACCTAGTAGTCATTGACTAGAAATTTTTTTCCTAGAAATCCTTGTCACATGATATTAAACTGTATGATTTGGTTCTTGTCAAATGACCTTAAAAGGTAGGGTGTGTCCAGTTATGTAGTATTGAACTAGGTGGGTCTCGAATCATTTCAAAAATATATATAAGAATATCATCTCATGTACCTAATCCCATTGTCAAAAAACTTCTGTCTTACTAGATGACTTTAAATTACCATGCACCCTACCATGTGTCTTACAACATACATGTTAACATTAAATGACATAAGAATATCTAATACATTTATAAATGGGTAAAATCAATCAATAACCTTAGATACTTATAGATGTCCTTATCAATGAAGAACCTAAAATATATACATATTATTCTAAAATCAAAACATGATAAATAATTAATTTTCAATATAAGGGAGATCTGTCAGACACTTGGCATTCAATAAAGGATTTATGAATACATCTTAAATCTATAAGAGATCCTTAGAGTTGGAAATAATTCCCCCTAAATGGGTAGGATTAGATCAACCTCCCATCCTCTCAGCCCACGTGCATCCTAATGAATAATTGGAGGAATCCATGTTTCTACCTTTGAAGTTAGGTTTTCAGCAACTTGAAATGAGTGTGGGTGTGAGATTGAGGTAGGAAAAATATTTATAAGGACTATAATCTCCATGAATAGTGTCATCATGACCACCATCACATGGAATGTCATTAATATGATTACTATCATTGAAAGAATCATCTCCATCAACTAGAGCATCAAATTATGGATTTATCGTCAGTATAAAATTATCAAAAACCTTTAAAATATTTAAATTAATTGAAAAACATTTAACCCTCATAATTTTGATAAACTACTCATTAATCTACTTGTTTCATTCACAACACTTCAATAACATTTTATTTTTTCATATTTCTTCAATATTGGCCTCATAAAATTATTGTTTAGTAACAATATACGTATTTGAATTAAATGAAAAATATTGACACCAAAATGGAATTATAGTTTTTATAAGATGATAGAGAACCCTTATTTTGTGCTCATAACCCAACACCTGATGTAAATGATCATTCATCCAAAATAATTATTCTTACATACCATTTATTACTTCAAGAGTGTATTTTTGATAGTATGAATGGGATATTATTTAAATGAAAATAAATTGATAATTCAAAGAGTAAAAAAAATTATACATTCCTCACTCATATAAAAACATTAATTAGGGTTACATTTTATTTTATCTACATGGGATTTTTTTTGAGGTACATAACTAACAGTTTTAGATACTACCCTCTTTAAATAATTAAAATTATATAAATATACTAAAAAATAGTTTAATATGTAAAAATTATACTATTATAACATTACAAGTTTATATAGTGATAAATCCTTAAATGTTATTATAATATGAGTTTTTTGTTGTATTGTTTTCAATTAATCATTAAGAAAATACATCCATAAAATTTCCGACCAAAGGATAATACATAAAAACTAATGGGGTGTATTTTTTGTTAACTACATGATATATAAAAACACACTAAGATTTAGAAAATTATTTTATTTTTTCAGATTAGGTGATTCAATACATTATTTATTTCTTGATCATGCCTTGAAATTCATCCCATTATTTTGAAATGTATCATGACATAGTTTTTACTATTTTTTGTTCTAAATAATATACAATTTTATTAATTTACAAAATAATTATAGAATAATTAATAATTTACAACTATAACATTACCTGAAACATAATTAATATTTTTGAAATTTTAATTATAATAATAACAATTGTATAGATCGATGATTATCATACATAGATATTACTTATTTTTATATAAATATTCATTACATTACATAAACAAATTATTCATTATCCTAATTTTTTAGTTCCTTTTGAGACTATATATATATATATAAGCGCAATATCTTCAATTTTTCCCACAAATATCTTCCCATTGAGTCCTCTTCTTAGACATTCCCTACTTAAAAAATTTCATAAAAACCTAGGGAAAGGAAACATAAGAAAGGGTGAGATGAGATTCTCAGTAATGGTAAACAAGAAAATATATGTAAAAATAACATGATCCTAAGGGTATGAGAACTTTAGAATAACATATGAAAACATATCACGTGTAAAAAATATCAAATACTAGAGTCATGTAATAAATATTGTGGTTCATAAGATAGGATTCATAATGAAATCAAAGAACATGATCCATGAGAGTATAACATTTACATAAGTCAATTAATTGTGTATACACGTACATATATAAAATCATTTACATAGTATCTAGGGATCACATCCAAGACTATAATAGTAGAATGTTTTCACTCTCTAAACCATCATAGTTGTCAAGGATCACTCTCAATAACATCATAATTGACACAGTTCCTTAATAAACTAGGTTCACTCCACATTATATCCTTGTATATCTCATTAGATATAAACCTTTACTGAATTCATTTTATAGAGATATAGGTCCCCCAATTACACAATTATAATAAGAAATATGAGTTCCAAAAGATCATAAAACAATCATCATATCCTAACCAATGAAATAAAATGGGTCTCATAAATATTTCATTATATTATAAATTGAGGAAAAGATATTTGTTTCATAACAATTCACCATTTAATAATGTAATGGACCATCAAAAGAAGTGGGTTTCAAAAGTATTTCCTCATGGTATAACCCGTGGAAGAGAAAATGGTTTCTTAAATACCACGCTATAAAAAATATAAACAATTTAGATAAATAATAAGAATGGTATCCTTATATCATAATCCCAGCAATAAATAGGTAACAAAAAATATATCATATTATATTGAAAAATGTTTTTAAAAGAAACTTTGAACATTTCTTGGAGAAAATAAAATTTATTTTAAAATTACTTTTTAAAACTAAAAATTCAAAAAAAATATTAGAAATTATTTTCTTTGAAAATAATATTTGAAGCTTATAAAGGAATACTTAAAAATAACATAAAACATTTTATGAGAAAAATATCAAGTCCACATTGAAAAAAATATTTTAAAAGGAAGGAAGTATGTCAAGACTTTAAAGCATTATGAAAGCTCGAAGTGGGAATCAGCTACTGCAGATGAAGCAGTGGATCATGGATATGGTGACAGGTATGGTTTTTATGATATGTAGTTGATTTTTCTAAAATGTGATACTTTCTTGTTATACTATTCTTTTATTTTAATAAATGGTCAGAGACTTTGTCTCTGGCTGAGCTTTCCTGGTATACATTGAAGCTTATGAATGATGATTTAAAAATCATTTAAAATATTCTTTAGTAAAATATCCTTTCCACTTTGAAAAACAATTTTTAAAACAAAAAATTCAAAAATAATTTTTGAAATAATTTTACTTCAAAATACGCTATCAAATTAAAAAAGTAATATTTAAAATAATTAGTGGTAATGATGTAAGAAAATATAATTCACATTGTAAACTTTAAAAAAAGGTTTCCTTTCACATTTTTGTAAAATAAAAATGTATTTTTTTGTAAAACAACATGATGATTCATTTAAAAACATTTTTTTAAAAATAAAACGTTGGTAAAAATTTCTTTTATAATTAATTTTGATAATTTTATAAAAAAAATTATAAAACATGATTTTTTAAGAATAATGGGTTTCCGACATTTGAGAGAAATAAAGTATATTTTTATTAAAAACATTATTTTTAACTCTAGAGTATATAAAGAGATGAAATTAAATTTAAAAAATTTATTTTAATGATATAACAAGAGGAATATACAAGTCCTAACATTCTTGATAGATGGGTCATAAGATTTCAACATTTTGAAACATAATCAAAAACAATCCCAATAAATGATGAGAATTTATCATAAAACTCTCACCACATTGGTAAAATTGAAATGTAATACACTTTAAATAATAACATTAAATGAAACATAAAATATAAAGATAATAAATCAATTGATGATATTACATTTAAATGTTTTTTATATAAACCTCATAAAACAAGATATGTTCATAACAAAACATATGTCTAAAAGAAGGAAAATTGAGTCCAAAAAAATCCCTTACTAATTTGGTAACTTTTAAACCATAAACACCATTAAAGAGATATCATAAAATGGATATTTAATGGAAAATATTTTTTAGCTGAATGTGTCTCACATAAGTAATAAAGCAAGATAAGAATCCCTTATCTTATGTCTTGATTATTTCATACATTCTGGAAACACATGTATACTATATGTAGCTTTATTAAAAATACATTATAGAAACATAATTTTATATCTCATACCATATATAATTTACTTATAACATTTTATCACCTATTTATTAATAATTATGTACTAAAATCATGTTTCCAATAATAACTACTTCATTTGTTGTGTATATTAGGATTTGTTATTTTTTGGTCCTCATAATTTCATCATGGTTCCATAATATACACAATATTAACAATGATATAAATGTCATATATATTTATTTATATTAATCTATAAAAGTTATAGATATAAAATTAAATATATCATCCATGGAAACGGTAGGCCATATGTACGCATGAATGCAATTTCCCTTTTCTCGACGGATGAAATTAAAGAAATAAAAATAATATATGACCTTTTAATAATAATTCTAATGTAATTTATATCAATTTTTTTTCTATAAACCTATCCTTATTACCTTTCATTTAAAATGTATGTGAAGAATAAATGGCATTGCTTCGCGAGGCAGTATTCCATTGTAGGTGCGGACAAATTTAATATATCTCCCACGAAATGTAATGTAAGAAGGTATATATGAAATAATAATTATGAAAGTATAATTATATTAAAAATATCATATATATTCATTAAATATATCATTATTAACATCCTAGTAAATCATAAATGAAAAATACGTCATATCAGTTCGCACGGTGATAGTTTTCCACACACATGAGCAACAATGTATTTTTTCCAATGGGTTAGTAGGTAAGTATGTATATGTGTTATTTTAATTAAATAGGTATAATATTATCATAAATATCATATATAAACATTAAATACATCATTATATATATTCATGAGAGGTGGTGATGGAAAATAAATAACATCAGTTCGTGAGGCGGTCGTCCACTGTACACACAAAAGAATATTTCATATTCCATTTGATGGAATAAGAGATGGATATAGGTCATGAACATAAGATAAATGAATTTAAGATTATTTAAGATACTGATGGTATTATATAATCATTGTGTAATAATAATTGAATGTGGTGTGTGAAGAAATAATATAATACGCTCGGCTAGGGATGCTACCTCTTCTTCAAAAAACATCATTTGGTTTGCAAAAAAAGGATTCCTAGGAAATATATATGATAAAAATAATTATTATATGATTATATTAGGGATATAAGGAAGGTTTTTTTGTATTTTATGAGACAAATGTCTTTTAGTGTTTTAATATAAGGGGATAGGGGTTGTTTTTTTATAAATGAGGTGAGTTGAACAATTGTAATTTTTGAAAAGTAAAATGCGTGCCTACATTTTCCACACATAAAAAATTCCAAAATGAGTAACTATATATAATGGAAGACAAAAGGTCAAAATATTTGTATGAAATGGATTTTGGAAACGTTTTGGATAATTTCTAACCCTAATCTTTTTAGTTTAACACACATGGTAAACCCATTTTTATCTTAATTGTGGTAAATAAATTTTACTATTTTGAACATTAATTATGGTAAAAAATTAATTTGACCATATTATAAAATATAAATTATTCAAATTAAAAATATGTATTCCATTTTCCCAAATTACTTTCACATAAGTTAAAAAAATAATTTAAAATTAATCCCATGGATGTGATGAGAAACTAGTTTTCCAAGGAGAAGTTCTTCAAAATATTGAAATTTTTTTATATAAAAATACTATATAAAATTGATTGTAATGAAATATGTTTAATTAATAGATATATAATTTTATTAATTTTTATTTTAAAACCATCGTAAAAAATTTCTTATTTTTTAAAAATCTTTAATTTAAATGAAAATTCTTTAAAAAAACCACTATTATATACTATTCATAAAAAATTTATCTTCCTAGAAAATTATCAGAACATCACCAAAATATAATTTTGAAATGATGTTTTCAAAAATGAAGTTTATTTTTTCAAATAAAATTTAATTTATTTAAAATATTAAATTTATAAAAAGTTTGCAAAAGGTGACAAAATAGTTTTTTAGAAAAGTAAATTTTTTAAGCGATAAAGTTGATTTATTCTTATCTCTTGTCTAAAAAACACATCATATGAATATTAACAATTTTATTTAATGTATTAATATATAAATTTCAAAAAATTTATTCAATAAAATTTATTTATTTAATTTATTGACATAAAATGTGTCATTATTCCTAAAAATAGTTTTTCTTAAAAAGTCATCTATTTTCAAATGTTTTTTTGTTTTAATTTATAATTAATTGGTCACCAAAGAATTTGTCATATATTTTAGTAAATTTAGTTAATCCTATTTATACATGAAATTCCATTGCCAATGTGATAAATATCATTTTAAATATTTATATTTAGTAGTATTTTAGGTTTCTTTTGTGCTCAGTATTTCATGTCATGCAAGATAAACTCAGTGTTGCGTATAACAAAAGATAAACTCGGTGTTGTATGTAATTCATGATAAACATAGTGTTGTATTTAATGAAAAATATAAAAAAGAATAATTTTTTTTGAAAAAAACATTTCACAAAATCTCAATTTGTTGAAAAAAATAATTAGAGAGATAACACTAATTATATTAATATTTAGTCAAAAAAATAAAATTTTAATAATATCTTTAACGAAAATCATTTCCTTTAGGTAATAAACTCTGAGTAATGTGAATATAGAAAATCATTCATGGTAGGTATACCCTCTTTCATATTAATAACTCTAGTTTATTATCCCTCATATAATTCATACTTATATGCTCTCCATATTTCTAATTTTTTTAATTTTCATTCCATCACATCTTTTTCTATGGGAAATTTGTATCAAATATGAAAAAATAATACAATATTATAATTATATATTTTTAATTATAAAAAACTATCCTTAAAAATTTATCTTCCCATGTATTGTCCTTTATCTGATTATAAACATGTCAATGAGAGATTAGTTAATTGAAAACAATATCATCATATATTAGAAGTGTCCTTAAAATGATTTTTTATTACTTCCCATTTTTCTCTTTCATTTTTCATTGTTAATTATACTTGAAAATAACTTGTGCATATAATTTTTAAACCTCATGTATACAAGTATAAGTATTCCATTTAGTAGTATATCCAACAATGAAATATAAAATTAATATCTTAAATTAAGATAAATAATAACATAAATAAAAATATTTTAATAAATTTTAATAGGGTTCTAAATGTGAACAAAAATTAATATGATCAATACAATCTAAAGGATCTATAGAAATTTTTTTAATAGTAAACTATAACAAGTTATTATGTTCAATTTAATCATTATAATTAGGCTAATCATTAATCTCAAAAGGAAATTTGATATGTGGAAAAATAATATATTAGAGATATGGGAGTACTTTGTATTAGTAGTTGTATTAAAGTGGGTGGAAAATTGGAGAAGAGGAAGGTAGGTACCATCAGAAAGAGAAATTGCGATGATAATATCAATGGTCTAGATAATCCTTGAACCTCATTAAGAATTTTATCATGAGAAAGTCTACCAAAAGGGATATCAGTGGAATAGATTCGGAGAAATGGTGGGGACAACATTTATGGAAAATAAATTCCTTGGGACTCAAGAATAACTGTATCATTATAAAGTTCATAAGAAGGAATATTATATTAGGTGTCTTGGTGAGAAGAAGTATATACTGTGCTTTGAGAACCTTCATATTCATCCTGCCTATATGGGTCATGTTGTATAACTCTATCATCAAGATGAATCAAAGGGGATATTTCTCATCAATGATGGTTCTTGCATGAATTTTGGAATGGGAACTAAACTATAATAGTTTTTGTATAACTTATATAGAAATTTGAAATAAGATACTCACATTAGTGATCATAGGAACAAATCCTACTTCTTAAATTTGGTATTCATTTTTTGATATATCTCCCTTTATTTACTCCTCATATTATGACATATTTGACATCACCAAATTTATCTTCATATTATTAGTGGTTTAATATTACAGAAATTTAAACAATTATATAATTGAGAGAATATTTCCTAATAATTTAAAATTAATAAAATGGTAGTAATAAAATAATTGAGATAAAAAATTAATAAAATAATGATTCCTACAATATTTTATTTTTTGAGGGAGATTCACTTCTTCACTGCTCTCCATAACCACATATAGATTAGGACATGATTGTGTTGTTTCCTCCCCTCCTTAGTCTCTTCTAGCTAAGGCGGTAGGAGGATTTTCTTCTACACCCCCATCCCCATGCTCCCTTATTTTCCTCATTCGTAGACCCAAAACTCTACCCTATTATCCCCCAATTTAAATTTTATGTAATGTTAAAAATCTCAATAATGGTGTCCCCTCACTTCCAATTTCTTCCCTGGAATTTACTCAATCCTCTGTGATACTGGATCACAAAAATTGGTTGTTAGATTTGGGAAGCATCGACCCTCTGTGGAAAATTTTGATAGGTTTGTCTCCTCTTATTGGAAGTTGCATGAATAGGTAATCATTTGTCTTCTAGATTAAATGAACATCATGATCAGGTTCACAAATGAAGAAGATATCATCTTCGCACAGGAAAATTCATCAGGAGTTTTATTAGGTTTCCTCTTTTCTATCTTCCAGTGGTCATTTAATTTTCACCTCAAGTGTGATTTACCCATCACGGTGATTTGGGTTTCTCCTCCTGGACTTCACCTAAAATTTCAATACCCAGTGATTATTGTTTTGATTGGAAATATGGTGGGTCATTTTCTCAACTCAGATCTCCACACCTGTCTCATCTTTCTTCCAGTTTCTCTGAGGAATTTTATTGAAGTAGATGTGTACAATAATCCATTAGATCTCATTTTCATTGAAGTTTAAGGAGAACCGTGATAGAATCTATGAGTATTCTATGAATCATGGGTTTCATTCTGTATGAACTATAGTCATCTTGGTCAATATTTCAGTAGATGTCGATGGGGATCATATCATAATTCTCGGTACATCCCTCATTTTTTTGGGTGATGGTCTACCCAATCATGAACAAGTGAAGGATGGTCTGAACCTTTTGAATAACATCTTAGTGTGCACTTTCTAAGAGGGGGATTATTTGGATACTATGATGCTTGAGTATCATTCAAGAGTCTATAAGGATGTATTCTATTCTAGGACATTTATTGATGATGTGATTTCTTATTTGAGACATTTTTTTGGGTGTCAGTTCATTAGAAAGGAATGTTCAAGGAGACTCAAGGAAGGATGAGGGGTTCTTATTGTTCCACAAATATTCTTTAGAAAATATCATTCTTATGAAGATGATTTGAGATCTAAATTTGTTTTCATACATGAGGTCCTCATTCAGGAATCAGGTGAGGATGGTGTTTCTAGTGGTAACAGGTAAGTTCATTCTCAACAGGGGGTTACAATGTGACTTAGAAATGGGTTGAAATTAGTGAGAAGAATGCATCCTCCTCCAACTGGCTTGAGTATAGCTGGAGATATTGGTTTTGATTCTCAGAACCACTTTGTGATGTTTGTTGAGGTTTATCCTAACTAATTTGAAGAAGGGAACAATGAGGAGGAATGATCATGTTCATATTTTAGTCCTTAGAGCCCATGTAATCAGTACTCACAGATAATTTCTCTCAATCCTCTCCAAATAAAAGAAAGAATTACCTTTTGATTTAGATGGATTTATTCATCATATTCATAGGTTGCAGAGATGAAAGGACTACTCTAATTTTATAATTCATCCTATTACAAGGTCCTCTAGCAAAGGAAAACTCCATCAAAAGAGAATTAATGTTGTTGTTGACAAACAAAAGCATATGTTTAAGGGGTCTAATTTTATCATGGACCCTGTATCCAATGACACGATTGAAGGTGGAGTGTCTATGTATTAAAAAAATGTAAATAGAGTAACATTTGACCTTAACAAAATGTTTGGAGACTCTCTGATGTAATATCATTCCAATAAAGAGACTTTGATAGGGTTGACCATTCAATTTGGATCCTAATTGAACGATGACTCTGAAGTTGGAGGTGTGATTGGAGAACTAAGTATGAGTCATGGAGCTTCAGTGGGGGTGGATGGTAACACCAATAATAAATTTGATCTCATTAAGGGTGTGACTAATGACCAGTTGTGGGATACATTCAAGGAGATTCCAAATAATGTCAACCTATGTAAGCTGATTGTCCACTCTGAGGAGTAAATATTTAGGACTCGCTTCTGATGAATGTCTCACAAGAGGATGCAGATAAGATGACTGAGAGTCTACTACTTATGGAAATGAATAAGGAGAAGATAGAGTGGATAAATAATAAAGACCTTATTATGGTAAGTGGTTTCAATAAATGAAAATTAAAAATGGGAGAGTAAACTCAATCATGAAAAAATATGTCTTATTAGTTCAAATATCTGATCAAAGATGACCCGACTAGAGAGGTAAAAAATATTCAATTGAAATTATTTAAGAAAAATGTGTCAAATATTTTAAAAATATATTTTAATGGTTCACCCATTTTGTATAGTTGTTCATGGTTTGTATTTGGTACTTGCATGGGCTCTTATTTTTCCATTAAAAGTGTTTTCAAAATAAAGAGCTAATTTTCATGTCATAAAAAACATTACTCACTTATTTTCTATAAATGTTATACTAAAATGTATAGTTCTCTATTAAATAAATTAATTTAATTTTTTTTCGTCATCATATAATTTATTTTAACACCATTGAAGATTTTTTCAATTTCAATTTCATCTACACCATAAATGAAAATATGTATTGGGATAACTTCAATAATGACTATTAATTGAGATTGAAAATGATATTTTTCATAAATAACTTACATTCTATTTATACTACAACACTTGTATCATCAGTTGGTAGAAATTGATTCATTTCAATAACCATAAATCCATAGTTATCTATATTTTTCCCTTATCAAAGCATTGAATAAAACCACATGTATTTATTTATTTCAAATTGACCATGAGATTAATAATATAATATGACAATTTTCTCTGCAACTCCATAATATGAAACATTTTCATATTTATATTGGTTGTTCAGTGCCCTAGTTTAACAATTCTTTTTTACAGTTTACAAAACTCAGTATTGTTGTATTTTCACGTTCACTATGTGACTATTTATTACAAACTTATACCCATTTATGTCTAGGGATATACTTTCATGTAGCACATTATTCATACTAAATGATAGTTTATGTAATTTTGGAGATATATATTTTTTTGGTAAACTATATACTTAAAATATATAAAAATATTAAATTTAAGAATTATACAAAACTATTTATTATATTAAAGTAATAATCTCTATCCTTCTTAGAGGAAACAAATAATTATTTAGACTTATATCTTCTTTAGGTAACTTATAAAATATGAAAATAATATATATATATATATATATAGAATTATAATTCATATGATATATAGATATTGAAATTAAATACTTGATGGAGTCATCAAGCACATCATTGCTAAACAACACCAAGTAATGTTCCATCTCCCTTTCTTTAAGGCTTAGTGAACAGAATGTATTTGATATAGAAATTACCCCTATTTTAGGAAATGATAAAAATTTTATATCAATTGACTCATATTTATCATCTTATGTTATCATTTGGTGAATACAAATCATGCTCACATCATTAGAAACATTAAACTAAAATGAATTCAGTCATGATCTAGATAAATTTCTATAGCGGATCCTTTGATATGATTGTATTCCAAACCTAATACATCATTCTAGAGACAAAATCAAATATATATATCCAACAAGTTGAAAAACAAGGTTTTCTAGAAGAAATTTAGTGGGATGGTACATGATTTGATATATTAGGAAAGTGAAAAAATGGATTTATTTTTCTCCTTACCCTTATTGAGTTATTAGTTACCATTGATACATTTTTTTCAAAAATATCTTACAAAATATGTTGGTCGGATTAGATTACTCAAGAGGGGATGGGTGAATTGAGTAACTATAAAATTTTTGTAAAAATTATTTCTTAAAAGGTTTCCCCAAAGATTAAATACAACTCAGTTAAGCAAGGTTATACTATTATAAGATTTTGAATATTTAAGTTACTTCTTAGAAGATTGAGTAATTCTCATTAATATTAATTTGTGTTATTAATATTAATTTTGAAGTTATTATACTAAGAAAAACCAGTTATAAATTCTTTCCAATACTAAATATCAAAGTAAAATTAGTGATTTCTGAATTATATAGTAAAGTAATAAAATAGAGAAAACTAAATTAAGAAGCACAACGGATATGAAACAAGTTTTTTAGTCTCAAGACGAGATCAAATCCACTTAACTTGGTGATCACATGCCTCTATGTAGTTTATATAAATAAACTTTTATCCACACCCTGGATTAGGGTTAACTACAGTACACAGACTCTCCAGGTCACACAGGGACCTCTTCCACATTTTTATGGGGGAAAAATAATAGGCCACACAGGGACCTCTTCCACACTTATCAAGGGGTATACAAAGGAGAAAAATAATGGTTGAGTAGGGATATCTTATATCCTTTAGTTTAATGAAGGAGACAAAGTGTGTTGTTCTACTGGTACACACTCTGCTCGAATGGTAATAAACTGATACACAACATAGAACAAATATGAATATGGGTTTAGAAGTGTTCTGAGTGTTAGTATTTGCAGCGTTTTACTTCTTGAGAGGAAGAAGATGTAGATCTCGAGTCCTCATTTATAAAACAGAGTGTCGTGATTCAGCTTGTGTTCATTGTGAGGTTCAACAGAGCGAAGATGTTCTGTAAGCTTCAAATATGATTCGTGTGTTCTTCAGTAGTATCGAGTTGCATGTAGTTGGAATTTTTCATTTTAAACTTCCTCTAAGTGTTATCTTCGTTATCGTTATCAAGAGCTTGATTTTTGTTTTTTATCGCACACACTTTGATTCTTGGCCACACTTCGCTTTTATCTTGGAATGATTGCATTGGAGCCGACAGGTTTCATGTATTCTGCACCTCGTACCTCGTACTGTCCGATGAAATGACTATAAAGAAACATTAATTATGTCAGTGCATTAAAATCATCAAATATGACGGTTAGAAATTAAACTAAAAGACAAAAAAATGTTTTAGAAACTGTGTCAGAATAAGTCATGGAAACAATGTCTCCTTCAGACAGTGTCTAGATTGATCACGGTTTCTTAGTGTCATGGTTTCTCATGGTCATGGTGTCTTGCGGTCACGGTGTCTCACGGTCATGATGTCTTGTTCAAGGTGTCTTGTTCACGGTGTCTTTTCAACAGTGTCTACTTCATTCTATCAGCTTCATCACGGTGTCTACTTCTTCACAGTGTCTTGTTCGTGGTGTCTTCTTCACGGAAGAAGTATAAGAGTGTAATGGAAGGCCTTCAAAGACTGATGGAGACAAAGTAGAAGCATTATAAGATATAGGAAGTTGTTGATCGAGATTCACAGTCCTGATCTGACTTAGTGCTTGGATAAAATACATAATGGTGGAGGCTAGGGCAGAAGTGAAGATAGGAAGCCCAGGTCTGAGAGGTGAAACTGCAAGAGAAACAATGGATGTACTGTAGACATGGAGATAGGGCCTCATAAGTCTGATGGAATATGTACTGATCTCTCCACCATACTGCATGGCTTTCTCAAAATCATCCTTGTTCTCCATAAACTTGTCCAACAATCGAGTAAACTCTGTGAGATTTTGGATATGGGTCTTAAAAGATTGAGTCATAGGAGGAATCCACAGATTTTGTACAAGATACTTGAAATGTTTTGTCATATCGGTCTTGGAGAAGATTATTTTGAAGTAGAAATCCATTTTCTTAGAAATCTCTTGCAGTGCATCATTAGCTATTTTGGAGTGGATTTGTACTAGGTCAAGAACTCTATCACTGTTCTTGAAAAATTCAAATAGAGAAGCCGTATTAAAACCACTGAGAACATTATGAATCTCTTCTTTGACTACAGTTATGAGTAGATAACTTTCTAATGAGGGTTTGGAGGATTGACCAGATGCTTTAGAGGCATTGACAGTTGTGGTCAAATATTTGAGTCGATTCAGCACCTTTTTAAGACACCGGGTATACTCATCAGTGATTTTATTAAGATTGGAAACAAGCTCTCTCGTTTACTTTACAATATATTTGTTCCTTTCAGTGACCTTTTCTTCTAAGCGAGATAGATAAGGTTGAATATGAGATACAACAACCTGTGGGATATGAGGAAAAACAGGTTCTACAGGAGGAGCAACAAGATCTAATCTCGAATGCACCTCTCTCTACATGTCTTAGATCATACCTCTTAGGGTATTCAATTCATTGCTGAGTAGCTTATTTTCAACTTTTAATTCCTTAATATCATGAATCATCTTAGGTTGAATCTACTAGATTATCTATTCCAAAAATAGAGAGACATCTCTCTCACGTAAATTGGTCAAAGGAGGAGGTTGGGTATTCAAGAGTTTCTCAACTCCAGAAAAGAGGGTAGCACCCAATTCCTTCAGATCATCCTTAGTCAGAAAAGATGGTTGTTCAGATAATGGTTCAGGATTAGGGACTGGTACTGGGTCAGTTTCCTTCTCAGGTGCGATATTGGAGACTGATTTTAACTGGAATATAGAGGAAAGATCTAGTCTAGTTGCTGTAACCTGCTAAGAGTCGTCAACATCATAGAAACTGGGGAATTAATACTGAGTGTCCACGAGACTTGACTCAGTTGGATGTGAAGCATTAATAGACTCAAGATTTGGGGTTTTCCCTCCCTCAATAGGTGCATCCTTCTCAGGACTAAGAGGCTTAGGATCTTGGTCTAATTCCACAGACTCAGCTCTAATTTATTCACTCATTTCCTATCTAGCCAGCTGAAAAGCTAGTTCCATCCGTTCTTCAGTTGAAGGGATGATTTCCAGAATAGATTTTTCCACTGGGAGTTCCTCAAGATTGACCTCTTGCAAAACATGTAGCTCTTCTACTATAGGCACTTCCATGACATGCTTTTCAGATTCTTTGATAACTGATTATTTTTCTTCCACGGGTTGAGTTTCCAGATTAACAGCTTCTTTGGGAGCAATAACATCTTGTTCAAGAACTTCATGAGGAACATTAATCATGTCTTCATCAATAGCTTCCCTAGGTGTCCCTTTAGCCTCTTCATCCACTTCTTCAGGATACTCAACAATCTCATCTGGTTCCAAACCAGGATCAGAGATATCTCTTGGTCTTGAGAGATAATCAACCAGATTGAATTTCTCATAAATTCTATCATTGTCCCCCACCCATTCCTTTTTCCAAGGATTCCATTTTATCTTCATTCTTTTGATAGTGGATTTTGAGATACAGAATTAACAATCCTTAATCACTTAATCATTAGGTCCAACCATACATTTGTTAAGAAGCATGGATGGGATTAGCCGAGAGTAAAATAGGGAAGTTGGCTTAGATGTGAATTTGATATGCTCACACATATGATGTATGATATAATTGAACAGGTTGATCTTATGCCCATTTTTCATAAGGTGAATTATAAATACATCTTGATATTTTAAAACAAAAAAATAACCTTTTCTGGGACTAACAAAATTCTGTATAAACTTGAACATAATCCTTGATTCTCCATCTAATTCAGTAGAAATGGATCTCCTTTGGGTTCCATTTCTAGTTAAGGTTTTCAGAGCATCTTCCAAATCAAAGAATTCAGTTGAAGGTGGAGGTCCTCTCTAATAATCCTCACAGGTGCCTTAATAAGGTATCATAAGGCATGTACCCCATAACCTCTAAGAGAATGAGCATCTCTATCTATTGATCTATCTTCTTACAACATAACTATCACCAGAACCAAAAAAGAACTGTACGTAATGGTAAAACTGAGCCACTAACCCAGGGTATATGTGTTTATCTTCCCTCGAGAACCACTCTAACTAGCCTTGCTGTTCTAACACTTTTAAAACCGAAGAATTACTAGAAAGATGTCATTTGGGGAAAATCTTTTTCTCAGGTACAACAACACAGTTTACCATATTTATATTTAAAGGTCCTTCAGGTGCTATTTTAGTTCAAATATTCTTCTTCTTCGAGCTACGCTTCTCAATTTTTGACGATGAAGGACATTTTATTCTTGGCCTTCACTGAAGGTTCGAGAGAGAGAGGGGTTATAGGGATGAAGAAGGGTTTGAAATGAGTAAGTAGAAGAAACCTCGAGTGAAGAACAGAGTGATACATTATTTATTTTATCATTTAGAAATAAAAAAAATAACAAAAATAAAAACATGGGAAAATAAAAAAGGTGAAAAGGATAATTACCGGGACATGAGTTTTTACAGATAAATTATAATGAATTTTTATGGTGAGACCATGTCTGGTCATTACGGTGAGACAGTAAGCTGAGCAACTGTAATCATGAAACAGCAATGTGTAAAACAGTAAGATATCAAATAGTAAGACCTGAAACAAGAACAATTAAGGTATCTATTTGAGATTTTTCATGCCTTGTTCATGTGTTATGTAGTATATTCTTTTATAATTTAATGGTTTGGTGAATATATCAGAATATTTATATACTATACTAATGAATTCCAAAGTGATATCAGCTTTTTTATAATGATATTTCAAAAAGTGATGTCTTATATCAATGTGCATTGTCTTAGAATGTGAAATATGATTTTTTGATATGTTAATAGCACTTGTGTTGTCACAATTTATAGGCATATATCTGAATTGATATCCATAATCTAGTAATTTTTGTTTCATCTACAACATTTGTGCACAACAACTACTGGAAGCTATATATTTAGCTTCTGAAGTAGATAATGATACATAATTTTGTTTCTTACTACACCATGATACTAGTGACTTTCCTAAAAGGTGACATGTTTCAAAGGTGCTTTTTCTATATAACTTATAGCCACTAAATTCAGCATCAGAATATCTAACTAATTCAAATGATTGTCCTTTAGGATAAAAGAGTCTTAGATTGGGTGTATGCTTGAGGTATTTGAAAATTCTCTTTACAGAATTTAAATGAGATTCCTTAGGGTTTTCATGAAAACGAGCACACATAAATACACTAAACATAATGTCGGGATGACTAGCAGTTAAGTAGAGTAAACATTCAATCATTCCTCTATAAGTGGTTTGATCAACAGATTTTCCATCTTCATCAAGATCCAACTTACAAGTGGTACTCGTGGGAGTGTCCCTACATTTAGTGCTATCCAACCCAAACGTTTTATAAGATCTCTAGTATATTTACTTTGGGCTAAAACAATTCCATCATTATTTTCAAAGATTTAAAATCCAAGAAATAATTTTATTTCCCCCATTAAACTCATTTCAAATTCATTTTTGCATCATTTCAGAAAAATCAACACATAAAGAATTCATTGAAGATCCAAAATTAATGTCATCTACATATATTTGAACAACTAACACATCATTATAAAAAAAATTTATAAAAAGGGTAGGATCATTTATTCTTTTTATAAAACCATTGTAAATAAGAAAAGTAATCAATCTATCATATCAAGCTCTTGGAGATTTCTTTAAACCATATAAATCTTTTGATAGTTTAAAAATAAGATTTTGAAAATGGGAGTTTATAAATCCAGGGGGTTGTTCAAAAAAAACATCCCCAGATATATAGCCATTTAAGAATGTACTCTTAACATCCATTTGATATAGTTTTAAATTCAGATGTGCAGCATAGGCAAGTAGGATTCTGATAGCTTTAAGTCTGGATACTGGTGAAAAGGTCTCCTCATAGTTAATTCCTTCTAATTGACTATAGTCTTGTGAAACTAATCTAGCCTTGTTTCTAACTATGTTACCACCTTCATCTACCTTATTTCCAAACACCCATTTAGTGCTTATGGTGAATGTGTCCTTGGGTCTTTCAACAAGTTTCCAATCTTTGTTCCTTTCAAACTGATTAGGTTCTTATTGCATAGACCTCCCCCAAAATTTATCATTGATCGAATTATTAATATTTTTAGGTTCATTTTGTGACAAGAAGACTTGATGTTTAATTTAATTTCAAAGATAAGCTCTAGTTTGAGTTCCTTTGTCTAAGTCTCCTACAATAGCTTCTAAGGGATGGTTTTTAAGGTCTTTAACTATTCTAGAAAAAGGGGGACTTTTAATTTCAGGTTCATAAATAGATTCAGGTTCATTGTGACTTGATTCTGAGGAATTTCTAGAGTTGGAAGTTTTCATAGATTCTTTCACAGAAAAATTTGAGGATTTTGAATTTATGTTCATATTTTATACATCATCCTCTAGATTCTCTAGGATGGTTTTAGGATCATGTGGATCTGTTTCATCAAATTTTACATGAACAGATTATTACACACATTTAGTTCTTTTATTGAACACTTTATTGGCTTTACTATACATGGAATATCCTAAAAAGATACCTTCATCACTTTTGGATGCAAATTTGTCAAGATTGTCTTTGGTATTAAGAATATAGACTTTTCAACCAAAAAAATTGAAGTATATAACCTTGGGTTTTCTATTGTTCCATAATTCGTAAGTATTGCTCTTAAGAATAGGTCTGATCAACACTCTATTGATTATGTATCACGCTGTATTGACTTCCTCAGCCCAAAAATAAATAGGTAGGTCATATTCATTAATCATTGTTCTAGCAATTTCTTGCAGGTTTCTATTTCTTCTATCTACAACTCCATTCTGTTGAGGTGTTCTAGGGGTAGAAAAATTGTGACTATAATAATTTTGTGAGAAAAAGGATTCAAAATCTTGATTTTCAAACTCATGACCATGATCACTTCTTAATATTTTAATTATATTTACACTATGATTTTCTATAGACTTGTCATATTTTGTAAAAGAAGAGCAGGATTCTATTTTGTGAGCCATAAAGAAGTTCCAAGTATTTCTAAAAAAGACATCTACCAGCACATAAATATAGTGCATCCCATTTAAAGTAGATACTCGAGATGTTCTAAACAAATCCATGTGAACAAGATTGAGAGGTTGAGAAGTTGACACTTCTTTCTTTGGTTTAAAGGAAGCTTTGTGTTGTTTTCCATTTTGATAGGGATTACACACTTTGTCATTTGGAAAATGAAGTTTGGGTAAGTCTTTAACTATCCTTTTTCTAGTTAGTTTTCTATGTGAGTGAACATTATAGTGGCCTACTCTCCTATTATTGAGCCAAGATTCTTTGTGAAATACTTTTAATCATGAATAATTTTGAGAAGATAAAGAATCTAAATTAACAGAATAAACATTTTCATTTCTTAATGCAGAAAATACTAATTCATCTTTAGAATTAAAGACATTAAAAGAATCATTTTCAAATAAAACATGAAATCCATCATCACATAATTGAGAGATACTAAACATATTATATTTTAATCCATCAAAAAATAGTACTTTTGAAATCAAAACTGATTTAGAGTTACCGATTTGGCCGAGGACAATAATTTTTCCCTCGGCATTGTCACCAAATGTGACATGTCCTCTATCTACTTTTATCAGGTTCTTGAAGAATGAGTAGTCTCCTATCATGTGCCTTGAACATCCACTGTCCATGTACTATAGTCTTTTATAGGAACACTTTAAGAAGTTTTTCTTCAAAAATATTAAGAAAAAATAGATTTTGGTACCCATACTTGTTTAGGTCCAGTAATATTCGTAATAAGTGCTTTAGGAAGCCATATTTTTCTCATAGGTTTCCTATAATAATTTTGTAATGTATTTGAAAAATAAACTATATTTGGTCCACAAAAATGTGAAATAGTAGAATATGTATCATGGATTGAATTATTTTATTTACATATAGAACTGGGAGTAAAACTATATGTCCTAGATTTGGAAACAAAATTTGTTCTACTATGGTTTCATTTACCAGGTTGATAACCAATGCTAGTGTGTATTTAGGGGTAATTGTTTTCCCTAGAATTTGGGTAAGGGTACTTTTTCCATTAGTAAACTTTTCTAAGTCACTCTTTAATTTATCATTAGACATTTTTAATTCATTTTTTTCTTTGAGTATATGAGCATTTTTCTCCTTTTCAGTTGTGAGCTCAGATTTAACAGTTATAGTAAGAGCATGATGTTTCTTTAATGATTTATATTTGTCTTTTAGTTCATTACATCTTTCCTCAAGTATGTTATAGTATTAAAAAATTTCTTCATTATTCATATTTTCAGATCCACTTTCATCTTTAGAATAATATGAATTATGAAAAGAAGAGTATAGTGTTACCTCAGATGTGTTTTTCATAAAACACATATTGGATTTGTTAGCCTGTTCATCATGTGATGTCTATGAGTTACTTGAACTATCCTCAAAATCACTCTTGGTTGCTATCATTGCCTTTTTGTACCTCCTGTCCTTGTACTCATATTTATTTTTGTACTTGTACTTTGGACAGTCAGCCTTTATATGTCTTTTTTTACTTACATTCATAGTAGAAAATTTCATCATTTTTGTCACTTATTTTCCAATCCTTCTTCTAGTTTCCATTTTTGTCATATTTTCCCTTGAAGTTAGGCATTCTTAAAAATTTCTTCATTTTGTAAAATCATTTGAATCTTATGGATAGTGAATCCATATCCTCATCATTATCAGGTGATGATTGTTCACTAGTGGAGCTTTCTACAGAAGCTTCCAGTTCCCTTGGTCTTTGTGCTTAGAGGTAGTGGTCTTGAATACAATACATTTCATCTTTGGTTCATCTTCCTCTTTATTGACTTTTATCTCTTCCTCATACATCATCAGTTTACCAATGAGTTCTTTTACAGGTAGTTTTCTAATGTCATTCGATTATCTAATAGAGACAGAGGTTCCCCTCCATCTGTCAGGTAGACATCTAAGGATTATCATGATCTGTTACTTGGCAGTGACTTCTCTTCCAAGAGAAATCATTATGTTGAAAATCTCATTGAACCTAAGATACATGTCAGAAATAGGCTCATCAGGTCTAATTTTAAAATTATTATATATGAAAGTATAAGTATTAAGTACTATTTCTTTTACACTAGATGTTCCTTCATGTGAGATAGTTAGGGTATCCCAAATTTCATGGGCAGTTTTACAAGTATAAATTCTATTGAATTCCTCATCTTATAAGGAGTAGTATAAAGCATTCATAGCTTTTAATTGTTATTGTAGGAAGTTTTAGTTGGTTCATCCCATGCAATTCTATCAGTAGCAGAATTTTTTTATTCATCTATAATGGATGAAAATATTTCAAACCTCATACTCTCTAAATGAATTTTCATTTTAATTTTCCATTGAGAATAATTGGGTCCATTAGAGAATGGTGGTCTCTTGGTTGCAGCACCTTCCAATCTATTATCCATAATAAAGTATTACATTAAAAGAGATAGAAATTTAGAATTAACAGAAATTTAGAGATCTTTAAAGTACAACTATAATCACAGTTGAATAATATTACACAGAGTCCAAATAAATAACCTCAGACACAAAATGTTGGTTGGAGTAGAATACTCAAGAGGGGAGAGGTTAAATGAGTAACTATAAAAATTTCTATAAACATTATTTCTAAAAAAGGTTCCCCAAAGATTAAATACAGCCCAGTTAATCAAGGTTATTCTATTATAAGAGTTTGACGGTTTAAGTAACTTCTTATAAGATTGATTAATTCTAATTCATCTTAATTTGTGTTATTAATATTAATTTTGAAGTTATTCTACTAAGTCAAACCAGTTATAATTTCTTTAAAAAACTAACTATCAAAGTAAAATTAGTGATTTCTGAATTATATAGTAAAGAAATAAAATAGAGAAAACTAAATTAATCATCACAACGGATATGAAACAAGTGGTTCAGTCTCAAGCCAAGACCTAATGCACTCCATTTGGTGATCACCTGACACCAAGCAGTTTATATAAATAAACTTTGATCCACTCCCTAGATCGGGGTTAACAATGGTATACAGACTGTCCATGTCACACATGGCCCTCTTCCATAGTTTTTGTGGGGACAAAATACCAGGCCACACATGGACCTCTTCCACACTATCAGTGGGTATACACAAGAGTAAAAGAATGGTTGAGTAAGGATATCTTGTACCCTTCAGTTTAATGCAGGAGACATAGTGTGTTGTTCTACAGGTACACACTTTTCTTGAAAGGTAATAAACTGATACACAACAGAGCAAAAATATAGAGATGGGTTTATAAGTGCCCTGTGTGTTAGTCTTTGCGGCTTTGGACTTCTTGAGATGAAGAATATGCAAATATCAAGTCCTCATCTATAAAACAGAGTGTCACGATTCATCTTGTGTTTTTCGTGAGGTTA
The DNA here is from genome assembly GCA_963277665.1 of Viscum album. Classification (NCBI taxonomy): domain Eukaryota; kingdom Viridiplantae; phylum Streptophyta; class Magnoliopsida; order Santalales; family Viscaceae; genus Viscum; species Viscum album. The sequence goes on along the minus strand of OY728143.1, from coordinate 1,699,987,058 downwards.
AACAGAGCGAAGATGTTCTCTAAGCTTCAAATATGATTCTTGTGTTCTTTAATAGTATCGAGTTTCTTATAGTAGGACTTTTTCATTTGAAACTTGCTCAAGTGTTTTCTTCATTATCGTCCACACGACATTGGATTTTGTTTTTTATCGCACACACTTTCATTCTTGGCCACACTTCACTTTTATCTTGGAATGCCTTCTTTGGATCCAAAAGGTTGCATGTATTTTTCACCTCTTACCTCGTATTTTCCAATGATATGTCTATAAAGAAACATTAACTATGTCAGTTCCATAAAATTATAAAATATGTCCATTAGAAATTTAATTGAAAGACGACAAAATAGTTTAAGAAAAGGTGTCACAGTAAGCCATAGAAATGGTGTCTCCTTCACACGGTGTCTCGATTGTCCATAGCTTTTGAGTTTCACGGTGTCCCATGGCCACGATGTCTTGCGGTCACGGTGTCTCATGGTCACAGTGTCTTGTTCACGGTGTCTTGTTCACAGAGTCTTCTTCACTATTTCTTGTTCATGGTGTCTGCTTCACAGTGTCTGCTTCTTCACGGTGTCTGCTTCTTCACAATTTCTTATTCACAGTGTCTGCTTCAGAGTGTCTACTTCATGGTTTCTTTCTTAACAGTGTCTGCTTGACGGTGCCAGAAAGACATAACCAGTGGCAGACTCACGGTGTCTCAGACTTTTTAATGTAACTGTGTTCAGACTTAAGCAATGATGATAATAGAATGGATTAGACATAATTATTAGTCAAAGAAGTTATTATGAGAGTAGATCAAAGTTTGTATAATGCAAGTAGACTGAATATAGAGGAATTAAGATCTTGAATGGATCTTATTAAACCATGAAAATATTTTAAACATTAATAAACATGATTTGATATAATTTACAAGAGTTAACTAGGTTGAATAAGATTTGTGATCATTAAAACATAATTAATACATGAGGATTCCAACACAATATTAAGGATGAAATATCACTATAAAAGTCTCATAATTTAATATTGTTCACCATTAGATTGTTTGAAAAATAATGTTGATGAATATAGGAATCAACTCATGCATAAGGATGTTAAAATCATGAGTTTTCAATGTTTTTAGATTAATATCTTTTCTATTAACAATTTTAATATATTACTTTAAAAACTATATATAACCTTTAGAGTATATACAACATGCATAATTTTTTCCCTAAACATATCATCTTTAATGAATATTAAAGAACTTTATATTATTTTTATTGATGAACTAAAGAAGAAGTTCATGATTGATATACCATTCCATTTAGTCTTCTTGAGGTAATAAATCATTCTTTTCCTTTCATTTAACAATTAGAAGAACATAAAGAATCCATTCACAATTACATATTTCAATATAAATTTCATCTAAGGAGTTACACAATAAACTAGATTACAAATAATCTAAATTAAAGAGCATAATTGTTTTCATATAATTGTTATTTGATTAATAAAAACATTCATTATTTTTCTATAATTCAGTTAAAATTTATGAATAAAAAGTTTATTATAAATAAATTAATCAATTATATTAGTTCTTGATATATTTTGAGGTAGTTTCTCTTTCTAAATTGTAATTTAAAACTTTTAATAAAATTTTTCAAGGTTTTAATGATGTTGTTGAACCTTGATATACCTCGAAAGAAATAATAAAATCCAAGAAAGAACATTACAACTAAATAAACAAACCAATAATAAAATAATAAATTTAAAAATACTATTGAAAAAGGTTTAAATTTTTTTAAATCAAATCTGAATTATGGAATTCAAGTCTTCTTCAATTTACATAGTTAATTCTAATCACAAATTACATGGATGGATATTATTTATATCCATGTCATATAATTCATTACTTTTATGTAATGGATAAAATAAGGGATGATAATGTCTCAAACATAATTAGGTGCAATAAATAGCCTTTAATAATCATTTTTATACTTAAATAGCCTCCAAAATTGACTAAAGTACCAAAACAACATGGTAGGCAAATTAATAAACCTCATTATCTAGATAACATATTTATATACATCAAATGTTGTGATATTTTTATGTTATAATATATAATTTGAAACCATTAGTTTAATTGATATTTCCAAAATTACTGATCAACTATTCAGGAAAAATAATCTTAACATTTTTAAACAAGTATTAGTGTAACCCTTCACATCGAGTAATTCTTCACCACTAATACTATAAATGCATCCTTAGTTCTTCTCAAGTACTTATGGATCTTATTAATATCCACCCAATTATGATGATTTGGATTATATTATTATTTACTCATCATCATTAATATATAAGATGCATCAGCAATAATAAACAACATAGCATACATGATTGACCCAACCACTAAAGCATATGGAATTTTACTCATGCCTTTATATTTTTCCATATTTAAAAGAATTTTTTAATTCAAAATACTCTTTATTTTCACGTTTATAAATATTTATTATGGTTTTCCATATTAATATATTTTAAAAATTTACCAATGTACATGCTCTGGCCATGGAAAGGCACCCATTTAGATCTGTCTCTATATATATTCATACCTTTCATGTGCGATGCATCGCCATGATATTTTATTCATAATAAATGTACTTACTAATTTTTCATTGACTATAATATTGGGATTACATTTCAGATGAGAAGTATATCATCCACATACAATACTAAAAATATAACAATGCTCCTACAAAAATTTCTATATACACACATCTCATCTTCATTTTTGATAAATTCAAACTCCTTGGTAGCCTCATAAAAATTAATATTCAAAAACATATAATCTTTATTTAACCCATAATAGGACTATTATAGATTAATAATCATTAGAATATTTCTTGGAACCTCAACACCTTAAGGGTTTTCAAATATAAAACCTTGTGTAAAATTCTACAAAGGAATGATTCTTGGACAACCATTTTGATATATATAAAAATTATAAAATTATATTATTTATAAAATAGTTTAAATTGTTTTAATCATATATACATAATAATTTTTTCTTTATAATCATTTCCATGAATTTTTTTAATGTAATTATCTTTCATACAAGAATTGTGGATATACATTATACCATTTATATGTGTCTTAATATGATATACCTACTTAAAACTAATGGTTCTTACCCCTTTAGGTGAATCAACCATGATCCAAACCTGATTAGTGTACATGGATTCCAGTTTTGATTCCATTATTTTCAGCCATTTTTTATAGTCATAACATGTTATGGACTCTTGGTTATATGTTTTATCATCTTCTATGATAATTACATCAACATCAATAAAAATAATAAATCTATATCTCTTGAGTTCTTGATCAAATCCACTAGACCTTCATATTTTTTATGTATAATGATTCAGTTCATTTTCTTTAACCCTTCATGATTTTGAATAATATATCTTATAAATAACACCATCATGTTGAAATTGAATTTCATAAAGTTAAAATTTACTCTAACTAATAGTTTTAGAAATAAATTTCCATTATAGGAAAAAAATTTTGAGAAACAAAAACATCATGTATAAATGGATTATAGAAATATTAATGTATTACCTCTTTGGGATAGTCAATAAAAAAATTTATCTATATTGGGACATAGTTTCCTTAAGGTATTAGGTGTCACATATTCATCATAATACCAAAAATTCATAAAAAATTTATAATTATTCATATTCTATATCTCATGGGGTGTCTAGTGTATATCCATTGATAGAACACATTTTAGAAGAGAAGAAGCAGTATCTAGAGAATACCCCCCAAAAAAATTTGATGTTATATATAACACATCATCGACTAAGCGATTTCAAACTGATTTTGATTCCTCCTTTCAGATGTACCATTTGATTATGGTATACCAGTTGGAGCGAGTTGTCATACTATACCAAAATCTCTTAGATAACCATGAAATTATTAACTCTAATAATCTCTACCCCAGTCAGATCAAAGTGATTTCATAACTTTTTTGAGTTGATTTTCCAATTTACTTTTCAACACTTTGAACATTTCAAAGGATTCATTATTCTACTTCATAAGATACACATTCATATACCTATTGAATTCCTTAGTAAAGGTATTGAATTAATTAATTCCACCTCACGATAATTTATTTATAGGACCATATAACCCTGTATATATGGGTTTTAATAACTCATTAGATTTTTTATCTCTACCCATAAAAGGTGATTTGTTCATTTTTTAATAAAAAATATTCAACTATATCAAATTATCCATAATTATTATAATAAATTAAAACATCAATATTTAGTCATTAGATGTTATTATTATTCATATGACCTTGGTGATATGTCAATGATATGTGTAATTAATGTAATTTATTTTGAATTCCATATTATTTTTATTATAGATTAGTTTATCATGAACCATTTTATATATTTCATTTAACATATTAGTAGAACCATAAATCATTTAATTTATATGAATATAAAAATACTTATTATTCAATATAAATTATATTCCTTCTTTATCTATGTTGGATACATGAATAAAATTTCTATTTATTGATGGGACATGATGATCATCTTCAAGAAAAAATAGTATTATACTTGGAATAAGTATAATTATTTTCCCTAAAAATAATATTTAAACTCTTTCTACATTGCAAACATATAGGTATACATCTCTTTTAGTCAATTTACTCTGTTATTTGAGAATATTTTCATTACTAAAATTAGGTTTTGTGTTTCAAGTTTCTAAAAACAATTATTTAGATTGATAAAAATATATTTTTACTGGATATAGTTCTTCACAGATATGATTCTTTGATTAATTATTTTGACATTCAATCAACTTAAAGGATTCCATATCTTCATATAGAATTTAAAATAATGGAAATGATAGTAGATCTCATAAGAAATAATATGTCATATGCATAATTTTGAAGCTTTTTTGAAGAATATTTTCCCTCTTATGAGGATGAATAAAATAACTCATATAGTTTTTATTTCAATAGAATACAAAATTTATCCTCTTTTTGGAGAAAAATTATCAAATTATGATTCCAATAAATGAAATTATTAGAATTAATTTTTTTTTATCTTAATGAAAGATATCAAAGATATATTTGAGTTTTTATTTAATTATATGAATATCTAAAACAACATATGTGTCATTATTAGTAACCTAAATTTTATTATTCAACATTGAATTTTACTGAATATACTCCCACTAAAATAAAAACTTGTAATGTCAGAAATTTAGTGAGACAAGATTTATACTTATATATGTCTTAACATTGGTAGGCACATCAATTAAGGATTATATATTTAGGTGAAAACACTTCTATTATTTTTATCTAATATAAATCTTGGATTATTGAATGGATAATTTCATTCCCAATTCACCATATGAATAATTTAACACTAGGCCTCTAGGTTCCAATCTGGTTGATTTACCTTGTCAACGGTCACCAAAAATTCACATAAAGATAACCATTACCCTTTTCTTCTAATATAAGATATATTATTGGTGCTAGTATTTGAATGAAACGTCTATTTTATCGATCAAGTTATAGAGAAATGTGACTGTTATTGGAAGGAATCTAACAATTTCAAATTTTATATAGGATTTTGTATTTAGTATCACCTTTAACATTTTTATATCATATATATTCCCTTTATCCTTATATTCACAATAATTAAATAGTTTGTATTTTATAAAAAATAATACATCTTATGAATAATAATTACTTAATTAATTTACCATTATATCTCATAAAATTTTTATGACATAAATCATGGTAAATTGAATAATTCTATTCCTCCACATTGATTTCAATAATTTGTAAGATCCAGCGTGTTTAAGGGGTCTAATATACTAGAGAATAGGGTGTATGATTTTCCACACAGGGGATCATCATAAACCCACTACCAATAATTACCATTAAGGGGGATAAAAATCAATAAATAGCCCATAAATTTTTTATATGTGTCTTAATTGAATTTTATATAATAAAAATATATCATCATACTATACAATATTCAAACACTTAGCTTATGTATTTTTCATTTACTGGGTATGGATTTCATAACACTATAGGAGTGGTGTCTTATCACTATTTTGAAAAAATTAAATATGGAATATATATGAACATATAAAATTACACCATTTCCCTAACACCTGGGGATACACAAATATCTTCATTAATATTTTATCTTCTGGGTGGAGTGTTGCACTTCATCATATGTTCATGAGTGAGATCTCGAATGAATTGATTAGACTTTAACATTTTTTCAGATATGATGATTGGATTTTAATGATGTTACCAAAACTCAGTATAAAAAAGAACCAATGATAAAACCCAATCAATAACATAACAAGTAAATGAAAAATAAGATAATAAAATAACCAAGAAAAATCACATTTAAAATGGTCTGAAATATTTTAGTTCAAATGTGAATTAACTAATTCAAGACTCCTTCAGTATCCATAGATAATGTTAATCATAAATTCCTTGGTAAGATATTCATTTTATCCATGTTACTATTGTCACTCCTTTATGTAAAATGATATAATAAGTTACAAGAATATTTCTAGATTGCCTCTTGAGTGAGGAAAAATTGAGAACTCTCATAGAAGAGGAACACTTCATAACACAAAGATTCACGTTTGTATTCACTCAACAGAATTAATAATAACACTCCTACTCTTTTCTATTTATAGGTATATGGATGTTAAATATCTTCCAAGGAATCCAAATTCGTATCGAAACAATGGAAGTTCAATAAATTACATTCAACAGTCATTTGGAGTAATAAACTAGCTCCAAAAGTGGCAAAAATCCCAAACCACATTGGGAGTCCCATTAACGATCCTCTAAATTTGTTAAACCTGTCCAATTAGTTTCTTAAATAATATTTCATGGTGGGATTATAAATTTTATCATGAAATGTGCCTTAAAAACTCATTACTCGCAGCCCAAGGGCATATCCCATTTATAATTTTCCATTTCCTCATGTTTATATTTTAATAATATCAATATCTCATTATTTATATTTTATCACCAAATTATTTATTTATTTACATAACTATTATTTAATTTAATATTCAAAATTAACAAAATGTAAATCTCATTTGCATTTATAATAAACATAGAAATTTTTATACACGAACTAATCACATCAATCTGAAAATACCAATTAGCATTATCTTATGTGTGACCCCAAAAACCCTTTTTAAAGATAGAAATAATTATAAATATAATTCGTAATTATAAACTAATAGTATTATATTGTTCATATCATATCTATCCAAATTATAAAGGGGTTTTGTGTGATCTATACCACCAAATTATTATTAGAAAAGTTCATTTTCCATTAACATTGGTATTAACCATGTGACATGCATAATGTCAATATTTTATAGCTAATCATTTTTTCTCAATTATGAAGTGTACTAAATCATATATTATTATGTCACGTGTTATTATCTTGGAGTAGATACACCCTTGGTAAAAAATTAATTTATGGACTTGGTGTCATAACTTCTAATATGTGCGGAAACATCCTATCTTGGTTAATAAAATCCATTATCTTCATTATAATCATACACTACCACATTCTTTTAAGTAAAATAATCAAATTACATTTGATATGTATCAATATATAAATCCTAATCAGTAAGGAACCTCTTTGAAAACCTCAAGTGAAAGGATCCATAGACATTATTCACTTGTATAATACCATTTATATATATGTATGAAAATTCATGTGGGGTACTTTAACCAAAAGTTCTCAAACTAATATCATATGAGTGATTTGTCATATATCTATACAAGTTATCTTTCCCATACTGATCATAACATATCATCACAACACAATATAATTATCATTGATCAGAGATAATGATGTAATAAATATTTTTCTTGGGTTATTATCATATCATCTCCAATTTTCTTTGAAAAAAACATAAATGAATGAAAATTTATTTCTATTAATATATGTTAAATGATACAAAATTTCACTAAGATAATAGATGATATAGATTTATTCACCCTATAGTGAGATTTATTCCTTCTATATATTTTATTATTCATACATATAAGAAAACCTAGTTCACCATTCACACTCTACTCAAAAATCATTTTATAAGATGAAATATCATATATTATACATATAAACGAAACATGTATTTTTAAAGACACTTTCATAGAAGCATTATATGTACACACACCCATATTTCATTGTAGATCAATCTTGTTTATTAATGATTGAAAGTATATGTCTATATGATTTCCAGGATCAAAAGGTCTATATATGAGTATAACCAAGAAAATAAATGGTTTTTTATAAACATCCATGGGATAAGCCTATAAATATGAATGAAATATTTCCACATACTCTCTAATGTAATCATATGAGAAAATAGATTTAAAATGTCACATAATATACTAATTCTAGAACTAGATACATTTTAAAAAAATGATATAGCATGTCAAATGCCTACAATGAAAATCAATCTACTAGATTTACCAATTCATCGATATCATTATCTTTTTCATCCTTGTGTCATCATATATTTTTTTGAATTTATAATAAAATTATTTTGAAGTCATGAAATCAAAAAAATGTGCCACATTGCTTTTTCAAAATAAGTGAATTTTTACACTATCGGTTTTATTCCATATATATCTAACATATTGTTTGAACTCATTTCTTCCTAAAAATTCATCCTAAAACAAGAAGAAACATTACATAAAAGAATGGATTCAATTTTTTTTAAATCCAGAATTATCAGTTAACATAAATTTTATATAATCAATTACTATAATAAAAACATAATTAGAAATTAATTCCTTATAAAAATTATAAAAGACAATCATTTTTACTATTAAAAATTCTATATATAGTTTTTCCATGATACAGTTGTAAAAAATACAAAATTTATCAATTTACCATATTGATGATATATCGGATTCCATGCATCTTCCATAGCTTGTTACTCAAAAAATATAAAAATTCTTGTTAGTTTTAGAATTTTATTTTGTACTAATGTATTCCTTCATCGGTCAACATCCATTATCAAGTTAACAGAGGATCGGAAACTAATCATTTTTCATATTATCCATTACACTGTTTTTATTTTTGTCACTAGCATTCCATCGTTCATTTTGTTTTTCTCTAATATTATATATGAAATAATATTTAGTTTAAAACCCATATTCTATGATATGGTAATTAACTTCTTCATATCATAATGACACTATTTTAAAATAGTCTTAATAAAGGTAGTGAATTAACTCATTGTTTAATGTATTTTTAAAACAAATATCCAAAAATATATCCAACTCAATATAAAACATAATTGGGATCCTAATATTAGTATATATCTAAAACTTAACCATAATGAGACAAAAAATGTAAAATTTTATTAAAATTTACATTAAATACTTTAATAATATGAAATAGTAATATGGAATGAAAAAATTTCATAGGAGTCCACACTTTTAAATTTTAATAAATGAATTCATTGATCATTATACCATTTTTTCTCTTAAAGTAATATCATTTAATTGGTTTATTAAACAGTATATATATGTGATAATAAAATTAACTAGAAAAATCTATATATATATATATGTGTTTTATTTTCAATTTATATTTTTTCTGAAAAATATATAATCAATAAATTTAGAGAAAACAAAAAATGTATAAATTATTTATTAAACATCTCTTAATGTTAATAATAATTTGTAAGATTATATTAAAGACAAATACACAATAAAATAGAAATATATTATCATATAAAAATTGAATTTAAATTTATTTTCAAATAAATTTAAATAAAATACATAATATCTAATTTTTTATAATGTAGTACACTAAAAATATGTTTTAATAATCATTATATTTAAGACTAAATAAAAATAAAAAACAAATTCATACCCTTTATCCTTTATTTTAATTATTCAAATAAAAGATGAAACTAATATATATATATATATATTATTTTATTCTATATATTTATATATTATTCTTTACATTCATATATTTTAATGTAATTGATTCTTCTTTAGTATCATCATGATTCAAAAAATCGAACCATGTAAATTATTCTCTTTTTATTCGGTAACAAGTTAATCATGATTTTGAGGTGGAACTAACGTGTTTTCCTATTAGTTACCCATATATAAACTATATATATATTGAAAACAATATGAAGTGCGTCTTGGTAGTCCATCCTCCAACATATTTTGGAAATAATAAAATTAGAAAAAATATAAATATAACATTATTGAAATAATTTTCACTATAAATTTCATCCAACTCTGAAAAATAAACTAAATTTAAAACAAAAATAATGATAAAAATTACTTAAAAAATAAATTCATGGTAATGTTTAAAATGTATTGGGGGAAGTTTGAACCTACTCTAGAGAATCAATATAAGAAGAGGTATCTTTAGATATATAGATCATATGGGACACATGACACAAATAAAAATAAATATAATGAGGGGTTGATAGAGAGAAACTTTTTATGTGAATAAATAATTGTGGAATAATATATTTATATATTATGGTTTTGTTAGGAGGGGAATATAAATTAGTATTGGGAATGGATAAAATAGGGGACCATGATAAAATGAGATCTAGGAACTCTATATCCATAGTTAACAAAAAACCAGTGTTGCAAACTCTCTTTAGTCATTGCTTTTAAAATGCAAGGATTTAAGATCCTCTTTAACCATAGTTCAATAAATCCATGGAAACATAAGTTTATAAATAAACTAATTTACATATACTGATCATTCATAATTGCATGAATGTTTTCTACATATTTTCAATCAGTATCATTATATTATCATGTCATGGATAGATGAATCTAATACATGTCTTCCATTTCGTCAACATTTTCATCAATGAAATGCATTTTTTACATTAATTTTTTTAAAAACACTTGTAATTATATGGATAAACTAAAATATATATTCCCTAAATCCATATATTCATATGATGTATATTTTCAATATCATAATAGGTTGTTAGGGTATACTATAAATCATGATATGGGATATCATGCCACTACCTTAGGCCAATACAAGTATATAATTTTTCTATATAGTATAGCATGATTCCTAATGTAAGATTACCCATGAATCCTCTGATTAATGGGTATCCTAATATTAAAATTTTCTATTTATGGAATTTCTATAAAATACTATTATTAATGGTAAATTTTTAGTTTGATGAAATTCAATAGAAGATCAAACAATTCATTCATGTGATGAATCCATGAATCTTCTTTGGGATTAACACATATGTCTCAAAACATAAGTATGAAACAATTGGGCATATCATAGGGGATATAAAATGAGGAAATCACCCTTTGATGGTTATCATTAAGGATAACATATTCCTTCTATATATTCTCCATCAAACATATCTTCCTCCTCTATTTACTTTGTAAGGAACTAAGATGTCACAATAATAAAGGTGGGTCATGACAAAGTCATTGGTCGATTCAATCACCTTATGGATAAACTATTATGGATGGATTATGATGGCTACCTTTTAGTGATCTTCATCAAATTTATTACTAAATATTAATGATTTAGCTCTTTGAAAAATGTATACCTGATATTGATCCTTAGTTATAGTTTAATAATTTAATTTTTATGCATGGTTGATCTTGGGTTTTTAGGGATTTAATTAGTTATACTTCTTTAACTGAGTTTCTTTTGATCCATAAAACCCCTTCAGTGGTTATATGATATAAGATATTTCAAGATACAATAGTGTCACATAATATGATTTGTGGTATCAATATTGGTGATATAGTATGAATCCTTCAATTTCAATAATTTTCTAAAATAAGATTCTTATAATTAATAACCTATGATATCACTAACCAATGTTTGAGAAAATATGTTCATATCGGAATAATAATATGATTCATAACTAAAAACATAATAGATAGAGTTTGGTTTATCTTAAAAATGTCACCACACACTAGTTTATTCTTACATTGGTTGAGATATTATTTGCTACAATTGATAATGTTGGGTCAATATCATATATGTCAGCACTAAATCATATCAGGACATATTATAAAACACATTATCCAAGCACCCTAGGTTTTTCTTACATGGAAAATATGGTCTATCGTAAGCCACAAAATATCTATTATCATGTATGATATATAACAATCACATTTACTTAAATTACATTGTTAATAATATACATATATCATTAAATAATATAGAAAATAAAATTTTATTTTAATTAAATATCAATTGATAATTGAATTAAATAATTTATCAAATGTTTAAAAAAAATTAGATAATGGTTTTGGGATATTTTTTTATGTTCTAATGTGTTTATAAATTAAATAAAATTGATAATAAATAAAAATTAAGGGTTTATAAATCATTGAATAATAATGTATCCCTAACATTAAATGTTCGTATCAAATAATTTTAAATTTATAGCGAATAACATAAAATTTAAATATAAATTGTTAATATCGAAATTATAGGAGTAACCTATAATGTTTTTTAAAAAAGTGGTGTTGGAAGAGTGGTGAGACACACTCTAAAATTGAATCTAGTCAGATGGGGTCCAAATCCTTTTTGTTTTATTTCCTCCCACCACCCCAAATTAAATTAGAATAACTATTTAGTGGGATGGAGTTGAATGACACCCATGTGATGGAGGGATCATGACATTAGGTGCAAGTGACAAATAGTAGTGGAAAACAACGGTGGTTATGTGCTTTTCATAGCTAGGGAACCGCATGCTGATAGTGGTCTCTGATGGTACAAGTTAAAGTGGGCATAATAAGAATGGAATTCTGGATATAAGTCCTCTGGGAGATGAACCTTATAGGTAATACAACACAACAAAAATCCCTAGAGGGGTATTTAGGGAAAGTAGTAGCCACTAGAGAAGATATAACTAGATTAGGAATGAAGAGTGGGACATCATAAACTATAATGTTCAGACCAGGCACTATACATCTCTCCATAAGGAAATTTGAGTTTATCTTCCATGTGTGGAGGGGAGTCATGTTATAACAATGAAGTAGATTTTGGGGATGTGTAGTTTATATGTAGTCAAATCATTGGGCATCAGGTTCATGTACTAGGCCCTTTTCCTTTGGGCCAATGGGCTATGTAATGGACTGATGCCATTGGGATTTTGTTCAATGTAAGGTTTCTCTCTCAAAATAGAAAAAAAGTTGACTATCTTGGAATAAAATTAATATATAAGGTATCCAAGTTATTACCACTAATTTAAAAAGTGTGTATATATTAAAATAAATATCAAATATTTTTTACATGAATTATGGATTATTCATAATTATTTAATTTCAATTATTCAAATTAAATATCCTTATTTGATAAATTATTTAAACCATGTCAAAATGAGTTTTGTCCATTAATATTATCAAGGTTTAAATAAAATTAAATTTATGATATTCTTAATGTTTGTATTTCAGATACCATATTTTCTAATTGAATTCCAAATGAATATCAACATAGTGGAGTTTGTGATGGGAATAAATATAAAGTTATTATATTTACCTAATTATGAAATGTCTGTAATGAATAGAAAAATTATAAAGTGATTTAAAATTATTTATTTTTAAATTGTTCATAAATAGATTATATCATGCTTAAATATATGAATTATTTTTTTATTTATTTATTTTATTCTATACCTAATTAATTAGGGTAATGTTTTATTATTATTTGGTTTATAATTTAGTTTAAATAGTTAATATACCTCTATAAAGTTTAATACATTCATATAAGGATCTACATTTTAGGTATTAATATTGATTTTGTTATTTTTTACCTTGAATTTGGCTTGTAATTTATTTTAATCTAAAATTAATTAATTAATTAGAGTTTATACATACTAAGTGTTTCATTATAATGGAATTGAGGCCTCACTTGAGTAATGTAACCTTGGTATATATACTTTGGGTCATACCTGTCATAGTTCTAGAGGCATATTCCATGTCTAAAAAAAGCAGGGGTTGAATATCATTCATTATAAGCATAATTTTATGGGGATTTTAAGTTTCATATGATTGTAATATTATACATGAAAAAGTTTTATATACCTTATTCATATGATGGATTTGAATATTTATGAATATAATTTATTTTTAAGTTGAGTTAGTAAAACAAGTTTTGAGCTCTTTAGAGAATTACACATCAATATAGTTTGAATAAATTGAATTTGATAAAGGAATATGATTCGAAACTGAATCATTAGAATCATTAATATATTTAAATTGATTGTACCAGTTAAGATGGTGAGATTATACCCACTTAAAAAAACTATGTGTTTGATTCCATCTAATGAAATCACGTGTCAATATCATGATTATTCAATACAGGAGACACTACCTTTTAGGTTCCTGTGATTTATCTTATATAAGTAAATAAAGTAATGGGGAGAACCTAACAATAAGGTTTTATAGACATTTATTTATCTATTTTGAATGGTATATGTGAAAAAATTCATATTATATACATATTTTTATGTATACAAGTGTTAAAAATCATGGAATGAATTGATATGTAAAGAACCTGACCCTAGTAGCCCAAAGTCAATGGTTACCTTATTATATTTGGATAAGATATAAGGAATAAAATCCTAAAGTACATAATAGTTTAGTATTCTTAGTAAACTAGAAACATACTTGAAATTAAAATTAAAATTGATTATATTAAATACAACAAGTGTTTTCTTTGAGACTTCCATATTTTCTCTTAGAATATCCATCAGTATCAATCGCAAAACACTTTCTCACATCTATAGGAAATGAATCCTTAGAGAGGGTGATCTGTAATGTTCAGTAAGGGTATGTGTATTAGGGAAGATATAATGTTTAAATAATTAATAATAAATATGGAAATTTAAATAACTGAAATACATCCCATTTAATCAATAACTTGATCATGAAGAATAATATGTATGTAATAAATGGCGATAAAATAATGCAATATAAATAATCACATGATCTTTAAACATACCCAAAAATACTATAACTAATCAATTAATAACATGTAACATCAATAACTAATATCATAAATAGATAATTCATACATATGAATATATGAAAAATACTTTCAATACATTTCACAAGATAATTTAAAACTATGGGAAAAAACCCATTTAATTTTTCTAACTGATTTGTCTCATGAGATTTATTGATGTATCAAGCGGATATGTAATTATAGGCCACACCCATCACTTACCATGTCTAATGAATTACTCATATGAAAATATTGAAGCACAATCAATAAAAATATTCATATTTAAAAACTAACATATGAAATTTTATTACTTACCCCAATAAAATATGCATAATAATAAACCATCCAGAGTAATATGGTGAATAGTAATAAAATTGTACATACTCAATCAAACATATCATAAAACATACAAATAAAGAATAAATATGACATTAATACCATATATACTCATTATATCATAAGAACAATAAATGTTTGATGTTATTGATGAGAAAAGGTCCCATAAAAATTTCCTAAAAACATTCTTGAGGGAAATAACATTTTTTTCTTTGAAAATCACTTTTTAAACCAAAACGTTTGATAAAAATTGAAAAAAAAGTTCTTGTAAAATAACCTTACAAGAATTTAAAATAAATTTTAAGATGTTGATTGTTAATGAATGTGGAAAATTCCATTCATTCCATACACATTAAAACAAATATCCATTTCACATGTTTTGGTAAAAGCCAAACGGGACTTGTTTTATAAAATGACATGATGATTACTTGAAAATAAATTATGAAGTAAATAATGAGTAAAATTTTATTTAGTAATTAATTTATATAATTTGAGAAATTTTTTATAATTTTTTTTAGAAAACATGGTTTGAGAAGAAAATAGATTTTTGATCGAAGAGATAAATGAAGTCAGATTTTTTAAAAAACATTTCCTGAATCATTATAAGTACCAAAGAGATGAATATGGTACAATTATATGAATGATTTATGAGAAAATATAGGATATTAAAATTAATTTGGTTTATAATACAATTATGAAATAATTTCCTTCAATGGAACTTCAAGTATAAACAATCCTGATTAAATGTGATGGAAACATAAATCTCTTAGACTTTTTTAACTTATGAAACATAAGCCCCATGAAAAAAATAACATAAAATGATACAATAAATACCTTTAATAAAAATATATTCATGATATTAAATATCAACAGGTATATTTTATACAAAATAATAAATAACTAATTTGTTAATTTGGCATACATCTCACGTTAATAAAAGTGAGGTGAGAAACCCTTACCTCAAGTTCAACTTCCATTTTATGTCTTCGAACATATGTTATAATAAATATATTTTTATTATAAATATATTCAAGAAACATAATAATATATTTCATACAATATATTATTAACATATAATATTTTATGACCCCTTTATTAATAGTTCTTTGTTAAAATCAAAATATTGGGTGACAATTGCTTCATTTTTCATGAAAGTTTTGATTTAGTAATTTCTGATCTACTAAATTTATAATGGATACATAATCTGAAAATTTTTATCTAGGATATAAAAATAATATACATTAACAACTTATAAATTTATATTAATCTATAAATATTAGATATATAAAATGGATTACACCATTCATGGAGACGATAGATCGTACATACACATGAAAGTTATTTCCAATTTTATTGATGGAAAGAATGAAAGAGAAATAAATATTAATTAACCATTATTGCATAATTATTATTTCATATATGTCATTTATATAAATCAAATACATTCTTATTACCATCCATTTAAAACTAAAATTAAAAACATTTTGCATCACATCGTGGAGGTAGTAGTCCACACGTACGCACGAGCAGCATGATTACCTTCCTACATATACGAAGTTAGGAAGTTATTTGTGATATTATATTTAAATAATTATTTTTAGGCCATATATATCACACATATTGATTAAATTTATCTTTAAAACATTTCATTGAAAGCATAAGAGAAAAAAATCACATCGCTTCACAAGGATGTAGTCCTCCATACACATGAGCATCGTTATTTTATCCACCAAAGAATGGAAAGTAAGAATGTATATGTTATAAAATAATTACATAAGTATAGTAATATCTTCAATATAATATAAAAATTTAAATCCATCATTATATTCATATTTTAAAGGTGGTGATGGAAAAAAATTATATCTGTTCATGAGGTGGTAGTCTGCTGTACACATGACAATAGTTTCGTTTCCGTTTTTATGGGAGTTGAGAGGGATATGGGTTAATTATTTTAAATAATAAAATATAATTATAAATTTTATATTAGTATTATTATATTAAAAATTATTAATATGATTTTAATGATGTGTAAGAAAAAAATAAATCAAATACGAACGTTTAATAATTTTACCTCATCTTTGGAGAAACCCTATAGGCTTATACCTAAATCCTTCTTTTGAGAGATTACATATAAGATAAGGCATATAGGTTGTGGATAGGAAATTAAGTAATATTTTTTTCAATTAATTTCTTAGATAATATATTTTTATTTTTAAATATGGTTGAGAGGGGGTGACCTTTTATTAGTGGGGGAGGGGACACACAAGGAATTTATTAAAAGATAAAGAGATACCCACATTTTTATCATGGGAAAATCATAAATAATTGTTCATTATCAAACCTTATATGTGATAAGGATGATATATGGTCATAAAATGGGTTTTGGATAATTGTTATGTCACTTATAACCCTTGTCTTCTTAGTTTAACCTCCCCATAAAACCATTTTTACATCAACTTCGGTAATTAATTTTTTCAATTTTCAAAATTTATTATCGTACAAAAATTAATTGAATTAATTGGATAATATAAATTATTATTTATACAAAACATTAAATAAATTATTTAAAATTAAATCCAAAAATTTTTAAGAATTAAATTTAAAATAAATCTAAGAGGTGTGTCAAAAAAATGGTTTTTCTAGAGAAAGACTTTCAAAAGATTAACAAGTTTTCATATCAAAATTAAATGTTTAATTTTATTTAAATGTCCTAAATTTGTTATATTTAAATATAATTGAACTAATTTACCTTAATAAAACTAGAATATAATTTAACTATCTAAATAATTTAAATTAAAATAATTTTTTAATAAAAATTATTATTGTTAACTATTCCTCAAAAAATTAATCTTTTCAGAAAAATCCCAAAAAAAACCCAAATGTAATTTTCATATATAGATTTTAAAAATTTATTATATTTATTTAAATATATTTTACTAAATTTATACAATTTCATTTTAAATTACGTTCTCAAAGTGCAACAAAACTGCTTTTAGAAAGATACAGTTTTTTATAAAACAATATTTTTTCTTTCAAATGGTTATTATTCTATTAAAAATAAATATATATCCATTTAATTTATGTTATAAATGTGTAAACCACAGAATTTTGATAATTTATTTATTTATATTTATATCCTCTAAATTAATAGCTATGTTATAATGGTAATGTTTAAAAAATATTATTTTAGTAGAGTATCAAATTTCATTTAAACTCAATATTTTGTGTATCACAAGAAACCGCAGAGATTGAATTTATTTAAAAATAAATATATCATAAATTTATGGGGTTTTACATTATATTATAATCATTATGTTGATTTTCATATATGATATGAAACATGATGTTCCTATTTTGAAATCCCACGGTGTTACATTCATCCCCCATAAATAAATTGCGTCCCCACAATCTAATATTGATATTGATAATAAAGGGATTGAAAATTGGAAATTCCTTTATTTTAAACCCACATCATGAATTTTTTTAATAAAATATCTTCTTAATAAGAGATAATTGTATGTATAATGGTCAACTAGAATAACACATAACTAGGTTTCCATATAGGAGAACATTGGTGGGATAGGAAGATATGAACATGGAAGGAAAACATAAATAATTATAGAGATTGATATGGATCATTAATTAAAATAAATTGGGTGATCCAAAGATGATTGATGACTAAAAAACCATAACTATATGAAGGATAAAAAACCATCATTTCATCAGATAAGAAGGTATTTGGATGACATTTTTTCAAGATCTTTTTTCCTATAGTTAATAAAATCTTCTAGTCCTTAATAATATAAGGAAATATACTTAATAGATATCCAATGAATTCCACATATGAAATTGGTGAAACATAATCACCATTAACATTCATATTGAAATACTAACATATGAAATGTTAATACTTACCCCAATCAAATAAACATAAGCATAAACCATCCAGAGTAATATGGTTAATGGTAATTAAATTTTACATCCTTGGTCAAACTAAACATAAACCATCCAAATAAATAATAAGGATGATATCAATACCACATATCCCTAGTATATCATAAGTACTATAAAGGGTTAATTTCATTAATGAATATATATCCTATAAAAATTTTACAAAAAACATTCTTAAGGAAATTAAAATTTTCAATTTGATAATAACATTGTAAAAATATGTTTAAAAAAAGTATTGAAAATAATTTTAAATGAAAACCACATTTAAAAATTTAAAAATAATTTTTAAAATATTGGGTGGTCATTACAGTGGATTTTTTTCATTGTTTACATGTTAAAAGAAAGATTCATTTCACAAATTTTGTAAAATCTAAATGAGCCTTGTTTCAGAAAATGACATGAAGATTACTATAAAAAAATTAAAATTCAAAAATGGGTAAAAATATATTTAATAAATATTTTTTATAATGTTAAAAAAATTGTAAATATTTTTAGAAAATATGGTTTTGGAAGAAAAATTATTTTTGACCGAAGAGATAAAAGAACACAAATTTTCATAAAGTCATTATCTCAACCATTATAAGTACCAAATAGAGGAATGCAATTATATTACATGAAAACATATCGAATAAACAAAATATGATCAAATTAAGGGGATTTATTGGATAATTATCAAATAATTTCTTTCAAGGTAAATTTATATATAAGCAGCTCTGATTAAAATGAGATTAAAACATAAATCTCTTACCACTTTGATAACTTTTTAATCGTAGTCCCTACGAAAGAAATAAAAAAATGAAACATTATATAAAATAAAAATAAATATATTCAGGATATAATACTTAAAAATGTTAAGTATATACACCACACAAAAATAACTATGTGGTGAATATGGAAAACATCTCATGGAAGTAAAAGTGATAAGAGAAACCCTTACCTTATATATTACTTACATTGTATGAGCCTGAACCACCTTTATTATAAATACATGATTATTATAAACATATTATAGAACTAAAATAATATATTTTGTACCATAAAATATTTACTTATAGTCTTGTATGACACGTCTATTAACAATTCATTGTTAAAATCACAATTTCAGGTGATAATTGCTTTGTTTTTCAGTATCTTTTGTTTCTGTAGTTTCATTCCATTTATACTGATCATGGTTAAATAATATCCATAATTTAAACAATTATATAAATATTATATATATATAATATTGTTTTTATAATAATCTTTAAAATATAGTGATATAAAATGGATTATACCATTCATGGAGACGGTAGGCCGTACGTATGCATGAACACAATTATCATTTTTCTAGATTGGTAGAATGAAATGAATAAAATATTAATTACTCATTAAATAATAATTATTATTACACATATATAGTTTATATTAATAAAATTATAACTTATTATCATCCTTGATAAAATTAAATGAAAAACATTCCACGTCGTTGTGTGGAATCAGTAGTCCACATGTACGCACGAGCAAGGTTATTTTTTTCCAATGGATGGGAAGGTAGGAAGTTAGATCTGAAATTATACTTCCATAATTATTTATAGGTCATATATATCACAGATATTTATTAAAATTAACTTTACTACCTTCCATGTAAATATTAAGATAAAAAATAATCATATCAATTCATGAGGCGGTAGTTCACCGTACATATAAGCAATATTATTATATCCACCACATGATGTAAAGTGAGAAGGTATATGTGGTATATTAATTATATAATTATAATAATGCAATAAATATAATATAAAAAATATAAATCAATCATTACATCTATCCTTGAATTCTGGTGATTGAAAGTGAATTACATCGTTTTGCGAGGTAGTAGTCTGTTGTACACATGATTGATAGTTTCATTTCCCATTTGATGGAAGTGGAGATTGATATGGGATATTACATTAACAAAAATACATATCAGTATCTAGGGGATATTTGTGTTATTATATTATCATATTTTTAAATGATTTAAAGGAGGTCGAAAAATAAATAAAATAAATATACATGTTTAATAATTTTACCACTTCTTTAGAGAGCCTCTTTAGGTTTATACCAAAAGCCTTCTTAAGAGATATTACTAAAAAAACTAAGGACTATAGGATGTTGGTATGGATTTAAGGAATCTATTTTTTTGGTATAAACAAATAGTTTAGTATGTTTGAATTGGGTAGGAGAAGGTATGGACTTCTATAAGTGAGGGAGGGGATACACATGGAATTTCAGAAAATATAAAGTTCTACGCACATTTTTTCTCAATGAAAAAAGCATAAAAATGGGTTATTCGTGAACTTTTGTTGTTATATTATCTAAATATGGCCATCAAATTGGATTTGGATACAGTTTTGGTCATTTTTAACTAATTTCTTCTTTTTTTAACTCTTATTAAACCCATTTTACCTTATGAGTGGTAATTAATTTTTACTTCCTTCACTATTAATTTTTTCAAAAATTCATTTGAACTTCTAAGATAATATAAATTATGATTCTCTAGATATTGAATCAATTTTTTCCAAATTCATTCTATAGAAATCTCATAATTATATTTATAATTAAACCCGCTGACACATCAAATTTGTTTTTTCCAAAGAAAAGAATTCAGAATTTTATAAAGTCTTTATATCAAAATTAAATAATAAATTGATTCCAATTTCCTAAATTAGTTAAATTTTGATATAATTGAATTAATTTTAATTTAAAAACAATTTATAATTTAATTTAACATTTTTAATAATTTAAATGAAAATGTATTTTTTAATAAAAAAACATATTTTTCACTATTAGTCAGGAAATTAATCTTTTCAGAAAAACATGAAATTTTACCCACAAAATGATTCATTAGGACTTAAAAAATTAAATTTATTTTTTAAATTCTATAATGGATGAATTTCAAGCTATTAAAGAGGTTTAATTTATTTAAAAATAAAAATATTGTAATGTCTCAGGGTGTTAAATTGTCCACTAATATTAATGTTTCATTTCATATAAGATATCAAATATGATATTCCTATTTTAAAATCCTGAGGATTTACATGATATATATTATAGTTTATTTTCAAATTATGAAAAAATGTTATTGAATCATTAAATTCAACTCAAATTAATATATCAATCTTATATGAATTTAAAATGGATATTTATTTTTATCATATTTTTCTTATATAATAATAAATGTTTTCTATAAACAAGGATTTATTTCAAACAATATGATATGATAATTTTAATACACATGTTTTATGATTTTTTGGATTCTACAACATGCATGAAAGGATGATAAGGATTAAAATGGTTTATCTAGGATAAAAGTGTTTATACAGATGTTTGTTAAAATATGATGGATTTTATCCACAAGCATGAGTGGTATATTTTAAATAAAAAAATCTACATTTTATTAAATTTCACTAAACATAAATATTCCCAAAAATGATATAGATATAATTAATTATTTGTTGGATATTATCACTAAAAATAATTATGAATTATTCCAAAATGAAAAGGAGTTTTCATGTCATAGAAATATATCCTAAAAATAATATAATTTAAGAGAATAGTGAGAGTAAATTAATAATTAAGTATATTCATAGTTAAAAAATAAATGATTATTCCAATAAAAATAAAAAGATAATAATAAAAAATATCCTCAAAAGTATCAGTTTATATTTGTACAAGATTAATTTAAATAGTTATATTAGTTACCAAAATATTTGACAGAAAATATTTGGTGGAAAATTTCTATCAATGATTATAATGATGAACATACAAAGAGTTTTAAATAGGAAACGAAAGTTATTAACATTATAAAATTTTATGTTTTGAAGTTAAATAGTTTGAAAAACTATTAAAAGAGTTAAGCATTATAAATTTTATTCCTATGTCTCGCCATTTTTAAAACTATATATCATCATTTATATTGTTCAATAATGTGTTTAATGAGAGGATTTTATTAGATAGTCATTTAGATATATTTCATGAATTACATAGATATATAATGATTTTAAAAAAATCCTAAATGTGTAGATATTATAAGGATGATCAAGTAGTCTATCATATGGGATATTATTATATGGTAACTTATTTATTGTTTTTTCATGTTCTTAAAACTGTTTAATAATATAAAATGTATCATGTTATACATAATGTAGTCACTAATTTATTATTATTTCATATTGGATTTATATAATCATAAATTGAAATCATAATTAACTACTCAATGTATTATATTGAGTTATCCCTAACTGATTCTCTTTGTTGATTATTATAGGTTTTGATAAATTATATGGTTGGTGTGAGTAGTATTTCAAATAGAGAAATAAAATATTCCCTTGTTATATAAAACATGTTTTGTGTGACATATTATCTATGATGTATACTGCATTTATTTCCATACATTATATATGTTTATACTATGGTTGAATGTTTCATGTCTTTGATTTCCATATTCCTTAGATTGGTGAGATACATAGAATTAGAACATTCATACTTTGATACCATTTTTAACCCTCAATTTAGTCTTAACTAATCATCGGTGGTTGGGTATGTTGTTGGTCATGTCTTTGGTTTAAGCTTTACCCATATGGGTTTTGTTCTCTCATATGATTTTTATGATATCAATAACCTTGATTTTTATAGGTTGGGTAACTTTATGGTCTGATATAGATAATATGTATTATCATTATATATTTTTGAGTGAGAGGAATGTGATATAAAAATAAATAATGGTGAATAAAATGTGATATATTTATCTAACTGATCATTTTATAGTTAGAGAATAGAGATCATGTGAGGAGGTTATATTAGATTTACATACTTCATGTCTCTTGGTTACTTAATATCTCAGACAAAAGGATCATATGAAAATGTATACATGTATATGATACAACTAGAGGAATCCATGATAAAGAAAAATGTGTTTAAGAGGTATCATGCCAAATCGAGTTATAGATTCAATAACATTAATTATTTTCTAGAGGCCTCTCTTAGTTAAAATTTATAAATTTAATAATTAATACATTTTTAAATGTTATAAAGGCCCATGGGTAACAGTTTATATTTTACTGAATAAAGATTTATTTTTTCATAAAACATTACTATAATGGTATTTTAGAGTTTATCCAAATGGACTTTTCTTATGGGTATTCAAAATTTATTACCTATGATATATATAATATAAGGTGAAGTTAAATATATTTTTGAAAAAGTGTTTTAGAATAAACCAAAATGAGTTTTTGGAATTATTTCCCAACTTATTGTAAATGAAACAATATAAGGTGAAATGATACAATGTCTTTGAGGCTTTACAAAAGGTGGGAGATTTAAGGAGATGTGACCTAATATCATATATACATATAACTCATAAAGGTTATATAATAAGAGAAGATATAGTTATATGATAAGTAATTATATGATATATCATAACACTAGCTTATGCAAATTTTAGTGTTTAATTTGGATATATGGTATCGCCTGAATCATAACATAAGATTAACTAGAAACCATGGAATGACGGGCAGCCAAATGATAAAAATTACCTTTGAATACACTTCCATAAAATACTATTTTTAATTATAAACATTTTATTTAATGAAACACTTTGAAAGATCAAATCTTGTATTCATATTATAAATGCATGAAATGACTGTATGCATATCTCATATATTTCATAATGTATGATTTAATTAATGAAATAATCAAGAATATTTCCAAAGATATATGAGGATGTAATAACCAAGATATTGTAATATTTCAAGCATCATAGTTCCTCCTATTGATTCTCCCTCAAGTTTATCTTCCACAATTTCCATTTATAGAACGATGCACTAGCATATCATAATAATAGATGAGGCTCTAATACATGTCATTGGGTGATTTTTTTATATTGTGAATACACTATGGAGGAGGGATTCCAACAGAAACCTCTTAGTGATATTATTTAAATGTATGAGTTAACATTGTAGTAGTATCTCTTTAGTGAAATCTATATATAATAGTGCTCATTACGTACAGTTTCATGATTTCTGTTTCATGCATAGTTGATCATGGGTTTTAAGGTTTCTAATTTCTTCTACTACCTTAAAAGAGTGTTTTTAATCCTTAGAAACCATTCATCAACAAAAACAATTCATGTTTTTCCGGAATAAAAGGTTTATATTTTTTATAATATTTTGAAATCTATATTGTAAATAAAAATTCATCATGTAGAACACTATATTTAATATCACTCTAAATTGAAATTGAACATAAGTGAAAAAACTTTCATGTAATCATTATCTTATATATATTCAACAATGACATAATATAATAATTATAAAAAATATTTTTCACTAAAAAAAATAATTTAATTAATAAAAATAATATATCTACAATTCAAAAATATCATTTTTTGTCTAGCTTTTTGGTATAAAATATATAACCATTAATAACATAACATAACAATGTGATCACATTTAAATGTTGTCCACTAAATAACCATATCAATGTAAAAACCCATGTATTCTTAATATAAAATCAATTTAATTACTTATTAATATTCATTAATTATATTTTCTATATTTATATTCATTGTAAAATGTTTATGTAATTTCTCAATCAGAAAATAAACAGTTTTATTCTTAATAATTATTTTACATGTATTATATGGTTTTATTAAAAAGATTTATTTCAAAATTTTATACTTTTAATTTTAAAAAATGGCATGAGAAGGAAGAACTAATGACCAGTTAGAGGGATTCAACAAGACACGAGAAGAAAGATTACTCGACCTATCATATGGATAAAATGGATTGATCAAATGGGTATAATAAAAAAATAATTTTAACTCAGATGAATGGTGCATGTAAGAAACATCCCACACCAAAATGTTTCCATGTTTTCCTCTTCCTTATAATCTAAGAAGCGATATCATCTTTTCAAAATTGATACACGGATAAATAAACATACGGCTTGTGTCCCACCGTACATATGCATGTCTGGTTATTAGTCAAACTTATTCCCCCTATGTGAGATAGTGGTTGTAGTGTTAGTTGATCCCCCCTAATTTTGAGCTTCCACCCCGAGGTTTGTAGGGATAGTGGAATATTGTGTTGGTTAAATTTTTATCAAATTCTAAAATATAAAACCAAGCTATATTTTAAATAGAAATAAAACTTATATTTTTTAAAAATTCATTCTTTTGTGATAAATTCTAAAACTATATTGATCACATAGTTCATTATTTTAACATTTTCTATTATGATAGTTCATTGAAAAAATATTAACATTCCCCCTTATAGTCCATATAATTACTTAAATTTACTAATATGCCCCTTTTTCATTATTTTTATAACTTATAATTACATTCTATGTTAAATTATAAATACATATTATTATCATATGATCATAATATTAATTATTTCAAATGCTAACATATTGTTATTAATTAAAAAAAGCACATCTAAAAATTTATTTACATAGGATTCATATAAATGTAATTTTTATTGAAAAGTAATAAAAACATACAATATTAAAACATGAGGTTTAAAAGTAATTTTAAGTAAAGAATCACATTTTTAATATTGTTTTAAGAAATACACAATTATTTAAAGAATATAAATATTCTAATATAATTATAAAATAAAGTGAATTTGTTTCGATAGTTTATAATAAGAACCTAAAATGATTAAAGAAATATATCTATGTTTATATAAAATTATACTTTAGTTGGTCTTAATTATAAATAAAATCAATAAATAAATAATTATTAAAAGAAATGTATACTTATAATTTGAGGGTAATTACATTATAATCCCCTTAAACAAGATTTCAACCACCAAAGTCATTTTTCATAAATAAATAAAATTCCGAAATTCCATTTTTTAAATTAATAAAATTAGAATCACTATAATTATATATTCATAATGGTCACTTAACTTCCTAGGTGTTCAAGAGTAAATGTTAAACTCTTAGATTTTTCCTCAATATAAAAGGTTATAAGAAGTTGTTTAAAAAAATTATAATTAGAAAACATAACTTATTTTTTAACCAAAGTTCCAAATCTCAAAATATATATAAATTATTCCTATGATACCAATTTTAAAGCCGCAGGACCCACTATTTTAGATCTGGTAAAAATATTATATATATATATTTTCAATAAAAAGTAACAACAAAATATACAATCATTGAAATATAAGGATCTTTTCTCATTTAGTATTTAGAGGAAAATGAACACTCTTACAATTTATAAGAGTTAAAATAATGAATAAAAAGGTAGTGATTTACTATTTTCCCACTAGCTCCTTATCAAATATAAAATCCATGAAACTTATAAATGATCCAAATTTTTTATAAAAAATAGGAGGAGCACAACTTCAAAGTAAGAGATTTTTAAAAATAATGTGAAAAAACTTTTTAAAATATTTATACCTTTGAAAATATTATTTTGAAAGTGAATTTTCGAAAATACAATTTGAAAACCCTTTTAAAATATATTTATATATGTAATTTTCATAAATATAATTCTTGGGTTATCAAAACATTGCTTTGGAAAACATTTTAAAAATACTTTTAAAAATACTTATAATTTTGAAAACATTCTTTATAAAAAACATTTTCAAAAATAAAAGATCTAAAAAAGAATTTTAAAATCCATTAAAAAACTAAGTTTGAAATTCCTTTTGAAAAAACATACCCTTGAAAATAATTTATATAGATTTTTAAAATACCTACACATTTGAAAATATTATAATACATTTGAAAATATTTATTCTTTTGGAAATACAATAATACCTTCAAAAATACTTATATTTTTTTAAAAAAAATTAATACATTTAAAAATACATACTCATTTGGAAATATTATAATACTTTTGAAAATACATTATCTTATGAAAATACTATAATACCTTTGAAAATACTTACTATTTTGATAATATTTTAATACATTGGAAAATACATATGAATTTAAAAACATTATAATAAATTTGAAGATAATTAATTTTTTAGAAATACTATAATTCCTTTGAAAATTATTATGCTTTTGATAGAGTTGTAGTACATTTAAAAATACACACTTTGAAAAAATTATAATACATTTGAATGTACTTACTCCTTTGAAAACATTATAATACTTTTGAAAATACTTTCACTCTTGAAAATGATTTTAAATAATCCTGTGATTTTTTTAGAAAATATAATGCATGATTTTGAAAACAAAACTATAGGGCCACTTGAAACAGTATAGGATGTCTTAGCCTATCTATTTCTCAAATGGATGGTTGACTCCCCACTTCCCTATCATTTTTACAATTTCCAAGTGCCAAATTTTATAAACAAAATTTGAGCTTTTATATATATATATATATTTATATGTGTGTTCACTAGATATTTTTCTTTTAAAAACATAACCATGAATTATTACATATACACACTTATATTTATATAAATATTATAAATATAAACCTTTAGAGGAAATAAAATTTGATATTTTATACAACCAAAACTCATAACAATTAGTCTTTGCATTCATGCATTGGATATTAACAAAGGAATGATTAACACCTATTTATTTAAAATTTCATTTATATGATTATAAAATAAATTTTACAAAATAATACCTAAAATTTAAATAACTTATCAATTAAAATTTATCCTTAAATAAATATATTTTATACCCATTTACTTGATTCAAAAATTTAATTTTATATATAACATAATGGTTTTATGGAATGAATCCTACACTCATAAAATAATAGTAACTTAAAAAATTACTATTCATATAAAATAATAATTTTAAATATTTAGATATATAATTTTGTTTAATAAAATTATTATATGAAAAAACCATTATATAATACACATAAAACTATAAAATTATAATTTCTAAAAAAGAAATTATATCCTTTCATAACTAACTTGGGTAGGATGGTAATTTAAAATTACAACAATGCATGAATTAATTTATAATTCATTTAAAAATAATTGAATGTGTTTATATACATATATACATATATATGTTAAAATAAACATATATAACAAAATCATAAACCCAAAAATAAGTATAGACACACTTATAACATTGAAAATATAAAAACATCCCTTTTTATAATTTGAGATTAACACCTTATATAATTAAGAGTTTTAGAAACAAGTAACATGTAGTTTGAAAATAATATATATATATATATATTTATTTATATTTACACCTTACATAAATATAGATTGGAAGATACTTCCTTTCCAAATTAAAACTATTAAAAATATTAATAGGCCAAAAATTTGAAGATATTATATATATGTAGGTTGAGAAATATAGGCTTTCTATTTGAAAACTATTTACATATATATATATATTAACATCTCAAGTAATTAAATAATTACATATCTTCATATCAATGTCTATTTATTAATTAGATAGTGATTTAAAGGCTTAATTTGAGAATAAATCCAATCTTAAGCATAGAATTCTCTAATATTTTTAAAAGATTGTTTTACCGCCTTTTGATGGAGAACCATTTTTAAATCTATATTTTGACAATTTTATAATTTTTAATTATCAAAATAAACTTATTCTTTAAAATCAGCGCATTGAAATTTACTTTGGATAAATTTTTGGTATTTTTCTGACAATGTTCATTTTTAATGAATAGTGAAAAATACTGCATTTTACTTCAAAACTGCTTTTTCATCAAATTTAATTATATAGATATATTTTTATTTTAATTGGTTTTAATGTTTAATTATAATATATTTTTACCATTTAACCCAATTTTGGTCATTATAATTAATTTCACTTTGGAATTGGGCATAAAGAAGTGTCAAACTTTTGATAGATATTGTTTCTAAAAAACTCGCTATTTGTTTTGACAACGAGAATTATTTTTTATATTAATTATTGTAATATATATTTTTGTTATTTGGTAAAATTGATTCTATATTTGTAATTATAAGGTCCAAATTATTTCGGTAAGAAACATTTTGTTTTTTGGACATTATGAATAGTAACGATGGTAATTATCTTTAATTATCATGATTAATTAGTAATCGGGTAGTTAAGGGTAATAAAACAATATCATAATAATATGCAATAACCCCAACATGTTTCCTAATGCAACCGGTTGTGTCATGGATGAACATGGGATGCCTTGTTCCAAACTTTGGGACCTCATAGAATCACATTAGTGTGATAGTGATCTTTTATAATATCTTTTTTTAAAATGAAAGTATAACCAAAGTATGTAACAACCACGTAAAACAATTTTAATTTTGTCTGTGTAAACGAAATCTTATACTATAAATAGTAATTAAAAATATAAAATTATTTTCTAGATCATAGTATTTTTTTATCATTTTTAGACATTAAATAAATTAATTTATTTATGACACCATGATGATGTAGTGATTACCTCATTAATAGATGATTTAAATAAAATAAAAAGATAATGGAAAATATAAGACTTTTACTCGTAAAAAACCTATTGGATGGGTTGATTTAGAACCCTTATCACCTTATCCTTGAAATAGATCATTTTGGGACATTTAAAATCCGAAAATAATATTAAAATAAAGTAAAATTTCATGACTTTCCAAGAGTGCCCCTCCTCCCTCTTATAAATGGCCCCCACCTCTACCACCTTACCCACACCTCTCAAGCCATTTTCTTGGCCAAAATCTACTCATTTTATCTCTCCACATCCCTCTCTTCATCTTAGAAGCTTTAACTTAGGCAGAAATCACTTCAATAAACCATTTTGATTCAAACCAAGGGGAGTTACCCGATTTAAAGGTAGTGTCTTCTCTTATGTTCTTTTGTTTTATTTTGCTTCTCCAACCCCCTAAACTCTTATTATTCCTATATTTTGTAGCAAAAACATTATCTAAAATATACTATTATGTTGTTATGAGAAATATTTTATTTACACTTACACACACCTCCATCTAATGGTTAATGAACATACTGGTTCTGTGAGTGGTGAATTACTGCCTCACAAAATGATGATTGTTCAGTCTTCTTTTAACACCTTTAATGGTGGCCATTAAGATGTCACTATATTTATATATGATATATATTATTTTTATGTTTTCCTTATGTTTCTTTATTTTTCATTTATGGCATACCTTTATGGTTTTCATTATGGGTAAACACGATAATTTCATTTTAGGAAGTACCAACTACCGTCCCATCAAAGTGATTTGATTCGTTAATGCCATATGTGGGACATATAAAGGATGGAGTTAATGGTATTACATATGATATCATACTGGAATTATAATATACCTTTATATCATTATTATTTCATTCTATTAAAAACAAAATAGAAATGAAAGTATCGTTCATGCGTATGTAAACTTACCATCTCCATGAATGGTGCATTTCATTTATTATCTCAAAATGTTATGTAATATTAAAAATGTATGTATGTATTATATATACTTGATATATATGATATCTATATCATAAATATAATTCTGTAGATAATGGATATTTTACCACATGAACAACTTGTGATTATAAGAAGGTTATTTTTGACTCAAGTACCAAAGACGGAAAAATGACCGTTATTAATTTAAATGATTACATAATGTCCATAAAATGGTAATAAGTGATATAAAATGGATAATGAACATAAAAAAGGTTCTTAAGAAAGTATATATTAACTGTAGTTTATTATTCATGAGATTAAAGAACGATCGAGTCAAGTCGGACACGAGGTAAGGGACTTCATATCAATCTCCTTTCATTGAGGAATATTTCATTTTATAAAAAACTTTTTTTTATATGGTATATAAACCACTTTGAATTTTAATTTTATTCAAAAGGAATATTTTTATAAGAAGTGTTTTACTAAATGAAAAAAAGGAATGTTTTTGTCTTACGTATGCGGCGACAATGACTTCTCTGCCACTATAACCATTATTTGAGTTTCGGCTTCCTCTACAAGACATATCTTTTTTAAAATGAAAAATAAATACCATGTTTTACTTTTTTTTATTTTGGTATTGAAAATGATTTTGATAATTTTTTGATTATATCATTTTTTTTATATCTTATGATTGAAATGTATAAATTTCATGTTTCCTTTATGCAAGTTTTATGTGATACGATTATGTTATGGTTCTTAGGAATTGTTTATGAAGACGGGTGGTTCTGTGATAAACTATGGGCGGGTGAGCCTATGATAGCTCTCCAATGCATTGGGTAACATGGAGGAGTTAAACGCTAAGGTTTCTCCAAATAGATTTAAGGAATATACTGTGATGGGTATTCCAAATGTAACCATGAGGGTTACTCCCTACGTAAGAACGTTTTGAATGTCTCAAGTTACCTTTATGTCTTATGATTTATATGAGTTACTCATTAACTTTATGTTTTCATGAGGTATGTTAAAGTGCTTATGTTTATGAGTAAAGTATGATTTCAATGATTCTTATGTATACATGGACTAAGGGTTTCTTTCCATATTTTTATATCCCTTACTGAGCTTTTTATGCTCATCCCATGTTTTTGAAATGTTTTTTTCACAGTTCAATTGAAAGGTACATGATGTGATGATAATGTCGAGTAAATGTTAAGAAAGAATCCATGTTTTATTTTAAATATGTTTCATTTGATGGGAAAAGTGAATATTGTCTTTTATGTAACCACCTTGTTTAAATGTGGAATGTAATGCATGATTTATGATCTAATTTTATAAAACTCTAAACCTGAAAAGATCCTCAATGTGTATTTTTGAAATAACTCAAGATTAAGAAATTTTTAAGGCTGGGACCGTATAGTTGGTATCAGAGGGAGGTTTAGATAACTTTAGGAGTTATAATTATATTAAATGATTATCCAAAAATATTTTTTTTTATGGTCAATTTTAAATGATATAGCATTTGAAGATTACCATGTTTCTTTATCTAAGACATTTTTGTTCAGAATGGTTTTCCACAGAGGAAACAAGGAAGCAACGCTAGGAAGGTTATAGAAGAAAATGACCTTCCAAATCAATATCTTGAGATGGTTGGAATTGGAACTGAACAGTTTGTTGAAGTAATGAAGTAGTTGACTCAAGCGATAAATGGTTGTGGTATCCTTGCATGAGATCATCCAGATCAACCTCATAAGAACATATCATTGGTTGAACATTTCATGAGGCTACATCCCCCATCATTCAGAGGATCATCTGACCATGTGCTAGCTGAAGGGTGGATTAATGCACTGGAGAAAATTTTCGATGTCATGGGGTGTTTTAACAATCAAAAGGTTAGTATTATTATTTACCGTTTGGAGGTTGAAGCATATCAGTGGTGTTCGATGGTTAAAAATATCAGGGACGTTGATGAGATTCATGCTCTTGGCTGGGATGATTTCAAAGGTATGTTTCTTGAGAAATATTTTACTAAGGCTGTTCGACTTAGGATGGAAAAAATATTTTTAGAATTGAGGAAAGAGGATGAATCAGTGGCTACTTATAAAGAAGAGTTCACTTGATTGGAAAGGTATGTTCCAAATTTTATCTCTGACCTTTATAGTAAAACCAATTGTTTTTACTCAGGATTAAAGCCAAAATATCAAAGTGCTTTAACTTCTTGTGAGTTCAAGAGTTATAAAAATCTTTTTTGATGTGCTGAGAAGGTGAAAATGGAGTTTTCTAATGATCAAGTGTTCTATAACAACCAACAAAATAAGAGACTGAGGTGGCCGAAGAAAGGGAAGAATCCTTCAAAAAGGTCTGATGGTAAGAAAACTATGTTTTTGGTTTGTGATAAATGTGGTAAAAAGCATGATGGGGAATGTATTTTGATTTCTTCAAAGTGCTACCGATATGGTAAGATAGGACATAAGGCTTGGGATTGCACTGAAAAAGATCTATGTGATGGTAATACCAAATTTGATTTACAGTTAGTGAAATGTTTCAAGTGCAATGAGATGGGTCATTATGAAAAAGAGTGTTTGAAAAAGAGCTCAAATAATGGAAATCAATTAGAATATAATAATAATGGTGTGTTGAAATCCTTTGCAACTACTTTAGCATATGTTGTTCCATCAAATGAAGTGGTATTAGGTAATTTTTTGTTTTTTCAGATTATGCCAATGTATTGTTTGATTCGGGTTCTACACATTCCTTCATCTCTGAAAAATTTTCTAGTAAATTGGGAATTCTATAACAAGAAATGACTCCTGAACTTCTGGTAAAAACACCTGGGGGGAAATTATGAGGAAAAAAGAATTTATAAGAATCTTCCTATCATTTTCCATGGAAAGAACCTACTTGAAAACCTTATTGTTTTATCTCTAGTAGAGTTTGATGTTATCCTGTGTATGTATTGGCTCTCTGTTTATCATACTAAGATTGATTGTTGAGCCAAAGAAGTTTCTTTTCAGAAACACTTTCAATTTGTGTACAAGAAAGATCCCTTACTATTAATAACATATCAAGAGGCTGAGAAACTTGTAAAATATGGAAATGAATGTTACCTTGTACATATTGTTGAAAATAAAGGAACCGTTCCGATTAATGTTGTGCTTGTGGTAAATGAGTATCCTAATGTTTTTCTGGACTAGTTTCCTAGAATAATACCAGATCCGGAAGTTGAATTTATTGTTGACTTAGTTCCTAATGCTAAGCCAATTTTAAAAACCCCTTATCGAATGGCTCAAATTGAACTTTTATAGTTGAAGGAGCAATTTCATGATTTATTAGAGAATGGTTCCATTCGACCTAGCACATCACCATGGGGTGATCCTATATTTTTTTTAAAAGATAAATATGGTTCAATTAGACATTGCATTGATTATAGAGCCTTGAATAACATCACTATTAAGAACAAATATCCTTTTCCTCATATCGATGATTTGTTTGATCAGCTACAGGTAGCTCAGTATTTTTCAAAGATTGAACTGAGATCGGGGTACCATCAGTTGAAGGTAAAGGAAGTAGATATTCCGAAGACTGCATTTTGTACAAGATACGGTCATTATGAATTTGTATTAGTGGATTTTTGGTTAAATAATTCACCTATTGTATTCATGGACCTTATGTATATAATTTTCCATGAGTTCTTGGATAAGTTTTAAGTTTTTTTCATTGATGATATTTTGGTATTTTCTAAAAGTAAAGAGGAGCATGAAAGGCATTTAATGGATATTTTGAAAACATTAAAAGAAAAAAATTGTATGGGAAATTCATAAAGTGTGAATTTTGGTTGCAACAAATTTCTTTCTTTGGTCACAATGTTTCTAAAGATGGAATAACTGTTGATCCTGCAAAAACAAAGGTTGTTGAAGAATGGCCAAGACCCACAAATGTAACTGAGATTTGTAGTTTTATTGGTTTGGCAGGCTATTACTGAATGTTTTTAAAAAAAATTCATTGTTATCTAGTCCAATGACTAAGCCATCTTGGAAGGGTGTTATGTTTATCTGGGCAAAATAATGTAATGATTGTTTTGAGGAATTGAAAAGAAGATTGGTTAATGATCTATATTTGGAACTACCTTCCAGGAATGGTGAGTTTGTTATCTACAGTGATGCTTCATTGAAAGGACTCGGTTGCGTCCTAATGAAGAATGATCAGGTTATTGCTTATGATTCACGTCAGTTGAAAACTCATGAGGTAAATTACCCTATACATGATTTGGAATTAGCTGCTGTTGTTTTTGCTTTAAAAATTTGGAGGCATCATTTGTATGGTGTAAAGTGTGAAATATATACTGATCACAAACGTTTAAAGTATATATTCACTTAAAAAGAATTGAACATGAGATAGAGGAGATGGCTAGAATTAATCAAGGATTATGATTGTACAATTCATTACAATCCGGGAAAAGCAAATAAAGTGGACGATGCTTTGAGTTGAAAAAGTAATGCTTCATTAACCATGCTACATTTGGAATGTGATCCTTTGGTTAAGTATTTGATGAAAATTGGCATAGAAGTTTTTGGTGCATGATGTTATTATGTTTTGTTTCATGTATCAGTGAAATCTTCTCTATCAGATAGAATTAAGCAAGCTCAGAAGCAAGAAAGTAAGTTGCAGAAAAAGGTAGAGCTGCTTCAGAAGGGTATGTTACCTGAATTCAACATTGATAATGATTGTGTTTTGAGATTTGAGAAGAGATTGTGTGTGCCTTGTGATTCACAGTTAAAGAGAGAGTTGTTATGTGAAGCTCATTCTTCTCCGTTTTCAGTTCATCCAGGCTGTACTAAGATGTATAGAGATCTTCAGTAGTATTACTGGTGGGATGGAATGAAAAGAGATATTGCTGATTTAACTATGAAGTGTTTGACTTGTCAACAGGTTAAGGCAGAGTGGCAGTTACAGAAAGGGATACTTCATCCATTACCAGTTCCAGAGTGGAAATGGGAGAATATATCCATGGACTTCATTGTGGGATTGCCGAAGACACCTTAAGGTAATAATGCAATCTGGGTTATTGTTGATCGCTTGACTAAATTTGCTTATTTCCTTGCTATACGAGATAATTTTTCTCTAGATCAACTTTCTCATTTGTATCTTAAAGGGATAGTCAGGTTACATGGAGTTCCCCTCTCCATTGTATCTGATCGTGATCCCAGGTTTACTTCTAACTTTTGGAAAGGCCTTCGGAAGTCGTTGGGTATTGAACTAAATATTAGTACAGATTTTCATCCTCAATAAGTTGAGAAGTCAAAATGAACAATTCAGACTTTGGAGGATATTCTACATGATTTTTTGATGGATTAACAGGGAATTTGGGACCAACATATTTCCTTGGTTGAGTTTTCTTATGATAACAGTTTTCATTCCAGTATACAGATGACACCATTTGAGGCATTATATGGGAAGTAGTGTCGAACTCCATCTTTTTAGAATGAAGTAGGTGGAAGGAAGTTAATGGGACCATAATTGGTAGAAGAGATGGCAGAAACATTTTAGTTGATATAGAAACACATGAGAATAGATCAGAGTAGGTAAAAAAGTTAGGCAGCCAACAAGAGGAAGGATCTCTCTTTTGAGGTATGTGATCATGTCTTCCCCAAAGATTCACAATGGAAAAGTGTGATGTGATTTGGTAAGAAAGGAAAGGTGAGTCCAAGGTTTATTGGACCATATGAAATTTTAGAGAGAGTTGGATCAGTTGCGTACCAATTGGATTTACCTCCGAGTTTATCTCAGGTACACAATGTTTTTCATGTTTCAATGTTAAGGAAATACATGCCAGATCCATGTCATGTTTTGAGTCCATAGGTAGTTCTGCTGGAAGAGAAATTATCATATGAGGAACAAAAGGTCCATATTCTTGAACACAGGGAAATATTATTTTCGAATAAGTTGATTCATCAAGTAAATGTTTTGTAAAAAAACCACATGATTGAAGAGGCAACATGGGAATCCGAAAATGCAATGAGGGGATAAATACCCCCACTTATTCGATAAGTAAATAAATTGCAGGGACACAATTTTCTAAAGGGGGGAGGATGTAACATCCCAAGTAAGTAAATAATTATGGATTTTTATATCTAGGTCTATTTATGAATTATATAGTGTTTCAAAGGCTTAAAATGAAAATAAATCCAATCTTAAGCATAGAATTCTCCAATATCTTTAAAAGATTGTTTTACTGCCTTTTGATGGAGAACCATTTTTAAATCTATATTTTTACAATTTTATAAGATCTATTTATCAAAATAATCATATTATTTAGAATTAGGGCATTGAAATTTACTTTGGATAAATTTTTGGTACTTTTCTGACAGTGTTCATTTTTTAAGGAATAGTGAAAATACTGCATTTTACATCAAAACTGCATTTTCATCAAATTTAATTATATAGATAAATTTATATTTTAATTTTTTTTAAGTTTAATTAGAATATATTTTTACCATTTAACCCAATTTTGGTCATTGTATTAAATTTCATTTTGCAGTTGGGCATAAACATGTGTAAAACTTTTGATAGATCTGGTTTCTAAAAAACATGCTATTTGTTTTGACAACGAGAATCATTTTTTAAATAAATTATTTCAATTTCTGTGATTGGTATTTGGTAAAATTGATTCCATATTTGGAATCAGAAGTCTCAAATTATTTAATTAAGACGTTTTTTGATGTTATGAATAGTAACGACGGTAATTATCTTTAATTACACGATTAATTAGTAATCGGGTAGTTAAGCGTAATAAAACAATATCATAATAATATAAAATGACCCCAACATGTGTCTTAATGCTACTGGTTGTATCATGGCCGACCATAGGATGCCTTGTGCCAAACTTTGGGACCCCATGGAATCACTTTAGTTTGATAGTGACCTTTTATTATATCTTTTTTTGAAAAGGAAAGTATAACCAATGTATGTAACACCCAAGTAAAAAAAATTTGTTTCGTCTATGTAAACGATCTCACAGACTATAAATATTTATTGGAAATATAAAATTATTTTCTATATCATAGTATTTTTATAATTTTTATACATTAAATAAATTAATTAATTTATGACACCATGATGATGTAGTGATTACCTCATTAATGGACGATTTAAATAAAATGAAAAGATAATGTAAAATCTATGACATAAACTTGTCAAAAACCTATTTTATGGGTTTATTTAGAACCCTTATCACCTTATCCTCGAAATATATCTTTTTTGGACCTTTAAAATATGAAAAGAATTTTAAAATAATGTAACATTTCCTGACTTTCCAAGAGTGCCCCTCCTCACTCTTATAAAATGCCCCCACCTCTACCACCTTACCCACACCTCTAAATCCATTGTCTCAGCCCAAATTTGCTCATTTTATCTCTCCAAATTCCTCTCTTAATCCTAAAAGCCTTACCTTAGTTAGAAATCTCTTCCAGAAACCATTTTGGTTCAAAATAAGGGGAGTTTCCCGATTTAAAGGTAATGTCTTCTCTTATGTTCTTTTGTTTTATTTTTCTTCTCCAACCCCTAAACTCTTTTTATTCCCCTATTTTGTAAAATCACCAGTATATTCAATATAATAGGATGTTTTTATGAGAATTATTTTATTTACACTTACAAACACCTCCGTCTAATGGTTAATGAACATACTGTTTCTGTGAGTGGCGAATTACTACCTCCCAAAACGATGATTGTTCAATCTTCTTTTAACACCTTTAATGGTGGCCATTAAGATATAACTATATTTATATATAATATATAATATGTTTCTGTTTCCATTATTCTTCTTTATTTTTCATTTATGGCATACCTTTATGGTTTCCATTATGGGTAAACGCGATAATTCATTTTAGGAAGTGCGGACTACCGCCCCCTCAAAGTGATTTGATTCGTTAATGCCATATGTGGGACGTATAAAGGAATGAGTTAATGATATTACATATGATATCATACTGTAATTATAATAAAACTTTATATAATTATTATTTAATTCCATTAAATACCAAATATAAATTAAAGTAGCGTTCATGCGTACGCATGACTTATCGTCTCCATGAACAGTGCATTTCATTTCTTAACTCTAAATGTTATGTAATATTACAAATGCATGTATATAATGGATATAAAAGATATATATGATATCTAAATAATAAATATAATTCTATAGATAATGGATATTTTACCACATGAAAAAATTGTGATTATAAGAAGGTTGTTTTTGACTCAAGTACCAAAGACCGACAAAATGACCGTTATTAATTTAAATGATTACATAATGTTCATAACATAGTAATAAGTGATATAAAAGGGATAATTAAATTGAAAAAGGTTCTTATGTAAGTAAAAATTAACTCTAGTTTATTATTTATGAGATTAAAGAATGATCGAGTCAAGTCAGACACGAGGCAAGAGACTTCGTCTCAATCTCCTTTCATTGTGGCATATTTTGTTTTATACACAAATTTATTTTCTACAGTGTATAAACCCCTTTGAATTTTACTTTTATTCAAAAGGAATATTTTTATAAGAAAAATTTTTCTAAATGAAAAAAGGTAATTTTTTTGTCTTACATATGCGGCGACAACGACTTCTCCACTGTCGTGACAAATATTTGAGTTCCGGCTTCCTCTACAAGCCATATCTTTTTTAATGAAAAATAAATACCATGTTTTACTTTTTATTTATTTCTCTATTGAAAATCATTTTGATAATGTTTCGATTATATCAATGTGTTTTTTATATCTTGTGATTGAAATGTGGAAATGTTATGTTTTCTTTATGCATTTTTTATGTGATATGATTATGTTATGGTTCTTGGGCATTGTTTATGAATATGGGTGGTTCTGTGATAAAATAAGGGAGGGTGAGCCTGTGATAGCTCTCCAATGCATTGGGTAACATGAAGGAGTTAAACTCTAATGTTTCTCTGAAGTTATTTAGGTAATATACTGTGATGGGTATTCCAAACGTAACTATGAGGGTTACTCCCTACGTAAGAATGTTATGAATGCCTTAAGTTACCTTTATGTCTTATGATTTCTATGAGTTATTAATAAACCTTATGTTTTCATGAGTTATGTTAAAGTGGTTATGTTTATGAGTAAAGTATGATTTCAATTATTCTTATATATACATGGACTAAGGTTTTTTTCTATATTTTTATATCCCTTACTGAGCTTTTTATGCTCATCCCAAGTTTTGGAAATGTTTTTTTCACAGGTCAAGGGAAAGGTACATGATGTGATGATAGTGTCTAGGAAGTGTTAATAAATAATCCATGTTTTATTTTAAATATTTTTACTTTGATGGGAAAAGTGAATGTTGTCTTTTATGTAACCACCTTGTTTAAATGTGGAATGTAATGCATGATTTATGATCTAATTCTCTAAAACTCTAAACCAGAAAAGATCCTCAATGTGTATTCTTGAAATAACTCAAGATTAAGAAATGTTTAAGGATGGGGACTTATATATATATATAGTTTTAATAAATAAATTAATCCCCCTTACCTACAAAAATAAGGGTTTCTTCCTCCTTGGTGTCTTAAAACTGAGAGAAGGTAGTGTGGTCTTCTAACTATTGGGTGCTCGAATCAGTGGGTATGAGAGGAGTAGAGAGGGGGAAGGCTTCGAAATGTTTTCTATCAAGGGAGTGTTTCCTCAGTATACATACATACATAAAAACATATATATATGTTTGTTTGTTCTCATAGTGGCTTTAGATTCCATGACAAGATGCATCATTTGAAGATGAAAATTTGAAGACCCTTAAATAGTGGTATATCAACCAATGGGTCTCAAACCAAGTGTTTTAGTAACTAATTTATGAAATTGATAATATGATGGATCAAGGGTTTTATGGAAAAAATTAATTGATATTTAAATGATAATAATTTATTTCCCATTTGGTAGATATATATATTGTTCTTAATCCCACCTTTCCATGCTTCCTTGAGAATCCATGACGACCACATTTGATTAAAACATTGAGTAGTCTGAACACCAAAAATGGGTAGATCTGAAGATCTACAATATTATTTCATTTATATGGAAATTAAATAGTGGTGTAGGGTATTGTTTTTATGTTTATTTTACTATAAATTCCTTGCACTAAAATATCGATAAGTGGGCAATTGAGCTGAATGTGGTGCTAAAATGGAGGGTAAAGGAAGAACTGATGAAATTTATGAGGGATTTAGCTGGCTGTGAGGGGGAAGAAAACTTGGTCTATCAGATGGATGAAATGACATGATCCAATGTCTAAAATATAACAAGTAATTTTAACTCAGGTAAAAAGTACCTAAAAGAAAAGTCCCACATCAAAAAATTTCCCGGTTTTCCTTTTCCTTATGAACTAAGCGGAGACATCGTCTATTAAAAATCAATAAAAAACAAATAAACATGTGGGTTGTGTCCCACCTAAACTATGCATGGATAGTTATTATAAAACCAATGCCTCCAATGAGAGGCATTGGTTATGATATTGGATGGTACCCTCAGTGGGTCGAGCTTTCGTATGGAGGGTTATAGGGCTAGATAATTACTATGTTGGAAATTTTTTATCAGAATCAAAAATATAAAACCAATAAATATTTTAACTATAACTAAAACTTATATTATTTTTAAAATTCATTCTTATGTGATAAATTTTAAAACTAGACTGATCACTTAGTCCATTATTTTAACATTTTCTCTTATGAATGTTCATTACTTAAATATTAAAATTCTTCTTTATAGACCACATAATTACATAAATTTACTTGTATAACACTTTGTACATTTATATATAATTTTTAATGAAATTATAAGTTAAATATAAATTATATATTGTTATAATAAGTTCTTAGTATTAACCATTTATAATACAAAAATCTTGGTATCACTCAAAAAAAGTACTTTTAACAATTTATTTACATAGGATTCATATAAAAGTAGTTTTTCTTGAAAAGTAATAAAAATATACATTATTAAAATACAAGGAATAAAAGTAATTTTATTTAAAGAATGACATTATTAATATTATTTTAATAAATAATTTATTTAAATAATATAATTATACTAATATAAATATAAAATAAAGGGAATATTTTATCTTAGTTCTTAAAAAACCAAAAATTATTAAGGAAATAAATCAATTTTTATATTTAATTATAAATTAGTTTTTCATAA
The DNA here is from genome assembly GCA_963277665.1 of Viscum album. Classification (NCBI taxonomy): domain Eukaryota; kingdom Viridiplantae; phylum Streptophyta; class Magnoliopsida; order Santalales; family Viscaceae; genus Viscum; species Viscum album. The sequence goes on along the minus strand of OY728143.1, from coordinate 1,699,944,180 downwards.
TTATAAAAGAATTCAATAAATAAAAATTTATTAAAATAAAACTATAATTAGAATTTCTAGGTCATTACAACTAGGGTAGATGAGTAACCAAAAAAAGTAACATGATGTTGAAACCTCCCCACCATAGAAACATTTTATCCCTGGGAAGCCTGCTAAGAATTTTCTATATCAAATAGATGAGGACACTTCTCTATCATCAGTGTCTCAGACTTCCATGTCTCATTCTTATTTGAACTATGATTCCATAGCACATAGTCCAAAGGTATTTTCCGCCCATAAATTCCCTATGACTGAGAATCAAAAAACATGACTCGATGCTCATCCATGGATAAGGTAGGATCAACATCAAGATCCCCCCATCTCAAGACATGAGATGGGGTAGAATGAATATTCTGAAGCTAAAATAAATAGATCATGTTATGTATATACATCGACTATGGTAGATTTTTTAAATGGTAATCCACCTTCCCCACCTCCTCAACCACCTCAAATGGTCCCATAAAATGAGGAGCAAGCTTCCATTTTCTCCCAAGATGTAGGAGACCCAACCAAGGAGAAACTTTCAAGAAAACCAGATCATCAATAGAAAAATCCAATGGTCTTTTATGATAATCAATATAAGATTTATACTATAGTGGTTCCATCAACATTCTCTGATGAGTCAATGGAATCTTTGCATACATCCCCTGAAGTATGCTCGGTAAAACTAAGAACTTTCATTGATTTCCAATCAAATCAATAGATATTTACAAGGTTGTCCATACAAGGCCTCAAAAGGACCCATTATGATCATAGACTAGTCAGTATTGTTATAATAAAACTCATCCATCCCCAAATGGTTATCCCAAGATCCACCAAAATTGAGGGCACATGGACAAATCTTGACCTTAAGAATCTATATATCCCAATATCTCTAGTAATACGTCTATGAATGGTATACCACAATAAAATGAATATGAGACTCCATATCATTTTAAAGGCCTCACCAAAAATGGCAGGTAAACAAGGATCTCGATCGGAGTCTATAAATATGTAACTCTATGACTAATGGAAAATTTATTTTATGTATAGATTTCTCAACTCCTCAAGTTTGGTTGTATCATGAATGGGTATAATGTGTGTCAATTTGTCACAACCCATTTCACATTCTTCTTTCTACGAGTATGTGGAAATCTAAATAAAAATTCTATAGATATCGCATCCCAATTTTAATTCATCATTGTAAGTTCCTAAAGTATACCCAAAGGTTTTTTTTGATTGACCTTAGCTTGTTGGTATGTATAACAACCAGAAAAAAAATTATAAATGTATCATCTCATACATGGACACTACAATCTTCAATGCATATCATATAACATATTTTTTGTTCTAGAGTGCACTTTACATTGGGAAATATGGAAATCCCCCATAATATATTTTCTAATGGACAAAATCACATAACAACTGATTTTGAAAACATAAAATTTCCTCTATGGAGGATGGCCACTCAATAATGGTCTCCCCAACATAAAGATATTCCCTGATGATATAGAATTATTTATCAACCTATTTTTCCTAAAGAATAATCTCAAGAAGAGAGTAGGTCAAGTAAACACTATCCATGAAAACCATGACCCCTATTTCTCAAGCTCCAATACGAAACTTATTGAAAAATAACAATCATGTTCCACACTTCTGAGGATTCTTTAATATCCTAGATCCAAAGTTTCCTACTCAAAGCATCAGCAAAAAAATTCCATTTCCACAGGGTATAGGAAATTTCAAATTAAAAAGATTATAGGTAATCCACCAAATTAATTTGATATCAATTAAAATATTTTAGAGATAATATATAACTCAAAATTTTCTGTTCAGAATATATGGTAAAATAATTTCTGAAAAGTTAATTATACCAAATTGTCAGTTCATGCATCACGACTATGAGTTCATGTTCATGGGTTGGATAGTTCTTCTCTTTTGGACTAATCATTCAGGAAACGTAGGTTATCATATGATCACTAGGCATACGAACACCACCAAAACCCAAAATGGATGAATCATAGAAGAGGACATATCCATGCCCGACCCCTGGAAGAGTAAACACAGTTTAGAAGTCAAAAGATATTTCATCTCAACAAAATAAATCTTATATTTATCATCCCAGGAGAAAGTCACCAACTTATGGGTGAGAAAGATAATTTGAGAATCCAATTTCAAGAAATAATTTTAAAACTGGTGATAATACCCCACTAAACCCAAGAATCAAAAAATCTCAAAAACACTTCATGGTTGTTCCCATTCCATAATATCTTTCACCTTCTTCGGGACAACTGAGATACCATGTTATAAGATCATGTTTCCCAAGAACATCACCTATAAAATCCATAAATTACATTCTAATAGCTTTACATAAAGTCGGTGATTTATCAATAATTCCAGAACTAATCTCAAATGACGCACATGATACTCTATGGATTAAGAGTAAATCAGGATGTCATCTTCAAAGACCACCACGAACTTATCAAGATACTCATGGAAGATCCTATTAATAAAATATATAAAGAATATAGGACCATTGGTTAGACCAAATGGCATGACAATATACTCATAATTTTTATACCTACTATAGAGTGTGGTTTTCTGAATATTAGATTATTTTATTCACAAATGGTGGTAACCATACCAAATACCAAACTTTGAGAAAAACATCACCACTTTTAACTAGTCATATTGATCATAAATCTATGGGAATGGATACTTTTTGTTTACTGTAACTAGGTTGACTATTTAGAAATCAACACAAAGCTGAAGTGTCCCGTTATCTTTTTCATCTAAGAGAATAGGTGCCATCAAAGGTGACACACTCAGGAATATAAATCCTTTCTCTAACAGATCATTCACCTGATTCATTAACTCTTTCATTTTAGACAGTGCTATGTTGTAATTAGGTATAGATACTAGATGAGTACTAGTATTTAAATCAATATAAAAATATACCTCTCATATCAATTTTAAAAAATAGTAATCAGAAGTAAACGCATTGGGAAAGTCAACGACAACTATAGGTAGATCATCACTCAAAGAATCCTTCTCCAGATCAAAAGTGAACAATGGTATTAGGTTCCCTAACCCTGGATATGAATTTCTAGATCTACTCTACCTTAGGTACCACTCTCCTTGAAAAATATGACATGACCCATTAGGTGTAGTAAAGGATAACTATAAAATATGAAAATCAATTTGGGAATTATTGTAAAATAAGAAATCCATCCTAAAAAATAAATCAATAGGTTTAATGTTGAGAATCTAAAAATACATGGTATGATCGATCTCTGAAAAAGATAATACACATGTAGGACTATAAAAACCCTCCTCTCATTGTTCTGAGCTATACAATAATATCCATCACTTAAGACAAAATCTTTATATGAAGATTTATCAGGTTCACAATACGAGTTGATATAATTGAGTGATATTCACTACTATCAAATAAATCAGTCACTAAAGATGAATTTATATTGTTGACAACTCCCATAGTCATTATAACTCTATCAGCTTCCACTAAAGACTCTTCCACTGTGTGAAAAATCTTCATTCTAGATGCATGTGGCTGTAACCCCTTTGTTTGTGAAGAATATAATTTCACTATAGTACTTTTAGGTTCTAATGAGCCAGTTCCACTATGTGAGGTAGAAAAGATATAACCGAATTTTTTCATGAGATCTGAGAATCCACGGGAACTGTAGATCTTGTGTGCCTCAATAAAAACACATTTTGAATTCCCAATCATACAACACAGAAAGCCAGTCAAATATATTCTTCCATGAAATTCAGGTGGTCTGGAAGAAACCTACTATCGATATCCAACGTGAGACTCATTATGATTTCTATTTCATTTAGAGTAAGTCATATAACTTCTACTGGGAGAAAAAGAAACTCCCATAAACCTCTACATTCCAACCAGGTCAAAATTAACCATAAATACCCAATCTAGTATGTCATCATATAAAGCGAACTTTAATAAGAAATAATGATAATGAAAATCATGTCAGATACCCTTCTCAAACTATCGAGTCATTATCTTTTCATTTGATACAATATCTTGTGAAAATTGAAAAATCTCAGAAAATCAGTTTTAAAACTTCATCATGGTTCCATCATCCTATTCAAGTTTAAAAAACTAAATAACCTTAGCCAATACCATAAACTATGGATAGATTTAGTCATTGAAAACAACTATAAATTCCTTCCACTCTTACCACCCATTCTTCTTTGTTGTAACCATCGAATCTTACCATATTCTCCTTGGTCCCTCCAATATGAAGGTGGCACATCTCACCTTAATCAAATAAGGTATTTCCATGAAAATAATGAGAAGCTCTATCTTTTTTAACCCGTCATCAACCTCTGGAGAATCATTTGAGTCTTGGAATTATAGTGTCTTCTAGAGAATGAATTCTTTATCATGATTCCAATATTCATCCCTATGAGGTTTCAAAACTAAAGCCTAAATGGTAATGGGTGTTGGTTCATGCCACAGTTTATTGAAAGCACGCACAATAATCTAAAAATGATTTTGTCTACAAGAGGATTCATCTACTGTGGTTCATCAAAAAAATCCTCATGGGGCCTATTAAAATCTATTATTGGAGGAATTATGCTACACAATATCAACAATAAACATTGAATACGTCATAAGATTACTCATATGAACAACTCAAATAAGAGCAATGGGAAAATTAATTCCATTCGATAAGAAAACCTGATTTGGATTTCAACCTATACGAATAAGAAGTGGGTAAATACTAGGATTAATTCAATTTACTTTTCAATAAGCCTTTACTAAAACAACCCATGGTATATTAATGCTCGATACGATGAGAGTTTTCTAGGAATTTTATCATAACTACCTTCTATATCCTGACAAGGCATTCCAAACAGCATACTAAAATCAAGGAAATATTCACAACCTGCCTTTGATACAACTTTATCACAAACCATCCCAGATACCCTAGTACCTTAATACATGATCAGGAAATGACATGACCCAATGGGCATTCCCCATCCCCACCAGTGGGAGACTAGCACTTGGCATCATACGAGATAAAAGAGGAAAACAATTTCCATATAATAGTATAAGTTAAATGATGCAAGTCAGTATACTCAACACTCTATAAGGTTAAATTAATAAAAACCAAATAGGTATAATAAAACCTAAAGTGGTACATCATCAATATACTCAAACAAATATAAACATAACACTGAACATCCCAAAGGATATATTACTCCAAGCCTAATGGATCAAGAACATTTTCCACCTCTAAGTGGAACATTCCCTTTTATCATACTTGGAATAACGAAAGATACAAACACCTAAATTATTAGGTATACTATGATCAGTATATCCCAATAGGTTTTTACCAAGTGTCTCATAATATATTCCATAATAATAAAACAAATTAAGCATTAAATTTAAAAAAAAAGCTGTATGTAAATACATTTTCATATTTAATACAAAACATGATTTCTTTTCAAAGTGATGGAACCCATATCAAACATGGGTTAAATAAACATATTATATAAAATAGATTATATAAATTAGTTGTTAAGAATAAATTAGCTCTATAATTAATGTATTATAATATCAAAATAATAACAACAAGAACCATGATTATCTACCATGAAGTACAATAGTTTTTGTCGATAGGATCCTCACACATATCATATCAGTGATCATGACTAAATATGTATACAAATGTCCCCCAAGATCAGGCCAAATAGGACTCATCAACAACCCATAAGGGACAAGATCTTATTAACTAGGTTTTTTATATTTTTCCTTTTCAATACATTGTTAGTGAATTATAATCATAGTTTTCATGTCATAAATAACCGAATAACTACCCAATATCACATGTACTCAATAAATCAGTAGGAAAAATTGAAAATATTTTCATTTCAAATCAATCATCATTTAGAATTAAATTTCCCAATTTTTAGTTTCAATATAAATATTCAATTTCAATACCAAAAGAATGGTATTTCATCATTTCATACATTTACAACAAAAAACCAACCATAGTTTTTCATCATTTCAATTTAATCCATTTTCTCAAATCAAATCTCAAATCATTTCATCAATTCCGTAAATTTCAAAATACACCCCCAATTTTAATTACATTAGAAATGGGGGTATTCCCAATATCCATCCCATTTAAAATACCAATTAAAATTCATATAAAATTGGTCTTTTATAAATAAATTAAAATCTAATTTAATAAAATCAAGAAATTCATGGTATTAATTATATGTCCAATCTCAAACAAAACCACATAACATTTAATACTTGAATCAAACAATCAAGAATTGACACTCGCAACATGGTCCACCAATGAATTACAAATGAACCATAGATCTAGAAATCAAACCGAGAATCATGTTTGAAATAAATCGAGTTTAGATCCATCAAATATGAGATAATCTATCAAACATGAAGGAGGGAGGAAGGAGATATTTGGAGAATCTAAAGAGAGGAGATTCAATTACCTAGAAGAGATTGAACATGAACAACCATGATTTGATCCACCAAGAGTAGGGGTTTGGGGAGCCAAAACCACTTCATAAGAGTCTCATAATCCATGGAAATCAATTTAGGTTGAATGGGGGTTGATTAGGCACTAAATTTTGGGGTTTGGGAATTTAAATTATCTTTTTAGAATAAAGAATTTCCATAGGCATAGTTTCTTGGAGAGGGTCGCACAATTAGAAAAACCATTCTCCCTAAAAAATATACCCCATCTAGACTCACTGTCCCTAGTATACAGTTTCTCCTAGGAGGGAATAGGGTTTTCCGAACTATGCACCAATCATGGAATCCCACGCTTCCCAGCATTTCATGGTTTTCACTGTAGGGGTACACAGTTTGGTGAAACCATGATCCAAGGACAAAAAACCACCACAATTTACCAAAAACCACCCGAATCACTCCTGAACAAGTCCTAAAAAATGATCAAACTAGGGTTGAAGAGTAACTTAGAAAATAAATGATATATTACATTTACCAATCTTGATTTATGTTAAATCATTAATGTATGTTTTACTCCCATAAATAGATTGGTTAACATTGTAATAATGTAAATTGGTTTTATAATATACTCCCTTTAAAAAAATTAGTTAGTCATTAACTCAATGGTGTTTCTTATAAAATTAAATTTTATAATTCATCATGTTCTCTCTATTTTCATTTTATGAAATTGAATATTTATTAAATTTGAATAAATATGGGTTTTTATCAAAGTGGAATTTGAATTTTTATATTTCTTTTACAAATCCCCATTTTCAAACAAGGTAATCCTATCAACAAAAATTTTAACAAGGATATTATTATATTCACCATTATAATTGAAGTAATTATTTATTGTAAACCCGTATTTCTTATTTTATAAAATTGATAAGTACAATTTTATATCATTATTTTTATACTAGAATTTCATGGGGTAATCTTTAAAAGGTATAAATGGGGTATAGGGGGATACCAACTATGAATTATATGATTAGGTATATTACACATGAAAAGATCCTTATCGGAACCACTGAGATATAGCAGATGATTAATAGTTTTTTTTTCAAGAGGGTGGTGGTTATAGGTGGAGCTAGTTCACTTGTCATAAAAAGATAGATGCTAAGGGTCCTCTTTTTCTATTTATTTTGGCTTGTCTATTTTAGGATTCTATTTTAGACTTCCTTTCTAGTTATTTTATTTTACTTTACTTGTATTATTATAATGATATTTTTTATGTATATTTTGGATACTTTTTATGATTTTTTGAGTTTTTATAGATTTTTTGTTTTATTTTATCTTTTCATTCCTTTCTTTGTTTCATTTTATTTCAAAAATATCAATTTTATCTATGTGATAACCTAAATTATTGAATTATTAGGATATAATTCAAGGTGAGAGTCACTTTTTTAATTTTATCTTATCAAGAGATATCATGACCAATCATTTATGTTATATTTCCCTAGAACAAATTATGATCCTTTGGTAATCAGGAACTCACTTCGGGCTATGTCATGGGCTATCATGGTTACCATGGAAAGTTCATTCGGGTTGGTTCATGAATCATTTTTGTTAAAGCCTATTTTTTATTATCTTATTTTGGGTGTCAAGGTATACATGATATAGGATCATCCAAATTTAGGAGTTTGGTATGAAGAAGTGTCTAGACAACACTTATAGCATTGAACCTTGAGTTTCTGTAGAGACCCGTATCTTGACGTACATGGACATTACATTACTTTTGCGGAATACTTAGTACAAAACAAAAACACACACACACAAGGATCGTAATAGTTTAGTGTCTTTGGAAACTCGGAATAAAATCTTCTAATCGTGGGGAAAGATCTTCAACATCTCCCATAAAGATCTCCTTTTTTTTTACCTAAAACCTTTCTTTATGTCCTGGGGAAAAGAAAACATAAAAGGGTGAGCTCAAATGCTCAGTAAGGGTAAACAAAAGATATATCAATCACATCGTATTCATAAGAACATAACATTTTGGAAATCATAACCTGCAAAAGAGAGCATAATTTCATAACATGGGATAAATCATAGTAGTGAAATAAAATCATAACATAAAACATTACTCATTGTGGCATACACACATAATCATAGAGAATCATTTCGTGTTAGTCAAGACTCATTGCCAAGACTATCTTAGTGGACAAAGTCCCTTTCTGAATCGAGTAATCCTCGTTTCAGTCCTGTTTCACTGAACCGGTATAACCTACCATTCCAGCCATGTCTATCTCATGAGATATAAAATCTTTACCCAATGCATTGGAGGGAGATATAGGTCCCACCCATCTCTTAATGAATCCTTTCTTATGTGTGCCACAAAATCATAAATCATACATCATTGCATAACCCATGTAATAAAAATGGGATTCTTAAACAACATGACATCATAAAACCATTCATATAAGATAAAGGAATTCATAAACATAATTCCATCACAACATAGTCAAATCAATGTAAAAATATGGATAGAAACAGAACCCTTTATTATCTTAGATGGAAAATAATTTTGATAAAACACTTGAAATGAATTCTTGAGGAAAATATCCTTTCTTCTTCAAAATCAATTTCTTTTCACAAAACATCATACAATTTTAAAAGAAAGTGATTTTATTAAAAATAGTCATGAAATATTTTGGAGGAAGGTTCATGAAAATAAGGCTTTATAAAACCGTAAAAATCCTTTCGTGCCGTATAAGTTAAAAAAACATTCCTTTTTACTTTTGTCGAAAAAGTCACAATGTACCTCGTACGAAAAACGACAAAAGATTCCTTTCATATCTTTTACTAAAAACTAACCAAAGGGTAAAATTGGATTTAAACCATTGTAGTTTGATGGAAATAATAATACATATTGAGGAAACATGGATGTGGATGGTAAAATAAACCCCAGTAAATACTTACGAATAAACAATCTCGGATAAAAATGAGATTGTGATATTTCCCTTACCTTAGGTCCGATTAGCTTCGTAAGTGTCCGAACCTCCTGTATAATGATTTAAATCATGTTATTGACTTATTACAGAATCATATTCATTGTTATGATATCATATATGGTTCGCTTATGACATTATATTACCCGTTCTTTTGTAAATTCCATGTTAAAGAAGCGTTTTGGGTAAAATCGTTTCATTTATCGTAGGTGTTTTGACTTGTTGTTCTTGACATCATTATTACTTATATCATGATTTACTTACTTCCAGAATATAAAATATGATTTATATATCATATATATTCAGTATATATATATATATAATAGGTAGATAAATAAAATGAAAAACACCGTTCATGGAGACGGTAGTCCGTACGTACGCATGAACGCTGTTTTCCTTTCCTTATTGTTTTGAAATGGAAGTAAGTAGATGACATACATATGTATATATATACATAAATCCAGTAGCTTTATAATGTCATATATTTCATTATTATTTCTTATATATACATTATAATCATTCTTAAATGGTTAACATGGAGAATGAATCTCATCGCGTCGTGGAGACGGTATTCCGTACGTACGCACGAGCGATGATATCATTTCTATAAATATTGAATTGAATTGGAGTGGATTATACAATATATCAGAATCAATATGATGTTGTAATAACTATGTATAGTTATTCTTTACACCATTATACCCATCCATGTAAGGTGGTGGTGGAAAATAGATTACACCACGGCGTGGAGACGGTATTCCGTACGTACGCACGCGCGGTGATTTATTTTTCCGTAGGATGGATAGATGGTGAAATAGGGTTGTTTCATACTTATAATAACATATCAGTATATGAGTGATACTGATGTTATTACTTCATAATGAAACAACCTAAGAAGAAGAAGTGGAAGAAGAAATAAAGATGAAAGAATTGGTAACGGTAATTACCTCTTCTTTGAAGCGCCTTTTGGAGACCTCCTCTTAGGGAACTAAAATTGGTCTTTGAGTAAGACCAGAACCTCTAGGATGTTGCTAGGGAAGTGGAGAAGAGATTTTGGCAGGGGTTGGCCGAGCTTGAGTGCTCAAATTGGTGTGAGGAGGAGGGGGAGGAGGTGTCCTTTTATAGGGGAGGAGAGGGGCACCTTAGGAATTCTTAAAAATATTAATTTATAATAAATCAAACCCCACTTAAAAACCTCCAAAAATGACTCATATTCGAAGAATAGATGATATAGGGTTGTAATCTCATCAACCAATCAAATTTAGACATGTTTGGATATTATTTTAAACCTTATCAATTTGATTTAACTCTAAGTTAAATAATTTATCTTTTACCGTGTCTTTTTGTTTTCTTTCACTATATGGTTAATACACTTACTATAACATGCCAAACGAACCCCAAATTGTTTATTATTAATATATATATCCTTATCTAAGTCATTTGGCCGATCCTTAGATTTTTAGGAATAAAATAACAATTAGTAATATAATATTTGATTTAAAAACTATTTTGTGTCAATTTTGACACTATTTGATATATGATTTTTTTGAAAGTCATAACAGATTTAAATGTTCGAACCAAGTTGATTAAATCAACACTAATATATCATAGTAACCTAGAAAATTAGTTTAATTCATAAAAAGTCTCAAATTACATTTATTTTGATGTTTATAACATCAATTATGTCAATATTTCATTAACAAGATAATTACTGCATCATCTTTGTGTCATAAATAAATTAACTTATTTGTTGTCTAAAAATTACAAATAAAATACCATCATGTAGTAAATCTTTTTAGCTTTATAATGAATATTTACAATCGAATTTATCTTATTTATAACCCCATATTAAATATGTTTTAGTAAATAAACTTTAATTTTAACTCTTTTAACTCTTCTTTGAATTAAATAATAATAAATGTCCTAATCTAATCCAAGTGGGCCTAAATGAAAAAATTTTACACTTAAGGTTGTTTTTGGTCGAGATACACTTGTCCAATAGGATTAGGACATGTGTTAGGGTAATATTAATATCATATTTACCCTTAGTTACCCTATTTACTATTAACCGCGGTAAAAAAAGTAAATAGTTACTATTCACCAAAAATTATTTTCATCTCATTGAACCACATTTTAGTCCTTGATATTAACCGTGTCTCTCGGATTTTCGAAATTCCATTCACAGAAGCGGTAAAATTAAGTTTTATGAAAAATTCAGTTTTTAACCTACCACTTAGTGGTTTCACTATTCATCAAAAATTGAAGGTTTTCAGAAAAATGCCAAAATTTCATCCTAAGCTATATTTCATATTCCGAATTCAAAAATGAAATTTATTTAACCAAATTCACAACATAGAAGTTTCATTAATTAATTTTATAATTAAATCCCGCTGTTAAAACAAATAGCGTGTTTTTAAGAAACAATATCTATCAAAAGATTGACACTTGATTATGTCTGGTTTAAATGTAAAATTACATTCAATGACCAAAATTGTATTAATTTGTAAAAATATATTCTAAATATACTTTAAAATCACTCAAATTAATAATTTATCATTATTAATTATTTCGATTAAAAAAGTTGTTTTTAATTAAAATTTAGTCATTTTCACTATTCATCAAAATATGAAAGTTATCCGAAAAGTACCAAAATTTCACCTTAGGCTAAATTCGATATTCCGAATCCAAAAATAAAGTTCATTTTGAAAAATAAGATTTACTGGATTTCAAAAAGTGGTTATTACTATTCATAACGGCTAGTTTTAATAATATTTTTATAGCATATCGTTGTTTAGTGAAACTCGGTATTGCGTACTACACACGCTATCGAGGAAGGTCGCGATTGCGTGTAATGCAAGTCAAGTCAAGGATGTGTGTTGTGCAAGCTCCTTTTGGTGTAGCGTACAACACAAAACATTAATAAAATTAAAAAGAATATTTCTTTATAAAATCTTGGGCTGTTACATTCTACCCCCCTTAAAATGAATTTCGCCCTCGAAATTCGTCGGGGTTATAAATGGTTTACTATTCGAAAGTTTCTTTAATAGAAACTCACATCGTAAAAAGGAATATCAAAACCAATCTTTAAAAACAAAAGTATGAAACGTAACGGTTACCCAAATAAACTAATCACTGGGTTTCCACATAGGTGAAAATATGGATATGGAAGAGAAATCTAACCATCATGTTCTGATGGAGAGTGGTAGAGAACATGGCTATGGAAAAGCTAGCAATCACAAATCCATAAATTTGTGACGATCTAAGGTACCATCGGATTAATCAGATATAAGAGCACTAGGATGACATTTTTGGTTTTCAAGATCGTTTCCCTAAAGTTGAAGAATTTGAATCAGAATAAATACTTACTTTATTTTGGTAAAATATCACTATTGTTCGTGCCTTGAACAATTTCTACTTCATCTCTTAAATAAATGAAGTTGAATTTGTCATTCGTGAAGTGTTAGCAGATCATGTGATAGAATGATGGGTCATTCCATCTGTCTCAAACAAAAGGTTAGAAAAAGTTATTAAATATACATAAGTCATTCTATAGTGAGATTAATCACATATGGTTCCTAAAATGAACTTATACATCACATATCATACTGCTTAATATAATAAAACTAGTTTCTACTAAACAGGGACTTCCTGTAGGTCAGTGGTAGGCGATAAAGGCCAGTCGCACTTCGGTTGTGGGTTCGATTCCCACAGCCTTGTCCGAAGCGATGGGCTGTCGCCCGTCCTGCAGGTTGTCCTTTTTATAAAACTATATTACTATAACATCCCATCAATAATATCAAAAATCTTCTATCCTTAAACAATACTAACTTATGTCCAACATAATCCATTCTAATCTTTAGGCTTATCCATAATACTGCAGTCCACTCTCATGATATAGTGACAACGATTACCAGAGATTTAATACTGTCGTTGATCCCCACATATAATAAGATATGTCTTGTTGGTCACATTCCAAACATTCAAAGGCCTTAATCATGTATTCTCTTGAATACCCATTGAACCATAGTGAAAACATGAATGTAGTTAAAAGTTAACACTTTTCACATACCGAAATCCTCAAAATTCTATATACTCAAACCATGATATCACTTAGTCCTTATATCAATCATGAGCTCATGAATACTGTCAAACATTTCATTTTCCCCTTATCCCATCATTATGCGCATATCATCTTCATTCCAAAAATATCTGAATAACCTTTCATGGATACTGGTAACATTAATCAGACAACAATGTTACAATCCTTACATGTCTCTTTATTCCATAGTACCATGAGATTACTTATACAACATTACACATGATAAACATGTAATCATTCCACTACATTCTTAAACCATTGACCGAGCTTCAACAATTCTTTCATCTCACATACCATTGGTAGTCTCTTCATCATCATCCACATAAATACTTCCCATATGACCATACTGATTCTCTTCATGAGTCTTTCCCTTAGGGCATTTGTTTGCATAATGCCCATACATTCCACATTTAAAACACTTAACCATTTTTGATGTCGTAGCAATACCATTATCCTCATCCCTGGTATTAACTGAACCTTTTCCTTTGCACTTACTGGCTTTGTGTCCCTCTTTTCCACACCCAAAGCATCTTCCAGTTCCTTTGAAACATTCTCCTTGATGCCTCTTCCCACATGATTTACATATGGGAAATTGAACTTTCTTTCCTCTATGATCATCATGAAACTCCATCTTTCTCTTATTAGCCGAGTCAGGAAACTTACCAAATTTTACTTTATTGATCATATTATGAGATTGCTGATTCGGCATAATAATGATGTTTGGACTTCCAAATCCCATTTCATTTGGTTGTTCATAAAGAATATCATTCCATTGTCCATCATTTCCTCCATTATCGTGAATCACCTTGTTTCCAGCCATTTTCTAAAACCCAAAAAGAATAGCGTGAGAGGCAAAAATCATGCTAGGGAAAACAACATAATAAAGGGTTAGTACCCTCAATATCTAACATCTTAGGTTTAATTCTATGATCGTTAGCGTAATTCTATTACTATAACGTATACGTATACTTAACCTTAGAGACATCCCTAGACATACCTTAGAAATATCTCTAGGGATCTCACTAACGTTCTCACATCCTAGTTTCCAAAGGTTGACTAAACCTTTCCTCTGATACCAACTGTAGCGGTCTGGAATTACTTCCAGTGGACTATAATTGATACCTATCAGGGCACTCCATGGGCGGCTACACCCCCTGGGCGGGACACACCACCATCCCCAGTGGCAGCCATTTCCTCATGAAGCCCTTGGGCGGAGAGCCATGCTTCGTCCAACGCTCACATGTGAGAGTTCCCAAGGATCGGATACATTCCTACCTCCTTTGCCTCTGATACCAACTGTAGAGACCCGTATCTTGACGTACATGGACATTACATTACTTTTGCGGAATACTTAGTACAAAACAAAAACACACACACACAAGGATCGTAATAGTTTAGTGTCTTTGGAAACTCGGAATGAAATCTTCTAATCGTGGGGAAAGATCTTCAACATCTCCCATAAAGATCTCCTTTTTTTTTACCTAAAACCTTTCTTTATGTCCTGGGGAAAAGAAAACATAAAAGGGTGAGCTCAAATGCTCAGTAAGGGTAAACAAAAGATATATCAATCACATCGTATTCATAAGAACATAACATTTTGGAAATCATAACCTGCAAAAGAGAGCATAATTTCATAACATGGGATAAATCATAGTAGTGAAATAAAATCATAACATAAAACATTACTCATTGTGGAATACACACATAATCATAGAGAATCATTTCTTGTTAGTCAAGACTCATTGCCAAGACTATCTTAGTGGACAAAGTCCCTTTCTGAATCGAGTAATCCTCGTTTCAGTCCTGTTTCACTGAACCGGTATAACCTACCATTCCAGCCATGTCTATCTCATGAGATATAAAATATTTACCCAATGCATTGGAGGGAGATATAGGTCCCACCCATCTCTTAATGAATCCTTTCTTATGTGTGCCACAAAATCATAAATCATACATCATTGCATAACCCATGTAATAAAAATGGGATTCTTAAACAACATGACATCATAAAACCATTCATATAAGATAAAGGAATTCATAAACATAATTCCATCACAACATAGTCAAATAAATGTAAAAATATGGATAGAAACAGAACCCTTTATTATCTTAGATGGAAAATAATTTTGATAAAACACTTGAAATGAATTCTTGAGGAAAATATCCTTTCTTCTTCAAAATCAATTTCTTTTCACAAAACATCATACAATTTTAAAAGAAAGAGATTTTATTAAAAATAGTCATGAAATATTTTGGAGGAAGGTTCATGAAAATAAGGCTTTATAAAACCGTAAAAATCCTTTCGTGCCGTATAAGTTAAAAAAACATTCCTTTTTTACTTTTGTCGAAAAAGTCACAATGTACCTCGTACGAAAAACGAAAAAAGATTCCTTTCATATCTTTTACTAAAAACTAACCAAAGGGTAAAATTGGATTTAAACCATTGTAGTTGGATGGAAATAATAATACATATTGAGGAAACATGGATGTGGATGGTAAAATAAACCCCAGTAAATACTTACGAATAAACAATCTCGGATAAAAATGAGATTGTGATATTTCCCTTACCTTAGGTCCGATTAGCTTCGTAAGTGTCCGAACCTCCTGTATAATGATTCAAATCATGTTATTGACTTATTACAGAATCATATTCATTGTTATGATATCATATATGGTTCGCTTATGACATTATATTACCCGTTCTTTTGTAAATTCCATGTTAAAGAAGCGTTTTGGGTAAAATCGTTTCATTTATCGTAGGTGTTTTGACTTGTTGTTCTTGACATCATTATTACTTATATCATGATTTACTTACTTCCAGAATATAAAATATGATTTATATATCATATATATTCAGTATATATATATATATAATAGGTAGATAAATAAAATGAAAAACACCGTTCATGGAGACGGTAGTCCGTACGTACGCATGAACGCTGCTTTCCTTTCCTTATTGTTTTGAAATGGAAGTAAGTAGATGACATACATATGTATATATATACATAAATCCAGTAGCTTTATAATGTCATATATTTCATTATTATTTCTTATATATACATTATAATCATTCTTAAATGGTTAACATGGAGAATGAATCTCATCGCGTCGTGGAGACGGTATTCCGTACGTACGCACGAGCGATGATATCATTTCTATAAATATTGAATTGAATTGGAGTGGATTATACAATATATCAGAATCAATATGATGTTGTAATAACTATGTATAGTTATTCTTTACACCATTATACCCATCCATGTAAGGTGGTGGTGGAAAATAGATTACACCATGGCGTGGAGACGGTATTCCGTACGTACGCACGCGCGGTGATTTCTTTTTCCGTAGGATGGATAGATGGTGAAATAGGGTTGTTTCATACTTATAATAACATATCAGTATATGAGTGATACTGATGTTATTACTTCATAATGAAACAACCTAAGAAGAAGAAGTGGAAGAAGAAATAAAGATGAAAGAATTGGTAACGGTAATTACCTCTTCTTTGAAGCGCCTTTTGGAGACCTCCTCTTAGGGAACTAAAATTGGTCTTTGAGTAAGACCAGAACCTCTAGGATGTTGCTAGGGAAGTGGAGAAGAGATTTTGGCAGGGGTTGGCCGAGCTTGAGTGCTCAAATTGGTGTGAGGAGGAGGGGGAGGAGGTGTCCTTTTATAGGGGAGGAGAGGGGCACCTTAGGAATTCTTAAAAATATTAATTTATAATAAATCTAACCCCACTTAAAAACCTCCAAAAATGACTCATATTCGAAGAATAGATGAGATAGGGTTGTAATCTCATCAACCAATCAAATTTAGACATGTTTGGATATTATTTTAAACCTTATCAATTAGATTTAACTCTAAGTTAAATAATTTAACTTTTACCGTGTCTTTTTGTTTTCTTTCACTATATGGTTAATGCACTTACTATAACATGCAAAAAGAACCCCAAATTGTTTATTATTAATATATATATCCTTATCTAAGTCATTTGGCCGATCCTTAGATTTTTAGGAATAAAATAACAATTAGTAATATAATATTTGATTTAAAAACTATTTTGTGTCAATTTTGACACTATTTGATATATGATTTTTGTGAAAGTCATAACAGAAATAAATGTTCGAACCAAGTTGATTAAATCAACACTAATATATCATAGTAACCTAGAAAATTAGTTTAATTCATAAAAAGTCTCAAATTACATTTATTTTGATGTTTATAACATCAATTATGTCAATATTTCATTAACAAGATAATTACTGCATCATCATTGTGTCATAAATAAATTAACTTATTTGTTGTCTAAAAATTACAAATAAAATACCATCATGTAGTAAATCTTTTTAGCTTTCTAATGAACATTTACAATCGAATTTATCTTATTTATAACCCCATATTAAAAATGTTTTAGTAAATAAACTTTAATTTTAACTCTTTTAACTCTTCTTTGAATTAAATAATAATAAATGTCCTAATCTAATCCAAGTGGGCCTAAATGAAAATATTTTACACTTAAGGTTGTTTTTGGTCGAGATACACTTGTCCAATAGGATTAGGACATGTGTTAGGGTAATATTAATATCATATTTACCCTTAGTTACCCTATTTACTATTAACCACGGTAAAAAAAGTAAAAAGTTACTATTCACCAAAAATTATTTTCATCTCATTGAACCACATTTTAGTCCTTGATATTAACCGTGTCTCTCGGATTTTCGAAATTCCATTCACAGAAGCGGTAAAATTAAGTTTTATGAAAAATTCAGTTTTTAACCTACCACTTAGTGGTTTCACTATTCATCAAAAATTGAAGGTTTTCAGAAAAATGCCAAAATTTCATCCTAAGCTATATTTCATATTCCGAATTCAAAAATGAAATCTATTTAACCAAATTCATAACATAGAAGTTTCATTAATTAATTTTATAATTAAATCCCGCTGTTAAAACAAATAGCGTGTTTTTAAGAAACAATATCTATTAAAAGATTGACACTTGATTATGTCTGGTTTAAATGTAAAATTACATTCAATGACCAAAATTGTATTAATTTGTAAAAATATATTCTAAATATACTTTAAAATCACTCAAATTAATAATTTATCATTATTAATTATTTCGATTAAAAAAGTTGTTTTTAATTAAAATTTAGTCATTTTCACTATTCATCAAAATATGAAAGTTATCCGAAAAGTACCAAAATTTCACCTTAGGCTAAATTCGATATTCCGAATCCAAAAATAAAGTTCATTTTGAAAAATAAGATTTACTGGATTTCAAAAAGTGGTTATTACTATTCATAACGGCTAGTTTTAATAATATTTTTATAGCATATCGTTGTTTAGTGAAACTCGGTATTGCGTACTACACACGCTATCGAGGAAGGTCGCGATTGCGTGTAATGCAAGTCAAGTCAAGGATGTGTGTTGTGCAAGCTCCTTTTGGTGTAGCGTACAACACAAAACATTAATAAAACTAAAAAGAATATTTCTTTATAAAATCTTGGGCTGTTACAGTTTCCATGGGATGTTGGGAATGTGAAATTATTGTTTTGGATCTATTATATGTATCTTTTTTTTATTTCTACATTTGAATAAATCTTTAAGGGGAACCAGTGAGTTCATTGGTAGGGTACATTGGATGTAGATCATGTGTATAGACCATGCAACTTTGGAAGGTTTGGTTTTGTTTTTTTTCCTCTTTTGATGGTTCTTGATACTTAATATTAATCTTATGACTTGATTATGACTGATATTGGTGATTTATATATGATTTTAGATCATTTTTACCCTATTATATTCCCAATTTCATCTAACACCTATGGAGTATTATTGATATTTGATTAGAATGAGTAAATTTTCTTATTTG
Source organism: Viscum album (assembly GCA_963277665.1). Lineage (NCBI taxonomy): Eukaryota > Viridiplantae > Streptophyta > Magnoliopsida > Santalales > Viscaceae > Viscum > Viscum album. Next base: position 1,699,924,723 of record OY728143.1, on the reverse strand, counting down.
GGGATTTTGGTGTTCTCCTTTAAAAAAATAAATCTTTCAATTGTGATGAGTTTTATAAGCCATCATTGAATTTCCTTAAAAAGTTTTCTTTTTTGAATGTGTGGATTCTAAATATTTTTTTCGTTGTTTTTATCTAGAAAAGGGTTTTTTTAGAATATTTTTTTTTCAGGAATGGACCCAAGTCAGGGATCGAGCCACAACTACCACAATCCTACCTCTATAGTCCAGGGCTGGCGAATACAGTCGAAGGAATACCTATCAAGAGAATGCCTTTTCCTAAGTACTTGTTCTCACACACACATATCCATCATGATAAATAAGTTCATAAAGAAAGAATAAAATAAGAAACCTAGATGGAATGTAAACAAAATGTACATAACCTCTAGGGGTACAAGAGTAAAAAAGTGAAAACTGAAAAATAAAGGGGAAAAATAAAAGACCAACCAGAAATACGTCCTAACCTAAAAAAATGGAAAAGTAGACTACTTACAGAGCCTAGATTCTGAATCCAAAGTTGTGACCACCGAATGGGGTCTAAAGTACTAGGTTTCTTTAAGCTCCTATAATGTCACCACTGCCCAACCCATCATCTGAATAAGTCACAACACATGTGGGAAAATCCCATGCAGGAGTGAGTATATAAAAACCCAGTAGGATGTCCTGAAAGGTGATGGGGGATTAGTAAGAGATACTATATGAATATAAATAAAGTAGATGCAAGATACATTAAGAGAGAATAGCTCAACCCAACCAAGAGTGAATGAAACATCTTCCAAACACAAGGGGATCATCACGACGAGTATATGAAGAACAAATTAAGTCATCTCAAACTATATTAGTAGATTATACTCATCCAACTATGAGAAGATTGACATAGAAATCATGTGGAAGGTCATACGTGTATTCTCCACTCATTGAAGAGTTTACTCAAATCCAATGAGAAGGACGTTGAAGAATATATATTTTTTCTCAGTCAAAAGAATAAAAAATGAGAGTGGAAGGGGGTATCAATCACATAGATCATTCAAAGAATAAGTGTATCCAAAATTTCCAAAAGTCCTTCAATGATTCCTAATATCTCACAAGTCTTCTAAGAAGTAACCATGAATGTAAAACCATGCCACTTCATTATTTCACATATTCAAGGTTCCACAAAGATGATGTAGATAACCAATGCCCTGGTAGAATAGGAGGGATCCACTCTGATAGACATCAAGGAACCACTACCTAGATCTACTGGAGGATACCACTCGGTAGTCATTGGGGACTCCACTACCCATCGACACTAAAGGTTATACTCAGTAGTCATTGAGGACTTCTATTAGGCCCACTTGGTCAAATACCATAAGAGGGGCGCTGAATCAAATCATGAAAGATTAAAACTACTACACCTTAAGACCTTGTTTCATCATTAAATAAAACACTCATCTCCTTCTCTCATAATAATGTATGAACAGAAAATAAATCATGCACAAGACATAGTGGTTTTACATGGCTGACCCTTATTGAACTATGTCCAAGGATCATACAGCAATGATGTGCCGATGTACCAAATCCACTAAGTATCACTTCTAAAATACAATGTTCAGGCTAGACCACATCTATGCCTACGCTCACTCCCTGATTCTCTTTCTCTGGATCACTACCAGTGGAAATGATCAAATTCTTCCTCTTTTGTTGATAACTACTCTTAGAAGGGATTCACCCATAGTTTATCGACTTGTAGGTCCCTTCATTATAACTAATTAATACATCTTTAGTTGTAGATAGATGCTCTATTTAAGTACCACTTTTATCAAATTGATGAATACTAATTTACCATAGTTCACTGGGCATTCCCCTTTAAATAACATTGGTGATTCTTACTACCTTCATGAAGCTCCTTATTTCACAACTCTCAAATAGCATTTTTGAAGAAACCAGTATTCATGAAGCTCACTTTTTTGGAAAATCTTAACCATCCTTTGTGAATACCACAACTTTTTGTCAGCATTTTATAGCCTTGGTTAAATTAAAAACTTTCACAATGCCCAAATATTTTATTTGGCATTAATATCCTTTATGGACTCCCTTTTTCAAAAACTTTTGTGCAATAACACCCATCACAGACCACCTTCATGAAATTAGAGCCTATAAATTTTGGTTTAGTCTTGCTCAAATTATAAAGGGTCAGAGGCCTATTTATATGTGTTCCCACCAATTCAAGAAGCTTCCATCAATATCATCACTATTTCATAACCTCCCTTATTTTAGTCGTGATGGTCCCTATCTAGTGAAGTTTTAGGAAAATTCGACATTCACGATGCTCATCGTAATCATAGAGCTCACCATAATAACCTTTGTGCATTTTATAAACACCATTCAAGAAGAAATATTTTCATTAAACTCATTTCTTTTCCATATTTTTATAATTACTTCATGGAAATCCAATTTTCTCAATGTTATCCCTCTTTGAAATTGTGGACCCCAAAAAATTAGCAAACAATGGGAAATAACATCACCTTGTGTATGAAACTTTCTATACCACATCTAGGGAATCCATTCCTTTTTATTTTATATTTGTCAACATAAAATGTCAAAAATATATATGAACCTCCACAACCTACCTTGGAAACCCATTTTTTTGACAAACATAATCATCCCAAAAAATACTACAGTGTTATCGGGAGGGATTTTTTCCCAACTCCACTACTCGGCTCTATTAGAGGGTCAACTTGGTAGTCATCATGGACTCCACTTTCCATATTTATAGGATCATCACACCAGTATTAATCTAGGAATCCATGAATTAGATATACTATAGGGTCAACTTGGTTTCCTTTGAGGACTCCACTTCCCAGCTCTACTGGAGGATCAACTTGGTTGTCGTTGAGGACTCTACTACCCAGATCTTCTGTTTGATAAACATGGTAAGTCTATTGTGATCCTATGAAATATCAATCACCATAAAACATTGACTATTCTATAATAATTCATTAAATATTCCACTTATATCTCAAAAGCCACAATGCAGGTCCCCAACGCGTTCTATGTGAAAAAACACTCAGGATAAGCTACTCGCATGCCAAAATCAGAGTTCAAATGGAGGAGATAAAGAACCATGAAGTTTAGAAAAAGGAACCAACTAATAAAACACATGTAAGGGGTCCTACATGTAATATGGTCTCATTGCACCACATGGTCATGTCCATTTTCAGTACATGGATCCTTGACCATGTACCCATACAAGCTGTGAAGGTAGACTACATGATGTGTCCATGATAATCGAGACTGGTTTGTGTCCTTCTGACCATGTTCTTTTATTTTAATATCATTTCTATGTACTTTAGTACACGTCATGTTATATCACATAGAGTTCCTCTCATGTTCTCTATTCCTGTATGTCTACTTCAGTACATGTCTCTCTGTCTAGTCGTCTACTCCTATACTGATTCTTGTTCATGTGACCCATCACATGGATCATCCACCTGATGAATAGGTACATAGAGTGTATTAATTCCACATGTAGTGTCATACTTATAATTATATAATTCCCTAGGCATGTCACTAAAATGGATAAATTCCATGTGTTCATCCATTTACATGGCGTGTACCTGGGTTTTTCACAAAAATATAGATCCACTCTTCATGACTTGAATCTGATTACGATACTTCAATTTTACCCTATATCAAGTAGAAAATATTGGATCTATGCTAGATTTATCATTTATGGATGTTGTTCTTTGGAAATTGGATTCCAATGGAGTGTTGGTGGTTTTTTCATTCATCACGTAAACCATCAATCCATCCACCTTTGATTTATTGATCTCAAAGAAAATAAAAGCTCTTCCAGGCCCCCACACAATTCATAGATTTAGCCTTATTTCATCAATACAATCCTCATTCATCAATCCACTATTCTTATGGGGGTCTGATCTGGCTTGGTACCACCTGATAATGTCAAAATGGGACTGTGGGATCCTACCGGCGGTGAACACGAAGAAAATGAGGAGGTAAAGGAACCATAAAAAAATGTTAAAACATCATTGTCCTAGGGTTCCTATCCAACAATCAAGAATGGTGATAAATGTATTTGATATAAATTCAAATACCAATTAATAATTCAATACACTACTGCATGATCAATCTACAATTAGCACAAATCGATAGAAGGGATTGATCTTCTCAATGAGTTAAATAAACAAGGGAATAAAACCAAAAATTGATGAATTGTGCACGAATATTGGATTTTTAATCATTTAATATCATTAATTTCAATGATCTACTAAATTCATTGTGTTTTTTACATTCCTATATGCTCTGATATGGAGTTTCATTGTTGTCTGGGGTGATTTACTGACAAAGGAGGAAGGAGAATATCTAGAATTATCCTAGGGTTTGTTTGGATAGACCTAAAAAATTATCCATAGATGTATTCTTATAGGATTAATTTAGGTTAAAAATGAATGAATGAATTAATTAATTAATATTTATTTCATTGAATGTACCACAAATGAGTGAGGAGTCAGAACGCCCCCGCAGACCCATTTTTTGACACGCTAAGGGTAAACACTATGTACTGGACTCAACCGTGTTCTCCAATTTCATTTTCAAGCTTCTATTTAATAGTTATACCATTTTATTTAAGAATATTAATGAATGAAATATAAAATATACTTAAAATTTTGTAAAATTATTTTTGGGAAAACCAGGATAGGGAATCTCATGATGTCTCATCATCTAACTCTGGAAATATAAATTGAAATTTTTCAAATACTTATAAGGAAAAAACCTTGTTTATAAATCATTAAATCCTTCAATATTTTCGTCTTGGAAAAGGAAAACTATGAAAAAAACTTAGGATAATGATCCCTCATTTGGATCCCCAACTCCCAGGAGCACTCCTACACATTCATGAACTACCACAACACTCAAACCAAAGGGATGGTCCATCCACACAGGGTCCTCTCCTATCAAGTCTCGATTGCCACCAAGTGCTCTGTGAATATGGATCCCTCCTCGATGTCCAACAATCCCTAGTTTATAATGTGCATGGAGTCATTCATGCATTTCCTAATATGATACACATAGAATATTTCATGAAACCATTCCAGATGTGGGGGTAACGAGAGGTGGTAAGTAACCTCACCAAACCTCTATATGATTCAAATTTTCAGATGAATATTAGGGATAGATTTCCTCCATTGATGAACCTCAATAGTCCTTATCATGGGGAGAATCTTAGAATGCAACGACCTCCCAGATCAAACTCCATTGGTATATGATGGCAATTTGTGTAATATTTCTATCTACTTTGTGTGGTCCCTATCTGCTCATAGATAACTTGGAATTTATCTATCAGCTCCAACACAATCTCTCGGCCCATAAGAGATGTCTCAGCGGTCTCTATCAATCACAAGCTTGACCTTCAGGGTGTCCCATATAGGGCATCAAAAGGATTCATGTTGATGTTATATTTTTAGTTATTGTTGTACACAATCCCTACCATGGGAATCAGATCCCCACATATCTGGAAGAAGTTTAACATGAAAACCCTCAGCATATCCAATAACACTTGGATTGTGTGTTCAATCTTTCCATTGGTCTATGGGTGAAAGGGTGTACTCATCCTCATTTGGGTCCCAAATTCCCCATGCATGCCTCTCCATAACCATGATATAAACTGCACATCATGATTGTAGACAATCATTGAGGGAACCCCATGAATTCTATTGATATCTTGTACATACAACTACCACAAACTCTCTACTAAATGATACACCTTCAAAGAAAGTATGTGTGATAAATTTTTGATTAGGTCTGATATCACCGAAATAGCATCATGGACCATATCTATGTGTATAAGACCTTTCACAAAGTGCATGTATATTCTATCCCACTTCCACTCTGGGATCTCAAGGGGCTACAAATAACATGTTGGAACTTGGTGCTCAGCCTTCAATTTCTAATAAGTGAGGCATCAAGAGACAAACTAGGCTACTCTTCATCTTAGGATAGACCACAAAAACTGTCAGTATAGGTATCTTTACATCTTCCCTAAACCAGGATATACTACTAGGGGAGAAGTCTGGAACTCTCGATCACATCCTCTCACATAATTACTGGAACAACTGTCCATCCCTATAAAAAAGATGACGTGACTCTGTCCATCATAATAACCATTGAGTGAGTCACATATGTATATCTAGTCATGAAATACCTTAAATTCAATGTCTCCCAACTAAGACTCTCTCACATGCTAAATAAGTGAATGAGTCAATACCATCGATTGAAGAAATTGTATACCATCATGTTCCACTAGGGTTAGATATAAGGATGTCAACAACATTGAAGCCACTTACAACAAGAGAGCCTGAGACTTCCTACTAAGGTAATCTACTATGAAGTATCCCTTACCAAGAGTATAGGATATCTCAGTCATTGTTTTTAAATAAATCCAACCAGCACCGTTGTCATAGGTTTAGGTCTCTATGTGTGAAGACATACTTGAGACTCTGATGATGTGAGTATTCCAAAAAATTCCCTCTCTAAAGGATGTGCCTCCACATTCTATTAGCATGGTCAACCACTTCCATCACTAGACCATAAGTGGTGTATTTGTTCTTGTGGGGACTCAACTACCTCGACCCATATATGAAAATTGCATGTCATTACATCAACAAGAATCCATGCTAAACTCCTAAGGAATTATAGTACACTACAAACTCCAAACCTTCCTTTGGTAGTCTCAACACTGGAGCAGTCATCATCCTTAGCCTCAACTCCTCAAAGGCCCTTTGGCACTACTCATACCAGGTAAATGGTTTCCCTTTTTTGCATCAAGGCAGTCAAAGGGGATGTAATTATAGAGAAGTCTTCCACAAACCACTTATAGTACTCCACAAACCACTTATAGTACCCCACAAATCCAACAAATATCTGCACTACTAACACAGTCTTGGGTGGATCCCAAGTAAACACTACATAGATCATCACTAGGTTCATGGATAAACCATGCTCAGAAAATATATTCCCCAAAATGTTGTGTTTTAATTCAAAACCTATTTTTAATATAATTTATTTATATGATTAGATAATATTTTGAATTGGTTTTAAAGTGAAATTAGAAAATATTTTTACCATTAAATCCAATAGTGGTCGTTGGAATTAATTTCACTTTTAAATCGGACTTAAACTAGTATCAATCTTTTGATACTCATTGTTTCTTAAAAACACGCTATTTGTTTTGACAGCGGGAGTTAATTATTAAATTAATTAATTCTACTAATATTATTTCAATTAGGTAATATAAACATCATTTTTGAATTCGTAATATCAAATATAGCTTAGGGTGAATTTTTGGTAATTTTCTGAAAAACTCCAATTTTTTATGAATAGTGAAACCACTAAGTGGAAATCAAGCAAACTGATTTTTCAGTTAAATGAAAGTTTACCACTAATGTGTATTGAATTTTGAAAATCCGACATACATGGTTTTCATTAGTATGTAAAATTTGGTTCAATGGGATGAAAATAATTTTTTGGTGAATAGTAACTTTTTTTCATTAATCGCGATTAGAGGTAATTAGTGTAATTTATGGTAAAAATGATATTATAAAAATATGAAAACACCATGACACTTGTACTACTCCTATTGGATGAGTCATGTCCGACCAAGACAACCCATGGGTCAACTTGGGGACCCCATGGAGCCACTTTGGTTGGAAAATGACATTAATATATATTTATTTAATGTTAAAATTAAATTGACACAAACATGAATTGTTTTACTAAAACAGTTTTTAAGTGGGGTTAAACAAGTCCAAATTTTGACTATAAATATTCATTAGAAATATAAAACTATTTCCTACATCATAGTATTTTTTTTATAATTTTTAGATATTAAATAAATTAATTTAATTACGACATCATGATGATGCAACGATGACCTCATTATTTAACGATTTAAATAAAATGGAAAGATAATGTAATATCTAAAACCTAAACTTGTCCAAAAACTATTGGATGGGAATATTTAGAAGCCTTATCATCTTAACTTCAAAATATATCAATGTGGGACCTTAGAAATTCGAAACACTTTTGAAAATAAAATAATAGTTTCATGATTTCCAAAAGTGCCCATCCTCTCCTCTTATAAAAGGCCCCCACCTCTACCTCATTTCACACACTCATCAAGCCTTTGGCTCGGCCATACCCTGCCCATTTACTCTCTCCACATCCCTCTCCTCATCCTAGAGGATTCCCTTTGGGAAGAATCCTTTCAAAGGAAGCCTTTAGGCTCAAATCAAAATGAGTTACACTTTTAAAGGTAATTCATTCTCTCATGTTCATTTGTTTTATTTTGCTTCTCCAACACCCTAAAATATATTTATTTACTTCTTTTGTAAAAACACCAATATCTTAAATATACTAGGATATTTTTATACGATTTATTAGAGCTACACGCTCACACAACTACATCAAATGGTTAAAGAACATACGGTTTCCGTGGATGGTGAAATTCTACCTCCTGAAACGATGATTGTTCAATACTCATTTAACACCTTCAAAGGTGGCCATTATGATGTCACTATTTTTATATATGATATATAATATGTTTCTTCTTTCCTTAAGCTTATTTATTTTTCATTTAGTGCATACCATAATTGTTTCCATTATGGGTAAACACGATAATTTCATTTTAGGAAGTGCGGACTACCGCCCCCTCAAAGTGATTTGATTCGTTAATGTCATACGTGGGACGTATAAAGGATGGATTTAAAGTTATTATATATGATGTTATACTGGAATTACAATATACCTCTATATCATTATTGTTTCTTTCCATTAAAGTATGAGATAGAAATGAAAGTAGCGATCATGCGTATGTACGGCTTACCGCCTCCATGAACGGTGCATTTCATTTCTTACCTCTAAATGATTATGTAATATTATAAATACATGTATATGCTGCATATATATGATATATATTATATCCAAATCTTGAATATCATTATGGATATAATGAACCTTTGACCACACAAACAACAGGTAATTGTAAGAAGTCCATTTTCGACTAAAGAACCAAATATTGAAAGAACAAACATTATTAACTTAAATGATTACATAATGTTTATAACATTGAAATAAGTGATATAAAAGGAATAATGAACTTTAAGAAGGTTCATAAGAAAGTATAAATTAACTCAAGTTTGTTATTCAGGAGATTAAAGAATGGTCTGGTCAAGTCGGATATGAGGTAAGGGATCCTTCACCTCTCTTTCTTTTTAAGTACACTCTTTTATGTCATTCCTTTTAAGCTCATATTTCTTATTATTGGGATGTTATTTTATATTACTCCCACTGTACTTATTATGATAATATTATGAGAGACCCTATTTCCTCTCATCAATCCATTTTGGAAGTTTTAAGTGGCGCCGTTAGGCTGCCGAGTTTTCGTAAGGGATTTTTCATCTCACTTTTATTCCAGTGAGATTTATGCTACATTTGCCACAATTTCATTTGAGTGGTTTATGTACTGCCCATTATTACACTCCTTTTGTAATATAATTCCATTTATGTGTATTTACATATTCATTTTATGACACTTCTTCAATGGGGTGTACTTTTCGAAAGTTACCCAAGTCGGTAATGGAACCTTTCACCCGCCTCATTTTAAAAGACTTCATTTGTTATGTCTTTTAATTCACATACTATTATGTTGGGATATGTTCTCCTATATCCTGATTGATGTAAATTTTATGTCCAAGTGATTGGATTCCCTTTTTATATCTCATTAACTCATTTTCTGAATTTTTGAAGTGACGCTGTTAGGCTGTCAAATTTTACCAAGGGAACGTTTTAACCCAATTTTGATTTCTTTGGGTTCAACATGTAGTTACTGAATATGTCAACCTTTTAATATGTGTGAATGAACTTTTATTGTTTTACAATTAATATACAATTATATTGGGTGTATTTATATTTTTCACACATAATTTTGATATTGATTTATCCTTAATTTAAGGATACCTTCCTTATAAGGGATTTCATCACATTTTACATCCCTATTGAGACTTCACTGTTGTGATGAACCAATTCACTCTTATATGGTGTATATACTATCCTTTGGAATATTATATCATGAATCCATTTATTCTCATGATATTATAAAGTTCTGATTAAATGTTATTCCTCAATTATTGTATTCAAGTGTCTCTAATTTTGGTAAAAACCCTTTGACCAAAATATCGCTTTAAATGTTTTAATGACTTGTTCTTATTAATATCAATGTTTTAAAAATGGTTTTAAGGATTTATTTATATGGATATTAATGGTTTAAAATGTTAAAAGCTTCAAGGTGTTTTGGGACACTTTGATTCAAAATTCTCCTTATTAAATGTTTTAAATGGTTTTGGAAATGGTTTCTTTTTGTATGGATTCATTATTTCAAAATACTAAAATGTAATATTGTGATTGAAATGTGGAAATGTTTTGTTTCATTTATGCATGTTTTATGTGATACATTTATGTTATGGTTCTTGGGAATTGTTATGAAAATGGGTGGTTCCGTGATAAACTAAGGGCGGGTGAGCCCGATATAGCTCTCCAATGCACTGGGTAACGCAAAGGAGTGAAACGTTAAGGTTTCTCCGAAGAGATTTAGGGAATATACTGTGATGGGTATTCCAAACGTAACCAAGAGGGTTACTCCCTATGTAAGAATGTTATTAATGCCTCAAGATACCTTTATGTCTTATTATTTCTATGATTTATTCATGGTTTGATGAGGTATGTTAAAGTGCCTCTGTTTTATGGGTAAAGTATGATTTCATTAATATGTATATATGAACTCATGCTTCCTTTCCATATTTTCTATAACCCTTACTGAGCTTTTTATGCTCATACCAAGTTTTTGAAATGTTTTTCACAGGTCAAGGGAAAGGTACATGATGTGATGATAGTGTCAAGGATGTGTCAAGAAAGAATCCATGTTTTATTTTAAATATTTTTCCGTTGATGGGAAGAATTAATACTATCTTTTATGTAACCACTTTGTTTAAATGTGGAATGTAATGCATGTTTCATGATCTAATTCTCTAAAACTCTAAACCTGAAAAGATCATGAATGTGTAATCTTGTAATAACTCAAGATTAAGTAAGTTTTAAGGCTGGGGCCTTATACTTCTACTATGATTTCAGCCCAATCTATGGCTGAAAATAGTTGATCTATGCTAGATATATCATTTCAGGCCATCGCTCAGTAGAAATCGGATTCTGGTGGAGCGTCATATGTTTCATCATTCATACCATATGATTATAATCCATCTCCATTTTATTTATCATTCTCAAATAAAGGAATTGATTATATTTTCTTCCAAAAGGTCGTATATCTAGACTTTTTTAATAGATCTAAACCTCTTTTATTGATCTTTCTTGATTATGGAGGTTCGACCAGGCTCGGTTCCTTCTGAAAATGAAGAACTGGGAATGAGGGGTCCTACCGGTGGAGAACACAAAGAAAATTAGGGGAAAAGGAACCAAAAAAAGGGTTTAACAATCATTGTCCAATAATTATTGGAAAACTACCAAGAACCATGATATTGGGGTAAGATAACTATTCAAAAACAAATTAATATTTGAATATATAGGCGCATGCTAATTCCACAATTTATGTGGATCGATAAAAGGGACATAACTTCTTAATTAGTTTAATCAGGAAGGGAATAAACCAAAAAATCACAATTCCTACATAGATATTGGATCTTTCATCATCAAAGAATGCACTCACCAATGATCAAAGTAATTCATTGCGTTCGTTGCATCCTGATCAGCACCAATCCAGAGATTCATTATCATTTAGGGTGATTCGCTAATGAAGGAGGAAAAAATACTCTAGAATTATATCTGGTTTTATGTGGCTAACCCTAAAATATACTCCAGGGTAGAAAACTTATACGATCAATTTAGGTAAAAAAATAATTATTTATACAATTAATTATAAATCATTTCACTGAACATACCGCAAATGAGTGGGGACTCCGAACACCCCACACAGACCCATTTTATATAGCTCCAACGGTAAATAGTTCATTTTGGATTCAACCATGATCATATATTTTTTATCTAAGCTTACATTTAAGAGTTATATCATTTTCTTTAAGAATATAAGTTTATCAAATATAAAATACACTTAATACATACATTAAATTAATTAAAGGCACACCGGGACTCGGAATCACATGTCGTCTCAACACCTAGCTCTGGAAATATATATAGAATTATTTCATTATATTATAAGGAACAAACTAGGTCTCTATAATTTTTTAAAATTATAAAATAATCATTAATGTGTCAATAACGTAATTCAATTATTGAAAAATGAAATTTTTAGATTCACGAGTTTTGAATTGATGATTCCATCAAGTTCTATATATGTATTTTTATAAATAAATGATGGATATCAAAATGGGGGTTTTCAAATTTTATGGTGTATGAAATTTAATGTTTATTTTACTTTAAATATTTTATAATATAAAAAAGTTTTAAATGAATGGTTTCAATGAAATGATTTGAATATAGTAAAACATTGTATTTGAATAAGTATTAAGATCGTTTTTTGTTATAAAATGGTTTCAAAGTAATTTAAAATGTTTTTTTAAGGTTGGATTATGACTTGTGGGTAATTTCTATGTTTAAATTGGACTCCCTTGAATTATTTTAAAATATAATGTGACTGTCTTCAATTTCATTATAAATAAATCAGTTTAATAAGAATTTATACATCTAATTTTCCATGTTTAAACATTTAACAAGTTTTTTCAAGTTATTTATGGTGATTTTACAATGGGATTCTAAAAATATTTTGGTTAAAAAGGTTATGTGGGAAGATTTCGAAAATAATAGAATTTGTTTAGAATATGAAAATTTTTTATTTAAATTTACCTATTTTATTAGATGGTTTTTTATGATAACCATTATTATTCAAGATCAATTTCATTTGGTGTTTGATTTACAGATACATAATTTGTTGTTTATGGGCATTATAATAGTTGTTTTGTTTATATTTTGTGGCCATAAAATGGAGTGGTACTAATGTTAACATAATCATTCTTTAATAGGGTTCATATCATTGAAACAATGACTCATTCAACTAGTAACCTAATTATTAAGGTTTTACCAGTTCATTTTATAGATTAGTGTGTTATAATCATGAATATATAACATCTCATGTTTGTGTATGTATTTTTTTTTATTATTGTTCTACATGGTTTATTAAAATAAATAAAAGTACATGTGTATTCAATTGTAAAATTTACCTTGTAATGAAATATGATCCCATGTGGTTTTCTTTGATTGGGTATTTACTCTTAGTTTTACTCTATTAAAATGATATCTTTTATTATCAACAAGTTTTCTACTAGAATCATTAGTGATTTGAATACTAAAATTATTTATTTTTTTAGAGGAATGATACTTCCTTTTATGTTTGGTTCTAAAAAGAGGTGGTGCATTTTTAGAATTAATTGTCTTAATTTTTAAACTAATAGGTTGTTAGTATATTACTAATTCTATTTAACTTCAGTATTTGAAATTATACATTGTATAAACGATTTATTTTCTAAATTCATATTTTAAATTAAATTTAAATCTATTTAAATTAGTTTTCCTAAGGAAATTTCAAATCTATAGTATTTTAAATATCATAGGTTCTTTCTCTGTATTGTATTTTCAAAACTTTTCATTTTGGTTTGTTTTTTAAATGATTTATAAAATGTTTTTAAGTATGATTTTTTATGATTTTTCTCCATTTGTTGGGTAAAAGATATGTATTGGTAATGGTGATGTCTAGAAGTATAATTATGGGTTTATTAAGTAATAAAAGGAATATCAAAATGAGTTTTTTTAAATTTTCTTGTATTAATTTTCATTCTTGTTTTTATTAGCATGAGATATCTATGAATTTTTTTGTATCAGATTGGTTTGGTAAATAGATTTTTTATTTTAATTTTGACTATGATTTTATCATTATGTTAATGTTTAAATGAAAATATAAATAGTTAATATTGTGGTTTCAAGTTTTTTTATTTTGTATTATGCCATTTTTTATTTAAAATGAGTAAACACTTTTATTTTAAAATGATTATTGGGTTCCATGAAAGAATATGATTTATGATTTTTATTTTGTTATTCTTGGTTTTCTTTAGAATTTTTTATATGATATGAATGTTTTATAATTAAAATTTTGTGTTTCTTATTATGGTATATTTGTAATAAGAAAATTTTACTATTTTCAATTGATTCATTTACAATTGGATTTATTTTATTTATTAACCATTAATTTTAATGATATATATTCTTTAATGTAAGTGGAAGACTAAATTTAGGTTCGAACCCCAACTATTTATGTGATTTTATTAATGTTTTTATGATTTATTATGTGATTTTTTCAACTATTTTTTTTATTTACACTGATTGTGTAAGTGTTTTCCTCCAAAGAAATTCCTCAAGAGTTTATAGGGATGAAAAGTTTTGTGATGTGGTAAATTGTCACACCAATGAAATAATTTTTAGGTTTTTTAATAATTTATTTATTGGTCATAGACTATGTGTTAGAATTTGGGATAAAATATAAAACTTTTTGGGGATTGTTTCATAAAATAATATTCCATGTGAATCACCCAAGGGTTTCATGCTTGGGCACCTTTCTCATGTTGACTACTTCATCGTTTAATTTTTTTAATTTTTTAATATTTAATTCTCTTGGAAGACATATCTATTTCACCCTTAATTTCCAAAAAACCATTCCATTATCTTTATTCATCAACCCCTTCTAAAAACTTCATCTCTTCCATAATTTATTTATCAAACCTATATATAAATAAGTATAAAAATAAAAGCAATTGACTATTCTTCCCTTATTATTCATTATACATCCATAATCTCTCTCTTCTCTCTTTTCCCGTAGCTATGGTAGACAAGGGAAATTAATTTATTATGATTTATTTTGGGGGGGTTAAAAAAATTAAGATTATTAAAAATTATTTAGTTGTATATTATGATATTATATAGTGTAATAACATTATTCCACTCCATTTACACTAAATCTATTAGGTGGAACCATGCATTAAACATTATTATTTTAATCATGTGTTCATGGTATTTTAAATATTTGTTTCTAATTAGAATCAATATTATAATAATTATATTTATGTTTCAACTGTTTTCTTTAGGTTTCAAAAAATATTTCCTGATTTCAATGTGGATTTCCAATGTTAAAGCACCTAAAGCCTATTTTCTAGAAAATAATGCAACATAACTTGTTGGTTAAAATGACACCTATGATTTTTCTAATAATATAATTAAATTAATTAACATGGGTAGATTTATTATGATTTATAAGGAATTTTCCTCATTTTTATGATTTTTTCAATGGATAAGGCTACTTTTCGTTCCTTTAAAGTTGACTCAATCCATAAGACAATATATGTGATCCTTACTTCTTTCCAATGCTCTAAAGTTTTTATTTATGTAATAAAAAGTGTATTTAAAATGTTTTTTCATGTTTTAAATAATAGAATAATATTTATAATGGTTTGAAATCTATATTTATATCGATTGTTCATGATCCTTCAAGATATTTCCCCATTGATATTGATTTTATAAAATTGGATTATCATGTGAAATTAATTGATGATTAATGTGTATTATTATTTATATGTCAATCATAAGGGGTTTATTCTTCTAGGGATCTCAAAGGTAATAACTGTTTTTATATTATATGTTTGTATGTGTTATATTTAATGTTATTTTTTATTGACAAATCACTGGTATTTATGTGGTGGGGAACCTTGTGTATCTTAGTGGGAGTTATATGGATGAGTGATTAACTGGGGTATAATATTTATCAGGTTAGTATACCCAAGTTAAAACTTTTATCTACTTAGGGTATTATTCCTTTAATCTAGGACAATAAGGGAAAAACCTAGTCTTAGGTAAATGGATCATCAATAATGCCACTTTGATTTTTTCTGTTATCAAATCATCCAACATAATCTTTATGGATCATATGTGATACCATTGGAGTTTATTTATGGTTATTTATCAAATATTACTATTATATTTATTATTTATGGTTATTTTTTTAATTTCCATTATTACTATAAATTCCCCTTTATGTTTATATCAATAATGATTTATATTAAATCATTAAGGTATGTTTGAGTCCCTTAAATATTCTTGTCAACTCAATAATGATGTAAATTATTTTTCTATTAAACACTTTTTAAAAATGATTTACTTACCTCCACAATAGAATTTATTTAAAAATGAAATGTGGGGGATTATCATTATTTCTCTATTTATATTTATAGAAAATGAGATTTTGTTACATGTAAGGGAATATAAGGTGTTTTCAAAGTGAATGTTGAATTTTTTTTCTTTTTGTAAAAAATATTATTTTTATCATGGTAATCCCATCACAACATATTTTAAAAATGAAATTATTTACTTATTCATTATAAAAAAAATATTTATTTATCGAAAATATATGTTGATTTTTTTATAAAAAATGAAATATATAATTTTATATCATTATATTAAAAATATAATGTCATTTATTAATATTTAAAAGGTATGTATAGGGTTTAGGATAGATACATAATTGGAAGTACATACTACAACCTATTTTTTATTACATATTAATTTTAGGTACTACTTGGATGCAAAAGATGAATGAGAACCTTTGGGTTTAGGGATGATGATAGTGAAATGTGTTTATAATTCACTCTTCATGAATAGAAAGATGTTATCATTTCCTATTTAATATTAATTTTTCCTGTCTTTTGTATCATGTCTCTTCAAACTTATTTTTTCCTTGTTTTATTATAGTTTAATGTGTATATTGTAATTATTATTGGTTATGTTTATTTTGGAAATTATTTATGATTGTGTGATTTTTTATATAGTTTTTAGTTTGTTTGTAGGCAATTATTCCTTTTTTGGTTTTGTATTGTTCGAAAACTACTTATTTTATGTGTGAGGCCTCCGACTTATGAAATGGTTATACTGGAGATTCTGGTTAGATTACCTCATTTACATTTTTATTATTAGAATAAATAATTCCAAACAATATCTATTTTGACAAACCCATACTAATTTACATCCCTTGTTGATATAGACCATGCATAAGGCCATATCATAAGTTTTCATGGGTGACATGACAAGTTAACCAAGGTTGGATCATGACATTATTGGGTAAATTGGGTATTAAATTAAATAAATTATATTTTTAATCATATTAAAGTATGTTAAGTGGAATCCAACTCACATTTTTCCCATTAGAGTTAGAATCTACTTAAATTAGTTAGAAATCCCTTGACATTCTGGCATATGGATTCATCCAATGTATAAGGAATATTGGAGGGAAAATATGAATTCATCATTTTTTGAGGGGGAGACTAAGGCTAAGAGAGACATTACATACTTTGCAGTCCACATTGAATCTATATATACCCTCTCAACATTATCACTCCAGCATTTTAATCCACTACAATCCTCAATATACACTATTAATTATTCTTTCTAGATTCTCAAAAGTCGATACCTCATCCTCTATTAGTGAGGGGTATACTAAAACCCAAGGTGAAAATGATGTTTTTATTCACTCATGGGGTTGATATTTTTCTACTCTTTTGTTTTAAATTGTATAAATATGCTTCGATTGTGTTTTAAAGTGTGTGGATGAGGGTGATATGATAGATTAGTACACTATATGACATCCAGAACCTATTTTTTTAATATTATTGTATTTCATATTAATGCTTCTGGCTGATTCTCCAATAGTAAAATAATCATAGGGATATGATGAGGTAGTGATAATTGAACCCTAATCAGTTAACTATGGTAATGATAACTATATCTTGATATATGAGAGCCCAAGGGGTGTAATTTTAACATAATACAATAAAATGAACCTAACCACTAGCCAAGAGGGACAAGAAAAACTCTATAGAGACTCTTAACATTATGATTAGTCTCGTTCAATACTATGAGAGGTGGGTTAAACGTTTAGGTGATATTAATAATGAATTTATATTAGTTAATCCACTTAGTATACTTAACATGATTGATCACTACCCCAAGTTATTCACTCTTTCTAATAATGAATTTAAACACCTTGATCATTTGTTTCACACTTAACACTAATAATACTACCAATATTAACACACTCATAAATGTAAAAAATACTTCCAATTCATACATTCGTTACAAAAGACACCATTTTAATTTTACATTCATATTCCTCTTGAATTCTTGAATTACTGGATTAACCACCTATCCCTATGGTGATGAACCGAATTGAACTATTATCTATGATCACATTTTATACTATAAAAAATTCACTAACTACTTTAACCATATAAATATATTCTTGATAAAAAAATATTGTAACTTCATCCACTTGTAAATTTTGTTTTTTTTCACTTTTCACTACGTATTATAGGAGAGTGGTGACCATCATTGTCATTATATCCTTTGAATTTTAAATTTGGACTTATTTTTCCATCAGTCATTAGTAAAATTCAAGGAATCTAATTACTAACTTTTGAATTTCACTAGTATTATTTCTTCTATATTTCGATTGGATGGGGGATTTTAAATTTTATATTTAATTGGTTATTTTTTATAATATGTATTATACACCCATCCATTGGTTTACACCAGTGGTTTCACATGACATGGCCATTGATTTTATTACTCAAGTTCACATATGAAGATGGAGTAGTGGTAATTAATTTCTTTTCTTGAAATGAATCTCTAACCTCCTAAGTGATATTATTCACTTGAACTAGGAAAATAATTTTTGGTCCAATATAGATGAATTGTCACACTATAATATTATTCATAGTTGTATAGAAAATAAATAGAATTAAAAATATGTAAAAGATACCAAAAACTATATAAAATGTTAAAATATAATGAATGAAAGTCTTATATCCCCCATCCCTCGCAAGGGAACTAAATTAACACAAATAAGGTACTGGGATGTTTTCTCAGGAATAATGATATGGTGTATCATATACCTCTCAATAATTGAAAATACATGAGAAAAATTATCTTCCTCATGATTTTGACCTAACAGTGATAATTTTTTCATTAAAGATATAGAGGAATTATCTATATGGTGAAAGGTATTATATATATGTGTGTGTGTCTATGTGTGTGTGTGTACTAATCATAAAATAATAAATTATATATTCACCTGATATGAGTTGAATAGGAACCAAATGTGATGGTTGGAGTTTATTAATGATTATGAAGGCTCTAAACATTATTTCCTTGGGAAGGAGATAAATGTGGTTGATCCTCTAGGTCATAAGGACCATGTTTTTTGTCCATTATGATGTTTTAAAAATGTCCAAAACTTTAATATTTTCAGAAGATAAATCTTTTATTCATAAGGAAACGTGGAATATCATATATTTCTCTAATTGGTGTTCAACCGTCCACTCATGCGAGGATTAAAGAGGCATAAGAGAAATATTTAGATCTATATGTGGGGAATATCTCTGGTTTTAACCATAATTGTGTTGTAATGATAAGGATAAAGATCTAATTATGTGTCTATTTAATAAAAAAAATTAGGTTTATTTTATGGATCTCTTAGTACATTATTTTTTATTCATCTAATATGTATGATGATGTACAGAGATCTAAAAAATATTTCTTGTGGGAAACATGAAAATGGATATTGTAAAGTTTTTTCCTCATTTCCGGATATTTCATGATGTTATGGATGATAGATAAAAGTCTAATTGTGTTTTATAACCAATACACATACCAAATTAGAAATGAGAATACATCTCCATGAATTTTATCATCATACCTCACAAAACATCTAATGGACATAATGTTATTTTGGTTATATTTGATCACTTTAAAAAGTCATAATATTTCATTTATATTAGAGAACATTTCACTCTTGACCCTATTTCTGGGTTAAATATTAAGAATGTTGTAAAATTTCATAGAGTAACAGTCTCAGTCATATATGACCAACATCCAATATTTACGTCAATGTTTTGGGAAATTATTCATAAATAATTGAATATTTAATTTATATTTATCACTACATATCATCCTCATAAAAATGGCCATTCTGATAAAAACATTCAAAAATAGAATAAATTATGAGATCTTTCACTCTATATTTCAAAGGATGTTAGGATAAAAACCATTATATGGTAAAATATTTTTAAAACAATAGCTCTCAATTGAGCGTTAAAATTCTTCCTTATGAAGACCAATATAGAATTAGTGTTGATATCAAAAATTCTATGATAAATTTAGGGAATGAATGATATCAAAACCCAAGCTTGCTGAGAAAATGGAAAAGTTGGTTTGATGTATTTAGAAACACATCAGGGAATCTTGGATTTGATAGAAAATATATGCTTAAAATCATCAATGATATTTGGAATTCAAATTTGGTGATAAGAAATTCTATTAAATATCTCTTTGGAAGAATATTATGATATTTATAAAAATAGAATCTAGGCCCCCGATATACTGGTACCTATGAGATTATTGATCAAATGGGGATGTGGATTTATCACTTATAACTTTCTATAAACCTCTACCAAGTTCATGATTTTTTCCATGTATCTCTTTTGAGAAATTATATTTAGATCCTTTAAATGTACTAAACATGGATGTTGTACCACTGGAGCATGATCTTTCTTATTATGTGTTTCTGGTAGAAAAAATGGATCTTCAAGATAATATTATATGGCACATGAATACTCACATGGATAAGGTTCTCTCAAGGAATAACTAATTTATGGAATTTATGTGGGAACCTGGTGATGTGATGAGGCAAAGTTATCCTCAATTTTTTGTATCAGAGTGATAGAACATCAAGGTTTGAGTTCTTATAAGGGAGTAGAATGTAACACCTTGAGATTTTAAGTATTTAAATTTAATTTTTGGTCATAATTATCAACAATGGAGGTAAAAATATTTTACTATGGTAATAGTTAATGAGGGTTTAAAATAAGAGATAAGGGTTAAAATTACATAAATATTTCTTAATAAAATTTTATTAATGCATTTTGATCTTATCTCACCCAAAATTCTAACGTTATCCAATTTTAAGTCACATTTGGCACTAACTTTATTATAATTTAATATTATTAATAATTACAAGTGTGACATTCCATTCACTTATAAAATGGTGAAACCTATCCTTTATTAAACATACCAATTTATACATTTATATAGAAAAATATTTAAAAAAATACTCTCTAAAAACCCTTATATATGACTATGATATTTTTTTCTTCCCAAAATAATCATCTACAAATCCTTAAGGTACTTTTGAAAGAAGGACACTTGAAGACGAGGTTAATGTTCTTAATTGTCTTTTTTCATATTAATTTCTTCTTAAAACACATATAAATGTTCTATAATTATAATAAAATAATTGAAATAGTATTTTTACTATAACTAAATATTTTTATGTTAATTTTATATCCATGTTCTATCTGTTTCCAATCCATTAGAAAATGATAATGTCACTCATGTGTACGTGTGGACTACCACCTCCACAAAATAATGTGATTCATTTTTTATTTCATATTTACATGGATTGTAATAAGGATATATTTAATTAATATATATGATATAATTATGATATTTTAACTATAAATTATAATGTAACTTTATTTTTTTCTATACATCAAAAAGTGAAAACGTCATTTGTGTGTACGTACTAACTATAATTTCTACGAAGTGATGTAATTTATTTTTCATCAGTATTTTATATTAAGGGTTATAAAATGGTTTATAATGAATAAATATTATACTTATTAGATGATTAAAATTTTCTAAATGATTAAACGATAACCAATATGAAAGTACCAAAACTGTTAAACTGAAAAATGCATGAAAAACGAACTAGTTTTCACCCAAATACTCACTTTAGTGAGTAAATTTTTTTTAAAAAGGTAATAAAAAATTTTAGGGGAATGATATATAGAATCATATAAATATTATTATTTTTAATATATTTATAATAAATCTATATTTATTAACATTTTTTTTTAATTCCTACAAAGCGAGAAATGACTTAAGGTAAGTGTTTATGTTGCAATATATTTTATTTTTGGGATTTTTTACATTAAATTTACATTTAGAGAAATTATATGATCTTTATCCATCAAACGCCATATATTTTCATCTACTTTGGTTATTTCTAAATTTTCAATAATTAGTATCATTTCTCTCTCTTTGGTACTTAAAATAATTGAGAAAATGTTTCTATGAAATAACGACATTATTTCATTTTTAGTCAATGATCTTATTCTCCTATGAATATTTTCTTAAAAATGTTTTATAAAAAATTTCATCTATAACTAAATTTACTGGAAAGATTATTTTTACTAAATTTTAAATTATTTAAAAATCAATAAAAGTAATATTTTCAAATTTATTATGTATGACACACTTGATACTTCTAATAAAAATATGGAAAAATTTCTTTTAATATATAAGACATGAAGGGATTATCCGAAAATCATGAAAATTTATTACATTGAATATTACATTAAAATATTTTGTGGTTATTTTGATGGAAAATATATTTCTCATCATTCTGTGAGTTTTTATATTTTAAATATACTGAATGAAGAGGATATTTTCCTTGTTTTCAATAAAATTCAAAATTCCATTTTAAATTAATTTCTCATCTATGTCAATATATTTTATAGATTGATAGGATTTGATAATTTTATGATATTATGATACAATCCATTTTCATTATCAAGATGGTTTATGATAATGATTTTTTAAGAATGATTCTATGAAACCTGTTTCTTTCCCACATGTTAATTATATTACGATCTTTATGTAACATGATTATCTTCCATGGGTTATACTATTATGTAGTTTTTATTATTTTTATAATCTTATATCAAACTTATGTATGGTTTTGATTATGTTATGGTGGGTCTAGAATTATTTATCCTTATAATTATTTAGGTAAATGTATATTTATCATTATATAAAAATGTAATTCATGAACTTAATTTCATGTTCACAACACTAAGCGTGGACCTATTCTTATTATGACATATTCACAATTTTATTCATAGACCTGGTTTCATTTGGATTATTTTTTTATGGGTATATGATTACATGTACTTAATATGATGAGTGTACATGTTGGTGTTAATATAATTTCAAAGTTATTTGATTTTAAAATATTATGTTGGTGCAACATTCCAATGATTTATGCTTATGTTATGATAAATAAATCATTATTTTGGATTCACGATAACACACATGTCTTATATTGGGATAAAATAATTATTTCATGACACATGATTTATGATTGTTACTAATTGGGTATTATTTTTGTAAGATATGATCATGTTATCATATCCTTGTGCTTATATGTTTCTTACTTAAAAATATTAACTAATATCTCCCACATAAAACTTTACTGAGAATTTTATATCACCCTTCCATATATTTTAACTTTACCCTAGTTATGTGGAAGAATATTAGGTATGATAATAATATAATGGTACTATATATGAAGAATTTTTTAGGATAAGTTGAAGATATTTCATGAAAATAAGTTTTTATATATCTAGTCCCTAAATAACCTAAACTTTTATGGACCTCGAAAAAATATTATTGTGAGATGTATTGAATATTCATATTAAAATATATAGTATTTATAAATAAAATAATAGGTCTCTACACATCTACTATTTTTGTAAAGGATGAAACATTAACCATTGTAAGGTACCCATGAATATCAATTTAAAAGGAAGAAATATGGAACCAATAATAAAAGATTCATTCCAAGAAAGAGATATAAAAAATTATTGGTGGTTAACACTCTTGATGAAGTTGTTGACATATTATCAAAGTAGGGTAAGTTAAAACCTTTTGAAGTGGTGTGTGGATGGCTAAATCTATATGTATACACATATAATCAGTGTATAATAGTACTTTGGGCTCATATGGAGTTGGAAAATAATAAAGGGAAAAAATAAGTTCTTTCTAGTACTAAATTTTCTTCTTATAAAAAATAATATACACCCAAAAAGGAGGCTAATAATGTACCCAAATAATGAATAATAATACGTAAAAATTAGTTATATCATGCTAGGAAACTGAAACCAGATGAAAAGAATTAATTTGTCTTGATTGATAATGTGGAAAACCATACTTTAACTAAGAAGAAAGGTGAAAATAAGAAGTGTTTCATACTTCCTAAATATTTTAAGATTTATAAACATAAAAATGATAGTATAATGATCTCAGGAACTTTATAACTTCAGTTAATGGATTATATTGGTTGAGGAAGAAGTCTTAGTCATACTACTACAACAGAAGAGCTAATGAAGGTCCACCTTATTCCCAAATTTTGGTAGTTTTTATTTATAAATGTAAATTCAAGGTGAGAATTAAAATCATATGTTGAAGGCTATGGTGGTTATAAATCCAATAATGTTATCCATCAATAAGATATTGAATGATCAGACTCCTTGAAAAATATTCATTAGTATCAACTATTATAGAGTATATAGATAATACATTGTGGTGGAGCTATCATAGAAGTAAATATATCATAGATTTAATTGTATAATATAGAAATTAGGATATCCTAAAAATACCCAGATGTTGAGGTATTATTTTCTCTCACTTAGATGTGTTTTTATTATATTGGATATAGTTCTCAATGGGGAGTGGTTTTTTATTAAAGTAGAGGAGGAAAAAAATTCACTTGATTGTTTGATGTTTTTTTAAGTTAAGTTTTGATTCTTATATTTAATGAAAAATATTTCTTTATAATCCTTAAGAATATAATTTCAGAGTGGCATTTCATTGACTATTTTATATTGGAAACTTGGATTCTTTTGTAAAATCGTTCTTTTTTTTCTACACTATCTTATCCAATATAGACTTATATTTAACATAATTAAGGCTTATCTCTAAGAGAAAATGTTTACACCCTTCTCTTATGAAATTAACGAAGAAAATGGAAGTGGAAAATCAAAAGGGGATAAGACTTTACCTTGATATGAGAAGTCCTTCCATTACATTTATGGTTAGAACAAGGGGGAGATAAAAACATTTTCCCCCTTTATATATTTTATCATTAAGCAGGAGAGAAAAACTAAACATCCAAATCAATATTTATATAAATTTATTGTATTTGGATTTTAAATATATTACAAATAAATTCAAAGGAGGAAAATGAAGTTCCCATTGGATTTTGATTGTATTTGTTTTATTTATCTTGTCAATATGTTTCTTGGAGTTATTATGTGATGGGGTAATTATCCTCCCAACCAATGAAAGATGATGATTCTACTAATATACTCTAGGAAATGAATAATGAGGGGATATTTTCTTTAAATAACTTCTTAGAAAAATTAAATTGGGGATCCCTTAATTCAGGAAATTGCAGTATTGTTCTTCGTGAGATATAGTGAAAAGTGTTGATGTAATTGTTCATGTGTTATCTACAATATTTTAGAGAATTTTGATATTATATATCTATCGGGATATTAAATAAGTAATTTTGAAAAGTGATTGATAAGCTATCTTGATGTTTAGAAGAATCCATACTACTGTGTTTCTTCTATTGACTAATAAATTTAGTGCTACAACTCACTTGGGTGAAAGGTTTCAGAAGTAATATGGATTGAGTAGTATTAATTATGTCCACAAAAATTCTAAAATTTTAACATATTCCTAACATCAAAGGAACTATCATATCCCTATATAAGAATCACCATATATACTATATGGTTGATTTATGAGGCATTGAAAGGATGACATTTTACTTTATAATGTTGGTTTTAACTTATATATGAATATTACGTCCAAAAATACATATGAATTCATTCTCAACATCATAAGTATAAACTATAAAGTGTGTAAGGATGATCTCTTTCTGCATAAGGATCAACTTTAGGATGCATAAGTATAGTTTTTTGTTCTGTAAGGATACTTTATATTTGTGTAAAAGTGAATAAGAGTCAATTTAAAAATCATTAAATCATGCAATCGACCATGTATAAGTCACTGGGAGAAATGAATGAGTCATTTTGATCTGACTTATGAAATTATAATTTCATAAAATTTTCATACTTAAAAGGATATTTTGATTCAATATAGAAGTTTTTCTAAAAATAATTTCATATTTCATATGATATTTTAACCTCATATAAAAGAATAATGTTTATAAGGCTTCCATATTTATATGGATCACTATAGGGAACATTATAAAGAACCTAAAGAACATTGTAATGTTTAACTGTAGATCTTCATATGGTTTATGGAACATCCTAAGGTTATTATATTATATGGTTCGAGGATTGTAAGGTAGAGTTCTATGGAGCCTTATAGAAAAGGAATAATCTGAGTAATCATGATCTATATAAGGGGATGAACACTAAGATATATATAAGGATATATGTACTGGAGATTTCATTAAAGATAATTATAATAAAATCCACACTGGATATCAATGTATGGGGATCCTCATATTGGTCTACTGGAACTAAAAATGTGAAGTTTTCTAAGATAATATATTTTCAAACAAAAATCAATCTGGGTGATACTAATGTCATTCAATCATGTTCAAAACATCATAAATATATTAAGATCCATGCTCTAATCCTATTTTGAGATGTATTGGATCAGGAGAAGAGAAAAAATGTAATTTTTAAGTCTGGTAATTTCAAAATAGAATATTTTAAATCCATCAATGGTGATCAAAATTCAAGAATCTCATAGAAGATGAATACAAAGTTATTATTTTACTCTTTAATATTATAAACATTAAAAAAATATTATAACTCAAGATTCATGGATGTGAAAATAATTAACAAATGCATTGTGATCTTTTGAGAATATTATTATATTTAAAGCATAAATTATGGATTAAATAATTCTAGAAATAATCATTAAATATTCGGGATTAGATCTTCAGGTACTACATATAAAAGTGAGAAATGATTTAAGATAAATAAATATTAATAATAGTATGTTGAGATTCCATCTTGGATTTACATATTCATAATTGAAGTTGTATTTTTTTATTTAATTCACTATTGTTTTAATTGAAGTTATTAATTCCTCAATCAAGTTAAAGATGGTACAAGTTGAAATCTAGATAATAGATAATTAAAAGAGTTGGTTGGTGCTTGAGTAACTGATTTTAGGTGAAGGGTCCTAATTTAGTATTAGTATCTGGAAGACATATTCAGATAAGAAATGATAGGAAAAAATGGTGAAAGGGTAATCCTTTCGTTTTATCGGAGATAACCATTTGGGAAAAATGAATAATTTGGATCATGTGAGACACAAACATACGAAAAATAGAATGATAGTAAATAGGAGATCCATGGAACTGAATTTTTTAGTGAGTTTATATATGATATATTTAAAACAAATATTTATTGTGGCATATCCTTAAATGGGAAAAGAGAGAAATAAGTTTGAATGTGCAAAGAACTCTCTGTGTAACTTGAACATGAACCAAGAGCTATGAACAAAGAAAACATGTAATATCTCTCAAAGAAGAAGATAGTAATGTTTATCATGTGATGAATAAAATTAAGAATCTATATATCAATGTAAATAGAATAATGGGTATTATAATATCTATTGATGCAGAAGATTTAGAAAAAGAATAATAAGAGTAAAAAGAAGGAACTGCGGAGAGACCCACTCTACTAAAGATATTTATATATAATTCTTGAATAATTTCAAATATTAAGGATGTGTTAGATTCATGAAGACCACACGACAAAATATCAAGCAATGACCTATTATTAAAAAAGGGAAAAATAGTATAGTAAGGTAAAATGATGGGGTCATACAAGCATCATGTCCTCATGCCAAGAAGTCCCAAAATAGATCAAACATCATATTCAAACTCATATGAACCATAATAATCTCCATACCAATCAGAATCAAATTCTGCGGGACCGTGAGTCCTGGTGACCATAGTAGTCTTCAGATAAGAATAATCTTTCTTACTTCTAGCTTTCCTGGGAGGAACAGATTGAAACGCGTCATCATCCACAATGACATTTGTCCCTTTGGACAAAACATGACTATAGGATGGTTTTTTCGGGGATTCATCCTCGATGTCAACCCACGTTCCATGGTCTCCCTGAGTTTCCTTTAATTTATTAATTTCCTCTTTGATCGTTGAAATATTACCCTCGTTACTCAGGTTTTGGTGCCCCTCCATAAGGCCACCCTCTGTTTGACCACTCTCACTATGTCTGAGAATTATCATCAGTGCCATATTCTCTGGCTCATGAGTCACCGTTGTCAAATCACTAACCGACTGTGAGGGACTATCTCTGACTTGCACATTGTCTTTTTCAGGAGTGAATTGTAGCACATTATTTTTTGAGACTTGTTTCCTCACTTTCTTCCTACAAGAGAATTCATGATGCGCTTTTGAATAATAAATAGGTTTGGTGAATCTATGATGTTGTAGATACTGAGTTTTAAGAGGGTTATCATATCATCATCAAGTAGTTAAAAACTATGTTTAGAAGTGGGATATTTAATCATATTGATTTCATGTCATCTATATATGATTTTATATTTACTTTAAATGAGATCAAAAGAACAATTTTTTATACATTGTGGGAATCAGTGGGACCAGTGTAACTTTTATTATATAAGGAGATCATAGTGTGACTGTTTGATATTAGTGAGATGTTGTGAAGTCCATCGGGATGCTAGAAATTGTATTCATTGAGAGAATAATAGTTAATGTATAAAGCATTGTGTGGTTACAATAAAACATTAAATTTACTTGAGTTTATATTGGATAAGACAATTTGTGATTGGAGTGATGAAAAAATCATGCAAGGATTATGTTTCCAACACCAAGGCCAAATCTTGTAAAAATACTATGTGTCACCCATTAAATTTTTTCATTAATTTCATGTGGTATATATGGTTGGTAAATAATAAGTAGATCCATAGTTATTCTAATAGAAAAAAATGTCCCAATTTCAAGGGGTAAATCTTTCATGTAGAATTTTGAATTCGGTAAAAAAATGAAACATGATTCATCCACCCCCCCCCCCCAATGTGTTGACATTGATACTTAGGGGAATTTCACAGTGATGTTATCCCAAAAAAAAATTAAATGTAGTAATCCATAGTGAGGAATTACCTTACCTAAATCTTGTTTCCACACAAAAAATAGCTATAGTGTATTATTGGTACACTAGAGAAATGCCGTGGGTATTCTCCATGTATATATCCTAGTGTGGGTGAACCAAGTAAAAACTATATATGCATTTTTTGTATGAAATTCTATATCTATTATTGGTATTTGATAAGATTTAGTTAGAAGATAATAAATGGATGAATAATTGTTCCTTATAATAAGGTAATAATATCTTATGTGAAGAGTAAAGTATAAAATTTTAAATATTCCAACACATTGATTGAATCCCCTCTAAGGGTGTCCTCGATTACAACAAGTGGTATCAGAGCCAATGGAATATTTTAGGGACTCAACATGATATATCTATATAGTGAAGATCTAAATACTATACATGGTATGGAGTCAACAATAAAGTATTATATATTTGATTTAAATAAATTTTTTAAATAGAAAATGTAGTTCTTTCCTTGTCTAGAAGTATATATTATAATCACTCATAATATCATTTTGATTTGATTTATTTTTAAAATTAAGAATAGAAAAGTTTTATGATATATATTAAAGAAATATAGAGTTTGATTTAGGTTCTAATAAGTAATTAAGAGACACAATTAAATAATATGTATTTAAGAATATAACCCAATTTAAAACTTTTAATGAAATATAGATGAATTTGGTAGAGTTTGTTTTAAGAATATCTGTTGAATGAATAAGAATAGGTTGAGGTTGTTTTTACATGTTCACAATATTAACTATTTAAAAATATATATATATAAATTTAGTTGAATTATAATTTCATATGTTTTTAATGAATACAAATTATAATAACAAAAAAATTATTCAACAAAATTTTTTTCCCAAGGAGGTGAAGAAAACTGATTCCTTATATATTTATATGAATATAAGTCTGTAGTACATGTTTTAAATAAATATGAAAAAACATATTTTATAAAACTTAATCTTAAGAATGATTATATTAGAAAATGAGAAATCTCATTTTGTGGTAAATATAGGGATTTTTAATGTAATAAACAAAAGGATAATGAAAAATTTGAGAGTGAAGTAGAACTCTAAAAGGCCAAATGTGAAATGAAATCTCTTTATATAACATACATGGTGGAATAAAGTAAAAATATGAACAAGAAAGAAATTAATTCAATATATACAATTGCAATAATGTAAAAAATGATGGAAAATGTGATATTATTAATGGAATTGTTCAATGGTCAAATTTAATAACTGAAAAGGGGAAATCCCATGAGCCATCAATGTGTTCCCAAGGAGAGAAATATAATGGAAATGAAAAGGTAGTACTTAGTGAAAATATCACCTTAAGAATTTAGAAGGCCAACTAAATAAGAAATATTCTAATATTGAGACGATTAAAGGATACATTTATATTTTAATGAAGAATTTAACCATAAATGTTCCATTCATGGATAATTTTATTAATGGAAATAATAATTCAGAATCATGATTTGGTTGAGAGGAAGAACCAAAAGGCAATCTTTGGAAAGAAGAACATAAAGTACAATGTTGGATAATTTATACTCGTTTGGAATCATTGGACATAAAATAGATGTGTGTAAGAATAAATTGAAGATGTATAATTATATGAGACATAATATTACATCTCATCTATGAAATTCTATTGAATGGTATGCATATTTCATCAGAATATGTAATATTTTTTTTAAAATCTTGGTCATTTGGAAAGGTAATGCAACGACAAGAATAATTTTGGTACCAAGATAGGATTCCTCCAAAAAATTATAAGAATAATAATATAAATGAATAATAATAATTATATTATACATATAAATAGATTCCTGGTGTTGGATGATTCTGAAGTAGAAAGGAAAACAATAATGAATTGGGTATATTTGATGGTTTATTTAAAGCAAAAAATAGATGTAGTTTTTGTCAAAGGGGTGGACACAATATGAATGTGAAATACTAGAAAAATAATAAATGGGAATATAAACAAAACAATATAGAAGAAAATACTTTCATTCTTAAAAATTAGGATAATAAAAATTAATTTCTATGTGATCTCATCCATACCACTATAAATAAAAATGGCTTGTGAATTTACCACCTCATGGAGAAAAAAGTTTGGAAAAGAATGAACATATAGTGCATTAAAGAAGTATAATTGTACTAGATAGAATAATTTAACTAAGGAAAGAAATATCAGGTTATATAGGAAATATAAAACATGTCCAATAATAAAAATAAAGGAAGTTTGAAGTATTTATTACATTAAGAATATTAAAACATAGAGAACTTAAACAAAACAAATGGAGGAGAGGTATTATAAAGAATTGTTTTAGGAAGAACAATGTAACAGAAGTTTCATTTAAAGGAATAATAATAAGAAAACTTAGAAGAAATATAGATGAAATTGGGTTTCTATTCATGAAAACCCATAGTCCTCTTGATGAGAATGTTGTAGGTACCCTACTAAACATGCACATAATTTTAACATCTGCTGATTAGAGTTAGGAATCATTAATAGGGAGATATGATAGATGGGGTATATGAATTCAGATGTTATGTATGCATAGTGAAAGTGTGTATTATTTTATAGAAGAGTATTATTCACCTTTTTTTCTTTATTAGAGACTAATTACTAGATGAAAAAACAGAAATATATTTCTAGAAATTGTATGAATAGAAGAAAAAAACAAGAGGTTTAAACTAGAAATGGGTAAGATAGAATGAAGGAACAAATCTATTGAATCTAGAGATACATGGAGTGGTGAATAAATTCAAGTGTGTTAAGGACGAATATGATCTAAATATTTCATCATTAGTGATTTCAAGAAGTTACTATAAATATTAAACACTAAATAAGGATACATATTATTTAAATAAAGACGTACATATAGTAATAATCCTTATTTGGAAGGAAATATTTATCAAATCCTATCTTGAGTTTTCTAGATAGTTCCCAACAAATTTTTGAATTATAATAATGATGGAGTGAAATTAACTAGTGATAGAAGTCCTTAATAAAGTATATCGGTAGCTTGATAAATTATTTTCTAAAATAATGGAATTATACTTATTTTATTTTTTATGAATTAAAAATGTTTCATCATCTGATTAATTTCTAGGATTACAAAATGATGATGAGATAAAATTTATTATGACCCACCAGTGATTGGGTTACTATAAGTGGAATGACCCTATGAAAATATATAAGTACTATGAATGAAGGATGATTATGGATATTAATTGGAATAAATCCTTTAACATAAACATATTCTATCAATTTGATTGAACATGTGGAATATCTCACACACTCTGTTCATTTTTTCTTATAAAAAAGTGTATTGTTTAATCGAGATTGAGATCATAATCCATATATTATTAAAAGGAATAAAAAATTTTAATTTTTAAGTATTTAATGGAATTTAGTGAGTTATATGGACACCATTTATTTTATTAAAAGTGGATCTGATTTCCCACATCTATTTATGACTCAATAGGCTTATAGGTTTTTTTGGCACATTTTGAAGCAGTAAATTAACTGGATGAAAATTTTTAAGAAGAATTTAGATATCATTCAATATATAATTATCTTTAAGTTGAAAAGAAGGTTGATTTAAAGAGTTTTAAAGTTTCTATGATATTCATACAAGTGGTAAAATAGGGTATTTGAAGGTGCATGTGAATGGGGTGGGATTGTATCACTTATTCTTGAATGGTTGAAGGATTGAAAAAATATTGATTTCGTTTGAATATCTGATAAAATAAGTATATTAATAATGTATGAGAATATATATTAGAGTATTTATTCATAAATTGACCATTTATTATTTTATTGGAAAAGCAGTAGAAGTGTAAAGAATAATGAAGAGAAATCAATGAAATAAAGAGGTCTAAAGGTTATTTTATTGAAAGATACAGGGGGGTATTATCTATATTTCTTATGGTTCATGATTGTATAGAAGTGATTATTTTCAATCAAATAAAAAGGGGAATATCGTTACAACTAAATTTTTTTATTTTGGGTTTTCTAAACACTACATAAGTTTGAAAATAGAGAAACATAATAACTCATGGAGAGGATGTTGGATTTATTAATGAGATGATTCATGATTTGGTTATATATATATAGAATTTTTTATAAAGTATTGAAAATTTGTGAAGTACTAATGATTCATATTGATGGTGAATAATATTCACAAGAGGTTGATGTTTTCAAAACTATAGTACATGGAGGGTGCATATAGTATGAATAGTTTTGAAGAAGATTTTAAAAAATTAACAATATGTGGACAATTAGAATGTTAAAGATTGTATCAATTGATAATAAATGATGTTATCATAAGTTGAATCTTATTAAATTTTGTATTATTTTTTATATCCATGTGTTATTTTTATAATGTATTTTTCAAAATGAATGTAGTAAATGTTCTAAGAGTTTTTTAAAATTTTAGGCGTCAAATATTGAAAAATGTTTTCGGAGTTAAATGGAAGAAAATCGATGAAGTAAACATTCACCATTGTAACAACCTAAAAATTCAAAACATGTAAATTTTTAATCGATTGCATGTATGAACTGAAACACTAAACATAGAAAATAACATAAACAATCAGGAAATTATAGTCTATTTCATATTTTAAATAAATTTAATATATTATATATTTTTCAATGCACACAACACTATGTTTTCTGGCATCGTATGCAAAAATTACTTTCTTTGATAGTTTGTGTTACATGGAAAACCGAGTTTTACCGAATTAAAATATATTATTAAAATATTATAATTTATATATAATAATACATAAACTAGATGATAAATTAGTAGTTATAAATAGTATTAACTAACTTATTAAAATATTTGGTTTATAAAAAAATCACAGATTACCAATTAATAAAAAATGAAAATATAAACCAATTGGATATAAAGGGAGTATTCTTATTTTTATGCTCATAGAGGAATTTTATCATAATAAATTAAATAAATTACTATTAATGAATGTAATTAAGAAAATATATTTGTTATATATTCAATAAAATGTGTTTTATAATCATATAATAGATTTTATAAGTATAAAAAAAGAACAAACCCATTATTACGCATAAAAAGTTATATATTTATAAAGGCATTTTTATCACCTTTTAATGAAGAATGTATTATAAATCCAATTTTTTGAACTCTTTTAAATTATTTATATATAATTAATCTTAATTTTTGAAATAATAATGTCAAAATTATCTTAGGGTGAATTGTTTTTATTTCTCTATGAAGTTTAATTTTTTGATGAATTGTGAAAATTAGTGGATTTTTATTGAAACTGTATTTTATCCTAGTTTATTTATCTAGATAAATTATGTTTTTATTTTGTTTTAAATTATAATTAGATAAATTTAAAATATATTAATAAAATTTAGTTCATTGGAATCATTTTCACTTTGATAATTAATATTAAAACATAGCAAACTTTCGAACATTTTACTTTAAAAACCTACTTTGTTATCTCGTCAGCAGGATTAATTTTAAAATAATTTTTGCCACTTGTTGGATTTTAATTTTAAAAATGGATTCTATATTTGGATTCAGATTAATTTATAATTTATAATTTATCATAATTTTATCTTAGTTTTTGAAAAAAAATTAGTGAATGTTATTAAAGTTAATTTCATCGATAAAGAGAAAAATTAGTTTGACAAAGGACTAACCGTAAACTTAAAGACCAAAATGGCCTTGAAACTTGATAAAAACCCATTTTCATATTTAGACCCTATAATACATTATATAAGACTTTTAACATTATTTAAGCTACGTGACATGGAAAAATATTGGGTGGAATTATTTTTTAAAAACAAGTACAAGAATGACGTTCCTCCTCTACTATAAAAAAGCACTCACCCCTCCCATTTATTCAAACCTTTAAAGAAATTTAGCTTTCCAAAAATCATTCCTAATAATATCCTAAAATTCCTCCACTCATATTATATTACTCACTTTGTTCATAAGGTAAACCAAGGAATTCTTTTGGTAAAAACCAAGTGTAGTTACCCGAATAAGAGATAACATTCTTAAACGATCACTTTTATTTCATTTACTTCTCCACCCCTTAAATTATTTTTATGTCATGATTATATATTAACCTAAGTATATTAAGTAAAATTATATGTTTTTATGATAATATATTTACCTACACTTTCACATACATCCATAAAAATGGGATGTGCAACCATCATTCATTTGTACAGTTGACTACCACCTATGAACTGATGTCATTCATTAATCCATTTATTGAATTTAAAGGTTGGAAATAATGAGGGATTTGTAGTTTATATAAAATATATATGATATTTATAATTAATTTATGCTTCTATAAAGTTAATATAGTACATTCCTTTATTCTTTCCATTTTGTGGGAACACGATAACATTGTTTGTGGACGTGTGGATTAATGGCTCCTCAAAGTGATGTAATTCATTCACACATTACATTGAATGTATTAAGGATGATTTAAATAAAAATATATGAAATATTTAAAATAAATATGATTCTATAATTTTAATATACATATATATATCATCTACTTTTCATTAGTTTAATATAACATAGAAATGGAAGTAGTGTTCGTGCATACGTATAACCTACTGTCTCCATGAATGGTGCATTTCATTTCCTATATCCAAATATTATGGATTATTATAAATTAATATC
This sequence comes from Viscum album, assembly GCA_963277665.1. Classification (NCBI taxonomy): domain Eukaryota; kingdom Viridiplantae; phylum Streptophyta; class Magnoliopsida; order Santalales; family Viscaceae; genus Viscum; species Viscum album. The sequence continues at coordinate 1,699,888,822 of OY728143.1, read as the reverse complement.
TAATTAATATATATGATAATTAAATCTTGGTTTAAATTATTTATATTTTGATATCATTATCTACATAATAAAAAACATAACAATTCAAAACAAAATCGAAAAACTAGGCAATTAATAACCAAAATAGTGAAAATAATCAATGATTGTTAAAAAACAAGTAATAAAATGCAATGAAAAGTTAATATATGATATTATAAATATTTTTATGGTTATATTATAAGTTAATTACATGATTAAAACTATTATATATGTGGTTAAAGTATTTTCACTCTACATGAAACTCAATTTAAGGTATTTCATCTCAATTTACATTCTATTAATACTTATTTTTTATTATACACCAATTCAATTAAATGTAGTATATATAATGAAAATTTTTAATTTAATATCACAATTCAATCATTATTCATTTTATTTTATGTTTAAATTGGAACTATATCATTCAAGGGGTTTTAACTTGAAAATTTCCAAGTGGTAAAATTTTTCATTGCAATATCAATTCCTTTTGTGATTGTTAAAATTTTATCAAAATAATCACTTTATTTTAATCATTTATAATTGAGAATTATATTTTATTGTGATATCATTATTATTATATTTTTTATATGATTATTTCCTAAACTGTATACAATATTTTCATACAGTTTTTACATTTAATGTTATTTGGTTTACTGGGGAAATATAGATAAATCTGTATCTTTAACTCAATACGGATATTTGAAACAACAAATTGTTTATGAATTTACATTGATTATTCAATATATTTGAAATTATTTTTACATGTAATACATGGGTTGGAGATTAGTTAATTTAATCACCTTGATGCATCGTTAGTCTCATGATATGAATTCAGTTCGAAAAACCCTTCAGGTTTGTAACTAGTATGTTTTAAACTGTCTTGTGAAAGGTATTCATAATAGAGTTATGGCTGGAAAAAAAATCAATTTTTACCCTTTATGTTTTAAACCATATTATGAATGAAAATTATGGAAAGGATTTCATGTGCCTAGGAAACAAGACATAGAATATTTAATCATTTCCTTTATTAGAGTTATTATTATCCGTAGGATATTTCCTATGAAAAAATGTTGGATTTATTTCATTATAAATTTAATGATTAAATGGAATGTCTCCCCAGTTAATTTCATTACCATATATATTATTCTCAATTATTCATTATTTATTATAGTATACTTACCCATACTGAGCATAGGAGATCACCCTTATTTTTTTTCCTTTCCCAATGTTATGAAGAAAATATCTTTGAATAGGTTTTCAAGGATGTGGTTTATTAGATTTATTATGTATTATGTTTCATTTTCTATTTAAAAATGTAAAACATGTATCATTTATGTAATATGGATTTCTAAAAAAATTAAATTGATCAGTCCTTTAGTATTTAACCACTTATAATCATTAAAATGTAATAAACTAATGCACCAACTCTAGGCTTCTGGTTTTGGGTAATTTTAGTTGGTATCGAAGGAAGTTTAGTAAAAAAATTGAAAACTAGATTTTGGAAAACATAGATTATGGAACGTAACTATAATATATAATTTGTGGATAAGTATAGAAAAACATCCTAAAGTATTTTTATGGTAGAGATTATGTGGGTATTCCTAAAAATACATCCTTATCTTAATAATAGAAACAGACATGGTTCTGGAATAGATATAACTAGTGGTAAAAACTCCAAAAAGGTGTGTTAGGCCTAACATTAGTGTAACCTAGTACATGAAAATGGGCCTTAATACACACATGATTTGACACTCCTGGGGTATACCCTTGGGATGATTTAAATTTTCTTTTCAAATCATTACAATGGATTTGAAAGTAAATATATCCCCAAATAAACCATGTTTATGATTTTGAGATTATCTAGGCATACATTTTTCAATTTATGTTATGTCTTATTCCATATATATAATTATATAAAGTATATAATTTTAAGTACTAATCTAGTGTATTCTATTTTTTAGAAATTCCACCTAGAAGGATGAATGGTATAAATAATCGTGGAAAATCTAGAGGTTTATATGCTGATGAAACCAATACACCTAGTATTGGAACTGATCATGTTATGGATATATTAGGGTAGCATAATTATGTCATGAAAAATAACCTTTCTTGAATTGGGAAATTTTTTCCACAATGAGAATCGATTGTGTTGGATTTCTTTATGCGAAAGAATCCCAAATCGTTTAGTGGGACTACTAATCCAATTGTAGTTGAGTAAGGGATTAATTCATTGGAGAATATATTCATGGAATTTGGTTGTGGTGAAATGTAAAAGGTTACACCTATAGTGAATTTTCGCAATAGTTATTCTAACCAATGGTGGTCCTTGACTGAAAATACTAGGGAGGAAGAATAAATATAACTCATGGAATGAAGAAATTTTATGGACAAATTATTTGATAAATACTTCCCTCATGACCAACAAATTAATATTAGATATAATTTCATAGATTAATTTAAAATTATGAAAAAAGTGTTTCGGATTATGAATATACCTTTACAAGGTTAGTAAGGTATGCTAGAGATTATATACGCAACACAAAGGGGAATATTGATCACATTTTTCAAGGTCTTAAGACAATTATGTGAAGGGAACTGGTCTCCCAAATTTTTTCATCATATGTTCAAATAATTTTATGTTCTACAAATATCAATAAATAATTATATATTTATTATGGATTCAAATGGAAACATGTAAAGAAGTGGAAAATAGAGGAAGCATTGTTTAAGGTAAGAAGATAATTAAGGATTTCCCATTTTGTGATAATTGTGGAAAGAAACACCAGGATACTTTCTTTAAGGTATTAGATGTTTTCTATAAGTTTGGAGAAAAGGTCCACCATGTTTGTGATTACAATGTTGAGAAAGAAAATTAGAATTTTCAATTATTCCACTATTATGATATTGGGAACTACACAAATTAATTCCCTAAAGAAACCATGATTTTTATTATGATATTAGATATGAATATGTTTTTAAATTTATGTTAAGTATTTTTCCGTATTTATAATTATACAAAGTAAATAACATTAACATTTAATATGGTATATTCCATTTTTTAGAAATGGTGCCTAGAAGGATGAGTGGTATCAATACTCATGGAAAATGTAGAGATTTCCCAACTTAAGAAACCATGATAGCTAGTATTGGAACTGATCATGTTATAGATTTATTAGGGAATTTTAATTAGGTCATGAAAAAATAATTGTTCCTGAATGGAGAAACATTTTCTATAGTGAGAACCTCCTATGATGTATTTCTTGATGTGAAAGAAGCCCCAATATTTTAATGGGACTACTAATACAATTGTATTTGGGAAATTCATTATGATTTAGAGAAGATATTCATGGAATTGATATGTGTTGAAAAGGAAAATTTAACACTTTTATTTTATTGTATCAATGGTGGTACTGATAAATGTTGGTCCTTAATCGAGAATACTAGGGAGGAAGAATAAATAAAAATAATTGAATTGAAAACTTTTAAGGATGAAATCTTTGATAAATACTCCATTCATGATAAAAAACAGATCTGATGTGGATATTCCTTAGTGTAAAGAAAAAATAACTAGAAAGTGTTGAGGATTATGAATCCACCATTACAATTTTACCCAGGTATGATATGTATTATATACGCAACACACAGTGTAAGATTGATCACTTTTTTGAAGGTCTTAAGACGAATATCTAAATGGAACTAGTGTCGCAAAAACTTTCTTCATATAATGAAATTGTTTTGTGTACTATCAAGATAGATAAGGAATTTTATATGTATAATAGCTTCTAAGGCAAGAAAGATAATAAGAGGATTATAGAGAAAAATATATATATAAATGGAAGATTAGAATGAAGGGGTTTTCTACATGTTATAATTGTAGAAAGAAACACCATGGTAATCTTTTTAAGGGATTGGGAGTTTTATACATGTGTAGAGAAAAAGTTTACCATGTTCTTGATTGTAAGGGAATGAAAGAGAATTCCAATGTTCACTAATTCTACTATAAGAATATTTGGAACTACACAAATGAATTCCCCAAGCATTCAGGGAATAAACCTATGATGAAATAAATGAATCAAGGTCAAGAAAATGTTATTTTCACAACCAAAGGGGAATGATTAATGTGCTTTTATATTTGGATCTATGAAATATGTTGTGAAAGTATTTTATCAGTAATGTATAGTTTATAACAATTATGAAATATTAAGGGATTGTATTATAGTACCTTTTTATCAAAGATTTCAAATATTTTGTTGATTTGTACCAATAACCATGAAAAGTGATTCAGTATCAATATGAACCTTTTGTAAAATATATAATTAATGGAAATATAACCCTTAATATGTTCCTCATGTGGGGAAAATGTTTTTGAATAATGTGATGATTGATTTGGATAAAGTAAATCAGATACTACTAAATACCAAGTAAATTATTCTAAAATTTTTGTCATAATTTTTGGGAATGGTTAACCATTTATGAAATGATTTAAGTTTAACATTTCATGTGATTTTAGGGATTATTATATTACATTACTATATGATGCAACATATATTAAAAAAACAAGTAGAAATAATTCAAGTCATGACCATAGGATAATATTTTTCTTATAGAAATATATCAATTAAGTATATTTTCTTATTTCTTTATGCATTAAAATAATTACTTAGCATTATGAAAAAAGAGTGAGAAATTGTTTATCCCAATACCTTAATTTTTGTTTAAATAGTGGTCTTCTAAATCATCATAGAGTTATGGTTTTGTGTCCCTAAAATTTCCATTTAACATTAACGTTTTTATAATTAATTAACATAATCACTCTCAATAATTATTTACAATTTTCCTCCATGTATATATCTTCACATTCCAGAAATGTTCTCCTATTTAGAAACCTAGTTATATGTTATTCCATGTGACCCTTTTACTTATCATTCTCTATTATTAAGAGGATAATTTATTAACACTTCTCAATATGTGGTATTTAAATAAAGTAATTTTAAAATATCAAACCCTAGATTTTAGAGATCAATTTTAAACTGTGAGGATGAAATTTATTTAAGGTGGTAATAATATAACATCCCAAAAATTCTAAAATATTAACTTTTTATTCAATTTAGAGTATAAAACGCAACACCAAACATAATAAAAAATATAAACTATAGAGAATTTATGATATATTTAATCTTTTAAATAAATTTAATATATTACATAGCTTTAAATGAAAGAAATACTAATTTTACTTTCATCACATACAATAAAAACTTTCTTTGATAGTTTTTGTTACACGTAAGACACAGTATTATCAAACAAAAATATATTATTAAAATATTATTAATTAATATAATAAGAATTAAACTAAATGTTAAATTAGTTGTTATGAATAGAATTAGATAAATTATGAAAATACATGTTTTATAAAAAAATTAATTCATAGGTTTCCAATTAATTAGGAAAGAAAATATAAACCAATTGAATATAAATGAAATATTCCTATTTTTATGCTCACAAAGGTGTTTTATCATAATAAAGTAAATTATTTAATATTAATAAATGTTCATAATGAAATATATATGTTATATATTCAATAAAAAATATTTTATATTCATCCAATAAATGTTTTTATCATAATAAAACAAAACAACCAATATTACAAACAAAAAGCCGTATACTAATAAATGTACTTTTACCACCTTTAATGGCGAACCTATTTTAAATCCAATTTTTGGAACTTTTATAAATTTTATATTTAAAAATACAAATATATATTGATATATAAATTTCAAAATTGGAATTGGGTTAATTTTTGTAATATTTTAGTGAAGTTTAGTTTTTGGATAACTTGTTAAAAATATTGGATTTTAATTGAAAACGACATTTTTGTCTAGTTTATTTATATAAATAAATTATGTTTTTATTTGGTTTTAAAGTATAATTTGATAAATTTTACATGAAGTAATCCAATTTATGTCATTTTAATCAGTTTCACTTTGAAATATAATGTAAAAACATAGTAAACTTTTAAACATTTTAATTTAAAACCCTGCTTTTTCACCCTGCTTACAGGATTAATTTTAAATTAATTCCTATCACTTATGTGGTTAAAATTTTAAAAAATAGATGTCATATTTTTAATAATTATAATTTATAATTTATGATAAGGATAAATTAATTTTTGACCAAAAATTTAGTGAAAATGATAAAAATTAATTACAACAATTAGGGAAAAAAATTAGGTTAACAAAGGACTAAACCATAAAATTTAGGCCAAAAATGACTTAGAATATGGTACAAAATCCAATTCATATTCAAATATATACCCTATAATATCTTTTATAGAATTTTCAACATTATTGGAGCAACTTTAAATGGGAAAAACATGGGTGTAATTCCGTTTTCAAAAATTTACAAGAATATTACTACACCTCTACAATAAACAGGAACTCAATCCTCCCATTCTTTCACACATCTCAAGAACATTTGATAAAAAATATATATACAAATATGATCCAAAAATCACAAAACTCATTCTATAAGCCCCACTTTTTGATGTAAGAAAACCAAGGAGGACGTTTTGTATAAACCAAAAGGAGTTGACCAAATAAGAGGTAACGTTCATCAATGATAAGTTTTGTTTAATTTAACTCTCCACACTTTCAATTGTATTTATATAATTCTTATATAATAACATTTTTATCTTAAATATACTTATATGTTGTTATTCTATTATTTCAACCTACACTTTTACACTCATCCACCAAAACTGGATACACAATCATCTTTCATGTGTACGGTGGACTACCACCATGCAAACCGATGTCATTGGTTATTCCATTTAACACATTTCAAAGATGAAAATAATGATGGATTTATATTTTACATATGATATATATTATATTTATAACTTCTTTATGCATTTGAAGTTTTTATATAATACATACCTTTGCTTTATACTTTGTGGGAACATGATTATATCATTTGTGGACGTGTGGACTACCACCTCCTCAAAGTGATGTGATTCATTCACACATTACATGGAATATATTAAGAATTATTTTAATAAAAATATGTAACATATATGAAATAAATTTTATACTTTAATTATAATATACATATATATCATTTACTTTTCATTCTTTTAATGCGACAAAGAAATGGATGTAGCGTTCATGTGTACATACGGCCTACCGCCTCCATGAACGGTCCATTTCATTTCCTATATCCAAAATTTATGGATTATTATAAATAAATATGTAATGAATTTATATTATAATTAATCATTGGTTTAAATTATATATATGATGAAATCATGATCTACAGAATAAGAACAAAACCAACAAGTCAAAATATACTCAAAAAACTAGTCAATTTTCACCCGAAATAGTAAAAATAATGAGTGATTTTTAAAAAAGGTAATAAGATATTATAAGAAGTTAATATATGATATTATAAATAATATTTTTATTCTTTTATTAGTTACTAACATGTTTAAAACTGTTATATGGGAGGTTAAAGGATGTTAACCCAAAATGAAATTCAAGGTAAGGGATCTCATCTCAATTTCTACTCCATTGAGACGTATTTGATATTACAAAACAATTCACTTAAATATTGTTTATTTGATATTACTTAGTCATTTAATATCATGATTAAATCATACTTCATGGTATTTTAAGTTTCAATTTGAACTATCTCATCCAAGGGGTTTTGAGTTGAAAATTACCAAGTGGTAAATGTTATCTTTGAAATATCACTTTCTTTTGTGATTGTTGACTTTATATCAAAACAATCACTTTATCATAATCATTTTTCATTGAAAATTATATTTCATTATGATATCCATATTCTTGTATGATTTATATAATTATTTTTTAAACCGTATAATATATTTACAAATGATTTTTGATTTTAAGGTTATTTTATTTTCTAAATAATTTTGATAAATTAGTATCTCTAACTCAATATGGATATTTGAAAAGGGACATTGTTTATGAGTTTAAATTGATTATTTGATATATGAGGAATGATTTTTTCATGAAATTAATGGGTTGGGTAATGGTTAATGTAATCCTCTTGATGCATCGATAGACTCATGGTATGAATTCAGTTGGACAAACCCTTCACATTTGTAACATGTGCGTTTTAAACTTTCTTGTAAAAGGTCATGACAATAGAGTTATGGTTGGGCAAAACAAATCAGTTTGAATCTTGTATTTTATAAATTGTATTTATTGGGGTTTTGACAATAAAGGATTCAGGTTTTTGGGAAACCTGACATCTAATATTTAAGCATTTCCTTCATCTATTTATTATTATCCAGTGGATTTTCACTAAGAAGAAATATGTGGATGCATTTAATTCTCATTTTATTTATTAAATTTAATGTTTTATTGAGAGATACATATTAGTTAGTGGTTTTCAGTTTCATGGATGCGACCATAATAGGCTTTGATCTATAGGTTTTCCCCAGACTTCCACCTTTCTCTCCACCATCTCAGGATAACCTCGATTTCTCATGTGATTCTGCTCAGTACGTCTATGGTGCGTAGCTTCTCCAAATGGTAGTGTCGTATGGGCTAGTCACTCTTGATGTCTCGCATTATTGGCAGACCTTCTCCTCATTTAAACAACTGAACTGGATAGGGATTTCACGGTGTCATGATGTTGGTCTAGGGTGAGAGTTTTAGATGTTGTCTGGGGGCTATCATCGAGTCACATGTCTTCTGTGGGTGTGTTGCATAGATCAAGTCGCTGAGTGTGGTTCCGTAGGCAGTGATGGGATTTGTGCCCCTTTCTTATGGTAAGTTCCTCTTTTGGTGTGTTTGGGTTTGATTTGTGATTTCAAACTTTTGTCTGCAGGTTTGGATTGGTTTGGTTGTGGGATATTTTGATGGTGTGCAATGTTGGATTAGCTCTGATATTAATGATCAATGGTGGCTCTATGGAGATCAAAATCTTGTTTCAGGGTGATCTGTAATGGATTCACAGTGGCAGATCAAGACGATTGTAGGATGCTGTGATTTTTCCTCTATATGTTGGCAAGATTTCTACATTTGTGGAATCATTTTCTGTTTTGTTGATTTGTGTGTCTTGGGTTTGTTGCTCTATTTTTTGTTGTGCTTCGGTCCGCATCATAGGGGTCAATGCATCCAATTCTGCTCAAGGGACGTCTTTAGAAGATGTGCATAGTAGGGAGTTTTTACAGATCATTTCTTTTGGAATTGGAAGTTTGAGAGGGTATGGCATTCACCATTGTTTCGGTGCTCGTGAATTCATGCACGAGACTGCTAGTCGACAACAATGAGAAGGTGAAATAACAACTTTATGACTTTGATGCTCCGGTGGGGAAATTTTTCTGATTAGAATTGATTTTTTTTGTCTTTGGTCATTGGACTATGGGGATTGACTGTTTTTATGTATTTAAGTGTTTTGGGTTCCCCTTTACCACTTAAAAGGGTTTATATCTTAATAAAAATAATAATTTTCAGTCAAATGGAATGTCTTCTTAGTAATTTGTCTTTCCGTATAGATTATTCACATTGATTCATTGTTAATTTTGGTTTTACTTAACCGTGTTGAGCATTTGATCTCACCCTTATTTTTTTCCTTTCCTCGGGTTATGAAGAAAATATCTTCGAATGAGTTTTCAAGGATGTAGTTGATTAACATTTTTTATGTATCGTGTATTATTTTCTATTTCCAAATGTAAAATAGGTATCATTTATGAAATATAGTTTTCCAAAAACAGTAAACTAGTCGGTCCTTCAGGATTTTATTCTGTGTAATCTTGCCAATGTAATTAAGTATTGTATCGGCTCTAGGCTTCTTGGGTTGGGTCTTTACAACCATGGAATTAAACATGTCATGTTAAATTTATATAATCCATACAAATATGAAAATGGATAGATTTTATATTTTTTTGGTTCTCTATATTTAGTTTCATGAAATAATCATTTTTGTGAAAAATAATGTGGAAATCCTTATTGTGCTGTATACCTTTTTGTGTGATAATTTTATCTATTAAAAATGAAAAGGCTTTGTACTCACTATGGTAAAATAGAATTTTTAGAGTAATTGGAATAATAAATATCAAGGAATACTATGAGATTTCAAAATGTTGAGTTGGTTCATAACACTCTATAGAACATGGGATTTTGAATCAAAATAATCCTTATACGACTTGTGAAGGACCATTATGGGTATTGTGGAATTTTTGGATTCCGAGGTAGATATATGATATCAGTGAAGATTCGAATATGTGGAAATATTATTAAATCAATTCTAATTGGTTTTTGTGAGGATATGGTGAGGAATAATAAAGTGACACATGTAGTATATAGTGTCTATGAAAAAATAGCGGTTGTTTTGTGATTAAAAAAATCACTATGAAAAACTATGATACCCAATACCGGAATTTTGAAGGTTTTTTTTGAAATTTATGAAAGAGTAATAGAAACAAAAAACTAAAACGTTCCACGACACAGTGGTGAGTGTCTTGTGTATTTGGTTTATAGACTTAAAGTGAAACATGAGTAGCTGAGCATGGATTTAACTGTTTTGATGGGAGTTTTAACCTATATAATGTTTTGAGAAGGGAATAAGTTTTGGAGTTTGAATATAGAAATTACATCCATATTTTAAAAATGATCATTTATATATCTTCATGGAAATTATGGTTTGAGTTTCAAGAATCAAAATTGAATCCAATTGTGATGACCTTATAAAAAACGATTCAATAGATAGATTTGATAAATTGGATGTTAAAAGTCAATTTGATATTATATTTTTGAATTTGAAATTCAAAATTCTAATGTTATATTATAATATACTTTGTAGATTTGAGAAGAATTTTTTTATAAGATTGTTTAATAATGGATTAAGAGGAACTGTGTGTTCCTAAAAAGTATTAGGAAATCAAAAACTAAGATAATTATGGAATATATTAAGTGAATAATGGTAGTTTTTCTATTTTATTTGATATATTGATGATCCATTTCAAAGAGGAATAGTGTTGTGTGCAAGTGAAAATAAGAGAGGAGAGTGAACGTATTGAATAATAATTATCTTGATGTAATTATTGTATCTAGGGTAATTTTTATTGTGTGAAGATATTTTTATGATCAATGTTTCACCTATTCACAAAATGAGTTGATCATATCCGGTAGTGGAATTGGAAATAGAAATTTGTTTACATTGAGTCATCAAAATTTATGAATATATTTCAAGTGTTGAACATGTAGTAACCTTTAGGTATATGAACCAATAATAGACCTATAAGTCTATAAAATTATACCATTATTAAAGTGGTGCATAGAAGAGAAGATGAAGCAGTGATCCTTGGGAGGAAGTGAGCTTCTCCAAAACCATCTATAGGTAGTGAGCCTTGGGAGAAGTGATCTAATCCCTAAATCTGGTACTTTTATTAGTCCTTTGTGGGGAGTGACCTTACCAATTTTATTATATCCACACAAATGGTGTGTTATAGAGTGTATTCTCCTTAGATATATCACAGTGATGGTGAAGTAAGTAAAAAATATATATGTCTATTTAATCTCAAATTTCTATATCTATTATTTTCATTTAATATGATTGATTTGGTAGATAATAAAATGTTAAGTAATTGTTCCTTTTGACAAGGAAATGTTATCCTAAGGAAAGAGAAAATGAGAAAAGTTATTGTTTTATAATCCCTAATTCACCCCCATCATCAGGTGTCTTAGGTTACTACAACATTCCATACTACATATTCCCCATTGGATCCATCACTACCCTCTCAACAATATAACTCTACCCCATCATCCAACCCAATCATCTATATACACTATCCATTCAGCAATCCAAATACATACAAATACATATTCCATCCCCTGGAAGTATTAATGTTATTATAGCCTGATGATAAGAAAAATTTAATGATTCACCCGTGAGGTAGATAATCTACTTCTCTATTGTTTTTAATTATATAAGTATAATTTGATATTCTTTTAAAGTGTGGATTTTAGGGGGACTTAAAAATTAAATTTTTATCATGTTTGGATATGACACAATTAAATGTTTAATGTGATCCTTCATAACAAACACAAACACAACTGACCATGAAGTAGCTACAAAGATGGTATACTAAGAATGGGTATTCCACAACATCCCATATAATAGTAATATTGTTAAAATTGTGGTATATTTTCAAACCCCAATCAAAGATGAACTTATCCCATTCTAGCTCACTATTAATGGGATCTTTGGTTAGGGAATACATCTTATCCAATATTTTAAGACATTATTGTAGATTTATTATACTTTAATTAAATACCTATATTGAAATTTAGCATTCATTGTTGATCAAATCTAATTTTTAGTCAAATGTTTCACCCTATATACCTCTTTTATATATCCTATCAACATATTATATTGATTATTTAATAGTAAATTAATCTTACACCGCCTATTTAAAATGTATAACAAAATCAATATATGTTACTAGAAAAATTATTTTTGTGCCTTCCATCAAAATATCATTTCCATTCCTTCATTGTACTTGGTAATCAAGACCCCCCCCCCCCCAAATAAGGATCTTATTTCATAGTATCTAGAAAATTATTCTTTGATCTATTTTCCATGGGGTTTAAAAAAAGATTTATCTTTAAGAATATGGTTATTCTTCATTTTATTCAATGATTTATTTCCCCCATCATGATTCCCATTCATTCATTTATTCTTCCAAAAATTAAAAATATATGTGTATGTAAATATTATTTACATAGTGATCAAATCATAAAGGAGTCATAATATAAGATAGTACTCAATATGGAAAACTCTTCTACTACATGATTACCTTCTTCCTAAATTTTTTTTTGGAGGACCAAAATCCTAGTACTTCCCTTTATGCTTTGAATTCATTTGTATCCATTCAACTACATCATGATCTATGTAAACATGTTCAAGACTCCAAAACCTATTAGTGATCCTGGATTCAAACTCTCTCATCCTGCTCATTGCTCTGGCACCCTCTCGCATTGTGCGTGGTTCTCTGGCACTTGTCAGTGGCCTTGATCACCTTTCTACACCCTGTTTCAAGGATGCAATTCTGCAGACTCCCACAAGGCATGATCTGGCTCAGGAATTTCCACCGACAGCCTCATTGCCTTTGTATTCCTTCCCAAAAAATGGATGTCATGTTCTTTCAATCACGGCAGATTCTTTTGTAGTGGTGGCATCAGCTCTTTAGTGGAATCTAATAGTGTGATTTGATGTCGATAAACCCACTCTTGTGGTGTTACAGTACTCTGTTTGTATATGGGGTTTAGATCTCCTTGTTATAGTGTCGATTTTGGATCGGAATGCCTTTTGTATCAAATTTGGATTTGAGGGATGATTTTGTTATGTCTTGGAGAAGTAGCCCATGTTTTGTGTGAAGATGGAGATTATCCCTATCTCGTTGGTCTATAGACGACCACTCTTTCAAACAGTGTTCCCAAGAGGCAGTGTGGATCTCTATCCTAGGGCTCCCTCTACCCTTGATGAATAATTCATTCCTTAAAGTGATTGGGGATTCGTTGGGATCACATATGTGTGCGGATGTCAAGACGCTTCGTATGGTGGAGGCATCGATTGCTCGGATCTGCGTAAAAATGGATATCTCTAGTCTACTTCAGAACCACTTAGAGATTCAGATTGAAGGGATTATGGAACGTCTTAAACCTCTGATGTATCCTACTTTTCCCAAATTTTGATCATTTTTTCACATTTTAGGCCATTTTTGTAGGTCTTCCAAAGACTCAATTAGGGGAATCTCTGTCGCCGGTTTATTCGGGGCCCTCTACATGGTTTTCTAGCTCGCGATATTTTTCTGGTTCAAATATAAATGAGAAGGGAAAAGGTGTGGTCCCTCCTAAGAATCCTTTTGAGGATTCTTTATCCAAGCATTCCATCTATTTTTAAGCACATGTTTCCTCAAGCCGGGACCTAGTTCCCTTCAACAGAGGCATGGGTTGGGCTCCATCTCTCCAGAATAGAGTAAGTGTCCTTTCATCTATAGGGGAATGGTTAAATAATGAAACTGAGTTATTCTCATACTCTCTTGATACTTGGGTTCTCTCCCACATTTTCATTTCTGAGGTTCTCCCAATAGAGCTAAGCTCGGATGTAATTTAATTTCCTACCTTATTTAGGGATCTCTCTCTTCAGCCAGTGGTTTCCTCTCCCCCCCATCACCTGCTTCAGTTGGGATATCCTCCTCACCACAATTTCCTATAGTGTTGTTGTGGTATATTCAGAGTAAGGTGATCAATCAATGCTTTGGATCTAAAGAGAATAAATCCATGGATATTTACAATGGCATGCTCTCTCCGAGGATTGTTTTTTCGAAGGATCAAAAGTGTATCTGGACTCGGTCTCAAACCAGAATTAGAGCAGTGGTATCCCTAGTTTCACTTCTTCATGTCATGATCCAGGGGTCTAGGGCCAAATCCAGATGTTCGTGTTCGAATGTTTAGAGTCCTTATATGGAATTCTCTTGGTCTTGGGGCTCATGTGAAATTCAATTTCATTATCAATGAAATACATAATAATTCTGTTTCTATGATTACGATTCTCGAGCCTAAGTAGGTATCTAGCAAGATCAAGTAGTTTTATCCAAGTATTCTTCTACATGGTTTCATGCATGGGACCCTCCCAATACACAAATATGGCTGTTATGGAAGGACAATATTTCGGCCGTTTTTAATAGTGTGTCAGATCAATCGCTGAGCATGAATATTTTTGAAGGGTCTCAATCATTTCTATTTTCCTTAATATATGTGAAGTGTAATATTCTTGACAGAGAGAGGATATGAGGGGATTTGGATAGTCTCAACTCAGATAGCAATACCTAGATTGTCAGGGGAAATTTCAAAATTATCACAAGACCGGAGGAAAAACAGGGGCGGCGCCTTTCCTCTATGTGTTATCCAAGACTTCGTTTCATTCATGGCGAGGAATGGTCTTCTAGATGTGGGGTATAAAGGAGATAACTTTACAGGGTTTAATAACCAACATAGTCGACGATGGACTTGGTGTCATCTTGATAGGTTCTTGATGAATGAGTCTTTTGTTTCTATTTTTCCAGACACCAAAGTTTCTCACCTGGTGTGGTGTCTCTCGGATAATTCTCTACTTCATCTATCCTTTTCTTTAGGGCCATCAAAAGGGGAGTAGTTCCATTTCTGTAACACATGGGTGGAGGAACCGAGTTTCTATGACGTGGTTTGAGAGGCATGGAGTCTCCATCATTTACGGAATCCATGGATCACTATACCTAACATGATAAGGTGAATTAAACTCCTTTTAGGCCAATAGAAAAGAGATATTCCATAACAGGATCAGGAATTGGTTGGGATCAGTAGGGAGGTCAATCTAATGGAGGTGGGTCTGGAATAGAAATGGGATGAGAACCTTTTTCATGAGTTAAGTATTAAAAAATATCTTCTCCCTAATACCCTCTTGAGGCAGGAACGTTTTGCTAGAGGGGGAGCTAGAATTAAGTGTCTTCATGAGGGGGACCAGAATATGGGCTTCTTATATGCCTTCATTAAGGAGAGATGTCTTGTGAAGAGGCAAAATATTCTCATGGAAGATGGTTATTATTATAATGATCATGATGAGGTGGGAGCCATGGCTAATGACAGTATATAGTATTTACTGGCAGGTCCTAATCCCGGATTGGCAGGTGGTTACCTAAGGGGCGATCCTGATATCTTTGAGGATATCCCCAGTAGTGTTTCGTAGGAAGATGATTTTAGTTTGAGGAGGACTCTAGAGAATGATGAAGTGCATGAGCCGGTTTGGTCATGGAATCCAAAGAGTGCACTAGGGACCAACGACATTCTAGGATCCTTTTACAGGGTGGTTTGGGACAATGTTAAGGGTGACTTAGTGAGGTCTATGTAGGACTTCTTTCAGGGAGGTAATTTTCCACATATTGCCTGTGCAACCAATATGGTTCTGATTACAATGATATGAAACCCACAATCCATTGATCTGAATCTACCCCGAATCATGTGCAATATGCCGTACAAGGTTTTGGCCAGCCATCTCAATAAAAGGGTGGCCCCTCATTTGAATACTTGGGTGTCTTATGAGCAGCATGGATTTATCAAAGGGAGGTCTATTTAGGGGGAAATTAGAGTGGTGCAAGAAATGGTTAGTGACATCAATAATAAATATTTTGGGGTTAACTTGGTGATCAAATTAGATATGATAAAGTATTATGAATGATTGGAGTGGGGTTTAATTTTAAGTGTGTTTGATTTCATGGGTTTCTCTAATTGGACTATTGATCTTCTTTTTTGTTGCTTCATCTTGGTTGGGATATAAACCTCATTTATGGGTAAGTAGTTCAGGTTCTTCAAGGATTGTAGAAATATTAGATAGGGGGACCCATTTTCCCTCACTCACTTTATCCTCTCCCAAAATGATTTTAATTACTATATCAATTGGGGCCTTCACATGGAAAATTTCATACCCTATCATAATAAGTATGTAAAAAGAGTTATATCACATTTTATGTTTGAGGATTATAAAATTGTGTTTATAAATGGTAGTATGTGGTCTGTTCAAGGGAATAATGAGCTTCTTAAGGAGTATTTTTTGTGGATTTGGTAGGTGGTGAATAGGGATAAAATCTTGTATTATAAAACCAAGAACATATCTGAAAGAAAGTCTATGACCCTTGATGATATTTTGAAAATGAGAAGATGATCATTCCCTATGAAGTACCTTAGGGTGCTGATGAATCCTTTCTCTATTAGAATTCATCATTTCTATAAAATTGTTGGAAAGATCTTGGCATGCATCTATAATTGGAAAAATAGATTTCTCTCTTTTGGTGGTCACATTACCCTTGTGAGTAGTGTCCTTGTTTCCATTACCATGCACATTTGGTCCACCTTGAAGGTTCCCAGCAGTGTTATAGCTAACATAGAGAGGGTTATGGTGTCCTTAATTTGGGATGGGCAGATTGAGGTAAAACATAATTGGGAATCAGGGAAGAATATTTCTAGACCTTTATCGGAAGGGGGTGTCAACTTGAGGAGTGTTTTCTTCACCATGAAAGGGCTCCACACTAAACTTTCATGGGAGGATTTGGAAGGCTGAATAGTATGGGGACATGATGATGTAGTGTAACACCCCGAGAGTTTATGAAAAATATTCTTTTTAATTTCACTAATGTCTTGTGTTGTACGCTACACCAAAAGGCTCTTGCACAACACGCATCCTTGACTTTCCTTTCATTACATGCAATCGCGACCTTCCTTGATAGTGTGGTAGTACGCAATAACGAGTTTCACTAAACAACAATATGCTATTAAAATATTATTAAAACTAGCTGTTATGAATAGTAATAACCACTTTTTGGAATTTTGGAAATTTTATTTTTCAAAATGGAATTCATTTTTGGATTCGGAATATTGAAATTATCTTAGGGTGAAATTTTGGTAATTTTCGGATAACTTTCATATTTTGATGAATAGTGGAAATTACTAAATTTTAATTAAAAAAAACTTTTTCAATCGAAATAATTAATAGTGATAAATTATTAATTTGAGTGGTTTTAAAGTATATTTAGAATATATTTTTACAATTTAATACAATGTTGTTCATTGGATATAATTTCACATTTAAACCAGTTATAAACAAGTGTCAATCTTTTGATAGTTATTATCTCTTAAAAACACGCCTTTTGTTTTGACGACGGGAATTAATTTTTAAATTAATTAATGAAACTGATATGTTTTGAATTTGGTAAAATAGAAATAATTTTTGAGTTCATAATATCAAATATAGCTTAGGCCTAATTTTTGGCATTTTTCTGAAAACTTTCAATTTTTGATGAATAGTGAAACCACTAAGTGGTAGTTAAACAACTGAATTTTTCATAAAACTGAATTTTACCGCTTTTGTGAGTAGAATTTAGAAAATCCAAGAGACACGGTTAATATCAATGACTAAAATGTGGTTCAATGAGATTAAATAATTTTTGGTTAATAGTAACGTTTTACTTTTTTTTACCACGGTAAAAAGTAAATAGGGTAATTAAGGGTAGAAATGATATTATTATTACCCTAACACATGTCCTAATTCTATTGGACAAGTGTAATTCGACCAAAAACAAACATAGGAATAAAATATGACAATTTAGGCCCACATGGATTAGATTAGGACATTTATTATTAATTTATTTAAAGAAGGGTTAAAAGAGGTAAAATCAAAGTTTATTTACTAAACAAAATTTAATATGGGGTTATACATAAGATAAATTCGACTATAAATATTCATTATAAATATAAAACTATTTCCTACATAATGGTATTTTATTTGTAATTTTTAGACATTAAATAATATAATTCATTTATGACACAACAATGACGCAGTAATTACCCTTTTAAGGAAATGTTAACATAATTGATGTTATAAATGCTCAAATAAATGTAATTTGAGACTTTTTATGAATTCCACTAATTATCTAGGTTACTATGATATATTATTATTGATTTAATTAACTTTTTTCGAACTTATCATTCTGTTATGAGTTTCAAAAAAATCAATTACTAAATAGTGTGAAAATTGACATAAAATAGTTTTTAAAACAAATATTATATAATTAATTGTTATTTTATTCCTAATAATCTAAGGTTCAGCAAAATGACTTAGATAAGGTTATATATATTAATAATAAACAACTTGGGGTTCTTTTGGCTTCTTATAGTAAGTTTATTAACCATATAGTGTAAGAAAACAAAAAGTCACGGTAAAAGTTAAATTATTTAACTTAGAGTTAAATCTAATTGATAAGGTTAAAATAATAACCTAAACTTGTCTAAATCCTGTTGGTTGATAGGATTTTGACCCATCCCCACTTTAACTTAGAAATAAGACCCTTTGGAACAATTATAAACCTATTTTGACTTTAATATAAAATAATATTTTGAGATATTCCTAAGGTGCCCCTCTCCTCCCTTATAAAAGGGCACCTCCTCCCTCTCCTCCTCACACCAATTTGAGCATTCAAGCTCGGAAAACCCCTGCCAAAATCTCTTCTACACTTCCCTCGTATCATCCTATAGTTCCTGGTCTTCTTCAAAGATAATCCTTAGTTCTTTAAGTGAAGTTTAAGTGAAGGCGCGTCAAAAAGAGGTAATTTCCGTTACCGATTCTTTCACCTTTATTTCTTCTTCCAATTCTTCATCTTAGGTTGTTTCATTATGAAGTAATAACATCAGTATCACTCAGATACTGATATGTTATTATAAGTATGAAACAATCCTATTTCACCAATCTATCCATCCTATGAAAAATGAAATCACCGCGCGTGCGTACGTACGGAATACCGTCTCCACGCCGTGGTGAAATCTATTTTCCACCACCACCTTACTTGGATGGGTAAAATGGTGTAAATAATAACTATATATGATTATTATAAAGTGATATTGATACTGAAATCGTATACATACACTTCAACACAAGTTCACGAACATGAGAATGATATCATCGATCGTGCGTACGTACGGACTACCGTCTCCACGACGCGATGAGATTCATTCTCCATGTTAACCATTTAAGAATTATTATAAAGTATATATAAGAAATAATAATGAAATATATGAAATTATAAAGCTACTTGATTTATGCATATATGTATGTCATCTAATTACTTCCATTCAAGGTAATAAGGAAAGGAAAACAGCGTTCATGCGTATGTACGGACTACCGTCTCCATGAACGCTGTGTTTCATTTCATTTTTCTATCTATTATATATATATATATGATATATAAATCATGTTTTATATTCTGGAAGTAAGTAAATCATGATATAAGTAATAATAATTTCAAGAACAACAAGTCCAAACACCTACGATAAATGAAACGATTTTACCCAAAACGCTTCTTTAACATGGAATTTACAAAAGAACGGGTAATATAAAGTCATAAGTGAACCATATATGATATCATAACAATGAATATGATTCTGTAATAAGTTAATGACATTATTTAAATCATTATAAAAGAGGTTCGGATACGTACAAAGCATATCGGTCATAAGGTAAGGGAAATATCACAATCTCATTTTTATCCGAGATTGCTTATACTTTGGTATTTACTGGGGTTTATTTTATCATCCACATCCATGTTTCCTCAATATGTAATGTTATTTCCATCCACCTACAATTGTTTAAATCCAATTTTACCCTTTGGTGAGTTTTTAGTAAAAGATATGAATGGAATCTTTTGTCGTTTTTTTGTACGAGGTACTTTTTGACTTTTCCGACAAAAGTACGAAGAATGTTTTTTTTAACTTATACGGCATGAATGGATTTTTAAAACATTATTTACAAGAAGCTTACTTTACAAGTTTTCAAGTTTATTTTTAATCAACTTCTTTTAGTTATAATTTTATGACATGTTAAGAAATGAAAAGTGTTTTTGAAGTATAAAGGATATTTTCCTCAAGAATGGAGTTCAAGTGTTTTATCAAAATTATATTCCATCTAAGATAATAAAGGGTTCTGTTTCTATCCCTATTATTACATGGATTTGATTATATTGTGATGGAAATATTTTTATGAATTCCTTGATCTTATATGAATTGTTTTATGATGTCATGATGTTTAAGATTCCCATTTTTATTTCATGGGTTATGCTATAATGTATGGTTTATGATTTTGTGGCACACATAAGAATGGTATCATTATGATATGGATGGGACCTATATCTCCCTCCAATGCATTGGGTAAAGATTTTATATCTCATGAGATAGACATGGCTGGAACGGTAGGTTATACCGGTTCAGTGAAACAGGACTGAAACGAGGGTGACTCGGTTCAGAAAGGGACTTTGTCCACTAAGATAGTCTTGGCAATGAGTCTTGACTAACAAGAAATGATTCTCTATGATTATGTGTGAATGACACAAAGTTTCATGTTTTAAGTTATGATTATTGTGATTACATTTCACTGCCATGATTCACCCCATGTTATGAAATTATGATCTCTTTTGCAGGTTAAGATTTCCAAAATTTATGTTCTTATGTATATGATGTGATTGATATTTCTTTTGTTTACCCTTACTGAGCATTTGAGCTCACCCTTTTATGTTTTCTTTTCCCCAGGATATAAAGAAAGGTTTTAGGTAAAAAAAAGAAGGAAGATCTTTATGGGAGATGTTGAAGATCTTTCACCAGGATTAGAAGATTATATTCCGAGTTTCCAAAGACACTAAACTATTATGATCCTTTTGTGTGTGTTTTTGTTATGTACTAAGTATTCCGCAAATGTAATGTAATGTCAATGTACGTCAGGCTTCGGGTATCTACAGTTCGTATCAGAGGAAAGGTTTAGTCAACCTTTGGAAACTAGGATGCGAAAACTTTAGTGAGATCCCTAGAGATATTTCTAAGGTATGTCTAGGGATGTCCCTAAGGATAAGTATATGTATAGGATAGTCCTAGAACTATGGTAACGATCTTAGAATTTAACCTAAGATGTTAGATATTGAACTTACTCCCCCTTTATTATGATTTTTTCCTCTAACACTATTCTTTTTGGGTTTTAGAAAATGGCTGGAAACAAGATGATTCACGATAATGGGGGATATGATGGACAATGGAATGATATTATTCATAATGAAATGGGATTTGGAAGTCCAAGCATCATTATTATGCCAAATCAGCAATCTCATAATATGATCAATGAAGTAAAATTTGGTAAGTTTCCTGACTCGGCTAACAAGAGAAAGATGGAGTTTCATGATGATCATAGAGGAAAGAAAGTTCAATTTACCCTATGTAAATCATGTGGGAAGAGGCATCAAGGAGAATGTTTCAAAGGAACTGGAAGATGCTTTGGGTGTGGAAAAGAAGGACACAAAGCCAGTAAGTGCAAAGGAAAAGGTTTAGTTAACACTAGGGATGAGGATAATGGTATTGCTACGACATCAACAATGGTTAAATGTTTGAAATGTGGAATGTACGGGCATTATGCAAACCAATGCCCTAAGGTAAAGTCCAATGAAGAGAATCAGTATGGTCGTATGGGTAGTATTTATGTGGATGATGATGAAGAGACTAAAAATGATATGTGAGATGAAAGAATTGTTGAAGCTCGGTCAATGGTTTAATGTTGTATAAGTAATCTCATGCTACTATGGAATAAAGAGACATCTATGGATTGTTACACTGTTGTCTTTCCTTGAGTTTTGAAAGTGTATGATTAATGTTACCATTATCCATGAAAGGTTATTCAGATATTTTTGGAATGTAGATGATATGCACATAATGAAGGGATAAGGAGAAAATAAAATGTTTGATAGTATTCATGAGCTCATGACTGATATAAGGAGAAGGTTATATCATGGTTTGAGTATATAGAATTTTTGGATTTTTGTATGTGGAAAGTGTTAACTTTTAACTGTATTCATGTTTTCACTAAGGTTCAATGGGTATTAATTCTTCAAGAGAATACATGATTAAGGTATTCACATTTGACCAACAAGATATATCTTATGATATATGGGGGATAAATGATGGCATTCACGTGATTGTTCTGTGACATTTCAAGTAATCATTTTCTTTATACTATGAACTTGGACCGAAGTATTTTAGATAAGCCTAAAGATTAGAATGGATTATGTTAGACACAAGTTAGGATAAAACGTTTTTCGATATTATTGATGGGATGTTATAGTAATATAGCTTTAGAAAAAGGACAACCTGCAGGACGGGCGACATCCCATCGCGTCGGACAAGGCTGTGGGAATCGAACCCACAACCGAAGTGCGACTGGCCTTTATCACCTACAACTGGCCTACAGGAAGTCTCTGTTTAGTAGAAACTAGTTTTATTATATTAAGAAGTATGATATATGAAGTATAAGTCCATTTTAGGAACCATATATGATTAATCTCACTATATAATGACTTATGCATATTTAATAACTTTTCTTAACCTTTTGTTTGATACATATGGAATGACCCATCATTCTATCACATGATCTGCTAACACTTCACGAATAACAAATTCAACTTCATTTATTTAAGAGATGAAGTAGAAATTGTTCAAGGCACGAACAACGGTGAGATTGTACCAAAATAAAGTAAGTATTTATTCTAATTCAAACTCTTCAACATTTGGGAAACGATCTTGAAAACCAAAAATGTTGTCCTAGTGCTCTTATATCTGATTAATCAGATGGTACCTTAGATCATCACAAATTTATGGATTTGTGATTGTTGGCTTTTCCATAGCCATGTTCTCTACCACTCTCCATTAGAACATGATGGTTAGATTTTTCTTCCATATCCATATTTTCACCTATGTGGAAACCCAGTTATTAGTTTATTTAACCGTTAAGTTTCATACTTTCATTTTTAAAGATTGGATATGGTATTCCTTTTTACGATGTGGGTTTCTATTAAAGAAACTTTCAAGTAGTAAACCATTTATAACCCCGACGAATTTCGAGGGCGAAATTCATTTTAAGGGGGGTAGAACGTAACACCCCGAGATTTTATGAAAAATATTCTTTTTAATTTCACTAATGTCTTGTGTTGTACGCTACACTAAAAGGAGCTTTCACAACACGCATCCTTGACTTTACTTTCATTACACGCAATTGCGACCTTCCTTGATAGCGTGGTAGTACGCAATAATGAGTTTCACTAAACAACAATATGCTATTAAAATATTATTAAAACTAGCTGTTATGAATATTAATAACCACTTTTTGAAATTTTTTAAATTTTATTTTTCAAAATGGAATTCATTTTTGGATTCGGAATATCGAAATTAGCTTAGGGTGAAATTTTGGTAATTTTCGGATAACTTTCATATTTAGATGAATAGTGGAAATTACATAATTTTAATTAAAAAAAACTTTTTCAATCGAAATAATTAATAGTGATAAATTATTAATTTGAGTGGTTTTAATGTATATTTATAATATATTTTTACAATTTAATACAATGTTGGTCATTGGATATAATTTCACATTTAAACCAGTTATAAACAAGTGTCAATCTTTTGATAGTTATTATCTCTTAAAAACACGCCTTTTGTTTTCACAACGGGAATTAATTTTTAAATTAATTAATGCAACTGATATGTTTTGAATTTGGTAAAATAGAAATAATTTTTGAGTTCATAATATCAAATATAGCTTAGGCCTAATTTTTTGGCATTTTTCTAAAACCTTTCAATTTTTGATGAATAGTGAAACCAATAAGTGGTAGTTAAAAAACTGAATTTTTCATAAAACATAATTTTACCGCTTCTGTGAGTGGAATTTTGAAAATCTGAGAGACATGGTTAATATCAAGGACTAAAATTTGGTTCAATGAGATGAAAATAATTTTTGGTGAATCGTAACTTTTTACTTTTTTTACCACGGTAAAAAGTAAATAGGGTAATTAAGGATAGAAATTATATTATTATTACCCTAACACATGTCCTAATTCTATTGGACAAGTGTAATTCGACCAAAAAAAACATAGGAATAAAATATGACCATTTAGGCCCACTTGGATTAGATTAGGACATTTATTATTAATTTATTTAAAGAAGGGTTAAAAGAGGTAAAATCAAAGGTTATTTACTACAACATTTTTAATATGGGGTTATACATAAGATAAATTCGACTATAAATATTAATTAGAAAGATAAAAAGATTTCCTACATAATGGTATTTTATTTGTAATTTTTATACATTAAATAATATAATTTATTTTTGACACAACAATGACGCAGTAATTACCCTTTTAAGGAAATGTTAACATAATTGATGTTATAAATGCTCAAATAAATGTAATTTGAGATTTTTTATGAATTACACTAATTTTATATGTTAATATGATATATTAGTACTAATTTAATTAACTTTTTTCGAACTTATCATTCTGTTATGAGTTTCACAAAAATCAATTACTAAATAGTGTCAAAATTGACATAAAATAGTTTTTAAAACAAATATTATATTATTAATTGTTATTTTATTCATAAAAATCTAAGGTTCCACCAAATGACTTAGATAAGGTTATATATATTAATAATAAACAACTTGGGGTTCGTTTGGCTTATTATAGTAAGTTTATTAACCATATAGTGTAAGAAAACAAAAAGTCACGGTCAAAGTTAAATTATTTAACTTAGAGTTAAATCTAATTGATAAGGTTAAAATAATAACCTAAACTTGTCTAAATCCTATTGGTTGATAGGATTTCGACCCATCCCCACTTTACCTTCGAAATAAGACCCGTTGGAACCATTATAAACCGATTTTGACTTTAATATAAAATAATATTTTGAGATATTCCTAAGGTGCCTCTCTCCTCCCTTATAAAAGGGAACCTCCTCCCTCTCCTCCTCACACCAATTTGAGCATTCAAGCTCGGCCAACCCCTGCCAAAATCTCTTCTCCACTTCCGTAGTATCATCCTAGAGGTCCTGGTCTTCTTCAAAGACCATCCTTAGTTCTTTAAGTGGAGTTTAAGTGAAGGCACGTCAAAAAGAGGTAATTTCCGTTACCGATTCTTTCACCTTTATTTCTTCTTCCAATTCTTCTTCTTAGGTTGTTTCATTATGAAGTAATAACATCATTATCACTCATATACTGATATTTTATTATAAGTATGAAACAATCCTATTTCACCAATCTATCCATCCTACGGAAAACGAAATCACCGCGCATGCGTACGTACGGAATACCGTCTCCACGCCGCGGTGAAATCTATTTTCCACCACCACCTTACTTGGATGGGTAAAATGGTGTAAATAATAACTATATATGATTATTATAAAGTGATATTGATACTGAAATAGTATACATACACTTCAACACAAGTTCACAAACATGAGAACGATATCATCGCTCGTGCGTACGGACGGACTACCGTCTCCATGACGCGATGAGATTCATTATCCATGTTAACCATTTAAGAGTGATTATAAAGTATATATAATAAATAATAATGAAATATATGACATTATAAAGCTACTTGATTTATGTATATATGTATGTCATCTACTTACTTACATTCAAGGTAATAAGGAAAGGAAAACACCGTTCATGCGTACGTACGGACTACCGTCTCCATGAACGGTGTGTTTCATTTCATTTATCTATCTATTATATATATATATGATATATAAATCATGTTTTACATTCTGGAAGTAATTAAATCATGATATAAGTAATAATAATTTCAATAACAACAAGTCCAAACACCTACGATAAATGAAACGATTTTACCCAAAACGCTTCTTTAACATGGAATTTACAAAAGAACGGGTAATATAAAGTCATAAGTGAACCATATATGATATCATAACAATGAATAGGATTCTGTAATAAGTTAATGACATTATTTAAATCATTATACATGAGGTTCGGATACGTACAATTCATATCGGACATAAGGTAAGGGAAATATCACAATCTTATTTTTATCCGAGATTGCTTATACTTTGGTATTTATTGGGGTGTATTTTATCATCCAAATCCATGTTTCCTCAATATGTAATGTTATTTCCATCCACCTACAATTTTTTAAATCCAATTTTACCCTTTGGTGAGTTTTTAGTAAAAGATATAAAAGGAATCTTTTGTCGTTTTTTTGTACGAGGTACTTTTTGACTTTTCCGACAAAAGTACGAAGAATGTTTTTTTAACTTATACAGCATGAATGGATTTTTAAAACATTATTTACAAGAAGCTTCCTTTACAAGTTTTCAAGTTTATTTTTAATCAACGTATTTTAGTTACAATTGTATGACATGTTAAGAAATGAAAAGTGTTTATGATGTAGAAAGGATATTTTCTTCAAGAATGAAGTTCAAGTGTTTTATCAAAATTATTTTCCATCTAAGATAATAAAGGGTTCTGTTTCTATCCCTATTATTACATGGATTTGATTATGTTGTGATGGAAATATTTTTATGAATTCATTGATCTTATATGAATTGTTTTATGATGTCATGATGTTTAAGATTCCCATCTTTATTTCATGGGTTATGCTATAATGTATGGTTTATGATTTTGTGGAACACATAAGAATGGTATCATTATGAGATTGGATGGGACCTATATCTCCCTCCAATGCATTGGGTAAAGATTTTATATCTAATGAGATAGACATGGCTGGAATGGTAGGTTATACTGGTTCAGTGAAACATGAGTGAAACGAGGGTGACTCGGTTCAGAAAGGGACTTTGTCCACTAAGATAGTCTTGGCAATGAGTCTTGACTAACAAGAAATGATTCTCTATGATTATGTGTGAATGCCACAAAGTTTCATGTTTTAAGTTATGATTATTGTGATTACATTTCACTGCCATGATTCACCCCATGTTATGAAATTATGATCACTTTTGCAGGTTAAGATTTTTAAAATTTATATGCTTATGTATATGATGTGATTGATATTTCTTTTGTTTACCCTTACGGAGCATTTGAGCTCACCCTTTTATGTTTTATTTTCCCCAGGATATAAAGAAATGTTTTAGGTTAAAAAAAGAAGGAAGATCTTTATGGGAGATGTTGAAGATCTTTCACTAGGATTAGAAGATTATATTCCGAGTTTCCAAAGACACTAAACTATTATGATCCTTTTGTGTGTGTTTTTGTTATGTACTAAGTATTCAGCAAATGTAATGTAATGTCAATGTACGTCAGGCTTCGGGTCTCTACATGAAGGATAAATATGGGATAAATTTGAATGAGGCGAGGATGATTCCATCTATGATTTGGAACTTGATTAACCCGTACATGAAATTCTTGCATCAGCACTATAGTTGGTTAGTGGGGGTGGATAAATAAATTCATGTCTTTGAGATTGGGGGGTAGGTAGGTTTTGGTTCTCGGGATACCACACCCTATGTCTTTCATTTCGAGAGGATAACAGTCATATGGGTTTTCTTCATGACATTCTTGATGATAATCAACGTGATGTTTTCAATAACGTGGTTAACAATGAAGAACCTGATAACCTTATTTTTATAGGCTGCAGGTCGGGTGAGTTTTCATTAAAGGATTTTACTCGGATGAGGTGGGATGCTTCCAATGTTGATCCTTGTGGGGTGAAAATGTGGTGTAAGGAGGTCCCCGCTAAATATGATTTTCTAGTGTGGAGGGTGAGGAACTATGCTCTTCCCACTGATTAAAACATAAAACACATGGGTGTTCAGTTTTCTTATTGGTGCTGGTGCTACCGCAACCCCAAGTAAGAAATGATGGGGCATCTATTCATAGATAGTGATTGGGATAGGTTGATTTAGTAGGCCTTAGGTTCTTTCACAGGTTGGAATGGTGCGGGAGGGATTCATGAGGTCTTCCTCAGCACGTGGTTTCAGGGAGCTGAGGATCATGGTCCCGAGCGAAAGGCAAGGGAGGTTTCTTTTTTCGCAGGGTGCTAAACTATATGGATGATGAGGAATGATGTGAACCACAAAAACATTATAGGTTCACATATTTGCATTCTCTTCAAAGTGAAGAATCTATTTCAAGACCTGGTTCGTTAATGGACAGACTTCCATACTGCAATCTTGGTTAGATGCCTTGTCTCGAATCAGTTTATTTCCATATAAGCCAATGGTCAGGGATAGGGGCATTGGGATTGCTAGAGTCCTCTCTAAGTTGGGCTTAAACTCAAAATGGATTGCTCTTTGATCGGGGGGAAGGGGGAAGATTTGGGGAAGAGTCATCATCAGGAACCATGAGGGATCAGTTATTACAGCTTGCTCAGCCTTCTATGGCAGGGGAGACACCTTAACGTCTGAGGTGCGAGTGATGTTCATGAGGCTGGAGTTGTGCAAGAAACAACACATCATGCTCAATGCGGTGGAAACAGATTCTATAATCTTCTTAAAAGCAATATCAGGTACTGACCTCTTTCCTTGGAATGTTTCTTATATCATAAGAAGGTGTAAACAACACCAGGGAAATCACATTGATATTACCAACACATTACGGTATGAGAACTAGGTTTCTAATTTCTTGGCGTCAAGGGCATCCCTAAATCAAATTATGTCTTCCTTCCTTAGCATATGTTCTTTTCCTCGGGAGGGGATGAAGTTTGTTATTAATGATTCTTTGGGCCTATATTATTTTAAAACCCCATGATTCCCCCTGTTCCCTATTTCTCTGTTTCCCTATTTACCTATCTTCTATATTTCTCTTTTAAATAAATAAAAATGATAGTTGTCCGTCAGTATTAGTGATCTAAAATATAAGATGACTCTTATTATGACCTACCTCCATTGATTTAGTAACACCATTTTCATTTCAGGTCAAAATTGTATTGGTAGGATTATAACTCTGATCAATCCTATAACTATTTATTATAGAATGAATTATATAGACCATGTTCCCATCCTAAAAATCCTCTAGAATCATATACTATCTCGCTCGATCCTCCCTTATTCCCATACCATCGATTTGGTTCCAGATCCATTTACCAGATAAGCATTATTCACCATAGTTCTACTAATTGAAACTTAGGAATCCCACAATGCATTGGAATATGAATGATGTAGATATAAATAACTGTTCTTATGTGAAAGACCTGTAGCAATAGAGACCTTTTCCACTGAATCCACCACCATCTTCAAGTATGATGATCCAACTTATGGAGTAGCTCTCTAGGTAGGGGGATATAACTCCCCTATAATAAGAAACTCATTGAAACCTTTGATAATATAATAAAAATCATTGGAAATCAATATTTTATACTTCATATTAGGAGATCATCGATATTCTTGGTTGTGGTACCCTAACCTCTTGTGCAAAGAATAGAAGTCACACCATGATTCATTGTGAAATGACGAATACATATGAATTAATCTTCAAGATCAATATATATAGAATCCACTAGTGGTTTAGAGATATTGACCTATACATAGATATGTGGAGATATGGGATTACATAGGATTTTCATCCTTTTATCAAATAATAAAAATTAAACAACTAAATTTCTTATCATACTCGAAAAAAACAGGGTTTTGAAAGGGTGGAAATAAAATAGTAGTACTGATACAAATTTTTGGTTTAGTGGGGTCTTGAATCATATATAAATAATTGGACCAAAGGAAAATAAATATTCAAAAACATTCAAAAATTTACTTTCCATTGGACTATTAAATAAAGTGGACTTATTCATTTTCAAAAATAAAAAAAAAATCTTTAATTCAAGAAAACCTCTAATTGTGTGGGATTAAAACCCCAAACTAGAGTAGACGATTCTATCAAAGGAGTTTGTTGATGGCTGTCGGTTTTTTATATGATCCACCAAAGAGGAGTGATGAATTTAAAAGGCTTACTTGAATTATGTAAAGGAAACTGAAAGTATTAGGACTCCATTTTCATACATGGACACCTTTTTCCTCAGAGATATAAATGGAAAATATTGAAGAAAAGAAGGAATGGTGGAATGGGAAGGAACCCTATGAAAATAAGGTGGTGATGCAACATAGGGGTTAGAGTTAGTTAATGATAATTCAATCATAATACATGCACTAATTCCATGATAATTTCATCATGATTGATTAGTGCCCTAGGGTGTGATGGAAAAAACTCATAGATAAATAATCTAACCACTACTCATGAGGAATAAAAGAACCATACAAGGTCTCCTAAATTTATGAGTAAGCATATTGACTACCATGAGAGTGGAGTTAAATGGATAGGTGATGTTACTAATGCTTGTTTATTAGTCAGTCCATATTGATTACTTCACATGATTAGTCACTAACTTAAATTCTCCACTCATTATCATATTGAATTTAAACTCCTGAATCTTGGTTTTCTCACTTGACATTACCAATACCACCTATATACATACACTCAAAAATAAGAAAAACCAAAAATAATTTTAATTATTTTATGTTTTACACAGATAATAGATCATCCTCAAATTTGAGTTTTTGATTTTCACTCATAAGTGAATCAAGGGACCAAAAACCTATCCCTATAGAAATAAATTGATATTAATATGTATTTTTATCACATTTTATACAACCACCTAATTTATGTAAACCACATGTATTTTTTGATATTTATTAGTGTTGTTACTATAGTGGAAATTTTCTATGTATCCTAAAACATGAGTTAATTAAATCGGATCCTTATTATTGGGTTACATAATTTGATACCTTCTAAAAGGAATTTTAAATTTTTTCTTAATAAATAGGAATTTGGTATGAAACTAATCAAGGGGGGGAATTCTATTGACCAAGATAGGATGAATACTCTCATATAAAAATTTATGACAACATGGAATTCAAGTTATTATTGACTAAGTATGTTCATTTTCCTACAAAAAAAATTATGTGTGTTGTAATTATGTAATATTTAGGGGGATAAAGAATTTATAATAAGTGATGTTATATATAGGGTAAACATTGTATATGTATTATTTTTAATCATGATTTCAATTATAAAATAATATTGATATTTTACATGTGGTGGATTATATCACACCATACCACAATGTAATTTGGATAGCTTATCCATGTTACTAAATAAACATCTTTGTTTTTAATAATTAATGAAATTCATGATTATTTCCAACATTGTAGAGGTCCCTTGGGTTCACACATAGGATACTTTTAATTTAGTTTTTTGTAATAATGTGGTTAGTCCATGTGTAAAAATGATTATATCTATTGCAAACACAAATTTAATTATTATTTTTCAAAATTTAAATAATTAATTAATTAGTTAAAGTGGGGTTATTAAATAAATAAAAAATTATTTATATTATTAACACATAAAGCCAAGGAATTGGAAAATACAAAATTAGATCTGATCTTAGGCATGGAGAAATGGGATTCGAAGGCCCATTACATTTTGTAAATTAGTAATCCTACCTAAATAGGTCATTTAAGTAACTTATTCTCTACTTTTAACCCCTTTATAACATTATTAATTCACCTCTTATGTTGGTTTAGTAATTAAGATACTTTTAGAATCTAATTAATGTCCCACATGAACTTTGGATGTTGTTTATTTCCCCTCTTGATGTTTTTTTATGGTATTAGCTTCCTTGTTGGTTATTGAATTCCACTCTAACTATAAATATAATTGAATGTGGTTTTATTCTTTATCTTATTGAGATAATTGAATGTTGGTACTTAGAATTCTCTATTTTTCCAAATTTTATAGAGAGATCTAAAATTTTACCCATTTGATAAAATTCTCTAGTTTTCCACATCTAAGAGATTCTATAGTGTATTCTTATTTCTTGTTCCATAATTTTCTTTTTAGAGTGACTGAAATTACTTTTATAAGAAAATTATCCCTCAAATAAATGTTTTTATATTCTTACTGGATAACAAAGGAAGATAATATATAATAACTAAAAATTTATATTAATATTCCAAACCTTTTAGAAAAGGTTATTATATTTTATTTTTTTATTTTTTTGTATTTAATTTAATTGATTTGAACTTGGATAGGTTATATTATTAGTTATGTTGTGTCATGGGTGTTGATATAATTTCTAAAACCTTTCAGTGGTATCAGATCACATTTGTTTAATAAAATATACATAAACTAAATGTTTGCATATTGGTTATATATTATAATTATATAAATTCATTTAAAACATATATAAAACATTGATATGAAGGATGATGTTGTTATCTCTCCACTTAAGGGTGATTCTGGGAAATAGCTTTCCACTTGACCTTGTTATGATATATAACATGACTTGGTATATTTTCCACTGGATCCCTTAAGAATTATAAATATCTATGCCTTAAAAAATTGATGTGGATACCTAGATTTTCACTATTTAATGTGATTAAATTATTGAAAATTTGAAGATATAAATATAAAAATGAATTAACTATTTAATTTTCATAATATTAACTGAGTATATATATTATATATACTTCTAAAATATTATTAATATAATCATATAGGGTATTTATGTGATTCATTTAATGTTGATAGTGATATAAATATGAAATCCTTCAATAAATATCTATTTATTTGATTTAATTCAATAATAATCACATCCAGCATTCCCTTAATTGATCAAATATGGGTCATGAATAGAAAATCATTAATTACATATCACGTGTTCGGCAAAAAGAATAGAAATTCTCATAATATGAATGGTGGGTGAACCTCGAGTGGGTAACCTAATTAGTTTTTTTCTATAGGTTTTATATTTCTCATATTAATGATATGAATTGAATAATGTAACAACCTAATTCTTATTTGATGTAAGGATCTTTTAATTTCTACCAATATTTAGTTTAAATGTTTAAATATGGCCTATTATGAATTCCCTTGGAGGTTATAAATGTAATGAGGGTGTTCAAGGCTCGTTCGAAGCCCAGAACCAATCTTTTGGTATAAAATATGCCTAGTATAGGGTTTATTCAAATCGTACAGGGATGGCTTCATGGTTTTTTACGCTACATGGGTCTTGGGTAGAAATCATTATGAATCCACACAATTATATCAAATCACATGATTTGGGATGCATGTCCATGCGACCACCTCTAAATTTCATATAGTGGGGTTTTTCACTATTTCTTTATGGTTAGTCAATCCATGCAGGTGACCCTGTCCTATAGATAGTCATCCATGTTTGGAACACAATTTGAACACACCATGTAACCAAACCATTCCACCTAGATAACTTAGGTAAAATGACCATTTTGAAATTAGAATTATAATAAACCTTAATATCTATTTCTTCCCTCTATCGCACAACAAAGGAACCACTTGGAAGATCTCTTTGAAGCATAAGCTTTGAATTTTTACCGACTCTCTGTCTAGACTCTGATTCTAGTGTCGTTCGTCTCATTGGATTTACACTGGTAAGTTCTAAATTAATTTTTTGCCTTATTTCATTATTCTTGTTATCATTTATGATATTAAGGTGCATGATAATTTTCAATATTATTAGGTTCTTCCTCTGTTATTTGATTTTCACCAACTTAGTGGAATCATGAGCTGATATTGGATGATCTCTCAACTACAGACCTAAGGTAGGTGGTCTTGTGCATTTCCTATTCAATTAAAGATATTTTTGAGGAATTTTATAGGTTGTTGACATTGTTTAAGAAATACCACTTGAGTATGTTTGTTATATAGATGGACCACTATGGATGGCCATGAAACATGGACCCCTTTCATGTTTTCCCTTTACCCTTATCATGGTATTTTAGTATTGAATTATCAATTGATGTTTGGAATGTGAAATGATATGTATATTTAATTGTGATATAAATTGTACTTGAATTGATTCATGGGAAGGGATGAATAGTGATGACTCTTGGCCCATGCTGTTTAATTTTTTGATAAATCATGATTTTCTCGTTATCTTGATATGCCCATGTGAGTTAAATAGAAACTATGCCATGTAATAATATTTTAATCAGGATATGCTTGCTATAATGTTTTTATCGTGTTAGTATTTAATAGTAAAGCCTACTATGTTTGGCCCAGTCCTTTAGCCACCCATGGGGTGAGGTTTGAACTACAATGTTATTAGTTCTAACATTGGAATGTTAACTTAAATCGATTAAATGTTAATGAATTGGTTAAATGATTATTATAATGG
Organism: Viscum album; assembly: GCA_963277665.1. Classification (NCBI taxonomy): domain Eukaryota; kingdom Viridiplantae; phylum Streptophyta; class Magnoliopsida; order Santalales; family Viscaceae; genus Viscum; species Viscum album. The sequence continues at coordinate 1,699,854,216 of OY728143.1, read as the reverse complement.
TTTCCACATGGATTCATTTTATAAATACATGGATGGACTCATTTGGATATTTTATTTTATGCTCGAGTGATACTTGGTTTGCTGAATGTGGTCTCATAGGGGATTGACTATTATATATCGAGCAATACTTAAATTCCTTATAGATTTCCATGGATAGAATCTGTGTAATTTGATAGTTATTCCATGGATGATACTTTGGATCCCTTAGTGGACCACCAAGGAAAAACTCAAATAGTAGGGATTTTATACCATAACTAGAGATATATCATGGTTTTTGAGAGGCTCTCTATTGACAGGCTTATAGGGGGTTGGTTTATATTATACCAGGTGTAAAACTTTGATTCCAACTTAGAAATTCCAGGGACATGATCAAGTTATAAATTTAATAAGGAATGAAATGACTTATATGAAGCGTATTCCAAGATAAATCATAATCTTGGATCTAGTATTGACTTACACCTTTATGGATTTCCTATTTTTGAATCCTTGGATACATGTGCTTATGGGGAATGATGGGATTTATGCTAGTTTCTGAGACCTATTTATTAAATTAAGGGTTTAGATAAATGAGGACGATTATACATGAAATAAGCCTGACTGTAAATTCATTGACTCATCTTTTAAAATAAATTCATTAAATGAATTGATTATAAATGAGAATATGGACTTATTGGATGTTTACATTTTAGTATATCCATTACATGTTATATATATATATATTACTATGAACTATTGTTATATATATTCACTAACTGTTTGGAACCTGACCTTGAGTGGTAGCCTATTGGGATTCTATGTCATAGCATATTTTTTCCACCTTTGGGTACCCGAATAGACTATATGATTATAGGTATGGAAAGTCAAGTTCCCTTATACAATTTCTTAATTTCTACTTATGAGTAGGGGGGCATGGGACTGAGATGAGGCTCGTGATTCTAGCTGAGATAATTTTGGATTTTTTGTATTTTTGTTACATGTAGTGTATACATGCATTTTATGTATTTGTTATTTCATTGTGATGAACTTTGGTGATAATGGAATAGTCTCCCCACAAACACACCTAGGCCCTCACTACTAGTTAATAGCCTCTGGCATTTGGGGAGATGTGCTTGAGTCTATGTGGTAAACTGGGCACGGGGCACTGTTGAGAGGAATCTTGAAATGGGATGTTACAAAGTGGTATCAAAGGATTGTTTTTTAGTTATCTTTTATGTTTGGTGACAATAGAAAGGTATATGAACAAAATTAGTTTGGTTTTGAGTTGTGCATGGGTGTAGCTAACGTGCATGCAGGAAAAATCCAAATTGCCTCGAATGAAATTGATATTTTCTAGATTATAACTATTATAGTTCATTTGATTCCATTGTTGGGTGATACGCAAGATTGATGATGTTATTATTGATATGATTATGGGTTAGATTTTTTTAAAACCTGATGATATCAGAGAATTCTATATCATGCATCATTATATGCACTTGTTATAACTGTATATCAAGCATTATTTCATGCCATTTAGGATGAATTAATTATTTGATGTTGTTGTGATATATTACATGATGGATATGCCTTCTATTGTGATAGGTATCTTGGTAAGTGTTTTGATATGTGTCAGATGGATGCCAAGCTTTGTTCCCTGATGAGTATGGGCCCTCATGGATCAGAATTTGGCAAACCATTGGTTAAACCTTTCAAATTTGAATGATATAAATGTAAAATATGAAAGAATTAAAGTACAAAATGAAAATTAATATGTTAATTCAACTGAAATGAAATTGAATATGAGTTTTTATAGTAGAGAGATTGACCAACACCTGAACTTAGTAGTTGGTAGTAAGTAGTATCTCTTACTTATATATGATTTGTATGACACCCAGACTAGAATCATGGATTAGGTATAGGGGTGTGTTCCTATACAGGAAATATTTTACCTATCATGATTATATATCTACATTTTTTCAATACAAACTTTAATAACAATATCAAAATAAGCCATGTGATTGGACCTGTAGAGGCATGCCACCATGAAAACATCTAGTCGTATGCCAGGAGGGTGGATGTGATCATACTCTAGAGGTGGTAGGCCATGGGCTACCAGTGGATCCTCCAGTCATACCGACTATGGAAATAATTTTTGAACTAGAAACAAGTGTCGAGGAAAATTTCTGCATAGGGTTCTTACAATTCATGCATACCATTCAATTAGTATCGTGACCTCTCCTAACTATTATAGAGTTGATGTGTGTAACAACCCAAGGTTTCATTAATGGAAATCCCCCTTGTTCTAATTAAAATTCACTTTATATAAAATGTTTTTATAAAATGTCAACTCCACTGGTTTTATGATAAGAATTGCGACCGTTACTTTTATAGCCGTTTAACAGTGATCACATGATTAGTATAAATATAGGGCTTTAACACATCCAATTTTACTTAGACAAAGGAAGCGATGGCCTCATCCAGTAGAATATCCCCATATGAAGCCCATTTTTCGGAGGTCGGAAAAGAGGTGGCGTCTTTGGGCTTTGCCCTTGACCAAGACCAAGCTGAGATTCATCATGTCAAGCTCGAACGTGACCGTCTATGGGAAAAGTGGAAGTTGATTGAAATTACCACTCGAGCGATGTTATCCGAGCCACCCCAAGAGTCGGTCACCATCGCACACCTTACCCTTAGGTCTTATGCAGCTATTTTAAAGGGTTATGTAACAAATATGTAGTACTATGTTCATGTATGTTATTTTTTTGTATATAATAATGAATATAATTTCTAGTCATTTTTGATACATTGTAAATAGTTTTTAAAGTACAAATGGTGTTTTTAGTTATTATTTAATTAAGAAATCTATTTTATTAAATTAAGAGATTTTTGAATTAAATAATATTTTAATAAAATAATAATATTATTATTAAATTATTTTTTATTATATATAAATGATCTTATAATTTTATGAATGCAATTCAAATTTTTATTAAGGATTGAAAGCCATTTCTGCCAAAACACGTGAATTTTCGATAAATCTTGGTTTTTATTTTAAAAGTGAAAATTAAAATATTTTGAAAATTATTCAGATAAAAGAAATTTTACTTCTGGAATCAGGACGTCGAAATTATCCAATGGTGAATTTTTCATAATTTTCTGAGGCAGTCAAATTTTTGGGTAAAAATTAAATACCGTTTAAATATATAATATGTTTTAGGACATCATAATGACCCAATAGTGATGTAATAAAATACTATAATCTTTTTGTTCGGCAAATATATGTTTTACCATTAAAATAATGTAAATTTGGGTTTGTTTCACTTACTTTTCAAAGCATTAATGGACCCCTCAATTCATATTCAACACTTTGCTTTTTTAAATTAATTTCCATGGGAGTGTGACTCACCTCCACATAAGCAACCTTATTATTTTAATAAGTTCGGACTTTGGCCTTATAAAATATTTTATTCCTATTACCTTTTCCAAAAACCATGGGCAAAAACCATGGGATGGTTTTTGGTTTGGATTAATTTAATATAAGGGGTCCCAAACCTAAATAATAAAGAATTCCCTCACCTTTCCTATATAAACCCACCCAAGATCCCACTTCCTCCTCACTCAAAGCCCTTGTAGTTCATCCAAACTCTTTCCTACTCTTTATAGAATCCTCCCAAGGTGCCCCAAACTCCCAATAATCCTCTCACAAGCCTCTCTCTAGCCTTTGGAAGCACACTTCCAAGTAAGGGTTTTTCTTCCTTTCTCATTTTTGTCCAATTTTCTTTAAGTTATTTTGCCTTTTAATTTCAATTATGAATGTTTGGGTATGGTTTAGAACATACCTCATACTTACATATTTATGTTTTAATGATGGGATACCCCTTTCTCTTTCATTAAATTCCTCCCATGTACACCCGTTACTATGCTAAAAAATTCCGAAAGTAACTTCTCTCTCCTCATTTACATTCAAGCAATACTTTTTTGTCATGAATCTAAATTCCATTAAAATTGTTGGGGCATGTATCTATATGACCTCCTTACTGTCCATTACATTTAAATATGATGAGGAACCCCTTTCTCTCTCATCAGCATTTTTTTATGAATTATTATGTCACGTCGTTACGCTACCGAAATCGTACCAATTTTCTAAGTCAATGCCATTGTGTAGTGAATACCATGCCCATTTATCCATCAAGGGTATTCACCTTTATGCACACATACATATTGATTATAAAGTTTCATGTATGAATTCCACAATCCTTTATCATGGAATAAATTATTTTGTTTAATGAATCCATGTTTTATGATCCATGTGGCACACTTATGCATGAAATGAAATGTTTAAGAAAGGTGCACCCTTATAGCGCTCCAATGCATTGGGTAAAATATAGTGTCATGATACGTCATGTGCTATGAGTGTTGACTCATGCTAATTCAAGTTAAACGATGTTTTACTCGTGCTTTATGTGAAATGAGGATTTACTCATGCTCTATGTGCAATGAGCCTTGGCTCATGCTAATTCCATGTTAGTGTTGTTCCCACATTTCCATGTTATAATTATCATGCTTTATCATACCTTTATGTTCATGTTTCTTTTATGATCTATTGATATTCCTATTTTATAACATGTATTGTACTCCTCATTTTATTCCATGTGTACTCCCTTACTGGGCTGTATAGCTCACCCTTTTCTTATGCATGTCCTCAGGTTATCCCATGCAATGATAAGTACGCGAGAATGTAGTGGTCATGTAAAGGAAGTTTTCAATAAAGATGTTGTATTTCATGTTTCATGTTTTTATGTAATGATAGTAAGCCCCAAAGACACTATCCTCTCGATCTTCTTGTTGTATCAAGTGAAGTTTTATGTAATAAATCATGTTTAAGTTTGTAATAAAAGCAGGTTTGTCATAGTTGGTATCAGAGGATAGGTTTAGTTATTTTTGGGATTAGAAAACCCTAGTAAATCCTTAGATTGAAGACTAAGTAATATAAAAAACATTCCTATGTTTTGGTAAGTACTATGTAAGTGGTTTATCAAAAAAATACATCCCTGTCTGGATACGAGAAGGTAGAGGTCGCTCTGGCACATATGTATCCTAGGGGTGAAACCCGAAAACACCACTTTGAGCTAGACTCGAACAGGAACTAGTGCAAGACAATGGGCCTTGCTGCACTCTTGGTTATGACAATCCCAGGGGATATGTTTTGATAAATTCCAAAGCTTATTATGAACCCTTATTAAGGGAATTAAAAAAAAATTCCCCTACGAATATATGTTAGAAAGTAGATCATAAAAAGCCTAGATTGAAGCCTGTAGACTCTTGAGTAAGGAAATAAAAGTTTATTTATAAGTCATCAACTTTTGTCTTTGGATTAACCTTTATGTGTTACCTCTACCAATCCTTTTATTCCATCCAATGGCCAGTAATAGGAGGACTCAGGCTAACAACTGTTGTGAAGATCAGTGTGATGATTGTACTAATGAGATGCCAAATCCAATGGGAGTGGGAATCGTGAAATTTTTCACACGTCTCTCTCAGATAACTCAAGTTTTTAAAAGAAGCATGGGTAAAGAGGAACGTTAAACCCCCCCTAAGAAAGAACAAGTCACTATCGAGAGCTTCATGAGATAAAGGCCTCCTACTTTTAGTGGATCATCTGATCCCACGATCGCTGAACAATGGATCAACTCCATTGAAAAGATATTCTCCATCCTCCAATGTTCTGAACAAGAGAAGGTTCTCCTGACAGCTTATCGTATGGAGGGTGAAGCTGATCAATGGTGGACGTTGATCAAAAATACAAAGCCTGAGGAGGAGATCGAGGAATTGGAATGGAAGTATTTCCAGAAGATGTTTTTCGATAAATATTTTTGGTCCACCCTCCGGCTTAAGATGGAAAGGGACTTCCTTTACCTCATGAAAAAATGTGAAGAATATGTTGGAGCGTATGAGGAAAACATCACAAGGCTTGCACGATACGCTTCTGTCTTTATCGTTACCCCCAAATGCAAGGTTGACCGCTTCTTTGGTGGGCTGAAGCCTAGCTTGAGGAAAGCATTAGCAATCTGTGACTTCGACAGCTATGAGTAAATTGTTCGATGTGCCCTCAAGGTCGAAATGGAGATCAGGGAATCACAGGGGTATCATGGGGACAAGAAGATTAAGGTGGACTTCAATGCTGGTGGTTCGATGGATAAATCCACTGGTGCTAAGAAGATCTAGCACCCCACTTTCCAAAAGTTAGGAAAGAAGCACCCTGGAAATTGTCTTAAGGGGACGAGAAAATGCTTCAGGTGTGGAAGGGAAGGCACCTAGCTGTTAGCTGTCGGCAAGAAAGACCCATGGATACGACAGTGGATAGTAACGCTCTGTTCAAACCTCAACGCGTTTTTCAATGCTACAAATTCAAAGAACCGGGTAATTTTGAAAATCAGTGCCCTAATCCAAGGGTTTTCGAAGACAACCAACAAACTCCAAGGCATCAAGGAAGAGCTTTTTCCATCACTTCTGCCGAAGTGAACTCCGACAACGAAGTGGTGATAGGTACTCTAGTTATTCATTAAATAATAGAGAATGTACTTTTTGATTCAAGTTCTACCCATTATTTTATATCTCAAAATTTTAGTAGAACAATCCCCCCACCACCACAAATCATGGAAGTAAAGATGTCGGTGAATACTGAAAATGGGGCAATCATTGCATCCCATGAATATAAGTCCTCCCCTATTATAGTCTATGTATTGAATTTCCCGGAGAACCTCGCCATACTCCCTCTAGTGTAATTTGATGAAATTGTTGGCAAGGATTGGCTTTCCTTATATAAAGACAACATAAATTGTCAGGAGAGGGAAATCACACTCCATATGGAGAATCGAACCCCGATTCTTTACAATTGTAAGGACGAAGATGAATCTCCTTAAGCTCCATAATCTCAGGAATGGATATCACTGCCTTATGAGCATGCGTATCTGGCTCAGATGATTGAGTCCAAGTAAGAAACCATCCTAGAAGAAATGCCTATTGTGAGGGAATTCGCTAAAGTGTTTCCCGAGGAACTACCTGGTCTTCCTCTAAGAAGAGATGTTGAGTTCTCAATTGAACTTATACCTGGTGCTCTACCAATATCCATGACTCCATATAGAATGGTTTTTTTAGATCTTGAAGAGATGAAGAAAAAACTATAGTAGAATCTGGATAAAGGGTTTATACGCTCATGTGCTTCACCATGGGGTGCACCAGTCCTCTTCATCAAGAAGAAGGATGGGTCAATGCGGCTTTGCATCGATTATCGTCAACTTAACAAAATCACGATAAAGAACAAGTATCCTCTCCCAAGAATCGATGACTTGTTTTATCAACTTCATGGAGCACAATACATCTCCAAGGTGGATTTTCTGTCGGGATATTATCAAGTAAGGGTGAAGAAGGAAGTTGTCCCCAAGACTGCTTTTTGTACAAGGTATGGGAAATATGAATTCATAGTAATGCCTTTCGAACACACCAATTCTCCAACAATATTCATGGAATTTATGAATAGATTATTTAGAGATTACCTTGACAAATTTTTGGTAGTCTTTATAGATGATATTCTAATATAATCCAAAACCAAGGAGGATCATGAGGAGTATTTAAAAATTGTACTAGAGACTTTTCGCAAGGATAATCTCTATGCAAAGTACAGCAAGTGTGAGTTCTGGTTTAAGGAGGTCTAATTCTTGGTTCATATCATAACAAGCAATGGGATATCTGTGGACCCCTCTAAAATAGATGCAATTGACTGATGTTTGAGGCCAACATCGGTAATGGATATCCATAGCTTCTTGGGGTTAGCTGGATATTATCGAAAATTTGTGAGAAATTTCTCACGATTGTCCAACCCTCTTACCAAGCTAACTCTAAAGGGAGTAAAGTTTTCTTGGAGTGATGAATGCAAAGAAAGCTTCAAGGAGTTGAAAAGGAGGCTTATCACTGCACCCATGCTCACTTTACCCACAAGTGGGTAACTTATTATTGTTTTCAGTGATGCTTCAAAGAAGGGCTTAGGCTGTGTGCTGATGCAGAATGATAAAGTTATATCCTATTCCTAAAGTCAGTTGAAAATCCATGAGCGAAACTATCCAACGCATGATCTAGAGTTAGTGGCGGTGATCTTTTCCTTGAAAATCTAGCGGCATTATCTTTAGGGAGAGAAATGTAAGATATATACTGACTAAAGGAGTCTTAAATATATATTCACACAGAAAGATCTTAATATGCTCCAGCGAAGATGGATAGAGCTCATCAAGGATTATGAATGTTCAATACATTACCACCCTGGGAATGAGAACAAGGTGGAAGATGCCCTAAGTAGAAAGGACCCAGCAATTCTATCAATGATGAGAATTGAGAAGGATCCAATCTTCTTAGACTTGATGAAGATAGATGTGGGAATCATAAATAATGGAACATCATCAATCCTTTCACAAATGATTGCTCAACCATCTCTTTTGGAAAGGTTACATGATGCTCAAAAGGATGATGTTGGAATTCAGGAAAATGTGGAAGCTATCAAAAAAGGGAAATCCTCAGAGTATAATGTTAATGAATAAGGAATTGTGTGGTTTTGGAAAAGGCAGTGTGTTCTATCAAGTCCGGGGTTGAAAAAGGAACTTTTGGATCATGCACATAGTTCAAATTTCTCTATTCACCTAGGGAGCACAAAGAAGTATCGAGATCTCCGAGAAAACTTATGGTGGGATAATATGAAGAATGAGATTGCTGAATATACATCAAAGTGGCTGGTGTGTCAGCAAGTGAAGGTAGAGAGGCAGAAGTCTAAGGGGATGATGCAAACATTGCCCATACCAGAATGGAAATCGGAAAACATCACTATGGAATTTTTCACCAGACTTCTGAGGAATTCCAAATGCAACAATGCAATATGGGTTGTTGTGGATCGTCTTACAAAGACTGCACACTTCATTGCTATTCGGTAGGATTTCTCATTGGATCAACTGACACGGATATATATCAGGGAAGTGGTAAGGTTTCGTGGAGTACCACTATCTATTGTGTCTGATCGAGATCCAAGATTCACCTCTATGTTTTGGAAGAGTCTTCAACATGCTCTGAACACTGAACTGAACTTTAGTATGGCCTATCATCCTCAAACTGATGGCCAATCTGAGCGAACTATCCAAACACATGAGGATATGTTGAGAGCGTGATCAATGGACTTTAAAGGAGGATGATATCAACATCTTCCTCTGGTTGAGTTCTCTTATAATAACAATTTCCACTCGAGCATCCAAATGGAACCATATGAAGCCCTGTATGGGAAAAGGTGAAAAACACCGACATGTTGGGATGAGGTCGGTGAACGTAAGCTGCTTGGACCAGAAATGGTCAGAGAGATGGTGGATAAGGTGAAAACCATTCAGCAGCATATCAAGGCAGCCTAGAGTCGATAGAAGAGTTATGCAGATAATCATAGAAGAGACCTTGAGTTTAAAGTTTGAGACATGGTTTTTCTACACATATCTCCACGGAAGAAGTTCATGAGGTTTGGAAAAAAAGGGAAGTTAAGTCCAAGGTACACCGGCCCCTTCGAGATTCTTGATCGTGTCGGGGATATGGCCTATCGACTAGCACTTCCACCTACTATGGCCAAAGTACATGATGTCTTTCATGTATCCCTCTTAAGGAAGTACATACCAGACCCTTCACATGTACTCTCTTCTGAGGTGGTAAAATTTGAAGATGATCTTTCTTATAAGGAGCAACCAGTGAAGATCTTAGATTGTAGAGAAAAAGTTCTATGAAATAAGACAATTCCCCTCATCAAGGTGTTGTGGAGAAACCACAAGTTTAAAGAAGCAACATGGTAATTGGAGGAAGTGATGAAGCTGAGTTACCCACATCTGTTTTAGTGTGAGAAAAGTAAAATTTCGAGGTGAAATTTCATAAGGGGGAATATTCTAACGACCCGAAGTTTCATTAATGGAAATCCCTCTTGATCTAATTAAATGTCTCTTTATATAAAATGTTTTTATAAAATGTCAAATCCATTGGTTTTATGATAAGAATTGTGACTGTTAATTTTATAGCCATTGAAAAGTGATCACATGATTAGTATAAATGTAGGGCTTTAACACATCCAATTTTACTTAGACAAAGGAAGCGATGGCCTCATCCAGCAGAATTTCCCCATACAAAGCCCATTTTTTGGAACTTGGAAAAGAGGTGGCGTCTTTGGGCTTCGCCCTTGACCAAGCCCAAGATGATCTTCATCATGTCAAGCTCGAATGTGACTGTCTACGGGAAAAGTGGAAGTTGATTGAAATTACTACTCGACTGATGTTATCCGAGCCACCCTAAGAGTTTCTCACCATCGCACACCTTACCCTTAGGTCTTATGCAGCAATTTTAAAGGGTTATGTAACAAATAAGTAGGACTATGTTCATGTACATTATTTTTTTGTATATAATAATGAATATAATTTCTATTCATTTTTTATACACTCTAAATAGTTTTTAAAGTACAAATGGTGTTTTTAGTTATTATTTAATTAAGAAATATATTTTATTAAATTAAGGGATTTTTGAATTAAATAATATTTTAATTAAATAATATTATTATTATTAAATTAATTTTTATTAAATATAAATGATCTTATAGTTTTATAAATGTAATTAAAATTTTTATTAAGGATTGAAAGCTATTTCTGTCAAAACTCGTGAATTTTTGATAAATGTCAGTTTTTATTTTAATAGGGAAAATTAACATATTTAGAAAATTATTTAGATAAAATAAATGTTATTTCTGGAATCAGGATGCCGATATTATCCAATTCTGAATTTTTCATAATTTTCTAAGACAGTCAAATTTTTGGGTAAAAATTAAATGCCGTTTAAATATATAATGTGTTTTACGACATCATAATGACCCAATAGTGATGTAATAAAATAATATAATTTTATGTTCGGCAAATATATGTTTTACCATTAAAATAATGTGATTTTTGGTTTGTTTTACTTACTTTTCAAATCATTAATGGACCCCTCAAGACATATTCAACACTTTGCCTTTTTAAATTAATTTCCATGGGAGTGTGACTCACCTCCACATAAGCAACCTGATTATATTAAGACGTTCGGACTTTGGACTTATAAATTTTTTTTTCCTCTTCCCTTTTCCAAAAACCATGGGGAAAAAACCATGGCATGGTTTGTGGTTTGGATTAATTTAATATAAGGGGTCCCAAACCTAAATAATAAAGAACTCCCTCACCTTTCCTATATAAACCCACCCAAGCTCCCACTTCATCCTCACTAAAAGCCCTTGGAGTTCGTCCAACCTCTTACCTACTATCTATATAATCCTCCCAAGGTGCCCCAAGATCCCAATAATCCTCTCACAAGCCTCTCTCTAGCCTTTGGAAGCACACTTCCAAGTAAGGGTTTTTCTTCCTTTCTTATTTTTGTCCAATTTTCTTTAAGTTGTTTTTCCTTTTAATTTCAATTATGAATGTTGGGGTATGGTTTCAAACCTCCCTCATACTTCCCTATTTATGTTTGAATTATGGTATACCCCTTTATCTCTCATTAAATGCCTCTCATGTTCACCCGTTACTATGCCGAAATTCCAAAAGGAACTTCTCTCTCCTCATTTACATTCAAGCAATACTTTTGTGTCATGGATCTAAATTACATTACAATTTTTGGGACATGTATCTATATGACCTCCTTACTGTCCATTACATGTAAATATGATGAGGAAACCATTTCTCTCTCATCAACATTTTTTTATGAATTCTTACGTCACATCGTTACGCTGCCGAAATCGCACCGATTTTCTAAGCCAATGCCATTGTGTAGTGAATATCATACCCATTTATCAATCAAGGGTATTCACCTTTATGCACATTTACTTATTGATTATAAAATTTCATGTATAAATTCCACATTCCTTTATCATGGAATAAATTATTATGTTTAATGAATCCATGCTTTATGATCCATGTGGCACACTTATGCATGAAATGAAAAGTTTAAGAAGGGTGTGCCCTTATAGCGCTCCAATGCATTGGGTAAAGTGGAGTATCATTATACTTCATGTGAAATGAGTGTTGACTCATGCTAATTCAAGTGAAACGATGGTTTACTCTTGCTTTATGTGCAATGAGGATTTACTCATGCTTTATGTGCAATGAGCCTTGGCTCATGCTAATTCCATGTTAAGTGTTGTTGCCGCATTTCCATGTTATGATTATCATGCTTTATCATGACTTTATGTTCATGTTTATTTTATGATCTATTGATATTCCTATTGTCTAACATGTATTCTACTCTTCATGTTATTCCATGTGTACTCCCTTACTGGGCTTTATAGATCACCCTTTTCTTATGTATGTCCTCAGGTTATCCCATGCAATGCTAAGTACAAGGGAATGTAGTGGTCATGTAAAGGAAGATTTCAATATAGATGTTGTATTTCATGTTTCAAGTTTTTATGTAATGATCCTAAGCCCAAAAAACACTAAACCTTTCGATCTTCTTGTTGTATCAAGTGAAGTTTTATGTAATAAATCATGTTTACGTTTGTAATAAAATAAGGGTTGTCATAACGCATGAGTTTCCATAGCATCATCAGCCCATGTTTTCTAGGGATGGTGGACCACAGGATATAGAGTCATGGCTAGATTCTATGCTATGTATATTTTATAATCTAGATATTTATACTAATAAGAGGGTCAGGCTTGCTAGGTATATGTTTCATTATTCCACTAAGAGATGGAGGGATGTTATATCATAGACAAATATTCATTGTGATATGGAATGGAGGGATTTTCATACGACCTTCTATCACTACTACAAAAATGGTAAAGGGAACCTCCCCCTTATATCAGCACTAAGAAAAACCACTAATAAAGGTTACCCTTTATCAGCGCTAAACAAAGCGCTAAAAAATGACCCTTTATCAGCACTTTTCTAGTGCTGATAAAGAGTACAATTATTAGCGCTAATAAAGTGCTGATATAGGATACCTTTAACAGTACTAAAATTTTATCATTGATAAAGGTATCCTTTATTAGTTCTTTTTAGCGCTGAAAAAACCTCAGTCCATTTTTTTATAAAGTCGGTTGCACAGTTCCCTCATTTTATCGTGACCTAAATATCTTGCGGTACTGGACCCCTGCGACTCCCCTCTACCGCCTAGTGAGTTTGAGTTTCCGGACCTCCGCTTCCCTTGATTCTCATTGCCGGACCTCCACCGCCCACTGAGTTCGTGTTGCCGGACTTCCGCCGCCCTCGAGCAACAGTTTGCCGGACCTCCACCTCCCGCAACGCCCTCGAGCTTCGGTTAGCCTAACCTCCCTTTAAGGAATGTTTTCCAAATCATTTTTTAATATTTTTCTCCTCTCCCATCACACATTACCATATGTTGATTTGGAATGATATATTTAATGTATATTTGAGATTGTGATGATTCTAGGCTACATGATTCATCCTTTTCTGGAAACCTACAGATGTTTTAGGTTATTTCCATTTAAAATCCCTTATGTTTCCTTCCATGGTTGTCTTATTTGGGTGGGTATTCGAGACCATTAAAGTGGTTATTATTCCCTATTTTCCTCTGATTCACAACATCTTGGTTAGAGCTCAATCTTGATGTGTAGGGTGTTCTATATTTTAAGAGATTAGTTTTCCATCATTGTGCAAAACCCATTTTATATGATCTATTTATGGTTGGACATAGATTGGATTTTGGTGTGTACTCAAATGACTAGGATTATGAAGTCTCTTGATGGACCAGGCATGGGGAGGTGTTGGTGTCTACTTCAATGAGATCGTCGATGGGTGACACTTCGAGGTTTCGATCGAGTACTTGATCGAGGAATAAATCCTTTTTAGTTTTTTACTTTCTTCTTGTTGGTTGGATCATTGATGGATATGGATTTTGTTATTTCATTTGGATTCATTGGTATGTTTTGGGTGAACCTTTCTTTAGGTTTCGAATTATGCTCTTAGTGGTTCTTCATGGTTAGTGGTTGTAGTCTCTTATTTGGGTGAAGGGATGTGTTCTTAGTATATTTACTTCTTATTTCCCACCATTTTAGTGAAAATTTAAATGGTTGGGTGACCTATGCTAGGTCTCTGTACATTATTGGGATTTCTCTCTTCTTAGTGATGTAGACATGTCATTTGGAGATCTATGATTTTCTTATAGGATATACATTAAGGGTTCTTGGGAATATTCGTTATCTGTTCATTTTAATTTTTTTGTAGTGGTCCTCTATTTGGTGAATCTTCCTATATTTTTTGAATTTTCCACACAATAAATATTGTGTGGAATTTATTTTTGTCTCAAAATTTTATATCCTTTGTACTAGAATTTTTATTCGGATATAAAGAAGAACTATTGGGAGAATTGTAACATCTCAGTATCTCTTTCATCGAAGCGTTTCTCTTTGAGTTTTTTTTGGGTTTCTTGAGGGGTCATAGGATGTCCCAAACTATCATAGAAGGTGTGGAGGTGAACATGTAGGTTGAAAAGCTTCATGTGGTCCACCAAATGGCTGGTGAGGGTAATTGTCCAGGCAATGGGATTCATAATGGATACAAAAAAAAATCTATAGCCATCAGCTAACTGGTGGGTCTATAGTGACTAGCCAGTGGGATAACCTATAGTTATAACATTTATACTATAACCATTGTCTAGCTGGTGAGGTCCACTATCTAGCCAGTGGTGTCGTTGTATATGAGGAAGCATCGAGGCAGTAGGGTAATTGCACCCCGATACCCCCATTTATTTATTTTATCTTCTCCCTCAAGTTTAACTCAACCCACTCAAGCTTTGGGAGCCCCTTTGGATAGTTTGTCTCTTCTATCCTCACCACTTGGTTGATTGAAGATTCATTCGAAATGGTGATCCTATTTTGGTATTTATTTCTTTTCTTGAACTTAGATCTCTCTCCATCACTTGATTCTTTGTTCCTTGGGGCTATGGAATCCTTGGTATTTACTAGACCAATAATTTTTATGTGGAATTATGGTTATAGTATCTCTTTTACCTTTTATTGAGATCCCTTTTATTTGATTCAATGTTCTTCATTTGAGTAGACTCATTCAGATTCATTGTGTTTTGATACCAAATATTCCAAGTGGGTGTTTCTATATTATATCTTCTTTTTGGGATTCATGTGTTTCATGATTTTATATTTTATCCATTTGAAGTTGGTTAGACATGTTTTGATCATTTTGAAGTACAAAACAACCCTATTAATGAAAATAATATATGGAATGAATGTTATCGTGTTGTGAAGTAACATTTTTCCTTTAAATAAATTAGGGTTCCTTCTATCGTTGATGGATTTGATATTATAAATTAAAATCATGGTTTAAAATAAAGATAATTTTATTCTTTAAATAAAATTCCAAATGGTTTTGCATGTGTTTTTTTATTGAATTTTTTTGGGAATGATTTCAAAAATAAATTAAAATGTCTTGTTTTTAAATGGTTTATGGTATTGGTATTTTAAAAAATTTTGGGGGATTGATTGTCCTTTTTAAAAAAAATACCTTCGATCTCGGCCACCATCCATTTTTTGTTGGGGGTGACTTTAATGTCATTTCCAACCCAGAGGAAAGGATAGGTAGAATCCCATTCTAGAGGAAGTCCATCATGGAGTTTGTTCAGTTCATGGCTGGTAAGGGCCTCATTGATCTCGACATCTTAGGTGATAGTTTCACCTGGCGCAAAAACTACAAGGTCCATCACTGCTTGTGGAGTCTATTGGATAGGTTTCTAGACAACATGGAAGCCACTAACCTATTCTCATATTACATGTTTTTCTATCTTTCTTGACGTATTTTGATTCACTCCCCCTCTTGGTTTCCATTTATTCTTCGCATGATCATCATGAACGGTTTCACTTCCACCAGCAGTGGGTTCACATCATAGGGTACCAGGACATGGTTTGTGAAATATGGAATTAACCCTTGTAGGAGTATCGGACCACCTTCAACCTTAGTAACCTGACCTCTAACCCCGATAGGTGCGTGTTCACCCCTTCCTCCTCAGGAACCTTCACCACCTGGGACTACTGTCGCATATGGGCTCCTTCAGAGTATTTTGATAGATGGAATGATACCTTTGATTCATTGGATTATTAACAGCATTTTGAGATATATGTGTGACTATATACTTATTATATTTTCTTATTATTTCTTACACACCACCACTTGAGTCGAGTAACCTGATCGAAATCCATATTGGTACTTTGTTTCTGATGTAGATATGGTTTTTTATGTGTTTGTGACATGTGTATGTGTGGATATATGCATGATTATATTGAATGTAGGTCAGAGACCTAGGAGTGGTAGATGTATCATTCTTGATTATTCTTTTGTTTGGTGTGGGGTGATTTGAGGAAATTATAATGAATCTAAAGTAATTATATTTAATGAAGATGAATAAATAATAATGGTTAGGCTCTATTAATCTCTATTTTTATAGGGAAGTGGTTCTATTTTACTATATTTGAATGTCTTTTTTTGTGTACTTGAACCATAAATACTAATATTTGAGATTCAAATAGGATGAAGATGAATAAAGATTGGATGGATGCTAATTGTTTGACAATAGAGTACGAGAATGGAGTGAAATAGTTCATCAAGTTTGCAAAGGATCACACAAAGGATCATTCTCAAATCCTTTGTCTGCGATTACGTTATTTTTATTCTAGAATACTTACTCTAGAGGAGTAGGAATAACATCTGATATTCCATAGAATAGATCGTAGTTATAAATGTTGGAATAAACACGGATAAAAAGAAAATGTAGCTACTGGCTGGGATAAAACTGCTTTTTATGGATCATCATATATGAATACAAATATGGATAAGGAAGAAGACTGTATGGAGGTTGTGATTATAGATGTCAATGATGATGAAGATCGTATCGAGGAAATGAAAAAGACAATTGAAGATGAACTACGTGATTGCCCAAAATTGTTTGAGATGTTAAAGAGTTGTGCAAAGTCACCATTGTATGCTTCTTGCACTAAGTATATAACATTGTCAACTGTACTGAAGTTTAATAAATTGAAAGTAGGAAATGGATGGAGTGATGTCAGTTTTACAGAACTACTTGCTCTCTTGAATGACATGCTCCCGGAATATAATGATCTCTCAAGCCGGACATATAAATCTAGAAGAATTTTACGCTCGATGTGTATGATTTCTGAAAGAATAAATGCTTTCCCAAAAGACTGTATATTGTTTCACAAGGGGAAACAATCACTTACAGAATTCCCAAAGTGTGGTAATTCTCGATAAAAAATGTAAAATCCAATCCTATGAAAGTTGTATAGTACTTTACAATCATTCCAAGGTTTAGGAGTCTATATTGAAGTGAAGAAACTGAAAGAAAATGGTCGTGGCATGCAGATAAAAATATGGGAAATTATGTTATCCAGCCGACTCTCCTCAATGGAAGAAAATTGATCATGAGTATCCTGAATTTGGAAAAGAGCTGAGAAACCTTCTTCTTCCATTATCTACTGATAGAGTGAATTCTTTTGGTTTTCAAACCAGCACTCATAGTACATGGACTGTTATATTTGTAAATTATAACTTGCCACCCTGGTTATGCATGAAGTGTAGATTTATCATTTATCTAAGCTTATATGAGGACCAAAACAACTAGGTAACGATATTGATATTTATATGGATCCTTTGATTGAGGATTTGAAGTTATTGTGGGATTCAGGTGTAATGTTGTATGATACTTATAAAAGTGAATACTTCACTTTGAGAGAAATGTTGTATGGGACAATAAATGATTTCCCTACTTATGGAAATTTTTCAGGCTGTAGCATTAAAGGAACTCAAGGGTGTCCCATGTGAGAAGAAGATACAGAATCAATTAGGTTGAAACATTCATTCAAATCTATGTTTTTAGGATATCGTAGATTTCTACCTCATCGGCATAAGTACCGATCTTAGAAGACATCATTCAATGGATGTTCAGAATAATGCGCAACACCATATCCACTAACAGGTGATCAGCTATTTGAGAAATTAAAAGATCTGAACACTGTATTTGGTAAACCATTTTCGAAAAACCTTACGAAAATTGGTTGGAAAAAGAGATCATTTTTTATAAAATTACCATACTGGAATTGTTTGTACGTTAGACATTTTCTTGATGTGATTCATGTAGAAAAAAATTTATGTGATAGTGTTATTGGATCGTTTCTAAATGCCCTTGGAAAAACAAAAGATGGAATTAAGGAAAGGTTGGACATTGTTGACATGGGAATACGAGAAGAGTTGGCTTCTGTGAAGGGTGAAAATCAAATGTTTCTTCCTCCAGCTGCTAATACTCTTTCTAGGGAAGAGAGATATCAGTTTTGAAACTTCTTCAATGATGTAAAGGTTCTAGAGGGGTACTCATCAAATATCAATAACATTGTGTCAATGAATGATTTGAATTTAAAAGGTTTGAAATCACATGATTTCCATGTTTTGATGCAAGATCTAATTCCTATAGCTTTACGTTGAATTTTTTCCAAGAATGTTCTTCATACGTTAACCAAACATTGTTTATTTTTCAAAGATATATATAGCAAAGTTTTAAACCCGGTGAAATTTCCAGCTATGGAAAAACAAATTGTCATCATATTATGTGAATTAGAAATGTTCTTACCGCCAACATTCTTTGATATCATGGTTCATTTGATGATTAACTTGGTGAGAGAGATTCAACTTTGTGTTCCTGTGCACTATAGATGGATGTATCCTGTTGAACGGTATATGAAGACTTTGAAAGGGTATGTCAAAAAAAGAAGTCAGCTAGAGGGTTATATAGTGGAGAGATATATTGTTGAGGAAGCTATTGAATTTTCTACTGAATACCTATCTGATGTGGAAATCATTGGTCTCCTGAAATCTTGTTACACTAGATGCATTGAGGTTGAGGGAATTTCTAGAAGAGAAGTTGTGACAATCAGTATTACAAATCGGGAGTAGTCCCATCTTTATGTTTTGCATAACAGTTGGGTGGTTTCTCTATATATTGAAACTCAAAAATAAATTCTTAGGCAGTTGAATCCATCAAGGGCGGAAAATGGTTATCAGATACACATAATCATCAGTTTATAGGATGGTTTTAGGACCATATTTTTAAGCAGTTGGATGAAAATCTGAATTCAATGTCAGAACGACTTCGATGTCTAGCTGTTGGACCAAGTGTGTATGTATTATATTACAGTGGTTATGTAATTAATGGTTATACATTCTATACAGATGAACATGATGAAGATAGTACCATGCAAAATAGTGGAGTTACAGTAGTGGCTGAAGCGATGCATGTTTCTGGTAGTAAAGATAGAAATCCAATTTATGAAAATATTTCATACTTTGGAATTATCAAACTAATATGGTAGTTGGATTATATGACATTCCAATTGCTGATTTTTCAATGAAAATGGGTTGATAACAATATTGGTGTTAAAATAGATGAATGGGTATTTGTGAAAGCTGATTTTTGTAAAGAAGGGTACAAAGAAGAATAGTTTATAATGGTATCAAAAGTGGTACAAGTTTTTTATGTTCCAAATCCCGCAAACCGAAAGTGGTCGATTGTTCTGTTATCATTCAAAACTACTGAAGGTTACAATGAAAATTCAGTTGAGGATGATCCTTTTAGTGGTACATCGCAATCATTTCGGAGCGGTCCCAATGCAGATGATGTTTCGTATGTTATAGGAGACCACAATGAAGGGATTTGGATAATCGATAGAGGTGTCAAATCCCTTCAACCTTTGAAAAAAAGAAAGAGAGTTCAATAAACAGGTTATATTTATTTGTAATATAGATCTTTTTATCTCATGTTATTTTCTTATCATTACTGAATTTATGTAATCTAAATTAATTGTCCAACCACTTTTGTAGATAATGACTTCTGCACATTCTGGTGCTCCTAACCTTGAGGCTGAAGAAGTCTCTAAAGCTGTTACTGCTGCGGCTTCTCCTGCTTCTGCTGCTCCTGCTACTCCTGCTACTGCTCCTACTACGGCTCATGTTGCTCCTGCTGCTCCTCCTGTTGTGTCTCCTGCTGCTCCTGCTTCTCCTGCTACGGCTGCTGCTGCTCCTGTTGCCCTTAGTGATGAGGTCCAATAACCATCAGCGCATGCCATTGATGCCATTTCAGATGAACGTGTAGATGATGTTGATATCGATTAAATGGTCCGGAATGAAGGACAGACGTCGCAGAAAACACATGTGCATCATAGTTTGACGGTGTTAGCCAAAATTATTAAGGTGAAAAGAAAAGGCATCAAATATGAAGTCGGATGGAATGCACGAGGCCAACATTTGAATCCCAAAAAGGGTATTTTTAGCAGCTACATTGGAGTTGTCACTCGGCAACACGTGCCGATTGACATAGATTCATGGCACCATGTTGTGTCCAGGCTGAAGGCTGTGATCTGGGAAGAAATTATGGTAACATTATGAATTTATTTCTTTAATTTACTAGCAAATAAAATAATGAAAAAATGTCTTACTCTTCTCAATCTCTTGCAGAGTACATTTATAGTAGACGATTCACAAAAGGATTATGTTCTAAGGCTTGCATGAAGGATTAATCGAGGTTTTCGCACTATTTTAACAAGATTTCACCAGAAAGATTCCAAAGGATAAATAAACCCGCACCCACCCATTTTCTACGCTCACCTGATATCCCATGAAGCATGGGATGAATTTATTGGTCGTTGTGGGGATGAGAATTTTCAGGTACATTATGGGTGATAATACATTGTTTTAGGATACATGTATTAATCACTTTGATAGTAAAAATTTCATTTATGAAACAGAAACTCTGTACTGAAAATAAGGAACGTTCATCAAAACCAACATACCCCTATCGTAAAGCAAGGATGGGGTATGATTCATTAGAAAAGAAAATGGTATGTATTTTAAATTTACAGTAATATTGTTAGGTTCCAATAAACAACATCATAATTATCTTTCTATTTTTATATGTAGATTGATGAGTCTAAAACCAAATGCACTTCCATCCCATGTCATGTGCTATGGAAGGAGGCACGTGTGAACAAAGAAGGGAAGTTAGTAGATGAGAACACACAGAAAGTGTGGGAGATATGTATAAGTATGACACAATGATAAAAATATTTGTTTTAAATTGCTATTACATGAAAAA
Source organism: Viscum album (assembly GCA_963277665.1). NCBI lineage: Eukaryota > Viridiplantae > Streptophyta > Magnoliopsida > Santalales > Viscaceae > Viscum > Viscum album. Next base: position 1,699,833,026 of record OY728143.1, on the reverse strand, counting down.
TAATTAGTTATTTTACTATATCCGACAATCACAAGAATAATCTACTCATGTAGCAGATGCAGACCTATTATCGATGGTTTTGAAGCAGCTAGAAAAATACGGTCGGATCAGAGGTGCAGGGTTTGGGGTGACACCCTGAGTATATTTTGAGAAGAATAAAAACAGATGATATAGATGAAAAATTGGAACAAATGAGAGAAAAAATAGAAACCCTTGAAGAATGATTGCAATGTCAGGGAGAGTTTCTAGCAAATTTTATGTGTGGGAAGCAATGGGAAGACACAACATAGGAAAAACCAGCACATGAACATCCCGCCCCACCCCCACCAGCTTTGAGGTGAGCCATTTTCCTTAAAAACTATCTTGGCCGTGGTAATCAATATTCTAATAATTGTTCCCATGAAATGTGAATCAGAAAAACACTGATAATTTTTCTGTACTGATCTTCTACAGGGTGATAATGATTGTGATTTGTATCTATCAACACCCACATATCACCTTGTAGAGAGGGATACAGTGTTCAATATCCCAGATTCCACACTGCATAATAGACCACTTTCAAAATATCATCTGAAAGTGATGATTACTGTAGCTCATGATCCAAATGCAGAGCTATCTATTCCACTTGATTATGATGATATTCATATGGTCTAAAAGTCTATTGGTACATTCATTGCATGGCTGTCAAAACTTGTAACAGTACATACGGACAAAGAGGTATTTATTTCCTTTTTTTCAAGCTAAACCCTTAACAATTAATGAAAAAAGGGTCTAAACCAATGATTGTTGTTATAGATGGAGAAAGGGAAGGTGGTGAAAAACATCAGCTCAAAACCATCTAAAGGATCAACCAACTGAGCCCATGGAGCTACTAAAAGCACAATAACACCACATGTTCTCTATCCACATTTACTAGCATTGAATACTCATGTGGATACGAAGCTAAATAATGGTAATAGTCATATAGTGGTTTTTGAAGAGAATATATACGGAGAGGAAAGTCAAGATTTCATTCCTGCTAAAAATGTAAATGATATCCTTGAAAATGGTTGGCTAGGCGTCATAGTTGTAAATGTATATATGAGTTATGTTTTAATGAATTGATTTTCGAAAAGCTGATCTAATGTGAAAATTATGACTAAATGCATTTTATATTGTTAAAAGATGCATTTAGGAAAAATAGTTGAAGGAATTTTCCCATGAGCCGGGATTTGGACTCGTTAGTCCTCATATCACATCTACACACCTAACAAAAATAGATCCATCAAAAAGGGATGAAATAGTGAACGTCTTGCTGAAAACATTTGAAAGTAAGATTATAGATGACAATTTTTTCCTAATACCAACCATGTCCGGGTAATACTCTACGATTAAATCATATAAATTATATTTTCACTTCTTTTATTACTTATTCTTTTTTGTGTTTTTATGCAATATTGGTTGCTAATTACAGTAAACTTGGATACTCCAAATATTAATTTTATGGATTCAAATAAATGATATCCATCAAACTGACCACACATGATGGAATTTGTGAATCTGTAAGACACTACATCTTACGTTTTAGTTTTAAAAATTAAGTAATATAATTTATATTATATTTTACTTAGGATTATTTTATGATAGGGTAGTGTATAATTATCGTCTATAAAAGGAATGAGGACACGGGTTAAGCATAAGGAGGCGAGTAAGTACTACGTCTGGACAAATATCAGGGTATATAAAATTAAATTTGACTATCCAAACACATCTCAACACACGTTACTTATTCTCCTAATGATCAATTTGTTTGCAGTGTCCCAAACAAACAAATGATAATGATTGCGGTTATTATGTTAGTAAATTTATGAAAGAGATTGTTTTTCATCAACAAACTAGCATCCCTAAAGAGGTATTTTCAAAAACAACTACTAGTTCATATAAGTTATTTATTAATTCTTTATTTTTATATTTTGCAGTACCACTCTGACTTCTGAAAAGCCTCATACTCACAAGATGATATAGATGTGTTCAGAAATGAGTGGGCCATATACCTGATGGCGGATTTTACACAAATACAATGAAGATCTGACTTGGGGACATGTACAATTGGTGGTCATTTTTGAGAGGGGTTAAGGGGATCAAAAGATGAAACATTATTTTATGTAAATGTTCATAGGAAGATTGTAATTGTTATTAAATAAAATATACTTTCTCCAATGATTCATTTTTTCATTTTAACGGATGATATGCCCCAGCAACATGCAAGAATGCTAAACCAGTCAAAGGGTCTCTATTTTGTTTAAAATGGACACAATTTTAAGTGAAAACAACAACTGACCTACGAAAATCTAACCAAACACATTCAGATTGTCTTCATCCTTTAGGATAACGATCCACGGGTCCTTGGTGATGTGTATGAGTCAATCCCGCCTCAATCTAAGGCACGGTATGGCCGGTACCACTCAAAGGGTCTCTATTTTGTTTAAAATGGACATGATTTTAAGTGAAAACAAAAAATAACGTACGAAAATATGACCAAACGCATTCAGATTGTATAGATCCTTTATGAGAATGATCCAAGGGTCCTTGGTAACATGTATGAGTCAACCTTGCCTCAATCTGAGGCACGGTGTGGCCGATACCACTCAAAGGGTCTCTATTTTGTTTAAAATGGAAACGATTTTAAGTAAAAACAACAATTGATGTATGAAAATACAACCAAACACAATCATATTGTTTATATCCTTTAAGAGAACGATCCACAGGTCCTTTTTGACATGTACATGTCAATCCTGCCTCAATATGAGGCACATTGTGGCTGCTATCACTCAAAGGGTCTCTCTTTTGTTTTAAATGGACAAAATTTTTAATTGAAAACAACAACTAACCTATGAAAATCTGACCAAATGAATTCTAATTGCCTTTATATTTTATCAGAACGATCCAAGGGACCTTATTGACCTTTACAAGTCATCCCCTCCTCAATCCGAGGCACAGTGCGGCCACTAGAACTCAAAGGATCTCTCTTTTGTTTAAAATGGACATAATTTTAATTGAAAACAACAACTGACCTATGAAAATCCAACCAAACGCATTCGAAATGCCTTGATCTTTTATAATAACGATCCAAGGGTCCTTGTTGACGTGTAAGAGTCATCCCCACCTCAATCCGAGGCATGGTGTGGCCGATACCACTGAAAGGGTCTCTATTTTTTTTAAAATGGACAAGATTTTAAGTGAAAACAACAACTGACGTACTAAAATACAACAAAACATATTTGTATTGTCTTGATCCTTTAGGATAATGATTCATTGGTCCTTTTTAATGTGTACGAGTCAAGCCCTTGTCAATACAAGGCACGTTGTGGCCGGTACCACTCAAAGGGTCTCTATTTTGTTTAAAATGGATGCGATTTTAAGTGAAAACAACAACTGACCTACGGAAATCTAACAAAAAACATTTGAATTGTGTTGATCCTTTAGTATAACCATCCAAGGGTCCTTGTTTATGTGTATGAGTCATCCCCGCCTCAATACGAGGCATGGTGTGGCCGCTATCACTCAAAGGGTCTTTATTTTGTTTAAAATGGACACGATTTTAAGTGAAAACAACAACTGACATACGGAATTCTGACCAAAGGCATTTATATTATCTTTATAATTTAGGATAAAGATCCAAGGGTCATTTTTTTACATGTATAATTCAACCCAGCCTCAATCTGAGGCATGGTGTGGCCTCCAGTACTCAAAGGGACTTTCTTTTGTTTTAAATGGACAAAATTTTAATTGAAAACAAAAACTGGCCTATGAACATCTAATAGAACGCATTCGGATTGCCTTGATCAGTTATAAGAACAATCCAACGGTCCTTGGTGACATGTACGAGTCAACCCTGCCTCAATCCGAGGCACGGTGTGGTCGGTACAACTCAAAGGGTCTCTATTTTGTTTAAAATGGACACGATTTTAAGTGAAAACATCAACTGACGTATGAAAATCTGACCAAACGAATTCGGATTGTCTTGATCCTTTAGTATAATGTTCCAAGGTTCCTTTGTGACATGTAAGAGTCAACCCCTCCTCAATACAAGGCATAGTGTGGCCAGTACCACTCAAATGGTCTCTCTTTTGTTTAAAATGGACACAATTTTAATTGAAAACAACAACTAACCTTTGAAAATCCGACCAAACACATTCTTATTTCCTAGATCTTTTATTAGAACGATCCAAGGGTTCTTGGTGATGTGTAGGAGTCATCCCCACCTCAATCTGAGGCACAGTGTGGCCGTTATCACTCAAAGGGTCTCTCTTTTGTTAAAAATGGACACGATTTTAATTGAAAACAACAACTGACCTATGAAAATCGGACCAAACGCATTTGGATTGCCATGATATTTTATGAGAACTATCCAAGTGTCCTTGGTGACTTTTAAGAGACATCCCCACCTCAATACAAGAAACAGTGTTGTCGGTACCACACAAAGGGTCTCTATTTTGTTTAAAATGGAAACGATTTTAACTGAAAACAACAACTGACCTACAAAAATCCAACCAAACGCATTCGGATTGTCTTGATACTTTTGGAGAACAATACAAGGGTCCTTTTTGACATGTAAGATTCAACCCTGCCTCAATCCGAGTCACGGTGTGGCCGCTAGCACTCAAAGGGTCACTATATTGTTTAAAATGGACATGATTTTAAGTCAAAACAATAACTAACATACGGAAATCTAACCAACCGCATTTGGATTGTCTTAATACTTTAAGATAATGATACACGGGTCCTTTTTGAAGTGCATGAGTCAACCCTGCCTCAATCCAAGGCATGGTGTGGCCGCTAGCACTCAAAGGGTGTCTCTTTTGTTTTAAATGGACACAATTTTAATTGAAAACAACAACTGACCTATGAAAATCCAACCAAACGCATTTGGATTACCTTTATCCTTTAGTAGAAAGATCCAATGGTCCTTGGTGACGTGTAGGAGTCAACACGACCTCAATATGAGGCACGGTGTGGCCGGTACCACTCAAATGGTCTCTATTTTGTTTAAAATGGACATGATTTTAAGTGAAAACAACAACTGATGTATGAAAATCTAACCAAACGCATTCAGATTGTGTTGATCGTTTATGATAAAAATACAAGGGTTCCTTTTTGATGTGTATGAGTCAACCCCGCCTCAATATGAGGCACAGTGTGGCCGGTACCACTCAAAGGGTCTCTCTTTTGATTAAAATGAACACAATTTTAATTGAAAACAACAACTGACCTATGAAAATCCAAACAACGCATTTGTATTGTATTTATCATTTAGTATAATGATCCACGGGTCCTTGGTGACATGTACGAGTAAACCCCATCTCAATCTAAGGAAAGGTGTGGCCGGTAACACTCAAAGGGTCTCTATTTTGTTTAAAATGGACACGATTTTAAGTGAAAACAACAACTGACCTACAAAAATCTGACCAAACGCATTCAGATTGTATGGATCATTTAGGTGAATGATCCACGGGTCCTTTTTAATGTGTACGAGTGCACACTGCCTCAATCTGAGGCACATTGTGGCCTCTATCACTCGAAGGATCTCTCTTTTGTTTAAATTGGACACAATTTTTAATTGAAAACAACTAATAACCTATGAAAATCTCACCAAACGCATTATTATTGCCTTGATATTTTATTAGAATAATCCAAGGGTCCTTGGTGATGTTTTCGAGTCATCCCTGCCTCAATCTGAGGCTTGTTGTGGCTGCTAGCACTCAAAGGGTGTCTCTTTTGTTTAAAATGGACACGATTTTAATTGAAAACAACAATTGACCTATGAAAATCTGACTAAACACATTCGGATTTCCTTGATCTTTTATTAGAACGATACAAGAGTCCTTGGTGACATGTACGAGTCATCCCATCCTCAATCTGAGGCATGGTGTGGCTGGTACCACTCAAAGGGTATCTATTTGTTTTTAAATTGACACAATTTTAAGTGAAAACAACAACTGACATACGAAAATCTGACCAAAATCATTCATATTGTCTTGATACTTTATGATAACGATCCACGGGTCCTTTGGGACGTGTACAAGTCAACCCCTCCTCAATCCAAGGCATGGTGTGGCTACTATCACTCAGAGGGCCTATCTTTTGTTTAAAATTAACACGATTTTAAGTGAAAACAACAACTGACCTACGGAAATCTGACCAAACACATTAGGATTATGTGGATCATTTAGGAGAACGATTGACTGGTCCTTTTTGACATTTACTAGTCATCTCCGCCTCAATATAAGGCATGGTGTGGCTGCTATCACTAAAAGGGTCTCTCTTTGGTTTAAAATGGACACAATTTTAATTGAAAACAAAAACTGACCTACGGAAATCTGACCAAACGCATTAGGATTACCTTCATCCTTTAGGAGAATGATCCAAGGGTCCTTATTGGTGTCTATGAGTCATCCCCACCTCAATATGAGGCACGGTGTGGCCGGTACCACTCAAAGGTTCTCTCTTTTGTTTAAAATGGACAAGATTTTAATTGAAAACAACAACTGACCTACGGAAATCTGACCAAACGCATTCAGATTGTGTTGATCCTTTAGAAGAAAGATCCATGGGTTCTTTGTGATGTGTACGAGTCATCCCCTCCTCAATCCGAGGCATGGTGTGGCCGCTATTACTCAAAGGGTCTCTCTTTTGTTTAAAATGGACACAATTTTAATTGAAAACAACAACTGACCTATGAAAATCCGACTAAACGCATTCAGATTGCCTTGATCTTTTAGGAGAGTGATCCAATGGTCCCTGGTGACATGTAATAATCTTAATTAAGTGTTTTATATATTTTTAGGTAAATAATTTGTCCAACCCATGTTATCCCCAAACCGAAAGGGTACAATCCACATAGAAAATACATTAGGGTTATGGGGCATTAAATTCCATAAAGGGTATCCAACATGGATGGATTATGGAAGAAAATCTATCTAATTTTGAATGTATAGGTAGGTGGATTATTAGAAGAGAATATTGGGACATTAGGATATTATGTGCACTAATGGATGAGGGACATCACTTGTATGGGTTTTATTGTGAGGTTGTATGATTCCATTAACTATAATATGACATGATTATAAATATAATGTCAGGGGAACAAGTATATGGAAGTGGGATCCCATGTAATTATCACATGTTGGATGAGGTGAGATTAGGGGATTGTAAATTACAAAAAAAAAATCCTTTCAACACTCACCACTCATGTTCCCTTAATCATACATTCCCTTGATGCAACTGTCGTAGCCTACCACCCTCAAAATCACTATGCCACCTAGGTATCTCATTTTAGTTTTACATAGATTCTAATGAGATAGCTCATCATCTATCCAAAATTATATTATCAATGTCAGGAGATTTCATCGATGACATCTAGAGACTGGGATGACCCCCATGAATTTCATATATTGTGAAAAATCCATGAATGATAACATGAACTAAATTAGACAACTATGATGTCCAAATAAATAAACAAAAGTTTCATATCTATGGTGACACAATTTCTGGTTTTTTTGTGTCATAGCATCACTATGGAAGATTTAGAGAAGAATATGTGGCATTGGATGATTAACACCCACAACATCATGGGCTTGACCATTGTGTCATCACAATCACAGGGATTGAACCGAAGGTTGTGGATACACTATATGAATTACATAAAACATTGTGTATAATTTTAGCCAGAGTTTACGATAAGAATCCCTGATATATTGTTTAAATTATTCCATATAGGTTACAAATGTGGTAGTGTTGCGTTTTTCAAGGATAAGGGGTCTACAACATTATTCTTTCTGATGGTCTAGGGGTAAATGAAGAATGATAACATAAATTCTTCTACATTATAGATACTATCCACCCTAGTGAGGTTTTTAATATTGAATTTGAGTGTTTTTTATGAAAGAGTTATTATCAAGGGGGATATGGATTTAGAAACTCTAGGAAGAGGCATTCATGATGGTAATCAGATTCCATAATGGGTACTCCCCCTGGTTTCTGTCCATTTTGTAAAATCTATTTCAATATAATATAAAATACTCGATATCCATGTGATTTCTAAAATATAAATCCCTTTTCCTTGTAGAAAATTATGGAAACCTATGAATGAGGGCCTCATATTCCTAGAATAATGATGGAGAACTCCAAAAACAAATAACAGGTATTTCCCCTGGTTTCTATCCATTTTGTAAAATTTGTTTCAATATAATATAAAATACTCGATATCCATGTGATTTTTAAAATATAAATCCCATTTCCTTGGAGAAAATTATAGAAACCTATGAATGAGGGCCTCATATTCCAAGAATAATGATGGAGAACTCCAAAAACCAATGATAAACTCCTAACGAATCTAAATTATGATACGAATAAATATAAAGAAGAATGGGAATGTATAACAGAGATAAAATGAATTAAAAGAGAAAGGGGATATAATAGATTAATACATATATAAAGATGAGGGGAAAACTACTATACAAAGGGGAAGACAACATGATAACTCTGATGGTGGAAGATGTGGAGAAGGCTTGGATGTTGAATCAGCTTCTTTCTTCTATGGATATCTTATGTGTTGTACTTTTTTATTCTCATAATGTATTCTAACGCTCAAAACTACATTATTTATTCCTTAGAAGATGGGTGGAGATTGTGAGTGATTGGTAAGGGATGGTGACATTTTATAGATTATACAGTAAAAAGGGTTAAATAGATAATTTTATGTACTTAATTAACTTATGAATTATGTGTTAATGGTGTACGGGTTTACTTGTTGTATGGGTATACTTGTTCTAATTAGCTTATGATTTATGTGTTAATTGTTTATGGGTATAGTTGTTTTAATTAGCTTATTGAGATGATGATTTTTTCTGCAGGTGTTTGGGTGTGCTGCTGTAGATTATTTCGTAGCAGTAAACAGGGCATTTATCAGTTCTAAAGAAGCACTGATAAAGGATCAGTTTATCAGTGCTAAAAGAGCGCTGATAAAACACTCATTTATCAGCGCTATTTTTGCACTCATAAAGGGTTTTTTTATCAGCACTGATAATGTTTACCTTTATCGGCATGTGTTTAGCGCTGATAAAGGTTTCCTTTCTTAGTGATTTTTTAGCGCTGATAAAGGGTACCCCCCCTTTATCAGCGCCAAGCTTTATAGCGCTTTTTAGCACTGTTAAAGCCCATTTTTAGCGCTGTTAAAGCCCGTTTTTGTAGTAGTGTATGATTATTTCTATCCCGAGATGTTGAGGGCAAATAGATCCTAGGAGTTATTTCACCTGGAGCAGAGCGTGTTATTAGTTATCGATTACCTGGCCCATTTTACTGATATCCATCACTTCACACATATTCTGATGGGTGATGAGCTATGTAAATCCAAGTGATTGAAGGATGGTATAATGTACAACATATGATCATAAGTGAATGTATTTCAATTGAATATCATTTCTAGAGTAGTGAATCAAGCGCTTATCACATAGTGTAACCTGAGATATGTTATAGGTGTGATCCAGAGTGATTCGACATCTTGATATGGTACTACATCATTCGGTAGTAGGAAGAATCACCTGGAGCTTCCATGTGGTGATATTAGTAGTGAGTGTACTTACACATGAAATTAGGTGAGGTTCTACCAATGCAGTAGGCTAGGAAATATGAGTCCACAATGTGTGAGGGACCCAGTAGAGTTTCAATCCCATGGTAAGATGGGTCATCTATAGAAGTTTTGTAGAATGATTCCACCAGTATCCAGTGAGATAGTTTCTTCACTGACTCCACATTCTAGACCAATGTTTGAAGTGCCTAATTAGAAGGGATATAGAGTATAACTGGTCAATCAGGCCGAGGTGGTGGTCATGGTCATGGTAGTGAGGCCCTAGTTTTACCATGATAGTAGGGTGGATCTACTCATGGTATCTAGGTAGTGTCACAAGGCCATGGATTAGGACAGGCATACATAATGCAGTAGACCCATGAAGAGCAGGATCTCAAACCTTTTACTATTAGAGGTACTATTATAGAAGCTAACAAATTATCTTATAGACTTCTTGATACCGGGGCTTCATATAGTTTTATATATTTACCCATTATGGTGAGCCTTGGGTGTAGTGTTCAGAACAATGATGGTTCTATTATTCTTGATGCTCCGTTTTGGATTAGAATAAAGGGTTTGTGTCAGAGGAGGGAGTTCCCCCTTGATATTGGTGGGTGTAACTTTGTATGGGTCCTATTTTTCCCCAAGATGACAGGCTTTGATATCATTCTCAGGATGGACTATATTGTTCCCTTTCGTGCTTTCATTGACTACCATCACCGCAGGATGACTTTCACATACCTAGATAGTGGAGAGTTTATTCACAAGGGTGAATGGGGTTTATAGGTAAGACGAGATGGAATTTAGCATTGTGGGTTGGGTGGGATTATAACACAGATTCAGATTTTATATCTGGATGATTAGGGAACTCATTAGATGGATTTCCCTTCAATGGTTGATCATTTCAGGGATGTTTTCCTAGATGACTTTTTCGGGTTACCTCCAGTGAGATACGTAGATTTCTCTATCAAGATAGTGTTAGGAGATACAAAAGTAGAAAATCCCTCATTAAATGATGGATATGATGGATTTTCAAGAGCTCAAGAGGAAGCTAGAAGATTTATATGTAAAGGGGTTTATCTAAACTAGTACTTCTCTGTGGGGTTCACCCAACCTTTTCGTGAAAAAGATAGACGTAACCCTTAGTCTATGTGGGGGTTACTAAAAATTGAACCAACTAATAATTAAGAACCAGTAACCTTTTCCTCCGATCGATGACCACTTCAACCAGATTCGAGGAGATCAGGTTTTCTCAAAGATTGATTTGAGATCTGATTATCATCAGGTGCATGTTAGACATTAGAAATATCTCGATCATCTTTTTGTAGCAAGTATAGTCTATATTAGTATTTGGTTATGTTTCTCAATCTCATGAATGTACTATCAGTCTTTATGGAACTAATAAACTACGTATTCCATCCTTATCTCGATTCGTTTGTGGTGGTTTTCGTGGGTTATATCTTGGTGTATTCCCTTAATTGACAGAACCATGCCAAAAATCTTGAAATCATATTGAATACACTAAGAGATAATCAGTTGTATGGTATGCTCACAAAGTTCCACATCTGGATGGGTCAGAATCATTTCTTAGGACATATTATCTCAGTGATAGGAGTATCAGTAGACCCAGAGAAGGTGAGAGTTATAGTTTCATGGGACCATCCAAAGATCTTCTTTGAGGTATGATGTTTCTTAGGGCTATCTGGTTACTATAATAATTTCATAATGGACTTATAAAACTTAAAATCACTACTTATGGGGTTGAGAAAGAATGGTGTGATGTTTATATGGTCATATTACTTAGATATGGCCTTTCAATAGTAGAGTAGGAGGTTGAATTAAGCATCGATACTAATTTTTCTAGAGTCGGGTATGAGTTACATGGTATATTATGATGCATCAGATATCAGGAAAGAAGTAGTTCTTATGTAGGGGATAGATTCATGTAATATGGGTCTTGATAGTTGCAGCCACATGAGTGGAATTACCAGATGTGCGATCTTGAATTAGTTTTAGTTTTTCACACTCTGGGTTGTTGGTGACATTACTTAGAGGGAATTTTGTGGTGTACATTGACCAAACAAATTTAGGTACATATCTACATAGCATGATATAACCTTATGGTAGTGTAGTTGGTTTGAGTACCTACAATATTTCTAATTCGAACTTTCCTACATGCTTTATAAATGAAATGAAATGGTCGATGAACTCAGCAAGAGGACTCAAATATAGCTAATAAAATATTCTAGTAGTGAGTGGAAGCTCATGGATTTTTTCTCTAGGTTACACTTGGAGGTCAATGACAATCATGGGAAGACATTCCTATCATACTTACATGTTACCTCTGCCCTGTGGGATAGAGTGAGGATGTGGCAGCTATTAGAATCTGGGGACCTAGTTCTATGGGAGAGTGTGGCAGGTGAGGACCCTCCTCTTGGTCAAACTATAGGAAAGGATGAGATTATATGATTTCATGGTCTCATATGGTTTTTCTTCATACATTAACGATGATATGATGTGTGATTTTAATGCATCATCATGGGCAGTCCATCCTAGGGTCACCAAGATGTGCCATGATTCACATCGCCATTACTGGTGGTTGGGTATGAAAAGAGATGTATCTGGTTTTTTATTGAGAATTTCTATCTGTTAGTAGGTGAAGGTGGAACACCAATGACCATTCAGACTTCTACAGTATCTGCATATTCCTATGTGGAAATGGAATGACATTATTTTTGATTTCGTGATAGGTTTAATGAGGTTTCCTCAAGGTAATTTTGTTGTATGGGTTGTGGTTGATAGACTTATGAAGGTTTCACATAACCTTCCGATCAAGGAAACCATCTGTGTGGATGAGCTTGGAATGTTGTATACCCCTGAAATAATATGACTTCATAGGGTCCCATGTACTATCATTTCAGATAGGGATGCCCTGTTTACTTCATATTTCTGGAAAGGGCTGTGGAGGTTGTTAGGTACACAGGTTCATCTGAGCACAACATACCACCCCCTGACTGATGACCAGTCAGAGCACATGATTGAAGTGAAATCGGATATGATGCAAGAATACGTCCTTTATTTTGAGGGATCTTGGGAGAGGTATATACCCCTGATTTTATTCTCCTATAATAACACCTTTCTAGCTACTATATAGATGGAACCTTATAAGGCTTTGTATGGAAGTCTATGTCGATCACCCCTATGTTGGTTAGAGGCAGGATAATCCACTATGCTTGGACCTCATCTTATTCAGGAGACCACAGAGATGGGGAATTTGATTTAGAGGAAGATGGTTGTCACACCGTCTTATCATAAATCAAACACTAATCTTCGGATATGACCTTTAGAGTTCTAGGTTGGGATTGGGTTTTCTTACATGTTTTACCAAGGCTGGGACATAGGAAAATCAGGAGATAGGGTAAGTTTTCACTATTTTATGTGAGGACTTTTGAGATTCTAGAACGAGTCGGTTTGGTAGCCTATCAGTTACAGTTTCCTCATAGGTATCGAGCCATGAAAGAAATACTTCATGTTTCTTAGCTATAATGTCACTATTCAGACCTATCTTAGGCCTATTATCCCTAGGAATTTGAGTTGCGTGTTGATTCAACCTTTTAGGATCATCCTATATGAATTGTAAATCATAGCATGAAGGTTTTCAAAGGCTAGTTTGTTACTATAGTATGGGTGTTATGGCCGCACATTCGAGTACAGGATGAGACCTGGGAGCGGGAAGCTGATGTACGATCATAGTAGCTATAGTTATTTCCATATCATGCTTCACCACCCTTAAAATGGAAATTCAGGGAGGAATTTCTTTAATGGGGGAATTTTATAAAAACCAAGTTCGTTTTTGAGGTATAGATCCTTTAATTTCCATCAATTTTTCATTTAAATGTTTAAATATGGACTTTTATGAATGCCCTTGGAGGCCATAAAGGTAGCTGGGGTGTCAGGGGATCATTGGAAGCTTGGAACCCATATTTTGGGTTTAAATATACCCAGTGCAAGGTTAGATCAAACCATACGGAGTAGGCCGTATGGTTTATTAATCTATGTGAGGGTTGGAAATAGAGTCAGAGGATGCCACATAGTTAGATCAAACCATACAATTTGGGTCACATGTCCATGTGACCACCTCTGTAATTTTGACATTGGGGTTTTTTAAAATTTCAGAACTATTAGTAAAACTGTGTGGATAAACTGTGTAGGTATCTAATAATATAGATTCTCATGCATGGTTGGTGAATTGTTTGGCCAAAATATGTAGGAAAACCATGTGACCCATATATTTTAGGTAAAATTACCTTTTCCCCTTACAATTCTATTAAACCTAAAAATCTATTTTTTTCTCCTCCTGCATATAAAAGGCATCATGTGGAATCTCCCTTTGAATCATATGTGAGGAATTATCACTAACTCTACATTTAGAGTCTGATTCAAGCGCCGCTCATCTTGTTAGATCCCCATATATAGGTTCTCAATTACTTTTTAATATTGTACCATTCTTCTTGGTATCTGATGTTCTATATAGGTGAAATCTAAATTTCCCTATTATTAGGTTCTTCATCTATTCTTCAATTTTCTCCCAGTCTGAGTTGAATCAAGAGCTCATACTAGAAAAACTATCATCATTGGGCCTAAGGTAGTTGGTATCATGCCTTTAATTAAAACTCAAGTGTTTATATGTTGTTGTTGTGATAGGAACCCAATTTCCAAGTGTCTCCTTAAATGAAATTTGATCCTTGAATTGAATTTTTATGTATCGGCTATTCAATTTAATAGATCATCGATTAATGTTATAGGTTATGGACCATGTTTCAGAAAAACCACGTGAGTGTGTTGGTTTTGTAGATGGACCACAGTGGGTGTCCATGAAAATTGGACCCCTTTGAGGTGTCTACTTTACCCTTTTCATGGTATGTTGGTATTGAATTTTCAATTGATATTTGAAATGTGAACTGATATATATATATTGAATTATGTTATCAATTGTAATTGAATTAATTAATGTGAATGGATGAATGAACATAACCCATGGTTTATTCCATGTAATTTCTTGATAAAGCATGATTTTCCCTTTATCTTTATATTCCCATGTGAGTTAAGTATAAACTATGTCATGTAATAGTTGTTTAATCACGAGATGATTGATTTAATATTTTTCCCATGTAAATATTTGAGAGGCAAGCCTCCTAATTTTGCCCCATACATTTAGCTACCCTTAGGGGGAGGTTTTAATTGCACTCTTCTTGGTTTTGACCTTGGCATGTTAAAATAAATTAACTAAATGTTAACTAATTGGTTAAATTTTTATTATCCATCAGTAAAACATTATAAGAATTCCATGGATGGACTCATTTGTTTTTTTGGACATTTATGCCTGACTGATACTTTCTTTTCCAATGATAGACTCATAGGGGTATGACTATTATATTTCATGGATTTCCAAGGATAGACTCTAGGGCATTTGATTATTATTCCATGTGTGATTATTGGGATCATTTTCTGGAACACCAAGGAAGTACTCGAATGGTAGAGATGTTATACCACACTTAAAGTGATACTTGGGTTCTTGAGGGGTTCCTTAGGGATGGTCTTGTAGGGTGTTGGTTTATATTATACCTGGAGTGACAATTGGATTCCAACATATGAATTCCAAGGATAGGCTTAGGTTCTAAATTGGATAAGGAATGAAATGACTTCTTTGAAGTGTCTGCAAATTCAAAGAACAATCTTGGATTCGGTCTTGACTTGCACATTTATGGATGGCATGTTTATTAATTCTTGGATACATATTATTACGGGGAACACTAGGCTTTATTCTAGGTTTCGATACAAGTTTATTAAATAAACTATTTAGTTAAATGAGAATTATTGTACATGAAATAGGTTTTATTGTTAATTCAGAGACTCATCTTTTAAATTAAATTGATTAAATGAATTTATTATAAATGAGAATTATGACTTATAAGATTTTACTTTTAAGTACTATATATTGGTATAAAAACTATTGTTATATATATTCACTGAATGATTGACACCTGACCTTTTGTGGTCTCCTACTGGGATTATATCTCCCACCCATTTTGGGAAAACTTTGGGTACCCAAACAGACAATATGATTGGAGGTATGGTTAATGGAAAAGTCCCTTCTAAAAGTTTTGGGCTGTTTCTTAGGATCATGGGAGCATGGGTCTAAGATGAGGCTTATGATTCTAGTTGGGTTACTTTCGGCCTTTTAATATTTTTGTTACATGTATTGTATATCTTCCTTGTATACATGTTTTGGTCTCTTCATTATAAACATTAGACATGTATCATCTTCATTACATATGAGATATATTCAGACCTCGTTTATATTATCAGTCTTATGTTATCTACTTCTTTAGTATTTTTTATCATACTTCTTCAACTGGTATGTATTTTTTATTCATTTATTCTACGCTATGGTGATGAGGGAATAATCACCCCACAGATACACTTAGGCCATCGCTGCTGGTCAAAGGCCTCTAGCATTTGGGTAGATGAGCCTAAGGCCATGTGTCTAACTAGTATTAGGGAACTATTGAGTGGCATCCGAGTCTGGGACGTTACAAGTAAGATGTAATTTAATCAACAATCCAAGAGTTATATTAGATATTATTAATATGATTTTTTTATCTAAATAAATGTGGATTTAGGGATGAGAGTAGTAGAGTTAAAATATGTAGAAATATAGATCTTTCTTCAAATAAATTATAATATTGTAGGATATTATTATAATGGATTTATATTCAAGAAAAAATACCATATTTAATAAAAATATTCATGATACTAATATTTACAGTCATTTTTTATAGATATTCACGGATTTAAACACAAAATCAAATTTATCAATGAGATTTGTCCTTAAGAAATAAAAATTATTTATAATAATTTCATTAACTAGTTTCATAATTTGAGATGTATTCTGAAATGAGAAGAGATATAATACATTTTAGAGAAACATACACGTTATAATAAATTTTATTCAACCATAGAAGAGAGAGAAAAAACTTCAGAAAATTATTTTAAGTGTACATATGACATAAGTTGTTTGGTGCTATCATCCCTTATTTATAATATTCAGAACCTATATAATGAAATAGAAACATTAAATGGACTATAATATCTAAATAAGTGATCAAAAAATCTTGGGTGTAATGAAGAATATATTATAGAGAGAGATTTCTTAAACTCTAAATCATGGAAATTAGATACAATATGTGCATCATATAGTTGTGGTAATACTTATCCTATCTCATGACGAATGAATAGATTATAGAGGAACTAGACCTATGAGTTGGAAAAAATGAAGAGATTATGTATTATTTATTAGGACAGTAAATTTCTACACACTAGTAGTTTTTTATTAATCTATAAAAATGTTGTCATATAACATCAACAAACAAAAAAAATATTTCCTTTCTTTTATAAATAATGTTGGTTTTTCATTTATAAAAATGAAAAAAAATTATATTTAAATGATTGAAATATTTTATAGTTTTGATAACATGATTAATAGATTATATATATTGGATCTTAACAGTTTCATTTATAATGTAAATAATAAGGTGGTCAAGCATAATAATATATATTCAAATTATCATTATCATTGTCACCTAGGCTATAGAAATAAGGATTACATCCAAAAAAACCTTAATAATGGATAACTAGTTTTGAATGATTATGATTTATTTGATGTATTTGAATCTTGATTATGAGGTAAAATGACCAAATCAACTTTTCAAGGTAAATGGTAAACAGATAATAATTTTATAAAACTCATATATACTAATATATGTTGTCTTATAAGTAAAGCATCTCAAGATTTATTTCAGTACCTCATTACCTTTATTGATTATTTTAGTAGTTATGGGTTTGTGTATCTTATGAAACACAAGTATGGATCCTTTTAAATGTTAGGGTTTTTAAAAAATAATATGAAATAAACTTTAATGATTCTTAAAATAGAATTATATGGTAAGGTAAATAAAAATTTTTCCTTCGATTTCATGATTTTGTATGTGATTTTTGTATAGTATCACAACTTTCTCCACCCAGTATACCAAATTTAATGGTGCATTATAAAGAATAAATCATACTCCATTAGAAATGGGGTGTTCAAGGATGTTCATGTAAAACTTCAAATTTTCTTTTAGGGATATTACCTGGAAATTACCTCATTAATACTAAATCATGATCCATCATATTCCTTTAAAAATACACCACATGGTATTTTGATTGGGAAGTATCATAATTTTCTTTCTATTAATATTAGGGGTCTGGGGTATATGTACGATGTATTACCTAAGGTAAATTTAAACATAAATAAGATTAATTTTTATTTGTTTGTTATCCTAATTAGAAACCTTGTCACTATTTTTATATTCCATCAAAGTAAAAAATGTTGGTATCTCGACATTATATATTTCATGAAAGGGAATTTATTTCCAAAATAATTAAATTGATAAAAAAAATTCTTGAATAAGTAAAAGACTAATAATTTGATGTTATTACCAAATGGATTAATCGAATAGACAGAAGGTTGTTAAAAATGAATTGAATCAGTATACAAAAGAACTATTAAGGTCTCATTGATTTTATTAATAACCTCAGAGATATGGATTTATTATTTCTAATAATGGTGATGTAATGATCATAAATGATAATCCAGAATCTCACCAAGAGTCCATTATGAGTTATAAATCTTAATAATGTTTAAAATAAATAGAATCTAAAATATAATCCATACACATTAATTGGGTGTGGAACCTAAAAGATCTACTTAAACGGGTAAAAACCATTTGGTGAAGGTGCTTATTTCATAATAATCCTTTCATGGATAGTTAAATGTCTTTATAAAATACCACTTAGCAATTAAGTCTTCTAATCAAATTCTTGGACTTTACTTAGAAGAAACCATTTTCTAATGTGGATTTATTCAAATCTTTTCATATTAATTTTTTTAGTAGTAATATTATGATTGTGGGATATATCAAATAGATGTTAAAAACACTAAAATTTATGGGAATTTATTTGAGATTGTACATATGATACAACCTAAATGTTTTGATTATATAATAAATTTTTATATTATTTTAAGATACAATGATCAATTTATGGTTTGAAATAAGCTTCTTGATGTTGGCATATTCATTTTAATAAAATATCAAAGATTTTGAATTTATCAAAAATAAAAATGAACCATGTGTATATAAATGGGTTTATGGGTAAAATTATATATTTCAAGTGTTTTATATTTATGAAATACTACTAATTAGAAATTAAATTCCATTATTACAATCATTGAAAAGACTGGTAAATTTCTTCTCAATCAAATATCTTGGTGAAGAAATGTATATACTATGTATGAATATCTATATAGATAGATCTAAATGAATTATTGGACTTGGTAAAAACACAAACATTGGTAAAGTATTAAAAAGGTTTAACATAAAATACTCACAAAATTAATCTTAAACAATATTACATGGATAGAGTCTTTATAAGATAAATTATCCTTCATTTTTTAAAGAATAAGAAAAAATGAGTGATATTCCATATGCTTTGATGGTAAGGTAAATCATATATTTCATGTTGTAAAATTATACTATTGTATCATATGAATTAATTGTGTTGAATAGATACCAATAAAATCCTGGTGAAAGTCATTATATAACTATTAAGAATATCCTTATGTACTCGAGGAGAATGAAGCTAAAGCTACAGTGATAATAGTGGAGGTGTTAAATAAGATAATGATCTCAGGTATCAATAAATTCTAAACATATTAGGTTTCTATTTCATCCCATTTGAGATATTATTAATAAATTTGATATAAATATATATTGAACTTCTATAGAGGATAATATTTTGGATCCCAAAAAAACTCCCCTTACATAAAAAACCCTTTTACCCACTGTAAATCTCTTCTTATTAAATAAATGTATAGCTTTATTTTGTGAAAATGGAAGAATATTAGTTTTTTCACCAAAAATAAAGTATTTGTTTTCCTTATAGAATATTTTAATCATTTAATGTATATTAATGGAAATAATTTATCATAAATTTAGGTTTTGTATGTAGAGAATTGTAAAATATATAATAACAACTCCCTGAAATATATGTATTTTGAGAATATCCATTATTGATTACAATCATATTAAGTTGTGATAATGAGTTAAGATTAATATGATTAAGATCACTAATGGGATATAATTTTTTGAACTTTTATTTTCATTATCCCCCTTAATGTGTACTATATGGATTTTCTTATATATGCATTTTGTTTCACTTAAGAAAACATTGAGAACAAATCCTTCAACTTGAGGTTGTAAAATTGGTTCCTTACTTGTGAAGATTCATAATTTAACACCTATCTAAAGACTTTTGAGAATTTTTCTTAATAAAAGGTAATTTTGTAAGAAACTAATTAATCTGAGGGATTTGATTAACCAAGATAGGATGTTCCTCCCATATGATAGGATATGAAATTAGGGCCCTCACATGAGTTTTGACTAAGAAAGTGCATGGAAAAACAATATAAGTACATGTAATGTGAATATATTAGATTTAGTCTTCATGATAATTGAGAAAAATAGATAAGTTATATGATGTTGAAATTGTCCATGCCTCATGCATAATATCAGTATCAAGGTAAAATAATCATTTTTAACTAATAAGAGGTGGATTAGATCACACTAAACCGTTTCAAAATTTCTATTTATTTGACATGTTACTAGATATTGTTATTAATTTATGATTATAAAGGAGATTCATGATCATTTATTATTTTAAAAAGGGCTATTGGGGATACACGTAAGATAATGATAATTCAAATTATTATACTAATGTGATTAGTCCATGTTTAATTTTTCTTATATTTTTTATAAACATAAATAGGATTTGTTTTTTTTGTGAAATTGTAATATTTAATTAAATAGTTTATATTTAATTGAATAATTAATTTTTTATTATAACATAAATAATTTTTTGTTTATATTATTAATACATAAACACAAGAAAATCGAAAAACCCTAAATGATATTTAATCTTGGGCCTAAAGTGATGGATTTCTTAGTCTCATTACATGTGGGAAATTTATAGGTCCACAAAGCTTCCATTTAAGCACAAAATTTTCTACTTTTAAGCCTTTTAGGGGCATTTAATAATCCTAAAATGGTAGTTTTGGATATATTCCACTTATAGAGGCTATTTAATGTTCAAAATGAACATTACACGCTATTAATTCCAAATCTGTAGGTTTTCTATGATAATATAATCATTAAATGATATTGAATTCCCCAATTGATATAAATAGAAAATAGAAGGTGTATAGTCTTCATCCTATGAAGATAAAAAATGGCACATAGAGTTCTTTATTTTCCACATTCTAGATGGGTTTTACTGTTTTTCCTCATTTGAGAGTTTCTCTGCTGTCTTTATATTTCTTTATTTCATTTATTTCTCTTTAGAGTGACTGGTTTCACATGGATGTGAAGAGGATATCACCAAGTCATTACTGATTGTCATTATCAATGGGAATCAATGGAGGCTTAGATTTAACAATTTAAGAATGGTCTAAGTATTCCAAAAAATCCATTTTAAAAATTAATTTTTATATTATTACATTATTATTATGTTTTTAAATTAATGATTATGATCAACTGTGTATTTTTTGTTACATTTATTGAGTTTTGAGTGTATGTATCATTAATAAAAGTATGTATATTAAAATTATACCTAAACCATGTTACAAATGTTTTTCCCACATCCAACTCTCACTACTCTTTATTTCAGTGGATAATATTGGTTCAATTTATTAATATGGGATTTTACGATTGATCCTCACCAATATTATTAAAAATGTGTAAATATTTCTGAATTATTTTATCATGTGTCATAAAACTTATTTTTATTCTACATACCCCCTTTACCCTCATCTAGATAATATTAGGAAATTAACATGATCTACTTTAGAAAATCATTTTGTACATAACTAATCCACCTCCTCATATTTATACTTTTCAAAAATAGAGTCCATTAGTTTATATGTATTATTAATATATCCCTTAAAAATATTCATATATCATTTAAAGTGATACAATCATTGTAATTATATGATTCTACTTAACGTTATTCATCATTACCAGTGCATCGTTAAATTTACCATGAAATATAAACTTGCTGATCAAAATTAAATCAAAATTATAAAAATTAAAATCTTTTTATATAAAATATTTATATAAATTGAATCTATGAGTGTGTGGTAAGTATAATTCAAATATTAATACACATTGATGATATAATTTAAAACATGGATTGGTATTATACCACATAGTTCAACCAATAATAGTTTTTTCATCAAAATATTAAAATCATGAGATTTTATTACAATTAACTTAAAATATTTTAAAGGAACAAATATTTTCACTCTTAAAGAATATTTATGAGGCACTTTAATACAATGTAAACTTAAAAAAAATATAACTATCTCTATCATAGATAATTAATGAAAATATGGAGGCAAGTATGTTCATTTTCTATTATAAGTGGAAGCTAACTCTCTAAATATTCACAATAAAGGTATATGCAATTTTTCATTTTATCCATCCTATGTCTTACCTTTAATATCAGAAAAAAAATTCAAATAAAACTATTACACATATTATTCTCAATATGTTTTATATAAATATTATGTTTTAAATCAAGATATATTCATCATGGAAGATCAAATAACATTTAAAATGATTGAAACTGAGGAGCCAAAATCTTGAGACCTAATTTAGGATTTACACATGGCCTTGACCATATCCTTTAATTTCTAGTGGTCAGTAACTATTTCCAAAGGAAAAAATCATATCATAAGGGAAAATTTTCACTCAATGTAAATAACCAAATTTATAAATTTAATATGAGGTTTTTCTTTAAAATCCAAAACCATTTATCTAAAACAATGTAAAATAAGAAAAAAACATAGTGCCACAAAAATAATGACAACATGTCCAACATGATAGAACCTGCAACACCTATAATGTCTTTTTTAGGTGTTAAGTATATTATTTGATGACTTTAATAAGTTTTTATTAATTTGGATGAGATTTAGTGTGTTTTTTTGTGATTTTTTCAAAGATTTCTTCAATTATTGTTTTGGACGTGTTAGATTGGTTAAGGATGAATTTTTGGAATTTTTTTGAAGAGATCGGTATTCTTTTAAAATATATCTTAGTATTCATACAAAACATTATTTCTATTAAGTTTAATCCTACATAGTGGTGGTACTAATGTTTAAGGGTATTCTTTTTAAAAAAATTATAAGTGTTAGAATCCCCTAGAATTTTTAAAAGTAACTTTGGTTCACCCTTAAGTATATAAGAGTTATTCCTTAATGTATACGAGTCACCATATAAAGGGTGGGGTGAAAAAGGACAATTATTGTATATAAGAGTAAATATATAATTTCATTGAGTACATAAGACTGAATAGAAAATGAAATTCATAAGAGTAAACAGTCGAATATGTAAGGGTTACACAATTTTATGAAATTGTATAAGTGTTGCAAGTTCCTTTTTGTAGATAATAGTTATTGGTAAATGAAATTTGAAAAAGTACATGGGTATTCTGTATGATACTTATGGGTAACTCCCTTGTATATAAGGGTACTTTTTTAATATTTAATTGCAGTTTTGATATGTAATGTTCACCTTTAGGATATGTAAGAGTAATCCCTTTATCTTTGAATTGAAATCCTCATATACAGCCTAACAATTATTTTTTGATTCTTTCCATATCAATAAAAATAATTTGAAAAGGAAAATGGGTTTTTATAAAATAATTTTATGAATTGAATGATATAATTTCTAAAATTGTTTATAAAATATAATAATAGATATTTTAGAATGAGAAATATTTTCAAAAGTGTTTTGAGGTTTATAATCACACTCTGATCCAAGGGTTATATCATGATTCCTTATGTTTAGTTTTATAGTTTATTAAATTATCATATTACCTGTATTTGGATGAAAATCCTTGGAAGCCTTTTTCTAACCATTTTTTACACTTTAAATCCCCCTAGGAATTTTTTCCACTCATTTATCTCCTCTTCATGGGATTCAACATTGGTTTACTTCCCCTTTTTGTGATGGTTCTTCAAAGTAAAGTTCTCTAAACACCCAACCTTCTTCTTCTATCATTTTCTCTTTTCTTATTTCCCTAAAATAGTCATGGAGAGTTAGGTTTCAATATAATATAATTTAAATTTATGTTTTCTATGATTTATTTGATATTATACTTTATAGGAATCTCTTTCCACTTTATGGTGGAATAACACCAATGAAATTGTAAGCAATGGGTTGATGAAGTTTTATATATTCATATTCCATTAAATTTAAATCCATGGATAAATTACTTATTTTTACCTCATGATTAAATGCTTTATAAATTATATTATATATAAATATATATATTAATTCCTATAAAAGGAAGCAAGATTTTTTCTAACCTTATATTTGTTAAAAGGGGGTATTACACATATTCATATTCTCAAACTTATTTTCATGTATACAAAGTGTTTATTTAAATTCTTTATTAGCCCTTCCTAAATGACATTGGTGATTACAAATTGTGTTCGATTATTAAATCATTTATAAGGAAATTAATGATTTTTTTAAAAAAAATCATAACTAAGGGTGTGTTAGTTTCATCTAAGTAACATTTAAATACACTTGATAATGTTTCCATCATTTGGTTTTTAAATATGATTTTAAAACATGGTTTTTATACAGATGTTCTAAATCCCTTGTTAAAACATAGAAAAAAATTAAAGGGATCATTGATGTAGAAATACCCATTAAGTGATCCCCTCATACTTGTTGGGTAAATGCTAAAGTGATGTTTATATTAGGATGCATTTATGACATTAAATAGATTATGGAGGTTTTTATTATGTCGATACTCTTGATAAAAATGGGTAAAATTCTATAGCGATTGTTTGAAGGTAATGATTTGTTATGATTATTTATTATATGTCATTGAGATTTTATGTGCATGATTTTATAGTTGATGTCTTTGATATCCTTTTGGTTAGTCCTGGGAACCTCAGGTACTTAGGTAGGAACATAGGATAAGTACCATTATTTTAACAACCCATAGCCTCTATTTATATTACCTTATTAGTATAGAACATATGATTCATAGAATGATCCAACGGCTTAGTAGTCCTGGAATACTATATACATACAAGAATTATATTTTAAAATATACGATAAAACATGAACATATTGTGATAACAGTATTAGACCTTCTATAATGTCCCTTAAAATTACAGATAGTTATCCTCTATGATTCATGGGGAATAGAAGACAAATATGGGTGAGGTCAGATGCTCAGTAAGTAGTATAATATATTGGATGGCATACTAACTTAAAAAATTGAATAAGTGATATGCAATGAATCAATTAAAATTTTAATCCATGATCAATTAAAACTAAGGGAATGATATATTGAAAATAATAAATGAAATCATGGATAACAACAACCATTGATCTCATACGGATGGGATGAAAAACATCGGGCATCAAATCATGTTTTCAAGGCCCTATACCATAAACATTGCTATTTTCTGGGATTTATACGCCAAAACCCATTTTTTAGCTCATTAGACATCTATATGTATCAAAGGTATATTTAATGAAGGGAACCACCCATCACTTGATTAAGTCCAACGCATTTACCATAAGAGTCAACAATACATTTCATACCATTATTTAAAGAACTGGTGTCTGAATAAGAAAACATTGTTATCCATAAAATTAAAAAATATACAGAATAAAAATACTCCCCCATTTGATGGAATAATATAGATGTGTAAAATAACATTACTTAAAAAATTATAAGTTGTGAGTTATCCTCAAAGTAATAGTAAGCACACTTATCAATGAAATTTAGTGACAACGATACTTTCAATGTGTTTGTTATCCATTAAATATAGTAATTAGGTTTGAATATTTTTCATTAGTTGGAGACCAAGTAAATGGTATTAAAAATCCTTCATCATGGTTCATAAAGTGTGTGTGAATATTTCAAATAATATCCATTGGGAGTGTCTAGAAAAGTTATCAATCTTATCCCCACTCATTACGTATCAAAGTGATGATTGATTCAATGCTCAACCAATTCTTTTTGGGGTGATTACCCATAGGTGCATCTATTTTATAGATACATACACTTTTTAGTATCCATATAGGGATTTATTTACTAGGAAACCAGACACACTTTTACTTTAACAAATATAATGATGGGTTTTCCACCATGGAAATTATTGAGTTTTATAATGGTTTTGAAAACTCATAAATAAAAATAATATGAGGAAGGGATAACAATATAAACTTATTAATCCCTTAAACTTCATGAGTAATATATTAAAAATCATTCTATGAAAATTTATGCACCACACAAAAGGAAATTATTGGTGATTATAACTTGAGTCCCAAACATCAAAAATTGAGATGGAATATCCCACTTAATGCTTCATTAAAAATTCAATAAAAACAAATTTAAATATATGGAATCAAATTTGTCTTTAAATATCATGAATAAATAAATTTAATGATACAAAATCTCAAATATTCAGTATATACACCACATAAATGAAGTTATAAGCATCATAAAAAACACCTCCCAAAGAAATCTATTTGAGATGAAAATCCCTAACAGATAGTCCTAACATACACCAATATAATTTAACCACTTATATCACAAAAATAGCTATCTTAATAAATTAATTAATAACATAACTCATATTAATTTTCATTTAAAATTTTCATAAATAGTCATTGTCTATATAAATTCTACTTATTCTCTGCATTAGGTATTTATAGTTTTGGTTGTTTATACGTGGTTCATAATAGAGGTGTTTTTTTCATTCTTATTAAAAATTTAATCATTAATAGGTTGTTAAATTTAATGTTATGTATGATTTATAATTATTTGTAGTGGTTTAAATTCCTTTCATGAGTGCTTTATAATTTATCCTTGAAGGTAAAATTTATAACAATCATGTTTTAGTTATTCTTACCGATTAAAGGGTTTTTAATTAATGAATGAATTAAATATTGATATAAAATTTCCAAAATCAAAAAAAATAAAATATTTATTTTATAATATAACTATAATTATGTTTTAATTTTTCATTCATTATATAAATTCATAGTATTGTTCATGTTGGTGGCCTAACCGACCCAACCATGAACATGTCATGATTAATTGATGATAATGAGGTGATTTAGTGGAAATATAATTATAATGGTAGCATATTTATATCATTTTGTATTTATTGTTTTGATATATAATAATTATAAGATGAATTAATTGAAATGAAAATATTATATAATTTTAATAAATGATTATCCTCTTAGTGTGATCGTTTTAAATGATTGAATTAGTGATGATTATTTATTGATCATATCATTAATAAGTTATATAGTTTTTCATATAATAACATTAATAATATATAAATAGTAAAAGTATTCTCTTGACCACTCACATAAGGAGGTGGTGATAAAATATATATAAATTAATCGTTCTATGGAGGCGGTAGTCCATATGTACACATGGTTAGTGATTTAATTTTCCATCAAATGTGAGAAATGAGTAAAATGGTTTATTATATTTAGAACCTAAAAAATGATATAAATATCACAAATATATATTAAATTCATTATTTGTACTAGGTATAGAGTCCCAGGTTAGATGGACCACTGAGACGAGGGTGAATTATTGGCATATTTTATGAATTCTCTTTCTCTTCAGTTCAACCTCTTGACACTATTAAAGTTAACAATCCAATAAATGATTTCTCATAGACTCACCATCATGAGTAGTAATAAATAATATTTTATCACATTATTTATATGGTTGGGCATAAAATTATACTCCATGTTCTTTTGGTTAGACCAACCTAACATATATTCTTTACTCTCAAACAAGTGATTACATCCACATACAAATCCAGTATGATCAAAATTGATTCCCACTATGTTTCTTCACATCCATCACCAACTAGAAGATAAAATTCTATTCTTTAATGATGATTAAATCTTGAAAGATCTTATACCTATCCATTGTTTCTTCTGTACCATCTGGGAATAGGATCTTCCTCTATAAGTAGATGGATCAACATTTCTTCACATGTACCTCTACAGGAACATTAGCACTACTGGTCTTGAGACTCTTCTCAAGATCTAGTGTGATCTGGATTCTTAACAACTTATTATAATACTTTGGTTTGTCTCCTTTAGGACCTCCATGATTTGGCTCTTCTCTTCCCTCAATATTGTAAATTATCGAATACCAAGAATACACAGTATATTCTTATGTCTCAAACATATAACTTCTTCTCCACCAATAGGAATATATAGATCTCTAGTATATAGATATAATCTCATTTTTTTAAAAACTATAATAAAATGGTTATAAAATACTGAATTAAAACATATAAGATTCAGATCGAGACTCCTATTATATCCTCATATTAACAACAGTCTTCTATGATTTCTTGTGGTCTCCCATGATCTATCCATCATACCTATATATAATTATAAGAATTTTTTCTATTTTATTCTAATTTAATGTAACCAAATTATTTACTCATTAATTATAGATATTAATTGATTTTTAATATCCTAAAATTATCCCTCTTAAATAAGTAATGATTCATGAATTATGTATTATGACATTATTCAATTAAAGAATAACTTAATTGCATTGTGACACCTTAATTCATAAAATCCTCAATTAAATACCTCCAGAACCTATGAATTTTTTTAACATATAATAAATAACAATAGTTTATCCAGAATATATACAAACAACTCATATTAATTCATTACATGAATATCATAAATCTTTCATGGAAACGTATTCATGTAGTATGCATTGGGTTTCCCTCAATATCAGTTGTGAACATGTGGATATCACATTTCTTCTTCTCAATAAAATTATATGCATGCAATGAAAATATATATACATGTGTCGCCATATTGATCTTAATCATGCAGCTGTATGGGTTTATAATCATCCAAATGCACTTCTCGTGTATAGGGATATGACAGCTTTAGTAACACAAAAAATCATGTTACCCATAGTTTATTTCTTCTTTATTATACAGTTTCATCTCATGGTAACACCCCAATGGTCACACCCCAATGCTATAAACCCCATGGTCTCACCCCAATGGTATAATATCACAATAGCACCCCAATAGTAGAACCTCATAGTATAAGACCAACGGTATCACATCAACTATAGAACACCAATGGTAGCACACCAATAATAACATATGGCAGTAGCACCTGGTGGTAGAAACTAGTAGTTTCACCTAGTGGTAGAACTAGATTGTAGCACTTGGTGGGAGAAACAAACAACAAGACATGGTTGTATAAATATCATAGTATTATTATCATATTAGAACTCTCACAGTAGCACCCCAAAGTATTCATATTTCCTTTTCCACATTTTCTGAAACTTCCCCACTGAAATTATACATGATTTATCCTCTAATAAGTACATTTACATATATTATGGAAGAAACTTAGACAACTTATGGACTTACCTGGATGTATTATAAGGAATGACATAAAATTCCTTCTTTTTTTAATCCAAGAATAATCACTTTATCTTCACTAACCAACATATATTGACTCATTGAAAATAAATACAACCCTTGTACTCAAAAATATCTATTTAAATTTATTATTAATAAAAATCATCAATATTTATATGTGTGTTTGGATTGATTCTCTCTTTCTCACCCATAATGAATATCATATGTAAAGGTTAATAAAGAGGGCTTCTCAACCCTTTTTCTTCCTCTCAAGGCACACATGATTAACTTCCAAATTTGATGAGAGAAGGATGACACCACATAAATCTCTTATCAAGGAGCCTTTATTGGTATACTCTAAGTCTACATGGAAAAAATCGATGTATAAAATAATATAGATACAACCAACATTGTATATATTATTCATTAACTAAAATACAGGTGATATCATTCTCATAACATACTTATTTCTAAATTAGGGTATGTATAAAATAGATTAACCAAAAAATATGTAATTTTTCACACTTAAGAAAAAACATTATAATATCTAAGTGAAAGATATGTAATTCACATGTTTTCTTATAATTTTCATCAAAATACATTTTCACAAAAAATATTTTTGAAAAAAAACAGAGAGAGGATTTTGAGTGTGATTGGCATAACTAAATCATCAAATTCAACAATATCTAAAAAATATTATATTTTCTAAAATTCAGTAATAAAAAATTCTTTTCAATGTTTCTCCACATTAAGGGACTCACTCCTCTTATTCTATTTCTTGTTAGTCAGTAGACTCTATGTGGTTAAATCTGTTCAAGTATTCTAGAAGTGATGGCCTCGAACTTTCTCGTTCAATTCCCCACCAGATATCCGAAAGTATATAATAATGGGTAAAAATGAATAATATTTTTGTTATTCAATATTATAATCCAGGATGATAGTTTCTTCTCAACTTGGGCCATTATTTTATTCTAATCATTACATGAGATATTTTCTTGGAACTCTTTATTCTATTTTTTGTTTCATCTATTGGGAAATCTTCTTTCTTCCCTTAAACATAATATTTATGTGGAATATCTCATTCCACTTCACTCTTATAAATCTTTAAGTTTCTATTTTTGGATAAATTCTCATCAATGCTAGCCTCACCTTATAAATCCAAATCTTTTCCTTTATCCACTACATCTTTTTCATATTCCTCTATTTGTTTAGCCAATTTTAATTGATTTGGAAAACAACTAGACACTTTTACTTGAAAGTCATAGTATTCTTGGAATTTAAACATGTCTTAAAAATGTTTTTATTTTAAAATATAACCCCTTTCATAGCCTACGGAACCTTTCCTTCCAACCATTTCATGTATACGTCATCATTTTCACAATATAAATTGTATCTAATTAAAAATTCTTCTAGAATCTAATTTTTAGGTTTAGGTTATTGTGATGCAGATTGGGTTATAGATTGTTTTCATTGAGCTTTATCCTTCGTATTATCATTGAAATTAATCTTTGGGTTATTCCTCATTCCAATTAAAGACATATGAAACCAGTAAAAATAGTATTTGTGTCCATTCTTAACATAACACTAAAAAAACCCTTGAAACATTGTTCTTCGAGATTGGTTCTAGATATATACAAATTTCTATTACTGTTGTTCTATTTCCAACTAAGTCTTACTCAACTTGGGGGGATATATTCTCCACATACTATTCTTCCCTTCCATTAATTTGGACGATTCCCTCTTAGTTTTCCTAATCCAAACTTGTACAGGGTTGTTTCTAAGACCTTCACTATTAGTTATAGTAGATCTTTCATGAGAATTAAATGTATAAAAATTTACCTGATAGTTGGAACCCTTTATCTCTACGACTTGTGAATATTATCCATTAACTTCAAAAGCCTTACTGAATTCTTCTCATTCCTTGTTCAAATCATGTTGAACGATGACACATATGGTCTAATTTTCAAATAAATATTCTTATTTTTCAATCATATTTCATTTATGATAACTCACCATCTGAAAGTGCAGCCAATTTTTTCCTATCAACCATTAAAAATTCTAGTTCTCCACTAATTTGTATAGAAGCACTCGGGTTGAATCCATGACGATGATACTTTATATATTCGATTGATTTTAATTGATTTTATTTTGATTGGGTGGTTTGTTTGTAGATGATATGAAGTAATTAATGGATGATGTTTGATTTAAAAAATTGATAATGATTAGGGTGAGTTTATTATTGTGCATTTAAGCTTATGAGATCCTTGAAATTTATTATATATTTCATTAAATTAATAACCAATTCACAAGATGATTCCAAATGGAATTCCCAAGTGTTAAGGCTTTAATCCAGGTCGTAAATTATCTTCGGGTTCAAATAATAATCATTTCTTGTTTATGGTGGTGTATTTTTGGTTCCAATAATCCATGGAATCCAAATGTTAAAGAATGAATGTCATTAATTCATTACATATAAAGTTCAACATACACAATATTAACATTAAAGAATACTCATAGAGAAAAATCTCTCAATCACTTAATATCCTAAAATTAAAAATCACCCCAATGGTAGATATACTCATCCATTGAATTTATTATTAATATAGTTAAATATTTTAAGGTGATTAATTTTAAATAAAGTGAAAAGAATGGGATTAGAAAAGAGTAGTGCATCAAACCCACACATGATCGTTGAAGAGAGTTAAAAAAAGACTTTCGATTAAATGAGGAAGTAAAAGAAGGAAAGGGGTTTTAAATTTATTTAAAATATTTTAATAAAATTAATATTAAACTAAAAATGGGGGATGAGAATAATAGATTTTTAATAAGAAACTTTCATAAAATAAGAATTAAAAAAACAACAATTATGAGATTACAAATGAAGAAAAACACAAAAGTAAATGAAATAAAAGAGAGGGGGAAGGGTATATCAAGTGAAAGCATGAGTATGTAAGGTCATCCAAATCCATTGGAAAGGATTTGGTATTTCCAATGTATTCTTCTCTCTTCTTAAATTCCAACCCCTTTGAAAGAGAGGATGTGGATGTATTTATAGACCATGGAGTTAAACTGTTTGAATTCTAAATCTGTCCCTCCACTTGCCTCGCCGGTTTGGCCATACAGACAGCTGAATCTCGAGATATGTTCTTCTTAAAAGTTTTAGATAATAAATTTTTTCGTCTAATATAATTATTTTGAGAAATTTGGACTTATGATGCTAATGTTATGGCGGTTTTAGAAAACAATTTTAATTGGTCCATTTCAATCCATACTTTTCAGAAGGTCGGAATGTGAATGGGTTTATTAAAAGATTTATGCCCTCAAATCTGAAAAATTTATTCAATAATGTTTTCCACCCATGGAATGTATTTATCATTGAAAAATCTCAACTTCAATTGATGTCCATATCAGGAGGAAAGTAAAATTTTGTGTGATTGTCTCAATTCCCAGACAGAATTGTGGGATGGACTTCAAAGATTCGTTTGGGTCCATTTTGTTTTGATTTGGCCCTTGAAGGTTTTATACTAAATTACTTGAATTGTTTCCAGAGCATTGGAAGAAAATAAATGAATCTAGAATTTTGGATTGAGCCTAGTAATTCAATCTTCGTGGATGGTCTAGATTCTTCACATATTCTTTGGGCCTTCTTGTGAGGACCATATGACCCTTCAAATGGAAGAAATGGTCATTGATTCCTTTTAATGATATGTTTGAAATTGAATAAGAAATCTTAAAAAACAAGAAACCCACAATTTGGATTAGTAGGTATATATTTATTATTAAAAAATTAAACATACTTGAATCTTTATGAGTTCAAATAGTGCACTAAAATTATATTTAATATTTGAACATTAATATTTCACACAAATTATGAAAATTTCATATAAAATACGTAATGGGAGTATATAATATGTTATTAATATATTAATAACATTACAATCCTTTCAAGTATAGTAAGATTTAACTTATACTTCTTGATATTGCCAATATAGGCTTCTTTCTTCTTTATTAATTTCCCTTATTGGCAACCAAAACATTATTTTCATTCCCATGTTTCTTATTTTTTTATTGGGGTATTATATATAACTAAGGTGGAATTATAATTTTTCATTAATATACAACTCAATTCATGTCCTTTATTCTCTATAATTACTACTACTTGAAAAAACAAATCCCCTATTTACATGAGAAAAGAACATAATTTCATTATCCAAATAACAACATGATGATAGATCTTGATTATTCTTCTCTTAAAATATATCTTCTTATTGATGAAGTGTTTCTACTTTTTCTTACCTCACTTGTGTTTGTGAGGTCTCTCGTCATTTGATTTTGATTTTAATTTTGATCCTCCAACCTTCTTCCTTGGAAATGTTTTGTATAATTTATTAGATTCCCCATTGTTGAAGTATTTTGTTTCTTACTATTTACCTTCCACTAATAGATTTTGAAACCTTCTGATATAGGAGGAACATTTTTATTGAGGACATCATCATCTTCATAGTTTTCTGAATCAATTGATTTATTAATATCTTCTTCTTTTACATTTCCTTTTCTCATTACTTCAAGATTCATTACATCTTTGACCTTAATTTTGAATGTAGGTGACTTTCTCATCTCATAAGCTATCAGTATGTTGTGTAGATATTCAATTTTCATGCCTTATCTCTTATGAGGATGATATTATTGAATAAAATATATATAAAATGTTCTTTAATAGTTTTTTGAAAATTTTAGAATCCTATAAATTCTCATAAAATTCTATGATATTTCTCACAATTTAATTTACCATAGTAAATTATTCATTTATGGTCTCATAATTTTTTTATATCATTAAATTAGCTCCACCAAACATTAATACTAGATTCCTTAACATTGATATTACCTTCATAGATACTTTTCAATTTTTCCTAGATTTAGTTTGAGGTATATATACTCATGAACTTTGTTTAGATATTCTCTGATAGATATTCCTAGGATATATGGGAAACAAGGAGGGGGTAGAATCAAGAGTCTATTTTTATGAATTCGCATTATTTTCGATTTAATTTCTTAAACCTATTAATGCTCACAATCCACTCAATTATTTTTCATATCTTCACCTTCATGTAATGTAATAAATAATAGTATAACATAGTATTTAAAAGGCTTGGCATAAAAAATTAATCCTTGTTGTGTTGATTAGAACCAACAAAACGAATTTTTCACTATCAAACTAGTGATTACATCCACAGACAACCAAGTATGATCAACATAAGGAACCACTATGTGCCTCCACTTCTAGAACTAATTATATGATAAAATTATATTATTCAATGAAGATACATAATAGACAAATTTTATTCATATCCTTGGTTTCTTCTACCCCCCATGAAAATAAAATCTTTCTGTATGAGTAGATGGATTAGCTGGTCTACACATAAAACTATTTAAGAACATCAATAATTCTAGTATTGAGACTCTTATTCGGATATAGTGTTATCTAGATTCTTATAATCCTCTTTGAATTCTCATATTTTTTACCTTTACGAACACCTGACTTAGCATCTTCTCTTACTTAAATAATGGAAATTTTCCAACAATCAGAATTCATAGTATATTCTCGAGTCTCGAATAACTAACTTCCTATTAACCTAAAGAAATATATAGATTTCTTGTATATATATATATATTATAATATTAGGAAAACCATAATAAAATAGTTCAAAAAAATTTTATTTAATCATGGGAGATTCATATCGATAATCCCCTAATTTCCTAATTTTAACTACATTTATCCATTAATTTCTAAAATCTCCCATGATCTCTTCATCACAACATCATATAAATACATGTAGATACTGTAATTTTAATTAAATTCAATGTAACCCGATTATTTCCATATTAATTATGGATATTAATTGATGTTTAATAATTTATATTTATTATTCCTAAATTCATAATGGATCATGGATAATGGGTCATGGTTCATGTATCATGACATTAATTAATTAAAGCACAACTTAATTACATCATCACACTTTAATTCCTTAACTCCTCAATTCAATTCCCCGATGACTTACGTATTTATTTTCAAGTGGCATAACTACATACTATTCCTATAGAATGCATGAAAAAATCATATTAATTCCTCACATGAATATCTAAATCCTTTCATGTTATTGTATTCATTTAGTATGTATTGGGTTTCCCTCCAGATCAGCTATGAATGCATGGATATTGTGTTTATTCTTCTCAATCCAAATAAATTCATTCAAATAAAATTTACATGTGTGTACCATAAAATTGATCTCACTCGTGAACTTTTATGTTATTATAATCATCTAGATACACTTCTTGTGAACAGGGAGATAACATCTTAGGGCCAAAAACCATGTTAATCAAAGATGATTTGTTCTTTATCTTGTGATCGCATAACATGGTAGCATCCCCATGTTCATACCCCAATAGTAGCACCGCCATGGTTTCGCCCCAATGGTATCACCTCACTATAACCCCCTAACCGTAGCACCACATGGTAGCACACCAATGGTATAACATCAATGGTAGCACAATAATTGTAGCACATGGTGGCAATGCCTGGTGGTAGAAACTTGTGGTAACACATGAAGGTATAACTTAGCAATGGAACCAAATGGTAGAACCTTGTGGAAGCACCATATGGTATCACCCGGTGGTGTCACTCTCATGGTAGTATGCTTATAGTACCACTCTCACTGTTCAACCCCAATGTATTCATATTTACAATGCCATGATTACTTGAAATTCTCCACTCGATTTATTAAACCTCTATCCTCACATAGTTCATTTTCCATCTCCAATGGTTGTAACCCAATCAACTTATGGACATAAATTTTTGTATTATAATTCATGACATCCAATTCTTTGTTTTATACATCCAATCATCATCACTTAATCTTTAATCACTTATATGTATTGATTCATTAATAAGAAATGAAACATTTTGTCTCAACACTACCCTTGTAAGGTGATGAAGGAAAATTAAACTTGTTATGTCATGGAGGTGGCAGTCTACCCATACTCGTGATTGAAATATTAACTTTTCTTAAGGGTAAGGGGATATATTGTTAGTGCTTATTCAAATAATAAACAAATTGGTATTATTTAAATAATGAAGATATCAAATAATATTGGTGTAATATATTTACCTAAATCCCTGGGCCCAGGAAGGAATTTCCCATGGCCTCATGTTCACTTCCTTGTATTCAAGTGGTTGTTGAATGGAAATGATGGCTATGAGGGATAATATAGGGAAACTATAGCCTCAGTATCTGATAATCAGAGTATATAATAGAATTTTTAATAATAGAAATTGAAAATTAATGAATATAAAATAAATCATCACAGTAGCTAAATGAAAATAAAGAAACAACCTATGAAAAAGTATTATGAAATTTTAGGCAAACAACACAAAAAAAGAAGAAACGATCCCCTTAGGTGGTGGATTAAAGCACGGAAATTAAATAACTAAGAAAAAATAGCAATATATATCCATGCTCAAGGTCTATCTTATAACTCCTCACATACTCCTACTAATCCCTCTCAATTTCCCACCACAGAGCCTTTACCTTCATTAAATCAGTAGTCATGAAATTGACACACGTACCGAGACACCTGAGTATAGTGTGAGTATGAAACTCAATAGGATACCTCCAATAGTCCTTAACATAAGTGTATAACATTTACTACTTTTCTCTATGAAAATAAACAAATGGAGAAAAGGAACTAGTATATCACACAACACAATATATATGTCGGGTCCTTAGTGATCAGCTCTACCTTATTCAGCCCCATGATACAAAGAATGTACATCATCCATGTCTGAGACCTACAGATCGCATGAACCTTCAAAATAACTCATGATCAAATAACCATTACAAGGTCACCTGAAGAGCCCACACGCAGAACATAACCTATAGTGGATCCATTGGAACCCCTTTTAATGAGTCCCTCTGCTCTTATAAAGGTGCTACAGATAACCAGTGGTCTCCAATACTACAAAACTTGTGTTTAACAGAACTTGTATAAATTATCGCTAAAAAGGAACTAATAAATGGCATCTTTATCAGTGGTAAAGAAAGTGCTGAATAATTTTACCCTTTATCAGTGATACTTTTTAGCGCTGAAAAATTTAACCCTTTATCAGTGCTTTTTTTAGTGCTGATAAAGGGTACCCTTTATCAGTTCATTATTTTTAGTGCTTATAAAAAAATATTTTATCAATAATTTTTTAGCATCGATAAAGGTCATAATAAATAAAATGAAAAAATTAAACAAATAAGAAAATAGAATTATTAAAAAAAAATTACAAATTTTATTAATTAAATAATTATTAATAAAAATAAATAAAGTGATTATACTATATATAAATTATAAATACTAATAAATATGATATATTGAATAATATATAATGAAAATTAAACCAATTAAAATTAAAAATATATAAATTGAGAAAAATATTAAACATTTTATTAATTAGATGATTATTGATAATGTTAATAAATAGTATATATTAAATATATTGATATATATTAATGTATATAAATATAATTTATATAATAAAAAATATAATTTATGATTTACATTAAATAGTAATATATTTAGTGCATACTAGTTTATAATTAAAAATTTACATGAATTAAAAATATTGACTAATTAAAACAAGTAATGGACATAATTGAATGTCATTTGATTTTTTTAATTTATAATCAAATGTATTATATTGATTTCACATATACGTAATTAATGTATTTTTATCTAAATTTTCAATATTTTAGTCATTTAATTAATCAATTTTACTCAATTTTAACATTCATAAACTTAAGTTTAAATATTCATTAATAATGTTAAAAATAAATTTGTAAAAAATATTTATAAACAAAAATAACAATAAATGTATATTTACTCTTTTTATACATTTATAATTATAAATAATTAATTAATTATTGATTAGAAAAGTATTTATAAAATTATAATAAAATTATTTAAATAATGAATATATTTACTATGTTTATTTAGATACAAAATTATATAAATGTATATATAATTATATATATATTGTTATTATGAAAAGTATATATATAATTATAAATAAATAATTATATATTAAAAAATTAAAAAATTAGTATTTTATAAAAAGTATTATTATAAGTATCATAATTATATATAATAACTATACTTTTAGAAAAAGTATTTATTTTAAAAAATTCTTATAAGTATTTATCAGCATTTTTTGACACGCTGATAAAAGTATCATGATCTATTTTAAGAACCATAACCATCGCAAACCAGTTCACGATATTCAAAACGATCTGTGGAAGTGACCTACTACCATCACTCCTCGATGTTGAATCCATTTTCAAATCTAGGCTATAATCAAGGATCCAACTATTCAAAGTCTCGAATCCAAGTCTCAAGCGATGCAATGTTTTAATGCAATCACGGCTCGAACGAAATCCTGGTTTTTTGATATCTCTAATTTCTCACGATTATCCATTAATCCTTCTCATCCCACATCTGTGTATCCCAAAAATTCTAGTTACACTATAATAAAATTAAACAACCCATAATTCATTATTTTTTAGATATATTGAAGTATCGTCTTCCTCGATATCATGTGGGTCTCATTGGGACAACATTTGTACTATGGGACATGAAATATATCAAACCCAATGTTTGTTTATGTTGTTCTGAGGTATAGTAGGCTCCTAATACCTATATTCCATGACATCTACCTTTTTCTAATTGTCAACTTTTGAAAAAATCATCCATACAGCAGTCGGTGTCGTCATTGGTTTGGAATATTACATTGAAAATCAATTTGATGATGAAATATATGGAATAATTGGGGTCTTATATTATGTTATATGTCAATTGGATGAACATTAAATATGTTTCATTTTTTTTATTTATTCAACTACTTCTTGAAAAAAAATATAATGTTTTCATTTTTTTTTTGAAATATTTCAAAAGGAATTTTAATAATAAGACATAAATGATATAAAAATAAAAATCAAAGAGGTTTGAGGTTTCATAATCCTTAGACTATATTATATCAGAAAAGATAATTTGGAGATAAAATTTAATTGATATTTTGATTTTTGGTATTGAAATACTGTTAGAAAATAAACAATTAGAACGAGTCATTTTCTAGGAAATACTACTGCATCATAGTGTTTTAAGAAACAAAATACTGCTTCATTATATGGTGTAGAAGAAGATGAAATTATTGATATAATTTATTTGTCTCAATCCTTTAAGATAGATCAAAATTTTTCTAAATTTGATATTTTCTTTAAAAATTGACTTATTTAACAAGAAACGTTTTCTATTAATTAAATTTTAAAGAATATTTTTAAATCATTCAAGAATAAATATTATACGAATAGATTTAACAAAAAAATTTTAAAATAAAATATTAACATTTATTGTTTTAAATTTAATAAAAAAATTTAATAGAATCTATTTTGTTAAAAAAATTATTTATTATGGATAAAATCATTACAGCTTTAGAATCCCACTTCAAGTCAATTTTATTAGTTTGGATTTAATAATATAATGGCATTCTATGTTCAATGTGGATTCTTAATTCTATTGAATTTTATGGTTTACTAAGATAAAACTAAATCCATTTTTTTGTCTTAATGGTAATATGATACCCCACAAATCTGACCATCTCAATTACATGAAAAAAATCATTACAATACATAACCATGACCTTTTATGTTAAGAGTTTTACAAAATTAGGACAAAAATTTAACTAAACATTTCATGTATTTTTAAAATAATGGACATTTTTTAGAACAATATATGAAACAAATTGATCCATAAAAAGCCTTCATTGTTTTTATTTATATCAAGCTCCTTATGTTACATTGTTCTTATTTGAATCAGGATCCTCATGTATATATTTGATCCAATTATCATCCTTTTCAGCCTCTCCAAATGATTAGCCTCTACTTTTGGAAGGATGGTGTTTTTTGTAGAGTCTTACACCTTTGAGTTTTCACATAAACTTTCTGATCACCAATGATATTTTATTCAATGATTTTAGCCTAGTTGTATTTCTTGAAGTTGATAAAAGTGTAGCCATCTTTGAAATGACAACCCACTCATTAATACTTCTTAAAAACAACATCATTACTTTTTTCACACATCTAATAAACATTATGTATGATTTTCTTTAATCTATATAAAAACATATCATTCTTTAACATTACATTTTTGGTTCCACCCTTAGGAATCTCTGATTAACATCCATGTAATTCTCACAAATGGGAGACATTCACCTTCGATAATGAATATGTTATATGTATTTATTTATTGTACAAAATGACTATTTTATGAACCTAATAGGATATCTTCACTTTATCTCAGATGATTAAATGCTTCAATCCAATGTATCTTATTTTCTCCTCATCCTCCTCACTCATTGATTTATTGTTTGGTAATATCTATTTGCGGGGATTTTTATCATCATTCTGGCTTTACCATCGGCATATACCTATGGTCAAAAATGTTTTCATTTTAAAATAATTATCCATATAATTAATTTATTTTTTCATATTTATATTTACTTTATTTTTTATATTACCTGTATAGTAATTTTTTTCTTGTACAAGTGAATTCTTTGTTTTTAGCATGCAATTAAGATAATGAAAACAAACAAATGAATCAAAAATTTATAGAACTATCAGGAAGATGTAAATTCATAATAATTATTTAATTATTTTTTTCATAATTTTATTTTCTATTTATAATTTAATTTCCTTTTATTTTTTATCTAATATATATATTTTTTCACAGTTATTTGGGAAGTGATATTTTGATTTCTACTATCTGCAATAAGCCATAAAATAGATAAAATTATTCCTCTTTCCAATGTGACCATGATATCTATTTTCATTTAGTTTTTATGTTGAAATTATAACACTCATATTGATTCTATTCTCTTATCTGAAAACATTTTTGTTGTTTAAAACCTCTACTCCTCTGACTTTTAACAACGAGAGTGGGTTTTGACTAAGAACATAGAATCAATATGCATTGTTAGAGGTTCAACATAGAGAGATAATGGAAATTTTATAACATTATTATTTAGGATTTATTTTAGACTTTGGGGAATATAGAAATCAGCCACACCTCAATATGAAGCACGGTGTGTCCAGTATAACTCCAAGTGTTTCTTTTTATTTAAAATTGACATTAATTTTAGTAAAAAGGTCAACTGACTTACTATAAACTAATAAAAAATATTCTGATTATTTTCATACTTTAGGAAAATAATACCAAATTCATTTGAGATGTTTAGGAATCAGCCTCTCCTCAATTCGATTCATAGTGTGACAACTATGACTCAGTGTGTCCGTTATCAGAATAAAATCAATTGTTTAGTTCAAACAAATTCACTCACTGAAAACAAATAAAACTCTATCAAATTTTCTTGAAATTTTAGGACATCGATTCATATGATATTTTTGATGTGTAGGAATATGTATCACATCAAACCAATACATGATGTGATCAGTATAGGTCAAAATTCATGTTTCCATTGTGAAATGACATTTTAGTAAAACAAATAAGTGACATTCTCAAAAACTATAAAAACACCTTCAGAATATTTTGATACTTTTGGAAAATTACACATATGTCATTTGATATGTGTAAGAATCATTCGTATATCAATCCAACACACGGTGTGATAGTTTGACTCCAACTATTCCTTTTTATTTAAAAATGACATCAATATTAATAAAAAGGACAACTGACCTACCCAAAACTGAGAAAACACATTCATATTGTTTTGATAATTTATAGAAACAATCCATAATTCATTGTTAAATATGTGGAAATAATTTTTTCCTCAATCTGATGCATGGTGTGACCAGTATGACTCAATGTGCATTTTTTATTTAAAAAACACATCAATTTTAATAAAAAGAACAACTGACCTACTCAAAACCAAGAAAACACATTCAGATTGTTTTGATACTTCAAGTAAATGATCCATAAGTCATTTGAGATGTGTAGAAATCATATTTACCACAATCTGATGCATGGTGTGACCAGTATGACTCTAAGTGCATCTTTTTATTTATAAATGACATCAATTTTAATAAAAATGAAAATTGACCTAGTCAAAACTGAGTAAACGCATTTGGATTATTTTTATACTTTAGTCCAAAAATCCATAAGTCATTTTAGACATATAGGAATCATATGTTGATTAATTAAATGCATGGTGTGACTGGTATGATTCCAAGTTCATCTTTTTATTTAAAAATGACATCAATTTTAATAAAAATGATACTAACCTTCTCAAAACTAAGAAAACACATTCAGATTGTTTTGATACTTTAAGGAAATGATCCATAAGTCATTTTGAAATATAGGAATCATTCATACCTCAATATGATGCATGATGTTAACTTTATGACTCCAATAAAATATTTTTATTTAAAAATAACATCAATTTGAATAAAAAGGATAACTGACTTACTCAGAACCGATAAAAAAATTCAGATTAGTTTTATACTTAATGAAAACAATTCATAAGTTATTTTTGACATTTAGGAATTATACACACCTAAATCAAATGCAAGATGTGTTCGTTATGACTCAATGTGTTT
The DNA here is from genome assembly GCA_963277665.1 of Viscum album. Lineage (NCBI taxonomy): Eukaryota > Viridiplantae > Streptophyta > Magnoliopsida > Santalales > Viscaceae > Viscum > Viscum album. The sequence continues at coordinate 1,699,790,146 of OY728143.1, read as the reverse complement.
TTTATTAGATTAAAAGAAGCATTTTAGTTCAAAAAGTTTCACTCACTGAAAACTGGGAAAATGTGCTCAGATTGACTTAATAATTTAGGAAAATGATTTGTAAGACATTTTTGATAGGTAATAATTATTATCACATAAAAATGACACAACATACAACCAGTATGATTCAAAGTGTTTGTTTCCAATTTGAAATGACATTTTAGTAAAAAAGAAAAGTGGCATAGCCAAAATAGAGTAATCACATTTGGATGGTTGTAATAAATTAGGAAAATGTTCTATAAGTCATTAAAGACATTTAAGAAACATCCACACCTCAATCTGACACATTGTGTGATCAATATGACTCGAACTTCATTTTTTCAACATCTAAGTATCATTTTAGTTTAAAATGTGTATCACATTGTTAAAACTAAGCAAACGAGCTTATATTTTTTCAATTTAATTAAATTATGTATTAGTACTTTATTTTTCTGATTTATTGGTGTTTTTGGGGATGTGGTTTTCTATTACAGTACACTGCAGTAATTCCCTTTATTAGCACTTATAAAACCACTAATAAATGATCCCTTTTTTAGCGCTGATAAAAGAATCTAGCTTTTAATCTCTCTCTAGTATTAAGTGCTTATATAGCGCTGATAAATCTCATTTTAGCAGTACTAAAGGCCTATTTTGTGATAGTTCGTGTAGAAGTACCTGTATGAGCTCCCATAGGCCACACATGTAGTAGGAAGAAAGAACCTAGAAATCTAACTTGAAAATATATTGAAAATGAGAGGAAATATGTCCAAAATTTGGAGACCGATAGCAGTCATAATTTCCATGCAAATTATCATTGATGGGAAGAGTAATTTTCCATAGTGACATCCAAGAAATATTGCATGACCCTTCTCCTTTGTATAAAATAAACAAAGTAAATAAAAGGGGAGGAGGTAGGAACTACTCACAGTCGCTGAAAGACATGTAGCACGCCCCAAATGATCCGCCAGACACTGCGAGTCCCTAGAGACATTCCCACCTCATCTCATGAAATATCATTTTTTTATCAACCTCGTCACATGGAAATCCTTTAGTGTGTCTATAAAACCATGAGATTCACTTTTTGGCTCCCTAATGGAAAATGGATGGACTTTTCTATGAATTTTTTGCCCATCTCCATGTGACCTTTATCTGTCATGCGATCCATCGCAAAAAATTAGAGTAATTTTCTTTGTAATTACTCGTGAAATTATGCATGACTCCCAACCTTTGTCACTAAAACAAAGGAAATAAAATTGAAGAAGGTGGAATCAATTTCATGTGTAAAACTCATGTGACTCACCAAGGATGTCCACAATACGATCTTATGATACCCCTAGATAAGTCACCCTAGATCACCTGAAGCCCATTCAATAGGAATCCTAGTCTTCTAAAGGCCCATGGACATGTCAATATGACTATATGGAAGTCATTCGGCATACCTACATGATTCATCAAGTCCCCATTACTTGTGAATAATAAAATAATGATGGAATTGATGAGATGGATTCATAGTCACTGAAAATTAGGTGATGCCCTTGAAGAGGTCCACAATAGAGACCCGTGAAGATGAGTGGTGCTAGATCCCTTCGGTGACTCCATCTTGGATTGGAACTAGTTATTATATAGAAAGAATTAAACAACTTGGGTGGTTATGCCTATAAATTCCCCATCCCTACATGAAAAAATGGGTTGACTCTTGACCTATGGACACTCAGGTGTACGGGATTTCTAACATTCAGACACACCAGCACTGGCGTATATTTCTCAAAGTGGTTGATCTCATGACTAGAAAGTCTTCTGTTGTGTAATATACTAGTGAACAACCTAAGTATTCATGCACAATACATGAGTTACTTTGAATGAACATTCATAGATCGCGTGAAAGACTTCATGAAAGATGTGCGAAGAATATACTGCATGTCTTCCAGATCATGTGAGACTCAAAAGAAGCCAATAATAAATAAACCTAAGGAATTCACAAGATAAGGGTTCAAAAAAATTGAAAGTGGAAGACTTAAGTGAAGAACATGTTAATTTCCCCTCATTCACTTTTCATGAGTAATCTAAGACATACTATAACACCAGAACAAGTCACCAAGATCCTACGACGCTATTTCATCATGCTTTTTGAGGCATGAGAAATCATCTAGAAATGTCAGAAAAAAGTCACATGATCTCCCTAGGTACACCAATTTAGTCTTGAAAAATCCTCTTATCTTATCTCCCACGCATTGGGACATCCTTCAGATATATTGTCGAACATATATAACGAAGCCAGATCATGTCAGTCAAATCTCAAAACTGTATCTAGGCATGTCAATCGAGACTTGCGACGCCCTCTTGACCTGTCGAACAGGTATCATGATACCCTATATATGTGTTAAGGAAACTCTTTCTAATGACACCAGGTCAAGTTAGTTGGATCATGTGACACCCCTGGATAATCCATCCAGGTCTTGAAAGTTCCCCTAGGACAAATCATTTGGATCTTGCGATGTCCTCTGGACAAGTAAAATGGGTCATGCGGAACCCTCTAGAAAAGTAGGCCAGATCACAAGGGGATCCCAAAACATGATAGCATTGTCTATCCTCAATTTCTATGCCCCAATAAATTAGGAAACCCCCCGAGTTTCAACCTCTCAAAATAGGGTGACCTCATTGTGTAATCCTGGATAAAGGGAACTACGGTGACTATGATTCCTGTCATATTCAAGATATGTAGGCTACCTCTCCCTAAGATTTGAGTTCTGTATTGATCACCTAGGGTGATCCGAGTATTAAGTTCCCTCATTCAAATAAATGAAATACATTATTTTCTATACCTTGTTTCTCAGAATGAGAATGTATCATGTGGGATTAGGATACCTAGGATGCATTCCTAAGTCCCAAGCCCAAATAATCACCCCTTTTGGTGTAAGTCCTTTTATGACTCTTACATCTTTGCCATCAGGGTATAATAATTCCCATAAGATGATCACTCTACCTCATCCATCAGTGACTAAGAAATCAACTCGACTATGATGAATCTGATTCCTGTCAAAACATGGATACATAGGATGTTTATCTGAGGCCTAAATTACATAGTAAATCATCTCATGAAAATCCCGTCTTATAAGTCACATATCATGAGCAATGAAAATTATCATTTATCATCCCATGTTTCCCACACTGAGCGTAGATCATATTGGATAAGGTAATTTCAATAATAATGTCACTTGCACCATGAGTCTCTATAATGACTTGGCTAACCTCAAAATATAAGCCCTAAAAATGAACTATGGAAACTCTGATTCTTTATATAATAGGGATATAGAAGACGTTCCTTCAGGACCTGAGCTTGAATACATGGTTCCCCATTTCACCCATATGAGTCCTTCTTTAATGATGTTAAACTGCACAGGTCTAATGAACTCTGTGGGTTTTGATTCTTGTAACAACAGGGATATGTAGGATACCTCAGATGGGTCAAAAACATCCTTGGAATAATAACCATCTCCTTACATGTATGTACATTTAGAATCACTTGGTTATATAGATTATCACATAAATTACCACTCATTACTGGAAAATGATGGAAAACCTTAGATACAAATAGATGGATTCACTAAACATACCCCAGTATTTTGCACATAAAATAGAATTAACCAACATTAATTTTTTTTGGTAACCAGTCCCGAATCAGGATTAGGAAGAGATTCAGAAACAAATATTAAATCTATAATAGAGTCTTATATTATGAAAAAATACCTCCCAAAAGTGTGTGATGAGCTTAAAACTCTATCCTCTCAACCAATGTTAGTCCCTAAGAGTCATTGGGCCTGAAAAACATGGTGATCTACAACATTTGGAAAGTAGGTATATTCCGAATTATGGATGAGGTAACCATTGGGAGTTCCCAGTAAGAGAGAAAATGGTAGCCTGGTGTTCATAATTGTGCACAACACAGGCCCCCCACTATCAAAATAGTCTATTGGGCCCAATCCACACCATGAATTCTGACAAAACAAAATGGTGAACCTGAAAGAAATATATAAAATAAAAAAATGATAACGTTATTATCCATCAGATAATTTCATTTTCCAACTATTTGTAAACAAAAATGGTGAACTCGATTTGAATATATGTAATAAAACATTATTGGGTTATAATATGTCAAGCCATTTTTTCTGCACACTATATAAAAAACAAGGGTGGATAATCCTACCTGAAGCTCTTAAATGATATAATAATCATGTGTTAGGAAACATTGTTTTGCACATCATATAAAAAAAGAAGTATAACCTACATTATCTAATATATAATCTTTAATATTTGAGGGTTCTGTAAGTCCATCCTCTTCTTGACAAGTCCATGTGAATAGAATGGCCATATAAAAAAACATGACAATTGTGTTAACTATGCACATCTGATTAAGCAAATCTAGCCAAAGATATTGCACTAATTGGAAACCTTATCCTTGTTGTATGCGTGATTGTAGATACAACTCTCATTGAAAGTGACCTAACCAAAGACAATTCCTTCATCATCCAGTGTCTTTTATGCTAAATCATCTATGGATGCAACCACCGTGGGACACAACATGATTTCACCTGCTCGACAGCTCCAATGGTAGGTAGTAAACATGATAGTCTGGGAGTACCACTGACATGGTATAATATCGACCATGCAGGTTTCCCTTGAATCTCTCTGAGAAAAGAAGCTGGTCAATCTACATCAACCAGGGAAGGATTCTACTAATCCAATTTTCCTCATCACTAAATCTAACCACTTCAAAAGAATATCCCCGAAGCAAGAAAACTAACACTTTTAGTATATGATGAAGGTGGATATGGAAGAAAAATATCACTCCCTTTTGGTTTAGGTGCTGCCGAGGAGGGAACCTACCAACTGACATCTACATCACCATCCAACTAGTACCCACCGGTCGACTTCTGAGGGTACCACCTAAATACTACTGCTTATTATGCCCATGAATAGGTAGAAATGAAGGATAATTAGGGGAATAAAACGTTGGATATCCTAGTTAGGGATCATATCCCCACTCCTCTTGATGATGCCTATTGGAATATTCCAACAAGAACCAGTAAAGAGACTCATATCCCAAATAAAATGGAATGAGTCTATGGGTATAATCCCACATAAGGAATGGGAGAGGCACATATCCCTACCCCTGTGCATGAAGATCATAGGCATACTCTGATGGAACAAGGAGGAAAAAAGTGGGTGTATATCCCTGCTTCAATTGAAGAAATATACCAGTGTATAATGGAGATATAAAATGTGTAGGCTTATATAAATGAATACACTTTGATAAAATGCCGATATATTTTTCCAACAGCTGAAGAACTCTGCCAGCATATTGTTGCAATGATAAAGATAAAGGGACAAGCACATACTCTTATCCCTCTAACCAAGGGAACTCAACACTATAATCATTGTGAAAAAGTGGTTGTACCAGAGTAAGTGCACACTCTTGCTCTAGTCTAGGAGGATTATCAGTATATTCCGATAATGGATGAGGCATTAGACTATGATCATACTCTAGTTCCAACTAGGGCTTACCTAGGGAGAGTGGACCATGCCCATCAAAAAAGTCTAGAGGCATATTCCAAAGGCCCAAGATCGAGCTCATATCCCCATTTTAATAGAGGATCCCCATGTGAGAGGGGATCAAGCCTCGAGGAAGGGTCATATTCCTATTGAATAAGTCTAGTTTCATACTCTAAAGTCCTTTGATCAGGAATATATCCCTATTCTAGTCATGGAATACCATGTGAGAATGACACAAGCCTCGAGACAAGATCACATTCCTGTCAGTGAATCTACCTAGAATATTCCAACAGATCACTAAAATAAATGCACATACTCCTACTTTTACTAACGAATTAATATGATAGAATTATTACAAGAAAATATAGGAGGATCATATTCCTTCTCCCATTTTGGAGGTTCATCAGTACATTATGGTAGGGAATTTGTATTCATACTAGTATCATATTCATGTTCCAACTTAGGTTCGCCATGTGAGAGTTTCATACACCTCTTGGTAGGATCATACTCCTTCCAAGAAAGACAGGAGACATATCTTAGAGGCTCAAGATTGGGCTCATACTCCCATCTTGACTGAGGCTCACTAGGTGATAATGGAACATGGCTTAGGAAATGATCATACTCCTATCAATAATGATACAATATATTGAAATATTCAAAAACATTTTTAGCAGTGGGATCATACTCCCTCATCATTATACGGTTATGTACAAGTTCTGAAAACTATGTCTCAATAGGCTCATATCATTACACAATCCCAAAAGTAAGGTTGGCATATTCTAACCACGACAAAGAACATGGCCCATATTCCTAATTCTCTCAATTTTATTGTCATTGAGGTTGTTCAATAAAAATTCTTAAAACCATGAGGGTCTATCAGCTCTTCTATCGAAGAGAAAGTGGAAGATGTTCATTACCATGGTAGTCCTCTTCATGGTAGTGTGGAGATGGATTTTAGGGACTCTAATCCTCATGTACACCATGGTTAACCTCCCTACAGAAATATCTTCCATGGACCAGGAAATACACCCCCTACCTAGACACCTCTGTATAAAGAGGTGTTAAAAACACTAACACCTTCATATAGAGAGGTGCTCAAAACATCTGGGTCAACTGTATATGGTTCCCCATCAACTTCCAGTAGCTCTCCACTCCTTTCAAGAAGATACCATGAGATCCATGTTCTATGGTCAGACTAGATGGAGGTGTGTAAGTATGATGATGAGGAGGTTAACATTGAAATATAGAGAGATCTAATTTGAAACAACCTCCCCATCATGTTCTAGCCCCTCACTACTTCTAGATATGAGATCCTATATGAGAAATAAAAGGAGTTCATTCCATATATACAAAGAAATATGTGGGAGACTAATGAGTGACTGAAGGTTCAATATCTCCCATATTCAGTATATGAGTATCACCTTCAAAAAATCATGATACTATGTTGTCATCTCAATCTGGCTGCTATCTCCATGGCCCATGATCCAAAACTTGAAAAGAACAATGTGAATCTGCAACATGCTTGCTACCATTGCATCATGAAACTCTATCATATTTTCTTTTGAATCCACGTCATGCATCAGTATTTAAGGATGGGGAGAGTATGGAGCATTACACGTTTCCATACCCCTCAAATAACATAACCCCTTAGATTTGATGTCTTTTATTGTTATAGCCTCTAGTGAAATTAGGGGACCAGGTAATGCTCAGGCCAGTTGGTCACTAAAATGGAATGAACTCACATCAATGAATCCCAAAAAGCAATAATGAAGGGAGAGGAGAGGATTATCAGCATTATAAGACCAAATCTGACAATAAAGAACTAAAAGAGAAAAATTAGGGTTTTTGAATTTGTGAAGAATGTTCCTTATGTTCCAACTCCTTCTATTGCTCTCCCAACCATTGATCCATCGTTTTTTGTGGTCCTAGATAATTTGGTCCCTCCAATTCCCTACGAGTTTTCCTTTACTAGGTCTCCTCCAACCCCATATTTCAAGAATCTCTCTGTAGGAATCCCTTTAATTATAATGGTTTTAAGTATTTTGTTGATGATTATTTGGAATTTTTTGCTTGGTCGGTAGACTGTATCCTAGCTCTTGAAGTCTCTGCTACTACATTTCTTGAGGCTTCGGAAAGCTGTAATGGACCATGGTTGCAATATTTTTCATTGACAAGACTACCCTTCCAACCTTCGAGTGCTTTGTCAACTGGTGGAGGAAGGAGTCTCTGGATAGGGTTTCGGTGATGAGCCATAAATATTTTTACATTGTTTTTTCTTAACAGTAATACTTTATTTTGGTTTGGGGTTTTAGTCCTCAGTCTTTAGGATGATGGGCTTTCTCCCTTTTTCAATGGTCAATAGACATTCACATGGGTAAGGACTCCTCTTCAATTTCCATGTGGATCTCTCTTCTGTGTATGCATCTTCCTTTTATGAACATTGGCTTTATAAGTGGTATTGGTAATCCCCTAGGATATTTTCTTTTATGTCGATGTGATATCCCTTTGATGGAAGAAGAAGCTTCAGCCTGGATCTATGTGAAGATGGATCTGGGGTCCAATTTTCTATCGAAGTTCCTTAACAGGGTTGAAGGTATGAACTATTGGTCTATGTCTCTCATCTATCCTTCTCCTACATGGTTTTTCTCAATATTCCACATACAAGGTAATTATTATTCTAAATGACATAAATCTATCCAACCAAGTAATGTTCATGATCATGCACGGAACCCAAGAAGCATCAAGGGTTCTTCTAAGGTTTTTGAGTATTTGGATGATGAGTCTATTTTGGGGGGCCCTGATTGAGGGTAGGGAGTGTTTATCCCACCTGAGCCTTCAAAAACGGAAGCTTATCATTATTTTGTAAACTCTAGGACAGATGTGTTGTCACCTTTATATTTGGTAGTGGTTCCATTCCAAAGTTTGAGATCGGCGTTATGTTTGGATGTTGCCTTGCTAAGGCCCATTCTCCCTCCTCCTTTGTTGCCTAAGGATATTAGAGTTTTTTTCTCAGGATTATTCATCTAGGAAGTGTCTCACTATCAGTGAGTTGGACCCTGATAATAATTTTGTCTCTATTTTGAAGGTTTCCCCTTCCATTATAAGCTTCCCTCCTTCCCAATTGGATGTGATATTTCTAGTTCCCCCTATTATGGACAATCTCCCCTCTACTCCGAAGGGATTGGTTGCTATGTCTCACTCTCCTGCTACTCGGTACCACATTTCCCTAGTGGGAATTAGGACTATATCACAGTCTAAATATCAATCCATTAAAAATTATTCAATGGAATTTCATGGCCTGGAGTTTAGTTCCAGTTACAGGTATCTCATCCATCGATGATTTATTTTCTCATTTGTAATGCCTGTGGTTTGGGCTCTCAGGTAAAATTATATTTCATCTCCAATGAGTATCTCTCTAACTCTATCTCAATTGTTGTGGTACTGAAACATAAAAATTTCCATTATAAATTTAAGGATTTCACCCATATCTTGAGAGTTCAGGGATTTCTCTATGTTTTTTCCATTAATTCACACTTTTGGTTTTTTTGGACAGATGGAATTTTAGTGGATCTTATTTCTTTTAAAAATCAATTCAAAAGTACAAAAGTATCAATGGGAGAAATATTGTTCCTTAAATAAGTAATATATTCCATGTTTTATGCTCTTTCTTGAGAAAATGTATGGGATGACTTATGTTCTATTAATCCATGTGATGTCCCTTGGATTTTTAGAGGTGATTTCAACATTATGGAAAGCCTGGGGGAGAAGAGAGGAAGTGGCCCTTTTCGTAGGAGATCAAGTCAAGACCTTGTGGAGTTCATGGCACTCAATTTTCTCATGGAAGTTGGATTCTCAAGACATATGTTCACTTGGTGTAACAATAAAAAAGAGTCTGACGCTCTTGGAGTCATATTGATCAATGTCTTGTGAATAGGGTGGCTCTATATTCCTTTTTGGACATTAGAGTTTTGCATCTAGCTAGAGGTATCTCATAACATTCTCTTTTTTGAATAATATCGAATTATAGAGGTGATAGTGATGATCTCTTCCATTTCTCCTTCTTATGGGATGACAATTCATATTTTATGGTCATTGTGAGGAACTCGTGGGACAAATATTTTAAATATAATTAGTGAATTTCTCTTCAAAATAACTTATATCGCCTCAAATTCCAACTTCGTGACTGGGTCAAGGGTTTTCCCTTAGGTGATCAAGGTGTAGAGATAATTAAAAGGTACATACATCATTTGGAGGTGATCCTAGAGAATTCTTGAGTTGATAGTGTCTCTGCTGATTTTAGATGAAATAAGGAATCAATAGTTGATTTTTTATTAAATCAGGACCATATTTCTTATGAAAAAATCAAGAGAGAAATGGATTTTAAAAGGATATAGAAACACTTAGTATTTCTACGCTTGTATCTAATAAAAACTCAGGCTCTCATCTCACAACTTTCTTCTAGAAGTTGGAGCATAATCCAATGATAGGGAGTTTATTGGAAAGATAGAAGATAGTTACTCCAAGTCCCTTTTAGTGTCTTCTAACCCAAACATAGTTGGCAGTTATCTGAGAGGCCCTTCTGAACTATTTGATGTAATTATCTTCTCTGTGTTGGAGGATGTTAATGAAATGATAACGGCCATTCTGGGGTAGGAATAAATTAAAGAGTTTATTTGGTACATTTATACAGTCAGTGCACCTGGGCCGGATTCTTTTCCATCTTCATTCTATAGGTCTTCTTTGGATATTACTAAGAAGAGTTTGATTAGTACAAGATTTATTTCATGGTGGTAAGCTACCTTGGGAGGATTTCGCAACCAAAATTATGTTTGTTCCCATGTTCAAATACCCCCAGTCCTTGAATCATTACTGACCCATTAGCTTATGTAATGTACCCTATAATGATATTTCTGGAATTATCAATAGAAGGATTGTTACCTTCCTTCCTAGTCGGGTGGATGAAGAGAATCATGGGTTTTTGAAGGGCCACTCCATCCAAGGGGATATTGTCTTGGATCAAGATGTTATTAGTGACATCAACTTGAAAACTTTTTTGATAAATGTGTCCAAAAAAATGGATATAAAAAAAGGCCTACGATAGAGTTCAGTGGAGATTCATCAAAAGAATCCTTGCTTCCTTGGGGTTATCTATGTGGGTCATTGATAACTTCTTTCAGTTTTTTATCTCCCCTTGGTTGAGTACATCATTTATGGGAAAAAATTTGGGTTTTTTAAATCTACTAAGGGTTTGAGGTTGGGAGATCCCCTCTTCCGCTCCCTTTTTTTCATTGCTCAAGATGTCATAATCTAGTTCTTTACTCATTGTATTATTGTGGGTAAGGTTATTCCCTTCCATATCAATCAATTATTTGGAGGTATCTCTTTTATTATGTTCAAAGACGACACTGTTCTCTTTGTTAATGGTTGTATAAGGTCTTTTCAGGGTGTGAATAATGCTTTGTAGGTGTTTTGTGCTTCGAGTGGTTAATTTGAAAACTATGAGAAGAGTAGTATTTTTCCCTAACATATGCTCAGAGAGGAGGATTAAGGATTTAAAAAATATCCTAGGTATTATTAAAGGCTCATTCCCAATAAAATACTTCAGAGCCCCAGTGTCCCCCAATAATCTTCTCATTAAACACTTTGATATGGTTACAGATAGAATCATGGGCCACATTATCAACTGAAAAAACAAGTTTTTATCTTTTGGGGGTAGAATTACTTTGATAAATTTTGTACTCTACTCCATACCCATGAATATATTTTCCACTCTGAAGGTCCCAAAGAAGGTGTTTTATAACATTGAGAGATCTCTAATTTTAACTTTTTGGAATGACCACGTTGAAGGGAAGTGTCATTGGGGCTCTTGGAATTGGCTTGCTAAACCTTTTCTAGGAGGGGTATCAACTTAAAGATAATTTGTGGAACCATGAATGGTCTCCATGCCAAACTTTCGTGGGAAGTTTTAGAGGGTAACTCTCTATGGGGTAAATATATGCAAGGTACTTATGGAAGTGAAGGGTGGTTTTACAAAATAAAAGCCTCAGAAATTAAGAAGTTGATTCAGCATTATATTCCAATCCTCTAGAATGATTCTCAAGGGTTAATTCTTAGTGGGGATATTAGTTTTTGGAACCACCAATGTTCAGGTGATATTATAGGTTTCCTAACCTGCTTTACTCTAGATATGAGCTTTAGAGAGGCCATTAAGTACCTCATCTTTATCTGCACCACCTTGGATAATAATCAGATAAATAATTTTGATAATATTGTGGTTCCTAATAATCCATACAAATGTATCTTCCCTGGTTTTGTAGTTGGTTCTTTCAAAAGTAGATATTTTCATAAGAATCAAGTGGTGATAACTCCTCAAGATCAATGGGGAGAAACTTTTTAGTTCATGGATATTCATTTTAAGTTCTGTTTTCTTATATGGTGTGTCTAGAACAATTCCTTTCCTAACGAGGAGTGTATCCAATAGCGAGGTATCAGCCCCTATTCCAAGTTTTTATGTTACAGGGAGCTGAAACATAAATCCACAGAGCACCTATTTTTCAGTAGTGAATGGGTAAAGGTGATTTGGGGGGAATTTATATAGATAATAGGGTTGTATGTCTAGGATGTTTTATCAGATTCCTACCTTTAGAATTGGTTTTGAGGAGTGGATAGACATAGGTATGAATGAAGGGATGTGGCATTGATAGTCACTGTAGGATTTTGGGTTCTCTAGACATCTGGGAATGAAAGGAGACATCATGCTATAACTATAAGAACTCGGCCTTAAAACATTACATAATATTGAATTAAATGAATAATTCACATTGAGGATATTTTTAGGTTTATAGTTTTAGAGAATTAGGCCACAAATATTACATTATATCTCAAAAATTACAAAGTAGACACTTCTACTCAGTTTCTATTTTTTTCAAAAAATAATAACTCCTGAAAAAAATATTCATGTCTAGTTTCATGTTTTAGATATCATGACTTTTACTTGATCCCATCCTTGACCCTATTCATATTTATTTCATTGAAAAAGCATTCCAAAAACCTGGGATGAGCATAAAAATCTCAGTAAGGCTTATAAAATAAAGAATGGAAACATTATTCCATCACAATATAATATTTTTAACATATATCATGAAATCATAAGATTTATGAATAACACATAGTAATCAAAATTCATAAAGGTAACTTGTGTCATCCATAACATACTTACATTGTATCTTTCATAGCTACATAGGGAGTAACATTTCGAATACCCATCAAGGTATATTCCCTGAATCTATTAGGAGAAACATTCACGTTTAACTCCATCACCTTACCCAATTCATTTGAGAGCTATCTCGGGCTCACCAACCCAAGGTTTATCACAGAAACACCTGTATACGTATACAATTCCCAAGAACTATAACATATTCACAACACATAAAACAAACATAATGGAAAGATAACATTTCCAAATTGCAGTCAAAATATATCATTTAAATATATTGACATAATCAATACATTATAAAAACCATTTTCAATACCAAAATACATAAAAATGGTATATTGTATTTATTTTCCTTTAAAAATCATTATGGCTTGTTAAGGAGTTCAAAGATCAAATATTACTTGTGGTAGCCGAAAGGTCATTGTCAACGCGTACGTTAAAAATAAACATTCCTTTTTTCATTTAGTAAAACACTTCTTAGAGAAAAAATTCCATTATAATAAAATTCAAAGTCAAATGGTTTTATACACCGTATAAAATAAAGTTGTTTATAAAACAAAATGTTCCACAATGAAAGGAGATTGAGATGAGGTCCCTTACCTCGTGTCTGACTTGACCCGTTAATTCTTCAATCACCTGAATAATAAACTAAAGTTAATTTATTATTTATTAAAAACCATTTTAAAGTTTATTATACCTTTCATTTTACTTATTACCATTTCATAAACATTAAGTAATCATTTAATTTAATAATGGTCATTTTGTTGATATTTTGTACTTGAGTCAAAAATAAACATCTTATAATTACAAGTTGTTCGTGTGGTCAAAATTTCATTATCTCCAGAATTATATTCATTATATAGATATCATATATATCAAATATATCCATTATATATATGTATTTAAAATATTATGTAACATTTGGAGTTAATAGATGAAATGCACCGTTCATGGAGACGGTATTCTATACATACGCATGAACGCTACTTTCATTTCTATTTCGTATTTAATGAAATAAAAACTTAATGATACACATATATATATATATTATAATTCCATTATAATTTCATATATAAATTCAGTAAATCCATCCTTTATACATTCCACGTATGGCATGAACGAGTCATATCACTTTGAGAGGCCGTAGTCTGCAGTTTCTCAAATGAAATTATCGCGTTTACCCATTATGGAAACCGTAAAAGTATTATATAAATGTAAAATATAGAAGCATAGATAAACAATAAATATAATATATATCATATATAAATACAGTTCCATCATAATGTCCAGCATGATAGGTGGTTGAAGATATTTGAACAATCATTGTTTCGTGAGGCAGTAGTTCTCTATCCATAGAAACAGTATGTTCTTTACCAATTAGACGAAGGTGTGTGTATTTGTATTTCCAATCCTTCCCAAACCAAAAATATATTATATTTAGGATACTGGTGTTGTTATAAAATAATGGAATAAAAAGATTTTAGGGGGTTGGGGAAGTAAAATAAAAGAAAAGAACGTAAGAGAAGACGTTACCTTTAAATTGGGTATCTCCCTTTGGTTTGAACCAAAATGTTTACTTGAAGTGACTTTTTTATAATTTAAGGATACTAGGAGGAAGATAGGGATGTATGGAGATTAAGTGGGACGATTTGGATGATCCAAGGGGCTTGAGAGGTTTGGGTAATGGGTTAGAGCTGATGAATATTTATAAGGGGGAGGAGGGACTCTTTAAGAAAGTTTGAAAATATTATTTTATTATCTAATTATTTTTGGTTTATAAACATCCAAAACTTATTAAAGTAAAAGATAAGATGACTCATGTTAAAAATAAAATCATTCAATAAGAATTGGATAGATTTTTATATTGTTTTTATTTTTATAATCTTATTTATTTAAATCGATCGTTAATGATGTAAACACTACATCATTAATGTGTCATAAATAATTTTATTTATTTGATTTCTAAAAAATATAAAACAATTAAAATGATGTAGGAAATATTTTTCTATTTCTAATGAATATTTATAGTCGAAAATATAACTTATATAAGTCCATGTAAAAATTAATTTACTAAAAGATATATGCTTATGCAATTTTTTTCTTTACTTTAAATTAATTAATATAAAGTGACATTATCACTCTTAAGTGGCTACATGGGGTCCCAAAATCAACCCACGGAAACCCATAGTCAGAAATTTATCAAAAAATAGGATTATGAAACATGTTAGGATAATTTAATATTATTATAATAATATTTTTTTACCTTTATTTTCCAGATTTACCCTTTAACCATGGTAAATAAAATTTTTACTGATGTAAATATTCATAATGTATAAAAATAAAAGTTACCTATTTACACAATTTTTACCTCCTGATTCCAAATATGGAATCCATTTTTCCAAATTCAAAACACGTATGTGGGAGAAATTAATTTAAAATTAATTCCTAATGTCAAAACATAAAATCATGTTTTTAGGAAATAATTACTATCAAAAGAGTGCCACTTGTTTAGGTCCAATTTCAAAGTAAAATTACTTCCAATGACCAACATTGGATTAAATGGTAAAAACATCATTTAATTACACTTTAAATAAAATTAAAAATATAATCTAACCATATCAATAAATTAGATTAAAAGGCAGTTTTGAATTAAAATACAGTATTTTTCACTGTTCATTAACAAATAAATTTTATCTGAAAAATACCAAAAAATTACCCAATGTAAATTTTGATGTCCATATTCTAAAGAAGAATTTTATTTTTTCAAATAGAATATATAAAAGTGACCAAAACTATAATTAAATAGGTTTCTTCATTAAAAGGTGGTAAATCAACCTTTTAAAGAATATTAGAGTATTTATGCATAAAATTAGATTCATTCACATTTTAAGCCTCCACATTTTTTTAGATAAATGTAAAAACAGTTAGAAAACATATATAATCATATTTTAGTTTGTTCTATTCATTCCCACCAATAGAAAGGCTAGGTGTTAACTTCCATTTAGAATAATAATATATTATTATTATTCTGTAATATAAGATTTCAAAGAAACTCATTGTTGTGTATCAGGTATGCAATCTAACATAGAATCCATTTTAAAGTAAAATAAATATTTAATTCACAAATATTAAGAGATATGAAAATGTCATATGTCTTTATTTACCTGGGATGTTACATCCTTCCCCCTTTTGGAAATTGCGTCCTCTCAATTTTTATTCACTTATCAAATAAGTGGGGGTATTTATCCCTCATAGCATTTTCTGATTCCCGCATTGCCTCTTCAACCATATGTTTTTTTTAACTTTTACCTAATTATTTACCTTATTCCACAACACTTTCTCTCTTCAGTCAAGAGTTTGGACTGGCTATTCCTCAAAACAGAGATTCTCTTCCAACTAAACTACCTCTGGGCTCAAAACATGAGATGGATCCGGAATATATTGCCTCAACATTGAAACATGAAAAAAATTGTGTACCTGGGAGAATATTGGAGGTAAATCCACTATGTACACAACTGATCCAACATTCTTTATGATTTTATAATTCACAATGAACCTCGGACTCAACTTTCCCTTCTTACCAAAATGAATCACACTTTCCAATGGAGAAACAATGAGAAAGACATGATCACCTATCTCAAAAGAAAGATCCTTCCTTTAGTTATCTGCATAACTTTTCTATCTTCTCTGAGTTGTTCCCATATGATTCTGAATCAACAGAACTTTTTCTTCCATCTCTTCTATCAATTATAGCCCCATCAACATCCATTAAGCTACTTCATCCCAAAAAGTTGGAGTTCGACACCACTTCCCATATAATGCCTCAAATGGATCCATCTGTATATTGGAATGAAATATTTAATTATAAGAATATTCAACAAAATAAAGATATTGGTCCCAACTTCCCTAGTAATACATTGAAGAATCACATAGCATATCTTCCAAAGTTTGTATTGTTCATTCTGACTGCCCATCGGATTGACGAAGAAAGGTTGTACTAAAATTTAATTCAGTACCCAATGACTTCCGAATGTCTTTCCAAAAGTTATAAGTAAACCTGGGATCACAATCAGATACAATATAGAGGGGAACTCCATGAAACATGACTATCTCTTTAACATAAAACTGATAATTTCGATCTAGAGACAAAGTATCTCGAATAGGAATAAAAATAGAAGCTTTAATCGATTGATCAACAATAACCCAGATTGCATTGTTACCTCAGGATGTCTTTGGTAATCCCGCAAAAAAATCCAATGACACATTTTCCCATTTCCACTCTGGAACTGGTAAAGGCTAAAGCATCCCTTTCGACAACTGCCACCCTGATTTAACCTACTGACAAGTCAAACACCTCATAGTAAAGTCAGCAATATATCTTTTCATTCCATCCCACCAATAATAATCCCGAAGATCTCTATATATCTTAGTACTTCCAGAATTAATTGAAAATAGAGAACAATGATCTTTACATAATAAAACTTTCATCAACTAAGAATTGTAAAGAAAACATAATATCTTTCCAAATCTCAAAATAAAATGTTTATCAATGTTAAATTCAGGTAACTTACCCTTCGAAACCAACTCTTCCTTTTTTGCAACTCATTGTCTTCCTTCTACGCTTTCTTAATTCTGTCTGATAGAGATGATTTCATTGAAACCTGAAACAAAACAGCGGATTTTCCTGCACCAACAACTTCTATTCCAAAGTTCATCAAATCTTCAATCAAAGGATATTGTTCCCAAAATAACAAGGTTAATGTATCATTACCTTTTTGACTCAAATCATCATCCACCGTATTTTCCTTTCCTGGATGTTAATGAATCATGTAATCATAACCCTAGACTAATTTCATCCATCTCCTCTGTCTCATGTTCAATTTTTTCTGATTAAATATATACTTCAAACTTTTATGGTCAGTATATATTTCACTTTTTACTCCATAAAAATGATTCCTCCAAATTTATCAAGAAAAAACAAAAGCATCTAATTCAAAATCATGTGTATGGTAAATTAACTCATGCAGTTTCAACGGACGTGAAGCATAATCAATTAACTAATAATTATGCATAAGGACACATCCAATTCTTTTCAATGAAGCATCATTGTAGATACCAAACTCAACATTTTTTAAGTTAATTCCAAAACAGAAGCATTCATCAATATTCTTTTCAATTCCTAAAAACAATCATCACATTCTTGTGTCCAAAGGAACATAACACCTTTTCAAGTTAACATTGTCATTGGGCTAGATAACCCTGAAAATTTTTCACAAAATCTATTTTAATAACCTACCAAACCAAGAAAACTATTGATCTCAGTTATATTTGTGGGTCTTGTTCATTCTTCAATAACTTTCATTTTAGTAGGATCAACAGTTATGCCATTTTCTGAAACAATGTGACCAAGGAAATAAATTTCTTGTAACCAAAACTTACACTTGTTGAATTTACCATAAAATTTATTTTATTTAATGGTTTTCAAGGAAACCAATAAATGACTTTCACGCAAATCTTTACTTTTGGAATAAACCAAAATATCATCAATAAACATAATGACAAACTTATCCAAAAACTCATCGAAAATTCTTTTCATAAGATCCATGAATACAAAAGGTGTATTGGTTAACCTAAAAGGCATAACTAAAAATTCATAATGATCATATCTAGTATGAAACACAGTCTTTAGAATGTCTATGTCCTTTACTTTTAACTGATGGTACCCTGACCTCAAATAAATCTTCAAAAAATACTAAGCTCCCTGGAGCAGATCAAAGAAGTCATCGATATGAGGAAAAAGATACTTTTTCTTAATAGTGATGTTATTAAATACTCTATAATAAATTCAAAGTCTCATTAAACCATATTTCTTTTTAACAAAAAAGACATGATTACCCCATGGTGATCTGCAAGTTCAAATGAAACCTTTATCTAATAACTCCTACAATTTATTCTTTAACTCTAAAAGTTCAATTTGAGCCATTCAATAAGGGGGTTTTGAAATTGGATTAGAATCAAGAACTAAGTCAATAGTAAATTCAACTTCCCAATCAGGTGTAATACTAGGAAACTCATCATGAAAAACATAAAGGTACTCATTTACAACTAGCAGATCATTAATCTGAATAGTTCTTTTTCTTCAGCAATATGTGAAAGGTAACATTCATTTCCATCTTTTACTAGTTTCTCATCTTCTTGATATGTTATCAAAATTAAGGGTTCATTCTTGTACACAAACTGAAAATCTTTCTAAAAAGAAACCTCTTTAGCTCTGCAGTCAATATTATCTTGATAAATAGAAATCCAATCCATACCTAAAATAGCATCAAACTCTACTAGAGGAAAAAATAAGGAATTTAGGTAGAATCTTTCCACACACAAGGACATGAACGTTCTCATAATTACTTTTTGTCTCAACATTTTTTCCCGGTGTTTTTACCACAACTTCACAATTCATATCTTGATATGGAATTCCCAATTTACTAGAAAACTTGTTAGAAATGAATGAATATGTAGACCCTAAATCAAACAACACATTAGCATAATTTGAACAAAAAAACAGTGTACCTAATACTACATTATTTTATGTCCCAACATCTACTTAATATGATGCAAAAGATTTAACCACCCCTTTATGCTTATAGTCCAGCTGATTTCCCCCATTTGAGTACTACTTTGGACACTCATTTTCATAATGACCCATTTCATTGCACTTAATACATTTTACTAACCGTAAATCAGATTTTGTCTTACCATTACCCTGATCTTTTTCATTACAATCCTTATGTCCCATTTTACCACATCAGTAGAACTTACTAGAATCCAAAAGACATTCCCTATCATAATTTTTACCAAAATCTTTACAGAATATATACTTAAGATTCTTACCATCAGACTTTTTTGAATATTTATTCTCTTTCATCTTCCACCTTGACCTCTTATTCTGTTGTTTTTCAAAGAACACCTGATCATTGGAAAACTCCATTTCCACCTTATCCACACATCAAACAAGTTTTTCATAACTTTTTAACATACGAGAAGCTAAATCCCCTCGATACTTTGGCTTTAATCCTGAGTAAAAAGGGTTTATTTTACTATCAATACCTCGTATGAAATTCAGAGCATACCATTCCAGTTGAGTGATTTTTTCTTCATAAGAATCCATTGAGTCATCCCCCTTCCTCAATTCTAGAAATTCTTTCTCCATCCTAAGATAAACCACCTTAGGAAAAGTTTTCTCAAGAAACATACCTTTGATTTCATCCCAATCAAGAGAATCAATATCCTCACTATCCCTGGTATTTTTCACCATTGACCACCACTTATTGACTTCACCTTCAAAACGATAAATAGAAAGACTAACCTTTTGATGTTCTGAACACCCCATGACATCAAAAAATCTTTTCTAGTGATTTAATCCACCCTTATACTAGAATAGGGTCGGGTGATCCTCTGAATGATGGGGGGATGTTTCCTAATGAAATGGTCCACTACTAACATGTTCCTCTGTGGTTGATCTGGTTGATCTCGTGCTTGGATACCACCACCATTTATAGCCTCACTCAATTGTTCCATCACTGTAAAAATCTATTCAGTTCCGATTTCGAAAATCTCCGGTTTTTGATTTGGAAGGTTTTATTTCTATTAATGTCATCCCATCATAGCTGCCATGTATCCTCAATGGAAAACCATTCTGAATAGATAAATATCTTAGGTGAAGAAACATGGTAATCTATATATTCTATATCATTTCAATATTACTATAAATAAATTTATGGACATTAATTTAATGATATTCTAACTCCTAAAGTTGTCTAAACTGGCCTTTGATACCAACTATAAGGACCCTGCCCTTAAACATTACATAATCTTGAATTAAATGAATAATTCACATTGATGATTTTTTCAGGTTTAGAGTTTTAGAGATTTAGTCCATAATTATTACATTATATCTCAAAAATTACTAAGTAGACACTTCTACTTAGATTCATTTTTTTTCATAAAATAAAAACTCTTAAAAAAGAGCCATGTCTAGTCTCATGTTTAAGATAGCATGACTTTTCCTTGATCTCATTATTGGTCCAATTTATATTTAAGTCCTCTGGAAAACATTTCACAAATGTGGGATGAGAATATAAGGATCAGTAAGGGTTATCAAAACATAAGATTTTTAACATACCTCATGAAATTATAATATTAATGAATAACACATAGTAATCAAAAATCATAAAGGTAACTTGTCGAATCCATAACATACTTACATTGTAGCTTTTACAGCTATGTAGGGAGTTACATTTGGAATACCCATCACAATATATTCCCTAAATCTCTTAGGAGAAACATTCATGTTTACCTCCATCATGTTACCCAATGCATTAGAGAGCTATCTTGAGCTCACCCGCCCTAGGTTTATCATGGAACCACCCATATACATAATATATTCCCAAGAACCGTAAGAAATTCACAACACATAAAACAAACATAAAGTAAAGATAACATTTCCACATTGTAATCAAAATATATCATTTAAATATATTGACATAATAAATCCATTATCAAAACCATTTTAAAAACCAAAATACATAAAAAGAGTATATGGTATTTATTTTCCTTTAAAAAACACTATGGATTGTTAAGGAAGCCAAATATCAAATAATACATGAGGCAACAGAAAGGTAATTGTCACCACGTACGTTAAAAACAAACAATATTTTTGTCATTTATTAAAATTATTCATATAGAAAATATTACTTTTGAATAAAAGAAAAATTCAAAAGTGGTTTATACAGCATATAAATGAAAGATGTGTATAAAACTAAATATTCCTCAATGAAAGGAGATTGAGACGAAGTCCCTTACCTCGTGTCCAACTTGACCCATTCTTTCTTTAATCTCCTGAATAATAAAATAAAGTTAATTTATATTTTCTTAAGAACCTTTTTCAAATATATTATTCATTTTATATTACTTATTACAATGTTATAAACATTATGTAATCATTTAAGTTAATAACGGTCATTTTATCGATATTTGGTACTTAAGTCAAAAATGAATATCTTATAATTACAAGTTATTCATGTGGTAAAAATTTCATTATCTCCACAATTATATTCATGATTTATATATCATATATATTATATATATCCTTTATATATATGTATTTATAATATTATGTAACATTTAGAGGTATGAAATGAAATGCACCGTTCATGGAGACAGTAATCCATACGTACGCATGAACGCTAATTTCATTTATATTTCATATTTAATGGAATTAAAACATAATGATGCATAGATATATTATAATTATATTATAATATCATATATAATTTTAGTAACTCCATCCTTTATATGTTCGACGTATGGTATGAACGAGTCATATCACTTTGAGGGGGCGGTAGTCTGCACTACCTCAAATGGAATTATTGCGTTTACCCATTATGGAAACCATAAAGGTATGATATAAATGTAAAATATATAAGAATAGAGAAAACATAAACCTAATATATATCATATATAAATACAGTTTAATCATAATTTCCACCATGAGAGGAAGTTGAATATATTGGATCAATCGTCGTTTCTTAAAGCAGTAGTTCGTCGTCCACAGAAACGATATGTTATTTAACCATTAGATGGAGTTGTGTGTAAGTTTAGTTGTAATACATACCATAAAAACAACCTATTATATTTAGAATATTGGTGTTGTTATAAAATAACATAATGAAAATAGTTTAGGGGGTTTGAGAAGTAAAATAAATGAAAAGAACTTAAGAGAATACATTACCTTTAAATTGGGTATCTCCCTTTGGTTTGAACCAAAAGGTTTACTTAAAGTACCTTCGGACTAAGGTAAGGATTATAGGAGGAATATAGGTATGTATGGAGCTTAATTAGGCTGAGTTTATACAATTAAAGGGGCTATAGAGGTGTGGGTAATGGGTTAGAGGTGAGGTATTTTTATAAGGGGGAGGAGGGGCTCTTAAGGAAAGTTTAAAATATTATTTTATTAAAAAAATGATTTTCGATTTCTAAAGTTACAAAACTTATTATAGTAAAATATAAGATGACTCATGTTATAAATAAAATCATCTAATAATAATTTTATATGTTATGGATATTTTTTTAATTTTTATAATCTTATTTATTTAAATCATTCATTAATGAGGTAAACATTGCATCATTATTGTGCCATAAATAATTTTTTTTATTTGATGTCTAAAAATTATAAAAAAAAAATACCCTGATGTATTAAATCTTTTTTGATTTTAAATTAGTATTTATAGTCAAAGATATAACTTGTTTAACCCCATGTAAAAATTATTTTACTAAAAGATGTATGTTTAAGTCTTTTTTGTCTTTACTTTAGATTAATTAATATAAAGTGTCATTATCAATCTTAAGTGGATCTATGGGGTCTAAAATCGACCCAAGGATACCCATCATCATAAATATATCAACAAATATGATTAGTACACATGTTAGTGTAATTTAATGCTATTATTATTATATTGTGTTACCCTTATTTATCATATTTACCCTCTAACCATGGTAAATAACATTTTTATTGAAGTAAATATTCATAATGTCTAAAAAACGTTACCTATATACACAATTTGGATCTCATGATTCAAAATATGGAATCAATTTTTCCAAATTCAAAACACAAAAGTGGTAGAAATTAATTTAAAATTATTTCTCGTTGTCAAAATAAAAAGCGTGTATTTAAGAAATAATAACTATCAAAAGATTGACACTTGTTTATGTCAAATTTCAAAGTGAAATTAATTACAATGAACAACATTGAATTAAATTGTAAAAACATAATTTAATTACACTTTAAAACCAATTAAAAGGATAATCTAATCATATAAATAAACTATATTAAAAGGTAGTTTGGAATTAAAATGCAGTATTTTTCACAATTCATTAAAATTTAATTTTATCAGAAAAATACCAGAAATTTACCCAAAGTAAATTTTGATGTCCTGATTCTAAAGAAGAATTTTATTTTGTCAAATAAAACATATAAAAGTGACCAAAACTATATTTAAAGAGGGTTCTCCATCAAAATGGGGTAAATCTGCCTTTTAACGAATATTAGAGTATTTATGCTTAAAATTAGATTCATTCACATTTTAAGCCTCTAACATTTATTAGATAAATGTAAAAACATTTTAAAAAAATATAATAATATTTTAGTTAGTTTTATTCATTCCCTCCAATACAAAATCTAGGCGATAACTACCATTTAAAATAATAATATTTTATCATTAGTGTACAGCGTAAGATTTCAAAGAAACTCGTTGTTGAGTATAGGGTACACCATCGAACATAAAATCCCACTTAAAGTAAAATTAATATTTAATTAACACATATTAATGAATATGAAAATTTTATATGTCTTTATTTACCTGGGATGTTACAACAATGTTTTCCTCCCCAAGTATAATTTTTAAGAACATAAACTTAATTCTGGATTTGTAAAGGCTATTTAAAAATCTGGGGAATTCTCCTTCCGTATTGTCTTTGTCTCCACTAAACTAACTCATAAACAATGAAAATTTCCATCAGAAATAGATCAAATGGGTTCCTCCCCTTTCAGAGTTCATGTTAAACATAGATGGTTCCTACTTTATGGGATCTTTAAGTGGTGGTGGGGTCATTAGAGACACTAAATGGTCAGTTGTGGCAGCTTTATCAGCCTTATTTGGGATTGTTGATTCACTGAAAGTAGAATCACATTCTATTATCATAGGAATTATAATATTCAATAAGAGAGACACCACTATCAGAGATGTAGAGACTGATTCGTTATTAGTTTACAATGATGTATCAGGTAAAGGCCATGTCCCTTTGTCTATTGAATATTCTACCAGAATATGCAAGCAGCTAATGAATAATCACATGATCTTTATTAACACTTGGTGTGAGGGAAATGTTTTGGAAAATTTTCTTACATCTAAAGAATCTCATAATTATGTGGTCTTTATTATTTCCATCCCTAGTTCTTTTCCCCTGGAGGGCCTCAATTTTTTTGGTTTGATGAACTAGGGCTACATTATTTTAGACCCCCATAATTGTATCTTGTATTCTCTTCAGCCTTTTCTAATTTTAATAAAATAAAAAAAAATATTTTGGTGGGGATGGTAGAGGATATCTCACATGACATAAAACTAGGCCCCTCGAAGTAATTAGAATACATTTTGAACATCGATAATGAAGTTGAAATTATCCGAACAACTTACCGTATAGAACGATTTTCTTCATGGGTTGTCATCGCACCCAGCTCCCATGCTAGAACAGTTATGCCACATAAAACAGGACACAATAGCAGTGTCCATAGTAGTCATCTAGTAGTGGACCCATCCCCCTGTGCTAGGAGAATATCTACCACCACCTCCACCCCACAAATCATGGCTTCCCAAGAGGATTCAGGACATATCCTTTGCAGTTGAAAGTGAACCCCATCCCACTAGGATGGGGGAATTTATATCTCAATCACCATCTCTAGGTTCATCATACCATTATAGGGTTGTGGAAGAATAAGTGGTGACTCCAAATCACCCCCAACCCACTGGGTGGGGGCATTTATAACTTCATTTCCATCCCTAGAATCATCAAGTCCTCAACTAGAGTCATTGGATCCTCAACAACAGGACGAATCAGTGCCAATTATGGCCTTGAATGACCCCCACCCCACATGACTGGAAGAATTTTCATCATCATTATCAGCATAGATATGATCATTCTTCTCTAGGTAGGGAGGGAAAAATCAATGGTTGACATCCCACATGTTCCTCCCACTGTAATAAAAACCTTTTTCAGTCAAGGCTCACTCATAAATCACAAATAGAAACTCCCTCAAAGTCATTGTTCATAGGACGAGATGGGAGGAGCATAAGGAAAATTTGATCAGCCACCACTGGGGTCAGATACCAAAATGGACCAATATAGAAAAGGGTTCAAATTAAAACCCTAGTGAAGGCAGTGCAGAATCAGCATGTTTCATTGAAAGTAATAACATTAACACCATTGCCCAATATGCCTCTATGAATGTTTTCACTATCATCACGGAGAACATTGATCAAGATGAAAATGAAGAAGTCCACAACACAAGGAATATACCTCAAGAGGAGGGTGATTTTTACATACCAAAAGTGGTTTCATGCACCCAGAACTAAAAAATGATTCAAAATTTGGTACCACTGAATAATAAATTTTCACCTCCTAAGTGGAATGGATCCTAAATAAAAAGGTAAATGTATGGATACATCCCGATAACCACCTATAATAATTGTAATTCTTTACTCATAGGGATAGTTGACACAATATGAGAGTGAAATAAGACTCTTCAGCAACTCAATGGGGAGCTACTCATGGAAAATATTCCGACTCAGTTTCCTCCTCAACCATAGATGAATATTCTCCCTCTCATAAAAGATCTTATAGAAAGAGAGGTATCTGAGCATTAGATTGGATCTACATCTAGACATCCATTCCACATAAATGGGGAATTTTAAAATGATCATGACTTCCCTTCGTCATGGAAATAACCTCTCACTTGTCAGGGAAATCATTCAATCATAGAATGAACTGAGAATCAGTGGTAAATAAAGGTAGGGACACCTAATTAGCCCTTTTTCACTCGTTATGGATGCTATGAACCTTAGACAGTAGTTCCCCCAGATTTATATAAAATTGTCAAGTCCATGGATACTCAAATAAAATCCATTTAATGGAAATGCGCACAAGTAAATCTTGAGAGTAATTCATATCCCAAATGGATAGATGATAATCCACCTACACAGAACTTTAGTGATCCTACCTTCTCTACCTTTGATGGTTTAGGAGACCCTTAAAAACATCTCACACACTTCATATCCTGATGTGGTTCGATGATGGGCCCTCGAAATCAATAGTAGGAAACAAAGATGAGATTTATCATATAGACTCTGATAGGGACAACCTTAATTTGGTATTTCATTCTTCCAACATGATCTGTTGTTTTATGGGAAGACATTCGTCATCATTTCCTTTATCAGTTCAACACCACACATAGAAAAAATGATGGCCGACAACCTAAAAAGCTACAAAAATGTGAGATCGATAGGGTATCTAATTTTATATAAAGGAGGAAACGTTTAACCTATTTGTTTAGAATACCTCTCTCATAGGAGAAACTATTAGAACTCTGTGCTAAAAATATCAGGGATGAGTTGCAGACACCACTAATCCCCATGATGTATCCAAGTGGGTTCTGAGAGTTCTCTAAAATGGAATAACATCTTGAAGAATTCATTTAGTGAACCTGATCCAAGTATCGACTCATTCCCATTGAATAAGGGAAACTTTAGGAAGAATAACAGATACAACTATCACCCAAAAGCCAATAGTAGTGACCATCCAGGCACCTAGGAAAGTCCCAAATCACCCAGAAACTCCTATCAAATAGCGATAACCAAAAAATATCCCTTGGGAAGAAGAACAGTGAAATCAGGGTTTCTTAGGATTTGAGGAATGGATTAACAAAGTATACGCCTTCCTAAATGAGCATGTCCCCGACTATTTCTTAGAATCTATGTACAATAACCTACTCATGCTTCCATAGCCTAAAGGCCTAATGATGTCAACCTTGCTGACCATCCCGACCACTTACCTTACCATATAAGGCTCAGTCACAACATCAAAGACTGCTTCATCTTCAAATATATCCTTTAATCCATGGTTTACTCTGGATAGGGGACACTAGAAAACCCCCCAGAGCATGTGGATTTCATTTCCTTCACCCAGTTAGAAGAAGAGGATAGTTGGCAGAAAGTTCTGTCCAAGAGTGTGCAAAAGTTTGAAAACTAGATGACTCAAAAAATAATTGATCAACCTCAAACCAACCTAAAAAAATTGTAAAAACCCACAATAACTCCACCAACAAAGAATGATACATCATAAGTGCTTCTCAAAGGTGGTTGTGATTACCAGAACTAGAAGGAATCTGAGGAGAAAGAGTTGTATTCTACTCTAAAGCAAGCCCTAATTCTTGCAGATTTCTTCCCTATAACATTTTTGGAATGGAAACTACCCCAAAAAATGGAATCCTCATCTGATTAATAGATCATATTTGGTTATTTCAACATGATACACTTGGAATCCCCCTTCTCTAATGATGAATATTCCCCCAAATATGGTTTTCCCACACATAACTGGGGAGCAAGAGGTCGCATGCAATCAGATCGAGGATTTTGGGGATAGTGCAGATGTGGTCAGACTCAATATTCCTATCATATTCCCCATGGATGAAATATATTCAATTGATACCCTTGTTCAAGTGCTCTCGTAGGATCAAAATAGGCATAGAGGTGTCCAAGAACCCTCCAGCGGCCATTCGCACCCAATTGTCTTACACGATCTCTTAGTGGGGTTTGATCATCTGATCAACCCAAAAAAAGGGGAAGACCATCATTATCCAAACTATTGGTAGAATATTCTTCCATTAACTATGCACAAGTACTATCCTCATACAACTCAAATTCCGCGGCTCCTAAACTACACTCCTAGGAGAAGCCGCCTATCGGGAAGCCCCAACCATTGGTTCAAAAGTACAATGTTCTGAATCAGTTGATTGTAGTCCGAGCCAAGCTCTCAATCCTTGATGCACCAAATATTTCAAAACAACTTAGGGAGGCACTTGTTGAATCCCTCCTGAGCTCAACAAAGTTCAAGAGAGAATTTTACGCAGTCAAGGTCTATCGAGTGGATACTATGTCCTCAGAATGTCAGGTCGTCATATCATTCATCGATCAAGATCAGGAAGAGGCCATCCAAGGACATATCAGTCCCCTATATCTTTCGGGTAGACTCAATAATGTCAATTTCCAAAGAATTATAATTGATAATGGATTTAGGATCAATCTCATATCATTTTGAACCCTCTATTGTTTGGGATGTGGAGAGGATTACTTATCTCCCCCAAAACCAATCATTCAAGGGTTTGATAAATGTGATCAAAGACCTCATGTGAAGATCAAACTCAAATCCTAGTTTGGGGAACTCATATCTAATGCTGATTTCACGGTTATCCAACAAGACACTTCATATAATTACCTTCTTTGGAGGCCTCTTCTCCATAGCTACATAGCGGTACCATCAACATTCCATCACTGTCTAAAGTACCCCATCAATAGAAATATTGGCGTACTACACGGTGAAAGGCCCCCATTTGTAATTTATCGAGCCACATATGTTGAAGCGGGTTTCTAGAAAAAGGGAGGAAAGAATCCAATGGTGGATGATGATATATATGTTAAATCTCATAATGGATTAGGTTCCACCCCAGTGAATCCCTAGAGCATGATGGACAATGACTACATACTCCCCATAAATACGGTCAAAGTAGAATATCTAATTCCATAGGTCTAAGCCCCTCATGTCCTCAGTGACAGTGTAAAATAAAATTACATTTGGTATCTATCTACAATGACTCAAATATAAAGGGATAATGATGTCTCTTCTAATATCCTCCCTCACCCTGATAGAGATGGAAAAGCCCCTATATTTCCATCTTCACTTGAAAATGTCTCCATAGAATTAGAATTGGAAGAGGATGAGGATGAGGATGACCTCAGAAATTCCCATCCCACATTTGAGAAAGGTATCTCCACCACAATAGGTGAGCTTAGAAAAATAAATATGGGAATGGAAGAAGACTCACAGTCAGCTTATATTAGCACCACCATTCCACTCAAAGAGAAAGAGATGTACATTACATTTATAAAGCAGCACTAATATGTGTTCTCTTATAACTATACACAAATACCTGGACTATATCCAGATGTGGCTACAAACCATCTCAGACAACCCAATGGGAATCTAGGATTCAAATAGTTAGCTAGAAGGATACACCCCTCTCATACCACCAATGTAGAGGTAGAATTTGAAAAGTTGATCATTGAAAATTTTGTCCGAGAAGTGAAATACCCAAGATGTCTTGCCAACATTGTAACCATAAAGAAACAGAACAGGAAAATTAGGGTTTGTATTGGATTTAGATACCTTAATAATTATTTCCTAAAGGAAGACTTCCCATTTCTAATCATATAACTCTTGATTGACGCAACTGCTTTCTTGAAAAACCTTTCCTTCTTGGATGGGTATTCAGGGTAAAATTAGATCAAGATAACCCTAGAAGATGAAGAATCCACCACCTTCAGACTGCTTCAAGGGATATTATACTACCAGGTAATGCCCTTTGGATTAGAGAATGATAGTTCCACATATCTGTGAACCATGCATCACATAGTTAATCCATTCATGGAAAGAATATCTAAGCGTTATGTCAACGAAGTAGTTGCTAAATCCCAATATAGATGTGATCACTTCACAGATCTTTATAAAATATTTTACAAGCTACGATAGCACAGTTTAATGTTGAATATACTGAAATGTGCTTTTAGGGTAACATCAAGAAAGTTCCTTGGATTTTTTGTATTCCACTATGGAATTTAGGTTGATCCAGATAACAATAGTTCTATTTTAGCAATATCAACCCCCTAAAATACCAAAGAACTGAGGAGAATCCAAGGGATTCAATCCTATATTTGGTGATTAATAGGCAACCTAGCTAGAAAAGATCTCCCCTTTACTAGGATAATAAAGAAGGGAAATTTCTATGATTGGGATGATGACTATCAAAATTCTCTTGAAAGACTCAAGAAGTACTTACTAAACCAATCGGTTCTGATGCCTCTTATGGAAGGGAGGCCACTCATCTCATAAGTGGTTTCTAAGGTTTAATCAATTGGTTCCCTCCTCACACATAAAAATGATGTGGGAAGTGATAATAGTATCTACTACTTCAACTGGATGATTCTAGGTACTAAGATGAGATATTCTAATGTCGAGAAGAACTTCCTTTCACTCATCTTCACAGTGAAAAAGTTGAGGCATTACCTGCAGCACCACTAAGTCCATCTGGTCTCTCATATTAATCCACTAAAGTACATACTTGGCCCCCTATGTTGAATGGTCACTTGGATCGATGAGATATCATTATAGAGGAATATAACATTCATTTCATATCACATAATTCAATGAAAGTGAAATCCCTAGTTGATTCCCTTATAGTATATCCTACCCTAATAATACACAGGAAGACACCGAACTCACAGATAAAGAGGTATTATATGCCCATGAATCTCCATAGACATGGGAGATGTACTTAGATAACACCTCCCGTAGTCATGTTGGTACAAGGATGGAAAACCTAAAGATCTACTAGGTTTGTCTAGGGATTGTATTTGTATCTCTAAAAAAGAAAATTTTCACTAATATTTCTCATTATATGAAGGCTGCACAAAAAAAGTGGCATAGCACCAAGCCCTTATCACTATATTGGAACTATCCCTACAGTTGTACATAGCCAACCTAGATATCAAAGGGTATTTCGAATTAGTGGTAAATAAGACTAATGTTGAATATTCTATTAAAAAGGAATCATCGGTCTCATTACTGACTACGTCAGGGGATTGATGGAATAATTCTCTTATGATCCCACATTAAATCATGATCCTCAATCACAGAATACTCATATTGACACACTAGATAATATATTCACCATCCTATATGACCCTAATTTGGAGGAATAAATCTTCCATTTCAAATATTGAAGAATTGTCTCCTCAATGATCATTTGTGATATAGAAGAAACCAACCTGTTCAGTACCACACCAGACCATGACTAGCCAATGGCCACTCCAAGATTAATGGAGCCTATAATTGGGTATCTCTAAAACCATATTATCCAAAAATATCATACTATAAGGGAACATGTTCAGAACTGGGGAAAACATTTCACTCTATAGGATAAAACAAATGAGAAAAAAAGCATCTACAAACATGTCTTTGATTGAATCCTTCTCAGATGCATAGCAGGATGATAAATTCCAGCCATCATGGAAGAAGTCCATGTAGGCTCTTATGGTGCCAATAAATCTGGAACTAGGCTCTCCCACCAAATTATGAGGTTGGGGTATTACTTTAAAACCATGATACAGGGCTTCATGAAATTGTCCATGAAATATCATGCCTATAAGATCCATGAAAACTTCGTCCATTAGCCCCCAAAATTTCTACATACAGCTAAATATTCCTGGTTATTTGACATCTAGGTGATGGATTTTATGGGGCTATATCCCTCATCTATAGCTAATAAATTCAAGTAAATCCTTACTACTACCAAAATATTTTACAAATGTCTTGAGGAAATACCACTCAAGGAAGTTACAATGAAGAATATCATCAACTTCCTAAAGTCCCATATCATTACTAGGTTTAGGGTCCCTCACACAATATTGATGGATAACATTTCCAATTTTGGTTCCACGGAGTTGAAGAAGTTGTACCATGAGTACAATATCAAGTCCAATCACTCATATCATTGTCATAAAACTGAAAATGGATAGATAGAGGCCTTTAATAAGGATTTATAGAATATATTCCAAAAGTTGGTGAACAAGGATAAGAATTATTTGTAAGAAAAACTCCTTCATGCTTTATGGTCCTACCTACCACCACGCGTACTACCACTTAGGCAACACTATACTCATTTTTTTATGGGACTGAGGTGGTGTTGCCCATAGAGGTTCAACTTCCTTTACTCCAAATAACCATTTGAAGACATCTCTTTGATTATGAACAATTGTAAAAGTGGATTGAGTAATCGGAATGAATAGATGAGAATATATTTCACACACTGCACAACCCATAGGTCCATCATAGTCAAATACCACGCACCCTTGATAAAAAGGTTTTCCTTCATTCATTCCTTCAAGGAGAACATGTGATGGTTCTCAGAACCCCAATGATACTAGGCATGAAGCCCAAAAAATTGGAACCCGAGTGGGAAGGACCTTATGTAATAAATGAGTTTTATCATAATAGATCATGTTCAATGGCCTCCATGGATGGGGAGGATGTCACACCACCCAATAATACGATATTTTTCAAGAAATATTTTCCATAAGCTATCATTAGCTTGGGTATACACATCAGAATAAGCCTCATCATTTGTCTTGAGTACATGACGTTAAATTGTACAAATTTGTTTGGACCATGTGAAGATAAAATGTATGGAGTTCATCCTTGTTTTATGATGTTAAACTGAACAGTTTCCTAAGAACTATGTATAGATTGATTCCTATCATCATAGGGTGTGTAGTGACACTCGAACCACTATTCTAGATACCAGGCATAGGATTACTTTCCTTTCACCTCAGGTGACCAATGTCCCTACAACAAGATGTTAAACTGCATGGATAACATCCTCAACACATGAAATAAAACTACACAAACCATATCAAACTACATATGACTTGATTCTAATTTTCTGATTAGATATGTAGGGATTCCTAGATCTTATATCTTGTTCCAGCCACTACATGAAATAAAATACCCCTACTCTACCCCCAACTACCTCTGTATTATGAGATGTACCCTTCTTACTTCTTGTTTCTCTCACCATTCATAGATCACGTGAGATTAGAAATTATCATAAGGTCTTCCCCACAATAACATGGAATGAAAGTACACGACAAGTTCATCATGGTCTTGAACAAAAGTCTATAAAAGGAACACCATGATTCCTTGTTGCATGATGTCAAACTACATGGTCAGCATCCTTACCACGTTACGTAAAACTACATGGCTCCATAACATCCATCTTCATTCATGCTGAGTCATCTTCATCCTCACCGCATGACCCTGAACTGCAAGGATCTCTGGAACTATGTGAGGCCAGATTCACATTTTCATGAGATACGTAGCATTTCCCAAACATCCATAATTGGGCCCAGCTGCAACATCACCACTTTTCACATCATCCCATGTTCATCCTTATTACATGATGTTAAAATGAACAGTTCCTTGAAGAACTACATGTGGAATGATTCCTGACATCACAGGATATGTAGTGATACCTAGATATCTTTTCCTAGTCCCATGTAAAAAAATCAACTGAAATAATTTCCACCTCTCTATACAGGTCAGATAGACGAAGATAGAGTTTCTCATTCAAGATCTACGCATGACTTGATTTTTATCCTCACAAGATACATAGGGATGTATTGATTTCTTACATCGAGCCTAGTCACAATAAATCACTATAAACGTTACCACATCTTTACTTGTGGGCCAGACCTATGCAAGGAACTTCATTTAGAACTATGTCTGGTTTGATTATCATTTTTAGAAGATACCTAGTGATTCTTGGGCTCTCACCCGTGGATCCAGCCATGACACTTACATATATTCAAATTGGTTTGTATGTCCTTACTATATGATGATAAACTGCATAAGAAGTACATATTTATTGTATGATGATAAACTAAACAGAAGTATATCCTTACAGCAAAATGTTAAACTATAAGGAAAACATCTTTGTTGAATGACATTAAAAGTACACAAAAAATAAATCATTACTTCACAATGATAAAATACATAGAAAATGTCCTTAACTTTTGATGTTAAACTACATGAAAACATCCCGACTACATGATGATAAAATGTATAGTCCATCACCAATCATCATCCCTTATCAGAGGACCATAAGAGCCTCACCCCAGTCAACCATAATATAGGGTTCTTCTGCCATCTTTTAAAATAACCCCAATACATATACCACACTTCATGTCTTGAGAGTCTCAGGTCACCATCAACATTTCATGGCCCTTGGACAGGATATAGAACTTCAAGGGAACCTTTTCTCAACTATGAAACCACATATATGACTCCTAAATATGCGCCTATGTGCGTAAACCAAATGCATCACTCTGAAAAAGGACATTCCAATCCTTATGATCATGGACATCACTACGGAAGAACTCAACACCCTAGTGTGTCTGAACTACTCCCAGTATGACTATCCCATATCATTACACATGACTTGAGAAACTCAATCCATGATTTATAACATTTTTATACACTACTTAGAAAGATGTTGGAGTGATCTTGACCCTGGGTATCCAAATTAGGATCTTGTGTAACATATCCCATATTATGTCTATGTTATTCATGATGTTAAAGTACTTATGCTATGGTCAAATTGGTATAACCTTAAAATGTAGCATATAATGGTCTAAATCAAAATACCTTAAACTGATAATGAAAGATGCATAAAACATATCAGGTTAAAAACCCACAAATGGAGACCTGATAAAAATTCAAATCTTCTCCTGCTAAACTCTTCATCTCTAGATTTTAGGAAAAAATTTTGTCACAAAATTATAAGGCATAAAGCTCATAGGGTTTACATTTTATCCCTAGTAAAATACAAGATATGCTCATTGAATCCCCTAGTCTAATAAAAAGTTAGAGTAATGGTTTATCACATCTCATCACCATGAGAATATGTTCTATAGGATATAATACAACCTTTAGGATGTTAGAACCCTTCTTGGATATTACACTTCCCACAAATAACACATCATGATTTGGGTGCCTAGGGTCACCATAAACCTTCCATGGCTCATGGAAAAGATATCCATCTTGAAGGGACCCTTTTCATGACTATGTATGCATGCCTATAGATTCCGAATATGCACCTATGGTCGTCAACCAAACGTGTCACTCTACAAAAAGTACATTCCAATCTTTATGAGACCTGACATCATCTCGGAAACACTCAACACCTTAGAATGTATGAACTACTGCCAATATTACTATCCTATATCATCCTCTCGATCTGATCAATTTAAATCATGATTTTTAATCCTTGTTCCAAACTATCTATGTAGATTCAAAATCCTCAACGTTTCATCATTGTGTTTTATACCCTTTATCAAGGAAAGAATGAGGTAGTCCATTTCCTATACTTTGAGGGACCACACCACATGATTCAAAATGATAGGGCGTAGATCTCAAGCTTCACAGTAAAATCAAAACTTCCCTAGGGTTCTAGAACCCTTCTAGGATATATTTCTGTCCATACTCAACTTCAACATCTAGATGTTTGAGTCTTCATAAATCATTCATAGCCCTCAAAAAGAAGTGGAGATCACATTTTGTTTGGCCATGCTACCAATGCATAAGGGCTCTGACCTCTTAACTAAAGACATCTCCTCCTTGAAAGAAAGGATCGTCAATCCTTGTGAGCCCTTTCAAAACTGAGGCGGAACCGAACATCTTAGAATGTTATGATACATACCTAGTATATCTGCTCCATCCCATATCAACAGGCTCAATATTTTGGGTTATGATTTACATCATCCATACTTAACCTATCCAGGTAGACCTAGAATCCCTTGTATTTCACCCTAAACCAATTTTACCTCCATTAATCTTCAATATCCTCTGGAAAAGATATGCAGATTCAAGGTACCCTTTTCTTGGTTATGCATGCATGCCTATGGCTCGTTCATATGCACCTATGGTCATTAACCAAATTTTTTACTCTACAAAAAAGGATTTTTGGTCCTCACGAGACTCAAAAACACCACATAAGAACCCATCACCTTAGAGTGTTTTAGGTCATTCCTGGCATGTTTGCACCATATCCCATGATAATACATCATGTCCAATCTAATATACACTACAATAATGAGATATTAGGTCTAGTCTAAAACACCCTAAACTAAACTGATATCAGGTTTGAGATATAAGACCCTAAACTAAAGCAACATCAGGTCTGAAATAAAAGACCCCAAACAAAAGCGACATCAAGTACAAAATAAAATACCCTAAACTAAAACAACTCTAACAATTGGTTTAAGAAATATGACCCTAAACTTAAATGATATCATGTTTGAGCTAAAAGAACCTAAACTAATGCAATGTCGAGTATGAGCTAAAATACCCTAAACCAAAGAGACACCAGGTCTCAGATAAATGACCCTAAACTAATGCAGTATCAAGTTCAAGCTAAAATACCCTAAACTAAAGCTACATTATGTCCAAGCTAAAAGACCCTAAACTAAATAGAAATCATGTATGAGCTAAAATAACCTTAACTAAATAAATATAGACATATGAGCTAAAATACCCTAAACTAAAGTGATATTAGGTCCAACATAAAATCCCATAAACTAAATTGATGTCAAGTCTAAGATAAAAGGCTTTAAACTAATGTGATATTAGGTCCAAGATGAAAATTCCTTAAACTAATGTGCATGGAAATTATTTGGACAACAAAAGATTATAAGGCCCGCTGCATAGCCATAGAATGATCAAGATTCTCTAGTAAAACTATTATATTTTCCATAAGATAGATCACTCTCCCTTAAAGAAATATGTCATACCTAGATGATCCTTCTACAAATTGAGTAGTTTCAATATAGATGGAAGAAATTACCAATAAATAATCTCATGTTGGTGGGCATTCACAAGTATCTCTCAAAGGAAATCTATAAAAATTTCAACATTCAATTATGGAAATTCATGTTCATTCAATATAAATCAAGGTATTGGTATCATTTGTGACTCTCATAATATGAGAGAAATGAGATACCATGCACATTATGAAGAAAAGAATACTGAATAGTAGTGTATAAAGTTTAGATAATTAATCCATTCAGAATATTCCAAGGAGGGAGGAATCTTTACATTTTTTATTATTATTGAGGTCTTATAAAAAATGAGAGTGCATTAAAAATGATGAATCATGAAAAATTCATTCAATTACACTGGTATGATCTGCAAGTGTCTCGCGAGAAGAATCAATTGAACGTTAGAGTGCCACTCTCCCCACCTCTTCCACTTATTCCTTGGGATAGAGAGTCCCAACCAAAGTAGTCAACTCTTAAACCCTCTTCTATGAAATGGCCAATGAGGATGATGATGTTTAAAAGTTAGACCTCATATGGGAAATGATCTCCTTGCATCTCTATATATGGGTATTCCAAGCCTCCATCTAAGCTTGCATTATAGATATCAACTGGTGACCATGCTCCAATGCCTCTGAAGTATTTGTAATTTTCTCAGAAAGAGGATTCTAATCTACAAGTTCATGGATTCCTTTTTCACACATTTCCAAATCTCATTGGGTAAGTACGATTTACTACATAGTTTCATTCAAAGGCTGTTGGTTGAAACCAGCTGCCCCCAGGTCATGAAATAATTGGTGAAGGTATTTCCATTGGTCATGGAATACTTCCAAGGGGGTCTGAGTGATCAAGGAATGAATTTGTACTAGATAGGACTACGTTGTGTTTGAACCTCTACGACCAATGAGGTGGGAACAGTAGGAGCATGACTAAAAAGTTTAACCAATGCAAAAATAGTAGAAGAAGCCCCATATGCCCTTCTATCAAAAGGAATATCATATGTATCCTTTGATGGAGGATTGAATTCTTTGATAAAATATGTTTCACCATAGTAATATTCATCACTTGAACAATATATATTTCTTGACAACTCTCCTAGACCTTGAATCTATTTCATCATTTACTCTAATAAAGGGGTTATCAAGGTGAAATGCATATCCACATGATGGAAAATATGTCCAAGCACACCATCTAGATAAGCTACTACCCATGCTTGAGCATAATCTAGGGTAAAGAAGGTAGGAGAATTAGTAGGAAGAGGTATGATCTTGGCCTCAGAATCTTCACATGTCAGTATCATCGAAAATTGATAGATGAACCTAGGATTTCGTTCTCCTCATACACCAGCCAAGGAATGTGGTGAGACCCCTTGGATGAAACAAAACCAAAAAGTGAATCGATATGGTGTATAAGGATCATAGAATATTATCTTAATTACCCTAGATGTGAGATCCCCATCTCAAAGAGAGATCATATAGGACCTTTCATCAATGGAACCACTTTAATTTTCATTAATCGGCTCAGTAAGTTCATGGTAAGGGGTAAAGTCAAAGCTATCATATTGATGTAGCACACCAGTAACCTCATCAGAGTTAAGGGACATAGATCAAACCCCAGATATGTTCAGAAATATGGGACGTAATGAAGCGTTACGGATCCTGGTAGTGTGGTAATAGTGATAATAGTGGAAATGATCCCATGTTCATCCAAATAAAAACTAAAAGGGTCCATTAATATTTTAAAGATTGTTACCCTATTAGATATAGACCAATAGATGGTAATGGTGTGCAAGGACCATCACTACCAGATTGAGGAATTATCCCTCCATAATTCATGTTTTCATAATAATCATACTAACACGGATTCCTGAACATGAATAACTAACTGGAAAGAGCCACCCATTCAAGAAAATGGCTATAATGTACGTTAGTATTATGGTCGAAGAGATATATGAGTTCACAAAATATCCCATGAGGTATAATTTTTATCCTATAAGATGGTCCAATATGAGACATCAATGTCATAGGCTTTCTTGGAAGGGAATCAACAAGGGTGAATATTAGTTGGTCTAACTCTGCTGCTACAAAGGAAAATATTGATCCAATCATTGAAAAAATTAAGAGATCACATTTTCAAATATTTAATCTATTTCTTATTCACAATAATAAGCATGTATTTCACCAATACCAGAGTCTTCAATGTATCATCTCATGCATTTGAGGCTGGGAGGAACTCATTGTACATTTCTCCAAGGGTTTAAATCCCTCCCAAATGATAGATGTCCGAGAGGTTGATCCCACTTCACTATGGAAAAAATGAAATGTGTTGATGCTAGAACACCAATGGCTGATCATCTATTAAAGGATGTCAGGATAGAGATAAATGTTAAATTAGGATATCCATAAGGCTTTATAAAGATGAACCCTGTATAAATCATCATCAAACTCTAAATAGTTTTGTCTTACCCAAAAGGTTCATGCCCACTAATCTGAGAAATTTCCACAGGGATGAAGATCCCACTTCGAGTACCAACTGATTCTGAGATTATTCATAGAATATGAAAGTATACTCGAATGAATCTATGAAATAGGTTGATGTTCAAAATAATGGCCATATAAACCCAGATGAGAGTTGGATAACTGATTATACAAACCCTGGGATCAAGTTGTAACCAACAAAAAATCCTCATCAATTGTTGTTTGAAAACAGTTAAGATAATGAATCTCTTAGTGACATGGTATATTAATTTCTAAAGGAGGAAAGGTAGAATAATTCAATAAACCAAACCCATACAAAGGAACCAGATGAGATAAGGGATAATTTTGGAGCTTGGATCAGAGAAACCTCTCTATGGTCTCATTATCAATATGCATGCGATATCAGGGATATACATTGAAATTCCTTGAAATCATGTCCTTTTGATTGGCTGCAACTAAGGAACCATGATTAGAACTAGAACCCATTTGAAAATAATTAGGTGGCACATGTCAGACAAAGAGAATATAAAATCTTGTCCAAAAAATAAAAGCATTAATGTTCTGGCAGCATCATGCGCATCACATGAATCGATAAGTGATTTATGAATTTCCTTAAAGGGTTTGAAAATTTCCTAACCTCTAAAGAACTAACAAGACGCATAACCCCAGTAGGGAATCATGTAATCATCTATCCCCTTTGGAGACTCATGATCGCATGGCCTAGACATGGTCACATAAATCTTATGATAATCAATCAATCAAATGATAGAGCCAAAAAATAACCTGAAACCCTCAAGGAAATCGCAGTACCTCATGGTCAAAGCTCAAAAATAATTACTGATGTATGTTTCGTATTCGGACCGGAAAAGTGCCTGAATAAAAAAGGACTTTCGGGACAGATCTCGTGATGAATTCTTGTGATGGGGTATCATGATCAGGACTCATGAAATAGTCTTCATTTAGGAGTATATAATGAAACCAGGGCGAAAGATATCT
The DNA here is from genome assembly GCA_963277665.1 of Viscum album. Classification (NCBI taxonomy): domain Eukaryota; kingdom Viridiplantae; phylum Streptophyta; class Magnoliopsida; order Santalales; family Viscaceae; genus Viscum; species Viscum album. The sequence continues at coordinate 1,699,749,581 of OY728143.1, read as the reverse complement.
AGATAAATGATTGTCGATAGATAAAGAAACCCTCCATCCTTATACGTATAGGGAGTTTTATGGATTGCCAAGAATATATCGGTAAACAAAATGTCACCCAAGACACCGATTCACGAAACCACCAAAAACTCTAGCGGGCATTTAATTTCCTCAAAATTGAGTATTTTTTCCCACGTACGTCGCTCGTGTGGGGGGGGGGAGATTTGTTGATTTGTGAAAAATGAGAATCATAAACATAACAAAGGAATAGATACCTAAATATGAGTTTTATTTTCCCCACAAAAGAAAAGGAAGAAAAAGATGGATGAGACCAATGGATCATCTAAACCTTCCAAGGACTCGCGATCACGTGACCATTATAAGGTCATGAAAAGACTCCACACATAATTCATAAACCACAGTGGATCTAGTGAAACCAATTTCAATGAGTCCCTCTACTCTTATGAAGGATCTTTAGATAGCCATTGGATGCACAACGGTAGCCGGATAAGCTCCCTTAGGCCACACGGGTTGTTGGGAGCAAGCTCCTAGCAATCAAACCTAAAAACTCTTCAAAAATGGGAGTAAAGATATCCAAAAGGTGGAGACCATCATAATTTTTACACGAATCATCATCAATGGGAAGAGTAATTTTCCTTAGTAATGTATAATAAATCTCACATTACCCTTAAACGTTTTTAGAAAATAAACAAAGGAACTAAAAGGGGAGTAGGTGGGAGCTACTTGTGGTTGCTAAAAGACATGCAGTGCATCCATGGTGATCTAAAAGACACCACGAGTCCATGGAGACATGCCCACCTCATCTTGTGAAATCAAATTGTCTTTTCATCTTCATCACATGGAAAGCCTTAGGTAGGTCTAGGAAACCATGGGCATCCATTTTGGCTCCCTAAGTGAAAATGAATGGATTTTCCATGAAATAATCTCGTGTCTCCATAGGAACATTAACGATCATGCGCCGTATCACAAAACATTAGACTAATTGTATGTGGAATAACATGTGAAATCTCACAAGACCCCATCCTTTGTCACATAAAAAGAGAAATAAAAGGAAAGTAGGAAGAATCACTCACAGTCGAAAAAACGTAGGCGACGCGCAAAGTATATTTGCAATACAATCTCATGATAATCCTAGAAAAGTCACCCCAAATAATATGAATCCATTTCAATAGGTATCTTGATCTTGCGAAGGACCTTATACATATCAACATCACAATATAGATGTACTTCATAATAACATCACGATTCATCAAGTCCCCATTATTTAGTAATAATCTAAAAATGGATGCATTGATGAGAGGGATTCGTAGTCACTGAAAATGAGGCAACGCCCTTGAAGTGGTCCATAGCGGAGACCTATGAATATGTGTACCAGAAAATCCCTTCAATGACTCCAGTATGTACTCACACTAGATATGACACATAAAGTGCCGAACAACTGGGGTGGAGATGCCTATAAATTTCCCACACCAACATGAAAAAAGGGTTCTACTCTTGACCTATGGACTCTTGGGTGTAAGGTCTTTCTGACATTTACATGCACTGGTGATAGAGAAGACTTCTCAGACTAGTTGATCTTACGACCAACAAGTCTTCCATTAGCTAATATATCAATGAGCATCCAGAGAAATCATGTTCCATACATGACTCACTTCATATTATCATTCATAGATCCCACAAAGCAATTCTGTCAAGATGTGGAAAGAACATACCACATGTCTAGCAGATCACGCAAGACTCGAAAGAAGCTAATACTAAATAAACCTAAGTAATCCTCAAGATAAGGGTTAGAAAAAAGATTAAAAGTGGAATACTTAATAGAAGAACTTATTCAATGGACCTCATCCACTTCTCATGAGTCATTCAAGACATGTGACAGCATTGAGACATGTCTCTTAGATCTTGTGATGCTCTTTCAGCATGCTATTTGGGACATTAAAAATTGTTTGGATATGTCAGAGAAAGTAACATGGTCCCCATGGGTACACTTTAGTCTCGTGAAACCCTCTGGGCCTATCTCACAAGCCTTAAAATTTCCTTCATGTACATCTCTTGACTCATATAATGGTGCCAGCTCATGTCAGTCAAGTATCGCAGCTGCATCTGGGCATGTCAACTATGCTCTCACAACACCATTTGGGAAAGTTAGTCAAGACTCACAATTCCCTCCAGACATGTCCTCTAGGTATCACAACACACTCCATATGTGTCAAGACAAATCATATGAACGACACCAGGAATCGTCAGTTGGATCATGATAAACCCACTGAACATGCCATCCATGTCATGTGATGGATTTCTATACAAATCATCAGGATCTTGTGATGTCCTCCAAAAAAGTCAACTGGGTCATGTGACACCCTCTAAATAATCAATCCATGTCACATAGGAATCCTAGGACTTGATAACACTGATTTACATTGGTATGTAAGCCCTAATCAATTGGGAAACCACATAGTGTAAGCCCCGACCAATAGGGAAACCTTAGTGTGTAAGCCCCAATAAATGGAACTAGGATGACTCTGATTCCTACAATATTCAAGATACATAGGCTACCTCTACCTAAGGTTAGAGCTCCATGTTGATCACCCAGGGTGATCCTAGCATTTAAGTCCCTCCTTAAAAGTAATAAAATTGATTAATTTATATCCCTTGTTTCTCACAATGATCATGTCTCACATGGTATTAAGGAGTTGAAATGGCCATAACATCTACACTATAAACCTCTACAAATTCTAGGGGAACCTCGGTGTGTAAGCCCCGATAGACTGAACTATGATAACACTTATTCCTGCAATAATCAGGATATGTAGGACACCTTCTTAATGCCAGAGCCCAAATAAACACCCCTTTTAGTGTAATTCCTTTAATGAATCTAACATCTCATCCATCAGGGTTCAATCATTCCCATAAACTGATCACTCTACCTCATCCATCCGCGACTGAGAAATCAACTGAACTATGATCACTCTGATTCCTACCATAACTAGGATATGTAGGACATCTCTCTAAGTCTTGAGTTTTATAGCAAAACATATCATGGAAGTCCCAACATATAATTCCCATATCATGAGAAAATAAAATCATCATTTTCCATCCCTTTTTTCCCAAACTGAGCATAGCTCACATGGGATTAGGGAATTTCAATAATCATGTCATCTTCACCATGAGTCTCTATAACGACAGGCGTAACCTCAACATATAATCCCTGAACAAATGAACTACAAAAACTCTAATTCTTGCTATACTTAGGATATATAGGACATCCCTACAAGACTCAATCTTGAATACTTGGTTCCTGATAGAAACCATATGAGTCCTTTACACATAAAGTGAAACTTCATGGTTACAAAAAACTACATGTGTTTTCATTCATATAATAACTTTGATATGTAGGATGCCTCATAATGGCTTAATCCCATCCTAATAATATTAACTACCTCCTTACATGTCATCACATTCCGAATCACATGGTTATATGGCATTAGAACATAAGCAGTTGCCCATTATTGAAAAATTATGGAGAACCTTATATATATACAAATGGATTCACTATGTAGACCCCATTATTTTTCACATGAAAGAGAAATAACCTATAGTTATTTTTTAGGGTAACCAGTCCTGTATCAGGATTAGGAAGTGATTCAAGAACATATCTTAAATATATAATAGATTCCTATAGTAGGAAACAATTTCCCCCAAAAGGTTCTGATGAGCCCGACCTCCCATCATCTCAACCAATGAGATTCCCCAAGTGTCAATGGGCCTGAAAACCCACATGACTTCCTACCTTTGGAAAGTAGGTATGGAACCAGTTAAGGATGATGGAACCATTGGGAGTTCCTGCTAAGAGAAAAAATGGTAGCCCGATCTCCATGATTGTGCACAATACAAACCCCCACAATCAAAACTGTTGGTTGATCCCATCCATACGTCGAATCGTGAAGGAACAATAGATCAATTATAATTTCATATCTTGTAATATTTATATCCACCACAAATCTATATGTGAGAATACATGAAACATAATTTCCACATCGATACACATGAACACCACATGTGATCAAAAAAATATAGGTCTCATGGGAAACACATAAATTACACAAAATCATTCCAAGAGATAATAAAAATATTCACTATTGATATAGACCATGTACCATAGGTGAAAAAACATTTTAATTATAGGGGTTTTTATTTGAGTCCAATTGCACCACTCCAAAACCAATAGCTATTCTCAATCCCCTTGAATTTAGAATTCTAGGGTAAAGATTCAGAATAAATGACACCCAAAAGTGTGGTCCAGGATCACACATAACTGGGAATATTCAATCTTGATAATGATCTAGATAAAAATGATGATCAAATTCCAATTCCCTAAATCAAGGTGTCAATTTTATCAGCAGTGTATAAATACCTTGTTAAACTATTCCAAAACCCTTACATTCGATGAATTAATCAAGGATATAATCTATTTTGACCAATTAAAATAGCATAGGATTGATCTTGAACAATATATAACTCACCAAATTAGAATCACGGGATCAAACCAATGTCTTGGCATTGAAGGGAGAAGATGGAAGGAAATGTGAGATCCCAAAATCACTAAAAGTGATATCCTAGGGTGATGGAGTTCACATAAGGTATAAGAGAGTGAGAAAACGTGGGATGGATTGGGATTTTAAAAAACTATACATAACCAGGCCTACTGGCCCCCAAATGGTGGCACTGGTGAGCATGTGGCCTCCACTGATTGGCTGGTGGATTTTTGGAAAAGAATTTATTCCTGTTAAGCCTAATAACTAACAAGTTTTCTCCCACCAATTTTCTAGTGAGATATGTAGTTTTAATATAGATTTTGTAGACTTCATTGGTAGGTTAGTGGAGCATATAAATTTATTTAATCTACAACATTGTCCATCAGCATGTCCCTTTCTAATTCCAGTCTCTCGAACACCTCTAACTCAACTCAAAAATCATAAAAGAATATTCAGTAAGATATGTACATAAATAAATGAGATTTATCTTAAAAAAGGGTGTCACACATATCCCCCTATAATGATATCTCATCTTAAAGAAGTTTCCACAAAGGTATACTTAAACAATTTAGGCCACTATGACTGAATAAATGTCACCTTCACCCATGTCTATTATTAAACATATTCATGATATCGTTGAACCAAAACAATAAGAACTATCTACCATTGAAAAAACTTCTAACATTTCTCAACAATCCAAATAGGATAATATATAAAATATGTATTGAGTTCCATCTCAAAATCCTCACAGTTGATCACATGCATAAATTTAGACTCATGCCTCCAAATATAAGACACACGGGACACATTGTGCATATATTGATATCATAGAAGAAGGTCTAACAAATGGTCTTCCATTCAGATGCATTTAATGATATCAAATGACCCAATGTACCTTGGTTCCAATTTCCCTTCTTCAAGCACCTATGCCATAACTGACGAGACGCCCATAAGAAAAATCTATTTCCAATAGTGAACTTCAAGGATCATCTCCTCTGGTTGGAATACAATTGGTAGGTTTGGAATCTTATATAAATATCCAAATAAAAAATACTCTTATTTACTCAAGTCCCTCCATCGGTGAAAAGGTTTATTCCACATCAATTCCTTTTACTTATGCATTTCCCTTACACATGAACCATTGATTTTTTTTATAACCTTTCTTTGCAAGTCATATTTATTTTTGAACACTGATTTTCCCAATTAAATTTTTGTTTCTTGTCCTATTCACAAGCTAACATGTATGGTTTTTCTCTATTTGTTCTGCATCCTCATTTATGTACTTGATTCATGACACATACTTCACTACTTCAAATAGGTATGGAATTACTTAAGATAATAGAGTTGTGTTATCTAAATTTCACATCTTCATATTTTCTATTAAAGAATAATTATCACGGATGATATTATAATCATCGATCTTGACTCTTCTATTAATCTATTTAGTCCATGGTTAACCCCTTCATTAGATTCTTCATCTATTGATTCATTCATTGAGTCTTCTTCGTAAGTTGGAATATGAATTCCATTGGGATTTGTATCTTCTGATTAATTAGAGTTCATGCTCAAATATGGAATTAAAAATCTATTTTTATCTTTATATTTTATAATTTTTACATTAATACTTTCCAAAATTTTATTAGTCCCATTATAGAGGGACTTATCGGCCCTACTCTTGTAAATTTTCCTAACATTATCCCATCATCCACTGTATATCCATATTTACCATGATTTTATGATTTTCTTTAGATGTAGAAATAGTTATTGAACAACTTAATGTTCTTCAATTAGGGATTTATTCCATGGAACATATCATAAAAAAATATTCTTTTCTCCAAGTCTCATCATAGCTTGGTTTTTCTTAAATAGTAAAACTTTCACAGATTCCTTCCAAAAATGATGAAATATGACACTTTCAATGATCAATGTATTTTATATATTTTTAACCAGAAAATTAAACTTTCTTTCACACCATTTTTATATATTTACCAATTATGAGAAATTATGCTTAATTTTATGCCTCTCCAAGTAACTTTGACCTCATGAGAGGTGTACTTTTGTCATTTTTAGATTAGAGAGTCCTAATATTTCTCCTAGTTTCATTGTTAGATCTTCTCCAAAATTTATTATTATGTGAAATCACTTTTATTTAACCCAAAATTAACATGATACAATCCATTATAGTATAATCATATACAAAAAAGATAAATTGTTTCTAACAGTATGTTCAAAGAACCTTGTTGGGACCACAAACATTGGTATGAATCGGATCTAGGGAATTTAAGGCCCTCTTATTATTTATTCGTTATATATTTATCTCTATTATACCTCTTAAATAGGAATCATAGGTCTTATTTTAATTTTATATAAAATTTAAATGTTCAAACAAAACATTCAAATTTGATACATTTTCATGCTTTATTGATGAATATGTCTAAGCCTTCAATTCCAAAGGTTATTTTCTTCTTCTACCATAAGGAGAAAAGTGTTCTTAAATCAATATAATTTGTATAGGTTGTTTTTGTTTCTTTTTCACTTCATTAATGAGTTTCTTGATTTCTTATAATAAATCAACCCTTCTAATTGAATTTGACCTCATGTCTAGAGTCATAAAATTGATTAATGGTCAATAGATTTCGTCAAATACCATCTATATAAAAGATTTATGTATTCCTTATATCATTATAATAATACTTTTTGTTCTAATTACCTTGATCTTTATATCTATATCATTTTCACATATAAAAAATATTATCAACAATCCCCATAACATTTTTCGATATATTCATTTTTCTAGTCATGTGGGATGAACACCCACTATCAAAAATCCAATTGGTGTTGATTTTAGTTTCTTTGAGAGAAAAATCATCAAATATAGTCCTCTCATTCATTCAATTTTCTTTCAAAAATATTCCTAGTTGATTGGAGAAGAAATAATGAATCTAATAATTAATTGTTACATGGGATTGATTTGGAATTTAACTAGTAATATGTTTCAATTTGAATAATTTTACCTGGTCCATATGATTGTATTTTATAAAGATGAGGTAATTTAAATGGGATAAATATGAGAAGTGTAATATTAAGAGATAAAAATATTAATTAGAAGTTGGGATATGAAAATCCATAGTTTGAAAAATTATTTGAAGGAATTGAAAGGGAACATCAAAAGATTTGGAATATTAAAATACATAGTTCTAAGATTCAAAGTCTACATGATTCAGATGATTTAATTATTATAAAGGTAGAGGTATATCCAAAAAAGGAATTTGAGTGAAGATATTGGAATATAAATAAATATAATATGTTAAATTCATAGTTTATAGTTTGAAATCAATGATATAATAATCATGAAGTTAAAATTATGGCTCTAGTCAGGATTTTTGTAAGCCATACAAATCATTGATACCAAGTTTTTTGGAGGTTTTAATGATGTAAAACTTTGATATATATTGATTCGTTGATAGTTAGTGACTAAATTATAATGAATGTATTATATAATAATCTCATATATAAAATTTATCATAGCATGGTTAGTTATATAATTTTTAGTCTCATTCAATGATTGATGATTATAGAGTTAGGTAAGTAATATAGAGAGTCGAACATATAAGTTATAAGATAATTTTTTAGTCAATTAGGCTGAGAATTGATTCTAGAGAATTATAGAGATATATAAGAAGCATATAAATTCTATAACATCATATATTTTAAAATATTAATAACTGATGTTTTGGAATTTAGAGTTCTAGAAAATTAAAATTTAGGAATTTAGATTATGTGTATAAGGTAATATAAATTATTCAGGAATCTCATAAGAATATCAGTTTTATTATAGAAGAATCCAAGAGTAAAAAATGATCTTACATGCTTTTTTTAGTGGACTGAATGTAAATATGTGGAAACCAGTTTCATCACTTTTCAAGAGACATTAGTGTTAGGAAATATTATCAGTTGAAGGATGGTACCTTCCCATATCACTTGTAATCAAGGATAGATTTTAGTGGAAAATTTATGTTTTGAGATGTACTTAAACCAAAAATTGATGTAGACATGAAAACTGGTGGGAGACCTCATAAAAATCCTATAAGACTTTTAATTACTTTTAACTCTGTTATATACAGGTAATGGTGAGTTTTAATTTTTGAGAGGATCGAGTCTCTAACAAATCCGGTAGGATGATTTCAAATTAAAGGAAATTTAAAAATGACTACCACTGATTAAACTCCCCACCCTTCTCATTGATATTTTTCATTCTTGATAAAATTAGAAAATTAGGTAATTTTTTTTAATTGGGTAGAGGATGGGTCCTTTTTTATGTAAGTGCGAGTGGAATTTTCACATATACCCATTTCTTACTGTGTATGGGAGGTAATTTTATATGGAGAGTGGATCTAAAGTGAACAAATAATGGGTATGGGTTATGTAAACCATAATTCACATACTTTAGTTATAATTATAGATATATTTTAGGCCTTCACTTCTTAATTTAACCAGTTTACCTCATTTTACCATTTACCTTGGTAATTTACTATTTACTCGAGTAACTTATTTTTTCCTAAAAATGAAATTGATCTTCTTTATTAATTTTCATGAACTCATTCCAAAAATTAAATACATTTTATCAAATGTAAACTCTAAATATATGAAATTTAAATTTTAAATAGAAATATATAATACATTATGGAAGAACATATCCTAAAAACATTTTCTAATGTAATGAATGATTAAATTTTATTTATTATCATTCCTTATTTATTTAATATATATTATATATTAATTATACATGCTGAATATATGATCTATAATACATTTATCATTTCTTGAAAATAATTATATAATTATTAAAACATTATCAATATATTGATTGATTATATGTATTTCCATCATTTATATATATTTTCAGGGCCCATATAACATTCATATTTACATTTTTCACCACTATATATAACCCCACATCCTTCTATAAAATTCATTCATTCCACTTTTTTTCTTCTATCTAAAAATTTCAATTCTATTTCTAATGTATCACCTTATGTACATAGATATCATTGGTGGTAATATCTTCAGGGAAAAATGTGTATTAAGATTTCAATTTGGAAAACTTTTTATTTAGAAGTAGTTGTATTCCTATTATAATATTCATAATGATGATTAATATTTATTTCTTAAAATATGTTAATGTTTATCTTTTATTTTAATACAATATCTTCAAAAAATATAATTTTTTTCTTTTCAGTTTCGTGTTTTGTTTAAAATAAGTTATTTAACATAATCACGGAATAAAAATTTTGAGTGTTTCATTCTACTCCCCTTAAAAAAATTCTACCTTGAAATTTCATTATATAGATGAAAATAGATAAGGGTTATTTTCAGTAATTAAAACTTTTGGTTCCCATTATCCTTACTAAAACTTATGATTCCTCCAAAAAACTTTGTTTAGGTGAGTGGTATTATCTCGTAATAATTTATCTCTATGATCCAAGATCTATAACAGTTGTTTCATATTAGAGATATCATGATCCAATTATAGAGCTTTTGATTCCATTTCATGAGATGGATCTTGTATGTTCTTCTTCAAAAGTGATATATTAAACACATTATGAATTTTTGAAAGGTTTTATAGAATCCCTAGGTAATAATATACTATCCCCACAAGATCGGGGATCTCAAAAGGGTCTAGTTCATCTAGGGATCAACTTTACCTTCTTATCAAATGTAATAACCCTCTTCCATATTAATATTCAATGTAATATCTTTCCTTTGACTTAAAACTCCAAATATCATGAACAATTATTTTTGAATCACATCTATTAGATTTATACTACTTTAATACAAAATATAATAGTTTAAATATTCTCATAAGTCCCTTTAGAAAGATCTATTCCCAATATATTTCACTCTCTAGCTTCATCCCAACATGTTAGAGTTCTAGACATCTTCTAAAACAAAGCCTCATATGGTTTAATTTTAATTATAAAATGAAAAATATTTGCACATGAGAACTCTAATAGAGGAATATGTGGATCCCAATCTCCTTTAAAATCCATTAAATAGGATTTAAAAATGTGTTCTAGAGTATTAATAGTCATTTCAGGTTGACCATCAATATGTGGATAACAATTAATTTTAAAACCCATATCCATATTCAATTCATGATGAAGGTTTCTATAGTACATTGAGGTAACCCTTAAATCATGAAGAGATACAACTTAAATTATAAATCCATTTAGCCTTTCCACTTCCTTTATATATATCATGGAAAGATTATCATGTGATAAATACTCATAAATAGAAATAAAATTCAATAAATTTTTAAGTGAATCAACCCCAACTCAAATGGAATTATGTAATTTAGAGGTTTTAGTAAGATCTATAATGACATCTATAGTGATGACCTCTCATTTACATAAAAATGTGGCTAATGGTTTCATTATCCCCTTAAACTTATTTTTTAGACCTAACATTCTATAAAATAAAGAACCGTGATTTGTACTCATAAATTTACCTATTTATGTTATCCCACCGTAAATTCTCTTTGATATCTCAAAAAATATTTAGGCTTACTGGTTGGGTATAGAATGATCTATGTGTATCATCAAAGAACTATTTTCTCATTTCATGTATAGAAAGGAAAAAAATGAATTTATTGTATCTTATAATTCAATCATTTAATATTTTAAACTCTTAAATAATTACCACAATATTTTGTTAGACCATATCATCATTATACACCTTATTAGTCTTTATATGTATTGATTATTGAGAAATAATTATGTAAGTATAAGATTTCCTACCATACCATACAGTTTATAGGTCTATGATTTTCAAAATCATGAGTATTGGGTCTCTTTAAATCATCATTCGGGATAAAATATCATGATTCTCCTTCTTGGATAATCTTACACTTTGTCCATATTTTGTAAAGTTATAATGTATTGAGAATTCATAGTAAATGATTAACTCTAATCATCTCCTTCATTTAATATTCTACTCCTCAAATGTGTCCATTTTATTTAAGCTCTTCTAATCAATATATATCACACTTTTATCTATATAGATAATGCCTCCATATATTTAATGATAAAATTTCTGCTTCCATATCTAAATAATGTGTCGTGTAATTCTTCTCATATACCATTAATTTATGTGAGGTATAAGGTATGAACAAATCATTTTCCATAAGTAAATACCCCAAAACATTCTTAGATATATCACTATATATCATTTAACTTTCAAAACTTCAATGTAGTGTGCGTATAGGTGTAGTGAGAGCCTTATATTAAGCTCTTTGAAGAAATAATGACATTCATATATCTAGAGGAACTTTAACCCCTTGTAAATTTACTTGGTTATTAGATTTTAAAATCATGAGAAATTTCTCACAAGTTGTCAATATAATTCATCTAATTCACAAAAAATATGGATCTATGTTATAATGGTTTGTTTGGTACATTATTCATTTACCTCTTTATTTAAAGGATATGTCGATAAAACCTAGCTTGTTACTATGTATACCAAGAATGATAATTTATATAGAAATAATTCACACTTTTTAAAATCAGTAATATGTTTTCCCCTTTCTCAAGTACATCATAAAAATCCATAAATTCTATTCATGCTCTTTCTTACTCATTAAATATATAAGAATTTCATTTATAAATACTACCAAAAATTGATTGAGATAATATATAAAGAATTTATTCAAAAAAATTATGATGAAAGCAAGGGAATTTATAAGTCTTAAAGGAATAACTATGAATTCATAGTGTTCATAAATTTTATAGAAGGTTTTGTTGTCAACATCCTCTTTTTTTACCCTTAATTTATGACATCTAGAACAAAGTTCAATCTTTTAGAAATATTGAGCCCCTCACAATTCATCGAAAAATTCATTAATACATGGTAAAATATACATTTTATTGATTATGATCTTGATAAATTCATTTAATAAATGAAAATATGTATTGAACTTTTAACACCCTAATATTGTTTTTGAAAATAAAACTATGCTTGATAGCATATACGACATGCAATACCAAGCCTAAACCAACCATGAAATATTATTATGATTGTTATAACCTAAACATCAAATAGGACAGTATGAATAGGATTAAATACATTATCAATTATATATAAATTTCCTAATCTATATAAATTTATTGATTAATTCTTAGTAAATAATCACTCAATTTTTATTAAACTCATTTTATTCATTGAAAATATGTATTCTTCAAAAACGATTTTTATTAGTTTTTGTGGTAAGGCATTATAATTAATTTTTGTAACTATTAGAAATTTTATTTTATAAAATTTAAATAATTTTTTAAACTACAATATCAAAATTAAATTAGGGTGATTTTTTGGAATTTTTCTGAAATGATTTATTTTTTTGCGAATAGTGAAAATTATCGATTTTTCAAATAATGTCATTTGTTTCTATTCAATAAGGTGTTTTAAAATTCAAATTATATTTTTGACTTAGTATTAAATTGAAATATGAAATGTTTTATTTAAAATAATATAATTTATTTCATTTAAATCATCAATTTTCATGATTTTGGTTTAAGTTTTCTTCTATAATAACGCAGTTTTGAAAACTTTTTTTAAGTTGAAAAAGTTTATCCATTTCAATGAAATAAAATAACCCCTGATACAAAAATATTTAAATTAAATTTATATATTATATAGATATTTATATGAATCTAAATTCATATAATGATGATTTCTAGTAATATGGTTTGTATAATATAATCTATTATTTGAAAAATGAATTTTCGAGAAAAATCATTTTTCATCGCTCCTTGCGAGAAACTTATAAAATCAATTTCTACCGAATATGGGGATTAAATTGATTAAAATTGATTCAATATTTTTAATTAGAAAAATTAATATTATTTAATGAGGTCAATTTAGTTTTTGGTCTTAATGAATAGTAAAAAAATTAAAAAAAAATGTCACAACCGTAAAAAGGTAAAATGGTTTAGTTAAGGGGAAAAATAATTTGATAAGAACAAAAAAGTAACCCTAACTATTTAATATTTTTTTATGGGTATATTTTTTACATAATCATCCAAAATTATAATATACAACATTTTTTCCATATGTCCATGATTGTGACCTTTATAATACTTTATATAAATAAAATCCAAAAATGTCAGTTTCTTGCTTTTAATAACTATAACATTTTTAGCAGGATTAAAAGTAACCAATGATTGATTTTAAATAGAAATTTTAAATAGAAATTTTCTTATAAAAGAAATATATTTCCAATTTTTATTAATGAAATAATCATATTAAATGCTTATGCAACGCTGATACAATAATTATATAATAAAATAGAAAATAAAATAAACTTTTTAAAAAATTAAATGAAATATAATTTGAAAAAATTATTTTGTTACACATTTTTTTATATTAATTACGTTATAGAGAAGTTTTAAAGGTTAATATTTTAATTTCAACCAAATCATGATTTTTTTTAATTAAAATTAAAAGGATATTCAAAGATGAAATTAATTATATCTAATAATAAATAATGTTTTATTAAATGATAGAAAATTAAAAAAAAAATTATTTTCAGCCAATTAAATGTGAAATTGAATATAATATCAATAATCTTTTATTTACATATTGTTTTCTCTTTTATATGAAGTTTCATAGCCCCTAAACTGTTAAAACTTTATTACAAATCTAATTGTAAAAAATGGTTAAAAGGGGTTAAAACAAAAAGATAATATTGGAAAAATCACCAAAACATGTAAAATTTTTATTGAATAAGATTATTTTTATTCAACCTCATATTTTAATAGAATATTATAAATTTTGATCAATTATAATATGATAATTAATTTATATTAATTTAATACTTTATCAAATTCCAATTGCACCTCTCCCCTCCCTTACAAAAGGGAACCTCTATCCTCTTTTATTTACACTTTAAAATTCTATTGGTTTCAGAAATACCTTCCCAAGTATTTCCCTCTCATACCAAACCATTTTATAGATGCCTTTTATTTATCATAGAACCAAACTATGAAATATTTTGGTGTAAACCATAATATGTTTTCTGAAGAAGAGGTATAGTTCCTAACCAAGTGTTTTCATTTTGTTTCTTTTTATAAATTATTAAAATATTTTTCAACCATTCTGAAATAATAAAACATGTATATAACATATAATAATCTGGTATTTTTTTAATGTAATATCATGTATCCATCTCCTCTTCCATAAAATGGGGAACGAAACCATCGTTCATGTGTATAGTAGACCACCACATCGTGAACCGATGTAATTTATATTCCATCACCTCCTCTTACAGATAGTAATAATGATGGATTTAATGTACATATATATATTATATTCATGATATATTTATCATTATTATAATATAATATATCATTTGATTTCTTAACTTTCCTTTCACTATAAATTGATAACGTCTTTTGTATGTACGTTTGGACAACCACATCAACAAAGTGTTGTGATTCGTTTATCATCACCAAATCAAATGGATGATATATATAAGTATATTTAAATAAATTATATATTTATATGATATTATTATCATTATGAATAAATAAAATAATATATACCCTATTTTCATAATGATTAATGAAAAATTGAAATGTTACTCAAGCATACATATGGCCTACCATCTCCATGATTGAAATATAGTTCATTTTTCAGAAGCATATCATGGTTGGTTTTCAAAGTATATTTTTTATAAATAAAAAACATATTTAATGGTTGTTATTCTAGAGATGAAGGAATATTTACCTCTTTGACCGTAGTCAACTTACTGAACACCTTTTGGACAAATGAGTTGAATATCATCAAAACATATGACATTAACTTATTAGATAATGTGATTAAATATACCATGGTATTAAAAGAATAATAAACTCAAAAAAATTTCTTAATAAAGTAAATAATTAACATAATTTTATTATTTTAAAAGATAAAGAACAAACAAGATGAATTATACACATGGTGATTGACTGTCTTTTATAAATTGTCTTTTAAAGTTTCCATTACCACTCTTTCTCTATCATGGCCATATTTTTATAAATATTTTATAGACACATTTATATTTGAATAAAGTAAATAAAAATTAAATATTATCACTCTTTTGAATTTCTTTGAATCATTTTCAAAAGGAATATTTTTAGGTTTTTTATACGGAACGTTTTGACTTTCTTCACAAAAGGAAAAAAGGAATGTTCAATTTTAATGTATACATCGTCAATTTTATTTATTGAAATTGTAATTATTATTTTATATTAGAATAATTTTATAATATTCCATTTTTCCTTCCTAAAAAACCTCCTTAATAATGTTTGGGTTATTTTCCAAAAAACATTAAGTTGGAATGGAGATTTAAATATCTAGAAATCTATTCTTATGGGTGTAATAATATTTGTAGAATTGTAAGATTTTATGTGTTATAATTTTTTTATGGTTCATAGAAATTGTTTATGATGATAGTTTTATCCATTATAAAACAATTACAGGTGGTTCTATGATATAACTCCAATTCATTGTGTCGGTTTTATGTTTTCAAGTATACCATGAGGGTTAGGCCATGTGAAATCAAGATGGTTATTCAAAGTGTAACTATAATGGTTATTCCAAGGGTAACTATGATTTTTATTCCATATATAAGAGTAAAATGAAAAGGATAGCTCAAGTTACCTATATTATTTATTTATTATTTATAGGGTTTTTATTCAAATATTAAAATTTCTTGAGGTAGTTTAATAGCCTTATGTTTAACCAAAAGAATAAGATACTTCTTAATGGTTGATAGTATGACTCTATGAAAAAATAGACATGTGTTTTTCAAGTTTTCAAATAAAAAATTTTGAGTTTTAATTTTCCGTTAATATTTCCAATTAAGTGTTTTAATGAAATATTTTGGAAGAGAAGTTGATTTATTAGGTAATAAAATATTTATTTTGAACTCTCTATTTATTTTGAAAAAGGTATTTTTTATAAGTATTCAGGGACTAATAGTGTCTTCCATTATTTTTATATCCCTTATAGATATATTTGTTTTCAAACAAATTTTTAAAAAAATAATAGGGTTTTAGGCATTATTAGGGAGAATGATGAGACCAATATGAAAATTGTGAAGATTTTTTATGAAAATAAAAAGTCATTTTTTTAAAAGTTTTGTTTATGGGGAAAATGGATAATAACCAGAAGTGTCCACTCTATAAAATATTTTTTTTATTATCAGTTATAATCTAATTATATAGAATTATAAACATAAAAATATCCCCAAATGTAAGGGAATAAATTCTTGACTTAAAATCATGATTATGTAATGTTTAAGGAAAGTTTATTATAGTTGGTATTAGAGGAAATTTTTATAAAACTTTTGATATTAGGATATTTTCGTGTGAGGCTAACTTAAGAGTTATGGACATCATCATGGGTTTATAGATTTAAGGTTTATCAAAAGTTCAAAATCTTAGAAACCCCTTTTTTATTTTTAAGGGATGGTATTTCAAGGTGATTAATTATTTTTTGGTAGAAGTTTTCTATTAGGTTAAGGTATATGTAACCCTTAGGTTTAACCTAAAGTATTAATTCATAATAAAAATGACATATTTTTTTGGATATAGGTATAAATATATGATATAAGACTTGAGTTTAAAATATTCTTTAATTTTAATGTTATTATGGTTATATTTAATGATTTTAAGGATAATGTATTATAAAATTTCTATGGGTATTTTTGTTATAAGGACCATTATCATTTAAACATGTAATAATTCATTTCATGTTTTAATGATATTATTTTCAACTGATAAAAGATATTTTATCAAGTTGAATGAAAAATGATATCATTCAACCTTATTATCCCTTCCAAATTATTTAATCATTACTATCATGGAAAATGATTATTCGAATGATTTTGAATGCTTTTTGAACATCTGAATCACTTGGAAGACACTATTTGATCAATCTTGCACCTTTTAATTTATTTAAAATTTATATAGATAATGGTATTTATTTTAATTTATTTCAAAATCTTAACTCATCCATATCATTAGAAAATTTAAATATATCCAATGACTTGAATATTTATTTTCTAGAGATATGAACTTAATGTTGAATGATAAAGGAGATATCAACATAATAAAAGTAGAACCTGATTTCTAAATTTAAGGTATGAATTTTTTTCTTATTATATAAGTATAAAGAATGATTGGGTTTATATTAATAAATTATAAGTACATATATCATATATTTACTTTTTAAGATCTAAGTATTTTGGAATAAGACAACAAAGTAGGGTCAATGTTTTAAGAATGAAGTTAAATGAAGGATGTGTTTTTGTGTCACATTCTCTGAATAATAATTTAGTGGTATTTTATCAATGGTATTATAATATATTCTAAATATTATGAGAATCATGAAACACATGAGGATTATTCTATATTATGTTTTATATTAAAATTTTTGGAATATATGTTTCATCATAGAGAAAACCATCAGATTTAAAATTGATTTGGGGGTAAGGTGGTTGGTTTTATTTTAGAATAAGTTCTCTATTTTGGGATCCTTCTCAGATTAAGGTAAATAGAACATTATTAGATTTTATGTAACAAACCCATAACTAGTAACCCAGAGTCTGTGTCTTACTTTGTTATATTGGAATAAGATATAAAGAATCACATCCCGAAGGACCCAATAGTTTAGTAGTCTTAGTGAACTAGATACATACATGATTCCCATATTACATTTTGAAACAAAAATTATAACATGTTTTTTTTCAAGAATATCATTATTACATCTAGTATACCCTTCCATCCCAAACGCAGTACACTTCATGGATTCCTACAAAATGAAGAAAAAATAACGATGATATCAAATAC
The DNA here is from genome assembly GCA_963277665.1 of Viscum album. Taxonomy (NCBI): domain Eukaryota; kingdom Viridiplantae; phylum Streptophyta; class Magnoliopsida; order Santalales; family Viscaceae; genus Viscum; species Viscum album. The sequence goes on along the minus strand of OY728143.1, from coordinate 1,699,731,160 downwards.
TTAGTAATGGTTACAAACATTAGAAACTATCATGAATCAGTAATCGTAATAAATATTTAAAGGTAAATAACTAAACACACATGACATTTAATTAAAATTTATATCATGAAAATATAAGGAATAATTAATATGGTATGGTAAATAACTGAAAAATATTTAATTTCATCAATAAAATGAGGGTGTAATTTTTCCAAAGATAATATATTTGTGAAAAATTCATGGATAATAATACCTAAATTTCTAATTAAGAGAATGTATAATTATTTGACTTTATGATCATAGGAATTATGATACCACTACCAACAAGAAAATACACAAAAAGGATTAAAACTACATGAATTAACATATTTAATGGTAGACTAATAATTCTTCTCATGAGACTACCAATGTATCGATGGGACACATAATTTCAGGTCCCACTATCACAGTATGTCCAAAGCATACCTCATATATCAAATAGTCAATTTAATTCATGAACAATGTGCTTTATCATCAAATATCCATATTGAGTAAAGAATATAGATTTATCAATATTTCCCCAATTAAAAAATTTAATATAGAACACTATATGTCCCAATGGTATACATTTTAAGTTATAAAAAAAATACATGATAAAAAATATGGATATTTTGGGGAATTCTAATATCCGATGTTCAAAAGAAATTGAATATTTTAATAGAAATTTAATGACAACAAAAAATATTAAAGTGTATATAAATACTTTATTTGGTCAAAATGATTATAAAATATCCATAGAAACAATATGTATGGTATTAATAAAATATATCACCAATGTAGCATAATTAAAATAAAGTGTTATTGTCGATGATGAATAGAAATATGATAAAATTTCTTCAAAAATATTTTTTATGAAAATATTCATTTTATTTTAAAAATCGTGTTTTTAAACTAAAAGTTCACAAAACACTGTGAAAACAGTTTTATTTAAAAATTTCTATTGAAAATTATGAAGGAATTTCTAAACAATTGAGTGATCATAACGGTATACTTTTTTTTATGTGTAGATTATATTAAAATAAAAAATATTTTTTCATTTAGGTAAAAGGAAAACAGGTAGTGTTTTGAAAAAAACATGAATATTCCATTCAAAACATTTTTTAAAAAGTCAAAATTAATAAAAATTTCTTTAAAAAATCATTATTAAAAGGGTTTAAATCATTTTCTAAACAATTTTATTAAAATGGTTTTGGATGAAAAAGTATTTCCAACTGAAGAGAGAAATCAATTAATATTAAATTAAAACATTTTATCAATAATTGTAAGTACCAAAGAGTGTAAAAATTGTTCAATTACTTCATAAAATTCATTAATAACCAGAGGAGAATTAAATTAAAGGTTTTACAATGAAATTTTGAAATAATTTTCTTTCAACTATAACTCATGAATAAATAATATATATTAGAACATGATTGTGAAAAAAACCTTACAATGATTGTAACGTTGTAGTAAGAATTAATTAATTAATTGATTATGTGTATCAAATGTAAATACAAAAAAAAATTAGATATACTACATAATGTATAAAAAATTAAATACGAACATAATCTTTTAATATCAAAGACAATTAACAAGTAATATAACCCCATGAAAAGAAATTAAGTTATGAAATTCATTACCAGTTGTTAATTTTCATGTAAAATTCAACGAAATGAAATAAATAAACTTAAAACTTAAAATACCATGAATTATAAATTATTAATGATATTTCATGTAAAATTTTCATTATATACATCATATAAAATACATATAACATTACAATATCCCTTATTGAAGGAAAATTGAGATGAAGTCCCTTAACTTATTATAGGATCATATTAATATTTATAATATCATATGTTACCATTTTATAACATCTTATCACCCATTTTTTAATGATATTTCATTATTTGTAGTGTTTTGGGTGTTAATTGCATTGTTTTCTAATTCATGATTTTCCATGAAAGTTCCAGTTCTTATGAATATTATATAGTTTAATAATCTAAATAAAAATAAAAATAAAATAATTATTATATTTATACATTAATTAAACTTTTAATACCAATTATTAATGATGCTTTTTATAAATTATGTATGTTATAATCATGTAGATGGTAGGTCATACATACACATGAGTTACATTTCCATTTTTCAATGATCATTATGAAAATTTGGTAAAGTAATATTTTATCATTAAATAATGATAATAATGTCATAAATACCATATTATTTATTTTAATATACTTATATTAATCATCTATGTGGTGTGGTGATGGAGAGAAAGTCACATCTCTTTGTAAAGGCGTTAGTCTACACGTACACGAATGATGTCATCATCTCTAATTGAGTATAAAGGTAAGGAAAAAATGAAATATTTTCTTTTACAAATGATATATATGTAATTAATATCATAATTATTTCATATATATAACATATATTCATTAAATATATCATTATTACCTTCCATGTAAAATGTTAGTGATAAATAAATAACATAGATTCGTGAGGCGGTAGTTCCCCATACACACGATCAATGTTATCATATGCCCTACATATTGGTAATTAAAAAAGGTAAATATGATGTAATAAATCCATTTGTACAATTATATTACAAATATCATATATATAATTTAAACCCATCATCATACCCAACCATGAGATTTGGTAATGGAAAAACGAATGACATCGGTTCACGTGACGGTAGTTCGTCGTAAAAATGGATGTTGATTCCATAACCCATTTTGTAACACCCCACAAAATATAAATAGTAATTTATCTTAATTAATTATTTATTTAATCAATTTTTCTATATATATCAAGAAAGGTTTTTATGAATGAGTTTACAAAACTAAAATATTATTTGCAAGAAATATTATTTTACTTTAAAAAATGTTTTATTTAAGTTAAAATATATTATTTATTTAATGTTTATAATATATTATTATTATAAACAATATATTATTTTGTTAGTATGGTATTAAATTATTTAAAATAGTATTTTAATATAAATATGTTTACATGGTTTTTTTGTAAAAATATATGTATCAAATAATTAAATTTGTTTGAAATTGAAAATGATTACATTTTAACACATAAATAATGAAATGTGTAATACTAATTATAATAGTACCAATACTATGAAATAAATATAATTTCCTTTAATATTTTTATGATAATAATAATAATAATAATAAATATGTGTGAAACATTTTTTTAATAAAATTATTATTTTTAATATATCAAAATATATTGTTTTTTTAATTATAAATATATATAATCATATTATTACTAAAACATAATATATATATATATATATATTAAAAAAAATTAAAAAACAATATATATATATATAATTTTTTTTAGAAAACGTTGTTTTTATAAAATAAAAACAAAATATGAGAATTACAAAACAACGAAAAATTCAACAAAATGATGTCATGGATAAATATAAATAAAGGTGAAATGATTGATAAAAATAATAAAGAATATCTAATTATGGCAACATGAGATAGAGGAATTAAATAAACAAAAAGTAAAAAATTAAATTTGTTTTGAGGGTAAAAAATAAAGGTGCATGGGAAATTTAAGAAAAATTGATATGTTTTCTTTAGTTAAAAAATGAATCTGAATCTATAAAAAATTACATTTTTTAGTTAATATATATATTTTTTAATATAAAATAAAAATGAAGATATATATATATATGTATATATTTATTTATTTATATTTATATGAGATAAACAATTTTAAAAAAATTTATTATATAAATATGTTAAAAAAAGTTTTTGATTTTTTTTAAAATAATTATAATAATAATAACCAAATAAATAAAATGTTACTTTTAAAAAATGTGAAATGAAATAAAGAAATAGAAACAAATAAAAATGTTAAAAAATGAAATATAATGATTGATTATTAGAAAAGTAATGATTATTTTGAGAAAATTTATAAAAGAGGAAAAATTAGAAGTAAAAGAAGAGGGGGACGTGTTATAATAATAGATTAAAATAAAGAAACAGTTATATGGGAAAAAAATGTGAAACCAAAATAAATGATTAAAAAAATATAATAATAATAATGATAAAATAAATGAAAAGAAGATAAGCATGGAGACATTATTTTTTTATATACACATTTTCTCATGTAAAATCATCTATTTCAATCAGTTCTTTAAAAAAATATTTGAGAAATGTAACTTGAATTTTTATGTATATTATTACCACCAAATCAATATAAAACTATTTATATATGTTTAGTTATATCCCAATAATATGTCAAGCTGGGGCTGTCTATTGTTCTCTACACACTGCAATGGCACAAAAAGACTGTTTAAACACACAACCTCTCTATTCTTTCACTTATTGAAGTCTTGTACAAACTATAGGGAGTCTTGCATACTCTGCTTAAGAATTTCACCATTTATGGTGTAATCTGCACATGTTTTTGGTAAGGGATTGTTTCATTTTGTCTTCCAATTTAACCATCTCAAAATTTTCTGGTAAAAAATAGATAGTTTATTTCAAAATTATGATTTTAATTTTCTAGTTATGCTTAAGTGATATCTTTTTTTTTAAACTTATAGGAAGATATATGTTAATATTATTCTCTGGTTTTAGTTATATGTTCTACTGAATTCTAGAAGGGTAAAAATGTTATTTTAACATTATGATTTTATTCTGGTTGTTCAAAGTATGTTATTTTTAAGGTTACACATGTGTGTATATATGTATATATATTCATATGTATATATATACCTGTTTTCTTATTTAGATACATTTCGAAAAACATTAATGTAAGGGATTTAGTATGAATTATGTAGATGATCAAGTAATATAATTTGGGTTTTATTTTAACCGGTGTTAATACGCATATAAGTACATTTATCTAAATAAGTATAAATATTTTCAAAACAATTAATGTATGAGTGTATATGTATTTAATCTATGATTTAATTTTATTACATAATTATTTTTACAAATGGATATTTTTCACATATCGATGTTTTTCTCAACCATGTATTTAATACATGACGATGAGTGTTGTAAATTCAATGCCAATACACACACACACACAGATATATATATATATATATATATATGTGGATGAAATGGTTATCATCATGTTTATAAATTTATTGTCAATTTATCATCATGTTTCTTGAAAATTAACATACCTTGTCATCTTGTTATCATAAAATTAATAATTTCTAATCTTCATATGATCATGGCCATATGTCTATTCATGTCATCGACATTCATTATGCTCATAATATACACATATTTTTTTAATTTTTATCTTAAGTTTTATTTTCAAGATTATCGATCACATGAATTTCTTCAAAGAATTGAATGTTTTATTTGAAATGTTTTATTTATAATTTTATGTGCGGAACACAATTATTTATAATTATTAATGTAATAAAACTGGACTTCTCATATGAGCAAAATAGTTGATTCTTGAAAAAAAGAATGATTACAAGGACAGTCCATGATATGTAAATGTGGTATAAGTTTTGGTAGTAACAAAACATGAAAATGAATAAATGTAAGATTATATATATTTATATATATTCCTATATATATGTGTGTATATATATAATTATGAATGTGTATTTTATTACATTGACATGTTTTAAAATAAAAACTCTAGTGGTAAACGCATATATAAGTAAATAAAGATTAAAAATGTTTTTGAAAAATCTAGTGTTTGATCATTTTAAATATAGAAGGTCATTGGGGAGTGAACCTATCCTTCACTAAGCGGGTAGGGCCAGACAGTCTTTAGTGATTCAAGTGACCTCAATGTACTGTTTTGTTTTTAAAAACATGTGTATTGTATTTAGAAAAACACTAGATTAAGTTTAATAAATCATGACTGTAATTAGTTTCAAAAAAGATATAGTATTTTTAAACCGTCATTAATTTAAAATACTATCTTAAAAAGGTTATTTCAAAATGTATATACATTTTTATTCTCAAAAGAGTATTTTGTAAGGATTTATCAATGCTTTTTGAACAACTTATTAGGCATAATTAATGCTCACCCCTTGTTTTAAAAATATTTTCCCACAGTTCACTTTGAAGTCCAATGTTTGGCATCAAAGTTTTAGCACATGTGAATGATAAGTTTGGATTTTACTTTGTTTATGTTTTTTGCAACTCTGGTTTTTTGTAAGTTTGTATCTATTCTCCAGAACCTAGACCAGTAAAAGGTCCTCTCCTATGTAATATTTAATGTTGGGTCCTTATAAATTTGAAGAAATTGGATATGGTTGTAGTTAATTAACATAACATAAAAAATCTATCATCATATTTAAGATAATAATTATATTATATCATCATAATTCTATAATAATTGAAGGATGTGGAGGAAGAAATAAAATAAAAACGCGAACATTGCCACTTCTTTGGGTATCCTCCTTAGGTTTACACCAAAATCCTTCCTAGGTTAGATTTATACCATAAATAAGGATTATAAGATGATAGGATGTATTTTTGGAAGTTATTCAGGTAGTTATTATCAAAGAAAAAAGTGTTTTAATTTGTGAATAGAAGAGGAGAGGGGTTCCTTTTTATAAGTGAGGTAAGTGAAAACTTTTAATTTTTTCAATGAAAAATTTTTACCCATGTTTTAAAATAAAAAAAGATATAGAAAATATATTATTAAACAACATAATTCATTATAGAGTCTAAATATTTCCATAAAATATATTTTAGAAAAAAAAATTAGGTCGTTTTAACCCTTATCTTTTTAGTTTAATCCCCTAGTAAATCCATTTTTACCTTAACTGCGGTAAATAATTTTTACAGTTGTCATAGTTGATTTTGGTAAAAAATAATGTGGCCTTAATAGATAATAAAAATTATTATAATTAAAAATAATGTATCCATTTTTAAAAATAACATTCATAGAAGTGGTAAATATTAATTTAAAATTAATCCCCCAAACACTGTAAGAAAACTGGTTTTCAAAGAGAAGATGTTTAAAAGTTTATAATGTTTTTATATAAAAAATATATAATAAAATGATTATAATGAACTTAATTATATTAAATTATATATAATTTTACTAATTTTACTTTTAAACCAATTTAAGACATAATTTAACTTTTTAGTTAATTAAAATGAAAAGGAAGTTTTCCAACAAATTCATTATTTTTCAATATTCTTTGAAAAATAAAATATTTCAAAACAATATAAAAAATAAACAATAATATAATTTTTATATAATTATTTAAAAAATTATATTAATTTTATAAAATAAATTTCTATAAGTGGTAAATTTAATTTTATATTATTTTTGCAAAGTGCAACTAAACCATCTTTTAGAAAAAATAATTTTTTTTTCGAAAACATTTCGTTTTTATTTTTATTTATTTTTATATTTTTATAATCTATATATAGAAAAAAAAATTATAATTTTGTTAGTACAATTTACCCAGCAATTTAATTTTTAGGTTATAATGGTACACTATGTTATGGTTTATTTAGAAATGGGGTTACATGTTCTGCAAGCTATTGAAGAGATGAAATTTAAAGAAATATATTTCGTGAATTGTTTAAGCTTGGTGTTGCATGATGTATATTCTCTCGAATACAATGTTATTATTTTATAATTTTGGGGTGTAACATTATCCCAATCTTAAATAAATTTTGTCATCTTAATATAAACTTGATCTCGGTAATTAAGGGCTTGATATTTGAAAAGTCTTTTATTGAAAAGCCACATCATAAAAAATTTAATAAAATATCATATTAATAAGAGAGAAAAGGAAGTACAAATATCATATGGAGTAACATATAAATAATTCTCCACATAGAAGAACTTTTGTTTTATGTGAAGATGTTGACATGGAAGAAAATCATTAATAATTATAGGGAATGATTGATCTCATTGATCACAAGAAAGTGAATGAACAATGGAAAGTTATGGGCCTAAAAACCATAAATATATGATGATTTTAAGACCACCTAATTCATCAGAATTGAATGTAATAGAATTTTTTTAAGATATCTTTCCTAAAGTTGAGGAATCCTTTTACTATCTAATAATATAAGTATATATACTTACTTGATGTGTTTCTATTTCAAAATCACAATTTCATCTTTTGGTTGTTATTTAATCAATTTTAAATTCATCTCTTACTCCAATAAATGAAAATAAAAAGATTAATTTTGTATTTATGAAGCACTAAAATTCACTTTGACTAGATTTTAAGATCCATAAAAGAGTGATAATTATTTCTGTCTGTCTTTAACTATTTTCCAAAAACAATATGGTTAAACATATTGTCCGATATAATAAATTAATCTCTAAACCTCAAAAGTTACAACACTGGTTCATCATTAATACTTATTTTAAAAAAAATTAACAAAAAACAATTACATATTAACCAGGACATTGCGTAGACTAGTGGTAGGTGCTAACCCCTTATCATCCTTCGGTCATGGGTTCAAGCCCTGCAACATTTCCGTATACAATGGGTTGTAACCCAAAATTTGTGTTTTTCTTTTTATATAATATTTTAATATATTTCAAATAATGTTCTCGAAAAAAATATTATTAACATCCATGAATTAAAATTTTTCATTAAATAACCTTTTTACAAAGGTCTTCAATAAAACCTCTTTTTCATGAAGTCAGATAATATTATTTGACTATCATTACAATGTCATTAATGATAATATTAACCCTACAGGTTATAAATATCTATACAATTATTCCTATAAAATGTAAATGCATTATTACTCAAATAAATTTTCCACTAAAACATATGATAACTATAAATTTCTCCCAAAATATCTTTAATCAGGATAGAATTTTTAACACCCGGATGTTTTTTATGAAAAAAGTTTTTAAAATAATTTTTATTCTTCAATATCTTGTGTTGCACATAATCGTGAGTTTAAACGAACCGTGAGACTCCCTTAGTATAAAATTACCGTTATATCCTAGGCGTTAGGTTAGAGGGAATAAGTATAAATAACTTATGAAAATGCATTGTGAATTTTTTGGATATCAATTATTTATGAAAAATATAAATTAGATATTTTTATTTTTGAGTGAATTACTATTAGTAATTAAATTAATGAGATATATGTGTTATATAGTTAATAAAATATCTTTATTCATCCAATGTATATTTTAATCATAGGGTGTGAGTAAACCATATTTGTTGTATAGAAACCTATTTTTATTAAAAAAGAGAAATCATATGCCTTTGAATGGAGAACCCCTTTAAAATTAATATTATGAAAAATTAAAAAATTCTATATGACAACATAAAAATGTTCTTTTAAATTGGAATATAAAAATTTAATTTGGTTGAATTTATGATTTTTTGTATAACATTGAAGTTTTAATAAAGAGTAAAAGCACACAAAATTTTAAGTAAATAAAAAAAATTCATCAAGATAATTTATATGGTTAAATTATAATATTTAATGGTTTTAAATAATATATTTTTATGACTCAATATAATGTATATCATTAGAATTAATTTTACATGTAAAAACAATTCAATCTTTTGCAATGTTTTAACTTTTAAAAAACTCATTCTCTCATTCCGACAATGGGATTGATTTTAAATTAATTACTGAAACTTATATATTTTGAATTTATAAAAATGGGCTCAATATTTTGAATCCTTAGGTCCAAATTATGTCAATATGCTACTTTTGTTTTTTGGCATTATGAATAGTAACATTGGTAATTATTTTTATTACCATGGTTAAAGGTAGATCAGGTAATTAAAGGTAAATAAAATAATATAAAATTACCTTAACACCTTTAAAAATCCTACTTGATGACTAAATTAGACCCTTATCATCTATTTTTTGAAATCTAATCACATTGTGGCCACTTACCAATGAATATGAAATGAATATAATAAAAACTAATGAATATGACAAAATGTCACAATCTCATTTTATATAAGTATATTAATTTTAATATATGGATAACTAGAAGATAATATCAACTATATATTGTCTTTGGAAATATAAAATAATTACCAACATCATAGAAATTTATTTATAATTTTTAGATATTAAAAAATTAACATTAATGATGACTAAATAGTGATGTATAAATTATTTTATTAATAGAAATATCAAATAAATGGTTTTAAAAATATTAAACAAAATATCATATGAACTAATTAACGTGACCCAAAAATTTTATAGGTGACTATAATATTTTTGGATTGTATTGAATATTTTGTTTCAAATTTATCTTCTGTGTGGATTTTTTTATAGTCAAATAATTGAATAGTGTCAAAATTGACACTATTGATATTTTATAAAAATAACATTTTATTAAATTATTTAAAAATCATAAAATATTTAAAAATTGTAATGTGATAATTATAGGATCTAAAATATCATAAAATATAAATTTATTTTCAATTAAAACCATATAAGTTCATATTTATAACCATTAAATATTTAGAATGTTATTACCACTATTAAAATAAATAGAATTACTAAGTGTAAATTTAAAAGATATGGTTTAAATTGACACAATAACTTGTCCAAAATTTATTTTTTGATGATCTAACAACCCTATATCATCTCATGTTCTAAATTGGGAAATTTATGAGGTTTTGTGTAGGTTTTTATTTTATTATTAATAATTATTATTTATGGAGTTTCCAAAAGTGCCCCTCAACTCAATTATAAAAGCGCACCTCCTCCATCACATATTCACTTCATTTTGATCCTTAAATCTCATCCATACCATATCCTTTTTCCTTATAAACTTACCTATTTTAATTCTAGAGTTTCTAGTCATCTTCAAAGACCAACTCTAGTGCTCTAAGAAGAGATTTATATGAAGCACGTCGCAGAAGAGGTAATCTCCTCTACTGATTCTTTCAAAATTATTTCTTCTTCTACTTACTCTTCATTAGTTGTTTAATTATAAATTAATAATATATGTATCAATAATATACTTATATATTATTGTAAATATTAAACAACCATATTTCATATTCTATCCATCCTACAAAAAACAAAATCATTGTGCATGCGTACGTATGGCTTACTGTTTCCACGCCTTTGTTTAATCTATTTTTCACCACCACCATACATGGATGGGTATAATGATAGAAATAATAACTATATATTATTATTATAAAATAATACTAATTATAAAATATCATACACCATCCACTTCAATATCATTCAATAATTTTGAATGATATCGTCGCTTGTGCGTGCGTACGACCTACCATCTCCACGATGCAATGTGATTAATCATACATGATCTTTATTAAACCCTGAATATATAAATGAATTTAATGAATAAATATGATACAAATTATACTCATATAATTCTATAAATAATTTAACTATATCCTAATAATTGTAACATGAACTTATCCGACAAATCTTGCATAAGAACATAAAGCAGTCAACATCTGAATAACAAGTGAGAATGAAATGTTACAAACAAAGGGATGACAATATAATCATATATGATATCATTAAAATGATTATGATTCTAGAATAAGTCAATAAAATTACTTAAATAATTATATATGTGTTTTGGGTACATATTAAGGGTACGAGACCTAAGGTAAGGGATAACTTTTCAAATCTCATTTTTATCTGAGATTGTTTATTTGTAAGTATTTACTAAGGTATATTTATCATCCTAATACATGTTTCCTAAATATTTATTTCAAAATATTCTTTAAATACGTCTATAATTTTTTAAATTCAATTTTACCAATTGGTAAATTTTTACTAAATGTTATGAATGGAATCTTTTGTCGTTTTTGGTATGAGGGACTTTTTGACTTTTCGAGCAAAAGTACGAGAAAAATGTTTCTTTAAATTTTACGAAATGAAAGGAGTTTTACTATTTCATAATAACTTATTTCCTTTAATATTACCCTACAATCTTATAAGTTTATTTTCACATAAAATTATTTATTCTAAAATTTTGTGTCATTTTGAGGAAGGAAACCATTTTTGAAGAAGAAAGGGTATTTTCCTCATGAATTAATTTCAAGTATTTTCTCAAAATTATTTTCCATCTAATATGACACTATTTAAATGGGTTTATATTTCTACCCCTATTATAACTATGATTTTATAGTTTTTTATTTATAAAATCCATTTGTTTTATATCAATTATGATGGTATGATGTTTAAGAAACCCATTTTATTTACTGGTGTATGCTATGGTGAATGTTTTTATGTTTTTGTGGCATATGTAATAATGGTTTCATTATGAGATGGGTGGGACATATATATCCCTAAAATTAATTGAGTAAATATTTATATATCATGAGATAGACATGACTGGAATGTCAAGTAAATATGGTTTAGTAATACTGGGTTGTAACAAGGAGTAAACTCGGTTTAGTAATGGACTTTGTCTGTTATGATTGTCTCATCAATGAGCCTTCACTAATATGAAATTATTTTATATTATTATGTGTGTATTCCACAAAATTTAATGTATTATGTTATAACTATTGGTATTAAATTACACTTTTATGATTTATCTCATGACATGATATTATGATCTTTTATAAGAAGGATATGATTTTTAAATGTTATATTCTTATGATTATGATTATTATTTCTATTGTTTACCCTTACGGAGATTTTGAGGTCTCCCTTTCATATGTTTCTTTTACCTAGGTCATAAATAATGGTTTTATGTAATATATGTCAAAAAGGCGTCTAGTTATGAAGAAATAAGGGGCAGAAAATGTGGATGTTTTATGAACCAATTCTTTATGTTTCCCAGTTTCTAGAGATACTAAACCCATATGGTCCTAGCGTGGTTTTTGTTATTTTATGTAATAAATATTCTTCAATGTTGACGTAATATCTATATGTAAACTATGGTTTGTTATATTTGGTATCAGAGTGATAGGGATATTTAACCTTTAGAAACTAGGATGAGAAAACCTTAGTAATAACCCAAAGGATATGTCTAAGTACAGGATACAATTTTAGTGTTTTATAAATGGCCATGAATTACCAAGGATAAAACCTTAAGTGTCCTAAATTAATATTTTATTCTTGATTATGTGGTTTTTCTATTGTGATTGGTGTTTCTCACACTATTCTTTTTGGTTTTAGTTAATGGATGGAACCCGAAGGAACTGCGTTAATATGGAATGTGGTGGGAAATGAAATGTTTTTCCTTCAGAGAAACCAAATTATATGAGAGTTAGAATGAAAAATCTTGTGGCCATGGTCACGCAACTTTCTCAAGCTATGAATCATTCAGGTCTTCCAAACGAACAAATGAGGGATCAACATTCTATTGAATCCTTTATGAGGTAGCAGGCACCTTCATTCAGCGGGTCTTCTGATCCATTAGTGGGTGAATAATGGATTAGTACCATTGAATAGACTTTTTCAGTTCTATAATGTCTTGAACATGATAAATTAATCTTAACAGTATATCATTTGGAAGGTGAATCTTATAAATGGTGGAATATTCTCAATAATATGAGGCAAAGAGATGAAATTGAGTCTATGGAATGGAATGAGTTCATGAAATTATTTTTCAACAAGTAATTTCCTCGTATTCTTTGAAAAAAGATAGATAAGGATTTCCTTGAACTTAAGAAAAAGGATGATGAATCTATTGGTACCTACGAAGAAAATTTTACAAGACATGCAAGGTATGGTTCTCGAATTATTATCCAGCCTAAGAGTAAAATTGATCAATGATTTAGTGGATTAAAACCATGTCTCTAAAGGGAGTTATCCATAAGAGACATAAATAGCTACAAGGAAATTATTCAACGTGATCTCAAGTTTGAGATAGGTCTTGGAGTAACCCATTAGTCATATGGGTTTGAAAAGAAGAGAAAAATGTAATTCAATGGAAAATCTAAAGACCACACTGAAAAGAACATGAGTTTTCCCTTATGCTAAAAGTGTGGAAAAAATAGAGGGACATTTCTTAAAGGGGCTAGTATATGTTTTAAGTGTGTAAAAGATGTTCATTAGGAGTTTAAATGCTGAAGTGATGGGAAAAATATTTCTAATGATGTGAATAAAGAAAAAGATACACAAAATTCACCTCCTACACTTCAATTCTACATGTGCAAGTAAATGGGGTAATTATACCAATAAATTCCCTAATCCAAGGTTTATTTATGATTATTGATGTCAACAAACTCTTAAGTCCAAATATAAAGGAAATTTACTTACAATCACTTTTGGTGATGTGGAGTGCGATAATAAAGTGGTGAAAAGTACACATACCATACACTCTAAAGTAGTAAATGTGTTTTTCTGTATCCACAAACTCTTTTATTTATGAATAATTTTATAAGGGTATCACCGTATTACCTTAAAAATTAGATGTTGTGTTAGATATGACAAACCCTAATGGCACAACAGTTGCATTAAAAGTTTATAATTCTTTTCCAGTAGAAGTTTGTGGGAAAGTACTTCTTGCTAATCTTGTGATCCTTCCTATAGTGTAATTTTATGTGATTCTTGGTATGGATTTTACTTCTCTAAATGGATCTCATATCAATTTATAATGAATGGAAGTAACATTTCATATTCCAGATCAATCTATGATCATTTATCAATGCAAGTATGAATATAACCTTCTAGTATAAATTTATTTCCTCTTATCAGTCTTGATTTCTATAAATAAAGGTTATTTATCTCAAATGGTTGGGGAGAAACTCATGATTAAAAATACACCCATTGTATGGTAGTTTGGTGATTTATTTCCAGAGGAATTTCCATGTCTTCCTCCAAATCATGAAGTTGAGTTTTCAATAGAACTCATATCGGGTGTTATGAGTATTTCAAAGACACCTTATAGAATGGCCCCAATTGAGTTGTAGGAATTTAAGAAAAAACTCCAAGATAATATTGATAAGGGATTCATATGCCCTAGTGAATCACCTTGGGGATCACTTTCTCCGTTTGTTAAGAAGAAATATGGATCCATGAGACTCTGCATTGATTATTAAGAACCTAACAAGATAACTATCAAGAAAAAATATCTTCTTCCCCGCATTGATGAGTTATTCGACCAATTATGCAGAGCTCAATACTTTTCCAAGAATTATCTCCATTCAGGATATCATCAATTAAGGGTCAAAAAGAGGATATACCAATGATAACATTCTGTATAAGGTATGGACACTATACATTTATAGTGATGCCTTTTGGTCTTACTAATTTCCATTCTATCTTCATGGATCTAATGAATAGAGTCTTTAGAGACAATCTTTATCAGTTTGTGGTAGTATTTATAGAAAATATTCATGTCTAATCAAAGAAAAAATAAGAATATGAAGATCACTTGATAATTGTACTGAAGACCCTAAGAAAGGAAAATATTTATTCCAAATTTACCAAGTTTGAATTTTGGCTTTAGAAAGTTTCATTTGTGGGTCACATACAATAGAGAATATATCTATAGATCTATAAAAAACAGAGGTTATTGAAAGATGGTCGAGACCAACAATGGTAACTAAGATCAGAATTTTTCTTGGTTTGGTTGGAAATTATCAACATTGTGTGAAATATTTTAATGATTATCTAACCCACTCACCATGTTGACTTTGAAAGGAGTTAAGTTATTTTGGGCGAAGGAATGAGAAAATAATTTCAAAGAGATAAAAATAAGGTTAGCCAGTGCACCTATGCTCACATTTCCTTGTAGTGGAGAAAGTTTTGTGATCTACATTGATGCATCATAAAATGGTTTTGGATGTGTTCTCATAAAAAATGATATGGTGATAGATTATTCCTCATGGTAATTTAAAATCCATGATAAAAATTACCCAACTCATTATTTGGAGTTAGTTGCGGTGATCTTTGCATTAATGATATGGAGGCATTATATTTATGGTGAAAGGTGCGATATTTATATAGATATTAAAAGTATAAAGTATATTTTCACACAAAAGAATATGAATATGCAACAAATAATATGGTTGGAGTTGATTAAATATTTTGACTGCTCAATAGATTACCTCCCTGGGAAAGCGAACAAGGTGAAAGATGCTTTGAGTTGAAAAGACCATACTAGCTTATCGATGATGAGGATCATGAAAGATCCAATATTGATGGATTTGGAAAGGATGGAACTAGAAATTTTAATGTAAGGGGAGAAATATTATCTTTCTCAAATGAATTATCAACCATCTATACAAGTGAAGATTAAGGAGGCACAGAAGGAAGATGTAGAGTTACAAAATAAGGTGAGGAATGTTCCCAAATTCAACCTTGATTGTGATAAAATAATAAGGTTAAAGAATCGGATTTGAATTTCTCCCATACTATAATTAAAGAATGAGATATTGGATGAGGATCATAGTTCTTATTTCTCTATTCATCCTGGAAGAAAAAATATGTACAAGGACATGAAAGATTACTTCTTGTGGGATGGAATGAAAATAGATGTCACCTAATATGTCTCTTGAT
Source organism: Viscum album (assembly GCA_963277665.1). Classification (NCBI taxonomy): domain Eukaryota; kingdom Viridiplantae; phylum Streptophyta; class Magnoliopsida; order Santalales; family Viscaceae; genus Viscum; species Viscum album. The sequence goes on along the minus strand of OY728143.1, from coordinate 1,699,714,733 downwards.
GTTTGGTTTGTCAGCAAGTTAAATCTGAGAGAAATAAGTATAATGGGATGTTACAACTATTACCCATACCATAATGGAAATTGTAAAACATCACTATGGTATTTTTCATCATACTTCCCAAAACATCCAAAGTCAATAATGTTATCTGGGTTACAGTTGATCTCCTTATGAAGTTGGTAAACTTCATTGTTATTAGAGAGGATTTCTATCTTGATTAGCTTGATAGGATATATGTAAAAGAAGTGGTAATATTGCATGTATTACCACTTTCCATTATATATTATCGAGATCTAAGTTTTACCTCAAAATTCTTGAAATGTCTTCAGCATGCTTTGGACACAGAGTTAAGTATCAGCACTGCTTATCATCCTCAGGTAGACAGTTAGTCTGAGAGGACAATTCAAATTCTAGAGGACATGTTGAGATATTTCTATATGGGTTTCAAAGGTGGTTGTGATCAACACCTACCATTGGTGTAATTTTCTTACAATAATAGATTTAACTTTAGTATTCAAATATCTTCTTATTAATCCTTCTATGGAAAGAATTTCAGAAGTCCAACTAGTTGGTATGAAGTTGGGGAAAGAAAGATGTTAGGACTATATCTTGTTGATGAAATGGTAGAAAGGGTCAAATAAATTCAACAACACATAATAACATCTCAGAGTCTACAAAAAAGTTATGTTGACATCTAAATAAAATACCTAGAGTTTGAAGTGGGTGATAAGGTGTTTCTGCGAATATCTCTCTAGAAGGGAGTAATGGGATTTGGAAAGAAGGGCAGGCTGAGCCCTAGGTATATCGGTCCTTTTGAAATTCTGGATTGTTTTGGGAAGTTAGATTAATGATTGTAACTTCCACCTAATATCTCTAAATATCATGACGTGTTCCATGTATCTCTCCTAAGAAATTACATACTCGATCCTTCACAAGTACTAAGCTCATAATCTGTACCGCTGGAGCAAGATCATTCTTATAAAGAACAACCGATATAGATTCTGGACCGTAGAAAAAACATTCTACAAAACAAGAACACTCTCTTGGTTAAAGTTTTATGTATGAACCACTAATTTTAAGAAGCTACATGGGAACTTTAGTATATGATGGGGTAGAGGTATCATCATCTCTATGTTTCCAAGTGATGAAATTCAATGGAAAATTTCAGTTTAAGGGGGGTAAAATGTTACACAAAAATGTTTTTTATGAAAAAATCTATTTAAATAATTTTTATTCTTTAGTAGCTTGTGTTTCATGAAATCATGAGTTTAAATGAACTTCGAGATGCCCTTAGTATAAAATTATCGTTATAACCAAGTCGTTAGGTTAGCGGGAATAGTTATAACTAACTTATAAAAATGCATTGTGAATTCTTTGGCTATCAATTATTTATGGAAAATATAAATTTGATATTTATATTTTTTAGTGAATTAATATTGGTAATGAAATTAATAATATATATATGTTATATAATTAGTAAAATATTTTTATTCATCCAATGGATATTTTAATCATAGGGTGTAAATAAACCATATTTGTTGTATAAAAGCCTATTTTTTAAAGCGTAATATTACGTCTTTGAATAGATAATGCCTTTTAAATTAATATACTCACACATAAATAATTTTTATATGACAACATGAACATGTTATTTTAAAGAGGTATATAATAATTTACTTTGGTTTAATTTATGATATTTTCTTATAACATTCAAGTTTTGATGAATAGTAAAAACACACTAAATTTTAAGTGAAAACATATTTTTTTCATTGAGATAATTTATATGGTTAGATTATAATATTGAATGGTTTAAAACAATACATTTTTATCATCCAATATAATATATATCATTAGCATTAATGTTATATTTAAAAACATTTCAATCTTTTGCAATGTTTTAACTTCTAAAAAACTCTTTCTCTCATTCTCACAACAAGATTGATTTTAAATTAATTACTGAAACTTTTGTGTTATGAATTTTTACGAAATTAATCCTTATTTATAATCATTATGTTCAAATTATTTTAATAAGATACTTTTATTTTTGTTCATTATGAATAGTAACTATGGTAGTTATTTTTATTACTCTGGTTAAAGGTAAATTGGGTAATTAAAGGTAAAAATAATATTATAAAATTACCTTAACACCTATAAAAATCCTATTGGATGACTAAATTATAACCCTTATCATCTATATTTCTAAATTTAATCACTTGATGGTCACTTATCGATTAATATAACATGGATATAATAAAAACTAACGATTGCGACAAAATGTCACAATGTCCTTTTATATAAGTATATTATTTTTAATATAGGGATAACTGAGAGATAATATCGACTATATATAGTATCTAGAAATATTATAGAATTAAATACATCATAGAAATTTATTTTTAATTTTTAGAGATTAAATAATTACCGTTAATGATGACACAATAGTGATGTAGAAATTATTTTATTAATAGAAATATCAAATAAATAGTTTTAAAAATATTAAAACAAATATCATATAACTAATTAATGTGATCCATAAAATTTCTAGGTGACTATGACATGTTAGGAGTATATTGAGTATTTTTTTTAAATTTATATTTGGTTTTGATTTTTAAAAAAGTTAAATAAATGAATAGTTTCAAAATTGACTCTATTGATATTTTATAAAAAACATTTTATTAAATTATTTAAAAATCAGAAAAATGTTTAAAATGATTAAAATTTATAATTATAAGATGTAAAATGTCATTAAATGTCCATTTGTGGTCAATTAAAATTATATAAGTAAATATTTATGACCATTAAATATTTATAATGTTATTACAACAATTAAGATTAAATAGAATAACTAAGTGTGAATTAAAACGATATGGTTTAAATTGAAAAAATTTCTTCTCCAAAAATTATTGGCTGATTATATTACAACCATATCAAATCTAATATTTTAAAATGGGAAACTTTTTAGTTTTTTGGGTAGGTTTTGAATTTATTATAAATTATTATTTAAGGAGTTTCCAAAAGTTCCCCTCACCTCAATTATAAAAGGTCGCCACTTCCCTCACCTCTTCAATTCATTTTGAGCATTCAAGCTCGGCCATACCCTACCATTTTTCCTTTTAAACTTCCCTATTTTCATTCTATAGGTTCTCATAATCTTCAAAAACCAACTCTAGTACTCTAAGAAGATATTTAGAGGAAGCATGTAGAGGAAGAGGTAATCTCTTCTACCGATTCATTAAAACTTCTTTCTTCTTATACTTCCTCTTTATTATTTTTTTCATTATAAAGTAATAAAATATACATCACTCATATACTTATATTTTATTATAAATATTAAACAACCATATTTTACCATATATCCATCCTACGAAAAATGAAATCATCGCATGTTCGTATGTATGGATTACCATGTCCACACTGTGGTGTAATATGTTTTTCACCACCACCATACTTGGACGGGTATAATGATGGAAATAATAACTATATATTATTATTCTATCATTATAATAATTCTGAAATATCATACACTATCCACTTCAATACCATTCAGTAAAGTTGAATAATATCATCGCTTGTGCGTACGTACGGCCTACCGTCTCCACGATTCGATGTGATTCATTATACATGACCTTTAATAAACCATGATTATATAAATGAATTTAATTAATAAATATGATACATATTATACTAATATAATTATGTAAATGATTTAACTATAACCTAAGAATTGGAACATAAACCTATCTGATAAATCTTGCATAAGAACGTGAAGCAGTCAATATTTGAATAACGAGGGACAATGAAATATTACTAACAAAAGGATGATAATATAAGAATATATGATATCATAAAAATGATTATGATTCTTTAATAATTCAATAACACTATTTAAATCATTATTAAGGAGGTTTTTATACATATGAAGGATATCATACCTAAGGTAAGGGATAACTTATCAAATATCATTTTTATCCGAGATTATTTATTCATAAGTATTTACTGTGGTATATTTATCATCCACATACATTTTTCCAAAATATGCATTTAAAAATATTCATTATGTCCTTCTATAATTTTTTAAATCTAATTTTACCAATTATTAAATTTTTACTAAATGGTATGAATGGAATCTTTTGTCGTTTTCGGTACGAGGTACTGTTTAACGTTTCTGGAAAAAGTATGAGAAGAATGTTTTTTTAAATTGTACGGAATGAATGGACTTTTACTATTTAATAATTAATTATTTATTTTAATCTTCCCCTATAATATTATAAGTTTATTTTCACATAAAATTATTTCTTCTAAAATTGTGTGGCATTTTGATGAAGGAAAAGGTTTTTGAAGAAGAAAGGATATTTTCCTCCGGAATTAATTTCAACTGTTTTCTCAAAATTATTTCCCATCTATGGAGACACTCTTTAAATAGGGTTATATTTATAACCCTATTATTACTATGATTTAATTTTTTTTATTTAGTAACTCTATTTTTATATCAATTATGATGGGATTATGTTTAATAAATTCATTTTATTTCATGGGTTATGCTATGGTGAATGTTTTTATGTTTTTTTAGAACACATAAGAATGGTTTCATTATGAGATGGGTGGGAACTATATCTCCCTACAATGAACTTGTTAAATATCAATATCTCATGAGATAGAAATGACTCTAATGGTAAGTAAATATGGTTCAATAATACAGGGCTAGAATGAGGAGTGAACTCGGTTCAATAATTTGATTTTTCTATTATGATGGTCTCAGAAATGATCCTTGACTAATATGAAATTATTTTCTATGATTATGTGTGTATTCCATGAAATTTCATGTCTTATGTTATCACTATTGTAATTTCATTGCACTTTTATTATTTATCTCATGACATAATATTATGATATTTTATATGTAGGATGAGATTTTAAAATGTTATTTTCTTATGATTATGATATGATTGATATTTTATTTACCCTTACTGATAATTTGAGCTCATCCTTTCATATGTTTCTTTTCCCCAACTCATGAATAAGGTTTTTAAGTAAGATATTTCAAAAAAGATTCTAGTTATATAGAAATAAGCTGGAGATAATGTGGATGTTTTATGAACAAGTTCTTTATGTATCCCAGTTTCTAAAGACACTAAACCTATATGGTCCTAGCATGGTTTCTATTATGTTATGTAATAAATATTATTCATTATTGAGGTAATATCTATATGTAAATTATGTACCATTATAGAAACACATCACATAAAACGTAAAAAAATGGTGTTTAAGTCTTTGAACTAATAATAAATTTTAAACTCATTAACCCATGATGGTATCCATAAATCTTGAATTAATGAACACATATATGCTTCTAAAATTTAAAAAAATCCAAAAATATATCATGATTATTATATGAAAATACCTTTTGTAAAAATACTTCTATAATATAATTCTTGAATCCCAATAAATACTTCAACCATTTTATATCAACATTAGTCCTTCCTTAGTCTAGGAGTAAGCCTCAGGATGTGAGAATTGTCTTGGATAATGCCCCAGTTCTCCACATTTAAGAAAAAAATCTATAAATGTATCCTTATGATGAAATTTATTTCCTCCCATCATACTCTTTATTTTTTCTACAAAATTCATTAATTTATTCTCTTCTTTTCTGCACAAAAAACATTTTTACCATTCTTTTTGGACACCTTTCCAATCGAAGACACCTTAGGTTTAACCTAGGTCATTAATTGGCATCATATATTAAAACCATTTATAATGGTCTCTAAAGTAAATTTGAATTATCTGAAGCATATCCCTAGGAGTTTCATACCAAGTGCACAGTAAAGCCCATTTTCATGCACTAGGTGATTATCAGGTCAATCCCAATACACCCTTTTTCGATTTATTAACCCTAGGTAACTCTGGGATAGATTCATGTCCCCATGTAGTACCCAGAAAGGGATATATTTCTAAGAAAAATCATATTATATATTCCTTATAAAAGCATTATGATGGTCTTTTCTACTTATCATCAAATTCTATCATAGGGTTATAATCCCTAATCTATGTTTTCCTAAATCTAGATCTCATGTTTTTTAATAATATTCCTTTGATACCATCTATAGGGACCCTGAACCCAATAGCTTAGAGCCAATGTCTACTTTATTACATTGGCATAAGATATAAGGAATTGTATCTTGGAAGACCCAATAGTCTAATAATCCCGGTGAACTGGATATGTAAATGTTTCAAATATTACATTCCAAAAACAAAATTACAATATTTTTTCAATAATAACATTATTATCTCTAGCATATCCTTTCATATCAAACATTGTACTCTACATGGATTCCTGATAATGAAAAAATATATGGGTGAGCTAAAATTCTCATAAATGGTTATATACAGTGAAATCTATCAGGAATCAATAAGAATAATCAACATGGAATGGTAAATAACTCAATACACATTCCATTTAAATAACTTGACCATCCTGATAAGATAATGCAATAATCAATATGTAAATGTAAGTGGGTGAAAAACATGTCATTTAATCAATAAAATGAGAGCAACATGCATCTAGAGATAATATCACTAGGTATATCTCATGGATAATAATAACTAAATTCATAAATAAGTGAATTATTAATTATTAGATGTCATGATCTTAGGCATCATGATACCACTACTGTTAACCCCTTTCATAATATGATTTAAAACTACATGAAGAAACACATTTAATGATAGCATAATGATTCTCCTCATGATACTACTAATGTGTTGAGGGTCTATATAATTCTAGGGCATAACCATCACTTCATGTCTAAATAATACCTCATATATCAAATAATTAATTTAATTCATGAACAATTTATGTTATCATCAAATATCCATATTGAGTAATGAAAATATATTTTTCAATATTTCACCAAATAAATAAATGTCTTTCAATGTAGAACACAATATATAGAAATGGTAAATGGTTTAACTAATAAAACTATGATTCCCCCAAACCCATAATGTATTTTGGAATGAATTACTTTTTCATTTTAATGTGAATTATAATTTTGGTGCAGATAATAAAATTAAAATCAAATGAATAAAGGACAAAAGGAATGAAAACAGAAACTCTTATTTATTAAAACACTAAAATGTTACTTTATAATAAGGTTCTCTGGTGATCGTAACTGTTTTAATAAAACCACTAAATTTTCATTAAGTGTTTTAAATTAAGTAAGGTGTTATCTTTAGTTAAATGAAAATATGGTTTCAAATAAAAGATGTATTTTATATTTAGATGTTGAAATTTAATGTTTCAAAACTCAAAATGAATAAAAACATATAAAAATAATGACATTTAGAATAAGAAATAATGTTTATATCTGTATAGGGAAATTACTATATATGTATTCTATTTTTCTTAAATATTTCATTTTAATAGATTTTTTATAGAAATTTGGGTGAGTACCTCACAATTTGACCGAGGAAAGCCTTGAATTCCAAGCCCTCAAGGTTAGTGGGCATATCGCAAAGGCATCCTGGATGCATGGTGAGTTGCATGAGCCATGAATTTTGAGGGATAAGCACGTGAATGACCTGTGTATAGGGCTTGGTCGGGTGCAAGCAAAATGTCATCTAGGTTGCACACCAACATGGGTGACGGTGGGACAAGTCTCATGGGTGGGGGTCCTGTGTATAAGGAACTTATTGTGTGTGTGTTTGTGTCATTGAAATGAAGGAAGCAACATTGAGAGATATAAAGTGGTCCCAAAACCATTATCATTTTGATGTGGAATGAGGATTTTTTTTCATGCAATGCGATATGAGTCGTTCGATCTCACCGTGAAAGATCATGTCTGTCTGAACCAGTCTAGCCTTGGAATGCCCATCATCCCGATTTTATCACCGAGATTTTATGATCCATTAGATCAGGACGTGATGGATCTCGACCGCTCAACCTTTTTAAAAAACCCCAGATCCACCATGATCGTATGATCAACAACCAGATCTAATTTCGACCATTCTTATGTTTTGAAAACCATAAAATCCACCAAAGTAATCCGATCAGATCTAGGATGATCAATGTCCTCTATTTCTACTCCCTTATTTTTCTTTTTATTCTTCTTATTCTTCTTATTTTCCTTATTTTTCATCCTCATGCCACACCAGTCTACATTTCCCTCCTCCTCCACTATTTCTTCCTCATCCCGTGAGTCCTCCTATCACTCTCCTCAGACCCATCCGTTTCATTTTTGCACAAGTCCACTAAGGGTGCATTAGTTTAATGCAAACCCAAACGATTTTCCATATAAGTTTTCCAATATATATATATATATATATATATAATAAAAAAAATTATTTATTTAGGATTTACCTTGATTAAGGTTATTTTTTTTGTAATAGTTAGATTCGTATTTCTACAAGTCCCTTTTTTTAAATTATTATATTTAAATCATTGTATATAAAAATATATATAAATAGTTTATATAAACCCATTTCACACACATAAACCTATGGGTTTTCTTTTCCTCGACCTTACACCACCCTCTTCTTGGATCAACCTTGCATTGGAAGACAGGTAAGGGTTAATTTAGCCTCATGTTTTTATATAAAAAACCCTTATATGCACTTATGTGTATATATGGTTTTATATAATTTCAAATACTAATCTTTTTTAGGTTTTTAAAGTGATGATTATCAGTAATTACCTAATGTTTTGATAAATATAATACATGTAAAGGGTTTATTAAGAGTGGTTTTTGAGTTTACTAAACTCATACATATATATACATATGTGTGTATATACAGTTATATACATATATGTATATAGTTTTAATCTTAATCCAATTAAGTTTCATTTATTCTTAAGTTAAACTATTATTTTTAAAGATAATCAATGTCCTTATAATTTTTCATTTGATTCTAAATGAAAAACCCACATGTATATATACATCTAAGTACCACAAATACATAATTATTTTATAATTCCTCGTTGTGCCAGATATTAATTAATCAAGACAAGCTACTTTACAAAGAAATACTAGGGTTTATATTTGTACATGTTTTACATTTGAAATCAACCCTTGAATTAAATGTTTTCCATACATGTCTAAATTAATTATATGATAATAAATAGAATTTTATATTGAAAAACAATAACAAAAACTTGTTTTGTTATTGTGTGCTTCAATTTTTTAAAATAGTTCATCACCTTGTTATTACAATTAACATTACATGCATGAATCTCAACTAATAATTTTAGGATAAAGGGATAGAATTATCCTTTGATTAATATATACTTTTAAATTCATAAACACATAAATATATGTATAATTAACATAAAGTATTATAAAAACTTATAAAAGGATATTATATAATGATATACCATAATTTTAGAAGCTCTCATGTTAGTGAAGTGAGTTTAAATATTTTCTTATGTTTTAATATCTCACATGAAATGAATGTAATACATTTTCATATATTATATTTTCTACCACAATGAATACTATTAGTTATTAAGTTTATGATTTAATCTATTTGACACGTCCATTAATCAGTGTATGGTTAAATCATGAATGATGACTATATTAAATTCAAAAACATATATTTTAGTATATTAAATTTTTACATTCATGGAACAAGGGTTTTGAATTTAAGAGTTATTATTTTATGTGGAAAACCCAAAAAAATCTATTTTTTTATGTGCACCAGTTATCATCACATGTACAGAAGCATGTCTATTTTTCCATTCCTATCATTGGTAAATTTGATATAGCCATAGCCTAATGTATAACTGAAAAACCATGCAATTTTTAGATTTATGTTTACAATTAATGCATGATTCACTTTATTTATGAATATAGATAGTAATTACAAAATGAAATTTATCTCTAATGAAAACTTATGGATTATGAATTTATTATTAAAAATGGTATGAGAAACTTTTAATAAGATATGTAATTTAATTATTCAAAGTGGTATGAGACACTTTGAATAAAAGACAAAATTTAATTATTCAAAGTGGTCTGGGACACTTTGAATAAAAGATATAATTTAATAAATTAAAGTGGTATGGGCCACTTTTATTTAAAGATATATTTATACATATGAGGAATGAATAAGACTTATTATGTGACGAGTGAGGCCCGATATATCCTCTAGATGCATTGTTAGGTCTCATGAGACAAAATAGGTCATGTAATGAGGCCTTGACAGAATGATTATGTATGGTCATGGCACAAGGACTTGAAAGAATGTTTATGATTGTCCTGCATTATGTATTCCCTCACTATGTGATCAGTATTTATCCAAACATATGATTATTTTACTAGCATAATATCCTTGGTTAAGAATATTGTACTTATGATTATGGTAATAAATTAACATGGATTAATGATTTAAGTAAATATAAAATCTTTTATAAAGAAATTTTAGCATCAATTTTTATAACTTTAATAAAGATATAATTTTATCTAGCATTACATAAATTTCATTTTATGTGATAAATGAATTATGATAATGGTTTTTATGAGATTATAAGTAACTATTATTTCATGTGATAATTTTTAATTTCACCCTTACATGTCACCCTTATTTTAGTTTGATAAACTCTTGACTTATAGGTAGCATTCCATGCATTTTTGTACAAGTATGCATACTCTGAAATGTGTTTTATCGATAGCCTTTAAATAAATATGTAAATTATTGTGTATGAGATTTCCCTAAAAATGATTTCTAGTAACCTTTGAAAACTAATGATGATTTACTATGAAGAATATTCTTTTCTTTCAGGAAAATATTTTACATATGTATAACTATTTTAAAGGGATGTATTTAAAATAGATTTTATTTATGAAAAACTCCATAATGAGTATTTGAAATTCCCACCCTATGTTTCTAATTAAATTTTAAAAGACTATTAGATTTGTCATATTTGAGTTATTCTATGTGGTGGAAGTGCTGAGAAGTTTATCTCATTCAGCTTTGAAGAATTATTTCGGTTGTGTCTAGTTTTCCAAAACCGAGACTAGGAAAATCCTCTATGATGAGATGTGATGTGTAATTTTATCAGAATATTTTTATAAAAAAACATTACACACCATGTTTTAAGTACCGAATCCTAGATTCCGGGTTCAGGGAATTACAAAAACAATACAAGATAAATTATATATATATATATGTGGTAAATTTAATATCCAATTTTAATAAGAAAGTAAATATTTCAATGGAAATTTAATGATAACAAAAACGATTCAAGAGAGTGAATTTACTAATTTCCTTGGATAAAATTATCATAAACCATCCATATAAAGAATAAGGATCGTATTAATACAACATATACCCATTAGAGTATAAATTAAATAAAGGGTTGTTTTTTGATGAAAAATATAAATTCCAAAAAAAATATCATTAAAAACATTTTTGAGGAAAATATCCTTTTCATTTTGAAAATATACATTTAAAACTAAAATTTCAGAAAACATTTTGAAAACCATTTTCATTGAAAATAATATTTGAAACATATGAAGGAATTTTTAAAACTTGGAGGGGTAATGATAGCAGGAAATTTTATACATGTGAAGTATGTTAAAATAAATATTCCGTTTACATTTTTTGTAAAATCAAAATGGGAATTGTTTTTCAAACAATATGAATGTTAATTTAAAAAAATTGTAAAATGTAAAAAATGGGTAAAATTTTATTTAATAAAACTTTTGGAAAAGGGTTTAAATAATTTTTGAGATCATTTTTAGAAAACATGGTTCTAGAAGAAAATGGATTTCTGACAAAAGAGATAAATGATATCAGATTTTATGAAAAACAATTTCACAGTCATTTTTAAGTAACCGAGAGTGGGAAAATGGTAAAAATACTCCTAACGTTTCATGAATAGAAATATAACATTTAAATTAAATGTTATATTATGAAATTTTCAAATAATTTTCTTCAACTAAAATTCAAGAATAAATAATCTTGATTAGAATGAGATTTTTAAATAAACTCTTAGAATGATCAAAATGTTGAATTGATAATTAACCAATGAAAAGATTATGTGTATCAAATTTAAATCCATGTAAAACAAATGGATATAAAACATAATATATTCCAAATTCAATACACATATAATCATTTAATATAAAATATAATTAATATTTAATATAACACAATGAAAAGAAATTAAGTTATGAAATTCATTACCACTTTGTTAATTTTCAATTAAAATCCTCTCAGATGAAATAATTCAAATATAAACTTAAAATAACATTTATAATGAATTATTAATTATATTACATGTCAAATATTTATTATATACACTATATAAAATAAATTTGGTGAATAACATTACAATATTCCTCAATGAATGGAAATTTAGATGAAGTCCCTTGACTTACGCTTCCTTTTGGTTGAACATGATTTAACTTCATTTATAGTGGTTTTAAACAAATTATTAAATTATTTGAGAACCATATTAATATTCATAATATCATATATTATCCTTTTATAACATCTAATCACCCATTAATTACTAATCTTCTATTATTTTCATTGTTTTAGGTGTTTATTGCCTTGTTTTCTCATTCATGTTTTGTGATAAAAGATTTTGTTCTTGTTAATATTATCTAGTTTCATTAACTCCATAATAATAATTATGAAATAATTATCAAATTTATACATAACTTATTATTTTAATACTAATAATGTATGATGGTTTTGAGAAATGAAGTTTGTTACAATCCTGGAGACGGTAAGTCATACGTATGCATGAGTAATGTTTTCAATTTTGAATGATAATTATAGAAAGGTGGTATGTAATTTTTTATATTTACATAATGATAAAAATATCATAAATAACATAATATTTATTTAAATTAACTTATATTGTGGTGATGAAAATAGATCCACATTACTTAGTGAAGGTGGAAGTCCACACGTACAGAAATGATGTTATCATCTTTAAGTGAGTTAAAATATAAGAAGTAAAAAAGATATATTATATTTTAATAATGATAAATATGTTATAAATATAATAATTATGTCATATATATCACATATATTCATTAAAGTTATCTTTATTTCCTTACATGTAATGTGTTAGTATAAAATGAATCACACCGCCTCACGGTGAGGTAGTATATTGTACTCATGAGCGACATTATCATATCCCCTATAGAAAAGAAATTAAAAATGTTATATATGATATAATGACTAAAATAGTACAATTTTTTTATAAATATAATATATATATATATATAATTTATATCTATCATCATACACAACCATGAGTGGTGGTAATGGAAAAAGGAATTACCTCGGTTCCTGAGGCGGTAGTCTGCCACACACATGAATGATGATTTTGTAACCCATTTAATGGAAGTTGATATGGTTTTAGTTAATTCCATTAAAATAATAACATATAATTATAAATTAATATAATAATTATATTATATTATCATGTCTTAAAAATAATTTATGGAGATGAAGGAGGAAATGGAATAAAAATGCTCGTTGAAGAACATTACCTCTTCTTCAGGTAACATCCATAGGTTATCCGCAAAAGCATTCCTAGGGCATATATCATCCTAAAATAAGGATTATAGGATGTTATGAGGGATTTTTGGGATGTTATTTATATATTTATTATCCTATCCAAAAGGTTTTGAAGGTATGAAGATGAGACGAGAGAGGTGTACTTTTATAAGTGAGGTGAGTGTCACACATGTTATTTTTGAAAAGAAAAATGTGTACCCACGTTTTTCACATTCCAAAATCTCCAAAATTGAATATTCAGGTTAATTATTCAAGATATTGTTGAAATAAGTTCAGAAAATATATTTTAGATAATTTTCTAGGTCATTTTAATCCTTATCGTTTTAGTTTAACCCCCTGTAAATCCTTTTTTATCTTGATTGTGTTAAATAATTTTTATTATTTGCGTTATTAATTTTGGTAAAAATATTAATTTAACATTATTATATATATAAATTATTTCGATACCAAATATGGAATTCATTTTTCAAAATTCAATCCCCATAAGTGGAAAATTTTAATTTGAAATTAATCCAAGAAACGTAATGTGAAAGTGGGTTTTCAAATAGAAAGTGTTCAAAAGTTTAGAATGTTTTCATATCAAATTTCAACATTGAAATGATTAAAATGAAATAAATTAGATTAATTTATATATTATTGATCTAATTTTGCATTAAACAAATTAATAAACAATTTAAATTTAGAAATAATTTAAACAAAAATGATGTTTTTAATTAAAATTCAGTATTTTTCACATTTCATCAAAAAAACAAATATTTTAGAAAAAATCCAAAAACTTCACCCTATGATAATTTGGATATTATTATTTCAAAAGTGAATTTATTTTTATCTAATAAATTTTATAAAATAGGTAAAAATTAATTTTCAATTATGTGTACAAAGTGCGACTAAACCATCTTTTAGGGAAAATACATTTTCTGAGAAAACATTTATTTTCTCATTTAATGGATTTTTATATTATTTATAGTCAATAGATAACCATAATTTTGATAATTTATTCATTACCATTCATACCCGCCAATTAAATGGGTGTCTTATAATGATATACTATGTTATTGTTCATTTAGACTCGGGTTTGCATGTTTAGTAAGCTATTGAAGAGATTAAATTTAAAGAAATATATTTTTCGGTCGTTTAATCTTGGTGTTGATTGTCTCAAATTCTATCAAACACAATGTTATTTTTTTTATTTCTAGTTGTTACATTATATTTTATTTTTAAAGGCCTAATTATATTTTTTAAGTATATCTTATTTTAATGTGGCCTTATGGTGATCCAGGTCATCTATGGAAATGATTAGCATATCTTGCAGATTATATAACTATGGAATATAGATTTTTGGTAAGATACTTTAAGAGTGATTTATGTTATTTGGAGATAAATGTTTAATTTATCTTGGAATAATATGTGATCACATCATTCTAATGTTTTGGTTTCAATATTAGTTAGAACTACTTTGAATAAGTTTAAGGACATTTATGTGTATAATGATTTACTTTGAACTTTGGGTGTCATTATTGAGCCATTGTTGATTAATAATGAATTTCTTCATTTGAATTTTTATTAATTTTTTGAATTATCGTATGATGTGCTAACCGTTATGGATTTATTTAATGTCTAAATACATGAGAAATATATTTTTATTAACTTTTTTAATAATTTGATCTATTATAATTTTATTTTAGTTCTTAAAGGACAAAAAAATTCATCTTGAAAACTCATAGTTTGGATAAAGAAATGATATTTTGGTAGAAATTGATTAATGGATGAAATTATACCTATGAAGTAAGTTTATTTTCATTATGTTCTTAATCTAGACGGTATGAAATTCTTTAACACTTGGATAATGATATCAAAGTGCAAAAAAATCCACTATCTTAATTTTCGATGAATCGATGGTCATTTTTCACACCTCATCAATATAAGGTTTTGTGGTCGTTAACTTTATCATGATCATTAACTTTATTGTGATCAATGATCTATGTCACTCTATATCATTGTTATTACGGTTCAATTTTCTTCCATGTCCATATTTTCACTTCCCATGAATTTTTTCCAATTTGGAAATCTAGTCATGTGTTATTCCATATGATCTTAGTATTTCATTTCACTCTTTTCATATGGAAGTTTTATTAACATTTTTCATGATATGGGATTTTTATTTTTAAATATCACACCATTGATTAATGAGATCAAGTTCAAATTGTAAGTACACAATTTATTAAATGGGGGAGAATAAAACACCATGGCAGTTTTTATTTAAAAAAAGAAATATATGTTGAAAAGAATATTCGACATACAACGCCAAGTCTAAACAAACCATTAAATATTATTATTATGGGTATAACATAACCATTATATATTTTGGCATGAATAGGATTCACTACTTTATGAAATATAAATAAAGTTCCCAATCGATATAAATATATTGATAAATTCCTATTAGATAATCCCTCAATTTTCAGTAAAGACGTTTGTTTCATGAAAAATATATTCTCTTAAATAACGATTTTTATTTATTTTGGTGAGAAAATATTATAATAAATTTCTATATTTTTTAAATTTTTATTTAATAAAATTAATAAAATTTATGAAATTAGCATCTAAAAATTATCTTAGGTTGAAATTTTGTGATTTTTCTGAAATTATTTATTTTTTATTGAACAGTGAAAATTACTAATTTTCAAATACTATCATTTATTTCCATTAAATAAAGTAATTTTTATGTCCCATTATATTTTTTATTTGGTATTAAAGTGAAATATGAACCATTTTATTTATAACAACCAAAATAATTTCATTTGAATTAGAAATTTTCATGATTTTTGTTTAAGTTTAATTTTAGGCTTAAAAACATAGTTTTTTGGAAACTATTTTAAAGTACGTAAAGTTTATCAATTTTAATTAATTAATATTCTAAGAGCTCATCTTTTCCAAGTACATTCCTCTTTGTGTTTTTGGTTGGAGCCTTGGTGGTCGAGTCTTGTTCGGAGATTGAGAGCCTTTATTAGGGAAAATGACTTAAAGTCCATGGATGTATGTTTTTTTAAATTAATACATTTCATATATAAATAATTTAAATGGGTTTATGATGGTTTTCCAAGCCTGGAAGGATTTAGAGGTGATTTGGGTTCTTTCTATAGGAAAAAGACTTTAGGTAGTTTGTAGAGAAATTGCACATCATTTAATGAAATTATATGTCGTGTGACTGTTGTCAAATAAAATTCATGAGCCTGGTTCATAAAATGATATGAATACAAATTTTTCATACATTACACATGATTTATTGTTTTTTTAGTGTTAATAATCACCTAATGAGATTCTTTTTTTGGTGTTACTCTCTTAAAATAATTGCATGATCTGTAACTGAATTAAACACCATGTAATTTCCTGAGAAGATTTTAAAGGGTGTCATGTGTGACTCTATTCTCATTAACTCGCATGCAGATTCCTCATCTTGACCCTAGGGTAGCTTCTATGTGATTTTGGAGTGCATGTCTTGATTTTAGACATCCTTATCATGTATCTGATCCCAGAAAAGTAGTTTTGTTTATGTTTTCACTTCTCTCCCTTTTTTCTCTAGTCACTACAGTGTAATCACTTGACTGTGGCCATTGTTGTCTTTGATATTCATCGGTTTTTATCTAATATCCTTCTTGTGATCATATATACCTTCTTCCTCAATGGAATTTTCAATTGAAATCATTTTTTGATCATAAATTAAAGGTAGGTTCTCTAAACCTTAACCCTAGGGTTTTATAATTTTCAAGTATGTAAAATATTTAAATTTAATCAACATAACAAGTGAAAAAATTAATTAAATGTAATTTTGAATTATTCTTAGGGTCCCTTTTGATACAATTGGTTATCTACCTTTCTTAGGGTGACCGTTCAGGTGAGGTAACCCTTGATTATAAATTAATTGGCTAAAGGATTAAAGTGTGATTAACATGACATGGAATTTGAGTGATTACTTGATATAGATTCACCATCGTTTGGACTGGTTATTCAAATGACTAGAATGTTATTATTTTAAGACCAAATGATAACTGAAATGTAAAAATTAAAATATAAATAGTAAATTTCATAATTAACCATTTAGCCTTATGATGTGATATTGTGATATCCTTGTTTTTATGAATTTTTTTTTCTATGTTGTAATGCTTATATGAGGAATTGGACCAATTTTATTGTTGATGTTTATATAGGGAGTTGGCCTAGTTTACATGATAAAATGCTTATATATCCGGTTATGCCCTGAGACATGCTGAAATGCTTATATATGGGGCCATTCCAACTGACACATGTTGAAATGCTTATATACCGGTCTTTTCCATGATAAATTTTGAAATGATTATATACTAGGCTTGGCCTTGAGTGATTGAGGAAATGCTTATGTTGTGGATTTTGTAACACCTGAGACGTTTATGATAAATATTTTTCCACTACACACAACACTTGCTTGGCTTTTTTTACACGCAATCGCGACCTTCCTCGATAGCTTGTGTCGTATGCAATACCGAGTTTCACTAAACAATGATATGCTATTAAAATATTATTAAAACGAGACGTTATGAATACTAATAACAACTTTTTGAAATTTTTTAAATTTTATTTTTCAAAATTGACTTCATTTTTTGATTTGGAATATCGAAATTAGCATAGGGTGAAATTTTGGTATTTTTCTGAAAACTTTCAATTTTTGATGAATAGTGAAACCACTAAGTGGTAGTTAAAAAAACTGAATTTTTCATAAAACTTAATTTTACCGCTTCTGTGAGTGGAATTTCGAAAATCTAAGACGCACGGTTGATGTCAGTAAGTAAAATGTAGTTCAGTGAGATGAAAATAATTTTTGGTGAATAGAAACTTTTTACTTTTATTTACCACGGTTAAAAGTAAAGAGGGTAATTAAGATTAAAAATGATATTATTATTACCCTAACACATGTACTAGTTCTATTGGATAAGTGTAATTTGACCAAAAACATCCTTAGGAATAAACTATGACCATTTAGGCCCACTTGGATTACATTAGGACATTTATTATTAATTTATTTAAAGAAGGGTTAAAATAGTTAAAATCAAATATTAATAAGTAAATAATTTAGAATATAGGGTTATACATAAGATAAAATAGAGTATAAACATTCATTAGAAAGATAAAAATCTTTCCTACATAATGATATTTTATTTGTAATTTTTAGACTTTAAATAAGTTAATTTATTTATGATGCAAAGATGATGCAGTAATTATCTTATTAATGAAATATTGACATAATTGATGTTATAAATACCCAAATAAATGTAATTTGAGACTTTTTATGAATTCCACTAATTTTATAGGTTAATATGACATGTTATTATTGATTTAATTAACTTTTTTAGAACTAATATTTCTGTTATGAGTTTCACAAAAATCAATTACTAAATAGTGTCAAAATTGACATAAAATAGTTTTTTAAAACAAATATTATATTATTAATTGTTATTTTATTCCTAAAAATCTAAGGTTCTTCCAAATGACATATATAAGGTTATATATATTAATAATAATAAACTTGGGGTTCTTTTGTCTTGTTATAGTAATTTTATTAACCTTATAGTATAAGAACACAAGAAGACATGGTAAAAGTAAAATTATTTAACTTAATGTTAAATCTAAATGATAAGGTTAAAATAGGAACCTAAACTTGTCTAAATTCTATTGGATGAGAGGCTTTCGACCCATCCCAACCTTAGCTTCGAAATAAATCAATTTGGAGCTATTTAAAACCGAATTTGGCTTTATAATAAAATAATATTTTTAGTTTTTCCAAAGGAGCCCCTCTCCTCCCTTATAAAAGGGCACCTCCTCCCCTTCTTGCTCGCACCACTTTGAGCCTTCATGCTCGGCCAACCCTTGCCCCTTTCTACTCTCCACTTCCCTAGAAACATCTTAGAGGTCCTGGTCTTCTTCAAAGACCAATTTTAGTGCCCTAAAAGGAGGCCTCAAAGAGGCAGTTCAAAGAAGAGGTAATGCCCGTTACCAATTCGTTCAACTTTATTTCTTCTTCCACTTCTTCTTCTTTAGTTGTTTCATTATGAAGTAATAACATCAGTATCACTCATATACTGATATCTTATTATAATTTTGAAACAACCCTATTTCACCATCTATCTATCCTACGGAAAATGAAATCATTGCACGTGTGTACGTACGGAATATAGTCTCCACGCCGTGGTGTAATCTATTTTCCATCACCACCTTACTTGGATTGGTATAATGGTGTAAATAATAAGTATATATGATTATTTTATACTGGTATTGATTCTGAAATAGTATACATACACTCAAATACAATTCCACGATCATGGGAATGATATCATCGCTCGTGCGTACGTACGGAATACCGTCTCCACGATGTGATGCGACTCGTTCTACATGATCTTCATTGCATACTGATTATATAAATGAATTGAATGAATGAATATGATATATATTACACTAATACCATTCTGTAAATTAGGTATCTATAACCTAAAGAGAAGAATAAGAATTTATTCGACAAAACATGCATAAGAACAAAAAGTAACAAACACCCGAATAACAAGTAGTAATGAAACATTACTAATAAGAAGCTAAGAATATGACCATATATGTTATCATAAAAATAATTATGATTCTGGAATAATGCAATAACATTATTTAAATCATTATACAGGAGTTTCAGACACTTACGAAGCAAATCGGACCTAAGGTAAGGGAAAATATCACAATCTCATTTTTATCCGAGATTGTTTATACTTTGGTATTTACTGGGGTGTATTTTATCATCTCCATCCATGTTTCCTCAATATGAAATTTTTATATCCTTCTACAATAGTTTATATCCAATTTTACCCTTCGGTGAGTTTTTAGTAAAAGATATGAAAGGAATGTTTTTTCGTTTTTCGTACGAGGTCATTTGGACTATTCCGACAAAATTACGAGAAGAATGTTTTTTTAACTTATACGACATGAATGGATTTTTAAAAAAATATTTCCAAGAATCTTCCTTTAAAAGTTTTCAAGTTTATTTTTAATCAACTTATTTTAGTTTAAAATTGTATGACATGTTAAGAAAGGAAAAATGTTTTTGAAGTAGAATGGATATTTTCCTCAAGAATGGAGCTCAAGTGTTTTATCAAATTTATTTTCCATCTAAGATAATGTAGGGTTCTATTTCTATCCATGTTATTACATTTTTTTGATTATGTTGTGATGGACATATTTATATTAATTCCTTTATCTTATATGAATTGTTTTATAAGGTCATGATGTTTAAGATTCCCATTTTTATTACATGGGTTATGCTATGATGTATGGTTTATGATTTTGTGGAACACATAAGAATGGTATCATTATGAGATGGGTGGGACCTATATCTCCCTCCAATGCATTGGGTAAAGATTTTATATCTCATGAGATAGACATGGCTGGAACGGCAGGTTAAACCGGTTTAGTGAAACAGGACTAAAACGAGGAATGAACTCAGTTCAGAAATAGACTTTGTCCACTAAGATAGTCTTGGAAATGAGTCTTGACTAATAAGAAATGATTCTCTATGATTATGTGTGTATGCCACAAATTTCCATGTTTAATGTTATGATTATTGGGATTACATTTCACTTCAATGATTTATCCCATGGTATGAAATTATGATTTCTTTTGCAGGTTAAGATTTCCAAAATTTTACATTCATGATGTGATTGATTTTTCTTTTGTTTACCCTTACTGAGCATTTGAGCTCACCCTTTTATATGTTTTCATTCCCCCAGGTCAGGAAGAAGGTTATTAAGTAAGATATTCCAAAAGGGACTATAGATATGATGAAATAAATGGAAGACATTATAGACGCTTTATGAACCAGTTGTTTATGTTTCCCAGTTTTTAAAGACACTATACATATACGGTCCTTCCATGGTTTTGTTATATGTTGTAATAAGTAAGCATCAATTTTGAAGTATTAAAAATGTATGTAAAGTATGGGTCATTATAGTTGGTATCAGAGGAAAGGTATAGTCAACCTTTGGAAACTAGGATGTGAAAGCCTTAGTAAGAATCCTAAGGATAAGTCTAAGCATAGAACACAATCTTAGTGTTTTAGAAATGGCCATGAATAACCTAGGATAAGACATTTAGTGTGAAATTTTATTCTTGATTATGTGCTTTTCATATTATAATTTGTGTTTCTCACACTATTCTTCTTGGTTTTAGTCAATGGCTGGAACCCGAAGGAACTGTGTTAATGCAGAATGCGATGGGCAATGCAATGATTGTCCCCCTGAGCAACCAAACGTTATGGGAGCTGGAATGAAAAATCTTTTAGCCATGCTCACACAAATTTCTCAAGCTATGAATCATGCAGGACTTCCAAACGAGCAAAGGAAGGAGCAACATTATGTTGAATCCTTCATGAGGCAGCGTCCACCTTCATTCAGCAGGTCTACTGATCCATTAGTTGCTGAACAATGGATTAGTATTAATGAAAATATATTTTCAATTCTTCAATGTTCTGAACATGATAAATTCATCTTAACAGTGTATCATTTGGAAGGTGATGATGATCAATGGTGGAATCTTATCAAGAATACGAGGCAAAGAGATGAAATTGAGTCAATGGAATGGGACGAATTCAAGAACTTATTTTTCAATAAGTACTTCCCTCATATTCTCCGAACAAATATGGAGAATGAGTTTCTTGAACTACATAAAAAGGTTGATGAATCTGTTGGTACCTATGAAGAAAATTTTACAAGACTTTCAAGGTACGGTTCTGGTATTATTATCCAACCTGAGAGTAAGATTGATCGATTCTTTAGAGGATTAAAACCAAGTCTTCGAAGGGTGTTAGCCATAAGGGAATTTAATAGCTATGAGGAAATCATTAGATGTGCTCTCAAAATCGAGATGGAGATTGGAGTAACCCATCAGTCATATGGGTTTGATAAGAAGAAGAAAATGGAATTCAAAGGAAAATCTAAAGAGCACACTGAAAAGAAGATGATCTTTCCCTTATGCTCAATGTGTGGAAAGAAGCATGGAGGGAGTTGTCATAAAGGGAAAAGTAAATGTTTCAAATGTGGAAAGGAAGGTCATCGGGAATTTGAATGCCGCAATGATGGGAAGAAGATGTCTAATGATGCAAACAAAGGAAGGGATACATAGAATGAACCTACTACACTTCAATGTTTCAATTGCAAGGAGATGGGCCATTATGCCAATCAATGCCCAAATCCAAGGGTTGATGATGATGGTTGACGTCAAAAAACTCTTAAGGATAAAGGCAAAGGAAAGTCACATGCAATTTCTATCAGCGATGTGGAGTACGATAACGAAGTTGTAAAAGGTACACTTACCATCCACTCTAAAGTGGAAAATGTTTTATTTTATTCTAGATCCACCCACTCCTTTATTTCTGAAGAATTTTCTAAGTATATCAACATATTACCTCAACAATTAGATGTTGAGTTAGCTGTGACAACCCCTAATGGCACAACAGTCGCATCAATAGTTTATAATTCTTCTCCGATTGAAGTTTGTTGGAAAGTGCTTCCTACAAATCTTGTGATCCTACCTATAGTGGAATTTGATGTGATTCTTGGCATGGATTGGCTTTCTTTATATGGATCTCATATCAATTGTCAAATAAGGGAAGTCACATTTCATATTCCAGATCAATCTATGATCTTCTATCGATGCAAGGATGAACATAACCTTCCAGTGAAAATTTCTTCCATCTTATGGGTCTTGATTCTACTAAATCAATGTTATTTATCTCAAATGGTTGGTGAGAAACTCACGATTAAGAATATGCTCATTGTATTGGAGTTTGACGATGTCTTTCTGGAGGAATTGTCGTGTCTTACACCAAATCGTGAAGTTGAGTTTTCAATAGAACTCGTACCGGGTGCTTTACATATTTCAAAGACACCCTATAGAATGGCCCAAATTGAGTTGCAGGAATTGAAGAAGCAACTCCAAGAGAATCTTGATAAGGGGTTCATATGCCCTAGTGCGTCACCTTGGGGAGCACCTGTTCTATTTATTAAGAAGAAAGATGGATCAATGAGACTCTGCATTGATTATCGAGAACTTAACAAGATCACTATCAAGAACAAATATCCTCTCCCACGCATTGATGACTTATTTGACCAACTATGAGGAGCTCAATAATTTTCCAAGATTGATCTTCGTTCAGGGTATCATCAATTAAGGGTTAAAAGGGAGGATATACCAAAGACGGTTTTCCGTACAAGGTATGGACACTATGAATTTATAGTGATTCCATTTGGTTTTACTAATGCCCCTGCTATCTTCATGGATCTAATGAATAGAGTCAATAGAGACTATCTTGATCAGTTTGTGGTAGTCTTTATAGACGATATTATGGTATATTCAAAGAGAAAGGTAGAACATGAAGATCACATGAGAATTATATTGAAGACCCTAAGAAAGGAGAATATTTATGCCAAATTTACCAAGTGTGAATTTTGGCTTCAAAAAGTTGCATTTTTTGGTCACATAATCTCAAAAGAGGGGATATCTGTGGATCCAGCAAAAACAGAGGTTATCAAAAGATGGTCGAGACCAAAAACAGTAACTGAGATCCGATGTTTTCTTGGTTTGGCTGGATATTATCGACGTTTTTTGAAAGATTTTTCACGATTATCTAATCCACTCACCAGGTTGACTCGGAAAGGAGTTAAGTTTGTTTGGACAGAAGAATGTGAAGATAATTTCAAGGAGTTGAAAATAAGGTTATCCAGTGCACCTGTGCTCACACTTCCTTGTAGTGGAGAAAGGTTTGTGATCTATAGTGATGCATCCAAGAAGGGATTGGGGTGTGTTCTTATGAAAAATGATATGGTGATAGCTTATGCCTCACGACAGTTGAAAATACATGAGAAAAATTACCCAACTCATGATTTGGACTTAGCTGCTGTAATCTTTGCATTAAAGATTTAGAGGCATTATCTTTATGGATAAAGGTGTGACATTTATACTGACCATAAAAGCTTAAAGTATATTTTCACACAAAAGGATCTTAATATGCGCCAAAGAAGATGGTTGGAGCTGATTGCGGATTATGACTGCTCAATCCATTACCACCCTGGGAAAGCAAACAAGGTGGCAGATGCATTAAGTCGACAAGACCATGCTAGATTATCCATGATAAGGATCACAAAACATCCAATATTTATGGATTTACAAAGGATGGATCTAGGAATTATAATGGAAGGGGAAAATCGTATCTTTATCAAATGAATGTTCAACCATCTATACATGTGAATATTAAAGAGGCACAGAAAGAAGATGTAGAGTTACAAAAGAAGGTGAGAAATGTTCCTGAATTCAACCTTGATTGTGACGGTATAATAAAGTTCAAGAATCAGGTTTATGTTCCTCCCATCCCCGAATTAAAGAAGGTTCTGCTGGATGAGACTCATAGTTCTTCATTCTCTATTCATTCTGGAAGCACGAAGATGTATAGGGACCTGAAAGAGTACTTCTGGTGGGATGGCATGAAAAGAGATGTTGCTAAATATGTCTCTTGATGCTTGGTTTTTCAGAAAGTTAAAGTTGAGAGACAGAAGTCTAAGGGGATGTTACAACCATTACCCATACCCGAATGGAAATTGGAAAACATCACTATGGAATTTGTCACAGGAATTCCTAAAACATCCAAAGTCAATAATGTTATCTGGGTCATAGTTGATCATCTTAAAAAGTCTGCACACTTCATCGCTATTAGAGAGTATTTCTCTCTGGATCAGTTTGCCAGGATATATGTGAAGAAAGTGGTAAGATTGCATGGAGTACCACTTTCTATTATATCTGATCGGGATCCGAGGTTTACCTCAAAGTTTTGGCGAAGTCTTCAGCATACTTTGGATATAGAGTTGAGTTTCAGCACTGCTTATCATCCTCAGACAGACGGTCAGTCTGAGAGAACAATTCAAACTCTAGAAGATATGTTGAGAGCTTTCTCTATGGATTTCAAAGGTGGTTGGGATCAACACCTACCTTTGGTGTAATTTTCTTAAAATAATAGTTTTCACTCTAGTATTCATATGGATCTTTATGAAGCTCTCTATGGAAAGAAATGCAGGACTCCAACTTGTTGGGATGAAGTTGGGGAAAGAAATCTATTAGGACCTGATCTTGTTGATGAGATGGTAGAAAAGGTCTGATCTATTAAACAACACATAAGAGAAGCTCAGAGTCGACATAAAAGTTATGCTGACAACAGAAGAAAAGACCTAGAGTTTGAAGTGGGTGATAAAGTGTTCTTACTAATATCTCCCTGGAAGAGGGTCATGAGATTTGGAAAGAAGGGGAAGTTGAGCCCTAGATATATCGGTCCTTTCGAAATATTGGATCGTGTTGGGAAGGTAGCTTACCGATTGGCGCTTCCACTGAATCTCTATCAAGTTCACGATGTGTTCCATGTATCTCTCCTAAGAAAGTACATACCTGATCCCTCACATGTACTCAGCTCAGAAGTTGTACTGCTAGAGCAAGATCTTTCTTATGAAGAACAGCCTATAGAGATTCTGGATCGTAGCAAAAAAGTCCTATGAAACAAGACCACTCGCTTGGTAAAAGTTTTATAGAGGAACCACCAATTAGAAGAATCTACATGGGAGCTTGAGGATATGATGACGGAGAGGTATCCTCATCTGTTTGTTACAAAGTGATGAATTTCGAGGCCGAAATTCATTTTAAGGGGGGTAGAATGTAACACCTGAGACTTTTATGAGAAATATTATTTCACTACACAAAACACTTCCTTGGCTTGCTTTACACGCAATTGTGACCTTCCTCGATAGCTTGCGTCGTAAGTAATACCGAGTTTCACTAAACAATGATATGCTATTAAAATATTATTAAAACTAGTCGTTATGAATAGCAATAACCACTTTTTGGAATTTTTTAAATTTTATTTTTCAAAATTGACTTCATTTTTGGATTCGGAATATCGAAATTAACCTAGGGTGAAATTTTGGTATTTTTCTGAAATCTTTCAATTTTTAATGAATAGTGAAACCACTAAGTGGTAGTTAAAAAAACTGAATTCTTCATAAAAATTAATTTTACCGCTTCTGTGAGTGGAATTTCAAAAATCCTAGAGACACGGTTTATATCAGTAAGTAAAATTTAGTTCAATGAGATTAAAATAAATTTTCGTTAATAGTAACTTTTTACCTTTATTTGCCACGGTTAAAAGTAAATAGGGTAATTAAGAGTAAAAATGATATTTTTATTACACTAAAACATGTCCTAATTCTATTGGATAACTGTAATTCGACCAAAAACAACCTTAGGAATAAAATATGACCATTTAGGCCCACTTGGATTAGATTAGGACATTTATTATTAATTTATTTAAAGAAGGGTTAAAATACTTAAAAACAAAGTTTAATAAGAAACTCATTTTTAATATGGGGTTATACATAAGATAAAATCGACTATAAATATTCATCAGAAAGATAAATCTATTGCCTACCTAATTATATTTTATTTGTAATTTTTAGACTTTAAATAAGTTAATTTATTTATGATGCAAAGATGATGGAGTAATTATCTTATTGATGAAATATTGACATAATTGATGTTATAAATACCCAAATAAATGTAATTTGAGATTTTTTATAAATTCAAATAATTTTCTAGGTTAATATGACATGTTAGTATTGATTTAATTAACTTTTATCGAACTAATCATTATGTTATGATTTTCACAAAAATCAATTACTAAATAGTGTCAAAATTGACATAAAATAGTTTTTTAAAACAAATATTATATTATTAATTGTTATTTTATTCCTAAAAATCTAAGGTTTGGCCAAATGACTTATATAAGGTTATATATATTAATAATAAAAAACTTGGGGTTCTTTTGTCTTCTTATAGTAATTTTATTAACCTTATAGTATAAGAACACAAGAAGACACGGTAAAAGTAAAATTATTTAACTTAATGTTAAATCTAAATGATAAGATTAAAATAGGAACCTAAACTTGTCTAAATTCTATTTAATGAGAGGAGTTCGACCCATCCCTACCTTAGCATCGAAATAAATCAATTTGGAGCTATTTTAAACCGAATTTGTCTTTATAATAAAATAATATTTTTAGTTTTTCCAAAGGAGTCCCTCTCCTCCCTTATAAAAGGGCACCTCCTGCCCCTCTTCCTCACACCACTTTGAGCCTTCCAGCTCGTCCAAAACCTGCCACATTCTCCTCTCCACTTCCCTAGAAACATCCTAGAGGTCCTGGTCTTCTTCAATGACCAATTTTAGTGCCCTAAAAGGAGGTCTCAAAGAGGCGCTTCAAAGAAGAGGTAATGTCTGTTACCAATTCTTTCAACTTTATTTCTTCTTCCACTTATTCTTTTTTAGTTGTTTCATTATGAAGTAATAACATAAGTATCACTCATATACGGATATGTTATTATAAGTATGAAACAGCCCTAGTTCACCATTTATCCAACATACGGAAAATGAAATCACTGCGCATGCGTACATACGGAATACAGTCTCCACGTCGTGGTGTAATCTATTTTCCACCACCACCTTACTTGGATGGGTATAATGGGGTAAATAATAACTATATATTATTATTTTAAAGTTTTATTGATTCTGAAATAGTATACATACACTCCAATACAATTCCACGATCATGGGAATGATATCATCGCTTGTGCGTACGTACGGAATACCGTCTCCACGATGTGATGCGACTCGTTCTACATGATCTTCATTGAATAATGATTATATAAATGAATTTAATGAATGAATATGATATATATTACAATAATACCATTCTGGAAATTAGGTATCTATAACCTAAAGAGAAGAATAAGAATTTATTCAACAAAACACGCATAAGAACAAAAAGTAATAAACACTCGAATAATAAGTAGTAATGAAATATTACTAATAAGAAGCTACTAATATGACCATATATGATATCATAACAATAATTATGATTCTGGAATAAGTCAATAACATTATTTAAATCATTATACAGGAGTTTCGGACACTTACGAAGCAAATCGGACCTAAGGTAAGGGAAAATATCACAATCTCATTTTTATCTGAGATTGTTTATACTTTTGTATTTACTGGGGTGTATTTTATCATCCACATCCATGTTTCCTAAATATGTAATTTTTATATCCTTCTAAAATAGTTTATATCCAATTTTACCCTTCAGTGAGTTTTTAGTAAAAGATATGAAAGGAATCTTTTGTCATTTTTCGTACGAGGTACTTTTTGACTTTTCCGACAAAAGTACGAGAAGAATGATTCTTTTTAACTTATATGGAATGAATGGATTTTTAAAACAATATTTCCAAGAATATTCCATTAAAAGTTTTCAAGATTATTTTTAATCAAATTCTTTTAGTTTAAAATTGTATGACATGTTAAGAAAGGAAAAATGTTTTTGAAGTAGAAAGGATATTTTCCTCAAAAATGGAGTTCAAGTGTTTTATCAAAATTATTTTCCATCTAAGATAATATGGGGTTCTGTTTCTATCCATATTATTACATTTATTTTATTATGTTGTGATGGAAATATTTTTATGAATTCCTTTATCTTATATGAATTGTTTTATGATGTCATGATGTTTAAGATTCCCATTTTTATTACATGGGTTTTGCTATGATGTATGGTTTATGATTTTGTGGCAGACATAAGAATGGTATCATTATGAGATGGGTGGGACCTATATATCCCTACAATTCTTTGGGTAAAGATTTTATATCTCATGAGATAGACATGGATGGAACGGCGGGTTAAACCGGTTCAGTGAAACAGGACTGAAACGAGGAATGAACTCGGTTCAGAAATGGACTTTTTCCACTAAGATAGTCCTGGCAATGAGTCTTGACTAATAAGAAATGATTCTTTATGATTATGTGTTTATGACACAAAGTTCCATGTTTTATGTTATGATTTTTGGGATTACATTTCACTTCTATGATTTATCCCATGGTATGAAATTAGGATTTCTTTTGCAGGTTAAGATTTCCAAAATGTTATGTTCATGATGTGATTGATTTTTCTTTTCTTTACCCTTACTGAGCATTTGAGCTCACCCTTTTATATGTATTCTTTCCCCCAGGACAGGAAGAATGTTATTAGGTAAGATATTCCAAAAGGGACTATAGATATGATGAAATAAATGGGAGAGATTGTAGACGCTTTATGAACCAGTTGTTTATGTTTCCCAGTTTCTAAAGACACTATACCTATACGGTCCTTCCATGGTTTTGTTATATGTTATAATAAGTATGCTTCAATTTTGATGTATTAAAAATGTATGTAAAGTATGGGTCATTATAGATTTTTCCAAGAAAAGTGTGATTTATACCATGGTTATGTAGTTATGGTTAAGATGGGATGGTTTTGAGACAAGCTTAGAGATATTCTGAAATGGAACTGGGGCAGGTAATTTTATTCCATGGTTATATTGTAACAACCCGATATTTTTTGAGGTATATTATTTTTAATTTCATTGATGTGTTCTATTATACATTACACCAAGATTAGTTTGTACTATACAGTATACACAACACTATTCTTTTCTTGTGTTACACACAATTTCAAGTTTGTTTTGTGAAAATTATTCTACGCAACATTAAGTATAGATTTTGTTTAATTTATAAATGAAATAAGTTTTGATTTTGTTATACGCAACACCAAACAGATATTTCACTACACGCAGCCCTCACATGGCTTACATTACATGAAATCAAATCTTCCTCGATAGCGTGTGTGGTACGCAATACCGAGTTTCACTAAACGAGATATTATTATATTATTATTATGAACTAGCCGTTATGAATAGTAATACCCAGTTTTTGAAATTTATAAATTTTATCATTCAAAATGGACTTTATTTTGGGATTCGGAATATCGAAATTAGCCTAGAGTGAATTTTTGATATTTTTCTGAAAACGTTCAATTTTTAATGAATAGTGAAAACACTGGGTTTCTATTTAAAAACCGACTTTTTATTTAAATAATTATTTATTCTATTTAAATTTATTTGAGGTAAAAATTGATACATAATATTTATATAAGTTCAATGTAATTCCTTTGAGAAATTTTATAATAATTTTAGACATATAAAAATTTTAGTGAACTTTTCCCGTCTTTTACCCACCTCCTAAGAGAATTTGAAAATCTACATAAAACAAAATTTTACCTCTTCTGTGATTGCAATTTTGAAAATTTGAGAGACACGGTTAATATCAAGGAGTAAAATTTGGTTCAATAAGATAAAAATAATTTTTGGTGAATGGTAACTTTTTTACTTTTATTTACCACGCTGAAAAGTAAATAGGGTAATTAAGGGTAAAAATGATATTATTATTACCATAAAACATGTACAAATTCTATTGGATAAGTGTAATTCGACCAAAACCAAACTTAGGAATAAAATATTACCCTTTAGGTCTACATGGATTAGATTAGGAGACTTATTATTATTTTATTTAAAGAAGAGCTAAAATGGTTAAAATCAAAGTTTAATAACTAAAATTTTTTAATATGGGGTTATACATAAGATAAATTTGACTATAAATATTCCTTAGAAATATAAAACGATTTCCTACATAATGGTATTTTATTTATAATTTTTAAACATTAAATGATTTAGATTATTTATGACACAATGATGATGCAGTAATTACATTATTAATGAAATATTAACATAATTGGTGTTATAAATACCCAAATAAATGTAATTTGAGACTTTTTATTAATTAAACTAATTTTCTAGGTTACTATACCATGTTAGTATTGATTAAATTATCCTTTTTAGAACTAATCATGTTGTTATGAGTTTCACAAAAATCAATTACCAAATAGTGTCAAAATTGACATAAAAGAGTATTTAACACAAATATTATATTATTAATTGTTATTATATTTTTAAAAATATAAGGTTCATCCAAATGACTTATATAAGGTTATATATATTAATAATGAACCACTTGGGGTTCGTTTGGCTGGTTATAGTAATCATATTAACCATATTGTGTAAGAAAACAAAAATACACGGTAAAAGTTAAATTATTTAACATAGAGTTAAATATAAATGATAAGGATAAAATAGTAACCTAAAATTGTCTAAAACCTATTGGTTTAGAGGATTTAGACCCATACCCACATTAGATTCTAAATAAATCAATTTGGATCTATTATAAACCGAATATGACATTATTATAAAATAATATTTTATGTTTTTCCAAAGGTGCCCCTCTCCTCTCTTATAAAAAGGGCACCCCTTCCTTCTTCTCTTCACACCCTTTTCATCCTTGAATCCCGGCCAACCCCTGACCATTTATCTTATCCACTTCCCTAGAAACATTATAGAGGTTCTGGTCTTCTCAAAATACCAACTCTACTTCCTTAAGAGGAAGATTAAAGGAGGTGCATCGAAGAAGAGGTAATCTATTCTTCTGATTCTCTCAAGTTTCTTTCTTCTTATAAATATTCTTCTTTTGTTGTATCATAATAAAGTAATAACATCAATATTAATTATATACTGATATTTCATTATAAATATTAATCAACCCAATTTTACCTTCTATCCATCCTACGAAAAACAAAATCACCGCGCGTGCGTACGTACGGAATGCCGTCTCCACGCCATGGTGTAATCTATTTCCGACCACCACCTTACTTGGATTTGTATAATGGTGTAAATAAATAACTATATATGATTATTTTAATGTGATAATGATTCTTAAATATTATACATACACTTCAATACAACTCCACGATCATGGGAATTGTATCATCGCTTGTGCGTACGTATGGACTACCATCTTCACGACGCGATGAGATTCATTCTCCATGTTAACCATTCATGAATGATTATAAAGTATATATAATAATTAATCATGAAATATATGACATAATAATGATACTGGATTTATGTGTATATATATGTATGTCATCTACTTAATTCCATTTAATTCAATAAGGAAACGAAAACAGCATTCGTGCGTACGTATGGCCTACCGTCTTCATGAACGGTGTATTTCATTCCATTTATCAATATATTATATATATGTATATTCTGAATATATATTATATATAAATAATTTTTTATATTATTAAATTAATTAATCATGATCTATGTAATCATATTAATAATTACAAGTCAAAACATGGATGATAAATGAAACGATTTTACCCAAAACGCTGCTTTAACATGGAACTGGCAAATGAACGGATAATATAAAGTCGTAAGTGAATCATATATGATATCATAAATATTATTATGGTTCTTTTATAAGTTAATAAAATTTTTAAACCCACTATACATGAGTCTCGGACACATAAGGAAGAAATTGGACATAAGGTAAGGGATAACTTTTCCAATCTTGTTTTTATCTGATATTGTATATTCGTAAGTATTTACAGGGGTTATTGTTATCATCCAAGCCCATGTTTTATAAAAATGTTTTTTATGAATTTTTAAAGTCCTTTTTACCCATTTTTGACTTTTACCACAAGTTATGAAAGGAATATTTCTTTTGTTTACCATATGAGGATCTTTTTGACTTTTCCGACAAAAGTACAAGGAGAATGTTTTTTTAACTTATACAGCATGAACGGATTTTTACGGTTTCATAATGCCTTATTTTCATGAAGCTTACTCTACAATATTTCATGAATATTTTCAAAAAAAATACTTTTCTTTTAAAATTTCATGGCATTTTGTGAAAATAAATTGATTTTGAAGAAAAAAGGATATTTTCATCAAGAATTCATTTCAAGTGTATTATCAAAACCATTTTCCATCTAAGATGACATTATTTCATATTTGTATGTTTCAAGTATAATGTCTCTATGACTTTCGTGGTTTCACTTTTCTTATGATGAAATATCCATTTATTTTATATGGATTATGTGATGATGGGATGATGTTTATAAAACCCATTTTAATCTTTGGGTTATGATGAATGTTTTAAGTTTATTTTGTGGCACAAGTAAGAATGATTTCATTATGAGATGGGTGAGACCTATATATCCCTCCAATTAATTGGGTAAAGATTTATATCTTATTATATAGACATGTATGGAATGGTAAAATTAAGTTTTTTGTAAATTTTCAAATTCTCCTAGGAGGTGGGTAAGGTGAAAAGTTCAATAAAATTTTTATATATCTAAAATTATTATAAAATCACTCCAATGAATTTTTTTTAACTTATATAGGTATTATGTATAAATTTTGACCTAAAATAAATTTAAATAAAATAAATAATTATTTAAATAAAAAGTCAGTTTTTAAATAGTAACCCAGTGTTTTCACTGTTCATCAAAAATTGAAAGTTTTCAGAAAAATACCAAAAATTCACCCTAGGTTAATTTCAATATACTAAATCCAAAAATGAATTCCATTTTGAAAAATAAAACTTATAAAATTTCAAAAATTGGGTATTACTATTCATAACGGCTAGTTCATTCCATTTATCGATCAATTCATAACGATGTATTTCATTCTATTTATTGATCTATCATATATATATGTATATGCTGAATATATATTATATATAAATCATGTTTTAAATTCATTAATTAAGTAAATTAGGATATAAGTAATAATATCAAGAACAACAAGTCCAAACATGTACGATAAATAAAACGATTTTACCCAAAACGCTACTTTAACCTGGAATTTACAAAAGAACAGGTAATATAAAGTCATAAGTGAACCATTTATGGCATCATAACAATGAATGTGATTCTTTAATAAGTCAATGACATTATTTAAATCATTATACAAGAGGTTTGGATAAGTACGAAGCATATCGGACCTAAGGTAAGGGATAACTATTCCAATCTCGTTCCTATCCGAGATTTTTATTCGTAAGTATTTACTCGGTTATTGTTATCATCCATGCCCATGTTTTCTAAAAATGATTCCATGTATTTTTAAAGTCCTTTTTACCCATTTTTTAAATTTACCACATGTTATGAAATGAATTTTACTTTTTTTTACCCCACAGGGAACTGTTTGACTTTTCCGACAAACGTACTAGAAGAATGTTTTTTTATCTAATACAGCATGAATAGATTTTTACGGTAACATAACACCTCATTTTCATGAAGTTTACTCTATAAGATTTCATGTTTAATTTCAATAAAATCCTTTTCTTTTAAAATTGTGAGTCATTTTGTCAAAAGAAAAATGACTTTTAAGAAGAAAGGATATTTTCCTCAAGAATTATTTTCAATTGTTTTATAAAAACCATTTTCCATCTAAGATGACATTATTTCATATGTGTATGTTTCAATTATAATATCTCTATTATTTACATGGTTTAACTTATCATATGATGAAATGATATCCATTTGTTTTATATGGATTATGTTATGGTGGGATGATTTTTATGAAACCCATTTGATTCTTTGGGTTGTGATGAATGATTTATGTTTATGTTGTGGCATAAGTAAGAATGATTTCATTATGAGATGGGTGAGACCTATATCTACCTCCAATGAATTGGGTAAAGATTTATATCTCATGAGATATACATGGCTGAAATGGCAAGTTAAACCGGCTCAGTAATACAGGACTGGAATGAGGAGTGAACTCGATTTAGAAAGGGACTTTGTCCACTAAGATGGTCTTGGTAGCAATGTCTTGGCTACTATGGAACTCATAACATGTTATTAATGGTTTCCACAATTAAATGTTCTATTCCCATGCTATTTTATCATGATTAATGTTTCTTTATGATCTATGCCTTATGTACTTCCATGTTTTATGTCATTTCTCAAGAATTTGATGTATTATGTTCATGTTTTTAGGTTCAAATGTGTATGGATTGTTTTATTTTTTTTCCATGCTTATCCTTACTAAGAATTTGAGCTCACCATTTTTATTTTTTCTTTTCCCCATGATATAAATAAAGGTTTTAGTTAAGAAAACAAAATAAGAAGATCTTTATGGGAGATGTTGAAGATATTTCAAAACGATTCGACCATTATGTTATGAGTTTCCAAAGACACTAAACTATTACGTTCCTTGTGTGTTTGTTTTTGTTATGTATTAAGTATTTTGAAAAATTAAATTATTCTCTACGTATGTCAAGATTTGGCTCTCTACAGTTGGTATCAGAAGAAACGTTTAGTTAACCTTTGGAAACTAGGATGTGAAAACTTTAGTGAGACCCCTAGAGATATTTCTAAGGTGTCTAGTGATGTCCCTAAGGTTAAGTATAAGTATAGGTTATAATACTAGAATTTTAGCAACGATCTTATAATTTAACCTAAGATGTTAGATATTGAAGGTACTCTCCCTTTATTATATTGTTTTTCTAGCATAATTTTTTCCTCTTATGCTATTCTTTTTGGGTTTTAGACGATGGCTAGAACCCAAAGGAACCGTGTTGATCATTGTAATTGGAAATGCAATGATTGTCTGCCAGAACAAACCAATGTTTTGGGAGATGGAGTGAAAAATATTATTGCTATACTTACAGAAGATATGAATCATTTTGGACTTCTGAATTAGCAGAGAAGGGAACAATATTCTATTGAGTCCTTCATGAGGCAATGTCCACCTTCTTTTAATGGGTCTTCTGATCCACGTGTTACTGAACAATGGATCAGTACCATTGAAATGATATTTTCCATACTTAATTATTTGGAACATGATAAATTTATTCAAGCTATTTACCATTTAGAAGTTGAAGCAGCCCACTGTTGGACTCTAATTTAGAATACAAGTCCCTAATATGAAATTAAATCCATGGAATGGGACGAGTTCAAGAACTTGTTTTTCAGTAAGTACTTCCCTCGTATTTTCGAACAAAGATAGAAAAGGAGTTACTTGAGCTTAAGAAAAAGGATGATTAATCTATTGGTATATATGAAGAAAATTTTACAAGGCTTGCAAGGTATGCATTTGGCTTTATCATCCAACCTGAAAGTAAAGTTGATCAAATCTTCAGTGGCTTAAAACCAAGTCTTCGAAGGGCATTATCAATAAGAGACTTTAACAGCTATGAAGAAATTATGTGTCATGATATCAAGGTAGAACTGGAAGTTGGTGTAACATATCCATATCATAGTTTTGACAAGAAATGAATGATGGAGTTCAAGGAGAAATTTCAGAATAATGGTGAAAAGAAGATGAATGTTTCTTTATGCCCAAAGTGTGGAAAGAAGCATGGTGGAGATTTTCTTAAAGGGACTAGAAAATGTTTTAATTGTGGAAAAGAAGGTCATCAAGCACCAGAGTGTTGAAAGAATGGAAAAAGGGTTTTTAATGATTTGAATAAAGAAAATATTGTAGAGAACGCACCACCAACACTTCAATTCTTCAAGTACAAGGAAATGGGGCATTATGCTAATCAATTCCCTAATCCAAGGGTTAATGATGATCAACGTGAGAAGCCACTTAAGGAAAAGGATAAAGGTAATTCACATTCCATCACTATTTGTGATGTTGAGTATGACAATGACATTGTGTAATGATTAAGTGTTTATGTAATGGGATTTTAAAATAGTATCATAGAATCTCATTTAAGGTATCGTGGAATTTTGGAATATCTATGTATAGGTTTTCAATAAATATATGATACTGATAACCATGAAAAGTGATTAAAATATTTTTGGAAAGAATAAGATATGCGCATAATGAAGGGATAAAGAGAAAATTAAATGATCTCATTACTGATATCATGGTTTGAGTATATTGAAATTTTGGGATTTTAGTATGCGGAAAGTGATAAATTTTGACAGCATTCATGTTTTCACTAAAGGTCAATGGGTATTAATTTTTCAAGAGAATACATGATTAAGGTATTCACATGTTTTTAATTTGATTAAAAAATATATCGTATGATATATGGGGGATAAATGATGGTATTAGTGTGCTTGTTATATAACCTTTTTTGTAATCATTCTCTTTATACTATGAGTTTGGAAAGAAGTATTTTGGATAAGCCTAAAGATTGGAATGGATTATGTTGAACATAAGTTAGTATATTATTGATAAAATGTTATAATAGTGTAGTTTAAGAAAAGTTACAACCTGTAGAATGGGCGACAACCCGTCACGTCGGACAAGGTTGTGGGAATCAAACCCACAACCGAAGTAAGACGGGCCTTTATCACCTACCACAGGCCTACAGGAAGTCCCTGGTTAGAGAAAATAGTTTTATTATATTAAGAAGTATGATATATGAAGTATAAGCCCATTTTAGGAACCAAATATGATTAATCCCACTATATATGGACTTATGTGTATTTGATAACTTTTTCTAACCTTTTTTTTGAGACAGATGGAATAACCCATAATTCTATCAAATGATCTACTAACACTTTGTGAATGAAAAATTCATCTTCATTTCTTTAAGATATGATGTGGAAATTTTCCAATGAACAACCAACAGTGCGATTTTACCAAAATAAAGTAAGTATTTCTTCAAATTAAAAATTTTCAACTTTTGGGAAATGATCATGAAAACAAAAAATGTTGTCCAAGTGCCCTTTTATCCGATTAATCAGATGGTACCTTAGATCATCACAAATTTATGACTTTGTGATTGTTGGATTTTTCATTACCATGTTCTCTACCACTCTCCATCAGAACATGACGGTTACATTTCTCTTCCATATCCATATTTTCACTTATGTTGTCCTATGTGGAAACCCAGTGATTAGTTAATTTGGGTAACCATTACGTTTCATACTTTAGTTTTTAAAGATAAGTTTTGTTATTTCTTTTTACGATGTGGGTTTCTATGAAAGAGACTCTCATGTAATAAACCATTTATAACCCCGACGAATTTTGAGGGTGAAATTCATTTTAAGGGGGGTAGAATATAACAATCTGAGATTTTATGAGGTATATTATTTTTAATTTCTTTGATGTTTTCTATTATACACTACACCAAGATTAACTTGTACTATACAGTATACACAACACTATTCTTGGCTCGTGTTACACACGATTTCAAGTTCGTTTTGTGGAAATTATTCTACGCAACATTAAGTATAAATTTTGTTTAATGTATAAATGAAATAAGTTTTGATTATGTTATATGAAACACCAAAAAAATATTTCACTACACGCAGCCCTGACATGGCTTGCATTACATGCAATCAAGACCTTCCTCGATAGTGTGTGTGGTACAAAATATCGAGTTTCACTAAACGAGATATTATTAAATTATTATTATGAACTAGCCGTTATGAATAGTAATACAAAATTTTTGAAATTTATAATTTTAAATTTCAAAATGGACTTCATTTTTGTATTCGGAATATCGAAATTAGCCTAGGGTAAATTTTTTGTATTTTTCTGAAAACGTTCAATTTTTTATAAATAGTGAAAACACTAGGTTACTATTTAAAAACTGACTTTATTATTTAAAGAATTATTTATTCTATTTAAATTTATTTTAGGTAAAAATTGATACATAATACCTATATAATTTTAATTTAATTCATTTGAGTCATTTTAAAATAATTTTAGATATATATAAATTTTAGTAAACTTTTCATCGTCTTTTACCCACCTCCTAGGAGAATTTGAAAATCTACATAAAACATAATTTTACGACTTCTATGAGTGTAATTTCGAAAATTCAAGAGACACGGTTAATATTAAGGAGTAAAATTTTGTTCAATAAGATAAAAATAATTTTTGATGAATAGTAACTATTTTTACTTTTATTTACCACGCTTAAAAGTAAATAGGGTAATTAAGGGTATAAATGATTTTATTATTACCCTAACACATGTCCAAATTCTATTGGATAAGTTTAATTCGACCAAAACCAAACTTAGGGATAAAATATTACCATTTAGCTCCACTTGGATTAGATTAGGACATTTATTATTATTTTATTTAAAGAAGAGTTAAAATGGTTAAAATCAAAGTTTAATAACTAAAACATTTTTAATATAGGGTTACACATAAAATAAATTCGACTATAAATATTCATTATGAAGATAAAAATATTTCCAACATAATGGTATTTTATTTATAATTTTTGGACATTAAATTATTTAATTTATTTATGACACAATGAGGATGTAGTAATTAACTTATTAATGAAATATTAACATAATTGATGTTACAAATACCCAAATAAATGTAATTTGAGACTTCTTATGAATTACACTAATTTTATAGGTTAATAAAACATGTTATTATTGATTCAATTAACCTTTTTCTAACTAATCATGTTGTTATGATTTTCACAAAAATCAATTACCAAATAGTGTCAAAATTGACATAAAATGGTTTTTAAAAACAATTTTATATTATTAATTGTTATTATATTCCTAAAAATTTATGGTTCAGCCAAATTAATTAGATAAGGTTATATATATTAATAATTAACCACTTTGGGTTCTTTTTTCTGGTTATAGTAAGTTTATTAACCATATAGTGTAAGAAAACCAAAAGACACGGTAAAAGTTAAATTATTTAACATAGAGTTATATCTAAATGATAAGGATAAAATAGTAACCTAAACTTGTCTAAAACCTATTGGTTGAGATTATTTAGACCCATCCCCACATTAACTTAGAAATAAATCAATTTGGAGATATTATAAACCTAATATGACATTATTATAAAATAATATTTTATGTTTTTTCAAAGGTGCCCCTCTCCTCCCTTATAAAAAGGGCACCCCTTCCCTCTTCTCTTCACACCCTTTTGAGCCTTGAATCTCGGCCAACCCCTGACCATTTATCTTCACCACTTTCCTAGAATCATTCTGGAGGTTCTTTTCTTCTCAAAAGACCAACTCTACATCCTTAAGTGGAAGATTAAAGGAGGTGCATCGAAGAAGAGGTAATCTCTTCTTCTGATTCTCCCAAGTTTCTTTCTTCTTCTACTTATTCTTATTTAGTTGTCTCATAATAAAGTAATAACATAATTATTAATTATATACTGATATCTAATTATAAATATGAAATAACCATATTTCACTTTCTATCCATCCTACAGAAAATGAAATCACCAGGCGTGCATACGTACAGAATACCGTCTTCACGCCGTGGTGTAATCTGTTTTCGACCACCACCTTACTTGGATGGGTATAATGGTGTAAATAAATAACTATATATGATTATTTTAATGTTATTTTGATTCTTAAATATTATACATACACTTCAATACAATTCCACGATCATGGGAATGGTATCATCGCTCGTGCGTACGTACGGACTACCATCTCCACGACGCGATGAGATTGATTCTCCATCTTAACCATTCATTAATGATTATAAATTAAATATAATAAGTAATCATGAAATATATGACATAATAATGATACTGGATTTATATATATATATATATATATATATTTATGTCATCTACTTAATTCCATTCAATTCAATAAGGAAACGAAAACAGCGTTCATGCGTACGTATGACCTACCGTCTCCATGAACGGTATATTTCATTCCATTTATCTATCTATCATATATATATGAATATGATGAATATATATTATATATAAATAATGTTTTAAATTGTGGAATTAATTAAATCAGGATATAGGTAATAATATCAAGAACAACAAGTCCAAACACATACGATAAATAAAATGATTTTACCCAAAACGCTTCTTTAACTTGGAATTTACAAAAGAACCGGTAATATAAAGTCATAAGTGACCCATTTATGATATCATAACAATGAATATGATTCTGTGATAAGTCAATGACATTTATTAAATCATTATACAGTAGGTTCAGATATGTACGAAGCATATCGGACCTAAGGTAAGGGATAACTATTCCAATCTCGTTCTTATCCGAGATTGTTATTCATAAGTATTTATTGGGGTTATTGTTATCATCCATGCCCATGTTTTCTAAAAATATTTCCATGTATTTTTAAATTCCTTTTTACCCATTTTTTAAATTTACCACATGTTATAAAAGGAATCTTACTTTTTTTACCATACGGGGAACTTTTTGACTTTTCCGACAAACGTACGAGAATAATGTTTTTTTTAACTAATATAGCATGAACAGATTTTT
The DNA here is from genome assembly GCA_963277665.1 of Viscum album. Classification (NCBI taxonomy): domain Eukaryota; kingdom Viridiplantae; phylum Streptophyta; class Magnoliopsida; order Santalales; family Viscaceae; genus Viscum; species Viscum album. The sequence continues at coordinate 1,699,673,143 of OY728143.1, read as the reverse complement.
ACGGTTTCATAACACCCCATTTTCATGAAGTTTACACTATAATATTTCATGTTTAATTTCATTAAAATCATTTTCTTTTAAAATTTTGAGGCATTGTGTGAAAATAAAAATTATTTTTAAGAAGAAAGGATATTTTCCTCAAGAATTATTTTTAAGTGTTTTATAAAAACCATTTTCCATCTAAGATGACATTATTTCATATGTGTATATTTCATGTATAATATCTCTATGATTTACATGGTTTCACTTTTCTTATGATGAAATGATATCCATTTGTTTTATATGGATTATGTTATGATGGGATGATGTTTATGAAACCCATTTGATTCTTTGGGTTATGATGAATGATTTATGTTTATGTTGTGGCACAAGTAATAATGATATCATTATGAGATGTGTGGGACCTATATCTCCCTGTAATTCATTAGGTAAAGATTTATATCTCATGAGATAGACATGTCTAGAATGGAATGTTAAACCGGTTCAGTAATACAGAACTGGAACGAGGAGTGAACTCGATTCAGAAAGGGACTTTGTCCACTAATATGGTCTTGGCAGCAATGCCTTGGCTACTATGGAAATCATAACATGTGATTAATGGTTTCCACAATTACATGTTTTATTCCCATGATATTTTATCATGATTAATGTTTCTTTATGATCTATTCCTTATGTACTTCCATGTTTTTTTTCATTGCTCAAGAATTTGATGTATTATGTTCATGTTTTTAGGTTCAAATGTGTATGGTTTGTTTTAAATTTTTTCCCATGGTTACCCTTATTGAGCATTTAATCTCACCCTTTGTAAGTTTTCTTTTCCCCAGGATATATGTAAATGTTTTAGGTAAGAAAAAAAGGGGAAGATCTTTATGGGAGATGTTGAAAATCTTTCACCACGATTAGAAGATTATGTTCCGAGTTTCCAAAGACACTAAACTATTATGGTCCTTTTGTGTTTGTTTTTGTTATGTATTAAGTATTCCGTAAAAGTAATGTAATGTCTATGTAAGTCAGGATTTGGGTCTCTACATATATCATTATCATTGGGATGGTTGTGAGACATGCTCAGATATATTTTAGCATAGTGATTAAGTAGTTTTATGTGGTATTGATTTAATTTTTTAATTAATTAATATGCCTATTTATTGAAATATTGAATAAACTTATTATCAGACTGGTTATATTTAGACATGCTGGTGTTGAACTACTGAGTTATAATCACACCTTACTTGGACCACCATTTGGTAACGGAGCATATTACATGTATATAGGATTGTTCTCGGTAAATGGACCTTAATATTGATTGTTCCATACTGGATGGTCTGGTGTTTGGAGATGGGACCGAAATGGGGTTTGAGACTGGGGTCTTTTGAGTCTATTAGGGTTTCATGTGCATTGCTTCTAGAATTAAATTTAGTTACCTTATATCATGAAATTAAATAATTCCCCTATTTATTTATTGGATTATCAGTTGGAATTTATGGTTGGTTTTCCACTGTATTTCATCTTTTCCATTATTTTCTGCACTCTGATATTTATTTATTATTATTATGTGATTATTATGTAGTTTTTGACTCTATAATCATGGTTACAGTCCCCCCACTATACATATAAAACCCCCCACTACTATTCATACGCCTCTAATGTATGGGGAGACATTATTAGGGTCCCATAACCAACCTGTTTTGGCCACATGAGTGGGTGTCGTATCAGGGGAATTTACAAAGTTATATCAAAGGACCAAGTTTATTTTCTATTTATTTACTATTTGGGGAAGGTATAAAGGAGACTAGGATGTGTTAAGGCATAGTAATGAGCTTTTCCATGGGAGTAGCTAACCCATTTATGGGAGAAATCCGACTGTCAAGGGGTGGATTGTTGTTTATACTATTTTATTGTTACAGTTGATGTTATTTCACCCTGAGTGATTCACATATTGTGTAAGGTTATTATTTCATGATGTTATTGGTTCTTGAGAATTATACTCATGGCCTAGTATGTTGTTTAATGAGTATGAATGAATAATCATAGGAACATAGGGATATATATTGGCATTAATTTATCAATATAGGGACAAATCTTTTTCATGTGATATATACTTTCCTATTTGAACTCTGATATAAGATGCCAGATATATCTGATAAATGAAATAAATAATTTGATATTTCATGTTAAAACACTTTTAATCCATATTTAGAGATACCAGGAGTCAATGTTTTTCTGTTGTTATCACCTATTGAGGTTGACTTTTTATAACCAATGTTCTAAGAGGTGTATTTGTCTTGTAGAGAAAATGACTCCTTATCATCTTTGAGTTAAGAATCATGAGAGTAGAAATATACACACTCCTAACATAGTGGAGCCATAGATTCCTATGTCTATTGAGTATTAAATGGATTTTCATATTCATGATAGCTTCTTGAGGGTCATGAGATCCATGGAAAGATAGATTGTTCTCTCCATTCCTTTGATTTATGGGCTGATGAGAGAGTTCCAACTGCAACATCCACCCATGTTCAATGGGGAGAGAGGCACCCAAGAATATTATTACTAGATTATGTCAGTCCTAATGATCTTTAGTAAACTTGAGAGACCTAGATATATGAAAGTCCATCTTTCTGCATACATACTTCATGGACTATCCAAGAATTTTAGGGACAACCTGGGGGAGGTAGGGAAGTATGAGAAGTTTTCCTTGAATGACTTAAAGAAAAAGTTCCGCATCTATTTATATCTTGAGTCCCTGAGGGATAAGAAGAATCATGAGTTTATTCTCCTCACACAGGAGGGCATATCAGTTATGAAATATATTGAATGTTTTACTGAACTATAGTGTGTTGTGCCATCTCTAGCAGCTGATGATATATCTAGGGAGAGAGATTTTCAGAATTTTCTTTATTATGTGATCAGGTTAGAGGTGAATGTGTCCCATATGAAAATTTTTACTAATGTGATAAATAAATCACTCATAAAGGAATGGAATTTGAGTGAGTCCCCAAGTAGCATCTAGGTTGTTTCATCATGAAAAACTATGAACTCTTCTTCTAATGGAAAGAAGTATCACTTGGATAGTTTTTTTCAAAGAAGAAGTGTTGTAATTGGTACCCTAGAACCACATTCTTTGTAATTTATGATAACTTATATTCATGGTTTTTGAAAATTAAAAAATTCCTTATCACATCATGATTATTCTTCTGTGTGACGTTGTATTTGATAATGTCCCAAGAGTATCTGTTGCACTAAAAGGTCATTGCAGTTCCTCGTTGTGATGAGAACTTGAAAGTGTTATGACACTAATCCTGAATATATGATCTATGGACCTATGATATCATTTGAAGGGAGACAAATGATATAGTCTATCAAATGTGGAGACGCATAGGACTTTATGAAAACTTCTCATGGTGTATTCCCTTGTTAATATCTATTAGGATATTATAAGAATGAGACCAGATAGTAAGAAATCAACATTTATAAGTGTCATTGGTTGTTCTTATCTTCAGCTGTGTTTATTGGTCTTTAGACTTTAATATTATTATTAATAGATATTATGAGTCATGTACTATGATGTATTGATGAAAACCGTGATGACATATATTCACAGTGAGGTAGGATACGTTGGGTGCATCGCAAATAATATTGCATTAATGAATAATGTGAGAAATGATTTATCCCCTCTATTCAATAACAAAAGATAATATCTTGGGCCCTTTGAAGGAAATGATATAGCCTAAATAAATCTATATACATGGTATTCTATAGGAAAGTTCTATTTTTGGAATGTCAAATAAAGAGATATTGGGCATATATATTGATGGAACTGGCATGAAACCTAATCTATTTGAGATATTATGGTAAAGAGATTATATTACATGGTAAGCGTTTATATGAGGTGACATGTCTTTTGGGAATTAACTTCCTTCTATATGGGTGACTTGGCATGTTTCTAGATGCTAAACTTGGACTTTAGGAATGTTCACCTAATGCTAATGACAAAGAGGCCTAGAGGGTCACACACTAAGTGTATCCAAAATCATAGTTAATAAAATTATTGTTTAAAAATTTGAATAAATATTATTCCCAATTTTGGTTTAATAATTATTGATGTATTCATTATCACATTTATTCCATCACTAGTTATTCAAGATAATATATTGTGGGCAGAATAATTAACAAATAGTTATTTTATTTTGGTGAATATAATATTTATTTATTTATTGAAAAATAATGAAGTAATAATTATTTAATAAATAAATAGTTATTATTCAAGGGCCTAATAAATATTGGGGAGGATTGACAAACTGAGTTTAAAGGTCCAATGAGAAATATCAATATAAAATATTATTTAATTAAATAATATTTAATTATAAATTGTAGGTTAATCTAATGTATAGAAATAATAATAATTCTATTATTACATCACATGGGGGTTTCACTTGGATTAATAAAATAATTAAGCCACTTGTGAAAAATTATTTTATTATTACCGTTGTGAAATAAAAGCCTAGTTATATTATTCTCTTATTAGCCAAGCACTAGCCAAGTGGTGTCAATCAGTTGTTGTGTACACCATTTGGAGAAAACCTCTCGATCCAAGAGAGTTTTTCCCTCTCCAATAATTATCTCAAGAACAAGAGTGATCCTCCTCCACAAAAACAATGAGAATGATTTGGAAATGGTTCTCAAGGAAATCGAAGGAAGATAACGGAACAGCAAAGATCTTCCCTGCTAGCACCTGGAGACTCCTTCAGTAATGTCTGGAGATTCATGGAGCACATGTGGATCACCACTAGGATATATCTACCTTTGATCTCTATAATGCAATGAAGACACACAACAGATCTATGGTCAGACAAATCAATGAAGTAAGAATCACCTTAGAGGTAATTTAATTTAATTAAATTTATTATAAACAAAATATGTTGATCTCTTCTCTCTTGGGTTCTGGGTTTCTATTCCTTTTTCTTTTTTCTTTGATTCAATTTTTTGTATCACAACATTCATCAGTGTATATATCCCTGGTTGTTTGTTGAATATGGAAAAATCAAAGTTGGGCACTACCATCCAATGCTTCTACTGCCCTCAGAACTGATAAGTGGTATCAAAGCTAGGTATATTATTCTTTATTTTTTAAAAGGTTGGGGCTGAAGACTCATTTATTATTAAATAAAAGAAAATACCTCTTTAACTGGGTAGAGGGAGACCCATTAAATATCGTGAAGGCCCAGTGGACATTTATCCCATTACATGTCTCGTAGGCCCATTTTTTTCCCAAGGCCCATTCTATGAATAGTACTGCTATAGTACTAGAGCTGCTATAATACCACATAGTACCCATCTTTACTACAGTACCCTGTTGCCGCTACAGTTCTTGTCATTGCTACAGTGCCTCCGTTGCTACAGTGCTGCTACAGTACCTGCGCCCAATGGGTTTTGAACCCCCATTTTTCATGTAGAATTAAGGGGTTCTTACCACTAAGCCAAAACCCAACTACAGGTATATTATTGTTTATAATTATTTATAAATCATTGATTTTTTACACATTCATAATTTTTTTTCAATTTATGTTTACTCATTCATTTAATCTAAATAATGAGATCTTCTTGTTTATCTATCATTTCTCATAGATCGAACCGAAATGATTAGTTTTATGATTAAAATTAAATCATGGATCTCATTTGAAGGTGCCAAGGATTCTATCCAAGTAACATATAAGCACACACAATTTAATAATAATTACACACCCTATAGATGTCTTCAATTCATTAAAAGTAGTTCAAAAAATACTCATCCCATGTGCATTAATGAAACATGGTATAGTTAATTCTTACATCGAATGTTGATTAGGACATACAGGAACATGGTTATTAGACTACATTCCATGTGGCCCACTGGACACAACATGTATTCCCTTTAGGTTCAGGGTTGGGTCGTGTATCCAATACACGGTTTGGTTGACTAGTGACCATGTAACCTGGAGTCAATACGGCATGTGGCTCACTGGACATGTTATGTACTCCAAGATTTCCGAAGTATGACACACATGTCATGTCTCTAGGTGTGTACTTCGGATAAATAGTGAAGGTATTACACTCTGTGCCATAGAATCTACACACCTTGTACATTTACCAAATTACATAGATTCAAAACTATAATATTTGTGTAATGTTCAGATCTTCATATCATGTAGAATCCGTATTACGTGTTGTTACTCTAAGTGCATTGAAGCATAACATGTGGCCAAAACAGTCATGTGATTCATGTAATTATCCATGAATTACACTTTGTGATATTAAGCAATAAATCATGTATTCCATATATTACAAGAGTAAAATAGTATACGAGTATAATACATTTTGTGTAGATTTGGACGGGTATTCACTATGTTACCTTTAGGGTAAATTTATGTACAAGGTTAATTTTTAAAGAATTTTAATTTTTTTAAATTTATAATGGTTGAGAATATCAATGAAATTTAGAAAAGGATTATGATAAAAGGATTGATTAATTAAAGATAATAATTAATTGATTCGAGCACGATTTATCTTAAATAAGAATGACTAAAATAATTGAATGTTAGTTTTATTAAATACATAATTTTGTGCATGCATGTGGATGATCATGAGCTACATCAAACCTTTTGTATGTGATTGGTTTCATTTTAATTTATTAAATTAAATTATTGTCATGTGTGCCTTCTCACCTCATTAATATTTAGGGCATGTCTACCCTAGATTTATTTTATGTAAACCCCCATTTTACCCCTCAACTGTGTGTGAGTAAAAGCATATGTAATGGATGGGGCTCCCAAGCTAGTGGGGGTGGTTTAAGTTAGGATCTGAGGTGAAACTAATCTAAGGAGATACAAAGGTGGACAGGTGGAAACCAGTAAACACGAACCTTAAATGGTTCAAGGTGTTTCTTCCCTAGGTCAGGGGTTAGTTTATAAACCACTAGATAAACTAACCATTAGAAAAATCTCATGATCATACCCTTTAATTTATTTCTATCAATTCCATGGTTATTCATTATGGATGTTTTGTCATGGTCACATAATTAATAAATTAACAAGCATTCAAGATGGAACTAGAATAAACTGGCTTATGTATAAATATTATCAATACATGTTTAATCACTTAAGTATATCCCACTTAATATCAAAAAGCATGTGGAAAGATTATAATTGACAATTTATGCATAAAGGATAAAAATAAATATATAATATATTAAGTCAATATAGCCTTCCATTACTTCGATTAGAATTGAACCATAGTTCAAAGTTCTTAACCAACCAAAGTAAGGGTGCTTTCAATTATTAAGGAATTCTAATTTGAGTTTTTGGGTTGACTTAAATTATTTGACATAAAGGATTGACTACCAAATTAAAACTTTCTGTAACTAAGATGAAAAGATTAAGGAAATATAAATTAATGATTTTAGGATTGGGGTGTCCACTCGACATATCAAAGAACTATGAGTTAATGCACTTGAAATTTGAAATTCCTTCCTAAAACCATTTGAGTTTCTTGACCAGCCAAAGTTATGGTGATGAGAATGGAATATGGATAATTTCCACTAGAATATCCATGAAATAGGATATTCTGAAGCCAATGGTGAGGGATATTGGGTTTTGATAAAATAGTGGGAGACTAATAAATATTTATTTATTTATTTTCCTAATTTTATCAAGATAAAGTACTAAAATTATGCACATATTATTTTTAGAAATGACATCGAAAATGGAATCAAACATATAATTGTGATCCATACTCGAGAAGAAAAACCTTATCACTAGAACTAACTTCCAAGAGTGGTAATGGAAACTACAGATTATCCTTCTCCATGAAAGGAAACTGTGTGTGCTAGAAAAACCTTTACTAGTTGTGCCTAAAATGAGGTGAGTGATGAAGAGATCTCTCTGTACGAGAAACATCTGAATGATTCTATATATGTTTAGTGATTCATGATATCATCCATGTCCAGTTATCTCTGGAAGAAACATGAGAAAATAGATGCTTATATCATGATGTCACACATTTGGGATCTCTATCAAGAGAAGGCGAAACAATAGAGGTATGAGATTTCTGGTGCTTTTTTCATCACTATGTCTGGAGATTCCATGCCAGATAGGCCTCATATAGTTAGGATTATTGTCTACATTGAGCGTCTGAACATATTAGGGATTAAATTACAGGATTAGTTGCATTCAAATATCATACATTCATCATGGCCCATGGCCTTATATAGTTTTATAATGAATTATAATATGATAAATAATGAGAAGATCCTATCAGAACATATGAAATTGATTCTCTAAGTGGATAAGGACATGGGGTGGGACAAAGCCACAGTACTTATGGTGAATAGGAAGAGGAAGAAAAATGGAAAGGGGTCTAAGACCTATAAACACTCTAAATCCCCTAAGCACCATCCTAACAAGAAAAAGAATATCCAAACACAGGGCAAGGAAAATGAGTTAATATATTTTTCATGTGGCAAGTTAGGCCACTACAAGAGGAGATGCACCCGGAGGTAAGGGGAAGCCAAAGGTGTGATTTTTATCGAGTTACAACTTTCCATTTCTTTTAATTTGGTATTAGATACAGCTTATAGTGCTCACATATATATCCAAATGTAGGAACCAGATAGATTTTAAAAAATTTCCAGAGGAGAGATGGATCTGCGAGCTGGCAATTGTGCAAGACTAGATGCTCTTTCCATTGGTGAATACCACCTTTCATTACCGACTGGTATGATTTTTGGTTTTATGTGACTATTATTATGTACTAACTATTACCAAGAACATGATTTCTATATCATGTTTAGATAAAAATGGGTTTATTTCTAAGTTCTAAAATAAAAGTTGTTTTATTTATAAGTACAACGTATGTTATGGTATGGAACATTTAAATAATGATCTATGTGTGTTAAATTACAAAAACCAAGTGTTTGACAACAATAACGAATTAATTTCGCAAGACTCGTATAACACCTAGTTGTGGAATCACCATCTTGGTCAGGTAAATGAGAAATGCTTGGAAAACCTCTATAAAGATGGTTATTTAGACTCTACTGAGCTAGAAACACTTGATAGATATCACACTTGTTTATAAGGGAAAATGACTAATCCACCATTCAGTGTATAGGGTTAAAATGCCAAAGAGCTTCTAGGATTGGTGCACATTGACGTGTGTGGTCCATTTCCAGTAGAAGCTAGGGGTGGATATTCTTACTTCATCACTTTTCTTAATGACTAGAGTAGATATGGTTATATATAATTAATGAGGTATAAGTCTATCTCCTTTCATAAATTTAAAGAATGTATGAATGAAGTAGAGATTCAGCATGGTAAGAAGATAAAGAAGCTTTGATCAGATCGAGGTGGGGAATATCTTAACCAATAATTCATAGACATTATACATAATATTTGGATACTTTATCAACTCACTCCACCTTATACACCGTAGTGGAATGGTATTATTTAAAGGAGGAATCGTACCTTGTTGGACATGGTATGTCTGATGAAGATTAATGCAGATCTTCAGTTATCCTTTTGGGGATATGCATTACAAACTGTGGAATACACATTAAACCGAGTACCAACTAAAGTAGAAAATATAATTCCCTTAGAGTTATGGAGTAAAAAAGAAACATATTTTTTACATCCACGTGTATGGGATTGTGAGGCATTTGTTAAGGATTTCATAGGCAACAAACTAGCACCCCAGTGTACAAAGTGTATCTTTATAGGGTATCCTAAGGAAACTAAGGGATACTACCTATAAAACCCCTCATATATGAATGTGATTGTTACCAGACAAGCCATATTTTTTGGGGGGATCACATCCTCAAAAAGGATAGTGGGAGAATTATTGACTTCAATGAACTTATTGATCAAGATAAATAGGCGTTGGTGCATGATCAAGTTCCATAGGTCCCCATGGAAGAAGCTTTTCCGAAAACACAAATACTATATAGGAGTGTAAGAGATGTAAAATAACCAGAGAGATATAGTGATCTTGTCACATAGGATGGTGACTCATTATTATTGGAAAATGATGAACCTCTCCCATACAATGACGTATTTGAGAGCTCAAAAGATACAAGATGGCTAGAAGCTATGAATTCGGATATGAATTCCATGTATGAGAACCAAGTTTTGGTTCTAGTTGATGTACCAGTTGATGTAAATTCTATTGGGTGGAAATAGGTATTCAAGAGGTAACTGGACACAGAAGGTAAAGTTAGTTCTTATAAAGTAAGACTAGTGGCTAAATGTTTTAAAAAACATCAATTAATTGAATAGGATGAAACATTTTCTCTAGTTTCCATCTTTAAATCCATTAGAATCATACTTTCCATAGCATCTTACAATGAAAATGTGATTTGTAAGATGGATGTCAAAATGCATTCTTTAACGGGAGCTTCTGGAAGATGTCTATATGACACATCCATAAGGGTTTGTGACACCTGGTGAGGCCAAAAAAAATTCAAGTTTCAAAGATCCATTTATGGATTGAATATAGCATCCATGTTGTGTAACATTTTATTCGATAAAGCCATAATATAATTTGGTTTCATTAAAAATGAATGTGAGTCATTTGTTTACAAAAGGTTTAGTGGGAATATGGTCATTATCCTAGTAGTATATGTTGATGACATATTACTTTTTGGAAACGACAGACCAGCCTTATAGTATGTTAAGGACTGGTAGAACAAGTTATTCTCCATGAAGTACTTAGGTTAAGAAGCCTACATTCTTGGATCAATCATGTAAGTCATGCTATACGACCATCCTTGTGAATGTGTCCCCATACACAATAAGAAAAGAGAGAATGAGTAAGATCTCATACACTTCAGCAATAGGATCAATCATGTAAGTCATGCTATGTACTAGACTTGATGTTGCCTATGCACTGAGCATGGTAGGAAGATGTCCAGAAAATCTAGGAGAAACTAATTGGACTACTGTTAAGGTTATCCTTATGTGTCTGAGAATAACTAAGGATATGCTTCTGGTGTATAGAGGAGATGAGGAGCTTTTCATTAGATGGTATGTTGATGTGAGTTTTCAGACAGATCAGAATGATCTGAAGTCACAGTGGGGATATGTTTTTTGTCTCAAAAGAAGATCTATGATATAGAAGAGTTCAAAGAATCTAGTTTTCATTGAATCTATAGTAGAGTCTGAGTATATAGCAGCTTATGATACATCCAAGGAAGACATTTGTATTTGGAACTTTTTCCTTGATCTTGATGTGGTACCAAGCAGTAAAGACCCTATCACATTGTATTGTGACAAAACTGTAGTAGTGGATCTTGCAAAATAACCAATGTCACATCAACGGACAAAGCACATACTCCGGAAGTATCACCTCTTGAGGGTTTTTCATCATAGGGGTGAAGTTTTAGTGAGATAAGTATCCAAGGAAGAAAACCTAGTGGACCCATTTACTGAAGGAATATCTCAGAATAATCATGAGTATCATGTGATAGCTAGCAGACTGAATGTTGTTAGCAGTTGGCTCTAGTGCAAGTAGGAGTCTGTTGGAGTTGGTGCCCAAGAACCAACTTCTATGTAATTTATGATAAATTATATTCACGGTTTTTTAATATTAATAAATTTATTATCACATCATGATTGTTCTTCTACATGACATTGTATGAGATAATTTCCCAAGAGTAGTTATCACACTAAAAGGTCATAGAAGTTCCCTGATTTGATGAGAACTCAGAAGTTCTATGAAACTATTCATAAATGTATATTCTATGGCTGAATGATATAATTTTAAGGGACACAAATGAAATAGGATATCAGGGGTGGAGACTCATTGGAATTTTAGGCACCTTCTCATGGTGTACGTACTTGGTAATATCAAGTAGGATATTATGAGAACAAGACTTGATAGTAAGAGCCCATGAGCCTCAGCCCAGTTGGTGAGGACTCGGTAGGTGCATCCAAGAGACCCAGGACCAAATTCGGGTAGAGACATATTTTTGGGGGTACTATAGCAGTATTGTAGAAGGTACTGTAGCAGGTAATGTAGAAGACATTGTTCGATATTGTATCACCCAGGAATATTCATCCATCTGGGAATTTGGGCTAATGGTTTGTTCCTCGGGTCCTATAAGGATTTTGGGCCACCCAAGGTCTTCGGTCCAGTTGTCTCTCAAGGCCTTCGGGTCACCGGAGGGCCTTCAGGACACCCCAAGGCCTTCAGGCCACGTGAAATATGCAGATGTTCTAGGCTTATTATAAGGGACAAATCGCCGGATGAGGATTTAGAGCAGGCGTATTCACAAGAGGGGAGCTAACTGGAATTGGAAGAATGAGAGGGTATGGAATTCCCATCAGTACCGGGCCTGTGTAGCTTTGCACAGGATAGCTAGCTGACTAGACTTGAAAATGTGGAGCATGGATCTCAGGACATTTATCCGGGAGGAGTATTTCCAAGTTTTCTTGTCTGGGTGATTCCCTTAAGACCTACAGGTCATATAATTTTCTCTTAAGCCTTTGGGCCTTGTAAGGGTTCCACCTCACCCCTTGAAAGGTGGATTGTAAAAATAAAAAAGAAGGTCTTTGGGCTATTCAGACCTGATAGTAAAAAATCCACATTTACAATTGTCATTGGATGTTCCTATCTTCAGACATGTGTATTGGTCAGTAGACTTTAAAATTAGTATTAATGGATATTATGAGTCGCGCAATTTCATGTATTGATGAAAACCATGACAACATATATTCCCGGTGAGGTAGGATGTGTTGGGTGAAACATGAGTAATATTGGATTAATGAATAATGAGAGAATGGATTTGTCCCATATATTCCTTAACATAAGCTATTATCTCAGGCCCTTTGATGGAAATGATATTGCCTAAATAAATCCATGGCTATGGTGTTATCTAGGAAAGTTCTATTTCTAGAAAATAAAATAAAGAGATATCGAGCATATATGTTGATGGAACTGGTGTAGATACCTGAACCTTGACGTACATTGACATTACATTACATTTGCAGAATACTTAGTACATAACAAAAACACACACACAAGGATCGTAATAGTTTAGTGTCTTTGCAAACTCGGAATATAATCTTCTAATCGTGGTGAAAGATCTTCAACATCTCCCATAAATATCTTCTTTTTTTACCTAAAACCTTTATTTATATCCTGGGGAAAAACATAAAAGGGTGAGCTCAAATTCTCAGTAAGGGTAAACAAAAGAAATATCAATCACATCACTTTCATAAGAACATAACATTTTTAGAAATCTTAACCTGCAAAAGAGAGCATAATTTCATAACATGGGATAAATCATGGCAGTGAAATGTAATCACAATAATCATAACTTAAAACATGAAACTTTGTGGCATACACACATAATCATAGAGGATCATTTCTTGTTAGTCAAGACTCATTGCCAAGACTATCTTAGTGGACAAAGTCCCTTTCTGAACCGAGTCACCCTCATTTCATTCCTGTTTCACTGAACCGGTGTAACCTACCGTTCCAGCCATGTCTATCTCATGAGATATAAAATCTTTACCAAATGCATTGGAGGGAGATATAGGTCCCACCCATCTCCTAATGATATCATTCTTATGTGTGCCACAAAATCATAAATCATACATCATTGCATAACCCATGTAATAAAAATGGGAATCTTAAACATCGTGACATCATAAAACAATTCATATAAGATAAAGGAATTCTTAAAAATATAATTCCATCACAACATAATCAAATCAATAGGGATAAAAAACAGAACCCTTTATTATCTTAGATGGAAAATAATTTTGATAAAACACTTGAACTCCATTCTTGAGGAAAATATCCTTTTTACTTCAAAAACACTTTTCCTTTCTTAACATGTCGTACAATTATAAACTAAAAGAAGTTGACTAAAACTAAACTTGAAAACTTTCAAAGGAAGCTTCTTGGAAATAATGTTTTAAAAATCCATTCATGTCGTATAAGTTAAAAAAAAACATTCTTCGTACTTTTGTCGGAAAAGTCAAAAAGTACCTCGTACGAAAAACGACAAAAGATTCATTTCATATATTTTACTAAAAACTCCCCGAAGGGTAAAATAGGATTTAAAAAATTGTAGGTGGATGGAAATAATATTACATATTAAGGAAACATGGATGTGGATGATAAAATACACCCCAGTAAATACTAAAGTATAAACAATCTCGGATAAAAATGAGATTGTGATATTTCCCTTACCTTAGGTCCGATTTTCTTCGTAAGTGTCCGAACCTCCTGTATAATGATTTAAATAATGTCATTGACTTATTACAGAATCATATTAATTGTTATGATATCATATGTGGTTCACTTATGACTTTATATTACACGTTCTTTTGTAAATTCCATGTTAAAGAGCGTTTTGGGTAAAATTGTTTCATTTGTCGTCTGTGTTTTGACTTGTAATTATTCATATGATTACTTAGATCATGATTACTTAATTCCAGAACATAAAACATGATTTATATATATATATATATATATTCAGAATATAAATATATATAATAAATCAGTAAATGGAATGAAATACACCGTTCATGGAGACGGTAGGCCGTACGTACGCATGAACGCTGTTTTCTTTTCCTTATTGAGTTGAATGGAATTAAGTAGATGACATACATATATATACACATAAATCCAGTATCATTATTATGTCATATATTTCATGATTACTTATTATATATACTTTATAATTATTCATGAATGGTTAAAGTGGAGAATGAATCTCATCGCGTCGTGGAGACGGTAGTTCGTACGTACGCACGAGCGATGATATCGTTCTCATGATCGTGGGAATGTATTAGAGTGTATGTATACTATTTAAGAATCAACATCACTTTAAAATAATAATATATAGTTATTATTTACACCATTATACCCATCCAAGTAAGGTGGTGGTGGAAAATAGATTTCACCACGGCGTGGAGACGGTATTCCGTACGTACGCACGTGCGGTGATTTCGTTTTTCGTAGGATGGATAGATGGTGAAATAGGATTGTTTCATACTTATAATAACATATCCGTATATGAGTGATACTGATGTTATTACATCATAATGAAACAACCTAAGAAGAAGAATTGGAAGAAGAAATAAAGGTGAAAGAATCGGTAACGGAAATTACCTCTTCTTTGAAGCGCCTCTTTGAGACCTCCTCTTAGGGCACTAAACTTGGTCTTTGAGGAAGACCAGAACCTCTAGGATGTTGGTAGGGAAGTGGAGAAGAAAATTTGGCAGGGGTTGGCCGAGCTTGAAGGCTCAAATTTGTTTGAGGAAGAGAGGGAGGAGGTTCCCTTTTATAAGGGAGGAGAGGGGCACCTTTGGAATAACTAAAAATATTATTTTATTATAAAGTCAAGTTCGGTTTTAAATAGATCCAAATTGAATTATTTCGAGGCTAAGGTGGGGATGGGTTGAAATCCTCTCATCCAATAGGATTTAGACAAGTTTAGGTTATTATTTTAACCTTATCAATTAGATTTAACTCTAAGTTAAATAATTTAACTTTTACCGTGTCTTTTTGTTTTCTTACACTATATGGTTAATAAATTTACTATATCAAGCCAAAATAACCCCAAGTTGTTTATTATTAATATATATAATCTTATCTAAGTCATTTTGCCGAACCTTAGATTTTTAGGAATAAAATAACAATTAATAATATAATATTTGTTTTAAAAACTATTTTATGTCAATTTTGACACTATTTAGTAATTGATTTTTGTGAAAATCATAACAGAATGATAAGTTCGAACAAAGTTAATTAAATCAATACTAACATGTCATATTAACCTAGAAAATTAGTGTAATTCATTAAAAGTCTCAAATTATATTTATTTGGGTATTTATAACATCAATTATGTCAATATTTTATTAATAAGATAATTAAATTATTTAATGTCTAAAAATTACAAATAAAATACAATTATGTCGGAAATATTTTTAGCTTTCTAATGAAAATTTATAGTCGAATTTATCTTATGTATAACCCTATATTACCCTATTTACTTTTAACCGTGGTAAAAAAAAGTAAAAAGTTACTATTCACCAAAAAATTATTTTCATCTCATTGAACCACATTTTACTTACTAACATCAACCGTGTCTCTCGGATTTTTGAAATTCCACTCACAGAAGCGGTAAAATTATGTTTTATGAACAATTCAGTTTTTTTAACTACCACTTAGTGGTTTCACTATTCATCAAAAATTGAAAGTTTTCAGAAAAATACCAAAAATTAGGCCAAAGCTATATTTGATATTATGAACTCAAAAATGATTTCTATTTTACCAAATTCAAAACATATCAGTTGCATTAATTAATTTAAAAATTAATTCCCGTTGTCAAAACAAATAGCGTGTTCTTAAGAGATAATAACTATCAAAAGATTGACACTTGTTTATGTCTGGTTTAAATGTGAAATTACATCCAATGACCATCATTGTGTTAAATTGTAAAAATATATTCTAAATATACTTTAAAACCACTCAAATTAATAATTTATCACTATTAATTATTTCGATTGAAAAAGTTGTTTTTAATTAAAATTTAGTAATTTTCACTATTCATCAAAATATGAAAGTTATCCGAAAATCACCAAAATTTCACCCTAAGCTAATTTCGATATTATGAATCCAAAAAATGAATTCCATTTTGAAAAATAAAATTACGAAATTTCAAAAAGTAGTTATTACTATTCATAATGGCTAGTTTTAATAATATTTTAATAGCATATTGTTGTTTAGTGAAACTCGTTATTGCGTACTACACACGCTATCGAGGAAGGTCGTGATTACGTGTAATGCAAGGAAAATCAAGGATGCATGTTGTGCAAGCTCCTTTTGGTGTAGTGTACAACACAAGACATTAGTGAAATTAAAAAGAATATTTTTCATAAAATCTCGGGGTGTTACATTCTACCCGCCTTAAAATGAATTTCGCCCTCGAAATTTGTCGGGGTTATAAATGGTTTACAATTTGAAAGTTTCTTTAATAGAAACCCACATCATAAAAAGGAATACCAAAACCAATCTTTAAAAATGAAAGTATGAAACGTAACGGTTACCCAAATAAACTAATCACTAGGTTTCCATATAGGTGAAAATATGGATATGGAAGAAAAATCTAACCATCATATTCTGATGGAGAGTGGTAGAGAACATGGCTATGGAAAATCCAACAATCACAAATCCATAAATTTGTGACGATCTACTGTACCATCCGATTAATCAGATATAAGAGCACTAGGACAACATTTTTGGTTTTCAAGATCGTTTCCCTAAAGTTGAAGAATTTGAATTAGAATAAATACTTACTTTATTTTGGTACAGTCTCACTGTTGTTCATGCCTTGAACAATTTCCACTTCATCTCTTAACTAAATGAAGTTGAATTTGTTATTCGTGAAGTGTTAGCAGATCATGTGATAGAATGACGGGTCATTCCATCTATCTCAAACAAAAGGTCAGCAAAAGTTATTAAATATACATAAGTCATTCTATAGTGAGATTAATCATATATGGTTCCTAAAATGGACTTATACTTTATATATCATACTGCTTAATATAATAAAACTAGTTTCTACTAAATAGGGACTTCCTGTAGGCTAGTGGTAGGCGATAAAGGCCAGTTGCACTTCGGTTGTGGGTTCGATTTCCACAGCCTTGTCCGACGCGATGGGATGTCGCTCGTCCTGCAGGTTGTCCTTTTTCTAAAACTATATTACTATAACATCCCATCAATAGTATCGAAAACAAACTTTTATCCTTAAACAATACTAACTTATGTCCAACATAATCCATTACAATCTTTAGGCTTATCCATAATACTTTAGTCCACTCTCATAATATAGTGAAAACGATTACCAGAGATTTAATACCATCGTTGATCCCCATATATCATAAGATATGTCTTGTTGGTCACATTCCAAACATTCAAAGGCCTTAATAATGTATTCTCTTGAATACCCATTGAACCATAGTGAAAACTTGAATGCAGTTAAAAGTTAACACTTTTCACATACCAAAATCCTAAAAATTCTATATACTCAAACCATGATATCACTTAGTCCTTATATCAATCATGAGCTCATGAATACTATTAAACATTTCGTTTTCTCGTTTTCCCTTCATTATGCGGATATCATCTTATTTCAAAAAATATCTCAATCACTTTGAATACCACATTAGACCAACACATAAATATTCCAATACATTATGATACAACAATATTTTGGAATCCCATTACATAAACACTTAATCATTCCACCACATCGTTTTCATATTCAACATCGCCAATAGTGATCGCATGTGACTTCCCTTTGTCCTTTGCCTTAAGTGGTTGCTCATTTTGATCATCACTAACCCTTGGATTAGGGCATTTATTAGCATAATGCCCCATTTCCTTTCACTTGAAGCATTGAAGTGTTGGTGGTGCGTTCTCTGTAGTCTTTTCCTTATTCACATCATTAGAAACACTTTTTGCATTACTTCGACGCTCAGCTGCTCGATGACCTTCTTTTCCACACTTAAAACATTTTCTAGTCCCTTTAAGACAATCTCCACCATGCTCCTTTCCACACTTTGAGCATAAGGAAACATTCATCTTCTTTTCACCATTATTCTGAGATTTCTCCTTAAAATCCATCTTTCGTTTCTTTTCAAAACCTTGAGATGGATACGTAACACCAACTTCTATTTCTACCTTCATAGCACAACGCACAATTTCTTCATAGCTACTGAAGTCTCTTATAGCTAATTCCCTTCGAAGACTTGGTTTTAAGCCACTGAAAAATCGATCAACTTTACTTTCAGGTTCGATGATAATGTCAGATGCATACCTTGCAAGTCTTGTAAAATTCACTTCGTATATACCAGCAGATTCATCATCCTTCTGCTTCAGCTCAAGAAACTCATTTTCCATCTTTGTTCGAAGAATATGAGGGAAGTACTTACTGAAAAACAAGTTCTTGAACTCGTCCCATTCCATGGACTCAATTTCATCTCTTGGCCTCGTATTCTTGATAAGATTCCACCATTGATCAGCTTCACCGTCCAAACGATATACTGCTAAGATGACTTTATCATGCTCATAACATTGAAGAACTGAAAATATCTTTTCAGTGGTACTGATCCATTGTTCAGCAACAAGTGGATCGGAAAACCCACAGAAAGAAGGTGGACGTTGCCTCATGAAAGACTCAATAGAATATTGTTCCATTCTCTGCTCATTTGGAAGTCCAGAATGATTCATAGCTTGTGTAAGTATAGCAATAAGATTTTTCACTCCATCTCCCATAACATGTGTTTGTTCAGGAGGACAATCATTGCATTTTCCATTTCATTGATCAACACGGTTCCTTCGGGTTCCAGCCATCGTCTAAAACCCAAAAAGAATAGTGTGAGAGGAAAAAATCATGATAGGGAAAACAACATAATAAAGGGGGAGTACCCTCAATATCTAACATCTTAGGTTAAATTCTAAGATCGTTAGCGTAATTCTAGGACTATAACATATACGTATACTTAACCTTAGAGACATCCCTAGACATACCTTAGAAATATCTCTAGGGATCTCACTAACGTTTTCGCATCCTATTTTCCAAAGGTTGACTAAATGTTTCCTCTGATACCAACTGTAGAGACCCGAAGCTTGACGTACATTGACATTACATTACATTTGGGGAATACTTAGTACATAACAAAAACACACACACAAGGATCGTAATAGTTTAGTGTCTTTGGAAACTCGGAATATAATCTTCTAATCATGGTGAAAGATCTTCAACATCTCCTATAAATATCTTTTTTTTACCTAAAACCTTTCTTTATATCCTTGGGAAAAGAAAACATAAAAGGGTGAGCTCAAATTCTCAGTAAGGGTAAACAAAAGAAATATCAATCACATCACTTTCATAAGAACATAACATTTTTAGAAATCTTAACCTGCAAAAGAGAGCATAATTTCATAACATGGGATAAATCATGGCAGTGAAATGTAATCACAATAATCATAACTTAAAATATGAAACTTTGTGGAATACACACATAATCATAGAGAATCATTTCTTGTTAGTCAAGACTCATTGTCAAGACTATCTTAGTGGACAAAGTCCCTTTCTGAACCGAGTCACCCTCGTTTCATTCCTGTTTCACTGAACCGGTATAACCTACCGTTCCAGCCATGTCTATATCATGAGATATAAAATATTTACCCAATGCATTGGAGGGAGATATAGGTCCCACTCATCTCCTAATGATATCATTCTTATGTGTGCCACAAAATCATAAATCATACATCATTGCATAACCCATGTAATAAAAATGGGAATCTTAAACATCGTGACATCATAAAACAATTCATATAAGATAAAAGAATTCCTAAAAATATAATTCCATCAAAACATAATCAAATCAATAGGGATAAAAAATAGAACCCTTTATTATCTTAGATGGAAAATAATTTTGATAAAACACTTGAACTCCATTCTTGAAGAAAATATCCTTTCTACTTCAAAAACACTTTTCCTTTCTTAACATGTCGTACAATTATAAACTAAAAGAAGTTGACTAAAAATAAACTTGAAAAAATTCAAAGGAAGCTTCTTGGAAATAATGTTTTAAAAATCCATTCATGTTGTATAAGTTAAAAAAAACATTCTTCGTACTTTTGTCGGAAAAGTCAAAAAGTACCTCGTACAAAAAACGACAAAAGATTCATTTCATATCTTTTACTAAAAACTCAATGAAGGGTAAAATAGGATTTAAACAATTGTAGGTGGATGGAAATAATATTACATATTGAGGAAACATGGATGTGGATGATAAAATACACCCCAGTAAATACTAAAGTATAAACAATCTCGGATAAAAATGAGATTGTGATATTTCCCTTACCTTAGGTCCGATATGCTTCGTAAGTGTCCGAACCTCCTGTATAATGATTTAAATAATGTCATTGACTTATTACAGAATCATATTCATTGTTATGATATCATATATGGTTCACTTATGACTTTAAATTTCTCGTTCTTTTGTAAATTCCATGTTAAAGAGCGTTTTGGGTAAAATTGTTTCATTTGTCGTCTGTGTTTTGACTTGTAATTATTCATATGATTACTTAGATCATGATTACTTAATTCCAGAACATAAAACATGATTTATATATATATATATATATATATATATTCATAATATACATATATATAATAAATCAGTAAATGGAAAGAAATACACCGTTCATGGAGACGGTAGGTCGTACGTACGCATGAACGCTGTTTTCGTTTCCTTATTGATTTGAACAGAATTAAGTAGATGACATACATATATATACACATAGATCCAGTATCATTATTAGGTCATATATTTCATGATTACTTATTATATATACATTATAATTATTCATGAATGGTTAAAGTGGAGAATGAATCTCATCGCATCGTGGAGACGGTAGTCCGTACGTACGCACGAGCGATGATATCGTTCTCATGATCGTGGGACTGTATTGGAGTGTATGTATACTATTTCAGAATCAATATCACTTTAAAATAATAATATATAGTTATTATTTACACCATTATACCCATCCAAGTAAGGTGGTGGTGGAAAATAGATTTCACCACGGCGTGGAGACGGTATTCCGTACGTACGCACGCGCGGTGATTTCGTTTTCCGTAGGATGGATAGATTATGAAATAGGATTGTTTCAGAATTATAATAACATATCAGTATATGAGTGATATTGATGTTATTACATAATAATGAAACAACCTAAGAAGAAGAAGTGGAAGAAGAAATAAAGGTGAAAGAATCGGTAACGGAAATTACCTCTTCTTTGAAGCGCCTCTTTGAGACCTCCTCTTAGGGCACTACAATTGGTCTTTGAGGAAGACCAGAACCTCTGAAATGTTTCTAGGGAAGTTGAGAAGAGAATTTGGCAGGGGTTGGCCGAGCTTGAAGGCTCAAAGTTGTGTGAGGAAGAGAGGGAGGAGGTGCCCTTTTATATGGGAGGAGAGGGGAACCTTTGGAATAACTAAAAATATTATTTTATTATAAAGTCAAGTTCAGTTTTAAATAGCTCCAAATTGATTTATTTAGAGGCTAAGTTGGGAAATGGGTCTAAATCCTCTCATCCAATAGTATTTAGACAATTTTAGGTTATTATTTTAACCTTATCAATTAGATTTAACTCTAAGTTAAATAATTTAACTTTTACCGTGTCTTTTTGTTTTCTTACACTATATGGTTAATAAATTTACTATATCAAGCCAAAAGAACCCCAAGTTGTTTATTATTAATATATAAAATATTATCTAAGTCATTTGGCCGAACCTTAGATTTTTTGGAATAAAATAACAATTAATAATATAATATTTGTTTTAAAAACTATTTTATGTCAATTTTGACACTATTTAGTAATTGATTTTTGTGAAAATCATAACATAATGATAATTTTGAACAAAGTTAATTAAATCAATACTAACATGTCATATTAATCTATAAAATTAGTGGAATTCATTAAAAGTATCAAATTATATTTATTTGGGTAATTATAACATCAATTATGTCAAGATTTTATTAATAAGATAATTAAATTATTTAATGTCTAAAAATTACAAATAAAATACAATTATGTAGGAAATATTTTTAGCTTTATAATGAATATTTATAGTCGAATTTATCTTATGTATAACCCTATATTAAAAAAGTTTTAGTAAATAAACTTTGATTTTAACTCTTTTAACCCTTCTTTGAATTAAATAATAATAAATGTCCTAATCTAATCCAAGTGGGCCTAAATGGTCATATTTTATTCCTAAGTTTATTTTTGGTCGAATTAAACTTGTCCAATAGAATTAGGACATTATAATATCATTTCTACCCATAATTACCCTATTTACTTTTAACCGTGGTAAAAAAAAGTAAAAAGTAACTTTTCACCAAAAAATTATTTTCATCTCATTGAACCACATTTTACTTACTGACATCAACCGTGTCTCTCGGATTTTTGAAATTCCACTCACAGAAGCGGTAAAATTAAGTTTTATGAATAATTCAGTTTTTTTTAACGACCACTTAGTGGTTTCACTATTCATCAAAAATTGAATGTTTTCAGAAAAATACCAAAAATTAGGCCTAAGATATATTTGATATTATGAACTCAAAAATGATTTATATTTTACCAAATTCAAAACATATCAGTTGCATTAATTAATTTAAAAATTAATTCCCGTTGTCAAAACAAATAGCGTGTTCTTAAGAGATAATAACTATCAAAAGATTGACACTTGTTTATGTCTGGTTTAAATGTGAAATTACATCCAATTACCATCATTGTATTAAATTGTAAAAATATATTCTAAATATACTTTAAAACCACTATAATTAATAATTTATCACTATTAATTATTTCGATTGAAAAAGTTGTTTTTAATTAAAATTTAGTATTTTCACTATTCATCAAAATATGAAAGTTATCTGAAAATCACCAAAATTTTACCCTAAGCTAATTTCGATATTAAGAATCCAAAAATGAATTCCATTTTGAAAAATAAAATTACAAAATTTCAAAAAGTGGTTATTAATATTCATAACGGCTAGTTTTAATAATATTTTAATAGCATATTGTCGTTTAGTGAAACTCGTTATTGCGTACTACACACGCTATTGAGGAAGGTCGCGATTGCATGTAATGCAAGGAAAATCAAGGATGCGTGTTGTTCAAGCTCCTTTTGGTGTAGCGTACAACACAAGACATTAGTGAAATTAAAAAGAATATTTTTCATAAAATCTCAGGGTGTTACAACTGGCATGAAACCTACTTGATTAGAGATATTATGATAAAGGGATTGTATTACATGATAAGAATTCATATGAGGTGAAATGTAATTACGGTATTAACTTCTTTCTCTATGGGTTCCTTGGAATGTTTTTAGATGTTCAACTTGGACTTTAGCCAGGCTCAACTAATGCCACTGAGATAAAGGCCTAGAGGGTCACACACTAAGTGTATCTAGAATCTATGTTAAATAATTTATTATTTATCAATTTTAATATATATTATTCCTAGTTTTTGTTTAATAATTATTCATGTATGCAGGATCTCATTTATTCTATCCCTAGTTATTGGAGAGAATATATTATGGGCAGAATAATTAATAAATATTAATTTTCTATTTTGGTGAATATAATATTTATTTATTTATCAGTGAATAGTGAAGTGATATTTATTTATTAAATAAATATTCATTATTTAGGGAGCTTGATAAATATTGAGGAGGATTAGAGGACTAAATTTTAAGGGTCCAGTGAGAAATAATAATATAAAATATTATTTGATTAAATAATTTTTAATTATAACTTGCAAGTTAAGAACATGTCAGGAACACATAATATTTCTGTTATTATTTGACATGGGGGGATTCAAATCGATTAATAAAATAAATAATGCACTTATGAAAAAAGATTTTATTATTACCCTAATGAAATAGATGCCTGGTTTTTCTATTCTCTTATTAGCCAAGCGCTAGCCAAGCGACGTTAATCAGTTGATGTACACAACATTTAGAGAAAAAATATCAAGACTAGAGAGTTATTCCCTGTCTAATAATTCCCTAAATAATGATAGTGATCATCCTCCATCAGATCAAGGAGAATGCTTTGGAATTTGTTCTCAAGAAGATCTAAGGTAGACGATGCAAGCATAAGGATGTTCCATTATAACACTCAGAGTCTCCTTCGGCGATGTCTAGAGATTCATGGAGCAAGTGTGGATCACTACTAGAGAAGATCTACCCTTGATATATACAATGAAAAAAGGCACATTGTAGATCTGTGGTCGAACAAACTGACAAAGAAAGAATCACCTTGTAGGTAATTCTATTTAGTTAAATTAATTAGAAAAAATATTGATCTCTTCCCTCTTGGGTTCTGATTTTATATTCCATTGTCTTATTTCAATGATTCAATTTTTTGGATCATGGCCTTATTCATCACATATATCCTATATTGTTCATTGAATATGGAAAAAATCAATGTTGGGAATTGCCCTCCCATGCTTCCACTGTGCTCGGAACCTACAAGAAGTAGACATAGCACTCATGGAAGTGGGTAGCCATCTTAGGACTATCTTCCATTATAGTGATATCAGTATGGTGAAATGGGATAGAACTGTTGGGACCCCACATTGGAGTGTCATTTGCATGAAATATTGGTCCACCTGTAAAGTTTTTGAAGCAGCATGAAACAGAATAAAAGTGGAAAGGGATTTGGAAAAGAACTAGATTTTGGGAAGGACTCAGCTACTTCTCATAAGGCAGGTAGTTGTAGTTCCATAGGATGATCTGGTCGAGGATAGGGATGTGTTATCCTAGTATAGGAAAAAATTACTAGGAAGATGGTATAGCTTATGGGAGTCATGCTAGAGCCTAGGGCAGTGGTGATGGCCAGTTTCATGTTATCAAAACAACTCCGACTATTATTGATGCAGGGTTGTATACCGTCAAAGCTATGATTATTGTGCTAAAAACCCTTTCTTGTGTGTGTTTTTTGATAGGTCAACATCAAATTATTTTTTATCTGCTCCATTTATAAATTTTTAGGGATTGGATTTGAAAATATTGGATGGTTTTTTGACTGTCGACATACTATTGGTATTGCAGTTAGAGAATATCAAACCTTTCCAGGTATGATCTTTAAGGATAGGTCATTACCATTTCTTTTGGAAACCATTCATGCTGGAATTTATAGGCTCTTTTTTGATTCTTAGTATGGATTGGTTAGTTCTATATAAGTATCATATTGACTTAACCAGAGGAGAGTTAAATTTTTATCTCTATAAAGAGGTGTCTATTCTCACCAAGGTGAGTGGGATATTCAGGTTGGTCATGCGGGACCAATTCAGTGAATAATAGTTTGTATCATGACTCAAATATTAAATATTTCTCTAAGTGATTGTTTAATGCAGTAGGATTATTTTCCTCAAGTGGTAGAATATTTTTAGGATATCTTTCCGGACAATATCTACATCTTACAGCCCAAATGATAGATAGATTTTATGATTGAGTTGTTCCTGAAGCAGATCCAGTTTCTATCCCACCTTATAGTATGTAACTAGTAGATCTTCGGGGTTTGAAATTTCAGTTGGAAGATCTAGAAACAATGGATACATATGGCCAAATACATATTATTAGGGATCTCTAGTTCTCTTTTCCAAGAAGGCTGATGGTACTTTGCGCTTATGTGTGGATTATTTGGAGATTGACCAGATGACATTAAATAACCAGTATCCACTTCTATACATTGAGTACCTCTTTGATCAGCTAATAGGTGATAAGATATTCTTCAAGATTGATTTGAGATTAGGATACCACCAGTTGATGGTGAGAACATCAGACAAACTTCAGAATAATTTTAGGAGAATGTATGGATTGTATGATTTGGTAGTGATTCCATTTGGTTTGACCAATTTACTAGTGGTATTCATGGCCTTGATGAATATGATATTTTTCTAGATCTATTTTGGTGGGTTTTATTGATGAAATCTTAGTGTACTCCCAGTTAGTAGATGATCATTATGAACATCATGACATTATCATAAGTATATTGATAGAGAATCGGATTTTATTCCAATATAACCAAATCTTATTTTTGTTTTGATAAAATACAATTATTGGGTCATGTCATCTTAGAGGCAGTAGTTCCAGTGGACCCAGAGAAAAATATGGTGGTGATATCTTGGTAGAATCCCAAGAATGTATTGGAGATTTTTAGATTTATGTGTTTAGAAGGTTATTAGAGGAACATTATCAAAGACTTCTCCCATTTGGAAGCACCAATGTATTGGTGGGCCAAGAAAGGGGTGAAGTTTTTTTGGTTAGATTCTTGCAAGATATATTTTCAGGAGATGAAAGCTAGTATGACCATAGAACCTATCCTTACATTACTTATTCTAGGTAAATCATATATCGTGTATTATGATGCCTTCATAGTAGGACTCGGATTAGTAATAATGAAATAGGATCAAGTGGTGTATTATGGATCCAAATAGTTGAGACTACGTGAGAGTAATTATCCTACTCATGATTTGGAGTAAGTAGAAGTGGTGCATTCTATGGGATACTAGAGATATTATCTCATGGGTTAGAGGTTTGTGGTATACATAGACCAAAATATCCATAGTTACATCATTTCCCAGTGGTGCTTGAACCTTTATCAGAGGAGGTGGGTCAAGTATTTGCAATCTTTTGACTTCAAGTTGGATTATACACAACAAAATGGGAACGTTGTTACTGATTCATTGAGTAAATGTATTTAGGAAGAGTCGGTATAGGAGTATTTTGATGATTGGTGGGTTATGGACATATTTTCATACATGAATATAGATGTTCATGAGTACCAAGAGTGATTAGATATGAATTTGAAATCTTTTATGCTCGTTCTTTCGGACCTAATCATGATCGAGTAGTTATTTAATCTGGAGGTCTTAGTTATGAGAGATAGCTTATATTGTGGGGAGACACCATCGTAATGGTCACTTGGAAGTGGAAATTCAATTCATTTATATGACCAATTATGGGTTCCTACAAGCTTATATAAGAAGCTATAAGATAGTTTCATGCCTCTAGATGGGAGGTTCATCTTGGTTTGAAAAAAAAATTATTGTGATCTCTATAGAAAGTACTTTCTATCAGGAATAAAATATTTAGTAGGCTTTGTGATGATATATTTCAATTCTCAGTAGGTGAAATCCAAGAATTAGAATCTAAATGGGATTTTGTAGTCTTTTCCCATTCCAAAGTGGAAATGGGATGATGTCACTATGGATTTTATGATTGGATTACCCATGAGACCCCATTAAAAAGCTGTTTTATGGGCGATTTTGGATCAACTGATGAAGGTATCCCACTTATTGACTATCAAGGAGACCTTCATATTTGATTATACGGATAGTATTAACATGTGGTAGGAAATTTGGTTGCATTGTGTTCTAAGAAGTACCATTTCAGATAGATATTCCCATTTCACATCGTAGTTCAGGAAAGGTCTTAAAAAGGCTTGGGGATCATTGGTTCCTTTGAGTATGTTCTATCATCCTCAGACTGATGTTCAATTTAAGAAGACTATTCGTGTTTTGTAGGATATGTTATGACCCTATTTTTTAAATTTTGGTTGTCCATGGAAGCGTTATATGGAACTTGTGGAGTTTATATATAAAAAATCTTCTAGGAATATATCTAGATAGAACCTTTTGAGGCATTTTATAGAGGGCCATTCCATTTGCCTCTTTTTTGATTGATGGCAGGTGAGTCTATACTTGTTGGGCCTAGTCTCATATAAGAGACATCTGATCAGGTTCTGTAGATTAGGCAGTGGATAGTGCATGTGCAGAGTAGGTATAAATCATACACTAACTATCTGGGTTGACCTCTAGAGTTTGAGGTTAGTCATCATGTTTTCATTTGGGTGTTTTCTAGGTTGGTGAAATATATTATTAGTAAATAGGTAAATCTATCACTTAGGTTTGTCCTGACATTTGAGATAGTGGATAGTTTTGGTCCAGTGGTGTATCGATTAGCCCTTATATAGCAATACAATTCCATGCACGACATGTTTCACATGTCATAGATTTAGAGATATTGTTCAGTCTCTTATCAAGTGATATAATTTGTAGACGTCAAGCATAGTGTTGATGCATCCTTTGAGGAGAATATGATATGGATTGTGGACCCTAGTGAGAAGAATCTCTAGGGAAGGTTGATTCCTTTTGTTCGAGTGCAGTGGAAACATGGGAGAGTTTGGGAGGAGACCTAGAGGAGGGAGTCTTATATGTGATAACAATGGCCAGAATTTTTGGTGAGACCCTATAGTGATACTTGGAGAAGATCTAGGATGAGATCTTTTATGGTGGAGAGGTTTTATGATCCTGTATTTTCTAGCTATGTACATCTTTTTTTCATTTGAGCCTTGTGGATGAGTCTTGTATGGAGACGGAGAGCATTTAATGGGAAAAATAACTTAACTTTTGGGGATATATGTTTATATGAATTAATGGAATCCTGATATAAATTTTTTAAATTTGATTATGAGGGTTTTATGGGTTTGGAAGGCTTCCAAGGCAGTTATGGTTATTTCTATAGGAAATAGTCTGAAGTCTGTCTGCAGAGCAATTACACAACATGTAATAAAGTTACAAGAAGTGAAAAATATTACCAGTCACAATCCATGATCTTGGTTAATGACATGAGATGAATTCATTTCATACATACATTACACATTGTGTAATGTTTCATTAGTGTTAAAAATCACATGAGGTGATGCATTTTACATCACAACTCTCTAAAATTAATTGCACGACGTGTAACTGAATTACACGCTATGTAATTTCCTAATAATAATTTAAAGGGTTTCATGCCTGATTTTGTACTCATTCCCATTCATACATCTTCCTCTTATTAACTATAGGGCATCTTCCAATAAATTTTGGAGTGCCTCTCTTAATTATGGACATCTCAATCATGAAACTAATCCCTGGTAAGTGGTTTTGGTTAGGTTTTCCCTTCTCTCCTTTTTTTCTCTAGTTGTTGCAGTGTAATCTCTTGATTGTGGTCATTGTTGGTTTTTATCTTGATCGAGTTTGATCTAGGGTCCTTCTTGCAATCATCTGCACCTTCTTCCTCATTGGTGTTTTCCATTGGAATCATTTTATGAACGTCAGTTAAAGGTAGGGTGACTAAAAATTAACCCTATGGTTCGATAATTGTTGAGAGTGTAAAATATTGAAATAGTTCCAACATAATGTGTGCCTCAATTCATTATATAGTAAGTTGAATTTTTATTGGATTCCATTTAGATCTAATTGGTTGTTGACCCAGATTAAAGTGACCATTTGGGTGAGTAAACCCTTGATTATAAATTAATTAACTAATGGATTAATGTGTAATTATCATAACATAGAATTTAGGTGATTACTTTATATAGATTCACCTTAGTTTAGCTTGGTTATTTAAATAATTATCATGTTACTGGTTTAAGACCAAATGATAATGGAAATGTGAAAAATAAAATATAAATTTTAATTTTAATAATTAACCATTTAGCCTTATGATTTGATATTGTGATATCCCTGTCTATGACTTGTGTTGTTTTATCTACATTATAATTCATATATGTGTCATTGGACCAGTTTGATTTTTGAATTTTATAAAGGTTGTTGGCCCATTTTACATGTTGGAATGCTTATATACCAGTCTGTCCCCTGAAACATGCAGAAATGTTTATGTAGTGGGATATGATCAGGCACACATGTTGAAATTCTTATATACCAGGCTTGGCTTTGGTAAATTATGAAATTATTATGTATTAGGTTCAACCATGGGTGATTTCTAAAATTATTATATATAGGGTTCGACCTAGACTTTTTTGATTTATACCATTGTTATATGGTTATGATTATGATGGAATGGTTGTGAGACAAGCTCATAGAAATTCTAGCATGGCATTGTGGAAAGTTATGTTATACCATGGTTATATGGTTATGATTGGCATGGTTGTGAGACATGATCAGAGATATCTCAACATGGTGTCGAATTTGGTTGATGTTGTATTGATTTAATTGTTTGATTAATTAATACATGTGTTTATTGCAATATTGCATACACATATTATCAGATTGGATGTGTTTAGACATGGTGGTGTTAACCTACTAAGTTATAATCACACCCTACTCAGGTCATTATTTGGTACCCAATCAGATTACATGGATACAGGATTAGACAAGGGAAAGGACCTTGCTGTTGGTTTTTGCATGCTGGATGGGCTGGTGTTTGAGACGGGACAGACATGGGGTTTAGGACTGGGGATTTTTGAGTGTGGTAGTATTTAATTTGTATTAATTATATTATTAAATTTATTTACATTTCTGGATTAAATTAAATTGTTCCCTTGATAATTTTTGGAATTATCATTTTTCATTTATTGTTGATTTTATATTGTATTGTATTGTTTCCCTTATTTTACACACTCTCATATTTATTTATTATTTTTATGTGATTATTCCTCTATGTTTTAACTCTTTAATAAGTGGGTATAATATCTCCAATATACAAATCACACCCCCACTACAATTTATAAAACTCTAGTATATGGGGAGGTGTGCTTGAGGTCCCATAACCAACATGTTTTGTTCATGTGGGAGAGTGTGAGATCAAGGGATGTTACAGAAATGACCCCTAATAAGGGAATATTTAAATTATATTTATAGCTAATATATCTACTTATATGGATTTAAAATCATATAATGAATATTTCTATTCATATAGTTAATATTAGATCATCTATTCCCTAAAAAATACATTTTCTTGAAACCCTTCTTTTGGTCGTGCTTTTCAAGATACTTATAAAATGAATTTCTTCCAATTTTGGGGATTAAATTTAGAAAAATGGATTCCATATTAATATTCATAAAATTTTTTATTGTTTAATTATTACAAAATATTTTTTGTCATAATGAATAGTGAAAATAGAAAAAAAATCACCATGGTAAAAACGTAAAATAAGTTAATTTAGGGTAAAAATAATTTGATAAGGAGAAAAAATTAACCCTAACACTTGAATTATTTTTATTGGATGAGTATAATTCATCCATAATCATTAAAAAATTCAAATATATGACCTTTTTTACTATATTTCCATGATTTTGGCCTTTATAATACTTTATATAAAGAAAAGCCAAAAATGTTACTTTCTTGATATTGATAACTATAATATTTTTTGATAGGGATAAAAGTCTCCTATGAAAAATTATAAATATTAAATTAAAAGATAAATTATTTTTTACCATGGTAATTTATTTATAATTTTTATTAATGAAATAATTACCTTAAATGCTTACGCAACACCGACATGGTAATTATTTAATTAAAAGGAAAATTAATTAAATTATTTAAAAATATTAAAAGTAATATAATTTGAAAAAATTATTGTTTTAAAAAAATAGATAATTATAATATTTTGGGGAATTTTTAAAGTTATCTATTTTAAATCAATCTTTTTCTTGATGTTTTTTACATTCATATTAAATGGATAGTTTCAAAATTGACACTAATGATATTTTATAATAAATAATGTTTTATTAAATGTTTTAAAATTACTAAAAATATTATATTTAGCCAAGTTAATTATAAATAATTTATAATATCAATAATGGTCCATTTTTTGGTTGTTTTTTCTTTTATAGTAATTTTCATGGCCCCTAATGAGTTGAAAATTTATTACCACAACAATTTTCAAAAAGGGTTAAATAGGGTTTAAATAGAAATATAAGGGTGAAACGTCACCTAAACTTCACCAATTTTTATCATTTGAGATGATTTATACTAAACATAATCTTTTCCTATAATATTATAAATTTTTGATCCATTTAAATATGATAATTAATTCATATTAATTTGATACTTTAAGAAATTTTAAGAGTGCCCCTCATTTCTCTTATAAAAGGGCACACCTATCCTATTTTATTCAGATAAAAAAAGATTTATTGTATTTAATATCTTCCCAAATAACTTCCTCATATACCCCCGATTTCATATAGTCCTTTTTTAGATCAAAAAACTAACCTAGTAAATCTTTGGGTGTAAACATTAAGAGGTTTTTCGAAGAAGAGTTGTATTTGTTAACCAAGCGTTTTAATCTTTTTCTTTTTATAACTGCTTAAAAAATTCTTAAACCATGATGAAATAATAACTAAATAATATCCCATATACCTAGATTATATTATGTTAATTTTGTAACCTATATTCATATCCTCTTCCATCAAATGGGAAATGAAACTATTATTCATCTGTAAGATAAACTACTACCTCGTGAATTGATGTAATTCATTTTTCATCACCTCCTTTACCATCTAGTTATAATGAATGATTTAATATAAATATATGATATTAATTTAATATTAATAATTCTTAAAATATAATATATCATTTAATTTCTTACCATTACATTCACTAAAAATGATAACATCATTCATGCATATGTGTGGACTACCGCCTCCACAAAGAGATGCAATTAGTTTATCATCATTACATCACATAGACGATATATATATATATAAGTATATTTAATTAAATTATATATTATTTATGATATTATGATCATTATGAAAAAATAAAACAATACTTACCCTCTTTCAATAATGATCGATGAAAAATGAAAATATTACTTGTGCATGCGTATGGCCTATCGTCTCCATGATTATAACATAGTTCATTTTTTATAACCATCCCTAATGGTTGGTTTTAAAAATATAATTATTAAAAAAAATGATAATTATTACATTATTATTATTCTAGATATTATGTAATAATATCCACTTTAACCATTTTCAACTTACCGAACTCATTTTTGACATATGAGTCGAGTATTGTCCAAACATCTAACATGTGAAATTAATTGATTATGTCATTGAATATAACTTGATATTAATGGAATAATAAAATTTAAAAATTTTATTAAGAAATTAAATAATTAACATAAATTTTATTACTTATGAAGATAGATAACAACATGATGAATTAAACTCAAGGTATGGGACATTCTTTTATAAATCATCTTTTAACATTTTCCTTAGAACTCTCTCTCTCTACCATGTCTATATTTTTAAAATTATTTTATCTATATATTTATATTAGAATAAATTAATTATAAAATAAAATAATTATTTAACTTTTTTCTTTCTTTTAATGGTTTTCAAAATTAATATTTTTATATATTTTATACAGAACATATTTTAATTATTTACAAATTTAAAAAAGGATTGTTCTATTCTAATGTATATGGTGTCAATGGTATTTCTCATTGTTGTAACCATTATTTTATATTTGAATTACTTTATAATATTTTGTGATTTATTCAAAGGAAAAACCTCTTTCCCTATTTTTTGTTTATTTTCAAAAAGGTTTTCCAAATGGAATGTATATTTCAATATCTAAAAATGTATTCTAATGTGTACAAGTATATTTTGAAAATTGTAAGCTTATATGAATTATGATTGTATTATGATTATTGGGAATTGTTTATGATGTTTGGTGGTTCCATCATCACCCATTTATGGGTGGGTTATTGATATAAGTCGAATGAATTAGGTAAGATTTATGTTTTGAAGTTAAACATGGGGTTTAGTCCAAGTGTAACAATAATGGTTACTCCAAGTGTAACCATGAAAGTTATTCCATGTGTAACCATGGAGGTTGTTACAAATGTAAGTGTTATATTAAAAGTATTCCTAAAGTTACCTACATAATTTATTTATGTTTTCTATTTTTTGTATAGAAATATAATTATTTCTTAAGGTAATCAAATGATCACATGTTTAAAGAAAAGTGCATGCTACTTCTTAAGGGTGGATAGTATGATCTTCTGAAAAAGTTTTCATGTGTTTTGCATGATACCAAAGAAACCATTATGATTTTCAATTTTCCTTTAATATTTATTATGAAATCATTTATGAAAATATTTTGGAAGATAGTTTTATTTCTTCATTAATAAAATGTTATTTTGAACCCCAAGTATATTTTAAAAAAGGAAATAATTTATAAGTATTCATTGACTAACAATTTCTTTATTTCTTTTTACATACCCTAATGATTTTTTTGTGCTCGTACCACATTTTAAAAAAATCATATGAATTTAATGATTATTAGTTATAATTACGATGTCAAGATGAAAATTGTAAATATATATCATAAAAAGAAAACACATTTATTTTTTAAATCTTTTATTTATAATGAAAATGAATACTCACCAGAAGTGTCTAGTTGGTAAAATATAGTTTTTTCATGTACGATTTATGACCTAGTTATCTAAAATTATAAACTTGAAAAGATCCTAAAATATGATGTAATTAATTCTTAACATAAAACTCAATATTATTTAATGTTTGAGGTTGGGTTCTTATAGAACTATCATTTTTCTTTACAAAAAGGACTATTTTACTACATGGTAAAGCACATGGGTATATAAAAACCTTGTATATAATATTTTTAGTTTCTTCTTAAATTACTCAAATTAAATGGGGGTTATTCTATAATTATTGTTCGACATAATTATAGATTCATGTGGAACTTCAATGGAAGACTCAACCTCATGATATAGGGGAATATTGGGAAACTATTTGGGAAATATAGAGACATATTCCCTATTATAATATCTACAATGTTGTGTTTATAACTAACCATTAGAGCTAAATATCCCTAATTATTTGGAATTAACACCCATATAAGGGAAGTAATTTCTATAAAGAGTTCAAAATAATACTTTCACTAATACATAATTACAGATTTATTTGAGATATTAAATGTGATTTTCCTATCAAAGAAATTGATATAGGCACTCTATATAGAGTGTAAATCCATGTCCAACATCATATCAAATTTGAGAAATGGGAGAATAAAAAGATGTATACGATGAAAATTCCTATAAACCTCTATTTATGATTATTTATAGACATGGGATAAAATCATTCCACCACTAAGACTTGTCACTACAAAATCAATATCCAATCATTGGGATATTGAATTATTGCACTTATAATACTTTCCAGATATGATGGAGAACGTATTAATGTAATAAAAAATGATGTTAGTGGTTCTTTAGTGGATGATGAGTGTACCATTAACCAATTAATCTTCATTTACAACTTCTTTATTTGTGATTCTATAGGCCTTCCCTTTGTCCCTTGTATTTTGAGTTTTCTAACATTGACTACCATAATTAATCCTTGGACTAGTGCATTATTTTGTGTAATTTTTAATTCCTTTATAATTTTAACAATAGAGTGTGGGTGGGACATTACGTTGTATTTTATACTCTTCCATTATTTTTGTTATCTTCATCATATCTCTTCAGTATTCATGTTCTTAATGAACTTATTTTCCACACTTGAAACATTTACCTATTACTTTAATGTAATTCCCCCATGTTTTTCAACAAATTTTAATCAAATAGAAATTATAATCATATTTTTATCATTTTTATTTCCATGAAACTCATTTTTCTTATCTTATCACAAAATCCAAGAGTATAAGAGTATATGATTTTCATTTAAAACATTATATAACATTTAGTAATTTAATTATAACTAAAAAGTCCTTTATATGTAATGTTTTTTGGAGATTTGGTTTTATTTAACTAAATAAATGATTTATTTTTATTTTGAGGTCAATTATAAAACCATAAGAGAACCATAGAAGTCTTGTGATGTTTTATTTATAGGTTCTAATGAATTATTCATATTCTTGCCTAATCTCAAGGAACTATCTATCTATTTTAATGTGAAGGGTTTGGAGAATTAATTGTTGAAAAATATTTTCTAAAACTCATCTAATTCCATAGAGTGGATTTTTTTCATTCACCTTATGTTCTTGAAGAGTTTCCACAATTTATCTACCAAACCATACAAGTGAAAAATAGAAAATAAAACATTTTCATGCTCCTATAACTTAATAAAAAATAACTTTTCTGTTATTTTTATCTATTACTGAACAATTAGTGGATTAGATGACCCACAAAATAATGGAAATTTTTTTCTAATGAATAAATCAATAGTGTGTAGTTATTTCTTTGGAACATTTGTGATCTCGATGAATTTTTTGTTTTTGTTCATAACATGAGGTAGTTGAGGGAGTATAGACATAGTATTTGGTACTCTATCTCATATCCCATTTGATTTCTCATTGGGAAAGTCATTTATGTGTCCATAACAAACATTATTTACTTGTTTCATCCTATTTTTATCGATTGACTAGAACTAAAAAAGTTAGATTGAGTGTTAAATAATAATATCGATAGTAAATAAAAATATGATAATGAAGATAAATCCTAATATGTATAAAATTATGACACATTATTTTCATCTAATATTATATTGGGTTCAACTTCTAACACTCTTGGATCAACTTATAACACTTCTGGTATAAACTTGGTTTCTTTGTGTTTTATACTCTTATTCATTATAACCCAATCCCTGAAAATAACTAAACCTTTCTTTGATACCAATTGAGATGATATTTCCATAAAATACATACATATTGCATCATTATACTTTATTATTCACTAAACCTCACAATAAATCACATCATAATACCTAAATGTTTACTAAATTTAGAGATTACCTATATATTTATCTTATGTAACAACATAGTTAACATTTATCCATAATTTAGCCTCATTGGAACACCCCCCCCCCAACACATCATATTTTATAATGTTCTTCAAAACCCAAGGAATAAAAACATATGAAAGGGTGAGATTAGATTCTCCATAGAAGGTAACACATATGATATATCAATTAAACAAAAAAAGAAAACGTAATGAATGTCATACGTAAGTATAAGATAACATGTGGCTATGAGGACATAATCAAGGTAAAAGAACATGACATAAGAAAATCATACCGAATTGAATAAGAATCAGAAAAATGAATCATAATAAAATGATAATTTCATAACATAAAATGAATCATAGGAATGTTCCATAACATAGAAATATTTCCAATACATAAGAATTCTAAATCGTATCTTATGTAACATCCCGACCTAGATTACCATCAAACCAGTAGTTTGACCGGTCACCACATCACCTAAAGTGAATCTCCCTAGATGATAGATGCTGCCAATGTAACACCCGTAAATTTTATGAGATATATTATTTTTTCATATCTTCTGTTGTACACTACACCAAGATTACCTTGCGCTATACGCAACAATGTATTAGCCTGCAGTATACACAACACTATTCCTGGATCATGTTACACACAATTTCAAGTTTTTTTTATAGTAGTTATTCTACACAACATTAAGTATAGATTTTGTTTAATGTATAAATGAAATAAGTTTTGATTATGTTATACGCAACACCAAATGGAGCTTCCACTACACGGAGCCCGGACTTGGTTTGCATTACACGCAATCGCGGCCTTCCTCGATAGCGTGTGTAGTACACAATATCGGGTTTTTCTAAACAACGATACATTTTTATAATATTATTATGAACTATCAATTATTAATATTATTAAATAATTTTTTAATTTTATAACATTATTTATAACATGGTATGAGAACAAAATAAGTATTTTTCAAAAAATGCAGTTTTGCCGCCTTTTGATGGCGCACCCACTTTAAATCAAGTTTTTGAAATGTTTATAAGTTGAATTTGATAAAATAAATTTTTTTTTAATCAAGATATAAAAAATTACTTTGGATAAATTTTTGATATTTTTCTAATAAGTTTCTTATTTTTATGAATAGTAAAAATACGCTAAATTTTAATAAAAAAAATTTTCATCGAGATAATTTATGTGGTTGAATTATAATATAAATGCTTTTAAAGTATAAATAGAATATATTTTTACCATTTAATATAATTTTTGTCATTATCATTGATTTTATATTGAATTCATAGGTCAAATCATTTCAATCTTTTGCATTGTTTTAACTTTTAAAACTTGTTTTCTTAACAATGAGATTAATTTTAAATTTATTTCTGAAACTTCGGTGATTTTAATTTGAAAAAATGGATTCCATGTTTGGAATTATTAGGTCCAAATTATGTTAATAGGATACTTTTTATTTTTGGGCACTATGAATAGTATGTACTGTAAATTTTATTTACCATAGTTAAAGGTAAATCGGGTAATTAAGGGTAAATATAATATTATAAAAAATACTCCAAAACTTGTCTTAATATAATTGGATGATTATATTTTATCCTAATGAATATATGGGTAGAAATGGAATCTATTCAAACCCACTTGGATGTGATTAAGACCTTAAAAGTATTTTATTTTAAAGAAAGTGAAATATGTCTCAATCAAACTTTAATAATTAATGTATTTTTAATATAAGGTTATACTAAATATAAATACGATTATAAATACTCATTTTAAAGCTAAAATATTTTTCTTTATCATGGAAATTTATTAGAAATTTCTAAGAAATATTTAATTACCTTAATATCTTATACATTAATGATGTAGAAATTATTTATTTAATGAAAAATCAATAATATAGTTTTTATTAAAATAATAATTCCTATCAAAAGGACCAGAAACTTGACAAAACCTTATTTTTCGAGTATATATATACCCTAATAATCCAAGGGTCTATTTTTGGACCATTTGGATCCTTATAAACCAGATTAGGACATTTATATTATTTTATTTTAAATGATACCAAAGATGTCACCTTCATAATGTAATAAATATAACACTTTAAATGTTGTTATTTTAAGATGATAAATTAGAGTAAAAATATTATTAAGAAATTTATTATATTTATCTTCATCATAGAATTTTATTTTTTTATTTTTATGCAACTAATAAGTATATTAAATGATTATACAAAAATTATGTAGTAATTGTTTTTATTAAGAGAAATATCAAATAAATGGTTTTATAAATATTAAAATAAACTTTATATGAACTAATTAATATTCTCCACAAATTTTATAGATTAATATGACATGTTAGAAATCTATTAAACCTTTTTTTTTTGAATATATCCTACGTGTGGATTTTATTTTAATTCAAATAAGTGAATAGTGTCAAAATTTACATTATTGTTATTTTATAAAAATAACATATTATTAAATTGTTTAAAAATCACATAAATATTTAAAAATTATAAATTTAAATTTTTATATTCTAAGATTTCATAAAGTATCCAATTATGGATGATTCACACCAGATAAGTATTATTTATAACAATTTAAAATTTAGAATTTTATTACCACAAATAAGAATAAATAAATTAAATAAGGATAAATCAAATTGATAAGGTATAAAATAAAATTCCAACATGTCTAAATTTTATTGGATGATGATATTATGACCATATCTTATCTCATTTTTTCATTTAAGTCATTTTTCGAGGTTTTTATTTGGGTTTAAATTTATTATAAATTAATATTTCCTATGTTTCCAAAGGTGCCCCTCTCCTACCTTATAAAAGGGAACCTCCTCCCTCTCCTCTTCACAACACTATGATCCTTAAAGCTCATCTAAACTCTGAGAATTTCTCTTCTCCACTTCCCTAGAAATATTCTGGAGGAACTGTTCTTCTCAAAAGACCAAATCTAGTCCCTTAAGAGGAAGCTTAAAGGAGGTGTGTCGAAGAAGGGGAAATCTCTTCTACCGATTCTTTCAAGTTTCTTTCTTATTCAACTTCTTATTATTTAGTTTTTTCATTATAAAGTAATAACATAAGTATCAATAATATACTAATATGTTATTATAATTATGAAACAACCCCATTTCCCCTTCTATCCATACTACAGAAAATGAAATCACCGCGCGTGCGTACGTACGGAATACCATCTCCACGCTGTGGTGTAATATGTTTTTCCACAAACCCCTTACTTGGATGGGTATAATGGTGTAAATAATAACTATATATGGATATTATAATATTATACTGATTCTGAGATATTATATCATCCACTCCAATTCCATTCAACAATTATGGGAACGATATCATCTCTCGTGCGTACGTACGGATTACCGTCTCCACGACGCGATGAGATTCAATCTCCATGTTAACAATTCAAGAATGATTATAAAGTATATATAATGAATAATAATGGTATATATAACATAATAATGCTACTTTATTTATGTATATGTTATTTACTTCCATTCAAGTCAATAAGGAAAGAATAACAGCGTTCATGCGTATGTACGGCCTGCCGTCTCCATGAACGGTGTGTTTCATTTCATTTATCTATATTATGTATATATATATATACTAAATATATATGATATATAAATCATGTTTTACATTCCATAAGTTAGTAAATCAAGATATAAGTTATAATAAAATCAAGAACAACAATTCCAAACACGTACGCTAAATGAAATGATTTTACCAAAAATGCTCCTTTAACATGGAATTTACAAAAGAACGGGTAATATAAAGTCATAAGTGAACCATATATGATATCATAACAATGAATATGATTCTTTAATAAGTAAATGACATTATTTAAATCATTATATAGGAGGTTCGGATATATACGAGGCATATCAGACATAAGGTAAGGGATAACTTTTCCAATATTGTTTTTATCCGAGATTGTTTATTCATAAGTATTTATTGGGGTTATATTTATCATTC
This sequence comes from Viscum album, assembly GCA_963277665.1. Lineage (NCBI taxonomy): Eukaryota > Viridiplantae > Streptophyta > Magnoliopsida > Santalales > Viscaceae > Viscum > Viscum album. The sequence goes on along the minus strand of OY728143.1, from coordinate 1,699,631,961 downwards.
ATGTCCCTATTTTATAAAAATGGTATCATGAATGTTTAAAGTCCTTTTTTACCAATTTTTGACTTTTACTACATGCTATTTAAGGAACCTTTATTTTGTTTACCATACACGGTACATTTTGAATTTTTCGGTAAAAGTACGTGGAGAATGTTTTTTTTACTTATACGGCATGAATGAATTTTTACGGTTTTATAAAACCTTATTTTCATGAAGCTTACTCTACAATATTTCATGACTATTTTCAAAAAAAATACTTTTCTTTTAAAATTGCATGGAATTTTGTGAAAAAAAATGATTTTGAATAAGAAAGGATATTTTCCCCAATAATTCATTTCAAGTGTTTTATTAAAACCATTTTTCCATCTAAGATAACATTATTTCATATGTGTATGTTTAAAGTGTAATGTCTCTATGATTTACATGGTTTCACTTTTCTTATGATGAAATGATATCCATTTGTTTTATATGGATTATGTTATGATGGGATGATGTTTATGAAACCCATTTTATTCTTTGGGTTATGATGAATGATTTATGTTTATATTGTGGAACATGTAAGAATGATTTAATTATGATATTGGTGGTACCTATATATCCCTCCAATAAATTGGGTAAAGATTTATATCTCATGAGATATACATGGCTGGAACAGAAAGTTAATATGGTTCAGTGATACAAGACTGGAACGAGGAGTGAACTCGATTCAGTAATGGACTTTGTTCACTAAGATGGTCTTGGCAGTAATGCCTTGGCTACTATAGAAATCATATCAAGTGCTTAATGGTTTTTCACAATTACATGTTTTATTCCCATGCTATTTTATCATGATTGATGTTCCATTATGATCTATTCCTTATGTACTTCCAAGATTTATTTCTCAAGATTTTTATGTTTAAACTTTATGTTCATGTTTTTTTCAAGTTCAAATATATATGATTTGTTTTATTTTCTCCATGCTTACCCTTACTGAGAATTTGATCCCAAACATTATATGTTTTCTTTTCCCTAGTATTTAAAGAAAGGTTTTAGGTAATAAAACAAAAGGGAAAGATCTTTATGGGAGATTTTGAAGATCTTTTATCATGATTAGAATATTATGTTCCGAGTTTCCAAAGACACCAAACTATTAAGGTCCTTGAGTGTTGGTTCTTATTATGTATTAATTATTCTGAAAAAGTAATGTGATTTCCATGTACGTAAAGTTCGGGGTCTCTACAGTTGGTATCAGAGGAAATTTTTAGTTAACCTTTGGAAACTAGGATGCGAAAAATTTAGTGAGATACCTAGAGATATTTCTAAGGTATGTCTAGGGATGTCCCTAAGGTTAAGTATAATTATAGGTTATAGTCCTAGAATTATGGTAACGATATTATAATTAACCCTAAGATGTTAGATATTTAAGGTACCCCCCCCCCCTTGTTATGTTGTTTTCCCTAGTATTATTTTTTCATCTCACACTATTATTTTTGGGTTTTAGACGATGGCTTGAACTCGAAAACACCGTGTTGATCAATGTAAAGGAAAATACAATGATTTTCCTTCTAAACAAACCAATTTTATGGGAGATGGAGTGCAAAATATTATTGTTATACTTACACAAGTTATGAATCATTCTGGAATTCCAAATGAGCAAAGAAGGGAACAATATTCTATTGATTCCTTCATGAGGAAACGTCCACCTTATTTTTGTGGGTCTTCTAATCCACCTATTGTTGAAAAATGGATCCGTACCATTGAAAATATACTTTCCATACTTCACTGTTCAAAACATAAAAAAGTCATTCTGGCTATTTACCATTTAGAAGGTGAATCAGTCCAATGGTGGACTCTAATTAATAATACAAGGCCCTGAGATGAAACTGAATCCATGGAAAGGGATGAGTTCATGAACTTGTTTTTTAATATGTACTTCCCTTGTATTCATTGAAAAAATATGGAAAAGGAGTTCCTTGAGATTAATCAAAAGGATTATGAATATGTTGGTATGTACGAGGCGAATTTTACAAGGATTTCAAGGTATGGATCTGGCTTTATCATCCAACATGAAAGTAAAGTTGATCGATTCTTTAGTGGCATAAAACCAAGTCTTAGAAGGGCATTAGCTATAAGATACTTCAGTAGATATGAATAAATTGTGCGTTGTTCTATCAATGTTAAACTGTAATTCGGTGTTACACATCCATCTCATGGTTTTGACAAAAAACGCAAGATGGAGTTTATGGAGAAATATCAGATGAATGGTGAAAAGAAAATGAATGTTTCTTTATGCTCAAGGTGTGGAAAGAATCATGGTGTATATTGTCTAAAAGGTACTAGAAAATGTTTTAAGTGTGGAAAAGAAGGTCATCGAGCAGTTGAGTGTCGAAGTAATGGGAAAAAGGTAGCTAATGATGTGAATAGAGAAAATACTACATAGAATTCTCCACCAACACTTCAATGCTTCAAGCGAAAGGAAATGGGGGCATTATGCTAATCAATTCCCTAATCCAAGGGTCAATGATGATCAACATGAGAAACCTCTTAAGGAAAAGTATAAAGGGAAGTCACATGAGATCACTATTTGTGATGTTGAATATGACAATAATGTTGTGGAATGATTAACTGTTTATGTAATGGGATTCCAAAATAGTATCATGGAATCTCATTTATGGTATCGTGGAATTTTGGAATATTTATGTATTGGTTTTAAATAATTATATTGTATTGGTAACCATGAAAAGTGATTGAAATATTTTTGGAAAGAATATGGTATGCACATAATGAAGGGACAAAGTGAAAATGAAATAAGGAAAAAGTTATAACATGGTTTGAGTATGTAGAAATTTTTGGATTTTGGTATATAGAGAGAGTTAACGTTTGACAAAATTCATGTTTTTACTATGGTTCTATGATAAGAATACATGATTAAGGTATTCACATGTTTTGAATGTGATCAACAAGATATATCTTATGATATATGGGGGATAAATGATGATATTCACATGCTTGTTATTTGACCTCTCTGGTAATCTTTTTCACTATAATATGATATTGGACAGAAGTATTTTGGATAAGCCTAAAGAGGGGAATGGATTATGTTGGACATAAGTTAATATTGTTTAAGGCTAGAAATTTTTCGATATTATTGATGGAAGGTTATAATAATTTAGTTTTAGAAAAATGAAAACCTATAGGACGGGCGACAACCCATCATGTCCGACAAGGCTGTGGGAATCGAACCCACAACCGAAGTGTGACATGCCTTTATCGCCTACCACTAGCCTACAGGAAGTCCCTGGTTAGTAGAAACTAGTTTTATTTTATTAAGAACGATGATAGATGAAGTATAAGACCATTTTGGAACTATATCTGATTAATCTCACCACAGATGGACTTATGTATATAAAATTTTCTAACTTATGTTTGATACAGATGGAATGACCTATAATTCTATCGCATGATCTGCTAAAACTTCGTAAAAGGAAAATTCAACTTCATTTCATTAAGAGATGAAGTGGAAAATGTTTGAGGCATGAGCAACGTTGAGATTGTACCAAAATCATGTAAGTATTTCTTTTAATTCAAAAAATTCTTCAAAATTTGGGAAATAATCATAAAAACCAAAAATGTTGTCCTAGTGGTCTCATATTTGATGAATCAGATGGTACCTTAGATCATCACAAATTTTTGGCTTTGCAACTGTTGGCTTTTTCATAGCCCTATTCTCTACCACTCTCCCTCAGAACATGACAGATAGATTTCTCTTCCATATCCATATTTTCACATATGATCTATTATGTGGGAACCCAAGTGATAAGTTACTTTGGGTATCTGTTTTGTTTCTAACGTTCATTTTTAAAATTAGGTTTTAGTATACCTTTTTACAATGTGTGTTTCTATGAAAGAAACTCTCAAGTAATAAACCATTTATAACCCCGAAAAATTTCAAGGGCGAAATTCACTTTAAGGGGGTAGAATATAACACCCAGAGATTTTATGAGATATATTATTTATTTCATATCTTCGGTTGTACACTACACAGAGATTACCTTGCTCTATACACAACACCATATTAGCTTTTAGTATACGCAACACTATTCTTGGATCATGTTACACATAATTTCAAGTTCGTTTGATAGAAGTTTTTGTACACAACATTAAGTATAGATTTTGTTTAATGTATAAATGAAATTATTTTTGATTATGTTATACGCAACACTAAAGGGATCTTCCACTACACGCAGCCCTGACTTGGCTTGCATTACACGTAATCACGACCTTCATCGATAGCATGTGCAGTACGCAATATCGTGTTTCACTAAAAAATGGTATATTATTAATTATTATTATGAACTAGCAGTTTTGAATATTATTAACTAAATTTTTAATTTTATAAAATTATTTAGAACATGGTATGAGAACAAAATAATTTTTTCGGTTAAAATAAGTATTTTTCAAAAAATGCAGTTTTGCCGCCTTTTGATGGTGCACCCACTTTAAATCTAGTTTTTGGAATATTTATAAGTTAAATATGACAAAATAAAATTCTTATTTAGAGTCAGGATATAAAAATTTACTTTGGATAAATTTTTGATATTTTTCTGATAAGTTTCTTATTTTGATGAATAGTAAAAATACGCTAAATTTTAATTAAAAAGAACATTTTTCATCGAGAAAATTTATATGGTTAAATTATAATATTTAATGGTTTAAAGTATAAATAGAATATATTTTTACCATTTAATATAATTTATATCATTATCACTAATTTTACATTGAATTCATAGGTAAAATCATTTCAATCTTTTGCAATGTTTTAACTTTTAAAACTTGTTTTCTTTACAACGGGATTAATTTTAAATTTATTTCTGCAACTTCTATGATTTGAATTTGGAAAAATGTGTTCCATATTTAGAATCAGTAGGTCCAGATTATGTTAATAGTCTACTTTTTATTTTTGGGCACTATGAATAGTAAGTACAGTAAATTTTATTTACCATAGTTAAAGGTAAATCGGTTAACTAAGGGTAAATATAATATTATAAAAATTACCCTAAAACTTGTCTTAATATAATTGGATGATTATATTTTATCCTAAGGCAAATATGGGTTGAAATTGAATCCATTGGAACCCACTGGGATGTGATTAAGACCTTTAAATTATTTTATTTTAAAGAAAGTGAAATATGTCTCACTCAAACATTAATAATTAAAGTATTTTTAATATAAGGTTATACTGAATATAAATTCGATTATAAATACTAATTTTAAATATAAAATGTTTATATTTATCATGGTAATTTATTTTTAATTTTTAAGAAATTTTTAATTGCCTTAATATCTTATACATTAATGATGCAGAAATTATTAATTTAGTAAAAAATCAATAATATAGTTTTTATTAAAATAATAATACCTATCAAAAGGACCTGACACTTGACCAAACCTTATTTTTAGAGTATATATATACACTAGTCATCCAAGGGTCTATTTTTTTACCATTTGTATCCTTATAAAACAGATTATGACATTTATATTATTTTATTTTAAATGATGTCAAAGATGTCACCTTCATAATTTAATAAATATAACAATTTAAATGTTGTGATTTTTAGATGATAAATTCTAGTAAAAATATTATTATTAATTTTATTATATTTATCTTCATCATAGAATTTTATTTTTTATTTTTATTAAACTAATAAGTATATTAAATGATTATACAAAAAATATGTAGTAATTGTTTTATTAAGAGAAATATCAAATAATTGGTTTTATAAATATTAAAATAACCATTATATGAACTAATAAATGTTCTCAAAAAATTTTATAGATTAATATGACATGTTATGAATATATTAAACATTTTTTGTCGAATATATCCTCTGTGTGGATTTTATTTAAATTCAAATAAACAAATAGTGTCAAAATTATCACTATCGTTATTTTATAAAAATAACATATTATTAAATTGTTTAAAAATCACATAAATATTTAAAAATTATAAATTTAAATTTATATGGTCTAAAATTTCATAACCTACCAAATTATAGATAATTCACAACATATAATTTATTATTTATAACAATTTAAAATTTAGAATATTATTACCACAAATAAGAATAAATAAATTAAATAAGGATAAATCAAATTGATAAGGTTTAAAATAAATTCCCAAAATGTCTAAATTTTATTCTCTAATGAGATTAAAACTTTATAGTATCTCATATTCATATTTAAGTCATTTTGTGAGGTTTTTATGTGGGGTTTAAATTTATTATAAATTAATATTTCTTATGTTTCCAAAGGTGCCCCTCTCCTCCCTTATAAAAGAGCACCTCCTACCTCTACTATTCACAACACTTTGAGCCATCGAGATTGGCCAAAACCTGCCCATTTCTCTTCTCCACTTCCCTATAAACATTCTGGAGGATCTGGTCTTCTCAAAAGACCAACTCTAGTCCCTTAAGAGGAATCTTAAAGGAGGTGCGTCAAAGAAGAGGTAATCTCTTCTACCGATTCTTTCATGTTTCTTTCTTCTTCATCTTCTTCTTATTTAGTTGTTTCATTATAAAGTAATAACATAAGTATCACTAATATACTGATATGTTATTATAATTATTAAACAACCCCATTTCACCTTCTATCCATCCTATGGAAAAAGAAATCACAGCGCTTGCGTACGTACGGAATACCGTCTCCACGCCCTGGTGTAATCTGTTTTTCCACCACCACCTTACTTGGATTGGTATAATGGTGAAAATAATAACTATATATGGATATTATAACATAATACTAATTCTGAGATATTATATCATCCACTCCAATTCCATTCAATAATTATGGGAATGATATCATCGCTCGTGCGTACGTACAGATTACCGTCTCCACGACATGATGAGATTCAATCTCCCTGTTAACCATTAAAGAATGATTATAAAGTATATATAATGAATAATAATGGTATATATTACATAATAATTCTACTGGATTTATGTATATGTTATTTACTTACTTCCATTCAAGTTAATAAGGAAAGGAAAATAGCGTTCATGCATACGTACGACCTACCGTCTCCATGAACGGTGTGTTTCATTTCATTTATCTATATTATATATATATATATACTGAATATATATGATATATAAATCATGTTTTACATTCTTAAAGTTATTTAATAATGATATAAGTAATAATAAAATCAAGAGAAATAACTACAAACACGTACGATAAATGAAACGATTTTACTAAAAACGCTGCTTTAAAATGGAATTTACAAAAGAACGCGTAATATAAAGTCATAAGTGAACCATATATGATATCATGACAATGAATATGATTCTATAATAATTCAATGAAATTATTTAAATTATTATATAGGATGTTCATATATATACGAATCATATCAGACATAAGGTAAGGGATAACTTTTCCAATCTCGTTTTTATCCAAGATTGTTTCTTCGTAAATATTTATTAGGGTTATATTTATCATCCATGTCCATGTTTTCTAAAAATGGTATCATGAATGTTTAAATTCCTTATTACCCATTTTTTACTTTTACTACATAGAATGTAAGGAATCTTTCTTTTGTTTAATATATGTGGTACTTTTTGAATTTTCCGTTAAAAGTACGAGGAGAATGTTTTTTTACTTATACGGCATGAAAGGTTTTTTACGATTTTATAACGCCTTATTTTAATGAATCTTGCGCTACAATATTTCATGAATATTTTCAAAAATATCATTTTCTTTTAATGTTTCATGGAATTTTGTGAAAAGAAAATGATTTTGAATAAGAAATGATATTTTCCTCAAAAATTCATTTCAAGTGTTTTATCTAAACCATTTTTTAATCTAAGATGACATTATTTCATATGTGTATGTTTCAAGTATAATTTATCTATGATTTACATGGTTTAACTTTTCTTATGATGAAATGATATCCATTTGTTTTATATGGATTATGTTATGATGGGATGATGTTTATGAAACCCATTTTTTTCTTTGGGTTATGATGAATGATTTATGTTTATGTTGTGACACACGTAAGAATGATATCATTATGAGATGAGTGGGACCTATATCTCCCTCCAATGCATTGGGTAAAGACTTATATCTCATGATATAGACATGGTTGTAATGGAAATTTAATCTGGTTTAGTGATACAGGACTGGAGCAAGGAGTGAACTCGATTCGTTAAGGGACTTTGTCCACTAAGATGGTCTTGGCAGCAATGCCTTGGATACTATGGAAATCATATAAAATGCTTAATGGTTTGACAAAATTACATGTTTTATTCCCATGCTATTTTATCATGATTAATGTTCCATTATGATCTATGCCTTATGTACTGCCAAGATTTATTTCTCAAGATTTTGATGTTTAAACTTTATGTTCATGTTTTTTTTAAGTTCAAATGTTTATGATTTGTTTTATTTTCTCCATGATTACCCTTACTGAGAATTTTAGATCACCCTTTATATGTTTTCCTTTCCCCAGGATTTAAAGAAAGGTTTTAGGTAATAAAACAAAAGGGCAAGATCTTTATGGAAAATGTTGAAGATCTTTCAACATGATTAGAAGATTATGTTATGAGTTTCCAAAGACACTAAACTATTACGGTTTTTGAGTGTTGGTTCTTGTTATGTATTAATTATTCTGAAAAGTAATGTGATGTCTATGTATGTCAAGTTAGGGGTCTCTATAGTCAACTTGCAGTAAGGTTGTAAAGGTAGGTTAGTGGGGAGACTATACCCTCATTATCAGAGTGAATAGTGGTAAACATATAGTAAAACTCATAAATTAGAAGAACCAATATAAAGAAATAACTAAATCAATGTAAGACAATTATAACAAGTGATTATAGAATATGGCTAACGCCAGTTTTACAATTCATGCATTCTATATGATGATACATATCTATAAGAAATAAACAGTACAGGATGCTTTTCATTATGATACAAAAATAATGAAAATATAACAAATCCATGTGGGTGATATCCATGAGAATCCTGAGATCCAGCTTCGTCCCTTTCTCCTAACTCTCTGGTACAATAAAATACAATAATAAACCTAGATCCTACAAATATAAGGTCTACTTGGGTACCAAGGGTACCCAAGTAGGGTGTGAGATAAAATATCAATAGGTTAGCACCCACTGGTTTCTAGCCCAAACTAGTAAGTGAATAATAATTAAATAGTGTGCAAGTATAGTGATGTAATAACAAAATTGAATAAATAAACAACCTATCTAGGTTCCTAAGGGACACCTAATAGTGATACATTCTTCATCTCATAGCTGGAATAAGAGTCTGAATAGGAACTATATATATATATTATGAACAAATAAATTGATAATACATAAATAAAATATGATCATATTTTCTTTTATTCTTTATTTAATCATTTCATAACTCCAAGGTTCTTGTGGGCACCCATATCTCAACACTAACTTCTTCACATATAGGAGCCTGAAGTGTTCCCTAGGTAATATCTTATCTTAATACACGCTTTGAATCATGTTGGAGATAGAAGTATTTGAAGTTGATATGATATCTCAGCACCTGATTCGACTCATGTCAAAGTTCAAATTATTTCCATATGAGGCCATATCTCGATTTACTCTGTGTTAGAAGGCTTACATGATCACTTAGAAATTAATCATCCATGCATATCATGGGTGTATAATGTCATGTCTAACAACCCAAAAACCATTTGTGCGTATGAAATCACTAGTGTATACATACATATAGTGTAGAACTCCAATTATAACACCCAAAAAACATTTGTTCACATGCAGTCACATTTACGCATGTGTGGTCACTTGTGTTGACCTTTATATATAACACCCAAAAATCATTTGTGCACATGCAATCACATATTTGCACAAGTATTCACTAGTGTAGAATGTCATGTCTAACACCCAAAAATTATTTGTCCACATGTAATCACATTTCTTCACATGCAGTCACTAGTGTAGAATGCCATTTCTAACACCCAAAAATCATTTTTGCACTTGCAATAACATTTGTGCACACATAGTCAGCAGTGTAGAACATCATAAATAACATATAAAAACTAGATAGATCTATCACTGGTATAGAATGTCATGTATATACCTCATTAAACTTTGTATGTATATCATCACCAGCCTTGAACGTCATGCCTAGAAACCAATTCATTGAAACTATTAATTAATTCACAAATTAATTAATCCAAGTCCAATAATCAATTCAATAGTTAATTAATTAATCACATCACTTTTTATTTTAACAAACTTTGTAATTAATTAACCACTCACATAATAAACATATAATAATTAATATTTCAATTAATTATTATGAACATACAATTAATCTTTTGATAATTATCATGTCATGTAATTACCCTATATTCTCAATTCTCACAAATTCAATCAAAACCACAACTCCCCAATTCAAGTCTTGATAATTAATTTATCAATTAATTATCCCAAGTAAAAATTTCCAAAAAAATACCATAAATAATTATCAAATTAATTATCTTGTTTATTGGTTCCAATTTTTCACAACTCCATAAAAATTATGTAATTAATTAATTTTCCAAATTAATTAATTTTATTTATAAATCCAATTTCTAAATAGATATACTAAAATTCAATAGCTTGCATATACGTAATCCAAAATCACGACTATGGTAATGAAATCTAGATCACCCACATTTAAATCTTATAACATTGGTATACCCACTAATTTATTAATTTTCACTTTTATTGATTTCACATGGGTATACCCACCCATTAATCCCATATAAGTTCAATAGAACCATTTAACCCAAGAGCATCAACATTCATGGGAGGAAAAATATCTCTTAACTAAGAAGACCACATTCTATTAATTTAAAACTACTTCTTCAAACAAGGAAAGCTTAGGAAAACCATGTATCATCAAGAAAATAAAACATAACAATCTACTCACTACATTATTATATTTAAGGCAACGCACCTCTATTGGAGGGGTTTTATTATAAAAACTAGAATTTATCAAAAAAAAGACATTAATATCATTTCATAATTTCAGTCAAGATGTGTAGTTTCATTAAACTAGGAAAATAATAAAAACAGCATATTTAAAGAAGAAACTAAGGCATTCCTAAATAAAGAGTCAAATATTAGGACCCTACCTCAAACAGACCAATCCAATGCTTAGAATTCTGTGATTTCTAACAAAAGCAGTCATCCACTCATGCGAAAATACTTCTATATATATTTATGTATACCCTAAACCCAATTCCCAATTCCCTACGCCATGAGGGAATATTCAATTAGAGGATATACATATATATATATATACCTTTGTATATGCCCATGAGTCTTCCAGAGACATCATAACTCACTGCAACAAATCTAGGCACCCATAAACATATCAAGGTTCTAAAATAGAAGGTGCAAAACCAAAAATAGGTTTAGAAGATTACTGCAAAATGATGGTGGTGGAGTGAACTGACCGAAACTTCCTCACCTATGGTAGCAGTTTCTGAAATTCAGACCAACACACCTCGATAGATGCTTTTCTCAACCCTAGACTAGAATAATAAAAGAAATACACATCAAACCCTAGGTTTGGGTTTTAACTGAGTGGCTTAGTGTGACAGATATGTTGAAAGATGGCCGAAAATTGACAGGATAGGGAGGATAAAGCCATACCTTTAAGGAACGAACCAAGATCTGATGGAAAATCGTGAGAAATCAGATATAGAGAGGGTATTCGGAGAGAGCATCATGCACAGTCTGGAGGGAGGGGCATTATGCATCACACAACCCAGCAACGGGGAGGAGAGGGTCTCCCTTAGGTTTTAAAAAAAATATAATAATCATCATCATCATTATCATTAATATTATTGTTATTATCATTAAACATTTCTTTATTATTTCTTATCTTCTCCTTAATCTCATTTATCTAATTTTATTTTTAACATTTAATTTATTTAATTTAAATTTCTTTAAAAGGATACATTGTAGTGTTTAAGATCATGAAATAATTATTTGAAGCTTTTTTTTAATAATGGCCCACCTAGTAATTTCCAAAAAAAATCAAAAACCCCCAGGAAAAACACCAGGTCCAAAACACGGGATTCTACATCTTATGTCCTAGCTCAATTCCAAGATCAGCATAACATAGTGGACATACATGTTTCATAATACATTTTACTAAGACAAACTACCATGTCCCATGAAATATAATCCTTAACCAATGCATTGGAGGTCTATGTAAATATATGCCCACCCATAACATAATGATAAACCATACATATGTGTGTTACATGAACATGAATGCATTCATAAATCCATAAAAGAATAATTAACCCATGAGAATGAAATGGGTTTCATAAAAATTATCTTAAGACATGGAAATTAATAATACATATAATTAAAGTGGATGATTTCATTTGATCATATTCCTTGTGAGTCATGAAAAGTATTTAAACATTTATAACATAAAATAATTTTGATATTTATGAAAACCCATAAGATGATGATAAAAATTGTTTGAACATTAAAAGTAATTGATTATTTATATTTTCACCTTTTTTCTAATAAAATATAATCTTGTGGTTAAATTTTTTAAAATGGGTATGATAAATGTAATAAAAAAAATTAAACCATCATGGGCATTAGAAAATAGAAAAGGGAAGCTATGTAAAGAATGTAGAGTAAAGCAGAAGTAACCAATAAAAAACCTAAAATAGTTGAGTAAAACATATTTTATTCACACATTAATAAAAATTAAAATTTATTAAAATAGATTTCAAGAAATAATATAATTATAGATATGGATATATAAAATACCTAACGAATAAATATGTTACATGGGTACAGAAGAAAAAGATTACAAATGAAAAGAAAGATAAAACAATTCTACTTATGAAATTTCATTTTAGGTGAATAATTAATCAATAAGAGGGAAAATTGTTAGAATACATATAAACCCAAGAATAAATAGAGTATAATAAAATAAATGGGGTTTTATAATAAATTATATATAAATTATATAATATAAATTTATATATAAACAATCTAGATTTCAAAGAATGATTAGAAGAGAAAGCCATACCTTTACTTTTAACCTCATAAAACATTATCCACCCCCCTGAATAATGAACATATCCATCATAATATACTATTTCATCTCCTTATTCATATATATTAAAATTTACACTATTATGTTATTTTTTATTTATTTCAAATATATTACTTATTTTTAGTTTATTTTCATCATATAATGTTAATAATTTTGAATATTTCATTTTAGTTTCGATATAGTGATGTCAATACTATTTCATTGATGGTAATATAATCACTAAGAAACAATTAAAGGTATTTTAATAATAATATTTTAATGATTTATACATTCATGAGTTCCTTTAATTGAAGTTGTTGGTATGGTTTGAAATAATAGAATCTACAATATGTGTGTGTCGAGTAACTTTATTGATAACAAAATGTTGCTTTATAATGAATATTCATTTTTATTTCACGCTTTTGAAAACATAATCATAACATAGATTACTATTTGATATATTATATTTCCATCTATTATGTTTTTAAACTCATCCAAGTTTGAAATTATGAAGGTAGTATAGGATCATTCAATTAAGTGGTCAAACTATCCTAAATATGAACATGTTATACTATTGAATGAGTAAGAGTATAGAGTTTTATTATATTAAAATAATTTAAAGAGAATCATAATTATTTTAATATAGTATAATTAGAGTAAAGAAATGACGTTTTAGAAGATTAGAGATGATAATTTAATTGAAAATTATAGTGAAGGACTGGATACCTTGAAGAATTCTCACCTGCTCAAAATAGGTTCCTTTGTAATGAATGATTTATTCCTTTTAATTGGGACTAAAGGCCACCAAAAGTGGAATAATACATTATTAGAGATAATTTCAATTGGTATTAAATATAAAAAAGTAGGTAAATTTTTGTTTCAAGTGTGTATAGGTTGGGTCCTTTATATGTGAGTTTGAGTGGCGTTTTTATAAATACCAAATCATTAATATGCAATGGAGGTTATTTTAAAAGTAAAGTGGATAAAAGGTGTAAACTTGATGTATATGGTCTATGAATCCACTAATAAACACAATTTATAGATATTTTTATAGATAATTTATGACTTTACTTCTTAATCTAACCCTACAAGGTTATTTTACCATTTACCATGGTAACTCACTTTGTTTACCCTGATAAATTATTTTTTTCCCTAAAAATACTATTAAACTTATTGACTTATTTTGATTCCCTAGTTACAAAATTAAAATCCATTTTATCAAGTTAACTCTCTAAATATGTGAAATTTTACTTTTAAATAAAAATCATTATACTTTAGGGAAAATAATAACTTGAAAAAAAAATCCTATGAAATAAATGATTTCCTTCCATTAATTATCATTTCATATTTTCTAATATATATTACGTATTTATTATGAATGTGGAATATATTATTTATAATACATTTTTCATTTCTATGAATTTATTATATTTTTATTATGACATTTTCAATATGTTGATTTGATATATGTATTTTAAATGGTTATATATATTTCATGGAGTAATATTTAACTTTTACTCCCTATTATATAACTTCACATGCCTATATAAAAGTAATATATCCCATTCATTTACATATCTACATAAATTTAAACTATAATTTTACTTTTTTTCCTTTTTTTAATTACTATAATTGGTGGCATGATCTTCAAAAAAACTATGTGGTTGAATATTCTAATTTCATAGTATTTTTTTACTTATGATTTTATTCCTCTTTTAATTTTCCTAATAATGATTCATTTAGATTTCTCATAATTTAAAACTATTTTTATTGAATTTTAATATTTTATCTTGATAAAATATTTCATTTTTTTATCATAGTTCAGTGTTTCATATGACACAGGTTATTCAATATATTCATGGAATTAAAATGTGGGGTGTTACATATGGTTTACAATAGGTAAATATAATTTGATTAAAAAATATTGCTTTTGGAATAATGAAATTTTAATGTGAATTTTGTGGATTTTGTAGCATTAAAATTTCAAGTGGAATCATATGTTTAGAAAATCTAATTTTTCAAATTTATTGAATAGTTTTACTTGGAATATTTATAAATGTGTTTTCAAATATTAATTAAATATTTTGTGAAGTGGTTTGATTTTATAAAAAATTGTGGAATTTGGTGCTAAAATTATTTATGTTAATTGTATTGAATGAATTGATTTTTGATATATTAATTTAATTTCACTTGGATTTGTAAATAGTGTTTTATGTGTTTATTTTATATTTTATAAAATTAATTTTTTTTCAATGGAAAAAATTTATTTTAAAAATTAATTTTTTATGTAAATTATAGAATTATATGATTAATTTTATTTTCTTAGATTTGATAAATAGATTTAATATTACCATGTGTTTCCTGAACATGGATTTTGTGTATATTGAACTAGGTTTGTGCATGTGTTAAAATTGATTTTAGTGAGACCTTGTTATGAAACCTCTATGTTAAACCAATGGAAATGATTTTTAATTCATGGAAACAATGGGGCATCTTAGAGAGACTACATTAAGGACAGAAAACTGTTTATAAAAATAGAAGATAAAAGAAAACACTCAGTAAGGTGTGAGTCCAGATGTATGAATGGAGTTAATAACTCAGTATAGATAGAAAGAAAATATTTGTTGAAAATGTGGTTATTTCTAAAATTCCTTCATGGACATGTTTTTTGATTTTCTGTAAGCCTGATTTCTAATAGAAAGAAATCCCTATGACATTCCATAGATACTTTGTTTTGTTTATTAATTGAAATGATGAGAGGTTGGATTATCCCTTTAGGATTTTAATTCCATGACTGGAATATTCTTAATGATTTAATACATGCTCATGACCCTTTCACAGTAATAATACCAATAACACTTAATAATTTGATTGATTAACAATATGTATTTAAAAAGGAACTGCACCTGAGATTTATATTTTCTCTCATTTGATCTATGTATTTGGTCACT
Organism: Viscum album; assembly: GCA_963277665.1. NCBI lineage: Eukaryota > Viridiplantae > Streptophyta > Magnoliopsida > Santalales > Viscaceae > Viscum > Viscum album. The sequence goes on along the minus strand of OY728143.1, from coordinate 1,699,615,930 downwards.
ATATAGTCATGATCCATATAATAAATAACATTAGAGTTTATCACCATACCAAAAGGCATTGGGATCCTCTGAAAAAAGGTCATAGGTGTTGTGAATTTGGGATTTATCCTATGAATGGGGCTTCCTATATATCCCATTGAATGGATTCAGAACCCATGTAGTTCAGTGCCTCTTAAAGTGGATTGTTGTACCTTTTAAGTTCCATTGGCATAAAGCACAGTGGTAACTAAATATCCTTTGGCTTGATTTTGTAAATATTTTTGAATTTTATGTAAACATTGTATTTGTGATTTTTTTTGTGTTTTGAGTCAAAATGAGTTGCTAAAGAAGTTTTAGTTACATATCCTATAATGTAAGATGATGGTATGTTGACCCTAAATGTACCTAAAAAAAGATTACAAAAAGGTTCTCATGTTTCATGAGTAAGTTCACTCATGAGGTTTTTAGATAGATACAAGTTGTAAAGAGTTATATGATATGATGTTATGAATTATGATATTGATGTGGTGAAAAGGATGTTATCTAAAGACATGATCAGGAAAAGAACAATCATAAAGAGAAGTCTGAAATATATCAGACATAGAGAGATTATGGTCATCAAAGTTTTAATGAAAAAACATTTATATAGTCTAATGGATAAACATTTACAATTTTTTATCATGAAGAGAAAACTTGGATGTTTTTCGGATGAAGAGAGTTGTATATTATTAGATGGGGAATAAGTCACTAGAATGAGTTTATCATACTAATCTTTTTATGAATTTTGAGTAGACATGGGATGAATGAATGAAATTTTTTTAACTAATGAGACATATCAAGTCGGATGAACATCTCAGAGTCTATCGGATAAAGGAAACTTCTAAAGAGTTCTAGATGGAGAAATCCTAAGTTTACTATACTAATATTATTAAACAAAGAAGATTGGATAGAGAATTATTCTAGAATTAAGGGATTGTAGAAGGAATGTTGATATTTTAAGATAGATAATCATGAGATTTAATACTCTTGAAAGAGGCTTGTTAATGTTTACAATACTTTGTAAAGACATTACCAACAAATTCCGGGTTCGGCAAAAACCCATCCCTATCAAATTAATACAGAATATAAAAAGTGTAAGTTCAAGAGGGATTACAAAGATGCGAATAACAAACACCACACATATCCAAATCAACAAAACGAGGACAAAATATGGAGTAATAAAAAACCATCTCAATAAGACCTCTGTGATAGCCCGCTTGGAAAGTGCATCTATAGCTTGGTTTGCCTCCCTGTAGACATGAGTAACATCCAGCTTCAAGTGATCAAGAGCACTGAGAAAAGTGATCCATGATGGAACCACTTTATAAGGAACATTCTGAGAACACAACTTCAAAATTTGTACCACTATGGTAGAGTCAAATTACACCCAGATGTGCATCCAACCATGTTGAGTTTCATAATTGATGGATTTTATCATTTCCCAAAGCTCGACATCAATAGAAGATTAAATTCCAATATAGTAGTAGCAACCTTTGACGAAGCCCTGATGGGTGTGGAAGATGCCACCACAGCCTGACGGTCCTAGTGCACCCACAGCCTCCCCATCCACATTCACTTTCAACCATGGGCAGATGGGCGGGATCCATCTGATAGATTTCAGCACCACTGGTTTCTTGACCCTTCCATGCACACAGAGAGTCTTCAGAATAATCAAGTCAGAGTTATTGTTATTCATCACACCTGTTTGAATTTAAGAGGAGGCTAACACCACCCTATAAATGACATCCAACCCAGCCTTCAGGGAGGTCCTGTAGCTGTCAAAAAAATGTTATTCCAGGCCTCCCATATGAAATCAAATGCAGCAGCAATAGTGGACAACAATAGTGCATAGATCTAATCAGTGTGTTCGGCAGCCTGTATGGGGCACATGAACCCATCAATGTTGTCCTCCTGGAGGGAGGTTCCAAACAAATCCTGTTTCTAGTTATAGATATAACAAGAGTAAGTGCATAAGAAGAAAATATGTTGGATAGTTTCTTCAGCCTGCATGCATAGATAACAGATAGGCGCAACGTGTAGCTCGGTTCGCTGCAGCATGCTCTGCACAGGTAGCCTACATTTCCAGACACGCCATAGCAGGAGGTACCAAAAAGTAGGTATGAAGGGCTTTTTGAAGCCACGTATCCAAGCAGGAGTGGAAGTAGAACCATCACACAGGTTCCTATAATACATCCGGGATGTGAGTATCCCATTCTCACTAGGATTAAAAGCCAGAAAATCATGGGCATTGAAGCTGTAATGGTGTACTTGCAACCAGATAGGACTGGGTACACATCCCTACACATCATGATGCTTGTATAAATCAGCAATTTAGAGTGCTTGCAATAGATATTGAACATCCATTAACTCATTGATGGGCCTGTCCAACCACCAGGTTGTCCACATATTAATACCAAAACTTGGACAGACCAGCTAAATCAATCAATCCATAATGCCATGGTAGGCATGTTTGATGGAAGGATAAATGGAGGACCCAATATACATGGAATTCCCGTTGTTCAATATAGACAGAAACCTCTGTGAAAGGAATTACATTGACATATCACTACCAGAAACTAAGTTCCATGTGAACTTACTAATAAGGGAATCATTAAATAAGCTCAAATCCTTAACACCCATATCTCCCATATCAATTGTATTGATGCAATCTCTCCAGGAAACAGTGATATGCTTCCTGTCATAAATGGATACAGTCTAGGTAAAGTTTCTAATCAGCACTTAAATCACCTTGATGATGTTCCTAGGCCATTTATAAACAGAGATGGCTTAGAAAACATTGAGGTGATCAAAAAATTCACCAAACAAATTCTACCAGATTTGGAGATTGATTTTCCTTTCCATGACACTATATGAGAAATAATTATGGAGTAAATGCTTTCATGATAAACATGTTTGACTCTTCCCAAAAAAAGAGGCACCCCAAGATAATTGAAAGGAAGGGTTTTCCTCCTCACCCCAAGGACCCTAGCTATTCTATTTTGTTTGGTGATGGTCATGCCTTTCCCGAACACAATAAAGAATTTATTCCAACCAATCACCTACACCAAAATTTCCTCATAGTGCGCAAATATTTTTTGAATACAATAAATTGTCCTTTTATTAGTTTCCTGAAAAGAAGAATATCATCATCACACAAGAGATGAGAGGGTGTGAAGTAATCCCTTCTAGCTCTGATTTTTTTATAAATGCCATCTTGCACAAGGCCATGCAGACACACACTTAAGTAGTCCTCAGTAAGAGCAAAAAGGAGCCCAGAGAGGGGATCCCCTTTTCTGACCCCTCTAGTACATGTAAAGTACCCTCTATGTGACCCATTAATGATAATTGACAGCATGGAACTACTCAAAATGGCAGAAACCGGCTTAATAAATAGATCGAGGAATCCATGTTTTCTGAGAATCACAAATAAGAAATTACAACAAATTGTGTCAAATTCCTTGGAGATATCTAGCTTAAGAGAAAAACTTACATTCTTACAATTCTTTCTCATGATGTTAAAACTTTCCAATGTTGTGAGAAGACATCTCTAAATGTTCCTCCCAGGCACAAACCTGAATTGATTTGGAGTTATTAACTCACCAGTAATGCTGCTCATCCTTAAGGAAATGATCTTGTTATGACTTTAGGTATCGTGTTCCCAATATAAATTTGCCTAAAGTCTTTAATATCCAAGGAAATTTCCTTCTTTTGAAGAAAGTAAATAAAACAATCACTGACATCGTAATGCATGGATGCATGATTGAATAATTCACCCACAACGCTAATCACTTCCAGGCACACAATATCCCAGTGGAACATAAAAAATTTGTTAGTGAAACCATCAGGCCCAGCAACACTATCAATATTCAGGGAAAATAATTCCTTCTTGATTTCCTTCTTTATTGGAACCTCCACCAACATTCTATTATGTTTAGCACCAATGGTGTCCTACATATTCTCAAGAAGGTGGGAAAAATTGTGACTCCCTTTCTTTGAGTAAAGTTCATCAAAATAGTTAACAACAACACTAGATATTTCATCCTCTAAGCTGTATAATGAACCATTGATTTCAATAGGAGTGATACTTTGATGTGTCCTCTTCTCTCTATGAAAACATTGAAAAAACATTGAGTTCCTATCCCCCTCTTGCAGTCATTTAGTGTTGTATTGGCTTTTAGAAATCCTTTCTTGAAGTGCAAGAAGTTCATTTAGGCGTGAGAGGGCCTGAATCTCATCCCTTGTTGGGACAAACTGATTTTGACTTGCATTATGTCAAGAAAAGATGTGTTGTTCAGCCATATTAATATCATTTTCCATATCTGAAAATTACACCTTTCTCCAATCCTTATGATTCTTCTTCACATGCTTTAGCTTACTAGACAGAATTGAAAGGGGGCTGCCAATTGCTACCATCAACCAAGAATTGGAGATGACTTCCCTACAACCGGGAGTAACCTGCTAGGCGTTGTTGAATATGAAGGGAAGGGGGGAGGATCTCTGCTGACTGGTGAAAACATCCACTAATATCATACTATGGTCGGAGTGACATTTGGGAAAATTTAGGCATGAGACTAAAATATCATTATGCTTCTCATCAATTTTAACAAAGAACATATCCAGTTTACTATCTCGACGCCCATTGAGGGTATACCTACTCCATGTAAATTGTGCACCCACGATGTGAACTTAATTCATATGACAACTATCAACGCATGAGGAGAAATCAGTGGCTGCCAACCTATTAAAATGGTTGACAGTTCTCTCTTCAGACTGAATAATTGTATTGAAGTCACCCATGGAAACCCAACTATGATCCACCTAAGCAAGAATGGTTTCAAAATCTCCCCACAACTCCCTTATTTTGATGTAGAAGTTGGATGCATACACAAAATAGAAAGTAATGGTAAATCCCTGAAACCCAACGGCGATATAGACAACCTGCGGATTCCTAATACGAGATAAACTATTTATGATATCTGCTTGAAAATACAAAGGGACTCAGCCCCACTATCACTCAGATTCTGCGAAACAAACGAGTAACCAAGAGTTTTCCATTTAAAAGCGACCCACTTACAAAAGGTCATCTTCAGTTCAGCTAAGTCATTAAACAAAGGGATTTTGGTCACAATGAAGTGCCTAAGGACCTTGACCATGGGAGAATTCCCAATCCATTGATAATTCCAAAATAGTATCTTCATTTGGACAGGGTTGCTTAGCCTGAGGTGTGAGATCCACCCTTCCTTTGTGCTTCCGCCGTTATCTTATTGATCTTCCATTTGCCTTTCCCTTTGTGTGGATCTTCCACTAAGGAAGTCCCATTCCTCACATCAGATCAATGTTATTTTTTCCAATAATACACTTGGTTGAAGAAGAAGGTGTTCACTAGATAAGGGGGTAGTGAAAAGTAGTGAATTGGATAGAGTGCATTGGAGAGAGGAACTGGACAGAGATTCCAAACAATTTTTTTAGCTACATCAATATTTTATTATGTCATTGGCTCTATAGGATAATAAAAATTTTAAAATAGGGGGTAGTATATTTTCATGTTAGTGGACATAATGAGCTTGATGGTATTTGTATCATTGTATTCACTTTATTTTATAGTGGATAATCATATATCAAAAGAAGTCAACCCAAAAAGGACTCAATACCCATATTGTGATCAAACCTTATAAAAACTTTTGTTCCATTTTTTACTTTTTTATCATTTCATATGAGTGAGGTTGTGTTATTAAGTTTAGAGCATAAAAACGCTAGAATTTTGTATGGTTTAATATCAAGATAATTAAAATTATAAAAAATCAAAAAATATTCGACCATATTTCTCAGTGGACTTCATATTCCTTGGAATGTCAAGTGGTATCAAATAATCTTGGTTCCCTTTATATAATCCTTATATTACTTGTATTAAATATTATTTAGTAGAATAGGTATTACAAACTTCTAGAGAAAAAATTATCTTGGATATAAAATCATAATGATATCCCATATTATTTGCCTTTCCCTGGAGGTGATTGATGCAGCTACTGTTCGGTTTCCACCCATGGAGAAAGATAGTCCTGTGAAATTTTCATAAAAAATAAATCTTGAGGTTAATAGAAAATATAAAAATAAAATTCTTATGATCTTGTCAGAAAATGTTTATTTGAAGGTTATAGGTCACAACATAGAATAGAGAACTTTGGATAAACATTAAAATATATTTGATGGAAATATAAAACTGATGGAAGAAAATAATCAACTATACAAAAGAAAGTTTGAAGATATCAAGATATTGGAATATGATACTATTGAAGAATACTTTACTAAAGTTAATGAAATTTTCCAAAATATTAGATTATTTATGTATATCCTGTAAGATTACTCTATTTTCAAAAGCATAATGAGGAACTTTCTAGAAAGGTTCGATCTTAAACTATCCATTTTGGAAGATAAGGATGATTTATTCAGTGATGAAATATATTACATACTTGATTCATATAAATTTTCTAAATATATTACATTCATAAATAAGATTAAGTAAGATATATATTTTAAAGATATAAAGAAGCTAAAAATATAAGAAACTAAACATGAGGTATTTAGCCTCTATGAATTAAAAGATAAGGAATATGATGGTGAAGTAAATGAAATAATGATGTCCCTCGTCTCCAAGAATTAACTGATTGGTATAGGAAAATACAATAGAAAAATCATACTTTAATTTTTTGTGTGTGGAGGCATTAGAAATTTTACAATGAATAGTACAAAGAGAAAAAGATAGAAAATATAAAGATGATGATTCTAAAGAAAATACTTAGAGGAATATGTGGATCAAAACATCTAAGTATGAAATATGATAAACCGGAGTTAAGAAAAATATCACCAGTAGAAACAAAAGAAGTATGTTGAGTAAAAGGGAATAATATTAATCTAATAAAAACAATTCATAGGGTTATGAAGATCTAGGAAATTTTAGTATATTCATGGATCATGATGAAATAAAGGAAGGTAATTCAACTAGTAAAAAGAAGAAAGTGAAGAAATCTATAAGGAATATCAGTTGATATCAGAACATGTGGAGTGTCATTTAAAAAACATAAAACTCAAGAAAAAAGACATATTTTTATGGAAAGAATGTGAGAATAAAAATGATTACATGGATGAATTCCTTAAAAATGAATATGGGTATAATATGGAGATTAAAAAACTCAATCATAAAAGTTCAGAACATGGGAAAATGGTGAAACATATTGATGAAAATCATACTGATAATGAATATTAAATATGTAATAATCAATAAAGATACATCGAGGTTGAAAATACCTTGAAGAAAATGAAAGGTAATTTCAAAAAATATTTTGATGTAAAAGACTAAATAACACAGGGTTATTGAAAAACTTATCCCAAGAATTAGATGAATTATACACCCGCTAAAATTAAAATTTCATCTAATTATACTAACCATGTTAGTGTAAGAATCAAAAATTTGAGAGATTAGGTTGTTAAAGGATTTTAGAAACATATCACTTCAACATAAGTTAATAAAACTTATGGTATAATGACTTCTAATGCCTATAGAAATCAGTTTCTCAAAAGTATGTTGAATCTCAACAAACTTAACCAGAGGAAAAACTATACTTTTATAGAAGATCAAGGTTTAACATATTTTGTTAGTGTTTCAGGATATACAGGAACAAGGTGTATAATTGTTGGAACAACATGCCTTTCCTTGGGAATAATCATGAACTAAGGGGAAGAACTATGAAAAAATGTGGTGACTTTCTAATGTTGTGGGATGAAAAAAATCATAAAAATTTAAACAGACCTTGCAGAAACACCAATTTGACTAATTGGAGGAAATTTTTGGATGGTTGGATCAACTTGGTAACTATGTTTTTAGATTGTATGCCTGCACTAATAGGATAAATTACTTATATATGAAAAGAAAATAATCCTGGGAAAATAAAAATAAAATAAAAATATTTTTCAATTGAGACTACCCGAAATTAGAGAAATAATAATAATTCAGGGACTATAGATAGTGGTTTTTCATAAAATATGATAGGTGATAATAAAATATTTAAAAATATTGAAGAACATGGGGGAGGATAATTCTCCTCTTTAAATGATAGTTCCTTAAAAATAAGAGGAATTAAAATAGTTTATATTGAGTATTAGAAGCTAAAGTTAAATGATGATATGTTTTCTGATATTTTTAAGCACAACCTAGTGAGATTTAGTTTTCCAACTCTATGATAATAGAAATAATTTTATGTTTAGAAAATATTCTTGTATCATCTGATGTTTGAAAATGGAAAAGATATTTATAATGGAAAAATAACCAGGGTAAATCTATTCTATATTGGAGATTCGAGTAATTCTTTTTATTTAAGTTCTAATGATGAAAAAAAGTTGGGGTGCTGAAGACATGGTAATCTTTCATAGAAAATTATCATCATAATTTCATAGAATTATTTTGTGAAATATTTTCCACAAATAAAAAGAAAATAATATGTTGTTTGTATAACTTATATGAAATAAATAATGGTTAATTAAAGACATAATAAAATTGAAATTCAATACACCAAACCTCTTTATCTCTTACTCTATAATCTATTTGGGTCAATGAGACATTAATAAACAGAGGGTGATTTTTAATTTTTACTTTCATTGATGGTTTCACTTGAATGACTAGCATAATATTCATAAACCATAAATTTGACACTTTATATTTTTTAAATAGTTTCAAAATGGATGTTTAGATTGAGCTAGGATTTTATACATTAAAGTTGAGGATAGAAAATGGAATGGAGTACACAAGTAACTCTTTTAAGTATTTCCTAAATAAATATGGAATTAAAAACCAATACAGTGCTCCCTACCCTCCCCAACAAAATGGAGTATCAAAAAACAATAAACATATGTTTAATTGTTATGGTAAGAATCATGGCCTTCAAATATAATGTTTCAAAATTCTTTTAGAGAGAAGTTGTAAGTAAATTTTTACATGATTAAAACAAAATTTCACTTTCAATTGAATAAAAAATGACTCTCTATGAGATATGGTATAAGTAAAATCCTATACTGAAATTATTTATGCGGATTGGAATACCTTTCTTAATAGAGATCAAAAATTTAGATTTAGTAATGTTTGATTAAAAAGAAGACCAAGGTTTTTTTATAAGATATTCATATAGTGGAATAAGATAAAAATTTGGAATAAATACTACATAAGTTGGTTGGTTTATTTGAAGTAAAATGAATTAAAAATCAGTCCACCTTAATGAAAGTTTTTGAATATTATAAGGGTGGTGTAATAAATGTTATAATGATAACTTCCAGAGAAGTTAATGAGAATGAAGATGACTATACGCATAATCTTGTGCATATTGATTCCAATCATTCCAATGATATGGAAAGTCAGATTGGATGAAAACTTAAAAAATTATTGACATTACCCAAATGGGTTGAGTATGATAATATTATTAGATATTAGAAAGATCTGATTCAGTATAGATGAAAATTGTGGTTTGAGAATTAGATGTAACTTTCCTCACAAGTGGAACCAAAATCTATTTTGGAAGAATTTGGTCATAAATAATGGATAAATTTAATTAATGAGTACTTAGATAAAATTGAGAAAAACAAAACATAGGATCTCATTCCTTTTTTAAGGTAAATAATTTTATAGGGACCAAATTTGTTTTTAAAAATAAGCTCAAAAAATTGTAAAAAATATCAACAAATAAAGCACGGCTAGTTTGAAAAGGTAATTCATGGGTGTAAGGTGTTGGTTTTGAAGAAACATTTGAACATATGGTAAATATTGAGGCTATAAGAATGTTTTTGGATATTTTTTCTGAGATAAATTACAAATTATATTATAGAGATATTAATTAACATTTTTTTAATGGTGAAATTGATGAATAAGTTAATATTAATCAATATAGTGGGTTTATACTTGATAATTATGGAACCACGATGTGTAAAATGGAGAAATAGTTTTTTAGGTTGAAATATTATCATTGTTCTTGGTATTCAAAACTTGATAATTTATTTAAGTAGTTATTCCTTTCTAATGGATAATTTAATATAAAATTGTATTTGAAGGATATGAGTACAAGTATACTGATTCTCATTGTTTTTGTTGATGATATAATTTTTTTAGTTGATAGGGATAAGGATAATGAATAATTTTTTGAATAAATGAAAATGAAATTTTATATTTCAGTGACCAAAGGTTTGAATTTATTTATGGGATTATAAGTTAAACAAACTGAAAGATGCATATTCCTCTCACATGAAAAGTATGCCAAGGAATTACTTTGAATTTTTTTCAAGAAATATTCAAAGGAAGTTTATAAATCTAAATATATTTTGATTAGACTGATTAAAGAAGAATTTTGGAAAATTTTGAATCAAAAGGACTACTGAAAATTGATTGCAAGCTTACTCTATCTTACTGATTCAAGAATGGACATTTCATAGGCTCTAAATTTCTATGCAAGATATCATAGTGATGAAAATGAATCACAAATAATGGTAGAAAATAGAATAATTTGGTATGTTAAAGGAACATACAATTATGTCTTGGCATATAGATGAAGAAATAAGTTGACTTTTCTCAGGTTCACTGATGCTGATAGGTCTAAATATTGTAATTATCTAAAATCAACATCAGGATGAACTTTCTTCTTGGGAGAAAGTTGTGTGAGTTTTCATGGTAAGAAAAAAAGTTTTATATCTTTGAGTAAAATCAAAGCTAAATATGATTCTCCCACCAAGGTATGTATACAAATGATGTGGATTAATATTTATATTGAAGATATTAGGGTGAATGTTGAAATAAAATTAAATATTATTTGTGATAATTAGAGTTTCATTTATCTCTCTAAAAAACTGGCACAACATTCCAAATAAAACCACATTCATATTAAATATAATTTCATCAAGGAAAATGTTATTAGTGGAGATATATTAAATGAGTATATTTTAATGAAATATCAAATTTCAACCATTTTCACCAACGTTATTCCAATGGAAATATTTTAGGAATTGAGGATAAAAATACATGATCAGCCTCCAACGCTAACTTAATAAAGTCATTAATGGACATCCCCCACCCCCACCCCACCCCTCCTCACCACCCATGATCTTTTGGATTCTATTTAAAAGGTATGGAAGATGTAAAAATATATAATATATTTTTTTTAATCTGAATCTGGTTTTATTATAGTAGGGAGAGTACAAGTTTGAGAGGAGTTTAAGAATATCCTGGAAAAAATGTATTATCACTGAGGGATATAATTATTCCAAAACATTTCTTTATCTGGTAGTGTGGTATTAGGATACTCTCAAAGAGTAAGTTTGTGATATTATTACATTTGAGAAAAATTTGTTAAAAATGTTTCCAACAAATCCAAAGAGTAATATTAATGATCCTTTGGTTTTATTTTTTAATTATTTTTGTGTTTCTTTCAAACATTGGGTTTGTAAATTTGTATGTGTTTCTGGTGAAAATGTGTGGTTGAAGAAGTTTTAGTTACTTCTCTTATAAAGTAAGATAATGTTATGTTGATCCTAAATTTTTCTAACAATATTATTATTAAATGTTTCCCATGTTTCAACATAATGTTCACTCTTGAATTTTGGTTATAGATACAGGTTATAAAAAGTTTTAATAATGAATTTATAATGTTATAATGTTTTTTGTATGAGTATTTTCTCTAAAATAATGATTAGACAAATAATGATCAAACATATATGTATAAAACATACTCGATAGGGAGATATGATTATTAATGGAGTTAAAATAGAAACATTTACATAGTCCATCAGATGAACATTCATAATTTTGTACCAAATGGAGTAAATTGTAATATATAACAAACAAAGGAATCCAAATATGACTAGACAAATAATAAGTCACAAGAATAATTTTAGTATACTGGTCTCTATATGATGTTTGAGAAGACCCAAGATGATCATATGAAGATGTTTTAATTCATCAGATAGATTATATTGAATAAACTTATATGAATCCATCAGATGGAGGAAACAAGTTAAGAGAACCATTTAGAGGAAGCCTAAGTTTAACAGACCAATATGATAAGAAAAATATCACATAGTGAAGTGTTTTTGAGTTCCCATACAATGGAAAGATTTTCAATGTTATTGAATATAAAATCATGATAATTTATACTCTATAAAAATCATGATAATGGTTACAGGACTTTGAAATGTTATTAATTTTAACTACGCTGAGTTATTATTTCAATGTTCATAAATTGAGCTGAGATTTAAGGAATTATTGAAGAGATTATTAACTCTAGGATTTGAGGATACTTCAATAAAGTGTTTTTCTCTGAAGTTTCATATACTTTTAAGGTGGTCGTATGAAAGGAGTTTTGAGAAAAAAATTAAATTTTGAACCTACACTTCCTCCCAAATTATCATAGGAAGTTTTACTATATAAAGGGGTTAATACACTCGGCTAGTTGTTGTTTTTTTGTAGAAAAAGTGAGCATAAGTGATAAAGTTTTTGTGAGATATTAGCATGATTTTCTGGACAAGAATCGTCATGGTTGAAGAAGAATACTTGCACCAGATTGAGGTGAAATAGATAGAGGTGCATCATATGGAGTGAATTAGATTGAGATTGCATACAAAGTCTTATGAGCTACTTACATGTTTTGTTATTTTTTTGGCTCTGTAGGATAAGAAAACTTTTTAACTAGTGACAGTCAGTATAATTTCTTATCGAGAAATATAATGAACTTGGCATAAGTTAGCTTATTGTATTTACTTCATTATATAAGGGATATCCATGTAGTGATGGGAGTTGAACCAACAAATACTATATACCAACATTAGTATCGAACTTTGTAAAAAAATATACCTTTATTTACTTATTTATTTTTATACATGAGTGAGGTTGAGTTATAAACATTAGAGGATCCAAAAATTAACAAATTACTGGGATTAATTTCAAGAGAATGGAAATTTTAAAAGATCTACATTGATTCGCCCCTAGTGGTCTATGAATTCCTATGAACATCATTAGATTTTTTATTTTTTAATACAATAACACTTATAGATGTTTTAATGTCAATAAATTTGGAATACTATGTAAAAGGTTTATAGAAATGGGTTGGTGTGATACGTATAACAGAGTGTCCCATTCTAGTTTAACATAAAATATAAATCATGTGAGGGTATTTATGGTCACTAATAGGAGTATATAATCTTGATAAATTTCATGAAAACATGGTAATTATCTTTAATTAAGGCATTTATGATTGGCTTTTTCATGAACAACACTTTCTAGTTCATCCTACTTGTTAGTAACAAAATAAGAGAGGGTATGTTTGATGCTACTCTTGGTAGAAGGACCATTTATGGATTCAGACCTTATATTTTTTAATAACTATATTATGATTATATAATAAAAAAATATGCCTTACACCTATTAGAAGCCATATATCTAGTTTTCTATCCCCAATCTGTTGGTAACTAGATGAGGAAGAAATATTGGAAAGGTTGGGGCTTACAGCTCATATGAGGCCAACGAAATGTGAATTTCCCTTTGGATGTGTGAAGATGGATTTTTATTTTTTTTTAATTAGTTTTAATATAAATTAAAGTCATGTGTGATAAATAGGAATGGAGTGGCTTCCATTTCACATGTAAAGGTGTAATTGTTTTTTGTTGGAAAAATATCTTACATGAAGTTGTCTTCATGGTGTGTAACCCATGACATAAAATTATTGGAGAGATGTTTTGCAAGGATATAAAAATTTTTGAATTTGGAGAATAATTATCTATAATCTTTAAAAGGAACTGTAAAAGTAAGAATAAATAGCAGGAAACTGAACCTAGTTCTAAAAATCTTGTAAAAAAGTATTTGAAATTTCTAAAATGTATTCAAATTCTTAGAGAAGACAGTTTGAGTTATGGATAATCCATCCATGTATTTTTAAGATTATATTCCACATAAATCAGTAATAATATTACTTGTATTATGGATGAAATTAGTTTAGTGTGAAGCTGTAACTTTGAGGAAGAATTAAAATCTTTGAAATATACTATTATGAGTATCTATATATGCAGTAAAAGAACCCTAGAAGCATGTTGAAACATCTTAAAATTATTCTAATAATTCCAAAAAATAATTTAAGTTATTCGAAGATGTTTTTGGAGTTTTTAATAAGGTTTTAGGTTCTTTTAATAAAAACTAAATTAATTTGAAAATGATTATAATTTTGAGTTGGGAAAGAAAAATGACAAGGCGTGAAGTCCACTGTGAGTGTATGACATTATAACAATGTGTGATACTCATGTGTGATAGTGTAATATTTTTATTACCATGAAATATTATTTTTGAATCTCATGTATGGATTTTTTAATCAATATATTACTTTGAGAATAATATAATACTTTGGGGTTTTTTGAATTTAATACTATGTAAGACTTTTCAGAGTTTATAATATTTTGTACTCTGTGTGTAAGATTTTATAAATCCCATATGACTTTGTCTTCCATGTAAGACTTTAGTGTTTTATATAGTTCCATATCCCATAAGACTTTATTATGAGATTTATAACATCTTTTCAGTGTGTATAACATTTCTAATCCATGTATGAATTTCCTATCTACATAATATTTTAGACTTATAAAACTTTTTATAGTACTACAAAATGAAAATTGTAAGTTTTATAGAATTAAAAATTATAAAGATTAAATCAAAAGGGATGATTTAAATGTTTTCCCTTTATGTTCAAAACATCATGAATCATTAAAAATCCATGATCCAAGATGGATATATGGAAAATGAAGGAGTAAAGAGATAATTGTTCATATATTTATAATTTCAAATTAGAATATTTGAAATTCCATTTTAATGATTAAAAATTAAAATGAATTCTCATGCTTATTATGTTGATATTTAGTGGATTAAATATTATAAATTTAATTATTATTCGAACATTTAAGGAAGGATTGATATTCCTATTGAAAATTAAAGAATCAAAGGTGAGTTTGTATAGAACATCAATATACACATGAGTTAAAATGAGTAATTCTTCACATTGTTGTAGTACTATGGTATTTTATATATCCATGGAAGAATTTTAAAATTAAATATTTTTTAAAATCATTAGATGATGGAAGATGGATCAAAGACTATTTAATTTTAAAGGAAGAGGTGTTCAGTTGAGAAAAAGAGAGAGAAAAAATAATAAAGAAGATAAAAAATGGGTACAACTATCATTGGAATTTTTAGGTAGCTATTTAAAAAAAAGAGATTTAAAAAATCATGGGTTTCTATAATACAAGATGTTTTATTTGACTTTCATGTTGTCTCTTGTATTTTTTTTATTTATGTAAATGAGGTTAGACCTCACTAAAAAGTATTAATTATACTAAAAATGACACAGGATCTTGAAATAAAAAGGGAGAGGATCTCAATAGTTAGGGGTGAAAAGTGTTATTTGTTTTCAAGGATAAACAATATCCTCTGAAAGTAAAACAAGTTCACTTATGAGAGAGAATGTGTATCTATCAAATAAAAAGAAAGAGTAGTTTCTACATGTTATATCAAGGACGAACATAGAATCCAAGTCTGTGTTTAACTGAGAATATATATGTTATAAAAAGAAAATTGTAACCCAACTCATTCAAATTGAAGTTGTGAATAGATTGAGTTGAGGAGAAGAACAGAGGTGGTATACCTATAATTTATTGATTACTATGAGAAATATCATTCATGAGTTTAGTGTGTAAATCACTAGTAAATATTATAAGTGTTTATTTTAGTGTATAATTTCTATGTAATATTTTATGGAGCTGATATCTTGAGATTCTGAGTTGAGAGATTCCAATATACAGATTATAAAGAAGAACTATAAATCTAATCTATAAACAGGTATCTAGTTTCTTGTAATTATTTTTGAATATTATAATGTATTTAAAGACTGAATTATTAAGGAAGGAAATCTATTTTTGGATCTAGAGACACCCCAATAAATATTATGATCAAATTTAGTGAAGTAGGAATGTTCTTGTAAAATCGAGAGACTAAGGGTTATGGGGTATAGTATAAGGATCGCTTCAATTATTTAATATAGTGAAGGCTCTATTAGCTTTGTAATATGGTGATAACTTTCCTAAGTGATATAGAAATACCATATCACTGTATGCTTCTTAACCCACTCCAATTGTATAGATAAAAATATTTTAATAGATAATATATGACTTGGACATCCCAAGAACAACAATCATTAGGTTTCCCACATTGGGGATAAACCTTTTGTAAACACATATCCCAAATTTACTCGTTTATCTATTTTTCATTTGGGTGTATTTGTGGATAAACAATAAGATATCCACATATATTAACTATATTCAGTGGTTATAATACCAAAGGGGTAAAATTTTTAAGGGGATATTTAGAATTTGGTAGAAATTTATAACACCTGATTCACCCCCCCCCCCCCCGTGGGTGTGTTTTCACTAATCCTACCAAGACTAAAAATTTGTATTAAAGTATAGGTTTCCTATAATTAGATCTATAATATTTATCAAAACTGATATCAAATAAATTGATATCAATTATTGGTTCTTATTTTCTTCTTCTTACCGTGGTGTTTTTTATGGAATTACATGACGTGTATATTTGAAGTATTTAAAGAAGACACTCAATTGGAGAAATTGGTTTCCATCCATGTTAGTTAAGAATTTAAAATTTCATACAATACCTTGAAAAAAGGAAGAAAAAATAGGGTAATAATTTGAGAAAGGACTCAAAAAATAAATAGGAATGACCACTGGTTAACCATAATTATAGTGGTACTATTAGTTCATGTTGTGATGAAAATATTGTTGTAAAATCAATTAAAAACATCTACTTTGTGGTTAGGGAATATATTCAGAAAATTCCTAGTGATGTTTTCACATATTTATTTAAATTAATCAAAGATTTATATGATGAAAAATCAAATCTTATAAATAATGCTGAAGCAATGTAATGTGAATTAGTAGAAAAGTTTCAAAAATGAAACTCAAATCCATGGATAAATATATATCAATCTATAGAGTGAAATTTTTGATGATTGAATAAAATTTTCAATTCTATATTGATGAAAAAATAATGGTTAAAAATCACGTATGAGAATATTCATTCATTAATGAATCTAATAAATCTTATATGGATGTCAAGGATACCCAATTAGAGGTTAAAGAAAAAAGGGTGAAAGTTCTAAAAATTACTTTGAAAAAAATAAGTCAAGATTGGAATATAAATAAATGATGGTAAGTATAGTTGAGATTAGCTAAAAATGAGAAAAATTATCATTAAAAGAAGTGTATTTTTTAAGAAATTGAACTAATTTTTTTAAGAGTCTAAACATGGAACATTCCAACAAATTTAAAGAATAAGTGATTCCACACTAACTTTAAAAATGAGTCTTTCATAAAAGAAGATTTTAAATTGTGGAAATATAAGCATGAGATAATATTTAATAGAAACCATATCAATATTAGGAAAAAGTTAACATACTTCCCATTTTCAAGTGTTTATTGAATCCATTATTTCTTGAAATGTGAGAAAAAATTCAAAAAACTCTACAAATATGTAAGGAGAAAAATATAGTAACACTAACCACATTATAAAGGGTGTATTTGATCATGTATAAGATGATAATCCACCCAAATGAAGAAAATCTAGATATATTCCACCTTCATGCAAAAGAAATAGATTAATTGGAATATTTGGGTGTTGTTGGAAGGTTGGGAATAGATATATTGATTGCTTTCACAATATGTCAGTTTTTAAGAATTATATAATCCTTGAATAAAGAGGGATAATATCTAAAATTACAAGTAAACATACTATAATCAAGAATATTTTACATTTAATAAATAATCTATCCATAAAAAAGATATTAATTCCATGAGAACGTCTATGATTTTTGTAAAACAATTGGCCACACCTATGATGAATTTTAAGATGAACCAACCCATCATATCCCTTATGTTTATGTGAAGAAAAACACAAAAAAAAATTAATAATTGGGAGAAAAAATTATATAAGACTAACTTGGGATAAGGAAAATGGAATCAAATATACTCAAGAAGTCAATAAATAAATATGTAAAGGATGCACATCCTATAGGTAAGATATTCTTATACTATGGAATGAGAGTCCACATCATGGTCCATTGTAAAATTTCTATTAATATCAATGTGATATAGAGAAAGGTTAAATCCAAAATAAAATCTATCCAAGAGAGATATGGTAGGATCCGATTAGTGTTTGACACTCCTTGTAAAGAGGTTGGGAGTTGGCCCAAAATTTCTAACTCAAATTTGGCTAAAGAAGTGTGTGAAAGGTGAAAACAAGCAAGACATGAGGCTAGAAACTGTATGACTATTTTACCTAGTTAAATAATTAATAAAGGGAAATTAGCTATGACTTCTAGAACCAAGGTTGTTGTTTCTAATAAAAATTACTCAGACATGAAGAATATAGGGAATGTGATGAAAGAGTTCCATATCTTATTTTAATATCATCTATAAAAGATCAAACTAATGGTGTATATTGAAAGAAAATAAAGTGATATAAATTGTAAGGGGAAGAAGGTCAATTCATCCAATAATAAAGTATAAATTGAATATAATTATATACTTACTAGATATTAATTGAAAGGAAGTAAGTAAGCATAAAGAGGTCTAGAAGTTTTATTTATTCAAGGAATGTAGTCTCTATATTGAGAATATTATCCCATACATGTGTCTCGCATTAAGGAGTTAACGGAAACCCCACTTTATTATCATAACAATTTGGTTGTGATTAAATGTTGGGAATTAATAGTGATGAAATTTGGAAAGTATCCATTAATAGGGGATATCCAAATTGTTAGGCTTCTAGAGTTATATGATTTTTGTTCAAATATTTAAATATAAACATTATTCTAGAAAATTAAATGTTTAGGTGTGATTTTCACTCTCTCATTCCTATTTCTTGATAATATTAAAGATAAATATCAATGTGATTTATTATCTAACCAAACGAGGAAACATATGTCCACATGAAAGGTTTTACAGTGTGCGTTCAAGTAAAGTGTAGGTTTAAAAAGTGTTTTGACTTAGGAAAGTGTGGCATGACACATGGTTTTTTTATTGGATGAGTGTGGAAACAAAATATTCTTATCAGGAAATTACTCTTATCTCATGAGGTTTCCAATAGGTTTTATTCATGTAATGTAAAACACCCATCAACTCACACATCTGTGAGGACCATCCTTATTTCCAAAGGTGTGTTTTCATTAGGGTTTCTTACAAATGATTCTTAGAAACTCTGTTTGGTTGAGTGGATGGGAGGTCACGATCATCACACCCTATTAGGGGAATTATTTTCCACTTTGGGACTCTCTTACATATTTAATTAATTTTATTGAATCTTTCCCAAATATTAGTATAAGACTAGTTACCTTTACACTAGAAGTTGAGTATTAGCATATTCCAATGTGATTATTTGTAGATATCATAGGTATTCCACCAATGTGAACATCTGTATGTATCATAGGTCCTCCATCGATAACACCATCTGTATATATCAGAGGTTTTCAATATTTATCATATTATTACTTAGTTTTGTTGGTCTATACGTCATTTTTTAAATTCATATAGTTGGGTTCTCTATAGTTTATCCGTATCTATAAAGGTGGTGGATATATTTAGTATTAGGATCAGGCCCATGAAGGGGTATTTATATAAATCCTTACAAATGAAATCAAAACCCATGTAGTTCAGTTATACTTAACATGACATGTCATAACTTTTAAGTTCATGTGACATAGACTGATCTAGACAGTTTAACATTATGTGGTAAGTATTAATATGCAAAATATTCATAGAAATGGTTGGTGTGGGGCTTAAGAATCAGCAACCCTTTCAAGTTAACATCATAGGGAATATGGATCAACTTGGATAAGTTGTTATCATAAGGAATATGTATCTATGATGATATGTCTCATCATGATTATAGATCCGAAAGAATAATGTGATGAGTCCTTGTGGGGATGTATCCCTTGGAGTGGAGGCATATTTTATCTGGAATATGGATCGATAGAGGGATGATTCATAAATAATATAGCCCTGGTGGAGGTCGATAGATTATTAATGATGTCGAGTTTCAAAACTCTGAAATTCATCCTATGTGTCCCATAAAAATAGAAATTAAATACCATGTAGTACAAATAACATATTTTGAGGTCCTGTTACAAGACCATACTATATAGTTTAACATCATACCATAGGTAGGTTGCCATGCAGTTTAACAGAGTGTGACTAGGACATCAGAAACATAGTTTAACATCATATTACAGTGATTTCTATGGTATGAAAGGTGTAACATAATATAATTGTGTATGTGTTATCCATATATGGTCCAACCTATGATGTTTTATTGGGAGTATGTCCCTTTTAAGGAATATTCAATAGGGAATATGGCCCTTTGAGTATGATAAAATAAGGTCAGTGCTTACACCTAAGAAGGAGGCCCAAAATAATTTCATTTTCAATATATTGATGGCATAATCATAACAGATATCTAATACCATGTGAGTTTTTCATGATGTGTGAAAAAAGTGGTGTTATAAGATCAAGTTCATTACATAATAATATTTTAATGGGACTTTCACCAGAAAAAGAAGCCCAATGATGGGATCTACTCTATGTTTTCTTAAAGACAGGGTAGAGGATATGAATGGCGAGAGGGATATAGTATCCTGAAACAAATTCAAGTGATTATTCCATGAGGGAGGCCCTTTTCCCACATATTAATTAAGGATATAAGGATAAGGGGTGGTTTTCATTAACAGTTCCATCATCAGGGCTTACACTTCTGCAGTACATGCATAATTGGAAAATATAAGGGGTGGATGTTGCCCATCTCAAGAATCACATAGGAGGACCACTTTCAATCATAGGACTATATGAGTGGATATTATGTTTATTCCAATTGTGACTACCTATCCCCTTGGGTCAACTCAATCATCCACCTGTCACCCCAACCAATCGAGCTCAAACCTGGGTCATCTATATTTTGTTGTATGAGCCATAGGGCTCTTGCTGATTTTCTTAATATCGGTACCCTCATTATATGGGGGATGTGATATTAAAAACACACTAGGAACCCTATATATTGAGTTTTACATATAGGAGACACCTTTTATTAAGTGATTGTAATATCAAAAGGGGTGTACATTAGTGTTCATTTCCTCATTGTACGGGTCTTGTGGTTTCAGGGGGTTTTCAAGAGCTTGGGTGGCCACATTGATGATATGGGTTAATAATTCATGTGAGTTTGAAATGTGAAGGTGAGGAGATAAGGAAGTTATATGAATGAGTTTGGATCCTATGGTTACATGACCTAGATGGGGTTAGGCAATTGTATGATCAAATGGCATCTCTGAGGTCGAATGATAGTAGAATGATCAAGTAATCACGTGACTGGATATGGGTTTTGTGAACATCATTCACACTGATAGAAATATTATCAGCCTTTATTCCCATCATCATGTGATTGAGGGGTATTTCATACTTTATACCTTAATAATATATCTGAGATTCACCTACAAATTCACTAAAGGGGGCCTTCGGATCTCTGAATCCCCTTATCATAGTGCTCTATTCTGACTATGGTTTAGCCACAATGTCTATATGTTCCTTTTGTTGTTAAGAGTCAAATTAGAAAATTGGGGGGTCTTATAGGAAAAGATATTCAGTATTTATGTTACTTATAATGAAATAATTCCATGTCTATAGTTCCATGGTGGTGGATATAATCTTCATTAATTGGAAACATCATGTGACTACATCCAAACACATTATCAAAGGGTGTTTTACATGTCCAACATTCAGCAAAGACCCTCATATCATCGACTACATTTTTCATATAAGAAGAACCCATCATGTGTCGGGAAATCCTTTGACCATATGGATTTCCATATCATGTCCATCTCTATTGTGTCACATATTCTAAAATGATAATAGATGTCTCTATCATCGAAAGATTATTCACCCTTCAATTAAAGATTCAAAGTGGAATTTGGTGAACCAATAGGTTCCACACAATTTCACAACTCAAACATAGGATTAAAAATTCATTCACCTAATTCTTGTGAATCTTGTCTCATGGATATCCTTTTCTCATTCATTTTACCACTCTTTCTTCACCCATTCTCATATGATGGGAACCAAAAAATTCCTATCATGTAAATAAAGTCTTAAAAGTAGAGGGGGGACTTGTTTCCAAGTAGGTGGAATCCTTATTTAGTTCATGAATCTTTAACACAACCTTTGGTCTCATGCGCACCCTCCACTATAAATAAGTTGTCAAGGGGGATATTATGTACTCATGATCCACCTCACAAGAGATCTCAAATTATCTAATCTAGCCACATAACTCTATCATGTATTACTATTTCATAACTCTCATGAATAATTAATTCATTTCATGAACCCACATAATTGTTTCCCAGGACAATTTTTGGGTAACTGCTTCATGTGGTCTTCCATGGTAATTCCCCCATTCACGTAATCACTTCATGGGACCATTTGTTGTCTTTGCATAAAAGCAACTGTGTGGCCTTTAAATGTTCATCGGATCACATGTCTCCATAGTTATCATGTAATTTCATTACTCTATAATATTTTACCATTTTAGATAAATTTTATACCTTTATTCCTAAACTAAATTCTCATCTCTAATTCATATGGCTTCAGTAAAGGAAGTTGAGAAGATTAGGGCCACTTATACTGCTATAGTCAATAGTGTTAAGGCTTACTAGCATGAAATTATCTAGTATATTCATGGCCCTCTTATGGGTGTCATAGGGTCTAAATTTACATAGTACTCTCTATATAATAGGATACACTTGTATGGGTTTTGTCTTTGAAATGATGAATCATTTTTTCCTCCTTAGGAAGGGAACTATCCTCCTTCTTGGATTATCAAGACTCATTAAACGTATCAGGTCAACATGTCACTTATGATACATTTCATATCTAAATAAAATCTCTCCAATGGATTCATGATGAGGGTTTTATTAAGGTATTTTGAGGGAATATGAGAAAAATATAAACCTGATTCTCATTTTTACATATCAATAACGTGAAAATCCAAAGAAAACCAAAGTTCATGTGGTTATCTTGTTGGGATATCTATTCAGGTGGATCTTTTAATATGAAATGGGGAGGGCTCATATGGGTACAATATACTTGAAAATATATTTCACTAGAACTGAAGAAAGTCGGTTTTTTCAAGGATATTTGGGTTTCATAGACTCTTACCAATTGTAAAAAAACAATTATACCAAACATGGTCACCTGATGGATCCCAAACACTAATACACTCCACCTGATGCATATAGAAGTAGGCATTAGTATTTTGGTTATAGATAATATAAGTGGTTCCCCAATATTGGTGGATATATATGAATAAATCCCCCCCCCCTCATTCTTCCATTTGGGCTGATTATAAATGGACACCTCCTATTTTAATGGAGCTACGTGATTTATCAAAGGAGATCCTTGAACAAGACCCACATCCCAAAGTTTTCATCTCCTTTAAAATATGTGAAATATTATTTATCAAAAGGTTCCTAGGTGATCCATTTGTGAATAATCATAAGAATTTTCTAAAAATGAAACTCATTGGGTAGATGGTTCTTATTGTTATATGTTAAAATAAGGCCATTGAATAATTTTTTATAGAATTTCAACTCACAAGATGATCATCGTATCCAGCTAGAATCTTTTCTAGCGATGTTCATCATTGGTTACATATTTACAATTTGTGAGATGGGTGGATCCATAGTGACTATGATTAAAATTATATAACAACTAGACAATGATAGGTAAATTAGATTAGTTATAATCATGATGTCCAATATATATCTCCATCTCCATCACATATATAATAGGAAGGCACCATAAAAAAATTTAGGCCCCTTATAAGTATTATGTGGTTGGATGGGAGAACATATGGGTGGTTATGAGTTCATCAACACCCAAGGAGTTCTTTGTTCCTAGATCATACCATTTCTTCAATGCATCACATGTTTCAAACCTAGATCACTAAAGAGTGGTAGATAAAGGATAAATTGAATTGGCATGATCAATTTTTATTCATGTAATATGGAGATGAAACTACCACTATTACAGAAAAAGTATACATCAGTACTAAAGAGAGTGAATATTTTGTGGCCATCTAAGAGGATGACTTGTCAACACTAGTAGAAAAAACACATATGTGAATGTTATGTTCCCTAATGGTTTAGAATGTAGTTTGTATTAATTTAAATGAAATAAAAAGAAACTATTTATAGTATTTAGGAAGAAAATTATACAATGGTATCTTCAAAATTTTGGATTATGTTGGAAAGGGAAGAGACTCGTATCTAGGTGACTTTTCTTTTGACCGATGCTAGTATTGGCCTATTTTAGTCTTGTGATGATTTTATGATCTGGTCCAACCCAAAAAGTTAGTTATAAATGATTATGGACAAGATAAAATGGCTACCATTGGATGCGGATATAATCAAATAGAACCCAATAGTAATAGTGGGTAAGGTGACCGGTGATCCTCTTGCATCAGTATAATTGATAGTACTAGAGATACCTAGGAAAAATGTTAGGAACCTATAGTCGGATCCCTTGTCCAATGGGGCTCCAACAATTCAGGTACCTTCCCCACCACCCATTATGGTAGATATGGTGTTTCCCATGGAATTTCAATAATGGGATGACTAAATAATGTGTAGGTCGATTGTGTATGTTTGGAATGTATACCCCTATGAAGAATTAGAACTGAAGGGCTTCAGGAATGTGACCACTCATGTTCAGGTCTCATACGATAAATATCCTACTGACATGGAGCCCTACCTTAGAGATATCAATGCTTCTATTTATTCCTTGCATGTCCCAGTCCACTTTATAGACTGATAATAATGGATGATGGTTTCTTGGCTAGGGAAACTGGTAATAAAGAGGGAATTCATTACACTTACAAAGAAGGGGTGAGATAAATCTCACTATTACTAGCATATTATATCTTATTGAAATTATATTAACATGCCTTTTATAAATTTTAGGAATTTGGATAGATTAGGTCACCTATCACTTCTATATCATGTCCTCCATAAGGGAGATTGATTGGGGTTGGCACACCTACTAATGAGGAGGCTAATGAATAAGGTACCCCTGGGTAGATCGATCATATGGAGGTGGTTTTTGATAATACTGAAGTGGGGTTTCAAGTGACTCCACCAATTCTACCTCTAGAACCTTGGTAATTTATCACATACAATGGGATTACTCTTAATGTTTTTAAAAGATAAAGTGAGTGAGTTTACTGATAATGTGTACCCATAATAAGAAATTGAGTGGGTAACACATCATCATATATGTTCCATGTATTACCTTAGTAATTTTTATTGACTATCTTTGACTACGCTGATACTCACCAAGATTCCCCAAGAGAAAAGGTACCTATATATGAAGGTAAAATATTTTATTTTCTTATGGAGGGATCCTCAATGGATACAACAATGATGTGGGCTCAAGAAAAATTTGATGTTGTTCATTACTTGAGCACACTATCTATCACAAATTTAGATTTGATATTTGAGGGGAATGAAGTAGGGGGCCTAATAGCTGATTCTATATACCCCAAACAAAGGAATGTGAGGGCTCCAACTCTCCTACCACTTGAAGAATAATTAATTCCAAAATAGTTTTTTGCGGAAACAGTAGCTTATGAAGTTTTAGTGGAGTTGGACCCATTCCCTAGTTCTGACATGATGGATTATTTTCCCATTAATCCATAGTATGAAGGTGCACTATTGGAGGCCCTAGATACATCCACTTATTATTCATCTGATCCTTCTAGAGTCGGTTCATTGTTGGAAGAGGGTGATTTCTTCTCTAGGATTTCACATTTAATCAGAATTACACTATATTATTTGACCTTTATCTATATTGGAAACACTTCTTAGTGGTGATCCAATCATGTTATAAGATAATCTTCATATTGTTCCTCATATCAAGGCAATTATAAAAAAAGAATTAGTTTCCACAACCAATGATGATGTGTATCCATACATACAAGGATTAACTATATTGTTTTTGTCTACAAGTTTATAGTCCTAATATGTTTGATTTCATCAATTCTATCCTATAATTTAGATAGTGTAGTCCTAGAAACATTAGGATCACATATAGTGATAATGGATAAGGATCAAGCCGATTCATACCCAATTTTTCTAGGAGATACAAGTGAAACATATTCACTCAGTGACTTGGTACCTAAGTACATACCTATTCCTATACTAGGCTTAGGTCAAGGCCCATAACATGCATCATTCTAATAATAGTTTAGCAAAAGGTGTTGAAATACATATAGACCTTGACCACTGAGGTCCCATTTGAAGAACTCAGAGACCGATTGAGACACATTAAATATATATTCACCACCATCGACTATGGATATTATAACTACCACACACTCCATACTATGGTGAAATAGGTTATCATTATCCAAAAATAGGGAAGGGAACTTAAATTAGAGCTAGAATTAGTAGAATCCTAGGCCTCCATTGTTAATCATTACAATGAATCCATTAATGAAACATTTCATCACATGGTGGTGCCAATGAAGCGTCATGGCATAGTTACAAAATGGAGATCTAAAGTAAATAGGATCCAATAAGAAATATCCCACCTATGTTATATTCTCACCATTACTAAAATGATTAAGGTGGAAGACCAATAACTTATCAAGGTAGCTAAGAAGGCTATAATGGATGATTTCTTAAGAGTGGCATCACTAACATTCATTATAGAGGTGGAACCCAGAATGAAGAATTATCTATTCCAAGCCATGTATGGCTTAGGGTAGAAGATGGATGATATTTGGGAGTCTTTGTAACATATGATATCATATCATTGTCACTTTAGGCTCCTTCTTTTTTTGGTTACATTGGAGAGACTATATAATATAGAACTTCCTCCCTCTAATTTCATTTTTCAATTAATGAATCTACTTGAATTTACTATTTTTGTGTTGTGATTTTATCTCTTACACCATCTTGATATCCAAATATCTTGTAAATCACCAAGACAAGTTTTTTTCTCCTAATTATTAAACAAGTATAACTTATATTTCAACTTATCAAACTATAATTAATTCTTCTTAAGCATATATCATAGATAGATATCAGTATAAACACCCTCACTGATGCACTAGAGCTGGTCCATTTAGAAATAATGTTTATTTCCTACTGGGCATGGATAATGAATAGATGTTAATATAAACAACATCACTGATTCACTAGAGTTGTCCCATTTATAAATAATTATGAATTCCTTATGGACATGGATCATGTATGTATATTAGTATAAACACCATCATTGAAACACTAGAGCTAGTCCATTTAGGAATAATGGTGAATTCCTCTTATGTGTGGATCATGGATGGATGGATTATGGGTTTTTTGAATCAATTATCAAGAGGTTTGAACCAACGATGATGAGATGGGATAGGTAAAAAAAGTATTACAGCTAACAAAATTCAAATGGAAGGTTCATAATAAAACTTCCTCTGGTTATTAGGCCAGTTTAGGGGCATATGTGTAGGATAAAAACTAGATTATGTTTGGATATCCAAAAAAAGGTGTCCCTTGAATTAGTGTGTGCTCATTACTGATAATCATGAATGGTTTTTTAAGATTCAAACACTTGAGAAATTAATTATTTTGTGGGGTAAAGGTTATTCAATGAGGTTTTTGGCATCCTAAAAGTTTTTTCGCCATGTACTAAACACATTATGATGGTTAATGGAGTTGATAAACCATTACTATAACTTTTTTTTGGATGAGTAGATCTAATTATCTTAAATAATCTTTGGATAAGGACATATGATGGGCTCTATGCTATTTATGAATCTTGTATTTACACTCAAACTTTTTCCTAATATGTTGAAGATTAAATCCTAGGAAGAGAAGACTTTAATTTTTCTCAGAATTCACTTTTCTGGTTTTTAGTATGAAAAGTTTTGAATATTTTTCACTATTAGTGTAATGTTATGTGATTTGGATCATCTATGGATAGTGTTTATGGTCATATCATATAAACCAAGGTACAAAAAACTTGAGGGTGTTATGTGTGTACGAGAGTGTTCATTTTTTAATGTCATGATGTGTAAAAAATGTAAATGGGAGAGTGTGACATAATAACCCAATTAGGATTTACAAGGCCAAGGTTAATATAACACCATTTTGAATAGAGAATAGGGATGTCATAAATTATTTCATAAGGTTCTTGTATCCTGAGTAATGGTAAGGGATAAACATGAAAGGTAAGACTGCTAACTAAGTTTTAAGGATAGAATTAGCTACGATGTTGTCAAGGAATATGGTGATTATAGGATATTTTTCTTAGAATTAATATTCCTCTGGTTGAAAATATATATAGAGGACACATATGTAGGATCCAAAATGAGTCATGTATTCATAGCTAATCAAAGGTGTCCCTTGAAGATAGATACACTAGTTACTGATATCCATCAATTATTTGAGGAAACCCAAGGCACTCAAGAAACAGAATGTGAAATATGGACAAAAGTATTTATAAAAGGTGATAGTGGCATCCCAACCCTTAGTTAACCATGGTTAGGTTATTGTAGTCCTTTTTAAAGGAGCCATAATGGATGATGTCTTGGGTGTTTTAATGTCATACAACAAGGATGCAGTCATTATACATCTAACATCATGAGACATGGGCATATGTGTTAACGGTTTAGATGTTGTTCAATTTAATATCATGTTACAAGGACATGTATGTATTGTAATTTAATATTTTTTAATAAGAACTTAGGTGTCATGTAGTTCAATTTCATGTGGTAAGGACTATGGATACCTTCATTTTACACATGATGTAACTCAATCATGTTTCCTGATAAGATCTACCAGAACCTCTAAGATCATGTGAGTCATGATTAGACATAGAAAAAAGATATATTTGGGAGATTACCTTTGTTACCCAAGGATGCATGAAAAAAGAGAGTCAAATAATATGGGGGAAATTTTATCATTTCATTAGTCCATAGGTATGAGACCAATTATAATATGGGGAATTTCCATTCTCTCTCCTACCTTAGGATAAGTTCTTGAATTAATCTTCACTGAAATATCCTATATATAAGAGTAGAGAACATTTTTATTGATAGAATTTGTGATTAGGACCAGAATAATAGATCCAGGTGTCACTATGTATCCTATATACATAGTAATCAGGCTATATTTATTTCTTAAAAAAGTTACAATCCATAGATATTACTCATATACAAGGTAAACGGGAAGTTTACAAGCATATGTCTATAAATGAAATCACTCTTTTTTAAGACTCCTACATAGATCTAGCTCATACACATGAGGGGAAATTTCTATGTCTCTTTGTTTTTTAGGGAATTTATTCACATGTGAGGAAAAATTAACTCATCTTAGTATTGAAAAAGGACAAGACCCATCTTGGGTGAAAATGATCCAATAAGGTTCTAGGATGATGTGGGGGAATTTTTTTACCTTTTTGGATGAACCTAATTCATGAGTTCTTGGTATAACTACAAATCATGTGGGGATAGGAATTAATCCACGCAATGTTCTTATAAAAAAATACCCTAAGTAGATCTAACTTATATGTAGGGGTATTTTTTCTTGGATATTATTGTTAGGGCAATGATAAGAGATCCAAGAATCAAAACGTATCCCATAATAATAGGAATAAATCCAAATGTGGTTCTTATATTTGATATACTATTCACATATTTGGATCATATGCTAAGGTAAATGGTGGATTTCTTTTTAAATGTTTGGTTGAGATTCAGATAGATGATCCTTGAATTTTTATAGACACTATGTTGATATAAATCAATCCACACATAGTTAATGTATATTCCCTATATTGATCAAGATTTAATATTGGGATAGAGGAATTTTTTGTTTGTAATTGAGTTTGGGACTATGATAGGAGATCCAAGCATCATTACACTTTTTATAATAATAGAAATAAATCAACATGTAGTTTTTTATTGTGTTCTCCATGAAGATTAATATTACGTAGAGGAGAGTATGTTCATCATAGGTTCATAGATGAAGAAATTTTTGATGAAGTTTCTTACATAGATCTAGATCATATATAGGAAGATTAATTTTATCAATCGAAACACAATTTTTGTGAGGCATATTTTCCTTGAATCTAGATCATGTGCAAGTAAATAGAATTGAGCCTCACCATAGTGTAGTACCATGAGGGACATGAATTATTGTTGGAAGGTATCAAACACTGAGGCATAAGAGATATTGTTTTTAAAATTATGGTTGGGCCCAGGATAGAAGATCCAAGAATCATTATATATCCTACATTGATAGGAATCAACCCACATGTCATTCTTGAACAAAATGTCCCCTAGACAAATATGACTCATATGTAGGGGGAATAAGGTGATTGTTTTTTGAAATTTGTGTTTGGATTCAGAACTAAGGGTATTGGAATCACTATGTATCATGATAGCATAAGAATCAAGCCATTCATAGTTCTTTTAAAGGATTAATCCTTTCATAGATCAGGCTCATATGAAAGGAATAGGGGCATTAACGCTCTAAGGAACAAAAAAATTGTATACCAAAGACTTTCATATAGATCAAGCTCTAATATATGAGACATAAAATCCTCAAATAATAGTACACACCATTTAATTTAAATTCATTTAGGATATACTTCCACCTCATAATTTAATTTCATCATGTAGTGATGATGACAATGTAGTTTAACATCATTTGGTTTGGATGTGAGTTTTATGAGGTTTAGAGTCTTTCCACCGAGACTTGGATGCTATGTAGTTTAAATTCTATCCATTAGAAATTGATTGGAATGCAGTTTAACATTATAAATAAGAAATTATAAACAAATTGTGAATTATAAATAGTATTTCTTGAAAAAACGTGAAATGGTTGGGGGAATCATGTATTCCCCAACAATTGTTTCTAAAGAATAATCTCTTTAAGAATATACCTTATGTAAAACATAAGGTTATTCCCACTTTTTCTCTAGAATTGGAGGCTTATTCCTTAGAATAATTTTGGATCTAAGAACCAATACAATCCTTTTATGAAAGATTGAAGGATGAATTTATCATTTAAATCTTGTTCCACCAAGTTTTGTTGGACTTCCATATTATGAAATATATGCAACCTATTCTCATCGAGTAGTTCTAACTCATCAAGTAACTTTTGTTTCTACTCATATTCTGATATTTGACCATAGATAGTGATTCATAGGGAGGTAAATTAAACCATGATGAGTGTCACTTCCTATATTCCATAGATAAGTGAATATAGGGTCGCTTGTTTTTTAGTGTGGGTTATTGTACAATAAGCCCACAAGGCATGTAGATGTTTTTTTGGCCAAAATTTCTTGTCTTTAGGCACCATTTTCTAGACCATATTTGACATAGACTTGTTAAAACCATATATGTGACCATTTGATTCAATGTGATGTTAGAATGAATGGTTAGACTTGATATTTTACTCCTAATATATCCTCTTTAACATGGAAGTTCTGAAGTTGGAGCTATTTTCCATCAATATTGTATGACATATTCTAAATCTTGTGATGATGTTATACTTCAAGAAGTTGAAGGTATTATTCTTATGAAATTCCTTAAGGGGTATGGAATCAACTCATTTGGAAAATAATTCAGAAGTAGTAAGGATATAATTAAACTTACTAGGTGTGGTTTGGGGCTATGAACCCATGGTAACCATTACCCATATGGAAAATGGATAGGTGCATTTGGAAGTATGCAACAACTCCAGAGGCTTATGGTTAAAATTGGAAATTATTTGAAATTCGTGATGCTTACTATTGAATTCCTTTAATTATTGTATTTTATTTTCTATTAATGGTCAATCCTTCTAATTTGATGGTAGATCTTGGTCCCAGTCAGATGAGAACTGCAGGATCCTGTATGGACTTCCTATATGAAAACAAGGGTTTCTCCTTTTTAATTCATTAGAGGAGGACTCCATCCAACCCTATTTTATAGAAGAACTTACGTTCATTTATACCATTAATGAGGGAGATTTTTACTACCCGACATTAGATCTATTTATTTTGGGGTCATTCTGATAGAAGAATCTCATTTTGGTGGTTTTCTAGTATAAGAATCATCCATCTAATAATGGAATAAATTGATGAGGACGTTGGATCATTTCACCTCATGGAAGTACTAGAATGATTTATTTACTCAATTATACAAATAATGACCTGGAAGACTACCATGCGGTGTTCAATGTGGAAGACCATCTCATCTTGGGCAGGGTTGGGTAGGGTTTTGGATGCATTATCCAAGACATCATTGCAGGCATTATATGAGTGAGGCACATGTTTTAGTATTGACTCAAAAAGGAATTATTCCATAAGTAACCTCACATGGCCAAGGGGATTATTTCTTCCTTCGTAATAGTGTATTCATCATTGATATTCTTGATCACCGAATCTGAATTTCCCTTAAAACTCATATGGGCTACCTGTAGTTGCATGGCTAGTTTCTAGGCCTACGATATGAACTTAGTATTTGTAACATCCCAAGTAAGTAAATAATTATGGATTTTCACATCTATGTATATTTATGAATTAGATAGTGTTTTAAAGGCTTAAAATGAGAATAAATCCAATCTTAAGCACAGAATTCTCTAATATTTTTAAAAGATTGTTTTACTACCTTTTGATGGCGAACCATTCTTAAATATATCTTTTGAAAATTTTATAAGCTATATTTTTTCAAATAAACATATTATTTAGAATAGGGGCATTGAAATTTACTTTGTATAAATTTTTGTTATTTTTCTGGCAATGTTCATTTTTTAATGAATAGTGAAAAATACTGCATTTTACTTCAAACATGCTTTTTCATAAAATTTAATTATATAGATAGATTTTACTTTTAATTGGTTTTAAATTTTAATTAGAATATATTTTTACCATTTAACCAAATTTTGGTTATTTTAATTAATTTCACAATGCAATTGGGCATAAACAAGTGTCAAACGATTAATAGATATTGTTTCTAAAAAACCCGCTATTTGTTTTGACAATGAGAATTATTTTTTAAATTACTTATTTCAATTTCTGTGTTTGGTATTTGGTAAGATGGGTTCCATATTTGGAATCATAAGGTCCAAATTATGTAATTATGACTCTTGTTTTTGGACATTATGAATAGTAACAACGGTAATTATCTTTAATTATCGTGATTAATTAGTAATCGGGTAGTTAAGGGTAATAAAACAATATCATAATAATATACAATGATCACAAAATGTGTCCTAATGCTACTGGTTGTGTCATGGCCGACCATGGGATGCCTTGTTCCAAACTTTGGGACCCCATGGAATCACTTTAGTGTGATAGTAACCTTTTATTATATCCTTTTTTATAAGGAAAGTATAACCAAAGTATGTAACACCCAAGTAAAACAATTTTAGTTTTGTCTGTGTAAACGATATCTTAGACTGTAAAAAGTCATTAGAAAGCTAAGATTATTTCCTACATCATATTATTTTGTTTATAATTTTTAGACATTAAGTAAATTAATTTATTTAGGACACCATGATGATGTAGTGATTACCTCATTAATGGACGATTTAAATAAAATGAAAAGATAATGTAAAATATAAGACTTAAACTATTCAAAACCATATTTTATGGGTGGAATTATAACCCTTATCACCTTATCCTTTAAATATATCATTTTGGGACCTTTAAAATCCGAAAATCATTTTAAAATAAAGTAACATTTCATGACTTTCCAAGAGTGCCCCTCCTCCCTCTTATAAAAGGCCCCCACCTCTACCACCTTACCCACACCTCTCAAGCCATTGGCTCATCCAAACTCTACTCATTTTATCTCTCCACATCCCTCTATTAATCCTAGAAGTCTTACCTTAGGCAGAAATCTCTTCAAGAAACCATTTTGGTTCAAACCAAGGGGAGTTACCCGATTTAAAGGTAATGTCTTCTCTTATGTTCTTTTGTTTTATTTGGCTCCTCCAACCCCATAAACTCTTTTTATTAAACTATTTTGTAAAAACACCAGTATATTCAATATAATAGTATGTTTTATGAGAATTATTTTATTTACCCTTACACACACCTCCATCTAATGGTTAATGAACATACAGTTTCTGTGAGTGGCGAATTACTGCCTCATGAAACGATGATTGTTCAATATTCTTTTAACACCTTTAATGGTGGCCATTAAGATGTAACTATATTTATATATGATATATATTATGTTTATGTTTTCCTTATTCTTCTTTATTTTTCAATTATGGCATATATTTATGGTTTCTATTATGGGTAAACATGATAATTTCATTTTAGGAAGTGTGGACTACCGCCCCCTCAAAGTGATTTGATTCGTTATTGCCATATGTGGGAGGTATAAAGGATGGAGTTAATGGTATTACATATGATATCCTACTAGAATTATAATATACCATTATATCATTATGATTTCATTCCATTAAATATGAAATATAAATGAAAGTAGCGTTCATGCGTACGTACGGCTTACCGTCTCCATGAACGCTGCATTTCATTTCTTACCTCTAAATGTTATGTAATATTAAAAATTCAGGTATATACTGGATATACATGATATATATGATATCTACATCATAAATATAATTCTATAGATAATGGATATTTTTTCACATGAACAACTTGTGATTATAAGAAGGTTATTTTTTACTCAAGTACCAAAGACTGACAAAACGACCGTTATTAATTTAAATGATTACATAATTTTCATAACATGGTAATAAGTGATATAAAAGGGATAATTAACTTGAAAAAGGTTCTTAAGAAAGTATAAATTAACCCTATTTTATTATTCAGGATATTAAAGAATGATCGAGTCAAGTCGGACACGAGGTAAGGGACTTTATCTCGATCCCCTTTCATTGAGGCATATTTTTTTTATACACAACATTCTTTTATACAATGTATAAACCCCGTTGACTTTTAATTTTACTCAAAAAAAATATTTTTATATGAAGCATTTTACTAAATGACAAAAGGAATGTTTTGTCTTACGTATGTGGTAACAACGACTTCTCCGCCATCGTGACCATTATTTGAGTTTCAGCTTCCCCTATAAACCATAACTTTTTTAAAATGAATAATAAATACCATGTTTTACGTTTATTTTATTTTGGTATTGGAAATGGTTTTGATAATGTTTTTATTATATCAATGTGTTGTATTGATATCTAGGGATTGAAATGTTGAAATGTTAGGTTTCCTTTATGCATGTTTTATGTGATACGATTATGTTATGGTTCTTGGGAATTATTTATGAAGACGGGTGGTTCCGTGATAAACTAAGGGCGAGTGAGCCTGTGATAGCTTTCCAATGCATTGGGTAACGCGAAGGAGTTAAATGCTAAGGTTTCTCCAAAGATATTTAGGTAATATACTGTGATGGGTATTCTAAACATAACCATGAGGGTTACTCCCTACTTAAGAATGTTATTAATGCCTCAAGTTAACTTTATGTCTTATGATTTCTATGAGTTATTCATAAAACTTATATTTTCATGAGGTATGTTAAAGTGATTATGTTTATGAGTAATGTATGATTTGAATGATTCTTATGTATACATGGACTAAGGTTTTCTTTCCGTATTTTTATATCCCTTACTGAGATTTTTATTCTCATCCCAAGTTTTTGAAATACTTTTTTCACAGGTCAAGGGAAAGGTACATGATGTGATGATAGTGTTGAGGGAGTGTTAAGAAAGAATCCATGTTTTATTTTAAATATGTTTCTTTTTATTGGAAAATTGAATATTGTATTTTATGTAACAACCTTGTCTAAATGTGGAATGTAATGCATGATTTATGATCTAATTATCTAAAACTCTAAACCTGAAAAGATCCTCAAATTGTATTCCTGAAATAACTCAATATTAAGAAATTTTTAAGGCTGGGGCCTTATAGTTTGCATCAGAGGTCATTTTAGATAACTTTAGGAGTTATAATTATATTAAATTATTATCCAAAAATATTTCTTTTCTGGTCAAATTGAAATGATATAGCATTTTAAGATTACCATGTTGCTTCATCTAAGACATGTTTGTTCAGAATGGTTTTCCATAGAGGAAACAGGGAAGCAGTGCTAAGAAGGCATACTGAAGGAAATGACCTTCCAAATCAACATCTTGAGATGATCGGAATTGGAACTGAATAGTTTTTTGTAGTAATGGCATAGTTGACTCAAGCGATAAATGGTGGTGGTATCCATGCACGAGATCAGCCAGATCAACCTCATAGGAACATGTTAGTGGTGGAACATTTTATGAGGCAACATCCGCCCTCTTTCAGAGGATCACCTGACCTTGTGCTAGCTGAAGGGTGGATTAAATCACTGGAGAAAATTTTTGATGTCATGGGGTGTTCAGATAATCAAAAGGTCAGTCTTGATGTTTACTGTTTGGAGGGTGAAGTAGATCAGGGGTGGTCGATGGTTAAAAATATCAGGGATGCCGATGAGATTGATGCTCTTGAGTAGGATGAATTCAAAGGTATGTTTCTTGATAAATATTTTCTTAAGGCTGTTCGACTTCGGATGGAAAAGCAATTATTGTAATTGAGGCAATAGGACGACTCAGTGGCTGCTTATGAAGAAAAGTTCACTCGATTGGAAAGGTGTGCTCCAAATTTTATCCAAGACCTTGATAGTAAAATCAATCATCTTAACTCGGGATTAAATCCAAAATATTGAAGGGATTTAGCTTCTCATGAGTTCAAGAGTTATGAAAAGCTTGTTCGATGTGATGAGAAGGTGGAAATTGAGTTTTCTAATGATCAAGTGTTCTATAACAACCAACAGAAGGAGAGAGTGAGGTGGTAGGAGAAATAGAAGAATCATTCAAAAATGTCTGATGGTAAGAAAACTAAGTTTTCAGTTAGTGATAAATGTGGTAAAAAGCATGTTGGGGAATGTTTTTGAATTCTGGAAAGTGCTACTGATGTGGTAAGATGGGACATAAGGCTTGTGATTTCACTGAAAAAGATCAGGGTGATGGTAAGACCAAATTTGATTTACAGTTAGTGAAATTCTTCAAGTGAAATGATATGGGACATTATGCAAACAAGTGTTCGACAAAGAGCTCAAATGATGGGAATCAGTCAGACTACAAGAATAAAGGTTTGGTGAAATCCTTTGCAACTACTTTAGGAGATGTTGGGCCATCAAATGAAGTGGTATCAGGTACTTTGTTTGTTTTTTCAGATTATTCCAATGTGTTGTTTGATTTGGGGTCTACACATTCTTTCATCTCTAAAATATTTTCAAAAAAATTGGGAATTCCATCTCATGAAATGACTCATGAACTTTTGGTAAAAACGCCTGGGGGAAATGTTGAGGCAAAAAAAATTATAACAATCTTCCTGTCATTATCTGTGGAAATAACCTACTTGCAAACCTTATTGTTTTACCTCTGGTAGAGTTTGATGTTATCCTAGGTATGGATTGGATCTTTGTTTACCATGCTAATATTGATTATAGATCCTTGAATAACATCACTGTTAAGAACAAATATCCTTTTCCTCATATCGATGATTTGTTTGATCAGCTCCAGGGAGCTCAGTATTTTTCAAAGATTGACTTGAGATCGGGGTACCATCAGTTAAAGGTAAACGAAGAAGATATTATGAAGAGTGCATTTAGTACAATATATGGCCATTAAGAATTTTTAGTAATGCCTTTTGGGTTAACCAATGCACCTGCTGTATTCATGGAGCTTATGAATAGAATTTTCCATGAGTTCTTGGATAAGTTTGTGGTTGTTTTCATTGATGATATTTTGGTATTTTCTAAAAGTAAAGAGGAGAATAAAAGACATTTAAGGGTTATTTTGAAAACCTTAAAAGAAAAAAAATGTATGGGAAATTCAGAAAGTGTGAATTTTGGTTGCAACAAATTTCTTTCCTTGGTCACATTGTTCCTAAAGATGGAATAACTATTGATCCTACAAGAAAAGGTTGTTAAAGAATGGCCAAGACCCACAAATGTAACCGAGATTCGTAGTTTTCTTGGTTTTTCTGGCTATTACTGAAGGTTTGTTAAAAAAAATCATGGTTATCTAGTCCAATGACTAAGCTAACTCGGAAGGGTGTTAAGTTTATCTAGACAAAAGAATGTGATTATTGTTTTCAGGAATTGAAAAGAAGATTGGTGAATGCTCCAGTTTTGGCACTACCTTCCAGGAATGGTGAGTTTGTTATCTACATTGATGCTTCATTGAAAGGACTTGGTGGCATCCTAATGCAGAATGATCATGTAATTGCTTATGCTTCACGTCAGTTGAAAACTCATGAGGTAAATTACCCTACACGTGATTTGGAATTAGCTGTTGTTTTTTTCACTTTAAAAATCTGGAGGCATCATTTTTTTGGTGTAAAGTGTGAAATATATACTGATCACAAAAGTTTAAAGTATATATTCACATAGAAATAATTGAACATGATACAGAGGAGGTGGCTATAATTAATCAAGGATCATGATTGTACAATTCATTATCATCCAGGAAAAGGAAATAAAGTGGTTGATGCTTTGAGTCGAAAAATTAATGCTTCATTAACCATGCTACGTTTGGAATGTGATCCTTTGGTTAAAGATTTGATGAACTTTGGCATAGAAGTTGCTGGTGCAGGATGTTCTTCTATTTTGTTTCAGGTATCAGTGAAATCTTCTCTATCAGACAGAATTAAGAAAGCTCAGAAGCAAGAAAGTGAGTTGCATAAAAAGGTAGAGCTGGTTCAGAAGGGTATGTTACCTGAATTCAACATTGATAATGATTGTGTTTTGAGATTTTGGAAGAGATTTTTTGTTTCTTGTGATTCACAGTTTAAGAGAGAGTTGTTATGTGAATCTCATAGTTCTCCGTTTTTAGTTCATCCAGGCAGTACTAAGATGTATAGATATTTTCAGCAGTATTACTGGTGGGATGGAATGAAAAGAGATATTGCTGATTTTACTGTGAAGTGTTTGACTTGTCAACAGGTTAAAGAAGAGCAGCAGTTATCAAAAGGGATGCTTCAACCTTTACCAGTACCAGAGTGGAAATGAGAGAATATATCCATGGACTTCATTGTGGGATTGTTGAAGACACCATGATGTAATAATGCAATCTGGGTTATTGTTGATCGCTTGACTAAATCTGCTCATTTCCTTTCTATACGAGATACTTTTTCTCTAGATCAAATTTCTTGTTTGTATCTTAAAGAGATATTCAAGTTACATGTATTTCCCCTCTCCATTGTATCTAATCGTGATCTCAGGTTTACTTCTACGTTTTGGAAAGGCCTTCAGAAGTCGTTGGGTGCTGAACTAAATTTTAGTACAGCTTTTCATCCTCATTTAGATGGGAATTCAGAATGTAAAATTCAGACATTGGAGGATATTCTACGTACTTTTTCGATGGATTATTAGGGAAGTTGTGACCAACATCTTTCCTTGGTTGAGTTTTCTTATAATAATAGTTTTCATTCCAGTATACAGATGGCACCATTTGAGTCATTATATGGGAAGCGGTGTCGAACTCCATCTTTTTGGGATGAAGTAGGTGAATGAAAGTTGATGGGACCATAATTGGTAGGATATTTGGCAGAAAAAGTTCAGTTGATACAGAAACACATTAGAACAGCTCAAAGTAGGCATAAAAGTTATGCGGACAACAGGATGAAGGATCTCTCTTTTGAGGTAGGTGATCATGTCTTCCTCAAAGTTTCACCATGGAAAAGTGTGATGTGATTTGGTAAGAAAGGAAAGATGAGTACAAGTTTCATTAAACCATAAGAAATTCTAGAGAGAGTTGGATCAGTTGTGTACCGAGTGGCTTTACCTCCGAGTTTATCTTAGGTACACAATGTTTTTCATGTTTCAATGTTAAGGAAGTACATGCCAGATCCATGTCATGTTTTGAGTCTAGAGGTAGTTCAGCTGGAAGAGAACCTATCTTATGAGGAACAACCGGTACAAATTCTTGACCACAGGGATAAATTATTGTTTAATAAGGTTATTCATCAAGTAATGGTTTTTTGTAAAAACCACATGATTGAAGAGGCAACATGGGAATCTGAAAATGCCATGAGGGATAAATACCCACACTTATTCGATAAGTAAATAAATTTCGGGGGAGAAATTTTCTAAAGGGGGAATGATGTAACATCCCAAGTAATTAAATAATTATTTATTTTCATATCTATGTCTATTTATGAATTATATAGTGTTTTAGAGGCTTAAAATGAGAATAAATCAAATCTTAAGCATAGAATTCTCTAATATTTTTAAAAGATTGTTTTACCGCCTTCTGATGGAGAACCATTTTTAAATCTATATTTAGAAAAATTTATAATATCTATTTGTCAAAATAAACTTATTCTTTATAATCGGGGCATTGAAATTTACTTTGGATAAATTTTTGGTTTTTTTCTGATAATGTTCATTTTTTAATGAATAGTGAAAATACTGCATTTTACTTCAAAACTGCTTTTTCATCAAATTTAATTATATAGATAGATTTTTATTTTTAATTGTTTTTAAAGTTTAATTAGAATATATTTTCACAATTTAACCCAATGTTTCTCATTTTAATTAATTTCACTTTGGAATTGGGCATAAACAAGTGTCAAACTTTTGAAAGATATTGTTTCTAAAAAACCCTCTATTTGTTTTCACAATAAGAATTACTTTTTAAATTAATTATGGAAATTTCTGTGTTTGGTATTTGGTAAAATGGATTCAATATTTGGAATTAGAAGGTCCATATTATGTAATTAAGACTCTTTTGTTTTTTAACATTATGAATAGTAACGACGGTAATTGTCTTTAATTATCGTGATTAATTAGTAATCGGGTAGTTAAGGGTAATAAAACAATATCATAAAATTATACAATGACCCCAACATATGGCCTAATGCTACTTTTTGTGTCATGGCCGACCATGTAATGTCTTGTGCCAAACTTTGGGACCCCATGAAATCACTTTAGTTTGATAGTTACCTTTTATTATATCTTTTTTTAAAAGGAAAGTATAACCAAAGTATGTAACAACCAAGTAAAACAATTTTAGTTTTGTTTTTGTAAACAATATCTTATACTATAAATATTCATTGGAAATCTAAAATTATTTCCTACATCATAGTATTTTTTTATAATTTTTATACATTAAATTAATTTATTTATTTATGACACCATGATGATGTTGTGATTACCTCATTAATGGATGATTTAAATAAAATGAAAAGATAATGTAAAATATAAAACTTAAACTTGTCAAAAACCTATTGTAAGGGTGTATTTCTAACCCTTATAACCTTTTCCTAGAAATATATCATTTTGGGACCTTTAAAATCCTAGAATCATTTTAAAATAAAGTAACATTTCATGACTTTCCAAGAGTGCCCCTCCTCCCTCTTATAAAAGGCCCCCACCTATACCACCTTACCCACACCTCTCAAGACATTGGCTCAGCCAGAATCTACTCATTTTATCTCTCCATATCCCTCTCTTCATCCTAGAATCCTTACCTTAGGTAGAAAGCTCTTTAAG
The DNA here is from genome assembly GCA_963277665.1 of Viscum album. Lineage (NCBI taxonomy): Eukaryota > Viridiplantae > Streptophyta > Magnoliopsida > Santalales > Viscaceae > Viscum > Viscum album. The sequence goes on along the minus strand of OY728143.1, from coordinate 1,699,574,190 downwards.
AAACCATTTTGGTTCAAACCAAGGGTAGTTACCCGATTTAAAGGTAATGTCTTATCTTATGTTCTTTTGTTTTATTTTGCTTATTCAACCCCCTAAACTCTTTTTATTCCAATATTTTGTAACAACACCAGTATCTTCAATATACTAGGATGTTTTTATGAAAAGGATTTTATTTACACTTACACACACCTCCATCTAATGGTTAATGAACATATTGTTTCTGTGAGTGGTGAATTACTGCCTCACGAAATGATGATTGTTCAATCTTCTTTTAACACCTTTAATGGTGGACATTAAGATGTAACTATATTTATATATGATATATATTATGTTTATTTTTTCTTTATTCTTATGTATTTTTCATTTATTGCATACCTTTATGGTTTCCATTATGGGTAAACGCTATAATTGCATTTTAGGAAGTGTGGACTACCGCCCCCTCAAAGTGATTTGATTTTTTAATTCCATATGTGGGATGTATAAAGGATGAATTTAATGGTATTACGTATGATATAATACTAGAATTATAATATACCTTTATATCATTATTATTTCATTCCATTAAATACAAAATAGAAATGAAAGCAACGTTCATGCGTACGTACGGCTTACTGTCTCCATGAACGGTGCATTTGATTTCTTACATCTAAATGTTATGTAATATTAAAAATGCATGTATATACTGGATATACATGATATATATGATATATACATCATAAATATAATTCTGGAGATAATGGATATTTTACCACATGAACAACTTGTGATTATAAGAAGGTTATTTTTTACTCAAGTTCCAAAGACCGACAAAACGACTGTTATTAATTTAAATGATTACATAATGTTAATAACATGGTAATAAGTGATATAAAATGGATAATTAACTTGAAAAAAGTTCTTAAGAAATTAGAAATTAACTCTATTTTATTATTCAAGATATTAAAGAACGATCGAGTCAAGTCGGACAAGAGGTAAGGGACTTCATCTCAATCTCCTTTCATTGAGGCATATTTTTTTATACACAAATTTCTTTTATACGATGTATAAACCCATTTGACTTTTAATTATATTCAAAATTAATATTTTTGTATGAAGTGTTTTACTAAATGACAGAAGGAATGTTTTGTCTCACGTATGTGGCAACAACGACTTCTCCGCCGCCGTGACCATTATTTGAGTTTTGACTTTCACTACAAGCCATAACTTTATTTTAAATGAATAATAAATACCATGTTTTTCTTTTATTTTATTTTTTCATTGGAAATGGTTTTAATAATTTTTGATTATATCAATGTGTTGTATTGATATCTTGTGATTGAAATGTTAAAATTTTATGTTTCCTTTATACATGTTTTATGTGATATGATTATGTTATGGTTCTTGGGAATTTCATATGAAGACGGGTGGTTCTGTGATAAAATAAGGGCGGTTGAGCCCGTTATATCTCTCCAATACTTTGGGTAATGTGAAGGAGTTAAACTCTAAGGTTTCTCTGAAGAGATTTAGGTAATATACTGTGATGGGTATTCCAAACGTAACCATGAGGGTTACTCCCTACGGAAGAATGTTATGAATGCCTCAAGATACCTTTATGTCTTATGATTTATATGAGTTATTCATAAACCTTATGTTTTCATGAGGTATGTTAAAGTGCTTATGTTTATGAGTAAAGTATTATTTCAATGATTCTTATGTATACGTGGACTAAGGTTTTATCTCTGTATTTTTATATCCCTTACTGAGATTTTTATGCTCATCCCCAGTTTTTGAAATCTTTTTTTCATAGGTCAAGTGAAAGGTACATGATGTGATTATAGTTTCAAGGAAGTGTTAAGAAAGAATCCATGTTTTATTTTAAATATGTTTCCTTTGATAGGAAAAGTGAATATTGTCTTTTATGTAACCACTTTGTTTAAATGTGGAATATAATGCATGATTTATGATCTAGTAATCTAAAACTCTAAACCTCAAAAGATCCTCAATGTGTATTCTTCAAATAACTCAAGATTAAGAATTGTTTAAGGCTGGGGCCTTATAGTATTTTTCCTTATTGGTGAAGTTTTCCGATAAAAGGAATGAATATCACATAATTGCCTTGGGTATGGAGATAAAGAAAATCCCCAATCTAACCTAGATGATCTTTGATATTTCCATTATTTTCCGAGTAGGTCTTTGAGAGTCTCAATAAACATATAACTCCCACATTTTAGGAGTTTCATCCATATAGAGAACTTATTTTTCTAGTATCTAAGTATTTACTAATATGATCTTTGGGGTAGGATGTTCTATAAAGAAATATGACAAAACATATTCTTTGATTTCCTTCTGTGATACAAATTGGATTTCATAATGTTGCAAGATAACCACCCATCAGTCCAAAATCCTAGTCACCATATGTCCATTGAGAATGTACTTGATATGGTTGAGACCAGAGACAAGATGGACCTCATGGTGCTTCAAGAAGTGCCTTTAATTTTTTTAATATAAAAATAAGTATTTGGAATCCCCTATTAACATTTTAATATTGCATTTTTCTATCTATAATAATTCAAATGAGATAGTGGAAACTATTTTCTTCTCCTTAATCATTATTATCTACAATAAGGGTTCTAATTTATCACTCTATTAAATCTGCATATTGAATGAGTGGATTCTTTTCTAATGGTTTCATTAAGATTGATGGGTATAGTAGATATTTATTGAGGTTTTTGAAGGATTATTATAAATATTCATCCCATCTATAAGTGAATCCCTTCATCATATTCATTATGAAGGGGAGGTAATCTCTGGCCAAATTTTATATGAAATACCTGATGTAAGGGAGGATACCCTAAATCCATCTTAACTATTTATGGTTTTTCGGATGTTTCATTTTGAAGATTTTACTATTATTCTCACTATTTATGTCAATGTTGTGGTAATGTACCTAAAAACTATGTAATTTTCCTAACATTACACCAAAATCAAAATACATAGGGTTTATTTTCAATCTATGTTTCTACAGTTTTCTAAAGATTATATGGTGGTTTGTGATATGATCATAAAACAATCATGATTTAACCACCTAATAATCAACATAACATTCCACAATTCTTTATAAAAAGGGTTTGAAAATATTATGTGTGTTGTTTTTGTGGGTGGTGTTGGAATTCTTCAAGTTAAAGATCTTAACCTAGAAGTATAATATTCATTAGGGTACTCTGAAAATAGTGGCTTCCTCATCTTCAATTTCCTTCTTTATTTGATTATACCATGACTGCCCATTTATAAAATAAATGTATTGGAATCCAATAGTTACATCAATTACGAGTTTTGTAATTGGAATTTTTAAATCAACCTTCATAAATTTTCGATTTAAATCCATAAAATTGATGAAGAACCTACTCTGATCATTATTTTTATTAAAAAAATGTTTCTTCAAATCCTTTTCAGTTATTTCACCAATGGAGTGAAATCAAATTTGATAATATTTTCAACTTCCAACTCGTCCTTGGCAGTATGTGTGGGATTCATTATCTTGGATGCCTACTTGAATCCCCGATGATCTTATACTATTCCCATATAATGGGTAACCACCTCATGATCTAGCCCCATAATTATTGAGTACTTCAAGGGGAACACATAGAAATTTTTTGGGAAAGAGATATATATCTAATTCTCTTCTAGAGGCATGGATCCACTGAACAATATAGGACATGAGTCCTCTCCTATATATAGATTAACCTCTCTGATATCATCAACAATGGTAGTTATGAATTCCTCAACCAATGGAGGTAAATCTCTAAGTTTATCCAACTATTATTCCATATCAACATCAAAAAAACTATTTCCATGGCTATTAGATAAAATAGGGACACCCTTATCCTTTATAGGGGATAAGAAGTCACTCTTGAGACCCAAGAGTGTTAATTCATGGGAATTATGATTCGGATCACTCTAAATATGGTCACTTTCTTCTTTGATTTCATCAGGGGTCGAAAAAACTTTGACATCCTCGTATTTAAGAAACATTATGGGGCATTTTCACTATCCTTCTATGGTGTGGGGGCTCTCTGGTCTAAATGGTGATGGAAAGGGAGCACCATTATTCAAGGCATTATCCCTTATGGAATTAATCTATCTCAATTTTCCTGCATTGGATTTCATGGCTAATATTATAAAATATAGTGAATCTTGAATACTATGGATACTTTATAGTGTTGGATCTACTACATATATTGGTTTAATAAGAAATACATAATCATTACTAATCAAGATACATGGATTTTATGGAGCAATTCTAAAACCAATGTGAGTGTAAATACATATATCATCCTCTGAAATTAGTTTCTTTCTTTACCTCTTGTGTAAACCTAACTCGGCATACTGGGATTCACAAGATTCAAAGGGAGTGACATCACCATATATCACCCCACCCATTTTTATAGTGGAATACTTTAAGTATTGATGGTATGAAAATGAAATCGTCGCATGGCTATGAAGCCAAGGCCTCCTAAGTGTAACATTATATGTTGTGTCTTATTAGATAAAAATGAAACTAGAATTAAATATCAAGTCATATAAATGGGATTTTAAATTAATCATACTGAGGGGATTTTTCTTACTCTAGTTATTCCTTGGAATGGTCAACTTTGTGTGGGAAAATCATCTCTATAATGTCTCAAATGTCAGAGAGTCCATACAGGGATAAGATTAATCCTATATATGTTATCGATCAGATATCATCGAATTTAAACATTGTTGAATTTACTCAAAACATACAAGGGTATTATTTTTCCCCAAACTATGTCCTATTGATCTTGATCTATGAATAAGATAATGTTAAATTATTCTTCTTGAGCAATTTCCACTCGATACACCTCAACAAGGGTGAAATTTTTCTCAAACTCTTAATGAATTTGGATATAATTGATAATAATTTCCTTGATATCCTTTGAAATATGAAGTGGTCAAGAATAGATAGATTGGATATAAATCCACTAAATATTTTATGATATCAGGATTATTCACCAGAGGTTTGTGTTTCCAAGTGTGGGGTTACCCTTGGCATGTGTATTAGAGGTTTAAACACTTAAGGTGTAAAAACTTTGTGCTTCTGTAGAAATTGAAGGTGCACCTGCCACTAACGGGTTTAGTCGAGCTAGATTAACCACTAATCTAGCCTATTTAGATAGTTTCAAAACATCCAAAAAGTCTTCTAAAATAATTGTGTTTGGATGAATCTCGAATGATTCTAGGGTGTCTCCATGTTCTTCTAAGTCTCACTGCAGTTCCTTCCCATTGGTCTCATCTATTTATATGGATTCAAAAAGGTTTTGTTTGGAATACTAATCTCATACATGATTGTGTCTTCCCTTGTTCCCTTGACTAATAATTATTCTTCCACCATATACTCGATCATGTATATGAAACTCAAGTTTATATTCATATTCATCATTGGAGAAGGTTTATGTTAAATGAATGACATTAACAGAAACAAAGAGTATCTCTTCATCTAATGAGAATTTCATTTTTTTAGGTTGTTACCATGATCCAGATGATTAGGGTAAGAAATTTGTTTGAGCCTGGGTCAATTTGGGAGTCATATGAGACTCTTCATCATGTTCCATATTCTTTTTCTACTTGTTTCATGTGTCTCCATAGGATGAGTTCAATGATGTACCTTTGGATAATGTAGGAGGTGTTGGAATGATAATCAGTTAATAAATTTGTGACTTGAGAACAACATGGTCACATTTAATTATCTTTTGGGCTATCAAAACATCAAAATTTCACTCCTACCAAATTAGGAATTTATTCTATTCAACTTATTCCTCTGATTGGATGGTGGAAACATGGGAATATTTCATTGGGTTGTTTCATAGTATCACTTATCTGTAATCAACCATGTTCTATAGGATATCATTTACGATGAATCTATCTTGGTTAGTATAGCCCTTACTCTAGTGAAAAGGTAAATAGTCTGGATTATTTTTGAGTTCAACCTCATCAAGTATCCTAGGCCCAAGAATCTTAAGGATATTTCATTAAATTATTTTGAGTAAATAACCAAGTACATTTTCTTTCTAGAAGTAATTGTGTTTTTATTTCATTCCTCATATCACAGAATACCATTATCTCTCTATTCCTCTGGTCAGGGGTGGTTTTGTTTTTTTTACTAGGTGAGTGGAATTGGGTTATGTGGAGCTTAATTGGGTGCTTCATCGATCACTAATACTAGTTTTAGGGTGATTGCTATAGTTTCTGATTTTTCATATCTTTTCACCAGTGTTGCTGGTGTGGGTTGGCCCTTTTTTGTTGAATAACATCCTCTAGATGGTGTTTTGTATCTACAAACTCCTAGAATCTACCCATATATTTCAATCAGATTAGCAATGTCTTCAGTTCATCACAAAGTTTTTCTATATAAATTTCCAATAGGTTCTCCTATTTGAGTATAATTTTGAGTGAGTATGTAATTAATTTCCCTCTTATGATAAATTTAGAGACCCATTCATTTTCATGTGTTTTATTGTTTGTGAGATCAAAGTCCATTTTTTCAATATCATGGAGCTAAATTTATAAAGTAATTGATAGAAAAGTTTTTCATATACAATGACACACTCCACTAGTAAGATATTGTACTAGATGAATTCTGGTCCCACTAGAGTGTGTATGAAACACCATAGATTTACTACATTTTTTTAGTATCATGGGCCCATCATGGTGTTTCATTGATACATTAAGTGTGAGAGATGCTACTTTGGATCTCACATTCCATCAAAATATAGTAAATCAATATTCTAAATACTGGTTGGAGGCAGAGTGGAATCCACCCATTCAGGATATGGATTTCTTTCTAGATACACTAGATTATTTCACCTTTCATGGCCTCAATTCAAGTGGAAAAAAGACTCAATAGTGTAGAGGAATTTTTGTGTAAACACTATCTAAGAAATCCCTTGAGTGTGAGTGATTTTTAATGATTGACACGGTCATCTAAAATCTATCAATTACTAACTACTAGCTCATTATAGGACTAGGTGGTTATCGTAATATAATTTAAGTAGCTACCATAATAGAGGGAAATGAAATTCTTCATTATTTTCTAAATTTAGAAAAATTGTATAACTGGATCTAGATTTAACATGATGTTCATATTCTATTCTACAAATTAAATTAAACCCCTCCTAATGAGTGGGAGGAGATATATTCACTTCAGTTTGGAGGTGATACTCGGTGGGGATATTTCCCTGGAGTAGTTACTCATTGAGCCATCTGAGATTGAATATCTCAACCTAAAATTATTCTATCTTCTCCTCCATATAGAGTAATTTGGGTTCTATTGGTGGTGAGTGGGATAAAGTCATGTATTTCCATTTATATCTAATGGAATATCATTTAGGGGGTGGTAACATATTATTTGGAGGTTCCATGTTCTGGTTTATCCTTTGATTCTTTGTATACATGGCCTCGACATGTGTTTCAGTATGACCCAAATATTAGGGTACTATTTATGCAATTAATCCCTTTTTGTCTATGTCTTGGTCTGTATCATCTACTATATTGATATTTATGGTGTTCACTGAGTCATATCGAGCAGTGGGAATCACAATTTCATCATATGAGTAATAGGGGGACTCTTCTTTCTCTGCATCCCCTTTGAAGGGTATATTGATTTATTCACCCTAATACAGTTTCTTAGGGGGTCTTTTTTTCTTATGAATATTATGGGGTCTGATATTCTTGGTCAAATTTTCCCTGGTTTTAATCTTTGAATAGATATCCTGAGGGAATCTCTTACCATCCTCACCAAACATTCCCCTAAAAAAGGGGACATATCACATGGCAGTAGGAACAACTAGTGTACTAGCTACTGGAAACTGGTTACCAACCTAAAAAATATCAATTTCTCATAGGATATGATAATAATTCCCACATCCCTGAGGATTGGGGATTATGTGAGGCTTCTACCAATACATCCTAAACCTGTTGAGTATTTGATGATTCATGAGGTGGATGTCACCGTAAACATGCCCCCTTCTCTATCGGCTGAGGTTTAATTGGAGTCACCATAAATATATTTTATACTCACTGAGGATTTGATGACCCCAAGGGTAGAGGTAGTGGTAACAATTCTCCCAGTCCAACAGGTTGGGGTTTCTTCTGGACATCATCTATAGCAGCTGCCAATGTAATCTTCTTGATTTAGAATATTTTCACTCAATAATGAGTTGGTTGTAGTTCCATCTCAAAACATATGCTACATAACACTAAGAGTTTCCTTAAAGCCTTTGGTTTGGTTCTCTCATCTAAGATGTGTTCTTGACCTATCGAGAGTCCTAGATAAAGAGCCTAACAATATCCTACTATCTCTGGTTACAGTGCTTTTATGCCTTAGAGACAGGAGGATTTTCTTAGATAGATCAACTAGTTGAAAATTATTCGTACCTATAGACTATTTTATGGCTATGAAAATATAGGATTCCATATTAGGTTTACTCTTCTTAACCATGGATGAGGTGAAGTACAATACTATGTACTCTCAATATCCCTATATTCATATGTTAGATAAATCATTGTAATTTATTTTTCAGAGTTCCTATAAAACTTTTTTATAAGCACGCCACAGCCTCTCATGGTGCTTTTTATACCTCGGTCTTCAATCCAAAGAGAAAGTATGATGGCCAATTTGATAAAACATCTTGTCCACTTCTTATATGAAATCATCAAATCCCTAATAAGGGAGGTGCTTATCCTTAAACCAATGAGAATTCTCCCACATTGTATAACATTTTTTAGGCATGTATTATTCTATTAACACATTTGGGATGTCATAAATAGATGTAATATTGGTCCAGAACATAGTAAAGAGGTTGTTCTTGGAAAATTATTTCCACATATCCATAAACAACCTCTTAATCAGACAATATTTCTCTACTTGTTTGGACCATGGAGTTCACTGAAAAGGATAGGATTTCTATGTTTATGTGATATATCACTATGAGGAGGTTTTCCATGGTGGATGTCTAGTGTAAGATTTTGTGATCCTTCTATTTAATTGAATAAGGAAAAATTCCATGGTAGGTATGATCATATGCTTCATATGAAGAGTTTTTAATCCTTGGTTTACTATGCATATGTGTTGTATATCCTCAAGGATACTGAAATTGATCTGGGTAAGAATATGAACCTCATATGGAATTGTCATTAGTATATGTAAACCTATTTTTTATAGTTGATAAACGATATAGAAATGTTGATTGTAAGTTGTTGCGGTACATAAATGAGTATCTTTGGATATTGTGAGAATATGATCCAACTTCTGAGAAGATATTACAAAAATATTCTAAATTGTTTGTAAGAATATAATCTTACCTTTGGGTGGATTATATAATATGGCATCTAGGTTTGGTTGAAACAAGGATACACACCATATTATGATATTCATTATCCATTATGATATGATGATAGACCTCCAAAATAATATAAGGGATATGTTCCTCCTCCTATATGGCCTCTGAGGGATGTTGATATAGTCGTTCACTGGTGGGAGTAGGAATATACACTATGCTCTGATCACCATCTGGAATATGCCAGAAATATTATAAATTGTTGGTGGAGATATGATACTACCTCGGGGTGACTGTTGGGATATGCTAACAAACCTTGGTTGGAATGGTTATATTTTAATGATCCTGGTTTTCCTTTGGAATAATCCACCAAATCTATTTGATAGAAATATCAATCTATCCTGAGGTGACTATCATATTATATTGATAAACCATATTTATAACAATGATATGTGCCTCATCCCATGACTTATCTTTTATCTAAATATACTGATAATCCTCTATAATTAGAGTAATAATTTTTTTCTTCCCAAGAGTAGTTATATGGTCTTATTAGACATGATGATATACTAATTTCGAAATTCGAATAGGAATATGTTCATGTTCCTATGTGATTTTCAAAATATGATAGAGAATCTATTCTATTGATACAATAATATGTTGGAATTTCAAAAGGGTTTGAGTAGGGATATGATTCTACTCATTTACTATCACCATAATATGCTAGAATACATCTTCAATTGAAGAAATAATATGCTCCCACTCTTTTCCTCTATTATCCATTTGGATATTCTAATGGGATTCATGTGGGGGGGGGAATATATCGATACCACCTACTTACTGTAGACATATATTGGAATATTTTCTATGTGAAAATAAAAATTAGATTCTGCTTACTATTTTTCATCATAGTATGCCAGTGGGTTTATTCGATGGAAGTGATGATATGAGCCTGGTCCATGTGGTACATATATCACTACGCCTGAAAGGTTATCATAGATACCCAAGTATAATTGACTTGAGCTGGAAAATTATGGACAATTCATTTAGTGGGAAGCTAAGGGGTAGATATCATACAGATCTGATGGTGATAGTTAATAGGATCCCTCCTAAGAGACTCCAAATCTGGGGTGAATTGTTTGTTGAATTCCTGATCCACATTCCTATGAAAGGGAAGATATTGATTCTTACACTCCACAGGTAGACTTCCAAAGTGGTTGGTTGTGGTGATAGGTGTCATTGGATTCATTACATCTCTCCTCATATGAGATGATATGATAGGATTAGATACCTATTGACCCTTATGTAAACCCTCTAGGTTCAGTTTGGTATTATTCCAATGGTACTCCCTTGACCTCTCATTTTCACCTGATATTAAAGGTGTTGGGTGGGTGATTTTTTCAAAATTTTTGTAGAGGTTGTGGATCTCATGGAAGTTGAAGCACTTGAAGTATTTATTGATGAGGATTCCATCTCTTTGGATCAAATAGATCTCTTGATAGGGGTATCTATTATAATAAAGAAAATAATAATATTATTATTTATCAGTGTAGCATCATAAGTTAAAAATGATTAACTAACTATGTGTGGGAAACTTAGTGACTTGGTTTCTATTCTTTTAAAAATTCACATTGAGTTTTCCATTTTTTATATAATAAAAAAATGGGACAATGTGTGGGAAACCATATTAAATTTAATTTTTGAATGATTGACATCAGGATCACTATTTGTTTTTTGACCCAGGATAGGGTGGCTCGATAATGGATTGTGAGGGAATGAGAGTGGATACACAATATTCATGTCAAGTCACTACTCTTGACTTGTATGTCTTCCAATAGGGTTTATTAATGGAACTAGAAACACCTAATTACTCTCACATCTATGATGAGCTACAAGAATGATTACAAATCAATGAGGTCATTGGAGCTTCTTACCAATGATGCTTAGGAACTCAAATTGGTTGAGATAATGGAGGTTATTCTTATCACACTCTATTGGGGTGAATTATTTCCTACTTCAAGAATCTTATATAGATTTAAGTCATGATTATGAACCTTTCCCGAATCCCTGTATGTGACTGGCTACCTTAACACTTTTAATTACTTATTATAGTATGTCAATGTGAATGTATGGACATATCATAGTTGTTTCACTAATAAGAACATTTTTAAGTATCAAAGTTTCTCTATTGACAATTAAATCTATATATATAATAGTTTCTCCATCTTTATCCTATTATTTCTTAGTGATTTTAGTCAACAGCTCCCTGCATTTTAATTCCATGTAGTTGGTCACTCTAAAGTTTATATCTTTCTAAGAAGATGATGGAAGTTTTTTGTGTCATTATCAGGACCATAAAGTATGATTCCTATGTGTACTTGAGAAGTGAATCAAAATCTACGTATTTATATTCTAATTAACAGGTCAATCTGTTCCCTTTAATAACTTCTTACATGAACCAATCCATGCAGTTTAACATCTTAAGGTAATGACGACTAGGTAAAAAGATGCCTAATGATGGTTGGGTGTGGGAATTACATAGGAGCTGCACTTTTAGGTTGGAATTTCAAGGAATATTGTCCAATAAGGATGCATTAGTTTAACAAGGAATATAGATCTCTGAATATAGGTATCATTGAGAATATAGATCAGTGAGAATAATGTGTTGAGACCTAGAAATAATATAGCCCTCTGAGTGGTAGCATGATTTTTTCCAGAATATTGCGTGATAGAGGGATGATCTACATGGAATGTGACCCTAGTGGAGGTGGATAAAATAATATTTATATTGGGTTTGACACTCAGAGAGGCGTATAATATATCCCATTGAAACATGAATAAATTCCCATGTAGTTCAAATGTAATAGTTTAAGTCATGTGATAATATCGTGCAATGTATTTTAACGCAATGTGGTAGGCACATTATCATAAAGTTTAGCATCATGTGTGGCCACATATTTTAACAATGTGTTGTAGGGATGTATATGTCATGAAAGGTATGATATCAAAGGATTTTGTTGGTATTATGTAAATGTTGGCTACCCTGATGTGTTTTATTAAGAATATGTCCCTTTAAATGAGTGTTTCATAGGGAATATATCCCTTTTACAACGATAGAATACAGTTAGAGATTACACATAAGAAGTAGGTCTAAAATTTAGGCATTTTCAATATGATGATGGCATAATAATCATGAATATCTAAGCCCATGTGATTCATTCTCTAGGTGAGAAATAATAGATGGTATAATATAAAGCACATTGCATAATCATATTTTAATGGTACTTATGCTAGAAAAGGAGTTCCAAAGATGGAATTTACTCCATATCTAATTTTGGATGAGATAGGGGATTTAAAATGAAGGATGGATATATTATCCTACAAAAAAGGCTAGGGGATTACTCTATAAAGGATTCCCTTTTCCCACTTAAGAATGGTGGAGGGAAGGATACGAGTCAGTTTCCATTAATAGTTCCACTATCATGTCTTACACATCTATTGTGCATGCCTGATTGGAAAATAGAAGGTGTGGATGCCACCTATTTCAGGTATCACACAGGATTCCTCCCTTATAAGGTGTATGAAGGGTAGATTCTGGGCTTATTCCAATTTTAGTAGCCTATCCCCTCAGCGAAAATATGGCATCCACCATTTTCCCTGGCCAATCAGGCTCGAACATGGGTCAGCCAATATTTATTATATGAGCTTGGGGTTATCACCATTGTTCTCATGTTTGGGACTAAAATTATGAAGGGGATGTATGTTTCCAAACCCCATAGGAAGTCTATCTATTAAGGGTGGAATATGGGAGACACCTTTTTTCAAGTAATACAAGTTTGAAGGGGGGAGTGCTGGTTTGTATGCCTTGATTTTATAGGTCCATAGGTTTTAGTAGAGGTTTCAAAATTTTGGGAGACCAGATGTTTGAATGGGGTTTAAGAAATATCATGAGTTGGAAATGGTTAGGATGAAGTATAATAAGGTTGTATAAATGATGTTGGGTCCAATGATAACATTACATAGATGTGGTTAGGCAATTGTTGGATTGAATGAAATATCTATAGATACATGATAGGATAGTGATTAAGAGATTTCATGACTGAATAAGGGTAACTTGATCATCATTAAAACTATTAAAAATGTGCTATTACCTTGTTCCCATCATAATTTTATTGAGTATTATTTCATCCTTTGAGGCCTCATCTATCCATCAAAGAGTTTCATACCATTTTTATAAAGGGGATTCTCCATATCTTTGAATATACTCATCATAGTTCTCTCTACTGCTTAATGTTCTAACTATCTATGTATTCATTCCTTCAATTATTGTGTGTTAATGTATAAACTATGGGTTTCATATAGGAAAGAGGATTCGGTATTTATTCCACTTTATAAGGAAAGTATACCTTGTGTTGGATTAAAATTTAGTGGATATAATATGATTGATTCTGGACCATTGTGTGACTTTGATCGAGTGCATGATCAAAGGGTGTGCCGCATTTCCAATAGTGATCATAGATCTTATTTTTATCAAAATAATTTATCACATAGGTGGAATCAATCATGTTTAGGGAATTCCTTAGATCATGTGAATTTCTATATCGTGTATCATATCTATATCATCATGTGATCCCTAATGATTTCAGATATCTACATCATTGATAACCTATTTAAAATTCAGCACATGAGTTAAAGGGGAATCATGTGAACCAATGAGTGACACGTGATTACACAACTCGATCACGTGATCATTAAGTCATTCAAATGATTCTCATGAATCCCTTGTCTTGGGTATCTTTTTCCCATTTTTTTTACCATTCTCTCCTCCCCCATTCTTATACAGTTAGATTTAACTCAATGTAAACTTGAAAAATCTAGTTGTGTATCCCTTAAATAAGATAATTTCATTATTGTAATAAATTTTGACTATCTGATGGATATATTTATTGTCTTAATTAGTCTATATTGTTTCTAAAAAATTTCATCCTATATAGACTTTGAGTTTATTACTTCATGGATCATTACAAAGTAAAAAACATGTGGTTATACCCTTCTCTCATGGAATGATATTTGAATAATGAAAGTGAAAGAACAAAAGTGTAGAAGAAGTTTCTTAAATTTAGAAGATTTAGTTAAATATTGAGAAGACCATGCCATGAAATGTGTAAAATACATAAGGTGTAGAAGATATTTCAATACTAATATAAAATTTCATTAAGTGGGAGAACATTTTTTCCTCCTTTGAATTAATCATCAATTCAGGGAATAAAATATACATTAACTGTTGAAGAAAATTTGGAATTGGAAACAAATACAAAGGGGGAGATTGAAGTTCCCTTTAAATATGAAAATATGAAGTTATATTCATAGTCACTTGGTTTTTAATATAAATTAAATTCAATGTGTTCTAAATAATAATGGAGTGGATTCCATTGCACATGTAGATGAGTAATTGTTTTAAGTAGGTAATGAAACTAGAAGAAAACAGGATACTTGGTGTGCAGCCCTTAACCTCAGATGATTATAGAGGTGTTTTGAATGGATATAAAAAGTAAATAATTTAGAGAATATTTTTCTATAACATTTAAGATAATGTTACTAAGTGGTTGTAAAGATAAAATTGATGAATCTTATTATATATAGATTTTAAAGTGGTATTTAAAAGTTGTAAAATAGATTATAGAAACTAGTCTGAGATGTAGATAATCTATCCATGGAGTGTTAATCATAAAGTATTATAAAATAATTTTTAATATTCCTTCGATGATTCCTGAAATTGGTAGATTTTGAAGATGTAATTTTTAGGTAGTATTAATATATTGGATATACTCTATTTTGAGTATTAATATATGCTACAAAAGAACCTTGGAAGCATGATGAAGAAACATGGAATTATACTAATAATTCCCCAAAATAATTATATATATTTCAGGATGTTTTTAAAATTTTTGAAGATGGTTGTGGGTGCTCTAAATAAATCCGAAAGTCATTTGAAGAGGTTTATAATTGGAATCTGGAGAAAAAAAAGAGAAAAAGGCATGAAGTCTACCATGAGCATATGAAATTACAATATTGAAAAAGACTTATGTGAGCTAGTGTTATAATTTAAATAGAGTGTAAGGCTTTTCAAAATCCCATTTATGAATTTTGAATCAGTTTAAAAATGTGATAATAATGTAAGACATTGGAGTATTCTAAATTTGATATCATATAATACTTTTTATAGTTCTTAATACTTTATACCCTATGTGTAAGACATTTTTTTGACAATATGACTATCTGTCATTTAAAACTTTAGAGTTTGATAGAATTTAGGGTCTTGTAACACTTTTATAACATGAATATAACTTTTCTATGATTTTTTTTACATTTTTCAATAATTCATGACTTCTAGATCTGGTATATGATATTTTTTAGTTGTGTATGACTTTCCTGTCTTTGTATGACTTTATACATAGAAAATGTTATGACTGTTGAAGACTAAAAAATGTGAGTTTTCCATAATAATAAATTATGAATATTAAATAAAATTGGATGATGTAATACTTATTCCTTCATGAAAAAAACATAATTATGCTTTGATAATCCATGATTCAAGCCTAAGATGAGAAAGGATATCACTATTCTTATTTCTTAAATTTCAAAATTAGATGATTTGAAATTCTATCTATGTGATCAAAAATGAAAATGAATTTATAAAAATATTTACCTGATATTTTGAGGATTAAATATCACAAATTTATATATGATTCAAGATTGAGAAAAATTACTAAGATATTTCTTGAAAATTAAAGACCCTATATTGAGTTTTTATAGAAATTAAAGATTCACATAAGTCAAAATGAGGAATGCATCACACTATAGTGCTACCTCTTTATTTTATAAATCCTTAGAAGAATATAAAAATTGATTATTTTGGGGATGCATTTAATAAGGAATAATGTTATGATCTAATTGAATTTTAAATAAATATCTTTTATAATAAGATAAAGAGAGGATAAAATGTGAAGGAAAATAAAAATTCGGTACATATGTAATTTGAATTTGGAGGTAGCCATTTGAAAAACTGATTTGGGAGATCATGGATTTGTGTATATAATGATAATTTATTTTAAATGTGTGTTATATCCGGTATTGTTTCATTTATGGGAATATTTTTAAACCTCACAAAAATTAAGGTAGTCATACTAAAAAAGAGAGGATCTCAAAATAAAGAAAGAAAGAGGTTTTCAAAAGTGAGAGAGTGAAAAAAAATTCAAGTGTGTGCTAAGAGAAACAAGAAGATATCAAAGGAGAAGAATTTCTAAGAGAACTCAAGTAACTCTCATAGAATAATAAAGAGTGGTTGATGCATACTTTAGTGAGTAAGAATTGAGAATTAAAGCCTATGATTAACCAAGAATCTATTAGGAATATAAATATATGTTGATTGTGCCGAAATTAACCACTAAAAAGATTTAGTTGAGTAAAATAAGAGAGGATGTAAACCGATGAGGTATTTCTTACAATCAACTAGGATAGACCCATGTCCTGTGTGTAAATCATTGGGAGATATTTTAAATGTGCATTTCAGAATATATTTTCCTATTAATATTATTTGTGATTGGGTTCTTGAGATTCAAAGTTGATAGAGGCCATCATATAGATTCTGAAGAATAATAACTTGAAAGATATGAAATAAATACAAACTATGTTTCTTGCAGATATTGTTAAAGATTATAAGCTAGTAAAATACTTTATTATTAAGAAAAGAGATCAGTTTTTAGATAGAGGGAAATCCCTTAATATACTACATTCTGCATTAAGGAAGGAGAAAATTGATTGAATAGTTGAGTGACTAAAGACTATGGGATGAATTATAATGATCCATTCACTTGTGTAATATATTTAATGGTATATAAACTATCTAACACAGTGATCCCTTTCCAACATAAAGTAGAAAAATTATGATATAGGATGATAAATGTACCACTCCACTTTAATTTATAAAAATATTTTAGTGGAGAATCTATAACTTTGGCATCCCAAGAACAACAAGGAGTTTTTTCCCTCATTAAGGTCAAACCATATAAAAAACATCTTCCAAATTTAATGCTTTATCTATATTACATATAGGGTTATGCTTGTTTTAAAAATAAAAGATAAATTTTTATTTACTAGAATTATGGGTTCAAAGATTAAAGCGGTAAAAGTATTATAAAGGAATTTGTTTAATTAGCTAAAAATTGATAACACCTGATTCATCCCCCCCCCAGGTGTGTCTCCACCAATCCAACTAGGAGTAAAAATATGTGTTAGGTTGTTGGGATTTATCCTTAGAGAATCATCATATGTATCTTGATTAACCATACTTATATCCCATCTGGTTCGAGTTACATAGTTTAAGGTCATATTTATATATCAATACATGTATTTAACGTTGTGTGATAAAGAATATTAAGTTATAAAAGGGGATATAATAATATATAGGATGATGATTGGACATGACCAATCCTTAATGATTTATATTGGAATATAGCTATGGTGAAAATATGTTTTTTGGATTACACCATATTAGAGACCCAATATGAGGAATCCAATATGATTATTTAAACTTTAGGCATATGAGGGGAACAATAGGAGAATTTTGACTCAGGTAATTTCACGGACTAAGAGGATTATCTAAAATCAATGTATATGAGGAAACCAAGTGGTGTATTTAAAGTTAAGTTATATATGGTATGGTTGGGTGCCTAAGTATGGGGTTCTTAGGTGAATTGGTTCTTAGGTAGGAGACCTGGGAAAGTTGAACCCAAATTGGGAGGCCTAGGATGAAGTGAGACTATGGTTATATGAACCGTGAAAAAATGATACCCTATTTTGGTACTAGGGGGAGATGGTTCCCAAGCATCGAGACCTGGTTGAAGTGGCTCTTGGGTATCTTAATTATCATGTATAGGTGATCATGTATATTAGTGTTCAAGTGTAGGTTCTCTTGTATCTTAGTACTAATGTATAGGCGCTCAAATATCATGGTACATGGGTATTATTATTTTGGATATCTTTATCATAGGTAAGTGTTTCCAAAGTTTTTGGGAACTTAGGTGGTCTAGTACCTAGGTTGTACCTAAAATTAGGGGGACTATTCATGATCTATTATATCCCTTATCCTTAGGTTTGTATTTAAAAAAAATTATAAGGAATGTTTTAATTGTTAAAGTGTTTCAGCACTAAGGTAGATTTGATTGTGCACTTGGTCCACCCAAATATATTGAAAATGGGAGGAAAGGGGGTCATTTTATAAGAAACTATCATCCAAGGAGTGTGAAGTAGTTTTCGGGTTAGGGTTAACATTATAGTTTCATGCAATTATTAACACATTAGGCATAGATCATGTGTGATGGTTGAAGGAATGAATTTATACTCATGAAATTTAATGTGAGTATTTGTACACATGAAGTTGCACATGAGTTCTTTTTTCATGAAGAGAGGCATATAAAGATGAGCACATGAGGTAGGGAACATATGTGGAGTTCACCATGGTGTACGACAGGAATTTAGAAAAACTACTTCCAACTTCAAATGAATATAAATTTTAATTTGAGTGTCCATTTTAACAACATTAGTGTTCAAATTGAAGACTGTGAAATTAGGCCAAAACATTTCCAAAAGACCATCAAAATGGGTTTATAATTCAAACTATAATTTTCATTGGTAATTGATGAAATACATGGCTTACACCTGGTGTGAGGTTCTCACCACCACATCACCAGATTGAGAATCATTTTTAAAGGGTATCCACCCATTGGTGTGTGATATGTCATGAAAAAAATGGATATCTTATTTTAATATCCTTCATGAATTGATTTACCTTTTTACCCACACATGAATTGGGTTATCAGATTGAGGGTTATTTCATGGATTCCATAGAAAAGTGTGTAAAATATATTTTTCGGTGATAGAATTGTGTTTTCTATTTAGTGAAGATCGAAAAAATTTTAGCATGATA
The DNA here is from genome assembly GCA_963277665.1 of Viscum album. Classification (NCBI taxonomy): domain Eukaryota; kingdom Viridiplantae; phylum Streptophyta; class Magnoliopsida; order Santalales; family Viscaceae; genus Viscum; species Viscum album. Next base: position 1,699,554,870 of record OY728143.1, on the reverse strand, counting down.
AATGCATTTGTTTGGGTGGATGGGAAAGTTTCCAATGGATTTTAGGAAATGGTTATTCTTTTTCCAGTGTGATTTAAAATAAGGTATCTATGAATTTTTTGAACATTTCATTTTCCAGAATGTTGATTTTCTAATTAATTGTGAAAAGATGGGGGTGCCAGTTGGAAATTAGGGAAAACATATACTTTTCATTACTTTGTGAAAATATGAGTGTCCTTTAAAATTAGAAAAAAATATTTTTTTCCATAATATATGATTTCAATGAGAAAACCTGATTTTATGAAAAATGATAAAATTTGAATTGATGAATTTTTTTTGGATTACTGAATTATTTATAATGAATAGTTTAGTTTCTAAATTTAGATAAATCAAGTGATTTAGTTTTTAAATTTATATTTATTTAATATTATTATTATAATTTAATTTGATATAGTATTTTCATGGATGTGAATTGGACCCTTGAGTAAATTCTACATAGTATATACTCACATCCTATATATTAACCTTGGTGGACATATGGACATGAATGGTCATGATATAGGAAAAATGTAAGACGGCATACATCATTAGTGGTGAGTCATAGTCCCACCTTGAATTTGTGGTGGAGGAGATAATATATTTTTGTTCGAACATTGGTTTTGGTTCTAGTGTGGTTTTATCATTTTACATTACACCATGTATTTTTCTAATCATATGTAAACTATTTGTCTTCCATTGTTAAATTTTGTTTTAATAATATTCTATTTAAAAATATATTTCATGACTATTCATGGTTTATTTCATTTCAATTGAGGTAAAATAATTTAAAATGTGGTATATTTTATCCCCTTATTCTTCTTGGATACCACGATAGATCGGGGGACACGTTTGTGGCTATGTGATGCCCGGACTTAGGGCTCGAATTCGATACCCTAGGTCAGTTTGTTATATCAATGTATCATCCACAATTATCATGACATATTAATATATGATTCATGAACCCCAACCTATATAACAACCTATTAACAACAAACCATTCCCTTTTTATTGATTCATAGACAATAAAAGTCTAAACATAGAATAATAGGGAACCACTATGTACTTGGTATGTTTCTATGGTCTGTTTCACATACTTCTTTCAATTAGTATGAAAAAATTACCAAACCATGGAATCCTCACCAATTCCTACTCTAGGATCCATCCTAGAACACTTTCTATGATACCATTATATCTCGATCCAACCCATTCAAAACTCCTCTTCATCTATCAATGAGATCAAGAGATACCCTAGATACTTACCTCCTACGGGGTGGTAATCAGAATAAAGGTTATAAAAAAAATATATGGGAGGCATTAAATATTTTAAATATAAGTATTCAATAATAAATAGGTAAAAAACATCAAATAAAAAATTATCCAATAAAAATAAATAGATATAAATACATAAATAAGTATGTAGATAATTACACTAAACCAAACCAAGAAATTATCAAACTAGAGATAAACAAAAAAAACTCCAACAAATGATAGCTCATACTCCTAGATGGGTCACCACATGCCTAAAAAATAACACCCAACTCCACTATTAACTTGACACCAAAATTATGAAACATAAAAAAAATAGGGTGATCATATAAGTATACTTAGTAGGTCACTCCTCCAGCCTAACTAGTGTCAACTAAATGTGTATAATAAAGTCTTTGAAAATGACATATATATTTATAATTTAATTAACAAAAAAACTTAAACAATTAACACATCAATAAAAACACATTTCATCCACCTATCCATCCCAAGCCCCAATACCATCCCATTAATATCTTTATTATCTATCCATAACTCTAAAAAAGTATCTCTAACTATAAAAACTAAGATTCAATATAATTAGGATCATAAATCATATAAAAAAATAATTTAATGGTGGTACAACTACTATAACAAAAATTATACCCATAGCGAGAATGCAGCATCCTACAAACCACAACAACATAAGGGAATATAGCATCTTATTAATAACCCCAAAATATTCTACTAATATGTTTAGATCCAGTTTGAAGATATAATAAGATCTTGCAACATAAACAATAGATACACCAATATAAATGTTGTCATAATCCATTTATAGTTATAAACTTAATAAACATATTGAAGTGGATCCTCAATCGTTCCCCTTCTCATAAAAATTTCCATAATACATCTATTTGTCCCTGGAAATTTAACTCTAACTATCCACAGCCAAACCACATAAATCAACTTGTTTCCATGACATCTTATTCACAACCTTATTCTCCTTTAATATTGAACATAGTATCAATATGAAAAATTCTAAATAAATAAATAAGAATAGAATTCATATCAAACTCACATCAATATCATATAATATTTCATAAACAATAAGTATTTCAACATTTCCACACTCCCAAACATCCATTCCACTTTTTATTCTCACTATGGAAATTTTTTTATTACAGATTATTTACTTTAAGATATTATCTCTTATATCATGTTAGTAATTATCTTTCTTTCATTTTTAAAATAATATAATATTATAATAATCATATAAACCTAGTTAAATTAATTCAATCGGTGTGTATAAAATTATTTTCAGAATCTTTTACCTCAAAAAAATTGAACCAACTAGCCACACAATAATGATCTTCACAAATTGAACATCCATCCTCATATAAGATTCATGGAATAAACCTAAAATTCATTATACATTAATAAAAATGTCATTATAACAACATAAAACATGTTTTTAATGATATCTAATATAGAATAACTTAAAAAAACATAATAAAAGAGGATTAATGGTACCTTGATTTAAAATATTTCATTTATAATATTCCAAGAGTCGGAGAAATTCTTTAAGGGCCTCTATATCCACTAAAACTGAACCGCTCAGTATAATAATGCTGAAGATATAGAAAAGTGGGTCAAATAGAGGAATAGAGAGTTTTATATATATAATAAAAATCATAGGTGTTCAAAACATAATGTGTTCCCCTAAACCATGTAATGGTTTGGAAGGTTAAATATATATCTATTAACCATAATGAATTGGCACCCCCATTCACATTAAATTTGTTTTCTGTTTTCTTCTTAATTTTTTATGGTGGGAATAAACATTATAATGGCCATATTGAATAAAATTTGATCCCTATATCTTTATCCTTCAAAGAAAAAACCATTACAGAATAGCATCGAATAAACACACCATTTTCTTCATATCTTTAAAATCCTTTACAAAATGAATATTACATAGAGTTAAATAGACCATGTTCTTTCTCACCATAATAATCCAAACAATTATTTCAACTTTCCCCATTATATAAAAGGATTTCAGAAAATCACAACTCAAACTATGTCATCCAAAAGGGTCCCTCTCATATCATAATTTAGAACCATGATGTAATCTTTATCTAAACAATAAGAATCAACTCAAATACCTTCCAATAAACAAAACAACCACCACACCATGACCACAACCAATCAATAACCAAGCATGTTCCAAATATAATGTAATGGGTTTAGAACCACATTATGGTTTCCTTCACAAAATCAAAAAAACCCCATTTCCTCACTCTTAAACCACTTCTAAACTCTACTATAACACCTATTTATACAGAAAAATATAATATAAATAACCAAGAAAATATAGTCCTATATAAGAACTATTGGATGAATATTTTTGAAAATCTAACCCATGTTATATTATCATGAGATTTTATTCCCAAAAATATCACCTGCCACTTATCATCTACTCCATTGAAAATATATGTTTCAAATTAAACATTATAGTTTTAAAAATTATTAAGAAACTAAAATAAAAATGTATTAAAAAACATTTAAAAGACACTTTCAAAACTAATTATAGTTATGAAATAATATTTTTCATAAAATACAATTCATATGTATATCATATTTACACATTCCTATCATGGTTCATGAGCCAACGAGCCCATACCCGAGTGGTAAGGGATCCTTCTTGGCATCCAAGAGACCCAGGTTAAAAATCGGGTGGAGGCGAATTTCCGGGTACTGTAGCAGCCGGACTATTCATCTGATTTGGGTTTCCGGGCCACAAGTTTGGGCCTACAGGTCTCAGGGCCTTCGGGCCATAGGGACTTCGAGCCACTGAAAACCATAAACTAACCCAGTACACATAGAGCAGGACCCAGATAAGGATCAGAGCGCCATTTTCAGTCACCAGAATCAGAGCTAACTGGATTGGAAGAATGAGAGGGTATGGCAACAACCATTGGGACCAGGAACCATGCAGCTTTGTACAGGGCAATGCTAGCCGATCAGAAATACAGGTGGGGAGCTAAAATGAAATCAATGATGCAGAATCTGGGGGGGCAGTTCTGTGGGCTGGGCCTACGGGTCATGTATTGGGCATGGTATGCCTCTGGGCCATCGGGTCAGGTATTACGAGTCATGTCGGGCCTTGTTCCTTGGGCCTACGAGTCATGTTTAGGTTCCCCTTCAACCCTTAAAAGGCAGATTATCTATAATAAAATAAAAAAGAAGGCATTCGGGCCATTCGGGCTATCATGGTTCCAGAATAGACCACTCATCCCAACCTATAGTTGGTGTATAACTGAAAGGGACCAACCAAACAATATCCTATAAGGTATAAATTGACTACCTGTCTTAACTGAACTCCTATGAAACTGAAGTCTCTCTATAGAATTTTTATTTATTCCTTTTCTTAGTTTTATCATGGGTATTGACCATCCTAATCTCTATGCCTAATGGACTTACTAAAATGAATTTTGAAAACCTAGCGCGAATACCATTTTGTAAAAACCCCAACCTAGTATCTCAAATCCTAATACCTAATCCAGGATCACCAAATATCCCAATGTGTATTCATTAATCTCTATAGGTTGGTAACTAGTGTATATGGATAAAATAAAAACATTAGGAATGATATTAAGTAAAAGTAAATAATTACATACATATAATTAAAACATTGTTTAGATTTATAATTCAAATCTATTTCTTTAAAAAAATTAAGGTATAAAAAAATATAGTGAAGAAAAGATATAAAAATATTGTCCAATATAACATTTCCAACTATGAGATAATTCCTATACATTTTGGATCGTGAATTTTGGTCAAAGTAAAGATAGAAAAATGGGTGAATTTAATTTATAAAAACTTTTAGAATTTAAAAATAATAATTTGATTGAATTTAAATAATTAAAGAAATGAACTAAAATTACAAGATCTGAGCACAAGAATAATAATTTTTAGTAAAAGTGATTAAATATATGAGTTAGTGAAACAAAAATAAAAATAAATAACATGAGAGAATTTGATAACAAATTTTGGCAATCAACAATGAAAGGTTCCTACGTCTCTTCTCCCAAGGCCTTTATAGGATTCTAATCCATTGGGTTCAATAGTACCCAAGAAACACATTAACAAATTTAATTCTATTATTTTATGGAAAAAATAATAAAACTCAATCTACCTTTATTTTTTGTAGTTTTAATAAGAAACACACTAGCCTTTTTATGGTTGTGGCTATAAACCCAATATTTTTTTCTTTAAAGACAAATAAAGAAATAATGCCTTACATTAAGGACCAAGAAATGACCAAACCTAAAAAATGATACTTTTTATAAGGAATCCTAATGAGTCACACACTCTGCTCTCTTTTTATAAATAAAATATAAGAAATAAAAGAGAGAGAGAGGGAGTGTAAACTATAATAGTTCTTAAATACAGAGATAAAGAAAAATAGAACTATAGAGATGAAGAAATTGTATAATAAGATTGATTAGATTAAACCATTTCCTTCCCGAACCCATGATGGTGTATTTATAGACTTCGGGGGATCTATCTTGCTTCTTGAGGCCTTGGGGTCAATTCTAGCGATTGGGGTAAACTTTAGGCATGTGGGCCCTTCTCCAGCAACACTTTTTTGGTGCAGTCTCGAGGGCACCAACTAGTTTGTGGAACCTATATAGAACCATGGTTCTATCCAAGCGCAAATGGTATCCAATGGTACCCACTAGGTATCAATTATCACAAGCTAGTGTAACCCTCTAAAAAGGTATTCTTACTCCTATTAAGGACTCCATTTAGTCTGGTACTTCCACAATAATATATCTAAAATAGAATGACAAAAACACAAGAATTAAAACCATTAAAAAAATTTGGTTTTTGTGATCATTCAAAATCACCAAAGAGAGTGAGATGTAAATAGTAAACACTTCCTATAATTTATGAACTCAAGTAACTATGTATAACATGAACACAAAACTTAAGATCCATCACTAATGAACAATAAATCTTTTTATTTTAATGTGTCACAATAAAATACATCTACAAGAACATCGAGATTTATGGGTATGGGTGTGTTTGAAAATACCAAATAGGATTTCTCTATATGACACATTTATAGTCCCTTGAAAGATCTATTACAAACTATGTAATCAATTCCATTGAAAATAGTTTGGCACATTTCAAAAACAAAACACCTTAATTATAAGTTTCAAAAAAACCAAAGTATATAAAAATAATTCAGGCTAATGGTTTCCCAAAAGTAAGGGTAACCCTTCTTGGTTCCACCACAACATTGAAGGTAAAGGTTAGATATGATAATTATATGAAACATGATCAATGAGAAATATTATACCCTAGTATTTTCTAAAAATCATGGCCCCCATCATTAACATTATACATAGTGGAACTTCATACCCAAAATCGATTAATTTCTCTAATAGAATTATTCATTCTGAAAAATTATTTCAAAATAAAATCCATCAAAATAAAGTATCTTAAATTTGCCTCATTTAAGATATGAAAACACCCATTTTCAAAATATTCCTAATTTAAAACCAAAATCCCATGGTTCTCCACACAACCCCCAAATCCATATTTTTCAATTTTTAGAAAACACTAATTTTATTTTATATCAAATTATGTTTAAAAATTTATTTTATAAACACACATGATAGGTAAATTTTATAAAATCATAACAATCACATAACAAGGAATCATAATCTGTAAAGGAATGAATAAGAGTCACTCACCTTAGATTTTGAATACCTAAATATCCATGAAACCCTAGATTAGGATTAAATGATAATAATATGATCCTTAAACCCTAGAAAAATAACAAGAGATCGTGAATATTCTATTCATGATTTGGAATCCAAAATTACATCACTCAAGATCTAATCTAACAAGATAGATTTATCTGGAGTAAAAAAATATAAAAAATGGATAATGGTAAATACACCATAATCGATGATACCATCATGATGTAAAATTTAATACAACAAGGATTCATTCAATCCTGGCATGAATTTTGTGGTTTATTAAAGTAGAAGAACTATTTTTTCTTGCTTGAAGCCCTAAGTCCATAATAATAGAATGTAATGGGAGTTATAAGAGAAAAATTAGAGATTTGAAAAGTCAAAATATACAAGAATTATTTTTCTACATGATCTAGTTGCATGTTACCTAGTAATGAACACTAGAAAATGAAATATTAGCTATCTAAGAAACATATAATGAATGATATCATTGTACGGTCCAGGGGATGGTGAAACCAATCATGCATTCTTCTCTATCCAATAAGATTCCATGCACGGTTTTCCTATATTGTATTGAGAAATGTGCACCAGATCATTCATGATTCTTTTCCCCTATAAAAACCCAAAATATCATCCCTATCACCACCAAAACTCAAAATGTAACTTACCTAACAAGTTATTAGTGTCACAAGTTGTTCATTAACTCCATATATTTCAATCATTACCTTAACTTTATGTCTTCCAAAAAGTAACCACATTATTTTTCACCCTCTCAAAATTATGATTGACTGGGAAAAGATTTCAAGAAACACCATATTGTTTTATAATATTAAATAATTTTTTTAATCTTATTTATGTGGGGTCAACACACTTAAACATTCATGAAGCTATGAGATTTATTTTTCTCTCATGTTTTATTTGATGAGATGAAGTCCCTTATTAAAAAATTAGGAATTATTTATATACCTTAACTATATATCAAACAAATTACCAAAATATTGGAAATTATTTATCATTATTATTATCAAAGAATGAAATTGGAAAATTTATAATTAATAAGAATCAAAACTTTGATGCAATAAACACCTTGATCATTTTTGTTTTAGTCATATATTTAAATTTTATCATTTAAATTCATTTTTTGGTGTAATTCTTATTGAGAAAGGATATTAGATAGTTTTTTTTTGGGTAGTTTAGGATTGAAAAGATAATAGAGTAAGTTAAAAAATGGAACTAGGTAGTCAATGGTTTGGAAACAAGTACTCTATGAGGTGTTAGGGGTGCAGGTTGTTTGATTTAAACCATCGGTTACTCGGTGGCTTGTATTTGTAACGTCCCAGATCTGCGTGCCACTCAACAGGTGCCCCGAACCCGGTTGGTCACATGACCTCAAGTGCATTTCCCCAAACACTAGAGGTTTCTGACTATTAGTGAGGGCCTAGGTCTAATAGTGGGGAAACTACACCCCCATTTTTCAAAGTGTAGAACAGTGGTGAAAACAGAAACATACTAAAAGCAGAAGCAGTAAACAATACTAAGCTAAAATGGACAACAGTACAGAAGTAGAAGATGACAATAGCCATATATATAATGATTTAATATGTACCTAATTCTAATAAATCCATCAAAATAGGATACACTACAATCTAAAATAATACAATACATGGTACAAGTACAGCAAAGAAAAACAGAAACAACGCAGTAGGAACTCAGTAGCATCGCAAGCCTAAGCTTGGTCCAATGCTCTCCTACTACTCTGCAATAATCAAGTACCTGTATAGGGACTCTTTCCCTTATCAAAACTTGCAGCAATATAATCTGTTTGGGCCCAATATATGACCCAAACAGGGTGTGAGAAATAAATCCTAGTAGGAAACCACCAAAGGGTCATGCCCAACTGTTTGTGAATTTGTGCAACAGTAGTGTGTAGTAATGAAATGAAACAAACTAAGAAGTACTCAAAAGTAAACCTTCCAACCAGTTACATTTCCATTTATTTATTATAATTTAACAATTCAATATAATTGAATTATAATTTCTCGAGACTCAACCTCAGCAAACAATCTCTTAAATAGTGCCGCAGCAAAAACGACAACAGACTATTTAACAAGTAGATGGTAAAACAATACCAAGCCTATGCTTTAGCTTGGTAGGTATAACATGTAAAAACCACCACATTGAATATGCACAGTAAACAGAGTCCTCAAACATGAAAACCTTACCCTCAGGTAAATAGAATCGAAACCCTCAAGTGATTTCCCACATGCATAACAAATATTTCCCTCGGTCCTACGAGATAATGCCCTCAGGCATATGAAACATTTCCCTTAGGCTAAACAAACACTTGCTCTCAGGCTAAAAAAACATTTCCCTCATGCTAATCAAGTAATCGGGCTAATCCCAACACATAAGCATGCAATTTATATACATTTACTCTCAAGAAAACTCAAAGCATTCTATAATCATGGCATACCCTCGGGTATCCTGGCCAAACGGCTAAACAAGGGAACCACCCCACGGGGTGGCCCTGGATCCAAGCAATGATCCCAGACATCAGTTTATCAATATTCATTAAATTACCTATGCAATTCTAGGCATTTAATTAGTCAAGGCCTCAGCCATACGACACCCCAAACATGGTATCATAGCACAACGGTACACAAAAACAACATGACAGTTGGAATTAAACATCAGACCACCTACCTCAATCTCCACTCATCGATATATGTGAACGAAACCTCCCGAATCATCCGTGAATGAAAAAGATCTGGGATAAAATATTTATTTTTGAAACGTAAATAACTTCCCCTCAAAAAAATAATTGGAATGAAAGACCCAATAAGAAGGAAGGACTTACCCGTGCGGTCCAAACGTGACCGCCGGCAAAAGAATCAGATTCTACATGAGCGTTCGAGAGCCCCTCCAAGCCTCAGTCATCTCTCCCAGTGCTCCTTGTTCGTTCTAAGATTCCTATATTGAAAGAGGAGTCTACTGACCATTTTAAGCGAAAAAATAAACTACACGGTGTGTACTTTCCATTTTTTTAACTGTTCCTCCGGCGGCTAATTTTCACCACCACACTGTTCATCTGTTGACATGGGTTCAGAGCATGTATTTCTGAGTACATGGCGTGTACTGTCGCTCCGCTAGCGGCTACTCCCGCCGCTTTTCTATTCACCTGCTAACTGATTGCACGGCGTGTATATACTAAGTACATGGAATGTAGTCAGTTTTTACACCCTTAATCAACGGTAGGCCTACACGCCTTGTGTACTCATCCCACATGGCTAAAGTACATGGCGTGTGGAAAAGTACACGGCGTGTACCCAAAAATTTGGTATTTTTCCCCATTTTCCTTATTTTCTCAAAAACATCAAAAGAAAAAGGAAAAGAGGAAACTCGTACCTCAAGAATAAGAACCGGGTTCTTAAAAACTTCACCCCTTAAATAAATTCATCCCCAAATTTCCCTTCCAAGGGTGGTGAACATAAATCTAAGAACAACTCTGGCCACTTAGCACATATGTCAGTCTCCTGCTACTAGGTTTCGTACTGCACTCAGCCATGTTTCCATAGCACCTGTATGAGAGGAACTGACTGGCCTCAAAGAACCTTTGTGCTCCTATCAACAATATGAATCAGATTCTCTTCAAAAGATGCATTGACCTGAAGCTCAACCTCCTTGGGCTGAAAAACGTGAGATGGGTCTGAATGATAATGGAACTGCTAATATACAACGAAGATATCATGCATGGCCCGGTACCTCTGTGGTAACTGCAACCGATAGTCAACTGGCCCGACTCTCGAGAATCTCAAACGGCCCCACATACCTTGGTGAAATTTTACCCTATATTCTAATACGCCTGTGTCCCAACCTCGGTGAAACACGTAAGAAAACCTGATCCCTGGCCACGAACTCCAAGGGTCGTCTTTGGTGATCAGTGTAATATTTATGATGAGGTTGTGCAGTATCCATCTGTTTCTATATCAACTGGACCTGGTCTGAAGTCTCCTGCACGAGACGTGGTCCCAGTAAAGCTGCATCACCTACCTCCAACCAGCACAGGGGTGATCGGCATGGCCTACCATACAAAGCCTCATAAGGTAACATCTTAATAGTTGCCTAAAAACTATTATTGTAGAAAAACTCGACCAGGGGTATGTGCCTCCCCAAGATCCCCCAAAGTCCAAGACGTATGCACGCATCATGTCCACAAGAACATGTATCGTACGCTCTAACTGGCCACCGGTCTGAGGGTGGTAAGATGTGCTCAAAAGAACCTATGTATCAAGTGCCCTCTGAAATCTCTTCCTGAAATGATATGTAAAATGGTAATCCCTATATGAAACGATAGAATGAGGGACCCCATGAAGGCATAATACCTCTCAGATATACAACTTCCTGAGCTCATCAACACCGAAGGTCTCCTTGATCGTCAAAAAGTGAGCTACCTTCGTAATTTTGTCCACAACAACTAACATGGCATCACTTCCTTGAGGTGACCTCAGAAACCCGGTCACGAAGTCCATCGAGACATCATCCTATTTCCACTCAGGAATGGGTAACTACTGTAACAGTCCAGCTAGCCTCGGATGTTCCGCCTTCACCTGCTGACAGGTGGAACATCTCGTAACAAAACCAACTAACTCTCATCTCATACCCGGCCACCAATACTGACGTCTCAGGTCATGGTACATTTTGGTAACTCTGAGATGCACTACCCAAGCTGAAGCATGAAACTCACACATAAACTCTTAATGTATATCCCCTCGAACCCACACTCGTCCATGGATATGCAGTACCTGATCATCGCCTATTGTCCAACCAGGAGGAGGGTCCTCACTTGCCACCGACTCCCGTAGAACTAGTCCTTCTGAATATGATAGTTGTCTCATCCACACTCTATATAGGAGGGTAGATGTTGCAGCTAAGGAATAAATATAGGCTCTCCCCTTACTATCGTGCACCTCCAAATGCATATCAGAGAACAAATCCATAAGCGGCCACTCACCACTGGCCTCCTACACTACCTGTAACGGAGTCCTCCTACTCAGTGCATCAGCAACTACGTTACCTTTTCTATGTGTATAGGCAAGCTCAAAGTATAAGGACTAAAGGTATTCAACCCACCTTCATTGTCTCAAATTCAGGTCACACTGGGTAAAGATGTACTTGAGACTTTTGTGGCCTGTAAACACCAAAAAATGTTCTCCCAATAGATAATGTCTCCAACAGTATAATGCATGAACAACTGTGGCCAACTTGAGATCACGCATTGGGTAATTCCTCACATGTGGCCTCAACTTCCATGACCCGTATGCAACTACTCGATCACCCTGCTTCAACAGTGCTCCCAACCCAATACCTAATGCATCACAGTAAACTGTATAGCTCTTCCCTTGCCCTAGAAGTATCAGGACTAGTGTTGATGTCAACCTTCCCTTCATCTCCTGGAAGGTTGTCTCACAAGTTTTTGACCAAATAAACTTCACACCCTTCTTATTCAAACCCATCAATGATGTTTCTAAGCAGGAGAAGTCCAACATAAAGTGCAAGTAGTAACCATATATCCCCAAGAAACTCTTTATTTTAAACACGTTCTTAGGCTTCTCCCAGGAAACTACTACTCTCACCATCTCTAGGTCCACTGCAACTCTTTCTTCCGAGACAATATGACCCAAGAAGTGTATTTGGCCCATCCAAAAGTGACAATTTGAGATCTTAGAATATAGTTGATGCTCTCTCAGTGTACTCAGTACGATCTCAAGATGGGTAGCATGGTCAGGTTTAGTGTGACAGTACACCAAGATATCACCCACGAAGACTACTAAAAAAGAATCCAGATATGGGTGGAACACACGATTCATCAGAGCCATAAAAATTGTTGGCGCATTTGTGAGTTCGAACAGCATGAACAAGTACTTGTATAGGCCATATCTGCTCTGAAAATCTATAATTGGTATGTCTAATGGTCTAACGCGTAACTGATGATATCTGATCTCAAGTCAATCTTCGAGAACACTCGTGCTCCCTGATGTTGATAAAAAAATATCATCAATCCTTAGAAAGGGATATCGGTTATTGACCATCAACTATTTCAGCTCCCAATAATCTACACAAAGTTTGAGGGTATCGTCTTCCTTCTTAGCAAACAGGACAGGTGATCCCCAAGGAGAAGTACTGGGTCGTATGAAACCATTTGCCTGTAACTCCTCTAACTACCACTTGAGCTACTACAACTCTGGTGTAGCCATCCTATAAGGAGGAATGGACACTGGTGCTACTCTTAGCACAAGATCAATAGAGAAATCCACCTCTCACTCTATAGGTAGACCTGAAAAGTCATCCGGGAAGACATCCCTGAAACGATCAACCACTAGAGTGAAATCCTTCTAACAAGCTCCCTGGTCATCCAGATATAAACTCGTAATATAGGTCGTCACTCCACCTCATCCACGATTCTCGGGTCCATCTAGACTCACACGGACATCCCATTCTCCCTTGTATAGAACCTCCCCACCCTCTCATGACGTGAAACTCACCCTGCGATGATAGCAATCCACAAAGGCTTCAAAGGGTACCGACCAGTCCATCCCAAGAATGATAACATAGCTCGTCATATCTAAGACATAGAGGTCCCATAGAAAGTGAAACCCACCAACCTCTAAGAGGTACTCCCTACACTGACGTACACCTGTTGTTTTAATCCCCAACGGAGTGTCTTGCATGAAGATATCAGAAGAAGAAGAAGAAGAAACACAGATCCCAAGGATCTCCACAATAGGCATAGATATAAGGTTTTGTGTAGCACCAGTATCAAAAAGTACTAAAGACAAAACAGAAGCAACTATAATAGTACCTCTGACTATGTAAGGTCTGGGATCCTTCTTTTGTTGGGTATGTGTCAATGCATATGCATGCCTAGTGTCGTGGCCCTACGACATAGCATGGCTACCCTGAGCTGACCCGCCCTGCTATCTCTGAGATCCTGGTGTCTGGCTACCATGGCCACAACCACCACCTCATCCTGAACATCATAATGTATCCCAATTATCTGACTGTTAAGAAGCTTATGGCCCTACTCCTACACAAGGAGTCTGCACAGAACCCCTCTCATTAGACACTGGTGGAAAATCCCTGCAAAAGCACTGCAGATGACCCATATTTCCGCAAGCTCGGCACTCCACTGGGTCACGTGGACACTGAGGTCTCTTGTTCCCCTCTTTACCACACATTTATCATATTAATAGGCCACCTAAAAAATTATTCTGGCTAGTACTACCACCATGAGAGAAATCTATCTTCTTCTTACTCTTAAAGGTAGAAATAGTACTAGAAACTGGTGCCGAACCACCTTGTCCTACACCACTAGCTTCCCTCAAGTTTCACTTAGTAATCAACACCTAGTTCACAATAGCATGCACTGTAGGTAACTTGAAAATGGTCACCATCACTCAGATGGCATATTTAAGACCATACTCAAATCGTCTAGCCCTAAACATCTCATCTCCCACCAGAACAGGTTCAAAATGCTGCAGCTCAGTGAAGTGGGAAGAATAATCCATCACTAACATGGCTCCCTGCTATAGATTCATGAACTCTACAGGTCTATCTGCCCTCAGCATCTTCGAAAATAAAAATTCATATAAGACTGCCTGAAAATATTCTGACGCCATTTCTCTATGATGCTCAATCTGGGTGGTAACATCCCTCCATCTCTTGGTGGAATCACGCAGCATGTATGTATCAAGCTTGAACCTCATCCCTAGAGGCATCTCCAGATGCTCGAAGATAGTCTTTATAGAACCCAGCTAAGACTCTACAGCCTGTGGTCTTCCATCCCCTAAAAATGTAGGCAGATGCTGCTGCTGGAATATACATGTCAGCACAGTCATAGATGTGGCAGCTAGCGGTGCTCCCCAGAAGGTCTGCATGAACCGCATGAATCCTTCACAGAACTACACATCCATGCCTATGTCTGGTATAATGGCGGGTGTCTCATCTTCCTCTGCTGGAGGATCAATTAGTAGCCCGTGGCCTACCATCTCTGGAGTATAATCATTGCCGCTCTCTTGGCAAACAACTCAAGGTCGTCTCGGTGGAATGACTCTACAAGGTCAAAACATGCCTCAAATTAAGTTCATAAAGGATTGAGAATAAGGAGTATAAGAAGGGAACATAATAAAGAAAACAGTCAAGTTTTACAAAACAAGAATATATGGTGTGTATAATAACTACATGGCTTGTTCCCTCAAGTCTTTCACATGGGCATGTACTTCTTCCAAAACCGGTCGTGTAACACCCCAAACACATGGCGTGTGGTCCACACACATGGCGTGTACTTGGATTTTATTCCCCTTCCTGAGTCCTATACGGCTTATCCACACAGCTCTCTTTTGATCGAGAATACACGGTGTGTATAAGGTCTACACGGTGTGTAATCAACAAGCTTCACCAACCCGTGTTTTTCGCGACATGACCGGGTACGTAGCTAAAACTACACAGTGTGTTCTAGATAAACATATCAGGTACGGCTTAAATTCCAAATACCTGTTTTGTTAGTGACATGGTCGGCTACTCGGCTGACACTGCACGGTGTGTTACACTCACACATGGCATGTACATCATCCTGTTTCCCCAGCCACACAGCCAAGTCCACATGGCCTCTCACCAGTCAAGACTATATGGCGTGTCCCTCAGGTACACGGCATGTACTAGATGAGATTCTCCGACCTGTGTTGTTAGTTACACGGCCGGACACACAACTCACACTACACAGCATGTTCTCCATTAACACGACGTGTACTATAAAGGATAAAACCGACCCATGTTGTAAGTTACACAGCTGAATTCCCAGGTTACACAACATGGCGTGTTTAAAGGTGACACGGAGTGTTTAAGCAAAGTTTTCTCCATCCGTGTTGTTAGTGACATGACGGACATAGGGTCAACACGACACGACATATAGAACCAGTACACAGCATGTTCCCTCTAGAGTTTTTCCATCCCATGTTTCTTCCTACATGGCATATGACATGGTTAGAAACTATATGACATGTACATAGGGTACACGACGTGTACTTAAAAAATTTTCATTTCTTCCCGAACAGAAGAGTACATGGCGTTTTCTCATAGAACCACACGTCGTGTTGTCTGGGTTTCCGGACATTAGACCTCAGAAACTACTCTAGAGCCCCTTTTTCTTAAATTTCAACTATCGGTATGCCAAATTCCGATCCGTGGGGGCCCATACTCCCTGCGAATCAATTTTTAGCACCCGACCTTCACAACAACAGGCTGGATCATGATCCGCTAAATTCTGGTACAAGAGAGCCCATACTTCTTATGAACCAATGTTTTGCATCCATAAAACCAATCATAACATGTACCAACACCCTATCAACAACAGGCGTATCTATCAAGGTACCTATCACAACAACATGCATTTTCTAGCACAACATCTATCACAACAACATGCAATTTCGAATGCTCCTACATGGAAAGGAAACTATGCATGGCATGTGATTCTAATATGTTCCTAAATGATGCATGAGATGGAATACCCTCATGTCATCGGGTTTCAACTAAATAGAACCCAGGTAAAAAAAATATAAACAGTACACAAAAAGTGTGTCACCCAATGGTGAAAATGAAATCAATTGTAAAAATCATAAACAGAAAATCACAATTTAATTTTAGGCAATCCGACCTTTACCTGTACATGGGGTATCTACTCTCGGGCACAATTATTATCGAACCCCTTAACAATATATCTCTTTCCATCATCTCCAAATAATAAAATAACTCAGAGAAAAGAAAATGCCTTTGATACCACTTCGTAACATCCCGGATCTGGGTTCCACTCAACGGGTGCCTCGAACCCAGTTGGTTACATGACCTCAAGTGCATTTTCCCAAACATCACAGGCTGACGACTAGCAGCGAGGGCCTAGGTCTAATAGTGGGGAAACTATGTCCTCATTTGTCAAAGTGTAGCGCGGCGGTGAAAATAGAAACATACTAAAAGCAGAAGCAGTAAACAACACTAAGCTGAAATGGAAAACAGTACAGAAGTAGAAGATGAAAATAGTCATATATATAATAATGAAATATGTCCTTAATTCTAAGAAAGTAGTCAAAATAAGATATATCGGAATATAAAATAATACAACACAAGGTACAAGTATGGCAAAGCAAAACAGAAACAGCGCAGCAGGAACTTAGCAGCATGACAAGACTAATCTTTGTCTCATGCTCTCCTACTCCTCTACAACAATAAAGTACCTGTATAAGGACTCTTTCCCTTATAAACACCTACAACAATATTGTCTATTTGGGCCCAAGACATGACCCAAATAGGGTGTGAGAAAAAAATCCCAGTAGGCAACCACCAAAGGCTCGTGCCCAACTGTCAGTGAATTTTTGAAACAGCAATGTGCAGTAATAAAATGCAATAAACCAAGAAGTACTCAAAATTATACATTCCTACCAGTTCCATTTCCATTTAATTATTATTATTTAACAATTCAATATAATTAAATTATAAGTTCTCAAGACTTAGCCTCAACCAAAAATCTCCTAAACAGTGTCGCAGCAAAAATGACAATAGGCTATTTAACAAGTAGAAGGTAAAATAATACCAAGCCTCTGCTTTAGCTTGGAAGGTATAACATGTAAAAACCACCACAGTGAATATGCATAGTAAACAGAGTCCTCATGCATGAAAACCTTACCCTCAGGTAAATATAATCGAAACCCTCAGGTTATTTCCCATAGGTATAATGAATATTTCCCTCAGGTGTACGAGATAATGCCCTCAGGCACGGAAGCAACGGCCCTAAGGCATATGAAACATTTCCCTCAGGCGAAACAAACACTAGCCCTCAGGATAAACAAAACACAGCCCTCAGGCTAAGCATGTAACTGATCCTATCAGAACACATAAGAAAGCAATTCATATACATTTCCTCTCAAGAAAACTCAAAGCATGATATAATCACGGCATACCCTCGGGTATCCTAGCCAAACATCTAAACAATGGAACCACACCCACAGGGTGGCCCTGGATCCAAGAAATTATCCCATACATCATTTTATAAATATTCATTATATTACATATTCAATTCTAGGAATTTAATTAGTCAAGACCTCAGCCATAAAACACCCCAAACATGGGCGCATAGCACAACAGTACACAAAAACAACATGACAGTTGGAATTAAACATCAGAACACCTACCTCGATCTCCACTGATCGATATATGTGAATGATGCCTCCCAAATAATCTGTGAATAGTGTAGATCTTGGATAAAATATTTACCATTAAAATGTAAATAACTTCCCCTCAAGAAATAATTGGAAGGAAAGACCTACGAAGGAAGGTCTTACCCGCATGGTCCAAATGAGATCGCCGGTGGAAGAATCAGATTCTCTATGACCGTTTGGGAGGCCATCCAAGCCTCGTCCATCTCTCCTGGTGCTCATGGTTCATTCTAAGCTTCCTCTGTTGAAATAAGAGGCTACTTCCCATTTTATGTGAAAAAAACAAACTACACGGTGTGTACTCTCAAGTACACAGTGTGTATTTTCCATTTTTTTTAACTGTTCCTCTGGCGGCAACTTTTCACCGTCACAATGTTCAGCTGTCAACATGCATGCATGGTGTGTCATTCTGAGTACATGTCATGTACTGTCTCTCCACTAGAGGCTACTCCTACCACCATACCGTTCATCTACTGACTAATTACATGGCTTGTATATACTAAGTACATGGAGTGTAGTCAGTTGTTACACTCTTCATCGTCGGCAGGCCTACACACCCTGTGTACTCATCCCATACATCCAAAGTACACAGTGTCTAGAAAAGTACATGATGTGTAGCCAAATGAAATTTATTTTCCCCGTTTTCCTTATTTTCTCAGAAACATCAATGGAAAAAGGAAAAGAACACCAAAAAAATGAATTTAAATGATAAATTTTAAATATGTGACTAAACCAAAAATGATCAAGGTGTTTATAGCTCAATGTTTTGATTCTTATTAATTATAAATTTTCAAATTTCATTCTTTGATAATGAAGGGATATTATAGAGTTCTTTGGGTAGGTTATGATTGAAAAGATAATGGGGTTAGTTAAAAAATGGCACTAGGTAGTCGATGGTTTGGTAACAGGTACTTTATGGGGTGTTAGGGGTTCAGGTTGTTTGATTTAAACCACCGGGTACTCAGTGGTTTGTATTGAACACCTAGGTGACGCCATTGGAAAATACATAATTGAAAAAAGTAATTTTTTCCTTTTTAATCCCTTAATGAACCCATAAAATTACCCCATCTCAATAATTACATCTTATTTTCTAATAATCATATCCCCCCCACCCATTCTCTCTGACTCCTCTCTATTATCCCAACTAGATCCTCCTTCCCACTTACTTTGAGTGTCTCTAATTGTGTACAAATTCTTAGAATAAGAAAGTTAATGGTCATGGATTCCTCTAATATTCCCTCTTTCATTTTTTCTTAATGGTGTTGGAGGTAAGGCAGTTTATTCATAATATAGGGATTTACAAATTCATCAAATCTTCTAAATTCATTTCAGTCAAGCTACATCAAATGATTCCACTAAGTGAAACAAAGGTAACCAAGTGGTGTTTCTATCCTAATTCACTTCCCCTCAAATGGAAGCGGTTATGACATAATTTTAACCTCTTATTATGTGGTCCATCTAATTTTTTTTGTTAGAATCTCTCATATTTATTGATACCTTAAATACATTCTATAATCAACAGGACAAGTGTATCCCTTATTCTCCACATACTCATAGAGAGTTAACCTAAAAATGGTTTGGGGATAAGTAAACCTAGTTAAAAACAAGTCTATAAAATTAATAAAGTTTTTTACTAAAATTTTAATGAGTAATGTGGTTTTTTTCAATACTTTAGGCTATATATAGTATCTGTATAAATTATAAAAAATAATTGTAATCCCAATGTTTCATGTATACTTTCTTGGAATTTCTAATGTTTTTTTATATTGATTAATGAATGAAAGGGGATAAATTTACCTTGTACTCTAGTTTCCACCACTAATTAAGGGAGTTATTAAGTTTTACTACATGTCGTGTATACCATTTATGTTACATAACCAATTGTTTATATTTTTTGTAACTTAAGTAATGTTGGAATATATATATATATATATTATCATATATGCTCTTGAGAAGGTGGAAACATGTTGATAGGTAGGTGGGTTGTATGGGTTTAAATCTTAACACCCTAACTTATTATAATCATTCCCATAATACTGAAGGGATGGTCCACAATATTTCCTTGAATTGAATATATACAATTTCCCTTTACCTCAAAAGGATGTGTCTCTTTGGACCTAACTTTATTATACACACATACACACACTGATATATATATATATATATACATGTGTCTCTAATTTTCAAGTGTGGAAACTCCCTCTCATAAAGTCGTGGCATCAAAACATCATCTCAAACCCTGAGCTAAGGATCAAAGTATGTAGTAATAGTAAGGTTCCTCCTAATATATGGTTTAAATTATAATTACTCATGTTAATGATTATTTATTTGACAAATTACGCATTACTATATTGCATATTCCTCTATCATTATGTTTTTTATCGTATTAATTCTAATTTATGATAAGTTTTTAGGGTTGGGTAGCCTACTACTTATTATTCATTATCATACACACACATTTTTTATGCCCATATAAGGTACATTTAGAACCTTTCATATATTACCAAGGTAATGTAAAGGACCTCGAGCATAAGATCAAGTACACATAGAGCATATATTAAGGGTGATTGTTTTTTGAGTTTTTGAGGCATTGACTATGTGATACCCCCATGCGATTGTAATTGGTTATTTTATATTATTTTATAGTTTTTTAAAATTATTTAAATTTTTAGTAAATTTTCATATTGGAATTTAGGTTTTTTTTCATTTTTGGGTGTCACACAGTTATCCCACATTATTATGGGTAAGCATGAAAAAACCATGTATTTATGTATAAAAATTGATAATGTAGTTTTACATGGTATTTTTATAGTTTTTAAACTATGTTGTGCACTTTAGGAAACCATGTGACATGTATAGAGGGTTCCAATAGCCTTAGTATGGTTTGTGCATGATTTACTAAACCATGAAGATCACTCATGATATTGATTTTAAAAAATCACAACCTTTACCCTCTTGGGTTTTAAATCCCTAAGTTCCCATTTATTATCCCCTCACTCACAAGACAACCAGGTGAAATCCCCCTTGACATTTATCCTTCACCTCATCAACTCTACCTTCTCTCTTTGTGATTCAATGGGGTTTCTTCTCGATTTGAGGTAAGATCTCCAAAGGTATAGACTCTTATTCCCTATCTTTTTATTATTATTATTCTTCTTCTCTTTCTTTATTATCCTACAATCATTATAGAAACTATCTTTTGAAAACTAGAATCTCATTTTGAATATATTTTATTGATTCCTTTATGTTTAGGGCATTAAATTTATTCTTCAAGATTGGTTTATCCCATATTTGAGGTTTTATATAATTATCCATTGATTCAAGGTTGTTTTTACCATGTACTGGAATTTAATTTTATAAAATTGATTATATGAGTTTTAAATTTATGTTTTAATTTTATTTATATATTATCACAAGTTATTATTGGATTAATAAGAATAAAATTATATTTACTTATTATTTTCATAGAATTTGAAGGGTATTTTATATTGGCCTAAATGTTTTACATGTGATTTCAAGTGGTAATTGAAATGAAAAGTATCAATAAAATGTTTCAATATGTTTATGTATAAAGTTTGTGGCTTACAAATTTTTAAACCATGTTTGAGTGTTGGGATAAATAAATAAGAGGTGTTTTAATTTTCAATGGATTTTATAAAATTATTGGTTACTTAAATTGATTTTAATGCTAACTTCAACTGGAATGTTTTATGAAATTATTTATAATTGGTTTATAAATTTTATAAAAAATCTTGGTATCTTGAGTGATTTCCAAGGATATTTTTTTACTTTTAAATTGTTTTTTAAATGCATGGGTGTGTGAGACCCTCTTTATACCCCTTAGTGTTGTTTCCATTTAATGGGTGGGTCTAATATATGTGGAGACTGGGTGTTGGATCTACTTGGTTATTTCTTATAATGGATTCAAATGTGAGTCTGATTTATTATATAATTTTTTATGTTTTTATTGTTCATTGATTTTTTTTACTAAAATTCAATATGTTTGGTCATGGGAACTCATGTAAATAGGTGGAAGATATATATTTACTTTACACTAATTGATATCCACACTAATAGTGTCCCCTCTATTAGAAGATAGGTTTTTGTGGGGAGTTTCACATTGATGATTCTATTTTGGGATGTTCTGGAAGATTATACTTGAAGATGTGCCATATTCTAAAAGAATATCATGTTTTGGTTTAATAAAGTTAAGATTCATTGCACACTTTAATTTAGGGTAGAGCACATGACACTTACTTACTAATTAAAGGCTTATATAGGGAATATTAATCTTATGTATGAATTATTTCCCTTTTCTCATATTGGTTATGGTACCCTTCATCCTATTTACTTTTAATATTGGCCTCTTGAATTGTGGTGCCTATTTTACTGCATGTTCTATCTCTTCTGCTTCTCTTGGTTTCAGAATGGTCATTTTTATTAAAACGGATTGGGATGAGGAAACATTTTAAAGTGATTTTTTTCATTTAAAGAAAATATAAAAGGAAACATTTATAAAATTTCAAATTAAACAGTATTGGTTTTTCAATAAATCATTTTGGAAAAACATACTAACTAATTATATTTAAAACTAGCTTAAAATGGATCACAAATTAAAAGTGAAGCATGTTGAAATGAGGGTGTTGATCTACTGTACATATTTGTGTTCATGCCTATTATTATATATTCTAGCTTCTAGTTTCTGATTCAAAACATGATCACTCTTGGGGTGTGTAAAACATCATGGTTGGTTAGGGACTTTGGGGCTATGGTAGTTTGATTTTTATTTTTTATAATTTAGTTTTCTTTTTCACCTTGGCCAAATCTTCCACCCAATTGTTCTCTCAATATTTTTATGGGAGTTACATTATATATTTGGAGTAATGGATATGGAATTAAAGGGGTTATTGTACTCTAGGGAGTTAGATATGAGTTGTGGTACTAATTAGATTTTAAATTATTTAAATTTTTTATATTGTTTCTTTTAAAGTTATTTATCTAGGAATGGATGTTCAACTTAGAGATGGGTCATCCTAGAATTTCTAGTGAAGTTACGCTGCTTATTTAATTTCTTTTTTATATGAAACTATTACCGCTAGATATAGTTTTATTCCTTAGTACTATTTTTCAGCCCATGGGGATTGGGAATGCCCCCCATGCCAGTGATGGATTAGGCTTGGTTTTAGTTCAGGTGGCAGCCTAGTCTAGTTCATTATAGATAGTATCAGAGCCTAGGTTCTTCAAAGGGATCCTGAAGATTCTAGGCAGGATCCAAGTATCACTGAGAGGGAGAGGGTGAATCAGTGATATCTTTTTCTTTTATGTTTCTTTATTTTTGAAAAAACATTCACCTATTATTAAAGATCTTCTCCCCTACTAAGCACAATCTGATAGTGTGTGTGCTCCCTCTTAGCACAAATATGGAAATTCAATGTTTTGGTGATTCTTGATCAGTATTCATAAATTTTATCTTTTAAATTAATTCTTCTCTTTTCTACCCAGAAGCTGGTAGAAAATTCTTTCAGTCCTATACAAACTGACCATCCCCCTTCACGAACTGTCTTGCCTCTCCCATGTACTTTCTCTATCCTCCTTGTACCGTGTAGTGATAATGTTATGCGGACATCTCTTCTCCCATGAACTACCTCTTCTCTTTGTACTGATTCTGATTCCGTATACCACCTTTGCATACTGCTTCCACTACTGTAGAATCGCTTCTTCTGCAGACCAATTCCCCTTAATCCACGAACTGTCTTATCTTCCACAGACAACTTCTTCCAATACAGAATCTCTCTTTCGCGAACCACTTCTATTCATAGAATTTATTTCGGTGAACTCCTTCCTACATGGAATCCTTTTCAGTCAACTCTTCGTACTTCACCGAATTTATTTAACAATGATGGTCTCTTCATATAAAATTCACTTTTACATAATGGTGGGATTAGGTTTCATTATATAGGAAAATAATTCGGAAAAATATGATAATCCATTTTACTGCAATTTTTAATGTGGTACTGGCTTCACCGCATACTGCTTCTCCTATCGCGAAAAAAAATCCTTCCACATACCATAAGCCTACCAGTCCATGTAATGCATCTCTTCCACCAATGAAGATCTATTCTGCATACCTCAAATCCTTCTTCCATGAACCATTTTCCAAGGATTTTATAAAGTGATTTGATTTATCCTCTTTGAAACAAAAGTAATCACTCTGCAAAAGAAAACTCTTCAAACTTCCTTCTCCGTCCAACTTGGTCCCAACAGATCCCAGGTTCTTTAAATAGAATGTTATGTTATTTAGGGTTTATCAAGACAAAAAATAGACTAATATTAGCATTAGAACTCAAGAGGTAGATATTAGGAGAGTGATTGATCACCATCCTTAGAAATTAAACTTGATTTTTGATGGGATGTTGGGGTATGAGACTTGATTTTTAGTTTTTTTGTTATTATGGTGATATTTGATCTCTATTGGGAGTGTTGGTGATTTATAGGGTTGAATTGAAGATCGAGGGTGAAAATGGTGAGGAATTAGAGTTCTATAGTTACTAAGAAATAATCTATATAACTATGAAGAGCCTGTGAGATTGGTTCTAGATCCATTCCAGTGGCTATATAAAAATCGGCGTACGTTTTTCTAGCTCATGCAGCCAAACCATGTGTAGCTTTTTTTTCCCCTATATTATTTTTTTGGGTCCTTTTGGTCTCTTAAATTATTTCAATGTTTTTTACTATTGATATGTATTCAATTAAGGGGAATTTTATTATATATGGTGATGGTAGGTGATTTGATTTTAGTTTGTGTATATAACTTGCTATTTAGGTTTGTTTCCAAATGTTGATTTTATGTTTATAAAATTATTTTTTAGATGGGCATTGAAAATTTTTTATCTTTATTAAATATTTTCAAAATTTTATGGGGTGTTTTTTATAGAAATTGTATTTACAAAGTAATATTTTGATAAACTTGGAAATTGAAGTGCGTTTCCCCACTTTAAAATTATCATTTTGATATTTTTTAAGAAGGGATATTTTCATAACAATTGTAACACCCAAAGATTTCATAGTACGTTGTCTTCTTAAAGTAATTCAATAACTTGCGCTACACGCAACACCGAATTCGAGCACACCACAACTTACCAAACTAGCTATTCAAAAAGCGGTTATAAATAGTATTAACTTAATTTTGAATATTATATAATCCATATAATTTTAATATCTATATTATGTGTTTCTTATAGATAATATAAAAACAATTTCAATTTTTTAGATAAAGGAAGTATTTCTCAGAAAACGAAATTTTACCGCTTTTTAATAGAGAACTCTTCTTAAATCCAATATTTGACACTTTTATATATTAAATTTGACAAAATAAACTTCTTATATAGAATTAGAACATAAAAATTTTGTTTCAATAAATTTTTGGTGTTTTTCTAATAACTTTCATATTTTGGTGAATAGTGAAAAATACTAAATTTTAATTGAAAACAACTTTTTTAATAAAAATAATTTATACTGTTAAATTATACATTTGAATGGTTTGGAAGTATAATTACATTATATTTTTACCATTTAATACAATTTAGGTCAGTATAAGTAATTTCACATTTAAATTTTACATAAACACATGTCAATCTTTTGACAGTTTTTACTTCTTAAAAACCTGCATTTTTGGTTTTGACAACGGAAATTAATTTTAAATTAATTAATGATACTTCTATGTTTTGGATTTGGTAAAATAGAATTAATTTTTGGATTCAGAATATCAAAATTATCTTGGGGTTAATTTTTGGTATTTTTCTGAAAACTTTCAATTTTTGATGAATAGTGAAAAACACTAAGTTATTGTTTAAAACCGACTTTTTAATTAAATAATTAATTATTTTATTTAAATTAATTTTAGGTCAAAATAGATACATAATACTTGTATATGTTCAATGTAATTCATTAGACTCATTTTATAATAAAACTAGATATAAAAAATTTTATTGATCTTTTTAGCGTCTTTTACCCACCTTCTAGGAGCATTTACAAATTTTCATAAACCTTAATTTTACCGCTTCTGTGAGTTGAATTTCAAAAATCCAAGAGAAACAGTTAAAATAAATATATAAAATGTGTTTCAATAGGATGAAAATATTTTTTGGCGAATAGTAACTTTTGACTTTTATTTACAACAGTTAAAAGTAAATAGGGTAATTAAAGATAAAAATGATATTATAATTACCCTAAAAATGTCCTAATTCTATTGTATAAGTATATTTAGACCAAAAACAACCTTAGTAATAAAATATGATCCTTTAGTTCCACATGGATTAGATTATGACATTTATTATTATTTAATTTAAAGAAGAGTTAAAAGTGTTAAATTCAAGTTTTCATAACTAAAACATTTTCAATATAGGGTTATACATATGATAAATTAGACTATAAATGTTCATTATAAAGAGAAAAATATTTCCTACATAATTTTATTTTCTTTATAATTTTTACACATTAAATAATTAAATTTATTTATGGCACAATGATGATGCAGTAATTACCTTATTAATGAAAGAATCAAAAAAATGGTATTATAAATATTAAAGTAAATATAATTTCAAAGTTTTGAAGAAATCCGTGATTTTTCTAGGTAACTATGACATGTTAGGGTTGATTCAATGTATATTTCTCGAATTAATCAAGTTGTGATGACTTCCAAAAAATGAAATACTAAATATGTCAAAATATACATAAATTATTTTTCAAAACAAATATTATATTATTAAACGATATAATATTCCTAAAAATATAAGGTTCGAAAAAAAGACTTATATAATGATTAATATTTCATTAATTAACCACTTTGTGTTTTCTTGGAATTTTATAGAACATTTATTAACCATATAATATAAAAATACTAGGAGACATGGTAAATGTTAAACTATTTAACCAAGAGTTAAATATAAAATATAAGGTTAATATGGTAACCTAAACTTGTATAAAACCTATTGGTTGAGATTATTTCAACCCATAACCCCCTAAGTCTCGAAATAGATTCATTTCGAGACATTAAAAATTGAATATGATTGTATAATAAAATAATATTTCAAGTTT
Source organism: Viscum album (assembly GCA_963277665.1). Classification (NCBI taxonomy): domain Eukaryota; kingdom Viridiplantae; phylum Streptophyta; class Magnoliopsida; order Santalales; family Viscaceae; genus Viscum; species Viscum album. The sequence goes on along the minus strand of OY728143.1, from coordinate 1,699,527,479 downwards.
TTCCTAAGGTGCCCATCACCACTCTTATAAAAAGGCACTTCCCCTTCTCTACAATTCACACCTCCAAATCCATTTGGCTTAGCCAAAACCTTCCCAAATATCCTCCAAACTTCCATAAATTAAACCTAGATGAATTTCCCTGAGCAAAAAAACCAACCTAAGAGCTATTTTGTTCAAATCAAAAGGAATCACCCGAAGAAGAGGTAATAATTTCACCACCCTTTTTCAAAGTTCTTTTCTTCTTCCACTTACTCTTTATTTGTTATTACCATAACAAAATAATAACTTCATTACCTTATACATACTATGATGTTATTATAAATATGGTACAACCATATTCATTATTATATCCATCCTATGAATGATAATTTCACCATGTGTGCGTACATACGGCTTACCGTCTCCACGCCGTAGTGTAATTTGTTATTCCACACTATGTTATTTTTGTGGATATAATTATGAGTAATATGTATATAAATAATGAAAATAACATTATAATTTCTCTATAAAATTAATATAACATCAAATTTCACACCTTTTAATCATTAAAGAAATGATATTGTCGCTTGTGAGTATGTATGGATTACCGTCTCCACGACGTGATGAGATTCATCTACACGTTCACCATTCAATGATGATTATAAAAATATTAATAAGTATGTATTATATGAAATAATAATTCTTCTAGATATATATATGTGTGTGTGTGTGTGTGTTTGTGTGTAATTACCTATATTATATTAACTTACTTCTGTTAAATATCATATGAAAACAGAAACAACATTTATGCGTACGGACGGCCTACTGTCTCCATAAACGTTGTTTTTCATTTCCTATATATATATATATATCTATTATACATATTTATATTCTAAATATATATTGTATATAAATCATGTTTTATATTCTGTAATTATTTAAATCATGATATAAATGGTATGATCAAGAATAACAAGTTAAAACATGTACGATAAAGAAAGCGATTATTACCCGAAATGATAATTTAACATGGAAATTATTATTAAATGGGTAGTATAAAGTCATAAATGAATCATGTATGATATAATAAATTTTAATATGGTTTTTGTATAATTTAATAACATAATATCTTCATTATATAGGAGGTTATACGTACCCTCGACCAAAGGAAAGTGCAAGGTAAGGGTTCTTTCCGCAATCTCATTATTATCCGAGATTGTTTATGTGTAAGTATTTACTGGGACATATTTATCATCAATACCCATATTTCATAAAAATTTTATCAAAATAAATCTTTTAAGGTTTTATGGGAGGGACTATTTAACTAGATAATTATTTTAAATGTTTTAAATATTTATCTCTCAAAATCCTTTTAATTAAGATCCATGTTTTCAAAATGACTTTTAGGATTTATTTATATGGACATGAATGTTTTGAAATAAGAATTCTTTTAAAAAGTTTCAAAGTGGTATGGGACACCTAGATTAAAAAATCTCTTTTAAATGACTTCCTTTAAAAATGTGCGACTTTTAAATGATTTCACAAAAATGGATATTTCTCTCAAAGAGTTTTACTGATCATTTTCAACTATGACAACATCCTTTACTGGATATTATTCTTGATTGAGGTTGATTTATTATAATACAATCTTCCATATTTTACTGAATGAGTTATGATATTTTTTATTGCGGATGTTATATTTTTATACCATTTATGGTTTATGGTTTATGTATTGACATTTCGTATGATAGTTTTAATACGAATGTGTTGGGCAAAAATCCCTCAAGGTATCATTGAAGCCTTTTTGAGGTGATTGTGTTTGTTGACAAAGTGGACATCTAAGTTGTGATTGTTGACAAAGAGGATTTCATGGTGGAATGTCGAGTTCAAGAGCTGAGGTCAACGATCCAAGTTTTATTCAAGAACGTCGATAAAAGGAATGGAAGATCTGGAGGCGGTACAAAAGAACAGATACAAGGGACTTGCGCGCCGCGAACATGGTGTACAGGAAACTTGCGCGCCACATGTTTTTCAAGATCAGAAGATCAAAATATGGCAAAGGAAGTAGGGTCGCGCAAGTGTGGGAGTTGGTCGCGCAAGTGTCCAAAAGGGAGGAGACTTGCGCGCTGAAACTGCGTCGTGCAGGTGACTTGCGCGCCGACGCGCAGGGGGGTCAATTTGCCTATAAATACTGGACCACCCCCCTTCATTTCTCACCGGAGTTCAAGAGGAGAGCTCCCGTCGCGCAGGTGTGGTGGTCGCGCAGGTGGTGTGTGTGGTCGCGCAGGTGGGACTTGCGCGCCAGTGGTTGAAGTTGTGCGCCGGTGTTAGAAGTTGCGCACCGGTTTGCAGTTGCGTGCCAATAGTGGTTTGGGCGTAAAGGGAAGAGAGTCGCGCAAGTTTGGAGTAGAGGAAGCTTGTGTCGCGCAAGTGTCAGAGGAGGACTTGCGCGCCCGTTGTGACTTGCGCGCCGATACTTGCGCGCCGAGGTTGACTTGCGCGCCAAGTAAGGTTTTGTTCCCGCAGTGATTTTCAGACTGTGTGGAAGCTGGAAGTTTGCCCGATACCTTCGGTGCAAAGAGATATTCATCAACGGGTGAAAGTTAAACTTCAACAGAGCATCTACATACAAGAGAAGATGCATTCTTTTATGAAAATGAAGAGACCTACAGGTCTATAAACTGTGAGTGGATTCCATCCAAGAGCAGTGAGCTCAGGAAGAGGAAGAAGGTGATCCTCTCCACCGGCAGTGAGCCAGAGAGATAGAAACAGGGAGTGACCCTTGGGAAATCAGTGAGCTGACCCTAAACATTGTAAAGGCAGTGAGCCTGGGCATAGAAGTGATCTAGCCCGAACCTTGTAATCCACAACTAGTGAAGATTAGTGGAATTTGGTACGACCGGCAACCTGTCGGCGTATGCTCCTTGGACGTAGCCCTTAGCGGTGAACCAAGTAAAATTGTTGTGTGTTGTGCTTGCTTTACATTCTGTTTATATCGTGCAGTAGGAAAAAGAGAGAAGAGTGTTTTGCTTAACAGCGAAACAAGATCAGAACGGGCATTAATTTTGAATTAGTCATACCCTGATTCACCCCCCCCCCCTCTCAGGGTATCCAGCCTAGTGGACCTAACAAGTGGTATCAAAGGGAAAGGTTGAAAAGTTGTTCTTCTCTCAATGGAGGTAACCAATCATAAAGGGATTCCGATCTTCGACGGATATAATTTTCAGATATGGAAGAATCGGATGCAACACTATTTATGATCCTTGGGAATGGATGTGTTTTCAGCAGCTATGCATGGTATCACAGCTGATATTAACAGTGGTGCTTTATCAGAAGCTGAGCATAGAGAGTTGGATGCTGACTCCAAAGCAATCAATGCCTTAGGGGGAGCCCTTTCCAATCCCATCTACACAAAAGTGATGTCATGCAAAACGTCACATTCCATGTGGGAAAAGCTTTTGAATATATATGAAGGGGACACAAAAGTCAGAGAGGCAAATCTGCAGGTGTTGTGGAACAAATATGAAGATCTGAAAATGAACCCGAATGAGTCTGTTGACACATTCTTTGATAGGGTAAACATTGTTGTGGAAGATATGCGAGGTCTTGGAGAAGTCATTGAAGACATAAAGATTGTAAAGCGCATCTTGAGGAAACTTCCACCTCGGTTCAATCCGAAAGTTTCAGTACTAGAAGATAAAGATCCAAAAGAGCTGACATTGGACAATTTGCACAGTACCTTGGTTGCATATGAAATGAGGAACGATGATAATGAGGCTGTGGAAAAAGGGAAGTCTAAAGAGGTGGCATTTAAGGCCATGAATAAGCTCACCATTGAAGATTCTAATGAAGAAGAAGAGACAGATGAGGTGATGTCGTTCCTTTCTTCGAATCTACAAAGAGGAAGAGGAAAGTTTAAAGGTAAACTTCCACTAGCATGCTTTAGATGTGGAAAGGTTGGTCATCTTGCGGCAAGATGCCCCAAGAAGTTTCAAGACGATGATGATGATGATGACGTTGAAATTCCCAAAAAGAAGTCTTCAGCTTTTGTGAAACGGAAGAAACAATTCAAGAGAAATTTCTTCAAGAAAAAGAATCTTCTCTCACAAGAATTTGAAAGTTCAGATGAGTCTGAGGATGAAGAAGTTGAGGAAATAGAAAATTTCAGAGATCGTGGGGTAAATGCCTTGGTGGCAATTGTTGGTAGTTCTCAAAAGGGAGAAGAAGCTGATGCTAAAGAAGAAGAAGAAATTGAAGGGAGAATTGATATGGAAGCCGAATTGGAAGCAGCTCTTGAGGAGATAGATGTTTGGAGAGCCAAAACGAAGAAAGCCAATAAAGTGGTTCGTGATGCCAAACTCTACATGCAACAACAGGATGAAGAAAAGTCTGAGCTGTTAGAAGAAATTGAAAGACTAAAATCCTCAACACCAGAGAGCTCAGAAAATATTGTTGAGTATAAGCTTAAAATTGAGGAACAAAAGAAGGAAATTGATTGTCTGAAAAACACAGGAAAGGAGCAGGTTAGATGTATCAAAGATCTTGAAGAACAAGTGGTCAGTCTGCGACAAAAACTCAAGGATCAAGATAAACTCTTGACCCCCAATGTGATATTCGAAAAGCAGGCTATTCAGAAGACAGAGAAGATGAAAGCGGAGCCTAGCAGTTCTGTAGGAAAGAAACAGCAATTGAGCTCAGATGTTAAGGTCGTTTCTGGGCTTAGTCAAGAACAAAAATTGGCGACAATTGCAGTCAGACCACAATCACTCATCCCGAAAGTGAAGGTTGATTTGGGAACAAAACAAAATCAGAATATTCAGAGATCCCAAAGGGGAAATCACAGTGCTGAAATATCACGAGGAAATGCATCCTATATCAGGTGTTATTGCTGTGGGAAAATGGGACATTCACAGTTTGTGTGTTCCATAGCCAAGAGATACAGAAGGGAACATGAGCAGAGACGGCAGCCAAACAGAGAATGGTTTTCCAGAACACATTTTGAAGGACACTGTTTTTGGTGCGGAGGATTTGGACACATGGCTAGGTATTGCACATCAATCATTCAGAGAAATGTTTCAAAGAATAATCAAAATGTTCGCAAGCAGCAGATCAATAAACCAACAAGTGAGTTAAAAGTCCAGAACAGATTTGCAGCTCTGCAAGATGAGGGTGGTCCATCATACTCTGAGAAAGAACAGAAGCCTCAATCCATGCCGAGTGTGAAAGAAAAAGTATAGACCAAGAAGAAGAAAAATGAGAAGGCTGTGGTGGCGCAGATTGCCCTTAAAGCATCAGATCGATCTGGTGTTTGGATCCTTGATAGTGGTTGCACATCCCACATGACGGGTAATAAGGATCTTGTTACAGGCATCAAATATGACAAAGAAGGAGTTGTCAAATTTGGAAATGATGAAGGCCTGAAGATTGTTGGCTCAGGGAAAGCCAAGTTTGGGGGCAAAGACATGAGACGTGCTGATGTCTTGGTAGTAGAGGGTCTCAGTCATAACCTACTCAGTGTCAGTCAACTATGTGACTCTGGGCACTCTATCCAATTTACCAAGAAGATGTGTGTTGTGAGATGAAAAGATGGAGCAGCTGTTCTGCAGGGAAAAAGATCAAAGGGAAATCTCTATCTTGTAGGTGGCGAAGAAGATACTTGTCTTTTATCCAGAGAGGAAGAAAACCAGCTGTGGCATAAGCGACTTGGTCATCTATGCCAACCATCTATGGAGGATCTCGTTAAATGTGATGCTGCTAGAGACCTTCCCAAACTATCACGTGATCGCACCCATACGTGTGATTCTTGTCAACAAGGGAAAATCATCAGAAAGACATACAGGCCAAAGGAACAGAAATCAACTAAAGTGCTCGAATTAGTGCATGCTGATGTATGTGGACCTATCTCACCACGAGCTATAAATGGGCAAAGGTACTATGTTCTTTTCATTGATGACTATAGCAGAATGGCCTGGGTATTCATCATAACCCACAAGACAGAGGTGTTCAGTTGCATAAAGCAGTACAGGAGGGAATCAGAGAAGATGCTTGGGCAGAAAATTCTGAAGTTTCGTACTGATAACGGTACGGAATTTACAAACAGTCAGGTTGAAAACTATCTCGAGAAACATGGGATAAGGCATCAAGTTTCATCAGTGAGAACACCCCAACAGAATGGAGTAGTAGAAAGGAGGAATCGGATCATTAACAACATGGCCAGAACAATGCTTATTGATAAGGACCTACCAGAGAAATTTTGGAAAGAAGCAATTTTGACATCGGTCTATGTTTCAAACAGGTCCCTGTTATGTCCGAAGCAAGGGAAGACTCCGTATGAACTGTGGTACGGAAAGAAGCCAACGTTGAAATACTTTCGAATCTTTGGAAGTAAGTGTTTCATTCTCAACAAAGAACATCATAGGAAGTTTGAGGCACGAGGAGATGAAGGGATATTCCTCGGCTATTCAGGGAAAAGCAAAGCATATAAATGCTTCAACAAGAGGCTGGGAAAAATTTTTGAGAGTAATGATGTCACTATAGTCGAAAATGAACAGACTGCTCAACGACCCAGTGAACAGTTCCTGGATGAAAGTGATGATGAGATAAGCAACCCAGGGGGAGCAGAAGTGGCAGAAGCTGACTCAGAAGAAGATACTGATGATGAAGAGGAAAGTGTCAAGTCGGTGTCTGCGAGGAAGCCAAAGAGTCGAGCTGAGATTGATAGGCAGAATATCATTGGTGACCAAACAGCTCCAGTTCAGACTCGAAGAATGAAAGCATCACAGCAAGCATCATTTTTGTCTCAAGTGGAGCCGAAATGTTTTTCTGATGCAGCTGAAGATGAAAACTGGGTTCAGGCCATGAACGAAGAGCTTGATCAGATTGAGAAGAACCAGACATGGGAGATTGTTTCGAGGCCAGCGGACAAGAATGTCATTGGGACCAAATGGGTCTATCGCAACAAAATGAATGAAGATGGCACAGTAATTCGGAACAAAGCCCGTCTAGTGTGCAAGGGGTACTCCCAAATCGAGGGAATTGATGTTGATGAGACATTTGCACCGGTTGCAAGGCTGGAGACAATAAGATTATTCCTAGCCATCGCAGTGCAAAGGAAGTTCAAAGTGTTCCAGATGGATGTCAAATCCGCATTCTTGAATGGGGTTCTGGAAGAGGAGGTGTATATTGAGCAGCCAGATGGTTTTCTCATTCATGAGGATGAGAACAAAGTTTGCAGGCTGAAGAAGGCATTGTATGGGCTGAAACAAGCACCAAGGGCATGGTACTCAAGGCTTGATCAGTACTTGAAGAAGCTTGGTTTTCAGTGTGGAGGAGTTGATTACAATCTCTATTTCAGCAATGACAGTAATCAAAGGATGATGGTGCTAGTGTATGTCGATGACATAATTTTTGGCGGATCAGATGAAGCTCAGTGCAGACAGTTTTCCGAATTCATGAAAAATGAGTTTGAAATGTCAATGATTGGAGAGCTAACGTTTTTCCTTGGTCTACAGGTGACACAAGGAAGGAATGGAACATTCATTTCTCAATCCAAATATGCCAAGGAAGTTCTAAGAAGGTTTGGAATGGATAATTCCAAGGAAATGAAGACTCCGGTTGCTACTCGGATGAAATTATCAAAAGATGAGGATGGCAAGGCAGTTAATATCACAGAATACAGGCAAATCATTGGAAGTCTGTTGTACTTAACTGCAACAAGGCCTGATATTGTTTTCGCCACATGCCAAGCAGCGAGATATCAGAGTAATCCCAAGGAAAGTCACATGCTTGCAGTGAAAAGAATACTTCGGTATATCAAGGGCACGGTGGACTTCGGTTTGACATACAACGACAAATCTCAGACAGAGTTACTGGGATATACTGATGCAGACTGGGCCGGTTCAGCAGATGATAGAAAATCAACGTCAGGTGGTGCATTCTATCTTGGTGGATTGTGTATTTCTTGGCTAAGCAAGAAACAAGATTGCATTTCATTGAGCACCGCAGAAGCTGAGTATATAGCGGCCACTCAAGCATGCACACAGTTATTGTGGATGAAGCAACAGCTTGAAGATATGGGAGTTGAAGTGAAGTCTCCGATCGGAATCCAGTGTGACAACTCAAGTGCTATAAATCTTAGCAAAAATCCTGTCCATCATTCCAGGACAAAGCACATTGAGATCAAGTATCATTTCATCAAGGAGAAGGTTGAGCAGGGCATCGTCAAGTTGGAGTATGTGCCTACAGAGCTACAGGTTGCAGACATTCTGACAAAGGCCTTACCCAAGGAAGCTTTTGAGAGGCATCGACTAGCTCTGGGAGTTTAGTCGATTCCCCGCACTTGAAATAGTGTGGACGCGGAATCACCCCCTCTCCCCAAGGTATGCTGTGTTTTCCCTACTGTGCTAATGTGTTCTCTACTATGTTACAGACTACAAAGGCGTGACCTTTGGGTTCGTTGACAAAGGGGGAGAAAATAGTGGTTGTTCAAGGGGGAGACAGTGCGGAGATTTGATAAATCATGAATGATATGGGGAGACGCTGACAGGTGGAGCAGCCAGATAGGGGGAGTTGAAGCTAGTTTAACGTGCTTAGCCAGAGCTTAGCTTGGACAACACAGGAAATATGGCTAAAGAGGTGTTGAAGCTGTGAGAAGAAAGGGGGAGCGTATTTAATCTGACGATGCTAGAAGTGATCGATCAAAGAATAGATATCACGACAGCTGAGGATCGTGATAAAAGCCGAAGAGTGGTGTTGGACAGTGTTTGGTGTCAACAGTGGATGTTAGAGACAAAGTGATTCATTGATGAACTTTTCATTTACTCTTGTTTCTCACGCCGAGCATTGCTCATGTGGGCTTAGAGTATGTGTTGAGTAAATCCTTGGTCGCTATCAGAATCGAAATGAGGCGAATGGAGGTTGAAGAATCAATGACGTATCTTTGTTTGGAAGAGTTGTCAACAAACCCAAAGGGGGAGATTGTTGGGCAAAAATCCCTCAAGGTATCATTGAAGCCTTTTTGAGGTGATTGTGTTTGTTGACAAAGTGGACATCTAAGTTGTGATTGTTGACAAAGAGGATTTCATGGTGGAATGTCGAGTTCAAGAGCTGAGGTCAACGATCCAAGTTTTATTCAAGAACGTCGATAAAAGGAATGGAAGATCTGGAGGTGGTACAAAAGAACAGATACAAGGGACTTGCGCGCCGCGAACATGGTGTACAGGAAACTTGCGCGCCACATGTTTTTCAAGATCAGAAGATCAAAATATGGCAAAGGAAGTAGGGTCGCGCAAGTGTGGGAGTTGGTCGCGCAAGTGTCCAAAAGGGAGGAGACTTGCGCGCTGAAACTGCGTCGCGCAGGTGACTTGCGCGCCGACGCGCAGGGGGGTCAATTTGCCTATAAATACTGGACCACCCCCCTTCATTTCTCACCGGAGTTCAAGACGAGAGCTCCCGTCACGCAGGTGTGGTGGTCGCGCAGGTGGTGTGTGTGGTCGCGCAGGTGGGACTTGCGCGCCAGTGGTTGAAGTTGTGCGCCGGTGTTAGAAGTTGCGCGCCGGTTTGCAGTTGCGTGCCAATAGTGGTTTGGGCATAAAGGGAAGAGAGTCGCGCAAGTTTGGAGTTGAGGAAGCTTGTGTCGCGCAAGTGTCAGAGGAGGACTTGCGCGCCCGTTGTGACTTGCGTGCCGATACTTGCGCGCCGAGGTTGACTTGCGCGCCAAGTAAGGTTTTGTTCCCGCAGTGATTTTCAGACTGTGTGGAAGCTAGAAGTTTGCCCGATACCTTCGGTGCAAAGAGATATTCATCAACGGGTGAAAGTTAAACTTCAACAGAGCATCTACATACAAGAGAAGATGCATTCTTTCATGAAAATGAAGAGACCTACAGGTCTATAAACTGTGAGTGGATTCCATCCAAGAGCAGTGAGCTCAGGAAGAGGAAGAAGGTGATCCTCTCCACCGGCAGTGAGCCAGAGAGAGAGAAACAGGGAGTGACCCTTGGGAAAGCAGTGAGCTGACCCTAAACATTGTAAAGGCAGTGAGCCTGGGCATAGAAGTGATCTAGCCCGAACCTTGTAATCCACAACTAGTGAAGATTAGTGGAATTTGGTACGACCGGCAACCTGTCGGCGTATGCTCCTTGGACGTTGCCCTTAGCGGTGAACCAAGTAAAATTGCTGTGTGCTGTGCTTGCTTTACATTCTGTTTATATCGTGCAGCAGGAAAAAGAGAGAAGAGTGTTTTTCTTAACAGCGAAACAAGATCAGAACGGGCATTAATTTTGAATTAGTCATACCCTGATTCACCCCCCCCCCCCCTCTCAGGGTATCCAGCCTAGTGGACCTAACAGAATGTTTATGTTATGTTTCAACATTTTCATATGAATAATGCAGTGGACTTAGTAAGTGACGGGTGGATCCAGCTATAGCTCATCGATGCATTAGTAGGTCTCATGATACAAAAAAGTGTCTTGGCACAAGGCCTTGAAAACACTTTAATTTGTAGTCTTGGCACGATGCATTGACTATGTGGTAATGATGTCCGGCGTTAGGCATTCCCTCATTAGGAAATTAGTTATTACATGTGATTATTTGTCTAGTAGAATATCCATGTGCATATTTATATGGTAATGTTTGATTTATTTTTTTCTATATTATGTTCAAGTTATTTTTAAAAAGGCTATTGTTTTTATCACACATCTTGCCTTAAAAGTTTATATCTTCTGCTAAATTATTTACCCTTACTGAGCATCTAAGCTCACCCCTTTATTATGTTTTATTTTCCCAGGATTTCCAAGAGGTGTATTATGATTGATATGTCGGGTTAAACTAAAGATAATAATGGCGTTCTCAAATAACTATATATGTTGTATTTTATTTTTGAAATTGTAATGTGAAGTTCATGTATGTAATATATTTCTAAGACTACTAAATTGATCGGTCCTTCGAGACTTGAATCCTTGTAATCATGCCAATGTTTTAAAATAATGAACTAACTCTGGGTAACTAGGGTCGAGCATTACAGTTGGTACTAGAGGAAGTTTAGCAATGACCTTGGAAACTAAATTTAGATAAACTCTGATTAGGAAGAATTACCCTAAGATATAATTTGAGGATTAGTATAGAAGAACATCCTAAAAATTTGGTAATGTAGATATTCTTTGGTTTTTCCAAGAAATATATTCATGTCTGGATATGAGAAGGTAGAGGCGGCTCTGGCATAGATATACCTAGGAGTGAAAACTCTGACAAGGAGTTTTGAGCTTGACCTGGGGTATCCTAGTACATGACAACGAGTCGTGCTCCACTCATGCTTACGACAGTCCCGGGTGATATGCTTAGGATAATTTACATTTTCTTTACAAGCCATTATGAAGAATTTATGAGTAAATAATTCCATAAAGAAAACATTTTTTATGATTATAGATTATATGAATAATATTTTCAATTTATGTTAGGTATTTTACAAGTTTGGAATTATGCATTGAGATTCATAAACTGACCTAGTGTGTGACAGTGTTTAGAAATGGTGCCCAGTAGAATGAATGAGAACTCCAGCAATACACATGATCCAAAGAGTAAGAATGATCATGTCTTTCATGGTATTAATACAAAATTTAGAAGGGAAATAGTCTCCCACATATTCTCATCAAATGAAGAAATATTATCATGTGTTAATAAAATAAGTAAAGAATTCTCAGAGTCCTATGACTTTGAACGGAAGCAATAGAAGAAAATGATGGTAGAGAGAAAGATAGATTAAGGGAAGAGGGGAAAGAAGGATTTTTTAACATGTGATAATTGTGGAAAGAATCACCTTGTAAAATGCTTGAAGGGAATGGGATTTTTTTATAAGTGTGGAGAAAAAATGACACCAAGTACGTGATTGCAAGGTTAAGAAAAAGGTTTCAAATGTACAATGCTTCATCTGTAAGGAGCTGGGACACTACGCGAATCAATGTCCCAATAATCAGAGTATTCCCCAAATGATGCTATTGAATAATAATCAAGTTATGACACTACCACAGATGAAGAGGAATTACTAGTGTTCTTATGTTGTGATTAAATAATTATTTCATTTGAGCATTTTATTAATGATGTACTGGTCATATGAATTATGGAAATAAATAAGGATTGTATTGTAGTACTATTTCATTGAGGATTTGAGATTATATGGTTCTAAGAAAAGTTACTCAATAGCAAGTTAAAATTTTTGGAAAATACATGGTTGAAGGAAAGATAAACCTTAATTTGGTTTTGATAGTGTGGTAGTGATTTTTGTAATAAGATATGACTAATTTGGATAAATTGTATTTGATATTCTTGACTACTTTGAAACTAATTAATTGTTTTTTTATTCCATTTTGTACGAGTATACAACATTTTTGGATATAAGGATTATATACAGTATTCTATAAAGAATAAGGAAGCATGAATGTAATCAATAAGGTTTTATTATAATTCAGGGTGTTACCGTGTTTTAAAATAATACATGATGAAGTTATTCACATGAAATTACGTGGAAAAATGATCTTATTTATGTTTACATTCCTTAAAAATTTTGGACTATGAGTTTGGATAGAAGTATTTTGGATAAGTATAAAGGTTGGAATGGATTAAGTTTGACATTGAATTCTATTCCTAAGGTTAAAGCATTTCTTAAGATTTTTTTGGATTGTTATAAAAAGAAAAACCTGAAGGTCGTGTGATAACCCGTCGCATTCAGCAAGGCCGCGACACTTGAACCCACAACTGAAGGGAAACAAGGGTGAATCACCTACCAGTGGCCAACATGATGTCCTGGTTTGTGGGATGTAGTCTTTTTAAATATTCTGATAAATGAATTATAAATTCATTATTTTTGAAACCCTATATGATTCTGATAAATAGAATATTTTTGAATTCTATTATATTTTGCACTGAAAGATTAGTTTGTGGTAGGAATTAGTTGAAGGATGAAACTCTACTTATCAAGTATATTTTCTTCCTCTTATTTTATGAGTTAATTATTTCTTAAACTTTAGGGAAGGTATCATAAAACCAAAAATTTATTATCCTAATACATTATGTTTTGTTGAACCGATGATATTTTAAATCATCATAGATTGATGGCTTTGAGGCCCTCAATTTTACACTTGTTTGTGATTGATGACCTCAACCACTCCCTATAAATATTTACGTTTTTCCTCTAATTATGTGTCTCTAATTTCCACCAATGTTCTCCTAATCGAGATCATAATTTGGTGGTGAATTTTTCATTTCTCTTTCCCTCTTATTAAGACTAAATTTTATTAACCTTATTTCCGATGTGGGTTTTCTACAAAGGTATTTTTCTATTTTTAACCTTTTATTTACGAAAAAAAATTCCAACTACGAGGATGCAATTTATTGAAGGAGAGGAGAATGTAACACCCCAAGATTTCATAGTACGTTATCTCTTTAAAGTAATTCAATAACTTGCGCTACACGCAACACCAAGTACGAGCACACCACGACTTACCAAACTGGTCGTCCAAAAAGAAGTTATAAATAGTAATAACTAAATTTTGAATTTTATATAATATATATAATTTTAACATCCATATTATGTGTTTCTTATACATAATATAAGAACAAATTCAATTTTTCAGATAAAGGAAGTATTTTTCAGAAAATAAAATTTTACCGCTTTTTAATGGAAAACCCTTTTTAAATCTAATATGTGACACTTTTATATATTCAATTTGAAAAAATAAACTTCTTTCTTAGAATTAGGACATAAAAATTTTGTTTCAGTAAATTCTTTGTGTTTTTCTGATAACATTAATATTTTGGTGAATAGTGAAAAATACTAAATTTTAATTGAAAACTTTTTAAATAAAAATAATTTATAGTGTTAAATTATGAATTTCAATGGTTTTAAATTATAATTATATTATATTTTTACCATTTAATACAATTTAGGTCATTATAAGTAATTTCACATTTAAATTTGACATAAACACATGTCAATCTTTTGATAGTTTTTACTTCTTAAAATCCCGCATTTTTTGTTTTGACAACAGGAATTAATTTTAAATTAATTAATACTACTTCTATGTTTTGGTTTTAGTAAAATAGAATTCATTTATAGATTTATAATATCAAAATTATCATAGGTTGAATTTTGGTATTTTTCTTAAAACTATCAATTTCTGATGAATAGAGAAAAGTACTATGTTATTGTTTAAAACCGAATTTTATTTAAATAATTAATTATTTTATTTAAATTAATTTTAGGTCAAAATATATTAATAATACCTTTATATGTTCAATGTAATTCATTGGAGTCATTTTATAATAAAACTAGATATATAAAATTTTATTGAGCTTTTTACCGTCTTTTACCCACCTTCTAGGAGCATTTGCAAATTTGCATAAAACTTAATTTTTCCACTTTTTTGAGTTGAATTTAAAAAATCTGAGAGAAGCAGTTGAAATAATTAAGTAAAATTTGGTTCAATAAGATGAAAATAATTTTTGGTCAACAGTAACTTTTGACTTTTATTTACCACGGTTAAAAGTAAATAGGTTAATTAAAGGTAAAAATGATATTATAATTACCCTAATACATGTCCTAATTCTATTTAAAAAATGTATTTCGACCAAAAACAACCTTAGGAGGAAAATTTGATCCTTTAGGTCCACTTGGATTAGATTATGAGATTTATAATTTTTTAATTTAAAGAGGAGTTAAAACTATTAAATTCAAGTTTTCATAAATAAAACATTTTTAATATAGGGTTATACATAAGATAAATTCAACTATAAATATTCATTAGAAATTTAAAAATATTTCCTACCTAATGGAATTTTATTTATAATTTTTAGATATTAAATAAGTAAATTTATTTGTGTAATAATGATGATCGAGTAATTACCTTATTGACGAAAAATCAAATAAATGGTAATATAAATATTAAAATAAATATAATTTAAAAGTTTTAAAGACATCCAAGATTTCTATAGGTGAATATGAAATGTTATGGTTGATTAAATATATTTTTTTCAAAGTAATCAATTTATGATAACTTTTAAAAAAACAAATACTAAATAGTGTCAAAATTAACATAAATTTGTTTTTAAAATAAATATTATATTATTAAATGATATAATATTCCTAAAAATCTAAGGTTCAGAAAAATTACTTATATAATTATTAAAATGTCATTAATGAACCACTTTGGGTTCTATTGACATTTTATTTTATGTTTATTAACCATATAATATAAAAATACAAGGATACATGGTAAATGTTAAACTATTTAACCAAGAGTTAAATCTAAAAGATAAGGTTAATATGGTAACCTAAACTTGACTAAAACCTACTGGTTGAGAATATTTAGACTCATAACCACCATATCCTCAAAATAAATTCATTTGGAGCCATTAGAATCCTAATATTATTGTATATTAAATAATATTTTAAGTTTTTTCTAAGGTTCCCCTCGCCCATCTTATAAAAAGGAACTTCCCCTTCACTCAAATACACACCTCCAAATCCATTTTTCTCGGACAAAACCAGCCCAAATATCCTCCCAACTTACTTCACTTCAACCTAGAGGCCTTCCATTGAGTAGAAAGTCATCTTAAGAGCCCTTTTGTTCAAATCAAAAGGAAGCAACTGAAGAAGATGTAATAATTTCACCACTCTTTTTCAAAGTTCATTTCTTCTTCCACTTACTCTTTATTTTTTATTCCCATACCAAAATAATAAATCCATAACCTTATAAATACTATGATATTATTATAAATATGGTACAAAAATATTCATTATTCTATATGTCCTATGAATGATAATTTCACCATGCGTGCGTACGTACGGCTTACCGTCTCCACGACGTGGTGTAATTTGTTATTCAACACTATGTTATTTGTATGGAAATAATAATGAGTAATATGTATATAAATAATGAAAATAACTTGATAGTGTATCTCTAAAATTAATATACCATCAAATTCTACACCTTTTAATCATTAAGGAAATGATATTGTCACTCATGCGTACGTACGGATTACTGTCTCCACGACGCGATGAGATTCATTTCCACGTTCACCATTCAACGATGATTATAAAAATATTAATAAGTATGTAATATATGAAATAATAATTATACTATAGTTATATATGTGTGTGTCTGTGTGATAGAGAGATATTTTGTATATACTTACATATAGCTTATTCACTTACTTCGGTTCAATATGATATGAAAATAGAAACAACGTTTATGTGTACGTACGGCCTACAGTCTCCATAAACATTGTTTTACATTTCATATATCTATATGTTATACATATTTATTTTATAAATATATATTATATATAAATAATTTTTTATATTCTATAAGTATTTAAATCATGATCTAAATGATACGATCAAGAATAAGAAGTTAAAACATGTACAATAAAGAAAGCGATTATTACCCAAAATTTTAATTTAACATAGAAATCATTATTAAATGGGTAGTATAAAGTCATAAATGAATCTTGTATGATATAATAAAAATTAATATGGTTTTTGTATAATTTAATAACATACTATGGTCATTATACAAGAGGTTAAATGTACCCTCTAACAAAGGAAATAGCAAGGTAAGTGTTATTTCCTTAATCTCATTATTATCCGAGATTGTTTATGTGTAAGAATTTACTGAGACATATTTATCATCGGTAACCATATTTCATAAAAATTATTTCAAAATTAATCTTTTAAGGTTTTATGGGAGGGTCAATTTAACTAGATAATTATTTTAAATGTTTTAAATATTTATCTTTCAAAATACTTTTAATTAATGTTCATGTTTTCAATATGATTTTAATGATTTATTTATATGGACATGAATGTTTTGAAATGATAATTATTTTCAAAAGTTTCAAAGTGGTATGGGACACTTTGATTCAAAAATCTATTTTAAATGACTTCTTTTATAAATGTGTGACTTCTAAATGATTTCACAAAAGGGATATTTCTCTCAAAGAATTTTACTGATCATTTTCAACTATGCCAACATCCTTTACTTGATATTATTCTTGATTGAGGTTGATTTATTATAATAAAATCTTACATATTTTATTTAATGAGTTTTGAAGTTTTTAACTGTGGATGTTCTATTTGTATACCATTCGTGGTTTATTATTTATGTATTGAAATTTCGTATGATAGTTTTAATATGAATGTTTATGTTATGTTTCAAAATTTTCATATGACGAATGCAGTGGACTTACTAAGTGACGGGTGGAGCCCGCTATAGCTCCTTGATGCATCGGTAGGTCTCATTAGAAAAACTAATGTCTTGGAACAAGGCCTTGAAAATACATTTATTAGTATTCCTGGCACGAGGCCTTGACTATGTGGTAATGATGTCCGGTGTTAGGCATTCTCTCATTATGAAGTTAGTTATTACATGTGATTATTCGAATAGTAGAATATCCAAGTGCATTTTTATATGGTAATGTTTGATTTATTTTTTCCATATTATGTTCAAGCTATGTTTAGAAAGGCTGTTGTTTTTATCACACATCTTGCCTTAAAATTTTATAGCTTCCAGTAAATTATTTACCCTTACTGAGCATCTAAGCTCACCCCTTTCTAATGTTTTATTTTCCCAGGATTTCCAAGAAGTGTATTATGATTGATATGAAGGGTTAAGCTAAAGGGAATAATGGTGTTATCAAAGAACTATCTATGCTGTATTTTATGTTTTAAATTGTAATGTGAAGTTCATATATGTAATCTATTTCCAAGACTGCAAAACTGATCGGTCCTTCAGGACTTGAATCCTTGTAATCATGCCAATGTATTAAAATAATGAACTGACTCTGGGTAACTAGGGTCGGGGCGTTACAGTTGGTATTAGAGGAAGTTTAGCAATAACATTGAAAACTAGATTTAGATAAACTCTGATTAGGAAAAATTACCCTAAGATAGACTTTGAGGATTAGTATAGAAGAACATCCAAAACTTTTTGTAATGTAGATATTATGTGGGTTTTCCAAGAAATACATCCATGTCTGGATATGAGCAGGTAGAGGAGGCTCTGGAACAGATGTACCTAGGAGTGAAGAATTCGAGAAGGAGTTTTGAGCTTGACCTGGGGTATCATAGTACACCACAACGGGCCTTGGTTCACTCTTGGTTACGACACTCCCAGGGGATATTCTTAGGATAATTCACATTTTTTACAAGACATTATGAATAATTTAGGAGTAAATACTTTGCTAAAGAGAACATTTTTTGATGATTATAGATTATATGAATAATCTTTTCAATTTACGTTAGGTATTTCAGAAGTTTGTAATTATGAATTGAGATTCATAAACTGACCTAGTGTATGCCATTGTTTAGAAATGGCACCCAGTATAAGGAATGAGAACTCCAGCAATACGCATGATCTAAAGAGTAAGAAGGATCATATATTTCTTAGTATTAAGCTAACATTTATAAGGGAAATATTCTCTCATGTATTTTCATCATATAAAGAAATAGTTTCATGTGTTAATAAAATAAGTAAATAATTCTCTAAGTCTTATCACTTTGAAGGTAAGCAAGAGAAAAAAAGGATGGTAGAGGGAAAGATGGATAAAGGGAATATGGGAAAGAAGTATTTTTTCACATGTGATAACTGTGGAAACAACCACCTTGGTAAATGCTTGAAGGGAATGGGAGGTTGTTATAAGTGTAGAGAAAAAATCACACCAAGTATGTGATTTCAAGGGTAAGAAAAGGTTTCAAATGTGCAATTCTTCATCTGTATGGAGTTGGGACACTACGTGAATCAATGTCGAAATAATTAGAGTATGCCCCAAATGATGTTATTGGATTATAATCAAGTTTTGATACGACCATAGATAAAGAGGAATGACTTGTGTTCTTATGTTTTTATTAAATAAGTATTTCATTTTAGTTTTGTATCAACGATGTACTGGTTATAGGAATTATGGAAATAAATAAGGATTGTACTGCAGTACTATTTCATTGAGGATTTGAGATTATATGGTTCTAAGAAAAGTTACTCAATATAAAGTTAAACTTTTTGAAAAATACATGGTTGAAGTAAAGATAAACCTTACTGTGGTTTTGATATTGGGGTAGTGATTTTGGAATAAGATATGACTGATTTGGATAAATTATATTCAATATTATTAACTACTTTGAAACTACATAGTTGTTTGTTTATTCAATTTTGTTGGAGTATAAAAAAATTTTGGATATAAAGAGTATATATAGTATTATATAAAGAATAAGGGAGAATGAATGTAATCAATAAGTTTTTATGATAATTTAGGGTGTTAGCATGTTTTAAAAGAATACATGATGAAGGTATTCACATCTTATTACATGAAAAAAAAATATCTTCATTGTTTTTACATTTCTTATAAATTTTGGATTATGAGTTTGGATAGAAGTATTTTGGATAAGTATAAAGGTTTGAATGGGTCAAGTTTAACATTGGATACTATTCTTAAGTTTAAATAATTTCTTAGGATTTTTTTGGTTTGTTATAAAAAGGAAAACCCGGAGGTCGGGCGACAACCTGTCGCATCCGGAAAGGCTGCAAGACTTGAACCCGCACCTGAAGGGTGACAAGTTTGCATCACCTACCACTGGCCTACGTGATGTCCTAGTTTGTATAATGAAGTTTTTTTATATAGTCTGATAAATGAATTATAAATTCATTATTTTTGGAACCCTATACGATTCAAATAAATAGAATTTTTTTGAATTCTATTATCTTTTGGAGTGAAAGATGAGTTTGTGGTAGGAATTAGTTGAAGGATTAAACTATACTTATCAAGTATATTTTTTCCCACTTATTCTATGAATAAATTAATTCTTAAACTTTAGGTAAGGGATCTTAAAACCAAAAATGTGTTATCCTAATACCTTATGTTTTTTTGAACCAATGATATTTTAAATCATTATAGATTGATGGATTTGAGGCCCTCAATTTTAAACTTGTTTGTGATTTATGACCTCAATCACTCCCTATAAATATTTTCATTTTCTTCCAATTATTTGTCTCTAATTTCCACCAATATTATCCTAATCGAGATCATAATTTTGTGGTGACTTTTTCATTTACCTTTCCCTCTTATTTAGACTAAATTTAATTAACCCAATTTTCAATGTGGGATTTCCACAAAGGTATTTTTCTATTTTTAACCTTTTATTTTCAAAAAACAATTTCAGATTGTGAGGACGTAATTTATTTAAGGAGAGGATAATTTATCACCCCAATATTTCATAATACATTATCTCTTCAAAGTAATTCAATAACTTGCGCTATAGGCAACACCGAGTTCACGCACACCACGACTTACCAAAATAGTTGTTCAAAAAGAGGTTATGAATAGTATTAACTAAATTTTGAATTTTATATAATCCATATAATTTTAACATCCATATTATGTGTTTCTTATAAATAATATAAGAACAAATTCAATTTTTCATATAAAGGAAGTATTTTTCAGAAAATGAAATTTTATCGCCTTTTAATGGTGAACACTTTTTAAATCCAATATTTGACACTTTTATATATTCAATTTAAAAAAAATAAACTTTTTCTTTAGAATCAGTAAATAAAAATTTCATTTCAATAAATTTTTGGTGTTTTTCTGATAACTTTCATATTTTGGTGAATAGTGAAAAATACTAAATTTTAATTGAAAACAACTTTTTTAATCAAAATAATTTATAGTGTCAAATTATACATTTGAATGGATTGAAAGTATAATTAGATTATATTTTTATCATTTAATACAATTTAGGTAATTATAAGTAATTTTACATTTAAATTTGACATAAACACATGTAAATCTTTTGATAGTTTTTAGTTATTAAAATCACGCTTTTTTGGTTTTGACAATAGGAATTAATTTTAAATTAATTAATAATACTTCTATGTTTTGGATTTTTTAAAATAGAATTCATTTTCTGATTTGGATTATCAAAATTAGCATAGGGTGATTTTTTAGTATTTTTCTTAAACCATTAAATTTTTTATGAATAGTGAAAAACACTATGTTATTATTTAAAAGCGAATTATTATTTAAATAAATATTTATTTAAATTAAATTAATTTTAGGTCAAAATAGATACATAATACCTATATATATTCAATGTAAATCATTGGAGTCATTTTATAATAATATTAGATATATAAAATTTTATTGATCTTTTTACCGTCTTTTACCCACCTTCTAGGAGCATTTACAAATTTGCATAAAATTTAATTTTCCTACTTCTGAGAGTTGAATTTCTAAAATCTGAGAGACATAGTTTACATCATTCAATAAAATGTGGTTCAATAAGATGAAAATAATTTTTTTGAATAGTAACTTTTGACTTTTATTTACCATGGTTAAAAGTAAATAGGGTAATTAAAGGTAAAAATGATATTATAATTATCCTAACACGTGTCCTAATTCTATTGGATAAGTTTATTTTTACCAAAAACAACCTTAGGAATAAAATATGATCTTTTAGGTCCACTTGGATTAGATTATTACATATATTATTATTTAATTTAAAGAAGAGTTAAAAGTGTTAAATTCAAGTTTTCATAAATAAAACATTTTTAATATGGGGTTATACATAATCTAAATTCGACTATAAATATTAAATAGAAATCTAAAAATATTTTCTACATAATATTATTTTATTTATAATTTTTAGACATTAAATAATTAAAATTATTAATGGAACAATGTTGATACAGTAATTACCTTATTAATTATGGAATCAAATAAGTGGTATGATAAATTATAAAATAAATAAAATTTCAATGTTTTGATGACATAAAAAAATTTTCTAGGTGAGTATGACATGTTAGGGTTGATTCAATGTATTTATTTCAAAGTAATAAAGTTATGATAACTTTCACAAAAACCAAATACTAAATAGTGTCAAAATATACATTAATTAGTTTTTAAAACAAATATTATATTATTAAATGATATAATATTCTTAAAAATATAATACTTGGACAAAGTACTTATATAATGGTTGATATGTCATTAATTAACCACTTGGGGTTCTCTTGTCATTTTATAGTATTTTTATTAACCATATAACATAAAAATATGAGGAGACGTGGTAAATGTTAAACTATTTAACCAAGAGTTAAATCTAAAAGATAAGGTTAATATGGTAACATAAACTTGTTTAAACCTATTGGTTGAGAATATTTAGACACATAACCACCTAAGTCTCTAAATAAATTAATTTTGATCCATTATAATCCAAATATTATTGTATAATAAAATAATATTTCAGGTTTTTCCTTAGGTGCCCCTCACCCCTCTTATAAAAAGGCACTTCCCCTTCCATCAAATCACACCTCCAAAGCCATTTTGGCTCAGCCAACCCCTGCCCAAATATCCTCCTAACTTCCCTCAATTCAACCTAGAGTCCTTACATTGAGCATAAATCCACCCTAAGATCCATTTTGTTCAAATCAAAAGGAAGCACCCGAAGAAGAGGTAATAATTTCACCACCCTTTTTCAAAGTTATTTTCTTCTTCTTCCACTTCATATTTATTTGTTATTTCCATAACAAAATAATAAATCCATTAACTTATAAATATTGTGATGTTATTATAAATATGGTACAAAAATATTCATTATTCTATCTTCCCTATGAATGATAATGTCACTATGCGTGCGTGCGTACGGCTTATCGTCTCTATGTCGTGGTGTAATTTGTTATTCAACACTATGTTATTTGTATGAAAATAATGATGAGTAATATGTATATAAATGATTAAAATAACATGATAATTTATCTATAAAATTAATATACCATCAAATTCCACACCTTTTAATCATTAAGGAAATGATATTGTCGCTCGTGAGAACGTACGGATTACCGTCTCCATGACGCGATGAGATTCATTTCCATGTTCACCATTCAACGATGATTATAAAAATATTAATAATTATGTAATATATGAAAGAATAATGCTACTATAGATATATATATCACTATGTGTGTGTGTGATATAGAGAGTGTGTATGTACTTACATATATCTTATTCACTTACTTCTGTTCAATATGATATGAAAACAGAAACAATGTTTATGCGTATTTACGGCATACCGTCTCCATAAATGGTGTTTTATATTTCATATATCTAGATATTATACATAATTATATTCTAAATAAATATTATATATAAATCATTTATTATATTCTGGAATTATTTAAATCATGATCTAAATGATACGATCAAGAATAACAAGTTAAAACATGTACGATAAAGAAAGCAATTATTACCCGAAATGTTAATTTAACATAGAAATCATTATTAAATGGGTAGTATAAAGTCATAAATGAATCATTTATGATATAATAAATATGAAAATGGTTTTGGTATAATTTAATAACATGCTATTTTTATTATACAGGAGTTTTAACGTACCCTCTATCAAAGGAAAGCGCAAGGTAAGGGTTATTTCCTCAATCTCATTATTATCTGAGATTCTTTATGTGTAAGTATTTATTGGGACATATTTATCATCGATACCCGTATTTCATAAAAATTATTTCAAAAGTAATCTTTTAAGGTTTTATGGGAGGGTCTATTTAACTAGATAATTATTTTTAGTGTTTTAAATATTTATCTTTCAAAATCCTTTTAATTAATATCTTTGTTTTCAAAATGATTTTAAGGATTTATTTATAAGGACATGAATGTTTTGAAATGATAATTATTTTCCAAATATTCAAAGTGGTATGGGACACTTTGATTCAAAAATCTCTTTTAAATTACATCCTTTATAAATGTGATACTTTTAAATGATTTCACAAAAAAGAGATATTTCTCTCAAACAGTTTTACTAATCATTTTCAACTATGCCAACATCCTTTACTAGATATTATTCTTGATTGAGGTTGATTTATTGTAATACAATCTTCCATATTGTATTGAATGAGTTATGATATTTTTGACTGTGCATGTTCTATTTTTATACCATTCATGGTTTATGGTTTATGTATTGACATTTCTTATGATAGTTTTAATACGAATGTTTATGTTATGTTTCAACATTTTCATAGGAGGAATGCAGTGGACTTAGTAAGTGACAGGTGGAGCCCGATATAACTCCTTGATGCATTAGTAGGTCTCATGAGACAAACTAGTATCTTGGAACAATCCCTTGATAAAACTTTTATTTGTAGTCTTAGCACGAGGACTTGACTATGTGGTAATGATGGGTGGCGTTAGGCATTCCCTCATTATGAAATTAGTTATTACATGTGATTATTCAACTAGTTGAATATCCATGTGCTTGTTTATATGGTAATGTTTGATTTATTTTTTCCATGTTATGTTCATGTTATGTTTAAAAAGGTTGTTGTTTTTATCACACATCTTGCCTTAAAAGTATATAGCTCCCGCTAAATCATTAACCCTCACTGAACATATGAGCTCACCCCTTTCTTATGTTTTATTTTACCAGGATTTCCAAGAAGTTTATTATGATGGATATGTAGGGTTATGCTGAAGGGAATAATGGTGTTCTCAAAGAACTATCTATGCTGTATTTTAATTTTGAAATTGTAATGTGAAGTTCATGTATGTTATCTATTTCCAAGACTGCTAAACTGATCAGTACTTTGGGAATTGGATCCTTTTAATCATGACAATATATTAAAATAATGTAGCGAATCTGGGTAACTAGGGTCAAGGTGTTACATTTGGTATCATAGGACGTTTATAAATAACCTTGGAAACTATATTTAGATAAACTTTGATTAGGAAACATTACCCTAAAATAAACTTTGGGGATTAGTATGGAAGAACATCCAAAACAATTGAAATGTAGATATTATGTGGGTTTTCTAAGAAATAAATCCCTGTATGGATACAAGCAGGTAGAGGTGGCTCTGGAACATATGTACCTAGGAGTGAAAACACTAACAAGGAGTTTCGGGCTTGATCTAGGGTATCCTAGTACATGACAATGGGCCTTACTGCACTCTTGGGTATGACACTCCTTGGGGATATTCTTAAGATAATTCACATTTTCTTTATAAGACAATATGATGAATTTAGGAGTAAATACTTCCCTAAATAAAACATTTTTTTATTATTATATATTATATGCATAATCTTTTCAATTTACGTTTGGTATTTTACAAGTTTGTAATTATGCATTTTGATTCATAAACTGACCTAGTGTATTCCACTGTTTAGAAATGGTTCCCTGTATAAGGAATGAGAACTCCAGTAATATTCATTATCCAAAAAAAATTAGGAATAAAATATGATCCTTTAGTTCAACTTGGATTATATTAGGACATTTATTATTATTTAATTTAAAGAAGAGTTAAAAGTGTTAAATTCAAGTTTTCATAACTAAAACATTTTTAATATAGAGTTATATATAAGATAAATTCCACTATAAATATTAATTATAAAGATAAAAATATTTCCTACATAATGGTATTTTATTTAAAATTTTTAGCAATTAAATAATTAAATTTATTTATGGCACAATGATGATTTAGTAATTAACTTATTAATGAAATAATCAAATAAATGGTATTATAAATATTAAAATAAATATAATTTCAAATTTTTGATGACATACACGATTTTTCTAGTTGAATATGACATTTTAGTGTTTATTCAATGTATTTATTTCGAAGTAATCAGGTTGTGATGACTTTTACAAAAACCAAATACTAAATAGTGTCAAAATTGACATAAATTAGTTTTTAAAATAAATATTATATTATTAAATGATATAATATTTATAAAAATCTAATGTTTATAAAAAGGAATTATATAATGATTAATATTTCATTAATGAACCACTTGGGGTTATCTTGTAATTTTATAGTAAGTTTATTAACCATATAATATTAAAATACAAGGAGACATGGTAAATGTTAAACTGTTTAACCAAGAGCTAAATCTTAAAGACAAGGTTAATATGGTCACCTAAACTTATCTAGAACCTATTGGTTGAGAATATTTCAACCCATACCCACCTAAATCTCGAAATAAATTCATTTTTTCCATTAGAAACATAATATTATTGTATAATAAAATAGTATTACAAGTTTTTCCTAAGGTACCCCTCACCCCTCTAATAAAAAGTCAATTCCCCTTCTCTCAAATTCACACCTCCAAAGCCATTTTTCTCAGCCAACCCATGCCCAAATATCCTACCTACTTTCCTCAATTCAACTTAGAGGCCTTACCTTGAGAATAAATCCAACCTAATATCCCTTTTGTTCAAATCAAATGGAATCACTCAAATAAGAGGTAATAATTTCACTACCCTTTTTCAAAGATCTTTTCTTCTTCCACTTCCTCTTTATTTTTTATTCCCATAAAAAAATAATAACTCCATTATCTTATACATACTGAAATGTTATTATAAATATGGTACAAAAATATTCATTATACTATCCATCCTATGAATGATAATGTCACCATGCGTGCCTACGTACGGATTACCGTCTCCACGCTGTAGTGTAATTTGTTATTCAACACTATGTTATTTGTATGGGTATAATGATTATTAATATGTATATAAATAATGAAAATAACATGATAATGTCTCTATAAAATTAATATACCATCCAATTATACACCTTTTATTCATTAAGGAAATGATATTTTCGCTCGTGCATACGTACGGATTACCGTCTCCACAACGCGACGAGATTCATTTCCACGTTCACCTTTCAACAATGATTATAAAAATATTAATAAATATGTAATATATGAAATAATAATTCTACTATAGATATATATATATATGTTTGTGTGTGTGTGTATGTTTTTTTGTGTATGTACTTACATATATCGTATTCACTTACTTTCGTTCAATACGATATAAAAACAGAAAAAGTGTTTATGCGTCCGTACGGCCTACCGTCTCCATAAACAGTGTTTACCATTTCATATATCTATCTATTATAAATATTTATATTATAAATATATATTATATATATATCATTTTTTATATTCTACACGTATTTAAATCATGATTTAAATGATACGATCAAGAAAAAAAGTTAGAACATGTACGATAAAGAAAGCGATTATTACCCGAAATGTTAATTTAACATGGAAATCATTGTTAAATGGGTATTATAAAGTCATAAATGAATCATTTATGATATAATAAATATGAATATCATTCTCATGTAATTTAAAAACATACTATGGTCATTATACAAGAGGTTAAATGTACCCTCAACCAAAATAAAGTGCAAGGTAAGGGTTATTTCCTCAATCTCGTTATTATCTAAGATTGTTTATGTGTAAGTATTTACTGGGACATATTTATCATCAATACCCATATTTCATAAAAAAAATTCATAAGGAATATTTTAAGGTTTTATGGGCGGTTCTACTTAACTAGATAATTATTTTAAATGTTTTAAATATTTATCTTTCAAAATATTTTTAATTAATGTCCTTGTTTTCAAAATGATTTTTAGGATTTATTTATATGGACATGAATGTTTTGAAATGATAATTCTTTTCAAAAGTTTCAAAGTGGTATAGGACACGTTGATTCAAAAATATCTTTTAAATTAATTCCTTTATAAATGTGTGACTTTTAAATTATTTCACCAAAAGGGATATTTCACTCAAAGAGTTTTACTGATCATTTTCAACTATGACAACATCCTTTACTGTATATTATTCTTGATTAAGGTTTATATATTATAATACAATATTTTGTATTGTATTGAATGATTAATGATATTTTTTACTATGTATGTTCTATTTTTATACCATTCAAGGTTTATGGTTTATGTATTGACATTTCGTATTATAGTTTTTATATGAATGTTTATGGTATGTTTCAACATTTTCATATAAGGAATGCAGTGGACTTAGTAAGTGACGGGTTGAGCCTGCTATAGATCCTTGATGAATTGGTATGTCTCATAAAACAAACTAGTATCTTGGCACAAGTCCTTGATAAAATCTTTATTTGTAGTCTTGGCACTAGTCCTTGACTATGTGGTAATGATGTCCGACGTTAGGAATTCCCTCAATATGAAATTAGTTATTACATGTGATTATTCGACTATTAGAATATCCATGTGAATGTTTATATAGTAATTTTTGATTTGTTTTTGACATATTATGTTCCATTTATGTTTAAAAAGGTTTTTCTTTTTATCACACATATTTCGTTAAAATTTTATAGCTTCTGCTAAATTATTTACCCTTACTAAGCATCTAAGATCACCCCTTTCTTATGTTTTATTTTCCAAATATTTCCAAGAAGTGTATTATGATTGATATGAATGGTTAAGCTAAAGGGAATAATGGTTTTTTCAATCAACTATCTGTGCTATAGTTTATGTTTGAAATTTTAATGTGAAGTTCATGTATGTAATCTATTTCCAATACTGCTAAACTGATAGGTCCTTCGGGGAATGAATCCTTGTAATCATGACATTGTATTAAAATAATGCACCAACTCTGGTAACTAGGGTCGGGGAGTTACACCAATTCGATTTTTTTATGATGGATTTTTGGAATGAAATTAAAATGTTTTAAAAATAGAAGTGTGATTTTTAAATTAAGGTGGGGAATTTATAATTGTATGTGGGTTTTTTAAAGTAAAGGGTTGGTGTCTTATATAAATCCACTAGGAGTTTTAATAAAGAGTTATAATTTGAAAGGATTTATTTTGAAATTTTTTAAAAAGGTGTTTTGTTGGTAATTTGATTTATGTCAAATAGTTTGATCTATTTTTTAAGTTTGGTTTGATTGTGATTTTTTATGCTACATAGAGTATGGATCCTAGAGAATCTTTGAAGAAGAATAATAATTTCTTTTAGTGGTTTGACTATTAGGGTATCTCTTCTATTTTTTTGGGAGTGGTTTCTTCCACATGTAGACTCTACCTAGACTCAGGATCGAGTACTAGAGTTGAATCCATTTAAGCCCTTAGAATTAATATAGAACTTATATAATTAGAATATAACATATACAGACTATAGAGTTGTGGTGTTTTAGTTTTCTTAGAGTCCTTTTAGTGGAGTTGGTTTTCTCAATGGAAGATGAGGCATCTGTTGTGATTCTAGTGTGGAGCACCTATTAATTTTAGGTTTTTCCATTCAAAAATTACAGTGTCATTTCAATGGAATGGTTGGTTGGTCCATCTTAAAAGTTTTTATAATTTCTCATATTGAACGAATAAAAAATATATGTGGTTTTATTGTTTTTTGAAGGCCTTTTTTTGGGGTCAATGTCTTGATAGATGTTATTGTTTTTTGGAATTTTTGGGATTTTGATGCTTAGTAAAGGGAGTGTTGTAGAATATTTTTTGTTTTTATTTTTGGTTTTAATCTATTAGATACTTATTTTTCTCTTTTGTTTTTATATTCAGGGAAATTTTTGTTTTTCATTTTGTGGACTGATGTGAGTTTAACTTTTGAATGTTCATTATAGATTTGGGTGGTTTCATCTAGGGGTTTGTATGCACTTTTGGTGTGGCCTTATAAAAAACATTTATTGGTGTATGGAACATAGGGGGCCTAAGTATTTGGGCTTATGTATCTAGGGTCTATGTTTCTTTCAGTGAACAAATAAGGGTGATGGTTTTCTTTTGTGTGTTCATCAGGAGGAAACACTCATGTGGTTAAGGTCCAAATTGTTTATGGGGAACATAGTGACTCGAGTCTGAGGTAAAATTTTGTTTTAATGAGGTAGTTTTATGGGATGAGTTTTCTTTTGGGGTTTTTCTTTGGTGGTTTTATGTATATCATTATTTATTATGGTCTCAAGATTCTTGTGTTCTTAGTGGAATTGAGGTTCTTAGTGGCATTTTTTGGGGGTGTGTGTCTTGTTTGGTGTCTACCCAATATAAATTTTAAAATGGTGAGGATATATAATTTTGGTATCCAAAATATATAGGAATCATACTAGTGGTTATATTAGTTGATTTTGTAATGTTTTTTTCATTAGGTAGAGTTATTATAAATAATTTTCCTATCACCTTCTGCGTTTATTGAATACTTTCTTAGTGAATAAAGTTTCATTGTGGGGATAATTATGAAACCTCCATGTCATTGTAGTTATATATTAATAGTATTTTTAGTTATTTTAATTTTTGGTAAAAAAATCAAGGAATTTAAATTTTTAGGAACTTTTGAGTGTCTTGCAATTTTCCCACTTGGTTAGGGATAACCAAGAATAAACCATGTTTTTTGGTCTTCAACTTGATAGTGTGATTTTTTATGGTCTATATATGGTTTTTATAACTAGTTGGTTCACTCCATGGAATAGTGTGACATATATAGGATGTTACATTATCCTATTCATGGTCTGAACATGGTTTACTAAACCGTGTGACCAAACCGTGTGGATCTCCCGTGATTTTAATTTTGTGAAATTAAATTTTTGACCCTCATAATGTTTAAACCCCCTATTCCGCATTTTCTATCCCCTCTCTTTTATAAATCCCCGTCACAACCCCCCTTTTGACTTATCCTTATCCTTGATAATTATCTCTTTTTTATTGGTGATTTAACATGGTTTCTTCCTGTTTTGAGTTTGGATATTCAAGTTAGATACTTCTCTTCCCTCTCTTTTTATTCTTCTTCTCATTCTTTATTATACTCCCATACTTTCTCCCTCTCTTTTCTGAACCCTAGGGTAGATGTTTAACCAAATTTTAGTGATTCTTTTATGTATAGGGTGTGTGATGATTATTGGATATCTTTTCACCACATATATGAAGTTACAGACCATTCACCTTCGATTTGAGGAAGTTTTATCCATGTCCTAACATTTAGTTTTAGAACCACTAATGTATTGAGTTTTAAATTCATGTTTTAAATTTATAATGATAGTATAAAATGTTTTTATTGTATTTATAAGGAAAATTTTTTATTTACTCTTGGTTTTCATAGAAATAAAATATAATTCCCAATTTTATTAATGGTTTTACTTATAGTTTAAAGTGATACTTGAAATACCAAGTATTAATAAAATATTTCAAAGTTTTTTTCATATAAAATGTAATGTTTACAAATATTTAGATGTTTTTTCTTGTCATGGTATGAATAATTAAGTGAAATTTTATGTTTCAGGGGATTTTTTTAAATATGAGTGGTTTTATAAATTTATTTTAAGATTGACTTCAAGTGAAGTGTTTTATGAAATGTTTTATATTTGGTTTTCAATTGTTATAAAAATACTTGGAATCTGGAGTGATTCTCAAGAAGGTATGGTTGGAACTTTTAAATTGTTTTTGAAATGTATGGGTGTGTTAGAACCTCACTATTACCCTTAGTATTTTTCCATATAATGGGTGGTGTATGATATATATAGAGAATATGTGTTGGATCCCAAGAGTTGTTTCTTGCAAGGGTAACAGAAGTGGGGGTAATTTATTACTATAATTTGTGATTTTTTCATTGATAACTGATTTTTTGTTTTCTCACCTTAACTATATTAGGTCATGGTAACCCAAGTAAATAGTTTATATATCTATACTTATACCACACTATTTTCTATACACACTACTAGTGTCCCTTCTACGTGTGAGATAGGTCTAGGTGGGGATTGTCACCTCAATGATGTTAGTGTGTGATATTTGGGTGATTTATGTTGGGATACATTTCATATGTTGGAATCTAGTATTACTTTAGTTCATTAAAGTGTATATTCATCTCAAACAAAGACCTTGGGTATACCCCATGACACCTACTTGATGAATTTTAGCTTATGTAGGAAAACCATATCTTTTTTCCAATCGATTTCTTTTTTCTTGTTTTGGTTATAGAACCCTTTATCCTATTTAATTTTATTATTATCATCTCGATATGTGTATCATATTTTATATCATGATATATTCATTTTTTTAGATTTTTTTTTTAAATGGTTCTCAAATATTTTTTTAAAACTATTTTGGATTAAAGTATTTCAATTTTTTAGTGGTTTCAAAATGGGTGTTTTGGCTAAAATGGCTTAGGCCAAGGAAATTTATATAAAGAGATTTTTTTATTTTATGTAACAAAATTAAATTTATAAAATTAATATGGACCTAATATTATTTTTTCATGAACTCACATTTTAGAAACCTACTTTTTAATTATATTTTAAACTAGATTAAAATAGATCCTTAATTAAACATTTGGCTTGTAACAGGGTAGGTGGTGACCTACTAAGAATATTTGAGATAATTTTTATTAATATATGTTTTATATTTAGATTTTTTATTCAACAATAGATCACTCATATGGGGTATATGTCATTGGGGCTGGTTAGTGACTATGGGGCTATGGAGGTTAGTTGTTTATTCTGATTAATTTAGTTTTCTTTATCTCACTATCCAAATAAACCACCCCTATTTTTATTTCTTTAATTTTATGGGTGGTGAATTATATATATGTGTTAATTCATGTTTAATTAAAGGGTTTATTGAGTGTTAGGGAGTTTGAGGAGATTGTGGGATTGTATTTCCTTGAAGTTTTTAAATTGTTTATACTATTTTTTCTACTTATTTGTCTTATCATGGACATCCATCTTATGAATGGGCCATGCTGGAATATCTGATAGTGTTGTAAAGCTTATTTAATTTATTCTATCTATGGTAAACCATTTCCACTAGATTTACTTTTATTATATTTCCCTATTTTTTATCATGTGTGGATTGATAATTCCCCTAGGGATAGTGAAGGACTGAGTCAGGTGCCAGTGTTTGTGGTAACCTAGGAAAATTTGTTACAGACTATTTTATGGCAAGAGGGTTGTATCCATTACCTTTTTAGAGGGGTTTCACATATATGGGGACCATTTTGGTCCTTGGGTCCTCATTCGATACACACCGTTTATATATATATATGGTTTTTTCTTAGTATCACACACTTTTTATGTAGTTTAGATTATTTTGATACTATTATGTATGGATATTTATGTTCATGTCCAACCATTAATTAAAGTTTTTAATGTATTATGTTACACCTTTTTCATAGATAAGTGGTTATGCACTTATTGTAACTAAAGATTGGATATGTCATGCTCCATATAGTAATGTACCTTTATTAGTCTGTCTCGTCATTTAAAGTGGAAAAAACATCTATAACTTATTTATTACTCAACCCTATGAATTTACACTAACCTCATATTATCAAGAGGTGATCTAAGGTGTTATCATAATATGATTCAGGTGATGTGATGGTTCCCAGATCAATAATATTAAAAAATGGTATCAAAACACACACTAAGGGATATTTGGTATGGTACTTGGGATTGGCATGGAGATATGATCATATGGACTCAAAAATTTACCCATAAATTTATTTTTATAGCATAATTATGATGTAATATTGTGTTTATAGGGATCAACATGGTTTTTTTCAATTTTTCTTTAATTTTGGACTATATACTTGAGTCACATGCATCATACCAAGTATCAATCGGTAGGAACAAGAAGGGTATCATTCCATGTCACCATATTTTCCATATCTATTTAATATATTATTTTTTAGATTAGTTGATGATTCATATTAACGAAAATATTATAGACAAATAAATAGGTTTTTCATATATATATTTATTTATAATGACTTGGTTGATATAGATAAAAAACTTCTTCCCTTAGGTTTATATCCTTTTTATATACTAATGATTGTTAGTTTCTTTTATGTTTAGCATAAATCATGCATTTATTATCTTTAAATTGATTTTTTAGAACAAAAAATTATTTTAAAATTGTTTGTAAAGGGTGGATAAAATTAAAAATTATTATTTTAAAATGAATATATGGGGGAGATAAAGGGAGATAGGTCTAACATGTGGCATGATTTTAAGCTTAGTGTTTTCTCTTGTGGGAATATAGTCATGATATAACTCTCAAATATGTTATAATTTATGTCTAATAAATGACCACATCCCACCATGTAAGAAGGGGAGGATGGTCATGTGCTTCCAATATGATCCATGGTTAATCCTTTAGTATTGGAGTGGATTTCTTAATGGATCCAAAAACTTTTCCTAGAGCTCCAAGAAATATCCGAAAACATCTAATATCATGAAAGATTTCAAGTTTCACTATAATCTAACTTATTTGGCAGATGTAGATTCCTGGGAGGGTAAGGAGTGAATTAATCACCTAAATCATATTTTCAAGAGTGTTGAAATCCTAGAATTGAACTATGTTTGGTTATACACCTTTATTCTAGTAACATGTCCCACTTATGGTGGGAAATCATGCTCATATAGATAATGGACTAGATTCTAACCATGGGGGAATTTCAAGATATCTATTTTATGAAATTCAACCTAGAAAACTTATATCAAATGAATCTTAAGAAGTTCTTAAACCTTCGGTAAGGATAGATTTATTTTAATAATTATACCTCTACATTCATAGATCTTCTTTTATTCACTCCCAATATGAGTATAGATGAAGAATATAAGGTGATTAATTTTTAAATGGACTTCAAAGATCCATTGTAAACATAGTTGATACTCATAGATAAATTTATAAAAAGTGGTCATGACTGTTGTTATTTCTAGGAGGGTCAAATAAGTATCAAGAGAGGGCAAGACACTAATAATCCTAACATCAACTGATACATGTTGTAGTTATTGAATGTGATTATAAAATGAGGTGAGAAGAGGTAACTCTCACTAGGGATTCTAGGGTGGTATTATATCTTCTTCAGATATCTTAGGAAGATCCTCCATTTATTTTCATTAATGTGGGCTATTAAGAAACATCAATCCAAAATATACCTTCAAGAAATATTCGATAACCTACTATGGTTAGTATGGATATATTCAATGGTTCAGTAAATAAAATTCTTTATAGTGCTTTGAATAGTTTCCTCCGCTGACACAGGAATCCCAAGCATAGTTAATTTTGTAGTCTAATAGAGGAATTTGACTTTTCACTATGAGGTCATGTTGAGATGGAAGACATGATAGTCTAGTTTGATTAGATATTTAGAAATTATTTGAGTAGGTATTTATATGTAAGGGTTAGTATAAGGAAGTAGGTGATATATATTACATATATAAACCTATAAATAATGCTATAGTTGGGCCTTCTAATATTAGAGGTACTGTTATCATATCCTCTAGATTAAAATTTTCCTTATTTTATGTAGTTTATTCATATTATTTTAATTCCAATAAATCGACATTACTTCTTGGAGTTAAATTAGAATCCTTACCTTTGTATATGAGTATTGATACTCACATGGGTGAGGGTTTAGTAGAATAGTAGGTTTCCATCATGTGCATTGGTAGTGGTATCCTTAATGAATCTCTTGGATTTAATCATTATTAATATGTAATCATTAAATTTCATTCTAGGAATGGACTAGTTAAACCATTTCCATGAAAAAATGAGTTTTATAACCAAATTTAATTCTTATCTTCCCTTTATGGTATCGAATACACTCTCTGAGGAGACTGGCATTTTATGTCTATTCAAGTATGTATTGATCAAGTTAAGGTAGGATTGATCACCATATAGATGGATCAAATTTCACTTGGGGTAGTTGATGCTAAATAGAGTCAATTCTTGCCCCTTTAGTGGATCTATATCATGATTTGTTTTTTGAATACTTTTCATGACATCATCCTAACTGAGATATGTAATTTACCATCAATTGGGTGCCTTATACTGAACTGGTCACTATTCAACCATATTTAATGGTATTGGATAAATTAATGGAGCTAAAGTGTTAATTGTAATATCTTAAATCCTAAGGTTTTATTGGCTTGGGATCTTAGCCTTGGGGTGGTCCGGTCTTTTTTCCAATAAAACATATTGAAGTATATATTTTATGTAGACTATTGATAGCTAAATCTGATAAAGTATAGGAATAATTATCCATTTCCATGAATTAATTAAATCTTTGATCAATTAAAAATTATGAAGTAGTCCTCTAAAATTAACTTTTGCTTGGGTTACCAAACAAATTGAGTCAGGACAAAAGATATTTTTAAGATCACTTTTTGAATTCAGTTAGGGGATTTCAAATATATTTTAATTACTTTTTTTATAACAAAATCTACTTCCATGTTTATATACTTAATGAATTGGATATATAAACTATTCATATACTCTATCATCATTGTATTTTTAGATGATATCCTTGTTGATTCAAGGTATCATGATGAGCCTGACTGGCATCTTTGCATTGTTATAGGCACCTTATGACAATATTAACTATATGAAAAGTTATTCAAGTTCTCTTTCTAGATCCAAAAAATATGTTCCTTAGGAATTATATTTAAAATAAAAGTATCTCAATTGATCTAGAGAAAATTGAGTGGGTGAGTTCCTAGAAAGTATCAATTAATATATTTGGGGTTAGGAGTTTCCTTGGGCTCACATGGAATTACCACCACTTTATTTAGGACTGTTCCAAGATTGATACTTCTATGGAAGCCTTAACAAAGAATGTTTTAAAATCCATCTAGTCAAAACAATGCAAATAAGCTTTCAAAGATCCAAAATATCAATTAAAAAAAACTCTTATTCTCATTTTTCCTCAACCTGGTGAGGGATTTGAGGTGTATTATAATGTTTCATCTATTATCCTTATCTTAATTCTTATGTAGGATCATCTGGTAGAGACATATGGTTCTAGATAGCCACATCCACGTGAAAAGAACTACCCTAACAATGATTTACAATTTTTTATCATTGTTCATACCTTGATGTTTTGGAGGAATTACATATATAGAGATCATTTTTTGGTGTTTATATACCTCAAGGGCCTAAAATATATCTTCTCTTAATGAAATTTTAATACCAATAAATTCAATAGGGCGTAATACCATTAATATTTTGATTTTTATATCTGATACATTCCTCATAATAGAAATATAGTTTCCAACAATATTAATAATAAATTTCACACTAAAAGGATATATTATGTAATGGATGAATAGATATTGATGTCGCATATAGTTGAACTCCACATAGATGTGATTTAGGATCAGGGTGGGATATAGTTATAATATATTGTCCTAATGTAATCTCTTATGGAGTAGTTCAAATACTCAAAAATATTGGACTCTAATTGTAACATTATTCAAGAAATACTCAATGGTAAAAAGATCCATAATGGATGGTTTAAATTTTATTTATCCTTATTATATATCCATTGAAAGATAGTTCTCCAAATTGTTATAAGATAAAGTTTACTGAAGTAATACCAAGTTTCTCAATGGGTTATGCACCCTAGGATCATGAAGTTGTATCATGATATCTATCACATGTTCTAGTGGAATGGAATAAAGAAGAAAATTATATGGTGTGTTTCTAGATTGATTACCTATTAGTAGGTAAATGCAGAGCACCAAAGGCAATCCGGTACTCTCTATCCACTTCCTTTACTAGTTTAGAAATTGTAAAAGATTATAAAGTATTTGTTAACAGGTCCTCTAAGATCTTTCGAGGTTTGTGATGTATTATGAGAGACTATGTATAGTTTGGACAAGATTGTTTAATTTATATCTATTAAGGAAGCCTCTTCAAATGATAATAATGGAAGGTTATATTTCCTGGAGATTGTTAATCTTCATCAAGTACCAACTACTGTTTTCTATTCTATAAAACCTAGGTTAACATCTCATTTCTGGAAAGGGATTCAATGATCAATTGAAGAAATTGAGTACCACTTTTTACCTATCAACTGATGGCTAGTCTAAGTTAATTATTCATATTTTCTTAGATATACTCTAATATTATATTCTTTATTTTAGTTACTTATGAGAGTATCACCTCTATCTAGTTTAACTTTCCAGAAATAACATCTACCATTAATTTATTCAAATGTAAATGTTCATGGATCTTTATAGAACACCTTTTAGTTCTCCAATATATTAGATAGAGGTGGGTAAATCTTTAGTGAATAGTCCTATAATTCTCTAGTATATTATGTAATTGGTTAAGATTATTCAAAATTGTATCATAATCTTAAAAATATTGAAAAATTATTACACCAACCATTGAAAATGAACCTTGGAATTGAAGTGATCAATCTTATTATTCTTTAGGTATCACAAATGTTAGGTTCCCAGTGAATGGGTGCGAAAGGGAAGCTAACCTTAACATTTTTTAGGCCATTTTATAATTTTATGATGAGTCAGGGAAACCTCTTAACAACATTCACTGTGTGAAAAATTTAGTTCCACACAAAATACCATCCATGTTTCTAAGTTAAGAAAGTACTTGATATTACACATGTGATTCAATACAAATAAGTTGAACTTTATATTGATGCATCCAATATGAATATTCATGATTATATCATCTATAAAAATTATAATACTCAATGGGGTAAGGTATTGTTTCTTGTTTGGGTTAAGTGGAATCATATAAATCTTCATGATGAAACATTGGAGTGGGAGGATGAGATGAAGATGCAGTGGTCAGAATTATTCCCTTGAGAAGTTGGATGAAGATTACCAGGGAATAGGGTATGGTGTTAGGGTGGTTTAGAAGACTCTATCCATTTAAATATTAAAATTCTATTTAAATTTTGTATTATAATTACTTTTTGGGTGTAATTCTAAGTGATAAGGGAGTTTATAGAGTTTTGGGGTAGGTCATAATGTTAAAGAAAATGGGGTAAGGTAAAACATGGAACTAGGTACCAAATGGTCTGGTACTGAGTTCTTGGTGGAGTTATAGGGGAATAGGTGGATCTATTTGAACCAATTCATACCCAATATATTTTATTAGGTACCTGATATAAACCTAAGAAAACACCCTTTAGAAAAGGAAATTTTGGTATTTTTAAAAACTCAATTATCCCTAAAATAATATCATCTTGGGAATTCATTATCATTTATTCACATTTATATATCCCCATGTTCTCCCTCTTCTCTCCTTTTTCCATATTTGATCCTCCTTTCCCCTTTCCCAGATAATCTTTGACCGAGTGTAAGGGTTTTCTATAAGAAATTTTAAGGGATATAGCTTCCACTAATTTTCCATTTTCTTTTTTTTCTTCATGGTAGTGGGGGTACTACCATGTCTTCAAAGGCTAAGTATTTTGGAATTAATCATGTCTCCCAAATTCCTATCGGTATAGCTTCCATATGATCTTTTACTAAGTCAATAAAATTTAACTATGTGATTTATCTTTCTAAATTCACTCCCCCTAAAATGGTAGTAGTTATAACAAAATTCTAAAAATTATTTAATGTATTATAGACCCACACTACCAAATTTGGTTCAAGAAAATAAAACTTTACACATATACTTTGATACTGATCGAGATGAACAAAAATTATACATTATTATACATATCATTTCAATATTAAAAAACAATCTTGGGAATAAAAGTTTTAGTTTCTTTGGTGATTAGAAACAAAAATTTCCTATTATACAATTATACTTGAAAATATCATATAAAATATTACACATATGATTTCCTCTAAGGTGATGGGTTAAAGATGTATTCAATACTGAGAGGGGTGAATCATTATTGGTGACTCTTAAAGAAATTTATAATATTTAGCCCTTTTAATTTTTACATATTTTACTTATTAAGTTCAATGGTTATCTTTTTCAATCCTCTTACCTTAATTATGGTATGAGAAAAAAATCAAATTCACCCATATAAGAGGCACAAAATGTTAATATAATGTTCACCTATTAATCTAAGAAGGCTATTCCTTGGTGTGATATATATTTCACCAAGATCACATAACCCACTGAAATTCACCTATGAGCAGGGTTTATCCTTGAACTCATAATGCACTATAGTCACCCAAAAGTTCTTAGTGAATCCCATACTCTTTCAGCATCCCATCGGTTAATTATACTATTATCCTGATAATTTAAAATATATTTTTGTAACTTAAAGAAAATCCTTCACTAATATTGACCCCTCCTTTTTGTTGATGAGTTTATTTGGTCTTCTTCCTCTTATTTTAATTTCATTGAACCATGAAATTATACCTCTTCTTTTGTATATAGACAGTAATAAACACAAATTCTTGTTCTAAATTAATTAATCAATAATGTAATGTTTCTCTTTTTCTTCTATGAAATCCTTATTTCAAAAAATCCTCTTTTTATTATTTACTAGTATTATCTTATTCTTATTTTGTGCACACCAATAGGACTACATTGGATCTCACACACTTCTCTTCAACACTTCAGAATGTATAGAATATAAGAGTTGTTTCTCCATCTGTATTTCATACTCAAATATTTTTACTTCTCTGTACAGTATCAGTTCCCAATACACCTTCTTATTTGACCTACACAATATATATATATATATATATATATTCCATCAATTCCAGTTTCTTTCTACTTGAGGTTCCCTAGACCTGTAATCCGAGGTTCGGTTCTAAAAAACATTATTTAAAAACTGTTTTCATAAAAAGTGATATGACCCAAGATAAACAAATCATTATTTTATATCAATTATATAAGTTAAACATTACTTCTCACAATAAACACAAAATTCTAGGAATGGATGGTTTAGTGTCATTGGGTAATAACTATATAAGAATATTATTTAGAAATTCTTGTGAATATACCTTCATAATTAAGCCACACTAGACACCATTTTAGACTTCTAATAATTTTTATTCATCCTCATAACCTAGTTAATAGAAACATAAGAAATGGGTGTGATCAAATACACATTAAGGGAAAAAATAAAAACGTGTCATCAATGATTACATCATAATAAAATTAGAAAAAAGTAATAAGGATGAGATGTATTATTAAAAAAATATGGAACAATAAGATTTATTCCCAAGCCTTGATTGCACGATGTGTAATATTAAATGAGAAAACATAAACTACAGAATATAAGTTAGAAAACATGAGGTAACAAATGTGGTCCATGAAGCATAATCATAGGAATGAATATAAGGAATGACATAGAAATTTAGTATAGTAATAAACAATGGAACAATAATAAACACATGTAATCATTTGATTGTGGTTTAGGCATCACAAACCTATGGACCATTAGTGATATAATCTTAACAAATCTATGGTTCATTGGTAAATTTGGCTATGAAAACCTATTGTCCATTAGTATCACATGATAAAAAAACCATAACCAATGTATTGAAGGGTGAAATATGACCCTACCCATCATCATCCAAACATATGTATTCAATTTCAAATAAATCATTCATCACATAATAAAGAACCCATGGAATGAAAATGGGTTTATATCATTTGAAAATCGTATTGCATAAAATGAAATTAGGGATTAGATAGATTGATACCAACATTAAATTACCCAAAAATAGTATTTCATGGAGGCATTTATAGGGCGATTCAAAAACCATAATTTCATCGCAGTAAAATCTTTTTAAGTGTAAAATGGAAATTAATCCATAAAAAAATATTTTAGAAAACCCTTTATAAAATTTTTATAAAGGGATGAAATTAATAATAACATTCATTATTCATTTATAATATGGTAACATGAAAAAAAATTAAAATACACTTTAAATGAATTTAGATTAATAGATCTTGGAAAAGGGATTAATGGTTTTCTAAAGAAAATATGGAGTGGAAGATAAAACTATGAAATTGAAAGGGAAATCATTTCTAATTTTTTTTAAGTAATTTTATTGAAACATACATCGTAAAGAGAGTGAAAAAATAATCATTTAAAAAGTTAAAAAGTGAAAAGTAAAGATTACTAGAAATAAAACATGGTTGGATTTTAAAATAAGAAAGGAGAACATTATAGGGAAGAGTGAAATTTGATATAGAAGAGAAATATATAATTTAAAGAGAATGGGAATTATTATTAACATCATAAAATTTGATGAATAAAAAATTCCATATATGTAATTCCCTAAAAATTAATGGGGTAAGTTATAATAATATCATCATAGAATAAAATAAAAATATATTGTAAAACCATAGTCAAAGATTAATCATTACGACTAAAGAAAATTAGTTTAGTAAATAAAATCCTCTTATAAAAATCATATTTTTAAAGTAATAATCATTTTAGAGTGAGTTTATAAGAGAGAAATGTATCTATATAGAAAAAAAAGAGGAAATATATCACAATACAATCATAGGGTAGAATGTACCAAACGTGTAATAATGAAGTTCAATGAAATGAATTATAACACAATGAAATGATATTAAGTTAATAAATACACATACATAATCATTAACATTAAAGTTAAAACCCCGTAAAAGATATACAATGAGACTAATTTTTAAATCCATTATATTTTAAGAAGTATTATGATAAAATAAATCCATGTGCAATATATACACCACAAAAGGAAACTAGTTGTTATTATGCATAAAATCTCAAGGAAGAAAACTTGATATGTAAAAAACATTTACCTTTAATACAATTTTTTTAAAGGCTATAAAATCATGTATAAATTTTTATAAGCTTCATTTATAATCATTTATTAATAATATATTAATTTTTTTTGTTTTATTTATCATAAGTTATCATATTCAATTGTTTGTTTAGTACTAGTTTTGTAATGGTAGTGTCGATTCCTTTTTATAGATTAAAATTTCATCATTACTATATAATTAAAGGTGTTGTAATATATGTTTTATAATGATTTAAAATGTTATGATTTCATTTCATAATTATCATTATTTATGTTTCCATATTAACCCATGATATAAATTTATATCATTGTTCATGTAGATGGTTAAATTGGCCCAAACAAGAACAAGCTATAATCTAATGGTGAGTATGGTAAATAAATTGATTACATTGGAATTATATCATTATTGCAGAATCATAATTATATTATTTATATTTTTTAGGGTGTTTAATTAGGTTATAAGAGATTTGGAAAAATAATTAAAGACTTTAGTGAAAAATGAAATATGTATTTTTCACGGAGGCGGTAGTCCTCACATTCACATGGGTGACACATTATTTTTCCATAGATAAGGTGGATTATAGGGAGTGGTTTATAGTTTAAGAATATTAACATTGTTAAAAATATCATATTAATCCTTTATATATTTTTTAGAACCATATGTGTAAGGTGATGATGAAAAATCAATCATTTCATTCATGGAGGTGGTGGTATGTACGTACGAATGACGAAATCTTCATTTTTCAAGTAGTTTAGAGGAAGTTCAAAAATGGATATTCCATTACTATAATAACATTTAAGAGTATAATTAATACTTATTTATCATACATTAAATGATATAATCTGTTTTAGTGGTAAAAATAAGAAAATAATTAAGAGAGCTCAGTTGAGAGCATTACCTCTACGTTTGGATGTTCTCCCTTGAGAAACAGTTTAAGGGTCTATAGCTTGGTCTTTTGGAAAGAAAAAGGATTATATGAAATAAGTATAGATTTGAGTAGAGACTAAGAAATATTTATTTTTGATTTAATTCATTATAATTAGTGGGAAAATGGGGCATTGGTGATCTCCTTTTATAAGTGAAGGGAATTAATTTTTTGTAAATGTAAATTTTTAGTATAAAGTAAGCACGTGTTTCACATGTAATGTGGATAAAAGGTAGAAAATAATGGATAGGAGGGTTTAGTAAGGTTTTTATTCCCTAAACAATTAATTTGTTCACATGTTTTAAAGATTTTTTTAAGTCATTTACTCTTAGATTTTTTCACTTTTACCATTTTTAGTTTTTATCGTGGTAATAAATTTTTACATATCTAATTGAATTTTAATGCCGAAAAATAAAATAAGACTTATTATGTAATTTATACCTATTGCTTCCAAATTTTAATTCCATTTTATCAAATAAAATATATTTTTTTAATAAAAATAAATTTTAATATTAGTGAATGTAATGCATAAAAACCCTTTTTTAAAAAAGTGTATTATTAAGTATAAATATTATGTTTAAGACAAAATTATCAATGTTAATGATTTTAATTAAATTTATCGGTTTATTATTAACTAAAATACAGTTATTTGAATTTAAAATAAATCCAAAACTTAATTTCTCCAAGAAAAAACTTAATCAAAATAATATTACTAAAAATAAATATTATTAGAAAAATATGGATTAATTTTCAAAATGTAAAA
Source organism: Viscum album (assembly GCA_963277665.1). Taxonomy (NCBI): domain Eukaryota; kingdom Viridiplantae; phylum Streptophyta; class Magnoliopsida; order Santalales; family Viscaceae; genus Viscum; species Viscum album. The sequence goes on along the minus strand of OY728143.1, from coordinate 1,699,483,484 downwards.
CATGGGTTTTCTAAATTCAGAATATTATTTTTAAAATTATAATTTCACTTAATAAATAAATCTTTTATTATTAAATATTTTTTATAAATTTTTATATTATAATTACTTCTTGATATAGTCATGAATGCTATGGTTTTAGTAAAAATGTATTTTTTACTATTCGCATAAAAATCAATTATTACAAAAACAATAAAATAAAATAATCACCCCAGGATAATATTGACATGATGGATTTAAAAAATTAATTTCATTTTATAAAATTAAAATTCTAAAAATTTTAAACTTATCTTCTAATTTAAAATTTAAAATATAAATAAAACTATATTTATTGAAAAATTTAATTTTTAAATATTATGTGTTATCAATATTATTTCTTACTAATTTCTAATTTAAAAAATTTTACAATATTAGTTAATATATTGAAATTTTATATATTCTCATAATAATCATTTAATGGTTATCAATTTAAATTATTAGTACATTGAATATTTATTTGAGAATGAACAATCCTTTTAAATATTAAAACATATTAATAATATATTCTTTAAATGTAATCCTTTTTAATTGATTGATATATTTTTATTTTATATAGTTTTTATTATTCTTTTGTTTTTTAATAATGTGCATCAAATATGTCATGAATCATTTTAGTTTGGTGTTGTGTGTGTAATAATATATCAAACATAATATTAATTTAGAGAAAAATAAATATTCCAAAATATTGTTGTGTTTCATTATCCCCCCTTAAATAAATTGAATCCTCTAATTTTTAATTATCACTTACTAGGGAAAAAATATAAGGGTTTTGAAAATATAGTTGTGAATTAATGTATAATTTCTTAAGAAATATTAACCTTAAAAACTTAGGGAATATATATTTTTCCTTATAATCTTCTTATACCTATGATGAGTTGTTCTCTAGTCATTTGATATGAACATACCTAATGATTGGGTATCATGACTCCTATAATATAATTAGTTTTCTAAGAAATATCATAATAATACTTTCACTAATATATGATCATATATTGTTTTGAAATGTGATTTCCCAATTTTGGTCATTAATATAGAGTATATGTGAAGATAGGGAATGAATTTCCAAAATCACATCAAATTTATCTATAAGAATAGTTGTAAGAATAATAATACCATAAAAATATAAGTAAACACATATATTTTATATTTAATAATGATACCACCATGTATATTTATTTATAATTCAACAAATAATAGTTGTAGAAAACTTACACAATATAAGACATTTGTAAACCTAAATTGAAGAATATGTGTATCTAAAACTACATAATTATCTCTATCCACTTCGATAGTTGTCATAGCATAAAATTTTTCTTTTTCACATTTTCTAGGATGTCATTAGTGTCGATTTTTATCTTAATCCCTTAGATTATTTCACTAGTTTAAAAAGTTCCCAAATTCCAAACATCTAATATATCCAATCACTAGTGGATCATTAAAAAGAACATTATTTTTGTCCATCATGTTGAATGAACTCTTCCTTTATCCTTTGAAGCTTATTCCTTGATTCTCTTCTTTACATAGATAAAACATATTTCAATTCCCTTGAAACATTCTCTTGGATGCTTCTTCTAACATTTTTTGTATGTAAGAAGTAAAATTTTATTTCCTTCATCATATTCATTACATGAACTTCCTTGAGAATCCATACTTCTCTTATTTAGGGTATTTTAGAATAAAATTATATTCACATTGTTAATCATAATTCATGATATCCGGCTTGGAATAATGACAAGATTTATTACTCTAGATCTTATCCCATTAGTTTAATCATTGGGATAATATCCACATTTTCCATGGAATCCATTGTTATCTAGGTTTCTTTAGGATTTAACCATTATGAAAACAAAAATGAGTTATTTTGAGTGGTGAAAAAATAACATCATAAGGTAATTATTATAAATAATCTCTGGAAAAATTCAACCTTGAAACATCGTACTCTTTGAAACCCTAACATTAGCTTTCATCCCAACCAAAATTTCTCTTTTTTCAATCTTGGTTTCTTTAGTTTGGTTATCCTATACTCCTTGACCTAATCATAATTAATACTTCATGGTACTTTATAGATAAAATATTAATTTACTAAATAATATCCCTTAGGAGTTTCTACCCAGGTGTGTAATCTTAGGCTCGCTCGTCATGCACTAAGTGAAGATCCATTTAAAACTAAACCATACTATTTCAGGATGATTACCACTAGGTGAATCTTTGTTAATATCATATCCACTTACCAGTATCTACATAAGGATATAATTTTAAGAAAAATCTCACCCTAAAAATTTTACAGAACTTTATGACTTTTATCCAATACTTATACTTATCTCTAGGGTTTTTAATAAAGTTCCCTAATGTTAATTCCCCAAAATAAATAAACTAATCCTAAAAAATAACTAAAAATTACTCTGATATAAACTGAGGTTCCCTGGACCCACACTCCTAGGTCATATGCTAAAAATTATATCTTTAAACACTTTCTTTATACCAAGTGAGATGAACCAAGCTAAATAGATCTTTATTTTAAATAAATTGCATAAGTTAAACATTATATCTCTCAATAAACACATAATACAAAGAACATAAGGTTTAGTGAATTTTAGAAATAGTAATAAACTAATATTATTTTTAAATAATTATTATGATTTCTTAAAATTGAGCTACATTGGACTCCCTTCTAAAATTCTCATAATCAATACTCATCTTCATAACCTAGGGAATATATACATAATAAAGGATTGACCTCAAACACTCGAGAAGGGGAAAACATATCAAAATATAATTAAGGGTTAGATCATTAATATATGATAAAATATAATAAAGGGAGAAATATTATATTAAAAAGAACACATAACATTAAGATTTATTCATACTATATGATAGTTATACATTTACACTCAAATGAGAAAATATACACCATGGCATAAGAGTGTGGAAACATGGTAGCTTAGGCATCACAAACCAACGGCCCATTTGTGACTTAAGTTTTACAAACCTATGGTCCATTAGTCACTTAGGTTTCAGAAACCTAAGGTATATTAGTATCTCATGAGATATAAAATATTAACTTATTAAATGGAGGGTTATATAGAACCCCACCCATCAACATCCACATATATGTATTCCATTTGAAATCACTCATTTATCATATCATAAATAACCTACAGAATGAAAATGGGATCATATTATTTCTAAATGGTATGTAACAAATTGAAATAAAGTATTAGATATATTGGTAATAATGTTCAATCACCAAAAAGTATTATTTCATAGAGGTATTTATAGGGTGATTCATGAAACCTAACTCTATATGAGTTATATCTTTTTAAGAGTAAAATAGAAATGAAATCATGAAAAAATGCTTATAAAACCACTTATTAACATTATTTTAAAGAGTCAAAATTGTAAATAATTTTAAAAATTAATATCCGGGAAATTAATATGAAAAAAACTAAAAAAACTGCTATAAATTAAATCCAAGTAATAGATCCTTGAAAAATACGTAAAGGTTTTCCATAGGAAATGTGGAGTATAAGATAAAAATATAAACTTCAAATGGAAATGAATTTTAATATTTTCAAAATAATTTTATTAAAACCAATATCATAAAGATAATGATAAATATTTAATTTGAAAAGTGGTACATATAAATTTTAATATTATCAAAAATAAAACATATCAAGATTTCAAAAAAAATAAAGCAGGACATTATCTAGAAGAGTGAACATGGATACAGAAGAGAAAGAACTCCTTTGGAGTGAATGAGAATTACTCATAGAATTATCAAATTTTATTATGAAATAAATCCACCAATTTAATTCCAAGTAAATGGATTAAAGGAATTATAATATCATCATAGTATAGAATAAAAACATTTTTCTCGATGGTTACCCCAATCTTCCACTTTCAATTTCGGAACTTTTAGAATCTTCTGCTCTTTTGAATCTTACTTTGATTGCACAATTTAGGAATATACGTCCTTCTATTGATGCTTTTGATAGGTATATCTTTAGTTCTTGGGATCTTCAGGAAAGGGATATTGTTGGTTTGATTGACAGAAACCACATGATGATTCGGTTCGAATCGGAGGTAGATCTCATTACTACTTGGTCAAAGGCTCCTAGCATCTTCAATGGATGGCGTTTATTTCCTTTACATTGGTCATTCAATTTTCACATGAACCACGATTCTCCATTGGCACCAGTGTTGGTAATCTTTCCCAATTTTACGCTTCTTTCAGGAATCCTACTATTATTCATATGCTAGGTAACCTTGTTGGAAGTTATTTGTGTTCTGATACTCGTACTGAAGCTATGTGTCACCCAGTTAACTTCCAGATTTGTGTTTAATTGGATGCTTCTCGTTTTCCTTTTGACTATGTATGGATGACGATTGGAGAGGAGTACAGATGCAAGAAACATGTGATCTATGAGGACTAGACAAATTTTTGTCATGAGTGTCATCGTTTGGGTCATGCAGTTGAGAATTGCTGAAGAGGAGCTCCCTTGAAGGATCGCCTTTTTGATTTCCAGGCTCCCACTCAAAAGGAGGGAGTTTCATGGGGAAGGACTTCAGAGTGAGGTATGGGGAATGGTATAGGGTAGAGGGAGCTTGAAATGGTAGAAGGAGGTAAGGGGAAGCAATTGCAGGTGGCAGATTGCAATACCAGTAGGTTGTTGGTTAATGATGATCCGGTATCTGTTTGATGGGAGGAAGATGGTCAGAGGAAGGTGCAGGAGGTGGGTGTGAGGGTCGACTCAGTTTAAGAGGAGAAGGGTTCAGATGGAAGAGGCAGGGAGATTATACCTTCATCGGTGGCTGTAAAACATATTGATGTCAATAGTGGGTTAGTTGAGGTTGTGCAAGGTGTTGCAGCTTCCAATAGTATAGTGATCTGGAGGGAGATGCACAGCGGTGGAGTGATACTTCTGGATCCAGTAGTGAGGGTTGAAGGAGCCAACTCCAAGGTGGAATCTGCTTCTTGAGGGGAGGGTATAGGTTTGAATTCCGCCTCTAGACCTTTTATTTCTTTAAGAAATAGTTTTGGAAGTACTGCTAAAGGAAATCCTGAACTCAGTTTAAGTGATGACCCAGGAGGAGGGGATGTGAATGGTGGGGCTTCCAGGGAAGAGCAACTTGCTGGAAGTCTGTGTCAAGGGGAAGGCTGTAGGCTAGTGGAAAATTATTCTCCTATGATGGTGGAGGAAGCTTCTAATGAGGACATGCATCTCCCGTTGATGGAGTGTAATACTCCGGATCAGAGGCTGGGTAGTGTCAATCGGTGTCCTGTTTCTACTTTGAAGGAACAAGAAGGAAAGGAAACGGGGATCTCTAGAGGAGGGAAAGAAAATGTGAGTGGATTGGTTGGCTGATCTTTTAGTGAAATTGTTTAGAGTGGGAATCAGAGGATGGTTGCAGGTGAAAGACCAGTATCTGCTACACCAAGAAGGAGGCCTAGGAGAGAATATTCATATATTCCGAGTCTGATGCAGAATAGATCTGCCTCCAAGCATAAGGGAGAGGTGGTTGTGGCTTTGAAAAAGGTAAGTGTTGTCAATAAAGATCCACCTGATCTTATTGCACTTGAACAACTTACGATTAGGGTGAAAAGTGAACACTTTTGGAGGCATCCAAAGTGGGAATCAGCTACTGGAGAAGGATAATCATGCATGGGTTATGGAGAAGAATTTGTCTATTATGATGTGTAAGTCGGTGTTTTATGTGCTGTTTGTTTCCTGTTGTTCTCTTGTCATGTTTGAAGTTGTATTTTGGGGTCCCGGACACCCTTAAACCAGCTTTTAAAATGAAAAAAAAATGATTAGCAGGTATAACATTGTTAACTTTCAAATTGAAAACCCATGAAAGGTAGAACGTGTGATGGATTTTAAAATAACTTAGATTGAAATAAAAATTATGATAAGTGAAATCCATAGACCATATATACTATAAATAAAATTAAATCGGTAGTGATTTCATATCATATCTTAATGAAAAAAAGTTGAGATGCAAAAACTGTTACCTTTAATCAATCTGAGCCAAACATTCTCTATACTCCTATATAAGAAAATAACTATCTTAATCACCTATTTTAGAAACTTATTAATACCTTTAAACTTTTATAAACTTAATTTATAATCATTTATTACAAATATATTAGTTATATATATTCTATTGTCATCATCAGATGTTATTAGATTCGATTTTTTATTTAGTACTAGTTTCATAATGGCAGTGTTGATTATTGTTTACTACTCAATGTCTATAATTCTGATATCATTAAAGGTGATTTAATATATTTTAAATTATTATTTATAATTTTTTAATTTTATTTCATAATTATTTTAGTTATGATTTGTGGTGCCAAAGTCAATGATGAGCTTGTTTTGGTAATTTTCAAAAATGAGGGTCGGTATCTTAATAATAGGTTAGATATTTCCATTCCCATTCTAGAACCCAAAAAAATTGTTATTTACTTATTATATTCTAATATAACCAGTATTTATATTTCCTTGGTTAACAATGATAGAAATATTTATCATCATTCATGTAGGTGGTTAAACCGACCCAGACAAGTACATAATATAATTTATCAGTGATTATAGTTAAGAAAGTAATCCATTTAGAATAATATAATTATTAAATAATCATAATTAAAATATTTATATTCTTTTAAATTGTTTAATCAGGTTATGAGAGAGTTAAACAAACAATAAAATACTAGAGTGTAAAACTAAATATGTCACTTTCATGGAGGCGGTAGTCCACAAGTACGCATGGGTGATGTGTTTGTATTCCATAGACCAGGAAGGAGATAGGGAATGGTTTATAATTTTATAATATTAATAATTTAATAAATATAATATTAATAATTTAAATATTATTTTATAACCATATGTGTAATATGGTGATGATAAATAAATCACATTGTTCATGGTGGTGGTGGTCTGCATGAATGCATGCTGACATCTTAATTTTTTGAATGATTTTAGAGAAATGAATAAAAGTTATATTACATTATTTTAACAAAATTTCAAAATATTAATAATTATTATTTTATCGTAACTTTCTATATATAATTTTTTTGAAGGGGAAAATGTAGAAAATAATTAAGAGAGTGCGGTTGAGAACATTACCTCTCCCTTTGAATGTTTCCCCTTGGGTAACACCAAGTCTCCTAAGATTGGTATTTTGGAAATACCAAGGCTTTTAGAAAATGGTAAGAGTTAAGAAAATTCAAGGATAGAGTTTGTGTTGATCAAATTTTTTAAAATCAATGGATATAAGGTGTCAAATTGAGATCCTTTTATAGGTAAAGGGAATGGCATTGTTTTAAATATATCTTTCTAGTATAACGTGAGCACATGTTTTATAAGGAATGTGGATAAAAAGTGGGAAATATTGGATTGGGGGATTATTTAAGTTTGGTAATACCCAAACCAATAATTTCAAAATATTTATGTTTTTTACTCTTATATATTTCACTTTTACTGATTTTGGTTTATACCATAGTAATAAATATTTACATAATTAATTTAATTTTAATGCCTAAAAATAAAAATGATCCTTATTATATAATTTGGTTCTAGTTATTCTAAATATTAAATCCATTTAATAAAATAAAATATAAGAGAAATTAATTTTAACATTAAGTCATTTAACCCGTAAAAACACGATTTTAGAAAAAAAATGTATTTTTAAGAATAGATGTTGTGTTTAGAAAAAAATAATCAATGTTGTGGAATTTAAAAAAATATTTTTTTATTATTAATAAATTTAGAGTTATGTAAATTTAAAATAAATCCAAAACCTAATTTCATTAAATGAATACTTAATTAAAAAAACTCAAGATAGTTTTTATTAGAAAAATATTGCTTAGTTTTCCAAATGTTAAACATGGGTGTTTAATATTCAAAATAGTATTTTTAAATTCACCATTTCACTCCATAAATAAATTTTTTATCATGAAAAAAACTTATTTTTTATGTTATACTTATTGATATTTTCATAATGCTATGGTTTTAGTAAAAACTGTATTTCTCACTATTCAGCAAAAAACAAATTGTTTCAAAAAAAATCAACAAAATAAACCTAAGATAATTTTAAAATGATGGATTAAAAAAATAAGTTTATTTAGTAAAATTAAAACTCAAAAATTTATAAATTTAAATTTGAAATGAAAATTCAAAAAATAAAGAAAACTTCTTTTATTGAAAATGATCTTCTTAAACATTATGTGTTCTGAATATTATTTCATACGAATTTAAAATTCAATTAATGTTAATATAATAGTTGATATATTTAAATATTTTATATTATCATAATAATCAATTAAAATTGGTTGTTTTAATTTATTACTAATTTAAAATGTTATTTGATTATGAAAAATCCTTTTAAATATTAAAAAAAATAAGTATATATCATTTAAATGTATGAATTTTGAATTGATTAATATATTTTTATTTTGTAGAAGTTTTATTATTCTTGAGATTTATTAATAAGGTTCTTAAGATATTTTACGAATCATTTTATTTTGGTGTTCCATGTGAGATAAGTTATTGAACATACTTCTAATTTATATAAAATAGTATATTCCAAAATCTCAGGGCATTACACTTATCCCTTCCTTATTAATTTTATTTATTCACAATAAAATATGATCACATTAATTTGAATCTCCACATAATTTAGGATTTCAAATAACCTTGACATATCAACCTTGAATATTTGAAAATACTTGAAGGCTTGGACGTCTACTAAATTCTCACACACACAAAATCACTCATAACTGTCGAAGAAACTATATTCAGATGTTTAAGACTTGTCAAAGGATTCTCCTCATTTGAACCCCATCAATATCCTCCTCCTCATCTCCTTATTTCCATATTATTCATATGTATTTAAACATCATATAAATATATACATAAAACAATTGAATTCATATTATCATACTTCATGGAATGAAACTTCCCATGAATTATTCTTTATTCTTATTCCTCAAATCCTTCTAGAATCATGTCATTAGTTTCCTAGAAGTTTTTCTTACTTGAAATCAAATAAATTTGTTAACACTAAAAAATAATTCTAAGTTATATATTATAGTACATTATCAATGTCTTATAAAAATAATATGACTTTATTAACCTATCCCAAAATGAGTTTTAAACATCCCTATCCTTTTACACATATCATTACATTGATTTTAAGCATAATTATCCTTCAAATAAAAACCAAGTATTATAAATTATAGTGTCCTTAAAAGATTATATACATAATCATAGGTTATGGGTTTTCTAGAATATTGTATTAAAAATATTTACACAATGTGAAAATTTATTGCAAACATTTTAACTCCATTACCTTTTATTTTAAAGTATTCTATGTTGCTGAATTTTTATTCTAACTCACTAAAACCTTCTCCTCTTAGCCCTAGGGCACCTACTAGGTGATTTTGGAGTGCCAACCTCCCTTTCAGGAATCCCGATAATGCCTTTTAACCCTAGTAAGTGGTTTTGGTCCATTTTTTCTTCTCTCCCTTGTCCTTCCAACCGTGGTTGTGTAATATATAGATCGTATATATTGTTGGTTTTGATCTTGATCTGTTTTGATCTAGGAACCTTGTTGCAGTCATCTGAACCTTCTTCCTCGTAGATGTTTTCTATTTGATACTTTTTTGGATCATAAGTTAAAGGTAGGGGATCTAAATATTAACCTTATGGTTAGATAATTGAAAATTCTATGCAATATTATGACCGTTCCAACTTAACATGTGCCTATATCAAATAAATAATGAATTGGATTATTCCATGGAGTCTTTTGGTTTCAATTGGATTTTGACTTGGCTTATGTCTACCCATTGGGTAAGTGAACCTTGAATATAATTGAATTGGATAATAGCTTAAAGTTTTTTATCATGACATGATATCTAAGGTGATTTCTTGATATAGAATCCATAATTTATGGCTTATTTCTTATTGTTTTGACTATTGATCAACTGTAATATAATTGAAAGAGGTAAATTAAAGACAAATGGTAATTCACTTAATTAACCATTGGGGATTATGATGTGATATTGTGATATACATGATGTTTGTACATGCCTTCTATTCCTTTCTAAAATGATAATATATTGGGCATGGCCCTGACACATTCGCACTTATATGTTTTAATGTGTATATTGGGTGGGGTCGGCCTAGTCCATACTGCAATGCTTATAATGAGTGGGATCATCATTATCCCAAGCTGAAATTATTATAGGGCTTTGACCCAGATGATGTAATTATTATTGGGCATTGAACCAAATGTTGTAATGATTATAGGTCTTTGACCTGGATTTTTTTTATATTACCATTGTTATAAGGTTTTTATTGGAATGGTTGTAAGACATGTTTAGAGATATTATGTCATGGAGTCATAGTAGGTTGTAATTTTATTTTATTAATTTTTGAATTAATTAATACACTTGTTTATTGCTTTATTGCATAAAATTATTATTATACTATTTTGTTTAGACATTGTGGGGTAGACCTACTGAGATAAACTCACACCCTATTCAAGTCACCATTTAGAACCTGAGCAGATTATGTGGATACAGGTTTGGACAAAGAAAAAAGGACCTTATTGTTGATTGTTTTCTTGCTAGATTAGCTGGAGTTTGGATGTGGGACCGACATGGGGTTTGGGACCGAGGACTATTGAGTATTCTTTTGACTTTTCTATTCTTTTACTTGTATTTTTTATATATATGAAATTTAGTTACATTCTATAATGTAATTACATTATTAAAATTATTATTTATTGTATTATTTAGTTGGATTTTACTATTGCTTTTTTCTTTCTCTGTAATCTAATTATTCTCATTTATATGGATTATTTCTACTATAATGACACTTCTTATTAGGAGGTATAGTCTCCCCACTATAAATTTAGCACCCTCGCTATTACTCAGTAACCTCTAGAATATGGGGATCCATGCTTGAGGTCTCATAACCAATCCTTTTTTCCAAGTTAGAGGGATCCATATTGGAGGAAATTACATTCCATATCTTTGGGTGAAACTTCACTCTAAATTTTGATGAATTGATTCCAGTTTTTTCAATTTAAGTCATGAAATCATCTTCCTATTAATTCATAAAATATTGATCTTATCATAGTTCTTATCTTCTTCTTCTTTATTTTATACTTCATATTTTTTTTACTCTGTATAAATTCCTTTTGAATAATCCTTACAAACATTGAACTTTATTTTTGGATCACAAATTGAGTTCTCTAATATCTTCAATAGTTGAACACTATTTGAGAATATTATCTTAGTGTGTATTAAATATCTCAATGAAGATGATGAATCACACAACTTATTTTCCAACATGATATCATGTGGATTTTTTAAGTATGAATAGTACATGCTATTTTACAATCCCACATAGAATAACAATTTAGGAGCACACTTGTATATCATCTTAAGCACTCCACATCAGGTCATTAAAATACCTTAGGTATTACCATGCACTATCAGGTCAGTCAATCCACCCTGGATGCTGCTGATGGAATATATATGCCATCTCTATCGTAGATGTGGAAGGTGGCGGTGCTCCCCAGAAGGTCTGCATGAACCGCATGAAGCCTTCATGGAACTACGCATCCACGCCTGTGTCCGGTATAATGGCTGGTGCCGTATCTGGCTCTGCTGGAGGATCAATTGGTAACCCGTGGCCTACCATCTCTGGAGTATAATCATTGTCTCTCTCTTGGTGAACAACTCAAGGTCGTCTCGGCGGCATGACTCTACAAGGTCAAAACACGCCTCAACGGGTGCCCCGAACCCGGTTGGTTACATGACTTCAAGTGAATTTCCCCAAACGTCATAGGCTGCCGACTAGCAGAAAGGTCCTAGGTTTGATAGTGGGGAAGGAAACTATGTCCTCATTTTTCAAAGTGTAGCACAGCAGTGAAAATAGAAACATACTAAAAGCAGAAGAAGTAAACAATACTAAGCTGAAATGGAAAATAGTACAGAAGTAGAAGATGAAAATAGTCATATATATAATAATGAAATATGTCCTTAAGTCTAAGAAAGCAGTCAAAATAGGATACACCGGAATATAAAATAATACAATACAAGGTACAAGTACGGCAAATCAAAACCGAAACAGCACAGCAGGAACTCAACAGCATGGCAAGCCTAATCTTGGTCTCATGCTCTGCAATAATCAAGTACCTGTATAAGGACTCTTTCCCTTATAAACACCTACAACAATATAATCTATTTGGGCCCAAGACATGACCCAAATAGGGTGTGAGAAAAAAATCCCAGTAGGCAACCACCAAAGGCACGTGCCCAACTGTCAGTGAATTTGTGAAACAACAATGTGCAGTAATGAAATTCAATAAACTAAGAAGTACTCAAAATTAAACATTCCTACCAGTTTCATTTCCATTTAATTATTATTATTTAACAATTCAATATAATTAAATTATAAGTTCTCGAGACTTATCCTCAACCAACAATCTCCTAAACAGTGTCACAGCAAAAATGACAACAGGCTATTTAACAAGTAGAAGGTAAAACAATATCAAGCCTCTGCTTTAGCTTGGCAGGTATAACATGTAAAAACCACCACAGTGAATATGCACAGTAAACAGAGTCCTCAGGCATGAAAACTTTACCCTCAGTTAAATAGAATCGAAACCCTCATGTTATTTCCCATAGGTATAATGAATATTTCCCTCAAGTGTATGAGATAATGCCCTCAGGCACGAAAGCAACGGCCCTAAGGCATATGAAACATTTCCCTCGGGCTAAACAAACACTAGACCGCAGGCTAAAAAAACACAGCCCTCAAGCTAAGCAAGTAACTGAGCCGAGCCCAACACATAAGTAAGAAATTTATATACATTTCCTCTCAAGAAAACTCAAAGCATGCTATAATCACGACATACCCTCGGGTATCCTAGCCAAATGGCTAAACAATGGAACCACACCCACGGGTGGCCTAGGATCCAAGAAATTATCCCAGACATCAGTTTATAAATATTCATTATATTACCTATTAAATTATAGGCATTTAATTATTCAAGACCTCATCCATAAAACACCCCAAACATGGGTGCATAGCACAACGGTACACAAAAACAACATGACAGTTGGAATTAAACATCAGAACACCTACCTCGATCTCCACTGATTGATATACGTGAATGACACCTCCCAAATAATCTGTGAATTACGTAGATCTGGGATAAATTATTTCCCATTCAAATGTAAATAACATCCCCTAAATAAATAATTGGAAGTAAAGACCCAAGAAGAAGGAAGGTCTTACCTGCATGGTCCAAATGAGATCGCCGGTGGAAGAATTAGATTCTCTATGAGTGTTTGGGAGGCCATCCAAGCCTCGGCCATCTCTCCTGGTGCTCTTGGTTCATTCTAAGCTTCCTCTGTTGAAATAGGAGGCTACTTCCCATTTTATGTGGAAAAAAACGAACTACACGGTGTGTACTCTCAAGTACACAGGGTGTAATTTCCATTTTTTTTAACTGTTCCTATGGCGGCAACATTTCACCGTCACACTGTTCAGCTATCGACATGTATGCATGGCGTGTAGTCAGTTTTTACACCCTTCATCGTCGGCAGGCCTACACGCCCTGTGTACTCATCCCACACGGCCAAAGTACATGGTGTGTAGAAAAGTACATGACATGTAGCCACAAAATTTTTTATTTTCCCCGTATTCCTTATTTTCTCATAAACATCAAAGGAAAAAGGAAAAGAACACCAAAAAATGAATTTAAATGATAAATTTTAAATATGTGACTAAAACAAAAATGATCAAGGTGTTTATAGCATCAATTTTTTGATTCTTATTAATTATAAATTTTCAAATTTCATTCGTTGATAATGAAGGGGTATTATAGAGTTCTTTGGGTAGGTTATGATTGAAAAGATAAGGGGGTAAGTTAAAAAATGGCACTAGGTAGTCGATGGTTTGGTAATAGGTAGTTTATGGGGTGTTAGGGGTTCAGGTTGTTTGATTTAAATCACCGGGTACTCAGTGGTTTGTATTGAACACCTAGGTGTTTCCATGGGAAATTACATAATTGAAAAAAGTAATTTTTTCCTTTTTAATCCCATAATGAACCCATAAAATTACCCCATCTCAATAATTACATCTTATTTTCTAGTAATCAGATCCCCCCCACCCATTCTCTCTCACTCCTCTCTATTATCCTAACTGGATCCTCCTTCCCACTTACTTTGAGTGTCTCTAATTGTGTAAAAATTCTTATAATAATAATTTTAATGGTCATGGATTCCTCTAATATTCCCTCTTTCATTGTTTCTTAAAGGTGTTGGAGGTAAGGCTGTTTATTCATAATATAGGGATTTAAAAATTCATCAAATATTCTAAATTATTTTCAGTCAATCTACATCGAATGATTTCACTAAGTGAAACAAAGGTAACTATGTGGTGTTTCTATCCGAATTTACTTCCCCTCAAATGGAAGCAGTTATGACATAATTCTAACCTCTTGTTATGTGGTCTATCTAATTTTTTTTGTTAGAATCTCTCAAATTTCTTGATACCTTAAATACATTCTATAATCAACAGGACAAGTGTATCCCTTATTCTCTACATACTTATAGAGAGTTAACCTAAAAATGGTTTGGGGATAAGTGAACCTAGTTAAAACCAAGCCTATAAAATTAATAAAGTTTTTACTAAAATTTTAATGAGTAATGTAGTTTTTTTCAATACTTTAGGATATATATAGTATGTGTATAAATTATAAAAAATAATTGTAATCCCAATGTTTCATGTATACTTCCTTGGAATTTCTAATGCTTTTTTATATTGATTAATGAATGAAAGGCGATAAATTTACCTTGTACTCTAGTTTCCACCACTAATTAAGGGAGTTCTTAATTTTTACTACATGTCGTGTATACCATTTATGTTACATAACCAATTGTTTATATTTTTTGTAACTTAAGTCATGTTGGAATATATATATATATATATATGTATATATATATATATATTATCATATATTCTCTTGAGAAGGTGAAAACATGTTGATAGGTAGGTGGCTGGTATGGGTTTAAATCTTAACACCCTAACTTATTATTATCATTCACATAATACTAAAGGGATGGTCCACAATATTTCCTTGAATCGAATATATACACTTTACATTTACCTCAAAAGGATGTGTCTCTTTGGACCTAACTTTATTATACACACATACACACACTGATATATATATATATATACATGTGGCTCTGATTTTCAAGTGTGGAAACTCCCTCTCATAAAGGCATGGCATCAACACATCATCTCAAACCCCAAGATAAGGATAAAATTATGTATTAATAGTAAGGTTCCTCCCAATATATGGTGTAAATTATAATTACTCATGTTAATTATGATTTAATTGATAGAGTACGCATTACTATATTTCATATTCCTCTATCATTATGTTGTTTATCCTATTAATTCTAATTTATGATAAGTTTTTAGAGTTGGGGAGCCTACTACTTATTATTTATTATCATACACACACATTTTCATGCCCATATAAGGTATATTTAGAACCTTTCATATATTACCAAGGTAATGTAAAGGACCTTGAGCATAAGATCAAGTACACATAGAGCATAGAGTAAGGGTGATTGTTTTTTGAGTTTTTGAGGCATTGACTATGTGATACCCCCATGGAATTGTAATTGGTTATTTTATATTATTTTATAGTTTTTTAGAATTATTTAAATTTTTAGTAAATTTTCATATTGTAATTTATGTTTTTTTTTATTTTTGGGTGTCACACAGTTATCCCACATTATTACGGGTAAGCATGAAGAAACCATGTATTTATGTATAAAAATTGATAGTGTAGTTTTACATGGTATTTTTATAGTTTTTAAACTATGTGGTGCACTTTAGGAAACCATGTGGCATGTATAGAAGGTTCCAATAGCCTTAGTATGTTTCATTCATGGTTTACTAAACCATGCAGATCACTCATGCTATTGATTTTAAAAAATCACAACCTTTCCCCTCTTGGTTTTTAAATCCCAAAGTTCCCATTTATTATCCCCTCACTCACAAGACAACCATGTGAAATCCCCATTGATATTTATCCTTCACCTCATTAATTCTACCTTCTCTCTTTGTGATTCAATGGGGTTTCTTCTTGATTTGAGGTAATATCTCCAAAGGTAGGGACTCTTATTCCCCAACTTCTTCTTATTATTCTTCTTCTCCTCTTTCTTTATTATCCTCCAATCATTACACCAACTCTTTTATGAAAACTATAATTTCATTTTGAATATATTTTTTTGATTCCATTATGTTTAGGTCATGAAATGTATTCTTCAAGATTGGTTCATCCCATATTTGAGGTTTTAGATAATTATCCATTGATTCAAGGTTGTTTTTACCATGTACTGGAATTTAATTTTATAAAATTGATTAAAAGAGTTTTAAATTTATGTTTTAATTTTATTTATATAATATCACATGTTTTTATTGTATTAATAAGAATAAAATTATATTTAATTATTATTTTCATAGAATTTGAAGGGTATTTTATATTGGCCTAAAGGTTTTACTTATAATTTCAAGTGATACATGAAATGAAAAGTATCAATAAAATGTTTCAATATGTTTATGGATAAAGTTTGTGGCTTACAAATTTTTAAACCATGTTTGAGTCTTGGGATAAATAAATAAGAGGTGTTTTAAGTTTCAATGGATTTTATAAAATTATTGGTTACTTAAATTGATTTTAATGGTAACTTCAACTGAAATGTTTTATGAAATTATTTATAATTGGTTTATAAATTTTATAAAAAATCGTGGCATATTGAGTGATTTCCAAGGACATTTTTTTACTTTTAAATGGTTTTTTAAATTCATGGGTGTGTGATACCCTCTTTATACCCCTTAGTGTTGTTTCCCTTTAATGGGTGGGTCTAATATATCTGGAGACTGGGTGTTGGATCTACTTTGTTATTTCTTATAATGGATTCAAATGTGAGTCTGATTTATTACTATAATTTTTTAGGTTTTTATTGTTCATTTATTTTTTTACTAAAATTAAATGTGTTTGGTCATGGGAACCAAGGTAAATAGGTGGAAGATATATACTTACTTTACACTAATTGATATCCACACTAACAGTGTCCCCTCTAGTAGAATATAGGTTTTTGTGGGGAGTTTCACATTGATGATTCTATTGTGGGATGTTATGGTGGATTCTATTAGAAGATGTGCCATATTCTAATAGAATATCATGTTTTGGTTCCATAAAGTGAAGATTCATTGCACACTTCAATTTAGGGTAGAGCACATGAAACTTACTTACTAATTAAAGGCTTATATAGGGAATCTTTATCTTATGTATGATCGATTTCCCTTTTCTCATATTGGTTGTGGTACCCTTCATTTTATTTGATTTTAATATTGGACTCTTGACTTGTGGTGCCTATGTTACTGCATGTTCTATCTCTTCTACATCTCTTGGTTTTAGAATGGTCATTTTTATTAAAATGGATTGGGCTGAGGAAACGTTTTAAAGTGATTTTTTTCATATAAAGAAAATATAAAAGGAAACATTTAAAAATTTCAAATTAAACAGTATTGGTTTTTCAATAAATCATTTTTGAAAAACATACTAACTAATTATATTTAAAACTAGCTTAAAATGGATCACAAATTAAAAGTGAATCATGTTGAAATGAGGGTGGTGATCTACTGTGTATATTTGTGTTCATGCCTATTATTATATATTCTAGCTTATAGTTTTTTATTCAAAACATGATCACTCTTGGGGTGTGTAAAACATCATGGTTGGTTAGGGACTTTGGGGCTATGGTAGTTTGATTTTTATTTTTTATAATTTAGTTTTATTTTTAACCATGGCCAAATCTTCCACCCAATTGTTCTTTCAATATTTTTATGGGAGTTACATTATATATTTGGAGTATTGGATATTGAATTAAATGGGTTATTGTGTTCTAGGGAGTTAGATATGAGTTGTGGTACTAATTATATTTTAAATTATTTATATTTTTTATATTGTTTCTTTTAAAGTTATTTATCTAGGAATGGATGTTCAACTTAGAGATGGGTCATCCTAGAATTTATAGTGAAGTTATGCTGCTTATTTAATTGATTTTTTATATGAAGCTATTACTGCTAGATAGGGTTTTATTTCTTAGTACTATTTTTCATCCCATGGGGATTGGGAATGCCCCCCTTTCCAGTGATGGATTGGGCTTGCTTTTAGTTTAGGTGGTAGCCTATTCTAGTTCATTATAGATAGTATCAGAGCCTAGGTTATTCAAAGGGATCCTGAAGATGTCAGGCAGGATCCAAGTATCACTGAGAGGGAGAGGGGTGAATTAGTGATATCTTTTTCTTTTATGTTTCTTTATTTTTTGAAACAACATTCACCTATTATTAAAGATCTTCTCCCTTACTAAACACAATCTGAAAGCGTGTGTGCTCCCTCTTAGCACAAATATGGAAATTCAATGTTTTGGTGATTCTTGATCAATATTCATAAATTTTATCTTTCAAATTAATTCTTCTCTTTTCTACCCAGAAGCTGGTAGAAAATTCTTTCAGTCCTATACAAACTGACCATCCCCCTTTGCGAACTGTCTTTCCTCTTCCATGTACTGTCTCTATCCTCCTTGTACCATGTAGTGATAATGTTATGCGGACATCTCTTCTCCCATGAACTACCTCTGCTCTGTGTACTGCTTCTGATTCCGTACACCACCTTTGCATACTGCTTCCACTACTGCAGAATCCCTTCTTCTGCAAACCAATTCCCCTGAATCCACAAACTGTCTTATCTTCCTCAGACAACTTCTTCCTATACAGAATATCTCTTTCGCGAACCACTTCTATTCATATAATTTCTTACCATGAACTCATTCCTACATGGAATCCTCTTCATTCAACTCTTCATACTTCACCAAATTTCTTCCACAATGATGGTCTCTTCATATAAAATTCACTCTTACATAATGGTGGGATTAGGATTCATTATAAAGGAAAATAATTCTGAAAAATATGATAATCCATTTTACTGCAATTTTCAATGTGGTACTGGCTTCACCGCATACTGCTTCTCCTGCCGCGAACAAAAAACCTTCTACATACCATAAGCCTACCGATCCATGTACTGCATCTCTTCCACTAATGAAGATCTATTCTGCATACTGAAAATCCTTCTTCCATGAACCATTTTCCAAGGATTTTATAAAGTGAATTGATTTATCCTCTTTGAAACTAAAGACATCACTCTGCAAAAGAAAACTCTTCAAACTTCCTTCTCTGTTCAACTTGGCCCCAACAGATCTCAGGTTCTTAAATAGAATGTTATGTTATTTAGGGTGTATCAAGACAAAAAATAGACTAATAATAGCATTCGAACTCAAGAGGTAGATATTGGGAGAGTGATTCATCACCATCCTTATAAATAAAACTTGATTTTTGATGGGATGTTAGGGTATGAGACTTGATCTTTAGTTTTTTTTTGTTATTATGGTGATATTTGATCTCTATTGGGAGTGTTGGTGATTTATAGGGTTGAATTGAAGATTGAGGGTGAAAATGGTGAGGAATTAGAGTTCCATAGTTACTAATAAATAATCTATATAACTATGAAGAGCCTGTGAGATTGGTTCTGGATCCATTCCAGTGGCTATATAACAATCGGTGTATGTTTTTCTAGATCATGCAGCCAAACCATTTGTAGCTTTTTTTTCCCCTATATTATTTTTTTGGGTTCTTTTGGTCTCCAAAATTATTTCAATGTTTTTTCCCATTGATATATATTCAATTAAGGGGAATTTTATTATATATGGTGATGGTATGTGATTTGATTTTGGTTTTTGTATATAAATTGTTATTTAGGTTTGTTTCCAAATGTTGATTTTATGTTTAGAAAAATTATTTTTTATATGGGGAATGAAAACTTAGGATCTTTATTGAATGTTTTCAAAATTTTATGGGGTGTTTTTTATAGAAATTTTATTTACAAAGTAATATTTTGATAAATTTAGAAATTGAAGTGTGTTTCCCCTCTTAAATTTATCATTTTGAGATTTTTTAAGAATGGATATTTTCATAACAATTGTAACACCCCAAGATTTCATAGTACGTTTTCTTCTCAAAGTAATTCAATAACTTGAGCTACACGCAACACCGAATTCGAGCACACCACGACTTACCAAACTAGCTATTCAAAAAGCAGTTATAAATAGTATTAACTGAATTTTGAATATTATATAATCCATATAATTTTAATATCCATATTATGTGTTTCTTATAGATAATATAAGAACAAATTCAATTTTTTAGATAAAGGAAGTATTTTTCATAAAACGAAATTTTACCATCTTTTAATAGAGAACCCTTTTTAAATCCAATATTTGACACTTTTATATATTAAATTTTACAAAATAAAATTCTTCTATAGAATCAGAACATAAAAATTTTATTTCAATAAATTTTTGGGGTTTTTCTAATAACTTTCATATTTTGGTGAATAGTAAAAAATACTAAATTTTAATTGAAAACAACTTTTTTAATAAAAATAATTTATACTGTTAAATTATACATTTGAATGGTTTGGAAGTATAATTACATTATATTTTTACCATTTAATATAATTTAGGTTAGTATAAGTAATTTCACATTTAAATTTGACATAAACACATGTCAATCTTTTGATAGTTTTTACTTCTTAAAAACCCGATTTTTTGGTTTTGACAACGGAAATTAATTTTAAATTAATTAATGCTAATTCTATGTTTTTGATTTGGTAAAATAGAATTATTTTTTGGATTCAGAATATCAAAATTATCTTGGGGTTAATTTTCGGTATTTTTCTGAAAACTTTCAATTTTTGATGAATAGTGAAAAACACTAAGTTATTGTTTAAAACTGACTTTTTATTTAAATAATAAATTATTTTATTTAAATTAATTTTAGGTAAAAATATATACATAATACCTGTATATGTTCAATGTAATTCATTGGAGTAATTTTATAATAAAACTAGATATAAAAAATTTTATTGATCTTTTTACCGTCTTTTACCCGCCTTCTAGGAGCATTTGCAAATTTGCATAAAACATAATTTTACCGCTTCTGTGAGTTTAATTTTAAAAATCCGAGAGAAATAGTTAAAATCAATATATAAAATGTGTTTCAATAAGATGAAAATAATTTTTGGTGAATAGTAACTTTTGACTTTTATATACCACAGTTAAAAGTAAATAGGGTAATTAAAGATAAAAATGATATTATAACTACCCTAAAAAAATGTCCTAATTCTATTGGATAAGTATATTTCAACAAAAAACAACCTTAGTAATAAAATATGATCCTTTAGTTCCACAAGGATTAGATTATGACATTTATTATTATTTAATTTAAAGAAGAGTTAAAAGTGTTAAATTCAAGTTTTCATAATGAAAACATTTTCAATATAGGGTTATACATATGATAAATTCGACTATAAATATTCATTATAAAGATAAAAATATTTCATACATAATGGAATTTTATTTGTAATTTTTAGATATTAAATAATTAAATTTATTTATGGCACAATGATGATGCAGTAATTACCTTATTAATGAAAGAATCAAAAAAATGGTATTATAAATATTAAAATAAATATAATTTCAAAGTTTTGATGAAATACATGATTTTTATAGGTGATTATGACATGTTAGGGTTTATTCAATGTATATTTAGAGAATTAATCAAGTTGTGATGACTTTCAAAAAAACCAAATACTAAATATGTCAAAATATACATAAATTATTTTTTAAAACAAATATTATATTGTTAAATGATATAATATTCCTTAAAATATAGGGTTCAACAAAAAGACTTATATAATGATTAATATTTAATTAATGAACCTCTTGGGGTTCTCTTGGATTTTTATATAAAGTTTATTAACCATATAATATAAAAATACTAGGAGACGTGGTAAATGTTAAACTATTTAACCAAGAGTTAAATCTAAAATATAAGGTTAATATGGTAACCTAACCTTGTATAAAACCTATTGGTTGAGATTATTTCGACCCATAACCACCTAAGTCTCAAAATAGATTCATTTCGAGACATTAACAATTTAATATGATTGTATAATAAAATAATATTTCAAGTTTTTCCTAAGGTGCCCATCACCACTCTTATAAAAAGGCACTTCCCCTTCTCTACAATTCACACCTCCAAATCCATTTGGCTCAGCCAAAACCTTCCCAAATATCCTCCAAAATTCCATAAATTAAACCTATAGGACTTTACCTGAGCAAAAATCCAACCTAAGAGACATTTTGTTCAAATCAAAGGGAATCACCCGAAGAAGAGGTAATAATTTCACCACCCTTTTTCAAAGTTCTTTTCTTCTTCCAATTACTCTTTATTTGTTATTACCATAAAAAAATAATAACTCCATTACCTTATACATACTATGATGTTATTATATATATGGTAAAAATATATTCATTATTCTATCCATCCTATGAATGATAATGTCACCATGTGTGCGTACATATGACTTACCATCTCCACATCGTGGTGTAATTTGTTATTCCACACTATGTTATTTTTGTGGATATAATTATGAGTAATATGTATATAAATAATTAAAATAACATGATAATTTCTCTATAAAATTAATATACCATCAAATTTCACACCTTTTATTCATTAAAGAAATGATATTGTCGCTTGTGCGTACGTATGGATTATCATCTCCACGACGCGATGAGATTCATTTCCACGTTCACCGTTCAATGATGACTATTAAAATATTAATAAGTATGTATTATATGAAATAATAATGCTTCTGGATATATATATATATATGTGTGTGTGTGTGTGTTTGTGTGTGTATGTGTACTTACATATATCTTATTCACTTACTTCTGTTAAATATGATATGAAAACAGAAACAACATTAATGCGTACGGACGACCTACGGTCTCCATAAACGGTGTTTTTCATTTCACATAAATATATCTATTATACATATTTATATTCTAAATATATATTGTATATAAATCATGTTTTATATTCTATAATTATTTAAATCATGACATAAATGGTATGATCAAGAATAACAAGTTAAAACATGTACGATAAAGAAAGCGATTATTACCCGAAATGCTAATTTAACATGGAAATTATTATTAAATGGGTAATATAAAGTCATAAATAAATAATGTATGATATAATAAATTTTAATATGGATTTTGTATAATTTAATAACATACTATCTTCATTATATAGGAGGTTATACATACCCTCGACCAAAGGAAAGTGCAAGGTAAGGGTTCTTTCCTCAATCTCATTATTATCTGAGATTGTTTATGTGTAAGTATTTACTGGGACATATTTATCATCGATACCCATATTTCATAAAAATGTTATCAAAATATATATTTTAAGGTTTTATGGGAGGTCCTATTTAACTAGATAATTATTTTAAATGTTTTAAATATTTATCTTTCAAAATCCTTTTAATTAAGATCCATGTTTTCAAAATGACTTTTAGGATTTATTTATATGGACATGAATGTTTTGAAATGAGAATTCTTTTAAAAAGTTTCAAAGTGGTATAGGACACCTAGATTAATAAATCTCTTTTAAATGAATTTCTTTATAAATGTGTGACTTTTAAATGTTTTCACAAAAAAAAGATATTTCTCTCAAAGAGTTTTACTGATTATTTTC
The DNA here is from genome assembly GCA_963277665.1 of Viscum album. Taxonomy (NCBI): domain Eukaryota; kingdom Viridiplantae; phylum Streptophyta; class Magnoliopsida; order Santalales; family Viscaceae; genus Viscum; species Viscum album. The sequence continues at coordinate 1,699,459,683 of OY728143.1, read as the reverse complement.
AACTATGCCAACATCCTTTACTGAATATTATTCTTGATTGAGGTTGATTTATTATAATACAATATTCTATATTTTATTCAATGATTTATGATATTTTTTATTGTGGATGTTATATTTTTAGACCATTCATGGTTTAAGGTTAATGGATTGACATTTCGTATGATAGTTTTAATACGAATATTTATGTTATGATTCAACATTTTTATATGAGGAATGCAGTGGATTTAGTAAGTGACGGGTGGAGCTCGATATAGCTCATCGATGCATCAGTAGGTCTCATGAGACAAACAAGTGTCTTGGTACAAGGCCTTGAAAACACTTTTATTTGTAGTCTTGGCATGATGCCTTGACTATGTGGTAATGATGTCTGGTGTTAGGCATTCCCTCATTAGGAAATTAGTTATTACATGTTATTATTTGACTAGTAGAATATCCATGTTCATGTTTATATGGTAATGTTTGATTTATTTTTTTCTATATTATGTTCAAGTTATTTTTAAAAAGGATATTGTTTTTATCAGACATCTTGATGTCCTAGTTTGTGTAATGTAGTTTTTTTATATAGTATGATAAATGAATTAAAAATTCATTAATTTTTTAACCCTATACGATTCAAATAAATATAATTTTTTTGAATTCTATTATGTTTTTGAGTGAAAGAAGAGTTTGTGGTAGGAATTAGTTGAAGGATTAAAATATAATTATCAATTATATTTTTTCCCTCTTATTCTATGAATAAATAAATTCTTAAACTTTAGGTAAGGGATCTTAAAACCAAAAATGTGTTATCCTAATACCTTATGTTTTGTTGAACCAATGATATTTTAAATCATCATAGATTGATGGCTTTGAGGCCCTCGATTTTAAACTTGTTTGTTATTTATGACCTCAATCACTCCCTATAAATATTTACATTTTTCCTCCAATTATGTGTCTCTAATTTCCACCAATATTCTCCTAATCAAGATCATAATTTGGTGGTGACTTTTTCATTTACCTTTCTCTCTTATTTAGACTAAATTTAATTAACCCAATTTTCGATGTGGAATTTCCACAAATGTATTTTTCTATTTTTAACCTTTTATTTTCAAAAAACAATTTCAAATTGTGGGGACGTAATTCATTGAAGTATAGGAGAATTTAGCACCCCAATAATTCATAGTACGTTATCTCTTCAAATTAATTCAATAACTTGTGCTATAGGCAACACCGAGTTCGCGCACACCACGACTTACCAAAATAGTTGTTCAAAAAGAGGTTATGAATAGTATTAATTAAATTTTGAATTTTATATAATCCATATAATTTTAACATCCATATTATGTGTTTCTTATAAATAATATAAGAATAAATTCAATTTTTCAGATAAAGGAAGTGTTTTTCATAAAATGAAATTTTACCACCTTTTAATGGTGAACACATTTTAAATCCAATATTTGACACTTTTATATATTCAATTTAAAAAAATAAACTTCTTCTTTAGAATAAGTAAATAAAAATTTCGTTTCAATAAATTTTTGGTGTTTTTCTGATAACTTTCATATTTTGGTAAATAGTGAAAAATACTAAATTTTAATTGAAAACAACTTTTTTAATCAAAATAATTTATAGTGTCAAATTATAAATTTGAATGGATTGAAAGTATAATTAGATTATATTTTTATCATTTAATACAATTTAGGTCATTATAAGTAATTTTACATTTAAATTTGACATAAACACATGTAAATCTTTTGATAGTTTTTAGTTCTTAAAATCCCGCTTTTTTGGTTTTGACAATAGGAATTAATTTTAAATTAATTAATAATACTTATATGTTTTGGAATTGTTAAAATAGAATTCATTTTTTATTCAGATTACCAAAATTAGCATAGGGTGATTTTTTGGTATTTTTCTTAAAACATTCAATTTTTTATGAATAGTGAAAAACAATGTGTTATTGTTTAAAACCGACTTTTAATTTAAATAATTATTTATTTAATTTAAATTAATTTTAGGTCAAAATAGATACATAATACCTTTATATATTCAATGTAAATCATTGGAGTCATTTTATAATAATATTAGATATATAAAATTTTATTGATCTTTTTACCGTCTTTTACCCACCTTCTAGGAGCATTTGCAAATTTGATAAAATTTAATTTTCCTGCTTCTACGTGATGTCCTAGTTTGTGTAATGTAGTTTTTTTATATAGTATGATAAATGAATTAAAAATTCATTATTTTTTTAACCCTATACGATTCAAATAAATATAATTTTTTTGAATTCTATTATCTTTTTGAGTGAAAGATGAGTTTGTGGTAGAAATTAGTTGAAGGATTAAAATATAATTATCAATTATATTTTTTCCCTCTTATTCTATGAATAAATAAATTCTTAAAATTTAGGTAAGGGATCTTAAAACCAAAAATGTATTATCCTAATACCTTATGTTTTGTTGAACCAGTGATATTTTAAATCATCATAGTTTGACGGCTTTGAGGCCCTCGATTTTAAACTTGTTTGTTATTTATGACCACAATCACTCCCTATAAATATTTACATTTTTCCTCCAATTATGTGTCTCTAATTTCCACCAATATTCTCCTAATCAAGATCATAATTTAGTGGTGACTTTTTCATTTACCTTTCTCTCTTATTTAGACTAAATTTAATTAACCCAATTTTCGATGTAGGATTTCCACAAAGGTATTTTTCTATTTTTAACCTTTTATTTTAAAAAAACAATTTCAAATTGTGGGGACGTAATTCATTTAAGTATAGGAGAATTTAGCACCCCAAGAATTCATAGTACGTTATCTCTTCAAAGTAATTCAATAACTTGTGCTATAGGCAACACCGAGTTCGCGCACACCACGACTTACCAAAATAGTTGTTCAAAAAGAGGTTATGAATAGTATTAATTAAATTTTGAATTTTATATAATCTATATAATTTTAACATCCATATTATGTGTTTCTTATAAATAATATAAGAATAAATTCAATTTTTCAGATAAAGGAAGTTTTTTTCAGAAAATGAAATTTTACCACCTTTTAATGGTGAACACATTTTAAATCCAATATTTGACACTTTTATATATTCAATTTAAAAAAATAAACTTCTTATTTATAATCAGTAAATAAAAATTTCGTTTCAATAAATTTTTGGTGTTTTTCTGATAACTTTCATATTTTGGTAAATAGTGAAAAATACTAAATTTTAATTGAAAACAACTTTTTTAATCAAAATAATTTATAGTGTCAAATTATAAATTTGAATGGATTGAAAGTATAATTAGATTATATTTTTATCATTTAATACAATTTAGGTCATTATAAGTAATTTTACATTTAAATTTGACATAAACACATGTAAATCTTTTGATACTTTTTAGTTCTTAAAATCCCTCTTTTTTGGTTTTGACAATAGGAATTAATTTTAAATTAATTAATAATACTTCTATGTTTTGGAATTGTTAAAATAGAATTCATTTTTTATTCATATTACCAAAATTAGCATAGGGTGATTTTTTGGTATTTTTCTTAAAACATTCAATTTTTTATGAATAGTGAAAAACAATGTGTTATTGTTTAAAACCGACTTTTAATTTAAATAATTATTTATTTAATTTAAATTAATTTTAGGTCAAAATAGATGCATAATACCTTTATATATTCAATGTAAATCATTGGAGTCATTTTATAATAATATTAGATATATAAAATTTTATTGATCTTTTTACCGTCTTTTACCCACCTTCTAGGAGCATTTGCAAATTTGCATAAAATTTAATTTTCCTGCTTCTGTGAGTTGAATTTCTAAAATCTAAGAGACACAGTTGACATAATTTAATTAAATGTGGTTCAATAAGATGAAAATAATTTTTTGTGAATAGTAACTTTTGACTTTTATTTACCATGGTTAAAAGTAAATAGGGTAAATAAAGGTAAAAATGATATTATAATTACCCTAACACATGTCCTAATTCTATTGGATAAGTTTATTTTGGCCAAAAACAACCTTAGGAATAAAATATGATCTTTTAGGTCCACTTGGATTAGATTATGACATATATTATTATTTAATTTAAAGAAGAGTTAAAAGGGTTAAATTCAAGTTTTCATAAATACAACATTTTTAATATAGGGTTATACATAAGCTAAATTCGAATATAAATATTAAATAGAAATCTAAAAATATTTCCTATATAATATAATTTTATTTATAATTTTTAGACATTAAATAATTAAAATTATTAATGAAACAATGTTGATACAGTAATTACCTTATTAATGAAGGAATCAAATAAGTGGTATGATAAATTATAAAATAAATAAAATTTCAAAGTTTTTATGACATCCAAAAATTTTCTAGGTGAGTATGACATATTAGGGTTGATTTAATGTATTTATTTCAAAGTAATAAATTTATGATAACTTTCACAAAAACCAAATACTAAATAGTTTCAAAATAGACATTAATTAGTTTTTAAAACAGATATTATATTATTAAATAATATAATATTCTTAAAAATATAATATTTGGAAAAAGGACTTATATAATGGTTAATATGTCATTAATTAACCACTTGGGGGTCTCTTGTCATTTTATAGTAAGTTTATTAACCATATAATATAAAAATACGAGGAGACGTGGTAAATGTTAAACTATTTAACCAAGAGTTAAATCTAAAAGATAAGGTTAATATGGTAACCTAAACTTGTTTAAACTGATTGGTTGAGAATATTTCGACTCATAACCACCTAAGTGTCGAAATAAATTCATTTGGATCCATTATAATCTGAATATTATTGTATAATAAAATAATATTTCAGGTTTTTTCTAAGGTGCCCCTCACCCCTCTTTTAAAAAGGAACTTCCCCTTCCATCAAATCACAACTCCAAAGCCATTTTGGCTCAGCCAAACCCTACCCAAATATCCTCCTGAATTCCCAGACTTCAACCTAGAGGCCTTCCATTGAGCAGAAATCCACCCTAAGATCCATTTTGTTCAAATCAAAAGGAAGCACCCGAAGAAGAGGTAATAATTTCACAACCCTTTTTCAAAGTTCTTTTCTTCTTCCACTTCCTCTTTATTTTTTATTTCCATACCAAAATAATAAATACATTAACTTATAAATATTTTTATGTTATTATAAATATGGTACAAAAATATTCATTATTCTATTTTTCCTATGAACGATAATGTCACTATGCGTGCGTGTGTACGGCTTATCGTCTCCATGTCGTGGTGTAATTTGTTATTCAACACTATGTTATTTGTATGGAAATAATGATGAGTAATATGTATATAAATGATGAAAATAACATTATAATTTATCTATAAAATTAATATACTATCAAATTCCACACCTTTTAATCATTAAGGAAATGATATTGTCGCTCGTGCGAACGTATGGATTACCATCTCCACGACGCGATGAGATTCATTTCCACGTTCACCATTCAACGATGATTATAAAAATATTAATAAGTATGTAATATATGAAATAATAATGCTACTATAGATATATATATCTCTGTGTGTGTGTGTGTGATAGAGAGAGTGTGTATGTACTTACATATATCTTATTCACTTACTTTCGTTCAATACGATATGAAAACAGAAACAATGTTTATGTGTATGTACGGCCTACCGTCTCCATAAACGGTGTTTTCTATTTCATATATCTAGCTATTATACATAATTATATTCTAAATAAATATTATATATAAATCATGTTTTATATTCTGGAAGTATTTAAATCATGATCTAAATGATACGATCAATAATAACAAGTTAAAACATGTACGATAAAGAAAGCAATTATTACCTGAAATGTTAATTTAACACAGAAATCATTATTAAATGGGTAGTATAAAGTCATAAATGAATCATGTATGATATAATAAATATGAATATGGTTTTTTTATAATTTAATGACATACTATGTTTATTAGACAGGAGGTTTAACGTACCCTTTACCAAAGGAAAGTGCAAGGTAAGATTATTTCCTCAATCTCATTATTATATGAGATTCTTTATGTGTAAGTATTTACTGGGACATATTTATCATCGATACACATATTTCATAAAAATTATTTCAAAATTAATCTTTTAAGGTTTTATGGGAGGTTCTATTTAACTAGATAATTATTTTTAGTGTTTTAAATATTTATCTTTCAAAATCCTTTTAATTAATATCCATGTTTTCAAAATGATTTTAAGGATTTATTTATAAGGACATGAATTTTTTGAAATGATAATTATTTTCCAAAGTTTCAAATTGGTATGGGACACTTTGATTCAAAAATATCTTTTAAATTACATCCTTTATAAATGTGATACTTTTAAATGATTTCACAAAAGGAGATATTTCTCTCAAAGAGTTTTACTGATCATTTTCAACTATGCCAACATCCTTTACTGGATATTATTCTTGATTGAGTTTGATTTATTATAATACAATCTTCCATATTATATTGAATGAGTTATGATATTTTTGAGTGTGTATGTTCTATTTTTATACCATTCATGGTTTATGGTTTATGTATTGACATTTCTTATGATAGTTTTAATATGAATGTTTATGTTATGTTTCAACATTTTCATATGAGGAATATAGTGGACTTATTAAGTGACAGGTGGAGCTAGATATAGCTTCTTAATGCATTGGTAGGTCTCATGAGACAAACTAGTATCTTGACACAATACCTTGATAAAACTTTTATTTGTAGTCTTAGCATGAGGTCTTGACTATGTGGTAATGATGTGTGGCGTTAGGAATTCCCTCATTATGAAATTAGTTATTACATGTGATTATTAAACTAGTAGAATATCCATGTGCATGTTTTTATCGTAATGTTTGATTTATTTTTTCCATGTTATGTTCAAGTTATGTTTAAAAAGGTTGTTGTTTTTATCACACATCTTGCCTTAAAAGTATATAGCTCCTGCTAAATCATTAACCCTCACTGAACATATGATCTCACCCCTTTATTATGTTTTATTTTCCCAGGATTTCCAAGAAGTTTATTATGATGGATATGCAGGGTTATACTGAAGGGAATAATGGCGTTCTCAAAGAACTATCTATGCTGTATTTTATATTTGAAATTGTAATGTGAAGTTAATGTATGTAATCTATTTCCAAGACTGCTAAATTGTTCAGTACTTTGGGAATTGAATCCTTTTAATCATGACAATATATTAAAATAATGCAGTGAATCTGGGTAACTAAGGTCAAGGCGTTGCATTTGGTATCAGAGGAAGTTTATAAATAACCTTGGAAACTATATTTAGATAAACTTTGATTAGGAAACATTACCCTAAAATAAACTTTGGGGATTAGTATGGAAGAACATCCAAAAAAATTGAAATGTAGATATTATGTGGGTTTTCTAAGAAATAAATCCATGTATGGATACAAGAAGGTAGAGGTGGCTCTATCACATATGTACCTAGGATTGAAAACACTGACAAGGAGTTTCGGGCTTGACTTAGGGTATCCTAGTACACGACAACAGGTCATGCTGCACTCTTGGGTATGACACTCCTTGGGGATATTCTTAAGATAATTCACATTTTCATTATAAGACAATATGAAGAATTTAGGATTAAATACTTACCCAAATGAAACATTTTTTTATGATTATAGATTATATGCATAATCTTTTCAAATTACGTTAGGTATTTTACAAGTTTGTAATTATGCATTGTGATTCATAAACTGACCTAGTGTATTCCATTGTTTAGAAATGGTGCCCAGTATAAGGAATGAGAACTCAAGTAATATGAATTATCCAAAAAATATTAGGAATAAAATATGATCATTTAGGTCCACTTGGATTATATTAGGACATTTATTATTATTTAATTTAAAGAAGAGTTAAAAGTGTTAAATTCAAGTTTTCATAACTAAAACATTTTTAATATAGAGTTATATATAAGATAAATTCCACTATAAATATTAATTATAAAGATAAAAATATTTCCTACATAATGGTATTTTATTTAAAAATTTTATACATAAAATAATTAAATTTATTTATGGCACAATGATGACCCAGTAATTAACTTATTAATGAAAGAATCAAATAAATGGTATTATAAATATTAAAATAAATATAATTTCAAATTTTTTATGAGATACACGATTTTTCTAGTTGAATATGACGTTTTAGTGTTTATTAAATGTATTTATTTCGAAGTAATCAGGTTGTGATGACTTTTACAAAAACCAAATACTAAATAGTGTCAAAATTGACATAAATTAGTTTTTAAAACAAATATTATATTATAAAATAATATAATATTTCTAAAAATATAAGATTTATAAAAAGGAATTATATAATGATTAATATGTCATTAATGAACCACTTGGGGTTATATTGTCATTTTATAGTAAGTTTATTAACCATATAATATAAAAATACAAGGAGACATGGTAAATGTTAAACTGTTTAACCAATAGTTAAATCTAAAAGACAAGGTTAATATGGTCACCTAAACTTATCTAGAACCTGTTGTTTGAGAATATTTCAACTCATAACCACCTAAATATCGAAATAAATTCATTTTTTCCATTATAAACCGAATATTATTGTATAATAAAATAGTATTACAAGTTTTTTCTAAGGTACCCCTCACCCCTCTAATAAAAAGTCACTTCCCCTTCTCTCAATTTCACACCTCCAAAGCCATTTTTCTCGGACAACCCATGTCCAAATATCCTCCCTACTTTCCTCAATTCAACCTAGAGTCCTTCCCTTGAGAATAAATCCAACCTAAGATCCCTTTTGTTCAAATCAAAATGAATCACTCAAAGAAGAGGTAATAATTTCACCACTCGTTTTCAAAGTTCTTTTCTTCTTCCACTTCCTCTTTATTTTTTATTCCCATACCAAAATAATAACTCCATTATCTTATAAATACTGAAATGTTATTATAAATATGGTACAACCATATTCATTATTCTATCCATCCTATTAATTATAATGTCACCATGCGTGCCTACGTACAGCTTACCGTCTCCACGCCGTGGTGTAATTTGTTATTCAACACTATGTTATTTGTATGGGTATAATGATGATTAATATGTATATAAATAATGAAAATAACATGATAATGTCTCTATAAAATTAATATACCATCCAATTATACACCTTTTAATCATTAAGGAAATGATATTGTCGCTCGTGCATACGTACGGATTACCGTCTCCACAACGCGATGAGATTCATTTCCACGTTCACATTTCAACAATGATTATAAAAATATTAATAAATATGTAGTATATGAAGTAATAATTCTACTTTAGATATATATATATGTGTGTGTGTGTGTGTGTGTGTGTGTGTTTGTGTATGTACTTACATATATCTTATTCACTTACTTTCAATCAATACGATATGAAAACAGAAACAGTGTTTATGCGTACGTACGGCCTACCGTCTCCATAAATGGTGTTTTCCATTTCATATATCTATCTATTATAAATATTTATATTATAAATATTATATATATATATATATCATTTTGTATATTCTAGAAGTATTTAAATCATGATTTCAATGATACGATCAAGAATAAAAAGTTAAAACATGTACGATAAAGAAAGTGATTATTACCCGAAATATTAATTTAACAAGGAAATAATTGTTAAATGGGTAGTATAAAGTCATAAATGAATCATGTATGATATAATAAATATGAATATGGTTCTCATATAATTTAATAAAATACTATGGTCATTATACAAGAGGTTAAATGTACCCTCAACCAAAAGAAAGTGCAAGGTAAGGGTTATTTCATCAATCTCGTTATTATCTAAGATTGTTTATGTGTAAGTATTTACTGGGAAATATTTATCGTCAATACCCATATTTCATAAAAATGTTTTCATAAGGAATATTTTAAGGTTTTATGGGAGGTTCTATTTAACTAGATAATTATTTTAAATGTTTTAAATATTTATCTTTCAAAATAATTTTAATTAATGTCCTTGTTTTCAAAATGATTTTTAGGATTTATTTATATAGACATGAATGTTATGAAATGATAATTCTTTTCAAAAGTTTCAAAGTGGTATGGGACACTTTTATTCAAAAATATCTTTTAAATGACTTCCTTTATAAATGTGTGACTTTTAAATGATTTCACCAATAGGGATATTTCTCTCAAAGAGTTTTACTGATCATTTTCAACTATGCCAACATCCTTTACTATATATTATTCTTGATTGAGGTTTACTTATTATAATACAATATTTCATATTGTATTGAATGATTTATGATATTTTTTACTATGGATGTTCTATTTTTATACCATTCATGGTTTATGGTTTATGTATTGACATTTTGTATTATAGTTTTTGTATGAATGTTTATGGTATGTTTCAACATTTTCATATGTGGAATGCAGTGGACTTAGTAAGTGATGGGTTGATCCTGCTATATCTCCTTAATGAATTGGTATGTCTCATGAAACAAACTAGTCTCTTGGCATAATTCCTTGATAAAATCTTTATTTGTAGTCTTGGCACTAGGCCTTGACTATGTGGTAATGATGTCTGGCGTTAGGCATTTCCCTCATTATGAAATTAGTTATTATGTGTGATTATTCGACTATTAGAATATCCATGTGAATGTTTATATAGTAATTTTTTATTTTTATTTTTGACATATTATGTTCCATTTATGTTTAAAAAGGTTGTTGTTTTTATCACACATATTTCCTTAAAATTTTATAGCTTACGCTAAATTATTTACCCTTACTAAGTATCTGATCTCACCCCTTTCTTATGTTTTGTTTTCCAAATATTTCCCAAAAGTGTATTATGATTGATATGAATGGTTAAGCTAAAGGGAATAATGGTTTTTTCAATGAACTTTCTATGCTATATATTATGATTGAAATTGTAATGTGAAGTTCATGTATGTAATCTATTTCCAAAACTGCTAAACTGATAGGTCCTTCGGGGAATGAATCCTTGTAATCATGACATTGTATTAAAATAATGCACCAACTATGGGTAACTATGGTCAGGGAGTTACACCAATTCGATTTTTTTTATGATGGATTTTTGGAATGAAATTAAAATGTTTTAAAAATAGAAGTTTGGTTTTTAAATTAAGGTGGGGAATTTATAATTGTATGTGTGTTTTTTAAAGTAAAGGGGTGGTGTCTTATATAAATCCAAGAGGAGTTTTAATAAAGATTTATGATTTGAAAGGATTACTTTTGAAATTTTTTAAAAAGGTGTTTTGTTGGTAATTTGATTTATGTAAAATAGTTTGATCTATTTTTTAAGTTTGGGTTGATTGTAATTTTTTATGCTACATAGAGTATGTATCCTAGAGGATCCTTGAAGAAGAATAAGAATTTATTTCAGTGGTTTGACTATTAGGGTATCTCTTCTATTTTTTTGGGAGTGGTTTCTTCCACATGTAGACTCTACCTAGACTCAGGACTGATTACTAGAGTTGAATCTATTTAAGCCCTTAGAATTATTCTAGAACTTATATAATTAGAATAGAACATATACAGACTATAGAGTGGTGGTGTTTTAGTTTTCTTAGAGTCCTTCTAGTGGAGTTGGTTGTCTCAATGGAAGATGAGGCATCTGTTGTGATTCTAGTGTGGAGCACCTATTAATTTTAGGTTTTTCCATTCAAAAATTAAAGTGTCATTTCAATGGAATGGTTGGTTGGTCCATCTTCAAAGTTTTTATAAGTTCTCGTATTGAAAGAATAAAAAATAGAAGTGGTTTTATTGTTTTTTGAAGGCCTTTTTTTGGGTCAATGTCTTGATAGATGTTATTGTTTTTTAGAGTTTTTTGGATTTTGATGGTCGGTAAAGGGAGTGTTGTGGAATATTTTTTGTTTTTATTTTTGGTTTTAATCTATTAGATACTTATTTTTCTCTTTTGGTTTTACATTCATGGAAATTTTTGTTTTTCCTTTTGTGGACTGAAGTGATTTTAAGTTTTGAATGTTCATTATAGATTTGGGTGGTTTCATCTAGGGGTTTATATGCACTTTTGGTGTGGCCTTATAAAAAAAATTCTTGGTGTATGGAATATAGGGGGCCTAAGGATCAAGGCTTATGTATCTAGGGTCTATGTTTCTTTCAGTGAACAAATTAGGGTGATGGTTTACTTTTGTGTGTTCATCAGGAGGAAACACCCATGTGGTTAAGGTCCAAATTGTTTATATGGAACATAGTGACTCAAGTCTGAGATAAAATTTTTTTTTAATGAGGTTTTTTTATGGGATGAGTTTTCTTTTGGGGTTTTTCTTTGGTGGTTTTATGTATATCATGATTTATTATGGTCTCAGGATTCTTGGGTTCTTAGTGGAATTAAGGTTCTTAGTGGCATTTTTTTGGGGTGTGTGTTTTGTTTTGTGTCTACCAAGATAAATTTTAAAATGGTTAGGATATATAATTTTGGTATCCAAAATATATATTAATCATACTAGTGGTTATATTAGTTGATTTTGTAAAGTTTTTTTCATTAGGTAGAGTTCTTATAAATCATTTTCCTATCACCTTCTACGTTTATTGAATACTTTCTTATTGAATAAAGTTTCATTGTGGGGATAATTATGAAACCTCCATGTCATTGTAGTTATATATTAATAGTATTTTGATTTATTTTAATTTTTGGTAAAAAAATCAAGGAATTTAAATTTTTAGGAACTTTTGAGTGTCTCGCAATTTTCCCACTTGGTTAGGGATAACCAAGAATAAACCATGTGTTTTGGTCTTCAACTTGATAGTGTGATTTTTTATGGTCTATATATGGTTTTTATAACTATTTGGTTCACTCCATGGAATTTTGTGACATATATAGGATGTTCCATTATCCTATTCATGGTCTGAACATGGTTTACTAAACCGTGTGACCAAACCGTGTGGATCTCCCATGGTTTTATTTTGTGAAATTAAATTTCAGACCCTCATAATGTTTAAACCCCCTAGGTCCCCATTTTCTATCCCCTCTCTTTTATAAAGCCCCATCACAACCCCCCTTATGACTTATCCTTATCCTTGATAATTATCACTTTTTTATTAGTTATTTGACATGGTTTCTTCCTGATTTGAGTTTGGATATTAAAGTTAGATACTTCTCTTCCCTCTCTTCTTATTCTTCTTCTCATTCTTTATTATCCTCCCATCCTTTCTCCCTCTCTTTTCTAAACCCTAGGGTATATGTTTAACCATATTTTAGTGATTCTTTTATGTATAGGGTGTGTGATGATACTTGGATATCTTTTCACCACTAATATGAAGTTACAGACCATTCACCTTCAATTTGAGGATGTTTTATCCATGTCCTAACATTTAATTTTAGAACCACTAATGTATTGTGTTTTAAATTCATGTTTTAAATTTATAATGATAGTATCAAATGTGTTTATTGTATTTATAAGGAAAAAAGTTTATTTACTCTTGGTTTTCATAGAAATAAAATATAATTCCCAATTTTATTAATGGTTTTACTAATAGTTTAAAGTGATACTTGAAATACCAAGTATTAATAAAATATTTCAAAGTTTTTTTCATATAAAATTTAATGTTTACAAATATTTAGATGTTTTTTTTGTCATGGTATAAATAATGAATTGAAATTTTATGTTTCAAGGGATTTTTTTTAAATATGAGTGGTTTTATAAATTTATTTTAATATTTACTTCAAGTGAAGTGTTTTATGAAATGTTTTATATTTGGTTTTCAATTGTTAGAAAAATACATGGAATCTGGAGTGATGCTCAAGAAGGTATGGTTGGAACTTTTAAATGGTTTTTGAAATTTATGGGTGTGTTAAAACCTCACTATTACCCTTAGTATTTTTCCATATAAGGGGTGGTGAAAGATATATAGAGAGAATATGTGTTGGATCCCAAGAGTTATTTCTGGCGAGGGTAACAGAAGTGGGGGTTATTTATTAATATAATTTGTGATTTTTTTCATTGATAAATAATTTTTTGTTTTCTCACCTTAACTATATTAGGTCATGGGAACCCAGGTAAATATTTGAAATATCTATACTTATACCACACTAGTTTCTACACACACTACTAGTATCCCTTCTACATGTGAGATAGGTCTAGGTGGGGATTATCACCTCAATGATGTTAGTGTGTGCTATTTCGGTGATTTATGTTGGGATACATTTCATATGTTGGAATCTAGTATTACTTTAATTCATTAAATTGTATATTAATCTCACACAAAGACCATGGGTATACCCCATGACACCTACTTGACAACTTGTAGCTTATGTAGGAAAACTTTATCTTTTCCCAATCGATTTCTTTTTTCTTGTATTGGTTATAGAACCCTTTATCCTATTTAATTTTATTATTATAATCTCAATATGTGTTTTATATTTTATATCATGATATATTCATTTTTTTATATTGTTTTTCATTTAAATGGTTCTCAAATATTTTTGTAAATCTATTTTGGATTAAAGTATTTCAATTTTTTAGTGGTTTCAAAATGGGTGTTTTGGATAAAATGGCTTAGGCCAAGGAAATATATATAAAGATATTTTTTTATTTTATGTAACAAAATTAAAGTTTATAAAATTAATATGGACCTAATATTATTTTTTCATGAACTCACATTTTAGAAACCTACTTTTTAATTATATTTTGAACTAGATTAAAATATATCTTTAATTAGAATTTTGGCTTGTAACAGGGTAGGTGGTGACCTACTAAGAATGTTTGAGCTAATTTGTATTAATATATGTTTTATATTTAGGTTTTTTATTCAGCAATAGATCACTTATATGTTGTATATGTCATTGGGGCTGGTTAGTGACTATGGGGCTATGGAGGTTAGTTGTTTATTCTGATTAATTTAGTTTTCTTTATCTCACTATCCAAATCAACCACCCCTATTTTCATTTCTTTAATTTTATGGGTGGTGAATTATATATGTGTGTTAATTCATGTTGAATTAAAGGGTTTGTTGAGTTTTAGGGAGTTTGAGGAGATTTGTGGGATTGTATTTCCTTGAAGTTTTTAAATTGTTAATACTATTTTTTTCTACTTATTTGTCTTATCATGGACATCCAACTTATGAATGGGCCATGCTATAATATTTGATGGTGTTGTAAAGCTTATTTAATTTATTATATCTATGGTAAACCATTTCCACTATATTTACTTTTATTATATTTCCCTATTTTTTAGCATGTGTGGATCGATAATTCCCCTAGGGATAGTGAAGGACTGAGTCATGTGCCAGTGTTTGTGGTAACCTAGGAAAATTTGTTACATATTATTTTATATCAAGAGGGTTGTATCCATTACCTTTTTAGAGGGGTTTCAAATATACGAGGACCATTTTGGTCCTTAGGTCCTCATTCGATACACACCGTTTATATATATGTGGTTTTTTCTTAGTATAACTCACTTTTTATGTAGTTTAGATTATTTTGATACTATTATGTATGGATAATTATGTTCATGTCCAACCATTCATTAAGGTTTTTAATGTATTATGTTACACCTTATTTCATAGATAAGTGGTTATGCACTTATTGTAACTGAAGCTTGGATATGTCATGCTTCATATAGTAATGTACCTTTATTAGTCTGTCTCGTCATTTAAAGTGGAAAAAACATCTATCACTTATTTATTACTCAACCCTAGGAATTTACACTAACCTCATATTATCAAGAGGTGATCCTAAGTTGTTATCATAATATGATTCAGGTTATGTGATGGTTCCCAGATCAATAATATTAAAAAATGGTATCAAAACACACACTAAGGGATATTTGGTATGGTATTTGGGAGTAGCATGGAGATATGATCATATGGACTCAAAAAGTTACCCATAAATTTATTTTTCTAGCATAATTATGATGTAATATTGTGTTTATAGGGATCACCAGGGTTTTCTTTCACTTTTTCTTTAAGTTTGGACTATATCCTTGAGTTACATGCATCATACCAAGTATCAATAGGTAGGAACAAGAACGGTATCATTCCATGTCACCTTATTTTCCATATCTATTTAATATATTATTTTTTAGATTAGTTTCTGATTCAGATTAACAAAAATATTATAGAAAAATAAATTGGTTTTTCATATATATATTTATTTATAATGACTTGGTTGATATAGATAAAAAACTTATTCCCTTAGGTTTATATCCTTTTTATATAGTAATGATAGTTAGTCTCTTTTATGTTAAGCATAAATCATGCAATTATTATCTTTAAATTGATTTTTTAGAATACAAAATTATTTTAAAATTGTTTGTAAAGGGTGGATAAAATTAAAAATTATTATTGTAAAATGAATATATGGGGGAGATAAAGGGATATAGGTCCTACATGTGGCAAGATTTTAATCTTAGTGTTTTCTCTTGTGGGAATATAGTCATGATATAACTCTCAAATATGTTATAATTTATGTCTAATAAATGACCACATCCCACCATGTAAGAAGGGGAGGATGGTTATGTGCTTCCAATATGATCCATGGTTAATCCTTGAGTATTGGAGTGGATTTCTTAATGGATCCAAAAACTTTTCCTAGAGCTCCAAGAAATAACTGAAAACATCTAATATCATAAAAGATTTCTAGTTTCACTATACTCTAACTTATTTGGTAGATGTAGCTTCCTGGGAGGGTAAGGATTGAATTAATCACCTAAATCATATTTTAATGAGTGTTGAAATCCTAGAATTACACTAAGTTTGGTTATACACCTTTATTCTAGAAACATGTCCCACTGAGGGTGGGAAATCATGCTAATATAGATAAAGAACTAGATTATCACCATGGGGGGATTTCAAGATCTCTATTTTATGAAATTCAACCTAGAAAACTTATATCAGATGAATCTTAAGAAGTTCTTAAACCTTCGGTAAGGATAGATTTATTTTAATAAGTATACCTCTACATTCATAGATATTCTTTTATTCACTCCCAATATGAGTATAGATGATGAATCTAAGGTGAGTAATTTTTTAAATGGACTTCAAAGATCCATTGTAAACTTAGTTGATACTCTTTGATAAATTTATAAAAAGTGGTCATGACTGTTGTTATTTCTAGGAGGGTCAAATAAGTATCAAGAGAGGGCAGGACGCTACTAAGCCTAACATCAACTGATACATTTTGTAGTGATTTAATGTGATTATAAAATGAGGTGAGAAGAGGTAACTTTCACTAGGGATTCTAGGGTGGTAGTATATCATCTTCAGATATCTTAGGAAGATCCTCCATTTAGTGTCATTAATGTGGGCTATTAAGAAACATCAATCCAAAATATACCTTTGAGAAATATTCGATAACCTACTATGGTTAGTATGGATATATTCAATGGTTCAGCAAATAAAATTCTTTATAGTGCTTTGAATAGTTTCCTCACCTGACCCAGGAATCCCAACCATAGTCAATTTTGTAGTCTAATAGAGGAATTTGACTACGCACTATGAGGTCATGTTGAGATGGAAGACATGATAGTATATTTTGATTAGATATTTAGAAATTATTTGAGTAGGTATTTATATGTAAGGGTTAGTATAAGGAAGTAGGTGATATATATTACATATATAAACCTATAAATAATTCTATAGTTGGGACTTCTAATATTAGATGTATTGTTATCATATCCTCTAGATTAAAATTTTCCTTATTTTATGTAGTTTATTCATATTCTTTTAATTCCAATAAATCGACATTACTTCTTGGAGTTAAATTAGAATCCTTACCTTTGTATATGAGTATTGATACTCACATGGGTGAGGGTTTAGTAGAATAGTAGGTGTCCATCATGTGCATTGGTAGTGGTATCCTTAATGAATCTCTTGGATTTAATCATTATTAATATGTAATCATTAAATTTCATTCTAGGAATGGACTAGTTAACCCATTTCCAAGCCAAAATGAGTTTTATAACCAAAGTTAATTCTTATCTTCCCTTGATGGTATCGAATACACTCTCTGAGGAGACTGGGATTTTATGT
This sequence comes from Viscum album, assembly GCA_963277665.1. Lineage (NCBI taxonomy): Eukaryota > Viridiplantae > Streptophyta > Magnoliopsida > Santalales > Viscaceae > Viscum > Viscum album. The sequence continues at coordinate 1,699,441,696 of OY728143.1, read as the reverse complement.
CTATTCAAGTATGTATTGATCAAGTTAAGGTAGGAGTGATCACCATATAGATGGATCAAATTTCACTTGGGGTTGTTGATGCTAAATAGAGTCAATTATTTCCCCTTTAGTGGATTTATATCATGATTTGTTTCTTGAAGACTTTTCATGACATCCTCCTAAGTGAGATGTGTAATTTACCATCAATTTGGTGTCTTATACTCAACTTGTCACTATTCCACCATATTTAATGGTATTGGATAAATTAATGGAGCTAAAGTTTTAATTGTAATATCTTAAATCCCAAGGGTTTATTGGCTTGGGATCTTAGCCTTGGGGTGGTCCGGTCTTTTTTCCAATAAAACATATTGAAGTATACATTTTATGTAGACTATTGATAGCTAAATATGATAAAGGATAGGAATAATTATCCATTTCCATGAATTAATGACATCTTTGATCAATTAAAAATTATTAAGTAGTCCTCTAAAATTAACTTTTTCTTGGGTTACCAAACAAATTGAGTCAGGACAAAGGATATTTTTATGATCACTTTTTGAATTCAGTTAGGGGATTTCAAATATATTTTAATGACTTTTGTTATAACAAAATCTACTTCCATGTTTATATACTTAATGAATTGGATATATAAACTATTCATATACTCTTTCATCATTGTATTTGTAGATTATATCCTTGTTGATTCAAGGTATCGTGATGAGAATGACTGGCATCTTTGCATTTTTATAGGCACCTTATGAGAATATTAACTATTTGAAAAGTTATTCAAGTTCTCTTTCTAGATCCAAAAAAATATGTTCCTTAGGAATTAGATTTAAAATAAAAGTATCTTAATGGATCTAGAGAAAATTGATTAGGTGAGTTCTTAGAAAGTCTCAATGAATATATTTTGGGTTAGGAGTTTCCTTGGGCTCACATGGAATTACCACCACTTTATTTAGGACTATTCCAAGATTGATACTTCTATGGAAGCCTTAACATAGAATGTTTTAAAATCCATCTAGTCAAAACAATGTGAATAAGCTTTCAAAGAGCCAAAATGTCATTTGAACAAAACTCTTATTCTCATTTTTCCTCAACCTGGTGAGGGATTTGAGGTGTATTATAATGTTTCATCTATTATCCTCATCTTAATTCTTCTGTAGGATCATCTGGTAGTGACATATGGTTCTAGATAGCCACATCCACGTGAAAAAAACTACCCTAAAAATGATTTACAATTTTTTATCATTGTTCATACCTTGATGTTTTGGAGGCATTACATATATAGAGATCATTTTTTGGTGTATATATACCTCAAGGGCCTAAAATATATCTTCTCTTAATGAAATTTTACTACCAATAAATTCAATAGGGTGTAATACCATTAATATTTTGATTTTTATATCTAATACATTCCTTGTAATGGAAATATAGTTTCCAACAATATTAATAATAAATTTCACACAAAAAGGGTATATTAAGTAATGGATGAATAGATATTGATGTCTCATATAGTTGAACTCCACATAGATGTGATTTAGGATCAGGGTGGGATATAGTTATAATATATTGACCAAATTTAATCTCTTATGGAGTAGTTCAAATACTCAAAATTATTGGACTCTAATTGTAACATTATTCAAGAAATACTCAATGGTAGAAAGATACTTAATGGATGGTTTCAATTTTCTTTATCCTTATTATATATCCATTGAAATATAGTTCTCCAAATTGTTATAAGATAAAGTTTAATGAAGTAATACCAAGTTTCTCAATGGGTTATGAACCCTAGTATCATGAAGTTGTATCATGATATCTATCACCTGTTCTAGTGGAATGGAATAAAGAAGAAATTATATGGTGTGTTTCTAGATGGATTACCTATTGTTAGGTAAAGTCAGAGCACCAAAGGCAATATGGTACTCTCTATCCACTTCGTTTACTTGTTTAGAAATTGTACAAGATCATAAAGTATTTGTTAACAGGTCCTCTAAGATCTTTCGAGGTTTGTGATGTATTATGAGAGACTATGTATAGTTTGGAAAAGATTGTTTAATTTATATCTATTAAGGAAGCCTATTCAAATGATAATAATGGAAGGTTATATTTCATGGAGATTTTTAATCTTTATCAAGTACCAACTACTATTTTCTATTCTAGAAAACCTAGGATCACATCTCATTTTTGGAAAGGGATTCACTGCTCAATTGAAGAAATTAAGTACCACTTTTTACCAATCAACTGATGGCTATTATAAGTTAATTATTTATATTTTCTTAGATATACACTAATATTATATTCTTGATTTTAGTTACTTATGAGTGGATCACCTCTATCTAGTTTAATGTTCCAGAAATAACATCTACTATTAATTTATTCAAATGTAAATGTTCGTGGATCTTTATGGAACACCTTTTAGTTCTCCAATATATTAGATAGAGGTGGGTAAATATTTATTGAATAGTCCTAGAATTATCTATTAGATTATGTAATTGGTTAAGATTATTTAAAATTGTATCATAATCTTAGAAATATTGAAAACTTATTACACAAACCATTGAAAATGATCCTTGGAATTGATGTGATCAATCATATTATTCTTTAGGTATCACAAATGTTAGGTTACCAATGAATGGGTGAGAAAGGGAAGCTAACCTTAATATTTTTAGGCCATTTTATAATTTTATGATGAGTCAGGGAAACCTCTTAACAACATTCACTGTGTGAAAAAATTAGTTCCATGCAAAATACCATCAATGTTTCTAAGTTAAGAAAGTACTTGATATTACACATGTGATTAAATAAAAATAAGTTGAACTTTATATTGATGCATCCAATATGAATATTCATGATTATATCATCTATAAAAATTATAATACTCAATGGGGTAAGGTATTGTTTCTTGTTTGGGTTAAGTGGAATCATATAAATATTCATAATGAAACATTGGAGTGGGAGGATGAGATGAAGATGCAGTGGTCGGAATTATTCCCTTGAGAAGTTAGACGAAGATTACCAGGGAATAGGGTATGGTGTTAGGGTGGTTGAGACGACTCTATCCATTTACATATTACAATTCTATTTAAATTTTGTATTCTAATTACTTTTTGGGTGTAATTCTATGTGATAAGGGAGTTTATAGAGTTTTGGGGTAGGTCATAATGTTAAAGAAAATGGGGTAAGGTAAAACAGGGAACTGGGTACCAAATGGTCTGGTACTCAGTTCTTGGTGGGATTATAGGGGTATAGGTGGATCTATTTGACCCAATTCATACCCAATATATTTTATTAGGTACCTGATATAAACCTAAGAAAACACCCTTAAGAAAAGGACCTTTTGGTATTTTTAAAACCTGAATTATCCCTAAAATTATCTCATCTTGGGAATTCATTATCATTTATTAACATTTATATATCCCCATGTTCTCCCACTCCTCTCCTTTATCCATAGTTGATCCTCATTTCCCCTTTCCCAGATAATCTTTGACCGAGTGTAAGGGTTTCCATAAGAAATTTTAAGGGATATAGCTTCCACAAATTTTCCATTTTCTTTTTTTTTCTTCATGGTAGTGGGGGTACTACCATGTCTTCAAAGACTAGGTATTTTGTAATTAATCACGTCTCCAAAATTCCTATCGGTATAGCTTCCATATGATCTTTTACTAAGTTAATCAAAGTTAACTATGTGATTTATCTTTCTAAAGTCACTCCCCCTAAAATGGTAGTAGTTATAACAAAATTCTAAAAATTATTTAATGTAATATAGACCCACACTACCAAATATGGTTCAAGAAAATAAAACTTTACATATATACTTTGATACTAATAGAGATGAACTAAAATTATACATGATTATACATATCATTTCAATATTAAAAAATAATCTTGGGAAGAAAAGTTTTAGTGTCTTTGGTGATTAGAAACAAAAATTTCCTATTATACAATTATACTTGAACATATCATATAAAATACCCCACATATGATTTCATTTAAGGTGATGGGTTAAAGATATGTTCAATACTGAGAGGGGTGAAAAATTTTTGGTGACTCTTAAAGAAATTTATAATTTTTATCCCTTTTAATTTTTACATATTTTACTTATTAAGTTCAATGGTTCTCTTTTTTAATCCTCTTACCTTAATTATGGTATGAAAAAAAAAATCAAATGCACCCACATAAGAGGCACAAAATGTTACTATAATGTTCACCTATTAATCTAAGAAGTCTAGTCCTTGGTGAGATAAAGATTTCACCAAGATCACATAACCCACTGAAATTCACCTATGAGCAGGGTTTATCCTTGAACTCATAATGCACTATAGTCACCCAAAAGTTCTTAGTGAATCTCATACTCTTTCAACATCCCATCGATTAATTATACTATTATCCTGATAATTTAAAATATATTTTTCTAACTTAAAGAAAATCCTTCACTAATATTGACTCCTCCTTGTTGTTGATGAGTTTATTTGGTCTTCTTCCTCTTATTTTAATTTCATAGAACCATGAAATTACACCTCTTCTTTTGAATATAGACAGTAATAAACACAAATTATTATTCTAAATTAATTAATCAAGAATTTAATGTTTCTCTTTTTCTTCTATGAAATCCTTATTTCAAAAAATTCTCTTTTTAGTATTTACTATTATTATCTTATTCTTATTTTTGACACACCAATAGGACTATATTGGATCTCACACACTTCTCTTCAACACTTCATAATGTACAGAATATAAGAGTTGGTTATCCTTCTGTATTTCATACTCAAATATTTTTCCTTCTCTGTACAGTATCAGTTCCCAATACACCTTCTTATTTGACCTACACGATATATATATATATATATATATATATATATATTCCATCAATTCCTGTTTTTCCTACTTGAGGATCCCTAGACCTGTAATCCCAGGTTTGGTTCTAAAAAACATTCTTTAAAAACTGTTTTCATAAAAAGTGATATGACCCAAGATAAACAAATCATTATTTTATATCAATTATATAAGTTAAACATTACTTCTCACAATAAACACAAAATTCTAGGAATGGATGGTTTAGTGTCATTGGGTAATAACTATATAAGAATATTATTTTTAAATTCTTGTGAATATTCCTTCATAATTAAGCCACAATAGACACCATTATAGACTTCTAATAATTTTTATTCATCCTCATAACCTAGGTAATGGAAACATAAGAAATGGGTGTGATAAAATACTCAGTAAGGGAAAAATTAAAAACATGTCATCAATGATTACATCATAATCAAATTAGAAAAAATTAATAAGGATGAAATTTATTATTAAAAAAAATATGGAACAATAAAATTTATTCCTAATCCTTGATTGCACGATGTGTAATATTAAATAAGAAAACATACACCATAGAATAGAAGTTAGAAAACATGCGGTAACAAACGTGGTCCATGAAGCATAATCATAGGAATAAATATAGGGAATGACATAGAAATTTAGTACAGTAATAAACAATGGAACAATAATAAACACATGTAATAATTTGATTGTGGTTTAGGCATCACAAACCTATGGACCATTAGTGATATAATATTAACAAATATATGGTTCATTAGTAAATTTGGCTATGAAAACCTATCTTCCATTAGTATCACATGATATAAAGAACCCATGGAATGAAAATGGGTTTATATCATTTGAAAATCGTATCGCATAAACTGAAATTGGGGATAAGATAAATTGATACCAACATTAAATTACCCAAAAATAGTATTTCATGGAGGCATTTATAGGGTGATTCAAAAAACATAATTGCATCGTAGTAAAATCTTTTTAAGTGTAAAATGGAAATTAATCCATAAAAAAAATATTTTAGAAAACCCTTTATAAAATTTTTATAAAGGGATGAAATTAATAATCACATTCATTATTCATTTACAACATGGTAACATGAAAAAAAAATAAAAAACACTTTAAATGAATTCAGATTAATAGATCTTGGAAAAGGGATTAATGGTTTTCTAAAGAAAATATAGAGTGGAAGATAAAACTATGAAATTGAAATGGAAATCATTTCTAATTTTTTTTAAATAATTTTATTGAAACCTACATCATAAAGAGAGTGAAAAAATAATCATTTAAAAAAATTAAAAAGTGAAAAGTAAATATTACTAGAAATAAAACATGGTTGGATTTCAAAATAAGAAAGGAGAACATTACAGGGAAGAGTGAAATTGGATATAGAAGAGAAATATATAATTTAAAGAGAATGGGAATTATTATTAACATCATAAAATTTAATGAATAAAAAATTCCATATATGTAATTCCTTAAAAACTAATGGGTTAAGTTATAATAATATCGTCATAGAATAAAATAAAAATATATTGTAAAACCATAGTCAAAGATTAATCATTACGACTAAAGAAAATTAGTTCAGTAAAAAAAATCCTCTTATAAAAATCATATTTTAAAATTAATAATCATTTTTTAGTGAGTTTATAAGAGAGAAATGTATCTATATAGAAAAAAAAAGAGGAAATATATCACAATACAATCATAGGGTAGAATGTACCCAACATATAATAATGAAGTTCAATGAAATGAATTATAACACAATGAAAGGATATTGAGTTAAGAAACACACAAACATCATCATTAACATTAAAGTTAAAAACCCATTAAAGGTATATAATGAGACTGATTTTTAAATACATTATATTTTAAGAAGTATTATGATAAAATAAATCCATGTGCAATATATACACCACAAAAAGGAAACTAGTGGTGATTATGCCTAAAATCTCAAGGAAGAAAACTTGATATGAAAAAAACATTTACCTTTAATACAATTTTTTTAAAGGATATAAAATCATGTATAACTTTTTATAAGCTTCATTTATAATCATTTATTACAAATATATTAATTATTTTTGTTTTGTTTTATTTATCATAAGTTATCATATTCAATTGTTTGTTTAGTACTAGTTTTGTAATGGTTGTGTCAATTCCATTTTATATATTCAAATTTCATCATTACTATATAATTAAATATGTTGGAATATATGTTTTATAATGATTTAAAAAGTTATGATTTCATTTCATAATTATTTTAGTTATGATTCATGATGAAAACTTTGGTGATGATCTTATTTGGGTAATTTTCATGAACAAGGGGATGTATCTTAATAATAGGTTAAATATTTACATTACAATTAAAAAACCAAAAATAATCATTATTTAATTATTATTTTCCAATATCATCATTATTTATGTTTCCCTATTAACCCATGATACAAATTTATATCATTTTTCATGTAGATGGTTAAATTGGCCCAAACAAGAACAAGCTATAATCTAATGGTGAGTATGGTAAATAAATTGATTACATTGGAATTATATCATTATTACAGAATCATAATGATATTATTTAGATTTTTTAAGGTGATTAATTAGGTTATAAGAGATTTGAAAAAAAATTAAAGACTTTAGTGAAAAATGGAATATGTATTTTTCACGGAGGCGGTAGTCCTCACATTCACATGGGTGACACGTTATTTTTCCATAGATAAGGTGGATTATAGGGAGTGGTTTATAGTTTAAGAATATTAACATTATTAAAAATATCATATTAATCCTTTATATATTTTTTAGAACCATATGTGTAAGGTGATGATGAAAAATCAATCATTTCATTCATAGAGGTGGTGGTATGTACGTACGAATGACGACATATTAATTTTTCAAGTAGTTTAGAGGAAGCTTGAAAATGGATATTCCATTACTATAATAACATTTAAGAGTATAATTAATACTTATTTATCATACCTTAAAGATATAATATGTTTTAGTGGTAAAAATAAGAAAATAATTAAGAGAGCTCAGTTAAGAGCATTACCTCTACGTTTGGATGTTCTCCCTTGAGAAACACTTTAAGGGTCTATAGCTTGGTCTTTTGGAAAGAAAAAGTATTATATTAAATAAGTATAGATTTGAGTAGAGAATAAGAAATATTTATTTCTGATTTAATTCATTATAATTAGTGGAAAAATGGGGCATTGGTGATCTCCTTTTATAAGTGAAGGGAATTAATTTTGTGTAAATATAACTTTTTAGTATAAAGTGAGCACATGTTTCACATGTAATGTAGAGAAAAGGTAGATAATAATGGATAGGAGGGTTTAGTAAGGTTTTTATTCCCTCAACCATTAATTTATTCACATGTTTTAAAGATTTTTTTAAGTCATTTACTCTTAGATTTGTTCACTTTTACCATTTTTAGTTTTTATCGTGGTAATGAATTTTTACCTATGTAATTGAATTTTAATGCCTAAAAATAAAATCATAATTATTATGTAATTTATACCTATTGATTCCAAATTTTAAATCCATTTTATCAAATAAAATATATTTTTTTAATAAAAATAAATTTTAATATTAGTGAATGTAATGCATAAAAACCCTTTTTAAAAAAAGTGTATTATTAAGTATAAATATTATGTTTAAGACAAAATTATCAATGTTAATGATTTTAATTAAATTTATTGGTTTATTATTAACTAAAATACAGTTATGTGAATTTAAAATAAATTCAAAACTTAATTTCACCAATTGAAAACTTAATCAAAATAATATTAATAAAAATAAATATTATTAGAAAAATATTGATTAATTTTCAAAATGTAAAACATGGGTTTTCTAAATTAAACATATTATTTTTAAAATTATAATTTCAATTAATAAATAAATCTTTTATTATGAAATATTTTTTATAAATTTTTATATTATAATTACTTCTTGATATAGTCATGAATGCTATGATTTTAGTACAAATGTATTTTTTTACTATTCACATAAAAATCAATTATTACAAAAACAATAAAATAAAATAATCACCCCAGGATAATATTGACATGATGGATTTAAAAAATTAATTTCATTTTATAAAATTAAAATTCTAAAAATTTTAAACTTATCTTCTAATTTAAAATTTAAAATATAAATAAAACTGTATTTATTGAAAAATTGAATTTTTAAATATTATGTATTCTCAATATTATTTCTTACTAATTTCTAATTTAAAAAATTTTAAAATATTAGTTAATATATAAAAAATTTATATATTCTCATAATAATCATTTAATGGTTATCAATTTAAATTATTAGTACATTAAATATTTATTTGAGAATGGACAATCCTTTTAAATATTGAAACAAATTAATAATATATTCTTTAAATGTAATCCTTTTTAATTGATTGATATATTTTTATTTTATATAGGTTTTATTATTCTTTTGTTTATTAATAATGTGCATCAAATATGTCATGAATCATTTTAGTTTGGTGTTGTGTGTGAAACAATATATCAAACATAATATTAATTTAGAGAAAAATAAATATTCCAAAATAATGTTGTGTTTCATTATCCATCCTTAAATAAATTTAATCCTCTAATTTTTAATTATCACATACTAGGGAAAAAATATAAGGGTTTTTAAAATATAGTTGTGAATTAATGTATGGTTTCTTAAGAAATGTTAACCTTAAAAACTTAAGTAATATATCTTTTTCCTTATAATTGTCTTATAACTAATGATGAGTTATTCTCTAGCCATTTGATAGGAACATACCTAATGATTGGGAATCACGAATCCTATAATATAATTAGTTTTCTAAGAAATATCATAATAATCCTTTCACTAATATATGATCATATATCGTTTTGAAATGTGATTTCCCAATTTTGGTAATTAATATAGAGTATATGTGAAGATAGGGAATGAATTTCCAAAATCACATCAAATTTATCTATAAGAATAGTTATAAGAATCATAATACCATAAAAATATAAGTAGAAACATATATGTTAGATTTAATAATGATACCACCATGTATTTTTATTTATAATTCAATAGATAATAGTTGTAGAAAACATACACAATATAAGACATTTGTAAACCTAGAGTGAAGAATATGTGTATCTAAAACTACATAATTATCTCTATCCACTTCGATAGTTATCATAGCATAAAATGTTTCTTATTAACATTTTCTAGGATGTCATTAGTGTCAATTTTTATCTTAATCCCTTAGATTATTTCACTAGTTTACATAGTTACCAAATTCAAAACATCTAAGATATCCAATCACTATTGGATCATTAAAAAGAACATTATTTTTTTCCATCATGTTGAATGAACTCTTCCTTTATCATTTGAAGTTTATTCCTTTATTCCCTTCTTTACATAGATAAAACATCTTTCAATTCCCCTCTTGGATGCTTCTTCCAACATTTTTTGCATGTAAGAAGTAAAATTTTCTTTCCTTCATCATATTCATTACATGGACTTCCTTGAGAATCCATACTTCTCTAATTTAGGGTATTTTAGAATAAAATTATATTAACATTGTTAATCATAATTCATGATATCCAGATTGGAATAATGACAAGATTTATTACTCTAGGTATTATCCCATTAGTTTACTCATTGGGATAATATCCACATTTTCCATGGAATCCATTTTTATCTAGGTTTCTTTAGGATTTGACCATTATGAAAACAAAAATGAGTTATTTTGAGTAGTGAAAAAATAACATCATAAGGTATTTATTATAAATAATCTCTGGAAAAATTCAACCTTGAAACAACTTACTCTTTGAAACCCTAACATTAGCATTCATCCCAACCAAAATTTCTCTTTTTTCAATCTTGGTTTCTTTGTTTTGGTTATCCTATACTCCTTGACCTAATCATAGTGAATACTTCATGGTGCATCATAGATAAAATATTAATTAACTAAATAATACCCCTTAGGAGTTTCTACCCAGGTGTGTAATCTTAGTCCCGCTGGTCATGCACTAAGTGAAGATTCATTTAAAACTAAACCATACTATTTCAGGATGATTACCACTAGGTGAATCTGTGTTAATATCACATCCACATACCAGTATCTAGATAGGGATATAATTTTAAGAAAAATCTCACACTCAAAATTTTACAGAACTTTATGACTTTTATCCAATACTTATACTTATCTCTAGGGTTTTTAATAAAGTTTTCTAATGTTAATTCCCTAAAATAAATAAACTAATCCTAAAAAATAACTAAAAATTACTCTGATACAAACTGAGGTTCCCTGGACCCACACTCCTAGGTCAGATGCTAAAAATTATATCTTTAAACACTTTCTTTATACCATGTGAGATGAACCATGCTAAATATATCTTTATTTTAAATAAATTGCATAAGTTAAACATTATATCTCTCAATAAATACATAATACAAAGAACATAAGTTTTAGAGGATTTTAGAAATAGTAATAAATGAATATTATTTTTAAATAATTATTATGATTTCTTAAAATTGAGCTACATTGGAATCCCTTATAAAATTCGCATAATCAATACTCATCTTCATAACCTAGGGAATATATACATAATAAAGTATTGACCTCAAACACTCGATAAGGGGAAAACATATCCAAATTTAATTAAGGGTTAGATCATTAATATATTATAAAATATAAGAAAGGGAGAAATATTATATTAAAAAGAACATATAACATTACGATTTATTCATAATATATGATAGTTATACATTTACACTCAAATGAGAAAATATACACCATGGCATAAGAGTGTGGAAACATGGTAGCTTAGGAATCACAAACCAACGACCCATTTGTGACTTAAGTTTTACAAACCTATGGTCCATTAGTTACTTAGGTTTCAGAAACCTAAGGTATATTAGTATCTCATGAGATATAAAATATTAACTTATTAATTGGAGGGTTATATAGAACCCCACCCATCAACATCCACATATATGTATTCCATTTGAAATCAATCAATTATCATATCATAAATAACCTACAGAATGAAAATTGGATCATATTATTTCTAAATTGTATGTAACAAACTGAAATAAAGTATTAGATATATTGGTAATAATGTTCAATCACCAAAAAGGATTATTTCATAGAGGTATTTATAGGGTGATTCATGAAACCTAACTCTATATGAGTTATATATTTTTAAGAGTAAAATAGAAATGAAATCATGAAAAAATTATTATAAAACAACTTATTAACAGTATTTTAAAGAGAAAAAATTGTAAATCATTTTCAAAATTAATATCCAAGAAATTAACATGAAAAAAACTAAAACAATGCTATAAATTAAATCCAAGTAATGGATCCTTTAAAAAACATAAAGGTTTTCCATAGGAAAGGTGGAGTATAAGATAAAAATATAAACTTCAAAGGGAAATGAATATTAATATTTTTAAAATAATTTTATTAAAACCAATATCATAAAGAGAATGATAAATATTTAATTTTAAAAGTGGTACATATAAATTTGAATATTATCAAAAATAAAACATATCTAGATTTCAAAAAAAGAAAGCAGGACATTATCTAAAAGAGTGAACATGGATACGGAAGAGAAAGAACTCCTTTGGAGTGAATGAGAATTACTCTTAGCGTTATCAAATTTTATTATGAAATAAATCCACTAATTTAATTCCAAGGAAATGGATTAAAGGAATTATAATATCATCATAGTATAGAATAAAACCATTTTTCTCGACGGTTACCCCAATCTTCCATTATCGATTTCGGAATTTTCCGAATCGTCTGCTCTTTTGAATCTTACTTTGATTGCACAATTTAGGAATAGACGTCCTTCTATTGATGCTTTTGATAAGTATATCTTTGGTTCTTGGGATCTTCAGGAAAGAGCGATTGTTGGTTTGATTGACAGACACCACATGATGATTCGGTTCGAATCGGAGGCAGATCTCATTACTACTTAGTCAAAGGCTCCTCGCATCTTCAATGGATGTCGTTTCTTGCTTTTACGTTGGTCATTCGATTTTCACATGAACCGCGATTCTCCATCGGAACCAGTGTGGGTAAGCTTTCCCAATTTTCCGCTTCCTTTCAGGAATCCTACTATTATTCATATTCTAGGTAACCCTGTTGGATGTTATTTGTGTTCTGATACTCGTACTGAAGTTGTGTGTCACCCAGTTAACTCCCAGATTTGTGTGTAATTGGATGCTTCTCGTTTTCCTTTTGACTATGTATGGATGACGATTGGAGAGGAGTACAGATGAAAGCAACGTGTGATCTACAAGGACTGGACAGATTTTTGTCCTGAGTGTCATCGTTTGGGTCATGCAGTTGAGAATTGCCGAAGAGGAGTTCCCTTGAAGGCTCGCCTTCTTGATTGTCAGGCTCCCACTCAAAAGGAGGGAGTTTCACGGGGAAGGACTTCAGAGGGTGGTATGGGGAATGGTATAGGGCGGATGGAGCTTAAAACGATCGAAGGAGGTAAGGGGAAGCAATTGTAGGTGGCAGATTGCAATACCAGTAGGGTGTTGGTTAATGATGATCTGGTATCTGCTTGAAGGGAGGAATATAGTCAGAGGAAGGTGTGGGAGGTGGGTGTGAGGGTCGACTCAGTTCAAGAGAATAAGGGTTCAGATGGAAGTGGCAGGGAAATTCTACATTCAGTGGAGGCTGTAAAACAGATGGATGTCAACAGTGGGTTGGTTGAGGTTGTGCAAGGTGTTGCGACTTCCAATAGTATGGTGATCTGGAGGGAGATGCACAGCGGTGGAGTGATACTTCCGGATCCAGCATTGAGGGGTGAAGGATCCAGCTCCAAGGTGGAAGCTACTTCTTCAGGGGAGGTTATAGGTTTGAATTCTGCCTCTAGACCTTTTATTTCTTTAATAAATAGGTTTGGAAGTCTTACTAATAGAAATTATGCTCCCATGATGGTGGAGGAAGCTTCTAATGAGGACATGCGGCTCTCGTTGATGGAGTGTAATACTCTGGATCAGAGGCTGGGTAGTGTCAATGGGTGTCCTGTTTCTACTTTGAAGGAAGAAGACGGAAAGGAAATGGGGAGCTCTAGAGGAGGTAAAGAAAATGTGAGTGGTTTGGTTGGAAGATCTTTTAGTGAAATTGTTCAGAGTGGGAATCAGAGGATGGCTGCAGGTGAAAGACCAGCATATGGTACACCAAGAAGGAGGCCTAGGAGAGACTATTCTTATCTTCAGAGTCCAATGCAGACTAGATCTACCTCCAAGCATAAGGGAGAGGTGGTTGTGGCTTTTAAAAAGGGAAGTTTTGTCAAGAAAGATCCACCTGATCTGCTTTCACTTGAACAGCTTACGATTAGGGTGCAAAGTGAACACTTTTGGAGGCATCTGGGTTGGGAATCAGCTACTGGCGAAGGATAATCATGCATGGGTTATGGAGAAGACTTTGTCTATTATGATGTGTAAGTCTGTGTTTTATGTGCTGTTTGTTTCCTGTTGTTCTCTTGTCTTGTTTGAAGTTGTATTTTGGGGTCCCGGCCACCCTTAAACTGGCTTTTAAAATGAAAAAAAATGATTAGCAGGCATAACATCGTTAACTTTAAAATTGAAAACCCATGAAAGGTAGAACATGTGATGGATTTGAAAATAACGTATATTGAAATAAAAATTATGATAAGTGAAATCCATAGACCATATATTCTATAAAGAAAATTATATAGGTAGTGATTGTGTATCATATCTTAATGAAAAAAAGTTGAGGTGCAAAAACTGTTACCTTTAATTAATCTGAGCCAAACATTCTCTATACTTTTATATAAAAAAATAACTATCTTAATCACCTATTTTAGAAACTTATTAATACCTTTAAACTTTTATAAACTTAATTTATAATAATTTATTACAAATATATTAGTTATATATATTCTATTGTCATTATTTATGTTATTAGATTCGATTTTTTATTTAGTACTAGTTTCATAATGGCAGTGTTGATTATTGTTTACTATCAATGTCTATAATTATGATATCATTAAAGGTGATGTAATATATTTTTAATAATGATTTATAATTTTTTAATATCATTTCATAATTATTTTAGTTATGATTTGTGATTCCAAAGTCAATGATGAGCTTGTTTTGGTAATTTTCACAAATGAGGTTCGATATCTTAATAATAGGTTAGATATTTCCATTCCTATTCTAGAACCAAAAAAAATTTATTTACTTATTATCTTCTAATATAACAAGTATTTATGTTTCCTTGTTTAACAATGACAGAAATATTTATCATCCTTCATGTAGGTGGTTAAACCGACCCAGACAGGTACATAATATAATTTATCAGTGAGTATAGTTAAGAAAGTAATCCATTTGGAATAATATAATTATTAAATAATCATAATTAAAATATTTATATTCTTTTAAATTGTTTAATCAGGTTTTGAGAGAGTTAAATAAACAAGAAAATACTAGAGTGTAAAACTAAATATGTCACTTTCATGGAGGCGGTAGTCCACAAGTACGCATGGGTGATGTTTTTATATTCCATAGACCAAGAAGGAGATAGGGAATGGTTTATAATTTTATAATCTTAATAATTTAATAAATATAATATTAATAATTTAAATATTCTTTTATAACCATATTTGTAATATGGTGATGATAAATAAATCACGTTGTTCATGGTGGTGGTGGTCTGCATGAATGCATGCTGACATCTTAATTTTTTGAATGATTTTAGAGAAAGGAATAATAGGTATATTACATTATTTTACCAAAATTTCATAATATTAATAATTATTATTTTATCGTAACTTCCTATATATAATTGTTTTGAAGGGTAAAATGTAGAAAATAATTAAGAGAGTGCGGTTGAGAACATTACCTCTCCCTTTGAATGTTTTCCCTTGGGTAACACCAAGTCTCCTAAGATTGGTATTTTGGAAAGACCAAGGCTTTTAGAAAATGTAAAGAGTTAATAAGATGCAAGGATAGAGTTTGTGTTGATCAAAATTTTTAAAATCAATGGATATAAGGTGTCAAATTGAGATCCTTTTATAGGTGAAGGGAATGACTTGTTTTAAATATAGCTTTCTAGTATAACGTGAGCACATGTTTTATAAGGAATGTGGATAAAAAGTGGGAAATATTGGATTGGGGGATGATTTAAGTTTGGTAATACCCAAACCAATAATTTCAAAATATTTATGTTTTTTACTCTTATATATTTCACTTTTACTGATTTTGGTTTCTACCATAGTAATAAATATTTACCTAATAAATTTAATTTTAATGCCTAAAAATAAAAATGATCCTTATTAAATAATTTGGTTCTAATTATTCTAAATTTTAAATCCATTTAATCAAATAAAATATAAGAGAAACTAATTTTAACATTAAGTCATTTAACGCGTAAAAACATGATTTTAGGAAAAAAATGTATTTTTAAGCATAGATGTTGTGCTTAGAAAATAATAATCAATTTTGTTGAATTTAAAAAAATATTTTTTTCATTATTAATAAATTTAGAGTTATATGAATTTAAAATAAATCCAAAACCTAATTTCATTAAATGAAAACTTAATTAAAAAAACTCAAGATAGTTTGTACTAGAAAAATATTGCTTAGTTTTCCAAATGTTAAACATGGGTGTTTAATATGCAAAATAGTATTTTTAAATTCACCATTTCACTCCATAAATACATTTTTGATCATGAAAAAAAATTTACTGTTTATGTTATACTTATTTATATTTTCATAATGCTATGGTTTTAGTAAAAACTGTATTTCTCACTATTCATCAAAAAACCAATTATTTTAGAAAAATTCAAAAAAATCAACCTAAGATAATTTTAAAATGATGGATTAAAAAAATAAGTTTATTTTGTAAAATTAAAACTCAAAAATTTATAAATTTAAATTTGAAATGCAAATTCAAAAAATAAATAAAACTTCTTTTATTAAAAATGATCTTCTTAAACATTATGTGTTCTGAATATTATTTCATATGAATTTAAAATTTAAATAATGTTAACATAATAGTTGATATATTTAAATATTTTATATTATCATAATAATCAATTAAAATTGGTTTTTTTAATTTATTAATAATTTAAAATGTTATTTGACTATGAAAAATCCTTTTAAATATTAAAAAAATTAAGTATATATCATTTAAATGTATGAATTTTTAATTTATTAATATATTTTTATTTTGTATAAGTTTTATTATTCTTGAGATTTATTAATAAGGTTCTTAAACTATTTTACGAATCATTTTATTTTGGTGTTCCATGTGAGATAAGTTATTGAACATACTTCTAATTTAGATAAAATAGTATATTCCAAAATCTCAGGGCATTACACTTATCCCTTCCTTATTAATTTTATTTATTCACAATAAAATATTATCACATTAATTTGAATCTCCAAATAATTTAGGATTTCAAATAACCTTGACATATCAACCTTAAATATTTGAAAATACTTGAAGGCTTAGACCTCTACTAAATTCTCACACACAAAAAATCACTCATAACTGTTGAAGAAACTATATTCAGATGTTTAAGACGTGTCAAAAGATTCTCCTCCTTTGAACCCCATCAATATCCTCCTCCTCATCTCCTTAATTCCGTATTATCCATATGTATTTAAACATCATATAAATATATACATGAAACAATTGAATTCATATTATCATACTTCATGGAATGAAACTTCCCATGAATTATTCTTTATTCTTCTTCCTCAAATCCTTCTATAATAATTTCATTAGTTTCCAAGAATTTTTTCTTACTCGAAATCAAATAAATTTGTTAACACTAAAAAAATTCTGAGTTCTATATTATAGTACATTATCAATGTCTTATAAAAATAATATGACTTTATTAACCTATCCCAAAATGAGTTTATAACATCCCTATCCTTTTACACATATCATTACATTGATTTTAAGCATAATTATACTTCAAATAAAAACCAAGTATTATAAATTATAGTGTCTTTAAAAGATTATATACATAATTAGAAAGCATGAAAAAAATAGCTTTTTATTTAATTTTCATAATGAGATCCTAACATCATTTAATCCCTTATATCTATATAGTATAACCTCAGGAATACATGAACAAAGGGATTAGATAAAAGTCCCAGTAAGGGAATAAAAATAATAATAAGTCATATCACATGCGTTAGAATTCATAACCTGATGACATAAAAATTTATGTAACATGAATAAACATATAGAAGCATAACATATAGAACATGGGATCATGTAATCAACGAATCATAGTATTGTGGTAGTAACACAAAACAATACATAAGAATGAGTCAAGGATAATATCACATAGATAATAATGAGTCAAGTCTAGCCACCGAGACTATTGCACATGGAGCACAAGTCAAGGCTAACCACCAAGATCGTTACACATGAAGTCTCATGAGAATAAACATTACCAAATTCATTGGATAACTATCTAAATACAACCATCATAACATGATCAGAAATATTTTTTCCACATGAATAATCATACATTAAGAATCAAATATAAACACAAGGGTTACCCATGGAAATAATTGGGTATCATAATCATGTCAAAATGTATAACAAAAGGGAATATCATTATGGTGTCTATGAAATATTGGATTTATGTCATACATGGACATTAATAAGGATAAATATGAATATATAAAGATATTTTAAATCTAAATAAAGTGAAAAAATTCAAAAATAGTGTTTAAGAAAATTTATAAATAAAAAATTTCAGTACGATTTAAGAGAAAATTTTCAAGACTCTGTAAAATGGAAAAGGCTAACCACCAAGACTGTTGCACATGGAGCATGATTCAAGGCTAACCACCAAGACAGTTGCACATGACATCTCATGAGACTAAACATTAATCAATTAATTAAATCTCTATCTGGTTTTACACATCATAAAATTTTCATGAATATGTGATCTACATAAATAATCAAACATAAGTAATAAACTTAAACATAAGATTTACCCATGGAAAGAATTGGGTATTATAATCATGTTAAAATGCATAAAAAATGAATACCATAATAGTGTCCATGAAAAAATGTATTTAAATAATAAATGGACATTAAAATGGTAAAATAGGGGTAGATCATGATAAGTGATTTCAAACTAAAGTGAAAACATATAAAAATAGTGTTTAAGAAACTTTTGAAATAAAACATTTTACTGCGGTTTAAGGGAAAATTTTCAAGATTATTTAAAATAAAATAGGCATAATTGCTAGTAGAAAACCAGAAGTAAACCAAGAAAGTTATTAATGATAAAATTAGTGATTTTAGAAAAATAATGTAATCTTAAAGCAAATTATGTAGTACACTTTAAAATGGGTAAGAAATCAGGAAGTTCTCTTTAATAGGACTTACTAATCAGGAAGAATTAAGAAGGGAACCTTATTAAAACATTTATATCCTAGAAAAGGAAGGATGAAATAATATAGATACATGAATTTAGAACATATAAATAGAATGTAGAAGAATTATATGAAAATAAATAATAGTTACATTGGGGTAAGAAGAGAGAAAATGTAACCCGAAGGGAAAAACTGAGGTTTGGAAAGAACCCCTTACCTTATTTCCAAGAGTGTTCTACACTTGGAATTAATGTCTTGTATAATAAAATTAAATCGATTAACTAATTAATTAAAAACCTTTTCTATATTTATTTTATTAATTATAGTTTTATTAAGATCATTTATGGCCTTTTGATGAGTTATAAGATACAATTTCATTGTTTGGGAGTGTTCATTTCCTTAGTTTTCTTGATCGATTCATTTGTATACATTTTTATAAGATCATGTAGAATGGAAATAGTTTTCCATAATAGAAATTATATTTTATTAAAGAACTTACAAAATTTTATTTTTTATTATATATAATTTGTTTATATAGTATACAAATGAATCATTAGATAAAATATTAATAAAATATTTGGTTAATTATAATCGTTTAGATTAATTTGGAAGTTTCTCGATCATCACGAACAAGTTTTCTCATATTATTTAATATTATATATATATATATATACTAGTTATAGAACACTAAACACATTGTAAGACATATATAATAATATGTTTTAACCATAAAAATGGTTTTATGACCAACCATGAAGGAGATAAAGGAAATTTAAAACTCATCATCCTTCAATGCAATAAATTAACACGTCATGGATGATGTTTTAATTTTTAGAACAAAAAAAGGATGGGAAATAAATGATGATTTATTATTCCACTAACATAATAAAATTAAATTATATGTTAGATAATTTAGTTACCATGATACTTGGATAAGGGTGGGTGAGTAGATAAAAAGAAAAGAAAATAAATTGGAAATAAATTAAAAGAAAAGGAAAGAGGTTTTACCTCTGGAATTCTTCTCCTTGAGAACCTTCTTGAGGAACTTGAGTTTGGTCATTTATTGAGACCAAAGTCTCGTGGACATGGGGGAGAGACTTGGGAGAGGTATTTGTAACAAATTTTACACGATTCAATGCTTAAGAGGTGTGAGGAGAAAAGGTGGTGTGGGGTGGTATTTATAGTGGAGGAGAGAGGTGTTTTATGATTAGTTTAATCGTTAGTTTATTATTTTTGGCTCAAGACAATAAATAGTGATTATCCCATTACTAAATATAGTAAATATAGAATTATAGTTTGATATTATGGTTCTTACATTAGAAATGACTCAAGAAATAGTGTATTTGGCTTATAATGTATATATACCATAAATTACTGTATTTTACTATTCACGAGAAATTCAAATTTTTTAGAAAATCCAAAAAATTCACCCTAAAAAATTTTTAATGTGTATAATTAAAAAATAAACTCAATTTTATGAAAATAATTTTCTAAATATGTTAAATTTAATTTTTAATTAAAATTATCATTTATTCGATAAATACCAATTTTAAAATTTTAACTGATTTTATAACACTTTGAAAAATTAATTAAGGTCGCATAAAATTATTTCATAATTATAAGAAAACAAAATATCAATTTATGAATCTATTTTATGAAAATAAATTTTCTTTTAAACCATTATATTAATTATAAAATTGTAAATAAATATTTATGTTTTACAAAAAACAAAAACTTAAGTTATCATTTTCAAAACATTTATTTACTTATACTATAATATAATTATATTATATTTTCATTTATAAGATGGATAAATTTTATTTATATATTCATAGGTGAGGTTACTATTCTTTTGGTTGGGTTACTATTCTTAAGATTTGTGTTACTATTCCATAGTCTATTTTTCTATTCCATTGGTTTAGGTTCCTTAATTTCTATAAATACTTTTTATTTCATTCATTCTTCATTTATAAAGTTTTTATTTTGTTCTTTAAGTTTTTTTATGTGATTTGAACTATATGAAATTATTATAAGTGGATTTCCATTGAGAAAATTTTGGGTCATCACATTCTTCCTCCCTTATTAAATTTCTCCCTCGAAATGTCATTTTACACACTATGGGGAAAAAAGGTGAGGTCACTTCTCCTCCATCACTTCCTCTGGTTCCCAATTTTCCTCTTCCTACGTATGGTTCCACTATAGTACTTTGACTATGTGAGTGGTATTATTGTGTAAAACTTTATCTCTATGATCCAATATCTTCATTGGCTACTCCTCATAAGAGATATCATTCTATAAATGTTCCACCTCTAAATTTAGTATATGTGAGGGATCCGGTATGTAATTCCTCGAGAGGGATACATGGAGTACATCATGTACTTGAGACATGGTAGGTGAAAGTGTTAATAAATAGGCCATAGCTCCAACATGATCAAGAATCTTGAAGGGGACGATGTACCTGGGACTTAGATTTCCCTTCTTCCCAAATCTCATGATCCGATTCCATGGAGATATGCATAGGAATACCATATCTCCAACATTAAACTCAAGGTCTCATAGATGAGTGTATTCATAACTCTTCTATAAAATCCGGGATGCCCAGATATGATGCTAAATGGTTTTTACTTTTTCTACAATTTCTTCAATAATTTTAGGTCCTATCATCTTACATTCACTAACTTCATCCCATCATGTTGGTGTTCTACGTCTTTTCCTATAAAGGGATTCATATGGATCCATTTGGATGCTCGAGTGGAAACTGTTATTATAAGATAACTCAACCAAAGGTAATGCTGGTCCCGTGATCCCTTGAAATCCATAGAACATACTCTCAACATGTCTTCCAGTGTATGAAAAGTCTTCTCAAATTGGCCATCATTTTGAGGATGATAGGTCGTACTAATGTTCATCTTCGTGCTTAGATCATGTTGCAGACTTTTTCAAAACTTAGAGGTAAATATTAGATCTAGATCAGATACAATCAATAGTGGTACTCCATTTATCCTCACCACTTCTTTGGTGTATATCTTTGAAAGTTGATCAAGTGATAATTTCTCTTGAATTGTGATAAAGTGAGATGTTTTTTGTAATATTATCAATAGAAACCCATATGCACTATTTCCTACAAATGTCTTTGGAAGTCTAGTGATAAATTCCATGGTAATTTTCTCCCACTTCTATGCTGGTATAGATAATGGTTTCATCAACCCTTTATACTTTTTCCTTTGATCTTTCACTTTCTATACATGTCAGTCACTTTGACGTATATTTAGTGATCCCCTTCTTCATATTTCCCAACCAATAGTTCTCTTAGTGATCTTGATGCATCTTTTTCCTCCTTGAGTGAATAGATATGGTTGAGATATGTGTTTCACTTAGAAGCTCTATATTTATAATTGTATTGGATGATACACATATTCAAGACACAAATCTTACAAATCCTTCCTCATCAATTTTAAACTCTAAGGATTTCCCATTTCTAACAGCTTCCACCTTCTTCTGAATTTCCACATAATTTCATTGATCATCCTTTATTTTCTCTATAAGGGACTGTTAAGAAATAATTTGTGAAATTATTGATGATATCCCTTTCCTAAATATTCACATGTCCATCCATCATAGTTCTAAGAAGATTGGGTCTTTCTCAATTCTCCTAATTGATAATGATGCAAGATTTTTTCTACTAAGAGCATCCACCACATTGTTTTTTTACCAGGATGGTATTGGATTGAGAAGTCATAATCCTTGATGAGCTCTAACCATATTCATTGGTGCATATTAATATCATTCTATTTGAATATATATTTTAGGCTCTTATGATTAGTCTATATCTCACACTTCTACCCATAGAGATAATGTTGCTAAATTTTCAATGTAAATATCACAACCTCCAACTCCAGATCATTTGTGGGATAGTTTTGCTCATTAATTTTCAACTACCTTGAGGTGTAGGCTATAACTTTATCATTTTTCATCAGTAAACATCCAAATCTCTTATTTTAAGAATAATTTTACACCATAAAGATTTCCCCACTTGTTGGTAGTGTGAGAACTAGTGCAGTGATAAGCCTCTTCTTCAACTCTTTGAAGTAATCTTCAAATTCACTGGTCAAAAAAAACCTTTCTCCATTCCAAGTTAGATTGGTTAGTGGTTTCACAATCCTGATAAGTTCTTCAAAAATCTCTGGCAATACCCAGATAAACCAAGGAAATTATGGATATCTATTAAACATATTGTCATGGAGAACTCTTTGATTGCCTTTGTCTTGTAAGGGTCCACAGATATCCCTTTGATGGTGATTACATGCCCCAAGAATGATACTTCCTCCATCAAGAACTCACATTTACTATACTTTGCATAATATTTCTCCCTTTAAAAAGTCTTTAAAAAAGTATTAAAATGCTTCTGATGGTCCTCCTTGCTCTTGGAGTATATCAGAATGTCATTAATAAATACTACAAAAAATTTATCAATGTATTCTCTAAAGTCTCTATTAATTAAATTCATAATTGTTTTTGTAAAATTAGTGAGTCTGAAGGGTATCACTATAAACTCATAGTTTCCATACCTTTTCAAAATATAGTCTTGGGTATATCTTCCCACTTCAGCATTAATTGGTGATATCCTAACTGAAGGTCCACCTTAGAGAAAAACTTGGCATCATGTAGTTGATCGAACAAGTCATCTATCAATGGCAGGGGATACTTGTTCTTTGTCGTTATTATATTGAGCTCGTGATAATCAATGAAGAGTTTTATTTATCTATCCTTCTATTTGATGAATAGGGCCAGCAAACCCCTTGGTGAAGCACTTAGGCATATAAAACCCTTGTCCATATTTTATTGTAAATAATTCTTCAGTTCTTCTAGATCAACGATCTTCATTCTATAATCTTTATTTAATATAGGAAAAGATCCAGGAATAAGTTTAATTGAGAACTCAACCTCTTAGTCACGAGGAATAATAGGAAATTATTTAGTGAATACATTAATATTGAACATCACAATGGGAATTTCTTCAAGAATGAACCTCTCCTTTGTATCAATCATTTTATTTAGATATTATTGCTAATAAAGAAATAATATCCAAAATTTAGACAATGATTCTGATGAAGATTCATCCTCCATCTTACAGTTTTATATAATTGAAGGATACCTAGGGATGTGAAGAGTTATCTCCCTTTCCTGATAGTCAATGTTGGATTTTTGTAAAGATGGCCAATCCATGCCCAATATATCATCAAACTATACCAAAATAAGTAAGAAAAGATTTTCTAGGAGGTTCAGTCCACAAACATTAACCTGGTAGGAGTTATATACTTTGGATTAAATAATTTCCCCATTTGTTGTTCTCAAAATTAACTCAACCTTAATATTTTGAGGTGGTGTTTGAATAGTTCTACTAAACTTGAAAGATATAAAATAATTAATAAAACTAGAATCAAATATTATATTCACTATTCAGGGATGACTAACCAGTGTACCTATCGCTAAATCATGGTCAGGATCCACCTTAACAGTAGTGATAGAATATTTTATTCCTTACTTCCTTGGATGTTTTATTTATTGATTTCCACCATCAACCCTTGCCTTAGGGAAATGGTTTGCATGATTCCCATGTTCCTTGTAGTTGAAACACTGCACTATAGGCCAAGTGTTGATTTGACCCTTCCCTTCTTCTTCCACATTAGTTTGATTCTTCATGTCCCTTCAGCAGTTGTTATCTAGATGGCCCATTCTTCCAAATTTGATGCATTTCCTGGTTCCCTCTAGACATTTCCTAGGATATTTCTTCCCACAATTTTTACATGTGGGATATTGGGTTTTCTTTATATCATGGGATTTATCAATTGATCTACCCATATTAAACTCTATTTTCCTCATTTAACCTTCAGGCCCATGAGACCACTAAGATCCTCCGATCTCTATTTCAACCTTAAGGGCACAACAAAAAATTTCCTTATATTTATCAAAGTCTCAAATCACCAATTATTTTTGTAGACTCATATTTAGTCCACTAAAAATCAATTCAACTTGATTTCAGTGTTCATGAAAAATCCAGAGGTGTATCTTTCAAGCCTTTTAAAGTTTGCTTCATACACCCCAACAGAGTCATCTTTCTTCTTCTTCAATCTAAGGAAGTCCATTTTCATCTTAAGATGGAGGGTTCAAAGAAAATATTAATTGAAAAATATTTTCTTGAAATCTTCCCATTCCATGGAATCAATTTCCACCTTGGACTTTGTGTTCTTGATCAGTTACCACCATAGATCATCTTTGCCATCAAAGTTATAGACTCCCATCACAACTTTCTCTTCTTATAAGCACTTTAGAATAGATAATATCTTCTCAATGGATTTAATCCATTGTTTTATGAGGAGGGTATCTGAATATCCACTAAACCTGGGACACCTTTATAATATAAATTATTTGATGGAAAATTTCCCTTACTTAAGTGAAGGAGGGCGTTCTACATGATTCAAGTTATTATTCATAACTTGAGACGGTTGATCAGGTATTGTAAAGAGGTTTTTGAGCACACATTCCCATCGTATTTTTCATATCATTATGGAAATAATCACATTGCCTATAACATTGATTGTTGGAACGGTTTATTATATTTACAACCATTAACTAATAAAAAGAAAGTAAAATTAGAGGGGTTTGAATAATTAGCTAATGATCATATAAAAAATAAAACAATGAATATATAAGGATAAACTTGTAAATTAAAAGTATATCATAACCTATGATACCCTATGTTCCAATATAGGTTATATAAGGTAATAGAATTATACCTATGGTTCTTACTAAATTCCTCTAGTCATAATCTCCAAAAATAACTAGACCATTTTTTATACTAACTATAACATCCCTAGCCATTTACACATATTATTACATGATTTTAAGAATAATTACCCTTCAAATACAAACCAAGGATCATAAATTCTAGTATATTTGGAAGATTAGATACATAATTAGAAATTATGAAACCAAAACAAAAAAATATTTTATTTAATATTCATAATGAGCTTCCAACATCCTTTAATCCCTTACATCTGCATGGGATAACTTAGGGAATACATTGACAGTGGGATGAGATAAAAAACCTATTAACTGAATATACTTAAAAATAAAGCATATAAAATGGGATAGAAGGAATAGCATGATGACATAAAAAGGCATGGAACATGAATAAACATATGGAATCACAATGTATAGAACATGGGATCATGTAATCATGGAATCATAGTAATTTGGAAGCAACATAAAACATGAAATAAGAATAAGTCAAGAATCATTGCACATGGAGGAGCATAATTCAAAGATAACCACCAATACTTTTTCACATGGAGAAAGATTTGTTTTGGTTTAATTGTGATCAAAGTCATTGTTGTTTGTGATATTGAAGGGATTTGATGGTTTTGAATGCTCTGGTCATTAGTTACAACAGTCAACGTTGATGTCGATAGTGGGGTCTAATGATGGAGGTTAACGGCGAGGTGACTTTGGTTGTGGGTAGGGTGAGTATTGTGAGGCAGTATTCTAGATGCATTGATGATGGCCTCTCATTTGAAATTTGAAATAGGGTTATGTGATTCGTAGAGCGGTGACGGTGGGTTTTTGGAACTTTTTGAAATTTGTATTCTATAACACGGTATTTTTTTTAAAGGTCTATGTAACTTGATTCTATGGTTCCCAATTATCCTTAAATTGGCTTATCAATAATTTAAAAATGTATTTGAAGAGGATAAGATATAATTTTATCGTTCGGGAGTGTTTATTTCCCTGGTTTTCCAGATTGGTTCATTTTTATACGATTATGAATGATCATGTAGAATGGGAATAGCAGTCTAGAATTGAATTATATGTTATTAATGAACTTTAAGAAGTTTATTTTTTCTTATATATAATTTTTTAATATCTTATGATTATGAATCATTATATAAAATGTTAATGATAATCATTTAGACTAATTTTGCAGTTTCTTGATCATCAAGAACTAGTTTTTTTATATTATTTAATATTATGTATATATACGAGTTTCATAACATTAAAAAAACTACAATATATATATTATAATATTTTTTAACCATAAAAATGGTTTTATGACCAGAATTAAAGGTGTTAAAGGAAGTTGAAAACTATTCATCCTTGAATGTGTTAAATTAACACATCACGAACGATGTTTTCATTTTTAGAATAAAAAAGAGAGGGGAAAGAAATGATGATGGATTATTACATTAACATAATAAAATTATAGTAATCATGAGATAATTGATTTACCATGACACATGGATAAGGTTATGTGAGGAGAGAATAAGAAAAGAAAAGAGATTGGAAATCAATTAAAAGGAAAGGGAAGAGGTTTTTACCTCTTCAATTCTTCTCCTTGAGAACCTCCTTAAGGCACTTGAGTTTGGTCTTTTATTGAGACAAAAGACTCCTAGACATGGGGAGATACTTGGGAAGAGTATTGGGTATAAATTGGACAATATTAAAGGTTTAAGAGGTTTGAGTATAAAATATGGTGAGGTGTGCTATTTATAGTGGAGGAGAGAGGTGTTTTTTGATAAATTTAATCATTAGTTCATTATTTTGGCTCAACACAAGAAATGGTGATGATTACATGAATAAATATAGTAAATATAAAAGGATATTTCTATATTATGTTTATCACATTATCAATGACTCAAGGAATTGTGTTTTTAACTTATAATGTATATATAATGTAAATTGTCATATTTTTCTATTCACCAAAAATTCAACTATTTTAGAAAAATCCAAAAAATTCACCCTAAACATTTTTTGATGTGTAAAATTCAAAAATAAACTCCATTTTATGAAAATAATTTTAAAAATATGATAAATTTAATGTTTAATTAAAATCATCATTTATTCAATAAATACACATTTTAAAATTATAAATGATTTTATAACACTTTAAAAAAATTATTAAGGTCTCACAAAATTATGTTATAATAATAAGACAAAAAAATGTCAACTTATGAATCTATTTTATGAAAATATTGTTTCTTTTAATCATCATATTAATTATATAATTATAAATAAATATTTATGTTTTATAAAAATACCAACACTTAATTTATCATTTTCAAAACAATTATTTACTTATACTATGATGTTATTATATCATATTTTAATTTATAAGAGAGCTAAATTTTATTTATACTTTCATAGGTGAGGTTACTATTCTATTGTCCAGGTTACTATTCTTAAGGGTCACATTATTATTCCATAGGTCATGCTACTATTCAATTGGTTTAGGTTCCTTAATTTCTATGAATACTTTTTATTTCATGCCGTATTCATTTATAAAGTTTTTATTGTGTTATCAAAGTGATTTTTTGTGATTTAAACTATATTAAATTATTTTAATTAGGGAATTTACATTGATAAAATTTTCATTCTTTACTGAGTTTCATTTTACATGAAAGTATGAAACATAGTAATCAATCCTATACACAACATGAAATTCATATGTGTATTTCATACAGTATGAAATTTGTGTGTTCATCCTTTAATTTCTAACATGAGATGTATTGTGGGAAAATTCATACAACCACAAAGTTGTATGTCGCATCTTAATCATTTTATCTTCTGATTCATCAAACCTTTAATAGACATACAGTGTCCATGTAAGATCTTGTATTTTTTTAGGTATGTCTCTCTCTAAGTTTTTTTCATTAATTTTTATTTCAGGTAAGTTTAGCCTTTTATTTAAACCTTGGTGGTCATGTTTCGTCATGGATATCTATCTTTTGAATAAACACGGTCTTAGGTTGCGAGGAAACATGAGAAAACTATAGAGGGTCCTTGTACATATCCTTTGTTGGGGAAAATGACATAAGGCCTAGAGATGTGGTTTTATCTAATTTAATGGAGTTTTGGTAAATGGGTCAAGTGTTTTATGGGTTCTCATTAATTTTGGAATCTTTAAAAGGATTTTGTGTTTTTTATAAGGAAATTGGGCTAAAAACAATCTTCATAACATTTACATGCCATGTAAATGGATTACACATCATGTAATGTTCGTGTGTTTTAAATAAAATAATTTGGGGTGACTGGTTTTTCAGAATATTCTATTAAAAATATTTACACTACATGTAACTACATTACATGATATGTAATTCTATAACCTTTTATTTAAAATTATGTTGTGAAGCTGAATATTTATTCTAACTCACTAAAACATTCTCCTCTAGACCCTAGGGAACCTTCCAAGGGATTTTGAAGTTCCAAACTCCCTTTTAGATGTCTTAATAATGCCTTCAATCCCTAGTAAGAGTTTTTTGTCTATTTTTTCTTCTCTATCTTGTTCTTTTGATTATGGTGGTGTAATATCTTGACCGTGTTCATTGTGAGTTTTTATCTTGTTCATTTTCTTATCTATGAACCTTGTTACATTCATTTTCACCATCTTCCTCATGGTCATTTTCCATTAGAAGCATTTTTGGATCGTCAATTAAAGGTATGGGTCTAAATCTTAACCCTATGGTTTGATAATTGTCAAGTCTGTAATATTTTGATTACTCTGATGTAACATGCACCTGAATCAATTAAATAATGAATGGGATTATTCCTTGGATCCCTTTGGTTTCAATTGGATTTTGACATAGCTTATGGATACCCATTGCATAAGATATACTTGAATATAATTGAATTGGATAATGGATTAAATTGTGTTTATCGTGTCCGGATACCATAGGTGATTTCTTGATATATAATCCCACGTTATGGATTATTGCTTATTGTTTGATTGTTTATCAATTGTGATATAATTGAAAGAGGTAATTGAAAGAAAAATGGTATTTCTCATAATAAAACATTTAGGCTTATCATGTGATATTGTGATATCCATGTTGTTTGGAAATTTCTTGTGTTCCTTTCTCAAATGATTATATATCAGGCATGGCCCTGGAACATGCACACTTATATTCTATAATATTAATATTGACCGGGCTTGTCCCATTCCATGTCGTAATGCTTAAATTGAGTGGGTTTGGCCCAGTCCCATGTAGTAATGCTTATAGGGATTTAACTCTGATGTTGTAATTATTATAGGGATTTGACCCAAATGTTGTAATGGTTATAGGGATTTGACCCGAATTATTGTTAATTAACATGGTTATATGGTTGTGGTTAGAATGGTTGTAATACATGCTTAGAGATATTTTGGCATGATGATGAAGTAGGTTATTTTACCATGGTTATATGGTTGTGGTTGGCATGGTTGTAAGACATGATCAGAGATATTCCAGCATGGATCTGGAGTGGGTTGTTTCTTTATTTTATTAATTATTGAATTAATTAATATAATTGTTTATCACTTTATTGAATACACTTTTTATTATTGTAGTTTGTTTAGAAATGGTAGTTTTGACCTACTGAGTTATACTCACCTCCTATTTGGGCCACCATCTGGTACCTAAGTAGATTACATGGATGCAGGTTTGAATAATAGAAAAATGACCTTTCTGTTAATTGTTTTTTTGCTGTATGGGCTAGAGTTTAGAGGTAGGACTGATATGAGGTTTGGGACTGGGCAATTATGAGTCTTTGTTTGATTCTATTAGTATTTTACTTATTTTGTTTCTATAATGATATTTATTTATATTCCAGCATTTCATTACATTATTCCAATTATTATTTATCAAATTATTTAGTTGGCTTTTATTATTGGTTTCAGTTTTGTTTATACTCTGATTATTTTCATTTATATGGATCATTTCTACACTGATGACACTTCTTAATAGGGGGTATAGTATTCCCACTATAAATTTCATACCCCCACTACTATTCGGCAGCCTCTGGAATATGGGGAGTCATTCTTAAGGTCTCATAACCAACCCTTTTTGTCCATGTGAGAGAGAGACGGATTAGGGGATGTTACAAAGTGGTATTAAAAGAGAATATTTTATTTTTTTCTTATTATTTATTATTTGTTAAAGGTAGAAAGGATACTAGGATGTTTTGGGACTTGGTAATGACCTTGTGCATGGGAGTATCCAACCCATGTATGGGGGGAATCCAAGTTTCCAAAGAAGGTATTATTATTTATATTGTTTCCTTGTTACAGTTGATGTTATTTTACCTTGGGTAATTAATATGTTGTATGAGGTTATTGTTTTATGATGTTATGGTTTCTTGATATTTTTTCTTGTAGCTTGGTATGGTGTGATATGAGGACACATGCATCATAATAGGCACATTGGGACATATTGACACGAATTTTTCATGATAGGGACATCTCTATTTTTGTATATGATATATACTCGCTTTTTGAACTATGATGTAAGATATCTATTTTACTAGATAAATGAAATGATTTGACATATCATGCTAAAACACTTTTAATCCATCTTTAGAGAGACCAAGAGTCAGTGGTTCTTTGTTGTAGTCACCTGTTGAGGTTGAACTTGTTTCTAGCCAGTGCTCTAAGGTGTAAGTTTGTCTTGTAGAGAAAATGAATCCTCGTTATTTTTTACTTGAGTAGTAGGAGAGTGGAAATCAACATGCTCCTAATGTAGTTGAACCAAATCTTCCTATATTTACTGAGGATCATATG
This sequence comes from Viscum album, assembly GCA_963277665.1. Classification (NCBI taxonomy): domain Eukaryota; kingdom Viridiplantae; phylum Streptophyta; class Magnoliopsida; order Santalales; family Viscaceae; genus Viscum; species Viscum album. The sequence continues at coordinate 1,699,409,925 of OY728143.1, read as the reverse complement.
GATGTTAAGCTTCATGACAGCTTCCTAAAGGTCATGTGATCCATGAAAAGGGATACTATTCATACAGTGCTATCGATGTCTGAGCTAATAATATATTTTTAGCTACAGTATCTGAATATGTTAATTAGGGAAAGAGGACCCTATGAAGTTGAGTTTTGGATCGAGTTAGTCTAAACAATCTTTAAGAATCTTGAGGCACCCATGGATAGGAGGGTGAATCTTGTTTCATATATGCTTCGTGGTCCATCCAAGCATTGGTGGGATATTCTAGAGGAATATGGGAAGCATGATGAGTTATCTTGAAAGGAATTTAAGACAAATTTCCTAATCCATTTTTATCCTAAGATGTTTAGTGAAGAAAAAACTCATGATCTCATGCATATGAAATATAAGGGCAAGTCAGTGTTGAACTATAATTGATGTTTCACTGACCTATAGTGATTTTAACCACCTTTGGTATCTAATGAGATATCTAGGGTGAGACGTTTTTGGGTTGTTATATATTATGAGATCTGTTTAGAGGTGAACATTTTATTTCTGAGTAGTTTTAAGGATGTGATGAACTACGAACTCATCACAGAAGGGATTCTGAGAAAGGCCCTGAGTAGTGTCCAGGCTATTTCAGCAAGACAAACTGGGAGCTCTTCTTTAGGTAGAAAGAATCATCTCTATGATAGTTTCTACCAAGGTAGTAGTGGGAAGAGTTGTTAGGTAAGTGAACATCCATCACAGACCCATGTTCCTTTCAAGTGCTATCAGTGTGGAAAGTTTTTCTATAAGATCTTACAGTGTCCTTACCCCGCACTTGAGTATTACATATTTGGAAAACTAGGTCACCATCAGATGTTCTATGAGAAATTTCCATAGCAGATGAGTGGTGGGGGATCAGGATAGTCACCTGAGTCAGGAAGAGGATCAGCTGCCTCTCAGCAAGCGGGTAGTTGGAGTTTCACTATTTGTTTAGGCTGAGGTAGGGGATGTGGTACCCTAGTGTAGGTGAAGTAGTAACAAGCAAGGGAAATCACTTAGGGTGGTCAATCTAGATCTTAGGGTAGAGGTACAATTCATCTTCATGTTATGAAGACTACTCTGGATAATATGGATACAAGACTATCTACTATCAGATGTATGATTCTTATATCATATACCTTCGCTTTTGTTTTGTTTGATACAGTATCATCTCATTATTTTCTATATTCTATTTTTCTAAAAGGTTTGGTCTTGGATTTTTAATTCTTGGATTATTATTTCACAATTGAAACACCGTTTGGAGTGTGTTCATAGAATATCAAATGTTACAAGGAGTGTTCTCTAGAAATTGGTTGTTACCGTTACTTTTGGGAACCGTCCATGCTTTAAATGATAGTTATTAACTTGATTCTTAGTATGTATTGTCTAGTTCTATACCATGATCATATTTATTGTTATAGGAGGAGTGAAACCTTTATATCTCTAGAATTATTCATCTATTCTCACTAAGATGAGCGAGATCTTTAGGCTGGTCATGCAAGACCAATTCAATGTAGGTTGGATTGTCTCATAGTTTATATATTCAGTCACACTCTAGATGGTGATGGAATGTAGTAGGATTCTTTTCCTCCAGTGGTAGACCATTTCCAAGATGTTTTCTATGATCAGTTCTATGTCTTGCCGCCTGAGTGAGATATCGATTTCATGATCAAGTTAGTGCCGGAAGTAGAGCTAGTTTATATCCCTCCTTACAGAATAGAACCAGCAGAGCTTCAAGAGTTTAATGTTCAATTGGAAGATCAAGAATATAATGGATTCATATGGCCTAGTACATCTCCTTGGGGTTCTTTAGTTCTCTTCACCAAGATGTTTGATGGGTATTTGCGCTTATGTGTGGATTATTAAAGGATGAACCAGATGATGGTCAAGAATCGGTATCCCCTTCCACACATTGAAGATCTTTTTGATCAGTTGAGAGGTTCTAATACTTCTGTAAGATCTATTTGAGATCAGGTGTCCACAAGTTAAGTGTGATATCAATGGACATAACTCATACTACTTTTATGAGTATGTATAGCTTGTATGAATTTGTGGTGATGCTAATTGGGTTAACCAATGCACTGACAGTATTTATGAACTTGATGAATAGGATATTTCACCCTTTTCTAGATTGGTTTGTGGTGGTTTTTGTCAATGATATCTTAGTGTACTCCAACTCAGCAGACAGTCATGTCAAACATCTGGACATTGTTTTGAGTATATTGAGAGAGTATCATCTTTATGCCAAGATAACCCAATGTTATTTCTAGATTAATAAAGTGCACTTATTGGGCTAGGTCATCTCAGAAGCAGGAGTGTCAGTGGACCCAGAGAATGTGTTAGCCAAGGTATCTTGGGAAAAACCCAAGAATGTCTTTAAGATTTAGATATTTTTCGGTTTATAAGGTTATTATCAGTTCTTTATATAGGATTTCTCCATTTTGGAAGCACCGATGTCTGAGTAGACCAAGAAAGAGGTGTATTTTGTTTGGTTTGATGCTTGCAAGAGATATTTTAAGGAGATGAAATTAAGGATGAACTCATCACTTATCCACTCTTTACTTGTATTGGGTAAATCATATATTGTGCATTGTGACTCATCCAAAGTTGGACTCAAAGTTGTTCTGATGTAGAAGGATTGAATGAAATCTTATGGCTTTAGGAAGCTGACAATACATGAGAGTAATTACCCTACTCATGATCTGGAGTTAGCAGTAGTGGTACTTTCCCTGAGATATTGGAGATATTGTCTCATGGGTGATGTAATTTTCCACATAGGATTCTTGTATCACTGAAATGGGTAGGGGTGAACTAGTGATATCTTTTTTTTATGTTTCATTATTTATGAAACAACCTTCACCTCTTGTTAAATATTTATTTCCCTACTTAAAACAATTCAAACACACATCCATAGTAACACAAGAAATTACAAGGTTCACTACTCAACAAGAGTATTTATGCCCTTATTATGGTTTTTAAATGTTCCAATACCACACAATCCATTAGAAAATAATCCTTTCGTGTGGAATACAATGAGTAGGATATTCCCTTACACATGTGTAGTACTATGTTCAATACAATAGTGAATGTGCTTCATGTAGCATGAAATGATGTAATATAATTTTTGTCCTTACACATCACCATTCACAAAAAAAATAAACATTCAAAACAATTCTTTACTTTCTTACCCAGGAGAAAGTAAGAACTTTCTGTACTTTGTAATAATACTCAGTCTAATTCCCAAGTATGATTTTCTCAATAGAGAAAAATACTTCTGTTAGAATACCACTAAGACAATTCTGAACCACTTCTAATCTGATTCTTGAAATTTATGTCTGATTCCCCAGTTCGATTCCCAAGTCTAATTGTTAAATATAGAAAATGTAACTTTGACATAATATTGCTTGAAACAAATATAAATTTCTTTTTCCTCAGTCTGGAAATATCAATATTATTTTCCAAGTTTGATTATACGGATCAATATGACAACTAGATAAATACAATCTTTCTCTTCTCCTCCTTCTGTCTGACTAACTTATTTAAGAAAACACAATTTGGAAACCTTTTTCGCTTGCTAGAAATGTAGAGCTTCTCTGTTATCTCTCATGAGTGATATAAGTCATAGAATACATGAATTACTCTAATCATATTTATAGTTTCGCAATAATGGTTTAAGTGGGATTCTAAAAAGGTTCTCCCTCTTTACCAAATTTCCTAAATATTCAATCTTCCTTAAATCTTATATCTTTCTTTGACTACTTAAAATATTTAAATTCTCCTTAAATATTGGATCAATCTTTGACTTCTTCAATTATTTCGATTCTATTTAAATATCATATCAATTTTAGCACTTTCAATTCTCCATTCCAATTTCTTCAAGACATCCAGCCATCAAATAATTCTGAATATGTTGATCTCACACTAATGATCCGTGACTGAAAATATTTGACTTCTCAAATTATCTTCTCCTATAAACATTATCTTGTCAGTATGAATACCTTCATGAAATTGATTACATTGAAGATCATCATAGCATCATCTTATTTATAATGGAAAGTATTATAGATTCTCATTCCTCCAGTAATATCTTTCTTTCTTACTCATCCTGAACACAATTTTCTTGAATATGATTGTCATCACCTTTTCTATTCCAATCTAATGCATAATATAATTGTTATCACTTCTTCTCTCTCTTTCTTTCATCAAGCTAGCATCAAAATTTTTACAACTTACTTATGATTTTTTATAAATAAAAAATAGAAAATCATTGTCATATTTATATTGGATCCATGAAGAATTTGATTCCTTTCCTCGTTACGATTTTTCTTTCATTCCAGACTCTGGGTGAGTCTGATGATTCTTTCTTCCTGAAAAAAATCTCCCCAATCTAATAGAATTTTTTAAGATTTGTGAGTCCAATTTTATGAATATGATGATCAGTCCGATTTTCAACAAAGACAAAGTGAGGTGATTTCTTTTATTCTTGAACTTCCTTGAAAAAAAAGACAATACCTAAATATTATAATCTTCCTTATCATCTTGGTCCTAAAAGGAGATATTTTTTTGGTATAAACTGACCACAAGAACCTCAGGTAAATCTTTTCTCAGCAAGATCTAAACCTTCAGAAGATGAGTTGCATCAAGTATATACAGTCTTTCAACTTTGATTTGGTTTATACACCAGGAAAGGACAACATTTTTTCTAATGAATTTATCCAAAATACATAGACATAGGCAGTATGGGATTCTTGTGATGAGTGGAGGATGATGGACTCTTTACAGACATGCATCTAGTTGTTCAGGAGTCTTAATATCGAGTAGCTCTAACTTTGACATTTGTTATACCCATGCTCTTGGATCGGATTAAGACTGAGCATTTTTCTGATCTGGATGGCCTATTTCTAAGAAACAACTTATATGGTGGGGAGACACCATTAGGATAGTCTCTTGGTATTGTAAATTCTCCTCTTTTCTATGGCTGAGTATGGGTTCTTACAGGCTTATGCAAGGAGATGATGGGGGAGTTTCATGATTCTAGATGGGTGGTAAATCTTGTTTTGAAAAATATATATCATGATCTTTGTAGATAGTATCGTTGTTCAGGAATGAATAAGGAGTTATCAAGTTGTGTGGCAAGATGTTTCACTTTTCAGTAGGTGAAAGCCGAGCATCAGTGTCCAGGTAGGCTTTTGCTGCCTTTCCCTATTCGAAAGTGGAAATGAGATGATATAACTATGGATTTTGGGATAGTATTACCTAGGAAAAAACATAAGAAAGATGTTTTATAGGTGATTTTTTATTGTATGATGAAGGTAGACCACTTATTACCTATCAGGGAGACCTTAATAGTTGATAATATGGGTAGTCTTTACATGAATGAGGTGGTTCAGTTGTAAGGTGTTCTGAGTATTATCATTTTGGAAAGATATCCTTGTTTCACATCGCATTTCTAGAAGGGTCTTCAGAAGGCTCTGAGATTGTGGGTTCTTTTGAGAATATTTTGTCATCCTTATACTGACAATCCATCTGAGTTGACTATTTAGGTTCTAAAGGATATGTTAAAAGCCCGTGTTTTGGATTTTGGTGGTTCATTTGAGAAACGTATTGCACTCATAGAATTTTCATATAATAATAGCTTCCAGGAATTGATCTAAATGGTAAATTTAGAGGATTTTTATGGTAGGTTGTGTCATTCACCTATTTGTTGGCTGGAGGTAGGTTAGTCGGCACTTGTTGGGCCTAGTCGCATGCAGGAAACATCTAATCAGGTTAATATGATCAGGCAATGGTTGGTGACCATGTAGAGCAGGAAAAAATCATATTCTTTCCATCATAAATGACATCAGGAATTATAGGTTGGTCAACATATTTTCCTTCCAGTTTCTCCTAGATTGGGGAAATGTCATATCAGGAAATAAGGAAAGAAAGGGCCCAGATTTTCAAGGCCATTCGAGATATTGGAAAGGGTCTGTACAATGGCATACTTTTTAGCCCTTCCACAGTGATAAAATGTCATGAATAACATGTTCCAAGTTTCATGGCTATTGAGATATCATCCTGAACATTCCCATTTGATAGATATAGAAGACCTTTAGCTTTGTAATGATTCATTCTTTGAGGAGAATCTGATATAGGTTATGGATTCTAGTGATAAAAATCTTCATGGTAGGACTATACCATTGTTTTGAGTGCAGCAATAGCAAGGGAGGGTTCAGGTATGTCTCTCTCTCTAAGTTTTCTTCTTTAATTTTTTATTTAGGTAAGTTTTTACTTGTCTTTATACCTTTGTGGTCATTTTTTGTCATGGATACTAGTCATTCAAATAAACATAGTCTTAGTTTGTGTGGAAAATTGAGAAAACCAGAGAGGATCCATGTAGAAATCCTTTGCTATGGAAAATGACCTAAATTCCATAGATGTGTGTTTATCTGATTTAATGGAGTATGGGTAAATGGGTTATGTTTTTCAAGGGTTCTTGTTAATTTGAGAAGAATTAAAGGGATTTTGGGATATTTATAAGGAAAATGGGATGAAACCCCATCTACAGAACATTTACACTCTGTGTAAATGGATTACACGTCGTGTAATGTTCATCTGTTTTTAATAAAATAATCAAAGGTTATGGGTTTTCTAGAATATTATATTAAAAATATTTACACAATGTGTAAATTCATTACAAACAATTTAATTCCAATACCTTTTATTTTAAAGTATTCTATGTTGCTGAATTTTTATTCTAACTCACTAAAACCTTCTCCTCTTAGCCCTAGGGCACCTAGTAGGTGATTTTGGAGTGCCAACCTCCCTTTCAGGAATCCTGATAATTCCTTTTAACCCTAGTAAGTGGTTTTGGTCCATTTTTTCTTCTCTCCCTTTTCCTTCTAACCGTGGTGGTGTAATATATTGATCGTATATATTTTTGGTTTTGATCTTGATCTATTTTGATCTAGGAATCTCGTTGCGGTCATCTAAACCTTCTTCCTCGTAGATGCTTTCTATTTGAAACTTTTTTGGATCATAAGTTAAAGGTAGGGGATCTAAATATTAACCCTATGGTTAGATAATTGAAAATTCTATGCAATATTGTGACTGTTCCAACTTAACATGTGCCTATATCAATTAAATAATTAATTGGATTATTCCATGGAGTCTTTTGGTTTCAATTGGATTTTGGCTTGGCTTATGTCTACCCATTGGGTAAGTGAACCTTGAATATAATTGAATTGGATATTAGCTTAATGTTTTTTATCATGACATGATACCTAAGGTGATTTCTTGATATAGAATCCATAAGTTATGGCTTATTTCTTATTGTTTTGACTATTGATCAATTGTGATATAATTGAAAGAGGTAAATTAAATACAAATGGTAATTCACTTAATTAACCATTGGGGATTATGATGTGATATTGTGATATCCATGATGTTTGTACATGCTTTCTATTCCTTTCTAAAATGATTATATATTGGGCATGGCACTGACACGTGCGCACTTATATGTTTTAATGTGTATATTGGGTGGGGTCAGCCTAGTCAATGTTGTAATGCTTATAATGAGTGGGATCATCCCTATCCCATGCTGAAATGCCTATAGGGCTTTGACCCAGATGATGTAATTCTTATTGGGAATTGAACCAAATGTTGTAGTGATTATAGGTCTTTGACCTGGATTTTTTTATATTACCATTGTTATATGGTTTTTATTGGCATGGTTGTAAGACATGTTTAGAGATATTATTTCATTGAGTCATAGTAGTTTGTCCTTTTATTTTATTAATTTTTGAATTAATTAATACACTTGTTTATTTCTTTATTGCATAAACTTCTTATTATACTAGTTTGTTTAGACATTTTGGGGTATACCTACTGAGATATACTCACACCCTATTCAAGTCACCATTTGGAACCTGAGCAGATTATGTGGATACAGGTTTGGACAAGGAAAAGGGACCTTCTTGTTGATTGTTTTCTTGCTAGATTAGCTGGAGTTTGGATGTGGGATCGACATGGGGTTTGGGATCAAGGACTATTGAGTATTCTTTTGACTTTTCTATTCTTTTACTTATATTGTTTATATTATGAAATTTAGTTACATTCTAGAATGTAATTACATTATTCCAATTATTATTTATTGTATTAATTAGTTGGATTTTATTATTGCTTTTTTCTTTCTCTGTACTCTAATTATTCTCATTTATATGGATTATTTCTACTACAATGACACTTCTAATTAGGAGGTATAGTCTCCCCACTATAAATTTAGCACCCTCGCTATTACTCAGTAACCTCTAGCATATGGGGATCCGTTCTTGAGGTCTCATAACCAATCCTTTTTTCCAAGTTAGAGGGATCCAGATTGGAGGAAATTACATTCCATATATTTGGGTGAAACTTCAATCTAAATTTTGATGAATTGATCCCAGTTTTTTCAATTTCAGTCATGAAATCATCTTCCTATTAATTCATGAAAGATTTATCTTATCATAGTTCTTATCTTCTTCTTCTTTATTTTATACTTCATATTTTTTTACTTTGTATGAATTCTTTTTGAATAATCCTCACAAACATTGACATTCATTATGGGATCACAAATTGAGTTCTCCAATATCTTCAATAGTTGAACACTATTTGAGAATACTATCTTAGAGTTTATTAAATATCTCAATGAAGATGATGAATCACACAACTTATTTTCCAACCTGATATCATGTGGATTTTTAAGTATGAATAGTACGTGCTATTTTACAAACCCACATTGAATAATAATTTAAGAGCACAGTTGTATATCATCTTAAGAACTATACATTAGGTCATTCAAATACCTTAGGTATTACCATGCACTATTAGGTCAGTCAAGACACCCCGTAGGAGTTCCTTCTATCCTTGCTCAAGTTTTGACTTGTGTAATGTCTTCTCCACATCTATGATTCCTCCATGGACAATTCATACTAGTTACCACCTCTAACCATTGTAGTGTGTCGTTGTGATTTCTGGGATACTTAGGTGGAAGTCCTTTCTTGAGTTGGAAATATTTTTTTCCCATGTATTCTTCCTCTCTTATACAAAATTTCAGTAATACAGTAGACTCAATACCAAAACCCCAACCTCTTCTTCTATTATTATATATTCAAAACTCCATCCAAATTTCTTTTATACTTCTCATAAACATAGATGTATCTTTATCAACAAAATTTCTTCATCACAAATATTTATTAATACCATTATAAATTATCCATGGGAATTAAAATGTTTAAAAAAAATTCATTCAATATAAATGAAACTCAAAAAACTTCTAAAGTCAAGTAATCTCCATTCCCGTATGAATAATGATAATAAAATTTAAAAATTTCTTTAAAGATGTGCCTTACAATCATCAATAAACTAATATAAAATAACATAATACATGTGAACTTATATTCATTAACAAGATTGGGACTCAATTTATAATTAGAAATATAATTTTTCTTCTATATATTGACATTAATATTTACCCATGTACAAAAAATACAATACACAAAAAGTGGGATCAACAATCTCCCCCATTGAATTTGTTTTCAATTCCCTCATAAATTGATATGTAAATATTTTCTTTATTAATTCATTCCATTAATTCCTTAACTCTACCTTCCTCGTTAATATTTCAATTAATTTTACTCTCTCCTCCTTATTGATAATAAATAAAAATCACTTTATAGATATTTATATCAATTCATATTCAAATATACCATTAACCATTTCTATCTATGTTTATGTCATCTATACTCAGTGTAGAAAACAAGAGAGTTTGATTTATACAATAAATTTTTCAATTATCAAATGAATTAGATACCAACTGAAATGAGACACTCATTACCTTTCTCATAGGTTTTATAATTCATTCATTCGGATACAATTAATTAAACTAATTTAGATATAGACATTCTCATAAAATATATCAACATGAATTCCTATAATTACATCAAAAATAGGTAAACAAGGTTCGAGTACAAATAAATAGGATTCATACTTTAAATAAAAGATATAAATATTCTATAACTTTATTATTTATCTCGTTGATTAAATATCAATTATCCTAATTTATGTTGGGATCTAATTTTGTTATCCAGTTTTAGAGAAAAGGAAAAAATATCATTTTAATGAAATTTGATCAATCACTTTCTAGAATATTTAGATTTTCATGAAATGATAATTATAGAAGATTCCTCTTTATTATTCACTTGTCTCCACATCAACAAGAAAATTCTAAAAACCTTCATAAATTTGGATCCCTTCCATTGAAAGATCTCCAAGATTTCCCAAGTAGAGAATGTACTTAAATGTAAATTTTCAAACTATTGTCCAGATTTTACATCACACTTGATATTTATCAAAGATGACCTTTTCATCATATTTTATTTATAATTTCATATAAGAGATAAATCTAGGATGGTATATTACTCAATTTTCTAAAAAAAATTTATATCATACACTTATTATTAGCTTCTTCCACTAAAAACATGATTCACCTTCAATTTCATACATTATAAGAGTAAATATAGCACATGGATATATAGAAATAAGTTGGATCTCATTGCTTTTCAAGGTGAATAGAAAGGTAGAGAGGGGTTTATCAACTAAGTAGTTATATCTAATCCTACATTCATGATTTCAAATCTATATTTTGAATCTTATTTTACTTTAGATAGCATGGAACTCCTCGCATCATTTAAATCTTTATGTGTAATGTTTGTTTCCTCATCATTTTTCATATCCAATGCAACTTTAATCTTTTTTAGGGATTTTTCTAATGATATAAGTATGGTTAAATGACCTTTGGAATTATGTAAATATTTTTTTCACCTCTCACACAGTTCTTGTAAGCCTCTTGGGTTTTCATTTATTAACAACCTCTCAAGAAATTAAAATTATTTATATGGAATCTCATCTTTTCCTTTGGAGTGATATTTCACTTATTCTTCCACTATTTTATTTTATTTATCTAAAAAAATAAACAATCATTGTGGACATGAAAAATTATTTTAGAATGTTCATGTGGATCCAATGAGTAATTCTCATCATATCATATATTTTAGATGCAATACTACACTTGAACTTATTGGACCTTCATTGAATCTTATCTTCCTTACGTTTATTTTCCAAGGCTGATCTATTATTCTCTAAAAAATTCTTAGGAGTAATATGTTTTATAGATTTAATTTTCTTCTATAACAAGGAAATATCTTCTATCTTCATCAATTATTTTGGTACTATTTCTCCATAATTCATTGAAATGTTCTTATATGAACATGCATAACATCTATGAAAACTTCCATTTCAAAGATCATAGATATTTTAAAGCACTTCAAATCTATTTGAACTAGAAAGATATGACTTCTACATCTATAGATGTTGTAGTGAATCAAGATCACTATCCCTTAAAATAGACTTTATTTGAAATTAAAAAATTTATGTATTGTACCAATAATCCAATGCAGAATTCCCAAACCTGTTACAACACTATAATTTCCCAACAAATCTTGATCTTCTTTTTTTAATAGCATGTTGTCTAAAATTTCAATATTTTAATGTATGTTAATTTTGGGAATTTTTGACTTTTTCAAGGATTATTTTAGGGATAAATCACTCATAATTCTTATTTTATCCATAATTGACATAGTGGTAGTCTTATTTTCATGTTTCTTTATCCTTTTTTGTATATATTTTGTATTTTAATCGTCAATATTTATAGAAATAGATTTAAAACAAACATTTGAATTTAATATGTATGGTAAATTATTCATTAAGTCTACTTGAAAATATCAAAAGATGTTGTAATATTATCCTTTCTATATAATAGAGGTATTTTTATAATAGAATCCTTAATAGTATAGAGGGTGGTAGTATATTCTCATTCAAAAACTTCTTGTGAAGATTTTTCTTGAAAACAATTTAGATTTTTTATGTGAATTCCAATCTAAAGTTTATTTATATTTAGAATGGATTTATAATTTTATACTCTCTCTAATTTCTCTTCACACTTATTCCTGATCCTTATAACTTTATGCTCATTAAATTTACTTCTTTCTTGAAGAAAAGTGTCTGGTTCATTGATTTTTTTACTTTGACATCCAACTGATCATTTTTCACACCATTGTTCTTTTTATGATATCATAAAAATGCATAAAGATTCTCTTAAAGAGTCTTATTGATATCATTTTTGTCTTGAACTTATTTTAGAATTCATTTTAAAACATAGAATATCTCTATTCAAGATCCACTTTCACTTCTTTAATGGATTCAATATATTTTGAGAGATATATTCAAGTAAGAATCTTTCCATCCAAGTTTCTCTTTATATTTTTAAAATATTCTTCACGTTGGTGATTTCATCCTAGATTCTCTAAAGTATTATATAATAAATGAAACTAACTATTTGGGATAATAATGAAACATGTACTTAAATTCATCAAAAACAATATCTAATGGCATAAGATCTCTCCTACTAGTGATTTTTTCTTCTTGAGGATAGATTAAATAGTAATTTACTCTTACATTATGTTCACCTGAATTTATTTATTATTATGATGTATAAGGTATACCCATAAAATTATTGTTATGATTAGACACCATGTCTTCCCCATTCAAATCTTATCTATCTTCTTCAACACTACTTCATATAGGAACTAAAATTTATTCTTCTTTACACAAGAGGGATAGTTTATTCATTCTGTTCTTCTATTTCTTTTTATTTTTCATCATAGTCATGGTATAGATATAATTATTATCTGAAATAAATAGATCTTCACTAAAATTTCACTTCATTATAAATTCTTAAATATGTTAAAATCTTTAAAAAATAAAAACCTCCAAAAATAGGTAATCAAATCAAAGGTGAACCAAGATCTAATACCAATTATGGGGAAAATATAGGGATGTATTCAAAACTAAGAGGGGGTTAACACTTATTGGTGACTCTTAAATAAATTTAAACTTTTTATTACTTTTCCTTTCTTACCTCTAACACTTGTTATGGTGAATGGTTCCCTTATTCTCTTTTCTAACCTTTGTTCTTACATATAACACACCAGAACACACACTCATAATAGGAAATCATATTTTTATAAGGTTCAACTATCAATATGAGAAGAATAGTCCTTGGTGTGATATAGATTCTTCCAAGAATATAATACCCTTAAATATTATCTTATGATTCTAATTATTATGGTTTATCATTGAACTCATGTTGCAATATAGTCTCCTGAGAGTTCTTGGTGCATCCTATACTCTTTCGGTATCTAGATGGTTATTTATACAATTGTCCTGATAGATTGTAGTAGTGTTTGGTAAAAATATCAAAGAACTTCACCAATATTAAATTTTATTTATCATTTTTGTATTTTATTAGTATTCTTACTCTTATTTCACTTGCATAGTTTTATGCATGCACTCCTATTATTTTGTATACAAATAGTAATGTCAACAAATTTTTATTCTGCTTCACTGTAGAAATTGTATAATGATACTCCTATTCATCTATACAAATATTACTTCACAAAACCCTCTTCATTTTCTTCCCATTACTTATCATTTTCTCATTATTTAATGCACGAAAACAGTATTACACTATACCTATTATGTTTTCACTCTTCTAAATTTAAATAATAGAATAGTTAATTCTCTTTATATCTAAAATAATCAATGAATTTTCTTTATATATATAGTATTAGTTCTCAAAAAACCTTTTTATTTGACTTGTACAACATATATATATCAGTAGAATAATATAAAGAAACATTAGTTTTTTCCTTAACCATTATTTCTAATTTCCATGTATTCACAACACTGTGAGAACACATTAATTCAAATCTCTATAAAAATTGGTATTTCAAATACCCCTAAAATCTTGACCTTGAATATTATAAAATTCTAGGAAACTTGGATCTCCACTAAATTAACACAAGAAAAAATTCACTTATAAATATCTAATAAACTATTTTCAGGAATGTAGTAATTGTAATGGGATTATACTCTATCAAAACCTATCAATATTCTTGACCACGTCACTTTCTTTCCATGATATTCACAACTATTTAAAAATTATATATAAATATATGCATGAATCATGAATAAAAGATTAATGTTCATGGTTTATTTTTACAAGTAATAAAACTTCCCATGAATCTCTCTTAATTATACTTCATAAAATATTTTTATAATCCTAATAAACAGATCCTGATATTTATTTCATTGATTTTAAGATGACTTGAAATTGAGTGAATTAGTTTACTCTAAAACATAATTATATGTTTCAAATCATATTAATTTTATAGAGACTTATAAAAATTACATGTCTTCATTAATTTGTCCAAAAATGAGTTTCATGCATCTTAGAAATCTGACACAATGTATTAAAAGTTATATGTGACATGAAATTAATATATTCAATTTGAATGATAGGAAATTCATACACTAATCCTTGAAAGTCTTTTTCACAATGTCTTACAGACTAAAGTCATATGGCCACAAAATCATATGATACATCTTCAAATTTACTATACCCATTCACAAGAATTATGATGGAATTAAAGTGTCTATATATTTTAGTTAAATTTCACACTAACATCTAGTAAATTAATTAGAGCTTCTTCCATTGACTTTATGTAATCATATTCTAATGATTTTACACATGCATGATATTTTGGTAGTTCTCACCATCTTATTATTTCTTAATTTATACTTTAGATATTATGTTACTCTAAATACATTTCTTTAGAATGATCCTCACATACTTTGAAATTCATTTTAGAATCACAACATGAGTTATCCAGCATCTCCAATGGTAGAACTTGAACTGAGAATACCGACTCTCTAACACACTGAGATTTTGGGAAATATTTTTTAAAATTAATTTAATATTTTCTATCTTTTTTTATTACATGGAATGTAATGTTTATCTTTCATTATACATAATAATGAGTTTATGGTGCATTACACGTAACACTGAATTTATCTTGAGTTACATGCCACAATAAGTTTAAACTAAATGTGACATATTATTAGAATATTATTATTTAATATGATAGTTATCACCTACCCATTGGAATGGAGAGTGTGAATAGGATTAAATAAATTATGAAAGTATAAAATTTATACACGTATATAAAATGAATTATTTAGTGACCAATTAATTAAAAATGAAAATAAAAATCATTTGAAACAAACCAAAATCTATTTCTGAAAAAAACAAGATTTTTATGAAAACAAACACATTTTACCTAAATAAATAAAAAAACACACTTTTGGAGAATTATTTTAAATAAATTAATATATTATGTATTCCATCAATTATTTAATATTAATTTTATATTTTTTCTATATAAGAGATTATAAAAAATCAAATTTTGTGCCAAAAGCTGTATTTTTCTAAAAAATCATTTTGTTATCTTTTTTCGCACTTATTTTAAAAATATTATTAGGAACTTTTAGAAAATTAATTTGAAAAAAATAATTTTATTTTTTGAAATCATCATATTAAAATTATCTTAGGTTTAATTTTAGATAATTTTCTGAAAAGATTAATTTTTTGATGAATAAAAAAAATACAAAATTTTAATTTAAAAAAACTTTTACATTTAAATTATTTATAAAGATAAATTATATTTTAAACTGAATTTAAAGTAAAAAAAGTTAAATTATAATTCTATTAAATAAATTTAGTTCATTTTAATCAATTTCATATTGAAATTGGATATAAAAAACTTTTTAAACTTTTGAACATTTTCTTTTTGAAAACCCTCTTTCCCATCGCGTCTGTGGGGTTAATTTTAATTTTAATTTTTCCAATTCAAGGAATTGAATTTAGAAAAATGGATTCAATATTTTTAATTAGATTTATATTATATAATAAGTTTAGATTAATTTTTCACCAAACAGAATAGTGAAATCATTAAAAATTAATTGTCAAGGTTAAGGTAAAAATGGGTTTACCAGGGGTTATACTAAAACAATAATAGATAAAATGACCTAAACACTGGTAAAAATCTATTTTTGGGTGATATTTCAACCCTGTAATGTATAATACATAATAATAATCCATTTTGGATCCTTATAGAATGTGAAAAACGTGATTACAAATTTTTATTTTCAAAAAATTACAGGTGTACCACTCACCTCACCTATAAAAGGCCACCTGTAATGTCCTAGACTAGGTGCCACATGACGGTGCCCCAAGCCAGTCAATCATGAGACCTCAGCCATGCCTCCCCATATGCTAGAGGCTTCTGACTAGTATGGAGGTTCTAATATCAATCAAGGAGAGATGATACCCTCTTTTAATCAAAGTAATAAACCTGTGGAAAATAATAATCAACAACAGAATAACATATATTACCATAACTAGGAAAATAACAATATCTCAAGATGTCCAAAACTATAAATACAATATCAAAATGAATAGTAGACATTCCATGCCAATTTATGATTCAAGTGTCAAAATGAAATCTTAAAATTAAAGACACTGACAACTCCTAAGAGGGTCCTAAACCACGTCTGGTTCCCTCATCCATGCTCCATCCCAACTTTGTCATCTAACACAAGTACCTTTCCCTTGACCTGTCCTACAACCATGAAATCTATTTGGGTACTGATCATGTAGCCTGAGCAGGGTGTGAGTACAACTTAGTAGGCCACCACCAATAGCATCTAAAACAAAATATAGTCAATAATAGTGTATGTTTTTTATAAAGAAATAACTACAATGCATAAGTAAACAGTTATCACATTATCAATTATTCTTTATTTAAACACATAAACCCCCAAGTTCTTAAGGACATTTATACCACAATACCTGCTTTGGCCCATGCTAGAGTCTGAACTATCACCAGGGGATATCATATACCTAAATTCCATAGTTACCATTCAAAATTTCAATATCACATATAAATTCCATTATAACCATTCATTATCTCAATATCACATATGAATGTCATTGTTACCATTCATTATCTCAATATCACAAATGAATGTCATTACTACCATTCATTATCTTGATATCACATATGAATATCAATTTTACCATTCATTATCTCAATATCACATATGAAGTCCATTGTTACCATTCATTATCTCAATATCACATATGAATGTCATTGTTACCATTCATTATCTCAATATCACATATAAATGCCATTATTATCATTCATTATCCCAATATCATTCCATTAATTAATTCAACAATTAATTAATCATATCAACTCTATTAATTAATTCAATAATTAATTAATCTTCTCAAATCTATTAATTAATTTAAAAATTAATTAATATTCTCAACTCTATTAATTAATTTAACAATTGATCAATCTTCTCAAATATATTAATTAATTCAACAATTCATTAATCTTATAAAATATACTAATTACTTTAACAATTAATTAATTTTCCCAACTATATTGATTAATTTAACAATTAATTAAACTTCTAAACTTTATTAATTAATTCAACAATTAATTAATCTTCTCAACTATATTAATTAATTAAATAATTAATTAATCATTATAACTCTATTAATTAATTAAAAAATTAATTAATATTCTAAAATTTATTAATTAATTCAATAATTAATTAATCATCTCAATCAATTCATACTCACAATAATCTTTGTTAATTAATTCAATAATTAATAAAGTTAAATTCAATAATACCAATATAATGATGACTGATTCAACAATTAATTATACCAACTCACATTCTCAATATGCCATTATTAATTCAAAAATTAATTATTCACACTTCACAATTCAACATTCCAATAATTAACTCAACAATTAATTATCCCAATTTTAATAGTTTGATATTTTGATAATTAATTCAATAATTAATTATCCCAATTTCATAATTATGTTATTCCATCAAATCCCCAATCACTCAATTAATTAATTGACTAGATTAATTCATTCAATTTAGGAATTAAAACTACTAAATGAACCTTATAAATTCTATAATCACATACACATAATTTATATCAAGACTATGGGATTATAATAATAGAACACCTGCCTCAATTTATTGATGAGCGATCACCCAATGGAAATTCCCAATTTCAGCAGAATGATGATGTAGAATGAGATCTGAATCTTAAAACTAAATCAATATCAAAAAAATAAATATAACACAATTCTATATCTAGATCCAATAATCCAAGATCTATATCCAATAAAAAATGATAACTTCCCTTTAAAATATGAGAGAAGAATGGAAAAGAGAGGAAACCACATAGGATGAGATAATCTTACCAAGAGGGGTACATATCTTTAATCTGGGATACAAATCATAATTAACGATGGTAATAATGGAAGGCAATCTATATGGGAGGCTCCAAAATCATGAAATAAATTTTAGGGTCTAATTGGGGTTGATTCAAGATTGATATGGGGGATCAGGAAATTTTAAAATAAATTTTCATGTGAATAAAAAAATTGTGCTTGGTTTTCTAGGTAGAGGTGTGAGGTTTCTTTTACATATGAACCTATTCTAGTGGGTGCATGGTTTCTCCTTTTGGGTCACATAGTTTTACAACTAGTGGTCCAACCTTATGAATTCCCACTTTATGGGTTCACATGGTTTTCTAGGCCAGGGCGCATGGTTATAGAAAATCATGTGCCAACCATTCACTACCCTCTTTCCTTCCAAGATTCTCCATTTTCACCTAAATGCAGCACAAGTCAAAATCCAATAAAAGTATGGTCAAAAAATTAAAAAATTAATACCTATAAAAAATCCTAATACATATCCAAAAACTTTCAGGATTTTACAATCTCTCCACTTTATAACAAATAATCTTCAAGTCGTACTCCGAAGCACCTCAAAGATTCCAAGTCAGAAAATCAGGCCACTGAGCTCACATGTCTTCTTCTCTTTATCATTTTTCCCCATGAATATTCCCATGTTGCCACAATACATGAACTATCTCAATGGTATTTCTCTACAACAACTTCTCACTATGATCCAACACATGGATCAGATGATCCTCAAAGGAAGCATTTATCTCAAGCTCAACATCATCCATATTAATTACATGATAAGGGTTGGGGTAATACTGCTATAGTTGTGACTCATGGAAAACATCATTCTTAGAATTATATCTCTATGTAAGAGCCAATTAGTACACCATCATCCCAATTCTATATACAACCTCAAACATTTCAACAAACCTCGGTGCTAACTTTCCTTGTCTCTGTATCAAGTTGTGACCCAACCTAAGCGACACCCGAAGGATTACATGATCACCCTCTATAAACTCTAGCGTTTGTTGATGTATATTAGCATAAAAATTCTATCTACTCTGAGCCATATCCATACACTTCTAAATCAACTGAACCTACTCTGATGTCTCCTGTACAAGACTGGGTTCCAACAACTCAGACTCACCTACCTCTATCCAGCATAGAGGTGATCTACATCGCCTAACATAAAGATCCTTGTAATGTTCCATCTGTACAGTTTCGTGATAAATGTTTTTATAGTATAACTCCATCAAATATAGGTAAATCTCCCAATACCCACTGAATTCTAGAACACAGGCTCGCAATATATCCTCAAGCACATGTATTGTAGACTCAGACTTCCCATTTGTATGTGGGTGGAAAATCGTAGTCAACAAAACCTATATACCATGCACCTTCTGTATGAACGATTAAATGTGTGAAGTAAAACATGATTCATGGTCTAAAATTATAGTATATGGCACCCCATGCCGATGGATGATCTCCTAAACATACATTTCTCCCAACTGGTCAACTGAAAAACTTTCATGTATTAGCAATAAATGTGATACTTTTGTTAGTCAATCCACAATAACCTAAATAGCTTCATTCTTCCAAGATGTCCTCAAAATACCTACCAAAAAATCCATAGTCACGTCACCCCACTTCCATTCCAGAATGAGAAATGATTGTAGTAAACCACCAAGTCGTTGATACATAGCCTTCACATGTTGACAGATGTAGCATCCTTTCATGAACCTTGATATCTTTTTTTCATGTCTGGACACAAACCATCGATGTAGGTCATGGTACATTTTGGTCACACCTAGATTACTTCCCACTTTGAGGCATTAAAATCATGAATCATCTCCTCATGTATACTTATAAGAACAAAAAATTTATTCCTGACATAGATGATATCATCCTCATATAGTCTCTAATTAAAAGGTGACTCCCCACCTTCAATTCTTTCCCTCAAGTTAAATCAATCTGGATCATTATACTACATGTCCCTCATTTATCTTAAAAGTGTATACTCTACTAAAACTGATATGATAATCATCTTATCCTAACTCTCATGAACCATAACATGCATCTCATCTAGCATATTCATCATCTTCTGCTCAACGTTATATTTCTAAACTGCATATGTATGAGTTTTCTTGATCAAGGAATCAGCCACACTGTTTCCATTCTCAGCCATATATGCTAAATCAAAATAAAATTACATAATAGGATCAACCCATCTCTGCTTATGGAGATTAAAATCTCACTACAAAAAGATTTACTCCAAACTCTTTTGATCCGTATACATGATAAATTTTTTGACCAGCAGATAATTACACCAACACCTCAAAGACTAAAACACTACTAACAACTTGAGATTATGTGTAAGGTTGTTACATTTATTTGGCCTCAACTACCAAGACACATACACAAAAACTCTATCTATATACATCAACACTACTCCTAGTATAATCCTATAATTGTTACAATACATCGTATACTCCTCGCTTGACTCAAGTAGGATCAAGATTGGTGCTGATGTCAAATTATTCTTCATCTCTTAGAAGTAATTCTCACATTATTTATTCCATTTAAACTCTATACCCTTCTCGTTCAATCCCAAAATTATCACTTATAATCAGGAAAATTCCTAAATAAATCTCTGATAATATCCAGTTGTCCCTAGAAAGCTACATATTTCAAAAATATTCTTGGGATGGTCTAATGATACAACTTCCTACACCTTATTTAGTCCCACTAACACACCATCCTCTGAGATGATGTGACCCAATAAGTGCACCTCATCAATCAAAAATTAACACTTTATTATATTAGTTTATAGTCGATGATCTCTCTATGTACTTAGGATGATGTCAAGATATTGGGAATGATCTTCATAAGTCTTGGTGTACACCAAGATGTCATCCAAAAACACTTCCACAAATTAATCCAGGTACGAATGGAAGATTATTTTCATCAATTCCATAAACATTGATAGTGCATTCATTAACCCAAAACTCATTATGATGAACTCATATAGGTCATACCCACTTCTAAAAGCAGTACTTTGTATATTAGAAGGTTGAACTCTCAACTGATGATACCCCGATCTCAATTCAATCATTGAGAAAACACGGATATTGGTTTTTCAACTGGTGAACTGGTCAAATACATGGAAGAGGATATTGGTTGTTCACAGTCATCTGATTCAACTTCCTGTAATCAACGCACAAGAATAGAGTTTTATCATCCTTCTTTGAAAAAACACTGGTGAACCCCAAGGCGACGTACTTAGATGGGTAAACCCCTTATCATCCAACTCCTCTAGCTGAGTATTGATCTCTTTAATCTCCTTTAGTGCTATTCTGTATGGTGGAATAGAAACTTTCCTAGCCCCTGGCATGAGATCTATTGTAAACTCCATGTCTCTCTCAAGTGGTAGACCTAAGAATTCTTTATGAAATACATCCTAAACCCACTCCACTACTCGTGGGAAGACACCATGCTTCAGTACTCTATCATCCAACAATATATTATCAACTTGGGTTGTGATCTATCCCAGTTGTTGAGTAATTGGTCATGCTTGTCCCACCTAGACATCCCATGCTCCATAGTGAATATAGTTATCTCCCTCATAAGACGTAAAAGTCACTCTCCTGTAGTAACAATCAATGTGGGTTCAGTATTCTACTAACTAGTCCATACCCAAAATCAATTCAAAGACTAACATGTCTAGGATGTACATATCCCATATAAAATGTTACTCCCAATCCTCGACAAGACGCCCCTTACACAAATAGATGTCTCTAGATCGCACCACCAACATTGTATCTATCGTCATAACCTCACTCATGAAATCCACCCCCAGTCTCAATCCATTCACATTTTGTACATAAATAAAGGAATAAGAGGAACTGATATCAAATAAATCACTAGTTATCATAGAATCTAAAATAATAATACCTCTCACTATTGATAGTCCAGCCTCACTGTCAACAAGGGTAAGTTGAACTGCATGAGACTATCTTTCCCCTCTTCCCTGTGATGCAGTCTGACTCCCTTGAGCTGCACCAATCTACTGATATGGGAGCTCTTTCCCAAAAGCACCATGTATACCTCTTCTACTTCCATGGCTAGTAGAACTTTAGCTTCCAGACAGATATGGTGTAGAAGACCCCCTTTCCACAGTCTAGTTCTGTCTAGTACCTCCATCACTATGAGTCTGTTGTGGGTTAATTCATAACCTCTTTAGGTGACCCATCCTATCATAAGATCATCACTCCACTAGTGGTCATGGATAGTGTCTATGATAGTGGAATGGCCCACCGCACTAGTGACAAATAATCTGGTTAAGGTCATGAGTAACTGATCCTCCCCCCTAGCCACTCTTCTTGATAACACCTGAGCTAACACCCTCATAACAATGCTTCCTTCTCTTAGAATCCATACCTCCTGATCATACAATAGAACCCACTTATCCGTGTAATGCCCCAACCCCAATTTTTCAGATTCGGTGTATTATTTTATTACTTTGGAATGATCACAAGAAATCAAATCTTGAAGGATTGATCAGTTTCATAGCCTTGGAAAAACTAGATACAAACATGAGTTTTACATTGCATATCAAAATGAAAAACAACATAGTGTCTCCATTGAAAACACTCATATCCCTTAGACCATCCCCAAAGGTCAGTCATTATATACTTCTTTTCATCCTAGGGAAAAATGAAACATAATAAATGGTTGATCTCAGATGCTTGATAAGGATAAAAAATAGAGTGTAATCTATCATAAATAAGCCTAAACTTTTAAGGCAAGGTATTAAACTAAAACACAAGCCTTTTAAAACATTACCATTAGCATAATATGAAAATAATAAATCAAATAATTCCAATTAAACATTATCATGAATATTATACTAGTCAAATAATCCCATTTAATATCAATAACTAATCTCATAATGAGAGAATACATAATTTCAGACATCATAACCACACCGTCAAGGCCTCATACCAAGACCATACATAACCATACCTTCAAGGCCTCGTGCCAGGACACTAGTTTGTCTCACGAGACCTACTGATGCATAGAGGGGATATATTGGTCCCTACCCATCGCTTACTAAGTCAAATTCATTCCACATGTGAAAAGGGTGAAACATAACATAAACATTCGTATTATCATAAGAAATGTTAATACTTTAACCATAAATAATAAATGGTATCAGAATAGCACATCTGCATTCTAAAATCTCTTAAAACTTTTAATAAAATATGGAAGATTATATCATAATAATTCAAACTCTATTAAGTATAAAATCCAACAAAGGATGTCGACATAGATGAAAATAATTTAATAAGATCATTAAAACTCTTTTAGAGAAATATCCCTTTTTACTCTGAAATCATTTGAATAATTTTAAAGGAAAAACTTCTT
This sequence comes from Viscum album, assembly GCA_963277665.1. Taxonomy (NCBI): domain Eukaryota; kingdom Viridiplantae; phylum Streptophyta; class Magnoliopsida; order Santalales; family Viscaceae; genus Viscum; species Viscum album. Next base: position 1,699,386,235 of record OY728143.1, on the reverse strand, counting down.
TTGAAAATAACCTTGTAATATTGCAAGGGAAACTTAAAAATGTTAAGGCATAATAATGATGGAAATATCCACTCGTTCCGTATAAGTTAAAAAAACATTCTTTCCTAAATTTTTCAAAGAAGTCATAAAGTACATTGTTTGGAAAAAGATGGAAATATTCCTTTCAAAATATTTTATAAAAAGTAAAATATTTGTATAAATGAATTTAAAGAATACTATAGGAATATTAATAATATTTTTAAATATATTTTGAAGAAACATGGACATGAATGATAAAGATTTCCCAATATATACTTACATAAAAACAACCTCGGATAATAATGAGATTGCGAAATTAACTCTTACCTTGTACTTTCCTTTAGTCAAGGGTGCGTTAAACTCCTGTATAATGGTTAAAGTATGTTATTAAATTATACCAGAACAACATACATATTTATAATATCATATATGATCCTCTTATATTATTTTGTTAATAATATTTCAGTATTTCCATTATTTAGGGTGTTAACTACTTCGTTTTCCCATTCTTATTTGGTCGTGTAAGTCATGTTTGTTATAAATAGGATGTATTTGATTTATATAAAAAATGATATTAAGTTCATAATTATTATTTTTACTCATCATATAAATTTTATAATTATTCTTTAATGGTTTTCATGGAGAATGAGTCTTATCACGTTGTGGAGACAGTAGGTTGTATGTATGCACGAGAAACTATATGATTTACTTGATGGTTAAATGGTATAGAATTTGAATGGTATATTAATTATACATAATAATAATCATTTAATATTAATTATTTATATCCTTTATACTCATCATTATACCCATCAAAATAAATTAGTGTTGAATGAAAAATTACACCACGGTGTGGAGATGGTAAGTCATACGTACGCACACATGGTGATATTGTTATTCATAGGATGGATAAAAATAGGAATATGGTTGTCCCATAATTATAATAACATCTCATCATGTATATTATACTGTATTTATTAATTTAGTATGGAAACAACATAGGAAGAGTAAGTAGAAGAAGAAAATAACTTTGAAAGGATTGATAAAACAATTACCTCTTTTTTGGGTATCTCTTTTTAATTTGAACAAAAGGAATCCTTAGGTTGGATTTATGCTCGAAGTATGGCCTTTATGATGAAGTGAGGGAAGTTTAAAGGAGAATTTTTTAGGTTTTTGATGATCCAAATGGATTTAGAGGTGTGAATAAAAGATAAGTAGAGGTTCCCTTTTATAAGCGAGGAGAGGTGCACTTTTGGAAACTCCAAAATTATTAATTTAATATAAATTTATTTTCGTTTTCAAATTGATCCAAAGTGAGTTATTTATAGGATAAGATGATTATGGTACAAAATACTCTAAAACAATGAATTTTGTAAATGTTTAGTTCATATAAGTAACCTTATCTTTTGGAATTAATCCTTAGTTAAACAATTTAACTTTTACAGTGACAACTTTTCTTTTTACACTATATGGTTAATATAGTTACTATAAAATTCCAAACAAACCACAATTGGATCATTTATGACATATTTAACATTATCCAAATTATTTTTACAAATTATATATTTTTATGATTTTTATAACATTTAATAAAATATTATTTATTTTAAAGTCTCATTTATGTCAATTTTGACACTATTCAATATTTTCATTTTTAAAAATATCCAACCAGCATGATAACTTCAAACCAATACTTTAAATATGTCACTAACATGTCTTATTTTTATATAAAATTATTTCATGTCAAAAATTAAGTCAAAATATATTTATTTTAATATTTTTAATATCATTTATTTGATATATCAATTAATTAAACAATCACAGCATCATTATTGTGTAACCATTTAATTTAATTATTTATTTCCTAAAATTATAAATAAATTATCATTATTTATAAAATCATTTTATATTTATAAATACTACTTATATTTGACCATATCATGTATATAACCTTATATTAAAAATAAAGTAGTTATTAAAATTTGAATATAACATTTTTAATTCTTCTTTAAATAAAATATAATAAATGCCCTAATCTAACACAAGTGGATTAAAAAGTATCAAATTTTTTATATAAGGTTTATTTTGGTCGAAATATACTTATAAAATTAAATTAGAACAATTTTTATGGTAATTTGATATTATTATAAATTTATTTTTACCTTTGATTACCCTATTTACCTTTAACCGTCGTAAATAAAATTCAAAAGTTAATATTCACAAAAAAATATTTTGATCCTATTAGACTGTATTTTTCATAATAATTACAACCATGCATGCCCATTTTTATAAATTAAATTCACAAAGGTGGTAAAATTATGTTTAATGCTAATCCTGTAAATGATGCTAGAAGGTGGGTAAAAGAGACATTAAAAAGTTCAATGAATTTTTGTATCTAATTCTGTTATAAAAATGATTCTAATGAACTACATTAGAAAAAAAAAATTATTATGTACCTATTGTTACTTTAAAATAAATTTAATGTAAAATAATTATTTAAATGAAAAAGTTGGTTTTTTAATGATATAGTATTTTTCACTATTCATCAAAAATTGAAACTTTTCAGAAAAATACCAAAAATTCACCATAAGCTAAGTTTGATATTATGAACTCAAAAATGAATTATATTTTTAAAACTAAATTTTATAAATTTCATAATGTGGTTAATATTGTTCGTAACCACTTTTTAAATGGTTAGTTTGATAGGTCATGGTGTTCCCCAAACTTAGTGTTGAATGCAGCACAGGATATTGAATTTATTTAAAAGGAAACATACCATAGAAGATTGGGGTGTTACATTATTCCATCATTCAAATAATTTCATCCTCGAAATTTCTAGAATATCACAACATAAAAAGATATGGTTGGCTCTTCATCATAAGTTCCTCAGGTTCCCACATCGCCTCTTCTATTTTATGGTTTCTACAAAGAATTGTTACCAGACGAGTCATCCGATTTCTCAACACTTGTTCTATGGTATCAAGAATCTTGATAGGATTTTCACAAAAAGACATATCAGTTTCCAATTCTATTTCTTCGTATGTGAGTACATGCATTGGTTCTGGCATGTATTTCCTTAACAGTGATACGTGGAAAACATCATGAAATTTTGAGACACTTGGAGGCATTTCCAAATGGTAAGTAACAGCTCTGATTCATTTGATAATTTCAAAAGGTCTGACGTACTTGGGACTTAATTTACCCTTCTTACTGAATCGTATAACACCCTTCCATGGAGATACTTTTAAGAAAACATGATCTCACCCTATAAATTTCAAATACTTTGGTTATCGACTTGCTCTTTTTTCTACTTTGAGCTATTTTGATATAGGTTTGAATAGTCATTACATTTTCTATTGTTTCCTCAACAAGTTCTGGGGATATGAGTTTTCTTTCAGCAACATCATTCCAACAAATTGGGGTAGGACATATCTTTCTATATAACGCTTCATATGGTGCCATCTGAATACTTTATTGGAAGCTATTTTTATAGTAAAATTATACTATAGGTAAATAATGATCCCACATACCTTGAAATTCAAATGATAAAGATCTCAACATGTCTTCTAAAGTTTTAATATTCCATTCTGATTGTCCATCAGTTTGAGGATGGTATGCAGTGCTCAAACGAAGCTTAGTATCTAGGGCCTTCTGAAGACTTTTCTAGAATTTTGATGTAAAATTGGGATCACAATCAGAAACAATTGATAGTGGTACACCATGAATTCTTGAAAATTCATTAATATAAAGTCTTTCTAAACATTCAAGTGGTAAATCGTATCTTATATCAAGAAAATTTGCTGATTTTGTAAGAAGATCAACAATAATTCATATCACATCATTCCTTCTGGGAGTCTTTGGTAGCCTCATGACAAATTCCATCGTAATACCATCCCATTTCCTCATAGGTATGGGAAGAGGTTGCATGAATCCTCTAGGATGTTGTCTTCTAGGATTCACCTATTGACAAACCAAACATCTTGACACATAATTAGCAATCTCCCTTTTCATGTTGTCCCACAAAAAATGTTATTCCAAATATATATACGTCTAAGTGATACCATGGTTTATAGAGAAATTGAAGCTATGACCATCATCCAATAATTCCCTTTTTAGATCAGGTATAGAGGGAACACAAATCCTCTTCCCAAATTTCAATATTCCATCTTCAAATATGAATTTAATCAATATCCCATCATTCAAAGCTTTAATTTTCTTTTGAAACTCCTCATCATCATACTTAGAACTTTTTATCATTTCCAATAAATATGGTTTGGAAAATATTTGCAAAATTAGTGATGTTTCACCTTTCATGATAATTTGCATATCTATATTCACTAGATCCATGAACATAGGATCCCTTTAAACTCTCATCTTGTTCAGAACTCCATGGTTCTTCCTAATTAAAGAATCCACCACCTTATTTTCCTTCTCTATGTGGTAGTTTATTATTTAATCATAATCCTTGAGTATCTCAATCCCTCTCATTTGTCTCATGTTGAACTCTTTCAGTGAGAAAATATATTTTAAACTCTTGTGATGAGTATATATCTCAAATTTTTTTACCATAGAGATAGTGTCTCCATATCTTCAAAACAAAGATTAATACATCTAAATCAAGATCTTGAGTTGTATAGTTTTTTTCATGAGTTTTTAATTTCCTTGATTCATATTAAATAACACTATAATTCTATATAAGTACACAACTAAGTCATTTCCTTGATGCATTAGTATAAATCACTAACCCGTCATTCCTAGATGGTAAATTCAATATAAAATCATTAAATAATATTCTATTAAATCCTTCAAAACATTTTTTAAAATATTTTTTCCAAATTAATTTAACCCCTTTACATGTGATCTTGGTTAATGGGTTATCCAATCGGGTGAAATTCTGAATGAAAAGCTGATAGTAACCTGCTAAACCAATAAAATCTAGTACCTCAGTTATGCTCGTCAGTGAGGTCATTCTTGGATGGAATTTGTCTTTGAAGTATCAAAAGAGATTACATCCTTGGATACAATATGGAAAAGAAAATAAATTTCATGAAGCTAGAATTCACACTTGTAAAATTTACCATATAATTCTTCCTTTTTGAGCATCTCAAGAATGATTCGCAAGCAATTATCATGATCTTAATAGCTTTCAGAATATATCATAATATACTTCATAAATACCACAAAAAATCATCAATATGTTCCTTGAACACTTTGTTTATCAGATCTATAAAAACTGAGGGTGCATTATTCAATCCAAATGGCATTACTGTAAATTCGTAATGACCATACCTCATCTGAAAAGTTGTCTTCAGAATGTATTCCTTCTTCACTCAGAATTAATGATATCCAGAATGAAAAAAAATATTTGAAAATAATTTAGCTCCATGAAGTTGATAAAATAGATCATTGATACGAGGAAGGGGATACTTGTTCATTATTATAATAGCATTGATTTCCCTATAATCAATACACAGTCTCATGGATCAATCTTTCTTCTTGACAAAGTGAACAGCGGATCCCCATGGAGAAATACTAGGGCGAATGAATCCCTTTTTACCCAACTCTTCAAGTTGTTTCTCAAACTCTATTAATTCGACTGTATCTATTATATAGGGAGTCTTTGATATTGGTCTTTCATCAGGGACTAAATCAATAAAAAACTCAGCTTCAAGATCCAGGGGTGTCTAGGAAGATCTTTGGTAAAAACATCAATGTATTCCTTTACAATAGGTACATATTCAATTTTAATATTACCTCTTTCATACCTAGATGTCATTTTCTCTTCCTCCCCAATAATCTCATTCATTAAAGCTACTAGGGTGGATTTTAATAAGAATATAGTGATGAAGTTTCTGCTTTAAATATATGGGATTCTCCTTCTTCCTCATAGATCGTAACTTCCTTCTTTTTGAAATAAATTTTGGAATTACATTTTGAAAAACAATACACACCGATGATTATATCAAAATAAACCATAGGTGTGATAATAGAATCATAAATTAGAGCATGTTTATTTTCCATGATAGTAACTAATCTACAGATCATTATTGTGATAAGGTTTCCTCTATGAGTTTTGAATGATAACTCCTTTGTCATGGTGAATTGGAAATATCGAATTTTTAAAGCAAACTGGGAATATATGAAGGAATGAGAGGATCTATAATCAAATAAATCTTTGGCTAAATTTGAGGAAATAATTAAAGTACCTTCCACCACATCATTAATAACTTCAACCTCAAAAGTTTTGATTGCAAAATCATGGCATTTGTCCCTTGGATTTTCTAGGGCACGTTTCCTTGATGCTTAGAAAAATAATTTTAATAATGTCCCATTTCTTTAAAATTATTCTATTTAACATTTAAATCTTCTTTATTTCCCTTACAATCATGAGATTTGTGGCCTTTTTCTATACACTTGTAACAAACTCTCATTCCATTTAGGAAAGTACCAGGGTGTTTCTTCCTACAATTATCATAGGGTGGAAAGTCAAATTTTCCCTTCCTCTAATTTTCTTTTCTAGAGTGTTCAGGGGGCCTCTTAATCTCTTACTTTAGTTTAAATTCATAAGACTTAGAGGATTTTTTTGTCTAGATAGCATATAAGACTATATCTTCACACGATGAGAATGATTATGAGACCATTGGCCATCGAAGGAATGGTTTAAACCCATAAAAGAATCGATCAATCTTACTTTTGTGGTTACATATGTAGTATGTATCGTGAATTACTAACCTTTTGAAGTTAGCCTCATACATTGCAAAATTATCATCCTCCTTTTCCCTCAGACATAGAAATTGATTTTCCATATCAGCTCATTGTTCACAAGGAAATTATATTTCTAAGAAAAGTTCATTAAAATCCCTCCATTCCATATTTGATATTTCTTCATCTTCCTTCATGTTTTGAATTAATGACCACTATTGATCCGCATCTCCTAAGAGACAATAAACTATCATGATAACTTTTTCCCTTCCATTACTCCCCAAAGAAAGAAATGTTTTCTATAAGGAATGTATTCATTGATTAGATACAAATGGATTTTTAGTCCTATTGAACATTGTAGGTTGTTGTATCATGAAGAATTATAACATTGATCCTCCATATTTTTGATTAAAGTGATCCATACGGGCAAGGTTGTTATTCATAACCTGAGTCAATCGTCCTAGTATGGTTATAAGTTGTTTAGCACCAGTTTTATCACTGACTCCACTATCATTATCTTTAATATGAGGTAAATCCCTACATGGATTATGTGTGTTGATATGGTTTCCGTTAATTCCACTATGCTCTATTTCTAAATAATGGCATACACTAGATTAGGTTATGAATCATAATGAATAATTCTAAACTAGTAAAATACTTTACTTAAATTGAAAATTTTATACATATCTAATCTCATAATCATAAAAATGGTTTCTTTGGGGACATATTCAATCATAAATCCTTCCTAATTGTTTATAAAGAAAATGTGAATTATCCTAAGCATATTCCATTGGAGTGTCAAACCAGGTGCACAGTAAGGCCCGCTATAGTGTACCAGGTTACCCCAAGTCTAGCCCAGAACACCTTGTTAGAGTTGTTACTCCTAGGTACATTTATGCCAGAACCACATCCACTCATAGTATCTAGACAGGGATTTATTTCTTAGAAGACCCACATAATCTCTATTTTACCAAAATTATAGGTTGTTCTTTTATACTTATCTTCAAATTCTATCTTAGGGTAATGTTCCCTAATCAAAGTTTTTATAAATCTAGTTTCTAAGGTTTGTACTAAACTTTCTTTGATACCAACTGTAACACCCCAACCCATGTTTCCTAGAGTTGGTGAAATATTTCATTACATTGGAAAGATCACAATAAATCAAATCCCAAAAGACCGATTAGTTTAGTAGCCTTGGAAAAACTAGATACAAACATAAGTTTTACCTTACATATCGAAATGAAAAACAATATAGTGTCTCCTTTGAAAACAATCATATCCCTTAGACTATCCCTACAGGTCAGTCATAATATACTTCTTCATATCCTAGGAAAAATGAAACCTAATAAAGGGGTGATCTTAGATGCTCAATATGGATAAAAAATATATTGGAATCTATCATAAATAAGCATAAACTTTTAAGTAAAGGTATAAAACTAAAACACAAGACTTTTAAAACATTATCTTCATCATAATATGGCAATAATAAATAAAATAATTCCATTTAAACATTCTCATGAATATTCTACAAGTCTAATAATCACATGTAATATCAATAAAAAATCTCATAATATGGGAATTCATAATGTCAGACATCATAACCACACAATCAAGGCCTTGTACCAAGACCATACATAACCATACCATTAATCCTTGTGGAAAGACAATAGTTTGTCTCATGTGACCTACCGATGCATCAAGGGGCTATAGAGAGTCCCACCTGTCACTTACTAAGTCCAATGAATTCCTCATATGAAAAGGGTGAAACATAACATAAACATCTGTATTAGAATATTAAATGTTAATACTTTAACCATAAACCATAAATGGTATCAAAATAGAATATCCACAATCAAATATATCTTAAAAACTTTAATACAATATGGAATATTGGATCATAATAATTCAATCTCAATTAATCATAAAATCCAATAAATAATGTTGACATAGATTAAAATTATCTACTAAGATCATTAAAACTCTTTGAGATAAATATCCCTTTTTACATTGAAATCATTTATGAAATTATAAGGGAAAAAATTTCTTTTGAAAATAACTTTGCAACATTGTAAGGGAAGCTTCATAATTTTAAGGCATTATAATGGTGGAAATATCCACTCACATCATATAAGTTAAAAAAACATTATTTCCTTAATTTGTCGAAAAAGTCATAAAGTACCTCATTTGGAAAATGATGGTAAGATTATTTTCAAAACAATTTATAAAAACTCAAACATGGGTATAAATGACTTTAAAAAATAGTCTAATAAAATTAATATTATTTTAAAATACATTTTTAAGAAACATGTACATGGAAGATAAATATTTCCTAGTAGATACTTACATATAAACAACCTCGGATAATGATGAGATTAAGAAATTAACCCTTACCTTGTACTTTTCTTTAGTCCAGGTTGCATTAAAATCTTGTATAATGGTTAAAGTATGTTATTAAATTATAACATAACCACATAAATTTTTATGATATCATATATGATCCTCTTATATCGTTTTGTTAATAATATTTCAGTATAGCCATTGTTTCGGGTGTTAACTACTTCATTTTCCCATTCCTATTTTTTCATGTAAGTAATGTTTGTTATGAATAGGATGTACTTGATTCATATACAGAATGATATTAACTTAATAATTATTATTTTTACTCATCATATAAATTTTATAATCATTCTTGAATGGTTACCATGGAGAATGAGTCTTATCGTGTCGTGGAGATGGTAGGATGTACATACTCATGAGTGACGTTATCATTTCCTTGATGGTTAAATGGTATGGGATTTGGATGGTATATTAATTAAAAAACATTATAATCATTTCATATTCATTATTTATATCCTTTATACTCATAATTATACCCATCCAAATAAATTAGTGTTGAATAACAAATTACACTATGGTGTGGAGACGGTAAGTTGTACGTACGCATGCATGGTGATATTTTTATTCATAGGATAGATGAAAATAGAAATATGGTAGTTCAATAATTATAATAACATATCAATATGTATATGATACTATATTTATTACTTTAGTTTGGAAACAACATAGGAAGAGTAAGTAGGAGAAGAAAATAACTTTGAAATAGTTGATAAAACAATTACCTCATTTTCGGGTATCTCCTTTTGATTTGAACAAAAGGAATTCTTAGGTTGGATTTTTTCTCAATGTATAGCCTCTAGGATGAATTTAGGTAAGTTTGGAGGATAATTGGGTAGGTTTATTCTAATACAAATGGATTTAGATGTGTGAATAAAAGAGAAGGAGATGTTGCCTTTAAATGGATTTAATTAAATATAAATTGATTTTTGGTTTCAAATTTCACCAAAGTGGGTTATTTAGCGGGTAATATGAGTATGGGTTGAAATACTATAAACCAATGAATTTTATACATGTTTAGGTCATATAATTAACCATATATTTTGGCATTAATCCTTAATTAAACAATTTAACTTTTACCATGACAAATTGTATTTTTACACTATATAGTCAATATAGTTATTATCATCATCATCATCATATATTTATTTAAAACACCATTAAAAAAAACACACAAAGAAAGAAAAATAAACAACCATCAAACAAGAAAAATGAGGAATATGGAGTTTTAAATGGTGGATCCCTAGAGCATCCCCTCTGACCAGGTTCTCTCCCTCTGGAAACAGTAACACAATATCAGGAGAACAAAGTGTGTTCACCCCATGGGTTGACAACGAGGCAAGAAAGTAGGTGACCTTGTTCCTCTCCCACCATGTATGGATAATTTAGATGTTTGCATCCAAGATACTGAGGAATTTCCTTATGAGGTAGTATATGGACCATGGGATGGGTCACTTACCTGGCAGAGAGTTGTAGAGAATGATGGAGTTGGTTTCCACTACACTAAGGGTGAAGTTCCTTTTCCTAGAGAGTTGGAGACCAGATAGCATCACTAGGGATTCATCTTGTAGAGAATGACCCATTCCATAATGGGCCACAAAATCATTCATAACTGCCCCATTCTTGTTGGGAATAACGCCACCCCCACTCATGGTTCCCATAGTACACGAGCCATCAGTGTTCAGTTTAGGTCCTAAAGGATGCGGGTGCAATCTTACCCACTGCCCCCGCTTGCCCCCACCAATGGGGATTGCTGATTGGATATGGTTTACAAAAATACTCATGGTGGGGGCACCCCACCAGCCTTTTCCAAGGAAAACCAGATCCAACAATATACACTTAACCCTTGTAACCACCGCTCTCTGGGAACAGGTGGCCCCTTCAAAGATCTCTTTGTTCTGAGCCGTCCAAATGCACCAGCAGCCTGCCGCCAGGACCAAAGAACGATCCTTCAACTCCGCCCATTGGCCTCCTGCACTGTGAAACCATCTCTCAAGGAAGGGAGACTCCCTCTGGTCCATGGGCGCCCAGCCAGTGGAACCACCGAGGGCCGACCATACTGCCTTGGCCCAATCACCCATAAAGAACAGGTGTGTCGTGGTTTCCTACCAATGTGTCCTGTAGCAGGAGCAACTAGATTCCATATGAATTCCCTTTCTTTTGACATTATCATCTTTTGGAATATCACAGTTCCTAACCCGCAAAACTAGGAAATTATATTTTTCTGGTATTTCTTTAATCCAGAGAGTTCCCCCTCATGCATCGGTTTGGTCTGGGTTCATAAAGAACCTGTGTAAATCCTTCATTGAAAAACAACCAGAACTCGAAGCCGTGAAGATACACTTATCCAGATCATAATTCATATCGATAAGGTCAAAAACTTTATGTTGGTTGCTGTTAAGAACCACTGAAACAAAGGTGGGAAACATGTTGGTTTAGCAAAAGGAAAAGTTGGTAACTGGGTAGCCTGGGAAGCCAAGAATCCCACCAGACCAGTTGTGGTTCCAAAAAGAGATCCCCCCTATCCCGACAATCCATCTTGAATACGGTTGCAGGGACGCGATCAGTGGGGCCACCACAGGCCAGATAGATGCAGCGTTACCAGCCCAATTCCCCTCACTCTATTTATACCATAAGCCCATAATCCTACCCCATGGAGAGCGGGACTCAATAGTATCCCAGGAGAGCTTAGCATTCATGGCGTGAAGAGTGCTCGGGAGGCTCCTTATGTTGATGCCTCACTCCTCCACTAGCTTGGAGAGTATCTCCCACAACACCCAGTGGCACTTCCCATCCGAATGGGCATCCCAGAGAAAAGAGACCAGGATCCTGTCAATACGAGAAAGCACACCCTTCAGGACTTTAATGGCAGAAAGTGCAAGGACTGAGATAGAGGTGAGAACGCTATTCACCATGGTGATACTGCCTCCAAACGATAAGAACTTTCTCTTCCAGTTCGTGACCTGACCAGTAATGAGAACAACAATATGATCAAAGAAACTGACTCACGGCCATCCAGGGGAAACAGGAGCACCAAGGTAGGTTATTGGGAAAGATCCATGATTCATGTTCAGTCGGTTACACAAGGAGGCGCTTCAAGAATCCAAGCATCGGTTTGTAATGTATAAAGTACTCTTGCTCTGGTTAATTCATTGGACACTCTAGCAGTCGTAGTCCTCCATGATCTTGTTTAGGCCCTAAATGGAGCACTGGTTTTCATTGATAAAGATGAGTGTATCATTAGCAAACATAATGTGAGAAATACAGCTCTACCTTTGCCTACAACGGTAAGGAGAGATGGACCCATTGTCAATTCCCCTGTTGATATGTCGGCTAAGGGCGTCCTGGGCCACGATGAAGATGCTCGATGATAGGGGGTCCCCCTATCTCAGACCACGAACCGTTTTAAAGAAGCCATGATTCTTTCCCATGAAACAAATAGAAATCCATGGAGAACTGATACACCTGAAAATTAGATCAATAAACCAAGGAGAGAAACCAAATCTAGCAAGTATTTTTATGATAAAACTCCAATCCATGTAGTCGTAGGCCTTTTCCATGTCCAGATTAATGGAAATATTTGATCCATGGGTCTTCAAGTTTAGATCTCTAATAATATCTTGTTCTAGAGTGATCACCCCCTGAATAGATATTCCCTTGATGAAGCCATGTTGCTCATCCGAAATCAGGGTAGGGAGGAGAGTTGTGAGTATCCTATTTATGATCATTGCCAGAATCTTGTGAGGGACATTACACATACTTACAAGCCTATAGTGGTGGATGGATGAGGGTTCAGGGATCTTGGGAATCAGTGCCAAGGTGGTAGCTCAGGAGACACGAGGCAGGCACCTGCCCTTGAAGAAATCATTGAATGCCGCAACCAAGTCCCCCTTCACCAAATCGCAGGCCGCCCAGTAGAAAGACCCCGAGAAGCCATCCAGCCTAGGGGCACTCTCTGGATTGATGCTCCACATTGCCTTGTGAATCTCTTTCTCATTCGGAATTGAAACCAGAAGTTCATTGTCCTGGCTGGAAACGGTGGTTTGGATTACCTCTAAAAAATCCTCATGACTTCTTGGATATCCTCCCATCATGTGAGGATTAGGGCCCCCAGCAGGTTCTTGAAATGTGACTCAGCCAAGCTCCCAACAAGGTCCCTATCATCAGTGAAGCTTCCGTCTTCAAGCCATATGTTCGGCCTGATTAACCTTTGTTTTTCCTTGATGCACACATGGAAATAAGCAGAGTTGCATCTTCCTAATGCAGCCACTTTATCTGTGCTTGTTCTCTGGCCACCCGTTCCTCCATTAAGACCATTTCCTCCAGATTGGCCTTCTTTCACAAAAGGTCCTCAAATAGGTCTCCAGCCAATTTGACTCCAGTCAGATTTTCATAGTTTTGATCTCCTTTGAAAGAGCATGAAATTCATTGTGACGGGGAGAGACTACTCCTCTAGGCCTTTAGATAACCTCTTATTCTTCTAATTTTGTTGTGAAGAGCCAGCCAACCAGCTCTTGGGATAGACTGGATCCATGAGTTCCTAATATCCTATTGGAAACCCAGAAGGTTGTGACAAATGTGAGAAAATACAAAGCGTTGGGTCCAATCCTTACGCGGGAAGAGTGGGACCAGAATAGGGGACTGATCATATAGGCTACGAAAAAGATGCGAGACTTTGGCATCTGGGAATGCCGAAACCGCCTGGAAATTCGCAAGACATTGATCCAGCTAGAACTAGGTGCGTCGGCCTCCTCTTTGATTGTTCCACCATGTGAACTTTTCGCCAATTAAACTCATGTCCATGAGACCCTTGCGGGCCATGAGATGAACAAAATCCTCACTGGCTTTATGGGGGAAAGTGTCGTGCCCTTTCTTTTCATCCGGATCATCAATGATATAAAAATCCCCTCCAACAATCCAAGAAGATTCCCCCAGGTCAAAAGCATCAAGATCCCTCGATAAAGATTCTCTCTTCGTATCATCACAGCTTCCATACACAAAAGTGGAAAGTAAATGAGAAGTTTCGGTGATGATTTCAGTAGATAAACTCCGATCCAAGGCCTGAATCAAGTTAACAGAGGTAGAGGAGTTCTAAAAGATCCAAATATGTTGTTTGGAGGGGGGTTCATGCATGAAGGCCCTAAGTTTGATCCTCCTTGCAAACTCTCAAATTTTGGAGGCTGACTACTTCGGTTGCAGAACAACCACAACCGAGGCTTTGTGGGATTGAGCTTTATTGGCCAAGAAATCAGTTTTTGCCCTGGATCCTAGGCCACATGCATTCTTGATGATTATAGATATCATTGGGTATGGGGAAGCCTAGAATTGGCCCCAATCAACATGGCTCCAGAGTTATTGAGAAGAGGTCCAGGGGCCCTTATGTTTGGAATGAGATCTGGTACGATTCACAATGTGTTGAGGAGAGACATTGGCCGCAGGAGGGGTCTAGGGGTCCAGGGGATCAGGGCCGCTAGTGGAAACCAACCGAGCTGAAGAGTCCACCTCCGCAGGGGGTAACTCTATTATTCGAGGAGAGGCGCAAGTTGGCAAGGAAATCTCCAAGCATCCAGACTGGGCTAGAGAAGCCATCAGATCCAAGGAGGGGGGTTCCTTACCCAGGAAACTCCGTACCAGGTCTCTGGGAATGAACTCCATCTGAGAAGAAGGGCCCGGAATCCATGGGAAAATTTGACATGCAGACAAAAGGACCTCTTTCCTTTTCAATTCCTCAGACGGTTTTCACAAGCAGGCGCCAAGTGGGTAACCAAGGACAGGCAGGAGGGAGCAGACCCAAAACAAGGGGGGCCAAGAAGGCCAGGAATGGGGTCAGGCACACCCCCAGTGGCTGAGGAGGACAAGGGAGGTGCCAAAGGCTCGTCAGAAGAAGGAATATGAGGGGGAAAAGTAGGAAAAATTGGTTGCAATGAGGAGGGGGTGGCTCGGAGGCAAGGGGGACCGATCCATCTGAGCAACACGTTTTTTCATTTTTAAAAATATCAAACCTACATGATAACTTCGAACCAATACTTCCGATATGTAAATAACATGTCTAAGTTATCTATAAAATTATTGGATTTCATTAATTAAGTCATGATATATTTATTATAATATTTTTAATATCAATTATTTGATATCTCAATTAATTAAACAATTACTACATCATCATTATGTTGTTATTTAATTTTTTTATTTATTTCCTAAAATTATAAATAAATTACCATTATGTAGATAATAATTTTTTATTTCTAAATATTATTTATATTAGACTATATCACTATATTACTTTATATTAAAAATAAAATATTTATTAAAATTTAAATAAGATGTTTTTAAGTCTTCTTTAAATAAAATATAATAAATGTAGTAATCTAACACAAATGGATTAAAAAGGATAATATTTTTTACCTAATTTTTATTTTGATCAAAATATACTTATCCAATGAAATTAGAACAAGTTTTAGGATAATTTTTTATTATTATAATATTATTTTTACCTTTAATTAACCTATTTACCTTTAACGGTGGTAAATAAAATTCAAAACTTACTACTCACCAAAAATTATTTTGATCCTATTAGACCAAATTTTTCATACTAATTACAACAATGTATGTCCATTTTTCTTAATTCAATTCATAGAGGTGGTAAAATTACTTTTAATGTTAATCCCATAAATGTGACTAGAAGGCGGGTAAAAGTAATGTTAAAAACTTCAATGAATTTTTGTACCTAATTATATTATAAAAATGATTCCAATGACCTACATTGAAAAAATATATGTATTATGTACTTATTGTTACTTTAAAATAAATTTAAGGTAAAATAATTATTTAAATAAAAAATTTGGTTTTTTAACGATAATGTAGTATTTTTCACTATTCATCAAAAAATTGAAACTTTTCAGAAAAATTAAAAAATATCACCATAAGCAAAGTTTGATATTACGAATTCAAAAATGAATTCCATTTTGAAAAATAAAATTTATAAATTTCATAATGTGGTTAATAATTTTCATAACCATTTATTAAACGACTAGTTTGATATGTCATGGTGCGCCCCAAACTCAGTGTTGTGTGTAGCGCAAGCTATTGAATTTATTTAAAAGGAAACATATCGTGGAATATTGGGGTGTCACAGTCTAGCACTAGAAGAATCTTTTAGGTTTCCCTCAGCTATGAGAGCCTGATCCCCTACCTCAATAAACTTATTTAACTGAAAGAGGTTAACCTAGGACTTAATCTCACATTTATGTCCATCCTAAAAACATTTTTCTGTAGCTATCTCATCCCCTACCAATGTTGGAGCAATGTGTTGAAAGTCTATAGAGCGACCAGAGTAGTCCATCATGGACATGA
The DNA here is from genome assembly GCA_963277665.1 of Viscum album. Classification (NCBI taxonomy): domain Eukaryota; kingdom Viridiplantae; phylum Streptophyta; class Magnoliopsida; order Santalales; family Viscaceae; genus Viscum; species Viscum album. The sequence goes on along the minus strand of OY728143.1, from coordinate 1,699,369,768 downwards.
TCCCCTGATTCAACCGCATGAACTCGACTTCTCTCTCCTGCCTTAGCGTCTCTGGATAAAAGTTCTATATGAACTTCAACAAGAATTCCTTCCATAACATACCATTAGCTTTTCCAGTATGAGGCTGAACATCCCACCAATGCTTCACTAAACCTTGTAACATATAAGCAACCATCTTTACCCTCTTCTTAGCCGAAGTCTCTAAATGGTCAAGTATTGTCTGGACAACTCAATCCAAAACTCGGTTGCCTTAGTTCTACCCTATTCGGTGAAAGTTAAAGGGTGTTCTAACTGAGACTCTCGAGTAAGATCATATATACAATTCACAACCCACTCTATGTCTCTCTCTATAAACTGCATAAAGTGAGAAAATTTCTCACAACACTTCTCTCTTTCTTCCTCACCCAGCAATATTAGTGCCTCAGGCTCCACTGCTGGTAGATCATCTACAACAATATTCTCCTGCCATCCTCTCAACAAGCATCATTGTGAAGGCATATCTATACAATTCCAAACACATATCTCAGAACACATAATACCACTTTAATATTTTTATGGAATAGGAAATCGAAATAATATACAACATGTCTTTTTCCCCAAACCCCGCCACATGGTCAAAACCTTGGTGATATCACTACCCTTAACCATATGATACCTAGTTCATGGTTAGCAAAGGGTAAACTCATTCTCATTATTCAATTTTATCATTAGACACCCATTTATTCTCATCTTGCATCATTTCACAATATTTCTCAACCACACATTAGGTACCTTTTTCAATTCAATTTCACAAGCAAGGAAAAGCAGTTCAACAGCATACTGAAACCTGTTTTCCCATGCATGCCTAAAATGATGAATGTCACAAAATAATCTTGAGTTCCTAGAATTATGCATTCATACTCAACTCTCATTCCTTACCAGGCCATGAGTCAAATATCAACAAATATTTAAAGCAATAGTCACATCAGACAAAAAGTGTGTCACCCATGGTGAAATAAGATTCAACTATAACAGAAAAAAATAATGACAACAATATCATCCTGGTTACTTGGGTTCTCCCCTATACATGGGCTAACTACTCACATGAAAGATATCATAACTAAGTCATGAATCTTCATAATCTTCTGTATAACTTTCCCAAAAAGTAAGATAAAATAAAAGAAAGAAAATTGTGTTATGATACCACTTTGTAACATCCTGGCCCAGGTGCCACATGTCGGTGCCCCGAGGTAGTCAGTCACATGACCTTAGGCTCACCTCCCCATACGTCATAGGATTCCGATTACCAGTGAGGGTCTAATATAAATCATGGGGAAACTATACCCTCTTTTAGTCAGAGTAACTCACCAACAGAAAATAAGAAACAATGACAGAATAACATATATAACCATAACCAGGACAATATCAATATCTCAAGCTGACCAAAACTGGAAACACAATATCAAACTGAATAGTATATATGCCATGATAATAAACGTGTCAAGTGTCAAAATGAAAACTCAAAGGTAAATTCACTAAAAATTCTTAAGCGAGTCGTGGACCACATCTGGTTCCTTTGTCCAATCTCTATCCCAACTCATCCGTCTAACATTGGGCCATTGCCCTTAACTTTTCCTTCAACCATGAAATCTATTCGGATACTGATTAGGTATCCCAAGAAGGTTGTGAGTAAAACTCAGTAGGCCACCACCAATGGCGTCTAAAACCTTATTTATTCAATAATAGTGTATGCAGTTATATACAGAAATAAGTACAATGCATAAGTAAATAGTTATCACATTATTAATTATTCTTTATCTAACAACATAAATCCCCTAGGATCCCAATGACACTCGTACCTCAATACCAGCTTTGGCCCATGCTGGAGTCTGAACTATCCCCAAGGTATATCATATACTAGAATTCCATAGTTACCATTCAACATTTCAATATAACATATGAATTCCATTGATACCATTCATTATCTCAATATCACATATTAATTCCACTGTTACCATTCATTATCTCAATATCACATATGAATATCATTTTTACCATTCATTATCACAATATCACATATTAATGTCATTGTTACCATTTATTATCTCAATATCTTATATGAATGTCATTGTTACCATTAATTAACTCAATATCACATATGAATTCAATTGTTACCATTCATTATCTCAATATCACATTTGAATGCCATTATTACCATTCATTATCTCAATATCAGTCCATTAATTAATTCAAAAAATAATTAATCATCTCAAATCTATTAATTAATTCAAAAAATAATTAATCATCTCAACTCTATTATTTAATTCAAAAATTAATTAATCTTCTCAACTCTATTAATTAATTCAACAATTAATTAATCTTCTCAACTCTATTAATTAATTAAATAATTGGTTAATCTTCTCAAATCTATTAATTAATTCAATAATTAATTAATCCTAAAAAATCTATTAATTAATTCAACAATTAATTAATCTTATAAACTCTATTAATTAATTTAACAATTATTTAATCTTCTCAACTCTATTAATTAATTCAAAAATTAATTAATCTTCTCAGCTATATTAATTAATTCAAAAATTAATTAATCATCTCAAATCTATTAATTAATTCAAAAATTAATTAATCTTCTCAACCCTATTAATTAATTCAACAATTAATTAATCTTCTCAATAAATTCATACTCATAACAATCTCCATTAATTAATTCAACAATTAATTAAGTGAGATTCAACAATCCCAATATAATGATAATTAATCCAAAAATTAATTATCACAACTCACAATATCAATATCCTATAATTAATTAGACAATTAATTATTCTCAATTCATAATTCAACATTTTGATAATTAAATCAAAAATTAATTATCCCAATTTCTATAGTTCAAATTCTCATAATTAATTCAACAATTAGTTATCCCAATTTCACAATTCCATTATTCCATCAAATCCCAAATCTCTCAATTAATTAATTGAACACATTAATTAATTCAATTTTGGAATTCCAATTTCAAAACAAACCCTATAAATTATACAATCACATACATGTAATTGATATAAAGACTATGGGATTAAAATAATAGACCACTAACCTCAATTTGTTGATGAATGATTACCCAACAGAAATTCCAAATTTAATTGAAACAACAATGTAGAATGAGATATAAATATTAAACATAAATAAATATTTAAAAAATAAAGATCCCACAGGTCTAGATCTAGATTCAATAATACTGTATCTAGATCCAATGAAACAGAGGATAACTACCCTCTAAAAGATGAGAGAAGAATGGAAAGGAGAAAAGAAACCACATGGGATGAGATCCTCTTATAGGGAGGGGTGAAAATATTTAATCCTAGATTTTAATTAGGAAGAAAATAGGTTTTAATGTCTTGGAAGCTATCTGGGAGGCTCCAAATTCATGAAAGAAACATTAGGGTTGAATGGGGGTGGATTTGGGATTGATATGGGGGCTCGGGAAATTTTAAAATAAATTTTCGTGTGAATTAAAATTCCACATATGGTTTACTAAGAAGAGGTTCACGGTTTCTTCTAAATATGAACCTTAACCCTAGGATTCTTCAAGGGGTGTATAGTTTCTACTTTTAGGGTGCACAGTTTGGCAACCCATGCACCATCCATGGTAATCACCACGGCCTGGGTTCACACAATTTGTTGGGAAAAGGCGCAAGGTTAGGGAAAATAGTGCGCCAATTGTACACTACCCTATTTCCATCAGAAATTATCTATTTTCACACAAATTCACCCAATGAAAAATACAATCAAATTATTCTCAAACAAATAAAAAAACAAATACCTGTAAACAAGCCTGAGACATCTCCATAAAATGTCAGGATCTTAGACCACACCATCTCCTCTCTTCCTCACACCTTCAAACCCATTTGGTTTAGTTAATACCTACCCAAATACCTACAAAAATTACCTTATATCATCCTAGAATCCTTATTTTGGGTATAAATCCAACCTAGGAAGGCTTTTAGTGCAAACCTAAGTAGGATATCTGAAGAAGAGTTAATATTCTCCAACGAATGTTTTTATTTTATTTCTTCCTCTATATCCTTCAAGTATTATTAAAACATGTTGAAATATAACCTCAGTATATTCCATATAATTAGATTTTGTTATGTTAATTTCATTACCTACAACTATCTCCACTTCCATAAAATGGGTTATGAAATCATTACTCATGTGTACGGTAGACTGCCATCTCGCGAACCGATGTCATTCGTTTTTTCATTACCACCACTCATGGTTGGGTATGATGATTGATATAAAGTATATATATGATATTTAGAACATAATTATATCTATATATTCAATATATCATATAAACCTTTTTACTTTCCATTCCAAAAGGGATACAAAAACATCGCTAGTGTGTATAGAGGACTGCCACCACGCGAAGCGATGTGATTCATTTTTCACCAACTCTTTACATAGAAGATAAGAAGGATAAATTTAAGGAATATATATAATATAAATGACATAATTATGATATTAATGACATATTTATCATTCTAAAGAGATAATATATCATTTTATTACTTACCTATTCACTCACTAAAAGATGATAATGTAATTCATGTACGTGTGGACTACCGCCTTCACGAAGCAACTTGACTCTCTCTTTTCATCACAACACCACATGGATGATATTTATAAGAATATTTAAAGGAATAATATGTCATTTATGAAATTATTTTCATTCTTTGAATATAAAATATTACTAAACTCCTTTCCATAAGGATCATTAAAAATGAAATGTTACTCATTAGTACATACGGTCTACCATATCCATGATCGTAACTTACTTCATTTACTAAAAAATTGGGTTTTAATGGTGCTAGTAAAGAACCTTTAACGGTTTTTCTAAAGTGATTCATACATAGACGCTATTAAAGGTTAGTCTTTAATAACACTTGCAAAAAATCGTTGTTAAATGGGTCTTTTAACAGCGCTAAAAAAAGAACTATTAGAGGCCCCATTTAATAGAACTTTTTTAGTACAATTAAAGGAACCCTTTAAATATTCTTTTTTAGCACTATTAAAGGGGGTAAAAAATTTGAACCTCTATAAGTCCAACCTTATCATCACTTCTAGGACCCCTTTAAAATCACTCTACCCCACCTTTATCAGCACTTTTTACCCCACCACATCTTTATCAGAGCTTTACAAATTTCACAGCCTCCTGTGCCCCACCTGGATTCGAACCCCACATCTCTCCTTTGATAATGGAATGCTTTTACGACTGCACCATGTTGTTTTGTTGTCTATATTATAATATTTCTATTTATATATATATATATATATATATATTATTCATATATTTATATATTTATTTTTAAATAAATTTATAAATATATTATATATTATATTAATTTACATATACTAGAATATAATATAAACATATATCCATTTATTAATGCACACATATATGTATATATAAACAATATATATATTTATATAATATAAAAATGGTAACATGTTGTTTCAAATACATTTTCAGAATATGTATTTATTTAAATATATTAGAATATACATATAAATATATATTAGTTAATTATTGATACACACATGTTTATATATAAACATTAATTTTATTGGTATATGTATACATATTAATGCAATTTTATAAGGAAAATAAAATGGTTTATTTTTTACTTTAAATAAAACGAATAATAAAAAATTATTTCATATATTTAAAAATATATTTATATATAAATATGTTGATATATGTATTTATACAAGTGATTTATTATAAGTAAATATAATAAAATATGCATATATTTAATTATAAATAAAATTAAATTATGAAAAATGATAAAATTAAAAAACTATACTATCAATATGAATGTAATACTTGATAATAAATTCAATCCCCACTAAAAACGGGTAAAAATACTCACTTAAACGAGACTGAAATTCCATTGAATGTTAAAAAATTGGGGTACCCCAACTAAAAACTCAATTTTAGAGACATTATAGGACTTTTTTAGCCTCTAAAAATGTGACCAAGGGCTATCCCATGTCATCATGTCATAGATCTCATCTCAAACTTCAATTTGATATGTGGTAGAGCCCAAACAGATACTTGGATCAAAAGTTATGGTCGTTTGAAGTTCGAGTTATGTTTTCAACTTATTTTAGATATTTTATATTTTTTTTATTTTTTACCTTAAAATTGTTATTAAATGACTATTAAGCAATAATAATTAGTAAATTATTAATTAAAAATATTTTTTTAATTATTTTATATCCTATTTTCACTAAATATCTTATATGTTAAGTGTAATGCATATTTAGCCTTATCTAAAACATATTTAAAAAATATATATTATATTTTTATAAATATATTTATATTTATATATTAATATATTATTTTTAGTGAAATATATTTTTTTCAAAATATACCTTTCATCTACACATTTTTACAAGCACTTATAAAGGTCCCCCTTTAACAATACTCCAGCTAGCGCTATTAAAGCCCTAGCGTTGGATAAACCTAGGTTTATAGTGGTGCTTTCTCAAAACCATCCATCATGAATGGTCTTAAAAGTATAATTTAATATAAATACAATAATTATTTCCTTATTATTATTATATAGATGATATTACCATGATCAAATTAAGAGGACCAAAAATAACAAATCAAAACATATATGAAAAACAAAGCAGTTATTACTCAAAATGTGATTTTAACGAGGAATTGGTAATAAATGGGAAATGGATGGTCATAAGTAAATAATATATGATATAATATATATAATTAAGGTTCTATAATATATGTTCAATAAAATTTTATTTATTATACTGGAGTTTTGAACATGTATGAATGAATTCAATACTTAAGGTAAGAGATTTCTAGTAACTCTTTTATATCTAGGAGACATATGCAAATTCACCACTCATTTATTTTATATGGTGTATATACTACCCATTTGAAATTTTATATCATTAATATTCTAATTTTAATGATATTTAATGTTTTATTTTATTTTATGCTTTACTGGGGCTTATGATTCAAAATAATTCTAAAGAGGTAAGGGTTTTTTGTCTCAATTTGCCTCCTTTGAGACATATGTTATCTTATGTGCCTATCTTCTTTTATGAGGTGTATATATATACCCTTTGGATTTTAATTTCATGAATTTATTTATTCTTATGATATTATAAGTTTTATTTAATGTTATTCTTTCATGGGTCTTGTGATTCAATGTTACCAAATTGATAAGGGTTTTATGATACAAACTCATCGTTTATCACGATTGTTTATGACTATGATTCTGATGGTGAAATATTATGATCCATATCTCAAGAAACTTAAGAATTTTATTCTCCTATGGTTATGTAATGATATTACAAGTTTTAATTTCATTTTACACTCTTTATGTACTCAATATTTCAAAAGAATTTTTTTAAGAAGAAACGTCTTTATTTCTCTCTTCGGTCGAAAACCCTTTTCTTCCAAAACCATATTTTCAAAAAATAATTTCAAAAATAATTTTAAAATTATTTAAGTAATTTATTAAATATATTTTTAACCGTGTTTTAATTTTTACAAAAAAAAATAAAATAATCTTTATATCATTTTCCAAGAAATGCTCGTTTGGATTTTGCTCAAAATGTGAAAGAAATCTTTGTTTTAACATATATGGCATGAATGAAATTTTCCTCCTTCATGAAAATTATTTTTTTTGAATCTTACTTTATAATTTTTCCATGTTATTTTTAAATAAAAATATTTTTAAAATGTTTTATGAATTTTTAGATTTAAGAATTTATTTTCAAAGAAAAGTTATTTTCTTTAAGAAATGTTCCAAGTGTAATTTCAAAATCATTCTCTATCTAAGATGATATCCTTTGATATAACATAATATTTATTGAGGATATGAACCAAGGATACCATTATTATTATTTCTCTAAATTTTTTATCATGATGATATGTTTTTGAAACCCATTTCTCTTCCATGGGTTATACCATGATATAATTCTTAAGAAACTCACTTATTTTTTCATAGGTTATGCTATGATGAAATAATGAAATGATTAAGAAAATTGTCTCTTTTCCATAGATTTTGATATCATAAAAAAATTATGAAACCCATTTCATTTCATGGTTTAATATATGATCAATTTTTGTATGGTCTATTGGCACACATATGTATTATTATTTTTATGTTATGGGTGGGGCCTATATCTCTCTTCAATTCATTGGGTAATGATTAATGTTATATGAGCTCAAACGGTACATGGGAGGTTATCCCATGCCGAAATGAGGGTATATGGGAGGTTATACTAATCTTGAAAGAGGGTAAATAAGAGGTTATACCAATCCCAAATTAGGTACATGGATGGTTAGCCTAAGCCTCGCTTGTTATGATTGTATCAGTGGGTAGCATTGACATAAGATTTACTATGATTATGTGTATACCACAATTCCATGTATTATGTCAATGTTATTCTCTCATGGATCATGTTATTTGATTCCCTTATAATTCATGTCTTAGGAACTGCTAATATTTATTCCATGACTTAATATTCGGATCTTTTATATGTATTGTATGGTTTTCAAATTTTATGATAATATTCTCATACTCTTATGTTCATGTTATTCTTATTTATCTCCCTTTTTTACCCTTAATAAGCATTTGATCATAACCTTTCTTATATCCCCTTCCCCGAGTTATAAAGAATGGTTTTAAGTATGGTATGTTTATGAAGAGTAATAAAGGATAATAACTTTATGGAATATGTTGAAGGTCTTTCACCAAACTAGAAGATTATATACCTAGTCTCTAAAGACACTAAACTATTATGGTTCCCAGGCATGTGTTTATGTAATGTATTGAATATTATTCTAATAATATGTAATATCCATTTATAAAAAACTTGGGCATCTATAGTTGGTATCATATGAAAGGTTTATTTAATCTTTATAATCTAGGATAAGAAAATATTAGTGAGATTCCTAGGGTTATTTCTAAGGATATGTCTATAGATATCTCTAAGGATAAGTCTAAGTATGATTTAAATTATAGGAAAATGTACTATAATTTTGGTAAGTAATAGAGAAAGTAATTTACAAGAAATTACAACCCTATATGGATACTACAAGTGGATTTGGTTCTATCATAGGGATACCTAGGAGTAATAACTTCAAAAAGGGTGCATTGAGTTAGACTTGATCATTACTTGGTGCATGAAAACGGGCCTTGCTACACACCTGGTTTAATATTCCCGATGGATATGATTTGGATATTCACAAAATCTTTATGAACCATCATAAAGGATTTAAATAGATAATGACCACGAATAACCTAGTTTAACCCTAAGGTTTCATAGATTGAAAAGTAGGTTTCATGATTTAGACACCATATATGTGATTTTTCATGATTATATGGTCCCCCACTATGATTAGTGTTTCTCACACTATAATTTTGGTTTAGTCGATAACTGTAACCCAAAGAAACATTGTTAATTGTGAGTGTTATGGAAAATACAATGATTTTACTCCTAAGAAATCAAATGTTATAGAAGCTAGAATTAAAAATCTTGTTGATATGATCACATAATTTTCTCAAGCTATAAATAATGATACACATCCAAACAATCAGAGGAGTGAAAAACATGCTGTTGAGACCTTAATTAAGAACATTACACCTTATTTCAGTTGGTATTTTGATCAACTAATTTCTAAGAAATGGATCAACACTGCGAAAAATATATTTTATATCCTCTAGTGTTTGAAAAATAAGAAATTCATTTTGTATGTCTATTTTTTGGAAGGTGGACTAGATCAATGGTGGAATCTTATCAAGAATATGAGGCAATGGGATGAGATTGACTCCATGGATTGGTATGAGTTCAAGAAATTATTTCTCAATATTTTCTTTACTCATATTCTTTATATGAATATAGAGAAGGAGTACCTTTATCCAAAGAAAAAGGATGATGAATCCATTGGTATCTGCAAGGAAAATTTTACAATAATTATAAGGCATGCTTCTAGTATTATCATCTAACCTAAAAGTATGGTTGATTGATTCTTATGTAGATTAAAACCAAGTATCCAAATGGATTTATCCATAAGAGACTTTAGTTAATATAAATAGATTTTTCAATGTGATATCAAGATGGAAATGGAGGTTAGAGTTATGTATCAATCTCATGGTTTTGATAAGAATAGAAAAATGGAATTAAAATAAATGTATAAAAACCGTAGAGATAAGAAGGTGATATTTTCTTTATGCTCAACATATGGTAAGAAACATGGAGGAAATTATCTAAAGGGAACTAGTAAATGTTTTAAGTGTGGAAGATAAGGTCATTAGGTAATTGATTTCCAAAGTGATGGGAAGAAGCTTCCTAAATATAAAAATAGAGAGAAAGCTAAAAATAATGCACCACCCACACTCCAGTGTTCCAAATGAAAGGATTATGGTAATTATATGAATCAATGCCCCAATTTTAGGGCTAAAAATGAAAATAAGATGCAACAAACTCTGAATACAAAGTAAAAAGGAAAATATTATGCAATCACAGAAGTTTAAGTGAATCATAATAATTAGGGAACACTAATTCTCCCATCCTTAGTTGGGAATTTAATGTTTGATTTTGTATGAATTAGCCCTATGGAAGTCTTATTGTTCATCCTTTAGTGAAGTTCCATGTGATTATCTCCCTCTACATTAATTCTAGAATAACTAAATCACATTTTATATTCTATCAACATAAGGTTGAACCCAAGATTCCAATATAAATGTTTTTGTATAATATAAGATCTTATTTAAGGAATAAATGGTGAATTATCATTTGGAAGTATTTATATCTCCAGGTAATATTTATTTAAGTTTTATGGATACCACCGTGGATTTATGAGTTTATATTTGATCATAAGTTCAAATTCATTACCACCACTTTTGAGGTTTTATGTGATGATAATTTATTAAGATTAAGGATATTTTAAGATTCATTAATGGAAATTAAACCCTTTGGTTTTTTATATAGTGAAAAATTTTATTTGAGGAGGAATTCCTTTACAATTTTTTGACATATTATTAAAGGTACTGGTAACATTTAGGGTTTATCTTATATTTGATGTTGATAAAATTATGGTTTATAGTAGACCACCTTATGAATTCAACACACTTTATTTATATTATAAAAGATTTATCTTTGTATCCACTTACAAGAATATACATTAAAGAAGTGGTAAGTTTTTATAGAGTACCAAATTTAATTTTCTTTTATTAGAATATATAGTTTACCTTGAAGTTTTTGTGAAGTTTTCAGCAATATATTGATACAGAATTGAGTTTCATCACTACGTATCATCCTTAAATAAATGGTCAAAGGTGGCTGGGATTAAAACATTCCTAAAGTTGAGTTTTCTTTCAAAAATATATTTCACTCAAGAATTAATATGTCTTTTTATAAATCCCTTTATGGAAAGAAGTGTAGAACTCCAACGTACTAAAATGAAGTTGCAGAAATATAGCTATTGGGACCTGAGAAAGATGATGAGTTGGTAGAGAAGGTTAGATCCATTCAAAAACATGTAATAACTACAAAAATTTTACAAAAATTTTATGCTACTAATCATCAGTGTGATCTAGAATTTTTAATTGGTAAGAAGTTCTTTTTATAAATTTATTTTTGAAAGAAATAAGTAAAAACTAAGACATAGGTATATCGGTCCCAATAAAATACATTATCATATCGAGATAGGAGATTATTGTTTGGTGATTCCACCAAGCCTCTCTCAAGTTCAAGATGTGTTTCATGTATCACTCTTGAGGAAGTACATACCTGATAAATCACATGTACTGAACTCATAGTATGTACTACAGGATCATGATATTTCTTATGAGGAACAACCGGTAGAGATTCTAGATCAAAGAGAGAAAGTTAAATGACAAAAGAAAACTATCATGGTCAGTGTTTTATGGTGAAACCACCAGATTAGGAAATCTATGTGGGAACCTTAGAACATAATGAGGTTATTCTAAGTTTTTGGTACCAAAGTGATGAATTTAGAGGGTGAAATTCATTTTAAGGGGGTGGGATATAACACCCCGAGATTTTGTGAAATATTTTTTTTCAAATAAATTTAATCTTTCTATATTTTTTATTACCTGAACTTTTGAGTTTATCTTTCATTACACATAACACTAATTTTATCTTATTTTACACGTAACACTAAGTTTAGTTTTCATTGCATGCAATAATGAGTTTAAACGAAATGCAACATATTATTAAAATATTATTATTTAATATGATATTTATCACCTAGCTATTGGAATGGTGGGTAGGAATATGATTAAATAAATTATAAAAATATATGGTTTACACATGTATATAAAATTAATTCTCTATTGACCAATTAATTAAAAATTAAAATTAAAACCATTTGAAAAAAATGAAATCTTTTTCTGAAAAGAATTATTTTAATGAAAACAAACACATTTACATAGATAAATTTAAAAAACACTATTGGTGAATTATTTTAATGAAAATTATATATTATATATTAAATCAACTATTTAACATTCATCTTATGTGGTTTCTAGACAATATATAAGAATAAATCTAATTTTATTCTTAACAACTATATTTTCATAAAAATTATTTTTGTCTCCTTTATGTGCACTTATATTTAAAAAAATAAAACTTTTAGAAAATTTATTTGAAAAAATTAACTTAATTTTTGAGATCAAAATATCAAAATTGTCTTATGTTAAATTTTTTAGAATTTTCAGAAAAGAATAATTTTCTAATGAATAGTGAAAAATACTGAATTTTAATTGTAAAATGCATTTTTGTTTAAATTATTTATCGAGTTAAATTATGTTTTAAATTAATTTTAAAGTAAAAAATAGTTAAATTATATATCTAATAATCTAATTTAGTTCATATTAATCAACTCCCTATTTAAATTTGATATAAAAACATTGTAAACTTTTGAACATTTTCTCTTTGAAAACATGCTTTATCATCATGTATGTAGGATTAATTTTAAATTTAATTTTGAAATATATGTGAATTAAATTTATAAAAAAGGAATAAATATTTTGAATCATCATATTTTATATTATATAATAATTTCAATTTAATTTTTGACCAAAATGAATAGTGAAAATAGTTAAAATTAATTACCGCGGTTAAGGTAAAAATGTGTTTACTGGGGGTTAAACTAAAAACATGGGAATTAAAATGATCTAAAAATTTTTATAAAGTATATTTTTTATAAATATTTTGACCCCATAATGTATAATTATCTTGAATACTTTACTTGGGAGTATTTTTTCAAGCGAAAAACATGGGTACACCTTTTTCTTTCAATACAATTACAAGTGTATCACTCACCTCACTTTTAAAAGGCTATCTCATCTCTTCTATTATTCACACCATAAAACCCTTTTGGTTTATCCAATACCTACCTCAATACCTTACAAAATTACCTCCTATAAAAATATAAGCCTTAATGTTTTTCATAAATCCAACTTAGAAATTATTTTGGTGAAAAACTAAAGAGGATACCCGAAGAATAGGTAATGTTCTTAAAAAGTGTTTTTATTTTATTTCTTCCTCCACATACTTAGATTATTATTAAACCATGATGATATAATAACCAAATTATATTAGATATAATTATATTTTTTATTTTAATTTAATTATCTAAATTAATCTCCACTTCCATCAAATGGGTTATGAAATCATCATTCGTGTGTATTGCGAACTACCACCTCACGAACCGATGTCATGCATTTTTTCATTACCACCTCTTATGATTGGGTAATATGATGGATCTAAATTATATATATGATATTTTTTAACATAATTATTCTCCTTTATTCATTATATAATATAAAATTTTTACTTTACATTCCATAGGTGATACGATAACATTGCTTGTGTGTACACTGAACTACATCCTCACGAAGCAATGTGATTCATTTTTCACTAACGCTTTACATGGAAGATAATAAGGATAAAGTTAAGGAATATATATGATATAAATTGAATAATTATTATATTAATGGAATATTTATCATTATAAAAATATAATATATCATTTTATTTATTACCTTTTCACTCACTGAAAGAAAATAATGTATTTTGTGTGCGTGAGGACTACTGCCTTCAGGAAGCAATGTGACTCTCCCTTTTAATCACCACAACATATGAAGATATGTATAAGTATTTCTATAGTAATAATATATTATTTATTATATTATTATAATTATTTAAAGATTAAATATTACTTACCTTCTTTCTATAATGATCATTGAAAAATTGAAACATTACTCATGCATACGTATGACCTACCATCTCTAAGATCGTAACATACTTCATTTCTCAGAACCATCTTTCATGATTGGTATTAAAAGTGTAATTTAAATATAAATATGATAATTAATTCATTATTGTTATTCTTAATATGATGTAACCATGGTCAAATTAAGAGGAATGAAAATAACAAATCAAAATATATATGAAAATACAAGCAGTTATTACACAAAATATGATTTTAAAAAGGAATTGGTAATAAACGGGTAATGGATGGTCAAAATTATATAATATATGTTATAATATATATAATTTATATTCTATAATATATTTATATTATATTTATATTTATTATATATGAGGTTTGAACGTGTACGAACAATGTTGAGACTTATGATAAGGAATTTCTGGTCTCTCTTTTCTTTCTAGGAGACATATACGAATTCTCCACTCATTTATTTTTTTTGGTGCATATACAAATAATTTTACATGTACTATCATTAATATCCCTCTTATAGTAATATATAATGTTTTATTTTATATTATTATTTACTGGGGCTTACGATTCAAAATAATATTATAGCGTTAAGGAATTTTTTTCTCAATTTTCCGTCTTTGAGACATGTGTTATGTTATGCACATGTATTCTTTTATTTCATGTATATACAGATAATTTTACATGTAATATCATGAATTTATTTATTACCATGATATTATAAGTTTCATTTTATTTTATTCCCTTATGGTTCTTATGATTCAGTGCTACCAAAGTGGTAAGGGTTTTGTGATACAATCTCATCATTTATTGGGTTTTTTTATGATTATATTTCTGATGATGAAATCTTATGATCCATCTCTCATGAAACTCATTAATTTTATTCTCTTATATTTACGTCATTATAATACATTTTTTCACTTCATTATCTTCTCTTTATGTACTCAAGATATCAAAATAATTTTTTTAATAAAAAATATCTTTATTTTTCTCTTCGATCAAAAACCCTTTATCTTCAAAAACTATGTTTTCTAAAAATGTTTTCAAAAAAGTTTTTAAAATTACTAAAATGATTTATTAAAGAAAGTTTTACCAATGTTTGTATTTTATTTTAAATTAAAGGAATCTTCATGTCATTTTCCAAACAATTCGTGTTTTGATTTTACCGAAAATGTGAAAGGAGTCTTTGTTTTAATGTATACAGCATGAACAGAATTTTCCACCATCATGAACACTATTTTCATTTAATATTAATTTATATTTTTTTAATTTTATTTTAAAATAAAAGGATTTTTAAAAAAATATTAATTTTTAGTTTTTTAAAAAAATCAATGAAAATTCATTTTTCTCAAGAAATGTTCCAAGTGATATTTCAAAATCATTCTTTATAAGATGATATCCTTTGATATAAATTATGATTTTTTGGGGATATGAACCATGGATACCATTATTATTATTTTTCTGAATTTAATATCATGAAAATATGGTTATGAAACCTATTTCTCTTACATGAGTTATACCATGATACAATTCTTATCAAACCTGCTTCTTTTTCCATGGGTTACGCTATAATGAAATGATGAAATGAATATTAAAACTATAACTTTTACATAGGTTATGATATGATGAAATGTTTATAAAGCCCATTTTATTTCATGATTTATGATATAATGAATGTTTTGTGATCTTTTAGAACATATACGTATGATTTTCATTATGTGATGGGTGGGACTTATATCTCCTCCCAATGCATCAGGTAATGATTAATATTATATATACCCAAAGGGAACATGGGAGATTATCCCAAGACTGAAAGAGGGTACATGGGAGGTTATCCCAATCCCAAAAGAGGGTTCACGGGAGGTTATCTGAATCCTAAATTAGGTACATGGGTGGTTATCCCAAGCCTAATATGTTATGAATGTCTTGGTGGGTAGCCTTGATATAAGATTTCATATGCTTATGTGTATGCCACAATTCCATAACTTATGACAATTTTATTCTCTCATAGATCATGTTATTTTATTCCCTTATTATTCTTGTCTTATTATCTTCCGATATTTATTCCATGAATCAATATTTTTATCTTTTATATGAAAGGTATGGTTTTCATATGTTATGCTCATGTTATCATACCCTTATGTTCATGTTATGATTATGTATATCCCTTGTTTAACCTTATTGAGCATCTAAAATCACCCTTTCTTATGTTCCTTTCCCTATTTTATTACAAAAATTTTTAATTAGGTTATTTTTTTGAATAGTACTACAAGATAATGTCTTTATGAGTGATGTTGAAGATCTTTCTCCAAACTAGAAGATTGTGTACCTAGTCCTGAAAGACGCTAAAATATTATGATCCCCAAGTGTGTTTTTAGGTAATGTATTGAATATTAATATAAAAATTGTAATATCCATGAAAGAAAATCTTGGGTCTCTATAGGATTTACATGTATTCATAGATTTATAAAGATGATGAATCACATGGTGTTGTTTCCACCCTGATATCGCATATATTTTTAATCATAAACACTATGTGTTATTCATTATCCCACATCAAATAATCATTCTAAAGAATGTTTTTATATCATCTTGAGAACTCTATAGTAGGATATTCAAATCCATTAGGTTTTTTCCCACACCAGTGAATCACTCATTCCTCCCCATATGATTGAATTCCTTCCTTGCTCATGCACAAACCCTCATAGTGTATTTTCCACCTATATTCTTCTTCCATGGATACTCAATTAAGGTTTACACATTTATTTGTAGCTAGGTTTCCTTGTGATTCCTTGGATTCTTAAGTGGATTTACAGGATTGAGATGGTAATATTTTTGGCATAATTCTATTCATCTCATAAACAAAATTCCAGAAATACAATAGACTCAAGACCAAATGACCAACCTCTTATTATCTTCTTCTAAATTCAAAAATTCATCCATATTTACTTTATAATTCTCCTAAAAATATATGGATCATTATCAAAAAAAATTAATCATGCTTTTATAAAATTATCATTACAAATTATTCATGGGGATTCAAATCCTTAAATAATTTTTCTTTCAATATAAATAAATCTCTAAAAGTATCTGAAGGTAAGAACTATCCTTTTTTATATTAATAATGAAATGAAACTTAAAAAATTTCTTTCAAGATTTGTCTTCCAATCATAAAGATACCAATATTAAATAACATAATACTTCGTAACTCCTCTTCTTCAACAAGATTTTTATTTTCCTTCCAATTCACATGAAACTTTTTCTTCAACCCTTTTTTTAAAAGTGTATCCATTGGTAAAAAATTAAATACACAACCAGTGAGACTAACAATCTCCCATTTTTTATTATTTTTCAATACCCTATTAAAATTATATGTAAATTTGTTCTCTCTTCATTCATTTTATTCATTCCTTATATCTCCCTTCCTTGTTAGTCTTTTATTTAATTTTACTCTCTCTCTCCCTTATTAATAATAAATACAAAGTACATGGGAGAGGGTGGTGTCAATTAATACTCATGAAATGCTCGATCAACCATTCCACTCTAAGTATGTGTGAGCCATGATCGACATAGAAAACAAGATAATATGATTTAGACAACAAAGTTTTCCATTATCTACTAAATTTGAAACCAACTAAAATGAGACACTCATTGCCTTTGTTAGAGGATTTCCATTTATTTTAGGCTAAGAAAATTGATTAAACCATTTGAGATAAAAAATCTCATGAAATATCTCAATCTAAATTCATTTACTTACATCAATACAAAGGTTAAAAACATCCATGTACAAATAATTAGGATCAAAATTTATATGATATAAAAACAAAACATACCATTTAAATTAAATTTCATCAAGCACTTTCAATAATATTCATATTTTCATGAAATGATAATTATATAAGATTCTTCATTATTCACTTGTATCCCCCTCAAGGAGACACTTATCATAGAATTTGTAAAGGTATATATCTTCCATGGATTTATTTCCAAGAAATACCAAGTAGAGAATGAACAAAAATGGGACTTTACACAGTGTTGTCTATAAATCACAGGTTACTTTAACTTCATAAAATATGACCTTTTCATCAGATTTTCTTTATAATACCAAAGGGGATATCAATATATGATAGTAAATTCATCACTATGTTGTCTAATATTGATATTATACACTTATTCTCATGTTCTCCCACTAATAACATGCTTCACCTTTAATTGACTATATGAACAAATGCAACACATAGAGATACGAGAATATTGTGGATCTCTTTGATTTTAAATGTGAACAGTAATGTTAAGAGGATTTTCCCAAACATGTTGTTCCATTTACACTTACCTTTATTATATCATATCTATACTTAAATTTTACTTGTAGTTTAAGTAGCTTATAACTCATTACATAATTTTCTTCTTCATGTGGAATGTTTTCTTCTTCATCATCCTTTATATCCATTATAGTTTTAAGCCTTATTCTTGTGTTTATAGTGAGTTTAAATAACCTTTTTCATTGTGTCTAACTCTATTTCACCTCCAATATACTTCTTATAATCATCTTGGGTTGTCATTTTTTGATAAAATCTCATGAAATTTGGATTCTTCATGTAGAATATCTTTTTCACCTATTAAACTAGATTTCACTTGGGCTTCCTCTATTTTCTTTTATTTTTCTAAATCTATCATATTAATAACTAGAAAATATTTGGGAATATTGGAAACTTTATTGAAATTTCCACATGTATTCTCATGACTTTTTCTCATCATATCATCTCTTCTAGATACATTATTCCTCTTTAACTTCTTATAACAACTTTGAATCTAATGTTCCTTTTGTTTATTATCAACCACAGATCCATTATTCTCTTGAATCTTCTTGGGAGTAATATATTTCATAAAATTATTTAAATTATATCCCAAGGAAATATCTTCTTTCTTTATCAAATGTTTCGGAATTCCTTATTTATTAGTCATTGACACATTCTTAGATGAACATAGATCACTTATATGACCACTTCCATTGCAAACATCGCAAAACTTTTCATGCACTTAAAATCTATTTAAACCTGATTGATTTCTCTTCTATGTATGTTAATTTTACAACACATCAAGATTTCTACCCCTTGAAATAAAATTTATCTAATAAAATTGATTTATTGTACCAATAATCTAATAAAAAGTTCCCAAACCTATTACAACACCCTAATTTCCCAAAAAATGTTGATTTTTTTAATAGCAAGCTATATGAAATTTTCATATTTTAGAGCATTCTTATTTAGGTAATTCTAAAATTCTAGTAGGAATTTTTTCGGGAAACCAGTACTCATAATTATTATTTTATCCACCATTTAAATATTGGTGGGATTTACATTTTTTCATATTTTTTTATAGATTTTGTAAACTTTTCCAATTTATATAAACAGATTTAGAACAAACATTTGAATTTAAGATGGACGGTTCTTTCTTATTTGATTTTTCTTTAGAAAGATCAATAGATTTTTTAATTATATTATTTCTACATAATAGATGTATTTTTATAATATAACCCTCCTTATTAAATTATATGATAGTATCTTATCTTCCAATAACTTCTTATGAAGAATTGGATGGAGACGTAATCATATTTTCTAAGTGAATTTAAATCTCAAGGAACTCCATATTGAGAACGATTTCTCATTATTCCCTATCACCAATTTTTATTCACACTCTTTATTTCTCTTAAAAATTAATACTCATGCATTTTGATTATTTATTAAATCAAAGTGTTAGGTTCTTTGGTTTTATTTTCTTTTTTATCCAACTAATAATTTTTTAAACTAATTTTTTTTAATTTGTTTTAAATTTGTAGAGAATCTATTCAAGATTATTGTTGATCTCATTCTTTACTTGAACTTATATTATCCATTCATTTTAAAAATTAAATAATCTATCTTCGAGCTCAAGTTTCATTTATTCAATTTTCCTAACCTGTTTGGATACCTCTAAACAATTACTAAACTTATCTTTCAATACTCTCTTCATGTTTTTAGTCTCTTCTTCAAACTAAGTGGTTTCATCATGCATGCTTTCAAAAATACAACAAATAAAAAAACTAACTATTTTGTTTAGAAATAAATCATTTCATTCAATGCATCTATTTTTTCTAAAGGTGTTTGGTTGTATTTTTTTCATCACGCATTAAATCGTGTTAATGTAATAAATGCAGAGGTGATAAAGAGTTGATTACATGATTAATAAATAGAAAAGGATAATACCAAAGGTCCTTAGATTAGATGGATAGGTAGATTACATTGATACTAAAGAATAAATAGGATCTAGATGTTGAACCTACTTTTGGACATCCTGTATGGTTGTGGATAATGCAAATAAATCAGGTTCAACGCGCTTAAAGGAGAGTTATCCAAAGTTGGAGAACCCATCTAAGGAGTAAAAATAATATTTGATACTACAATCAATGTTTATAATCTTCTATATAATGGTTGATGTTAATAGAGATTAATTAGGATTCATTTGAGTGGATTATTACCTAAGTTGGTATATAAATTCATAGAAATACTATACTTTGAGT
The DNA here is from genome assembly GCA_963277665.1 of Viscum album. Classification (NCBI taxonomy): domain Eukaryota; kingdom Viridiplantae; phylum Streptophyta; class Magnoliopsida; order Santalales; family Viscaceae; genus Viscum; species Viscum album. The sequence goes on along the minus strand of OY728143.1, from coordinate 1,699,348,904 downwards.
ATTCTATTGGTTGTAAGACCCTGACTATTTGTTTGAATGAGTTTGAAATCAATTTAATAATTCTAACAATATTTTGAAGAAGTTATGAGATGGTTTGAAGAGTTTTATATATGTATGGGGACAAGATGAAGTCCATTAGAAGCTACTTACTATAATCTTGACTTTTGAGTTCATGAGAAAAATGGATAATTTATGAACATATGGATTTTCCTACTAATCATAAGTATTTGATTCTGAATTTAAGGTTTTAGGTGCTGAGTGTAAATTTCTAATATGATCCTAATGATTCTCTCATAGTGTGATAATATTCATCGTAATACTTGGTGAACATAAAAATTCAAATTCCCCAGCATAAATCATTAGATTTTCATAAAGTTTCAGCACATAGTGAAACTTTTAGAAATATATTGTATGAAAGGAAGTACATAAAGAATAATATAAGTCTTCATTGTAAGGCCTTAATGTCTACTAAAAATTGAAAAATGAAAGAGAATAAGTCTTTTGGTGATAAATGAAAGTCTTTCACTACTAATCATAAGACTCTTAAAAGAAATATTTTCCAAATTTAATTATTTGAAGTTACTAATGAAAATATTAAAATCTTAGAAAACTTTTGAAGTTCGATTGGATGAAAAATCGATTTTTCATATTTTGAATCTAATGAAGATGAAACTAAATGGGATTATACAGGAGATGTTCAATCATGGACTAAAAAAAATAAATGCATAAATTCATGTGTTATCCAAGAATGACATGAAATAAGTATCTGATCTTCATCCATGTAAATGGAATATCAAAGAACAATTCGAAATAGAGTTTCTAAAAATTTTTAATTCTGAGAAAATACAAATCGGACGATGTTGAAGTTGTGGTTTTGAGATCTGAATGTAATGATGCTTATTTAATACATGATCTAATATTTTTATGAGTAAGATCGATTGATGAGAACCCCTACATACATTTATTTATCATAAAATTTATTTTACTTGGTTTTTAATTCTAATTCATAGTAAGTTCCATCGAATATCATTATACTATTTATCAAGGCCTATATCTTTGTGATTTGAGCTAGACTAAGTGAATATGAGAATGAGGTGGATCTATAATCTCTTATTTCAATGATAGTATCACCTCTCCTTATTCCCTTAGGGTTTTATGTGTGATTCAATTGTAGTAATATTTCCTTCGCATCGCTCAGGCTTGGCATATATTTCCCCTCCTTGGTACATGTTATTCTCTTTTGTTTCCCCTACTACAAGAATTTTTCTCTTTCTTCCTTGGTTTTTTCCATTAATTTATTCCTCTTTTACTTGGTTTTTTTCATTGTCTAGGGAACCACTCAGTCTCACCACTGCTCTTTTTTCTAGTTCAGGTTCATTATACATCATTTATTCTAATGTGTTGGTGCTCACAGTGCTTTGGGATAGTCATATCGGTATCATCCAATGCTCCCCCTCATTATATTTCTTGATTTTAGTTGACTCTCGCATTCCAAACACAAATTTTTCTCTTTAAAACTCTATATCTTCACTTATTTCCTAACCTAAAGTGTATGAATACATTTTTTTCAAGCACAGTAAGGTTTTTAGGGACTTTGAGGGTGGTGATTGTGGTAGAACTATAAACACATATTCTATATTTTGTTATTTCATCTCCTTTTTCTTCAGTGTTTGGTGATTTACCTTTTCGGGATACAATCTAGTCTTCATGTTTGAGTTTTTTTCCATTTCTTCCTTAGTATTCTAGGTTTTTTGGATCCACTAAACATGTTGTTTTTTGTTTATGGTTTTGTGTTTGACTATCTATGGTGGTGGAAGATTTTGGTTTTGGAAGATGTTGAAATTGTTCTAACAGTGGATGAATTACATTTGTTTAAAGATATTTGGTGTTTTGGGTGTTCCTTGGGGATATAGATTCTATTTCTATAAAAAGAAGGAGAATCACTTGTCTATTTTTATTTGTTTCATGGTGGGGCTGATAGCCCTTCTGTTTGTTGGTTTTTTTGGCTTCTCTGAACAGTGGTTCATTTCTGGTTTTGTTGATGATATTGTTTCTGGTGGTGTGATATTTGATATTATAAAGACATGTGTTTTGAATTTGATGTGATATATTATAGGGTGCACGACCCAATATTTCTATTTCTCACCACACTCTAGGAATTTAAGGCACATCACTTGGGGGTTTTAAGTCAGTTGTTGTTAGAATGGTCTTGGTGGAATTTCTACTGGCTCTGTCCATTTTATGTTCAGTTGTGATCTATTTGGGAATATTTTAGTTCATTGGGGTGTTTATAATCAATTATTTATGGTTTTTCATGATGCAAAAATTCACACATAATTATTACCAAGTGTTAATAAAAAAATAAAAATCAAATTAGAGGATTAAATATGAGAATTAAGTTGAGCTTCTTCTATAACATCTCCACCCAAAATCCACTAAAATGTTGCACTGATCTAGTGGGCTACATATCCTCAGGAGTGCCTCCCCATATTTCATAGGACAATAAATTGATGCGACGTTATAATGGATTTACCATGGGGAGACTATACCCTCAGGATCAGTAATAAATACAGTGGAAGCAATAATAAATAAGGGAATGAGAATAACAGTTACTCATAATAATAAATGAATGAATAATCATGAATGAATGTTCTCTATCATAAATAGAGGTAGGTGAACATATTACATGGAAATTATTAAAAAAAATGTAAATAAATAAAAGAATCAGTATCTATCTCCAATAGAATCATGATCATAGGCTCGATCCTCTACTTTCATACTCCATCCTAGACCAGAAGGATAACAGCAAGTAAGTACAATCCATAAACCTAAACCTATAACCATGAGGTTTGTTCAGTTACCCTAGTGCAATGTCATAGCAAATAGGGTGTGAGATATACTTATTAGGGAACCACCAATGGTGTTTAAAGTTATCCAATATATAAATATAAAATAATAAATGTTCAATTATATCAAATAAAAGGTAAACAATAAAAAATAACCAAGTCATATTAGGTTCCTCAATGATACATGGCTGACCATACCTTCTTTGGCCTAAGCCGGAATGTCTTTTCACCCCGTCCATCATGTATATATATTAATAATTTAGATAATATTTTGCACATATATACATGCTCTAGAGTGGACCCATGGCATATAACCAAGGTATCCACATATGGAATTATATTAGAAGTCTCATACCTAAACAAGGGTCACCATGCCCAAGTATCATGAATCGTAATGGATGGAATGACCAAGTATCATAATCAGTAAGGGATTTCGTTATTGATTATCACAAATTAAGGGATACCATGGCTGGGTATCGCAGAGTAAGGGAATCCATGCATGAGTATCACAAAATATAATGGATTACATAGTTGAGGGACGTCATGCCCATGTATCACAATATATAAGGAATACCATTCCAATCTATCACAATATATATAATGGATGACATGACCATGTATCACAATTTATAAGGGAATCTGTACCCATCTATCACAATATATAAGGAACATAATTCCCATATATCACCATATATATATAAGGGATTCCATGCCTCGGGGACTCCATTCCCATTTATAGTTCAAGAAAATGATTTTTATCATTTCAGTTATAAATTCCAAGGAGGGGTAAGTTATATGTTCTTTCCATTCATTATTCATATAATCCAATTAGATAATTTGGATGATTCAGTAATAATGAAAGATAATTCCATATACATGAACATTCCATATCACAGTTCAAGTGTATAATTTGGACCATTCCATTTAAGTAGTTAAGAAGGACACTAGAGGGTCCATTACACTAATATCCCATTGCATGTCACTAATTCATTTCATAGGCAATGAGATCACCCATTCCATCCATCCACTTAAATATAAGTAATTAGCAGTGCCAATCAAGTACACATTCCCATTTGTAATCTTAAACAATTAATGGTCAATAATTAATCAATCCTCACTCTAGGCTAATCACAACAATGTACAAAAGAGTGAAATTAATATGTCACACCCAAGGGGTGAACCAATTTTATTTCACTAACCTCCAATAATGCAAAAGAGTCTAACAAAAGGTCTAGTTCATGGTCTAGACAATCAATTTAGGTTATTTTACCTTTTAGGAGCAACGCACATAGAATCTAGTGTGCATAACAATAGAATAATTTATAAATAATGAGACTTTAAGGGAAAATCTATAGACTGCCTAACAGATGGTTAGGATGGTCCATTCATACAATATCGGGATTTGATTCAATAAGTAATAGAATAAAATAGAAAAATCTTCAAACGCCCTAAAAAAGGGTGAAACAGCTCGAATAGATTTATAATTCTATATGGAGAGATGAATGAAGAAAATAGGTAAGAGTAATCAAAGAATAACTGATAGTGATACAACGAGACTGAATGTGCTTGATTCTAACACTGAATGGGGGAGATATATCATAGCCTAGGAGGAGGCCAAAGGGAGAACCCATGTGAGGGGGTTTCTGCTATGCATGTAAGGTAAGGAAAAAAGGGGATAAATTCCCTTTAAATAAGCTAGGGTAAGAATCACCTTTTCTATATTTTAAAGAGCTGCAAGGATTGGTTGAATGGTTTGGAAAAATGTGCACCAACTATGAAGACTCCTCTATCTAAGGGACACACCCCCCACAGTTTGGTCACATGGTTTGATATAATTGTGCTCTAACTATGTGGTGATACTAGTTAAGTGACACTAAGAGTGAAGGCTAAGCATATGGTTTGGGAAAACCATGAAAAACCTATGTGGGTCACCCCTTTACACTTGAACCATGTCATGTGGTTACACCTAGGAGGTTTCAAAGTTTAAAAAACTATGCCCCTTAAGAAAACAGGTTGCACAGTTGACCTACATGGTTAAACTAAACGTTCACCAATCATATGCTTCATTCTACTTCCTCCAAAAATTGGTAATTTTAGAGAATGAAACTCCTAAAACTCAACCAAACTCTCGGGACACATTTTGAGACTTAAAACCCATCTAAAAACACTTTCAAGTGTTCCAACACTTGGATTTACATTCTGAGACATAGTTAAAGATTTGGATCATACATCAAATGAGAAGCTCAAATTCTTTAAAGAAGTCAACCGATCAAAAAACATGGGACCTTATAGCTATTATGTACAAATTTGGGAGTGAAGGTTGTACTATATTTATGGAAAGCCTCATGATGCAAGATGTGAACATGCCATACATATGTTTTTTGTTTATATTTAATATACAATTTTACTAGTTGTCATGTGGATTTAAGAAGAGATATTTTCCGTTGAACAAAAAGGTAAATCCATTCCTTGATAAGAATATAAGAAATGTCTTATTTGGTTGTTTTTCATTAAAGAGGATCATTTCATGAGGGTATTCTTGGAATACTCTTTGAGTTGAAAAAGTAGCACATAGGTAATCATGGGAACCCAAAATGGGTATTCTATAATGGTGGTTTTATGGTAGAAGCTATTTTGTCTTCCCAAAATACTATTTATGGTATTTTAGAAAGAAGGAATAAATTTATTATAGCCTCCAATACACATGATTTTTTGAGAATATTGAGGAGTATAAAAGAGAATTATTACTTATCTAAGAGAATTGAATATCTCAAAGAAGAATAAGAAGAAGTATTAATTACAACCAGTATCGAATAAGAAGAAGGGGGAGTGCTTAAAGCTAAGGTTTTTCATGCTGTGATATTTTTTATACCAGGTCTTATAATGCTGGTTTTAAGAAAAGAAGAGATGAATTGAGTGTGAAGATACAGATTTCATAAAGAACTAGAAGTTATACAAATTATGAGGCTGAGTTGAACGTTCTTAGTGTAAATAATATTAGGTATTCAAATTAACTATGGGGTGAAGAAGAAAGTCTAATATTATTAGTGTAGAGCCACCCAGTTCATAGATATTATCTACTTCATAAGTTGTAAAGAAGAATAAAACTAAAAGGAGATTATGACTATTGAAGCAATATAAATTCCCCTTCACATGCATCATATAGTGAAGGATTTTCACCTATGTAATATGATGACCATACATGTGTAATATTTTTTTAATAAGGTTTCAGGATGATATTTGACCACCCATTGTAATTATTTATTTGATTATAGTAGAGAATCCATGACTGGATGGGAGTTAGCATGGAAAAGAGTATGTTTCCCACATTAGGACCGAACCTTTTAAAAATAAATGTTCTATTTTTACTTTCAACTTACACACAACATATAGTTTCTTGTAATGATAATTTTAAAAGGGATATATTTACATCATAATAGGTGAAAAATATTGAAAAACCAAAATGGGTTTAAAGATAAAAATGATAATCACTTTTTTGTAAAAATGGTCTGTACCTAATTCACCCCTACGGCTTCTCGGGTGTGTGTATATGGTCCATTGGGTATCTTAGCATCAAAAAAATATTTTTACATATAATCACCCTCACAAATGATTGGTTATTCTTGAGGAAAGATTAAAAATAAATTTACATTTACCTCCAGATCAACTAAATTTCTTTATTCTTTTAATATAGAAGGTATGCCCATTATATTGATAATAGGTTAAACAACCATTTATTATCTATTAAAATTAGATATGTATTCTTAAATTATATTACATAGAGGAACTGAAAATTCATATTATTTACATAAGAGGGATATTTTCCTTATTTCATTATTCTATTTATTTTTCATGTTCATTGTAGTATTGGTAGAGATTGATTTATGATATAAAATAGATAGATCTTCATGAAAAACTACACATCATTATAAATTTTAAAAGGTATTAATATCATCAAAAGAGAACAACTTTAAAAAATAGATAATCAAATTAGAGTTAAACTGATATTTGATACCAATTGAGGGGATTGGTTAGGGATTCATTCAACACATAGAGGAGGACTGAATCATTGTTGGTAACTATTAAATAAATTTATAGTTTTTATACCTTTTCCTTTTTACCTATATCACTTATTAAGGTGAATGGTTCTATTTTTCTCGCCTCTAACCTTCATTATTGCATGAAACACACCCAAAAAATATGTAAGAATATTTTAAAAAGGTTCACATCTCAATAAGATAAGGTTATTCCTTAGTGTTACATGGATTCATCCAAGATCACACTAACCACTAAAATTCACTTGTGAGTACAATGAGTAGGGTTTATCCTTGAAATAATCTTACACTTTAGTCTCCTAATGGTTCTTGGTTCATCTTACATACATTTAGTATCATTTTAGTTAATTATACTTTCATCCAGATAGTTTAATGTAGATTTTGGTAAAAACAAGAAAGCCTTTCACCAATATTGACTTTGCCATGTCATTGATGTGTTTTCTTGGTCTTATTAATTTTATTTTACTTGAATACTAACATGAAAATAATCCTATTTTTTTATTCAAATGGTAATAAACACAACTCCTTCTTACTCTTCATTATATCAAGACTATAATGATACTCCTCTTCTTCTATGAAAACTTGATTACACCCTCCTCTTTTACTTCCATCTTCTTCTCTTTTTCTTATTCTTCGGTGAACAATAATAGGACTACACTATATATCAACCACTTATCTTATAATATTTAGATTATATAGAATATAAGAGTTGGTTCTTCTTCTATCTTTGATACACAAAGATTTTTCTTTCTCTGTACAGTATTTCTTTTCAAAAAACCATCTTCACTACCAACGCAACACATATATATCTATAAAATAATATGAAGTGGTGATAGTTTATTCCTTCCATATTTTTTATCATTTACATTTATTCACAATAACATGTGTGTGAATTAATTTGAGTTTCAATATAATTAATGAATTCAAATACCCATAAAATCCCAGCCTTGAATATCTAAAAAATTTTAAATAATTGGATCTCTAATAAATTACTTCATGAAAATATTCACTCATAACTATCTGAGAAACTATATTCAAATGTGTAATAATTTTCATGGGATTCTCCACCTTTGAGTCCTGTAAAAATTATATACCTCATAACCTTATTTCCATGATATCCACATTGTTGTAACCATGGCTATTTAATGCATGATTTGGAGTATGGTTTGTGTTTGCTGTCAATCCTTAGTGGAAGTTCAGAATGTGTGCCAGAAAAGTGATCATACGGTTTAAGTAGACAACAGTATTGAATGTGGCGTTGTTTCCCAGTGTTTGACAAATTTTTGGGCCTCAAAATAGGAAAATGAAGACATGGATTGTTGGTAAAAGGAGGTGCACTCAAAGAGGAAGTGGGGCGTGAAAAAGGTGGGCCTTTTGTGAAATATTTGGGTTGTGCATGAAAAATAGTGTGGTGCGTGAAATAGTGGAGCAAGGTTTTTTGTGCAAATAGTGTTTCAGATTCAGAATGTCGAAAAGTGGAAATGGCATGGGCTGCATAAAAAATCTGGAGATGTGCACGAAAAATGATACCTAGGTGAAATATTACATTCCAAATGAGAGGTTTTTCATGCCATAAGGGGTTTTTCATGCGGGGGTCAGAAACACTTATAAATAAGAGGTGACCCCCCTTATTTTTTATTGTTTAAGACTTAGAGAAGATCTGAGGTTTGATGCACGTAAAAGGTTCACGTAAAGAGAGTTGCAAAAAAAATTGAGGCTTGTGAGAAAAAATCTAGCTTGTGTGAAAAATTCTAAGTTGCGCGAAATATTATGGCTTGCATGAAAAATTCCAAGTTGCGTGAAATATTTATGCTTGCGTGAAAAAATCTAAGTTGCATGAAATATTCCAGCTTGCACGAAAAATTCCAAGTTGCGTGAAATATTCTGGCTTGAGTGAAAAAATCTAAGTTGCATGAAATATTCCAGCTTGCGTGAAAAAATTCATGTTGCGCGAAAAATTCCGGCTTGTGCGAAAAATTTCAAGTTGCGCGAAAAATTCCGGCTTGCGCAAAAAAAGGTGAAGTTGCGCGAAAAACTTGAGGTTGCATGTAAAACTTGGTGTTGTGAGATATTGTCAGCGAAACCTATTTGCGTGTTTCTAATTATCCAGTTCAGTGGTTAAGTGCATTCAAGTGCATCATTACTGGTCTTTGATGCAAGAAGAGTCTCATGCTAATCAGAGGCAAAAACTTCAATACAAATCTATTTAAGAGACCCTCACATCTATAAATTGACTCGGACTTCACCAAAGGCAGTGAGCCAGGGGGACTCAACGGGAGTGATCTGAGGTATGCAGTGAGCTATCTCTGAACTTTTGTAAAGGACGTGTGCCTGGGACAGAGTGACTATTCCTAAACATTGTAATCCACAGCTATTAAAGTTTAATGGATTTAGGTATGACTGACAACCTTTCAGCGTATGCTCCTTGGGTGTAGCCCTTTGTGGCGAACCAAGTAAAAGTGTTGTGTCAACTTCCTACTTTCATTTTTTTGACTCGTTTAACAAGTTTCTACCAACGTGGGAACAAGATCCACAACTTTAAAAAGAAAAATTTAACACCCTAATTCACCCCTCAGGGTGTTCTGGGGCACCTTCAAGTGGTATCAGAGAAAGTTTCAGTGGTGTTTGATCTGTCATTTACCGTTATGGAAAATTCATCCAATGTCATGGGAGTACCTCTCTTTGATGGAAGTAATTTCCAGATCTGGAAGAACAGAATGAGATCTCTTCTAAGATCACTTGTAATGGAAGTGATTTTTTCTACTATTCAAGGAATACAAGTCACTAATCTAACAGGCCTGGCTATGACTGACGCAAATAGGAAAATTTTTGGTGCAGATGCTAAAGCACAAAATGATCTCATCGCGGCCCTTTCCGATCATATCTATCTAAAGGTGATGATTTTCACCTCAACAAAATCCATGTGGGATAAATTTGAAAATATTTATGAAGGAGATATCAAATTGAAGAAGGAAAAACTACAAGTCCTGTACAATAGGTTTGATGATCTGAAGATGCATCCGAATGAGAATGCAAACTCATTCTTCAATCGAATTACTGAAGTGGTTGGAGCAATTTGGGGTATAGGCAATGAAATCAAAGATATTGATATTTTAAATAAAATATTAAGAAGTCTTCCACCCCTTTACAATGAAAAGGTGTCAGCCCTTGAGGAAAATCTTTCTAAACTTTCACTGGATGACCTGCTAAGCAGTTTGGTGGAATATGAAATGAGAGTCAAACCAGAAGATGCTACGACTTGAGTGAGCAAGGAAATGGTGTTCAAAGCCATTGAGAAGCTGAAAATATCAAAAGATATTATTGGTGAAGATGATGAAGAAAAATAAATTCTTCCTCTCATTGAAAAGAAGTTTCAGAAGGGAAAAGGGAAATTCAAAGGGAAGTTACCTCTTGCTTGCTTTCATTGTGGAAAAGTTAGCCACATTGCCTCTCAGTGCTTAAGAAAGATCAATGATGAGAATAGTGATTCTGAAAACATTGAGAAGTCTCAGAAAAGGTTTCTCAAAAATGGAGACTTCAAATATAGAAATAAAGTACCAAAGAAGAGTTTTTTCTGTGAAGAGGAAGAAGATGATAATGAATTTTATGATGAAGAGGAACCAGAATTTAAAACTAGAAACCATGCTTCCATGATGGCCACTGTTGAAAAATAAGAAGATAATAGTGGAGAAAATCAGTTGACAACTAGTTTCAATCCCGAGTTGCAACTTAAGGATGTTTTTAGTAATCTTAAGATTAAATGTAAGAGTTTCAACAAGTGGAAATCAATTGTAGAAGAATCAACTGAATATTTTGATCAACTTGAAGCTGAAATTGAACGACTGGAAGAATTGGTAAAATTACAATCTAAAATACTTAAAATCAATTATGATGTAGTGGATCTGAAGCTAAGAATTGAAGAGCATGAAAAGGTCATCAATGACCTCACCTCCAGACTAGAGGAAAAGTCCAAGACTATTGAGTATCTTGAGGAGGAATTTGTTACTATTAGGAGTAAACTTGAAAAAGATTCAATTTCAAAAGAATCAAGGAAGAAAATACAGTTTGGAAGGTTCTCATATACTGAGTTGTTGGAGAGATAAAAACATGGATCTAATGTAGTTGAAAAGATTTTAAATTATCAGAGACCTTCCTGTATGGGAAATAGTGGAATTGTTTGTGAGGTAGAGTCATCATATGCTGCAAATAAAGGTAACAAAAATAAAGGCAATATGAAAATGGGTGATGTTGAAAATTCATCTGAAGTGTTGAAACAAAAACCCCCAATTCAATCTAAAATAAGAAAAGAAGATTATCCTCGAGCCTCCTTGAAAATGGAGCCCTCAAACTATTATCCCAACGAAGAAGGAATGAGGATAAACAGAAGTGATAAGACATTTCCTCTCATGAAGTGTTAGTTCAATGGATATTTGGGCCATACCATGTATTATTGTGAAGAGGCAAGAAGATATCTGAATGGAGAAGATATGGGAGTTCAATGGAGGAGAACAAATTCATATACTAATTTTTTTAGAAGAAACAATTTCTATGGATATTGTTTTCATTGTTCTAACTTTGGTCATAAGGCTGTTAATTGCAGGCAGAGAAGGGACATGGACACCTCATACCGAAGTTCGAGACAAGTCAAATCTCATCAACAAGATAGTGTTTCCCTTACAAATAGGTTTTCTACTCTCGAAGAAGACTTCGACTATGAAGAACCAATGTACATGGATGAGATAATTGAATGGCCATCAGTGCTCTATACTCAATCTAATGTCTCATGGAAATAAAGGAAGAAAATCGAGAAATCCAACCTTACAGAGGTGGCCCCCAAAGCTACAAAAATCAACAGTACCTGGATTCTAGATAGCGGTTGTTCATTTCATATGACAAGTAATGTTGCCCTGTTAATGAATATCAAAAGGAAGGTTGATGGTACAGTACGATTTGGTAATGATGGAGCTCTAAAAATCAAAGGCAGTGGAAGTACTGAATTAGCTAATGTAGAGCTAAAGAAGACTGAAGTCCTTTATGTTGATGGCCAATTTCATAATCTACTCAGCGTGAGTCAACTCTATGACTCAGGAATTATAGTTACTTTTAATCAGAAAGGCTTCATTATCAAGGGAAAGATAGTAAATTCACTTATGAAGGGATGCAGAACAGAAGGCAACTTGTATCAGTTTGATAGTAAATAAAATGTTTGTTACATGACTGTTGAAGAAGAAAACAATTTGTGGCATCGGAGACTGGGACACATCAATCAACAAGACATGGAGAAAATATCAAAATTGAGGATTTTCATGGACATTCCCAACCTGAAGTGTGAGCGTGAAAAGTCTTGTGATGCTTGCATTCATGGGAAGCTGGTCTGCAGTTCATATTGGCAAAAGAAGAAAAGGGCATCTCATCTTCTCGATCTAATTCATGCAGATCTATGCGGGCCGATAAATGTTGTTGGAACTCATGGAGAAAGGTACTTTTTCCTTTTCATATATGATTACAGTAGAATGGCATATGTAATGGTCATTAATAGGAAACCACAAGTGCTTGACTGCATGAAAACATATCAGCGAGTCACCAAGAATGATGTTGGACGAACAATCAAAGTGTTATGATCTGAAAATGGAGGGGAATACACATCTATTGAATTCAAAAATTACCTATAGAAGCATGGGATACAACATGAGGTAGCTGCTGTGAGAACTCCATAGAAAAATGGAGTTGTTGAACGTAGGAATCGACAGGTGAACAACATGGCACAAACTATGCTGATTGAGATTCATATTCCACAACATTACTGGAAAGAGTTTTTTCAAGCTGTAGTGTATATTAAAAATCAAAGAGGACTTTATATGGGTGAGATGAAGACACCATATGAATTGTGTCATGGAAGGAAGCCCTCTTTAAAATATTTTTGTGTTTTTGGAAGTAAATGTTTCATCAGGAACAAAGAAGGAAATCAAGGGAAATATGGTGACAATGCAGATGAAGGAATTTTCCTTGGACACTCAATGAACAGAAAAGCCTACAAGTGTTTCAAAAAGCGATTAGGAAGGATTATGGAAAATAGTGATGTTAAGATCGTTGAAGAGAAAACCACAAATGCTTCAAGGATTTCATATGCTGATGTGATAGAAAGTGAGGAAGAAAGTGAATGTGGGGAAAATAAAAATACAGAAATAGAGGAAGGTGTACAAAACACTCAGCAGTCACATCATGATGTTGACTCAGAAGAATAATATGAAGAATAAACCTTGGCTGGGGAGAATGCAGCTGAACCGTACAGGAGAAATCTAAGAGCTGAAATTGATCCATCTAACATAATTGGGGATAGGAGTGCACCCACACAAACAAGGAGGATGAGTAATAACACACAATATTCATTTCTGTCAGTTTTGGAGCCATCCTCAGTTGAAGAAGCTACAAAGGATGAATCTTGGGTGAAATCCATGAATAAAGAGTTAGATCAGATTGATAAGGATCAGACATGGGATCTTGTCCAGAGACCCGATGGTCAAAATGTGATTAGTACAAAATGGATCTTCAAGAACAAGTTTTATGAGCATGTAAGTGTTATTAGAAACAAGGCATGACAAGTATGTAAAGGATACTCCTATATTGAAGGTGTTGATGTTGAATAAACATTTTCTCCAGTGGCTAGATTGGAGTCAATCGGGCTTTTCCTTTCCATGGCACTCCAAAGAGGATATAAATTATATCAAATGGATGTCAAGACAGAATTCTTGAATGGTTTACTCGAAGAAGAAGTCTACATTGAACAACCAGTGGGTTTTCTTCTTGGTACTGATGAAACAAAGGTTTGCAAATTAAATAATGCTCTATATGGTTTGAAGCATACACCATGAGCATGGTATTCCTGACTGTACTCTTATCTCAAGAATCTAGAATTCAAAATAGGAGTAGTAGATCACAATCTATATGTGAAGAATTCTCTGAAAGATCAGTTCATGGTTTTAGTTTACGTCGATGACATTATATTTAGTGGCAGTAGGCAGAAATCAGTGGATGAATTTTCCAATCACATGAAATCAGAATTTGAAATGTCAATCATTGGAGAGCTCACATATTTCTTGGGGCTATAGGTGACTCAAAAGAAATATTACACTTTCATCTCTTAGGAAAAGTACACAAGAGAGATACTGAAGAAATTTAATATGCATGAATCCAAACCAATGTCAACTCCTATTGCAATTGGAACCAAACTTGGAAAGCATGAGTATGGGACCTCTTTAGATCCCACCATGTATAGGAGGATCATTGGGTCCCTACTGTACCTGACAGCGATATGGACAGATATTGTTTTTGCAACATGTCTAGCAGCCCGCTTTCAGAGTAATCCAAAGGAGTAACATATGGCGATAGTAAAAAGAATCATGAGGTACATTCAAGGTACTCATAACGTTGGGTTATAATTTGCTGCAGTTAGGGAAAGTGAATTATTAGCATTTTATGATGCTGAATGGGATGGAAATGTAGTGGACAGAAAGTCCACTAGTGGTGGAGCATTCTATATTGGGAATAAATGTGTTGGCTGGTTGAGAAAGAAACAAGAAAGTACTTCTCTTAGTACTGTTGAAGCTGATTATATCTCTACCACAAAGGAATGCACTCAACTACTATGGATGAAGAAACAACTAACAGATATTGGTGATGAGGTGAAGCAATCAATGGTGATTTATTGTGATAAAGAGAGCACAATTGATCTTACAAAGAATCATGTTCATCATTCTTGTACAAAACATATTGAAATCAGATATCACTTTATCAAATAAAAAGTTGAACAAGGCGTGATTAAAATGAATCATGTGGGAACTGATGAGCAAGTGGCTGATATCCAGACCAAGCCACTGTCAGCGGCAGTGTTTGAGAAGCATCGGTTGAACCTTGGTGTTCAGCCACCTTCTAGTGCATAAGGAGGTTACCCAATCCCTCTCTCCCCAGTTATGTTAACTATTTTTAATCTTTTTGTGGATATGATGAAGGTTTATGGGGGAGATACTATCCAGGGGGTGTATTGAGATGTTCAATGAGAAAATACTGATCTTTGTGTTTATTTCCAATGGGGGAGAAGGAATAAATTCAATACATGTTTGGTAATGTGATGAGAATTCAGTGATACGATAAGAAGGAATACATTGGACATGTAATGCTTCTAGGAAAATTTAAGATAATTTCTTGGGCATTATTGAGAATTCCAAAAAACTGGATCCAAATTCACACTTCCCCTTTTGTTTTCTACACCAAGAATTGATCACGTAGACTTAGAGTGTTGGCTGAATTGATTCTTTCATTTTTTGTTTTCATGTGGATGGACATGAATTGAATTTATTTAGTGATTTCCAACAAAGCCAAAGGGGGATATTTTTGGATCCATGGATATTCTATGCATGAATTGAAGTATGGTTTGTGTTTGTTGTCAATCCTCAATGGAAGTTCAGAATTTGTGCCAGAAAAGTGATCATACAGTTTAAGCAGACAACATTATTAAAGGTGGTGTCATTTCCCAGTGTTTGCCAAATTTTTGGGCCTCAAAATCGGAAAATGAAGACATGGATTGTTGGTAAAAGGAGGTTCTCTCAAAGAGGATGTGGGGTGTGAAAAAGGTGGTCCTTGGAAAAAAAATTTGGGTTGTGCGCGAAAAACAGCATGGTGCATGAAATAGTGGAGCGAGGTTTTTCGTTCAAATAGTATTTCGGATTCAGAACGTCGAAAAGTGGCAAAGGCATGGGCTACATGAAGAATCTAGAGATGTGAATGAAAAATGATACCTATGTGAAATATTATGGGCCAAATGAGAGGTTTTTCACACCACAGGGGGTTTTGCGCACGGGGTCAGAGACACCTATAAATAAGAGGTGACCCCCCTCATTCTTTACCGTTGAAGACTCAGAGAAGATATGAGGTCTGATGCACATCAAAGTTGCGTGAAAAATTCCAGCTTGCACAAAAAATTCCAAGTTGCGTGAAATATTCCGGCTT
Organism: Viscum album; assembly: GCA_963277665.1. NCBI lineage: Eukaryota > Viridiplantae > Streptophyta > Magnoliopsida > Santalales > Viscaceae > Viscum > Viscum album. The sequence continues at coordinate 1,699,332,997 of OY728143.1, read as the reverse complement.
GTGTAAAAAATTCCAAGTTGTGCGAAATATTTCAGCTTGCGTGAAAAATTCCAAGTTGTGCGAAATATTCCAGCTAATGCGAAAAAAATTAGGTTGCGCGAAATATTCCAGCTTACGTGAAAAATTTCAAGTTCAGCGAAAAATTCCGGCTTGCGCGAAAAAGGTGAAGTCGCATGAAAAACTTGAGGTTGCGCGTAAAACTTGGTATTGCGTGAAATTGTCAGCAAAACCTATTTGTGCATTTTTGATTATCTTGTTCAGTGGTTCATTGAATTCAAGTGCATCATTACTGGTCTTTGATGCAAGCAGATTCTCGTGCTAAGCAGTGGCAAAGACTTCAATACAAATCTATTGAAGAGACCCTCATGTCTATAAACTGACTTGGACTTCACCAAAGGCAGTGAGCCAGGGGGAGTCAACGGGAGTGATCTGAGGGACACAGTGAGATATCTCTAAACTTTTGTAAAGGCAGTGTTCCTAGGACAGAGTGACTGTACCTAAACATTTTAATCCGCAGCTAGTGAATTTTAGTGGAATTAGGTACGACCGACAACCTATCGGCGTATGCTCCTTGGATGTAGCCCTTTGTAGGGAACCAAGTAAAAGAGTTGTGTAAACTTCCTACTTTCATTTGTTTAATAGGTTTAACAAGTTTCTACCAATGTGGGATCAAGATACACAACTTTAAAAAGAAAAATTTAACTCCCTGATTCACCCCTCCCCTCTCAGGGTGTTCCTGGGTCCTTCACACATGTATTTAAACTATGTATAAATTTATTCACGAATCATGCATTATATAGTTATGGTTTTGGTTTCCTTATTGTTGAAACTTCCTATGAATAATTCTCCATTATCCTTTATCAAATATTGTTAAAATCATGATAAAGGTATGATGATATTTATTTCCTTAAAGATCATATGACTTGGAATCAACTGATTTAGCTTAATCTAAAATTTAATTCTGGGTTCTATATTGTTGGACTTTAATAGATACTTTTGAAGAAAATATGACTTTATTCCATTATCAAAAAATGAGTTTCATTTTTCTTGGAATTTGAATAGATATTAGTCAATATTATATGTGAAAATAAATTCTTACACAAAATGCATTTGAAATTATAGTCATATTTTGATCCTTGAATGTTTGGAATTCAATGTGTTACAGGCTAAAGTCATATGTGCACAAGTTCAAATGTAACATCTTATTCTTCACTAAACCTATGATGGACTTACTATGTCCATATCTTTATATAGAAATTTACAATAACTTATAGAAAATTTATTTTATCTACATATAATAAATTCACACAATCACCTTCTGATGAATTTTTATAATCATTATTGTCAAGTAGTTCTCATCCCCTCCTTCTTCCTGTATTTTATACTTTGGATATACTATTACTCTGTATAAATTCATTTAGAATGTTCCTCACACACTTATACATTTACTATGGGATCATAACTCAACTTATTCAACATCTCCAATGTTAGGACATGACTTTAGAATACTGGCTTAGTTCGTGTTCATTTTCTCGATAAAGAGGATGAATCACATGGTTTCATTTCCACCCCAATATTGTATGAATTTTTATGTATGAGCAGTATGTGATATTTTGAAATCCCATGTCAATGAATCATTTGGGGTGTGATTTTATATCATCATAATCACTCCATATAATTCCTTTCAAATCCCTTAGGTTTCTTCCCGCACCAGAATGTTACTCGTTCCACCCCACATGAGTGTCTATCTTCCTTGCTCTTGTTCCCACCCACGTAGGGGATTTTTTAATTCTATGGATTCTCAATGCAAGTTTCCACATTCAATTATGGTAGATTTTTATTGTGATTACTTGAATACTAAGGCATATTTTCAATATTGAGTTGGAAATATTTTTTACCTAAGTCTTCTTCCCCTCTTATAAAAAATTCATGTAGTACATCAAACTCAAGTCCAAATAACAATCCACTTATTCTCTTCTTCTAAATTCAAATATTCATCCATATTTATTTTATACTTATCATAAACATTAATAGATATTTATCAAAAAACTCATCATCAAAGAGATATAGAATTATTATTATTAATAGTAGACGGGGATTCAATTATTTAAACAATTTTTCCTTAAATATAAATGAAACTCCAAAAACATACAAACAAAATAAATCTTCAATGTCATATGAATAATGACAAGAAACTTAAATAATTACGTCCAAGATGTGTCTTAACACCATAAAGCATGAAATATAAAACAATACAATACTTGAGAACTTATCTTCTTCAAAAATATTTGGATTCTCCTTCCAATACACAAGATACTTTTTCTTCTATATATTAACTTCAATATTTATCCATTGACCTAAAATACACACACAAAGTGGGATCAATGTCATCCTATCCATATTCTTAAAAATAAGTTTATGTGTAAATGGGTAAACATAACAAAGGGTGAGATAAAATGATTAGTAAGAGGGAAATCATACCAACGAGTCATATAGGATTAGATAATAAACATGTGAGAAAACATGAAAATGGATTAAATACCTAATTAAAAATACCATAGAACCATAAGAGTTGATAATAAGTCATGATAGAATAATATATACCTTAGCATAGGAACATATAACCACAAATCAACATTATTAAATCATAACATATACCATCGCATAGGGATGTGGAATCATGGGATACTGATTAGGATTCATAGAAACATAACATAGGAATGCAGCACAAACATAAGTATAAAAAATAATTTTTTATATTAAGGAAAATTCCAAGACCATTATCATATCAAAAATTTGGTTCACTTCCTATTCCCATATATATATCGGATTGGGTTTACTCCCCAGCTCCATACTTTTAATCTCATGATATTTAAAGATTCATCCACTACAATAGAGGGAAATGTAATTTTTTCCCACCCATCACATAATGATAAACCAAACAGATGTGTGTCACATGAATCATTCAAAAATCATAGCATGATTAAATAATAAAAATAATATGGGTAACATATAAACTTTAATGAGGCATAAGAACTATCCAAAGGAATAATGAGGATGATACCAAGAATGTAAATTACATATCAATACTCGGTTAATGAATCAATCATGGGATTATAATGTTTCATGTATATAATAAAATTATATACGGTTATATCAATAGTTGTCCCTGGTTAATTAAAAAGTATGGTAATATATGTGGATACCCTTCAATCAGAATAAAAAGTATAAATTAAAAAAATGGAAAGGCATTGGAATAAACATTATCTTTACACAATAATGTTAATAAAGAATAACAAAAGAAATGATGGATCAATACTCTCATAGAGATTTCATTTCCTCATCACCATTGATGCATAGGAATTTGATTAATGAATCAAGGGATTTTATTATCAAAGTAACTAATTATTAAAAATATATAATGAGAGGAAATATAAGGAAACTTATATTAATATATATAAATATTCTTCCAGATGAACATATAAAACATTTTCTTAGATTTTACACAACATTAAAATATTCACAAATAAGAAAAAATAATGGATTAAATATAATTTTCATGAAATGGCATAATGATAAGAAAATTTCAATAAAATATGATTTAAATATGTTTAAAACTTTTAATATATTCTACGTATGGATAATATTGTTTATACTATTTAGAATAAGAAGTAAATGATTGATTCTAATCCCACATACCTTTGCAATTTTCACCCTAGACATATAAATGGGGAACACATTATAAACTCTATAGATATAGATTTTTTAAATCATTATATTATAAATCATTTGATACATGTTAATATTTTTTACTGGAAAAAATGACCAAGAAACCTTTTTATAGAAAAGATAAAAGGGTTAGTTGATTGTTGAATCTTATACATAGTTATGTATGTGAAGCAATGATTGTTTTTCGAAGTAAATATAGAAATAGGGGGTGAATTTCCTTTTAAAAACCTTTTAGATATTCAAAAATAAAATAAATTAAATTAAAACAATTAAATCTACATGTTAAAATATAAAATCTTAACATAAGATAAATAATTATAAGTGAAATAATTAAATAAGTGAGTTAGCATAGCAGAAGGATAAATAAAATATAAGGAAAAATTTGATAAAAGAGTTCAGTAATAGTCAAAACAGGATACCTACATCTACTCCCCTCAATATACATGAGAGTTTTTGGTTTAAACCCTTGTATTTATTAGTATCCAAGAAACCCATTACAAGAATTAAGACCATTGTTTTTTAGTGATTATAGCAAAAAAACCTGATTACATGGCTAGTCTTTTAGTGGTTGTGGTTATAAACCAAAATCCCCTTACTTTTAAAGAAGTAAGAACCTATCCCCATAAAACTCAATGGTAGTGATCACCCAAGGAAATAAAAAAGAATAGTATTTTTTATCACAAGGCCTTTCATGCATTCTCTCTACCCTACGACAAGATGACAACAAGAATAATGTGAGTGGAAGAGATACATATGTATGTGAGAGAAATAATGAGTGAAAAGGGACATAATTTGGATCTAGAATAAATATTCAAGGTAACCATGGACTTCCAAGAACCCTTGGGGTGTATTTATAGATTTTAATGGCTTTAGGAACATTATATAACCTTTCAGGGTCCAAGAGATCCGTTAGGGGTTGAATTAAGGCAAGTAGGACCCGCTCCATGTTGGAGTTGGTGGCCTTGAACCAACTAATTTGTACTTTATGATAAACTTGTATTCATGGATTTTAATGTTAATAAATACCTTATCAAATATTGATTTTTCTTTTGCGTGAAAATTCATGTGATAATGTTTTAATGATAGTTGTTTCACTAAAGGTTCATAGCGGATCCCTGCTATAATGAGAACCTGGAAGTTCCATAACACTATTCTTGAATATATGTTCTATGGTCGAATGATGTTAATTGAGGGACACAAATAATACAGGCCATTAGGGTTGAGGACTCATAAAACTTTTAGGTGCCTTCTCATGGTGTGTTCCCTTGGTAAAATTCAAGAGGATATTATGAGAATGAGACCCTCTAGTAGGAAATACACATTTTATAGTGTCATTGGGTGTCCCTATCTACGGACGTGTGTATTGGTCCTTAGACTTTAAGATTATTATTAATGGGTATTACAACTCATGCACTTAAATGTATTGAAAAAAACTATGATGACACGTTGTTCGCAGTGAGGTAGTATATTTTGGGTGCGTCATGAGTAATACTACAGTAATAAATGGTGTGAGAAAGGATTTGTCCCTTATTTTCTATAACAGAAGTTGATATCTTAGGACCTTTTATAGAATTGATATAACCTAAATAAATCCATGTCCAAGGTGAGGAATGGTAAAGTTCAATTACAGGAGGTCAAATAAATATTAATCGAGCACATGTGTTGATGGAACTGGCATGCAACCCGCTTGATTCGCGATATTGAGACAAAGGGATTACATTACACGGTAAGCGTTCGTAGGAGTTGACACATCATTGTAGTGTTAACTTCTTTCTCTATGGGTTCCTTGGCATGTTGTTGGACTCTATCCTTTTACTTTAGGTATTCTTCACCTAATTCCACTGAGAAAGAGGCCTATAGGTTCACACACTAAGTGTAACCAAGTATCTCAGACAAATATTCATTTAACAAGTTGAATAAAGATTAATCCTAGTTGTGGTTTAATAATTATTCAAGAATCTCTGATCACATTTATTTTGACACTATTTATTTGAGAATATTATGGGAAAAATAATATATTTATTTGAGAATGATGTAGTGATATTTATTTAAGAAATTAATAGTTATTATTCAAGTTCTAATAAATGTGGTCGAGGAAATAAAGAAAACAGAAAAACAAAAGTATGTTTTGTGTATACTAATATACTCACCATGTAGTTTTTATGGGGATTTATGAGAAATAATATTATTTATTTAATTAAATAATATTAGTTGTAATTCATTGGGCACAAATTAAGTGATAATAATAGTCAAATGTTATTATTAGACATCGGGTCTTACTAAGAATTAAATGAAATGAATAAATGCCTTTAGGTAATTAATTCATTTTATTATTCTAATTAATATAAAACCCAATTACATTATTATCATTAGATTTATCCATTTTCTATGGTTGTGCACAATGGATCTAGAGAAATATATCAATCTAAGAGAGAATCCATTTCCTCCAAGAATGCTCTCAAGTTATGAGAGAGATCCTCCTCCACCGAATCAAGGAGAAGACTTTGGAAGTAGATCTCAAGGTGATCAAAGTTGGAAATTTCAAGTAAATTATCTTCCATTTTATCACCCAAAAATACCTTTGGAGACATCCAGAGATGCGTGGAGCACGTGTAGATCACTTCTGAAGGAAGCCTGCACTTGGCTTCTGTGATGCAATGACGGATCACATTGGATCGTGACTGGAAGCATAAATGGAGAGAGAATTCCATCAAGGTAATTTTTGTCTTTTAATTAAATTAATTATAACCAACACATGATGATCCTCTTTATGGTTCTGAGACTTCCATCTTTCCTTTTTGTTCTTCATTCTATTATGAAGATCTGGTAATTTATCATCATGATAGATCTTGGATTTATCATTGTTAATGGTAAAATTAAATTTGGATACACCCATCTCCATGCTCTTCTGATGTTCCTGGAATCGACACTCCAATGGCTATTTTTTAAGACAATTTAGATACCATCGTCCGGTTGGTGGGTGTAATTGGACAACAGATAGCAACTGGACAGAACTGGTGTTCTTTCTAGGTCCCACCAAATAGTTGTTGGAACCTGCATGTGGTAGACTTTAAAATGGTACTCCACATACCTTCTTATCCTTATAGACTATAAACTTCATGAAAAAAAATCAAAATTAAAAACACTAATATTCATAAAAAGAAAATGTTAAAAACAAAATTTTGTGTTTGTGATCACTAAAATCACTTAGGAGAGTGATATATGAACAATTATCCCTATTTTTGATGATCACAAACACTTAATCAATTTATAATATGAATTTTTCATGAATATTACTGAAAATAATTTCAATATTTCATAATGAAATTTGAAATATATCTTAAGAACATTTTTAATGATTAAGAGAAAATGATTTAAGTATAAAAATTTCAAAGTGTTTTCCTAATTTTAAAACTCTCTCTCCAATTTTTTTTAAACAAAATAAATATACCTTTAATTACATTACTAATATCTTCTCCCCATTTTTGATTATCAAAAATCCATAGACAAGGGTTATAGTGAAAAGTAATAAATGCATTCATGCCAAAAAAAGATCCATGCATGATAGAAAAAAATCATTTGTATTTTATTAATACCATCATTAATGTTCATTTGAGATATAAAAAAACATCATTTCTTTATAAATATAAAGATGGTATTTTTATAAAAGTGGGTTTTGAAAATAAAATTTTAAAACTTAAAATATTTCAACATTTGAAAATGGACTTTTAAAAACCAAAAATTTCGCCCCACGTGTGATTTTTCTTAATGATAGATCATTGAACTTAAAAAATCTAAAATATAATTTTTTTTTAAAATTCTCTATATCTATTGGAACATTTAATAATTAACAAGGATTGTCTCCCCCTCAATTGATGAATACTTTTAAAAATATAAGGTACCATCAAAAACATATAATTCCGGAGTTAAAAAAATGAAGAACAAAGAAATAACTTAAGACAATGAAAAAAGTAATTCAATAAAATTAAGATTAAAATGATCTCAAAATTCATAATTATAAATTAACACAATTAAATATTTAAAAAAAATCATATAATTTAATAAATATCAAGGTGAAAAATAAATTAAAACACTTAAGCTTTACAAAATAAAATTAAATAAATACAAGTGTTCCATTCCTAAATTCCCCTTAATAAAATGAAAATTATAAACCATAAGGGGTTTATTGATGATATCATCCAATTAAAGATTAATGAAAACAAAATCTAGAACAATATCACCTTTTTGGAAATTATCTCTAATAAAATGGTGCTTAAGTTCAATGTGTTTATTTTGAGAGTGTTTAATAGAATTTTAAAAATATAAATCACACTTGTGTTTTCATACTTAATAGGAACATGGTCATAATTTAAGCCATAATATAGAAGATTATGTTTCATCCAAATAATTTAGGTTCAATAAATCCCCATTTAAATATATTCTACTTTGATCATAGAAAGAGAAAACAAATTTTTCTTCTTACTACTCCATGATAAAAGGGACATTACAAGTGGGTGTCAAGTCCCACTTGTACTTTTTCTATCTAGTTGGAAACCACCAAATCCACATTGGAAAAACTTGAAAGTGAAAAATATGTGTCTTTTGGATAAAAAAGTCTATATTTTTATATCCTTTAAAATATTTGAATATTCTTTAGAGATATTCTAAATGGTATTCCTTTGGATTATCTTGAAAATATGCACAATGTCATACACTAAACATTATTTATGGATGGGTTTTAGTAAGATAGAGAAAACACCCAATCATACCTCTTTAAAGATTATTGTCCATCGGCTTACCAATTTCATCCAAATTAATCTTACAAGAAGTAATCATTGGAGTAATAATCTCCTTCTTGATCCATTCCAAAATTATTTAAATTTTCATTAATATATTTGATTTTGATAATAAAATTACCATCCATATTTTGAAAATTTTCAAAACCAAGGAATTTTTTTAGTTCTTCCATAAAACTAATTTCAAATTATTTAATCATTAAATTGGAAAAATCATTACAAATAGATTCTTTGTTTTACCCAAAAATGTCATCATAAAAAAATAATATAAATATCATTTTAAATATTTTTTAAAAACAAGGTTGAATTGTATTTTCCCATTTTAAAACCATTTTCTAAAAGAAATTTGATTAGCCTTTCACACCAAGACATAGGGGCTTGTTTCAATCCATAAAGTTATTTGGTTAACTTAAAAACATGATCCATTAATTTTTAATCCTCAAAAATTGGTGGTTATTCTACAAAAAAAAATTGTAAATAAAAGTATTTAAAAAAACACTTTTAACATCCATTTGAAAAAAGATTAAAATTTTAATGAGAGACAAATTCCAAAAATATTATAATGGAATATAGCCTATAAACTAGGACAAATGTCCCACCATAATCAATTTATTCCTCTTCGTTATAGATTTTAGCTATAATTTAGGCTTTATTATGGGCGACAATTTTTTTCTAAAGACCCATTTGGTGCTGATAATGAGATGATCATTGGGTCTTTCCACAAGTGTCCAAATTTTCTGGGGTAAATTGATTTAATTTATATTGAATTTAAAGAACCCAATTTTCATTATTAATGGTATCATCAATATTTTGGGGCTCTGAGTGTGACACAAAATCTCAATGTTCTACTTCATCTAAAAAAGCCTCCTTGTGCAAGTACCAGCTTTCAAATCACTAATAACGTTTTAAGAGGATATTATTTAGATTTAACCCATGCCTTGGTTAAAGGGATAGGTTCTTTCTCAACTTCACTATCCTTAGGATGATGAGGTTCATTTATTTTCAAATTATCAAGTTCTACCACAACATCATTTATTTAAGGATGAGGTTTTGGAAAATTCTCATCAAATTTAATGTGAATCAACTCTTCAATATTCTTGTTCATTCTATTGGAAACCCACTAAGATTAATTGAGTTGGAATACCCAATAAATTTTTATTCATCCAATTTAGGTTCAAATTTAACTAGATTATATTTAGTGTCAAGAATAAAACATTTCGAACCAAGCACCTTAAAATAACCGACTTTAGGTAATTTACTTTTCCAAATCTCATAAGGGGTCTTTTTAACAATGGGTCTTACAAGAACAAGGTTAATGGTATAAAATGTCATATTAACCACCTCAACCCATAAATATTTATGGATATTAAATTCATTTAAATATATTTTGAGTAATTTATTGCAAATTTCTATTACATTTTTAACAAGTCTATTTTTTATTCATTATTAGAGTGGAAAAGGAATGGTGATAGCCTTGTGAATCACAAAATTCATTAAAATAATTATTTTAAATCTCTACTCTATGATCACTATAATGGGAAATGATCTTATTCCATTTTAATTTTTTTCCTTCTTTGTATATTTAATGAAGACTTTTCAATCCTCACTTTTATCTGCCAAGAAATAAACCTAAGTAAATATTTTATATTCATCGAAAATTATAAATTAGTAAGATTTTACCTATTATATTAGCCACATGGATCAGTATAAAAAGATCTAGGTATATAATTTTAATGGATTTTGAGGTTGACACTTCCTTCTTAGACTTAAAGTAAGAATTGTGTCGTTTACCAAATTGGCATGGTTCGCACACAATGTCATTTTAGAAATTCAATTTCACTAAATATTGCACTACATGTTTTTTATTAAGTTTCACAAGTGATTGTGTGCTATAATGAACAATGTATTTATTCCATATCCATGACTAAATATTTTTTCACTCAATAATTTAACATTTTTTCTTGAAATAGATTTAAAATTAATAATGTAAACCTTTTGAAACCTTGAGGTAGTAAATAAAGGCTTTCCATGGGAATCAAAAACTTTGAAAATATAATTTTAAAAATAAAATTCAATACCACTATCACACAATTGAATAATGATAAGAAAATTATACTTCAAAACTTTAGAATATAAAACATCTATAATAATAGAGGAGTTTGAAAATACAAAGTTACCTATACCGATGACCTTACTCCTTGAATTGTGCCAAAGGTGAAATGACCACCATAAATCTCCTTGAGGTTTTTGAACTTAGGGTATTAACCATACATATTCCTCAATAAAAACATATCCATGTACCATGTATCTCCCTATGAATTTATTTTTCAATATTTTTCCTATAAAATATTTAAGAGACTAAATATTTTGGTACCCAAACTTTGGCTACACAAATGTTAGCTAAAATGGATTTTGGAACCCATTATAGCTTTGAAAAAAAAATTATATAATAAAAATTTGAAGAAATATGAATGGTTTTGGGCCATCTATAATGGTCATTTTTTAAATCACATTCAGAAATGTGATGCCTTTTTTCTAGTAATAATATAAAAATTTATATTAGGAGTACTCTTTTAGAAAAGTGGTCATATTTTTTTGAGGTACTAGTATTATTTGAAAAACCAAACCCATAAGTACCTTTCCCATGTCATTAGGAACCCAAAATAAAATTCAAATTCAAATAAACTGAGGCGAACTTGGTAAGAGATTCCTTAAGTTATTCAATAGTATTTTCCAATTTTTCAACATTAGGTTGGTATTTTGAACAAACCCTTTTACCTTTAACTTTATTCAATTAATTTTTCAAGGTTTCATTATCCTCCACTAATAAATTGAATCTTATTTATTGATTTTTATCATTTTTTGAAAGAAAATATTTGTTTTTTTCATTTTCTTCTTTTATTTTCTCTTTTTATTTTATATTTTTATCTTTTAAAAAAATAGCACGTCAGTATTTATTTTTTTAAGATCTTTGGATTTTGAGGTAAGTTCACAAGATCCTTCTTGTAATTGATCTCTAGAATATCTTAGATCTATTGTAGTTGGTGTCCTAGGACCAACTTTTTGTACTTATTTCCATGTATATTCTATGTATTGAATATTAATTTAATATCTTATTACATATTTTTCATTGATCTAAATGGATTTAATGTAATAATATCCAATAGTATTTTTTACATTGATAAGGTTATAGTAGTTCCCCATATTAATGAGAAAATTTAAGTGCTATGAAAATATTCTTAATATAGTTATGTGGTTAGATAAAGTATTATTATGGGACACATGGTATTTAGACCATCAGGTGAGAGTACCCATAAGCGGGTGAGGCTTTATCTCGTTTCATCGAATATTATTATCTGTGAGCATGTGTATTGGTCCTTAGACTTTAATATTATCATTGGTACATGTCATGACTCATGCACACAGATTTATTGATGAAAAGAATCATGCCATATGTTGTTGTGAATTAGGGTAAGGAAGGATGTGTCCCTTCCATATTTATGGAAGCTGATATCATGGCCATTTTATTTGAATATAACTACCACCCTAAATTCCATTATCGTGGTGTAATGACGTTTTTACTTCTAATAGTCAAAGAAAGATGTATCGAGCATATGGGTTGATGACAACATCATGAAACATACCTGATGAGATATTGTGACAAAGGGATTATATTACATAGTGAGTGTTTATATGTGGTTGTCAACATTAAGACATTAAGTTATTTATGTTGGGTGTATTAACCCATTTCTAGACAGTAATCTTACAATTTAGACAAGCCTGTTTAATTCCAATGAGAAAGAATCTTAGAGGGTCATACACTAATTGTTTCTGTTGATCTCACTTAAATTCAATTTGTATTTAATTAATGGAATAAATATTATTATCAAGACCAAGGAATAATTTAATTAAAGTTATATTGATCGCATAAATGTAATAAATATTTATTCACTTTCATGTGAATAAAAATATATTTATTTATTTTATATAATATTTAATAAATATTTATTCACTAATATGTGAATAAAAAAATTATTTATGAATAAAACTTTTATTTGGGTATTCAATAAATAACATAGTGTTCGAATGGACCAAGATTCATTTAGTGATAAATAATTATCTACAAGCTAGTAAATATTATTTAACAAGTTGCGTAAGTTTTTACATGCCACAAAATAGTTATAATATTATTATTATCTGACCTAGGGCTTCATTAAAAGTTATAATATTATTTAATGTTCAGTAAGCAATTAAATTATTATTTTAACATAATCCCTAGATCTATAAATAGATCATTATGTATATTTTTTAGATAATTGATGTTCAATAAAAAAGAGAATTTTTGCATACAAAAAAATTCCTCTAAACTCCTCTATTCCTCACAAGAATGAGAAACATAAGAGAAATTCATTAAATTCTGAAAAACAAGCAATCAATAATGAACAACTCAAGACATTTGATTCATCATTATAGAACTCAGAGATCAAGTGGAATTTCTCAGAGATCATAAGAACATGTGTGGATCATCACTATAGGGATTCTATCTAAGGATCCTCACACAACAAAGGCAATATAAAAGGGTATTTTTTATAATCAATATTCATCAAAAAAGAAAGTTCTTAATCCCAGGTATTCATTTATTTAAATACTAAATAAATTAACTATAAATTTGATGTGTAGTATCCTCGCTCATGGTTTCAGACAATGATAATTAAAATAAATTTTAATATATCCCCCACCACTGAATGCTTCCACTACACCCAGAACTGCTAAGTGATATATGAGCAGCAACGTTTAAATTTATTTATCTTTATTTGATTGTTGATATATGCACAGTTGTGGTGAGGTTTTCATTTCATATTATTCTTTCTTTAATACGATTTAAATTAACATTATTTGACATATTAATCAGGATTCGTTTAGTGTTTCATTCTCTTAAAGGTTTAAGAATAGATGAAGAATAACTGGAGATTCCATCAGGAAACTGCCAATTATTGGTTGTTAAGATGGTGTTACACGGTGTGTACTCATAAGTAAATTTCATGTACCTTAGTGCACTACATCTAGATACACTAAGGGATAAATAGAGTGTCACACAGTAATTACATGTGTTGTATGTCATGTGTTTACCGAATAACTTGGCACACGGTTGTTGGATTACACAGCATGTATCGGTGTGAACGACATGTAGTCTACGTGGGTTAGCAGCGTAAATCATGCAATCCATGTGGTCATTATACTTGTTAAAAACCAAATTATACTGACAACCGAGAGAATTTATAATATACATGATGTTTATGCATTGTACATGGAATGTAGTTCATCAAATCTCATGTCTTAAGAACATGTCGAGCCACTCTGTGAGAAAACAGACACATGGATCAAAAAGATACACAGAATGCAGTTGGCCTGTACACACCATGTAGTCTTCCAAGACACACTCTGAAGATCCAGGCATGCATTTGGGGAACACAGAAAGAGGATGAATAGTGTGTATCTAGAATTTACACACCATGTAGTCCGACCTAGGTACATATCATAGACTCAGGCATGTGACCCGGATACACGGCAATCGAGATATACAGTGTATGGCTAGATGTACATGTTGTATAACCATCCATTAATATATAGAATTAAAAAATACATTAAATTGAAAAATTATAGCATTAAAACCTTATTTTATTTATTGCACACCATTTTTTGTTTGACAATTTAATAATGGTTTTATAGAATTTTAAATCCTCAATTAGTTTATTATAATAAATATGTCATTATTGGTTATTTTCCATGAATGCCATAAATGATGGGTATCTCCAATTAAGTTCATATGATCATTAAGATGAAATGGAATTAATTAATTTATTTATTTATTAATACAAGTCCCTCCATCTTAATAATAAATAATGAATGAATAAATGAATTTTATCTAGTTACTTTTTCATATTCGTTGCTTGTATGACCATTAATGAGCTTGACCAAGACCATTATGTGTGTTGGATGTTTTAATTTAATTTATTTCATGGGTTTTAAATCATTTATTATTAAATTTAATATGATGTCCAATGAGTTATCTCTCCCTCCATTATTATGTAGGACTTATGTGTCCAAGGATACTTATGTAACACTGTTTAACCAATCCTTTGGTTCCACTCACCTACGTCTGAATCATAAATACATTTAATTTATAGAGTATCCTAAGGTGTGTTGAGGTGGTTGAAGAAGAAACAATTATTATGCCAACTTAGGTGATACATAGGTGGAAGGTGGAATATTGTAACTCATTCCAAGACCAGGAATAAGAGTAATTTCCCCAAGGTCAAATGTTGATCTAATTTCCTCTCATTAAATAAATCATTTGACAAAGATCATGAAAATATCATTTAATTATTTATTTATTTCTATCTATGAAATTATTTATTTTATGTATGCATGGTTGTGATCACATAAATAAATGAATTAATGTGTGAGGAAAAAAATTAAATAAATGAATTACCTATAAATGTTTTATCCAACATGGTTAACTAATTAAGTAATATCCACTTAATGTTAACAATACAAGTAAAGGATAAAATAATATAAAATTTATGCATAATAAATTAAAATCCCTTAAATAAATATTAAGACAGACTTGTTATTCCACTACTTGATTAGGAATGGAACTCAATAGAAATAAGTGTTTGACCAGCCCTTGTTGGGACACTTAATTTTATATGGGGAGTTCTTATTAAGTTTTTGGGTTTAATTAACCATTTTACATCAAGAGTATTATACCTTTCTAGACTTGGTTTAATTTTTAGGAAAGTGATGAGGAAAGACAAGTTAGTATTTAAGGATAGGGGGTTCCACTCAACGAATCAAGGAGCTGCAATCTCACGGTTGGAAAAGACCTTCCTAACTAAATTCTTTCAAGTAGCTTGACCAACCCTTGTTAGATTTATACAAATAGTAATATGGATCCTTGGCACTAGAATTTCCTAGAAACTAGAAATTATGAGTTCAATGGTGAAGTCTATTGGGACTTGATAAAATAGTGTGGTGTTTAATAATTAATAAAATCAATTAATTTATTATTTCCCACATAATTTGTAAAAAAAGAAAAGTACTAATAATATGTTGTTTTAATTGTAGAATAAAATGGAAATCTCATTATCCACATTATCCCTACGATCAATATTGGATAAATTCATCCTCTTAACTTGTAGTAACTTCATGGAATGGTACAAACACCTTCAGGGTTTTTTTGCACCATGAAGGGAAATCATACATGCTAGAATCTTCATTTCCTAATCCTCCTTCTTAAGAGATGAGTTGTAACAGCCCGAGATTTTATGAGAAATATTATTTTTAATTACTTTGATGTCTTGTGTTGTACACTACACCAATATTATCTTGTACAATACGAAACACCGTATTAGCTTACAGTATACGCAACACTATTCTTGGCTAGTGTTACATACTATTTCAAGTTCATTTTGTGGAAATTATTCTACGCAACATTAAGTATAGATTTTTCTTAATGTATAAATGAAATAAGTTTTGATTATGTTATACGCAACACCAAATGGATATTTCACTACACGCAGCCCTGAATTGGCTTGCATTACACGTAATCGTGACCTTCCTCGATAACTTGCATTTTACGCAATACCGAGTTTCACTAAACAACGATATGCTATTAAAATATTACTAAAACTAGCCGTTATGAATAGTAATAACCACTTTTTGAAATTTTATTAATTTTATTTTTCAAAATGGACATCATTTTTGGATTCGGAATATCGAAATTATCTTAGGTATAAATTTTGGTATTTTTTTGAAAACTTTCAATTTTTGATGAATAGTGAAAACACTGGGTTACTATTTAAAAACCGACTTTTTATTTAAAAAATTATTTATTTTATTTAACTTTATTTTAGGTAAAAATTGATACATAATACCAATATAAGTTCAATGTAATTCATTGGAGTCATTTTATAATAATTTTAGACATATAAAAATTTTATTGAACTTTTCACCGTCTTTTACCCACCTCCTAGGAGAATTTGAAAATTTACATAAAACTTAATTTTACCGCTTCTGTGAATGGAATTTCAAAAATCTGAGAGACACAGTTGATGTTATTAAGTAAAATGTAATTCAATGAGATAAAAATAATTTTTGGTGAATAGTAACTTTTTACTTTTATTTACCACGGTAAAAAGTAAATAGGGTAATTAAGGGTAAAAATGATATTATTATTACCCTAACACATGTCCTAATTCTATTGGATAAGTTTAATTCGACCAAAAGCAACCTTAGGAATAAAATATGACCATTTAGGTCCACTTGGATAAGATTAGGACACTTATTATTATTTTATTTAAAAAAGGGTTAAAATAGTTAAAATCAAAGTTTAATAACTAAATAATTTTTAATATAGGGTTATACATAAGAAAAATTCGACTATAAATATTCATTAGAAATATAAAAAGATTTCCTGCATAATGGTTTTTTATTTATAATTTTTAGACATTAAATAATTTAATTTATTTATGACACAATGATGATGCAGTAATTATCTTATTAATGAAATATTGACATAATTGATGTTATAAATACCCAAATAAATGTAATTTGAGACTTTTTATGAATTACACTAATTGTATAGGTTAATATGACATGTTAGTATTTATTAAGTTAACTTTTTTCGAACTAATCATTCTGTTATGATTTTCACAAAAAATCAATTACCAAATAGTGTCAAAATTGACATAAAATAGTTTTTAAAACAAATATTATATTATTAATTTTTATTTTATTCCTAAAAATCTAAGGTTCGGCCAAATGACTTAGATAAGGTTATATATATAAATAATAAACAACTTGGGGTTCTTTTGGATTGTTATAGTAGGTTTATTAACCTTATAGTGTAAGAAAACAAGAAGAGACGGTAAAAGTTAAATTATTTAACTTAGAGTTAAATATAAATGATAAAGTTAAAATAGTAACCTAAACTTGTCCAAATTCTATTGGATGAGAGGATTTCGACACATCCCCACCTTATCTTAGAAATAAATCAATTTGGAGCTATTAAAAACTGAATATGACTTTATAATAAAATAATATTTTGAGTTTTTCCAAAGGTTCCCCTCTCCTCCCTTATAAAAGGGCACCTCCTCCCTCTCTTCCTCACACCACTTTGAGCCTTCAATCTCAGAAAAAAACTACCAAATTCTCTTCTACACTTCCCTAGAAACATCCTATAGGTCCTGTTATTCTTCAAAGACCAATTTTAGTTCCCTAAGAGGAGGTCTCAAAGAGGCGCTTCAAAGAAGAGGTAATGTCCGTTACCGATTCTTTCAACTTTATTTCTTCTTCCACTTCTTCTTCTATAGTTGTTTCATTATGAAGTAATAATATAAGAATCACTCATATACTTATATTTTATTATAAGTATGAAACAACCCTATTTCACCATCTATCCATCCTACGGAAAACGAAATCACAGCGCATGCGTACGTACGGAATAACGTCTCCACGTCATGGTGTAATCTATTTTCCCACCACCACCTTACTTGGATGGGTATAATGGTGAAAATAAATAACTATATATGATTATTGTAAAGTGTTATTGATTCTGAAATATTATACATACACTTCAATACAATTCCATGATCATGGGAATGATATCATCGCTCGTGCGTATGTACAGAATATTGTCTCCATGAACGCAATGAGATTCATTTTCCATGATTAACCATTCAAGAATGATTATAAAGTATATATAATGAATAATAATGAAATATATGACATAATTAATCTAATGGATTTATGTATGCATATATATATATATATATATATATTTCATCTACTTACTTCCATTCAATTCAATAAGGAAACGAAAACAGCGTTCATGCGTACGTACGGCCTACCTTCTCCGTGAACGGTGTATTTCATTCCTTTTATCGATCAATAATATATATGCATATGATTAATATATGTTATATATAAATCATGTTTTACATTCTTAAATTATTTAAATCATGATATAATTAATAATATCAAGAACGACAAGTCGAAACACATACGATAAATGAAATGATTTTACCCAAAATGCTGCTTTAACATGGAATTTACAAAAGAATGGGTAATATAAAGTCATAAGTGAAACATATATGATATCATAACAATTAATATGATTATTTAATAAGTCAATGACATTATTTAAATCATTATACAGTAGGTTAAGATCCATATGAATCATATCAGACCTAAGGTAAGGGATAATTATTTCAATCTCATTCTTATACAAGATTGTTTATTTGTAAGTATTTACTGGGGTTATGATTATTATCCATGTCCATATGTTCTCAAAATGTTTTCATAAAATGTTTACTTTTCTTCCATGTATGTTTAAAGTCATTTTTACCCTTTTCTACTTTTACCACATCGTATGGAAGGAATATTTCTTTTACGAGGTACTTTTTGACTTTTCCAGCAAAAGTACGAGAAGAATGTTTTTTTAACTTATACGGCATGAAAGGATTTTTACAGTTTTATAAAGCCTTATTTTCATGAAGATTCCTCCAAAATATTTCATGACTATTTTAATCAAAATCTTTTTCTTTTAAAATTTCATGATGTTTTGTGAAAAGAAATTTATTTTGAAGAAGAAAGGATATTTTCCTCAAGAATTCATTTCAAGAGTTTTATCAAAACCATTTTCCATCTAAAATGACATTATTTCATATGTGTATGTTTCAAGTATCATTTCTCTATGATTTACATGGTTTCAATTTTTTTATTATGAAATGATATTCATTTCTTTTATATGGATTATGTGATGATGGGATGATGTTTATGAAACCCATTTTATTTGTTGGGTTATTATGAAGAATGTGTGTTTATTTTGTGGCACAAGTAAGAATGATTTCATTATGAGATGGGTGGGACCTATATCTCCCTCCAATGCATTGGGTAAAGATTTATATCTCATGAGATAAACATGGCTGGAATGGCAAGTTAAATCGGTTCAGTAATATAGGACTGGAACGAGGAGTGAACTCGATTCAGAAAGGGACTTTATCTACTAAGATGGTCTTGGCAGAAATGCCTTGGCTACTATGGAAATCATAACATGTGCTTAATTTTTTCCACAATTAAATGTTTTATTCCCATGCTATTTTATCATTATTAATGTTTCTTTATGATCTACGCCTTACGTACTTCCATTTTTAATGTCATTGCTCAAGCTTTTGATGTTTAAACATTATGTTCATGTTTTTAAGTTCAAATGTATATGATTTGTTTTATTTTATCCATGCTTACCCTTACTGATCATTTGAGCTCACCCTTTATATGTTTTCTTTTCCCCAGGATTTAAATAAAGTTTTTAGTTATGAAAACAAATGGGGAAGATCTTTATGAGAGATGTTGAAGATTTTTCACCACGATTAGAAGATTATTTTCCGAGTTTCCAAAGACACTAAACTATTACGGTACTTTGGTGTCTGTTTTTGTTATGTATTAAGCATTCCGAAAAAGTAATGTAATGTCTATGTACGTCAAGCTTCAAGCCTTTACATTTGGTATCAGAGGAAAGGTTTAGTCAACCTTTGGAAACTAGGATGCGATAACTTTATTGAGATCCCTAGAGATATTTCTAAGGTATGTCTAGGGATGTCCCTAAGGTTAAGTATAAGTATAGGTTATAGTCCTAGAATTATGGTAACGATCTTAGAATTAAACCTAAGATGTTAGATATTGAAGGTACTCCCCCTTTATTATGTTGTTTTCCCTAGCATGATTTTTTCCTCTCACACTATTCTTTTTGGGTTTTAGACGATGGCTGGAACCCGAAAGAACCGTGTTGATCAATGTAATGGACAATGCAATGATTGTCCTCCTGAAAAAACAAATGTTATGGGAGATGGAGTAAAAAATCTTATTTCTATACTTACACAAGCTATGAATCATTCTGAACTTCCAAATGAGCAGAGAATGGAACAATATTCTATTGAGTCCTTCATGAGGCAACGTCCACCTTCTTTCAGTGGGTCTTCGGATCCACTTGTTGCTGAACAATGGATCAGTACCACTGAAAATATATTTTCAGTTCTTCAATGTTCTGAACATGATAAGGTCATCTTAGCAGTATATCATTTGGAAGGTGAAGCTGATCAATGGTGGAATCTTATCAAGAATATGAGGCTAAGAGATGAAACTGAGTCCGTGGAATGGGATGAGTTCAAGAACTTATTTTTCAATAAGTACTTCCCTCGTATTCTTTGAACAAAGATGGAGAAGGAGTTCCTTGAACTAAAGCAAAAGGCTGACAAATCTGTTGGTATATACGAAGCGAATTTTACATGGCTTGCAAGGTATGCATCTGGATTTATCATCCAACCTGAAAGTAAAGTTGATCGACTCTTCAGTGGCTTAAAACCAAATCTTCGAAGGGCATTAGCTATAAGAGACTTCAGTAGCTATGAATAAATTGTGCATTGTGCTATCAAGGTAGAAATAGAAGTTGGTGTTACATATCCATATCATGGTTTTGACAATAAACAAAATATGCAGTTCAAGGAGAAATCTCAGAATAATGGTGAAAAGAATATGAATGTTTCCTTATACTCAAAGTGTGGAAAGAAGCATGGTGGAGATTGTCTTAAAGGGACTAGAAAATGTTTTAAGTGTGGAAAAGAAGGTCATCGATCAGTTGAGTGTCGAAGTAATGGAAAAAGGGTTTCTAATGATGTGAATAAAGAAAAGACTGCAGAGAATGCACCACCAACACTTCAATGCTTCAAGTTCAATGAAATGGGTCATAATGCTAATCAATGCCCTAATCCAAGGGTTAATGATGATCGACATGAGAAACCACTTAAGGAAAAGGACAAAGGGAAGTCACATGCGATCAATATTTGTGATGTTGAGTATGAAAATGATGTTGTGTAATGATTAAGTGTTTATGTAATGGGATTTCAAAATATTATCATGGAATCTCATTTATGGTATTGTGGAATTTTGGAATATCTATGTATTGGTTTTCAATTATTATATGGTACTGGTAACCATGAAAAAGTGATTGAAATATTTTTGGAAAGCAGATGAAATGCGCATATGGAAAAGATAAGAAGAAAATAATATTATATTAATCATGAGCTCATGACTAAAATAAGGACAAAGTGATATCATGGTTTGAGTATATAGAAATGTTGGGATTTTGGTATGTGGAAAGAGTAAACTTTTGACAGCATTCATGTTTTCACTAAGGTTAAATGGGTATTCATTTTTCAAGAGAATACATGATTAAGGTATTCACATGATTGGAATGTGATCAACAAGATATATCGGGGATAAATGATGGTATTCACGTGCTTTTTATATGACCTTTTTTGTAATCATTCTCTTTATACTATGAGTTTGGAAAGAAGTATTTTGGATAAGCCTAAAGATTGGAATGGATTATGTTGAACATAAGTTAATATTGTTTAAGGATAGAATTTTTTTTCGATATTGTTGATAGAATTTTATAATAGTGTAGTTTTAGAAAAAGGACAACCCATAGGATGGGTGACAACCCATCGCGTCAGAAAAGGTTGTAGGAATCGAACCCACAACCGATGTGCGACAGGCCTTTATCGCCTACCACTGGCCTACAGGAAGTCCCTGGTTAGTAGAAACTGGTTTTATTTTATTAAGCGGTATGATAGATGAAGTATAAGTCCATTTTTGGAACCATATACGAATAATATCACCATAGATGGACTTATGTATATAACTTTTGCTAACCTTATGTTTGAGACAGATGGAATGACCTATCATTCTATCACATGATCCGCTAACACTTCATGGAAAACAAATTCAACTTCATTTCTTTAAGAGATGAAGTGGAAATTGTTCAATACATGAACAACTATGAGATTTTACCAAAATCAAGTAAGGGTTTATTTTAATTCAAAAATTCTTCAACATTAGGGAAATTATCTTGAAAGACAAAAATGTTGTCCTGGTACTCTTATATATAATGAATCAGATAGTACCTTAGATCATCACAAATCTATGGCTTTGTGATTGTTGGCTTTTTCATAGCCATGTTCTCCACCACTCTCCATCAAAACATGATGGTTATATTTCTCTTCCATATCCATATTTTCACCTATGTTCTCCTATGTGGAAACCCAGTGATGAGTTAATCTAGGTAACCATTACATTTCTAACATTCCTTTTTAAAATGAAGTTTTAGTATTCTTTTTTTTACGATGTGGGTTTCTATGAAAGAAACTTTCAAGTAGTAAACCATTTACAACCCCGATGAATTTCGAGGGAGAAATTCATTTTAAGGGGGGTAGAATGTAACAGCCCGAGATTTTATGAGAAATATTATTTTTAATTACTTTGATGTCTTCTGTTGTACACTACACCAAGATTATCTTGTACAATACGTAACACCGTATTAGCTTGCAGTATACACAACACTATTCTTGGCTAGTGTTACATACTATTTCAAGTTCGTTTTGTGTAAATTATTCTACGCAACATTAAGTATAGATTTTTTTTTAATGTATAAATGAAATAAGTTTTGATTATGTTATACACAACACCAAACAGAGATTTCACTACACGCAGCCCTGACCTGGCTTGCATTACATGCAATCGCGACCTTCCCTGATAGCTTGCGTTGTAAGCAATACCGAGTTTCACTAAACAATGATATTCTATTAAAATATTACTAAAACTAGCCGTTATGAATAGTAATAACCACTTTTTGAAATTTTATAAATTTTATTTTTCAAAATGGACTTCAATTTTGGATTCGGAATATCGAAATTAGCTTAGGGATAAATTTTGGTATTTTCTGAAAACTTTCAATTTTTGATGAATAGTGAAAACATTGGGTTACTATTTAAAAACCGACTTTTTATTTAAAAAATTATTTATTTTATTTAACTTTATTTTATGTAAAAATTGATACATAATACCAATATAAGTTCAATGTAATTCATTGGAGTCATTTTATAATAATTTTAGATATATAAAAATTTTATTGAACTTTTCACCGTCTTTTACCCACCTCCGAGGAGAATTAGCAAATTTACATAAAACTTAATTTTACCGCTTCTGTGAATGGAATTTAAAAAATCCGAGAGACACGGTTGATGTTAGTAAGTAAAATGTGGTTCAATGAGATAAAAATAATTTTTGGTGAATAGTATCTTTTTACTTTTATTTACCACGGTAAAAAGTAAATAGGGTAATTAAGGGTAAAAATGATATTATTATTACCCTAAAACATGTCCTAATTCTATTGGATAAGTTTAATTAGACCAAAATCAACCTTAGGAATAAAATATGACCATTTAGGTCCACTTGGATAAGATTAGGACACTTATTATTATTTTATTTAAAAAAGTCTTAAAATAGTTAAAATCAAAGTTTAATAACTAAATCATTTTTAATATGGGGTTATACATAAGATAAATTCGACTATAAATAATCATTAGAAATCTAAAAATATTTCCTCCATAATTGTGTTTTATTTATAATTTTTAGACATTAAATAATTTAATTTATTTATGACACCATGATGATGCAGTAATTATCTTATTAATGAAATATTGACATAATTAATGTTATAAATACCCAAATAAATGTAATTTGAAACTTTCTATGAATTACACTAATTTTATAGTTTAATATGACATGTTAATATTGATTAAGTTAACTTTTTTGAACTAATCATTCTGTTATGATTTTCACAAAAATCAATTACCAAATAGTGTCAAAATTGACATAAAATAGTTTTTAAAAGAAATATTATATTATTAATTGTTATTTTATTCATAAAAATCTAAGGTTAGGCCAAATGACTTCGATACGGTTATATATATTAATAATAAACAACTTTGGGTTCTTTTGGCTTGTTATAGTAGGTTTATTAACCTTATTGTGTAAGAAAACAAGAAGACATGGTAAAAGTTAAATTATTTAACTTAGAGTTAAATCTAAATGATAAGGTTAAAATAGTAAACTAAACTTGTCAAAATTATATTGGATGAGGTTATTTCTACCCATCCCCACCTTATCTTTGAAATAAATCAATTTGGAGCTATTAAAAACCGAATATGACTTTATAATAAAATAATATTTTGAGTTTTTCCAAAGGTGCCTCTCTCCTCCCTTATAAAAGGGCACCTCCTCCCTCTCTTCCTCACACCACTTTAAGCCTTCAAGCTCGACCAAAACCTGCCAAATTCTCTTCTCCACTTCCCTAGAAACATCCTAGAGGTCCTGGTATTCTTCAAAGACCAATTTTAGTGCCCTAAGAGGAGGTCTCAAAGAGGCGCTTCAAAGAAGAGGTAATGTCTGTTACCGATTCTTTCAACTTTATTTCTTCTTCCACTTATTCTTCTTTAGTTGTTTCATTATGAAGTAATAACATCAGTATAAATAATATACGGATATGTTATTATAAGTATGAAACAACCCTATTTCACCATCTATTCATCCTACGGAAAACGAAATCACCGTGCGTGCGTACGTACGGAATACCGTCTCCACGCCGTGGTGTAATATATTTTCCCACCACCACCTTACTTGGATGGGTATAATGGTGAAAATAAATAACTATATATGATTATTTTAAAGTGTTATTGATTCTGAAATAGTATACATACACTCCAATACAATTCCACGATCATGGGAATGATATCATCGCTCGTGCGTACGTACGGAATACCGTCTCCACGAACGCAATGAGATTCATTTTCCATGATTAACCATTCAAAAATGATTATAAAGTATATATAATGAATAATAATGAAATATATGACATAATTAATCTACTGGATTTATGTATACGTATATATATATATATATTTCATCTACTTACTTCCATTCAATTCAATAAGGAAACGAAAACAGCGTTCATGCGTACGTACGGCCTACCGTCTCCATTAACGGTGTATTTCATTACTTTTATAGATCAATAATATGTATGTATATGATGAATATATGTTATATATAAATCATGTTTTACATTCTGGAATTATTTAAATCATGATATAATTAATAATATCAAGAACGACAAGTCGAAACACATACGATAAATGAAATGATTTTACCCAAAATGCTGCTTTAACATGGAATTTACAAAAGAACGGGTAATATAAAGTCATAATTGAAAAATATATGATATCATAACAATGAATATGATTATGTAATAAGTCAATGACATTATTTAAATCACTATACAGTAGTTTCAGATCCATACGAAGCATATCAGACCTAAGGTAAGGGATAATTATTTCAATCTCATTCTTATCTAAGATTGTTTATTCGTAAGTATTTACTGGGGTAATGATTATTATCCATGTTCATATGTTCTCAAAATGTTTTCATAAAATTTTTACTTTTCTTCCATGTATGTTTAAAGTCATTTTTACCCTTTTCTACTTTTACCGCATTGTATGGAAGGAATATTTCTTTTACAAGGTACTTTTTTACTTTTCCGGCAAAAGTACGAGAAGAATGTTTTTTTTAACTTATACGGAATTAAAGGATTTTTATGGTTTTATAAAGCCTTATTTTCATGAAGCTTCCTCCAAAATATTTCATGACTATTTTAAACAAAATCTTTTTCTTTTAAAATTTCATGATGTTTTGTGAAAAGAAATTGATTTTGAAGAAGAAAGGATATTTTCCTCAAGAATTCATTTCAAGTGTTTTATCAAAACCATTTTCCATATAAAATGACATTATTTCATATGTGTATGTTTCAAGTATCATGTCTCTATGATTTACATGGTTTCACTTTTCTTATTATGAAATTATATCCATTTCTTTTATATGGATTATGTGATGATGGGATGATGTTTATGAAACCCATTTTATTTGTTGGGTTATTATAAAGAATGTATGTTTATTTTGTGGCACAAGTAAGAATGATTTAATTATGAGATGGGTGGGACCTATATCTCCCTCCAATGCATTGGGTAAAGATTTATATCTCATGAGATAGATATGGCTGGAATGGAAAGTTAAACTGGTTCAGTAATATAGGATTGGAACGAGGAGTGAACTCGACTCAGAAAGGGACTTTTTCCACTAAGATGGTCTTGGAAGCAATGTCTTGGCTACTATGTAAATCATAACATGTGATTAATGGTTTCCATAATTACATGTTTTATTCCCTTGCTATTTTATCATTATTAATGTTTCTTTATGATCTATGCCTTACGTACTTCCATGTTTTAGGTCATTGCTCAAGCTTTTGATGTTTAAATATTATGTTAATGTTTTTAAGTTCAAATGTATATGATTTGTTTTATTTTATCCATGCTTACCCTTAATGAGCATTTGAGCTCACCCTTTATATGTTTTCTTTTCCCCAGGATTTAAAGAAAGGTTTTAGGTAAGAAAACAAAAGGGGAAGATCTTTATGGGAGATGTTGAAGATCTTTCACCATGATTAGAAGATTATTTTCCGAGTTTCTAAAGACACTAAACTATTACGGTCCTTTGGTGTCTGTTTTTGTTATGTATTAATCATTCCGCAAAAGTAATGTAATGTCTGTGTACGTCAAGCTTCGGGACTCTACATGAGTGATGAATATTTTCTATTCTATGAGAAACATATGATTGATGTGGTCAATGTTCAATGGTTGATTCCTTTGTCTATGTCTAGTGGACTCATAAATTCTCTTGAAAACATGGATGTGTGTAGAATACTTGAGCACCTTCATGATATTTACCAGGAGAGAGCTAGATGGTAATAGTTTGATATTTCCAAGGTGCTATTTTACAGAAATCTTGTAGAGGGTTCCCCACCTAGGGCTCACGTATTCAATCTCATTGGATACATTGAGTGATTAAAGGTTCTAGGGTTTAAACTCCCCAAAAAACTGAGCAGTGATATTATTCTGGAATCACTTCCTCAGAGATTCCCCATCTTTTTTTAAAATTTTAATATGAACAGCATTGATAAGCATCTTTTATATCTTCTTACTCTCTTTCTCTATGTAGATAAAGATACAAAGAAAAAAACCTTATGTCCTTATAGTGAACAAACATAAAAGGAAAGTGAATATATTTAAGCCCAAAGATTATTCACATCCTTCAAAAAAGAAGAAGATAAATGGGAAAGCAAGGGAACAGTATGTTGTCTATTTCGCATGTGGAAAGAAGGGCCAATGGAATAAAAATTGCACCCATCCAAAGAAAAAAGGGGAAAATTCAGGTGCATTTATTATCAAGTGAAATTTATTTGTTTCTATAAATTGGGTATTGTATATAGATTTTGGTTCTCACATATGTATTAAAATATAGGAACCAAGTAGATTTAGAAATATTGACCAAGGGGAGGTACATCGACAAATATCCAATGGATATAAAGTTGTTTTTTTAGCTATCAGTGACTACCACCTCAAATTTCCAACTAGGATGGTATTGGTTTTAAAGGGTTGTTATTATTTTCTTTCAGTTACCAAAAGAATTATATTATAATCCCAAAAAGATACAGATGGTTTTATTTTCAAATTTAGAAATAAATGTTGCTTATTTTATAAAGATGGATTTTTTTATGGTAAGGAACAATTAAATAATTGTCTTTATGTGTTTGACTACACAAACCAAGTAATGGAAATCAATAACAAAACAACCTCACATAGTTCATACCACACCTAACTTTGGCATTAGTATCTAGGTCATGTAAATAAAAAGAACATAACTAAACTACATCAAGATATGTATTTACATTCTTTTAAACTAAAACCACTTGGGATATTTCACACATGTTTACAAGGTAAAATGACCAAATCCACATTTAATGGAAATAGTGAAATGGATAAAGAACTTATTGAATTATTTCATACCGATGTGTGTGGACCATTTTCTATTGAAGCAAGGGTTGGGTACTCATACTTCATAACTTTTACTAATGATTTTAGTAGATATGGACATGTCTACCTAATGATGTATAAATCATATTATTTTGATAAATTCAAGGAATACAATAATGAAGTTTAGAACCATCTTACTAATAAGATTAAGAAACTATGCTTAGACCATGGTGGAGAATATCCTAATCAAGAATTCATTGATTACTTATAGAATTTTGGTATCTTATCCCAACTCAATACTCCTTACATGACTCAATGGAATGGTTTAAATGAAAGGAGGAACTGAACCTTGTTAGACATGGTGAGATCAATGATTATTCATGTAAGTCTTCCATTATCTTTTTAGAGATATATGTTACAAACATATGTACACATACTAAACTAAGTACCAACTAAATTGATAAATAGTATTACATATGAATCTTAGCAAGGAATGAAAACCATGTTATTGAATTTAAATGTGTGGGGAAGTGAATCATTTGTTAAGGAATCTTCAAGTAACAAAATTGCATCCCAAGGAACAAAGTGTACCTTTATAGGACATCCTAAAGAAATAAGTGTATATTACCTATACGAACCCTCATACAAAAAGGCTATAGTGGAAAGGCATACTATATTACTAGAGAGGGAGAACATCTCTAAAAGAGATAGTGGGAGAGAGATAGACTTTGATGAATTCAAGGCTCAAGATACACAAGAGTTGGTGCAGGAACATATTCCACAAATCCATGTGGAAGATAAAACTATTCTGGAGACAAAAGTATTGTATAGGAGTACATGATAGGTCAAAGAACCAGAATGTTATGGTTTTATAGTCATCGAGGATGGTGACTCATTATAAGTTGATAATAATGATCTTTTAACCTACAAGGAAGTAGTAAGTGACATAAATGTTTCCATGTGGAAAGAATCCATGAATCCTAAAATGGATTCCATGTACCAAAACCAAGTTTGGATTTTGTTATACCCACTAGTAGATGTAAATATTATTGGTTACAAATAGGTATTCAAGAAGAAACTATACATGGAAGGATAATTCAGTAGCTATAAGGCACAATTGGTTGAAAAAAGGTTTAAACAATGTCAAGGCATTGACTATGACGAAACCTTTTCACCAGTTTCAATGCTAAAATCCCTCATAATTATACTTTAGATTCCAGTCTTCCATGATTATGATATTTTTAAAATGGATTTCAAAATATCTTTCCTTAATGGGAACCTTGATTAAGATGTTTATATGACACAACTTGAATTATTTGTGACTCCAAACAATGCCAACAATGTATGAAAGTTCAAAAGATCCATTTATAGATTAAATAAAGCATCAAATTCATGGAAAATTCATTTTGATGAGGCCATAATAGAATTTGGTTTCATAAATAATGAATGTGATCCTTGTATCTATAAACGGTTTAGTGGGAGTGCGGTCATTTTCTTAATAGTATATTTTTATGACATATTACTCATAAGAAACGAAATAACAATCTTGAAACATGTTAATAAGTTGTTGAATAAATGATTCTCCATGAATTAATTAGGTGAGGTAGCATATATTCTTAGGATCAATATCCATCATGATAGATCTAAGAGACTTTTCGGCCTTAGTCAAGGTATATACATTGAAAAGATAATGAAGAGATTCGGTATGGAACAATACAAGAGGGGATTGTTTCCAATGTCACGTGGAATTTATCTTTCCAGGAAATGTTTCCTTAGGGGAATGAGGAAATAAATAGAATTCCAAGTATTCTATATGTGTTAGTGATTGGTTCAATCATGTATTATATGGTATGTACTAGGCTATATGTTGTTTATGCATTGAGTGTGGTAGGTAGATATCAAGCTGATCCAGGTGATCATCATCAAATGGTAGTCAAGACTGTCCTTAAGTAACTAAGGTGTACTAATTATATGTTCCTGGTCTATAGAGGATATGATGAATTAGTAATAATAGGATATACACATTCTAGTTTCCAAGATAATCATGATGACATGAATTCACAAATGAGGTACATCTTAACTTTTAATGGATATGTTGTGAGCTAGAATAGATCAAAGAACGCTATGGTCATAGATTCTATAATAGTGTCTAAGTATATTATGGATTTTGAGGTATCTAAAGAAGCGGTAAGGATGCACAACTTTATCCAAGATATCGATGTGGTACTTAGAAGTAAATACCATGTCACACTCTATTGTGATAATACTGCAGTAGTGGCTCTCACAAAATAGATAAGGTCACATCATCAGATGAAGCACATACTTCAAAAGTATCTTATCTTGAGGGATTTTTATCATAGAGGTGAGTTTACAGTGATAATTATATCCATGAAATAGAATAGGAAGACCCCTTGACTAAAGACTTGACTCAGTAGAAATATAATTATCATGTGAGGTCTATCGGACTGAAAGTCGTAGACAGTTGGCTCTAGTCCAAGTGGGAATTGTTTTGGATTTGGTGTCCTAGGAAAAACTATTTATACTTTATTACATATATATTCAATTTATTGAATATTAGTTTAATATATTATTACATATTGTTCATTTTTCTACATGGATTTAATATAATAATGTCTTGTGTTATGTATCACATTAATAAGGTCATAGTAGTTCACTGCTATGATGAAAACCTTAAAGTGATATAACAATATTCTTAATATATTTTTTTGGTTGGATAGAATAAAATTATGGGACACATAGTATTTATAACATCATTTGTGAGTACTCATAAGTGGATGAGGCTTCTTCTCATGAAGTTCACACTTGGTAATCTCCAATATGGGGGATTATGAGAATAAACTTTCAATTAGGAAATCTGCATGTTTTGGTGTCATTGGATATTCCTATATATGATAATGTGTAATGGTCTTTAGACTTTAAAATTATCATTGGTTCATTTCATGAATCATGCACTTAGATTTACTGATAAAAACTATCATGCCATATGTTGGCAGGAAGTAGGGTATGTTGGGTGCATTGCGATTGACATGTCATTAATTGATAAGTTGAGGAAGGATTTGTCCCTTCCATCTTTATAGAAACTGATATCTCAGCCCTTTTATTGGAATAGAACGGTCACCCTAAATTCTATGGTCATGGTTTAATGACATGATTATTTTAGATAGTCAAATAAAGACATATCAAGCATATAGTTTGATGACATCATCGTGCAACCTTCTTGATGATATATTATGACAAAGGGATTATATTACATATTGATCATTAATATTTGGTTGTTGATGTTGTGACATTAAGTTCTTTCTCTTGAGTGCCTTGACCCATTTCTATATAGTAATCTTGGACATTAGGCAAGCCTTCCAAATTATAATGAGAAAGAATCATATAGGGTCACACATTAAGTGTTTCTGTTGATCATGATTAAATTATATTTGAATTTAATTAATGGAATAAATATTATTCACAATATTGATGAAATATTTTATTCAAGTTATATTTATCACATAAATTTAATAAATATTTATTCACTGGCATGTGAATAAAAATATATTTATTTATTTTATTAAATATTTAATAAATATATATTCATCGGTATGTGAATGAAATATTTATTTATGAATATAATTTTTATTTGGATATTCAATAAATACCATGGAGTTCGAACCGACCAAGACTACATCTAGTGATAAATAATTTTCTACAAGCTCATAAATATTATTTATCAATTTGCACACGTTGGGACATGCCACAAAAAATATTATTATTATTATTATGTGGAATGGGTTTTCATTAAAGGTTATAATATTATTTAATGGTTTTAAATCAATTAAATTATTATTTTAACGTAAACCCTAGCTCTATAAATAGATGGTTATGTCTGTTTTGTGAAGCATTGGTGTGCAATTGAAAAAGAGATAATTGCTGCACATAATGAATTCTCTCTTGAATCATCCTCTCCTCCTCTCAAGAACAAGAAATGTAAAGGAAATTTATTCAAGACTGAAGAACAATTGATTAGGAATGAACAATGTGATACATTTGATTCATCAAGATAGCACCCATAGATCGAGTGGAATTTCACTAAGATCATAGGATCACATGTGGATCACTGCTAGATGGATTATATCCTTGTATCCCCATAACGCAATGAAAGAAATTTGGAAGGGACTTTTTAGATAATCAACATTCATCAATGAATAAAGTTCCTTATCCCAAGTATTCATTTCTTTATATATTAAATAAATTAATTATAAATTTGACATGCATGATCCTTACTCATGGTTTCAGGAAACGATAACTAAAATAAATTTTAATATATCTCCCACCACTGTATGTTTCCACTATTCCTAGAACCAAAAAGATATTTATAATTTAAATGGATATAATATAAAGAGTAATTGGAATAATTTACCTCTTTATTTACCTTAATTCCATCCATGAGACGCTTGGAACTTCCATCGCTTGAGTCTGATGGGGTGAGGGAGTCATCATTAGCACTCCAAGTAGACACCTTGAATGAAGTATTACTTTCCTTATTTACTTTTGTCTTATTTTGGAGAGTGGGGAACTCCATTTTTATGTGACCCTTTTTATTACACTCATAGAATATTACCTCTAGTTTAGTTTGTTACTTCTCCTTGTTATCAAGGTGGTATGCCTTTTTTTCTTCAAGAAAGTTTTCATCTTCTTGGAAAGATGATCAATCTCCTATTCACTTCTAGAATATTCATTATTTCTAGATTTTAACATAATGTTTTTTTTCTCCATGACATATTTGTCTTCCTTATTATATTTTAATTACATTGTATTCTCATAGTTCATGAGAGACCCAATGATCTCTTTAACCAATATATTATTTATATCCTTGGCTTCTTGTATTGTCGTCACTTTGGGTGCCCAAGAACTAAGAAATACCCAAAGGACCCTATTCACAGGAATCTCCATGATAAGATCATCACCTAAATAATTCATTCCATTATAAATATTAGTGAAATTAGTAAAATTTTCAGTTATATACTCGTTAGGATGCATACTAAAGCTTTCAAAATCATGGTGGTGCATATCAGTCCTAGTATCCTTTACTTTATTTAAAAATTTCATGAGTGATTTTACACATGTAAACTCTATTAAATCCATTCCTATCTGACCCAAAATGTAGATAATTCATGGATTTACCATCAAGATCAAAAGTCATTATGTCCTCTAGAGTCTATTTCCCCTTAATTTCCTTGGTGGTTATATCCATGCATTAAAATTTTATAAACCAGATATCTTATGCTTATAATAAAAGTAGACATTATAGTTTTCCAATAATCATATTATGATCCATAAAAGTATAGAGATCTACCCATAGAGTGTCTATCAGAAAAACCTTGAATATTTGAGGTAGATTCAATCTTTAAATTATCATTCCTTGAAACTAGTTAAGGTTTTAAAATCAAAGTTCCCTTTAATGCCAATTATTGGTTTGAGTAAATATGGAAAGTGGGGGTGATTTTAATTTTAAAAACTTTTCAAGATTAAAAAATAAACTAGATAAATTAAAAAAATAAAGTGATAGTTGAAAATATAAGATTTTATCATCTGATAATGAATTATAAGTGAAATAAATTAAATAAATGAGTTAGCGTGGTGAAAATATAAGTAAAATATTAGCCATAAATTTATAAATGGTTTAGGTAATAATTAGAAAAGGGATCCTTACATATCCTACCCTCAATATCCTTTAAATATTTTGGTTTAAACCCTTGGATTTACTGATTTCTAAGTCTTTTTCATGTTTGTGGTAAGAAACATGATTACACGGCTAGCCTTTTAGTGGTTGTGGCTAGAAACCCAAATCTCCTAACTTTTAAGGTAGTGATCACTTATCCTCCTCACACTCAATGGTAATGAGCACCAAATAAAATAAAATAAAAAGTGACTTTTTTATCACAATCCATTTAAATCACACTCTCTACCCCAAAGCAACAATACAATAAGAATATAGTGGGTGAAAGAGAGACAAATGTAAGAGAACACAAGAATGAAATAAAAGTGATACAATTTATCTATAAAATTAATATTCAATTTAAAAACAACCTTCCAAGAACCCTTGGGGTGTATCTATATCCTCCAATGTCTTTAGGATCATTCTGGAACCTTTCAGAGTCCTAGAGAGTCATTGGGGGTCGAATTAAGGAAAGCAGGACCCACTCTAACAACTATTTTTTAAGCCAGTCTGGACACCATCGGTGGGTGTCACCAGCTATCTAGCAGTATTCCACTAGGTAAATACTGAAACATGTAGGTGGAGGACTTTAAAATAGTCTTCCACATTACTTTTGATCCCTCTGTTTGGTCTGGAAACTTCATGAAAAATTATCTAAAACAAAAATATAAAAATTAATTAAAAGAAAATGTTATAAATACAATTGTATGTTTATGATCATTAAAACCACTTAAGTGAGTGATATTTACAATAAATAGTACTCCATCTCCCTCCATGAGCCTCCCCAATACACACACCCCCACCCCTGGCATTGACTGTTGCGCCCACTTCTGCCCGCTGGCACTGACTGATTGTTTCTCCCGCTCCTTCCCACCTGCGATGATCATCGCCCCCACCCATGCATTGAAAGTTGTCCCCCACTCCCTCTCCTTCTCTTATAACCCATATTCCCATGCACATAACGCACCCCCCCCTCCTTCCTTATTTAAAAGAGAACAGTCTGCATCAATTTTGATGTGGGACTATCGCAATACATAATATTATTATATTATATTATTAATATATATAGGTAAGTATATGTGTATATATATATATTAATAATATATTATATTATAAATATATATTTTTAAATATAATAAATAAAAACACACGCATATATATATACAAAAATATTATTAATATATTATAAATATATATATATACATAAATATTACTATTAATAATAGTAATTAAAAATATACTATTAATATATTATATAAAATATATATGTTATTAATATATTATATATCTTAGATATAAAATATATATGTTATCAATATATTGTTAATAAATTGAGGATCGCGCATTGTTAGGGCTTCTCCAGATGGAGGCTTATACCGCTGGGTAAAGGGTTCTACAACATAATTCTTGAGTGGAAAGAGGATTTAGATTTTGTTTGGATAATTGGAAACCTTATCTTGAAGTTGGGTTTCTTGAGTCTATCGGAATGGGATGAAAACTTCAATCCTTTTAAGAAAAGGCATTCTATGGAACAAGTTTGGACAAGTATTTATGGGTTTCCATGGGTCTACTGGCATCCAAAGATTATGAATGATATTGTATCAAAAATTGGAACCATTATAAAAATTGATCATCGCACCATTAATGGTGATCTTGGTCTCTATGCGCATGTTCTAATCGAGATCAACATGGAATAATATCCATCTCAATACATTTTTCTAGATGTGAAAGATTATCAGTTGGAGATTAATTACGAATTTGAGAATATTCCCAAATTTTGTAAGCACTGTAATATGGTTGGGCATGAATTCTAGTCATGTCATGTTTTTAAGAAATTATTTAATCCAAATCCATCCACTCCAGTTTGGAGGTAAGTTCCCCAAAGTAAGAGAGGCATGCAAGAGACAAAAATAAAGGGAAGGTCCAGGAACCAACAGGGAATAGCTGTAAAACAATAGAGGTTGGACCATCATGGGAAAAAATGGTTGATGAACAAAACAGTCCACGCACAGAGAATGATTTGCTTGCTAAATTGTCCAGTGTTATGAATAACAGTCCATTAGTGGAAATTAATGAATAGATGTTGGAACTGTCACTTGAGGTATTTGATACAATCTATATCTTTCAGAATGAGGACTTTATCCTCAACCTCATTGATTTTTAAATGGAGGGAATGTTAGAGTCACCTAGATTTCAATAAGTGATGCTTGAGGACTCTTCACTTCCTGAGGTAGGGACAGTGCAGGAACATGTTCAGAGGAACAAATATAAAACTAAAGAGTCCAAAAAAATCAATCTGCAGGATCTGCAAGATTGATCTCAACTTAGATCTGACATGTAGAACAGGGAGAAAGGTGTGGATGAAACTGAAATTCAAGAAGAAACACCTAGAATGTCAGCAAGAAATTTTGGGAAACAAGGAGGTATGACCTCCAAAACAAAGTCAAAATAAAATTTATCTTCTAAAACTGTCAGAGCATATCCAACCCTGACACTGAAGGTTCCTTCAAGATCCTTAGAGGAAGGTATAAACCTGATATAATTGGAGTTTCTGAACCCAAGATGAACTCCAAAAATCTGGGAAATCTATTCAGCAGCAGAGGGTACAATATTCTGGGCATGAACTGGGCTGTTTTAATTCATAATATAATTTGGTTACATGCACATCATAAGGTAGATTCTCTAAGGATTGTTGATGAGTACAATCAGATTATTACTTGAATCCTTAAGTAGGGTGTAAATCAACTTTTATTCTCCGTTATTTATTCTTACAATAATAATGTTGACAAGAGGCCTTTATAGGATAAGATTCAGCACCTAGAGAGCGCTATTTCAGATTCATGGATTATCATGGGTAATTTTAATGTCATTCTCCACACGGATAAGAAAATGGGTCCGGTAACAAATAACACCTCTATAAGAGAGTTTAGAGAGTGCATTGAGAGAACCAGACTGGTGAAAATTAACCTCATTAGTTCTAAATTCACATGGTACAGGAGATATATCAATGGAATAAGGGCAAGCAGAATTGACCAGGTTTTTTTGAATCATGCAATGATTAGTGCTTGGAATTCAATATCATGTTTTACTCTTGCTAAAATTAATTATGATAATCATCCTCTTCTGATAATTCTTCTTGGTAATGAAAGAGGGAAGCTGATTCCTTTTAGGTTCAACAATGCCTGGATTTCTCTTCCAAAATACTCAGAGATTGTTAAAGAGATTTGGGATTCTTCAAGTTGTAAGGGAAGTCAACTGTCATGCATATCCAAGTTTAGAATTCTTAATATTAAATTGAGGGAATGGAGAAAAGTTAATTTCAGATCACTGGATTCAGAAATTGAGACACTTGAATTCCATCTTCATGACATTCAAGAAAAGACCACCAAATCCAATTTTTTGGGTAACTTGCAACTGGAGGTTGATTTTTCTCTTAATCTGAAAAATCTGGTCAGGATTAGGGACAACATAAAAATGAAATCTTAAAAGTTATATGGATTAATTAAGGGGATAGAAATACCAAGTTATTTAATGCCTTGAAAAGGATCAAAAGATTGAATAGACCTCTTTCTATGATTAAGGATGGTGATAGAATTATGGAGAACTGGTAGGATCTTACAAACCATATTGTTACTTTCTATAAAAAGATTTTAAATGGGACAACATGAAATAAAATGGGTAGAGACAAAATCATTCCTAAATTAATTACTGGGGAGGATAATAAATTCCTTACTTCAATTCCAATGAATTTTGAAATCAAGGAAGTAGTTCTTGGGCTCAAAAAAAGATAGCTCTCTTGGACCTAATGGATTCGCAATTTTTTTCTTTCAAACCTGTTGGGAAATTATTCATAATGAGGTGTGTATGATTGTTAATAATTTTTTTAGGGGTGGGAAACTCCCTCTAGGGTTTAATGCTCATCTCATTGCCCTAATCCCTAAGGTGGATAATGCCAGTGAAATTGGCCAATTCAGGCCATTTTCTCTAGTGAATACAATTCACAAATTCATCACAAAGATTATAGAGAACAGGCTTGCTCGGGTCAGTGATAAAATTATATCATGGAACCAATTTGGCTTTTTCAAAGGCAGGAACATACAAGATTTCCTTCTCACTACTTTAGAATTCTTTAATCTTCTTAGGAAAACAACGCGGGGAGGAAATGTGGCTCTCAAACTTGAAATTTTAAAGACTTTTGATATAATGGATTGGGGCTTCATTAGCCAAGTTTTCCATAGATTTGGCTTCATTGCAGTGTTTGTTCAATGGATTGCAAAGCTAATGGAGTCAGCGCACATATCCATCCTAATTAATGGGTCACCAAAGGGTTACTTCACTTGTTCGAGGGGTGTGAGGCAGGGGGACCCCCTCTCTGCCATTATTTTTTCAATTATTGAAGATTATTTTAGTAGAATTCTCATTGATATGGTGGGAAAGGGGAATCTTTCAACTATCAGTGCCGCTAGAGGTATATATGCCCCTTCTCACTTGTTTTTACTGATGATATTGTGATTTTTACATAGGGTGATAAGAGGAACATTGATAATCTCAAATGGGCTCTACTTCATTATGAGAGTGTTTTAGGATAGGAAATTAATTGGAGAAAGTCCTTTATTTACTTTGGAAAAATGTTTCCTACTATAAGGAAGACTCAACTCATCAATATGCTTGGCCTTAGGGAGGGATATATTCCATTTATTTATCTTGGAGTTCCAATGTTTTGGGGAAATCCTAGGGCATCACACTTTTCATAAGTCCTAACCCAAGTCAAGAAAAATATTTCCTCTTTGAAGGGAAAGTCTCTTTCAATGGATGGATGTGTTTTCCTTGTCAAAAATGTCATTATTTCATAGATTGTGTATCCTTTCATGGCGTATATGTTTCCAGCCTCAGTCGTTAAGAATCTAAACTCAATGATGAGGAACTTCGTTTGGAGTGGAAATTTAATGGAAAGGAAACTCAACAAAACTAAGGGGAGCAAATTTTGTATGCCTAACAAGTAGGGAGGGTTGGGCATAAAGAACCTTAACTGTTTCAATCAAGCATTGTAGGCCAAGTTTCTCTGGCACCTAATTCATAAGAAATCTGCCTCTCTGGATTTTCTTAGAAATAGGATTCTATCAAGACTTATTACAGGGAAGTAGGGTTATCTTGACTCTTCTATATGGCCTGGATTGCACTTTTTTTCAAAACATAATGAGGCGCTCATGTTGGCTTGTTAATCTAAACTCTTCACTTCAGTTATACAATGAAAATTGGACTAAAATCCCCCTTATTGAGCAAATTAACATTGAGGAACACTATATTTATAGTAGTCTATCTATCAAGGAGCATCTTGAGCATATTGAGGACCTTCCAGAAGAGATTGAATCAATGATTAATGACTATGATTTCATTAATCAGGATGACATGCTATTATGGGAAGGGTCACCGAGTGGTGTGTTGGAATCTAAATATTTCTATAAGAACTTGATGTAAGGTGATTACAAGTGGATAGGTGATCTGAATAAAAAATGGTTACTCCCATCCAGATTCACATTGCTTTGGAGAATTTTTCACAACAGGATTCCAGTGGATAATAATGTTCAGAGGATTGGGATCTATCTGTGCTCGAGATTTTTTTTATGTCATCAACATCGCGAGGATGTTGACCATTTATTATTATCCTGCAAAACTACTTCCTCACTTTGGAAATCAGTTCTCAGCACATTTGAGCTGAATCCCCCCAGCACTGTTTCAATTTTGGAGTTTCTGCACGCACTGTTTAGTGTACATCATTCCAAGAAACTCAATGCCCTACTTCGGGTTGCCTATACTAAAGTCATACACTCTATTTGGAAGGCTTTAAATAATATTTTTCATTTACAGGCATGGTTTCATGAAGCCACGGTTCTATCATAAAACATTGCAGCCATTCAAATGGCCAACTCTAAGATCAGCAACCACTGCAACAACTCGGTAAGGGAGCTCATGATTTTCTAGAGGTTTTAGGTTGCAGGGTCCTTCCTTAATCCAAGGGGAAAAAATAAAGTTCTATGGTCTCCACCCTTCAATGGATGGTTGAAATGTAATATGGATGGGGCCTCCCAAGGAAATCCAGGACCATCAGGTTTTGAGGTGATTCTCAGGGACTATCAGGGTGATGTGGTGGAGTGTTGTTATGGTCCTTGAGGACATGTTACTTACTTGGAAGCTGAAATGGTGGTGTTTATCAGTGCGGTTAATATGTCTTGTCAAAATAATTGGAATAATATCTAGTTTTTTGTGATTCAGATGCACTCGTGCAGGCGGTAAGGGTGAATCAGTGTCATCTCTCATGAAAACTGACAGGTAAATGGATCAACTTCCTTGAAAGGATCACCAACATGAATTACTTTTTCATGCACACTTTTTGGGAAGGGAACTATATTGCAGATGTACTTTCCAAAAAAGGTATATTAGAAGAAATATGCATGCGACTGGGCACTATTCCTAATGACCTGATGCATTTTCTTGTTTGGGATAAATGTAAAATACCCTCCTTCCGTATTTTGTAACTCCTTTACTTTTCAATATTAGAGCCTTCGTGCTCATCTTTCTCAAAAAACCATGTTTTTAAGAAAAATATGCTAAATTAAAAATTGGATATATTTTAAAATGTTACTAAAAAAATGGATAATTTAGCCACATTTTCTATAAAACATTTCTAAATTTAAAAATAGAAATGTTTTAAGAAAACATAGATGAATTTAAGTTTTGTTGTAGTGTGTTCCACAACTCACTCCTCCCGGAACCCTATAATGGAATGGTGTGTATAAAAGGAGTAATCGTACTCTATTAGACATGGTTTGATCGATTATGATTCAATGTGACCTTTTTATTTCCTTCTAGGGTTATTCTCTAGATACTACTATATTTCTACTTAATCGCAGTCTATATATAACATTCATGAAAACACCATATGAGATATGGTTCGAGTAAAATCCCAAAATGTATTTCATGAGGATTTTGGATTAAGAAGAAGTTGTATGGCCATACTCTTCTGATAAGATTATCCCCAAATCAAATAAGTGCCTATTTTTTGGTTTTCCCAAAGAAAATATGAGATATTATTTATACCACTCTACTAAACATGAAGTAATTATGACTCAAAACAGTATATTTCTTAAGAATGAATATATAAGTTAAGGATTCAGCGGGAGGAAATTTAGAATTAGAGAAGTTTTTGACCAACAAATAAGAAGTGTTCCTGGGAGGGAATTTTATTCAATCTTATAAATAGTTATGAAAGAAAAACCGACTCAAGTTGTACAAGAACCTCAAAGGTTGGGTAGGATTCATTAGTAACCCAAGAGATATGGATTTCTCATAGACAATGATGATGAATTAATGTTCATATGAGATGAACATACTTCCTAATGAGAGGCTATTGAGAGTTATGATTCCTATAAATTCTTAAAATCCATGGAATCTGAGATGGAATCCATGTACACTAACCAATTTTGGAACTTGGTGGATACACCTGAAGGGGTAAGGATAATAGTGTTCAAGTGTGTTTTCCATAAGAAAACTAACATGGATGGTAGAGTTTCTACCTATAAATATCACCTAGTGGAAAATGGTTACAAATAAATTCATGGTATCAGTTATGAAGAGACCTTTTCACCTAATAATATGGTAAAATCCATTCAGATATTGCTTTCTATAGCATCTCTTTATGATTATGATATATATCAAATGGATTTAAAAATCACTTTACTTAATTAGAATCTAGTCAAGGGAATGTATATGATACATCTCAAGGGTTTTAAAATTTCAAATGAGTCTAATAAGGTGTTTAAGTTGCAAAGGTCCATTTATGGACTAAAGCAAGCTTCTCAGAGTTAGAATATCTAGTTTTATGATGCAATTAAAGAGTTTGGTTTTGTAAAAAATGTCTATGATTTTTATGTATATAAGAAATTTAGTGGGAGTGTAGTAGTATTTCTAATATTGTATGTAGATGAAATACTACTTATCAAAAATGATGTCTTGACACTTCACTCTGTGAAGGTGTGGCTAGGTAAATGATTTTCAATGAAATACATGGAGGAAGTAGCCTATATATTGAATATATTTATCTATAGAGATAGATCTAATAGGTTTCTTAGACTGAGTCGAAACATATATATTGGTAAAGTTCTAAATCATTTTAGCATGGAGAACTCTAAAAATATGTGTTTACCATTATTTCATGGAATGAATCTTAGGAATATTCAGGATCCTTCTAAATAGTTATAAAATATAGATAGGATTCATTATGCATTCATTATATGATCTATCATGTATTCCATGTTATATACTTGACCTGATGTATCTTATGCATTGATAATAACTAATAGATACCAATCCAATCTTGGTGAGAGTCACTAGATTGATATTAAGAACATCCTTAAGTACTTAATAAGGTATAAGGATATATTATTAGTCTTTAGAGGGGAGGATGAATTTTTTGTAAAGGGTTACACATATTCTAGTTTCCAATCCAACAATAATGATCTGAGATCTCAATTTGGATTCATGTTTGTCTTAAATGGTGGAGTAATCAGTTGGAAGAGTTCCTAGAAAGACACAATAGAAGACTCGACAATAGAGGAATAGTACATCATTATATCTAATGCTATAAAGGAAGTTGTTTGGATCAAGAAGTTCATTACTAAACTTGGAGTGGTTCCAAGCATCAAGGCATAAATTAAGCTATATTGTGATAATAATGGGGTTGTTTTTTAGGATACGGAA
This sequence comes from Viscum album, assembly GCA_963277665.1. Classification (NCBI taxonomy): domain Eukaryota; kingdom Viridiplantae; phylum Streptophyta; class Magnoliopsida; order Santalales; family Viscaceae; genus Viscum; species Viscum album. The sequence continues at coordinate 1,699,290,167 of OY728143.1, read as the reverse complement.
CCCCAGTATCACTAAATGAACAAACACATCCTTCAAAATTACCATCTAATATAGGATATCATAAATAGGGGTGATGTAAAGATCAGTTGGGTGGCTACATAGGAGAATGTAGCAGATCCATTGACAAAACCATTACTGCAGGAACAACATGAGGGTCATATATAATCTTTGGGTGTAAGAAACATGAGATATTGGTTATGATGGTTGAAATTGTATCATATTATTATAATAAATTAAATCTTCAATTATCATTTATTCATGTGTGCTGAAATTTATTTTATATGAATAGTTGAATGATAATATCCCCCAAAGTATGATTTTGAGTTGACCCTAACTGATGATCATTACAGAGTATTATGGGTTGTAATTATATGGTAAGGTTAGAATTGATATAATCATTTATTCAGTACGAATATTTTTATATGAGATATAAATAATAGATTCATGAGGTAATAAGTAGACACTTAATACTTGTATTGACCTGCCAAAGTATATCTCATGTAATGTCATATAGTCACCAATATATTTAGGGGTATATGATTATTATTAATTTTTATTACTTGAGGTTGTTGAGATACCTAGTATGAGAAACTTTATACTTTTATACCCTACTTATGCTAGTTTGAAAATAACTTAGTTAATATGGGGGTGGTTGGGTATGTTGTTGATCATGTCATCAGTTAGAGCACAAAAAAATATGGGATTTTTCCACTTGTGTAAAAAGAAAAGACATCTAGACCTTGATTAAATTAGATAAAGGAAATTCATGGTCATGCTTACTTAAGTCACATATGATGTGTTCAATTACTTAGATGAGGTTTATGAGATGTACTCTTTTATTATATGAATGAAATGTGATGTATTCATCGACTTGGTCAATCTTTTTTCTAGAATCAAGAAAAGATGAGTTGGATAAACTAGATTGACATGTTCTATGTATAGTGGTCATGAAATGTCATGGAAAAAATAATTATATAGTTATAAATATGATGTATATGATAAATCTTGTGGGGGAAATATTTGTATAGAGATATGAGTATGTTTGATGGAGATCACACCACACCCCTTAATAGCTTGAGTATCACTAATTCTTTACTAGAGGCATATTTTTTCTTACATCATAAAATAGGGATTTTATATTTTTTTCAATGTTTATAAGGCTCTCATGGTCACAATATTTGGACCTTGGATAAAGATAAAATTTTGGAAAAAATGTTTGATCAAAATGAAAAGATTTTGACAAAACCATATCCAAAAGAGTTTGGATGAATTCACAAAGAGTTGTCATGTTTTGAATGAAGTTATTATGAGATTTTAGTACAATTGAGAGATTGTTAGATGTGTACTAATATTTATATGCATAAGATGAATTTACACATGCATGTAATGCATGTACACATGCATGTAATGCATGTACACATGCATGTAATGTGTGTGTGTGTGTGTGTGTGTGTGTGTAGTATTTGAGATTGTATATATAGTGTACATGAAATACATGCATATGATGTATTCATATTATCATGCATATAATGCATGTATAATGTTTAATATATATATATATAAATATATATATTAAAAATGAACGATAATTATATGCATTTTCATGAGATGCAACGTCTCTCCTAAAATGTCACTACGGAAAAAAAGGCATTTAGCGGCGGTTTGGTTTTACGTTTCGCGGTAGTTTAAACCGCCGCTAAATAGATTGGCGGCAGTTTTGAAAAATCGTCGCGACATCGTGCGTCGGGAAACTATTCACGTCGGTTTTCAAAATCATCGCAGAACGTTTTGCGGCGGTTTTTTAGCGGCAGTTTAAACCGCCTCTAAATGATTTAGCGATGGTTTTTTTAATTTTTTTATTTTTATTTTTATTTTTTTTAATTATTTTATTTATTTATTTATTTATTTATTTATTTTATTTCGTATTTTTTTATTTCATATTTATTTTATTTATTTATTTATTTATTTATTTATTTTGTATTTATTTTATTTATTTCGTATTTATTTATTTATTTTATTTATTTATTTATTTATTTATTTATTTATTTATTTATTTCGTATTTTATTTATTTATTTCGTATTAATTTATTTATTTATTTATCCATGCATGCACATCCCATGAACATGCATATGCGCATGCCCATGCAATATAAAGAAATACTGTGTTTGGTGAGATTTGAACCCCTAACCTCTTGCATATTTTTCAATGACTTTACCACTCCAGCAAGCTCGTCATGTGGTTAATAAACAGAATTTAATATACTTAAATATATTAATTGAAAAAATAAATAATACATAAATAATAGATATAAACTCTATAATAACAAAACAATAAGCAATAATCAATAATTAATAATCAATAATTAAATAATAAATTAGAAATAATAAATAATAAATAATAAATAATAAATAATAAATAATAAATAATAAATAATAAATAAAAAACAATAAACAATAAACAATAATCAATAAACAATAAATAATAATAAACAAATAATAAAGAATAAATATTAAATAATAAATAATAAACAATAAATAATAATAAATAATAATAAAAAATAAATAATAAATAATAAATAATTTTAAATAATAAACAATAAATAATAATAAATAACAATAAATAATAAATAATAATAAACAATAAATAATAATAATAAATTAATAAATAAAAAATAAAAAGTAATATATAATAAATAAAAATAATATATAATATATAATATATAATATATAATATATAATAAATTATAGATTATAAATTATAAATTATAAATAATATATAATATATAATAAATAAAGAACAATAAACAATAAACAATAAATATTAAATAATAAATAATAAATAAGAATAAATAACAAATAATAAATAAGAATAAATAACAAATAATAAATAATAAATACAAAATAAAAAAAATATTAAATATTAAATAATAAATAATAAATAATAAATAACACATAATAAATAAATTATAATAAATAAATATAAATAATAAATATAAATAATATATAATATATAATATATAATATATAATATATAATATATAATAATAATAATAAATAACACATAATTAATAATTATAAATAAATAACAAATAATAATAAATAAATATTAAATAATATTAAATAATAATAAATAAATAATAATAATAAATACTAAATACTAAATACTAAATAATAAATAATAAATAATAAATAATAAATAATAACACATAATAAATAATAAATAATAAATAATAAATAATAAATAATAAATAATAAATAATAAATAATAAACAATAAATAATATTTAATATATAATAAATAATAAATAATAAATAATAAATAATAAACAATAAATAATAAATAAATAAATAATAATAAATCATAAATAATAATAAATCATAAATCATAAATCATAAATAATAAATAATAAATAATAAATAAATAACAATAAACAGTAAACAATAAACAATAAACAATAAATAGTAATAAACAAATAATAAAGAATAAATATTAAATAATATATAATAAATAATATATAATAAATATTAATAAATAATAAATAATAAATAATAATAAATAATAAATAATAAATAATAAATAATTATAAAGAATAAATAATAATATTAAATAATATTAAATATTAAATATTAAATATTAAATATTAAATAATAATAAACAATAAATAATAATAAACAAATAATAAACAATTGATAATTAATAATTAATAAATTATAAATTATAAATTATAAATTATAAATTATAAATTATAAATAATAAATAATAAATACTAAATAATAAATAATAAACAATAAACAATAAATAATAAGTAATATATAATATATAATATATAATATATAATATATAATAAATAATAATAAATAATAAATACGAAATAAAAAAAATATTTAATAATAAATATTAAAAAATAAATAACACATAATAAATAAAATATTATTATTAATAATTAATAATTAATAATTAATAATTAATAATTAATAATTAATAATTAATAATTAATAAATAATAAATAAATAAATAAATATAAATAATAAATAATAAATAATAAATAAATATAAATAATAAATAATAAATAACCAGTAAAAAATATTATTATTATTATTAATATTTTATTATTAATAATAATAAGTAATAAATAATAAATAAATATAAATAATAAATAGTAAATAAATATAAATAATAAATAATAAATAAATATAAATAATAAATAACCAGTAACAAATTATTGATAATAAATAAATTAAAGTATATTATAAATAATAAATAATAAATAATAAATGAGACACATGAAAAAGTATGAAAAGACGTGATAAGGGATGATAAATCATGAAAACGCATGAAAACGGATGGAGAAGCATGAAGAATGAGGCATTAGAAAGAATGAGAACGCATGAAAACTCATTACAACTATGGAAAACCCCTTAAGAATTCAACATAATCATCATAATAACCCAAAAAAACCCATTAATAAAGATAACAAGTCATGGAAACCCAAATAAACAGTAATAAATGGAGCAACCGTTAAAACCCGTCAAAACGGTCATAAAGTGACAAAAACATTGGACTCACATTAACAGAGATAACTTATGATCCGAGAGTCCATTTCAGGTCCTCGATCTGTCAAATCAAATATCCTGAAACGATCTTCGATCTGATAGGTGAAAGAGTCTGAATGGACAGGCGGATCGGAAGTTACGACCATTTAAAAAAAGCTGATGGGGAACGGGTGCTAGAAACGAGGCATCGAAAAACATAACAAACCCGATACCCACTAAAAAGGCCATAACATATGATTCAGGAGTGCATGTGGGAACCGCGACTAGTCAAACTGAAGCTCATGGAACGAGCTATGATCTGGAAGGTGGAGGAGTCCGAACTGACATGCAGATCGAAAGTTAGGTCCGTTTGAAGACAAGTTTGATGGGACACCGGTGACAGAAATGGGGTTTTAGAGGCCTTCAGAGGGGTTTTGGGGGTTGAAAAACACAATTAAAGCATGCTTGAGCCAAACTGGTGCATAGCTCTCTTCACTGGCTTTGATTTGATATGTGGTAGAGCCCAAACGGACACCCGGAGCGAAAGTTATGGTCGTTTGAAGTTGGAGAACATTTTTCAACTTTCTTATAACTCTCATATCTTCCGCACCTTAGACTATCTCACGGTTTTGATTATACGTTCCTCTAGATCTCTTCATGAGCTTCGATTTGACTGGCTGTGGCACTCCAACGGATGCCTGGATCAAAATTTATGGTCATTTTAGTGATTTTAGGGTTTCTCGTGTTTTTTTATTTTTTTTTCTTTCATTTCGCGGAAATTTTACCCAAACCACCGCTAATCCTTGAAAAAATTAAAAAAATAATAAACAAAAAAAATTAAGGCATTTCGCGGCAGTTTTTTCGCGGCGGTTTAAAAACCGCCGTGAAATGGCAGCCCGAAACACATTTAGCGGTGGTTTTTAAAACCACCGTGAAAAAACCGCCGCTAAATGGCCGTTTTCCTGTAGTATGTTTCATCAATTTAGAACCAAATATTTGGTTCATTTAAAGATTTTAATTTATTCATGGAAATTTTCAATGAATTCTACACCCAAACGGATTGTAAATCATGTGATTACATCATGATTAATCTATATAAGAGATAAAATATCTTTTATATGTATATCATGTGTGTGTATCATGTTTGTTTTATGTTAGTATTACATCAATTTCATAAAAAGTTGATAAAAATCTCTACTTTCTATGATCTTTTTATCTCTACTGAGAAGGCGCTAGCACCCCTTAGCATGTTTGGGTATCTTCGTGATATGATCATGGATAATTCATCCGATCTTTTACCACATAGGTAGTATGATTTGTTTCAAATTATCCTCATGATCTTTATCAAATATACTCCATCAAAAGAAGATAATAGTTTTTGCTACAATGTTTGAATACCGGGTACTCTATTCTACTCTATTTTTTGTTATGTTTACATGTTTTATTCTTGAAGATAGATCTTTCAATTTTTTGTTGTTTTCAACTTCCAATTTTCATTATATGATCAAAAATATCTCATCACCTTTGACATCCAACTCCTATATGAGTGGTTATTAGAGATGTGTGTAGAGAATTTATAGGATAAGAAGGTATTGAATTTGGTTTCCCTGAAGTATCTAGGTGGATTTTGAGAGTTCTCTAAGAGGGAATATCTTCTAAAGGAGGCCATTCAGTGAACCAAGAAAAGTTTTCATCTACCACCTACCTCACTTGTGTGAAAGTTTGGAAAGGTATAGATAACTATTGTAATGCATGATCTGGCCCCTCAACCAATCGAGTTCCAGGTATCCCCATGAAATAAACCCCATCAAGAAAAGGATCATGTATAGATTTATTCTCAGGGATCCTGTTTCCAAATATTTCGCATCCAGGGTGCACATCATCACAGTGACATGTATTTCTTTCCCCATATTCCCACTTTCTAAAGGCAGATAGCCTCCTCCATCGTGGTTGGTGATGTTGGCTCCTTGATCAAAATGGGATGATGGGATGTTTGTTCCTCCTTCCATAGATTCCTCCTTAGAGCTCTTTACCTAGTCTAAGTCTCCCTCATAGATTTGAGTCATGTTCATGAAACTCTATCCTCATTCCATCTCGAGGTGGATTTCGGTTAATTACATTGATTCTATCTCAATAGGGAAGCAACCTTTGGTTAGAGTAGGTGGAAACATTTTTCATTTCTAGGAATCTCTGGATGTTGGGTGTGTTGGGAACCTATAAATTCATATTATTTTGAAGTAAAAGGCATCTCATGTATGCGGCATCTTAGGTACAAAACCTAAGTCATATTATGTCATCCATGATGTAGTTGATTCCAGGGGAGTAAGTCTTTCAAGTCTTTTTACCTCAAGTATCCAATTTTTATTGTATAGGGTATGGATTCTAGATCAAGTCACAAGTTTAATGTATTTTGGAGATAGTTGGGTCATAGGTTAAATGTCTTGTGGGGATATATGGGTGGTTAAGTGTGTCTTGAAGGGGGAATATTTCACCCTTGGAATTTATGGAGTGTATCCCCCTAGGGGAGAAGATTTCACATTGGGATTTAATGGAGTGTTTCCCCCAAGGGGAAATATTTCACACTTGGATTTGGTGGAGTGTGTCTCCCCAAGCGGGAAGATTTCACACTTGAATTTCGTAGAGTGTGTTTCCCCAAGGGGGATGATTTTACACTTGGATTTAGTGGATTGTGTCCCCCTATAGGGGAATATTTCACACATGTATTTGATGAAGTGTGTCCCCCTAAGGGTGAAAATTTCACTTAGATTTTATAGAGTGTGTCCCCCCAAGGGAGAAGATTTCACACTTGGATGTTTGTGGAATTGAAACTCATGGAGGCATTCTACGTAACCAGATAGTAAATAGGGATCAAAATCCACATAGTTTGACGTTGTAGTTTAAGGTCATGTGAAAGGACTGATCTATGTAGTTTGACATCATGTAGTAAGGACACTCATATCGTAGAAGGGTCATCGATGAGGGACAGCGTGTTTCTTATGCATAGAATCTTCTCAGGCACCAAAAGGATCAGTAATGATGTGATTGGGTCTCACATGTGGAAGATTCACAAGCACTTCTTGGAGTAGTGATAATGTGTTTGGGTATTATGCGTGGAAGCTACTCAGGTGCTGCTAGGAGCAGTGATGGTAGGATTATCTCATACATATCACATGAGGCATCTTGTTATCATCAAATGAGGCATCCTATAATTATTTCATAGGGCATATCATGTTTTTTCATGGGGTAAGGCCATAGTTTAACATCATGCATAGGGATATTATGTTTTGGGGTTATGCATTGATCTTCCCATCCTTTCTTTCTAATGTTGGATCAAGAGGTCATATCGAACTGTTGATGAGTTTAGGGATATTATTGGGTATTACACCTAATATGGAATCCCATGATGGATATTTGGGGTTCATCTCATGACCATTACATGAGGCATCTCACACTTTACACATAATGCATCTCTTTATTTTCACAGGGGGCATCCTATGTTTTTAATATAGGGTGTACTATAGTTTAATGGCATGTAGAAAGAACTAAGAGGTTTGTCTCATGATCATGGCATAAGGCATCTTAGGCTTGACACATAAGTCATCTTGTGTGTGTCATAGGAGGTATCCTATGTTTGTCACATAGGGTATACTACAATTTAAATTCATGTAGTGGGGACTAAGGGGTCATCTCATGATCATGGAATGAGGCATATTACAATTGAAACATAAGGCATATCATGTGTGTTATAGGAGGTATAATATGTTTTTTATATAGGGTATGCTTGTTGCGGAATCGTCGGGAGACACAACGACAGAAATGAGAAAATGAAAGAAAGAAAAGCGATAAGAACACAGCAATTTTTGTGGTTCGGGAATAATCCCTACATCCACGGGAGAGGAAACAATTTCACTATTCAAGAGCACAAAATTACAGAGGATTTTCAATAGAAACCCTAGCCCGAAAATGGGCTATAAAACAATGGAGAAGACGATCACTATTCGAAAAGTGAGTCCACGTCGATACAGTGAACGACGGCTAGCTTTGTCAAAAGCGCTACAGTGGATGTCGGCTGGAAGTCAAAAGTGCTACAGCCCAGTTGACCCTGAATTCCGCACCTCTACAGTGTCGGTCGGTGTCGGTCGGTCAGCTCCACTACAGTGGTCACCATTGCTACAGTTGTGGGCCACAAGCATTCGACCCAACCAGATCGGGCAACACCAATCCAACAATGCTACAGTTTAAAGTCATGTGTTAAGGACTATTGGGTGGAAGTTCCCTAGAAATGGATGGTGTTGAATTTATGTTGAAGTGACCCTTTTTGGTTCAACTTGACATAAGAGTCCGGTGATGGGGTTTTAGGAATTGATTGAAGAGAATTTCAACTCAAGGTATTTGGGTAATATAAGAGGATAATCTAAACTCATTACATGAGTAAGATTCCAAGAGAATTATGTTAAATCAAGGAATTTCAGGAAGTATAGAGGATTATCTCAACTCATGGTATTAATTGGGGTGAACATTAGGGTCGTATAGGGTGAAACCCAAAATTTCCTCAACCTGGCCTAAAAAGATCATAGTGAAACTCTCTATTTTTCATGGGGGTTGATGATGGTAGTGAAGGGACCGGGCCGGAGGCCCAGGACCACAACCCAACATTGATCCCGATTGAGGGTGTATGGGTGTAAGGGCACAAGACCCATGGTATGGATAAATGGGCACATGTTCGAACATTATTTCAAGCAACTATTCACTTGGTCACGCAACTTTATACTGTGTTGTGCAACTATGAAGTTGAGCAGAAAAAAGGAGTTTTTATGAGGCATGTCCTATAAGAACAATTTTGGAAAACAAGGTGTCATGAAACTTTTAAATATCAAAAAAAAATAGAGTTTAATGAAATATTGGAATTTTCATGAAATTTTGTTCCCAATGGATAAAGTTGTGTGAAAACATCTAAGCAGAATCCCATGATTGAGGGACTTTTCCGATGTAATTCCATGCAAGTTTGGGACTTGGGGTTTTCATGAATCGTGAAACCCAGAGTTGTGAGAGTGAGAGAATTAAAACTCAAATACTAGGGTTCCTCCTTAAAATGAGGGTTTTATTCCATATTTATAGGCATTTCAGATGTGTCGCACAACTTAGCATGTGTCATGAAACTTTATGGAGTTGTGTGAAAATGCCTTTGTTTTTGGAGGTTGACTCACATATGCATAGAGATTCTTCATTTGATGTCTCCTTTCTCATGTATCTTAGTTTTGTGATCATGAAGTATTTTCATGGACTTTTGGAATGTTTCATGCAATTCTATACTTTTCTCCAGAATCACCCCGGCTGGCTTTTTCCAGAAGTCTAACTTTGAACGGCCATAATTTTTGATTTATAAGTCTATTTGGTCCCAAATAACAGTCAAATTGAAGCATGAAAAATGATTTATGCTTTTATATCAAGTTTTTTAGAATTCATACCATAATTTTCCACATTTTTTAGTGCAAAAAATCTTTCATAATGGGTATAAAGACAATTCCTTTAAGGAACAAAATAATGGATTCTGGTCCTTCATAAATGAGAAAATTTATGGCTTATTCATATATACCATAGAGAATAAATTTCAAGATTCTAAAAATTAAGAAGCCATAGGAATATAAGATGAAGATACACTCCAACTATTTCTCTTACCATAGGTCCATTGAACACACCATCTAGGATTACTTCATCTTTAGGTAGTGGATTTAGAAGATGGTGGATCATGACATATTGAACTAGGGTGATCTTCATGTGTATGTAAAATGTGTTTTAGCCTCCTTGGATGATGAAAAAAGTATCAGGTATTGACAGTGGGTTTTTTGTTGAGAATCCCAAAATTTTTATGATTAGATAGCTTGAATATCAAATGCTCAGGCCCATGGGATAATTTTTGCATTGTTGAATCATCCAACACCCTCCCCGGTCACTTCATCCTCTCTTGTGACACCATCAACTTCACAACCCTCTAGAGATATAAGAAGTCAATTTTAGCATTGCAATGGTAACGAGTATCCCCTACAAGTGCCAAAGGTAATCTTCACTCTCATGGATTTCCTACCCCCATATTGGGAGGAAAATATGGTGCCCATCCGGCACTAGAAGAATTCTTTGATGAAGAATACCAATTTTTCTCTATCAATGTCATTAGGTTGATACACCATTGTGATAATTCCCGAGATTAATCATGACCCATGTCTCCTTTTGAATCCTCCCACCAAAAATACCATGTGTAGGGAACACTCCCCCCCCCCACCCATATTTACCACATAATGTTAAAATGTGTGGTATTAGTCCTTGAAACACATTGTTAAACTACATAGAATTCAACCTTTTCATACGACATTAAATAACATAGTATATAGCATTATTTAATGACATTAAACTACATGGAATACATATTTTCTACATAACATCGAATTTCATGGTATTCATCTTTATTGCATGATTTTTAACTAAATGGGATTCATCTTTTCTATACTATGTTAAATTGCATAGTATTCATCTTTACCGTGTGATGTTAAACTGCGTGATATTCATCCTTTCCACATAATGTTAAACTTTATGAAAATCATCCTATCTACATGATATTAAACTAAATTCCTTGTTATATGACATTAAACTACATAAAACTACTCCTATCACATTACTTTAAACTAAATGATTCATTGGTACTAGGTACATGATCTTAAACAATATGGATGAAAAAAATTATATGATACTTAAACTACAAAATTTTATTAGATTACTCACCTGATAAGACTCTACCTTCATGGTGGTGTTGGTATCTTACCATTTTTGAAATTCATTCTAGTGTTGGTCACCTACCACATCGCCCCTCAGAACTATGTGTAGCTCAATTCCTATTTCACAGGATATGTAGTGTTGTCTGAATATTCTATCTTAGACCCAAATTTAATTTCCAATCCAATTCCATATTAGTTTTTGGGACACCTTTTCAATTCCCATTGGTTCTCCCTTCACTACCTAACACTCGTATGATGCCCTTATTCAACCTTCTCTTGTATATGATCCAAATCTATACTAAGGATTTATATCCAAGAACTAATCATGGATTTATTCTTATTTAAAAGGATATATAGTGACACCCAAATATCTTATCTTAGGTCCAGCCATATATTTTGAAATCCTATCGGGATTATGACATCGACAATTCATGTCAAGTATTCTCACATTTGGCCTACATTGGGATAAAACCTTCCCCCTCTAAAACTATGTGTGTCTTGATTCCTATTTCAAAGGAGATGTAGTGACATGAGAATCTCCTATAATAGGCCCAACCACAAATCTATTTTTTCACCCATCTCATCTTGGTGTTCAATTACCCTATATCAGGTTACCTTTGCCTACCTAAAATCAAGATATCATCTTTCTCCAAGGAGATAGTCTGAGTTGTATGACTTTAAACTATATTCCATTCAATTGGTCAAAGTTATACGACCTCAAAGCCTCATCCCATTTGGTAAAAACTATACAAAATTAAACTGCAAGTCCTAAATTATCATATTGGTCCCCTCAATACATGATCAAACCCCATTCTTATGTTTCTCATGTGGTTGGAATTTTCATTCATTCGAAAGTCACACTAGAATGTATGCCCTCCATTTTTATTGGCTTGCCCCTTAAATATTTCTAATGAATAATGATATATCCCCAAAGTTCTTAAAATCCTCTTGATCATATCCTTTTCTTCCACAAACATACCTCATGTCCTCTAAATTTTAATTATTCCCTCACTCTTTCATTTCCAAATGGACTCCCTTTAGTTTATGGAGATGGCATAGGTGAAACAATCTCAACCAACCAATACTCATTAAAGGAACATATCCTAGAGAAAATACACTCAATAACAACATGATAGAACCCAAATTTAGAACATGGTCAATTGTTATTATTAACTTTTTCCCCCTTTTCCAATGATATGGTAGTGGAACCAACCTTTCGAGTAGGTATTCAGTGGTCATGTTCAACCAATCTATCACTTTACACCTCGATTAAAACTATGAGATTAATAATTTACCTTTCAACCACTTAACTTTGTTAAAGTAAGGTATTAACACCCTTGGTGTTATGCCCCTATTCATTTTTACACATTTTATGGAGAATTGATCTTCTAGAATTGCACTCAACTGGTTCCCCCAACTTCAGGGGATCAATTATTGTGGTTGTTGAAATATTCTAACCCTGATTTTTCCACCCATATTATGCACTATCATATAATGTGATTGATCTTATATTACCATTTTTTACTCACACTGATTATAAATCACATGATCTTATAGATTCTAGTTGATTATTTCATCAGTAGAATTGAGATGCATCAAAATTTAAAGTAGGGGTTAAAAAAGTATGATTTTATTACTTGGAAAAACAAGGAGGGTAATCCAGATGTTAGAGTCTCTCCTTCGATACAAATTTGGATTTTTCTTGTTCATGTTTCATTAACTACTCAAGATTGGTCATCCTCTTCCAGGGGGATTCAATATCATATGACAGCCTTGTCAGCTCCTCCATCTTGACCCCTGCCTGTGGGTGCACCTAGTCCACTTGCACTTGGATTTCACCTTACTGAGAACTAAACTCTATTGCTTTAGTCATTTATTGGGCCATCTTGACATCTTCAGTTATTGTTAAGATCCTCAATCAGGTTATGACCTCTTCTCTCATCAAATAAAGGGCCTATAACTAGAATTCCTCATCCTCCCACTAAGTATCCTATTGAATCACTTGTAGAGACTCTACAGCATGGGCCTTAGACCTGGCCTCAATGAAACCATAGTTTCATGTCTCCATTCACTATTGATTGATCATAAAGTCTTGATTAATTGAATATAGTTCATGATAGTAAACCTTGTCAATCCTCAGATTCAACGGTTAAGTGGTGTAGGGTTCCCATCCGGCCACCCATCTGACCTAGAAGGGTGTGGGTGATGAGGTCCTGAATGTTCTTCAATGACCTTAATTGGATCACTTGATTTTCATCAAAAACAAATAAACCTAATTCATATTCATCTTCTAGGTCAATTTCATACTCAAGGAATTTCTCAAGTAGTGGAGATGGACACTTAGATATAATCTTTTTGTGGATAGACTTCATAGTAGAGTGGAGGCTCAACTTGCTAGGTGCCACAGATGTAAGTGGTGGATTAACCCCCAAGATCATGAAAGGATATTAATTGGTGATAAGTTCCTCATGATCCCATTTTTTTCACTGATTTGTTGGTAGACTCACCATCATGAGTGAGGGGAACTTCAGGTTCCCTCCCTACCTCATCACCCACCAGTTTAGTGACGGTTGTTTCAAGGATTATTAGTGACCAAGAATCCATATCCTCCATGAGAATAAAAAATATCATAATAAATCAAACATGAGCTTAGGAAATGGTGAAAAATATAATTGTTAGTTGTGGAATAAATTTTTAGATGCTTCAAAAGTAGTGAAGATCTTATCTTTCTCCACCGCTGGAAATCTAGAGTTCCTAGACACTTAGCCTAGTTTAGTTAGTAGATTTAGGCTTGAGGAAATAGAGGTAGACTCCACTACTGGGGACCCTCAACATTTATAGAAAACCCTGAGAACACCATCATAGTATCCTCAGTTTGAAATGTTTGCTCTGGGATGATAAAATCAAGAGATTAAACACAGAATTCCCCAACAACATTCAGAAGTGAATAGGGTTGGGTTTACCTTACAATACCTATAGAAGGTAAATTTTTGGCACCCTCATGTGCTATGAGTGTTTTAAATCACTAGTGTTCAGTGTTTCCCTCAAAATTTGAAATGAATTTCTTCCTGAACCATTGGGAAATACATGGTATCAGAGGATACTTTTCATGCTTCTTGGTCACTCGGGAGATATACACCACCCTTACTCTATGCATGATTAAGGTTATATTCCATATTTTCCTCACTTGATTCCTATTTCGCAAGTGTGATAATAAGATTCAATGTATCTCTAAATAAAAACATTAAAGTTTCACTATCTTGGAGTTACTTGGTTCAATGAGATATCTCCATAATCCTCGAAAAATGTGATCTCTTCACCCTCTATAAAATATTATTCTCACCCTATATTTATTTACAAGGTTCCTTATTACAAAACTACCTTTACTCCATATCTCTTAGTGGCCCAATGTCTTTTAATCCTTTATCAGGTTGTCCACTAAGCATCATTATCACTTGATCGATAAAGATACCCTCTTGGTCATGGGAGTACACTAGCACCTCTATCTTATTGATTTAGAACATGTATTTTGTCCAAGAGATAGAAAATACATCCCTAGAGAACTCAATTTTAGATGGATACACTTCAATTGATTAAAGGTTCCCTTATAGCCTCCTCTATTTGTGGAACATTTTTATTTTTTTTCATGTTTTCTAGGATTTTGGGAAGGTTGTATCTCTTTGTATCTCCTTTTTTAAACTTATATGATTCCCCATATCTATATTGGGATTACCCTCAGAGGTCCCCAAATATTTTCCCTACTATTAAATCCACTTCTTAAGGAACCCTTCATCCATAATTGCACCCAACCCGGAGGCTTCACCTTGATATTGTGCGCAAGGCCTTTGTTGTTCCTCAATAGATATTTCCTTAGTACAATCCCTCTTATTTAGTTAGTGGGTTACCTTGGAAATAACCTATCCTCCACCCTGCCTCCCCTGGTATTTTTTTAGTCCATCCATCCATAGCACTGACTACTTTAATAGGGCCCTAGGATATATTTTTTTCAAGATTCAAGTTTAATCCTAGAGTAGTTTGGTAAAGGGTGTGTACCTCCGGTAGTGTAATCTCTACACTGGTGTTCACCGGGGAAAGCATCCAGTAAAGTTTTCAAATGATCATTGGGTGGTTCTTGTAGTGAAAAATAGTATATATCCATGAATTGATCCTCTAAAGGTAGTTGAAATGATGTGAAAAGCAATATGGAGTGTATGCTTTGTGGATCACAATATCGTCAATGTGCACAACCAACACTCCACCTTTGAAGGCCACTAGATATATCCACTTTTTGATGGTGTCATTTTTATCATCTATGATGAATCTAGTTTAAGTGATGAATAGGGTGAAGTTGAATTTTTCATGGGACCCTATTATGGTAGTTAGTCAGGTCTTGTTGATCCCAGGAGACTACACTCTGATGATATCCAGTAGTGAAGGACATAACTCTATGTATAGAGGATGATGGGGTTTGGATACTCATACCCCCCCCAATGCACTATAACCCACTAATGTAGGGATTAGAATAATCTATAAATCCATATAGATATGTCCCTATGGCTCACATTCTCTAACAAATCATATAGATTTTTTGGTACTAAGATAGAGATATTGATCTAATTCCTATGTGTTAGCTACGCGGCCATCACAAAAATGTTGAGTGTCACCCTCATATGGGTGTCCCTAGCCGGCAGTAGCCACATGTTGAGGAAGGATACCAGTAATCCTACCGAAGTCAGTTTTAGGTTTATCCTTTCACTCGAATAGAATCCCCATTCTGTGTAATAGCCCTACTCTATAATGAACAAGTGAAATCTTGGTTTTCCTAATGCATGGATTCTTGGTCACCACTTTGGCCACCCCACCATTCTCCCTTTAGGCATGTGGGGAAATATCCATAATTAGGTATTGAATAGGAAATCCACGTATAGGCGGTGTGCTTTTTTTCTCTTCCCTTAGTGTTAACAGTAATGCCTTTTCTAGCACATGGGTTTGTTCTATGTCACCCTAAAAAATTTTCAATAATAGAAACTTGTCATACATTTCACTTAGGATGGGGATCCTTATAGTCTTATAAAGATCCCAAAGAATTGTCCCAAATTATCAATGGTGTATATGAAAGGATTTTGTGTCTAGGAACATCTTCTTAGTATCTCTAGGAGGAGGTATAAATATAAATAGGCATGGAACTATGATGTTCAAACGGGTTTAAACAGCTCAACCACACAGAGGTGATCCCAAAATTTCATGCAGGTAAATTTCACCTAGTAGGCCCATTACCACTAATCTATGAACTTTTCACCTAGGTGTATATCCCACCCCTTATTACACCTCTATTTCCTATTTTTTATTTTGTTCTAATACATAGTGAAATAATAGGGTGGTGAAGTATCTTTAGATGGTACCTCATTTTTTTACCAACTGCCAGGTGTTCTATAGAGTGTATGTTAGTATCGAATTATGGTCCCTCATAGTATGTCCCATGGAAGATATGTTCCTCTGAATGTACTCAAGAGATATTCTGAACTCGTAGTCTAGGGTTTCAAATTTGAACTCTAAGATTGGGACATCTTTCAGAATATTGAACCCATACAGTGAAAACCTTTGAGATAGAAAAAAACTCCATATGTTCTCACCTAAGAAGGTTAACCAGCATCTAATGTTATGGTTTGGTCCATTTACTGAGTCCATATCTAGGATTTTCTACCATTCCATTCCACTATGTGGTGACATCATGAGAAGTTTTGTAACACCCCGAGCTTCCATGATACGCCTCTCTTTCAATAATGCAATAGCTTGCATTGTATGCAAGTTCGAGTTCTAAAACACCGCGACTAATCAAAGTAGCCGTTATGAATAGTAATAACCACTTTTTGAAATTATAGAAAATTTATATTTCAAAATGGAATTCAGTTTTGTATTCCTAATATTGAAATTAGCCTATGTTGAATTTTTTGTAATTTTCTGAGAACTTCAAAAAATTTATGAATAGTGAAAAATACTTAAAACAACTTTTTTAATCAAAATAATTTATAGCGATAAGTTATACTATTCAGTGGTTTTAAAGTATAATCATAATATATTTTACCATTTTATCCAATGGTGTTCATTAGAATTAATTTCACTTTGAAATTGGACATAAACAATTGTCAATCTTTTGATATATATTGTTTCTTAAAAACACGCTATTTGTTGTGACAGCGGGAATTAATTATAAAATTAATTAATGCAACTTATATGTTTGGAATTTCATAAAATAGACATAATTTTTTAATTTGGAATATCAATTATATCTTAGGGTGAAATTTTGGCATTGTTCTGAAAAACTTCAATTTTTAATGAATAGTGAAACCACTAAGTGGTAGTTAAATAACTGATTTTTTGTTTAAATGAAATATTACCACTTCTGTGAGTTTATTTTCAAAAATCCAACATACATGGTTATCATTAGGAAGTAAAATGTGGTTCAATGGGATAAAAATAATTTTTGGTGAATAGTAACTTTTAAGTTTAATTAATCGCGATTAAAGGTAATTAGTGAAATTTAAGGTAAAAATGATATTATAAAAATATGAAAATACCCTTAAAATTGTCCTACCACTATTTTATGAGTAATGGACGACCAAGAAAATCCATGGGTCAACTTGGGGACCCCATGGAGCCACTTTGGTGGGAAAATGAAATTAAAAACATTTTATTTAATGTTAAAATAAAAATGTCACAAACATGAGTTGTTTTACTAAAACAATTATTACATGGGGCTATATAAGTTAACTTTTTGACCATAAATATTAATTAGAAATATAAAAATATTTCCTACATTATGGTTATTTTTTTAGAATTTTTAGACATTAAATAATTTAAATATTTAATGACACAATGATGATGCAGTGATTACCTCATTAATTAACGATTTAAATAAAATGAAAAGATAATGTAATATCCAAGGCTTACACTTGTCCAAAGCCTATTGGATGGGTAGATTTAGAACCCTTATCACCTTATCCTAGAATTATATAAGTCTGGGACCTCTAAAATCCGAAACTCATTTTATGATAAAGTGACTTTTCTTTACTTTCCAAGAGTGCCCCTCCTCTCCACTTATAAAAGGCCCCCACCTCTACCACATCATCTACACTTTCAAGCCATTTGGCTCGGCCAAACTCTACCCAAATACTCTCCCAAATTCCCCCTCTTACTCCTAGAAGCCTCACTTTGGGAAGAACTCTTCCCAAGGAAGCCTTTGGCTCAAATCAAAAAGAGTTACCTGATTTTAAGGTAATGTCTTCTCTAATGTTGTTTTGTTTTATTTTTCTTCTCCAACCCCCTAAAAACTTTCTATTCATTTCTTTTGTAACAACAACAGTATCCTCAATATACTAGGATGTTTTTATAAGAAGGATTCGAGATACACTTACACACACCTACATCTAATGGTTAAATAACATACTGTTTCTGTGGATGGCGAATTTCTGCCTCACGAAACGATGATTGTTCAAAACTCATATAACACCTTAAAAGGTGGACATTAACATGTCACTATATTTATATATGATATATAATATGTTTATGTTTTACTTAAGCTTCTGTATTTTTCATTTATGGCATACCTTTATGATTTCCATTATGGGTAAAACGCGATAATTTCATTTTAGGAAGTGCGGACTACCACCCCCTCAAAGTGATGTGAATCGTTAATGCCATATGTGGGATGTATAAAGGATGGAGTAAATGATATTATATATGATATTATACTGGAATTATATTATAAATTTATATCATTATGATTTCATTCCATTAAATACGAAATAGAAATGAAAGTAGCGTTCATGCGTACGTACGGCTTACCGTCTCCATGAACGGTGCATTTCATTTATTACCTCTAAATGTTACGTAATATTATGAATGAATGTATATACTGGATATATATGATATATATTATAACTACATCATGAATATAATTCTGGATATAATGGATATTTCACCACATGAACAACTTGTAATTATAAGAAGTTTATTGTTGACTCAAGTACCAAAGATCGACAAAACGACCGTTATTAACTTAAATAATTACATAATGTTCATAACATTGTAATAAGTGATATAAAAAGGATAATGAAATTGAAAATGGTTCTTAATAAGGTAGATATTAACTCTAATTTATTATTCAGGAGGTTAAATAATGGTTGAGTCAAGTCGGACACGAGGTAAGGGAACTTCTTAACCCAATTTCCATTCTTTGGGTTAATCTCCTAATTTCAAATTATGTCATGATATTATTATGTCCTATTTTGTATTTTTACTTTATTTATCTGTACCTACAGTGAATACACATAATAGATCTATTTTATTTTAAAAATGATCTTTTTAAGGACTTCGTCTCAATCTCGTTTCATTGAGGCATATTTGGTTTTATACACAACTTTCTTTTATACGATGTATAAACCCCTTTGACTTTTACGTTTATTCAAAAGGAATATTTTTTATACGAAGCATTTTACTAAATGACAAAAGGGGAATTTTTTTCTTTCCGTACATATGCGGCGACAACAACCTCTCCGCCGTCGTGACCATTATTTGAGTTTCGGCTTCCTCTACAAGCCATACTTTTTTTAATGAAAAATAAATACCATGTTATACTTTTATTTTATTTTGGTATTGAAAATGGTTTTGAAAGCGTTTTTATTATATCAATGTGTTGTATTGATATCTTGTGATTGAAATGTGGAAATGTTATGTTTCCTTTATGCATGTTTTATGTGATACGATTATGTTATTGTTTATGATATGTTTAAACCTATTCATATGAGGAATGCATTGGACTTAATAAGTGACGGGTGGAGCCTGCTATAGCTCCTCAATACATCGGTAGGTCTCATGAGACAACTAGACGTAGAATTGGCCGAGGCCCTTTCCCAATTTGATTTGTGACTTTGGTCGAGGCCTTAATCATTTTAGACGTCTTGGCCAAGGCCTTGAAAAAATGTTTCAGAATGTCTGGCATTATGCATTCCATCATTATGAAAGTGGTTATTGACATTGCATGTGATTATTCGACCAGTAGAATATCTATGTGAATAAGTAAATGGAATTATCTCATTTTACTTTTTCCATATTATGTTGAAGTTCATGTTTAAAAGGCTTTTGTTTTAGTTATACATTGCCTTAAATGTTGATGTTTATTTATGAAAGCTTCCTCAATATTGTTATCCTTACTGAGCATCTGAGCTCACCCCTTTCAATGTTTTAATATTTCCCAGGATGTGAAGAAGTATTTTATGAATGACCTACAGGGATTGTCAGAAGAGGATATGGGTGTGGTCTATGGAGACTTTGTTATTGTAGTTTTTCACTTTATGACGTATTGTAACATTTATGAATGTATCTAGTGTTTCCAAGGCTACTAAACTAATCGGTCTTTCGGGACTTGATCTTTTGTGATCATGCCAATGTTACGAAGTAACGCACCGGCTCTAGGTAGCTGGGGTCGGGGCGTTACAGTTGGTATCAGAGGAAGTTTAGTAAAAACCTTGGAAGCTAGATTTAGACAAACTCTGATTAGAGCACATATCCCAAAGATAGACTTTGAGGATTAGTATAGAAGAACTTCCTAGAATTTTGGTATTATAGAATGTTATGAGTTTTCCGAGCAATACATCCCTGTCTGGATACGAGCAGGTAGAGGTGACTCTGGCACAGATGTACCTAGGGGTAAAACCCGAAAACACCGCTTTGAGCTAGACTCAAACGGGAACTGGTTCACGACAACGGGCCTTGATGCACTCTTGGTTACGACACTCCCAGGGGATATGCTTAGGATAATTCCCATTCTCTTTACAAACCACTATGAAGGGTTACGAGTATATAATTCCTCAAAGAAAAAATTTTTATGATTATGGATTACATCCATAAATAGTTCAATTTATGTTAAGTATTTTACAAGTATGGAATTATGTATTTTGATTCATAAACTAATCTAGTTTATGCCATTGTTTAGAAATGGCGCCTAGTGGAAGGAATGGAAATTGTATCAATGCACGAACTCCGTGTAGGGATTTCCCTCCTGCTCAAGATAATTATTATGGATCTGGAGATACAACTGGTAGTGATCAACTTATTACCATACTGGGACAACTCACTCAGGTTATGAATAATAACCTTACTCGTATGGATCACCATGATCCGCAACGTGGAGGATCAATGTTAGAACACTTCATGAGGCAACAACCGCCAACATTTAATGGGGGTACAAATCCATTAGTAGCTGAGCAATGGATAAATTCCTTAGAGAAAATATTCCACGCCTTGGGGAGTAGTGAAAGGGAGAAGGTTATCAGGGCAGTTTACCACCTCACTGGAGATGCCAATCAATGGTGGTAATTGATTCAAAACACAAAGTAAGATGAATAAGTAACAAGTATGGAATGGAGAGAGTTCAAAGATCTGATCTTAGAAAAATACTTTCCACATGACCATCGAGCATATTTGGAAAGGCAATTTCTGAGTCTGAGGCAGAAGGAGGATGAGAATGTCGCAAAGTATGAGGATAACTTTACAAGGTTAGCGAGGCATGCTGCAGATTATATACTTAACCCAAGGAGTAATATTGATCGTTTCTTTGATGGGTTAAAACCATTTCTCTGTCGAGCATTAGTCTCACAATCCTTCTCGTCATACGAATATATTGTCTCATGTGCTATCAAGACAGAAAAGGAATTCTCTAAGTATTATGACAACAAAGTAAAACAAGAGAAGAATAGAACGGTGGAACAAGAGACGGAAAAAGGGAAAAAGGGAAAGAAGGATTTTCCATTATGTGATAATTGTGGGAAGAATCACCCCGGTGCTTGCCTAAAAGGAATGGGAGTTTGTTATAAATGTGGAGAAAAAGGTCACCAGGCTCATGATTGCAAGGGAAAGAAATAGGCTATCAATGTTGAATGCTACAATTGTAGGGAAATGGGGCATTATGAAAATGAATGTCCTAAGCGTCAGGGAAACTTACCTCAGAAAAGGCCAAGGGATCAAGGACAATCTTATATTGTTACTACAGTTGAAGCAGAATAATTAATGTATTGGTGCTTTTGGACTCATGGATTATATTCTGGTTATTAGAATAATGTGATATATATATATAAGGATTGTACTGCAGTACTTTTTGGTTATCATTAAGGTTTTAATATGATGAAGGAAATTATATTTTTAGTATGTGACAATAAGATAAACTTTACTTTATTTAGGGAATCTAATGTTACAATTGATTTTGGAATTTAAGGACCCTTTAGAGAAAGTCTGGATGGAGGTATTTTGGATAACTATAAAGGTTGGAATGGATTAAGTTGAACTTTGGATAGTATTGTTTAAGGTTAAAACATTTCTGAAGATTATTTTTGGAATATTATAATACTATAGTTTTAGGAAAAGGAAAACCTGCAGGGTGGGGAATAAACCGTCGCGTCGAACAAAGCTGTAGGAATCGAACCCACAACCATAGTGCGACAGGCCTTTATTCCCTACCACTAGCCTACAGGAACTCCCTGGTTATTAAAATATAATTTTACTAATCTAAATGGTATGTGTTAACATTTGGAACCTTATACAATTAGGATAAGTATAATATTTTTGAGTTCTATTATCTTTTTGAGTGAAAGATGAGTTGAAGGTTGAAACTCTAATTGTCAAGCATAAATATATATATACCTATCTCTTATTCAATGAATAAATTAATTCTTAAACTTTAGTAAAGGGATATTAAAACAAAAAAATGTGTTATCCTAATACCTTATGTCTTGTTGAACTGATGATATTTTAAATTAATATAGATTGAAGGCTTTGAGGCCCCCAATTTGATAGTTGATTGTGATTGATGACCTCAATCACTCCCTACAAATATTTACGTTTTTCCTCCAATTATATGTCTCTAATTTCCACCAATGTTCTCCTTATCGAGATCATAATTTGGTGGTGACTTTCTTATTACCATTTCCCTCTTATTAAGGCTAAATTTTATTAACCTTATTTCCGATGTGGGTTTTCCACAAAGGTATTTTCTATTTTCAACCTTTTATTTTCAAAGAAAAATATCAAATTGCGAGGATGCAGTTTATTGAAGGAGGGGAGAATGTAACACCCCGAGCTTCCACGATACACCTCTCTTTCAATAATGCAATAGCTTGCATTGTACGCAAGTTCGAGTTCTAAAACACCGCGACTAATCAATGTAGCCGTTATGAATAGTAATAACCACTTTTTGAAATTATAGAAAATTTATATTTCAAAATGGAATTCATTTTTGTATTCCTAATATTGAAATTATCCTATGTTGAATTTTTTGTAATTTTTTGAGAACTTCAAAAAATTTATGAATATTGAAAAATACTTAAAACAACTTTTTTAATAAAAATAATTTATAGTGATAAGTTATACTATTGAGTGGTTTTAAAGTATAATCAGAATATATTTTTACCATTTTATCCAATGGTGTTCATTAGAATTAATTTCACTTTGAAATTGGACATAAACAATTGTCAATCTTTTGATATATATTGTTTCTTAAAAACACGCTATTTGTTGTGACAGCAGGAATTAATTATAAAATTAATTAATGCAACTTATATGTTTGTAATTTCATAAAATAGACATAATTTTGGATTTTGGAATATCAATTATATCTTAGGGTGAAGTTTTGGAATTGTTCTGAAAAACTTCAATTTTTGATGAATAGTGAAACCACTAAGTGGTAGTTAAATAACTGATTTTTTGTTTAAATGAAATATTACCACTTCTGTGAGTTGATTTTCAAAAATCTGACATACATGGTTATCATTAGGAAGTAAAATGTGGTTCAATGGGATAAAAATAATTTTTGGTGAATAGTAACTTTTAAGTTTAATTAATCGCGATTAAAGGTAATTAGTGAAATTTAAGGTAAAAATGATATTATAAAAATATGAAAATACCCTTACACTTGTCCTACCACTATTGGATGAGTAATGGCCGACCAAGAAAATCCATGGGTCAACTTGGGGACCCCATGGAGCCACTTTGGTGGGAAAATGACATTAAAAACATTTTATTTAATGTTAAAATAAAAATGTCACAAACATGAGTTGTTTTACTAAAACAATTATTACATGGGGTTATATAAGTTAACTTTTTGACCATAAATATTCATTAGAAATATAAAAAGATTTCCTACATTATGGTTATTTTTTTAGAATTTTTAGACATTAAATAATTTAAATATTTAATGACACAATGATGATGCACCGATTACCTCATTAATTAACGATTTAAATAAAATGAAAAGATAATGTAATATCCAAGGCTTAAACTTGTCCAAAGCCTATTGGATGGGTAGATTTAGAACCCTTATCACCTTAGACTCGAATTATATAAGTGTGTGACCTCTAAAATCCGTAACTCATTTTATGATAAAGTGACTTTTCTTTACTTTCCAAGAGTGCCTCTCCTCTCCACTTATAAAAGGCCCCCACCTCTACCACATCATTCGCACTTTAAAGCCATTTGGCTTGGCCAACCTCTGCCCAAATACTCTCCCAACTTCCCCCTATTACTCCTAGAAGCCTCACCTTGGGCAGAACTCTTCCCAAGGAAGCCTTTGGCTCAAATCAAAAAGAGTTACCCGATTTTAAGGTAATGTCTTCTCTAATGTTGTTTTGTTTTATTTTTCTTCTCCAACCCCCTAAAAACTTTCTATTCATTTATTTTGTAACAACACCAGTATCCTCAATATACTAGGATGTTTTTATAAGAAGGATTCGAGCTACACTTACACACACCTACATCTAATGGTTAAAGAACATACTGTTTCTGTGGATGGAAAATTTCTGCCTCATGAAACGATGATTGTTCAACACTCATATAACACCTTCAAAGGTGGCCATTAAGATGTCACTATATTTATATATGATATATAATATGTTTATGTTTTACTTAATCTTCTGTATTTTTCATTTATGGCATACCTTTATGATTTTCATTATGGGTATAACGCGATAATTTCATTTTAGGAAGTGCGGACTACCACCCCCTCAAAGTGATGTGAATCGTTAATGCCATATGTGGGATGTATAAATGATGGATTAAATGATATTATATATGATATTATACTGGAATTATATTATACATTTAAATCATTATGATTTCATTCCATTAAATACGAAATAGAAATGAAAGTAGCGTTCATGCGTACGTACGGCTTACCGTATCCATGAACGGTGCATTTCATTTCTTACCTCTAAATGTTACGTAATATTATGAATGAATTTATATACTGGATATATATGATATATATGATAACTAAATCATGAATATAATTCTGGATATAATGGATATTTCACCACATGAACAACTTGTAATTATAAGAAGTTTATTGTTGACTCAAGTACCAAAGATCGACAAAACGATCGTTATTAACTTAAATAATTACATAATGTTCATAACATTGTAATAAGTGATATAAAAAGGATGATGAAATTGAAAATGGTTCTTAATAAGGTATATATTAACTCTAGTTTATTATTCAGGAGTTTAAAGAACGGTTGAGTCAAGTTGGACACGAGGTAAGGGAACTTCTTAACCCAATTTCCATTCTTTGGGTTAATCTCCTACTTTCAAATTATGTCATGATATTATTATGTCCTATTTTGTATTTTTACTTTCTTTATGTGTACCTATAGTGAATACACATAATAGATCTATTTTATTTTAAAAATGATCTTTTTAAGGACTTCGTCTCAATCTCCTTTCATTGAGGCATATTTGGTTTTATACACAACTTTCTTTTATACGGTGTATAAACCCCTTTGACTTTTACGTTTATTCAAAAGGAATCTTTTTTATATGAAGCATTTTACTAAACGACAAAAAGGGAATGTTTTTCTTTCCGTACATATGAGGCGACAACGACCTCTCCACCGCCGTGACCATTATTTGAGTTTTGGCTTCCTCTACAAGCCATACTTTTTTTAATGAAAAATAAATACCATGTTATACTTTTCTTTTATTTTGGTATTGAAAATGGTTTTGAAAGCATTTTTATTATATCAATGTGTTGTATTGATATCTTTTGATTGAAATCTGGAAATGTTATGTTTCCTTTATGCATGTTTTATGTGATACGATTATGTTATGGTTTATGATATGTTTAAACCTATTCATATGAGGAATGCATTGGACTTAATAAGTGACGGGTGGAGCCTGCTATAGCTCCTCGATGCATCGGTAGGTCTCATGAGACAACTAGAAGTGGAATTGGCCGAGGCCCTTTCCCAATTTGATTTGTGACTTTGGACGAGGCCTTAATCATTTTAGACGTCTTGGCCGAGGCCTTGAAAAAATGTTTCAGAATGTCTGTCATTATGCATTCCATCATTATTAATGTGGTTATTGACATTGCATGTGATTATTCGACCAGTAGAATATCTATGTGAATAAGTAAATGGAATTATCTCGTTTTACTTTTTCCATATTATGTTGAATTTCATGTTTAAAAGTATTTTGTTTTAGTTATACATTGCCTTAAATGTTGATGTTTATTTATGAAATCTTCTGCAATATTGTTATCCTTACTGAGCATCTGAGCTCACCCCTTTCAATGTTTTAATATTTTCTAGGATGTGAAGAAGTATTTTATGAATGACCTGCAGGGATTGTCAGAAGAGGATATGAGTGTGGTCTATGGAGACTTTGTTATTGTAGTTTTTCACTTTATGACGTATTGTAACATTTATGAATGTATCTAGTGTTTCCAATGCTACTAAACTAATCGGTCTTTCGAGACTTGATCTTTTGTGATCATGCCAATGTTACGAAGTAACGCACCAGCTCCAGGTAGCTGGGGTCGGGGCGTTACAAGTTTGGGTAGTTGTGATAAAAATCCAATAAAGTAGTGGAAATTTGGCTAAGTCCCATTCATGAAATAGATTGACTCATGCAAAGCTCATTTCATTGGAAATCATGAAAAAAAATTTATATCGACTTGTTATCTTATAAATATTATTCATGTAAATGGTGAACATGGGAAATTCAAGGAATTTATTTCGTAGAAATTTTGTGAAAAGTTGTGATTTAAAAAAAGAGAGGATCATATCTAGTTCCATGAAAGTATATGGTCCCCTATAAGGTCCCCTCCCTTATTTATAAATGGTAGGGGTAAAATTTCACCTCTCAAGTTACATAATAACAAAGAAAAAGATTCCAAAATTCCCCATCATCCTCAGAATTTGACACTCCTCAACCCTTTTGGATTCATTTATAGGGGGTTTTGACATTGAAAATATGGTCAAGATGGATCAAGTATGAATAACAACTAAAGGAATCAAATTTGGAGTTGAAGGTTAGAATCTCATGAAAACCATTGACTTGAGTAAGTCCATATTTGAAATCATCATAGAAAATTATGTTATATAATCATGCAACTTAAACTTGTGTGATCCTAAACTTTCATGGTTTAGGAGGCCTATAATACCCATCATCTCTCCATTTTTGGGGGGATTTAGATCTTTTTAAAAAGTTTGATAAGCTAAAGAATCTCATCTCACACTACCTCAAGTTCCATGCCTCACGCAACACTGATTAGAGGAATTACATGGAATCTTGTAAGTGATAATTGTATAAATTATATCATGTAAATCCCTTAAATGTATTGGAAAATTCATGATACTTTATTTCATAACCCTCTTCCATGTATAAAATTCTTCACACATGGGAATAATTCCTCTTGAAAACCAAGGTCTCTCATAAATTGTATCTTTCTCAAACCAGTGTTATGAACACCCATTTTCTATCACCTTTGTGGAGAAAAACATTTATAAGAGTGGTAGGATATGGGAACTTCGTTTTCCTAATCTGAATTCACTCATGAAAACTCCATACACATGACTATAATTTCTATCCTTTTCCCCTTATCCCTTTGAATCAAATATGGATTGGGTAGAATTTTCTTAAGCCCCAAACATATCCTTGTTGCTTCTAGGAAACATTCATGCAAACCCATATGCAACCTTTAAATTTCTAAGAAGACTAATGTGTAAGACCCATTAAATCCCTTGTTTTCATTCATTTCATGATTAAATCATCATTAACTCATGATTTTCAACTATATATACTAGTCCTATCACAGAACCTTAAACTATATAACTCAAACTACTTGGGTTTTAATTCCTAACTGCAGGATACATAGAACACCTCTTTGAGTTTCAATCCCAAAATTTACACCATTCTATATTTCCCTAACAGGTTGTATCCCCTGTTACTTTATCATCTTCTTATAAATCATCATGGCCCCCCATAGTGCCTACATATGAGGATTTATTCTATATAGTGTCCCCCTAGATTCAAAACTTTGAGTTTCCCCACTAGACTCTAAACCATGAGTATCCCCACTAGACATTATACCATGAATATCCATATTATACTCTAAATAATGAGTTTTTCCACTATATTATAAACCATGAGAATCCACATTAGAATCTAAACCATAAATTTCATCCTATTTGTCTTAAAAACATAGAGGTCTCTCACCTTTCTAGCATTAAACCCACTGACCCTTTCACACCTTGACTTTCACTTTCCTTCTAATTTTATTTATTGATTGATTTTTATTCTTTTTTGGAAAAATTCAGGTTGAAATCTTCTTAAAATTAAAAAAAATTATGGTTTTAAAATAGGTTCACAGTTGGCACATGGTTAGTGTTAGTCATGTTTTTTGTACACGAAAAACATACAATGAGATTTAGAGGGGATTCACACAGATAGAACATGGTTTTCAAAATTTTGTAATGGAATGGTGTAGTTTCCTTAGGTGTGTCCAGTGAGGGGTGCACTTTTTTATGCATGGTTTTGTAAATCACGCGACCAAACCATGTGGCCTACCTAGAACTTTAAAAAAATGACCACTTATTACTCCTTAATTTTAATCTCTAAGGGACTCCTATCCCAATCCCACTCATGTAGTCCCTATCTAATGATCTTTAGGTGCTCCCTCTTTTTCCATATCCATTGATTTTGGATCCCAACCTCTGATTTTTGTTGAATCCCTTAAGTTTTAGATCATTTTCATCACTTTATTTCCCCTCCTTATTTCTTCCTTAACCAAAAGTGTTAATTTTAATAAAATTTTCTTTTTTTATAAAAAAGATAGATGAATTGGATATATATGTGTTTAAATAATATTTTGGGATTTCAACTAGTATTATTTTAGATAGAATTGTATAGATATGAGAAAATGTTGATTCTATCAATAGTAAGTAAGATGGTCTATCAGAAGGTGAGAAAGAAAAATGTTTATTTGATCATTTGTCTAATGATGGGACTATCACAGATTCAACTCTATCTCTTTATTCATTTTTAAAGGAAAATCAAGTTTAGTGAATAAATACACTTCAACTTTGGACCAATCTGAAAAATAACTTTTGGATAAAATGAAACTAGAGGGATTTTTATTTGTATGATTTAATTAACATAGGTGAGAGTTGCTAATTCATTATTTTGATGCATGTTGAGGTATATTTAGGTCGACTTTGAATTTGGTCAGAGGATCATTGATAGAAATTTGTTGTTTCTACTTGGATCAATTCACTTTTTCTTTTTTTACCAAGTGGTTTTTAGTACTTTTTTTACTACGATTGGTGAACCATATTAATGAGAATCTTTATTCATTCTTATTGAATCTTGAATGTAAATAGTCTTTTTCTTTAAAGTATGTTGGTTGATATTCACATAGATTTTCAATATCCATTGTAAAAACCATAACCCCAATACCCTAGAGCCACTGGTTACTTTACTACATTGGCACAAGATATATGTGATCGTATACCACAATATTGAATAGTTTTGTAGTCTTAAGAGACTGGATACATACATGATTTTCATTTTACAATGAGAAAATTAAATACAAATTAAAATTCTAGTGAGAACTTTATTATTCGTTCTAGTATATCCCTAGGATCATTCATAGTTTATTTCTTGGTACCTTGGGGAAAGGAAAACATAATAAAGAGTGAGCTCAGCTCCTCAGTAAGAGAAAGTGTGCAGTGAAAGATATCATAGAATAAATAAAACATGAATAATATTGAAGAGATAAACAAAAATAAAATACTCCATATAACTTGTAATGCCCTTACTTGAATTGCTCGGTCCAGTCTGGAGTACCACATGACCTCATGCATGCCTCTCTATATGCAAAATGATTCCAACTACTAGTGAGGTTATGAAAAGTGTAGTGAGGAGACTATACCATCAGTAATAGGATATACATCAAATAATATAAAAAATATAAATACCAAACCATAAAAATGTATCATAAAGTTCAAGATAATCACAATGTTATAACATATGGAACATCATTTATACATTTAATAAACTAAGATCCCCAAATATAGTAGGTCAAACCATAATGAAATAAACATTAGATAAATAAATAAAGAAATTTTAGTATCTATCTAGAGTCTTTCCTATTTTTTCCTCCAACTCTAAGCTTCATCTCCTCAACAACTTTTTTTGGGACCCTTCCCTTATATGTAACCCTAATCATGAAGTTTTCATGCACATAAAAATGTTTGTACCGGGTGTAAGTATAAAACTCGGTAGGTAACCGCCAATACAACCTTAACATAAGTGCATATATTAGGGTGTATTCCACAATATAAAGGCAACACATAAGTAAACTATCAACCACTCAAGTGGTGAGTCATCTTGTACTAACCAAGATTCCATGAACCCCAGCCCCACTTGCTTCAAAAATATGTTGGTAAGTATTCCAGTATCATTCGCTACATGTCTTAGAACATGTCATAAGGTCCACATATAGGATCCACACCCTACAACAGAAGTCGTATGTCTGCATTAAAGATCCCACTTTATGTGGGTTTTATTTATTTTCAATGAAGTAGAAGGTTTCCATTGATGTCAATGTATTGAAGAGGTTGTAATGAATAAGTTTATTGGAAGATTGGAAGAAAAATTAAAGTATCAAGGCTTGGTGATGAAGTATATATTGTTGAAGAGGATAAGAAGTGATCAAGTCTTTTTACCTTAGAAACAGATAAATGGTTTTATTTACTTTGGAAGAACTAGATTCATTAATTAAAGGTGAAATATTATTTGAAGGATATGAGTTTATTTATTATGGTTGTTGAATGATTCAAATGTATCAAACATGTGCTTGGATTTTTGGAGAATCATGATTGTTAACAAAATAATGAATTTGAATCTATCGAATCAAGTTATTAGGCAGATAAATAAGAGTCCAATGAATTGAGGTGATCAAATGGATTATAATGGATTGTGGTCATCAAACAGAGTCTAGGGTATAAAGATTAATAGATAGAGGGTGAAACCCAAATTTTTGTCTGATATTTTTTATAGGGACATTGGAATGAGTGTTTCAGAAAAACAATATCAGTTGATTCTTGTTGATGTATTCTTCATTCATTAAGCATCACAATGCCTTGTGGGTTGGATTCGAGATGAATATTCGAATAAGGAAATACTTTATGAATTGGAGGTGTTTGGAGGAAGAAGTTGGTGGAACCAACAATTCTGGACATAGGTTTCATGACCAAAATTATCAGATGAAGAATGTTTGTAATATCATCAGATAGAGATTTTTTTTTTGAGAAAGTCATTAGACACTATTTTCTAAGTGAATCTCAAATAGATATTTTTGAATGAAAGACAGAGGTTTCCTCATAGTCATTAGACTGTGGAAATATGTGAAGTCATCAAACAGAGAAGGTGTGAAGAAAGTTGTGAAAAAAGGTACATCAAAAAGAATTTTCTAATCGAATATATTAGACATAATTTTATGAGTGGAGTCATAATACAAACACATCGGAAGTAAGTTTCTGATTGGAGCCATCAAATAGAGGGGATGAGGATCTTTATACCTAATAGAATATTTTTAAACAAATAAATCCTTTTAAGAAGCACCAGATGGAGGAATATTATGAATATTATGGATAGATAATGTTAATAAATGAATAGGAACTTGAAGTTATCATATGGATAGATTCATTGAGTGCATCGAATAGAATAATTTGGATGGAATTTCAATAATTCAATGGACAGTTGAAAGAGAGAAGACCACCGAGAGTACATCAGATAAAGTAATGTTGGACAAATGAGTTCCTATAATAAGTACGAGATGAATTTTAGAATATATTTATAATTTTATTTGTAAATTAATTCATTGTAGTGATGTTGGGATGGATGTTAAATGCCTTAATAATCATTAATGTGGGGTCATTATTCTATCTAAGTTTATAAGAAGTTTGAAGATATCATTGAAACTAAGATTTAAGGAAAATTTCCTATGAAGTTTTTTGACTCAGGGATTTTATGAAGTTTAAAGGTAGTCAAATGAAGAAAGAGTCAAGTGGGATATTCAAAGTTTGAGTGGGAACTTTAAATTTGATGTTCGTGCTTCTCCCTAGATTTTTGGAGAAACTACACCTATATAAAGGGGAAAAGGTACGTCATGTAGAGATTAATTTAGTTGTTGGTTATTACTCAAGTTGTTGCGACTGTGCTTATTATATAAGAAGTAAAGTGTTCTAGTAAAGTTCTAGATATGGAGATTGAGAGTAGTTCTATTTTGGGTTGAAGTATTGGATGTATACGAACTGGATAGAGTAGGAAGTACCAGATAGAGTGGGAGAAT
Organism: Viscum album; assembly: GCA_963277665.1. Lineage (NCBI taxonomy): Eukaryota > Viridiplantae > Streptophyta > Magnoliopsida > Santalales > Viscaceae > Viscum > Viscum album. Next base: position 1,699,257,183 of record OY728143.1, on the reverse strand, counting down.
CAAACGGAGCAATAAAGTACTGGATGAAGAATTTAAGTACTAGAAAAACTAGTGTCAGGCGAAGAAGAAAAAGAAGAAGGAATTAAATGAACTAGTTCCAAACAAAAAATATCATATGAATAGTATTAGATGAAGAATAATCAGATGGATAGGTTTCCAACAGAGGAAGAAGATAAGTAAAGAGAATATTTTAGTTTTCTGTTGTAAATAAGAACTAGTGAAGAAGTATTGAATCAGTGAAAGATGATGGTTCTAATCATTGCAGAAACACTTATTGGGGCTGATACTAACTCAGAAAATGTCATATTTGATGGATCATTCACATATTGTACAATATGAAACATCATGACAAATAAAATTTTTCCAAATAATATTAACAATGAAATACACCATAACCAAGAGGATATCTTTTCATATTAAATTTATAATTAATTTAAATAGATGAGAAGAAATAATACCTCAATCTTAGGATCATTATTAAATGACAGTTTTGATCATTTGAAAACCTTTTTGGTTTACCATTGTTGTGCTTATAGGATCCAAATATAGAATCCCTTTAGTAGTGATCCACACAAGACTTGATCTCCCAATAACGTTGATTGATTTCCAGGTGCTAGTATAGTGAATCAAACATATTGTAGTGTTTATCTTGATTATTGTGAATATTCCTTTAGGCTTGAAGAACCATCCTTTTAAACTCATTCTTAAGATGATGGAGGAGGAAGGAGAATCTCTACAGATTTCTTCAGTCTTGAGAGAGATCTCTAGATTTCATTGTGCATAACAATTCTCAATATTTGATCAATCTCGATCAACCACTAAACAATAGAAGCAGTAATCTATTTATAGAGATAGGGTTATGGTTAAAATATTATTCAATTTCATAACATCCATTGAGTAATATATTAAACCTCACTTGACCCCATTCTATGTAATAATAATATAATTATTATTTTTTATGGTGTGTATAAACTGGCATAATGATAAATATTATTTTATCGGCTTATAAATTAATATTTTTTATAAGACACAATCTTGGTCTACTTGTCCTCCTCAAAATTTATCGAATACCCAAATAAATATTCAATTTAATATTTATTTATAAATAAAATAAATATTCTATTCATAGTCTGAAAAATAAATATTTATTGAATATTCAAATTATAAAATAAATATTTTATTCACAGCCTAGTAAATAAATATTTATTAAATATTAATTTAATTAAATAAATTATATATTGATGAATAAATAATTATTTATTACCTTGTGAATAACAGGAAATAAATAAATACTATATATTCATTTAATTAAACAAATACCTTGAAAATAAATATTTATTTAATATTTGTGATTAGTAAATCCTGAACAAAATTACTCCTCAGTCTTGAGAATAATATTTATTCAAATAATTAAATTAAAATGGAATTTAATTGAGATAAATGGAAACACTTAGTGTGTGACCCTCTATGATTCTTTCTCATTGGTATTAGGTGGGATTTCCTAAAGTCTAATATTATTATCTAGTAATGACTCAAGGTATCCAAGAGAAAGAAGTTGATGTCAAATTTCAATAACCACAAACAATTTCTCACTGTGAAATATAATTCCCTTGTCATAATATCTCATTAAAAAAGTTTCACACTCTTTTGATTGAAAATTCAATTTTTATTTGGTTTTCCAAAAAGCCTCTTTATGGTTGAACGATAACCACCACACCCAGTGGAAAAAAATGATACCCTATTCAAAAATCAATATTCATAAAAAAAACTTTGGGATCATATAATCCAAGAATATCATGATCTAGGATTTGATCAAATCAATCGAGTTTCATCACCTACCAACATCATTATAAACCACACTGTCATCATCGTCATCCAATTACCACTATCATTGTCATCATCCAAACATTACACCAATAAAGTAGATACCATCAGATTCTATCAAGACTCTGTAAAATAACAGCACCATGTCATTGAATTCGAAATGAAAGAAATCCTTAAACAGAACCTCCTTCAAAAACAACACCATATAAGACAAACATCAAGCACAAACCTCAAAATGTATTCATCGTTTCCAATATGAGCAGCTTCGGCATCGTCGGCATAGAAGACAAAAACTAAACAACTTACCATAGAGAAACTGAACAACAAACCATATAAAAAACATCTGAAAAACATTAGAACAATCCAAAAGGAAACCAACTGAACTGAGATATGTCACTAGAAAGAAACACCAGAGAATCCGGAGAAAGGAAAGGAACCAAATAGACAAGAAAACCAAAACCAACCAAGAAAAATCATTGATATCATCTCCACCCCCCCCCCCTCCAACACCATCCCAATAATTCCCAAAACCATCATAGATATTGATTAATATGGGTTCAAGACCGATGGGTTGGACAACAAGGGCATAGGAGAGGAAGAACACCGAACATCATCATCATCGCCGAACCAAACTGACTGAAATGTCTATACATAGACCCAAAATGGAGGTTTGATGTATAGGTTAAGGAAGAAAGATGGGTGGTGAGAGGCATACACTATCCTACTAGTGAGCATCACCAGTAAAGCAGGTAAGGGAGAAAACAGAAAGGGAAAATAATGGTAGAAAAAGAAGCATGGGGGGAAATCCCATGAAGGAGTAGTACTGTCGAAGAAGGGAGAAGGCAAGAGGAGGATAAATGATGGGGAAAGGGGAGAGGAAAGACCTAAAACCAATCTTCAATTAAGTGTTTTAGGAGGAAACCCTAGTTGGAGCAAAGGGGAGGGTGATGGGGGATCTGAGAGAGAAGGTGGGACATCCCTAGACCTCAAAATTCCACAGAAGTTATAAGTTGCACACTCTTTTCATTAACATATATTCTTGATACGTCTTTCTTCGACTATCTAAAATAAACTAATTATTACACCATGTCCATTTAATTTAATGTTATGGTTCCATTTCAATCAAATGGTAGAGATATCAACTTCCATAAATATGGAAGGGACAAATCCTTCCTTGGATTATTAATTAAAAACATTTCATTCATGATGCACCCACCATAACCTACTTCCCATGAACATATGGAATCATGGATTTGGTAATTAAATATAAGTGTTTGAGTCATGAAATGCATTAATAATAATCTTAATGTATAAGGACCATTACGCACACTCCCAAAAAAGAATATCTAATGACACATTAACAAGTGGAATTCTGACTAGTGGGTATGTTGTCATAATCTTCCATCATGGAGATTACTAAGTTTGAACTTCATGAGAAGAAGTATTTTCTACTTATGATTACTCACACCTGACATTAAACATACTATGATCCCCCTCATAGAATTTTATCCTAAAATATAACTATGTTTAAGAATATCATCATGGAATTTCAAGGTTCTCATCATATCAGGGAACTGTTATGACTTTTTCAATGTGATAGATACTCTAGGACATTATCACATTAATGTTATGTAGAGTAATAATCAATATGTGATAAGGTATGTCAATTAATATTCACTAATTTTAATATACATGTAGTCTAAAGTAAAAAAAACATAGTTAGTTCTAGGGAACCAAATCTAATAGACTCCCACTTTCATTAGAGATAACTACTAATGAATGTTTAGTTGTCACATGTTAAAAAATCTTCTACTGAGTATGGATATAGTTTCTGGTCCTATTATGTTTTCATGACTAGGGTTGTTAAATCCACATGTCTATATAGAGAATATTCTTACAAAAACCTCACTACCTTGAGAAAATCCCCCAAGTAGTGATATAACCAAGTATCCACCTCTTGTTTCGGTTTTAAAATCTTGACATCCTGATTAAGTCCATGGTTAAAGATCATCATAATAATAATAGAAATATATCTTTTGGTATAACCCAAAATTGGAACAGGATGTTTCTAAACCACTCCTTAAGCTGCATCAAAAGCCGCACCATACTCGGATATTGTAGATATGACAACCACTAGTTGTAATAATTTTTTCTTTCATATTACCTAATACTTTTCTATGATACTAGATAAAATTTTACTAAGTGAATATAAGTGTTCAATTTTCTTTATTTCCAGCATTAAAACTTCTCATGACACCAAGAACTCATCCAGTTATACTATTTCAAGTTTTTTCAGACAATTATAACTGCAAGTCGATACTATTATGTTGGATCTATTTGATATTCATCTGTTATTCATTATACAATAATAATATCAAACATTAGTACATATCATATCATATGAGATAAATTCCTACCATTTAAGCTTAATAGTCTATTTTTATTCCCATGCATGTTCTACTAGAAGGATTATATGCCAACAAAAAATCAGTCTTTTTTTAAGTTGGGGTTGAATCCTCTTTTTATTATGATAGTAAAGACCTGTTTCTTTATGGTTATTGGGAGACCCATTACATATCTCATAATCCCAAGACCAAGTAGCCCATGAACATGGCTCGAAGGCCAAGTGTAGTGTCATGCCTGCAATATCCTACCTGCGTCACCGGGTCTACATCACCACCTGCCGGCATCATGCATGTATCACCACCTGCCCGTGACATGACTGTGTCACCGCCTACGACGTAAATCCACCAAGGGGATTGCCAAGATTCAAACCCTAGTCTTTTGTATGTAAGATTATAGGGTGTACCACTTAGGCTCCACCCCAAATACAAAAGGATATTAGGTAACATAGTTATGTTGGATGCCACACCACACCAATCCTGGGCCCAACCCATCACTATACACAATCCTTATGTAGACAAATTTGAGTGTAAATGGACTCAAACTTGAGCCAATTCCATTTCTAGGGAGTTTCTCAATTACATGGTACAACTTGAACGACCCCTAGTCAGCAACAATTTAGCCTTGAATTTTTTTCAACTAGTATTTTTCAATACTTTGTAAATATATTTATAGTATAACTAGATTTAGAAAACCCATGGATCTATTTTTTAGATCATATTCCATAGAAAATGGTTTCTACTTTAATTCATACTTGGAGAAATTTATTCCTTAGTCTTAACAATCTAGTAAGACATAACATTTGTTTTTCATATGTTATCTACATGTCTATATTGAAAACTTATTTTACTCCCACTGACCTATCAGAGACACATGTCACTCACTCGTTCCAAAAAAAAATATTTTATGATAACTTTTCATGATTTATTCACAAATGAATTTATGTAATATGCATATATCATTGAAATTTATTAATGTCACCAACATTTTATAGTTATGCCTTGTATACATATACCATATGGTTTCCTTTTGGTCACATCATAGTCACATATTCCATAAGGATATCTCCAATAAGGTGGACTTTACTATCAATAGCCTAATATGATGATCAAAAAACTATTCCTTGACAAGTATAATTCAAAATTATTTTAGTCATAATGATTGGTGTATATTTTTTTTATAGAATAAACCTTTAAATAATCAATCATGCTTTATTGGTATCATCTTGTAACATCTATGTCAAGTTTCTCTTGAATACTCATCGATGGTATCAAGTCTTAGAAACATTCAAAATATAGAGACCCTAAATCTTGATACATAGAGTCCATTACTTCAATTTATACATACTTTTCAACCTTAGAAAGTTTCCATTTACTACTTCTATATAATAATATTTATTTAAAAAGAATAATATATATATCACCCACCACATTGAATATAAACTACCTCTTTGGTCATGAATTCATACATAGTATGTGTATCTTGAACTACTCATCTCACTATGATTAGTGAGGTATAGAATTCATGTGTCAACCCTATACATCCAGATCCTTAACCTATATAATTTAAGTCTTCTCCAACTATCCTTAAATTGATATCCTTCCTTTATGTTAATATAGTCAGTCTTGACTAGAAATTACTATCCTTAGTGGCTATAGGATCATTAACTCAGATTCACTTAAGTGTTTGATGTTCATTTTAGCTAAAACCATATTTTAAAAAATGGTTTTCAATATGCACTTGTGGTAGTCTCCTAATAGATGATTATCATATTACAATTAATATGATATGCATTATAAAATATAGTTGGCATATGGTTAGTTGTTTCACTTTTGTTTATAAAACATCTATTCAAAAAATTATGGAATATTTTCCATATATAAGACTCATCATTTATATTCCTTTCACTACCATCATGATATTGATGTATATAAGGAAATGTGAGTTTTGGAATACCTTTACTCTATATGTATGATCTATTATTACTTGGATAATATGTTCTCTAACAAGATAGCTCATAAATTCCTTGATATTTACCAAGTAAACTCATTAACTTCCCTAAGTATTTCAAAAATTTCTTAAAGGCATCTCATGGTGTATATAAAGTTACCTTTAGCATTAGAATATTTTGTGCATCCATTTTGAACTAATTATTAAAATATTGGTTGCATGACTTTATTTATAAAGGTTTATTTATCTAAAACATGATAAGTAGTTTGTTTGTATATTTAGTATCTTAGATTAATTAACAAAAAAACACTTCTATGGGTATAAAAAAGGTAAAATAATTTTTTCTTTATAAGACAAAGAATTATATTTCCACAATAGGGTAAGAGTATTATTTTATATTCATCATTCATTGTGATGGATATCTATGATTCAAGTGTTACTGAACCATTATTTTAGTATTGAAGTACTATAACAACATTTATTCCAAATATGAAATAATCTCTCATTATGTCTATATGGACGCTAAGATAAATGTTTTAGTAACACTTATTACAAACTTGAATTAATCAATTTTAAAAATGAGAAGTAGTGAGATACCCTTAGATGGTGTAGGAATCTTCCTTTCTCAACTCATTTTGAGTTCACTCTATTACCTTTCTATTGTTTATCATTTCCTATATTTAAATACATGTATATTAGAAGAATATTGTATTTTAATACATAAGTGGTGAATATAAACTTAATGAATATATCTGTAGTGGATGTATATTTTTTCTTATTCAATTCATTGTAATTTATTTTCTAGTGTCCATTCATTCCACATAAGAATCAAATAGCCTCATGTTCATTCCTCCACCTCTGAATCTTTTATCTCTTTAAAGTATGCTGAAAATGATATTTTGGGTTTATATTAGCTATGTTATCTTCAACCATGTATTTTTATCTTATTACCCTAAGGGGTGGAGAAATGTGTTTTAACTAATCCTTATCCTCTTGGTGAAGTATAGCCAAAAGATTCATGGGAAACTTATTTCTTTCTTTTATCCAGGATTGGATTAATAAGGAAGACCTTAGTGGTAAGGATAATAAAATAAGATTAATGGATAATTTTTTCTTCAATTAGAAGCTAAATTTTTCTAACTAGTCAATATACCCCCTTCATTTTAAAACCATGATCAATAGCTAGTTTTCTATCTTCCAGTTTACACGGCTATAATACATTGACAATCTTATTTATTTCAAGCATTTCCTTCTATTTCTTAAAAAAAAGATGAGATATTATGGTTCTAGAATCCATGTACTTATGTTGTACCATAAACTCTTTGGAAATAGTTTATAATATAATACAATGTAAATAGGAATCATCCTATACATATCTATGTTAGGCATCCTTTTCACATTTTCTCACCTACTGAGGTGGAAGAACGTGAATAGTGTAACAACCCATATTTTCAAGAAGGTACAGATCATTCATTTTTTAATTTTAATCCTTTTTTTAAACATGGTAAACATGTACTATGGCCAAAGGAAGGTCCCAGGAGTGTATAGGGATTTTTCAAAGCTCAAAGTTTCATAAAATGGTCTAAAGAACTGGGGCACATGTTTTGTTTAAACCGTGCAACTCAGGCTGCATGGTTACTTTTAACCATGTGGTTGCAGACAGTGGGCACCTGTAGGCTGCATGGTTTTTTTGAAACCATGTGGGATGATTTTCATGGCTATGCGTACGACCTATAGTTTTGGAAAATGGTTTATCACACAGTTTTCAAATGGTTTTCAAATCATGCACCTAAACTACATACCCCCTTATTTTGGGGTGAATTTACTATTTTTCCCCTCTATTAACTTAAAACCCATTTTCCTTTTCCCTTTCTTCCTCCAACAAATCAGACACTTGTTTCTTATTCTTTCTCAAGAACTCCTCAATCTAGGATTTGATACAACTTATTCATCTGGTATCTGATCTTCATTCCGTCGAAAACATTAGAACCTTCTAGGTAAGCTCCTCTAGTCTCTTAACTTCTATTAAATTTTTCCTTAAAATCCATCATGCTATTTAGGTGAAAGATCGTTTTCTCTATTTTCAAGGTGTTAGACCATTTCTCGTATCTCTTCCAAAATAATCTGAATCTAAGGATGATATTGAGCGAGGAGTCATCTACGACCTTGAGGTAGGTGGTCACATTTTTTCCCTTTGAGTTTTATCATCTCATAGCTATGCCCTTATGTCACAAATCATACTTTGATGATAATATCTTTTTCATATGACTTTTTCATATCAAATTGACCCTTACACCTTAATACATGTTCATTGATCCTTGTTTAGTGAATTATAGGTGTTGAACCCATCTTACAGACACCACTTGTGTGTTCCAAGTAAAATTTCTCTTTAATGGTTATTTTATAAATTTCCCAAAATGACAATAATGATTTCATCTTAGATTTTAAATGAAATTGCCTTTGAGACATGTTTATTGAATAGAACCCAAGGCATGCCTTAAGTTTTTGGCCCAATTATAGTTGGAATTTACCAAGTAGGCAATTTCCTTGTCTCCCATGTCACCTCCTAAGTGACCCCTTGAGATTATAAATGGAATTTCTATGTTTTAGTAAATTGAATGAGTTAAATGGAATTGATCACATGGGTTAGTGTATGAAATATCATATTCTCTTCCCTAAATAAAAATGAATCAATTGATCTAAATGGAATGACTTCAAATGATGGAAAGGCCATGCCTTTTTTTCATGCTTAATTGAATGCTTTTAATGGAATTTATTACCTTTATATATAATAGAACTTGGATAATGAAATGCATGAGTTTAGGCCTTATGTACTATATTATAAATGATTATGCCTCTTATACATATATATGGGCTTGATAAAAGTGATGGATGGGCGGTAATTCCCCATGCCAATTATAATTACAATATTCCTTTCTAGAGGCTATGATATGATAGTAAGGGACCATTTGAGCATGACGGTATCATGCTTCCTTACATCAAGTGTTGAGCATGATGTCTAATTCCATTGACATTGTTAGGATTTTGGGCTTTATGCACCACATCCCTTTCTTAGAGTGATGACATGATGGATCACTCATCATCTCGAGTGTCATGCATGACGTCTCACATTGTTATTGGGATGTAGGGAATGTACCCTTTGGCATTCCCTTATAGGCTTGTTAGACTGATCATGGATGTCTAAGTTACACCCCAATCTAGCCAACCCTAGTATTCTAGGTATATATGCCACTTGCGTCTACATGTACTTAGTTCATATAGGTGGATAAAATATATATAATTATACTATATATATATATATATTACTAATATATATATATATATAGTGACTAATCTGACGATTCTCGGCTATGAGCCAAAGAAGGTAGAGTCATCGGGTATCCTTTAGGAACCTGAACGGCCTGGTTATTTATTTCATCATTTCTTTACTTATTCTATTATACCTACACATTTTTTAGTTACAAGCACTTATTGGATTACATGTAGACACCGTTAGTGGTGGATTACTGAGATTTTTATCTCACAACCTAATCAGGCATCCTTTAGTACCTGAGAAGACTATTTACCTACAGGTATGGATAAGGGAAATCACCCTACTTCAGGATATTGATATTCTTATCTTATAGGTGGATCTTAGGAGAATAGGGTTGATCTTTTGCTCGAGATACTACTGGAGTTGTTTTTGTTCTTATTGAACTTTTTGTAAATTATTCTTGTATGCTTATTCCCCTATTTCCCTTTTATTATCAGAATGCCATGAATCCATGTTTCAAAAAGTTCCTAGTGTATTTTGAGATATTTATTTAGTTGTTCTATTTATTTACACTTACACACATGTCTCTTATATCAGTGAATTAATTCTTACACTGCATTGTTATTTTGATTGTTAATATTATGCTTTTGTTGTAGATTGTATCTGATTGTATCAATCATTCCACTCTGATATGAGGGTATAGTCTCTCCATCATTCCAAATTTACACCCTCGATGCTAGTTGGTAGCCTCTGGTATATGGGGAGGTGCGCTTGAGGCCATGTGACCCACCGGATCAGGGAACGGGTTAAGTGGACCCCGGGTCGGGATGTTACAAAGTGGTATCAGAGCAGTTTTCTTTCTTTATTTACTATTTAACGATAATATATTAGAGATTGGCAATGCTTGGAACATAATTATAAGTTGTTCTTGGGAATTGTGAATCCATGTTCAGGGTAATGGCCAAGTTTCTTGAATTATAATTGTTTTTCTTCTTTTTCCTATTACTGTTGATACCATTTTACCATTGGGTGACTCACATACTATGTTGTGGTCATTATTATTGACCTAATTGAGGATTTATTTTATCCTTAGATCAATTATATGAGGGTAAGGGGAATTATTACATGCATCATTATTAGGCACACTTGGATTAATATTCCAAGCATACTGTCATGTCACGTCTATTTTTAGCATGAATTTCCTGTTGCATATTGATAGTGCATTGAATATGTATTGAATTGTACTGACACTTATTCTAGGGATTAGAAAACATAATTGATACTTAAGTTCCCGCCTCATCCTAATAGTTTTTTCCTAAATAGGTTAAACTAGATACCTTAATCAATCAATTATATCATGTTGATCCATGGATCATTCATCATATGGTCTAAAACATGTTATTGTGTGAGTTGAATGGATATCATATTTTGGTTCATAAGGAGTATGGGCCCTTATGGATCGAAAGTGGTATACCATATGATTCAACCATTTTAAAGTAATTTAGACAATTAAACAAGCAAAAATTCAAAATGAATGACAGCTAAAGGAAAATTGGTTATCCTATACATGTTAAACAAAGACTTAGACTCTAACTTGGCCTTTGTATTGGGTAGTGGGGTATATCTTATGTTCTTATGGCATGTTGTGGTCTTTTTATTTCATCTAAACCTCTATTTTGAAGTAGTAAGAGATGCATCTATCGGTTGGAAGGCTTTACTCCTGTCCTAGTTTATTAAATGAAATCTTCTAAATTGCTTAAATATTTTCTAACGCATGTGTTTTGCATTGTAGTATCATTCCACCATGAAGTCCTCATGTTGTACACCCTGAAGGTGGTGACGACCATTCTCCTGAGGTGGAAGGCCCTGAGTCACCAGTGATTCCTCCTACAATGCCACATGTGGCACCTCTTCCTGTTCTAGATATGGGCACTTAAGCCCAGTTTCAAGAGGGTTTTCTATGTATGCTTCAGAATATACAAGGTGGTGTTCGACCTACTACCAGTATGGTAGAGTTGACTCACGAGTTTCAGAAATAGCATCCTCCCACATTTTTAGGTAATGGAGGACCTCATGATGTGGAGTCTTTGTTTGAATCAATCATTTCTATATTTGAGCATCTTGATATGCCTATAGAGTAGAGGGTAAATCTGGTAGCATATATGCTATGTGAATTAGCTAAGTAGTGGTGGGATGTAATCACCCAAGAATATTGAAATAGAGATATGGTCTAGGCAGATTTCCAGACGGTCTTTTTCATCTATTTTTTCCTCAAACTCTGAGGGATGACAGATCCAGAGAATTCATGAACTTGCAATAAGGGAGAATGTTAATTATGGAATACTCTGCTCATTTTATAGATTTGTAGTGATTTTTTCCTACTCCGGTGGGTGATGACCTTATGACTGCTAGAAGATTTGAGGATGGGATGGTTTATGCCATATGGTCATAGGTAAATGTGTTTAGTTTGATGACTATTTTTGAAATCGTCAATTAATCCCTTATTATAGAGAGAAAATTGAGGGAATCTTGTGGTGTGAGTCAGGTCAGTTCAAAACCTAAAGTTAATAATGGTTCTTCTTCTGGGTTCAAGTGTTTCTTCGAGGTTTCTCGAGGGGGTAGAAGTAGCCAGGATCCTCAAATTGAAAACTTCTTGATATGACATCTGTGTGGAAATATAGGGAATACTAAACCTCGTTGCTTGTGGTATCGAGTGAAGTGCAAAGGCTATGGTGGAATGGGATAAATTCATATTTTTTTTCATAACCTTTACGATAGTGCCTTGAAAGTGTGTATCTATACCTACACCACAATCCAAAGTAGGGTCAGTAGAATCACGATAGGTAGGAAGCTGGAATACCACCAGCCAATCAGGTCATGGAGGCGGTCTAAGAAGAGGTAGTTAAGCTTATTATTCTCAACACCAGTAGAGTGGTCTTCCTTAGGGAATTCAGGCAGTGAATTAAGGCCATGGTACAGGCTAGTTACATGCAGTATATCCTATTCCTAAGGAGAAGAGTGTGGGACCATCAACTGTATGAGGTACTATTCTAGTAGCCTCCAATTTAGTGTCTACTTTATTTGACACAGGTGTGTCTTAGTCTTTTATATCTGAGGCAATCACTGAGAGTCTGGGCCTTGAGATCGATCACTATTATGGAATTATGATTCTAGACACCTTGTTAGGTATCCATTTAGAATTCATTCATCCCTGTAAGAATTTTCCCCTCTATATAGGCAGTTACCTTTTCATATGGAATCTTTATGTCCTCAACATGATGATCTTTGGCATAATCATCAGTATATACTGGTTGATTCCCTATCAAGCACATATTAACTTCTATCATCAGAGGGTGATGTTTACATAACCATAGGGAATTAGGCACGTGCATAAAGGAGAATGGGATGTTATTGTGACACAAGTAGGACCCGTGCAAAAGAGGCTGGGTAGTGTAATAGCTCAGATCACCATTATTTACCAAGATGTCCAGGAGTTATAACCCGCTATTTTTCCTCTTGTAGTGGATCATTTCAGGGACATCTTTCCTTAAGAATTCTATGGTCTACATCTGGTGTGATAGGTAGAGTTTTCTATTGATCTAGTACTGGGAGTAGTGAACATGAGCCTCAGCCTAGTTGGTGAGGACTCCTTAAGTGCATCCAAGAGACCTGGGATCAAATCCAGGTGGGGGATAATTTCTAGGTACTGCAGCAGTACTGTAGCAAGACTGTAGTAGGACTACAGCAAGAACTGTAGCAGGGATTATAGCAGGATCTGTAGCAGGAACTATAGCAGGAACTGTAGTAGTACTGGAGTAGTATTGTAGCAGGGACTGTGCAGGACTGTACCAGGAACTATAGCAGCCAAAAATATGCCCCCATTTGGGCCTTTGGGACACCGATTTGGTCCCTGAGTCCTTTAAGGCCTTTGGGCCACCCAGGCCTTCAGGTCAGTAAGGCCTTCGGGCCACCTCAAGGCCTTCGGGCCACCTTAAAGTGCAGCTGAAAACCAGACAACCTACAAGGAACAAGCTTTAGAAAGAGGAGGAGCAAGGAGCTTTCACCATAGCAGAAGCTAAACGGATTGCAAGAATGAGAGGGTATGGCACCTACCATCAGGACAAGCCTTTGCATGCATGGGAAAGCCTAGCCGAACAGCCATGCGAAGGTGGAGAGTTGATTTCACGATGAAGATGCTGGGGAGGAGCAGTTCCAAGTAGTTAGTCTGGGTTGTATGTAATGTTTGAAGCCTACGGGCAATGAATTCCTCTAAATCCTATAGGTCATTTAAAACTTACACCTAAGGGCCTTGTAAGGGTTCCACCTCACCCCTTGAAAGGTGGATTATCAAAAATAAATAAAAAATAAAGGCCTTAGGTCCATTGGAGGTAGTACCAGGAGTAGCACCAGTGACCATTCCTCCTTATAGGATGGAACCTAAGGAGAATTTGGAGATCGAGAAATAGTTGGAGGATCTAGAGGATAAAAGCTTCATATGCCCCAACACTTCTCTTTGGGGTTCACCAGTCCTTTTTGTTAAGAAGGAAGATAGTACCCTCAGGATCTGCATGGATTACCGTCATTTGAATCAGTTTAAAATAAATAATAAGTATCCACTACCTAGAATAGATGACATTTTGATCATTTATGAGAAGAAAAAGTGTTTTCAAAGATATATTTGAGGTTTTTCTATTATCAGGTTCATTTCAAAACTTCAAAAATACCTCACACAACTTTTAGGAGTAGGTATGGTCTATACGAATACCTAGTCATGCCATTTGGACTCATGAACACACCTAGAGTATTCATGGATCTTATGAATAGGGTTTTCCACCCATATTTGGATTCGTTTTTGGTAGTCTTTGTTGATGATATCTTAGTGTATTATCTCTCCAGACAAGACCATGCAACACATCCTGATATTGTGTTATATACATTGAGAGAGAATCGGGTCTATGCTAAGCTAAGTAAATTTCACTTTTGGATTGAAAATGTCCACTTATGGGGTCACATCATCTCAGAGTCAGTAGTTTTAGTAGACCCAAAGAAAGTGAGGGTTGTAGTTTCCTAAGAGTATCCCAATAACATATTTTTTGTTCAGAGTTTCTTGGGTATTTTTAGATATTAAAAATGATTAATCTTATATTTCTCATTCCTTATAGCACTTATTACATTCTTGATAAATAAGGGTGTGAAATTCGTAAGGTTAGAAGCTTGTGAAGTAGCCTTCCAGAAGTTGAAGGGTCGTTTGACTTCAGTGTCGATACTAATTCACTTGGATCCATACAGGAGCTATACTATACACTAATACATTTCATTTATCAGTCTTGGAGCTTTTATAATGTAGGGTGAGTGATTCATTGTATATGGGTATCGTTAGTTGAGGCCTCATGAACTAAATTATCCAACGCACGACCTCGAGCTCACTGCTGATGTGCATGCCTTACATTGTTAGAGACATTATATACTTGTAGAGTGTTTTGTGGTATAAACTGATCACAAAAGCCTCAAGTACATATTTATACAGTGATATCTTAATCTCAGGCAGTTTAGGTGGGTTTATTACCTACATTCTTTCAATTTTGAGCTTGCCTATACGCCTAGAAAATGGAATTCAGTGGCTGATGCTATAAGATGAAAGACTCATAAACAATTAGTTCATGAATCCAGTGGTGAATGGAATATTATGGACTTGTTCTCTGAGATTCATGTTGAGGTTTAGGAGGACCATGGTCTAACAATCCTATATACCTTATCAATGACTTTAACTCTTCTGGAATGGGTGAGAATGAGATAGTTGTCTGATCCTGAAGTCCTTTTCCTAAGAGAAATTGTCTCGGATGATGATAAATATTTAGGTTGGACCATGGATGGGAATAACATCTTATTATTCCATGGGTGTGTATGGGTATTGACTGATATTAGAGTAGAGATGATGTGGGAATTCTACACCTCATCATGGGCAGTTCATCCCGGTGTCACCAAAATGTATCAAGATCTTCAACACGAGTATTGGTAGCTTCTTATGAAACATGAGATTTTTAGATTCATCACTAGGTATTCCAGCTCTCAAAATGTGAATTCATAGCACTAGAGACTAGTAGGTATTTTACAGTTTTTTTCCATTCCTAAGTATAAATGGGATGATGTTTCTATAGACTTCATGACTGTTTTACACAGATCACCTCATGGAAACAATATAGTGTGGTTTGTCTTTAATTTTTTGAAAAAGGTTGCACAATTCTTACCTATATCAGAGACCTTCTCAGTAGATGATATAGGAAGATTGTACATTAGGTAGGTTTTACATTTTCATGGAGCTCCTCATTCTATCATTTATGATAGAGATTCTCATTTCACGTCACAGTTCTAGAAGGGGTTGCATAAGGCCTTGGGTATGAAGGTACTTCTGAGCACAGCCTATCACCCACAAACTAATGGACAGAGAGAGCATATGATTCAGGTGCTAGATTACATGCTTCATTCATGTTTCCTTGGCTTTGTAGATTCTTGGTAGAAGCACCATACTCTTGTGGAGTTCACTTATAACAAAATATTTTAGTCTACCATCAAGATGGATCCTTATGAAGACTTATATAGTAGGCCTTTACACTCACCTATATGATGGCTAGAGGTAGGGGAAGAAGCTATGATTGGACCATATCTCATGTAGGATACTAAAGACCAAGTCTAGTATATTAGAAATTGCATGTTGATTACTCATTCCATATAGTGTTCATATGACAACAGACACCAATGATGTTGGGAAAAATCCCTCAAGGTATCATTGAATAATTTTTGAGGTGATTGTGTTTATTGACAAAGTGGACAACTAAGTGGTGATTGTTGAAAAATCAAAACAATGACATACAATTTTGTTGACAAAGAGGATTCCATGGTGGAATGTTGAGTTCAAGATTTTTGGTTAATGGTCCATGTTTGATTCAAGAACATCGATAAAGAGATGGATGATCTGGAGGTGGTATAAAAAGAACAGATACAAGTTGGCGTCGTTTTCTAGTGTTTTCCAAATTTTTGGGCCTGAAAATCGACAAATGTAGAAAAGTGTTTTTGGAAAAGGGACTTGTGCGTCGTACACTTTAAGGAGAGGAAACTTGCGCACCATATGTTTTTTAAGATCATAACATCAAAATATGGCAAAGGGACAAGGGTCGCACAAGTATTGAGTTGGTCGTGCAAGTGACTTGCGCGCCGTGAAGAGACTTGCGCGTCGGTGCTTAGGTGGCTTGGGAACTTGCGGGCCTGTTGTTTTTCAGGATTAGAACTTCAAAATACAGCAAAGGAAGGTGGGTCGTGCAAGTATTGGTTTGGTCACACAAGTGAGTAGCGCGACAGAGGCCAGGGTGGTTGAGTTGCGCGCCGAGACTTGTGCGCCATAGGGGGACTTGTGCGCTGTCGCGCAGGAAGTTCAAATACCTATAAATACTGGACCACCCCTTCTCATTTCTCACGGAGTTCAATAATTAGAAAAACCAAATCTCCCGTCACGCAGGTGTGGAAGTCACGCAAGTGGTGTGTGGTCATGCAAGTAGGGACTTGCACGCCAGTGTTGAAGTTGTGCGCCATCTATTTGTTGTGTGCCTAAGGTGGTTTGGGAAGCAAAGGAAGTGCGTCGCGCAAGTTTGGAGAAGTTTAAGATTGATTCACGCAAGTGTTAATAAATACTTGCGTTCCAGTATTGAATTTTGTGCCGAGACTTGCGTGCCACCTTAGAGAAGGGCGCCAAGTAAGGTTGATTTTTCGGAAGTGTTTTTGAGCTGCGTGGAAGCTGGAAGTTTGCCCGATACCTTCGGTGCAAAGAGAGACTCATCTACGGGTGAAAGATGGAATTCAACAGAGCATCTACATATAGAGGAAGATGCATTCCTTCATGAAAATTAAGAGACTTGTACAGGTCTATAAACTGTGAGTGGATCCTTTCCAGAGCAGTGAGAGAAGGAAGAGGAAGAAGGTGATCATCTCCAACGGCAGTGATCCAAAGAGAGAGAAACAGGGAGTGACCCTTGGGAAAGCAGTGAGTTGACCCTAAACATTGTAAAGGCAGTGAGCCTGGGATAGAGTGACTATGACCAAACCTTTTAATCCACATCTAGTGAAGTTTAGTGTAATTTGGTATGACCGAAAACCTGTTGGCGTATGCTCCTTGGACGTAGCCCTTAGCGGTGAACTAAGTAAAATTGATGTGTCTTGTGCTTGCTTTACTTTCTGTTTATATCGTGCAACAGGAGAGAGAGAGAGAAGAGTGTTTTTCTTAACAGTGAAACAAGATCAGAATGGTCTTTAATTTTAAATTAGTCATACCCTGATTCACCCCCCCTCTCAGGGTATTCAACCTTGTGGACCTAACAATTGGTATCAGAGGGAAAGGTTGAGAGTTGTTCTTCTCTCAATGGAGGCCACTAATCATAAAGGGATTCTGATCTTTGACGGATGTAATTTTTAGATATGGAAGAATCAAATGCAACACTATTTCCGATCTTTGGGAATGGATGTGTTTTCAGTAGCTATCCATGGTATCACAGCCGATATTAATAGTGGTGCATTATCAGAAGCTGAGCATAGATATTTTGATGCTGATGCAAAAGAAATCAATTCCTTAGGGTGATCCCTTTCTAATCCCATCTACACAAAGGTGATGTCATAAAAAAAAACATTCCATGTGGGAAAAACTATTGAATATATATGAAGTAGATACAAAGGTCAGAGAGGCAAAGCTGCAAGTGCTGTGGAATAAGTATGAAGATCTGAATATGAACCCGAATGAGTCTGTTGATGCATTCTTTGATAGGGTAAATATTGTTGTGGAAGATATGAGAGGACTTGGTGAAGTTATTGAAGACATAAAGATCGTAAAGCGCATCTTGAGGAAGCTTCCACCTCGGTTCAATCCGAAAGTTTCAGTACTGGAAGATAAAGATCCCAAAGAGATGACATTGGACAATTTTCACATTACCTTGGTTGCATATGAGATGAGGAATGATGATAACGAGGTTGTGGAAAAGTGGAAATCTAAAGAGATGGCATTTAAGGCCCTAAAGAAGCTCACCATTGAATATTCTTAAGAATAAGAAGAGACGGATGAGGTGATGTCATTCCTTTCTTCAAATATGCAAAGAAGAAAAGGAATGTTTAAAGGGAAACTTCCACTAGCATGCTTTTGATGTGGAAAGGTTGGTCATCTTACAGCAAGGTGCCCCAAAAAGTTTCAAGATAACAATAATGATGATGACGAAGTCGAAATTCCCAAGAAGAAATCTTCATCATTTGTGAATGGGAATAAACAATTCAAGAGAAATTTCTTCAAGAAGAAGAATCTTCTTTCACAAGATATAGACAGTTCAGATGAGTCTGAGGATGAAGAGGTTGAAGAGTTTGAAAATTGTAAAGATCATGGACAAAATGCAATGGTGGCTATTGTAGGTAGTGCTCAAGAAAAGGAAGAAACTGACGCTGTTGAAGAAGAAGAATAAATTGAAGGTAGAGTTGACATGGAAGCTGAATTAGAAGCATCTCTTGAAGATATAGATATTTGGAGAGAAAAAACAAATAAAGCTAACAAAGTGGTACATGATGCCAAACTCTACATGCAACAGCAGGAAGACGAGAAGTCTAAGCTTTTAAAAGAAATAGAAAACCTTAAGTCTTCAAGGCCAGAGAGCACAGAAAAGGTTGATGAGCATAACCTCAAGATTGAAGAATATAAAAGGGAGATCGATGGCTTGAATGGAAAATTGAAAGATCACGTCAAGCGTATCGAAGAGATAGAATAGGAAGTTGTTGGTCTGCGGAGAAAAGTCAAAGACCAGGAAAAACATTTGATTCCTAACACATTATTGGGAAGTCAAGTTGTTACAAATACTGAAAAGATGAAATAAGATCCTAGTAGTTCAGCAGGGAAGAAGCAGCAATTGAGATCAAAAGTTAAGGTTGTTTCAGGGATTAATCAGAAACAAAAAACTGTGACAATTGAGGTCAGACCGCAAGCACCCGTCCTGAAATTGAAGGTTGATTTGGGCACAAAGAAAAATCTGAATATTCAAAGATACCAAAGGGAAAATCGTTGTGCTAAAGTAACACAAAGTAATTTACCTTATATCAGGTGTTATTGTTGTGGGAAGATCAGACATTCATAGTATGTGTGTTCTATAGCCAAGAGATATAGAAAGGAACAAGAACAGAGGTGGCAGCCAAACAGAGAATAGTTTTCCAGAACATATTTCGAAGGACACTATTTTTGGTGTGGAGGATTTGGGCACATGTCTAGGTACTTCACTTCAACAATTCAAAGAAATTTTCCAAAGAAAAATAAAAATGCATGCAAGCAGCAGATCAATAAACCCACAGGTGAGTTAAAAATGCATAATAGATTTGTGGTTTTTCAAGATGAATCTGGTGCATCATACTCTGAGAAAGAACAGAAGTCTCAATCTATGCCGAGTGTGAAGGAAAAAGTATGGACCAAGAAGAAGAATGAAGAAAAGGCAGAAGTTTCGGAAATTTCCCTTAAAGCTTCATATTTTTCAGGAATATGGATCCTTGACAGTGGTTTAACATCCCATATGACAGGGAACAAGGATCTCATTATAGACATAAAATATGACAAAGAAGGAGTTGTCAAGTTTGGGAATGATTAAGGGCTGAAGATTGTTGGTTCTGGAAAGGCCAAATTTGGGGGGAAATAAATGAGATGTACTGATGTCTTGTTAGTAGAGGGGCTTAGTCATAACTTACTCAGTGTTAGTCAGTTATGTGACTCTGGGAACTCTATCGGATTTACCAAGAAGATGTGTGTTGTGAAAGAAAAAGATGGAGCAGTTGTTCTACAAGGAAAAAGGACAAAGTGAAATCTTTACCTTGTAAGTGGGGAAGAAGATATGTGCCTTTTATCTAGAGAGGAAGAAAACTGGTTGTGGCATAAGCGACTTGGTCACCTATGTCAACTATCCATGGAAGATCTGGTAAAATGTGATAATGCTAGAGACCTTCCCAAACTATCATGTGATCGTACTCATATATGTGATGCTTTTCAAAAAGAGAATATCATCATAAGGACATATAGGCCAAAGGAACAAAAATAAACCAAAGTGCTTCAATTGGTGCATGATGATGTATGTGGACCTATCTCACCACGAGCCATAAATGGGAAAAGGTACTATGTTCTTTTCATTGATTATTATAGCAGAATGGCTTGGGTTTTTTTCATTACCCATAAGACAGAGGTGCTCAGTTGTATCAAGCAGTATAGGAGGGAATCAGAAAGGATGCTTGGGCAGAAAATTTTAAAGTTTCGTACAGATAATGGTACAGAATTCACAAAAAGTCAATTGGAAGAATATCTCGAGAAACACGGGATAAGGCATCAAGTATCATTAGTGAGAACTCCCCAACAGAATGGAGTTGTTGAAAGGAGAAATTAGATCATCAACAAAATGGCCAGAATAATACTTATTGAAAAGGACCTACCAGAGAAATTTTGGAAGGAAGCAGTTTTAACATCGGTCTATATTTCGAATAGGTCTCTGTTGTGTCCAAAGCAAGGGAAGACTTCGTATGAACTGTGGTACAGAAAGAAGCCAATGTTGAAATACTTTCAAATCTTTGGAAGTAAGTGTTTAATTATCAACAAATAAAATCACAGAAAGTTTGAGTCACGAGGAGATGAGGGGATATTCCTTGGCTACTCCGGGAAAATAAAAGCATATAAATGTTTTAACAAAAGACTGGGAAAAATTATTGAGAGCAATGATTTCACTATAGTTGAAAATGAACAGAATACTCAACAACCCAGTGAACAGTTCCTGGATGAAAGTGATGATGAGGTAAGAAACACAGGGGGAGCAGAAGTGGAAGAGGCTGACTCGGAAGAAGATACTAATGATGAATAAGAAAGTGTCAAGTCTGTGTCTGCAAGGAAGCCAAAGAGTCGAGCTGAAATTTATAGACAGAATATCGTTGGTGATCAGACAGCTCCAGTCCAGACTCGAAGAATGAAATCATTACAGAAAACATCGTTTTTGTCTCAGGTGGAGCCTAAATGTTTTTCCGATGCAGCTGAAGATGAAAACTGGGTTTAGGCTATAAATGAAGAGCTTGATCAGATTGAGAAGAACCAGACATGGGAGATTGTTTCGAGGCCAGCAAACAAGAATGTCATTGAGACTAAATGGGTCTATCACAACAAGATTAATGAAGATGGCATAGTGATTCGGAACAAATCACGGCTAGTGTGCAAGGGATACTCCTAGATAGAGGGAATAGATGTTGATGAGACATTTGCACCGATTGCAAGGCTGGAGACAATCAGATTATTTTTTGCCATAGCAGTGCAAAGAAAGTTCAAAGTGTTCCAGATGGATGTCAAATCTGCATTCTTGAATGGTGTTCTGAAATAGGAGGTGTATATTGAGTAGCCAGATGGTTTTCTCATTCATGAGGATGAGAACAAAGTTTCCAGGCTGAAGAAGGCATTGTATGGGCTGAAACAAGCACCAAGGGAATGATACTCACGGCTTGATCAGTACTTGAAGAATCTTGGTTTCCAGCGTGGAGGAGTTTATTACAATCTCTATTTCAACAATGACAGTAATCAAAGGATGATGGTGCTGGTGTATGTAGATGACATAATTTTTGGTGGATCAGATAAAGCTCAGTGCAGACAGTTTTTCAAATTCATGAAAAATGAGTTTGAAATGTCAATGATTGGAGAGCTAATGTTTTTCCTTGGTCTACAGGTGACACAAGGAAGGAATGGAACATTAATTTCTCAATCCAAATATCCCAAGGAGGTATTAAGAAGTTTTGGAATGGAAAATTCCAAGGAGATGAAAACTCTGGTTCTACTCGGATGAAATTATCAAAAGATGAGGATGGCAAGGTACTTAATATCACAGAATATAGGAAAATTATTGAAATTTTGTTGTACTTGACCGCGACAAGGCTTGATATTGTTTTTTCCACATGCCAAGCAGCGAGATATCAGATTAATCCCAAGGAAAGTCACATGCTCGTAGTGAAAAGAATACTTCGGTATATCAAGGGCACAGTGGACTTTGGCTTGACATATAACAACAGATCTCAGACAGAGTTATTGGGATATACTGATGCAAACTGGGCTGGTTTAGTGGATGACAGGAAATCAACATCTGGAGGTGCATTCTATCTTGGAGGACTATGTATTTCTTGGTTAAGAAAGATGCAGGATTTCATTTCATTAAGCACCACAGAAGCTGAGTATATTGCGGCCACTCAAGCATGCACACAGTTATTATGGATGAAGCAGCAGCTTGAAGATATGGGAGTTTAAGTGAAGTCTCTGATCGGAATCCAGTGTGATAACTCAAGTGCTATAAATCTCATAAAAAATCTCGTCCATCGCTCAAGGACAAAGAACATTGAGATAAAGTATCATTTTATCAAGGAGAAGGTTGAGCAGGGAATCGTGAAGTTGGAGTATGTGCCTACCGAGCTACAGGTTGCAGACATTCTGTCAAAGGCCTTACCCAAAGAAGCTTTTGAGAGGAATTGACTAGATCTGGGAGTTCAGTCGACTCCCCGCACTTAAAAGAGTGTGGATGTACAACCCCCATCTCCCCGAGGTATTATGTGTTTTCCCTAATGTGATGATATGTGTTCTCTACTCTGTTACAGACTACAAAGGAGTAACCTTTGGGTTCATTGACAAAGGGGGAGAAAATAGTAATTGTGCAAGGGGGAGACAGTGTGGCTATTTGAGAAATATTGACAGATAAGGGGAGAAGCTGATAGGTGGAGCATCCAGATAGGGGGAGTTGAAACTAGTTGAACGTGTTTAGCCAGAGCTTGGCTTGGAAAACACAAGAAATAGGGCTAAAGAGGTGTTGATGCTGAAAAGAAGGGGGAGAGTATTAAATCTAACAATTCTAGAAGTGATCGATCAAATAATATATATCACGACAGTTGAGGATTGTGATAAAAGAAGATGAGTGGTGTTGGATGTATATTTCCAAAAATTGGTATCAGTTCGGCCAACATTGGTATCAGTACGGTGAAAATTGATATCAGTTTCATGTCAACAATGGGTGTCAGAGTATAAGTGATTCATTGATGAACTTTTCATTTACTCTTGTTTCTCACGCCAAGCATTGCTCATGTGGGCTTAGAGTATGTGTTGAGCGAATCCTTGATCGCTATCAGAATCACAATGAGGCGAATGGTGGCTGAATAATAAATGATATATCTTTTTATGTAAGAGTTTTCAACAAACCCAAAGGGGGATATTGTTGGGAAAAAATCTCTCAAGGTATCATTGAATCATTTTTGAGGTGATTGTGTTTGTTGACAAAGTGGACAACTAAGTGGTGATTGTTGACAAAGAAAAACAATGACATACAATTTTGTTGACAAAGAGGATTCCATGGTGGAATGTTGAGTTCAAGAGTTGTGGTTAACGATCCATGTTTGATTCAAGAACGTTGATAAATATATGGATGATCTGGAGGTGATATAAAAAGAACAGATACAAGGTGGCGTCGTTTTCCAGTGTTTGCCAAATTTTTAGGCCTGAAAATCGACAAATGCAGAAAAGTGTTTTTGGCAAAGGGACTTGCGTGCCGCACACTTGAAGGAGAGGAAAATTGTGCACCATATGTTTTTGAAGACCAGAACATCAAAATATGGCAAAGGGACAAGGGTCGCGCAAGTATTGAGTTGGTCGCGCAAGTGACTTATGCGTCGTGAAGAGACTTGCGTGCTGGTGCTTAGGAGGCTTGGGAACTTGCGCGCCTATTGTTTTTCAGGATCAGAACTTCAAAATATGGTAAAGGAAGGTGGGAGGGGAAAGTATTGGTTTGGTCACACAAGTGAGTAGCACGACAGAGGCCAGGGCGGTTGAGCTACACGCCGAGACTTGCACGCCGGAGGGGGACTTGCATACCATCGCGCAGGTAGTTCAAATGCCTATAAATACTGTACCACCCCTCCTCATTTCTCACAGAGTTCAATACTTAGAAAAATCAGAGCTCCCATTGCATAGGTGTGGAAGTCGCGCAAGTGGTGTGTGGTCGCGCAAGTAGGGACTTGCACGCCAGTGTTGAAGTTGCGCGCCATTTATTTGTTGTGTTCCTAAGGTGGTTTGGGCAGAAAAGGAAGTGTGTCGCGCAAGTTTGGAGAAGTTTAATCTTGAGTCGTGCAAGTGTTAAGAAATACTTGTGCTCTAGTGTTGACTTCCGCGCCAATACTTGCACACTGCCTTAGAGAAGGGCGCCAAGTAAGGTTGATTTTCTGGAAAATTTTTCGAGCTACGTGGAAGCTGGAAGTTTGCGTGATACCTTTGTTGCAAAGATAGATTCATCTACAGGTGAAAGATGGACTTCAACAGAGCATCTACATACAGAGGAAGATGCATTCCTTCATGAAAATGAATTGACCTACAGGTCTATAAACTGTGAGTAGATCCTTTCTAGAGCAGTGAGCGAAGGAAGAGGAAGAAGGTGATCCTCTCCACCGGTAGTGAGTCAGGGAGATAGAAACAGGGAGTGACCCTTGGGAAAGTAGTGAGTTGACCCTAAACATTGTAAAGGCAGTGAGCCTAGGACAAAGTGACTGTGACCAAACCTTGTAATCCACATCTAGTGAAGTTTAGTAGAATTTTGTACGACCGACAACCTATCGGCGTATGCTCCTTGGACGTAGCCCTTAGCGGTGAACCAAGTAAAATTGTTGTGTCCTGTGCTTGCTTTAATTTTTGTTTATATCGTGCAACAGGAGAGAGAGAGAGAAAAGTGTTTTTATTAACATCAAAACATGATCATAACGGGCTTTAATTTTAAATTAGTCATACCCTGATTCACCCCCCCCCCCCCCCTCTCAGGGTATTCAGCCTTGTGGACCTAACAAATGACCCATTTAGTTTGAGGTCAAAGACTAGTTTTTCTTACGAGTCTCAACTAGGATGGTCCATATACGTATTCATAGGTAGGGTAAGCTCTCTTATTGGTTTGTTTCACCCTTCAAGTTTGTGAAAAGGATTGGACTGGTGGATTACCAGTTGGCACTTCCTCAGAGATACCAGTCTATACAAGATGTCTTTCATGTATCTCTACTTCATCAATACTATCCAGACCTGACACATGTATTTTAGCCTAATGAGGTCGAGTTGGATTTTGATGCTACCTTTGAGGATCATCCAGTGATTATATTGGATCGGAGTATGAATTCACTCTGAGGTAGGTTCATTCCTTTGGTATGGGTGCTATGAAAGCAAGGATGTGTACAAGATGAGACTTGGGAGTGTAAGGCTGATATACGATCTCAATAGCCAGAGCTATTCTCTGATGATACCTATTTACCCCCATAAGTCCAACTCAAGGATGAACTACTTTAAAGAGGGGAGGTTGTAATGACATGTATTTTTATGAAGGTATGGATCATTCATTTTTCAATTTTAATCCTTTTTTAAACATGTTAAATGTGTACAATGGTCTAAGGAAGGTCCCGGGGGAATTTGGGGCTTGTTCGGAGCCCGAAGTTCTAAAAAATGGGCAAAAGAACTTGGTCACATGGTTTGTTTAAATCATTCCACCCAGGACGTACGGATAGTTTTAACCTTGCAGTTGTAGATACTGGGCACTAATAGGCTGCACGGTTTGTCTACAACCATGCGGTCTGAGGCGCATAGTCATGATCACAACCTTCAGTTTTAGACAGTGGTTTATCGCATGATTTTCACACGATTTGTAAAGCATGCACCTAAACCATGTGCCCCCTTATTTTGGTGTGAATTTACTATTTTTCCCATTTTTAACTTAAAACGAATTTTCCTTTTCCCTTACTTCCTTTAGCGAACCAGCCTCCTATTTATTCTTCTTTGAGCTCAAGAACACCACAAGCTAGGCTTTGATACAAATTCTTTTCCCGGTGTCTGATCTTCAATTCTTTAGAATAATTGGAACCATCTTGGTAATATCCCCTAATCTCTTAACTCCTATTCAAGTTTTCCTTTGAATCCATTTCTCTATTTAGGTGTAAAATCATTTGCCCTATTATTAGGGTGTTGGACCTTTTTTAGATCTCTTCCAACCTAATCTGAATCTGAGGCCTATATTGAGATAAGAATTTTCTATGTCCTTGATTTAGGTGGTCACATTTTTTTCCTTTGAGTTTTGTCATCTCGTAGATATTCCCTTATTCTTCATGTCATCCTTTGCTGAGCGTCTCCTTTTTATATGATTTCTTCATATCAAATTGACCCTTGAACCTTGATACATGTTCATTGATCCTTGTTTAGTGAATTAGAGGTATTGAACCCATTTTTTTGACACCCCTTGTGTGTTCTAAGTCAATTACAGTTGGAATTTCCCAACTAGGAAATTTCTTTGTATCCTGTGTCACCTTTTAAGTAACCCCTTGAGCTTATAAATGGTATTTTCATGTTTTAGTAAATTGGATGAGTTAAATGGGGTTGATCACATGGGTTAGTGTATGCAATATGGTATCCTTTTCCTTAAATAAAAATGAATCAATTTATCTAAATGGAATGACTTCAAAGGATGGTAAGGTTGTACCTTTTATTCATGCTTAATTTAATACTTTTAATGGAATATATTGCCTTTCTATATAATGGAACTTGGATAATGAAATGCATAAGATGTTATGTCTTATGTACTATATTATAAATGATTATTCCTCTTCTATATATATATGATCTTGATAAAAGTGATGGATGGGAGGTAATCCCCATGTCAATTATAATTACAATAAACCTTTATAGAGGGTATGATACGATGGTAAGGGACTAGTTGATCATCATAGTATCATGCTCTCTTATATTGGGTGTTGAGCATGATGTCTAACACCATTGACACTGTTAGGATGATGGGATTTATGCACCACATCCATTTCATATATTGATGACTAGATCGATCACTCACCATCTTGAGTGTCGTGCATGATGTCTAACATTCTTATTGGGATGTAGGGAATGTACCCTTTGGAATGGTCTTATAGGCTCATTAGACTGTTCATGGATGTATGAGTTACACCCCAGTCTAACCAGTACTAGTATTCCAGGTATATGGACACCTAAGTCTGCACGTACTTAGTTAATATAGGTGGATGCAATATATATAATTATACTATATATATTACTATTATATATATAGTGACTAATCAACTAATTCCCATCACTGAGCTAAAGCAGGTAGATTCACCAAGAGTCCATTAGAAGCCTGAGCGGCTTGGTTATTTATTTCATCATTACTTTACATATTCTATTATACATATACATTTTTTAGTTACGATCACTGATTGGATTATATGTAGACACCTTTGGTGGTGTCCAACTGAGATTTTTATCTCACACCCTACTTGGACTTCATTTGGTACCTGAGAAGACTATTTTTCTACAGGTATGGATATGGGAAATCACCCTACTTCAGGATGTTGATATGTTTATCTTATATATGTATCTTAAGAGAATAGGACCGATCTTTCACTCGAGATTCTAGTGGAGATATTTTTGTTCTTTTTTAATTTTTGTACAGCATGTATGTATGCATGTTCCCATGTTTCCCTTTTATTATCATCATGCAATGCATCCATGTATCAGAAACTACCTAGTGTATTTTAAGATATTTATTCAGTTGTTCTATTTATTTATGCTTCCACACTTGTCACTTATATCAATGTATTAATTATTCTTTTTCATTGTTGTTCTAATTGTTAATATAAGGATTCCATTGTTGATTTTATATGATTGTATCCATTGTTACACTCTGATATGAAGGTATAATCTCCCCATCATACCACCTTTACACCCTCACTATTAGTCAGTAAACTCTGGCATGTGGGATTGTGTTCTTGATTACATGTGACCCACTGTCTCAGGGCACAGGTTAAGTGGACCCCGGGTTGGGATGTTACAAATAGGGGATTCAAATACATAATAAAAATTTTCTTATAATAATTCATCGCAAAAATGATTATACCATATCTAGAAAGTTGTATTTATAAGGACATACACTGAGTTAAGGAATGATTATAGTGTTTTGTGGTTTTTGTTTCCATTTTTCTATTATAATTAAAATATATTATTAGAATGTTATGTGAGAGATAATAATTTTATTTTATTAAGTCTCACACTATTTTATCAAGTCTTTATATCCCTCACTATTGAACTATAAATGTTTAGTAGCATAGAAAATCTAGTGGTAAGGATTCATATGCCACTTCTCATCACCCAATAAAGGTATCATTCAATTACTCAAATGTATTTAGGTAGGTAGGTCCTTGACAACTATGGTCATATAGCTCTATGATCCATTAAGAGGATTCCCCAATCTAGAAACCCTTTCTTGGATTTCCCCAAAACTTTCCTCCAATTTATATCAAGTCTAGTGAGGGATACTTATATTTATTTAAATTAGTTAATTAAACCCAAAACTTTCATAATAACTCCCTAATAAAAGTTTCCCAACAAGGGTTGGTCAAACACTTAGTTCTATAGTGTGATTCCTAATCAAGTAATGGAAGGCTTAGTCTGACTTAATATTAAGTTGAGGGATTTTATTTATTATGCATATAGATTTATTTTTTATCCTTTACATGTATTTTTAATATTAAGTGGATTTTACTTAGGGATTAACCATGTTTTGATAAAAAAAGTTATCTATAATCCATTTATTTTAGTTCCATATTTTCATATTAGTACATTTATTTATATGATCACGGTATTGCATACATAAAATAAATCATTCATAAGACAAAAATAAAATAAGTAAATAAATGGTGTTATCATGAGATTATATAATGGTTTATTTATTGAGAATAAAATAAATCAACCTTTGACCCTATGAGAAAACTCCTTGTACTGGTCTTGGAATGAGTTACAGCATTCCACCTATCCACCTATGTATCACATAGGTTGGTTTCATCTTGGTTCTGTCTTGAACCACCTTCAGGAACCATGGGATACAACTTTTATTACATATGCTTTATAAACCACACAAAAGTGAGGGTAACCAAATTATTGGTTAAGGGGAATTATATAAAACAACCTTGGACTCACTGGTCCTACATATAAAATGTGGGAGGAATGACATGCATGTTGGTACTGGGGAGTGCAGTAGAAGCCATTGTCGAGGATTTAAAAAAAATTGTCACTAGAGTGATGGGACTTGTCATCTATGATGATCCAATCCTTGGTATAGTTTAAGTATCTTGCGTAGATTATTCTAAGCATAGAAAATAAAATATAATGAATACCACATTTGAAATGAAGTGTGCTTATTGATTTCTTGATGTCGGCAACTATTGTTTAAAGGATCTGAATATGAACCCTTCTAGATCATCCACATATTCTATGAGAATATGCATGCATGTTTTTTGTTGAATTTTGGGTGCTAGAACAGAGATCATATGATCTCTTCAATGTCACGATGATCACCATGACCTCGTACCTTTGATCCATCAAAGGCATCTTGCATCAATTGATCGAGAGAGACCATCTCCCTCTAAGAAGAAGGAGGAGTGAGAGGCTCTCATTCTAAATGAATGAACTATCCTTGGAATAACCCTATCCTTTAATATTTATAGTGGATTCTTAAAATACCTAGAAATGGTTCCCCGACCCTCGTATATTTAACATCCACTAACTTGGAAATAAATAATTAATTATGACTAACTAACTACATCATAAATATTATTTATATTTTATCACATGCATGTAATATATATTAGATATATATTACGTGATAAATAGGAGACATTAACTCTACTCTTAATTCCCACAAATATTAAACAAACCTTGAATATTAAAATAATATTCATTCAAAAAATATTATTCCTTATATTTACTTAAAAACTTGTAAATAATTATATTAAATCATTTAAACCCAATTATTTTTTTACTTGAATAATGATGAATTTATTTATTTATCGGTGATTGATAATGCTTGGAAAATACTCAGACCTTGTGGTAGATCCCACCATGTTCTATATGCCTATTCACTAGAATAAGGCAGATTCTTGGATACGCTATTGTGTGTGACCCTCTAGTCCCTTATCTTGATAGCAATGAATAATATTCATAGACCAAGAGAAGAGTCTAAAACCCCATCAAGGACCCTAAAGAGATAATAAATAATCATAGTAATGAAAACCAACCTAAGAATAAGTATTGGGTAATATAATTTCTTTGTCTTTAGATATATCATAAAGTATGACACACACGTGTGTCATTGTCCTT
Source organism: Viscum album (assembly GCA_963277665.1). NCBI lineage: Eukaryota > Viridiplantae > Streptophyta > Magnoliopsida > Santalales > Viscaceae > Viscum > Viscum album. The sequence goes on along the minus strand of OY728143.1, from coordinate 1,699,226,491 downwards.
TATTGATTTATTATTTATTGATCTATCTAGATGAATTTACTTTCGACTACCATGAACATGGATTTATGAAGTTACTTCCATCCTCATCAACCTGGCACGAGATTTTACTTCCTCGACTCAGAAACGATAAATTCTATCTTAACCATTCAACCAATGCCATACCACCCATGATGTACCCAACACAAGATACCTCACCATGATTTCATTATCATGTTTTTCACCTTGAATCAAAGTATGAAATCAAATGTCACACATTAATAATGATCTCAAGTCACGAGACTAATACACATGTCCATATATAGGGACAATCAATGACACTAGAAACATGTGGTCTTCTTATTAGTGGGTATGTCCTCATAATCTCACTTACTAGAGATCACCATGTGAGAACTTCATGAGAAGAAGTCTCAATGATTATGATCCCCTAGCACCTGATAGTCAAACATCTATTGTGTCTAGTCAGTGTGATGTATCTAGATCATAGAAAATTTATTTAAGATTATTGTCATAGTATCTTGAGGTTCTTATTATAACTTGGGATCTACTATAACCTTTTGATACAACAAATAATTTATGAACATTACCATTAGATAGTTAAGGAGAAAATGTCTACACTATAATGGTATGTGTACATCATACATATTTCATTGTATATATGAAATGGTGATCAAAAATAATTGTTTAGTTGATTCTAGGGAACCCACTATTACAAAACTCCCACTTAGACTAGATCTAATTTTCTAAATATCCTTGTTATATCTCACATGATTAAGATCATTTTTTTACAGAGTTACGGTTTTAGTTGTTGGGTAAGCCATGTTTTTGTTGCATGGCTAGTATGTTAGTGTGGCCTTAGCCCCTTGAGTAAAGCTACTCAAGATATGTAATCCCTGAGTGTATTCCTTTTTTTCCACTGTCAAAATTTTACATCTTGGATAATAAGATTATCATAATTTATATTATGAGAATACTTTACTTACTAGATATGATTCCAATAACTAGAAAAATCATTGTGTTTATTACACTGATTCTTAGTTGCCTCTAAAGCTACAACATATTTGGTATTTGTAAACATGGATACCACTAGCTTGAATGAGATTTTCTTTCTCATTACCTTAATCTAACTATAATATTAGATCATATTGATTTATAGGAAAACTATTTTGTGTTACCTTGTAACTATTATCTCTTCCTCTCCACATACTAGGTACATATCTTTTGTACTTTCTCAAATATAATCAGATAGTTATAACTGGTTCACTTGCAATTCTCTTGGATATAACTAATATTTACCTATTATAAAGTATATGTTATAAATATAATTTATTTTACATATCAAGGCATACATGATTGATCCATCACAAAAGCATATGTAATTCAACTCACCACTTTAATCTCCTCATATGCCCTGTACATGACTTTTTGGAGAGATTTATTCCATGTGACATTGGTAACAATTCTCTCTCGAATTGTTTCAACTTGTATTTTTCAATACTATCTCAGTATATGTATAATTGACTAAGTCCAACCAACCATTAGATCTACCTAAGTAAATCATATTCCCTAGGACTTAGGTTGATACTTTAATTTAATCTTTGGATTATTTCCTTTATTCTAGTATTGAATAACTGTAAGACCAATAGTTGTTTTCCATATGTTATCAAATATATTTTACTAGGAAAACAATGGTGCTCCCACTAACCACTGGTAGACACGTGAAAAATATTCATTCCAAATAAATATTTTAAGATCTTGTTTCTTAATTTTAATCTTGGACTATATTTAAGAAACTTGCACCCTTTATTGGTATTCTCTGGTGTCACCATTCATTTCAGGTTTCATCGTATAGACACATTCCATGATTGGTGGTCTTTAAATACAATGCTCAATAAAAGAACATAGAAAATAGTTATAACAAGTAAAATTATAATGATTTTTGGTCATAACGACTTGGTATAACCAATCTATCCTTATTCGTACCATGCTTGCACCATCCATGTATCGTCTCACTTGAATGTCTATCGTAGTATTCAAAATAATAAGTCCCCTATACTTTGATACATGGAATCCATTATTAAATTTTAATTTATCATATCAATTTTAGCTAATTTTCATACACTAATTACTTGAAGAAATTAATAATGCATCACCAACCATGGTGAATACAAAACTATCACCATGGTTTTATCCTTCCTACACAGTATGTGTCTCTAGAACATTTATTTTCACCCACTCCTGTGGAACATGTTCTTATTTTAGCTATGTATGTATCTCTAGTATTGACTAAACCCAATTCAATCTTCCGCATGTTATCTTAAATAGAGATGTGCACCCTTTTATAGAAATATAGTTTGTAACTAGACTATCTCATTTCTATCTTAGGGTTTTTAGTAATATCCTAAGAAACTTTTAGGATAATTACTTTAGATTCGCATTTTTTTTCTTGATGAAATTATGTTTATATCCTTAAAAAAATCTTTTCATTGAAACACATGTTCTTATGAAAATGGATTTATATCATACTAAAACTCATCTGATATCCATTTTTTAGTATAGTTGGCATGTTATTATGTGATAACTTTGTTATTTTGTATGCATGTATTGAAATCAATGGAAGTATCTACAATGCATGACATTTAATATTGATGTCCCTTTTACTCACATCATGGCTTTGATGTGTATAAAGAAATGTATGTTTAGAAATTTTTCCATGCAACATTTTCAATGATCAATGTGAACATGTATGACTCATCATCAATCCTCCTTATTAGCATCATAACCCTGATGTGGATAAGGTAATGTTCATTTAAGAATTACTCCATACTACATTATATTGATTTATGAATGCTTGGTTAAGGTATTCTTCACCACAGTAGCCCGAAGAATCTCACATCTTATGACCATGAATATACCATACTTCACTTTCACATTACTTAAATACTTAAAGGAATCTTATTAATTATACTTAACACTATATTACCCTTAGAATAATTCACGCTCTCTAGCTGAACTATTTCTCAAAAATTTGTGGCTTACCTTTATTTATAAAGGTTTCTTTGTCCAAAACTAATTTTTTCTTGAAAAAATATTATCTTTTCACAACTGGGTAAATAATACTTACATTTTATATTCATCAAGTACTAATTATGATTCATGTATTACTGGACTATTTGTTGGGTATTAAACACCATAAACAAAATTCATTCTTAAACTATAATAATGTATCCATATGTCCAAAATACACATGAGATAAAAAAAAATTTATACTTAATAAATTTTCTATTAGAATCAATAAACTTAGAAATATATAAGTTATGTACTTCTCACCGTTGACTCAAGAACCACCCTTTTCATCCACTTGTAAAACAAACCTTACTTCTTTAAATGTTTCTATACTTACTTGGTTATTGTATTTTAATACACATATGTGATAAGCCTATTGTATTTTAATACCCAAGAAGTACAATAAAAACATTACATATAATGATGAATATTCATTGAAGAAGAAGTGAGTACTTTATTATTCAATTTAGTTCATTGAATTTATCTTCCATATAATTTATTTCATGATATGTGAAGAAAATAACCTCCTATTTAATAACTATTTCTATAAATTATGTTGTTAAGGTGCCTTTTGTGTGACAATTTCCAGTGTCCTTTTCACCTTGTCTTTATCTTGTTCTCCATTAGAACTAAAGGTGAAACTTTTCTTATTTTCTTGGCGAACTTTACCCAAAAGGCAATGAAGCATTTTTCTCCATTTACTATTCATTTTTTAATTTTAAACAAAACTAGAGTATATCGGTGAAAATGATATGATAAAGTGATCCATTGAAAGATCTTGATCCATCTTTCAATTTATACATATCTAGTGTAATTATCACTTATTCATATTTTTGTTTCTCTTTCACCTTTCAAGCTTCTCGGATATGAGACAATATGTGAAATCATCCATGTCCTGATGTTGTATCCACAAATCACATCAGAAATTAATGATAACATTATGACATAACCATGATATGCATCATACATGAGTCTCATGTAAGCACTTTTAACACCCTCACTTACTGAATTAGTATAACTGGTAATGGGAACTCCAACATCTTGAATTTCCTATATCATAGTATTGTGCACAAACACCTATACTTCTATTTGAAAATTCATGATGGATAGGAAATTGACTTTGTTCACTAAATATAGAAGTATGTATTGTGGTATTACTTTCCATTTTCTACAAAAAAAATAAAATCTAGTAGATTAATACTCTTATCTTGACTACCAATTTAGACGTTATTGGTTAATTAATTAAATCATTAAATGTCTCCCACTATTTTATTGAACTCTGGTAACCCTATGTACTAGAATTGGAATACTCTGTTTCTTGAGTATTATAGTGGAAAGTATCTTTGAACCTCCCCTCATAGTCTATAATATATGGCTATTCCACTACTCAGAGAGTTCAAGGTAGGAATTTAACTGGCGAACCACATTAACTCGCGGCTCCTTGATCTGTTGGGTGAAGTATCAGCTTCTTAAATCAAAAATGATTTACTCAATGCCTGTCCCTAAAGTTTCATCAAGCTATATTTGCTTACTTATTTGCATCTAACTTCAGTTAAGTCAACCCATCACTCTCATAAGAACTATTAGGTAGTAAGAGGGTCCCACAACTTTGGCTAACGAGCACCTCGAACACCTGATTTTTTTCAAAATCAAATGATGGAATGTTTTTGAAAATTAATATTTATTCAAGTGTTTTTAATATTTTTTTCAACAAATGTAATCTATTTCTATTAATTTGTTCATACTATGTTGTCATCCTTACAACTAAACATTAATAGAAAAACATTCATCACTTCTTTATGCATTTTTTCTTATTTATTATTTTATATGTTTCCCGCTATCATGAAAATGAATAAAATAATAAATACATACATAAAGGCAATAAATACCTGACTGGTCTTGAGAATCTAATATTGGTTGATCCATTTAAACTTAATGGATCAACCATGACCTAGAGTAATCTTACCTAAGTCATAGCTTGACTCATGATGCAACTCATCCTCATCTAGTGCGACCATTTCTCATCTGAATTTGCCTCATCTTGGCATTGTCTACGTCTTGTACCATCCTCATCATAGTACAAAAATACTCACACACATGTGAGGGGGTCTCATGAGTACAAAATACAGATAAATAACTTTTATATGGGCATGAAGACCCTAATACATATTGAATGAAAAGATAATGTGGAGACTATCATTTAATTAACTACTTATTATAATCATCACACGCATGTAATAAATAATTAAAAAAATTAACCAACACACTCACAGATACGGTCACTAGCTCAAGACCAGTTGATATAAAAATAAACACGTGATAAAAATTAAATTGGTATAAATTTAAAGTACGATAGAAATTTTATTCAATTAAAAATTTTCTCTTATTTTAAATTCAAAAATTTTGCAATGTTCAGTCTTAATATTAATTTAATTTTAATACCAAAAATCAAATTAAATAATTAACTAATTTAATTTAACACGTTAATTAAATTATTTTTTCCCAAAGTTTCAAAAAAAATAAACCAAAAATTAATATTTAATTAATTTAATTTAATTCTGAAATTAAATTAATTAATTTAATTAATTTTTGTTTAAATAAAATTACCCTGACCTCAAAACCAAGTGTAGGGATAATGCGGATTGGGACGCAGCCCTGTGAGCCCTTTTTGGGCTAGGAATACCCCGTGCAGGGCTGTTCTTGGCTAGACAGGCCCTCCCAAACCCGTTTTGGGTCGGGCGGACCCGCCCCGACCCATTATGTGGTAGATCCGGTCCAAAGGAACCCAAAAGAAATCATTCATGGGTGTGGGGGTTCTCCTGAGGCACCCAAGGTGGCAGTTGTGTCTAAAGGAAATGGCGTCAAGTGGTGGTGGTCGTAAGTGGGACTCAAGGTGGTAGGGATCACCAACATAGTGTGATTCCATTGTGGAGGTCAGTGTCACTATGGCTGCGGCTTGTCCATGAGGTAGAGGTGGCTGACTTCAGGATGGTGGTAGCCTAGCGTCATGACCCAGTATGGAGTAAAGTCTGGGGTCAAATCTGGCCAGCGGGCGTGTTAGGACCGTAAATGATTGGCCCACCATGCAGCAATAATCACGAGATAAAAAAAGTGCAAAATGCGGGAAAAAAATGGGACACTAGATGTAACGTGGAAAAACCCCCCAAAATTAAAGGTGTAAAAAAACCACATGAAGATAGAAGGATCACTATGGGGTAAAAGTGGGTACACAATCTCTCATTATTACAAGGAGAAAACCCTCGTAATATCTCTCTTGAATAAATGGGGAAAACTGCCTCATGAAATACCACACATAAGAGATTATGGATGAGAAACTGATTGGGGATAATTTGCTGAGGGGAGAGAGCCCTTTATATAGGCTGCCTCTCCCCTGCCTTCTCCTACTCCCATTGGAGGTTTGGTGGGGTTTGGCCACCCACCTCATCAGCCTCGCCCACCCCATTTGATAAATGGGGGGCGGCCACCGTCCTGCGGAAATATTTCTACCGACACATCTCCCACTTGGAGATTTGATTGAGAACCAATCACATCTCCACACATCCTTTCTATCTATCCAACCATGCTTCTCATGTATCTGCGAGGCCACTCGAGGATCTGTATCATCTGAACTTATTAGAGTTAATCGCCTTCGTCAGGAAATCTGCCAGATTTTCTTTAGTATGAATCTTCTGCATATCCACACTTCCTTCCTCCACCACATCTTGGACAAAGTGATATTGTACCCCAATGTGATTCATCCTGAAATGAAAAGATGGATTCCTTGCAATGTGCAAGGCGCTCTGACTGTCACAAAATAATGGAATCTGCTCCTGTCTGTGCCCAAGATCCTCCAACAACCTTCTCATCCAAATCACCTTTTTTCAATCTTGTGTAGCTGTCATGTACTTTTCCTCCATCATGGATAATGCTACAACTGACTGTAACTTCAAAATCCAGCTCACAACTCCTCCTGTAAGAGTAAAAAAATAACCATTAGTGGATTTCCTCCGGTCAGAATCACCTGTAAAATCTGAATCAATATAGCCTCTGACAGTAAAATCTGATCTTTCATAACATAATGCAGCATTTGAGGTCTCCTTGATGTATCTCAGGATCCTCTTCACTGTGTTCCAATGCTCCCATCCTGGATTCTCCATGTACCGACTAACTGCTCCCACTTCATGTGCAATGTATGGTCTAGTACAAACCATAGAGAACATTAGACTACCCACTGTCGATGCATACGGTACTTGAGACATTTCCATCCTCTCTACTTCACTGCTAGGACTCATCATGGAGGATAACTTGAAATTAATGGAAAGAGGGGTAGAGGTTGGATTATAGTCTTGCATGTTGAATCATTTCAAGACTCTCTGTAAGTAACTCTTCTGTGATAGAAAAATCTTCCCATTATTTTTGTCTCAGTAAATCCGCATCCCAAGAATCTTGTTTGCTGGTCCCAAGTCCTTCATATCAAACTCCCTAGCCAACTGTGCCTTCTTCTCTAGGATCTGATCATTGTTGGGTCCTGCAACCAACATGTCATCCACATACAACAGAATAATGATGAAATCATTACCATACGAACCCTTGAAATATACACAAGTATCTGAATAAGGTCTGTCATATCCAAGGCTCATTATATAGGAATCAAATCTCTTGTACCAACACCTCGGTGCCTGTTTGAGACCATATAGAGATTTTTTCAACCTGTAAACCAAGTTCTCTTTACCTTCTTCTGCAAACCCTTCCGGTTGGATCATATATATCTCTTCATCAATATCACCATGGAGAAATGCAGTCTTCACATCCAGTTACTCTAGATGTAATTTGTATATAGCACACATTTCTAGAACTATCCGAACAGTCGTCAGTCTAACAACAGGAAAAAATATTTCATTGAAATCAATACCTTCCTTCTGAGAAAATCCTTTGACCACCAATCTTGCACGATATCTTTCCACCTGGTCTTTTCTATCCCGCTTGATCTTAAATACCCATTTGTTTCCAATAGCCTTCCTTCCACGAGGTAATGAAACAATATCCCAAGTCTTGTTCCTGTGCAGGGCTTCAAGTTCCTCCTACATCTCCGCCATCCATGAGGATACATTTGGACTATGGGTTTCCTCCACAAAAGAAGATGGCTCTCTATCCTCTGTCAATAAGCAATATGCAATATTGCTCTTAGTGACATAGTCTGAGTGCCATACTGGTGCTCTTTTCTCCCGAGTTGAACTTCGTGGTCCAATCTCAACAGGTACTTGATCATCGTGATATGGTGATGTTTCAGAGGAAAATGATTCTTCCTTGGACTTGTCCTCTATTTCAACTGTTGTGGTTTCTGTATTATCCTTATCTGTGTCTTGATCAGTTGTCATTTTCACCTTATCTTCTGCAAAAATGACATCTTTTCTGATGATAAATTTGTGGCCAGTGGGATCCCACAAATGATACCCCTTCACACCATCAGCGTACCCCAAGAAGATACATTTCCTGGATCTTGAATCCAACTTCGATCTTTCCTGGTCATTAAACATTTCATATACAGGACTTCCAAAAGTATGTAACCGAGAATAGTGAGCAGGTTTACCAGTCCACATCTCCATCAGTGTATTCATCTCAATCACCATTGAAGGAGATCGGTTGATCACATAACAGGCGGTATTCACTGCTTCTTCCCAAAAAAATTTGGCAATACCTGCAGTCTTCAACATCACCCTTGTTCTATCCAATAGGGTTCTATTCATCCGCTCTACCACTCCATTATGGTGAGGAGTGTACGCCACCGTGAACTGTCTCTTGATCCCTTCTTGTTGACAAAAATTATCAAACTCCTCTCTTGTATATTCTCCACCATTGTCTGTCCTCAGACACTTGATATTCTTTCTAGAGTCAAGCTCCTTCTGTGCTTTGAATGTTTTGAAGACTTCAAAAACATCTTCCTTCCTCCTGATTGGGTACACCCAACATCTCCTGGAATAATCATCAATGAATGATACAAAGTACCTTGCTCCTCCCAGAGATATAAATGGTTCTTTCCAAACATCGTAATGGATCAACTCCAAGATCTTCTGACTTCTTACTGTTGACGTCCCGAACTTTAACCTGTGTTGCTTGCTCAAAACACAATGCTCACAAAATGGTAAAGATACCTTTGTCATCTCAGGCAGTAACTTCTGATCCACAAGAATCTTCAGGCCTCATTCTGACATATGGCCAAGCTTCTGATTCCATAACGTTGTCAATGCTTCTGTGGAGGTAGTTGATGCAACAACTATCTCCGCCTCTTTGTACGTTTCACCCATAAGCACGTACAGGTTCTTTGAGATCTTCTCCACCTTCATTACCAAAAGCGCGCCCTTCACAATTCTCATCACACCATTCTCGGTGCGAGTCATGCATCTGATGTCATCAAATTGTCCCAAAGACAATATGTTCTTCTTCAGGCCCTTCACATGATGTACTCCTTGGATGGTCCGTACTATGACATCATGCATCTTCAGTTTGATGGTACCGATTCCAACGATCTTCAGATTGTGATCGTTCCCCATGTACACAAGTCCTTCCGGGATGATTTCATATTGGTCAAACCATTCCCGTTGATATGCTATGTGCCATGTTTCTCCTAAGTCGATAATCCATGAATCGTCGAGATGTTGCCTGCTTCCAGTAGTCTTCGTCGCTTCACTGATTAGTATATCTTCATTTCCAGAAGTACTCACCACATTCCCCTGAGATCTCTTGTCACCACTCTTCTTATTCCTACAATCCTTCTTGATGTGCCCCTTCTTTCCACAATTGAAACATGTGACATTATTCTTCTTACTCCTTGATTTGGACCTGCCATAATTTTGGCTCCCACTGGAACCACGCTCCATCATCCTTCTCTCTCCATTGACAGAGCTTCTGCTTAGTGGGAAGTTGTCTATCTGTCCTCCTTGTTCTTGCGCTAACTTTATTCTTCTAGAACTGCAGCTGCAACATAATTAAAGAGAATCATATCCTTCAGGATATTATTGGTGAGGTTGATGATGAGTTGTTCATATGAATCAGGAAAACTCTGGAGTATAATCTCCGTACATTCAGTATCCATAATTTTATAGCCCAACATCGTGACCTGAGAGAATAGGGTATTGAGGTTGTTGATGTGGTCGGTCACCGAAGATGACTCCGCCATCTAAAGAGTGTACAATTTTCTCTTCAGGAAAATTTTGTCGTGCAATGACTTGGCCTCGTATAGCTTCGTCATAGTATCCCATATTTTCTTTGTCATATTTTTCTCCGCAATGCTTGATAGGACCCTGTCTGCCAAAGCCAAATGGATGTTGGAAATAGCATTCTCGTCCATATCATTCCATTTCTCCTCCGTCACACCTGCCGGATTTTTGCCAATTTCCAGTAGGAAATTATCCTTCCGCAGCACTGCCTGCATCTTCATTTTCCACAACGAAAAATTATTCCCGTTGAATTTTTCGATCTCAAATTTTGCCGCCATCTGGACACGCTATCATTCCAGAACCTCCTCCATTTCACAACGGTGTATTTAATAATCTTAATAAATTTTTTTTGATGTGATAGATCAACTGGAGTTTCAATCACAAAGCATACTCAAATTTACGAGAATTATTAATACTCGAAAACGTGAATAGCACTGGGCTAGAACCTTTCCTCTGATACCACTTGTTAGGATTGTAAATGATTGGTCCACCGTGCAGCAATAATCAAAAGATAAAAAAAGTAAAAAATGTGGAAAAAAATGGGACACCAGATGTAATGTGGAAAAACCCCCAAAATGAAAGGGGTAAAAAAACCATATGAAGATAGAAGGATCACTATGGGGTAAAAGTGGGTACACAATCCTGCACTATTACAAGGAGAAAACCCTCATAATATCTATCTTGAATAAATGGAGAAAACTGCCTCATGAAATACCACACATAATAGATGATGGATGATAAACTTATTGGGGATGATTTGGTGAGGTGAGAGAGCCCTTTATATAGGCTGCCTCTCCCCTGCCTTCTCTTCCTCCCGCTGGAGGTTTGGTGGGGTTTGGCCACCCACCTCATCAGCCTCTCCCACCCCATTTAAAAAATGGGGGGCGGCCACCGTTCTGCAAAAATGTTTCTACCAACAGGGTGGAGGTTCCTCACATAGTGGAAGGGGAATCTAGTGTTGAGCCAGGTGCCATCGATAATTCTCGATAGGGATGTGGATGAGATCTGATCAAGGTGTGTGGTCCAGACGGAGTGGTGTTGAAGGGGTTGGTCGGTGTAGTTGGCGGGTGTGGTGAGGTCGAGGTGGATGGAAGGGCACCAGTACAGCACTGTACCAGGTGACTATGGAGAGGGCGATATCGGGTTGGAGGAGTTCTCACTGACAGCTGAAGAGAGATGAGGCTTTGTGCTCACAAGGGAGGGAGACCGGAGTGGGAGGAGGCCCTGCCTGAGGGAGGGTGTGTTGACAAGGGGTGGCCCACTGGTGGATTTTTCCACTGGAAGAAATCTCCCTTCTCCCCCACATTTTGAATAAAATTTTTTTGTTTTCTAACAACCTAGAAATAGGTTCGTTGAAAAAAAAAGATGTTGTTTTTTCTCTTTTTCTTGTTTTCCTCCCGAGTCAGCCGCCCCCTTAAGAATTATTTTTTTTTACATCAAAGGATATAGATACCCATTTGAAAACAAATAAAATATTATTTCATTAATAAAAAAATGATCCCACAATACAAAACACCACTAACTGGAGGGATTCCAGCCTGTGAATTCCATCTAGGATCCTAGCCAGATATCTGAGGTGTCATTAGAATTCGACAAAAATAAGAACATAATATATATATATATATATCATGTTATTAAAAAAATTAAAAAAAAATGAAATTTTAATATCTGATAAACACCATTTTGATTCATAAATTTTTTTCGGATGGCCATAACTTGACAATACGAGATCGAATCGATGCATGGTCAGATTCATTGGGACCAATTTACAACCCTCTACTTAAAAGTTAAAGAAAATAATTTTATTGGCTCAAAAAATCCATTTCATCACTCTGAAACCAATTATTGGTACCTGGGGGCATAGCAGAAGCTGGGGGGCTGGGGGGTTTTTTAAAAAATATCACCAGAGTGAATAAACTTTTCATCTCTGATGATCTGATCCCCATTATAGTCTGAGGATCTCACATGGATTATTCTAAGTATAGAAAAAAAACAAAATGAAAACCTAATTCTAATTGAAGCATGTTAGTCTGTCTCTTGATGTTGGTGACTACTGCTTGAAGTATTTAAAGTCGAACCCCTCTAGATCATCCACACATTCTCTAAGAATCTATGTGCATGTCATTTGTTAAATTTTTGGTGCTAGAAAAAAGCTCCAATGATCTCTTCGACGTCACGATGATCCCCATGACCTTGTGCCTTCAATCTATGAAAGGCATCTTGGATTGATCACGTGGGAGAGACCTTCTCTCTCTAGGAAGAGAGAGGATAGAGAGGCTCTCATTTTTAATGAATGAATTGTCCATGTAATGAGCCTCTCCTGTACTATTTATAGTGGATGATTCAAATACCCAAAAATGGTTACCCAGCCCCTGTATATTTAACATCCACTAAATTAGTAATAAATTAATAATTATGAAGAACTAACTATGTTATAAATATTATATATATTTTATCACATACCTGTAATATATATATTAAATATATATTATGTGATAAACCCGATTCATTAACTCAATTCACAATTTCCACTAATATTAAATGAACCTTGAATATTAAAATAATATTCATTTGAATAATATTATTCTTTATATTTACTTAAACACTGGTAAATACTTATATTAAATAAATTCAACCTAATTATTCTTTACCTGAACAATGATGAATTTATTTATTTATCAGTGATTGATAATTTTTGAACTATACTCAGAGCATGTGGTGGGGCTCACCATGTCCTATATACCCATTCACGGGAATAGGGAAAATTATTGAATATGCTATTGTGTGACCCTCTAGGACCTTCTCTAGATAGCGGTGAATAATATTGACAGGCCAAGTGCAGAGTCTTGTAACCCATCAAGACCCCTAAAGAGTTATGGAATAGCCATAGAAATTAAAAATAACCTACGAACACACACTTTTTAATATAATCTCTTTGTCTTTGGATATCTCATAAAGCAAGCCAGACACTTGTGTTATCATCCTTTTTTGATTTATTATTTGTTGATATATCTAGAGGGATTTACCTTTGACTACCATGTCCATGAATTTATGAAGGTACTCCCATCCTGATCAACCTAGCCCAAGATATTATGTCCTCAAATCAAAAGTGAAAAATTCTATCTTGACCATTCAAACAATGTCATACCACCAATGATGCACCCAACACAAGCTACCTCACCAGGATTTCATTGTCATGGATTTCTCCTTGCATCAAATCATATGATCAAATTGCACACATTGATAGTGATCTGAGGTTAAGAGACCAATACACATGTCCATAGATAGGAGAAACCAATGACACCCGAAACATGTGATTTTCTTATTGGAAGGTATGTCCTCATGATCTCACCTACCAGAGATACCAAGTGAAAACTTCATGAGAATAATTCTCAATTATTATGACCCCCCATCACCTGATAGTCAAAAATCTGTTGTGTCCAATCAATATGATGTATCTAGACCATAAGACATTTATTTAAGATTAATGTCATGGTATCTTGAGATTCTCATTATATCCTGGGGTCTTCTATAACCTTTTGTTATGAAAAATAATCTATGGATATTACCATTAAATAGCGGATGCAAAAATGTCTACACTATAATAGTAAGTGTACATCATGCATATTTCACTATATACATGAAATGGTAATCAAAAAGCACTGTTTAGTTGGGTCTATGTCACTCACTATTACAACAAATCATGCCATCATATTTAATTTAAAAATAAATAATTGAAAACCCATAAAATAAAAATAAATTAAATAAAACCAACACATACACAGGTCTGTTCAAAGAACGTTATCGATCATACACATGTAATGAATACGCAAAAGTACACTACCTATCATTCAATTCAATTCATTCTTTATTATTAAGATAATCACTCTTTTCTCGATTCAATTAATTAATTAATTTTATTTATCTTAATGATCATATGAAGTCTCTTGGAGATTCCCATCATAAATGTATTCATGGAAAACAAACTACATGACTAATAAATACAGATAATTACATGGAATAAATTGACCATTTATTAGTTCTTTAAACCTTTATTATATAGTCAACGGATCTGGTGCTAATGGTGTAATTAGGTTTTAATGTCGTAATTGATTATTTTAATTAATTTAATTCGGTTTTTATTGGGAGACTACACAACATGTACTAATGAGCTACACACTATGTTCCTCACTTTCAGTGCATTTCGGATAAACTTATAGGGAGTCAACATATATTCAATCTTGATGACATAGCAAGTACTAACGAGTGACACGCTATGTGTTCTGCTTTACATATGTTTGTGTAAACCACCGATTGACTCAACATGTTCTATGGATGCAAGAATTAATGGGTTACACAATATGTACTCTGGATAAATGTCATGTGTCTCATTAATTATATAGTTTGTTAGTCTCATGTGATCATAAACTATGTATTTGACCACACGGTTAGTGTGAATTTCACCACTAAACCATGTAGACTACACAATTTTTATTCCAACTACACATCATGTAGTCTAAAAAACTATTTTCTAGGCTAGTCTAGTCAATATGCGGTGCACAATAAATGCACTGCATGTTATTATTTCTTGGTACATCATATATCCCACTACATGTCTAGGTATAGTGCACTTAGGTACATGTTGTGTACTCAGTAGTTCAAAAAAGGGTTGTTCACATCATTTTTTTATGTCAATTACTTCATGATGTTATTACAGATGACATTGTAAATAAGTATTTTATGTCGGTTATTATTAAATGACATTATAAATATTACATATTTAGAGGTGATTTTCCAAGTTCGTTTTTACATAACCTATGTGATAAATCCTCTATTGAAATTTATCACATCGGTTATGGTGTTTTTTAACATTGGTTTTCAAAAAAAAACATCATATAAACTAGCCTAAAAATCATATTTGGATGTGGTTTTTCACATTGGTTATATCAAAAGTGGTGTAGAAAAACATTTATCAGTTAGTTTTAAAATAATTATCCACTTTTTAAATTTTTAGGTCGGTTATAAAATAACAGATCTGAAAAATAATTTTCTTTAATCAAAATCAATATTGTCACTTATCCTAGTGGTACAGTAATAGAGAAAAAAACAAAAAAACATAAATAGAACAACCAAAAAATAGCATCATAAAATCAATGCCTTTTAACTTTATAATTTGAAATTTAACCTTTACAATGTATATTAGAAATAAACTAAAACTCAATAATACCTATGAAATAATCCACCCATTCTCTTTGTAAGTGTCTTAGCCCTTGTCTAGTATAAGTTTAATGGTCATCAAAAAGATAAAAATTAAAAATAAATCATTTAATATGTACTCTAAATAAATTGAATGAAAAATTAAAAGAAAGGTTATACTAAAATATAACCTTCTAGAATTTTTTAACTGTCCCAGTTGAAATTATTCCATACATAAATCTTAGAACATAATATCCACATTCTTTTACTCCTTGAAGATGAAAATTATATTTAAAAAATCAATTCAAAATAACATTTTAGGTACTTATAGAAAAAATGTAGTAATTATAAATGAGAAGTCTCCATTGATTTTATATATTTGATCTTTGCACTCTTATTTCCTATTATCTATCTAAAGTAATCATGTGCCCTATTTGAAAATAATATGTATTAAATAAATTTAAATTTCATTATAATATATACAAGTATTCAAATAATCAAACTTATGTATTTAATACATTCTTAAAATTGTCTCCCATGTAACCATGTATAGAGTATAGCCAGTAAGTTATATTCTCTATTGAAAAAAACACACAACATCCATTGGGAACTAATATAAAAAATATATAATACGAGTAGTTATTTATTTAAGAGATATAACAATTTATGAAATATGTGTTTCATACTCTCAAACATAAGGAAGCATCCAACACTGAATTTCATTATTTTGAAATATCTCAGCAATATAAACTATTTATTCTGTATCTCTCATTGTCATCACTATAGATAAAATAAATTATGGGTCCATAAATCTATATATTTATTTCATATTATACTTCATACCAAGTGTATAAAGATACTTAATATAAAATAAAAATAAGTATTGAGTTTCAACAAAATAAAATAAATGAAATATATATAATAATTGAATTATATGGAAAAGACTTGCATTGTGTTGATTCCCAAATGATCTACAGTAATAATCTCCATGATATCTTTCTTTAAAATCATTGCATTCATTACACACCCACAAATGTTAGCATCCATTGGAAGTTCATAAACTTCCAACTACAAAGATGAATATGTTGATAATCTATCAAGTCTAGAATAAGTTGTATTTGAAGTCATAATAGTCTAAAATTATTATTGTTTATACATTATGTATTTACCATTAAAGTACTACTTTAAAAATAGATAAATATATAAATTTTAAAATGTTAAAATAAATTTAACACTACTATGAAATAAAGGATGTAATAAACACATACATCAATGGTAATTTGTTGGAAAATTCTAAATGGAAAACTAAAAAATGGCCAATACTTTGTCCAACTATAGTGACCTCAATAGTAGGAAATTGTATCCTTTTTTATATATCTATAATATCCTATACAGTGACCCTAAGATTCTCTATCTCTATCTATTGGTGATAAATGGTATCCCAATATAATATATAATCCCACATGAAACAATATGATATTGGGGATCCTTAACATATAACTCACAATAAATGGGATTTTTTAGCGGATGAGGCATAGGAGTCAAATAAGTAGGAGGAGGTGGAGGAGTGTGATCAGTATGAGAAGGTGGAGGAGTGATATCTCCATCTTGAAACTATATTTTCATGTCTGTAAACTTTGAATGTACCTAAGTTATGATCTTTTCCTCTATCATCTCACCCATATCCTGAACTTTATATTTTAAATATTCTATTTTTCTTTTCTATAAATCCTCCATTGAAGAAGCTTTAGAACAACCAAACACCTTTTTTACCCATACACTTGCTGGGTATCCTCATACATGACCCAAGTCTTCAGGATTTCCCAATGTAGTAGCTAAAATATCCTTCTTACCCTCAGCTATGAAGGTCCCCTATTTGGTATGCTCCTCAAGGGATTCATATATAGAATATTAGAAAAAAAATTAGTAGTGAATCACAATATATAAAGATTTTATTTAACTTAAATAATAT
The DNA here is from genome assembly GCA_963277665.1 of Viscum album. Classification (NCBI taxonomy): domain Eukaryota; kingdom Viridiplantae; phylum Streptophyta; class Magnoliopsida; order Santalales; family Viscaceae; genus Viscum; species Viscum album. Next base: position 1,699,209,043 of record OY728143.1, on the reverse strand, counting down.
AAATAAATTAAATAAATTATTATAATTATTTAAACTAAAACCCTCGACTCTTCTGTAAAATTTTTCCCCTTTTTTCTCATCCAGGCCCTCTTCCATTTTTCATGTCTAACTAGGGGGGAAGGAGTGTCAACCTCTACGGAGCCTAAAGACTTAGCTTTCAGATTTCAAAATTTTTTAGTTATAATTTTTCCTCCAATAACGTATACCCTCTATGAGATAAAATATAAGGGTATATATTTTTGGATTGGATATCCTGATGACATCTCCTTGTTTCCTATAAATTAAGAATAAAAAAATCATTAGTATGATTATTAATATAAAAAATTCTAAAAGATAATATTTCACTTACCAAAAACACTTCTTCTCGTCTAATTTTAATAAACTGCATCCATGTATCTTTACCTATAAATGAATATATATCACATGTATTTTGATGTTTATTATCCCCAAAAAGGAAATCTTATGTGTGGGTTGATTTAAAATCTCTCCATCTCCTAGAATCCAAAGATAAACATTTCTTTATAACTCCTCTAGTATCAGGTATATCATATTCCATCTGATAAAAAGGGGAAAACCAATATTAGTAAAAATATTTCATGATAAGTAAAATAATAACAAATGAGCTTACCAAAATTGTCTCCCATTATTGAGATATTATCACTTTGTCAACACTTATCCAATCAGAAATCAAAAAACTAACTTTTACTTGATCTTTCACTACAATAAAAGTCTTAAATTATTTTGAATTTGGACCCCTAGGAATATCATTATCATCAAACTCAACTGGTATCCTCCAGTCTCGGCTACAAGCAACTGATGATTTTGGAAAACATGTGTTGTCGCATTTACCAACCCTCAAATTCTTCTCTACCCCTATGAAAGTTGATGGATCCTATATAGAAGGATTAGGAGAGTCCTCATCAAGAGTATTTGTATGGTCCTCCCGAGAAGTATGTGTATGATCCTCCCTATAAGCTCATGGGGAATCAGATTTTTGATCATCCATTATCCTAAAAATCAATGCAATAAGCAATTAGAACACAAATATAGAAATCTATCTATTATATATATAATTAAATAGAAAATAAAAAATGATCCAACAAAATGTAAGCTACACTAAACACATTTTTATTAATATTTGTTAAAGTATTTAACTAAAATGCTAACAACATTAATGAGAGATGAAGTGACATAAATGAAAGAAAATAAATCCAAATGTTATATAAAAATTTTAATAAATTTTTTAAAATGATACAAATCAAACAAAATAATACTAAATGAACCACTCTTTATCCTATTCCTTAGATCCTCTCCAATGTAATACACCATTTTGGAGTAGAGTTACTCCAAAAATAGTACAGTAATAGTAAAAATACTCCAACATATTACACCATTTTTTATACCAAAAATAATATTCTTTAAATATACTCTTTTTTACATTTTTTTATTTTTATTTAACATATTAAATTAAAAATATTTGTTTTTCCATAAAATCAACAAATAAAAAAGTTTTTTAAGGGTAAACATAAGTTAAGTAAGGGTAAACTAATCATAACTAAACCAATTTAAACAAAAAAAATTAACTTATTAGTTATAATATGTGTTTTATTAAAAAAAATAACAAATATATATAACATTTTATTAAATATAAAAAAGTAAAAGAAATATTTGTTACCTATAATATTAGGAAATTATTAAAGGATTTTTTTCCCAAATTCATTGTGATTTATTTCATATGGAACAAATAATGTCTATGGAATTCTCATCATTATTCTCTATTAATATTTTTATGGATGTAGGGATCCCGTATAAAACTATATCTTCATTAAGTTTTTCATCACCAACATGATATTTTTTCCTTGTAAAATGATATACCACTGCATATTGGATGGGTCAAGAACATATAAAATTTGTTTTTCATGTGTTTCCATGATAAAAGGATCAATTGTGTATTCCAATCTATTCATATTAACTATTGTTATATCAAATTCATCATGTCTGGCACTATTTTTATTGATAACCCATTTTCATTTAAACACTAAAACTTGAAAATTAATGTAATAAAACTCTCATATTTATTCAATGACTCCATAATATGTGTAACGACCCTAAATTTTGAATAATATTTGTTTCCTAAATTTTGTGTGTTATTTAATACTCAAAAAAACTATATCCTTAAATAAATAAAGTGAGTGTAATTAAAATGATATTGTTGGGTTTTGACTGTTATATGACCATTGGTCAATATGACCATTGGAAAATAAAACCTTAATGTTACGATTATTATTTATAAATATAAGTGATGTTGTTTAATTAATACAAAAAGAAGATTGAATGGCCTCATCCAATAGACTTGGGTCGTATGAAGCCCATCTGTCAAAGCTTGGGAAGGCGGTAGCATCACTGGGATTTGCTCTGGACCAAGCCCAAGACGAACTTCAACGTGTAAAGCTTGAACGGAATCGCCTACGGAAGAAGTTCAAGCTGATATAAATCACTACTCAGGCAATGTTGCCGAAGTCGCCCCAAGATTTTATCACCATAGCACACCTTACACTTAGGAACTATGATAGTGTTATAAGGGGCTATGTAATGAGGCCTTAGTTACTTTTTGTAATCCCTTGGTATAAATAAAATTTTTATTTCTTATTATGGAAAAGTTGATGAGTTTCAAATATCTGGATAAATGTAGGATGAATTTATAGTTATATATTACTAATGAATTTTTGAAAAAAGGGTATTTTAAAATGTTTATGTAAACTTTAAATAATTAATGATGTGAATTTATTTTCAAAAAATGGTCTTCTACAGTTGTGATCAATAAGAAATTTAGAGTCTAATAAGATCAAATTAGTTTTTAGTGAATAGTAAAGTATGAATAGTAACATACCCTTATGAATAGCAATGAATAGTAATTAATAGTAAATTGGTCAAAAAAATAGAAACTTCAACCATGAATATATAAATACAATTTAGACATCTTAAAAGTGAAAAAACGATCATAGTATGAGTTTTGGTATTTTTGTATGTCATAAATATTTTATTTACAATTTTATAATTAATTTAATAAATTAAAATGGAATTTTATTTTTATAAAATTTAATCATAAATTGTTAATTTATTTTATTATGGTTATACGATAATTTTATGGGACCTTGAATACTTTCTTAAGGTGTTACAAAATGAGTTATTGTTTTAAAGTTGTTTTTTAAATTAAATTATGATTTTATTTAAAAATTAAATTAAAAATATTTAGAAAATTATTTTCATAAAATGGAGTTCATTTTTGAATTCAGAGCATCAATATTAGGTTAGGGTGAATTTTTGGGATTTTTCTGAAACAATTGAATTTTCAGTGAATAGTAAAAATACAGTTTTGAGTTTCGGGTGTTTAATGACATCATTGATGATGTAATAATGATGTAATAAATATGGCCGACTTTTTAATAGTAATATCTATTATTAGGTGTCCCAAGTGTCCAATACCATGGGAAAATACCATGGTCAAGCCCATGGTTTTTCAAATACCACTGATGAGGTGTCCCGTGGAAATTAATTAAATATTTCCTCACTTTTGCTATAAATACCAAGCCATTCCATCATTACTTTGATTCCAAAATCCTAATAAACAAATATATGGTCTCTTTACCTCCCAAGGAGTCCTCCCAAGGTACCCTCAAGCCTCCCAAGTTCCCGACCTTTGATCTTTCGAAGTCACACTTTAAGGTAAGGGAAACTTTCACCCTCCTCTTTTAAGTCATGACTAAATTTATAGTATGTCTTATAGTTCCATTTTATTATGTGAGGTATTTTTTTCTATATCTTTAATAATTTAAATTTTATGTCCAAATTATGAGAGACCCTTTCTGCTCTCATCAATTGATTTTTTGAATTTTTAAGTGACGTCGTTAGGCTGTCGATTTTTTTATAAAAGAAATCGCATCTTCTCTTTTCTTTCATGTTTCCTTTTCATTTGGTATGTCATTAAAATATCCATGACATGATCCTATTATTTACCCATACTTTATTATGAATTATTTTGGAGTGGTTTACCCTTGTCCAATCCCTTTTCAATGTTTTCTTAAACCATGTTGTATAGCCGTTATACTGCAGAATTTTCGTCTCAAAACCTCTCTCTCTTTTTCTCAAGAATTATCTTGTTTTATTTATGTGAATACCCAAATATATTTTCATTTCCAGGGGTATTTATCAAGTCATAAAATTGATCTATTTGATTCTAAAATTTACATACATATAACCCTCACTCATTTTCCATGGGTTATAATTGACATAATGATCTTATTTTTAAACACTCTTAAAACATCACAATTTTGAAATAAAATCTATTTATTTTATTCTCTATGGGTTATTTATTAAATGTTTGATTATGATCTATGTGTATCACATGAAAATAAAGACATATTAATGGTGCACCCTGATAACTTTCCAATGCATTGGGTAAATAATTAATCTCTAGAAATGACAAGTTTCACGATACCTTGGTGAATAACCTTGGTAATTTTTTTATGACACCTCGGGGTTGAACCATGGTGATATGTTCATGAATGTATAAATGAAGTGTTTTATCCACATATTCAAGTTATGATTCATGCTCTTTTTATTATGATATTCCTTTTTTCTATTGCTCATGTCTTTATGTTTTTTATCAAGTTCTTCTTGATATCACAAGTAAACTGATTCCCTTGCTTTTCTTACTAGGACTTCTACTCACCCTTTCCCTTGAATGTATGTCTCCAGGTTATGAGATGCAGTAATTGTACATAGGATGAAATTTTCAAGAAGCTTTTCAATGGGATTCAAATGAGTGTTTTAATTTTTCATGTTTTATTGTTCTTGATTTCCAAGGCACTAGACTTTAAAGATCCTTTGTATGTGAAATGTAATCAAAGGTTATGTATTAAAAAGGCTGGATTCCATAATATGAACTTGATACGAAGATTGGGTTTTTGCCTTTGGCACTTGAAAAATGCATTTCTTCTATGAACACAAGTACACTACTATTTTGAATTGCACTTATGTTATCCTAATCTTTCATAAGAAAAGTATAGCCATTAATTTCATATCCGGACTATGTTATCAAATTTAAACTTAGACCACCCACTAACCATCTCAATGTTCTTGATTCATTTGATCTACCATTCATGATATATTTAAACAATGGAAAAAAAATTATTCTCATTCAAAATCCATATATCCTTTTTCTTTGGATAACATTTTTTAACACATTAATATGCAATGTTATATATGGTTTAGCATCATCTATGTTATTAAATATGTATAAATGTATCCGATTTATCTTTTCACATATCAATGATTTTAATTTCAATCGATGAATCCTCTCTCCCCCATAATTTACTCATTCATGACAAGATGCGGGCAAACTAATTTACTCCTCTACAGATAAGTAGCTTGTACAAAACTCTATAACCACCTCTAAAAAATACTTCTCAATAATGGAGGCTTCAGGTCGATATAGATTATTAACATATCTCTTTAATATATTTATATACCTTTCAAAATGATACATCTAACATAGATATACAAGTCTGAAAAAATTTATTTTCTGCACTAAATAAACCACTAAGTGTTCCATGATATCAAAAAACGATGTAAGAAAATAGATTTATAGTTGAAAAGGTATAGAAAATGAATCATTATCTAAATTTTTCAATGAATTAAAATCGATCACATTGTTATAAATTGAATTGAAAAATTAACACACATTCATGATAGTCATTCTGACTCATATGGTCAATCTTCCATGCAATTCAATTGGAAGGAGTTATTTCATCATTATGTGATAATCATGAGATTTCATACCTGCTAATTTCAAATATTTTAGTGACACAAAAACATTTACATTTGAAGAATAACCCTATGAAACTTTTGTAACATAGAGACATTGACAAAAGATAATTTTATCCCTCTTAGATAATATATGACAAGTTGTAGGTAGATATGTTCCTATTCCATCATAAGTGGGAGTTAAATCCAAACATATTCCCATTGATAGTAAGTCTAATCTTACATTCAACCCATTTTTATTCTTTCCTTTAATATAAAAAAATATTCCAATCAAGTTTTCATAGATATTCTTATCCACATGAATTAAATCAATGTTATGTTTGACCTCATTATATATCCAATATGGAAGCTCAAAAAATATTGACAATTTCTTCCAAATACTTCTATCATTACTTGATTTTTGTGTCTTTTTGAATGTGACATCAATGTTTTTAACCCTCTCGAAATACTAATTAGTTGAAAAAGGTTATGTATGAATATAAATTTTTTATGAGCCATTGAATTCCTTTTTTAATCTTATATACGATTGATCCGAAGGAAAAAAACCTATGATAAACCATGTATACTATTTTTATACCATGTTACAATTGATAATATGAAGTCTATTGTTCATAAATTAGACAAGATTTATGCTCCTTAACACTATATTCATACAAATTTCCATATTCTAGGAATTCATTTATAGTGAAAATAATCATTGCATGTAGTTGAAATTTCTCCATTTTATAAAAATCATACACTCTAATACCTTCCTCCCAAAAAAGTTTCAAATCATCGATTAATGGTGATAAGAAAACATCAATATCATTTCTATGTTGTTTTGGTCCAAAAATAATTAAACTCAACATGATATATTTTTTCTTCATACAAAATTTAGGAGATGATTTGTAAATTTCCCATAAACAAACTATGAATAATGTTTTCTACTAGAGATTCTATATGGATTCATTCCATTTATGACTAAATGGCCCGAAGGCCTAATTTTTTATTTATTTTGGATAAACCCCCTTTTAAGGGTAAAGGGGGAAACCTCACATGACTTTAAATACGTAGAGGCATTAACATAATCTGAAAAAACATATGGGAAATCGTCCCAGAACCAGACTACGTAGAAATACCCCTCCCCAGCATCAAAATAATTATGGCACACCTCCACCCTTTCATGACTACTCATCAAGTTTTACCATGCAAAAATGCATGATCCTGGTACTGATGGATAAGCCATACCCTCTCAATAATCTAAATCTTAATAGCCACGCACGGTAAAGGAAACCTTCTCTAAAACCTCGTCTGAAGTAATTCCTTGTACAATTTATAGGACAAGACATCAACATAAAAAACAACATACCAATTGAGATATTACTCCATTCTACAAAAATATCAAGGATTACTTCACCAAACCAAAGATCTGCCCTTTTCCATTGGCTCATCAAACTTCAGTAGTGAAAAAAGAAAACACGTAGCAACAAATCCCCAGGTAGGAAATCAACAAAAAACAACTTCATTGTTAACAGAGATAATCGAATTTCATCATTGCCAAACTGTGTCTTTGACTCAGACCATCAGAAACAAACTTCTAACATCCCGACCCTAGTTACCTAGAGTCGGTGAATTATTACATAACATTGGCATGATCATAAGAGATCAAGTCTGAAATACTGATCAATTTAGTAGCCTTGGAAGTACTAGATATATTCATAAGTCTTACATTACAGTATGAAATGAAAAACAACAACATTGTGTCCTCTTTGAACACACTCATGAACCTTAGCCTATTCTTGTAGGTTAATCGTAATATACTTCTTCGCATCCTGGGAAAAATAAAACTTAAGAAAGGGGTGATATTAGATGCTCAGTAAGGATAACAATATAGTGGAAACTATCATAAATAAGCATAAACATTTAATGCAATGTATAAGATTAAAACACAAGCCTTTTAAAATTAAATTTAAGCATAATATGAAAAATATAAATCAAATAATTTCATTTACTTATTCACATGGATATTATACTATTCTAATAATCACATGTAATATCAATATCTAATTTCATAATGATGGAATGCATAATGTTGGACTTCATAACCACATAGTCAAGGCCTCGTGCCAAGACTAAAAATAAAAATTTTCTCAAGGCCTTATGTCATAACACTAGTTTGTCTCATGAGACCTACCGATGCATCGAAGGGCTATAGCAGGCCCATCCCGCCACTTACTATGTCCAATGTATTCCTTATATGAAAATGTTGAAACATAACATAAACATTCCTATTAAAACTAGAATACAAAATGTTAATATTTTAACCATAAACCATGAATGGTATAAAAATAGCACATCCATAGTCAAACATATCACAAAAAATTCAATACAATATGGAAGAATGTATCATAATAAATCAGCTTCAACAAGTATAAAGTCCAACAAAGGATGTTGACATAGATTAAATCAATACAAAAACTATTTGAGTGAAATATATCCTTCTGCTTTGAAATAATTTAAAAGTAAAGAAAACATTTATTTTAAAAATATTCTTATAATATTGTAAGGGAAGCTTAGAAGGTTTTATAATGGTAGAAGATAGATTCACCCTCCATATAAGTTAAAAAAATATTCTTTCCTTAATTTGTCGAAAAGGTCAAAAAGTACCTTGTTTGGAAAATGACAGAAAGATTCCTTTAAAAACATTTTATAAAAAGTAAAACAAGGGTATAAATGACTTCAACCTATATTATAGGAAATAGTAAAAATGTTTTGAAATACATTTTTAAGAAACATTAATGTGGATGATAAAGAAGTCCCAATAGATACTTACGTATAAACAACCCCAGATAATAAAGAGATTGTAAAATTAACCCTTACCTTGTACTATTACTTAGTTGAGGGTACGTTAACCTCCTGTATAATGGTTAAATTATTATTATTAAATTATAAAAGGACCAAATACATAAATATGATATCATATATGATCTTCTAATATTAATTTGTTAATAATATTTTAGTGGTATCATTATTTCGGGTGTAAACTGATTCATTTTCCTTTATATGTTTTGATACATAAGTCATGTAAATTATGGATAGGATGTATTTTATTCATATCCAGAATTATATTAAGTTCTGAAACATTATTTTTAATCATCAAATAAAAATTATTCTTGAATGGTTGCGATGGGGAATGAAATTTCATCGTGTTGTGGAGACGGTAGTCGTACGTACGCACGAGCGAAAATATCATTCTATTGATAGTGAAATTGTATGTAATTGGATGATATATTATATATAAAGAATAATTAACATTTTATATTTATTATTTACATCAATTATACTCATTATTATACCCATCCAAATAATTAAGTGTTGAATAACAAACTACACCACGACGTGGAGATGGTAAGCCGTACGTACGCACGTATGGTGACTTTGTCATTCATAGGATAAATAGAATAATGAATATGATTGTTCCATATTTATAATAACATCTCAGTATCTATAAGGTACTGTAGTTATTATTTTGGTCTAGAATCAAAAAAGAAAGAGGAAGTGGAAGAAGAAAAGAACTTTGAAAGAGGTGATGAAATAATCACCTCTTCTTCGGGTTCTTTCTTTTGATTTGAACAAAAGGTATCATTAGGTTCGATTTATGATAAAATTAATGCCTATAGGTTGAATTGATAGTATTTGGTAGGATATTTGAGCAGGTTTTTTCCGATCCAAATGGCTTTGGAGGTGTGAATTTAAGAGAAGCAGAGGTACCCTTTTATAAGAGAGGTGAGGGGCACTTTTGAAAAGGCTAGAAATATTAATTTATTATAAAATCATTTTCAGTTTATAATAGCTCAAAATGGATTTATTTTGAGGATAAGGTGGTTATGGGTCGAAATCCTCTCAACCAATAGGTTTTATACAAGTTTAGGTCACCATATTAACCTTATCTTTTAGATTTAACTCTTAGTTAAACAGTTTAACTTTTACCATGTCTTCTTGTATTCTTACACTATATGGTTAATACAATTACTATAAAATGCCAAGAGAACCTAAAGTAATTAATTAATGACATATATAACCTTATCTAAGTCCTTTGGCTGAATATTAGATTTTTAGGAATATTATATCATTTAGTAATATAGTATTCTTTTTAAAAACTCATTTATGTCAATTTTAAAACTAATTAGTATTTGGTTTTTCTGAAAGTCAGAAAAACTGTATTACTTCGAAAAAAATTCATTTAATCAACCCTAACACGTCATATTAACCTAGAAAATTATTTTAATGCATCAAAAGTCTCAATTTACATTTATTTTAATATTTATAATATTAATTATTTTAATCTTTCATTAATAAGGTAATTACTGCATCATCACTGTGTCATAAATAAATTTAATTATTTAATGTCTAAAAATTATAAATAAAATACCATGATGTAGGAAATCATTTTATCTTTCTAATTAATATTTACGGTTGAATTTATCTTATGTGTAACCTAATATTAAAAATGGTTTAGTTATTAAACTTTGAATTTAACACTTTTAACTCTTCTTTAAATAAAATATAATAAATGTCCTAATCTAATCCAAGTGGATCAAAAGGGATCATATTTTTGTCCTAAGGTTTATTTTGGTCTAAATACACTTATCCAATAGAATTAGGACATGTTTTGGGGTAATTATATTATCATTTTTACCTTTAATTACCTTATTTACTTTTAACTGTGGTAAATTAAATTCAAAAGTTACAATTCACCAAAAATTATTTTCATCCCATTGAAACACATATTACTTACTGATGAAAACCATGTTTCTGGGATTTTTGAAATTCAATTCACATAATCGGTAAAATTACGTTTTATGCAAATTTGCTAATGTGCCTAGAAGGTGGGTAAAAGACGTTAAAAAGTTCAATAAAATTTTATATATCTAATATTATTATAAAATGACTCCAAAGAATTACATTGGACTAATATAGGTATTATGTATATATTTTGACTTTAAAATAAATTTAAATTTAAAATAATTTTTTAAATAAAACGTCGGTTTTTAAATAATAATGCAGTGTTTTTCACTATTCACCAAAAATTGAACGTTTTCAAAAAAATACAAAAAATTCACCCTAAGATAATTTTGATATTCTAAATCCAAAACTGAAGTTCATTTTGAAAAAAAAATTATAAAATTTCAAAAAGTGGGTATTACTATTCATAACTGCTTTTTAAATGGCTAATTTGATTGGTCGTGTTGTGCTAGAACTCGAAGTTGCGTACAATTCAAGCCATTACATTATTCAAAGAGAAATATATTATGGAAGCTTGGGGTCTTATATAACTCATTAAAGCATCAATGGATACCTCTAGATTGGGACACCATTGATCGAAATCACCACCATACCACCATCCACAAAGAAGATTCATCGAAATAAAAGGACACCTTCAGAAACAACCTCACCGATGATGACTGTTACCTGGTCACCAAACATCATCGAATCCTTGCTGCAATGATATCATGCTCCTCCCCTAGAACCATAGCTGCAGATCTGAGTCAAAGAACCAGGAAGATGCATCGGAGTCCTAATCGAGCGAGCTTTGAAGCGAAAGAAGGGAAACACGTGGGTACCAAGTACAGAGCCACACCGACGCCGCAACGTCGCAAAATCATCCTCAGACCATCCAACTTTAAGCCCCCCACAGAAAACACAGAATTGCTGAGTCCCAGAACCTACAAGAGAGGAAGAACTGTGAGAGAATAAGGGGGAGGAGATGCTAAAGTAACATCGCACAAGCCTCCCCCTACGGATCGATGCTAAGGGGAACCCTAGCTCTGCGAGACCTCTCAATCCAAGTCTGAGATTTCTAAATTCATTTCTAAATGTAGAAAAATATTGATCAAATTTATTCTATTGTGGATAATCAGCTGAATGACGTAATTTTTCATATTATATTCACTCATCTACATGACATATTAACCTATTTACATCATTTTAATTTGCAAATAAACATTTCAAATGATAAATTATAGTAAGAGACTAAATTTTCTTGGTATGAGTCTCTGTAACTGCTAAATCATCCTATGGTTTTTCTTTCAACTTATATAGTGATGTCACATATTTAAGACACTCTGGTAGACCTTTGTATTCCTTCCTATATAACTCATAGTCATTTAGGTAGGCATGTATATTCTTATACCCCAACCCCATCTGGTATAATTTTTTCTTCACATTATAATGTGATACTGGAAGATCATTTTATTTATTAAGTATGTCTTTCAATAGCTATAGAAACTTTGTAAAACTCTTATCACTTCATACATTTTTCACCTTCAAATTAATTAATCTTAACACCATTGATAAAACTATAAATTTTATACAACCTTTATACAATGGTTTTTCAGTATCATCATATATATTATCAATTAAAGGTTCTTTCCTAGTTTCTTCTACTTAAATATCATGAATAAATTCTTCAATTTGATTAAAATTATCATCATGAAAATCATCATCATCAATAGATATAGAATTCTACCTAGTTTTATCATAAAAAATAAAAGGTTTGTAACTCATATTAGAACCATGAAAAATTAAATGGACCTTGATTTTTATGCTTTTAAACATCTCTATACTTAAACATTTAAAGCATGGATGAAAAAATAGGTCTTTTTTTGTAACATTTCATTTAGAAAATTACAAAAAAATCATCATCACCTTCCTCATATTCATCACTTATTCGCAGTGCAGTAATCCAACTACGAATCAATATTACGTATAATAAATTATATTTTAAAATTTAATTTCAAATTTAATTCTATTAATAATGATAATAAAATATCATAAAATATTTCACAAATAAGAGAAAGACATCATATTTGATAGAAAATATCACTTTTAACATATTTAATTATCATTATTTCATAAAAAATTAAAATGTATCATGAAATCATAATGATAACCTAAGTATAAATTAGAGATACTCAATATTTGAACTCCATAATCCACTATACCTTTAAAAATTCTGGTCACAATCCATACAAAAAACATACCATAGACATGCATAACTAATGTTATTTATAACACAAATTAATCAAATAATCATTTAATAAAACCTAAATATTAAAACAATCATTAATCAACTGAAAAATACCTCAGATGAAAGAATAATATGAACTAAAAATAAAAATATATAATATAAGGAGAAACAATGTAAAATTGAAGGTAAAATCAGAACTACAACTATAAATTCAAATACCTAGGAATAACAAAAAATAGAAACAATAAACACAAACTGAAAATTGATATTGGTAGGGAGGATATTGATTAGAATATTTCAATGTGAAGATGGTACAGTGAGAGTGAACCAGTGGTCAATGATGGATAAGGGTGGATAATATTGGTTAATTCCAAAAGAAAGATATTTGAGGCCAACAGATCATAGAAAGAAGTATTAGGGTTCAGTGTGTGAGAGAAAATTGATGGCTACTGTGTGAATGAATGAACACAAAATGACTCATCCTGAAATTTTGTAAAAGTTGTAAAAGTTTTTCACATTGGTTATTTGAAAACTAATGTAACAAACTGAATTTTCAACATTGTTCATAAAATAACTAACATTGAAAATATACTTCTTAGATCTTTCACATCTGTTATTTGAAAACAAACATGAAAACCCAAATTTTCAATGTCAGTTATAAAATTACTGACATTGAAAAGATACTTCTTAAATTTCTCAGGTATGTTAAAAAATAACCGACATGTAAAAAAAATTCCATGTCAGTTATAAATAACCAACATGAAAAACATGTCATATAAAATTTATTTTGTACTAGTGAATCCAGTCACACACTATGTAACATTATCTATTGGACAAAATCCACAGAACCTCCTGATAGTATCTTTGATCATTATTCCTCTTGATCTTGAGATCTTTCAGAAAATATGAAAATCAAACAAAAAAATTAATATGTTGAATTAAATTTCATATTAAAGAAAAAATAATCAAAAAGTGAAAAACTAACCACAATTTCATATAATCAATCAATAATCAAATAAAAAATTATAAATATAAATATGAACCCTTTGATACTACTTGATGGTTCTGATCATAGTGGAAGAGCTTATTAAGGTAGATCTCGACTCATAAAATAACATATTTGATGAATTGTTCTCAAATTTTACAAGATGTGAACATCATAACCAATGAAATTTTCCAAAGAATATTGATAAGGAAATACACCAGAATGAAGAGGATATCTTTTCACACTAAATTTATAATTAAATTAAATAAATTATAAGAAAAAATACATCAGTCTTTGGATATTTATTTGATGATTTTGTTCGTCATCTAAAACCCTTTTTGGTTTACCACAGTTTTATTTATAGGATCCAAGTGTATAGTCTCTCTAGTGATGATAAACATATGCTCCATTGACCACCAGCAATGCTAATGGATTATTCGGTACTAAAGTGGTGGATCAATCATCTTACGATGTTCATCATAATCATTGTGATGATTCCTTCAGGCTTGAATAATTGTCCTTGAAAACTCATTCTTAAGATGATGGAGGGAGTATAATCTCTAGAGAATTATTTAGACTTGAGTGAGAGCTCTAGATTTCTTATGCACAACAATTCTCAATTTTTGATCAATCTTGATCAACCAATACACAATAAACATATTAGTCTATTTTTAGAGATAGGGTTAGATTTAAGATATTATTTAATTGCACAATGATCCTTAAATAATATATTAAACCTCATTTGACCCCATGCCATGTAATAATATTATTATTATTTTTCATGGCATGCACAAACTGGCACAGTGATAAATATTATTTTACCAGCTTAAAAACTGATATTTATTACCAGACACAATATTGGTTTGTTCGTCCTCCTCATCATTTATCAAATACCTGAATAAATATTTAATTAAATATTTATTCATAAATAAAATAAATATTCAATTCATAGTCGGGTGAATAAATATTTATTAAATATTAACATAATTAAATAAATTATTTATTAATGATAAATAATATTTATTATCTTGTGAATAATAAGAAATAAATAAATATTATATATTCATGTAATTCAAAAATTACCTTACGAATAAATATTTATTTAATATTTGTGATCAATAAATCCTGAAAAAACATTATTCCTCAATAATGATAATACTATATATTTTAATAATTAAATTCATTTATAATTTAATTGAGATCAATGGAAACACTTAGTGTGTAACCCTCTAGGATCATGTCTTGTTGGAATTAGGCGGGCTTGCCTAAAGTCTTAGATTACTATCTATCAGCAGGTCAAGGCACCCAAGAGAAATAAGTTAATGCATCGAATTTGACAACCATATACAAGTTATTACTATGAAATATAATCCCTTTATCACAGTATTTCATCAAGAAGGTTTCACACTCATTTCATCAACCTATATTCTTGATACGTATTTCTTTGACTATCTGAAATAAACTCATTGTTAAACCATGACCAAGGAATTTCATGTGACAATTCTATTTCAATTAAAGAGTCTAGATATCAACTTCCATAAATATGGAAGGGACAAATCCTTCTTTGAATTATTAATTAATAATATGTCATTCGTGATTCACCCAATGTACCCTACTTCCCAAGAACATATGGCATCATGATTTTGGTCAATAAATATAAGTGTGTGAGTCATGAAATGCATTAATAATAATGTTAAAATCAAAGGACCATTACATACACTCACAAATAGGAATATTTGATGACACATAAACATGCATAATTACTACTAGTGGGTATGTTCTCTTAATCACCCATATTGGAGATTACCAAGTGAAAAATTCATGAAAATAAGTCACATATTCTTATGAGTACTCACACCTAACAATCAACATACTATATGCCAGATCATAAAATTTTATCTAACCATAAAAATAGGTTTATGAATATCATCATGTAATTTCAAGGTTCCCGTCATAGTGGGGAACTGTTATGACCTTCTCTGTGCGACAAAAACTCTGGGTCATTATCACATTAATGTTATGTAGATGAATAATCAATATTTTATATTATATTTAAATTAATATTCACTTATTTTAATATACAGGTAATCTAAATTACAAAGTAATTGGTTTTAGGGAACCAACTCTAACACAAGAAAATAAAAATTCTATTCTGTTGTTATGAAGATAAAGAAGTTTGTGTGAATTAATTTACATACAAGGGAATAATAAGAAGAGTTTCTTACTCATTGTTGTGAAAGTAACAATAGAAGAAGAAGAATAATAAAGAGAATAAAAAATATCTTTGTTACATTTAACAAAAGTTACATTTGGTGGAGGACTTTCTTGGTGTTTCAAAAAAACTAAATAATTTAAATACTATCTAAAAAGTCGGTATAAAAATGAGAAAGAAGATAAAATTGGTCTAGGATTTCACCAATCTAGGGAAGTAGGATATTTTCATATCCACTTTCTAAATTATAGAGAACCACACATTGGTGTATAATTGTTTTCTATCCAAACCATTGTATTCAGGTAACTCATTATAATGGATAATATGTGTATCGGTCGTCACCATACACATAAAGGAATAGATACTCTTATTAATTAGTAAACCTTATAAAATCATCACATATCATCCTTTACTTTCTTTCATCTAATTGTATATGATAATAAAAAGATAATAAGATAATCAAGATCCTGATAGGTTTAAGAGGTAAAGGGATGAAAAGTATTAATTGGTTTGAAAATCCCCCAACACTAATTCACCCCCCCCCCTCCTAGAGTTGAGAATATCCCTAAGTAATCCTTATAATTCATATCAGATCCATGGTTCACCTCTATTTGATTCTCTATATTGATGTTATTATCCTTTAAATATTTTTATTTCTTGACTATATTTATTATTAATATTAGTTTTAGTGACAATTCATTTATCTCAAAGAATAATTCAATTTCTACCATGATCATGGAGAACATGACAAAGAAAGTGAAAATAAATCCAATGAAGATGTCACTATTAAACCAAGAGGAAGAATGAAATTCAGTTCCTCCATGTCATGATAATATAGAAGATAAATCTGTCTTAGAAAATGAAGAACATGTGGTCCAAATTACCATTGAGGATAATAACAAAATTCCTACTAAAAGTAAATCAAGATCAAGTGATCATTTGGTGTGTTAAAATATTTTTACGAACTTTCCTAAGGAATAAGATCCTATCATAATTGGTGGTGATGGTTAATATATAACATCTCAAGATATATTAGTTAGTAAATTAAAAGATATTCTACATTTCATTATTAGAGAAGCAGTCTCTCCTGTTTGTTGAGTTTTTGAAAACATACAGGAATAAATCACCCAGATTGAAGAATAAGAAAATAATATGGATAAGGCCTTTTAAGAAAAGATTCTAAAATGTATAAATATATCTAAGTATGTTGGATGATTTTTCATAAGAAATTTGGTGCTAGATTTAAGTTACTCAAAATTTGAAATTAAATGGATCAAATAATTTGAAGAGCAAGATTGAGTCAAAAAGTCTCTTGAAGAGAAGATCCACGCACTTAAAGAAAAGTTCAAAAACAGCATTTATGTCAATGATTTTCAATTATATGTGAAATTCAATAAGATCTAGGAACTTGACTCATTTTTATAAAAAAAGTCTAAAAATCATGGTGAAGAAGTTGATATAATAAAGAAGGATTATGAAGAGAGGGTAATTATGATTGAAGATTATAAAAACACCCTCAATATGAGGTGTCTAGAATTGGAAGTCAAATTATTCAATATTGAGATGACACATATTTAGTCTATACAAAAGAAGTAGAAAGTTGATGTCCCCACTCAATGATCAATGGAGGATTATGATGATAAAAGACTTATAAAATATAACAATAAGATCATGGAAACACTTAATGATATATCTCAAATATCTATGAAAAAAGAGGTGACATCCATATATTTCTATAATATTATATCTAAATATATGTTCATGAATAGTGTAGGATTAAAAACAAAAACATTCATGAGTATAGATGAATAAAAGTGACACTAATCCTACCACCATGTTCATTATGGATAGAAGAAGATGCGTGGAAGTTGGTTCCCTGCGAAGAGGCCATCAAGTTATGAATAATCCCCAAAAACAACATTCCCATTTTTTAAAAACTTCTAGATCACATGTAGTAAAAATATGAAAATTAGGGTTTGTGAGTCAATGTTGGTGCTACAAAAGATTCAAAAATTGTGCATTAGATTGTTGGTATAATCCTCTAAATGTTAAAGAACAAAAGAATCCCATGTCAATGAAGTAACATCTGTAAATTAATAAAAATATGTATACTTAAAAGAGATTTAGAATTCTTGAAAATATCTATGATGTATGCAATAGTGGTGGTCATAAGATTGGTGCATGTTAATATCAACATGTATCAAAGGTTAGTGGAAAGATAAGACCATAAAAGTTTGTAAAGAAAGAAGAAGTAACCTTGGGAATAAATCATAATAATGTTACAAATAAAAGTTATCCCAATAAGATATCAAGAAGGATAAGTGAGAAGACCTTGGATTATGGATCCAAGAATTTGAAGAAGAGTGCATCATCTAAAAGAACTAATGATAATAAAGAAACTTATAATAATCCATGTGGAAAAATCAAACTTACTTCCAATATACCCAATAATATTTTAGAAAACTGGATATAATATTTAAAGAAATCAAGAAAAATAGAATAGGCACGAGCAAAGGATAGTGAAAAGGGAAAAGAAAAGATTCCACGTGAAGAAGTTGGATTTCATGATAGGTTGTTAACAAAAGATAACCCTTATGTTAAATAAGTTTTGTATGTGTGGTATGATAGGGTTATACACACTCTAAGAGATTTATCTATAATAATTATAGTATAAGAAGAGTTATTAAATAAGATAAAAGTTGCACTGGGTGATACAAGTGCCTTAGAGGCTCTTGAGAAGAAAATTTTCACATTCAAATATAATGAAAAACTAATAATATCCATGATTACAATAGAAAAATTAAAATTAAATTCCAAATGTGAAATCATAAAGAATGGAGGAAATGGAGAAACTAGGTTGAGAAAAAACATCTCAAATTTGTTGTTCACATTGAGAATCAAGGAATAGCTTCCTTATTACCTTAATATTTATATTTTGTATTTATAATTTCAAGATAGGTAATATAATTTGAATCATAATCCTAGGGGGGAAACTTGATGTAGTGTATGGGTTGTCAATATTAGATAACATTATATAAAGAAGTTACCATCCTAGAATGATTCCTAAATTTTCACACTGAAAAAAATATGAGAGGATCATCCTTGATAAAGTTGAAGTGGTTGTTGTTAATAAATGATATAAAATTGAGGAAGATTCCATCTTTATTTTGTATTAAATTTGTAATTCCAAAGAAATATATTGAAGAATATCATTCTTGGTGAAGATATGGAAGTTTTCAAGCCTGTACAACCACATGAAGAAGATCCATTTTGTTGTATTCTCAACATGGAGATCCTACAACATATCTGTCGAATAGATTCATCATTATGAAGATCATGAGAGATGTCTCCTTGAGAGGAATACAAGTGAAGTATACTTAATAAGAGGATGGAATTATTATTTTATGTAAATTTGGTTATTTTTTAATTTTCCTAAAGAAGGTTCATCAAAAAAGGAAAGTCTTTCTTAATCTATCATCCTTGGTTACTAAAAATAAAAATCATAATGTAAAGGGGGATAAATTGAATAAATCAATGACATAATAAAAGTTTAATAATTAAAGTGTATCAAGGATACTTATCTTGTAGATTGTACTTCAATGTTTTTAGCATGTTTTTTGGAGTTAGTACAGGAGTTTCATGTTGATACATTCTATAACCATTTTATATAAAAATTGGTGTCTTCATTCTAAAATACAAGTAGATAACCATTGAATATAAGATTATGTGATCTCATTTCATATGGTATTATTATCAATTGGTAAAGGAAAATTGTGTTGTCTAAATAAAATCCTGTTATTTTATACACCTTTCATGGATCATGTAGAATTAGAGTGAAATGATTGATGGTACATTGCTTAATAATGAATTTATACCATTTTCCTAAGTACTTTTTATTTACTATAAATATTAGGGAGATAAATTAAACTTAATGTTTAAGAAGAAATAGAGAGAAATGAGATAAATATTTATATATTAACATATTCATTTTGAAGTTATTTCTAACAAATAAAAAGGGGGAGATTGAAGATCCCACTTTGTGTAAGTTGTATTTGTTTTCAATGGTTGTCAATGAAGTATAAGTATTTCATTGATGTTAATATGTAGAAGAGGTTGTAAAAAAGAAGTTTCTTGGAAGATTTTAACTTTTGTTGAAGTATATAAGCTTGGAAATGATGTAGATTTTATTAAATAGAAGAATAAATTCTCAAGTCTTGTTATATTAGAAACAAATAAATGGTGTTATTGCCATTGGAATAATTGTATTTTCTACTTAAAGGTGAAAGATTATTTAAAGACTTTGAGTTTATTCATGAATATTGGTGAGTTGATCCCAAAGTATAAAACATGTGCTTGGATGGTTGGAGAAGCACACTTGTTAACAACAAAATGAAGTTGAATCCATCGAATCAAGTTTCTTGATAAAGAAAGAAGATTTCAACTAATCAAGATGATTGAATAGAGTCTAATGAACTAAGGTCATTGGACTGAGTCTAGTAGATGAATATGAAAGAACATAGGGTAAAACCAAAATGGCTTTCATATGGTGTTCATAGGGAAATTAGACTGAGAGTTCTAGACAAACAATATCAATTGATTCTTGGTGGCGTATTTATCATTAATTAAACATCACAATGCCTTATGGTATTTATTCAAACTAAAAATTGGAATAATTAAAGCCTCTATAAAGTGGAGGTGTTAAAAGGAATAAGTTGGTTGAACTTGGTGAAACTAAAATTTCTTTATAGTGGTTTCCTGAACAAATTACTGGACAAATAATGTATGTATGATCATCAAACATAGAAAAGTTTATGATAAAATGCATTGGATAGATGTTTCTAAACAAATCTCAGACATAGGTTTCTGGATGATAGATAGAAGTTTCTTAAAAAAAATCATAAGAGAGAGGAAACATGTAAAGTTCATCGAATGGATAAGTTTATTATAAATTTGTGAACGAAGCTGCATTATAAAGAAGTTTCTGAGAGAATACATCAGACAAAATTTTCTAAGTGAAGTCATAGGATAGAAACATAGGACAGAAGTTTCTAAGTTGAGTCATTGGATAGAGGGGCTTAGGATATTTGTACCTGACAAAATATTGTCAGGTAATTAAATCCTTTTAAGAATAAATAGATAGAGGAAGCTTATAATGATTATAGATGAATAATTTTAACAAAATAGGATTTAGTGAATCAGATAGAATAAGTTAGATGAAATTTCAAGAAGTCATCAGACAGATGAAACAAAGAAAACCTTTGAGAGTATATCAAAAAAAGTACTACTAAACAAAGGAGTTTCTATAAATAAGTACTAGATGAATATTTTAAGATCTTTACAAAGTCTTTATAAAGTTATTCATTGTGGATATACTGAGATAGATGTTCAATGCCTCAATAATCATAAAGGAAGGATTGTGATTATATCCAAGTTTACATGAAGTTTGAAGAGATTGGTGACACTGGTATTTAAATAAAATTTCCTATGAAGTTTTTTGACTCCTATCTTTTAGGAAATTTGAAGGTGTTAAAATGAAGAAAGTGTTGAGAGGTATATTTAAATTTTGAGTGGGAACTTTGAATTTGAAGTTCATGGTTCTCCATGGATTTTCAGAAAAACTATTCCTATATAAATGGGGGAAGGAGCACCATGTAGAGGTTAGTCAAGCAGTTGGTTATTGATCGAGTTGTTGTGGATGTGCTTATTCTTGAAGAAGTAAAGTTCCATAGTGAAGGGACATTCATGAATCTTGAGAGTAATTCTATTTTGGTATGGATTATCGAAAGGAGAGGAACTGCACAGAGTAGGAAGCATTGGACAGACCAGGAGCACTGGGCAGAGCAATAAAGCACTAAATGAAGAAGTAAAGTACTGTACAAACATGTACTTGATGAAGAAGAAAAAAGAAGGTGTAAGAACCTAGTTTTGACTCAAGTATAGATACTTTTTAATTTGGTCTAATTCTTTATTTTGGACCTAATACGAATGCCTAATGATTTCATGGGTGTCTCAGGGGTTTTTAGGGCTTGTTCGGAGACCAAAACCCAGTTTTTTGGGAGAAATAGGATGGTCATATGATTACAAGAAACCATGAAGGGCATGCCACATGGGTAGTTATAATCATGAAAGTATATACAGTGGGGTGATATGGAGCGCTCATTTTTCTCTAACCGTACACCAGGGGATTCATGGACGTTCAAAAACTACAGACAAAGTTATAGAGGTGTTTCCATGGTTGGCACATGATTTCTCTAATTGTGCATCCTAACCATATGGGTTCCCCATTGGTATAGTAGAAGGTGCATGATTATCACACGGTTTGGCCAACTGTGCGATATAGATTTTTGGGTGATTTTATGAAAATTCCCTTAAATGTTATGTTTTAACAAACCCTTTATCTCTTTTCCTTCTCCTAAAGATAACCTCCCCTCTAATTCTATCTTTTTCTCCCTTTGAATCCTTTGGATAGGAATTGATCATGTTCATCCATCCAGAGTCCAGCTGAAGCACCGTTCATCTCGTTATATCTGCAACGGTAAGATCTTAATTCCTTTTTAGTCATTCATCGTTATTCTTTCTATCGACGATGCTATTTAGATGTAGGATTGTATGATCTATTTATAGGGAATTGATTCATTCTTCATATCTATTCCAATCCAAGTACAACTAGAGGCTAATACTAGACGAGGAGATTCATACGAGTATGAAGTAGGTTCTCTATAACTCATCCCTCAAGTTTTTTTTTATAAATTTTCATGTGTGTGAACTGATTTCATCAAGAGTTGCCTGTTAAATTAATGAATCTTGCTTATATTCATTAGAATCATATTCTAAGACTCACTTTAAAGATTTTAACCATCGTTGAAGGTTGTGACCTCATTTAATAACATCCCATGTAGGGTGTTTTCCATAATCAATCTTTTAATTCATTGACATGTGTGTCTGTTCCACCGTTCGAGTGTGATTGTTCTTGACCCGGTTAGTGTTAAACCTTCCTTATTTAAACGAATATTGAATTTTACTAGTTAGCCTTGAGATTGTCACTTGAACCTTCTAAGGTAAGTGTTCAAAATTAATTAATTAATGTTTAAATGGTTAAATAACAAAATAATATAATGGAAGGTATCAGAGTGAACCTTATTAAATGATTATAACATAAAGGAATTAATTAATTGGTCTCATGCCTAGTTAGCCTTGTCACACTAATGAAAGTAAATGGATTGGACTAAATGAATTGTTAAGAGGCATGAGTATTACATGTGTAAGTTATTAAATGAATTGATTAAAAGGTTCTTATTGCATATGGATCTTGACACTATTATAGGAGTGGTCAGACTCGATTTCTCCTTGGATTCCCAAGGGAATGCCTTGAGCACTCGTGGATGCCATTCCAATTCAGAGATGTTGATTGTAAAGGGTGAGGCCCATCTTGGAACTCAATCTTTTTCTATCAATGTATGATCGGTATGACACTATAGGAACCCTCCATTATTATTGTAAGATTCCTTGGATACACTCCTTGGATCTAGTATAACTTTTATGGACATGAGGCGCCTAAGTTACATCCTTGGGCCTTGTTATTACTTCTCCCATTTTACCTTGGATGATTTCCTTGGACTCGGTCAGAATAATTATTGGGGAATGACTTGGACGATGCTCCTTGGATTACACTCTTACCCCTATAGCCAGGCTACAGTTACTACCTAAGTTGTCTTGAAGCCTGAGGTCAAGGATGCCTTGGTTATTACATTGTAACCTCTTCGTTATTATTATCATCATGGATGCCTTGTTATATCTTGGATCCATCACTGCTATTATCATGTCAGGATGTTAGTGTTGGTTTTACCTCACGTGACTTAATTATATAAACTAGGATGTAATTAATTAATTAATTGGTTACATGTTCAGATTCCATCCAAGGATTGAAGTAGGTACTTAGGTATTTATGTTACTGTACTGCTTTACTTTTATATATTCATGCTTGCAGACTATTTCATTTTATATTACATGAACTCGATGTTATAGACTCTATTGGAGGTGGACTACTAAGATTTATCTCACACCCTATCTGGGATACCATTGGCATCCAGGAAGATTACATGTATGAAGGTGTTGAAAAATGGAAGCTTACCACTTCAGACACTTGATGGTATTCTTGCATTAGGATAGAGATGGGTAGAATATGATCGAGCAGGATCTTGGGATGCTTGGATAGTTTTTGGATTCCTTTTTGATACTTTTGTATTTTATGTTATGTCTAATACCTTTTATCCATGTTTTCAAAATTTCTAGAGACATGACATGTATCATCATATTTTTTCTGTTATTATCAGTTGCTCCCATTATTTATTATTCTCATCTGCTTCTAGTATGACATCTGGTTACTTATATTGCTTCTGTTATTTCCCTGCTATTTTATTTATCGGCTATGCTACACTCTCGTAATGAGGGAATATTCTCCCTATGGACATTCCCTAGGACCTCACTATTATTCGGAAGCCTATGGCATTTGGGTAGAAGTGCTTGAGGCCATGTGGCCAACCGGGATCGGGGCACCTTTGAGTGGCATCCAGGTTTGGGACATAAAAAAGTGGTATCAGAGTGGTTCCTTTCTTTATTTACTGTTTGGAGACAATAGTCAGGAGATTAGGAATGCTATATAACTTGGTTATGAGCCATGTTTGGGCATAGCTAACCAATGTTTGGGGTAAATTATGATTTTCCTAAATTATAATTATTGTTCTTCTTTTTCCAATTATAGTTGATATCATTTCACCATTGGGTGACACATGTGTTGTGTTGTGGTTATTATTATTATTCTAATTGAGGATCATATTTCATCCTTGGCCCGATGATATGTGGGAAAAGTGCATTGTTATATGCATCATCGTAGGAACCTAGAATTCACCTTCCATGCATATGACATTCCATATAGGTGCATTTTCACTGCTTGCATTGATTTATATGCATGTGATTGTTGAGAGAGCCTTGTTATATATATAACTATGATTGTGCTTCTTTTTGGATACAAATGAGTGATCTCTGGTTTCAATTCATGAGGTGTATGGGCCCTTGTGGGTTGAAATAGGTAATTTACTGAATTGATCCATTAGAATGAAATTGAATGGGTATCTATTTCAATAAAAAGGTGTATGGGACTTGATTCATTGTAAATGGTGATTCATTTAAAACAAACCTTTATATATGAAAATAAGAAAATGAAAATTGTACAAGTGAAATTTGACTTAAATTGAAATGGATTCTAGTAAATGATAAGGTAAGGTATAGTTGACCCTTCATCTACTGAAACCCCAATAATTTATACTTGATCACTTACCAATACCTAGCCTTCTAAGTAGGTAGTTGGGTAGTAAACCATGGGTAGTGAGCCTTTTACTTACATTCAACTTCTTATAGTGTTTCTATATATATGCTTTTAACTTGTTATGAGGCATGTTCTTGGATCTTTTAGACCAATGTCACTACAATGTCCTCATGTCATGCACCGGGAGGGTGGAAATGACCATGATCTAGACGTGGTGGGACCTGAGCAATCATTATTACTGCCAGGAGTTCCACTTGAGGTGCCACTTGTTTTACCTAATCTAGGAACTGGCGCTCAGCTTCGTTATAGCTTCCTATGTTTGATGTAGTTCATGAAAGGTGCTCTATGACCGACACTTATGATGGATGATCTGACATGTGAGTCCCAACAATGGCATCCTCCTACCATATTAGGGGATGCGGTCCAAAGGATGTTGAGAATTGGCTAGAGGCCACCTTTTCTATCTTTGAGAATCTGGAGATGCCTCCAAAGAGGATGGTTAATCCTGCTACATACATGTTATGTGATTTGGCCAAGTGCTGGTGGGATGTGATTACCTAGGCCGGTCGCTATTAGGGCATGATATAGGCTGACTTCCAGACCACTTTCTATGACGACTTCTTTCCTTATATTTTGAGAGATTACCAAGCTAGAGATTTTAGGCATCTAGAGTAGGGTGTTATGTCAGTTATGAATTATTCAATGCATTTCACCAAGTTACATCACTTTGCACCACTTCTATCAGGTGATGAGATTTTGTGTGTTATATGCTTCGAGGATGGGTTTTAGAATTCCATACATACTCAGGTGAATGTTTTTCATCAACCTACCTTCTCTAAAATATTTAATTAGGCTCTTGTCATTGAGCGCAACCTAAGGGGTGATGATAGTACTGGGCATAGTGGATCAATGCCGTAGCAAGACAACAGTTCTTCTGGTAGCAAAAAGCGATCCCTCGAGGTTTCTCATTAGGGCAGTGGAAGCCAGAGTACCTTTACTGGTAGCTTTATGGTGTACCATCGGTATGGAAGATAGGAGAATCTAAAGCCTTAGTGTGATAAAGACCCTTTGGAGTGCTAGGCTAGTGGTTGTATGGGGAACCTTCAGAGATTTTGTTGGACCTTTCCATAAGCTTCTAGTGGAAGAGGACATGCACCAACTCCACCTTTAAGGGAAGGTTATTTTATGCCACATCAGGTGGGGAGTTGGAGTAGCACCAGCAGGACTGGATAAGGAGGATTTCATGGCCATAGTAGCCAGACTTCGTATTATCAGCAGCGCCAGTAGAGCAGTTGAGATCATGGTAGTCCAGCTATTTCATAGGGCCATGGATTAGGTCAGTTGCATACACTACAGCCGACACCTAAGGATCAAGTCATAGGATCATCTACAGTATGAGGTACTATTCTAGTATCCTATAATATAGTATCTACTTTATTTAATATAGGTGCTTCACACTCCTTAGTCTCTTTATCTGTCATGGAAATTCTTAGGCTGGAAATACAGTATTATTGTGGTGTAATGAACCTAGATACACTGTTAGGAGTCAAGGTTCTGGGCGCAGCAAAAGCTCGTGGGTGGATGTGCCCACTTGGCTTTTTTTCATTAACAATGATCAATATGGAATCAATACGAAGATAAATTCCAGTCTCCATGGATTGAATCACGGAAATAGACAAAGAAAAGGAATGTCCCGAAACCACAAAGTAGGATTGTTACAGGTTGATTATAATTAATTTAATCAATTGAAAATAAGTTCCTTTTGGGTGTTCTTTCTTCGTTGATGTTCTTGATCACGTTTCAATGTGATTTTTCATTGCGTCGTAAAATCCAAGTGTAGACTTCCTCTAGCAGTGATCCACACGTGCACCTCGTATCTCTGGACGTCGCCAAAGGAGTCTTCGGGTGCTAGCGTGGAGAAACTTTTACTTGCGTTGTACGCATTAAATCATCTTGATCCGATGGAAGAGGATCTCTCTCGGTATTAAGAGCGTTCTTGGTGGAAGAGGTTCTTTCGGCCTTGAAATAATTCTCCAGAATTGTTGTGCACAATGATTCTCTTGTGTATGAAAAGAGTTGGGGTTGTAAGTATATTTATAATCGGGTTTTAGGTTGTAGAGTTATGATAATAAATAAACACGTTACGCATTTTATTTATTTCATTGAATCTTATTGAAACCCCCATGTCGAATAATTAATTCCTTGACATGCGCCCACACTGATTATAATAAATATCATTTAATAAAACAATATTATATCCTCAAAATCCTGACTGGAAAACTACACGGCATGTAATTATTAATACATGGCGTGTACTTGTATTCTATAAAACTACACGACATGTAATCATTAATACACGGCGTGTACTTGTTTTTAATTTCCTTTCCAAAATGAAAACTACATGGCGTGTAATCATTAATACACGGCATGTACTTGTTTTCCATGAAAAACTACACGGTGTGTAATCATTAATACACGGCGTGTATATCTTGTTTTTAATTTCCTTATTCCTCCATCATTAAAATGATTTAGGCTTCCTTGAATAATTATTAAACCACCTACAGGAATAATCTGTATTCTACTTGAGATACTTGAATACACTTAGTGTGTGACCCTCTAGGACTCTTTCTCGTTAGCATTAGGCGGGATTTCCTAAAATCCAAGATTACTGTCTAGCAATGGGTCAAGGCACCCAAGATAAAGAAGTTGATGCCACATTGATGTGTCACCTCATATGAATGCTTACTGTGTAATTTAATCCCTTTGTCTCAATATCTCATCAATCAGGTTTCATATAAGGGTCATAAACCTATATGCTTGATCCTCCATTCTTTGACTACCTGAAATAAACTCATCATTTCACCATGTCCATGGAATTTCATGCGACAATTATATTTCAATCAAAGGGACGAGATATTAACTTCCATAAATGGAAGGGATAAATCCTTCCTCGACTTATCCATTAACAACATGTCATTCGTGACGCACCCAACATACCCTACTTCCCACCAACTGTCTACGTGACGGTTTTCGTCAGCAAATCTAAGTGCATGAGTCACGACATGAGTTAATGATAATATTCCAGTCTAAGGACCATTACACATGCTCGCAGATAGAAATATTTGATGACACCAAGACATGCGGAATTACTATTGGTGGATCTGTTCTCATAATCTCCCATCTTGGAGATTACCAAGTGCGAACTCTATGAGAGAGAGTCTCATCTTCTTACAAGTACTCACACATGACGGTCTGTATACTATGTGTCCTATAATAGTATGTCATCCAACTGCATAACTTTATTTAAGAATATTTATTATAGCATTTCAAGGTTCTCATCATAGCGGGGATCTGTCATGACCTTATTAATGTAACAAATATTCCAGGACATTATTATATTATAGTCATTCAAAACAATGAACAATATATAATAAGTGAACATTCATGTAATCAAAGTACAAAACAGTTGGTTCTCAGGACACCAACCCTTACAAACTCCCACTTGGACTAGAGCCAACTGCCTATGACTTTTAGTCTGCTAGACCTCACATGATGATCATGTTTCTAATGATTCAAGGCTTTAGTCAAGGGGTTCTTCACATTGTCTTCTGTGGAAATACCTTTCACTGCAACTTCACCTCTCTAAGAAAAATCGCTCAAGAGATGATACTTCTGAAGTATGTGCTTTGTCCGCTGATGTGACCTTGTCTCTTTTTCAAGTTCCACCGCTGCAGCATTATCACAATAGAGTGTGATAGGATCTTTACTTCTAGGTACTACATCCAACTCTTGGATGAAGCTTCGCATCCAAAATTCTTCTTTAGCTACCTCAGAAGCTGTGATATACTCGGACTCTGCTGTATAATCTGCAACCACACCTTTCTTTGAGCTCTTCCAGCTCACTGCACCTCCATTCAAACTGAAGATGTATCCAGTCTACAACTTCATGTCATCTTGATCAGTCTAAAAACTAGCATATACATGTCCTCTAATGAATAGTTCCTCATCTCCTCCATAAACCAGGAACATATCCTTAGTACGCCTCAGATACTTAAGGATAGTCTTGACTTCCATCCAATGGCGGTCTCCTGGATCAGCTTGATATCTGCCTACCTCACTTAATGTGTAAGAAACATCTAGACTTGTACATAGCATGACATACATGACTGACCCAATCGCGGATACGTAAGGGATCCTTACCATTTTCTCTCTTTCCTCATGTGTTTGAGGACACATTTTCTTGGAAAGATGAATGTCATGTGACACTGGCAACAATCCCCTCTTGGACTGTTCCATACTGAATCTCTCCGGTATCTTTTCAATGTATGTACATTGACTCATACCCAGAATTCTCTTGGATCTATCATGATGGATCTTGATTCCAAGAATATATGCTGCCTCTCCCAAGTCTTTCATAGAGCATCATTTATCCAACCATGCCTTAAGTGACTGTAAGATAGGTACTTCATTTCCAATTAGTAATATGTCATCAACATATACTATTAGAAAAATAACTACACTTCCACTAAACCTTTTGTAGACACAAGGATCACATTTATTCTTAACAAATCCAAATTCCATTACGGCTTCATCAAAAAGAATGTTGCATGACCTTGATGCTTTCTTTAATCCATAAATGGATTTCTGCAACTTGTATACCTTTTTTTCATATTTAGGAGTCACAAACCCTTTAGGTTGTGTCATGTATACATCTTTATGAAGGTTCCCATTAAGGAATGTTGTTTTGAAATCCATTTTCCAAATTTCATAGTCATGGTAAGAGGCAATGGCCAATAGGATTCTGATGGATTTCAGCATCGCAACTGGTGAAAAAGTTTCATCATAGTCAATTCCTTAATGCTGTCTAAAACCTTTTTCAACCAGTCGTGCCTTATAGGTGTTGAATTTCCCCTCCATGTCCATTTTCTTCTTGAATACCCATTTATTACCAACAGGATTTACATCAACTGGAGGATCTGCCAAAATCTAGACTTGGTTTCAGTACATGGAATCCATTTCAGAATTCATGGCTTCTTTCCACTTGGCAGTGTTTGTCCCTTCAACTGCTTCCTTGTAGGTAAGAGGATCATCATTGTCAACCAATAATGAGTCACCATCCTCAGTGACAATAAAACCATATCGTTATGGTTCTCTCACATCTCTCGTGCTCCTACATAGTTCTTGTATCTCTAGAACATATTGTTCTTCAACGGGGCTTTGTGGAATATGTTCTTGTACCAACTCTTGTGTATCTTGAGCCTCAACTTCATCGAAGACTATCTCACTCCCACTATCTCTTTTGGAGATGTGCTCCCTCTCAAGGAATATGGTGTGTCTTTCCACTATTACCTTTTTATCTGAGGGGTTATATATGTAATATCCCCTTGTTTCCTTGGGATATCCTATAAAGATACACTTTGTGCCTCAGGGTGCAAGTTTGTTACCTAAATAGGCCTTAACAAATGTTTCGCTACCCCACACATGTAAATTTGATAACATGGATTTGCGTCCACTCCATAACTCGTATGGAATACCATTTATCGATTTAGTTGGTACTTGGTTTAGTATGTGTGATGTTTTTTGTAATGAATATCCCCAAAAGGATAATGGAAGACTCCCATGACTCATCATTGATCTCACCATGTCCAACAGGGTGCGGTTTCTCCTTTCACTTACACCATTCCACTGAGGTGTATAAGGAGGAGTGAGTTGAGATAGAATCCCAAACTCCCGTAAGAAATCAATGAAGTCCTGATTAAGATATTCTCCCCTCTTTCTGAGTGGAGTTTCTTAATCTTCTTACCAAGATGGTTCTCAAATTCATTCTTGTATTCTTTGAACCAATCAAAAGAATCTGACTTATACCTCATTAAGTAAATATATCCATATCTACTAAAATCATTAGTAAAATTTATGAAGTATGAGAACCCACCCCTTTCTTCAACTGGAAATGGTCCACACACATCTGTGTGAACTAATTCTAGAATCTCTTTATCCCTTTCACCTTTCCCACTAAATGGGGCTTTGGTCATTTTTCCTTTTAGACACGCATGACATACACCAAGTGGTTTTAGTTCGAAAGAATCTAAATACCCATATTGATGTAATTTTGTCAAATGTTTCTCATTGACATGACCTAGACGGTGATGCCAAAGTTGGGTGTGGTATGAGTCATGTGAATTAACTTTTTCATCGATTTCCATTACTTGGTTTGTGTAGTCTAACACATAAAGGCCATTATATAAATGTGTCCTACCAAAACAAATGCTATCTTTATAAAAGTAGCAACATCCACTTCCAAACTTGAAGATGAATCCATCAGTATATAATATGGATACTGAAATAATGTTTTTGGTTACAGAGGGTACATAATAACATCCTTTAAAAACTAAGACCATCCCAGTAGGCAATGTAAGGTGGTAGTCTCCGACAGCTACAGCAGTGAGTCTGGCTCCATTGGCTACTCGTAGATCCACCTCACCTCAGTCAATCTCTCTAAATCTACTTGGTTCTTGTATTTGGATACAGATGTGAGAACCACAAGCAGTATCTAATACCCAATTGGTAGAAATAGATAGATTTCATTTGATAACAAACGCACCTGAAGCTTCCCCTTGCTTCCTTAGCTGGGTGCAGTTTTTCTTCCAGTGGCCCTTCTTGCCACATGCGAAACAAACAACCTCTTGTTCTCTTGTCTCCCCCTTGATCTTATTTTTCTTGGAAGGCCTTGAAGAAGCTTTGGGCTTAAATCTCTTTGCCTTCCCTTTCCTTTTATTCACCATGAGGATAGAAGGATTTTCATGCTTCATGTCATTATCCACTTGGAGAATGAGGATAAGAAGAACAGACAGAGACTTCTCAATGTTGTTCATGTTGAAGTTCACAAAAAAGTTTGAGAAGATCTAGGGGAGTGATTCAAGAATGAGATCAGTACCTAGTTCTTCGGGGAGTTTAAACCCTAGAACCTCCAAGCGCTCAATGTAGCCAATGAGCTTGACTACATGAGGCCCAGTTGGGGCACCCTCTCCAAGCTTGCTCTGGAATAGAGCCTTGGAGATCTCAAACCTTTCCTATCTTGTTCTCTCCTGGTATAGACCACAGAGGTTCTCGAGCATGCTATAGGCATCCATGTCTTCATGAGACTTCATGAGATCACAAGAAATTGATGATATCATCAAACATTTAATGTCAAGTGCATCGTTCAAATGTTGATCATAGACCAGGAAATATTCATCACTCGCCCCTGGGGTAGGAGAATCGGGAAGTGAGGACTCCAACACGTAAAACTTTCGTTTATGGTGTAGGATAACCTGAAGGCGCCTAAACCATTCCTAAAAGTTACTGCTGATGAGGATGTTGTCTTTATCCAGAATTCATCTCAGAGAAAATTTGGTTGATGAGTTTTTCATATTGATTCTACAAATTAAAAGAGCAGATTTATCAGTACTTTCTTGATTACATTTTATGAGAAATAATAAATTTTATTAAGTCTCCCACTATTTTATCAAGTCCCAATGGCCCTCACCATTGAACTCGGAATGTCCAGTTGCTTTGACATTCTAGTGGAATGGATCCATATTCCCCTTCGCATAACCCCAACAAGGGTTGGTCAAGCTATTTGAAGGTATTTAGGTAGGCAGGTCTTTTCCAACTATGAGCATACAGTCCCTTGATATGTTGAGTGGACTCCCTAATCCTGAAATCCTGACTTGGATTTCCTCAACACTTGTCTCCAATATTACACCAAGTCTAGAAATGGATACTCCTATTGATGTAATATGGTTAAGTAGGCCCAAAACCTTTCATAAGGTCTTCATTTATAAAAGTAAGTGTCCCAACAAGGGTTGGTCAAACACATAGTTTTATTGAGTCTTGCCCTTAATCAAGTAACAGAAGGCTTGGTCTGACTTAATATGGTATTTGGGGGATTTTATTCTTTATGTGTAGTTTTATCATTATCACATGCTTGTTAATATTAAGTGATGCTTGCTTAAGTGATTAACCATGTTCTGATAATGTTTACGCATAGTACGGTTTTTATTTTATTCCATCTTTGCATGCTTGTTCATTTTATTAACTATGTGATCACGACAACACATACATAATAAATAAACCATGCAATAAGATAGAAATAAAATAATATGGTATGATTATGTTCTTCTATTGGTTAGCTTATCTAGCGGTTTGATAAGCCAACCCTGACTTAGGGAAAAACACCTTGAACCGATGGTTCGTGTTTTGCAGCTCCCACCTGTCCAACTTTGTATCTTCTTGGGTTGGTTTTGCCTCAGCTTCGGGTTTTGAACCATCTCCTCTAGATTGGGAGATCCTCCATTACATGGGTTTACATTAAAGAAACCATGGGCACGCAGGCCCTGCATTTTATTGGAAGAAGGCTCGCAGGACAAAAAATTTAAATGAAACCATACACACATACAAAGGGTCTTTGGTCTAGTTCATTATCATCCATAGCATGCAATGACATTTACGCATATTTAGAATTCAAATTCTTTTAATTGTTATATTATTTAAGATAAGTCGTGCTTGAATTCAATTAATTATGATCTTATAATTAATCAATTCTTTATCTTAAATTCATTTCTGAATTTCCTTGAGATTCTTCTCATCCATATTCCTTGTACAGGTCTTTGTAATTTTGGAGGAAACCTGGTGAAATTCTATTTCTGGAAAGTATACGGAGTGTAGTTTATATTTACACGGCGTTTATTTCTTTTCACCCTTTATCCAAAGTACATGCCGAGGGATTTGGCAGGTTTTCTCTACTTTGGAATTTTTGGAGTACATGACGTGTATATAAATCATACACGGTGTGTACTTCCTTGTTACGTGGTAACCGGCTTGGCAATCCCATGTACGTGGTACGCAGATTCTCCTTTGTACAAGGTTTCACTTGGGCCGGATCGGATTACACAGCGTGTTGCTCCAACATACACACCGTGTATTCCGGTTCCCAAGCGTCATTCAATTCTGGTCAACACAGTGTAATAAATACTTAGGTATACTCAATTCACACGGCGTGGTTTGGAGGACTAGTGTTGGTTCGTTGAACCTAAGTACACGGCATGTAGTTTTAATTACACGTCATGTATTTCCATGTTGTACAGACAGAAAGAGCAGCTCCTCCGGATGAATTCCTCATTTTTATTTTAATCAAAATTAAAATTAAAAGGTCATTTCTATGATGTGAATTGAGAAATGAAGGAGGAAGAACAGATCTCGTTTATTCAGATTTATAGAACGATTTATTTTGAATTGAATCAAAAATAAATGCGTAAATTATCAACGAAAATTAAATAACTATAATCAAAGTTGTAACCTCCCTCTGATACCAATTAAAGGTTCTGAGTGCAGTGGAATCTCATGGGTGGATGTTCCCACTTGGCTTTTTGTCATTAACAATGATCAATCCGGGATCAATACAACGATAAACGCCAGTCTCCATAGATTGAATCACAGAAATAGACAAAGAAAAGGAAATTCCCAGAACCACAAAGTAGGATCGTTACAGGTTAATTATAATTAATTTAATCAATTGAAAAGAAGTACATTTTGGGTATTCTTTCTTCATTGATGTTCTTGATCACATTTCGATGTGATTTTTCATTGCGTCGTAGAATCCAAGTATAGGCTTCCTCTAGCGGTGATCCACACGTGCACCTTGTATCTATGGATTTCGCCAAAGGAGTCTCCGGGTGCTAGCGTGGAGAAACCTTTGCTTTCATTTTCCGCCTTAAATCGTCTTGATCTGATGGAAGAGGATCTCTCTCGGTCTTGAGAGAATTCTTGGAGGAAGAGGTTCTTTCAGCCTTGAAATAATTCTTCAGAATTGTTGTGCACAACGATTCTCTTGTGTAGGAAAAGAGTTGGGGTTGTGAGGATATTTATAATCGGGTTTGAGGTTGTAGAGTTATGACAATAAATAAATGTGTTACACATTTTATTTATTTCATTGACTCTCCCCATGTCAAATAATTAATTCCTTGACATGCACCCACACTGATTATAATAAATATCATTTAATAAAACAATATTATATCCTCAAAATCCTGACTGGAAAACTACATGGCGTGTAATTATTAAAACATGCCGTGTACTTGTTTTCCATAAAACTACACAGCGTGTAATCATTAATACACGCAGTGTAATCATTAATACACGGTGTGTACTTGTTTTTCATTTCCTTTCCAAAATGAAAACTGCACGGTGTGTAATCATTAATACACGGCATGTACTTGTTTTCCATGAAAAACTACACGGTGTGTAATCATTAATACACGACGTTTATATCTCATTTTTCATTTCCCTCTTCCAAAATCATTAAAATGATTTAGGCTTCCTTGAATAATTATTAAACCACATATGGGAATAATCTTTATTCCACTTGAGATACTTGAATATACTTAGTGTGTGACCCTCTAGGCCTCTTTCTCATTGGCATTAGGTGGGCTTGACTAAAGTCTAAGATTATTGTCTAGCAATGGGTCAAGGAACCTAAGAGAAAGAAGTTGATGCCGCATTGACATGTCACCTCATACGAACACTTACTATGTAATTTAATCCCTTTGTCTCAATATATCATCAAGCAGGTTTCATGGAAGTGTCATAAACCTATATGCTTAATCCATAGTTCTTTGACTACCTGAAATAAACTCGTCGTTTCACCATGGCCACGAAATTTCATGTGAAAGTTCTATTTCAATGAAAGGTCCTAGATATCAAATTCCATAAATGGAAGGGACAAATCCTTCCTTGACTTATCCATTAACAACATGTCATTCATGATGCACCCAACATACCCTAATTCCTTCCAACTGTCTACATGACGGTTTTCATCAGCAAATCTAAGTGCGCGAGTCATGACATGAGTTAATGATAATATTCCAGTCTAAGGACCATTACACATGCTTGCAGATAGCAATATATGATGACACCAAGACATACGGAATTACTACTGGCGGGTTTGTTCTCATAATCTCCCATCTTGGAGATTACCAAGTGCGAACTCCATGAGAGAGAGTCTCGTCTTCTTACGAGTACTCGCACATGACGGTATGTATACTATGTGTCCTATAATAGTATGTCATCCAACCAAAGAACTTTATTTAAGAATATTTGTTATAGCATTTCAAGGTTCTCATCATATCGAGGATCTGTCATGACCTTATTAATGCAACAAATATTCCATGACATTATTATATTATAGTCATGCAGAACAATGAACAATATATAATAAGTGAACATTCATGTAATCAAAGTACAAAACAGTTGGTTCTCAGAACACCAACCCTTACAAGGAGTATGTTCAGAGTAAATATTCCAATGTAGGGATGATACCCTTGAGGTAGGTAGTTACCCTTTATTATGGGACCACCATGTTCTTGAGACGACTGGCTTCAATTTCATTCTCAGGATGGATTGGTTTGTTATGTATCATGCCTTTGTAGACTGATATCATCGTAAGGTATCATTTACATCACCATAGAGTAGAATTTATCTACACAAGGGTGAGTGGAATGTCCAAGCCAGTAGATATAGACTAGAGCATCATGGGCTAGGTGGAGTGACCACCCATATTACCAATCTCTTCATAGAGGATTAGGGTTTACATCAGGTTGAATTCCCTCCAGTAGTAGATCATTTCAAGGACATATTTCCTGATGATTTTCCTAACTTACCTCCTGATAGGGAGGTATATTTTATGATTGATCTCATTCCAATAGAATATCTAGTGTTCATTCCTCTATACAGGATGGAACCTATTGAGCTTTAGTATTTCAAGTGGCAGTTAGAGGATTTAGAGGCCAAAGGTTTTATATGGATCAATACTTACTCTTGGGGTTCGCTCATGATTTTCACCAATAAGTAGGATGTGACCCTTCGTCTATGTGTGGATTATAGATCATTAAACCTGCTTACAGTCAATGTTGGTATCCACTTCCATGAATAGATGATCTCTTTGACCAGCTCTGAGGATCTAGGGTGTTTTCTAAGATCGACTTGAGATCGGGCTATCATCGGGTATGAGTCAGGCCATCATACATCTCTCATACAGCCTTTCATAATAGGTATGGTCTATATGAGTACCTTGTTATGTTGTTCGGTCTCACGAACACACCCTCTATTTTCATGGATTTGATGAATAGGATATTCCACCCCTATCTAGACTCTTTTTTGTAATATTTTTGGATGACATCTTGGTGTATTATCACACTCGTAGAGACCATGATAAGAACCTTGAGATTGTTATGAGTACACTGAGAGAGAATCAAATTTATTCCAAGATTACTAAGTTCCACTTTTGGATCAAAAAAGTTCACTTCTTGGGTTATATTATCTCAGAATCAGGAGTTTCTATTGACCCGAAGAAGGTGAGTGTTGTAGTTTCCTGGGAGCATCCCAAGAACATGTTTGATATATGGAGTTTCTTGGGTATGGATAGATATTATAGGAATTTTATATAGGACTTATCATTCCTTGTTTCACCTCTTACTGGTCTTACAAGGAAGGGTGTTAAATTCCTATGGTCAGAAGCGTACGATAAATCTTTTCAGGAGATGAAATTAAGGCTTGTCTCAGTACCTATTCTAATTTTTCCAGATCTTGGTATAGGTTATGCAGTGTTTTATGATGCATCGGGCATTGGCCTGGGTGTAGTGCTGATGCAGGAGGAAAGAGTCATTACATACAAATCTTGGTAGTTGAGGCCTTTTGATAGAAATTACCCAATGCATGATCTCAAGATAGAAGCAGTTTCCCATGTCTTACATTGCTGGAGACACTATCTAATGGGTGAGAACTTTGTGGTGTATACAAACTAGAAGAGACGCAAATATATCTTTACACAGCATGACTTGAATCTCAGACAGTGGAGATGGGTCAAATATCTCTAGTCCTTCGATTTTAAGCTTTCCTATATGCCTGGAAAAGGCAATGCAGTAGCAGATATGATGAGTTAGATTACTCAAGAATAAGCCATACAGGAAGCCAGTGATGAATGGAAATTGATGGACCTCTTTTTTGAGCCACATCTGAAGTTTCATGATACTCATGAGAATTCTTATCTCTTATCCTTGATAGTTACCACTTCCCTCCTTGGGAAAGTGAAGAGCATGCAATTTTCAGATCCTGAGTTCTTGGTTCACCGTGAGAGTATTTCAGAACATGACACACCTAAATATTGGACTGTGGATAGAGATGAAATCTTGTGTATACATGGATTTGTCTACGTTCCTATAGACATGAGAGAGGAAATGATGTGTGAGTCCCATGCTTCTCAGTGGACAGTTCATCCAAGCATCTCTAAGATGTATCGAGATATACGACGCTAGTATTGGTGGTCTGGGATGAAACATCAAATAGTCAGCTTTATCACTAAGTGTTCCACCTGTCAGTAGGTGAATATGAAGCACCAGTAGCCTACAAGATTTTTACAGCCGCTTTCAGTCCCGAAATGGAAATGGGAATATATTTCCATAGACATTGTAGTCGGTTTACTGAGGTCACCTAGAGGTATCGATTTTGTCTGGGTTGTCATTGAAAAACTTCCAAAAGTATCCCACTTCCTTTCTATTCAGGAGACTTTCTCAGTTGATGATCTGGTAAGACTGTATTTCCATGAGATCATATGACTACACAGAGTCCCTCATACCATCATTTCAAATAGGGATGCTCATTTCACATCATGGTTCTGGAAGTGGTTACAGAAAGCTATGGGTATATACGGGTTCTTGAGCAAAAAAATTCACCCTTAGACCGATGGTCAGTCGAAACCAATGATACAGGTTTTAGAGGATATGATCTATTAATTTTTCCTTGATTTTGGAGGTTCTTGGTAGAATCATATCTCTCTCATCGAGTTCTCCTGTAATAATAAATTTCAGGAAATGATTCAAATGGATCCTTTTGAGGCCTTGTATGGTAGGTTGTGTTGTTCACCCCTGTACTGGATATAGGTAGGAGAGGCAGCCCTATTAGGTCCTCATCTCATGCAACAGTCTTAGGAGTAGGTTCAACTGACTAGGAAGTGTATGTATACTACTAATTCTAGATAGAAATCGTATGTCGATCACCGTCAATGGCCTCTAGAGTTCGAGGTCGGGGATCATGTTTTCCTGCAGGTATCACCCAAGCTAGGGCATAGATGGTTACAGTGGAAAGGGAAGTCGTCACCTTGTTATGTAGGGTCATTTGAGATTCTGGAGGGAGTCAGGTCAGTGTCCTATCAGTTTCTATTACCTTAGAGGTGTTGTTTCATGTACAAATTCTTCCATATTTCATAGATTCTTCGGTATCATGCCAACTCGTCTCATACTTTTGTTCCCAAGGAAGTTGAGCTTCATGCTAATGATTAATTTGAGGAGTATCCTATGTGCATCATTGACTAGAGAACGAAGGATCTATGAGGATGGTCTATACCTTTAGTACAGGTGAAATGGTAGCATAGTCATATATAGTATTAGACTTGGGAGTAGGAGGCTGATGTACATGCCCAATAGCTAGAGTTGTTCTTAGACAGTGTTTCACCACACTTGGAAGGTGAACTCGAGAATGATTTCCTTTAAGGGGAAAGACTATAAGAACCCAGTTTTTGACTCAGGTGAGGATCCTTTTTAATTTGGTCTAATTATTTATTTTGGACCTAATATGGATGCCTAGTGAGTTCAAGGGTGTCTCGGGGTGTCTAGGTCTTTTTCGGAGCCCAAAGCCCAACTTTTTTAGGGAAATTGGTTGGTCGCATGGTTAGAAGAAATAATGCGGAGCGGGATAAATGGTTATTTATAACCATGAAAGGCTATAAAGTGGGGTGATACGGGGTACATGGTTTTCCCTAACCATGTGTTTGGGGCCGTACGGTCTTGAAAAAACTGCATACAAAGTTACAGAGGTGTTTTTCACGATTTCTCTAATTACGGCACCTAACTGTGCGGGTGCCCCATTGTTATAGAATAAGGTTCATGGTTGGCACACAATTTGGCCAACCATGCAACCAAACCATGAAACTTGGATTTTTGTTTGATTTTATGAAAATGCCCTTAAATGTTATGTTTTAACAAACCATTCCTCCTTTTTCTTTCTCTAATGGGCAACCACCCCTCCATTTCTCTCTTTTACTCCCTTTAAAGCCTTTGGTTAGGAATTGTTCTCATTCATCACTCCAGAGTCTGATTTAAGCATTTTTTGTCTCATTGGATCCACATTGGTAAGATCTTAATTCCTTTTTAATCATTCTTCATTCTTCTTTTTATTGACGGTGCTATTTAGATGCAGGATCATATGCCATATTTTCAAGGAATTGATCTATTATTAAAATATATTAAAATATATACTAAATTAGAGGATGATACTAGATGAGGAGAGTTATATGAGTATAATGTTGGTGGTCTATAACTCATCCCTCAAGTTCTGATGTTTCAAAAATTGTCATGTGTGTGCGCTGATTTCATCAAGCGTCGCATGATAAATTAATGTATCTTGATTATATTCATTTGAACCATATTCTAAGACTCTTTAAATATGTTAACCATCATTGGAGGTTAGGAAATCAACAACGACCATCCCATGTAGGGTGTTTTCCATAATTGGGCTTTTAGTGCTTTGACATGTGTGTCTGTGCCACCATTCTGGTGTGATTTGGCTTGACCCAGTTAGTGGTAAGCCTTCCTTATTTAAATGAATATTGAATTATATTGGTTTTCCTTGAGATTTTCACTTGAACCTTCTAAGGTAGGTGTTAAAATTAATTAATTAATGTTTAAATGTTTAATTAGAAAGTATATTGTGTATATGACTTGGCCTAATTGAATGGAATTGAATGGATTGGTTGCACATCTGTAGAACCCCTTTCCTTATCTAATGGAAGGTATTAGATTGAACCTTATTAAATGATTATAACATAAAGGAATTAATTAATTGGTTGCATAACCAATTAGCCTTGTCACACTGATGAAATGAAGTGGCTTAGACCAAATGAATTGTTAAGAGGAATGAGTATTACATGGCCTAAGTTATTAAATTAATTTATTATAAGGTGCCTATTTCATATGAACCTTGACACTATTATAGGAGTGGTCAAACTCAAGATCACCTTGGATTCTTGAGGGAACACCTTAAGCACTCATGGACACTATTCTGATTCGGAGATGTTAGTTTCCATGGGTGAGACCCACCTTATAACCTGATCTTTATCTATCAGTGGATGCCCGGTATGACACAGTAGGATCCCTACATTATTATTGTAGGATTCCTTGGATACAATTCTTAGATATAGCATGACTTATATGGATATGATGCACCTCGTTTATACCCTTGGGCCTAGTCATTGCTTATCCCGTTTTACCTTGGATGTTTTCCTTGGACTCAATTATAATCATTATTATGGAATGCCTTGGACGATGATCCTTGGATTACACTATTACCCCTATAGCCAGGATATAGTTACTAACTGAGTTGGATTGACCACTGAGGTCAAGGTCGCCTTGCTTATTACCTTGGAACATCTTCATTATTATTATCACCATGGATTACTTGTTATATCTTGGATTATTCACTGTTATTATCATGTCAAGATGTCAGTGGTGGTTTTAACTCACATAACTTAATTATATAAACTGAAACATAATTAATTAATGAAATGGTTATATGTTTAGACACCAGCTGAGGGCTAAATCATGTACTTGGGTATTTACGTTACTGTACTACTTTACTCTTATATATACATGCTTTCACATTGTTTCAGTTTATATTATAGGGACTGGGTGTTATAGACATTGTTGGTGGTGGTCTACTGAGATTTATATCACACCCTATCCAAGCCACAATTTGCACCTAGGAATATTAAATGTATGTAGGTGTTAAAAAAGGGAACCATACCACTTTGGACACTTGATTGTTTTCTTTTATTAAGATGGAGATGGATAGCAGATGACCGAGAAGGAGCTCAGGATTCTTGGATAGTTTTCAGATTCCTTTTTGCTACTTTTTATAACATGTTATACCTACTGCCTTGTATCCATGTTTTACAAATTTCTAAATACATGAAACATATCATCAGCTTTTTTTTGTTATTATCA
Organism: Viscum album; assembly: GCA_963277665.1. NCBI lineage: Eukaryota > Viridiplantae > Streptophyta > Magnoliopsida > Santalales > Viscaceae > Viscum > Viscum album. Next base: position 1,699,166,596 of record OY728143.1, on the reverse strand, counting down.
TCTGCCCCAGTTATTTATTATTCTTTTCTACTTCTACTATGTCATATGATTACTTATATTGCTTCCATTATTTACATGTTATTTCATTTATTTGTGATGCTACACTCTATTAATGAGGACATAGTATCCCCACAGACACACCCGAGACCTTCACTGCTAGTTAGAAGCCTCTGGAGTTCGATGAGATATGCCTTAGGCCATGTGGCCAACCATAATCAAGGTACCATTGAGTGTCACCCAGGTTTGGGATGTCATAGATGACATAAAAAAAGGTTCTAGATAAATAGTATGATATGAAAAGTATCAGATGAATAAGAAACGAATAGATAGGTTCCTGATGAAGGAAGAAGAGAAGGAAAGAGAAACTTTCAGTTTGTTGCTGTGAAGAATAAGAATAGGTGAAGAATAATTCTTGCATCGGTGAAATAAGGTTAACATTATAGTTTGTTTCTATAAAGAGGAATAATATTGTGTGAATTAATTTTTTATACAATGGAAGAAGAAGAAGATTTGTTTTCTCACTATTTTGAAAGTAATAATATAAGAAAGAGAAATGGAAGAATAAAGTAGCACTACAAAATTAAATAGAAGTCACATCTGGTGGAGAGATTTCTTGGTGTTTCAAAGAAACTGAAGAAGTTGAATACTATCTAAAAAGGAAGTATAAAGAACCCACAAGGATTTTCAGTTGGACTAGGCTTTCATCGGTCTAGGGAAGTAGGATCTTTTTTTATATCCCTTTCTAAAGTGTAGGGAACCACACTTGGAAACATGATTGTTTTCTAGCCAAACCACTATATTCAAGTATCTCATTATAGTAGAGAATTTATGTATTGGTCATCACCATGCACAGTAAGAACTATCTACTCTTATTGAGTACTGAACCTTGTAAAAACATCATGTGTCATCCTTTACATTATTTCATCTACTTGAATATGATAATTGACCTGAACCATCATTGTAGTCAGTCAAAGTTTAATATTTATATTCCTACTAAATACAGTATATGTGGCAAGTAGATTCGAACCCATAGGGAAGGAAATTCTGACCACTATTTGTAAGAACCCGGTTCTTATTTTTGAGGTACGGGCTTCTTCCTTTTCCTTTTCCTTAAGTGTTTTTAAGAAACTATGTAAAATGGAAAAGAATGTTAAATTTCGAAACTACACGCCATGTACCTTATCCACACACCGTGTAATTTTGGCCGTGTTGGGAAGAGTACACGGGGCATGTAGCCTTGTCGGTGACGAGGGGTGTAGGAACCGACTACACGCCGTGTAGTGGTACCTTACACGTCGTGTAGTCAGTCGGCAAGATTGAATAGTAAGGCGGTGGAGTCGCCACTAGCTGGGCGATTATACACGCCGTGTACTTGGGAGTACATGCCATGTACTCAGGTCGACGGATGAACAGTGTGGCGGTGCCGCCAAATGAACAGTTAAATGAAATAAGTACACGCCGTGTACTTTTTTTTGGCTTAAAACAGGCAGTAGCCTCTTCATTTGGCAGAGGAGGTGTTTGAGCCATTTTCGAGCCAAAGGAGGAGGTCGGATCTTTGAAGATCCACCGGGCATTCATCTGGAATCTGTTTCGGCTTCGGACGATTTCGTTGGAACCGCATGGGTAAGCCCTCTCCCCTCCTGGTACCGTTCTTACCAATTCTTCTCCTAACGAAAGTTATTTACGTTTTAATGGGTTTTGTTCTTCGTCAGATCTATGCCGTTCTTGGGCGTTTCTGGAGTCGTCGTTCGGGTATAATGTTCGTTGGCATTTAAGGTAGGTGGCTTTGTGTTTATGTTCCAACTGTCATGCATTTTTGTGCGTTTTCGTGCCACGAACCCATGTTGGGGTGTCATGTGGCTGAGGCCATTGCTATATTTAATTCCTAGAATTGAATAGGTGATTAAGTGATAATAAAATGCTGGTTGGGATCGTTGCTTGGATCCGGAACCACCCCCGGGGTGTGTTCCACTGTTTAGACATTTGGCCAGGATACCCGAGGGTATGCCTTTAAAGTAGTAATTGTAGAATTGCCTTGAGAGGAATTGCTTGTTACTGCTTTTTTACCTGTTGGGAATGGCCTGGTTATCTGTTTAGCCTGAGGGTGTTGTTGTGATTAGGCTGTGGGCACTCTACTGTATTAGCCTGAGGGCGTGACTGTTTTAGCCCGAGGGCTGTTGTTATTCTGCCTGAGGGAAACCTTTCGTGCCTGAGGGCTTGACTTCTATGCCTGAGGGTGACACTTCCTATGCCTGAGGGCAATTTCTATTACGCCTGAGGGCAATACGTATGGGTTAGATTCTGTATGGCCTGAGGGCAAGCCTGAGGGCGTGGTTACTATTTTAGCCTGAGGGAACTGTTCTGGTTGGCCTGAGGGCTTGGTGCTGTTGAGCACAAGAATGCTACTAAATTAAATAAATTAAATGAATAATAAAACGGAAATTTAATTGTTAAGTTAGTTACTTTTTAGTACTGCTTACTTTATTGCATTTTATTATTGCACACTATTGTTGCATGCTTATACGCAGTTGGGCACGGGCCTTCGGTGGGTGCCTACTGAGATATATGTCTCACACCTTGTTTGGGTAACGCTTTTTGGCCCAAACAGATTACGTTTCTGCAGGTATAGATAGGGGAAAGAGTACCTATACAGGTACTTGACTGTTGCAGAGGAGTAGGAGGGCATGGGACCGAGCCTAGGCTCGCGATGCTACTACCAGCTGTTTTTCTTTGTTTTGATATACTCTACTTTTGGTTGTATCGTATTGATGTATAACATGTTCTGGCTGTTTTCTTAGAACTTGAGACATGTAGAATCATCATTTATATATTGTTGGTTATATCCACTGCTGTTGTGTATTTCAATTGTGTATGGTTTACTGTTTCTGCTGTTGGTGTGTGTTTTATTTTGTATTCCGTTGTGCTACACTTTGAAAAATGAGGGCATAGTTTCCGCACTATCAGACCTGGGCCCTCGCTACTAGTCGGTATCCTCTGGTGTTTGGGGAAATGCGCTTGAGGTCACGTGGCGAACCGGGCTCAGGGCACCCGTTGCGTGGCACCCGGGTCCAGGACGTTACAAAGTGGTACCAAAGGGTGTTTCTTTTATTTGACTTACTATTTGGAGCCGTAGTCAGGGATAGGACGGAACGGTAGTTGGTAATAAGCTGTGCCCGGGCGTAGCTAACCCGTGTATAGGGAAAATCCAGTCTACCTCATATTTTGCATTCTTTGGATTTTGCAATTTTACGGTTGATATGTTTTCACCGTTGGGTGACGCACGTGGATTGTGCTGTTTATATTTTATCTATGGGTTCTATTTAGTTGCAACCCGATGAGATGGGGGTATGCCATATCATGCATCATAAAGGCACATGCTAGATATCACATACCATGCATAGTTTCCATGCCATGTAGGTGCATTAGAATTTGCATGTTGTTGTGATAGTTGTTGTGCTAATAAAGCATGCTGTTGTGATAGCTGCGTGATAAATACCTACCTTGTGATATGGTATTTTAGTTGAGATTGTTTATAGAATGGATGCCAAACTTTGGTTTTGGGGGAGTATGGGCCCCCATTGACCGGAATTTGGTGGTTCATTGACTGATTGTTGGTTATAACACATATAAGATGTCAAACTTTGATTCGTGGGGAGTATGGGCCCCCATGAGTCGGAATTTGACACTTAGGTGTTGTTTTTCAGTATTTTATGGGTTCCGGGGAAGTTTCTGTGGCATACTGTCCAAAATCCCAATATACACGCCGTGTAGTATTTTTATACACGCCATGTATGTTCTTCTGTTCGGGAAGAAAAATGACCTTTTTGAGTACACGTTGTGTACCCGGAGTACATGCCGTGTAGTCTCTTCCCGTGTCACAAACCGTGTGGGCGGCGACATGGGGTAGGGAAGGGCTTGGGTAAAACACGCCGTGTAGGTCTGTGCACGCCGTGTAGTGTTGACCCGGAGTCCGGCCGTGTAACTAACAACACGGGTCGGTAAACTCCTTCACAGAACACGCCGTGTCAATGATGCACACACCGTGTAGTGTGACCTGAGGACTCGGCCGTGTAACTAACAACACGGGTCAGTGTCACCTCTCCTTGAACACGTCGTGTACCTATGGGACATGCCGTGTAGTCTTGTACGAGGACAGACCGTGTGGACTTAGCCGTGTGCCTAGGAAACGGGGGTGGTGTACACGCCGTATGCGGGTGTAACACGCCGTGTAGTTTCAAGCCGAGTAGTCGTCCATTTCACAAGCGACACGGGCAGTTGGAAAATAACACCATACACGCCGTGTAGATTAAGTACACGCCGTGTAGTTTTGTTTAACGGGAGTCGGGTGGCTTAGCCGTGTTGAAGGACTCGGGCAGGGGAAGGGAAGTCAAGTACACGTCGTGTAGTCAGTGTACACGCCGTGTAGTCTTGTTTTGAAAAATTTTGAATGCCTTCCTCCTCTTGTTCCTTTGTGGTTCCTTCGCTTTTAGGTATTAATAATCTTGAATCTGAGGCGTGCTTTTGACCTTGTAGTGTCATGCTGCCGAGACGACCGCGATTTGTTCGCCAGGAGAGCGGCATCGATTATACTCCGGAGATGGTAGGCCATGGGCTACCAGTTGATCCTCCAGCAGAGCCAGATGTGGCACCAGCTGTTATACCGGACACAGGCGTAGAGGCGCAGTTCCGTGAAGGTTTTTTGCGGTTTATGCAGACCTTTCAGGGAGCACCGCAGGCTACTACATATATGGCCGAGCTGATGCGTATCTTCCAGCAGCATCATCCACCTACCTTTTCAGGGGATGGTGGACCACAGGCTGTGGAGTCTTGTCTAGGATCAATGCAAACTATTTTCAAGCATCTTGAGATGCCTCCAGGGCGGAGGGTCAAGCTCGCGACTTACATGCTGCGTGATTCCGCCAAGAGGTGGTGGGATGTTACCACCCAGTCAGAGCATCACAGGGACATGGCGTGGGAAGATTTTCAGTCAGTCTTCTATGAATTCTTCTTTCCCGAGATGCTGAGGGCAGATAGAGCTTGAGAGTTCGTGAATCTTCAGCAGGGCGTTATGTCAGTGATGGACTATTCTGCTCATTTTACGAAGCTTCAGCGCTTTGCACCCGTGCTGGTGGGTGATGAGACGCTGAGATCTAGACGTTTTGAGGATGGTCTTCGGTATGACATCTGAGCACTGGTGAATGTTTTCAGGTTGCCTACTGTACACGCCATCGTGAACCAGGCGCTGATCACATAAAGGAACCTGCATGAATCTAGTGGTGTGGGCCAGGGCGGTTCAGCACTAGTTACTGGTACTATTTCTGCTGGCAAGAGAAAGAGACAGGTGGACTTCTCTCAGGGTGGCAGTACTAGCCAGGCAGCTTCTACAGGTGGTTCGATCAGGTGCTACCAGTGTGGTAGAGAGGGACACAAGAGACCGCAGTGTCATTGAGACCCAGTGGAGTGTCGAGATTGCGGCAAGATGGGTCATCTGCAGCACTTTTCCAGGGCGTTTCTACCAGTGTCTGGTGAGAGGGGTTCTGTGCAGACTCCGTGTGCGGGAGCAGGACTAGTGGCTTCTTACCAGTCTGGGAACTGGAATACGTCAGGGCATGCAGGCAGAGATGGTGGTCGTGGCCGTGGTAGCCAGACACCAGGATCTCAGAGGCAGCAGGGCGGGACAGCTCAGGGTAGCCAGGCTGTGTCGCAGGGCCGCGGCACTGGGCAGGCATATGCAGTGCAACAGACCCAGCAGGAGCAGGATCCCGGACCTTCTACAGTCAGAGGTACTATTCTAGTAGCTTCTGTCTTGTCTTCAGTACTTTTTGATACGGGTGCTATGCATAGTTTCATATCTGTACCCGTTGTGGAGAACCTTGGGCTCGGTGTTTCTTCTTCTTCTGATATCATGACGCTAGACACTCCGTTGGGGACTAGAACGGATGGTGTGCATCAGTGTAATGAGTTCCCCCTTGAGGTTGGTGGGTGTCACTTCTTTTGAGACCTCTATGTCTTGGAGATGACGAGCTATGACGTAATTCTCGGGATGGACTGGTTGGTTCCCTTCCGAGACTTTGTAGACTGCTATCATCGCAGGGTGTGTTTCACGTCACCAGAGGGTGGAGAGTTTCTATATAAGGGTGAATGGGATGTTCAGGCGAGTCAAGCTGGACCAGAGCATCATGGGTGAGGTGGAGTCACAGCCCAGATTGCGAGCTTATATCTGGATGACCAGGGGACTTGTCAAACAGATTTCCCTCCAGTTGTTGATCGTTTCAAGTATGTCTTCATGGATGACTTTTCAAGTCTACCTCTGGTGCGTGAGGTGGATTTCTCTATCGAGCTTATACCAAGAGCAGCACCGGTGTCCATTCCTCCTTATAGGATGGCCATGCCTGAGTTGTAGGAGCTCAAGAGGCAGTTAGAGGAGTTGTAGGTGAAGGGTTTTATCCGACCCAGTACTTCTCCTTGGGGTTCTATGGTCCTTTTCGTGAAGAAGGCGGATGGTACCCTTAGGCTTTGCGTGGATTATCAAAAGCTGAACCAATTGATGGTTAAGAACTGATATCCCTTACCGAGGATATATGATATGTTTGATCAGCTTTGTGGAGCACGAGTGTTCTCAAAGATTGACTTGAGATCCGGATATCATCAGCTGCGTGTTAGACCATCTGATATACCTCTCACAGCTTTCAGGAGCAGGTATGGTCTATATGAGTATACAGTTATTCCGTTCGGACTAACGAATGCGCCAGTAGTTTTCATGGCTCTGATGAATCGTGTGTTCCATCTGTATCTTGATTCTTTTGTGGTAGTATTCATGGACGACATCTTGGTGTACTCTCACACTCGACACGACCATGCCACCCATCTTGAGATCATATTGAGTACACTGAGAGAGCATTGGCTATATGCAAAACTCTCAAAGTGCTACTTTTGGATGGACCAAATTCACTTCCTGGGTCACATTATCTCATAGGAAGGCGTTGTAGTAGACCTAGAAAAGGTGAGAGCAGTAGTTTCATGGGAGCAGCCTAAGAATGTGTTTGAGATACGGAGTTTCTTAGGGCTGGATGGTTACTACAGACGCTTCATACGGGACTTCTCCCGCTTAGCAGCACTGTTGACAGGTCTGACTAAGAAGGGTGTGAAGTTCGTTTGGTCGGAAGGTTGTAAGGTAGATTTTTAGGACCTGAAGGGAAGGTTGACATCAGCACTGATCCTAATACTCCCAGAGCAGGGGAAGAGCTATACAATTTACATTGATGCATCAGGGATTGGGCTGGGAGCCGTTTTGATGCAGGGTGACTGAGTTTTCGCGTACGGGTCTCGGCATTTGAGGCCACATGAGATGAATTACCCAACGCATGATCTCTAGTTGGCTGCAGTTGTGTATGCGTTGTGTTGTTGGAGACATTATCTGTTGGGAGAGCATTTTTTGTTTTTCACCAACCACAAAAGCCTCAAGTATATCTTTACTCAGCGTGACCTGAATCTAAGGCAGAGAAGGTGGGTCGAGTACCTACAGTCCTTCGATTTTGAGCTTGCCTATACACCTGGTAAAGGTAATGCAATAGCTGATGCACTGAGCAGGAAGTCTCAGATACAGGCAGTGCAGGAGGCCAGTGGGGAGTGGAAGCTCATGGCTTTGTTCTTTGAGATGCATCTGGAGGTGCATGATAGTCAGGGATAGACTTATCTTTCCTCATTAGCTGTGACTTCTACCCTCCTGGATAGAGTGAGTATGGGGAAGCTATCTGATTCATAAGTCCTAGTTCTACGGGATTCGGTGGCAAGTGAGGACCCTCCTCCCGGTTGGACGATAGACGATGATGAGGTTTTGTGTTTCCATGGACGTGTATGGGTTCCAGGGGATATACGCGGGGAGATGATGCGGGAGTTTCATGCTTCAGCTTGGACAGTTCATCCTAGGGTTACCAAGATGTACCGAGACTTGAGACGTCAGTACTGGTGGCCGGGAATGAAGAGAGAGATAGCTGGGTTAGTTATGAGGTGTTCCACCTTTCAGTAGGTGAAGGCGAAGCACCAGAGGCCAGCCGGGCTGTTACAACAGTTGCCCATTCTAGAGTGGAAATGGGATGATGTTGCGATGGATTTCATGACGGGTTTGCTGAGGTCACCTCGTGGAAATGACGGCATGTGGGTTGTTGTGGACAGACTCACAAAGGTAGCTCACTTTTTTCCGATCAAGGAGACCTTTGGTGTGGACGAGCTCGGAAGGTTTTATATCCTAGAGATCATACGTCTTCATGGGGTCCCTCGTTCTATCGTTTCAGATAGGGACGCCCGCTTCACGTCTCGTTTCTGGCAGAGTTTTCAGAGGGCGTTGGGTACACAGGTTCTTCTGAGCACAGCATACCACCCTCAGACAGATGTCCAGTCAGAGCGGACGATACAGGTGCTAGAGGACATGTTGTGCGCATGCGTCCTAGACTTTGGGGGCTCTTGTGAGAATCATATACCCTTAGTCAAGTTTTTCTATAACAATAGTTTTCAGGAAACTATTGAGATGGCACCATACGAGGCTTTATATGGTAGGTTATGTCGATCACTTTTTTGCTGGTTATAGGTAGGTGAGGTAGCTTTACTGGGGCCACAGCTCGTGCAGGAGACATCTGAGCAGGTCCAGTTGATTCGGAAGTGGATGGCTACCACACAGTCTCGTCAGAAGTCTTATGTTGATCACCTCAGACGACCTTTGGAGTTCGTGGTCGGGGATCAGGTTTTTCTACGTGTTTCACTGAGGCTAGGACACAAGCATATCAGGAGACAGGGTAAACTTTCACTGAGGTATGTAGGGCCATTCAAGATTCTGGAGAGAGTTGGGCTGGTTGCCTATTGGTTGCAGTTACCGCAGCGGTACCGAGCCATGAACGACGTCTTCCATGTATCTCAGTTACGTCGCTACCATTCAGACCCATCTCACACCTTTCAGCCTGAGGAGGTAGAGCTTCAGCATGATGCGTCCTTTGAGGAGCATCTGATCTGTATAGTTGACAGGAGCACGAAGGTTCTCCGAGGTCGGTCAGTTCCTCTTGTACGGGTGCTATGGCAGCATGGCCGAGTGCAGGATGAGACCTAGGAGCGGTGTACGTGCTCAGTGGCCAGAGCTGTTCTTAGCTTTATCTTCGCCACCCTTGGAAGGGAAATTCGGGGAAGAATTGCTATAAGGGGGGAAGTTTGTAAGAACCCAGTTCTTATGTTTAAGGTACAGGCTTCTTCCTTTTCCTTTTACTTAATTGTTTTTGATAAACTATGGAAAATGGAAAAGAATGCTAAATTTCGAAACTACACGTCGTGTACCTTGTCCACACATCGTGTACTTTTGGCCGTGTTGGGATGAGTACACGGGGCGTGTAGCCTTGTCGGCGATGAGGGGTGTAGGAACCGACTACACACCATGTAGTGGTACCTTACACGCCATGTAGTCAGTCAGCAGGCTTGAATAGTAAGGCGGTGGAGTCACCGCCAGCTGGGTGACTGTACATGCCGTGTACTTGGGAGTACATGTCATGTACTCAGGTCGACGGATGAACAATGTGGAGGTGCCGCCAAATAAATAGTTAAATGAAAGAAGTACACACTGTGTACTCAGAAGTACACAACGTGTACTCAGAAGTACACGCCGTGTACTTTTTTTCGGCTTAAAATAGGCAGTAGCCTCCTCATTTGGAAGAGGAGGCATTTGAGCCATTTTGGAGCCAAAGGAGGAGGCCGGATCTTTGAAGATCCACCGGGCGTTCGTCTGGAATCCGTTTCGGCTTCGGACGATTTCGTTGGAACCGCACGGGTAATCCCTCTCCCCTCCCGGTACCGTTCTTACCAATTTTTATCCTAACGTAAGTTATTTACGTTTGAATGGGTTTTTTTCTTCATCAGATCTACGCCGTTCTTGGGAGTTTCTGGAGTCGGCATTCGGGTATAACGTTCGTTGGCATTTAAGGTAGGTGGCTTTGTGTTTATGTTCTAACTTTCATGTGTTTTTGTGTGTTTTCGTGCCACAAACCCATGTTGGGGTGTCGTGTGGCTGAGGTAGTTTCTATATTTAATTCCTAGAATTTCATAGGTGATTAAATTGTGATAATAAAATACTGGTTGGGATTGTTGCTTAGATCCGGAACCACCCCCGGGGTGTGTTCCACTGTTTAGCTGTTTGGCCAGGATACCCGAGGGTATGCCTTTAAAGTAGTAACTATAGAATTGTCTTGAGAGGAATTGCTTATTACTGATTTTTTACCTATTGGGCATGGCCCGGTTACCTGTTTAGCCTGAGGGTGTTGTTGTGATTAGCCTATGGGCATTGTACTGTATTAGCCTGAGGGCGTGACTGTTTTAGCCAGAGGGTTGTCGTTATTCCGCCTGAGGGAAACCTTTCGTGCCTGAGGGCTTGACTTCGGTGCTTGAGGGTGACACTTCCTACACCTGAGGGAAATTTCTGTTACACCTGAGGGCAATACCTGCGGGTTGGATTCTGTATGTCCTGAGGGCAAGCCTGAGGGCGTGGTTAATATTTTAGCCTGAGGGCACGGTTCTGGTTGGCCTGAGGGCTTAGTGCTGTTGAGCACAAGAATGTTACTAAATTAAATAAATTAAATGAATAATAAAATGGAAATTTAATTTTTAATTTAGTTTCTTTTTAGTACTGATTACTTTATTTCATTTTATTATTGCACACTGTTGTTGCATGCTTATACGCAGTTGGGAAGGGGCCTTCGGTGGGTGCCTACTGAGATATATGTCTCACATCCTATTTGGGTCATGCTTTTCGGACCAAACAGATTACGTTTTTGTAGGTATAGATAGGGGAAAGAGTCTCTATATGGGTACTTGACTGTTTCAGAGGAGTAGGAGGGCATGGGACCGAGCCTAGGCTCGTGATGCCGTTGCCAGCTGTTTTGCTTTGTTTTGTTGTACTCTGCTTTTGGTTGTATCGTATTGATGTATAACATGTTATGGTTGTTTTCTTAGAACTTGAGACATGTAGAATCATCATTTATATATTGTTGGTTATATACACTGTTGTTGTGTATTTCAGTTGTGTATGGTTTACTGTTTCCGCTGTTGGTGTATGTTTTATTTTGTATTTCGCTGCGCTACACTTTGACAAATGAGGGCATAGTTTCCCCACTATCAGACAAGGGCCCTCGCTACTAGTCGGTAGCCTCTGGCATTTGGGGAAATGCGCTTGAGGTCACGTGGCGAACCGGGATCGGGGCACCCGTTGCGTGGCACCCGGGTCCGGGACGTTACAATATTCTTCTAAAAACCTTCAAAAACTCCACTATTGTCTGCAGTGGAGTGGATACTTTTTTTTTAATTTTTATAAAGCAGTAGAGTGACAGAATATTTCAAAAATATGTATCTACACTAAATTGAAGCTAGAGACAGTAGAAAACAAAGAGACATAGAAATATAGTATGCTGATAATAGAACAATCTATTAAAATGCTTGGGGAAAAATCTCCATTCTACTGGTTTTAAAAGGATTCATTTTCACTTAAAAATCATTGCAATGTTCCACCTTAAAAAGAATGACTCACCTCCCTCGCCAGGAGTTGAGTCACACAAGCAAACCAATTTAAGAGTTTGCCACTCCAAAATTAATCAACTGTGAACCATTTGAAAAAAAATGACCACAAGACAAACTCACCATAAGTCTTGAAGTCTTTTGAATCTGTTATCTTTTGAAAAGTGTTTCCACAATCAATCTCACCAACTGACTATGAAATTTTGAGATTTAATTCTAGTGATACAAGAAACTGAACAAATTCAGTATTGATATCGCCGATCATTTCTAAATTCAATGAAATGATTAAGTGAAAAGAAAATTAAAAGATAACCAGTGGAACTTCAATTCATCCCCAAACTAGAAGATTTAGCTAAACATAATCTCTATTATCAATACAATAACTTGTAACATACTAAACATAGATTTCTAATTCTAGAATTAAGAAGGAAGATAAACTCCTGAGAAGATGCTCTGCTCATGAACTCCTCCAGCTCCAGGAAGTGGTTCCAGAGTCACCCTCTGCACTACCTCCGCTCTGAACTGGATCCTTCAATGTGTATAATGAATGCCCCCCCCCCAAATCTGTTGCTTGCTCTGATTTAAACCTCACTGTCATCTACTGCAAATCACTGACACTTTTCATCGAATTAAAGTAGTATTTTACTGTTGCACTGCACACGTGTGTTTTTTCATGAATGACACGTCACACCAGCGAAACCCCTGTAACTAATTCCCCATGAGTTAGTTAAATGTATCTGGATGGGATTTTGTCTCTTGAAGGAACCTGCACAAGAAAGACAAAACAAAACAGTTAAAAACATGATAGAAATAAATAAATGTTTACAATTAAAAATATTAGTTTATTTAAAAGTATTTAAACGAGTTAATAAGTTTTTAAATTAGATATTATTTAATAAGTTATTTTATTAGAATTATTATTTACTAGTAATTGTATGTCAAAATTATAATTTTGTTAATTAAAATGAAATAATATCATTATTAACATAGTTATTATTTAATTATAAAAGTTAAGTTATAATAAATAATTAAATATTTAAGAATTATTAAGTTTATTAAATTAGTTAAAAATTAATTTTAATAAAACATTATTATCATATAAATTTTTAGAAGTTTTATTAATTTTTTATTTATTACTATTAATTTTAATGTTTTTATTTTAAGTTATTTATTTTTATAAATTAATGTTATTAATGTTTATTATTAAATTATTTAATATTTTTAGTTAATTAAATTAGATTATTTTAGTTTATTATAAATTATTATTAAGTATTTAATTTTATTAACAAATAATTATTTAGTATGCCACATTAAACTATAATTAATTTAAATTTAATTTAGAAATTCTTATTAATTAGTTTTATTTAATTAAAGTTTTATTAAAGTTAATTAAATTATTAATTCTATTTTATAAATTAATTATCTTGTATTGATTAATTATTTATAATTAAAAAATTTTAATATTTTAATTTTATTATTATTTTTTAGTTTTTATTTTAGTTTTATTTTAATTTATTTTATTTTTATAACTTATTCCATCTCCTCCAACAATTTGTGATTCCAACTTCAGATCGACGATCTTGATTTGATTTGTAAAGAATTTATTCCTAGTTTGATTCTGTAAAAATATTGATTTAAATGTGTTTGCGGTGGCTAGAATGAGGAAGAAAGGGTAGCAGAGACAAAGGAAAGAACCAGTGTTGGGGTGGAAGTGGTAGAAGTGAGAACAGTCGTAGGAGGGGGAGAAAATCGGTGAGAACGACGAAAGAAAAATGGGGTATCGGTGAGTAAGGGGTGAGGAGGAAGCGGTAAAAGCATCGATGAGTAAGTGACTCGCCGATAGAATAAATGCATCCATGAGTCAAGACACTGACAGGAAGTGAGGTTGTGAAACTGAAAGATAAAATGCATCGATGAGTCATTGACCCACCGATAGAAGGAATAATAATCAATCGCAGCGAGACAAAATAAAACAAATAGATCGGTGAGTTGCAACATTGGCGCGTCATGATAAACCATTAGTTAAAATAAATAAATAAAACATCGGTTATTCTAAGATGCTGATGAAATGAGAGACCGAAACCGATGCAAAGAGATCGGTGATTCATGACTCACCGATAGTTATAAAAAAAACTTCGGTGTGACAAAAGATCAGTGAGTTGCGATCAGCGAGTCGTGACATCGGTGTGACACGACATCAGTGTGACAACTCACCAAAAGAACAAAATGAGAAGTTAACAATAAAAATTTAATTTAAAACAAAAAATAAAATGAATAAAACATTAATTAATTAAAACAAAAGATAAATTAACTAAATTGTTTAAGATTACATAATTAACTATAACTAAAATCTAACTAAATTATTTTTAAAAGTTATAAATAAAAGTAATAAAATTATTAACTGAGAATATAAATATTAAGATTAATTAAATATATTTCTAAATAAATTAAAAACACTTACAAATAATTAACCGAAAACATGAAATTAAAATAATTAAAATTAACTAAAGATATAGAACAACTCAGTTAATTAACTAAATGACAAAATGAAACTTAAAATTAAAAACGCATTATTTTATTAAACATTAAATTAAATTGTTAACTGATTTATTTAGCAGAATAATTAGACCAGTTAATAAATAAAGTTAATTAATTTTAATAAATATAAATTAAAGAATAAAGTTTTAAATTAAAAAACTAAATTAGATTAGTGAAAATAAAAATGAAAATTAATGAAACAATAAACATTTAAACTTATTAAAAAGTAAACCATCTTAAGATTATTTAACTAAAAAGTAAGTTAATATAATTAAAATAATTAGAATGAATAAATTAGCTATTTAAAAGACTAAATTCACAATTTAATTATAAAAAGTGATTAATTAATAAATTTAGTGATAGAATTACAAAAGTATCATTATTTATTAAAAAGTGTTAAAATAAGTAATTAAATTGTAAAAACATTAAATAAAAGATGTGGCAAAACTATAAAAAAATAGCCACATCAAATTCCCCCACATTTAAGCATTATTTGTCCTCAAACAATCCCATGTTTTGTCATCTTTGAAAAACAATAAAAAGTATTTATGATTTAGATCACACTGTAACATGTTCAGAACTAAAAAACAGAGGACATAAACTGTCAACGGGCTTTTTTTAAAAAAAATGTTTCAAAAGATATCTTGCCTAGAACAAATAATCAAAGAGTAATCTAGAATGCTATGAATAATCAAGCAATGAAGATGTCATGCCTTATATGTGATACAACTTAATGACTCGTTTCAATCCAAGCTCAGTTTCTAAGTCCAAAAGTGACAAGAGGTAAAATTTATGTGAAATTCAGAACTTAACAGTAAGAACTTTTTACAATGACTCGATCCTAAGTACCTGAAAAAAAAATGTTTTTTAATCACCTTTTTGAAACAACATAAATGACTCCCATATAAGCCAATTGACCCTTTCTTCATCCGGTGTTCATCATTCCCCTCACCTTAATGAACTCGTTTTTGACCCTAGACACTTTATTTTATTTTTCCCAAGCCATGTATCAAGTGCTAAGCACTGTGCGATGCACTTATTTAAGGTGTACAGAGGGCTTATAGTAAACAGAAATGCACCAAGCATCTAGGGTCTCAAAGACTCACCGTGGGATCCCAGATGCCCAGACTAGTCCAGTTTCCAAAGATTTATATCAAAAATCATTTATATTGGCTCATTAATATGATTACTTTAATAATTAAAAGAAAAGAAGAAGAATGAAGCCCTAAGATATAGTCAAACTTCCAGTTCTAGCAGCTATGCTCATCACTCCACAAACATGTAACCCAAATCACTTTCAAAGATAGACTCTAAACCAAGATATCCATCCAATCACTAAGTAAATATCACTCAACAATCATCCATTATCATTAATTTCAGACTCAATGCTCAACTTAACTACCCAAGAAATATTGTCCATAGGTAAGAACCATTTGAAAAGCAGTGTAAATCCTAAAATTGTGCAAGAATTTTGAAAAAAATTACCCTTTTTTGAAAAAAAAAGTTTTAAGTTGCAGTGGTAATTGATGAACTTTCAATTAAGCACAGTTTAGCATAGTCAAGAATTGACTCTCTCCCCCACACTTAAAAACCAACTTTGTCCCCAAAGTTGAATTCCAAATATGGAGAATAAAAATTAATAAATTAAGTTTTCAAAATAGATTTTCAATAAAGTAGACTTATGACATGTTTTAAGGGTCACATGAAGTTCAAAAATATTTTTCTCTACAAAGAATAAGTTACAGCAGGTTCACAAGAAAGTACATGCATTAACACCAAAATCCAATGACATAGATATTCATTTCAATTCAATAAATAACATGTCAACATGTGGGTACGCAGTGGATAAGGTGTAAGCATGTTCAAAAACTATGATTCAGTTGGATGTTCAGTACAGCAGACAAAGTTCATGCTAAACACCCTAAAGAAACAATAAGAACATAATACAATAAATTTTCAATCTACATTCACCCCCAAACTTAGTTTGTAACAGTGAAGATTTTATAAACAATGAATTTTAGTTCAAAGCAACAAGCACATGCAGATTTTTATACAAGCAGACTTTCATTCCAATACAAGCAGAATTTTAAACATATGCAGAATTTTTTTTATTTCAATAGCAAGACATGCAGTAGAATTTTATACAGTTCAAGCCATGAAACAGAAATTTCAGTACACCTGTAGTAGAATTTTCTACAAGCAGAATTTTCCGGGCAAGCAAGATATGCATCAGATTTTTTTATAAATCATTAAGGAGCAAAAAATGAAACAAAAATTAACAGTAAGATACTTCCCTGACTAGGTTATTTTCATTACTCCTTCAGCATAGGAACTCCACTCCATTTTGATAAAAGCAGCAGCAACTTCCTAATAACACAGATCATGAAAACCAGAAACAAAAATCCAGAAGAGATACAGCATATGGAAGACAAAAAAGCAGCACTTAATTCAGTACAAAACAGTACAAAAATGAAAACAAAGGAGCATGGGTTGGCTCCCATGAAGCACTAATTTTAAAGTCTTTAGTTAGACTTTATTTAATCACAATTTTTTTTATTGAAAACAAACAAACACATGGGTTGCCTCCCATGAAGTTCTAGGTTTATAGTCCCCAAGCAGACTCACCTAGAAACTAACCGTAGTCACTAGGTAGATGTGGTTTCCTTAATAAGAACCACCACATGTGTTTGGGCTAATTGTTTTTAACAGAGAAATGAAACTTTTGGGCTCCTAAACTTATGAAAACTGAAACTAAACTCTCATAACCAGTAAAACCCCCCAAGAAACACCCTTTAACAGTTGTGAGCATAGTTTTGTCCACTTCCTGATCATGTTCAGGGTTATCAAGATTTGAGTTCACGTGAAGGGACAACATAGTACTAGATTCTTCAAAGGATGTGGCATTGACCTCAAAGTAATCTCTCTTAACCTTTACATTAACAAATTCAAGTTCAAGGGTGCTTGTGGGTGAATACTGAATAGTAGGTTGAAGAGGAGATTCAATAGAGTGTTGAACGGAATTATGAACATTAGAATTCAAGTGTATTTCCCCCTATGGACTACTATCAGTATCATGAGAAGGATCAGCACCCTTCACAGTTGAGGATGGAAGTGACAGACAGGGAAGAGGATTTATTTTACCACAAACAGATTCAGGTCTAACAATGTTGTAAATCTCTTCCAAAATATCATCATTTGTTAACTCACACTGAACATCTACTTCTTCTATCAAATCAATTATGAAACCATCAACTAGTGTGTGTTCAACCTCTCTTTCATGATTAAGTTCAAAAGGCTCTCTTTGTAAAACCATGTCATTTGAGTGTTGTAATTCAATATTAGGAGAAGAATTGTACAATTCAGTTTCAATAAGTTTAATTTCCAGAATGTTCAAATTAAGACAATTCTCCTCAAGTTGGCTAATACTGATTTTCATTTCATTGCACAAAGTTTCAGAAAAGTGATTTTAATGAGAATAGGGAAATGAGAACTCATTAGTTAGTCTTTCTTCAAATATCATTCCCTCTTCTTCATTATCCAACAACGGTTCAGAAATTATTAAATTTATAGGGTCAAAACATGGAAGCGAAGTTTTCAATTGAGGTTCAAAAATTTGATATTCCATGTTATCCAGTTTAATGTTCTCTTCCAAAGTCTTTCCAATATCAAGTTTAGGCTAATTGTTTAGAATTCCAGAAATTTTGGGTGAAGAATTATTAACAATATAGTTTTCATCTTCTAATTTGTCTTCAACCCGAGTGAATTCATTCTCAAAATTTCTAAAACAGTGATTTTTCTCAAAAGAATGAATGATGAAAAGAACTGGGAAATCTTTTTCAATTTGTTTTAATTCATCTTTAGAATTTTCCAACTCATCATCATTGAATTTCTTTTTTGGATTCTCAATGTTATTCACTTGATTCAATGAGTTGGTTATTTCCAGATTTAGTTTTACAGAATCATATTTTTCAAAGAGAATGGATTCTTGCCCTGTTTCACTATCACTTTCCTCTTCCACTTGATTTTCAAATCTTTTATACACATTTTTTTTCTTTTTCTTCAATTTCTTCTTGTTCTTTAACCCTTTTTTGTAATTCCAAAAGCATGTTTTTCAATCTTTTAATTTTTTTATCTTGCTCTTGAGAATCTATAGGTTGAATTTCATGGGTTTTAGTTAACCAAGTGTTCAATAGTTCCACCCTAGCATCCAGTTTAGAATCAATTAGGTCAATTTTAGCTAGGGTGTCAGGACTAGATCCAAACTTTTCATCTTCTTCAATGTAAACAGTCTGTTGTGGCTGATTATAAATACACTGCCAGGCAGTGTGTCCAGAACTGTCACAACAAACACAGTAAGGTCCAGTGAAAAAGTTTGAGCCTTCAAAACATTCCATTTTTTTAAATTTTCAGATTAAACGAGCACAAAATAATCAAACAGAACTTAAACAGACAACACAAGAAGCAAATGTTCACTTTTTTTTGCAGATTTCTTTTATATGATTTTTTTAGTTTTTTTTTTATACTTCGATTACTCAACGCATTCCTTCCCCAGAAACGGTGCCAAAAAAGCAACCTAAACCTTCATTGTAGTCGGTCAAAGTTTAATATTTATATTCCTACTAACTATAGTATATGTGGGAAGCAAGGTCGAACCCACAGGGAAGGCAATTCTGACCACTATTCATCTAAAAACCTTCAAAAAACTCCACTGTTGTCTGCAGTGGAGTGGATACTTTTTTTTACTTTTTATTAAGTAGTAGAGTGACAGAAATATTTCAAAAATATGTATCTAAACTAAATTGAAGCTAGAGACAGTAGAAAACAAAGAGACACAGAAATATAGTATGCTGATAATAGAACAATCTATTAAAATGCTCGGGGGAAAATCTTCATTCTACTGGTTTTAAAAGGATTCTTATTCACTTAAAAATTGTTGCAATGTTCCACCTTAAAAATAATGACTCACCTCCCTCTCCAGGATTTGAGTCACACAAGCCAACCAATTTAAGAGTTATCCACTCCAAACTTAATCAACTGTGAACCATTTGAAAAAAATGATCACAAGATGAACTCATTGTAAGTCTTGAAGTCTTTTGAATATGTTATCTTTTGAAAAGTGTTTCCACAATCAATCTCGCCAACTGACTGTGAAATTTTGAGATTTAATTCTAGTGATACAAGCAACTGAACAAATTCAGTATTGATCTCGCCGATCGTTGCTGAATTCATTGAAATGATTAAGTGAAAAGAAAATTAAAAGATAACTAGTAAAACATTAATTCATCCCTGAACTAGAAGATTTAGCTAAACATAATCTCTGTTATCAATACAGTAACTTGTAACATACTAAACATAGAGTCCTAATTCTAGAATTAAGAAGGAAGATAAACTCTCGAGAAGATGCTCTGCTCCTGAACTCCTCCATCTCCAGGAAGTGGTTCCAGAGTCTCCCTCTGCACTACCTTCGCTCTGAACTAGATCCTTCAATGTGTAGAATGAATGCCCCCCAAAAAAAATCTGTTGCTTGCTCTGCTTTAAACCCCACTGTCATCTGCTGAAAATCACCGACACTTTTCACCGACTTAAAGTAGTTTTTTACTATTTCACCGCACACGTGTGTTTTTTCATGAATGACACGTCGCACCAGTGAAACCCCTGTAACTAATTCCTTATGAGTTAGTTGAATGTATCTGGATGGGATTTCGTCTCTTGAATGAACCTGCACAAGAAAGACAAAACAAAACAGTTAAAAACATGATATAAATAAATAAATATTTACAATAAAAAAAAGTTTATTTAAAAGTATTTAAACGAGTTAATAAGTTTTTAAATTAGATATTATTTAATAACTTATTTTATTAGCATTATTATTTACTAGTAATTGTATGTTAAAATTATAATTTTATTAATTAAAATGAAATAATATCATTATTAACATAGTTATTATTTAATTATAAAAGTTAAGTTATAATAAATAATTAAATATTTAAGAATTATTAATTTTATTATATTAGTTAATAATTAATTTTAATAAAACATTATTATCATTTAAATAGTGGGTCTCTTCTCACATTATCAACACTACAATAGCTCTGACCTCAGACCAAAATGGCTAGCACAGATCCAGATCTTGGCAAAGGAGATGTAGTGACTTGCAGGTCATCTCCTCCAGCGATTTGTGATTCCGGCTTCGGATCGAAGATCTTGATTTGATTTGTAAAGAATTTATTCCTAGTTTGAGTCTGTAAAAATGTTGATTTAATTGTGTTTGTGGTGGCTGGAATGAGGAAGAAAGGGTACCAGAGACAAAGGAAAGAACCGGTGTTAGGGTGGAAGTGGTGGAAGCGAGAACAGTCGCAGGAGGGGGGGAAAATATGTGAGAACGACGGAAGAAAAATGGGGTATCGGTGAGTAAGGGGTGGGGAGGAAGCGGGAAAAGCATCGGTGAGTAAGTGACTCACCGATAGAATAAATGCATTCGTGAATCAAGACACTAACGGGAAGTGAGGTTGTGAAACCGAAAGAGAAAATGCATAGGTGAGTCATTGACTCACCGATAAAAGGAATAATAATCGGTCGCAGCGGGACAAAATAAAACAAATAGATCGGTGAGTCGCAACATCGACGCGTCATGAGAAACCGTTAGTTAAAATAAATAAAAAAACACATGTGAGTCAATGACTCACCGATAGTTGAAATAAAATAAGACACCGATGAAATGAGAGACTGAAACCGATGCAAAGAGATCGGTGAGTCATGACTCACCGATAGTTATAAAAAAAACTTCGGTGTGACAAAAGATCGGTGAGTCGCGATCAGCGATTCGCGACATCAGTGTGACACAACATCAGTGTGACGACTCACCAAAAGAACAAAATGATAAGTTAACAATAAAAATTTAATTTAAAACAAAAAATAAAATGAATAAAACATTAATTAATTAAAAAAAAGATAAATTAACTAAATTTTTTAAGATTACATAATTAACTGTAACTAAAATATAACTAAATTATTTTTAAAAATTATAAATAAAAGAAACTAAATTATTAACTAAGAATATAAATATTAAGATTAATTAAATATATGTCTAAATAAATGAAAAACACTTAAAAATAATTAACCGCAAAAATGAAATTAAAATAATTAAAATAAACTAAAGATATAGAACAACTGAGTTAATTAACTAAATGACAAAATGAAACTTAAAATTAAAAACACATTATTTTATTAAACATAAAATTAAATTGTTAACTGATTTGTTTATTAGAATAATTAGACCGGTTAATAAATAAAGTTAATTAATTTTAATAAATCTAAATTAAAGAATAAAATTTTAAATTAAAAAACTAAATTAGATTAATGAAAATAAAAATGACAATTAATTAAATAATAAACATTTAAACTTATTAAAAAGTAAACCAGCTTAAGATTATTTAACTAAAAAGTAAGTTAATATAATTAAAATAATTAGATTGACTAAATTAGCTATTTAAAAGACTAAATTCACATTTTAATTATAAAAGGTGATTAATTAATTAATTTATTGATAGAATTACAAAAGTGCCATTATTTATTAAAAAGTGTTAAAATAAGTAATTAAATTGTAAAAAAAATAAAAGATGTGGCAAAACTATGTAAAAACAGAGCCACGTCAATAATAAAAAGAAAACAAGATAATTGAGATCCTAACAAGTCTAATAGGTAAAGGTGTAAAAAGTATTAATTGGTTTGAAAAGTCCCTAACAATGATTCACCCCCCCACACACACACATTATTAGTGTAGAAAATATCATAAAGTGGTCCTTACATGCATTCCACCATTAATGAAAATACCTCACACCCACCCTAAGGTGTTCGTCTGTCCTCGCATGATGGTACGTGCACCTGAAATGCCCGATGAATTGGATCTCAATATCGCATTCATGGTCTTTCCCCCATGTTGACATTATGAAACATTAGATACACTTCACCTCTGTATGGTTCTACTCCTACATCGGCTGAATATGTTTGTGATATCAAACAATAACATCAAGAAAGCACAAGTACTTGGCCTTTATAACAACACCCATTCTCCCCCTCAAAGGGGTCATTTAGCTAAATCCGAACAACCCATTCATCTTGATATCTGAAGCAAGTTCCATAGGATATGAAACACCCACAAGCAAGTTATATCATAGCAAGAACAAATGGCCATATCAATAATAGTTCTCATAATGTCATACAAACACACCATAAGCAACACACATCAAGCATGGGTCTCAAAGCACACAATCACACACCATCACGTCATGAAAAAAACCATATACAAGGCCTTATATGGTAAGGAGCTTCATACCTCAAGTTTGTTGATTCCAAATGGTAACAAGCACCAAGACTCATCACCCAAATCAATTTTGGCCACTAAGGATCCCAATAATCAATCCTCATTCATCACAAATTGGATTTTAGAATAAGTTAAAGAATAATAACATGATATGGGATTGAACTCTATTAATATTACTCAACAAGATCTGTTTCTAATGGTATATCTAGATCCATTTGAGAGAGAGAGAGAGAGAGATTCTAAATAGATCTAGGCTCTGATCCTTCAAAGATCCATGAATTCCCCATTACATTACATAGGAATCCATATATTTGACCATAATGGACCAGATCTATGATTCATCCCAAGGTAAAAAAGGAAAGATCTATTGGAATCAAGAATAACTAAGAACAATGATAATATACCTTGAATTCTCACATCACAAAGCCTCTAGATTCATCAAAATTGGAGTTTGAGGGGAGAAGAATTACCAAAACCCACCACTGAGTCCCTAGGTTTGAGATGCCTAGGAGTAGGAGGAATAATGAGGAGTTTCATAGATGTTTCAGGTTTAAAACCCAATTTTTAGATTAATTAAAAACCAACACATGGTTGTTAGAATGTTTTACTAAACCATGCACCAATTTTGCGAGGCTTACTGCCTTTTTTGGTAACCCGTATGGTTTTGCCACACAATTTGGTAAATCATGCACCAACTATGTGTTTTTTCTCAGTCTCGAGTCACATGGTTTACTAGGGATTACTATACGGTTTCTCCTAACCATGCGCCAACCATGAAACCCCTTAAAGGCCTCTAAAACCTTCCAAAACCTTCCAAAAGCTACCCAACACAACACCTAAGAAAAGAATAACTCAAAAACACTTAAAAAGGGTTGAAAATAAGGCATAAGGTACCTAAAATGTATGGTCTATTAAAATCTTCCCCTATAAGGACTTCTTGACCCTAAGAAGTGTCTCTAGAGTTCCTACTCAAACAACTCAATCCATTGAGCATGTACATCAGATTCTCGCTTCAAGTATCCTCTTGGATTTATCCATGATTCCAAAGGACTCGGAAAGGTGGTATTGTCTTACCCATCAAGATCTTCTCACTCTGGTCTATAATTTGTGCTAGTTTCTCCACAAACTATGCATATAGTAATAACTCAACCTCCTCATTGTCTATGACATGCACTGAATCAAGCACATACCTCCAAAGCTAATAAACATGAAACATGTTATGAATTCCTCAATATTGTGGAGGAAGGTTTAGTCAGTAATCCACTAATCTAATATGCTTTATAATCTCAAATGGTCCCACAAACTGCGGTGCCAGTTTCCCTTATCTCTATAAATGACAATGCCCCAACTAAGGTGGCACCCGCATGAAAAATCAGTCACCCACAGTGAACTCCAAAGGTCATCTCCTCTGGTCGGAATATGATCATTTTCTACTTTGAGTAGTAAACAACCAATTCCTAATCAACTAAACCCTATTTGAGGTCTCATTCACCATGCTCAGATCAACAATAGCAACCACACCCACCTCGTGCCAACACAATGGTGAGAGACACGACCGACTATAAAGAGCCTCAAAAGGTTTCATATGAATATAAGTCTATAAATTGTTATTGTATGTGAAATATACCATGTCTAGATGATTTTCCCATGATACACCAAAGTTTAGGATGTATTCCTAAAGCATATCCTCCAATATATAGATTTTCCTCTCTGACTTTCAATTGGTTTTGGATGATACATCGTACTCAGTTTTAATTGGGTCCCTAAATCCTTTTGCAAGCCCTACCAATACTATGAGTTGAAATTTTTATCTCTATCTAATATGAAACTAGAAGGCACTTCATGCAGTCGTATAATCTCCCAGACATTAATCATACCCAACTCATCCATAGAGTGGGTCTCTAGGATCGATAAGAAATGTGTCTCTTCCATTAGTCGATAAACTATCACCCAAACAGTATCTTGACTTCTAGGGGTCCTAGTAAAGCCCATCATGAAGTCTATATTCATCTCATCCCACTTCCACATAGGCATGAGAAGTGGTTAGAGTAAACCTCCTAGTCATTGATGCTCCACCTTGATCCTCGTACACGTCAGACAAAAAGAGACGAAGCTTGTGATATATCTCCTCATTCCTAGCCACTAGAAGTTCCACCTTATGTCTTGATACATATTCATAAAACCTAAGTTCACAACCCACTAAGAGTCATGGGATTAACTCATCAACCTTTCCCTCATGGAAGTAGTAACCACTAGTCCCATGAACAAAAATCACATTGTCGTTGTCCATTGGCCATCCTGGAACTCGGTCACTTCCTACCAACTGTTCATGCATCAATAAGCATTCAGGATCTGAATGTAAAGACCTGTAAAATTCAAGGAAAATTTTTTCTTAATTTTCTTTAGAATTTTACAAGAGCGCGGTTTCAGACGGCACCTGATTCCGAGGCCCGGAGTGCCCGGAATTAATTTCCGAAGTTTGGCTCGGGTACGTTCAGTGAACGAACGAGTGGGAATTCCTAACTTTTGATCCGGTGCTCGGAATTGAAATCCGAGGGCACCGATGAACTCGCAGTGCCGAAATTCGCTAAAAGAGACCTTTTCGGAAGTTGCGTTTGTTGCGGGTTAAAAGTTAGTTTTGGGGATTAAAAGATAAGTAAAATAAAATTGTGTGTGAATTTTATTTTATTTGTGGTGGTTAGACTCTCTCATGGGAAGTTGTTGGTGGGGCCCACAACCAGCCAACTTCCCATGTGTGGTTATGAGGGAGGTGGGGCCCACATGAGCCCCCACCTTTTCAAATTCCCTAACCCCTCTAAACCCCCTCTTAAATTATGTGGCTCTCCCCTACATTAATTCTTGCCAACTTATCTCTTCATTAATTTTTTGACAACTCTAGATTTTAATTAATGTAATGAATTCAACTTTTGAATTTTGAAAGGTTGGCAAAGTGAAAATAAAATAAGGTGTAGCTTATTTTATTTTGGGAGTTGCTGTGTTGTGTGGAGATTTGAGAGAAGAAGAGTTCTACACTTTGAAGAACTTCATCTTCCTCCTTGAAGAACGCAAAGAACACCGACACGCCGTTCTATCTTCTCTCCACGTCAAAGAAAGGGAGACACCGCTTCCTCCTCGGTTTTCCTTCGTCGACTTGAGAAGTTTCGCCAACGACGTATCGCATCGGACGCATCCCTTCGTCAACGGATTTGACGAACGACGACCGCGACGCCCGACCTCCGCGACGTCGTCTTCCGCGGAACGTAGACAAATCTTCGAACCTTATACCAAGGTAGGGGTTGTTGATTTCTTTTTGGTTTAATTATTTTATTCTTGATCGTGATTTTAACAAGTCTAACGTGTGGCTTGTATTATTTAAAGTTGCGTTATTATTTTAACGTGAGGGGGCCGGACCGCACGAACACGGCCGAACCCCCTCCATCGTTCTTGTTTATTCTTGCGGGTGGAAGCAAGTGGCGTGGTGCCGTCGCACCACGCGGATAATCGTACAAATATTTTTGCGCGGCGCCGTCGCGCCACGCCGAGGAAGAAACTTCAAGAACGCGACGCCGTCGCGCCACGTTAAAAGGAAATCAAGGCACGGCGAAGGGGCGCGGTGTCGTCGCACCGCGCCGGTCGACGAACACCGCGGCCGGTTCCGGGCCGCGGCGGGACGAGGAGACCGCGGCCGGTTCCGGGCCGCGGCGGGATGAGAAGACCGGCGGCCGGGCCGCCGGCGTCGGAAGCCGAAGGGGGGACCGGAATTTCCGGTCCCGTTGGAGAAAACCGGCCGGCCAGCTGGCCGGCCCGAAGGCATTAAAACCGGGGGAATTAATCCCCCGGCCATCATATAAAACCCCCCTCTTTAAGAGGGGGGCGGTTCCATGAAGGGGGGGCAGCAGCCCCCCGGTTTGCTTCTCCAAAACCGGCCCCCACGTGGGGGCCGTTTTGTTGCAAAGGCGCGGCACAAAGGCCGCGCCGCCTCCAATTAGCGGGGGAATTAAATTCCCCCCGCGTAGCCTCCTCGCGGCGCCAAGCCGCCGCGGCTCCCCGCGCCGCCCCAGGGGGGGGGGGGGTCGGGCCGGGTCGGCCCGGACCCGGACCCCCCCATTTCGAACCAGTTCCGGTCTTTTGGCCATATCTTGAGCCTCGGACCTCCGAATGACGAACCGTCTGCGGCAACGCGATCCTTGGATCGAGACGGTCGTTTAGGTATATCGCACTCAAGGTTTCGGTTTACTTTGAGTTCGGCCGGGTTGGTTCGTTCACGAAACCAACCGGGCCTTCGGAGCGGAAACGCTCATATCTTGAGCTACGGACGTCCGATTGACGTGTCGTCAGCTGTGTTGTGTCCCTCTTAGTGAGACGAATCTTTTGGCATACTCCGCCCAAGGTTTGGACGCAGGTGGAGTACGGTCGGGTTGGTTTTGCCTTAAAAACCAACCGGGCCCCGGAGACGAAAATGCCAATAACTCTCAGACCGGGCGTCCGATCGACGCGCCGTCTGTTGCGTTGAGTTCCTGTTGACGATACGGAACTTTTGGATACATCAACTCTGGTCTTCGTGACAGTTGATGTATCAGCCTCTCGGCTCGTGGAGCGGACCCTCCGAACGAGCTTGCTATGTGCGGGAACCCTAGTACTGGCTGCGACTGTTCTACTGCTACTGTGACTGCGACGACGACAGTACAGAGATCCTGTGTGGATTCGACGACGACGACTTCAGCACTCAGCGATCCTACGTGGATCAGTGCTACAGGTCCTGTGTGGGCCCGATCCTGTGTGGGTCCTTGCGCTCAGCGGTTCTGTGTGAGCCAGCGCCTACAGGTCCTGTGTGGGCCCGATCCTGTGTGGGTCATTGCGGGGGTTAGTTACTTATCGATCCTTCGTGGGTCCGACGACTTAGATGGATCAGTGATCATCTTTATCGTCCTCTGAAGAAGTATACCTGTGTGAGCTGAATCCTATTGCTTTCCTGTGTGGATTGTGTTGAGCAATCCTGTGTGGATTACGTTTTGCTTTCCTGTGTGGA
Organism: Viscum album; assembly: GCA_963277665.1. Taxonomy (NCBI): domain Eukaryota; kingdom Viridiplantae; phylum Streptophyta; class Magnoliopsida; order Santalales; family Viscaceae; genus Viscum; species Viscum album. The sequence goes on along the minus strand of OY728143.1, from coordinate 1,699,139,162 downwards.
ATACGTTTACTATCCTGTGTGGACTGAGTTGTACTTGGGCTCGGAGGTTGGAGCGTATTTCAATTGATGACTTAGGTATATGTATGGGCATATACCTAAGCAGTGTCGGTTGTTACTTCGTGATTGTACTTTTCTTCGTGGTTTATCCTTTGTGGATTTGAGAGACCTTCAGGGGTCTCGGGGTCCCTACTGAGTAGCTTATACTCACCCCTGCACGGGCTTTGCCCGCACTACGTTGTGTTGGTTGCAGACAACGGACAGCGTTGATCTTAGCTGAGGCTTGCAGAGCGGGACGGTACCCGGAGGTGGACCACTGGGCGGCACGTGCACGGAGCGGACGGCGGGACCCGTGGAGCAGAGGAGCTATCTGTACCCACCCTTCAGGTGGGATTTCCAGTGGACAGCTCGGCGTAGCGGCTTTTACTTTTCAGTTGCTGTTTTCCCTTTCGAGTTGTACTTTACTTTTAGTTTGGGTTTGTATTTTGGCCCATTTACTTTTCCGCACTTTCAGTTGTACACTGCTTTGTTTAGTGTTTACCTTCCGCTTGCTTACTCTGTGGTGTTTGTTACTTTTCAAAGGCAATGCCTTCCCTTTTTACCGGGATTTACGCCTTGGTGCTAGTCGCCAGCCCCTGGCCTATGGAAGGCGGGCTTGGGGTAGTCACGGCACGGACCCCGAGGGCGGGTCGTGACAAATTGGTATCAGAGGAGTTCGGTTCTACCGCGAACTCTGATCTTTTCTATGTGAAGCAATAATGTTTAGCGTATTGAGTGTGGTTATCAGTCCAGGGAGTCCAGTGTTGGTGCGGCGGGCGACGTATCCGTACACCAGGACCCTGACTTCTGATTTCCGACTTAATGCACGAAAACATTGTTTGCGTGTGTGTTTCAAAGTTTTCTTTGTGATTACTTATATCAGCTCACCAGGTATACTGTTCTAACCGTGGCGCACCTGTTTCCTTTTCAGGATGGCCCCACGACGACAGCCAGCTAGGGTTCCGAGAGTCGAGCGAGACGACAGCCCACCGAGCGACGAGGCCTCGGTGCAGGGCCCTTTTCCAGTAGTGGCACCGGCGGTAGCTTTACCCGCCGAGCCCCCGATGCTTCCAGCAGCAGCCGCTGACGATGCACGTCGCCTCAGCGCACTGCATGAGTTTCAGCGCCAGCGACCGCCCAGGTTTCGCGGGGAGACGGATCCCCAGGCAGCAGAGGACTGGCTGGAGGCAGTGGTTCGAGTGTTTAGGCTAGTGAGGACACCAGCAGACCTCATGGTGATCCTCGCTGCGAGCCTACTACACGCAGTAGCGGGACGATGGTGGAGCCTGATGCTCCAGGTGCACGATGAGGCATCTCTACTTTGGACGGACTTTGAGAGCCTCTTCCGCTCGGAGTTCGTCCCAGCCACCCTTCGTGCGGTGCGTATCCAGGAGCTTCTTCAGCTGCGGCAGGGCAGCATGACGGTCGCTCAGTACTCGGCGAGATTTACCGATCTCTCGCGCTACTCGACTGACATGGTACGGGACCCATTCTTCCGGGCCCGGACCTTCGAGCAGGGTTTGAGACACGAGATCAGGGCATCGCTGATCTCCCTCAGCATACCGACTCAGACAGGAGTACTGGAGCGGGCCCTTCTGATCGAGAGCTTCCTTGCTGAGTCTACACCAGCACAGCGACCCACCGCAGGGCGGCACGTGGCAGAGTCATCTGCAGCAGGCAGTCGACGGATGACTCAGGGGTCCAGACAGACCAGACCTTCAGGCAGACGATCTCAGGGCACTGGCTCAGCAGTTCGGGGCACACAGCGCGGAGCCAATCTTACGAGAGGCAGACAGTGCTACTCGTGCGGCGGGCAGGGCCACATGGCTTGTGACTGCCCGACCCGCCGTGCCGAGGAGCAGCAGACGGTTGAGGGACCACCGAGGCAGAGGCAGAGGGTCGACCGTGGCGGTCCGCAGGGAGGAGGCGGACGAGGCAGAGGAGCTGGACGAGCAGCCGGTGGTGGCCGACGCTTTGAGGCCCTACCACCACCACCACCAGGAGGTCCACCCCGACCACAGGGAGCTGGCGGGCAGCGACAGGCACAGCTCCAGGCAGCAGAGGCCTACGACCACAGCGCACCCGAGATGATTCGAGGTACTATCTGTGTCTATTCCACCCTTGCTGTAGTTCTTATAGACACAGGAGCGAGTCACTCTTTCATAGCTGCTACCCTTGTTCGGAGCTCGGAGATTCCGACAGAGCCGTTGGCTCGATCCTTACGGCTAGAGACTCCTACGGGAGCAGACTCGACGATTACGCACTGGTGCCGGCAGTGTGAGCTTACTCTAGGAGGCGAGAGCTTCGGCTGGGATCTTCTTGTAGCAGCGTTGAGGCCTTACGACGTCATCTTGGGCATGGATTGGCTATCTACGGTCCATGCACAGATTGACTGTTTTAGGCGCAAGGTGCGATGTGTACGCACCGACGGGAGCAGGTTCACCTTCACCGGCGAGAAGGGAGCCTTTGCAGCACAGGATGGACTTCCGCGGAGGAGAGGACAGCCCATCACTCATCAGTTGGCTAGCCTTATCCTTGGAGCAGTTGACGTGCGGAGTCCTGGTTTTCCTGTAGTGGTGGATCAGTTTGCGGACGTTTTTCCCGACGACGTTCCAGGGCTACCTCCTCGCAGAGAGGTAGACTTTTATATTGACTTGTACCCCGGGACAGCCCCGATATCCACACCAGCATATCGGATGGCCCCCGCCGAGCTTCGAGAGCTACGGGTACAGTTAGAGGACTTGCAGGGCAAGGGGTTCATCCGACCCAGTGTTTCACCCTGGGCTTCCCCGATATTGTTCGCCAAGAAGGCGGACGGGAGCTTGCGACTTTGTGTTGACTATCATCGCCTGAACCAGGTGACTGTGAGGAACAAGTATTCGCTACCGAGGATTGATGACCTCTTTGATCAGCTCAAGGGAGCACGGTGGTTCTCGAAGATAGACCTCAGGTCAGGCTATCATCAGCTCAGAGTCAGAGACGAGGATGTACAGAAGACGGCTTTCAGATGTCGGTATGGCCACTATGAGTTCTTGGTTATGCCTTTCGGTGTAACCAATGCTCCAGCAGTGTTCATGGCTCTCATGAACAGGATCTTTCAGCCATACCTCGATCGGTTTGTCGTGGTCTTCATCGACGACATTCTGATTTACTCTACGACAGAGGAGGAGCACGCCTATCACTTGCGAGTTGTTCTTGACACACTCCGAGAGCACCAGCTTTATGGTAAGCTCTCGAAGTGCCAATTCTGGATACGTGAGGTCCACTTCTTGGGTCACGTTATCTCTGAGGCGGGAGTTGCAGTGGATCCCGCAAAGATTGAGGCTGTGTTAGCATGGGAGCCACCCAGGAGCGTGACTGAGGTTCGAAGTTTCTTGGGACTAGCTGGATACTATCGGAGATTCGTGCCAGACTTCTCTAGAGTTGCAGCATCACTCACAGCTTTGACGAAGAAGGGGAAACCCTTCGTGTGGTCAGACAGATGTCAGCAGAGCTTCCAGGAGCTGAGACAGAGATTGACTAGCGCACCTATCTTGAGGTTGCCTGAGGAGGGAGTAGGGTACGTAGTCTACTGCGATGCATCAGGGACCGGACTCGGATGTGTTCTGATGCAGGAGCGGGCAGTGATCGCCTATGGATCACGACAGTTGAGGCCGCATGAGCAGAACTACGCTACCCATGACCTGGAGTTAGCAGCAGTGGTCTTCGCTCTGAAGACATGGCGACATTATCTGATGGGCGAGCGCTTTACAGTCTTTTCCGATCATCAGAGTCTCAGGTATATCTTCTCGCAGAAGGACCTGAACCTGAGACAGCGGCGATGGCTCGAGTTCCTCCAGGACTATGACTTTGAGATAGTCTATACTCCTGGGAAGGGGAACGTAGTAGCCGATGCCCTCAGTAGGAGGACGGGCATTCAGCTACTTGAGGAGGCGACGGAGCAGCTAGCCTCTTTGCAGATATCCTTCGTGGATAGAGATGGAGCAGCCTTTCTTCAGTCTCTCACAGTCACTCCTCCACTACTGCAGCGAGTCAGGGAGGCACAGCGCGGGGACGCTGACTGTGAGACACGGCGTGCACAGATATCCTCGGGACAGGCACCTGATGGTTTCTCCCTTGGATCAGAGCACGACATCCTTTTCAGAGGACGTACCATGGTGCCAATAGCTTTGCGAGAGGAAGTGCTGAGAGAGTTTCACACTTCTCCTTTGGCGGTACATCCTGGAGTGGCGAAGATGTACCAGGACCTCAGACGACAGCACTGGTGGCCGGGCATGAAGAAGGCAGTAGCAGAGTTCGTTTCTCGATGCCTTACCTGCCAGCAGGTGAAGGCAGAGCATCAGGTACCAGCAGGCTTGGTACAGCCCTTGGAGGTTCCGGAGTGGAAGTGGGACGGCATATCTATGGACTTCGTGACTGGACTTCCACGCACTTCCAGAGGTCACGACTCCATCTGGGTGATTGTTGACCGACTCACCAAGTCGGCACACTTCTTACCCATCAGAGAGCAGGGCTCAGTAGAGAGCTTGGGACGTCTCTACGTTCAGGAGATTGTGCGGCTCCACGGCGTGCCATCATCTATCGTCTCCGATCGAGATGCCCGCTTTACTTCCCGGCTTTGGAAGGGGTTACAGGAGGCGTTCGGGACGCAGCTACGTCTTAGAACCGCTTTTCACCCTCAGACGGATGGTCAGACGGAGAGGACCATTCAGACTCTCGAGGACATGCTCCGTGCATGTGTCCTCGACTTTGGTCGTAGCTGGGAGGACCACCTACCCTTGGTGGAGTTTGCGTACAACAACAGCTACCACTCCACCATCGGGATGGCACCGTATGAGGCCTTGTACGGCCGACCTTGTAGATCTCCTTTGTGCTGGACAGACCCTGGAGAGTCAGCACTGGTGGGACCGGAGATGGTCCAGGCCACGACAGAGAAGGTCCAGGTCATCCAGGAGCGGATGAGGACAGCTCAGAGCCGGCAGAAGTCTTATGCTGACAGGAGGCGGAGGCCACTAGAGTTCGAGGATGGCGACCACGTCTTTTTGCGGGTCTCACCTCGACGTGGTATTCGGAGATTTGGCCGAGGCGGCAAGTTATCTCCGCGCTTCATCGGACCCTTCCAGGTCCTCAGTAGGGTTGGCGAGGTGGCTTATCGCCTGGCTCTACCACCTCAGTTGCACTGGGTGCACGACGTCTTCCACGTATCCCAACTGAGGAGATACGTGCACGACCCGACGCACATCATTGATCATGGGGAGCTTGACGTTGACGATGGTGCGACTTTTACGGAGGTCCCGGTGGAGATAGAGGATCGACAGGAGCGGGTCCTGCGTGGGCGATCGATTCCTCTTGTGCGCATCAGATGGCAGCACGGGAATCTCCAGGAGAGCACATGGGAGCGGGAGGCTCAGATGCGTGCTCAGTACCCTCATTTGTTTCCCTAGTTTTTGATGTATCTTTACGGGGACGTAAAGCCCTGAGGTGGGAGTAATGTAAAGACCCGTAAAATTCAAGGAAAATTTTTTCTTAATTTTCTTTAGAATTTTACAAGAGCGCGGTTTCAGACGGCACCTGATTCCGAGGCCCGGAGTGCCCGGAATTAATTTCTGAAGTTTGGCTCGGGTACGTTCAGTGAACGAACGAGCGGGAATTCCTAACTTTTGATCCGGTGCTCGGAATTGAAATCCGAGGGCACCGATGAACTCGCAGCGCCGAAATTCGCTAAAAGAGACCTTTTCGGAAGTTGCGTTTGTTGCGAGTTAAAAGTTAGTTTTGGGGATTAAAAGATAAGTAAAATAAAATTGTGTGTGAATTTTATTTTATTTGTGGTGGTTAGACTCTCTCATGGGAATTTGTTGGTGGGGCCCACAACCACCCAACTTCCAATGTGTGGTTATGAGGGAGGTGGGGCCCACACGAGCCCCCACCTTTTCAAATTCCCTAACCCCTCTAAACCCCCTCTTAAATTATGTGGCTCTCCCCTACATTAATTCTTGCCAACTTATCTCTTCATTAATTTTTTGACAACTCTAGATTTTAATTAATGTAATGAATTCAACTTTTGAATTTTGAAAGGTTGGCAAAGTGAAAATAAAATAAGGTGTAGCTTATTTTATTTTGGGAGTTGCTGTGTTGTGTGGAGATTTGAGAGAAGAAGAGTTCTACACTTTGAAGAACTTCATCTTCCTCCTTGAAGAACGCGAAGAACACCGACACGTCGTTCTATCTTCTCTCCACGTCAAAGAAAGGGAGACATCGCTTCCTCCTCGGTTTTCCTTCGTCGACTTGAGAAGTTTCGCCAACGACATATCGCATCGGACGCATCCCTTCGTCAACGGATTTGACGAACGACGACCGTGACGCCCGACCTCCGCGACGTCGTCTTCCGCGGAACGTAGACAAATCTTCGAACCTTATACCAAGGTAGGGGTTGTTGATTTCTTTTTGGTTTAATTATTTTATTCTTGATCGTGATTTTAACAAGTCTAACGTGTGGCTTGTATTATTTAAAGTTGCGTTATTATTTTAACGTGAGGGGGCCGGACCGCACGAACACGGCTGAACCCCCTCCATCGTTCTTGTTTATTCTTGCGGGTGGAAGCAAGTGGCGTGGTGCCGTCGCACCACGCGGATAATCGTACAAATATTTTTGCGCGGCGCCGTCACGCCACGCCGAGGAAGAAACTTCAAGAACGCGACGCCGTCGCGCCACGTTAAAAGGAAATCAAGGCACGGCGAAGGGGCGCAGTGCCGTCGCACCGCGCCGGTCGACGAACACCGCGGCCGGTTCCGGGCCGCGGCGGGACGAGGAGACCGCGGCCGGTTCCGGGCCGCGGCGGGATGAGAAGACCGGCGGCCGGGCCGCCGGCGTCGGAAGCCGAAGGGGGGACCGGAATTTCCGGTCCCGTTGGAGAAAACCGGCCGGCCAGCTGGCCGGCCGGAAGGCATTAAAACCGGGGGAATTAATCCCCCGGCCATCATATAAAACCCCCCTCTTTAAGAGGGGGGCGGTTCCATGAAGGGGGGGCAGCAGCCCCCCGGTTTGCTTCTCCAAAACCGGCCCCCACGTGGGGGCCGTTTTGTTGCAAAGGCGCGGCACAAAGGCCGCGCCGCCTCCAATTAGCGGGGGAATTAAATTCCCCCCGCGTAGCCTCCTCGCGGCGCCAAGCCGCCGCGGCTCCCCGCGCCGCCCCAGGGGGGGGGGGGGGGGTCGGGCCGGGTCGGCCCGGACCCGGACCCCCCCATTTCGAACCAGTTTCGGTCTTTTGGCCATATCTTGAGCCTCGGAACTCCGAATTACGAACCGTCTGCGGCAACGCGATCCTTGGATCGAGACGGTCGTTTCGGTATATCGCACTCAAGGTTTCGGTTTACTTTGAGTTCGGCCGGGTTGGTTCGTTCACGAAACCAACCGGGCCTTCGGAGCGGAAACGCTCATATCTTGAGCTACGGACGTCCGATTGACGTGCCGTCAGCTGTGTTGTGTCCCTCTTAGTGAGACGAATCTTTTAGAATACTCCGCCCGAGGTTTGGACGCAGGTGGAGTACGGTCGGGTTGGTTTTGCCTTAAAAACCAACCGGGCCCCGGAGACGAAAATGTCAATAACTCTCAGACCGGGCGTCCGATCGACGCGCCGTCTGTTGCGTTGAGTTCCTGTTGACGATACGGAACTTTTGGATACATCAACTCTGGTCTTCGTGACAGTTGATGTATCAGCCTCTCGGCTCGTGGAGCGAACCCTCCGAACGAGCTTGCTATGTGCGGGAACCCTAGTACTGGTTGCGACTGTTCTACTGCTACTGTGACTGCGACGACGACAGTACAGAGATCCTGTGTGGATTCGACGACGACGACTTCAGCACTCAGCGATCCTACGTGGATCAGTGCTACAGGTCCTGTGTGGGCCCGATTCTGTGTGGGTCATTGCGGGGGTTAGTTACCTATCGATCCTTCGTGGGTCCGACGACTTAGATGGATCAGTGATCATCTTTATCGTCCTCTGAAGAAGTATACCTGTGTGAGCTGAATCCTATTGCTTTCCTGTGTGGATTGTGTTGAGCAATCCTGTGTGGATTACGTTTTGCTTTCCTGTGTGGAATACGTTTACTATCCTGTGTGGACTGAGTTGTACTTGGGCTCGGAGGTTGGAGCGTATTTGAATTGATGACTTAGGTATATGTATGGGAATATACCTAAGCAGTGTCGGTTGTTACTTCGTGATTGTACTTTTCTTCGTGGTTTATCCTTTGTGGATTTGAGAGACCTTCAGGGGTCTCGGGGTCCCTACTGAGTAGCTTATACTCACCCCTGCACGGGCTTTGCCCGCACTACGTTGTGTTGGTTGCAGACGACGGACAGCGTTGACCTTAGCTGAGGCTTGCAGAGCGGGACGGTACCCGGAGGTGGACCACTGGGCGGCACGTGCACGGAGCGGACGGCGGGACCCGTGGAGCAGAGGAGCTATCTGTACCCACCCTTCAGGTGGGATTTCCAGTGGACAGCTCGGCGTAGCGGCTTTTACTTTTCAGTTGCTGTTTTCCCTTTCGAGTTGTACTTTACTTTTAGTTTGGGTTTGTATTCTGGCCCATTTACTTTTCCGCACTTTCAGTTGTACACTGCTTTGTTTAGTGTTTACTTTCCGCTTGCTTACTCTGTGGTGTTTGTTACTTTTCAAAGGCAATGCCTTCCCTTTTTACCGGGATTTACGCCTTGGTGCTAGTCGCCAGCCCCTGGCCTATAGAAGGCGGGCTTGGGGTAGTCACGGCACGGACCCCGAGGGCGGGTCGTGACACTGAATCCCAGCTAGTCTTTACCTAGTACACCAATATTGGCATGATAACCAAGGGAGTTCATGTCATCACCCATCAGTACTCAGATGCATCCACTAAACACTCATCCAACAAGCCCATTAACCATCATTCCTTCACTAAAGGTCTCTCTCCAAGCTCCTGCATTTTCCTACTGAGAGTATCTACAACCGCATTACCGTTCCTTAGAGAATAATCCATATCAAAATAAAAGGTCTTTAGATACTCCACCCAATGCCTCTATTAGATATTTAATTCCTACTAAAAGAATATGTAACACAAGCTCTTGTGGTTTGTGTGTATGAAAAATCTCTCGGTGAAGAGATAATGATGCCAACACTTTAGAGCATGGACCAAAATTACCAAATCCAAGTTATGCATAGGGTAATTCTACTTATGGGTCCATAGCTAACAAGACCCATAAGCCACTATCTTATCCCTTTTCATTAGCACAACCACTAAACCAACACCTGAGGCATCACAGTAAAATACATATCCAATCCCAAGTTTTAGAAATTTCAAGATCGAAGCTATCATCAATATCCTCTTCAACTTTAAGAAGGCCTCTTCACACTATTTTTCCCACTCAAACTTCACTCCCTTATTAGTAAGCCTAGTCATAAGCACATCAAAATGGGAGAAGTCATGTACAAACCATTGTATCATCCTACAAACCCAAGTAAACTCATGATCTCAAACACATTTTTAGGGTGTTCTAAAGGAATTACAGCCTATGCCTTCTTTGGGTCTACAGAAATTATTACCACATAGATCACATGCCCAAGAAAACATACCTACCATATCAAAAAGTTAAACTTTGAGAGCTTGGAATAGAGCCAATGTGCTTGAAGTGTACTCAATAAAATCATGAGGTTTCTAGCATACATCTCTAAGGTCTATGGATAAATGAGGATTCCATCAACAAACACAGCAAAAAAGTTGAGATATCGATGGAAGATCTTGTTCATGAGATCCATGAACACCGCTGGTGCATTTGTCAACCTAAAAGGCATGAAAAGATACTCATACATCCCATATCTAATCCTAAATATTGTCTTACGAATTTCTTCATCTCTAACCCGAAGTTGGTGGTATCATGACCATATCTCAATCTTGAAGAACCACTGGACTCCCTGCAACTGATCAAACAAGTCCTCAATCCTCAAAAATGGGTATCTATTCATCACAGTCACCTAGTTCAGCTTCCTATAGTCTACACAGAACTGAATACTATCATCCTATTTCTTTTCAAACAAAACCGAACCACCCCATAGAGATATTCTTGGTTGGATAAAACCCTTCACCTCCAAATTCTCAAGTTTCACCTCAAGTTCCTTTAACTCGGTCAGCATTATATGATATGGAGGAATCGATATAAATTGTTCCCCCAACATGAGTTCGATCTCAATGTCAATCTATCTATCATAATGGATTCTTAATAAATCATATGAAATGACATATTGATTATGATCTACTATATGAGGAAAAAATGAAGGATTTATTTTCTGATCTTTCATAAGAACCATGTTTGATACTTGCGCCATAATAACTCTAAATCGAGTCAAGTCCATACCCATTCTATCTGCTCCAATATCCCATTCACCAGTGAAAACAAACTTCTATCTCTCAGGCATAGTAAAGGATACTCATCTCTAATATCATTCGATGTGCGCTTGATAACTAGACAATCAATCCATGTCAAAAATCACATCCAAACTATTCATATAAAGAATCATGAAATCTAATAGATTTCTATATCCAAAAATGACTATAGGAAATTCTTTACATCTCTGGAAACAATCCACTTTCATCCCCAAGGGTGTATCAAGAGATAACAACTCAAAATATAACTTGACTAACAAGTGAAGTTTAAAAATAACTTGAGCAGATATAAATGAATGGGAAGCTCATATATCAAACAAGGAAAAGATAACATAGATGTAACCAAGACTATACCTTGAACAGTAGAAGGTCCCTCTCCACCATCTCTGGGATTTTGGTCCAATGTGTATATCCTGTTAGCATTGGGTCCAAGACCTTTCCCCTAAGTCCCCTAGCTCACCTAAGTTGTCGAAGCTTGAGGCATTTGTATCCTCTACTATGGTCCTCCACCCCCATTCTATCCTGACATCCTAGAACTCATCCATGAATCCCTTGAACAAAAATTCCATATCATGCTACATAGGTGAAACTCCATGGGCAGTTTCCCACAATTCTTGTTGAGGTTCCCTCTCTACCCATAGTTGAAACAACTGATGAAACTTCCTTCTATAGAGGGATCTGAAGAAATATTAATCCACTCCATATGCTTACTATCGCTTTGGAGTGTCTCATCTACCTTCCGCTTCCTACTACTAGAAGAGGTGCCCACATCATCATTAGGGAGTACACTAATTATTCCACTAAAATCTAAAAGAATACCCACAATTTTTTCCTCCTCCAGAACATTCTCGATTGCTGAGGATTTATAAATCACATATGGATATATTGTTAAGTCAAAGCTCCTAAACCAATGCCACAATTATGGTTGAAGGCCAATCTCAAACTTTCTGGCCTTCTACACCCCATTTTTAGCCAAGAGAGGAGCAAACCGAACCAACTCCATAAAGAAAGCGGAGTAAGTAGAAGCTGACATCAATCCCTACTGAAGCTCCATAAGCTACTAAGTGTGGTCTAACATTAGTATGTCTAGAAAAAATTATCAAATAATAGGTCCTTAATGGTTTCCCAAGTAATACCCTCATTCTTACATGCCTGGTTCATGACATCCCACTATCTTCTGGAGGATCCTTGAAGCATGAAAGCATCCAACTTCACCTGTCGATCCCCAGGTGTCTTGAGCATGTCAAATATTTCCTCAATGATGTTGATCTAGTCCTCATTATCTTGGAGACCCCCAATACCCTATAAGGCTAGTGGATGCTGAAGCTAAAAGTACCATGAATAATTGACCATTGTTTTATGTTCTCCTCTATCTTAAATTGGAACTGACCAAAAGACTATAGGTTGTAACGATTCTGCTGTCTGAACTACTAGAGTGAGTGTGGGATCATACTCAAATGCATACCCCTGCACAACTGATGGTGGAACAAGTGTGTCCTCCCTAGTGGGATTGTTTTTTCTTACTTCACTAGTCGGTCCCATAAAATGTATCTAAGGAATCATTATCATAAATTCAAAATGAATGCTTAGAATGACTATAAAAACTATATTATAGTAATAAACTAAGGAATTTATAGGTACAAAATAAAAAACCTATCTTAGGAGGCTAACCATAATGATAATGAATAACCCTCCTAAAACTACCCAAATCTCAATCCTAGTTAACCATACCTTCATGTCAGTCATGGTCATATACATATAACAACAAGCATGATCAAGTACAAATAATCCAAATGTAGGCACAGTATATCATAGAAGCACAGATCAATTCATTTAATTAAAAAGACTACAGTGCACAACAAATAACAGGTATATATGATGTGATCATACATGTCTAGTCATGATGAATGAACGCACCAAAATCCCATAAACTGTAATAACTCAGCATACTCAGGATCAACATGAAATCATAAACCAGTAACTCTAACAGTAGTCCCATACCAAGTAACTCAGAGGTCCATCACATAAGAGCTAGTCAGACACTTAGGTGACCCCCCCCCCCTTGAGTTCCACATAGTCTAACTCCTTTATACCATACCCCAAAAATAATCAAGAAGAAATGAAAAGTAAAATCTCCTCTGATACCACTTTTTAAAGCCCCAACCTAAATCACTCAATGTGGGTCAAAGTGACACATGACCTCATGTGTTCCTCCTCACACACAAGAGGTTGCTGAATCGTAGCAAGGGTTTGAATAGTGTAGTGGGGAGACTATACCCTTAGTAATAATCCATACATAAAATCATATAACAAATATAAATACCAAGCTATAACAACATAGAAGAAATTAAAATAAAATCAAAATGCTATAACATATGGAATGTCAGTCATACATATAATAAACCAAGACCCATAGATGTTGAAATTCAAACTAAAGTGAAATAAACATAATATAAATAAATAAAGTCACTACAAAATTTATTCAAAGTCTGTCCCAGTATTTCCTTTGCCTCCAAGCTCTATCTCCTCAGCAACCTATTGTTAGCCCTTTACCCTTTCTTGGATCCCTGGTCATGAACTATGCACGTGCATCAAGATGCTCATGTAGGGTGTGAGTATAAAACTTAGTGGGACACCATCAATTCATCCTTAACATAAGTGAATATATATATATATATGGTGTACGCCACAACATAAAGGTAACACATAAGTAAACAATCAACCACTCAAGTGTTAGGACATCGTGCACTAACCAAGCTACCATGAACCCCAACCCCGCCTACTTCAACATTATACTGGTAAGGATGTCAATACCAGTCACTGCACGTCTCAAAACATTCCATAAGGTCCACACATAGGATCCACAACCTACGCTCTTCAATCATATGTTCATATTCCACCTTTAAGTAAAATGGATCACACCCCACCCTAAGGTGGTCATCTGTCCTTGCATAATGGTACATCCACCTGACATGATCGATGAATTGGATCACAATCACCCATACATGGTCCTTCTCCCATGTCAGAATTCTGAGAAATTGGCTACACATCACCCCTGCATGGTTCTACTCCCACATCGGTTGAACATTTCCATGATATCAGACAATACCATCAAGAAAGCACAAGTCCTTGACCTTTTTTACAACACCCATGGATCCCCTCAAAGGGGCTGTTTAGCCAATGTTAAACAACCCGTTCATCTTGATACCTGAAGTATGTTCTGTGGTCCATGAAACACCCATAATTAAGTTATATCATAGCAAGAAAAAATGGTCATATCAAGAATGGTGCTCATAAGGCCACACACACACACACACCATAAGCAACACACATTAAGAATGGGTCTCAAATCACACAAACGCATGCCATCACACCATGCTAATGACCACATATAAGCCTTTATATGGTAATGAGCTTCCTACCTCAAGTGAATTGATACCAAATGGAAATATCCACCAAGAGTAGTCACCCAAATCAAGCTCTCCCACTAAGGATCCCTAGAACTAATCCCCATTCATCAAAAATGGAATTTTAGAATAATATTTAAGAATATGAACATGATAAGGTGTAACATCCCGAGTCCATAAGCCACTCTATTGGTGCCCCATACCCGGTTGGTCTCATGGCCTCAAGCGCATTTCCTCAAATGCCAGAGGTTTCCGACTAGCAGCAAGGTCCTAGGGTGTGATAGTGGGGAAACTATGCCCTCATTAGTAAAGTGTAACGCATCAGAATAAATAATAAAAATAGTGGAAGTAGTAAACAAAATGCAATTGAAGTAACCAATGAAAGACTGTAAGATAAAGATAACAAGAAGGCATATAATATCAAAATGATGCAGCATGTCACATGTTCGAAGAAAACAGCAAAAACAGGTTACACTGCAATCAAGTACAACACAATACCAAATTATGGTAAAACAAAATGAAACTCAGCAGCATCGCAAGCCTTGGCTTGGTCTCATGCTCTCCTGCTCCTAAGCAATAATCAAGTACATGTATAGGGAGCCTTGCCCCTATCCACACCTGCAGTAATATAGTCTGTTTGGGCCCAAAAACATGAACCAACTAGGGTGTGAAAAATAAATCCTAGTAGGAAACCACCAAAGGTTGGTGTAAATCTCTCACTGAGTATATTCAATAGTAGTGTACAATAGTGAAATGTAGTAAACCAGCAGGTACTCAAAAGTAAACAATCCTACAAGTACTGGCATTCATTTTCATTCATTTCATGTTCTTTAATCAATTCAAATTCACTGAATTATATAAGTCTTGGGATCCGGCCTAAGCCCATCAATCCCCTGTATAAATTAAACACAACAGATACCTTAACAGGTTATCTAAACAAAAAAGTGTAGACCGAATCCAAGCATGTGATTTGGCTTGGTATATGCGTCGTCAGTCATTCCATTTCAATATGTATCAGGGCCAAGCCCAATGTATAAGCATTTCAGCATATTCAAATCAGGGACAAGCCTGGTGTATCAGTATTTCACCATGTATCAGGGACTAGCCCGGTGTATCATCATTTTAGCATGTATTAGGGCCCATCCCGGTATATCATCATTTCATCATATTTAAATCAGGGACAAGTCTGGTGTATCAGCATTTTAGCATATTCAAGGCCAAGCCTGGTGTATAAGCATTTCATCATAGTAAACAACACATGTAAATTACACTATTACATGGTTTTTAATAATCAACTCATGTGGGCAAAATTATATAACAAGACTAACATGTGAATTAAACTATCACAAAGCTTTAACAATCATATTCACATGGAAACATTCATTTAACCAATTTCATTCTAAAACAACCCTTCAAAATGGAAACAAGGGCAAGCTCATCGGCATCCTAGACCAAACGGCTAGACAATGGTCATCTGAGGGAAAACGCACCCACGAGGTGGCTCTTAATCAAACCAAATAAGCCTAAACATGCTTCAATTAATTTACTCAAGTACCAAAATGACATTAGGTATTAACACGGTCAAATTATCAATCAAGTGACACCCTAAACATGGGTGTGTGGCACAACGACACATATAAACAACTTGACTTTAAGCAATTAGCACGAGACCACCTACCCCGATGTCGTACAATCGATATACTCTGACGTCGGCCCTTGAATCGACCTAGAACGGCGTAGATCTATGAAAAAGGGGAAACCATTCAACCCTAAATAACTTCCTCATGATTAAAAATTAGGAAGAACGACTCTAGAAGAAGAAATCTCTTAACGGGAGGATTCAAACAAGACTGACTGTAACACCCCAAAATGATAAAGGGTTAAATGACTAAATGATGTGATTCATGTCAACAAGGTGAACCTTCCTTTTTAGGAGCCTATCTGATTAGAACTCCATAGTTAAGTCTGTTTGGCCTGAAGTAGTGATCAGGATGGGTGACCTTCTGGGAAGTTTCTCAGGGTGTGTTCGAGTGAGGACAAAACACACTGGAAAGGACATGTATTGGCCTGTGGGGACTATCATTTTCCAGATGACCCGTTCAGGCATGTGGGTGGGCCCCAAGGTGGGGACCGCGTGTCTGCGGGGCAACTAGGGTACCTGGCGGGCCGGGACCCGACGGTCATGTTAAGGCGGGGTGTATGTGCTGTCACTGGAGCCCAGTTGTTACATTAGTTGTGTCCTTAGGGACCCTAGGGTTGTTTTTCCCATTTTAGTACTTGGGTTGTAGTACTTTGGGCTTTTTATGTCACTTTGTATTCTGATACATTACTCCCGGTAGAGTTTTTTTTGTTATGCATACTGTCTTGTTTTCTTTTCTTCTGCATTGTTGGTGGAAAAATCATTCACACTTGCTTGTTATGTGATGCCTAGTGCTAGTCGTCGACCCGTGGGGATCGAGAACGCCCTTCGGGCTATGTCAGGGCCGGCTCGGTTACCGAGTTACCAGGGTAGCTGGGTTGGTTCGTGACAAAATGGTATCAAAGGAAGGTTAAGCATCATTCCGTGATGACAGTATGCATTTGAGTATTCTTTCTCAGGACTTAGGAGGTAGTTACGATTGAGTGACAGGCCAGCTCTCACCGCAATGAACCTTAAGTCACCAGGGGTGGTTAGGGAAAGACGACTTGTGGATTAGTTCTAGTCTTTTCATATTTTGATTTGGATGGATTGAAATCGAAATCATGTATGTTCTACCGGTCGAGACCATGTTTCCCTCATTGTTATATGTGTGCATTATCTAATGTCTTCCTTATTGTCTTCTAATGTTGTGTAACATCATGCCTCCGAGAAGATGTGTGAATCAGATCCAGGAAGGGGCTACTGCTGAACAGCTATGAGCGAATCCTCCAGTGGACCCGAGCCTAGTTGAGGTGATTGTACGCACTGTCCAAGCTCTAGAATAGGCACCACCTCTAAATCCCCTTTCAGGCTCTAACTGTGGAACCTGGGGGGGTTCTCTTCAAATTTTTTCTCAAGAATTCTGTCACCAGAAACCACCAGTTTTCAAAGGCTCCACTGATCCTCAACATGCTAAGGAATGGTTTGGCGGAATAGAACTTTTGTTTGAGTTCTTGTAGACACCAGACGAGATCGAGGTGAAGTGTGCCACCTTTTGTGTTGGAGGGACCATGAAGAAGATGGTGGGATAGGATAGTGACGACAAAGAAACGTGAGGGCTTAGATTAAAAGGACATCAAGGTTCTTTTCACCAAATAGTTCTATCCAGAGCCAATGGTGTTGGCCAAAGTCGTGGAGTTTTTCTAGCATGAGCGGGCTAAAAGAACTGTGGCCCCTACAGATGTTTGGAGGACTTGTAGAAGTTAAGCCACATCTTTCCCACTCCATGCAGCGGTACAAGATCATCAACACCTTCAAAAACTGTGGGGCAATCAAATGTTTCACGTACAAAAGGGTTCCAGCCACAGGCATCCGGAATGAAGCTTCTTCACGAAGTGAAAGAGTCTCCAAAGGAAGCTAATACATGTCCAATGACCATAATAGGTATCATTACTATAGCTTCGTCTTTAGTTACCGCACTTTGGATACTGGTGCATCTTACTTGTTTATTTCAACATGTATCCTTAATCTTCTTAATCTTCCCATGGAGCTTTTATCTTGTGCAATGGATATTACTACACCCCTTGGTGCGAAGAGAGAGCATGGTCTCTGTAGTCCTGCTTGTGTATTCTCTCTATCAGATGTCGATTTTTCTTGGAGTTTTCTCATACTCAACATGGAACCTCATGACGTCACATTCAAGATGGATTGGATTATTTCCAATAAAGCCAAGATTGATTGTTATCTTCGACGGTTCTACCATAATACACCCAGTGGTGTGCCTCTTGTCTTTTAAGGAGAATGAGACCTAAGGTCGAGCAAAGTTAGAACTTATCTGGAGTTGGGGAATGTGATATTAATGTTTACTTTTGATATCGAGCGAGATTCTTTTGGTGGTGATCTTCCTCCAGTTGTCGTCGAGTTTCCCATCGTGTTTCCTTCTATTTTTTTGGTTTACCACAAGTAAGAGAGGTTGAGTTTTCTATTGACTTGATGTCGGTACTCAACCAGTTTCTTTTCCGTCTTACAAAATGGCTCCAACTGAACTGAAAGAATTAATGTTCTAGTTGGATGATCTTCTTGAGAAAGCCTTTATTCACCAAAGTGTGTCACCTTGGGCAGCATCAGTTCTCTCTGCCATGAAAGTTAATGGTTATCTTACATCATTTCTTTTCGAGATGATTCTTCAGGAACAGAAGGTTGTTGAAGAATTTCGTAAGCATTAGAGACTCTCTATGGTGGGGAGACTGATGCCTAGTGGTTTTTCTCTAAAGACAGTGTTCTATGTTATCTGAACTGTTATGTTGCACTGTTAGCGACAAGGAAGGCTATAATAGGGGTTTTTCATTTTTTTTACCAATGGGTTGTGCACCTAGAAAGCACTAAGACGTTCTGCAACTTGAAGCAGCAGTTTTGGTGACCATGTATTCTTAAAGGTTTCACCCCAGTCGGGTCATCGACGGCTTGGGAGGCAAGGGAAACTTGCTCTTTGTTTTGTGGGATCTTTTGAGGTTGTTGA
This sequence comes from Viscum album, assembly GCA_963277665.1. NCBI lineage: Eukaryota > Viridiplantae > Streptophyta > Magnoliopsida > Santalales > Viscaceae > Viscum > Viscum album. The sequence goes on along the minus strand of OY728143.1, from coordinate 1,699,120,672 downwards.
TTAAGTGTAGAAAATTGTTTACCATTTAGCACTACCACCGCAACTAACGTCGATACATAATGTGTTTCATGTATCTCAGCTTCGAAAGTATTTATCTGACCCATCTCATGTTCTGAGTTGGCGTGATCTTGAAGTGGAACCTGTTTTATCTGTGATGGAATGACCGATCATGGTTGTTGATTCTGAGACCAAGGTACTTCATGGGAGGACGATACCTCGTGTTTGTATGATATGAAAGCATAGTTGTATTTCTCATGAGATGTGAGAGAGGGAGACACTTATGAGAGAACATTAGCCCTATCTTTTTGACGTGGTTCTTCGTAGGCTTTCTAGGGACATAAAGTTCCTATTGTGGGGAGGTTGTAACATCCCGTTACTTTTTCAGGTTTTCCTAAACCTTCTTATGTTAAATTATTATTATGTTAATTGAAAAAAAAAAGTGGTTTATTAGTAAAAAGTTGTGTTTTTGTTAGACACGTCACGGAATGGTAAAACGTCAAATTAATACTCTGGAATATTCAATTAAATATTTTTTGAGTTAAACACTGGGTGAGTTTGAGTTTTCGAGACCCGTAAAAGCTCGGCGAAGGCGAAATAAAATTATTAAATAAAATATATTAAGTGCGAATAATTTATTCAAAATAATTTAATAACTCCAAAACGGTCCATCATATGAGAAATTTGAGGCCACGATTATATTCAAAATATAGTGTTTACCCTAGGAGGGGTATAACATTCAAAGGCACCGGACATTTAGATGTCTCGTTCGTAAGATAAAGTTTTTAAATAATATTTAATATATTATTTATTAAAAATTAAATATCTCCCAAATGGTGTGTCGTATGGATACTCTGAGTGCACTGATGGGTCCGGAATGAGGGGTTTACTCTAGATAAGGTATAACATTTGTTCGCATCGGGTGTTTGGATGACTCGCTCGCAAAAAAAACACTTTTTATATTAATTAATTAATTATTCCGAGTTTTAATTAAAAATCATTCATATCTCTCAAACCGCTCATCGTTTGAGAAATATGATACCACTGTTGGGTCCGGAACGGGGTGTTTACCCGAGACGGAGTATGACGTTTATTCGAAACGAGCTTTTGGTGTCATTTTATTTTTTGTTAAATTATTAAATACAATAAAAGAATTTAAAAAAACAGAATTCACTATTCATTCATCTCTAACATCACGCCGAACCTCATTTTTGACCATTCATGATTTCAAAATCATCCGTTTCTTGACCGTTTTGAACGGTTTCAGTTGCAACGCTTTAAATGAATGAAATAAATGAGTCCTCAACGAATTTCGGATGAAACAGAAGATTAAAACGAGTGTATAATATAGTGGTTTTAATTCATCCGGTTTTGGGATTTATTAAATAACCAAAAAAAATTCATTCGTGGTGGGTTGATTTCTTCAAATATGGATCGGTCTCATTAAGTCTGAGTAACCTCGAAACTTTCTTCGGCACGATCGATCAACTTTCCACTGAACCGCATCATGGATCCGCCTGCCATATTTTGGTTTGAGGTGCTGCGCACCTTTTATATCCAGGTTATGTTTTTATTTTATTTTATTTTATTTTATTTTATTTACTTATTTTCTTACAATCTTCTAATTTCAATAACTTCTATGTTGTTGATCGGAATTACACGCCGTTTGTTTCGTTGGACTCGTATCGACAAGAGGAATCTAAATCTTTTTTTTTATTTGAAAGCTGCATTGTATTAATCAATATGCTTTTTCACTTTTTAAATGGTTCTTTTTAAATAAATTTTTCAAAAGATAATTATTTAGAATTATCAATTGATAATTGCAACAACTTATCAAATAATAATTTTAATGAAATTATCAGGGTTAATTCTTAAATAGTTTTATTGAAGGATAATTTTTTTTTAAAATTATCAAACGATAATTGTGTGGATTATCAAAAGATGTACATATATATATATATATATCGATGAACACATTTGGGATAATTTATTAAAATTATCTAGTGTAATTTATTTTGATTATCAAAAGAGACATATATATATATATAGTTAGATATATATTTTTGATAATTACTTTGGAAGTTAAGGATAATTTTATTAAATATAAAATTATCAACGTGTAATTGCATGAACTATTGAACGATAATTTCAAACTCATGCATTTACATAAAATGATAATCCATATATTATCCAGGAGAGAGAAAACATTTATCAAATGTAATATTTTAAATGATAATTTGAAACTTATCTTGGTGAGATAAATTATCATCACATGCGATAATTTAAATGATAATCTAAAAATTATCCAAGAGAGATAAAATATTTTCGCATGTAATATTTTATTTTATTGTGAAATAAAATAGAGAGATAATTATCGAAAGATGTTTATAATTATTCTTATGGGTTTTTATTGAAATTGCATGCGTTAACATAATATGGTAATCCAGACATTATCCTGGAGAGAGAAAATGTAATCGGATGTAATATTTTACTTGTGAAATAAAATAGATGTTTTTGGTTCTAGGACCCCTTAACGAACACGAACTTTGGTGTGTCGATGCTTGTGATAATAGGATCATGCGGAGGTGTGTTGAACCACACTGGGTATATTATCATTGTTGCTGTTATTGATGACCTTGAGGTAGGTGGTTCTATTCTGATTAGACAAATTGATTATCCTTGTATTACTTGATTTATTTCAATTATTGATTTAAATTCAAATGCTCAAATTTGTTTTCAATTAAATTGATAAAAACTCGATTCCAATGAATCAAGACATTTGAAATGGTTTTGGCATGAAAATTTGGAAAAAACTCCAATTCCATTGAATTGGGTGTGTTTATGAAAATTGGCTAATTTAAATTGTTTATTTTAAATTATGGATTTGATGGAAATGATTTCAATTAAATTGTTGAATTTAATTGTGGAAATAAATTGTGTAATGATGGAATTGATTTTGAATGGATTTCAAACTGGTGAAAATGGCTTAAAATTATTTAATAGAAACCCAGTGGTTTATCTTGTGAAAAGGGCATGTTTTTTTATAAAACCTGTTTGGTTTTAAATGGAAAGAAATTGGCACTTTTGAAATGGAAGAATAAGATTGATCGTATTTTAAGCAGTCTTAAAATAGTTTGTCCATCATGTAACAGTGCATGCAAGCCTTAGGTAGTTAGTGAGTTATTTGGATACACTCTACGCTACGACAACATTCTAAAACATACTTGTGACGGGTCACATCCCCGACGGGTTGGTGACAAGTCTCCTTTGACCAGTGTCATAGGGACGTGTGTATACACATTTTGCTAAGTTCACATAGAAAGTGCGGAATCCTATAGTTGGTTAATATTATCGTACCTTCGGGTAGATGATCATGTTGCTCGCTTGTTTATTTATATTTGAGATATAAATATATGTCAATGCTTTTGAACTACTTTACAAGCCTGCTGAATTTATATAAATTGTTTTATATAAGTGTTTTACATAATCCATTGATTTAAAAATATTCCATCATTGTAAAATCTTTGCTTAGAATATTTATTTCCATCATTTGAGAATGTATAGCATGTTTTGTTTATATATGCTTTTGAATTGCCAAACCTGTTTACTTTAAAATGAAAGATTTTATTTGGATAATCTATATTTGGCATCTATTATGGAATCTTTGGTGGTATCCTATTAGGCTTAGGCTCACACCCTAATTTTGTCTTTGGGTGTTTGTAGAATTTCTTCTTCCAGGTTCGAGCGAAGGGAAGGGATCTCTTGGAGGTGGATCCAGTTATTGAGTTTTGTTCTTGGTGAGTTGTGTCCTTAGGGACCCTAGGGTTGTTTTTCCCAGTTTAGTACTTGGGTTGTAGTACTTTGGGCTTTTTATGCCTCTTTGTATTCTGATACATTACTCCCGGTGGAGTTTCTTTTGTTATGCATACTGTCTTGTTTTCTTTTCTTCTGCATTGTTGGTGGCAAAATCGTTCTCACTTGCTTGTTATGTGATGTCAGGTGCTAGTCGTCGACCCGTGGGGATCGGGAACGTCCTTCGGTCTATGTTAGGGCCGGCTCGGTTACCGGGTTACCAGGGTAGCCGGGTTGGTTCATGACACTGACGGTGAAAGGATCGGAGTTCGAACGAAGCTTCAGGGGAAAAAACAATCTTCGGGATCCTTGTTCTTCAACCTGGCGAGTCTCCTATCCAAATGAGGAGAAAACAAGGCTACTGCCAGTTTTAAGCCGAAAAAAAGTAGTACACGGCGTTATATCCATGTACACGGCGTGTATATCATTTTATTGTTCATAATTTCGCTGACTTACTTTACGCGTCCTACACCGACCTACTGACATGACTACACGGCGTGTATCAGGAAGTACACGTCGTGTAGTGGCTTTTTCTTCTCTCCCATTCCAATATGCTCACACACCACATATCCCTATCCTACACGGCCATACTACACAACGTGTATATAGGATTACATGGCTTGTAACCCTAAAACAACCATTTCCAAATTTCCCCTTATTTTCTCAAAAATAACTCAAGGAAAAAGAATAGAAGAAAATTATACCTCAAAAGAAGAATCGAGGTCTTACAAACTTCCCCTCTTAAAGCAATTCGTCCCCAAATTTCCCTTCCAAGGGTGGTGATGGAATATCTAAGAATAACTCCGACCATTGAGCACATATGTCAGCCTCCCTCTCCCAAGTATCGTCCTGCACTCAGTCGTGCTGCCATAGCACCCATACGAGAGGAACCGACTGGCCTCGAAAAACCTTTGTGCTCCTGTAAACTATATGAATCGGATGCTCCTCAAAGGATGCAACAACCTGAAGATCAACATCCTCAGGCTGAAAAATGTGAGACGGGTCTGAATGATAGCGGTGCAGCTGAGATACATGGAAAACGCCGTGTATGGCTCAGTACCTCTGAGGTAACTATAACCAATAGGCAACTGACCCGACTCGTTATAGAATCTCAAACGGTTTGACATATCTCGGTGAAAGTTTATCCTGTCTCCTGATCCTCTTGTGCCCCAATCTCGGTGTGACATGTAGGAAAACTCGATTCCCGACCTCGAACTCCAAAGGTCGTCTATGGCGATCGGCATAAGATTTCTAACGAGACTGCGCAGTAGCCATCCGTCTCTAAATCAAGTGAACTTGTTCAATAGTCTCCTGGACAAGACAAGGTCCCAACATAGCTATTTCTCCTGCCTCCAGCCAACACAGGGGTGATCGACATGGCCTCTCGTACAAAGCCTCATATGGCGCCATCTGAATAGTAGCCTAAAAGAAATTATTATTGGTGAACTCAACCAAGGGTATATGTTTATCCCAAGATCCCCCAAGTTCTAGGACACATGAACGCAACATGTCCTCTAGAACCTGTGTCGTACGCTCTGATTGGCCATCAGTGTGAGGGTGGTATGTTGTGCTCAGAAGCACCTGTGTACCCAGTTCCCTCTGAAAACTCTGCTAGAAATGAGACGTAAAGTGGGCATCCTTATCTGAAATGATAGAACGATGGACCTCATGAAGTCGTACCACCTCTTGGATATACAGCTTTCCGAGCTCATCAACACCAAAGGTCTCCTTGATCGGCAAGAAGTGAGCGACCTTCGTAAGCCTGTCAATTATGACCCACACAGCATTGTTGCCTCTAGGTGACCTTGGAAACCCCGTCATGAAATCCATAGCCACGTCATCCCATTTCCACTCAGGAATGGGTAACTGTTGTAAAAGTCTAGTTGGTCGCTGATGTTCCGCATTCACCTGCTAATAGGTGGAACATCACGTAACAAAACCAGATACTTCTCGCTTCATACCTGGCCACCAGTACTGGCGACGCAAGTCATGGTACATCTTTGTGACTCCGGGATGTACTGCCCAAGCTGAAGCATGAAACTCCCGCATTATCTCCTCGCATATATCCCCTGAAACTCACACACGTCCATGGATACATAGAACTTCATCCTTGTCTATCATCCATCTGGGAGGAGGGTCATCTCCTACCACACACTCTCGTAGAACTAGGCCTTCGGAATCTGATAGTTGCATCATCCTCACTCTATTCAGTAGGGTAGAGGTAACACCCAAAGATGAAAGATAGGCCTGCCACTAACTGTCGTGCACCTCTAAATGCATCTCAGAGAACAAATCCATAAGCTTCCACTCACTACTGGCCTCCTACACTATCTGTATCTGAGTCCTACTGTTCAGTGCGTCAGCCACTACATTTCCTTTTCCAGGTGTATAGGCAAGCTCAAAATTGAACAACTGAAGGTATTCCACCCACCTTTTTTGTCTTATATTCAAATCACGCTGGGTAAAGATGTATTTGAGACTTTTGTGGTCTGTGTACACCGCAAAATGCTCTCCCAATAAATAATGTCTCCAACAACGCAAAGCTTGAACAACCGTAGCCAACTTGAGATCATACATCGGGTAATTCCTCTCATGTGGCCTCAACTGTCAAGACCCGTACGCAACAACTTGATCCCCCTACATAAGCACTACTCCCAACCCAATACCTGATGCATCACAGTACACAGTGTAACTCTTTCCCGGCTCTGGCAATATCAGTATTGGCGCTGAAGTTAAACGTCCCTTCAACTCTTGAAAGGTTGCGTCACAAGAATCTGACCATTCAAACTTCACACTTTTCTTGGTCAATATTGTCATTGGCACTGCTAAGCGTGAGAAGTCCCGTATAAAACGCATGTAGTAACTAGCTAGCCCCAAGAAACTTCGTACCTCAAAAATGTTCTTGGGATGCTCCCAGGTAACTACTGCTCTCACCTTATCTGGGTCCACTGATACTCTAGTCTCTGAGATGACGTGACCCAAGAAGTGAATCTGATCCATCCAGAAGTGGCATTTTGCGATCTTAGCATATAATTGATGCTCTCTCAGTGTATTCAAAATGATCTCAATGTGTTTTTCATGGTCATGTTGATTGTGAGAATACACCAAGATATCATCCATGAAAACCACCACAAAAGAATCTAAGTAAAGATGGAACACTCAGTTCATCAGCTCCATGAAAACTGTTGGCGCGTTTGTGAGACCAAAAGGCATAACCAAGTACTCATATAGGCCATACCTGCTACGAAAGGTCGTACGAGGTATGTCTGTAGGTCGAACACGTACCTGGTGATATTCTGACCGTAGGATAATCTTTGAGAACACTCTAGCTCCTCGAAGTTGATCAAACAGGTTATCTATCTGTAAAGACCCGGAAATTTCAAGGAAATTTTTTTTTCTTAAATACTTTGGAATTTTACGAGTCTGTGGCTTCTAACGGTACTTGATTCCGAGGCCTGGTGTGCCCGGAATCAATTTCCGAAGTTTTAGCTCGGGTACGTTCAGTAAACGAACGAGCGGGTTTTTCTATCTTTTGAACCGGTCCTCGGAATTGAAATCTGAGGGCATCGATGAACTCGCAACGCCGGTAATTGCTTAAGGGGACCTTTACCGCAGTTGTGTTTTATGCGGGTCAAAAGTTAATTTTTGGGGTTTAATTGTAAACTAAATAAAATTGTGTGGTACACGATTTTATTTGTGAGATGGTTATTTCCTCCCAAGTGTGGATATTTGTGAGGTGGGGCCCATACGAGCTCCAACCTTCATCTCCCCATAACTCCCCTCAACTCCCCATTAATACCCCCCCTTTTTTTTACTTTGACAACTCCACATATTCATTATGGTGGAGCCTTCCTACCTCCATCATCCCATTAAATGTGACAACCTATCAATTTATTATCAGTGTTAAATTAATTAGCACCGCTTGGGAATTAATACGAATTGCATGACAATTCTATTAAGGGGGAGCCTCTTATTTCTTTGTGTTGGCAAATCTCTTTTGGGAAAAAGACTCTGGGGAATTAAAGGAGAGGGGATCCTTCATCAACGAAAAACATTGTTCTTCAACGAAGGACACCCCCGGCGAAGAACGCGAAGAACTTCTTCCAACGACGCATCTTCCTTGGACGCACCTCGACGTCAAGGAGCCTACGTCGCCTACGACAACGACCCTTCCTCCATCGTTGATGGAACGACATCGTTCTTCCGTGACGCTAGTCTTCCGCGGATCGACGACGTACGACAACAACTTCGAGGTAGGGGGAATTTTCTTTTTGTAATCTCCATATATGTGTTTTATACTCTCGAACATGACGTATAATTGTTGGGTGATGATTTGAACCACTAACGCGGTGGGTATGGACTAACGAACAAGTCCGAACCCACCGCTATTTTTGTTCTTGATGCGCGGGGTGTTTGGCGACGACGAAACGGGACCGCAACAGCGATTTGGGGCCTTCGCAGTGGGTACGGATCCCGAGACGATTGCAGGCACAGACGAAAGCAAAAACGAACCACCGGAATGACTCTGGTGGCCCGCGGAAGACCGTGGCAGTGAGCAGCGGATCCCGCGGTTGCGCAGGATTCGGGGAGACCAGCGGCGCCATCCTGGCGCCGCGTCCGCGAAACCGGGGGTCGCGTCCCCCGCTCGGCCAGCTGGTCGAGCCAGCACACCCCCCCCCCCCCGGTCGGGCTGGGGCGGGTCACGCGGGCCGGGCCGCACCCGGACCCGGGTCGGGTCGACCTGGTTCGAGCCGACCCATGGTGGGTTGGGTCGGGTCGGACCGGGCCCAACCCCCCACTTCGGAGCGTTTTTCGGTCTTTTTCCCATAACTTGAGCTACAGAACTCCGATCGATGCACCGTCAGTTGCGTAGGAATCCTTGGATCGAGATGGTCGTTTCGGTATATTACACTCGAGGTTTCGGCGAAATTTGGGTACGGCTGGGTTGGTTTGAACCTGAAACAAACTGGGCCCTTGGAGCGAAAACGCTTACAACTTAAGGATCAGACGTCCGATTGACATGCCGTCAATTATGTTGATTTCCTTTTGATGGGACGGTTCTTTTGGAATACTCCACTTGAGGTTTGGATGCAACTGGAGTACGTTCGGGTTGGTTTTAGCTTAAAAACCAACCAGGCCCCTGGAACGGAAAAGCCAATAACTCTCAGACCGGGTGTCCGATTGACGCACCGTCTGTCGCGTTGGGTTTCTTGTGACGAGACGAAACTTCGGGATACATCAACTCTAGACTTCGTGACAGTTGATGTATCGACCCCCTTGGCTCGAGGAGCGGACCCTCCCGGAATCGAGCGTGCTGTGTGCGGGAACCCTAGAGCTGGTTGTGACTGCGACAACTACCGTGCTGGGATCCTCTGTGGGTTCGACGACGAAGACGACTGTACTTGGATCCTACGTGGGTTCGGCAGTGAGGACGACTGTACTTGGATCCTCCATGGGTTCGGCAGCGATGGCGACTGTACTTGGATCCTACGTCGGTTCGGCAGCGATAGTTACTATACTTGGATCCTACGTGGGTTCGGCAGCGATGGTTACTGTACTTGGATCCTACGTGGGTTCGGTAGCGACGACTTCTGTACTAGGATCCTACATGGGTTCAGCAGAGGAGATGATTCAGAGGCTACATCTAATCATCTCCGCCCCTCTTCGTGAGTAGTATACATGTGTGAGATGAGTCTTGACTTTCAATCTTTATCGTTGAGGTGATTGGCTATCTTTCCTGTGTGGACTGGGTTGTGCTTGGGATCGAGAGTTGGAGCCGGACTGAGATAGGTAACTTAGGTATATGTATGGGCATATACCTAAGTAGGGTTGGTTGTTCCTTCGTGATTATATCTTTCCTTTGTGGTTTATCATTCGTGGATTCTGGGAGACCTTCGGGGGCCTCGGGGTCCCTACTGAGTATCGTATACTCACCCCTGCACAGGCTATGTCCGCACTACGTTGTGTTGGTTGTAGACGACGAATAGCACTGACTGAGGTGGAGGCTTGTGGAGCTGGATGGTACCCGGAGATGGACCACTTGGCGGGACGTACACAGGCCGGACGGGCCGGACCCGAGGAGCTGAGTAGACCATCTGTACCCACCCTTCAGGTGGGATATCCGGAGGACGACTCAGTGGTTGCCGCTTACTTACTGCTGTTGTACTTTCTTTTCAGTTGTATTGTACTTTCAGTTGGGTTTGTATACTGGCTCATTTACTTTTCAGCACTTACTTTTGTACTCAGTTTTACTTAGTGCTTACTTCACTTGCATACTCTGTTGTGTTTGTTTACTTTTATAAAGGCAATGTCTTCCCTTTTTATCGGGATTTACGCCTTTGGTGCTAGTCGTCAGCCCCTGGCCTATGGAAGGCGGGTTTGGGGTAGTCATGACACGGGCCCCGAGGATGGGTCGTGAAACTATTTGTGGCAAGGGATATCGGTTTTTAACCGTCAACTGGTTCAGTTTCCGATAGTCCACGCATAGCCTAAGGGTATCGTCTTCTTTTTTCACGAAAAGGACCAGTGAACCCCAAGGAGAAGTATTGGGTCGGATAAAACCCTTAGCTTCCAAATCTTTCAACTGCCTCTTGAGCTCTTGCAACTCCGTCATAGTCATCCTGTAAGGAGGAATGGATGCCAGTGCAGCTCGTGGCACTAGATCGATAGTGAACTCCACCGCTCTGACCGGAGGTAAGCCTGAGAAGTTTTCTTGGAAAACATCCCTGAAACGATCAACCACTGGAGGGAAATCTTCCAGACATGTTCCCTGATCATCCAGATATAAACTTGAAATATGGGCTATCATCCCACCTAGCCCACGATGCTCGGGTCTAGCTTCACTTGCCTGGACATCCCATTCACCCTTATGTAGAAACTCTCTGCCCTCTGGTGATGTGAAACTCACCCTGCGGTGATAACAATCAATAAAGGCTCGAAAAGAAACCAACCAGTCCATTCCGAGAATGACATCAAAGCTCGTCATCTCTAAGACGTAGAGGTTCCATAGAAAATGACACTCACTAATCTCAAGGGGGAACTCCTTGCACTGACGCACACCTGCTGTTCTAATCCCTAACAGAGTGTCTAGTATCATAACATCATAAGTGGAATAAGCATAGAGCCTCAGTCTTTCCACAATGGTCACAGATATAAAACTATGTGTAGCACCAGTATCAAAAAGTGCAAAAGATAAAACAGAGGAAACTAGAATAGTACCTATAACTGTAAAAGGTCTGGGATCCTGCTCCTACTGGGTCTATTTCACTGCATAAGTCTAACATGTATCGCAGCCCAAATACACTGTTTGGCCACCCTAAGCCGACCCTCCCTACTGTCGCTGAGATCCTGGGGTCTGGGTACCACGGCCACGACCACCCCCTCAGCCTGAACGACCTAGCATATTCCAGTTCCCTGACTAGTGAGAAGCTTCTGACCCCATTCCTGAACACGGAGTTGGTATAGACTCTCTCTCACTAGATGTTGGTGGAAACGTCCTGCAGAACCGCTATAAAAGGCCCATTTTTCCACAAGCTCGACATTCGAATGGGTCCATCTGGCACTGAGGTTTAGTATGCCCAATCCTTCTGCACTGGTAGCACCTCACCTGGCTACCGGAAGAAATGTTTCAACTGCTTGTATCCCCGTGATAAATTTCCATATAATGCTTCTTACTTTCGGTCGATACAATACCAGATCTCAGTGTCGAACCGCCCTAGCTTGCACCCCCAGATTCTCGTAGGTTGCGTTCGGTAATCAGCGCTCGATTCACAATAGCTGAGACAGAAGGCAACCTGAAGACATTCACCTGTGATCAGATGTCAAACCTAAGATCATCCTTGAATCTTCTAGCTTTAGATATGTCATCACCCATCCGAATAGGTGCAAAACGCCAAAGCTCAGTAAATCAGGCAAAATAGTTCATAAATGACAGTGTGCCCTGCTCTAGGTGCATGAACTCCCAAGCTCGGTCGGCCCTCAACGTCTCGGGAAAATAATAATCATAAAAGGATTCCTGAAAGTCTTCTCATGTCATATCCTGATGACTCCCTGCCTGAGTGACAACATCCCACCATCTCTTGGTAGAATCATGTAGGATATAAGTCGCGAGTTTAACCCTCCTATCAAGAGGCATTTCTAGATGCTCGAAGATAGTCAGCACTGATTCCAGCCATGATTTCGCAGCTTGTGGTCCACCATCCCCTGAAAAAGTAAGTGGATGTTGTTGTTGGAATATACACGTCAACTCTGTCATAGATGTGGCAGCCTGTGGTGCTCCCTGAAAGTTATGCATGAACCTTACAAAGCCTTCTCAGAACTATGCATTTGCACCCACGTCTGGTATAACAACTGGTGCCGCAGCAGGCACAACTGGAGGGTCCATCGGTAGCCCATGGCCCACTATTTTTGGAGTATGCTCATCATCGCTCTCCTAGCGTAAAGCTCATGGTCATCACGGCGACATGACTCTACAAGGTCCAGCACACACGCCTCGGTACCGACTTAACAAAAAAGGAAATTGTTACTCAGAAGTGCAAGAATGAAACAGGTAAAGGAAATCATTCAAGTTTTTCTTAAATAGGGGTACACGGCGTGTATAACCCCCGTACACGGCGTGTTCTCCTAGGGCCTTACATGGTCATGTATTTCTTCCCAACATGGTCATGTAACACACCTCACAAATGGCGTGTTCCTCCTGAGACACGGCGTGCACTTGAATTTTCCTCCCTTCTACACAGCTAGAACTACACGGTTCGACCGATGTAAGACTACATGGCATGTTCACTCTCGACATAGCGCGTACAGCTAAGTTTTCATCCACCCGTGTCGTTAGTCACACGGTTGGATACACGGTCAACTTCCACACGACGTGTACTCCCATTACACGGTGTGTCCTGCCCAAAGCTCGAAAACATGTGTTCCCTTTTCACATGATAGGTTACACGGTCAAGGGCTACACAGCGTGTACACATGGTGGATGGAATGTTCTTCTTAAAACTTGAACCACCTTCTTCCCTGAACAGGAAGAACACACTGTGTGTTAGGCTAGACTACACGCTGTGTATACTAGGTTTTTCAGGACAGAAATTCCAGATTGCCCAGAAAACCCCTGTTTTGTAAAAAAACCAACCTGCGAGATGCCAAATTCTGATCCATGAGGGACCATACTTCCCTCGAATCAAAGTTTGACACCTAAGCAAGGCATATCATAACACAATTCTGTACAAAATGCTGAATCCTGATCCACCAAATTTCAATCCAAGAGGGCCTATACACCTCAGAGATCAAAGTTTGGAATCCATCCAATTCGAACTGTATCACATACCAATACACTTATCACAACAGCAGACATATCTATCAAGGTACTATCACAACAACATGTATCTCTAGCACGACATCTATCATAACAGCATGCAATATCTAATGCATCCTAGATGGCATGGCATGTGATTCTAACAAGTGTCTATATGATTCATGAGATGGAATACCCTTATCTCATCGGGTTGCAACAAAATAGAACCACAATTGCATCAATAGTAACAGCAGAAATCAAGTACATCACCCAACGGTGAAATCGAATCAATTGTAATAGCTTAAAATCCAAATATCACAAGTTAATTTGAGGCAATTTGGTCTTTCCCTATACGCGGGGTAGCTACTCCCGAGTACAGCTAATTACCAAATACTTATTCCTTTTTATCCCTGTCTATAGGCTCCAAATAGTAATACAGAGCAGAAAAGAAACTCCTCTTATACCACTTTGTAACATCCCGGGTTCGGAAGCCACTCTACTGGTGCCCCGTACCCGGTTGGTCACATGGCCTCAAGCGCATTTACCCAAACGTCAGAGGATGCCGACTAGTAGCGAGGGCCTAGGGTGTGGTGGTGGAGAAACTATGCCCTCATTAGCAAAGTGTAACACAGCGGAATAAATAATAGCAATAGCGGAAGTAGTAAACAACATGCAACTGAAGTAACAAACAAAAGACTTCAAGGTAAAGATAACCAGAAGTAATATAATATCAAAATGATGTGGCATGTCACATGTTCTAAGAAAACAGCAAAAATAGGGTACACTGCAATCAAGTACAACACAATACCAAAGTACGGTAAAACAAAATGAAACTCAGCAGCTCTCAAGCCTTAGCTTGGTCTCATGCTCCTTTTCTCCTAAGCAGTAATCAAGTACCTATATAGGAAGTCTTGCCCCTATCCACACCTACAGCAATATAGTCTGTTTGGACCCAAAAACATGACCCAAGCAGGGTGTGAGAAATAAATCTCAGTGGACAACCACCAAAGGTCAATGCTAATCTGTCAGTGAGTATATGCAACAGTAGTGTACAATAGTGAAATGCAGTAAACCAGTATGTACTCAAAAGTAAACAATCCTACAAGTACTGGAATTCATTTACATTCATTTCATGTTCTTTAATCAATTCAAATTCATTGAATTATATAAGTCTCGGGATCCGTCCTAAGCCCATCAATCCCCTATATAAAGTAAACACAACAGATACCTCAACAGGCTAACTAAACAAAGAAGTGTAGATCGAATCCAAGTTCCAAGTTTGTGCTTTGGCTTGGCGGACGTGTCGTCAGTCATTCCATTTCAATATGTCTCAGGGCCAAGCCCGATGTATAAGCATTTTAGCATATTCAAATCAGGGACAAGCCCGGTGTATCGGCATTTCAGCATGTATCAGGGACTAGCCTGGTATATCAACATTTCAGCATGTATCAGGGCCAAGCCCAGTATATCAACATTTCAGCATATTCAGGGACAAGCCTGGTGTATCATCATTTCAGCAAATTCAGGGCCAAGCCCGGTGTATAAGCATTTCAGCATTGTAAACAACACATGCAAATTACACTATTACATGGTTTTCAATAATCAACTCACGTGGTCAAAATTATATAACAAGACTGACATGTGAATTAAACTATCAAAAATCTTTAACAATCATATTCACATGGAAACATTCATTTAACCAATTTCATTCTAAAACAATCCTTCAAAGGGGAAACAAGGGCAAGCCCATCGGCATCCTAGGCCAAACGGCTAAACAATGGTCATCTAAGGGAAAACGTACCCATGAGATGGCCCTTAATCAAACCAAATAAGCCTAAACATGCTTCAATTAATTTACTCAAGCACCTAAATGACATTAGGTATTAACACGGTCAAATTCTCAATCATGCGACACCCTAAACATGGGCGCGTGGAACAACGGCATATATAAACAACTTGACTTTAAGCAATTAGCACGAGACCACCTACCTCGATGTCATACAATTGATATACTCCGATGTCGACCCTTGAATCGACCTAGAACGACGTAGATCTATGAAAAGGGAGAACCATTTAACCCTAAATAACTTCCTCATGAATATAAATTAGGAATAATGGCTCTAGAAGAAGAGAACTCTTACTGAGGGGATTCAAACGAGACTAACGGCGAAAGGATCGAAGTTCAGACGAAGCTTCAGGAGAAAAAACGAGCTTTGGCCTCCTTGTTCTTCAACCCGGCGAGTCTCCTATCCAAATGAGGAGAAAACAAGGCTACTGTCCACTTTAAGCTGAAAAACAGTAGTACATGACGTGTATATCCATGTACATGGTGTTTATATCATTTTACTGTTCATAATTTCGCCGACTTACTTTACGTGTCCTGCACCGACCTGCCGACATGACTACACAGCGTGTATCAAGTAGTACACGGCATGTAGTACATTTTTCTTCTCTCTCATGCCAACATACTCACACACCATGTATCCTTATCCTACACGACCATACTACACGGCGTCTATATAGGATTGCATAGCATGCAACCCTAAAACAACCATTTCCAAATTTTCCTTTGTTTTCTCAAAAATAACTCAAGGAAAAAGAATAGAAGAAAATTATACCTCAAAAGAAGAATCAGGTTCTTACATAAGGGATTGAATTCAATTAGGCTTACCCAATGAGATATATTACCAATGGTATATCTAAATTTGTTCAAGAGAAAAAGAGAGAGAGTGAGTGATTCTCAATATATATGGGCTTCGGTCCTTTAATGATCCATGAATTTCCATTATATCACATAGTATTCCATAGATCTATCCATAATAGCCTGAATCTATGATTCAACCTAAGGGAAAAAGGAATGATCTATCATAATCAAGAGGAATGAAGAACAACGATCACATGAATTGAATTCTCACGGTTCAAAGCCTCTAGATTCACTAGAATTGGAGTTTGAGGGGAGAAGAATCACCTAAAACCACCACTAGAGTCCCTATGTTTGAGATCTCGGGTGTAGAAGGAAGAATGAGGAGTTTCAAAGAGGTTTTAGGTTTAAAACCCAATTTTCAAATTAATTAAAACTCCACATATGGTTTGGTCACATGGGTTACCAACCCATATTCTAATCATGTGAGGCTTACTACCTCTTCTAGGCACCTTCATGGTTTGGTCACATAGTTTGGTAAACCGTGCATCAACTGCATGTTTTGTCTCTATCCCAAGTTACATGGTTTCCTAGAGAGAACAACACAGTTTCTCTTAACCATGTTCCATCCATGCACCCCCTTAAAACCTTTAAAACCCTGAAAATCCATCCATAATCTACCCAATACTTCAACTAAGAAAATGATAACTCAAAAACACTCAAAGAAGGGCAGAAGTATGGCGTAAGGTACCTAAAAAGTTTAGGTTATTAGATAACTAATATCATGAAAGGGGAATATATATATATATATATATGGATGGCGTAACAATATAAATAATCACATGGATAATAATAACTTATTTCATAATGATAAAATGCATAATGTTGGACATCATAATCTTACCATTGTGGCCTTATGCCAAGAAATTATATGTAAATATGTAACGCATATACCAAATAACCAAACTTGTTTGTCTCATGAGTCCTACCGATACATAAAGGGGTTATAGAAGGCTCCACCCATCACTTATTAAATCCAATTAATTCATCATATGAAAAAAATGAATAATAATATAATACATCATCATCATAAACATTTGTATTGAAAAATTAGCATGTATAATGTCAATATTTTCCCTAGTCAATAAATAATACAACCTGATCATAAGTCATCCAGAGAAATAAGGTGGATGATATTATTAAATTATATCCCTAGTAAAGCATACGAATCATCAAAGGATGTTGACATAAATGAAAATAAATTTAAAATAACATTTGATCCTTTCTTTTAAAACATGAGAAAATATCCTTTTATTTTGATAAAATTTTAAATAAAAATATCCAAAATATTGAGAAAATGCCTTTATTTGAAAATAACCATGGAAATTGTAAAGGAAGATTCAAAGAAAAGAATAGTCATAACTGTGGAAAATTCATTCATTCAATAAACATTAAAAGAAATATTTTTTTTACGGTTTTAGTAAAAAGTCAAAAGTACCTCATCCAGATAACAAATAAAATATTCATTTTAAAACCTTGTAAATAAAGTCAAATATAGCTGAAATGAATTTAAATAATCATTTTATCACATTAAAAACATTTTGAAAACATTATAGAGAACATGGATATAGAGGAGAAAGAATCTTGACCAAAATGAGAAATAAGGTCGGTTTTCCTTAAAAACATTTTTTCAACATTTTAAGTACCAAAGAGATAAAAATGAAATAAAAACATGTAAAATCCATATATAAATAGAGGAGAATAAAATATATATAGTTTAAAATAAAAAGATCTTATGATTTCCTTCAATGTAAATTTAAACATAAACAATCCCAAATAAAAATGAGATTATAGAATAAACAATTACCTTGGATTTTTGCTTGGTCGGATGTGTTCTAACCACCTATATAATAAACTTATATAAATTATTTACTTGTTTAAGAACCCTTTTTAGATTTATTCCCTTATCATAATCCCTTATATTTCATTTATCACCATTTCTTATAAAGTTACTAAATCGGTTAAGTTCATGTCGGATGTTTTGAGGATGTTTGGTTCATAAACACAAAACAACTTCGGTAGGTTGACAATGGTCAAAGGGTTCATTGTCCATCATATCCAGAATATTAATAATGACATATTTATCTTGTTTATACATGAAATAAAATTTTATAACTAACCATGAAATGTGGACATGAAAAATGAAACATGTCGCTTCATGGAGACGGTAGTCCATAAATACGCATGAACGACATTTTCATTTTTCTAATGGATGAAAAGGAAATGAAATAGATAAAGATTTACTTTTACATAATAAGAATCATATTATAAATATAATATTTATTCATTAAATTCATCCTTATTACCATACATTTAAAGTAAAAATGAAAAATGAATCTTATCGCTTCGTAGAGGTGGTAGTCGACACATACACACGAGTGACATTATCATTTTTTGACGGATGGAAGGGAAAGAAGGTATATGATATCTTATCTTTAAAAATCTTAATTATGTTACAAATATTATATATATTCATTAATTCTATCTTTATAACCATCCATGTGATTCGGCGATGACAAAAAAATTGCATTGCTACTTGGAGATAGTAGTCTGTACGTATTCACAAGCGATACTTTCATTTTCAATAGGATGTAAAAGTATATGAAAAAGGGTTGTAAAATAAATATAATAACATTTAAATATATTAAATATACTAATTTAATTATGTTAATATGGTTATAGAATGTTTTGATGAGGTTTAAGAAGAAAATAAGTTGAAAAAAACTTGATAAGAACATATACCTCTTCCTCGGGTAATCTTCTTTAAGAAACACCTTAAGGATTATTAGGTTGATCTTTTGGTGAGACCAGGACCTATAGGATGTGGAGAGGATAGTTAGGGAGTAATTTGGTCAGGTATTTATTTATCTAAGTGTCTAAAAATATGTGAATAAGTGATAGCATGAGGTTCCCTTTTATAAGTGAGGGGATCGACGCACTTGTAAATATCCTTAACTTTAAATTAATATAAATGAGTTACTCACATTAAAGTGGAAAAAAATTGATATATTAAGGATATTTGATGAGTATGAGCTGAAATATGCTCTTAAAATTAAATTTAAATAAGTTTTTATGATAATTTAAACCTTATATTTTAGTTTTAACTCCCTCGTTAACTTTTTTAACCATTAGCATGGTGATAAATGTTTACCATAGTTACTATTTATTGAAACCAAAAATGAAATTAACATCATTAAAAAATTTGAACCTCTTGATTCCAAATATGAAATCAATTTTCTAATATTAAATTTCTATAAGTGTTAAAAGTTAATTTTAAAACAAGTACATGTATCACAGTGATTTTTTTTTAGAAAAATGTCTTTTTATCCATAAAAATGATTTTATTACAAAATCATGTAAAAGTTTGATTCCCATGAAATTATTTTAAATAAAATGAGACTAATTTTAATTTTAAAACAAAGCAAAATCAAAAAAATCTTGTGAATACTTGATTAGAATAAATGAACTAAAATAATTTTTATATGAATAAAAACATTACTTAGATTTCAAAAATTTATATCATAGATTTCTAAGTTCAATATAATATTTTTAAATAAATAATATTACTTAATAAAAATATATTTTTTATTTAAAAAAAAGTTTCAAAAACTTTTAATTCAATCTTATATCATGATGATGTCATAAAAGTGATAGTATTTGAAAAAACAGTATTTTTCACTATTCGCCTAAAAATCAACTATTTCAGAAAAATTCCAAAAATTCAGCCTAAGCTAAAATTGAAATTATGAATCCAAAAATGATATAAATTTTATAAAATTAAAATTCTAAAACTCTAAAATTTTACTTTTAAATATAACCATGAACTGTTTCTATTATAATAATAAAGTAATAGGTTGTGCATTGGGCAATAGTCTAGGGATGTAATGTTTACCTATTATAGGATGATATTGGTTATTAAATTCTCCACCCTTAAATAATTTAATCCTTGAAATTATGGTAAATTTCAGTTATTAAAAAATGAGGGTAATCCTTCCTCATAGCTTCTTCGGTCTCCCAATTTGTCTCCTCTAGTTTGTGATTTCTCCAAAGAACCTTCACCAGTCGAGTTGTCTAATTCTACTATAATTGTTCTCTAATGTCAATAATTTGGACAAGCTATTCGTTATAAGATAAGTAAGATTCCAACTCTATTCCCTCATAGGTGAGTACATGTGTTGGACCTGGCATGTATTTCCTCGGTAAAGAAACGTGGAAGATGTCATGTACCTTAGAGAGGTTGGGTGGAGTATCCAATCAGTAATCCACAACTCCAATTATCTCTAAAATATCAAAAGGCCTAATATACCTTAGTTTTAACTTCCCGTTTTTACCAAATATTATAACTCCCTTTCATGGAGACACCTTTAAGAAAACATGATCCCCACTTGAAATTCTAGATCTTTTATTTGGTTATTAACATAGCTCATTTTCCGGCTTTAAACTACCTTAATATGATTTTTAATAGATCATACTTTTGTAGTTGTCTCCTTGATAAATTTTGGGCCTACTAGATTTCTTTCTCCAAATTCTTCCCAACATGTTGGAGTACGACATCTCTTCTCATACAATGCTTCATATGGTGTTATCTAGATGCCTGAATGGAAGCTATTATTGTATGAAATTCTACTAGAGGTAGATATTGATCTCACATACCTTGAAAGTAAAGTGAGAAATATCTCTACATGTCTTATAGTGTTTGAATAGTCCTTTATGACTGCTCATCAGTTTGAGGATGATCGATGATGCTCAAATGTATCTTAGTTTTGAGAGCTTCTAGAAGACTCAACCAAAATTTTGATGTGAACCAAGGGTCATAATTGGATACAATTGATAGAGGTACATTGTGAAGTCTCACAACTTCATTAATATAGAGTCTAGCAAGGTGCTAAAGGGGTAGATCTTCCCTTATGGGGAATGTACATATTTTTTAAGGTGATCAATAATGACCTATATCGCATCATTCTTCTTAGGTGTCTTTGGATGTCTGGTGACAAGTTCCATTTTAATATTTTCCCACTTCCATATTATTATGGGAAGTAGTTGCATGACTCCCTTATGATGTTTTCTTTCAGCCTTTACCTATTGTCACGCCAAGCATCTGAACACATAGTCTGCAATTCCCTACTTCATACCATCCCGCCAGAAATGTTCTCTTAAATCCTTGTACATATTTGTGTTACTGGGGTGTATAGAGAAATTTTAGATATGTACTTTATTTAGTAGATCCCTTTTTAGCTCTTGTATAAATGGAACACATAACCTCTTCCTAAACTTCAATACTCCATATTTATATATGAAGTATGAAAATTTCCCATCATTCCATGCTTTAATCTTCCCTTGTAAATCCTTATCATCCTACTGAGACTTCTATATCTTTTCCAGTATATATGATTTAACAATTACTTATAAAGGGAATTTTATTTCCCCTTACCTAAAAATTACCATATCCAAATTTACTAAATCCCTGAATATAGTATCCTTGTTAATTCTCATCAATGATAGAAATCCATAGTCCCTTCTACTCAATGCATTAACCGCCTTATTTTTCTTCCCAGGATGATAGTGTATCAATCAATCTTAGTCTTTGAGTAGTTCTAACAATCTTCTTTTCCTCATGTTGAGTTATTTCTGAGTGAATGTGTAATTTAAAATTTTATGGTGTGTATATATGTCACATCTTTCACCATAGAGATAGTGCCTTTATATCTTCAAGGAAAAGATTATAGTTTCCAACTCAAGATCATGAGTTAGATAGTTCTGCTCATGGTCCTTCAATTTCCTTGATTTATAAGCAACCACTCTATCATTCTACATAAGGACACAGCTCAGTCCTTTCTTCGATGCATCACTATATATTACAAACCCTTCTTTGACTAATAGTAAATTCAATATAGGTGCATTGACCAATATTCTATTTAGATCTTCAAAACTTTCTTCACATTCCCTTGACTATATTAGTTTAACCACTTTATATGTCAACTTGGTTACTTGATTGGCCAATCGAGAAAAATTTTGAATAAACCACCGATAATAATTTGTTAAACCAAATAAACTACAAATCTTGATTATATTCATCGGTATAGTCCATTCTTTTACCACCTTTTTCTTTAAAGGATCAACATATATTCCCTCCTTGGAGACAATATAGACAAAAAAAGAAACTTCCTAGAGCCAAAATACACTCTTACTAAATTTCCCATATAATTCTTTTTCTTTGAGAGCCTCAAGAATTATTCATAAATGATTCTCATGCTCTTCATTTATTTTAAATTATATCAAGATATCATCAATGAATACCATCAATAAGTTATAAATATAATCCTTGAATAATTTATTCATCAGATCTATAAAAACAAAAGGTTAGTCAATCTGAAGGGCATTACCATAAATTTATAATGTTCATACCTCATACAAAATATTGTCTCTGATAATCATCCTTATTAACCCTTAATGAATGATAACAAGTGCAAAGATCGATCATTGAAAAAATATTTAGATCCTTGAAGCTGATCAAATAAGCCATTAATGCATGGAAAAGGATACTTATTATTTATAGTAATGGAATTGATCTCCCTATAATCGATGCAAAACCTCATAGACCTATCCTTCTAAACAAGACAGGGGAACCCCAAGGTGAAACACTAGAGAATATAAATCCCTTATCACAAGACTCCGGTAGTTTTTTCTTCAACTCTACCAATTCCACATGTGTCATTCTGTAGGGAGATTGGATTTAGGTTTTGCAGCAGGAATGAGTTTAATAAAAAACTCAACTTCACGCTCAGGTGGATGTCTTGGAAAGTCTTCTGGAAATACATTAATATATTCCTTTACAAAATGCACATCCTCCATCCTTAGTATGTCTTTCTCATCCAAAGATAGTGTTTTCTCTTCCTCTTCTCCTAGAATTTCATTAAAGTGAGATATTGGAGGTTGGTCCATAAAAGATTCAAATAATGAAATTTCTCCCTTAAAAACAAGGGATTATATGCCCCTTCATATATAGTAATCTCTTTTTCTTGACAATAAATTCTTTTGTTATACTTTGAAAGTCAATACATACCGAAGATTATGTCAAATTCAATCATAAGGTTGACAATCAAGTTTGTAAATAGTGAATATCTATGCATCTGAATAGAGACTACTCAATATATCCTTATTGCAATCAGATTCCCATTGGGTGTCTTGAATGAAAACCCTTTACTTAAGAGTAGTAGGGGATTATTTAATGCTTTTAACAAACATGCAATATATAAAAGTGTGTGTAGATCTGGAATCAAATAAATCATTAGATAACTTTGAGTTTATGATCAAAGTATATGCTACCACACTATTTAAAACTTCAACCTCATCTATAGTGATCGCATAATATTAGCCTTTCTCCTTTGGTATTTTCTGAGGTAAATTCCCTTGATGCTTGGGGAATTCATTCGAATAGTGCCCTATCTCCTTACAGTTGAGGCATTGGACATTGGCGACTTCTTTCTTGCCCTTGTAATCACAAGCCTCGTGACCTTTCTCTCTACACTTGAAGTAAAATCTCATTCCCTTCAAGAATGTTACATGATGTTTCTTTCCAAAACTATTACAAGTTTAAAATCTCACCCTTCCCTTCTTCTTTTCCATATTTTGTTTTACAGAGTGCTCAGATGTCCACTTCTTTTCTTGCTTTCCCCAGAAAACATAAGACTTGGAGAATTCTTTCTCTGTCTTGATGAAACTTGATAGTATATCCTCAAATATTGAAAATTTTTGAGAGACTAATGCCCTTCAAAGGCTATGTTTTTTCCCATCAAAGAAGTAGTCAATCTTACTTTTTGGATTGCATACATAATCTATAGCATTAGTTCCTAACCTTTTAAAGTTAGTTTAATATTTAGCAACATTTTCCTCTTCTTTTTGCCTTCAATTGAGGAATTTTCTTTCCATGTTAGCTAATTACTCAGGATGAAAGTATTTTTTGAAGAATATATCCTTAAATGTCTTCCATTCAATACTCTTTTTGTCCTTCACCTCTTTAGTGTTATAGATCAATGACCATCATTGATCAACATCTCTCTTTAGATGATAAATTGTCATTATAATTTTCTCTCTTTCACTACTTCCCAGAGAAAGAAATATCTTCTATGTGAACTTGATCTATTGATTAGTTACTAATGGATCATTATTCATGTTGAATGATATAGGTTTTTTGCATGAAGCATACCAACATCGTTGTACCATGTTGTGTGTAGCGTTCCGCCCCGAGTGTCACTGAACGGGGCCCCGAGACGGTGGATCGCAAGACCTCAAGCGCATCTCCTCAAACGTCTAAGGCTGCAGACTAGTAGTGAGCACCTTGAGTGTGTATGTGGGATGAATATTCCCTCATAGGATAAGGTGTAACACAACAGTAAACAATATACAATAAGCAGCGAAAGCATAAGAATAAGCAGATAGCAGCAGAAGCAGATAAATGACCCAGATAGAATAAATAATAATTGTGGAAGATGAACGGTCATAACAAATACCATGATGATGTCAATGTATGATACAATGAAAAATAAGAGTGCAGGGATATGGGAGTACAAGAATGTACTGCATGCTACCAAAAACTGCCAAAATACCAAAAATTGTTACACAACATCTCGAGTATAGGCTCGGTCCTCTACCCCCAAAGCTCCATCCTAAACACCAAAGCAATCAAGCATCAGAAGTGACATGTTTCTCTTTATCCATACATGCGATCATAAAGTCTACTCAGGTACCAAATGGTGTCTGAGTAGGGTGTGAGATATGATCTCAGTAGGTCAGCACCCAGGGTGTCTAGACCTTTCCATTTCATGCTATAAACAAAATTAGTGTGACGATGTATAATAAGATGCAAGCAGATAAATAAATTAAACAACTACAACTTGGTACGAGTCCCTGAGCAGACACCCGTCCCATACCACCTACTTTGGCTTATGTCGGATGTCTGAATAAAGTATACATGTGCAAGGCAGAATATAAATACAAGGCCAAAGTAAACACGGAAAACCAAGAAGGCATACTCTCAAGCTTGTGCTTTGGCTTGGGGTGTAATTCTCATGTCATTACCCAAAAGTGCTAATAAGCAAAAGAGAACCATCGTGTAAGATCTCGGTCTTTTCTAGAGTCATCCCGGGCGCGTTTGCAGGTACTTTTTGAAGCTTTTAAGTACCTTTAACTTGGAGTAGTGTCTTGGGGTGCGTTTGGGTGAACTTTTAAGGAAAACTAAAGGATAGTGGGTTGTGCACGGTTTGCGCACGGTTTGACAAATCGTGTGACCAAACCGTGTCAAGCGTACGAAACTGGACATAGAGGTTTGCACAGTTTGTGCATGGTTTGAAAAACCGTGCGACCAAACCATGCGGACCGTGCAAAACTGGACAGAGGGGTTCGCACGGTTGGTGCACGGTTTTCCAAACTGTATGCCTCTGCCCAGGAAACTGTGCGCGCAGATTTTAATATCCAAAAATCCTTTTTAAAACCACCTAAACCCCTCGGAACTCCCATATTTCGACCTTGGCTCGGGCTTGACAAATTCTAGGTGTTCCCAAAGCCTTCCAGAGGGATTCCACGGCGATCTGAACACTATTCTTCGAGATCAAAAGCCCGGATTGAAGATCCACTCTCCTCCCGATGTGGATTTAATCTCGTTGCTTCTCTTGTTCTTTCCTCTACCTTTCCATGATCTTTTCATGGAGGATCTTCACCGTTTTCATGGATCTAAACCTATGAGTTGAGATCTAGATCTAGTATTATGGATCTAGATCTAGTTTTGCAAGATCTTGATGTCTTTGATCTTAATTTTGGTTTTAGGGATTTAGATCCAGAGCTTGATTTGCGACGTTGTGCCACTCGAATTTTGAGGATTTTTGTTGGGCTAACTTCCATCAATAAACTAAGGTAGGTGGTCTAAATTGAACTCTCATAGTCATTATTTACGATATTTGTATGAGTTTATGAATTTGATAGATTCCCTTGATAATTGAATTCCTAAATTGGAGTAATTGGGAATATGGATTGGAGCATGGGAGAGGGAACCAGACGTGGTTCGGGACCCGTTTTGGAGTCGTCGTGTCTTTACTTTGAGTTGCATTGTAGACACTTGGCACTTGCATTGTCATAGCATGTTTTACCTTTCAGTTGAATATTGTATTTTCTAGTTTTGACTATCATATGTCATGGTATTGTTCTGGTTATTTTTATACGCTTCTACACTTAGTTGTTTTTATTTGCTTCTGTTGGTGTTTTATTCTGATAACATAGGGTATAGTCTCCCCAATACTGACTTACCAGACCCTCACTGCTAGTTGGCACCCTCTAGCGTACGGGGAGGTGCACTTGAGGGCATGTGACCAACCGGCTCGGGGCACCGTTCAGTGGCTCCCGAGTCGGGACGTCACAAAGTGGTATCAGAACGGTTTTCTTTTATTTCTTCTTCTTTTGTCTTACTGTTTTGGGAAAGGTAGACAGGAGATTAAGAAGAGTCGAGGCTTGGTAATGAGCTCGTGCATGGGAGTTGCAAACCCATGTACGAGGGGAAATCCGAGTACTCAGGGTGGGATTGTTGTGATTTTTGTTTGTTGTTACAGTTGTATATTATTTCACCTTGGGTGACACACTTGTGGTGTGATGTGATATTTGTTTTGAAAATTCTTGTATTTTAATTTGTGGCCTAATGAGGCACGATAGTTGAGTCTGCATGCATCATTCTAGGCACTTAGGGTTGTTGTAATATGCATCATTCTAGGCACTCATAGGAAAACGGGTTATGGGTAAGTTGTTGAACTTGAACTGTTTTTCCTTGTTGTGAGAATGAAATAATGATGCAAAATGAGAAAAAATGGATGTATAATGAGAACCTTGATTGATGAAATGAGTATGAGAAATTAATTAATTTGAGATAATGTGATTAATTAATGGTTAGATTAATTAATAAGAATGAGTGTACCCTTGTTAACCAAGACCTATGAGTGGGATGGTTAAGGGTATTGATAAGGCCTCGGTGTTGACTGTGTGGCGAAAAAAAGAGAGAGGCCATGTTGAAAATCGTTGTGTTAGTTTCTCCTCTTACGTTAATGTTATAAGGTTGCGTTATGAGACCTGAGACGTAAGTTTGGCTTTGTAGGAGTATGCCTCCACGACGCTTGTTGAGGGAGAGACCGAGGGGTATGGCCCGGAACTAACTTCCATACAAGGAGCTTGAGGCACCATTGGTGAAAGCTGAGGAAGAAGGGGGAGAACTTTGCCTATTTCATGCAGTTTCTGGAGAGAGGCCCAAGGTGGGTTCAGAAAAGCATGTCTGAGTTGACAAAGGAGTTCCAGCTGCAACACCCTCCTACTTTTACTGGAGAGGGTAGACCTGAGGGAAATGAATTATGGATTGAATCCATAGTGACGATACTTGACCATTTAGAGACTCCTGCTAAGAGGAGGGTCAAGTTGGTTGCTTATATGTTGCGGGGTTCCGCGAAGCGCTGGTGGGACATTCAGGTATGATCTGGATAGACTGATAGTATGTTATGGAAGGAATTTTTGGAGAAGTTCTTAGAGCACTTCTACCCAGACACACCGAGGCAATAGAAGGATTCATAGTTTATACATCTGACACAAGGAAGCATATCAATAATGGATTATGCTGAACGTTTCACAGATTTACAGTGTTTTGCTCCAGCTTTCGCAGCAGATGAGGCTTCTTCAGAAAAACGATTTCAGGACGGACTTAAGTGTGAAATTAAGTCCCAAGTGAATATATTTAGGCTAAAGAAATTTTCATAAGTGGTTAATCAGGCTCTCATTTCAGAGGGGGGCCTGAAGGAGGCTTCTAGTACTGGACAGGTAGCTAAATGATCAAGGAGTATCCCTTCTAAGAGTAGGAAACGTCGTCACAAAAATCTTAGTCAGGACAGTGGAAAGCAAGGTGGACAGTCAGGAGGAATAGTTACATCAGATCGTTCTCATGTGATTTGTCACCAGTGCAATAGGCAGGGACACTATCATACACATTGTTCTTGACCACCAGTGGAGTGCCAATTTTGTGGCAAGATGGGACATCTACAGAAGTTCTGCAAGAAGCAGCGGCAGGCCGGTGCTGAGGGGGGCAACTGCTCAGAGTCAGAGTGTGGGAAGGGGGTCTTCTACACCATATAGGTCCGGCAGCTGGAGTTCTATTGGTAGAGGCGGTAGAGGCAATGGATGTGGTGCTTTAGGTAATGAGCCCATGTATCAGCAGAGTGGTGCTACTCAGGGGAGTCAGACGACACCATAGGGAAGAGGGGAAAGACAGTTACATGCAGTGAAGCCTACACTTGTGGAGAGTGAGGTTGGTCCATCTATAGTGAGGGTACTATTCTAGTTACTTTTACTTTAGCTACTACCTTGTTTGATATTGATTTCTCTCATTCCTTTATATCTACAAATCTTGTTAATGGCTTGAACCTAGAGGTGGAGTCCATATGCGGGAAGATGAATATCAATACACCGTTGGGAACACGGACTAGGGATATCTATTTATGAAATGGATGTTCTCTAGAGATCAGAGAGCATCATTTCCTTTGGGATATCTATGTCTTTGATATAACGGGCTTCGATCTGATTATGGGTATGGACTGGATAGTCGCATACCGAGCCCACATAAATTGTTACCACAGGAGAGTGACATTTGTATCTCCTGAAGGTGACCAACATGTTCTTCATGGAGAATGGAATATCCATGCAGGTCGAGCTAGGCCAATTACTCAGCAAATTGGAGAGCTCACAACCCAAGTTGTTAGTCTTTTGCTGGATGATGGGAGTGGTAGGCAAGACGTCCTTCCATCAGTAGTAGAATTGTTTCAAGATGCCTTTCCTGAAGACTTTTCAAGGTTTCCACCCGAGAGAGATGTGGAATTCACTATTGAGCTCATGATGGGGGATGAGTTGGTATCTATTCCACCTTACATAATGGCACCGACTGAGCTTCGAGAGCTCAAAACATAGTTGGAGGAGTTGGGGGATAAAGGGTTTATCCATCCAAGTACGTCGTCTTGGGGATCACCTGTTTTGTTTGCAAAGAAGGCTGACGGGAGTTTACGCTTGTGTGTTGATTACCAAAAGTTGAACAAAATGACTGTGAATAACTGATATCCTCTTCCACATATCGATGATATGTTTGACCAGCTGAAGGGGGGTAGTATCTTCTCATAGATCGATCTGAGATCAGGGTATCATCATGTGAGAGTTTGGACCTCTGATATACCAAGAACTACTTTCAGGAGTAGGTATAGCCTTTATGAGTTTGTTGTAATGTCGTTTGGGTTGACTAATGTTCCAGTAGTGCTTATGGCCTTGATGAACAGGATCTTTCATCTGTACTTCGATCAGTTTGTGGTGGTTTTTGTGGACGACATCTTAGTGTACTCTAAGACTCATGACGATCATGCTCAACATCTTGACATCGTCCTGAGTACACTGAGAGAGCATCGGCTATATGTCAAGCTATCTAAATGTCAGTTTTGGATTGACAGGGTACACTTTTTGGGGCACATCATCTCGGAAGAAGGTGTGGTAGTGGAACCAGAAAAAGTTCAGGAAGTGATTTATTGGGAGCAATCCAATAATGTTTTTGATATTCGAAGCTTTTTGGGATTAGCTGGTTATTACAGGAGGTTTATCCAGAACTTTTTCCGATTAGCAGCACCTCTTACTGGTTTGACAAAGAAAGGGATAGTTTGTTTGGACAGAAGCATGTGAGAATGCTTTCCAGGAGGTGAAGAAGCGCTTGACATCGTCACCAATTTTGGTATTACCTGAGTTGGGTGAGGAGTACACGGTGTATTGTGACGCCTATGGGGTCGGACTCGAAGTTGTGTCGATGCAAGGGGATAGAGTCATTGATTATGGGTCTCGGCAGTTGAAGCCACATAAACGGAATTACCCTACGCATGACCTCGAGTTGCCAGTCATGGTTTATGCTCTTAAGTGTTGGCGACACTATCTTTTGGGTGAAAAGTTTGCAGTTTTTACGAATTACAAAAGCTTGAAGTACATCTTTTCACAGCGCGACTTGAATCTTCGGCAGTGAAGATGGGTAGAGTATATGCAGTCCTTTGATTTTGAACTAGCATATACACCCGAGAAGGGGAATGGTGTGGTGGATGCCTTGAGCAGAAAAACTCAGACTCAGTTGGTACATGAGTCGAGTGCAAAGTGGAAGATGATGACTTTGTTGACGGAAATGCATGTGGTAGTTTAGGAGAGTTAGGAGAGGATGACTCTGGTTTCTGTAGCAGTGGAGTCTACACTCTTGAGACGGATCAGGGACAGGCAGTACAAGGATCCGGAGTGTTTAGCCTTAAGGGAAAGCCTTGAAGGTGGGGAGACACCTTCAGACTAGAAAAATAGATGAGGATGAGATCATCTATGTGAAAAAATGGGTTGTTGGGCCTACGAGTATGTGAGAGGAACTCATGCGAGAATTTCATGCTTCAAGGTGGGCGATACATCCTGGGGTGACAAAAATGTACTGTGACCTTCGACGATAGTTTTGGTGGCCAGGAATGAAAAATGAGATAGCAGGTTTCGTAACAAGATGTTTCACCTGTTAGTAGGTGAAAGCAGAGCATCAACGACCTGGAGGCCTTTTGCAGCCATTACCTATTCCGGAATGGAAGTGGGATGATGTGACTATGGATTTTGTGGTAGGACTTCCAAAGACTCTTAGAAAGAATGATGTTGTTTGGGTCGTTGTGGATCGACTAATGAAGGTAGCACACTTCTTTCCTATCAAGGAAACCTTTACAATAGAGCAGTTGGGAGAAATGTACGTGAGAGATATAGTTTGTTTGCATGGGGTGCCACAGTCTATAGTTTCAGATCATGATTCGCGCTTTACTTCACGTTTCTGACAGGGCCTACAGAAGGTGCTTGGTACATAGGTTCTATTAAGTACAGTCTTCCACCCATAGACAGATGGTCAATCGGAGTGTACCATATAGGTGTTATAGGATATGCTATGAGCATGTGTGCTTGACTTTGGTGGTTATTGGGAAAAGCACTTGGCTTTAGTGGAGTTTGTCTATAACAACAGTTATCAAGAAACTATACGAATGGAACCATACGAGGCAATTTATGGTAGACCTTGTAGATCATCGCTATGTTGGTTATAGGCGGGTGAGTCAGAGTTGTTGGGACCGAGTCTCGTTTAGGAGACATCGGAACAGGTACAGTTGATTCGAAAGCGTATGGCTACGGCATCGGAACAGGTACAGTTGATTCGAAAGCATATGGCTACGGCTTAGAGTAGGCAGAAGTCGTATGGTTATAGACGGAGATGACCCCTAGAGTTTACAGAGGATTGTCGTGTATTCCTTCAGGCGTCGCCTAGATTGGGTCACCACAGGATACGAAGGCAGGGCAATTTGGCGCCCAGGTTTGTAGGACCATTTGAGGTGTTGGAAAGAATCGGGCTGGTGGCGTACCAATTAGCACTTCCGCAGAAATTCAGCGTTGTGCATGATGTTTTCTATGTGTCACAACAACAGTGGTATCACCCCGACCCATATCATGTGATTGATGTGGAGTAAGTTGACCATGAGATAGATGCGTCCTTTGAGGAGCATCTCGTACGCGTGTTGGGTCACAGTGAGAAAGTGTTACAGGGAAAGACTGTGCGGTTAGTTCATGTGTTGTGGCAACATGGAAATGTTCAAGAGGAAATTTGGGAACGAGATGCAGACATGAGGGCTCAATGGACCAATCTTTTTGGCTCGGAATCTTAGAGAAGTTCGGGAGTGCAGCTCAAGAACGAGTTATTATAAGGTGGGGAGATTGTAAGATCTAAGCCTTTTCTGGAGTCATCTTGGGCGCGTTTTCATGTACTTTTTGAAGCCATTAAGTACCTTTAACTTGGAGTAGTGGTTTGGGGTGCGTTTGGGTGAACTTTTAAGGAAAACTAAAGGACGGTGAGTTGTGCACGATTTGCGCACTGTTTGCGCACGGTTTGACAAATCGTGCAACCAAACTGTGTCAGGCGTGTGAAACTGGACAGAGAGGTCGGCACGGTTAGCGCACGGTTTGCGCACGGTTTGACAAACCATGCAGACCGTGCAAAACTGGATAGAGGGGTCCGCACGATTGGTGCACGATTTGCCTAACTGTGCGCCTCTGCCCAGGAAACCGTGCGCGTGGATTTTAATATCTGAAAATCCTTTTTAAAACTACCCAAACCCCCTGGGACTCCCATTTTTCGACCTTGGCTCGGGCTTGACAAATTATAGGTGTTCCCAAAGCCTTTAGGAAGGATTCCGAGGCGATCTGAACACCGTTCTTTAAGATCGAAAGCCGGGATTGAAGATTTGCTCTCCTCCTGGTTAGTAGATTTCATCTTGTTGTTTCTCCCGTTCTTTCCTCTACCTTTCCATGATCTTTTCATGGAGGATCTTCACCGTTTCCATGGATCTAAACCTATGAGTTGAGATCTAGATCTAGGAGTGTGGATCTAGATCTAGTTTTTCAAGATCTTGATGTCTTTGATCTTAATTTTAGTTTTAGGGATTTAGATTCGGAGCTTGATTGACGACGTTGTACAGCTCAGATTTTAGAGATTTCTGTTGGGCTAACTTCCATCGCTAAACCAAGGTAGGTGGTCTAAAATGAACTCCCATAGTCATGATTTATGATATGTGTATGAGTTTTTGAATTTGATAAATTCCATTGATAATTGAATTCCTAAATTGGAATAATTGAGAATATGGATTGGAGCATGGGAGAGGGAACCGGACGTGGTTCAGGACCTATTTTGGAGTCGTCATGTATTTACTTTGAGTTGCATTGTAGACACTTGGCACTTGCATTATCATAGCATGTTTTAACTTTCAGTTGAGTATTGTATTTTCTGGTTTTGACTATCATATGTCATGGTATTGTTTTGGCTGTTTTTATACGCTTCTGCACTTGGTTATTTTTATTTGCTTCTGCTGGTGTTTTATTATGATAACAGAGGGTATAATCTCCCCAAGACCGACTTACCAGACCCTCGCTGTCAGTCGGCACCCTCTGGCATATGGGGAGGCGCGCTTGAGGGCATGTGGCCAACCGACCCGGGGCACCGTTCAGTGGCTCCCAATTCGGGACGTCATACATCGCAAGTGTATAAGCAACTCATAGTAATAATAACAGTAGATGCATCTCATGTATTTCAAGCAATCAAATCAAGTCAGTCAAAACCAGAGGTGGAGTCTGAGCCCGTCTCTGATGATTTAAAAAGAATCACAGGTATCGCTACGGTATATTCGGTATAATCCAATACCACCGAGTTCATCCCAGGCGATCCATAAGGAGTCCCTTGTATCACTCGAGGCATAGTGACTCTAAGTTTGTCCCAAGTATCTCACTAGAGGATCGAGTATCACACAGGGCATGGCGTAGCCATCTTGCCAATGGGTCTGTCCACGGTTTCTTCCCTAGGGAACTGGTATCACTCGGGAGTATATTAAATCGCCCGAGAAGCCCTCGCCTAACAAGCCAAAGCATCGCCCCCCAACGCGTCGTGGTATAACCACCTGTGCACAAGAGTCCATCCATAAGTCCTTAATATGGAACACATGTTCTCACCCGGCTCGTGTCAAGTGAGTCAAATAGCTAAGCACATCACAGGCAAGGCAAGTATCAATATATCAAGGCAAGCATTTATGATTTCATGCCATTTAAATAGCCATCTCATGCCATACAATTTAAACTAATCAACAACGACACATTTAATATTGCAAGGCAATAACATCCATCATAAGCAAGGCATAAGCGGTAAACATGGAATTTAAACAATTTCATGTCATCAAATGCAATTTAATAGCGCAACCTAACAAGCTTGCCAAAAATATTTAATTCAGTTCATTCCATTTAAATGCCTCGAGCAAAGATCACTAATAAGGCAAGGCACTTTGCATAAAATAAGGCAAGCAAATTGCACATGGTATAAAGCATATGGAAAACGCCAACGCCAAATGGCCAAACATGTATTTAGTCCCTAATCATAAATTTTTAGCTTAGAAGATAGCACACCTTCGTTGGAGGGGTTTAATTATAAAAATGTTACTTCGTTTATCAACAATTTATTTAAGCATATTTAACATTTATTCTATCATCATGAGTCTACACCAATTAAAATGAAATACCAAGCATAAGCAATTGTACACACTGCATTAGCAAGGAAATTACAACCTTCATGACCAATTATAAACAAGGCATTCCATATGGAATGAGCATAAGCAATGGCATTTAGCTCTACCCATGGGCTCACCAAAAGAAACATGCACAAGGATAATAAAAGTGATTCATCTCATGGTTCAACACCCCACGTAATTTATTTTATCAACTTAAACAGCAAACCAAGGTGATACACACAACCAAAACAATTTCTGCATTTTAAACAAAGGGAAAAGTAAGCCAAAACGGATGGCGCATCCAAAGGGGTGGTCGAAGGCGAAGCGAACACCCCATGAATGGGTTTTGTTGCAAGCGGGGGTCAATACAGACCTAGTAAGGCGGTCCAATTAATTTAATACGCGATATCGAGCATTGCCAGAAGGTTCCGATGAGCGGCACAACAACGTGATATTTAAAACACAACGAAACGACGAGAAAAGGCGTAGTCACCCTACCTCAACGTCGTAGCACTCTCTACGTCTGAAAACAACTTTTGATTCAACCTAAAACGGGAGAAATCAGAAGAATTAACAAACCTCCAAAATAGGGCACAAAACCGTCGTATGAAGATAGCGCAGCAGACGATAGAGGAAACTTGAAATAGATGGGTGCAGGAGAGAGAGCGTACCGAGAGCTTTCCAGCGCATTCGACGACGACGACGAAAACGGATCAAAAATGGAGGTGCAGCATCCAGAACCCCCAAGCTTGGAGGAGGAGAAGGCCACCACGCCCAAGAGAGGAGGGAGGCCACGCGTGGAAGGAGAGAAATGAGGGAGAGGAAAGAAAAGCAAATGAAAGAAAAGTAAAATAAGATAAAAAAATGAAATAAAAAAAAGAAGAAGAAAAATAAGAGGGAAAAACCATATTTTATTTTTCTGCCCACAAAACACTACTCACAGGACATGCACATGATTTAAATAATCGCGTGCAAACCGTGTGTTTACTCACTTATCGGAACCCGCAATGAGCCACACGAGCGTACGCCTTGGATCGTGCGATTTTAGACAACCCCGCGGCCCAGTATGCCTTCCACATTTTCGATGCGTCAGACTTCAAACGAGCCTCAGACGTAGCCAATATCTCTTTTATCTTCAGACATTTTTTTAAAGGGCCGTTTTAAGGTATCAAACTAAAAATTTTAAACGGTCTGCACCTTGGATAAAGTCGGGACATTACATTGTGGATCAACAGGTTTCTTTGCACGAGCAAGTTTATTGGTCATGATTTGAGTCAATTGGACCAATATAGTTATAATTCGCTCATCTCCAGCACCGGCCTCATTGAATTCGTTGAATTGATCGTGAGGGAAGTATCTACATCGGTTTTGGGGGTTGATATAGTTTATGTTCATTCCACTAGGCACCATTTCTAAATAATAACATATAATAGATTGACTCAAAACATCATGGATATTAAATCATAAAATAAGATTCTATGTAAGTAAAATATTTTATAAGAGTTTCTTGGATATCTTAAGGGCTTATCATAGTGTTCTCAATGCGTTCTATTATTTTCTTCTAGATATAGTTCTCATGGTTTTTACTAAACTTTCGTTGATGTCAACCATAATAGCCACAACTCCAGTACCTTAGAGTCGGTGGTTACTTCACTACATTGGCACAAGATACAAGAGATCACATCCCATGAGATTGAATAGTTTGGTAGTCTTGAGAGACTAGATACATACATGATTTTCATATTACAAATGAAAATATGAAATAAAATTTAAATTCCAGTGAAAATTTCATTATTCCTTCTAGTATATTCTTGAGATCATTCATAATTCACTTCTTGGTACCATGGGGGAAGAAAAACATAAAAAATGATGAGATCAGATGCTCAATAAGGGAAAATGTATAACAAAAGCTATCATATAATAAATAAAACATGAATAGTCTGACAGAGAAACAATAATCAAATATATCATATAACTAATATTATAAAAGGGGAATATATCCATGAATAACATAACAACATAAATAATCACATAAATAACAATAATTGATTTCATAATGATAGAATGCATAATGTCAAACATTATAATCTTACCGTCATGGCCTTGTTTCAAGACAACATACTTAAATTTGTAAGGCATACACCAAATACCCAAACAAGTTTGTCTTACGAGACCTACCATTGCATCAGGATACTATAACGGATTCCGCCCATCACTTATTAAGTTCAATACATTCATCATATGAAATAAATGAATAACAATACAACACATAATCAACATACACATTCATATTAAAAAACTAGCATATGTAGTGATAATATTTTCCCCAGTCAATAAATAAAACAACATGATCATAAGACATCTAGAGAAATAAGGTAGAGAACATGGATATAAAGGAGAAAGATTCATAACAAAAAGGAGAAACAAGGTCAGTTTCCCTTAAGAACATTTTATCAGTCTTTGTAAGTATCAAAGAGAGAAAAATGAAAGGAAAACGTATAAACTCCATAGATAACCAGAGGATAAGAAAATGGATGGAGTTTAAAAGAGAAAGAGATTACAATCCTAAATAAAAATGAGAATGTAGAATAAACTCTTACATTGGATTTCTGCTTGGTCGGACACGTTTCAGTCTCCTTTATAATAAACTTATATTAATTATTTACTTGTTTAAAAACCCTTTTTAGTCTTAATCCCTTATCACAATTCCTTTTATTTCATTTATTACCATATCTTATATAATAATAAATCGGTTAAGTTTGTGTCAGATGTTTTGAAGATGTTTGGTTCATAAAAGAAAAACAACTTTTGTAGGTTGAAAATGATCAAAGGGGTCATTGCTCTATCGTCTCCAGAATATTAATCATGACATGTTTATTATGATTATACATTAAATACAATTTTATAACCATCCATGAAAGGTAGTCATGAAAAATGAAACATGTCGCTTCTTGGAGACGAAAGTCCATACATACGCATGAACGACATTTTCATTTTTTAATAGATGAAAAAGAAACGAAAGAGATAAAGGTTTAATTTTATAGAATCATAATCATATTATAAATATCATACTTATTCATTAAATTCATCCTTATTACCATCCATGTAAAGCACAAATGAAAAATGAATCATATCATTTCGTGGAGGTGACAGTCTACACGTACACATGAGTGACGTTATCATTTTCCAACAGATGGAAGGGTAAGAAGGTATATGATATGTTATCATTACAAAATCATAATTATGTTATAAATATCATATATATTCATTAATTTCATCTTTATAACCATCTATGTGAGTCGGTGATGAAAAACGAATCACATCACTACGTGGAGATGGTAGTCTGTACATACGCATGAGCGATAATTTCATTTTTCATAGAAAGGAAAAGGGGATGAAAAAGGGTTGTACCATAAACATAATAACATTTAAATATAGTAAATATACTGATGTAATTATGTTAAAATGGTTATATAATATTTGTAGGTGGTTTAAAAAGAAAAAAACTTGAAAAAAAACGGTAGGAACATATACTTCTTCCTTGGGCAATCTCCTTTGAGAAGCGCATTGATGCTTCTTAGGTTGGTCTTTTGGTGAGACCAAGACCTCTAGGATGTTGGGAGGATAATTTAGAAGTGATTTGGGTTGAGCTTGTTTGAGGTAAATGATTAAAAATGTGTGAACAGGTGATAAGAGGAGATGCACTTTTATAAGTGAGGGAAGTGACACACTTGTAAATATTCTTAACTTTAAATTAATATAAATGTCTTACTCACATGAAAGTGTCACCGAATAGATATATTTCAAAGATAGAATGAGGATGATATGAAATACACTTATTCAATCAAATTTAAACAAGTTTTTATGATAATTTAAACTGTATCTATTAGTTTTAGCTTTCTCATTAACTCTTTTGACCATTATCTCAGTGATAATTTTTTACTATAGTTAATATTCATTATGACCACAAATGAAATTGATGATATTAACAAATTTGAACCACTTGATTCCAAAATATTAAATTTATTTGCTAAAAATAAATTTCTATAAGTGTTAAAAGTTATTTTTTTTAAAGTATGTTTATCGCGATGAAAAACAGTTTTTAGAAAAATGCATTTTTAAGCACAAAAAAAAATTTATACCAAAATCATGTAAAATGTTGATTCTCATAGCATTAATTCAATTATTTTCAATAAAGTTACACTGATTTGACTTTTAAATGGAACCAAAATAAAAAAAAAATCTTATGAATACTTGATTAAAAGAAAAAAACCAAAACCGTTTTTATTTGAATAAAAACATCACTTAAATTTCCAAAATGTCAATCATAGATTTCTAAGTTCTATATAATATTTTTAAATGTATCATATTACATTAAAAATGTATATTTGATTTTAAAAAAATAGTCACAAACTTTTAAGTTAATTTTATATCATGACTATGTCATAAAAGCGACAGTATTTAAAAAAAACGGTATTTTTCACTATTTATACAAACACCAACTATTTCTGAAAAATCCAAAAAATTCACCTTAAGCTAAGTTGGACCATATGAATCCAAAAATGATATCAATTTTATCAAATTCAGATTTTAAAATTTAGAAATTTTACCTTTAAATATAACCATGAACTATTTCTCTTACAATGATAAAAAAACAGGACGTGCATCTAGCAATAGTCCAAGGATGTAATGTTTACCTGTTATAGTATGATATCGAGCATTACATTTATCTCTCAAGTTTTAGTCTTTTATGTATCAAGGTTTTCTTCCATCAAAGGTGAAGCTTTTCACAAAATATTTGTTCCACCCAAAAACATAAAGTGGTTGAAACATGCCATTCATGTGGGATAGATTGGGTGCCATGAAATTTATTTTAATTAAGAAATAATTATCCAATTAGATATTCAATGTTTATATATTGTTCATTATATTAATAATTATTTACCATTCATAACAAAAAAAGTAATTTTTCATCATTAAGATTTTGTGAAATTCGGTATCGAAAATTTCATTTATTTTCATATTAAAATTTCATATTTTTTACCCCGTTTTTTTCTTTCTATTCACGCTGTATTATTTAAATATTCTGCTCATTTTTACATGCTGACAATTCCCATGTTTTCTCGAGCCTTAGTTCTGGTCGTCGATCTTTTGCACCGACTGGAAATCCTGGACCGTCCATCTGTTGCCTTGTTGTTCGGGTTTGTTCGGCTTCGGTTTTGTGGATCGTATTATGGCAGTCTAGGGTTGAGTGTGCTGTTACGCTGTTACGTCGTTCATAAAGGGTTATCATCACCTCTTCTTCGGGTTTCTCAACGACGATCCTCCAGTTTTCATTTCCCAGGTTCTTGGTTCTGGTTTCAAGCTCTCGGGTTCCGGTGGTTCTCCATCCTCAACGGAGGACAGATTCGGCGACATGTTGATCTCCCTACACACTGCTGGAGTGCAGTTCCTGGTGAATTTTTCAGCTTCCTTTGACGGTGAAGACGTGCAACCCCTTCAATCTTCGAAGCAGAAGATTGCAACCACAGATATGGCAAGAACTGGTTTCTGCAACTCCAGTGATCCAGTTCTATTTGTGGTTGTCCTGGAATCACTTTGTTATTGTCCAACCACCACAACATGTGGTATCAGAGCCATATCTGGCTGTTGTGCATTCTTTTTAGCTTTGAGTGTTATCTACCTTTAGGTTCTTCTACTAGAATTTTTGGCTTTCGAGGCGGGGGACTTATAGTGGTCGCCATTTGGCGGTCGCTAATACTATCAACAGTGGCTGCCAAATGGCGGCCGCTGCACTTTAATATCGAAGAAACCTAATTTTCCCCTCCCCCCATTATCCCCTCCCTGACCCCATGACCCACCCCTCCCCGACCCCGCGACCCCGACCCCCAGTGACCCCGACCCCTCGACCTGGCGACCCCGATCCCTAGTGATCCCGACCCCCGATGACCCCTCCCTGACCCCCGGTGACCCCTCCCCGACCCCTGACGACCCTGACCCCCAGCGACCCCAACCCCCGAGCCCCGACCCCTGACCTCCCGGTGACCCCGACAACCCCCGGCGACTCCGACCCCCGGCGACCCCCACCCCCTTGCCTCCGTGCTGCGTCATCCGCAACCCCAGTGACCCCCACCGCCTTGCCTCCGCACTGCACCCCCTGTGACCCCGACACCCCCGCGACCCGACAACCCTCACCCCCTGCCTCCGCACTGCACCTTTGGATAGTCCCACCATCTTCGTCCCCTCCCAGCCCCGTTGCATCCCTCCGGCAAGTCCTCCTACCTCCGTTGGACCCTCCCAGTCCGTTGTGTCCCGCCGTGTAGAACCCTCCCACGCTTCGTCCAACGGTTCCGCTCCTTTTGAGTTCGGTCGTCGAACCCCTGTCATCAAGTCACTACGCCATCATGAATCTGCAATCGAGTCACACCCCGTTACCCGCGGTCGAGTCCTCCACATGTAATGTTTTTTATCCTTCAAATTTGATTTTTAAATTTTAATGATATGTTTTTTTTAGAATTTAAATAAGATATTTCACTTTTGATTTCTATTAAATACAGATATGAATAAGAGATGGATTGATATGCAAGATAGATTTTCAGCTGAATATTATGAGGGGATTAAGAAATTGATGGATTCCACAAACAGATTTCCAAGCGATATGATTAGTTGTCCATGAAGAAAATATGCAAATAGATATCTCCTCAAACGAGATAGTGTTAGAGAACATTTGTTTTTGAATGGGTTTTTTAAAAACTATAAGACATGGACACGTCATTGAGAAGATTTTGTTTCATGTCAATGCTCAAAAATTATTCATATGAATGTTGATTCGAGAACAGTTGATCTGATGAACATAATGCTCATTGATATGATGCGCTGGTTTCAATATGAAGACAGTAATGTCGTAAATGACGACGTTGGATTGAGTAATCCTCGTTCTTCTACAGATGGAGAAGCATTGAAATTCTTTGAAATTATTGACGATGCGCATACTGAATTATATCCTGGATGCACTAAATTTAGTAAATTGTCGTTCATCGTTGAATTGTTACACCTGAAGGCCTTGAACCAGTGGTCAGACACCTCATTTGACATGTTGTTGGTATTATTGAAGAAGGTACTCCCTGCTTGAGCAAAGATTCTGGAGTCATTCTATCAAGCTCGCAAGTTGACCGATGATCTTGGTTTTACATATGATACAATTGATGTGTGTCGCAATAATTGTATGTTATTCAAAAAATAGAATGTGCAATTTAATATTTGTATTGTTTGCTATACATCCAGGTGGAAGACCAATGAGATTAATCATGGTAGTCAGATTCTTCCTAGGAGAGTCTTAAATCATGGGAAACAAGTTTCTGCTAAACAGATGCGTTATTTCCCACTGAAACCGAGGCTGAAGAGATTCTTCTTGTCCACTAAAATTGCTAAATTGATGACTTGGCATTCAGAGAGAAAAAAGAGGTTGA
Source organism: Viscum album (assembly GCA_963277665.1). Taxonomy (NCBI): domain Eukaryota; kingdom Viridiplantae; phylum Streptophyta; class Magnoliopsida; order Santalales; family Viscaceae; genus Viscum; species Viscum album. The sequence continues at coordinate 1,699,079,215 of OY728143.1, read as the reverse complement.
TAAATTCACTCACCCGACAGATTCTTTGGCATATAAAGAGTTTGATCAAAGACACCCAGACTTTTCCCGAGATGATCATTATATTTGACTCGGTTTGGCATCAGATGGTTTTAACCTATTCAGGTCCATGGTTGGTGAGACACCTAGTACATGGCCAGTGGTGTTGGTTCCATACAACATTCCCCCATGGGTATGTATGAAGCAACCTTTTTTGTTACTGTCAATTCTAATTGATGGACCGAGAGGACCTGGTGATAAAATCGATGTTTATATGCAACCTTTGATTGATGAGATGCAAGAATTTTGGGCCGATGGTGTAATGAATTTTGACTCGGCAGCTAATGAAATGCTTAGACTTCGGGCCGCTTTGTTATGGACAATTAATGATTTCCCAGCGTATGCTAACTTATCAGGTTAGAGTACAAAAGGAGAATTTTCTTGCCCTTGTTGTAATAAGAGTAAGAAATCTATATGTCTTAAGCACTATAGAAAGTGGGCATATCTTGGTCACATATTCTTTCTTCCTCCATTACACAGGTTCAGAAAAAGACCGTGTATCTTTTGATGGGAATAAAGAGTATGACCCATCACCACAAATACTGTCTGGGGTTGAAATTTATGCACAACTTGGTCAAGAAAACATCTGTACAATGTATGATTTTCAAGATTTATTGGTTCCTGCATTGCCTTCTATTCCTGCTGCAAATAGACAACGAAGTCATAATTGGAAGAAATGAAGTATTTTTTTGGAATTGCCTTATTGGAAATATAATATTTTAAGACATAATTTGGATTTGATGCACATTGAAAAAAATGTATGTGATAATATTTTGTGCACCATTTTAGGCGTCAAGGGGAAATCAAAGGACAATGCTAATGCTCGACGTGATTTACAAGAAATGAGATTGAGAAAACCTTTACATTTACAGCTGGGTGAAGGTAATCGGGCATACATGCCTGCTACACAGTAACCAGTGAGTAAAAAAGAGAAACAAACGTTTCTATCAATTTTGAAGATCGTTAAGGTACCATATGGTTATTGCTCTAATATTTCGAAGTGTGTGAATATGACGAGAATGACATTACAGGGTTTGAAAAGTCACAATAATTATATTCTGCTTCAACAGTTAATTCCTATAGCAATTCGTGATTGCTTACCTTCCCAGATTGTTGAGCCATTAATTGGAGTTTTTAATTTTTTCAGACAGCTCTGTTCTAGGAATCATCGCATGAGTGATTTGAAAAAGTTACAGGATAAGATTGTACTTGCACTATGTCACCTAGAAAAACTCTTTCCGTTGTCTTTTTTTGATTTCATGGTTTACTTGACTGTGCATTTAACTGGTGAAGTCATTGCTAGCGATCCCGTGCAATTCAGGTGGATGTATCCAATAGAGCGATACTTAAATACATTGAAACGGTATGTGCGCAACAAAGATCGTCAGGAATCCTCAATTGCCAAGGGATATTTAATGGATGAGTGTACTAATTTATGTGCTTTATATATTGATGAGGTTGAAACAAAGATAGATAAACTGTCCTAGAATGACGAGGGTCCAATTGGAGAAGGAATAACATTTGATATGCGGAACGACGAGTGGGTTCAAGCTCATCGATATGTGTTGTTCAACACTCCATTAGTTATTCCATTGATACAGTAAGTTTCATAGTTGATGTGTATTTTGTTTCTATATTTATTTTATTTCTTACCTTATATTGTGTTGTGATTTAGGATGCATATCGCTGAGTAGAAACGTGAAAGACCCCGTGCAACTGACTATCAAATCCAAAAACATCATTTCAACACATTTCATGAGTGGTTCAAGACTCATGTACGTATAATTGATTTAATATTTTTATAGTGAAACTTAGTTGTATTTTCACAATCCTTTGTCCATTAAACTATATATGTGAAATTTGCAGATTCAAAAGTTACGTGATTTAACCCAGCATGTAAGCGAAGATCTCAATCAACTAGCTGATGGTCCATTTATTACAGCTCATCGCTACAATTCTTTGGATGCTAACGGGTTCCGATTTCATATTAGCGATGTTGACATGAACCGAGCCACACAAAATAGTGGTGTTGGTTGTTCTTTTGTTGGTACGGGTTATTATTATGGATTGTTGAGAGATGTTATTGAGGTTATTTATGGTCGTGGCTTAAAACACATATTGTTAAGGTGTGATTGGGTCGATCCAGTTCCTGGAACTAAAGTTTATAACTTCCAATTTACATTAGTAAAATTTAACAATATGGTATATAAAGATGACCGAGTTAGCAATGAGCCCTTCATACTGACATCGCAGGCAAAACAAGTTTACTTTGTCGGCATTGATTCTGATTGGAAAGTTATGGTGAAAATGTATAGAAGAGGGGTTTTTCTGATTGACCAAGAGGAACCTGAAGTTTTCCCATTTCCTGATCAAACACTTGACCAAACAATAGTAGTTGTACGAGATGAAGATATACAATGGGCCAGAGAGACAGTTGAAGGAGATACGATAGACTTGCATGATTAGTGAAAATTGTAATTATATCCCCAGTTATTATTTGTAAAAATATTTATGAGTTATATATGTATAAAAATTTATTGATTTAACTATAATTTGTTTTAATGTAGGTACGTCACAAGGTGGTCACAGTGGTTCACCTGATGTTGTCGGTATGTATGTTTTCATTTTTCTAAATTAATTGATTGTAATTTTCTGTATATATTTCCCTAACTGTTTCTAATCATTAATTTACATTGTAATTGAATTATGAATTTATGTTTATCAGGATCTAGTGCTTCTTCCAGCAGACGCAGGGGTCCTAGTAGAGGGGTTTGATCCTGGAACTCTAGAGCCCGATTGGATGTGTTATTTGACGACACATTTCATCCAGTTGGAGATGGTGCTACTGCATTGAGTCGTCAATTTGGGCATATGATAAGAGACTCATACATATTCCCTCTGACGACTCATAACTGGAGTTCTTTCCCCCAGGATACGATGGACAGATTATGGAGGGAGGTTCAGGTAAATTAAATGTTTAATTTTTCATGATATTGTTATTATTATTGTCCCATCTACTGAAAAAAAAATTAACAGGATAAATTAACATCATGTCCAGATGAGTTTCGGGCTGTATGTATGTCCAAATGCTGAAAATTATGGAAGGATTGCAAGTCAATGGTGAAAAGAGATCACTGGACACCATTTGCGGGTGTTCCAGACATTCTACAGTGAGTCCCTCCAGGCATTCTTCCTGCGTAGTGGCAGGATTTGGTTGCGTTTTGGTCGGGAGAGGCAGTGATGGTAAGATTTATTACTTTTAATCTATAAATGACTAATTTTTCAAATGTCTATTAAGTAAATAAGTTGAATGTAGACTGAGTCTGCTCGTCAGTCACATAATCGGGCGATGCAGGGCACGCCTTCCAGACTTGGCACTCGACATGTGTCACAGCTCAGACATGATGTAAGTTTAGAATTCACTATTTCATTCACATTTTAAAAATATTGTAGTATAACATGGTGAACCCCTTTATTATAGTTACACCAACGCGGAGAGCTAATCGATCGGATGTCCATATAGATGAGGACTCGTAGGGTGGGTGATCCTGATGTTTCCAGTGTTATAGTAAGCAAATTATTTACTAATAAATGTATTTTTATTTTATATAAATTATTTATATTTGTTCATTGATTTATTATATGCTACATGCTCAGTTTGACGCTCAGTTAGCAAAGTTGCCAAAGGATCAACGTCGTAGTACTGTGCATAGAGATGAAATATTTCACCGTGTCGTGGGGCGTGACAGTCATGGTTATTCTTTGACTTAAGGCGGTGGTGTCCCACGACGTGCGGTTGTTAGAGCATATGTGATGGGTGCATGCAGAGAGTTAGGGATGCGCACACAGGCTGAGATATATGCTTCCATGCAGGATATGCAGCGCAATTTTGATGCACAGTTTCAGCAGTTATGTGCAGAGTATGAGAAGAGGTTGTCACAGATGTCATCACGTATCGATGAAATGACGACGCAACAAGTGGCACCACAGGTAAACAATAAAACAAACTATACTCAGATTGAATTTTATTGATATGTTTAAGATACATAATATTGATATATATTATAGCCTCTGAATACAGCTGTTGACATCGCAGTGATATTGGTGATTCAGATGAGAATGAACCCCATGCATGATGTGATTTCATTTGTGTTGATGAATTCTCTAGAAGTTTTTATATCCTTGATGAATATAATTTTCCCTTTTTACCTAGATTAGTTTGTTTTAGTATTTTTGGATGACATCTTAGTGCACTCCAAGACTGATGATGATCATACCCAATATCTTGACATCATACAGATTACACTTATAATGCATCGAATATACACTAAGCTATATATATGTCATTTTTGTATTGATTAGGTATAGTTATTGGGTCAAATAATCTCAGAGGAAGGTGTGTCAGTGGATGGAGAGAAACTTCAGGCACTTGTTTCTTGGGAGAAGCCCAATAACTCTTTCGATATCTGTAGCTTTCTAGGGTGAGTGAATTGTGAATTGGTCGAGCAGACGACACGTCAATCGGACGTGTCGTGTGCCCGTGGTGATCGAGAACGCAGTTCTGGTGTCATAAACGGCCAAAACGAGCGTTTAACAGTCAAATTCACAGAGGACGACATTGAATTGACCTGAAATCATAGGGAAACAATCTAATTATTATTCTTGACATGTATGCGCAGATAGAACGTCAATCGGACATGCGGTTTGTGCGGTACGACTCAATATGCGTTTTTTAAGTGTTTGGTGCGCTTCATAAACACGCGTGGGGGGATCCAAACGGGCCGAAAGAAGTCGAAATGGACTTAAATCATATTATAGAAATGTTTGAATGAATTGTGAAGTGTTTTGAGAAAACAATACATCAATCGGACGTGTCGTGTGCCCGTGGTGACCGAGAACGCAGTTCTGGTGTCACAAACGGCCAAAACGGGCATCTAACGATCAAATTCATAGAGGAAGACATCAGATTGACCTGAAATCATAGGTAAACAATATAATTATTATTCGTGATGTGTAACCGCGGACGACACATCAATCAGATGTGCGGTGTGAACGGTACGACTCAATATGCGTTTTTTAAGTGTTGGGCGCGCTTCATAAACGCACGTGGGGGTTCCAAACGGGCCGAATGATGTCGGAATGGCCTTAAATCAGACGACATAAACGGGTGAGTGAATTTTGATGTGTTCAAGTAGACGACACATCAATCGGACGTGTTGTGTGCCCGCGGTGACCGAGAACGCAGTTCTGGTGTCATAAACGGCCAAAACGGGCGTCTAATGGTAAAATTCATAGCAGACGACATCAGATTGACATTAAATCACAGTTCAACAATATAATTATTATTCGTGATATTTAAGAATAGACAACACATCAATAGGACGTGTGGTTTGTGCGGTACAGCTCAATATGTGTTTTTTAAGTGTTGGGTGCGCTTCATAAACGCGCGTGGGGGGTCCAAATGGGCCGAATGAAGTCGAAATGGCCTGAAATCAGAATACATAAACGGGTGAGTGAATTGCGATGTGGTCAAGTAGATGACACATCAATCGGACATGCCGTGTTCCCGCGGTGACCGAGAACGCAGTTCTGGTGTCATAAACGGTCAAAACGGGCGTCTAACGGTCAAATTCATAACGGACGACATCAGATTGACTTCAAATCACATAGAAACAATATAATTATTATTTTTGATGTGTAAGAATAGACGACATGTCAATTGTATGTTCGGTTTACGCGGTACGACTCAATATGCATTTTTTAAGTGTGGGGCGCGCTTCATAAACGCGCGTGGGGGGTTCAAATGGGCCGAACGAATTCGGAATGGCCTGAAATCAGAATAAATCAACGAGTGATTGAATTGTGATGTGTTCGTGTAGACGGAATGTCAATCAGACGTGTTGTGTACCCGCGGTGATCGAGAACGCAGTTCTGGTGTCATAAACGGCCAAAACGGGCGTCTAACGATCAAATTCATAGCGGACGATATCAGATTGACCTAAAATCACAGGGAAACAATATAATTATTATTCGTGATGTGTACGTGCATAAGTAACTTCAATCGGACGTGCGGTTTGCGCGACACGACTTAATATGTGTTTTTTAAGTGTTGGGTGCGCTTTATAAACGCACGTGGGGGGTCCAAACGGGCCGAACAAAGTCGGAATGGTCTGAAATCAGATGACATCAACGAGTGAGTGAATTTTGATGTGGTAGAGCATACGGAATGCCAATCAGACGTGATGTGTGTCTGTGGGGACCGAGAACGCGGTTCTGGTGTCATAAACGACCAAAACGAGCGTCTAACGGTCAAATTCATAGCGGACGACATCAGATTGATATGAAATCATAGAGAAACAATCTAATTAATATTTTTGACATGTAAACGTATATGGAACGTCAATCGGATGTGCGGTTTGCGCGGTACAGCTCAATATGCGTTTTTTACGCGTGGGGTGCGCTTCATAAACGCTCGTGGGGGGGTCCAAACGGGCCGAACGAAGTCGGAATGGCCTGAAATCAGACGACAGAAATGAGTGAGTGAATTGAGATTTGTTTGAGTAGACTACATATCAATCGGACGTGTCCTGTGCCTGCGGTGACCGAGAACGCAGTTCTGGTGTCATAAACGGCCAAAACGGGCATTTAACGGTCAAATTCATAGCGGATGACATCGGATTGACCTGAAATCACAGGGCAACAATATAATTACAACCATAGAATTAATGATTTTAAAATTTTAAAACATTAATCAAAATTATGAATATATTTTGAAAATAAAATACTGTTAGGTCCACTAGGCCGAATACCCTGAGAGGGGGGGTGAATCAGGGTATGACTAATTAAAAATAATGCATGTTCTGATCTTGTTTCGCTATTAAGCAAAACACTCTTCTCTCTCTTTTCTGCTACACAATATAAACAGAAAGTAAAGCAAGCGCAGGACACAGCAATTTTACTTGGTTCACCGCTAAGGGCTACGTCCAAGGAGCATACGCCGACAGGTTGCCGGTCGTACCAAATTCCACTAATCTTCACTAGCTGTGGATTACATGGTTCGGGCTAGATCACTTCTATGCCCAGGCTCACTGCCTTTACAATGTTTAGGGTCAGCTCACTACTTTCCCAAGGGTCACTCCCTGTTTCTCTCTCTCTGGATCACTGCCGGTGGAGAGGATCACCTTCTTCCTCTTCCTAAGCTCACTGCTCTGTGAAGGGAATCCAATCACAGTTTATAGACCTGTAGGTCTCTTCATTTCCATTAAGGAATGCATCTTTCTCTGTATGTAGATGCTCTGTTGAAGTTCTACTTTCATCCGTAGATGAATACCTCTTTGCCTCTGAACACTGGGCAAAACAACCTTTGGAAAGACCTTCGCAAAGCACCCTACAATGCGAGGCTCCCAATTTCGCGAAGCTCAAACAAGCCTTCGCGAAGCTCCTGCCTTTTCGCGAAGCTCACTCGCGAAGCTCTTTCGCGATGCTCAAGCCATCGCAAAGCAATGACCCTCGCGGAGCTAAGTAAGCCAACGCGGAGCACGCAGGTTTCGCGGAGCTACAATAGCCGCCGCGAAGCACCTCTTTCGCGAAGCACACTGGCTCCGCGAACCACCTTCGCAAATCGAGAGCAAAGTATTTTCTCTGAAAATTCTCCCTCTGCTTCGCTCGAAGGGGTCGGCCTCTATTTATAGGAGATTCCACCGACCCTCGAACTTTCTGCGCGAAGTCAACGCCACGTCATCTCAAATCGTGAAGCTCCAAAGTTTCAGCCGAAATTCTGTCCAAATCGCGAAGCTCCACGGAAATCTTCCGTTCGCGGAGCTTGACGTAGTCGCGATGAATCACCGTCAACTTACCTTCGCGGCTCGCGCCTTCGCCGCAAAACTCCCTCGCGAAGCCCAACATTCCTTTGCGCCTTCGCCGCGAAGCTCTCTCGCAAAGCCCTTCTCTGCCGCAATGCGCTTCAGCCTCTGCCGTTCGCGAAGCTTGACGTAATCGCGAAGCATCACCGCCTCCATTCTTCTGGTCTTCACGATTTCCAAACCATGCATCCTAGCTTCGCGAAAATCATGCCTTTTCCATATGAAATTATGCTCTTCATGGAAATCCACTTTTCGCGATGCTCACCAAACTCCAAATTTTGGACCCCAAAAATTTGGCAAACACTGGGAAACAGCGCCACCTTGTACTGCTCTTTTTGTACCGCCTCCAGATCGCCCTTTCCTTTGTCATCGTTCTTTGTCAACATGGATTGTCAACAAATTCTCGGGAACTCGACAAATATCCATAAAAACCTGCTTTGTCAACAAACACAATCAACCCAAAAATACTGCAATGTTACCTTGAGGGATTTTTTCCCAACAAATACTTTAGATTTGTTATAGTAAGTTTGAATTGAAATATGTTAATTTGTTTCAATTATTTGTTTTCTAGGTTTTATTCGGTACTAATTTTGTTATTAAATTTTGTTATGCAGTTATATTTGATGATGGATGTGGAGCTTGGAAGATAACTGATGATATTTATTTGGGTATATTTTATTGTGTCAGTGAATTTTTTTTAAAAAAAATTAAAAATTTATAGCGATCGCCATTTGGCGGCCGCTATAGGTGTTTCCATCGCCACCTGTAGCAGCCGCCAAATGGCGCCTGCTAAATCCTATCCCAGCTTGCCGACAGCATCCGCCAAATGGCGGTCGTTGATAGCAACAATGACAGGCCAAAAGCGGTCGCCGATTGACAGATGCTAGGTGGCCGCTATAGACCTTTAGCGACGACTTTTGGAGGCTGCTAAAGGTCATGATTGTACTACATCCTGTCTTGTTGCCTCTGTTTACAGATTAACTAATATTTTGTAAATTGTTTGTTGTTGCCCGTTTTATCCTTTGTTAATTTTGTTTCCTGCTTCCACCAGATTTCGCTTAATCTGCTGCTTTATATACAGTCTTTCTATACCACTTTATAGTTGTGCTACCAATATTTTATTGGCAGCCCTTTTTTACTTTGTATAGCCATTTTTTAATTTGGTTATTGTGTTCTGTGTGTACCCAGTTTATTAATTTGGGTTTCTGTTTTTTTTTCGTGATTAACACCAGTTTAAATTCTGCCTGTACATTGGCGTTGTTTGTTTTTTTTCCCTTGTTTTTTGGGTGAAATCATTGTATTCACCGAATTTTTTCACACTCATATCTCACGGTACACATTTACCCAGTGAGATCGGCCGATTTTTGGGGGTGTACGCTTATCGTTGTCCCCAATCATCCGACATCTACTCATTTGGATAAACATGTCTACAATGCGATATGAAATCGAAAAGTTCGATGGAGACAATGACTTCAATTTATGGAGAATAAAAATGAGGGCATTATTAGTCCAACAAGGTCTCATTGATGCCCTGTCTGGGCCTAATAAACCCATTACAACTGTTAATAAAGCTGGTCAAACAATAACTGAACACCAACATGTCCCCAATGATACTCTAGTTAAATCCCACAGTTCCCTTTTGTTGTCCTTAGGAGATAAAGTCCTTAGGGAAGTGGTCTTTGAGTCCACTGCTGTCGACATCTGGCTTAAGTTAGAAAAGCTTTACATGATTGCCTCCCTAGTTGGTAGGCTTTATAAGAAGCACAACATATAAGGCCCCAGCCTTAAACCTTACTTAATATTGAATTAAATGAATAATTCACATTGAGGATCTTTTCAGGTTTAGCGTTTTAGAGAATTAGGACATAACTATTACATCTCAAAAGATTACAAAGTAGAAACTTCTACTAAGTTTCCATAAAATAAAAACTCTTAAAAAGAAACATGTCTAGTTCCATGTTTTAGGTAGCATGACTTTCCCATGATCTCATCCTTGACCCTATTCCACGTTAAGTCATGTGAAATTTTTTTCAAAAACTTGGGATGAGCATAAAAAGCTCAGTAAGGGATACACAATGAATGAAAACTGTTAGTTTTTCAAAACAACAAGTAAACCATGTATACTTTATCAAAGTAATACTTTTCACCTTTTCTAAGTAGTAAAAACTCTTCACTGAATAAAATTTCATTACTTACCCTTTTGTAACCAAAAGAATACCATAGAACCCATATAAAGATCACATAACATATAAAGGTAACTTGGGACATAAACATACTTAAGTGGAATAACCATACGTTCGACTTCCACACATATCACTTAATAGAATAGCCATTCGGCCAACTTCCATTCATACTTAATGGAATAGCCATACGGCCGACTTCCATACCCAATGCATTGGAGGTTATAACGTAACCACCCGTCCTGGTATTCACGGCACCACCCGTCATATGGTTTATCACGTAACCACCCGTAAAATGTCCAAGTACCATCATTACACATAAAATATTGAAAATATAAACATTTCAATAACAAAATTTCATTTGCAATCACAAAAAGTAATTCTCAGATATTGAATTAATCAATCCATTTTCAAAAACCATTTAAAAGAGATTTTTGAATCAAAGTGTCCCATACCACTTTGAAGCTTTTAATGGAATTATAATTTTAAAACATTAATTTCCATATAAATAAATACTGAAAACCATTTAGAAAACATGGAAATTAAAGATAATGATTTAGAATAATAAATCTTTAAAACATTTAAAACGATATTTTTGTTAAATAGTTTTTAACAAAATGAGAGACTCTTGAATACAAATAATAGCGGAATAACATTTAATCCGAACTTTATAATATCATGAGAATAAAGGGATTCATGATATAATATTTCAAAGGATAGTATACACACCATATAAGAGTGAATTGGTGCATAACAACAATAAAGTCTCAAAAGAAATGTAAAATGAGATGAAATCCATTATAAAGAAGGTATCCTTAAATTAAGGATAAATCAATCTCATAATTATGTGTGAAAAATATAAATACACCAAATATAAGTGGATATTAAGTGTAAAACAATCAAAGTTTATTCACACATATTCAAAGAATGACATATTCAATAACTACATGTTGAACCCAAAGAAATTGAAATTGGGTTAAGAAGTTCCCTTGGTAAAACTCGATAGCCTAACAGCGTCACATAAAATTTTACAAAAAGGGTTGATGAGAGAGATAAAGGGGATCTCATCACTTGGACATAAAATTTACATAAATAAGGATATATAATAACATATCCCAACATAATAGTATGTGAATTAAAAGACATAACAAAAGAAGTCTTTTAAAAAAAAGAGGAGGGTGAAAGGTTCCCTTACCGACATGGGTATCTTTCGAGACACGCACCCCGTGAAAGAGGGACAATACAACATTGATGTAAATACTCATAAATGAAATTATATTACACAATGAGTAAAATAATGGGTCGTACATACACCACTCAAAGGAAATTGTGGAAAATGTAGCATAAATCTCACGGGAATAAAAGTGAGATGAAAAGTCCCTTACGAAAACTCGACAGCCTAACGACGCCACATAAAACTTACAAAAATGGATTGATGAGATCAAATAGGGTATCTCATCATATTAACATAAAGTTTACAGAAAGAGGAATATAAAAGAAAATCCCCCAACATAACAAAGAGGATCTTAAAAGAAGTGACATAAAGGAGAGTACTTAAAAAGAAAGAGAGAGGTTAGATCTCTTACGAAAATTCAGCAGCCTAACGACGCCACTCAAAACTTCCAAAATGGATTGATGAGAGAGAATAGGGTCTCTCATCATATGAACATAAAAATTATAGTAATATTAATATAAATAACATCCCAATTACAAGAAATATGAGCTTAAAAATAATGACATAAAAGAGTGTACTTAAAAAGAAAGAGAGGAGTAAGATCCCTTACCTCGGGTCCGACTTGACTCGATCGTTCTTTAATCTCCTGAATAATAAACTTGAGTTAATTTATACTTCCTTAAGAACCTTTTTCAAGTTCATTATTCCTTTTATATCACTTATTACCATGTCATAGACATTATGTAATCATTTAAGTTAATAATGTTTGTTTTGTCGATACTTGGTTCTTAAGTCGAAAGTGGACTTCTTACAATTACATGTTGTTCGTGTGGTCAAAGGTTCATTATATCCAGAATTGTATTCATGATGTATATATCATATATATCATATATATCCAGTATTTTCATGCATTTATAATATTACATAACATTTAGAGTTAAGAAATGAAATGCACCGTTCATAGAGACGGTAAGCCGTACGTACGCATGAACGCTACTTCCATTTCTATTTCATATTTAATGGAATTAAAACATAATGATACATAATAGTATTTTAATTACAGTATGGTATCATATATAATATCATTAAATATATCCTTTATACGTACCACATATGGTATTAACAAATCAAATCACTTTGAGGGGGTGGTAGTCCGCACTTCCTTAAATGAAGATATCGCATTTACCCATAATGGAAACCATAAAGGTATGCCATAAATGAAAAATACAGAAGCTTAAGTAAAACATAAACATATTATATATCATATATAAATATATTTTCATCTTAATGGCCACCTTTTAAGGTGTTAGAAGAATGTTGAACAATCATCGTTTCGTGAGGCAGAAATTCGCCATCCACGGAAACAGTATGTTCTTTAACCATTAGATGTAGGTGTGTATAAGTGTAGCTAGAATCATTCTTATAAAAACATCCTAGTATATTGAAGATACTTGATTTGTTACAAAATAAATGAATAAAAAGAGTTTAGTGGGTTGGAGAAGCAAAATAAAACAAAAAGACACAAGTGAAGACATTACCTTTAAATCGGGTAACTTCCTTTGATTTGAGCTCAAAGGCTTCATTGGAAAGGATTCTGCCCAAAGTGAGGCTTAAAGGAGTTAGATAGGGCTATGGAGAGATGAAATGGGCAGAGGTTGGCCGAGCCAAAGGCTTGAGAGGTGTGGGTAATGAGGTAGAGGTGGGGGCCTTTTATAAGAGGAGGGGAGGGGCACTCTTGGAAAGTAAGCAAATGTTACTTTATTTGAAAATGATTTTCAGATTTAAAAGGTCCCACATTGATATAATTCGTGGATAAGGTGATAAGGGTTCGAAATCCACCCATCCAATAGGTTTTGGACATGTGTAGGTCTTAGATATTACATTATCTTTCCATTTTATTTAAATCGTTAAATAATAAGGTCATCGCTGCATCATCATGATGTCATAAATAATTTAATTTATTTAATGTCTAAAAATTATAAAAAAATACTATGATGTAGGAAAGCTTTTTAGATTTCCAATGACTATTTATAGTCAAAAATCTGACTTGTATAACCCCTGTAAAAATTATTTTAGTAAAACATCTCATGTTTGTGTCATTTTTACTTTATCATTAAATAAAAAGGTTTTTATGTCATTTTCCAACCAAAGTGGTTCCATGGGGTCCCCAAGTTGACCCATGGATTTTCTTGGTCGGCCATGACACATCAAATGAGGTTAGGACATGTGTCTAGGTCATTTCATTTTATTAAAACATTATTCTTACCTTAAACTACACTAATTACCTCTAATCGCGATTAAAAACTTAATAAGTTACTATTACCAAAAAAATTATTTTAATCCCATTGAACCACATTTTACTTCTTAATGATAACCATGTATGTTAGATTTTTGAAATTCAAAACACAATGGTGGCAAAATTTCATTTAAACGGAAAACCAGTTTTTATAAGTACCACTTAGTGGTTTCACTATTCATCAAAAATTAAAGTTTTTCAGAAAATTACCAAAAATTCATCCTAAGCTATATTTGATATTCCGAATTCAAAAATGATGTCTATTTTAAAAAATTCAAAACATATAAGTTGCATTAATTAATTTAATAATTAATTCCCGCTGTCAAAACAAATAGCGTGTTTTTATGAAACAAAATGTATCAAAAGATTGACACTAGTTTAAGTCCGATTTCAAAGTGAAATTAATTTCATCAACCACTATTGGATTAAATGGTAAAAATATATTCTACTTTCACTTTAAAACCAATTCAAAAGGTAATCTAATCATATAAATAAATTAGATTAAAAAGAGGTTTTGAATTAAAATACAACATTTTTCACTATTCATTAAAATTTGAACTTTTTCTGAAAAATACCAAAAATTTACACAAAGTAAATTTTGATGTCCTGATTCTAAAGAAGAATTTTATTTTGTCAAATATAACACATAAAACTGTCAAAAAGTGGATTTAAAAGAGGTTCGCCATCAAAAGGCGGTTAATCGACCTTTTAAAGAATATTAGAATGTTTACGCTTAAAATTGGATTCATTCTCATTTTTAATACTCTAACATTTATTGTAAAAAGAAAAAATATTTGACAAACATATATAATCATTTTGTAGTTAGTTCTGTTCATTCCCGCCATTACAACGGCTAGGTGTTAACTACCATTTAAAATAATATTATTTTATTATTAGAGTGCAACGTAAGATTCCCAAGAAACTCGTTGTTGCGTATTGGGTACGCCATCGAGCATAGCATCCCATTTAAAGTAATATTAATATTTGATTCACAAATATGGATAAATATAAAGATGTCATATTCTTTATTTACCTGAGGTGTTACACAACATGTTCACCTTTAGGATGAGATATGGCTCTTCTTTGAAATCTCATCTTGATGAGTTCAACAAAATCATGTTAGACTTAGCCAATATAGATGTCTCGGTAGATTATGAAGATCAAACCATCATTCTTCTTATCTCTCTTGACCATAGCTATAATACCTTGGTCGAGACCATGATGTATGGTCGAGACTCCTTGACTCTGTAAGAAGTCAAGTCTGCCCTTCTATCTAAAGACTTTCACTCAAAACCTAAGGCGAAAGGTGAGGCTAAGAGTTTGTTCACTAGGGGTAGACCTCAGGTTAAAAGCAAAAAAGAAACATTTTAACAGAGATAAAAGTAGTAACAACAAAGAACCTAGGCAAGAACGAAAATCAAAGAATAATGATAATAAAGACAGAAAAGTTACTTGCTTCCATTGTGGCAAGCCTCCGCACATTAAGCCCGAATGTAGAAAGCTTAAGCGTGAGCAAGAATGCGCGCAACCCACTGACTAGTCTCTCCTTGTAGACTCTGGCTACAACACAACCGAAGTTTTAAATGTCTCTATCCATACACTTGATCGTGAGTGCACTATGGGAAATATAGATATTTGCGACGGGTCATTTGCGACGGGATCCCGTCGCAAATAGCCTTTTGCGACGGGGCCCCGTTGCAGAAAACGCTGTCGCAACTAATTTTTTTTGCGACGGGCCCGTCGCAAAAACACTTATTTGCGACGGGAAATTGGCCCGTCACAAATAGGTTTCTGGTTTTTTTAAAAAAATCTTTTGCGACGGGCCATATTCCCGTCGCAAATGGTTGCTTCGAAGCGAGTATTTGCGACGGGCCCGTCGCAAATAATAATAAAAAAATTTAAAAAAAATTAAAAATTTATTTATTATTATATAAATGAATAAACCTATTTATATTGATATAAATATAATATTTATTTTTTAAATATGTTTTAGAAAGGAAGAATGAAAATCAAATATGAATGTATAAGATGTTCAGTAAAAGAGGCTTATAAAATAAATTAAAAAATATTTTTAATTAGTAATTATGTAAGTTTTATAAATTAATAGTCATTTAATAACTCTTTGAATATAAAAAAAATAAAAAAATTAATGAAAGATGGAAAATAAGTTAAAAATGAAACTCAAACTTCAAACGGCCATAACTTTTGATCCGGGACTCCGTTTGAGCTCCACAGCATATCAAATCAAAGCCTGCGACGAGCTCTACAGCGCTGTGGACCGGTGGAACCAGTCCAAGATTGTTTCAAGGCCAAAAAAGGCCCAGAAGGCCTCCAAAACTGAGTTTTTAGTTGGGGTACCCCAGTTTTTCACCGTTTAAACAGCTATAACTTCTTCTCCCGATGTCCGATAAACCTCTACCATATATCATATCAAAGATCGTTTCATGTTCTTCGATTTGACTGATTGTGGAGCTGAAACGGACTTCTGGATTAGAAGTTATGGTCGTTTAAACATTCAAATGGCTATAACATCCGATCCGAATGTCCGTTTGGCCTGTACCGCATATCATATCGAAGATCGTTTCATGTTCTTCGATTTGACTGATTGTGAAGTTGTAACGGACTTACGGATTAGAATTTATAGCCGTTTTAACATTCTCGGTGGATTTTCACCCCCTCATTCCTATGTATTAATTCATAACTATACATATATATATGTGTGTGTGTGTGTGTGTGTATCTATTGTATATATGTATTTATTTATTTATTTATTTATTTATACATATACATAAAACCCCATATTTTATAAATTTATTTAAAACTAAGCTTATAAATATATATTAATTAATATACAAATAAATATACGAATAAATACTTATAACTATATATATATATAGAATAAATATATATTAATATACAAATAAATATATATATATATATATATATATATATTTATATAACCAAATATATTTATATTAATATAAATCTATATTAATATACGAATAAATATAACTATATATATATAGATAGATCATTAAATGTATAAAAAAATGAAATGGCTTAGTTGTAAAGGTTAATGCGCGGGGGAGGTTTATTCCTATTTATTATTAATTATTTCTAATTATTATTAATTATTTCTAATTATTATTAATTACTACTAATTACCATTAACTATGAACAATTAATACTAATAATTTAAATTTATTAAATAACAAAACAATATAAACACAATTAAATTACAACTAATTAAAAATAAATAAAACTAATAAAAATTTTAAATTAAATATTAAATTAAAAAGAAAATAAATACCTTTAAATTTGATCTGAGGTTGATCTCCAATAACTGTTGAAGACATCAATATCAAATCTGGAAATAAAAATTAAACTTAAGAAACTGTGAACTCTAAAAATAGAGTTTTGAGAGAAGTTGAGAATGAATGGAAAAAAATGGGTGGGGGTATTTATAGGTTAGATTATTTGCGACGGGAGTATTTGTGACGGGTATCCCGTCGCAAATAGTATTATTTGCGACGGGACCCGTCGCAAATACTTGAACCCGCATTTATCACGGTCAACGGTTAAATAGTTATTTGCGACGGGACCCGTCGCAAATATTAACCTGCCGACATACTATTTGCGACGGGTGGTAACCACCCGTCGCAAATAACTTTCCCGCGGGTTGGCGCGCTTTGCGCGCCAAGCCTTTTGCGACGGGTGAGATTTCCCCGTCGCAAATGAGTGGTTATTTGCGACGGGATTTATTCCCGTCGCAAATAACCCGTCGCAAAAACCCCTTTTTCCCGTAGTGGTGGGTCCTTGACTCAGGCTGCTCCTTTCACGTGTGTCCACATAGAGAGTCCTTCTTAGAGCTGGTTGAGAAAGTTGAGGGGGATGTCTTGTTAGGAAATAACAAGAAATGCAAGGTTGAGGGTAGAGGATATAACCTGATAGAATTGGATGACCATTTTATCATCACCCTACTTGATGTAAGGTGGGTCCCCAACCTGCAATGAAACTTGATCTCCTTAGGAGTCCTAGATCAAAAGGGATATACTTTTAGATCTGAATCGGGTTCTATCAAAGTTTCCAAAGGATCCAGAACCATTATAAGAGGGTATCTTATAAATGGGTTGTACGTCTTGAATGGCAGGACCCATTAGAGACAGTTGGGTAGTGTTTACAATACAAACACTGACAACACTATGCTACGACATAGACGGTTGGGGCATGTTAGCTCCAAAGGGATTGAAGAACTCAACAAGCAGGGACTGTTGAGTGGCATCACACCTACGAATCTCCCATTTTGTGAAGATTGTGTGATGGGTAAGGCTAAAAGGGTGACTTTCAATAGATCCTCCTTCAGGGTTGCTGCCCCACTTGAATACATCCCTTCGAATTTGTGGGGGCCAGTTAGGACTGCCTCTCATGGTGGAGGATACTATTTCGTCACCTTTATGATGATTACTCCAGGAAGGTTTGGGTGTACATCCTCAAGAATAAATATGATGTTTTACAAACATTCAAAACCTGGAAAGCTTCAATTGAGAATCAAACTGGAAAGAAAGTTAAGACCATGAGGATGGACAATGGGCTTGAATACCTGTCCACTGAGTTCACTTAATATTGTGAGTTTGAAGGAATTAAAAGGCATAGAATCATTAGGGAAACTCCCCAACAAAATGACCTTGCATAGAGGATGAATCAAACTATACTTGAAAGAGTTCGTAGTATGCTTTCATACTCGGGCCTCCCCAAATCCTTTTGGGCCGAGGCCACCAACACTGTTGTGTACCTGATTAACAGGTGTCCCTCTTCTACAAATCAATTCAAAACTCCAGAAGAACCCTGGACTGGCAAGCCCCCTTCGTATTCCTACTTAAGGGTTTTTAGGTCTACAACCTATGCTCATATCAAAACTGATAAGCTTGAACCTAGAGCCCTCAAGTGCATCTTTGTTGGTTATTCTGAGGGAGTTAAGGGATATAAACTCTGGGTAGATAAGCCGGGATACCAAAGGTGCATCATAAGTAGAGATGTGGTCTTTCATGAATCATCCGCCCCTAAGTCCAGGATTGCCACACCTGGTAGTAGTGAAACAGACCTTCATAAGTCTGATGAACATGAGCCTCCAGCTCATATGGAGACTGATATCCAGCCTACTCCACCTCCTCCTCATCCTACTGTTGCAACTGATTGTGAGTCCAGTTCCAGTTCATATTCTGATTTTGGACCTTTTACCACTCATGAGGATTATCAATTAACCCGAGATAGACAAAGGAGAGTCTCAAGGCCTCCTGCTCGGTTCATCCAGTATGATGTGGCTTCATATGCCTTTCATGTGGCCCAGGATCTCATTGATGATGATCCTCAATCGTATAGGCAAGCTTTAAAAGACAAATATTCAAAACAATGGATCTTTTCCATGAATGAAGAGATGCAATCTCTTAAGAGAAACCACACATGGACCATTGTCAACAAGCCACCTAATGCTAAGGTGATTAGGTCCAAGTGGATCTATAAGAGAAAAGAAGACAACACCTTGGGAAATAAAGTCAAGTTTAAGGCAAGACTAGTCGCCAAAGGATTCCTTCAAAGTGAGGGAATCGACTATGTTGAAATTTTTTCTCCTATTGTCAAACACTCTTCTATTAGGCTCTTACTAGCTTTTGTGGCCTATCTCAATCTGCACATCGAGCAATTAGATGTTAAAACTGCCTTCTTACACGGGGATCTGAATGAAAAACTCTATATGAAGCCTCCTGATGGTTATTTAAAGGAATTCAAACCAAACCAGGTTTGCCTTTTAAATAAGTCCTTGTATGGTTTAAAGCAAGCATCTAGGCAATGGTATAAAAAATTTGATTCCTTTATGCTAAATAATCAATTTACCTGGAGCCAATATGATTCTTGTGTTTATTTCAAATCAATCCAAGGTTGTATGATTTACCTTCTACTCTATGTAGATGACATGCTTATCATATGTAAAAATATGAGTTTTATCACTTATATTAAATCCCAATTAAAAGGCAATTTTGAGATGAAAGACTTGGGTGTAGCTAAACCGATTTTGGGTGTTGAAATCATTAGAGATAGGCCAAACAAATTGCTCTACTTATCTCAGCACGCTTACATTTTAAAGATTTTAAAGAGATACATGTTTGAATCTCTCAAACCTATTAATGTACCTGATGCCCGACACTTTAAGTTGTCTTTAACACAAACACCCACTGCTGAAGATGATGTGCAATTTATGTCTAAAATTCTATATGCTAACATTGCTGGTAGCATTATGTACTCTATGATTTGCACCAGGCCTGACATTGCTTTTGCAATATGCACTTTAAGCAAATTTATGGTCGCACTTGGGAAGCCACATTGGCATGACCTTAAGTGACTCCTTAGATATCTCTCTTGTACTTCTAATTTATCTTTGTGCTATGGTAAAAATATTGATGCTTCTGATATTTTGGAAGGTTTTGTAGATACTGGTTATGCAGGTAACATTGATACTAGAAAATCATTGATTGGATATGTGTTCACTGCCTGCGGTGACCCTGTCTCTTGGAAGTGCAACATGCAGTCTATAGTTGCCCTTTCGACTACAGAGTTCGAGTACATTGCACTTACCGAGGCGGTAAAGGAAGCCTTATGGCTTAAAGGCTTGTCTTATGCACTCAAACTTTATAATTCAGTCATTAATGTTTTCTCTGATAGTCAATCTGCACTCCATTAATCTAAAAATTTAGTTTGCCATGGAAAATCAAAGCACATAGATATTAGATTACATTTTATTAGAGATGTTATAGAATAGGGAACCGTACGTGTCGACAAGATACATACTGATAAAAACCCAGCTAATAGTTTGACTAAAGTTGTGGCTTTATCTAAGTTCAAGTTTTGTTTAGATAGAATGAAGCTGGTTCCTGTTCCACAACCTTAGATGCAAGAACATCGCCATTTTTAATTGAAAATGGTGGAGATTTGTGAAATTCGGCATCGAAAATTTCATTTATTTTCATATTAAAATTTCATATTTTTTTATCCCGTTTTTTCTTTATATTCACGTTGTATTATTTAAATATTCTGCTCATTTGTACATGTTGGCAATTCCCGTGTTTTGTCGAGCCTTAGTTCTGGCCGTCGATCTTTTGCACCGACTTGAAATCCTGGACCGTCCATCTGCTGCCTTGCTGTTCGGGTTTGTTCAGCTTCGGTTTTGGGGATCGTATCGTGGCAGTCCAGGGTTGAGTGTGCAGTTACGCTGTTACGCCGTTCGTAGAGGGCTATCATCACCTCTGCTTTGGGTTTCTCGACGACGATCCTCCAGTTTTCATTGCCCGAGTTCTTGGTTCTGGTTTCTAGCTCTTGGGTTCCGGTGATTCTCCATCCTCAACGGAGGACAGATTCGGCGACCTGCTGATCTCCCTGCACACCGCTGGAGCGCGGTTCTTGGCGAGAACCGGTTTCTGTAACTCCAAACAACAAGTTTTGGCATCAACATCCACAGGGGCTCGAAGAGATCTGGACAACCGGACTTTGTTCCGGCGTTGTGAGCTTCCTCTTACCCTAGTTCTCAATTTGGATCGGTTTTATAGTTCTGTTTTTTATATCCCATTCGTATCAGTTGTTTTATTTGAGTTGCTTTCGTCCAAACTTGTAATCTAGTTTGTCTGTTTTGAGCATTAATAATAAAGCGTGCGTAGGGTGGTGTTCTTGCCGTGCAGTAGGTCCCAAAGGGGGCTGAAGCACGTAAATCCTGTATTCCTTTATCCTTTCTGCACTGCTTCATTACTTCTTGCTTGTTTGATCATTCGTGCACAACTCCAGTGATCCGGTTCTATTTGTGGTTGTTCTGGAATTGCTTTGTTACTGTCCAGCAACCACAACAGATATGAAACCTTAAAAATTTTAATTGCTTAATTCGAAATTTGACATATTAATATAATTTTAAATGACAATTAATATTGAAATTTATAAATAGATTAGGTTGATATTATTTTTCACAAGGCAAATATCATGTGATTACAGTTGGAGATATTTTGAAGAACGTATTTTGTTTTAAATATATATTTTTTAAAATTAAAATCTAAAGTTATCATGGATTCTGATAAATGGCCTTTTTAAGCCACTAATATCTCTTTGCTGTTTAGCTTGCACTCAAACCATCCCTACCAATCCAAGCGTTAGAGCCGATGTCATAGCAGAAGGTGTCATGAAATGTAAAGTTTGGGCGGGCCCAGCAACTCATCCATTGTTCTACGTAATTGGTGGCGATACATGGTGTTCGCTGACATATGTTATCCGGGGGTCTTTGCGGGGTGACCGTCGTTCGATTCAGGCGAATCGTCTGAAAGTTAGTGTTTTTATTTTGCCGTCTTGAATTTTGCTTTTACTTGCTGTGGGTATTCCGATGATGAGAGAATTCTTGCCAACTTCGTTTTAAATTGGTTACATCAACAAGCTAATGATCGTAGGGTTCACAGAGGGATGGAGGGATTGATTGATCGCGAAGAAATCGATGATTCCTCAAATCAACTAGTGGCAGTGCAATACTCGAAACATCCTCTTTTTATACGCATTAAGATTCTACTAATAACGCACACGATGTGCTCGATGAAGAGTCTGTGATAGTGCAGAGCCAGTCAAAGTCGAGGAATAAGGGAGAAAGCGAGGAAACAGAGAGATGTGGAGGCGCGTCAGTTCTACGTTGATTTCATCCTCAAAGATGCTTGATAAATGTCGGGTAGTGTTCTGTTTTAGTGTCGCTATCTAAATGTTTTTCTCATAGTTCTTATACTTTTTCTTTTCGATAATAGCGCATGAAATCTCTGTGCCACGCATGCTCATCGGTGCATGTTGATTGTTGATCACTTTACTTCTGCTTCAGTTTTCTTCCCATGAGTTTTCCTGGTTGTACCTTTGGTTTATGGTCTACAGTTTGTCGGATAGTTTTCTTTTTAAGAATTTAAATTGTAACTCCTCAGGCCCCATTTGTTTTCCTTCATTTATGGAATGAAATGAAACTGAATCACATGGAGTTTGAATTTCGGAAATCCCCATTCCTTAGCTTCTTAGAAAATAAGTAATTTGTATTACCTTAGAATTTTAGGAATATGGACAAATACAGTAGTTGAAATCAAGCAAGGCATAACAATGCTCTTTCCCTCAATCTGGATTCCACTGAACCAAATTAAAATCAAAGTTGTAGTTTAGTTCATATTTTGTGTTCCATTTGTAATTGCCTTGGCTATCAATGTACTCATGTTGTGAATGTAGGCAATTCATATTTGCTATGACTGATAGTAATACCAGATGCAGATGTGTATGTTCATAAGTTTTCAAAATCCAAGATGCAATAATTACTTATGTTTATTTACTAAACATCTTCTACAGATTTGTGCTTTGAGAAGCTAAAGAGCACATCATTAGGTGCTTCCAATATAGATTGGTTGGTGACTAGAACGTGCCATCAATTGAGATTTCAAATGTGTTCAGAATATTAGGTCGCTGGCATTGTTGGCACCCTCTCTTCTGTTATATGTCATGTTTAATTAAGGCCATGCCCTGCATTACATTTGTCGGTGTTGTAGCTGTTCAAGGATTCCATCAATCCTATCGAAATCTTTTAAGCACATGTTTCATGGAAATCCCTTCTCCAATCCAATTAGTTTCTCTTTTTCCCTGGATATATTATAAATTTTAGCCTTCATAATTTTCAACATGTTACATGGTATGTGTAAAAATATGTTTTGTCCCTATTTTATGTTGAAATTTTAAGAAAACTGACCAGTAGCTTTTTTTTTTCTTTGCAGGCCAAAGCTGACATCTCTGCTGAATACAATACCCCATTTACCACCTTTGTATTGGGTAAGCTTTTTTGTTATTGTAAATTAGTAAAGCAATTTCCCCATTTTTCTGCTTATGCCTTATTTCTCAGGGTCAATCATTTTGTTAAATTTTTATTGTTTTTTCTGCTAGTTTGATCGCACCTGTGGATTTGATCGTCCTTTTGTTCAAATCTTACACATTTTTTTCTTAAATAGCAGCCTTAACAATTTTGTTGCATGCCTCTAGAGGGCTTATTGTACTATTCATCTTACTTGGATGAATTAATCTTTTGTGTGATTGCTGCTGTGCGGGTAGCCATTTTTTCTTCTAGAAGTTTCTTAATTGATAAAAAAAAAGACTGCATATACTTTCTGTAATCGATTTCTCTTTATACTTTAGGCGGCCCTGGCAGTGGAAAGGGCACACAATGTACAAAAATTGTTGAAAGTTTTGGATTTACCCACCTTTGTGCTGGGGATCTATTGCGAAAGGAAATATCCTCAAACAGTGATAAAGGGTAATTTAAACTGTGTATTTTCAAATTTTTATTAATTTAAGTAGCATAGTCTTTATTTTGTTAAGTCTTTTGATTGTCATTACGGTTTTGGTTTCAGTGCCATGATTCTTGAATTAATTAAGCAAGGAAAGATTGTTCCTTCCGAAATGACCGTTAAACTGATTCAGACTGCAATGAAGTCGAGTGGAGACCATAATTTCTTAATTGATGGGTTCCCACGAAATGAGGAGAACCGCACGGTGTATGAAAAAATTGTGAGTCCTCTGAAAGTAATATTTAACTCTCCCTCAAATTGTTAATTTATTCTGAACAGTATTATGAGTAACCGAACTGGATACAGTTTGGAGCAGAACCAAACATTGTGCTGTTCTTTGATTGTCCCGAAGAAGAGATGGTGAAACGAGTACTTAGCCGTAATCAGGTACCAACAGTTAGTTTTTTTTGAAGCTTTCTTGTTCTTTGGCGCGTTGCTGACTGAGATGATATCTTGGGCTAGGGACGAGTTGATGATAACATTGAAACGTTTAAAAAGCGGCTGAAGGTATTTACGGTACAAAATCTTCCTGTCATCAATTACTATGCAAGGAAAGGGAAACTCTGTAAGGTATTCATCAAGCACATGAAAATTATTACCAAAATTAGTGGGCAAGTGATGTTTCAATCTTTGTAATTTCTGCTTCTGGTTCACCCATATTACTATTTTCATCTAATTCTTTTTCTTTAAAGTTGAATCTTTAGCTTTATTAAAGCGATTGCTGTATGCAGATCAATGCGGTAGGGGATGTAAATGCAGTATTTGAACGAGTTCGACCCATATTTTCTGAATTCAAGGTATGGGGTTTATGTTTTTTGATACTAAAATTGTTAGTTCCTGTTTGGTTCACGAAGAGTGTGTCAATGAAATGGGATGAGATCGTGTGATGTTTAAAATTGTGGAATTGCCATTCCTTAGCTTAGAAAAAGGAATCATCATTCCTTGAAAATGAGGTAACTTGGCTTTTTTAGGAATTCAGATTTTGATAATACGTGCCTATTCAATGGCTGAACATTAAAAATGTATGATAATCATCATTTTCTCACTCCGGATTCTGTCAACCAAACGGGTCTTCTTGTTATTGATTGTCTAGTAATCAGTTCGGACAATATTTAATTGATGAGGGAAATATGTACAAAATTAAAATTCATGTATTTTTTAAGGTGTATCTGTGTTTTCTTGCGGATTTTAAAATTGAAGTTATTTTGCAGCCAATGGCTAAATGAGAAGGAAATGGAATAAATGGAAGAGGAAATCCCAAGGAGAGTTTTTGGGGCAGCCTTAAGTGGAATATTTGTCAGGTACGATATTTTAAGAATTTTCCATTATATTGATCACTTAATACTTTGTCAATTTACATAGATCGGTGTTTTATTCAAAATACATTAAAGCACACCAACTCCTTATTCAGTACTCCTCGAAGGAAATAACTGAAATTCATCATCTAAGTCAGGGAGTTCACAGGTAAATAGTGCGTCAAAGCTTCACTAGTACAGTCATGACCTTTAGCGGCCGCCAAAAGCCGTCGCTAAAGGTCTATAGCGGCCGCCTAGCGTCCGCCAAGTGGCAGCCGCTTTTGCCCCGTCACTGTTGCTATTAGTGACCGCCACTTGGCGGACGCCGTAGGCAAGCCGGGATAGGCTTTAGCGGCCGCCATTTGGTGGCCACTGTAGCCCAGACCTTTAGCGGCCGCCGAATGGCGGCCGCTACAGGTTGCGATGGAAACAACTATAGCGGCCGCCATTTGGCGGCCGCTATATGCTATCCCTTTAGCGGCCGCCAAATGGTGGCCGCTATAGATTTTAATTTTTTTTTATAAAAATTTCAATTACACAATAATATATACCCAAATAAATCTCATCAGTCATCTTCCAAGCTCCACATCCATCATCAAATATAACTGCATAACAAAATTTAATAACAAAATTAGTACCGAATAAAACCAAGAAAACAAATAATTGAAACAAATTAACATATTTCAATTCAAACTTACAGTAACAGATCTAAAGTATTTGATTTTGAAAATATATTCGTAATTTTGATTACCGTTTTAAAAATTTAAAATCATTAATTCTATGGTTCTAATTAGATTCTTGCACGGTGGTTTTAGGTCAATCCGAGGTCGTCCGCTATGAATTTGACCGTTAGACGCTCGTTTTGGTCGTTTATGACACCAGAACTGCGTTCTCGGTCACCGCGGACACACGACACGTCCGATTGACGTGCCGTCTGCTCGACCACTTCACAATTCACTCACCCGTATTTGTCGTCTGATTTCAGGCTATTCCGACTTCGTTCGGCCTGTTTGGACCCCCCACGTGCGTTTATGAAGCGCGCGAAACACTTAAAACACGCATATTGAGCCGTACCGCGCACACCGCACGTCCGATTGACGTGCCGTCTGCGCGTACACGTCACGAATAATAATTAGATTGTTGCACGGTGGTTTCAGGTTAATCCGAGGTCGTCCGCTATGAATTTGACTGTTAGACGCCCGTTTTTGCCGTTTATGACACCAGAACTGTGTTCTCGGTCATCGCGGGCACACGACACGTCCGATTGACGTGCCGTCAGCTCGACCACTTCACAATTCACTCGCCCGTATTTGTGGTCTGATTTAAGGCCATTCCGACTTCGTTCGGCCCGTTTGGACCCTCCACGCGCTATGAAGCGCGCGCGACACTTAAAACACGCATATTGAGCCGTACCGCGCACACCGCACGTTCGATTGACGTGCCGTCTGCGCGTACACGTCACGAATAATAATTAGATTGTTGCACGGTGTTTCAGGTCAATCCGAAGTCGTCAGCTATGAATTTGACCGTTATACGCCTGTTTTAGCCGTTTATGACACCAGAACCGTGTTCTCGGTCACCGCGGGCACACAACACGTCCGATTGACGTGCCGTCTGTTCGACCACTTCACAATTCACTCACCCGTATTTGTCGTCTGATTTCAGGCAATTCCGACTTCGTTCGGCTCGTTTGGACCCCCCACGCGCGTTTATGAAGCGCGCGCAACACTTAAAACATGTATATTGAGCCGTACCGTGCACACCGCACGTCCGATTGACGTGCCGTCTGCGCGCACACGTCACGAATAATAATTAGATTGTTGCACGGTGGTTTCAGGTCAATTCGTGGTCCTCCGCTATAAATTTGACCGTTAAGCGCCCATTTTGGCCGTTTATGACACCAAAACCGTGTTCCCGGTCACCGCGGGCACACCGCACGTCCGATTGACGTGCCGTCTGCTCGACCACACCGCACGTCCGATTGACGTGCCGTCTGCTCGACCACTTCACAATTCACTCACCCGTATTTGTCGTCTGATTTAAGGCCATTCCGGCTTCGTTCGGCCCGTTTGGACCCCACGCGCGTTTATGAAGCGCGCACAACACTAAAAACACGCATATTGAGCCGAACCGCGCAAACCGCACGTCCGATTGACGTGCCGTCTGCGCGTACACGTCACGAATAATAATTAGATTGCTGCACGGTGGTTTCAGGTCAATCCGATGTCGTCCGCTATGAATTTGACCGTTGGACGTCCGTTTTGGCCGTTTATAACACCAGAACCACGTTCTCGATCACCGCGGGCACAAGGCACGTCCGATTGACGTGCCGTCTGCTCGACCACTTCACAATTCACTCACTCGTATTTGTCGTCTGATTTTAGGCCATTCCGACTTCGTTCGGCTCGTTTGGACCCCCACGTGCGTTTATGAAGCGCACACAACACTTAAAACACGAATATTGAGCCGTACCGCGCACACCGCACCTCCGATTGACGTGCCGTTTGCGCGTACACGTCACAAATAATAATTAGATTGTTGCACGGTGATTTCAGGTCAATCCGAGGTCGTCCGCTATGAATTTGACCGTTAGACGCCCGTTTTGGCCGTTCATGACACCAAAACCGCGTTCTCGGTCACCGCGGTCACACGGCACGTCCGATTGACTTGCCGTCTACTCGACCACTTCAAAATTCACTCACCCGTATTTGTTGTCTGATTTCAGGTCATTTCGACTTCGTTCGGCCCGTTTGGACCCCACCACGCGCGTTTATGAAGCTTGCAACA
Organism: Viscum album; assembly: GCA_963277665.1. Lineage (NCBI taxonomy): Eukaryota > Viridiplantae > Streptophyta > Magnoliopsida > Santalales > Viscaceae > Viscum > Viscum album. The sequence goes on along the minus strand of OY728143.1, from coordinate 1,699,051,185 downwards.
CTTAAAACACGCCTATTGAGCCGTACCGCGCAAACCGCACGTCCGATTGACGTGCCGTCTGCGCGTACACGTCACGAATAATATTTAGATTGTTGCACGGTGGTTTCAGGTCAATCCGAGGTCGTCCGCTATGAATTTGACCGTTATACGCTCGTTTTGGCCGTTTATGACACCAGAAACGCGTTCTCGTTCACCGCGGGCACACGGCACGTCCGATTGACGTGCCGTCTGCTCGACCACTTCACAATTCACTCACCCGTATTTGTCGTCTGATTTAAGGCCATTCCGACTTCGTTCGCCTCGTTTGGACCCCCCACGCGCGTTTATGAAGCGTGCTCAACACTTAAAACACGCATATTGAGCCGAACCGCGCAAACCGCACGTCCGATTGACGTTCCGTCTGCGCGTACACGTCACGAATAATAATTAGAATGTTGCACGGTGGTTTCATGTCAATCCGAGGTCGTCCGCTATGAATTTGACCGTTAGACACCCGTTTTGGCCGTTTATGACACCAGAACCGCGTTCTCGGTCACCGCGGGCACACGACACGTCCGATTGACGTGCCGTCTGCTCGACCACTTCACAATTCACTCACCCGTATTTGTCGTCTGATTTCAGGCCATTCCGACTTCGTTCGGCCCGTTTGGACCCCCCACGCGCGTTTATGAAGCGCGCGCAGCACTTAAAACACGCATATTGAGCCGTACCGCGCACACCGCGCGTCCGATTGACGTTCCGTCTGCGCGTACACGTCACAAATAATAATTAGATTGTTGCACGGTGATTTCAGGTCAATCCGAGGTCGTCCGCTATGAATTTGACCGTTAGACGCCCGTTTTGGCCGTTCATGACACCGGAACCGCGTTCTCGGTCACCGCAGTCACACGACACGTCCGATTGACATGCCGTCTGCTCGACCACTTCAAAATTCACTCACTCGTATTTGTCGTCTGATTTCAGGCCATTCCGACTTCGTTCGGCCCGTTTGGACCCCACCACGCGCGTTTATAAAGCGCACGCAGCACTTAAAACACACATATTGAGCCGTACCGCGCAAACCGCACGTTCGATTGACGTGCCGTGTGCGCGTACACGTCACGAATAATAATTAGATTGTTGCACGGTGGTTTCAGGTCAATCTGAGGTCGTCCGCTATGAATTTGACCGTTAGACGCCCGTTTTGGCCGTTTATGACACCAGAACCGCGTTCTCGGTCACCGCGGACACACAACACGTCCGATTGACGTGCCGTCTGCTCGACCATTTTACAATTCACTCACCCGTATTTGTCGTCTGATTTCAGGCCATTGCGACTTCGTTCGGCCCGTTTGGACTCCCCACGCGCGTTTATGAGGCGCGCACAACACTTCAAACACGCATATTGAGCCGAACTGCGCAAACTGCACGTCCGATTGACGTGCCGTCTGCGTGTACACGTCACAAATAATAATTAGATTGTTGCACGGTGATTTCAGGTCAATCTGAGGTTGTCCGCTATGAATTTGACCGTTAGACGCCCGTTTTGACCGTTCATGACACCAAAACCGCGTTCTCGGTCACCGCGGGCACACGACACGTCCGATTGACGTGCCGTCTGCTCGACCACTTCACAATTTACTCACCTGTATTTGTCGTCTGATTTCAGGCCATTCCGACTTCGTTCGTCCCGTTTGGACCCTCCCACGCGCGTTTATGAAGCGCGCAACACTTAAAACACGCATATTGAGCCGTACCGTGCACACCGCACGTCCGATTGACGTGCCGTCTGCGCGTATACCTCATGAATAATAATTAGATTGTTGCACGGTGGTTTTAGGTCAATCCGAGGTCGTCTGCTATGAATTAGTCCGTTAGACGCCCGGTTTGGCTGTTTATGACACCAGAACCGCGTTCTCGGTCACCGCGGGCACACGACACGTCCGATTGACGTGTCGTCTGCTCTACCACTTCACAATTCACTCATCCGTATTTTTCATTTAATTTCAGGCCATTCCGACTTCGCTCGGTCAGTTTGGACCTCCCACGCGCGTTTATGAAGCGCGCGCAACACTTAAACACGCATATTGAGCCGTACCGCGCAAACTGCACGTCTGATTGACGTGCCGTTTGCGCGTACACGTCACGAATAATAATTAGATTGTTGCACGGTGATTTCAGGTCAATCCGAGGTCGTCCGCTATGAATTTGACCGTTAGACGCCCGTTTTGGCCGTTTATGACACCAGAACCGCGTTCTCGGTCACCGGGGGCACATGACACGTCCGATTGACGTGCTGTCTGCTCGACCACTTCACAATTCACTCACCCGTATTTGTCGTCTGATTTCAGGCCATTCCGACTTTGTTCGGCCCGTTTGGACCCCCCACACGCGTTTATGAAGCGCGCGCAACACTTAAAACACGCATATTGAGCCGTACCACGCAAACCGCATGTCCGATTGACGTGCCGTCTGCGCGTACACGTCACGAATAATAATTAGATTGTTGCACGGTGATTTCAGGTCACAAATATTAAAACAAACTAATCTATGTAAAAAAGGAAAATTATATTAATCAAGGATATAAAAACTTCTAGAGAATTCATCAACACAAATGAAATTATCTCATGCATGGGGTTCATTGTCATCTGGATCACCAATAGCGCTGCGATGTCCACCGGCTGTATTCAAAGCCTATAATATATATCAATATTACGTATCTTAAACATATCAATAAAAGTCAATCTGAGTATGGTTTGTTTTATTGTTTACCTGTGGCGCCACTTGTTGCGTCGCCATATCATCGATACGTGATGACATCTGTGACGACCTCTCCTCATACTTTGCACTTAACTGCTGAAACTGTGCATCAAAATTGCGCTGCATATCCTGCATGAAAGCATCTATCTCAGCCTGTGTGCGCATCCCTGATTCTCTGCATGCACCCATCACATCTGCTCTAACAACCGCACGTCGTGGGACACCACCGCCATAAGTCAAAGAATAACCATGACCGTCACGCCCCACGACACGGTGAAATATTTCATCTCTACGCACAGTACTACGACGTTGCTCCTCTGACAACTCTGCTAACTGAGCGTCAAACTGAGCCTGTAGCATATAATGAATCAATGAACAAATATGAATAATTTATATAAAATAAAAATACATTTATTAGTAAATAATTTTCTTATTATAACACCGGCAACATCGGGATCACCCGCCCTACGAGTCCTCATCCATATGGACATCCGATCGATTGACTCGCCGCGTTGGTGTAACTATAATAAAGGGGTTCACCATGTTATACTACAATATTTTTAAAATATGAATGAAATAGTGAATTCTAAACTTACATCATGTCTGAGCTGTAACACATGTCGAGTGCCAAGTCTGGAAGGCGTGCCCTGTATCGCCCGATTATGTGAATGACGAGCAGACTCGGTCTACATTCAACGTATTTACTTAATAGACATTTGAAAAATTAGTCATTTATAGATTAAAAGTAATAAATCTTACCATCGCTGCCTCACTTGACCAAAACGCAACCAAATCCTGCCACTGCGCAGGAAGAATGCCCGGAGGGACTCGCTGTAGAATGTCTGACACACCCGCAAATGGTGTCCAGTGATCTCTCTTCACCCTTGACTTGTAATCCTTCCATAATTTTCGGCATTTGGACATACATACAGCCCGAAACTCATCTGGACAGGATGTCAAATTATCCTGTTAAAAAAATTGTCAGTAGATGGGACAATAATAATAACAATATCATGAAAAATTAAACATTGAATTTACCTGAACCTTCCTCCATAATCTGTCCATCGTATCCTGGGGGAAAGAACTCTAGTCACGAGTCGTCAGAGGGAATCTGTGTGAGTCTCGTATCATATGCCCAAACTGACGACTCAATGCAGTAGCACCATCTCCAACTGGATGAAATGTGTCGTGAAATAACACATCCAATCGGGCTCTAGAGTTTCAGGATCGAACCCCTCTACCAGGACCCCTACGTCTGCTGGAAGAAGCACTAGATCCTGATAAACATAAATTCATATTTCAATTACAATATAAATTAATGATTAGAAACAGTTACGAAAATATACACAGAAAATTACAATCAATTAATTTAGAAAAATGAAAACATACATACCGATAACATCAGGTGAACCACTGTGACCACCCTGTGACATACCTACAGTAAAAGAAATTATAGTTAAATCAAGCAATTTTTATACATATATAACTCATAAATATTTTTACAAATAATAACTGGGGATATAATTACAATTTTCACTAATCATGCAAGTCTATCGTATCTCCTTCAACTGTCTCTCTGGCCCATTGTATATCTTCATCTCTTACAGCTACTGTTGTTTGGTCAAGTGTTTGATCAGGAAATGCGACAACTTCAGGTTCCTCTTGGTCAATCAGAAAAACCCCTCTTTTAGACATTTTCACCGCAACTTTCCAATCAGAATCAATGCCGACAAAGTAAACTTGTTCTGCCTGTGATGTCAGTATGAAGGGCTCATTGCTAACTCGATCATCTTTATATAGCATATTGTTAAAGTTTACTAATGTAAATTGGAAGTTATCAACTTTCGTTCCAGGAACTGGATCGACCCAATCACACCTTAACAATATGTGTTTTAAGCCACGACCATAAATAACCTCAATAATATCTCTCAACAATCTATAATAATAACCCGCACCAACAAAAGAACAACCAACACCACTATTTTGTGTGGCTCGGTACATGTCAACATCGCTAATACGAAATCAGAATCCGTTAGCATCCAAAGACTTGTAGCGATGAGCTGTAATAAATGGACCATCAGCTAGTTGGTTGAGTTCTTCGCTCACATGCTGGGTTAAATCACGTAACTTTTGAATCTGCAAATTTCACATATATAGTTTAATGGATAAAGGATTGTGAAAATACAACTAAGTTGCACTATAAAAATATTAAATCAATTATACGTACATGAGTCTTGAACCACTTATGAAATGTGTTGAAATGATGTTTTTGGATTTGATAGTCAGTTGCACAGGGCCTTTCACGTTTCAACTCAGCGATATGCATCCTAAATCACAACACAATATAAGGTAAGCAATAAAATGAATATAGAAACAAAATACACATCAACTATGAAACTTACTGTATCAATGGTATAACTGATGGAGTGTTGAACAACACATATTGATGAGCTTGAACCCACTCGTCGTTCTGCATATCAAATGTTATTCCTTCTCCAATTGGACCCTCGTCATTCTGAGACGGTTTATCTATCTTTGTTTCAACCTCATCAATATATGAAGCACATAAATTAGTTCACTCATCAATTAAATATCCCTTGACAATTGAGGCTTCCGGACGAGCTTTGTTGCGCACATACCGTTTCAATGTATTTAAGTATTGCTCTATTGGATACATCCACCTGAATTGCACGGGACCGCCAACAATGACTTCACCAGTTAAATGCACGGTCAAGTGAACCATGACATAAAAAAAAGATGGCGGAAAGAGTTTTTCTAGGTGACATAGTGCAAGTACAATCTTATCCTGCAGCTTTTTCAAATCGCTTATGCGATGATTCCTAGAACGGAGCTGTCTGAAAAAATTAGAAACTCCATTCAACGGCTTAACAACCTGGGAAGGTAAGCAATCACGAATTGCTATAGGAATTAACTGTTGAAGCAGAATATGATTATCGTGACTTTTCAAACCCTGTAATGTCATGCTCGTCATATTCACACGCTTCGAAATATTAGAGCAATAACCATCTGGTACCTTAACGGTCTTCAAAATTGATAGAAATGTTTGTTTCTCTTTTTTACTTAGTGTGTACTGTGCAGCAGACATGTATGCCCGATTACCTTCACCTAGCTGTAAATGTAAAGGTTTTCTCGATCCCATTTCTTGCAAATCACGTCGAGCATTAACACTGTCCTTTGATTTCCCCTTGACGCCTAAAATGGTGCACAAAATATTATCACATACATTTTTTTCAATGTGCATCACATCCAAATTATGTCTTAAAATATTATATTTCCAATAAGACAATTCAAAAAAAATACTTCGTTTCTTCCAATTATGACTTCACTGTCTATTTGCAGCAGGAATAGAAGGCAATGTAGGAACCAATAAATCTTGAAAATCATACATTGTACGGATGTTTTCTTGTTCAAGTTATGCACAAATTTCAACCCCAGACAGTATTTGTGGTGATGGGTCATACCCTCTATTTCTATCAAACGATACACGGTCTTTTCTGAACCTGTGCAATGGAGGAAGAAAGCGTCTGTGACCAAGATATGCCCACTTTCTACAGTGCTTAAGCCATATAAATTTCTTACTCTTATTACAAGGGCAAACAAATTCTTCTTTTGTACTCCAACCTGATAAGTTAGCATACGCTGGGAAATCATTAATTGTCCATAACAAAGCGGCCTGAAGTCTAAACATTTCATTAGCTGCTGAGTCAAAAGTCATTACACCATCGACCCAAAATTCTTGCAGCTCATCAATCAAAGGTTGCATATAAACATCAATTTTATCACCAGGTCCTCTCGGTCCATCAATTAGAATTGACCGTAACAAAAAAGGTTGCTTCATACATACCCATGGGGGAATGTTGTATGGAACCAACACCACTGGCCATGTACTATGTGCTGCACCAACATGGACCTAAATGGGTTAAAACCATATGCTACCAAACCCAGTCGAATATTACGATCATCTCGGGAAAAGTCTGGGTGTCTTTGATCAAACTCTTTCCATGCCAAAGAATCTGCCGGGTGAGTTAATTTATCAACCTCTTTCTTTCTCTCTGAATGTCAAGTCATCAATTTAGCAATTTTAGTGGACAAGAAGAATCTCTTCAGTCTCAGTTTCAGTAGGAAATAACGCATCTATTTAGCGGCAACTTGTTTCCCTTGATTCAAGACTCCCAGGAAGAATCTGACTACCTTGATTAATCTCATTGGTCTTCCACCTGGATGTATAGCAAACAGTACAATTATTTAATTGCGCATTCTCTTTTCTGAACAACATACAATTATTGCGACACGCATCAATTGTATCATATGTAAAACTAAGATCATCGGTCAACTTGTGAGCTTGATAGAATGACTCCGGAATCTTCGCTCTAGCAGGGAGTACCTTTTTCAATAATACCAACAACATGTCGAATGAGGTGTCTGATCACTGGTTCAAGGCCTTCAGGTGTAACAATTCAACGATGAACGACAGTTTACTAAATTTAGTGCATCCAGGATATAATTCAGTACGCGCATCGTCAAGAATTTCAAAGAATTTCAATGCTTCTCTATCTGCAGAAGAATAGGGATTACTCAATCCGACGTCGTCATTTACGACATTACTGTCTTCAGATTGAATCTGACGCATCATATCATTGAGCATTATGTTCATCAGATCAACTGTTCTCGAATCAACATTCATATGAATATTTTCTGAGCGATGACATGAAACAAAATCTTCTCCATGATGTGTCCATGTCTTATAGTTTTTCAAAAACCCATTCAAAAACAAATGTTCTCTAACACTATCTCGTTTGAAGAGATACCTATTTGCACATTTTCTGCATGGACAACTAATCACATTGCTTGGAAATCTGTTGGTGAAATCCATAAATCGCTTAATCCCCTCATAATATTCAGCTGAAAATCTATCTTGCATATCAATCCAGCTCCTATCCATATCTGTATTTAATAAAAATCAAAAGTGAAATATCTTATTTAAATTTTAAAAAAACACATCATTAAAATTTAAAAACCAAATTTGAAGGATAAAAAACATTACCTGCGGAGGACTCGACTGCGGGTAATGGGGTTTGACTTGATTGCAGATCCATGACGGCGCAGTGACTTGACGACAGGGGTTCGACGACCGGACTCGAAAGGAGCGGAACCGTTGGCCGAAGCGTGGGAGGGTTCTACACGGCGGGGCACAACGGACCGGGAGGGTCCGACGGAGGCAGGAGGACTTCCCGGAGGGATACAACGGGGTCGGGAGGGGACGGCGGCGGCGGGACTGTCCAAAGGTGCAACGCGGAGGCAGGGGGTGGGGGTTGCCGGGTCGCGGGGTTGTCGGGGTCACGGGGGCGCAGCGCGGAGGCAAGGCGGTGGGGGTCACCGGGGTTGCGGGTGCCGCAGCACGGAGGCAAGGGGGTGGGGGTCGCCGGGGGTGGGGGTCGCTGGAGGTTGCCGGGGTCGTCGGTGTTCAGGGAGGGGGCGTCGGGGGAAAGGGAGGGGTCGCCGGGGGTCGGGGTCGCCGGGTCGAGGGGTCGGGGTCGCCGGGGGTCGAGGTCGGGGTCGCCGGGGGTCGGGGTCGGGGTGGGGTGGTCGCGAGGTCGGGGAGGGGGAGAGGGGAAAATTAGGTTTTTAGATATTAAAGTGCTGCGGCCGCCATTTGGTGGCCCCTAAAAGTCCCCCGCCTCGAAAGTCAGAAATTCTAGTAGTGCTTGCTTTGATAATAGAGAGTTTCTCATACTCAATACGTCAGAGACCGTTGACTAGCGATGATAAAATTTGAAATAAGTATCATAAATATCTATAAACTGTAACATCAAACACGTGGATTTACAGCGGTAAGCTAACTGTAAACAGGATATCACTGGTAATACCTTTTAGCCTTGATGAACGAAGCATCACCTCTCAATAACTATTATAGGTTAGTCATGTGCTCAACCAACTACAAAATTTTCCATCATTTTTTGTGACGGAAGTTATTAATTTCAAGTCACATTAAGCATAATGAAAATGAAAATCCATCACAAATAGTATTTGTGACGGATTCGTTCATCACAAATAATTTAAAACCAACAAAAAATGTGAAAATTCATCGCAAATAGTATGTGCGATGTATTTCTCGTTGATCACAAATAAGTATAAAAAAATAAAAAAATTCAAAACAAATTAAAATTTACTAAAGAATAAAAATTATAACAAAAAAACATTCATAACAAGATTAAAAAGCATTTAATACAAAATAAATTTATAAAAAAGAAAATAATAATAAAGTCACTTAGTGTGGGGGATTAGCTGCAGGAGGACCTAGAGCTGGGCAAAAAAGCTGCTCCAACCGAACACAACTGTAAATTGAACCAAAATGAATCAAAATAGTGGTTTTTTTTCTTATGGTTTGGTTTGCGGTGTTGATTGAATAATTTCTTACGGTTTATGGTCTAGTTTAGGAGCCAAATCGAACCACACTCATTTAAAAAAATTATTTTAATTTAAAAAACCATAATTATTAGTTTAATTAAATGCATTTAAAAAAAATTAAAATTAAACACACAAATATATTAATTCTAATTGATCCAGTCAACCTGTCCCCACCAGGGGTGGGCGTAAATTGGTTTGGTTCAGTTTTGACTAAAAACCAAACCAAATCACAACTTGCGGTTCGTTTTTTATATATAAAAGTCAAACCATTTATTAACGGTTTGGTTCAGATTTTTTTTTAAACCATTATTTTGTGGGTTGGTTTGGTTTGGTTTGGATTGTAGATTAATCTATATTTTTATGCTAATATATAAATCAATTTTTATAACGGCTTGCTGGTAATTTAAATGAAATTTATCCATAATCACAGAAAGTTAATTACAAAACAATCACGAACCAAACAAAACATCCCCAAAATAAAAGCAAAGCCAAAAGAATGACATAAAATCCAAACACCAAAAAAGCACAAAGATTGAAAGCATCAAGACAATAAAAGGTCACTGGTTAGTAGGCACAGACTCGCACCATATTTTTCAACTTTCCAAGAAATGAAAAAAACCTAGCACAACCTATCCATTTGGTAAATGCAAAAAGACTGCAAGCCAACTTCAACACCCAAAAAAAAAAAAAAGACCTTAACTGAAACTTATAATATCAAAACAAGTCTAGGTCAAGCCCTTTTTTATTAATGAATGGAAACCCATTTTTAACTAGATTGAGAGAGAAGATTGAGAGAGAATCATTACATGACCTGGATGACTAGAGGCACAAATGACTTACATACATGCTCGAAGGCCTAATAACCTTGTCGAACTAAGCGCCTTGCCCCTAAGACATAAGCCATCGCAAGAAAAAGAGCCCAACTGAAGTCACCAATTGGATATATTGATGAGGAAGAGACCTCTGAAAAATCGTTACAAGCACTAGATGCTTGAACTTTGGGTTCACCAGAAATTTGTATCTACCTGTAGTTACGAGTCGTGGAAATTAACTATTGATGCTTCCCTCGTGAGTATTAGAATTAGGAAGTCGTTGCACCCTAATCATCACTTCCAAGACGTACCACATACACACATACAAGCAACATGAGATGAACAAGAAAAATGGACACACAAGATTACGTGGTTCGGACTTTCATTCTACATCCACAGGAGAACACTACAAAATCTTTTATTATCGGAAGTACAAGAGAAGGGATTACTGTAGCCAGTAATCTCACTTGGAGTACAAGTCACTCTTCACTCTCAAGTACTAAGTATGTACAACACCTGGTCCTACTTCTATGTATAGAGATCTTCAGCCTATCAAACAAGTAACATCGACCTCCGACATTTGCGGTCAACCATCCATTGACTTCACTCAACAATTGCCATCATTGACTCAATCGCCCTAGTTGGTACACTGTCACCACCACTAAAGACCAGTTTGCCCATCCTGTATAGTCCATCGGACGTACGTGAACTTCTGGTAAACCCATCCACCTGTTGAAAGTAGCAACTGCTGTTGTACTAACAGGATCAAAGCGAACTACTGGAGACTGAACTCCCATAAGAGAACTTCTGATAACTTGAAGAAACTTCACATTCACAACAATCTCCCAGTTGAAGATTACTTCATAAAATTACATTGTCATCCTTAAACACTTGGGTAAAGCACATCCTTCTTCCATTGTGTGCAGTGTTCTCCATCCCCCTTCTCTTCAGCCGAGTTCTACCGAGGCATTGTTGGGGAGAATCCCGAATCCGGGCCAAAAATTGCTTGCCAAAAATATCGTGAGAAACCCGTCGAAATGTGGAAGCGATATGAGCAGAATAAATGAATCAACAAGCAGGATTTTTTTAACGTGGAAAAACCCTCTCACGAGGAGGATTAAAAAACCACGGGGCAATTCCCAAATATCCACTATGAATCAGAGAATAAAAGAATTCAAGTAATGTCCGAACTTGAATTACAAACGAGAGAGCGTAGAAAACCTGTGTGAAAACCACACCCCGATACGCCTCTGCCTTCTCTCTGATAAATATCCCACTGACGCCTCTGCCTTCTGTTGACGAAACGTCACTACCTCGTAGATCTTCACCCGAACATGCGCCAACCTCGCACAAGCTTGCGACACCCGAATGATCTCGCCATCATGATGTACCGCCGATCTCCAATCGGGACTCGCCACCTGATCACCGCTGTCAGGAGGACTTTCGATACGTGACCCCGATCATCAATTGCGTCGTCGCTGCACTACACCTGTCAAACGCCGACGCGCCATCGTCGTCGTGCCACACGGGCCACCGCAAACGCGACAACCCCTTCCTGGGTCTCCATTTCCGGCTACATCTTGCTGGCACACCCCTTTTCAAAATATGTTTCTGCATCCTCCTTATATAGACACCGAGTCCATAATAATCAATTAATACGGTCAACATCCATTATTCCATCCATTAATATTGAGAATTAAATATCCATTAATGTAGGGAGAAAATCCTCAATTAATGGTGATATAAATCTCTCCATTAATAATTTTTTTCTCTCATCAATAAATGTGATGAATCCCCCCATTAATGATTTTCCTCTCTCATCAATAAATGTGATGAATCCTAACAGTCTCCCCCTTCATCACATTAATGAATGGAACCATCCAACAAACCCAGTTGGAAAGAAAATATGTCGGTATCACACCAACCATCATCAACTGCAGAAAATATGAGGATGTCCTTTTGCACTTCTGATAAAAAAATCAGCCCCCCTGCAAAAGGAAAATCAAACGCCGAAATCTTCATCACATTTGTATCTGCACCATCCTGCTCATCCTGCTAAACAAGTAAAGAACCAGAAACATCTGACTCCCAAATAATCGTGATCACCACATAATCTGGAGCACCTGCAGGAAAAACTTGCTCCCCCATGCTCAACATCCCATGAGCGGATATGTGCATCACCTCTCTCAACCTGCTTTAATTTGCAAACTTTATTCTGCTCCACGAACTTCTCTTCGAAGCTTCCATAATCCTCACGTTAAACTGCAAGCACAAGCCAACCTACTCTGATACCACTTGTTGGGGAGAATCCCGAATCCGGGCCAAAAATTGCTCACCAAAAATATCTTGAGAAACCCGTCGAAATATGGAAGCGATATGAGCAGAATAAATGAATCAAGCAGGATTTTTTTTAACGTGGAAAAACCCTCTCATGAGGATGATTAAAAAACCACGGGGCAATTCCCAAATATCCACTATGAATAAGAGAATATAAGAATTCAAGTAATGCCCGAACTTGAATTACAAACGAGAGAGCGTAGAAAACCTGTGTGAAAACCACACCCCGATATGCCTCTGCCTTCTCTCTGATAAATATCCCACTGACGCCATGTATCAGAAGATCAATTTGTGACAAAATGTCACCCTTCTGTCGACGAAACGTCACTACCTCGGAGATCTTCACCCGAACATGCGCCAACCTCGCACCAGTTTGCGACACCCGAATGATCTCGCCATCATGATGTACCGCCGATCTCCAATCAGGACTCGCCACCTGATCACCGCTGTCAGGAAGACTTTCGATACGTGGCCCCGATCATCAATTGCGTCGTCGCTGCACTGCACCTGTCAAACGTGTTGGAACCGGGCGTGCAACGGAACCCCAAACAGGTGGGTTTTTAAATTTTTTCCACCGACGGTCGACGTAAACTTGTCGACGTCAGAGAAGAGCAGCCCGATCATTGCTGAGGACCACGCGTGGAGGATTTTAAGCACAAACATAAATCGTAAAATACCTGGTTCAGATCCGAAGCCGCACACGACGTCTGCTCGTCGTTGGCGATCGCTGCTCGAAGAATCCGAAACCGAATTCCTCTAGATCGTCCACACGCGCTTCAATAAATCCGCTGGAGCGCCCACTACTAGAAAAACAGGTATTTGCGACGGGTCATTTGCGACGGGATCCCGTCGCAAATGGCCTTTTGCGACGGGGTCCCGTCGCAAATGACCCGTTGCTGAAAACGGTGTTGCAATAACAATTTTTTGCGACGGGCCCGTCGCTAAAGCCCTTTTCCGCGACGGGGTGAATCTCCGTCGCAACTAAACCTCCGTATATTTGTAAAAAACTATTTGCGACGGTGCCCGTCGCAAAAACTATTTTTCAAAAAAAAAAAATAATACTATTTGCGACGAGAATAGTATCCCGTCGCAAATATTATAAAAAAAATAAAAAAAATAAATTGTTAATAAATTATTTTAATTAATATAATAATAATCCAATTATAATTCAAAAATAAAAAATAATAATATAGTAATAAATGATTTTAATTAATATAATAATAGAATTATAATTCACAAATAAAAATAATAAATTATTTTAATTAATATAATAATAATAGATTATAATTCAAAAATAAAAAATAATAGAATATTAATAAATATTTTATAATGAGACAGAAACTACGAATAGAAAAAAAATCATATTTTGATTTCACAAATTTTATAACATAAATACAAACTCTAATATGAAGGAGGGGGGGGGGGGGGGGAGGGGGGGGAGGGGGGATCTGCAGATGGTGGTGGAGGAAACTCCATCCCTAAAGCATGAGTGAGTCGACGCATGTACTCCATCTGCTCCTGATGCTGCTGCTGCCACCGACTCGTCTGCTCCTCGTACAACTGCTGCTGGCGTCGACGCTCCTCCTTATGCTGCTGACGCATCTGCTCCTGCTCCTGTCGGAGACTCTCTATCAGTGCAGTCTGAGATCGCAACTGATCCTCATACTGTGTAGCAGAAGAAGATGCACGAGCTCCTCTCGAGCTGGACGCCGACATCGCAGCACTGCCATAATAATCTCCGGGAGTCAGTCGAGAGCTGATACCAACTACCCGGCCCTTCTCGAAGGCATACTGGGTGGCCTACATCCATGCCGCCTCATCAAACTGACGGCCAGTGGTCTGATCTGATGACTCGGCCTGACTCTCAGGCCGGGCCTGTGACGCTGCGGCCTCATATGACTCCTGTAGTTGCAATTTAAAATTAAAATTGTGAATATATTATATACAGTTAATTTTTAAACTTGAAAACAAATAATACTAACCACGATGTGATGCTGACGATCACCTCTGAGCTCCCCAGTAGCAGGATCACTATACATCCTCCGATATACGTCGTACTCCGTAATATCGGGGTGCTCGACAGCCTATAAGAATAAAAAATAAACTGTTAATATTTATAGTTATATAAAATATTTATAAATAATGTACGTACCAGATGCTGTCTATGAGTACTGAAAGAACGACTCCCAGCTCGATGAGTCACCTCCTGTCTCCCCCGATTCTTCCTCCCCACCGATGATCTCCTCTGAAAGGCACCACTCAACCAGTGCGCACATAATCCATCCCATACATGGGATGAAATGTACTCTGGTCGGTGTGCTCTACATGACTCGTCAAAATCTGACACTCCTGCTTTCTTCATCGCAACTTTTCTTAAATTGTGCAAAAACTGACGAAGGCGATCACGCATGGCCACCTCCCATGCCTCGTGGATGGCGTCACGCATGGTATCCTCGATCGGATACCATAAACCCTACAAATAAATCAAAATATCAAGTTAGAAATGAAATAATTTTCAAAATAAAAATTATTTATTTACGTACGTACCAACCAATGGCCGAACATGGCCTGCTGCACATCAATGAGAATCCGCTCCCATGTGGTCCACAGCTGAGAGAAATAGTTGCGCAAAATAGCGTTGCCCTGTCCGACTGCTATATGCGGAAAACTGTAAAAATAATAAACATTTATTATGTGAATAGATTAATGAAATCTTAGTCAAATCAACAGGTTATCACACAGGTTACCACACCTCCGTGTGCGTGGATCAAACCCAAGACGTGGACGTCGCTCGGGGACGGGGTCATGAATCATCAATCGTGCAAGATCGCGCCCCCTCCGCGTACTCCCTGGAGCGCCTGCAGGCTGAGGGTCATCTGGCAGCAACTCATCCGCATCGAAAGTCAAGTCAGCATCCGCCAACTCACGAAATGTGGCGTCGTCCATCTGAAACAGAAAATGTTAATGTTAGCAAATAATTCATAATTACTATTATATATACATATATACATATTATGATTGTATATAAATACCATGGAATTCTATCAGTGTTCATCTTCATCATCATCTTCATATATGTCAATGTCATCTTCATATTCCTCCTCAACATCATCGATATCCATTCGAGTTACAGTTGCTTCATCTCTTACCATTTCAAATTCATATGTGACATCATTAACATCATCGTCATCACCGACTCTTAAATGTGGGGTGTCATCATCGATACTCATGTCTATTTGCAAAAAAGATTGATTTTGAGTACTCTCTTGAAAAACTTCAATTCTTTGCACATCAGTGAAAGCACATTCACTTTGACTAAACTGATTGTCTCGAATTTTGATTTTTATTACACTCCACCAATCAGTCAAGTCTCTTGATGTAGCACAGTACTTTGCGTAATAAACTTGATGTGCCTGTTGAGCCAATAAGAATAGTTCATTTACTGCGAGAACACTTTTACATTTAATATCGATGATTCCATGAGTCGGATGAACACGCACGCCTCTCTCTGTATCCAACCACCGACATTTGAACATGGTTATGTAATGTTGTCCAAGATAACAGAGTTCAATGATTTCATCAAGTATGCCATAAAAGTCAAATTCATTTTCTCGATGATGAGATCCTCTCAAGCTAACTCCACTGTTCATTGTTTTTTTCGATTCCCCATATGCATGTGTGTGGAATCGAAATCCATTCACCACATATGCATTATATGTTTTAACAAGTTTGGAAGGTGGGTTACTCAATACACACAACCGTTTGTCAATTTTATCAGCATGTCGAGACACCTGAAAATTTGTGAAATAATTATCAATATAGTAAACTATACATTGAATGAGTTGCTAAAAGATAAAGAATTTATGTTACCAGTTTTTGAAACCACTGAGAGAAATTTTTCAGTCGATGTTCTTCGAGAGCAGCTGCTGTAATTTGTGGAATTTGTTTCTTGATATGATTATCATACAACCTATAAAAACCAAAGTTATTTACTGTAACATAAATGATAGAATAAGTGATATAAACACTTACAGTACAACTGATGTCATCTCTTCACAGTTGAGCAGAACATACGTATGAGCTCTATGATGTTTATCATCTGAAAGCCAGCGTTCATAAACTCCACCAAAACCAAGCTCTGACTGGTTGAAAACAGATAATTGATTGTCGATTTCATCAATATTCCTCTCGTTCCTTCCCATTCGGTTGTGTTTTGAAGGATACTCATATTCAAAATAATGGGAGCAGAAAAAAGATATTTCCTCTTGCAAATAAGCTTCTGCAATAGATCCTTCAACAGATGCTTTGTTACGTACTTTTCTTTTCAATTTTTGCATGCATCTTTCAAATGGGTACATCCATCGAAACTGTACTGGGCCTCCACATTTGGCTTCATATGACAAATGTAACATCAAATGTTCCATTGAGTCGAAGAAAGACGGCGGAAATATTTTTTTCAGTTTACATATAATTAGAACATCTTTTTCAAGTTTGCCTAGAGCATCATAATCTGCTGTAGCCGCACAAATTTCCCGAAAAAATTGAGACATGTCTGTTATGGAATCCCAAATCACAGAATTCAACAGACCTCTTAATCCAATGGGTAGCAGTCTTTCCATTATAACATGACAATCATGATTTTTTAATCCAGTAATATGACCATTCTTTACACATCTACCCAAATTGGAAGCACAACCATCTGGAAGTCTCAAATCTGCAATCCACTGACAAAATAATAAACGGTTTTCTTTAGACAGTGTATAAGCTGCTTTTGGTTTCAGTAACATTTCTGTTCTGACATTCTCAAACAGTTCCAATTCTGGACGCCTGCAAATTTGGGCAAGATCTAAACGTGCATTTACATTGTCTTTGCTCTTTCCTGGCGTATCCAAAACTGTATGAAACAAATTATCAAAACAGTTCTTCTCAATATGCATGACATCTAACATGTGTCAGACCAACAAATCAGACCAATATGGCAAATCCCAAAATATGCTACGTTTAATCCAATTGTGTTCTTTCCCAAAACCAGAAATTTTCTGTTGGTTTATTGTGGGACCGAAAGTGATGAGAGGTAATGAAAGTACAACTGATTTTAACTCTGAACCTGATAGCATTTTTGGAGGTCCTTCCCTTTCAACTGTTCCTTTTCTGAAATGAGATCTGTTTCTGCGAAAAGGATGATCAGCTGGAAGAAACCTTCGATGACAGTCAAAATAACAAGGTTTCTTTCCATGAATGAGCATAAATGCTTTGTTCTCTCCCATACAGTAAGGACATGATTTCTGACCATGTGTACTCCAGCCAGATAACATCCCATAAGCCGGGAAGTCACTTATTGTCCATATCAATGCTGCTCTCAGTATGAAATTCTGTTTCGTTGCAACATCATATGTACTGACACTAGTACTCCACAATAAATTTAATTCATCAATCAATGGTTTCAAATAAACATCAATATTTTTCTTCGGATGTCCTGGAATTAGTAAAGTCAAAAAGATATATGGCTCCTTCATCAACATCCATGGAGGTAAATTGTACGGAGTTAAAAAAACAGGCCAACATGAATATTGACTACCATAAGATCCAAACGGACAGAAACCATCAGTGGAAAGCCCCAGTCGAACATTTCTAGCTTCTAAAGCAAAGGATGTATGCACTCTATCAAAATGTTTCCATGAATCACCATCGGCTGGATGATTCAAACTTTTATCGGTTGAAATATTCTCTTTATGCCATGACATCATTGTCGCTGTATTCTTAGACATGAATAAACGCTGGAGTCTGGATGTAAGCGGAAAATATCTCAACTATTTTACAGGAATCAAACCAGACTTCCCGTGTTGTCCTTCTTTATATCTCAGTTGCCCACATGTGGGACAACTATCCAACGACTCATTTTCCCCAGAATATAAAATGCAGTCATTTGAACATGCATGAATCTTCTGACAAGTAAGTCCCAAATTTCGAACCAGCCTCTTACTCTCATAGTAATTTGCAGGTAAAACATTTCCTTCGGGTAACAGTGTTTTAAGCAAAGAAAATATCTGGTCAAAACAGGTGTTTGACATTCCGTTATCTGATTTGATAGCCATAAATTTTGCAACTGCTTCTAATTTGCTCATCTTGCAGCCAGAATATAATGCCTCCTCAACAGACTTCAACAACTCATAAAATTCAGACGGTGCCAACTCAGGATTTGAAGTTATATCAGCCGGAGTTTCTGTATGTTGAACAGATGAACCTGCAACATCATGTACTAAATCTTGAAACCGGGATGGATCCGGAATCAAGTTGGTATCACCTGCTCTGGAACTGCGTCCACCGTGTTGATACCAAAATACATAATCTGGTTGAAAACCAAAACTCAAGAGATGTTCTCCCACTTTGTCAATCGTGTCAAACGTTCTCAATGCACATTTTCTGCAAGGGCATTTTATTTTGCCTTCTGAAACAAATTCTGGATTTGATGCCGCAAATGATAAAAAAGTCTCTACACCCTCTACATATACTGGATTTAAACCAAAACCGTTTGGATTTCTACGTTGATTTATCCATATGCGGTCACCTAATAATGATTGTTGACGACCTCGTTGTTCCATATTTCTCTATAAAATATAAAAGCATTACTGGTTTTGAATAATTTGTTAGAAAAAACACTCAAGCTAGGATAATTATAGAGTTTAGATCATACACGACTGACGCAAACTTTTTATTGAGATAGACCTAAAAATTGACCCTTTAAGAATTGAATATGTTGAGAATAAAGCAAAACATGTTACAAATATTGATAATTTTAATATTATATAAATTTTTTATTATTTTCATAGTACTAATATTATTGGTAAGTATTACTAATTATTATTAATTATTACTAATTATTGGTAATTATTACTAATAATTACCAATTATTGGTAATTATTACTAATTATTACCAATTATTGGTAATTATTACTAATTAATACTAATTATTGATAATTATTACTAATTATTGGTAATTATTACTAATTATTGGTAATTATTACTAATTATTGGTAATTATCGGTAATTATTGGTAATTATCGGTAATTATTGGTAATTATCGGTAATTATTACTAATTATTGATAATTATTACTAATTATTGGTAATTATTACTAATTATTGGTAATTATTA
Organism: Viscum album; assembly: GCA_963277665.1. Classification (NCBI taxonomy): domain Eukaryota; kingdom Viridiplantae; phylum Streptophyta; class Magnoliopsida; order Santalales; family Viscaceae; genus Viscum; species Viscum album. The sequence goes on along the minus strand of OY728143.1, from coordinate 1,699,031,714 downwards.
CTAATTATTGATAATTATCACTAATTATTGGTAATTATTGGTAATTATTGGTAATTATTGGTAATTATTACTAATTATTACTAATTATTGGTAATTATTACTAATTATTGGTAATTATTACTAATTATTACTAATTATTACTAATTATTACTAATTATTGGTAATTATTGGTAATTATTAGTAATTATTGGTAATTAATACTAATTATTGGTAATTATTGATAATTATTACTAATTAATGGTAATTATTGGTAATTATTACTAATTATTGGTAAATATTACTAATTATTGTTAAGTATTACTAATTATTGGTAATTATTACTAATTATTGGTAATTATTACTAATTATTGGTAATTATTACTAATTATTACTAATTATTGATAATTATTGGTAATTATTACTAATTATTGGTAATTATCACTAATTATTGGTAATTATCACTAATTATTGGTAATTATCACTAATTATTGGTAATTATCGGTAATTATTGGTAATTATCGGTAATTATTGGTAATTATCGGTAATTATTGGTAATTATCGGTAATTATTGGTAATTATCGGTAATTATTGGTAATTATCGGTAATTATTGGTAATTATCGGTAATTATTGGTAATTATCGGTAATTATTACTAATTATCGGTAATTATTACTAATTATCGGTAATTATTACTAATTATTGGTAATTATTGGTAATTATTGGTAATTATTACTAATTAATGGTAATTATTGGTAATTATTACTAATTATTGGTAAATATTACTAATTATTGGTAATTATTACTAATTACCGGTAATTATTACTAATTATTACTAATTATTTCTAATTATTGGTAATTATTTCTAATTATTGGTAATTATTGGTAATTATTACTAATAATTGGTAATTATTACTAATTATTACTAATTATTACTAATTATTGGTAATTATTACTAATTATTACTAATTATTGGTAATTATTACTAATTATTACTAATTATTACGAATTATTGGTAATTATTGGTAATTATTACTAATTATTGGTAATTGTTACTAATTATTGGTAATTGTTACTAATTATTGGTAATTGTTACTAATTATTGGTAATTGTTACTAATTATTGGTAATTGTTACTAATTATTGGTAATTATTACTAATTATTGGTAATTATTACTAATTATTACTATTTATTGGTAATTATTGGAATTTATTGGTAATTATTACTATTTATTGGTAATTATTACTAATTATTGGTAATTATTTCTAATTATTACTAATTATTACTAATTATTCTTAATTATTACTAATTATTGGTAATTATTACTAATTATTGGTAATTATTACTAATTATTGGTAATTATTACTAATTATTGGTAATTATTACTAATTATTACTAATTATTACTAATTATTGGTAATTATTGGTAATTATTGGTAATTATTACTAATTATTGGTAATTATTACTAATTATTGGTAATTATTACTAATTATTACTAATTATTACTAATTATTACTATTTACCGGTAATTATTTCTAATTATTACTAATTATTACTATTTACCGGTAATTATTTCTAATTATTACTAATTATTACTATTTACCGATAATTATTACTAATTATTACTAATTATTGGTAATTATTACTAATTATTGGTAATTATTACTAATTATTGGTAATTATTACTAATTATTGGTAATTATTACTAATTATTGATAATTATTACTAATTATTACTAATTATTACTATTTAGCGGTAATTATTTCTAATTATTACTAATTATTACTATTTACCGGTAATTATTACTATTTACAGGTAATTATTACTAATTATTACTAATTATTGCTAATTATTACTAATTATTGCTAATTATTACTAATTATTCCTAATTATTCCTAATTATTCCTAATTATTACTAATTATTACTAATTATTTCTAATTATTACTAATTATTACTAATTATTCCTAATTATTGGTAATTATTGGTAATTATTACTAATTATTCTTAATTATTACTAATTATTCTTAATTATTACTAATTATTCTTAATTATTACTAATTAGTGGTAATTATTACTAATTATTAATAATTATTACTAATTGTTGATAATTAGTAATAATTATTACTAATTATTACTAATTATTGATAATTATTGGTAATTATTACTAATTATTGGTAAGTATTACTAATTATTGGTAATTATTACTAATTATTGGTAATTATTACTAATTATTGGTAATTATTACTAATTATTACTAATTATTACTAATTATTGGTATTTATTACTAATTATTACTAATTATTACTAATTATTACCAATTATTACGAATTATTGGTAATTATTACTAATTATTACTAATTATTACTAATTATTACTAATTATTACTAATTATTGGTAATTGTTCTTAATTATGAGTAATTAAATGAATAATTACCAATAATTAGAAATAATTATCAATAATTAGGAATAATAACATTATTAGTATATTTTATTATTAATATTAAAATAATATAATTTTCTAATTTATATACAATTCTCCTTTCATCTGTGTGTTTTCTATCTCCATATATAAATAATACATATGAAGACAACAAGCACACAGATGAAAAGAGAACTGTATATATATAAAAAATTATATTATTTTAATATTAATAATAAAATATATTAATAATTAAATAATGTTATTATACCTAATTATTAGTACTTATTACTAATTATTAAGTAATAAAACAATGTAAACATAATTAAATTACAACTAATTAAGAATAATTAAAACTAATAAAACATTAAAAATAAATATTAAATTAAAATAAATATAAATACCTTGAAAATTGATCTGAGGTTGATCTCTGATCGTTCTTCAAAACTTCAATATCAACTCTGAAGAAAAAAATTAAACTTGAGAAAAACTGAACTGTAGAAATAAAATTTTGAGAGAAGAAGAAGATGGAATTTGAGAATGATTTGAAAAAAACGGATGGGGGTATTTATAGGTTAGATTAGTTGCGACGAGACCATTTGCGACGGGTATACCCGTCGTAAATACCTTAGCCATCATTTATTACGGTCAACGGTTAAATAATTATTTGCGACGGGTCCCGTCGCAAATAACCACCTGCCGACATACTATTTGCGACGGGGGAATATTCCCGTCGCAAATACCTTTTACCGCCGCCGGTTATTTGCGACGGGAATATTCACCCGTCGCAAATATGTTTCCCGCGATTTGGCGCGCAAAAGGCGCCAGTCCTTTTGCGACGGGGAAAGCTATCCCGTCGCAAAAGGCTACTTATTTGCGACGAGCAAATACCCCCGTCGCAAATACCCATTTTTCCCGTAGTGGCCGTTCGTCATAATCCGGGTGCTAGCGCGAATTTGCGACGATGCCTTCGACGCTCCGACGACCACCGCATCGCATCGCCAGCGATGCCCGAGAGAGAGCTCCATCCGAGCTCCTTGGATCCAAAGCGTCTCTCTCTAGAATGTGGGAGAGAGGAGATGAGAGATAAGCTCCATGAATAGTCATTGGCAAAGTCCCCTCTTATATTTATAGTGCTTAATTAAAATATCCGGTATCGCCTCGTCGACCCCGAATACTTAGTACTATCAACGACATTTTATGACTACTAAACTGAGCCATAAATATTATTATCATTTACTTGTAATGTATTAAAATATATTACATGATAATAATTAAGTCATTAACCCGACTCGTCTCTCCCATAAATATTAATTGAACCTTGAATAATTTAATATTTGTCAATTAATATTTTTTCATTTACTTAAAACTCGTAAATACATTTAATAAATAAATTCAATACTCATTATTCTAAACTCAAATAATATGAATTTATTTATTGCATTGGTGATTGATTAACTTTGGACAATTCCCAGACCCTTGTGGCGGGGCTCACTATGTCCAATTCTCCTATTCAACTGAATATGGCAGATTCTTGAATACGCTATTGTGTGTGACCCTCTAAGCCCTTATTTCGACAGCCGTGAATAGTATTCACAGACCAAGAGCGGGATCTAGCAACCCATCATGACCCCTGAAGAAATAAGGATTGTCACAGCAGCGACAACCAACCTACGAACACACACTGTGTAATATAATCTCTTTGTCTATAATATCTCATAAAGCAGGACACACTCTCGTGTCATCGCCCCTTTCTTGCTTTATTGTTTGTTGATGTAACTGAATGGATTTACCCTCGACTGCCATGACCATGATCTTATAAAGGTACTGCCATCCATATCAACATGACCAGAGATATATTACTTCCATAACCCGGAAGCGACAAATCCTTTCTTGACCATTCAACCAATGTCATGCCACCAACGACGCACCCGACACAAACTACCTCGCCACGACTTCATCGCCATGGTTTTCGTCTTGCATCAAAGTACGCAATCAAATGACATACATTGGTAATGATCTCAAGTCAGGAGACCATTACACATGATCGTAGACAGGAACGTCCAATGACACCCAAAACATGTGGAGTTCCTATTGGCGGGTCAGTCCTCATGATCTCACTACTAGAGATCACCAAGTGCGAACTTCATGAGAAGAAATCTCAATGCTTATGAGCCCTCAACTCCTGATGGTCAGACATCTACTATGTCCAATTAGTAAGATGTATCTAGACCATATAACATATATTTAAGATTAATGTCATAGTATCTAGAGGTTCTTATTATAGCCTGAGAACTGCTATAACCTTTCAATACGACAATTAATCTTTGGACATTACCATTTCAATAGTGAACGCATAAAAGTCTACACTATAATGGTAAGATGACATCATGCATAGTTAACTCTATACACGATATGGTAATCAAAAGCACATAATAGTTGGGTCTAGGGCACCCACTATTTCAACAAAACGCCGACGCGCCATCATCGTCGTGCCACACGGGCCACCGCAAACGCGACAACCCCTTCCTGGGTCTCCCTTTCCGGCTACATCTTGCTGGCACACCCCTTTTCAAAATATGTTTCTACATCCTCCTTATATAGACATCGAGTCCATAATAATCAATTAATGCAGTCAACATCCATTATTCCATCCATTAATATTGAGAATTAAATATCCATTAATGTAGGGAGAAAATCCTCAATTAATGGTGATATAAATCTCTCCATTAATAATTTTCCTCTCTCATCAATAAATGTGATGATCCCCCCATTAATGATTTTCCTCTCTCATCAATAAATGTGATGAATCCTAACAGACACGACGTTGCCTCATATTTTCTTGAATGAACACCTTTGTGAACATATCAGTCATATTTTTCTTCATTGTGATCTTCTGTAGCTCCAATACTTTGCCTTCCAGTAGATTCTTGATGAAATGAAATTTTAGATTAATGTATTTCGTCCTTTCATAAAAAACAAGATTCCTTGAAAGGTGGATAACACTTTGACTATCACAGTACAATGTTCCTCTTGATGCTTTTTTGATTTCTTTCAGCAAGCACATCAACCAGACTTAACTCCTTTCCTACTTCTGTAGCTTCTACATACTCTGCTTCTGTTCTAGACAAAGTAACTACTGGTTGTATACGTGACATCCGACTCACCTTTGTTCCGCCAAATGTAATTATGAAACCCTTCATGATTTTCTGTGTGTCAGGATCACCAGAAAAATTCGCATCAACAAATCCTTGTAAAGGATCGTCCTTCCCAAACCACAATGTCGTGTCTACCTATCTTTTAGATGATCCACTTTACAACTTCTCAATGCTCCTTCCCAGGGTTAAACATGAATCGACTTACAACTCCCACTGCAAAGGAAATGTCTGATTGTAACACTTTGAGATTTTAAAAGAAGAAAATTATATTCGATAATGTACGCGACACGCAACACCAAGCTTAGAAGAAAATATAACACCATGAGATTTTATGATATATTTATTTTTAAATAAATTCATTCTCTTCAATAACTTGCATTACACGCGATACCAAGTTTAGCTTGCGTTACTCGCAACACCGAGTTTAAAGGAAACGTGACATATTATTAAAATATTATTATTTAATGTGATAATTATCACTTAGCTATTAGAATGAAGAGTATGAATAAGATCAACTAAAATATGAAAATATATAGTTTACACACGTTCATTTGTTATTTATTGATTAGAGATAAAATTAGAACAATTTGAAAGAAAATTTTTTCTTCTTAACTTCCTTGCTCTCATCCTAGAAGCCTTAGTTTGGGCAGAAAACCAACTTAGGAAGACTTTGGTGCAAACTTAAGGACACATGAAAAAGAGGCGATGTTCTTCAACGAATGTCTTTATTTTATTTTTTTCTCCACCTCCTTCAATTCTTATTAAAAGATGCTGATATAATAACCTCAGAATATTCCATATATTGAGATACTATTATAATAAAGACATGTCCTGCAACTATCTCCACTTCCATCAAATGAGTTGCGAAATCATCGTTCATATGTACGACATACTGCCTTCTCACGAACCGATGTCATTCATTTTTTCATTAACATCTCTCATGGTTGGGTATGATGATGGATCTAAAGAATATATATGATATTTACAACATAATTATATCTATGGAGTCATATCATATATACCTTTTTTACTTTCCATTCTGTAAGGGATGTGATAACGTCGTTCGTGAGTACGACGAACTACCGCCTCACGAAACGATGTGATTCGTTTTCACTAACGCTTTACATGAAAGATAATAAGGTTTAAGATAATTAATATATGTGATATGCATGACATAATTAAGATATTCATGATATATTTATCATTTTGAAAAGATAATTTATCATTTTCTTTCTTACCTTTCCACTCATTGAGAAATGATAATGTCGTTCGTGAACGTGTGGATTATTACCTTCACGAAGTGATGCGACTCTCTTTTCATCACCACACCACAATGATGTTATGCATATAAGTATATTTAAAGAAATAATATGGTATATATGATATTATGATCATTCTGGAAAAATAAAATATTACTTACCTCCTTTCCATATGATAATTAAAAAATGGAAACGTTGCTCATTCGTACGTACGACCTACCGTCTCTATGATTGTAATGCAATTTATTTCTCAAAATCATTTTTCATGATTGGTCTTAAAAGTACAATTGATGTATGATAAATATGTTATGATTATTATTATGAAGATGTTTAAATAATGACCTCTTTAACCATAATTAAGTAATTGTATACAACATTATAATAAGTGAAATAAAAGTAATAATAAAATTGAAAAAGTTTTCAATCAAGTAAACAATTAATATAAATTTATTATTCAGGAAGATAAAGACATACATGACAAGTCGGACTCAAGGTAAGAGACTGTTTAAATTTCCTTTCATTGAGACATATTTTGATATTATACACCTATACTCTTTTACGAGGTGTATATGTAACCTCTTTAGCATGTTATGTTATGAATTTCTCTATTCTCATGGTATTTATAGTTTTTTAATGTTATTCTTTCATGAGGCTTATGATTCAAATATTTCCAAAATGATAAGTGGCTTTTCTTAAAAAAAAAAAAAAACTCTCTTTTAATGTTTTCCTTCCAACTCCTTCTCTTCCATGCCCATGTTCTTTAAAATGATTTAATGAAAAATTTTATATAGACATAAAAGATTTATAAATTACATTTTATCTCTCTTTTTACTTTATTTTCAAAGGTTTTCAAAAGAAATCTTTTCATGTGTTTTATACGGAACATTTTGACAAATGACAAAAGAAATGTTCTATTCTTAATGTACATAGTGACAAAGATTTTTTCTGCCGCCGTGTCCATTATTTTGATTTTTGGTTTCCTTTACAACTTCATGTTTTCTTCAATGAAAAACCCTCTCTTTTGTTGGGTATTTCAGTATTGAATTTGGGTTTTTTAAAGGAAAAAGTATTTTTATCCTAGAGTGTTTTTCATATGGGTTTAATAGGGTTTTTCAAAGGGTTTTATATGAAATGGGTGAGTTCAATACAACTTATACGAAGGGTTGAACCTCATTATAGCTTACGGGTGAGCCCAATACTTATACGATGGGTTGAACCCCATTACAACTCATGAAAAACGTGTGAGCTCAATATAGGTTATACGAAGAGTGAACCCCATTATAACTCTTCAATGCATTGAGTAATGATTATATTGGAATTCAGTTGTATGGTTATTTCAATTAAAATGGTTTTGAAAGAGTTATATGAATATGATGCTCCAAGTCACCAAAAAGGGGATTTTAATTGCTTACTATAGGTTTTAAATGCTTTCTTTGAGCAAAATGTGTGTGTTTTTCATGTGAAAATGTTTTATTTCACACTCAAAGAATATTGAAGGTAAAGGTAAACGTTATATGAGTTTTCCTATATTTCATTGGACTAATGATTTTTCTTTCCTTTTATGCCCCTTACTGAGTTTTTTGTGCTCATTCCACGTTTTAAAATATTTTTCACAAAGTTTAAGGACGAATAAGGAAAAAAAGAAGTCAAGTTGAAAGTTGTGGAGATTTGCTATGAAAAGAAATCATGTTTTATTTTAAAAGTTTTATATTATGGGAAAATGGATACTAATCGCAAGTGTCCACTTTGTATTTCATGGTTTTGTTATGTATGAGTTGTGCCATAATTCTCTAAAACTCTAAACTTGTGAAGATATTCAAATGTAAGAGAATGAATTCTTGACTTAAAACTAAATATTATGTAATGTTTTAAGGTCGGGTCCTTATAGTTGGTATTAGAGGACGATTTAGATAACTTTAGAGGTTAGAATAATGTTAATACCATTCCCTTGAAAGATTCTACCTTATGGCTAAGTTGAAATGATATAACATTTTAAGATTATCATGTTCCTTCATCTAAACTATATCTATTCAGAATGATTCTCTGCAGATGAAACATGAGAGCTGTAGTGGGAAGACATTGAGAGGGAAATATCCTTCCAAATTAGCATCTCGAGATGATTGGAATTGGAAGAGAACAATTTGTTGTAGTGATGACTCAGTTGACATAAGTTATAAGTGGTGGTGGTATCCATGCTAGAGAGGAACCCAATCTACCATGAAAGAATATGTCTATGGTTAAACATTTCATGAGGCAACATCCCTCATCATTCAACGGATCATCTGACCCTGTGGTAGCTGAAGGATGGATCAATGCTCTGAAAAAGATATTTGAAGTCACAGGATATTCAGAACGCCAAAAGATAACTCTTTCCATTTATCGTTTTGAAGGTGAAGCTGATCGATGGTGGTCTTTGATTAAGAATACCAGGTAGAAAGATGATCTTGATGCAATGGAATGAGACATATTAAAAAGTATTTTCCTCGAGAAATATTTCCCTAAGATTGTTCGGCTTAAGATAGAGAAACAATTCTTGGAATTGAGGCAAAAGGATGAAGATTCAGTATCCACATATGAAGCAAATTTTACAAGGTTGGCCAGGTACGTATCAGATTTTGTTCGGGACATTGATAGTAAAATCTATTGATTTTACTCAGGATTAAAACCAAGCTTGCAAGGAGCTTTGGTTGCACGAGAATTTAAAAGTTTTGAGAAAGTCGTTTGTTGTGCTGAAAATGTTGAGATGGAATTTTCCGACACTTATGTGCCACGAGATGAAGAGAGTAAGAAATGGTCAAAGTGACAGGAAATAGAGAAGCAACCAACTAAGAAGCCTGGAGGTAAGCCCCAAACATGTTCTAAGTGCGGTAAAATACATTTCGGGAAATGTATGCCAGGATCTGAAAATTGTTACTAGTCTGGTAAGTTTGTTCATAAGGTTTTTAACTGCAAAGAAAAGAGTTCTGAACAATCCAAGAATAAGATAACAAATAGTCAACAATGAGATGTTTTAGCTGCAATGAGTTGAGACATTATGCTAACGTTGTTGGTACCGGGCGCACAACGGAAGCCCCAAAAATTGGGATTTGAAAATTTTTCACCGACGATCGACATGACTTCTTCATCATTGTCGGCGAAACGCTTCCCGATGATCTTTTGAGGATCTTCATGTGAATAATTTAAGCACAAAAATAAATTGTTCGTTGTCGGCGATTGCTGCTTGAGGAATCCAAAGTCGAATTCCTCTAGATCGTTCACACACGCTTCAGAAATCTGCAGGAGCGCCAACCGTCAAAATCCAGGCGAGAGCGCGGAGATCCGATGACACATTCGACGCTCCAACGATCACCGCATCACCTTGCTTGCGATGCACGCGAGAGAGCTCAATCTGATTACTTGGATCGAGAGCTTCTCTCTCTAGAATGCAAGAGAGAGAAGAAGAGAGATAAACTCTCACCATTGAGTAGTGAATAGTGTTTGACGAGAGCCTCTCCTCATCTATTTATAGCGTGTTATGCATTTACCCGAAATTGCCTCTCCGACCCTCGAATATTTTTACACATTATATAAACTATATGATGACTACTATACCGAGTTATAAATATCATTTATATTTTTATCAACTTCTTGTAATATAATAAATATATTATGTGATAATGCCCGAGTCATTAACTCGACTCGTCGTTCCCAAAAATATTAATTGAATCTTGAATATTTTAAACTAATATTCGTTCAAATAATAATTTTCATATATTTACTTTAAAACCTGTAAATAAATTTAATAAATAAATTCAATGTCAATTATTCTTAACTTGAATAATATGAATTTATTTACTGTTTTGGTGATCGTATATCCTTGGACAAAACCCGGACCCCAGTGGTGGGACCCACCATGTCCTATATGCCTATTCAATTGAATAAAGTTGATTTTTGAATACACCATTGTGTGTGACCCTATATGCCATTATCTTGATAGTAGTGAATATTGTTCACAAACCAAGAGTGATATCTATCAACCCATCACGATCCCTAAAGAGATAATGATAATCATAATAACAACAACCAACTGACGAACACACACTGTATAATATAATCTCTGTCTTTAAATATCTCATAAATCACGACGCACACCCGTGTCATCGCCTTTTCTTGCTTTATTGTTTGTTGATCTAACTGGATTGATTTACCGTCGACTGCCATGACCATGATTTTATGAAGGTACTACCATCCTGATCAATTAGGGTCGAGATATATTACTTCCTTAACCTGGAAGTGACAAATCATTTCTTGACTATTCAACCAATGCCATACCAATGACGCACCCAACACAAGCTACCTCACCACGATTTCATTATCATGGTTTTTGCCTTGCATGAAAGTACGCGATCAAATGAAACACACTGATAATGATCTTAAGTTTGGAGGCCAATATACATGTTCGTAGATAGGAACATCTAATGACACCCAAAACATGTGGTGTTCCTTTTGACGAGTATGTTATCATGATCTCACTACTAGAGATCACCAAGTGCGAACTTCATGAGAAAAAGTCTCAATGCTTATGAGCCCCCAACACCTGATAGTCATACATCCACTGTGTCCAGTCAGTAAGATGTATCTAGACCATAAGACATATGTTTAAGATTAATGTCATAGTATCTCGAGGTTCTTATTATAACTGCTATAACATTTTGATACGACAATTAATCTATGGATATTACCATTTCAATAGTGGATGCAGAAAAGTCTACACTATAATGTTAAGAATACATCATGCATATCTCACTATTACAACACTCCCAATTACACCAGAGCCAACTTGCTAACCAGCCTTGTTAGCTCTCACGTGATTAAGATCTTATTTCTACTGAGAAACGACTTTAGCTGCTGGGTCTGCCACGTTTCTGCCACGTGGCTATTCTGTGCTATGCGACCTCATCTCCTCGAGTAAAATTTCTCAAGAGATGGTATCCCTGAGTATATTCCTTTTGTTCATTGTCAAAACTTGACATCTTGGCTAGTAAGAATATCATAATTTACATTATGATAATGTTTTACTTACTAGGTGTGATTCCAAGAACTGGAACAAATCGTTGCGTATAACCGCTTCTTAGCTGCCTCCGAAGTTGCAACGTACTCGATATCTGTAGGTATGACTACCACTGACTTTTATGAGCTTTTCTCGCTCAACACCTTAGCCTAATTGCGATATTAGATCACATGGATCTAAGGAAGACTAGTTTGTATCCCTGAAAACTAGTATCCTTTCTTCTCCACTTTCCAGGTACATATCCTATATACTTTCTCAAGTATAAATGGATAGTTCTGACTGCTTCCCTTGTAGTGCTCCTGGATATAACTGATATTTGCCTATTATAAGGTATTTCTTGGCAACATCAATTCTTGTACATATCATGACATGCATGATTGATCCACCGCTAAAGCGCATTGAATTCAACTCACCACGTTAATCTCCTCTTATGCCATGCATGTCTATCTGGAGATATATATGCCATGTGACACTGGTAACAATTCTCTCTCGAATTGTTCCAACTTGTATTTTTCAATACCATGTCACTATATATACGATTGACTAAGTCCAAGCAACCGTTAGATCTACCTCGGTAGATCCTGTTCCCTAGAACATAGGTTGTGTTGGGCAAAAATCCCTCAAGGTAACATTGCAGTATTTTTGGGTTGATTGTGTTTGTTGACAAAACAGGTTTTCATGGATATTTGTCGAGTTCCCGAGAAGTTGTTGACATTCCATGTTGACAAAGAACGATGACAAAGGAATGGACAATCTGGAGGCGGTACAAAAGAGCAGTACAAGGTGGCGCCATTTCCCAGTGTTTGCCAAATTTTTGGGGTCCAAAATTTGGAGTTTGGTGAGCATCGCGAAAAGAGGATTTCCATGAAGAGCATAATTTCATATGGCAAAGGCATGAATTTCGCGAAGATAGGATGCATGGTTTGAAAATCACGAAGACCAGAAGAATGGAGGCGGTGATGCTTCGCGATTACGTCAAGTTTCGCGAACGGCAGATGCTGAAGCGCATCGCGGCGGAGAAGAGCTTTGCGAGAGAGCTTCGCGGCGAAGGCGCGGAGGAATGTTGGGCTTCGCGAGGGAGCTTCGCGGCGAAGGCGCGAGCCGCGAAGGTAAGTTGACGGTGATTCATCGCGACTACGTCAAGCTCTGCGAACGGAAGTTTGCCGTGGAGCTTCGCGATTTGGACAGAATTCCGGCAGAAACTTTGGAGCTTCGCGATTTGAGATGACGTGGCGTTGACTTCGCGCGGAAAGTACGAGGGTCGGTGGAATCGCCTATAAATAGAGGCCGACCCCTTCGAGCGAAGTAGAGAGAATTTTCAGAGAAAATACTTTGCTCTCGATTTGCGAAGGTGGTTCGCGGAGCCAGTGTGCTTCGCGAAAGAGGTGCTTCGTGGCGGCTATTGTAGCTTCGCGAAACCTGCGAGCTCCGCGTTGGCTTACTTAGCTTCGCGAGGGTCGTTGCTTTGCGACGGCTTAAGCATCGCGAGAGTGCTTCGCGAGTGAGCTTCGCGAGTGAGCTTCGCGAAAAGGCAGGAGCTTCGCGAAGACTTGTTGAGCTTCGCGAAATTGGGAGCCTCGCATTGTATGGTACTTTGCGAAGGTGTTTCCAAAAGGAATTGCCCAGTGTTCAGAGGCAAAGAGGTATTCATCTACGGATGAAAGTAGAACTTCAACAGAGCATCTACATACAGAGAAAGATGCATTCCTTAATGGAAATGAAGAGACCTACAGGTCTATAAACTGTGATTGGATTCCCTTCTGGAGCAGTGAGCTTAGGAAGAGGAAAATGTGATCCTCTCCACCGGCAGTGAGCCAGAGAGAGAGAAACAGGGAGTGACCCTTGGGAAAGCAGTGAGCTGACCCTAAACTTTGTATAGGCAGTGAGCCTGGGCATAGAAGTGATCTAGCCCGAACATTGTAATCCACAACTAGTGAAGTCTAGTGGAATTTGGTACGAACCGACAACTTGTCGGCGTATGCTCCTTGGACGTAGCCCTTAGCGGTGAACCAAGTAAAAATCTCTGTGTCTGTCTGCTTACTTTCCTGCATTGCATTCAAAGCATCATCATCAGGTAAAGGAGACAAGTGATCATAGTAACCACACAAGTGCCAACAAAGTGACCCTTGTAACAAAGAGGTCAAGATCCAGTGGGGCATGAAGAACTTTGAAAAAGAATATCCATACCCTGATTCACCCCCCCTCTCAGGGTATATAGGCCCCCTATTGGCCCTAACAATTGGTATCAAAGGGAAGGTTGTTGTTATCAGATTTGTTTGCTCCAACTTGGTGTAGTCGATCTGTGTGAATAAAGAATCAGTCTGCTCTTATCTCAATCTGCCATGACAAAGGGAAAAACATCCAAGAATAAGCAGAAGTCAGGTGGTACTCCTCAGTGCGGAAGTGTATATGGAAAATGTGTGATTCAACTAAAGGAATCAAACAGCTTGCTGAAGGAAGGCTTGGATGAATCAGAAAGGGAAAAGATTGATTCACTCAATCATGATGTTGGAATGAGTAAAGTACATGAGCATCAGAGTGATACTGAAACAGAAGAAGAAATTGAAGGAAGAATAGATATGCGAGCTGAGTTAGAGGCTGCTCTTGAAGAGATAGATGTTTGGAGAGCCAAAACCAAGAATGCTAACAAAGTTGTTCGCGATGCCAAACTCTATATGCAGCAGCAGGAAGAAGAGAAGTCTGAGTTGATAAATAAAATTGAGAAACTCAAGTTATCAGCACCAGAGAACTCAGAATCAGTTAGTGAGTATAAGCTTAAGATTGAAGAACAAAAAAGGGGGATCGATGGCTTGAATAGAAAAGTGAAAGATCAATTCAAGAGCATCGAAGAACCTAATATTCCAAGTGACGTTGGAAATACTGAAGAAGCCAAATCTAAAGATATCCAGATCAAGGCATTGCAGATTGAAGTCAACAAGCTAAAAGGCTTAAATCAAAGGCTAATTGATATAGTTACTGACCTAACTGAGAAGAATGACTCTCATGTCGAAGAACTACAAAAGATGGCTAAAATGAAAGGAAAACAAAAGGCTGATGATTATGAAGAGAATCAAAAGTCAGATAATGTTCAGAATCTGAAAGCTAGAAATGATGATCTAGTAGCACAACTTTCTGAAGAAGTTCAGAAGAATCGAACCCTACAACAAGAGAATGAATCTGTCTCTAAATCTGTTTCTGAGGAAAAATTGAAAGTAGTGAAACAAAGTACAATGGTGGAAAAGCTGACACGTGAATTGGAAGATGAGATGAGAAGAGGGAAGCTTCTCAAGAGAGAACTTGATGTCCAACTTGAATCAAGTGAGACAAAGATTCAAAAGTTGGAAGAAGAACTAGAATCAGTTAAGAAGGAATTAGAGAGTTCCAATGATAGAGGAAAGCCTAAAATGAAGGATGCCTTGCATTTACTATTTGATCATCCTTCGACAAGTGATGATAAAATGAAGATCAGATATGCTGTTTCGGAAGAGAAACAACATAATATTTTCTCAGCTCAAAGACCAGCAAGTTTTGGAAAAGCTGGTATTGGATTTGATGAATCACCTCCCATGCATGATAATAAGAGCTGTGAACAACTCCAGAAATGGAGAAAATCATGTTGGTGCGGGAGATAGGCCTAAGAGGATAGCTACAAGAAGAAGTGATGACATGTGCTATTTCTGCGGGATTCAGGGTCACACGTCAAGCTTCTGTCTAGAGGCACAAGAATACATCTCAGGCTGTGAAAATAGAAACATTACTAGATCTGAGAAGAAGAAGCGTCATGAGAAATCAGAGAAGAGAGTCTCTCCGAGGAAAACATTCATCAGATGCTATTTCTGTGGAAGAAAGGGACACACAATGAGTATGTGTCAGGAAGCACAGGAGCCCAATATCAGAAGAGGATCTCAAGGTGCATCAACATCTCGACAGAGAAGTGATGAAATGAGGTATGCCTTTAATGGGAAATGTTTTATATGTTCTGATTATGGGCATTTGGAAAGACATTGCTACAAGAAGAAATCAGGAAAGGGAAAGGAACATGAAAGGAGATTCCCGACACCAGTGGGGTATAATGAGAAATCATACACTGGGAGACAAAGTGGAAAGTTGGGGAACAGGTTTAGAGCCTCAGGGGAATCACATGGAGCTGAACGAAAGGTGTATCAGTCACCATCTCTGTCACACTCACAACCGCTCTCTAAGAAAGAACATGACCATATCTGGAAGAAAAAGAGAGGAAACACTACCGCTGTGAGTAAGGAGAAAGTACATTCAGTGGAGGACCCATCGCTAATGAAAAATAGGGTGGCGACTCATAAATCTGATAAAAGTCAGATAAACAAAGAATGCATTAAAAAATTTGTAAGTTGTGTGCCACAACAAGCAGTGGAGGAAGGTGCAAGATCCTTGAAATGGTGGAAGAAGCAGGGGAAGATGGCAAGTAGAGAGGTTCCTACCCAGAGAAGGAATCAATGGAAATGAAATTTCGGTGGAACATCAAAGACAGAAATGTGTACTAGTGGGTTTAAACCCCAAATGGTGAGAAATGCCAAGCCTACCAAATCTACATATCAGAAAAAGGCTCAGAATGTAGGCAATGAATGCCTAGTCATATGATCAGAACAGTTGAAGTTGGCTAGGCAGCTGGAGGAAGCAAGAAAGGAGTGTGATGCCCTCCAAGAAAAAATCAAAGGGTTGACCCATCAGGATCAACCACCATCCTCATCTTGAGGATTTCAGAAGTATCCCCTCTCCCTATGTATATAAATGCTATTAACTGATGATTCATGTGCTTCAGGTTTTATGGAGATACGATCCAAGGGGAAGTGGCATCTAAGGATGCGAAGTGGATATGTGATATGCTCTACAGTTTCAATTGATTCAAATCAGGTACCAGAGTTGAAGAAGAAAGGGAGCAACAGAGCACAACAGAATGTTATTGTGTTGTTAACTTTGTCTCTTGTTTCCTACACCGAGTTCCAACTCAGTAGGCTTAGAGATTTGGTTAATGGCTCGATGTTGAGTGCCAGATTAGTATAAATGGTGCACGTGGAGAAGAATGGTTATGGGTCTCTACCGGTGGGCCTACCAGATAGAAGTGTTGTGTAACACAGGGGGAGCATTTAATAACAGAATCGGATGCCAGATCCATCAAGGAAATAATTGGATGACCCAGCTCAGGTGTTGTCTATTGAGATAAGACGTATTGTGGGAGAAGCAGCAATGATCAAGCATTTCATGATTATTTATTTTGATCTAACATTATGGTATCAGCTGACTGTTTTCAGGATACCAAGAAGCTGCGAGAAGTAGTTGAAAGGAATGATTCCACTAAACAATGAAACAGTGAGAAATTTTCTGATAAACGTGATGAGGAGGAAAGCAACAAAGGGGGAGCATAAGTGACTAATGCTGATTTAGAAAAGAAAAATCCTCATCTGCACAATAGTTAAAGAGATGAGCTGAAATTGACATGCAGAATATCATTGGTGATTTGTCAGCTCTAGCTCAGACACGGAGAATGGAATCACTACAGAAAACATCTTTTCTATCTTAGGTTGAGCTGAAATGCATTGCTGATGCAGCTGATGATGAAAACTTGGTTCATCCATGAATGAAGAGATAGATCAGATTGAGAAGAATCAAAAGTGGGAGATTGTTTCGAGGAAAGCAGATAAAAATGTCATTAGGACTAAATGGGTCTATTAAGACAAGATGAATGAATATGACACATTGATTCGGAACAAAGCACGACTGATGTGAAAAAGAGACTCCCAGATAGAGGTGTATATTGAGCAGCCAGATGGTTTTCTCATTCATGAGGATGAGAACAAAGTTTGCAGGCTGAAGAAGGCATTGTATGGGCTGAAACAAGCACCAGGGGCATGGTACTCGAGGCTTGATCAGTACTTGAAGAAGCTTGGTTTTCAGCGTGGGGGAGTTGATTACAATCTCTATTTCAGTAATGACAGTAATCAAAGGATGATGGTGTTGGTTTATGTCGATGACATAATATTTGGTGGATCAGATGAAGCTCAGTGCAGACAGTTTTCCAAATTCATGAAAAATGAGTTTGAAATGTCAATGATTGGGGAGCTAACATTTTTCCTTGGTCTACAGGTGACACAAGGAAGGAATGAAACATTCATTTTTCAATCTAAATATGCCAAGGAGGTCCTGAAAAGGTTTGGAATGGAAAATTCCAAGGAGATGAAGACTCTGGTTGCCACCCGGATGAAATTATCGAAAGATGATGATGGAAAGGCAGTTAATATCACAGAATATAGGCAAATTATTGGAAGTTTGTTGTACTTGACTGCAACAAGGCCTGATATTGTTTTTGCCACATACCAAGCAGCCAGATATCAGAGCAATCCCAAGGAAAGCCACATGATTGCAGTGAAAAGAATACTTAGGTATATCCAGGGCACAGTGGATTTCGGCTTGACATATACTGACAAATCTCATACGGAGTTATTGGGATATACTGATGCAGACTGGGCCGGTTCAGCAGATGATAGAAAATCAACGTCAGGTGGTGCATTCTATCTTGGTGGATTGTGTATTTCTTGGCTAAACAAGAAGCAAGATTGCATCTCATTAAGCACCGCAAAAGCTGAGTATATTGCGGCCACTCAAGCATGCACACAGTTATTGTGGATGAAGCAGCAGCTTGAAGATATGAGAGTTGAAGTGAAGTCTCCGATCGGAATCCAGTGCGATAACTCAAGTGCTATAAATCTCAGCAAAAATCCCGTCCATCACTCTAGGACAAAACACATTGAGATAAAGTATCATTTTATCAAGGAGAAAGTTGAGCAGGGGATCGTGAAGTTGGAGTATGTGCCTACAGAGCTACAGGTTGCAGACATTCTGACAAAGGCCTTACCCAAGGAAGCTTTTGAGAGGCATCGACTGGCTCTGGGAGTTCAGTCGATTCCCCACACTTGAAATAGTGTGGATATGGGACCCCCCCTCTCCCCGAGGTATGGTGTGTTTTTCCCTAATGCGCTGATATGTGTTCTCTACTATGTTACAGACTACAAAGGAGTGACCTTTGGGTTCGTTGACAAAGGGGGAGAAAAGTGTTTGTTAATGGGGGAGAAAATAGTGCGGCGATTTGATAAATCATAATTGATACGGGGAGAAGCTGACAGGTGGAGCAGCCAGAAAGGGGGAGCAATGAGAAAGGAAGAGAGTGTTTTAAAATCTGACGATGCTAGAAGTGATCGATCAAAGAATAGAAATCATGACAGCTGAGGATCGTGATAAAAGCAGAACAGTGGTGTTGGAATGGTGTGAGACGGTGTCCAGCTATCAACAATTGGTATCAACTTAAGAATTCACCAATTGGTATCAGTGTGGTTCAACAACTGGTTTTATTTTAAGAATTGGTATCTGGGTGGAATCGACAATTGAGGTCTGACATGATGTGATTCATTGATGAACTTTTCATACTACTCTTGTTTCTCACGCCGAGCATTGCTCATGTGGGCTTAAAGTACATGTTAAGTGAATCCTTGAACGCTATCATAATCGCAAGAGGCGAATGGTGGTAGCAGCTGGAAGAAGACTCAGTGAGGTATCAAAGTGCAGAAAATCATCCTGAGCAGAGTTGTGAAGAGTTGCCAACAAACCCAAAGGCGGAGATTGTTGGGCAAAAATCCCTCAAGGTAACATTGCAGTATTTTTGGGTTGATTGTGTTTGTTGACAAAGCAGGTTTTCATGGATATTTGTCGAGTTCCCGAGAAGTTGTTGACATTCCATGTTGACAAAGAACGATGACAAAGGAATGGACAATCTGGAGGCGGTACAAAAGAGCAGTACAAGGTGACGCCATTTCCCAGTGTTTGCCAAATTTTTGGGGTCCAAAATTTGGAGTTTGGTGAGCATCGCGAAAAGAGGATTTCCATGAAGAGCATAATTTCATATGGCAAAGGCATGAATTTCGCGAAGATAGGATGCATGGTTTGAAAATCGCGAAGACCAGAAGAATGAAGGCGGTGATGCTTCGCGATTACGTCAAGCTTCGCGAACGGAAGATGCTGAAGCGCATCGCAGCGGAGAAGAGCTTTGCGAGAGAGCTTCGCGGCGAAGGCGCGAAGGAATGTTGGGCTTCGCGAGGGAGCTTCGCGGCGAAGGCGCGAGCCGTGAAGGTAAGTTGACGATGATTCATCGCGACTACGTCAAGCTCCGCGAACGGAAGTTTGCCGTGGAGCTTCGCGATTTGGACAGAATTCCGGCAGAAACTTTGGAGCTTCGCGATTTGAGATGACGTGGCGTTGACTTCGCGCGGAAAGTACGAGGGTCGGTGGAATCGCCTATAAATAGAGGCCGACCCCTTCGAGCGAACTAGAGAGAATTTTCAGAGAAAATACTTTGCTCTCGATTTGCGAAGGTGGTTCGCGGAGCCAGTGTGCTTCGCGAAAGAGGTGCTTCGCGGCGGCTATTGTAGCTTCGCGAAACCTGCGAGCTCCGCGTTGGCTTACTTAGTTTCGCGAGGGTCGTTGCTTTGCGACGGCTTGAGCATCGCGAGAGTGCTTCGCGAGTGAGCTTCGCGAAAAGGCAGGAGCTTCGCGAAGGCTTGTTGAGCTTCGCGAAATTGGGAGCCTCGCATTGTATGGTACTTTGCGAAGGTGTTTCCAAAAGGAATTGCCCAGTGTTCAGAGGCAAAGAGGTATTCATCTACGGATGAAAGTAGAACTTCAACAGAGCATCTACATACAGAGAAAGATGCATTCCTTAATGGAAATGAAGAGACCTACAGGTCTATAAACTGTGATTGGATTCCCTTCTGGAGCAGTGAGCTTAGGAAGAGGAAAAGGTGATCCTCTCAACCGGCAGTGAGCCAGAGAGAGAGAAACAGGGAGTGACCCTTGGGAAAGCAGTGAGCTAACCCTAAACTTTGTATAGGCAGTGAGCCTGGGCATAGAAGTGATCTAGCCCGAACATTGTAATCCACAGCTAGTGAAGTCTAGTGGAATTTGGTACGAACCGGCAACTTGTCGGCGTATGCTCCTTGGACGTAGCCCTTAGCGGTGAACCAAGTAAAAATTTCTGTGTCTGCCTGCTTACTTTCCTGCATTGCATTCAAAGCATCATCATCAGGTAAAGGAGACAAGTGATCATAGTAACCACACAAGTGCAAACAAAGTGACCCTTGTAACAAAGAGGTCAAGATCCAGTGGGGCAGGAAGAACTTTGAAAAAGAATATCCATACCCTGATTCACCCCCCCTCTCAGGGTATATAGGCCCCCTATTGGCCCTAACAGGTTGCTACTTTTAAGTCAATCACTGGAGAATTACTTTCATCCCGACATCAACTAACTTGAAGACCAACAGTTGTTTTTCATATGTTGCTGAACATATTTTACTTAGAAAACAATAACGCTCCCACTAACCTCTGGTAGACACATGACAAACATTCATTCTAAATGAATATTCTATGATCTAGTTGCTTACTTCAATCCTAAACTAGATTTCAGTAACTTGCAATCTTTATTAGCATTCTGTGTTGTGACCACCCTTTTCTGGTTGCGTCGTATAGACACCTTCTACGATTGGTGGTCATGACATCCAATGCTCAATAAAATGATCATAGAAATTAGTCACGACAAGTAAAATTCTAATGGATTTAGGCAGGACAACTTGGTATAGCAAATCAAGCTTTATTGACACTACACTTGTATCATCCACGTATAATCTCATTTGAATACCCACCACAATATTCACAATAATAAGCCCCTTTTCACTTTGATACATTGAATCTATTATTGAATTTTATTTGATCTTGTCAATCTTAGCTAATTTTCATATACTGCTTACTTATAGGAATTATTATTCTCAAAGAATAATAGATCACCGACCACAGTGAATACAAAATCATCACCATGGTTTTAACCTTCCTACATAGTACGTCTCTGGAATATTCCTCTTATATGCCACTTGTGTAACTTATTCCTATGCCAACCATTTGTGCATCTTTAGCATTGACTAAACCCAAGTCAATCTTGCTCCCACCATCTCAAATAGAGATGTGCACCCTTATATAGAAATATAGTCTATCACTCGAATACCACTTTTCTATCTTAGAGATTTATGTAATATTCTAAGCAACTTTAGGACGATTACAATAGATGCACAATGTGTTTGTTCTTGATGCAAATTTGTTTATATCCTAACAAACTCTTTGTATCTAAGCACATGCACTACTAGAATTCTGGGCAACTGCGCGTGTTGCAGCGGGAGAGTATTAGTGACCGCCATTTGGCGGTCGCTAAAAGGAGTATTAGCGTTCGCCAAATGGCAGACGCTAATACTGAAATAAAAATCGGCGGGATTTTCCCGCCTTTTGGTTGCCGTGTATTTGTGACTTCCAAATGACGGTCTCTAAAGGGTGTATTAGCGACCGCCAAATGGCGAACGCTAATACTGAACTAAAAATATGTGGGATTTTCCCCTCC
The DNA here is from genome assembly GCA_963277665.1 of Viscum album. Classification (NCBI taxonomy): domain Eukaryota; kingdom Viridiplantae; phylum Streptophyta; class Magnoliopsida; order Santalales; family Viscaceae; genus Viscum; species Viscum album. The sequence continues at coordinate 1,699,009,387 of OY728143.1, read as the reverse complement.
TTTTGCTTGTCTTTTTCGACATGCCTTGCAACACCCCTGCCGCCGCTTCACCGCCCGCCGCCGCCGCCCCACCCCCACCCCACCCCCGCCCCACCCCCGCCCTTGCCACTTACAGTCATCCCGGGCACACCAATGCACCTTCGACAACCCTCCAGTCTCCCCCCGACATCACCCCACCACACAACGACCGCCCCTAACCGACTCCGACCCTCCCCGACCGCCGTGCATCCGCCATGGTTGGTGAAGCAAGCTTGTGGAAACCCTCTAACCACACCCGCGGTGCCTAATGCATCTCGGATCGAAAATCACGTTTTTTTGGGGTTGATCTTTAGCGTCCGCCAAACGACGGACGCTAAAGGCTTTAATGACAGGCCAAAAACGTCCGCCGGTTGGTGGACGCTAAGCGACCGCTAAAGGGCTTTAGCGACAGCTTTTAGCAGCCGCTAAAGCCCTTATTTCTAGTAGTGATGTTCTTATGACACTATGGATCTCCATCATATTATGACTTATATGATATCCATTTGTCATTATAGTTGGCATAGGGTTTTGAGATATCACCGTTATTTGCAAAGCACATCATGAAATATAATGGAAGTTTCTGCAAGTTGCGACATTGATACTCCTTACATCATGACTCTGATGTATAAAATGTGCATTTAGGAATTTCTCTACGCTACATTTTGTTGATCAATGTTAACATGTAAGACTTCTTCATCTCGATCCTCCTCATTGACATCAATGTCGCGATGTAGATAAGGTAATGTGTTTTTAGGAATTACTCCATGCTACATTATATTGATCGATGATTACTTGGTCAAGATATTTTCCGGCATGCCAGCCTGAAACAACTCATATCTTGTGACCATGCATATATCATACTTCACTTTTTCATTTCTTAAGCACGTAAAGGAATCTAATGAAGTATATCATATTTACCACTAGCTTACACTTGGAATAGTTCACACTCTCTTGTTGAACTAATTCTGAAAGATTTGTGGTGTACCTTTATCTCTAAAGGTTTCTTTGTCCGAAACTAAGTATATACGTCGATAATACCTAAGGTGTTTAGCTCGACTGAGTCTAAATACCAGACTAAGTATATCCTGGACGCCCACTTTAGTTTTGCTTGACAAAGATTTATTTTTCCACAACTGGGTAAACAAGTTTTACATTTATATTCATCACATATTGCCTATGATTCATGTATCACTTGAACTATTACTGAGAATTGTACACCACAGACAACATTCATTCCTAAACGTGGAATAATGTATCCTTGTGTCCAAAGGACACGTGAGATAAATGTTTTTTTGGTTAATACTCAATAAAAGTTCTTCAAGAATCATCCACTTGACAATATAGAAGTCGTGTACTTCTCACTGTTGACTTAGTCACCAACCTTTCTCAGCCGCTTAGAGAATGCTCCTTACTTCTTGTAATGTTTATATTACTTACTTGGTTATTGTATTTTGATACACATATGTGATAGTCATATTGTATGTAATACCCAAAAAGTATGTTAGAAACATTAATTGATGATTATATACCGAAGAATAAGCGAGTACTTGCTTATTCAATTTAGTTCATTGCGTTTATCTTCCATAAAATTATTTCATGATATGCGAAGCAAATAACTTCCTGTTAATACCTCTTTCTTTGAAGGACGTTGCGAATGTGCCCTTGGCGTGCCACTTGCCATTGACCTTTTCGCCCTGTCTTTCAATTTGTTCGTCATAAGAATTGAAGATTATTATTTATTTAAGTTCTTATTTTACTTGGCGAACTTTACCTTTATAGGTAATGAAGCGTTTACTCAATACTATTCGTTTTGTAACCTAAAACGAGATTTGAGTAAATAGGTGAAAATGATATCAGAAAGAGATCCATTGAAATAGCATGACCCATCTTTTAATTTACACATGTCCAGTGTAATCATCACCTTATTCATATCTTGTTTCACTTTCTTCTTGCAAACTTCTCAGAGATGAGACTGCATGTTACATCACTCATGTCCTGATGTAGTGACTGCAACTAGCATCGGACGTTGATGATAGCATTATGACATAACTATCATATGCTACATACATGAGTCTCCTGTAAGCATTTTTACACCCTCGTTTCCTAAGGTAGCTTAATAGGTATTGGGGATACCAGCACCTTGAATTTCCAATACCGTAGTATTGTGCGTAAGTGCCTGTACTACACTTGGAAACTCGTGCCGGTGTGAACATTTACTTTGCCCATTATTTATCGCAATATTTCTTGTGGTATAACTTTTCATTTTCCAAAAAAATAAAAAACTAGCAAATTTGTACTTTTTATCTTGATTATCGTTTTAGACATTTTGATTAATTAATTAAATCATTAAATGTCTCTCACTATTTTATTGAATTCTAAGAACCTTTTGTACTAGAATCAGAATACTCTGTTGCTTGAGTATTCTCATGACAAAACTTCCCCTCATAGTCTACAAGCTATGACTACACCACTACTCGGAGAGTTCAAGATAGATGTTTGACTGACCAACCACATTAACTGACGGTTCCTTGATTTGTTGAGTGAAGTCTCAGCTTCTAAAATCATAAACTTGATTTACTCAATGCTTGTCTCTAAAGTGATAGAAAATTAGCTATGACTAATCATCACTACCACTTCAGTTAAGTCAACTCATTGTTCTCATAAGAACTCCCTAGTAGTAAGAGGCACCCTCAGCTATGGCTGACCGAGCACCCCAGTCACCTGGTTTTGTTCAAATTCGAATGACGAAAGATGATTACGACTTAATATTTCTTTGAGGGTTTTTTTAAATGACGAAATGAAATCATTTTCTATTACATAAGCACGTACTTTGTGATCACACTCACAACTGACTATGCAATAAATAGAAAAGATTCATCGTGTCACATGTTCATTTTATATGTGCATACTCGTTTATTATTTTATGTGAACGCGCGTAAACTACACATACACAAAATAACAAACCATGCAAAAATAAAATGACGACGTGATCATGAGTCGACACTAATGGTTGATCTATCGAATGAATAATGGATCAATTAAAACCTTAGGGCCATACCTTGAGCCGTGTCGCTTGCGACTTGAGTTGCAGCGCTTGTCCATCCAGTGTGTCAAACTATTGTTTGGTGTGTTGCCATAGCTCGGTGTGAAGTACGTCACTGCTCGTCCTCGTCATTATACAGCAATACTCGCTCGCAAGCGAGGGGGTCTCAGGAGTATAAAATACAACTGAGAATTGGACACGTAGACCCTTATACATATAATGACACAAATGAATCACATATTGACATATAATAAACTAATTATTACAAACAACCCTTGCAATAATTAAATAAATGAATAAAACATGCCCCAAACATGCATTGGGCGGTCAATAACTCATGATCAGTCAATACACATTAAACTCGCATATTTAAAATTAAATGCATAAATAAAATTAAACTTGCATTAAATTATCTCTGAGGGAGTTTTATTGAATTAAAAATTCACTCTTATTTTTAATTCAATATTTATGTCATTTGGTCCCATTAATTAATTTAATTTTAATGCGAAAAACTAAATTAATTAATTAAATCATTAAATGTCTCCCACTATTTTATCGAATTCTAGGAACCCTTTGTGATAGAATCGGAATACTCTATCACTTGAGTATTCTAGTGGCAAGGATCCCTAAACCACCCCTCACAGTTTACAAGCTTTGACATCACTTGGAGGGTTCAAGGTAGGTGTTAGGCTGACCAACCGCATGAACTCGCGGTTCCTTGATCTGTCGAGTGAACACTACGGGAAAAAGGGGTTTTTGCGATGGGTTATTTGCGACGGGAATAAATCCCGTCGCAAATAACCACTTATTTGCGACGGGAATAAATCCCGTCGCAAATAACCACTTATTTGCGACGGGGAAATCTCACCCGTCGCAAAAGGCTTGGCGCGCAAAGCGCGCCAAACCGCGGGAAAGTTATTTGCGACGGGTGGTTACCACCCGTCGCAAATAACCGGCGGCGGTAAAAACTATTTGCGACGGAAATATACCCCGTCGCAAATACCCGGCGGCGGTAAAAACTATTTGCGACGGGAATATACCCCCCGTCGCAAATAGTATGTCGGCAGGTTAATATTTGCGACGGGACCCGTCGCAAATAACTATTTAACCGTTGACCGTGATAAATGCGGGCTCAAGTATTTGCGACGGGTCCTGTCGCAAATAATACTATTTGCGACGGGATACCCGTCGCAAATACTCCCGTCGCAAATAATCTAACCTATAAATACCCCCACCCGTTTTTTTCCATTCATTCTCAACTTCTCTCAAAACTCTATTTTTAGAGTTCACAGTTTCTTAAGTTTAATTTTTATTTCCAGATTTGATATTGATGTCTTCAATAATTATCGTAGATCAACCTCAGATCAATTTTAAAGGTATTTATTTTCTTTTTAATTTAATATTTAATTTAAATTTTTTATTAGTTTTATTTATTTTTAATTAGTTGTAATTTAATTGTGTTTATATTGTTTTTTTATTTAATAAAATTAAATTATTAGTATTAATTGTTCATAGTTAATGGTAATTAGTAGTAATTAACAATAATTAGAAATAATTAATAATAAATAGGAATAAACCTCCCCCATGCGCGCATTAACCTTTACAACTAAGTCATTTCATTTTTTTATACATTTAATGATCTATCTATATATATATAGTTATATTTATTCGTATATTAATATAGATTTATATTAATATAAATATATTTGGTTATATAAATATATATATATATATATTTATTCGTATATTAATATATATTTATTCTATATATATATATATAGTTATAAGTTTTTATTCGTATATTTATTTGTATATTAATTAATATATATTTATAAGCTTAGTTTTAAATAAATTTATAAAATATGGGTTTTTATGTATATGTATAAATAAATAAATAAATAAATAAATACATATATACAATAGATACACACACACACATATATATATGTATAGTTATGAATGAATACATAGGAATGAGGGGGTGAAAATCCACCAAGAATGTTAAAACGGCTATAACTTCTAATCCGTAAGTCCGTTACAACTCCACAACCAGTCAAATCGAAGAACATGAAACGATCTTCGATATGATATGCGGTACAGGCCAAACGGACATCCGGATCGGATGTTATAGCCATTTGAATGTTTAAACGACCATAACTTCTAATCCAGAAGTCCGTTTCAGCTCCACAATCATTCAAATCGAAGAACATGAAACTATCTTCGATATGATATATGGTAGAGGTTTATCGGACATCAGGAGCAGAGGTTATAGCTGTTTAAACGGTGAAAAATCGGGGTACCCCGACTAAAAACTCAATTTTGGAGGCCTTCTGTGCCTTTTTTGGCCTTGAAACAACCTTGGACGGGTTCCACCGGTCCATAGCGCTGTAGAGCTCGTCGCAGGCTTCGATTTGATATGCTGTGGAGCTCAAACGGAGTCCCGGATCAAAAGTTATGGCCGTTTGAAGTTTGGGTTTCATTTTTAACTTATTTTCCATCTTTCATTAATTTTTTTTTATTTTTTTTATATTCAAAGAGTTATTAAATGACTATTAACTGATAAAAATTAGATAATTACTAATTAAAAATATTTTTTAATTTATTTTATAAGCCTCTTTTACTGAACATCTTATACATTCATATTTGATTTTCATTCTTCCTTTCTAAAACATATTTAAAAAATAAATATTATATTTATATCAATATAAATAGGTTTATTGATTTATATAATAATAAATAAATTTTTTAATTTTTTTTTAATTTTTTTATTATTATTTGCGACGGGAATATATTCCCGTCGCAAATACTTATTTGTGACGGGCCCGTCGCAAATACCCGCTTCGAAGCAACCATTTGCGACGGGAATATGGCCCGTCGCAAAAGATTTTTTTAAAAAAACCAGAAACCTATTTGCGACGGGCCAATTTCCCGTCGCAAATACGTGTTTTTGCGACGGGCCCGTCGCAAAAAAAATTAGTTGCGACGACGTTTTCTCAACGGGCGATTTGCGACGGGGCCCCGTCGCAAAAGGCTATTTGCGACGGGATCCCGTCGCAAATGTCCCGTCGCAAATATCTATATTTCCCGTAGTGGAAGTCCCAACTTCTTAAATCGTTACTTGATTTACTCAACACTTCCCTCTAAAATTACAACAAGCTAGATTTGGCTATTTCTTTGCTGCAATTTTAGTTAAGTCAACCCACCACTTTCATATGAATGTCTCGGTTGTAAGAGACACCCTCAGCTTTGGAATGACCGACACCCCAAACAGTCGGTTTTGTCCAAATTCGAATGATGAAAGGCGGTTCAGATTTAATATTTCTTTGAGGGTTTTATTATTTTTAATCTAACGAAAGAAATCATTTTTTATTTTCTAAGCATGTACTATGTGATCACACTCACATGGGTATTGTCTTTATCACCCCGGTGCAAGCCATTCTGTCGTACTCATTCCTGTTGTCAGAAGGCTGCACCAACAACGAGGCAGAGTATCAGACTCTTATCACTGGCCTCGAGCTGGCCCTCGAGATCGATGTGCCCCATTTGCATGTGAAAGGGGATTCTGAACCAGTCATCAAACAAATCAATGGTGGCTATGTCGTCAGAAAGCCAGAGCTTGTACCATTATTGGAGCACACTCTCCAGCTAATGGACCTGTTTCCATCTCGGCCAGAAGTTACTCAGTCCCTCGATCTCAGAACGGTCGAGCAGATGCCCTGGATGGCCTGGTTGCATCACTTGCTGAACCCGAGCAGGATGATCTGATTATACAAGTGGCACATCAGAGAGTCATTTCTCCCGTCACCTCAGATGATGACGACGGCCTGCGGGTAAGCCATCTTACTACTGGGGCCTCCATGTCAGGACCCCCAGGTTCCTCAGATGCAGTGGTTGAAGTGACCCCCGACTGGAGAGCCCCCTTTGTCGAGTATCTCCAAAATGGTTGCCTCCTGGCTGATCGGGCCGAGCGTGAGCAAACCCGACGCCGCGCACTGCAGTTTACCCTCCAGAGTGGTTCCAGTCTTGAGCAAATCCTCTACATGTGCGGGTTCGATGGTGTTCTCCTCCATTGCATCCAAGGAGTTGAGATTTCTCAGGTCATGCAGGAGGTTCACGCTGGTTCCTGTGGGGCTCACCAGACTAGGCCGAAGCTATCCCATCAGATCCGGAGACTGGGGTACTTCTGGCTCTCCATGATCCATGATTGCATCGAGTTCACCAAGATATGTCACACATGCCAAATTCATGCTAACTTCATGCATCGACCACCAGAACCTCTCCACTCCACCAAGTACTTTTGGCCATTTGCTGTGTGGGGACTCGATGTCGTGAGAATATATCCACCGGCGACAGCTCGCTAGTGCAGGTTCATCCTGACCGCCACAGATTTCTTTTCCCAGTGGACAGAAGCAGTTCTGCTCAAGGAGGTCAAGACCCGTTCTATCGTCGACTTCGTGAACTCCAACATCATCTACCGGTTTGGAGTCCCTCACACCATCCTCACCGATAACAGCACGGACTTCCGAGTAGTCGAGCTGAAGAAATTGTATGCCAAGTACAACATCCATTCAAACCATACCTCCCGCTACCACGCACAAGAAAATGGACAGATCTAGGCGTTCAACAAAACCCCCTCTAACATTTTGCAAAAAATGGTTGGTCAGAATAAGAAGAGTTGGCCGAACAAGCTCCCCAACGCTCTCTGGGCTTATCAGACGAAGACTCGTAATTCCACCCAAGTGACTCCATATTCCCTGGTGTACGGAGCTGAGGCCGTCCTACCCATCGAGATCCAGCTGCCTTCGTTATGCACAGCGGTCTATGACCAGCAGGCGCCAGGTGAGGTAGCGGAAATTCATCTGGCTGAGTTGGAAGCACTTGACGAGAATAGGCTTCGTGCCCTGCACAATCTGGAAAGGCACCGGAATAAGATAGCTAGAGCCTTCAACAAGAAGGTTTGCCTCCGCTCTTTCCTGCAAGACGACTTGGTATTGGCCCTCTGGACACCAATGATCCCTAGCAGGAAACCACCCAAGTTGGAGGCCAAATGGGAAGGACCTTACATAATTCACAGGGTTTACCCCAATGGTGCATAATCCCTGGTGACCATGGATGGTGAGCGTATAACTCCTCCCACCAATGCCAAGTTCCTCGAGCAATACTTTGCTTGATCCTACTGGTCCTGCATGACCTTAAACTGTTCGGTCTCGCATGACCCTAAACTGCATGATGGTCCCGCATGACCCTAAACTACTTCGTCTCGCATGACGATAAACTGTATGTCGTCCTGCAAGACGTTAAACTGCACCCCTAGAACTATGTACGACTTGATTCCCATCTGCATGGGATACGTAGGAACACTCAAGTGTTTCGTCTTGAGCCCAACCCCAAACTCTTCTCTTTGACTATCCCCCTGGGTATAGTTCTCTTGGAGGATCCTTGCATGATATGGTGTAGGCTTCCTTAGCCCCACTCATGCCAGGATTACAACGGTTGCACCATGTGCCCACTCCCTGTTCTTCTATCCTCCCAAGTCCTCACCATATGATGCTAAACTGCATGACCTTCAAGAACTATGTACGACTTGATTCCCATCCTTATGGGATACGTAGGAACGCCTGGACATTTTGTCTATTGGCCCATCCCAAATGCCAGAATCTCCCCTCGGGTCAAGACATATGGTGTGGTGCAGGCTTTTGCCCCAATTCACGTCGAGCTCATCTTGATTCCGCCACGCGTCCCACTACCCAGAGGTGTCCGCCTCTTTCACAGATGGGCACATCTATGCTTCACCCACTCCTTTGATTGAGACTCCATCATCTCTACCATCCAAAAGGGCCCCTGAACGATAGGGATGCTAGGCCCAAGGGCTCTCCCACCACTTCGGGCCAACACCCTTGAGGATGTTGAGCAACAAATTGATACAAGTCCCGCGTTGTGAATATGGTCAGCGGTCAATGCTCATTTGTTGTTCCCATTACGGGTCACTACAAGGATGCTGTGTTTCGAATATGGTCAACAGTTATCCTTTGTCGTCAGAGCCACCCCACGATGTCCCAAACATTGAGTGTAGTGGTCCATTCTACCCCGTTGTATCTCCAAGCGACAAAATCCCTTCGGGCGATGCCAACTACTAGACCCCTATATGGCAGGGAGAGCCGAGTCCGGCTCCTTGTTTCCCACACCGAGCACTACTCACGTGGGATTAGGAGCTGTGATGAGGCGGTAACCACACAAGAGGTCATATGGCTACCATTGGCCAGGACGCCCAGCCTCAGGCTCCTTGGCCTTTTCCGGCCCCTTGGCCCTTTCTGGCCCCTGGCCCAAGTTCTCATTTAGGGTTGTGTGGTGTGGAGCGGACTTATGTCCTCATTCGCGTCGGGCTATTTCGCCATGCCACACATATCCCCTTGAGACATCCCTCCCGTCATTTAGCATCCGTACCGCGAGCACATGCCCTTCCACGCTTCGCATGCCCAATCTCGAGCCCCCGGCGCAACTCTTAACTCTTACGAGATTGTACGGTGTGGTATGAGATTATTTCCTCACTCATGTCAGGTTATTGACCGTGCCGTACACCTCCTTTGTTTGGTGGTATCTTACCCCATTCATCGTCCTCACTACAACACATTAAACTGCAAACTGGTCAGACCTTTCCGTCCGAGGCCCAGCCTCATGCCCCTCGGACTTTTCGGCCCCCCAGCCCAGGTTTTCACTTAGGGTTGTATGGTGTGGTATGGGATTATGTCTCCATTCACATCGGGTTACTCGCCGCGCCGTACACCTCCTGTATGTGGGGCATCTTACCCATTTGCGTCCCTACTGTGTGACGACATACTACACATTACTCCCTTCAAGAACTACGTGTGGCTTGATTCCCATCCTCATGGGATACGTAAGACCGCCCGAATGTCTAGACTTCGGGTCCAGCCCCATCTCTTAGAAATCTCCCTCTCATCTTGGCCCCTTGGCCTGTATTCCCCCAGAGAGGAATATACGATGTGGTATGAGACTATGTTCTCACTCACGTCGGGTGTTGTAACAACCACGCCATTTACCTCCTCCTCCTGATAGTTTTCCATCCCCTTGTGCTATCCTCATCTTTTCAAATCATCCGCTCTCAAGATGAGCCCCTCGGTCCTCTTTGGCGATTCACCAATGTGCCCAAGGGTACTCTGGTTCAACACCTAGAGTGTCAGATTATACCCGGACATACTTTCACCCATTTTTCAGGCTTTGTGTTCCCCTTCATTAGGGCTTCCATCACCTTTCACACCAAAAGGACCCTCGAATGGCAAGGATGCTCGGTCCAAGGGCCCTCCTACCATCTCAGGCCAACATCCTCAAGGGTTTTGAGCAATGAATTGATACAAGTCTCGCGTTGTGAATATAGTCAGTGGTCGACACTCGTTTGTTGCTCCCATTTCAGGGCACACGATATGAATGCTGTGTTTCGAACGCGGTCAACAGTTATCCTCCATCATCACGCCAACCCCATTAAGCCCCAAAATGTCGATTACATGATTCACATCCTTGTCCACTTTATCATGTCCAAGTAGAGCTTCGAAACTCTTGGTATTATTCCTCAGTGCGCATCCGCACATTAGGAGGAGAAAGCCGTGATAAGGCATCATTCGGGGCTCCGCACCGATTTTCCCTTTTCATGTATTTCACGTTTTGCAAATACCTTACCCACCCTTGTTTCCTACACCGAGCTCGACTCACGTAGGCTTAGGGATCAGATTGAGGTCTGCGCTTACATGGAATTGTCCCGCTTCTCCATGGTCTGAGCTCTAAGACCTTTAACTAAGACCACCTTCAAGAACTATGTATATCTTGATTCCCATTCACATGGGATACGTAGGAACACCCGAACATCTCGTCTTTGGGTCCAGCTCAATTGGGAGCTAGTTTCTCCTGCCCCTTATCCTCTAATCTCTCCTGGCCCCTCGGCCTGAGGTTTCCCCCTCGAAATCACGCACGGTATTGTGTGGACTTCGTCCTCGTTCACATCGGGTATGTTTTATCACGCCGTGCACATCCCCTCTGGAGCCTCATATCTCCTGTATACGTTCAGGCCATATGACGTTAAACTATGTCGCCTGGTCCCATCACATGACCCTAAACTATGACATTATCGTCCTGGCCGCACGACAAAAAATGGCACTGCATCGTGATGTCCTCACTCAAGGGGACACCATGTTTGGTATCAGTCACATGCCATACCATTTGTCAATGCCAATATATGGATTGATTATTGTGGTGATGCCATGACTTTCTATCCTAAGCCTGCCGCTTCACAAAAAAAAAACATTCACCTTAAAGGACAAACAAGATACATCAAATACCACTTCTTTTGGTACGAGGGCCACACCTGCACGCCCCTTTTATCCCTGGCACTGGTGCCTTACCGTGCCACCCCTTATAACTACGTATGGCTTGATTCTCATTCTCATGAGATACGTAGGAACGCCCGGACAATTTCCCACGGGCCCAGCCTAACTTTCGTGTTCGGTCCCTTGACCAAAACACTTCTCCAAGGAACACATGGTAATCTGGACTCCGGGTCCTCATTCACGTCGGGTTTCATAATCACCTTACCATATGACCCCTACATTCCTTACCGATCCTTGGTCCGAGTTCTGAGATCTTAAATTAAGACCTCTCTTAGAACTACGTATGGCTTGATTCCCATCCTCATGGGATACGTAGAGACACCCAGACATTTCGCCTCGGGTTCAGCCCCAGGAATCATAAATCCCATTCCTCCTCATTTATGGCCCCTTGGCCTAACCCCTTGTGGGGAACCATGTAACTGCAGCTTTTCCCTGAACAAGTTCGGGATGCCCCACGATGACATTGGGAAGCGACATCTCCCTCGCTAGAGAGGTCCTGTCTAAAAGTAGGAATGATCCATGATCAGACTGATGCACCCATCTAATGTGCTTCCACCACGGTGACATAATTTCAAGAGTGTTGGATTCTGTTCGAACAAACCATCACTCCACATTCCACGCTTTCTGTGCACCTTATTCAGACCCTCGTCCTCTTTCACGTCTAAAGGAACCCCTAACAGTATGGATACTTGGCCTATGGCTTGCCTACTATCCTGGGCCAACGTTCCGGAAGACTAATGGATGACATTCTGAGTCAGGCCCCATGTTTCGAACACGATCAGTGGTTGACCCTCGTTTGTCATCCCTATTTCAGGCTAATACGATATGGATACTGTGTTTCGAACATGATCAGAAGTTATCCTTTATTGTCACGCCACCCCTGTAGTGTTCCGAATCTGGGGTATCGTGATTTACATTTTCGATTCCCCTATGTTCGGATTGACTCTAATGCCCCTGGCGTTACCCCGCTCATGCACTAGAGCATGTTGGGAAGACAATATGTCGATTGTTTTGAGGCCCTCTTCCTTTAATCGGGCCTCCCTCTTCTCTTCTCGAAAATCCGGATTGGTTATTCAAATCTCAAATTCTCGGAGCTTGATTGACACTCCCACGATCAAACGAAGTAATAGTACAAACATCCCTTGTTTCTCACATTGGGTGCGACCCGCGTGAGCTTAGGAATGGATTTCTATTTATTTCAGGATTATGGTTGAATGCGTTAAACCAAATGAACAAGTAAATAAATTTATCCATACATGCAGTTCAGAATAAGAAACAGTAAGGAGAAATGAGTTTTTGAGTTCGGCCAAAATAGGGCCCTTAAGAGTCAGCTTCTTGGATGGATCGTTCCAGCGCCCCTACCTTTTGGATGGTGGCCTCCAGGATTGCTTCCCGCCCCCTAAGGACTCTCTCTTCATCAGCGGTCGCAGAGTGCAGTCCACTGACCCTAGCCCGTGCTTGCACCTGTTCAGTTTGAAGTTCAGTCATTTGGTGACCCGCTTCCACTAGTTGCTCTTGGGCGTCTGCCAGCTGGGCCCTCAACTGCTCAACAAGCTCAGAACAATTTGCAATGAATATCTCCTTTTCTTTCACTTTTTCTTTAAGGCGTCAGACCTCTTCTTCTGTCTTTATGAACGCTTGGGTACTCCTTGACTCCTCCTGAAACTGGGCAACGTCAGAGCGTTGGCTGCTCTCGCGCAGCTTCTCGGCCATGTAGTCGTGGACCATTGAATGAAGGTGTTGAGCATCCACCCCTCCAGCATAGAGAAAGCGCAGCCAAGTGTGGAGTGATCCCATCCGTTTTAGCCATTCCATCTGAGGCTGACCAAGAAAGCGCTTGATGCACTTCCACCCTTTGCATCGCGTCATCCGACTCTCCTCAACCGCCTCCAAGTCTGATTCTTCAATCTCCTCAGGATCTGCGGGCCGATAGTCGGGGAAAGAAGCCAACATGCTAGCAGCAGGGTCCTCTTCGAGTGTTCCTCCCAAGGGGTTAGGCTCTTCAACACCTGGGCAACCTTCCTCTCTAGCCTCGGTCCCGATAGTTTCTTCGTCAACTTCTGGCCCCGCCCCGACATTAGTACCACTGATATCCATAGCCCTTTGCTCACTGAGCGTCGGGGTTGGCTCGGTTTGAGAAGTGCGTCCTGAATGGGACAACACATTTGCAGTTGAATCAATCGTGGATGACCCGGGTTCGGCAGCCCGATGAGCCTCCAAGGCTGTGATTACTGCACAAACAATGAACACCCTGATCAAATGAGCTCTCCGACGGTAAATACCGATGTTGAAGTAATGAACTTACAAGAGCCCAAAGCATCAGCCTCCGGTGTTCTAGCCGCTACAAGAGCTGTCATTATAGGGGATCCCTCAGTGCTCGTCAGCTCAATAATGGTTGTCGGCTCCCCACCTTGTTCTATCGACGCCTCCTCCTCCCCTTCGGATGGAGACTCTTGGTCAGCGCCAATATGATCCTGAACTGGATAAGGAGACCTGATTGAGGGCTACAAAAAAATGATGATGGGAAAGGATAGACAAGGGCTCAGACGTACCTCAAGTAGCTCAGTTATATCTACATCAGATCCAACGATCTCACCACTATCCTGGAGACTCCCTTGGTGGGACGCCCCCTGAGACCCTCCACCTTCAGGCTCCTCTTCTTCTTCACCCCCTCCTTCACCTTCTCCTTCTTCTTCCTCTTATGTCTCACCGCCCTCCGGCTCATTATCGCTATCGTCATCATCTGACGACATCTTTTCTGGATCATGCTTCTGGCCGAGCATTACTTTCACTAAGAAAGATGACTCCTCACGCCGACCCCTTGGGCGTGCACACACATCTATGGTCGTCAGATACGCATGCCGACGTTGAAAGTTCACCCTATTGGCAATCCGAATGAGTCTGACCTCTGGCAGCTGGATTCCGTCTCACACTATCTTTTTCCAAAGAGCTTTAGTACCCATCGACTATCGCAGGGTCATCCAGGCTGACCACAGAGCTGGGAAGATTGCGTCATTGGAAGGTTGAAGCAGATACCTTATTTGCTTCCCGGGAAGCTCCTTGATCGCTTCTTAAGCCCCTCTCCCCCTAGGCGATGATGACACGACCACGCCGCGTGACGTCCCCGCTACTAAAGTCCCGGCCTGTGCGGACCCAGTTGCCCAACATGCTTCCGACCTCCCCCCCCAACAACACCCTGTCTGCTCTCTCGCTGCCCAGGTTCTACACTGGCTACCTTGAGTTGTTGAACTTGCTTCCGCAAAAGCCCCTCAGGGTATGATATGACCCAATGTTCGGCATATTCGGTTGAGAGGCCAACACTAACTCCGGTGGGAGGAAAGGTGATAACATCGCCAGAGCCATGGGTCGTGAACATCAGCCACATTTGGCAAAGAACACTGGGATGCCTTTCCTCCCGAACATCTGTGTACACTTTCTTCAGCATCCGCTGAAGGCATCCAAACTTCTTGGTGAACCTGGACGACATGTATAGCTCACAAAATATCTTCCCATCAATCCGGGCCATGAGCCCCCCACCTCTGATGCTCTGGAAGTATTCCCTTTGCTCCAGTGAGCCTTGCCCGTTATCTATCATCTGGCCAGTCGGGGTGGGGAATGAGCTGAAAGTGAAGTTGACATGATTGCCAATTCTGATCCTTACTCTCTCCTCATTGAGCATCAATGGCATGACCCTGACGATGTTCAGCAAAGAAGGTCGCAGACCATTACCTGGAGGACGAACGACGTTCAGAAAGGTATACCCGCCGCAATGAGCCGCGACCCAACCATAAAAGATCTGGAAGGGACCACAAATCCTCCTCGGTGACCCCCCTCTTGAAATGTGTCCCAAAATGGCATACAAACGAGTCAATATGGGACTCCCAGATTGAATCTTTGATTAGAGGCCATGATGCCAGCAATCACCAGGGTCGCTGGATGAACTCCCATCCTTGTGTCCCTCATCGGTAAGAGCCACCCACTTAGGAATGTGGCAAGAAATCCAGCGTACTGAACGTTTGGGTCCTGAATCTCATTTATGTTGAAGCCCCCTGACTAATAGTCCCCCGCCTTTAGGATACTCCAATACGATTCGCTTTTGCTCCTCTATGCTGCGGTCAGACACCGTCTCCCTCGCCCCGACATCTTGACTTTCAGATCTCTTTGCAAGAACAAGCTAAACCATTTCTTGTAAGCGATGTCCTTCAAAAAATCCTTGACCCCCAGCCTCTCCTTAGCCAGCTCCAACAGGTGCCATGTCAGCATAGGGGTTCGTGATCCGTCTCCCCAGATGTTCCTTGGCGGGAGGAATTCATCGTATTGGTGCCCATCTAAAGGGACACCCATGATGTAATGAATGTCCCAAAGGATGATACCAACTTCCCCATGATGAAGATGAAAGATATTGGTATCGGGGGACCATTGAGTAAACAGCTCTGGCCCGAGCTCATGTTGGCGATAGAAATGAAACTGCGATGTCCACACCGCCTCGAACAAACCGATGTGTCGCAGTTCGGCCCCAAACTGGTCATATGTCTGGTGAACCCAATACGCCCAAGCCCATTCACTCGTGAAATTGCCTCTAGACCGCAGGTCCCAATCATGCAGCCAACCTTTATTCTCGTCAGTAACACTCTGACGGAAGGTGCTTGCATAAAGGGCCGGAGAATTCTCCGCGACAGGGTCACTCCCCGAAATGCTCCTGGTCCTGGGATTCAAGACGTAAACGTCCATATGTCTGGTTTCTCTAGTAGGACGACCATTGTAGGTGATATTATACCGAGGTAGGTCATCCTCGCGGGTCACCCATGACCGCGGTGTGTCGACTTCAAATCTTGGCACGAGTACCTCCTCCAAGATACCGAAGACCCATATCGGCAGGTTGGAAGACAATGCATACTCTTTCTAGGCTGGGGTCAACATGTTGAAAAGAGTAGGTTGCTGGATACGATCCTTCGGTTGCCATAAACCTCAGGGTTGGCGACCATCTCAGCCCTTTGAGCAGCGAATGCGGCTTCTCCCTCAACGTCAACCTGATTGGCGGCCATCTTCTGTCGGCAAGGCCTTAAGAGGTTTGCGTGAAAAATAAGAAGTTGACACGAAAAATTAGAGGCTGGTGCGAAATATCAAAAGTTGGCGCACAAAATCCTGGGTTTGCGCGTAAAACGATGGCTGACCTCAGTGAACTATGCACAATCGAAGTGTTTTTTCGCACAGGGCAGAGGAAATTTTTCGCGCGTGAGAGCTTCTGGCATATCGCGCGAGAAAAACCATACAGAATGAGGGACCCGTGGGGCTTTTATAGGCCCAGAGAAGGGTTTCCACACGCTCGAAAAAATTGGATTGTGTGCTCTGTATCGGTTTTACGCGCCGCTCCAGTTTTGAGCGCGCGCATGCCCTAGGGAGTGCTGCATCTCGGTGTTTCCCTCGGAATCCGACCTTTGCGGCCCCTCACCTCACCGATTCCGAGGGGGCATTTGTAGACGCCGAAAAACGCGCAAGGGCTGAAGAAGGTTTGGGCGCGACAAAGCGAAGCCATATTTGGACCCGGGGATCCATTCCGGGGTGCCTGGAGGGGCAGCGTGAAAAAAATTCAGTGGTGCGCAAAAAATCTGTCCCGCGTGAAAAACTTCGGGATTTGTGAGAGTTTTTTGTGCGGGCGTGGAAATTTACGCACCACCGCCCCGCGCTGTTGAATTTTCGCACTGCCGACGCCGGTGCGCAATATTTCACGCAGGCCTGTTTTTCGTGCGGATCTGCAACCCCAAGCGCCTATAAATAGAAGGTCACCCCTTCGACTTCCGGGCTGAAGAATCTGAACCGTCTCTCCGGCGTGAAATTCACCTCTCGTGCACACAAAAGATGGCTCTCAGGTACTTAATTTTTCATGCCAGGTCGCCCGGGGGTCTGCCTTTGCGCGAGACCACTAAGGATTAATCCTCATCCAAATCCCATCGAGTCTCGTCCCCCGCACGCAATTCCTTCCAATTGCGCGCAATTCCTTCCAAATTGTGCGCCCTTCTTTCCGCACCGCCCCAACCATCTTCATGCACACTGATCGATTGCGTGCCACCCCGACCTTTTTTCGCACACACCGGCCGATTGCGCGCCACCCCGGCCTTTTTTTGTGCATGCAGCGCCATTGCGCGCCACCCCGACCTTTTTCGTGCAAGCCGCCCTATTCCGTGTCGGCCTGACCCTTTTTCGCGCCAGTGTTCCTTTTGCGCGCAAACCTCCCTCCTTGTGCGCCCGTGATGTCCCTCTTCTGGGCATCATTTTCGGGCGCCTCCCACGCCCCAAGCACCTTCGCCATGTACTCTTTTCTCGTACGACCCTCTAGGTTCGTGCAAAGTAACTTCAAAGTCCCTTGGACGATACTACCCATTGCGTTGCTTCGCCTCATGCTTCTTCGCATAGGCACGCTAACGACTATTGCTTCTTCACATAGCCACGCTAACATGGACCCCCCAATGGTTCGCTCCATGACACCCCCAGTCACGGCGTTGCCTATCCCTTCTCTTCACCAAGGTGCATAGGGTACCGGTTATGTAAGTCCTAGGGGTGCGGAGTGAACCTACCTCGTCCGAGCTGCAGGACATTAAACTTCCAAGCATCATCGTCCTCAGCACATGACGTTAAACTGTGACTTCCCCCATGCATCCTACGCGGGGAAAGGGAAACCATCTTGGTGTAAGCCCCAGACCTTTCTTACAGGAGGTAGTACCCCCACTCCTTCCCATTTCGGTGCAAAAGGACAACAAAGGGCGTGATGGGGAATGGTGCACCTCCTTTATTCGGTGCCAAATCCCTCTCCTGCTGGGCTTTGTCACCATTGGCCCTCCATCCTGGAGCCAAATCCATCTCCCGCTGGACTTTGTCACCACCTGGGCCTCCATCTTGGAGTAAGTCCCAACCTCTTCGGGCTGCTAACCATACATAAGCCCCTCTTTCCTCTTTGGGTTGCGATCACGTGTAAGCCCCACTTCACCTCTCACAGACGCACCTTTCGCGACGTGATCGTCAGGTCTTTGCTGCCTCTTGTTTCTCACACCGAGCATGACTCATGTGGCCTTAGAGCAAACACCGACCATGACATCCTCTCTAGGCAACCTAGAGTGTAAGCCCCACACACTCTTTTGAACTACGTGGACTTTGATCCTTGCCAAGGCAGGCTACGTAGGAAGCCTCCACGAGGTTCAGGACCACTACCCCGGTTGTTCTGACCATCTTCACGTCGGTTCACCAACACTTGGGGCTGCCTCAGAGTGTAAGACCCATATGCCCCCTTCTGAACTATGTGGACTTTGATCCTTGCCAAGGCAGGGTATGTAGGAAGCCACCACGAGGTTTAATCCCACCACCCCGGTCGTTCCGACCATCTTCACATCGGTTCACCAACACTTTGGGCCGCCTCAGAGCGTAAGCCCCAAATGCCCCCTTTCGAACTACTTGGACTTTGATCCTTGCCAAGACATGGTACGTAGGAAGTCTCCATGAGGTTCAATCCCAACACTTGGTCGCTCCGACCACCTTCACGTCGGTTCACCCCTGTCTTGTATGACGTTAAACTGTAGACCCCGATCAGCGGTAAGTCGTTGTTTCCCTAGTCAGCAGTAAGCTGTTGCACTCAAAACCCATCCTGAACTACGAGGTCTTTGATCCTTGCCAAGACAGAGTATGTAGGAAGCCTCCCTGAGGTTCAATACCACCATCCACCGGTCGTCCCCACCAATATTTTTCTCCTGAACTATGAGGTCTTTGATCCTTGCCAAAACATGGTACGTAGGAAGCCTCCCTGAGGTTCAAGACCACCATCCACCGGTCGTTCCGACCATCTTCACGTCAGTTCGACCCCATCCAGCGGTAAGCCATTGTGACCCTATCCAGTGGTAAACCGTTGATACTCTAATCCAGCGGTAAGCCGTTGCGACTCCATCCAACGGTAAGTCGTCAATCAGATGAATTACGTGGACTTTGATTCCCTACCACGAGGATACGTAGGAAGCGTCTTCGAGGCTCAAGCCCAAAACCATCGTCATACTCATGACGGTTCCATCCCATTCACCATCCACTTCACGGAACCCCCCATCATCAGTCTTGATTCTTACCTGGGCCGCCACATCCCAGTGGGATCATGCCACCCCATTCTCCATTCCATTTAACAGCATTCGGGAAGCCAACCACATGTTGGCCCCAATATCGGTGTTCCCTCCCGGGGTTGCACCCATATGATCCACTCTAGTCAGTGTTCTGATCAGTCCGATCCGTCTCCGCTGGACGTTAAACTTGCGGCATACCCTGTGTTAAACATGGGAAACTGGGGAAAACCTCAGATACATGCCCATGAAATACGATTCCCTGCGTCCGATGTGGGATGCCTCGGGCTTCCGCGCCCTCGAGAAGCCCACTAATAAGGGACAGAAGACAGACGCGCCGGTGTCCCAACGCCCAGATAGGCCAGTGATTCCCAACATGACTACTCCCCTGACTGAAGGTTGCTGCCCTGACCGGGCCCCTTAGAATGTCCCGACAGAAGCAGTGTAATTAACTGGTGTCCATGAAGATATGACGCTGGGAAGAGTTTCCCGAACAACGTCTTAAATCTATATGGGAGACCCGGACTAGGTGACGAGTTCTGAGGAGGAATACACGGAAGGAAGAACCGACATCCCATCATCCCGTTTCGATCAAGGAGCAAACGTCCCTGAAAAAGTGACGGGTGCTGCCTGCCTTTGGAAAGTGGGAATGCGGGGTAACAAAACTGCACCTTTCATCCTCAAACGAGACGGACGCGCACACCCCAACAAAAGCATCGGAAAAAGTTACCTCCTATGAACGCTTACCATGTAATGTAATCCCTTTGTCTCGATATGTCTAATCAAGCGGGTTGCATGCTAGTGCCATCAACCCATGTGCTCGATTATTCTTTCTTTGACTTCCCAGAATTGAACTCGCCCATACCTTACCATGGACATGGATTTATTCAGGCTATATCAATTCCATCAAAGGGCCTGAGATATCTACTTTCATTATGGAACAGAAGGGACAAATCCTTTCTCGCTTTATCTATTAATGAAGTATTACTCGTGATGCACCCAACACATCCTACCTCGCTGCGAAGAGTGTGTTATCACAATTTTCGTCAATACATCTAAGTGTGTGAGTTGTAATACCCATTAATAATAATCTTAAAGTCTAAGGACCAATACACACGTCCGTATATTAGGAACATCCAATGACACTATGAAATTTGGATTTCCTATTGGCGGGTCTCATTATAATATCCTCCCGGATATTACCAAGGGCGCACACCATGAGAAGGTGACTCAAAGTTTTGTGAGTCCTCACCCCTAATGGCCTGTATTATTTGTGTCCCTCAAATAACATCATCCATCCATAAAACATATATTCAAGAACAATGTTATGGAATTTCTGAGTTCTCATCATAGAAGGGATCTGTTATGACCCTTTAATGCAACATATATCCTTAGGACATTATCAAATGCATTGTCACGCAAGAAGAACAATCAAGATGTGGTAAGGTATTTATTAATGAATAAAGTATAAAGTAGTTGGTTCTAGGCCACCAACTCCAACAGACTCCCACTTAGACTAGAGCCAACTGCTAACAACCTTTAACCCGCTAACTCTCACATGATATTCATGCTTCTGCTGAGATAGACCTTTAGTCATGGGGTCTTCCACGTTCTCTTCTGTGGACACTCTACTCACAGTAACTTCACCCCTTTGATCGAAATCCTTCAAGAGGTGATACTTCTGGAGTATGTGCTTTGTCTGTTGATGTGACCTTGGTTCTTTTGCAAGATCCACTATTGCAGTATTATCACAATACAACGTGATATGATCTTTACTGCTAGGCACCACATCAAGATCTTGGACAAAGTTTTGAATCCCGACGGCTTCCTTGGCTGCATCAGAAGCCGCTATATATTCGGACTCCACTGTAGAATCGGCAACAACTGACTGCTTTGAACTCTTCCAGCTCACAGCTCCTCTATTGAGACTGAAAACATATCCAGATTGTGACTTCAGATCGTTCTGATTTTTTCTGAAAACCAGCAGCAACATACCCTCTGATGAAAAGATCATCGTCTCCTCCATACACCAGGAACATATCCTTAGTTTTTCTCAGATACTTAAGGTAAATCTTAACAGCAGTCCAGTGTTGTTCTCCTGGATCTGCTTGATATCTGCCTATGGTGCTCAGTGCATAGGCAACATCAAGCTTGGTACATAACATGACATACATGATGGATCCTATAGCTGAAGTGCATGAGATCTTACTCATTCTATCTTTTTTTTTTGTGTTTGAGGACACATTTTCTTAGAAAGATGTAGGCCATGTGACACTGGAACCAATCCCCTCTTAGATTGTTCCATACTAAATCTCTTTAGTATCTGGTCAATGTATGTACCTTGACTTATTCCAAGCATCCTCTTGGATTTATCACGAATGATCTTGATCCCTAGAATGTAGGCTGCTTCACCCAAGTCCTTCCTGGAGAAACACTTGTTCAACCAGTCCTTAACTGACTTTAAGACTGATACATCGTTTCAAATAAGCAATATATCATCAACATATACTACTAGGATAACAACCACATTCCCATTAAACCGCTTATAAACACATGACTCACATTCATTCTTAATGAATCTAAATTCCTTTATGGCTTCATCAAATCGAATGTTCCATGACCTGGATGCTTGCTTTAATCCATAAATGGATTTCTGCAACTTGCAAACCCGTTTGGCTTCACCTGGTATCACAAACCCTTCTGGTTGTGTCATATAGACATCAACCTGAAGGTTCCCGTTAAGGAATGTTGTTTTGACATCCATTTTCCAAATCTCATAGTCATGGTAAACTGCTATGGAAAATATGATTCTTATGGATT
The DNA here is from genome assembly GCA_963277665.1 of Viscum album. Taxonomy (NCBI): domain Eukaryota; kingdom Viridiplantae; phylum Streptophyta; class Magnoliopsida; order Santalales; family Viscaceae; genus Viscum; species Viscum album. Next base: position 1,698,987,017 of record OY728143.1, on the reverse strand, counting down.
TAAACATGGAAATTGGTGAGAAGGTTTCATCATAGTCAATTCCTTGACGTTGTTTGAATCTCTTAGCCACTTGCCTTGCTTTATAGGTGCTAACTTGACCTTCCATATCCAGTTTTCTCTTGAATATCCATTTGCATCCAACATACTTTACATCAACTGGCTCATCGACCAGAACCCAGACTTGGTTCTGATACATGGAATCCATCTCAAAATTCATAGCTTTTAGGCATCTTGCAACTTCTGAGCTTTCTACTGCTTCCTTGTAGGAGAGAGGTTCATCATTGCCCAACAATAATGATTCATCATCCTTGGTGACTAGGAAACCAAATCTCTCTGGTTCCCTTACCTCTCTTGGGCTCCTATGCAGTACTTGTGTTTCTGGAACCTCTTCCACAGGGACCTGTGGAACTTGTTCCTATACCAACTTCTGTGTATCTTGAGCATCAACTTCGTCAAAGTCAATCTTGCTCCCACTATCTTTTTTGAGGATGTTCTCCCTCTCAAGAAAGACGACTTGTCTAGCGAAAGTCACTTTCTTGTCTGAAGGGTTATATAGGTAATATCATTTCATTTCCTTGGGATATCCTATAAAGATACACCTTGTGCCTCGGGGTGCTAGTTTGTTGCCCGAGAAGGCTATAACAAACGCCTCGCATCCCCATATATGTGTGTGCGACAAAATGAGTTTCTTTCCATTTCATAACTCATATGGAATTCCATTTGCCGCCTTAGTTGATACTCAGTTTAATGTGTATGCTACAGTTTGTAATGCATATCCCCAAAAGGATAATGAAAGATCTGCATGACTCATTATCGACCTCACCATGTCCAACAAGGTGTGGTTCCTCCTTTCACTAACACCATTCCATTGTGGTGTATAAGGAGGAGTGAGCTGAGATAGAATCTCAGACTCCCGTAGAAGATCGATGAACTCTTGGTTCAGATATTCTCCACCTCGATCCGATCGAAGTTTCTTTATCTTCTTACCAAGCTGATTCTCTACTTCATTCTTGAACTGCTCAAATTTATCTAAGGACTTTGACTTATACCTCATTAAGTAGATATAACCATATCTACTCAAATCATTAGTAAAAGTAATGAAGTAAGAATATCCACCTCTAGCTTCTACTAGAAATAGTCTACACACATCTGTGTGCACTAATCCTAGAAGCTCTGTGGCCTTTTCACTCTATCTAGAAATAGTCTACACACATCTGTGTGCACTAATCCTAGAAGCTCTGTGACCCTTTCACTCTATCCACCAAAAGGCGTCTTGGTCATTTTAACTTGTAAACAAGCGTGACATCTATCAAGTGCTTTTAGCTCAGTAGAGTCTAAATAGCCATCTTGGCAGAGCTTTGTCAAGAGCTTCTCGTTTACATGACCAAGACGGTGATGCCACAACTGGGTGATGTATGAGCCATGTGAGTTTGTTTCATTATCGATTTCCAACACTTGGTTTTCGTAATTTAATACATACAAACCATTATTTAAATGCGCCATACCCTAACATATGTTGTTCTTATAAAAGAAGAAACCCTTATTTCCAAACTTGAAAATAAATCCATCCATATTCAAACATGATACAAAAATTATGTTTTTGGTAACACTAGGAACATAATAACAGTTATGCAAAACCAAAATCATCTCAGTTGGCAATGAGAGCTGGTAATCGCCAATGGCTAATGCAGCCAACCTCGTGCCATTGGTAGCTCAAATATCCACCTCTCCTCTGGCAATCTTTCTAAATCTACCTGGTTCCTGCATTTGAATACAGATGTGAGCCCCACAAGCTGTATCTAATACCTAATGTGTAGAAATGGAAAGATTACACTTGATAATGAACGCACATTTAGCGTCCCCATGCTTCTGGGTGCAGTTCCTCTTCTATTGGCCTTGCTTGCCACATGCAAAACATACCGCCTTCCATTCCTTGGCCTGCCTCTGAATCTTCCCCTTCTTGGAGGGACGATGCTCGGGGGCTTCAGACCATTTATAAGTCCGACCCATTTTCCTTGTCCTTCCTTTTCTTATTCAACATAAGGATTGCGGGTTTGTCACGTCCCATGTCCTTATCTACCTAGCGAATTAAGGTTAGAAGTTTCAATAGGCTCTTCTCATTGTTTCTCTTGTTGTAGTTGACGATAAAGCTAGAGAAGGACTTGGGCAGTGATGATAGGATGAGATCTGTACGTAACTCATCTGGGAACATAATCCCTAAGATGTCCAGGAGTTCAATATAGCCAATGAGCTTGACTACATGAGGCCCAGATGGCGCAGACTCTCCAAGCTTGGTTGTAAACAAAGCGTTGGAGATCTCATATCTCTCCTGCCCCGCCTTTTCTCTTCCAGCACATACAATATCCTCTCATGGCGAAGGATGATGCGTAAAGGCCTCTGCCAATCTTGGAAATTGGTGCTGGTGAGAAGGTTTTCCTTCTTGAGTATGGTTCGCAATAATATGTTTCAAGTCATTTTTCTTGTCATTTCTACAAATTAAGATGATCAAAGGTTTAGTAATTTATCATGATAAAACTGAGACAAATAAATAAATTAATACTTATTAGTCTCCCACTATTTTATCAAAATCCAATAGCCCTCACTATTGACTTCGGAATATTCTGTTGCCTGAATATTCTAGTGGCAAGGATCCATATTGTCCTTCGCATTACCCCAATTAGGGTTGGTCAAAAAACTTGAAGGGTTTTAGGTAGGCATTCTAAATGCCAACTACATTGACTCGCAACTCATTGATATGATGAGTGGACTCCCCAATCCTGAAATCCTTTTATTTTGGATTTCCTCAACTTTTGCCTCTTGGTCACACAAAGTCCTGCTGTGGCAGCCAACCCTTGATGAGAATCAAGCCAAGTCAACCCAAAACTTTGAATTAGAATTCCCCGATAATTGAAAACACCCCAACTAGGGTTGGTTAAACACTTTGAACTATGGTTCGATTCTAACCAAGATTATGGAAGACTATACCGACTTAATATTTCTTTGAGGGATTTTATCATTATACGTAAATTGCCAATTTATTATCTTTTATTACATGTGTTCCCTCTGGAATTGGGAATGACCTCGTTGATTGAAGGTTCAAACATTCCAATCGGTTTCTAACGGGTTTGTTCGTAGAACCGGAAACATCCAATGATTCCGTACCCATTTGGACCTACTTTTCAAAGGTAGACGCTCATTAGTTGTGGACTGATGAGGCTTAAGAATTTGCATTGGTCGAGAGGATGGGAGGTCGGACTCATCAAACCTTTTTGAGGGGAATTATTGTCTACTCTAAGACTCTCTTTATAGATTTAAGTTATGTTCGTGAATCCTTATTATATTACCAAATATAAAATGAGCTTTCCTTTAGATCTGGCAATCAATGATTGATATGTAGAAAATTTAGAGAATCTTTTATATGTATTTGAGGTTCTTCACTGATAGAGAATCATCTGTATTTGTTAGAGATTCTTAGTCAATGGTATCTTTCAATACATAAAAGTCTCTCGGTCATTATGATGACCATACTGGTTTTAAAGCCACTCAGTGGGGCACTTGAAGTTTATTGTCATTCAGAAGGACATGGATTATTTTAGAGTTGGGATCGTACCCGCAGATGGGATACCTACGTATCCTTTATTTAGAAAAGGAATTAGAACCCACGTAGTTTGAGTGAGTATGATGTTTTATGCATGATTGATGGCTCAAAGAAAGATGTCATAATTACTTTTACACTCTAAGCTCACGTGAGTCATGCTCGGTGTGAGAAACAAGAAGTATTGGTAAAACCAGACAATTGTGTTGGATTGGTGTTGCCCGATCCGGTTGGGCCGAATGCTTGTGGCCCGCAACTTTCGCGGGTTGAGCTTTACTGTAGCGGAGCTGACCGACCGACACCGACAGACACTGTAGCGGAGCTGACCGACCGACACCGACAGACACTGTAGCGGTGCAGACTTCGGGGTCAACTTTACTGTAGCGTTTTTGACAAAGTCAGCCGTCGTTCACTGTAGCGACGCAGACCACTTTTTCGAATAGTGATCGTCTTCTCCATTTGTTTTATAGCCCATTTCGGGCTAGGGTTTGTTGTTGGAAATCCTCTGTAATTTCTGTGCTCCCGAATCATAGTGAAATTCTGCCTCTCCCGTGGACATAGGGATTTTTCCCGAACCACGTAAATCGTCGTGTTCATTGTTGCTTTTCTTTCTTTCGTTTTCTCGTTTTCTGTCGTTCTGTCTCCCGGTGATTCCGCAACAACTGGTATCAGAGGGTGAGTTCGGAATTCTCCAACGATGGCTCTGGATGAAGGCAAAGTGAAGATCGATCGCTTCGATGGAACTGATTTCAGTTTCTGGAGGATGCAGATCGAGGATTATCTTTATCAGAAAAAGATGCACTTGCCGCTTCTGGGTGTGAAGCCAGCGGAAATGGAGAAGTCAGAATGGGAGCTACTGGATCGACAGGTTCTGGGTGTTGTGCGCCTGACGTTGGCCAAAAACGTGGCGTTCAACATCAGAGAGGAGAAGACGACGGTGGACCTGATGAAAGCCCTCACAAATATGTACGAGAAGCCTTCTGCGGCTAACAAGGTGCATTTGATACGACGATTGTTCAACCTGAAAATGGTTGAAGGGAGAGCTGTTGTAGATCATATCAACGAGTTCAATACCATCATAAGTCAGTTGTCATCGGTGGACATTGACCTTGGTGATGAAGTATGTGCTCTGGTTTTATTATCTTCGTTACCTGAAAGTTGGGAAGCAACTGTAACAGCTGTGAGAAGCACTTCGGGGAATACGAAGATGGCTCTGAAGGATATAAGAGACCTAATCCTTAGTGAGGATGTTCGAAGAAGAGAATCAGGCAGATTCTCTGGTTCTGCTTTGAACGTTGAAGAGGAAGGTACCCACAACGGGACAATCGCAGAGGACGATCAAAGTCGAGAGGAAAGAGCAGAGACAAGGCAAAGGGGCCTGGTCCTACCTGCTGGACATGCGGGAAGAAAGGACATGTCAAGAAGGAGTGCAGAGATAACCGGAAGGGACCTGAAACCAGTGGAGCAAACGCGGTAGCTGAAGGAACTGATGACGTGCTACTGCTTAGCGTGGAAAGCCCGATGGAGTCTTGGATTTTAGACTCTGGGGCGTCTTTCCAATCTACATCGGAGAAGGGTTTCCTGAACAATTTTGTTTCTGGAAATTTTGGCAAGGTGCATCTTGCTGATGACGAGCCCTTGCAGATTGTGGGGAAAGGAGATGAACGGATCAAGACCAACAGTGGGAGCTTGCTGGTTCTGGAAAACGTGAGGTACATCCCTGGTTTAAGAAGAAATCTCATTTCTGTGGGACAGTTTGATGATGCAGGGTTGAGTACCACGTTCACTGGTGGTGCATGGAAGATCACCCGAGGAGCTATGGTCATAGCTCGGGGAGCAAAGAATGGCACCCTGTACAACATGACAGAAACATGCATGGACATGGCTGCATCACTTGAAGCTGTTGGAGGTTCTCAACTGTGGCACTACAGACTCGACCACATGAGTGAAAAGGGGATGAAGGTGCTGACAACAAAAGGATTGCTACCAGAGCTGAAGTCGGTGGAAGTAGGCTTTTGTGAAGATTGCATCTTTGGAAAACAGAAGAAGGTGTCCTTTGCAAAAGGAGGCAGAACACCGAAGGCCAGAAAGCTGGACCTGGTGCATACAGATGTTTGGGGGCCTGCACCAGTACCATCGCTCGGAGGGTCACAATATTATGTGACATTCATCGATGACTCAACAAGGAAGGTATGAGTTTACTTTCTGAAGAACAAATCTGATGTGTTTAAGATATTTCAGAAGTGGAAAGTCATGGTGGAGAACGAGTCAGGAGTAAAGCTGAAATGTTTGAGGTCTGACAATGATGGAGAATATGGCAGTCAAGAGTTCATGGAATTCTGTTCTGAAAATGGAATTCGGTGGGAGAAGACAATCCCAGGAACACCACAACAGAACGGTGTGGCAGAAAGGATGAATAGGACACTGAATGAACGTGCCAGGAGCATGAGGCTGCATTCGGGGTTACCCAAGACCTTTTGGGCTGATGCAGTGAATATGGCATCATATCTCATAAACAGGAGTCCCTCTGTGCCAATGAGGGAATGTCTACCCGAGGAACTTTGGTCTGGTAAGGAGGTAAAACTCTCACATTTACGAGTCTTTGGCAGTTTAGCATATGTTCATGTTGATGCAAATGCAAGGGACAAGCTTGATGCCAAGTCCAAAAAATGTTTCTTTATTGGCTATGGTGGTGAGGAGTTTGGGTATCGCTTTTGGGATGATCTCAACAGGATGGTCATCAGGAGCCAAAATGTGGTATTCAATGAAGGTGTCATGTACAAAGACCGCCATGCAGTTGAAGATGAAAATGGGAACATTGAATCAGAATGCAAAAAGCAAGTGGAGCTTGAAGGTGTGTCTGAGCTTGAGAAATCCGAACCGGTGGAACCTACTACTCCAGTGGAGTTGAGGAGATCATCAAGGGTGAGAAGGCCCGTGCAGAGGTATTCACCATCATTGCATTACCTTTTATTGACTGACGGTGGAGAACCAGAATGCTTTGAAGAAGCAATGCAGCTGAAGGAGTCGAGCAAGTGGGAGCTGGCTATAAAGGAGGAGATTTCCTCATTGCATGAGAACAACACTTGGGAGCTGACACCTCTGCCAAGAGGAAAGAAAGCATTGCAGAATAAGTGGGTCTACCGGGTCAAAGAAGAACATGATGGAAAGTGGAGGTTCAAGGCAAGGCTGGTGGTGAAAGGCTTTCAACAGAAGGAGGGAGTAGATTTCACTGAAATCTTCTCACCAGTAGTAAAGCTTACCACCATCCGGGTGGTTCTCAGCATTGTGGCGTCAGAGGATTTGCACCTCGAGCAGCTTGATGTCAAGACTGCTTTCCTTCATGGAGATTTGGAGGAAGATATCTACATGCAGCAGCCAGAGGGATATGTAGAGTCTGGAAAGGAAGACTTGGTGTGCAAACTCCAGAAGAGCTTATATGGACTGAAGCAGGCACCGAGACAGTGGAACAAGACGTTTGATTCATTTATGTCTAAAAATGAATATAAACGATGTGGCGTGGATCAGTGTTGCTACATCAAGTCTTTCGGTGATGAATATATTATATTGCTTCTATATGTGGATGACATGCTCATTGCAGGATCATGTATGCAGAGGATTAATGAGCTGAAAGGGCAATTGGCTGAGGAGTTTGAAATGAAGGATCTTGGAGAAGCTGACAAGATTCTGGGAATGAAGATCAAGAGAGACCACACGGCTGGAACTTCAATGCTGACCACTGTAGCGGAGCTGACCGACCGACACCGACAGACACTGTAGCAGTGCGGACTTCGGGGTCAACTTTACTGTAGCGCTTTTGACAAAGCCATCCGCCGTTCACTGTAGCGACGCGGACCACTTTTTCGAACAGTGATCGTCTTCTCCATTTGTTTTATAGCCCATTTCGGGCTAGGGTTTGTTGTTGGAAATCCTCTGTAATTTCTGTGCTCCCGAATCATAGTGAAATTCTGCCTCTCCCGTGGACGTAGGGATTTTTCCCGAACCACGTAAATCGTCGTGTTCATTGTTGCTTTTCTTTCTTTCGTTTTCTCGTTTTCTGTCGTTCTGTCTCCCGGTGATTCCGCAATAAATTGTGCCACGAAAGATACAATCATAGAAAATGATGTGGGGCTTATGTATGTATGACTGCCCAAATAGATGAAGATTATGATTTACTTCAGGGAAGATACCCAAGAACAAGGTCCATAAAAGTATATGTACTTTATGGAGATTTGGATACTCTAATCTTGAGGCTTACTCTTGAGGAAGATGCCCAAATTAAGAGGGGACTTATGATTGAGTTTTACACCTGAGAAGGAAGCACAGATCAAAAGTAAATTAAGACTGGTTAAGAGAAATTAAGACAGATGCTTACTCCTGAGAAGGAGGCTCAGGTTAAAGGGATTTGAAAAATTAAGGGACTTGGGGCTTACTCCTAAGGAGGATGCCCATATTTGTAGATTTTGAGACTGGAGCTTATTCCTAAAAAGGAAGCCCATGTTAAGAGAATTATGGTTGAGGCTTACTCCTGAGGAGGATGCCCATATTTGGGAACTTGGAGACTAGGACTTACTCCTGAAAAGGAGGCCCAATTTAAGAGAATTATGACTGGGGGTTACTCCTAAGGAGGATGCCCAGATTAGGGGACTTGGGGCTTACTCCTAAGGAGGATGCCCATATTTGAGACCGAGGCTTACTCCTTAAAAGGAAGCCCAGGTTAAGGAACTTGAGGCTTACTCCTAAGAAGGATGCCCAAATTAACGAGAACTTGGATTGGGGCTTACTCCTGAAAAGGAGGCCTAGGTTAAGGAACTTGGGGCTTACACCTAAGGAGGATGCCCAAATTAATGAGAACTTGGACTGGAGCTTACTCCTGAAAAGAAGTCACAGGTTAAGGATTCTCTCATCTTAAAGGATGAGGTTGAATGAATGAAATCTCTAACCATAGTGACATAAAGATATGTAAATCACTAGGTTTTAAGAGATGTTCTGTTGCGGAATCGTCGGGAGACACAACGACAGAAACGAAGAAAAAACGAAAGAAAAAAAACAAAGAACACAACGATTTACGTGGTTCAGGAAAAATCCCTACGTCCACGGGAGAGGCAGAATTTCACTATGAGTCGGAAGCACAAAATTACAGAGGATTTCAGTAGTAACCCTAGCCTGAAAATGGGCTATAAAACAATGGAGAAGACGATCACTGTTCGAAAAGTGGTCCGCGTCGCAACAGTGAACGACAACTGGCTTTGTCAAAAGCGCTACAATAAAGTTGACCTCGAAGTTCGCACTGCTACAGTTGCGGGCCACAAGCATTCGACCCAACCGGATCGGGCAACACCAATCCAACATGTTCCACAGAATTCCTTTCAGATAAGGAAGCCAACAAGGAAATCATGCCATGAATGGCTTTGGAGAGAGTTTTGAAGGCTTAATCTTGAAGAGGAGAGGTGGATAGGCATAAGAGATGTGAAATAGGCAGGAGGGGGCACCCCAAAAGAAAGGGGCGCGCAAGTCCTGGTGGGCGCGCAAGTACTGCGTGGGCGCGCAAGTCCTGGTCGCGCAAGTATACTTGCGCGACACATGGGTACTTGCGCGCCGGTCAAGAGTAAAACTTGGGCGAGGCTTGGCTGAAGCCCTTGCGCGACACATGGGTACTTGCGCGCCGGTCAAGAGTAAAACTTGGGCGAGGCTTGGCTGAAGCCCTTAGTACTATCCTTGGATGCTTTCAGAAGAGTGGCGCGCAAGTTCTGTTGAAGGGGTAAGGCGACGCGCAAGTGTGGCCCTTTCCCTTAAGGGCTGGCCACTTAGGCGTGCAAGTGTTGATGAGTTTCAACACTTCGGCCTTCCTCCCCCTCTTTAGATCTTCCGTTCTAGGTAAGAAATTACCTTAGAAGTGTTTGGAAGCTTTGAGAAGAGACTAGGGCGCCAGGAGCTCAAATCTGAGGTTCTGGAATTTTTCGTTTTTTGAAATGGGGGGCCCACAGGGGTATTTATAGGCCGGAGAAGACCCTGGTCGAATTTCAAAGAGGGCGCGCAAGTCACCTGCGTGACCACTGGGCGGCGCACAAGTATACTTGCGCGACCCTGGTCAATTTTTGATGTTTCTTCAAAGGATGAATCACTTTGAGTTCAAGTTATTTCCCTTTTCATTCTTTTAGACTCTTTGACGGAAAGGAGCGTCAACAAAAGTCCCCCCTCAGAGTTGGATCCGAAAGAAATGAGGATGTGACTCTGAGGAAAAGAAGAAAACCAATGAACCTGCGGCGCGCAAGTGTTGAGCGCGCAGAGGGCGGCGCACAAGTGTTGAACCGCGCAGGCGTCGGCGCGCAAGGGTGCGGCCTGACCTATAAATACGCGGTCATTCTCGCGCAAAGCCACCAGATCTCGAATTTCTTGCTCTCGTCGTGCAAGTTGGTCTTGTCGTGCTAGTTACTTGTTTTTTGCTGTTTCATTGCTGTCGCGCTGCTGTAGAGGTAATAGGACTTGCGTGGTGATACTTGCGCGCCATAAAACTTGCGCGACACATCCATACTTGTGCGACACATCCATACTTGCGCGCCTTAATTCCTTTGCCATTTTTTTCAAAATTTCTTCACAAATTTTATAAAAAATCAACCCATTTAAGAGTTAATTTATGCAACCTTTGTGTAGATTCAATGGCTCCCAAGAGAATTGGAACGGCTGATGAACTGGCTAGTAAGCGAATTGATGATATGATGAGCATCATTGGCCATGATTATTATACCGTCTATGATAGCACTCTCCCGGATTTGGCTAAGTATTTGAAGAAGTATCATCGTGACTTCCCCCAGAGCATTTATCTGCCTTTGTATGACTATGGTCATCTACGAGAAGTTACCATTCCAGAGGCAAAGAACTATCTCCCACTTTCTTGGTTTCAGAATTACACCAACTTTGCTTCAGCAAATATTTCATGTGGAGGAGCATTTTTAAATGCTGGAACAGTGGAGAAGGTCCATATGATGCATCATAGCCCTTGTACGCCAGATCTGAAACCTCATAAGCCCGAGCTGCAATCACATTGTTATCCCTCAGTTTTCTGAAACTCTCAGATGGATCAATCCAAAGGCTGGAAGAAGAGCTGAGACTTCTGTCCTGGAGGAGGTGTGAAGCCAACTTGGATGTGGGCATACTGGGTGCGACAAACCTGTGCAGAGTTTGTCGAGGATTTGAAAGGAGTTGCGATATATGAAGCCATCTAGGCTGGGCAAACATATGTTTACAAGCATGATAACTTCGTACCGGAGATACTCAGCCATTGGAGCCCAGAAAACAATTCTTTCCATCTGACTCATGGAGAAGTAGGCATCAGTCTGTGGGATGTCCACAAGATCTCAGAGGCTCCAATTTTGGGTGATATGTATGATGAATTCATCCCTCCCAAGACGACTTGGAATGATTCGGAGAAGACTCCGACTTTAGCTTGGGAATTATTGAAAATCTTCCACAAGCTCAAGAGTTCAAAGACCTCCTTAACTCATTCTAGAAAGGATATTCATCCAGAGGAGTGGATGAATATGTTTCTTATCGAGAAGCAGGAGAAGGAGTCGAAGGAGAAGGGATCGAAGGAGAAGGGATCCAAAAAGAAGAGGCCCAAGGAGAAGAGGCCCACTCGTCCTACCACCTGCCCCAAAACAGAGATGAGGGGTGCTGCTGGCACATTCTGGCCCGACCTTGGAAGCAGGAGAATTTGAGAAGTGGGGATATGAAGTGAATCAGAGAATCCCAAAGAAGACTCATCTGACATGCTTTTTGGCCTTGTGGCTCAGTGTTTATCTTCTGCCAGTTAGGGACTCGAAGGGAGGCGTCAGGCCAGGGACCTTCGTTATTGCGGCCAAGTTGGGTGAGGAAAAAATGGTTGGGTTGACTACCCCCATTTTAGCAAAGATTCACAGGAGTTTACTCCATGTCTTCATGGGTAAGTCTCCTTTGAGAATAGTGGGACCATTCCAAGTTTTGTGGGGATGGATCACCACTCACTTCAGGACGTATAATGTACAGAATGAAGTACAGATTCCTGGAAGTTCTTTTAGGCCATAAGTGCAGGCATTCTCTGGAATTGCTCCACTAGCTCTCAATTCTTATGACATGAAGGTGAGGCTGAGCATGTATAAGGAATTTAATTTCTTTCCTTATGGAAATCCGTCAATCGGGCGATTTGTTGATGATGGAACAACCAGCCTGGATTTGAGGGCATACATGCTGGCCTACAGAGATGGTGTGCTGGTCACTAGGATTGACGAAGAGATTATATGCGAGGCCTATGCTCCATATAGATTTGCACGTCAATTCAAGTGTTTGCAAAAGACTGTTGTATCTCCCCCTGTACATGTCAGGCTAGAGCAACATCCGATGGTTGCCCGACAACTATGGTTGCTGACATCTTGGGAGAAGACTGGGGCAGTGTTTGATCTACCGATTGAAAAAGCGGCATATAACTTGACTACATGGTATGTCGAGCACTGGATAACATCATACCCTAGAGGGGTTCTGAATCGCCCGATTTATCAGGTGGGGAAAAGGAAGAGGACTGTAGAGAAAGAAACCCTTCCTCATGAAGGTGATACTTCCCCACCTGGAGCCGATTCGCCGGATTCCTCATCTAGAACTGATTCACCGGATTCCCAAGATGGGGATGATGAGCCACAAGTGGAAAAGCGGCCTCGTGCCCGATATAATCCTCTAGTGAGAATCAAAAGACACACTCCATCAACTCCTGGTGAGTTACTTCATTGTGGCAATTTAATCACCATTACTTTATAAAGCAATAAGTCTCATTTTCTTATTCTCTATCTGTAGTTGCAGGAGCTGGGAAGAAGCTGAAATTCAAGATTGTAGGACCTTCCTCGCAGCCTTATGGTACACATACTGAATATCTACGACCAGAGGCTGTCCAGGCCTGACAGAGTTTATATTGTGGTGCTGAAACTGCCTGGCTGGATTTATGCGAGGGGCTGCACCTCCCTGAAATAGGGAATCTTCTGGCTTCTACAAATATCTGTTTTGAGAATAACCCCGATGAAGTGCGGGCTTACATCAGAGAGATGGAAATGCTCATATATGCCACTGATGATTCCATTCCTGTCACCAAGCGGGTGAAGGAAATGATTGATTGTGGCGCTGCTGAGGGGAATAATGCTTCCGGAGATGAGGAGTGACACAATTATGTGGCTCCTGAAGATGTAAGTTTTCTTTCCTTATTTGTCTTGCAACTTGATTTCAGTCAAAGCTTTGTTACTCAAGGAAATTATTTTATTCATCTTGTAGCTTGCAAAGAAAGGAACTACTGAGGTTCCTTCGCCACAGTATAGCCCTGGTGGTACTACCATCGGGGCTGCTGCTGAATCTCCTCGCGAGTCGGGCGAGATATCTCCAGGCCAACAGGCCATGTATGAGGAGTTGGAAATGACCTTCCATTCTCCAATTCATGTACCTATAAGGGAGACTGTCGATACTCCCAAAACGCCAAGGAAGCAAAAGCAACGAAGAAGGAAGTCCACAGCTAAATGCTTCATTAGTAGTGATAAGTCCTTTGGGTAATCATGAGTCTTAAACCATGAAAAGATTGCTCATTTTCCTTGGGATATCAGATGTTTCTTCAATTTCTCCTCTGAGGGAGAGGACTGACCCTCCTTTGAGGACCACGGAGGGTACTGGTGAACAATCACAAGTTCAGGCTGACTTGGATGCTCCTAGAGAAGTGCCAACATCTGTTCCCAGTATCCCTCCTGCTGCTGTTGCAAGAAGAGAAGAACCTGCTTCTGGTAAGTTAACAATGCTTCATAAAATGTTGAATGAAACATCGACTGACTTCCATTCTGTGATACTTTAGGTTCAACCCCTGCATTAGATCTTTTGGCGACCATTGCAACTGACGCCGCCACTTTATCTGAAGATGTTGTCCAGGGCCAGGGACCGCAGGATGAAGGTCACCATGAAGACATACCAAATGCTCCCACTGGTGAGATTAACCACGATTTTGAGATTACATTGGATGAAATGATGGGACTTGGCGCATCTTTTGAAGTTTTTTAGATCATGTTAAATTACCATGTAATTTAGAAGATTATGGACGTGAGTGTTATCCTTCGTCTTATTAAAAAAAACTTCTTATTACATGTCTAATCATGATCAGTTCAAATGTCCAGTTCTGTCTGAGCAAACTGCTGAACTACCCATGCCTGAAGGGGGTACAGAAAACCCTACTATTGCAGAGACATTAGCCCAGGTGGAGCTGAACCTCGTAGAGCTTCCTCAAACTCACCCTGAAAATCCCGTTGAAGCTAGGAAAGACGAGGAAGAGCTTTCTCAAGTTACTGATCTATCGTTGGGTAAGGGATAACAATATTTGCGACTGTACTTAATTTGCAAGATAACTAATTAACTTTTGTTATTTTTGAAACTAACCAAAGCTTTCAATTGATTACGCAGAGCCATCAATTTTAGTGGCTAGATCTAGAGGTGAAGCCTCAGCCTCCGCCCCAACGGGAATTGAAAGTGAAGAAGCACAGGTCAGGGGGGAAGGGGCAGAACATGGCACTTCCCTAAGTGCATTAATCCCGGATTATATTCCCCCCTGTGACAGTGATGCTGAGTCGGATCCAGAAGTACAAAAGGCGCTCTAATTTTCATGACGCAAGGCATGGAAAAATATATGGAAGATCATATCCGAAGTGCCTTTAGAAGAGCTGTCATCGAAGATCCCACGACTGTCATCCCTGTTTGTCATGCTGAGACTTGGCGGTTTTGGATATCAAAAGATCCATGCCGCGGTAAAACAAGTCATCTTAATGAGGGAGCAGGAGCAAAAGTGCCGTGAAGATTTGACTAAGGTGAAGCTGTCAGCCAACATCAGTGAATTTGAGGCTGCGGTATCCCAAGATGACACTGACTATGCTGCCAAGATGAAGGAGCTGAAGCATGAGATCAAAGATAAAGTCTTCCAGCAGATGCACCTTCAGCAACAGTTAGATGCTGTTACTGGGGAACTTGACCAACTCAATAATTCACTGGAGGGAGCTCAAACGAATGGTATGAAAGCCATCGCAAATGCCAAGAAATAACTCCATCAAGTTGAAAAGAATGAAGTTGGTCGAGTGCACGAGCTTCAAGTAGCTGCTGATGAAGCTCGGGATGCTGTACATTAAGTGAAGACTTATGTTGATAGCCTCTTGTAATTTCTTGGAAAAGAGAAGAGACTCCAATCTGTGGATGTCCTTCTAACTTTTGTGCATCAAATGGAAAGAACGCTTTCATCTTCAATCATTTGTGCACGTATTTTCCTGCTACCTGCTTTAAATTTTTACCTAAGCCAATGGGCCTAGTAAGCATAGTTTGATTTTTAGTAGGATTATTATAAATAACCCTACAAACTTTGAATCTTTTTATTGATCAATATTACCTAAATCATACAAAATGTATGTTTAGTGAGCTGGAACTTGACTTTTATTCAGAGTTCCCTTGTCTTTTGTGGGCAGATTAAAGTCATGTACGTCGGACATAAAGAGGGCTAATGTTTAAGGTCGAAATAGCTTTGACCGAGTGGATTAGAATTGACTCAATTCCTTGATAATTTATCTGAAAACATATTACCATGTTCAAGTATGGGGGAAAATATGTAAACAATGACTTAAGAAATTTTGAATCCGAGGAATGATATGAAAAAGGGCTAAAAGACATTAGAAGTAGTTCCCAAGAATGAAGTTACCACTATTTAACAAACCCGTTAGGGGGTTGAATTATGCAGGGCCACCTAAGGGCATTGACTGCATAATCAAATAATGGTATCTTTTGGCTGACAGGTCCGTTAAGTAGACTACTTATGCAAGGCCGCCTAAGGGCACATGCTGCATAGTCAGACAAAAGAACTCTCAGAAATTTACTTTTCTACTGCTAAAAAGCCAGTGGGAGTTTATGGGGATTCAAATTTTCCAAAGCATAGAGTTTGCTGTATGGAGAGTGGTACTTGAATATGGAAAAGATATTTCCAAACAAGATTCCTACGAAGGTCTGACTCAAGCGTAGGGAAGAAAAATATAAACCATAGACTTGAATACTTTCAGATCATGAAAAAGATTATGAGACAAATATATTAAGGATGATTATTTTTGCGGATACATACATATTATCGTTAAGACAACTAAGGACAAAAGAGGTTTTCATCCTAAGAATAAAGTTACCATTATTTAACAAACCCGTTAGGGGGTTGAATTATGCAGGGCCGCCTAAGGGCGTTGGCTGCATAGTTAAATAATAGCATCTTTTGGCTGACAGGTCCGTTATGTAGACTGTTTATGCAAGGTCGCCTAAGGGCATGTGCTGCCTAGTCAGGCAAAGAATTCTCAGAATTTGGACATTTTGTGATTAAAAGTCAAGAAAAGGGTTATGAAGATCTAAAAATATTTAAGGTTAGGATTATGACACATAAAAATGGGTATTGTTCAATGTATGTAAAGATACATAGATCAATGTTAACCATAATCACGTTGTGGTTGAGTCCTGAATTGAAATATTGGACTTCACTACGTATTCCATATGGATGGGAATCAAGCCATACATAGTTCTTGAAATACAGTTTAACGTCGTGTGGGACGAGAGTATGAGAGATCTTAGTTTAGGGTCATAGGGCTCAGACCATTATAAGAAATACAGTGTGTTTTCATGGGGACTTTTCAGCCAGGGGATTGAAAGTGGAATTTGGGGTTAGTCCCAAAGACTTGGGGCTGGATTCGAGGGACACTCGAACGTTCCTACGTATCCCATAAGGATAAGAATCAAGCCCACGTTGATCTAGAAATACCCTATGTACAGATTTGGTTTGTACATGTGAAGGGTGAAAAGGATGGTTTGACCCAAGATAAAAGGCTCAGGCATTGCCATGTATGCATGTAGTCTTTGGAATATAACATGATTGAAAATCAATGTAAATAATGATTCCCTCTCAGCTGAGGGTATCAAAAAATATTGTAGTTTATTGTCATACAAGACAAAAAATGATGTACAGTTTAACGTCATATAACAAGAACAAAGTTGACCCAATGTGAAGAGATTGGTTTTGGGCTTGAACCCTAGGAGGTTGCCTACGTACCCAGCCTAGAAGGCGAGGATCAAAGTCCGCGTAGTTCAATTAAAGAATGAATTAGTGATCAAGTTGTTCTTGGGGACAATGACCTAAAAAATGGTGTTGGGACTTACGCGTGGTTAGCGGTCCAGAGAGTGTTATGGTTGAAGTTTTCTCTAAGCTCACGTGAGTCATACTCGGTGTGAGAAACAAGAGGTAGAAACAACCTTAACGATGCACAGTTTAATGTCGTGTAGGACATATGAAGGGACTATGCAGTTTAAAGTCTTGCAGTTAGGACTATTGGTGCTGCACAGTTTAGTGTCATGCAACAGGGACACAATACAGTTTAACGTCATGTAGGACGTATTAAAGGGACACAGTTTAACATCATGTTGGACAAAAGGGGGACTGTGCAGTTTAATGTCATGCAGTAAGGACAAAAGAGGACACCGTTTAACGTCATGTTGGACATATTAGGGATTTTTTTCGCAGTTTAACGTCATGTTGGACGAGAGGGATGCAAATAGTTTAAGGTCGTATGCATGGACCGCAACTAATGATGTAGTTTAACGTCTTGCTGGACATTGACACAGTTTAACATCATGTTGGACGAAAAGGGATGATACAATTTAGCGTCATGTTGGACGATGGTGCGAATAGTTTAAGGTCATATGCATGGACTATAATGGTGCAGTTTAACGTCTTGCTGGACGTAAGGGATTTCTGTACAGTTTAGCGTCATGTAGCTAGGACGTCACAATTTAACGTCATGTGGGAAGAAAGTAATACAAATAGTTTAAGGTCATATGCATGGACCACAACTGGTGTATTTTGTGTTTATACAAAATACTTATTCAGAAATCTGGCATTGGTTGGAGTAGTGATGAGTTCTCCATCCATTGAGATTAAAGAATAAGCTCCATTGGAGTAGACCTTATGTATTGAATAAGGTCCTTCCCATTTTGGCTCAAGCTTGGGTGGTTTCTTTCCTGGTATCATTGGAGTTCTGAGAACCAATACCAATTCTCCCTGAATGAATGAACGAAGAAAGACTTTTTTTATTGAAAGCTCATGCTATTCAATTCTGATAGACTTCCAAGTGGTGCAAGCTGCACAATCTTTTCTCATGTAACCGTTCCAATTCATCCAATCGCTTTTGAGATTGTTCATCTGTAGATGACTGATCACAAATGGCTACTCTGAGCGAAGGTAATTGAACCTCAATTGGCAAGAATGCTTCCGTTCCATATACCAGTGAATATGGAGTTGACCGCGTTGCAGTGCGGGTGGTGGTCTGATAAGCCCATAAAGCATGAAAGAGTTTTTCAGGGCATGACTTCTTATCTTTATCCACCATCTTTTGCAGTATGTTTGAAAGAGTCTTGTTGAAGGCTTTTATATGGCCATTGGCCGCTGCATGATATCGAGATGAATGATTGGATTTGATGTTGTATTCTTGATACAACTTCTTCACCTCGGATGAACAGAAGTTGGTGCCATTGTCCGTCAATATGGTATGTGGGACACCAAATCTGGTAATGATGTTAGACTTTATGAAGCTAACAATGCTTTTAGAACTGACTTCCTTGAGAGGTATTGCCTCTGCCCATTTGGAAAAGAAGTTAGTAGCAGTAAGAATATACTTAAAACTGCTTGGCTGTAGCTGAAGGGTAAGGTCCCACCACATTCATTCCCCATGTGGCAAACGACCACGAGTATTTAGCTGTATGAAGCAACTCTGGGGGCTAATGAATGAAGTTGACATGTACTTGGCATGAATGACCCTTTTTTGTGAAATCAACACAATCTTGTATCATTGAAGGCCAAAAGTATCCAAGCCTTCGAATTTGATCAGACAGTCTATGTCCAGACTGGTGGGCACCACCGACTCCTACATGCACTTCTTTTATGACAACCATTGTCTCTTCACCATCAATGCATCTGAAAAGAACTCCATCAAAACCACACTTGTAGAGAATTTTCTCTAGGTGATCTGGGCTGTCATAAAGAGTAAAATTGACCACACGTCGTCAGATTTGTTCCTTCCCGGCTCTATCAGGTGGAAGTGTTCCATTTTGAAGGTATTCTCTGATAGGTGTCATTCATCCTGTAGTATGACCATATGATTCGGGAATGAGACTAATTTCATTGATTTCCTCTGTTCTGGTTTGAACATAAGGTGAAATTGTACGACGATGAGCAATACTGATGGTTGTTTTGTCCCGATTTGGATCTGCCAGAGCCGTGGCTATATTAGCCAGTGCATCAGCTTGAGCATTTTGTGATCGCGGGACATAAGAAAATGTCGGTTCCGTAAGAAATTTCGCCATTAACTCTCTGACGTAATCATACAAAGGGATTAGCTCTTCTTTTCTGATTGCATAATCCCCATTGACTTGCTTGATTACCAGGTCTGAACCACCTTTCACTTTTAAGTGATTCACTTGTGCTTGAAGCACCAACTCTAAGCCTGCGATGAGAGCTTGGTATTCTGCTTCATTATTTGTACCGCTTCCCAACAATGAAAAGGAATAGGGTAACACTGCCTTTTCTGGAGAAATGAGTACAATTCCTAAGCCAACTTTGTTAAATTTAGGATTTTCCATTTTCCTTCCTGTTGGACTTCTGGAAGCACCATCAAAGTACATTTCCCATGTCTGAAGACTATCTTGAATAAAGAAGACTTCCTCATCGGGAAGTTCAATATCTGAAGATGTATCTTCTACTGAAGGGTGTTCAGCATGAAAATCAGCTAGAGCTTGTCCCTTTATTGCCTTTTGAGACACATACTGAATGTCAAATTGCTGCAGAATAACTGCCCACCTTACCAGACGTCCTGTAAGCATTGGACGACTAAGGATGAATTTGAGTGGGTTATTACGAGATACCAATTGGACCTCGTGATGTTGCAGGTAGTGTCTCAACTTCTGAACTGCAAAGATTAATGCTAGGCAACACTTCTCAATACGTGAATATCGGGTTTCTGCTTCAAGCATAGTCCGCCTGAGATAATAGAGGTTGTTTTCATTCCCAACATCATTCTTCTGAGCAAGAAAGACACCAAATGATTGCTCTAAAGCTGTCACATAAAGGATAAGTGGACTTCCTTCAACAGGTGGCATTAATACCGGTGGACTCAAGAGATACTTCTTAAGAATATCGAATGCTTCTTGACATTCTTCAGTCCACTGGTAAGTGACTCCCTTCTTCATCAATTTGGTGAAGGGTAAGCTTTTTCCTGCCAAATTGGCGATGAAACGCCGAATATAGGCTAAGTGTCCCTGAATTCCTCTCAATTATTTCAAATTTCGAGGAGGTAACATACTAAGGATTGACTTTTTCTTCTCAGGATTGACTTCGATACCACGATGGCGTACAACAAAGCCAATAAATTTTCCCGAGGTTACCCCAAAAGAACATTTTAAGGGGTTCATCTTCAAATTATGTTGTTGAAGCTTGCAGAATATGACTTCTAAATCAACCAAGTGGTTATAACATTGTTTGTATTTGACCACCAAGTCGTCCACATAACATTCAACAAACTTCCCTAAAAAGGGTTTGAAGATATGATGCATGACACGCTGATATGTTGCGCCAGCATTCTTTAGGCCAAAGGGCATTACCCGATAGCAGAACACACCCTCAGGGGCTCTGAAGGATGTAGATTCTTCATCTTCTGGAGCCATTTAGATTTGATTATACCCGGAATATCCATCCATGAAGGAAAGTGCTTCATAGCCAGCTGTTGCATCAATTAACAGTTCTGTGATCAGAACTGGAAAATCATCCTTAGGACAATGCCGATTAAGATCTATGAAATCGATGAAAACTCTAATTTGTCCGTTCTTCTTCACAGGGACAATATTAGTCAACCATTTGAGATATTGAACTTCTCTGACGAAGTTAGTTTTGATAAGCTTATCCACTTCAGCTTCAATTTTGGAAGCATAAGTTGGGTGTGTTCTTCTCGCAGCTTGCTTAAATCCTCGATGTTTTTCTGGCAAACCTAAACGTTGAGTGGAAACATCAGGATCAAGGTCTGACATCTCTGTATAGTTCCAAGCAAATATGTCTCGATTTTGCTTTAAAAAAGAAATATGCATCACTTGTTCTTCAAGAGTCATGGCCGCAAGTGGGGTGTTGATCTTCTTTTGTACCTAGATTTATTTCTCTGAGTTCATCCACGGTGGTAAAGATACCTTCTTCAAATGCTGGAGGAGCATCTCTGAGATCTTCCTCTTCTTCTTCAACATGAGTTATTTCTTCTGTTTATACTTGCATAGTAAATGATGAAGCAGAATTTTCATGATCAGAAGAGATATTAAAATTTGAACATCTTGAAGAAGAAGCTTCCATTTCTGACCCAATTGATGATGAAGGGTCTTCCTTGGGTAATAAAGAGGAGATGATGGATTGAGAATCAACATCATTGTTCACCTCTGACATTGCTATAACTTCTTCTGGCCTGGTTGGCGAAGTATAGACTTGCTGGATTTCAGCAGATGAAATAATGACATCCCCATTTGGGCTTTCATCACTGCTCGATGGATCACCAATTTCTCCCATGTTGTCTGAATTGATTATCGTAATTGACATTATGGAAGTTTCCGTAAGAGTATTTTGAATTGAGTCTATCTCGTCAATTTGACTGATAGGCAACACATAATCTGTACTCACATGTGTAAATGGATTTACTGGAATCTTTTCCAAACCAAATGGAGCATTAACTTTGGTAACCTCCCTTGTTGTGGATTTCTCCTCTCCCTTCATGTGATAAAATTCTGCCTCAATATATTGAGATTCACACGTCTTGAATGAGGCTTTATCATCATACAATGTCCCAATTTGACCATCGAAACAATATTTAAGACATTGATGGTATGATGAAGGGATAGCTGCATGTTGATGTAGCCAGGGTCTTCCAAGCAAAATATTGAAAGTTGTATCGTGATCAACAACCATGAAATCTGAATTGGATACAAGGTCACCAAACTGAGTTCTGAGTGTAATCTCACCCAGTGGTTCTTGTTCATTTTTATCATACCCTTGCAACATCAAAGTAGAAGGAGATAAATCAGATTCCGTGAGGCCCAATCGATGAAGTGTACAAATGAGGATGAGGTTGACTCCTGAACCATTATCAATGAAAGCTCTTCGGATGTCTACACCATTGACCTTTCCAGATAAGTACAAAGGTCTAATATGCCAATGCACAACATCATCTTCTTCTTCATCTGTGAAAGATATCACTGCATGACATTCTGTAGAATTATTCTCTACGTGGTAAACTTCAACTGCAACAATTTCTGTTTCAAACTCCTGAGGATTTGACAAAGCCTCTATGAGTGCCTCCTGAAGATCCTTTGACAGATTCAAAGCATCCAGAATTGATAACTTGGCTGGTACTTGGGCCAGGTGTTTCAATACATCATACTTTTGATCCAAAGGTCTGCGTTTCCCAACAGGAATATGTGGTTTAGCAGGTGCCTTGGAAGTTGATGCATCTTGTATCGGGATAGGACTTGACAATATTCCTGGCTTTGGAAGATTAGATCGAATAGGTCTATTTACTTGTTGAGAGGACGAAGGTGGAACCTCCAACCAATCCTCCAGAATAAATGTGCCAGGACTGAATCTGCTATTGGTGGAAGAACTTTCTTGTTCTTGTTGAGCTCGCTGAAGGGCTCTGCCACGAGTTTTTGCTGCATACACAGTTCTAGCAGGGGTAGAATTTGAATAGTGGCTTCTGGGATATCCACGTCTTCCTTTGTATCCCAAACCCTTGGAACTTCCTCTAATTCCTCTGTTTGATACAGGGAATTCAGGCTCATCGAAATCGAAACTGCGACTGACATAAGGATCTGTTAAGTGAATCATATTAACAGAACCGAAGATTAACTCTTCATTCGATGAAGACTCTGCCTGACTAGCCAATTTAGGTTGTGCCTTTTGGTGGGATGGTGCCCGTGGCTTTGAAGTAGACGACATGAAATCTGCCAGAGTCAAAGACAACTTAGACTTTGACACATACTTATCTTCTTCTGATTCTCCTTCCTTTCCTGAATTATGCTGTCCTTTTGAGGATTTTTCTTTTGATGAAGGTTTCACTGCGACATTTACAGCAGAAGACACAATTGGTTTCTTCAATTGCGTTCGCAAAATGACATGCGTTCGATTGATCATTTTTCTGACCATCCAATCAACATATTTCTGCGCATTTTTATTTTTGACTTCTTGCTAGTCACCTCCTTCCTCCGGATCTGTAGCAGTAACACATGTTACCTGAGCTGAAGAACCTTTCAATTTAACTTTTTCTGAGTCCACCATTTTCTGTAGGAGGTCTTTGAAGACAAAACACTCCTAGATGGGATGCTCCAACATCTGATGAAATGAGAAATAATTGGGATGATCTTCATCTCCTTCCTTGTTTGTCCTCTTGGGTCTCGACAGCTGAACCAAATTATTTTCCAAAACCGAAATGAAGTAGCCAAGAACTTGTTCATTTCGGAAAGAGTAAACTTTGCTTTTCAAATCCTCAAATTGTTTTCGTCTCTGATCTCTTTGATCATCTTGACAAAACGGCCTCTGTTGCTGACGCTCAGGAGGTGGAGCCCTTCGAGAAGATGAAGGTTTTGAAGTAGAAGCAGGTACAGGTGCTTGTTTAAGCATAACTGTAGCAGTCTCTGCTCTACCCATTCTCCTTCCTGGAGCTGATGGAATTGCACGAGTTTTATCCTTAGTCTTCATAAGAGAGTCTTCAATCTGCTGAGCGATCGAAGTAAGGTCTCTAAACCCTCTTGTGTATTTCACAGGGATCAACGGCGTGCGTAACTTATCACGTAGATTTTTCACACAGATTGGCAACAATTCTTCTTGAGGGAGTGCTAAACTCAGGGAATATGTTAATCCCTTCCAGCGAGTAATAAAATCTGAAACCTTTTCATTCTCCCTTTGCTTACAGTTTATAAGATCAAAAAACTGTTGTCTTTTGTAAAGTTGAGCTGAACTGAAGAAGAAATCGTTGACGGAGATCTTTACATCTGGTAATTGATCGGGATTGCAAGCTTGTGTACCAGACAAAGGCAGACCCTTATAATGACTGTATAAAACACATGAGCTTAACTGCTTCCTGTTGCTGAGGGGTTCCCATCATAGGATCACAACGAGAAACAAAATGTGTTAAGTGTTGCTCTGGATCTCTTGAACCATTAAATATTGTGAATGTGGTACTTGCAAAATTTGATGGAGGAGAAATTGCATCAACCCATTCAGGATAAGCTCTCTTTTCTGGCTGAATTTGAGCACGCTTTCCCTCCATAGCTTCCAACCGAGCTGTTAATGACTCAATAGTAGTTATTAACTTTTGAGAAACATCCGGTTGAGCTTGGACCTGAACAGGTGCACTGACTAGAGCTTGGACAAATGTGGTGGCTGGTACTGCAACTGATGCTAGAACCATTGATTGTTGTTGCACTTGACGCGTAGGATTAGACTTGTGAGGGTGTACTGATAGAGGGGGATATTCTTGATCCATCTCAGTAGCCGCAACAAATTCCTTCGGCTGACTGACTCCAGCACGTTTAGGAGGAAGGCTACCCTGAAGTAGTTCTGCATTCATCCTCCTTAATTCCTTCATTTCTTCCTCCTGTTGTGCAAATCTTTACTCTAGTGAGAGCGATTGACCTTCTCCAGAGGAATGATATGTAACCTGATTCTTTCCTTTCCCTTTGTTGGATCCCTTTCAGAGAGGGGGAAGCGGGTTACTTGAAGCAACACCCAGATTCTGGGTAAGCCTTTGATTTCGTGTACGCACACCTTCTTCATTTGTGTCTGTGCGTACAACTTCTTGAGCAGGAACCTCTTCATCTGATCCCTCTGAATGAGGCTCATCTGGTGGATCATCAACAACGACATTGATGACATTGATTGATGCATAATGCATTGCATCTCTTCTATCAGCATTTCTGCGATAGTCTTCTTCTATGTCTCTGATGAGACATTGCCTTTTGTCGATTTGATCCCTCATGAACTTCTTGACGAACCGTAATTTGGAGAGAATGTCTTGATAATTTGGCTATTCGTTCCTCTTGGGGCTTCTTCCCTAATCGAGAGAAGACCGACTTTCTCTGGGGGAGGGATTGAGGATTTGAAAAAGTCCCCAGTCCGGTGGACTGAGGCTGTTCCTGCTCAACTCCTTGAATCCTATTTGTTGATTCCGAGGGTTGGGTTAAAAGAGTCCCCAGTCTGGCAAGCTGGGGTGGCTCTTGACATGCTATATCTGTGACCTTCTTGTAAGCTCTCATGATCTTACGGACTTTAGTCTGGAAATTAGCTGGATGCATCGACCTGCATCCACTTTTATCACCCGGCTTAAAAGACCGTTGGATGATTTCTGACACTTCTGTCACTTGATGATGTGCTTGCTCCATACGAGAGACTGTTCAATATTCTCGTTTGCTTGATGCAGGAGTAGTTCAACAACTTGTTCTCTGTATTCTTGATTTTGAGAAGAACTAGTTGAGACATGTTCTTGGGCAAGCCTTTGATTACAAACAAAGTCAATTGACTGTGGCCAGCCATGAGCAATAACATTGCATGAGACCATTTTTGGCGGGTTTTGTTGACTGGAGAGCACTGTGAAATGCAGTTCTCCATGAATACCCCATCCCCTGATATGAATACCAGATGAGACATTGACAATTAACTGGCGCAGTCTTCTTAGTGCCCCAAGGCATGAACGCTGAAGGGCTCTCTGCTGCTTTTCAGCCTTCGGATATCGAGAAACTGAGAGAGATGCCAAGTCAATTTGGCACTGTAACCCTTCTATTATCTTGACATGATTTTCATATTCATCATAAGATAATATTTTCAACAGACAAAGAGTTTTACATATGTTGAGACGAATATCATGAATTCCATCTTCCGTCAACATCTCTGGAATGTCATACTGAGAGTCAGCCAGAGGCCAAAACATGACTGACACTTCACCTTTCGCCAGTTGTTTTCTCATGTTCAGCATTTCCTCTTTATCATTCAATGGAGATTCTTCTACCTGTTTAGACCAGAGTTGGTGCTTCTTTCTTGCTTCACCGGATTCAACAAGACTGGTAGAGAATTCACTGATCAAACTAGAAGATGAATAACCCAGGGGTGGTTCGGAGAATGACCTACATCCCAAGCTATCTTCTGATTGAGAAAGTATTTCATTTGCTGATGGTAAAGCATCAGACATGACTGACTTCACATTTGCAAGTGCCTCAAGATAAGAGGGATTTCTCGTCGCTGCATTGTCTTCTGAAGAATTTTCTAAACAATGCGAATTACTACTACGGAGAGGACTTTCGCAGCTAAATTCATTATCATGGGGAAGACCACCATGGTGGGTTACAGCAAAAGATGCAACATTTTGCTCATTGGTCTTCTAACCACACAGAGGGTTCATGTGGCTATCATCTGAAGATGAAACTTCGAGATCGACCGAACTGTAATGAAGCAAACCTTCATGAGGAAGTTTCTGATGAAGACATTTAGAATTAATGCTCCCACTATTGGGAACTGATAGACTGGAATCTTGAATTCCAACAGATAATTGTTTGAGGGCTTCAAGAACTCCAGCATCGAGTAAGGCCTTATCACATATGGGCCTTTGATTTCTTGACTATGCTGGGTGAGTCTTTTTCTTAGACGTCTTCTTACTCAATTTGGCAGGTGTATATGTCTGCTCAGGAGAAATGATCAGGTTAGGCTGATTATCTTTGCTCAAACCAGGTGTATGTGCCTGATTTGGTTGTCCGTATGATATGGGGGAATACACCCCACAACCCTTTTGGACTGGAACAAATGTGTGTGTCTGTTCCGGAGTGATATACTGATGTGTCACTCTACTGGTAGGGACAGATTTGTGTGTCTTTTCCTGAGATGCTGCTGAAGCTGTTATAATATCCTGACAGGCATCCAGGATATGAGCAGAGATTTGCTTCTGCTCTTTCACCATTGAGAGAATGTGCTTGGTGACTTCAGCTGCCGTAACGAGAATATACGTCCATTCTGTGCTTGTAGTAGGTGTTTGTGCCTGCTCTAGTCCTCCTTTTCCTGTCAGTGAATCTTGACAGTATTCAAGTGTGGGGGCAGAGAGTTGAGTCTGCCTCCTGTTTGTCGCCGGAGCTTTCCGACTGACTTCTCCAAGTACTACCAAACGAGACTGTTGGTAGGCTTGATCAATATTGGCAGGTGTATGTGCTTGCTGATTGCACTTCACCGAACGTGGTTGACGAGCTCCATCATATGTAGTCAGACGAGCATGCTGACTAGCTGATGATTTATAAACAGATGTATGTTCCTGTCTATAGTACTCCACCGGAATTGCCTGGCGGGATTGGCGTGCTGCTGCCAGACGAGTCTGCTGGACAGCGGAATTAAAACGGATGGGTGTGTGTACCCGCTCGATGCTTGCCACCAAGTTAGGTTGGTGGACTTCTCTGAAGATGGAAGAGATGAGAACCTGCTCATTGTTAACCGGATTTCACCTCTGGCGGTTTGTCTTTGCCTGCTCGGGTTCGAGGAACCTGAGCCGAATGCCTGGAAACGATACCCTCATCATGTTGAGGGCGCACTGCCGCACGAGTCTGACGACGATTGTTGATGCGAGCCCTCGGGAAGGACTCTTGTCTCCTTGAATTAAGGCCCTGAGGGACCTGCTCATTCACCTCCACAGAATACGGGAGTGAATGGTGATTGCGTTCCTTGGATAACGACCCGAAACAGTTGAAAATGGCGGTTGTCACCACCTGCTTCTTGATCGCTGGTCGTCACTGTCCGGACGAACATGGTGAATTATTGACTTGGAGGGCTTGTCGAGCGACCTCCAGAGTCGGAATAGTACCGTTTTGACGGTACTCCTTAACCAGTGCATTTGATACCCAACGTTGAACACGCTGAGTAGGTGATGTCGTCCTCAGAGCGGACGACGATCCAACAGGAGTAGCAGCAGAGGCATTCACAACAGAAGTATTCACAGGTGTGAACTTAAGAGAAGCCATTTCTGTAATGCAGACGATCTTGGAAAAGAGTGACTGTTTGATATAACCGACATAATCAAGATAAATTCAGCCACTACACCTTTTGGATGAGCACATATATTATTGGTTGTTTTGTTGGCCCTCTCATTGAGTTTAAATAGTGGCATAACAAATAGGTAAAACATCACTTTAACTTGGTTAAGGATTCACGTCGGGTTCACCATTTTTTGTTTCTTTTGGAATTGAAAATGACCTCGTTGATTGAAGGTTCAAACATTCCAATCGGTTTCTAACGAGTTTGTTCATAGAACCAGAAACATCCAATGATTCCGTAGCCATTTGAACCTACTTCCCAAAGGTAGGTGCTCATTAGTTGTGGACTGATGAGACTTAGGAATTTGCATTGGTCGAGAGGATGAGAGGTCAGACTCATCACACCTTTTTGAGGGGAATTATTGTCTACTCCGAGACTCTCTTTATAGATTTAAGTTATGTTCGTGAATCCTTATTATATTACCAAGTATAAAATGAATTTTCCTTTAGATCTGAAAATCAATGATTGATATGTAGAAAATTTAGGAAATCTTTTATATGTATTTGAGGTTCTTCACTGATAGAGAATCATCTGTATTTGTTAGATATTCTTAGTCAATGGTATCCTTCAATACATAAAAGTCTCTTGGTCATTATGATGACCATACTGGTTTTAAAGCCACTCAGTGGAGCACTTGAAGTTTATTGTCATTCAGAAGGATATGGATTATTTCAGAGTTGGGATTGTACCCGCAGATGGGCTACCTACGTATCCTTTATTTAGAAAAGGAACCAGAACCCACGTAGTTCGAGTAAGAGAGTATGATGTTTTATTCATGATTGATGGATCAAAGAAAAATGTCATAATTACTTTTACACTCTAAGCTCACGTGAGTCATGCTCGGTGTGAGAAACAAGAGGTATTGGTAAAGCCAGACAATTGTGCCATGAAATATACAATCATATAAAATGATGTGGGGCTTATGTATGTATGACTTCCCAAATAGATGAAGATTAGGATTTACTTCAGGGAAGAAACTCAGGAACAAGGTCCATAAAGGTATATGTACTTTATGGAGATTTGAATACTCTAATCTTGGGGCTTACTTCTGAGGAAGATGCCCAAATTAGGAGGGGACTTATGATTGAGTTTTACACCTGAGAAGGAAGCCCAGATCAAAAGTAAATTAAGACTGGTTAAGAGAAATTAAGACTGAGGCTTACTCCTGAGAAGGAGGCCTAGGTTAAAGGGATTTGAAAAATTAAGGGACTTGGGGCTTACTCCTAAGGAGGATGCCCATATTTTTAGATTTTGAGACTGGGGTTTATTCCTAAAAGGAAGCCCAGGTTAAGAGAATTATGGTTGGAGCTTACTCCTGAGAAGGATGCCCATATTTGGGAACTTGGAGACTGAGGCTTACTCTTAAAAAGGAAGCCCAGTTTAAGGGAATTATGACTGGGGCTTACTCCTAAGGAGGATGCCCAGATTAGGGGACTTGGGGCTTACTCCTAAGGAGGATGCCCATATTTGAGACTGGGGCTTACTCCTAAAAAGGAAGCCCAGGTTAAGGAACTTGGGGCTTACTCCTAAGGAGGATGCCCAAATTAAGGAGAACTTGGACTGGGGCTTACTCCTGAAAAGGAGGCCCAGGTTAAGGAACTTGGGGCTTACTCCTAAGGAGGATGCCCAAATTAATGAGAACTTGGACTGGGGCTTACTTCTGAAAAGGAGGCCCAAGTTAAGGATTCTCTCATCTTAAGGGATGACGTTGAATAAATGAAATCTCTAACCTTAGTGACATAAAGATATGTAAATCACTAGGTTTTAAGAGATGTTCCACAAAATTCCTTTCAGATAAGGAAGCCACAAGGAAATCATGCCATGAATGGCTTTGGAGAGAGTTTTGAAGGCTTAATCTTGAGGAGGTGGATAGGCATAAGAGAGGTGAAATAGGCAGGAGGGGGCACCCCAAAAGAAAGGGGCGCACAAGTCCTGGTGGGCGCGCAATTACTGCGTGGGCGCGCAAGTCCTGGTCGCGCAAGTATACTTGCGCGACACATGGGTACTTGCACGCCAGTTAATCCATAGAGTAAAACTTGGGCGAGGCTTGGCTGAAGCCCTTAGTACTATCCTTGGATGCTTTCAGAAGAGTGGTGTGCAAGTTCTGTTGAAGGGGTAAGGCGGCGCGCAAGTGTGACCATTTCCCTGAAGGGCTGGCCACTTAGGCATGCAAGTGTTGATGAGTTTCAACACTTAGGCCTTCCTCCCCCTCTTTAGATCTTCCGTTCTAGGTAAGAAATTAACTTAGAAGTGTTCAGAAGCTTTGAGAAGAGACTAGGGCGTCGGAAGCTCAAATATGAGGTTTTGGAATTTTTCGTTTTTTGAACTGGGGGGCCCACAGGAGTATTTATAGGCTGGAGAAGACCCTGGGAGAATTTCAAAGAGGCGCGCAAGTCACCTGCGCGACCAATGGGTGGCACACAAGTATACTTGCGCGACCTTGGTGGAACTTGCGCGACCCAAGTGCATTTGAACCTTTGTTCATGCCTTTGTCAATTTTTGATGTTTCTTCAAAGGATGAATCACTTTGAGTTCAAGGTATTTCCCTTTTCATTCTTTTAGACTCTGTGACGGAAAGGAGCATCAACAACATGCTTGTTGATGTTAAGTGAGATACACTTAAGTGATTTACCATGTTTAAGATAATATTTACGCATAAGCCATTCTTATTTTAGTTCCATCTTGCATGCTTGTTTTATTCATTAATTGTTGATCGTGACAGCACACCCATAATAAATAAACTTTGCAACTAACATAAATAAAATAAATGGTATGATCATGAGTTTGTTCTATTGGTTAGTTTATCTAGCGGTTAATAAACTAACCCAAGACCTAGGGGAGAAACACCTTGAACCTTTCGGGTTCGTGTTTGCACCTTTCCACCTGTCCACCTTTGTATCTCCTTGGATTGGTTTCACCTTGGCTCCTGACTTGAGCCGCCTCCACTAGCTATGGAGATCCATCCATTACATATGCATTTATCTCTCACGTAGGTGAGGGGTAAAAAGAGGTTTTTACATAAAAGAAACCTTGGGCGCGCATGCCCTACATATTAATGAGGAGAAGGCTCGCAGGTAGGGGTGTCCATACCCGACCCAACCCGACCAACCCGACTCGACCCGATTGGGTCGGTTCGGGTTGGGTCGGGATAAAAAATTTATACCACGGATTGGGTCGGGTTGGGTTATATCATGGTCAGGTTGGGTCGGGTCACGGGTTGGGAAAAATTGACCCAACCTGACCCAACCAACCCGACTACTGTGAGTCGCCTCTTCGGACTTCGCCCTCTCCCCCTGCCACTCGACCCAATTTCCCCTCACCGTCGCCCCACACCGCTGTCTTTCTCCTTTCCTACACCATCCATTGAGTCCATGCCATCTCCCACCATTACATGAATACTCTATTAATCGCATAGATGATTGAATCTTCCATGAAATTTCTAAGACAAACATAAAATAAATTCAAAGGAATCAAGACATGTGAAATCAGCAGAAAAACAATGCCCGATCAACAAACAAAAATATGAAGATAACTGGATTTCATTCGATTTTGCTATGAAAACTAAAGAACAAGAAAAATACCAAAGGAAGATAGGACAATTTTAATGATTCAAAGATCTGACGGTGGAGGATCGACTAAGAAAACGATCATTGAACATCTCCCTCACCCTCACCAGTCCAGTGTATCCACCGCGCCGCACCTACATGTACCCCCTGACTCTGCCACCACCTCCATCTCCATCGCGACTGTGTGTGGTGCCAAATCTATTGGTGTCAGGCACTACCCCATTCTCATCAACCTCTGGGCCTCACCTTGAACCTCCTCATTCCTTGATAACTACTTGCAGGAAAGCTAATCACATCACACCATCGAGTCGCAGAACGACATTTTTTGGGGTTGATTTATTACAGGGCGGAGGATGCGGGCTTTCCCTAGTGTGGTGAAGAAGTTGAAGCAGATCAACCCACGAGAAATAGCCAAAAAAAGAACTGAACAATTTTTTTTGTCGTAACCTGGTCCACATGCAGGTTGGGATCATAAAAAAATACCAAACAATTTTTTTCCTTAACCCGATCAACCCGACCCGACCCAACCCGATTTGAGGCGGGTTGGGTCGGGTCGGGTCAGAATCCAAAAACATCTCTGACCCGACCCAACCCGACCCGACCTATTTTGCTTGGGTCGGGTCCAAAATAGCCCTCAACCCGACCCAACTCGACCCATGAACATCCCTACTCGCAGGCCAACAAATTTAATTTAAATAAATTAATTAAAAGAAAGCATTCACATACAAAGTTCTTGGTCTAGTTCATGATCATCCATACATGCAACGATATTTACCCATAAATAAAACTAGTATTCAATTCTTTAATCGTTGTTGTTTAAGATAAATCACGCTCGAATCAATTAATTGTCTTTAATTAATCAATCCTTTTATCTTAAACCCTTTTCTGAATTTCCTTGATATTTTCATCCATCATAATTTTAAACAAATAAATTAATTTAAAATTATTTTTGTACGTAATTTGTACCTTGGAGGCAACCCGGTGAATTCCCGTTCATAACTATCCAATGAGTAGAAATGAATATTACACAGATGTTAAATTAAACACACATATATAAAACACCTATCACGTGTTGTGCCTCAGTTTTACGCCTACACTATGGTACACGTCTCAAGGGTTTGTATAATATAATAATAAATTTTAATAAATCTGTGTAATTTGGATGAGTACACGACATGTAGTTCCGACTACACGACATGTACTTTTATTCACCATTCATCCGAAGTACACGCCCGAGGACATGGCGTGTAGTATGTACTTCGGAAATCTTCGGAGTACACGGCGTGTTCAGTGGGAAACACACTGTGTAGTATCTGCATTACACGATTTCCAGCCGGACAAACTGTGTATGAGGTACACGGTCCAACCCTAACCCGAAGGGACTACACGTCGTGTTCCATGGGCCACATAGCGTGTAATCCAGAAATCATGTGCCACCTGTTCCTGGTCAACACACGGAGTCTTAAAGACTTAGATATGATCCATTTACATGACCTGATTTGGTGGACCAGTACAATGCATTGAACCTAGACCACACGACGTGTATTGTCGAATACACGTCATGTATTCTGGTGTTGTATGTCCAGGAACATTTGGAATCTCCGGATGAGAACTTCTGTTTTATTTTAATAAAAAACTAAAAGAAAAATTTGTTTCTGTAAGGTGAACAAGAAACGAGAGAGGATGAATAGATCTCGAGATTCAGATTTGTAGAATGATGAATCTTGAATTGACACAACTAAATTATTAAATGCATAAATCATCAATGAAAAACTAAATATTATAATCAACGATATGACCCCACTGATACCACTTGTAGGTTCCAAGCGCAGTGGAAGCACATTGGTGGGTGTACCCAACTTTGATTTTTAGCATTAACAATGATAAATCAAAGATCCCTCATGATAATATAACGCCAGATCTTTAGAATAGAACGAAGAACAAAAAATAAAGAGGGGAGCCCTGGAATCATAGATAGGATCATCATATGTTGGTTATAATTTATTTAATTAATTGACAAGAATTACCTTGATGGAATTATTTCTTCGTTGATGTTTCGGGTCACGATCCGATGTGATCCGTCATTGCGTCATAGAATCCAAGTGTAGGATTCCTCTAGAGGTGATCCACACGCGCTCCACGTATCTCTGGATGTCATCGAAGGGATCTCTGAGTGCTAGCCCAGAAGAGCCTTCACTTGCGATGTCCACCTTCGATCGCCTTGATCCGGTGGAGGTGGATCTCTCTCTCATAGCTTCAGAGCATTCTTGATGGAAAAAGAATTGTCTCTTGGCTTGAGAGCTTTTCCAAATCCATTGTGCCCAACCCCAAAAAAATGGCTAGGCTAATGATAATTATATAATTGGGATTTTAATTACATAGAATAATAAAATTAATTAATTACCCGAAAAAATTTATTCATTTCATTTAATTCTTAGTATTACCTCATGTCTAATAATAATAGTTGACTATTATTATTATTTGACATGCGACCAACGAATTACACCTAATATTATTTAATTAAATAAATAATATTATTTCTTATAAATTCCCAGAAAAATATACACGACGTGTATATTTAATATACACGGCGTGTACTTTTGTTTTTCCATTTTCTTTATTTCCTCCACCACATTTATTAGACCTCGAACAATGGCTATTTATTTCTCAAATAAATGTCACTGCATTACTCGCTAATAAATATATTATTTCGCTCACAATATATTCTCTCGAATAACTAGTGTCAAAATAAATGCGATCAGACATCCTTGAATAGTTATTAAACCACAATCGGGAATAATCTTTATTCAACTTGTTAAATTAATACTTAATTGAGATACTTGGACACACTTAGTGTGTGACCCTCTATGCCTATTTCTCTGTGGCATTAGGCAGAGCCTGCCTAAAGTCCAAGGTTAGCGTCTAGCAACTCGCCAAGACACTCATAGAGAAAGAAGTTAATGTCGCAATGACGTGTCACCTCCTATGAATGCTTACCGTGTAATGTAATCCCTTTGTCTCGATATCTCTAATCAAGTGGGTTGCATGCTAGTTCCATCAACCCATGTGCTCGATTATTCTTTCTTTGACTTCCCAGAATTGAACTTGCTCGTACCTTACCATGACTATTCATTTATCCAGGTTATATCAATTCCATCAAAGGGCCTGAGATATCTACTTCCGTTATGGAACAGAAGGGAAAAATACTTTCTCGCATTATTTATTAATACAGTATTACTCGTGACGCACCCAACATATCCTACCTCGCTGCGAATAGTGCGTCGTCAAAGTTTTCGTCAATACATCTAAGTGTGTGAGTTGTAATACCCTTAATAATAATCTTAAAGTCTAGGACCAATACACACATCCATAGATTAGGAACATCCAATGACACTATGAAATATGAATTTTCTATTGGCTGGTCTCGTTCTCATAATATCCTCCTGGATATTACCAAGGGCGCAAACCATGAGATGATGCCTAAAAGTTTTATGAGTCCTCACCCCTAATGACATGTTTTATTTGTGTCCCTCAAATAATATCATCCAGTCATATAACATATATTCAAGAACAGTGTTATGACATTTCTGGGTTCTCATCATAGCAGAGATCCGCTATGACCCTTTAATGTAACAGCTATCCTTAGGACATTATCAAATGCATTGTCATGTAGAAGAACAATCAAGATGTGATAAGGTATTTATTAATGAATAAAGTACAAAGTAGTTGGTTCTAGGCTACCAACTCTAACACATCTCTCTAGAGATTGTCCATCCTGTTGTGCTGATAGTGAAACGATGGATGGTCCAACGAGGCAGATGAAGTGACAGGAACATATGAATCTGCAGGGCGGAATATGTGTTAGAGGAGCTATGAGAGCAACAAGAGGTGGTATACATTTTAACATGTTACAACCACCACCCCAATGTGGTCCACACTTGGCTCAGGGAGCTGGAGGACAGGGGAAGTTAGTAGCTGCATACGGTCAAGGATTATGACCCGAGGGCTCCAGGAATGATCCGAGGTACAGTCTGTGTTTACTACTTGCTACCGTATTAATAGAAATAGGTGTTAATCATTCCTTCTTATCACGAATCTTGTTCAAGACCTAGAGTTTTTAGTTAAACCGCTGACTTGATCCTTACGTCAGGAGATGCATATGGGAGGAGACTCGATAATCACACTTATGTCGATGGTGTGATCTGACCCTTGAGGTGAGAGTTTCAGTTGGAACCTCTTGGTGGCAGCGTCGAGGCCTTACGATGTTAGTTTGGGTATGAACTGGTCATCCATAGTTCATTCTCAAATTGAATGTTTTAGGCAAAAGGATGTGGTGTATCCACAACATTGGAATGGGGTTTTCCTTGGCTGGTGAAAAATGAAACTCAGGCAGCACGAGATAAACTCATGCATAGGAGGATGTAGCCAATCACTCTTGATTCTACCTGCCTTACCCTCGTGGCAGTAGATGTTTTGAGTTTTCAGTTCGCAACAGTAGCGGTGAAGTGCGGGAACGTCCTTTCAAAGGATGTTTCTAGGATTAACTCCCCATAGAGAGATGTACTTTTTCATCATTCTACACTCCGAGATGGCACTGATATTAACATTAGTATATCAGAGGGCTTTCGTAGAGCTTCACGAGTAGGGGGCGTAGGTGGGGGACATGCAGAGGAAGGTCTTAGTAAGACCCAGTTTTCGAGGTTATATGTGGATTACTGGCACTTTAACCAAGTGGTTGTGGAGAACGAGTACCCTCTTCCAAAGGGTCGATGGGCACATCAATCAGTTAAAAGGGGTAGCCTTTCGCGTGGATGGAAAGGTTCCCGTAGGCTTTTTAACAGTTGAGATAGGGACGATGGCTAAAGTTCCTCCATGACTATGACTTCAAATTACTCTATACTCTTGGAAAGGGAAATGTGATAGAGGATGATCTCAGCAGAAGACCCAGTTCACAGCTACTGAATGAGGCCTTAGAGCAGTTGGCCTTGCTTCAAATATCCTTTGTGGATAGAGAGGAGACAACTTTTCTTCAGTTGATGGTTGCTTCCCCTCCACTCTTACAGTGAGTTAGGGAGATGCAACTCGGAGATTCCAGCTGCGAGGCCTGACATGCTTAGTTATCCTCAGGACCGACACCTAATGGGTTTTCGATAGGTGGAGAGCATGACATTCTTTTCAAAGGGCACACAATAGTACCAGTGGCGTTGCGAGAGGAGATTTTGAGGGAGTTCCATACCTCCCCCTTGGCGGTACACTCTAGAGTGGCGAAGATGTACCAGGATCTCTGACTTTAGTACTGGTGGTCAGGGATAAATAAAGCAGTAGCCGATTTCATTTCACGATGTCTCACTTGTCAGCAAGTGAATAATGAGCACCAGGTTCCAACAAGTTTGACACAACCCCTTGAGGTACCAAAGAGGAAATGGGATGATATATCGATGGACTTCGTGGCAGGATTACCATGCACGTCCAGGGGTCACGTTTCTATCTAGGTGATCATTGATCGACTCACAAAGTCAGCTCACTTTCTACCCATTCGAGAGCAGAGTTCAGTAGAGGGCTTGAGACTCCTCTACGTGCAGGAGATAGTTCGACTCCATGGAGTCCCATCTACGATAGTCACAGATCGTGATGCATGCCTTACATCCTAGTTGTGGAATGGACTGTAAGAGGCCTCTGGGACTTAGCTATGCTTGAGCATAGCCTTTCAACCACAAACTGATGGTCAGATGGAGAAAACCATACAGACCTTGGTGTTCGAGGAGGGAGACCATGTTTTCCTTCGGGTCTCGCCCTGACGAGGATTGCAGAGATTTGTCTGGGGTGACAAGTTATCTCCGAGGTTAATCAGACCTTTTCATATTTTGATTAGAGTTGGTGAGGTGACATACCACCAAGCTCTCTCTCCACAGATGCACCGGGTGCACAATGTTTTTCACGTGTCATAGCTGAGGAGGTACGTGCATGATCCATCGCACGTCATCGACTGGGGAAAGCCATACATTGATGATGATGCGATGTTTGCAGAATTCCCAGTGGAGACAGAGGATCGATAGGATCAGGTCCTTCATGAATGGTTGATTCCTCTGGTGTGTGTTCGTTGGCAGCATGCGAATCTCTAGGAGATCACATGGGGGCGGGAGGTTTAGATTCGTGCTCAGTGCCTCCATTTGTTTGTTTAACCTTGTTTTGGCTTACGATGATGTGAAGCCCAAAAAGTTGGGAGTAATGTAATGTCTCAGAAATTCCATGTATTTTTTTATTATATGGAATTATTTTGAGACTAAGTGCTGAGGCGGCGAGCGATTCTGAGGCCCGGAGTGCCTGGAATGATCCGTTGAAAAATGTTAAGCTTTAAATAG
Organism: Viscum album; assembly: GCA_963277665.1. Lineage (NCBI taxonomy): Eukaryota > Viridiplantae > Streptophyta > Magnoliopsida > Santalales > Viscaceae > Viscum > Viscum album. The sequence continues at coordinate 1,698,949,295 of OY728143.1, read as the reverse complement.
CACACGTGAGCAGTTTTCCTGAAAAAGTGGAATAACTCTTAAACGGGTGCCCAAATCAAAAATTTGAGGGCACCGTTGTGTTTAGGATGACGATTTTACCATAGGTGCGACTTAAGTTTAGTCGGTGCAGACCTCTAGTGAGAAAACCAAAAAATGACATAACCGTAAATAAAATAATTAAATAAAATTGTTTTATTTTTCAAATGCTTATAACTCATGAACGGTGGATTAGATTGAAAATCTGAGACCACCGTTGAGCTCGTGAGGGTATGCTTTCTTTTGGAAGATCCTAAGAATTGGCCGGTGCGGGCCAACAGTGGAAGTTAATTTTTGGCCATAAATAAAATAATTAAGTAGAAATTATTTTATTGTCAAATCCTTATAACTCTTAAATGATAACTCGGATTGGATATGAGAGTACTGTTGATCTCATGAGGACGTGTTCCCCTTAGGCAGGGCCTAACAAAGACCGGCACTGGTCAAGGGTGAAAGTTAATTTTTGAATTTTTTAAGGTTCATTTAAGTAAATGTGCGAGTGAGTTTTTCTAACTTTTAAACTGGTGCTCGGATCAAAAATACGATGACACCATTGAACTCAAAACGGCAGGATTCTTCTAGAATGGACCTAATCTCGACCGGCGAGGGTCGAGGGAAAAAGTTTTTTTAGACTTATTAAAGAAAAAGTTAAAAAAAATAAACTTGTTTTATTTTATTTTTCTGGATTTTCAAATCATTGCAGCTCAAAGTTTTTCCAACCAAGCGAAACTGAATACGTTGTTTCATTAAATGTAATGGCGTAATGACTTCGTAACAGAAACTTTGATTCGCATTTCATCATTTAATGGCCAAGTAGACAACCCAGAACTGTTGGCATAATCCTAGTTCTGCTTTGAAGCTCTGGTGGGTGACAACGACGAACGCCAACCTCCCTTCGAACGGATCATCACCAATGACGATCGACCAATAGCCATAAATAGAAGATCACAAAACGACGAACACAATGACACCGTTCATCACCAATAAATGATCTAACCCAGGTAGGGGTTATGTTCTTTCTCTGTGATTTCTTCTTCTCGTTCTTCTTTTCAAACGACGAACGTGGATCAACTCACGAATAGGTTGACCTGTGGTTCAGTCATTCTTACGGGTTGGGAAATGATATTACGGGGAGTTACAGGGTTTGAAATTCGTGTTAGAATTCTGAAAGCCCATTGATATCTGTTTGTAAATTCTAACATGAAGGGATCGGGCCGACACAAACAAGGCATGGATCCCTCCGTAGCGGGAATTTTTGTTCTTCGTGACTGAATGGCAGAATTGACAAACCAGTGGCCCTGAGGCCGTGGCAGTGATGGCGGTGACTGGAGAGGCCTGAGGGCACAGAAAAATTTGAGATCGGACCATCAGAGCAGACTCGGTGGCCCGCGGAAGGTGCTGTCGACGCGGCACCACCGACGCGGTGGCACCGGCGACCGGTGGTGGCGGCCGAAGGCAAGAGGCGGCACCATCCAGCGCCTCGTGCGGGACATGGCAGTCGACCCTCATTGATCGCGCTGGCGGAGGCGGCACGCCCGACGCGTGAGGCAGTGGAGGAAGGCAGCGACCCATCAGCCGCAACGATTTGCTGGACGTGGCGCCAGCATGGCGACACGTAGGGGGAGCGGCCTGCTCCATGTGGGCCGCGTGTTGACCAAGGGGGCGACCGACTGGTTGACCACGCCTGCCCCAACCAGAGGTCCGGGCCGAACCAACCGACTTAGTTAATTTTTTGAGCCGGTCCGCTTTAGCAGACTGGGCTAACGAGATAAAGTTGGGCTGCGGGGCGACCCAGGCTGGGAAAAGAGACTGGCCAGCCAGTGCGGGCCGGGCTGGATAAATTCGGGTCACTGTGTGACCGGGTGGACTGGACCCACGACCAACCTCGTTTGGGTCTAGTGAGGCCCAATTGGCCATGCCAAAGGTCCAGACGGACAGGATCAGGTCATGCGGGACCCCGAGCCAGGTTGGTCAGGTCGGTCCGAACCAGTTGGACCGGGCCCGGATGCAACCGACTCCTGTTTACAAAAAGGGACGTGTCTCTCAGACCGTGCGTCTGATTGATGTGTCGTATGTGGCGTTGGGACCCACGTGACGGGGTGGTCCTTCTGAAATCCTAAGTAAGATTTCACGGAGATTGACCCAGTGAGGCTCCTTGACTCATCCATCAGCGAGGATTCGTGACTCAGCTACTCAGTGAGTCTTTGTGACTCAACTACCCAACAAGGCTTCATGACTCAGCTATCAGCGAGGCTTCGCGACTCAGCTACCCAGTGAGGCTTTGTGACTCAGCAACCCAATGAGGCTTCATGACTCAGCTACCAAGCGAGGCTTTGTGACTCAGCTAGCAGTGAGGCTTCATGACTCAGCTACCCAGCAAGGCTCCGTGACTTAGTTACTAAATAGGTCTAGGTAATCTAGCTAGCCTAAAGGACTCATCGGGGATGAGTGCCTTTACAGTGATTGATGTTCATTGTTTGCAACTGTTGGTTTTCTATCAATACTCTAGATTATACCTGGTGTGAGCTGTCTTACTTCGTGATCATGTTTCGTGATCATACTTCGTGTTTTTCTTGTGGATTGCTTTGTGGTCTGTCCTTGTTGGTTTGGGTTCCCTACTGAGTATTTCGTTACTCACCCTTGCACGGGCTTCGCCCGCACGTGTTGTGTCTGGTGCAGACGACTGACGACTTGGTGGAGGACTTGGTGGCCCAGGACCGGGCGATGCCCAGCGAGGTTAGGGAAGTGGGGCGTGCCTCTATAGCTTCCAATATCTACTCTATACTTACCCATCAGGTGGAGTTTCTAGTGAATGACTATCATGGTTTCCTAGTATTTTTTTTTCAGTTCGTTCTTTGTTGGGTTTGTATTCTGGCTCATTTGACCTATAGTTTGTACTTTTACTCAGTGGTTGTTTAGTGACATGCATATTTACTTTTCCATCTTTGGGGCGTGGTTGTGTGTGCATGCATACATGTACTCGGGAAAATGCCTTCTATTTGTAGGTTAACTTCTTCGACACTAGTCGCCAACCCCTGGCCTTCAGGAGGTGGGCTTACAGTATGTCACAACACGAGCCCTGGGAGACGAGTTGTGACAATTTTAATATGCGCTAGAATCATATAAGTCTAGTATCTTTGGAAACTTGGACACATAAATAGTTAGTTTATAAATGCCTCCCATTAATTTTTTAATAACTAGAACACTTCTTAGACATATCATACTTAATACCTTTCTTCATAACTCGGGGAAAAGAAACATAAGAAAGGGTGAGCACGGATGCTCAGTAAGGGTAAACAAGGGAGATATCAATGATCACATAAGCATAACATGGGCATAAGGGTATGGAAACATGATCTTAACTTTTGAAGTCCATACCCTACATATCATAATCATAAACTTGATTCATGGCATAAATCTTGGCAGTTCATAAGACATGAATCATAAAGGAATAAAAAACATGACTCATGAGAGCCTAATATTGGTGTAAGACATGAAATTTTTGCATACATATAAGCATATAAAATCATTTTCTTAGTAGACATGGCTCATTTCCAAGACTATCATAGTGGATTGAGTTCACCCCCTAAACCATCGTAGTAGTCAAGGTTCACTCTCATGACTTCATAGTGGACAAAGTCCCTTACTAAACTGGGTTCACTCTCCATTCTAGTCCTATTTATCCCATGATATATTAATTATTACCTAATGAATTGGAGGAAGATATAGGTCCCACCAGTCACATAATGAAAATCATACATATGTATGCCACAATATCATAAAGCATTCATCATATTAGAACCCGTGAAAAGAAATGAGTTTCCTAAACATTTCATTTAGTATAACCAATGGAAAATAAATGAGTTTCATAAACATTTTATCATTTCATCATAGCATTACCCATGAAAATGAAATGATTTTCATAACATTTTCTACTCATAAACATAAACCATTCAGAGAAAGAATAAGGATGGTATCCCTAGATCATATGCTCAGTAAAACATAAGTGAAATCAAAGGTTGTTGTCTTTGTTGAATAGAAATACCATTAAAAGATCATTAAAACATTTTTTAGGAAAATAACCTTTCTATTTTGAAATCATTTATTTAAAATATAAAAATTTCTAAAATATTATGGAAACCATTTTCTTTGAGAATAACCATGGAAACTTGTAAAGTAAGATTCAAAGTATTGAGTGGTCATGACGGTGGTAAATTCCAATCATGTCATATAAGTTAAAAAAATATTATTTTCACATTTTTGTAAGAAGTAAAAAGAGTACCTCATTAGTAAAATGAAAAGAATATTACTTTTAAACCATTTTTTAGAAAGTCAAACAAGAGTAAAAATGACTTTAAACAATCGTAATGGAATAGTAAAAACATTTTTGAAAACATTTTTAGAAAACATGGATGTGGTAGAGAAATGTTTTTCTACTGAAGAGAGAAATAAAGTCATTTTTCCTTAAAAACATATTTTATGTCTCTTAAGTACTTAAGTTAGGAAATTGAAAGGGAAATATTTATTTTCAATTAATAACTAGAGGAGAATAAAATTCACGAGTTTCTTGAGAGAGATCATAGGATATTATTATCGGAAACTTAATCATAAACAATCCTGATAAACAATGAGATTGTAACATAAAATCCTTAGTGCTTTGGTAACTTTTGAATCATAATCCCTATAAAAGAAATAAATTTAAAAGGATATGAAAATATCCATTACATTCATAAGATGTATCATAAAATACATTCATGAGTAGTATATAAACCACACAAAAGAAACAAGTGGTGAATATGACATGTGTCTCACAGAAATAAATGTGAGACGAAAACCCTTTACATTGAGCTCCACTTGATTCGAAGGCACTCTAACCTCCAAAATAATAAATTTAAATTAATTATACGTATATATCAGAATCACATACATACACATTATGTCAGATATATGCATTATATACATATTTAGAATCATTTATAAAAGGGAGAGATAGAAACATGAATTACACCGTTCATGGATATGGTATACCGTACATTTTCATGAACATTGTTTTTATTTTTTGACAGATGGAATGAAAGAAAGATAAATAATAAATCACATTTTCAAAAATCATTATTATATCATATACTCCATAAATATTTATTAAATCCATCCTTACTAACAACCAAGTAAAACAGAAATGAAAAAAAAAATCACATCGCTTCATGGAGGTGGTAGTCCACACGTACTCACGAACGACATTATCGTTTTACAATGGTTTGAAAGGTAAGAAGATAGATATGATATTATCATTCCAGAAGTATAATTATGTCATAGTTATCATATATAAACATTAACCCCATCATAACCCATCCATAAAAGATGGTTATGAGAAATGAATTATATCACTACGTGGAGAAGGTAAGCCATACGTATGCACGAACGATACTTTCAATTCACATTTGATGGAAATAGAGTGAATAAAGGTGATTTAATACTCATAATAACATTTAAGTATATTGATGATATTGGATTTATTTTTTTATGAATAATATTACAAATTTAGAAGAGTTAAAAGAAGAATTAAAAAGAAACGATTCCTTTAGATATCCTCTTCAAGACTCTAGGGTTGGTCTTTTGGAAAGATCGAAACCTTAAGAATGTGGATAAGGAATTTTAGAAGAGAGATTGGAAGAGTTTGGTTGATCTATAAGGCTCAATGTGGTGTTAAGAGTAGAAAGGTGATATGCCCTTTTATAATTGAGGGGAGAGACACTCTTGAAATTTCTTAAAATATTAAATTAATATAAATAAATTTTGATGTCCAAATGGATCCAAATTTATCATATTTGAAGATAAAATGAAGATTAGTCATAATAATCTCTTATAATAAAATTTAGACAAGTTTGGATCACATTTTTACCCTTATCTTTTTGTTTTAACTCTTTGTTAACCCTTTTGACAATTACCGTAATATTAAAGTTTTCTACAATTTAAGGGTTAATAATGCTACTATAAAATAATAAATGACCCATAAATGGAACACATTTATGTTTAAAACCATATCTCATTCATTTGGATGAATCTTAGATTTTTAGGAATTTTATATCATTTATTATAAAACCTCATTAATGTCATTTTTAACACTATTCCTTTAATTTGACTTTAAATACATCAATACAAAGGGGAATTTCGAATCTAATGCTTTCAAAGATCCCTAACATGTCATATAGTTCTATAAAATTCATGGGACACATTAACTAATTCAAATTATATCACTGTTAATATTTTTAATATCATATATTTTATTTTTTTATTAATTGGATAAATACTTAATCGGCATTGCATAAACATTTAAGTTTGTTATATAATTGCTAAAAATTAGAAATAAATTTATATCATGAAAATAATTTCATTAATATCAAAATATAAACTTATATTCATTCATAACTTGCTTTTTTCCAAATGTGGACACGTAATAGATATTTTAAATTAAGAGAGTGACATTTTGTAACTTTCTTTGATTTAAATATTTTATAGATCATTTTCATGGAAAAATTTCCATTAAACAATTTTATTTCAATACTAAGGTGATAAGGGTAAAATTTCTTTCATCTAATAAGAATTAAGATGAAAAATAATGGCCTTATTACTTATTTTTAACCTAGATTAACCCAATTTACTCTATCAATGTGATAAATTTTACCACAAAAACTATTCATTTTGATAAAAAATAAAAGGATCCTGTTTAGAAAATTTGAACCTAATGATTTCAAATATGGAATCAATTTTAACCAATTAAATTTCTAAAATTATAAGAAATTAATTTTAAAATAAGCACACAACATGCGACGAAAATCACTTTTCATAAAAATACATTTTAAGCATAAAACTTGGTTTATTCTTGTCTCATGCTTAGAAAAAATATTAAATGATTATTTAAAAAAGTGATTTAATATATAATGTATAAATTTCATTAAAATCATTCAATAATAGTGATTAATTTAATTTATTAAATTAAAAATACATTACGCGCATAAAAACAGTTTTCCAGAAAAATATTTCTTTTTTCTAAAATGTTTTTTATTTTCATTTATAATCAATTGATAACCAATTAATTTTATACATATGTAACCATAAAATTTTCATAATTTATTTAGTCATATTCATAACTTCCAATCCAACAACTAGACGATAACAATCACTTTAAATAATAATATTTTAAAAATATATTACAATTCATTTAAAATCGGTGTTACGTGTAACATAAACTATCGAAGGAATTAAATGTTTTGGTTTTTTTATAAAATATTGGGGTGTTACATTATCCTCTTCTTAAATAAATTGTTCCCTCACAATTTTTCTCGGTGATCAATTATTTAATATTTGAATTTTTTTTGTCAAAATCCACATCATACAAAAGAATAGTAAAACTTTCTTTGAAAAGGAAAAGTGGAAAATATAAAGGTTACCTAAAATAACATAAAACCAGGTTCCCAAATAGAGAAAACATTGGTGGGAAGTTAAAATATGGACATGTAAGAGAAAACTAACTCTCAAGGACTGATAGAGAGTGATAGAGAATATGGTCAGAAGAACGTTAATGACCACAAAACTATAGATCATCGAGGAGTTAAAAGACCACCAATTCATTGGAATTTAATCAATTTCCACCACAATCTAATATTTTTCTCTAATCAATGAGTATTCAAGATGATTTTTTCATGTTCGAAAAACTAATGTCAACTTTAAACAGATCAAAAAAGTATATCAAGACATTCCTCATGTCTTTAGGCATTAACTAAAAAAAATTGTTAGCAGAAGATAATTATCAAAATGAATAGACCATCATATAAAGAAATACAATATTAATATCTAAAGCCTTAATTACCTCAATAAACTCAACATTAAAGAATGTTTTAATCTCAAAGGCTAAACCCTTTAGATTACATCTTTAAAATTTTAATTGCATTCTTCTCACATAATATTTCATGTTAAATCACATGTTGAACCTAAGGGTTATGTTTCCTCAACCCAATGAAACATCTCCCAAATATCATTAATTACCATGATAAATCACTATATAATCTTTTAATGTAATGAACTTCACCAAAATGTCATGAATCAAATTTAGATACTAACTTGAAAGGTAATCCATAACTTGATCATAAATATCTTGGAAGATATCACCTTGTTAATGAATATCTTTTCAATGATCAATATTTTCTATATCCCACTACATTGTAGTCCATAATTAACTTAGCATCAAATCATATACTAACCCCAAAGGGTATTTAAACCTCAATAGAGTATTCTTCCTAAAACCCAGTAAAAGTTTCATATTAAAATCCCATCAATTAAAATATTTAAAAGGGGGTGTTGATGCCTTTGAACTTATAATCAACCTTAAATTTATAAACCTATGATGGCATCCATAACATTTATGTTAACATTACATGAAAACATATATTCTTCTTAAAGATAATTCACCCTTCATTCCTTAAATAAGCTCCTATATTGACAAAAAACATTTCTATTGGAAGTTTGGGTTCATCATTTCACCAATAGATGATCAAAAGTTGATTCAGAATATTAAATGTGATTTCCTTATTTTAGAATATATTTAGAGAGAGCTAATCAATGATCATAATCACATAAAATTTCACTAAAGGACGAACAATAATGTTCTCATAAGGAGTATTCATACGAACTTCAACATGAAATCCTCAACCCTAGAGTGGAGGACAAATATGTCCTAATTATCATGATTCACTTCATTTTTTTCAATTGTATAATCTTTCTCTTTTTTCCTTTGACTTCGAAGGTTGTTGTGGATTATTATCCTTATTAGCCTTTGGATTAGGGCATTAATTCACATAATACCCAAACTCCTTGCATTTATAGCATTGGAGTGTGGGTGGTTCATTCTATGGAGCTTTCTCTCTATTCACATCATTAGCTATCTTCTTATCATCACTTTGGAATTCGATTTCCCAATGACATTTCTTTCCACACTTAAAACATTTACCAGTTCCTTTAAGACAATTTCCTCTATGTTTCCTTCCACACTTTGATTATAAGGGAAATTTCACCTTCTTCTCTCCATGGATTTTATAATTCCCTTCGAATTCCGTATTTCTTTTCTTATCAAAACCATGAGATTGATTGGTAACTACAATCTTCATTTCCACCTTGACATCACATCAAACGGTTTCTTCATAGTTACCAACGTCTCTTATGGATAATTCCCTTTGGAGACTTGGTTTTAAGCCACTGAAGAATTGATCAAACTCAATTTCAAGCTAGATAATAATACCAGAAGTGTACTTTGAAATACTTGTAAAATTTACTTCATAGGTAACAACAGAGTCACCATCCTTCTGCTTCAGCTCAAGGAATTCCTTCTCTATTTTTGTTCTAAGAATACAAGGACAATACTTATTAAAAAATAATATCTTAAACTCATCCCACTCCATGGTGTCAATTTCTTTTTGTTGCCTCATATTCTTGATAAGATTCCACCATTGATTTGCTTCACCTTCCAAATGATAAATAGTCACAACAACTTTCTCATGTTCTGAATACTAGATAACGGAAAATATCTTTTATATGGTACAAATCCATTTCTTAGCAACTAGTGGATCAGCAGAAGCACTAAAAGAAGGTGGAAATTTTCTCATGAAGGACTCAATGGAATATTGTTCCCTCCTTTTCTCTTTTGAAAATTCAGTATGATTCATAGCTTGAGAAATTTATGCGATCACAACAATGTGATTTTTCATTCCATCACCCATAACATTTGGTTGCTCAAGAGGACAATCATTTAATTCTCCGTAACATTAAACATTAACATGATTCATTCGAGTTTCATCCATTGAATAAAACCAAAAATCCTAGTGTGAGAAATAATAATCATAGTGGGAAACCATAGTCATGAAGAATCATTTATATGATGCCTAAATCATGAAACCTTCTTTTATGAAACATTAGGTTTCACCCAGGTCATTCATGATCATTAAAAAAACTTTAGGATTTTATCTTATACTTAGACTTATCTCCATAGTTCTCACTAAAGTTATCTCATCTAAGTTCCCAAAGGTTAACTAAACCTTGTTCTGATACCAACTATAGTGACCCATACTTTTCATAAATAGATATTACATATTATTATATGAATATTATTACACAACATTTTGATCCATGCCAGAATCGTACATGTCAAGTATCTTTGGAAACTTGGACACATAAATAACCAGTTCATAAATATCTCTCATTAATTACTTTATAACTAGCACCATTATTAGACATATTATACTTAATAAATTTCTTCATAACCCAAGAAAAAGAAACTTAAGAAAGGGTGAGATCAGATGCTTAGGAAGGGTAAACAAGGGAGATATCAATGATCACATACACATAACATGGGAATAAGGGTATGATGATGCATTGCCGTGCGCGATCTCAAAAATATTGATAACTAAATTTAGCACAAGGGATGACCTAGGCCGTTCTCTTGAGGATCCTTTACAGTCAGTCACCCACTACTTCTAATTCACTTTTTTTTATGAAATAAAACAAAAAGAAATTTAGGTTTGAGAAATGAGAATTCAATACTACAATTAAACATGCAGATGCAATGCAAACACAGTGAATGAAAATAGAATGAGGTTATAATGAAAGGATATATTCCCAAGAGAATCTCCCAGATTAAACCTTCATTGTTTTATTATTAGTTTTAAATTTAATTAATGAACACACTACATCATATGTGTGAACATCCACTTCTTCCTGTGGTTGAGAATATATATTATGCTCTCAACAATCGCTGAGAGTCCTCACATCCACCTCCTTAATCGAGGGAAAATATTACAGTAGTGAATGATAAGTCTCGGGTGGCAAGTGGAGACACAAAGGTGTCTTACCTATTAAGACATCCCTTAGACTTACTCTAAGAAAATAATAAACATTAATCATGAATGTTCAAAGGCTTGGGATTAACATTCGATTACTCCCTCGAAAACTTCCTCAGGTTAGCTTCTCATGATTATGAGCATAAGAGTTCAGAGTGAAGAAGAAACTGAGGGAAGAAAACAAAAGAGAGAAAGAATAAGATGGAAATGGGAAAAATTAAATTAAAATATGAAATGAGATTAAAAAATAAAAATAAAATAAAACAAAAGACTAAAATATAGAAAATGCCCACTTAGAGTGCCAACCCTTTAAAATGAAGAAGGGACAATCTTTTATAGGAAAAAGAGGTGAAATTTTCGGCTCCAAAATCATCATCTAAATGTTTCCTCATGGTAGCCCCATTAAATGAAATAATATGAAAATTTGGTATTCTTGAAAGTTTTTATTATATTTATCCTATGTCGACCCATAAAATTTTAGCTTCATTGTCCACGTTTGGTGAGCGATATAGCTAAATTACTCTGGGAATTTATTTTTCCTAGACTGACCATTCATATTCCAATGTTCTGAGTTCCCATGCATTGATAGAATTTAGAATGAAATAATAATACATGAAACCCTTAATTAAATTTGTTCATTTATATCTTCTCCATATACTTGTATAATTTTAACTCCATTGGTTTGATATTTTATGAGATATGGTCCCAAAAATAAAATTATCTAGATCTTTGCATAGTTTTTGAGGCTGGAATTGTGATTTGATTTTGGGCCTTCAAATGGTGGATTGAGCTTTGGGTCCAAAAGGATGAAATGAATACCAATTAACTTAGAAACCTAAAAAAGAATAATTTTACAATTTGGATCATTGAATAAAAAGTTATGGTTGAAATACATAAATAAATTAAAACTGTTAAAATTCAAAATATGAATTTTTAGCAATTAAGCTCAAAATACTACCTAAACATATAGAATGTGGAAATTGACCTTAAAATAACACATTTTTGGGATTAAAAAAATTAAAATTAAAATTAAAATAATTAAAAATATTTTCTATGTCAATTCTCCCACACTTAAACATTGTACTCATGAGAAATCATCTTATACCAAGGTGAAAACAAACTTTCCAAAGTATAAATGACAACAAAACTCAATTATTATATTAATGAAAATATCATGCCTCATATGTGGATCAAATTTTCATAGCTCCTAAAAAATCATAAGAATCTATTAAATTTCATGTTAATCCTCACGTGCATGTCGTACCTACATCCCCGAAAAAACATTTCTCTCTTCACTCAATGATTTTTTATAGAGTTTTTCTCATTATCAAGAACATGTGTGATCTCCATAGGCTTTCTATTCTCCTAGTATCTCCACTTTATAGAGTCACAAATGTTTCAATCATGAGGTCTTTTTCATGGGTTGTTCTAAGGCTAAGTTTTGAAAGGTTTTAAATGTAGAAACATTTGAGGCAGAACGAGGAGGGTAATGCTCTAAAGTGAAGTAAATGCATGAAAATAGTTTTTCTCAAGAATGGTGTGCTCCACAATTAGCTAAAAAATGATTCATCACTAAACAAATCTTTCTTTATTTGGGAATTTCTCACTTGAAATTTCAACAACAATTATTTTTTCCCCATTTTCCCCTTTTGTAGCATTATTTTATCTAGAATTTAGATATGGATTTCTCTTGAGAATCATGTTATTGAGGAAAAGAGAGGCAACTTTTGATCTTCAAAAATTGGTGAACACACATCTTATATGTGTGTAATTATATTTTGGTCCACCACTAAAGACCTGACCACAGAATACCCAGAGTCGGTGCCTTCAAAACTTGATGTGTAATTTTAACAAAAACATGCACTAATAAATTACACATCACGTCCCATGCAGAGGATCAATTCGGCTCAGGTTCAGGGAAACCAGCTACTTCAGAAATGATTCTTCTACTAAAAGTTGATACCTAAAAAATTTATTTCAAAAATGTAGGGTGATCATACAAGGGCCCAGTTAGGGGTTTAAAAATAACAAACTATACCAAATATAACTTTTAAAAACTTTCTTTAAAATTTCCATAAAACATTTTCTTAAAGAAAATATGTAACACACGTAACATATCATAATCACATTTCTCAATTAAAAACATGCTAACAGAATTACAAGGTTACATGTTTCAATTATAGGCATGCTCATTTTGAGTAATAAATAAAAGAAATTATAAATATGTATGACATATGATTATGTAAGTACAAAATTAAACTAAGAGTAATGAATAATCAAAGTTGTGCGTAAGGATTATAACTTCAATTTCATACACTGAAAACTAAGTCACTGAGTGCTAAACATATGTCATGCCTTAAGCATTTACTTTTTTGATACTCATAAGTACTGGCTCTTAACCATGGATATTCTACTAGTAGAATATCCACTTGGTTAATTAATTATCATTCACATAATGAGAGAGTGTATTATATCGGACTTAATTTCTGTGTCAAGGCCTCGTGCCAAGACCTAGGGTCTAACTATAATCGGACCCCAACCCGGAGAGCCTCTGTAATCGGACTCCAACCCGGAGAACCTCTATAATCGGACTCCAACCCGGAGGGTCTGCTGTAACCAGACCCCAACCTGGAGGGTTTACTTTTACCAATCTCCAACCCGGAACATACTAGTCCAATACATTCCTCATATGTCCATTAAAGTCTGATAATAAGGGTGTCTCATACCACTATGAATATTCAAATTTTACTTCATATTACTCAAGGTGTCCCATACCACTCTGAGTAATTTAATTTCTTATCTCATTATTATGATATGCCACATGCATGCGTCATTGAGTGCAACTATAAATAAAATGGAAAAAGAAATCATTTAAATCCAAAAATACATAATATGATGGATAACATTGAAAATATGGAAGTAACAGTTTATCAAAGGCATACATGGCTTATTACACATTCTTTGCACATGAGACAATTACTAAAGCACATCAAATAATAGATGAGAAGGGGTTTGCCATACGAGATGTTAAAAGGATAACTCTTTAATTTAAAATCCTTATGAACTAAAATACATGTTATTTAATATGCTGATAAAAGTGTCAGTGATTAGGAAATTAGATTACCTCACGACTTAACTAACAACAATCACCGCAGTTGATAAAACATTAAGTGAGCATAACATGATCGCATGGTTTAACACACCCTTTAATCCTTTAATATATTTTGGTCAAATCAAATGTTTATATTCTTTTTAATCACAAAACACATCAAGGTCAATCATATAATACATTTGAGACATAAAAATATAACAAGGTTAATATCATTAAAAGTTCTTTAACCAAAACAAGTTTGACACACTTTATGGATTAGGGCATACATATTTACATAAATACTTATTTGTTTGGATTACACAGAGACTGATATTCATTAAAGTCTTACAAGTATTAATTACATCAACTCATTAATTAAACTCTAATAATCCATACATGAAATTAGAGTTTTCGAAACTATAACCCTATATATACAAGGTGTATATATGAGTTTTCATAATTAAACTAGTTTTAAGAATTTCTTATAAGTAATAAATACTTTAAAACATATTTAATAAACCATTATCACTTGATTAAAAACCAAACCATGTTAGGTTTATAACATGGATGACCGTATGTATATATATATATATATGTAAAAGTTACGATTTTGCATACTAAATATAAATCCAATTAAACCCAAAGCACATTTCTCATCCAACCCATTATTTAAAGATTAGTATTCACCTTTTTAAAAAATAAAATCATAAACAGATTTGTAATTAATTACTCATGTATATCCGAATATACAAAAGTCTATATTTGGCTTTGGTTTAGTAGAACCATTCAAAATAAAACCCTTGCATCATTTAAACCTTAAAAATAATTGTAAACACAACATCCAACCTTTGAAAGTATAGATAGGTTTGGATTTGAAATACATGTAAATATATATGTAAATACTGAAATATGTACATAACTATATATTGAGTTTTTCTTAAGAAGTACAAATCTAATTGAACCCAAAACATAATTTGCATTAAAAACATTATTTAAGGGTTGGAAATCATCATCTAAAATTCATAAGACAGATTGGCTTGAGTCACATAATTATATATATATATATATTTATATATAAGTATATGATTATATACAAAGGGTATACTCGGGTTTGTGGATATAAAAACACTTAAAAATAAATCCTTACAAGATTATGAAATCTTGAACACAAACGTCCATCATTTTGAAACATGAACTAGCTTGGATTTGAAATACAAATAAATATACCTATTTATATATACAATTATATACAAAAACTGTGTGATTGGTCTAAAAAAACAACTTAAAAAGGCCCCTTACCTCCACAGTTCTACTGGAACCCGAAAGAAAAAGGGGTAGGATCGGCTTAGAAGTACATCCTTACTAAACTGCATGGATTATAATTATACAT
Organism: Viscum album; assembly: GCA_963277665.1. Lineage (NCBI taxonomy): Eukaryota > Viridiplantae > Streptophyta > Magnoliopsida > Santalales > Viscaceae > Viscum > Viscum album. The sequence goes on along the minus strand of OY728143.1, from coordinate 1,698,933,889 downwards.
TATAAGTACACATGTGTATATACTCTAAAAAAACAACGCCAGACAACACAACCCTTACCTTGATTCATGGAGGAGGAAGAGGCTCAGGAGAAGTTCAGAGGTTCTTGAAGACGGGGCTGGAGGTAGAAGAGAAGTCGAGGGGTTCTTGGGGAAGAAAACGGGTTTCTTATATGCTATACTACTATAGATTTTTACAGAATATTTTAAGCCCACTTGCTTAGGATTCGAGGCCACTACAATATATTAAAAGACCGAGGATAGGTATTTGTGGAAACTGCGTGAAAGGAGGGGGTCCGGTTGTTGTCACGAGAGGATAAAATGGTGCTAATTGGTAGTAGGGTTACTGGTTCAAAGCATGCGGAGAAGAGGAAGAAGACATCGTGGGAAGGGGAAAATCGAAAAATGAATGGACGATCAGGATTTGATCTGAACTTGATCCAATAGTCAGGGTGAATCCGCAGAATTAAAAAGTGATGGATAGCTCGGATTGATCCACGACTAGATTGAATGGTCGTGGTTCTACGTAGCATTTAAAAATATCAAATGGCTGAGATTATATCCGTGTCAGATTGAACGGTGTACGAAAATGTGGATGTATTCCGCGGTTGTTGAGGGTCGAGTGCTGGATCGAGATCGATGGCCCAGATCATGTGCGACGCGATCCAACAACCCATATATCATTTTGTCCAAAAAAACTCGTCCCACATCGATTCAGAAAGAGTTTCCGTAGCACTTTATAAGCCCAAGACTCCCGAAATGGCTTAGAAAAACACAACACACACATAGTGAACCTTATACACGGGCTCCCGCCTCCCCACAGGCTTCGGTTTACCCCTGCCTCATCACGACCTCAGTGGTGAGCTCATGTGCTCCTGTTCTCCTATGTGCCCTTTGGGGAAACTATTCCCACACTTCGGCCGACCTAAGCTGAGGCTGAGGGCTAGGCTCAGCCACCTAGCACGAGCTGCCTCCCTTGGCCCGACTAAAGGGCTGACCCTAGTGGGCTTAATTTTTATAAAAATCAACTTTCAATTTTTTTGTAAAATCATAAGGAAATTAATATAACCATTTCAACTATATATAAAATGTTTTACAAAACATGATTTTTATTTTAACTTTGAAAGGTTAAAAAATACAAATGTCATAACTAAGAGTATTACTAAAATTATTTATAAACACTAAAGTTTTAAAGCATTGTTATCACTTCATTATATCCATATGAAATCGTTTATCAGTTTTATAGAAATCAGAGCATATTCCAACAAGAAATCAAACATAGTTTAATTAAAACATTGATTAAGCATTAATAATGAAAATGTTTATATTATATTTGAAATATTTGCAAGTTGATTGAAATCCTCATTTCAAAATCACCTGAGTGTAATTCAAAATATGATACCATGTCCTTTTAAGGTTCATAGTTAGAGGTTATCTTATAATTTCCAATTCATAACGTAAATTTTGGAAAACTAAGTTGTACTTAAATGTTTTTAGTTAAATCATCACAAGGCTAACAACTATAATTATAGCCGTTGGAATTCAACGGTCACCCAAGACAGCCTTCAGGTTGATGCCTTATAAAACCTTGTCTTAGGGTCTCTTAAACTCAAGGAAAAAGAAGAAAAATGGTTCTCGTCGTTCCATTGGTGCTTAGCATGGCTGCTGTGTCATTTTCCATACTAATGTTCATTATGGAAGATCCCAAGTATCCATAGTATCTTCTTGGGGTTCTTGTTGTTTTGGGTGGTCTCCCTGTAATTTTGATAGGGCTTTTAATAGGTATCTTTGGGTAAAAGGTTTTCTTGTGACCTTGGAGCATTGTAAACACTTCAGTGTTTTATTTAAATAAAAATCATTGTGTTTCTCTTATATATTTTGTTCGGTTAAAATAAATTTAAAAAAAAATAAAAGCATAATTTTATCATTATATGCAACACAAGTTTCTGGGTGTTACATTATTCCCCCTACAAAGAATTGTGTCCTCACAATTCCTTTCACATAACCTCATTAAAAGACCCCTTTACAAATTTTACCACAACCTCCATTGTGGAGGGTCCTCCGGTGTGGCTAGGTGAATTCCCAATTTGATGTTCAACTCTTCTGCTTCCTTGGCCCAGACACACTATGAACAGCTAGGGTCGAACCTGTGCCTAAAGCACTCAGCCTTCCATAAAGAGGCATAAGAAGTGTGGAGGTCGGAAATTTCAGAGTGGACTAAATCCCTATAAGTCTCACACACCACGTCATTCTTGAAAATATTGATGTCGTAGAGTTCTCTGTACATTCTAAAACTCAGGACCTGGAATAGGTAGGTTGCTCAATGGTCACCATCCAAACCAGCTTCTAGAAATTTTCCTACAGCTCGGTAGTTATCAGCCAAAGTGAAACATAGAAAAGGAGCTTCATGAAACTTTCCTCTTTGCCTATATGATGCAAATTGTGCAATTGCAACACGGTAATAGACAAGATTTCTTCCTTGGTAAATATGGAGAATGTTGGGGTGGTTTAACACCCAATGGAGTTGTTTACAAGTCAGATGTAAGTTGGCATAGGGCTGGTACTCCTCGGAGCACATCTTGATGATTATAGTCTCTAACAGTTCAGTAGGAAGAGATAAAATATTGGTCGGTGAACTCATGTCTTCTATCTGAAAATTTTTAAGAAGTCATCCTTCAGTATGACAATTCTAGTTTAAACAGAGTCATTGTTTCATATCAAAATAGAGAACGCAACATCATCCATTTAGACATGATTTATAAAACTCATGATATTACATGATCTCTTGATCTCTATCACAAAACACTGGTATGGATTTCCTGACATCCTCTAAGGTGACTCCTCATAGATTCCACCGATGTTGGGGATTTCCCCAGTTCTCAGACAAACAGATTCCCAAAGTGGTTCTAAATTATTCTATCTGCTTGGTCCAGATGCAACATGTGCAACTAGGGTCAACCGCATGTGGACATCTAGAATTCAGATTGAGATAAGCATGTAAAGTATCAAGTTGAGTGACATCGGTATGAACTTGATGCCAATAAAGAAAATGAGTACTCTCGTTCTCAAGGGCTTCAAATTCCATTACTTGACCATAGAGACCGTAGGTCAAAATTTGACATAGATATGCTGCCTGGAGGTCACCCCCCTGTGCAACCTCCTCAAAGTCCTCAAGAGAAAAGAAATTATTGGCCAGGGTAAAAAATTTAAAGATACCCTCAAAGTATTTCTCTTGTTGTGCATAGAATGAGAATTGAGAATTCATCATGAGATAACAGAAGAAGCCTGTTCCTCAGTGTAGTTGGAGCACACGAGGAGAATTAGATACTTGGTAGAGGGTTTTTCATGATAAATGAATATTTTCAAAAGTCTCAAAGTTTTCTACACATGATTTTCCCACTATGGTCTCTAAGACTTCTGTTGGAAGAGAAAAAAGACAAGTACTTTCGTTTTCCATCTGAAAATTAAGAAAACATCGTTCTTAGTATTGCTTAAATAAATTTTTCTTTGTTTAATTCTGGTTTTCCAGAGTTATCTAAATTGAATCCTCTGATACCAACTGTAAAGAACCGACCCCAGAATACCCAGAGTTGGTGCCTTCAAAACACGATGTGTAATTTTAACAAAAACATGCACTGATAAATTATACATCATGTCCCATGCATAGGATCGATTCGGCTCAGGTTCTGGGAGACCAGCTACTTCAAAAATGCTTCTTCTACTAAAAGTTGATACTTGAAAATTTTATTTCAAAAATATAGGGTGAGCATATGAATACCCCATAAGGGGTTTACAAATTACAAACTTTACCAAATATAACTTTTAAAAACATTCTTTAAAATTTCCACAAAACATTTTCTTAAATAAAATCCATAACGCACGTAATATACCATAATCACAGTGCTCAATTAAAAACATGCTAACAGAATTACAAGGGTAGATGTTTCAATTATAGGCATGCTCATTTGGAGTAATAAATAAAAGACATTCTAAATATGTATGACATATAAATATGTAAGTACAAAATTAAACAACTAAGAGTAATGAATAATCAGAGTTGCGCATAAGGATAATAACTTCAATTTCATACACTGAAAACTAAGTGACTGAGTGCTAAACATATGTCATGCCTTAAGAATTTACTTTTATGATACTCATTAGTATTGGATCTTAACCATGGATATTCTACTAGTCGAATATCTACTGAGTTAATTAATTATCATACACATAGTGAGGGAGTGTATTATACCAGAATTAATTTCTGTGTCAAGGCCTCGTGCTAAGACCTATGGGCTAACTGTAACTGAACCACAACCCGGAGAGTCTCTGTAACCGGACTCCAACTCAGAGAGCCTCTGTAACCGGACTTCAACTCGGAGGGTCTGCTGTAACCAGATCCTAAACCGGAGGACTTACTTTTATCGGTCCCCAACCCAATACATACTAGTCCAATACATTCCTCATATGTCCAGTAAAGTCTGATATTAATGGTGTCTCATACCACTATGAATATTCAAATTTTACTTCATATTACTCAAGGTGTCACATACCACTTTGAGTAATTTAATTTATTATCTCATTATTATGATATGCCACATGCATACGTCATTAAGTGCAACTATAAATAAAATGGAAAATGGAACTATTTAAATCCAAAAATACATAATATGACAGATAACATTGAAAATATGGCAGTAACAGTTTATCGAAGGCATACATGGTTTATTACATTTTCTTTGCACATGAGACAATTACTAAAGAACATCAAATTATAGACGAGAAGAGGTTTTCCATATGAGATGTTAAAAGGATAACTCTTTAATTTAAAATCCTTATGAAGGAAAATACATGTTATTTAATATGCTGATAAAAGTGTCAGTGATCGGGCATTTAGATTACCTCACGACTTAACTAACAACAATCACCGCAATTGATAAAACATTAAGTGAGCATAACATGATCGCATGGTTTAACACACCCTTTACTCCTTTAATATATTTTGGTCAAATCAAATGTTTATATTATTTTTAATTATAAAACACATCAAGGTCAATCATATAATACCTTTGAGACATAAAATTATAACAAGACTAATATCATTAAAAGTTCTTTAACCAAAACAAGTTTGACATACTTTATGGATTTGGACATACATATATACATAAATACCTATTGGTTTGACTTACAAAGAGACTGATATTCATTAAAGTCTTACAAGTATTAATTACATCAACTCATTAATTAAACTCTAATAATCCATACATGAAATTAGAGTTTTCGAAACTATAACCGTATATACACAAGGTGTATATATGAGTTTTCATAATTAAACTAGTTTTAAGAATTTCTTATAAGTAATAAATACTTTAAAACATATTTAATACACCATTATCACTTGATTAAAAACCAAACCATGTAGGTTTATAACATGGGTGACCGTATGTGTGTGTATATATATATATATATAAGTTAGGGTTTTGCATACTAAATATAAATCCAATTAAACCCAAAGCACATTTTGCATCCAAACCATTATTTAAAGATTAGTATTCACCTTTTTAAAAAAGAAAATCATAAAAAAATTGTAATTAAATACTCATGTATATCCGAATATACAAAAGTGTATATTTGTCTTTGGTTTAGTAGAACCATTCAAAATAAAACCCTTGCATCATTTAAACCTTAAAAATAATTGTAAACACAACATCCAGCCTTTGAAAGTATAGATAGGTTTGGATTTGAAATACATGTAAATATATATGTATATACCTGAATATGCACATAACTATATATTGGGTTTTGCATAAGAAGTACAAATCTAATTGAACCCAAAACATAATTTGCATTAAAAACATTATTTAAGTGTTGGAAATCACCATCTAAAATTCATAAGACAGATTTGGTTTGAGTCACATAAATTTGTTTATATATATTTATATATAAGTATATGATTATATACAAAGTGTATAATCGGGTTTGTGGATATAAAAACACTTGAAAATAAATCCTTACAACATTATAAAATTGTCACGACCCGCCCTCGGGGCCCGTGCCGTGACTACCCCAAGCCCGCCTCCCATAGGCCAGGGGCTGGCGACTAGCACCAAGGCGAAAATCCCAACAAAAAGGGAAGGCATTGCCTTTGAAAAGTAAACAAGCACCACAGAGTAAGCAAGCGGAAAAGTAAACACTAAGTAAAACTGTACAAGCTGTGCTGAAAGTAAAAAGGGGCCGGAAATACAAGCCCAACTGTAAAGTACAACTGAAAGGAAAAACCGCAACTAAAAAGGGAAAACTGCAGCGTCGGGCCATCCTCCGGAAGCCCCACCTGAAGGGTGGGTACAGATAGCCTCCACTGCTCCTCGGGTCCACCTAACCGCTCCGAGTACGTCCCGCCCAGTGGTCCACCTCCAGGTACTGTCCTGCTCCGCACGCCTCCTCCACGATCAGCGCTGTCCGTCGTCTGCAACCAACACCACGAAGTGCGGGCATAGCCCGTGCAGGGGTGAGTATAAGCTACTCAGTAGGGACCCCGAGACCCCCAAAGGTCTTCCGAAATCCACAAAGGATAATCCACAAAGGGAAGATACAATCACGAAGTAACATCAGACACGGCTTAGGTATATGCCCATACATATACCTAAGTCGTCAATTCCCCGATCGGCTCCAACGTCCGAGCCCAAGCACAACCCAGTCCACACAGGAAAGCAAAACGCATACCCACGCAGGATAGAAGAACACAATCCACAAAGGAGAGTAACACAAGATTCAGCTCACACAGGTATACTTCTTTGGATGACGATAAAGATGATCATTGAACCATCTAAGTCGTCGGACCCACGAAGGATCGATAGGTACTAACCTTGCAGTGACCCACACAGGATCGGGCCCACGCAGGACCTGTAGAAGTTGGCTCACACAGAACCACTGAGAGATGACCCACACAGGATCGGGCCCACACAGGACCGGGCCCACGCAGGACCTGTAGGCGCTGGCTCACACAGAACCGCTGAGCGCTGACCCACGCAGGATCGGACCCACACAGGACCTGAAGCACTGATCCACGTAGGATCGCTGAGTGCAGGAGTCGTCGCAGTCCGCTGAGGATCTCTGCACAGTCGTCGCCGCAGTCCCCTGAGGATCTCTGCACGGTCGTCGTCGGAGTCCACGGAGGATCTCGGCACAGTCGTCGCCGCAGTCCACTGAGGATCTCTGCACGGTCGTCGTCGGAGTCCACGGAGGATCTCGGCACAGTCGTCGCTGCAGTCCACTGAAGATCTCTGCACGGTCGTCGCTGTCGAAGTAGCAGTCGCAGCCAGCACTAGGGTTCCCGCACACAACAAGCTCTTTCGGGAGGGTCCGCTTCACGAGCCGTGAGGCTGATACATCAACTGACACGAAGTCCGAAGTTGATGTATCCAAAAGTTCCGTATCGTCAACAGGAACTCAACGTCGCAGACGGCGCGTCAATCGGACGCCCGGTCTGAGAGATATTGGCATTTTCGTCCCAGGGGCCTGGTTGGTTTTTAAGGCAAAACCAACCCGACCGCACTCCACCTGCGTCCAAACCTCGGGCGGAGTATGCCAAAAGATCCGTCTCACTTAGAGGAATTCAACAAAGCTGACGGCACGTCAATCGGACGTCCGTAGCTCAAGATATGAGCGTTTCCGCTCCGAGGGCCCGGTTGGTCTCGTGTACGAACCAACCCGGCCGAACTCAAGGTATTCCGAAACCTTGAGTGCGATATACCGAAACGACCGTCTCGATCCAAGGATCGCGTTGCCGCTGACGGCGGGTCGTTTGGAGGCACGAAGCTCAAGATACGGGCGTTTGAACGAAAAACGTCCGAAGATGGGGGGTACGGGCCCGGGCCGACCCGGCCCGACCCCCCCTGGGTCGGCCCCAACCGGGTCAACCCGAACCGGGTCGACCCGACCCGGGTCCGACCCGGCTGGCCCGGACCGGCCCGGCTCGGCTTGGCCGAGCCGCGCGGGTGGAAGCCGCGGGCGCTGACCCGCGGCTTGAGGAAGGACCGCGGCCCGCGTGCGGGCCGCGCTGGCGAACCGCGGACGCGCTGAGCCGCGTCCGCCTGGACGAACCGGACCCGCCGCCGCGGGTCCGTTGGCCGCCGCCGCCGCGGCTGAAGCCGCGGCGGATCTCGTCCGGCGGCGCGCCGGGGCGCCGCCGGTGACCCGCGCCGCCGGCGACTTCCGCGGGCCGCCGACTTCGCTCCGGTGGCCCGTTTTCCTTCCCGTCTGCGCCGTTGCTCCTCCCGGGATCCGTTCTTTACTGCGGGATCGTCAAACGTCCGCTGCGGCACGTTCCGTCGTCGACCGTCAAATCCGCACAAAACAAGAACGACGGAGGGTCGTCGGGCCGTGTTCGTTTGGCCCACGCCCTCCGCGTTAGAAATAAACAACTGGGAGAAAAAGATTCCACACAGGAAACAACAATTTTGATAGGATTAAAATTGTTCACAAACGGTTCTTTAATCTCTTTAAAGAAACAAAGACGGGAATTAACTTTAAAGGGGTAACTCCCATAAAGAAATCCCTACCTTGATGATCGTCGTGCGCGGGCGTTCTTCGCAGAAGAGATCGTCGCGGAAGAGGTCGATCGTCGCGTCGTCGCGGGGAGGCGTCGCGTCGTCGCGGAAACCGGCGTTGAGTCGGTGAACTCAACGAACCAAGAACAACAGATTTAAATTATAATTAATTAAATCTGTGTTTAAAACCAAAAAGAACCTTGAGCGGAAATCCGAAAGCACTTACCTCGAATGGTCGGTGATCGGAGATCGGAGATCGGGGATCGGAAGAACGTCTCGGACGAAGGCGTCGTCGATTTCTGGGTTCGGCGTTCTTCGCGTTCTTCGCGTTCTTCGCGTTCTTCGCGAGGGAGCCGAAGAAACATGGATCCTCTCAATCTTCCCAAAGGATTTTTTTAGGTTGGTCTTATTTTATTAATATGCCAACACACGAAACCGGTTAAGAAACGATTGAATTAATTCGTTGAATTAATTCAACGAAAGAAACAGGTCATTTAATTCACGAAAGAAACAGCCCATTTAATGGTCTATTAAGAATTTAGAAAACGTGTCAGTTGACTTTCATTAAGACGGGTTTTCACGGGTGCGTTTCTTAGCGGAAAGAAACGACGGGGTTCGTGCGGGCCCCACCTCACAAATATCCTACCAAGGGGGTAGGATATTTCTGGATAGCATCCTATCCAGTTCAACTCAGTTCAAGCCGCCTTTAAGTGGCTCCAAGTGGCTTCCAAGTGGCTTAAGTGAAATAAAATAAAGTTGTCGCAAAATTATTTTATTTCTTAACTTTAAGCCCGAAAATTAAAAACCACACCCGAGCAAACGCAACTCCGGAAGAGGCGTTTCTAAGCGAATACCGGCGCTGCGATTTCATCGGTGCCCTCAGAATTCGATTCCGGGTACCGGTTCAAAAGTTAGAAAAACCCGCTCGTCCGTTCACTGAACGTACCCGAGCCAAACTTCGGAAAATGATTCCGGGCACACCGGGCCTCGGAATCAGGCGCCGTCAGAAACTGCGTTCTTGTAAAATTCCAAAGAAAATTAAGAAAAAAATTTCCTTGAAATTTACGGGTCTTTACATTACTCCCAACTCAGGACTTTACGTCCCCGTAAAGATACATCAAAAACTAGGGAAACAAAAGTGGGTATTGAGCACGCATCTGAGCCTCCCGCTCCCAAGTGCTCTCCTGGAGGTTCCCGTGCTGCCATCTGATGCACACAAGAGGAATCGATCGCCCACGTAGGACCCGCTGCTGTCGATCCTCTATCTCCACTGGGACCTCCGCAAAAGTCGCTCCATCATCCACGTCTAGCTCCCCATAGTCAATGATGTGCGTCGGGTCGTGCACGTATCTCCTCAGCTGGGATACATGGAAGACGTCGTGCACCCGGTGCAACTGAGGTGGCAGAGCCAGGCGATAAGCCACCTCGCCAACCCTGCTGAGGACCTGAAAGGGTCCGATGAAGCGTGGAGACAACTTGCCGCCTCGGCCAAATCTCCTCAAACCACGTCGAGGTGAGACCCGCAAGAAGACGTGGTCGCCATCCTCGAACTCTAGTGGCCTCCGCCTCCTGTCAGCATATGACTTCTGCCGGCTTTGTGCTGTCCTCATCCGCTCCTGGATGACCTGGACCTTCTCTGTCGTGGCCCGGACCATCTCTGGTCCCACAAGTGCTGACTCTCCAGGGTCTGTCCAGCACAAAGGAGATCTGCAAGGCCTGCCGTACAACGCCTCGTAGGGTGCCATCCCGATGGTGGAGTGGTAGCTGTTGTTGTACGCGAACTCCACCAAGGGTAGGTGGTCCTCCCAGCTGCGACCAAAGTCGAGGACACATGCACGAAGCATGTCCTCGAGAGTCTGAATGGTCCTCTCCGTCTGACCATCCGTCTGAGGGTGAAAGGCGGTGCTCAGACGTAGCCGCGTCCCGAACGCCTCCTGCAACCCCTTCCAAAGCCGGGAAGTAAAACGAGCGTCCCGATCGGAGACGATAGTCGATGGCACACCGTGAAGTCGTACAATCTCCTGAACGTAGAGACGCTCCAAGCTCTCCACTGAGCCCTGCTCTCGGATGGGTAAGAAGTGTGCCGACTTGCTGAGTCGGTCAACAATCACCCAAATGGAATCGCGACCTCTGGAAGTGCGTGGAAGTCCAGTCACGAAGTCCATAGATATGCCGTCCCACTTCCACTCCGGGACCTCCAAGGGCTGCACCAAACCTGCTGGTACCTGATGCTCAGCCTTCACCTGCTGGCAGGTGAGGCACCGTGAAACGAACTCTGCCACAGCCTTCTTCATGCCCGGCCACCAGTGCTGTCGTCTGAGATCCTGGTACATCTTCGCCACTCCAGGATGTACCGCCAAAGGAGAAGTGTGATACTCTCTCAGCACCTCCTCTCGTAAAGCGACTGGTACCAAGGTACGTCCTTTGAAAAGGACTTCGTGCTCCGCTCCAAGGGAGAAACCATCAGGTGCCTGTCCCGAGGATATCTGTGCACGCCGTGTCTCACAGTCACCGTCCCCATGTTGTGCCTCTCTGACCCGCTGAAGAAGTGGAGGAGAGACTGTGAGAGACTGGAGGAAGGCTGCTCCGTCTCTATCCACGAAGGATATCTGCAAAGAGGCTAGCTGCTCTGTCGCCTCCTCAAGTAGCTGGATGCCCGTCCTCCTGCTGAGGGCATCAACCACCACGTTCCCCTTCCCAGGAGTATAGACTATCTCAAAGTCATAGTCCTGGAGGAACTCGAGCCATCGCCGCTGTCTCAGGTTCAGGTCCTTCTGAGAGAAGATGTACCTGAGACTCTGGTGGTCAGAAAAGACTGTGAAACGCTCGCCCATCAGATAGTGTCGCCATGTCTTCAGGGCGAAGACCACTGCTGCCAACTCCAAGTCATGGGTAGCGTAGTTCTGCTCATGAGGCCTCAACTGACGTGATCCGTAGGCAATCACGGCCCGCTCCTGCATCAGGACACACCCGAGTCCGGTCCCTGATGCATCGCAGTAGACTACGAATCCAACTCCCTCCTCAGGCAACCTCAAGATAGGTGCGCTAGTCAACCTCTGCCTCAGCTCCTGGAAGCTCTGCTGACATCTGTCTGACCACACGAAGGGTTTCCCCTTCTTCATCAACGCTGAGAGTGGGGCCGCAACTCTGGAGAAGTCCGGCACAAATCTCCGATAGTATCCGGCTAGGCCCAAGAAACTCCGTACCTCTGTCACGCTCTTGGGTGGCTCCCAAGCTAGCACTGCCTCGATCTTCGCGGGATCCACTGCAACTCCCGCCTCAGAAATGACGTGCCCCAAGAAGTGGACCTCACGTAACCAGAACTGACACTTCGAGAGCTTTCCATAAAGTCGGTGCTCTCGGAGTGTGTCTAGTACAACACGCAGGTGGTAAGCGTGCTCCTCCTCCGTCGTCGAGTACACCAATATGTCGTCGATGAAGACCACGACAAATCGATCGAGGTATGGCTGGAAGATCCTGTTCATGAGGCTCATGAACACTGCTGGAGCGTTGGTCACGCCGAAAGGCATGACCAAGAACTCATAGTGGCCATACCGACACCTGAAGGCCGTCTTCTGCACATCCTCGTCTCGAACTCTGAGCTGATGATAGCCTGACCTGAGGTCTATCTTCGAGAACCATCGTGCTCCCTTGAGCTGGTCGAAGAGATCATCAATCCTGGGTAGCGGATACTTGTTCCTCACTGTCACCTGATTCAGGCGACGATAATCGACACACAGTCGCAAGCTCCCGTCCGCCTTCTTGGCGAACAAAATCGGGGAAGCCCAGGGCGAAACACTGGGTCGGATGAACCCCTTGCCCTGCAAGTCCTCCAACTGTACCCGCAGCTCTCGAAGCTCAGCGGGGGCCATCCGATATGCTGGAGTGGATATCGGGGCTGTCCCGGGGTACAGGTCAATATAAAAGTCTACCTCCCTGCGAGGAGGTAGTCCTGGAACATCGTCGGGAAAGACGTCCGCGTACTGATCCACCACTGCAGGAAAACTGGGACTCCGCACGTCAACTGCTCCCAGGATGAGGCTAGCCAACTGATGAGTGATGGGCTGACCTCTCCTCTGCGTGAGTCCATCCTGCGCTGCTAAGGCTCCCTTCTCGCCGGTGAAGGTGAATCTGCTCCCGTCGGTGCGCACACATCGCACCTTGCGCCTAATGCAGTCAATCTGAGCATGGACCGTAGATAATCAATCCATGCCCAAGATGACGTCGTAAGGCCTCGACGCTGCTACAAGAAGATCCCAGCCGAAGCTCTCACCTCCTAGAGTAAGCTCACACTGCCGGCACCAGTGCGTAATCGTCGAGTCTGCTCCCGTAGGAGTCTCTAGCCGTAAGGATCGAGCCAACGGCTCTGTCGGAATCTCCGAGCTCCGAACAAGGGCAGTGGCTATGAAAGAGTAACTCGCTCCTGTGTCTATCAGAACTGCAGCAAGGGTGGAATAGACACAGATCGTACCTCGAATCATCTCTGGCGCGCCGTGGTCGTAGGCCTCCGCTGCCTGGAGCTGCGCCTGTCTCTGCCCGCCAGCTCCCTGTGGTCGAGGCGGGCCTCCTGGTGGTGGTGGTGGCAGAGCCTCAAAGCGTCGCCCACCACCTGCTGCTCGGCCAGCTCCTCTGCCTCGTCCGCCTCCTCCCTGCGGACCGCCACGGTCGACCCTCTGCCTCTGCCTTGGTGGCCCCTCCACCGTCTGCTGCCCCTCGGTACGACGGGTCGGGCAGTCACGAGCCATGTGGCCCTGCCCGCCGCACTCGTAGCACTGTCTGCCTCTCGGAAGGCTGGCTCCGGGCCGGGTACCCTGCACTGCTGAGCCAGCGTCCCGAGGTCGCCTGCCGGAAGGTCTGGTCCGCCTGGAACCCTGAGTCATCCGCCGGCTACCAGCTGCCGAAGACTCCGCTATCTGCCGCCCTGCGGTGGGTCTCGCTGTGGACTCAGCCAGGAAGCTCTCGATCAGGAGGGCTCGCTCCAGTACTCCTGCCTGGGTCGGGATGCTGAGGGAGATCAGCGATGCCCTGATCTCGTGTCTCAAACCCTGCTCGAAGGTCCGGGCCCGGAAGAAGGGGTCCCGTACCATGTCTGTCGAGTACCGAGAAAGGTCTGTGAACCTCGCCGCGTACTGAGCGACCGTCAAGCTGCCCTGCCGCAGCTGAAGAAGCTCCTGGATGCGCACCGCTCGGAGGGTGGCCGGGACGAACTCTGAGCGGAAGAGGCTCTCGAAGTCCGTCCAGATGAGGGTGGCCTCATCGTGTACCTGGAGCATCAGGCTCCACCAGCGTCCGGCTACGGCGTGCAGTAGGCTCGCCGCGAGGATCACCATGAGGTCTGCTGGCGTCCTCACTAGCCTGAAAACTCGGACGACCGCCTCCAGCCAGTCCTCGGCTGCCTGGGGGTCCGACTCCCCACGGAACCTGGGTGGTCGCTGGCGCTGGAACTCGTGCAAAGCTCCGAGGCGTCGTGCGTCGTCAGCTGCCAGTGCTGGAAGCATCGGGGGCTCGGCGGGTAAAGGTACCGCCGGTGCCTCTGCTGTCAACGGGCCCTGTACCGAGGCCTCGTCGCTCGGCGGGCTGTCGTCGCGCCCTACTCTAGGAACCCTAGCTGGCTGCTGTCGTCGTGCCATCCTGAAAAGGAAACAAGTATGCCACGGTCAGAACAGTATACCTGGTGAGCTGACACAAGTAATCACAAAGAAAACTTGAAACACACATGCAATCAATGTCTTCGTGCATTAAGTCGGAAATCAGAAGTCAGGGTCTTGGTGTATGGATACGTCGGCCGCCACACCAACACTGGACTCCCTGGACTGATAACCACACTCAATACGCTAAACACTATTGCTTCACATAGAAGAAAGATCAGAGTCTGCGGTAGAACCGACCACCTTTGATACCAATTTGTCACGACCCGCCCTCGGGGCCCGTGCCGTGACTACCCCAAGCCCGCCTCCCATAGGCCAGGGGCTGGCGACTAGCACCAAGGCGAAAATCCCAACAAAAAGGGAAGGCATTGCCTTTGAAAAGTAAACAAGCACCACAGAGTAAGCAAGCGGAAAAGTAAACACTAAGTAAAACTATACAAGCTGTGCTGAAAGTAAAAAGGGGCCGGAAATACAAGACCAACTGTAAAGTACAACTGAAAGGAAAAACAGCAACTAAAAAGGGAAAACTGCAGCGTCGGGCCGTCCTCCGAAAGCCCCACCTGAAGGGCGGGTACAGATAGCCTCCACTGCTCCTCGGGTCCACCTAACCGCTCCGAGTACGTCCCGCCCAGTGGTCCACCTCCAGGTACTGTCCTGCTCCGCACGCCTCCTCCACGATCAGCGCTGTCCGTCGTCTGCAACCAACACCATGAAGTGCGGGCATAGCCCGTGCAGGGGTGAGTATAAGCTACTCAGTAGGGACCCCGAGACCCCCAAAGGTCTTCCGAAATCCACAAAGGATAATCCACAAAGGGAAGATACAATCACGAAGTAACATCAGACACGGCTTAGGTATATGCCCATACATATACCTAAGTCGTCAATTCCCCGATCGGCTCCAACGTCCGAGCCCAAGCACAACCCAGTCCACACAGGAAAGCAAAACGCATACCCACGCAGGATAGAAGAACACAATCCACAAAGGAGAGTAACACAAGATTCAGCTCACACAGGTATACTTCTTTGGATGACGATAAAGATGATCATTGAACCATCTAAGTCGTCGGACCCACGAAGGATCGATAGGTACTAACCTTGCAGTGACCCACACAGGATCGGGCCCACGCAGGACCTGTAGAAGTTGTCTCACACAGAACCGCTGAGAGATGACCCACACAGGATCGGGCCCACACAGGACCGGGCCCACGCAGGACCTGTAGGCGCTGGCTCACACAGAACCGCTGAGCGCTGACCCACGCAGGATCGGACCCACACAGGATCGGGCCCACACAGGACCTGAAGCACTGATCCACGTAGGATCGCTGAGTGCAGGAGTCGTCGTAGTCCGCTGAGGATCTCTGCACAGTCGTCGCCGCAGTCCACTGAGGATCTCTGCACGGTCGTCGTCGGAGTCCACGGAGGATCTCGGCACAGTCGTCGCCGCAGTCCACTGAGGATCTCTGCACGGTCGTCGTCGGAGTCCACGGAGGATCTCTGCACAGTCGTCGCCGCAGTCCACTGAGGATCTCTGCACGGTCGTCGCTATCGAAGTAGCAGTCGCAGCCAGCACTAGGGTTCCCGCACACAGCAAGCTCGTTCGGGAGGGTCCGCTTCACGAGCCGTGAGGCTGATACATCAACTGACACGAAGTCCGAAGTTGATGTATCCAAAAGTTCCGTATCGTCAACAGGAACTCAACGTCGCAGACGGCGCGTCAATCGGACGCCCGGTCTGAGAGATATTGGCATTTTCGTCCCAGGGGCCCGGTTGGTTTTTAAGGCAAAACCAACCCGACCGCACTCCACCTGCGTCCAAACCTTGGGCGGAGTATGCCAAAAGATCCGTCTCACTTAGAGGAATTCAACAAAGCTGACGGCACGTCAATCGGACGTCCGTAGCTCAAGATATGAGCGTTTCCGCTCCGAGGGCCCGGTTGGTCTCGTGTACGAACCAACCCGGCCGAACTCAAGGTATTCCGAAACCTTGAGTGCGATATACCGAAACGACTGTCTCGATCCAAGGATCGCGTTGCCGCTGACGGCGGGTTGTCTGGAGGCACGAAGCTCAAGATACGGGCGTTTGAACGAAAAACGTCCGAAGATGGGGGGTACGGGCCCGGGCCGACCCGGCCCGACCCCCCCTGGGTCGGCCCGAACCGGGTCGACCCGACCCGGGTCCGACCCGGCTGGCCCGACCTGGCCCGGCCAGGGCCGGTCCGGCTCGGCCGGCTCGGCTTGGCCGGGCCGCGCGGGTGGAAGCCGCGGGCGCTGACCCGCGGCTTGAGGAAGGACCGCGGCCCGCGTGCGGGCCGCGCTGGCGAACCGCGGACGCGCTGAGCCGCGTCCGCCTGGACGAACCGGACCCGCCGCCGCGGGTCCGTTGGCCGCCGCCGCCGCGGCTGAAGCCGCAGCGGATCTCGTCCGGCGGCGCGCCGGGGCGCCGCCGCCTCCGGCCGCCGGCGCCGCCACGCCAGTGACCCGCGCCGCCGGCGACTTCTGCGGGCCGCCGGCGTCGCTCCGGTGGCCCGTTTTCCTTCCCGTCTGCGTCGTTGCTCCTCCCGGGATCCGTTCTTTACTGTGGGATCGTCAAACGTCCGCTGCGGCACGTTCCGTCGTCGACCGTCAAATCCGCACAAAACAAGAACGGCGGAGGGTCGTCGGGCCGTGTTCGTTTGGCCTGCGCCCTCCGCGTTAGAAATAAACAACTGGGAGAAAAAGATTCCACACAGGAAACAACAATTTTGATAGGATTAAAATTGTTCACAAACGGTTCTTTAATCTCTTTAAAGAAACAAAGACGGGAATTAACTTTAAAGGGGTAACTCCCATAAAGAAATCCCTACCTTGATGATCGTCGTGCGCGAGCGTTCTTCGCGGAAGAGATCGTCGCGGAAGAGGTCGATCGTCGCGTCGTCGCGGGGAGGCGTCGCGTCGTCGCGGAAACCGGCGTTGAGTCGGTGAACTCAACGAACCAAGAACAACAGATTTAAATTATAATTAATTAAATCTGTGTTTAAAACCAAAAAGAACCTTGAGCGGAAATCCAAAAGCACTTACCTCGAATGGTCGGTGATCGGAGATTGGAGATCGGGGATCGGAAGAACGTCTCGGACGAAGGCGTCGTCGATTTCTGGGTTCGGCGTTCTTCGCGTTCTTCGCGTTCTTCGCGTTCTTCGCGAGGGAGCCGAAGAAACAGGGATCCTTTCAATCTTCCCAAAGGATTTTTTTTAGGTTGGTCTTATTTTATTAATATGCCAACACACGAAACCGGTTAAGAAACGATTGAATTAATTCGTTGAATTAATTCAACGAAAGAAACAGGTCATTTAATTCACGAAAGAAACAGCCCATTTAATGGTCTGTTAAGAATTTAGAAAACGCGTCAGTTGACTTTCATTAAGACGGGTTTTCACGGGTGCGTTTCTTAGCGGAAAGAAACGGCGGGGTTCGTGCGGGCCCCACCTCACAAATATCCTACCAAGGGGGTAGGATATTTCTGGATAGCATCCTATCCAGTTCAACTCAGTTCAAGCCGCCTTTAAGTGGCTTCAAGTGGCTTCCAAGTGGCTTAAGTGAAATAAAATAAAGTTGTCGCAAAATTATTTTATTTCTTAACTTTAAGCCCGAAAATTAAAAACCACACCCGAGCAAACGCAACTCCGGAAGAGGCGTTTCTAAGCGAATACCGGCGCTGCGATTTCATCGGTGCCCTCAGAATTCGATTCCGGGCACCGGTTCAAAAGTTAGAAAAACCCGCTCGTCCGTTCACTGAACGTACCCGAGCCAAACTTCGGAAAATGATTCCGGGCACACCGGGCCTCGGAATCAGGCGCCGTCAGAAACTGCGTTCTTGTAAAATTCCAAAGAAAATTAAGAAAAAAATTTCCTTGAAATTTACGGGTCTTTACAAAAATCTTGAACACAAACGTCCAACATTTGGAAACATGAAATGGCTTGGATTTGAAATAAAAATAATTATACATATTTATATATCTGATTATATACAAAAACTGTGTGATTGGTCTAAAAAAACAATTTAAAAAGTCCCCTTACCTCCATAGTTCTACTGGAACCCGAAAGACAAAGGGTAGGATTGGCTTAAAAGTACATCCTTACTAAACCGCATGGATTATAATTATAAATTATAAGTACACAATTGTATATACTCTAAAAAACAATGCAAGACAACACAACCCTTAACTTAATTCTTGGAAGAGGAAGAGGCTCGGGAGAAATTCAGAGGTTCTTGAAGACGGTGCTGGAGGTAGAAGAGAAGTCGAGGGGTTCTTGGGGAAGCAAATGGGTTGCATATATGCTATACTACTATAGATTTTTATAGAATATTTTAAGGCCACTTGATTAGGATCTGAGGACACTGCAGTATATTAAAAGACTAAGGATAGGTCTTTGTGGAAACCGCGTGAAAGGAGGGGGGGTCCAACGGTTGTCACGGGAGGAGAAAATGGTGTTAATAGGTAGTAGGGCTACTGGTTCAAAGCAAGTAGATAAGAGGAAGAATACGCCGCGGGAAGGGGAAAATCAGAAAATGAAAGGATGGTTGGGATTTTATTTGAACATGACCCAATGGTCGGGGTGCATCCACGTAATTTAAAAGTGATGGACGACTCAGATTTATTCGCGGCTAGATCGGATGGCCCTGGTTCGACACGACATTTAAAAATTTCGAGCGGCTGAGATTAGATCCGCGTCAGATCAGACGGTGTATGAAAATGCAGATGTATTCCGCGGTTGCTGAGGGTCGAGTGCTGGATCGAGATCGACGACCCAGATCACGCGCGACACGATCCAACGGCCCAGATCTCATTTTTCCCGAAAAAACTCCTCCCACATTGATTCGTAGAGATTTTCCGTGGCACTTTATAAGACCGAGACTCCCGCAATAGCTCAGAAAAAACACAACACACACATAGGGAGCCTTATACACGGGCTCCCGCCTCCCCACAAGCTTCGGCCTACCCTTGCCTCACCGCACCCTCAGTGGTGTGCTCATGCACTCCTGTGCTCCTGTGTGCCCTTTGGGGAAATTATTCCCACACTTGGGCTGACCTAAGCTGAGGCTGAGGGCTAGGATCAGCCGCCTAGCGCGAGCTGCCTCCCTTAGCCTGACTAAAGGGTTGGCCCTAGTGGGCTTAATTTTTATAAAAACCAACTTTCAAAATTTATGTAAAATCATAAGTAAATTCATACATCCATTTCAACTATATAGATTTTTTTTTACAAAACATGATTTTAATTTAAACTTTGAAAGTTTAAATAATACAAATGTCTTAACTAAGAGTATTACTAAAATTATTTATAAACACTAATGTTTTAAAGCATAGTTATAACTTCATTATATCCTTATGAAAACGTTTATCGGTTTTATAGAAATCAGAGCATATTCCAACAAGAAACGAAACATAGTTTAATTAAAACATTGATTAAGCATTAATAATGAAATTTTTTACATTATATTTAAAATATTTGCAAGGTGATTGAAATCATCATTTCAAAATCACCTGAGTGTAATTTAAAATATTATACCATGTCCTTTTAAGTTTCATAGTTAGAGGTTATCTTATAATTTCCAATTCATAAGGTAAATTTTGGAAAACTAAGTTGTACTTAAATGTTTTTTGTTAAATCATCACAAGTCCAATGACTATAATTATAGCTGTTGGAATTCAACGGTCACCCAAGGCATTCGTCAGGTTAATGCCTTATAAAACCTTGTCTTAGGGTCTCCTAAACTCAAGGAAAAAGAAGAAAATGGCTCCTGTCGTTCCATTGGTTCTTAGCATGGTTGTTGTGTCATTTTCCATACTAATTTTCGTTACGGAAGATCCTAAGGATCCATATTATCTTCTTGGGGTTCTTGTTGTTTTGGGTGTTCTCCCTGTAATTTTGATAGGGATTTTAATAGGTATCTTTGGGTAGAATGTTTTCTTGTGACCTTGGTGCACTGTAAACACTTTGGTGTTTTATTTAAATAAAAAGCCTTGTGTTTATCTTATATATTTTGTCTGGTTAAAAGAAATTTTAAACAAAATAAAAGAATAATTTTATCATTATATGAGACATAAGCTTCAGGGTGTTACATCACCCATCTATATTTCCATAATGAAAGTTCTTTCACCCCAATAATAATAAATATATAAGCACTTTGTTTTCATTTCTTCTCAAACAGATTCCTCAAGAAAGCAAAATACAGCTCATCTTCTCCCCCCACACTTGAGTTCAACAATAATCATGCATTTAACTTCTAGATCAGGTTGGAAATGGATAAATTGATTTTAATGTGGCTGCCTAAAAAGGTATTTCATGGATACTAGGGGATTAATAAATATTATATGAAAAGGTAGGAAAAAATAAGAGTTAGAATGTAAAAATGAGCTTTCAAAGTGGTGCCTCAATCATACTTAACACTTTCCATGAATACTAGAAGCTTTGAAAAAGAGAAAAACAACAAGTTTTGGATCATAGAACTTGTCTTAAGACTCAATAAAAAAATAAATGTAAAGAATATGTCAAAAATGTTTAGAATCCTCTCAGGTTAAGAATGGTATTCAATTTGGACAGTACTTGTGCACATGAGTTTCACAATCAATCAAACTTCATCAAATGAAAATATCATAAATCATGAAATAAAATCAATTCAACAATCATTTAAATCCTTAAACATCCAAATCAAGCAATTTTCAAAAAACACCAAGATGGTTTGAATTTTCCAAGGTATTTGATTCAGCTCGAGAATCCTAAAAACACACAAAAAAATGAAAAAAGAAAAGAAGAAAAATTTCATTAAAATACATGAAAAATAAAATGAAAGCACACACAAAAAGTACTGAAAATAAATTTAAATCCATCCCCCATACTTATTCCATTTACTACCATATTTTTAGATCTAAAAAGATCAAGAATGTTTTACATGCAGAATTTAGATTGGGTAGAAAATAAAATAAAGAAAAAGAAAGACACAACCTAATTTATTTTTCAGTGGTAGCATTGAGTTAAGATCCTAGCTTCTACCACTTAAAAACTAAAATAAATAAAGAAACAAGACATAATAAAAATAAGGAAAAATAAATAGAAAGGGGATAAAAAAACGGATAATTCCTGGTTTAGACTCCCAAATGGGTGCTCGGTTTTTACTGCCCCTAGTTAGGCAGTTGCAGTGGATTATCCCCAATCAGATGGTGGATGTGGTTTCTTTGAGATGAACCACCACATCTGACTTTCCCCAGTGTCCAGGAGTAGACAATGATAATGGAGAACCCCAAATAATATAAGATAATTCCCAACCCCTAAGAAATAAGAAATAGAAAATTTGAGTTCCGTAGTGGGAGGGAAAAGAAGAGAGGAGTGCCCCCTGTTGACTTCCATGGTGTCCTCCTCCATATGGTATGAAAGTTTTTGTAGAGTATGTAGTCACAACACATGCTTCTACAGCTCTTCTTCTTCAATCACCACCACTTTATTGGTCTCTTCATTAACAATCAAGGCCTACTTCATTTGTGATGTATCATAAATTTTAGAAAAAGAGATGTCATAAAACAATTCAGTTTGAATAAGATTAAAACATGACAAGTCAATTAAGAGATCTTACCTTTCTAGTAAGTCAGCTTAGAAATTGATCTCTTCTGGAAGGACCATTAGCAACTCAATATCAATGATTGCATCTTCATTATCATCTTCCAAAGTAAGAGATAGGTAGAAAGGTGCTGATTTTTCTTTATCAAGGATGAGAAGATCAAGTTTCAAGTTATCTTCAAAAAAGTGATTCAATGACTCTTCCAAAAAATGTTGATATCCCATAAGTATATCAGATGAAGTTTTTTCTTCAGGGACCACCTTGATTAATGGTTGAGTGCAAGATGATTTTATTAATTCCTTTAGAAGATCCTTCTCACCTGCCTCAGATTCTTTAACATAAAAAAATGATTGGTGAAATCTCTTCCACCACTCGTTCTGGTTCTGGTTCCGGATCAGGTTCAGATTGTTCCTCGGATACATGTACATATTCATCTATCCATTCTATTTGGATCTACAAGGTTTTTAACTATGTCACTAATCCTTTGCAATCAAGCATCAAGATAATTGTAAAAAATTTCTTGCACATGAGATTGGTCGGTCTGTAGAATAATTTAAATTTAAATACATCATGAACTAAGAGATTTTTTTTAAAAAATTTATGTTTTTGTGTGTTTTTTTATGAAAAAGGAAATTATTTACAAAATGTGAACACACATATCAAGTGAATGCCACCTGGCTCCCCAAAAATAGTACCAATTTGATGAATCATTATTGTGCACACTCTCAAAAATATTTATAACTAAATGTAGTATAGGGGACGACCTAGGTCATTCTCTTGAGGATCCTTTGTAGTCAATCACCCAGTACTTCTAATTCAATTTTTTTTATATTTTTTTTATGAAATAAAAATAAAATAAATTTAGGTTTGAGAAATTAGAATGCAATACTACAATTAAACATGCATATGCAATGCAAACACACTGAATGCAAATGAAATGGAGTTAGAATGAAAGGAGGCATTCCTGAGAGAATCACCCAGATTAAACCTTCATTATCTTATTATTAGTTTAAAATTTACTTAATTAATATGCTCCATCAAATGTGTGAACATACAATTGTTACTATGGTTGTGAATATACAGTGCTCTCAATGATCATTGAGAGTCCGCACATCCGCCTCCTCGATCGAGGGAAAATATTACAGAAGTGAAAGCTAAGCTTTAGGTGGAAAGTGGAGACACAAAGACACATTTTCTACTAATATCCCCATCATAATAACTCTATGAAAATAAAAAACATTAAGTATAAATTTTCAAAGTCTCAGGATTGACACTAAATTACTCCCCTGGGAACTTCCTTGGGTTAGCTGCTCATGATCATGAGCATAAGAGTTCACAGTGAAGAAGAAAACAGGGGAAGAAAACAAAAGAGATAGAGAATAAGATAGAAATGAGAACACTTAAATAAAAACATAAAATGAGATTACATAATGAAAATAAAATAAAATACAATAATAAACTATAAAAAATGGTCACTTAGAGTGCCAACCATTTGAAATGAAGAAAGGGCACTCTTTTATAGGCAAAATAGGTGATTTTTTTTGCTCTAAAATCATCCTCCAAATATTTCCACATGGTATCCCCATTAAATGATAGAATAGGAAAATATGGTATTTTTCAATGTTTTTCTTCTATTTATCCTCTGTCGAACCATAAAAAATGAGTTTCATTGGCCACTTGTGGTGAGATATATAACCAAATTACTCTAGGAATTTATTCTGGCTAGAATAATTGTTCGTATTCCAATACACCAAGTTCCCATGCATTAATGACATTGATAATGAAATACTCAGGCACATAAACCTTAATAAAAGTTGTTCATTTATATATTCTACATATCCTTGTAGAATTTAATCTCTATTGGTTCTTTTGTTTATGAGATATGATCCCAACAATAAAATTCTCCTGATCTATGTACAATTTTCAAGGTTAGAATTGTGAGCTAGTTTTATGCATTAAAATTATGGATTGAGCTTTGGGTCTAGAAGGATGAAATGAATCCCAACCAAACTAGAAACCTAAAAATAATAATTTTACAATTTGGATCATTGAATAAAAATTTATGGATATAATACATAAATAAATTAAAATAGTTAAAATCCAAAATAGATCATTTTAGAATTAAGCTCAAAATACTACCTAAACTTTTAAAATGTGAAAATTACCCTTAAAATAACATATTGGTGGGATTAAACACATTTAAATTAAAAGTAAAATAATTGAAAATATTTTCTCTATCAAGGTATGAGAACATGAGCTTAACATTTGAAATTCATACCCTACATATCATAAATCATAAACTTGAGTCATGGAATAAAGCTTCACAGTTCATAAGACACGAATCATAAAGGAATAAATGAACATGACCCATGATAGAATAACATTGGTGTAAGACATGGAATTGTGGCATAAAAATAAGCATAGAAAAACATTTCCTAGCATTCAAGGATCATTTCCATGACTATCATAGTGGATTGGGTTCACTCCCCAAACCATATTAGTAGTCAAGGTTCACTCCCATGACTATCAAGTGGACAAAGTCCCTTACTAAATTGGGCTCATTCCTCATTCTAGTCCTATTTATCTCATGAGATATCAATCTTTACCCAATGCATTAGAGGGAGATATAGGTCCCACCTATCACATAAGGAAATCATACATATGTGCTCCACAAGATCATAAAACATTAATCATAACAGAACCCATGAAAAGAAATGGGTTTCATAAACATTTTATCTTAGCATAACCCATGAAAAGTAAATGGGTTTCATAAACATTTCATCATTTCATCATAGCATAACACCTGTAAAAGAAACGGGTATCATAAACATCTTTTCATTATAAACATAAAGTATTTATAGAAATAATAAAGTTGGTATCCCAAGATCATATCCCGAATAAATCATAACTAAAATCAGAGGTTGTTGTCATTGATGAATAAAAATACCATTAAAATATCATTAAAACATTTTTTATGAAAAAAACTTTCTATTTTGAAAGAAATTATTTAAAATCTAAAAATTTCTAAAATATTATGGAAAACATTTTCTATGTGAATAACTGTGGAAACTTGTAGTGGAATCTTAAAAGCATTGAGTGGTCATGAAGATGAGAAATTCTAATCATGTCATATAAGTTAAAAGTAAACATTCTTTTCACATTTTTGTAAAAATTCAAAAAGTGCCTCATTCAGAAAATGACAAGAAGATTCTTTTTAAACCATTTTATAAAAATTCAAACAAGGGTAAAAATGAATTTGAAAAATCATAAGAGAAAATTAAAAACATTTTTGATTTTTTTTAGAAAATGGATATGGAAGAGAAAAGTTTTTTTATCGAAGAGAGAAATACAATCATTTTTCATTAAAAACATATTTTCAGTCTCTTGAGTACTTAGGGTGAGGAAAATTAAAGGGAAATATTTATTTTCAAGAATTAACCATAGGTGAAGAAAAGTGAGATGCAAAACCATTACATTGAGTTCCACTTGATTTGAAGGCACTATAACCTCATGTATAATAAATTTAAATTTATTATACTTATATATAAGAATAATGTACATACTTATAATATCATATATATCCATTATATACATATTTATAATTATTCATAAAATTTAGAGATAGAAAAAAGAATTACACCCTTTATGGAAACGGTGGGCCGTATGTACGCATGAATGCTATTTTCATTTTTCAATGGAAGATGTCACACCCCGACCTATCTAATAATTTTATTTTATTATTTCTTTGGATTTTAAAAATTTCATGTTGAGGTTCGGTTTGAATTCTGAACAAAACTTTTGAGTTATGTTAAAAAGTGCGCGTTTTTTATTTGACGTCATTGTAAGCAAGGGTGGATTTTCACACCCTGACCTATTTAATAATTTTATTTTATTATTTCTTTGGATTTTAAAAAATTTGTGTTGAGGTTCGGGTTGAATCCCGAACAAAACTTTTGAGTTATGTTAAAAAGTGCGTGTTTTTGAGTTGACGTCATTGGGAGCACAGACAGAGCGTGTTTTGGAAATCCCGTGTGGCTTCGCCAAGGCAACGACATGATCCGCCTATCTTTGGAAAATTAAAATGAGTAATTTTTGTAATTTTTTGCATCATTTATAATTTTTATTGTTGTTAAAGAAATTTTATTATTATTAAAATGATATGAATACTTTAATTTTTTTTATTTTTACCATCATATTATTATTATTATTATTATTATTAAGAGTGTTATTATTATTAAGAATGGAATAATTGTTGTTATCTTTATTATTAAAATTTTTATGAGTCACGCGGGGTAACCGCGCAGTTGCTCGGACACCCAAGCACCTGCTTCTGAATCAGATAGAAGTTACGGCACGGTCAGTGCGATTACGGTATTCAAATGAATGAAATAAGATAAAGGCAAAATGTGATAAAATTTAAAGGAAAGCAGATAGTAATATTATTTCGTTATTGTTATTATTATTATTACTAATTTTGTTATAAATATTGTTATTAGTTTTACCAGTATATTATTAATATTTTTTTTAATTATAATCATTATTTCTATTTCTATTTCTATTTTTTTATCTTTTATTCTTATCTATATTTATTTTTACTTTTTTTTTTCTATTTCCTCTTTTCCTAACCCTAGCACGGCCTACCCTCATGCTCTCCCTCTCCTCTGCATGCCGCCACAATCCTACGCTCCCTTCTCCATCGCGTGACTTCTTCTCCCCAGACCGCTGTCTGCACGCCCCCCAGTCGTCGGCCTCCCGCTCCTACCCTACATCGGTCACACCAGCCGGCCTCCTGCCCTGCACCGACGACACCTCGACGCCATCCCCTTTTGCTGTATCGGCCTCCTGTCGGTCCCCTTTTGTTTCACTGGCCTCCCGCCAGTCCCCCTTTGCTGCACCGGCCTCCCTGTCGACTCCCCTGCCCCGCACTGGTGTCCCTCCTGACCGGCCTCGCCCCTCCAACCTCCGACCCGCCTCCTACCGGCGATCACCGCACCAGCCTCACCCCTCTGGCCCCAGAAGCCCTAGAAATCGTTCTGCATTTTCGATGTGGGACTCAGCTGCTATCTTCCATGCGCAGAACATTTTGTATTTCTGATGCGGGATTCTGTTTCAAGTACGTCACTTTGAAAGACTATAAAATACAAACTATAAGACCCATATAGATGAAACTTAAAACATGGATTAAACATATAAGAAATTGTTGAAAATAAAAAGAATTTTGTAAAAAATGTTGATGAATAATAATTTATAAGCTTTCAAAGATACCAACTTGAAACTTAAAAATGTTTCAAATACGTGTCTTTGAAAGACTATAAAATAAAAACTATAAGACCAATATGAATGAAACATAAAACATGAATTAAACATATAAGAAATAGTTGAAAATAAAAAGAATTTCATAAAAAATGTTCATGAAAAATAATTTATAATCTTTCAAAACCACCAACTTGAAACTTAAAAACGTTTCAAGTACGTGGCTTTGAAAACCTATAAAATTAAAACTATAAGACCAATATAAATGAAAATTAAAACAGGGATTAAACATATAAGAAATAGTTATTTATTAATTAGTTAATTAGTAATATAATTATTAATTAGTTATTAATTAGTTAATTAGTAATTATTAATTAGTTAATAATCAGTTAATTAGTTATTTATTAATTAGTTAATTAGTAATATAATTTGTTATATGATAATAAATTAGTTATTATGTAATATAATTTTTAATATAAAATAAATAAATAATTAATTAATCAATTTGTAATATAATTAGTAATTATAATTATTTATTATAATTATTCATTATAATTATTAGTTATTAATTATTAATTATTAATTATATAATTATTAATTAGTTAATTAGTAATATAAGTATTAATTATACAATAATTAATCAATAATATAATTATTAATTATAATTACTAATTGTAATTATAAATTATTAATTATATACTAATTAATTAGATAATTAGTAAAATAATTATTAATTATAATTAGTAATATAATTACTAATTCTAATTTTTAGTTATTAATCATATAATAATTAATTAGTTAATTTGTAATATAATTATTCATTATAATTTTTAATTTTTAATTATTAATTGTTAATTATATAATAATTAATTTGTTAATTAGTATTATAATTATTAATTATATAATAAAGAATTAGTTAATTAGTAATATAATTATTAATTATAATTAGTAATATAATTATGAACTATAATTACTAATATAATTATTAATTATAATTAGTAATTATTAATTATATAATAATTAATTAGTTAATTAGTAATATAAGTATTAATTATACAATAATTAATTAATAATATAATTATTAATTATAATTATTAATTATAATTATTAATTATAAATATTAATTATTAATTATATACTAATTATTAAATATATACTAATTAATAATTATAATTAATAATTATAATTAATAATTATTTTATTAATTAATTATTTTATAATTAATACTTATATTACTAATTAACTAATTAATTATTATATAATTAATAATTACTAATTATAATTAATAATTATATTATTAATTATAATTCATAATTATATTACTAATTATAATTAATAATTGCATTACTAATTAACCAATTCTTTATTATATAATTAATAATTATATTACTAATTAACTAATTAATTATTATATAATTAACAATTAATAATTAAAAACTAATAATTATAATGAATAATTTTATTTATTTATTATATTTCTAATTTACTAATTAACTAATGAATTATTATATAATTAATAATTATATTACTTAATAAATACTTAATTATTGTATAATTAATAATTATATTACTAATTAACTAATTAATTATTACGTAATTAATAATTATATTATTAATTAACTAATTAATTATTATATAATTAATAATGATATTACTAATTAAATAATTATTAAATAATTAATAATTATATTTCTAATTAACTAATTAATCATTAACTATTTTATTAATTATTAAAAATTAATTATATAATAATTAATTAGTTAATTATTATATAATTAATAATTATATTACTAATTAACTAATTTATTATTATATAATTAATTTTTAATAATTAATAACTAATAATTGTAATGAATAATTATAATTACTAATTATATTACTAATTAATTAATTACTTATTTTATAATTAATAATTATATTACAAATTAACTAATTAATTGTTATGAGATAAATAATAAATAATTATAATTAATAAATATATTACTAATTAACTGATTAATTATTATATAATAAATAATAAATAATTAAACTTAATAATTATATTACTAATTAACTAAATAATTATCAATTAATAATTATATTACTAATTAACTAATTAATTATTATATAATTATATTACTAATTAACTAATTAATTATTGTATATTAGTAATTAATAATTAATAATTATATTAATTATTAACTAATTAATAATTATAATACTAATTAACTAATTAATTATTAACTATTTCTTATATGTTTAATCCATGTTTTAATTTTCATTTATATTGGTTTTATAGTTTGTATTTTATAGGCTTTTAAAAGCACGTAAACATTTTTATGTTTCAATTTGGTGGTTTTGAAAGCTTATAAATTATTTTTCATCAACATTTTTTACGAAATTCTTTTTATTTTCAACTATTTCTTATATGTTTAATCCATGTTTTAAGTTTCAATCATATTGGTCTTATAGTTTTTATTTTATAGTCTTTCAAAGTCACGTACTTGAAACATTTTTAAGTTTCAAGTTGGTGGTTTTAAAAGCTTATAAATTATTATTCATCAACCCTTTTTTCAAAATTCTTTTTATTTTGAACTATCTCTTGTATGTTTAATTCATGTTTTAAGTTTCATTCATATTGGTCTTATAGTTTTTATTTTATAGTCTTTCAAAGTCACGTACTTGAAACATTTTTAAGTTTCAAGTTGGTGGTTTTGAAAGCTTATAAATTATTATTCATCAACCTTTTTTACAAAATTCTTTTTATTTTGTACTATTTCTTGTATGTTTAATCCATGTTTTAAGTTACATTCATATTGGTTTTATAGTTTTTATTTTATAGTCTTTCAAAGTCACGTACTTGAAACATTTTTAAGTTTCAAGTTGGTGGTTTTGAAAGCTTATAAATTATTATTCATCAATCCTTTTTAGGAAATTCTTTTTATTTTCAACTATTTATTATATGTTTAATCCATGTTTTAAGTTTCATTTATATTGGTCGTATAGTTTGTATTTTACAGTCTTTCAAAGTCACGTACTTGAAACAGAATCCCATATCGGAAATGCAGAATGTTCTGCACAGGAAAAAGAGAACCTGAATCCCACATCGAAAATGCAGAATGATTTTCCAGGCAATCCCTCTTATAAAAGAGAGCCCTGAGTGAGAGTTTCTGTTAGAATCCAGACTGCTGTAATGGCAGTACTGCTGGATATTAAATAGTAGAAAAATTCTGCTGAATTTTTTGTTTTGTTTATATATATGTGTATATATATATATATATATATATAACAAAACAAAACAAAAAATTAAAAATTAAAAAAAAATTAAAAAAAGTTTCTGTAGGATGTGTGAACCCCGTTCACGCATCCTTCATCAACTTCGTGAAGGATGCGTGAACGAGGTTCACGCATCTTGGACCCATTTTTAAAAATATTTAATACCCTAACCCATTTAGGCAAAAAAAATTAAAAACCCAGAAAAAAAAATTATCCGATCCTCCCTGCCGATGCCACCACCCCTTTCTAATTGTCGCGCGACCTTGCAGATCAAGCGCACCCCGCGTCAACCCCTGCCTTGTTTGTTCTCGTGGCCAGCTGCGCGCTTAGTTTGCAATTGGGTGCGCGACGAATGCTCGCCGCTGAGGGCGAGTGGTTCGGGCTCATTTCGATTCATCTGCACTAGTGTTGAGGTGAGTTTTATGTTTTTTATTCTTTTGAATTATTTTTAGTTAGTGTTTCTATGTTATTAGTTGTTTTGCGATTGATGCAACGTGTTAGCGAGGAAAAATCTAGGATACTGCGGTCATCAGATTGTACCTGCTTGTGCGCTAGTGGGAGACGTGTCACGTAGTTGTGATCGAGCTGCAAATTGAGGTAGGATCCCTTTTCACTTTCCTCCTTTAAGTTTTGAAATATATTGATTGCTTGTGTTTTTCATTTCTTAAATATTAATTAATTAGTTTAGTGTGTGTTGTGATTAATTGGATTGGTGTGAATTTGGTTTTTAAAAGAATTTATTTGTGCTTGATACTTTGTACCATGTTTCTGGGAGGTATGGTGCGTTTTGATGAAAACCAAATTTGTACTATTTAATAGTTTTCCATGAAATTGTGCTATTTGTTTGTTGAACTGTGCAAGTTGTGCGTATTCTGTTTTCGTATGCTGTTGGTGTATGGTTGATCAAAAAAGTGGTTTTTGGATAGGTTTTGTGCGTAAATTCGTGAGTTACTTTTAAAAAAAATATTTTAGAAATTCATTAAATGGTTTATTAAATAATGTAAACAGTTCAAATTATGTTTTGGAAGTGTTTTGAGGTGCGCATGATTTTAAAAAGGGGATTTTAGCGTGTGGTGTGTTTTTTCCAAGTTGCACACACTATTTTTTTTCTCTAAATGGCCCGGTTGGCTCTTTAAAACAATTAGTGATTTATTATGGAATGGTTTGGTTTCTAAGTGTTTTTGGGAAATTGTAAAATTTTGTGAATCTAAAGGCCCATTTGGCATTTTGAAATGGATATTTGGAAAACCCATCTTGAGTTGGGTCTCCCACCTAGTTGGTTGATTGTGAGTTAGGAGGGTCCTCGGTATGAGACTTCCCTCGTATGATAATTATTTTAAGGTAGGGGACTAACCTAGAGGTGGTCGGGGTGGTGCTGGACTGTGCGGTGTGTGTAGTTATATATATGTGACTTGTTGTTTCAATTGTACGACACACCCCCTTGTGAAATATACATGGGAACCTAGCATAGCAAAGAGGTTTATCAAGAAGGATTGTTGCAATAATTTAGATTTTGCACTGGCTAGTGGCCTATAGCAGAGGGATGTTTTGTTATTATTTCTATGGAATTGGGCCCCTCGAGTAGGCCAGGTAGGGAGGCGGTCGGGCATTAGGGTGTTATGACTTCATTGAGTAGGGCATGCCTTCGGAATGAGTCACATGTATTAGTATGTTCTGGTTCTCCTCTGAGTTACTAGGGTTTCCTGTGTTTTCCCATTACGAGTGCTATTAGAGTTGTTTCCCTATTTACGTAGTATGTTGTTCCTTACACCTGGTTTTGGTTTTGGTTTTGGAAAAATTATGAAGGTTTGATTGGTTTAAAAAGAATTTCTAATTGAATGTTTTGAAAGAGAAAACTCAACTCCCATTTTTCTCTCTTGTGCCTTGTTTTAAATTTGGAGGGAAATGGGTTATGTGTGTTTGTTTTTAAAATGAAAAGTGTGGTAAACCCTATATTTATATTTATAGTTCAAACCTATTAATCAATGTTTTCTTTATTTAAACATTGTGCATTGGGAATAGATTAGTCGGGCCTACCTACTGAGTTTTAATACTCACGCCTATAGTTTTTTCTTGTTTTTAGTTCCTTCTGCAGGTTCTAGTTTTGGTTTGGATCACCTTGAGCGACGTTTGGTTTCAGTACCGGAGAGTAAACCACGAGGTTACGTGGAGTTTTAGACGTTGACAGGTTAGTTGTGTGGTTGGTCGTCCTTTCTCTTTTCCCGTCGATTATTTATTTTGCGATGTTCTATTTGTTTCTACTATTTAGTTTATTTTCTTTGGGAGAAATCATTCCCATTTTGTACTCTGTTGATGCCCTGGTGCTTATCGCCATCCTGGGAGGATCGGAAACGCCTCTCGGGCCTTACCACGGATCGGCTCGCGTGACCAGCTTAGGGTTGACCCGGGTTGGTTCCTGATAAAAGAAATAAAAGAAATGTAAATAATAAATCACATTTCTATAATCATTATTATATCCTATATTTCATATATATATATATTCATTTAATCCACCCTTATTAACATCCAAGTAAAATAGAAATGGAAAACACTTCACATCGCTTTATGGAGGTGGTAGTCCACATATATACACTAATGAAGTTATCATTTTCTTGTAGTTTAAAAGGTAAAAAGGTAGATATGATATTATCATTACTAAAGTATAATTATGTCATAAGTATCATATATAATAATTTAACCCATCATAATACCCATCCATAAAAGATAGTGATGAATGAATTTTATCGCTACGTGGAGATGGTAAGTAGCACGTATGCATGAGTGATAATTTCGCTTACTATTTGATAGAAAGATGGTGAATAAAGGTGATTCCATAATTATAATAACATTTAAGTATATTTATAATAGTGAGGTTATTATTTAATTAATAATATAACATATTTGAAAGAGGTAAAATAATAATTAATAAAAAGTGGTTGGTTAAGGCAATTACCTCTTCTTTGAAATGTCTCCTTTAGATCTCATTTTAAGGGCTCTAGGGTTGGTCTTTTGGGAAGACAAGAACCTATAGAATGTTCCTATAGAAGTTTAGAAGAGAACTTGACAAAGTTTTGTCGATCTATAAGGCTCAATGTTGTGTGAATAAGAGAGAGGATAAATTCCCTTTTATAATTGAGGGGAGGAGAACTCTTGGAATTTCTTAAAATATTAAATTAATATAAATTAATTTTGATTTCCTAATATATCTAAATTGATAATTTTAAAATATAAGATGAGTATGAGTCTAAATACTCTCATCCAATAAAATTTCAAATTACATTTTAACCCTTATCTTTTTGTTTTAACCCTTCATTAACCCCTCTGAAAATTACTGTAATATTAAAGTTCTTTATCCTTTAAGAGTTAATAATGCTACTATAAAATTTCAAAAAATGGATAAATGAACCATGATTGATGTTTAAAAATATATACCATTCATTTGGATGAATCTAATGTTTTTATGAATTTCATATCATTTAATAAAAT
This sequence comes from Viscum album, assembly GCA_963277665.1. Lineage (NCBI taxonomy): Eukaryota > Viridiplantae > Streptophyta > Magnoliopsida > Santalales > Viscaceae > Viscum > Viscum album. The sequence goes on along the minus strand of OY728143.1, from coordinate 1,698,900,114 downwards.
ATTATTTTTTGAAAAATATCATTAATGTCATTTTTAACACTATTCCTTTAACTTTACTTTAAATACATCAAGAAAAAGGGGGATTTTGAATCTAATACTTTCACAACTACCTAATATGTCATATAGATCTATAAAATTAGTGGTACACATTAAAAAATTCAAATTATATCATTTTAATATTTTTAAAAGCGTTTATTTTATTTTTTTTAATTGGAGAAATACTGCATTTGTGTTGAAAAAGCATTTAAAGTCATTATATAGTTACTAAAAATTAGAAATAAATTTCTATCATTAAAATAATTTCATTAATATTAAAATTTACACTTATATTTGTTAATAACTTGCTTTTTTTCATGTGTATACACATAATAGATATTTAAAACTAAGAGAGTGACATTTTATAACTTTATTTGATTTAAATATTATACAGGTCATTTTCTTGAACAAGTGTCCATTAAAAAATTCAATTTCGATCCTACGGTGACAAGGGTTTAATTAACTTCATCCAATAATAATTAGTATTAAAATTACGGTCTTATCACTTATTTTTAACCTAGATTGACTTGATTTACTCTTTATTGAGGTGATAAATTTTACCACGGTTACTATTTATATTGACAAAAAAAATCAAAGAGACCTATTTATCAAATTTTAACCTCATGATTCCAAATATCAAATCTATTTTATCAAATTAAATTTCTAAAATTAAAAAAAATTGAAATAAGCGCACAACATGTGATGAAAACAACTTTTTAGAAGAATACATTTTAAGCACAAAACTTGGTTTATTATTGTACCATGCTTAGAAAAAATATTAAATGAATATTAAGACATTTTACTGAATATATAATGTATACATTTCATTAAGACCATTCACCAATAGTGATTAATTTTATTTATTATGATAAATATAAATTGCACGTATAAAAATAGTTTTCAGAAAAAACATTTCTTTTTTCTTTTAAATGAATTTTATCTTCTTTTATAATTAGTTGATAACTAATTAATTTTATTCATATGTAACCATACATTTTTCATAATTTATTTAGTTCTATTCATACTCTCTAATCCAATGACTAGGCAATAACTGTCACTTTAAATAATAATATTTTAATAGTATATAATGTTCGTTTAAACTCAGTGTCGTGTATCCTGTATGCTATCAAAGAAATTAAATTTATTTAAAAAAAATCATAAAATATTAGGGCGATACACCCTACCCACCAGTGCTCGAAGACGGGGGGAGGGGAGGGGGTGTACTACTTCATATATAGAGGACTCACACCCTATGTAGTATGGGGGTTGTGACTCTACCTATGTAAAGTGTACGAGGGACCTACACCTTGGTGAAATAGGGGGGTTTCTAACCTCGATGCCACTCTAATGATCCAACCTGATCATTGTTATTAGCCAAGCATCACCGAAGGAAGAATCATGCTCATAAAACCTTGTGTTATATCTCTGATTCCAAAACAAAGGCCACCATCACATTTTATGTGGAAAACTGCTCAGGATAGGATACTCATGGGCCCAAATCCGAGTCCAGAAGAAAGAGATACACACGGATGAAATTCCTGGGGAAAGTACATAGCATGTACCTAGGGTCAGATGATGTGTGACTTCACCTGATTACCTAGGAATGTCCTCTCCTACACATGGCTTATCTGGCCATGTGGGACTACATAATGTGTATATGGGGTATATGAATGACTTTCCTTCTCGGGCGCATGCCTGTGGATTTTGGACCATTCCCATGTACCTCAGCCGTTGCCTATGTACATTGGCTATTTCTAGGTATCCTGATCATGTTTGAGTACATGGTTGTGATATTGTACTTTGGTCGTGCCCATGTACCTGGTCATGTATGTGCCTGTGTAACTCTAGGGCACATGCCGAGTCACCGTTACTGGGTCACACAGTGTGTATGGGTCAACATGGTGGGTGATATTTTTCTCCACCTGAAACCCTATCCACCACAGCCAAGGGACTACAAGGCACGTGTTCCTGGACTACATGCCATGTATATTGGGATTTTCCAAAAACCAAATTCCCTTCACGCAGACACCGGACCCACCTCTTCAACCACCTTTCTTACCATTTGACCACACAAAATCCATCATAATTGAAGTAATAGTCTTCAATCGATGATTCTTAACCTCTAGTGGTCAGAAATCAGATTTGCATTCGCTCATGGGGGAGCCACCATGTCGTCCACCACCGTTCAGGGTGATGATCATCAAAGATAGCACCCACATCCCACAACACACCACAATCCATCCACAAAACACCAATATACATCACATTCACACATCCTCCATGAACATGGGGGTTCGATCATACTCTAATACAGATCGACAATGTCGAACTGTGACCCCATGGGCTAATGAAGAATAATGTGAAGAATGGTGTGAGAAAAGCATAAGAATGAAGTGAAATCTCAATGTTGGATGGTGTGATTCTGTTCAACAATTAAATAATTGCGTAAAACAAGGTGAAATCAGTGGTGCAATGAATAAAATTAATAGTATAGCTCATGCAAAAAACAAAAATTGTTGGAAGGAAAAGTAGATATATAATCCACGCTTGGAAAATAAAATAAGGGTAGAAGACCAAGAAATAACATGCCCTACCTTAAGTTTGGATTGATCATTGGTAAAGAACACATCTGTTAGAAATGAGGGAGATTATCCTGTAGTATTTTCCATCCATCGTATGATTCTCCTCGATCGCTGTCGTTGATCCATGTTCCCAGTTTTCTGACGCTAATGAAGAAAACTCCCTCCTCTTTTATAATCTCCTAGGGTTATGCTGCTAACCCTGGAGATTGTCTGTAACAACATATTTAGGTTCTTTAATAAATTAATCATTTAATTTATTTAACGCACCCACCAATGGTCTTCCTCAGTCGGAAACCTAACACCAACTAGATTTATGTTTCACCTAGGGTAAACCCCGCATTCTGGAATCAATTGTGGTCTCTAATTTCCCATTCAAGGTTAAAATAAACAAGAAAATTATTTATTCCAAAAATATTCACACACTTGATTTAATATATATTAATATTTTTAATATATTAATTCTGGGGTCCTTTGACACTAAAACGCAATGCTGACTTTGAAGAAAAATCTAGATATATATATAGAAATATTCAAAGGACTAAACCAACAAAACTGGAGTCATTACATCCTCCTTTCATTCCAGAACTTCCTCCTTGAAAATAAAAATCTACACAAAAAGGTGTGGGTATTGAGTCCACATCTGACTCTTACGCTCCCAGAAGATCTCCTTCATACTCTCTTGCTGTCAAATAAATCTAACTAAAGGGGTGGTTTATCCACACATGATCCTCTCATATCAATCCTCAATCACCACTGGGTACTCTGTGAAGATGTCTCCATCCTTGATGCCCAGCTCTCCCCAGTTAATAACATGCGCAGGTTTATGCACGCATTTCCTCATCTGCGAATCAGAGAAGACGTCATGCACTCGATCTAATTGTGGGGGAAAGGAGAGTCAGTAAGTAACCTTGCCAACCATCTATAGGATCTCAAACGGCTTTATGAACCTCAATGATAACTTGATTACCTAGAAAAACCGCTACAATCCTCATCATGGGGAGACTCTCAGGAAAACATGGTCTCCATGTTCGAACTCCAAATGCCTATAACATCGATCTATGTAAGATTTCTATTATCTCTAGGCTATACTCATATGCTTGTGGATCACCTGAACCTTATCTGTTATCACATGAACCATCTCTGACCCAATAAGATATGTCTTTCCAATCTCAGTCCAGTATAAGGTTGACCTGTAGGGTCTCCCCTACATGGACTTGAAAGGTTACATGCTGATATTGTTGGAGTTGGTGGCCTAGAACCAACTACTTTGTACTTTATTCATTAATAAACATCTTATCACATCTTGATTGTTCTTCTGCATGACAATGCATGTGATAATGTCCTAAGGACAGTTGTTGCATTAATGGGTCATAGCAGATCCCTGCTATGATGAGAACCCAGAAGTGCCATATCAATGTTCTTGAATATATGTTCTATGGCCGGATGATGATATTTGAGGGACACAAATAATACAGGCCATTAGGGGTGAGGACTCATAAAACTTTGAGGCACCTTCTCATGGTGTGCGCCCTTGGTAATATCCAGGAGGATATTATGAGAACGAGACCCACCAGTAGGAAATCCACATTTCATAGTGTCATTAGATGTTCCTATATGCGTACGTGTGTATTGGTCCTTAGACTTTAAGATTATTATTAATGGGTATTACAACTCGTGCACTTAGATGTATTGACGAAAACTGTGATGACACACTGTTCGCAGCGAGGTAGGATGTGTTGGGTGCGTCACGAGTAATATTGCATTAATAGATAATGTGAGAAAGGATTTGTCCCTTCTATTCCATAATGGAAGTAGATATTTAAGACCCTTTGATGGAATTGATATAGCCTAAGTAAATCCATGGCCATGGTAAGGAATGCACAATTTCAATTCCGGAAAGTCAAAGAAAGAATAATCGAGCACATGGGTTGATGGTACTAGCATACAACCCACTTGGTTAGAGATATCGATACAAAGAGATTATATTACACGGTAAGCATTCGTATGAGGTGACACGTCATTGCGGCGTTAACTTCTTTCTCTATGGGTGACTTGACGTGTTTCTAGACGCTAACCTTGGACTTTAGGCAGGCTCCACCTAATGCCACTGAGAAAGAGGCATAGAGGGTCACACACTAAGTGTGTCCATGTATCTCAGTTAAATATTAATTTAACAAGTTAAATAAAGATTATTCCCTACTGTGGTTTATTAATTATTTAAGGATGTCTGATCGCATTTATTTCCACACTAGTTATTCGAGAGAATATATTGTGGATAAAATAATATATTTTTATTAACGAGTAATGTAGTTACATTTATTTAAAAAATAAATAGCCATTACTCAAGGACTAATAAATGTGATGGAGGAAATAAAGAAAAATGGAAAATAAAAGTACACACCGTGTATATTAAATATATACGCCGTGTAGTTTTATGGAAAACGAGTACACACCATGTATTAATGATTACACGGCGTGTAGTTTTTCCAGTCGGGATTTTGAGGATATAATATTGTTTTATTAAATGATATTTATTGTAATCAGCATGAGCTCATGTCAAGAAATTAATAATTCGACATGGGGGTTTTCAATAAGAGTTAATGAAATAAATAAAACGTGTAACGCATTTATTTATTGTCATAACTCTATAACCTCAAAACCTATTATAAATATCCTCACAACCCCAACACTTTTCCATAGATAATCGTTGTGCACAACAATTCTGGAGAGTTCCCTCAAGGCCGAAATAACTCCTTCCTCCAAGAACGCTCTCAACACTGAGAGAGATCCACCACCACTGGATCAAGGAAATCAAAGGCGGACATCCCAAGAAAAGGTTCTTCCATGCTAGCACCCGGATATCCCTTTGGCGACATCCAGAGTTACGTGGAGCACGTGTGGATCACTGCTAGAGCAATCCTACACTTGGATTCTACGACGCAACGACGGTTCACACCAGATCGTAACCGGAGGAATCAACGAAGAAAGAATTCCACCAAGGTAATTCTTGTGAATTAATTAAATTAATTATAACCATCATATGATGATCTTATCTCTATGGTTCCTGGACTTCCTCTTTTTTTTTCTTCAATCTATTCAGAAGATTTGGCGTTTTAGATCGTCACAGATCTCGGTTTGAACATTGTTTAATGCTAAAATCAAAGTTGGGAAAACCCACCAACACGCTTCCGCTGCGCCCAGAACCTACAAGTGGTATCAGAGCGGTCTTATCGTTGATTATAATTATTTAGTTTTTAGTTGGTGATTTATGAATTTAATAATTTAGTTGTTTCAATTCAAGTTAATCATTCTTTAAATCTGAGTGTCGAGATATATTCCTCCTCTATCTTTTCTCGTTCACCATATAGAAACAACCATTTCTTTTAATTTTTGATTAAAATAAAATAGAGGATCGCATCCAGAGGAGCCAAACATTCTTGAACGTACAACATGAGAACACACTGCGTTTATTCGGAAGTACATGTCGTGTAGTCTAGGTTCATGCATCAAACTGGTCCTCCAAATCAGGCCATGTATTGATCCTATCTAAGTCATTTATGACATTGTGTGTTGACTAGGAACAGGTGGCACACAGTTTCCTGATTACACACTGTGTGGTCCAATGAACACGGTGTGTAGTCCCTTCAGGTTAGGGTTGGACCGTGTACCCCATAAACGGTTTGTTCGGCTGGAAACCGTGTAACACAAAAACTACACGGCGTGTGTCCCACTGAACACGCCGTGTACTCCAAAAATTTCTGAAGTACATTACCATGCCATGTCCCCAGGCGTGTACTTCAGATGGACGGTGAATAAAAGTACACGCCATGTAGTCGGAACTACACACCGTGTACTCACCCAAATTATGCAGATTTATTAAAATTATACAAACCCTTGAGACGTGAACCATAGTTCAGGCGTAAAGATGAGGCACAAGACGTGATAGGTGTTTTATATATGTGTGTTTAATTTAACATCTGCGTAATGAATGGGAATTCACCGGGTTGCCACCAAGGTAAAAGTTACGTATAAAGATAATTTTAAATGAATTTATTTTTTTAAAATTATGGTGGATGAGAATCTCAAGGAAATTCAGAAAAGGGTTTAAGATAAAAGGATTGATTAATTAAAGATAATTAATTAATTCGAGCGTGATTTATCTTAAACAAGAACGATTAAAGAATTGAATGCTAGTTTTATTTATGCGTAAATATCGTTGCATGTATGGATGATCATGAGCTAGACCAAGTCCTTTGTATGTGAATTGTTTCTTTAATTTATCTATTTAAATTAAATTTGTTGGAATGTGAGCCTTCTCCTCATTAATATGTAGGGTCTGCGCGCCCAAGGATTCTTGTATGTAAAACCCCCCTTTTTACCCCTCACATGCATGTGAGATAAATGCATATATAATGGATGGGGCTCCCAAGCTAGTGGATGCAGGTCAAGTCAGGAGCCAAGGTGAAACCAATCCAAGGAGATACAAAAGTGGACAGGTGGAAAGCTGTAAACACGAACCTGAAAGGTTCAAGGTGTTTCTCCCCTAGGTCTTGGGTTAGTTTATCAACCGCTAGATAAAATAACCAATAGAAAAATCTCATGATCATAACATTTATTTTATTTATGTCATTTGCATGGTTTATTTATTTTGGGTGTGTTGTTATGATCACATAATTAATGAATTAAACGAGCATGCAAGATGGAACTAAAATAAAACCAGCTTATACTTAAATATTATCTCAGACATGGTTAATCACTTAAGTATATCCCACTAAAATTAACAAGAATGTAATAAAAGATAATAAATTGGCAATTTACATATAAGGATAAAATCCCTCAAATAAATATTAAGTCGGTATAACATTCCATAATCTTGGTTAGAATCGAACCATAGTTCAAAGTGCTTGACCAACCCTAGTTGGGGTGATTTCAATTATCGGGGAATTCTAATTCAAGGTTTTGGGTTGAATTGACTTGGTTCGCATCAAGGGTTGACTGCCACAGCAGGACTTGGTGTGACCAAGTGGAAAAGGTTGAGGAAATCCAAAATAAAAGGATTTCAGGATTGGGGAGTCCACTCAGCGGATCAAGGAGCTGCGAGTTAATGCAGTTGGCATTTGGAATGCCTACCTAAAACCCTTCAAGTTGCTTGAACAACCCTAGTTGGGGTAATTCGAAGGTAAATATGGATCCTTTCGACTAGAATATTCAGGAAACAAAATATTCTGAAGTCAATGGTGAGGGCTATTGGATTTCGATAAAATAAAGGGAGACTAATAAGTATTAATTTATTTATTTTTCTCAATTTTGTAATAATGTACTAAACCTTTTCTCATCTTAATTTATAGAAACAGTACAAAAATGACTTCAAACATATCATTGCGAACCATAATCAAGAAGGAAAACCTTCTCACCATCACCAATTTCCAAGAGTGGCAAAGACGTTTACACGCCATCCTTCACCACGAAAGAAAATTGTATGTTCTAGATGAACCTATTTTAGTTGTGCCTGGAAAAGAGGCTAGTGATGAGGGAATATCTCTCTATGCGAAACACATGGATGATGCCATAGATGTCCAATGTTTCATGTTATCGGCCATGTCTAATGAGCTCTTGAAGCAACATGAAAACATGGATGTGTATAACATGATGTCTCACCTTACGGATCTCTACCAAGAGAAGGCGAGACAGGAGAGATATGAGATCTCCAACACTTTATTTACAACTAAGCTTGGAGAGTCTTCACCAGCTGGGCCTCATGTAGTCAAGCTTATTGGCTACATTTAACGCCTGGACATCTTAGGGATTAAGTTCCTGGATGAGTTGCGTATAGATCTCATCCTATCATCACTTCCCAAGACCTTATCTAGCTTCATTGTCAATTATAACATGAGCAACAATGAGAAGAGTCTATCGGAAATTATGACCTTAATTTTCCAGGTAGATAAGGACATGGGGCGTGACAAACCCACAATATTTATGGTGAATAAGAAAAGGAATGACAAGTCAAAGGGGCCAAAGACTTATAAACGGTCTGAAGCCCCCAAGCACCATACTTCCAAGAAGGGGAAGATCCGGAGGCAGGGCAAGGAACGTGAGGTAGTATTTTTTTCATGTGGAAAGCAAGGCCACTGGAAGAGGAACTGCACCCAAAAGCATGGGGACGCTAAAGGTGCATTCATTATCAAGTTTAATCTTTCTATTTCTACACATTGGGTATTAGATACAGCTTGTGGGGATCACATCTATATTAAAATGTAGGAACCAAGTAGATTTAGAAAGATTGCCAGAGGAGAGGTGGATCTTCGAGCTACCAATGGTGCAAGGCTGGTTGCATTGGCTATTGACGATTACCACCTCTTATTGCCGACTGGGATGATTTTGGTTTTGCATAACAGTTATTATGTGCCTAGTGTTACCAAGAACATAATTTATGTATCTTGTTTGGATATGGATGGATTTATTTTCAAGTTTGGAAATAAGGGTTGTCTCTTTTATAATAACAACATATGTTATGGTATGGAACATTTAAATAATTATTTGTATGTATTAAATTATGAAAACCAAGTGTTGGAAATCAATAACGAAACAAACTCACATGAATCATACATCACCCAATTGTGGCATCACCATCTCGGTCATGTAAACGAGAAGCACTTGACAAAGCTCTACCAAGATGGTTATTTAGACTCTACTGAGCTAAAACCACTTGATATATGTCATGCTTGTTTACAAGGTAAAATGACCAAGCCTCCTTTCGGTGGACATGGTGAAAGGGCCACAGAGCTTCTAGGATTGGTGCACACGGATGTATGTGGACCATTTCCAGTAGAAGCTAGAGGTGGATATTTTTACTTCATTACTTTTACTGATTATTTGAGTAGATATGGATATGTCTACTTAATGAGGTATAAGTCGGAAGTCTTAGAGAAATTTAAGGAATTCAAAAATGAAGTAGAGAATCAACTTGGTAAGAAGATAAAGAAACTTCGATCGGATCGAGGTGGAGAATATCTGAACCAAGATTTCATCGATCTTCTATGGGAGTCTGGGATTCTATCTCAACTCACTCCTCCTTATACACCATAGTAGAATGATGTTAGTGAAAGAAGTAACCACACCTTGTTGGACATGGTGAGTTCGATGATGAGTCATTCAGATCTTCCATTATCCTTTTGGGGATATGCATTACAAACTATAGCGTACACATTAAACCGAGTACCAACTAAGGCGGAAAATGAAATTCCATCCGAGTTATGGAATGAAAGGAAATCCACTTTGTCGCATACACATGTATGGGGATGCGAGACATTTGTTAAGGACTTCTCAGGAAACAAACTAGCACCCCGGGGAACGAGGTGTATCTTTATAGGATATCCCAAGGAAACGAAAGGATATTACCTATATAACCCTTCAGACAAGAAAGTGACTGTCGCCAGACAAGACATCTTTCTTGAGAGGGATCACATCCTCAAGAAGGATAGTGGGAGCAAGATTGACTTCGACGAAGTTGATGCTCAAGATACACAGGAGTTGGTACAGGAAAAAGTTGCACATGTCCCCATCGAAGAGGATCCAGAAACACAAGTACTACGTAGGATCTCAAGAGAGGTAAGAGAACCAGAGAGATTTGGTTTCCTAGTCACCGAGGATGGTGAATCATTATTGTTGGACAATTATGAACCTATCTCCTACAAGGAAGTAGTAGAAAGCTCAGAAGCTGCAAGATGGCTAGAAGCTATGAATTTTGAGATGGATTCCATGTATCAGAACCAAGTCTGGGTTCTGGTCGATGAGCCAGTTGATGTAAAGCCTGTTTGATGAAAATGGGTATTCAAGAGAAAACCAGACATGGAAGGTCAAGTTAGAACCTATAAAGCAAGGCTAGTGGATAAAGGATTCTGACAGCGTCAAGGAATTGACTATGATGAAACCTTCTTACCACTTTCCATGTTTAAATCCATAAGAATCATACTTTCCATAGCATCTTACCATGACTACAAGATTTGACAGATGGATGTCAAAATGACATTCCTTAATGGGAACGTTCAGTAAGATATCTATATGACACAACCAGAAGGGTTTGTGACACCAGGTGAAGCCAAATGGGTTTGCAAATTGCAGAAATCCATTTATGGATTAAAGCAAGCATCCAGGTCATGGAACATTCGATTTGATGAATCCATAAAGGAATTTGGTTTCATTAAGAACGAATGTGAGACATGTGTTTATAATCGGTTTAATGAGAATTTTATCGTTATCCTAGTATTATATGTTGAAGACATGTTGCTTATTGAAAACGATGTACCAGTCTTACTGTCAGTTAAGGACTGGTTGAACAAGTGTTTCTCCCTAAAGGACTTGGGTGAAGTAGCCTAAATTCTAGGGATCAACATCATTCGTGATAGATCCAAGAGGCTGCTTGGACTAAGTTAGGGTACATACATTGACCATATACTAAAGATATTTAGTATGGAACAATCCAAGAGGGGATTGGTTCCAGTGTCACATGGATTACATATTTCTATGAAAATGTGTCTCCAGACACAACAGGAGAAAGATAGAATGAGTAAGATCTCATACGCTTCGGCTATAGGATCCTTCATGTATGCCCTGTTATGTGCCAGGCTTGATGTTGCCTATGCACTGAGCATGGTAGGCAGATATCAAGCAGATCTAGGAGAATAGCATTGGACTGTTGTTAAGACTATCCTTAAGTATCTGAGAATAACTAAGGATATGTTCCTGGTGTATGGAAGAGACGAGAAGCTTGTCATAAGAGGGTATTCTGATGCTGGTTTTCAGATAGATCAGAACGATCTGAAGTCGTAATCTGGATATGTTTTATGTCTCAATGGAGGAGCTGTGAGCTGGAAGAGTTCAAAGTAGCCAGTTGTCGCCGATTCTACAGAAGAGTTTGAATATATAGTGGATTCTGATGCAGCCAAGGAAGCCATATGGACTCAGAACTTTGTCCAGGATCTTGATGTGGTGCCTAGCAGTAAAGACCCTGTCACATTGTATTGTGATAATACTACAGTGGTGGCTCTTGCAATAAAACCAAGGTCACATCAATGGACAAAGAACATACTCCGAAAGTATCACCTCTTGAGGGATTTCTATTAGAGGGGTGAAGTTGCAGTGAGCAGAGTGTCTATGGAAGAGAATGTGGAAGACCCCATGACTAAAGGCCTATCTCAGCAGAAGCAAGAATATCATGTGAGATCTAGTGGGTTAAAGGTTGTTAGTAGTTGGATCTAGTCCAAGCGGGATTCTATTGGAGTTGGTGGCCTAGAACTAACTACTTTGTACTTTATTCATTAATAAATACCTTATCACATCTTGATTGTTCTTCTACATGACAATGCATGTGATAATGTCCTAAGGAAAGCTGTTGCATTAATGGGTCATAGCAGATCCCTGCTATGATGAGAACCTGGAAGTTCCATAACATTGTTCTTTAATATATGTTCTATGGATGGATGATGTTATTTGAGGGACACAAATAATATAGGCCATTAGGGGTGATGACTCATAAAACTTTGATGTACCTTCTCATGGTGTGTGCCCTTGGTAATATCCAGGAGGATATTATGAGAATGAGACCCGCTAGTAGTAAATCAACATTTCATAGTGTCATTGGATGTTACTATTTGCGAACGTGTGTATTGGTCCTTAGACTTTAAAATTATTATTAATGGGTATTACAACTCGCACACTTAGATGTATTGATGAAAACTGTGATGACACACTATTCGCAGCGAGGTAGGATACATTGGGTGCATCATGAGTAATACTGCATTAATAGATAATGCAAGAAAGGATTTTTCCCTTCTGTTCCATAATGGAAGTAGATATCTCTGGCCCTTTGATGGAATTGATATAGCCTAAGTAAATCCATGGTCATGGTAAGGAATGGGAAAGTTCAATTCTGGAAATTCAAAGAAAGAATAATCGAGTACATGAGTTGATGGCACTAGCATACAACCCATTTGATTAGAGATATCAAGACAAAGGGATTATATTACACGGTAAGCATTCATATGAGGTGACACATCATTGCGGCGTTAACTTCTTTCTCTATGGGTTCCTTGGCATGTTGCTAGACACTAACCATGGACTTTAGGCATGATTTGCATAATGCCACTGAGAAAGAGGCCTATAGGGTCACACACTAAGTGTGTCCATGTATCTCAGTTAAATATTAATTTAACAAGTTAAATAAATATTATTCCTGACTATGGTTTAATAATTATTTAAGGATGCCTGATCGCATTTATTTCGATACTAGTTATTCGAGAGAATATACTGTGGATGAAATAATATATATTTATTAGCGAGTAATGCAATTACATTTATTTAAGAAATAAATATCCATTACTCAAGGACTAATAAATGGGGTGGAGGAAATAAAAAAAATGGAAAATAAAAGTACACGCCGTGTATATTAAATATACACGCTGTGTAGTTTTATGGAAAATGAGTACACACCGTGTATTAATGATTACACGACATGTAGTTTTTCCAGTCGGGATTTTGAGGATATAATATTGTTTTATTAAATGATATTTTTTATAATCAGCTTGGGCGCATGTCAAGGAATTAATAATTTGACATGGGGGTTTCAATAAGAGTTAATGAAATAAATAAAATGCGTAACATGTTTATTTATTGTTATAACTCTATAACCTCAAACCCGATTATAAATATCCTCACAACCTCAACATTTTTCCACAAAGAATCATTGTGCACAACAATTTTGGAGAGTTCTCTCAAGGCTGAAAGAACTCCTTCCTCCAAGAACACTCTCAAGACCGAGAGAGATCCACCACCACCGGATCAATGCGATCGAAGGCGGACGTTGCAAGCGAAGGTTCTTCCGCGCTGGCACCCGTAGATCCCTTCAGCGACATCTAGAGATACATGGAGCACATGTGGATCACCGCTATAGGAATCCTACACTAGGATTCTACGACGCAACGATGGATCACATCAGATCATAACCAGAGACATCAACAAAGAAAGAATTCCACCAAGCTAATTCTTGTGAATTAATTAAATTAATTATAACCAACATATTATGATCATGTCTCTAGGGTTCTGGGACTCCCTCTTTTGTTTTTCGTTCTTCGTTCTATTATGAAGATCCGGCGTTTTATATCGTGACGGATCTTGGTTTGAACGTTGTTTAACGCTAAAATCAAAGTTGGGAAAACCCACCAACGTGCTTCCGCTGCGCCCAGAACCTACAAATATCAGAGTGATAACTGTTATTACAAGTGAACTCTACCAATGGAAAGTGATCCTCCCAACTGTATCCGAAGTCCAATACATAGGCTCTCAGCATATCCTCCAACACCTGGATAGTCTGTTCATTCTTCCCATCCATCTGGGGGTGAAACGTTGTTCTCTTCCATAACTGGGTCCCAAAAGCCTCATGTAGACCCCTCCAAAATCTTTATTTAAACTCAGCATCATGGTTAGAGATGATCATCGTGGGCACCTCATCAATCCAAATGATCTCCCACACATACAACTGCTCCAAACCCTCAATCAAACTTTGTTCTCATATGGAATGAAAGTGTGATGACTTTGTGATTTGGTCAAGAATCACCCTAATAAAATCATGGTCCCTCACTATCCATGGGATCCCTATAAAAAAATATATCTATATGAAATCCCACTTCCTTTTTAGTATCTCAAGGGGTTGAGTCAAAACTATTGGAACCTAATGTTTGACCTTTACCTACTAACATGTGAGACACCAAGAGACGAACTCGACAACTTTACGCCTCATGTCATCCCACCAAAAATTTCTGATAATTGTCCCTGTACATATTTTCCACATTGGGATGTACACCTAAGGGAAAATTATGAAACTACCTCAACACCTAATTACACAATATGAATAGAACCATCGTTCATCCCTAAAAAAGGATGATGTGCTCCCCTCTTTTAGAAAATCTATCTAGCACATATCCTACGGATATATGGTTATGCAGAACCTCATAGTCAATGTTTCCCGACTGTGTATATCTCATAAAATGAATAATAGGGTGGGGTCAACACCATCCACTGAATAAGAGTTGCATCCCTTTCCACTAGGGTTAGTTGCAATGAAGCTAATTGTTCAGACGCCTCCTTTACCAAGGAAGATTGCGATTTATTTCTAAGAGAATATGATAATACATTTCCCTTACTTGGATTATATACTATCTCAAAGTCATAGTCCAGTAGAAACTCCAACCAATGAATTTGTCTGAGGTTGAGGTCTCTCTGAGTGAATATGTACTCAAGACTCTGGTGGTCAGAGTAAATAATGAACTGCTCACCCAAAAGATAGTGCCTCCACATCTTCAGAGCCAAGACTATTGTTTCCAAATCTAATTTGTGAGTCATGTAATTCTTATCATGGGGTATCAATTTACTCTACCCATAATTGATCACTTCTTCTCTCTACATCAACACGCACCTGAGCCCAGCTCTAGCAGAATCAAAAAATACCATGTACTCAACTTCCTCCTATGTTAGTCTCAAGACAGGAGAATTGGTTAACCTCAACCTAATCTCCTTGAAGGCTCTCTTACACTATATAGTCCAAGTAAATAGATGCTATTTACACATAAAGACAGTCAAAGGGGATGCTACCTTGGAAAATTCTAACATGAACCTCCTATAGTACCCTACTAAAATAAGGAAACTCTATACCTCTGACATGATCTTGGGTGGCTCCCTAGCAATCACTATATCAATCTTCATCAAATCCATAGCTAAACCAATATAAGAGATGAAATTCTCAATAAAGTGAACCTCATAGATCCAAAACTAACACTTCTAGAGCTTAGTATATGGTTTTGGATCTTGAAGTAAGTCCAAGACTATCCTCAAATGCTCAGCATGCTCCTCCTCTAATTCATAGTAAATAAGAATGTCATCGAGGAAGACAACTGTGAATCAATCCAAGTATGTCTATAAGATCTGATTCATAAGATCCATGGACACCACAGGGGAATTCATCACACCACAAGGAATCACCAGTAACTCATAGTGGTCATATTGACATCTGAATTTCATCTTCAAAATTTCTTCCTCGTGAACCCTTGACTGATGGTAGTCAAACCCGAGATCGATCTTTGATTACCAACTCACACCTTTCAACTGGTCAAAAATCTCATCAATCCTCAACAATAAGTTCTTGTTCTTTACCGTTATCTAATCCATGTGATGATAGTAAACAGAAAACATCAAACTCATGTCCAACTTTTTCGTGAACTAAATTGGAGTTTCTTGGGGGGTACACTGGGTCTGATAAAACCTTTATATCAAAGGTCTTTCAATAGTACCCTCATCTCTCATAGATCAATATGGGCCATATGATATACCAAAAAAGATATTAGTCTGGTCCTAGGGTGAATGTCAATGGATAAGTCCATATCCTGCCTTAGAGGTAGTCCTGATATGTCTTCAGGAAAGACTTCCATAAAATCACCCACTACCACTGGAATACAGATTCCTAAAGAGATCGCTACACCAAGGGATAAACTCTCCAACTGATAGGAGATATGTTACAACTTCCTACTCATTGGCCCTACTCTCTCAACCTTAAGATCTCTATCACCCATGAAGGAGAATCTCATCCCATCTATACGAAGGCATCTCACTAACCTAAGATAAAGATCTATTTGGGAATGAATCATTGAAAATAAGTCCACACACAATATGAAGTAATAAGGTTTCATCGTAATGACCAAGAGTTCCCATGAGAAACTCTCTCTACTAAGTTCCAACTCGTACTACTGAAAAATTTACAATATAGAAGAATCAATTTTTTTTAAAGATGGTTCCTGGCCAGAAAACCAAGGCACAAATTATATAAAGAAGAAGAGCTACAAAATTCTAAAGGACGGAAACATATTACAATCTTTATTATGAAAAGGAAGTAAGTCATTGGGAAGTTCATCAAGCCAGGTGATGTCTTGATTGACTCCCTTGTTTGCAAGACCATCAGCAACCATGTTAGATTCATGATAAATATGAGTGATGATGTAGTTGATGTGGCGAAGAGCATTGATGCAGTCCATCCAACGAGTGGTGATCGGCCACCCAAGATGTATCACACCATTCTAAACGGCTTGCACAAGAGTGGTCGAATCACTCTCAATCCAGATGTTGTTCTAGCCATGTTTTTTGGCAAAAGAGACGGCATGAATCATACCCATCATTTCAGCTTCCAGAGAGGGTGCAATGCCACAGCTCCCATAGAAGCAACCAACGCTCTGGCCAGTATGATTCCAGAATCACTCCCTGTGGGAATATCTATCCATATCTATTGGGATAAAGATTTGATTGAAAGCTCTATCTCTTGAACAAGATATATGGAGATAAAGTAATGACTCACACATATTTATATAAGTATAGGATAAAGGGTAGAATAGAAACATATCATATCTCAAATCATCTCATGAGCATCCTAGTCATATCCTTCCATAGCCTACAACTGCCTACACCCTCAACTGCCATTCTTTTGAGTCAGGTGTGGTCTATATGGTGGCAGCGATGGGAGTAGTTTGTAGAATCATTCTCCACATGCATCTCCTCCCTCCAGAGCTTCACCTACTCCTTTTTCAACACTGTCTCCCTGGGGGCCGCCCTGGCCATGCCTGGGAGATCCCAAATCATGAAGCTGCCTCTTTTGTAGCGGCCTATCCACCATCTGTCTCCCTTTCTCAACACACCAGGTTGAGCAATCATGATCCATGTGACTTATTCTGTCACAAGCATAGCATTTTACCTCTCCTAGATAACTGGATCATTTGTATGAACCCTACACCGTTGATCCATGTGTCTGAGTCCAAGAATAAGGAGGTATCCTATGCTGATATCCTCACAACTAACACCTACTAGTTGTTGCAGACAACTCAACCCCATAATTTCCACTAATGGCTCCATCCACCCACCACTACTACAAAAACGGGAAAGGGAAGTGCTACCCTTTTATCAATGCTAAAAAAAAGCACTGATAAAGGCTCCCCTTCATCAGTTCTTTTTTTAGCACTGATAAAGGAGACCCATTTATCAGCGCTTTTTTTAGTAGCGCTGATAAAGGGGGGATTTATCAGCGCTTTTTCCTACCAGTGATAAATTTCATGTTTCAAAAAAAAGCATGAAAAATAAATTATTGTTATATAAGTATATTTATACTGATATAAATATAATATATATTTTTTAAATATGTTTTAGATATGTATAAATAGACTATTACATTTAGTATTTAAGAAATTTAGTGAAAATGGATTTAAAATATTTAAAAAAATATTATTAATTATTAATTTTTTAATTATTATTGATTAAAAATCATTTAATAAAAATTTGAAGACACAAAAAAATCAAAACAATTAATAAAAGATCTAAAATAAGTTAAAAATGTAACTCAAACTTCAAACGGCCAGAACTTTTGATCCGGGTGTCTGTTTGAGCTCTACAACATATCAAATCAAAGCCTGCGACGATCTCTACACGCTGGTGACCTAAGAAAAGCTTTTGTCACATTTTTCAAGGCCAAAAAAGGCCTAAAATGCCTCTAAAACTGAGTTTTTAGTCGGGATACCCCGATTTGTTAAAATTCAAACAAGTATAACTTATGATCCGGATGTCCGTTAGGCCTTTACCACATATCATATCGAAGATTGTTTCATTTTCTTCAATTTGACTAGTTGTGGAGTTGAAACGAGATTTTAGATTATAAGTTATGTTCGTTTTAATATTTTAGGGCTTTTCAAATACACATATATATGTATTTATTCGTAAATATATTTATATCTGTGTGTATGTGTGTGTGTGTGTGTGTGTGTTGTATATATGTATGTATGTATTTATTTATTTATTTATAAACCCACATAAAAACATATTTTTCATAAATGTATTTAAAACTAATCTTATAAGTATATATTAATATACAAATAAATATACAGATAAAAAATTATAACTAAAAATATATATATATATAAATAAATATAAATATATATTAATATACGAATGAATATATATATACTAATATATGAATAAATATATTTATATTAATATGAATCTATATCAATATACGAATAAATATAACTATATATATATATATAAATAAATAGATATATCATTAAATAGAGAAAAAAAATGAAATGACTTAGTGGTAAAGGTACAACTGCGAAAGGGGGGAGGTCACGGGTTCGAGTTCAAGTGGAAGCAAAGGGTTGTGCATACAGGAGAGTGCGAGGGGGGTGGGGGGGGGGGGGGTCCTCCTAGCACTGATAAAGGGGGGGTCAAGCGCTGTTAAAATCTCTCCTCGCATTATATAATTTTTTTTTAATTTTTTTTACTTTTATCAGCCCTTTTTAAAAGCGCTGATAAATGTCTCTTTTATTAGCGCTAAAAAAGTGGTGATAAAGGGGTCTTTTATCAATGATTTTTTTACCACTAATAAAAGGGACATTTATCATCACTTTTTGAAGTGCTGATAAAAGGGACCCCCCTATACCAGCGCTAAGCTTTACAATGCTTTTTTAGCGCTGTTAAAGTCCGTTTTGAGTGCTGATAAATCCCATTTTTGTAGTAGTGCACAGTCGCTATGTAACATCTCGTTACATGATTTCAGGTAATTCCCTACTCTTTGCTTGTTTTCCTCTTTAATTAGATGCATCTTGGAACTCCAGAGGATGAAGAGAATTTGTTGGGGAAAATGACCTAAAGTTTGAGGATGCATGTTTGTTTGAATTAATGGAGTCCGGGTATAAATGTGATAGTAGCTTTTCAGGGTTATTCTTGAGTTCATAGAATGCCCAAGTTTATTTAGAGTTTTTGTGTAAGGATCTGTAGTTTTTTCAGACTTTAGTATAAATACATGTCATGTAACGAGAGTTAACACATGCCTATCATAGGGCATGGAAAAAGAAAATTTATTTTCTTAATGTAGCATAGAGGATGACCAGGGTCGTCTCACTTGAGGATCATCACAGTTAGTTCAGTAACTAATTATAATTCACCTAATATAATTGTTTTTGTTTTTTATATTATTTATGAAAATGTCGGTTTTGAGGGTTTTGAAAATGTGGAATTAAAATAATGAAAATCAGTATTTAAATCTAAATAAAAATAAGAACAAAATTCTTATTAGAAAGAAAGGTCTTGGTCATAGGGTTGGATAACACATGTTCATTCATTATTTATTTGTTGTTTAAATTTAATTTTATAATTAATTTGGTGAAACCTCATTAATGAATTACTTTTCATTGATTTATTGAGTGTGTGATTTTACCATACCTCTGGTACACCAAAGCACACCTCCTCCAATAGTCAAATAGGATAACAGCTCAACTGAGAATGTTATTCCTAAAAGAACCAACTCCACCGTATATCATTTCATCTCTTCAGAAAATCCTAGCTCCTCCGTATGAAGGTTTTTTCCGAGATAAGGGAGGGAAAAATAATTAATCAATGAAATTAGATGAAATTAAAAATAATTTCGTGGTGGATGACCACCACACCCGTGTAATACTCTCGCATCCACCAAAAATAGATTTAAAACATGTTCAATTGAAGCGTAATAACAAAGAACACCATGAAACCTCCCCCAGGGCCAAACCTTAGGTTAGTCACTTTCCATTTCAAATTGAATAGTGATCATTATGGAAAGATTCAAGAGAGAATGATAATTAGAGTTGGAAGAAAAAGAAGGGTGAAAGAAGAAAAAGGAAACACTTTAATATAAAATATGAAGGCATGTTACATGGGAAAATAAAAGTAAAATAAAAATAAAATAAAAGAGAAATTCTAAATGGGCCTTGGCCTCCTCTCCTTGTTGTCTCGTATGGAATGGTATGGAATGAAATCCTTTGATAAGGAGGTGCTCTCCACTTTTTATAGGTCAGAATCCATCCTGTGAATTTTTTCACATTTTGGACCCAATAAATGAATGATTCACGCATTCCATCCTTCATAAAAGATGTTGATAAATGTATTTTTCATTTACCCTCAAAATTTCAGCATAATTGGCCACCTAACGAAGGAGTTATGGATTTTATAATGAGTAATAATTTTTATATCTGAGATTTCTAGGAAGCTTCCTTCAATATATATCGTTCACTTACCATTTTAATGGTCGCAAAACTTCATGTAATTTATTGAGAGAATGCACCTATGATTCATATTTCATATCCAGGTAGAATCATCTCAATTGAAGGTGTGTAGGCAGAGTTATGCTTTCGTTATGGAGGTGGGGTCCACACTATCTGCCTAGAAGATTTTCCAACTTTAATGATTTTTTGGGGCTCAATATGGTCTAATCACCTCTTTATCTAGAAGAAAAAGTTGAAGAAAATTCCTCAGGGAATCCTAAAAGAAAGAATCACTCAAATTGGAATAATATTTTAAATGTTATTCCCAAAATACCATTGTGATTAAAATTTATTAAAATTTCAGAATTAAACAATTTTCATATTTTAGCCTATTTTCATTCTATAATTCAAATTTCCAATTATTTTAATAAAACATTTAAATACATGGGTTTTATCATTGAAAAACATCAAAAAAATATTCATAATTTGATTGAAAATATGCACATAAATTTTCTCTGTTAAAGACCCCCACACTTAAGCCATGCTTGTCCTCAAGCATAAAATCTCTTCAAGGAGTTAAAGAGGGAACTGATTTTATCAATATTCAAATTTCGATGTAATAAAATCAAACAATTTTCAATGTAAAATAAAAATTTTAAATTCCATATAAAATATCAATTTATTTTCTCATTTTTCAATGAAACAATGAATCCATGTATTTTAATTTTCTTCTTGGAAAAATGATGGAGCTTCTACTTTCATTCACCCAAGTTCCTCAATTCATCATTATTAAACATGTCAAATCATGATTTACCTCACCTTTGAATCTTTCCTATCATATATCATGATACAAATCAAGTATAGTTATGTGCATATCATGATAGCATGCTCCTTATCCATATGATTATAAAGAAACTACTTTCTCTACTTTGTAAAGACAAAAGACACATAAAATCATGAGGAATTTTCAATAAAGGTTAAAATGACTTTAAGGCTTAAGGTTGGTAGGATTTGATTATTTAAAAATTAAGACATGAGGAGGAAGTTTATCTCTTAATTTCAATGCATGATATCAAAAAGTGTAATGAATTTCTCCCCTTTAATGTATAAACTCCCATTTCCCCTAAAACTCAAGTTAAGGTCATGATGAAAATAAAGCATGATGGATGATTTGTTCCCTCTGTTGAATTTTTTTTTACTTTTATTCATTTTTTTCTTTTTCAAAGAACTTTTTTTAATTTTTTTTCTTTTTTGAAAGTTATTATTTATAATAAACCTCACATCCACCACCTAACCACATATGATATAAATCGTAGGTATAATAATGGTGATTTTTGGTTTACCCAAATCACAACCCATTTTTCTCAATTTTTTGGTTATTTTGGTTATTTTCATTTTTTTAATTTCAAGAGGGGAAAAACAATAGTGTAAAATGAATCATTCCACAACCTTTTAAAATTACCGTAATAATCACCCCCACACTTCTTCCTTATAATGAAAATCATCCCATTTACCATGATTCTCTTCACCCCCACACTTCAACTTTAAAATACCATATAAATACTTAGTGGAGGGTAGTAATGGATAAAAATGGATTGAAACATGGATCATCCCTAACATGGTCATTTGTGTTCTCTATGGATAAATAAGGATTGACTTACAGGTGGTATGTTAAGGATAAGTGGATTTTTATTGGACTCCTCAATAATTTTAAACATGTTTTTATCTACTCATAGATTTGACAAGTTCAAATTCAAGTTCTAGCAGGTGGCATGTCCCAAGATCACTCAAGAAATATGCTCAAGATAAAATAGGAAGTACTTGGTCTAGAAATCCTCTCGGGAATAGGATATATGATTTGGGACAATCACTCAAGGTATGATTAATAATAAAAAATCAATTCAAATGAATTTTAGAAAATCAAAGCCTGAAAAATAGTTGGGAAATTTCATTTTCATGAATCAATTAATTCTTAAAATCAGGAGTCCTCATTTTAATATTAATGTTTCACTTTAAAAGTTTAATTCTCCATTTTACTCATTTAATCATATCGACATTTATATATAAAACATGGCAGCATAGGATTCATAAGAAATTTATGTCTCTTAGATTAGTCGAGTAAAGCATAATTCAAGTGTGGATGTTCAATTTCATCTTTTAAATCTAAAAAACATGTTTTTTCGCACAAAAATTAAGGTGTTAAAAAGATTCTAATGGCCCAAACTTTCTTAGTCCATTACTTTGTCAAATTCTGGTGTTTGGGGTACCCTGGGGACCATCAGTGACTCATTAAGGAGTTTTCCAAATTTGAGGTTGAACGGACGGTGACAACGATCGACCATCGATGCCAGGGCGACAATGACTCACCCATCGGTGATTCATTTCCAGCTTCTCCTAGACTTTTCCATTTTCTCTCCAGTAATGTGTCTTTTAATGTAATTTTTTTAAATGATTATTTTAATGTGATTTAAGGCCGTTTTAAAGCCCATAAATGATATCTTAATTCCCCTAAGAGTGGGGTTCCCCTCGATTACCAAAACATGTGGACTTTTTCTTCAGTGTACACCCTTTTCCATTTTTTCCAGTTTCACCCCTGTTATGTGTTTTATCTGTTTAAATAAAATCTATCAACTCCCATCCGTCTGTTGGTCTATCTCCACCATCTATGAGGAGAGTTATTAAATCTCAATTAATCCCAACGTGTGAAACTGCCCAGTCTCCTGGTCGAGCCACAATCCGAATTTTAAGTACTTCAAAATCGTCTCCCTGATTTTAGGATCTGGCCTCTTATTAAACTGAGACCCTCTCTTCCTCCTTCCTTTTCATTTCCCTAAGTGTTCCTCGAGACTTCCTCCTGAGACAAATCGTGTGTCGGTGCTATATCTCTTTCCACTCAGCCTTGGAGTTCTTACTACAAGTCGTGCATTCCTAGTTCTTGGAATAAGGAGAAAACTTTAATCCTTGATCATCTAAGTATGGTCTTTTCCTTCATCTCTCTCTTTAATGTGCATCATATGGTGTGGGTATGATGATGTTCCCTTGGGATGTATATAAAACCAACTTTAATGAAGATAATAAATGGAATTTGGTGAAGTGGTGGGAAAGTTGATGATGTTGCTGTATTTTTCCTTCATTCTTATTTTGTGAATTGCATGGGCTTATGTCCACTAAAAATCCTAGCCATTGGTGGTCCTTTCTTGCGCACTAATGAAGCTCTATTTTCTAGAAGATCTTGTGATTTAATGACTATAACATGGAAAATGGTTAATCACATAAACTTAGTTGATTAAATGAATGTCCGATCAATAATAATCCTTGTGTGATCACCCCAGTTAAGTAACAAAAGAAGGAAATTAATGAATGGTGTTGGATAAATATGAAAACCCCCTTGCTTTGTTCTAGTGATATGCTTGGTTGTTTTGTTTAATGTTTGTGAGGTGACATGTGGATGAGAATGGAATATATGGTTGAGAGGCTATTGGTTTGCGAATATGAGGGCATTTGGAGCTGGTATGTTGGGGCTTGGTTTGGTTCTAGTGCTTTGAGGGATCTCACGAATCCATTTTGATGTTGTTACTTACAAGAGAACTGGGAGTGAATGCTTAAATTCCTTCTTGGATATTTTATTTCAGTTGTTGTTTTTGGCTTGTGGTTATGCCTCTTAGTTGCCCAGTAGTGAAGGAACTTTTAATTGGAATAACTTGAACATGATAATGAGAATGGGTACGAAGGGGAACTATTTTCCAAGAATGGGTTGTGCTCTCGTTATGACTATTATATACTTGTGCATGTAGGGGTAGCAGCAAGAGTGGTCATGTATGGGATGGTTGTTGATTTCAGGACCCTTAGGTTGGGATGAGTGCTTTATTACCTATATGTATAAAATTTGGTTCTTGTGTTTCTTATACACACCCCAACCATGTTGAGAACTTCATGACGAACACCCCCATTTCATGGGGGAGGGTGTTTTCCCAACATTCCTATGAGTGGATGGTTATTAGCTTCTTTCTTCTCCCTCTCCCAGGTATCCCAAGACTCTTCAGGAAGGCTGTGATGACTTAAAGTTCATTATAGCCCAAGACTCTTCGGGCAAGGTGTGTTGTGGTGGTTGGCCCAATTGTGTGCGGGTAGGTTTGTTTCCCAAGTGTCTTTGGGATGAGGCACAGGTGTCTTCGGGAATGGCAGTGGTTGTTTTGGCCCAGGTGTCTTCAGGCGTGGTGGTGGTTGTTGTGGCCTAGGTGTCTACGGGCGTGTTTATGTGTGGTTGTTGTGGACCAGGTGTCTATGGGCATGGTTATGTGTGGTTTTGGTGGCCCAGGTATCTGCGGGTCGGATGGATGTGCGGTTGGGATGGCCCATGGGGTTATTGTTGTGGCAACAGTGGGACTGCGGTGGAACTTGTGGGGGAGGTCTGATATGTAGGATGTCCTAAATAACCAGCAATAAAGCAGTGTGGGATACCCAAATATCAATGTGATATTATTATTATTTTACCTAACTTGCGTTATTTGGGGAGTGTTCCTTGGTGAGGCTGGGTGGATAGTTTTCCTTTCTAGGTATTTTGGTTACCTCTACTTTTCTCACAGGGCATTAGAATTCCTCCCCACTTGTGCATGATAGATTTTGGTTTTCCCTACTAGTTATACCTATATACCCACCCTACATATATAAAACCACTTTCAAGTTTTCCGGAGGACTTTGAGGACTGTGTCGGACCCTACTAGCTCGGGCGTCGGGGGTTTTCGTTGATGATTTTCCTTTCTTTTGGTACTTTCCTTCAAAGTTTCTTGTAATTTGTATCACTTTATTTTGGACATGCATATGAGAATGGATTTTGGGATTTACTTTTATTTTAGTCTTTGGAGTTGTTTTGGATTTACCATCTTATCTCCTGATCTTATTATAAAAAAAATGGTAATGCCTTCCATTTTTCATGAGATTCTATACTCTTGGTGCTAGTCACCACTCTGGGGCCTATTGATGATGGGACTCGGGGGGTCATTATCTCTCCTTCAACTTGAGGAAGGAAGGGTCTGACTGTTTGTTGTCCCTTCCCTTGTCTTGGAGAAAGCGGGTCATGAAAGAATGACATTAGATGTGATGATTGAGAGATAGTATAGAGTTTGGGTTAGGCACAATGAGGATTGCAATGGATGGTAAGGAGATAGTGTTAGGAAATCTTGGTGCATGAAATAGGCTAGTGAAGACTGGCTAGGAAATGGGATTTTAGGCCCCCCTGTGATCCAATGCAAGGACTTTGGACCTACCGAACAACCAGGTGAGTCTACAATGATTGTGGGGTAGAGACCCTAGGAAAGTTACATGCATCATAATGACTTGTGTTCTTATGTGTCTTGGGAGTTTTGGGAATTTAAAATAAATAAAAAATTTAAGAAAAATTTAAAAGAGATCTTATACACTACTCAGGATTAGGAATTCCTTGTTTACCTTATAGCTATGGCACCCGAATGATGTACACAAGTAGTGTGGGTGATCGAGGCCCCACAGGCTGATTTGGATGATCATTGGAGGGCTGATCGAGAGGAGGAGAATGACCAGTGGCAGAAGATGCTTCTTTCCTTTTAGCAGCAGACCCTCATAAAGTATGAGGGCAGCGTCTCAGACATGGAGACGAAGAGCTAGCTTGAGGAGCTTTTTATTTCCTTCATCTTGACTCAGGCTCCGATAGCGTACTGGGTTGCTCTGGATGTGATCCAGATGCAGGGAGTGGCATGATAGTGGTGGACGCTCTATCTTGGGGAGAAGAAGGAAGCTGAGGTTTCGTGGTCTAACTTTAAGAAGGAGTTTTGGGTGGAATTCCTTTCTTCCATGATGAAGGCCGAAAAGAGGCAAGACCTACTTTCCCTCTATAAAGGGGGCATGTCGGTAAGGGAGTTAGGAATCAAGTTCAAGTATCTCCTTCGTTTCACCCCAAACCTCTTCCCGAATGAGGATTTATGGGAAAGATGCTTAGAGGAGGCACTCTGAACTTCTCTTTAGTATATTGTCACTCCCTTTACTCTACTGACATACTTGGAGGTTCAGAAGAAGGATGAAGTGGTGGAGAGGATGCACACATTGGGATTTGTGCTACAAGAGGGGATCCAGTTGAGCTCATCAAAGGAGAAGGTCGTTAGCAGCAGAACTCCAGCATTAGGGCCTTCCAGGTTTAGGCTAGCGGGGAGCAAGCCTCACCAATTCCAATTCTAATCTCCCAGTCCTAGCCCCTTCTCCATAAGCTTAAGAACAAGGTGCTTTACCTGTGGCGGTTGTGGGCATCTTCAGAATCAGTGCCCAGACCAGTGCATTACAGTAGGGCTGGGCAGGTTCAGCGCCCACCTCATCCGCACTAGTTTCAAACCAGACATTTTCAACAATAGCAGTCGGGATAGTGAGCTCCTGCTCCACTGAGGGCAGACAATGTCGGAGGAGGCCGACCTCAGGGCACTCCTCATGGACCTCAACTAGGGCATGTTCGGGGAGGCGGCCAACAACTGAGGGGGAGAGTAGTTGGTTGTGGGAAGTTACATGCCACCGAGGCAGTAGTTCATGTAGGGCCAGAGGTTGTTCAAGGTATAATCAGTTTTTTTAGCACTCTTGATTGTGCCTTGTTTGAGTCAGGAGCTTCTCACTCCTTTTTATCACCCATTCTATCCCATGCCTTGGCTCTAGACGTAGAGATACTCTCCATTACCCTGGTGCTAAGTATTCCAATCGAAGGTCAGACCATCCTGTTTGATGTTTGTCAAGGATGTAGGCTGATGTTGGGGCCACATCAGTCTAACGGGGATCTCTTTCTACAGAAAATGCAGCCATACGATGTCATCCTGGGAATTGATTAGCTATTTTCCATGCATTCTATTATCGACTTCTTCCAGATAAGGGTTGTGTTCTCAAATATGGGTGTCCAACATGTATCTTTCATTGGCAAGTGGGGTTTCTAGGAGGGTAGCCGGCATGTGGAGCCCCTTATTTACTTGTTAGCCGAGATGTCAGTGGAATCAGTAGACTCAGAGATGAAGGAAGTTTCAAGGATTGTTATTGAATTCCTGGACATCTTACCTAAAGATTTTGTGACTCTACCCCCTCAACGTGATGTCGAGTTCAGGATAGAATTATAGCCTGATGCCCGTTCGATTTTGATGGATCCCTATCGGATGGAACCCTCTGAGTTGTAGGAGTTACAGATTCAGGTTGATGACCTGATGAAGAAGGGTTTTATCTGACCAAGCACGTCACCATGGGGTGCTCTAGTTTTGTTCGTGAAAAAGATATACAGTGGTATCATGATGTGAATAGAATATCGAAGATTTAATCAAGTGACATTCAAGAACCCCTACCCCATCCTGAGGACCGATGACCTTTTTGACCAGTTAAAGGGAGATGGTCGGTTCTCTAAGATCGACCTGTGGTCTGGATATCACCAGTTGTGGGTAAAGGAGGGTGACATCCCAAATACTGCTTTCATATGTAGGTATGGACTCTTTGAGTTCGTGGTCATGTTGTTCGGCATTACGAACGTACCAGTAGTGTTCATGGGGCTCATGAACTATGTTTTCTACAAGTATCTAGACTGGTTTGTGGTCGTTTTCATCAACAACATCCTGATCTACTCAAGATCAAAGTAGTATCATTTCGATCATCTAAGGAAAGTTTTGGTGGTCCTCCGACACCACCATCTCTACAGGAATTTTTACAAGTGCAAGTTCTGGACACTAAAGGTGCACTTCCTTGGAAATGTGGTGTCCTATAAGGGAATAGCAGTGGACCCATCGAAGGCCGAAGAGGTTGTTTCTTGGGAAGCACCCAAGAATGTAGCATAGGTTCGTAGTTTCTTGGGACTGGTAGGTTACTACCAAAGGTTTGTGCCCAACTTCTCTTGAGTTGCAACACCTTTTATGGACTTGACCAGAAAAGACTAGGATTTTGTATAGAGTGAGAAGTGTCAGGAATCATTCAGTTATCTGAAGGGGAAGCTAGTTAGTGCCTCAGTATTGAGGTTTCCAGAAGAAGTGGTAATGTTTTAAGTGTTCCGTGATGCTTCTGGTCTAGGATTCGGGTGTGTACTGATGTAGTAGTGGGGAGTGATCTCATATGGGTCTAGGCAGTTATGTCCTCAAAAACGTAACTATGCCACCCACAATCTAGAGCTTTCACGGGTTGTGTTCAAACTGAATTTGTGGCGGAATTACCTCATTGGGGAACACTTTGTGGTCTTCACATATCACAAGAGCTTGAGGTATGTCTTCTCCCAGCGAGACCTGAAATTGTGGTAGTGGAGGTGGATAGAGTTTCTTCAGGACTACGAATTTGAGATCTCCTAAACCTCAAGAAAGGGGAATGTCGTAGTCAATTCCTTGAGAAAGAAGTCACAGAAGGATGTGGTTCGGGAGTCAGCAAATTCTTGGGAAGTAATGGAGAAGTTGGATACCTTTACATCTGGGCATGAGAGTGGAGGATGGTAGAGGCTGTCTATTTTAAGATGACAGTGCAGTCTACCTTGGTACGGAAGGTGGAAGAATCTTAGTGGAGAGACTTAGAGACTAAAGTGGTGCATGATCATGTTAGCCAGGGTGATACACCAGATGGATGGTTGGAGGATGTCTAAAGTCAGATACCGTTTATGTGGGAGCTGTTTGTTCTTGTGGAAATACATGAGGGAGTTCTCTGTGAGTTTCATAGCTTATCCCTGTAGGTACACCTAGGAGTTTCCAAGATGTACTGGGGCTTGAGAGGTCAGTTTTGGTGGCCCATAGTGAAGCGGGAAGTGGAGGAGTTTTTGGAAAAGTGTCTCATGTGTCACCAGGTGAAGGTTGAACATCGTTTTCCCGGTAGTCTGTTGCATCCCTTAAACATTCCCGAGAGGAAGTGGGATGAAGTCTTGATGGATATCGTCACATAACTACCCATATCTAAGGGAGGTTATGATTCTATTTGGGTATTGGTGGACCCGTTGATGAAATCGGACCACTTCTTAGTAGTTAAGGAGTTGAGCGCAGTGGATGCCTTAGCACAGAAGTATGTGGGTGAATTTGTGTGGCTGCATGGGATTCCCAGAACCATCATTTTGGATTAGGATACACAATTTAATTCATGAGTCTGGAAGGGATTACAATGTGATTTTGGCACCTAGATTTTCCTTAGTACTTATTTCCACCCTCAGACGGATGGGCAGACCGAGAGGATCATCTAGACGTTAGAGGATATGTTGCGAGCATGTGTTCTGGACTTAGGAGGATCGTGGGTACGACACTTGCCTCTGGTAGAGTTTTCCTGCAAAAATAGATATCAATATACCATTAGAATGACACTGTTTTAATCCTTGTACGGAAGACCGTGTCATTCACCTGTGTATTGGACAAAGGTTGGGGAGGTGGGTGTTCTTAGACCATAGGTAGTTCAGAGCATGATGGAGAAGGTTCAGCTTGTGCGTGAGAGGTAACTCAGGACCGAAAAAATTCATATTCCGATAATAGGATGAGACCCTTGTAGTTCAAGGTTGGAGACCACATGTTCTTGAAGGTCTCCCCTCTACATGGACAGCAGAGGTTTGGCAGGGGGAGTAAGCTCTCTCTTGGGTTCATCGGAACCTTCGAGGTGTTGGGATGAGTCAGCAAGGTGGCATAATGTAAAGACCCAGAATTTACATGTAATTTTTTTAAATAAATGGGAATTTTACGAGTCCGAGAAAATTGACGGCACATGATTCTGAGGCCCGGAGTTCCCGGAATGAATTTCTGAACTTTTGTTCAGGTACATTCAGTAAACGTGCGAGTGGGGTTTTCTAAATTTTGAACCGGTGCTCGAAATTGAAATATGAGGGCACCATTGAACTCATAGCACTGGTATTCTCTTAAAGAGACATTCACCTCGATGACAGTTAGTCAAGGGTGGAAGTTAGTTTTGGGGATTTTCGTGAATGAATAAAATAAAAATAAAGTTGTGTAGATTTTATTTTTATTTCATTTATTAAAACCACCATGTGGAAGTTGAGAAGTGGGGACCACTAGACCTTAACCTTCCATGAGAGGTTATGGTGGTGGGGACCACCCGATCCTAACCTCCCATGAGAGGTTATGGT
Source organism: Viscum album (assembly GCA_963277665.1). NCBI lineage: Eukaryota > Viridiplantae > Streptophyta > Magnoliopsida > Santalales > Viscaceae > Viscum > Viscum album. The sequence goes on along the minus strand of OY728143.1, from coordinate 1,698,869,314 downwards.
GGTGGGGACCACCCGAGACCTAAACCTATCAAATCCATCATTAAATGTGGGAGACCCTCTTCAACTCCTCCAATTTTAATTGCACCAACCCTCCTCCACAATAATTAAGCCAACACACTACTTTAATTGTGCCAACCTATGAGATTAATTAACCCAATTTGAATTATATGCCAACAAACATAATAGATCACAAAATCTATTATTTTGGGGCTACCATTTCATTTTGATGGAATTGAGAGAGGAGGAGATTTGGGAGAAAAGCACTCCAATGAAGAACACCAACGAAAAATGCCTCTCCTTCGATGATTTCTTCTCCAAACTCCGTCGAAGGATCTCCATCGACGCACGAACTGACAATCGAGGAAAATGTTGACGACACTGACGTCCATCTTTTCCCAAGGATTCATCTTCTTCCTTGAGACCTCGTCGATGTCATCAAGTGAATGATGTAGAGGTTTTTTCTTTTTGTTCATCACTTTACATGTACACCCCTTCTTTTTCTTTTGGGGGTTGGGAACAATCATTGCGGGAGGATAGGATTTTATGTTCATGTTCTTGATGATCCATATGATTCCACCCTAACGTGGAGGGTATGGGCCAAACCAACATGGCCCTACCCTTCCGCAAATCTTGTGGTGTTCTTCGCAATGGAGGAGGATGACAACCATCCATGGTTGGGGCACGAGAACGGCGATCGACACCACCGCCAGCCGTGACGAAGGCGACAGCGCAACGACGCCACCCCGTGACCACCGCCGCTACCCCCGCAACCTCCGCATCGACCACAACCCCCACTGTCGTCTGTGGCTCTATGCCGCCACGTGGCCGGACCATCGCCTTGCGGCCAGACCGCTGCCCCGCGGCCGGACCACCGCCCCGCGGCCGGACTGCCGACCCGCGGCCGGACCGCAGCCCCACGACCGGACCGCCGCCCCGCGGCCGGACCCCCTCCCCGCGGCCAGACCGCCCCCCCACGGCCGGACCCCCCCCCCCCCCCCCCCCCCCCGCGACCGGACCTCCCCCCATGCGGTCGGACCGTCGCCCCGTGATGGGACCGTTGCCTCGTGAATGGAACACCACCCCACGGCTGGATGGCCACCCCACGGCCGGACCGCCACCCCACGGTCGAACTGTTTTCCCCGACCAAGTTGCCCCGTGGCCTCGCGCCCTCACGGCCACCCGCAGCCCTCCGTGGCCTCTCGTAGACTGTCGGGCCGGACCCAGCAGTTCGGGTCGCCCAGTGGTTCGGGTTGAACCCAATGGGTCGGGCCACCCAACGGGCTAGGTCGGACCCAGCGGGTCAGGTCGGGTCGACCCGAAACAGGTTGGCCCAGGCCGGGTCAAGCCGAGTCGTTCCGATCGGGTTGTACCGGACCCTGGGCCCACTACGACCTATTTGCATTCTTTTGGCCATAAATTTGGCACCGAACGTCCGTTAGACGAACCGTCAGCTACGTTGGGAACCTTGGAGTGAGTCAGTCCCTTTGAGTGATACCCCATTATGATTTGGATTAAGATGGGGAACGATCAAGTTGGATCAAGCACGAATCCAACTGGGCCCCTGTGACTCAAAGATTAATAACTCACAGACCAGGTGTCTGATTGGCGCACCGTTTGTTACGTTGAGACCCCTATGACGTGGAAGATATTTGAGATAATTCTTCATGTGAATTCGTGGCAGTTGTAGTATCGACCAGTTGCTTGTGGAGCGGATCCTCCAGGAGAGAAGTGAGCATAGTGCGGGAACCCAGTTGCTGGCTGAGACTTGACGATTACTGACCATTTCGACTCGGACTGACTTGAAAGTCCCCTTGGGGATCATCTTGGTGACGCAGCAGACCCACGGTGGGGAGTGCCTTGGTGATGCGGTAGACCCACGATACTCGATATGAGGAGTATCTCAGCAGGCCACGAGGGGGAGCACCTTGGTGAAGAGGCAAACCCACGGTGGGGAGCACCTTGGTGACGCGGCAGACCCACGGTACTCGACAAGAGGAGTACCTCAGCAATCCAAGGTTATTAGGGAGCACCTATATGTGATGCGGTAGGCCCACTGTACTCGATAGAGGAGGAGTTCTCCATCAGTCATGGTGTTTGACGTTGTGACTGGGAATATTACTTGATACTACCCTTAGAATAAATTCTGGTGTGAGCTGAGTCAGTACCTCTATGTTTTCCTCATAATTATGATGGATTACTTGATAACTTAGGTATATGTGTGGGCATATACCTAAGTAAGGTTGTTTGTTTATTTCATACTTTGTGGTTTATCCTTGGTGGATTTTGTGAGACCTTGAGGTTCTTGGGGTCCCTACTGAGTATCATTATACTCACCCCTACACGGGCTATGCCCGCACCTTGTTGTGTTGGATGCAGACGAGGATAGTGCTGACTGAGGCTGAGAGGACTAGGACTGGACAGATACCTGGAGGGGGACCGTACGGCGTGTCGGTACGCAGAGGAGACAGGTGGACGTGGAGTGCTGAGGAGGCAATATGTACCTACCCTTCAGGTAGGAACCTCAAAGGACGATCCAGTAGCTGTCTTTTCTCTTTCTTCAGTTGAATTGTATTTCATTTGTACGTGTACCTTTACTGTTGGTCTTGTATTCTGAACCCTTTTACTTTCATCTCTCTTCTGGTTATACATTTTTATTGTGTTTGTATCTTGTTGTGTTCTTGGTTACATGAGTTTTTAGGTTATAAAGGCAATGCCTTCCCAGTTTTAGGGAATATGCCTTCGGTGCTAGTCACCAGCCCCTGGCCTATGGAAGGCGGGCTTGGGGTAGTCACGACACGGGCCCCAGGGGACGGGTCATGACAAATTGGTATCAGCAGAGTCAGTTCTACCGAAGAACTATGACTCTGATCTTTTCTATTAAGTAATAGTGTTAAGGGTAATGAGTGCAGTTTTCAATTCAGGGAGTCCAGTGTTGGTGCAGCGGCTGATGTATCTATACACCAGGACCCTGACTACTAATTTCCGACCTAGTTCACGAAGATACTGATTGTGTGTGTGTTTTCAAAAGTTTTCTTTGTGAACTTTTGAGTCAGATCACCAGGTATAACTTTTTAACCATGGTGCATCTATTTCTTTTCAGGATGCCTCCACATAGATAGCTGGCTAGGGTTCTGAGAGTTGTATGCACTGATAGCCCATTGAGCGATGAGGCCTCGGTATAGGGACCTTTTCTAATAGAGGCACCAGTGGTACCATTCCCCGTTTGGCCACCGATGCCACCAGCCCCAGCAGCAGATGGTGCATGCCGCTTGATCGTGTTTCACGAGTTCCAGTGCCAGAGGACACCCAGGTTTAGAGGAGAGACGGACCCACAGGTGGCTGAGGATTGGCTGGAGGTTGTGGTGAGAGTCTTCTGACTGGTAGGGACACCAGTCGATCTCATGGTGATCCTTACCGCCAGCCTTCTATAGGTAGCAGTAGGTAGATGGTAGAGCTTGATGCTCCAGGTTTACGACGAGGTGATGCTTCTCTAGGAAGACTTTCAGTGCCTGTTTTGAGCAGAGTTTGTTCCAGTGACTCTTCGCGCAATACGCATACAGGAGTTTCTTCATCTGTAGTAGGGAAGTATGATTGTAGCTCAGTACTCAATGAGGTTTACTGACCTCTCACATTACTCCACCGATATGGTGCAAGACCCTTTCTTCAGGTCTTGGACCTTTGAGCAGGGGATCAGGTGGGAGATCAGGGAATCGATGATCTCACTCAGCATCCCGATGCGGGCGGGGGTGTTAGAGAGATCCCTCTTGGTAGAGATTTTCCTTGCCGGGCAGTCACTAGCAGCGAGACCCACTACTAGTCATCACGTAGCAGATTCTTCTGCAGCTGGTAGTAGACAGATGTCACAGAGGTCCAAGAGGACCAGACCTACAGGTGGACGACCACATGAATCAGGATCGGTTGTGTGGGGCACCCAAGGCGGAGACAATTATACTAGGAGTGGGCAGTGTTTCTCATGCAGAGGGTAGGGTCACATGGCCCGTGACTATCCGACCCGTCATACGGATGATCAGCAGATGGTCGAAGGACCGCCCTAGCAGAGACAGAGGTTCGACCGAGGAGGTCCGTAGGGAGTAGGCGGACGTGGAAGAGGAGATGGCCATGTAGCTAGTGGTGGGTGATGATTCGAGATATTACTGCCACCACCACCAGGTGGTCCACCCCGACCACAGGGGAGATCTCAGCTCTAGGTAGCTAAAGCCTATGATCACGGTGCTCTAGAGATTATACGAGGTACGATCTGTGTCTACTCCACCTTAGTTGAAGTTCTTATAGACACAGGTTCCAGTCATTCTTTCATTACCACTACCCTCATTCGAATCTTGGAGATTCCGATGGAGTCGTTGGATCAGTCCATACGGCTAGAGACTCCTATGGGAGAGGATTCGACGATTACGCATTGGTGTCAGTAGTGTGAGCTTACTCTAGTAGTCGAGAGATTCTACTGGGATCTCCTAGTAGCAGTGTCGAGGCCTTATGACGCCATCTTGGGTATGAACTGGTTATCTACATTCCATGCTCAGATAGACTGTATTTGGTGCAAGGTGCGGTGTGTTCGCACGGATGGGACCAGGTTTACCTTCACCGGCGATAAAGGAGCCTTTGCAGCGTAGGATGGACTTACCTGGAGGAGAGTGTAGTTGATCACTCATCAGTTGGCTAGCCTTACCCTCAGAGCTGTTGATGTGGAGAGTCTGAGCTATCCTATAGTGGTGGACCAGTACGTGGATGTTTTCCCTGATGATGTTCTGAGTCTACCTCCTCACATAGAGGTGGACTTTTACATTGACTTGTACCCCCAGATGACACTGATATCTACACCAGCGTATCAAATGGCTCCCGCAGAGCTTCGTGAGCTGTGGGTATAGCTGGAGGACTTTTAGGGGAAGTGATTCATTTGGACCAGTGTTTCTCCTTGGTCAGCCCCGATTCTATTCGCCAAGAAGGCGGATGGGAGCTTGAGGCTTTGTGTTGACTATCGGTGCATGAACCAGGTGACCATGAAGAACAAGTACCCACTTCTGAGGATTGATGACCTCTTTGATCAGCTGAAGGGAGCACGGTGGTTCTCGAAGATAGACCTCAGATCATGCTATCACCAACTCAGAGTATGAGATGAGGATGTGCAGAAGACGACCTTCAGGTGTCGGTACGACCATTACGAGTTCTTGGTTATGCCATTCGGTGTGACCAATGCTCTAGCAGTGTTCATGGGACTCATGAATAGGATCTTTCAGTCATACCTTGATCACTTTGTAGTAGTCTTCATCGACTACATTCTGATCCACTCGACTACTAAGGAGGAGCATGCTTATCATTTGCGAGCAGTACTGGACACACTCTGAGGTGACCATCTTTATGGTAATCTCTCGAAGTACCAATTCTGGATTCGAGAGGTTCACTTTTTGGGACATGTAATATCTGAGGCTGGAGTTGTAGTGGATCCAGTGAAGATTGAGGCGATACTTGCTTGGGAGCCACCCAAGAGTGTGACGGCGGTACAGAGTTTCCTGGGTTTGGATGGATACTACCGAAGGTTTGTGCCAGATTTCTCCAGAGCTGCAGCACCACTTTAATCCTTGACAAAGAAGGGGAAACTCTTCGTGTGGTCGGAGAGATTCCAGTAAAGTTTTCAAGAGATGAGGTAGAGGATGACTAGTGCCCCCATCTTGAGGCTTCCAGTGGAGGGCGTAGGGTATGTAGTCTACTGCGATGCATCGGGGATCAGACTCGGATGTGTCCTGATACAAGAACGAGCAGTGATCGCATATGGTTCTCGACAGTTGAGACAACATGAGCAGAACTACCCTTCCCATGACTTGGATTTAGCAACAGTGGTCTTCACCTTGAATATGTGGAAACATTATCTGATGGGCGAGCGCTTTACAATGTACTCTAATCACAAGAGTCTCAAGTATATCTTCTCTCAGAAGGACCTGAACCTGAGATAGAGACATTATCTTGAGTTACTCTAGGACTATGACTTCGAGATAGTCTATACTCCTGGGAAGAGGAATGTTGTTTTAGATGCACTCAGCAGGAGATATGGTATACAACTGCTAGGCGAGGTGACAGAGCAGCTGGCTGCTTTATAGATATCCTTTGTGGATAGAGATGGAGAATTTTTTCTTAAGTCTCTTACAGTCACTCCCCCACTCCTTCAGTGAGTCAGGGAGGCACAGCATGGGGATGCTGGTAGAGAGACACGACGTACTTAGATATTCACAAGACATACACCTAATGGATTTTCTGAAGGTGGGGAGCACGTCACCCTCTTTAGAGGACGTACCATGGTGCCAGTGTCACTTTAGAAGGAATTGTTGATGGATTTCCACACTTTCCCTCTAGTGGTACATCTAGGAGTGGCGAAGATGTACCAGGATCTCCGACGACAGCACTGGTGGCTGGGAATAAAGAAAGCAGTAGCAGAGTTTGTTTCTCAGTGCCTCACTCGTCAGCAAGTGAAGGCGGAGCATCAGGTACCAGCAAGCTTGGTTCAGCCTTTGGAGGTCCCAGAGTCGAAGTGGGATGGGATATCCATGGACTTCGTGACAGGACTTCCACGTACATCCAGAGGTTGTGATTCTATCTGGGTGATCGTTGATCGACTCGCCAAGTCAGATCACTTCCTACCGATCAAAGAGCAGGGTTCAGTAGAGAGCTTGGGACGTCTCTATGTGCAGGAGATTGTATGGTTACATGGAGTACCCTCGAAGATTGTTTCCGATTGTGATATATGTTTTACTTTCCGGCTATGGAAGGGGTTGCAGGAGGCTTTCGGGATGCAGCTTCGTTTGAGCACCACCTTCCATCCTCAGACGGATGGTCAGACTAAGAGGACCATTCAGACCCTCACGGACATGTTGCGTGCTTGTGTCCTCAACTTCAGTCATAGCTGGGAGGATCACTTACCTTTGGTGTAGTTTGCATACAACAACATCTATCACTCCACCATTGGGATGGCACCTTTCAAAGCGTTGTACGGGCGACCTTGCAGATCACCTTTGTGCTGGACTGACATAGGGGAGTCAGCACTAGTGGGACCAGAGATGGTACGGGCTACCATAGAGAAGGTGAAGATCATCTAGGGGTGGATGAAGACTACACAGAGTAGGTAGAAGTCTTCTGCTGACAGGAGACGGAGACCTCTGGAGTTCAAGGATGGCGACCACGTCTTTTTACGGGTCTCACCTTGACGAGGTTTGCAGAGATTTGGCCGAGGCGGAAAGTTATCTCTGAGGTTCATCAGAACTTTTCATGCCCACAGTAGAGTTGGCGAGGTGGATTACTGCTTAGCTCTTCCACCTCAGTTGCACTAAGTGCACACCGTCTTCCACGTATCTCAGTTGAGGAGATATGTGCATGACCCTTCTCACATCATCGACCATGGCAAGCTGGACATCGACGATGGGGAGACTTTTACAGAGGTTCCAGTAGGTATTGAGGATTGACAGGAGCGGGTCCTTCATGGATGGTCGATACCTCTGGTGTGTGTTCACTGGTAGCACGAGAACCTCCAGGAAAGCACATGGGAGCAGAAGGATCAGATGCGTGCTCAGTAACCCCACTTGTTTACCTAGTTTGAGTTGTGAATTATGGGGACGTAGAGCCCTGAGGTGGGGGGAATTCAAAGACTTGGAATTTCCATGTAATTTTTTTTAAATAAATGGGAATTTTACGAGTCTGTAAAAATTAACGACACATGATTCCAAGGCCCGGAGTGCCTGAAATGAATTTCTGAACTTTTGTTCGGGTACGTTTAGTAAACATGTGAGCGAGTTTTTCTAACTGTTGAACTGGTGCTTGGAATTAAAATCTGAGGGCACCGTTGAACTCACAACACCAGTATTCTCTTAAAGAGACATTCACCTCGACGGTAGTTGGTTAAGGGTGGAAGTTAGTTTTTGGGTTTTTCGTGAATGAATAAAATAAAAATAAAGTTTTGTAGCTTTTATTTTTATTTTATTTGTTAAAACCTCCATGTGGAAGCTGATAAGTAGGGACCACCAGACCTTGACCTCCCATGAGAGGTTATGGTGGTGGGGACCACCCGAGCCTAATCTCCCATGAGAGGTTATGGTGGTGGGAACCACCCAAGGCCTAAACCTATCAACTCCCTCATTAAATGTGGGAGACCCTCTTTAAATACTCCAATTTTAATTGTGCCAACCCTCCTCCACAATAATTAAGCCAACACACCACTTTAATTGTGCCAACCTATGATATTAATTAACCTAATTTGAATTATATGCCAACAAACATAACAGATCACATAATCTATTATTTTGGGGCTACTATTTCATTTTGGTGGAATTGGGAGAGGAGGAGCTTTGGGAGAAAATCTCTCCAACGAAGAACGCCAATGAAGAACGCCTCTCCTTCGATGATTTCTTCTCCAAACTCCATCTAAGGATCTCCATTAACGCATGAACCAACAATCGAGGAAAACACTGACGACACCGACGTCTATCTTTTCCCAATGATTTTTCTTCTTCCTTGTGACCACGTCAACATCATCAAGCGAATGAGGTAGAGGTTTTTTTTTTCATCACTTCCCATGTACACCCCTTCTATTTATTTTGTGGGTTGGGAACAATCATTGCGGGAGGATAGGATTTGACATTCATGTTCAAGTTCTTGATGAGCCACATGCTACCACCCTAACGCGGAGGGTATGGGCCAAACCAACATGGCCCGACCCTTCCACAAATATTGTGGTGTTCTTCGCGATAGAGGAGAATAGAACCATCCATGGTTGGGGAAAAAGAACGGCGGTCGACACCACCACCGGCCGCGATGAAGGCAATGGCGCAACGACGTCACCCCACAGCCACCGCCGCCGCCTTGCGAACTCTGTGCTGACTACAGCCACCACCGCCATCCGCGGCTCTGCACCACCCCATGGTCGGACCACCACCCCATGGCCGGACCGCCGCCCCGCGGCCGAACCGCCATCCCCGTCCAAGTCTCCCTATAGCCTCACCGCCTCACGACACCGTTTTCGACCTCGCAGCCACTCACAACCCTCTGCGGCCCCTCGCGGCCTACTGAGACGGACCCAATAGGTCGGGCTGCCCAGCGGGCCGGTCTGAACCCAACGGGCCGGGCCGCCCAGCTGGCCGGGATGAACCCAACAGGCCAGGCCCGACCCAGCATGTTAGGCCAGGTTGGCCTAGGCCAGGTTAGGCCGAGTCGATCCAACTGGGTCGGACTGGACCCGATCCCACTACAACTCATTTACATTCTTTTGGCCATAACTTTGGCACCGGACGTCCGTTAGACAAACCTTCAGCGACGTTGGAAACCTTGGAGTGAGTTAGTCCCTTTGAGTGATACCCCATTGTGATTTGGGTTAATATGGGGAACAGTCAGGTTGGATCGAGCACAAATCCAACCGGGCCCCCAGGACTAAAAGGTTAATAACTCACTGAACGGGCGTCCGATTGACGCGCCGTCTGTTAAGTTGAGACCCCTATGACGTGGCAGAACTTTGAGATACTTCTTCATGGTACTTCGTGGTAGTTGGAGTATAGAACATTATCTTATGGATCAGATCCTCCTGGAGACGATCGAGCATAGTGCGGGAACCCAGTGGTTGGCTGAGACTTGACGACTGCTGACCATTTCAACTCGGAGTGACTTGAAAGGCCCAATGGGGAGCGCCTTGGTGATGTGGAAAACCCATGGTGGGGAGCGCCTTGGTGACATGGAAGAACCATAGTACTCAACAGGAGGAGTACCTCAGCAGTCCAAGGTTAGTGGGAAGTGCCTCTGTGTGACACGGAAGGCCCACTATACTCGATAGAGGAGGAGTTCTCCAGCAGCTAAGGTGTTCGACGTTGTGACTAGGAATGTTACTTGATACTACCCCTAAAATAAATCCTGGTGTGATCTGAGTCAGTACCTCTATGTTTTCCTCATGATTGAGATGGATTACTTGATAACTTAGGTATATGTATGGTCATATACCTAAGTAAGGTTGTCTGTTGATTTCATACTTTGTGGTTTATCCTTGGTGGATTTTTTAAGACCTTGAGGGTCTCAGGGTCCCTACTGAGTATCGTTATACTCACCCCTACACGGGCTATGCTCGCACCTTGTTGTGTTGGATATAGACGATGGACAACGCTGACTGAGGCTGAGAGTACCAGGACTAGACAGGTACCTGGAGGTGGACCATACGGCGTGTCGGTATGTAGAGGAGACGGGTGGATGTGGAGTGCTGAGGAGGCGATCTGTACCTACCCTTCTGGTAGGAACCTTAAAGGATGATCCAGTAGATATCTTTTCTCTTTCTTCAGTTGAATTGTATTTCAGTTGTATTTGTACCTTTACTTTTGGGCTTGTATTCTGGCCCCTTTTACTTTTAGCACTCTTCTAGTTATACAGTTTGCTTGTGTTCGTATCTTGTTGTGTTCTTGGTTACGTGAGTTTGTAGGTTATAAAGGCAATGCCTTCCCAGTTTTAGGGAATACGCTTTCGATGCTAGTCACCAGCCCTTGGCCTATGAAAGGTGGGCTTAGGGTAGTCACGACACGGGCCCCGAGGGACGGGTTGTGACACATATCAACTGGCATTACCACCACCGCTAGAGAGGATCCGCAACGTCTTCCATGTATCTCAGCTCCATTGATATCTACACTATGAATCCCATATCCTTGACTAGGGATAGTTGGATATCGAGGAAGATGCGACGTTCATGGAGTGACCGGTGAGAATCGAGGATCATAAGGAGAAGGTGATTCATGTATAGATCATTCCCTTGGTTCATGTGTTTTGGAGTCATAGTGGCCTCAAGGAAAGTACTTGGGAGCGGGAGGCACAGATGCATGCCCAGTACCCAGAGTTGTTCTGAGTTTTGATCTTGTGTTTGCTTTATGCATTTCTTATGATGTAATGTTTGAACATGCTTATTGTATGATAAGTTATCTCTATATTCTCTTTTTTGTGTGAGATATCCTGACTATGGGGAGTAGGGGACCCGATCACTCATCGAGAATCATTAATGTGGATGTGATTAAACCTGTGCGGGTGGTTCAATGTTGCCCAAAGCGGATAGTATATTTACAAGGAGAAAGGATCTTCCTAACCCATGTCTCTGGATGGTGTGACCTTTTTGTGTTTGTGTGGTTTCTTGGGGAGAGAGGAGTGGTAGTGTTTCCATGGTTGTTCAAGAGATATTTGAGAGAGGTGTTTCTAGATGTTGGGGTTTTATTATGGCTTTTAAACAACCCTAGGGTGGTTTATCACTGAGAGGTATCTTACGAGGTGGTTGTTTGGACCCCTCTATTTTCTTCGAGTTTACTCTTGAATTATCAAGGGTGAGAATAGTTTGAGAGGTATCTGATGTAATGGCCCAGACCTTCCTGGTCCATTACTTTGTCAAATTTTGGTGTGTGGGGTACCTTTGGGGACCATTGGTGGCTCATTAAGGAGTTTTCCAAATTTTAGGTTGAACGGATGGTGGCACCGATGGGCATAGGTGGCACCGATGGGCATCGGTGGCACCGATGGGTCATCAGTGGCACCGATCAGCCATCAGTGTTAGGGAAACAATGTCAGGATGATGGTGACTCACCCATCGGTGAGTTATTTTTAGATTCTTCTAGACTTATCCAGTTTCACTCCAATAACGTATCTTTTGACGTAAAAGTGTTTTAAATTCCTTTTTTAAAGTGATTTAAGTCCTTTTTAAATCTCATAAATGATATCTTAAATCCCCTAAGAGTGGGGAGACCCTAAATTACCAAAATGTGTGTCCTTTTTCCTTAGTGTCACACTCTTTTCTAGGTTTTTCAGTTTCATCCCTATTATGTGTTTTCTCCATTTAAAGAAAATCTATCAACTCCCAGCATTCCTCTGGTCTATCTCCACCATCTCTGAGGATAATTATTAAATATCAATTAATCCCAATGTGTGAAACCTCCCATCCATGTGGTCGATCCATGATCTAACTTTTAAGTACTTAGAAATCGTCTCTCTTATTTTAGGATCTGGCCTCTTCTTATGATGAGACCCTCTCTTCCTCCTTCCTTTTTGTTTCTTTAAGTTTTCCTCGAGACTTCCTCTCAAGACGAATCGTTTGTTGGTGTTGGAGCTCTTTTCTCTCAACCTTGGAGTTCTTACTACAAGTCACGCATCCCCAGTTCTTAGTGCATGGAGAAAACTTCAATCCTTGATCATCCAAGTAGGGGTTTTTCCTTCGTCTCTCTCTTTATTTTTCATCATGTGGAGTGGGTATGATGATGTTCCCTCAGGACGTAGATGAAACCAACTTTAACGAAGATAATAAATGGACTTTTAAAGAATGAAGGGGTGGTAATGTTTATGATGTTGTTGTATTTTGCCTTCATTCTTATGTTGTGAATTTTATGGGATCATGTCCACTGAAAATCGTGGTTGTTGGATGTCCTTTCTTGTGCACTAATGAATCTTTGTTTTCTAGATGATCTTGTGATTGAATGACTATAACATGGAAACTGGTTAATCATGTAAACTTGGTTGATTAAATGGATTCCCGATGAATAAGAATCCTTATGTGACACCCTGGTTAACCAATGGAAAGAAAGAACTTAATGAATGGTGTTGGATAAATCTAAAAACCCCCTTGCTTTGTTCTGGTGATATGCCTGGTTTTTCTATTCAATATTTGTGAGGTGACATGTGGATGGGAATGGAATCTCTGGTTGAGAGGTTGTTGGTTTTTGAATCTGAGGCCGTGTGGATGTGGTATGTTGGGGCTTGGTTTGGTTCCAGTACTTTGAGGGATCTCAAAAATCCCTTTTGATGTTGTTACTTACAAGAAAACTGGGAGTGAATGCTTAAACGCCTACTTGGTTGTTTTGTTTCATTTGTTGTTTTTTGGATTGTGGGTATGCCTCTTAGTTTCCCAATAGTGAATGAACTTTTAAATGGAATCACTTGAACAAGATAATGAGAACATGTACGGTAGGGAACTGTTTTCCAGGAATGGGTTGTGCTCTGGTTGTGATTTTTATATACTTGTGCATGTAGGGGTAGCAACAAGAGTGGTCATGTGCGGGGTGGTTGTTGGTTTTGGGACCCTTATATTGGGATGAGTGATTGATTACCTATATGTATAAAAAAAATTTCTTGTGTTTCTTATACACACCCCACCCATGTTGAGAACTTCATGCCATTCACCCCCATTTCACGGGGGAGGGTGTTTTCCCAACATTCCTATGAGTGGCTAGTTATTAGATCCTTTCTGCTCCCTCTCCCAGGTAGCCCAAGACTCTTCGGAAAAGATGTGATGACTTAAATTTCATTATGTCCCAAGACTCTTCAGGAAGGGTGTGTTGTGGTGGTTGGCCCAAGTGTGTGTGGGAAGGTTTGTTTCCCAAGTGTCTTCGGGATGAGGCCCATGTGTCTTCAATCATGGCAGTGGTTGTTCTGGCCCAGGTGTCTTCGAACGTGGTGGTGGTTGTTGTGGACCAGGTGTCTAAAGGCATGGTTATGTGTGGTTATTGTGGAACTGGTGTCTACAGGCATGGTTATGTGTTGTTTTGGTGGGCTAGGTGTCTGCGGGTGAGATATATGTGATGTTGGGATAGCCCATGGGGTTTTTGTTGGGGTGGTAGTGGGACTATGGTAGAACTTGTGGTGGAGGTCTGATGCGTAGGATGTCCTAAATAACTAGTGGGAAAACGGTGAGGGGTACCCAAATATCGATGTTCTATTACTGTTATTTTACATGACTTTCATTATTTGGGGAGTGTGCCTTGGTAAAGATGGGTGGATAGTTTTACTTGCTAGGTGTTTTGGTTACCTCTACTTTTCTCACAGGTCATTAGAATACCTCCCCACTTGTGCAAGAGAGATTTTTGTTTTTCCTACTGATTATACCTGTATACTCACCCTACGTATATAAAACCGCTTTTAGGTTTCCAGGAGTACTTTGAGGACCGTGCTAGACCTTACTAGCTTGAGTGTCGGGAGTTGTTGTTGCTACTTCTCCTTTCTTTTGGTACATTACTTCAGAGTTTCTTGTACTTTGTATCACTTTATTTTAGACATGCATATGGGAATTGATTTTGGGATTTACTTTTATTTCAGTCTTTGGAGTTGTTTGGGATTTACCATCTTATCTCCCAATATTATTATAAAAAAGGGTAATTCCTTCCATTTTACATGAGATTCTATACCCTTGTTTCTAGTCCCCACTCCAAGGCCCATTGGAGGTAGGACTTGGGGTCATCATCTCTCCTTCAACTTGAGGAAGGAAGGGTCTGGAAATTTTTTGTCCCTTCCCTCGTCTTGGAGAAGGTAGGTCATGACAAAGATGGACAATGAAAATGAACTCCCTTATGAAATGAATCTTAGTCCTCTTCCTTCACCATTTGAGGCTGACTTTTTCCATTATGAACCTACAAAATAGAATTACACAATTAAGCACAAGGATTGTGTCTTTTACGTTAAAAAATATAGATGGAGGGGGTTGCATGTTGAACTACTTCCTAAACTGAAACTGAAATCTAAATTTCTAGAAAGAAAGTATGTGACAAGTCTTTGTATGATCCCCCAAGTGGGCCTTGAATTTTTACTTCCACCACTGGTTAGTACTAGCTATTATCCATAATCTAATGGTGGGTGGATCCTCTTTGACATGAACCACCACATGTTGTTCTTCCCAACTTTCATTTGTTTTCTCTTATTGAGGAGAACTCCATGGATAAAGTACACCAGATCCTCCCCCTTCACAATGTTGTATAGATTACATGGTAGGGGTAGGATGAAGTATAAAACCTCCTCCTCCTTCAATTCTACTTGTGAAACAACTTCGTTTTCTTCTTGTACTCACTCTAGTGAATATTCAATGTCTTTTGGGAGCTCTAGGTGTTCCTCAACAGGTGAAATTTATTTTTCCGTATCATCCTCATAGGAATAATAAGATTAAGAAAATTTTGAAAATTCAAAACAGTTGAGAGTAATACTCAAATTAGTTTCAATAAAATTAAATGATTTTGAGTTCAATAATTTTTCATCTCCCTCAGTTTGTTCAACTTGAATATCTTATTTAATGTAAAGTGCCTCTTGGAGTTGATTATCAGTTGATGGAGGTAGGTAGTCAGGCTCCTCCACCTTGAGTTTGACCTCAAATTCTTGGATGTCTACAATGAAATCAGGAAAGACCATTGTAACTTCCTTCTTGTCCTTGAATCTATGCAAGTCAATCTGGAGTTCATCGATCAAGCTCATCAAGACTTATGGTGATATCTATGTCTATTGTACTCTTTGAAACTGTTTGAACATTATCATAAGAGAATCACCCCTTCGTTGGTGTTCATCCTAATTATAATCTATTTCTTTCTCTTTCACTTGTGAGTAATTCTTCCCTAAATTGAAAAAAATGGTCGCTTGAAAACATCATGGGAAAATAATTTTTTTAAGTTTTTTTTCAATAAAGAAATAAAAGAAAAATATCCAAAAAATGTGAATTTTGAAAAATGTGATTGAAATAACTATTTAGCTCCCCAGAAATGGTTTCAGTTTTGATGCACGCCTATCGTAGAGCATAGAAAAAGAAAATTTATTTTCCTAATGCAGCACAGAGGCTGACCAAGGTTGTCTCACTTGAGGAGCATCACAATTGGTTCAATCACTAATTCTAATTCACCTAATATCATTGTTTTTGTTTTTTTATATTATTTATGAAAATGTCAATTTTTGGGGTTTTAGAAAATTTGGAATTAAAAAAATGCAATTCGGATTTTAAATCTAAATGAAAATGCGAACAAAATGCTTATTAGAAAGAAAGGTCTTGGTCATAGGGTTGGATAAGATGGTTCATTCATAATTTATTTGTTGTTTAAATTCAATTTGATAATTAATTTGGTTAAACCTCATTAATGGATTACTTTTCACTATTTAGTGAGTGTGTGATTTTATCATGCCTTTGGTACACCAAACCACACCTCCTCTATTAGTCAAACAGGATAACACATCAATCGAGAATGTTATTCCTAAAAGATCTGGCTCCACCGTAAGTCATTTCATCTCATCAGGAAACCCAAGCACTACCGTATAAAGGTTCTTCCCAAGAGAAGGGAGGGAAAAATAATTAATCAATGAAAAGAAATGGAATTAAAAATAATGTTGTGGTGGACAACCTCCACACCCGTGCAATACTCCCACATCCAACACAAATAGATTTGAAACATGTTCAATTGAAACACAATAACAAAGAACACTGTGAAACCTCCCCCAAGGACAAGCCTCAGGTTAGTCACTTTCCATTGCAAAGCGAATAGAGATCACAATGGAAATATAGAAGAGAGAATGATAATTAAAGTTGGAATAGAAAGAAGGATGGAAGAAGAAAATAGAAACACTTTAATATAAAATATGAATGCATGTTACATGGGAAAGTAAAACTAAAATAAGAAGAAAAGAAAAGAAAAATACTAAATGGACCTTTTCCTCCAATCCTTGATGCCTCAAATGTAATGGGATGGAATGAAATCCTTTGAGGAGGAGTTCTCCTCCTTTTATAGTCCAGAATCTATCCTCTGAAAGTTTTCACATTTTTGACCCAATAAATGGATGATTTACACGTTACATCATTCATAAAAGATGTTGATAAATTTCTTGTGAATTCACCCTCAAAATTTTAGCATAATTGGTCATGGGAAGGATTTATGTATTTTATAATGAGTAAGACGTTTTCTGTCCAAGATTTTTAGGAAGCTTCCTTCAATGTATATCATTCACTTACCATCTTAATGGTATCAAAAATCCATGGAATTTATTAATAGAACATGAATATGAGTCCTATTTCATATCCGAGTGAAATAATCTCAATTGAAGGTGTGTAGGTCAAGTTATGATTCCATTATGGAGGTGTTGTCCACATTGTCTTCCCAGAAGATTTTCTAACTTAAATGATTTTTGCAGGCCTCAAGATAGTCGAATCACCTTTTCTTCAAAAGAAAAAGTTGAAGAAAATTCATCAAGGAATTCTAAAAAAGAATCACTAAAATTGGAATAATATTTTAAATATTATTCCCAAAATACCCTTTTGATTAAAATTTGTTAAAATTTCAGAATTAATAAATTTTTATATTTTATCCCATTTTC
The DNA here is from genome assembly GCA_963277665.1 of Viscum album. Classification (NCBI taxonomy): domain Eukaryota; kingdom Viridiplantae; phylum Streptophyta; class Magnoliopsida; order Santalales; family Viscaceae; genus Viscum; species Viscum album. The sequence goes on along the minus strand of OY728143.1, from coordinate 1,698,852,199 downwards.
ATTCTATAATTTTATCATTGAAAAAAATAAAAAAATATTCATAATTTGATTGAAAATATGTACATAAATTTTCTCTGTCAGGAGTACATGACGTGCAAGTTTTGTAGAGAAGATGTCGTGAACCTGGTACACAACATGATGGTAGTACACATAGTGTATGGATTACATGTTGTGTAATATTAGAAGACCAGTTTTAATAAAAAGGTGAACAATTTTTAGGCATATCTAAGTCCCAAGGATTACATGACACTGTTTTCGATGAAAATCGGTCGCATGATGATTGATTACATGGGGGTGGGTTTCGTGCAATCATTCACATCAGGTTCACTATTTCCAAACATTTTCCAACGGGTTTATTCATGGAATCAAAAACACCCAAAGATTCTATATCCTTAAAGGACCTACTTTCCAAAGGCATGTTCTTATTGGAGAGCTTGGATAACGATACTTAAGAACTCACATTGGTTAAGAGTATGGGATTTTGGGCTCATCACACCCTTTTTGTGGGAAGTATTACCTACTCTAGGAATCTATTATATATTTATGATATGTTAGTGAATCCTTCATTAATTACCAAGTATTACATGGGTATCACTTAAATTAACAATCCATTATTAGCATGTGTTGAATTTTAGAATCATCTGTATGTATCTGAGGTTATTCATCAATAGAGACATATGTATGTATTTGAGGTTCTCCATCAATTATATCCTATTATGTATTGATTGGAGATTCTTTGGTCTTTATTATGATGATTTTGGTTTCCTAGACACACAGTGGGGATCTCTGAAGTGTGTTTTCATTCAGGGAGATGGTATTTTTTTAGATATTGGTATCGGACCCATGAATGGGCTTCCTATATATCCTTATGAAAGGAATCAGAACCCATATAGTTCGGTTCCAATTAATGGGGAACATCATACCTTTAATGTCATGTGATAAGAATCTAACCATAAATTTTAACATCATGTGACAAGGACGTCTAGGAGACATGTGCCTAGTCAAATTTTGGTGTGGGACTTATGCTAGAGCAGCCCAAGAAAACTGGAAGGGATACAGGTTCTGAGTTTGAATGAGTCCCTACTGGGAATGTGGCTCAGAGAGAATAGGGTTGATTTGGGCTATTGGTTTTGGACTGTTGGGAGTCTTCCTATGTACCCCGTTTGGATAGGAATCAAATCCCACATAGTTCGGTTATGAGGAACCCAGCCTATGGAGATTCTATGAAGGTTTTCTCATGGGGGAGTATGTCTCTTTGAGATGATTAAGATGGGGCTTAATCCTAAAAAAGGATGCCTAGGTTTGGTTTGGTTGGGGATCTTGAAAAGGATTCCCCATGAAAGGGGCCATGAGGGATGTATTGACTCATGGTGGTTTGGAGACTTGTTCGAGTCTTACACATAAGTAGGTGGCCCATTGATCTTGGGACTTAGGTAGGCATCCTACATATCCTGATTATAGTAGGAATCAGAGTTCTCATAGTTCAATTGGGTTGGATGTTGGGGATTATTCCTAAGGAGGACGCCCTTTTGTAAGGTGTTGGGGATTATACCAAGTACGAGACCCATTTGGTTTGGTTGGTACTTTCACTTAGAATGAGGCCCATTGGTGTTCATGATCATATGTATTTCGTGATCACAACCAACCTATAAACCCATGTGATTCATGCTTTGTGTGAGAAATAAGAGGAAGTAGAATATCTGAGAAACCACACAATCTGCTTTGCCTTGAGGTTGGATACATAGCCTCGAGGACCCACATCTATGGAGTAACTCTAAAGGAAGTCAAGGAGAAGATCTAAAGGAAATTTCTCTTCCAAAACATGAATCTGAACATGTGGATGTCATGGTCATGGAAAACCTCTAAGCCCACATGAGTTATGATGAGTCATGCTTGAATTTGAGAAAAAAGATGAAGCGAAAGATCCGGAAAACCAAAACGATCCATCTTCCACTAGTGGAAGAGGCTAGGGCTATGGAACATCCCTCCCATCTTCATACCTAGGACCCAAATGGAGATAGAAATGGATTAGACAATGCCCATCTCCCCTCCCATTTTGGTAAACGGGACAGACAAAGGAAGGAGCGAAGTAGGATAGGTCGTATAAGAAAGGATAGAGGATTACTCTAGGAGGGATTCCCTAAAATTTATTCCACATTAGGAGAGGAGGATATCATTCACTATTGAAGGGAAATGAAAGCATGATCCTTATCCTCCATACTTAGAATCGGAGGCTCTGGGTCTTTAGGATGAAAATGGAAGAACATGGTTCTATCCCTTATACCCAAGAATGGGAGTTCCCTGACACCACCTCCAATGTCAGGGACCTCATGAATATAGGAATTCACATCCAAATTCACCCTGAGGGCCCTAAATGTTAGGTATGGAAAATGTGGAAAACCTCTGACCATAAGAATTCATATCCAAATGGTAGACACATTGGTGTGTCGTTTCCCATTGTTTTTCAAGTCTAGAGGCTTTGATGGAGTCTTCAATTTGCCCCCTGGATGAGGGATCAAAAGAAAGAGGATCCCTACCATTTATGGCTTCTGATAGGGCTCAAAGGGTGACTTGCACAGGTCCTAGGCATAGTTTCTCAACGCAAGTGTCTTGCACATAGCCTGGGAGGAACTAAAAATGCTTCATGCAGGGGGTATAGGCCTGCAAGAGCTGAATATTACTTGGGAAATGGACCACCTAGGAAAAAAACTTGGTAAAGGCTTTATACTAGGCATCATGAGTCACTTTAGGTGTCCCTGGATGGGGCTCGCATAGGTCCCTGATTAGGAAAGGGGCCTCACACGGGTGGTTTTCCACTAAGGGAGAAGGGGTTCTCATACTGGTGTCTTGTGTTTTAGGTCTTGAAGAGAATTTTATCTCATGTATCTCTTTAATTCTCTCTTATCTTGGGTGTTAGATAGCTACTTGAGAGGTTTTAGAGGACTTGGGAGAAGGGGTTGTGCGATTAGAGCTTGGGGGATTATTTCGAATTTTTAATTACGAAAATGAGGAGGCCAAAGGTCCTGTTTATAGGAAAATAGGGGACCCTGGTTGAAGGAGGTTTCCCGTGTAGTTACCGGGTGTAGGTACTTAGTGCAGGTGTATCATGCAGGTTGGCCTGTCTTTCAGTGCCACACAGGGGGATGAACGGGGCTTCTGATGCGCAGGGGTGTGCACACAAGTCAGTTTAGGAAACTCCCTTTGATTCTTTTTGGGTATCTTCACCACTTTAACAAGCTTAAGGTTCTCTTCATAATCTTTTCGTCCCCCTTGAAAAAAAGAGTGTCAACCCCCCCCCCCCCCCCCTCGGGATTGGATTCGATTGAAAGAAGAGGGTTTATTCCTAATGTAGAACGGGGAAAAGATTATGATGGTGGTGTTGGTTAACCATGCAGGGCTTTTTCATAGCTCCACGGCGCAGGTCTGGTGCACAGGCTAGGGACGTCTATAAATACCATTGTCCCCTTTATCATTTTTCTAACATTCCGGGCTTGTGATTTTTTTCTCTCTTCATGCAGTTTATCCACCCATCTGTGCTATGATTCTCTTTCTATAGAGGTATAATGAAGAAATTCCCACAGTACAAACACTTGAGTAATGATCTTTCCTGGGGATAAACTTTTTTAGGATCCTTTTGTGAAGAACTTTATTGAGGGACTTATGTGTGGCACCTAGCCGAAGGGGTTGCATGTGGTACCTGACCTAAGGGGCTGCACGTGGTGCCTAGTTGAAGGGCCTGCACTTGTGCTTTCCTTTTCCAAAAAATTGAATTCTCCCAAGTCAAAAAATTAACTTTTATAAGTCAATATTTTAACTTAATGAGAAGTTTGGTCCCTTCTTGTAGGTTTTCAATGGATGCCTCAATGAACTCCCTCGAACAAGCTGCTACATGTACTTCCGAGATGATCAAAGCTGTTGGACTAAATTATTATGATGTAGTTGAATCTACTCTTCTAGATCTGGTGAAGCAGTTTCCACCACATCAACATGAGTATCCATGAAGTGATTACCTGCCCTTGTATTATCATATACTTTTGAGGGATGCCTTTATCCCTGGGGTTCAAAGGTACTTCCTGAAGTCCTGGTTTCTAAAGCACACCAACTACACTTCTACCAACATTTCATCCAAAGGTGTTTAAATAAAGCAAGGAATCATTATCATTGGATGCTTCATACATCAAAGTAGCTGCACTCCAGATCTAAAGCTGCATATCCAGGAATCGAGGCCTCATTATTATGACTCAACCTTTAGGGCTTCACAGACAGATTAGACACAAGGCTGGAAGGGGGACTAGGACTTCCACTCTTGAGGGGGAGTCAGGCCCTAGTGGATGTGGGAGTACTAGGTGTTCCAAACTTGTGGAGAATTCAAAAAGGAGGTTCAAGATGACCATATATATGAGTCTGTCTGTATAGGGAAAACTTATGTTTACAAGAACTCAAAGATCATCCTCGAGCTACTGAGCCGATGGAGTCCTCAGATAAATTCCTTCCACTTGAAACGTGGTGAAGTTGGCATCAGCCTGTGGGATATCTACAGAATTAATGGGGCTCCCATTATTGGGAAAATTTATGATGAGTTCATTCCATTAAATGAAACATGGGATGACATTGAAAGGACATCGCCTATGGACCACATGTTTTTTAAGGTTGTGAAGAAATTATAGGTCAAAGACCCTTGTCCCAAGCGTGAAATCCATGTTGGATCGTGGATGAAGGATTTTCTTGAACTGGTAGGGGATGGTCCCACTTGTAGGCACTCTACAAGATTCCCCACAATAGAGAATCAGGGTGCTCCTGGAACATTCTAGTATACACTGGAGAAGGGACAATATACCCATTACGGTTATTGTATAAAGTGGGTTCCCTGAACCAAACTTGTGATGTACTTTGATTACCACTACATGTATATAGTTTGTTATATATACACGTGTTATTATTTCTATAGTAGTGTAGATACTTTTGCATCCAATATATTTATGGTAGTTTCTTTAGATTATGTGTCGTATCAAAGGGTTATAGAGGATCCTAGACTATAATGAGAACCTAGAGATACTATGACAGTAATCTTAAACTAATTTCCTATAATCCAGATACATCATACTAACAGGACACAAATGATGCATGATTATTAGGTTCTGGGGGCTCATAGGCATTGAGACTTCTTCTCATAATATTCGTACTTGGTGATCTCTAGTAGTTAATATCGTGAGGACATACCCTCCAATAGGAACACCACATGTTTTGGGTGTCATTGGTTGTTCCTATCTACAGACATGTGTATTGGTCTCCTGAATTGATATCATTATCAATGTGTTCCATTTGATCACGTACTTTGATATAAGGAGAAAACCATGACAATGAAGTTGTGGCAAGGTAGTTTGTGTTGGGTATGTCATTAGTGGTATGAAATTGATTGAATGATCAAGATATGATTTGTCACTTTTCAGTTTAGGAAGAGATATCTTGGGCCTGGTTGTTCAGGATGGTAGTACCTTCATAAATCCATGGTCATGGTAGTCGAAGGTAAGTCCATCCGGTTAGACCAACAAATAATAAATCAAGAAAAGGGCGATGAATCAATTGTGCGTCCTGCTTTATGAGATATCATATGATAATGAGATTATATTACACAGTGTGTGTTTGTATGATGGTTGTCATTGCTATGACTTTTCCTTATCTCTTTAGAGGTCTTGATGAGTTGCTAGACTCTACTCTTGATATGTGAATATTATTCAATGCTATTGAGATAAAGGCCTAGAGGGTCACACACTATAGCGCATTCAAGAATCTGCCATATTCTATTAAATAGGAATATAAGACATGGTTGGCCCCACCTTGGGGTACGAGTGTTATCCATGTTCTATCGATCACCAATAAATATATAAATGTATTATTATTCAATTGAAGAATAATTGGGTTGAATTTATTTATTACATGTATTTATAAGTTATTAAGTAAATACAAGGATTAATATTATACGAATGAATATTAATATAATATTCCAGGTTCATTTAATATTATTAGGTGTTATGAGTAGAGTTAATGGCTCGGTTTTATCATGGAATATATTTAATATATTTTACAAGTATGTGATAAAATATAAATAATATTTATGATGTCATTTAATTCATCATAAATAATTATTTATGATACTTATCTAGTGGACGTTTACTGCACGGGGGTTGGGAACCCTAATAGAGTAATATGAATATCCACTATATAAGTGGAGATAGGCTCATCCCAAATGATTATTCATTCCATTGGAATTGAGAGCTTCTCTCTCCTCTTGATTATTTGAGAGAGAATTGCTCAATTGAGAAAACGATCCAAGTTCGACTTCACAGATCAAAGATGGAGGATCATGGTGATCATCGTTGCGTCGAAGTGATCATCGAAGCTCTATGCTAGTACTCGGAACCCGATGAACGATGTGTTCATAGATTTGAGAAGCATGTGTAGAATATCTAGAAGGATCCGACATCAGATCCTTCAAGCAATGAGCACCAACAACTTGCGATGAACTTGTGTGCATCAAATCAGAACGAGGTAATTGTTTGTTTTGTTTATTTTTCTCCAATTAAACCACACAGGATCCTCATACCATACCGGGGTCGGATCATTGGATTCAATGATGTTTCATCACTCTGGTAATGGATTTTTTTTTAAATTTCCAACCCTCCGGATTTCACTGGGCACTCGAGTACCTTCAATTGGTATCCAAGGGATCCTGTGGTTTTTCTGAGTCAAGATATATTAAATTGCTTTAAATTTTAAGTAGAGGGTATTAAAACGGTTCTAAAAAATCTGACAGCACGTCGATCTGATTTCGGACGACCAAGTTATGGCCATATGAAAATATTTTATGGATCACAATAGTATCTTTTGGATTTAAGATTTTTAGATTTTAATTTGATTTTGAAGATAACATTATTTAAATAAATAAATATATATTTACTCATGTTCATGTAAATGCAGGAATTCGACTAAGAATCAGCTGGAATTCGGTCACCAAGTTTTTCTCCGGCGGTGACCCAATAATTGAGAAGAATAAAATATAATTTCATATTATATTGTTTTTAGTTTTTCTCATAATAAAACAAAAATGGAGCCTATTTTCTCCACTAGTGGTGTGTATGTTTGTGCAAATTGGAGGAGTCTTTCTCCACCATGGGTCTGACCGCTTGTCTATCAAAAAGAAGGAGGGTAGACTTGACTGAGACCCATAGGTCTCCTCCCTTACCCATCGAGTACCCACAACCCTATTGACCTCCCATACCTGGTACATGACGACCCACGATCACCTCTCCCCTTCTACCTGGATTTTGAATGATGGCATCCCGGTATGCGGCACTGCCTGTGACCTTCCCCTCCCTCTCGATCAAACCCAGGAGTGAGCGGCCTCCCTCCCTTCTCTCGATTATCCTACCGCTTGGCTCTCCGCTATTGTAATAGTGGGTTCCCTATACCCAACTTGAATAGTACTTTTGATTACCGTATCCTATATATAGTTAGATATACATGATGTTTACCTACCATTATAGTGTAGATATTTCTATGTCCACTGTTTAATGGTAATTTCAATATATTAATTGTCGTATCAAAAGGATATAGCAGATCCCACACTATAATGAGAACCTCGAGATATAATGACATTAATATTAAACAGAGGTCCTATGGTGCAGACACATCATACTGACCGGACACAGTTGATGTTTGACTATCAAGTGCTGGGGTCTTATAATCATTGAGACTTCTTCTCATGAAGTTCACACTTGGTGATCTCTAGTAGTGAGATCATAAGGATAGACCTTCCAACATGAACACCACATGTTTTAGGTGTCATTGGTTGTTACTAGTTATAAACATGTGTATTGGTCTCTTGACATGAGATCATTATCAATGTGTGTCATTTGATTGCATACTTTGATGCAAGGCAAAAACCATGATATTGAAATTGTGGCGAGGTAGCATGTGTTGTGTGCGTCATTGGTGGTATGACATTGGTTGAATGGTCAAGAAAGTATTTTTCACTTTCGAGTTGAGAAAGTAATGTATCTTGAGCCTTGTTGACTAGGATGGTAGCACCTTCATAAGACCTTACCCAAGACAGTTGAGGGTAAATCCATCCAATTAGATCAACAAATAATAAAGCAAGAAAAAGGGTGATGGCACAAGTGTGCGTCCTATTTTATGAGATATCTAAAGACAAAGAGATTATATTACACAGTGCGTGTTCGTAGGTTGGTTTTCATTACTCTGACTTTACATATCTTTTTGGGGGCCTTAATGGGTTGCTAGACTCTGCTATTGGTTTGTGGATTTTATTCACTACTATCGAGATAAGGGCATAGAGGGTCATACACAATAGTGCATTCGAGAATCCCCCCTATTCAATTGAATAGGTATATTAGACATGGTGGGCCCTACCACGGGGTACGAGTGTTGTCCATGTCATCGATCACAAAAGAATAAATAAATTAATATTATTCATGTTAAGAATAACTGGGTTGAATTTATTTATTAAATGTATTTACAAGTTAAGTAAATATGAAAAATAATATTAATCGAACTAATATTATTTTAATATTCTAGGTTCGTTTAATATTAAGCGGGAATGACGAGTCAATTTAAATGACTCAGGTTTATCATGTAATATATTTTATATATAATACAGATATGTGATAAAATAATAAATAATATTTATAACGCAGTTTAGTTTGTCATAATTTCTTATTTAGTGTGCGTTTTATTTCTGGGGTCTGGGGAACCCTTTCTGAGTTTTTGACACACCCACTATATAAGTAGGGAGAGAGTTCATTATCATGGACTATTCATTTATTTTTAAGTGAGAGCCTCTCTCTCCGAGTGAGGATCCAAGAACGCCTTCAAGTATTGAAGGTAGAAGATCGCGATGATCGTTGGGACGTCGAAGATATTGTCAAATCGCCGCACTAACACCCATAATTCGACGATCGATGCTCTCACGGATTTTTGAAGCGTGTCCGGAGAATCTAGAGGGATTCAACATTGGATCCTTCATGCAATGATTACCGGTGACAAGAAGATGTCGAGTGAAGATTATGATATGAAAATGTATGTTTTCAGTTTTTATTTCTGGTGCTTTGTTTAATTTACATGAGATCCTCAGACCGTATCGGGGCTCGAATCATCAGATACAACAATATTCATCGCACCGACGATGAAATTCTTAAAATCCCCAGACCACAGACTTCCACTGTAGCCCCGTTACCCAAAGTTTGTATTAGAGGTAGTCGCATAAATCACCCGAGCCAAGAGAAATTAATTTGCTTTAAATTAAGTATAGAGTTTAATTTCGGTCCAAACAAGTCAGGTCATACGTCAATTTGATTTCAGATGACCAAGTTATGAACATTCAAAATTTTTAATACTGATTGTGATTGTGGCCATGGGTATTAAAATTCGAAGGATAATTCTGACCATCCCATTAAATCCAATCAAGTTTTGACTGGAGTCCGTTGATCGGAATTAGTTCCGACCAGTGGTGTACATTCCACTGGTTTTGTGGATTTTTGATATCAATAATCATTATTTTCATTTATTATTTTATTATAATAATTATAATAATAATATAATTATTTATAATAATAATAATAATAATAATTGTTTTATTTAATGGCTAAGTTTATATCCTTGAAAATTTTGTAACAAAAACAAAGGGGGCTGTGGAAAGTTTAAAAGGTGCAAAACAAAACAATGGGCGGGTCTGTGGCCTTCTTACAAGACAAAACCCATTTTATAAAATCAAAAAAAAAAAAAAAAAAAAAATGCTTTGAATCTTGGCGGGACCCCACCTCCCGGTTGTCGCCTTCCTGAGGAAGCAGTTGGTTAGTGACCCTCTCCAGCCTCTGATGAGGCCGACTCCACCGACCACCTTCCTTTTGGGATCCTACTCGCCGCTTGATGTCGGCCTCCCTCCCCTCGCCAGAACGAGATCTGCCCCCCCCCCACCCCAAAGCCGGTCCGTTCCTGCTGCGAATCAGGCGCCGCCGATCACCCTCTCCGCACCACTGCCTGGTCGGCTCCACTTCCGCCTCCCTGCAGAACCGACTGGCCCCAAAAACCCTGTACAAGATTTTTTTTTTGGCCCAAAACCGGTTTGCGTGGGTTCAACGCCACCCACTTTGGAGTTTTTGGGAACCGGAATAACTTCAATTAATTTAATTAATTAATTTAATTTTGGTATTAAATTTAATTAATTAATATATTATTTTTGGTTTAAAGTAATAATTTTTAATACCTAAGTAAAATTAATTTAATTTTGTTTTTAATTAAATTAATTAGTTAATTTATTTTTTGGAATTAAAATTAAATTAACTTTGGACCAAATTTAATTTTTTTTAATTTATATAATTCATTTAATTTATTTAAATACCCTCATACTTTATTTAATGCAATTTAATTTTATCTAGCTTATATTTATACCGACCGGTATTGAGCAATGATCCGACCAATGTATGTATGCATTTATTTAACTAATTATTTCAACTGTATGCAATGCTTGTAATTAATTAAGATGGTCTGTGAATCATCGTTTATTTTCGGGCAATTTGTACAAGGATATGTGCGTCCATTTTATCATATGTACATTGCACCTCTAGTCCCCCTCGCTTGCGCACAAGTTTTTTTGTATGTTGGACGAAGACGTTGTACGACATGGATCCAACCAAGAAGAGGTGGTACACCTTGACAAAGATGATACATGACGTGGACCCCGCCAAGACGAGGCGAAATCCAGACAAGTAGTAGACATACTGGACGAGGGCGAGCTACATCACAAGTCAAGCGACGACTCAGGTATGATGTCTCTAGGTCGTGGTTGGTCCCTTGAATTTAAATGGATCAACCAATTATAGATGCTCAAGACTAGTCGGGTAGTAGATTTTTTATGCACTTATTTATTATTTTATGCATTTTATAACAACGAGAAAATACATAAAATAATAAATAATAAAGTGCATAAAGAAGATGTTAATGTTTTTCTATTAATGTTCAATTGTGAGAGCAACAACCTAGATGAACAAGATTAATGGAAATATATTGCATTCGTCAAGAGAAAAAAAAACCCCTCAAAGAAATATTAATTCATAACCGTCTTTCATCATTCAAATTTGGACAAAACCGAGTGTTTGGGGTGCTCGACATCCAAAGTTAATAGTGGCTCTTACTATCAGGGAGTTCTTATAGGAGTGGTGAGTTGACTTAACTAATGTGGTAGTAAAGATTATCCAAAACTAACTTACTATCATTTTAGAGATAAGTATTGAGTAAATCAAGTTATGATTTTAGAAGATGTGACTTCACTTAACAGATCAAGGAACCGCGAGTTGTAACGACCCAAAGTTTTTCAATAGAAAATTCCCTTCTTATATCTATCTCATAAAAACACAAAATAATGAACTACTAAGTGATAAATGACCTTTAAACATAGTTTTGTCACCCCTATGTTTGGAATTTTAAAAATCCGACATACACGGCTGTGTTCAAGATATTTTTTGGAGTCTAATGAAACAAAAATATTTTTTGGTGAATAGTAACCTACCCTTATGAATAGTAACCTACCCTTATGAATAGTAATATGACCCTTATGAATAGTAAATAAGAGTAACATTACCTATGAATAATAAAATATAATTTAGACATCTTAGAAAGTGACAATTTGACCTTAGTAAACGTTTTTGGTATTTTATAAGTCATAAATAATTAATTATAATTAATTAATTAATTTAAAAGAATATTTATTTTCCTGTAATGTATTCATAAATTATTGAATCAATGTCTAATAGTTGTTAGATAATTTTATAAGACCCTACGTAATTTTTGAAAGAACTATAAATTCAGTTTTAATCTTAAAAACTGTTTTTTTAAGTAAATTATGATTTTAATTAAATATTAAATTATCAATATTTAGAAAATCATTTTTGAAAAATGGACTTCATTTTTGGATTCTACACGTCGAAAAATGGTTGGGGTAAATTTTTGGGAATTTTCTGAGATACTTGAGTTTTTGATGAATAGTGGAATCCGATAATTCATAATAAAAGCTAAATAATGTATTAATTGAGTCATCGATGATGTTCTGCTGATGTAAGCCCACTTGGTTCGCGATTACATTATAAAATTACTATTATTGGTCATCCAAAACTCACTATTCCTTGTCTTTGGTGAAATTAATAAACTAATCAATTTTATACTAAGAAAACCCCTCTCCCCTCCACTATAAAAGCCACCCTTCACTCCCTCTTTTCCTCACACCTCTCAAGCTCCAAGACTTCTCTAAACTCTACCCAAACACCTTCCCTAGCTCATCCCCCACGTCTAAAAGCTGCTGGTCTCATCAAAAGACCAAGCCTAGCTTCCTTAAATAGGATCTCAAGAGAAGGATTCTAAAGGTAATTTCTCTCTCTCTTCTCCTTTAATTTCCTTTCAAGTTCAAGTTCATTTCTTGATCTCTCCCTACCTACCTTCATCCAAATTGTTCTGTAAATCCAGTATTATATATATAATGTAATATTATGATTCTAATGTTATATTATATCACCCCACACCCTTTCCCTCTTCCTTTTATTTTATTAAAGAGAACGTTGTTCATGTGGTGATAATTTATCACCTTCAAAAACAACATGCTCTCTTCTTCCATTTCTACCTTCAATCTGGTCATGAAACCATTTTTATGGTTGAACCAGAATATTTTATATGTATTATGTTCTATTTTATGTTCTGGAAATAACCTATGTCCATATTACTAAGTGAAAAGTTAAAACGAGTTCACTGTGATCCAAAAACCGCTCAAATTAACCCAAATAATCTTCATTTAATTCTTATCTAATGATTCGTCCACATGGATCTAATATAACTCATTATAAAATCATTCAAGCTTCTGTAATATCATTAATTACATGTAATATCAGTTCTGGATGTTTACCCATGATCTACCCAAACATCAATTTAAGAATAGAAGTGGACCGTTCAAGAAAACCATGAAAACGTACATCCTCGATCAATGTTTTTAAACTCTATAAGTCATCCAAAGGAACATAATATGAAATAATGAACCAGAATGAACCCTATTAATGTATAAAAGGTTCTGGAATTTCTAATTAATGAATATAATGTCATTATACAGGACATTAAAGAGAATGAGGCATTCAAGTACAAGGTAAGGGGAAATCTCGAACCCAATTTTCTTCCTTCGGGTTCTCCCTCTTTCACTCCATTTTTGATATGGTTACTCCTCAAAGATCATTTGTTCATCTTTTTCTTTACTTTTCTGGGATATACATGTTTGTCACTGGTTTTTACGTCCATCAAAATGTTTTCCAAAAGAACTCTTCTTTCAAGATCTCACATTTTACCTCTCATTCAAGGTTGATGGTTCTTGTATCAAGTATGTTGTTCCCTCTTTCTTTTGGGAATACAAAGCTTATGAATGTGTTATTATTAGATGAAACCCATTACTTTACATGGGTTATTTATGTACATGTTTGATATGTGTTCTATGTGGCAATCATGATAATGATAATGTTATGATGTGACGGGTGCGTCCGGAATTATATAGCGCAATATGAATGTTTTAATGCGACGGGTGCGCCCAGAATTATATAGCGCTCCAATGCATTGGGTAAAGTGATTAATCTCATGAGTAAATGTGAAATGATGTGTGAACATGATGCTAGCTTTTTTCACAAGCATGTGTGGTAGTTAACCACTAAGACATGATGTTTCATTTTTATGCATTGCCACATTTCAAGATTATTGTTTATGCTCCTCTCATGTTCATGATCTTTTGCCTACGCCATGATTATGCTCACCCCATGCTATATTGTTCTTATATATCCTCTTAATGGGATTCTAGATCACCCCTTTTGATGTATATCCTCAGGTGGATACATGTACTAAGGAGAGGACAAGTGCCACTAAGAAGCTAGCGAAGAAGAAATTAAATAAATGTTTATGGTTGATGTTGTATTTGTTATGTATGGTCCGAGTTTTCCCAAGACACTAAACCTCTGGATCCTCCATGTGTAATACTATTATGTTGTTTATATTTGAAATGATGTAATAGTAATGTAAGAAAAGGCCGGGTCGCTATAGTTGGTATCAAAGGAACGATTTAGTTAATTTGGGAATTAGGATTAGTAAACCCTAGAGAAAACCTCTAGCATGAGAATAAGTACAAATATGTACACAAGAATATTTACCTAGGGATCCCATATGTTATGTTTTTGGTATAATTGTTTAAATGGATAAGTTATTCATGAATTGTTTACTTATGTTTTGTTCTAACCTTTTCTATTTTAGAAAATGGTGGGAACCTGGAGAAATCAGGCCAACAACTCTTGCGAGGACCAATGCAACGATTGCCCGAACAACATCCCCAATGATTTGGGAGGTGGAGTTCAAAACTTCATGGCGATGCTTACCCAAATATCTCGGGTTATGAATAATAACAATAATAATGGGGAACGTCCTCCTTCACCAAAGAGGGAGCAACTAGCTATCGAATGTTTTATGCGGCAACGACCACCGACGTTTTGTGGATCTTCTGATCCACTAGTTGCGGAATAGTGGGTCAACTCCATGGAGAAGATCTTTTCTGTTCTTCACTGTTCCGAGACGGAGAAGGTGACTCTAGCCGTTTATCATCTAGATGGAGAAGCTGATCAATGGTGGGCTTTGATTAAGAACACCAAGCCAAGGGATGAAATTGAAGAGATGGAATGGGAAGACTTTAAGATAATGTTTCTTAATAAGTACTTCCCACTAACTCTTCGCACGAAGATGGAGAGAGAATTCATAGAGATCAAGCAAAAAGAAGGATAATCTGTCACAACCTATGAAGCAAATTTCACAAGGCTCGCAAGGTATGCTTCAGGTTTTGTTATCAACAATGATAGCAAAATTGATAGATTCTTTAGTGGATTAAAACCACATCTTCGAAAGGCTCTTGCAATTCAAGACTTTGGGAGTTATGAAGAAGTTGTTCGGTGTGCTCTCAAAGTGGAGATGGAGTTTGGAGAATGGTCCCATGGCTATGGTGATAAGAAAAGAAAGATGGAGTTTCAAGCTGGTGGATCTAGTGACAAAGGTGGGAAGAAAAATCAACGACCCACATGCCAAAAATGTGCGAAGTTGCACCATGGGAACTGCTTCAAAGGTATGGAGAAATGATTTAAGTGTGGGAAGGAAGGACACCAAGCTCACAAGTGTCGAAAAGACATGAAAATGAAGGATAATGTAGCTGATGAAAGGAGAGAACCACTCGTGGTTCAATGCTACAACTGTAGGGAGCTAGGGATCTATTCAAACCAGTGCACTGAACCTCTAGCTCTCGATGGTAATCAGCGCCAACAACCACCAAAGCCAAAGGAACAAGGGAAGGCTTATGCCATCACTACTGCGGAGGTGGAACATGATAATGAAGTCGTACAAGGTACACTTACTATTCACTCAAGAATGGCAAAAGTCTTATTTGATTCTGGTTCTACGCATTCCTTTATATCTTGAAAGTTTGCTAGAACTATAGAATTGAAGCCCCGAAACCTTGAAGTAGAGATATCTGTAAAAACACCAAGTGGTGTAATCATTCCAACCCAAGTGTTTGAATCTTCTCCTGTTGACGTATGTGGGAAGATTCTTCCGGAAAATCTCGTAATACTTCCCTTGGTGGAATTCGATGCTATAATGGGAATGGATTGGCTCTCATTATATAGAGCACATATCAACTGTCGGGAAAAGGAAATATATTTTCATATTCCAAACCATCCCATGCTCCTCTACAAATGCAAGGAAGATCATGAATATCCTTTGAAAAATCCTTCAATGGTGTGGGTGTTGATTCCCTATGAAGAAGCATACCTCGCCCAAATGGTTGATTCGAAGGAAAGTTCCAACCTTGAGGAAATTCCCATCGTAAGGGAATACAACGATGTATTTCCCGAAGAGTTACCCGGAATTCCCCCGGATCGTGAGGTAGAGTTATCAATTGAACTCATACCCGGAGCTACTCCTATCTCGAAGTGCCCCTATAGGATAGATCCTATCGAACTGGAGGAGTTAAAGAAGCAGCTGCAAGAGCATCTGGACAAAGGGTTCATACGCCCTAGTGCATCACCTTGGGGTGCGCCAGTGCTCTTTGTAAAGAAGAAGGATGGAACCATGTGGCTGTGTATCGATTATCGGGAACTCAACAAGATCACCATAAAGAACAAGTATCATCTCCCAAGGATTGATAACTTGTTCGATCAGTTAAGAGGAGCTCAATACTTCTCAAAGGTGTATCTTCGTTCTGGATATCATCAAGTAAAGGTGAAGAAGGAAGATATTCAGAAGACTGCCTTCCGTACAAGGTATGGTCACTATGAGTTTTTGGTGATGCCCTTCGAACTTACTAATGCCCCTGCAATCTTCATGGATTTGATGAATAGAGTCTTTAGACATTACCTCGACAAATTTGTGGTAGTGTTTATCGATGATATTCTCATCTACTCCAAGAGCAAGGAGGAACATGAAGAACATCTAAGACTTGTGTTGGAGACATTGAGAAAGGAGAAGTTGTATGCCAAGTTCAAAAAGTGTGACTTTTGGATGAATCAAGTCACGTTCTTGGGACATGTGATCACAAGCGAGAGAATTTCTGTGGACCCTTCAAAGAAAAAGGCGATTGAAGAATGGAACAGGCCCTCTAGTGTCACAGAAATCCGTAGTTTTCTTGGATTAGCTGGGTACTATTGACGTTTTGTGAGAAACTTCTCATGATGGTCAATCCCACTAACTAAGTTAACAAGGAAAGGGGTAAAGTATGTATGGACGGAAGAATGTGAGGGAAGCTTAAAGGAGCTAAAGAGAAGGCTGATCACTGCACCTGTACTCACACTACCGAAAAGTGGAGAAAGTTTTGTGATATACAGCGATGCTTCAAAGAAAGGCTTGGGTTGTGTACTCATGCAAAATGATAATGTGATATCCTACGCCTCACGACAGTTGAAGATCCATGAGCAGAACTACCCGACGCATGATCTAGAGCTGGCAGCCGTGATTTTTTCCTTGAAAATCTGGTGGCACTACCTTTATGGAGAAAAGTGTGACATATACACAGACCACAAGAGCCTAAAGTATATATTCACACAAAAGGAGATCAACATGCGTCAAAGTAGATGGTTAGAGCTAATCAAGGATTACGATTGCTCTATTCACTATCATCCTGGAAAGGCGAACAAGGTAGCTGATGCTCTAAGAAGGAAAGAACCTGCTACTCTATCCATGTTGAGGATTGAGAAAGACCCTATCTTCTTGGATATGCAAAGGATGGATTTGGGAATCGTAAGGGAATGGGATACATCCTACCTCACCCAAATGATTGCGCAACCATCCATCAAACAGAAGATTAAGGAAGCACAAAGGGATGATGTGGAGATACAAAAGAGGGTGAATGCAGTAAAGGAAGGGAAGCTGCAAGAGTTCCATATCAACGATGATGGTGTGATTCGGTTTGGGACGCGGCTTTGTGTGCCTTCATCACCCGGGATAAAGAAGGATCTATTGGATAATGCACATAGCTTAACTTTCTCTATCCATCCTGGAAGTACCAAGATGTATCGTGATCTCCGAGAACACTTCTGGTGGGATAACACGAAGAAGGAGATTGCAGAATATATATCAAGGTGCTTGGTATGTCAGCAAGTTAAAGCTGAGCAGAAAAAGTCCAAAGGTATGATGCATCCATTGCCTATACCCATATGGAAATGGGAAAATGTTACTATGGACTTTGTCACGGGTCTCCCGAAAACGTCAAGAGGAAATAATGCGATATGGGTTGTGGTTGATCGACTCACCAAGACTGCCCATTTTATCGCTATTCGGGAAGACCTCTCACTTGAATAGCTTGCAAGGATATATGTGAAGGAAGTAGTGAGATTTCACGGTGTTCCACTCTCGATTGTCTCTGACCGTGATCCAAGGTTCAAATCTAAATTCTGGAGGAGCCTTCAACATGCTTTGAGTACTGAATTAAATTTCAGCACGACCTATCACCCCCAAATTGATGGCCAGTCTGAAAGGCCTATTTAGACGCTCGAAGATATGCTAAGAGCATGCTCTTTAGAATTCAAAGGAGGATGGGATCAACACCTTCCATTGGTTGAGTTCTCATACAACAATAGCTTCCACTCGAGTATTCAAATGGCTCCATATGAAGCTCTTTATGGGAAGCGATGTAGAACTCCAACCTGTTGGGATGAAGTTGGAGAATGAAAGCTACTTGGTCCCGATCTTGTTCAAGAGATGACAGAGAAGGTTTAAGTCATCCAGAAACACATCAAAGCTTCTCAAAGTCGGCAAGAGAGCTATGTTGACAACCGTCAATGGGACTTGGAGTTCGACGTTGGAGATAAAGTCTTCCTTCGAAAATCTCCATGGAAGAGAGTCATGAGATTCGGGAAGAAAGGGAAGCTAAGCCCAAGGTACATTGGACCCTTTGAGATCCTTGATCGTATAGGAGCCGTGGCCTATCATCTGGCACTTCCACCGAATATGGCTCAAGTTCATGATGTGTTTCATGTATCACTACTGAGGAAGTACATACCAGACCCCCCACATGTACTAAACTCAGAGGTGGTACAACTGGATGATGATCTCTCCTATGAGGAGCAGCCGGTAAAAATTTTGGACCGAAGTGATAAGGTCCTACACAACAAGACAACCCGCCTTGTCAAAGTGTTGTGGAGGAACCATAAGTTTGAGGAAGCAACTTGGGAACCAGAAGAGGCAATGGAGGAGAAGTACCCTCACCTATTTGTGTAAAGTGAAATTTCGAGGGCGAAATTTCTTAAGGGGGGAAGAATGTAACGACCAAAAGCTTTTCAATAGAAAATTCCCTTCTTATATCTATGTCATAAAAACACAAAATAATGAACTACTAAGTGATAAGTGACCTTTAAACATAATTTTTTCACCCCTATGTTTGGAATTTTAAAAATCCGGCATACACGGTTGTGTTCAAGATAGTTTTTGGAGTCTAATGAAACAAAAATAATTTTTGGTGAATAGTAACCTACCCTTATGAATAGTAACCTATCCTTATGAATATTAATATGACCCTTATGAATAGTAAACAAGAGTAACATTACCTATGAATAATAAAATAGAATTTAGACATCTTAGAAAGTGACAATTTGACCTTAGTAAACGTTTTTGGTATTTTATAAGTCATAAATAATTAATTATAATTAATTAATTAATTTAAAAGAATATTTATTTTCTAGTAATGTATTCATAAATTATTGAATCAATGTCTAATAGTTGTTAGATAATTTTATAAGACCCTACGTAATTTTTGAAAGAACTATAAATTCAGTTTTAATCTTAAAAACTGTTTTTTAAGTAAATTATGATTTTAATTAAATATTAAATTAAAAATATTTAGAAAATAATTTTTTAAAAATGGACTTCATTTTTGGATTCTACACGTCGAAAAATGGTTGGGGTAAATTTTTGGGAATTTTCTGAGATACTTGAGTTTTTGATGAATAGTGGAATTTGATAATTCACAATAAAAGCTAAATAATGTATTAATTGAGTCATCGATGATGTTCTGTTGATGTAAGCCCACTTGGTTCTGGATTACATTATAAAATTACTATTATTGGTCATCCAAGACTCACTATTCCTTGTCTTTGGTGAAATTAATAAACTAATCAATTTTATATTAAGAAAACCCCTCTCCCCTCCACTATAAAAGCCACCCTTCACTCCCTCTTTTCCTCACACCTCTCAAGCTCCAATAATTCTCTAAACTCTGCCCAAACACCTTCCCTAGCTCATCTCCCACGTCCAAAATCTGCTGGTGTCATCAAAAGACCAAGCCTAGCTTCCTTAAATAGGATCTCAAGAGAAGGATTCTAAAGGTAATTTCTCTCTCTCTTCTCCTTTAATTTCCTTTCAAGTTCAAGTTCCTTTCTTGATCTCTCCCTACCTATCTTTATCCAAATTTTTCTGTAAATACAGTATTATATATATACTGTAATATTATGATTCTAATGTTATATTATATCACCCCACACCCTTTCCCTCTTCCTTTTATTTTATTAAAGAGAACGTTGTTCATGTGGTGATAATTTATCACCTTCAAAAACAACATGCTCTCTTCTTCCATTTCTACTTTCAATCTGGTCATGAAACCATTTTTATGGTTGAACTAGAATATTGTATATGTATTATGTTCTATTTTATGTTCTGGAAATAAACTATGTCCATATTACTAAGTGAAAAGTTAAAACGAGTTCGTTGTGATCCAAAAACCGCTCAAATTAACCCAAATAATCTTCATTTAATTATTATCTAATGATTCGTCCACATGGATCTAATATAACTCATTATAAAATCATTCAAGATTCTGTAATATCATTAATTACATGTAATATCAGTTCTGGATGTTTACCCATGATCTACCCAAACATCAATTTAATAATAGAAGTGGACCGTTCAAGAAAACCATGAAAACATACATCCTCAATCAATGTTTTTAAACTCTATAAGTCATCCAAAGGAACATAATATGAAATAATGAACCAGAATGAACCCTATTAATGTATAAAAGGTTCTGGAATTTATAATTAATGAATATAATGTCATTATACAGGACATTAAAGAGAAGGAGGCATTCGAGTACAAGGTAAGGGGAAATCTCGAACCCAATTTTCTTCCTTCGGGTTCTCCCTCTTTCACTCCATTTTTGATATGGTTACTCCTCAAAGATCATTTGTTCATCTTTTTATTTACTTTTCTGGGATATACATGTTTGTCACTGGTTTTTACGTCCATCAAAATGTTTTCCAAAAGAACTCTTCTTTCAAGATCTCACATTTTACCTCTCATTCAAGGTTGATGGTTCTTGTATCAAGTATGTTGTTCCCTGTTTCTTTTGGGAATCCAAAGCTTATGAATGTGTTATTATGAGATGAAACCCATTCCTTTCCATGGGTTATTTATGTACATGTTTGATATGTGTTCTATGTGGAAATCATGATAATGATAATGTTATGATGTGACGGGTGCACCCGGAATTATATAGCGCAATATGAATGTTTAAATGTGACGGGTGCGCCCGGAATTATATAGCGCTCCAATGCATTGGGTAAAGTGATGAATCTCATGAGTAAATGTGAAATGATTTGTGAACATGATGCTAACTTTGTTCACAAGCATGTGTGGTAGTTAACCACTAAGACATGATGTTTCATTTTTATGCATTGCCACATTTCAAGATTATTGTTTATGCTCTTCTCATGTTCATGATCTTTTTCCTACGTCATGATTATGCTCACCCCATGCTATATTGTTCTTATATATCCTCTTACTGGGCTTCTAGATCACCCCTTTTGATGTATATCCTCAGGTGGATACATGTACTAAGGAGAGGACAAGTGCCACTAAGAAGCTAGCGAAGAAGAAATTAAATAAATGTTTATGGTTGATGTTGTATTTGTTATGTATGGTCCTAGGTTTCCCAAGACACTAAACCTCTGGATCCTCCATGTGTAATACTATTATGTTGTTTATCTTTGAAATGATGTAATAGTAATTTAAGAAAAGGCCGGGTCACTATAGTTGGTATCAAAGGAATGGTTTAGTTAATTTTGGAATTAGGATTAGTAAACCCTAGAGAAAACCTCTAGCATGAGAATAAGTACAAATATGTACACAAGAATATTTACCTAGGGATCCCATATGTTATGTTTTTGGTATAATTGTTTAAATGGATAAGTTATTCATGAATTGTTTACTTATGTTTTGTTCTAACCTTTTCTATTTTAGAAAATGGTGGGAACCAGGAGAAATCAGGCCAACAACTCTTGCGAGGACCAATGCAACGATTGCCCGAACAACATCCCCAATGATTTGGGAGGTGGAGTTCAAAACATCATGGCGATGCTTACCCAAATATCTCGGGTTATGAATAATAACCATAATAATGGGGAACATCCTCCTTCACCAAAGAGGGAGTAACTAGCTATCGAATGTTTTATGCGGCAATGACCACCGACGTTTTGTGGATCTTCTGATCCACTAGTTTCGGAACAGTGGGTCAACTCCATGGAGAAGATATTTTCTGTTCTTCACTGTTCCGAGATGGAGAAGGTGACTCTAGCCGTTTATCATCTAGATGGAGAAGTTGATCAATGGTGGGCTTTGATTAAGAACACCAAGCCAAGGGATGAAATTGAAGAGATGGAATGGGAAGACTTTAAGATAATGTTTCTTAATAAGTACTTCCCACGAACTCTTCGCACGAAGATGGAGAGAGAATTCATAGAGCTCAAGCAAAAAGAAGGAGAATCTGTCACAACCTATGAAGAAAATTTCACATGGCTCGCAAGGTATGCTTCGGGTTTTGTTATCAACAATGATAGCAAAATTGATAGATTCTTTAGTGGATTAAAACCACATCTTCGAAAGGCTCTTGCAATTCAAGACTTTGGGAGTTATGAAGAAGTTGTTCGGTGTGCTCTCAAAATGGAGATGAAGTTTGGAGAATGGTCCCATGTCTATGGTGATAATAAAAGAAAGATGGAGTTTCAAGGTGGTGGATCTAGTGACAAAGGTGGGAAGAAAAATCAACGACCCACATTCCAAAAATGTGGGAAGTTGCACCATGGGAACTGCCTCAAAGGTATGGAGAAATGCTTTAAGTGTGGGAAGGAAGGACACCAAGCTCACGAGTTTCGAAAAGACATGAAAATGAAGGATAATGTAGCTGATGAAAGGAGAGAACCACTCGTGGTTCAATGCTACAACTGTAGGGAGCTAGGGCACTATTCAAACTAGTGCACTAAACCTCGAGATCTCGAGGGTAATCAGCGCCAACAACCACCAAAGCCAAAGGAACAAGGGAAGGCTTATGACATCACTACTGTGGAGGTGGAACATGATAATGAAGTCGTACAAGGTACACTTACTATTCACTCAAGAATGGCAAAAGTCTTATTTGATTCTGGTTCTACGCATTCCTTTATATCTTACAAGTTTGCTAGAACTATAGAATCGAAGCCTCGAAACCTTGAAGTAGAGATATCTGTAAAAACACCAAGTGGTGTAATCATTACAACCCAAGTGCTTGAATCTTCTCCTGTTGACGTATGTGGGAAGATTCTTCCGAAAAATCTCGTATTACTTCCCTTGGTGGAATTCGATGCTATAATGGGAATGGATTGGCTCTCGTTATATAGAGCACATATCAACTGTCGGGAAAAGGAAATATATTTTCATATTCCAAACCATCCCATGCTCCTCTACAAATGCAAGGAAGATCATGAATATCCTTTGAAAAATCCTTCAATGGTGTGGGTGTTGATTCCCTATGAAGAAGCATACCTCGCCCAAATGGTTGATTCGAAGGAAAGTTCCAACCTTGAGGAAATTCCCATCGTAAGGGAATACAATGATGTATTTCCCAAAGAGTTACCCGGAATTCCCTCGGATCGTGAGGTAGAGTTCTCAATTGAACTCATACCCGGAGCTACTCCTATCTCGAAGTGCCCCTATAGGATGGCTCCTATCGAACTGAAGGAGTTAAAGAAGCAGCTGCAAGAGCATCTGGACAAAGGGTTCATACGCCCTAGTGCATCACCTTGGGGTGCGCCAGTGCTCTTTGTAAAGAAGAAGGATGGAACCATGTGGCTGTGTATCGATTATCGGGAACTCAACAAGATCACCATAAAGAACAAGTATCCTCTCCCAAGGATTGGTGACTTGTTTGATCAGTTAAGAAAAGCTCAATACTTCTCAAAGGTGTATCTTCGTTCTGGATATCATCAAGTAAATGTGAAGAAGGAAGATATTCAGAAGACTGCCTTCCGTACAAGGTATGGGCACTATGAGTTTTTGGTGATGCCCTTCGGACTTACTAATTCCACTGCAATCTTCATGGATTTGATGAATAGAGTCTTTAGACATTACCTCGACAAATTTGTGGTAGTGTTTATCGATGATATTCTCATCTACTCCAAGAGCAAGGAGGAACATGAAGAACATCTAAGACTTGTGTTGGAGACATTGAGAAAAGAGAAGTTGTATGCCAAGTTCAGCAAGTGTGACTTTTGGATGAATCAAGTCACGTTCTTGGGACATGTGATCACAAGCGAGGGAATTTCTGTGGACCCTTCAAAGACAAAGGCGATTGAAGAATGGCCCAGGCCCTCTAGTGTCACAGAAGTCCGTAGTTTTCTTGGATTAGCTGGGTACTATCGACGTTTTGGGAGAAACTTCTCACGATTTTCAAGCCCACTAACTAAGTTAACAAGGAAAGGGGTAAAGTACGTATGGACGGTAGAATGTGAGGGAAGCTTCAAGGAGATAAAGAGAAGGCTAATCACTGCACCTGTACTCACACTACCGAAAAGTGGAGAAAGTTTTGTGATATACAGCTATGATTCAAAGAAAGGCTTGGGTAGTGTACTCATGCAAAATGATAATGTGATAGCCTACACCTCACGACAGTTGAAGATCCATGAGCAGAACTACCCGACGCATGATCTAGAGCTGGAAGCCGTGATTTTTTCCTTGAAAATCTGGCGGCACTACCTTTATGGTGAAAAGTGTGACATATACACCGACCACAAGAGCCTAAAGTATATATTCACACAAAAGGAGCTCAACATGCATCAAAGGGGATGGTTAGAGCTAATCAAGGATTACGATTGCTCTATTCACTATCATCCTGGAAAGGTGAACAAGGTAGCTGATGCTCTAAGCAGGAAATAACCTGCTACTCTATCCATGTTGAGGATTGAGAAAGACCCTATCTTCTTGGATACGCAAAGGATGGATTTGGGAATCGTAAGGGCAGGGGATACATCCTACCTTTCCCAAATGATTGCGCAACCACCCATCAAACAGAAGATTAAGGAAGCACAAAGGGATGATGTGGAGATACAAAAGAGGGTGAATGTAGAAAAGGAAGGGAAGCTGCAAGAGTTCCATATCGACGATGATGGTGTGATTCGGTTTGGAACGCGACTTTGTGTGCCTTCATCACCCGGGATAAAGAAGGAGCTATTGGATAATGCACATAGCTCAACTTTCTCTATCCATCCTGGAAGTACCAAGATGTATCGTGATCTCCGAGAACACTTCTGGTGGGATAACATGAAGAAGGAGATTGCGGAATATATATCAAGGTGCTTGGTATGTCAGCAAGTTAAAGATGAGCAGAAAAAGTCCAAAGGTATGATGCAGCCATTGCCTATACCCATGTGGAAATGGGAAAATGTTACTATGGACTTTGTCACGGGTCTGCCGAAAACGTCAAGAGGAAATAATGCGATATGGGTTGTGGTTGATCGACTCACCAAGACTGCCCATTTTATCGCTATTCGGGAAGACCTCTCACTTGAACAGCTTGCAAGGATATATGTGAAGGAAGTAGTGAGATTGCACGGTGTTCCACTCTCGATTGTCTCTGACCGTGATCCAAGGTTCACATCTAAATTCTGGAGGATCCTTCAACATGCTTTGAGTACTGAATTAAATTTCAGCACGACCTATCACCCCCAAACCGATGGCCAGTCTGAAAGGACTATTCAGACGCTCGAAGATATGCTAAGAGCATGCTCTCTAGAATTCAAAGGTGGATGGGATCAACACCTTCCATTGGTTGAGTTCTCATACAATAATAGCTTCCACTCGAGTATTCAGATGGCTCCATATGAATCTCTTTATGGGAAGCGATGTAGAACTCCAACCTGTTGGGATGAAGTTGGAGAACGAAAGCTACTTGGTCCCGATCTTGTTCAAGAGATGACAGAGAAGGTTCAAGTCATCCAGAAACACGTCAAAGATTCTCAATGTCGGCAAAAGATCTATGTTGACAACCGTCAAAGGGACTTGGAGTTCGACGTTGGAGATAAAGTCTTCCTTCGAATATCTCCATGGAAGAGAGTCATGAGATTCGAGAAGAAAGGGAAGCTAAGCCCAAGGTACATTGGTCCCTTTGAGATCCTTGATCGTATAGGAGTCGTGGCCTATCATCTGGAACTTCCACCGAATATGGCTCAAGTTCATGATGTGTTTCATGTATCACTACTGAGGAAGTACATACCAGACCCCTCACATGTACTAAACTCAGAGGTGGTACAGCTGGATGATGATCTCTCCTATGAGGAGCAGCCGGTAAAATTTTTGGACCGAAGTGATAAGGTTCTACACAACAAGACAACCCACCTTGTCAAAGTGTTTTGGAGGAACCATAAGTTTGAGGAAGCAACTTTGGAACTAGAAGAGACAATGAAGGAGAAGTACCCTCACCTGTTTGTGTAAAGTGAAATTTCGGGGGCGAAATTTCTTAAGGGGGGAAGAATGTAACGACCCAAAGTTTTTCAATAGAAAATTCCCTTCTTATATCTATGTCATAAAAACACAAAATAATGAACTACTTAGTGATAAGTTACCTTTAAACATAATTTTTTCACCCCTATGTTTGGAATTTTAAAAATCCGACATACACGGTTGTGTTCAAGATAGTTTTTGGAGTCTAATGAAACAAAAATAATTTTTAGTGAATAGTAACCTACCATTATGAATAGTAACCTACCCTTATGAATAGTAATATGACCCTTATGAATAGTAAATAAGAGTAACATTACCTATGAATAATAAAATAGAATTTAAACATCTTAGAAAGTGACAATTTGACCTTAGTAAACATTTTTGGTATTTTATAAGTCATAAATAATTAATTATAATTAATTAATTAATTTAAAAGAATATTTATTTTCTTGTAATTTATTCATAAATTATTTAATCAATGTCTAATAGTTGTTAGATAATTTTATAAGACCCTACGTAATTTTTGAAAGAACTATAAATTCAGTTTTAATCTTAAAAACTATTTTTTAAGTAAATTATGATTTTAATTAAATATTAAATTAACAATATTTAGAAAATCATTTTTGAAAAATGGACTTCATTTTTGGATTCTACACGTCAAAAAATGGTTGGGGTAAATTTTTGGGAATTTTCTGAGATACTTGAGTTTTTGATGAATAGTGGAATCCGATAATTCATAATAAAAGCTAAATAATGTATTAATTGAGTCATCGATGATGTTCTGCTGATGTAAGACCACTTGGTTCGGGATTAAATTATAAAATTACTATTATTGGTCATCCAAGACTTACTATTCCTTGTCTTTGGTGAAATTAATAAACTAATCAATTTTATATTAAGAAAACCCCTCTCCCCTCCACTATAAAAGCCACCCTTCACTCCCTCTTTTCCTCACACCTCTCAAGCTCCAAGACTTCTCTAAAATCTACCCAAACACCTTCCCTAGCTCATCTCCCACGTCCAAAAGCTGCTGGTCTCATCAAAAGACCAAACCTAGCTTCCTTAAATAGGATCTCAAGAGAAGGATTCTAAAGGCAATTTCTCTCTCTCTTCTCCTTTAATTTCCTTTCAAGTTCAAGTTCCTTTCTTGATCTCTCCCTACCTATATTCATCCAAATTGTTCTGTAAATCCATTATTATATATATAATGTAATATTATGATTCTAATGTTATATTATATCACCCACACCCTTTCCATCTTCCTTTTATTTTATTAAAGAGAACGTTGTTCATGTGGTGATAATTTATCACCTTCAAAAACAACATGCTCTCTTCTTCCATTTCTACCTTCAATCTGGTCATGAAACCATTTTTATGGTTGAACCAAAATATTTTATATGTATTATGTTCTATTTTATGTTCTGGAAATAACCTATGTCCATATTACTAAGTGAAAAGTTAGAACGAGTTCGTTGTGATCCAAAAACCGCTCAAATTAACCCAAATAATCTTCATTTAATTCTTATCTAATGATTCGTCCACATAATATAACTCATTGTAAAATCATTCAAGCTTCTGTAATATCATTAATTACATGTAATATCAGTTCTGGATGTTTACCCATGATCTACCCAAACATCAATTTAAGAATAGAAGTGGACCGTTCAAGAAAACCATGAAAACGTACATCCTTGATCAATGTTTTTAAACTCTATAAGTCATCCAAAGGAACATAATATGAAATAATGAAACCAGAATGAACCCTATTAATGTATAAAAGGTTCTTGAATTTCTAATTAATGAATATAATGTCATTATACATGACATTAAAGAGAAGGAGGCATTCGAGTACAAGGTAAGGGGAAATCTCGAACCCAATTTTCTTCCTTCGGGTTCTCCCTCTTTCACTCCATTTTTGATATGGTTACTCCTCAAAGATCATTTGTTCATCTTTTCCTTTACTTTTCTGGGATATACATGTTTGTCACTGGTTTTTACGTCCATCAAAATGTTTTCCAAAAGAACTCTTCTTTCAAGATCTCACATTTTACCTCTCATTCAAGGTTGATGGTTCTTGTATCAAGTATATTGTTCCCTCTTTCTTTTGAGAATCCAAAGATTATGAATGTGTTATTATTAGATAAAACCCATTCCTTTACATGGGTTATTTATGTACATGTTTGATATGTGTTCTATGTGGAAATCATGATAATGATAATGTTATGATGTGACGGGTGCGCCCAGAATTATATAGCACAATATGAATGTTTAAATGTGACGGGTGCGCCCGAAATTATATAGCGCTTCAATGCATTGGGTAAAGTGATGAATCTCAAGATTAAATGTGAAATGATGTGTGAACATGATGCTATCTTTGTTCACAAGCATGTGTGGTAGTTAACCACTAAGACATGATGTTTCATTTTTATGCATTGCCACATTTCAAGATTATTGTTTATGCTCCTCTCATGTTCATGATCTTTTGCCTATGTCATGATTATGCTCACCCCATGCTATATTGTTCTTATATATCCTCTTACTGGGATTCTAGCTCACCCCTTTTGATGTATATCCTCAGGTGGATACATCTACTAAGGAGAGGACAAGTGCCACTAAGAAGCTAGCGAAGAAGAAATTAAATAAATGTTTATGGTTGATGTTGTATTTGTTATGTATGGTCCTAGTTTTCCCAAGACACTAAACCTCTGGATCCTCCATGTGTAATAATATTATGTTTTTTATCTTTGAAATGATGTAATACTAATGTAAGAAAAGGCCGGGTCGCTATACGAGTCAATACAGTTGGCCATTCAAATGCCTACCTTGAACCCTACTAGTAGTGGCGTAGTCAAAACTTGTAGACTATGAGGGGAGGTTCAAAGATCATTGACACTAGAATAATCAAGCAACAAAGTATTCTAATTCTAATACAGAGGGTTCCTATAATTCGATAAAATAATGGGAGACATTTAAATGATTAAAATAGTAAAAAATGTATAATTCAGTAATCAATATAAAAGTAATAATCTGCTAATGTCTAGTTTGTAGTAAATGGAAAGTAATACAACGAGAAACACTGTGATAATATTGAACAAAGTTAATGTTCAAACTAACATTAATTTCTAAGTTTAGTATATACGCTTGTGCACAATACTATTATATCGTAAATTCAACCTATTAAGCCACCTCAAAAATCAAGGGTGTAACATTTCTTAAATGAGACACATGTCTGATGCATATGATGGTTATGTCATAATGCTATCACCAATGTTCGATGTTTTTTGCAGTTACAACATCGAGATGTGGATGATTACACATTTTGTTTCATCTCCGATAAGATTATGAGGAGAAAGTGAAGCAAGATATGAATGTGATGATAAAACTAGCTATGTGTAAATTGAAATACAAATTATGATCTTTCATGTCACCCTATTATTACACCCAATTAGTCCAGTTTCGTTTAAGATTACATAATGAACATTATGGAGTAAACGCTCTATTACCTTTTAAGTAAGGTTCACTAAGCAATAAGAGTATTAAATACGAGTTAATCTTTAATTCTTATGGTGAATAAGTTGAAAGAAAACATGATAAGGCCAATGGAAAGACTGATGCCGAAGGCACCTTCACAATGTCCTTCAAAGATGGAGGTTGGTTATTAAACAAGAGATTATTTGCATCACATAACTTGAAATAAATTCTATGGAAGTTTATACGCAATGATTTGAATTAAAGATGAAAGTTATCACTTCTTCTTCAGGTATATTCGTAAATATAAGTATTGTTTCAGGCATACTTCTTGGGTATTAAATACAATATGCCTTTCACATATATGTATTGAAATAAAGTAACCAAGTAAGTAATAGAAACATTATAGGAAGTAAGGTGTATTCTCCAAGTGGCTGAGAAAGGGTGATTCCTAAGTCAGTGGAGAGAAACACATAAATTCTAATTTCTAAGTTAATGATTTAAGTTAAACTATTATTAAGTATAACCAAAACATTTGTCTCATGTGTCCATTGGAAACTTGGAGACATCGTTCCAGGTTCATGAATGAATGTTTGTGGTATCTCATACTTAATCAGTAGTTCAGTGATACTTAAATCACATGTAGTAAGTGATTAATATAAAATGTAAGATTTATATACCCAGTTGTGGAAAAATAATTCTTTATTAAGAAAAACTAAAAGCAGACATCAAGTATATACCCAGTTTGGTATTTATGCTTGGTAAATCTAAACACCTTTGGTATTATCGATGTATTTAGTTTGGACAAAGAAACCTTTAGACATAAAGGTATGCTATTTTTTTTTTGGAATTAGTTCAGCTAGAGAGCATGAACTATTCCTAGGGTAAGGTAGAGGTATATATACTTCATAAGATTTCTTTAAGTTGTTAAGTAATATAAAATGAAGTTTGATATTTTCATGGTCATAAGATATAAGATTATTTAGGCCGGCATGCCGAAGAATATCTTGACCAAGCATTATCAATCAATATAATGTAACATGGAGAAATTTCTATACATACATTACCTCATCTGCATCATGACATTGATGCAAGTATGAAGTATTGATGAAGAGTATTACATATTAACATTAATCAACAAAATTTATCATGGAGTAATTCCTAAACGCACATTTTATACATCATAGTTATGATGTAAGTAATATCAATGTTGCAACTTTCAAAAACTTCCATTATATTTCAAGACGTGCTTTGCAAATAACAGTGATATCCCATAACCATATGCCAACTATAATGACTAATGGATATCATATGGGTCAAAGTATGATGAAAATCCATTATGTTATAGGGCATGTGTTTAGATGCGAAGAGTTTGTTAAGGATGTAAACAAACTTGCATCAAGATAAACACATTGTGCATCTAAGTAATTATCCTAATGGTTTATTAGGATATTACATAAATCCTTAAGATAGAAAAGTGGTAGTCAAGTGACAGACTACATTTCTATATAAGGGTGCACATCTCTATTAGAGATAGTGGGAGTAATATTGACTTGAGTTTAGTCAATACTAAAGATGCACAAATAGTTGGCATAGGAACTAGTTCCACAAGTTCATGTGAAATAAGTATGTTCTAGTGAAACATACTATGTAGGAAGGTTAAAACCATAGTAATGGTTTTATATTAACCACGACTAGTGATGTATTATTGATTTTAAATAATAATTCATATAAGTAGGCATTATTTGGAAACTAGCCAAGATTGAAAAAGTTAATTAAGATTCAGTAATGGATTCCATGTCTCAAAGTGTAAAGGGGGTTATTATTTTGAATATTGTGGTGGGTATTTCAATGAAACGGTACATGGATGGTACAAGTGAAGTATCAATAAGGTTCGATTGGTAATACCAAGTTGGTATGGTTAAATCTATTAGAATTTTACTTGTTATATCAAATATTTATGATCATTTTATTGAGCATTGGTTTTCATGACCACCAATCATGGAAGGTATCTATACGATGCAACCAGAAAGGGATAGTCACATTACATAATGCTAATAAAGGTTACAAGTTACTGAAGTCAAGTTTAGGATTGAAGTAAGAAACTGAACCATAGAATATTCATTTGGAATGAATCTTTTCTATGTTTCTACCAAAGGTTAATGGGAGCACTATAGTTTTCCAAGAGAAATATGTTTGACAACATATGAAAAACACATATTGGTATTACAGTTAGTTAATACCAGGATGAAAGTGATTCCCCAATGATTTAATTAAAGTAGCAACCTTAGTTATATGGAATAAAATATAATGAGGTAGATCTAATGGTTTCTTGGACCTAGTCAATTGTACATAGAGTGAAATAGTATTGAAAAATACAAGCTGGAACAATTCAAGAGAGAATTGTTACCAATGTCACATGGAATAAATTTCTCCAAGTAGACATGAAATGGAATAGGAGGAGACTAAAGTGTGAAAGTTGAATTCTATATGCTTCTGTGATGGATCAATAACTTATGCCATAATATGTAAAATAAATGATATTGCCAACATATACTTAATAGTAGGGAAATATCAGTTATATCCAAGTGAACTATAAGGGAAGTAATCAGTACTATCAGATTGTACTTTAGAAAGTGCAAATGATATGTACCTGGTAAGTGGAGATAAAGGGATAATATTTATGGTGGTACACAAACTAGTATTCCTTAGATCAATGTGATCTAATATCACAGTTAGGCGAAGGTGTTGAGTGAGATGAGCTCATAAAATCCAATGGAGGCCATACCTACAAAACCATAGTAAGTTGTAGCTTCTGAGGTAGCTAAGAAGCATTTATTGAATGCAACGATTTGTTCCAGATCTTGGAATCACACTTACCAAGTAAAGTCTTATCATAATGATAATTCTGTTATCGGTACAACCCAAGATGTCAAGCTTTGATAGTGGGGAAAAGGGATATACTCAGGGTTTCCATCTCTTGAGAAGTTTTACTCAAGGATATGAGGTCACATATAGAAAAATAACCACGCAATGGAAACATGGAAGACCCAACAAATAAATTTAAGACTCATAAAAAACAGGATCTTCCTCATGTGAGAGATAACAAGGTTCATTAGAAAGTTGACTCTAGTGAAAATGGGAGTGTTTTAATAGTGGGTTCCCTATAACAAACTTGAACATTAATTTTGATTACCATGTTGTGTATACAGTTCGATATACATGATGTTTACTTATCATTATAGTGTTGATATTTCTACATCCACTATTTAATGGTAATGTCCATAGATTAATTTTCATATCAAAAGGTTATAAAAGATCCTAGGATATAATGAGAACCTTGATATACTATGACATTAATCTTAAATAGAGGTCTTATGGTCTCGAAACATCATACTGACTGGACATAGTTGATGTTTGACTATCAGGTGCTGGTAGATCATAATCATTAAGACTTCACCTCATGAAGTTCACACTTAATGATCTCTAGTAGTGAGATTATGAGGGAAGACCCTCCAATAGGAACACCACATGTTTCAGGTGTCATTGGTTGTTCTGAGCTACAGACATGTGTATTGGTCTCCTGACTTTCAATCATTATCAGTGTGTTCTATTTGATTGTGTACTTTGATGCAAGGAAAAAACCATGATATTGAAATTTTGGTGAGATAGCTTGTGTTGGGTGTTTCATTGGTGGCATGACATTAGTTAAATGGTTAAGAAAAGATTTTTCGCTTCTAAGTTGAGGAAGTAATATATCTTGGTCCTTTTTGATCACGATGGTTGTACCTTAATAAGACTTTGGCCAAGGCAGTTGAGGGTAAATTCATTCAGTTAGATCAAAAAATAATAAATCAAGAAAAAGGGCGATGACATATGTGTGCGTCCTGATTTATGAGATATCTAAAGACAAAGAGATTATATTACACAGTGCGTGTTCGTAGGTTGGTTATCGTTGCTATGACTTTCCTTATCTCTTTAGTGGCCTTGATGGGAAGCTATAATACACTCTTGATATACGGATTTTATTCATTTCTATTAAGATAAGGGCTTAGAGGGTCACAGACAATAGCACATTTGAGAATCCACTCTATTCAGTTGAATAGGTATATTGGACATGGTGGGACCCATCACAGGGTTCGAGTGTTGTCCATGTAGTCTATCACCAATAAATAAATAAATTCATATTATTCAAGTTAAGAATAATTGGGTTGAAATTATTTATTAAATATATTTACAAGTTAAGTAAATATGAGAAATAATATTAATCAAATGAATATTATTTTAATATTCCAGGTTTGTTTAATATTAAGTGGGAATGACAAGTCGAGTTAAATGACTCGGGTTTATCACATAATATTATATATATATATATATATATATATATTACAGAAATGTGATAAAATAATAAAAAATATTTATGACGTATTATAGTTTATCATAATTTCTTATTTAGTGGGCGTTTTATTTCTAGGGGCCGGGGAACCCTTTTTGGGTTTTTGACACACCCACTATATAAGCAGGGAGAGAGTTCATTACCATGGACTATTCATTTATTTTTAAGTGAGATCCTCTTTCTACTAACACTTTCTAGAGAGAGAGTATCTCTCTCTGAGTGACGATCCAAGAACGCCTTAAGCATTGAAGGCATCAGATCACATCGATCATCAGGATGTCAAAGACATCGTCAGATCACCGTGCTAACACTTAGAATTCTATGATCGATGGTCCCACAGATTTTTTAAGTGTGTGTGGAAGATCTAAATGGATTCGTCTTTGGATCCTTCGTGCAACAATCACTGGTGACAAGAAGATGTTGAGTGTAGCTTCATATATTAAAAGGTTTGTTTTTAGTTTTTATTTTTAGTGCTCTGTTTAATTTACACAAGATCTTAGGACCGTACCGAGGCTTGAATCGTCGGACATGACAAGATTTGTCGCACTGATGATGAAAAATCTTAAAATCCCCAGCCCATCAGCTTCTGCTGCGGCCCCGGTACCCACATCCATAGGACGCCACCCTTTACAACCCCTGATCTGAGGTTGCGCTACCATGCTCTGCCCCCCCTCGCTCGCTGTCAGCCACCGTTGACCCGACCTGGCCAGTTCTCCCTTGCGAGCGCTGCCGTGCTCCTCCTTCTGACTGGGACACCCCTTCGGCTATCAGATCTGGTCCTATTGGCCAGATCCTACTCTCTCATTAGCTCTATCCACCCCAACTTCCGCTGCCCTCTTCCTCGTACAAGGTCTCACCACCCTACAGTACCGCGACCAGTGGGAACTGCTACTATCGGCACCTGCCTCCCATGCCATCACACTTTCCAGGTCTATCCACCACATTTGGCCTTTCCAATTGGTCTCTTCTCCATATGTAGGCCAAACACCCTCCAGTTGAACTCATTTCTACTGACAATAGTGGGAGGTAACCCCTGCCACTGCTTAAGTGGGTCCCATTGGACCCAATTTGCCCTATCTAAGGGTCAAAGGAGGTATGACCAACCCGGAATGGGTTTGGGTAGGCCTGCCTATGCCATAATACCCATGCACGAGGTTTTCATGGCCCAAATGTGCGAGCATGACTACGAACTAGTCCGCAAAGGGCTAAAGAGGTGTTTTCGGGTCCTACATTGTTTTAATCAAAATTAATTAAATTAATTAAATTAACTTAATTCTAGTTTTAAATTAAATTAATTAAAATTAATTTTGGTTTTAAAATTTTAATAATAAAAAATATTATTTTAATTTGAGTAGTAAATTAAATTAATTAAATTAATTTAATTTTTGGTTTTAAAATTAAATTAAAACTGGAACCAAATAAAATAAATTATTTGAATTTATTTAAATTCATTTAATTTATTTCAATACCCTTGTTCTATTTAAATTTATTATAATTTAATTTTTATTAGACTATTTTACTATACTGACTGGTCTTGAGCTAGTGACTGACCTGTGCATGTCTGGATTTTAAATTTTTAAATTATTTATTTATTGCGCGTGATGATTTTAATAAGTTGGTAATTAAATGATGGTCTTCACATCCTCTTATTTTATTCAAATATGTATAAGGTCCCACGAGAAGCAGATACATTTCACTAGGGGTGAACTGTGATACGAGTCAGGTATGAAACCGCCTAGGTCATGATTGATCCATTATGGATCAATCTCATTTAGATGATCAAGACCAGTCGGGTTGAATATTTTTTTTATGCATTGTTTTTTATTTTATGGAAGTGCGTGATTATTGTGCAATCACATAAAATAATAAATAAGATTAAATGGATAAAGTTGTGACATATTTCTTTCTATTGCATGTTCATTTGTGAGCACAAAAACAAAGTTTAAACACATTTAACAGAAATAGATTACATTCTTCAAGAAATTATAAAACCCCTCAAAGATATATCAAGTCGTAAAGCCTTCCATTACACAAATTTGAAAAAAACCGGGTGTTCGGGGTGCTCATCAGCCAAAGTTGAGAGTGCCACCTTATATCAGGGAGTTCTTATAAGAGTAATGGGTTTAATTGATAAAGGTGGTAGAAAATAAGTATCCAAATCTATTTTTCTATCACTTTAGAGGCAAGACATTTATGGAATCAAGTTACAATTCTAATAAGATGAGACTTTACTCAATAGTTCAAGGAACCAAGAGTTAATGCAGTTATCTATCCTAGTTCCTACCTAGAAACTCTCTAAGTAGTGGTGTAAACAAAGCTTGTAGACCATGAGGAGTAGTTTCAAGGACCCTTGCCACTAGAATACTCAAGCGATAGAGTATTCCAAATATAATTGTGGGGTCTATTAAGGTTTGATAAAACAATAGGAGACATTAAATGATTTAATAATTAATTATTCATAAATGTCTAAAAGGTAATCAAGATAAAGTACTAACTACTAAAATTTATTTTTTGTAGATCTAAAATGGAAATCACCAACACCACAAGTACATTATCACGACGATCAATTTTGGATAAAAAAATATCCTAACCAACCATAACTTCCAGAAGTGGTACATGCGCCTGCACATAATACTATGCCAAGAAAGAAATCTATATGTGCTGGAATCCTCAGTTCCTACTGAGCCTCCTTAGGGAGAAATCAAGGTGGGAAAAGAAAAATGGAAAAAGAATGTAGATGATGCACTAAATGTTTAGTGAATCATGTTGTCATCAATGTCAAGTCAATTTCAGAAAATTCATTAGGATGAGGATGCCTACAAGATGCTGACTCATGTCCAAGAACTACACCAGGAGAGAGCAAGGCAAGAAAGGTATGAGATTTCTAGTTCCCTTTATAGGTGCAGGCTAGCAGAAGGGAATAAAGCATGATATCATGTACTCAAGATGATCAGGTACATTGAGAGGCTTGAAGCCCTTAGGTTCAAACTAAATCAAGAACTAGAAACATATCTCATTCTTTTTTCTTTACCACCAATATTTTCGACTTTAATTATCAATTACAACATGAATAAAATGAAAAATATACACCCAGATCTTTTGGATTTAGTTTTCCAAGATGATAAGGATATGAAGAACACAAATTCTTCAGTCCTTATGGTGAAAAGAGGAGGAAGGGTAAGGAAAACAGGTCTAAGGCCAAGTCTAGGCCGGAGACACCAATGCACTGTCCTTCCAAGAAGCCAAGGATACAAATGCAGGGAAATGAGAAGGAGTACATCTTCTTTCTATGTGGCAAGAAAGGATAGTGGAAGAAAAATTGAAGAGTTGGGAAGAAGAAGCAAGGTGATTCTTCTACTTCAAGTATTTTTGTCATTTAATGAAATATTTCATTATCTACAAGTTGAGTTTTGAATACAACATGTGGCTCAAACATATGTATCCACATATAGGAACCAATTAGATTCAAGAATATTTCAAAGGGTGAAGTGGATCACTGAGCTGCAAATGGTTCAAGTCTATAAGCCTTGGTAGTGAGAGATTATCACCTTACTTTGCCTAGTGGTTTGGTTCTTATATTAAATAATTGTTATTATGTAACCTCTGTTACCAGAAACATAATCTCTATTTCAAGTCTGGACACGATGGAATTTTATTTCAACATTAGAAATAAATGTTTTCTCTTTTATAAGGATAACATGTGTTATGGTATGTAACATATTAACAATGGATTATAT
This sequence comes from Viscum album, assembly GCA_963277665.1. Lineage (NCBI taxonomy): Eukaryota > Viridiplantae > Streptophyta > Magnoliopsida > Santalales > Viscaceae > Viscum > Viscum album. Next base: position 1,698,814,234 of record OY728143.1, on the reverse strand, counting down.
ATACATGAACTTGAAAACATGGTAATGACAATCAATGACAAAACCTGCGAACATGACTTGTATATTACCTACCTATGGAACTTCAGGCTAGGTCATGTAAATGAGAAGTGTTTACAAAAATTACATCAAGAAGGATATTTAGACCCGATTTAGTTAAAACCCTTGGATGCATGTGATTCTTTTTTACAAGGGAAAATGACCAAAGCATCTTTCTCTAGGAAGGGAGAAAGAGACATTGCATTACTAGAATTAATTCATACTGACATATGTGGTCCATTTCTAGTATAAGAAAGGGGTGGATTTTCATACTACATTATTTTTACTGATGATTATAGTAGGTATGGATATATCTACTTAATGCAGTATAAATCAGATTACTTTCAAATGTTTAAGGAATACCAACATGAAGTAGAAAACTAGATTGGTAGGAATATTAAGGCACTCTGCTCTGGCAGAGGTGGAGAGTATCTTAACCAAGATTTCATTGATCACTTGAAGGAGCGTGGGATAGTATCCCAACTCACTCTACCTTATACATCATAGTGTAATGATGTTAGTAAAAGGAGGAATAAGACCTTTCTTGACATTGTTGGATCAATGATGAGTTAGGAAACTCTTTTATTATCCTTTTGGAGATACACATTGCAGACAAAAACGTATACCCTTAACTGAGTTCAAACTAAAGCTATATATGGAATTCCATATGAGTTATGGTGTAGAAAGAAACCCAATATGTAACACTTACATGTACGGGGATGCTAGGATTTTTTCAAGACCATGCCAAGTGAAAAATTAGCATCCAAAAGCACGAAGTGTATCTTTATAAGTTATCCTAAAGAAACCAAATTATGTTACCTATATAACCTTTTAGATAGAAAAGTTATTGTGGAAAGACATTCTATATTTCTAGAAAGGGAAAAAATTTCCAAAGGAAATAGTGGGATAAATATTGACTTTGATGAAGTTAATTCTCCAGATGCACATGAGTTGGTATGTGAACAATATCCATAAGATACAGTGAGAGATAAAGAGGTTCCTAAGACACAAGTACTATGTAGGTCTAATCAAGAGGTTAGAGAACCAAAGCATTATGGGTGTCTTATCACCGAGTCAGGTGACACATGACTCCTTGAGGACAATGAACCTCTAACCTAAAAGGATGTAGTAGAAGGAAAAAATGATTCTAAATGGAAAGATGACATGCATTATGAGATGGAGTCCAAGTATTAAAATTAAGTTTAGATTTTGATAGACCCTCTAGCTAATGTAAAACCCATTTGGTGCTAATGGGTATTCAATAAAATATGAAAATATATGGTAAGGATAATAACTATAATGCAAGACTGGTAGTGAATGGTTTCATAAAACATCAAGGAATAAACTACGATGAAACCTTCTCACCAGTAGAAATGAAGAAATCCATCAGAATAATGCTTGAAATAGCAGACTTTCATGATTATGAGATTTGGAAAATGGATGTCAAAACTACTTTTCTAAATGAGAAGTCAGTTGAAGATGCATATATAACTCAACCCAAAGGGTTTGTTAGGTCAAATAATTCCAATAAGGTGTGAAAGCTGTAAAGATCCATTTATGGGTTGAAATAAGAATCATGATCATGGAATGTTCATTTTGATGAGACCATAATGGAATTTGGTTTTGTTAAAAACAAAAGTAATACTTGTGTATAAATGAAACTTAATGGGAATTCCATCATTTTCCTAGTACTATATGTTGATGACATATTAATTATGGAAAACAAAGTGTATGTCTTATAGTCAGTTAAGACTTAGTTAAATGAATGATTCTCCATGAAAGACTTAGGTGAAGCATCCTACATTCTATGGATTAAGATCTATCGAGATAGATCTCAGAGACTATTTAGGATAAGTCAAAGTATATACATTGAAAAGGTACTCAAAAGGTATAATATGGAACAATCCATTAGAGGATTGTTTCCCATGTCACATGGTATCAATATATCCGAGAAAATGTGTCCACAATCACAAGATGAGATTGATAGGATGAGTATAATCCCTTATGAATCAGTAGTGGGTTCTATCATGCATTTTATGCTATGTACTAGGTTTTCTATTGCATTTTCTTTAAGCATGGTGGGAATATATCAAGATAATCTAGGAGATATACATTGGGAATCTGTTAAAACTATCCTGAAGTACTTGAGTTGTAAAAAGGATATGTTCCTGATGTATAGAGGAGATGAGGAACCATTAGTGATAGGATACACTGATGCTAGTTTCCAAACATATCACAATGATCTGAAATCACAGTCAGGCTACATATTTTTCCTAAATGGTGGTGTAGTAAGCTAGAGAAGCTCGAAGAAATCTATGTTCTCTGATTCTGCAATATAATCTGAGTATATAGAGACTTCTAATGCAACAAAGTAAGCAGTTTGTATACACAAATGTTTTTCAAATATTGATATTGTTCCCAACAATGTAGACCCTATTCCAGTTTATTGTGATAATACTAAAGTAGTGGTTCTTTCCAAGGATCTCAAGTCACAACAATGGACAAAGAATATACTTTTAAAGTTTCATCGTTTGAGGGATTTTACTCAGAGAGGTGAAGTTGCAGTTAGAAAAGTAGCCACAGTGGACAACATGGTAGACTCCCTGACTAAATCTATATCTCAAAAGAAGCATGATTCTCATGTGAGAGGTAGAAGATTGTGACTTTTTAGCAGTTGGATCTAGTGTAAGTGGTAGTGTTGAAAGTGAGTTCCCTAGACCCAACTTGTGATATAATTTGATAACCACTACATGTATACAGTTTGTTATATATAAACATGTTATTATTTCTATAGTAGTGTAAATACTTCTACATCCACTATATTTATGCTAATTCCCTTATATTATGTGTTGTATTAAAGGTTTATAGTAGATCCCATGATATAATGAAAACCTAGAGATACTATGACAGTAATATTAAACTAATTTCCTATGGTCTAGATACATCATACTGATAGGACATAAATGATGTATGACTATCAGGTGCTGGGGGCTCATAAGCATTGAGAATTATTCTCATGAAGTTCGAACTTGGTGATCTCAAGTAGTTGAGATCATGAGGACATACCCAAAAATAGGAACACCACATGTTTCAGGTTTCATTGGGTTTTCCTATCTATAGAAATGTGTATTGGTCTTCTGTCTTGAGATCATTATCAATGTGTTCCATTTGATTGCATACTTTAATTTAAGGTGAAAACCATGAAAATTAAGTCATGGTGAGTTAGTTTGTATTGGGTACATCATTAGTGGTATGGCATTGATTGAATGATCAAGATAGGATTTTCCGCTTCCAATTTAAGGAAGAGATATCTCATTCCTGGTTGATCAGGATGGTAGTACCTTTATAAATCCATGGACATGGTATTCGAAGGTAAGTTATTTTGGTTAGATAAACAAATAATAAATCAAGAAAAGGATGATGACAAAATTGTGAATCCTACTTTATGAGATATCATATGACAAAGAGATTACATTACACCGTACATGTTCGTACGTTGGTTATCATTGCTATGAATTTTACTTATCTATTTAGTGCCCTTGATGGGTTGCTAGACTCTGCTTCTGGTCTGTAAATAATATTCACTTCTATTAAGATAAGGGACTTGAGGGTCACACACTATAGCGCATTCGATAATCCTCCATATTCTATTGAATAGGAATATAGGACATGGTGGGCCCCATCTTAGGGTCCGAGTGTTATCTATGTTCTATTGGTCACCAATAAATAAATAAATTCATTAGTTTTTCAAGTAAAGAATAATTGGGTTGAATTTATTTATTACATGTATTTACAAGTGATTAAGTAAATACAAGGATTAATATTATATAAATGAATATTAATATAATATTCCAAGTTCATTTGATATTATTTGGAGTTATGAGTCGAGTTAATGACTCGAGTTTATCATATAATATATTTAATATATATTATAGGTATGTGATAAATTATAAATAATATTTATGATGCATTTTAGTTCATCATAAATAATTATTTATGATACTTATTTAGCAGATGTTTATTGCACGGGGTCCAGGAATCCTAATCGGGTAATATGAATATCCACTATATAAGTAGAGAGAGGGTAATCCCAAATGACTATTCATTCCATTATAATTGAGAGCTTATCTCTCTTACAAATTCATTAAGAGAGAATTACTCAATCAAGAAAACAATCCAAGTTTGTCTTTGAAGATCGAAGATAGAGGATTATGGTGATCATCGCTATGTCGAAGTGATCATTAGAGCTCTACAAAAGTACCCAGAATTCGATGAACAGTACACACATAGATTCAAGAAGCATGTGTGGTATATATAGAGGGATTTGACATTAGATCCTTTGATCAAAAGATGATGGAAACTCACGACGGACTTGTGCACATCAAATCAGAATGGGGTAGCTGTTCGCTTTGTTTATTATGCTCTGATTAAACCACGCAAAATCCTTGGACCATACGGGGGCCAGATCACCAGATTTGACAATGATTCATCACTCTAATGATGGATTTTTTTAAAAAATCTCGACCCACCGGCTTCCGTTGAGTGCCCCGGTACCTTCAGTTATAAGGTCAATCCCAAAGTTGATGCAAAGACTCATCTGGATAGCTTCCTCACGATGTGCCTAAGCATTTATTTTCTTCTAGTCCATGAATATAATGGAGGTGTGAGGCCAGATACTTTTATTATAGAGGATAAACTAGCAAAGGGGAGGTACATAGGGTTGGATGCCCCTGTCTTGGTGAGGATTTACTGGTGCTTTCTGCATACATACAATGGGAAGGCTTAGTTTAGAGTTACAGGGCTATTTCAAGTGTTGTGAGACTAGATTGAATCACACATCAGTTCATATGAAATACTGAGCCTAATTAAAGTCCCTGACAACTGATTTTTCCCATTTTTTCAGGCTATTTTTTGAATCCAACCTATGAACTTGATGTATGACGATGTGATAAGGATGATAAACATGTCAGGGGAATTCAAATTCTTCTATTTTGGTAATCTTCTAATAGGTACATTTACCAATGATGTTAATGAAATGAATTACAAACCAAGTTCTTACATGATAGCATTCAGGGATAGCGTATTGGCAGATCATATTGACAGTGAGATCATCTACGAGGCTTGTGATTCATATAAATTTTCTCCCTAATTTAAATGTATTAAATAGTCTAGAATCTCCCCCTATGCATGTTAGTATTGAGAAGCATCCAATGGTGGTCTAAAAGTTTTGGATTTTGATGTCTATGGAGGTATCTAAAATGTCGATCATGTTGCCTCCTTTTGATGCATCAATCGGGCTAGAGGCCAGGTATGACAAGGCATGGATCTATTCATACTCTCAGGGGGTATTAACAAAAGGCATACATCGGTTCACGTCTATGAAAAAAGTTGGTCTTGGTATACATGGTAGAAAGTCTCGAACCTAGGGAGATAATATTGAAGCTCCTAAGCCTCCGAAGTGATCTTGAATGAAGACCACTGAGTAGGCTAGGGTTGAGAAAACCACACTTACTACGCCAAGGCAGTCTAGTTGTCACCATTAGGAGGAGACTCGTGTTCCATCCCCTTTCTCTTCCATGAGATAAAAGATTCTTTAAGAGGATTCCAAGTAAAAGGGCTTCGAGTCTTCATCATAGAAAACCACATTGGAGCAAAAGTTTGTGCATCCCTTAGCAGTCTGTGCTTGCTGGGGCATAACTCATGATCTCATTGATGCGTGGATATTTCTCCAGACCACCATGTGAATCCAAAATCTATATGATATCAGAGAACCCTCTAATCTCCACCTCAACAGTGATTTAGCTGAGTTAGGGAGGTATATTCAGGAGTTAGAGGCTTCTATATATGTAATTGATGATCAGATCCTAGTCACAAAGTAAGTTTCTAACATGATGGACCAAGGAGAGCTTGAAGGGGAAGCTTGTCATCCTGATGAGTAATGTGTCATCTACCTTGACCCTAGTGATGTATTTATCTTTTCTCTCTTCCCTTTTTCTGATATCCCCTCCACCATTATTAATCTTGAGGGGACTTATTTTGCATCTTATAAGTGAATAATAAGTAGAAGAAGAAGAAGCAGTGAAAAATGAGGTTCTTGGGTCACCAAGGTATGGGCTTATGGGTATCCCCATTGAGGTAGAGGAGGATACCCTTGGATCTATAGAACTATCCCCAGGTCAGAGGACTATGGTGGAAGAGATGGTGGAGAGAACCCCTCGACTTTCACCTAAAGTCTCTATTTCCAAGAGGGATGACATAGGATCTCCACCGTCTCAATAGACGAAGTGAAATATGGTGATAAAGTTGGCTTGATGCATGTGTTATAGTAACTATTTGTGATACCATTCAATATCATTAATTTCTCGACATACTTTTCAGAATGTGCTTATCTTTTGTTGAATCTACATCACTTTCCTCCCTTAAGGGATCTGGTATCGATCCTTCATAGGTCGAGGATGATACCTTGGGGGAGGCACATACCCATGTTGATGAATCCTTTATTTTGACAGATAAAGCCTCAAGAGATGCAGTCACATCTTCCCCCATTTCTATAGAGAGGAAAGAGGGCTATGGAAATGTCAGATTTTCTCCCTTAGGTGACATGTGTTGTTTCTAACTTTCCTCTCTTCATGATATTTCATATCCATCAACTACACCTAAGGACCTTTATACAATCAACATTGTTCCCATTGTCACTTAGAAAGGGTTTTATTAGGCTCTCGGATGGTCTGATGAAGGTGATGGTGCTGATCTTGGATCCACAGGGCTTGGTGATGTTGTGCTAGCTGAGAAGTCGACCAAGGGGATCGATGACAGGTGCAATTCAGGTCCTGAGCAATGCATCTATGATATCCCTACTGGGGATGATTTTGTGAGTCTTGATTCCATATATCATGAAATGATTGATATAATTAATATAGACATTGATATTACAGTTTCCTTCAAGGATTTCATAGATTTTCATAAGGAATTAGATGTAAGTGAGTTTTTTTTCATTCTTTCACTTTACAAACATAGTTGATTTAATTTCACACGATTCTTCACATTAAAGATCAATTTGTGAAGCTTTTTATTTAGAGAATGTTTCCAAGGTACTTCACGAACAAGGCATCCAAGTCCACCCCACTTCTTGTCACCAAGGGAACAACGGTTGAGGATCCCTAAGGGGGAGATCCTTAAGAGCCTCTGATCCCATCTACTGAACAAACTTGGGTAGATGTTCCTTGTCAGGAGGTCCCCACACTGAGAGTTGAGGATGAGGTCACTGGAGAGGTATCAATTCAAATGGTTGACCCAAAAATGGGTGAGTTTAATCAGCTGTCTTGGTCACTTCACTGACTTTACTACTTTTTGACCTCTTGATGTTTATGAGAAGTGTCACCTATTATTTAGTTCCATCAACTTTAGTGAATGGTATTGAGATGGGGGCTTCCATGCTAGTTCCACCAAAATTAGTAGGTGAAGATGAGGCTATTTTGGAGGGAGTGGAATAAGGAAAATCATTGAGTGAACTGATCCTAGATTATATCTCTCCCTCTGAGAGTGGATCTGAGTTTGATCTAGAGACATAGGAGGCTTTCCAAACTATATACCTTTTAGTCTGGTGGGTTATCTGGAAGATAATCATAAATAAACCTCTTAAAGTCATGCCATCATGGCTTCACTGAATTTTGTTCAAGATTGCAATGTTCTAATATGGAAGATTTAATTACCTCAAGATCCATAATATAGTGAAAATAATCATTTAGAAATGGGAAGAGGATAGAAGATCACTACTGGTCAAGGCACAACTGGCGGGTCAGATTGAGGAACTCAGAGATTCCGTAATCCAATCTGAGGCCAACCACTCTATGAAGGTGGAGGAGTACCAGGATCAACTCAATGACAAGTATCTCCAAATAATGCGGTTCTAAGATGAATTAAATGGCATAAAGTAAGAGGTAGTTCAACTCCATTGATCCTTGGTGGGGGATTTGAAAAAAAAGAGATATCATTTTTGTTGAGCAAGAGAATCTCTATAAAGATGAGGAGGATACTGCTACACAAACGAATGAGCTACAGGAAGCTACAAAAATTTCTCTAGGTACAATTAAACTTCTCAAAGCCTATGTTGAGGATAAACTATAAAATTTGGTAGATAAGCTCCAGCATGTGGAAGTTCCCCTGCATTTTGAAACATAAATGAAAAGGATTTTTTTCTAATAACTTATTCTTGAATTTATATCCTTACTGTAATCATAACATAACACTAAAAAAAAACTCATCTGATTAGACTTCATCACTTTATAATTACAATGATAAGGATAAGAGAGTGCTCTAATTTTTGCCTAATCTATGGGGCCTAGTGAGTGTAGTTAGAATGTTATGAGGGTTATATGGAAAACCCTATAAACGTTGTGTCTTTATGTCATCAACCTAATTTTTTTTCCTAATACCAACATAAGGTAGGATTAGCGAGCGAGACTTGGATTTTTCTTAGGCCAACCTTTTTGGGTTTTTAGCCTAACAAGTTTGGTGGCTTTTATCTTTTCATTACTTGATTCTAGCCTAAACCATGAATAGTTTGGGTCTAGCGAGCTAAACTCGACTTTTGTCCAAAGTGAATCTGTGGGTTTTCATCTGGAAAGTACTGTGTCTCTTTTTGTGGGTAGTTTAAAGACATGAAATCTGGACTAATGAGACTGGGGTTTTAGGTTGAAAAACTTTGACCATAAGTTTCTAAATGATGACCCAAACAAGGATTTTTGGCTAAGAATGTTTCAACATTTTTCAGATACCCGATAAGAAATTTTGAGCCATAGTTTTGTGGATTTGAACATAAAACATGATATTCAGGAATAAACGAGGTATCTACCAAGGGAAAAGTTATCACTGAATGATAAACCCATTTTGTGGGATAATTTATGAAAATACAATTGGGCCGTGTTACTGAATAGTCAATAGTGATACCCCTCAGCTGAAAACCCCGTTTTGTGGGCTACTTTATGCAAAGCTAATTGGGGAATGTTACAACATAGTCAAACAAAGGAGGTCTTAGGAATTATGACATTCTATTATTAATGATTGAGGGGAGTTTATAGATATTTGGATTTATCAATACCATGATGAGTGGTTTTTCTAAGGGGGATTGTCTGAGAATGAAGAGAGCATCTGTATTGGCACTGGCCGTGAATGGGAAACTACTCCTACCTGAATTTGGCTTATGGTAGGGAGGGTACATTTTTTTAAATGACCGATATCAGGGGGAAAGCCCCTTTTTTACTAGGGTTGAAGCATCATGTAGTTTAATGTTAAGCGACTAGGATATTGATTGTATAGTTTAATGTCTTACGACGAGGATGTTGTTGTACAACTTAACATCTTGTAACTATAATGTTATACTACGCGGTTTAATATCATACAACAAGGAAATTATTCCATGTAGTTTGAAGTCATACAACAAAAACATTATGCTATGCAGTTTAAATACATACAATAAGGACATTAAGGGTATATAATTTAAGGTATTTATCTTTGACCGAAAGATAGATGATTCTCCCATTCTTGGTAATTTATTTGGAAATGTTATATCATATTCATATGTGAGGGGAGAAAGTTGTAAGTTGTGATTTGGGGATCCCTAGACCTAAAGAGTGGTATGAATAAAAGGTCTTATGGCATTAGTGGAGCTCTCTCTCGAGGACGGAGTTACCAATAATTGAAAAACCCATTTTGTTGGATGTTTTATGCAAAGCCAATTGGGGCGTGTTACAACATAGTCAATAGTGGCATCATTTAGTTGAAAAACCTATTTTATGGGATACTTTATGAAAATCAATATGGGGTGTGTTAAAACATAGTTAGTCAAATAAGTTCTTAATAATTCAGACATTCTATTGCTAAAAGTCGATGGAAGTTTATGAAGATTCAGATTTCCCCAGGCATAGGGTTTGTCTTGTGGAAGGAAAATACCTAAATATGGAAGGATCATTTCAAGTCAAAATTTCTAAAGGAATTGGGGGAATAGGTTCTCTTTGTAGTTATGACCCAAGATTATAAAATACGGTGATTGTAGTTTTAGGTCGTACGACTAGGACCATGCATTATGGAAATTCCAGGTAATTTGTGGCCTATCAGACTAAGGTTATTCCAACATACTTCAGACATGAGTGAGGAAATTGTAAAACATGGTATTGGGGTTTCTTAGAGTGGGAGAAAGGATACATGACAAGTATGTGGGGGATAACCATAGTCTGAATTTAAATTATAGGTCCCAACATAATTTATTCAAAGTTGATAGAGACAAAACAGGCTTCTCCTAAGGATGAAGTTACTTCTGATTGGAAAACCTATTTTGTGGGACGTTTTATACTAATACAACTGGGGAGTATTACAACATAGTCAATAGTTGAATCCTTTGGATAAAAAACCCATTCTGGGCCATTTTTGGGCTATTTTATACTCAGTGTGATAAATAAGGAGTGGTAAAAGATTCTTCCATGAAACAAAGGAAACACAAGTGAGGGATATGAGAATTTAGATTTTTGTGGTGGTTGGGACAGGAGGTATGATCCAGGCATCGCTATGTATCTCATTGGGATGAGAATCAAGCCATACATAGTTCTTGAAATCATGTGTAGTTTAATGTCATGTATTAAGGATGGATATGAGTTGACATGAAAGAGGGGAAATGTTGTGGTTGGGCCTAAGGATGGAAATTCGGGTGTCACTATGTATTTTGTGATGGCAGGAATCAAGAAACATGTAGTTCTTGGAATTCCATGCAGTTTAACATCATGCAGTGAGAATGTTGGCTGGGCAATTTATCATATTTCAGTGAGGATGTGGGTCACTTGATATGGAAAGGAATATTGTGGATATACAAGGGAATATGACCCGGGTGTAACTATGCATATTTATAGAGCAAGAATCAAGCCACATGTAGTTCTTAGAAATAATTCCCCACATCAATGAGGTTTTGACGTGGGGAAAAGGGGGGCTTTCATATTTTCTAGAATGATGGTTGGGCCTAAGACATGAGGTCTAGAAATCACTATGCATCTCATTAGAATGAGAATCAAGCCGCAAATAGTTCTGGAAATGTTCCCTGTACAGGTCTGACCCATACACAAGGAAAATAAAAGGGAATTTTTTCATTACAGCTCGACCTGAGATAGGAGATCTGGGCATCACTATGTATCTCATTGGAATGATAATCAAGACACATGTAGTTCTTGAAAGGTTACCTATGCAGGTCTGATTCATAAACTAGGGGAAAAAGGCTATATTTTTTTTAATCATGACTAGACCCAAGATAGGAGATCCAAGCATCACTACATATCTCATTGGAATAAGAAACAATCCACACATAGTTCTAAAAATTTTCCTACATAGGTCTGATTCACACACATAGAAAGTGAAGGTTTTTTTTCATTGTGGTTGGATCTGTGATAGGAGATTTGGGTGTCACTACATATCTCATTGAAATGATAATCAAGCGACATGAAGTTCTATAAAAGATTTCCTATGTAGGTTTGAATTTGTACACATGGATTAAGTGGATTTTTTTGAATTTTAGATAGAACTGACATAGGAGACCCAAGTGTCACTATGTATCACATTAGAATGAGAATCAAGCCACACAAAGTTTTGGAAAGATCCCGCAGTTTCTTTTTATTCAACAAGGACACTGACCACGCAGTTTAACGTCTTAGGGTAAGGACGTGATAATTTTGGGAATTATTCCTACAAGGTGGTCCAAGTGCCACTATGGTGTGGAAATAATTTTAGTGGGGATTATGCATGGGAACTTTCTATCTTTTCATCCTCATGTTTGGCCAAGAGGTCATCTCGACCCACTGAGGGGTTAGAGGGATGTGATTGGGACTTACACCTGATATGGAGGCACATATTTAAGGGACCACTAGGAGTGTCATCACATGGTATTTATTTGGGGGTTTCTCAACATTTAATGAGAGGGATGTTAACCATGTAGTTTAATGTCATACGATGAGGATGAATGGTGTATTGCAATTTTGGGTCGTATGGATAAGACCATATGTCACGAAATTTATCATCATGTGACGAAGAAGATGATGACACATAGTTTAACATCACATGACATGAACATTATGTCATGTCTTTTAAGGTCATGAAACAAATAACAACTATGCAGTTTAACATCTTACTACTAGGACATTAGCCTTGTGATTACATGAAATAGTTCTTAAAAAACCCCACTTTGGTTGGGGTTGTAATGATTCCTCCATCCATTAAGATCTATTAATAAGATCTATTAAAGTGGACCTTGTGTATGGAGTAAGTTCCATCCCATTTTGGATCAAGTTTTGAAGGATTATTTCCTAGAATCATTAGAGTTATGAGTACCGGTACCAATTCTCCTTGGAAGAATGAACAGAGGCATACCTTCTTGTTAAAGGCTCATGCTATCCTATTTTGATAGACTTCCAAATGATGTAAGGTGTGAAATATTTTCTAATCAATCCACTCCAATTCAACTAGTTATTTATAGTATTTATCATTTGAGAATAGCTGGTCACAGATGGAAATACAGAGCAATGAATGTTGAATCTTAATGGGCAGGTCTTCTTTTGTTATGTATACTAGTGAGTATGAGGTTCCCCATGTGGCAATACGGGTTGTAGTTAGGTAAGTCCATAAGGCATACAAGATATTGTCAGTCAAAGATTTTTTATTTTTTGTCCACCATATTCTAGAGTATTTTTGATAGGGCCTTGTTGAAGGCATCTATCTTTCCATTAGCATGATAGTGGGATGAATGGTTGGATTTGGTTTTGTATTCCTAATATAGATTTTCAACCTCATTGGAATAGAAATTGGTGCTGTTTTCCATCAATATTGTATGAGGGACACCAAATCTGGTAATGATGTTAGAGTTTATGAAGCTAATAATGATTTTGGCCCCAAATTCTTTGAGTGGTATATTTTCACCCCATTTGGAGAAGTAATTAGTAGAAGTCAAGATATATTTGAACTGTTTGACTGTAACTGGAGGGTATAGCCTCACAACATCCTTCCTCATATTTTTGGATGGCTAGGAGTATTTGGCTGTATGTAGAAACTTCAGGGGTTGATGGATGAAGTTGGAATGAACTTAGAAGGAATGTTATTTTTGGGTGAATTCTATACAATCCTATATCATATTGGGATAGTAGTACTAAAGCCTTTATATTTGGTTGGAAAGATTGTATCCTGACCGGTGGGCACCACAGTCTCCCATGTGTACTTATTTCATGATGAAAATAGCATCTTCTCTATCAATACATCTGAGAAGGACTCCATCAAATCCTCACTTATAGAGGATTTTCTAGTGATTTGGGCCATCATAAATAGTGAAGTTGAATACTCGCCATCATATTTTACCTTTCCCAGCTCTATCTGGTGGGACCACTCCATCCTAAATTTAGTCCCTGAAGGGAATCATCCACCCAGTAGTAGGAATATATGGCTTAGGTATGGGACTGAATTCATTAATCTATTCCATTCATATCTGAACAAAGGTTGAGGCCATTTGGCGATAAGAAATGACGATGACCATTTCATCTCGGTTAATATCTTCCAAAGTTGTAGATGAATTTTCTAACACATCTTCTTGGTCATTCTGTGATCATGGGACATAAGTAAATGTTGGATTTGAGGGTAACTCTTCCATCAACTCCCAGACATGGTCAAGTAGGGTAATTAGATATTCTTTTCTTATAGCACAATCCTCATTGATATGTTTGATTACTAACTCTAAGTCACCTTTCACCTCTAAGTGGTATATTGGTATTTGAAGTTCCAGTTCTAGGCCCATAATGAGGGCATGGTATTCTACCTCATTGTTTTTACAACCTTCTGATAATAGGAAGGAGTTATGTTATTAATATTTTCATGACTTATTATATACTCCCTTTACTGATTTTATATGAAATATGCATAATTTGTGTGAAATATTAATGTTTTAATACTAAGTATATTTTTTGAGCATTTTTAGAAGTAGTCCAATTGAGTCAGTTTACTATTTTATTCATAAATATCCCCTTACTGATCCAAATTTTGTAGTTATTGTTTTTTATGATTCCCAATTCAATATAAAACATTTCATTAGAAGGGATCATGGTCTAATTCTATCATTTTAAGGCTCATATGGACCACACAAGAGGGTCTATAGAATATGTGAAGAAACTAGACCATCCATGAAGATTGAATTATTGGGCTCAATACAGAAGTTAAAATTCATTAATTATACTCCAAAACTAGGATAACAATTCAAGGAGTAATGGATAAAAATTTCAGGGCCCAAATATAAGAACAAGGGGCCCAACTAATGCTTTGAATTCCAGCCCACCATTATGTTCTGGAATTAAAATCTGGACACTCTTCATGACATATCTCGTGATTTAATCATCCAATAAATCTGAGATTTTTCAGTGTGAAAGAGGAGATATAAGCGTCCGACTTTGTTGAATAAATCATTCAGATTTGAAGGAATATTACTATTCAAAAACCCATTCACATGTTGGAATTTAAAACATTTGGATTGAAATGGACAGATTAACTTTCTTTAATCAACTGGCCATAACTTTGGATCTTTAAGTACAATGGCCGCCACATTTTTAGAGTAGATATAGGAGATATTTATCTACAACTTTTAAGAATATTATATGTCGAGATTCTTCTTTATAATTTATCAAATTGGTTATGAAAGTGGAGGGGAAGTTTTGGAAGGCCAACATCCCACAACATTGAGCTATAAATACATCCCCCTCCTCTCCTTGCAAAGAGTTGGCATTTCCGAAGAGAGGAACACATATTGGAACGAACAAAGATTTGTAAAAGGCTTTGGAGGACCTTCCATACTCAAGTTTTCACTTGAGAGACCTTTCCTCCTCTCTTGGTTTCCTTTTACTTTTGTGTTGTTCGTCGTTTGTAATCTTGTAAGTCTTAGTTTTTGTAATTTTATTTTAATGCATGTGTATTATTCTTAATCTATTATTATCATACACCTTATGTAGTTTCATATTAATTTTCTTAAAATAGTTTAAATACAGTTTAATCCCCTTCCCTTCTTTCTCTTTCTAATTCAATCTAAAGTTTGTTTTTAATTCTAATCACCCCTTCGTGTGTGTGTGTTCGATGCACAAGTCTTTTCTTATCCCATTCGTTTTGTTCTATTTATAATTCATCACCATTAAAATATATCACCATATTAATAAATATATTAATGTATGAGTAAGTCTATTATTAGGGTGAGTCAAAATTGAGGTATTTTAAGTGATTGAAAGTATTTGCTCGATGAATATTCTTTAAATTAACATTGTGTATGTTGGACTTAACATGTCATGGATTAATGACTTGTTTTGTTTAACATGTGATTTCCATGGATTATTGGAACCATAAATACACTACTATTAACAAGATATAATTTAGATTAGAACCCTAAGTTAAGTTAAGTCTTGTATTAAAGCCTTAACACTTAGGAATTCCAATCAACGTTATCTTGTGAAGTGGGTGTTAATTTAAATGCAATATAAAGAAAAGCTCAAGGATATCACAAGCTTAACTCCATAAAAATTAACTCACCTCAATATTTATAAATTTGTTAAATCAATCTTAATCAATCAATCATTTCATAATCTCTTCAAACCCCCCCTAATCAGAATATAATCAACTAAAAACAAACGACTATTAAAAAGTATCATTGCTGAGGATTCGACCCAAGTGCTGCTATACACATTAGCAGAGCATCGGAAATTTGAACCATCGATAGGTGAAAATAGGCCATGATTTTCAAATGGCACCATTTCCAGGAATGGTGCTTTATGTAGTCATTAGTTTTTGGTTATTGTAAAAAAAAAGCAAATAAAAAACACAAAATTCAAAAAAAGAAAAAGAAAACAAACACAAAGAAACACCTGCCTTCCTCTTTCTTCTAAAAGATTTCTGAATTCCTCGTAGCCTCCCAAACAATCCCTTAGATTTGTTTGACCCTGAAATTGAGTGAAAACTTCGCCAAATTAGGAGGAACATAAGAGATAATCAACTCATTCAAGAACCTGTCCTTTTCCAACCAATTGAATTAGATATGACCAATCATAGGGAACAAATACTTAAAGAACTTTCTGCCCCTGATATGAATTACCAACCTCTTGGTATTAAATATCCAAACATAAAGGATGACTTTGAACTCAAATCAGGTTTGATTCATCTTCTTCCTCATTTCCATGGGCTAGTTGGTGAGGATACACATCTCCACCTTAAAGAGTTCCAAGTGGTGTGCTCTACCATGAAGCCTCAAGGGGTTTCTGAGGAAAAAATAAAACTCTGAGCATTCCCTTTCTCCCTAGATGACACTGCTAAGTCATGGCTCTACTACCTTCCTCCTGGTTTCATAACCACATGGAATGACATGAAACAACTATTTTTAGAGAAATTATTTACTGTTTCTCGTACTGCTTCTATCCGAAAGGAAATAAGTGGTATTCATCAATTTCCAAATGAATCACTCCATGAGTACTGGGAGAGGTTCAAAAAGCTTGTTGAAACCTACCCACACCACCAAATCCCTGACCAACTCTTGATCTAATAATTCTATGAGGGGTTATTGGATATGGTGAGAACCCTCATTGATGCCGTAAGTGGCGCTACTCTTGTTGATAAAACTCCTGCAAATGCAAGAGATATCATAAGAAACATGGTTGAGAACACACAACAATTCCATACTCGAGCACATGCTCAAGTAAAACAAGACCAAGAAAGTCATTCGATAGAGCTGAACAAGATGACAGAGTGGATGAGTAAACTTACAGGTCTTGTGTGATAACTAGCTGTGGCTACCAAAGCCCCAACTTCATCTTCTCCACAATCAATGTTTCCTGAACCTATCAAAAACTGTGGAATCTGCAACTCTCCATCTCATCCAACAGACACCTGTCCACAACTTCAAGAGGATCAATCTGATTCATCTAGACCAATGGAGCTCAATGCAACATATGCTCAGAGGAACCCCAACCCTCAACAATTAGGTCAATTCATTATAAACTTCAACCAACCTCACTCTGATCCCTTCTCTTCTTCCTATAACCAAGGCCTGAGGTATGGTAATCCTATCTCTCATTCCCCTCAATTCCCTAATCAAAACCCAAACCAGTTCCAATATGGTCAAGGTGTTGGTAACTTCCAACAACCTTATCCTTTTATTCCTCAACCTCAAAGGAACAATCCTCCTCCTGGTTTCCAATATCCTAGTGAGCCTTCCCAATTCCAAAACCAATAAAATCGCTTTCCCAAGAACCAAAATCTAGGTAATCCAAATTCGGGACAAGCCCCTTCTTCCAAGAAACCATGGGAAAGTGTAGTGGAAGATCTTGCCTCCTTCACCCATTCTAGCCTCAAGAACATTGAAACCTAAATTGGTCAACTTGCATCCCACCTTAGTCAGCAGCAACCATCCAATTATTCCCAACTTCCATCTCAACCATTACCCAACCCCAAGGTTAATTTAAGTGAAATTACACTTAGATCAGGAAAGCAAATTGCTATGCATCAAGATAAGTCCTCCAACCCCCTTTAAATGTTGACCTAGAAAATGAAAAGAAAAAGAAACTGGAAACGGAATCTAAATCTATTCCCTCACCTCCTTCCATTCAACTTAAGAACCTAATTCCTTTTCCTCAAGCCATTTCCAAGCTAAATAAGTCATTTGAACCCGATCCTGAAATGATTGACATGTTTAGATGTGTTGAAGTCAACATTCCCCTCTTATACACCATTAAAAAAATTCCTAATTATGCCAAGTTTCTTAAGGAATTGTGCACCCAAAAGAGGAAAATTAGGACCTTTGAAAATGTTTCCACCCAGAAGTCTATTCCCATAAAGTGCAAAGATCTAGGAACCTTTACGGTTCCATGCCAAATTGGAAGTTCCAACTTTGGTGATGCACTCATAGACCTAGGAGCCTCAATTAATGTCATGCCCAAATCCATATTCTCCAACATTATTCTAGGAACCTTACATCCAATGGGTGTTTTCATTCAATTGGCCAATCAA
Source organism: Viscum album (assembly GCA_963277665.1). Classification (NCBI taxonomy): domain Eukaryota; kingdom Viridiplantae; phylum Streptophyta; class Magnoliopsida; order Santalales; family Viscaceae; genus Viscum; species Viscum album. Next base: position 1,698,796,147 of record OY728143.1, on the reverse strand, counting down.
AGCACTGTTAGTCCTGAGGGTATAATTGAGGATGTCCTTGTTCGAGTCAATGATCTTATCTTCCCAGCTAACTTCTATGTCCTTAACATGGAAGGTGAGACAACTTATTAACAATCTCCTTTTATTTTAGGAAGAACTTTCCTCATGAAATCTAAAACCATAATTGATGTTCATGCTGGCATCTTATCCATGGAATTTGGTGACCAATTGGTCAAGTTAAATATTTTTAAATCCATGCAATACCCATCATATAATGAATCTGAATTCTCTATCCATTCTTTTGAAACTCTCTCTGAGAGTGTGTTTAATCCTAATCCATCATGTCATTCTTGTTCTACTGATATAAGAGTTTGTGAATATTTCATCCTCATTAACCAAGTCATAAATTGAGAAGTTGATGTTGACATTACAAATGCAAAATCCATTGATCTAAAGGATATTGAAAAATATTTAGAATCTCATCTTGCCTCTGACCTTCAATTCTCCAACTTGGATGATAATGAGGAAAATGAACTAGAATTATCATTTGTTGATTCAGATATGTTTATCCAACATTCATCATTTTCTATCTGTGATTCTGAAAATTCTGTTATATGTGAGGTTAAACCTAAACAAATGTGTTTATCTTGTCCCAATGAGAGTAAAGGTTGTGTGATTTGTTCCCTAATTAATAAATTGATAACTGGTGAGGTTGAAATTGATCATTTTTTGGAGAATAACATTAAAATAAAGGATATTGAAAATTTTATTCAGTCTTATGACTCCATTGATCCTCATTACTCTACATTGGTAAGTGATGAAATAAATGAGTCAAAAACCATTGGGATATCATACTTTGGTTTCTTATTATCTGAACCTTACATAAATGAACCATCAGAATTAAGACATCTTCCTGAATTTCTAAGCATAGAAAACCATCACTTTGTGGATAAAATAATTCCTCCTGCAGAAGACCAAAGGGAGGATAGTCATATGATCTTTCCACCCCTGTTGAATTGCAAGCAAAAAAACAAGGAAGGGATGAAATTATCCAATGAATCATCAATCTTCCCAAAGGAAAAGTTTTTCTAGAAGCACACTGGAGTTGAGAAAATACGGTGGCCACCATCGGACTATGGGTAGTCCACTTCAACTATCTAGCTATAGACAAATAAATGAAGTGCTTCTTGGGAGGCAACCCATGTTTTCTTTTACTTTTATGAAATTTTAATTTCTTTTTAGTTTTTCATTACATGAATTATGATTTTTATTTTTCAAGTAACATCCCACATGAGGCACATCAACTTCTACTAACCCACCACTAAATGGAGACAGTGACCCACCAAATTCAAAACAGGGGGCACCTCTTTCCCTTTAACTCTCTCTCTATCTCTTCATCTCTCTCAATCTTTATTCTTCTTCCTCTATCTTTAATTTTTTTTACCACATTCTTCATCAAACCCTTTCTTTTTCTCTTTCTCTTTTGTTTGGGTGTGTATTTTAAAAAACACTAAAAAAACTAAAAAATAAAAAAATGTAAAAAAAACCAAAAGATTCATACTTACTCACCTTCAATTTTCAAATTTTGTCCAACCATTTTGGGGAGTTAAAAGATATGGTTTCATCTCAAAAATTTTGTGCTTTAATCATATATTTGGATAAATAATATTGTGTCAAATCCAAAAAATTTTGAATGCTCAATTTTTGATTTCTAAAATTATTTTCCCTACCTGTGAGAAACAACATTAGATTTCATACCAAGGACACCTAGGGCCATATTTTCAAAATTTGTGTTTTTTTACCCCCATTTGTGAGTTTTGAGTTTGTGGACCTTCGAGATGAATTTCCTACTTTAGTGTGCATTAATATGATAGAGGCATTTTATGAACTACATGAGAATCACAATGGCTAAATAGCCTCCCATTTCTCTTACATTAATCCTCCTTTTGAATGATCCTTAAAGCCTATGAAAACATTTTCTTTGATAGCCACATTACAAGCCCAATACCTTTTCCCACCCAATATCAACATGGATTTTCATTTTATATTTTTTTTGAAATTTAAGTGTGGGGGGAATGGATTTCATTTTGGGTACCTTTTTTTGATTTCACCATGTTATCATATGCTTGGGGGAAAGAATCCATTTAAGTGTGGAGGAGAGGTTTTCCTTCAGTGGGGTTTGGGAATATATATATGTTTATGACATATTGTTTAAATTTTATTGACAAGTGTTAAAGAATTGTTTTTACAAAAAATCAAAATAAAAAAATAAAAAAAGGGTTGTGTCTTGGGTAAGTAAAAAATAACTATTTATCAGCCTTTGATCTTGTTATAAATATTAAAATTAGTGTCGTGAGGAGATCAATCATGGGTTGGGATATGAATGTGAGATCTTTTCCAAGTTTAACTTTCGAAAAAAAGAAGAAAAAATAAAAAAAAGAACACTTGAATTATATTCTTATATCATTGGGAGAAGTTTTGTGTTTTTTAAATATTCCATATTCTTATTCCCTTCATATTTACTTCCACTTTTGTGTATTATTTCACATTTTCATTCCCTCATAAATATGTGTTTCCATTTCCTTTCATTTCTCATTTCAAAAAAATGTGCATTAGTTTTTCCATGTTGGTGTTTTACCCCTCTTCTTCTCTATCTTGGAAATTATATTCCTACTGTCACATAGCCACAGAAAACCCCCTAAAAAGACCTCTTGATTCTTGTTCACTTTGGATAGGGAGTGGAAGCTGAGAGCTCTTTAAAACTCTAAGATTTTCACTTTTGGTTGGTGAAAGAGTGAACCTACACAAATGAATTTTATCATCTTGAGAGGTGTGAGTTTTGAGTGTCCACATTTTCCATTTATAAATTTGATCATGAAAAAAAGATTTGTTTTTGGAACATTTTTTCTGTAAAAATTTGAGGTTTAATTCAATATGGATGAGTGAAATTGTCTAAACCTCCTCTGATTGGGGAAAACAAAATTTTAATATTTGTTGGTGAGTGAAAATGATTTTTTTCATGTTTTTATATTTGTTGCACATGAGGAAATGCACAAGAATAAGTGTGGGGGAGTTGATGTTATTAATATTTTAATGACTTATTATATACTATCTTTACTGATTTTATATGAAATGTTCATAATTTGTGTGAAATATTAATGTTTTAATACTAAGTATAATTTTTGAGCATTTTTAGAAGTAGTCCAATTGAGTCAGTTTACTATTTTATTTATAACTCCCCCACATAATGATCCTAATTATGTGGTTCTTGTTTTGTAGGATTTCTAATTCAATATAAAACATTTCATTAGAAGGTATCATGGGCCAATTCTTCCATTTAAAGGCTCATATGGACCACACAAGAGGGCCTACAGAATCTGTGAAGAAACTGAACCATCCATGAAGATTGAATTAATGGTCCCAATAAAGAAATTAAAATTCATTAATAATCCTCCAAAATTCAGATAATAATGAAAAGAGTAATGGATAAAAATTTCAGGGCCCAAATCTAATAATAATGGGCCCAACTAATGCTTTGAAGTCCATCCCACCATTCTGGATGGGAATTAAAATCCGGACACTATTCATGACATATCTCATGATGTAATCATCAAATCAAGATGATATTTTGCAGTGTGAAATAGGAGATATAGGCGGCCGACTTTTTTGAATAAACCATTCGGATTTGAGGGCATATTACTATTCAAAAACCCATTCACATTTTGAATTTCAAAAAGTTTGGATTGAAATGGACAGATTAACTTTGTTTAATAAACTGGCCATAACTTTGGATACTTAAGTCCAATGGCCTCCATATTTTCATGGTAGACATAGAAGATATTTATCTAAAACTTTTAAGAAGATCATATCTCGATATTCGGCTGTCTTATTTATAAAATTGGCGATTCAAGTGGAGTGGCACTTTTGGAATGAAAAAAGCCCACAACATTGGGCTATAAATACATCCCCCTCATCTCCTTGAAAAGAGTTGGAATTTAAGAAGAGAGGAGCACATATTGGCGCGACCAAAGGCTTAAAAAAGTCTTGGGAGGACCTTCCATAATCAATTTTTCACTTGACAGACCTTTCCTCCTCTCTTTGTCTCCTTTTACTTTTGTGTTGTTCTTTGTTTGTAATCCTGTAAGTCTTGGTTTTTGTAATTCTATTTTAATGCATGTTTCTTATTATTAATCTATTATTATCATCCACCTTCTGTAGTTTCATATTAATGTTCTTAAAATTTTTTAAATACAGTTGAATCCCCTTCCCTTTTTTCTCTTTCTAATTCAATCTAAAGTTCGTTTTTAATTCTGATAACCCTTCGTGTGTGTGTGTGTTCGACACACAAATCTTTTCTTATCTCGTTCATTTTGTTCTATTTATAGTTCATCACCATTAACATATATTAACAGATTAATAACTATCTTAATGGATGAGTAATTCTATTATTGGGGTGAGTCAAAATTTAGGGATGTTAAGTGATTGAGAGTATTTGCTCGATGAATATTCTTCAAATTAACATTGTGTATGTTGGACTTAACATGTCATGGATTAATGAATTGTTTTGTTTAATGTGTGGTTTACATGGATTATTGGAACCATAAATATACTACCATAAAAAAACACTAATTTATATTATAACCCTAAGTTAAGTTAAGGCTTGGATTAAAGCCTTAACACTTAGGAATCCCAATCAACGTTATCTTATGAAGTGGGTGTTAATTTAAATGAAATATAAAGAAAATCTCAAGGATATCACAAGCTTAACTATATAAAAACGAACTCACCCCAATCTTTATAAATTTTTTAAATCAATCTTAATCAATCAATTATTTCATAAGCTCTGCAAACAAACCCCCACAATCAAAATACAATCAACTAAAAACAAACGACTATTAAAAAGTATCAGCACTGAGGATTCAACCCGAGTGCTGCTATACACATTAGCAGAGCATCGGAACTTTGACTGGTTGATAGACAACAATCGACCATGCTTTTCAAGGAGTAAGGAAAGAATACTTTTTATGGGGAGATAAACACAATCCCTAACCCAAATTTGTTGAGATTAGAGTCTTCCATTCTACTCCATGTTGGAATCCTAGACACCGTCAAAATACATTTCCCATGTTTTTGGTCTATCTTGGATAGAGAATATCTCTTCATATGGAAATTCAGTATTTAATGACATTGCTTCTATAGATAGGTGCTCTGAAAGGAAGTTTTCCAAGGCTCGACCTTTCACTACTTTCTGAGGCACAAAATGTATACCAAACTACTATATAATAACCAAACCCATGCCATATGTCCTCCCAATATAGGGTGGTTGAGGATATATTTGAGACGATTATTGTGAGAGACCAATTGGACCTCTTGATTTTGTTGGTAGTGCCTTAGTTTCTGAACCAAAAATATTAATTCCAGACAGCTCTTCTTGATATCTGAATGAGTCTCAACATCGATCATGGTTTGAATAGTATAATAAAGGTTTTTTTATTCCTAGTGTCGTTATTTTTTGCAAGGAAGGTGCCTAGTGACCCCTTTAGTGTTGTCCCATATAGAATGAGCATATTTCACTCAATAGTGGCATTAATATTAGTGGAACCAATAGGTACTTCTTGAGGTTTTCAAATATTTCCTGATAGTCATTAGTCCATTGATATGTTACCCCCTTATTAATTAGTTTGGAAAAGGGTAAACACTTTCATGAAAGGCTGGATATAAAGCATCAAATGAAGGCCAAGTTTCCTTAAATTTCTCTCAAATATTAATGGTTTTGAGAAGGTTATAGGATAATAATAGATTTTGTTTTCTTGGGGTCAACCTAGATGCTGCGATGGCATAAAATTATGCCAAGAAACTTCTTCAAGGTTACCCTGAAATCACACTTTAAGGGATTCATCTTCAGGATATTATGTCATAGTTTGATGAATATGGTTTCTAGGTCCTCCAGGTGGTCAGAATGTTGTCAGGACTTAACCACTATATTTCAACGTAGCATTGAACAATCTTCCCCAAGAAGGGTTTGAAGATGCGATGCATGGTACGTTGGTATGTGGTGCCGATGTTCTTCAAGACCAAGGGCCTTATCTAATAGCAGAATAATCCCCGAGGGGACTTGAAGGTGGTGGATTCCTTATATTCTTGGGCCATATGAATTTGGTTGGACCCTAAATAGTCATCCATGAAGAAGAGGTATTGATAACCATCCATCGCATCCATTAGGAGTTCTGTGATTAGAACTAGGAATTCATATTTCAGAAAATGCTGGTTGAGATCTCTAAAGTGGATGAAAACTCTAATTTTTCCATTCTTCTTATTCTTCACTGGGATGATGTTGGATAGACATTTTAGATATTGTACCTCTCAAATGAAGTCTTCTTTAATGAGCTTTTCAACTTCAGCCTCAATTTTTGAGGCGTGAGTTGGGTGTGTCTGTCTAGATGCCTATTTGTAACCCCGATGATCTCTTGGAAAACCCAAGTGTTGGGTGGACACCTCAGGATCAAGGCCTAGAATCTATGTATAATTCTAGGAAAACACATCCTGATGTTGATTTAGGAAGGAATTATATACCTCATGTTCTTCATATCTCATGGCCACACTGATCAAATTGGGTCATGGATCTTCATCCATACCCAAGTTTATTTTCTTAAGTTCATCAAAAGTAGTGGAAGATCCCTCCCCAAATGATGAAGGGTAATCATTGAGGTCTTCCTTCTCTTCATCTTCCACATGATTTACCTCTTGTTCCTCTTCCTAGGAAGTATGAGATGAAGAACTTTTCTTGGATTTAGGGGAGGAGTCAACATTTGAACATTCAGAGGATGAATCCACTATTTCTGGATCAATTGATGGAATAATACCTTTTTTGGATCTCCGAAGGGGAGAAAACGGACTAAGAATGAAAATATTAATTTTCTACCATTATCATGACAACTTATTCTAGCCCGACTAATGTATTAGAAATTTATTGAAGCCCAGGGGATTAAATGAATACATTTTCATCTAGGATTTCATTACTGTTTGGATAGTTGAAAACTTATCCAGTACTATTGGGATTAACTGTCATGACTGAAATTATGTAAGTCACTATATGTGTGCTCAAATTCAAACCCACCTCTTCAATTTGATTGATGGGAAACATGTACTCTTCACCAAGTTAGATGAAAGGGTTTGCTGGAATCATCTCCAGACCATTTGGGGCATTGATGCAAGTGACATTGTCGGCCATAGACTATTTACCTTCCTTATAGTAGAATAATTCATAAATGTACTATGAATCACAGGATTTGGATGAGAATTTTTGACCATGAAATTTCATAATTAGATCATTGATACAATATTTGAGGCATTGTTGGGAGTCAAAAATGAGATTCTCGAGCTGAGTTCTGAGTTTGATTTCATCAAGGGGATTTTTTTCATTCTTATCATAACCCTGTAACATTATAGTGAATGGAGACAAGTTAGATTCATTGAAACCCAGTTGATGAAGTGTTCGGACCGGAATGAGGTTGACTCTTGAGCTGTTGTCAATAAAGGATCATCAGATATTGATGTCATTTATCTTTCTAGATATATACAAGGGTCTAACATGTCCCTGTATAATGGAATCCTAATCCTGGTCCATGAAAGAGATGATTGTGTGGAATTCCACATGATCATTCTCTGTATGATATACTTCATCAACAACAACTTCGAATTCAAACTCCTGAGGGCTTGAAAAATCCTCTATAAGTTCCCCTTGGAGGACTTTTGATAGACTCAAAGAATCAAATATTGTAAACTTGGATGACAATAGAGAAAGTTTCTTCAAAACAACATAATTATGGTCTAGAGGTCTACAGGTTTTAGTATGATGATTATCCTTTTTAGGTGATTTAGGGGTTGAAGTACTTGATGTGGATGGAACAACCCTAGGAACAGGAGCTGAAGGTGATTCTTCTCTCGGTGGATTAGGTCAACTAGGTCTACCTTCACGTTGAGGTTTATTGGGATATGATGTATCCTATAACCGATATTCTAGGATGATTATGTTAGGGTAGGCCCCTTCATGTGTGGGGGAACTTCCTTGCTTCTTATGATTCCGTTGGAGGCCTCTCCCATGAGTTTCAGTCTAGTAGATGGTCCGAGAAGGGACATAGTTAGAGTAATAACCTCTTACATGACCATGTCTTCCCTTGTATCCTCATCCCTAATGTCCTCTTCCCCCAGTTCCCCAATCAAGTGTAGGGAATTTGGGGTCAAATTCACACTCATCATTTGAGAAGGGATCCATTATGTGAATGACATTAATGGATCCAAAAATCAACCCCTCATCCGATGAAGGTTCTGTTTGGTTGATTGACTCTTGTTGTACCATTTGGAAGGGTGGTATCCATGCTTCTAGGACTGTAGGCATGAATTACTCTATAGTTAAAGATAACTTTGACTTTGTAAGGGGCTCATATTCCTATGTTTTCTTCTTTCTCTTCCATTCATGTCGTTTTTTGGAGGACTAACCTTTAGAGGATTGCGACATCAATGAAGTTGGATGTGTTTTATTAGAAGTGGTTGAGGGTGTATTTGGATGTTTTAACTATGCTAGGTAGATAACATGAGTTTGTTTGATCATATTTCTGACCACCAATCACCAAACTTCTGCGAACTCTTGATCTTGACTTCTTTTTATTCATTTTCCTCATCTAGACTAGTGGAAGAAAAAAATGCTACCAGAGAAGGCGAATTTTTTAGCTTCACTTCCCCAAAGTCCACCATCTTTTGTAGGATGTCTTTGAAAACAAAACACTCCTATATGTTGTTCCCTAATTATCGATGAAATAGAAAATAGCTTGGGAGATTTTTTTCACCATCCTTGCTAGGTTTCCTTGGATTTGGTAACTTAACCACATTGTTCTCTAATGATGTGATGAAGTAGCCAGAGACTTGGTCATTTAAAAAATAATAGACCTTGTTTTTCATCTCCTAAAACTTTTTTCACCTCTACTCTATTTGATCATCCTAACAAGGTGTGCATTGTTTCTGAAACTTAGGAGGAGGAACTGTATGATATAGTGCAGACTTTAGAGAAGGAGTGGGTACAAGAGCTTTCTTAAGTGTAAATGTGGAAGCCTCTACTTTCCCATTTCTCCTTCCTTGAGATGATGGAATTACTAAAGGCTTAGAATTGGTCTTTGTGATGGAGTCTTCCACTCTTTTAGTGATTGTTACAAGGTCTCAAAACCCTCCTATATACTTCACAGGGATAAGTGGCGTGTGAAAATTGTCATGAAGATTCTCTAACTGGAAGCAAGTCCTCTTGATGGAGTGAAAGGTTTAACGAATATGTTAATCCTTTACACTAAGAAATGAAATAAAAGACCCTTTCATTATCCCACTACTTATAGTTAGAGAGGTCAAGGAATATTGTCTTCTATAGTGTGGAGATTAACTGGAATAAAAATTTCTAGCAGAGGTCTCACCATTATGTTATTAACCAAGACTGCAAGCTAGTGTACCATACAAAGGTTGGTCCCTACAATGATTTCACAAAGAACCTAAGTTTCACTGCCTCCTTCTGTTCAGGGGTCCCCATAATGGGATCACATCAAGTGATGAAATGCATCAAGTGCTGCTTTAGGTCTCTAGATCCATAGAAAATTGGAAATGATGAGTTCCCAAAATTAGGTGGGGGAAGATTATAATCTACCCATTTGGGGAAAGGCTTATTTTTCGGTTGTATCACCACATGCTATTACTCTATGGATTCCAATAGATCCATTAGTGACTCAATCGTATTCATGAGCATTCTAATAATGTATGACTAAGACATATCTTGAATAGGTGCAGTGACTGATAGGGCCATTGTTGGCGGTACTATTGGTATCTGCCACAGGTAACCTATAGGGAAAGGTCTATAAGGATGTACACGACCATATTCTAGTTGTGCACCCAACATAGGGAATTATCAATATGCTACTGTGGGATCCAAATATATTGGTGGTTAGTATCCCACATTGAGCAGATATTCCAAATATTCTTTAGTTTCTATGGAAAACCCTCTTTATTGAGGTGTTCTAGCTAGAAGTGCGAGTTGAGGATCTTCTTATAGAAAATATCCAATAGGAAGGCTACCTCAGAGTAATTTTTCACTGAGTCTTATCAATTCTTTCATCTCTTCCTCTTATTGAGAAAATATTTCCTCAAGTGAAAGGGGATTAACCTCTCTATGAGGTAGGTGAGGTGTAATTTGACCCTTAACTTTTTCCTTATTGGATTCCTTTCAAGGAGGTAATGATGGATTATTTGAGGGAATGCCCAAATTTAGGGCATGTTTATGGTTTCAGGTACACACACATCCTTCAATAATTTTAGTGTGTAGAAAATTTTTAATCAAAATTTCATCCTTAGGATCCTCCTCCAAATTAGACTCATGCCTTGTATGGTCTTCAAGGGTAGCGTTGTTGACATTCACTGATGCATAATGCATTGTAGGAATTTTACTAGCATGTCTATGAGACTGACTTCTTCTATACCCTCCATGAGCCCTTTTCCTCTCCTTCACTGATTCTCTGTGAGCCATTTGGTGGACAGTAATCCGAAGGGAATATCTAGAAAGTTCGGTCATGCACATCCCTAATGAGGGTACTGAATCACGAGATGGAAAAAACTAGGAGGATCCACTTGAAAACATTTTCCCTAATCTATAAAAGACTTAAATCTATTGATGATGAGGTTGTTGAGGTGAAAAAGATACCAATCCTGTAGGATGGGGCTGTTCCCATTCCAATTTCCCTACTCTTCGGGCTTGGTTTTCTGTTCTCTAAGGTTGTACTGAAGAATCCCTCTTCCCTATGGGATTGAGTTTCTCTTGGACTATCATGGATGATAATTCCATGACTTCTCTTCTGATTTTATGAAGTTTTATCCAAACACGGGCTATGTTTATCATTTGGTATGCACCTATATCACCCACCTTAAAAAATATTTGTGCTATTTCTAACATTTGTGCTATCTGATGACTGACTTACCCTAAGAAGGGGGATTTATTGATATTTTTAGATACTCTATGAAAAAGTCTCTCAATAGACTACTCTCTTCTTGCTCAATTTCAGTGAGAGTTGGTCGGGGACTATTTTTTTGATCATATTTTTGGTTGTAAATAGATTCTGTTTTTTGAAGCCGGTCTGAAGAAATGACATTGCACGATACCACCTCCAATAGGATTTACTAGTTGGGGAGTGCAGTGAAATGTAACGCTTAGTGTACACCCCATCCTATAAACACCATATGGGGTATCAAAAATAAACTGTCACAATATTTTTAATGTTATGAGGCATGCACATCGAAGGGATCCTTATTATTTTTCTATCTTTTTATATCATGTAGCCAGGAGAGCTACCAAGTTGATTTGGAATTACAACCCTTTTATTACATTGATGTGACTTAGATACTTGTCCTAGGGAAATACCTTTGATCTCAAGTGAATAATATATTTCCATACATTGAGGTAGATTTCATGCACATAATCTTCCAAAAACATCTCTGGAATTCTATATTGAGAGGTGGCCAAAGGTCAGATTATGATTAGTATGTCTTCTTTAGCCATATTTTTTCACATGTTTTGCATGTATTCTTCATATTTTTCTAGAGGATCCTCTACCTGGACCGACTAGAGTGACTGCTTTCCTACCACCTTTTCATAAGTAGTGAGGTTAGTAGGGACTTACTATGTCATTTTGGAAGGTAGATGGCCCAAGGGTGGTTCAAAGAATGACTGTACCCTTGGTATGTATTCTAGTTGAGAAAGAATTTCACTTTTTAGTGATATGGAATCAGGCTTCACTAGCCTTGTTTTATCAAGTGTGTCATAGTATAAGGGCTTTCTCATCACTACATTTCCAAGTGGAGGACCTTTTTGACGATGTGAAACACTAACACATAGAGAACTTTCACATTGAACACTGTCATGGGGGGGATCACCAGGGTGGATTACAACAAGGGGAAAACTATCTTACTCCTTGATCTCCTGGCTAAGTGGAGGGATGACATGAATCTCATCAGTAGATCAGATATCTAGATCTATAAAATTATGGTAATTAGGAAAGCCTTCATGATTAAGTGACCAATGAGGACCTTTGGAATTACTACCACTACCCCCATAATTTGGTGATACGAGAGTAGGATCTTGAGATACCACAAATATATGTTTGAGGGCTTCAATAAATCCAGTATTAAGTAAAGTAGGATCATAGATTGGATCTTTTCCTTTTAGTTGTCTATAGTGAGGATTATTTTTGGATTCCTTCTTTCGAGTGACTGGGGACACTTGATAGGGAGGTTTTTTTAATAGATAGGGTTTTGTTACCAACTAAGAGTGGAAATTGGGACAAGCCGATGGTGTACTGTTAGAATGAGTGTATGTTCTCGATCCAGTTGTCTATGTATCATGGGGGATGTTTCCCCACAATACTCCTGGCTAAGAGAAGAGGTGTGTGTCTACTCCAGGGTGACACACTAACGAGACAACCTATTTGTAGGGATAGAGTTGTGTGTCCATCCTTCTAAAACTACTATTGTCACTTTTATGATGTCTTAGAAGGTCTGTAGGATGTGGTAAGGGATTTGAATCCACACTTTACCATTTTCAGGATATTCTTGGTGACTTTAGCAACCAGAACTAGGATAATATGACCATTCTGTATTTGGATAAGGGGTATGTGTCAGATCATGTCCTACCTTTCCTACCTGTGGATACTGATAATACTCGTGTGTGGGGGAAGAGAGTTGAGTATACCCCTAATTTTCATTGATACTTTCTGACTGACTTCTTTGTGTGTTTCTAGATGAAACTGATTCCATTATTGATGAATGTAGGTAGGTGTGTGTGTCTGCTTGTGGTTTTCCACCAAACTTGGATGGTGGGATTCTTTGAGTGCTTCTAAATGAGTCTGTTGGTAGGATTTATTAGTGTGGTAAGGTGTATGTTCCCACCTATGATTTTCCATCAGTTTTGAATGGAAGGCTTCCTTGGATGATACCAGGTTAGTCTTCTATCTAGCTATATTAGGAGGGTGGGTGTATGTTCTCACTTACAATTGGCCACAAAATTTGATTAGTGGGATTATCCGGAGGGGAGATGGGTGTGGCCCTACTCCCATTGGCCAACTGCTTCCCTTAACGAGCTATCTTGGACACTCAGTTCTGAATGACCTGGGCCGAACTGCTGAGGATGGTGCCATCATCATGTTGAGGGATCACTACAATGTTATGTTGGGGGAAATGACTGTTGGAAGGACCCCTTTATAAGGAACACTGTGTATTTTGGATGAGGCTGTATGTGGCCTCTTGATACACCTCCCTAAGTTATGGGAGGGACTAGTTATTGAGTTATTAGGATAGTCTCCCGAAATGGTTCAAGATAGCAGTTGGTTTCATCTACTACCGAACCATCGGTCATCATTGAATAGATGATCAGTGGGGCCTCTCAATCTTGAGGGCCCATCAGGCGGCCTCTAGGGTCAGGATTCTACCATTCTAGCGATACTCCCAGACCAATGAGTTTGAGACCCAACATTTAAGATAATGTGTTGGTGACGACGTCCTCTACATGGACGAAGACCCAGCCTGAGCATTAGTAAGAGCATACATTGGTGAAAGATATAAGGACACCATTGGATTGAAGGTAGTTCTAAAAGGAAATACCTAAGAGTTGGAAAAAACAAACAAGAAAACCCTGTCCAAGAACCATCTCATTAAACAAGAACATGTATGATTGATTGTCTTGTCTAACCCTCTTCCATCCTAAAAGTGAAATGGCTCTGACAGGTGAGTGATACTACCATATTGGTTAAGGATTCATATTGGGTTCAACATTTATTATTTCCGATGGAAATTATTCACCTGAAAATTGATTATTGGGGTGTGATTTTTTTATAATCATTCATGTCAGATTCACTGTTTTTGAACATTTTCCTACCGGTTTATTTATGGAACTGAAATACCCAAAAGTTTTATATCCTTAAAGGACCCACTTTTCAAAGGTAGGTTCTCATTTGAGATCTTGTCCAATGGTGCTTAATAACTCACATTGGTTAATAGGATGGGAGGTTGGACTCATCACACCCTTTTGGGGGGAATTATTTCCTACCCCAAAACTCTCTTATAGATTTAAAATATGTTTATGAATCCTTAATTAATTCTCAAGTATGATGTGGGTCTACCTTAAATTAAAAATAAATCATTAAAATCTGTGGAATCTTAGAATCATATTTATGTATCTGAGGTTCTTCATTAACAGAGACATCTTTATGTATATGAGGTTCTCCATAAATGGTATCCTCTTATGTACTGATTAGAGATTCTTTGGTCATTATTACAACAATTCTGGTTTCCTAGCCATAAAGTGGGGAACTCTAGAGTGTGTCTTCATACAGGGAGATGAGATTTGTTTTGATGTTGGGATCATACCCATGAATGGGCCTCCTATGTATCCTTTTGAAAGGAATCAAAACCCACATAGTTCTTTGCCACTTAATGAGGCACATCATACATTTTAAGATCATGTGATAAGGACCTAACTATACACTTAATTTTTATGTGACAAGAATGTCTAGGAGAAAGGTTCTTAGTCAAAGTTTGGTGTGAGACTTATGTTGAAGTAGCCCAAGAAACCTAGAAGGGATGCAGGTTCCCAGGTTGAATGATACCCTAATGGGAATGTGACCCAGAGAGAATAGGGTTGATTTTAGGTGTTGGGTTTGGACCTTAGGGGAGTATGGACCTTTTATAGGATTAGGTTGGGGGTTAATACTAAAAAGTATTCATAGGTTTGGTTTGGTTGGGCTCTTGAAAAGGATGCCCTATCAAAGGGGCCACAAGGGATGTCTTGAATCATGGTGGTTTAGAGTCATGTTCATGGATTACACCTAAGGAGGAGGCCCATTGAGCTTGGGCCTTAGGTTGGAATCCTACGTATCCTAATTATAACAGGAATAAGAGTTCTCATAGTTAAATTGGGTTGGATGTTGGGGATTATTCCATAGAAGGATTCCATTTTGTAAAATGTTGGTGCTTATACCAAGTAGAAGGCCCATTAGGTTTAGTTTTTTAGTTACACTTAGAATAAGGCCCAT
The DNA here is from genome assembly GCA_963277665.1 of Viscum album. Classification (NCBI taxonomy): domain Eukaryota; kingdom Viridiplantae; phylum Streptophyta; class Magnoliopsida; order Santalales; family Viscaceae; genus Viscum; species Viscum album. The sequence goes on along the minus strand of OY728143.1, from coordinate 1,698,781,058 downwards.
TGGTGTTCATGATAATGAGGATGTCATGATCAAAACCAACCTATAAGCCCATGTGAGTCATGATCAGTGTGAGAAACAATAGGAAGTAGAGGATTTGAGAAGTAAAACAATAAGATTTTCCCTGAGGTTGAAAACATGGCCTTGAGGACCCACATCTATGGAGGCACTCTGAAAGAAGGAGAGGAGAAGATTCGAAGGAAGGTTATCTTCCAAAACATGCATATGACTGTTTATATTTCATGATTGTAGAAAACCTATAATCCCACATGAGTCATGATGATTTATTATTGAATATGAGAAACAAGATGAAGTGAAAGATCCAAAAAAACCATCAAGATCCCTCTTCCACTGGTGGAAGAGGCCGGGGCTATGGCACATCCCTCCCATCATCATACCATGGACTTAAAGGGAGAGATAAATGGATTTTAAAATGCCCATATCCCCTCCCATTTTGGTAACTGAGATATAAAGAGTAAGGAAAAAATCTAGAGAGGTCCTGAAAGAAAGGAAATGGGCTTACTCTTGGAGGGATTCACTAAAATTGGTTCTGTAGTAGGATAGGAGGATCTCATTCCCTATTAAAGGGAAATGAAAGCTTGATCCTTACCCTCCCTTCTTGGAACTCGAGGCTCTGAGTCTTAGAAAAAACAAAGAAATAATATTGTTTTAGACCTTGTTCCTAAGAATAAGAGTTCCCTGATGCCTCCCCCAACATTGGGTTCCACATGATTGTAGGAATGCACATCCACATGCACCCCAAGGACCCTATCCACTAGGTAGGGAAAGTACATGAAACCTATGACTATAGGAATGCATATCAAAATGGGAGACACATTGGTGTGCCTTTTCCCACAGGTTTTCAAGTTCGGAGGCTTCAGTGGAGGTTTCATTTAGTACCCCTCATATAGGGGATCCAAATAACCACTAGTTTCATGGAAGAGGGCTCAAAGGTTAACTGACACAGGACCTGGGTGCAGGTGCTCGATGTAGGTGTCCCGTGCAGGGCTTGGGAGGAACTGAAAATGATTCATGTAGTGGGGTATATGCCTGAATGAGATGAATATGGATTGGTTAATGGACCTCCTAGGAAAAAAACTTGGGATATTCTTTATCCTAGGTACCATGGGTCCCCTCAGGTGTCCCAATATGGGTCTTTCATAGGTCCCTGATTAGAGAAGGGGCATCGTTTAGGTGGTTGAACATGAGGGGAGAAGGGGTCCTCATGAAGATGTCTTGTATTTTAGACCTTGAAGGGACTTTGATCTCACACATCCACTTTAATTATCTATTCTCTCAGGTGTCAGAGATTTATTTGAGAGGTTTTAGAGGACTTGGGCGAAGGGGCTGTGCGACCAAAGCTCAGGGGATTCTTCTGAATTTTTAGTTGTACAAATGAGGAGCACAAGGGTCCTATTTATATAAAAATATGGGACCCTAGTAAAAGGAGTTTTCCACTCAGTTCCCAGTCATAGGTGCTCTATGTAGAAGTCCCGAAAAGGGTTTCTTATCTTTTAGTACCATACAGGGGGCTGTGCGGGTCTTCTAATGTGTAGGGGTGCACATACAGGCTAGTTTGGATGAGTCCCTTTGATTCTTTTTGGGGATATTAAATGGTTTAACATGATTAATGTTCTATTCATAATATTTTCATCCACATAAAAAAAACTGAGTGTCAATATATGTGTAAATGGATTAAAAACTATGTAAATGTTGTGAAGTTGGATTTCAGGGTGCCAATCAACAAACGTTTTAAAACATTCATCCATTGCTCCTTTAACTCTCAACATAGATCCCTTATCCAATGATTTTGGGAGTATTCATTTGGTCTAGATTGATTCAATCAGTGATTGATCACCATTTCGTTTGGTTTTCATCTCTCTAATAGAGTAATCCTTTCAACTTCTTTATTTCTTTGATTATGATAGCACCACTGCGTTTCATTATCGAATCCATTGAACTATGGTGATGTTTCTTTTTTATTTCCTTCTAGATCCTTTGTGTGATCTTGTTTATAAGTTCGTTTACTTTTTTGGTTGTGGTGCGATGGGTGTTAATTCTTGATGTATGTATTGTTTCCTCTTCTCTTCTAACCCTTTTGTTTAATTGAATCAATTCTAAGATGTTTAGGTTGATTCTAGGGCCTTAGTTTTTATTGTTGAGATATTCATGTTTTTGGATCCTTTGTGGGTGTGTGTGTTCCCAAGTTGCGTGGTAGGTGGTTCCATATCTAGTTCTTGTTGGTGAACTGCATTGCTCCTATTTTTTATAATTTTTTAATTAAATGGAATGGGATAATATGCTGATTCATTTTGTGTGTGTGGAACTGATTTTTTATAAAATATGGGCTTCCCCTAGGTTTGGTAAATGGAAAGGGTTTTCAAAGTATTTTGAAATGGTTTTGAAAGCATGGGTTGATGGAAACCCTTTGATGGACTATTTTGGAAAATAAATAACATGGGAAGCCATGGTTACTAGGTGGAAGGTATAGTAATAATTCCCATCCACTATTAGGGGGTTTTATCATGGGTCTTTCCTATGATCCATAGGCCCATTGTTCTGGGGAATTATTAGACCTATTGGGAGGCTCACTTGCTGGTGTGTTCCTGTTCTCTCTAAAATCAATGCATATATCTAGTTTATTAATGTGTACACAATTGTCTATATTAGGTATGAGTGTCCCAACTATCCTGACCTAGTGTGACCCCTGGTGTGATGTTACCTATGCTTCTTCTTTTGGCTTGTACTGCTTTATTATAGTCCCATAGATTTGATATGAGATACGATACATGATTTTCTTTGTTTTGACTTGATATTTATGCTATGATATATGGATATTAAATTATTTTAAACTGATTTACCTTCTTTAATTGGAAATTTGGGAAAAGGGAAAATTAACTTGTTTTCCCATGATTTTGATATAAAAATTGTTAAACTATTATCATGCCCCGTTTTTCTTTAAATTCAAGCATGCTTGGATTATTGTTCATAGAATTGATATGGAAAACCTTAGTGAGGCCCTAATGAGCTTGTTATCTCACACCCTGTGTACCCCTTCAGTGATGTGTAGAACTGGTTATGTCTTTTGATGCAGGGAAAGTCAAGGTGCCGTAGTGAGCCAGTGAGCCTGTCTATCAGCTGAGTTAAGTAGCTGGTGGTGAGATGGTGGGAGCCTGAACATGATATCACATGGAGTAGTTGGTTTTTCTTTTTTGGTAGTCCTTCATGGTTGGACTTGTACTTGGATACTTGTTTCTACTCTCGAGTTGTTTGGAAACTATTGTTTGGTTTCAGTTATAATATATATTTATCTTTTCCACTATTTTCTCTTTTGTATATATGTGCCATGTTGTTACTTCAGGTTGAGAGAAATAATTACCTATAGTTGTTGTTTTATTCCTGATTTCTAGTCCCCATCCCATGAGGATTGGGAATGTCCTTCTGACATGTAGAAAATTCAGGTTGAGTACCATTTTAAGAGGGTATTCAGTTTGGGTTCATCAAATTTTGCTATCAGAGGTGGTATATCCTCAAGAGTTCTTGTCTTAGGATGTTTGGTAGACTAGAGATAGGATTGTCGAGACTTAAGAGGTATATTACAGTGAGTTCCTGACCAGATCTTACCATGATGAGACTCAAGTTACCATGGGATGTTGGGATGTGTGTTTCTTATTTTGAATTCTTGATATTAGTCTCAGTCTTTGCTTATGGGTTTTATAGTTTGAATTGTGATTGTTCTATTTTATGATTGTTTATTTTGTTTCAGTGTGTAGAAGTATGCCTTCGAGATGTGTTCTGTAAGTTCCTTAGGAGGGTGTAGCTGATGCTCTCCTCAAGGGATTCCTCCTATGGTTTAGAACTCTATCGAGGATATCATGTGAGTAGTTCATGCTGTTGACCAGAACATGCCACAAGCTCAGAATGCAGTTGTTGAGGTAAAAATAGGATATTTAGGAGAAAGAGATTAGTTATGGGAGTTCTTGCATGAAAAACCACTATCCTTTAATGTTATGAATGAACCTCAATAGGTGGAGGACTATCTTAACAAGATCGACCAGATCTTAAACTTCTAGGATACACATGAGAATATAAAATTAATGTGTGAAACCTTAAGACTTGAGGGTCATAACAATAATTGGTGGGATTCTATGGTTCTAGAAGATAGGCACATGGGATTAAAATGGAAGGGTTTTAATACTCTCTTCTTTAGGAAGTTTTGTCTAGAGTCGCTGATGATGGTGAAGTCTTTATAGTTTCTCTCTTTTCAGTAGAGATATCATTTAGTGTCGACATACACGAATCGGTTTTCTAAGCTGGTTTCTTTTGAACCATAGGTTGTGAAGTATGACCAGTCAAAAGATCAAAAGTACCTGCATGACTTACAATTGGAAATAAGATCATAAGTATTTATGCTAAATCTTTCAATCTATGCATAGATAGTGGATAGGTCTATGAAAGAATAACTGAATATGGCATAAAAAGTTGGATATTATTCCCCATATCTTCCACCTAGTGGTAGATTTAGTAGTACTATAGGGAAAAATAGGAAGTGTTAGTATCATCACAAGAGTGGTGTAGGTGCTTCTTAGTAGCAGGAATCTTCGACACCTCCAATTTTAGCTAGTGGTGTGCCTCTAACTTGCTATTAGTGTGGAAAGGGCGGAAACACTTGACGTTCTTGTCCTTCACCTGCAAAGATGTGTAATAGTTGTGAGCATTATTCTCATTTGGAGTGTTTCTATCATGCTTTGTCTACTCCTCAACATGACTAGGGATCATTGACTCTAAAGGATACTGCGACATAGTCATATGATTCAAAGACTACACAGATCAATCCATAGGCCTCATGAGTGAAGTACCTTTACATAGTAGATGAGTTTCTAGTGGAGGTAGATGTGGGTACAGTAATAGTTAGAGGTACCATATTTAGTGCATCCTCTATAGCAATTTCGTTATTTGATACTGGTGTTTCCCACTCATTTATATCTAACTGTTTTTTTGACATGCTTAAACTTCCAATGAAACTCATGTCATTTGTTATGGAGTTAGAGATACATCTTGGGAATAGGAAAGAGTAGGGGTTTTAGTGACCTTCTTGTGTTTTATTAATAGTTATTGTAGAGTTAGTATGAGTTTTTCTTATTCTCGAAATGGATTTTTATGAAAACATTATCGAGATGGGTTGTATTGTTTCTCATAATGATGAGGTTGATTACTATCATCAGTGTGTCTCATTTCTTGCAGAAAATGGGAGATCACAGGTGTTACAGGGAGAGTGAGATTTGAGGTCTAGTCGTACAAGACCTTCCCACCTAGAAATTAGGAGTTTGTTTTCTACTGTTATAGTTAAGCCGGATGAAGTTCCTTCTATTGTTGATATTGACTCCATTGTTCAGGTTTTTCCTGATTTTTTCTCATATTATTTCTCTACTATTCTTACAGAGAGGGAGGTAGTGTTTAAAATTGACCCAGAGTTAGGGATGCATTCGATTTTGATACCTTATTATCATATGTGACTAGAAGAGATAAAAGATCTCAAAATTCAATTGGAAGATCTGGTGAAAAAGGGTTTTGTTTTCCCTAGTGTTTCACCTTGGTCAACCCCATTTTTATTCTCTAAGAAGATATACAATTCACTCTAATTGTGCATGGACTATCATAATTTGAAATAATTAACAGTTAATAATAAATATCTTTTTACTCATGTTGATGATTTTTTTGACCAGTTAAAAGGGGAAAAGTGGTTTTCAAAGATTTATCTTTAGTCGAGTTACCATCAACTCATAGTTTGGGAGTGTGATATAATGAAGAAAAATTTCAGGAGTAGGTATGGACATTACAAATATCTTATGATTTCATTTGGTCTGAAAAACACTCTTGCGGTTTTCTTGGATTTGATGAATCAGATATTCAATTAGTATCTCGACAGTTTTTTGGTAGTGTTTATAAATAAAGTTTTGGTTTATTCAAGATTTAATCATGAGAAGGATCACCATAAGAGTTTGTTTTTGAAAATACTGAGGATTCACCATTTTTACAGAAATATTTTGAAATGAAACTTCCCGATTCAAGTAGTGAAATTATTGGGGAATGTGATTTTTGAGCATGGATTATCATTTGATCCTAAGAAGGTAAAGGCTGTCTTGCCATGGGAAGAGCCAAAAATGTATTTTAGATTCATAACTTCTTTGGTCTTACTAGATACTATCAATGGTTTGTCAAGGATTTCTCAAAGTTGGCATCACATTTGACCACTCTTACCAGGAAAGGGGTAAAATTCATATGGGATGCAAAGTCTTAGTCTTATTTTGATGAGTTGAAAATAATTCTGACATAGTATCCTATTCTGATCTTACTAGAGTTTGGTAAGAGATATGTGGTTTTTTAATGCTTCTGATACTGTTTTGGGTTATGTTTACATGAAATATTATCATATGGTGGCTTACATATCTCCTCAGCTTCGACTACATGAGAAGAATTACCACACTCATGATTTAGATCTTTCTATAGTTATGCATGAACTTAAGTGTTGGTGGCATTATATTTTTGTCAAAAGGTTTATATTATTTTATAACCATAAGTATTTGAGATATTTATTCTCTCATAAGGACTTGAATCTTAGATAGAGGCAGTGGATGAAATACCTTTAGACGCTTGACTTCAATATCACCTACACCCTAGGGAAGGAGAATGCCTTTTTAGATTATTTTAGTAAGAAATCACCATCACAATCTATTTTGGAATTGAAGGAATAGTGGAACCTTATGGGGCCTTTTCATCAGTTACATTTGGATTCTCAGGAGGATGTTTCAGGCATGGTTTTGACCAGTGTTCAATTATATTCATATCTACTTGAGTCTATTCTACAGATTCAGCAATAGGATAATGAGTTTAGAGGAATTATAGAAACTCTATATGGTGGGGAGACTATTTCTAGTTGGTTTATCTCTTCAGATGGTATTCTCAGTTTTTGGTATTGGGTTTTCATTCTAGTATCTATGAGGAGCTCAGTTTTGTTTGATTATCATAATTCTTCATGGTCCATTTATTAAGGTGTGAAAAAGATATATTATGACACGATATGATGATTCTAGTGTTCAGATATAAAGTGTGTCATTGTTGATTATGTATCCTGCTGTTACACCTGCCAACAGATAAAGGCATATAATTTGAAGCCTTCTAGTTTACTTCAACCTCTTTTAGTGCCGATTTGAAAATGGGATGAGGTATCTATGGAATTTTTTATTATATTACCATGGTCTCACCAAGGGAGGAATTCTATCTGGGTGATGTTTTATTGGTTGACACAGTCATATCATTTTATTCTGACTAAATACATCACAAAAGTTGAAGATTTGGGTAAACTGTATGTGTAGGAAATTATGAGGATACATGGGGTTCATTTTTCTATTGTTTCAGATAGGGATCCTAGGTTTAATTTTAGGTTCTAGAGAATTATCCAAGAGGTGATGGGTGTTTCCGTCGCTTTCGCTGGGGATGCGCACATCCATCACGCAGAGTACGTGCAGCTGTAGCCCTGTATTCCCACTTTCCAAAGGCGGGCGACATCCGTTCCTTATCCAGGGATGTCTGCTACTTGATCAAAACAGGATGATGGGATGTCGGTTCTTCCTTCCGTGGATTCCTCCTCGAAACTCATCACCTAGTCCGGGTATCCCTCATAGATTTAAGATGTATTTGTGAAGCTCTTCCCGGTGCCATATCTTCATGGACACCAGTTAATTACGTCGCTTCTATCAGGACCTTCCAAAGGGTCCAGTCAGGGCAGAAACCTTCGGTTAGAAGAGCAGTCGTGATGGGTATCTCTAGCGTGTCTTGACGCTAGGGAATAGCATGTCTATCTTCTTCACCTTATTATAGGCCTTCTCAAGGGCGCGGAAGCCTGAGGCATCCCACATCGAACGCGGGGGATTTTATGCCATAGGCATGTATCTGAGGTTTTCCTCATCTTCCCATGTTTAACACTGGGTATACCACAAGTTTAACATCCAACGGAGACAGATCAGACTAATTAGAACACTAGCTAGAGTGGATCAGAATGAAGAACCCCCTTAAGGGAACACCGATGTTGGGGCCAACATGTGGGCGGCTTCCTGAATGATCTGACGGGGAATGGGGAATGAAGTGGCATGATCCCACCAGGATGTGGTGGCTCGGGTAAGAATCAGGATGGGTGATGGTTTTGGGATTGATCCTCGAAGAGACTTCTTATGTATCCCCGTGGCAGGGAATCAAAGTCCGCATAGTTCGATGGATCGATGGGACACCTGAGGAGGTAGCCCGTGAGAATGGATGCATGGATAGGGCACAGAGGAAGTAAAACCTCCGGGTTAGGGTGTGAGCTTCCCGAGACACATAGGCTCGAGGGAGAGATCAGGATGAGGCATGAGTGGTGGGCTTGAACCTCATGGAGGCTTCCTACGTATCCCCATGGCAGGTAATCAAAGACAACGTAGTTCAGGTGGAATGCAGTTTAACGTCATGCAGGATAAGGGCAATTAGGGCTTATGCTATGAGATGGCCCAAAGTTGGAGTTGGTGAACTGACATGAAGAAGGACCAGGGGTCCAGATGGATTGGGGCTTATGCTTTGAGGCGGCCCAGGGTGGAAATGGTGCTTGGCACACCGACACAGAGACGGTTGGGGCCGATGGTTTGTTGGTCTTGAACCACATAGAGGCTTCCTACGTACCATGACTTAGCACGGATCAAAGTCCCCATAGTTCGGGATGGTTGGGGCTTACACTATAAGGAGTCCCATGGTTGTATGGGGCTTACGCTCTGAGGCGGCCCATGATTGGTAGAGAACCGATGGGAATGGGGTCGGAACAACCGGGTGATGGGCTTGAACCTCATGGAGGCTTCCTACGTACCATGCCTTAGCACAGATCAAAGTCCCCGTAGTTCAGGTATGTAGTTTAATGTCATGTGGGATGACATACAGTTTAACTTCATGCGGGATGAGGGAATTTGGGGATTATGCTTTGAGGCGGCCCAATGTGGTCATGGTCGATGCTTGATCTAAGCCCACGTGAGTCATGCTCGGTGTGAGAAACAAGAGATAGCAGAGACCTGATGATCATGTCACGCAGGGTGCGTCTGTGGGAAATGAAGAGGGGATTACAAGTTGAGGGGCCCAAGGTTCCGGGACTTACTCCAGGATGGAGGCCCAAGAAGAAAAGGAGGAGCAGGGATGCTGCCTCCTGGAAAGAAGGATAGGGGCTTACATCAAGGTGGCTGCCCTTCCCCGCGGACAAACGCCACTCCAATAAATCACCCCCTGTGAGGGATGAACCCATCCCCATGGAGACGAGTGGGTGTGGAGAATGTCTGAGGGGGGGAGACCCTACGTACGGGGCACGGGTTCAGGTCACAGTTTAACGTCATGTGTTGAGGACAAGGTGCTCGGCAGTTTAACATCCTGCAGCTCGGACGAGGTGGGCTCACTCGCACCCCTAGGAATTACATAACCAGTGCCCTCTGCCCCTTGTGGAAGAGAAGGAATCGTCAAGGCCGTAGCAAGGGGGTATCGCAGGGCGAACCATCGAGGGGTCCACGTTAGCATGGCTATGTGAAGAAGCAATAGCTGTTAGCGTGCCTATGCGAAGAAGCTTGAGGCGAAGAAATGCAACAGGAAGGATTGTCCAAGGGACTTTGAAGTTACTTCATACGATCCTAGAAGGTCGCACGGGAAAACCATGTATGATGCGGATTCCCAGGGTGCACAAGACACTTGTGAAGGCCCCCGGGGGATGAGTTTTTTCACACCACTTGAAGGGATTGCGCGCAAAGGAAGGGATTGTGCGCAATGGAAGGAATTTCACGCAAGGAAAGGGGTGTGCGAGCAATAGAAGAATTACGTGCAAATTTAGTTTGCCTGGGCGCGAAGGAAGGACTTGCGTGCGAGGGGAGGACCTCAAAGGGGTTGGAATTTTAGTCTAAGCCAGGGGGTATCACGTGAAGGTGGACCCTGGGGCGACTTGGTGCAAAAAAGAACTATACTTGAAATCCATATTGCGTGCGTGCAGAATTCCAATTACGCGCATGAGAGGCGGTTCAAATTCTTCAGCCCTGAAAAGGAAGGGGGTCACCTTCTATTTATAGGCACGCGGCAGCGCGGAATTAGGGGCTGCATGAAATTATTACGCAACAGGGGTGGCGGCGCGAAAGATCCACCGCACGGGGCGCGGGCGCAAAATTATTTCATGCCAGCGCCGGGGCTCTTCGTGAATACCGGTACTTTCTGTGTGGGACAAATTTTTTCATGCACTTCAGCCTTTTTTTCCATGAAACAATTCCAGGCCCTCCGGACTGGGTATCCAGGTCCGAATATGACTTCTCTTTTTCTTTATGGAACTTTTTCCAGCACTTAAGCGTTTTTCGGCGTCTAAAAATTCCCACCTCGGAATTGGATCGGCGAGGGGCCGTAACGATCGGATTCTGAGGGAAACGCTGAAATGCAGGGCTTCATGGGCCTCCTGCGAGAAAATATTTTGAGCGACACGCAATCACTCGGCCAAGCGCGGAATCAACTTTCCGCGTGGGCGCGGAACCTAGGCTCATCTTATAAAAGCAGCCAAGGGTCCCATTCTCCATACAACTTTTCTCGTGCGATAAGCTCTGAGCTCTCATGTGCTAAATTTCTTCTGCTCCAGCATGAAAAACTGCTTGGCGGCGCATAATCCCTCCTAGATTTGGTGAAATTTTTCTTGCAAACCCGAGAATTTTTGCGCCATGCTCTGAAATTTCGCATCGCCCGCTAATTTTATGTGAGAGACTCCTAGATTTCGCATGAACCATCCAGTTTTCATGCCAACTCCTAAAACATTTAGTTAGAAGAAGATGGCCACAAACTGGGCTGATGAGGGGGTGGTCACTGCTTGCTGAGCCGAGATGGTTGCGAACCCGGAGGTTTATGGTGCCAAGAGGGTTGTCTCCAATAACCAAACCCTCTTCAACATGATAACTCCTGCCCAGAAAGAGTACGCCTTGTCTGAAAATCTTCCATTGTAGGACTTTGGCATTCTAGAGGAGGTTCCCCTGCCAGGTTTTGAGGTTGATACCCTGTGGTCATGGGTGACCCACGAAGATGACCTTCCTCGATACAACATCACCAACAATGGTCATCCTGCCAAAGAGACCAGGAACATGGACGTCTATGTCCTCAACCCTAGGACCAGGACCATCGTTGGGGTCAACCCTATTGCGGAGAGCTCGCTGTCCCTCTACGTGAGCACATTCCATTAGAGTATCACTGACAAGACCAAGGGTTGGCTGTAGGACTGGGACCTACGGTCTGGAGGAAACTTCACCAGCGAGTGGGCCTAGGCATACTGGGTTTTCCAAAATGCGACCAATTTGGGGCCGAGCTGCGGCACATTAGTCTATTCAAAGCGGTGTGGACATCGCAGTTCCACTTCTACCAGCAGCCTGATTTTGGACCAGAGCTGTTCACCCGATGGTCACCTAATACCAACACATTCCATCTTCACCACGGGGAAGTTGGCATCAGCCTCTGGGACATCCACTGCATTGGAGGAGTCCCTCTGTAGGACCATCAATCTGATGAGTTCCTCCCACCGACGAACATCTGGGGTGACAAGCCTCGAACCCTCATACTGATGTGGAATCTACTGGAGCTACCCAAGGAGAAGCTGAAGGTCAAGGACTTCCTGAAGGATACTTCCTATAAGGACTGGTTTAGCCTGTTCCTGGAGAGGGATCCGGAAGTCAAGATGCCAGGGCAGGGAAGACGTTGTCCAACAGAAGCTCAAAGAATCAAGAGAGGATCCTACTAGAGGATCCTAGAGGTGGGGCAATACCAATCATAGGGCTACAACATCAATGAGGCCCGAGACCTGAATGTCCGGTACGCCGGATTCCTTGCCGTATTCTTGAGCGGATGGCTCCTGCCGGTGTGGGACGCAAGGATGGGCGTCTATCCAACGACTCTGGTGATGGATGGCATCATGGATACTAACAAGAGGTTCAACCTGGGGGTCCCCATGCTGGCTCGGTTTTACACCATCCTGGGATGCATCTCGAGAGGGGGATCACCTTGGTGGGTATGTGGTACCTTCCATATTTTCCATGGATGGGTAGTGGCTCACTGCGGTGGCTACACCTTCCCAAAAGCCATCTGTCCTCCGGGCAATGGCCTGCGACCCTCTCTGCTGAATATTTCCGTGGTCATGCCAATGACACTCAATGAGGAGGGGATACAGATCAGGATTAGTAACCACGCAAAATTCACCTTCAACCCATTCCCCACCCCAACTGGCCAGCTGGTAAACGATGGTCAAGGCTCACTAGAGCAGAAGGAGTACTTCCAGAGCATCAGAGGTGGGGTGCTCGTGGCCCGGATTGATGGAAAGGTTTTCTTTGAGCCTTACGTGCTATCCAGGTTCTCTAGGAAATTCATATTCCTCTAGAGAATCCCAAAGAGGGTGTTCATGGACGTCCCATAGGATAGGCATCTCTGCATTTTTCGTCTGTTGTGGCTGATGTTCACAACTTATGGCTCTTGAGACATCATCACTTTTACTCCCATCGGAGTCGACACGGGCCTCTCAACCGAGTATGATGAACATTGGACCATAGAATACCCTGAGGGGCTTCTTCAGAAAAAACTTCGATAAATCAAGGTCACCAGTGTGGAACCTCGGCGGCGAGAGAGTAGGCAGGGTGCCACTAGGGGGGAGGATCGGAAGCGCCTCAGGCAATGGGGCCCGTGCAGGCTGGAACCTCAGAAGTGGGGGCGTCACGTGGCATGGCCGCACCCTCATCACCTAGAGGAGGAGGGTCCCATGGAGAGACCATAGAACTTCCCGGGAAGTAGATAATATACCCACTTCAACCTTCCCAGGATGCCGTTTTCCACGCACTGTGGTCAGCTTGGATAACCCTACGACAGTCACTGGGTACTGAATCCCTCTGGCGGAAGATAGTGCGAGAAGGGATCTAGCTACCAGAAGTGGTGATTGTCCGGGTCACCGACATAGTGAACATCCAATGACGGTACGTATACCTAACGACCATGGACACGTACGTGCGCCGACATGGTCAGCGTGTGGAGCCACCTCTCTTGGTGAAGGTGTTTCTCAGCCATGATCATGATCCAGAAAGGATGCCGCTGGGGGAAGATGACATCGATGAGGAGTCAGGGGGTGGAAAATAAGAGAGAAGACAGAAGTATAAGGGGAAGATGAAGGAGAAGGATAAGGGGAGCTTGATGGTGAAGGGTCGCAGGGCGCGTTCCCCCAAGGGAGTCTCCGGGAGAGCGGTGAGGTCATCGACTCTGAAGTAGACATTACCGAGATACTCGAGGTATGCTTCAACCCTTGTCTATCATTTTTCCATTCGTTCTCTTTCCTTTGCAACCCTTAATCCACTTTCTCTCTCTTGCGCAGGATCATATTGGTGCTGGGACTGATCAGGAGTCCTCAATTAGAGGAGGAAGAGCTCCAATGGAACAAGGTGGGGCACTAACGCTCATTATCAAGCTGACAAGTGCTGAGGGATCCCCTTCCATGACAGCTCCTGTAGCGGCCAGAGCACTAGAGGTTGACACCTTGGGTTCCTGTAAGTCCCTTTCTTCGATACCGGTATTCACTATCGGGGGACCCAACTGATCAGGGTGCTCCTTGTCTGTACAGTGATCACAACGCTGGAGGCTCATTGGGCTACTATGCCCGGACCATCCGTGGGTGTGCCGATGGAAGATGTGCCGCCCCGTCCAGAAAATGCCTCCCAAACTGAGTGGGCCCCAACAATTGGCGAGCAAGGAGCGACGGACACCAGGGGCGCTGCTGACGGGGTAGAGCCGGAGGTCGACGAGGGTGCTACCGGGATTGAGGGGAGAGAGGAAGGTCACCCAGATGCTGGGGAGCCCATTCCCCTGGGAGGAATCCCTGAGGAAGACCCTGCTACTGCCCTGTTGGCTGTCTTCCCTATCTACTGGCCCGATGATCCTGAAGAATTTAATGATTCTGATTCGGAAGTAGCCAAGGAGAGTCAGATGACGCGACACAAAGGATGGAAGTGAATCTGACGTTTCCTCAATCAGCCCTAGGAGGAATGGCTGAAGTAGATGGGATCACTCCACACCTGGCTGCGCTTCCCATGTGCGGGAGGGGTGGATGCTCAACGTCTTCACCTGACAGTCCGTGATTACATGGCCGAGAAGATATGTGAGAGCAGCCAACGCGCTGACGTCATCCGGTTCCAGGAGGAGTCGGGGAGTACCCAAGCATTTCTAAGGGTGGAGCAGGAGGTCCAACACTTTTAGGAGAAGGTGAAAGAGCAAGAGATATTAATCGCAAAATTCTCCGAGCTTGTGGAGCAGCTGAGGGCCCAGCTGGCAGATGCTCAAGATTAACTCATAGAAGCAAGTCTCCAGATAACCGAGCTCCAGGCTGAACAAGCACGGGCATGGGCTAGGGTTGGCGAGCTGCGCTCCGTGGCCACCGATGAAGAGGGGGTCCTCAGGGGACGGGAAGCAGTCTTGGGGGCCACCAGTGAAAAGGTGGTGTCATTGGAGAGATTTATCCAAGAAGCCGATTCTTAGGGTCCCTATTTTGGCCAAACCCATGAACTTGTCCTGCTTTACTGCTGCTTGTTATTTGAACTGTATGTATAGAAAAAGTTACTTTCCCCTTTGCTTAACATACTTTTCCCTTTGAATTAACATGCTCGACCATAATCCCGAAGTAAATAGAAATCCATCCCTAAGCTCACATGGGCCGTGAAAGGCAAAGGAGTCTCGTATTATCACTTCGTTCGATCGTGGGAGTGTCAACCAAGCTTCAGGCATTCGAAATTCGAACCCGGATTCCTGAGGAGAAGAGGGAGGCCCATACAAAGGAAGGGGACCTCATTCCAACCGATGTATCATCTTCTTAATGTGCTCTAGCGCACGAGTGGGGAAATTCCAGGGGCATTGGAATTAGTCCAAACATAGGGGGATGAAAAATGTGAATCACGTTACCCAAATTTGGAACACTGTGAGATGGGCGTGACGATGGAGGATAGCTATTGACCATGGCGGAAATGCAGCATCCACATCGCATTAGCCTGAAATGGGTACAATAAATGAGGGATGACCACTGACCATGTTCGCAACACGGTGCCCAACTCAAATATCGTCGATCAGTCTTCCGGAACGTTGGCCCAAGACAGTAGGCGGACCATTGGTTGAGCATTCGTACGTTTAGGGGGTCCCTCCAAACATGATCAGTCTTCCAAAATGTTGTCCCAAGACAGCAGTCATACCACAAGTTGAGCATCCATACTGTTAGGGGGTCCCTCCAAATATGATTAGTCTTCCGGAACGTTGGCCCAGGACAGTAGGCAGACCATAGGTCGAGCATCCATACTATTAGGGGGTCCCTTCAAATGTGAAAGAGGATGAGGATCTGAATAAAGGGCCATGAAAAGCTTGAAAAGTGAAGTGGTGGTTTGTTCGAATATAATCCAACACTCCCAAAATTACGCCACCGTGGTGGAGGCACATTAGGCGGACGCATTAATCTGATCATGGATCATCCCTACTTTTAGACAGGACCTCTCTGGCGATGGAACTGTCACTTCCCAATGTCATCATGGAGCATCCTGAACTGGTTCAGGGCAAATGCTGCAGTTACACAAATCCCCGAGAAGTCAGGAAAAGGGGTCGACGGGGAGGAGGGATGGAATTTCGTAATCCCCGGGGCTGGACCCGAGACGAAATTTCTGGGCGCTCCTACGTATCCCATAATAATGGGAATCAAGACACACGTAGTTATAGAAAGGGTCTTAGTTTAAGGTCTTATAACTCAGACCAAGTATTGTTAAGGAGGGTGGGAGACACATGGTAAGGTGATTATGAAACCCGACATGAATGAGGATGAGGTCCTGCTCACCATGTGTTCCTTGGAAAAGTGTTCCGGTCAAGAGACCAAACACGAAAGTTAGGCTAGGCCCGTGGGGAAGTGCCTAGGAATTCTTACGTATCTCATAAGGATGAGAATAATGCTGCACGTAGTTCTAGAAAGGGTGGAACAACATGGTAAGGTACCTGCACAAGGGATGAAAGGGGAATGCGGGTCTATACCTTGCACTAAAAGAAGCGACATTTGATGTATCTTGTTTGTCCTTTAAGGTGAATGGTTTTTCTTTTGTGAAGCGACCGACCTAGGGTAGAACTTTCTGGAATCACCACAATAATCAAGCCGTATACAGGCGTTGACAAATGGTATGGTAAATGACTGATACCCAACATGATTTCCTCTATGAAGAGGTCATCACAATGCAGTGCCGTTTATCGTCGTGCGGCCAGGACGGTATCATCACAGTTTAGGGTCATGTGGTAGGACCAACCAATATATTTTAAGGTCATATGGATTGGACCTGAGGGAATGAGCATGATGCGATAAAGAATACCTGATGTGAATGAGGATAAGGTCCACATCATCACCATGCACAACTCTAGGAGAGGAGACTCGGGCCAGGAGGCCGGTGAGGATCAGCGGATAAGGGGAAGGAAACACTAGATCCCAGCTGAGATAGACCCAGAATTCAATGTCCAGGTGACCCCATGTATCCCATGGGGATGAGGGCCAAGCTGCACATGGCTCCTAGAAAAGATCCCAGCCTATAGTCTCAGTGCTCGGATCACGGGAGCCCCGAGAGACGTCGTATTGCAGCTTTGTCTGCCTAACATGCGGAGGTGCAGTGAGGGTTAGTCCAAAGAGTGTCAATATTCCACCTGAACACGATGGGGGTGGAACATAATGTGAATCATTCAACCAACATTCAAGGACTAAAGGGGCTGGCGTGACGAAGAAGGATTACTGCTGACCGTGTTCGAAACACAGCATCCTATTGTGTTAGCCTGAAATGGGGACAAAAAAATGAGGATTGACCATTAACCATGTTCGCAACACGGGACTTGTATCAATTTATTGTCCGAAACCCTTAGGGGTGTTGGACCGTAATGGTAGGAGAGCCCTTAGGCGTTGTATCCAGGCCGTTGTTGGGGGTCCCTTCGGGTGTGAAAGATAACGGGGGCCCAAACGAAGGGGAACACAAAGTTTGAAAAGTGTAAGGAACTTTCCTAAGTTGAATCTAACACTCCAGGTCCTAGACCAGAGTACTCTGAGCACATTAGTGGACCACTGTAAAGGGTCGAGGGGCTCAATTCGAGAGCAGCCAAGAGATGGAGGATTCCCTGGAGAAGGGGGGCATGGTGCCAATAACCCTGTAGCACCCCTATATATCCCCTTCGTGGAGAGGGACAAGCCAAGGGACTGAGGTGACTGGGAGATCGGGGGATCTCTAAGAGATGGGGCTGGACCTGAAATATAAATGTTCAGGAGGTCCTACGTATCCCATGAGTATGGGAATCAAGACACATGTAGTTCTAGAAGATACAGTTTAACGTCATGTCAACGATGAGAGGCATCTCATCCAGAGATGTGTCGACACGACGAGTAACCCGACGTGAATGAGTATATAATCCCACACCACACCATGCAATCCCACAAGAGAGAACATGGTCCGGGGGCCCGAAAAGGCCAAAAGGCCTGAGGCTGGGCCTTAGTCAGGAAGGCCTGACCATCTTGCAGTTTACCGTCTTGCAGTGAGGACGAGCGTGTAGTTTAGGGTTGTGCGGGACCGTAGTCCAGTTTAAGGTCATGGAGGAACATGATCCAATTTAAGGTCATGGAGGACCATGATCTAGTTTAAGGTCATAGAGGACCATAGGGGCCCAGATGTAGGACCTAATGTAGTTTAAGGTCGTGCAGGACCCATCCATCAGGCGAAGTATTGCTTGAGGAACTTGGAATTGGTGGGAGGAGTTATATGCTCACCATCCATGGTCACTAGGGAGTATGATCCATTGGGATAAACCTTATGAACAATGAAAGGTCCTTCCCATTTTGGATCCAACTTGGGTGGTTTCTTGTTGGGGATCATTAGTTCCCTGAGAGCTAATACCAAGTCGCCTTATAGGAAATAGTGGAGTAAAACCTTCTTATTGAAATCTTGAGCCATCCTTCTTTGATGCCTTTCTAGGTTGTTCAAGGCACAAAGACTATTCTCATCTAGTGCTTCCAGTTCAGCTAGAAGGATCTCAACCACCCTATCTGGCACTTTCTGGTCATAAAATGTTGTGCGTAATGAGGGTAATTGAATCTCGATAGACATGACGACTTCCCTTCTGTACACCAGGGAATATGGGGTCACCTGGGTGGAATTACGAGTCATCATCCGATAATCCTAGAGGGTGTTGGGGAGCTTATCTGGCCAACTCTTCTTGTTCTGACCAACCATTTTCTGCAGAATGTTCGAGAGGGTTTTGTTGAATGCCTCGATCTGTCCATTTTCCTGTGCATGATAGCGGAAGGTATGGTTGGAGCGAATGTTGTACTTGGAATACAATTTCTTCATCTCGGCTGCTCAAAAGTTAATGCCGTTATCGGTGAGGACAGCATGAGGAACCCCAAATTGATGGATGATATTGGAACTCACAAAGTCAACGATAGAACAAGCCTTGACTTCCTTGAGCAGAATCACCTCGACCAACTTGGAGAAGAAATCCGTAGCGGTCAGAATGAATCGGCATTGGCGAGCTGTTGACAGTGGGTATGGTCCCACGACATCTAATACCCAGACTACAAAGGGCCAAGAGTACTTGGTAGTATGGAGAGGCTCTGGTGGACGATGCACAAAGTTATCATGAACTTGGAATGCATGGAACCTCTTGGAGAACTCGATGCAGTCGTGGATCATGGAGGGACAAAAGTACCCTAGTCTCTGGATCTGGTGAGACAGTTTTGGCCCAACCTGATGGGAACCATAGGAACTGGCATGAACCTCTTGCATGACTTGTGGAATCTCAAATAATTGAATGCAATGAAGGATAACACCATCAAATACGCATTTATAGAGGATCCTATCAAGACTGAGACCACTCTAGAGAGTAAACTACAGTGCACGGCGTCGGATTCGCTCGCGCTCGGCCTGATCTGCTGGGAGGTAACCACTTTAGAGATAATAAAAAAAGGGAATCTCTAGTCGGGAGTTACTTCGACCACTACATCCGAAGAACCTGGGGTTCCTGGTGTGGAATCTCTGGCGGTAAGATGGATTACCCGTGGGTCATCATCATCCTCTAGGGTGATAGGAGATATGACTCTCTGGCGTGCCACATGGATGATTAGACTATCCTATTCGGGATCTGCAAGTGATGCAGCCAGGCTGGCCAAAGCATCTGCTCGTCCGTTCTGGGACTGAGGGACATGGGTAACCTTTGGCCGAGAAGGGAACTGGGCCATAAGACGGAGAGTACGCTCTAATAATGGTACAAGCTCTGGATTCCTGACAACATAGTCTCTATTGACCTGCTTGATGACTAGATCGGAATCCCCTTTCGCATGCAAATGAGGCACGTTGATCTCAAGGGCCAGCTCGAGACCAATAATGAGGTCCTGATACGCTTCCTCATTGTTGGTGTAGGCTTCTGACAACAGGAATGAGTAATGCAGGATGGCTTGTGCCGGGGTGATGAAGACGATGCCCAAGCCTACTCTGTTGAGCCTAGGATCATTGAGCCTCCTACCGGTGGGGCTTTGGGAGGCACCATCAAAGTGAATCTTCCAACACGGGGTGGTTTTATCGACCGAGAGGATTTCCTCATCGGGAAAATAAAAGTCCAAGGACTGGTATATGGGGGTTGGATGGGTAGCTAAAAAGTCCAGCAATGCCTATCCCTTGATAGCCTTCTAAGGCACGAACCTAATGTCAAACTGCTAGAGGATCACCGCCCACCGCGCTAGTCAGCCAGTCAATATGGGATGGCTTAGAATGTACTTCAGCGGGTCCACCTAGGAGACCAACTATACCTTGTGGTGCTGCAGGTAATGACATAACTTTGGCATGGCGAACACGAGTGCAAGGTAGCTTTTCTCGATGAGGGAGTATCGGGTCTCCGTATCAAGGAGCACGCGGCTGAGGTAGTATAGACTGTTCTCCATCCCCTTACTGTTCTTATGGACACGAAGGGCGATAAGGGATCATTCCAGGATGGTGACATAGAGAATCAACGACTATCTGGGGATGGGTGGCATAAAGATCGGAGGATGGAGCAAATATTGCTTGATTTCCTCGAAGGGGGTCTGGTACGCTTTGTGTCACACATAAGCGGTGCCTTTCTTCATAAGCTGAGAAAAGGGATTACACTTGCCGACCAAATTCGCAACGAATCGGTGTATGTAGGCTAAGTGGCCTTGGAGGCCTCGAAGCTACCGAATATTTCTCAGGGGAGGCATATGGATGATGGCCTTGATCTTCTCTAGGTCAATCTCGATGCCCTGGTACTAGACAACAAAGCCAAGGAACTTCCCAAAGGTGACCCCGAAGGCCCACTTCAACGGGTTCATCTTCAGGTGGTGGGAACGAAGGAAATATAATACTTTCTCAAGGTCCTTGAGATGGTCCTGGTGCTGGTGAGATTTGACCATCAGGTCATCCACATAACATTCCAACAATGTTCCCAGGATCGACTTGAATATGTGGTGTATGGCCCGCTAATAGGTGGCACCTGCATTCTTTAGTATGAAGGGGATAACCTGGTAGAAAAAATACCTTGGAGAGCTCTGAAATTGGTAGACTCCTCATCCTCAGGGGCCATCCAGATCTGATTATATCTAGAGTAACCATCCATGAAAGAGAGGGCTTAGAATCCAGCCGTGGCGTCAATCAACAACTCCGTCACTGGAAGGGGAAAATCATCCTTTGGACAATGACAGTTGAGATTACAGAAGTCGATACAGACTCTGATCTGTCCGTTATTCTTTCTAACTAGCACGATATTGGCTAGCCACTTGGGGTACTAGACCTCTTTGAAAAAGTTGTCTCTGATAATCTTGTCAACTTTGGCCTCGACCATGGCACCATGAGATGGATGCATCTTTCTGGGAGGCTGCTTGAACCTGTGATGATTTGTCGGGAGACCGAGGCGGTGGAAGACTACCTGAGGATCTAGCCCTAGAATCTCATCATAACTCTAGGCAAATAAATCACGGTGTTGTTTGAGGAAGCCTACGTACTGCTGCTGCTCTTCGAGGGACATAGCGGCAATGATCAATGTAGTTCTCGGATCTGCCTCACTACTGAGGTTCACTTGTACCAATTCATCGATCGTGGCTGAGACACCTTCCTCAAAGGCAGGGGGAGAATCCTCCAGATCCTCTTCTTCTCTTATGGAGGGATCCTCCATAGGGGAAGCTGAGTCTAAACTACCAAATCCTGATGGGAGGCTGCTACCAGCCTGTGAGGTAGTGGTTATTGCATTAGGGCACTCCTGTGCTGCCGACACCATGGCTATGAAGGTTGTCAATGCGATCCCATCTGGTCTCTGGCCCAGGGGGCCACGCTTGATAATATCGAAGTAGTAGTGGCGCATCAGCCGGATCCAACTTATTCCAGCTCGGCGAAACAGATAGGTATGATGCACTTCCGTTGCCATGAGCAGGACATCTCGATACCTGACGGGAGTGGGAGGCTCTAGGATCACTAGAGCCTGGTTTGTATAAGAATATAAAGTGATCTTCTAATGCCACCCGAATTTGGGAGTGTGGTTACCTCTTGTCCCGAAAATGACAAAACACTGCCCCATATGGGGGGTTGTGGCCTCCAACTAATGGATCGGGAAGATGAAGGCATCATTCAGGCCTGTCCAAGGGTTGATCGTAGCGGCGATGGGCTCAAATTCGCTTGCCTGGACTTGTTTATCCTTGCACTTGTAATAATCAGCGTCCAAGTAACGGGCTTCATAGGGGGAAAAAAGGAGATGCATCACCTTGGAGTACGCCTACTCGACCATTAAGGGAGTACTTGAGGAATTGGTGATATGAAGAGGGGACCTCCGCATGCAAGTTGAGCTATGGTATACCCATCAATGCATTATACGCGGTGTCCTGGGTGACAACCATGAATTCGGTGATGGAAACTAGGCCGCCGAACTGAGTCTTTAGGAAGATCTTGCCGACCGGGGTCTACTCTGTTCTGTCATAACCCTGGATCCTTAAATCAGAGGGAGTCAGGTTATCCTCGGACAACCCTAGCTTCCGCAGCGTCCGCGTCGGGATAAGGTTAATCCCAGAGCCAGTGTCAACAAGACATCGGCGAACCTCTACACCATTGAATTGGTCAGTGATGTATAACAGGTGGATATGCCCCTATATGGGAGAGCCTTCGTCTTCTCCCGAGAACGAAATGACGACCTGAAATTTGGAATTATCAACTACTTCAGCATGGAAGGCTTCTGCAACTGCTACCTCCAACTCAAATTAGAGGGGGCTTCTTAAAGCCTTAGTGAGGGCTTCGTGCATATCTGGCAACAGAAGAAGGGCTTCAAGGATGGAGATCCTCGCTTGGATGCCAGCGAGGTTCTTTAGAACATCATACTTCCACGCCAGGCATGAACTTATGCCTATAGGAGGCCACTCGACGACGGGAGGCACGACGGGCCCTGTCGATTGGACCAATGGCTGACTGGTACTGGGGACATCCCGCTGATCACCAGTCAAAGCTCAGAGGGTAGCTTCCGTGTGAGGACCAGGTGACTGAGATCGGCCTGTAGCAAGGAGAAGCTGGTCACAGTACGGCCGAAGTGGCTCCTCCTGGTCCAGTAGCACAAATGGTGGTGGAGGCGGTCCTGTCGACACCGGATGAAGAGGTTACACGTGCTGAGTTCTGTGCTGGGCCTGCTGTCTGGTTTCGGCGGCATGCATGGCTTAGATGGAGGTGCTAACTAACATGCCCTGGTGACTCATATGGCCGTGATTCCACTAATGTTGACATCGACTGGGGACATTGGGGAGGTTTTCCTGGCGCTCCCCCTCGTCAGGAGTCATATAGAGATTTACCAGCTCGACGGTGTTAATCGAAGCGTACCCCTAGCTGTCACTTGATGAATCATCCACCACTGGGTGGATTCAGGGAGGGATTCCCATATCTGGGGGCATAAATTTTCCGAGAGTGAGAGGCGACGATGGCGCTGGCAGAGCGTGTTGCTTCTTCTTGCGCCACCGATGCTTGCTCTTCTAGGAAGAGGTCGGATGAGATGATGACACAGAAGTGCTGGCCGCAGTTTCTGAAGGCTCCAAATGATTCATGCATGCCTGAATGATTCCATGGGCACATGTGACCATTTTTTGGGCTATCCAGTCGTTGTACTTCTGGAATCCACAGCTGGGAACCTACTGCCACTCGCCCTCATCGTCGCTACCACTATCTGACCCTACAAAGACACCCGCCCCTTGTGCCGGGGCTGGGCCCAACCTGACTATGTTGCTGTCAATCTGGGATTGGAGCTAGTACTTGAACACACAGTATTACTTGATGGTGTGCCCCAGGATCCAGTGATAAGGGCAGCAGTCGGGGTGGTCAGTGAAGTGTGCCTCTTCTGGCTTCCGACACTCGGGCAGTCACACAATTCCCTGCTCTAAGGTGCTGCGGAAGTAGCCGGGGACCTGAGCCTCATCGAATGAGTAGGACTGATTCCTTCTGTTTGTAAAGGAGGCTTTGGGATCCTAACTTTGATGATGGGGTGGAGGAGCCTTCCGAGGAGGCAGAACCAGATTATCTCGCCTAAGCGGTGGCGGCGCATTGCGCGGGGGCGCCTACCGATTCTGAGGCGGGCGCTGATGGGCTGGAAACTATGCCCACAGTGGCGGACCTCTGTAGGGATGCATAGTCAGTGCTACTAGTAGCAACTCTAGCTGCCTGGGGGCTTCTATCTGGGCCATGGCAGCGGGCTCGGCTCTGGAAGCTCTTCTTGCTGGAATTTCAGGGGGCAACGGTCGTGCCCGGCTGGCCTATTGCAGGGATTCTTCGAGGCACTGGGCCTTATCCGAGAAATATCAGAACCCTCCAGGATAGTTCCGAGTGATCAGGGAGGGAACCAGTTCCATCTTGACATTCCCCACGCACATCGTTAGTAATTGCTCTTGAGTCAGTGGCATGTCAAGGGAGTACATGAGCCCCTTCCACCAGGCGATGAAGTCTGCAACTCGCTCATCAGGCTTTTTCTTGCACCTGAAGAGGTTTGCGATGTTCATCTTCCAGGTGGTAGAGTTGAACTAGAAAAGGAAATTCCTGTGAAGTTCCTCCCAGCTTATCATAGATCCGACGGGGAGCTGGCTGTACCAAACAAACACTGGACCCTCTAGTGTCTGAACAAAACAGTGGAGCTTGGCGGCCTCCAACTGCGCTAGGGTCCCTAACATAGGCCCAAATCTCAAGTTGAAGTGGACCAGGTGATGTGACGGGTCCCCCATCCCATTTAAGGGGGAGAAGGTGGGATTTCTGAATCCTGGTGGTTCCAGCATGTCATCCACCCACGCCGGGTATGGCTTGCCATCAGGTGGGACGACCACCTACCACAACTCCAATGCTTCCAGGTGGGCGATGAGCATCGCCATCAGATTTTCTGGATGGGGGTCTCGGTCCTGATGAGGATCCCTAACCATGAGTTCATTTCCTGTCTCTTCAATGCGGTATGCAAGATTAGCGGCTCATGGAGCGGCTGGTGGAGTAACCATTGGGACTGCTGTAGGAGCCTGGACGGGGTTCCCTGGGTGGTTGCACTGTTCAGGAGGGTTTAGCGAGATGTATCTTTCCCTCTTTCCATGGTTTCCAGCTTCTGCCTTGTCAATGAATACGACATGATCATGGTTTCCTGGGAGAATCTCGCTGAGGGGTGGTTATTCCTGCCCCTGCTACCCCATCCTAGGATCACCGTGGTTGGGTCGCTGCTCTGCGATGCGTTCATCCAGAAGTTCATAAACTAACCTCTTCTACTAAGCAAGCTGTTGGCGTAGTGCATCCTTCTCAGGTTCCTCTTTCGTCTTCTGCACTGAGGATGACGGGTCAAAGACCTTGACAGCTCCAACGTGCTCTTTGCCCTTACTAACGTTCTGACTAAGTTCCAATGTCTCGGTGGGTGCAGGGAGACCGATAAGGTTCCTCTGTTGATGTGTAACCCTTCCCGATGGGTCCAGTGGTGGCACGTCCTCAGGGTGAACTTTCCCATCAAGAAGTCCCAACTCGTTCTTTACTCCTGATAGATCGGTCATGTTGACTGACACTCTTCTTGGGGGAATGTCCTCACTGTCACCTAGAGAGTCAGGATGCCGGCGAATCACACTGAAGAGGAGGGCAGCGTACTGTCCCTAACCATGGAATTTCATGTGGGGGGTAGCCTACTCAATAAATTTGCGGAGTACTTGAAAACTATGAATGCATTTCTCTTGGAGGGCCCTGTGGTGGATAGGTGGTTCAGGATGCCGGACCGTAGGGAGTGTGGCCAGGTCAACCAGACGACATTTCTCACTGATGTCTTCGAGGTGATCTTGGCTCCTGGGATAAGTCACTCATCGGTGCCAAAGATGGAAGTGATTCGCCCAGAGGGTTCGGCGGAAACATTCAAACTCCTCCAGGGTGAGAGATTCTGGCGTGTAAAAATCTGATTCTGTGATCGGCCAAAACTTCTTAGGGAAGTGGCCTGCTGCGAGGATGGTCCAGAAGTTTCTCGGCTCAGATCCTGAGTTTGGCCCTTTATTTCCCCAATTAGAAATTGGGGGTAGTTGATAGACTAGCGGAAACACTGAGGCAGACCGCTGGGATGACATACTGGATGGGGGAGAATACGACGAGTGGGCTGATGGGCCGCCGAATCCTGGGCTGTCCTCTGAAGGTTACAGAAACCTGACCGCCATATCATGATAGGATGAACTAGCCACTAGGGCTCCTGACACAGCATCAACATCTTCCGAGGGTGGGTTACACTGTGGCTCTTCCGCCATTGGCCCCCAAAACAGCTCTAAGACAGAGGTCACTTCTGGAGATGCCGGTGGCGACTGCACGGTTGGCCCCTGGGAATATTCTAGGGTTTCGTCCTCCTGGATATACCTTCGTAGGGAGATAGGGATCCTATGGGATTCGGATTCTAGGAGAACAAGTCTAATGTGCCTTGTTACTGCCCCAACCCTTGACCCGAAGGACTGAGGGGAGGGCTCCTGCACCAAATCGTTCTCCACCTCAGAGTCTGAGAACATACTGGTCTGATTGCCATTCTGCCTGCCCCAAAATTCCTCTTGCAGTGGCGATGACGTACTCTCCAACCCCTGAGTGGTTCTTTAGGGAAGAGTTGAGTTCCCGCCTGGGGTCCTCCAGCTGCACTAGTGCTGGGGTGGATACAGTTTCCACCCGAGGAAGTCGGGGTGTGAGGAGCACAGAGACAAATGTTGAAAGGAACACGGGGAGGACCTCCGTGCTGGACATTGGTGAAGCGGGGTTGGATTCCACCTCTTCAATTGATGGGGAGAGGAGGAAATTCGCCGACCGGTACAGGGACATGGGGAGGACCTCCATGCCGACAAGTTACCAGACATACAATGTCTCCATGCTCGTGGTCTACGGCAGGGGGAGGGACCCCGTACCGAGTGTGGTGAGTGTAGGAGAGACCCCCACACCGAGTGTTGATATCACGGGGAAGACCCTCGCCTAGGTTGAAGGCGGCACTGGGCAGACCTCCAAGCCGAGGTGGGAAGCAGGGAGGACCCGTGCCTTCCGCAGTGGTGGTGCGGAGTGAGCCTCCGCGCTGGGTGGTACTGCTGCAGATTGGTCCACGGAGGCCAACACCTGTGCCGGTGACTGGGAGAGTCAACCCAGCCTGCCCGTGGGGCATTTGGGGCGTCAATCTAGGTCGGGCGTATAGTTTCCCCTACTCAATGTATGTGGGGAGATAGAGGTATGGCTCAGCGGTGGCTCGGGCTATAGTAATCGCTGATGTTGATTCCCTACAGTGAGCATCCTCTTCTCTTTTCACCCGACATTGGCGTCAGGTCAGGTGGACTGGAGCCGGTGATGCAGGCGCGTGGACTACCTGCCCCTCGGGTCGGGGGACCGGGCGGTGGTGCTAACGCGGCTTGGTGTGGTCCCTCGCCGGGGGTCCTTGAAGTGGGACTCCGATCGGACCGGCCCGGATACCACCTACTTCGTTGGCGTAGGGGAGGGAGCCATCAAGGTGCTCCGGGGACAGGCTCCCGAAGCGATTGAATGTTGGGGTGGGGAGTAGCGGCTCCCTATGAAGCCCTTAGGGGCAGAGTTGACTGTGAGGCACGGCTGCCTCGAGATCCATGTGGGCCATATCCCTGATGGGGATGAACACTTCCTCCTCGTACCCGTGTACAAGACCATTGATTACCCTTCGCTGGATAATCTCTGATGGGGAAAGGGGGCGTGGGTGCCCATCAATCATGGACGAGGCCGTCGTGTAAGAGGTAGCACCGCACGGGGTAGCCGCGTCGGTATTGCCCCTACCCCTGCACCGATGAGCAGGTGGACGAACTTCGGATGCAATGAATTGATTCTTGAAGTAGGGATATGAACTCATTAATACTTCTAGGAAAATGAATCAATAAACAGCACCCCAACGCTTTTCCATCTTCCGTGGTCAGTAAGAGGGATCTACGCAGACAAAGTCACAGAACGGAATGCTCAACGTCCTGAATATCCCAACTTCTGGCGAGTTTCACATCAGGCCAGTTTGGTGAGACTTGGTACCAGATTACGGGGTCAGATGACATGATAAACCACCGATGCCCCAAACGTTACTAACTCCCATTCTGAGGAGAAGCGCTTCACGTCGGGTTCACCATTTTTTTGTTTCCTATGCTTTCGCTGAGGACGCGTGCATCCATCACATAGAGGACGCGCAGCTGTAACCCTGCATTCCCTCTTTCCAAAGACAGGAGGCATCCGTTCCTTATCTAGGGATGTCTGCTCCTTGATCGAAATGGGATGATGGGATGTCAGTTATTCCTTCTGTAGATTACTCCTCAGAACTCATCACCTAGTTCGGGTCTCTCTCATAGATTTAATACGTATTCATGAAGCTCTTTCCGGTGCCATATCTTCAGGGACACCAGTTAATTACGCTTCTTCTGTCAGGACCTTCCAAAGGGTCCGGTCAGGGCAGCAACCTTCGGTTAGAAGACTAGTCACACTAGCATCTCTGGCATGTCTTGACGCTGGGGAATGGAATTTTTGTCTTCTGTCACTTATTATAGAGCTTCTCGAGGGCGCGGAAGCCCGATGCATCCCACATAGAACGCGAGGGATTGTATGCCATAGGCATGTATCTAAGGTTTTCCTCAGCTTCCCATGTTTAACATAGGGTATGCCGCAAGTTTAAGATTCATCGGAGATAGATCAGACTGATCAGAACACTAGCTAGAGTGAATCAGATTAAAGAACCCCCTGAAGGGAACACTAATGTTGGGGCCAACACGTGGGCCACTTCCCAAATTCTCTGATGGGGAATGGGGAATGACGTGGCATGATCCCACTGGGATGTGGCGGCCTGGGTAAGAGTCAGGATGGACGATGGTTTTAAGCTTGAGCCTCGAAGAGACTTCCTATGCATCCTCGTGGCAGGGAATCAAAGTTCGTGTAGTTCGATGGATTGATGGGACACCTGAGGAGGCGGCCCATGAGAATGGACGCATGGATAGGGCCCAGAGGAATTAGAACCTCCGGGTTAGGGAATGAGCTTCCCGAGATACATAGGATTGAGGGAGAGATCAGGATGAGGAATGAGTGGTGGGATTGAACCTCATGGAGGCTTCCTACATATCACCATGACAGGGAATCAAAGACCATGTAGTTCAGGTGGAATGAAGTTTAAAGTAATGTGAGACGAGGGAATTTGGGGATTATTCTCTAAGATGACCCAAAGTTGGAGTCGATGAACCGACATGAAGAGGGACTATGGGTCCAGATGGATTGAGGCATATGCTCTGAGGTGGCCCAGGGTAGAAATGGTGATTGGCACACCGACACAGAGATGGCCAGGGCCGATGGTTTTTTGGTCTTGAACCTCATGGAGGATTCCTACGTACCATGCCTTATCACGGATCAAAGTCCCCATAGTTTGGGATAGTTGGGGATTACGCTTTGAGGATTCCCATGGTGGTATGAGGTTTACGCTCTAAGGCGGCCCATGGTTGGTAGAGAACCGACATGAATGGGGTTGGAACGACTGGGTGGTGGGCTTGTATCTCGTGGAGACTTCCTACGTACCATGACTTAGCACGGATAAAAGTCCCCATAGTTCGGATATGCAGTTTAACGTCATGCGGGATGACATACAGTTTAACATCATGCGGGATGAGGGAATTTGGGGCTTATGCTCTGAGGAGGCCCAAGGTGGTCATGACCGATGCTTGCTCTAAGCCCACATGAGTCATGTTCGGTGTGAAAAACAAGGGATAGCAGAGACCTGACGATCACGTCGTGCGGGGTGCGTCCATAGGAAATGAAGAGGGGATTAAACGTTGAGCGGCCCAAGGTTCTAGTACTTACTCCAGGATGGAGGCCCAAGAAGAAAAGGAGGAGGAGAGATGCTGCCTCATGGAAAGAAGGATAGGGGCTTACACCAAGGTGGCCGACCTTCCCAGTGGACAAACGCCACTCTAATAAATCACCCCCTATGAGGGATGAACCCATCCCCATGGAGACAAGTGGGCGTGGAGAATGTCTGTGGTGGGGAGACCCTGCGTGCGGGGCATGGGGTCAGGTCACAGTTTAACATCATGTGTTGAGGATGAGGCACTCAGTAGTTTAACATCCTATAGCTCGGACGAGGTGGGCTCACTCCACACCCCTAGTACTTACATAACTAGTGCCCTCTGCCCCTTGTGCAAGGGAAGGCATCGACAAGGCCGTAGCGAGGGGTTGTCGCGGGGCGAACCATCGAGGGGTCCATGTTAGCATGGCTATGCAAAGAAGCAATATCCGTTAGCGTTCTTATTCAAAGAAGCATGAGGCGAAGAAACTTAATGGGAAGGATTGTCCAAGGGACTTTGAAGTTACTTCGTTTGAGCCTAGAAGGTTGCACGAGAAAACCATGTATGATGTGGATGCCCGGGGTGCACAAGACACTTGAGAATGGCACCCAGAAGGAGGAAACCAGGCGTTTGCACAAGGGGACGCCTAGGGAGGACCGCGGTGAAGGCCCTCGAGGGATTGTGAGCAACTCGTGAGGCTTGCGCGAAATAAAGGGGACTGATGTGAAAAAGCCCTGGGTTGGCATGAAATTAGTGTGGATTGCGTAGAATAGGGGGGCTGAGGTTTTGCACGCCACTTGAGGGGATTGTGCACAAAGGAAGGGATTGTGCGCAATGGAAGGAATTGCACGCAAGGAAAGGGGTGTGCACACAATGGAAAAATTATGCACAACTTTAGCCGGCCTGCACATGAAGGAAGGACTTGCGCTTGAGGGGCCGACGCCAAAGGGGTTGGAATTTTAGTCTAAGCCAGTGGGGTCTCTTGTGAAGGCGGACCCCAGGGAAACTTGGCACAAAAAAGAACCATACCTGAAATCCATATTGCATGAACGCGAAATGCCAATTACACGTATGAGAGGCAGTTCAAATTATTCATCCATGAAAAGGAAGGTGGTCACCTTCTATTTATAGGCACCCGACGACGCGGAATTAGGGGCTGCGTGAAATTATTACGCGATAGGGGTGACGACACAAAAGGTCCACTGCACGGGGAATGGGCATGAAATTATTTTGCGCCGGCACCGGGACTCTTCACGAATCCTGGTACTTTCCACGTGGGACAATTTTTTTTGCGCACTTCAGCCTTTTTTTCATGAAACACTTCCGGGCCCTCCGGACCGGGTCTCCAGGTCCGAATATGACTTTAATTTTTATTTACGGAACTTTCTCCATCACTTAAGCACTTTTCGGCATCTATAATGGGGAATCAAGTTAAGTTGAGTATATATTATCATCCACAGATAGACAGTTATACATAGTGTGCTATTCGGATCCTAGAGGATACGATCAGTGCATGTGTCTTGGATTTTGGTATATCTTGGGATAACCATCTAGGACTGGTTGAGTTTTATTATAACAATATTTATCAATCATCAATCAGAATAGATACTTTTGAGGATTTTTATGGTTTCCCATACAGATAACCTATTTATTGGGGAAAGGTGGGTAAAGCTTCTTTGGTGGGACTGAGTTTGGTTTAGGATAAATTCGTGAGGATTCAAGATATATATTGGAATTTGGTTATATCATAGAGTTGGAATAAATCTTATAAAGATCAACAACATCATACTTTGTATTTTTCCATAGGTGAATGGGTTTTCTTGAAATTTTCTCTTTGGTTGGGTCATCGTCGTCTTGGAAAATTGGGAAAGTTAACTCAAAGATATGTTGGACCATTTGAGGTCATTGAGCAGCTTGAGTAGGTTGCTAATCGGTTGGTATTTCTAGATTAGTTGACACAACTTCATGACGTTTTACATGTATCACAACTCAGGAAATACAATTTTGATCCCTCCTATGTTTTGATCTGGGAAGATATTGAGTTAGAGCCTAATGTTTCTATTGTTGAGTATCTAGTTGAGATCGTTGAATTTAAAGTGAAAGTATTGCATGGGAAGTAGATTCTATTGGTCACAATGTTATGGTGAAATGAATCATATTCTCAAGAGACTTGGGAGCATGATTCATTGACGGGGGAGCAGTGGCCACACCCATTTACCAAACATCATTCTTCTTTAGGACTTCTTGAGGATATAAAGTCTTATGGTGGAGAGTTTTTAACATCCCGTTATCTACTTTCAGGAAATCACCTTCTCTATAATTGTTTTTATATTTAATTAGGTGTGTCTTGGGAATTTCAAGGATGGACATCATTTTTTTGAGGAGAATGACCTAAATTTTGGGGATGTATGTTAGTTTGAATTAATGTAATCCAGTTATAAATGTGTTAATGTATCTTCAAGGACATCCCCAAGTTCATATTACACCCACTTTTTTTGGGGTTTTTGTGTAAGGATCTATAGTTTTTGTAGATTTTAGATGAAATAAATTCCATTTAATGGGATTAAATGATATTTATGTTCTTTATGGAAAATTCTGTGAACCTGGTACACAACATGAAGGTAGTACATGCCTTGTATAAATTACACATCATGTAATGTTAAAAGGTCATTTTTTAATAAAAAGGTGATGAGGTTTTTAGTGTATCTGTTTCCTAATTAATACACGACATGTAAAGGTATTACAAACCATTTAAATGTCAATGATTTAGATTTTAGGGTGACTCTTGACTGGAGTTTTCATTCATTCATCTGCATCTCCTTTGGATATCGACCTAGTGACCTTCTCTAGTGATTTTGGGAGTCCCCTTTTGGCCCAGATTGATTCATTTAGTGATTGATCACCATTGATTTTTTTTCATCTCTCAGGATGAGTAATACTTCCTACTTCTTCATTTCTTTGATTGTGGTAGCACCGTTGCATTGTGTTATTAGATTCGTTGAACCGTGGTGATGATTCTTCTTGTTTCCTTCAAGATCCTTTGTGTGATCTTGTTCTAGGGGCCATTTCCTTTGTTGGTTGTGGTGCGACAGGTGTGATTTCTTGAGGTATGTGCTATTTACTCTTCTCTTACAACCATTTTGTTGAATTTAATAAATTATAAGATGCGTAGGTTGATTCTAGGTTCTGAGTTTTCATTATTGCGATCTTCATGTTGGTGGATCTGTTGTGGGTGAATGTGACCCCAAGTTGGAGGCATGTAGTTCCATCTCTAGCCTATGTTTTTTAACTGAATTGATATTATTTTTCATAAGTTTTTTAATTAAATTAAATGGAATTATAGAGTGATTTTGTCTCTGTGTGTGGAACTGAGTTTTTATAAAAGATGATTTCCCCTAGTTTTGGTAATTGGAAAAGTGTTTTCAAAGCATTATGAAATGGTTTTGTGAAATGGTTTTGAAATAATGGTTTGATAGAAATGGTTTGGAAAATAGATCACATGAGAATACTTAGGTAATTAGGTGGAAGGTATAGTAATAGGTATCATCCATTATTGGGGGGTTTTCTCATGGGGATTTCCTCAGCTCTGTAGGCCCGTTGTTCTAGGGACTTATTAGACCTATTGGGAGGTTCACTTGTTAGGGTGTTCCTATAATATATAGGCTTGGTGAATATGTCTAGTGGGTTTTTTCTTACATGATTGTATATGTTAGGTATGAGTGTCCTAGTTATCCTGACCTAGTGTGATCCCTAACATGATGTTACCTGTGATTCAAATTTTGGCTTGTACTATTTAGTTGTTCTACTATAGATTTCATATGAGATATGATACATGCTTTACTTTGTTTTTACTTGATATATCCGATGTGATATATGGATATGAAATTATTTGAAACTAATTTACCTACTTTATTTGGAAATTAGGGAAAAGGGGAAATTAATATGTTCTTCCATGCTTTTGATTTAAAAAATGTTAAACTATTATCATGCCTTGTTTTGTTTAAAGTTGAGATTTCCTGTATTATTGTTTAGAGAATTGATATGAAACAACTTGTTGAGACTCTAATGATCTTGTTAGCTCACACCATTCACCCTTCGGTGGTGTGTAGACTTGTTTATGTTTTTAGATATTGGAAAAGACAAGGTTCTGTAGTGAGGTGGTGATGTTTTCTATCAGTTGAGTTGAGTAGCTGGTGGTGAGATGGTGGAAGCCTACCTATAACATCACATGGATTAGTTGGTTTTCCTATTTTGGTAGTCCTTTTTTTTTGTAATTATACTTAGATTCTTATTTATACTCTTGAGTTGCTGGTTTCCACTGTTTGGTTTCAGTTATGTCATAAATTTATCTTTTACACTGTTGTATCTTTTGTATATATGTTCCATGTTGTTGCTTTAGGTTATGTGAAATCATTCCCTATAGTTGTTGTTTCATGCCCGGGTGCTATTCTCCAGCCCTTGGGGATCAGGAACGCCCTTCGAGTATGAGGAAAATTCGGGTTCGGTACCAGTTTGAGAGGGTATTTGGCTCAGGTTCATCAACATTTTCTATCAAAGGTGGTTTTTCCTCAAGAGTTCTTGTCTTGGGATGTTTGGTAGACTGGAGATGGGATTTTTTGGACTTAATAGGTATATTAAATTGAGTTCCTGACCAACTATTGCTGTGATGAGACTTAATTTTCCATGGGATGTTAGGATGTGTGTTTCCTATTTTGAGTTCTTGATGTTAATCTCAGTTTTTTCTTATTGGTTTTCCAGTTTTAATTGAGATTGTTCTATTGTATGATCATTTATTTTGTTTTAGTGTGCAGTAGTATGCCTTAGAGACATGTTCAGCTACTTCCTCAGGTGGGTACAACTGATTCTCCTCAAGGTTTTCCTCCTATGGATCTGAACTTTATCGAGGATATCGTGCGAGTAGGTCATGCTGTTGACCAGAACATGCCACAAGCTCAAAACATAGTTTTTGAGGTACAACTAGGAGCTGTAGGAGAAAGAGATTGATCACAAGAGTTCATGCATGAAAAACCATGTTCCTTTCAAGGTATAAATGAACCTCAATATGTGGAGGTTTGTTTTGGAAAGATCGATCAAATATTTGACTTCCTAGACACACCTGAGAATATCAAAGTGAAGTACACATCATTCATACTCGAGGGTCTTAAAAATATTTGGTGGGATTCTATGGTACAGGAAGATAAGAACATGGTCTTAGAATAGAATGGTTTTAAGAAATTATTCTTCCAATTTTTTTTTCTAGAGTCACTAGAGTTCCTCTCTTTACAGTAGGAAGAGAATTTAGTGTCGACATACACCAACCAATTGGCTGAGCTGGTTTGTTTTTCACTAGAGGTTGTAAAGAATAACCAGTTGAAGGATTAGACGAACCTATAGTGTTTGCAACCAATTATCATATCATATGTATTTATGTTGAATATTTCAACCTATGTGAAGACAATGGACAAGGCTATGATGGTATAATTGAATATGGCATAAAAAGTTGGATATTCTTCCCATTCTCTTTGACCTAGTGGAAGCTTCATTGGAATTTCAGGGAAACAAATGAAGTGGAAGGATCATCATAGGAGTGGGAGAGGTGTTTTTTGATAGAAATACTCTTCATTACCTCTAGTTGTATCTACTGGTGTGCCTATGAATTTCTATTAGTGTGGAAAGGTTGGACATTCACATGATGTTCTTTTCCTTCACCTGGAAATATGTGTAACAGTTGTGGAAATTATGGTCATATGGATCATTTTGGATAATATTTGTCTACTCCTCAATATGGACAGGTATCATCAGCTCCAAAGGCTACTGCGTCTTAGTCAGATGCTTAAAATAATACAAGGATCTATCCAAAATCCTCATGAGTGAAGCACCTTTACGCATTAGATGAGTTTCTAGTGGAGGTAGATGGGGGTCCAGTGATAGTGAGAGGTACCATCTTTATTGCATCCTATGTAGTGATTACTTTATTTGATACTAGTTATTACCACTCATTTATATCTAGACATTTTGTTGACATGCTTAGCCTTACAATGAAACTCATGTCCTTTGTTATGGAGTTAGAGACACCTTTTGGGAAGAGGAAATAATGGGGGTTTTAGTGTCCTTGTGCGCTATCGATTGCTGATACAGAGTTAGTATGAGATTTTATTATTCTTGATCTGGATTTGATTGAAATCATCACTAGGATGGATTGTCTTGTTTCATATCATGATAAGGTTGATTTTTATCATTGATGTGTCTCGTTTCTTACGAACTATGGGAGATCACAGGTGTTTTAGGGAGAGTGGGATCTGAGGTCTGCTCGTGCATGACCTTCCTTCCTAGAGCTCAAGACTTTTTTGTCTACTATTATAGTTGAGTTTGATGATGTTTCATCTTTTTTTGATCTTCCCACCATTTTTCGGGGTTTTCCTAATGTTTTCCCATAAGATTTCTCCAGGCTTCCTCCAAAGATGGAGGTAGAGTTTATGATTGACCTGGTTCCACAGAAACAACATATTTTGATACCTTCTAATCACATAGAACCAGTAAAGATGAAAGAGACCAAGATTCTATTCAATGATCTATTTAAAAAGGGTTTTCTTCGCCCTAGTGTTTTGACTTGGGTATCCCTAATGCTCTTTTCCAAGAATGTAGATGGTTAACTCCAATTGTGTGCAGACTATCAAAAGTTAAAATGGGTAACAATTAAGAAAAAATGTCCCTTTCTTTGTTTTTATGATTTTTTTGATCAGTTAAAAATGGAGAATTGGTTTTAGAATATTGATAATTGGTTTGGATATCATCATATTAGAGTTAGAGAGTGTGATATGTTGAAGACAACTTTCAAGAGCAGGTATAGTGATTATGAAAATATTGTGATGTTGGTTGGTCTAACAAAAAATCCTACAGTTTTGATAAATTTGATGAATCAGATATTCCATTAGTATCTCAACACTTTTGTGGTAGTGTTTGTAGATGAAATTTTGGTTTATTCAATATCTGAGCACCAGAAAAAGCACCATATGAGTTTGATTTTGGAAATCCTATAGAGTAACTATTTCTATGGAAATATTTCAAAATGAAAGTTCTGGATTCAAGAATTTAAATTCTTTGGGCACATGATTTCTGATCATGACTTATCATTTGATCTTGAGAAGGTAATGGTGGTCATGTCATGGGAAGAGACACAAAATGTATTTGAGATTCAGATCTTCCTTGGTCTTGATGGATACTATCGATGGTTCATCAAGAATTTCTCAAAGTTGGCATCACCTTTGATTAATATTACTAGGAAATGGGTGAAATTCACATGGGATGAAAAGTTTCAGTCTTCTTTAGAAGATATGAAAAGGATTCAGAAATAGGCTCCTATTTTGATCTTACCAAAGTTTGGTACGGGACATGTGGTCTTCTATGATGCTTCTGGAACTAGTTTGGGTTGTATGCTCATGTAGAATGATCATGTGGTGGATTATGGATCTCTTCAACTCCAATCACATGGGAAAAATTACCCCACTCATGATTTCGAGCTTGTCAAAGTTATTCATTCACTTAAGTGTTGAAGGAATTATCTTTTTGTGGAAAGGTTTATAGTCTTTTATAACCATAAGAGTTTGAGATATATATTCTCTCAGAAGGACTTGAATCCCAGATAGAGGCAGTGTTTGTAATTACTTTAGATGTTTGACTTCAATATCACCTACACCCTGGGGAAGTGGAATTCCATTTCAAATGCTCTTAGTAGGAAAGTTCCATTTCAATCTATTTTGGAATTGAAGGAAGTGTGGAACCTTATGATGAATTTTGATGAGTTTATTTTAGATACTCAAGAGGATGTTTTAGGCATGGTTTTGAACAGTGTTCAATTATCTTCATATCTCCTTAAGTCTATTATAAAGATTCATCAGTAGGATGATGAGTTCAAAGGAATTGGATAAACCCTATATGATGGGGAGACAATTTCTAGTTGGTTTCTTTCTTTAAATTTCATTCTTAGTTTTGGGGATCAGGTTGTCATACCATCATCTGTGAGGAGCTCAATTTTATTTTATTTTCATAATTCTACATTGTCCATTCATATGAGTGTGATAAATATGTATTATGACATGAGATGAGTATTCTGGTGATTAGTTATGAAGCATGAAATTGCTAATTATGCATCCCGCTATTACACCCACCAATAGATAAAGGTAGAGCATTTGAAACCTTCTGGTTTTCTCCAACCTCTTCCAGTGCCAGTTTGGAAATGAGATGAGGTTTCCATGGACTTTTTTGTTGGATTACCATGGAATCCCCAAGGTAGGAATGCTATATAGGTGGTGATTGATCAGTTTACAAATTCATCTCATTTTATTTTGATCAAATACATCACAAAAGTTAATTATATGGGTAAGATATATGTGCATGAAATTTTGAGGTTACATGGGGTTCCTTATTTTGTTGTTTCTGATAGGGATCCTAGGTTTACATAGAGGTTCTAGAAAAGTCTCCAAGAGGAAATGGGGACTCAAGTCAGGTATAGTATATCTTATCATCTACACAAGAATGGTCAAAAGGATCATGATATTCAGATTATATAGGATACGATCTATTCCTGTGTCTTGGATTTTGGTGGATATTGGGATAACCATCTTGAATTTGTTGAGTTTTCTTATAACAATAGTTATTAGTATTCAATCATAAGGGATACTTTTTAGGATTTGTATGGTCTCCTGTGAAGATCACCACTTTGTTTGGTGGAAGTGGGAAAAGCTTATTTTGTGGGATTGAGTTGGGTACAGGAGATATCTATGATGATTCATGATATACGTCAGCATCTAGCTACAATATAGAGTCAAAATAACTCTTATGAAGATAAATGACATCGTCATTTTGGATTTTTCCATAGGTGATTGGGTTTCAATGAAAGTTTCTCCTGAGTTGGGTCACTGTTAGCTTAGAAAATAGGGAATGATGGCTCCAAAATATGTTGGACCGTTTGAGGTCATTGAGCATCTTGGGTAGGTTGCTTATCGGTTGGAATTTACAACTAAGTTGACAAACATTCATGATGTTTTTCATGTATCACATATTAGGAAATAACATATTCATCCCTATCATGTTTTATGTTGGGAATAGATTGAGTTAGAGCCCAATGTTTCTATTTTTTAATAGCAAGTTGGGATTGCTGACTCTCAAATGAGAATCTTGTGTGGGAAGTCGATTTCATTGGTCAGAGTGTTGTGGCGACACATATAAGATTCTCATGGGATGTGGGAGTGCGAGTCACTGATGAGGGGGCTATAAACTCACATATTTAATGAAAA
The DNA here is from genome assembly GCA_963277665.1 of Viscum album. Taxonomy (NCBI): domain Eukaryota; kingdom Viridiplantae; phylum Streptophyta; class Magnoliopsida; order Santalales; family Viscaceae; genus Viscum; species Viscum album. The sequence goes on along the minus strand of OY728143.1, from coordinate 1,698,742,349 downwards.
TAATTCTTCCACATGAATTATTAGGGGCAGAAATTCTTATGGTGTGACACCCCAAGATTTCATAGTACGTTATTTCTTCAAAGTAATTCAATAACTTGCACTACACGCAACACTGAGTTCTAGTGCACCATGACTTACCAAACTAGACGTTCAAAAGCGGTTATGAATAGTATTAACTAAATTTTTAACTTTATATAATCCTTATAATTTTAGAATCCATATTATGAGTTTCTTAGACATAATGTAAGAACAAATTCATTTTTTTAGATAAAAGAATCATTTTTCAAAAAATGCAATTTTACCGCTTTTTAATGGTGAACCTTTTTTAAATCCAATATTTGAAACTTTTATATATTCAATTTGATAAAATAAACTTCTTCTTTATAATATTTACATAAGAATTTAGTTTCAATAAATATTTTGTGTTTTTCTGATAACTTTCATATTTGGGTGAATAGTGAAAAATACTATATTTTAACCGAAAAAAACTTTTTTAATCAAAATAATTTATAATGTTAAATTATAAATTTCAATGGTTTGGAAGTATAAATAGATTATATTTTTACCATTTAATCCAATTCTGGTCATTTTAAGTTATTTCACTTTGAAATTGGATATAAACAAGTGTCAATCTTTTGATAGTTATTATTTCCTAAAAATACACTTTTTGGTTTTGACAACGGGAATTAATTTTAAATTAAAAAATGAAATTTATATGTTTTTAATTTGGTAAAATAGACTTCATTTTTGAATTCAGAATATCAAAATTAGCTTAGGGTGAATTTTTGGTATGTTTATGAAAACTTTCAATTTTTGATGAAAAGTGAAAAACATTGCGTTTTTGGTTTAAACTGATTTTTCATTTAAATAATTATTTATTTCATTTAAATTTACTTTAGGTCAAAATAGATACATAATACCTATATAAGTTAAATTTAATTCATTGGATTCATTTTATAATAAGTTTAGATATATAAAAATTTTATTGAAATTTTACCATCTTTTACCCACCTCCTAGGAGTATTTGCAAATTTACATAAAACTTAATTTTACCACTTCTGTGAGTTGAATTTAAAAAATCCGAGATACATGGTTGATATCATTAAGTGAAATGTGGTTCAATGAGATGAAAATAATTTTTGGTGAATAGTAACTTTTTTACTTTTGTTTTCCACGGTTAAAAGTAAATAGGGTAATTAAGGGTAAAAATGATATTTTTATTACCCTAAAACATGTCCTAATTCTAACGGATAAGTGTAATTCGACCAAAAAAACCTTAGGAATAAAATATGATCCTTTAGGTCCACTTGGATTAGATTAGGAAATTTATTATTATTTAATTCAAAGAAGAGTTAAAAGTGTTAAATTCAATGTTTAATAACTAAACCAATTTTAATATAGGGTTACACATAAGATAAATTCGACTATAAATATTCATTTTAAAGATAAAAAAATTTCAAACATAATGGTATTTTATTTATATTTTTTAGACTTTAAATAATTTAATTTATTTATGACACAATGATGATGCAGTAATTACCTAATTAATGAAATATTAAAATAATTGATATTATAAATATCCAAATAAATGTAATTTGAGACTTTTTATAAATTAAACTAATTTTATAGGTTAATATGACATGTTAGGGTTGGTTAGATGAATTTTTTGCGAAGTAATAATGTTGTTATGGATTTAGAAAAAACAAAATACCAAATAGTGTCAAAATTGACATAAAAGAGTTTTTAAAACAAATATTATATTATTAATTGATATTATATTCCTAAAAATATAAGGTTCATCCAAAATACTTATATAATGATAGTTGTATCATTAATTAAACACTTGGGGTTCTCTTGTAAGTATATAGTAAGTTTATTAACCATATAATATAAAAATACAAAAAGACATGATAAATGTCAAACTATTTAACTAAGAGTGAAATCTAAAAGATAAGGTTAATATAGTGACCAAAACCTATCTAAAACCTATTGGTTGAGTGGTTTTAGACCCATCACAACCTTATCCTTTAAATAATTCATTTTAGATCCAATATAAACTGAAAATTATTTTTTTATAAAATAATATTTCTAGCTTTTCCTAAGGTTCCCCTCACCCCTCTTATAAAAGGGCACTCCCCATTCTCTCTAATTCACACCTTCAAAGCCATTTGGCTTGGCCAAAACCTGCCCAAATTACCTCCCAACTATACTACCTTCATCCTAGAGTACTTCCTTTAGTCATAGATCCTACCTAAGGAGAACTTTTGATCAAATCAGAAGGAAGAACCCGAAGAAGAGGTAAATATTTAATCACCACTTTTAAGTTCCTTTCTTCTTCCACTTACTCTTTATTTGATGTTTCCATTCTAAAATAATAACTCCAGTATCTTATATATACTATTATGTTATTATAAATATGGTAAAACCATATTCATTATTCTATCCATCCTTTGAATGACATGTCACCATACATGCATACGTACGACTTACCATCTCCACATCGTGGTGTAATTGTTATTCAATACATTATTATTTGGATAGGTATAATAATGATGTGTAATTGATGTAAATAATAAATATAACATAATAATTATTCTTTATATATGATATAACATCCAATTATATATTATTTTAATATCAAAAAAATGATATTGTCACTCGTTCGTACGTACGGATTACCGTCTCCACGAACGCGATGAGATTCATTCCCCATCATATCCATTCAAGAATAATTTTCATTAGATGATTAAAAATAATGTTTAAATACTTAATATAATTCTGAATATGAATAAAATATATCCTATTCATAACAAACATTACTTACGTAACAAATCATATAAAGGAAAATGAATCAGTTAACACCCAAATGACAATGATACTAAAATATTATTAACAAAACAATATTAAAAGATCGTAAATGATATCATATTAATGTATATGATTCTTGTATAATTTAATAACAATTATTTCACCATTATACAGGAGGTTAACCTACCCTTTACCAAGGTAAATTATAAGGTAAGGGTTAATTTTACAATCTCTTCATTATCTGAGGTTGTTTATACGTAATTATCTACTAGGACCTCTTTATTATCCACATCCATGATTCTTAAAAATTTATTTCAAAACATTTTTAATATTTACTAGACAATGGGTTAAAGTAATTTGTACCCTTATTTGACCTTATATGTTTTTAAAGGAATCCTTTCGTCATTTTTCAAACAAGGTACTTTTTGACCTTTTCGACAAATTTAAGGTAAGAATGTGTTTTTAACTTATACAGCAGGTGCAGCTATTTTCCACTATTATAACATCGTTGAAGCTTCTCTTACAATCTTATAAGAATATTTTCAAAATAAATTTTTTCTTAAATGATTTCAAAATAGAAAGAGATATTTCTCTAAAAAAGGTTTTGATTTCATCTATGTCAACATCCTTTGATGGATTTTAAGCTTATTTGATGTTGATTTATTATGATACAAAACTTCCATATTATATTGAAGGTTTAGTGATATTTTTGAATGTGGATGTTTTATTTTTACACCATTCATGGTTTATGGATAAAGTATTGACATTTCGTATGCTAGTTTTAATACGAATGTTTATGTTATGTTTAAACCTTTTCATATGAGGAATGCATTGGACTTAGTAAGTGATGGGTGGAGCCCGCTATAGCTCTTCGATGCATTGGTATGTCTCATGAGACAGACTAGTGTCTTGTAATAAGTCCTTGACAAAATATTATTTGTAGTCTTGGAACAAGGCCTTGAATATGTGGTTATGAAAGTCTGGCATTATTACTTCCATCATTATAAAAGTGGCTATTAATATTGCATGTGATTATTAGACTAGTAGAATATCCCTGTGAGTAAGTAAATGGTATTATTTTGATTTATATTTTCCATATTATGATGAAGTTTATATTGAAAAGGCTTTTGTTTTAGTTTTATACATTTCTTTAAATGTTTATACTTATTTACTAAAGTTTCCGCAATATTGTTATCCTTACTGAGCATCTGAGTTTACCCCTTTATTTGTTTTATTTTTCCCAAGATGTGAAGAAGTATATTATGAATGACCTATAGGGATAGTCTATGGGATCTCAGTGTTGTCTATGGAAACAATGTTTTTGTAGTTTTCCATTTTATGATGTAATGTAAACCTTATAAATTTATCTAGTACTTTCAAGGCTACTAAACTAATCGTTCTTTTGAGACTTGATCTTTTGTGATCATGCCAATGTTACATAATAATTCCCTGACTTTAGGTAACTAGGGTCAGGGAGTTATAGTTGGTATCAGAGGAAGTTTTTCAATAACATTGGAAACTAGATTTAGAAAAAATCTGATTAGAGAACATTACCCTAAGATAGACTTTGAAGATTAGTATATAAGAACATCCTAGAATTTTGGTACTGTAGAGATTTTGTGAGTTATACAAGCAATACATCCCTGTATGGATATGAGTAGGTAGAGGCGGCTCTGGGACAGATGTACCTATGGGTAAAACCTGAAAACACCACGTTGAGCTAGACTCGAACGGGAACTAGTGCACAACAACACGCCTTGCTGCACTCTTGGTTACGACACTTCCGGGGGATATGCTTAGGATAATTCTCATTTTCTTTACAAACCATTATGAATGATTTATGAGTATACACTTCCTCAAAGAAAATATTTTTATGATTACGGATTATATCCATAAATTGTTCAATTTAAGTTAGGTATTTTACAAGTTTGGAATTATTCATTGCGATCTTAAATTGACCTAGTGTATACCATTGTATAGAAATGGTGCCTAGTAGAAGGAATGACAATTCCAGCAATATGCATGATCGAAATATTAAGAAGGATCATATCTTTCATGGTATTAATCCAAAATTTAAAAGGGAAATAGTCTCCCACGTATTCTCATCATATGAAGAAATAGTATCATATGTTAGTAAGATAAGTAAATAATTTTCTGAGTCTTATGGCTTTGAAGGGAAGCCAGAGAAGAAAAAGTTGTTAGAGAGAAATATGGATAAAGGGAATATGGGAAAGAAAGATTTTCCCATATGTGATAACTATGGAAAAATCACCTTGGTAAATGCTTAAAGGGAATGGGAGTTTGTTATAAGTGTGTAGAAAAAGGACACCAAGTACGTGATTTAAAGGGTGAGAAAAAGGTTTCCAATGTACAATGCTTCATCTGTAAGGAGTTGGGACACTACGCAAATCAATGTCCAAATCATCAGAGTATACCCCAAATATTGCTATTGGATAAGAATCAAGTTATGATACTACCTAAGATAAAGAGGAATGATTAAGAGTTCTTATGTTGTTATTAAAGTATTATGTCATTTGAGTGTTGTATCAACGATGTACTGGTTATATTAATTATGGAAATAAATAAGGATTGTACTGCAGTACTATTTCACTGACAATTTGAGATTATATGGTTCTATGAAAAGTGACTCAACAACAAGTTAATTTTTTTGGAAAATACATGGTTGGGGGAAAGATAAATCTTAATATTTTCCGGATACTAAGGTAGTAATTTTGGAATAAGATATGGTTGATTTGGATAAATTATATTGGATATTATTAACTACCTTGGAACTGATTAATAGTTTGTATATTCCATAATTGTTGGAGTTTACAACATTTTTGGATAAAATGAGTATATCCATTGTTCTATAAAGAATAAGGGAGCATGAAAGTAATAAATATGGATTTATGGTAATTCAGGGTGTTACCATGTTTTAAAATAATGCATGATGAAGGTATTAACATGTTATTATGTGGAAAAAAGGATCTTCATTGTGTTTAACTTCCTCATAAATTTTGGACTGTGAGTTTGGATAGAAGTATTTTGCATAATTCTAAAGGTTAGAATGGATTAAGTTTGAAATTAGATGTTATTATTTAGGTTATTTTTGGATTTTTATAAAAACGACAACACACAAACCGTGTGATAATCCATCATGTCAGAAAAAGCTGCGAGAATCGAACCCACAACCATAGTGCGAGTGAGATTTATCACCTACCACTGGACTATATGATGTCCTTGGATTATATAATCTAACTTTTTAAAAGGGTCTGATAAGTGAATTATAAATTCATTATTTTTGGAAACCTATACGATTAGGATAAATAGAATATTTTTTTTGAAATCTTTTGGAGTGAAAGATGAGTTTGTGGTAGGAATTAGTTAAAGGATGAAACTCTACTTTGTCAAGTATATATATATAAATAAATTTTTTTCCCCTCTTATTCTATGGGTAAACTAATTCTTAAACTTTAGGGAAGGGATCTTAAAACCAAAAATGTGTTATCCTAATACCTTATGTTTTGTTGAACCGATGGTATTTTATATCATCATAGATTGATGGATTTGAGGCCCTTAATTTTACACTTATTTGTGATTGATGGTGTCAATCACTCCCTATAAATATTTATGTTTTTCCTCCAATTATATGTCTCTAATTTCCACCAATTTTCTTCTAATCGAGATCATAATTTGGTGGTGACCCTTTCAATTTCCTTTTCCTCTTATTAAGACTAAATTTTATTAACCCAATTTCCGATGTCAGTTTTCCCACAAAGGTATTTTCTATTTTCAACCTTTTATTTTTGAAAAACAATTTCAAATTGCGAGGATGAAATTTATTGAAGGTGGGAAGAATGTAACACCCCAAGATTTCATAGTATGTTACTTCTTCAAAGTAATTCAATAACTTGCACTACACGCAACACTGAGTTCTAGTGTACCATGACTTACCAAACTAACCGTTCAAAAGCGGTTATGAATCGTATTAACTAGATTTTTAACTTTATATAATCCTTATAATTTTATAATCCATATTATGAGTTTTTTTAGACATAATTTAAGAACAAATTCATTTTTTCAGATAAAAGAAGCATTTTTCAAAAATGAAATTTTACCACCTTTTAATGGAAAAACTTTTTTAAATAAAAATATTTGAAACTTTTATATATTCAATTTGAAATAATAAAATTCTTCTTTAGAATCAGGACATAATAATTTAGTTTCAATAAATATTTGGTGTTTTTATGATAACTTTCACATTTGGGTGAATAGTGAAAAATTCTATATTTTAACTGAAATTTTTTTTAATCAAAATAATTTATAATGTTAAATTATAAATTTTAATGGTTTGGAAGTATAAATAGATTATATTTTTACCATTTAATCCAATTCTGGTCATTGTAAGTAATTTCACTTTGAAATTGGACATAAACAAGTGCCAATCTTTTGATAGTTATTATTTCCTAAAAATACACTTTTTGGTTTTGACAATGGGAATTAATTTTAAATTAAAAAATAAAATTTCTATGTTTTTAATTTAGTAAAATAGACTTTATTTTTGAATTTTTAATATCAAAATTATCTTAGGGTGAATTTTTGGTATGTTTCTGAAAACTTTCAATTTTTGATGAATAGTGAAAAATACTTCGTTATTGGTTAAAACCGACTTTTCATTTAAATAATTATTTATTTCATTTAAATTTATTTTAGGTCAAAATAGATACATAATAACTATATAAGTTAAATATAATTCATTGGAGTCATTTTATAATAAGTTTTTTATATATAAAAATTTTATTAAAATTTTACCATCTTTTACCCACCTCCTAGGAGCCTTTGCAAATTTACATAAAACTTAATTTTACCGCTTCTATGAGTTGAATTTTAAAAATACAAGACTTGCGGTTGATATTAGTAAATAAAATTTGGTTCAATAAGATGAAAATATTTTTTGGTGAATAGTAACTTTTTACTTTTATTTACCATGGTTAAAAGTAAATAGGGTAATTAATGGTAAAAATGATATTATTATTACCCTAACACATGTCATAATTCTATTAGATAAGTGTAATTCGAACAAAAAAAACCTTAGGAATAAAATAGTATCCTTTAGGTCCACTTTTATTAGATTAGGACATTTATTATTATTTAATTTAAAGAAGAGTTAAAAGTGTTAAATTCAATGTTTAATAACTAAACCACTTTTAATATAGGGTTACACATAAGATAAATTCGACTATAAATATTAATTTTAAATCTAAAAATATTTCCTACATAATGGTATTTTATTTATATTTTTTAGACATTAAATATTTTAATTTATTTATGACATAATGATGATGCAGTAATTACCTAATTAATGAAATATTAAAATAATTAATATTATAAATATCCAAATAAATGTAATTTGAGACTTTTTGTGAATTAAAATTATTTTATAGGGTAATATGACATGTTATTGTTGGTTAGATTATTTTTTTTAAGTAATAATACTGTTATGAATTAAAAAAAAAACAAAAAACCAAATAGTGTCAAAATTGACATAAAAGCATTTTTAAAACAAATATTATATTATTAATTGATATTATATTAAAAAAAATCTAAGGTTCGGACAGAAGACTTATATAATGATAGGTGTATCATTAAAGAACCACTTGGGGTTCTCTTGGTAGTATATAGTATGTTTATTAACCATATAATATAAAAATACAAAGAGGAATGGTAAATGTCAAACTATTTAACCAAGATAAGGTTAATATAGTGACCCAAACCTATCTAAAACCTATTATTTTAGTGGTTTTCGACCCATACCCACCTTATACTTTAAATAAATCATTTTGGAGCCATTAGAAACCGAAAATGATTTTTTTATAAAATAATATTTCTATCTTTTCCTAAGGTGCCCCTCACCCCTCTTATAAAAGGGCACTCCCCCTTCTCTCTAATTCACACCTTCAAAACCATTTGTCTCAGCCAACCCCTACCCAAATACCCTCTAAACTGTCCTCCCTTCATCCTAGAGTCCTTCATTTAGTCAGAAATCCAACCTAAGGAGCCCTTTTGATCAAATCAAAAGGAAGTACCCAAAGAAGAGGTAAATATTTCATCACCTCTTTCAAGTTCCTTTCTTCTTCCACTTCCTATTTCTTTGTTGTTTCAATTATAAAATAATAACTCCATTATATTATATATACTATGACATTATTATAAATATGGTACAATAATATTCATTATTCTATCCATCCTTTGAAAGACATGTCACCATACGTGCGTACGTACGACTTACCGTCTCCACGTTGTGGTGTAATTGTTATTCAATACATTATTATTTGGATGAGTATAATAATGATGTGTAATTGATTTAAATAAAAAATTTAACATGATAATGATTTTTTATATATGATATACCATACAATTATATATTATTTTAATATCAAAATAATGATATTGTCGCTCATGCGTATGTACGGATTACCGTCTCCACGAACGCGATAAGATTCATTTCCCATCATATCCATTCAAGACTAATTTTCATTAGTTGATTAAAAATAACTTTTAAAGACTTCATATAATTCTTAATATGAATAAAATACATCCTATCTATAACAAACATTACTTACATAACAAAGAATATAAAGGAAAACAAATCAGTTAACACCCGAAACGAAGATAATACTAAAATATTATTAACAAAGCAGTATTAAAAGATCATATATGATATCATATTAATGTATATGATTCTTATATAATTTAATAAAAATTATTTTACCATTCTATATGAGGTTAAACTACCCTCAACCAAGGAAATGTACAAGGTATGGGTTAATTTTACAATCTCTTCATTATTCGAGGTTGTTTATACCTAATTATCTACTGAGACCTCTTTATCGTCCACATACATGCTTCTTAAAAATGTATTTCAAAACATTTTTACTATTTACTAGACAATGGGTTAAAGTCATTTATACCCTTATTTGACCTTATATGTTTTGAAAGGAATCTTTCTGTCGTTTTTCAAACAAGGTACTTGACCTTTTCAACAAATTTAAGGTAAGAACGTTTTTTTAACTTATACAGAGGGTGAGGCTATTTTCTTCTATTATAACATCATCGAAGATTCCTTTAAAATCTTATAATAATATTTTCAAAATAAATTTTTTCTTAAATTATTTCAAAATAGAAAGAGATATTTCTCTAAAAGAAGGTTTTTATTTCATCTATGTCAACATCCTTTGATGGATTTTAAGCTTATTTGAAGTTGATTTATTATGATACAAAAATTCCATATTGTATTGAATGTTTTGTGATATGTTTGACTATAGATGTTTTATTTTTACACCATTCATGTTTTATGGATAAAGTATTAACATTTCGTATGCTAGTTTTAATATGAATGTTTATGTTATGTTTAAACCTTTTCATATGAGGAATGCATTGGACTTAGTAAGTGATGGGTGGAGCTGGCTATAGCTCCTCGATTAATCAGTAGGTCTCATGAGACAGACTAGTGTCTTGGCACAATGCCTTGAAAAAATCTTATTTTTAGTCTTGGTATAAGGCCTTGACTATGTGGTTATGAAAGTATGACATTATGCATTCCATCATTATGAAACTGGCTATTGATATTGCATGTGATTATTAGACTAGTAGAATATCCATGTGAGTAAGTAAATGGAATTATTTTGATTTATATTTGCCATATTATGATGAAGTTTATGTTGAAATGTCTTTTGTTTTAGTTTTATACATTTCCTTAAATATTTATGCTTATTTATGAAAGTTTCCGCTATATTGTTATCCTTACTGAGCATCTGAGCTCACCCCTTTCTATGTTTTATTTTTCCTAGGATGCGAAGAAGTATATTATGACAGACTTGCAGGGATAGTATATGGGATCTCAATGTTGTCTATGGAAACAATTTTGTTTTAGTTTTCCATTTTATAATGTAATGTAAACCTTTTGAATGTATCTAGTACTTTCAAGGCTACTAAATTAATCGGTCTTTCAAGAATTGATCTTTTGTGATCATGCCAATGTTATGAAATAATGCAATGACTCTGGGTAACTGGGGTTAGGGCATCACATATGGTGGGGAGTTTGTAATATCCCATTACCCGTTTTTTGATAATTATCTCCTCATTACTTGTTTCCCTCTTTAATCAGGTGCGTCATAGAACTCTCAGGGATGGAGATATTTTTTTGGGGGAAAATTACCTAAAGTTTTTGGATGTATATTTTTTTAAATTAATATATTATAGGTATAAATGGTTTAATGGATTTGTAAGGTTCTCCCCGCGTTCAGAGTATGAACAAGTTTGTATGGGGTTTTTGTGTAAGGATCTATAGTTTTTATAGACTGCATGAGAAATAAACACTGTGTAATGGGAGTACACAATGTGTAAGTTCTACAGGGAAAATTCTATGAACCTGGTATAAAACATGAAGTTAGTACATGCGGTGTATAGATTACACACTATGTAATGTTAAAAGGTTAGTTTTTAATAAAAAGGAGATGGGATTTTAGGCGTATCTGAGTCTCAAGGATTACATGATGTGTAAAGGGATTACATGTCATTTAAATGTCATAGAGTTAGCTTTTAGGGTGTTGTTAGGATGGAGTTTTCATTCATTATTCCACAACTCCTTTGTCTCTCAACCTAAACCCCTTCTTCGGTGATTTTGGGAGTCTTTGTTTGGTCCTGACTTATTCTTTCAGTGATTGATCACCATTGAAGTTGGGTTTCATCTCTCTAGGTGAGTAATAGTTTCATCTTCTTCATTGGTTTGATCATGGTAATGCCATTGTGTTGCGCTATCATATTTTTTGAACCATTGTGATGTTTCTTCTTGTTTGCTTATATATCCTTTGTGTGATCTTGTTCCCAGGGTTGTTTTCATTGCTGGTTGTAGTGCAGAGGGTGTTTGTTCTATAAGTATGTGTTGTTTCCTCTTCTATTACAACCCTTCTGTTTAATTGAATTAATTATAATATATGTATGTTTATTATATGACCTTGGTTTTTATTGTTTCAATCTTTGTGTTGGTGGATCCTTTATGGGTGTGTGTGACCCTGAGTTATGAGGTAGGTGGTTCCTTATCTAGCCAGTGATGGTGAACTTCATTGATTCTATTTTTGATAAATTGTTTAATTAAATGAAATGGGATGATAGAATGATTTTTTTCTATGTGTAGAATTTAATTTTTATAAAATATGGGTTTCCCCTAATTTTGGTAGATGGAAAAGGGTTTTAAAATCATTGTGAAATGGTTTTGAAATCATGGATTGATAGAACATGTTTGTTGGACTGATTTGGAAACTAGAAGACACGGTAAGCCTTTGGTACTTAGGTAAAAGGTATAGTAATAGGTCTCATCCACTATGAGAGGGTTTGATCATGGGGATTTACTCTACTCCCTAGGCCCGTTGTTCTAGGGACTTGTTCTAACTATTGGAAGGTTCACTTGTTGGGGTGTTCCTCTACTCTATAGGATCGATTCATAAATCTAGTGGCTTGATGTTTACAAGATTTTCTATGTTAATTATGAGTTTCCTAGCTATCTTGACCTTATGTGATCACTGGCGTGATGTTTTATGTGATTTTAATTTTGGATTGTACCATTTTTTTACTGCCATAGATTTTATATGAGATATGTGATATAATTTTATTTTTTTGACTTGATATATCTGCTATGATATGTGGATATGAAATGATTAGAAACTAATTTACCAGATTTATTTAGAAATGTGGGAAATGGGGAAATTAATCTATTTTCTATGGTTTTTATAAAAAAACTTTTAAATTGTTATCATGCCTTTTTATTATTATTTATATAACGACCCATACTTTACATAAATTGTTAATACTTCAAAATTGAAGCACACTTATTACAACATATGACAAAACCACAAAGGACCGTATAGGTATAGTGTCTTTAGAAACTGGGAAACATAAACAACTGGTTCATAAATCTTCTACAGTGTCTCCCATTTATTTCATCATATCTAGGGTCCCTTTTAGCATATTCTACCTAATATCCATCTTCCTGACCTGGGGAAAAGAAAACATACAAAAAGGGTGAGCTCAAATGCTCAGCAAGGGCAAATAAAGGAAATAAAAATCATATCATATCTTTTTGAAAATCATAACCTGCAAAAGAGATCATAATATCTTAACATGGAATAAATCATAGAAGTGAAAATGAGATCCCCATAATCATAACATAAAACTTGAAACTTTGTGGCATGCACACATAATCATGGAAAATCATTTCTTGTTAGTCATGACTCATTGCCAAGACTATCTTAGCGGATAAAGTCCATTTCTGAACCGAGTTCACTCCTCGTTTCAGTCCTGTATCACTGAACCGAAATAACCTTCCGTTCCATCCATGTCTATCTCATGAGATATAAATCTTTACCCAATGCATTGGAGGGAGATATAGGTCCCACCCATCTTATAATGAATCCTTTCTTATGTGTGCCACATAATCATAAATCATACATCATCGCATAACACATGTAACAAAAATGGGATTCTTGAAACATCATGACATCATAAAACAAATCATATAAGGTAAATGACTTCATAAAAATAATTCCCTCAAAACATAATCAAATCAATGTAATAATAGGGATAGAAACAGAACCCTATATTATCTTAGATAGAAAATAATTTTGATAAAACATTTGAACTCCATTCTTGAGGAAAATATCCTTTCTACTTCAAATACGTTTTTCCTCTCTTAACATGTCATACAATTTTAATCTAAAAGAAGTTGATTAAAAATAATCTTTAAAACTTTTAAAGTAAGCTTCTTGGAAATAATGTTTTAAAAATCCATTCATGCCGTATAAGTTAAAAAAAACATTCTTCGTACTTTTGTCGGAAAAGTAAAAAAAGTACCTCATACGAAAAACAACAAAAGATTCCTTTCATATCTTTTACTAAAAACTCACCTAAGAGTAAAATAGGATTTAAAAAATTGTAGGTGAATGGAAATAATATTACATATTGAGGAAACATTGATGTGGATGATAAAATACACCCCAGTAAATTCTAAAGTATAAACAATCTCGGATAAAAATGAGATTGTGATATTTCCCTTACCTTAGGTCCGATTTGCTTTGTACGTGTCCGAAGCTCCTGTATAATGGTTTAAATAATGTTATTGACTTATTCCAGAATCATACATATTGATATGATATCATATATGGTCATATTCTTAGCTTCTTATTAGTAATATTTCATTGTTACTTGTTACTCGGGCCTTTATTGCCTTTTGTTCTTATGCGTGTTTTTCCGAATAAATTCTTATTCTTCTTTTAAGGTTATAGATAACTTATATCCAGAATGGTATTAGTGTAACATATATCATATTTATTCATTCAATTCATTTATATAATTACTATGTAATGATGATCATGTAGAACGAGTCGCATCACATCGTGGAGACGGTATTCCATACGTACGCACGAGCGATGATATTGTTCCCATGATCGTGGAATTGTATTTAAGTGTATTTATACTATTTCAGTATCAATATCACTTTATAATAATCATATATAGTTACTCATTACACCATTATACCCATCCTTGTAAGGTGATGGTGGAAAATAGATTACACCACGGCGTGGAGACGGTATTCCGTACGTACGAACGCGCGATGATTTCATTTTTCCGTAGGATGGATAGAAGGTGAATTAGGGTTGTTTCATATTTATAATAACATATCAGTATGTAAGTAATACTGATGTTATTACTTTATCATGAAACAACTAAAGAAGAAGAAGTTGAAGAAGAAAGAAATTGAAAAGATCGGTAATTGATATTACCTCTTCTTTGAAACACCTCTTTGAATCCTCCACTTAGGGAACTAAGATTGGTCTTTGAAGAAGACCAGGACCTCTAAGATTATTCTAGGGAAGTGAAGAAGGGATTTTTGCAGGGGTTGGCCGAGCTTGAGTGCTCAAATTGGTGTGATGAGGAGGGGGAGGAGGTGCCCTTTTATAAGGGAGGAGAGGGGCACCTTAGGAATATCTCAAAATATTATTTTATATTAAAGTCAAAATCGGTTTATAATGGTTCCAAAGGGTCTTATTTCGAAGGTAAAGTGGGTATGGGTCGAAATCCTATCAACCAATAGGATTTAGACAAGTTTAGGTTATTATTTTAACCTTATCAATTATATTTAACTCTAAGTTAAATAATTTAACTTTTACCGTGACTTTTTGTTTTCTTACACTATATGGTTAATACACTTACTATAACATACCAAACGAACCCCAAGTTGTTTATTATTAATATATATATCCTTATCTAAGTCATTTTGCAGAACCTTAGATTTTTAGGAATAAAATAACAATTAATAATATAATATTTGATTTAAAAACTGTTTTGTGTCAATTTTGACACTATTTGATATATGATTTTTGTGAAAGTCATAACAGAATTATATGTTCGAACCAAGTTGATTAAATCAACACTAATATATCATAGTAACCTAGAAAATTAGTGGAATTCATAAAAAGTCTCAAATTACATTTATTTGAGCATTTATAACATCAATTATGTTAACATTTCCTTAAAAGGGTAATTACTGCATCATCGTTGTGTCATAAATAAATTAATTTATTTAATGTCTAAAAATTATAAATAAAATATAATTATGTAGGAAATATTTTTTATCTTTATAATGAATATTTATAGTAGAATTTATCTTATGTATAACCCCATATTAAAAATGTTTTAGTTATTAAACTTTGATTTTAACTATTTTAACTATTCATTAAATAAAATAATATTAAATGTCATAATCTAATCCAAGTGGACCTAAATGGTCATATTATATTCATAAGGTTGTTTTTGGTCAAATTAAACTTATCCAATAGAATTTGGACATGTGTTAGGGTAATAGTAGTATCATATTTACCCTTAGTTACCCTATTTACTATTAACCGCGGTAAGAAAAGTAAAAAGTTACTATTCACCAAAAAATTATTTTTATCTCATTGAACCAAATTTTACTTACTGATATCAACCGTGTCTGTAGGATTTTCGAAATTCCATTCACAGAAGCGGTAAAATTAAGTTTTATGCAAAATTCAGTTTTTAACCTACCACTTAGTGGTTTCACTATTCATCAAAAATTGAAAGTTTTCAGAAAAATACCAAAATTTTACCCTAGGATAATTTCTGTATTCCGAATCCAAAAATGAGGTCCATTTTGAAAGATAAAATTTCAAAAAGTGGTTATTACTATTCATAACGACTATTTTAAATAATATTTTAATAGCATATCGTCGTTTAGTGAAACTCGGTATTGCGTACAACGCAAGCTATCGAGGAAGGTCGCGATTGCGTGTAAAGTAAGCCAAGCTAGTGTGTAGTGAAAGATTCCTTTGATGATATATATATAACATAAAAACAAAATATTACTCATAAAAATCTTGGGTGTTACATTCTACCCCCCTTAAAAAGAATTTCTCCCTCGAAATTCGTCACTTTGTAACAAACAGATGAGGATACTTCTCCATCATCATATCCTCAAGCTCCCATGTAGATTCTTCAAGTTGGTGGTTCCTCCATAAAACTTTCACCAATCAAGTGGTCTTGTTTCGTAGGACTTTTTCTCTATGATCAGGAATCTCTATCGGTTGTTCTTCATAAGAAAGATCTTGCTCCATCGGTACAACTTCTGAGCTGAGTACATGTGAAGGATCAGGTATGTACTTTCTTAGGAGAGATACATGGAACACATCGTGAACTTGAGATAGATTCGGTGGAAGCGCCAATCGGTAAGCTACCTTTCCAACACGATCCAGTATTTCGAAAGGACCGATATATCTAGGGCTTAACTTCCCCTTCTTTCCAAATCTCATAACCCTATTCCAGGGAGATATTCGTAAGAACACTTTATCACCCACTTCAAACTCTAGGTCTTTTCTTCGGTTGTCGGCATAACTTTTCTGTCGACTCTGAGCTGCTCTTATGTGTTGTTGAATAGATCTGACCTTTTCTGCCATTTCATCAACGAGATCAGGTCCTAATAGATTTCTTTCCCCAACTTCATCCCAACAAGTTGGAGTCCTGCATTTCTTTCCATAGAGAGCTTCATAAGGAGCCATCTGAATACTCGAGTGAAATCTATTATTATAAGAAATTTCCACCAAAGGTAGGTGTTGATCCCAACCTCCTTTGAAATCCATAGAGCAAGCTCTCAACATATCTTCTAGGGTTTGAATTGTTCTCTCAGACTGACCATCTGTCTGAGGATGATAAGCAGTGATGAAACTCAACTCTGTATCCAGAGTATGCTGAAGACTTCGCCAGAACTTCGAGGTAAATCTCGGATCCCGATCAGATATAATAGAAAGTGGTACTCCATGCAATCTTACCACTTCCTTTACATATATCCTGGCAAGCTGATCTAGAGAGAAATCCTCTATAATAGTAATGAAGTGTGCAGACTTTGTAAGACGATCAACTATGACCCAGATAGCATTATTGCCTTTGGATGTTTTAGGAAGTCCTGTGACAAAGTCCAGAGTGATGTTTTCCCATTTCCATTCGGGTATGGGTAATGGTTGTAACATCCCCTTAGACTTCTGTCTCTCAGCTTTAACTTGTTTACAAACCAAGCATTGAGATACATATTCAGCAACATCTCTTTTCATGCCATCCCACCATAAGTACTCTTTCAGGTCCCTATACATCTTCGTTCTTCCAGGATGAATAGAGAATGAAGAACTATGAGCCTCATCCAGCAGCTCCTTCTTTAATTCGGGGATGGGAGGAACACAAACCCGATTCCTAAACTTTATTATCCCATCACAATCAAGGTTGAATTCATGAACATTTCTCACCTTCTTTTGTAACTCGACATCTTCTTTCTGTGCCTCTTTAATCTTCACATGTATAGATGGTTGAACATTCATTTGAGAAAGATAAGATTTTCCCCTTCCATTATAATTCCAAGATCCATCCTTTGTAAATCCATAAATATTGGATCTTTTGTGATCCTCATCATGGATAAACTAGCATGGTCTTGTTGACTTAATGCATCTACCACCTTGTTTTCTTTCCCAGGGTGGTAATGGATTGAGAAGTCATAATCCTTAATCAGCTACAACCATCTTCTTTGACGCATATTCAGCTCCTTTTGTGTGAAAATATACTTTAAACTTTTATGATCAGTATAAATATCACACCTTTCACCATAAAGGTAATGCCTCCAAATCTTTAATGAAAAGATTACCACAGCTAACTCCAAATCATGTGTTGGGTAATTTTGCTCATGGATTTTCAACTGTCGTGAGGCATAAGCTATCACCATATAATTTTGCATAAGAACACACCCCAATACCTTCTTGGATGCATCACTGTAGATCACAAACCTTTCTCCACTACAAGGCAGTGTGAGCACAGGTGCACTGGATAACCTTCTTTTCAACTCCTTGAAATTCTCTTCACATTCCTCTATCCAAACAAACTTAACTCCTTTCCGAGTCAACTTGGTGAGTGGATTAGATAATCGTGAAAAATATTTTACAAAACATCGATAATATCCAGCCAAACCAAGAAAACTTCGGATCTCAGTTACTATTGTTGGTCTCGACCATCTTTCGATAACCTCTGTTTTTGCTAGATCCACAGATATCCCCTCTTTTGAGATTATGTGACCCAAAAATGAAACTTTTTGAAGCCAAAATTCACACTTGGTAAATTTGGCATAAAGCTTCTCCTTTCTCAGGGTCTTCAATATAATTCTCAAGTGATCTTCATGCTCTTCCTTGCTCTTTTAATAGACAAGAATATCGTCTATAAAGACTACCACAAATTGATCAAGATAGTCTCTAAAGTCTCTATTCATTAGATCCATGAAGATAGTAGGGGCATTAGTAAGACCAAATGGCATCACTATAAATTCATAGTGTCCATACCTTGTACGGAAAGCCATCTTTGGTATATCCTCCCTTTTGACCCTTAATTGATGATACCCTGAACGAAGATCAATCTTGGAAAAGTATTGAGCTCCGCGTAGTTGGTCAAATAAGTCATCAATGCATGGGAGAGGATATTTGTTCTTGATAGTGATCTTGTTAAGTTCTCGATAATCAATGCAGAGTCTCATTGATCCATCTTTCTTCTTAACAAATAGAACAGGTGCTCCCCAAGGTGACGCACTAGGGTGTATGAATCCCTTATCAAGATTCTCTTGGAGTTGCTTCTTCAATTCCTGCAACTCAATTGGGGCCATTCTATAAGGTGTCTTTGAAATAGGAAAAGCACCCGGTACGAGTTCCATTGAAAACTCAACTTCACGATTTGGTGGAAGACCCGATAATTCCTCCAGAAAGACATCATCAAACTCCCGTACGATGGGCATATTCTTAATCGCGAGTTTCTCACCAACCATTTGAGATAAATAACCTTCATTTAGTGGAATCAATACCCATAAAATGGAAGAAATTTCCACTGGAAGGTTATGTTCATCCTTGCATTGATAGACGATCATAGATTGATCTGGAATATGAAATGTGAGTTCCCTTCTTTGGCAATTGATATGAGCTCCGTATAAAGAAATCCAATCCATGCCAAGAATCACATCGAATTCCACTAAAGGAAGGATCACGAGATTTGCAGGAAGCACTTTCCCACAAACGTCAATTGGAGAAGAATTATAAACTTTTGATGTGATTGATGTGCCATTAGGTGTTGTCACAGCTAACTCAACATCTAATTGTTGAGGTAATACGGTGATACCCTTAGAAAATTCTTCAGAAATAAAAGAGTGGGTGAATCCAGAATCAAATAAAACATTTGCTACTTTAGAGTGGATGGTAAGTGTACCTTTCACCACTTCATTATCGTACTCCACATCACTGATAGAAATTGCATGTGACTTTCCTTTGTCTTTAGCCTTAAGAGTTTGTTGACATCGACCATCATCATCAACCCTTGGATTTGGGCATTGATTGGAATAATGCCCCACCTCTTTGCACTTGAAACATTGAAGTGTAGTAGGTTCATTCTGTGTATCCCTTCCTTTGTTTGCATCATTAGAAATCTTCTTCCCATTATCGCGAAATTCAAATTCCTGATGACCTTCCTTTCCACATTTGAAACATTTACTTGTCCCTTTAAGACAACTCCCTCCATGTTTCTTTCCACACTTTGAGCATAAGGGAAAGCTCATATTCTTTTCAGTGTGCTCTTTAGATTTTCCTTTGAATTCCATTTTCCTCTTCTTATCAAACCCATATGACTGATGGGTTACTCCAATCTCCATCTCGAATTTGAGAGCACATCGAACGATTTCCTTGTAGCTATTGAAGTCCCTTATGGCTAACGCCGTTCGAAGAATTGGTTTTAAGCCACTAAAGAATAGATCGATCTTACTCTCAGGTTGGATAATAATACCAGAAGCGTACCTTGCAAGTCTTGTAAAATTTGCTTCATAGGTACCAACAGATTCATCATCCCTTTGCTTCATTTCAAGAAACTCTTTCTCCATCTTTGTTCGGAGAATACGAGGGAAGTAATTATTGAAAAATAAGTTCTTGAACTCGTCCCATTCCATGGACTCAATTTCATCCCTTTGCCTCGTATTCTTAATAAAATTCCACCATTGATCAGCATATCCTTACAAACGATACACTGCTAGGATGACTTTATCATGTTCAAAACATTGAAGAACTGAAAATATCTTTTCAGTAGTACTAATCCATTTTTCAGCAACTAATGGATCAGTAGACCCGCTGAAAGAAGGTGGACGCTTCCTCATGAAGGATTCAACAGAATGTTGCTCCTTCCTTTGCTCGTTTGGAAGTCCTGCATGATTCATAACTTGAGAAAGTTGTGTGAGCATGGCTACAAGATTTTGCATTCCAGCTCCCATATCGTTTGGTTGCTCAGGGGGACAATCATTGCATTGCCCATCACATTCCGCATTAACACGGTTCCTTCGGGTTCCAGCCATTGACTAAAACCAAGAAGAATAGTGTGAGCAACACTAATTATAATAGGAAAACCACATAATTCAAGAATAAAATTTTCACGCTTAAGGTCTTATCCTAGGTTATTCATGGCCATTTCTAAAACACTAAGATTGTGTTCTATGCTTAGACTTATCCTTAGGGTTCTTACTAAGTCTTTCACATCCTAGTTTCCAAAGGTTGACTATACCTTTCCTCTGATACCAACTATAACGACCCATACTTTACATACATTGTTAATAATTCAAAATTGAAGCACACTTATTACAACATATGACAAAACCACAAAGGACCGTATAAGTATAGTGTCTTTAGAAACTGAGAAACATAAACAACTGGTTCATAAATATTCTACTGTGTCTCCCATTTATTTCATCATATCTAGGGTCCCTTTTAGCATATTCTACTTAATATCCATCTTCCTGACCTGGGGAAAAGAAAACATACAAAAAGGGTGAGTTCAAATGCTCAACAAGGGCAAATAAAGGAAATAAAAATCATATCATATCTTTTTGAAAATCATAACCTGCAAAAGAGATAATAATATCTTAACATGGAATAAATCATAGAAGTGAAAATGAGATCCCCATAATCATAACATAAAACTTGAAACTTTGTGGCATGCACACATAATCATGGAAAATCATTTCTTGTTAGTCATGACTCATTGCCAAGACTATCTTAGCGGACAAAGTCCATTTCTGAACCGAGTTCACACCTCGTTTCAGTCATGTATCACTGAACCGAAATAACCTTCCGTTCTAGCCATGTCTATCTCATGAGATATAAATCTTTACCCAATGCATTGGAGGGAGATATAGGTCCCACCCATCTTATAATGAATCCTTTATTATGTGTGCCACATAATCATAAATCATACATCATCGCATAACACATGTAACAAAAATGGGATTCTTGAAACATCATGACATCATAAAACAAATCATATAAGGTAAATGACTTCATAAAAATAATTCCCTCAAACCATAATCAAATCAATGTAATAATAGGGATAAAAACAGAACCCTATATTATCTTAGATGGAAAATAATTTTGATAAAACATTTGAACTCCATTCTTGAGGAAAATATCCTTTCTACTTCAAATAATTTTTTCCTCTCTTAACATGTCATACAATTTTAATCTAAAAGAAGTTGATTAAAAATAAGCTTGAAAACTTTTAAAGTAAGCTTCTTGGAAATAATGTTTTAAAAATCCATTCATGCCATATAAGTTAAAAAAACATTCTTCGTACTTTTGTCGGAAAAGTAAAAAAAGTACCTCGTACGAAAAACAACAAAAGATTCCTTTCATATCTTTTACTAAAAACTCACCGAAGGGTAAAATAGGATTTAAAAAATTTTAGGTGAATGGAAATAATATTACATATTGAGGAAACATTTATGTGGATGATAAAATACACCCCAGTAAATTCTAAAGTATAAACAATCTCGGATAAAAATGAGATTGTGATATTTCCCTTACCTTAGGTCCGATTTGCTTTGTACGTGTCCGAAGCTCCTGTATAATGGTTTAACTAATGTTATTGACTTATTACAGAATCATACATATTGATGTGATATCATATATGGTCATATTCTTAGCTTCTTATTAGTAATATTTCATTGTTACTTGTTACTCGGGTCTTTATTGCCTTTTGTTCTTATGCGTGTTTTGCCGAATAAATTCTTATTATTCTTTTAAGGTTATAGATACCTTATATCCATAATGGTATTAGTGTAAAATATATCATATTTATTCATTCAATTCATTTATATAATTACTATGTAATGATGATCATGTAGAATGAGTTGCATCACATTGTGGAGACGATATTCCGTACGTACGCACGAGCGATGATATTGTTCCCATGATCGTGGAATTGTATTTAAGTGTATTTATAATATTTCAGTATCAATATCACTTTATAATAATCATATATAGTTACTCATTACACCATTATACCCATCCTTGTAAGGTGATGGTGGAAAATAGATTACACCACGGCGTGGAGACGGTATTCCGTACGTACGCACGCGCGGTGATTTCATTTTTTCGTAGGATGGATAGAAGGTGAATTAGGGTTGTTTAATATTTATAATAACATATCAGTATTTAAGTAATACTGATGTTATTACTTTATCATGAAACAACTAAATAAGAAGAAGTTGAAGAAGAAAGAAATTGAAAAGATCGGTAATGGATATTACCTCTTCTTTGAAACGCCTCTTTGAATCCTCCACTTAGAGAACTAAGATTGGTCTTTGAAGAAGACCAGGACCTCTAGTATTATTCTAGGGAAGTGGAGAAGGGATTTTGTTAGGGGTTGGCCGAGCTTGAGTGCTCAAATTGGTGTAAGGAGGAGGGGGAGGAGGTTCCCTTTTATAAGGGATTAGAAGGGCACCTTAGGAATATCTAAAAATATTATTTTATATTAAAGTCAAAATCGGTTTATAATGGTTCCAAAGGGTCTTATTTAGAAGGTAAAGTGGGGATGGGTAGAAATCCTATCAACCAATAGGATTTAGACAAGTTTAGGTTATTATTTTAACCTTATCAGTTAGATTTAACTCTAAGTTAAATAATTTAACTTTTATCGTGACTTTTTGTTTTCTTGCACTATATGGTTAATACACTTACTATAACATGCCAAACGTACCCCAAGTTGTTTATTATTAATATATATATCCTTATCTAAGTCATTTGGCAGAACCTTAGATTTTTAGGAATAAAATAAAAATTAATAATATAATATTTGATTTAAAAACTATTTTGTGTCAATTTTGACACTATTTGATATATGATTTTTGTGAAAGTCATAACAGAATTATATGTTCGAACCAAGTTGATTAAATCAACACTAATATATCATAGTAACCTAGAAAATTAGTGTAATTCATAAAAAGTCTCAAATTACATTTATTTGAGCATTTATAACATCAATTATGTTAACATTTCCTTAAAAGGGTAATTACTGCATCATCATTGTGTCATAAATAAATTAATTTATTTAATGTCTAAAAATTATAAATAAAATATCATTATGTAGGAAATCTTTTTATATTTCTAATGAATATTTATAGTCGAATTTATCTTATGTATAATCCCATATTAAAAATGTTTTAGTTATTAAACTTTGATTTTAACTATTTTAACTATTCATTAAATAAAATAATATCAAATGTCATAATCTAATCCAAGTGGACCTAAATGGTCATATTATATTCATAAGGTTGTTTTTGGTCGAATTACAGTTATCCAATAGAATTAGGACATGTTTTAGGGTAATAGTAATATCATATTTACCCTTAGTTACCCTATTTACTATTAACCGCGGTAAGAAAAGTAAAAAGTTACTATTCACCGAAAAATTATTTTTATCTCATTGAACCACATTTTACTTAATGATATCAACCGTGTCTGTCGGATTTTCGAAATTCCATTCACAGAAGTGGTAAAATTAGGTTTTATGCAAAATTCAGTTTTTAACCTACCACTTAGTGGTTTCACTATTCATCAAAAATTGAAAGTTTTCAGAAAAATACCAAAATTTCACCCTAGGATAATTTCGGTATTCCAAATCCAAAAATGAGGTCCATTTTGAAAGATAAAATTTCAAAAAGTGGTTATTACTATTCATAACGGCTATTTTAAATAATATTTTAATAGCATATCGTTGTTTAGTGAAACTCGGTATTGCGTACAACGCAAGCTATCGAGGAAGGTCGTGATTGCGTGTAAAGTAAGTCAAGCTAGTGTGTAGTGAAAGATTCCTTTGATGATATATATATAACATAAAAAAAAAATATTACTCATAAAAATCTCGGGTGTTACAATTTAAATTTGATATTTCTTGGATTATTGTTTAGAGACTTGATATGGAACACCTGGGTGAGATTCTAATGATCCAGTTAGATCACACCCTTTATATTCCTTAGGTGGAGGATAAACCTAGTCATGTCTTTCAATGTAGGGAAAGAAAAGTCACCACAGTGGGGCGCCAGGGTTTTCTTTCAGTTGAGTTGAGTATCTGGTGGTGAGGCAGTGGGATCCTACCCACGCTATCACATGGAGTAGTTGATTTTTCTATTTTGTCAGTCCTTTGTAGTTGTACTTGTACTTGGATAATTGTTTATACTCTCGAGGTTTTTGGTATCCACTATTTGGTTTTAGTTATGGAATATATTTATCTTTTCCACTATTGTATCTTTTGTATATATGTGACATGTTGTTGCTTTATGTTGGGAGAAATCATTCCCTTTGGTTGTTATTTGATGTATGAGTGCTAGTTTACTATGCATAGGGATTGATAATTCCATTCAAGTATATGGAAAATTCTGGTTTGGTACCAGTTTGAGAGGGTATTCGGGTTAGGTTCATCACACTCTCTTCTAGGATTCTATCTGTAACCAGAGCCCTCTCTAAAGCTCCAACATAAGTAGGAATACATAAGGATACTATACTAAAACAAATATCCCTGTGAAGTCCCTACTAAAACTTCCATTCCTAGAAGTATCCATCTCATACCATATCAATATAATAACATGGGAGGTCCGTAAATCCAGAGGTGTACTCAAAAACTAATATATCACCCCATTGCAGCTCAAGAATATCCTAAATATCAAAAGTAATAATCATGAATGGTAATAATCACCGTGAAACAATTGGTAGAAGTATGACCATGAGATAATTGTCTTATCTTGAGTCTTGGTAATCAGACTCCACTAGGGCCCTGTTTCTCCATGAAGAAGGCTGACCGTAAGTGAAAATATTTAATCGGTCGGGGTTCGAACAAGCCTAAAATCTTGGAACACTATTCAAGGCAATCCTCCACCGATTGAGGGTCTGGATCACCATGAAACCTTAGTGGTCCCTATCATTGTAATTCACGTAATGTGCTAGGCCTATGAACATCGTAGTCTTGACCAGTTTGAGCTATTTTCTGTCCCACACATTGTCAATCCTTTACCTAGACCACCGGGGAAAACACCTCATGGGTAGGTCCCTAAACTGATTCCTCATCACACAATTGATCATCACCAGGAAGCTATTTTGACATCTTATATGGCTATTTTCATGGAGGCATCCTAAAAGTTATTAAGACATACCATGATTAGATGAGCATATATGTGGAGCTGATTTAATAAGGACATGAAATTAAGAAAGACTTAATCATATATGACTCATGCACCATTTTTCACTTACAACAGATGTTTCAATATGTTGAGTCAACAAGTAGGTAGTTAGAGTCTTGGTGAATGGATACATTTGTCACCACACCAACACTGGGTTCCCTAGCCTAAAATATGAACTCGATACACTATGACACCATTTCCCTAACTTTCCAAACCAATCCTCACAAAAATGACTAACTCCAAACTCTAGACCGAGGAAAGAACAACTTTAATATCACATTGTCATGATCCGACCCATTATGGACTTCCTAGCCAACGGTAAGCCAAGTGAGACACCCCAAATTTGCCTCTAATAGGCTAGGGGAAGATGATAACTGATGAATAGAAAATACCGAAATGTGGGGCCTTAGCCTAAGTATCTTTATGTATTCACATAACTAGATCCATGAAACAATGAATAGATATAATAAAGACTAAAAATATAGAGTGTAAACCATGAATGCAATGACATCTAGGTAAGAATCAAAGTAAAACAACAAATTAAAAAAATTTAAAGGATAAAAATACATGTCCAAATAGAAATGTGGTTCTAACCTAACAATAAATAGAAAAAGAGAGACTAAGGAGAGCCTGACTCACAATCTACAAGGACAACCACCAAACATGGTCATCTTTGTTAAGTATAACTATACTCCTTTGAAACCTGGTCCACCAATATCACTGTCAATATGTACGTCGTCTGCATAAGACACAAAAAATGTAGGAAAATACCACATAGGGGTGATTGTATACAAACCTAGTAGAACACCTTGAAAACAAGGAAGGGAGCAATAGAAATATACAATAGTTATCTCAACCCATAAGAAATAGAGAAACAAAACCCATTATATAAATATGCTCATAAATAAACCCATGTGAGAGAGAAAGAGGATCTCCATCTCCATGGACCAACTAATAATGATGAGTCGTCTTAAAGCTCTCAAAGGTCCATCTTTGATGCTTAACATGATTCAAAACTACTCAATAATCCCTATTGAGGGCCCACAACTCACCATACGCTCCATAATTGAGGGGGCACAATCTCTAGTGGGGGACCCACTCCTTGTTAGATCTTGAAGATGGGGGGGGGGGGTTCCACTACATATATAGTGGACCAACACCCAATGTAGTATGGGGGTTGATGACTATATTTGTGTAAAGAGTATAATGGAACCATGCCTTGGTGTGATAGGGGGGGTTTCCAAACCCAACACATCTATGATGATCCAATCCAATCAATGCCATTTCCCAAGCATTGATGAAGGAAGTGTCACACTTGTAAAACCTTATGTCATATCTATGATTCCAAAATTAAGATTACCATAATGTTATATGTTGAAAAATGATTAGGATAGCCTACTCACAGGCCCAAATCCAAGTCCTAATGAAGAAGATACACAAGGTTGAAATTCTTGAGGAAAGTACATGGCATGTACCTAGGGTCACATGATGTGTGACCTCTCCTGATCACTTGAACATGTCCTCTTTTGTACATGGATAAGTTGCCCATGTGGGACTACATGATGTGTACATGTGGTGTACAATGTGTCTTGCCTACCCGGGGGTATACCCATGACTTTCGGCCTGTGCCTATGTACACGACCTGTGCCGTTGTACACTGGCCATGTTCGGGTATCTTGTATGTGTCTGAGTACATGGCCACACCCATTTACTATGTCCATGTCAGTGTACCTAGCTCTATCCATTCTCATGTAACTCTGAGGCACATGTCGAGCTTCCAATACTGGGCCAAATGACACATGATATATATATCCACCCAAAACCCTAGCCACCGCAGTCGGGGGACTACATAGTATGTGTTCCTAAACTACACTCCATGTATATTAGGATTTAAAAAAAATCAAAGTTCTGTAATGCGAATGCTATATCTACCACTTATTCTACCTTTCTCACCTTTTTACCTCCAAAAATCATTTACAATAAAAGGGAGAGCCTCTGATCGACGATTCCTAGACTCTGATGGCTAGAAATCAAAAAAAAATTCACCCTTAGGGGAGCCCCTATGCTATCCACTGCCACTCAAGGGGTAGATCATCGAAGTAAACACCCACATATTACAACACTCCATAGTCCATCCAAAAATACTGATATCTGTCATATTCACGCATCCTCCATGTATCTAGGTGTTTGATCGCACTCAAATTCAACTAGACAATTTCAAAATAAGACCCCATTATCCAATAATGATGAACGTTAAGAATGGTGGGGTAAAACACAATAACAAAGTTAAATACCAACATTGGACTATGTGATCCTATCCAGAGATTACATAATTGTGGAAACCAAGGTGAAATCAGTGGTCACAATGAATAAAATAAATATTCAGGCTCATGAGAAGAACTAAAATCACCAGAAATCAAAGAATATATACAATCCATGCTTTGAAAATAAAACAAGGATAGAAAAATAAGAAATAACTTTCCCTACCTTGATTTTGGATCAATCATTGGTGAATAGAACATCTGATAGAGATAATGGCTGTGATCCCACTACGTCCACCATCGACTACATGATTCTCCTTGATTGTTTTCTTCGATCCATATTCTTAGTTTTCCAATGATAATGAAGAACCCTCCATCCTACTCTCTAATCTACCAATTTTATGAGAATAACCTTGTAAATTTTCCATAATAACATATTTATAGAGAGGATTATGTTTTTAGGTTATTAAATACATTAATAATTTAATTTATTTGACGTACCCACCAACGATCATCCTCAACCAGAAACCCATCACCGACAAAATTTATGTTGTGCCTAGGGTAAACCATATATTCCAAAATCAATTGTTTTATTAGATTAACCTTCCAAGGTCCTAATAAATAGTAAAACCTTTTATTTTTAAAATAAGCATGAACATGATTATATTTATAAATATTTAATATGTTAATTCTAGGGTCCCATGACACCCAAACACAACATAGAATATGAAGAAAAATATAGAAACATATATAGAAATATTAAAATTACTAAACCAAAAAAACTAGTGTCATTATAGGGCACCTCCTTGGTCACACATTCCAATGTCACACCTCCTCAAACCAAACACTAGTGGGCCTCCTTGCATTCGGGAATAATGAAGTCAGGGAATAGAAAGTGGTGAAAATAGTAGGGTGCCTCCTTTGTGTGATGAGGCATATTTTTGAACTGTGGTTCCTTCCTAGACATGATAGAAACATGATTAATAAGGTGAGTTCAGCTGTGTGTGAAGTGATAATGATGTAGTCTGGTGGAGAGAACCTATGTGGGGTGAATGACCTTGATCAAGCATCTGACACAAGTCAGTGGTGTGAGTCCTCTCAGTGGTAATCCAACTAGGAGAAACTCCATAAATTGACAAAGTCACAATGTGCACCACCAAAAAATGAGATGAAACAATAGTATTCGATGAATCCGATGGAAAACTGATTGTGTGTGCCTCCTTGGATGTGTTCTGGATGAGAACATCACATTTGGGGAAGTCAAAGATAATGGATGGTGAAATGGAAATTTTGTGAGACGATAGAAGGGAGAGGGTAATATGTAAAGTTAGACCAAATGATAAATATATAGGGTAGACACTTGTATTTATGTATGAAATGAACAGACAAAATAGAACATATGAGGTAGAATATGGAGAAGGTACCCATGTGAGAATCCACCCAATACATAACGACCAATCCCCAAGATGAAGCTGATTCATAGGATATTCTTCTTTATCCCCCTATATTCACCATATGATTCCACTTATAGAGAAATAACCTCCCCTTTACATGAGACCAACCCCCCCTAACTGACTAAAAAATTCCCCCTCCCCCACAACAGACTAATAATACCCCCCTTCCAGCAATGGCACTAATACCCTTGATTAGGTTCCTATGATCTTCTTGATCTTTTTAGAACCATGACACACAATTTAAATTAATTTAAATATTTAAACAAAATACATAAAAAAATTTAAAATAAAGTAAAAAAACAAAATATAGAGGGATTAATATCGAGGGGATGTTTCTATAACAAGGATATCTTGAATTCACCCACACAACAATCAAATTAAATAGCCATGAGATCATAATTTTATTCAATAACATGGGTGGTTGTTGTTGAAAACACTTTAGCACCCTGAGCCTCTTGATCATCAAAACCAAAAATAACTAAAGTGCATTAGGTTGATCACAACAACAAGAGGATAATCCAATATTCTATTCATAGATTAATCACATATTCTACGCTAGGGTTCATTTATTATTAATCATATTTGATCCATGATTCAATAACAAATAAAATTGAAAGTTTCATTGTAGTTAAACACTTATTAAATGATACCATAAAACAAGTAAATATAGAATCAAAGAATAGTTGTACACACCCCTTTCAACTAATTCATCTCCCCCTATGAGTTTATCCAATCATAGCCGAGTGGTCATCAATGATGAATATACCTTGCACCATAGAAGAGAGAATATACAAGAGAGAGTGAAAAGATAATTGAATATAAAGCATAAAATATTCATAATTACAAAAAATATGGATAACTATAGAAAAAATAGAATAGAAATCCTAATATATGAACTTCCTCTAGCTAAAAACCTAATTAATTCTCTCTGATGATCAAGCTCCATTCTTCAATAATCTAAAATACCCCTTTAAATTCATCCAATTCATGACTGAAATCCCACAATAGATCTATCTTTAAATCCTTCAAAAACAGTGGAAGACTGAATTTATTAAAATTTGGGAACTCTAAAGCTTCACGACATGAATGGTGATTTTCAATGTGGATAGTACCATAGCCTTCAAAACTCCTCCATCTCAATCATTTTATGGTATAAAATTGATGTTGTAGCTTTAATGAAGATTACGCATCTTTGAGTTATCATTACACAACTCCTCGACCGACCCTTCCATAGATCTATTATGATGTGAATTATGGTTCATGACATGAATCATGTTTTGTAGCTTTAATTAAACTTTACAAAGCTTCCAAGACCCTTCTATAGACCCACCTTGTTCTTTTCTAACTTTATTCACGACTTGAATTCTATTTCACAACATCAATTTCAATTGGATCAGATTCTTCATTTCTCTCTTGGTTTTTTCTTCTAGTTTCATGCCAAAACAATTTTTTTCATGGTATGAAGTGACTCCAACCCCCTACATGGTCCTCTAGATTCAACAAGATCACACCATGAATAGGCTCATTGTGATATGAACTATTTACAACTTACCAAAATTCTATTTTTATTCCTTTTACTCAGATTCCTCTACAATGAAAACTATACCATAAAAAACATATAAAACTATATAACTAGATAATAATATTCTATTACATAGTCAAAATACAATTAAATCATATATAAAAACCAAAGAAATATATATAAAATGGTGATATCAAATTCACCTATACTCAAACCTTTTCTTTTCCTCAAGATAAATCTCTACATCTTATCACAAAGGTTCTATACATCAACAAGGAAAATATCAAAATTAGAATTCTCATAAATAAAAAGTTATATTGAATATTCTAAAATCACAAAACATACTCAATGAATAATTCCTAAATCATGTTTCATTTATAATTATTAACTCATGACATTTACCCCTTTCATTCACATCTTTCAACCTTTCATTATTACTCCCAAAACATATTATTTACCTCAATGAAATTTATTTTCACTCATCACTCAAGAACATAAAATATTGAGTTATTCTCATTCTCAAGTAATATACACTCTATCCATATGCATGAAAGTAGTATACATATCCACCAATAAATCAAACTACAAAAATGATGAGGACTTTACATTTAAGGTTCTAATGCATCTGGGGCTAAAGGATGGTGGGTTATGATGTGAAAATTAAAATATAAGGCTAAAAAATGATGGATTAATACTATAAATTATAAATTATAATTATTAATTTGATCTCAAAGAAATGAATTCCTCCTTTAACTACCCATCAGAAGACAACATTCCTCCACTTCCCTTTTATCTTTCCAAATGAGTCCCATAATATGAGCATGCAAAATAGTGATGAGAATCCTCTTTTTCTCTAAAAAATTTTCCTCTCATATTATATTTTAGTACAATTAGTGCAAGAAAAAGTCCCATGACATTGGAAGTAAAATTTACTAGAACCTCAATCCACACCATCAATCATCTACCAAAACTAATTGGAATTGTAGGTTCAAGAAGGGGTAAGGTGTTTTTAGCTATATTTATAATCTAAGGTATCCCACATGTTCACTTTTTATTCATTCATTTCTTTCTTTTCTTTTATTCCTCTTTTTTTATATTTTCCTTTTCCTTTTCAAAATGTAGAGGACAACATGTAAGCACAATCACCAAAATCTGTGAACAATTTCCTTAAATAACCAAGTGATTTCCCCCACACTCATTCATTTAACTCTCACATAATAGTACTATGAAGCACCCAACTCTCTCTTTAAATCTCAAAAATATTAACATGAAATCATTCTCAAAGAAATAAGGTTATATAGGATATATATATTTGTAATTTGAATTCATATCAAGGAACCACATGGTTTCTAAGGGTTTAACTAGGACCATGTAATGAACTGACCCAGTATGTCCCCCTATCACCCAAGCCATCCCATCACAGAGTCTGACGCACTTTCTTGAGTGCCTTGGGTTGGCGATAAGCACCAGGCACAACCAATGATCTCTTGGGAATGGTTTCACCCATGGTAAAATGTAATGAACCATCCATGAAATGGGATGACCACACTAGTATCATTAGATTCAATAGAATAAAATACAATATCTAGAGTATTAAATAAATATAAAAAGATACCATAAGATAAAATATACATAACATGCCATGGTATCTCAATTCATAAGCTCAAAACTCAAAATAATGGGAATAAGATCCAAACAAGGTATATACATACATCCCAATTGATATAAAATACCAAAATGACTCCACACAATTCAAACCCTATGATACTACATCTCCTCCAAAAAATGATAGACGATGGTAATCAAGAAGATCAAACTAGGTACATGGTGCCCTTATCTTTACATAAGTCCTTAAAAAAAACTCTACATACACCAATTTTTTTTAAAACCAATGAATCTTTTTAATGCTTTACATGGTGACCTTATCTTTACTTGATGCCCTTATCTTTACATAAGGTTTGAAGAAAAAATCCTAAAAGGATACCAACATGAATCTATTTAATACTTTCACTAATGAAAACCAATAAATTAATTTGAAAAAACATTTCAAAACTAACTACTTTGAAAAATTTTTTACTTTCAAACATGCCTTTGAAATCAATTTGGTTTTCCATTTCAATAAAATATGTTTTCCAAAACACTTATAAACATGGATCAAATTAATGAATAAGTCAAAATGGAACAAAATTATCAATATATACAATAAGGTATAATAGAGTTGAGTATAACATCATCATAATCATATAACCAATAGACAAAAAAGGGAATGAGAACAACATATCTCATCACATCAAACATGGAACTAAAAGAATAAATGAAGGCATATAAACCAATAAAACATGAGTATGTAAACCTAGTTATCTAACCATAAGGTTATAATATGAGTGAGTCTAAACCAAGTGTTCTAGATAGCTAAAAAAAGTAGAATCTCTCACAGTATTCCCTGTGCCCAACTCCAAAAGCTCTCACGATCACTCAATAAATAATGGAATCTCTCACTATACCTTGGAAACTAAAATGAAATCTCCCATAGTGTTCCTCCCCGAATGTTTTCATGGTCCCTCAGACAACCCCTTGCTCACACCTTGGTCAAACCATGTGCTAATCTATGCCAACATAATCACAAACAAGTTCCAATCCTTGAAAATCCATTTTATAAGACAATTTCATAAAAAAACATCCCCATTTTATCAAAACACATTTCCAAAGGTAAAATAATCTCTAAACCCTCTTTATAAATCCATTGAAAACCATAAAACCTCTTTGATCCATTTTTTCAAACATTTGGAGTTGATACAATCCATCCCCATTTGGAAAACCTTCTTTAAACACCCAAATTTCTAAACCAAGCCATAAATCACAACAATAATGGGATAAATATCAAAATTAAAGAAATTCAATGAAAATTTGATAAAAAACCAAAGGAGATTTATAATTTAAAGGTAAAATATGAAAAAACCCTTAAATAGTGACACCTACCTTAGATTTGGTTCCAACCTCATCACCTCTGATGATGACCAGACAAAATAGGTAAGAGATGTCCTCACACACATAAAACACATGATAAGAAAACATATCCATCATTAAAACCCTAGGTTCATCCATACCCACAAACTAGGGTTCCAAAATTCCGTGAACATGGAAGAACAATCATGATAAGGGGGAAAGGAAGGAGAAACCATGAAGAAAGGGGCTTACCTCAAGCCAAGACACTAAGAACCCAATGGGAATCCACCAAATATGTGAGGATGAAGCTTACACATCAAGGAAAATGGGTTGTGTATGATGGGAGAAGAAAATGGTGTCCAAAGGGTGTAAATATCAATAGGGGAAAATTGATAAAATACCAAATTTTTAAGAGAGCTGGACTGGCCGCACAGTTAGGAAAATCGTATGCCAACCGTTCGAGTGATACTTCCCACCAAAAATTGGCCTTATGGTTACCATTGGGCATCAAAATATAGTAAAACAAAACTTTTATACATATATATTACATATTTTTTGATGAATATTCATTACATTACATAAACACATGCCCGAGGATCATAAAGGTATAATGCCTTTGGAAACTTGGAAACATAAACAACTGGATCATGGGTGAAATACATCATCTCCCACCATGTTCTTCATAACTAGAACCCTTCATAGACATATCAGACATAATACATTTCTTAATAACATAGGTAAAGGAAACATAATAAAGGGTTAGCTAAGATTCCTATTAAGGGTAAATAAGGGAGATATATAACCATAACATGAACTTAAGGTTATGTGAACATGAGAATAAAATTTCAAAACCAAACCCTGCATACCAAATACCATAATCTTGATAAATGAAATAAATATTGGTAGTTTATAAGACATGAATCAAAAAGAAATCAAAGAACATGAGCTATGAGAGCATAAAATTGGCATAAGACATAGATTTGTGGAATACACATAATCATAGAAAATCATTTCCATTGTAGTCAAGGCTCATTGATAAGGCTTTCATAGTGGAATGGGTTCACTCCCCAAACTGTCATAGTTGTCAAGGTACACTCCTAGGACCATCATAGTGGAAAAAATCCCTTAGTGAATCATGTTCACTCCCAATTCTAATCTATCGATCTCATGAGATATAAATATTCACCCAATTTATTGGAGGGAGATATAGTCCCCAGCCATCAAATAATGAAAATTATAGGTATGTGTTCCATAATATCTTAAAACACTCATCAAATCACAATCTATGAAGTGAAATGGGTTTCATAAACATTTCATCATATCATAACCTATGAATGAGAGACAGGTTTCGTAATCATTTTATCATTTCATCATAGCATAACCTAGGAAAAGAAGTGAGTTTCATAATAATTTTATATGGTATAACCTATGGAAGAGAAATGAGTTTTGTAAAAATCTTATCATCATAAAGATAAACCATTTAGAGATAGAATAAGAATGGTATCCTTGGATCATATCCCTAGTAAAGCATAAGTAGCATCAAGAGATGTCATCTTAGATGGAAAATTATTTTTAAAGATCAATTGGAACATTTCTTGAAGAAAATTTCTTTTCTTTGAAAATCAATTTTAAAAATAAAAAATCATAAAATATTTTGTAAATCCTTTTCTTTGAAAATAACATTGAAACATTATAAATTAATCTTTAAAAATCATTTAAAAAATTTCTCAAGGAGAATATACTTTCCTCTTTGATTTTTTAAAAACATAAAATATTTTCAAAAAACTTTTCTTTTAAAATAAACTTTGAAACTTATAAAGGAAGATTTAAAAATCATTTAAAATATTCCTTGAGTAAAATATCCTTTCTACGTTGGAAAAAACTTTTAAATTGTATTTTTTTAAATATATTTTTGTTTTAAAATGAACTTTGAAAACTTATACAAAAAATATTCAATGTAAATAATGGTCATGATGGTAGGAAATTCTGTTCAAGCCATACACGTTAAAACAAATATTCCTTTCACATTTTCAAAAAAAGACATACATTAATTGTTTAGAAAAAAAATAAATATTTCTTTCAATTTTTTTAAAAAATTAAAACTATAACACCCCAAGCTTCCATGATAAGATTTTCTTTGAATAATACAGTAGCATGTGTTGTACGCAACTTCGAGATTCTAACACACTGCGACCAATCAAAGTAACCGTTATAAATAGTAATACCAAATTTTTGAAATATTATAAATTTTATCTCTCAAAATGGACTTCATTTTTGTATTTGTAACATCGAAATTATCCTAGGGTAAAATTTTGGAACTTTTCGGATAACTTTTATATTTTGATGAATAGTGAAAATTACTAAATTTTAATTAAAAACAACTTTTTTAATCAAAATAATTAATAGTGATAAAATATTAATTTAAGTGGTTTTAAAGTATATTTAAAATATATTTTTACAATTTAATACAATGTTGGTCATTAGACATAATTTCACACTTAAACCGGACATAAACAAGTGTCAATCTTTTGATAGTTATTATCTCTTAAAAACACGCTTTTTGTTTTAACAACAGGAATTAATTTTAAATTAATTTCTGCCACTTATATGTTTTGAATTTGGAAAAATGGATTAAATATTTGGAATCAGGATGTCGAAATTGTGTAAATAGACAACTTTTATTTTTAGACATTTTGAATAATTACTTCGGTAAATATTTTATTTACCATGGTTAAAGGGTAAATCTGGTAAATAAGGGTAAAAACAATAATATTATAATAATAATAAATTATCCTAAAACGTGTCCTAACCTTATTGGTTGATAAATGGCCGACCATGGGCATCTTTGGGTCGATTTTGGGACCCCATGGATCCACTTGTAAGTGATAAGGACACTTTATATTAATTAAGTTAAAATAAATACAAAAATGACATAAGCATATATCTTTTAGAAAAACAATTTTTACATAGGGTAATATATGTTGGAATTTAGACTATAAATATTCATTATAAATATAAAAATATTTCATACATAATTTTAGTTTATTTATAATTTTTAGACATTTAATAATTAATATTATTTATGACACAATAATGATGCAGTATTTTCCTTATTAATGAAAGAATCAAATAATTGGTATTATAAATGTTAAAATAAATATAATTTGAAAGTTTTGATGATATCCATGAATTTTATTGGTTAATATGACATTATAGGATTGCGTAAATGAATTGTTTTAGAGTTAATAAAGTTTTTAAGACTTTAACAAAAATCAATTATTGAATAGTGTCAAAATTGACATAAATGAGTTTTTAAAACAAATATTATATTATTAATTGATATTATATTCCTAAAAATATAAGGTTTGTCAAAAGGACTTATATCATGATAGGTGTATCATTAATGGACCACTTGGGGGTCTCTTGGATGTATATAGTAAGTTTATTAATTATATAATATAAAAATACAAAGTGACATGGTAAATGTCAAACTAATTAACTAAGAGTTAAAACTAAAAGATAAGGTTAATATAATGACCCAAACCTGTCTAAATTATATTGGTTGAAAGTATATAGACCCATACCCACCTTATAATTTTAATAATCCACTTTGGAGCCATTATAAACCAAATATGAATTTATTATAAAATAATATTTCTAGCTTTTACAAAGGTGCCCCTCATCCCTCTTATAAAAGGGCACTCCCCCTTATCACTAATTCACACATTCAAATGCTTTTGTCTCGGCCAACCCCAGCCTAAATACTCTCTCAACTTCCCTCACTTCAACCTAGATGCATTTGTATGGTCATAAAACCAACCTAAGTATCCCTTTTGATCAAATCAAAAGGAAGAACCCGGAGAAGAGGTAATGTTTTCACCACCCTCTTTCAAGTTCCTTTCTTCTTCCACTTCTTCTTTCTTTGTTATTCTCATTCTAAATTAATAAATCCCATATCTTATATATAATGTGATGTTATTATAAACATGGTACAACCATATTCAGTATTCTATCCATCCTTTGAATGACATGTCACCATACGTGCGTACGTACAGCTTACCGTCTCCACGTCATGGTGTAATTGTTATTCAAAACATTATTATTTGGATGGGTATAATAATGATGTTTAATTCATGTAAATAATAAATATAACATGATAATGATTTTGTATATATTATATAACATCCAATTATATATTATTTTAATATCAAAAGAATGATATTGTCGCTCGTGCGTACGTACGGACTACCGTCTCCACGAAGGCGATGAGATTCATTCCCCATCGTATCCATTTGAGACTAATTATCATTTGATGATTAAAAATAATATTTAAGGACTTTATATCATTCTGGATATGAATAAGATACAACCTATCCATAAAAAACATGGCTTATGTAACAAAACATATAAAATAAAACGAGTAAGTTAACACCCGAAACAACGATAATACTAAGATATTATTAACAAATCAATGTTAAAAGATCATATATGATATCATATTAATGTATATGATTATTGTATAATTTAATAACAATTATTTAACCATTATACAGGAGGTTAAACTACCCTCAACCAAGGAAAAGTATAAGGTAAGGGTTTATTTCACAATCTCTTCATTATCCGAGGTTGTTTATACGTAATTATCTACTGGGACCTCTTTATCATCCACATCCATGTTTCTTAAAAATGTATTTAAAATCATTATTAATATTTTAAAGACTATGGGATAAATTCATTTATACCCTTTTTGACTTTTTATAAGAATTTTATAAAGGAATCTTTCTATCATTTTCCAAACAAGTTTTTTTTAACCTTTTCGATAGAATTAAAGTAAGAATGTCTTTTTTAACTTATACGGCGGGTGCGGCTATTTTCTGCCATTATAAAATCATAAAATCTTCCCTTACAAGCTTATAAGAAAATTTTCAATGTAAATGTTTTATTTTATAATTATGTGACTTTCAAATGATTTCAAAAAAAGAGATATTTCTATCAAATAGTTTTGATTTCATCTATGTCAACATCCTTTGATGGATTTTAAGCTTATTTGAAGTTGATTTATTATGATACAAAACTTCTATATTATATTTAAGGTTTTGTGATATTTTTGACTATGGATGTGTTATTTTTATACCATTCATGGTTTATGGAGAAAGTATTGACATTTCATATGCTAGTTTTAATATGAATATTTATGTTATGTTTAATCCTGTTCATATGAGGAATGCATTGGACTTAATAAGTGACGGGTGGAGCCTGCTATAGCTCCTCGATACATCGGTAGGTCTCATGAGACAAACTAGTGTCTTGGCCCAAGGCCTTGACAAAATCTTATTTGTAGTCTTGGCATGAGGCCTTGGCTATGTGGTTATGATAGTATGACATTATGCATTCCATCATTATGAAAGTTGTTATTGATATTTCATGTGATTATTCGACTAGTATAATATTCATGTGAATAAGTAAATGATATTATTTCATCTTATTTTTTCCATATTATGCTGAAGTTCAAGTTTAAAAGGCTTTTGTTTTAGTTATACATTGCCTTAAATGTTTATGCTTATTTATAAAAGTTTTTTCTATATTGTTATCCTTACTGGGCATTTGAGCTCACCCCTTTCTATGTTTTATTTTTCCCAGGATGTGAAGAAGTATTTTATGAATGACCTGCAGGGATAGTATGAGGGGATATGAGTATGGACTATGGATACTATGTTGTTGTAGTTTTCATTTTATGATGTAATGTAAACTTTATGAATGTATCTAGTGATTCCAAGGATACTAAAATAATCGATCTTTTGAGACTTGATCTTTTGTGATCATGCCAATGTTATGTAATAATTCACCGACTCTAGGTAACTGGGGTCAGGGCATTACAGTTGGTATCATAGGAAGTTTAGTACAAACATTGTAAGCTAGATTTAGATAAACTCTGATTAGAGCACATAGATCTAAGATGGAATTTGAGGATTAGTATAGAAGAACTTTCTTAAATTTTGGTATTGTAGAAATTTTGTGAGTTTTCCGAGAAATACATCCCTTTCTGGATATGAGAAGGTAGAGGCGGATCTGGCACAGATGTACCTAGGGGTAAAACCCGAAAACACCGCTTTGAGCTAGACTCGAGCGGGAATTGGTGCATGACAACGGGCCTTGCTGCACTCTTGGTTACGACACTCTCGGCGGATATGCTTTAGATAATTCTAAATTTCTTTACAAACCATTATGAAGGGTTTATGAGTATATAATTCCTCAAAGAAAACATTTTTATTATTATGGATTATATCCATAAATAGTTCAATTTATGTTAAGTGTTTTACAAGTATGGAATTATGTATTTTGATTCATAAACTCATCTAGTTTATGCCATTGTTTAGAAATGACACCTAGTAGAAGAAATGGAAACTATATCAATACACGCACTCCATGTAGGGATTTACCTCCTATTCAAGATAATTATAGTGGAGATGGTGATGCAACTGGTGCTGATCAACTAATCACCATACTGGGAAAACTCACTCAGGTTTTGAATAATAACCTTACCCGTATGGAGCACCCTGATCCACAGCATGGAGGATCAATGTTAGATCACTTCATGAGGTAGCAACCACCAACATTCAATGGGAGTATAAATCCATTAGTAGCTGAGCAATGGATTAGTTCCCTAGAGAAAATATTTCAGGATTTGGGGAGTAGTGAAAGGGAAAAAGTTTTCATGGCAGTTTATCGCCTCACAGGAGATGTTGATCAATGGTGGTCATTGATTCAAAACACGAAGGAAGATGATGAATTATCTAATATAGAATGGAGGGAGTTCAAAGAGATTTTCTTAGAAAAATACTTTCCTCGTGACCATCGAGCAGATATGGAAAGACAATTTCTGAGTCTGAGACAAAAGGAGGATGA
Source organism: Viscum album (assembly GCA_963277665.1). Lineage (NCBI taxonomy): Eukaryota > Viridiplantae > Streptophyta > Magnoliopsida > Santalales > Viscaceae > Viscum > Viscum album. The sequence continues at coordinate 1,698,701,318 of OY728143.1, read as the reverse complement.
GAATGTCGCAAAGTATGAGGCTAACTTTACAAGGTTAGCAAGGTATGCTGGAGATTATATACATAACCCAAGAAGTAAGATTGATTGTTTCTTTGATGAGTTAAAACCATTTCTTCATCGAGCATTAGTGTCACAATACTTCTCGTCATACAAAGATATTTTCTCATGTGCTATCTAGAAAGAAAAGGAATTCTCTAAGTCTTATGACTTTAAAGTAAAGAAAGAGAAGAAGAGATCTACTGATCAATCTGGGAATGGAAATAAGGGGAAGAAGGGAAAGGTTGAATATCCATCCTGTAGTAAATGTGGGGAGAAACACTCTAGTACTTTCTTAAAAGGAATGGGAGTCTATTACAAGTGTGGTGAAAAAGGCCACCAATATCATGATTGCAAAGGGAAGAAGGAAGCTACCGATATCCAATGCTACAATTGTAGTGAGATGGGACATTATGCAAATGAATGTCCTAAGCGTCAGTGGAACTTACCTTAGAAAAGTCCAAGCTTATTCTATCACTACTGTTAAGGTAGAAGCTCCAAAAGACGTGGTGGTAGGTATTTAATGGTTTCCTCAAGTTTAGAAAATGCATTATTTGATTCTGGATCATCGCATTGTTCCATATCTTCTCAGTTTGCTAAGAAAATGAGATATTTCTAATTTGATTTAACAAGGGAGTTTTCAGTTAAAACTCCTAAGGGAAGTATCATTGCAACAAAGTTTTGTGAATCAATCCCCATTAGATCACATAAATGTTCTTTATCTGCGATCTCAACGTCATACCTATGATTGAGTTTGATATAATCCTCAGTATGGATTGGATTTCAGACCATGATGTAAAGATTTATTGTAAGAAGAAGGAGGTTACGATTTTTGATGATGATGATAAGGAACACCTTATCTTTAGAGCAGAATCATCACCACCTAATTCTTATCTAGATCTACCCTCAGTAGCTCAACTAAATTCAATTATTGGGGAGGAAGAGAATGAAATGACTGTGGGTGAGGAAAGGAATGTTCAAATAGAGGATTTACATATTGTGAAAGAATATGTAGATGTGTTTCTGGAAGATTTACCTGGACATCCTCCAGAATGAGAAGTTGAGTTTTACATTGATTTAATTCTTGGATCAAGGCCAATATCGAAGACCCCTTATAGAATGGCCACGGTGGAATTAGTTTAACTAAAGAAACAACTAGAGGAATTGAGTAATAAGGGATTTATTCACCCTAGTGTTTCTCCATGGGAAGCTCATGTTATTTTTGTTAAAAAGAAAGATGGATCTATGAGGTTATGTATTGACTACAGGGAGATCAATGCTATAACAATAAAGAACATGTATCCCCTACCTCACATTGATGATTTATTTAACCAAGTGCATGGAGCTAAATACTTTTCAAAGATTGATCTTCGGTCTGGATACCATCAGTTGTGTGTGAAGAAGAAAGGCACATGAGCCTTATCCTGGTTGGTAAGGACTCCGCAAGTGCATCCAAGCGACCAGGGATCAAATCCTGGCGGTGGAATAATTTTTTTGGTACTATAGTAGTACTGTAGCAGGTACTGTAGCGGGATTGTAGAAGGAACTATTTGGCACTGTAGCAGCCAGGAATATGCCCCCATTTGGGCCTTTGGGCCACCGATTTGGTCCCTGAGTCCTGCAAGGCCTTCGGGCCACCCAGGCCTTCGGGTCAGTAAGGGATTTGGGCCACCTCAAGGAATTCAGGCCACCTTAAGTGTAGATACAAACCAGACAACCTAAAAGGAACAACCTCTAGAAGGAGGATGAGTAAGGAGATTTCACCACAGCAGAAGCTAAATAGATTGCAAGAATGAGAGGGTATGGCACCTGCCATCGGGACAAGCCTATGCATGCAGGAGAATGCCTAGACGAATAGCCATGCGAAGGTGGAGAGCTGATTTCACGATGAAGATGCTGGGGAGGAGCAGTTCCAAGTAGTTAGTTTGGATTGTATGTAATGTTTGAAGCCTACGGGCAATAAATTCCTCTAAGTCCTACGGGCCATGTATTACTTACGCCTACGGGCCTTGTTAGGGTTCCACCTCACCCCTTGAAAGGTGGATTATCAAAAATCAATAAAAAATGAAGGCCTTCGGGCCATTGGAGTGTGTGAAGAAGGAAGACATTCTGAAGACAATATTTTGAACTAGGTACGGGCATTACAAGTTTACAGTAATGCCTTTTGGGCTGACTAATGCGCCCTCTTTATTCATGGATCTAATGAATAGAGTTTTCAAGGAATATCTATATGAATTTGTGGTGGTATTTATTGATAATATCTTGGTATACTCCAAAATCTATGAAGATCATGAAAATCACTTGAGCATTATCCTGAAGTCTCTGAGAAGACATGAATTATATGGGAAGTTTAGTAAGTGTGAATTCTGGCTTTAGGAGGTTTCTTTTCTCGGCCATATTGTCTCTAAATATGGAATCTCTGTTTATCCTTCTAAGAACAAGGCAATCCAAGAATGGCCTGCACTGACGAGTATAAATGAGGTACGCAGTTTTATTAGTTTAGCAGGTTATTATCGACGTTTCGTCCAGAATTTTGCCCGGTTGGCTAACCCATTAACAAAGCTCACACATAAAGGGGTTAAATTTGTTTGGAAAAAAGTGTGTGAAGAATGTTTCAAAGAACTGAAGAGAAGATTAGTCAATGCTCCTATATTGAATCTACCATCGGGGAATGATGGGTTCATTATTTATAATGATACATCAAAGAAAGGACTTGGTTGTGTCCTTATACAGAATGATAGGGTTATTGCCTATGCATCATGATAGTTGAAAATTCACGAGAAAAACTATTCTACTCATGATCTCGAGTTAGTAGCTATGATCTTTGCTTTGAAGATATGGAGACACTACCTCTATGGTGAAAAATGTGAGATTTATACTGATCAAAAGAGTTTGAAGTATATTTTCTCACAAAAAGAACTCAACATGAGGCAAATTAGATGGATTGAATTACTCAAGGATTGTGATTGCACGATACACTACCACCCGGGGAAGGAAACAACCTGGTGGAGTATTGCAACCTCTTCCCATACCAGAGTGGAAATGGGATAATATTATGATGGACTTTGTCATGGGGATACCAAAGACTCCTAGAAGGAATGATGCAATATGGGTTATTGTTGATCGTCTTACCAAGTCAGCACATTTTCTTGCTATAAGAGAAGATCTACCACTAGAACGTCTAGAAAGACTATATATTAATGAAGTTGTGAGACTTCATGGAGTACCCCTATCAATTTTTTCAGATCGTGATCCCCATTTTACTTCAAGATTCTGGAAGCGTCTTCAGAAGGCCTTGGATACTGAACTTCGTTTGAGCACTGCCTACCACCCTCAAACAGATGGACAATCAGAATGGACTATTCAAACCTTAGAAGCCATGTTGAGATCTTGATCACTTGACTTTCAGGGTATGTGGGATCAATATTTACCTCTGGTATAATTTTCCTATAACAACAGCTTCTATTCAAGTATTCGAATGGCACCATATAAAGTGTTATACAGAAAGAGATGTCGTACACCAACCTGTTGGGATGACGTTGGTGAAAGAAAACTTGTAGGCCCAGAACTAGTGGAGGAAACGATGGAGAAGGTGAAGGTAATCTAAAACCACATCAAAGAAGCTCAAAGTAGGTAGAAGAGCTATGCTGACAACCAAAGGAAGGATTTCGAATTTCAAGTAGGAGATCATGTTTTCTTAAAGGTATCTCCATGGAAGGGAGTTATACGTTTTGGTAAGAAAGGTAAATTGAGTCCTAGGTACATAGGACCTTTCTAAATTCTAGAACAAATTAGGGCTGTAGCTTACCGTTTGGAAATGCCACCAAGTATCTCCAAAGTTCACGATGTGTTCCACGTATCACTGTTGAGAAAATACATGCCTGACCCAATGCATGTACTCACTTATGAGGAATTAGAACTGGAACCTGATCTGTCTTATTGTGAAGAGCCCGTTAAGATTCTTGATACAAGAGAGCAACTGCTAAGAAACCGGACAACTCGTCGGGTAAAAGTTCTATAGAGGAACCATAATATGGAAGAGGCAACGTGCACTAGTGCAGAAAATGTTTTTTACATCACCATTTTTTACATCAGTTATATATAACCGACGTAAAAAATGCGGCGAGTAGATTTTTAACATCGGTTATTTTAATAACCGATGTTACAAATCACGCCTGTTCGGTTTTTACGTCGGTTATACTATATCCGACGTAAAAAACCAATGTGCGTGGGGTGTTTTACGTCGGTTATTTGGAAACCGACGTAAAAAACCCGATATCTACGCGTTTTTTACGTCGGTTATGTGATAACCGATGTAAACCCCCCCCCCCCCCCGTGCTTTGGTTTTTTACGTCGGTTATTTGATAACCGAAGTAAAAAACGCATAGATATTGGGTTTTTTACGTCAGTTTCCAAATAACCGATGTAAAAAACCTCCCGCGCATTGGTTTTTTACTTTTAAAGAAATTAAATCCCCATGGACTGTCATTTACGATTTTTCGATTGACAGTCCGCCGGCTCGTCTCTCTCGCGTGGTAAACCCTAATCGGCTCGTCGATCGACCTGCGTTAAACTCATTTTGGCTTCATTTTTTATCTTCTTCACTCCTCTCAGATCTATCATCTCAACTCGAAACATTCAAGTAAGCCTTCCACGAATTTATTTCGTTCATTTTTTTTCACAGATATTCTATAATTATGTTTTTCGATTTTTGTACATTTAATGTAAACAAGATGTAGTGGTTTCCAAGTATGCACCTCATTACTATTTTGATAAGATGGTGATGAGATAATCTAAGATACATATGATTCATTGATGTAAGTGATACAATTTCACATGGTTTAGGATGATTTATGGGCAGGGTGAGACCATGACATTAGCATTGGGGTGTGAGAGGAAAACTAGTGGAGAAGTGGTATCCGAGAACCTTAATTTTAATATATATATATATATATATATATATAATTTTTTATACGAAAAGGTTTATTTATATGAATTATTTTGTGAGTGATCCATAGTGAGTATATGAAACTATTTTTCCATGTTTAGGTGATGATTTAGATTCCTTTTTTCATAGGGCTTTAGTGTGCTTCCTCAACATTTTCATGAGATGTTTTAGGGAGGATCTTACTATGTATACATGTTATGCCCACCATACATAAATATAAATTTTTTTTTTGGTTTTTAAAAGAAATTTGTAGTTTTTTATAGATGTTAGTAGCATGGAAGTGTTGTGGAGTAGCGCATTGGGGTGTGAGAGGAAAACTAGTGGAGAAGTGGTATCCGAGAACCTTAATTTTAATACATATATATATATATATATAATTTTTTATACGAAAAGGTTTATTTATATGAATTATTTTATGAGTGATCCATAGTGAGTATATGAAACTATTTTTCCTTGTTTAGGTGATGATTTAGATTCCTTTTTTCATAGGGCTTTAGTGTGCTTCCTCAACATTTTCATGAGATGTTTTAGGGAGGATCTTACTATGTATACATGTTATTCCCACCATACATAAATATAAATTTTTTTTTTGGTTTTTAAAATCAATTTGTAGTTTTTTATAGATGTTAGTAGCATGGAAGTGTTGTGGAGTAGCTTTCATGAGTATATAGAGTTTATTGTTTCTTCCTAGTTTTACTTTTAGTACTAATAATCTTCTTTTTGGTTTATGTACAACAATACTTGTATGAATTCATGCATAATTATCTAAATTTATTCATTTCGAAATGAGGAGGGTTACTTTTAGTGGGAGCAGATCCTAAATGATATGGTATGAATTCATTCTATCATAACCATAAATAAAATATAGTTGTATTTTATTTATCATATACATCAACTTATACTCTTCTTTTTCATCACAAACCCTTTGAGAATAAAAAACCAAACTAAGGGCTTTGGTATCCACATTGCCTTTTGTTATAGAATATGGGACATCAAAATCAAATGATTGAACATATTCCTCCCAAAAACACTTCCATTGATTTTTATAATTGTGTGAAAATATTTACCAAATGGATTTAGGGTCTACAAAAACCATTAATAACATGTTAAATAGGTAGTTTATCTAATATATTAAAACATCAAAACCGCAATCAATATTAAACTATGTAGGCATCATGGTTTTCTTTGATTCAATGAAATTTAAAACTGTTATATCTAAATATATTTTGTTTTAAAAATAATATTCAAGCATATTTTTTTAAATACCTATAGATTTGTTTTATATTTTAAATTGTTTTACATTCAAATTATGATTTTTTTCATATAAACATATATTTATCTTATCTTAAAAATGTATATTTTTTGTTGATATTTGTTATAGGTAATAATGAGTCAAAGTTGGATTACGACACATCAAATGAGAAATGAATTTGAGGAAGGTGTTAATGCCTTTTTGGAATTTTCAAAACGAAATGTTCCAAGTAGTGACATTTTTTTTCTGTCCATGCCTGAAATGTTTGAATATGAAGAAGTTGAAAAGTAGAGAGATAAAAGATCATCTAATTTGTCATGGTTTTAATCTGAGTTACAGCCCTTGGATTTGGCATGGTGAAATTGAACGGAATGTCACTGATGATGATGATTCGCAAGATGGTAACTCCGATAGAATTGAAGAAATGATTCGCGATATTGTAGCAGAACAAATTGAGATAGAACCGACAGTTGGACGTCTATATGGTGATGCTGAAAAACCATTATATCCTGGTTGTACAAATTTTACGGTTCTGTCGGCGGTGTTAAGATTGATTAACCTGAAGGCGAAGCATGGATGGAGTGACAGAAGTTTTACAGAGCTGCTATAATTGATGAAAGACATTCTTCCAAAAGATAACGATCTTACAGATTCACATTACAAAGACAAGAAAATATTATGCCCGATAGGATTGGGATACAAGAAAATACATGCCTGTACGAATGACTGCATTATATATAGGAAGGAATATGAATTTCTGTCAAAGTGTCCTAAATGTGGGACATCACGGTATAAGGTGAAAGAAAAATCACAGGCTGATGTAGAGATTACAAAGCTCCCTTCAAAGGTATTTTGCTATCTTCCTATAATTAATCGTTTCAAACGTTTATTTTCTAATTCACATGATGAAAAAAGGTTAAGATGGCATGCTGAAGAGTGGGTATGTGATGGAAAAATACGTTATCCAGCTGATTGTCCACAATGGAAGAAAATTGATGCGCAGTATTCTACATTTGGAAATGAAATTAGAAATCTCAGACTAGGGTTGTGCAGAGATGGAATGAATCCATACCGAACACTCAGTAGCACACATAGTTCATGGCCTATTTTATTGGTAATTTACAACCTCTCTCCCGAAGTTTGTATGAAGCGCAAATATGTCATGTTGAGTACAATGATCTCTGGTCCAAAGGAACCTGGTAATGATATTGATGTTTACTTGTCACCGTTGATTGATGATTTGAAACTGTTATGGGATGATGGTATTAGGGTGTATGATTCTTATAAAATGGAATATTTTCAACTGCATGCAGTGCTTCTGTTCACTATAAATGACTTCCCAGCGTATGTAAATTTGTCTGGATACAGTGTTAAAGGGCATAAAGCTTGTCCAATTTGCGAACAACAGATGTCATATTTTCAATTGCATCATGGGAGGAAAACAGTGTACATGGGTCATCAAAAGTTTTTGCCTATGGAACACCCTTATAGAAGACTAAAAAAGGCATTCAATGGCTCACAAGAATTTGATACTGCTCCAAAACCTTTATCCCCTGATTTTTATTTTGAGAGGGTGAAAAACCTTGACGTGACATTGGGAAAGTCACAGAAATCTTGTAATGATAGACATATTTGGAAGAAAATGTCAATTTTTTTTGAGCTACCATATTGGAGGTATCATGAAGTTAAACATAATATTGATGTCATGCACATGGAGAAGAATATCTGCGATTCTTTGATTGGAACATTGTTAGATATTAAAGGAAAGACTAAAGATGGGTTGAATGCAAGATTAGACTTACTATCAATGTGAATACGTTTGGAGTTAGCTCCCATTCCTAAAGGAAGACGAACATTTCTTCCCCCGACTTGTCATTCATTATCGAAGTGGGAGAAAATTAGCTTCTGTCAGTGTCTTCATGATACCAAAGTGCCTCAAGGTTATTCTTCTAATGTAAATTTTTTTGTCTCATTGAAGGACTTGAAGTTGATAGGTATGAAATCACATGATTTTCACGTCATGATGCAACAAATTCTACCAGTTGCATTGCGTGGAATATTTCCCATTCGTGTCAGAAAGACTATAATGAAGTTGTGTTATTTTTTCAATTCAATTTGTAACAAGGCGATTGATGTGAATGATTTAAACATTTTGGAAAAGGATGCAATTTTTATACTTTGTCTATTGGAAATGTATTTTCCTCCAACTTTTTTTGATATAATGGTGCATTTAATGATTCATCTGGTTCGAGAAATAAAGCTTTGTAGACCTGTATATCTTCGTTGGATGTATCCCTTTGAAAGGTATATGAAAATATTAAAGGGGTATGTTAAAAATCTATATCGACCTAAAGCCTCCATTATTGAAAAGTATATTTCTGAGGAGGTAGCAGAGTTTTGTACGAGCTACTTGGCTGCGGTGAAATACATAGGTTTGCCTCCATCTCACCATGAACGAGTTAATAATGAGGGAAAGGGGATTCACGGCTTGAAAGTCAAATCATTGTTAGCTGAACAAATGAAGAAGTTAGAATCATACATCTTGAATAACATAGCTGATGCTCAACCGTATATCACATTGCATATTAATGAGTTGAAACAATTTCATCCAAAGAAGAAAGAAATGTGGATTTTGAATGAGCACAACGAAACTTTTTTGTCAGGGATTAAAAAGACTTTGCTTGGTAGATCAGATGTATCAGAGAAATTAAAATGGATAGTGGGTGGTCCATGTTTAAATGTGATAACATGGTCCAGTTATGACATTAATGGTTATACATTTCATACAAAAGCTCAGGACAATATAAGTGCAGTTCAGAATAGTGGTGTATTTGTGTTTGCAGAAGCAATGCATTTTTCGAGTGCTAAGGACAAAAACCCAATTTCTGCATCAAGTGCATATTATGGAGTGATTGAAGGCTTATGAGAGGTTGATTACTTTAAAATTAAAGTTCCCGTTTTTAACTGTAAATGGTTTAATGATAACAACAGTGTCAGACACGATGAATTTGGAATGACACTTGTTAATCTGAATAGATTGGAAGACACAACTGATTCTTTTATAATGGCAACACATGAAAAAAAAATTTTCTATGTAGTAGATCAATTAGATATGCAGTGGGTTGTTGTTTTACAAGGGAAAAAAAATATGTTAGTGAGGATGAACTTGATGAATATGCTGATTTATGTGAGATCCCTACTTCCATGGAAATATTAACAGAACATAATGATGATCATGTTGAAGACATAGTTTGTGCCATAAGGAACGATCACGATGAAGGAATTTGGGAAAACAATCCATTTTTACATTAGTAAAATTACAGGTAACATATGTCTTTTCCTTGTTTACATTTATTTTTTTCCATAAATGTTAGATATTGTAAGTTTTTTATTTATTAAAACATGTTTTAAAATAAAATAAGTATATGTTTTTGTTTGTTTTAAGTTTTTTTAGTTTACTTTACCATGTTTATAACCACTACATGAATTTTAAAATGCTTATTTTTGTTCACTGTCAATTACTTTACCATGTTTACAATGTTTACCAGGTTTACCATTTTTACCATTTTTACCATTTTGACCATATTGACCATCTTTGCCATCTTTACCATTGTTTAACATGCTTATCATATTACCAATGTTTACTATTATGTAACTTAGTACACTTTTCTATTTTCTGATTACAGTAGTATTAAAATATTTGAAAATTTATATTTGTGAACTGAAATTTGTTTTTTTGATTTGAAGGATATTGACAGATAATTCAGATGATCAACCACATGATTCTGGAGAGGAGAATATTGCTGGTCATACCTTTGGGGATGAACATTCACATGCTCCTATTACGACAAAGAGTTCAAAGGTTGGTAAATGTGGGTTCACACGTTTACCAAAATTATCACTTGCCCGTACGCAGGATCAGAGGATAGTCGCTGAGTTTGATGATGATGATATTCCTAGAGGTCTGAATGCCAAAGATTTTAAGAGTTTTGTTGCAACTCAGGCTAAGACCCAAGTAAGCATTCTGTGTGATGATTAGAGAGGTGTGGATAAAGCGATTATCTCTCAGTTGTGGGAGATGATTTTGGTAAGATCTTTTGTCATTGTTTGACCATTCTTTTAATGTTTCTAGTATATATAATATGTTTAACCTCTTCTTTATCAGATGACATTTGATATTCCTGACACTGGAGGATTCAGGAAGAAATGCTTATCGTTGGCTGCCAGGAGATGGAGGGATTTCAAATCAACCCTCTCATATGATTTCATTTATGGTCATAGGAGTCATGACAATCCATGTCATATATATCGTTTTATAGATGAAGACACATGGAGACAGTTTTTTGAAAGTAGAAAAAAAGAGTCATTTCTTGTAAGGGAAATGTAAACTTTTATAAACTTTCTTATATAAATGATTTTATTAATGTTTTGTTAATGATTTCTTATTCTTAAATTACAGCAAACAAGGAAAGCTCATCAGGAGATCCAATCTAAAAATGTATACCCTCATAGTTTATCTTGGGGAGGGTATGCATTATTGGAAGAAAAAATGATGGCGGAAAAATTTCAACAACTAAGAGCTGAGTCTTCAAGCTCTGGAGAGGTGGCCCCTCCATCCCCTCCATCTAGACATGAAAAATGAAAGAGAGCTCGGAAGGGAAAAAAGGGCAATATCTTTCGGAAGAATCGAGAATCATAGCTGAGAGGATTGTAAGATATCTATTTAATTTATTTAAGTTAACTTTTTTCTTCATATAAGTTTCAATCATTACAAAAATGTTCAATTAATTAATACTGGACTCTCTTGAGGAGTAGAGTTCAGAGGGGACATTTATAGCTACTGGGAGGGAAGATATTTTATTTGCAGCATTGGGAAGGCCCGAACATCCTGGTCGTGTAAGAAGATATCCATCAGGTGCATCGGTAAGAAAAGTGTTTCCACATTCTTCAACTTCTAACATTGAGGGGGTTTATAAAAAAAATAGAATCCTTGGAGGCTGAAGTTCAAAATATTAATGCGATAATGGAGGAAAAGATTAGAGAGTCGGTGCAGTCTATGTTTGCAGAAATGCAAAGACAATTTCAGACTGCAGCTCCCACTCCTCCACCTCCCCCTGCAGACCCCATTATTTATCCTTCACCTCCGCTAGTATCTCCCACTCCCCCACCTCGGCCTGCGGACCCCATTTTTTATCCTACGCCTCCACCACAACTTCCTACATATTGCGAGTTATATGTTGATGATTCTCAACATCATATAGTAGCATACGGGTTGGTATATTGTATAGGAGATACAGTTCATCATCAACAATTAGAGGTATAGAATTAGAGGGTCACTGTACAGGATATTATAGATATATCAGCTAGGGTACCAATACCTACAGATGAGGTGGCGACAATTGGATAGAGTATCAGCCATTTTTTAGTTTGGCCATCCAGACTTCTTCGACTCATTACCATAGAGGTATGAATGTTATATCTTTTATTTTATTTTTTTATTAAAGTTGTTTTATCATTTGAAAACTACTATATTTTTCAATTTTTTTTCACAGGAATACTTCAAAGGTAAAGAAATACTGTATAGACAACAACAAAGACAACAGGCTATGACATCAGATATAGATTCTAGTGGTCTTGATAGATTGTCAAGATATTCACATTTGTTGTTGGGTTTTTATGAGTTTCCAATGGAATATCATGTTTTTGGATGTGAAATAAGTGTGGGGATTACAAAAACTGATATCATGGAGCTTGTTACTGGAGATAAGTTGGGCATCAACGTGGTGCAAATTTTTTCCATGTAAGTCTTAACACCTTTTCCCTGCGTTATATTTATTAAAAATGTATACTTATGTATGTTTTGTATTAGGTATCTTTATAAAATTTGTGATAGGAATGAGCTGATAGAAGTATATGGATTCATGGACCCGTAATTGATTTCCCCTGAAGCATGTGCATTGAATGAGGAACAATGAATGGTTTATATTGCTGAAAGATTTGAAAAGAATATAATCACACAATTTTGGATGATGCCTTTTTGTGAGAGGTATGAAACACATTTCTCTCAAAGAGTTAATTATCTTTTAACATAAAAAACCACTAACATTATATTTCCTTTTATTAGTGATCATTGGATGTTAGGTATTTTTTTCCCAAGGGAGAAAGCTCTTTATTGGATATGCTCTGTTCATGGTGATGTGCGGGAAAGTTTTAAGAATATATTGTAAAAGTAAGTTTCAATTTCTCAATAGTTTTATATATTATAATGAATTTTAAATTTACCCCATTCGTATTATTTTCTAACAGTGCATGGGCCTACTTTCGAAAAAACACAAAGAAAAGAAATGCAAAGATCAAATATGTAAATGTGAAGGTAAATTTCCATTTATAATTTGTACTTTTTGATTTATTACATAAAAATAATATATTGAATTTACACTCATTCAAACAGAATTTTCATGAACAACAAGGCATCATCAAATGCAGATATTATATGTTAAGATTTATGTATGAAGTAATAACAACTGGGACAGTTGTGAATTTTGACCTGGTACGATTTCCTCTTAAACTTTGCCATAATATTTCAATTTGATTTATTCATTATACACGTTAACTATCTTATTTTTCATTTGTATCTTTTTGATGACCCTCAACCCTATAATGCTGAAGACATCAAACACGTACAAGTGGAGTGGTCAAATTATTTTACAGGTTTGATTGAATTTTAGTTGTTTGTAATGTAAAATGTAATTTTGAATATTGTCGTTTTAATTGTGTATTTGGTAGTTGTTTAGGTTGGATGTAGTTTTTTTTGAAGTTGACAGTGTAAGTTTTGAATGTTATATAAGTGAATGTTTAATTTTTCTCTACTTCTTGTTTTGGTATACTTTTGATGGTTTTTCTGGTATGGATTTGGGTCTATGGGGGAGGGGTTCCAAGGGTGTGGGGGTGTGTTCAGTGGGGTTGGGGGGTGTCCAGCGGTCTGGGAGGGCTATCCGGTGGGGTGGGGGGACAGTCCTGGGGGGTGGCAGGGATGTCCAGGGGTGTGGGAAGGCGGTCCAGGGGTGTGGGAGTGCTATCCAGGGGTGGGGGGGGGGGGGTCTTCCAGGGGTGTTTGGGGCTGTCCAGGGGTGTGGTGGGGGCTGTCAAGTGGGGTGAGGGGGTGATGGGGTGCTGTTCAGGCGGGTGGGGGGTTGTCGAGGGGTGTTTGGGGGTGTCTGGGGGTCGGGGGGCAGTCCAGGAGTGTGGTGGGGGCTCCAATGGGGTGGGGGAGGGTTGTCCAAGGGGTATACATGAGGGTGGGAGCTCCAATGGGGTGGGGGAGGGCTGTCCAGGGGGTATACATGAGGGTGAGGGATCCAACAGGGTGGGGGAGGGCTGTCCATGGGGTATAAATGAGGGTGGGGGCTGTCTAGGGGGTAAGTTTTATATGTTATCAATGTACATGCTTAATTTTGATCTACTTCTGTTTTTGTGGTACGATTTCTTGATTTGTTTTCTGGTTGATTCTGGTGGAGAGAAGATGACTGCATTCTGTTTAAAAAAAATGGGTTTATCACGTCGGTTATTAAATAACCGACGTTATAAAATGCATGGAAAATAGTTTATCACGTTGGTTATTTAATAACCGACGTGATAAAATGCCTGGAAAATAGTTTATCACGTCGGTTATTTAATAACCGACGTGATAAAAGGCCTGGAGAATGGTTTATCACGTCGGTTATTTAATAACCGATGTGATAAAAGGCCTGGATAATGGTTTATCACGTCGGTTATTCAATAACCGACTTGATAAACCACCTCCCGCCGGTTTATCACGGCGGTTATAAAATAACCGACGTGATAAACCCCCCTCCCCCTGTTTTTCACGTCGGTTTTATAAGAACCGACGTGACAAACCACGCTCACCCCAGTTTATCACATCGGTTCTTATAGAACCGACGTGATAAACCCCCCTCACCCCTATTTATCACATCGGTTGTTTAATAACCGACGTGAAAAACCATTTTCCAGGCCTTTTATCACATTGGTTGTTAGATAACCGACGTGATAAACCCTTCCCATTTTCTTTATCACATCGGTTCTTTTAGAACCGACGTGATAAACATCGCGATTTTATGTTTTTGACATCGGTTTTTAAATAAACGACGTCAAAAAACTTATTTATAACGTCACACGTATTAACGTTGGCTAGAAACTGGCGTAAAAAATGAAAAATAACCAACGTAAAAAACGTTTTCTGCACTAGTGGTGGGAACCCGAGGAACTTATGATGAAGAACCACCTGAGTCTTTTCATGCGGTAGTATTCTATAATTCTCAAGGATGAAATTTTTTTTAGGAGGGGAGAATGTAACACCCCAAGCTTCCACGGTACGATTTTCTTTGAATAATACAGTAGCGTGTGTTGTACGCAACTTCGAGTTTCTAACACACTACGACCAATCAAAGTAGCAGTTATGAATAGTAATACCCACTTTTTGAAATTTAATAATTTTATCTCACATAATGGACTTCATTTTTGGATTCAGAATATTAAATTAGCCTAGGGTAAAATTTTGGAACTTTTCGGATAACTTTTATATTTTGATGAATAGTGAAAATTACTAAATTTTAATTAAAAACAATTTTTTTAATAGAAATAATTAATAGTGATAAAATATGAATTTAAGTGGTTTTAAAGTATATTTAGAATATATTTTTACCATTTAATACAATGTTGGTCATTGGACATAATTTCACAGTTAAACCGAACATAAACAAGTGTCAATCTTTTGATAGTTATTATCTCTTAAAAACACGTTTTTTGTTTTAACAACGAGAATTAATTTTAAATTAATTTCTGCCACTTAGGTGTTTTGAATTTGGAAAAATGGATTCCATTTTTTGAATCAGGATGTCGAAAGTGTGTAAATAGATAACTTTTATTTTTAGACATTTTGAATAATTACTTCGGTAAATATTTTATTTACCATGGATAAATGGTAAATCCGGTAAATAAGGGTAAAAAAATAATATTATAATAATAATAAATTACCCTAAAACGTGTCCTAACCTTATTGGTTGATACATGTCCAACCATGGGAATCTTTGGGTTGATTTTGGGACCCCATGGATCCACTTGTAAGTGATAAGGACACTTTATATTAATTAAGTTAAAATAAATACAAAAATGACATAAGCATATATCTTTTAGAATTTTTTTTACATAGGGTTATATATGTTGGATTTTTTACTATAAATATTCATTAGAAAACTAAAAATATTTCCTACATAATGGTAGTTTATTTATAATTTTTAGACATTTAATAATTAATATTATTTATGACACAAAAATGATGCAGTATTTTGCTTATTAATGAAAGAATCAAATAATTGGTATTATAAATGTTAAAGTAAATATAATTTGAAAGTTTTGATAACATAAATTAATTTTATTGGTTAATATGACATTATATTATTACTTAAAGGAATTTGGTTCTAATTAATAAAGTTTTTAAGACTTTAACAAAAATCAATTATTGAATAGTGTCAAAATTGACATAAATGAGTTTTTAAAACAAATATTATATTATTAATTGATATTATATTCCTAAAAATATATGGTTCGGCCAAAGAACTTATATCATGATAGGTGTATCATTAATGGACCACTTGGGGGTCTATAGTATGTATATAGTAAGTTTATTAACTATATAATATAAAAATACAAAGTGACATGGTAAATGTCAAACTAATTAACTAAGAGTTAAAACTAAAAGATAAGGTTAATATAATGACCCAAACCTGTCTAAATTCTATTGGTTGAAAGTATTTCAACCCATCTCCACCTTATACTTTTAATAATCCACTTTTGAGCCATTATAAACCGAATATTAATTTATTATAAAATAATATTTCTAGCTTTTCCAAAGGTGCCCCTCACCACTCTTATAAAAGGGCACTCCCCCTTCTCACTAATTCACACATTCAAAGCCTTTCAGCTTGTCCAAACCCTACCAAAATACTCTCTCAACTTCCTTAATTTCAATCTATAGGCCTTATTTTGATCATAAAGCCAACCTAAGGAGCCCTTTTGATCAAATCAAAAGGAAGAACCCAAAGAAGAGGTAATGTTTTCACTACCCTCTTTCAAGTTCCGTTCTTCTTCCACTTCTTCTTTCTTTGTTATTACCATTCTAAAATAATAACTCCAGTATATTATATATACTGTGATGTTATTATAAACATGGTACAACTATATTCAGTATTCTATCCATTCTTTGAATGACATGTCACCATACGTGCGTACGTACGGCTTACCATCTCCATGTCGTGGTGTAATTGTTATTCAAAACATTATTATTTGGATGGGTATAATAATGATGTGTAATTCATGTAAATAATAAATATAACATTATAATAATTCTGTATATATGATATACCATCCAATTGTATATTATTTTAATATCAAAATAATGATATTGTCGCTCGTGCGTACGTACGGACTACCGTCTCCACGAACGCGATGAGATTCATTCCCCATCGTATACATTTGAGACTAATTCTCATTTGATGATTAAAAATAATGTTTAAGGACTTGATATAATTATGTATATAAATAAGATACAACCTATCCATAACAAACATGACTTATGTAACAAAACATATAAAATAAAACGAGTAAGTTAACACCCGAAACAACGATAATACTAAGATATTATTAACAAATCAATGTTAAAATATCATATATGATATCATATTAATGTATATGATTCTTGTATAATTTAATAAAAATTATTTAACCATTATACATGAGTTTAACCTACCCTCAACCAAGGAAAAGTACAAGGTAAGGGTTTATTTCACAATCTCTTCATTATACGAGGTTGTTTATACGTAATTATCTACTGGGACCTCTTTATCATCCACATCCATGTTTCTTAAAAATGTATTTCAAATAATTATTAATATTTTAAAGACTATGGGATAAATTCATTTATACCCTTTTTTGACTTTTTATAAGAAGTTTATAAAGGAATCTTTCTGTCATTTTCCAAACAAGTTTCTTTTTAACCTTTTCAACAGAATTAAGGTAAGAATGTCTTTTTTAACTTATACGGTGGTGTTGACGCTCCTTTCGTCACAGAATCTAAAGATCGGAAAAGGGAATATCTGAGCTCAAAGTGATTAATCCTTTTAAGAAACATCAAAAATCGACAAAGGGATAAAAAAGGAGAACATTGCCCATAGGTCGCGCAAGTTCCCTCTTGGTCGCGCAAGTACACTTGCGCGCCGCCTTAATACTTGCGCGACTCCTCATGTTCGTGCAAGGGACTTGCGCGACATATGTAGTAACCGCCTGGTAACCACCCAGTAACCGCCCGGGGTCTTCTTTTGCCTATAAATAGACCCTGTGGGCCCCCCATTCGAGAGGATCTTTTTCCAGAAACTCGGATTGAAGCTCCCGACGCCCAAGTCTCTTCTCAAAGCATCCGGAACACTTCTAAGGTAATTTCTTACCTAGAATGGAAGATCTAAAGAGAAGAATGAAGGCCTAAGTGTTGAAACTTATCAAACACTTGCGCGCCGACTTAATTCCTTCAATATAACTTGCGCGTCCCTCTTCTGGAAGAACCTCAAGAGGATGGTAAAGGGTTTAATAAAGAGTCGCTCAAGCATTTCAATACTGGTTGAAAATCGCGCAAGTACCCCTAATGTCGCGCAAGTATACTTGCGCGACCAATACTTGCGCGCCGCCGCAGGACTTGCGCGCCTTTCAAGACTTGCGCGCCCCTATCTTTTTGGGTGCCCATCTTGCCCATTTTTACCCCTCTTAAGCCATTTCACCCTTCCTATTCAAGATTCAGTCTTCAAGATACTCTTCAAATCCATTTATGGCATGATTTCTTGATTTGACATCCTTATCTGAAAGGAATTCTGTGAAATATCTCTCAAAACCTAGTGATTTAAACATCTTTATGTCACCAAAGATTGAGAGTTCATTCATTCAACCTCATCCTTTAAGATGAGAGAATCCTAACCTGGGTCTCCTTTTCAGGAATAATCCCCAGTTATAAAAAACCTTTGATCTGGGCATCTTCCTCAGGAGTAAGCCCCAATCAAGTCCTCTAATCTTGAGCATCTTTCTTAAGAATAAGCCTCAATCTAAAATATGGGCATCCTCTTCAGGAGTAAGCCCCAAACCTTAATCCCTAACCTGGGTCTCCTTTTCAGGAATAAGACTCAGTCATAACCTTGGGCTTCCTTTTCAGGAGTAAGCCCCAAGTCCCCTAACCTAGGCTTCCTTCTCAGGAATAAGTCCTAGTCATAAATCTTGGGCATCCTTCTTAGGAGTAAGCCCCAAGTCTCTTAAAATTTCTCTTAACCAGTCATAAATTACCTTTGATTTGGGTTTCCTTTTCAGGAATAAAACCCAATCATAAGTCCCCTCCTAACTTGGGCATCCTCCTTAGGAGTAAGCCCCAAGATTAGAGTATTCAAATCTCCATGAAGCACATATAACTTTATGGACCCTGTTCATGGATTTTCTCCCTAAAAGTAAATCCTAAACCTTCATCTATCTGGACAGTCATCCATACATAAGCCCCAAAAAATTTCTTATGATTGCATCTTTCATGGCACAATTGTCTAAATTTTACCAAAGCCTCTTGTTTCTCACACCGAGCATGACTCACGTGAGCTTAGAGCGCAAAAGTAATTATGACATTCATCTTTGAGCCATCAATCATAAACATCATATCCCATTCCTCGAACTACGTGGGTTCTGATTCCTTTTTAAAAAAAAAGGATACGTAGGTAGCCCATTTATGGGTTCGATCCCAACATTGAAATAATCTCTGTCCTTATGAATGACGATAAACTTCAAGTGCCCCACTGAGTGGCTTTAAAACCAGCCTGGTCATCAAAATGACCAAGAGACTTTTATATAAATTTTTTGAAGGATACCATTGACCAAGAATCTCTAAACAAATATAGATGATTCTATATTGATGAAGAACCTCGAATACATATAAAAGATTCTCTAAATTCCTTGCATATTTAATCATTGATTGTTAAAACTAAAGGAAAGCTCATTTTATACTTGGTAATGTAATAAGGATTCACGAACTTAACTTAAATCTATAAAGAGAGTCCCGGAGTAGACAATAATTCCCCTCAAAAAGGTGTGATGAGTCCGACCTCCCATCCTCTCGACCAATGAAAATTCCTAAGCCTCATTAGCCCACAAGCTAATGAGCGCCTGCCTTTGGAAAGTAGGTCCAAACGGATGTGGAATCATTGGATGTTTCCGTTTCTATGAACAAACCCGTTATAAACCGATCGGAACGTTTGAATCTCCCGTCCAGGAGGTCATCCCCGGATTCCGCGCGAAACAGCCTCCAACTGGTATACACAAAACTAGGGGCATGTGAAGGCTCTTGATGTCTATTAATAAATCCTGTTCTAGAATGGGTTCAATAAAATAGTTCATAGATCCTGAATCAAACATTGTGAAAGAAACAACACATAATAACTGATCATGCCACTGACAATCTATGTACCTATCAGAACTGTATCCTTTGTTGCGTGAAACTGACCAAGCCCAACTCCTCTACCTCTTTGATGATGAAAACCTCAATGAACATGTTTGGGTTGAGATCCCTAAAAATGAGGAACACCTTGAGGTCAGTCCGTGCATGCTCCATATCCCCTCAGCAGAGAAAAAGCCTATTTTCCCAGCTGTTGAAACTATCTCGCTGGAAACTACTACTGAGGATGACGCTAAGCCTATCCACCTCCACTATACTGAGATCGATCAGTCACTAGGCTCTGATTCTGAAGATTTACATGAACCCCATATAAGAAACACACTGGACCCATTCCCATAAGAAATTTAC
This sequence comes from Viscum album, assembly GCA_963277665.1. Classification (NCBI taxonomy): domain Eukaryota; kingdom Viridiplantae; phylum Streptophyta; class Magnoliopsida; order Santalales; family Viscaceae; genus Viscum; species Viscum album. Next base: position 1,698,681,203 of record OY728143.1, on the reverse strand, counting down.
ATAGGCTGCTAGAACCAAACAGCTGGTAAGGAAGCTGCTGACGTCATCTCCCTACTGGCTGAAACCTCAATGGTCAGGGTGCCTATTGTATGCCACAGATAACCCTACCTCATGATAAACTCTAATGGGTCCTCTCTCATGGTATACCTCCACATTATTGAATCCACTCGAACACATCTGCATTCTTCTGAACCAACAGATTAATCGATAATGAAAAGGAGTAACATCATAATGTGTAGAAGGGTGGAGGGCATCCTCAAGTTTTCCTGCATGAGACTCCTCATCTGAAAAGAGGTCTAGGTGGAAATAAAGGAGATCTTTGAACTTGATACCATGTTAATTCCCCTACATAATTCCCTACCAAGGGAGAGTAGCTCTAGCCTCTTCTCAACCTTCATGGTCAATAAAAGTAACTCTACACATAATTCCTTTTGGAATATATCCCATAACACATCTTCCCCTACCTCTTCCCTAGAAACAGCATCCACCGCCGATGTATAGATCCCTAAATATGACTAACCTCTATAGGAAACTAGTATATCATCGGGGCCTCAATCAAACCAAAGGAAATCTCAAGCTCATCTAACCATCCCGCTGTCTCCACATCTGAAATTCTTCCCTCATACATTCCCAGATCCTTCCACTAGAAAGAACGAAACATCATATTCCACTAATCATCCTCCACAGCTGGATCAACCCTATGGAGATCAATCGGGTTATCCTACTAAACCTCCACTGCTTGAGCCATGCGCATATGATGAGTAAGATCCATAGATTAGATTAAAACAATGATTTCCTAATATCGAGTAGTATGGAATTCTATCAAAAAAATTAATTTTTTATTTATATTATAAATTTTAACCTTCCCAAAAAACCCAATTAAACAAGAACAGAACTAATTATGATGCATGTATATTTCCTAGGCCTATACCCAATAAGCAGGTCTATCTGACTTAGTAGTTCAATATTCTCAGAGTCCATGCATTGGATTATAGGGGCCCCAAAATCTTATATCCTATCTTGTGTCCCTGGAATATGCCATTGACCAAGGTCAACTAGAACTGTTTTCATACCATCCCATGAAATCCTCTTTGTGTTTAACTCCAAACTCTATCCTATATCTCAACCATCAGCTCTGATACCACTATATCATGACTCCCTCTCTACAAAATGACCCCTCTAGGGCTGGAAATGATGAATGGGAGATAATTACCCCTAAGTCCTTCCTCAAGTTGGCCATGGGATGAAGACTAGCACCAAGGGTGTACAGATCTCACAGTATGGGAGGCATTACCCTTTTCAGGAAACAATATTGAGAGATATGATGTATCATTCATAAATAAACACTAATACATATATAAAAGAGGCCAAAAAGACCCCAAATCCATATGTAAAATATAACTAATATAATGCAAAAGTATCTAATGAAAAATACCAAAAGTACAACTAAGCAGTGAAATAAAAACTATCAAGGTCCAAGCAACTAGGATCTAGTATGGTCTGTGAAATCCCCCTAGAAACCTGAAAAAAGTTTATATACATAGGGTGAGCATACAAGTATACTTGGTAGGAAACCAATGTCTCTGGTGCATATGTGAAAGAAGAATACTAATGCACCCGTGAGAAATTATCAGAACTAAACAACACCTACGTAGGTGTACTAAACACCCCACCCCCACTAAGTCACACTCACTAAATAATGCAAGTCATGTAATATAATGAAAATCACTTCGATGATAAGGTACCATGCACCACTTTTCCATTGATTATCCTTTCTCTCACCCAAACATCAAGCATCATGGCACTACCACATCTTCCAAACATACCACATCACATCCCTCCCACACACACCTTGACCAAAAATCACATCACATCCCACCACTAGATACCTGGGACACAAAACACATTGCATTCCGTCAACAAACACATGACACATAAACCATATCTCATCCCACCTGAAAACACCTGGGACATAAACCAAATCACATCCTACCCACAGACACCTGGGCATCAATAAAAACATCATCCCGAAGACACCTGGGAATATACCACACATCCCACCCTGGAAACACCAGGTAAAGAAAAAATCTATTACACACACCTGGGCCTCGTAGACCAAAAACCGACAAAATAATCAGGGGTTATACCCGCCTTGACGAAAGATTATGGAAGAGTATGTGGCTGGCCATCCATCCTCCCACCGAAACGTTTTGTAAATACACCGTCCCCTACGGTGATGGGGATTTTCTCCACATAGTGCTCAACTTGAGTGGGTGTGAAAAGAAATCACAAGGAAAATACAATTATATACATATATGATATCAATTACTCAACCCATACAATGGGTTTTCAAACTACATCCAACAAATAACAAAACCACCTTTACCAATACCTCTATATTCAAATCACCACACAATAATACACAAAACGGATTTCATGTTCCCAACCAATTTATTTAAATATTATAAACCTTCATTAAACAATTAATTCATCCATTCGTTCACCACCCATGAAACTACCAATCAAAAAGCACAACAACAACCACAACCAAAGTCACATATATGAAATATAACTATGGTAAATTAACCCACATCACATTTCCTCTCTATTTAACACCCATTCATGTTAAAACATATCGATCTATTGACATGAAGTGAATATTTTGGCATGTTATCAATGGATAATCATCCATATAAACAAATTCCATCCTTATTTAAAGTCATCCATCCTAATCTATTCTTTAGCCAACCAACTTCTAACCCACAACTACATCCAGCAACACACTGAAACCCAAACCAGATTTGTAGCCTGGTTACACAAACATACCATGCTCAGATCACCATACCAAAAAAACCAACCCCTTGTGCCCAATTATTCCCATATCCACATAACCTTACAAAAAAAACATATACAACTTTAGAAAAAAATACCGTCTTTAATTCCTTTTGTTAATTTAAGAATTATCCGAGAAAAGGCATGATATTGGGGCATCTATTTATCATACGAATATACATGGTTAACAATTATTATATTTATTCATTCAATAAAAAAACATCATGCATCCCATAAAACATTCTGTGGGAAATAAAGGACCCCCAATGACTATGATTTTTAGTGGGTATTTATCCCATACAATTAACCATATCAACTGAAGCCAAATAACAAAGAAGAACATGCATTGCTTTTCCACGCCCTTATATATTGATCTTTAGCTAGTTCAATTATCTTTATTTAATTCAGATTAATCTATTAATAAAATGAATCATTCATACACCCACCATGCATGATACAAAAATAAGTGAGTTAAAGGAAACCAAAAGGGAATAAAAGGAAATCGGTACTGGGTTATTGCACCAAAACAGGGGCGCACATATAGTATAAAAAGCACTAGGGAAACATGATCCAGAATTTATATCATGATCTCACAACTCCTACTAGAAGAAGAGTTTATGGAATATCTTACCATTGGAAAATGAGGAGTAAGAATAAGAGGGATAAGGTTTATCAGCCTTGGAAATATCTAAGAAGCGTAGTTGTTTAAATGTGTTTTTTATTTTCTATTAATGTATTATTTGGTCAAGATAACTATTTTGAACAAGTAAAATCCCCTCGAACCTTAAGAAAATTATGATAGGATTTATGGGCTTTGAATCAATCTAAAATTCTTTAAAATATAATATTAAACTCATTTTACATCAAAGAATATGTCAAATTGGAAAACTGGAACTGGGAACACTGTTCATGAGACACCGTCGGATGAGGCACTGCTAGACGAGGCACTGCTAGATGAGGAACCACCAGTAAGGCACCATTAGGTGAGCTGATACTCAGTGAGGAAACTATAGTTGGGTCACCTCTCGTAAGGTTCCACCAGATGAGGAATTGTTGGAAGAGTGACCATTAATGAGCGACTGCCTGTGAGCGACCACGAGTTATCCACCACTAGGGTGAGCAACCACCGGGGTGAGCTACTACCAGGTTGACAACACTAGCTCAAGACATAATTGGAAGGCTTTGAAAATCATAAATTTAATAAAAATGATTGAATGAGTAACCTTGAAGCGTCAAAACATCTCAAACACTAGATTCTCATAAAGGAATTGACTGGAGATGTCCAGACCATTACTAGTAGATGAAAAATGGATAATGCATAAAAAAATGAGAGTCATTTGGTCCTTTCATATTTATAATCAATGGATTACATAATAGTTATCCTAGTGGAACATAAGGTTATTCCATAGGAAGGAAAATGGAAAAATGGAAAAGCACTCATCGTGTAAGAGTATACCCACTCCATATAAGGGTGATTGTACATCAAAGGGTGAAAATATAATGGCCCCACATAAGCTTGTTATAGTAATTATAGTTATAATATACTGATTTTAAGATTCATTTCATTAATAAAGATTAGAATGTAAGTTCCATTACCTTTGTTATTTGAGTTGATGGACCACATCTAATATCAGTTGGTATTTGGCTAGTTTGAGTTAATCAATCCTTCCATTGATAGATAAGATCTTTCCAAGACAATATTGGAATATACTATAATATTTTTGATGATTTAAAATATAGGTATTTTTCAAATATTGAACAGATATCATGTTTCAACTAAGTGTAATTTGCCACAACATCTACATTCATGGAAGAAGTAACTATTTGAAAAATCATTTAGATTTCAGGTTGTATTATTAATTATAATATATGATTAATAATTTTGTTAAATTAAAAGTAGGATACTCATGAATTTTATTGAATAATAAGGATAATAAGTTTTTAATAAAATCATTGATATTATCAAGAGTTAAATAGAGAGATACTATCTATTCTAATTTTATGGATTAACAGTATTTGAAATATGGGAACATATATCAACCAATAATATAAATGAGATAAGGATCATATTTATTGAATCTTGAATAGAGAGATCATGATACTGAGATTGAGTAATGATTAGCATATTTAAATTTTCTAATTATTTTCTGGAAAAAATTTATTAAATATATAATAAGAGAGACATGAATACTCTAGTGTTGTTATTAGAATATATATGAGTCAAAAGGTAGAAGAGAGAGTCATGTGAAATATAAAATATATAATTTGGAAATAAAAGGAGTATAAGGAGAGCCATAGTGGATGTATTTTGATCATATATGGTTTATTCAAATGAATAGTCAATGGAAGGCGAAGTACCACAACTACATTTGGTTGAATAAGAGTTGTAAAAACAATATAATTCCACCATGGAATTATCCTCCTATAGAGTAAATGTTTAATTATATTATATTATATTATACATATATTAATTCACCACATAAATATAATAATCACATTTTTCTTGAATAAGAACAATGTAGAAGTTATGAGATCAACTTGTCATATATCTAAGGTAGAATTTTCATATGAAACATTCCTACTAAACTAATCATAGAGAGACCCTTATGTCTATAAAAAATTGATTTCCTTCCTCTATGTAGTGTGAAAGTATAAGAAGAGGTAATTTCCTTTTCATTATTAATGTGGCTTTCCAGAATCAAACAAGGGATGTTTTCCTTGGGTTAAGAGTTACCAAATCCAAAACTTATAAAGGAAGTGATCCTTAGTGTGGAGTGACCATGATCAAACATATAAAGGCCCAGCCTTAAAACATTCTATAATCTTTAATTGAATGAATAATTCACATTGAGGATCTTTTTAGGTTTAGAGTTTTAGAGAGTTAGGAAATAACTATTACATTACATCTCAAAAATTTAAAGGTAGACAGTTCTACTCAGTTTCCATTTTTTTCGTAAAATAAAAGCTCTTGAAAAGAAGTGTCATGTCTAGTTCTATGTTTTAGACAGCATGACTTTTCCAAGATCCCATCCTTGACTGTATTCATCATTAATTATTGTGGAAAACATTTCAAAACATGGGGTGAGAATAAAAATATCAGTATGAATTATAAAACAAATAAAAAACATTAGTTCATCAATACATATGTAACATAAACTCCTTAATATACCTTATGAAATAATAAGATTTATGAATAACACATAGAAATCATAAATCATAAAGTTAACTTGTGGCATCCATATCATACATAGATTTTAGCTATCGCAACTACATAGGGAGTTACATTTGGAATACCTATCACAGTATATTACCTAAATCTATTAGGGGAGACATTCAAGTTTACCTCCCTCACATTACCCAATGAATTGGAGATCTATCTCGGGCTCACCCACCCTAGGTTTAACATGTATCCACCTGTATACGCAACAATTCCAAATAACCATAACATATTCATAACACATAAAACAAATATAAATGAAAGACAACATTTCCACATTTCAATCACAATATATAATTTAAATATATTAACATAACAAATACCTTATCAAAACCATTTTCAATACCAAAATATATAAAATATTATATCTTATTTATTTTACTTTTAAAAACATTACAGCTTGTTAACGAAGCCAAAAGATCAAATAATACTCATGGTGACAGAAAGGTCATTGTCATAGCTTACGTTGAGAAGAATTTTTTTTTTCATTGAGTAAAAGAATTTGTAGAAAAATATTCCCTTTAAATGAAATGAAAAATAAAAGGTTTTTATACTGTGTATAAAATAAATTTATGTATTAAATCAAAATATGCCTCAATGAAAGGAGATTGAGATGGAGTCTGTTACCTCATGTCCAACTTGACCCGTTTGTTCATTAATCTCTTGAATAATAAAATAAAATTAATTTAAACTTTCTTAAGAACCGTTTTCAAGTTTATTATTCCGTTTATATCACTTATTACCATGTTATAAACATTATTTAATCATTTAATCCAATAATGGTTGTTTTGTCAATATTTGGTACTTGAGTCAAAAATTAACTTCATATAATTACAAGTTGTTCATGTGGTAAAAAGTCCATTATATAAAAAATTATATTCATGATTTAGATATCATTTATATCATATATATCCATTATATACATTAATTTATAATAGTACATAAAATTTTGAGTTAAGAAATGAAATTCACCATTCATAGAGACGGTAAGCCATATATACGCATGAACTCTACTTTCATTTATATTTCTTATTTTAAAGAAAATAAAAAATAATGATACATAAGTATATTATAATTAAATTATAATATCATATATAATATAATTAACTCCATCCTTTATACGTCCCATATATGACATTAATGAGTCATATCACTTTGAGAGGTGGTGGTAGTCCTCACTTCCTCAAATGAAATTATCGCATTTACCCATAATGGAAACCGTAATGGTATAACATAAATGGAAAATACAGAAGAATAAAGAAAACATAAATAATATATATATATATATATATATATATTATATATAAATATAGTTCTATTATAATGTCCACCGTAATAGGTGGTAGAAGATAATTGAACAATCATTGTTTCATGAGGCATTAGTTTGCCATCCATAGAAACAGTATGTTCTTTACCCATTAGATGGAGGAGTGTGTAAGTGTAGTTTGAATCCTTTTAATAACATCATCCTAGTATATTTATGATACAGGGTTTGTTATAAATTAAAGGAATAAAAATATTTTACGGGGTTGAAGAAGTAAAATAAAACAATACAACTTAAGAGAAGATGTTACCTTTAAATAAGGTAAATCCCTTTGGTTTAAACCAAAAGGGTTTGTTGAAGTGCCTTCTTCCAAATTTAAGGATTATAGGAGGAGGATAGGGATGTATTTAGCTTATTTGGGTATTTTGTGGACGATCCAAGGGTCTTTATAGGTGTGAGGAATGGGATAGAGGTGATGGATTTTTATAAGGGGGAGGAGGGGCTCTTTAGGAAAGTGTGAAAATATTATTTTATTACATAATTACTTTCGGTTTATAATGTAAAAATATTATTAAATATGAATATAAGATGACTCATGGTTGAAATAAAATCATCCAATAAGAATTTGACAGGTTTTGGATATTATTTTAACCATTTTAATCTTATTTATTTAAATCAATTATTAATGAGTTAATCACTATATCATTATTGTGTTATAAATAATTTAATTTATTTGAGGTCTAAAAATTATAAAAAAATACCATGATGTAGATATTATTTTATATTTCCAAATAATATTTATATTTGAAAAGATATATTAAATAACTCTATGTAAAAATTAATTTACTAAAAGATATTTTTTTTTTCATATTTGTCTTTACATTAAGTTAATTAAAATAAAGTGTCATTATCACTCCCTTGTGACCCCATGAGGTCCCAAAATCTACCCAAGTCTGACCATGGTTGGACTTGTATCATCCAATAGGATTAGGACACATGTCAGAGTAATTTTATATTATTATAGTAATATTTGATTACCCTTATTTACCAGATTTACCCTTTAACCATGTTAAATAAAATATTTACTGAAATAAATATTCATAATGTATAAATATAAAAGATATCTATTTACAAAATTTGGACCTCATGATTCCAAATTTGGAATCCATTTTTCAAAATTCAAAACACAGAAATGGCAAAAATTTATTTAAAATTAACTCCCACTGTCAAAACAAAAGGCTTGTTTTTAAGAAAAAATAACTATCAAAAGATTGACACTTGTTTATGTACAATTTCAAAGTGAAATTAATTACAATGACCAAAATTGAATTAAATGGTAAAAATAAAATATAATTAAACTTTTAAAATAATTAATAAGAAAATATAACCATAAAATTAAATTATATTAAATGGCAGTTTTGAATAAAAATACCGTATTTACACTATTCATTAAAAAATGAACTTCATCAAAAAATACCAAAATTTCATCCAAATTATATTTTGATGTTCCAATTCCAAAAAATAATATCTTTTTCTAATAAAACATATAATAGGGAAAAAATATAGATTTAAAAAAAGAGTTCGCTATCAAAAGGCGGTAAATCGACTTTTTGAAGAATATTCTAGTATTTGTGTCTGAAATTGGATTCATTCACATTTTAATCCTCTAAATTTTGTTGGATAAATGTAAAAACTTTTAAAAAACATGTATAATCATATTTTAGTTAGTTCTTTTCATTCCCACCAATAAAACAGCTAGGTGTTATCTACCATTTTAAATAATAATATTATATTATTATTGTGCAACCTAAAATTTCCATGAAACTCGTTGTTGTGTATCGGGTAAGCCATCGAACATAGAATCCCATTTAATGTTAAATAAATATATAATTAAAAAATATTAATTTTAAGAATATGTATTATTTATTTATTTACCTGGTATGATACGAAACATGTATCCACAAAACTAGTGTGGTATTGGATTCAAGTACATCAACACAATTTTGTGTCTATGCTCCTTGGATTAGACCTCAGTTGTAAACCAAATAAAATACATGTCTTAAAATTACTTATTTATCCTATATTTCTATATTCTTTTTGGTAATGTAGTGTGTCATAAGAATCAAAAAATATATTAAACACCATTCGTTCTAACATGAAAAAAATATCCTAAGAAAAAAAAAACGAGTTAATGTATAAGTTTTATTTCATAAATACATTAATTTAACCCCTAGGGAGTCTCTGGTTATAACTGGTGGTATTGGAAAAAACATATTTGTTCTTTGGTGTTTGACCTTGAAGATTTCTTTTTAAATTAGTGTCTCTCATCTCTTAAATGGACAGGATGATGGTTCAATATAATAGTGAACTGGTGGGATTTATTGATCCTGATATAGAGTTAGTGGGTTCTCATGAAGAATTGGATATTAATATAAAGAAAAAATTAATTATTTAAAGAATTTTGAAGGAGTATTATGTGTATTTTTAACGACTTGATGATCACCTAACCTAGATTGACCAAATAACTGTAGATTAGAATGTTGGTCTGAAAAAATAAAACTCATATATAGATTTGAATCATAAGGCATAGAAATAATACAATGTGGTCGAGAGTCTAAGTTCTTATACTGAAGATTGAAATAAAACAATTGAGTCTCTTCAGGATGATTATTATTCATTTAAAAGGAGGAATTTTGAGGATCCCTTGGAAGTTGATTTTTTTAAAAGAAAATGTTCTTGGGGATTTATCGATGAAGATAATTTACTACATATGATGAAGAAACTGATGAAGAAGAACTGGATAAGGTTACAATGGAATGAAATGAGGAATATCATCATAAAATTATTGTACATCTCCCATGATATTCCCATGCACTCTATGAGGAAATGTTATAAGAGTCCCTTTTTTCAATATTTTAGTGAAGGATACTCATTGTAGGTTTGAAATACAATTTTGTGTTGATTTTAATGATTAAAAATCTTCATGGATTGATAATCAAAATATAATTATGATATGGGCCTTGAACAATGGGAAAAAATTCTTAGAAAATCACGTTCACACATGGAACAAGATTTCACTCTGCTTCAAGTATCTCATAAAAGACAATCTGAAAATTTGATGTTACCTTCATTGAATGGCATCTATTTAAGGTATAGAATCCTAAACACTTTATATATTTTTTGAATGGATTAGCCTTTCCTTAAAAGGTTGTATTTTCTATATTATGAATTTTATTGGTTTCCACTTTATCCTTAAATGTTCTTTTGAAATAATTTTTTTGACCTTTATTTGGAGTTTAACTTGAAAACAATTGAATACATGATTTTAGAAACCTGGAAAATATAGTGTGGATTATATGAGATGCCTAATATGACTAAGTAAAATTATAAATCCCAAATTCTATCTATTATGGGAAAATAATGATTGATATTTGATATATCATGACCAAAAATAATGTTGAAACTAGTATTGAATTACAAAAATGAGATAAGAGGAATTAGAAAATAGAAAATAAGGAAAGAGAGTAAAAAATATAAGAATTTTTTTAAATAAAATAAATGGATTCAAAAAGAGGAACATGAACATATATATTTTTATTGTGGGATTAATGGTCATATAATAAGATTTCAAAGATATGTTATTTGGTTAATTTAATATTGTTATTAAAATCATATAACAATGATAAAAAATCACTATAATGAAGGTATAACTCTTATACTTCAAAATTTCATACTACAAATTATGGTTCTAGTGTCTTGAATATTTTATACAAACCTGTAAAAAAGGATATTATCGAATAAATGAATTAAATATAAATGATTGATGGTAACCATTATAATTGTGTAAAACGTGGTCATTTGATAGAAAGATATAAAATTTAACTTATGGTATGGAATCCATAGATGAGGAGAAGAAATAGCGATCATAACTGTGAAAGATGTTATAAGTGTGGCTATAAATTGTATATTTCATGGAATTGTAATATGATAAGAATAAAATTTATGATGAAAATGATCATTAATCCTACAACTAGTTGAATTAATGATGTTATAAAAATAATACAAGATATATTATATAATATATTAACAAGATTAATGAGAGATAGCGAAAACTATAAAGAGTTGTGTGGTAGATATCAATGGTTGATATAGTACAACCACCATCATATAAAAAAAATATGTTTTTTAAAATTAAGATGGAGGAGGAATATAACCCTATCTCTAATCAAGAGTATTTAAAGAGAAATATATTTTTCCAAAATGTGTAAAGGAAAGAATATAAATAGACAAGTAACAATAGTGGAGGATGTTTTTTTTATGAAAATTAAGGTATCATGTATAATTAAAATCATAGAAAATTTTCCACATAGGGAATGTGCATGAAGTCAAAGGAGAATAAGAGTTATAATGTAAATAGTCATGAAGAAAAATGAATTAGTGGTGTCTTTGAATTAAATTTTTCTAATAAGGCTTGAAAGTAAGGTATAAGAAAAAATTTGGTCCGTAATGACTAAACATACTCCTCTAGCAAAGGATATAAAAGTTACCTCTCTCACCATTTATTTAAATGTTACTAACTATTTTTTATGGTGTATTTAATTAAGGGGGATATATGTTACATGTGATTATAGTGTTGAAATAAATTATGTGATATGTTGAAGGTAGAAATGTGTTTGAGGTGGAAGATTGGAATGAGCTGAAATAAGATTTGTGAGAATTATAAAAGAATATTAGAATAGGGAGAAGAGAATATTCTTTTAAGCTAGAGGAAAATAAATGAAGCAAGTGGATTTAGAAATTTTGGAGTTCTTATTTTTTATTAGGAATAAAAAATCCCATATGTTTTCAAGGATGAATCTTTCTCCATACGTAGTGAAAATTAACTACTTTGACGTTCAATGATGACTATAGAGTGGCATGTTGTGATGGAGAAGTACTAAATATGGAGAGATTAATCTGTAATATAAAAAATTATCTTCAAATCCTTATCTGATACAACAATTGGAATCGATAAATTTTTTTATTCAATAAGTGATGTTAGGCCAATTATTTAGTTGTATCAGACCACTATGAATAAAGTGAAAGATTCATGGATAACAAAACAACATACAAGCATAAATTTCATTTATACTTATTAATTTATTAACATGTGGTATTAGTGTTTTTTACAAAATACCAAAAATGATATTTGAAGGAATTTTAAAAAACTAAAAATTTTATCCTCATGTTTGAAATTATCTAATATATGGCTCTCAAATTCATGGGGATTTGCTAGAAAACATATGAAATCTATTTGGGGTCAATTGAGAAAGTTAAGTTTTCTAAACATGAAAAGGTTGTATCATTAGTTTTTTTGGACTAATGGTATTAGATGGATTATCATAATGTGTGTTTCACATTATTATTGTATTCATTGGTTATCTTTTGATGTTTTTTCTGTGAGTAAGACTAAGTTCATAGGATGTGTTGAATATATAAAAACTCATTAGGTATGTGATTATATAAGTAGGTTAGTGAGATGGATATCACTATGATTGATTAATTAAACATTCAGTTACTATACTAATCTCTAAACTAATTATCATTGAGGATTTTTTAATAACTCAAATTATAAGTCGTAAATTAACTCACTAAAATTATTATATATAATTTAGCTAGAAATAGAAAATAGTTTGAATTCTGGATGAAAAATATTTTGATTTATTTCGGCCAATAAGAGGTACTACCATTGAAAAATATCAAAGGATAAATCAACACGAGATTAAGAAAAACATTATTTCAATAGTAAGTAAATATAAAAAATGGTTTAATATGTGAAGCTATTTTTGGAGTCTCATTGAGTGTGCTTCAATGTGGATACATTTATTGGTAGAATTCATTGAAGCCCAATATCCTATTAGCGGGATAAGAATGTAATGAAAAAGGAGGTGTAAAAAACCCTAAATCTACAGTTTATAAGATTTTTCTTTTCATAATAACATCTATATAGAGATCATGAAATATCAAAAGAATATTTTTATGGATAAATAGGGAGTAAAGTTGAGATAATTACCCATATAGAGTTCATTACTATTAGGGGAATGATGTTGGAAATGAAATATGAAGAATACCCAAAGGATAATAATATTGATGGAATAAATCTGGATATATGGGACCCTATTAATTTGTTGAAAAATGAGGATAACTAGTATAATTCAATTTAAATACACACCAATTTTTAGAGAATTTATAGTTATAAGGATATGTACAATTTAAAGAAGTATTGCCAACAAAAAACAAGGGGGGTGTTTTTAAGGTACCAGAATTCCATTTAATGTTTTGTTAATTTATATGGGATTATTTTGAGACCAAAAAATTTTATGACACTTGATTCAGAGGCCCGATGAACCTAGAATAAATGTTTGACCTTTTTTAAGATAAAAAAATGGTGGATGTCCACGATTTTGAAAACATCTAAACGGGTTCCTGAATTAAAAAATCTAGGGCACCATTGCATTTGGAATTACAACATTACCAAATAATGTTCCTAACCTTGACCTACATGGGTCGTGGGAAAAAATTTATTATTCGGAAATTTTAAGAAAAAATAACATAATATTAAAAAGTTTATATTGTTCAAAATAGTTTCGCAACAACACAACAACAAACTAAATGTTTCATTCCATAAATGAAAACGCATAATTATTCTAAAACGCAAAGTAAAAGAAATGATGTTTCCTAAATGAACCAGTGTAATGGCAGTGACTCAATATAACAGAAACATTGCAATGAATTTCCCCTATTTAATGGGATAACATGAATTGGAGATTAGATCTTAAACTTGATAATCACTCTGAATCTCTAGAGGATCACCTTTAATGAATGACAAATGATGAACGACGATCACCAACAAAGTTGAGAACTCCCCCTCCTCTTCGACAGATCTCACCCTTGATGATGGATCGAGAAAATTCACAGATGGATCACCTTTAGTGACAAATCATTCCTCCGATTGAATTAATTCTCCAGGTAGGGGTTGTTACATATTTCTTTCTTCCCCATTCTTTGACTAAACATCGAACATGGCTCAACCAACAAAAATGTTGACACAAAAATCATCATTCTTATAGGAGTTTTGTTATTGGGTTTGATTCTATGGGATTAATTCATGTTTTTTATTTTCTCCATTTCATCCTTTTAATGGGAGCATATCGATATTGTAACAAAAAACGGCAGAGGTTCGTTCCGCAATGTTGTTCTATGATACCCTATGATTTTACCTTGTGTTATCCATGGGTTTATGAACAACATTTCATTTTTCACCCATTTTCCAGTGAAATTATCCAAAACTTTTGATTGTGGAGGAGGTGATGGAATGAAGATGCAGACGCATGCGAGAGGCGGCGCACACCGGTGGCACACGGTAGCGATGGAGGCTGCTGCCAGCGGGCCACAACAGTGAAAGATCACAGTGACATCAGAGCACTGGGACATGTGGAGGAGAATAGGTGCCAGTAGTTCATGAAGGTGTGGAGGCAGTGTCTAGAGAACTCAACAAGGGGGCCTACACCATCTGTTGTGGGTAGTGGAGTAGGTCACCGGCTGCGACGCACGCAGATGCGGTAAACCCATCACGTCATGCTTCTGGAAGTCTGTGGTCCCTCATGAATGTGGTGGTGGTGACCTCACTGTGACCCATGTGGTGGTGGGGGGATTTCGACCATTGGCCGCGTCTTTTCCAGGTAGGCCGGCCCATTCACAGCAAGTTGGACCCGTGGTAGCTCAGTGGGCCGGGACACGGTGGCCATGAGGGTCGTGACATGGAAACCATGTGGGCCAGGATGCCCCAGAAAGCCAGAATTGAATCAATTTGGGTCATAAAAAGATCCATTTAGTGATCCCCAAGTCAGGTCGATCCGATCGGGTGGATCTAGACTCGGACCCAATCAGGTCCTTTTTAGTAAAACGGACATAACTATCAAACTGTATGTTTGATTAGGGATCCCTTTGTGGCATTGGGTTCCTTGAGATGAGGTGGTCCTTTTGAAATACTCCATGTGTTTTTCTATGGAGGTTGAGACAATATTTATGGATTTAGGAGTAGATTCACCCAGAATCAAGCATACTACAAGAGGGAATCCTGTGACTGGATGTGATTAGAAGGAAGTGTCATGCAGGTCCCTGTATCCTGAAAGATGAGTATCCATACAGACATGTGTGGGTTGGAAGATGAGTAGTCATGTAGAAATATGTTGCCCGATAGACTAGAAAGCATACAATCCTGTGTGTCCTAGTAGAAGAGTAGTCATGCGGACTTGTGTGGCTCAGTAGACGAGTAGTCATGCTAACCTATGTAGCCCAAAAGAAGAATGGTTGATAGGGCCTATATGGATTGGAAAATGAGTAGATGAGTGGACCTTGGTGGCTTAGTAGACGACCAGACCTTATTTTCCTGATAGATCTTAGTGGATCATCAAATATGAGTTACTCATGAGTAAAAAATGTTCAGCTTTATGACTGATGAACTTTCTTTCTATTTTTTAGGTTATACTTGGGTGGGTTGTCCATTGCTTCATTTGTACTCCCCCTTTATGGATTTTCTTAGTGGTTTGGGGTCCCAACTAGGTTTATTGTTACTCACCCCTACACTAGCTTCACCCGCACATGTTGTGTCTTGTGCAGACAATCGACACCTTGACTGAGACCTTGGCAGTTGAGGACTAGGCATTGCCCAGTGTGATCAGACATGCATGGCGTACTATTATGTCTTTCAACAGATACTCTCCGCCTACCATTTAGACAGGGTTTTCTATGTATAGATTTGAAGAGACCTTTTACTTTATTTCTTTAAACTTTTACTTGTTGGGATCATATTATATCCAATTTACAATCCACTTGTTCTTTTTTACACTCATTGGCTATCTCAGGTGCATGAATATTTTCCTTTTTTCATTATTGGTGGGGTTATGGGTGTGTGTGTGTGTGTATTGGTACTAAAATAATTCCTCCCAATTACAGGATAATACAGTCAACACTAGTTTCCAGCCTCTATAATTTAGAAGGCGAGCTTGGGGTAGTTGCAGAACAAGACCCAGGGGATAGGTCATGAAAAATTGTAATCAAAGGTGGTCGTACCTACCATAAATAATGAGATTCTATGGTTTTGTTTTGGTATAATAGTGTTAAATATTTCAAGTTTAACTTTTAGGCTCAAGGAGTCCAGTGTTGGTGTGGCAGCCAACATATCCATACACGAGGACCCTGATTGCTGGTTTTCCACTCAGTACATGAAACCACTAGTTGGAAGCATCATCTTGGATTTTGAGTGTTTACTCATTATCTTGAGTTAGATCACCAGGTATAACCAATTGACCTTGGTTAATCTTGATCTGTTTTAGGATACCTCCATAAAGTTATCAAATGAAGATTCTAGTGCAAGACCACAAGGATGGTACTCCCAGGGATGAGGCTTCAGTACAGGGGTTGGAACTAGAGATCCCCCCAGGAGGTGCACCATCGTTTACCCCAGCTGTTGGTTAGTAGTTTCTATCAACGCTATCAATAAAGGACTCACATAGTCTCAGTGCCTTACATGTGTTCCAGAGGTAGATAACTCATAGGTTAAGGGGTGAGACAAACCCCATGGTTCTAGAGGATTGGCTCAAGGTAGTAACATGAGTATGATAACTAGTGAGGATGTCTCTCTACTAGATGGAGATCTTAGCCACGATCCTCCTTCAGGGCTCATCAGGGAGATGGTGGAGTTTGAAAATCTAGACACACGATGAGGTGAACCTAACTTGGGTAGAATTTGAGCACCACTGTAAGGAGGAGTTATTCCTAATAAAAATACGCCTAGTGTGAATACATGAACTACTGCTCCTACTGCAGGTTAGAATGAATGTGGAAAAGAACCCAGTGAGATTCACCAAGATTTCTTGCTAATACAAGGATTATGTGTGAGAGACTCCTTTTAAGGATCAATATTTGGAGCATGGACTACATCAAAAGACTAGGGAATCCATGGTATCTCTTAGCATCCCTACTCAGGATAGGGTGCTGGAGCGAGGCCTACTCGTGGAGAACTTATTTGCAGAGCAAGCGCCTGTAGAAGGTGCTACTAGTAGACCCTAAGTGGCGGAGTATTCAGATGTGGGTAGAAGGTAAAAGACACAAGGGCCCATCATGGCCAATCATATCGAATGGTGACCCTAGGATGCAGGATCAGTGGTACAAGTCCCATATGGGGAGGGATTCGTTAGAGGGACATGATGTGCTTCTCATGTGGTGGGTCGGGGCACATGGACCATGATTGATCGAATCACCATGTAGATGACTGTATGATGGTTGAGGGACCTCATAGGTATAGGTAGATGTTCGATAGAGTGGGTCCATAGGGTGGAATACATGGTATAGGATTCAATAGAGTAGCATGCGGTTTCCGGAGGTTCGAGGTGCTACCACCCCCAACACCGTTGGTCCACCATGAGCTCTGGGAGATGGTGGATAGAGGCGAGGACAACATCAGAAGATGGAGTCCCATGAACATGGTGATCCTAAAATTATTATAGGTATGATTTGTTTCTTCTCCACATTAGATGCAGTTCTAATAGATACTAGTGTCAGTCACTCTTTCCTTACAACAAACCTTGTTCGTAGATCACAAATTCTGATGGAGTCGTTGGCTCGATCCTTTCGGTTAGAGAATCTTATGGGAGGATATATTACTATTAAAAACTAGTGGTGGTAGTTTGAGATTACTCTTAGAGGTGAGATATTTGACTGGGATCTTTTATTAGTAGCATCGAGGACTTACAATGTCATCTTGGGTATGGACTATTTATCCACAGTTCTTGCTCAGATTTACTGTCTTAGGTGTAGAGTGTGGTCTGTCTGTGATGATGGGAGTAGGTTTTCCTTCACCCGAGAGAAGGTATCTCATGCAGCATAGGGAGGAATTTCTTAGAGGAGTATGTTTCTGATCAGTCCCCAATTTTCTAACCTCACCCTTGGTGCGGTGGATGAGAGGAGTACTCAATTTCATGTAGTAGTGGATGAGTAGAAAGACATATTTCTTAAGGATGTACCGAGAATACTAGATCACATAGATATATAATTTGACCTTGATCTATACCCTGAGATGACACCGATATCCACACCATCATATTGGATAGCTCTCACCGATATTGTTGAGTTAAGGTTATAGCAAGAGGATTTTTAAGAGAAGGGATTCAAAAGGCCCAGTGTTTTAACATGGTCATCCCTAGATTTTTTTTCCAAGAAGGTAGATGGGAGTTTTAGGTTTTGCGTGGACTTACGGAACCAGAACCAGGTGATCGTAAACAAAATGTATCCACCTATGAGGATTGTGGACCTCTTCAATCAGATGAAGGTAGCAAGATGTTTCTCAAAGATAGACCTCAGACCGGGCTATCATTAGCTTTGGGTAAGGGGTGAGGATGTATAGAAGACAACCTTTATATGTCATTATGGCCACAATGAGTTCATGGTAATTCCTTTCTGCATGACCAATTCCCCAAGAGTTTTCATGGGACTCATGATCAAGATCTTCCATCCTTACCGTGACCATTTCTTCATTATCTTCATTGATAAAATCCTGGTGTACTATGTTTCTAAGGAGGAGCACGCGACACACCTATGAATAGTCCTAAATACACTCTAAGAGAACTAGAATTATGGGAATCTCTGAAAGTGCCAGTTCTGGATTCAGTAAGTCCACTTTTTGGGGTATATTATATCAGATGCTAGAGATGCAGTGGATCCAACAAATAAGGATGTGGTGCTTGATTGGGAGCCACCCTGGAGTGTGAAAAAGGTGAGAAGCTTCTTGTGTTTTGATGGATACGACTAGAAGATTGTTCCATAAATTCCTAGGGTAGAACCACCATTATCAACATTGAAATAGAAGTGAAGTCTTTTGTGTGGTTTGAGAGATTCCAGTAGTGTTTTCAAAAGCTGAGGTAGAGGCTGACGAGTTCCCCGATCTTGAGACTACTGGAGGAGTGTGTTGGATATGTAGTTTTCTATGACAAGTCAGGGACTAGAATGGGTTGTTTCATGATATATGAGCAAGAAGTGATTTCCTATGATTCATGAAACTTTAATCAGCATGATCAGAACTGTGTGACCCATGACCTAGAGCTACCAGTAGTGGTATTTTCTTTGAAGATGTTGTAACACTACTTGATGGGTTAGCAGTTTACCATCTACTCCAACCAAAAAAATTATTAACTATGTATTCTACTATAATTAAAAAAACTTGAGGTAGTTGTGATGCCTAGAGTTCCTCTAGGACTATGAATTGGATATAGTTTATACTCCTGATAAGAGGAACATGGTGGTGGAGGTGCTCAGTAGGAGATCCGGTTTGTATTTTCCGAGTAAGGTGTTAGAGTAATTAGTCGAGATGTATATATCCTTCATGGATGGTGAAGGAGTAGCTGAACTTTAGTCAATTGATGTCACTACTCCACTCATACAGTGAGTTAAGGAATCCCAGATTGTGTATGTTGACTACGAGGCCCGACGTGCTCAGTTATCCTCAGGACAAGCTCCTAGTGGATTTTTTGAGAGGTGGGGAGTACATCATCAATTTCAGAGGGCACACCGTTGCATCAGTGCCATCATGTTAGAAATTATTTAGGGAGTTCCACACCTCCCCTTTTGCAGTACGTCTAGAATTAGTGAAGATATACTTTGGAATCCAATTTTAGTAGTGGTGGATGGGGAAAAAGAAGGTAGTGGAAGAGTTCATTTCATGGCTCCTCACTTGCCAGCAAGTGAAGGCAGAGGATCAGGTTTCTGAAGGTTTCAATCATCCATTAGAGGTTTCAAAGTGGAAGTGTGGTGGTATCTCAATGGTCTTCATGATAGGTTTACCCAGTACATCCTGGGGACATGATACCATCTGGGTGATTGATGACTGACTTACCATGTAGACCCACTTCATACCCATCTATGAGCATTGTTTAGTAGAGATCTTGGGACTCCACTACATATAGAAAATATATTGACAAAATGAGGTCTCACTGATTAAACTAATAGACCAATACAATCTCATTACATCCTGGTTGTGGAAGGGATTAAATGAGTCATTTTGGACTCAGAATCACTTGATCATAGCTTTCCACCCAAAAAAGGATAGTTAGACAGAAACAACCATCCAGATTTTTGAAGACATTCTTTGTGCATGTATCATGGAATTAGACATAGTTGGAAGGATCACCTACAAATATTGGAGTTAATGTATATCAATAGCTACCACTCCACCATTCATATGGAACCATTCGAGGTGATTTATGTGTGATCATGTAGATCACCTTTATGTTGGATAGACCCAGGGGAGTAAACACTCTTGGATCCAGATTTGGTACAGGCTACCACCGAGAAAGTGCAGGTCTTTCAAGAGTGGATGAGGACTACACAGAGTTTTAAAAAAATATTATGTCGATAGGAGAAGGAGGAATATTATGTTTGAGGACGAAGACCATGTGTTCCATCGAGTCTCACCTTGACGAGGATTACAGAGATTTTGACGGGGCGAAAAGTTGTCTCTGAGATTAATCTCCCCTTTTTTGATTTTGGGTAGAGTTAGTGAGGTGGAATAATACTTATCTCTCCCCACATAGATACATCAGGTGTATTATTTATTCCATGTGTTCTAGTTGAGGAGGTATATACAGGATCCATGACATATCAATGATTAGGTTGAGATGGGATTTTGATGATGGGGTGATGATTGCAGAGTTCTCAGTAGATATTGAGGATCGATTGGAGCAGATCATTCATGGACCATCAATTCCTATGGTTCACATTTTGTGGCATCATAGAAATTTCTAGGAGAGCACTTGGGAGTGGGAGACTCTGATTCATGCTCAGTACCACAGTTTGATTGTCTTTTTAGACCTTGTTTTGAATTATGGAAAAATAAAGCCCAAAACTTGAGGGTAATGTAATTTATTGTGATACCATGTATTTTTTTAAATAATATGGGATTATTTCAATACTATATGCTCAAAAATCACTTGATTGTAAGGTTCGGTGAGCCTGAAATAAACATTGGAATTTTTTTTAAACTAATTAAAATGGAATGCATGCAGGATTTTGGAAGCTTCTAAATGGGTGGCCAAATTAAAAATCTGAGGGTACTATTAAATCAATAATGAAGAAATTACCTATGAGGGTTTAGGGAAAAGAGATAATTTTCATAAATTTTAAAGAAAAATTAAATAATCATAAAAATTTTATTTTATTCCAAATTGTTTTTCTGCAACACAGCGACGAACCGACTATTTCATTCCATAAATGAAACCATGTAACGAAGCAGCAACAAGAAGTAATAGAAATATAGTTTCATAAATAAAACAGCATAATAGAGTCAACTCAATGTACCAAAAAGTCTATAATGTGTTTTTCCCATTTAATGGGATAACATGAATTGGAGATTAGATCTGGACGATGCAAATCACTCTGAATCTCTACATGATCACCATTGATGAATGAAGAATGATGAATGATGATCACCTAAAACTATGGGCACTCAACCTCCACTTTGAGAGATGGTTCCCTCAATGATGGATCGAGGACTTTCATGGATGGATCACCTTCACTGACTAATACTTCCCTCGATCGAACATGTTATCTAGGTAGGGGTTTTTATTGATTTTGTTATTCCCTATTATTCTACTAAACATCGAACCCGGGTAAATCAATGAAAAATTTGGCCTATAGATATCTGTTCTTTCAAGAGGGTTTCTATATGTTTTGATTATGGAGAATTAATTCTTTTTTTGATTTTCTCCATTCTATCCTTCTAACGGGAGCAAATTAATGAAGTAACAAACCATAGAGAAGGTTTGTTCCCCAACTTCGTTCTATGATTCTCATTCCTTTTACCAAGAATTATTCACGTTCTTTGTGGGGTTACAAACAATAGATCATTGTGCGCCTATTTATCGATGAAACAATCCCAAAAAAGTGTATTTTGAAGGTGGTAGTGGAATTAAACATTGGCCACATGTGGGAGGCAGAATGTGCTGATGGAATACTACAGTGGAGGGGGTCGAGGCCAGCAGGCCATGATGGAGCGGGAGGACGGTGCCAACAGGGTGCCGTTTTAGGTGAAGGAGGGCCGCAACTAGCAGTTCATGGGGATATAGAGGCAGTGCATGAGCAACAGTAAGAATGGGGCATGTGGAAACATCCATGGGTGGTGGAGAACATCGTCAGTGATGGTACATGCGGATGATGAAACTGTGTCGCGTCAAATGGTTGGTAGGTCGCGATCCTTCGGGACCACAGTGGTGGGAACCCCATGGTGACCCGCGGTGTGGAGGGGAGATGTGGAGCACCAGCCACATCTCGGCTAGGCCGGTCGGCCTTCTCCCTTCGGTTCGGGCCTCCCTAGCGGGCCTGACCCAAACTGGGTCTGATATGGGTCGGGTCAGACCCATCATGGGTCGGTAGACCCCGAGTCGCTTCGGGTTGGGTGGGGCTGGACCCAAACCCAACTGGGCCCTTTTCGGTGAAATAACCATAACATGCATACCATATGTCAGATTGACGAGCCATTTAAAGCGTTGGGACCCTTGGGATGTGGCGGTACTTTTGACATAATCCAAGTCAGTTTCCATTGATGTTGAGACATGAATGATGTCTTGAGAGGTGTATTCTCTCAGAATCAAATACACAATGAGCATGAATCCTGTGACTGGTTGTGATGAGAAAGAAGTGTCATTAAGACCTATGTGGAACAACAGATGAGTATTCATGCGGACTTATGTGGCCTGGTAGATGAGTATCCATGCAGAACTCTAGGGCCCAATAGATGAATAGTAATGCAGACCTATGTGGCTCTGTAGACGAGTGGCCAAGCATACCTCCATGGCTTGAAAGAACTTAGTGACTCATCAGATATGAGTTCCTCAACAGTACAAAATGTTTATCTTTACAACTAATGAACTTGTTATTATGATATAGTTTATACCTATGTGGGTTTTCCATTTCATCGTTTGTACTTCCCATTAGTGGTCATTCTTTGTGGTTTTGGGTCCCTACTGAGAATTGTGTTACTTACCCCTTCACGAGCTTCACATGCATGTGTTGTTTCTTTTGTAGACGATCGACACCTTGATGGAGACCTTGGTAGTCTAGGACCAGATGGTGCCCAATAGGATTAGATGTCAGAGGAATACTCCTAAAACTTCTAGAAGCAACTCTCCACTTACCATTCAGATAGGGTTTTCTATGGAATGATTTATAGAGACCCAGTACTTTATTGTTTTCAACTTTTCTTTGTTCAGATTGAATTTTGGCCCCCTTACATTAAAATTCAACTAATTTACACTCAGTGGTTGTCTTGGTGGTATGTGTATTTTCCTTTTTAATGTTGTTGGATGGGGTTGTGAGTGTGTTTGTGTATGGGAACTCGGTTATTTCCTCTCACTTGTAGTATAATGCCATCAAAACTAGTTTTTAGCCCCTGGCATTCTGGAGGCAGGGTTTGGGTAGTCGTGACATGGGCCCTAGGGGATGGCTGATGATAATGTTTCAACTAAGTGGTTGTTAAATTTATAGAAAATGGTAATTTGATGTTTAGAATCAATTTTAACAATAAGTTAGGGTGAGAGATTTTTTTATTTGTGTATAGATAATAGAACGATAATGCATGGTGATAAATAAATAAGGTTATTACCCTTTTCATGGGAACAATGTACATGTTTCCTCAGAAATCTGAATAGTCATACATGGATAGATAACTAAAGATGAGTTTATACTGGGATGTGAAGAATCTCAAAAAATATTTTTTGAAGAAACTCAAAATCTGGCGTTTCTATAACAAGAATAAATGATGTTTTCATGTACTTGGAAGACAATAAGTTAATCTAACTATGGATAGTTTTTAGAATTTATAATTGGATCTGTGATTTTTGAAAATTCCAAGAAGATTTATTGAATTAATAAGAGTCATCAAGACTCTCTCTATGAATTTGTAAGTATGGAATATGTTTGAAGAATTTTTCTATCTCAAATCATAAGGGTAATTTGTTCAAGGGGTTTCACAACATTGGAAAAGGCATGAAATATCTCTTGTGTGGGTAAGGGTCACTGAATTCCTTTTGGATATTATATACAAGTCAATAGTTATTTTTCAAGAATCATCATTTCTTATTGGGATGGATGTATGGTGATGTACAAAAATATACCTTGATTCCATAATGGTCTACCTGATTTTACAATTATTATCCTGATTTTATAAGATTGAACTAGATTTCATAGGGGAATAAATGCATAATGTTGAGAAAGTCCTGGAAATTACCAAGTGCTTGTAAGCATAAATTTTAACGGTGGAAGATTAAAAAATGGAAAAGGAAAAAATTATAAGAGACACCCTGGATTTCAAAAGGTTCACTAGGGCAGTAGGCATATGATAAAATGAAATAGGTATATATTATAAAGTCACTTTTGAATTTTTAAGGGTAACTAGGGTAGTAGGAAAATGAAAAATAGAACCTTCATGAAATCATAAGGTTGATTTGGTCCTTTAATAAGGGTAATTATTGGGTTGTGTAAGGGTTATTACTGTGAAACATAAGGATCATCAAGTGATCGACAAGTAGAAAAATAGAAAATGACCCAGCATGTAAGAGTAAAACCACTATCTATAATGGTTATTTTTCAACAATGGTTTAAAGCATAAGATTCAAAACATAAGTTCATAAGAGTAATTATGGTGGGACATTTACGAGTGTAAGAGTAATTTGATGGCTAATGATTATAAAATATGTTTCATTCCATTTGTTGTTTGAGGTGAAGACCTGACTCTAAAGGTCTTTGGTATTCAACTAGTTGTATTCAATCATTCATTCCATTTATGGAGAAGTTTTATTTTAGTATAATAGGAGAATATATTTTGATATTATTAGAAATTTAAAATTAAAGGATAGTGTAGATCTAGATTTTAACTGAGATCGCGTCATGACTTAGGGTGGTGTACTATGACATCTCTATGTATAAGAAGATAAATAGAAGCGAGATATGGATACTATTAAACTATTACTGAAATATCTATGAGACTAAAAATAAAATAGTTAAGTATAATATTTTATCTCTGAATAAATAGAATAAGAAGAATAATAAGAAGAATAAAAAAATCCATAGCATAGGTCTACTGATCATATCTAGTTTATTCAAAAGATTTATCGATAGAAGGTAAAGTACCACATCTATATCTAGTTGAATAATATGTGTATTATATTATAATTATATTTTGAAATTATCCTTATCGAAAGAAAAGGTGGTGCCTTCTTTTTTATAGAATATCTGTTGTTATTCCTCACAAAATGATGATAGTCTCAACCGGTTTGAATTAAGAGTGTACAAACCATGTGAATGTCAACCAAGAATATATATAGAGATGAATATGAAACTAATACATGCTTATTGTAATAATAATAGGGACACCCTCATGTCTATAAATTGTTTAATTCCTTCTATAAATTAATACATAAGTGATAAGAAGTGTGAGTTCCCCTTGGATCTTCAATGTTACTTTTTAGAATAAAAAAATAGTTGGTGCACCATGGGAGAGGAGTTAATGAACCCAAAACATATAAATGAAGTGATCCTTTGTGTAAATTGAACTATAAAAACATGTATAAATTGAACTAGTGGAATATTAGATTCTAGAACATCAGTATAATGCCATTTATATTTTATTTGGATTATCCATTAATAAAGAACCATGTAAAATCCTTGTCTATGTGTGTTTCATTTAACTATATATCAATAATTAGTTTGATGAGGTTGTGTGGGAGATACATTGGATTACAGGTTGAAATGTTTCTTTGAAACACTAAAACATGATCCTATGAAAATATAAATAAATTAAATAATATGTTTAATTAAGGAAATAACTTGATTCTCCCACACCTCTCAGCGTGTCTCTAGTTGCCACACCCATCCATTCTTTGTATATGATTTATTAAACACTTGATACCATATCACAGGTCACCACATAAAAATAATTAATTATTTCAATTTATAATAAATTATTTTATATAAAATAATGAGGCATATTAGCTAATAACACATCGAGAAACACTACACCACCAAAACCACACAAAACCCTATGTGTTCATCCTTCTAGAATCCTCTTTATCTAATATGTTAATTTTTTTAATTTTTTGGGAAAATTTCCACCACACTCTAATGAAACCATCACCAAACCGTATTCCAAAATACCATAAATTGAAGGAAATAAAAAAAGGAATAAGAATAAAATTAAACTAATCAAATAAATCACCTTAAATCACAATATAAAATTCCCAAGAATCATCCATCATCAAGAGGTAACGAAAAGAAGAAGAGAGGGAAGAGTGTCGTCCAAAAATATTGCACCCCATATGACTACTTGACCTAAAACTAAATTGATATAGAGACAAAAATGATAGTTATATCCTTTATTTAAAAATTAAAAAATGGTCCCATCACGGTTTGAACTATATGTGTCATAATGTAATTACCTACCAAGAAAACTCATCATGGTGTGACCCCTTCAGTCATGGAATGAAAAAAATTCCAATTTTGAGATCCAGAATCTTGAGGCCACTACCTTCCTAGTGTTTCCTGCATCCCTTATGGTGCAACCCTCCCACTTAGGGCACTCATCCTGGAATGAACCCTATATTCATGGTGTGACAAATCATTAATAGGTTAAACCATAATCCTCATGGTCATGCATCTATGACATACCCTCCTCCTCTTTATAGAGACACCCCTTATAGAAATCCATCATGTTGTGAGCCTATTTAACATGGATTGATCATCCATCCTCAATGGAAATCAAAATTTTAGTACATGATATATTTCAATATATTATTTAATGTTACTCTTCAATGCTTGGTGACCTCATACATTACATAAAAACCACATGTAATATATTTTCTATAGTGAAAATCCAAAACATCCACCACGTTGTGACACACATTATTCACAACATGAAATCCTCATTCATAGAAACACTATTTTTCTACATCCCTTGTTCATAATGTTACATGTTGACCCCAAACCATAGTACATTCCTCATATTGGGAATGAATCCACAATCAGACCTTCATTATTTCATAACAATCCCTTATCATGGTGTTGTGAGCCTTCTGTAGTTACCCATTCCTTACTCCAAATCTCATATAATAACTTAAAAAAGTCCTTATCATCTAATCACATAAAAACCACCTTGAGATGGTTCAAAACTCTAAATCATGATCAGATTATCGATCCTAGATAAGTTCTATTTTTGGGGACCAAAAAGTCAAATTTGATCTGAATTTTATAACTTATAATGATGTCGGTCATTATAGAATAAAAGGTGATTTGCTTCAAAATCACATGGTCAATGATGATAACATTCAGTTTGAGGTCACACCTCCTGATTAAAATCAATGTTAAAAGGATAAAATAAACCAACCTATAATGGTACAACCCACCTACAACACTAATCCCATGTAGCCTCTTCTCATTCAATTAAAGAACTCTCTATTAAATCCTCAAGAACAATAATCGTATTTTGAAATGCCAATATTCTTCCATGAAAGCCCTTCCTATAGTGAATTTCACTAACACATTGGGATGGGGGCATTTTCATATAACTGTTCCCTCCACCCATGGTTTAATACCAATGAGAAACATGGGTATTCACCACACAAACATCAATTTATTCAGAGATCATTAAGCTTGTGGTATCACCATAAACATTACAAACATCAATGGTGTTAGGATTATCCCATTAATAAACCACTAAAAAACCCTTATCTTTACTCAGGTACACATCCTAGTTGGAGCATACAGGGAATGCATGGTAAATGTGGTCATAATTTTTACAAATGAAATAGTGTATATTATTTATCTCCAAATAAATTTATTAGGTACTTCACACTTTCCCCAAATCATAAATTTTTACGATCCTAATGATTTGGAATCATGAAGGGGTAGGTCTTTATGGTCACCCCAATTATTCTCCATACCATATATTTTTAGGTCTTATAATCAAGAAACGTTTTATCATAAAAGGGTTCTCTTTAGAAGTCAATAGATAATTGATTATGGATTTATGGATACCCAATACTCATCCTTAACCAAATCTCATTCCTATTCATAATATACTTGGAAAATATAGGTACATGAGACTTATAAAAATAGATAATAGAGGAAAAAATGTCTATTCATTTAGAGTTGAGTACGTGCCTTCATAATTCATGTTCTCCCTAGAGAAGAAATTTCATATGATTTTGAGTATTATGAATCCCATGGAGATTACATTGAAGGATCATACCAATTATATCCCCAACAACGAATTTATGTGTAATAAGATCAATGAAATCTTTACCTTTAAAAAATAATTGAAAATGACGATGGATTTATACAATATAATGTTTGTTAGGCCTAATATATCGGTTATGTGTGGGAATTCCATTTGAATTAATCTAGAAAACAAACACATCAGACAATTTTTTCCATGTCCAATGGTCTCAGTTACATAATTCTAAAATTAATGACATAAATTCTTTATTGCCCGACTACAAAATTCATATAGAAATGTAATTTTCATAATACTATAAATTATGTGGTGCTTATCACATTACTCTTAACTATATGGTGTAAAGTCCTTATCACAAGAGAATAAAACACATTTAATATAGTCCTTATCACAAGACTCTAAATTTCATGGCATAATGTTCTTGTCTTTGAATTATAAACAACATGCTGTGAGGTCATCATAACATGAACCTAAACTATATATCACTAAGGTCCTCATTAAATGTCCCTAAATAGAATTATGTTAGGTACTTTTTACATGACCAAAAACTATGTGACATGAGGTACTTATCACATGCCCTAAATTTTGTGACATCTAGTGTATACCTATTAACCTAAAATATATTGGAGTGGTCTATTTAGTATAACTTTATCCTTTTATGTAAGTTGAATATCTATGCAATATTTCACAGTTTATAGATTTTCCAAATCATATTGGGTCTGCTAAAATAGTCATACACTAGCATAAAAATATTATATTTTCTCTTGTATATGAGACAGATATATATATATAGAACTATTTTATGAAACCTAGACCATGATATATTTATATTATCACAGAATACATAGTGAAATAATGATCTCATATGCTATACCCAGGAATATATTCTACTTTCATTCGATTCTCCTAAATATCCTATGATATATGCCTACTAATTCATTCCATGTTTTCCTCTATTAACCCTATAGTGGGAAACCCAAAAATCCTTGAGTTTATTTTCTCCTCATTGAAACACAAAATCCTTGAGTTGAGATTCTCCGATTAGATTCCTATAATTTTTATTTTGATAATACCTTTTTAGAAACCCAAAATCATTGATTCGAGATTTTCCACATGGAAATAAACAAAAAATGTGAATTTATATCCTCTTCTTGGAAACAAAAAATATCCTTGAATTGAGATATTCCACTTGGAAATTATCCTTTGTGTCTCATGGTATTTTTATGAAAATTGCTTTCTCAACACATAAGAGTATAACTATAGAGTATTCTAAACCCTTTTTTATATGTTCTCAACTATCTAACATGGTTCATGTCTTATATGTTTTACTCATTGTATACATTCCATGTATATTATTAGAGGAATCATAATATCATCTAAATGGACAACCATCAGTATATGTGAAAGGAATAATTTTCAATGTGATTCCAAGTATATGCCCAAAAAAATTTAGGGTCTTATAGGAGAGTTAACCCAATGACATA
Organism: Viscum album; assembly: GCA_963277665.1. Classification (NCBI taxonomy): domain Eukaryota; kingdom Viridiplantae; phylum Streptophyta; class Magnoliopsida; order Santalales; family Viscaceae; genus Viscum; species Viscum album. The sequence continues at coordinate 1,698,651,090 of OY728143.1, read as the reverse complement.
GGATAGTAAATGATTGTTTGGTAGTGGTTTCTGCATTACCAATGGTCATCCTATTCCCACTAGTTATCATTACATCTTTTCATTCAATCATATTGATACATGATTTACCTCATCCAAATTACATGTGTTCTATATAATACAAAATACCTTTGTCTTTCATTATGGGTTTATATATGCACAATATTAAAGAAAATTTTTATTTATTTCATGTTATGATTATATTCTCATCATTAACCTATTTTTTGATTAAAATCATCCCAATTTTATTTACTAAAGAATACTTCATGTCGTTAGAACATAAACTACATGATACAACTAGTATAAGATGTATGACCTTAAAATCCCAATATATTTAGGTCCAAGATACAATTACTTAAACTAGGATGTACACCTTCATTCTATGATATATGACCATAAACTATGACCATAACTTCGGTCCAAATCCATCATATACTGGGAATCACACCTTGGATACAAGTAAAATGACCATAAACTATGAGCACCACTTTGATCCAAACATCAAGACAATTAATTATTGAAAAAAATAAAAAAAATAAAAGAGTTAAAAACTTTTAAAGGGTATCCTGGGTAAAATTCAATTAGTCCCTCACTTGTTCCACCATTATGTGGATTAAGAAAAAGTTAGGGTGAAAACGGAATTCTGAAAAAATATTTTGGAATTGTATTCCAGTCCCAGAAAAAGAAAACACGTGCTTGTTAAGTCTATGTATCTTTGTGAAATTTATAGAAATAAACAACCAATTTGACTCACAATAGTGTTTGAATATCCATTAATGGTGGGTTAAAATTCATAATTTTGGGTGAGAAAACATTTTAATATTTTAATCCAAACTCTATGACCTAATGTGAAGAGGCAAAATATGGCTTAAGATCAATTACCTTAAACTAGGATCCGTGCCATTTTTGGTCCAAGATATATGACCTTTGTCATTTCAGACCCTTTTGGACAAAGCTAAAAAAGTTTAAAATTTCAATTCCATTTCATCAAAGCCTTAAAAACTCAAACTATGAGTTCCCTTTTGGTTAATTTTTTTTACATCCTTAAACATAGATCAAATTTTTTACTAAATCACTAGGCATTAAACCATGGAAATAAAAGTGGCATAAAACATATCAAGCTAAAACCCCATAATGGTATGCCTTAACAAAATTCAAGTAATTTCCTCAAATATTATTACCTCATGGTTTTATGAAAATGTTAGTTTATAAAAGTAAGGAGACACAAATCTCATGTGGATTAACTTCTATCACCAATAAAAGTCAATCTATGCTCGCTATGTCCTCATAACTTGGAAACAAATTAGATCAAATTCCCATAATACATATTATATGTCATAGTTCATTATCCATCCCACCTAACACTTAATATTATTAGAGTTTTAAATTTTACATAATGTAATTTTCCTACATTAGAGCCATATACTTGTAATTTTTCATGTTGTATGTACTCCCATCCACACTTGATTTCCTTTAGTGTCCCTATAATCCGATAAAAATTATCTTTCTCAGAACTATGTATGGATTTATTCTTAATAATCAAAGAAAATATTAAAACTCAGGGATACCCTATATTAGGCCAATTAATAAAATCCAAAATTTCTCACTAGTGTTGAGGAACTCACCAATTCACATCCGTCTTTATCATTTCTCCTCTCACTAGGGAATCATTTTCATATCAAATCATTTTATCCTACAAAAGATCTAGATCAATGTAGTGACACCACTTACCAAAACTATGTATGGATTTATTCTTTTTCATTATAGGATATATAGGTATTCTCACACATCCCACTGTGGTTCAATCTATAAATTTTAACCCCATTATCCTTCATAGTGTTTGGGGTCTCAACTATTCGTGTCATATTTCCTTCAATATCCATGCACTAGGATGAAACTAGTCCACTTTAGTTTGTACGTGAGATAGATATATAGGGATACTAGTTTGAATATCCAACTATCAATTAGTGGATACTCCATATTTAAATAGTGTAATCTACATGAATGTGGTCAAATATGTATGGACTTTAACTTATTCAATTTTTTTTGAAAACTATATGATGTTAAACTAAGATATATTATGTAGTCTAAGAAATATAACCATAAAAAATATATACTCTTCCATTTATTTTTACTATACCATCATTAGTTTTATCATTCAAATCATGTAAATATTTCTATAATCATTGTGCATACCTCCTCATTGGTTATCAAAGTTGTATGACCTTCAACTTCTTCCATATTTTGGTTCGACCTAAATTACCTTAAAATATGATTAAAATTTTGATCTATACTGTATAACCTCCATATCTAGAGACTCAAATTTGATATAAGATGATAAAAATTAAACCAAACAAGAACGAGTCATGATAATAATTAGGACAAAACACTGTAATGGGTGGCTTGAGAAATTGATGACTCCTCACCTGCTGAACCAAAATCATTGAAAGGCAATGAAAAAGGTAATTCATGTGAAAAGAAAGGCACAAATCCTGTAGGAATTTAAATTTATCCATTTAAAGAGTAAATATATGGTATCTAGAACCACTAGTATTATAAAAAGATATTTAATTTCCTTTTCACTCAATGAAAATGAAAATAAACTATTCCAAAATCCTATATGAAAAATCCATCATCTTGTTTAATAATGTTCATGGTGGTGTAAATTACTAAAATTCTATGGACCTGCATTTTGTATTATGATTTACCATGCTCAAATTTCACCCCACTTATACCATTTGACCATGATAATTTGTTCAATTCATGGTTTAATAGACTTTATGGTGCCCAGACCCTTCTTGAACATTTTCTTTTTTCCCATTACTCTACTTCATATATCTGATGTCTAAGTCATCATCAACTAAATCATTCATTTGATATTATCCTCTTAGTTAAAACGTTCATGGGAATTGGTAACCAGTTCATTGACTAATGTAAATAGTCCCACCATCAATATTTATAAAAGGAATAATTTCTTATAACCCAAAAAGTAGTGTCTCAGGTCACTTTTCATGGTAATGAAGAAATGTCCTCCAAATTATATGCACTATTTTCTAAAAATGTGGTGGTGTTCTTTCAATTAATATAGGTTAACCTATTCAAATATATAATCATATATCATTACTTACTTATACATTCTTATGTTATGATTTAACCCTTCCAACACCACTTAATGTTTATATGGATTTAAATACCCTCAATGATACACTATCATAAACCATAAACTTATCCTATGTGAACTCATGATTCAACACTATTATGACCTATATATTGTGGTGTTAGTTATCTTAAAGATAGAAAAATTATTTTATATCCTTATATTGTTATCAAATCTATTGATTTTATATCCTCCTCATGGTATAAAATTAATTAAGTCCTGAATTCCCTTGGGGTGTCAAATCTCATGAGTTGAGATCCTTCTATTGGTATAGAATTCATTAAGTTGAGATCCTTCTCCTGGTATCAAATGCCTTTATTCAATACTCTCCTTACAGTATCAAACACCTTTAATTGAGATCTTCATCTTGGAATCAAATTCTATGAGTTGAGATCCTCCTCTTAGTAACATAAATCGTGAGTCAAGATACTCCCCTTGGAATCAAATTCGTTGTGTTTAGATACTCCCATTAGCATCATATTCATTTATTTTAGATTCTCCTCTTTGTAAGATGTCACTGACATGAGATTCTGTTCATGCTCTCAATAATTCCTTGATTCAATTCCTCCTCTTGAAAATCCTCCATATTTAATGTTAGATATAGGACCCTAGATAATAAATATGGAACATGATAGAATTTTTTGTATTTACACATAATTAAATTCCTTTCATTTTTAATGAATCAAATTATGTGGGGGTAAATTTTTATATGCCTATGATTTTAGTGTTAAATTCAATTTATAGACCATGATAAAATCCTTACAGGGATGACATGAACTCAAAATAGTGCATCACTTCATAAAGAAGACACATATGGATTATTTATGTGTTTTATGATTTCTCACTCACAAATGGATGGAGATCCAAAACATAAACCCTAATATAGGGGTCTGGTGGTGTGAAAATCTTATCTGGAGTAGGTCATGGATTATAACCACTATTGAATAAAGGATTTTCAAAAACCATAAATCCATTTTTGGATCCATTCTAACAATTTTTTGTTCCCAAAAATATCTACAATGTGTAAACCATTTAGTAAAGGTCATGGATTAATTGAGAATATTCAATTTGAATTATTAGGGTGGTAAAATTGACTCCTAGATCCAAATTTGTGGTCCATTGAAGTTGAAATCATTTTATAGAAAACATTTTTATGAATGGTAGGTGAAATGTCATATTTGAGGAAGTAGTTAGTTTCCCGTGTGATAACATATCTAGGGAACAACTAATTCCACAATCACTAATGCGACCCAAACAAATCCACCCATAACATGGATTCTAGAATGGAAATCCTAGTTGAGACCTCATTACAGCCTCAATGTTCCAATATTAATTTAGGATTTGAGATCTGTTTCCGACGGTTTCGTCGGGGCGCGTGCTTCCGTCTCGTTCAAAGAAGAGAGATGTGTTTTTTGATTCCCCACATTCCCGATTTCCAACGGCAGGCGACATCCACTCCTTATTCAGGGACGTCTACTCCTTGATTGAAACAGGATGATGGGATGTCGATTCTTCCTTCTTTGGATTCTTCCTCGAAACACGTCACCTAATCTGGGTATCCCTCATAGACTTAAGACATTGTTTGTGAAACTCTTCTTGGCACCATATCTTCATGGACACTAGTTAATTACGCTGCTTCTGTCATGACATTCCAAGGGGTCCGGTTAGGGAAGTGACCTTTGGTTAGGTGAGTAGTCATGCGGGGCATCACTAGCGTGCCTGGATGTTAGGTATTGGAGTGTCTGTATTCTTTCCCTTATTATAGGGCTTCTTGAGGGCGTGGAAGCCCAAGGAATCCCACATCAAACACATGGAATCGTATTCAATGGGCATGTATCTGAGGTTTTCCTCAACATCCCATGTTTATCACAGGGTATGCAGCAAGTTTAATGTCAGGCGGAGACAGATCAGACTGATTAGAACACTTAATAGAGTGGATCAAATGATGGAACCCCCTGGTGGGAATGCCAATGTTGGGGCCAACACGTGGGTGGCATCTTGAATGCTATAAAATGGAACGGGGAATGGGGTGGCATGATTACACAGGGATGTGGCGACCCGGGTAAGAATTCGGATGGTAGATGGAAGGTTCTATGAATGGGATGGTGAATGGGATGGAACCGTCAGGAGGATGATTATGGTTTTGGGATTGATCCATGAAAAGGATTCCTATGTATCCCCGTGGCAGGTAATCAATGTCTGCATAGTTCGGTGGGATGATGGGACACCTAAGGAGGCGGCCCGTGAGAATGGATGCATAGATGTGACCCGAAAGAAGTAAAACCTCCGTGTTGGGCCTAATCTTCCTAAAATACATGGGATCTATGGATAGATCGATATGAGACATAGGTGATAGGTTTTAACTTCATGGTGGCTTCCTACATTTCCCCGTGGCAGGGAATCAAAATCCGTGTAGTTCGTTTGGGTTCTTCAATAGATTACCGCTGAATGAGGTTGAAAATGACTTATCAATGAATGGGGGAACAATGGATTACCACTAATTGAGGTCCATAGTTTAACTTTATGCAGGATGGGGTGAACCGAAAAGAAAGAAGAAATGGGGCCCAGATAGACGGTTGGCTTGAACCTCAGAGAGGCTTCCTATGTACCTCGCCATGGCAAGGGTCAAACACCACGTAGTTCAAGTGGTGGGAATAGACGTGAAGGTGGTTGGAGCCAATGGGGTGGTGGGGTTGAACCTAAGGGAGGATTCATACTTACCTAACCTTGGAAAAGATCATAGACCACGTAGTTCAAGTGGGTGTGGGGATTACACTCTAGGTTGCCCGGGGTGTTGGTTGGCCGATATGAAGATGGTCGGGACTAGTGGGTGGTGGGCTTGAACCTCAGGGAGGCTACCTATGTAACTCGCCATGGCAAGGATCAGAGACCGCGTAGTTTAGGTGGGTGTGAGGATTACACTATAGGCTGCTTGGGGTGATATTTCATGGTCGGTGCTCACTCTAAGCCCACGTTATTCATGATCGTTGTGAGAAACAAGAGATAAAAGAGACCTGGCAATTACGTCGTGAAAGGTTCATCCATGGGAAGTGAAGTGGGGATTACACGTGGTTAGTGGCCCCATGATATAATGATTGGGACTTACTCCAGAATAGAGGCCCCATAGAGACAAAGCGCTGTTGGTGAGGGGCTTGGGACTGAGGAAAGGAGAAGCATCGTTCCCTACCACACCCTTCACTAGCCCTGGGGACCGAAGATGAAAGGAGGAGCAAGGATGCTGCCTCTAACAGGAATGATAGGGGATTACACCAAGATGGTATCCCATCCCACACGGACAAACAACACTCCCACAAGGAGTATATCATCCCATGTTGAGACTATTGGGTGTGGAGAATGTCCAAGGTGGGGGTACCCCGTGTGCGAAGCACGAGAAGAGGTCATAGTTTAACATCATCTGTTGAGGATGATGGTTCATGGATGTTTAACATCCTATAGCTCAGAAAAGGTGGGTTATCTTCACACCACTAGGACATCCATAACAGGTACCCTCTTTACCCTGGTGCATTTAGGGGACACACAAATCTGTGGTTGGGGGGGGTGTCACAGAGCGAACCATTGAGGGCCCACATTAGTGTGGTTATGCGAAGAATCAATAGCCATTAGAATGGCTATGAGAAGAAGCCTTTGTTGAAGTAATGCAATGGGTAGTATCGTCCAATGGACTTTGAATTCACATTGTGAAAACCTGGAGGGTCGTATGGGAAAAGTAATTTCCAAGTAGAGGGGTTCATAGGCAGGGGCGTTGTGAAACTCTGTTGTTCCGTGTGGTGGAGGGAACTTGCAAAGGGGTGTGATTCGTAAAGTGGGGTGCCTTAGCCAAATCATAGGGACAATGGCTTATGGGAAGTGCTTTGTGATGTGAAAAGTCATTCGCGGAGCACTGCCTCACATAGAAAAGGTGCCTCACGAAGCAAGGTGTCGTGAAGCAATGTGCTTCGCGAAGTATAGTGAAATTGCCTTAACATGTGGATTTTGTGTACATGAAGGGTGTTTTGCGATGCATAAATGCTCCATGATGACCTGATGTCCCTAGGGGATCCACTTCATTCATAAAGGTCCTTAGGTTTCAGGAAAGTAATCTATCTCGGATGAGGGGATCAAAACAAGACAAAGGGGAGGCACTTCATGGAGCAGAAGTACCTCACACAACTCATGTTTCACAGAGCAAAAGGATGCTTCGCGATTCGGGAGCTGGGAAGTCGAAATGTTGGATTTTCCATCTTTTTAGGCCAAGGGGGAGCTCGATATTTATAGGCAAGAGGTGCCAGGAAGCGGATCTTACGCAGCGTGAAGAGGGATTTGGTTGCTTCACGGTAGGATCACAAACGTAAAATGCAGTCGTGGAGCATCCAGCCACCTTGCTTCGTGGCAAGCTCACGAATGTCAAATGCATTCGCAGATCGTACCACCTCCTTTATTTTTGGGTGGCTCATGAACGTCAAATGCATTCGTAGAGCCTCCCACCTCCTAGCTTCGTGTTGGGCTCGTAAATGTCAAATTCATTTGTGGAGCATCCTGCCTCGTTTCTTTACGGCGGACATGGTGCTGGGGGGGGGGGACTCCGCGAAATGGATTTGTGAGGCAGCCAATGGTGCCTTTATTTTGGCTTCTTCTCTATCCAGAATTTTGGTGCCAACAAATTCCCCCCTCAGACTTGGAGCCGTAGTGAGGTCAAGGGTCAAAGTTAGAGGGTAATCGCCAAAATCCTCAGCCGTTCAAGATACTGTCTCATGAAGAGGGCTCATGAGGTGGTTAGGGGATGCGTGGGATGAGTGCGCCGCAAATCTCAGCATGAATAGGACGCACTGCGAAGCTCTGACGGTCGTCACCTATAAATAGGAAAGTTTCACTCTCTTTTTTCTTTTCCCCACTCCGTGAATTTTTCAATTTTCTCCCTCTATTAACGAATATCCGCATACTCCGAAAGTGTTCTCTGTGAATTGAGTCTTTGCAGTGCACAACGAGTCCTCAACTCTGTGTTTACGCTCCCTGATACGGTGCTTGAGCAGCTTGGTAGGGCTCTGTGAACAGTCTTCAGAAAGAGTCTTTGCGAACACACTCTGCGAATGAGCTTCGCGAACTAACCCAAAAAAACATCCAAGTTAGAGAACTGAATGACCCACCAAGAAGCTTCCCAGTGGGTCCTTGGGGATGCTGCATGGAGGGGTGAGATGGAGAACCATCTGGGACAAGGAGAGTTAGTCCGTAGCCACTTGGAAAATAACTCCTTGGTGAAGCAAATATAGAAGAGCCAGAATAACTACCCACGGTGTAGGAGGTCTCACTTTTCTGGATTCAGGATGAGGGATGATGTATTCATCCATGAAGCAAGTAGGGACGAGCCATCTTACTGGTTCTTGAGCATACTGCATTAGCACCTTTGGTTCAGGGTGGCTGATGGTCATGCTTGAAAGGACTTGATGCCCGTCATTGCCGACTGCTTATGCAAACTTCTAAACAACATCGAAGGGAAGGCATTTTACCCAGAGACGTCCCCTCCTCTGTACCAAACAATCCTCAAGGCAGCATTGGGGAACCCGAAGACGGGGTGGTCTGAGGAATGGGACCTGCCCCTGGGAGGAAACATTACAGATAATGGGCCTGGGCCTACTCGGTAGGCATCTCATGTGAGAAGTTTGGAGCATAGCTCAGAAGAGTGGTCCTGTATGAGGTAGCTTGGGCTTCCCAGTTTCACATCTACCAGTCGAAGCAGCTAATGTCGGAGCTATTGAGCCGGTGGTCACTGGGGACCAATACCGCTCACCTGCATCATGGGGAGGTTGGCATCAGCTTATTGGACGTCCATCAGATCTTGGGGATCCTGATATTTGGGGAGATGTACGACGAATTCCTCCCGGCTATGGGTGCGTGGGAGGATCCGGAGCAGATGTCATGGCTGGCATTGGCACCGATGGAGCTTGTTCCCGGGGAGGAAAAGGAGGTATTAAGGGATGTCTAATTCAGGCGGTGGTTCAAGCGATTCATAAACTTCTTGGAAAACAGGCAATTTCCGGTGAGGCCTCGGACTTTCCCAAAGGGGGCCCCGAGTAAGGAACACTCATACCGGTGGCTTTTGGAGGATATCCAATTGAAGAATTCGGGGTTCAATGTTAGCACTGAGCAAAAACCAATAGTTAGGCTAGAGGAATTCATCACATCTCTCATCTGTGGTTGGATCTTGACTGTGAGGGATACCGACATGGGAGTGAGACCAAGCACTTTCTTCATGGCATCCATATTGGAGACATAAAGGAGGGTCATCCCAGGGATCCCAATTCTCACCAAGTTGTATAAGATGGTGTGGCAAATCAGCATGGGGAAGATGCCACAAAGGATATGTGGGTTGTTCCACCTCATGTATGGGTGGATAGAGGCTCATATCAGGGAGATCTATGAGTATCCAAACCTCACCTCGCATCCAGGGTCAAACTTCTGCCCCTCGATTCTCAACGTCACAGGGAGTTTTTTGGCCAAGCTGACTGTACCATCAGTGCTAACTCTAGTCTGTAAGGTAAAACAGTTCAACTTTCATTTGTTCCTATTGCTGAAGGGGGCCTTCACGGATGATGGTCGGGGAGAGGAAGATCACCGGGCCTACCTCTTGGCCTTTCGAGGTGATGTCGTGGTGGATAGGGTGGACTGTAATCACCTTTGTGGTCCATACACCCCACACCGGTTTGCAAGGCAATTCCAGTGCCTACAGCGACTAACCCCATATGTCTACCTAGAGGTGCGTCATGAGGAGCACCCATGTGTGATGGGGAAGATGTGCCCCATGTTCACCTGGGAGGATGGGAAGATGTGGAATGTATTTCCTCTACCGACCGCTATCATCTGGCTGTTAAAGAATTATGCCTAGAGCTGGGAGGAAGTCTACTCGGGGGAGATGCTAAAACGTCCAACCATGCTTATCGGTGATGGTGAGCTTCCCCGACTTCGGGGGCGAGGCCGGAAGGCGGCAAGGGCATCCTGCAGTGGCGGGGCTACTGTAGCAGCGATGCCCGCACTAGTTGAGGGGGAAGCAGTAGTAGAAGATCCGGCATCAACAGCGGACCCATTGGTCCCAGGAGAACAGAGTCATCCAGACGGGTGGCCACTGAGAGGATTCTGTAAGATTTCTACTCAGGCCCCAGGGAAACAACTGCGCCATACTGATATGCCAGAGAATGCGGTCTTCCCAGAGGCCTGGGACATCTGGGAAGTCAACAGGAACTTCCTTGGCCCATCTAAGTTATGGAACCACCATAACCACCTCAGGATGAAATTTCTATTGGGTTGGACCTATTAGAGCCAGTTTTTCAATATTCTAGGTGGAGAATGAGCAATACATGGCCGAATCTGAAGACTTTATCCACTATCGGGGTTCCCCACACCCGATGACAGACCGGGTGAGGGTGCTGTTGGATCGTACGGTCCCTCCGCAACTGTCAGCTGCTGACCTGAGGGAGCGCTTCCATCTCTTGGATGAATCGGACGAGTCCTCCTGGGGATATGAGGCCTGTAGAGGGTGTCTGTTGGAGGAGGGTGAAGTCAGTGATCAGCCCTTGGATCTCGAAGATTTCATGGAGGACCTCGAGGTAAAATCCCATGCGTCTTCATCAGGGTCTTCCCTTAGGTTACTATGGATTCCTTATCCACATCTGCACTATGCATGAGGACCTTGGGCATAGACCTCATTCTTGCCCCTCCGTGGGTGCTGATGTGGGAACTTCGGGATCCACACCCATCACTGCATCAACTTCCATGTCTAGCGGTGCTGGGACACTTGAGTTGGATTCCCTGGAGTCTCCATACCTTCCAACAATATATGGGGGGACAAATTTCAGGGTTTGGATGACATAAGACCAAGAGAGAGACTAGATATTTGATCTCTATAAGTCTCCTCTCCCGATTTTATGATTGCCTTCCCCTGACCACGTTAACTGACATTCATGTCCCCTTTTTGGCGTGTACAGTCCTTCAATTGGCCTGGGCCACTGTTGCGAAGTTAGTCGGGACATATAGTAGTGCCCTTCCCAGAGGCATTCCAATGTTCGTGGATGTGGACATCCAACCTGACCGAACTATAGTGCTCTCGGTCACTAGAAGGGGTGCCAGTGGGGCTACATTATGGTTATTGAGGTGGGATTCAATGATGAGGATCAACCAGACAGTTCAGGACCCACCACACCTGATCCAATGCCAGATGTGGACCTGGCTGAGGAGTTCCTAGGGGCATTCCCTGCATATGAGCCAACCAACCATGCTGAGTGGGACGAGACTGCCTCTGATGGGGGGGACATAAAAATAGTATGTCGCCGATCGTGGAAGTTGATCACACGCTTCATCAATGACACCCCCCAAGAATTATGGTTGGATGATATGGACATACATCACTCGTGACTATGCGAACTATGTTTGGGGAGTTGATTCCCAACATCCTCACATGCTCGCCGGAGATCTTATAGTAGAAAATATTTGGAAGTATGATAGTGGACTCAGTGTGGGTTGGTAGCGTAGGAAGGCAGTACACATCAAGAGGCTTCAGGAGGCTGAAGGTGAGGTCCAATGACTACAAAATTGGGCGGAAGAGCACTTGACCTCCCCATCGTGCAATTTGAGTTAGTATTGTGATTGAATGCCTGGATGGAAGAATCCGAAGAGGGCCTGAAGTGAGCCTCTGAAGTAGATGATCGCCATCCGGGCCGACGTGGAGCGGGCCCAGATTGTGGCCAAAGAATTGCGCCCTCTCATTGTCTAGGAGGAGCTGTAGCTGAATAGGCTGCCGCAACTCCTGGACGCCACCACCCAGAGGGTGGCGGAGCTACTATGCTATTTTGACAAGGTCAACCAATCCATGGCGTGAATCAAACCTCAGGTACTGTAATGATTGTAAACCCTCAAATGTAGTTTCATGCTTTAATTTTTTGATGTCCTTGAATGTATGAGTTCTATTGTTTACATTGGTATATTGTATCATTGTGATGCTTGTTGAGAATCTAGCAATCATTCCCTAAGCTCACGTGGGTTGGGTTTGATGTTCGAATCAAGGGATGAACACCTTATCACCCCATCCAAAAGTAGGAGTGAAAACCAAGCTTCAGGAATCTAGGGTTTGAAATGCTGGTCCGAATTTCTGAGAGGAAATGGGAGAGACTCGACTCGAGAATGAAGCTCTCAGAACAGCTGAATTACCATTTTCCCAGTGTTCTCTTGTGCACGAATGGGGTAACACCAGGGGGACTAAAATCAATCCGAACATATGGGAATAGGAGGTGTGAATAATGATACCCAGGATTCGAAACATTGTGGGGGTGTTATGACAATAAGGAATAACAGTTGACCACATTCGAAACACAACATCCTTATTGTGTTAGCCTGGAATGGGGATATCAAATGAGGGATGACCACTGACCATGTTCACAACATGGGGCCTGACTCAAAATGTCATCCGTTAGTCTTTCGGAATGTTGGCACAAGACAATAGGAAGGCCATAGGCCAAGCATCCATACAGTTAGGGGGTTCCCGTAGATATGAAAGAGGACGAGGGCCCGAATAAGGGGCACACTAAGCGTAGAATGTGGGGTGATGGTTTGTTCGAATAGAATCCAACACCCTCAAAATTATGCCATTGTGGTGGAAGCATATTAGATGGATGCATCGGTCTGATCATGGATCATTCTTTCTTTTAGACAGGACCTCTCTGGTGTGGGAGCCGTCACTTCCCAATGTCATCTTGGGGCTTCCCGAACTTGTTCAGGAAAAAATTGCGGTTACATGGTTCCCCGCAATGGGTCAGGCCAGGGGTCAGAAATGAGAAGGAACGTTATTTATGATTCCTACGGCTGGACCCTGCGTGAAATTCCCGGGTGTCTCTATGTATCCCATGAGGATGGGAATCATACCATATGTAGTTCTAGAAGCACATTTTAACATCATGTGGGACGGTGAAAAGTCTGGCTGCGCCAGTGCACATCCTACCAAAACTACTAAGCCCACATGATTCATGATCGATGTGGGAAACACGAAGTAGTGGTGGGACTTTCTGGAAACAGGAAGGAACTTATTAGGGAAACAAAACGCTTGGTGAATGTCGACCCAATGATGCTAACCCGTCCAAGTAGCGCACCTAAATTTTCAAAATAAGTAAAGCCAAGAATGTCAGAATTCCACTTGAACATTAGGAAGTGGAAATGTGTGAATCATGATGCTTGAAATATGGATCACAATAATGGTGACATGGAGATGGAGGGATAACAGTTGACCGTTTTCAAAACATAGTATCTTAATCGCGTTAGCCTCGAATGGGGACAAAAAAATGAGGGTCGATCGTTGACCATGTTTGAAACATGATACCTATCACAAATGTCGTCTGAGATATTTATGGACGTTGTCCCAAAACATTAGGTGATCTAAGGTGGCATTAGACCAGGCCGTGAAGGGGGTCCCTCCGGATGTGGAAGAGGATGAGGATCAAAATTGTGAGCTCACAACGCTTGGACATGGGATGAGGGGAACGTACCTATGAAAATTCCACACTTCAGGCTCTTTTTCAAAATGAATATGTATAAAACAATGGTACGTATTAGATTCAAGGTGTTGAGTCCCTTCCCATTGGGGGATCTTAGTTTACGGTCATAGAAATCAGACAATGGATGGTAGGAAACATGGGAGACACATGGTAGGGTAATTATAAAACCTGATATGAATAAGAACCAAGGGATCTAACCACCATGTGTTCCCTGGGAAGGTTCTAGATCAAGGGACCGGAAACGAGAGTTAAGCTGGGTTCGAGGCAAGGTGCGTGAACGTTCCTACATACCCCAAGGGGATAGGGATCAAGCTGCACATTGTTCTAGAGGCAAAATGGTAAGGTACCCATGCCTGGGATAAAAGGGCATGCCGGTGTTTCCCTCGACCCAAAAGAAGTATTATTTGATAAATATTGTTTGTACATTAAGGTGAATGGTTTACTTTTGTGAAGCGATAATCCCCTGATAGCAAGTAGTGGAATCACCACAAGAATCAAACGATAACAGGCATTGAAAAATGATATGGCATGTGACCAACAACAAACATGGTGTACCTTTGAGTGAGGACATCACGATGCAATTTCGTTTTTCATCATGAGGCCAGGACGATAATGTCATAGTTTAGGGTCATGTTATAGGACCAGGCGTGCATTTTAACGTTGCGCGACACAGACGTAGTAGAGATGATGCTAAGTGGGGAATCTGTATGGTGAAATAAAACATACCCAATGTGAATGAGGACATAATCCCATACTATACTGTACGAAATTCCAAGAAAGGAACCTTGGGCCAAGAGGCCTAAATAGAGGTAAGAGGGTTAGGGGTAGAAGAAACTGGCCCCCAATTGAGCTAGACCCAAAAAAAGACATTTGAGTGTTTCTATATATCCCATGAAGATGGGAATCAAGCTGTATGTAGTTCTAAACAAGATCATAGTTTATGGTCTTAGAGCTCAGACCATAGATGAGAGAAGATATGGGAGGCACATGGTGCGGTCCTTTCGAAATCCGACGTGAGGGAGGACCCATGAGGTATTCACTACACCATATGTTCTTCAGAGAGTTCGCGCCGAGGGGCTGAAATAGAGGGAAGGATTTTAGATTCCTGGGGATGGACCCAGAGACGAGATGCTCAGGTTGTCTTACATATCCCACAAGGATGGGAATAAAGCCATACGTACTTCTGGAAGAGATATTAGTTTATGGTCTTAGATCTCAGACCATAGAGGAGTGAAAACCCTCCAAGAATGTGTAGACCTCAACCTGATCCCTAAGCCCATGTGAGCAAAACACGGTGTGGGAAACAAGGGTAGAAGAGGTTTGTTGCACTACCTAGAATTCACGCCAAACGGAAATTAGTGTGGAACCTCGAATGATGCCCTTATCGTGGATTTTTTCCTCCTAACGTGAAAATGTGCACTGAGGAATAGTACCAAGAGTTTCAAACTTCTACTTGGACATGATGAGGTAGAGAAGGATGTGAATCAGGTAACCGACATTTTGGGATTAATGGGGTTGTCGTGGTGATGGATGATATCTGTTGGCTGTGTCCAAAACACAGTATTCATATCACGTAGCCTATAATGGGAACAACAAATGAGCATTGACCACTGACCATATTCACAACTTGGGATTTGTATCGTCTTGTTGTCTATGACCCTCAAGGACGTTGACCCATAATGGAAGGAGAGCCCTTAGGCCTAGCATCTGTGCCACATGGGGGTCCCTTCGGGTGCAAATGTGATGAAATCCCTAATGAAGGAGAACAAAAATCCTTAAAAATAGGTGAAAGCATGTCGAGCAGAGTCTAACATTCCAGGCATTAAACCAGTGTACCCTTAGGCACATTGGTGAATCGCCGAAGAGAACCTAGGGGCTCATCTTGAGAGTAGACGATTTGAAAAGATGAGTATCGAACAAGGGGATATAGAACCATCAGGAGAAAGAGGTATAAAGTGTGGTTGTTACAAACCCGACATGAATGATGACATAATCTCGTACCACAACATACAACCCTAAATTGGATCATGGGATGGGGGCCCAAAAGGGCCATGGGGCCTAGGGTTGGGACTTGGTCAGGAAGGCCCGACCAGTTTTCATTTTAACGTCTTGTAGTGAGGAAGAAGAGAGGAGTAAGATGTCCCACACAATGGAGGTGTAAGACACGGTGAATAACTCGACGTGAATGAAGACATAATCCCATACCACACCATACAACCCTAAATAGAAACTTGGGATGAGGGCTGAAAAAGGCCAAGGGGCCTGAGGATAGGCCATGTTCAAGAAGTCCTAACTGGTTCCCAATTTAACGTCTTGCAATGACGAAGAAGAGGTGATTAGGTATCTCATTCGGGGATGTGTACGACACTATGAGTAATCTAACGTGAATGAGGACATAATCCCATACAACAACATACAATCCCATAAGAGAGAACCTGGGCCGGGGCCTCGAAAAGGCCAAGGGGCTTGAGGCTGGGCCTCAGATGGGAAGGCCATACATCCTCTTGTATGGTTTCCTCCTCGTCACAAATACAAATCCCACACGAGCAGTGCTCGGTGAAGGAAACAAGGAGTCGATCTCGACTCCTCCCATCACTTGGGTCCTAATAGCTGGCATTTCCCAGAGGGATTTCATTTCTTGGAGATACAACGGGGTAGAATGAACCAGTACACACAATTTTTGGGACATCATGGGGTGGTCCCAAGTATGTAGGATAGCTATTGACCATGTTTGGAACACAACGTCACTATAGTGACCTGAAATGGGAGAAACAAATGAGCATCGACCACTGAACATATTCAAAATGTGGGAATTGTATAGTCTTTTTTCTCAACATCCATGAGGGGGTTGGCCAGATGTGGTAAGATATCCCTTAGTCCAAGAATCCATACCATTCATGGGCCCTCCTAGACATGGAAGATGATGGAGTCTCAATCAATAGAGTGGGTGAATCATAGCTGTACCCATCTCTGAAAGAGGTGAAAGTCTCTAGGGAGCAGGACATATAGCTGGATTGATGTTAGATCTACATGAAATGGGGAAAAATTATGCACCCCTACCATATTTCTTGACCCGAGGGAAAGATTCTGGCATTTTGGCAGGGCCAATAGACGAAATTTCTGAGCGTTCCTACATATCCCATGAAGATGGGAATCAAGCCATACGTAGTTCTTTAAGGCCATGAATTTTAACGTTGTGCGGTGAGGACGTGGGATAATAGAAGAATTGGGAGCGGGCACATGGTGCGACCGTTATAATCCTTGCATGAGTGAGGAAAAGGAAGCCTACACCATATCATGAAAAGATCCTCTGAGAGAACTATACCAAGGGGGGATAGTCAAAGAGAAGAGTTTGGGGGCTGGGCTCAAGATGAGGCATCTGAGCATTTTTACATATCCCATAAGGATGGGAATCAAGACATACGTTGTTCTCCAAATGCAGTTTAACTTCATGTAGGACGATGCACGGTTTAAGGTCGGTCAGGACCAGACAGTTTAAGGTCATGCAGGACTGTCGTGCAGTATAGGGTCATGTAGGACCAGCTAGTTTAATGTCATGCAGTACCATTAAGATCATGAAAAGTATTTCTTAAGGAACTTGTCACTGGTGGGAGGATTTATATGCTCACCATCCATGTTCACCAGGGAGTATGCTCCATTGGGGTAAACCCTGTGGACTATGTTAGGTCCTTACCATTTGAACTCCAACTTGGGTGGTTTCCTGCTGGATATTATTGGTGCCCAGAGGGCCAATACCAAGTCACCTTACAGAAAAGAGTGGAGGTGAAACTTTTTGTTAAAGGCCCTAGCTATCTTATTTGGATGCCTTTTCAGATTGTGCATGGCACGAAGCCTATTCTGTTCAACAGCTTACAATTCAGCCTGACAAATTCCAGCCACCTTATCTGGCGCCTGCTAGTCATAGACCGCTATGAGTAATGAGTGAAGATGGATCTTGATGGGTAGGATGGTCTCATCTCCATACACCAGAGAATATGGGGTCACCTGTGTGGAATTACGAGTCACCGTCAGATAATCCTAGAGGGTGTTGGGGAGCTTTTCTGGAAAAATCTTTTCGTTCTGGCCAAACAGTTTTTGCAAAATGTTAGAGAGGGTTTTTTTGAACGCCTAGATCTTCCCATTCTCCTGTGCCTGATAGAAGGTGTTATGGTTCAAATGGATGTTGTACATGGCATACAATTTCTTCAGTTCAGCCACTAGGAAGTTGGTTTTGTTATCGGTGAGGATGGTATGAGGGACTCCAAATCGATAGATGATGTTGGAGCTCACAAAGTCAACGATAGAATGAGACTTGACCTCCTTTAGCAGAACTGCTTCTTCCCACAAGGAAAAGAAATATGTGGCGGTCATGATGAACCTGCACTGGTGAGCTCTCACTAGTTTGTATGGTCCCACAACATCGAGTCCCCATACTGTGAACGACCAAGAGTACTTGGTGGAGTGGAGTGGTTCTGGCAGCCGATGCATGAATTTTGCATTAATTTCGCATGTGTGACATCTCTTGGAGAACTCGATGCAATCATGGATCATAGAGGGCGATAAGTACCCCAGTCTCCAAATCTGATGGGAAAGCTTCGGCCCTGCCTGATGAGCACCATGGGAACCGATGTGAACCTCCTTCAGGAGCTGAGAAACCTCGACTCATTGGATGAAATGGAGGAGAACACCATCAAACCCATGCTTATAGAATATATGCTCAAGACTGGGACCAATATAAAGGGTAAACTGCGGTGTGTGGTGTCAGATTTGCTCACGCTCGGCCCGATCATCCAGGAGGCAACCATTTTAGGAATACTCAAAAAAAGGTGCTCTCCAGTCGGGAGTTGCTTCAACCAGTACACATGAAGAACCTGAGGGTCCTAACGTGGAGGCCCCAGTGGTAAGATGTCTTACCCGCAGGTCATCGTCAACATCTGGGGTGATGGTAGCAATGACTCTCCGATGTGCCACATGTATAATCAGGTCATCGATTTTGGGTTCTACAAGTGATGTAACCAGGCCGGCCAGGGTATCAGCTTGACTGTTCTGAGATCGAGGGACATGAGTAACTTCCAGCCGAGATGGAAATCGGGCTATTAGCTAGAGGGTGCACTCCAACAATGGTAAAAGCTCTGGACTTTTGAAAATATAGCTACCATTTACATTCTTGATGATTGGTTCAGAATCCCCTTTCACATGAAAATGGGGTACATCGATCTTGAGGGCCAGCTCAAGGCCAGTGATAAGAGCTTGATACTCTACCTCGTTTTTGGTGCAGTCTTCTGAAAAAAGGAATGAATACAGTAAAATGGATTGTGCCGAGGTAATAAAGACAATACCCATGCCTACTCTGTTGAGTCTGGGATCATTTAGTTTTATGTCGGTGGGGCTCCGGGAGGCACCATCAAAGTACATCTGCCAATATGGGATGGTATGATCTACTGAGAGAATTGCCTCTTCTAGAAAATTCGTGTCTATATATTGGTCTGCGGAGGTCATATGGGAAGAAAAAAATTCTTCCAATGCCTATCCCTTGATTGCTTTATGAGGGACAAACCTGATGTCGAACTGCTAGAGGATTACTTCCCACTGTGCTAGATAGCCGGTTAACAGGGGTGGTTCAGAATGTACTTTAGCGGGTCTACCTAAGACACCAGCTATATCTCATGGTGTTGTAAGTAGTGTCACAATTTTTGTACTTTAATTACCAGCCCAAGGAAGCTCTTTTCGATGGGGGATTTTCTGGACTCCATATCAAGGAGCATGCGTCTGAGGTAGTAGAGACTGTTCTCCATCCCCTCATTATTTTTCTGGGTGAGAAGGGCACTGAGAGATCATTCTAGGGTAGTAATGTATAGGATCATTAATTTTCCAGAGACAAGTGGAATCATGACCAGAGGCCGGAGCATATACAGCTTTATTTCCTCGAACACAGTTTGGCACTCTTCGTCCCACTCGTAGGCAGAGCCTTTATTCATGAGAAGGGAAAATGGATTACACTTACCATCCAGATTCACAATGAATTGATGTATTTAGGTTAAGGGTCCTTGGAAACCCTGAAGTTCCCAAATATTTCTCAGGGGAGGCATCTGGCGGATGGCCTTGATCTTCTCTAGGTCGACCTCGATGACCCGGGTACCTAACAACAAAGCCAAGAAACTCCTCGGAGGTGATCCCGAAGGCACACTTCAGCAGGTTCAACTTCAAGTGGCAGGAACAGAGGAAGCCGAACACTTTCTCAAGGTCCTTGAGATGGTCCTAGTGATGGAAATATTTGACCAAAAGATCATCCACAAAACAATCCACCAATGTCCCAAGGATTGGCTTGAATATGCAGTGCATAGCCCGCTGATATGTGGCACCTACATTCTTCAGGCCGAAGGGCATAACCTGGTAACAGAAAGTACATTGGGGCACCATAAAAGAGGTGGAATCTTCTTCCATGGGGACCATCTGGATTTGATTTTATCCAGAGTAACAATCCATGAGGGATAGGGCTTGGAACCCGTTGTATCGTTGATCAACAATTCTATCACTGGAAGGGGAAAATCATCCTTTGGACAGTTATGATCAAGATCTCAGAAGTTGATACAGAATCTGATCTGTCCATTCATCATCCAAATTGGCATAATGTTGGCTAGCCACTTGGGGTACTGGACCTCCTTGATGAAGTTGGATTTGATGAGCTAGTCAAATTCGGCCTCAACCATGGCACCGTGAGAAGGGTGCATCCTTATGGAAGGTTTCATGAACCCGTGATGATTTTTCGGGAGACCGAGGCGGTGGATGGCTACCTGAGGATCTAGTCCTGGAATATCATCATAAATCAAGGAAAAAATTTCACGATGATATTTAAGGAAGTCCATGTACATCTGCTTCTCTTTGAGGGGCATGGCGGCACTGATCAATGTGGGTCTCGGATCTGCCTCGCTAACAAGGTTCACCTGTAAGAGTTCATCAACTGTGGCGGAGTGGCCTTCTTCAAAGGTAGGGGAAGCATCCTATAGATCTTCATCATCACTTGCGGAGGAATGATTCCCAGTGGGAGAAGCTTCCTCTAGGTCGGAAGAACCCAATGGGAGGCTGGTACTGGCCTGGACAGCAGTAGACATCATATCATGAGATTCACATGGCGCTGAGACCATAGGGATGAAGGCATCCGATCCGATCTCATATGATCTTCCGCCCAAGGGGCTATGCTTAATGATATCAAAACAATAGTGGAACCTTGTCTTACGCTGGCTAATCCCAGCTCGGTGAAATAGACACATATGACTTAATATCATGCTATGGGGCAGACATCTCGATATCGTATGGGGACAGGAGGCTCTGGGATCACCTGTGTTTGGTTTGTGTCGGAGTATGAGGTTATTTTCCACCGTCACTTGGACTTGGGAATATGCCTTACTCTTGTACCAAAGCAACAAATAATTACCCTATGTCAGGGGTAGTAGCCTCCAGTCGATGGATCGGGAAGATTTTGGATTCATCTAGACCTTTCCAGGGGTCAGTTATGACTGTGGCGGGCTAAAACTCACTTTCTAGAATCTGCTTATCCTTGCTCTTGTAATAGTCAGCATCTATATAACAGGCTTTACAAGAGGCGAAGGGAGATGCATCCCCATAGATTATTCCTACTAGACCATTTAGTGAGTACTTGATGCACAAGTGATGTGATGAGGAGACTGCCGCGTGCAGGTGGATCCATAGTCTTCCCATCAATGCATTGTACATGGTGTCCTAGGAGACAACCATAAACTTGGTACTAGAAACTAGGCCACCAAACTGGGTCTTCAAGCAGATCTTTTCGACTGGGGTCTACTCGGTCCTATACTATCCATGGATCCTTAAATCGGAGGGAGTCATGTCATACTTGGATAACCCCAGCTTCCGAAATGTCCGCATCGGGATAAGGTTAATCACTGAGCCGGTGTCAACAAGACAACGAAAAACCTCCACGCCATTAAATTGGCTGGTGAAGTACATCAGGCGGATGTGCCCCTGTATGGGAGAGCCTTCATCTTCTTCTGAGAATGAAATGATGGCCAGAAATTTGGCATTCTCAACTGTTTCAGCATGAAACACTTCTGCAACTACTACCTTCGTCTCAAACTGGAGGGGGCTTCTTAAAGCCTTAGTGAGGGCCTCGTGCATATCCGATTATAGGAGAAGGGCTTTGAGGATGGAAATCCTCACTGGAATTCCAGTGAGGTGATTGAAGAAATTTTATTTCTACGACAGGTGCAAACTTCTGGTTATAGGAGGCCGCTCTATGATATGAGGCATGGCGAGCCCTATCGGATGGACCGACGACTAGATGGTGCTTGACATGTTCCGCTGCTCACTAGTAGAAACTTGAAGAGTAGATATGGGAAGAGGACCACATGACTGAGATTGGCCTATAGATGGGTGAGGTTGGCTGTGGCCTAGATGAGGTAGCTCTACCTGATCCAGTAGCATAAACGGTGGTTGGGACGGTCCTGACGACACCAGATGAAGAGACTGCGCATGCTGAGCTCTGCGCTGGGCCAGCTGTCTGGACTCAGTGCTATGCACAACTAGGATGGAGGTGTCATCTGATGCCACCTGACAACCCATATGGTCGTGGCTCCACCGATGTTGGTGCCGACTGGGGACATTGGAGAGGTTCGCCTGGCACTCCCCCTCATTGGGAGTCATAGAAGGATTTACCAACTCCATGGTATTAACTGAAGCGTACCCCTGACTTTCACTTGAAGAGTCATCCACTACTGGGTGGATTATGGGAGGGATCCCCATCTTCGGGGGCATGAAGTCACCGAGAGTGCTGGATAACGATGGAATTGGAGGGGCGCGTTGCTTTTTTCTTGCGCTGCCAATGCTTTCCCTTCTAGGAAGAGGTCAGATGAGATGATGATGCAGAAGTGGTTGCCACAGCTTCCGAAGTCTCTTGTTGATTCTGGTGTGCTTGAATGATTCCATGGACACGAGCAACCATCTTGTGATCCATACGATCATCAAAATTCTAGGACCCATGGTTAGAAACCTTCTGCCACTCACCTTCACTGTTACTACCGTCGTTTGACCTTACAAAGACACTCGCCACTTGTGCCGGGGTCGCGCCCATCCTGACTATGTTGTTATCGACTGGATCTTGAAGTCAGTCTTTGAACACATAGAACTGCTTGAGGGCTTTCCCCATAATCCAATGATAGGGGCAGTAGCTGGGGTGATCAATGAGACTCACCTCTTTCGGCCTTCTACACTCAGGAAAGCATACAATACAAATCTCTAGGGTGCTACGGAAGTAACCAGGGACTTGATTCTCACTGAATGAGTAAGTCCAGTTTCTTTTTTCCGGAAAGGGAGACCTTTTAGCCTGGCCTTGAAAAGGAGCCAGAGGGGCCTGTCAAGGAGGCAGAACCTAATTGTCCCACCTAGATGGTGGTGATGCGTTATGAAGAGGCGCTTGCCGATTATGAGGATGCTGTAGAGCCAGAAGCTTCTCTTGAGGAGGAGGGCCTCTGCGAGGATTCATGGCCGATTCTACTAGTAGCAACTCTAGTTTCTTGGGTTCTTCTATTTGGGCCACCGTGGTAGGCTCGACTCTTGAAGCTCTCCTCGCTCAGAGAACAGGGGGCAACAGACGTGCCTGGATGGCCTAATGCAGGTCTTCTTCAAGGCGCTGGGCCTTGTTGGAGAAGTCTCAGAATCCTCCAGGGTAGTTCTGGGTGCTCAGAGAAGGAACCTGTTTCTTCTTGATGTTCCCTATTCACATCGTAAGTAATTGATCCTTATTTAGTGGCATGCTAATGGAGTATGTGAGCCCCTTCCACCGGGCGATAAAGTCCCCAACTCACTCATCAGGCCTTTTCTGGCACTTGAAGAGGTCTGTGATGCTCGTCTTTTGGGTGGTAGAGCTGAACTGGTAGAGGAACTGCCTACGAAGGTCCTCCTAGCTAGTCACAGATCTAACAGGGAGCTGGCTGTACTAAACGAATGTTGGACCCTCCAACATCTGAACAAAATAGTGAAGCTTGGAAACCTCATTTTACACTGGAGTCCCTAACATGGGCCCACACCTTGAGCTGAAGTGGGCCTGATGCTGTGATGGGTCCCTTGTCCCATTAAAGGGGGAGAAAGTGGTATTCTCGAAACCCAGAGGCGCCAACATATCATCCACCCACACTGGATATGGCTTACCATCAGGTGGGATTCCCAATTGTCATGTTTTCAATTCCTCAAGGCGGGTTATGAGTGCCGCCATAAGATGATCTGGGTGGGGGTCCCTGTCTTGATAGGGATCCCTAACCGCGAGCGCATTTCCAGGTTTTTAAACACAGTAGAGAATCTCAGCTGTTTGTGGAGAGGCTAGTGGAGAGGCCTGCAGGGCAGCTGGGGGAACCTAGACCGGATTCCTTGTATTTTCGTGCCATTTGGGAGGGTTTGGTGAAACATACCACACCCTATTTACATGAGCATAAGCTTCATCCCTGTCTATAAGAGAGGTTTGATTAGGGTTTCCTGGGGGAAGCTCGTCGAGGGGATGTTGTTCCTTCCCCTTTTGTACTGTCTTAGGATCCCTGTAGTGGGTCGCTACTCTGTAGTATGTTCATCCACGATTTTTTCAACCAAACTCTTCAACTCAGCAAGTTTATGGCATAACATGGCCTTCTTGTGGTAATTCACTATCTTCTATACTGAATTGGATGGTTTGGAGTGATTGACAGCTCCAATGTGCTCTTTTACCTTACTGGCATTCCTGCCGAGTACCAAAACCTCGGTGGGGGAAGGGTGACCAAGGAGGTTCCTCTACAGACGCTAATCCTCCCCGATGGGTCTAACAATAGTGGAACACCCTCAGGGGGTAAGTCTCCATTGAGAAGCTCCAGCTCATCCTCCTTGTCCACTATGTCGACCATGTTGATTATGAACTTTCCTGTGGGATTGTCCTTAATATCACATAGCGAGTCGGGTTGCCGCTGGATAGGGCTGAAGAGGAGGGTAGCATGCTGCCCCCGGCAAAAGATTTGCTCGTGGGGGGTAGCCTCCTTGATAATTTTTCAGAGTACCTTGATACTCTGAACACATTTCTGTAGGAGAGCCTCAAGGAGACCTTGTGACTCAGGGCACTGAGCCGCAGTGAGTGAAACCAGATCGACTAGACGACACTGCTCACTAATGTCTTCGAAATGCACTTGTCTCCTTGGATAAACCACACGCTGAGTACGAGGACTGAAATGTGTCACCCAGAGGGTGTAGCAGAATCACTCAACGTCTTCTGGGATGAGGGATTCTGGTATGCAGGAATCCTACACTGCCACGAGCCATAACTTCTCGGGGAAGTGGTCCTCTACAAGGATTCTCCAAAAGCTCCTCTGCTCAGATTCAGGGTCTGGCCCTTGATTTCCCCACTCGTCAACTTGGGGTGGCTGAGGAACTGGCAACGGTATTGAGGAAAACTGCTGGGACGATAGGCTGGATGGTGGAGATTACGGCGAGCGGGCTGAATGCCCACTGATTCTCAGGCTATCTTCTGAAGAGTGTAGAGACCTGGCCGCTACGTCACG
The DNA here is from genome assembly GCA_963277665.1 of Viscum album. NCBI lineage: Eukaryota > Viridiplantae > Streptophyta > Magnoliopsida > Santalales > Viscaceae > Viscum > Viscum album. Next base: position 1,698,625,834 of record OY728143.1, on the reverse strand, counting down.
ATAAGAGGGGTTGATGGCCACCATTCCATGCTCAGGGGCCAGGGATTGTGGTGATAGGCCTTGATGTTTCTCGCCAACCATTGGTCCCCCGAATAGCTCTCTGTGATCTCTTGTGGAGGTAGAGAGTGCTTCCAGTGATGATGGTGGTGATTTCACGACCGTAACCTATCAGGTTGCCAGATATTTATCCTCCTGGATATACCTGCGGAGGGATTCGAGAATCCTGGGGACCTCGCATTCCAGGAGCACCAGGCTGATGATCCTTGTCCCTAACCCGGCCCTTGACATGGATGAGCGAGGGGAGGGTTCCCGTGCTGAGTCGTACTCCACTTCCGCGTCTAATAAGAGGAATAGTTTGATCTCCGTCCAGGCCTTCCCAAGACACTTCTTTTAATATCAACGTCCTACCTTCTTGCCCATACGTGGCTCCCCGGGACAGGGTTGATTTCTTACATGGGGTCCTTCGGCCGCACTGGTGCTGGGGTGGAGAGGGTTTCCAGCAATGAAATATGAGGTGAGAGAAGCATCGAGAAATATGTCGAAGGGGACCTGGGGAGGGCCTCCATGGATAGCGCTTGAACAGGAAAAACCACCACTGGGACCGGCAGGGGCAAGGGGAGGACCTCCATTTTTGGTGAGGGTGGAGTGAGGATGGTCTTCACTCCTCTGGTTTCTGGGGCGAGGAGGACCTTCACCAGCTGCAGAGAGGACGTTGTGAGGATCCCCATATTTGAGAGGGACCAGATGTGAAATTTCCCTACACTGGCGATTAGGAGCAGAAAAAGAGACTCCATATCAAGTGTAACAGGCATGGGAGAGGCTTCCTACTGAGTATCATTGCCGCTGGGCAGACCCTCATTCAGATTGGGGGTGGCACGGGGTGGACCTCCAAGTTGAGCCGCGAAGTGGGGAAGATCCATTCTCTCTGTGGTAGTGGTACAGGGAGGACCTCCATACGTGGTGGCATCGCTGCGTGTTTTTTCACGGTGACCACTGCTCGTGCCTGCGACCCAGAGAGTCCACCCAGCCTATTTGTGGGGCGGTTGGGGCCTCGATCCTGGTTGGGCGTATAAGCGTCCCTGTTCAGTGTATATATGGACATGATGATATGCATCGGCGGTGGATTGGGCCACAGTAACCATCGATGTTGATGCCCCTTGGCGAGCATCCTCCAAAGCTTGTGCCCGATGCTGGCGTCAGGTTGGACGAGTCAGGGATGGTGGTGCATGTTCATAGCTTACATCCTCCTCTGGCAAGACCAGGCGACGAAGCTGATGGGGCCATGTTTGAGCCCTTGCCGGGAGCCCCTAGATCAGGACTCTGACTGGGCTGGGCCGGACATCTCCTACCTCATCAGCATAAAGCAAGGAGTCGTCAAAGCGATCCAGGGACATGCTCCCAAATCGGTTATATGTCAGGGTGGGGAGAAATGGATCCCTTCACGGCCTTCGTGGGCAGCGTTGACGGTGATGCATAGATGCCTCTAGATCCAGGAGGTCCATATCCCGCGTAGGGATGATGAACTGCTCCTCGTAATGATGCACGAGGTCATTAATTACCCATAGTTGTATAACATCCGATGGGGAGATGCGGTGTGGGTGCCCCACGGTCGTGGACACAGAGGCTGTCGCGGAAGCGGTGAATCCATGTGGGGTGGCTATGCTGGCGTAGCCCCTACCCCTATGTAGACGGGTGGGCAGTGATCGCTTTCCTGAGGAAGCAACCTGATTCCTATGAAGCTGGAAGATGAACTCATTAGTGCTGAAAGAAAATGGAATCGACGACCAATGCCCCAATGCCATCCCGTCTTCCGTGATCGCTAAGAGGGATCCACGCTAACAACATCGCAAAACGGGATATCTAACGTTCTACTGCCCCAACATCTGGTGAGTTTCACACCAGACCTGCTATTTTCTTGGAAGGACCCAACGCTAGATGTATGGATCCGATGACACGTAAATCCATTGATGCCCCGATCGCTACTAATCTCCATATTGAGGATAAGAACTTCAAGCCGGGTTCACCATTTCTGTTTCAAATTCTTTCGTCGGGGCACGCGCGTCTGTCTCATTCAGGGATGAGAGACACATTTTTTTATTTCCCCGCATTCCCACATTCCAAAGGCGGGCGGCATCCTCTCTTTATTTAGGGATGTCTGCTCTTTGATCGAAATGGGATGATGGGATATCGGTTCTTCCTTTTGTGGATTCCTCCTAGGAACTCGTCACCTAGTCCAGGTCTCTCTCGTAGTCATAAGACGTTGTTCATGAAACTCTTCCTGGTGCCATATTTTCATGGAAACCAGTTAATTACACTGCTTCTGTTCGGACATTCCAAGGGTTCCGGTCAGGGAAGAAACCTTCGGTTATAGGAGTAGTCACACTGGGCGTCATTGGCGTGTCTAGAGACTGGGGATTTGTGTGTCTGTCTTCTTTCCCTTATGATAGGGCTTCTGAGGGGCGTGGAAGCTCGAGGCATCCCACATCAAATGTGGGTAATCGTATTCCATGGTCATGTATCTAAGGTTTTACTCATCTTCCCATGTTTAAAACAGGGTATGTCGCAAGTTTAACATCCGACAGAGATGGATCCGACTGATTATAACACTGACTAGAGTGGATCAGATGGAAGAACCCCCTGGTGGGAACACCAATGTTGGGGCCAACATGTGGGTGGCTTCCCAAATCCTGTCAAACTGAATGAGGAATGGGGTGTCATGATTCCACCAGGATGTGTCGGCCTGGGTAACAATCATGATGGATGATGGAAGGTTTTGTGAAAGGGATGGTGAATGGGATGGAATCTTCATGAGGATGATGATGGTTTTTGGATTGAGACTTGAAGAGGCTTTCTACGTATCCCCATGGTAGGGAATCAATGTCTGCGTAGTTTAGTGGGATGATGGGACACCTGAGGAGGCGGACCATGAAAATGGATGCATGGATGGGACTCAAAAAAAGTAGAACCTCTAGGTTGGGGCATGATCTTCCCAAAACACATGGGCTCGAAGGATAGATCAAGATGAGACATTTGTGCTAGGTTTGAACCTCATGGAGGTTTCCGACATATGACCATGGTATGGAATCAAAGTCTATGTAGTTCATTTGGGGTCTTCAATGGATTACCGCTGAATGAGGTTGACAATGAATTAACACTAAATGGGGGAACAATGGCTTACCGCTGATTGTCATCCATAGTTTAATGTCATGTCGGACGGGGGATAACTGACATGAAAGAAGACTTGGGGCTCAGATAGACGGTAGTCTTGAACCTCATAGATGCTTTCTACGTACCTCGCCTTGGAATGGATCAAATACCACATAGTTCAGGTGGTGGGAACTGACATGAAGGTGGTCGAAACCAATGGGGTGGTGGCCTTGAACCTGAGGGAGGCTTCCAATATATCTTTCCATGTAAAGATCAAAGGCCTCGTAGTTTAGGTGGGTGTGGGGCTTACACTCTAGGCTTCCCGGGGTATTGGTGGGCCGACATGAAGATGGTCGGGACCAGTGGGTGGTGGGATGGAACCTCAGGGAGGCTTCCTATATACCTCACCTTGGCAAGGATCAAAGAACTCGTAGTTTAGGTGGGTGTGGAGCTTACACTCTAGGCAGGCCGAGGTGATATGTCATGGTCGGTGCTAACTGAAAACCCACGCGAGTCATGCTCGGTGTGAGAAACAAGAGATAGTAGAGACCCAACAATTACATCGTGAAAGGTGCATTCGTGGGAAGGGAAGTGGGGATTACATGTTGTTATTGTCCCAGGGAGAGAAATATCGGGAAATACTCTAGAATGGAGGCCTTATGGTGACAATGTGTAGTAGGATAGGGACTTGGTACCAATGAAAGGAGAAGTACCATTCCCTACCACACCCTTCGCTAGCCATGGGGACCAAAGATGAAAGGGGGAGCAGGGATGCTGCCTTCTATATGAAAGCTATGGGCATACACCGAGATGGTCTACCTTCCCCCACTGACAAACGACACTCCCATAAGGATGATATCATCCTCTATGGAGACCAGTGGGAGTAGAGAATGTCCAAGGTGGGGGTACCCCACGTGCGAATAACAAGGTGAGGTCACAGTTTAAGGTCATTTGTTGAGGAAGAAGATACTTGGAAGTTTAACGTCATGCATCTCGGACAAGGTGGGTTTGCTACACACCCATAGAACATACATTACCAGTACCCTATGCTCCTTGGGGAAGAGAGGGGATATGAAAATCCATGGTGAGGGGGGTGTCATGGAGCAAACCTTCAAAGGGCCCACGTTAGCGTGACTATGCGAAGAAGAAATAGACATTAGCGTGCTTATGTGAAGAATAATGAGGAAAAACAACACAACGTGAAGTATCGTCCAAGGCTCTTTGAAGTCACATAATACAAAACTAGAGGGTCGCACAGGAAAAGAAATTTCCATGAAGAGGGGTTCATAGGGAGGGGCCTTATGAATCTCTCTTGTTCCGCGTGGCGGAGGGAACTTGCAAAGGGGTGTGCTTCGCAAATTGGGGTGACTTAGCCTAATCATATGGAAGTGGTGCATATGGGAATTGCTTCGTGAAGTGGAAAGGCATTCACATGGCACTTCCCCGTGGAGCAAAGGTGCCTCAAGAAGAAAGGTGTCATGAAACAATGTGTTTCACAAAGTACAGTGATCCTACCTTAGCATGTGGATTATGTGTTCATAAAAGGTGTTTCGTGAAGCATAAATGCTCTGTGATGACCCAGGTCACCTTGGGGATCCCCTTCCTTTGCGAAGACCCTATAGTCTTTGCGAAAGGAATCCCTCTTGGAAGAGGGGATCAAAAAGAGACAACGGGGAGTCACTTCGCAGAGTATAAGTACCTCGCACAGCTCATGGTTCACAAAGTAGAAGTATGCTTCATGATTCGGGAGATGGGAAGTTGAAAGGTTGGATTTTACATCTTTTTGGGCTCAAGGGGAGCCAAGTATTTGTAGGCAAGAGGCACCGCGAAGCGGAGCTTATGCGGCGCAAAGAGGGATTTGGTTGCTTCATGGCGGGATCGCGAATTTCAAATGTGGTCGTAGTGCATCCAACCTCCTTGCTTCGTGGCGGGCTCACAAACGTCCAATGCGTTCACGGAGTATCCCGCCTCCTTGCTTCGTGGGGGGGCTCATGAACATCAAATAAGTTCACAGAGCTTCCCTCCTCCTTGCTTTGCGGTGGTCACAATACTGGGGGGACTCCGCGAAATGGTTTCATGAGACAGTCAATGGTGCCTTCATTTTGGCTTCTTCTCTGTCCCCAATTTTGGCTCCAACAACATCACATGCCAAAATTGAGGTGCATGGAAAATCTGATGTCACTAACCTATGAGCTCGATAATTTATCTATATCCGAGTTCGTTTAGCTTGGTGTTCATGATTGTGTTGGAACCCACATCACCACTAAATCATACTAGAAACCAGATTTCCTATAAATACCCAGTAATGGCCAATTATAATGGGATGATTAATTCGATCAAATTCACTAAAGGATACATTCAATATATTTTCTATACTCAATGCTTTGTAATTCCTCTAACTTATTCAAACCGCACACCATATCACACCCCACTCTTCAACACCTCAAATACCTCAGTACAACCAATACCATTCCACACCCAATATTCCTTCACACTCATCACTTTAGTGTTACTCCCTTAAGTTCCAGACATATCAAGGATACACTCTAGTGTCAATCTCATATATCTAGTCACCATGATCTAGTCTCTTTGTGAGACCAGGGTGCAAAAACTATTTTGGCCCCAATTCATGGATATTTACCCAAGGCACCCAAGTAGACTATTACACCATAATAATATAAATGTCTCAATAATGGTTATTCTAGAGAATTATTTCAACACACCATGACCAAGGTCTAACACATCAGATGATCTTTGACTCATACAAAAACTACCCATTGATGATGAGTACCATCGGTGTTGATGTTGAATATAGATGGCTTCCCATGAACATAATCCACAACCCCTATACAATGAAGTGAAACCTTCAGAAATTTATGCATTCCCCTTTATTAAAGATATGTAAACCCTTCATACCATGGAGGAAAACTTTCATATATTCATGCATGAACCATTGTCAGTGGAATGTAAACCACCATATCATGAATCTATCCTTTTGAACATTTTTTCATGTACCTTTTCCAAAAGAATGTTTATACTGCATAACATGGAGCTAAAAATTCACACATTCAAGTATGCCCCTTTACCAAAGGGACTTCAACTATTTAATGGAATCAATACTTCCCATGGTCATCACTTATAGACTAAGGAGCATTCATCTCCCTATTAGGGAGGTCACCAACATTTACCCTAGTTTATCTACAGAACCCAAACTATGGGATTCCATTGAGTATATGTCTTATAGATATATTTTATATCCCTATTATGGATACTTACTAATCATCCAAAGCTACTTTAGAATATAAACCTTGAGTGATCAATTACCAAACATCCAATGTCTGATGAGAAATGATGCACATTTGCTTGACCAAGAATACATTCCATACTTCAACATTTCTAGGTAACCTATTTTTCCATATCACATGAATTTAAACAAATTGGAAATGCTCATTTTCATATGACATTAAATTTTAGTCACATTGGTCTTGGTCACATGACTTTAAAATGAATACTTTTGGTCATGGATTGTAAAACATAAAAGGAAACAAAATGGTCCATATCACATAACCTTAAAAGGGATGACATACAACATTAAATGTCATCAAATTATGTTGGTTTTGATTCCATTCATTTGGATACATAGGTAGACCATCTCACTAGCACAATCCCAACATTTACACCCATTATAACCCATCTTAACTCCTTAAGCCTTATTTGTATCCTAAAACCCTAGTGTACCCCTTAAGTCCTCCTAGGATACCATAAATCCCAATGTGACGCATTTATCTAACCTAGATGGAAGAAAACTCTAGCATAACAATTTTAAGTCATCCTTGGAAGTCTTAAATCAGAAAATAACCATTAAGTCTTCCTAGATAGTGTGAAACTCAAGAGATCCTTTTATGGATTTTTTAAATAGAGTACAACACACACACAAAATTATGAAATGGTCTAAAGATTCTATATACCGTAACCATATGATGATTAAAATTCATTTAAATGATATTACAAAGTCACTAAGAGTTATGAAATCCCTTTCATCATAGGTATTTTCACAATAAAAGTAACAAATGATATAAAAATACAGTATTTTTATCAAGAAGGATTTCATGATTACAAGATTATATCAATAAGGGAGTCTTGGACTAGAAAATAATCTCTCTTATTAGATGAGTCAACCTACCATCCTTTTAGTTTTGGAATAAAATATTCTAAGTGTTGTTAATAAATTCAAATGAACACCTACATTTGGAAATTTTTCATGTATCAAAGAGTTCCTGAAAAAATTGGAACTTAGAAGAAATTGTATATTATAGACATCTAGTTGACTACTTAGTTAGATTATTTGTATTTGGACCCATCAAGAGATAAGGTAGTGTTAATATCATCTACTAGTATTAATTCATTTTTAATAAAAAATTTAACCACTCTTTGATGTAAAATTCGGATGACCATTTCATCTTAATCTAAATTAGTTAGAGAAAATTTTATGTTAGTAGTCACATCTTTTTAGAAATTGTGAAATAATGGAATATAATATAGATATAGCTCAGTGAGAAATTACACCATCAATTCTCAGGAATAGTAAAAAATGTATATCAACCCCTCCTTCCTAATAATATATTACCCAGTGATCTACTCAGCCAACAATTCTAAATCATCATTGATATTCATCTGAGAAATAATTTATTTTACAGCTAGTTCTAGACCTATAATTTGAGTTTGGTATTTTTCCACATTATAAGTGTAGTCCTATAAAAGAAAAAAGGTTTATAGAAAGGGATTATATTTAGTATAAATTAATATTACAAAGAATCATCCCCAATTATATTTCATAGCCTCCATCCTATTTCTAGTTGGACTTTGGGATGAACTATCAAAGTATATTTCCTATATTTTAGGGGCATCATTAAAATAATGGTTTCTTCCTTAGACAGATATATATCCAAGTAAAATTCCTCTTGAATATTTTGGGATGGAAGGAAGTCTTCTAGTACCTTCCCATTGGTCACCTTATTAGAGATAACTAGGATGTTAAATTATAGATGGATCACAAACCATATTTCCAATTTCCTAGTCAAAATGGGCTAGTTTATAATATACCTTAGCGAACAAATTTTAGATCCCAATTGGACCTCATGATTTTGTGGTTAGTGATGAAAATATTAAACTTAAAATATTAAAGTGAGACGGTTATTTTTTATTAGAGTGTATTTGGTTAGAGAATCTAATATCATTGGGCACAAATATTAAAAATTGGTTTCTATACCTTAATTATTCATAAAATAAATACGGGTGATAAGGGGTGACTTCAGCTTGATCAAATATTGTATAAGGGACTTTAATTCTATAGATAAGATTAATTATAAAATATGTTAATAGTATTAATTGATTCTATTAAAAGTAACCTAGAAATATTAGTGTTATTGATATGACAAAAAAATATTTCATTATATTGGTAAATATTAGACATTAATCAGTGAGGTTTATAATGAAAAAATTGATTTTTGAAAGGGGTCCTTGGATTAATATTAACTATTGATGGTTTGATTAAGGAGGAATGTTAACAATTTCATTAGTCTTCTCTGGGTTAATCTCAATTCCTTGATAGCAGATTATAAATCATAATATTTTTCAAGATGTGACTATAAATTAATATAATAATGGGTATATATTTAAGTATTTATATTATAACCTTGAAAACTATTCTTTAAGGCTAGTGAAGTGGTTATAATGTGAGTGTGATTTGACAACCAAGTCATCCAAATATTACTATGCTTTTTTTTATAGAAGGGGTCAAGATATGATGTGCATTTATTATTACTATTAATCACAAACATTAAATCCAAAAAAAGTACTTGGTATAATTAAACATTATTAGTTTCCTTACTGATCATGGCCTCCTCATCCTTGGGAGACATCTAGATTCAATTGTATCCAAAATTTTAATCAATAAGGATATAGCTAGAAAAACTATCACTGCATTGATTAAAATTATTTTAATCAATAATAGAAAGTATTCCTTTTTTTATAGATGTAGTGGTATTAGAATTTGATATAGACTCTGATATAACTATTCTACTTCTTGGTAAGGAAAATTTTGTCCATCCACATGGGATAAGAGACCTCAATAATGATGTGGACCTTGATTTTTTTATCCATGTAGTTACTGAAATGAAGCCTTAAGATGTATTCACACTCTTTGATATAGGTGTATTCTAGTTAGCTAGTAGACCCAGGAAATTGATTCTAACTTGAGGATTAAATCATGAAATTTTTGTAACTCTATTAAAAGGAATCCTATTATATCTTATGAAAAGAAATTTGCTAATATTTATCATTAAAAGTCAAGGATTCACTAATTAATTGTGGTCATAGATCTTCTTCAGTTCCCAGACACAATCACCTTGGTTTATAAATAGTGGTAATGACTATTCTTTAAAGGTGGTAGGGGGATTTAACGTCCCTCTTCATTAGTATCAAGATATATAGAGGGTTGATTGCCTCTTGATACTTAGGTGGTTACACTAGGTTTTCTTTATTTTTGTTAGGAGAATAGTTTTTAAAGATAATAACATAATATTCAATATTTTTTTACTCTATTTGAATATTTATAAGGGTTCCTAAACCCTATGACCTCTTCTTGTGATTCATTCTTACTTCTCAAAAAAAAATACTTGGTTTTAAGGAAAGATTATCGGTAAAACTATTGTTTGTATATATATTCTCTAATCCATGGTAAATATGCATGGCTTGTATAATAAGGATATTATTTTCTTACATTGACATGGGTGATTGAATTGATACATATACTTGTCGATCATCTGAGAAAAAATTATTTTATGGGTCCCTCCATTTGGTTTTAAGAACAAGGTATCTACCAATTCTAGATCTATCATTTCCTTATGATTGACAGGGATAAAAATTATTTTTCACATCATTATAATAAATAAAGAGGTTCCTCTAATATATTTTGGGGTTCCAAATTTTTTTATATTTTCCAAAGACAATATAATGTCCTGTTATAAAATTAATGATAAATATTCACATGAGTTAAAAAGTGAAAAATAATCATAGAGTAATTATATGCTTATAATAATAGAATATTTAATGAATTCAGGGTATTAATAGAGTACTACCACCTATTTAGGATTCCATGTCATTCTAGATATGGTGTAAAACATAATTTCAGGAAAAAACTCCATGAACTCAAATTTAGATATGAGTTCCCTAAATTTATTATTCAATTAGATCTTTTCAAATGGATCTTTTTTTATTTTTCCATAACCTTAAATCCTGAAATAAAAATAAATAAAATAATTCTACATGTATCCTAATAACTAAGGTTCTAAGTTAGAATGAGGTTTATTCAAAAACCATTATCTATCAGGGATCAATAAATATTTTTATCATTAATACTTCTATATAGTGTCCTGAGAATCACATAAATAACCACTACATAATTTTATATTAATATTCAATACAACTCATAATAATACATGAATATGAACCACAAAGGTTTAGTGTTTTTAAAAACTAAATACATAATCAACTTATTTATTAAAATATCTTCAACATCTACCCCAATGTTTTTCTCACATATTACCCTTCTTAGATATACACCACTGAAGAGAATAATCTTCATAACCTAGGGAAAAAGAAACATAGAAATGGGTGAGCTCAGATGTTTTGTAAGGGTAAAAAAGGGGTTATTAGACAATAACCATAAGTGGTCATAAGATAAGAATAAATTTATGATAACATGATCATAACATATTAAAGTAATACCCAATTAGTTAATGATATTTATTTATGATTTATATCATAAGAATTTTTATAAAATACACACAATTCATAAGAGTATGGAATCTTAAATAATGATTCATGAACCATGAGAATATATCATAAGCATAAGACATATGTTTTTTTTCAATACATTTAAGAATAAAAATAATTTCCTTATTAAAGTATCATTTCCAAGACTTAGATTGTTGACAAAGTCCCATAGTGTATTTGGATCACTCCCTATTCCTGTAACTTCTTTATTCAAGGATCACTACCAAGACTATCATTGTGAACAAAGTCCCTTAATAGATAGGTTAACTACCCATTCCAGTATATATTATCTCACGATATAAAATTTTAACACAATTAATTTCATGGATTTATAATTCCAAAAACACCCATTATATAATGAAAATCATACAGAAGGGTGTCACAAGATCATAAAAACAGTCATCCATTTATCATAGTATATGTCACTGAAAAAATAGGTTTTATAAATATTTCATTATCACAAATCATAAATCATATATAGAAATATAATATATTGTATAAAAAGATCATATCCCACTTAAATCATAAGAAAAATAACATTATGTTAACATAGTTTAAAAAAATATTCTATAAAATCATTAAAAAAATCCTTGAGAAATAAGAGAAAACATCCTTTTAATTTATTTACTTTTAAAATTAAAAAATTAATAATAATAGAAATATAATTTTCATTGAGAACACCTGGAAACATCTACGGTAATATTTATGATGAAGAAAATACACAAGGAAAAATAATTTAATGTTGAATTTCTTAAAAGAAAAAATTCCTTTCACACTTTTATAAAATTTCAAATGTGATTGAGATGGAAAACATTTGATAATATTAATTTTAATTATTTCTAAATAAAGTAAGATTTATTATAAATTACAATTTTAAAATATTTCTATCTAGATTAAAACTTTCATAAAACAATTTTATGAACATGTACATCTAATAGAAACATTATTGACAAAAAAAAAAAATAAAGCTAGATTTAATAAAAAATATTTTCTCAATAATTTTAAGTACCAAAGAGGGAAAAATAAAAGAAAACACATAAAAACCCCATAAATTGAATTAATAGAATAATAATGATTTGTTTTAAAAGATAATTATCCAAAGAAACCCCTCAATGAGATTTTAATATAGATAGTACCAGAAAGAAATGAGATTGTAACATAAATCACTTACTCCATGTACTCAGTATCACCATACTCACTCTGAGCCTATTTTTTAATAAATTTTATTTTTTATTTATCTATAATATATATATATATTCATAAATATATTAATTTATAAACTTACATTATAATTTAAAATCACCATTCAATAAAAATTCATTTTTAAAATCAATATCTGGGTGGATACTGGTCCATTCCCAATACATATTTTGTTTTGAAAGTTATATTCCGAAAAAATTGGTCATGATTTAAAAATTTAAATTGTACTAATAATATAAAGAATATTATATTTATTTATTATATATAATTTTATAACCAAACATATAATTTATTAATGAAAAATGAATTTCATTACATCATAGAGGTGGTAGTTTGCACGTACGCACATTTGATGTTTTTAACTTTTAATAGATTGAATTAAAGAATGTTAAATAATAATTCACATTTACATATTCATAAATATGTCATATATATTAAATAAATATATATATTTATAACCATTCATGTAATTAATAAAGAAAAATGAATCACATCACTTCATGGGGGTGGTCGACCAGACGTATGCATGGGTGGCATTATCGTTTTCCAACAGATAAAAGGGTAAGTAGATAGATAATATATTTTATTAAAATAATAATAATAATTATATATATATATATAATATTTATATCTTAAATATATCATAATAACCATCCATGAAAGGTGGCTATCAAAAATGATACACATAACTTCGAGGAGGCGGTATTCCACACATACGTACGAGCAATGTTTCCATTTCCCATCAGATAGAAAAAGAGATAGAAATGGGTTGTAACATTTAGATTATAGAATTTAAATATTTTGTATATACCTGTGTTAACATATTATAATGTTTATACAATTTTTTAATGATGTTTATGAAGAAGTAAACATGAAAGAACTCGGTTAAGAGTTACACCTCTTATTTGGAAAACCTCCATTGGATTGCACCTCATAATTTCTAGGTTGGTATTTTGGTGATAAAAAAACCTCTAAAACATGGGAAAGAAATTTAGGAAGGGATTTGTGTAGGTAATTTCCATGCAATAGTTCTCAAATTATGAGATTAAGTGATGAGATGAGGTGCCTTTTTATAAGTGTGGGGAAAGACACTCTTGTAATTCTTCAATGTTTTAAAATAATATTATGTCACTCCCAAGGTAAGGTGGAATGAAATATATCCAATTTCCAAAATAAATTGATAATATTATAAATATAATTATCTAATAAGAATTAATATTAGATTACATGAACTTATCACAAATCATTATCCATAATTAACACATTTTACCCTTATACTATGACGACTACATTTTTACCAAAGTTACTATTAATAAAAACCAAAAATGAAATTGAACTAATTAAAAAAAATTGAAAATACTAATTGAAAATATTAAATTAAATGTTCAATATTTAATTTTTATATTTTTCAGAAATCAATTTTAGTATAATTGTGAAAAACAAAATGAAAAAAACTATTTTTGGAAAAATTTTATTTTAATAATAAAAATGAACTTATCCCAAAATCAAATATAATGATAATTATTATTGAATTAATTAAATTATGTTAATTTAAATTTATACTATATTACTTTAAAAAAATTTAAAATATAATGGGACTTTTAAATTAATTAATTTAAATAAAAAATGTTAGTTTTGTAAAAATCCACAATTTTTACTATTCACTAAAAATAAATCTTATTAAAAAAATCCCAAAAAATCATAGTAACTAATTTTAAGATGATAATTTAAAAATATATTAATATTGTTTCTAATAAAGTTTTGAAAAGTGAAATAAATAAATTATAATATCCATACATAAAATGAAAAAAACCCAATTTCAAATAGAATGCATTTTTAAAGCATAAAATGAATTTTTTCTCGTCTCATTTCTAGTAACCACAATTAAATTATTGTTAATTAATTTGATTGTATATAAATTCTTCACATTTTTTTAAAATCATTTATCAATATTGAATATTTTAATCTATTGGGATAAAAAACATTTCCCACAAAAACATATTTATGAAAAATATATCTTTTACTGTTAAATGATTTTTATCGTCATTTCCAAATAATTTTTAATCTATATTTTATTAATTATTCTATTTTTTCTGAAAACATTTCTGAATATGTTTCATAATTTGGTTACTAATATTTATACCTTTTAATTTAATAGCTATGTAATAATGGTCATATTTAAATAATTATATTTTAATTGTATATCATGGTTTGTTCAAGCTCGGTGTTTCATGTAAGGAACGATATTGAACACATAAAATTTATTTAAATAGAAATATATTAGAAAATATTGGTGTGTTACATTCAAAACAAATATAAGGGTTATATAGGCTCTTATATGATATTTTAATATTAATATTCCATGAATGAGTTAATTATATAGAATCTGATAAATACCGTCTCGATATAGTATGAATTAGTGGAGAACATATCCATATTGTTGTCAAATGGATTTTACATAGACATAAAAGAGATTCCTTAAGTTCTTTTTATTGATAGAGGATATCTAATATTGAAATTCATTCAAGATAAATAAAGAGGCATTTCATCACATCATATTTTATTGTCATGGTTTAAGATCTCATATTTTTTGTTCATTGCTGTACGTGAGGAATAAAGGAATTAGAGGACTAAGTTTGATTCCCCTATATATTTGTATGATGGAATTCTTTTTTCATGTTGTTTGGGTTGACTAGACCCCTATATACATTGAGACTAATTTGGTGACCATCCTTTAACTAATCTGTTTAGTACTATTATGGGAGTAGGGTATGTAGCATAGGGTCCTATAAAATATTTCTCTTATGTTTGACATCATTGAACTTTTATTCTGCTAGTTTTGGTTCCATTTATGATATGATCTATGACGGGTCCATAACCCTAGGTATGGGTTTAACCTTTTTCATTTCTCCCAATTCCTCATAAACCTCCCTGATAATTTATAAGAGATCATGGAAATAAGAACTATAGAACAGAGTAATTATTTATCAATCAAAAGATATTTATGATGGAAAACTAAGATTATTCAATAAATCAGGTCTTCATTTAGGTGGTTGTTCCCCAACTCTAAATTTTTGTTATGTAAATTCTTAGAGATTTTTACTACTTTAAAGATATTTAGGGGTTCTAATATGCTCTCATTGAAAGATCATCATTGATTGTTCTTACTCATTAAATTTTTGAAGGGAGAGTATACCACTCTAAAACTTACAGAGTGATTTGGTGTCAAAACTAGTTACTTTATTCATGATCTGATGATCACATGCACATAATTTACTAACTTCAAATCCATCTAGTTATTAAGTTCTGGTGCATTCTAATTCTACAATACATTCCATTCTGTTTTCTTGTTAGGGAAGGTAACTAATACACTAGTGACATGTACACTAGGATTATCCAATACTACCTAATATTCATTTTAATCTATTTGGAGAAAATATTAGAGGTGGAATCAATCATAGATTTGGTGGACAATCATATAAGGCTCAGGATAATAATTTGGTTGACCACACAATTCTTTTTTATTAGGCTTATTGAACTATAAAAATGCTACCAAATTATTTTCTAATGTATACATTTAATACCTTTAATATTGGTTTAATATAAAGAGAATTGATCTTTTTTATAAAAATATCAAACTTCATATTCCTTTAATCCATTTACACTACTTTTATTTTTTGAATAAATAATGTGAATTATTTATAGTGAGACTTTAGAGGTTTAATTTCTTAAAACATGACTATATTTGGGTATGAAATTGATTTCACTTCCGGTTTTAGAGTGAAAGTATTTACCTTTACCTTTTCACAATTTATTATTTTTAAATCAGGTTCTTATAAAAATACATTATTGATTTTATGGACGTAATATTGAAAATATTGTTCTATTTTTTTGAATTATTAGAACTTACAAGGATACCCTTTTAGAATTTTCATGTAACCCAACTTATCTTTTAATTATTCCAATTGTATATCTAAAACTATATTTGATGGGAGTTTTATATCAATAATATAGTTCATAACATTACACAAATATTTTTTTAAGAAAACTCCCATTCTACTAATTCATAAAATTTTAGAAGTCATGAATACTCATTTTTATTTATAAATGGGTTATACAAATAGAAAAATATTTAGAAAAGGTCTTCCCTCCTCATAATATATTTATCTTGATATCCAATGCACTAAAAAATAAAGTCCTTTATAGGGTTTTCAAAAAACAACCATTATTAGTTACTTCCAATTATTCATGGGTCCCTAACATCATACCCTAATGAGTATTAAATTTTTTTAATATATTATTTCATGTCTCTGGTGATATTAAAGGGAATGAAGTAGAGATTTAAAAAATTGGTTAGTGGAGGGGTCAAGCTCCCGCACTCAGGGTTTATCTTTTTATTTTGTTTCATAAGAACACATTGAGATTTTATAAACTCTATTCAATAAGTAATGGGATCAAGTATCTCTGCCTATAATGATTCTCCACATGCTAAAGTAAATCAAATATTATAGGATTGAGATTATGTTTTAGAACTATTCAATGGAGTAATATCTTTAAATTTTAAAAGATACATGGTGATTTGGATGGGTGGATGTGGTCTCAAATCAATTGTACAATCGAATTATTCTATTGTATTTGAACCACACTTTTCTTACTAGAGGGGATCAAAAAATGAGGGTTGGGATTTGGACTGTAAATTATCCTTAATAGGTACATATCCTTTTTGAAAATAATCATTAATATACTAAATGTTAGAAGTTAATTAATATAACAATATTATTTCCTTATCATTACAAATAACGTTAGCATCCCCATATTTCTTTTTGGTAGAAGACACTGCAATTCCCTTACCATTGTAAATGATGCATAGTGAATCTAGAAATGGTAAACTAGGTAGGTAACCTAATGATGAATATTACCTTTGATTCCTATTATAAATTCTTTATTATTGAAATTTAGTAATAATTTTATTTATAAAGTCATTGTATCCTTGTATAAATTTTTATCAACATCGTGTTATGATGAATTAGTAGAGCTAGTGGGAAGTGATGCACAATATTGAAAATTCTATGGGATCTAGGTCATCATATTCATTTATAAAATATAGGTATTCATCAAATGTTAAGTAATTATATTTTATATATTTATAATTAACATTATTCTTGTAATATTGATGTAATTTATGGATTTTCACCTCATATAGCGTTTTAACTTATCATTTTGATGATTTATTGACCTAAAGAGATTGAATCCTTATGAAATGTAATTCATAGGATATTTACTAAAAATTACACTAAACATATACTTGAAGGGAATATATTTTTATGGACTACTTATATACGTTATCTCAAGCTTTTAAATACTGACATCATAAAATTATGACCTATGATGATTGTGATTTCCTTGTTTCTTATTGATGAAATATGATATAACGATAAGAGTAAAATTTTCACAATCCTTATTGGTTGGTGAATCCCTTGTGATGTTTCAATTGTATTTATAGCTCTTCATTCCACTCAAGTTCAAATTTGTATGAGTTATAGATGTAGTGAATTATTTTCTAGTATTTTCTATGTAGTGCATTCTATAATGTTGGCCTTTCCTTCACTAATTTCACACACCATAAGTGCTAGGATTCCTTCACTTATTTTCCTATTTTATAATGAAGCATATATATTACCTAATATATTTTAAATAATATCAATTTTATTAAGATATATTGATGTCTCGTTAAGAAAATTTATTACTTGATTCAATCTCTCAAATTGGAATACTAGAAATAGTGAAAATAGTGCATACAAATGATTTTCCTATGGCGGAACTAATACTTGAACTTTTTGTTTTACCATAATATTGAATGAAAGTGGTGGAGTGAAATTCCTCATATCTTCCCTATAATCTAATACATATATGGGTAAATCATCATAAATGATTTAATGGAATAAAAGTAATGTTACCCACATAAGTAAATCAAAGGTGTTATAATTTCTTACTAAACTTAGGATTCCATTCAATGTGAATCATAACCATTAAAATCTTCAAGAACTGTTTTCCATGCATCATTATGTGTTCAATGGAGCTATAATTCAATAAAAATAATAAAATAAGGTGTTTAAATATTTCCAATAGATTTTTATAAGGACATGATATGTGTTACTCTCTAATGATATCAAGAATATTATACATAGAGGTAGTCATGGGATAGTATATAATTGGAATATTCCCACAATGTATTTATTAAAAAAATATCAAATTCAAAACCATATTTAATATAAGTCTTAACACTTCCCCCCAATTATTATAGTTTTTTATCCACTCTATAAAATATGTATAGATCCCACCAATAATCTTAAACACTACACAAGTTTAAATGTTTTGTTAGATATAATGATGATGATCATTTTATTAGTGTATCCATTAACTGAAATAAGGTGCTTCCATTGGGAAATGTGGTTACTGAAAATGTTTTTTTTTATTTCAACAACATATCTTGATAAGAAATTATCTTTTTAGAGATATAGGTTTAGGGAGGATATCAATATTTCCTTGGTTCTTTTTCATGGGGAAGACATTAATGGTATCTTGATTCTTTACTTTATGGAGGGCTTATATAATGATTTTATTCCTAATCATATTATGGTACTCAATTGTAGTTTGATTCCTCATAGAAAGGAGGACCTCTATATTTCTCCAATTCATCATCATTGGGATAAAATCTCTAGTAGCTTGATTCTTCTTCATTGTTAATAACACCTTTGTGAATAGATTCTTCGTGACTAATAGGACTTTCATAGTGTCATGGTTTATTCTCATGGGGTGGGATGATATTATTTATACCATGGTAGATCTCAATGGTAGTAATATTATTTTTCATAGAGATAACCTTAGAAGTTATTGTTTTCCTACAAAAACACATCTCATAGACGTTTGATGTCTCAAACATAATATAAACATGAACCTATCTATGTTAATATTGGGATTTTTTATAAGATCATGAGGGTATCAAAGGTGGAAAACTATCAATATGGATCTGAGTAGTCATGATTTGTTTCCCATGAAGATCCCTTCACTTGATTCCATGGTCTATATTATCAATTCAAAATAATTTTAATTATTTTATAGGGAGATCAGGGTAATGCAGAAATAGTGATGTATAAGACCTACAAGAGTCCTTTTAAGAAACCTCATAGTATAAATAAAAAAATGGAACACCCTAATTATGGTCATCCATGAATGGGAAGAATGAAATGTCTCACCTGGGGAAAACTTCAGAAGTTATCTAATGTCATGATGGGGGAAGAATTCCCAAAAAAAAAATATTGGCTTGTAAACACCCTTTATAGATTCAACCCTGTAGGGTTCAATTGGCATATTTTTGGGGTCCAAAATGTGTCATGTTGAATGTACTATTATTCTAACAATTTTGTTAATGTTATTTTAAAATCTATGTTAGATACATTGAATTTAGAATCATTGAAGTATGGGTATATCTTAATGTTTTAGTAGAATAAATTCATGGAAATTTCAAATAGTTATTATACATCCCATAAAATATTATCACCATTAGATTACACCCATGTTGAATGGGGATCAAGAAATATTATCATACATTTATTAAAGATTACTATTTTTTTGAGTGTTATAAACAAATAACTCATTAGTGTAGGATAAAAAATAATGATTCATAGTCTTTTAATCTCGTTAAGTAGTAAACAATTTCATGTCAAGTTCAATATTTCTCTTTCTAAAATTTTCATCCAATACCGTCTAATAGGATAATCATAGAATATTAAGATGTATATAATTGAATCATGTGGAAGGACGTTTGAATCATCCCTCAATGGAGAATTTTCTTATTTAAAGGATTATTATATGATTAGAATATATTTATAAATTATATAATAATAATAATACCTATTATTTATATCACTTACTACATTAGTTGGAAAAAATATATGAGAAAAGTGATTGAAAGACAGAAATTCATTTATGATAAATTTATATGAAATTAAATCATCTCATACTAAGTGCATTGGGAATATCATATTTCTTAGATGAAAATGGTGGTTATTTTATATTCTAAATATTTTTATAATGGTAATAAGGAATTTAAAAAAATTCATGGAAGGTGTATATGGGAAGGGTATTTCAATGTTGTTGGGATTAAACCCATAGGGGGGTTTCTATGTATCCCCACAAAGGGAATCCTAACCCAAAATTTCATGGGTATGATTTAATGTTGTCTGTTAGGTAATGACACTCATCATTGATAAATGTGACATGTAATTATTTCCCTTGAAATAAGACATAATATAATGTTTAAATCATTTTGAGTATGTTGTAAAACTCATAATTGATATGCACCCTTAGTATTTAAATCCATGTAAATGGTTATATCAGGAGATTTATTACTATATAAGAAGTATGACTGTCTTGCCTTTTATGGTTTTGAAATGAAGACCATGGTGTCATGCCATTTTAGGTAATGTGACAATGATATTTTTAACTTTTCATTTACGGTTATATGAAATGATCTATAGTGAAAATGTTCCTAGGTTTATACTGAGTACAGGAGTTACACATAAATAGACCTAGGTTTTGAAGCGTATAAATGAACCTGGTGGATACATTGGGAATGCCACAAAGAAAGGAATAAAAAAAATTATAGAATAAATATTATACAAAAGAATCCATAAAATCAGGTTGTATGGAGGTTTGGGTAATATTATAAAAAATACCCAAGAGTATAAGTATCTATTTTAATATCAATTTTGGAATTCAAGGTAGGGATGTATTCTAGGTATTCCTCAAGATAACGGATCTTTGTTATAAAGTTGTATACGATTGACCACTCCTTGGGGACCCTTAATTAGAGGAGAAAATAAATATTTTATATATTTTTTAATATGTAGAATATAATTTATCAGGGGGGTAGATGATTATATAATTAATAAATGTGTATAATAAGAAAATTGTAAAAGTGTAAGTGTAAAGGAGATGGTATTTTTGGAGATACCCTCTTAATAAATAGACCATAAAAAAATGGATCCATTAAAGTTAATAAGGACTCTTGGGAAATTAGGATGACTACAATAAGGTAGTTGACTATGGTGAAACATGGGGGATTAGTGAAGCATGTGTAATCAACAAAACCTCATTGAATTAATGGGGTATAAATTGGATACCATTAACCCAAAATTCTTTGAAATAATTATCAAAGTGATACCTTTACTAAGGTATGAATTTAAGACCTTCTAAAATTTTCCTCCCATGAAGGAATTATCATGAATCATTTGGATATAAGAATTATATCCTTATTTTACACTATCCATCAGGTTTTGATTCATAAATTATTTGTGAGAGATCATGAAGCTTATCGGTGGTGTGTCACACTTAGCCTTATATAATTTTATATACTTTAAGAAATAATTTATTCTTCTTATTTTTAATCGGGTCCCAATGTGGGAGTAAAATAGTCTATTTATAGGAAAAATTTGGTGTCATACCACTGATAATGAAGTGCATTGAACTTCTAAAAAAAATTATCACTTTTATCATCCTTAGTAAAAATATCTACTAGTTTCTTATATATATAAATAAACTACAACTTCAAAATTTCCTTGTCTTCTTTTTCCTGGAAAAAATTGAACTTATTGCCATCCATATTTGATAGAGAGTAATGTAATTAAAACATTGATTGGTTAATTATGTTTATGTTATAAAAATAATAATTTCAACTATGAGTTCATCAAACAGAATCCACCACAAATTTAATATATTTTCATGATGTCATAAAAACATATTATTCTATTATTATTTCTATATTAACATGATTATATATATTTATATAATAATAAATACACTTTAATTTCCACAATAATATATCCATATAGTGTGTAATTTTGATAATTTACTCTCCCATCCCAATCCAAATCATAAAATACAAAAAATTAAAGAATTCTCTCATTATAATATATCATCCCTACAATTAATAGTACCTTTTCATACCTTAGGAATGTCTTTGTTATAATGAAATTACATTCCTTTATTTCATATTAATATTTAATAAATTAATAAATATCATAGAAGATGTACAATATTATAGTAATTATATATATTAAACATATAATTTATTTTATAAACTCTATTTTATTAAATTATTTAACATTTGCATCTTTAGAAACGTTTTTCTCATTAAAATAGTAATATAAATACATTTTTAATCTTTTGTATAAAATTTTTCAATAAGTTATGGATATAATTCATAAAAAAGAAAAATATGATTCTTTCCTTGATTAAATTTATGACCTAATATGTTCATCATCTTTCAATCTATAATATCTCAAAAACATATGTTTTTTTGAGAAGGAAACTCCTTTTAAATTTATTCATTATTTTCAAATTTATAAATTTTGTCAATATAAATAGGGATTATGAGAGATTTCTTTAGTAATAATATATGTAATATTTATTTTTAACACATAATTTGAATAATTTTATTTAATTAATAAACACATACAAATTTAAAAACCATTATCTTATCGCTTTCCTAAAAATGTATAAATCCTTATTCAACATTCACACATATAATATATATTCTCTAATTGTATTCTTTATAGTACTATTTTTTCCAATTTTATTCTTATCAATTGGCCTCAATAAAATACCCACATTTTATTCTTCACTATCTAATATGAATATTTATTTATTTATTTAGTCCACTCATGATTCTTCAAGTAGTTATTCACAAACCTTTGTTTAATATGAGATATCCAAGAGGTTGGAAATGTGTTCCCCCAAAATCATCATGTTTAACCATTATGGGTGGAATTTTTTTATTTATTAAAGTTATTATTTTATGAATATTTAATTTCGGTAGGTTTGGGGTGAAATTATTGTGTTTTAGAGTATTTTGGTTTAATTTGTGCTTAATTAGATGATCAGTAGACCAAAAATTATGCACAGAGAATCGTACACGGTGTTCTTGTGAATAAAAAGTGAAATCATGGTTAGACACATAAAATGAACTAGAATTCCATATAAATAATGAAATCTAAATAATAATATAATAGAAAGTACATGGTTAACATATAGGTCTCTGGAAATATTCATTCAGGTTAGACATTCACATAAAATGGCCTTCAAAACTTGTATTTTACCTAATTTTTTGTGAATTTTTCCCATTTCCACTCATGGGACTCTCATTTTTAGTTTATTTTAGGATAATTCATTTAATTATATTCTCCAAAACTCCTATTATTTTTTATTTGTTTTATTTTTTTGTGTTGGATTGAAATTAAGTCACTCGAAATATCTCTTAAATTGGATTATTTTTATTTATCCCTTGGTGAAACCAAAATGAAGGTAGTTTGAAGGGATTGGGGGTTTATTGTCGAATAAATTTTGGTTTTTTTAATTTTAGTGAATGATAAGGTTGAGAAATCCATTAATCCTATGTATTCTAGTGTAATTTTTATTTATCACTAGGTTAATACATCAAGCTTCTCTTACATGCTTACAGGGTCTAAATCCATTTATATTAAATGTGTGGTTTTAGTTAAATTGTATTAAGGATTTAATTTTTGTTATTTTTATAAATTGATTGTGGGAAAATATATTTTTCAATGGGTGATCATTGTGGAAATGGAAAAGGGTGATTTTTTAGTTATATATAATTCTAAAAAATTGGGGTTAATGGTGAAGTATGGTTTTTATGAGAATTGAAAATGAAAATAATATTATAGTTGTTATTTTTGGTTTTTGTGTGTGAGGGATTAGACATTAGGTTTGGAATCCTAATTAACTAAGGGTGACTCATCAATTACGATGATGATGGTAGAAATACCATCTTCATTGTAGGGCATATATAGAGATTCCAATGGTAGGGGTCGTAAGTCCACTCATGAGTATGTGGTGACATTTTTTATTAATCGTTGTATAAGGGGTCAGATTAATTTTTCATAATTGAATTAGGGTATTGGTAAATATTTTTGAAATGATGGAAATTATAATGAGTTTAGTTTTGGTTTAATAAAAATATAAATTTTTTATAATGATGCATACCTTAATTAGGTTTTATGAAATTTCATGGGATTTTATAATGTTTTATAAAATAAATCTAAAGATAATTTGGTTATAACATTAATAGGGTGCATGAGAATTATTTTGGTTCTCCTTCTAGATCTTGTAATCACCCCTTATATTCACACATTGGTGGACCTAATGACTATGTATAATCACTACCACAAATCTAGGTTTCTGCAGCACCACACTTTATTAGCGCTAAAAAAAGCTCTGTTAAAAGTGATCCTTTATCATCCCTTTTTTAGTGGTGATAAAGACCCCTCTTATCATCTCTTTTTTTAGTAGCACTGATGAAGGGGGCACTTTATCATCACTTTTTCCTAGCACTAATAATGATTATATTTAAAAAAATCATGAAAAAATAATATATTGTTTTATAACTATATTTATATTGATATAAAAATAATATATATTTTTTAAATATGTTTTAGATAAGTTCAAATAGACTATTACATTTAATATATATGAAATTTAGTGAAAATGGATGTAAAATATTTTAAAAAATATTATTAATTAATAATTTTCTAATTATCATTGATTAATAATCATTTAATAACTATTTGAAGACACAAAAAATCAACAACATTAATAGAAGATCTAAAATAAATTGAAAATGTAACTCAAATATCAAACGACCATAACTTTCGATCTGGAGGTCTGTTTGAGCTCTAAATCATATCAAATCAAAGCATTATACGTGCTCTATGTGCTAGTGATGGATGAAACCCTTTGGTCACATTTTTAAATGCCCAAAAAGGTCGAGAAGGCCTCAAAAGATGAGTTTTTAGTCGGGATACCCCTATATTTTAACATTCAAACAGGTATGTCTTCTGATCCGGATGTCCGATAGGCCTGTACCACATATAATATCAAATATTGTTTCATTTTCTTCTATTGTCTAGTTGTGGAGTTGAAACAATCTTCTGGATTAGAAGTTATGGTCGTTTTAACATTCTATGACATTTCAAATATACATATTTATGTATTTATTCGTATGTATATATATGTATGTGTGTCTGTGTATTGTATATATGTATGTATGTATGTATTTATTTATTTATTTATAAATAGTCATAAGAAACCAATTTTATAAATGTATTGAAAACAAATCTTACACATATATATTAATATACAAATAAATATATGGATATAAAATTATAACTATATATATATATATAAATAAATATAAATATATATTAATTAATGAATAAATATATATATACAAATATATGAATAAATATATATGTATTAATATAACTAAATATATTTATATTAATATGGATCTATATTAATATACGAATAAATAAATAAATATATATATATTAATACATTAATAAATATATATGTATTAATATAACTAAATATATTTATATTAATATGAATCTATATTAATATATGAATAAATATAACTATATATATAAATATAAATATATATTAATATAGTAATAAATAAATATTAATATATGAATAAATATATATATATATTAATATATGAATAAATATAACTATATATATGTGTATATGAATAAATATATACTTATTTAAATATAGAAGAAAACAAAATAGCATAGTGGTAAAGGTGTCAGCGCGTAAGGGGGGAGGTCTCGGGTTCGAGTTTGGGTGGAAGCAGGGAGGGGTGCGTGGGCATGGGGGATGGGGTCCTAATAGCACTGATAAGGGGGGGGGGGGGTTCAAGTGCTGTTAAAAGCCCCCTACATTATATAATCTTTTTAATTTTTATTTAATTTTTGTTTTGACTTTTATCAGCGGTTGAAAAAAGAAATAATAAATTGTATCTTTTATAAATGCTAAAAAAACTGTTGATAAAAGACCTTTTATCAGTGCTTTTTTTAGCACTGAATAAATAACCCTTTTATCAGTGCTTTTTTAGCACTGATAAAAGGGGCCTTTATGAGCACTTTTTTGAGGGCTAATAAAACGTACCCCCTATCTTTTCCTCAATTAATAGCATTTTTTTGCGCTGTTAATGCCCTTTTCTAGCATAGATAAAGGGCATATTTGTAGTAGTGAATATGATATAGGTAATTTAAGGTTTCTTTCTATACAAGTGATGGACCATATCCATGGGATAAAGTATGGAGGGGGGAAATCATTCTAATAACTATGTGGCTCATGATTTTTAGGGTTCCATGGAGGTGTCTTTTGGGTGATACATTATATGTTTTTGAATTTTATAACGTTATCATCCTTTATTTTTGGATAATATACCTTTGTTTCATATTATGGGATTTTTTTAGTTTCAGGGAATGATTTTAATATTTTATATCAAATATCATATAATGGTATTTCTTTGTATTTTTTGTCTTATATTTTTTGTATATATGATATTCAAATACCTTATTTAAAAGATTAAATATATTCTTGGAAAGAGTATTTTAGTTATTTCTCTATATAATTTAGTAATAGATGTTTCATATTAAAATGTAATACCTAAGGCCATAAAAAATTCTATCATTACACAAGTAAGGTTAATGAGTTGTGGGTTTGGTCGAGATATTAATCAAATGGTTGATAGGTATAGGAGATGCCACATATATCTACCCATTAAAGATGAAAGATCATGCATATAGACTCCACATTCATGTTCAATTTAACCATTAAAAATATTTAAAAACAAATTACCCAAACCAATTCAACCCTAAACCCTTAATCTCATAAAAAACCTCTATTATGATTTTATTAAAAAGTTGACATGTATATAGAGAAAACAAAAATATATGGAGTGACCTGTATTATATATAGAAACTATATGGCACTGTTTAAGGTATGTAATGTTTTTATTTGAGGTATATTGATATTTGAGAGGTTTGGGAGTAAAATTGTGGTTTTTGGGAGGATTTTAGAGGTATGTAGAGGTATGTATAGGTTTGAGGGAGAATGTATTATTCCTAGAAAATCATCTATGGGGTTTATGGGATTATAGTGAAAATTTTGATATTAGACACATGGTTGGGACGTGAAATATATATATCCATTATTAATATTTGAAAATCTACTAATATAAAATGTATGTTTGGTCACAGATTCTCTTTGATTATGTTGTTAGGTAATGTGTTCATATAAAATGGCCCATGAAACATTAATTTTACTATAAATTTGATAAATTTTGTCCCATTTCCCCTCTATCACATGAGACTCCCATATTTGGGACACTTTTGTGTGATTTTGGGTGATTTTATTCTCTAGACCACCTCTCTCATTGGATAATAGAACATTTAGTAATTAGATTTAATTTATGTCACTCCCAGAATCTCTACTCAAGGTGTATTTCTATTTCTTCCTTAGTAGTACCGTAACACATTTATTTGTTGATATTTTTGTTTTATTATTGAATTTATTATGGGATCTTATTGTAATGTATTTGAGAATGGTAATAGAACATAGATATTAAATTAGGTGTAATGATTTTTCTCTATCACTGGGTTAAGGTTGGTGGAATGTCCTCACACATTCTTGTATAAAATCCCATGTGATTTATCGAGGGTTATTTATTAAATTATTTTATGGGTTTAATATGATTTAGTTATGTTTTTTAAATTATAGTGTAAAATGTGATTTCATTGTGGGTGATATCAGTGTAAATTAAAAATGGTTATTTTTCATGTGTGTGCATGATTTATAGAAAATTAGGTAAGATATTAATGTATTGTTTTTAATTGTTTTAATAATTATATTGTTATTTTGGTTTATATCATTGGATTAATTTAGTGTAAAAGTTATAAAAGGATATTAGAATTCATTATTATGTATGGATTCCTTGTTGGGTTTGATAAGGATGGTGGTAATTGTCAGGTCTACTAGGCAAGATACACTGATAGGGGTGAATTAGGGTATGACCAATTAAAATAGTTGCCCCCTTTGATCTTATTTTGTTATTAGACAAAACTCTCTTCTCTCCCCCTTCCCATTGTGGAGTATGAATGAATCTTAAAGCATGTACAAGACAGAACAATTTTACTTGGTTCACCCTCACTGGGCTATATCAATGGAGTATACACAGGCGATGTGCCGAGGTACCAAATCCACTATAATCGCACTGTTGTTTACAAGTTCAAAGAAGACTCACTATCCCTACTAGTTTACAACCACTAATAATTTGAGAATCCACTTCTCTTTAAACATAAGTGAGCTCACTACTTCTTCATAAGATCCACTCAATGTTTATAGACATTTAGGTCTCTTCATTGTCACAAATGAATCCATATTCCTCTGTATATAGATTATATATTGAAGTTATACTTTCATCCACTAAAGAATAAAAAATTACCATGGGTGTACAAGGCATTTTTCCAACTTTTGAAAACCCATAGAATTATTGGCACCCTTCTCTATGCCTGGTGCACTTCTCTATTGTTTTGTGCGCTTCTCCAAACCAGGCGTGCAAGTGTCATGAAACCACAAGTGAAAAACTACCTAATTTGACTCAGAACATGGGTGACTAAAACCCTTTTACTCCCAAACAAAATAGGTATGCAACTATCAAACGGCACACAACTTCTGAATATCTTTGTACTTGCACTCCCAAACCACCACTTGTGAGACCAACCCTACAAGCTCAACTGAAGCTTGAATTATCTCTAATTGCTGATATCTCTATCAAATGAGGAGGTTTGGACCTCTGTTTATAGGAATTTTGACAAGCCGAAGTCCCATGATCGAGTCTCATACTGGTTTGCAAGTTTATCCACTCTAGTCTCTGTCACCCTAGTCACCTTGTATTCCCAAAAAAATGGTTTCTCCTATTTCCTTTGCATTATTTTGATATTCTGATCTTGAAAAACATATGGTGCGCCAGTTTCCAAGCCTCCAAGACACCGGCGCGGAAGTCCCTTTTCCAAAAAAAAACTTTTCTCCATTTGTCGATATTGAGGTCCAAAAATTTGGAAAACACTGGAAAAGATCACCACATTGTATCTTTTTTTATGCATCCAGATCATCCATTCCATTGTCGGGGTTCTTTAATCAATCATGCATTATTGAAAAAAATCCCTTGTACTTGAAAACTCACCATGTAAACCGCCATTTTCAACAAATTTGTACATTGTGTTCTTCTTTGTCAATAAACATAACACAGAGGCCCACTTTTTCAATAAACACAATCACCTCAAAAATTATTCAATGATACCATGAGGGATTTTCCAGAACAATCTTCCCCTTTGGTTTTGTTGAAAACTCTTTCATAAATGATTACGCATTTACTCTTCAGCTACAATTCACCTATTTCGGTTCTGATAGTGATCAAGGATTCACTCAACACATATTCTAAGCCCACATGAGCAATGATCGACATGAGAAACAAGAGTAAATGAAAATTCCATCAATGAATCACTTCATTACTGACATCAATTGTTGATACCAAACTGATACGAATTTCCAATAACTGGAATACTTCTAACACCATTCCAACGCCACTCTTCTGCTTTTATCACAATCCTTAGCTATCATGTTATCTATTATTTGATTGATAACATCTAGTATCATTAGATTTAATACTCTCATTATTCAATTATTGGGTTCATGTGTGTTTCCAAGGCACGCTCTAGCTGATCACTGCAAACACCACATACTATCATCAAGGTGACCCCCCTATCAGTTTCTTCACCTATATTGATAAACCCCCTATCTCACTACTCCACCAGTCAGCTTCTCACTGTGACTTTGATAAATAAATTGTCTCCCTTCTCTAGCCACAGTTTACCCCCTTTGTCAATGAACCCAAATGTCACTCCTTTGTGGTCTATAGTAGAGTAGAGAAAAAAGATCGGTATATTAGGAATAAACACATCATACCTTCGGGTGAGAGGTTGTAGCATTCTACATCCATACTTTCTCAACTACAGGGAGTTTACTAGACTCCTAGAGATAGTCGATGCCTCTCAAAAGCATCCTTGGGTAAGGACATTGTCAAAATGTCAGCAACTTTTAGTTTTTTAGGCACATACTATTCTTCATGATTCCCTGCTCAACCTTCTCCTTGGTAAAATGATAGTTTATCTCAATGTGATTTTTCCTTGAGTGATTGATGAAATTTTACCTGATATTTATATCCCTTGAGTTATGGAACTAGATTCTGATCAGTGAATTCACTTCAAATCCCATATCATCAAGCTGCTGATTCATCTACAATAACTATGTTCATGCTTGAGTGGCCGAAATATACTCATCTTATGAGGTTCTCAATGAAATGTTATCTTATGTTTTTATTAGCCATGAAATACAGAAACCACCATGATAGAATGAACCTCTTGAAGTTTATTTCCAATCATCCATTGAACTGGCCCAATCTTCATATGAATAACCCAAAATATCTTGGTCGCATTTGTCAGTATAATTCAAACTAAAATCCAAAGTTCTTTTGACATTATGAAGTATTCGATTCACTAAAAGATTGTGGTTTTCCTTGGGATTCCTTTGATATCGCACAGCTTAGCATGTGGTACATATAATATCAGGTCTCATCATTTTTAGGTACAATAAACTCCCAATAATCTTCCTGTACTTTGTGATATTAACTACCTTTCCATTATCATCTTTTGATAATTTTATCTGTTTAGCAACCACAGTCTTCATATCCTTGGAATTTTCAATTCCAAAACATCGCAGAAACTCCTTGGCGTAGTTGGATTGGGAAATGAATGTCCCATTCCATCCTTTTTTTCACCTGTAAAATAAGAAAAACATTAGTTCCCTAATCATTGACATTTTGAACTTACTTTACATGAAATCTTAAAACCGTCTGCACTGAGCTTCATCTGATCCTCAAAATATAATTTCATAGACATAGACCAGCAACATCATCCTTTGATTACTATCATCGTTTAAATAGATATTGTAATCAACACCCCCATGCTAGAAACCAATCTTCATCAAATACTGATAAAGCCTTGAGTACCTTGTTCTTTGTGCTTGTTTCAGCACATACAATTCATTCTTCAGTCGAAAAACCTTTTTCTCATCCTCATGAATTAAAAAACCTTCTAGAATATCGATATACACCTCTTCCTCCAGAACCCCATTTAAGAATGCAGATTTGAAATCCATCTAAAAAACATTGAACATCTATTTCACTACAATGGCTAGGAATAATCTGATTGTCTTCAGCCTTGCAACTGGTGAAAATGTCTCGTAAACATCTATTCCCTATATGTAGGAGTATCATATAAATAGTAGTAATTTGTTGTATTGAATCACTATGCCATCTTTATTAATCTTATAGTAAAAGACCCATTTAGTCCCGATGACATTTATTTATGCTAGACTCAAAACAATATCACACATCTTATTATTCTCAATCAGATATAGCTCTTCATTCATAGCATGAAGCCAGCTTTTATCTATTGCTACATCAACAAAGCATTATGGTTGTAACAGAAATAGGAAAGACTTCTGCTGAAGTGACATCATTTTTCTTGTTGGAATTGGAGCTGATTGAACCCCAATGATATTCTACAAGTCAATTTCAGCTCTACTCTTTGGATTTTGTGAAGATATGGATTTCACTTCCTTATGATCATCATTAATATCTTCTTCGGAATCAACATCATTCACTTCTTCTCCTCCTTTGTTACCTTCCTCCTCATCACTTTGTTCAAGAAACTATTCACTATGCTGTTGAGTATTCTCTTCATTTTCCACAACAGTGACGTCATTCCTCTCAACTACTCTTCCCGACCTCTTGTTAAATCTTTTGTATGTTTTTCTTTTTCTCTAGTAGCCAATAAACATTACCTCATTTCCATGTGACTCAAATTTCCTCTATTTTAATATGTTGAGTATAAATCACTTAATTCCAATGATTCAAAAGTACTTCCCCATTTTATTCTTCCCTTACCAAATATTATATGGTGTACTTACTTCATTTGGACACAAAACATCTCTATTATTAATATATACTGATGTCAACACTGCTTCCTTCAAGAACATCTCTGGTAGTTATTTCTCTATAAGAATCATTCTTTCTATGTAGTTGATGATCTGATTCCTCCTTTCAACCACCCTATTCTATTGGGGAGTAATCATTGATGAAACATGATACCTTATTCAATGATTCTTGAGATATTACTCCACCTGACTGTTACTAAATTATGTACCATTATCATTATGAAACTTTAGAATTTTCTATCTAAGAATCCTTTCGCACTCGCTCGATTAATGTTTCAAGCAGATGAACACATCTAACATATGGTCAATAAAAAATACCCATTCCATTCATCTATTGTCATCAATGGAAAGAACATAGTACCTCTTTATTTCAAATTCTCTTGGTGTGATAGGCCCACAAACATCATCATGCACCAATTCAAGAACTCTCGTTGAATTGTTTTCCTTTGACTAATACGTCTCTCAAATGTGCTTCCCTTTTTGGAATGCATCGCACATATGAGTACGATCATGGGATAGCTTAAAGAGATCTCATGATGCATCACAGTTTACTAGATCTTCCAGGGATGTTTGGCATAGATGAACAAGTCATTTATTCCACAACTTGTTTTCTTCTTCTCTGGACATAAATCACATATCATCTTCTCCACTTACCAGGTAGATATTTCTATTTGTTATATTTCCTTACAGAACCACTACCCCACCTATTCTTTTGACAATAAACATTTTCTTATTAAACCTTATAGAATTTCCCAAGTCAAATAGGTTACTGACACTGCGCAAACTATGACCGAGGCCCTCTACTACTAACACATCATGTCTCATCTCTTTGCCCCCAATCCTAGACTTTCCTAATCCAATAATATCCAGGCCTTCATCATTTCCTAAACATGAAAAATTCTTTTTTTCCATATTTTATGCATGTAATAGGATCTTTATTACCTGTTAGGTAATATGTGCAACCATTTTCAAGGTTCCGCATATGAGAACAGTCTAATTCTTTAAGGCCAATTTCTACCCCCACTTCATTCTCATAATTTTACCTCTTGGTATATATTTTTTCCTTCAAACTCGGTATAGATTTAGACTTCTAATATTTCTCATAGTATTATGGGATGGATTCATCTTGGAAAGATATAAATCTATTTTTTATTTTCAACTCACTTGTTTGTTCATTGATTTGCTGCTTGCAAACATTTTTATTCTGCTTTAGAAAATTCCTATGTATGGTCGATTTATAGTATCTAGCAATGTTCCCAAATCCTCCACACCAAAAATAGTGTCTTTTAAAATATGTTATAGAGAACCATTATCTGTTTGGCTTCCACTTATGTCATTGTTCCCTTCGATATCACTTTGCTATGGAACGCACATACTGTGAATGTTTCATCTTTCTGCAATAAAAACAACTAATATAGGGTGACTTCCTGCATGTCACTTATACACTATTGATTTTCATTTGGGACCTGTGAATATTTGGATTCTTATTTGTGCCCAAATCAACCTTCAATATCAGAATGAGTTCTTGTCATATGATTTCAATTTTCATAGCATTTTGTTTTCAATCAAGCCCCACATTAGGCTCAGAATCTAAACATAATTTATGATTAATTTATGTGGATCCAATATGTTTCACTTTCAAATTTTTGTATTTTTGAGTGATTTGATTTCTTGATGTCACAGTAGGAGTCAATAGTTTTTTTTAATTCTTATCCTTTTTTCGCAAACTGACAACTTATCCTTAAAGTTATTAAATACGCTTGATTTTATCTTTTATTGAGTTATTCAGGACATCGATCTCACTTTTCTGTTCTTCAACCATGATTTTATACTCACTAACAGATTCTATGTCCTCTAGGTTTATGAGTTGAGTTTTTAAATTTCATCCATCAACTCAGACTACTATTCTTATTTCTACAGCATATAGTGTTTTTCACCATGAACTGCTTTGTTGGATTTATTTGTTTTGGCTTTCCAAAAGCCTATTTCTTCAAGATAATCCTCTAACTCAGCTTGCATATCAAATCTTCCTTCAACATATTATTCTTTATCAATGTCAGTTTATTCCTTTTTTCTGAGTACTACTAACAACTTCCACTATATCGTTTTCTCCATGATATTTGCAGTTCTCTATTTCTTTAACCTCTTCAACCTCAGACTCATCTAAACCGTCCCAATATTTTGAAATAAGATTCTTCTTCTTAATGAAATTTCTCATGAACTGTTTCTTACCTTTAACATAGGATGAAGGATTCTTCTTGGTAATTTTGTCTTCATCGACATCATCATATTCTTGGAATTTTTTGGAAACCATGATGCATGATTACTAACATTTCCACATATAAAACATGCAAATAGAAGTTCTCCTTTGAACTTTCCTTTTATTCTATGTATGTTTGAGGAATAGAATAACATCACCTTGTCAGCCTCTTCATATTTCTTAGAATATTAAATAGTGAGCCTTTTCATGGCCTTTAATTCCACCTCTTTGGATTTCCCCTTTTCCACAACATCAATGTCATCATTTCACATTTCATATGCTACAAGGGTACTATGGAAGTTATATAGTGTCATCTCTTTTGGATCATTGTATTTTCATAATGAAACCTTTGTATTGAAGTGATTTGGAAGCTTCCTCATGATGCACATTAGAATATTTATACCATCAATGAATTCACTATGTCCTCACATGTCTTCCACTACCACATTTACCCTGTCAAAGAATGCATCAACAGACTCATTCGGGCTCATTCTATGATCTTTATACTCATTCCAGAACACTTACAGATTCTATTCTATGACCATTGTATCACCTTAATATATATTCAATAGATTTACCCATATGGAATTTTAGGTTTTTCATGACATCACCTTTGTATAGACCGCATTAGATAGGGCTCCCCCTAATTCATTGATTCCCTTGGTGTCAGCATCAGATTCTCTTCGATCAGCATCCAACAATGAACCACTGTTAATATCAGCTGTTATACCACGAATTTCTGTTGTGAATACATCCATAACCAATGATTGAATGTAGTATTTCATCCAATTCCTCCATTTCTGAAAATTTTTCCATTCAATGATCGGAATCCCTTTATGATTGGTGACCTCCATTTGAGAGAGAACCACTAATATTAACCTTTACCTCTTATACCAATTGTCTGGTCCACTAGGAAAGATACCCTGAGGGGGGGGGGGTGAATCATGGTAGGACAAATTAAAAAAATTCCCTTTTTGATCTTGTTTTTTTGTTAGAAAAAACACTATTTTATCTCTCTCTTTCCCATTGTAGTGAATGAATGAATCTTAAAGAATGCACAAGACAAAACATTTTTAATTTGTTCACCCTCACTGGGCTACATCCAAGGGGTATACACCGGCAATGTGCCGATGTACCAAACCCAATATAAGCACAATATTGTTTACTAGTTCAATGTGGACTCACTATCCTTCCAGGTTTACAGTCACTCACAATTTGAGAACTGACTGCTTTCTGAACAGAAGTGAGCTCACTTCTTCTTCAAAAGATAAACTCATAGTTTATAAACAGGTAGGTCTGTTCATTTTCACAAATAATGCTTCTAAACTTGTATGTATATGATCTTTTGAAGTTCCACTTTCATCCACTGATGAATACAACTTTACCACGGGTGTACAGATAAATATTCCAACTTTTGTGAAACCCTAGAATAACTGGAACACTTCATTATGCCTAGCACACTTCACTATGCTTTGGTGTGCTTCTCCAAACCTGGCATGCTAGTGAAAGCAAAACACTTTCATGAAACTCCCTTATTTAACTCATAAATTGGGCGACTCAAACCATTTTCCACCCAAACCAGTATTGGCGTGAAACTATCAACCGACATGAATCTTCTGAATATCATTATACTCACATGCCCAAACCACCACTTGCATGACCAAACCTACTAGTGTGACTGGAGATCAAATTATCTCTATGTTTTGGTACCTCTAAAAACGAGGATAGGTGAACCTATATTTATATTCATTTTGACCACCCGGAGTATCGCGCGTAGGTCTCCTACCTGCGCGCAAGTCCAGCCGCCCAAGTCTCTGTCCCCCAAGTCAGCTTGCGTGCCCAAACCAAAAATGGGATACCCTATTTCATTTTTCATATTTAGATATTATGATCTTGAAAAACATTTGGTGCACAATTTTTCAAGCCTCCAAGACACTGGATCACAAGTCCCTTTTCAAAAAACACTTTTCTCCATTTGTCGATTTTAAGGCCCAAAATTATGGCAAACACTGGAAAACATTGCCACCTTGTATCTGCTCTTTTTGTGCTACCTCCAAATCATCAATTACATTGTTGAGGTTCTTCAATCAATCATTGATTGTTGAAAACATACCTTTAACTCAAAAAATCACCATCTAAACCCCATTTTTCAAAAACAAATTGCACATCGTGGTCTATTTGTTAACAAACACAACATGAAGGCCCTCTTTCTCAACAAACATAATCACCTCATAAATGATTCAATGATACCATAAGGGATTTTTTTCCCAATAGTAACACATGATTCTTTATGGGGACTTATTTATAATATATAAATGGATAAGGTAGTTGGTGCATTAATAAGTAAGAGCTTCTCATCAGTTGTTACTCATCTTCTGAGGGATAGCATAGGTTTCACATAATGGAAATGATGTTTGTGTTGATTTTTGGAAAATGATAAAAACTATAATGTGTTTTTTATTGTTTAAAGTAATATTTTTTATTATAATAATATGAAATTATTTATTTTGGTTTCAGAAAATTCATGATATTGAGGTTGTTTTATAAAAAAATTATCGCTTTTTTTCTTGGGGTGTATGGGAAGGGATTGGAGTATCCTATTTTGTGTTTTACTCACCCCCAACACACCCAACTTAGTGGACATGATGACTGTGTATGGAATAAAATATGTAAAGGTATGGAATGTTTTTACAACTAATAGTCCACTCCATGATCATGGACATATGTATATATAGGCACTTTTCAATGATTGGATTGATCAAGTTGTTTTGGGGTGATATGTCGGAGTCTTTTCCTTTATCTGTTATGGGGATATGTATTTGGTTGAATTATCAGCCTATATTTTGGGATTTTATACACTCTTTTAACATTATTATTTTTTCATTCATATCATGGAAAGTTTTGAATGATTTTATCATGCGTAATATATTGTTTTTATTAAATATTTTATTTTTTGTTTAAAGGTCATGTTTTTCTAATATATGGATACGTCCAGATGAAATTTTGATCGAGTATTTTAAAGAGGAGTGTTCTCTATTTTGGGTAAAATCAACCCCTGATGGTATTTCTTTATCTCTCAACATTTTTTATACTTTGGTGATCATATTGATTTACGTAAGTCCATGAAACATTCATAATTGACTCGAGTAAGGTGAGGGGTGATGGGTCTAGTTGGGATGTAATAATATTGCATTAGTTTGTATTTTTTGGTTGGTGTAGTTATAGGTTGTTTTGGGACTCATGAAGAAGTTATAAAATCATTGAAAGTCTATTAAAAGTGAACCATTAGTTATTAATATGTGTAGGTTGATAAAGTGGGTTTTCTCACCAGCTATATATTTTTATCAAGATCCATTTGGTCATTTGCCCTGGGTCAATGAAAAAATTATTATTTATTCATTATAGACACGTTAGTGATAATAAATTCATAATGGTCTCATATTTTTGAGAAAATATTTATTTTTTCGTTATAATATATTTTAAAATGGATTTTTTGATAAAAATGCATTTTAAACTAGATTTAAAATTTTGTTTCTATAAAATGATTGAATATGTTGAATATGATTGTTTCTTGTTAATCGCAACTTACAATGGAAATGGTCACTTTAAGGGTGTCTGGGAAAAGGATTGTGCTTTATTATTAAGATGATTTACTTTGGTAAAGTGTGGAATTATTTTTATATATTTCTTTATATATTTATATTTTATTTCCTGTTTTATATGATTTTTCATATAAATTATAGAAAAATTACACGAAGGATACAACCTATAAATCTATTTTGGGATCCACCTATAAAAAATTCCCTAAAAACCCACCATTATATTAAAAATTAAAAAATATTTGGTATAATCATATTAAACTATTAGTGGGGTTGTTTTAGAAAATTTTATTGATTAAAGGTTTTATCAAACTAAGATCCTCAAATTGTGAAACTCTTATACTCTTTGTTATAAAATAGGATGGAACATTATTCTTGTGTATCAATTATAATAATATAAATCAAGTTACCATCATGAAAAAATATCATATTCTTATAGTTGATAGTTTTTTAACGCAATTAAATTGTGTTATATATCATTAAAAAATTACTAGAGGTTGGGATACCATCAAATCAATGTGAATAAATAATATATTCTGTTAAAATATTTTCATAGTATGTATTAACACTATGATTATTTGGTTATACCATTGAATAATTTTGATGTTAAAACTAATTTCATATAATTAATGAATCACCTATTTAGTTGATATCTCAATTATTATTGTGGTATTTATCGATGATATATTTTTGTATTTATGATGTCAATATGGATATGAATTCAATATAGATATTTTTTAGAATTATAAGGGAGAATTGGTTTAATTAAAAATTATCCAAATTTCCCATTTAAATTTTGGGAGATACATTCCAGAAACATATGAATTTTTAAAATGGAATATCATTTTAACTTTAGAAAGTAGAGGTTTTTTTATACAAGAAAGCATCAAATAATATGTTTGAAGTATAGAGTTTTTCAGAATTAGATGTGTATTATTGATGAATGTTAAATATTTTTTCCGGATTTTATGTTTTGGATAACATTAGAACCCATTATAATCTTTCAAAATTTGGGTTATGGGTATTCCATATATTGACATTCATTAAGAATAAGATATGGAGTAGTCCTAATTTTATGTGATCAGGTTGTTGCATATGGATTAAATAAGTCAATTGTTCATGAATTAAAATATCTAAAATATAGCCATAATATTTCATTGATCATGTACATAATGGAAATATTTCATCATTATCGATTTATAAATATGATAATAGTGTTTTTGGATCATAAAATCTTGGAGGATATATTCTCACACTGTGTTCTAAATTTGATGTATAAGTAATGGATGGAGTACTTATAAAATTTTTATATAATGAAATGATATATTCCCAATAAAAAATATCATAATTTATTATCAGATCCATAAATCACATGGTGATATTTTTTATTAAGATAAGTATGAATTTAAACTCAAGATCTTATTAACTGACATGATGTTATATGTTTTTGAGTAGAGAAAAAGGATAGATTTTAAACAGTATCCTTCTTATTCCAAACATGATGTATCTAGTGTGGTGTCCTTAGTTATTAGATAAAAAATTAGTTACCATGTAAAATTATATAAATTCTTCATCATCCCTAGGGTAGCCATGGATATATTATCTAAAACATAGTATTTTTGTTGCATTTCCATGATTTTTTGGTGATTCAATCCTAAATGTGAGAGGAATTGTTGAAATAATTTCATTATTCAAATTGGGTGGTTCATCCTAGGGATAAAAAGATATATAAAGACATAAAATGATATTTTTCATGGTTATTCAAAAGGAAATAAGTTTCCACTTGTTTTGATAGATTTTAAAATGATAAGGAGGTAATGGTGGAATGTAAATTTTGAAAGGGGAGTGGAATCATATTTCTATGGATTTTGTTTTTTCTTTATAGAAAAATATTATGAAAAATTATTCTAATTGGGTAGTAAGTTATAGAATAAAAAATTTAGAAAACTATTTAGAAAACTTTTATCATGTTTCGACGTGACACCACCAACCGACACACAAACCTTCACATCCAGAATCCACCTGTGACTCCTCTTCCAGCATGACCGCAATCATTAAATCCATGTCTTTAATGACCCCCTTCATGTGTTCCCCTCTCCAGATAACCCTCCAGGTAAAAACCTCCTTCTATTTGGGTATTTGAATTTTTGGTAGTTTGAGTTGTATTTTTAGGGTTAAATCTTGCGTTGATTTTGGTTTGATCTCTTGTTTAAGGGCTCCATTTTTCTTCTTTGTGGTGAAAATGAGGTGCATGTGTGATTTTGTGAATTTCTAAAAAAATATCCATGTGTGGTAGGTGGTTACATTCCCCAACATATTAAGGAGATTTAATTTGTAGCTTAAATAATTTATAATGTGTTCTAATGATAAATTGTGTGGTATGAATTCTATTTTTGATATAATTTATTTTTCATACATGGTGAATTTTATTTTTCTAAAGGAAATTCCTTTTTATTATATATGAATTTTGTTGAGAATTTTTTTTACGTGTTTAATTAATTGTTCAAGGTATGAAAATTGTGTTTTTCAAAAATTATTTATGTGTGAGTGTCATGAAAGTAGTTTTTTTCATAATAAGATAAACTGTTTTGACATGTTTATTTTTATTATGAACCTCAAAGTATGTTTTAGGGCTGCAAATGGGGTTTTAAAAGGGTTAGAATGTGAATTTTATAATAGGTTTTTCTCTGAAATTGGTGTACTTTGAAGTGATGCCTTGGGGTATGCTTGTAAGACGGTTTATAAATTGAGAAGTTGTTTATTTAAGCGGTGTTTGGAATGAGAAACATGGTTGGAATGGTATTTTGGGAAATTTGGATGGTCTGAAATGTATTTTCAAGGACATTGATGTGAATGTATATTTTAATGGAGATTTTCAAAGGAAAATGAATCATTTTGTGCAAGGTTTTCCTATTTTTAATTTTAAGTACAATTTGTGAAATGTTTGAGAAGAATAAAAGCTTGTTTTAAAAATAGTTTAAAGTATGAGTGGTTTTTTAAAGGGGCTTGTCCATTGTTTTGGTTGGTCTTAATTTGGCATTTTATTGTGTTATAAAAGATAGGAATTGGGAAATATTTATAAGTGATGACAAAGTATTGAAAGTCACTTTTCTATGGGGTGTGTGAAAGGTATAGAGTTGTTTGGAAAGGAATGTTGTTTCTTTGTAGTGGTTGGTCTCTGATATGAAATATGTTGTGTGTGTGTGTCAACATTAATTTGAGAACAAGGGGAAACCCTAGGTATCTAGGTGGGAGGACTAGGACTCGTATTCTAGATGATACATATGTGGTTCAGATTGGTTTTTTCTAGATATATTTATTGTACAACAATAACTAACCATTTGTGATGATTAGATTTCACTAGGTAATGGATGTGTTCCCTACTATCATCTCGTTCCTAAGAATATAGATCTTTGTGGTTCCTAGGCAACATTTACACTAAGATACAATGTCTCTAGGGCCCAACTCAAGATCGATTAACCTTAGAGGATTACCCATGGTGCTCTACTATTCATGACGTGGTGCATTCTGTTGGCATATGGAGGACCACATGAGTGTGTGTTTGTTCATTATGAATTTTCTTTTCCACCTTAAAGTAGTGTTTGTGAATTTTTTTCTTCAAGCGTAACTTTTTATAATCTATCTTGAAAATGTTTTCCTTAAAATTATTTTAAAATAATTAATTTAATTAATCATGATAAATTATCTCTTTTACTTTATGGCATGGAACCTTTTTATTGGGTGATATCCTACTTGGATCTTAGCTCACACCCTACATACACCTTTGGTTGTATGTAGATATTGTTCGTTGTGTATCCTAGTTTAAGGAATTAGGCTTAATATTGATGGTTCGGATTGTTCATGGTCATCTAATGAAGTTTGCTGTTGGTATTTTGGAGATGTGGCACCACATGTCACACAGAGGTTTGAGTTGGAGTTCTAGTTTTCCCATTTTTTTCATTTCCATTAGGTTGTTGGTTAAAGTTATAATCCTTAAAATATGAAATGTGTTAAGGACATGTTTGGTTGTTCAAATTATTTTCCTTTATATTAATGTTTTCAGTAGTTTCATGTTTATTATTTCTTTTAAATCATTCCCACATTTTATTTTGATACCCAGGAACTTGTACCAGCATGTGGGGATCTGAAACGCCCTTCGAACCTTGATTATGATCGGGTTGGGGGCCAGGTCTGAAGTTAAACTGACTTGGTTCCTGAAAAAATGGTATCAGAGTGAAGTGTTCTCTTTTAGGTTATATCCCTTAAAGAAGATACATAATAGACCAATGCTAGGATTGTCATAACTCGATGTTCTGGATATGAATAAGGTGATTTTCCAGCACACCTCATGGCAGGACTCGAGTTACTAGGGGAAGTTGAGGATTATCTGAGTCTTTGTTCCTTGTGGTTAATCTTGTTTGGGGAGAATGAAAAGGGAGTATGGTCAATGGTCTCATCAACCTAATAGGGCCTATAAAGACATATGGATCCCAGGAAATTACCTTAGTATTCCCCCCATGATGGTGGAGTGATGGGCGTATGGCTACCAACCATATGTCCAAGTCACCCACTGGCACTTAATTCCTCTTGGGAAGTATTTCTTCCTTTGGGCTTTGAAAATCATTTTGAAAAACATTGTTTCAAAATTTAGGAAATATTTCTTTTTAAGTGGAAATGACTAGATTTTCAATGTGGTGGAACATGGGTTTTAACCTTGTGACTAGTGGTTTTGCAAAGAGAAGGTGTGGGTGGATTTTTGTTTTGAGAAATAGAAAGAATTTGGTTCTAGCCTTTGATATTTACATGGGTAAACAAATGCATGTTTAAAGCCTATGAGGTACCATTGGTGGTTGTGAATCCCACCCTCTCGGTTTTATTTTCAGAGGAGTTTTTAAAGAAAGGATGGGGGTGTTCGGGGATCCATAGTTGTGCTGTGTGTATTTTTGTGATTTTGGAATCTTGTAGTAGGGTGTTTTGAGTTTTTAAAACCAATATTATTTTGAAAATGTTCCATGTTTGTGTCTTATCAGTAAGTTGATTTAATGTGTTGGTTAGTAGTCTTTTTTGAGAAGTGTTTCAGGAGGTCTCTACAGTGGGGTTTTCCATTCGTCGGGTGTTTTCTCATGGTATTATTGACCAACGGACCAGTTTGTTTGGGTCTATAGTTATTCTTGGTTTGTGTACACCCCCATCTGGAGAAAATACGCTTTTGAGATGTATTCGTTGTGTTTCGTTATTGATTGGCCCTCTTGTTTACCAAATAAAGGACTTTCCTTTTTTGAGTTCTATTATTGTGTTTACCCTTTTTTTCCTCTTGGTAAAGTAAATCCTCTCACGGTGGGAGAGTGGATGTTAGAGTGTGAATTATTTTTTGGTTTCATTGAGTCATTTGATGGTCAATGGGAAGTATTTGACATCATTAAGTTTGATGTTTTGTTTGGAAGTGGAATATATTTGTTGGTGTGGGCTCCTATTTTAAATTACCCTTGGGTCATTCGTTGGTTTTGGATTTGGGGTCTTGCTAGTCCACTATTGTGTGAATTTAGTCATAACTAGTTGTTGGGTCCATTTGTTGAATTCTCGTGCATTTGGGAATTATTTTAATTCCCCTCATTGTGTAATGTTTCTCCCAAAAGTAATGGTTATGTTTGAGGACAGTTTGTAGCTTGGGACCTCTTCGAAATTGATGGGTGGACTTTGTAGGATTTTCTAATAGTTCCCATTTGATAGGAGCATGTCTTCCTTTAACTGAGATTTATATTTCTCTGCCTAGGTGGATGTTTGTACCATATGTTTTTCTTTTTGGAGTTCCATGGTTAGGGTAAGGAGGAGAAGAATGTGCACCATCTAAGATCTTGTTTTGGTGAGTTTCTGTGTGAGAGTAAGTGGATGTCGAGGTGTGTTGTGTCTATTAGTGTTATCTTAGTTATGGGGTGGTTTCTTGTGGAACCAGAAAATGGAGTTTTTATTGGAAGTTTCTACATCTTGGCTACGAGGTTGGAGATAATTTAATCATATGAGCTCTACCCATAGGTCTCAAAGTGAAGCTAGCGTATAGTCAGGGAAAACCTAGGGTCATGAAAGGCTTGGGCCTAATTCTTTTTTATCATGGTGGAAGATAGAGATAGTATAAACATCTAGCATAGTTAACATATTTCAGTTGTTACCTTTCAGTGGAAAGTGGTGAGAGGATTTCATTTCCACATGTAACCTATTTGAGCATAGGGGTAATACCAAGGGTATGTGAAGGGTAAGTCTTTTGGCATCCTGACACCCCAGTGGTTTTGTCTCACCGAGTGCATGCCTCTAGTTAACAGCCCTTATGGAGTTTTTTTGGGTGAATCTGTCTTATTTTTGTTTTGGGGGTCATCTGAGGA
Source organism: Viscum album (assembly GCA_963277665.1). Taxonomy (NCBI): domain Eukaryota; kingdom Viridiplantae; phylum Streptophyta; class Magnoliopsida; order Santalales; family Viscaceae; genus Viscum; species Viscum album. Next base: position 1,698,581,429 of record OY728143.1, on the reverse strand, counting down.
TGTAGAGTTGTTGGTTTATATTCGACCATGGATTTGATGATTTGGTTGCTGGTACCGTCCCTCTCGTATCCTTATGGTGGGGGTGTTGGGTCACTATCAAGAAAATTTGATGTTTGTGTATTTTTGTGTTAGATCTAATGGTGTGGAAACCCACGATGTATCTCGATCAAATGTATCTAAAATGAATCAATGTTGGACTTTTTTATATTTTTGGGAGAGTCTGTTCAGGCCTCCCCATATCGGTATTTTGGTTTTGTTCTAAGAAATGGTTTGATTCTACTTGTTTACATTAGTCAAGTGGTTTGATTTCTATTTAGCAGTACTTTATGAGTTTGGGTTTGAGAGATTGGATTATGTGGCAGTGAAAATTTTGATCCTTTATCGATCAACTATAGGTGTTCTATCTCTTTGGGGTAGGCGCCGCATAATAGAAAATATTTTTAAGGGTTTCTGGAAATTTTCATTTAAGGAACTTTCTCTAAGCATGGTGTGTTTTACTTTTTCACTTTTTTTCATAGGAATCATCTTAATCATTAACATGTATCTATTTTGTTTGTTCTATGTCTTTTTGTGGATATCTAGGGGCAGAAAACATTATGGGGGGAAGAATTTTCACACCCTGACTTTTAAGACAATTTTATTTTTATTATTTTATTTTGTTTTGAGATATGTTGTCGAGTTGTGGGATGATCCCAATTGAGTTTTTTGTTTTTTCTAATAAATTATTGTTTGGGGCTTGACAACATCCAATACATGGTCACTTGAGTCATGCAGGGTAATTAGGAAGTTTCCCATCATTAAAAATAAAAACGTATTAAAATGAGATTGAAATAAAATAATGGGAAAAAGTAAAATTTAATATTAATAAATGTTGTTATAATAATAATAAAATAATTAAGAATACTTTTATTATTAAAATATTATTAGAGTTAATAGTATTATTAATAATATGGGTATTAATAATATTAATATTATTATTGGTGTTAATACTTATAATATTATTATTGTTGTTAATAATATTAATATTGTTGTTGGTGCTAATAGTGTTAGTATTGTTATTCATATTCTTAATCTTTTTATTATTATTGATATAAATACTGTTATCATTATTATTAGAATCATTAACCTATTATTATTATTTTTATCATTGTTATTATTATTATTATTATTATTTTTATTGTTATTATTGTTATACTTTTTTATTATTTTTAGGTTATTTTATTTATTTATTAGGGTTTTTTTTCCATCTTTTTCTACTATCCCTCATGTTTCTCTCTTCCCCTACCCTCTATGTTTCTCACACCATCTAGCATCCTCCTCGCGCGTTGCTTCCTATGGTTAGCACCATGCTCACCTTCTAGTGTTCTCCCTTGCACTACCCTCTGGTCGTCCTTCCTGCTCATGCTCACCATCGACCAGTGGAATCCGCTTTGCGGCGTGACAGACCAACCATGCATGAACATTCTCGATCGAAACCCACTAGTGGATCCCCTTCCATCGTGACCCCCTCATCCATCAAACCCAGGTCTGGCGTGACACCCCCCCTTGCATGCACGCTCCACTCCGACAGCCCCTCTGGGTAAAACCCCCCTTTGTCTTGGGGTTTTGGTTTTTCCGTAGGTTGAGTTGTGTTTTAGGGATCCTTTTTGCTTCTTTGTGGTGAAAATTAGGTTTTTGTGTTATTTCATGCCATTTAAAAAAGAATCTCTATGTAAGGAAGGTGGTTCTATGCCCTAGAATATTTAGGTGATTTAATTTTCTACTTAAATAATTTTAAACATGTTATAATGACAAATTGTGTGGTGTGAATTCTATTTTATATATAATTTTACATCCATACATGATGAATTTGATTGTTTTTGAAATGAAATGCCTATGTATTCTATATACATTTTTTGTGAATTTTTTTTGACATGATTAACTAGTTGGTTATGGTATGAAAATTTTGTTTTTCTAAAACAATTGAGGTGTGAGTGTCTTGAAAGTAGGTTTTTCAAAAGAAGATAAACTGTTTTTACATGTTATTTTTTATTGTGAACCTTGATGTATGTTTTAAGGGTGAAAATATGGTTTTAGAATGGTTAGGACATTAAATTATTTTAAAATGGGGTTTTATGTGAAATTTATGTGTTTTTAATTGAGTCCTTGGGGTATTCAGGTATGATGATTTATAAATTGAGTAGTAATTTATTTATGCGGTGTATAGTGTTTGGAACATAGTTGGAATGGTTTTTGGGGTTTTTTGGATGGTTAAAAATGAATTTTCAAGGTCATTGATGTGTGAGTATATTTAAATGGATATTTTCAAGGGCAAATGAATCACTTTAGGCATGATTTCCTTAATGTGCATTTTATATATAATTTGTGAAAGGTTTTAAATGGTGAGAAGTTTGTTTTAAAAATGTTTTAAAGTATGAGTGGATTTTTGAAGAGGCTTAGACATTGTTTTGGTTGGTATTAATAGGGTGTTTTATTTTGTCATAAAAATGAGAATTTGGAATTATTTATAAGTGCTGACAGAAGTATTTAAATTAACTTTTTAATGGTGTGTGTGGATGGAAATGAGATTTTTAGAAAGGAATGGTGTTTTCTTTCTAATGGTTGGTATTTGATAAAAAAGATATTGTGTGTGTGTGTGCCTGAACTTTTACTTTAGTATAAGGGGAAACCCTAGGTATCTTGGTGTGAAGACTATGACTAATATACTATATGATACGTAAGTTCTTGATCCTGGTTTCATCTAGCAGGATTGATGCTACAATACTAACTGAACATTTGTAATGATTGGAGACCATTATGTTATGGGTTTGTTCTCTACTAGTGTCTTGTACATGAGAATTTGGATGTTTGTGGTTCATATGCCATTTTTACACTATGATTATAATTATCTAAGGCCCCGCTCTAGCTAGATGATCCTCATGGGATTACCTACAGTGCTATACTATTCATGACAAGGTACCTTTTGTTGGCATACAAAGGACCACATGAGTGTGTGTGTGTGTGTTCTTTATAAGTTTTCTTTTCCACTTTAAAGTAGTGTTTGTAAAAAAAATTCTTCATATGTTCCTTTTTAACTTTTAGCTTTAAAATGTTTTCCTTAAAATTGTTTTAAAATCGTGAATTTAAATAATCATATTAAATTATCTCTTTGACATTATGTCATTGAAACTTTTTATCGGGTGACAAACTACTGGGATCTAGGATCACACCATACATACACCTTTCAATATATGTATATATGTTCCTTATGTATCCTAGGGTGGGGAATCAGGCTTAGCGTTGGTGGTTTGGGTTGTTGATGGTATTCTCTTGCAGGTTGGTTTTGGTAGCCTGGGGATGTGGCTCTACATGTCGCCCATAGGATTGAGTTGGAGTTCTAGTTTTTCATTTATTTTCGTATCCTTTCGGTTTTTGGTTCATGTTATAAACCTTAATACCTAGCATGTGTTAAAGACATGTTTTCTTGGGAAGATTCATTTTATTTCCATTAAAGTGGTTTTTAGTTTCCTGTTTAATTATTTTGGTAAATAATTCCAAAGATTCATTTTGAAACCCGAGAACTTGTACCAGCCCAGGGGGATCAAGAACTCCATTCAGGCCTTGCCGTGAACTGAGTTGGGCACCGGTTTGGAAGGCGACCTAGCTTGGTTCATGACATGGATTATATTAACTAATTTCCTAAATAGATTCAGGGACTTCTCCCAAATTTTGAGGTTGATTTTTATATTTAACCCATTCATAGTTTTATTCCTATTCTAAATATTACTTATAGAACATCTTATTTTGAATTGGAGGAATAAAAGAAGAAACTATTAAAAAATTTAAAAAATTATATTACAAAGTGCTTCACCATGGGGTGCACCAATCCTACTTGTTAAAATGAATCATTTGTCAATGGATCTATGAATTTATTATCTTGAGCATACAAAGAACACAATCAAGTAAAAATATATATTACCTCAAATTTATGAAATAATCGATCAAATTTATGAGGCTCAATACCTCTCAAAGGTAATCCATTAATCTGGATACCATTAAATAGGGGATAAAGGGGATGATATACATAATACAAACAACTATACAATATATGGGCACAATGAATTCAAAGTTATTCATTTTAGACTTAAACAATTCATGTGATATCTTTAGGGGTTAATGAATATAGTCTTTATATATTACCTTGATAAAATTATGATTGTATTTATAGATGATATTATCAAATATTATAAGTTAAGGAAGATAATTAAGATAATTTGAGAATTTTGTATATGGCCTTAAGAAAATACATATTTTATGCTAAATTTATTAAGTGTGAATTTTTTCTATAGAATGTATCATTATTGGATGATGTAAAAAGAAGAGTTTGTATCTTTATAGATCATTTCTAGATAGATGTAATTAAATAATGGATTGTGATTACTAAAATAGATGGGATCTGTATTTTTCTTTTATAATCAGGGTAATAATTTTTTTCTGAAAACAAAATCTATTGATTTTCAATTACATTAAATAAGGTAACTCATAAGGGAGTTATTTTTATCTTTATAGAAGAATTTGATGATATATTTAAGGAGCTTAAGATGAGGGCATTCACTATTATTGTGTAAGAATGGATATGATGAAGACACAAGATGGTGTTGAATTGTGTTCTTTTAAAAATATTTACAAAATAAAGATGTCCCTCTAGAAATGAAGTGATCCTTTCCTTATATAATAAAGTCATAAAACATATGAAAATAAATAATGGAAAGGAACATGATGCTGTATAATGGTTCAGAGAAAAAAAATCCCCTATTCCACTCCACCAATTCTCTACTCCACAATCTTTGAGATTTTTACTATTAGATCATTTTATTTGTAGACCTCTACAGTTGAGTATAGGTAGTTGACACCTTATAATCATTTTATAGGGACTTCTAGTTCTTTTATATGGAACTACAAATCCACAACTTATTTCGACCAGTAGACACTCTACCATGACTGAGTCTCAGTAGTCGATACTCAAATAAATAAATATATTTTGATATTATTGAGAAAATATATTTCACTCACAGTTTCAGTTGCCAAAAAAATTCATAATTGATTATCAATAATGTGCATTAATAGAAAAAGCATAATATTTAATACTGTGCAGGATTCTTCTTCTTTATCTATGAAAATAATGAGATATATTATGCAATTGTTTGTAGCCATACTTCTTCTTTACATCGTGGGAGAATAAGGATACACAAATAATATTTCACTCTTATTTAAAATGATGAGAATCAGAATATTCCATTACTTTATTTTCCATAGAGTTTTCATTTCTCTACTTTTATTTAAAATTTTCTTTTCCTAATAGAGGTATATATATATATATAGTGAGAGTGTGAGAGTAAATATCTAGTAGTTTTAGCACTTATCTTTCCTTTGGATATTAAAAATAAATAGATTCAATAGACTTCATAAATATCTCAAGAATTTCATATCCCCATTTCACTCTTCCTATATAATAAATCTCTAATAAAATCCATCAATATAAGTTGAATAAATATTCTGATAAAATCTCTATAATAATAGTAGCGTTGAAAGATATCAAACTCTCATTTAAATCCATTTAAAATTCTATAAAAATAGTCAAAATAGTTCTTAAAAACTAGAAACACAATCCAAATTTAAATTCAAATATTTTAATTTGAATAACCTTGTGTCCTCTGAAATTACAAGAAAAATGATGTTAGAATAAAATATTCATTATTTTCTCTAAATACTAGACCAAAATCATTATAATCTCTTCGAAAATGTTTCTTTGGATTTATTGAATTTATCCCTCACATATATCACTGAAATAACTCTACATAAAAATTTAGAAATTTAATATACCAAGAAAAATGTAAAATATATTATCATAACATTTGGTATAAGAAGGAAGTTCTCCAGGTAGAAAACCTACATATCACAATCTCCAACATTAACAAATTCATGTTCATGCGACATTGAAATATATGATTACTCTTTCACACATCCTTATTTTTAGAATAATTAATCATGATAAATATATGTTGTGATCCCCAACATGATGAAGCAAATAAACATTCCACATTTATTATTTCATCATGAAAACATTGAAAAAATACAACTTATGTATCTAGTTTGAAATAGATGATATAAACCTTCATTTTTGTAGAACATAACATATTACTATATCATCATATGATGTATCCACATAAAGATTACGGTTTTAATATACAATTGGATTATTATCATAAACAGTTTTCATAAACACACTAAAAATTCATCACACAACAAGTGTTGTTTCAATATTCTAGTTGTAGAAGTATGCAGTGAATTTAATCTCTTTTAATGCACTATTTCATCTTGTAAAGATATGAACAGTAGGATGAGTTTTATATTTATGAAAAATAACACATGTTTTCAGCATGAAAGTAGGGTAAATTCTCATCAAAATGTATCTTTCAATAAATTAGTGTTCATAAACAAAGGGTTGGTTACCAATGCAGCATAGAGATCATTCCAAACATATAGTTCTTATAGCATAATTTTTTATCAAATATAAGGTTGATAAAAAGTATTGCATTTATCATTGATTCCCACAAAGGATTTATGAACCATAATATTATATTAAAATCATGGATTAATTGTTATTAAAGTAAGGTTCCACGGCTCTAAATGTAGGGTTCAAATAATCTTTCAAAAAACTGGACAACTTACATGTAGAGACTTCAATGATTTTGTAGATCCCTTTAATAGAAGATTCATCCTTCATCATAGAAAGATAATGTTTACTAATATTAATAGATTTATAATGGATCGAGAATAAATTAAATATTACTTCATTAATTCCCCATATCCTTGAAATATAGAAGACATATAATCTGAGAAACTGCAGTTGAGAAAATAGGAGTTTAGAACATTGGATAATATATTGACCATTCAAATGACCTTTTCAAACTTTTATGCAAACAAATAAAATCAATATAAACATATTTTTTGTCCATATCATCAAATTTCAACTGATTCTAATATATTTACAACTTGAAGTAATTCCAATATAGTAGCTCTTCAAATATGACAATTGTAGAGTTTAGAATCTTCTACAGTAATTTCAGTTATTTTTTAGAGTACCAAAACAACATTTTCATACATCCTCATAAACTAATAAAGTTTAAATAAATCTCTTACATATCAAACAGTATAAGGATCATTCAAATATTTTGAAATTATCTTGAGATATGATAAAAATTTATAAGTTACTTTAAGCTGAAAATTGTAGCGTCACTTGGACAGCTTGTGACAACTTTGGTGCATTTCTGAACCATCAAAACAGCTGAATTGTATTGTGACATAAACATATGAAATGATATAATATTAATATATTTTCAATTGAAAATATATCATAACAATCCAATCAATATTTTTTAGATATAAAATAAATCTTGTGATATAATAAATCTAAAGCACTTAACAAGTTTATTAGAAAACAAATAATGTTGGGATGATGTAATTATCAAAACAAAATCAAGATGATATTGAAAAGAACCCAATCTAGAAGAATAAGAATTTGAAATTTAAGAACCAGTATAAAAAATATTTAAAATTTGAAATACAAATTTTTTTACTCTTTTTATCATATCAAAATGATGAATTATTGGGAATAAATTGAAAAATATATTTTGAATACATAAAGCAACAAAAACTCCCCCTAAGTTTAATATTTCTATAAAAAGACAAACATATATAATCAAGGATCTAGGAAAACATATAAAATATTAATCAATGAATAATAATTATTTTTAATTAATTAAAATAATATTTTTCACATGTTATAAATGACCAGAAAATTTGAATCTAATAATAGAACAATTTATCACATGAAACTAATTTAAATATTAAAACATTTAAACACAATCATACATATAAGATGAATATTTATATTAAATATTAAGAGTATGTTTGATGTTGATTGATTAATAAAATAAATAAATTAATTAATTTATCTGATAAAATTCTAGAGTGTGATAAAGATTTAATATCTTGAGCATGAGAATAAATAAATGTATAGTAATAAATGATAAAACAGTAAAACATTTTTCTTACCTGTAAAAAATATTTAGTGCATTTAAATTGAAAATAAAATACTTCCTAGATTAAATTTTCCATATCTAATGATGTTTTTATTTAAGGGAAGAAAAAATATAAATAGAATAAATTTTTATAATTTTCAAGAAGTCACTTAATGATATAACAATGATGTTTAGTGGCACAAACCTAAAAAATATCAATAAAAAGTCCATTTATGTGCACATGTGTCTTTAGGTTCTGTAGTGTTATCAACTAATGATTTAGGTAAACAAATATGTTTATTTTGATTAGACATTTTATAATAAAAGCTAGATAATGCTTTCAAACAATGAACATTCTTGCCACCACAAAATTGAGGTTTTTTAAAAGAAAAATCATTATTATAATAACCATTTATACCACAATAGAAACATTTAATAGTTGTCCTGTTTTTTTTTTGAACCGAAAAAAATCATTCTTGTATAATTTTTTCTTTTCTCCATTACTATAAATTCAAATATTTTCTTTATCAAAATTATTTTTACCAAAAAATGGATTCAAACAATCCACTCCCTGAATAAAAATACATGATGATTTATTTAAATAATCATCTTTATCCAAAAATTGTTTAATATTATTTTCATATAGATCATACAAAATTTTAGAAGAATTAGATATTAAATATGATGTATTTGTGGAAAAACTTTTGTTATCAATTTAAATAGAATTATTATATTTTATAATTTTACTATGCTCTTTATTTAAGGATTATAATTTCTCATAACGAATAAAACAATATTTATCATGTTCCTCATGATAAATTTTTTCTAAATTATTATTTTTAGTGTAATATTATTATATATCACGAACATGAGGTATACAGCTTATATTAACCTTTTGATTTTCAATATTTGATTCTTAGTTTGTAGTAGATTCATAACTTAAATTCAAATGATAGTAATCAGAAAATTAATCCACCAAAACATTGAGCGTATAATTATCCACTTTTATATGAAAATGATTATCATTTTCTTCTTGGATCTCTGCTTTTCACATCTCAATCAACTCATTAAATGCCTCATTTGATTCTAAAATTGTATTTTATAATTTTGCAATGTCATTGATAACTTTAGTAAATTTATCAATTCATTTACAAGAAATTTTGATAGTCTTTTACATCTCAAAGGTAATAGAACATTTTGAAACACAATTAAATCCATCAGGAACAAGTCCAAATATGATCAAATTCAATGGTCTAGAATTAACATTATATTCATCATCCATAGAATCATTACACTTTACTAGTTCTATAGGGTTTTCCTACAGTTTGAAATTCAACATATAAAATTTGAAACCATTATTCTTTAAATAAATATACATTAATTCATTCCAACATCTGTAATTATAACCATTAAAATAATGAGTAAAAACTATCAATATACATTCTCTAATATCATCCATTAAGTCTTATCTTCATTTAAATCTTTTACTCGGTATTATTAGATCCAATAAAAATATTCACTATTTCTAAAGACCATATCGTTTTATATTACATGTTAGGTATAAGATATAAACAATATAATTTTCAAGGATTTCTAAAAATAAAAATATATCAATAGAGCACATCCTTTGATACATCTTGTTGTTATCGTGTAGAAACATATTTCTACAATGAGAAATGTATTCAATAGATTCCAACCTTTCATATCACTTGCTGGGTTGGATTGGATATGATGAAGGAAATAGAGGGGGTGTAATTGTGTCATTTTAAAAATATTTACAAAATCAAAATGTCCCTCTTGAAATGAAGTGATCCTTTATTTCTCTATTAAATTCAAGAATGCATTAGAAATAAATAAAGGAAAATAACACAACATCGTATAGTGGTTGGGGGCAAAATAATCCCTTAGTCTACTCCACCAATTCCTTAATCCAAGAGCACAATGATTTTTAATAGTAGTTAATCTTATCTGGATACCTCTACAACTGAGTAATGGTAGTTGACACCTTACATGCCTTTTATAGGGACTTCTAGTTCTTTTATGAGAAACCAAAAATGCCCAACTTATTCCAAGAATCCGACTCTCTAACATGACTGATTCCAAGATGTTGATACGCAAATAAATCAGTAGATTTTATTTTTATTGTGAAAATATATTTCAATCATAGTTTCAGCAGCCAAAAATAGTTTTATTATATCTTTAATAATGTACAACAACAACAACAAAATAATTTCAATATTGTGTTGGCTTCTTCTAATTCTTTAAACAGAAGCATATATATTAGGAAATGTTGCGCATGATTCATTATTCTTTATACTGTGAGAAAATGAGTATGTATAAATAATATTTCACTCTTCTCTAAAATTATGGGAATTATAATATTCAAACCCTTTATTTTCATCATAGTTATTATGTCTCCCCTCTTCTTCATATATTTATTTTCATTAAAAAGAGAGACATATATAGAGAATAAATATAGATATGTTGCAGAAGATATCTTCTTATGGATAATCAAAATAAATATACTCAATAGCCTTCATAAATATCCCAAGAAAATAATATAACCATTTCTCTCTTTCTATAGAATAAATCTCTAATAACATCATTCAATGTTGAATAAATATTTGGATAAATATTCTATACTAAAAGTAGTATTGAATGATTTCAAACTCCGATTATAAACCATTCAAACCTATTTAAACTTATCAAAAATAGTTCTTGAAAACTAAAACCACAATCTAAATTTAAATTCAATTATTTTAATTTTGAATAACCTTGTATCATCTGAATTTAATAGAAAATTGATGTTAGAATAAGCAGGTCATTTTTATCTCTAAATACAGGAACAAAATATTTCTAATCTCTTTGAAAATAATCCTTGGAAATTATTAGATTCTATCTGATAGTTAAATCTGTAAAATAATTCTAGATAAAAACGAAGAAATTTAAAATACCAAAAACCATTTAAACTTGAGTATCATAACTTTGTACATAATTAGGATGTTCTCAAAATAGTGAAAATGTATATCATAATCACTAACTTTAATAATTTCATTTTCTTGCAGCATCGATGGAGAAGAGTACTTATTCAAAAATTCTTATTTTCAGAATGTTTTATCATAATAAATATATGTTTTGAGCCTCTAAATGATGAAAAAAACATAACTTTAGGAATGTAGTATTTCATTATGTAAACATAGAGGAAACACATCTTCAATTTGATGCTATAAAAATTTGATCCAAAACTGTTATTTTTTTAGAACATAATAGATTAATATATCATTAAGTAATTTATCCACATGAAATGAACTACTATAATATGCAAAAGGTTTATTTGCAACCAAATTTTCAGTAAACTATCTAAAAAATCAATGCACGACAGGTCATGATTCTATATTTTAGTTGCTGAATTATAAAGTGAATATTCCCTTTGGACGTAGCATTTCATCTTGTACAGATATTTATAGTACCCTAAGTTTTATTTTTTAGAAAAAAAACTCATGGAAGGATCTGGTAATTAGTGTACATTTTCACTAGCATATAGGGTTCAATAATGTAGGGTTAGTGAACTTACGGTTCATGAATGTAGGGTTCATTATAACCATAACGTAGGGTTCATTTCAAATGTATGGTTATTATACCATACTTTTGTATCAAAAGTATGGTTTCTGAAAAGTAGTGTACATTTCATTAATTCAAAAATAGGGTAGATTAATTAATCTTTTATATTAAAAGTAGTGTGGTACTATTCTGAAATTATGGCTCCACTTTTCTAAAATTAGGGTTCAAGTAATCCATCATAAAACTGGACAACTTACATATCAAGATTTCAATGATTTTATAGAGACCTTTAATAGAAGATTAAACCTTCATCCTAGAATAATAATATTTATTAAAAATTAATATAACTCTAATGGGTAAATAATATAATCAATTTGAAATCTAAAAATCCTGATATTTTTGAAAAATAGAAGACTTATGTTCTGAAAAAATTGCAGTTAGGAAAATAGCATTGCAGAACATTGGATAAATTATTGACCATTCAAATGAGCTTTTAAGCCTTTGATGTAAACTATTAAAATAAAGATAAATCTCTTGGATTTCCATTTCATTAGTTTTAAAGAGATTTTTATATCTATACAACATTTATTAAATGAAATATAGTAGATTTTAAATCTTTTCACTTTATATATGTGAAATTGCTGCATAAACATTAGTGATTTTTTATATTACTAAAAAACCTTTTCAAACTTCCTTATAAACTAATGAATATTAGATAAATCTATTATCTATGAAACTGTATAATGTGTACTCTAATACATTCACAATATTATGATATATTATTAAAATTCATATGTGACATTCTTATGAAAACTAAAATGTTTCTGGAACATCTTTTAACAAATTCATTGAATTGTTTCACCATCAAAATAGCTAAATTGTATTTGTACATAAATATATGAAATGAATATAATATTATTATCTTTACAATGGAAATAATTCTGTAAGAATTGTATCAATATTTTTTAGATATAAAATAAATACTTTCTCATATTAAATCATAAACACATAACAAAATTATTCGAATACAAATAATGATCTATTAAAGTAATTATAAAAACTAAATCAAGATGAAAACAAAAAGGATACACTCAATAACTACATCTATACTAATATAATCTTTTAGTGGAGAAGGTATTATGATATATATTGATGAAAAAATTTGGGATTAGGGTACTTCATTTAAAATTAAATAGTGGAAATTTATGCCTCACCTCAATTAAATGTGCATGATAAAAATTACCCAACACATTATATTGAGTTAGTAGCAGTGATTTTGATAACAAATATTTTTGTACATTATCTGAATATGGATAATTGTTATATGTATACTGATAATATGATATTAATGTATAAGTTCAAACATAAATAATTTTATATGAAGAAAAGGATGTTATTAAAGTTGATCTAGTATTATTAATACTCCATAAATTACAATCCTATGATGTAAAACAAGATTGTTGATGATATAGGAGGAAAGGATTGTGCTACCCTATCCATGTGGAGGATTTAAAGAGACCCAATATTCAAGGAAATTTAATGGATGGGAAAACAATCACATGTAAGGGGATAAATCCTATGTTTCATAAAGTATTATTCAACTATCCATCAATAAGAAGTTCAAGGAAGAACATAAAGATCATATAGTTCTATATAAGAAGGTTGAAAATATTTCCTAGATTATCCATGATACTAATATAATTAAATGATTTTGTAAAAAATATATCCTTAATATATACCATAACTAAATAAGGATTGGTTGGATGGGGAATATATCTTATTATTCTAAATTCATCTGGAATGTACAAATATGTATAGAGGTATTAAGGAAAACTACTTGTGGGACAACATGAAGAGATGTATTACAACGTATACACCAAACTAATGGTATTCCAGTAAATTAAGTCTAAATATTAGAAGTTTAATGGGATGATGAACCCATTACTGTTACTATAAAATCACATATTTTAGTACAAATTTTATTTCTCTAAGTTACTTATTTTATTTTTTATAATAATTCAAAACATAAGTGTGAAATAAATCATATAATAAATTAATGAAATTAAAAAATATTTTTTTAACTATAATAGAAAATTAAGAAATATATATAAATACATATATTATATACCATTAATTATTACCTCCCTTAAAGGTGTATTAAATAAAATGGGACAATAAATAGAAAAGAATAATAGAACTACAACATGGAAATACCCTCAATTATCTTCTACCCTTAAGAATTATTATTAGTATATCCATAAAAAAACATCATGAAAGGAGAAAATAATTTATAAAATCAATAAAAAACAATAAGAATGATTAGTTTACTTTATAAAGTTAGAATGAAATTAATTTTTATAATGTTTTCTGGGTAATATATTCATTTTCAGACCATTATAAAAGGGTGTATAACTATTGACTATAATATCAGGAAACATATTACAAGTTTATAATTACTAGTGTATAGCTAATAAAAATAAAATTTATTTAACAGTTAAAATTACTTATTTTTATTAAAAATAATTTAATTCAAATAAAATAAATGATTTCACAACAAAATAATATGATACTAATTCATTTGTGAAGATACATTTTATGCTAAAGAAATTATTTTTATGTGATGTGAATTTTTATAAAATTTATTAATTAAGAAAAACATTTAAATAAAATGGATTGATGAAATTTAAGTAAGGGATAATAAAATAAGTAAATAAAATCTAAGTAGAAATAAATGTATTATAATGAATAATAATGTAACGATTTATGGACAACGAAAAATGTTTTATTTAGAAACATAATATTTGTTATATATGATATATCTAAAAGGAAACCTTATCCCATATGGATTACAAAATTTAATGACATATAATGTAAATTTAAAAAATATATAAACATTCAAATATTAATTATTAATTTGTTATAAATAAAGATTAAATCACATTATGATAAATATATATATCAAAGAATCACATTCAATTATTTTCAGTATTTTTACCTTATAAAAGTAAATTATTTAAAATTATAGACATATTTTAATAAAATTTACTATAATTGTACAAATAAAATTCAGATAATGATTGTTAATTCATAATTAATAAGAATAAATTTATTAATATTCTTAAAATTACATATTTTATAAAAATTATTTTTTATACATTTTGTGTTCTTATATTTAATTTTTTTATAAATTTAGAAATTTAATTTAATAAAATATATTTCACATTTTTAATTAGAATTATCAAATTAGGTAATAAGGTTAATTTAATATTTAAGAATAAAAATTAGTCATTGAGGAACGAGTTAGTTTCCATAGTAAAAGGATACGATGAGATCAAGGGTTAAAATGATGGGTAAAGTGATAAATTATAAAAAATTACTATCTATAAATATGTGTATTATAGAATTTGTGACCTCCACTTATCTCATGTCAATTATGTGTCCACATTAGATTCACATTCCTTGAAATTGACATTTTTTTATTAGGGAATGAAAATGCCACTCAAAATCACCAATTAAATGATCCTGCCTCTTCCCACATGAAACACAACCATTAATTTGGTTTTATCTTTAACATATTACCATATTGTCTCCCTAATATTCCTCTCCCATTTTGGGTAGATCCTGGTCTCAATATAATTCCCCAATTCCATCAAAACTAAGAATTATTCTAGGATAATATGCGATTTCTTCTTTGTAAGTAATGATTTCTTATAACTCTTTAATTTAAATTCTTCCTCTACCTCTTCCTAGTTATTATTTATCGCATTAATAAAATATAAATAAAATAATTATTATTATGGAATAAATATATTTTATCAAAATCACTTCATAATTGTCACAAAATAACCCAGGTCAACCTTGAACCAGTCACCCGAGTCGATCCGTGATAATGCTCGAGAGGCACTCCCAATCCTCCGAGGCTGGAAATAGGTGTCAGGGCATATATAGAGGACAAATGGGAATGATTCCACCCTAAGAAAATAAATAAAGAAGCAGAAATAAAAAATAGCAGATCAGAATAAATCAACCAAATAAAATGACTAAACAAGAACAGATGGAAATAAAACTAACCGAACAGGAAAACACTATCTCTGTGTGACCCCATGGGTCACTCCCCAACTCAACGATCAAGCGTCGCCTAAATAGAGAACACCCAAACTGAAGACTGTAAGAAAAATAAAAATAGAAAAAACTATAGGCAAGAGTATTAAAACCCAATAGGCTATCCCAATAATATATTACCAATGAACTACCTTTAAAATAAAAGAAATGACATTTCATGTTTGAACTAAAATCTATAAAAGTATGTTTTTCTAAATATTTTACTTTAAAACAATGTATAAACTATTTCCCTTAACAATTTTCAAAACTAGATTATTTTCATTACGGTCAATGAGATTTTCAAATTGAAAATTATGTTTACATTTCATATTTATACAAATATGATAAAACATTTTCATTTGAAATCAATTTCTAGAAACACAACCAATACAAAATCACCACATTCCATGAAAAACAAAATACAGTATGGTACAAAAGGAATCACACAATAAGGGAAATGTAGGTATACATATGTGAATCATAACCACAACTACACGCAACAAAATCTGAATAGACATGGGTGAACCTAGGATATCAAGAATAATCTAGAGGACACCAATACATGAGACCTCATCCTCACTGACAGTAACACAAATTGAAATCAAAACACTCTAAATGATCATCCATTATTTCTCCGGAAGGCCGGGGTAAATTATCATTGCAATGAACCCAAACAGATCTACCTACAATGGGCCACTGGTTAGTACTGTAACCTACCAGTGTGTCAATCATTCTCAGAATATTCTCTCAATATTCTAGGTACCAAGAAATCATGTGCTCCAAAAGGGGATACGCCAACTAATGCCATTCTAGAATCTAATCATGGTATATATAATTATAATAATTCATAATAGGTCTCACTGTAAGTCTCCCCTAGGACCATTCTCCTGGCTTAAAATAAAAAAATTATAAAGAGTTCTAACTGAAGAACCCTAACAATGGAACCCGATAATCCAAAACAAGGACCTCCCACCTCTTTCAATCAATCGAGGCCTGATAAACACCCACCATGAGTTTTCATAATAATTATTTTTCATAAATATTACAAAATGGCCATACAGGCCCTTAAAAATTAACAAACAAACCCTTATCTCAAAATAAAAACACTTTTTCAAAAGTGGTGTGAAGCACACTATTTACACTCAGGAACATTTTCAGCCAGCCTTAATAATAATACCATCAAAATGATTTAATAGCCCTAACTACCACTTTAAATTTCAAATCATCCAAAACATTTTTCTAAAATCCCATGTTTAACAACACACAGAAGAACATTTCAAAAAGGGGTTCAAGCTCACCACAACACATTGAAAACCCTGAATTATTATTTAATAAATCCAAAAACATTACAAAATCCATTCAAGTAACCCAAAACCTCATTTCGCATTATTCCTCCACATTTATAAATTCAAGGAAATCATTTGTTAAATCACACATAAACTGAAAAATCCAACCATGCATTTTATATATAAAAGAAAAAGAGAAAATACATGAGAATTTAGAAAATTAATTTCTATTTAATACAAAACAAATCATAAACACCCAGTATCCACAACTCAACAAAACACACAATTTCAAACCATTCACAAAAACTCCCAAAAAAATTTCTCATTACACCCTGAAGAAAAACATATCACAAAAATTCTAAATGGTCCATTTATTAGTGGTACATACAACATTTTCTAAAACAATTTCTAATTAACACTCAAAAAAGTTCAAAACAAAAATTTCATTCTTTAAATTGATTTAATGTGACAAACCTCATTTTAATTTCCATAAACTACATGGAAATAAAAACACAATTTTTTTTCCAAACGCAAGGTCTGCACATTTACAATGAAATAACATTGATATTATGAGGTAATATATAAATCACCATTGAGAACTAAGAAACTCATCCAAGTATCATACGAACCATATTTGGAATATAACTAATGTGAAAAAAACATGAAATCAAAATTTCATAAATTATAAAGGTGAGTGCAAGGGAGACATACCTCAGAGGTAGGGCGTGACGAAACAACACGCATACGAAACCACGTGGTATGATCCAAAACCCTACATATTAATTATTAAGGACTCAAAACACACTATGATCTTTAATTCGAGTAAGAGAAACCAATAGAATAATGAAAATGAAATGGTGAAGGGTCACAACGGCTGCGCGCACTGATCCGGAAGGTGGTGGTGCTAGTTGGACTCACCGGAAAAGGGAGCGCTAGCCGAGCCAAGGCTGGAAGCACGTGTGCCGATAGGGGTGATGCCAGAATGGTCTGGAAGAGGGTCATATGGGAGGTGGATGTGGTTGGGTGGGGTCGCTGCAAGGTGAGGAGGCGGCGTCCGGCTGCACACTGTGTAGGAGGGCTGGTGGGGAGGGGGGTCGGAGGAGGTTGGAATGACTGGAGCAAGGGATCTAGGAGGGGTCTTGATGGGTAAGGTCATGCCACTGAGCAGGTGATGCACCGGAGGTCTCTGTGGTAGCGGTCAGACGGTGGATATGAGGTAGGCAAGTTGGAGGTGTGGTGGTAGAGAGAAGGCACCAGTGGGGCGTGGTATAAGGAGGCTGAGGGCTGATACCGGGATGAGGGAGGGAACGCTGCAAGGGAAGGAGCTAGGGCATTGTGCTGGGGTGAAGGAGGAAGAGTTGGCCAGTGATGGGGTGGCGCACTAAAGGGGTGAACCAGGATGGGGAATTGTGTCATGTAGAGGGGGATATGTGGGGGGGGGGGGGAAGGAAGCACAAATTGGAGAGAGGGGGTAGAATTAAGGTTTTAAAATAATTTTTTTCTCTTTTTAAAAAATTTCCCTTTAAAATAATAATAATAATAATAATAATTACAAAAATAATGATAATAAAAATACTCATATTTTTCAATAACATTAAAATTCTCCACACAATAAAAATTTAAACGACAAAATAATTAATGTGTGTTTTAATTAAAAAAAAATTATTTTATCTTTCCAAAGATGAACAGGATGTATATCAACCCAGGTGGAGCCATGTGGGGTATCCAAAATGCGCTCTGCTCGTGCACCCAATGATGTCAAATCAAAATGAATTTTTTTTAAAATAGACTAAACAATTTCATCCGGGACACAACCCGAACCCCGAAAAAATTTATTTAATTCAAAAAATAATTAAATCAATTAACCACACGGGGTGGGGTGTGATAATTCTCCCCACTATAGCACTTTACTACCCCTAAAATCCACAACACTGACCAGAAGATTAATCAATACTTAAGAATTATATATCAACATGATCTAATATCTTAACTCAGGGACATTTCATTGACCTCCAACATGGATCAACCTCATTTCCCAGAATAAATCACCACTCACGGGGAGGTCGAATATACTCTTCACCATAAGAATTCAATTATAATTTGATAAGGACATAAGAGAAAACTCAAAGATACTAGCGGTGGGTCTCCCCACCATAATGAGCCAACCTACATGTGACCAAATGAAAATTAAACTTAGTCTATAATCGGGCCTTACCCCAACTAAAATGACTACAACATGACATTTAATCAACTTACTCTTGTCTGAAAGGGATAAAAGCTGAACTGAAAGCTCTATATGAACCAAAACCCGACACCCCATTAGTGGGTAGGGAGGGCACAAGTATTACATCAATGAATTTATGATATAAAACTACTAACGACATACCACCTCAGGTGGACAAAAACCAAAGCCACAACTGTTTCACATGGGTGGTCCATCAAAGGCCACTGATCGGAAACTCTCATCCAAAAGGAAAAATTACTGATATTTTTTAATGGATATGTCCATTGTGATATTTATGACCAGAGTATATTTAAAATGGTATATAAACCACAGTAGAAACACTAAAACTATCTCACCGCATGAAAGCATCACAACATTAACTAAGCTCTTTTAAATTCCTCTGGGGTTCCTGACTACGTGTCGGCTTCACCCCGAGGACTTTTGGCTTGAGCTCTAATGGATGAAGCATATTCTACCTCGCAGTCAGGTTATGATAATTTCAATAAGAAAAACACATCTTTTTATTAGACAAAATAAATGAAATTTTTTTGAAATAAAACCACAATCAGATTGAAAACCGGAGTTCATGAAAAGACCCATGCCATTCCCATATATATCAAAACCAAAAACAACATCTGTAAACCTGAAACGATAATAGATCAATTACACTAGAAAGAAACGTACAAAATAAACAATAATCATAAACCCTATAACACATCACTTTTGAGAACTTCCCCCACGGCGATTTCTAGTGATTCTTCGATAGAATCATTGTAAGTGACCCAACCATCAACAAGCATGACAGGGATACAGAATACTTGGGAAAAATGGACAATTGTGACTTATCTTGCCACACTGATAACAAATGAAGATATCTTGATGTGAAGTGGTTGATGAAAGACCCCAAGGCTATTTAATTCCAGGACATGCTCCATCCACTATCAATCACTTCCTCATCACCTTTCCAAAATCCTTACCGCTACTCCTTGGAATTGAAGGAGTGAGGATTACATTGATCAATCCCTCCATTATGGATTCAGAATGAAAATATTGTCTCACCACATTAGAAAATTAAGTTATGTTGGACTCTGAAACCTTTTACTGCATATCAGGATGACGTCCCACCTCAAAATGTTGATCCTTCAAGGATTCATCTGTGGCATACCCTAAATCGTGAGGGACTAAGTCCACAAAGAACTGGAAATACTCAAACACTAATCCATCACCCTGTTACAGATAACACATTTCCATCCCCTTTTTCACCGTTTCTTTCTCAGAGTAATATTGATGGATGAAAAAAGCCTATAAAAACTTCTATGTAAGCACTTGACAGGGCTAGTTCTGAGACACTGACTTCCC
The DNA here is from genome assembly GCA_963277665.1 of Viscum album. Lineage (NCBI taxonomy): Eukaryota > Viridiplantae > Streptophyta > Magnoliopsida > Santalales > Viscaceae > Viscum > Viscum album. The sequence continues at coordinate 1,698,560,835 of OY728143.1, read as the reverse complement.
CCACATCCATGGTGAACCTTCAAGAATGAAGGTTTCACACTTTACCTTCAACGAATTAAGAAACACAATGAGGTTGAAATCCCTTCCGATCTTTCACATCCACTCTTCCACTAATAAAGGGTCCATTTGACCATAAAAGAGAGTTGGATCTAGCTTTCGAAACTGAAGCATAAAATACTTAGGTTCATCAATAGTATAATGATCACCCATCAAAGCTTCATGGGGGAAACTACCGGACAAGTAAAGTTGAGATCCCAATCTAAACTAACTCAATAAATAAAATACTCAAAATCAAACACTGCATAGGTGACAAGCTCAAGAGAAAAAAACAACATATAATAACATCAAAATTTTACTTTTTGAAAACATCTTTAATTTAAATCAAACATGGTGTGTTAAACCCTCACCAATGGTATTCTTTAGAGTATCACTCACATGCATGTTTTTGTTCCACCTTAGGCATCCATCCACCATACATGACGTCTATTAATAATACAATATACCACTATACATGTGAGAACCCATAGGAACATGAAGGCCAAAACGAAACAAATTCATTTTCAAAAAACAAATAATTTATCCCATTTAATTTACCACAATACAGAAATTAAACATGTAATTTCAAACACCCATTTATCAAAACCAATTTATTTCTGATTCAAACAACTTTCAGAAGTTAGAGGAGACCCAAAAAAACTCAAACATGGAACTACTGTCACTGGGTTACTTAACCATATGGTTGGCTGCCATATTCCAAACATGTCACCGACATAAAGAGTATTTTAGGACCATTCCTCTAGCTCCATGTGGCTTTCCAGGCTATGTGTATCATTAAGACAATTAGCCCAACTCCCCTTAGAGTGTCACAATAACAAAAAATTCCATAAAAACCCAAAAAAAAAAAATTAAACTGGAATTCCCATGGAAACCCAAGGATCAAAACAAGAAAGATTTTGTGAATATCTTCCAGATCCTACCGCTTGAGTCCTGAAAACCCTTCTCCTACTACCATGAAATTCCCGAGTAACAAAAGGAACTTTAAAAAGTGAGGTCCTCTATGATTCAACCTCCTCTGATACCATTTTTTCCTAAACCAACCCAGGTCAACCATGAACCGGTCAGTCGATCTGATCTGTGACTAGGCTTGAGAGGCATTCCCAATCCTCTTAGTTCAGTTCATGACAATAATCATTCTCATCCATTGATAATAGTGTTTTCTTATTTGGGTCTGTTTAAACACCAATATGAATAATGCTATAATTTTTATCATGGATGAATATGAAAACATAAATAATTTTAATATATGACATTAATATGTAAATAATGTTTTATATATGGTATTGTAATAGTAATATTATGTTGAACTAATTGTTAATATTAGACAAGATGTTTGTTAAAAATTACTGAAACCAGCTTGCTATGGATTCATTATTAAAATAATAACCAAAACTACCATGGAATGAACCTAGATGTTTATAAAACATTATATAAATAATATTTTAGAATCCTTAATAACTTTTAGTTGTTAAACTTATGAAAATTACATGATTATCAGGACTGACATACCTAAATATATAATGAATTATAGAAATGAATAATAGTTAAGGATAAATATAAACTAAAATTGATTAAAAGCTATGTAAAAATTAATATATAACATTAATATAAAAGTTAATAAATATAAATAATTATTTAAAAATAATTATTACAAATTCTATGTTTATTATAGAAGAATTTAGAGTAAACCTAAGAAATCAGGAATTCATGGTAAGGGTTTTTGAAGACTCAATCTCCTTTCATTGAGTCATGTAGTATCTTATTTGAAATGTCCTTGTAATATTGGAATAATATTCTATATGAATTTTGTAACGCCCTGACCCCAGTTACCCAGAGTCGGTGCATTATTACATAACATTGGCATGATCACAAAAAATATCAAATCTCGAAAGACCGATTGTTTTAGTGGCCTTGTAAATACTAGATACATTCATAAAGTTTTACATTACATCAAAAAAAAAATCGTGTCTTCATATCCCCTCATACTATCCCTGCAGGTCATTCATAAATTACTTATTCATAATCCTGGGAAAAATAAAACATTGAAAGGGGTGAGCTCAGATGCTCAGTAAGGATAACATTATAGCAGAAGCTTTCATAGATAAGAATAAACACTTAAGGAAGTTTATATCTAAATCAAAAGCCTTTTAAACTTGAACTTCAGCATAAAATGGCAAAGATAAAATAAAATAATGCCATTTACTTACTCACATGGATATTCTACTAGTATAATGATCACATGAAATATCAATAACCACTTTCATAATGATGGAATTCATAATTCCAAACTATCATAACCACATAGCCAAGTCCTCGTGCCATGACTACAAATAAGATTTTGCCAAGGCCTTGTGCCAAGACACTAGTTTGTCTCATGAGACCTACCGATGCATCGAGGAGAAATAGCGGGCTCCAACCGTCACTTATTAAGTCCAATTCATTCCTCATATGAATAGGTTTAAACATAACATAAACATTCGCATTAAAACTAGCATACGAAATGTCAATACTTTAACCACAAACCATGAATGGTATAAAAATAGCACATCCATATTCAAACATAACTCATTTGATACAATATGGAATATTGTATTGTATCACATTATACTCAATAAAGAATAATTAAGGATGTTGACATAGATGAAAATAATTATCAAAACTATTTGAGAGAAATATCCCCCTTTTCTTGAAATCATTTAAAAGTCACAGTATTTTCCAAGAAGCCATCTAACAATAGATTTTTGAAATCAAAGTGTCCCATACCACTTTGAAACTTTTTAAAAGGAGTTTTAATTTTAAAACATTAATTTCCATATAAATAAATCCTTAAAACCATTTTTAAAACATGGAAATTAATGAGAAAGATTTAGCTGAATAAGTCTATAAAACATTTAAAAATTGTATTTTAGTTAGAGATTCTAACAAAAAGAGAGACACTTGAATAAAAATAATTAAGGTAATCAAAACTTTTTTATATCATGAGAATAAATGGATTCATGATATACTATGTCAAAGTAAATTATATACACCCCATAAAAGTGATTTGGTGTATAACAATAAAGAAGTCTCAATAGAATTTAAGTTGAGATGAAATCTCTCATAAAGGCCGTATCCTTAGGTTACAGATAAATCAACGACATAGTTATGTGTGAAAAATATAAATACACTAAATATTATTGGATATCTAGTGTAAAACAATCAAAGGACATTCACACATAATCTTGTAAAAACAAAACCAATGAATTGGATGTTTAACTCAACAAATGGAGAATGAGTTAAAATTACTCTTATCAAATTCATATCGATGACTTGAGAAATTATCAATGGAGTGATTATGTGTATCAAAAGTATATCCACAGGAAGGGGAGTGGAAATTATGAGATAATCCAATGAATAGTGATTCCACACATAATCTCGGAGTAATATAATCAATGAAATATGCGTAAAGCCGAATGAGTGGAAATTGAAATCTCAAATTCCTTTATCGATTTGGTAACTTATGAAAAATGAAGCCATGAAAAAAGGATCATACAATGATGATGTAAATACCCATAAATTAAATTATATTACACATTTAATACAATCATGGGCAGTACACATACACCACATGCAATAAATAAGTGGTGAACAATGGAATTCTCACGAAATTAAGAGTGAGATAAGAAACCCCTTACCTTGTACTTTTCCATCGTTGGGGGTAGGTTAACCTCATTTATAATGTTTAAATAATTGTTATTAAATTATTAATGAACCATATACATTAATATGATATCATATATGATCTTTTAACATTTATTTGTTAATAATATCTTAGAATTATCGTCGTTTCGGGTGTTAACTTACTCGTTTTCTTTTATATGTTTTGTTACGTAATCCATGTTTGTCATGGATAGGTTGTATTTTATTCATATCCAGAATGATATAAAATTCTTAAACATTATTTTTAAATCATCAAATGATAATTATACTTGAATGGATGTGATGGAGAATGAATCTCATCGCGTTCGTGGAGACGGTAGTCCGTACGTACGCCCGAGCGACAAAATCATTATTTTGATGTTAAAATAATATATAATTGGATGGTATATCATATATACAGAATCATTATCATGTTGTATTTATTATTTAAATGAGTTACACATCATTATTATACCCACCCAAATAATAATATATTGAATAACAATTACACCACGACGTGGAGACGGTAAGCCGTACATACGCACGTATGGTGACATGTTATTCAAAGGGTGTATAGAATACTGAATATGGTTGTACCATATTTATAATAACATCACAGTATATGTAATATACTGGAGTTATTATTTTAGAATGGTAATAACATAGAAATATGAAGTGGAAGAAGAAAGGAACTTAAAAAGGGGTGGTGAAAACATTACCTCTTCTTCGGGTTCTTCCTTTTGATTTGATCAAAAGGGTTCCTTAGGTTGGCTTTCTGATCCAAATAAGGCCTCTAGGTTGTAGTTAGAGAAGTTTAGAGAGTATTTGGGCAGGATTTGGCTGAACCAAAAGGATTTGAAGGTGTGAAGAAATGAGAAGGAGGAGTGCCCTTTTATAAGAGGGGTGAGGGGAACCTTTGGAAAAGCTAGAAATATTAATTTATAATAAATTCATATTCGGTTTCTAATGGCTAAAAATTTGATTATTAAGAGGTTAAGGTGGGTATAGTTTGAAAAACATTCAATCAATAGAATTTAGACTGGTTTGGGTTACTATATTAAACTTATCTTTTAGTTTTAACTCTTAGTTAATTAGTTTGACATTTACCATTTCACTTTGTATGGTTTTTATTATATAGTAAATAAACTTACTATATAAATACAAGAGACCTCCAAGTGGTCCATTAATGATACACCTATCATGATATAAGTCTCTTGGATGAACCTTAGATTTTTAGGAATTTAATATCAATTAATAATATAATATTCGTTTTAAAAACACTTTAATGTCAATTTTGACACTATTCCATAATTTATTTTTGTAAAACTCATAACAGAATGATTACTTCGAAAAACGTTAATTTAATCAATCCTAACATGTCATATTAACCGATAAAATTAGTGTAATTCATAAAAAGGCTCAAATTATATTTATTTGGGTATTTATAATATCAATTATTTTAATTTTTCACTATTATGGTAATTACTGCATCACCATTGTGTCATAAATAAAATAAATTATTTAATTTCTAAAAATTATAAATAAAATATCATTATGTAGTAAATTTATTTAGATTTATAATGAATATTTATAGTCTAAATCCAACATATATAACCCTATGTAACAATTGTTTTTCTAAAGGATATATTCTTTTGTCATTTTTGTATTCATTTTAACTTAATTAAAATAAAGTCTCCCTATCACATACAAGTGGATCCATGGGGTCCCAAAATCGACCCAAATATGCCCATGGTCGGCCATGTATAAACAAATAGGGTTAAGACACGTTTTAGGGTAATTTAGTTTTATTATAATATTATTTTTTAACCTTTATTTACCGGATTTACCCTTTAACCATGGTAAATAAAATATTTACCGAAGTAATTATTCAAAATGTCTAAAAATAAAAGTTATATATTTACACAATTTAAACATCCTGATTCCAAATATGGAATCCATTTTTCAAATTCAAAACACAGAAGTGGAAGAAATTAATTTAAAATTAATTCTCGTTGTTAAAACAAAAAGCGTGTTTTTAAGAGATAATAACTATCAAAAGACCGGCACTTGTTTATGTCTGGTTTAATTGTGAAATTATGTCCAATGACAAAAATTGAATTAAATGGTAAAACTATATTATAAATATACTTTAAAACCACTCAAATTCATAATTTATCAATATTAATTATTTCAATTAAAAAAGTTGTTTTTAATTAAAATTTAGTAATTTTCACTATTCACCAAAATATGAAAATTATCCGAAAAGTACCAAAATTTTACCCTAAGCTATAATTGATATTCTGAATTCAAAAATTATGTCTATTTTAAAAAATTCCAAACATATAAGTTTCATTAATTATTTTTATAATTAATTCCCACTGTCACAACAAGTAGCGTGTTTTTAAGAAACAATATATATCAAAAGATTGACAATTGTTTAGGTCCAATTTCAAAGTGAAATTAATTCTAATGAACACCATTTGATAAAATGGTAAAAATATATTCTAATTATATTTTGAAACCAATAAATAATATAATTTATCATTATAAATTATTTTGATTAAAAAAGTTGTTTTTAAGTATTTCTCACTATTCATAAAAATTGGAAGTTCTCAGAAAAATACCAAAAATTCATCTTAGGATAATTTCGATATTTCGAAACCAAAAATGAAGCCCATTTTGAAATATAAAATTTATATAATTTCAAAAATTAGGTATTATTATTCATAACTACTAGTTTGATTGGTTGTGGTGTGTTAGAACTCGATGTTGCGTACGACACATGTTATCACATTATTCAAAGAGAAGCGTACCGTAGAAGCTTGGGGTGTTACATTCTCCCCTACATCATTAAATTGTGTCCTCACAATTTTTAAAATTGTGCTTGGGAATATAATGGAAAATCCCACATCGGAAAAAGAGACAATAAAACTATCCCTTTAAAAGAAATAAAGAGAGGTATAAAGGTCAACCAAGATAACCCATACTCGGATTCCATGTAAGAAAACATGGATATGGATGATAAACTAAGTGTAAAGTTCTGATGGAGAGGGATAGAAATCATGATCAGGAGAAAGTTAACAATAAGAAAACCACAAACTTGTGTTGGTACAAATGACCATTAGTCTCCTAGTAGGAAAGTAAACGGACAACATTTTTTTGTTTTAAGTTACACTACATAAGGATGAGGAATTAATTTATGATATTGAATAAGAATATAAAGATATATACTTACATTTTAATTAGAGTTTCATTCTATAATAAATTTCCACCACTAACTCATTTTTTTAAAACTATGAGTATTCAAGAAGACTTGGTAACTCTGGAAGAGCTAGAATAAACTTCTATAGAATCACATGATCCATGCGGGATGAACTATATATTTAAATTGTATTTAGAGATTAATCAAAAAAAAAGGTTAGTACAAGATCTAATGATCCCCCAAATGAATATTCCTTGAGAGAAATAAACACTAATCTTAATTTCCAAAATTAAACCAACAATACCCCAAAGTTAAATAATACCATTCAATAATCAATTGTCCTTAAAATCCTTCAATATAATCAACACTAATATTGAAACTCAAAACTTAAAAGAATGTAGTCTTCCACATTAACTTGTATCTTCAAATGACATCAAATACTCTTAAAGTCACATACTTAAAAGTAATTAACCTTATCATTTCCATAAACAACCCAAATCACTATAAATCCATAATACAAACAAAGATAAAAATCCACCATTACTCCTTAAATGAAATCCCATACTATTCTATTTTTCCTTGGGCATATAGTGTTCACAACAAAGCGAACAACTTCCAAAATAACATCTATCACTTAATCACCAAATCATTTTCCAATTCCAAGGGCATTCATTTAATTAGACATAAGAACCCAAATCAACTTATTATTGATCAATAAAATAATTTAACTAAAAATAATTAGTCACACTATCCAGGGACTTCACGTAGTCCAGTGGTAGGTGATAAATCCCAATCGCACTTTGGTTGTGGGTTCGATTCTCACAGCTTTGTCTGACTCAATGGGTTGTCACATGGTCTGCATGTTGTCCTTTTTCAAAAAATATATAATATTACCAAAATGAGATAAATTCCTCAAAATACCATAACATAATTTAACCACAAATATTATATCATATCTTGCATTTTCGTCCCAAATTATAATAACTTATAATTCTCTCAAACCCCGATGATCATGTGAAACCAAATGGTTATTTATACCTATATCCACAAGAGAAGATATAATTCTTCCTCAAATATCATTCTCACATGGAAAACTACACTGTTACAAATACAAGAGAAAATTATTCCAAAGTAATCCCATCAACAAGGAGCGCTAATGCTTTTTAAACATTTCTCCAACCATTTATTTCCACATAGCTTCTTATTTGACCAAGAAAATATCCTATAGAATAAGGCATTCACTCGGGTAATGGCCAGGTCCCCTACATTTATGGGAAATGACTGTAAATGGACTCTTGGGACCATTTTTATCTTCTTCCATAGCACTCTTCATTTTTCTTCGGAAATTCTTCACTTTATGTCCTTCCTTCCCGCATGTAAAACATTTCCTTGTCCCATTGAGACACTTTCCTGGGTGTCTCCTTCCACATTTCCTGCATGATGGAAATTGATGATACCTTTCTCCATGGTCTCCACTACTGGATCTCTTATCATTAATCACCTTTGTCTTTTTTTGAGTCTGAGAATTGGTTAATATATTTATTGTTTATCATATTTTTGGAAAATTGATTTGGCATAAAGACGATATCTTTTACGCCTATCAACATTCCATTTTGTTGCTCATTACCACCACCGTTCCCACCTTGTATATCATTCTCAAAGTCAGTATGACTTCCTTGGAATCTTTCCATTGACCAAAAACAGAAAGCATTGTGTGAGTAACAGTAGTCATAAAATCATTTAGAGATTAACATGTGACCATATTTTCAATTAGAAACACATTAGGATTAACCAATGTCATTTACTCTCATATTATATATTTAATACTTCAAATCAGTTAGTAAAGAAAATGTAAATTATCCTAAGCATATCCCCCGGGAGTGTCGTAACCAAGAGTGCAGCAAGGCCCGTTGTCGTGCACCAGTTCCTGTTCGAGTCCAGCTCAAAGCGGTGTTTTCGGGTTTTACCCCTAGGTACATCTGTGCCAGAGCCTCCTCTACCTACTCGTATCCATAGAGGGATGTATTGCTCGGAAAACTCATAAAATCTCTACAATACCAAAATTCTAGGAAGTTCTTCGATACTAATCCTCAAAATTTATATTAGGTATACGTACTCTAATCAGAGTTTATCTAAATCTAGCTTCCAAAGTTTCTACTAAACTTTCTCTGATACCAACTGTAACACCCCGACCCCAGTTACCTAGAGTCGGTGCATTATTACAAAAAATTGGCATGATCACAAGAAAGATCAAATCTCGAAAGACCGATTATTTTAGTATCCTTGGAAATACTAGATACATTCACAAAGTTTTACATCACATCAACAAAACATCTTGTCTTCATATCCCCTCATACTATCCCTGCAGGTCATTCATAAATTACTTCTTCATAATCCTGGGAAAAATAATACATTGAAAGGGGTGAGCTCAGATGCTCAGTAAGGATAACATTATAGCAGAAGCTTTCATAGATAAGCATAAACACTTAAGGAAGTTTATAACTAAAACAAAAGCCTTTTAAACTTGAACTTCAGCATAAAATGGAAAAGATAAAATTAAATAATGCCATTTACTTACTCACATGGATATTCTACTAGTAGAATGATCACATGCAATATCAATAACCACTTTCATAATGATGGAATGCATAATGCCAGACTATCATAACCACATAGCCAAGGCCTCGTTCCATGACTACAAATAAGATTTTTCCAAGGCCTTGTTCCAAGATACTAGTTTGTCTCATGAGACCTACCGATGCATTGAGGAGCTATAGAGGGCTCCACCAGTCACTTATTAAGTCCAATGCATTCCTCATATGAACAGGTTTAAACATAACATAAACATTCGTATTAAAACTAGCATACGAAATGTCAATACTTTAACCACAAACCATGAATGGTATAAAAATAGCATATCCATAGTCAAACATAACTCATTTGATACAATATGGAAGATTGTATTTTATCACATTATCCTCAATCTAGAATAATTAAGGATGTTGACATAGATGAAAATAATTATCAAAATTATTTGAGAGAAATATCCCCATTTTCTTGAAATCATTTAAAAGTCACACTATTTGTCAAGAAGCCATTTAAAAATAGATTTTTGAAATCAAAGTGTCCCATACCACTTTGAAACTTTTTAAAAGGAGTTTTAATTTTAAAACATTAATTCCCATATAAATAAATCCTTAAAACCATTTTTAAAACATGGACATTGAGGAGAAAGATTTAGATGAATAAGTCTTTAAAACACTTAAAAATGGTATTTTAGTTAGAGAATCTAACCAAAAAAGAGACACTTGAATACAAATAATTGAGGTAATCAAAACTTTTTAATATCATGAGAATATAGGGATTCATGATATACTATGTCAAAGTACATTATATACACCACATAAAAGTGATTTGGTGTATAACAATAAAGAAGTCTCAATGGAATATAAGTTGAGATGAAATCTCTCATAACGGCCGTATCCTTAGGTTAAGGATAAATCAACGACATAGTTATGTGTGAAAAATATAAATACACTAAATATGATTGTATATTTAGTGTAAAACAATCAAAGTACATTCACACATAATCTTGTAAAAACAACACCAATGAATTGGATGTTTAACTCAACAAATGGAGAATGAGTTAAAATTAATCTTATAAAATTCATATCAATGACTTGAGAAATTATAAATGGAGTGATTATGTGTATCAAAATTATATCCATAGGAAGGGGAGTGGAAATTATGACATAATAAAATGAATAGTTATTCCACACATAATCTCGGAGTAATATAATCAATGAAATATGCGTAAAGCCGAATGAGTGGAAATTGAAATCTCAAATTCCCTTATCGATTTGGTAACTTATGAAACATGAACCCATGAAAGAAGGATCATACAATGATGATGTAAATACCCATAAATTAAATTATATTACACAATTAATACAAACATGGGAAGTACACATACACCACATGCAATAAATAAGTGGTGAACAATGGAATTCTCACGAAATTAAGACTGAGATAAGAAACCGCTTACCTTGTACTGTTCCTTGGTTGGGGGTAGGTTAACCTACTGTATAATTTTTAAATAATTGTTATTAAAATATTCATGAATCATATACATTAATATGATATCATATATTATCTTTTAACATTGATTTGTTAATAATATCTTATAATTATCGTCGTTTCGGGTGTTAACTTACTCGTTTTCTTTTATATGTTTTGTTACGTAAGCCATGTTTTTCATGGATAGGTTGCATCTTATTCATATCCAGAATGATATAAAGTTCTTAAACATTATTTTTAAATCATCAAATGATAATTATACTTGAATGGATGTGATAGAGAATGAATCTCATCGCATTCGTGAAGACGGTAGTCCGTACGTACGCACGAGCGTCAATATCATTCTTTTGATATTAAAATAATATATAATTGGATGTTATATCATATATACAGAATCATTATCATGTTATATTTATTATTTAAATGAGTTACACATCATTATTATACCCACCCAAATAATAATATATTGAATAACAATTACACCACGACGTGGAGACGGTAAGCCGTACATACGCACGTATGGTGACATGTTATTAAAAGGGTGGATAGAATACTGAATATGGTTGTACCATATTTATAATAACATCACAGTATATGTAAGATAATGGAGTTATTATTTTATAATGGTAATAATAAAGAAAGAAGAAGTGGAAGAAGAATGGAACTTAAAAATGGGTGGTGAAAACATTACCTCTTCTTCGGGTTCTTCCTTTTGATTTGATCAAAAGGGATCCTTATGTTGGCTTTCTGATCAAACTAAGGCCACTAGGTTGTAGTGAGGGAAGTTGAGAGAGTATTTGGGCAGGGTTTTGCAGAACCAAAAGGCTTTGAAGGTGTGAAGAAATGAGAAGGAGGAGTGCCCTTTTATAAGAGGGGTGAGGGGTACCTTTGGAAAAGCTAGAAATATTAATTTATAATAACTTCATATTCGGTTTCTAATGGATCCAAAGTTTATTATTAAAAGGTTAAGGTGTGTATAGGTATAAAACCATTCACCCAATAGAATTTAGACAGGTTTGGGATACTATATTAACCTTATATTTTAGTTTTAACTCTTAGTTAATTAGTTTGACATTTACCATGTCACTTTGTATTTTTTTATTATATAGTTAATAAACTTACTATATAAATCCAAGAGACCCCCAAGTGGTCCATTAATGATACACCTATCATGATATAAGTCTCTTGGCCGAACCATAGATTTTTAGGAATTTAATATCAATTAATAATATAATATTTATTTTAAAAACTCTTTTATGTCAATTTTGACACTATTCCATAATATATTTTTGTAAAAATCATAAAGGAATGATTTCTTCGAAAAAGGTTAATTACATCAATCCTAACATGTCATATTAACCTAGAAAATTAGTTTAATTCATAAAAAGTCTCAAATTATATTTATTTGGGTATTTATAATATCAATTATTCAATTTTTTCACTATTATGGTAATTACTGCATCACCATTGTGTCATAAATAAATTAACTTATTTAATGTCTAAAAATTATAAATAAAATATCATTATGTAGGAACTCTTTTTAGCTTTCTAATGAATATTTATAGTCTAAACTCCAACATATATAACCCTATGTAACAATTGTTTTATCTTCGAATTCATGAGTGGGACAAGAATTTTTATCCCAGCTCTGTCAGGAATTCATTTGCGCAGGTATGGATACGAATTCATAAGCTTATTTGGTTATATTGGCATCCCCAGATTCTTTGGGACATTGCTTCTTCGGTTGGGAACCATATTAGGTTAGATAAACAAACCGATAATCCCAATTTTGGCCACTATGCTAGAGTATTGGTAGAGGTTGATATGTCTGGTACACTGGTTGAGCAGGTTGTCTTCACCACTAGGGATGATAGTATTACTCTAGAGATTGGTTATGAAAGGAAACCAAAATACTGTCTAAATTGTCATATCTTTGGTCACATACTTGCTGAGTGTAATAGAAATAAATTTTTCTCAATGTGTAAAATCACTGGTCATGATGACTTACACTATCGAAGAAAGGGGAACAAGATGGGTCAGCCTGTGGTCACGGTGGAGGCTCCTGCTGATGAGCAGATTGACATCCAGGATCCTTCAGATGGTGAAGGGCAAAGAGTTGATGTCTGTGAGAAGGTACAAGAGGTTCAGGTTACTGGGGTGTCTCAGGATGGGAGGACTTCTGACCCAATCGCTGCTTCTGTGTGCCCTGGTCTGAATGAAGATCAGATGGCTGAGAAGGATGAGCAGGGCTTAATAAATGCTCCTGTTGATAATCTGAATGTGGAGGCTTGCAAAGATTCAGCTGTTGTTAATGTGGATACTTATGGTGATGATCAGCATGGTGAGCAGGACTCTCATAACTCTAAGGGGAATCCTGAAATTGTGGATGGGAAGGATGGGAAGGGGGAAAGCGCCAATGCTGGGATTATGGAACTACAAGAAATCAGTGATGCAGCTGGGGAATTCTCCCAAGTGTAGGCCTCGAAGGCTGCAAGGAGGAAACTTCCTGCTACCTTGACAGGACCACTCAGTTCGGAGAATAGGTATTCATCCCTGTCTGATGATGATGATGTTACTGCTCTTGATGGATGCTATCTAAGTGAAGAAGGAGAAGATATTATGACTGAAACAAAGGAAAGCATAACACCCAGTTATGATGGCCCCTGCACTAGGCAGCGTGCCTCTCATCAATGAAGGCCCTTTTCTGGAACTGTCAGGGTTTGGGAAACTCCCCTACGGTCAAGACCCTGAAGCACATTATCTTGACCAACAAACCAATGCTGATTGGCATAGCTGATCCTAGACTGAAGTTTTCCAATTGGATGGCCTTCAATTGGTTGACTTTAGATTACTCTTTTATTGCTTCGAATCAGACTGACAATGATGTTGAGGCTTTATGGATATTAAAGCATAACACTGTGACTATTGAATCAGTTCATTCAGACCCTCAATCTGTCTCTTTAACTTGTATTTTACAGTCCAGAATGTTTTGTGTTACTTTTGTCTATGATTTTAATCAGTACATTAGGAGGAGATGTTTATGGAATATTCTTGTGGGTATTGCTGCGAATATGGATAAGAGATGGATCATACTTGGTGATTTTAATACAGTGCTGAGGCTGGAGGAGAAAACTGGGAGTAACTTTTGTCGTGCAGCAGCCAAGGACTTCTCCAATTGTATTGACCAATGTTGTCTAATTGAAACTCCAATCTTAGGTGCTGACTACAACTGGAAGAGGCTTACTCACCTTGGAAGACAAGCTAGCAAACTGGATAGATGCTTAGTGCAGATTGGTGAGCAAAGTGAGGATATGGAAGTATCTGGCATCGCGCCATCCAGATTGCCCTCTGATCATCATCCGATTTTAATTGACATTTGTGTTAGTACTCTACGGTCAGCACCTCTACCTTTCAAGTTTAACAATTCTTGGCTGACGGTTCCTGGATGCAGAGAGATTGTTTTGATGGCATGGGCGGAGCCTGTCGAAGTCAGTGCTTTGCATATCCTTGTCAGTAAACTGAAAGCTGTTAAGGCTGGAATAAGGGAGTGGAGTAAAAAATCTTTTTCCAGAATTGACAAGGAGATCAAAGTGGCAGATTCCCATCTGTATGAATGTCAGCAAGGTAACATGTCTCGAGATTCCATATCATCACATGAGATACAGGCAGCTTCAAGAATTGATACCTTGCTTGATATTAAGGATAATCTGGCCAGAAATCAGTATAATGCAAGATGGTTGAAAGAGGGGGACAAGAATTCTCAGTTCTTCCATTGATTGCATAAGGAGAAGAAAGTTAGAAGGAATCTCAAGGTCCTGAAAATTGGTGAAAACTTGTATAACTCTGAGGATGGCATTATAAATTCTGTGACTGAGTATTTTAAAGGTCTTTATTCTGAATCAGAGGAGGACATCTCAGACAAATTCATAAGATGTATAGAACCGAGTCTGGATGAGGTGCAAAATAAAAAACTCATTGATATCCCTAGAATGAAGGAACTCCATGATGCCCTTTTCTCTCTGAATAGGATAGTGTGGCTGGGCCGGATGGCTTCACCAACAAATTCTTCATGTTTAACTGGGATATCCTCCACATGGAAGTGACAGAAGAAGTCCAGGAATTCTTTTATCATTCCTATATGCCTTTTGGAATGAACTCAAATTTCATTGCCTTATTACCCAAGAAGGATAACGCTCTTGATATCAAGGACTTCAGACCAGTATCCATTGGGAATTCCATTCCCAAAGTCATTAGTAAAATCATTGCAACAAGACTTGGTGATATTGATAGGTCCCTAATCTCCTTTAATCAGTTTGTCTTTGTGCATGGAAGGAATATTCAGAACTGTCTATTCACTGCTTCAGAATGTATCAAAATTATGAGATCAAAGGTCAGGCATGGTAATATGGCACTCAAGGTGGACATTTCAAAGGCTTTCGATACTATCAGATGTGACTTTATCTTTTCTGTTCTGAATATGAATGGGTTCTCAAGTAAATTTATTGGTTTTGTTAAAGTCATTTTGGAAAGTGATAGGTTATCCATATTGGTTAATGGATCTCCAAGGGGGTTGTTCCAATGCTCTAGGGGTGTAAGGTAGGGTTACCCTTTATCTGGATTATTGTTTTCCATGGATGAGGACTATTTGAGTACCTACATCCATGATCTTGTTAATTCTGGGATCTATCAGAGAATGGTGTATGGAAGTAACTGCTTTACTCCCTCTCACTTATTTTATGCTGATGATATTCTTCTATTTTCTAAAGCTGATAGGAAAACCATCACATCTATAACATCTATTTTTAATCATTATGAGGAAGTCTCAGGTCAGGTTATAAGCTGGAGCAAATCCTTTGTTGTTTTTGGTGAAGGTGTCCGGACTGTAAAGCAGAATAAAGTGGCCAGAAGACTTGGAGTTAAAAGGGGTTCATTACCCTTCACTTATCTCAGACTGCCTATGTTCTGGGGAAGAGTGAAGAGGGATTATTTGGAGGATATTTCCCTGAGAATCACTAACCAACTGGCCAATTGGAAGGGGAAATCAATGTCACAGGCTGGCAGGATTTGCCTTGTGAATTCAGTTGTCACATCAATGTTTGTGTATTCTCTCTCTCTTTATAAATGGCCTGCTGCTTTGCTCAAGGATCTTGGTGGCATGATCAGGAACTTTATTTAGACTGGATCAATTCAGTAGAGAAAAATGGTTACTGTTAAATGGACGGACTGTATCAAGCCTATATCAAATGGTGGAATGGGAGTAAAGGATGTAAGGGTTTTTAATGATGTTTTGCTTCAAAAAGTCACCTGGAGACTCCTCGCTGGTTTTGATTTTTCCCTGGAGTTTCTGTATAACAGATTTGTTGACAGGCTTTGCCGAAGGCTGAACGTGTACCTTAGATCTTCTGTCTGGGTTGCAATTAGGAGTACCTATTTCGAGATCATGCGGCAGTCCAAATGGATTGTTTGTTCCAGCTCTCAACTGAACAGTTGGATGACAAAGTGGATTCCATGCCCCATTTCTTATTCTGTTTCTATTCCTTTGAATCTGCAGAACCTGTCTGTTTCTGATCTGCAAGGGAATTCACAGGCTCAAGCACTGTTACTTGCTAATTTCCAGGCCAAGCTGTCTGCTTATGAGTTCATGGACATAAACACCTTGATATGGGATCCTGACTTGGCTGGCGTCTTTTCCAGCAAGTTGTCTTATGCTATGCAGTGCGGTAAATCAAATCCGACACATGCCTGGGTGATGGCGGTGAAGAAGGACTTTATCCTACCGGCTGATTCTCTTCTCACATGGCGCATTTGGAAATGCAGATTGCCAATTCAATCCGCTCTTCAAAGAAGAGGTTTGATTCTGGCCCCGGTATGCCCTCTCTGTCTTGCTGCTGATGAGTCGATGGAGCATATTTTTATCAATTGCTATCTTTCTGCACGGTTATGGCGGACTATTATGGAAATCTTTCACTGTAATTTAAACCTAACATCGGTTGGTAATTTACTAAATTCTGTTATTCATGAAGAAAATAGTGAGCAGGTTCAATCCTTGCTCATCGTTGCTGTTGTGTCTATCATTTCCTATGTTTGGAAGGCTCGGAATAATATTGTGTTCAATGGTGGTATGCCCTCCTTCAAGGAGGGAATGATGGCAGTTCATCGCAGTATCAAGCTTTCTTCGGTTAAGCAAACTCGATGTATGCACAATAACATGTCTGATTTTATCTTATTGAGGACACTTGGTGTGAGTGGCAGGGAGAGGATGCCGAAAATGATGAAATATATTAGGTGGATTCCTCCAATCAATGATTACTTGAAGGTGAATGTGGATGGGGCAGTTTCTGGCACGCCGGGCCCTGCTGGATGTGATGGTGTGTTTAGAACTTGCCGAGGTTTTGTAAAGGGGTGCTTCTTTCACTACATTGGCAACAGCTATGCTCTTGAGGCGGAGTTATGGGCAATGATAAAGGCCATAAGGTATACTATTCATTATGGCTGGCAGAAGATTTGGATTGAATCAGACTCCTCTACTGTTGTGAAGATTCTTAAAGAGCGATCAAGGATAGTTCCATGGAGGATGCTCCCTGCGTGGATCAGATCTTCAAAACTTGTTCAATCACTTTCTCTAGAGGTTTCCCACGTCTACAGGGAAGCGAATCAAGTGGCGGATGCATTATCAAAAAGAGCGCTCCTTGAGGTGAGTTATAGTTGGTCCTTTGTCCTCCCTGAATATTGCAATGGCTTTGTTCACAATGACAGAATTGGAACTGTGTTTACAAGGTTGTGTAAGGCCCCTCCTTCCTGAGTGGTTTGTACTGTTTAAGCTTTTTATTTAATTTTTTGGGAGCAGGCTTGCACCTGGCTCTCGGGAGTTTTTGGTATATATCAAAAGATTGAAAATTGTTTAGGTCCAATTTCAAAATGAAATTAATTATAATGAACACCATTGGATAAAATGTTAAAAATATATTTTAATTATAATTTGAAACCACTCAATAATATAATTTATCACTATAAATTATTTTGATTAAAAAAGATGTTTTTAAGTATTTTTCACTATTCATAAAAATTGGAAGTTCTCAGAAAAATAACAAAAATTCATCTTAAGATAATTTCGATATTCCGAAACCCAAAATGAAGTCCATTTTTAAGTATAAAATATATATAATTTAAAAAGGTTGGTATTATTATTCATAACGGCTAGTTTGATTGGTTGTGGTGTGTTAGAACTCCATGTTGCGTACAACACATGCTATCACATTATTCAAAGAGAAGCATACCGTAGAAGCTTGGGGAGTTACAAATTTATTATATTTTATTTTCTATTTATTTTCCTTTCTTTCTAATAACTTCATTTTCAAATAATTCTTACTTCATGAATTATGATGTTCGTAATGTTTTTTTTCAACCTTAATTTGAAATCAAGATTATCTATATCTAAAATTCAATTCGGGGAAATTTTATGTTTTATCTCCCTCAAACACCATATGTTTTATTCTACTATAGTTTTTTGGGATTTAGATATCTCCTAAGAATTTCCCCTACTATTTATTTATGATTCACCCAAAATGATGCTTGTTAGTGGAACTAACTTTATATATTTTTTTCTGTCTCAATTATTTTTATACCATTTCCATGTTTTACATAATATTTTATCGATTTAATTATCCCTAAATCTATGATTTTTAAGGTAATCTTATATGGAATTTGAATTTTTATAAAATAAATTATTAAATCAATCTTTTTTAAATGATTTCCACATAGTGACTTTCTCCCACCATTTTCATTAGTTTTCATTTCAATGATTATTTTCAATATTTAGAAGGTCCATATAAGTAATTTTTACTTAATTTGATATTATTTTATTATAATCCATTAACTTTTAAATTACATCTTTATAAAAATTTATCAAAATATACAGTTTATTCGTTCTTATTTTATAAATTATTTTCTATGATTCTTCTAATGTGTTTTTTCATCTACATTAAAATCCTTCAATTTTTTTATTCTCCACTATAGATGATCTAATGAATCCATCTACCATATTTCCCTATATTAATTATATTTATGTATTTTAGAAATTTTTTTGTGACTCATTTTTTTTAAAGGATATTTATTTTTTGGTTGATTTGTGAATGTGATCATGTCCATGTCGCTACTATAAAAAATAACATTCACATAGGGGTTTTAACATCAATTGTATTATAACTAATATTAATAATGGTATGACATAAATTTTTTAATATAACTAATATTAAAACCCACATCATGTTGGGTTTTAGCATCAATTAATATATAAACCAGTGTTAAAATAATTTTTTGTGTCAGTTAATATATAACTGACATTAAAACACATCGTGATAGGGGTTTTTAACATCTATTTTATAAAACAATTGATGTAAAAAATAGAGGTTTAATGTAAGTTAATATATAATTAGTTTCAAAACCCAACAAGATAACGGTTTTAACATTGGTTATAAGAATAACAGACATCAAAAGCAAAGGGTTTTTACCTCTAATATATATAAACTGACATTAAAAGATAAAATTCACATCATGCACATGTGGTGTTTCAATTCCTTTATAGTGTTCCTTTTTTAATTTTATACATCCTAACTAAAATTTATTTTTCCACAAACACACATTATCAAATATTTTCCATAACTTTTCATTATCTCTATCTCTATATTTCTGATCTACTCTTCCTTCGATCCAAAGTATCATCATTCTATTTATTATTCATTCCATGATTTTTCAATAGTAGTTATAATTATTTTATTATTATTTGGTTTGGTTATGATTTTTTTTCATATATATATTTTTTCATGATTTATTTATGTAATGATGATGAAAATGTCTTTCAATAGAGTTGAAAGGATAAAGCTTCCACATGAGATTTATTAGATTATTTTTAAATTGAATTAATTTCTAGAGTTAAAAATTCTACATGAATTATTTCTTCCAACAAAAATTAATATCAATACAAAATATTTAGATTCAAATGAACCACCCTAATAAAGGAAAAAATCAAAGCATTGTTTCTCCTTTTCTTATTTCAATTTGGTTTCTACAATTTTATATTCATTATATCTTGAATTTTATTCCATTAGAGATGTGAATATTGTTATATTTCTAAAAAAATGGATGTATTCCATGTCCTTTATTTTGATAACAAATGTGGAATTTAACTCATAACAATGGTTATAAATTTTACCAATATTATAAGTTGCATTATACATTAATTATTTTGATAATTAGCCTTAAAGGTCTTGATTTTTTTTGAAAAGGATATATTATTAAATAATTTCATATAATCAATATTTGAAATTACTTATAAAATTGGTGATATTTACACAAGTTGAAAACCCAATGTTAAAACTTAGAAATAAAACCGATGTTAAAATATATTTTTATACTAGTGTATAGTGAAAATATGTTGTGTTATAATTATGTTATTGGTGGGATCAGAATTAGAAATCCATAGAATTCATTAGTTAATTCTTATATCCCATGATATGACTATGTCAATGGTATAAGGGAGGTTATCCTAGTTTGTTATGTTATGGTACATGGGAGGTTATCATTGTATATTATGTTATGGGACATGGGATGTTCTCTTAGTCCATTATGTTATGGGATATGTGAAGTTATCATTGTCTATTATATTATAGAACATGGGAGGTAATCATAGTACGCTATGTTATTTTTGGTAATGATTTGTTTATATTTATTTATAATTTTTTATGGTCTCTTTAAAACCCATATATTTTATGATATATTTCATTTCAAGTAAATGAACTCTATTATAGCATTCCATTATAACATAGCTTTTAAGATGGTGTTGTGTATAGGAATAACCAAATTTTGAAGAAAAAAATATGTATAAAGTTTATATATAATACAGTTATGTTGACAAAAAAGTACTCAATTTTTATAAAGACATTATATGCTTCAAAAATACATTTTCCCTCAAAAATGGTTTTTAATTTTTTCCATGAAGAAATAATATTATTAATTTATACCATATTTAGAATTTTTTTCTGAAAAAATGAACTTATCTTTTAAAATTATAATTTAATAATTATCTTGTAATTAATTTTTTATAATTTTCTAGAAAGGTTAATTTCTAGATTAATAGTAAAAAATATAGATATTTATTAAAAACTATATTTTTCTAAAGAATTTTAAAATATTCCACTTTGTTGTAATTTTTTTTAAATTTATTTCGTTTATAATATTAATAATTCTATTAAGATCATTACAATTAATTCTACATTGTATTTTGGTATAAAAAAGTCTTATAATTAAGAAAATGTTTTTTATGGAAAACTGTACGTCGTCACATTTTACACGTTTAATTTTACATTAAATTATAAAAATTATATGAATTAAAATTTATAAAATGGATTAAATATTTCGTATCATGATTTTTGATATTTTTAATGAGACCTCTTCATTTTTTTCATAATTAATCGTAAAAATAGTAAAAAATTTCCACCACGATTATGGTTAAAACATGTTTATTAATGGGTTAAGCCGAGAGATAAGTGTAAATTTTCTAACTAAACTATTATAAACCCTATTTTATAGCCATATTTGTACCACATAATACCCTAAATTATAATATCTATCCATTTAAATAATTTTTCTTGTGTATGACATTATTATATTTTAATATTTTAAGAAATTCCTTCAATGTCATTTCCCCAACTTATAAAAGGACATCCTTACTTTCTCTTATCCAGGCCACTTTGTGAAATATATATCAATAAAACCCTGACCAATAATATTATAAACTTACATATACATGAATTGTATTTTTTTTCTTAAAATATCATTCTAATGGTCTTTATGAAACAATCTAATGTAGGCCACCAAAAGGAGATGTAATCATCCAACCTGACCTCTTTCAAATTATTTCTTCTTCTACCTACACTAAATCTATTGTATTAATCATAAAATAATAAATTCTGTAAAATAAATAAACTTAAATGTTATTATAATTACTTAACCACCATTATTCACCCACTTTTCCATCAAATGGGATGTGAAAGTATCACTCGTGCGTACGTTTGGACTACTGCCACACTGTAGCGATACAATTCATTTTCCATAACCATTTTTCATGATTGGTTATTATTATTTGTTTAATGTTTATATATTATATTTATGATATAATCATACTTATATAATTAAAATATAATATCTTCCTTCTTACCTTCCCATTTGTTAGAAAATGATAATATCATGTGTGCGTACGTGTAGAATACCACATCCACAAGTCGATCTAATTCATTTTTCATTTTCAAATTTCTTAAATGATAATAAAGATATATTTAATTAATATATTTGATATATATTACATGATTGTGATTTTTTAAAAAGAATTTATTATTTACCTATCTTTATTTCTATCTATAGAAAAGTGAAAACAACATTCTTGTGTGTGTTTGGCCTACCGTCTCTAAGAATTTTGTAATTTATTTTTCTATCTCAACCTTTAATGGAAGACTAAATAAATAAATAAATAAATATATAATTAATATATATGAAATTTATATCACAATTAAATTTTTTTAGATGATTGACCGATGATAGATTTATAAGCACTGAAACTACTGAACTAAAATTCTTTAGAAGAACAAAATAGTTAAAAGCTAGAAATGATGATTTTAAAAAAGAATTTTTATTAAATTGGCATTGAAATATTATAAGTGGATCATATATGATATTATATTTAACACCTCAAGATTTTGTGAAATATTATTTTCAATTAAATTTAATATTTTTGATATTTTACAATATTTTCAACACTGTGTTTGGATTTATTTACACACAGAGTTGATTTTGGATTGTATTACACACAATCCTGAGTTTACATATGTCACATGTAACACCAATTTTAAACAAAGCGTAATATATAATTATGATATTATTATTCAAAATGATATTTATCAACTAACCATTGGAGTAGTGGGTATGAATAGTATTTAATAAATTATGAAAATATGAAATACACATGTATATATAATTAATTATTTAGAGGCTAATTAATTATAAATTAAAATAATAACTATTTTATAATTAAGGAATTATCTTTCTGAAAAACTATTTTTTATGCTAAAAAATGTGTTCTAACTCCATAAAATAAAAAAAAATTTGGTGAATTATTTTGATGAACATTATATATATATAAATATTATATTCATTCAACTATTTAACATTCATCTTATTTTTTATCAATACAAAAGATATGAATAAATCCAATATTACACTTAAGTACAATTTATTTTTAAAAATTAATTTTATCATATTTTTATGACACAATTATTTTAACACTAAATTTTCACACTGATATAGATTTTAATTTAAAAAATAAAATTTATTTCTTAATTAATAATATCAAAATTATCATTGGGTTAATTTTCTGGATTTTTCTAAAATATTTCATTTTGTGATGAATAATGAAAATTAGAAAATTTAAATTTAAAACAATCCTTTCATTTAAATAATTTAAATATTTAAATGATAATTAAAATTTGTTTTCTTATAAATGTAGTTAAATTATACATCCATTAATCAAACTTATTATATAATACTCAATTTCATTTAGAATTTTTATATAATGATTTTTTAATCATTTAAACTTTTTCTCCTTAAAAAGTTATTTACTCATAACGTCTATGAGATTAATTTTAAATTATGATTTTACACTTATATGAATGGAATTTTTAAATATAGATTCCATATTTGGAATCATAATTACTTCTATTATCTAAAAATTTCAAATTAATTTTTTAGAAAAATGAATAATGAATGCAGCAAAAACAAATTATCACGGTTAAGGAAAAAATGTGTTTATCAGGGGATTAAACTAAACTGACTAGGCTAAAAATAACCCATCAACTTATATAAAAACTATTTAATGGAAATATTTATACCATTAGACATATAAGACTTGATAATGGCCCATTTTGGACCCTTTTTACAAATGAAAAATTTTAGATCACTCAATTCTTTTCAAAAATAACAAGTGTGTCCCCACCTCTAATTAGAAAAGACCACCTCGTATCCTCTTTTATTCACAACTTAAAACCCTTTTTTATAAAAAAATACCTACCCAATTCACTTTCAAAACTATCTCCTCCCATCATATATGACTTATTTTGGTCCAAAATCTAACTTATACGGCTGTGGTGCAAACCTAAGGAGGATGACTGAAGAAAAGGTATCGTTCAACAATGATTTTTTATTTATTACCCAACTACTTAAATTATTTTTATACCATGATGATATAATAACCATTTTATCTTATTTATACTGAGATTTTGTTTTATTTTGTGGTAATTAGTTAAAACCATCTCCACTTCCATCACATGGATTACAATATCAACATTCTTGTGTATGACAAACTACCTCCTCACAAGCCAATGTAAATATTTTCTCCATTACCACCTATCAAGGCTTGAAATAAGGGTTAATTTATATTTTATATATGGTATTTATAATATTTTTATGATTATTTGATTGTTATATCACATATACCTTTATATTTTCTATTTTATTGGAATACAATTACATCGTTTGTGTGTACAACAGACTACCACCTCGCGATGTGAAGTGATTCATTCACCGTTGACATGGAATGTATTATGGATGGTTTTAATGACTATATGTGATATATATAACATAAAAATTATTCATGAATGGTTATATGTATCACTTAATTTTCCATCATTTAATCTAATAAGAAAATTGAAATAGTTTTCATGCGTACGTACGGCCTACCGTCTCGATGAACGGTGTATTTCATTTACTATCACCTAATTATATGGATTACTCTAATTACATATTTAATGAAAATATATGATATTTATATCATTTTTTACCTTGATTATATTATGAAAACTATGATTTATGTAACATGGTCGAGGAATAAAAAGTTGTAACATAAGAGAAAAAGAAATCAGTTATTGTCCGAAACATTACCTTAACATGGAATTGTTAGTAAATGAGTGAAAAAGGCAACAAGAAAACCATATATAATATGATATATATTCATATGTGGTTTTAAAAGATTTATAATAAAGTATAATTTATTATATAGGAGTTTTTAATGTGATTGTCAAAAGTCAAGACTTAAGGTAAGGGTTTTACTTCTCACTTTTATTTTCATTGAGAAATATTATATATCCACCACATGTTTCATTAATGTTGTGTATTTTATAACCAATAATTTATTATATTATTTTTATCATAAAAATTAAGGGTTTTTACTTGTCCATTTTAGTATCTCTCTTTTATGATTTTTACATTTTGAAATTTAATAAACCAGTAAAGGATTTTTGTCTCAATTTTCCATCATCGAGATATATGTTAAGTTATTCACCTATATTCTTTCATAAAATGTAAATACAGACCATTTGAAATGTAATATAATGAATTTATTTATCATATTGATATTTTATGTTTAATTTTATGTTATTCCTTCATGGGGCTAATGATTTCAATTTCACCAACGTGTTAAATGTTTTATGTCACAATATCATCTTTTATCAGGGTTATTTATGGTAAAGTCTTTGATATTGAAATATTATGATCTAACTATAAATAATTATCAAGAATTTTCTTTTACTATTCTTATTTATTATACTTTCAATTAATAGTACCGTTTTTATTCTCTTTGGTGCTTAAAATAATATAGAATTTTTTGTAAGAAAACTCGACTTTATTTATCTTTTCAGCCAAAATCTATTTTCATCCAAAACAACGTTTTCTATAAATGTTTTAAAAATTGTATTATTATTATTATATTATTTTTAAAATACATCTTTACAAATGTTGTATTTTTAAAAAAAATTGAAAGGAAACATCATGTTTTTTACAAAAATAATGCATGTTTGGGTTTTATCGAAAATGTGAAAAAATCATGTTTTTTAACATGCACATCATAAACAATATTTATTTTTATCATGACTATTAAATAATTTCAATCATCTCTTAAAAGTCTGAAATTTTATTTTATAAGAATAATTTTTAGGTTCTAATATGTTTTAATTATTTTTGAAGCTTAATTTATAATTATTCAATGTTATTTACAAAGAGAACATTTCAAAATATATTATACTTTAAAAAGGTATTTTTCAAAATAGAAAAGATATTTTTATCAATAAATGTTTTAATAGATATTTCAAAATTATTTTCCATCTAAAATTTCATCTGTAGATGTTACATATTGCTTACAAGAATATGATCCAAGGATTACCTTCTTATTCTTTCTCTAAATGGTTTATGTTTTTAGGAATGATGTCTATGAAACACGCTCCATTTCCACAAGTGATACCATGATAAAATTCTTAATAAACCCACATATTTTAAATGATTTATGCTATGATGAAATTATTAATTGATTATGAAACCTTTATATTTTCAATAGTTAATGATATGATAAAATTTTTATGATACCAATTTCATTTTGTGGGTTATAATATGGTGAATGTTTTTGATCTTATGGAAGCCATAATTATGGATTTCATTTTATGATGGGTGGGACCAATGTATCCCTCCAATGAATTGGTTAAATGTTAATATCTCATTTGATAGACAGGACTGGAATTAGGAGTGAAACCTTAAGGTAATTCTTCAACTATAATGGTCATGGGCGTAATCCTTGACTGTTATAATGGTTTGGGGAGTGAACCCATTACACTATGATAGCCTGAGAAATGATACCTGACTACTATGGAAATGATTTTATATTCTTATGTGTATGAAAAATATTTTTCTTAGGCCAGTTTTAAGCTCTCATGGATCACATTATTTGATTACTTTATAATTCATGCCTTATGAACTGTCAATCCATTTTTCATGACTCATGTTTATGAACATTGATATATAGGGTATGGTTATCCAATATTATCCTTCGGTTCTCACACCCTTATGTTCATGTTATGCTTGTGTGTATTTATTTTTTACCCTTAATAGGCATTTGATCTCACCCTTTCTTATGTTTTATTTCCCATGATAATGAAAAATGGTTTTAAGTAGGGTATATTTTTTGAAGAGTTCTTAAAGGAAAGATCATTATAGGATACAGTAAATATATTACATCAATTAAGAAGATTTTGTTCAATGTTTCCTAAGGCACTAAACTATTATTGTCCTTAAGTGTGTAATTTTTTAATGTATTTAATATTTATCTAAAAATATGTAATATTTATGTATGAAAAACATGGATTGCTATAGTTGGTATCTTTTGAAATGTTTATTCAACCTTTTGAAACTGTGATAAGAAATCTTTAGTGAGATACCTTTGGATATTATTAATGATATGTCTAGGTAAGTCTCTATGTATAATTATAAGGATTATTCAAAGTATCGATTTTTTTTGTTGAATTTTGGTAAAGGATATTTCAAGTGGTTTTTATGAAATTACATCACAATCTAGATACTACAAGTGGATGTGGCTCTGGAATAGAGGTACATAGGGGGTAATATCTCTAAAAAGTGTGCATTTAGATGAACTCTATTGTCCCATGGTGCATGAAAATTGGCCTCAATACACTCCTATTTTGAAATTCATCATAAATACTCATTGGAATTGAAATTTTTTTTATCAAAAATCATAAATGATTTAAATATATGATGACTTTGTATAACATAGATTAAGACTACGGTTTCATAGATTTAAAAAAATGGTGTCATGATTTTGACATCTTATAAGTAATTTCTCAAGATTATGTTGTAATTGATTATGATTAGTCATTCTTGCATAATTATTTTTGGTTTTAGTCGATGGAGGGAACCATAAGGATCTAGGTTAACATTGAATGTGATGGGAAATTTTTTGATGAGCAGAAAAATGGGATGATTATAGGAGTGAAGGATATTATGATTATTCCTAAATAGTTATCATAGGACAAGATTGAAAATATGAACCTTAACTAAATCTCAGACTCACCAAATAAGAGAAGGATAGAGTTATCTATGAGTTCAAGTAGTGGAGATCACGAAGGAAATAAGATTCAATTTCTTATATGTTATGGATATGGTAAGAAGCACTCTCAGGAATGTATCAAAGGAAGAAGAACATTTTTTATGTGTGGATAAGAAAGTCATAGAGTAATAAATTATGGAGAGAAATGAAATGATCATATAATGAAGTGGATGTGAATATTGTACTTCCTAAGGTATTAAAATGAATGAATGTTTTAAATGTGAAAATTATGGGAATTATTCAAATAGATGTCCTAGGGGGAAATCCAATAAAGAGAATAAACAAGGTGGTATGAGTAATGGTTACACTACTCCAAATGAACAGACTATGATTGACATATGAAAGGAAAGAGTGTTTTAGATAATAATATGAGGAATACAAGTTAATTGTTTAAGGATTTTGTGAAATAGTAAAAGTTTTCATATATTATAATTCAAATAATATGTCATATGAATCATAAAAGATACACGTATCATACAATATTATTTTTTATTTAAGTATTTGAAAAAATATTTTGAATGTTGTTGATGGACTGGAATAGTGATTTATATAAAGGTGATATTTTTAAGATAAATGTTCACATGTAATGGATGTTAAGATAATTATATTGGGATTAATAGATGATTGAGTTGGATTAATTAAATTAGAAATCCGTAATTATCAAGGAAAAAATAATTATTTTTGGATAAAGTGGTTTAAGTTATCATTTATGGAGTTTAATATATTATTGGATCTCTAGATTATATTCAATAATCTGTAGTTTTATTCATGTAATGAAGATCCATGCATGTTTTTATGGTAATTTTTATTATTATCATTTTTCAAGATAATACATGATGAATTTATTCACATCTTTGGTATGTGAAAATAAAGAACTACTTTATGATATATGGGTGGTTTATTATAACTTTATTTAGTAACATAATTTATAAATTTTAATGTTTTAAAGGTTTATAAGGTAAACTATTAATGGAATGGTTTACGTTGAACTTAGGATAAGGTTTTATATATTAACGTACTACTTTACACTATAATGATTTATCCATATTAGGTAACCATTGTTATTTTTTTTACACTAGAGATAGAAGAAAGGACTTATCATCCATTTTTGGATTCTATTTAGTGTTTCTGACATGAAAAAAAATAATATTTTAGAGTAAAACATGATGTTGAGGTTTTTCAAGGAAAAACTAAAGGATGAAATTATAACTATTAAATAAAAATATACCAAGTAAGTAAATTTTCATATTTTCTCATTCTAGATAGAAAATGAATTCCCCAATATTAAAAATGGATCTTGAAATAAAAAAATCATGTTATAATAATTTGAGATATTAATTCCATTTCTAATGCCTCTATGGTTTATTCCATTTTTGTCATTAACGTACTTTGGTTCACTCACTTTTGTGTGATCATTGTTCTCTATCACTCTCTATCATTACATGGTTGTCAATTTTCTCTTTTATTTCCATGTTTTTACTTCCGACATATGTTCCCCCATTTTAGAACCTATTATATGTTATTCTATATGATTTTTTCACATCTCATTATTATTTTAAATATAATGTTTTATTAACCCTTCTTATGATGTGGGTTTCTATGAATGAATTTTTTAATGTTAAACCTTTGATGACCGAGATGAATCTCACGGGAGAAATTCATTTTAAGGGGTGTAGAATTTACCACCCCAAGATTTTGGGAAATATTTTATTCAAATGAATTTATTATTTTCAATATTTTACATTAATCACAACATTTAGTTAGGTTTGTCTTAAATTAACCACTTAATCTAGCTTTTCTTACACACAATCTTTAGTTTATCTTATTTTACAAACAACACCGAGTTTTAAAGAAAGATGACAAACAATTAAAATATTATTATTTAACATGATTGTTATCACCAAGCTATTAGAATGGAGGGTATAAAAATTATTATCTAAATTATGAAACATTGGGTTAGACATGTATATAAAATTAATTCACTGGTGACCAATTCATTATAAATGAAAAAAAACTATTGGAAAATAAAGGAAATTACATTCTAAAAAATAATTCTTTTTAGGGAAACAAATGTGTAAAAAATTAATAAAACAAAAAAACCAATTTTGGTGAATTATTTTAATGAAATTTTTTAAGTATATATTCTATAAAATATTTAAAATTCATATTATATATATTCTTTACAACAGATAATAGTAAATCATATTATATACTTAAAAATATATGTTTTCTAAAAAAGAGATTGCTCACTTGTTTATAGTGTAATTATTTAAAAAATAATTATTTTTAATTTTATAAAATTAAATTTTAACTATAAAAAATATCTTAGGTCGAATATTTTGGATATTTAAGAAAATTATTATTTTTTGATGAATATCGGAAATTATTTAATTTTAATAGAAAAGTGCCTTTTCATTTAAATAATTTTTGAAGTTAAATTATATTTTAAATTTTTTTAGAGTAAAATTTGTCCAATTATATGTCCATTAATCCAATTTATTTCATTTAAATCAATTTCATATTGAATTTTTATATAAAAACTTTATAAACTTATGAACATTTTTACTTTAAAAACCCTCTTTCTCGTCATGTTTTTTGGATTAATTTCAAATGAGTTTTTTTTAATAATTTTGATGGAATTAGGAAAATTTTATTCCTTATTTGGAATCTTAATAATTAATATTATCAAATAATTTCAACTTAATTGTTCTCCAAAATGAATATTGAGTACAACAAAAATTAATTACCACAGTTAAGGTAAAACTGGATTTATCAGGGGTTAATCTAAAACAATAAGAGTAAAAATGAAATATACACATGTATAATAACTATTTAATGGAAATATTTCAAACATTAAACATATATGGTTCTTTAATGTCCCATTTTTTACACTTTTAACATATGAAAAACATGGGAGCACTCAATTCTTTTCAAAAACACCAAGTGTGTCCTCTCCCTCACTTATTAATGGCCACCCACTCTCCTCTCTTCTTCACACCTTCATACCCATTTAGTTCATCGAATATCTATCCAAATCACATACCAAAAACTATCCTTCCATCCTAAAAAAATTATTTTGTATATAAATTTATCCAAAAAGGTTTTTGGTGAAAACCTATGGATACCCGAAGAAGAGGTAACGTTACTCAACTATCATTTTTTCATTTTTTATTCCACACCTCCATAAATTATTAGAATAGAATGATGATATAACAAACATAGTATATTAAATATAATTGGTTTTTTTTATGTTAAGTACATTACCTCTAACCATCTCCACTTCAATAAAATGAGTTATGAAATCATCATTTGTTTGTGTGGAGGACTACCACCTCACGAACTAATGTCATTAGTTTCTCCATTAACACCTCTGAAGGATGAAAATAATGAGGGATTTAATTTTTATATAGGATATTTAGTATTTTATTATGATTATAAATTTATTATATAACACATACAATCATATTTTTTTAGAATATGATAACTTCATTCATGGGTACGACGGACTATCGCCTCGTGAGGTGATGTGATTCATTCACACTTTACAAGGATGGTATTTAAGATGTTTTTAATGAAAATATGTGATATATTACATAATAAGTATTATATAATGATAATATATATCACTTTCTTTTTTTTCCTTTCAATCTGACAAGAAAATTTAAATTGTGTTCATGAGTTAGTACAACTTACCACCTATATGACTAGTGTATTCCATTTCCTATCACTAAATTTTAGAGATTAATAAAAATAAATATATGATGAATATATATGATGTTTATATAATTTTTTAAATTCTATATAATCATGATCTAAGTAAGAGTACTAATAAATAATATTTTAAAATATACACAGAAAACAAAGTTATTATTTCCCAAAATGTGACTTTAAAATGGGATTATTATTAAATGAGAAATAAATGATCAAAATAATATGTTATATGATATTATATATATGAATATTTTTCTATAATATATTGTTAATGAACTTATATTTACTATACATGAGTATTTAACATGAATCATTCAAGTCAATACTTAAGGTAAGGGATTTAAGTCTCAATTTTAATTTCTATGAAAAAAATTCCATATCCACCAAATTTTTGTTTTATGTGGGGTATATATTTTTCATAAATGTATTTTATGATTATTATCCTTAAAATTATGGTTATTTAATTATCCATTTTAGGATCTCTATTTTTTGGGGTTTATGGTTCAAAAGTTAACAAATCGGTAAGGAAGTTTTGTCTCAATTTTTCTTCATTGAGACATATATTATGTTACACACATATAATCTTTTATGAGATGTATATATAGAACATTTGATATATAATATCATAAATTTTTAAATAATCATGATATTTTAACTTTTATTTTAGGTAATTCCTTCAAGTGTATTATGATTTCAATGTTACCAAAGTGGTAAAGGTTTTATGTCACAATCTAATCGTTTATCGTAATTATTTACAGTTATGTGTCCAATATTGAAATCTTATGATATACCACTCAATAATTCTCCTGATTTTTATAATCTAAGTAATTTATGATATTTTCAAGTAATAGAAGCATTTCTAAACTCTTTGGTAATTAAAATAATTGAGAAAATTGTTTTAATAAAACCTGACATTATTTCCCTCTTCGGTTATAGATTTGTTTTCTTCCAAAACCATTTTCCAAAAAAAATTCATTTATGTTTTAATATTATGATATAGTTTTTAAAAGAAATTTTAACCCATGTTTTAATTTTAAAAAAAGATTTGAAAGGAATATTCATGTCATTTTAATAAATAATTCCCATATAGATTTTATCGAAAATGTGAAAAGACTCTTTTTTTAACATGCACAACATGAACAATATTTCTCATTGTTATGACCATTAAATTATTTCAACATTCAATTATAATTATTCAAAGTATTATTAATATAAAAATTAATAATCTAAAAAAAAATTTAAATCTTATTTTATAGGTTTTCACGGTTATTTTCAAAGAAAATTATTTTCCAAATGTTTTCCATTTAAAAATGGTTCTCTTTAAATAATAAAGGATATTTTTCAAAAGAAATATTTTAAATGATGTTTCAAAATTATATTCCATCTAATTCCTTAATGGGATATTGTTTGAATATACCATTCTTATTCTTTCTCTGAATGGTTAATGTTTTGATGGGATGAAGTTTATGATACACACTACTTTTTACATGGTCTATTCAATGATAAAATTATCATTAAACCTTACCTTTTTCATGGTTTATGATATGATGAAATGATGAAATAATCATGAAACATTTATTTTTTTCTATAGGTTATGATGTGAATAAATTTTTATGATACTCATTTCATTTTATGGGTCATGATATGATGAATTTTTATGATCTTGTTGCGCACATAAATATGGTTTTCATTATATAATGGGTGGAACCGATAACATAATCCAATGAATTGGGTAAATATTTATTTCTCAGGAGATATACAGGACTAGAATAGGGAGTAAACCCAGTTCATTATGGGACATTGTACGTTATAATGGTCTTGGGAGTGAATCTTGACTATAGTGATGGTTTGTGGAGTGAACCCATTGCAATATTATAGACTTGGAAGCGAGATTTGAATTCTATGTAAATTATTTTCTATGCTTATGTGTATGACACAAATCTATGTCTTATTCTAATGTTATGATCTCATGGATTCTGTTCTTTCATTTCTTTTGGATTCATTCCTTATGAATGTCCAATATTTTTCCATGAATCGAGTTTCTGATATTTTATATGAAATTTGTAGTTTTAAAATGTTATTCACATGGTCTCATTAAATTCTTCTCTTGTTATTATTATATATATTCCTTGGTTAACATTTATAAACATTTTAGTTCACCCTTTATTATGTTTCATTTTCCTATGTTATGAATAAATTTATTAAGTAGGGTAATTATTTAATATTAATTAAAATTAATATATTTATGCTTTATATTTAATATCTTTCACTAATTAAGAATAATATGTTTCATGTTTTCAAAGGCACTAAAATACTATGGTCCTCAGATGTTTGCTTTTTTAATGCATTGAATATTCATCTAAATACATGAAATATTTATGTATAAAAAGAGAAGGACTCTATCATATAATTATTTAAATAACTATGGTATAGAATTATAATAAATTAAAATTTATTTTACAGGAAGATAAAATCACATTTTGAAGGATTTCAAACTCTAGGTAAGGGGTTTTTTTGTTAAAATATCATTGTTTATAAGGATTGTTTATGATTAAGTTTTGGATGATGAAATTTTATAACATATCCCACAATAATCCCATGAATTTTATTATCATATGGATATTTATAGATATTAAATGTTTTAAATACTTTTTAACCTCCTTAAAATCTCAAGAGACTGAAATAAAGTTATAAGGAGATCTGAATTTATTTCTCTCTTTGGTAAAAAATACTTTTTCTTTCTTGTACATGTTTTCTAAAAATATTTTTTAGAATATTTTTATTTTTCTCTTATAATTATTTAAATTAATTTTCACCCATTATTTTATTTCTATAAAAATATTTTAAAATGTAATCTTCTTATTATTTTTGAAACAAGGTATATTTAACATTTTTCCAAAAAAGTGAAAGTAATATTTGTTTTAATGTAAAGGGTATGAATTTAGATTCCCCCAATCATGAACACTCAATGATTTGAAGATTCCTTTAAAATTTTCCATGGGTTTTTAAAGATTTTTTTTTCTTAATATTTAGGAAAATTTTAGATTTTAAATATCTAATTTCAATGATAAAAGGTTATTTTCTGCAAGAAATTTTCATGTGATCTTTTAATGATTTTCTTCAACTATGATAACATCTTTTGAGTTTACATATGCATTAAAAGGGATATTATCCAATTATACTATCCACTCATATTCATTATATATATTATGATGATGTTTATTTAAGTATGATTCTATAAAACCCATGTCATACCCATGGGTTAATTAATTTATGATGAAACCTTTATGTAACCCATTTCCTTTGTGCGAGTTAATCGTTTATAAACTAGTGAAATGTTTGTGAAACTTAATTCCTTTCTATGGGTTATGATACGATGAATGTTTTATGTTATTTTTTCACACATATGTATGATTTTCATTATGTTATGGGTGGGACTAGTATTATATGTCCCTATATAGTGTAAGGTAAAGATCGGTTTCTCATGAGTTAAAAAGGACTGAAATAGGTAGTGAAACAAGTTTATTAAGGGAATCTATCAATTATGATAGTTTTGGGGGTGAAACTTGAATTAGTATAAGATGTAATGGGGAGTGAACCCATTCCATAATGATATTCTCAGTAGTGATACTTGACAAAATAAATGTTTTTTTATGAT
The DNA here is from genome assembly GCA_963277665.1 of Viscum album. Taxonomy (NCBI): domain Eukaryota; kingdom Viridiplantae; phylum Streptophyta; class Magnoliopsida; order Santalales; family Viscaceae; genus Viscum; species Viscum album. Next base: position 1,698,525,459 of record OY728143.1, on the reverse strand, counting down.
TATCTGTATTCCTAAAACTTATGTTTTATACCAATGTTATACTCTCATGAATAATGTTCTTTGAATCCATTATGATTCATGTATTATGAAATACTAATATGTAATAAATTAATCTATATTATGATCTATGATATGTTGGGTATTTTTTAAAAATATTAACCTCTTTTTCTCATGCCCTTATACTCATTTTATGATTAAGTGGTCATTGATATCTTCCTTGTCTAACCTTATTAATAATCAGAGATCACCCTTTCTTTTATTTTCAATCAACTTGTTATGATGAATGGTTTTGAGTATGATATCTTAACCAAGAATACTAGTTATAAATAACATATTAGGATATGATGTATAACTCTAATTAACATGGGTTTAAGGTTTCCATGTTTTTAAATTCACTAAAACTATATAGTTTTACCATGGATCATAATGTGATGTATTGAATATTTGTCCAATAAGATGTAATATCCATGAACGAATATTATTTATCACTCTAATTGGTATCATAGAAAGTTTTTGTTACCTTTGGAAACAGGGATGATAAAACATTAGTGAAAAACCTTATGATAATCTTATATATAAGATAACTTCTTAAGTTATCATAATGAACGTATAGATTTTTTCCTAGAAAAATACCCCATTTCTATATACTATAAGTGGGTGTGGTTTTAAAAAATATGCATATAGGGGTAATAATAATTAAAATAGTTGGTCAAGTATATTCTGTTCTTTATTCTAGGGTATGGTGAGTGTCCCCTTACTTCACACCCAGTTTGAATCTCCAAGGGGATATGCTTAAGTTAATTAAAGTTTTCTTTATAAACCATTTTGAGGGATTTGAATAGATAATTATCATGGATGACCTAGGTTAAACCTAATCTGTCATAGATTGAAAATAAGATGACATGATTTAGACATCTTATAAATTATTTTTCCTAATTATGTGGTTTCCTAGTATAATTATTTTTTCTCACACTATAATGTTTTTTACAATAGATGGAACCAGAAGGAATCATTTTCATGATGAATGTGAAAAATAATTCCATGAATATCCTCCATAGAAACCCAATGTTATGGGAGTTTTAATTAAATTTTTTTATTCTTACATAACGTTTGGACGATAAGAATCATGTCGAGCTTCTAAACGAATAAAGAACCGAATAACATTCTGTTGGGTCCTTCATGAGGCAACATCAAAATTTATTTAGTCAGTATGTTGATCAAATTGTTTATAAGAAATATATTAATAACATAGAAAATGTACTTTATATTCTCTATTGTTTGTAACATGAAAATTTTACATTCACTATTTATCATTTGTATGATTAAATGTATTAATGGTGGAAAATTATAAAAAACATGAGGCAATATTCAGAAATTAACTCCATGAAGTGGGATGAGTTTAAGATATTAATTTTAAATAAGAACATCCATTACACTATTTGTATGATAATGGAGAAATAATTTCATGACTAAAAATAGAAATATGACAAATCCAATAGTACCAATGAGGAAAATTGTACAATACTTGCAAGGTACGATTTTGGTATGATCATCTAACCTGAATGTAAGATTGAACAATTCTTTAGTGGCTTAAAACCATGTTGCCGAAAGAATTGTCCATAAGAGACTTCTATATCTATGAATAAATCATTCAATTTGAAATAATGGTGGAGATGGATACTGGAGTTACCCAGCGATATAATGATATTTAAAAGAAATGAAAAACTGAATTGAAAGGAGATTCTAATAATAAAAATCATGGATAAGGGAAGATGTTATTAACTTTTTTATCAATGTGTGGAAGGAATACTAGCGGAAAATATCTCAATGGGACTGGTGAATGTTTGAAGTGTGTAAAATAAGGTTATAGAACAATATGATGTCAAATTTATGGTAAGAAGAATTTATCTAACAATGGAGAGAAAGTACCAAAAAATCCCCCACCAACACTCCTGTGTTTCAAATGCATGATGTATAAACATTATTCTAACCAGTTATCAAATATGAAGGATAAGGATGATAATAAATGTCATCAACCTTTTAAAACACAAGAAAAAGGGAAATCTCAAGTGATTAATATTGCTGATATGGGGTAGGATAAAAATGTAGTGAATGTTATATTTACTATCCTCTCTAAAAATACTAATATCTAATTTGATTTTGGATAAACCCACTATTTTATATCCAAATAATTTGATAAGTGTATCACAATAGCAACTAAATGATAATGTATTGAATTATTAGTGAAAACTCCTAATTTTATGATGATCATATCTCAGGTCTCTAATTATTATCCAATTGAATTTTATAGTACAGTGCTTCCTAAAAATATCATTATTATCCGTCTAGTTGAATTTTATTTTATATTAGGAAAATATTATCTTTCTTTATATAAATATGATATCAATTTCCATGGAGTAGAAGTCACGTTTGATATTACAACCCAACTTATGATCATGAATCAATGTGATGATAAATATAAACTTCAAATAGAAATTGAATCCATTGTATGGGTCTTGATACATTTTAAAAAGGGGGTTTTATATCATATGGTTAACTAAAAACTCAACATCAATGATATGACAAGTTTACGTGAGTTTTTTGATGTCATTTTATAAAATTTACTTATCCTTCCTTCAAATCATGAATTTGAGTTTTCAATATAACTCATTCCTCATGATACACCTATATCAAATACTCTATATAAAATTTCCTTGATTGAGTTGAAATTATTAAATAATCAACTCCATGAGAATCTTGATATGTGATTCAATGAAAAAATGTGTCACCAGGGTGTGAAAATATTCTTATTGTTTAGAAGAAATATGTATCAATGCAACTCTTCATTGATTATGGGGAATTAAGCAAGATCACAATAATTAATAATTATTATCTTCCTTACATTGATAATTAATTAGATTAATTATGAGGAGCTCAATATTTTTTTAATGATTGTTCTTTTATATGGATACTATCATTTGAGGGCCAAAAGTTAAACATACCCAAGAAAAACATCCATTTGAGGTATAGAAACTATGAATTTATAGTTGTACCATTTTTTGACAAAATATCCCACTATATTTATATTTTTAATGAATATATTCTTTATATATAACCTTGATCATTTTTTGTTAGACTTTATAGATGATATTCTTATATATTCAAAGTGGAAGGGAGAGAATATATATTATTTGATATATTTTTTGAAGACCATAATTAATGAGAATATGTATGATAAATTTATCACGTTTGAATTTTTCCAAAAGAAAATTCATTTTTGGGTCATATAATCTCAATAGAGGGTATATCGGTGGTTCCATCAAAAATGGAATTTGTTGAATGTTGATCCAGACCAATCACTTTGACTGGGGTTTTTAGTTTTCTTGGTTTGGTTTAATATTATGAATGCTTTCTGGAGAATATCATATAACTATCTAATCTACTCCCCGTGTATCTATAGAGGCTATATTAATGGATCCATCAAAGACATCATTTATTAAATATTGATCTAGGCCAAGTGTTGTAACTAGAATTTTTAGTTTTCTTGGTTTTTTTGATATTATCAATGCCTTGTGGAGAATTTATCATGACATTATAATCCACATACCATGTTAACTCAAAAAGGATCCACGTTCCATTAGACCGATGAGTATAATGAAAATTTCATGGAACTAAAGGGAATGTTAATTAGTGTAACTATTCTTACACTACCCTATAGTTGAGAGGTATTTGTGATTTATAGTCATCCATCGAAGAATTTACTAGGATGCCTCCTCATGAATAATGATATGATTATTTCTTATTCCTCACACTAAATAAAGGTTCATGTGAAAAATTACCTAAGTGTAATTTGTAGTTAACAATGGTAAATTTTCCTTAAAGATAGGGAGGAATAATCTTTATAGAGAAATGTGTGATATATATTCTAATAATAAAATTTTAAATTATATATTCACTCATAAAGTGCTAAATATTTACCAGAGAAGATGCTTCGAATTGTTTAATGATTACAACTACTCAATGCATTACTAGTCTGTGAATGTGAACAATGTAGTAGATGATTTATGTTAAAAGTATAACAATAGATTATTTATGATGTGGAAAACAAAAGATCTAATATTTATAGAGTTTCAAAGGATAGATCCATAAATCATGAAATAATGGGAGAAATATTTTCATTCTTAAATGATTGTTCAACCATATATCTATGTGAATATTAAAGATGCGATGAAGGAAGATGTAGAGTTATAAAAGAAGGTAATAAATGATCTAGAGTTAAATATTGATTATGATTGAATAATAAGTTTTAGGAACTGTGTATTTTTTCCACACATACCAAATTGAAAGAAGGATATGTTGTATGAAGATCATAGTTCATCATTCTATATTCATCCTAAATGTATGAATAAGTATAGAGATATAAAAGAGTATTTATTCTGGGAGAACATGAATTAAGATATTACAGAGTTTTTATCTTAGAGATTTGTGTTTTAATATGTTAAGACTTAAAGATATAAGTATATGGGGATATTATAGTAATCAACCATACTATAATGCATATGGTAAAACATTACTATGCATTTTTTTGAACTATCAAAAATGCCTAGAGTCCATAATCCTATTTGGGTTATAGTTGACCACCTTATGAAGAATTCACCATCCATTTCTATAAGAGAATATTTCTCTCTTTATTATCTTACTAGGATATACATTAACAAGGCGGTAAGCTTAATGGAATACCACATTCTAATATCTCTGATCTGTATCTAGGGTTTACATCAAAATTATAGTGATGTCATTGGTAAGATCAATATTTAATGTTTTCATTAATTACTACTTATCATCCTCTGATAATGAATAATTATTATAGAACCATTCAAAACCAGGAATACATGTAGAGATATCATTATATCAATTTCAAAGGTTTTTGGGATCAGTATCTTCCTCTGGTCGTGTTTTCTTACAAAAATATCATTAACTCAACCATTTAGATAGGTCATTATTAATCCTTCTTTGGAAATAATTTTAAAAATACAATTTTTTCGTATAATGTTGAATAATTTAAGCTATTAGAACCTAATCTAGATGAGGAAATGGAAGAGAAAGTTATATCTATTTAGCAGCACATCAAGGCATCTCAGCATAAAAAAATTTATGCTTCTAGTTATCTGAAAAATATAGAATTGATATTTGGTGATAAGGTATTCCTATGAATTATTCCATGTAATAAGGTTATGATATTCTAAAATAAGATAATATTTAACCCAAGGTATATGTACCATTTGATATTCCTAATTGAATGTGAATGGAGGATTATCACATGGCTATTTAACTGAAACTCTCTCATGTTCATGATTTTTTCAATGTATCTCTTACAAAGAAGTACATACCCAATCCTACACATGTTATGATATCAGAGTTTTTAACACTAGTATGATCATTCCTATGAATAAAAACTTGTAGAAATATTACATCATAGAGATAATGTTTTATAGTACAAGAATACTCACATGGTTAAATTTCTCTAGAGGAATTATAAATTCAAAGAAGTTACTTAAAAACTCAAATATGTTACTAAACCCAGATATCCTATTTTTTTGTTTCATAGTAATGGAATAATGAGGTATAAATAAGTTTTAAGGGGGTAGAATATAACAACCTCTGGTTTTATGATAAATTTCTTTTCAAATACAATTAATTTCCTCAATAGCCTATGATACATGAAACACTATGTCTAAATGAATAGTAATATAATATACCATTATAGCATAGCTAAAATGTTTTTGAAGTGAATAGTAATAACAAAATTTTAAAACAAATATGTATAAAGTATGTAGATAAAAACATGTAAATTGATAAATAAGTACACAATTTCTAGTAAAGTCATTATGCACTTCAAAAATACATTTTCCCTAAAAATGTTATTATTGCTATCTCTAAGAAAAAAATATATCTAGTTTCTATAACTTTTAGAAAAATTATTTGAAAAAATGAAATTAATTTTTGAAATAATCATGTCATAATTATTCTATATTTAATTTTTCATAAATTTCTAAAAATATTGGGTTTTAGATAAATATTAAAAAATATTAATTTTTATTGAAAGATCTATTTTTATTCAATTAATTTGAAAAGTTATATTTTGTTTAAAAATAGTTTTAAAAAAAATTAGTTCATTTATATTATCAAAAATAAAATCAATTTCATTATATTTAATTTTATGTTTTCTTTTGTTATAAAAACATTTTATACGTATGAAAATATTTTTCCTGAAAAACTGTTTTGGATCGCATTTTGTAGGTTTAATTTTAAATTGAATTTTTCTAGTTTTGAAAATTTAATTTGATAAAATAGGTTAAATATTTTCAATAATTAATTTAATATTTGGTAACATTCCACTTTCATTTTTTGTCATAATAAATAGTAAAAAGATTAAAAATATGTCTCTATAACTAAGGTTAAAATAGGTTGAGTGGGGTTTAAAAGAAATGGATAATGGTATTATTTCAAATTCAAAATTCCTAAACCCTATTTTATGGCCATATATAGACCTCATAATATCGCATATTTAAATATCTCAACATTTTGAATAATTTTTCTTGAGTATGAAATTATAATATTATAATATTTTAAAAACATCTAATTGTGTCATCTCATCCACTTATAAAAGAACACCTCTCATTTCCATTATTTACACAATTTTGAGACGTATAGATCAACTACACACTTTCCAATTATCTTATAAACTAATATATCAATGAATTATAGTGTTTGTATTCTTAAAATACCATTTCTAGTGGCCTTTATAAATCATCTAACAGTGGCTAACTAAAGGTGAGGTAATCATCCAACCCGACCTCTTTCGAATTATTTATTGTTATAAATCATATTAATATATGGTATTAATCATAAAATAATAAATTATTTATCTTATATATACATTAATTTTATTATAATTGTGTAATAACCATTTTTTACCCTCTTTTCCATCAAATGGGAAGTGAAAGTATCACTCCTGCATACGTGTAGACTCCCGCCTCCACGTAGCAATACAATTCATTTTCCATGACCATTTTTCATGGATGGATATTATGATGGTTTTAATTTATATTATATTTGAGATAAATTTATTCTTATAGAATTAATATATCTTATCTTCCTTCTCTCCTTCCCACAAATTATAAAATGATGACATTTCTCATGTGTGTGTGTGGACTACCACCTCCATGAAGTGATGTGATTTGGATTCCATTTTCAGTTTATATAGATGGTAATAAGGATATACTTAAAGAATATATATGAAGTTTATTATATAATATTTATTCTATATTGGTTAATTTTTTTCCTTTATTTTTCTCTATCTTTCAGAAAGTGAAAACAATGTTAACGCATACGTATGACTTGTCTTCTCTATAAATGGTGTAAATCATTTTTCTATCTCTTACTTTAATGGATGACTCTATATATATAATTAATATATATTATATTTATATTATTATTATAATTGGGTAAATTATAGATCCATGATTTTATTAAAAGAATTAGAACTCCCAAATTGAAATTGTTATGAAGACGAAACAGTTATCACTCAGAAATGATGATTTTAATAAGTAATTATTAATTAATAGGTGTTGAAATGTTATAAATGGAAAATATATAATATTATAAGTTTTTAAAATACATTTTTTCATAAAAATAAGAAATTAAATTTTTTATAAATTAGGTGGAAGTGCTTTTGAATAAATTTGAACTCATGGTAAGGGATTTAAATTACAATTTCATTACTTATAAGGATTTTTTATGATTAAGTTTATAATGATTAAATTTTATAAACCATCTCCCAATAATTCATTTAATTAATTTCCACATATTTATTTCTATAGATTATATGTTTTCATTTCATTTTCCACTCATTAATAACTCAGGAGTCCAAATAATATTTTTATAGAAATTATATTTTATTTCTCTATTCAATAAAAAATCATTTTTCTTTTATGTCCATGCTTTCTAAAAATGTTTTAAATAATGTTTTTACATTTCTCTTATGATTTTTCAAATTCATTTTTAACTGTGTTTTGATTTATATAAAGAGGTTAAAATATAATCTTCATTTCATTTTTTAAATGAGGTATTTTTTTACTTTTTATCGAAAATATGAACAGAATATCTATTTTAACATGCATGGAATGAAAATTTTTTCCCACTATCATAATCTCCCAATGGTTTGAATATTCATTTAAAACATTTCAAGGTTAATTTTAAAAGAAATGTTTTCATTAATATTTTAAAAAAATTAAATTTTAGATAAGTGATTTTAAAGTGAAAATGTTAATTTCTTAAAGAAATGTTACCATGATCTTATAAAGTTATTTTTCATCTATGACAACAAATACTGATGTTACATATGATTTATTTGGTATGTGATCCAATGATACCCAAAAATTTCATTCATTTTATGGTTTATGATGATGATTATTTTTGGATGATTTTATTAAACCCATTTATTTCCCATCAATTAATAATTTTACTATGAATCCTTTATGAAACTCATTTACTTTTCCATGGTTTATGCTTTGATAAAATGATGAAATGTTTACAAAACCCATTTCCATTCCAAGTGTTACACTATGTTGAATGATTTATAATATTTTATAACACATGTATATGATTTTCCTTATGTGATTGGTGTGGAAAGAATTATATAACCATCCAATGCATAGGGTAAATATGGTATCTCATGAGATATGAAGCCCTAGAATGGTGATTAAAGCTTATTCAATATGGGACTTTCACCACTATGAGAGTCTTGGGAGTGATCCTGGACAATTGTTATGTTGAAATGGGGAGTGTACCCAATCAACTTTGATAGTATATACAACGATCCTTGACTAAAAAAATTATTTTTCTCTATGGATGTGTATGCCATAAACTGATGACTTATACCAATGTTTTACTCTCATGGATCATGTTATTTTTTAATTTATGATTCATATATTATGAACTACAATGCTTTATGCTATGAATCATGATTATTATCAATGATATTTTGGGTATGGTTTTTTAATTTTAATCATTATTCTCATGTTATAGTTATATTATCATTTATATCGTCATTTTTTACCCTTACTGACCATTTGAGAAAACCCTTTATTATATTCCCTTTCTCTATGTTATAGGGAAGGGTTTTAAGAATGATATAACTAAATAGTATTCTATTTATGAATAACTCAGTGGGAGATAATGATGATCCCTTATGAATAAGTAATTTGTGTATCCTTGTTTCCAAAGACAATAAACCTATATGATTCTGGCATGGATCATAATTTTAGTTATTGAATATTGATATAATAATATGTAATATCTATGTACAAAATATATAGGTCACTATAGTATTTGTAGTGAGCCTTAATATATATATATATATATATATTATTCCAATGTTATATCACTGTGGATCATGAATAATCTTATGATTTCAAATTATTATTCCATGAAACATGTTATTATTTTTTGATGATCCTTTTATGGTTTAATTATATTATATAATGTTTTATGATTATATTATCATGTCTCATGATCACTTACTATGATCCAAAGAAACTATTACTTCATTCATTTCATTCCTTCAATGATCAAGTTTTCTCCAATTTTTATGATCCAATACTCTATGTCTCATTGATAATATTTTTCATTATTGAGCATTTTAGCCCCCTCCTTATTTTTCCCATTTCCTTGGAAATTTTATATTGAAATTTTTCTTGGATGATGTTAGATGTGGATAATGTTGTGGGATGTGTTGAATAAATAATATGTAATAATAAATTTGTGTCGCTAATATAAAAAGACAAAAAACCCATTAGTATATAGGGTGGCGTGTTTTATTTTTAAGATGTAATATTTATTGCTAAAAATTATGTAAAATACTTATATTTATTTCTTAAGTCAACTCAACTGGTACCATAGCATGTCTTTAATGTTTTTTTAGTACTAGATTTGGTGGTGATTAATTTGGTATTAGAGTGTGGTTTATTTAATTTCAAGGTTTTGTCTTAGTATAATATGTGAATAAAACCTAATGAAACCATGAAAATGATGAAATAGTTTTAGGTAAAACTTAATATATAATTGGTTAAAATAAAATTTCCAGGGAGTAATATATATTAAGATTTATTTTTCATGATAATATGGTTTTTAGTCTAATTTTCATTAGATATTATTTTTTATTACTCAATATAACCGTTTTGGTTTTGGTAAATAGCTATATCTAGGTGGAACTGAGTAAAAAGTTAATGCGATAGACAGTGCAATGATTATCCCAATAAACCACCAAATGAGATTTGATATGGGTTGAAAACCTTCATGTCTATGATATCACATCTTATGAGAAAAAAAAATAATCTATTTTGAACTCCCAAATGCACTAAATAAGGAACAAATCTTTATTATTTCCATCATGGGATATAAAACACCATCCTTCATTGGATCTTATACCCCATTGGTAGATGAAAAATTGATCAACATAGTAGAGAAGTTATTTTTATCCATCAATTCTTAGACTAAGAAATGGTAGTTACATTTGTCGGTTGATTGGAAGGTGGCGTAGATAAATGGGGTATATTGATTAAGAATACAATGAAAAATTAAGGAATTGAATATTTAATGGGAGGAGTTTAATAAAGTATTTTGTAACAAATGTTTTCCTAGAACTCTTCACATCAAGATAGAGAAGGAATTAATAGGGCTTATGATAAATGAGTAATAATATGTGGGGTCTTAAATGGATAACCTCATATGTATTACGAGGAATGCCTCCAGATTTATCATTTAAATAGAAAGTAAAATGGGTTGATTTTTTTGTATCTTAAAACGAAGTCTTTAAAAGTCTTTATAGATAAAATACATTGATATCTATGAATATATAGTAATATTTTCTCTTAAAGTGGAGTTGAAATTTGGAGATCCTTAATGGAATCATAACAGGTTCCTGGTAATTCAATCATTATATTTACTAATTCATGAAACACCTCTTTATTTCTAGGTAGATAGACCCAATTACATGGACCATAGGACTAGTAATCATTGAATCCCATAACATCCCAACTCATTGGTCAAGGACACAAAGTCTTGTGTCACACACCAACCATGGATAATTCTTATTTTATCTTTTTCTCTATCTCAGATATTTAAGTAAATGTTTTGTATTATGTCATGATTTAGATTTTAAAGGATCAATAGTTTTTAGTGGGTTTTAGGCCTGTGCATGAGCACTAGACTATTAGTAGAAACTGTACGATCAGCCTAGCTACTGCATGGTCTGCGCACGACCACACGAACCATGTGGGCATAACTATGCATTTTCCCAGTGTAAAAAATAAATAAATAAAATTAAAATTACATGAAAAATAATAATTTTTTAAATTGTAACAATAATAATATAATTATTGTGGATAATAATAATATTATTTTTATTAAGATAATTATTCTTAAGTTTATTATTATATTATTATTATGTTATTATTATTATTAGGTTTTTAGTGGAAAACCTAAGTACTCCCTCTCTCCCCCTTCCCTCTCCCTCATGCACCCCCTTCCCGCTTCCTTCCTTGTGCGACCCACCCATGTCAGCACTCCTCTCCTCTAACACACCACCCCCACTCCAGTGGCTACACCCCCTCCTCCTCTGGAAATTCTCCCTTGTGTGGAACCCCTACCTCTTGTGTCCTCCCTTCTCTTGTGTGACCACCTATATTGAGGCCGTTTGGTGGGCCACCCTCCTATGGTGGTTGCCCCTCCTTTGGCGGCGGCTCCTCTCTCTCACATCTGGATCCCCTTTGGTGTGTATCATATTCCACTCTTTCTTCCTTGTCTTTTCATTAGGAATTTCTTCCTATGGTTTAACACTAATGCCTAGGTTTTATAATTGGCTTTATTTTCTTGGGTTTTAGGGTTTGTGGACCATCTATAAGGCCCAAATTTTCTTTCTCCAAATGTTTCATTGCATTTACACACAGCTGTGGTAAGTGTTTTAATTTTTCTCCATTCAAAAGAAAAAAATTTGTTTATTTGTATCTTTAAGATATTTTTAATTGTTTTTTTACCTTTTTTATACTCATATCTAGTTCATTTTGGTGTTTTTTTGTTTGTAAAAATTGTTAAAAATAGTTTTTGAAGTGTTTTTTCAATTTAATCATATGTATTTTCCCACCAAATGATGCTTGAGAATTTTTTATAAATTGATAATCATGTTTTTCACACAAATAGTGCCTTTTTAATCCTATTTTAGTGTTATGGTGTTGGTAAAAATTGTTAAAACAAGTTTGTAGGGAAATTCATCAATTATACCATTGTGTTGTTGCCTTTAAAGTGTTTGATAAAATGCCAATTGTTTTATTAGATGAAATCAATACATTTATGATATTTGGAACTTGAAATATTTTGGTACCTTGGTATCTATTTTATTAATTTGTATTAATATGAAAATCTAGGTCCTTTTTGGTTTCGTGGCTATATTGTAGTGTTTTTAGGAATGGGTTTTCATGGTTTCAAAAGAAGGTTGGTTATGTTCCTGTAATTTTTTGGAATGGTTGGGTTTGGTTCCATGGTTGGTTTTTTAAAGTGGTTTAAAATGTAGTTTTCAAATTTTATCCAAATTTATAATTGAAATGTGTTTTGGTTTTCTGTTGGTATTAGGGCATGTTTAGTATATTTTATAAGGTTGCATATTTTACCTAATGTTTGGAATGTATTTTGTAAAGGTGGTATTATTTTAAAATCTTAAAGGCCAGTTTGGATTTTCAAACATAAAAACAATATTAGGATATTTTTGATTTTTTTTAGGAACTATTATATGACATATTGGGATTCAAATTATTGAAGGCCCGATTGTCATTTTATGTTACATTTGTAAATTTAATGTGGTTTTGAAAGAGTAAACACCCAATTGAAATTTTGAAATGTTTACGAAGTTTTCTTTTAGATTACATAATGTTACGGATCAATTGGAACCATCAATAAAGTGATACACATGTATGTATATATGTATACGTGTATATATAATGAGCACCTCTATAAGAGGAATTTCCCCATTATGGGTTATAGTATTTGGTGTTTGTGTTTTGGGTAGGAAGGTGTGGCGATAGCATGCAAGGTGAGTCATTTGTGGAAGGGTCTTCTACTTACATATCATTATAACCACCACAGGTTCTTGGGAATCTTTTAGAGGATTGAGTGATGATTCTTGAACAACAACGATTAGATGGGTTGGTACCCCCTTTATTTTTTTGGTCCAAGTGGGTTGTGACACTAGTGAGACTAGTTTAGGGTAGACATTTAGTTATTAAATTAGTGGCTTCACCATACGCCAATAGGTGGTTTCGAACTGAGTAAGTCTTGGGGTCTTCTAGTGATGTTTAGGAAAGACCATGGTTACTCTATTCCTGGTGTTTTTATAAATTATGTTGTGGTTTGTTTTTTTTATTTTTCCCTATTTATTTATTTTCAGCTTGCATTGTTCATTTATTTTTATTACATATCTAATTTTATTTACTTTGTGTATTGGTTATAAATTGGTAATTTAGTTTTGAAAATAGAATGTGTTGTGTGTTGGGTTTTAAACCAGAAAAGCTGTGTTTTTTTTAATAAATTGTTAAAAAAAATATTTTCATAAATGTATTCCAAACTAGCAATTATGGACTATATCTTGAGGAAAGGAAATGTATGGTTTCTTTGGTGATTGTATATTGATATTTGATGCTCAAACCGTACTTGTACCACTCTTTGTTTGTAGACCCAAGTTATTTTGAAGGTTATTCTTTTGTTCTGGTTTCTAGGTTCTTATGCTTGCTATCGGATCAGTAAGGTCTCATGTTTGGTGGTGACATTGAGTTCACATGGAGATCTGATCGGTGTGGTTTTATTTTCATTTTTATATTTTATTTTGTTATTTATGTCTTATAACTAAATCACAATGTTTATTTACTTATGATTAGGTTGTGTGTTATCTTCTTGTTTAGTTTTTATTTTCTTGATCTCGTTCATTTCTTTTAGGATTAAATCATTTTTAGTTGTATTTTTTTATTCCTAGAACTAGTTTCTAGCTCATGGGGATCAAGAATTCCCCTCATTCCATGTCTTGGATTCGGTCAGGTGGCCGATTCAGGGTCGACCTGGGTTGGTTTATGACAAAAATGGTATCAGATTAGGCAATTTATATTTGGTTTTTTTCAGTAGTTAGACATTGGGACTGTCGATACTCATTAGGTAGGTTCCGTAATGGTTTCATGAATCCTTGCTCATACTAATACTCATGTTAGTATGGGTAGTCTAATAATTGAGTCTTTTATCTTTATATTGGATTGGGGAATGACAAAAAATGAGAGATGGGGTCACATTGTGATGCCACATGGAGTAGTGACCCATGTGGAGTCTATGTGAACGTTTTAATCCCATTTTATTGTTATTACTTACATGTTAAAAGGATCACTACCATGTATCTATGTTAGGCATAGGATCTAGTTCCTTATTCTGGTGGATTGATGAATGTTGGGAATTATGTTGTCTTTGGTGGGTGTTAGAATGATTTTGTAAAATGAAAATGGTTTTCAGATACAAATTTTTTCCTTAAAATGGCTTTAAATTGGTGAATGGGATTTATGAATTGAATGAATTTTGGCATAAAAATTTCGTAAATGTTTGGATTTTCTAAAGAAATGGTTTGAGAACATCCTTGGGTTCTCCTTATGAACTTTTTTATGTGTTAGGGTGTGTATGGAAAGATCATGTTAGTGCATGTGTATGGAAGTGTATAAACACATGTGCAATGGTTCATGGGATTCCTTGGATTCATGTTTGAAGATAATGGCTTGCCTTTGTTTTTCAACATTAATTTTCAGAGGGGAAAATAATTTCAAAATTTTGTTTTTTTTGTGATGTGGGTTTTGATTGGTGAAAAGTGGTCTTGTGTGTGTGATGTAGACTTAAATTGGGGTGGTTTTAAAATTAAATGGAAATTGGATTTTTTAAGGGGTGGTTTTTTTCTATGTTTTTAGTTTGTGAGCTTGTTGCTTCGACTCAGGATGTTTCTTTCCGATTGTTCTTTGGTTTGATGTAGGTTTTTGAATTTGTGTTTCTTATGTTATTCAAAAAATTCTTCCCTGAATGGTCCCCAAATTTTATGATGATTGATTCTTAGTTTCAGATTCTTCTCATGTTCTACCTATCCTAAGAAGTGACTAATGTTAGTTAGAGGATGTTGAGTGGATTGAAGAATTTAAGCACATATTTAGAATGTTGGGAACTCCTGAGGCTGTTAGAATTAGAGTTGTCGTGTGGTTGTTTAAATGTCCAACTCTGGGAAATTGGGAGTGGTTCTCCCTAACAACATTACAAATTTTAGTGACATGAAATGTTTTTAAGTCCTTTTTTAATCTGGTAGTTCCTACCCAAGGAGGTGAAGATGAATAAAAGGGACTAAATCATGTGTATTCCTCAAGGTTTTCAAATGGTGAAGGCATATATTACAATTTCATGGAACAGGTTACATTTTCTCCCGAGGTGATATCATGGGATCTAACAATGTCTTCTATTTTCCCTAGAGTTATTCATCGATATATCAATAAGTGGAACACATCTTCTAAGGACCTTTGTTTTGAGAATCTAGTGGATGAATTGTTCTTAGTTGAATTGTTTTCTGAAGCATGGGGAATTTGAGATCATGTGACTCTTGTTACTCGTAAATTTTACTCATCTCGAGAGGAGCACATTCTAGAGGACACCCATTATAAAGTTTCCTCATCATTGGATTTGGATTCTATTTCATTAGACCATTCGGCTGGGTTCCACTAGTGGGGTTGGTTTGGGAATTTTAAGGCATCCGGTCGACTCGCTACAAAGACATTCCATCATTGCGGCTGTCTAGATCATCTGGAGAAGTTTTGTAGGAAGCATCACCTGAAGAAGATTTTGTGACCATAAGATTCAAGTTCATGACTGTGATTAAAGAGACACTTCATCCATCATATCCACTACCACAGGTCTTGGGGTGTAGCTCATGCACAGTCATGAATTGTTTGGGGTGAGTGAAACCTTGCCCTAGTTTCGTTCTAAGCAGTGGGATGGAAGTATCAAAAAAATTTCCTTGTTTTTGATCTGTTTTCATTGTGAGGTCATACTCTTGTTTTAGAAGTTTTATAAAATTTTCCATTCTCAATCTAAAAATTTGTGTTTTTTTAAATGTGTCTTTTTGAATAGTTAGTTATCATTAAAGTGAGATCAAACCTTGTGTGGGTTGGTTTCAGTTTTAGTGGTCCTAGTTTAGTGATGTGAGTGCTTGGATTTTTTAGAAAGTGTTAAATGGTGTTTCTAGTTTTATATTGAGTTTTTCTCATGTGTTTCCCTTAGTTTTGGTGGCTCAGCTTGTGTAGGAAACCTCTATTTTTGGTAGTGGTGTTATTTCTCTTATGCTAAGGAAACTAAATTAGTTCATGTTGGAAATTACGTAGTTCCTAGTTGTGGTGAGGGTGTTGTTCGGATGGTATGGAGAAGATGAATCAGTTCCTATTGTCATGGTATGTTGGGTGTCTTGCAGTGGGTTTTTCAGATTAATTCTCAGCAGTGCTGTTCAGCTAAAGTGGAGAAGTTAGGTATCTTTGGGTTTGGAGTTCCCATGTTGGCCCGCCAACCTAGGGTGGGGTTTTTTGGTTTTAATTTCTGTGAAACTTGAGTGTTTTAGGTTTGGATAAACCTCAATTGATTTCCACATTATTTTGGGATATGGTTTCTTCTGGATCATTTTTGTGAGACATCTGGATGGAACGGTCACCTCATGGTTCTCGGTTTCTCTCAGTGTTGACTATGCATGCATTTGAGTTTTTGGATATCATTGGGCTTGGTGACCTTTAGTGGTAGAAAGTGTATATGGGGGGGGGGGGGGAGAATTGTCATACTGTAACCTAAAATACTTCTTATATTATAATTTTCTTGGTCTCAGATCTTTTGGTCAAAATTTTAGTTCGGGACCCAGTTTAAATTTGTGGAGAATGAGAGATTTCTGTGGGTTTTAGGCTTGTGCACCACTTCTACACAATTAGCGGAAACCTTGCCGTCAGCCCGGTACCCGTGAAACCGCTTTGGGAATGGATGGGAGCTACCGCTCGATATATGCATGGTCACACATACCATACGATGTAACCATATAGTTTCCCAGTGTTACAAATAAATAACTAAAAGATAATTAAATTGAAAAAAGAATGTTTTGAACCATAATAATGATATTATTAATATTATAGAAAATAATACTATTTTTATTAAGATTGTTATTATAATTCTAATTAAGATTATTTTTATTACATTTATCATATTATTATTATTAAGATTATTATTATTATATTATTAAAGTTATTATAGTGTTGTTATTATTACTATTAGTATTAGGGTTTTAGTGTAAACCCTAAGAACCCTCCCTCTCCCACTTCCCACTCCCTCATGTGCCACCCCCTCCCCTTCCCCATTCCCTGCTCACACGACCCACCCCCATCTGCACTCTTCTCCTCTTGTATGCCACCCCCACTCTAGTAGCTACACCCCATCCTCCTCTAGTGGCTCTCCCTCACATGGTTCTCCCTCACTCATGTGTCCTCCCTTCTCGTGCGCGACTACCTTACCCAAGGTCTTCTTGGGCACCACCCTCCCCTAGCAGCTGCCCCTCCTATGACGGTGGTTCCTCTCTCACACGACCAACTCCCACTCCAGTGAGTATCCTCTTCCCCTCTTTCTTCCTTGGTTTTTATATAGGTATTTCTTCCCAAGGAGAAAACCTGATTTTTTTTCAAAAGGTAGTGTTCTGGTCAAAACCAAAAAAAATTATTATATAAAATAATGGGGTTAAACAAGTATAAAGGAAGGCATTCTATTTATATCCCAAAAATAATGCTGAATATGCTTAGGAGGAAGATCATCTCTCCAGGTAGTGTCCTTATCAACACCCATGTTGAAAAGGGAATCTCCAATTCTTTTCGCTTCTTGGTAAGCATGCAAAGCAATGAAGATGAGGGAGGAGAGTGAGTGTAGACAGTCAACCAGAAGGAAGTGAACTTTCAATCTAGGCAGAGAGTACCCTTACAGATTACCTGGATAATAGTAGAGGAGTCTCTTTTAATCCATATGTTGTTACAGTTGTGCATCTTAGCAAAAGAGATCGCATGAATGACGCTGAGCATCTCGACTTTCAGGGAGGTAGTAATACCACATGATCCATAGAAGCAACCGGGAACTTGATATAGATGATTTTTGAAGATGGCTCCACAACCAACTGGGCCTGGGTTTCCCTTAGAGGACCCATCCACATTGATTTTGATCTATCCTATAGGGGGGGGGGGTGACAAAAAACACAAATCATGAATTTAGGGTGAGAATACTTACCTAAAATCCCAAGACATCGCAGAATCAACAAATCTCTGACCGAGTTGTTACACTGATCCTTCTGTATCGATGCCACCTCCTGGGTAGCGATAAGAATTATCATTTTACCTGCTTTAAGATTGAAGGAACTGTTTTGAAAAGTATATTTGTTCCTACCATACCAGATCACATGCATAAGCTCTGCAATCGCTACCACAAATAGGTTGTTGATTTTTTGAGAGTCAGATGTCTCCAAACATCATTGAACCTGAGAGATTATAAAACTACAAAACAGCCAATTTCATTCAAATATGTCAAAGATATAATGCCAAAGAGTAGTAGTCATATCAAAAGAAAGGAAAATATGGTTAATATCTTCACGATGTTTGTCACACATGTGGCATTTAGAGTAACGGTTGATTCCAAAATTTTGTAAACAATAGTAAGTCGAAATACTACCATGGGAAATATGCCAAACCATAGTAAATATTTAAGGTTTAATCCATGCAATATTGAAGTTATTAAGAAAGTTAAATTTGTTTATATCATTGATTTACACATGATTGTAGAAACTCTTCGAGCCAAGTATCCCATTATGTGAAGGATCCCAGATCAAAAAATCATCTTTAATAGAGAAATGGTAATTTTAAATAATAATTTTAATCTCTTCAGGAAAAGGAGTATTTTTCATGTTCATGATGTTTTTGATGGTTTCACTTGTATGAACAGGGAGTTGAGATGATGAAATCAAGGAGATCAAGGGTGTGCCTGTCTAATTATCAGGAAAAAGAATTCCAATTCGAGTCTCTATTGGCCGTCCATCTAGCATTAGCCATATTAGAGTTGAAGGTACATTTAATTGATTTCCATATGGAGGACGTGAAATAATTATGTGTATTTCTTCAGAGTTATTTAAAAAAACAAGCCCGAAGGAAGTCCATGGAAGGTGATTTGTTACAAATGAGATTCCACGTAAGCTTATCCTAAAGGGCCTGGTTAAAGTTAATGAGTTTTTTTATTCCAATACCTCATTTTTCAATAGGTTTACCGCAATTGGACCATGTTATAGAAACTAATTTCTATTCCAGAGTGCTTCCTATCTAGAAAATGTTTTTAATGGCAACATTGATATGTTTTAAGAGACTAGCCGACCATTTATAAATCATCATGGAATATACTAGTTTAGAAACAATTGTGGAATTAACAAGACAAATTATCCCAACCATTGATATATTTTTTCCTTTCCAAGAGGAGATATATCGAAAAGCTTGATCAACGATGGCAGAGAAATGAACATATTTAGATCTACCCTAAAAAATAGGACACCAAGATAATTAAAAGGGATAAAACATTCCTTCATACCATGAATATTAGTAATGCTAGTATTCTAACCCGGGGGATAGTTTTTTCCCAAATAAATAAATGATTTCAGTTTGTTGATATGTTGTCCAGACACTTCTTCATAGTGAGAGATGATGACTTTAAGGTTACTTAAGTTTCTTTTGTCCCCCTTTAAAAAAAGGATTATATCATCATCATATAGAAAATGGGAGTGGCATTCACGTTTCTAGAAACGAGGATAGGTTTAATTTTACCATTTTCAATTGCTTGGGATATGAGTCTACTAAGGTCGTCTTTAGCAATAGAGAATAGGATAGTTGAAAGGGGGTCTCCTTGTCTGACCCCTTTAGAACAATTGAAGTAACCTCTAGGAATACCATTTATAAGAATAGAGATATTAGATGAATTAAAGAGTGTTCTAATTCTGTTGATGAAAGTCTCATTAGATCCAAAATTTCTAAGAACTTTAAAAATAAAGTTCCAATCAATGGAATCAAAAGCCTTAGTAATATCAGGTTTAATGGCCACATTCCCTCCTTGGGATTTCCTGTTTAACAGGTTAGCGGATTTAGTGGCTAAAAAGATACAATCTTGTATATATATGAGTTTAATGAAACCAAATTGATTCCATGAAATAATTCTATTGTTGATAGCAGAAATACTGTTGGCAATCAATTTGGTGATAATTTTAAACAGTGAATTTATTAGGTCAATGGGTCTGAAATGATTGATTTTGTCATCTTTGTTCAACTTGGGAATGAGGACAAGGAATTGAGAGTTCATTCCATGAGGAAGAATGAATCTTGATAATAATTATTTAACCATTCAGCAGACAACATCCTGAATCATATCCTAATGTTGCTGGTATAACACATTATTAAAGCCATCCGGTCTTAGAGCCCCATCTGTGTTAAGACTAAAGGCAACATCCTTAATCTCTTGATCTAGTGGGACATTATTAAGTAAAATATTATCCTCATCTATAACCATAATAGTTATAAATTCATGTCTAAGATCTTTACCAATATTAGGGCCATTGAAGATATTGTGAAGGTGAGTGACCACATGGTTGGCAATTCCTTCATTAATGTAAAAAATTTTCCCCCCTTCGCTAATATATGAGAGAGGATTACAAGATTATTTATCTTTTTGAAGAGAATTGTAGAATTTTTTGTTTCTATCCTCATCATTCATCCATTTTTTTGAGGATTTTCATCTTGAGGTTATCTTTAATGTTAAGGAGAGTAATCAATTTGGAAGAAATATTAATTTTGTGTTGGGAGTTTTGAGAAAAATTATATGAGGTGTTAGGATTTTCAAGTTAATTAAGATCATTTTCTAAAGTGGAAATATTATTATCTATTTTATCTAATTTTGATTTACACACGTTTTTGAGGATTTGTTTTAGCATTTTTAGTTTCATAGGACATGCAAAAGAATCATTAATATTGATCATGTTTGTCCAAGAGCTTTTAATAATGCTCACATAGTCTATGTCAGAAGACCTTGAAATGTTATATTCAAAAGGATACATAAGTTTTATGCAGTTGTAGGAGAAACTAACCAGAATTAGGTGGTTATCAGAAGCAATATTATTAAGGGTGATACTGGAAATTTTTTCCCATTTATCAAGAAAAAAATCATTAGTGAAGGCTCTGTACAGTTTTTTAGCAACAGTCTTATTATAATGATTCCTGTACCATTTAATCATATCACTGATTAGGTTAAACTCTTTACGTTTATTATGTTCAATTCACTCTTTGAATTCCCTAGAAGATATGGAAGCATGCGGTGGGCCCAGGTTTTCCCTAGCATCTAGAATGTCATTGATGTCCCCAACAATAAAACATGGTTTTTGAATCAAGATAATAAGCTAGGTAATTTCAGTCCAAAGAGATCTTCTTTCCTGATATGTATTATAAGTATAGACAAAAGTAGTGAAAATGTGTTTCTGTTCAAACATGTAATCACAAGTAAAATCTTGATTTGAAGTTCTAAAAACATTTTCATTTTTAAGGGAAGAGTGAGCAAAAACCCATAAGGATTCAATTGAGTGGTGATTACTGAAATCCCCTACTAAGGAGTAACCAGGGGGACAAGTGTGTTGAAATCTAGAAGCAAAATCAATTTTGGGCTCAGAAATAGAAAATAGTTTCGGTGTGTGAGTAAAAATAAATCTTTTCAGTACATTAACTGTGTCAGGGTTCGCTATCCCATGTCATTTCAAGAAAAGAATCTTCATTTATACCTTTTTTGTGGGGTTGTCCCCTTTATTTTTAGAGACCAAGGATTTTAATCTAGGTTATACTCTTGTATAGTTGTCCTTTTTCTTATTAACATGATATTCTTGTATTGAAAAGTGGGAGCCAAGGAGGTATTAGTAGAAACCAAAACATTTTCATTCCTAGTCTCACCTTGATTTTTAGCATCTAGCTTTATATATTTTCATGGAGCTATAGAAGATGGAGATGTTTTGTTCCCAACCCCTTGTAGAGAGGATTTTCCATCAAGAAGAGGGGATATATCCATCCCGGTTTTCTCAGGCTTGTTGTCATTGTCTTGGGTCTTGATAGGATAGGACAACAAAGCCATTTTATATCCCTACATCAACATGTCAGACTTGCAGTCCTGTTTAACTGGTGAGGATTTACCTGTTTCAAGAAAACTGTTTTGAGTGTCCAGTGTGGCAGAAAATGAGGGCGAAAAAGTTTCATAAGTAGGAGAGTGAACCATTTCGAAAGAAAAATACATTAAATTGTTATTATTAAAGGTCCATTCAACAGGTTCCAAGCCTGTTTCCTTCAATAGTGTGCCTAAAATAAGGACAGTATCCTCTGAAGGGGTTTCAGATTTTCTAGGGGGTGCATGGGGATGTAATACAATTCCAAATATATCATCCTCAAGGTCATTTTGAAGGATCTGTTCAAGGTTTTTAGACTCTTGTCCATCAACCATATTATCCCAAGATATTCCTTTTTTAGGAATTAGTTTCACAAATGGGTTGTTTTTTACAACCCATTTATCCTTTTTTCTTTTGGAAGATTTATGTTTTTCAAGTACATTTTGAATTCCCCTACTATATCCCATATCCTCTGTCCATTCATTTTGGATGTGAGGAAGTGTATATTTTTGTACAAACCTACAGTTGTGGATAGTATGACCAACCAGTTTAGAAAACTCATAGTAGGGTGGATGCCTCTCATACACAATCTTAACATTGGTTTTATAATCAGTAGCATTGAATGTGATTGAGGGGGTATTTTTTCTAAAGATTGACCTCTATAAGAACTCTATCATAAAGTATAAGGTATCCATTTAAGGTTCTTTGGTCCACATTCATAGGGGATCCAATACAGGATGCAAGATCATTGAGAATTTGTGGACTCCACTAAAACCAATTTAGGTTATGAAATCTAACCCAAACTTGTGCGGTATTGTTTCTGTGCAAATTGTGTTTGAAAGACGCATCCCATTTAGAAAAGTGGAGGATCCACAGTTTGAGATTCAAATTACGAATTTTTTAGGCCCTATCAAGGTCCTCTTTCAACTTAAATAAGATGTGAAAATAACCCTTAACAAGTGGAACTAATTTCTAGTTTGAAAATCCACTTCAAGTAGTAATTCTCAGTTTCAATTCAGCGTAAGGCCAGGGATTGTTACCTTTAACATATGCGATGTGATCCATAATGGAAAATGTACATATTTGTGCTCTTTGGCGTACTACATTTGGGTCTGCTTCTACATAGAAGCCTCCATCCTCTAATCTTTTGATCCTTGATGTCTTTGAGGTCTGTGTCATGAGGGAGTATGTACCCATTAGGGAATAGAGGAAAAAAACCCCTTTTACCCCTCAGTTGAGAGTGACCAGCAGTTCCTCATTCAAGGAAATACCCACTTCCTTCTCATGGAGGTCCCAGATGAGATCGAAGGAAGACATATTGCACGAATTGGAACAAATCCCCAGATTCCTTTGCATCTCAGTTGACAAGGGTTTTTGAGCAAGGGACTCAAGCGTCGTGAGGTGAGGACCATCCTTCTAATGCCAAGGACAAACCCTAATTACTAGGGTTTATATTTGTCACAATTTTGGTGGGTTCTAGTGTCTGTAGAGAATCTATCGGGACCTAATCATCCTTCTCTAATGTTTTTGTTGCGTTCTAACATAACCGAGGTAGGTGTTCCCATGTTTTTCCTTTTGAGTGAAAATAAATTGTTATTGGGTATCATCATATTATTTTTAAATGTGTTATGCACCTTGATTATACACATACATAGTTCATTTTGGAATTTTCGTATTGGAATAAATTGTCAAAAATAGGTTTTCAATGGATTTTTCAATTTAATCTTATCTGTTTTCAAACCAAATGATTATTTTTAAATTTTTAAAAATTGATAAATATGTTTCTATCCCCCCTTAGTTCCATTATTTACCCTATTTCAGTGTTTTTGTGTTGGGAAAATTGTTAAAAGTATTTTTCAGTGTAATTATTCAATTATACCCATGTGTTGGGGCCTTTAAATTGTTTGACTAAATTCTCATTGTTTTCTTAGATTATATCAATCCCTATTTTGATATTTATCCCTCCAAATATTTAGGTAACTTAGTATCAATTTTATTAATTTGGATTAATATGAAGGTTGGGTGCCTTTTTGATTTAGTGGCTATAGTGTAATGTTTTGGGAATGGATTTTCATGGTTTGAAAATAAGGTTGGTTATATTGTTGAAATTTTATAGAATGGTTGGGTTTGGTTCCATGAGTGGTTTCATAAACTGGTTTAAAATGTCTTTTTCATTATTTCAACCATTAGATAATTGATTTTTTTGGGTGTGTGTTGGAATAAGGGATCGTTTGGTATATTTTATAAGGTTTCATGTTTTACCTAAAATTTGGAAAGGATTTTGTAAATGTGGTAAGATTTATAAATATTATGGGAATGTTTGGTTTTGAAAACATTAAAGAGATATTAGGATATTTTATATTTGTTTTGGAAACTATGCTGTGACATATTTGGATTGAATGTTTTGAAGGCCCAATTGTCAGGTTATGTTGCATTTGGAAATGGAATGTGGTTATGAAAGTGTAAACTCCCGATTGACATTCCAAATGTTTAAGGAGTGTTCTATGAGATTGTGAAACATGACGGCCGAGTTAGAACCTTCAATGAAGTGGTACACATGTATATATATTGAGGGAACCACTATAGAAGGGATTAACCCATTATGGGTTATCGTATAGGGTGTCCATTTTAGGGGTAGGCAAGTGTGGTGATGGTAGATAAGGTGAGTCACATGTTGGAGGGCCTCTAACATACATAGTATTACAACTACAATGGGTTCCTGAGCATTTTTTAGAGGATTACGTGATGATTTCTAATCAACCCAGATTGTAAGGGTTAGTACACCCAAGATTTGTTGTTAGGATAGGTGGGTTGTGCCACTAGTGAGTGCTTTTTAGGAAATACTTTTGGTTATTGACTTAGGGTCTTCTCAATACGTCGACTGGTGGTTCCAAACCGATAAAATTTAGTGGCCATCTAGGGATGTTTAGGAAAGCCCATGGTTACTCTATTTATTGTTCTTATATACTCTCTATTATCCCTTGTGTTTTTTTAACTATTTATATATTTTTAGCTTTTATTGTACATTTATTTTCATCAAATCCCAATTTTTTTAGTTTTATTATTGTTTATAAAATGGTTTTTTTGAAATTGGATGGTGGAGTATGTATGATTTTAAATTAGGAAAGAAATGTTCATTTAATAAAACTTGAAAACATAATTTTATAACTATATTTAAAACTATAATGAAAGGAATATTTTCAGGGAGAGGTGAGGTTTGTATTCTATGGTGATTTCCTACTGATCTGTGAAGATCACAACCTACTTGTTCCACTCAGTGTCAGTATACCCAAGTTAATTTACATGTTCTTTTTTTAATTGGGTATCCAGGTTCTTGTGCTCGTTGTCAAAGTGGTTTGGTCTTGTGGATGGTGGTGACTATGAGACCACATGGATATCTGATAAAAGTGGTTCTATTTTCATTTTTATATTTAGTTTTTATTTATTTAATTTTTATCTTGTAAATGAATCAGTTTTTTTATTTATTTATGATTTTGTTGTGGGTTATCTGCTTGTTGAGTTTTTATTTTATTGATCCTAGTTATTTCTTTTGGGATTAATTCATTCCCACTTATAGGTTTTTATTCCTAAATTTTTTTCATCCCATTGCGATACGGAATGACACTCAGTCCATGTCATGGACTGGACCAAGGGACCGATTTAGGCTCAATCCAGGTAGATTCATGGAATCCTAAAATTCTCTTTATTCACTGTCAAATTAGGGCACCTCTGTCTATGGTTTCCTACCACCAAGACCACCATTGAGTTTTCTCTAATTTTCAACCCATCATTGAGACTCCCTACATTTTTTCACCTTTTTCCAGGGTATCTCTCCACTAGGTCCACCATCGAGTGCCGCTGAACTGCAAAACCCACCGCCAACCCCACATGTCACCTACTATCTTTATACCTCCATTGCAATGAAGTCTATCTAAGACCCACCACGATCCCTATCATATATTTTTACATGCCCCATCCTACTAAATGAATCTCGGCTACCATCTGTATGAACAAGACCCATAAACACATTCCTAAGGCGGGTCCTTCCTTCAGATATCAACAATAAATCCCAAAATTATTTGTAGCACCCATGGATTGATCCCTGGTTGGATACAAAATTATGGATCCACTTTATCCACTACGACAGGATCCCTAATGCATCCTTAATAGAATCATATATTTGGGGATAAGAAGATAAAATAGAGTTTTATATAAATTATAATTGTTAATATCATTGATGGAAGAATATTAAAATTCAAACACTCAATGATGTGGGAAGGATCACTCATGAAATTGTATCAAATAAATTTGATGATGTTTTAATTATTGTAAAAGTGGTCATAAAATAAAAAATATTCAAAGGGACATGAATATATAAATAAATAAAATAGTATATATGAAACTTCCAATCAATTTTCCCTAAATAGTTTATATTTTAAACAATAATAAGTATAAGAATTGTACCAACTAATTCCCCAAAAAGAGGATTAATGAGGATAATCAGTGTTAGAAGAAAAGGATAATGGAAGAGTTTTTGTAATCACAACCACTAAGGTAGATATAGAAAAATGAAGTGATAAAGGGATTGGTAATTTAAAACTATGAATACATTACAATATATCTATTCAATATATTCCTTTTTAAAGGTCATAAAGACTATTGATTCACCATTTTATGTTTTGGAAATTTTATAATAGAAAACACCATGTGGTGTGTTGATTGCATCCAAAGTACTTACCTCTTCTTCAATTCTTTATTCTTCACATAGTAGAATTTAGTTCAATATTGGGAATTGATTGGATATCTCCACTATGATATATAATTAGTTACTGGGATATTAGAATATAATTTCATGTCCTCTGATCCCATATCAATAAAAAGGGTTTCACAAACATCTTACGAATCTACTTCCTTAGTATGTATCTTAATTTCCAATGATGAGGGAATGAACTATTCAAACTAATAAAAATATCAATATATGCCTTTTTTATGGTTAATATTTAATTTTTATCCTCACCTAATATATTAAGGTTTATATCTCATTAGAAACGATATCTCAAGACATGAATATGTTAAGCATACCCTCATATATTTCCACTAGTGAGAGAAATTAAAAATGTGAGGATTAAATTTATTTAAGGGGGAGAATGAAACATCTTAGATTTAAGTATTCATTTTAAATCCCTAAGTAACATGATCTGTTCTTTATAATGAATTATAACAAAATTATGAAATAAATCATATTACAAATGAATCCAATTAACGATAATTTATTCACTAATAATGGATTTTAGAACAAAAATACATGAAACCATGTATTAAAAAGAACAGATGATTACATACCTTAAAATTTCACAAAATAAAATGGGAAATATATAGAAAATTATAATATATTTAAAAATAAGTATTTATCATCTTTACTCTTTAGAATCCTTGTTGGTAGAATTGAACCAACAATGACAAAAATCATCACAAAATGAGAAATAATTTTGTAAAATCCTCAATAGAAAAAATTAGAATGAGAATTGTTCTTTTTTAGGTTATAATGGAATGAATTTATAGAATATAGTTGGGTTAAATGTGTCATTTGACTGTTATAAAGGGGTATATAGTCATTGGGTATAATGGAAACAAACATGTTAACCATTCAAAATTATCGGTTTATAATTGAAGTAAATAAATAAATAAATAAATATATATATATCTTAAAAAATATAGATAATATATTTTAAATAAAATAAATTATTTTGGAGTGTAATAAATTGAAGAAATTAATTTGTTAAAATACCTTTTATTCTATAGAAAATATTTTTTTGAGACATGCATTTATTAAATTTATTACTTTTTTAAAACTACTTTTGATAAAATGTATTGATTAATTATTCATATTTATTATAAAAATTATTAAATATAATATAATATATAATAAATTAATTATATTTAATAACAATTTAAAGATTCATGTCCAATAAAATCTGTTTTATTTTAAAACATAATTTTCATTTTATATTATATGATTAAATGATAAATTTCTCATATTTCGATTATCAAATTTAATGAAATGTTATGTTTATATATATATATATAATTAAAAAACATTCTGAAATTTATTATTAATTAGTTATAATTAAAGATAAACTCATTTAATATTAAAAATTGATATTTTTAAAAGAATTGATTTTCATTTTATCAGTATTTTTATATTAATTAATAAAATTAATTACTATTAAATAAATATTTTAATTAAATTTATTGAAAAAAAATCATTTAATTATTCTTAATTTGAAATTAATAAGAATAAATTCATTTTTATGCTTGAAATGCATTTTCCAAAAAATGTGTTTTTGGTATTTTGCATTCATAAATGAAAATTATTTTTTATCATTTTTATTAATTCAATATAATAAAATTTATTTTTATTTTTTATTATTACTTAAAAAATTGTTTAAAAAATCATTTTTAGGCATTAAAATAGTTTTCTGGGGAAAAAGTGAGTTATCATGGAAAAGGGTTAAAATGAGTAAAAATGCTTAAAATAATGGGAATAGACATAAAATATTAAAAACAATATTTTCTATAAATGTGTATATTATGGAATTACTATCCTATAATTATCTATTTTTCTTTATTTTTCCAATTTGGATCCACATTCAATGAAAATGGCATTCCATTTATGTTAAGGAACAAAAAATGCCACTCAAACTCACTAATAAAAGGACCCTCCTCTACCAGCATTAGACCACCCCTTTACTTTGGTTTTATCTTGAATAATAGACCAAATATTATACCTAATAATCCTATACCATGTTTTTTATCTTCTTTTCTCAATTTAATTCACTAATTCCATCGAAACTAATAAGTCATAAAAGAGAATATATGATTTCTTCATTATAGGCAATGACTTCTTATAATTATTATATATATATATCATTCATATACCTATTACCAATTATTATTTGTCAAATTAATAACATCTAAATCATATTGTTATACTTCTATAATAATGACAATGTAATAAAATTACTTTACAATCATACTAATCCATTGATTATAGTGTGTTCTTGTTTGGGTCAGCTTAACAACCTATATAGATGATATTATAAATTTTTATCATGGTTGGATATTAAAACATAAATACTTGTAAGATTAAATATTTATAATGGATTAATTAATTATTTATGGTTCTATAATGGTAATATTTATTTTTTAACTCGTTATTAATATAACCCCTTGTGTTTGTTACAAATCATTGAAACAAGGTTATTAGGGATTTCAATTGTGTGTGTGTGTGTGTGTTAAATTCCTGAACATGGAATATTATCGAGATTGACATATAAAAATATATAAGGAACAGTTGAAACTATTAATAAATGATGATCAATATATACAGAATATAAGTAATAAATATATAAAAATGAATAAAAAATATTAACTTAAAATTTAATAATTATAAATAATGTTCCAAAATATTTAATTAATAAGTATATGTTAATTATAAAAGAAGTTAGATTATATCCAATCTGATAGGGTTTTTTTGACTCTTTATTATTTTAATTGATTCATGCACTCTCTTCATTGAATATTCTCTTTTAAGATTGGTTCAATCTACCTTATGATTTCACTATATTTTATTTAATCATTATTTTCTTAGGTTTTACATTTATTTCTCAAAAATTAATATTAAAATTATTCTTACTTCATGAATTACAATGTATGTATTGGTTAATATCCAAACTCACTATGAAATCAAGATTGTATATATCGAAATATCCATTGGTGGAAATTGTATTTTTTATATCTCTAAAACCCTTTTTTTATTATTTTAATCAATATATATTGGTAGTTTACATTTCTTATCACCATTTCTCTTCTATGGGTTTTTAATTCACCTAGAATAATGCTTATAATTGGAACTGACCTTATCTCCTCTCTTCGGTTGGGAATATTTTTCATCCATATCCATGTTTTTTATATTTTTAAGTATTTTATAGTCACTAATTTTATAATTGTTTAAAGTTATTTTATATGGTCTTTTAATTTCATTACAAAATGTTGAAAGGAATAGCCTTTTAAATTTTTTTAAACAATTACGTTCTCAAACACATTTCTTGAATTTTCTTTTAAAATATTCTTTTCTAATTTTTTATGGGTTTACAACGTAATTCTAATTTACATTATCATTCTTTTTTCAATAATTTATTTTTAAATTATTGTTCAAAAAATTTGTCAAAATGTATTATATATTGCTTTATATTTTAACATCCAAACCTAAACCACAATGTCTGAGCCAGAGTTCCACATGACCTCTTGTGTTCCACGTTATATGAAAGAGGCTACTGACCTGTAGTGAGGGTATGAGTCTAGTATTGGGGAAACTATACCCCTAATATTTTGTCATTGGATAAATAATAATACTAAAAATGTAATAAATAATCTTAGTAAACAGGTGGAAACTAATAATATCATACATGTGATATAATAAAGTAACTCATGAAGTGGAAAGTCTACAAATATAATAAAGAAAAATATAAATAAATAAAAAGATAAAAAATAACAGGTCCTCTAGAGTCTATCCCTATCTACTACCAACTATATAGTCATCTGATCAACCATCTATCATAGGTCTATTTCCCTTCACCATATCTATATCCCTGAAATTTAAAAGCACACTGAAATTCCTAAGTAGGTTGTGAGTACAAGACTCAGTAGGATGCCACCAATTCATCCTAATCCAACAGTTCTCAAGTAGAACATGTGTATTTCATAATAAAAATAAATGAATAACAAGAATAAACATACAATCCAAAACTGAGTGGTCATTAACTAACCAATCTACAACAAACCTTTAACTGTAATTGCTTCACCATCATGTTAGAAGGATAATCAGAAGGTTCCAATAGTTAAAAAAATTATCCAAAGTATGATTTCATCATGCAATTATGATACTT
Organism: Viscum album; assembly: GCA_963277665.1. Taxonomy (NCBI): domain Eukaryota; kingdom Viridiplantae; phylum Streptophyta; class Magnoliopsida; order Santalales; family Viscaceae; genus Viscum; species Viscum album. The sequence goes on along the minus strand of OY728143.1, from coordinate 1,698,494,154 downwards.
GGCATCCTCTAGATGTCAAGTATGACATGATGCATGGTTTACTTTAGTTTATTATACTACCTAGAGAAAAATTTTACTTGTAACTTACTAGGATACCTTAAGTGCATCCTCAAAACCTAAAATACACAGCATCCTCATTCCTCCACCTTGTTCTCAGGTCCCTTCTCATCATCATTTCAAGCCAAGCATACACCCTCCCTAATGGATATGAATTTAACGATGACCCACCAGGTTTGATCCCCAATAATGGTGCCTCTAAAGTAAGGTAACATATATACATGTTTGATCATATATTGATATAATATCAACATGATTATATGATTGAAATACATAACATCATGTGATCATAATCCATCATCAAAAAAATCTATTCAAGTGACTATCCTAAAATCAAAAATCACAATGGGTCTTATGGACTTCACACACAACCACATTTGATAAAAAAAAATAATTTTTATAAGTTATTCCCACCCATATAATCATATCATGGAAAACTATATAAATGGGTATATAAGAAGGTAAGTAACTTCCTACATTATAGTTGTTAACATCTACGTCAAGGTTTTTTATAGGCTTCCTCAGAAAAATATTGTTACCAAACCAACTAGAACATGATATCACACAAAATATTCCTAATTTTGATCCCAAACCAACATGTCATGGGTTTTAGAGTAATGTAGAGATTTTATTCAAAGGATAAAACTAAGACATATCTAAGGTGATCGTACAAAAAAAATATTTTAGTAAATTTGGGAGTCTCTATGGTGTAAGAAACATGTTGTGGCTTATAGGATTACAAGAAAACAGACCATGGAATAAGAGATATTTCTATGTTGTAAGGGAGTGTTGGAAGAGGAAACATCTAGCTAGAGGTGAACTAATACTATGATGGTGAATGGTTGGAAATGATATGATCATGGTACACAAGATAATAGTAGTCCCTACTTCCATTAGAGAGAATTTTATTAGAGATTTTATTCGTCAAGATGGGTGGTACATCTTATAGTGGTTAAGATGTACAACAACTTCATGTGTCTATTCTGGTATCTAAGAAGGCAGAAGGATATTGTTGGTTTTATCTCTCGATGCGTTATCTTTCATAGGGTAAAGGCTAAGGACCAACATCCTGCAACATTGATCAAACCAATCCATATTCCCTTGTGAACGTAGGAAAATTTCTAGATGGAATTTGTGATGGGGTTACCCAGTACCTTGAGAATTTTTTATTTAGTATTGGTGGTTATCAATCACCTTAAAAAATTCCAACTTTTTTTCAATATAAGTGACTCCCTCAGTGGATGAGATGAGAATGATCTATGTGTATGTGATTTTATGCTTACATGTAGTAAACTTAGGAAAATATTTAGACAAAGAATCATGTTTTACATTTTGATTTTTGGCAGGTCTTGTAGAAGGCCCCCGAGACAAAACTGATATTTAGTACAACCTACCATCCCCAAAAAGACGGATAGTACAAGTGGACTATATTAATATTGGAGGATATAATTTGAACATAAATCCTTTACTTTCATGGATTTTAGGATGATCACCCATATTTTGTTGAGATCACATAAAACTATACTTACTAGACTTTGATTAAAAAGGAATCCTCTTGAAAATGGGGATGCATGCATGAGGACATGTGGCACTCTCACTCAAACTCAGTGGTCTAGGACATGCTGCTAAAAAATGGTACCAGAAAACTAGGAAATATTAACAAGTTTTCTTCTCTTTTTCTTGATTTGTAATAGGGTATATAAGAGATAGGATGGTTGGGTAACGTGGAGTGGAACTATGATAGTTCATGATTTGCAATTTATAATGGACCTCTGAGTTTCCATTAAGAAGGAAATTATATTTTCTTATTTATCATTGATTAAATTCACCTTGGGTGATTTACATGATGTTCTTATGTGAATTATGATATTTTAGGTGTATTAAGGCATATTAACTAGAAATGAAGGTTCACATACCACATATATACCTGTTTTTGGGTTGCATAGTAGTTCATTGATTAAACATTGTAATTTTTTCTATCTATTTGGGTATTTTTCTCTGTGTGTGATATATCTATATTTCCATGTTGTTATGATATATATTTACTAGCACTTATTAGGTGGACGTAACATGTTGTTTAATTAGTGTATATATGATAACTTTGACTAATGTGAAGTGTTGAAGACCAGGGTTAGTTCTTGGAGGGTTATACCATGGATTGAGGGTAGACTCCTTGAAGATCTGATCATGCTGCAGATGCTGGGGAGGGGCAATTTTAAGTAGTCATAGTCTATAATAAATTAATTTAAGAACTTTGGGTCTTGTAATTTCAGGAATACTATAATATATATAAGGGTTCCCCCTATACCTTTAAAAAGGAGAAATATCAAAAATTAAAAAAATAAATGAATTTAGTATATTCAGAATGGGTATACTTCTAGGAGCTCCTTGTGAGATCCCATACAAAGATTTATATCTTTTTAAGATCTTAACATTCCTTGTGTTTTAGAAGTTATTGCCTCATAAATGTTTGGTGGGACCCCAACTGAGTAAGTTTCTCCAAAGAACATTCTCACACCAAACCCAGTTGTATTGGTTATAGTCCCATTCCATCCACCACTGAGATCTATGGTCACTATGCTATGGATTTCCATCTCTAGCATCCCATAGACTTTTAGGGCACTGGTGGACCATGGGATGGTGAGGAGTGGATGGAAATACTATTGTAAATTTTTTACATTAATGAGATTTTGATATATAGGAATGTGAATATCACAAAATTCATGTTGTAGAGCCCCTCCAGGCATTGATGGGGAGTTATGGGATAGGTCGGACACCGTGAGGGACTCTCTGGGGTGGCATTTAAGGAATAGTTTTTTAGAGAGTTATTTCCCAAAACACTGAAGCTCGATCGAGAACAAGAGTCTATAGATCTATACCTGGGAACCATGATAGTTTCTATATACTCTATGTATTTTTCTAATATTTTTTTTTATCTACTTCTGGTCAGTAATGTGGCTCAAAAGGCTAGGATGTTGTAAATTGAACTTCGATATGAAATTAAATTGAATTTCAAGATCATCAACCTAACTTCATACCTGATTTTCCACTAAATTAGGCTAATATTAATTGTTAATATATATAATATTCATGTTATTTATTATTCATAAACACCATTTTAGTGAATTTAACACTTTTAACACCATTTCACATTATGATTGTAATACCTTCTTAAAATGCACTATTATGTGATACATTTTTGAACATCATTAAAATTAATCAATGATTCATCTGATTTTAAGGAATATAATTATACATATTTTAATTTTATATTTTGTGAAATTTATCTACACTTAAGTATGAACATGTTTGATTCAGGGATCAATGGAGAATTCATGGAAGAAGATGGGGATATTTTGTGATGAAAGGAAACAATTCTGGAGAAGTCAGATCGGACACCATCCCACTTATGAGACTATGGGGCCCAACATATAAGCCTAATTAATCCCAAATTTCTTGGGATGATATAAGAAATGTAGAGGAACAAATCACTCTTCAGGATTAAATGCTAATACGACTTCCATGGTGTCCATTTAGGCAGCCCAAGTTAGAGATACAATTCTGGGCCAGATTCAGCGGTCCAGACGAACAGTCCACTAATATAATCATATCTCCGAATCCACAACTCCAAATGGGTTCAAACTTTATGGACTTTTATGAGACATTTGAGGATCCATTTTCTACTTCTACGGAACACTCTGATTCGTCCATCTAGAAGGTCTTCTAAGCACGTCTGTTCGGTGGATGTAAGCTGGCTGCAACCTCGGGTCAAATGTGGAAAACTCCAAGTTCCACAAGATTTCCACCACCCTAGGCCAACCATAATCAAGTGGGATGCTTTGTACTATTGGAGGCTCGACCCAAGTCTTCCATAATTTCTATTTAAGGCAGTTGTGGTGGAGTAGTTTGACAATCTTTGATGCTTGGTTTCATTGTAGTGTTATGATTCCACTTTGTGTTTGTAATCACATTTCTTTCTCATGTAAGTTGTTTAATTCACCTTAGTTTCTTAATAAAAGTTATTCTTTTACTCTTATTCTGTTATTCTAATTATCAAGTTGATACCTTTGGTTCAAGATGTGAATTTATTTACACCATACTTTGTGATATTTATCACACAATGGAGGAGTGATCAATTTTTGTTGTTGTTTTTACTTCTTCAACTCCACCCTGGTAAGTCTAACTCCCGTTTCCGTTGAAGACATGTCATCAATGGAGGGATAACTCTTTTATTTGTTGGTCCAAGGGAGTAGAAAAGGGCTGGATTGGATTTTATTTATCACTCCATTAATGTCTAATCACTTCTTTTAAATGAGATTTCTATATGATGATTTTAAAACCTCTTCATCCTTATCGAATTTAAGGTCACACATTCAAGTGCTAATATGAAACTCTACCTTGGAGTGCTCAAAAAATTGATCCTTAAAGTGTATAGGTGATTAGTATTAGGGTGTGTAGGCATTAAAGTAGTAAGTGATAATTTTGTTTGATCTTCTTAAATGAATCCATCTCAATTATAAGAAATTGAAATCATTAAAAAAGGAATTCATCCAATCCACCCCGAGCGATAACCTAGGATCAACTCATTACCTTAATTTGAATTAACTGAAATATGTTAGTGATCCTTTAAAAAAATCTTAAATCAACCTAAGTTGTCCACTTCATATCTAAAAACAATCCATATAATGCATGTGTCTGTAGGTACTTCTTAGGTCTCTGAGGATTTGACAACCCAAACTAGACTACAAGGACCGTCCTACCTTCTTCTTTTGTGTAAATTTGAGCGTGAATCAATACAAATAGTTTAAATAAAATCCAAATACATCAAGAAGATTAAGGATGAATTAAGTGTTGTTTGTCTTCACTTTCCCTTCAGCACTCATCTGGGTTGACATCCCACTATATCAATGAGTACCATTTCAAACTGTATGAAGAGGGATAACATGGATATTCAAAAGAGCATTGGTATTCTAGTTGATCATATTCTAGCTTCTCAATCCCCTCCTAGAGCTGACCAATACTGCTGAAACTATGATATGTTAGTAAAATATAATAAGTTATGATCATTACCATAGATTTAGTGTAACCAGTGAAGAAATATTGAACATATTCAGTTGCTTTCTACCAGATCTTCAGGTAGGAGGTTGAGAGAAACATGAACAGGGTGAGAGAGATCTTGTTGGGGTTCTTAGCAGTATAATCAAACAGACCATGCACCATAGGTACATAGATGTATATATGAGATAACCCATGGGTATGTTTTGGATAAGAATATAGTAGATGATGTAGGGAGGTATTTTTCCATTTGAGGTTTAGTTTTTATCACCTCCACCTTTTCTACTACATTGTTCAATAATGATGCTTCCTATTTTTTCATTTCTATATAAGTAGTTGCTGGATATGACCTACCAGTAATGTTATCATATTAACTAGTATCTACTAATAAAACATTGGATAAAAAGTGGATTAGATCCATTAATTCTCATAGTATCCTATAGTCATCTCCATGTATATAAATTTGAAAAATTTCCTGATTTTGGAGACAAAGACCTTCGATGTGATTCTCAGCATGCACTGGCTGAGCATCTTATGATATAAAATAATTTTTATTTTAGACTATTTTCATTCACTTCACCAAAGATATATATGTTTATGACTACCATTTTGTGGGAACTGGAATCAGGTAGAGTTGGACCAGACTTGAGTCAGCTCGATATTATTAAATGAGAAATAAAAGGATTGTCTCTCTCAGAGGGATTAGTGGTAACCTCGTCAACATTCCCTCTAGTCATGAATCTCTATCATGAAATATTTTTAGAATAATTCAAAATAATTCCACCTAATAGATATGTTGACATTGAGATTTATCTCACATTGATTTCAAATCTTATTTTGATACCCCCATATCCTTTAGCACCAAATGATCTGATGAAGCTCAATGTACTGCTGGATGACTTCGAGCAGAAGGGATTTATTAGAAAAATTAATTCACTATGGTGTTAAAAAAATATGTTTTCTATGAAAAATGATGGTAGTTATTGAATCTACATTGATTTTCAAAATTTTAACCAGGTGAAGGTGAAGAAAATATATCCTTTTGTCTATGATTTATGATCATTTTGATTTTTGGTGGTGATCTTGGTCAACCTATAAGGTAGATCGTTGATCAAGTTATCACCATTTGAGAGTTTGAGAGGAGTAAATTTTGAAGATAGTTTTCAAATCATGTATAAATTATATAAGAACATTGTTATGTTGTTCGATCTAATGAACATGTTAGTATTGTGCATGGTCCTCATGAACAAGATATTACACCGATACATAGACCTGTTCATCGTATTATTTTTCTATGACATCCTTTTCTACTCACCAACGTCATAGAAAAATGCTAGGAAACTCAAGATTGTCTTATATATGCTTCATACACATCGTCGTTACACCATGATATTGAAGTGAAACATTTAGATTCAGGAGGTGAGGTTCCTAGTACATATAGTGTATCGAATGGGTATATACATGGACCCAAAGAAATTGGAAGAAGTCATGTCATGAAAACATCCTTATAATGTTTGTTAGATCATGATATTTTTAGGTTTGGTAGGATACTAACAATTGTTTATTAAAAACTTCTCGTCACTATCATCACCCATGACAATTATGAATAATAAAAGAGTAAATTTTTAGTGGAAGAACCCAAGTGAAGAGGTTTTCCATGATCGAAAGTTAAATTTTATGAAAACCCTACTACTAACAATCCCTGAGTCTGGGATTGATTATGTAATTTACTGTGATGCATCATGCATTGGTATGGGAATATTGATGATATAAAAAGGTTGGGTAGTATATTATGCTTCACATCATCTATGACTCTATGAGTGTGACTACCCTACTCAGGAATTTGTGGTTAAAGTTATGGTTTATAATATCAAGTATTAGCAACACATCTCTTTATTGGGAGATGTTTTGTCTACATAGACCATTAGAGCCTTTGATATATCATCACATAGAGAGAACTGAACATGAGAGAGAGGTTTTGGGCTGACTACCGGCAAGTGTTTGACATTGTGAGGGAATATTCACTTAGGAATGTTAAATTCATTGTGGATTCTCTTAGTCATAAGACGCATGCTAAGTAGGATACTATTGAGAGGCCTTTAGAGGATCTATGGAACTTGATGTGTCTATTGGTTACTTCGAAAAATCATGGATCTATGTCTTATACTCGTTTGGTGATCACATCATTGATTTTGGACTGGGTAAAAACTAACCATAGGATAGAACATTCGTGTTCTATGATGAGGGAAGATTAGACTTGTGGTTACCCAATTCTTGGATGGTCTATAAACAATGATTATGTCATTATGGTACCTAGGAGAGTAGTAGTCCCTAATTCCATATAAGATGATATGATGATATATTTTCATACCTCAATATGGGTGGTGCATCTTGATGGGATTAATATGTTCCATGACATCAAGAATTAGTTCTAGTGGGCACAAATGAAGAAGGGAATTATTGGGTTCATATCTCGATGCCTTGCCTATCATAGGGTGAAGACCAAACATCAATGTCTTGAGGGATTACTCTAACCAATTCCTATAACTATTTGGATGTATAAGGATTTCATGATGGATTTTTATAGGGTCGTCTAGGACCCTTAGAATTCATGATATTTTCTTGTGTGCTTTTCAATCAGCTGATAAAAGTTCCCCAATTTTTATTGATTTGAGAGACTCACTCAGTGGATAAGCATGGAAATATCTAAGTTTGTGTAATAATATTCTTAAACGGAGTACACATGAGAATTGATTCAGATAGATTTTCATGTTTTAAATTTTCTTTTTGGTAGGGATTGCAGAAGTCCCTATGGACTCACCTGAGATTCAGTACAATGTAACATCCTTAGATAGATGGATAATATGAGTGGACTATACTCACAATAGAGGATATTATTTGATCTTGTGTCCTTAACCTAGGTGGACCTTAAGATGATCACTTAGTCTTGGTTAAATTCATGTAAAAAATAGTTACCATACTACGATTTAGAAGGTTGCTTCTTGCATACTAGGAGGCACACATGAGGTCATGTGGCACTCTAGCTCGAACCCAGTGGTTTGGGTTGGGTCACTTGTAACACCTAATGATTTTGTGAAATATTTTTAAAAAATATATATAATCATTTTGAAATTTTTAATTACACACAATACTATTTTAATATTACATTACATGAAACAGTATGTTTGTCTTGTGTTACACATAAAACCATGTTTATCTTTTGTAACAAGAAACACCGACTTTAAATGAAACGTGACATATTATTATCATTATTATATAACATGATAGTCATAAAAAATACATTAGATTTGGTGGTATGAAAACGATTAAATAAATTATGGAAATATGGTTTACACATGTATATAAAATGAATTCTATGGTTTCTATTTAATTATAAATTTAAAAGAAGATATCATTTTTTGAAAAACTATTTTTATGAAAACAAACATGTTTCACCTAAATAAATTAAACAATCCACTTTTTGGGAATTATTTTAATGAAATTTATATAAAATATATATTCAACCCACTATTTAATATTCACCATATGTGTTTTATATACAATAGTTAAGAATAAATCTAATTTTACACTAAAAACTGTATTTTTCTAAATTGTTGTTTTGTCGCCTTTAGTGCACCTATTTTAAAATTATTTTTTAAAAATTTTAGAATATTAATTTTATATTATAAAATTAATGTTTTAAAATTTTTAGTAAAAATTAGATTATGGTGGAATTTTTTAATTTTCTAAAAATATTAAATTTTTGTTCAATATTGAAAAATATTGAATTTTAATTAAGAATTATATTTTTGATTAAATTTATCTATAAAGATACATTATATTATAAATTGTTTTTAATGATAAATTAATACATTAATTTATGTACTTATCCAATTTAATTAATTTTAATCATTTTCATATTTAATTATGATATAAAATTATGTAACCTTTTGAAAATTTTCTCTTTAAAAATCATGCTTTCTTGTCGTGTTTAAGAATTTAATTTTAAATTAAAATTTTTTACTTATGTGAATGGAATTTCTAAAAATTTATTCCATATTTTGAATCATCATAATTTATTTTATATAAAAATTGAAACTTAATTTTTTACATAAATGAGTTGTATAAATAGTAAAAAAAGTATTTACCGCAGTTTTGTTAAAAATGGATTTACTAGGTGTTAAACTTAGAAAATGTTAAAAAAATGTCCCAAAAATTATCCAATGACCATTTTATCGAATTAATTATATAATATCATTTATAGTGTTTATAATTATCCATTTTTATCATTTTTCCTAAAAAACGTGGGTACACCTTTTTCTTTAAAAAACTTACAGGTGTGTCACTCACCTCACTAATAAAAGGACACCCACTATCCTCTTTTATTAACACCTTAAAAACATTTTGGTTAAAAAAATATATACCAAAATATCTTCCCAAATTCTCTCCACTCACCCTATAATCCTTTGTCTTTATATAAATCTATCCCAGTAAGGCTTTTGGTGTAAACCTATGGAGGATACGTGAAGAAGAGGTAATGTTCATCAACGAGTGTTTTTATTTGTTTATTCCTAAAATCATTTAAATTATTATTTAATAATTATTATATAATTAAATAAGTATATTGAATATAATAAGATATTTATATGTTAATTTAAATACTCAGAATCATTTTATCTTCCATCAGATGGGTTACGAAATCATCGTTTTTTTTATACAACGGACTACCACCTCACAAACTGATGTCATTCATTTTTTCATTACCACCTCTACTAATTGTAAATAATTATTTATTAGTTTTTCATATATGATATTTATAATATTATTATTCTTATGTACTTATTATATCACACACCCTCATGTTTTTCATTTTGTGGGAATATGATAATGTTGTTTGTATATAAGACTAAATATTTCCCCATAAAGTGGTGTGATTCGTTCACACTTCACAAAAAAGATAATATGGATATGTTAAATTATAATATATGATATATATGAAATAAAAATTATTTTTAATATATAATATATCTTTTATATTTCTTTCCTTTAATCCGTCGATAAAATGGAAACAACGTTCATGCATACGTATGACCTACCGTCTCAATGAACAATGTATTTTGTTTTCGGTCACTAAATTTTATATATTACTCTAAATAGATATATACTGAATATATTTTATATTTATATCATTTTAATAATTATTAATATAACGGTACCATGATATATTTAAGAGGTTCCAAAATAACAATTCAAAACATACACAAAAAACAAAGCAGTTGTTGCCTAAAATGTAATTTTAATAAGAAATTGTAAATAAATAGGTAATAAATGGCCATAAGTAAATAATATTTAGTATGATATATATTATTATGGTTCTATAATATGTTTATAGTAAAATTATATATATTATAAATGATTTTTTAATGTTTATGATTAAATTCAATACATAAGGTGACAGTTTTCTTGTCTCACTTTTATTTCAAAGATATTTATGTCATATTCACCACTTATTTTTGTTATGTGATGTGTAAAATGAAAATGAGAGTATTTTATTATTATTATACTGAATATTATATTTATTTAATTATATATTTTAGTATCTCTGTTTCATAAGGTTTACGGTTCAAAAGTTACCAAATCAGTAAGGGATTTGTTTCTAAATTCAGCTTCTTTGAGACATATATTATGTTATGCACAAATGTTCATTCATGAAATGTATATAAATACATTTAAAATGTAATATAATGAATTCATTTATTCTCATGATATTATAAGTTTCATGTAATATTATTATTTAATGGGGCTTACGATTAAAAGGTACTAAAGTTGTAATATTTTTATGTTACAATCTCATCATTTATCAGAATTACTAATGATTATTATTATAATAGTGAAATATTATGATCTATATCTCAAGAAAGTCATGAATTTTCTTATCTTATACTTGTGTCATGAGAATACCTTTTTCCCCATCATTTCCCTCTCTTTATGTACTCAAGTGTCCGAAATAATGTTTTTAATAAAAATCATATCTATTTCTTTCTTCAGTCGAAAACCATTTTTCATCTAAAACCATGTTTTCAAAAAATGTTTTTAATATTATTAAAATTATTTATTAAATAAAGCATTTCCCATATTTATCTTTTTAAAAAATATTTAATGTAATCTTCATGCCATTTTTCAAACATTGCTCATTTTTTTACCAAAAATGTGAAAGGAATAAATGTTTAAAAATTCATAGCATGAACAATATATTATACTATCATGACTGGTAAATGATTTCAAGAATCATTTATAAGTTTTAAAATTTATTTTAAATGAAAATATTTCCCTTATTAATTGGGAATTTTGTACATTTTAGAAAAATTATTTCAAAGTGAAAAGGATTTTGAAAATGTTTTATGTTCTTAAAAAAATAATTTTTCAATGAAAAAATAATTTTTCCATCAAGATATTTTTTAACTAATTTTTAAATATTACTTTATAATTTTTAGTGTAATAATAATAATATAAGAATATAGGTGTCAAGAGCTTCTTTATACAAATGAATATGGATCCTAGTTTTCCTATTTTCCATGGATCTACCACACATTGTAGGATTCTATTTTATTTCTAATAGAAATCCTCCATTAGTGGATCAACCCAAAGATTGATTAGAATGATCTAAAGAGGTAGTTTCTATCAAGTTCATGGGATCTCTTCAGGTGAGGATACTAGGAAGCTTTTATCCTGGAAGAATCTCATCCTAGCACATAAGTTTATGTTGTATCTTCCTATAGAGAGGTGATCTTGAAGAATGAGGATGAAATTATGTCTTTTTCATCCCAAATACATTTCTCATCCTTTCGCGATTCGGATTTCGGTCTGATCTATATAAAAGGGTACACCACTCGAGTAATTGGGAGAAAAGATGTGGTATTTGAGAGACTTGATTTGTGTCATCATTCTATTATTTGATGTATTATTCATATGAATGGGAAATAGTCATAAAAACTAATGTATATAGCCTTTAATTTTTCATTGATATATGGATCTTCTATAAGGATATTTTTCCAATGTTTCATGGCTTCTACCACATCCACTTTCCAGATTTATATTCAAAAAATAATGCATGGGGATTTGTCAGTTTCTCTGAAACTAGGAGGTCTTTGAATCTCATAATGGAATCCTAGTTTAAAACCATTTGAGTTATGAAAATACTTTTTGAATTCTTGTGTTATGATTTTCTATTTGAATTGTATCATTTGGAATCCAAAGATTCTTTTTATATTTCTTCTTCAATTGCTGTACCAATAAAAATGGATAAAATAACTGAACGTGGTAGCATTGGTCACTTTTAATGAGTTATTGGTGAGGTTTACTTGAGTTATATTTAAACTAAAAAGGTAGTTCTTTCCAATAAAAATGATGATATGAATATTCATGTTGAATATGAAAAATTAGTTTCCATCTTCTCCATTTATAACACAATTTCGAATGATAGAAATTAATTAATAGAGTATCAAAATTGATTTGTTTGACTCATAAGTAGAAATGATGCCACTAATTATAAGATATAATTGCCTAATGAAGGGAAATGCAGTGATAAAGAATTTGGTAAGATACCTATCTCTGATGTCATTCCTAGTACAAATGATGCTTTGAAGGGGCAGGATTTTTCCTTGGTGATAAGGTATATGGTGGTGGATTCTATACGAGTCATTTTTAGTGGATGTATTATTTTTATTATAGTATTAAGAAATCCAAATCCAATCATAAAATATTATTCTGAGACAGAAATGCATTATAATTCCAAATGTAGGATAGTGCAGAAGATCAGTACTGGTCCTGTCACAAATGTGAATGTTCATGGTAGTCTACCTGTTACTATCCGGGGAAGTGTCGGTATATATTAAGAGATGACAATTACTGATGTTCTCCAAGAATTGGTTCAGTCCTCCTAGGTTAAAGGTGTTAAATCTAGGTAATTAGGAGTTTCATCCTTCTAAACAAATTCATCATCAGTTTTTTCAGTATGTGGTATTAGAGAACATTTATAAACATCCTCTAATTTTTTGTTAAGGATTCATACCTCTGTTGGCATTCGATCTTTCAAGATTGGTTCTATAGGATACTAGTCTCAACAAACCAAATGAATAAAATGTTATTGATTTTTACCAGTAGACCCATAATATCATCAATTCGTCAAGAATATATGATTTGTGGGAAAACATCTCTGGTGATAAAGGGGGGAATTATATCACTCCTCTCAAGGATTTGGGAAGTGCTGTTCATGCCTCATTTGAGTATACTATCATACATGGAAAGAAAAATGTTTTTGATGGTGAGGGTATCAATCCTACTCTATTAAAGATAAGGCTATGGAAAGACTATTACAACCTGCCAAGGACTGTGTGTACCAGATCTTCTTATAAGGTGTAAAAATTGACCAAAGTAAATATCCTTAGGATCTTCAATTAAAGTAATTCTCTGTCTGATTTGTAAACTTTATATGATTATGATTTTTAAAATGAACTATCATATTATGATCTTTTGACTATATTATTTTTATAATGAGAGAAAAAACCATTTTATTGACCACTAATACTTCCTTGTTTAGTTTTTATTTCATATTTATCAAATCATCATAATATTTTTCTTCTATTTGGACCTGTTTGGTATAAATTGTCAAGGTTATTATCAAAGAAAAATATTTTGAAATTTTTTCAGTTTAAAAAGTTATTTTCAATGAAAATTTGTCTTCTACAAGAAATGTTTTAAATGAATTTTAAAATTTACTTTATAAGTATTCAAGGTTGTTTTCAAAGGAATGTATTTGGGAAAAAATAGTTTTAAAAAGTTATTTTGAAAAAAAAATATCTTCCTCAAGGAATGATCCAAGTGATTTATCTTTCAAAATAATTTTCCATTAAGATGATAACCTTTGGTTTAACTTATGATTTATTTGGTATATAAACCAAGGATACCATTCCTATTCTTTATCTGAATTTATTATAATGACAAGGTTTTTATAAAACCAATTTCTATTCCATGAATTCTATAATGAGAAAAAATATTATAAAACCCAGTTCATTTTTCAAGGGTTATTCTATGATGAAATTATTGTGAAACATGTCACTTTTCTATGAGTAATGATATGATAAAAGTATTATGAAACCAATTTCATTCCATGGGTTATGATATGATGAATGTGTTATGACCTTGAGGAACACAGGTGTATGATTTTGATTATGTGACATGTGGGACCTATATCTCCCTATAATTCATTGGGTAATGATAAATTCTTTATGAGCTCAGTGGGTACCTGAATGGTTAGGCCAAGCCTAAAAAAGAGGTTAAACAGGTTATTATCCCATGCTTGAAAGAGGGTATATGGGAGGTTATCCCAAGATCAAATCCAGTGCATGAGTGGTTTTCCCAAGACTAACATCTTATAAATTTCTTTGTGCGTATCTTTCAGACTGTATGTTTTATTCTTATATGTATTCCACAATTCAATGTATTATGATAATGTTATGCTCTCCTGGATCATGTTAATTTCTTTTCTTTTAATTTATGTCTTATAAACAGTCGATCTTTATTCCATGAATCAATATTATGATATTTGATTTGGAGGTTATGGTTTTCAAATATTATTCTCATGTCCTCATTCCATTGTTATCATGTTATGATTACATATCTCCCTTATTTAGCCTTACTAAGCATCTAATATCACCCTTTATTATGTTTCATTTCCCCAGGTTATGAAGAAAGGATTTGAGTAGGGTTTTCCTATAAGAATAATAAATGGGAATATCTTTGATGGAAACATTGGATATCCTTCATAAAGTTAGAATATTTTATTCCTAGTATCTAAATACACTAAACAATTATGTTCCTTAGGCATGTGTTTTGGTAATGTATTGTATATTCATCTAAAAGATCTAATATTTATCTATGAGAATAATAGGTCGCAATAGTTAGAATCAGATGAATGTTTTAGTTAACATTTGGAAACTAGGATGAGAAAACTTTAGTGATATTTCAAAGGATATTTATATGGTTATTTCTAGGGATATCTCTAAGGATATATATAAGGATGGGTAAAAGTATAGGAAAATGTACTGGAATATTGGTAATGTATAGAGTGAGCTGTTTCCATGAAATTAAATCCTTATCTAGATATTACAAGTGGATGTGGCTCCCAAATAGTGGTACCTTGGGTAATTAATATGAAAAGGTCACATTGAACTAGGCTTGATCATCACCTAGTGCACAAAAATGGGCTTAGTTTCACACCTAGTTCGGCATGCCTGGGGGATATACTTTGAAAATTCACAAACTCTTTATGAACCATCATGAAAGATTTAAATAGATGATGACTATGAATGACCTAGGTTAAGCCTAATATTTCATATACTTAAAAGTATTTTTCTTTATTTATACCTTATATAAATCATTTTTCAATATTATGTTGTTTTCCACTATTATTTGTGCAACATACACTTTTCTTTCTAGTTTTAGTCAATCATGGAAATCCGATATAACATGGTTAACTTTGAAAGTGATGGATAATATTCTGATGATTAGATAAATGGAATTATAACTAGATTTAAGGATAAATTGATTATTTCCTATTAGTTATCAGGAAATATGATTAAAAATTTGAACCTTAAGTAACTATATAACTCACCAAAGAAGAGAAGGACAGAGTTTAGTGAGAGTTTGATTAGTAGAGAACATAAGTGAAAGAATATTTAGTTTCCTATTATTGGGACCACTTTGTGTATAAGGTTTTATTTTATTCAATAGTTGTCAATGAAGATCAAAATGAAGAAGGAGTTGAAGAAGAACTCCCAAGTTGTTGAGAGTGATAAATTCATTTTCTTGTTGAAATGATCTTAAGTTCAAAGTACATGTATCAAAGGTGGTACATTTTCTACCACAATAAATCCATTTCAGAGTGTGTTGAAGGGATTCAAGTTATAATGTGATAATAAAATATCTCACCATTCAAATAGACCATGAAATAACTTACATGATGATATATAAATCATTACATAATGGATTATATAGAGAGTTGAAGATTTAAGAATGATCATACAAAACTGACAACATGAAGCAATTCCTATTCAGTGTTGACTGGAAAGGCTGACGTTACTAGAAGAAAGATATGTTTAGGTACTTTCCCTAAACAAATCTAGTGATGCTAAAGGTGATCGATCAATGACAATATATCATGATAGATAAGGTTCTGGAAGAAATCATATGATTTTTGAAGAAGAAATATGATAATGAATTTGAATGGGTGTTCTTCTCGAAGTAGATATTTAAGGTGGTACTATTTCCCATTGTTTTCCAAATTATTAGACCTCAAAATCCAGATTATGTTTTTGGCAATGGAAGGATTTATGCATAGGAGTGAATGATATGCGAAACTTTGGAGAAAATCGGCAGAGGAAGCGAACTGCGTACCTCAGAGCATGGACTGCGTACCATGTTAGGGAGTAGTTCGTGGCTACATACCATGTAGCAGGAAAGGTATGTAGAAAGATTCACAGAATGATTCACAGTACCAAAAAAGGTTCACCGCAGAATGAGTTGCGGTATGCGGAACAGATCATCATTGGTGGAAAAGATACAGTATGCGGACCGAAAGACACATGGTATGGGGTGAAGGTTCGCAGTTCGCCTGTGGTTCGTAGTACGTGGTGGATAATTACCATACACGGATGGAGTTCTTTATATGGTGAATTTTTTCACACATTGAAAATTTGGTTAAACCAGATTAGAAAAATTTGTGGATTTATTTTTCTATATAAGGAGTACTAATCCCATCATTAAGATAAAGGAAAATTGATAAGAAAATATCATCACTATGGAAGATCTCGGCTAAGTCTGAATGTGGTACACATGAGATATTCTAAATGGGATGAAGTGGTATGTCAAATAGAAAATAGTTCGTGAAACTAGAAGGAGTATTCCACATTAGAGATTTTGCATAAGAAAAATTTGTATACGGGAGATTAAATAGTTCACATAATTTGAAGAAGAAGTCTGGTGAAGGAAGAAAGGGTACGCCAAGGAAGTATGTAGAGGTAGTATGTGAAGGAGGTACCTGAAGGAAGTATGAGAAGTTAATATGTGAAGGTGGTACAAAGAGGCTATAAATAGAGCATGTACACAGAGGCAACACGTGAAGGTGGTGTGCGGAGTAGGCGCGGTGCACAGTGCAGGAGTGGTGTGCGGAGCAGGCATGGTCTGCATAGCAGATTCAGTATTTTTAGTAGAGGTGGTATGCAGATTAGAAGTGATAGATGGTGCAGGTGTGGTATGATGAGTAGGAATGGTACGTGGTGCAAGCGCAGTATGTAGACCAGGAACAGTACGCAGAGTAGGCATGGTATTCAGATCAGAGACAATCCACAAAATCAGGGACAGTTTTCTGAAATCAAAACATCATAAAGGGAGTTTTAGATTCTAGAAAATAAAAATGGAAGAAGTTCTAGTGCATATAGTCATTTAAGTAATGGAGAACTGAATATAAATGTTCTTCAATTTAGGCCTTCGATGCAAGTAGTGTGTCATGATAAATAGAGGCAAAGACTTTTCATGTTAATCTGTTCAAGCGACATTCATGTGGATAAATTGATTGTGACCCCTCCCAAGGTATTGATATTGGGGGAGTAAATGGAAGTGATCCAAGGTAAGCAGTGGTATATCCTTTAACCTTTTTAACGATATTGTGTCTAGGACAGAGTTCTTATGCCCAAATCATTGTAATCCACAGCTAGTGAAGATTAATGTAATTTGGTATGACCCACAACCTATTTTCATATGCTCCTTGGTCGTAGCCCTTAGTGGTGAACCAATTAAAAAGTTTTATGATTTCCTTGTACATGTGAATGTTTTAATTACTCCACACATCCATCATAAAGGTTTTAACAAGGTTCTACCAATGTGGGAACAATATCCAGTAAATAAGAGAAAAATTTGCACACCTTGAATCACCCCCCTCACATGGTGATCTATGGTCCTTTTATTGGTATCAGAGCACAAAATTTGATGAATATTGATTACTCTATAGTAATTCTATTCAAAATATGATTTTAGTTTTCTTTCCTATGTCAATAATAAAGTTCTGTCTTGATGAGATTTAGTCATCTCTGGGTAGAAGTCTACATCCCATAAGACCTTGACAAAAAAGAAGAAGAAAAATTTGAAGAAGTTCCTAATGTCCAAAGAAGATGTAATTTCTAGTTATACATGGCCTTCTAAAAATGAAGAAATATCGGGCTTAAAATGTAATGATTAAATGGATTAGGTTACTACTAGAGGAAAGGAAGATACTTCTATCTCATTTTCAGGTGATTAGTAGAAATTATGAACCTATATGCCTGATATTTCTGAAGAAATAGTTGAAATTATTTGTATAATATTTCAATTTATGTAGGTTGAGATCACCCAATTGGAAAGGGAATCTGATAACACTGGTGGAAATAGAGGATTTCCCAACACTTTTATGCCAACATTTGGAACAATATTTTGGTATATAGTGTTTACAACATCCTTTCCCAACGGTTTGAACAAACTGTTGGTATATTGTTTTTAGAATCAACCTTTCCCAATGGTTTGAGTAAACCATTGGTAAAGGTTTCATTTTCTCTAATGTATACAAACAGGTTTTTAAAACCACTGGTAAAGAATATATTTACCAATAGTTTTTAATGCCACTGGGAAAGGTTTCCAAAAAAATTACAACAGATCCAACTCCCCCATCTACATGATTGCAGCCCCAATCAAAAGCTTTCCCGATGCTCTCTCTTTAACCTAGGGTATGAAACTGCTTCCACCCAATATATCCATCTCCAATCAATTTTTTTTTAATTCTATAACTAAAATCATTATGTTTTACCTTGTTTTTAATGTTTTGCATCTATTTTGTGTTATTTTATATTTTTATGGGGCGTAAACAAGAGGTCTTTGCGGTCTGGGGCATGGTATAGCCAATAAGTTCACTTTGATTTGTTTTCTATTTTTTTTCTACACTTCAGGTGTATGATTGAGTGATTCTAATTTATTTGAAGTCTTCAAAGGCACTTCTGTGTAGATTTGGAAACCATAGGAACTAATGGAGGTTCTAGTGAGATGTATCCCCACTCAAAGGTGGTAAAGGGGTTGTTTATTCATATTTTCTCGAGGTAGGAAATGGATATAAGGACGGTCGATGAGAAGGGATTAGGGATAGTTGGTGTAGTGGTGTAGGTGGTCTTCCATTTATTTAGTGGGTGATATAGTTATTTCTTTGTAATTTAGGTTAGTTGAAAATTGGATTAGAATTTTGTATTTATATTTTTTGTTCAAGGAATAATGTAAAGGTTAGTGATATTGGGGATGAATTGGCTATTGGTTGGGTGATTGATTGGAATTTTGTTATTGGTTAGACTGGGTATTGGTAATTTTCATGGTATTATATGTGTATTTCCTCCCTGAACACCCCCATCCCACCCCTGTGGACACCCCCACCCACCCTGGACAACCCCCCCTCGCCACCACCCTGGACACCCCCAATAATCCCCCCATTGGACAACACCCCCTGCACACCCCCACCCCCTGGACATCATCCCCACTCCAGAAAGTGCCCCCACACCCCCCTAGACACCCCTCATCTTCCATGGATAGCCCCCAGGAGAATCCCACCCCCTGGACACCCCCACCACAACCCCCCTAGACACCCTCACCACCCTGGACAGCCTCCTCCCCCTAAGACACTCCCACCACCTTGGACACCCCCAGCCCCCTGGACACCCCCAACCACTGGACACCCCCCCTCCCCCATGGAAAACCCCATCCCCTGAACAACCCCACCCCCAGGACACCACCCACCCCCTAGACACCACCCACCCCCGAGACACCCGCACCCCCTAGATAGCCCACACCCCACCCCCTTTGACATCCCCCCCAAACCACCCCAACCCCTCGGACACCCCCACCCCCTTGGACATCCTCATACCCCCTGGACATCCCCCACCCCATCACCCCCTTTGAATAGCTTCTAATGCCCTGGACACCCCCCACCACTACCCTTGACCACCACCCCCCCTAAAACCACCCACCCCCTTGACACCCCACCCCCTTGAACACCCCCAGGACACCCCCCACTCCCATTGGACAGCCCCCCCCCCCCCAACCACACCCCCTGAACATCCCCCTGGACACCACCCCACCCCTTGGACACCCCCACCACTTGAACACCCCCACCCCCTTGGACATCCCCCCCGAAAACCACCACCCCCTTGTACCCCCCCTAAAACCCCCTAAAACCCCCTCCCACACCCCCTCGACACACCACATAATGAATACTTAAACTCTGGGTATTAGGTGTTATGAAATCTTTTAACATTTTTAAATATTTCCATCAATAACTTATTTTAAAACTCCCTTTACACATTTACCATTTTTTATGAAAAGAATTCACTTTGTAATATCTTGTAAAATGTTCTATCAGGTCCATTGTGTCCTCTTGTATGTGAAAAATGAAAAAATTCCACAACACATTTCACCTCAAATTTAAGCACACTTAACTGAATTAGTATATCGTAATATTATTTTAATAATAAGGTATCAATCCAAGAATAGTTCACTACATCAACTAGAAACCCCTTCCTTTATAGATATATAAAATGTTGATAGATTATCCCATTTGAAAAATAAATTTCAATCTCATTATTCGAAATCATTTTGTACATGGAACCATGCTTCTTTTCCCTGTGGAACCATCATCTTATGACTCTTAGTTCCATTTAATCTTTCTTGGATAGTGATCTTCATGTATGAAAATGATGTTTCTATCCCTAATCACGTTATTACTTAGTTCATTGAATACATGAGAATAATGGGATTCTTCTCCTTCAAAGGATCATGGATTTGGAATCTCTGTTTTTCTTTGACAGAAGATGTATATGACTATCAAAATTCTCCCATAGATTATGTATGTTCTCTCAATATTCACAACTATCAAGGTATTATATTTATAATTGAATTCAATATCATGGATTTATATTAACTTATAGTATTTTATTATAAATATAGTACTTTTTGACTTTATATTATGATTCTCATAGAGAGTAGTGTGTTATTTATGGTTTCATATAAAGTGTAAAATTCTCATTTAATTAAATATATTTTTGATAAAACTTCAATATTATTGAATTGATTTTGATGAAATGACTTATGAAATTTTTTTTATAGAATGGAAAAAAGTTGGATGCATGAAACTGATCAGATCTCAAGTGATTTTTTTGAAACAATTGGAGAGATTTTTAGATTTTTCTTTTCCCAATGCTTTAGATAGTGGTCAAATACACTACCCATGTTACAATTGTGTTGGAAGACCTAGGTTGAGCTGTGATGAAGTTAGGTACCACTTAACCAAATATTGTTTTCAAGAAAAATACTATGTGTGGTATCATAATGCGGAGGAAATTAAATCTCAAATTGGTGATGATACAAATGAGAGGAATGGATTCGAGAATTTATTATATGATCGGTTTCCATTTATTCATCATCATGAAAAAAATGTATTATAACCCCAGAATACTTCAATATAAGAACACATGATGTGTCTAATGAAAATGATGTTGTCGGGGTGAAAAATTGAATGATGCCTCCACGACTCCAATATATCGATAATTTGGTAAAATGAAAAGGAAGAACTTTTTAATCCAATTGTTTCATGGGAAAACATTTTATGGGATTTCTAATACTTCCATCGATTACATTCTTACCTTATTGAAGGATTTACTTTTAGATGATGCCGATATTCCCTCAAACCACTATATGACATGGAAGTTATTAGTGGAACTTGGATTTTTGAGAAACAAAATTCCTGTTTGACTGAAAGATACCAGTTTATTCTCAGAGGAAACTACTGAAAAAATGATTGTATAAAATGTGGATTATCCTGCTAGAAGAAAAAAGATGATGGAACACCATCCCCTATGCCAAAAAAGTAATTTGAAACATTCCTTTGATCCCTAGACTCCAAAATATTTTTATATCTGATCAAATATCAATAAAAATGTGATGACATGATATTGAGATAAATAAGACTAGTGATGAGTTGGTTCACCCGATAGATGGATTTTTGTAGCATATATTTGATGCTTAATATCCTAATTTTGCATATAATGTGTGTAATTTTGGGATGGGTCTTTTATGTGCTGGTTTTAATATATTTGGGTAGATTCTTACATTGTACAACACATGGCTAGTTTTTTTTACAGATTTATAACCTCCCCCCATGGTTTTGTATGAAAAAAAATTCAGTTTCCTGAGTATACTCATAACTATCCCTTCTAATCCTGACAATGATATAAAAGTATACAAGCAGCCTTTAATAAAAGAGAAGAAACATCTATGGGATTTCGGTGTGTGCATATACAATGCATGTTCGAAATATTTATTTCATATTTGGGTTGTGCTTATGTGGATGATCAATGATTTTCCTTCTTATGCAATAATGTTTGGACGGATCCCAATAGAAAATCTATCATGTCCTATTTGTATGAAGAAAACATGAATTTGAAGACTGAAACATCGCTATAGTTTCAGTTTTATGGGACATTGATGATTCATTCCAATGGATCATCTATATAGAAATAATCATCGAATATGTCACAATACCATGTAGACTAATGATCCAACTCATCTTATGTCTAGAACTAATGTGCATAATGAATTGAAAAATTACTTCTTTTTTTCGGAAATGGTCAAATGAAATCTGTAATGAGAATTAATGTTTCCACTAAAACCTATAACAATTGGAAGAAGAGAATTATCTTCTTTGAATTTTCATATTGGTCAACCAATTTGTTACATCATTTCTTATATGTAATGCACATTCAAAATAATATATGTGAAATGTTGCTTTCGATTCTTCTAAATATTAAGGGAATGAAAAAACATAAGTTACGGTCTCGGGGTGACTTAGTGGATTGGGGCATCAGACTAGAATTTCATCATATGTGTATTAGTGAAAATAAATGGAATGTTCCATGTGCTTCTAATGTGATGACACCTACAAAAAAAAGAAATTTATGGAAGTACTAGAGACAATTAATGTTCCTGGTGGCTATACAAGAAACATATCTAAATGGATCAACAGAATATATCTGAAGCTAAAATCCTTGAAGACACATGATTATCATGTCCTTATGAATGAGTTGATTCCAATACAAATCTGTCATATTTTTTCTAATAATGTAAGGGTGTATGTAATCTTTTTGTGTCATTTTTGTATATATATTTGTGCTAAGAAGTTGTCCAAATATTTCTTGCTAAAAATGTTGGAAGATGCACAATTTATTTTGTGTGAGTTAGAGAAGATATTTCCTGCATCATTTTTCACATGAATGTTGTATTTAACTATCTATATTCTAACTGAAATGCCTCTTGGAGGACCTATGTATTTTAGTTGTATGTATCCAACTGAAGGAAATATGAATAGATTAATGGCTTATGTCCAAAATAGGAATCACCCCTAATTTTATATCATGAATGGTTACATTTCTCAAGAATGTATGGATTTCTTCTCAATGTATTTGTTTTATCTTACTATAGGAAGGAACAAACCAATGAGAAATGATGAAGGAAATTATGAGAAAATTGAACCCTGTTTTCCAACACTTCCTCAAACAGGAGGAATTTCTGGATCATATACATTGACGACTTTAATCCTTGAAGAGTGGGAGATGGCACATCACAGAATTTTGTTCTACTATAATTTTTTTCGATAACTACATTAGTTAATTAATTTTAATATTTATATCATACATATATATCTATTAAAAAATTCCAATTATTATCTATACTGAACATAAATCAATGATAAATAGAAGTTATAATTCATTGTCTTTGAGAATGAGGGAGACATTTAATAGCAATGAGTTTTCTTAACTGTTAAAATTGAAGGTAAATATTTTACTATTTAAAACAGTTAAATCAATATTTAGTTAATTTTAATATTCATTTATATTTCAGCTTTTTTGTTTGCCTGCTGACTCTATCTCTAAGGAAATAAGAGCTTTGGATTTTGGTCCAAATACCGTGGTCCGTGACTGTAAATAAATTGTTATCAATAGGTACATATTTATTATCCCTGAACGAGCAAAGAACATGATAACACAACACGATGGTGTTATGGTTACTTCCACAACATATTATTATGCTTGTGTATCAGATAGTAGACCGCAATTTGAAAATGTAGGTTATTATGGAGTCATTGAAAAAATAATAACATTAGATTATTACTCTCATGTATGGGTAAAGATGATGAAATTCTAGTGGTTTAATTCGATGATGAGGTAGGGAATATTTATTAATGATTATGGATTTCAATTAATTTATATGACTTGCACTCTTGCTATAGATGAACCGTATGTACTGGCATCAATGGGGGAACATGTTTTTTATGTCAATGACAATCTTCGACATAAATTTGGTTTCATTATTGATGTAATTACAAGACATATTTTTGATTATGGTGTTGATGTAATTTACACCATCCCTAGTGCCATTGGAAATTATCCATTTATTACATTTTATGACTCTAATAGCTCAGTTTCTAGAGTTTACTATGAACCGGAATTTGTGGAGGGAAATATATAGAATCATCCATCTATTTTATCCATTATTTTGGTTTAGATCAACATTATTTTTTAATTTTGGTACTATTAAAATTGATTTAATATTTATTACAAATATTTTTTATCCGACTTGACAATTATGTGAATATTCAATGTTTATTGGTTTCAATTTTATTTGAATTGGACTTTATAATTTGGAATTGTACTATATTGAAACCTATGAAACCAACATTTCTAATGTGGTGAATATTTCAATTCTTTATTGAACATGTAAAAAATTAGTATAACTCTAAGACCTCCCTTTAACATTTCACCAGATAATAAACATAGTGGTTTGTCCTCTTCTGCAAAACATATATAGGAATCTGTATCATCTAGTTGGGCTAAGGAAATTAATTTTTTCCTTAATTTACACAAGTGCCTTACCTATTATAAATTTGGTAGATATATTATCCTTGTTCATATTTTTATATCATCATTTTAAACTATATTAAGGGTTTAATCATTCATAATATGTACCTTGCTGAATTTTCTAGTGGAAAAATCCAGTATGCTCTATCTCTGTTGGTTGTTGAATGACATAATGCCTTGGAATCAATGTTCCTTGATTTTTATAGAATGGTGACACTCAGTAAATAACCATACTACTCAAAATTAAATTTATTTATTACATCTTGAATGATTTAATTAATTCATTATATATCTATTCAAGCTCACCTAAAGTAATGGATAGTTAAATTATCTATTAATCCTTCTATACCCTCTTATATATATTGTTTTTTGGGTTACAAATTAGTTATAATTTTCTAATTAATTTCATATTTATTTTCAAATGTCGGAAATGAAACCAATTAAAGAGAGGTGACTGAAAAAGATGATGTACCAAAATCATCAAATGTCTTAGATGGGCATTCCGCCACTAATCATGTAGTGAGTATTTTATTTCAAATATATATTTAAATAATATATATTTTATTGTGATTAAAATTTTAAAACATTATTGTAGGATATACCTATTTGGTGACAATTATTTGATGAGAATCCTAGTAGTGGTCCCAATACTCAGGTTGGTGGTACTAGTGGGGTGGTACGAGAGATAGGCGATCTTGTCAGCATGCCCAATTAGGCCCTTCCCCTCCCACTGGCATACCATATATCCCAAATTCTGATCTCAATGTGTAGTTAGGGACGCATGAGATATTTATGCCTCCCATTTTATCACCACCCTTTACATCTGAGTCTCCTCACCCATGTTTACCATATACAATGATGATTCTCACTCCCCATACAACATTCAGCCAGTCATCTGTGCCATATTCTTTTACTTCTACTTTCTTCTCTCTAAGCTTCTATATTCCATCTTCTTCATGTAATGACCCAATGTTTTTCAATGGAAATTAATTTAATATAATTATGTCATAAAATCACATGAAAACACAACATAATGAACTACTAAGTGCAATGTTACTTTTAAACATAAGTTTGACACCTCAGTGTTTGGAATTTCAAAAATTCGACATACACAGGTGTAATCAGTAAGTTATTTTGAGTCCGATAAGAAAAACATAATTTTTTATTGGATAGAAACCTACCCTAATGAATATTAACATACCCTTATGAATATAGATATACCTTAATGAATAGTAACCTCACCTATGATAGTATAAAAACATTATTCTGGTTGGAAGTACGACATACCTATATTTTAGAATAAGTTAATGAATGTTTTAAAACTGGTTTTGTTAATAAATTATTATTTTAATTAAATATTAAAATAATAATACTTAGAAATTTATTTTTTTAAAATGGACTTCATTTTTGGATTCTACACATCAAAAAATGGTTAGGGTAAATTTTTGGGATTTTTCTAAAATACTTGAATTTTTTATGAATAGTCAAATATGATAATTCACAATAAATGCTAAATAAGGTACTGATTGAGTCATTGATGATGTTATAATGATGTAAGCCCACTTTTTTCGGTATCACATGATAAAATTACTATTCTTTTTCATGGAATACATACTATTCCTTATCGTGTAAAAAAATAAAAAATTAATGATTATAATATTTTGAAATCCCTTCCCTCCTCCACAATAAAACCCCCCATCACTCCCTCTTCTCTTAACTCCTCTCAAGCATTGTTCCTTGCCATTATTATGCCTAAATCACTCCAAAATATCCTCAGACACTTCTAAAAGCTCCTATCATCTTAAAAATTCCAAAACCTCTCCCCTTAAGAGGTTCTCAAAGGAGGAAGTCTCAAGAGGTACATTCCTCTTTCTAATTCTTTCATTTATTTTAAGTTTTCTTTCTTTTTGTTTAATTCCTCACCTCCTTTCACTATAATTGTATGATAAATACAGTAACATACATGGACTAGAATTATTTCATTCTAATGGTATATTTCATTATCTTCTCTTCTTTCCCTGCCCTTTTATTTGAAAGAAATGAAAGCACTATTTGAGATGTGCTAATTTAGCACATTCAAGGACAATAGTTTATCAATTTCTATTATTATCATAAATTCTGGTCATGAATCCATTTTTGTTATGGTTGAAATATATTATTATATATTTAATATATTCTATTTTTTGTTATGTAATCCTTTTATACAAATGGTATTATGTAATAAAGAAAAACATGTTCTTTTTAATCAAATCCATTGATTAACAAAAATGGTTAACACTATGGTTATATATATATAATAATTTGACATCACTATAAGCACCTGAATTAAAATTAAAAACATGTAATATCCTGTATGTGCACTAAATAATATAACATCGATTCAGGAAAACCACTTTAATCATACATATAATCCAAACATGAATATAAGTGAACCGATCTTTTAAAGCCAAGTAAACAAACGAGCTCGAACAATGAAATTGAACTTTATAACTAATCAAAAAGGATTTTAAAAAACTAAAAATGGTTATAATAAAAAAATTCAATATAGAATAGGTTATGTACTAATTAATTAATAAGCCTAAATTTGTTTATTCAGGACTTTAATAACAAGTGGATAACACCAACGGATTTAAGGTAAGGGATACTCTCCTTTTCACTATTAATCAAGATCTTTTGCTATGCTATCATTTTTGTTGTGTAATACAAAGTGAAAGGGTATGCTTTATCACCTCCCCCATACAACCCTATTTTTTTATAAGTGATGAGAAACCCCTTGTATCACTCATCAAGCTCTCTTAGTTACACC
This sequence comes from Viscum album, assembly GCA_963277665.1. Classification (NCBI taxonomy): domain Eukaryota; kingdom Viridiplantae; phylum Streptophyta; class Magnoliopsida; order Santalales; family Viscaceae; genus Viscum; species Viscum album. The sequence continues at coordinate 1,698,466,200 of OY728143.1, read as the reverse complement.
TGATACCATGTTGATAAATTATAATGTATTCTACACGAACATCATTTATTTTTTCGAGTTACTCTATCTTTCTTTTTACCAAAATGTAGTTGTATTTTTATTTTTATGTAAAAATTTTAAATAATGTTTATATTCTCCAAAATAATGTTCCTATATCCATCTCTCATTATATTTCTGGGATATACATGCTCTTAAGTGAATTCCTCCTCGATACTTCCCAATAAGCACACTCGTTTTAAGGGATCTTCCTGAATTCTTACGCAACTTCAAGTGAAATATTTCCTCTGTTTCAAGACACCATTATCTTTATAAAACCAGTATTTATACTATAAAAACCTTCTTTTTTCACTTATGGTTTTATATAAATGATTGTTCTCATTTCTATTTTAAAATCTCTATGCTATTTTCCTTAAAAACGCACAAAATGTTCTAATGCTAAAATTTCACAAATACATTTCTTATAAGTTGTCACTCTTTTTTGACATCACATAACATGATATATGCCTATTAAACGTACATGTATGTTCTAATCCCTTTCTTTCATTCACACTTTCATGATACGATCATTGGTTATGCTATATGTCATGATTGTGGTACTGAATTCCTTCAATGGGTATCCTTTTGTTTATGAATGGTTGATTATGTATGATTATTTATGTTGAAAGATTATTTATGTGGAAAGAATACTCAATAAAGTTTTTATATGGTTGCGCCCAGATTGCGCTCCAATGCATTGTGTATGGTTAAGTCTCATAAAATGCGATGTGATACGGGATTGGTGGTTAACCTTGACCTGTACTGAAATGGGAAACGGGATTGGCAGTTAGCATTGACCCATACTAAAGAAATGTTTTATGATTCGGCCACATTTATATGATTCCATGTTTAAATAATCCCATGATTATATGATATTATTTCATATGTTCTATGTTATGGATATCAATATATCATGCCTCATAACTCATGTACTTAAGATGTATCCTTATGTTCATTCCCTTACTGGGCTTTTCAGCACATCCATTAGTTCATGTGTTCCCCATGGTACCCTATGCAGATGTTAGGGATCAATGGAATTTAAGAGATCATTATGGATATTAAATAAAGAAGTGTTTTTTTGAGCCCCATTTTTTATGTTTTATGTACCTAGTCTTCCAAGACACTAGAATTAACTATCCTTGGATTGTACTCTGATGATTAATTATGCTTAAAATCATGAAATGTTATATGTAAAAGGATAGGGTCACTATATTTGGTATTCGAGGGAGGTTTAGTTATATTTGGAGACTAGTAATAGAGAACATTAGTGAGAACCTTAAGGATGCGACTATGTATTAGAAAACATTCTAGATTTTTTTTGAGTATTGAGTAAGTGGTTTATCTAGAAAATATATCCCTATCTGGATAGGATAAGGTAGAGGTGGCTCTAGCACAGATGTATCTATGGGGAAAACCCAAAAACAACACTTTGACCTAGACTCAAATAGGAAGTTGTGCATGACAACGGGCCTTGCTGCACTCTCAGTTATGACACTCCCATGGGAAATGATTTGGTATATTTACAATCTTAGTAAAAACCGTTATTATGGGACAGAAAGAAGCCCATAAAAATATAAGTTAATAAATAGATCGAGGATAACCTAGATATAAACCTATTGAATCAAAAGTTAGTATATACTTCTTCTATATAATTTTATACTTTTATGTTCAAAGTTTCTTTTTTATGCGCAATAACTAAATATTCAAGAACTCTAATTATACGTTCTTTTTCATAGTTAATGGAGGGAAATAGAAGAACACATTCCAAAAACCAATGTGATATGTAATGTGATGATTTCTCTAATGATAGGCCTGATGTGACAGAAGCAGGTGCCCAAAACATTATAGTAGTACTTTCTCAGCTGGCTCGAGTAATGAATAATAACTTGAATCAGGTGGAACGTCCTCCTCCTCCAAGGAAAGAGCAAGTTGCCGTAGAATCCTTCATGCGGAAAAGGCCTCCCATGTTTAGTGGGTCTTCTGATCCCCTACTCATAGAACAATGGATTAACACCATTGAAAAGATATTCTATATCCTCCAGTGCTCAGAAGAAGAAAAAGTTGTACTAGAGGTCTATCATTTTGATGTAGAAGCCGATCAGTGGTGGATACTGATCAATAATAAAATGTCCCAAGAAGAAATTTATTCAATAGATTGGGAGGAATTCAAGAGGATTTTTTTCAAAAAATATTTTCCTCGAACCCTATATCTCATGATGGAAATAGAGTTCCTTGGACTCAAGCTGAAGGAAGATGAGTCCATCAGGGCTTATGAAGTGAGCTTTACAAGGCTTTCAAGGTATGCCTCTGTCATGGTCATAAACACCAAAACCAAGGTGTATTTCTTCTTTAGCTGACTAAATTTAAGCCTACGAAAAGTGTTAGAGATTCAAGACTTCGATAGTTATGAGGAGATTCTCCATTGTTCCCTAAAGGTTGAAATAGAGACTGGAAACTCCCATTGGTCTCATGGGCCTTGTGAAAAGAAGCCGAAAATGGAGAACATCATGGGTTTTTCATCAAACAAATCCCATGATAGAAATAATCGTCACATTCCCCATTGAAAAAATTGTGGGAAGAAGCATCTTGGTGACTGTCTCAAGGGAACCAAGAATTGCTTCAAATGCAAAAAGATTAGTCATCTAGCCATGAACTACAGAAGGGATATGAAAAGTCCCGATAATGATAAAGAAGAAAGGATGGTTCAGATTAACACTCAACCAATATTGTAGTGTTACAACTGAAAGGATCTTTTGAATTATGAGAACAACTTCCCTATGCCTTGGGTTGTCGGAGGCAATCAACAGCAACGTCCAAGGAAACAAGGAAGGGATTATGCTATCACTACTACTGAGGTGGATCCAGAAAAAATTGTGGTGACATGTATGCTTGTTATTCATTCATGAATAGTGAACATACTATTTGATTCTGGTTCTATGTATTCTTTCATATATTGCAGGTTTAGTATAACTATTCAATCACCACCTCAAAATTTGGAGGAAAAGTTATTTGTGAGAATAGAAAATGGGGAAATTATTGCATCCATAGTTTATAACTCCACCCCGGTTAATTTTTGTGGACCAATCCTCCCAGAAAATCTCGTCATACTTCCTTTAGTGGAGTTAGACGCTATCCTGGGAATGGATTGACTATCTTTGTACAAGGCCTTCATCAATTGATGGGAAAGGTAGGTCACTTATAACATCCCGAAGCATCCTATGATTCTTTACAATTGTGAGGAGGAAGATGCGTTTCTTTTAGACTCTTCATCTCATGACTGAGTGGTTGAGTTCTCAATTGAACTTACGAATGGATCATTTCCAATCTCAGAGACACCTTATAGAATGGTCACTGTAGAGCTGGAAGAGTTGAAGAAGCAGTTACATGAGAATACGGAGAAAGGTTTCATATGCCTGAGTGCTTCACCGTGGGGTGCTCCGGTCCTCTTCATCAAGTAGAAGGATGGATCATTACATCTCTGCATCGATTATCATGAGCTCAATAAAATCTTGATAAAGACCAAGTATCCCCTTCCATGGATAGATGACTTGTTCGATCAATTTCACGGGGCCAGTTATTTTTCCAATGTGGTCTTTTGGTTGGGATGTCAGTAACTAAATGTGAGGAAGGCAGATATTCCCAAGACTACCTTTTGAAAAATGTATGGACACTATGAGTTCATAGTGATGACCTTCAGACTCACTAATGCTCCAGTAATTTTCATGGATTTAATGAATAGAGTCTTTAGAGATTACCTCCACAAATTTGTGGTGGTATTTATTGATAATCTACTAATATACTCTATGAGCAAGGATGAACATGAGAAGCATTTGGAAACTGTGTTAAATACATTGTGAAGGGAGAAGCTGTATGCAACGTATAGTAAATGTGAGTTCTATATGGAGGAAGTATCGTTATTGAGGCATGTTATCACTCGGAAATGGATATCTATGGACCCTTCCAAGATGAAGGCAATTGAAGAGTGGCTGAGGCCAACTTCTGTAACGTAAATCCATAGCTTTTTGGGTATAGCTAGGTATTACTAATGATTCGTGATGAACTTTTCACAATTTTCAAACCCAATGACCATTCTGACATAGAAGGGAGTAAATTTTTTCTAGACACAGGAATGTGAAGAAAATTTCAAGGAGTTGAAAAAGAGGCTTATCACTACGCCAGTACTCACACTCCCTTCAAGTGGATAACTCTTTGCGGTGTATAATGATTCTTATAAGAAAGGATTATGATGTGTGCTAATGAAAAATGATAAAGTGACAGACTATTCCTAAAGGAAGCTGAAAATCCATGAGTAAAACTATCCTACACATGATCTAGAGTTAGCAGTTATGATCTTTGCGTTGAAAATCTGGCAGCATTACATCTATGTGAAACAATGTGAGATATATTCTGACCACAAGAGTCTCAAATATATACTCACACCGAAAGAGACTAATATGGGCTAGTGAAGATGGATAGATCTCTTTAAGGATTATGAATGCTCAATCCACTACCATCCTGTTAAGGAAAATAAGGTGGCAGATGCTCTAAGTAGAAAGGATCCTAGATCTTTATCAATAATGAGAATTGAAAAGGATTCAATCCTCTTAGATCTGCAAAGGATGGAAATGGGAATTATTAATGGAGGAACATCATCAATGCATTCTCAAATGATTTCTCAATCATACCTCTTGGAGAAAATAAATGATGCTCAAAGAAAGGATGTGTAAATTTCGAAAAGAATGGAAGCTATTAAAAATGGTAAATCCTACTATTTCAAAATTGATGAGGAAGGAGTTGTATGATTTGGGTCAAAATTATGTGTACCATATGATCCAATGATAAAGAATTATATATCAAATGATTCACATAGCTCAACCTTCTTTATCCACCCAGGGAGAACAACGATGTATCGAGATCTCTAAGAAAACTTTTGGTGGGACAATATGAAAAGGGAGATTGCCGAATATACATCAAAGTGCCTCATATGTCAGCAAGTGATGGCTGAGAGACAAAAGTCTATGGGGATGATGCAACCACTACCCATACCATCATGGAAGTGGAAGAACATTACCACGGACTTTGTCACTAGACTTCCAAAGACATCTAGAGCAAATAATGCTATATGGGTCGTTGTGGATTGACTTACGAAGATAGCTCACTTTATCGTGGTTCTAGAGGACTTAACATTGGATAAAATTGAATGGATATACATCATATAAGTGGTAAGGATACATGTAGTACCACAATATATTGTATCCGATTGTGATTTAATGTTCACCTCAATGTTCTGGAAAAGTCTCCAACATGCTCTAAGAACTGAACTGAACTTTAGTACGGTCTATCATCCTCAAACTGATGGCCAATATGACCGAAGAATTCAGACATTGGAATACATGTTGAGAACATGTTAAATGGAATTAAAAGGAGGATGGGACCAAAATCTTCCACTGGTTGAATTCTCCTACAACTATAGTTTCCAATCATGCATCTAAATTGAGCCATATGAGGCCCTTTATGGGAAAAAGTATAGGACACCGGTGTGTTTGGATGAGGTCGGTGACTGTAAGCTGCTAGGACCTGAAATGGTCGAAGAAATGGTAGAGTAGGTGAAAAACATTCAACAACATTTCAAGGCAGCCCAAAGTCGATATAAGATTTATGAAGATAACCATCAACGAGACCTTGAGTTCAAAGTTAGAGGCATGGTATTTCTACGCATATCCTCTTGGAATAGGGTCATGAGGTTTCGAAATAAAGAGAAGTTATGTACCAGGTACATCATCCCCTTCGAGATCCTTGATCAAGTTGGAGTTGTGGCCAATCGACTGGCACTTCCACCAACCATGTCGAAAGTACATGATGTCTTTCATATATCCCTCTTAAGAAATTACCTACCAGACCCTTCACATGTACTCTCTTCAGAGGTGGTATAGTTGGAGGATGATCTCTCTTACGAGGAGAAGCCAGTGAAGATCTTGGATCGTAGAGACAAAGTTCTATACAAAAAGACTACTCATCTGGTCAAGGTACTATGGATAAACCATAATTACGAAGAGGCAACATGGGAACTAAAGGATGAAATGAAGGAAAATTACTCACACCTGTTTTTGGATTAGAATGTGAAATGAAATTTTGAGGGTGAAATTTCATAAGGGGGGAAGAATGTAACAAACCAATGTTTTTCAATGGAAATTCCCTTTTCATAATTATGTCATAAAATCACATGAAAACACAACATAATGATCTAATAAGTTCTATGTGACCTTGAAACATAAGTTTTACACCACTGTGTTTGGAATTTCGAAAATCTGGCATACATAGTTGTAATCAGTAAGTTATTTGGAGTCCGATAAGAAAAACAAAATTTTTGTAGTGAATAGTAACCTATCATAATGAATAGTAACATACCCTTATAAATAGTGATATACCCAAATTTATAGTAACCTCAACTATGATATTATAAAAATAATATTCATGTTGGAAATATGTTATACCTATATTTTCGAATAAGTTAATGAATGTTTTAAAACTGGTTTTGATAATAAATTATTATTTTAAATAAATATTAAAATAATCATATTTAGATATTTATTTTTGAATAATATACTTCATTTTTGGATTCTACTTGTCGAAAAATGGTAAGGGTGAATATTTGGGATTTTTTGGAAATACTTGAATTTTTGTTGATTAGTAGAATCTGATAATTCAAAACAAATGATAAATAAGGGATTTATTGAGTCATTGATGATGTTCTGATGATGTAAGCCCACATTGTTTGGGATCACATGATAAAATTACTATTATTGGTCATGGAATACATAATATTCCTTTTCTTGTGAATAAATAATAAATTAATGATTAGAATATTATGAAATCCCTCCTCTCCCCCACTATAAAAACTCCCCTTCACTCCCTCTTCTCTTCAATCCTCTCAAGCCTTGTGCCTTACCATTATTCTGCCAAAATATCTCCTCAATATCCAACCCCAAGTCTAAAAGCTCCTAGCCTATTTAAAATACCAATACCAATTTTCTTAAGAGTTTCTCAAATGAGTAATTCTCAAGAGGTAAATTCCTCTTTCCAATTCCTTCATTTCTTTTATGTTCTCTTTCTTTTTGTTTCTTTCCTCACCTTATTTCACCATAATAGTATGATAAATAAAGGAACATACAAGTACATTAATTTTTTTAGGCTAATGGTATATTTCATTATCTTCTCTCCTTTCCCCACCCTATTATTTTAATGAAAATGAAGGCACAGTTTGAGATATACGAATTTAGCACATTCAAAGACAACGGTTAATCAATTTCTATTATTATTTTTATTTTTTGGTCATGTAACCATTTGTGTTATGGTTGAAACAGATTATTATATATGTAATATATCCTATTTTTAGTTCTGTAATCCTTTTGTGCAAATGGTATTATGTTATAAAGAAAAATATTTTCTTTGCAATCAAATCTACCGATTAACAAAGATGGTTATCACTATGGTTATATATATAAATTTGAAATCACTCTACGTAACCTAATTAAAATTAAAATCGTGTAATCTATTGGATGTTCATGAAAGAATTTAACTTCAGTTCTGTAAAACCACTTTCATCTTACATATAATCCAAACATGAATATAAGTGAATCGGGCTTTTAAAGCCAAGTAAACAAACGAGGCCGAACAATGAAATTGAACCTTATAACTAATCAAAAAGGATTTGGCTGAAATAAAAATGGTTATAATGAATAAATTAAATATATAATAGTTTTTGTACTGATTAATTAATAAGCCTAAATATTTTTATTTAGGTATTTAATAATAAGTGGAGAACACCAATGGATTTTAGGTAAGGGATCCTCTTCTTTCCACTCTTAATCAAGATTGTTTTCTATGCTATGCCTTTTTTGTGCAATAAAAAGTTATGGGGTATGTTTTCTCACCTCCCCAATACATCCCTAATGTTTTATAAGTGATGATAAACCCCTTGTATCACTCATCAAGCTCTCTTAGTTACACCTGATACCATGCGGATAAACCGTAATGGATTCTACCCAAACATCCTTTATTCCTTCGGGTTACTCTATCTCTCTTTTTACCAAAATGTAGGTGTCATTTATTTTTATATAAAACTTATGAATTATGTTTATATGCTCCAAAATCATGTTCCAAGATACATCTCTCATTCTCTTTCAGGGATATACATTCTTTTAAGTGAATCCCACCTCGATACTTCCCAATAAGCACACTCGTCTTAAGGGAACTTCCTAAATTCATACCCAACTTCTAGTGGACTTTATCCTCTGTCTTAAGACCCAACTGTCTTTATAAAATCATTATTTTTATTATGAAAACCTTATTGGATCACTTATGGTTTTATATAAATTATTGTTCCCTTTTCTATTTTAAATGCTCTATAGTATTTTCAATAAAAACGCACAAAATGTTCTAATGCTAAAATGTCCCAAATACATTTCTTATAAGTTGTCACTACTTTTTGACATCACATAACATGATATATGCCTAGTGAACGTCCATGTATGTTCTGATCCATTTCTTTCATGGACACTTTCAGGATAATCTCATTGGTTATGCTTTATGTCATGATTGTGGTACCCAATTCATTCCATGGGTATCCACAGGTTTATGAATGGTTGATTATGAATGATTATTTATGTGGAAAGATTATATATATGTCAAGAATACTAATGAAAATGATGAGATTGGTGTGCCCAGATTGCACTCCAATGCCATGGGTAATGTTAAGTCTCATGAGATACGATGTGAAATGAGATTGGTAGTTAGCCTTGACCTGTACTGAAATAGGAAACGAGATTGGCAGTTATCCTTGATCCATACTAAAGAAATGTTTTATGATTCTGCCAAATTTATATAACTCCATGTTTATATTATCCCATGATTTTATGATATTATTTCATATGTTCCATGTTTTGGATATCAATATGTCATGCCTCATAACTCATGTTCTTAAGATGTATCCTTATGTTCATTCCCTTTCTAGGATTTTCATCTCATACCATTGATCATGTGTTCCCCATGATACCCTATGCAGATGTAAGGGATCAAAGGAAGTTAGGAGCTCATTATAGAGATTAAATAAAGAAGTATTTTTTCAGCCCCTTGTTTTATGTTTTATGTTCCTAGTCTTCCAAGACACTATAATTTATGATCCTTGGATTGTACCCTGATAAGTAATTATGCTTAAAATCGTAAATTATTATATGTAAAATCCTTGGGTTGATATACTTCAACTCTTGATCAGACACATTCTCTCCATGTAGAGCATACACTGGGACCCACTCCACCTGTACAGGGTGTTCCTTTAGTTTCTGTAGATCCAACGACTCCAATTGATTAGACTGTCGTAGGTATACTTATAGAACCCTAAAATAATTTATACCTTTTTATATTCATTATAACATAAATTGATAAAATATTTTTTTATTTCATAACAGATACATATACTGATATGAGGCGGGGGAGGGGGTGTACACGCATGTGTGTGGTGTATATCTGCCGCACACAGTTGTGGTGGAATATAATGAAGATAATCAAATGATTGAAAAAATAGGGCAGTAATGTTAGAGTTTTTTGAAAACACTTTCCAAATACTCCAAAATCATTCTTGTTAGCCTTATCTCATGGATATAGTTTCCAAATGAAGTCAAGGTTAATTCTTGGGTAGAGATATGGTTAAAAAAGCTATTGTATTTAATGTAATATAATATTATTTTATTTATATAAATTAATATTCTGCTGTCAACTTCAATTTAACTTTCCTGATGGTGATGATGTAGGGCCAAAACGTATAAAGGATTTAGGTTTTCTTTGGAGGGCCTATAAGAACAAGTTGTATATAGGCTGGAGAACTATAGTTGGCATAGAGTTAGAGGTGGTACCTACCATGGATGATTATCTGATAGAATAGTATTGGTAGATGATTACTCATTAGATGACTATTCAGTTTAAGGTATTAATTACATTTGAGGTATTTAAATAAAAACATTCAGGTTATTCATTAATAATATCTTTTTTATTATTGAATTTTATTTAGGAATCATTTAGAACATCGATGAAAAAAATACCTCCACATATTAGGACATACTATTATTTCAGATCATGAGAGGAAGCAGGTATGACAGCTCTTTATAATTTCTCTTTACGACTTTCACTTTCTATTATTTCATCTATAATTTATTCGATTGATAATGTTTTCATATAATTTTAGTTATGAAATTAATTATTGGTAACCTATTTTTAATTATGTTTTCCTACATTCAATGTCATTGTAGAAGAAAACATTGAATATTGAAGGACATTTTCCTCGAGAAAAACTGTTTTTCTCACGTTTAAAGAAGAAATATGGAAGTGTGGTTAACAAACTGACTCACCAGTAGATTATAATTTTTAAATTGTTGATTTAAAATTTTAATATCTATTCTGTAACATAATAATATATTTATATTTGTAATAGGCCACTTCAGAGGCCATTTATGCCCAAAGCCTGACAATTTGGGGCCAAATGGTCCCTTATATCAGGAGTTGGGTGATGAGAACCCTTAAAGAGTACACTATTGACCTAGGAAGTGTATTTTCTTAATGATTTATTAGCCCTCCTCAGGTTTGAGTTGCAGTGAAACCGAGTTCAAGAAGGTTAAGGCACAGGCAGAACAGGTTGAAAAAGGGTCATAGAGACGATAGAACAACCTACTAGGGCAAACACTGCATTTATGAAACTGATGGATTTTTTAAATCCAACACTTCTACCAGAGGCCAGAACAACTTGTGGTGAAAATATTTTGTCGATGCATTCTATATATGATGAACCATGTGTTAGTTCTAGTGGTGGTCAAGATGATGTCGTTCTTGGAGATGACAGTGGCACGGAGGTCGAGGCCAAGGAGTAGGGTGAGGGGGGCCGATATAGAGGAGGAGGGAAAGAAGGAGTCTGAGGAGGAGGAGGAGGAGGGAGAGGAATATGGTGACAAGGAGTTAGAGGCAGATTATGAAGGCATGGAGGAGGTCATTTAGAAGGGTAGGGATGACGATGGGGATGATGCTGAGGATAGAGATGTGGCTGGTGATGATAGTGATGATAGTGATGGTGAAGAGGGATAGATTGATCCATTACATTTTTTACTGATATTAATGTTATTTGACATTTGATTATTTTTTGTGCCTGAATATATATTTGATTAGGTAGGACACATTATCGTTATTTCATTATCTATAAAAAATAAAACTTTACTTGGTGATTTTTTGTAACTAAATATATGTGTGATTGATTCACCCCTCCCCTAGACACCCCCACCCCTTGGAAATACCCCCCCCCCCCTCACCCCCCTTGGTAGCCCCCCCCCCCACCAGACACCCCACCCCCGTGGACACCCCCCTTCATATCCCCACCCCAGGACACCCCTACCCCCATGGACAGCCCCACCCCCTGGACAGTCCCCCCACCCCCTGGACACACCCCACCCCCCTTGACAGACCCCCACCCTCCTGGACAACCCCACCCCCTTGGAGACACCCACCCCCGGGCACAAACACCTCCCCCTCACCCCCTTGGAAACACCCATAATCTGATTTCAATTTTTTATGCAATATTCTATATGTGTTATAGATAATTAAATTCATTATGTAATTAATTTTGAATTGAATACATAGTACCTAATTCTGAATTTTTTATGTAATTAATAATTAATTTTCTATGTGTCATTCATTCATAATTAAACATTCAGTACATAATTCATTCTGTATTTATTCAATTGAGAATTCAATTTTGAATTCTGTATTGCATAGGGTAATTGGGATCTGAATTGAATTTTGAATTCTCAAGTGCACGGGGGATTATAGAGGGCGAGGCATGCCGGCCTATGTAGTGGAATGGGGGGCTATGTAGTGGGAGGGGGTGTTGGATATAGGGGGGTTGTAGAGGGGGTTTTCAGTTGGAGGGGTGTGTAGTGAGAGGGAGGGGTCTGTGGGAGGGGGTGTGGGTGGGAGGGGGTTGTGTCGTGGGGGGGTCTATATGGGAGTTTTTTGTGAGGGGGGTCTATAGGGGGGTGTAGTGAGAGGGTGGGGTGAGGGGGATGTGCAGTGGGAGGGTGGGGACTGTGCAATGAGAGGGGGCCTGGATTTCGGGAGAGATGTGTAGTTGGAGGGGGTGGTGTAGTGGGAGGGGGTATGCTGTTATAGGGTGGGAGGTTGTGTAGTGGGAGGGTATGTAGGGGAGTGCAGTGAGGGGGTGGGGCTATAGGGGGAGTTCCGTGAGGGTGGGGGGTGTTGTAATGGGAGGATGGGGGTTGTACAATTGGAGGGGGAGGGGTGAGGTTGGCTTTGGGGGGGGGGGGGCTGTGTAGTCGGATGGGGTGTGTGGTGACAGGGGGGGTTGTGGGAGGGGGGCTTTGGGTGGGCGGGGGTTGTGTAGAGGGAGGGGGGTTTTATGGGGGTGTGAGGGGGAGGGGGCTATAGGGGTGTGCAGTGATAGGGTGGTGGGATATGCAGTGGGAGGGTGGGGGTTGTGCAATGGGAGGGTGGTTGGTTATATGGGGTTGTGTAGTTGGAGGGAGGTTGTGTAGTGGGAGAGGGTGAGCCATTAGAGGGTGGGGGATCTGTAGTGGGGTGGGGCTTTATGGGGGGTGTAGTGAGTGGGTGGGGGTTGTGGGGCTGGGGTGTAGTGGAAAGATGTGTGTAGTGAGAGGGTGGGGGTCTTGTATAGTGGGAGTGGGTGTGCAGCGAGATTATGGGGGGATGTGGGTGGGGGATGTGTAGTGGGAGGGGTTGGATTTAGGAGGGATGTGTAAGGGTGTGTAGTGGGAGGGGGTGTGCAGAGAGATGGTGGGTCTGTTGGTGGGGGGCTGTGTAGTGACAGATTGTGTGTAGTGAGAGGGTGGGGGTGCTATTGGTGGTGTGCTATTGAGTGGGGGGTTGTGTAGTGGGGAGGGGGTGTGTAGTGGGGGGGGGGTGTAGTGAGAGGGTGGGGGATGTGTAGTGGGAGGGGGTAGTGATAAGGTGGGGGGTTATGGGGGGACAGTGTAGTGGGGGCTGTAGGGGGGATGTGTAGTAGGGGTGTATGGCGGTATGAATCCACGCATGAATCCACCCATCATGGTTCCGTAAGATTCTATGACATCTTTTAAATGTCCATAAAAACTCACTGAAGTATTAACCGACTTCAAAGTTGTTTTTACAAGTTAATTTTCCAACCACTTGCACTAGACATAAGAATCTAAACCTTGTGTCAATGCAACAATTGTCTTACTCCCTCTCTTATTGAAATGATTTTATTCTATTTACAATACCACAAATGTTCTTTATTGAATGATACATATGAATCAAAATCAAACATTAAATGTTTTACTAGACATTGTTAGGTCTACAACACATAAATATTCTATAGACACTGAAATTAATCAATGGTCAGTTTTATAGAAGACCACAATCCTTCCCTCAAGATAATATTTATACATGTTACTAGGTAGATTATATAAACCATATGGGTATCCATAATTGTTCGATTGAAAATTATATATCATTCTTCTCAATCACCAATATCGCATCTTCATGAACAATGATTAAACATGGTCATCCATTCAATCAATTTTTAATGGAGGCACCAAGTACTGCACATAGCTCGATGACTCAAAATGATATCCACTATAGTGAACAATCCATTTTTGGCATCTGTAGAAATCTCTAGAAACATAGGCATAGGTTATCACTACCATCCTGGTGGATATTTTTCTCTTACACAAGATTCTGTTTAGAACCCCCAATATATCAACCAAAAACTACTACGGTTATCCTCAAAATGGTACCCTATACCATTATATATATTATCTTCTTTGACATAGAGAAGATTGTAATGATTAAGAATTAGGTTGTGGAAACCTAGGAGCTTCATTCCAAATACACCAATTACTAATAGCAACGGTGATCCTAAAATGAAATAAATAGTGTGTTTCTACCACTATCACATCTCTTTTTCATCCATAGAATTAGAACATTATCAGTTGTTAGTTCACCACCCAACTTCCAATGGCTTAACTGACACCACACATAACCACAACATGAAATATATAAATATAGAATGATAGATAAATATCACATAACCACAACCAGAAATATATAAATATATAATGACAGATAAATATCAAGTCACATAAAATAAGATATCAAACTATTATATAGAGGATATGGATAGAAGAGATAGAGCCCATAATCATATGAAGATGGTTCCGAGGGTGATGGGTATAATTAGGTGTTTGTGTTTTAGTTTGAGTGTGATTCACTATATTTTCTCCATGAGTGTTTTTTTGAATTCTATACATTGAATTATGGACATGAGTTTTTTTCTGAATTTTTTATTTTTAGTTGTTAAATTATTATTGTATATTTCCTTTGTTGTATTTTCAAGTGGTGTTGAATTCTATATATTGCATAGGGTAGGAAAGAGGTGAGGAAGGCTTCTATAATTCTATAAATGGAATAGGGGAGGAAAGAGGGACGACTGCTATAATTATGGGGTTGGGTATACCAACGGTTTATAAAATTATGGTATAAGGATGGAAAATCATATATACCATTGGTTTCTAGGTAAACCATTGGTAATACACTTTACCAATGGTTTCTTAACCATTGGTAAAACACTCTACCAATGGTTCACCAACCTTTGGTACAGATTTAAACCATTAGGTATTCCAATGGTTCTACAAAAACCATTGGTAAACCTATATTCCAATGGTTTTTAAACCATTCTTGTATGTTATAGATTTTTATTTACCAATAATTTGTAGACATTGATACTTCTATATTGAAAAAGTTCCCTTAAAATGTAAGGGAATTGGATTTTTTTTCTCTATGCCAACGGTTTCCTTGTAACCGTTGGTTTGAGGCTATCCCCTAGCCTTATCACCCAAGGTTTTTCAAACTATGGGAATAAAATATACCAACGGTTTGGAATCCTATCCCAATGGTTTAAAACAATTAGGATAGCCTTGGTTTCCAGTAGTGTAATGTGGAAAATGGATTGGAAGAAAAAATTCTTGAATATTTAAATCTTTACAGATGTTTTAAAGACTTTGAATAGAAAGAGTGAGTCAATGAGACTCTAGAAGAAAATATCCATGCATTTAAAGATGATCTGAAAATGAGAACTGAAGTCAAGGTTCTAAATTTGGAAGAAACTTCCAAGAAGAACAATAAGATTGAATCTTTTTTAAAAAGAAAAATTAAGATGCATAAAGATGGGGTTGAAAGATTGAAAAAGGATAGTGATGAGAAGATGACCATGATTTAAAATCAGAAGATCATCCTCAATATGGAATGTCTAAAATTGAAAGCTCAGTTGACCAATATTGAGAAGACACATATTAAACCTTCACAAAAGATATAAAGAGTTACTATCGGTATTCAATTCTCAATAGAGGATTCTACTATACAAATACCTCCAACATGTGATAAGAATATCGTGACTTCACTCATTGATCTATCACAAGTAGCTGAGAATGTAAAGGTACCATCCATGCTAACTTGTACTATTATTTCTAAATATGAATCTACAGAAAGTGAAGGTTGGATGAAAAATTATAATAAATTATAGATGGGAAACAGTGGTGAGATGAAACCTATCACTATAACTAGGGTGTATAATAAGAATAATCTAGAAGATAGTTCCACAGATAAAGCATAATGTATTAATAAGAATCCCCAACAACATTATACCGATTATATAAAGAAGAAATGATTTGTGGGTTAACGTTGGTGTTGCAATAGATTTTGGAATTGTGCACTGGATGTCAGGTAAAATCCCTTAAATTAAAAAGAATATATAAATCATATATAAAAATATATAAATCCATAGAAGAAGAAGAAACATAAAAAAATCTAGAATAATCTATACACTGAAAACATATTTAGAATGCTAAACAACATTTGTGACGTATTCAATGGGAGTGGTCACAAGAATGGAGCATGATTATCTCAACATATATCCAATGATGATAAGAACAACATACCATATAATCTAGCTAAGAATGATGTAGCTACCCTCTAATTAAATTAGAAGAATTTTTTGAATGCACATTTCCCCAGGAAGATCTTATGTAGGGAAGCTGAGAAGACCCTAGATTTTAGATTGATGAAATTAAATTGAAATTCATCCAAAAGAGAAACTAAGAGGGATGTCACTTAGTTGAACATGTTTGGAAGACCCAAACCTTCTTTAATAGTTCCAAATGACATGTTTTCCATTAATATAGAAGATTTGGAAAGAATGGGGAAACATGAAAATGAACAGGCCAAGGCCAGTGGTTGAGGAAAAGAAAAAAATTTATATGATGAAGATAATGTGCATGCGATATTACAAACCAGCTGAAACACATGTGTGAAAGAAGTTCTATGTGATAAATGTATGAAAATTCATCACATTAAAATAGGTTGTGTAACCTTAATATCATATCATGATGCAGTCCTTAATAGGAGTAATAATGTATCACTTTTGATAGGTTTTATGAAGAACAATTCTATACACTAAGAAAAAGATAATGTGAAGAGAGCCATGCCACATCAACACAGATCAGAATAGATGTTTAGATGTGAAAGCATGAAGACTAGAGAAAATTTAGCATATCAGTTGTAAAAACCATCTCAGCCTTTCTGATCACATTGATGAATCAAGGAGGAACAACCTTATTCCCTTTATCATTTTTGTATTATATTTCTGCTGATAGTACAGAGAATTAATGGTGAAGCATGATCTCAGAGGGAGAACATTTGAAGTAGTGAATGTTGTCAACTATTGGTAGCTAAGATGATGAATTTTCCATCCTTGGAAGATTTTTCAATTGATATTCAAAAATTAAAATGATGAAGGATCACCCTTGATGAAGATGATGAGGAGTGTTTCCCTTAAAGAGTAGATAAATGAAGAAGCTATCAGAATTATTGTTTGAATCCGTATCAACTTCAATTGGTATTAAATTCAATTAATATGGAAATTTATTGAAGTAAATGTCATTGGAAGTGGTATTTAATTTCTTGATAACTCATCCTTGGTTTCTCTGAATAAAGATCATTTCACAAAGGTGGAGTAACAGAATTAATCTGTGACAGAAGAATAATGGAAGTGCCCTAAGGCCACTTATCCTACGAATTTCACTTGAATTTTTTTTGATCTTTTTATTAAAGTGAGTGTAGGAGTTTCAGGTTGATTATTCCTTATCACATTCGATTTCTTCAGCATGGAATGAAGGTGGAAAACCCTTGAAGGGAATGTACATGTGTTCCCATCTCATGAGGTATCATTATGGGTGAATACTATATATTCTTGTGTTCTAAATCAAATCCTCTTGTTTTCTACACCGAGCATTGCTCAAGTAGAATTAAGGTGAAATTATTGATGGCACATTACTTAAGAATTTAATGATACCCATTTCCCTCAAACTTTGTATTTCTTGTCAATATGGGGGGAGAAAGTGAAATGATAGTTTGAAAAGTGATAGATAACAAAAAAAGGGCAAATAGAAAATTCCTATTTTGATATTGACACACTCATTTGAGGAAGTAATTACTGTATTGAAAACAAATTAAAAAGGGGGATATTGTTGGGACCACTTTGTGTTTAAGGTTGCATTTGTTTTCAATAGTTGTCAGTGAAGATCAAAATGGAGAAGTAGATGAAGAAGAACTCCCAGGTTATTGGGAGTGATAAATTCATACACTTTTTGAACTGATCATAAGTTAATAGTACATGTATCAGAGGAGATACATTATTTACAATGATGAAACCATCTCAGAGTGTGTTAAAGGGATTCAATTATTAAAGTGATCATGTAACATCTCACCATTCAAAGAGAACATTCAAGAGCCTATATGAAAAGAAATTCATCTTTACATGAGGGATCAGGTGGAGATTTGAAGATTTAATAATGATCATAAAAATTATTGAATTTGATTAATGTCATATTCAAGGTTGACTAGAAAGACTTATGATACCAGATGATTGAGATGTTGTAGTACTTTCCTGGGAAAAATCAGGTGATGCCAAAGGTGGTCGATAAAATACTGTTTAACATTAAAGATATGGTCCATAATGAAAGTAGATTATTGTTGAATAAGAAATATTACAATGAATTAGCATGGGTGTTTTTTCAAAAGTAGATATTTAAGGTGGTGTTGTTTACCTATGTTTTCCAAATTATTGAACGTCAAAATCAGGTTTTTGTTTTTGAAAATCAAAGGATTTCTAAATTTAAGTGAACAAGATGTAGAATGGAGAAGGAAATCAGTAAAGGGGAAAACCACATACCTCATAGCATAGACCATGTACCATGTTCGGGAATGGTTCACGACCGCATATCATGTAGTAGGAAAGGTATGTGGAATGGGGCACGAAATGATTCATGGAACCAAAGATAGTTCACCACGGAAGTATTTGTGGTACACAGAATGGATTGTCATTGGTGGAAGAGATGTAGTACGTAGACCAGTAGACACATAGAATGTAGTGAAGGTTTGTTGTTCGTAGGAGGGTCACAGTATGTGATGGAGTCTTACCATACACAAATGGAGTTTAGTATGAGATGATGTTTTTCCCACATTGAAAATTTACGTAAAACAGATTATAAAAATTTGCAGAGTTATTTTCCTATATAAGGATTACTGATCCCATCATTAAGACAAAGCGAATTAGATAAGAAAATATCATCGTTGTGGAATGTCATAGCTAATTCCAAAAATGGTATGCATGGGAGATTCAGTGTAGGATGAATTTGTATGTGAAAGACAAAATTGTTCACAAAACTAGAAGGAATAATCTATGTAAGAGATTTTGTGTAAGAAAAAGTGGAATGCTGGAGATGAAAAATTTCACATAATTTAAAGAAGAAGTACATAGAAAGAAGAAACCATACACCAAGTCAGTACGCAGAGGCGGTACGCAGAGGCGGTACGCGAAGGCGGTACACGAAGGTGGTACACAAAGGAAGTACGTAGTGGCGGTGCGCAGAGGTCCTACATGGATGCAGTATGTGTAGGTGGTGTGCGGAGAAAGAGCGGTGTGTATAGAAGGTGTGGTGCATGGAGCAGTAGTGGTACGCTGTGAAAATTTGGTACACTAAACAGAGGTGGTATGCGAAGTAGAGGCATTATGCAGAGCAGGCATGGTATGCTGAGTGGGCATGGTATGTAGTGCATGTGCAGTATGTAGACTAGGTGCGGTACACAGAGCATGAATGATATGCAGTCCAGATACAATCTGTAGAATCTGAGATAGTTTACAGAAATGAAAACATCATAAAGGTAGTTTGTGATTCTAGTGAATAAAAAGGGAAGAAGTTCTAGTGTATTTATTAATTTCACTAAATGAGAAAACTAAAAATAAAATAGCATCAATTCAGGACTCTGATGCAGTCAGTGTCTCAAGCTGAATAGGGAAAAAACTTTTCTTGACAATCTATTGAAGTGGCCTTCAAGTTGATGATTTGAGTGAGACCTCTCCCAAGGCAATGAGCTAGGGAAAGTCAACAGATGTCATCCAAGGGAAGCTGTGGGCTATCCCTAAACCTTTTTAAAGATAGTGTGCCTATGACATATTGACTATACACAAACCTTTGTAATCAATAGCTAGTGATGATTAGTGGAATTTGGTATGACAGGAAACCTGTCGGCATATACTCCTTGGATGTATCCCTTAGTGGTGAACCATGTAAAAATGGTTGTGATGTCCTTAAGCATGTGAATGTTTTAATTATTGGACATATCTATCATACTGGATTAAACAAGTTCCTACCAACATGGAGACAAGATCCAGTAAATAAGAGAAACATTTGACACCCTGATCCCCCCCTTAGGGTGATATAGGTTCATCACCTATATGTCAAGAGCATTAGAAGAAGAACCCAAGTTAATGTATCAAAGGAACAAGAGGATGTTTCAAGTATAGAAATGGACACCGAGTAAGTAATTACTAAGGAAAAATAAAAATTTCAATTAACATAATGGATTGGAATAGTGGTATCCCTAAATTATTATAAAAGGATGAATGATTTAAATTTGGAAATTATGGGCATTATTTACAGTATTGTTCTAAGGGGGGACTTTTTAAGAGAATCATTATGATTGTACGAGTAATGGTTTTCCATTGATGATTATGATACTACAAATGACATATGAAATGAATGAATTATTAAGGAATAAGGTTATAAATCCTAGTCGATGGTTTAGATATGAAGTGGGATGAATAAATTATTTGTGTATTGCAATTCAAATATTATGTTATGTGAACCATGAAATATATAAATATTGTTCAATATAAGTTTTTTACTAAGGATTTAAAATAATTATTTGAATGATTTCGATGAACTAGAAAAGTGATTTAATAGAAATGTGATATTTGGATTAAGGGGGTATAATATTTAATATGTTCATAATTATGAGAAAGTTATTTTTGGTTAAATAAATACTAGATATGAGTAAATTAAATTGTCTAGTAATTTTTACCTTAAAAAGTTTAAATGATTTTATGAAAAAGTGTTATATGATATCATTGATGGGGTTTATAGAATATTTGGATTTAAGGAAAATGTAAAATAATCTATGTTTGATTTTAGAAATGAGGAGGAATTTATATTTTAAATAATGTTTTATGGTAATT
This sequence comes from Viscum album, assembly GCA_963277665.1. Taxonomy (NCBI): domain Eukaryota; kingdom Viridiplantae; phylum Streptophyta; class Magnoliopsida; order Santalales; family Viscaceae; genus Viscum; species Viscum album. Next base: position 1,698,445,499 of record OY728143.1, on the reverse strand, counting down.
AAATTTATTAGCATTCATTAACAGAATATGTGGTGAAGGTATTTACAATTTTGGTATGTGAAAACCAAGATATTCTTTATGATATACGGGGGATTAATGTTATGTTTATTTTAATAATCTTAGTGAACTTATTTATAAATATTGAATGGGTATAAGGTTAATTTTTTGTGGAATTTTTTAATTTTATATCTATTTGACTTTTTAGATATTAAAGTATTATATCACAAAATAAATATTTATACATATTGGATAATCAGTGATAACTTTTTTTAACTAAAATAAGAAGAATGACTTACCATTCTATTATGGATCTTATTTAGTAATTCAAACATGAAAAGTTTTTCTCTTAGAGTAAGAGATGAATTGTAAATGGATCAATAAACAACTAACAGTTGAAATTGTGTCTTTGAAATGAAAATATATCATGTAAGTACATTTTCATATGCTATCAATCTAGATGGAAAATAAATTCCTCAACTCTAAGAAAATGATATTGATACAAACAAATATACAAATACCTTCAATTTTTGTTAAACTGGTGTAATTTTAAATCATCATAGATTTATGGTTTTGAGTCCCATAACTTTACATTTATAACCCACTTTTTATGATCAATGATATCTATCACTCTCTATAACTATTTATGATTTTCTTCCACATACAAATCATTAATTTAAACCTATGTTCTTCTATAAGGAAACCTTATTTTGAGTTACATTTGGTTATCATTATGTATATAACTATACCTTTTTAAGGTAAGTTTTATTATTCATTTTTATGATGTGGCTTTTTGTGAAATAATTTTAAAATGTTAAACATTTGATGACTGAGATGAATTTTGAGGGTGAAATTCATTTTAAAAGGATATGATGTAAGACACCAAGATTTTGTTAAATATTTTTTATATTAAATTTAATCTTTTAAATATTTTACATTATACACAATAATTATTTTTTATTCTGTTAAATGGAATAATAATTTTGACTTTCCTTATAAAAAATGATGAGTTTATCTTGTTTTACAAGCAATACTGAATTTAAATGAAATGTGACAGAATATTAATATTATTATATAATATGATAGTTATCACCAAGTTGTTGGAATGGAGGTTATGAATATGATTAACTAAATTATAAAAACCTGGTTTAAAATGTACATAATATTTATTTTTTGGTAACCATTTAATTAAAAATGAAAATAAAATAAATCTTTTTTCAAAAAAAAACCTTTTTTATCGAAACAAAACTTTTCATCGAAATAAATTAAACAAGAAAGGTTTGTTGAATTATTTTAATTTAATTTATATATTACATATTAAATCAACAATTTAACATTAATATTAGGTTTTACTAGAAAAGTGGTCAGAATAAATCCAATTTTGTCGTTAAAAACAATATTTTTCTAAATAGTAGTTTTGTCTCTTTTTGTACAGTTATTTTAATATTAATTTTTGAATGTTTTATAAAATTCATATGATAAAATATAATTTACTATTTAATTCAAAATTTCAAAATTATCTTTGGGTTAATTGTTTAGAATTTTTTTAAAATAATAATTTTTTGAGGAACAGTGAAAAAATACTGAATTTTAATAAAAAATCACCTTTTCATTCATTTTATTTATAATGTTTTATTATATTTTAAATTGGTTTTAACATAAAAATTGTAAAATTATATATATATATTAAAAAAATTATTTCCATTTGAATAAATTTCATATTAAATTATGATATAAAAACTTTGTAAACTTTTGAACATTTTCTCTTCAAAAAATCACTTTCTAATCGCATTTGTAGAATTGATTTTAAATTAAAATTTTCAAATTATATAAATGGAATTTAGAAAAATATATTAAATATTTTGAATTAGATTAATTTATATAACATAATTATTTATGATTAATTTTTTACGGAAATGAATATTAAAAAATTAAATAAATTTATTTAATGCGATTAAGGTACAAATGGATTTACCATGGATTGATCTAAAACAATAATAGTAAAAAATGACACACAAAAAATTCAACACCGCTTTTATGGAAATATTTAGACTCTATGATTTTTATTATCTATAATAATTAATTTGGGAACGTTCTTTCAAGATAATAACATAGGTACACCTTTTTCATTCAAAAACATACTAGTGTTCCACTCATCTCACATATAAAAGGCCACCCCTTATATTCTCTTCTTAACACTATAAAACAATTTTATTTTAGAAAATAAAAAACCAAAGCACTTTACTACTTTCCTAATATCATCCTCTAGTTCTTATTTTGGACAAAAAGTCAACCTAGGAAGGATTTTGGTACAAACCTATGTGGAAACCTGAAGTAGAGGAAATGTTCATCAATAATCATTTTTATTTTCTTTCTTCCTCAACCCCCTTATATTAGTATTTAAAAATTATTAAACTGAAAAATTATATTATATATAATTATATCATTTTTTTTAACTTCAGGACTTACAACCATCTCCTCTTCCATCAAATGTGTTATGAAATCATCATATTTGTGTACAGTGGACTACTACCACATGAACTGATGTTTGTTTTTCCATTATCACTTTTCAGAAGTTAATATAATTTTAAATTTTAAATTTATATATTATATTATTATATTATTATACTTATTAAACTATTATATCACAAATACCTTCATTATTTACATTTTTTGGGAATACGATAATTTTGATTGTGTGTACGGCATACTACCTTCTCGTAAAGTGATGTGATTCATTCAATATTTACATGAAAGATAATATTTATGGTTTTAATGATAATATTATATATATATAAATTAAAAATTATTCTGGAATTATAATATATCATTTACCTTTATTTCATTCATTCTATTTAGAGAACAGAATTAGTTTTCATACGTACGTATGGCATACCTTCTCAATAAATAGTGTATTTCCTTTTCTATAATAAGATTTTATAGATTTATATAAATAAATATTTAATGAATTTATATGATATTTATATTATGGTTATAATTATGGATATTATTAAACAATTATCTATGTAAGATGAACAAAATTAACAGGTCAAAACAAACACTAAAAACAAATAAGTTATTGTTGAAACATGATTTTAACAGGGAATTGTTTTAAATTGGGAATAAATATTCATAAGAAAAAAATATATGATATAATATATATGATTATTCTTCTTTAATATATTTATAATAATCTTATATTTATTATAATTGAGTCTCTAATGTGTATGAAGGATGTTGAGACTTGAGGTAATGGTTTTCTCATCTCACATTTATTTCTGTGAGATTTATGTCATATTCACCATTTTTTTGTGATGTATATAATATCAATAATACTTTTTTTGGATTATTATACTAAAAATTAATTGGATTGAAATATCCATTTTATTATCTCTCTTTCATGGGGTTTACAGCTCAAATTTTACCAAATCGGTAAGGGATTTGTGTCTCAATTCACCTTCTTTGAGACATATGATATGTCATCCACCGATCATGTTTTTTGAGGTTAATATACAACCCTTTGAATTGTAATATCATGAATTTATTTATTCTCATGATATTATAAGTTCAATTTAATTATATTATTTCATTGTGATTACGATTCAATGTTATTAAAGTCGTAAGAGTTTTATATTCCAATCTCATTGTTTATTGAGATTGCTCATGAGTATTCTTACAATGATGAAATAGTATAATCTATCTATCAATAATTAATTAATTTTATTATCCTATTGTTATATTTTAAAATTTATGTTTTCCCTTCATTTTTCTCTCTTTATGTACTCAATAATTAAAAATAATTTTTTTAACAGGAATTGTCTCTATTTCTCTGTTATATTGAAATCATTTTTTATTCTGAAACGATTTTTTCTAAAATTTTTTCAAAACTATTTTTAACAATATTAAAATAATTTATTATATACATTTTTTCCATTTTTGAATTTATAAAAAATATATGAAACTTCAGGCCATTTTCAAAACAATGGCCTTTGGGATTTTACTAAAAATGTGAAAGGAATATTTATTTAAACATTCACTACATGAACAATATTTCATTTTTTCATGACCACTCAATGATTTAAAGATTTCATTACATGTTTTAAATTTTTTTTCAAATAAAATGTTTCCCTTAATATTTTCTAAATTTTTTTATAAAATAATTTTTTTAATGTGAAAAGGATTTTGAAATTGATTTATGTTTTTAAAAATCATTTTCAAAGCTGAATTTATATTCTCCTTACAAAATGCTTGAAGTTATTTTATATTCTACCTTAATAAGTTTTCAAGGTTGATTTCAATGAAAAGGATTTGAAAATTATATTTTTACAAATTTATTTTCAAATAAAATTTATCTTTATTAAAAAATGTCTTAAATGATTTTTAAATATTCTTTTATAATTTTTTGTAGTTGTTTTCAATGAAAAAGATTTTGAAAAGGTTTTTAGTTTTAAAAAGTTATTTTCAAAGAAAATTTATCTTCTAAAAAATATTTTCCTAGTGATTTATCTTTCAAAATAATTTTCCTTATAATATGACATCCTTTGATATGATATATGATTTACTAGGGATATGAATCATGGATGACATTATTATTCCTTCCCTAAATGTATTATAATAAAAATTCATTTATAAAACCTATTTATCTTCCACTGGTTATACCACAATAAAAATTATTATGAACCCCTCTTCTTTTACCATGGTTTATGGAATGATGAAATAATTATGAAACCATTATCTTTCCTGTGAGTTATGATATGATGAAATGTTTATGAAGCCCATTTCGTTTTATGGGTTATGATATGATGAATTTTTATGTCCTTATAGAACACATCTACTTGATTTTCATGGGTGGGACCTATTCCTCTCTCCAATTCATTGGGTAATGATAAATGTTCTTCGAGCTTAGAGGGTATATGGTTGGTTAGCCTATGTCCGAGATAGGGTACACATGTGGTCATCCCATGTCTAAATTAGGTTCATACATGGTTATCCCATGGAAATTATGTTATAAATGAATTATTGGTAATCCATTACATAAGATTTTATATTATTATGAGTATACCACAATTCCATGTCTTAGACCAATGTTATGTTGTCAATACTCATGTTATTTTATTTCCTTATGATTCATGTACTATTAACTGTCAATATTTATTCCAAGTCTCTAGATTAAGATCGTTGATATGTAGGGAATGGTTTTCAAATGCTATGCTTATGTTATCATACCATTATGGTTATTTTATTCTTATTTATATCCCATTTTATCTTTACTAAGAATCTGAGCACACCCTTTCTTATGTTTCCTTTCCCCAGGTTATGAAGAAAGGATTTAATTATGGTATGTCAATGAAGAGTACAAAATGAGGGCATATTTGTTGGATACATTGAATATATTTCACCAAATATGAATATTTTTTATTTAGTCTCCAAACACACTTGTAAAGACCAGTAAAATTCAAGGAAAAATTTTTCTTAATTTTTTTTGGGATTTTACAAGAATGCAGTTTCTGACGGCACCTGATTCCGAGGCCCGGTGTGGTCGGAATCATTTTCAGAAGTTTAGCTCAGGTACGTTCAGTGAACAAACGAGCAGGAATTTATAACTTTGAAACCGGTGCTCGGAATCAAATTCTGAGGGTACCGATGGAACCGCAGCGCCGATATTTGCTTAGGAATGCCTATTTCGGAGTTGCATTTTCACGGGAGGAATCTACTAACTATACTAATCTTAGCATTCCCACTTACCACGTGTCAAGTTCAAATGCCTCCACGACCCATTTACAACACGTGTCCACCTCCCACGCCTCCACGCCGCAATCTATCGTGTTTCTTTCCCGCACCCGCGGCTTCGGTATTTCGCGCCCGCGTATCACTCATCGGGACAACCCCTGGTTTTCGACCGCTTCCTCGCAAAGGAACTCTGCAACCCTCCCGTCTTCAATCGCGTCTAACCTATTCCAGTTTTCCAGCGCTTCCCATCCGACCAACTTCGACAGCGTCAGAGCACTATCTCAACGTCCCTGATTTACTTCAGTCGTCGTAGATTCAGTGTTTATCCACACCTAGGGTTTTGGCACATTTATCGGATCTGTTCTCATCGGCCTCCATCAGTTCTTCAACTGTGCCACCGTATCTTCTTCGACAAAAGCTGCCAGGATTCGACAGCGTCTAAGGTATTTCCCGGTCATGGTTCCCTCAAATATTCTCCGGACTTATGGTTCCCGCTGAATAACATAAACTGACCGCCTCTATCTTCTTCGATTTTTCAGCTGACGCATATCTGCTCTTTCAGTGCTTCACTGCACCGGCTAAGACACTACAATCATCTTTCTTGACCACTACACGCATCATCTACACTGCACAGGTCCGATTTGAAGTAATTTCAGGTGTTCAGCTTCCGTATTACTAAAATTAATAAACAATTTTAAGAAAAATACATTTCCAGATTGTTATCTTCTGAAAAAATAATTGTATCTTCTTTGATCTGATTTTTTTAAGCCTGTTAATATCCAACTGCATTTTTAGTTCTCTGAATTAACAATGCATGCTTCCCAATATAAACAAGCCCCTGCAGCATGCTGTTGTTATTTGTTTTCGCCATTCTTCAACTACAAATCAATTATCCATTACGATATCCACATCCATGTCTGATTAGCTGGTCCTATAATATCTACATTTAAAAAAAAGTCTACAGTTGTCTTTTAAAACCTGATTCATCTTTTTATTTGTTACAAAATATTATAGACTGTTATGTGCTCTATGCATTATAATATCTTACTGCACACCTTGACATTAATCTATAAAGACAAAACAATCAAACATGAATTCTCCATCGAATTCTAAAGATGCAAGGAAGCAACGGAAGCTACTAATCAAGGAACAACAGACAGTTTGTGAGTTCTGTTTTAAATATCCTTTAGTATTTTCTATTATGATTATAGTCCATGGTTCAATTTTTTAACCCATTACACTTGCAAAATACTCAGTAGCGACAAGTACAAGAAACTATTCTATGAAATCTACCAACCATTCTATTGATCATTCAAGTAATTCAGTATCAGTAGCCGGCATCAACAGTGTGGTCACACGCATGCCGTTATCAACTCTATCTATAAATGGTTTGTTTTTTTGCATTAACCTACATTATTTTAAAACCGTATCATTGTACATTTCATACTAACCGAAACCATACATGATGACTTCTATTACAGTGCCTGTGCACTTGTCTGCTCAATCAAATACAAAGATGTATTTCAAGGATGCTACGGAACCGGCTTCCAATATCTCTGCTCCCTCGAGCTCTAAACACGCTAGGATGCAACGAAGGCTTCTTATGAAAGAACGACATACATTTGGTGAGCTGTCTATTATATAACCTACAAATTGATCTTTTCTTTTTACAAACCTATATACAGTAGCATTACTCACTACAATTGCAAACTGTGCAGTGCCAACAAAAACTACAGAACATCATTCATGCTAATTTACTTGTCATACAGATGCTGGACATTTGTTTGCTCAATCAAACACAAACTTGAATTCGACATCAAATTCTTATAAGGCATCTGATAGCCAATCTGGAGCCCCTATCAATTCCCATCTACCATCTGTTTCAAACACAAATGAAGTCACAGGCATGGCCACTGTAGTTACATTAACTTTGAAGGAACTACACACTGCATTTCACAGTACCGAAAAATATTAATAACCAACTTATCCATTATGCACAGTGCCAGAACCATCTGCAGCTACATCAACGATATCTGTTGGATCTAACAAACAGAAACAACGATTGACTACCTTGACAGAATCTCCAATACATTTCTGAAAGTAGCATTACTAATAAATTCCATGCACATATTGTCTATCCTGCAACAAATGAAAACCCCTAATAACATTTCATTCATCATTTTCTGCAGCATTACTAAATGGAGAAAACACTCAACCAGATTCATCAGTTGGTACCTCAACAAGGTAAGAGTGCTTACTGTTTATACACATTAATATACCTTTGATTTCAGATATACACCTTATTCTGCCCTATACAAACATATGTTGCAGAGCTCCTTCTGTAGAAGGGGACAACAATTCCTTATCCGTTATAGGTATGCCTGATGGGATATTTTACACGCTAACATATATATCGCACTGTATAATATAAATTACAGTTAGTTGTCTTCTATTATTGCTTTCAGGTTCCGAATCCCTTTCAACTATTCCAGACTCAATCAGAGTAAATATTTGTGACTCTCAACAAAACAGAACTGCTGACATTAACGGTGCAGTAAACTGTATAGGTAATGAAATGTACATGTTACATCACTAAAGTTACAGAGTTATTTAACATTACAGGGAGTCTAACATTACATACCTCTTGCTGCTACAGAAGTGTCACTAGAACAATACACTGCAGAGGACACAGGTTCGTCTACTAACTATATGATTCTCAAAGTGGTTCATTTATACTATATCATGGTACCTGCTGTTCTGTTCCAATTTATAATAACATTTTCTGCATTGCAACTTTGTTCAATCAGGTTATTATGATATCGAAGATCCTTCTAACATATGTGAGCATTGTAGAGCTTCTTTTTGGTTCGCTGAGAGGAACAAGAAATTTAGCAGCAGACAACACCAACGTTTTACTCTATGTTGCTCAATGGGAATGGTTTCTTTACACTTACTACCAGAATGTCCCAAATACCTCCGGAAGCTGGTGTTTGATCGCACTTCTGCTGAATCCCGATTATTCCAAGAACACATCCAAATTTACAACTCAATGTTTTCATTCACCTCATTGGGTGGAAAGGTAGATAGGTCATTCAATAATGGTCAATCTCCATGTGTGTACAGGTTACATGGACAAAACTACCATCGCATTGGCAGTTTATGTCCATCAGATGGTCAACCTCCGAGGTTCGCACAACTATACGTCTACGATACCGCACATGAGTGTCAAAATAGGATTCGCGGAACGATGTATCAGTTATACTCAATGATTTACTATCATTTAACATAAAATTCAACTTCCTAAATTAAAATTACCAATTTCTCCAGGTTTGACGAAAGAAATGAACAATCTACTCTTAGCTACATTGTTGTCCAGAACCTACAACATATGCTTCATGAAAACAATGATCTGGATCGAGAATTTCTAAATGCAAGGGATGTGCTTAACAGACAAGAGGTTCCAAATTTAAAGCTACGACTCCTTAAAAGAAGACAAACTAACCCTGGTACATATAACCTTCCAAATACATCAGAGATAGCAATGCTGATATTCAGTGATATTGAGGATCTCAACCATGAACGAGACATCATACTTCAAACCAAAAGTGGTGATTTACAACGAATTGATGAGTTTAACCCACTGTATCTTCCTTTGCAATATCCTTTGATTTTCACAGGTGGTCAGGATGGATATTGCGACAACATCTTACATCGTTATACTAAATTCACTACAAGTAATACCCTCAGAAAGGTAACACTGAGAGAATAATTTGCATTCCACTTGCAATTCCATGACAATGATTTATCCATCTTACTACATTCTAGAAGATTACTCCAACAATTTATAGTTGATGCTTATACAATGATTGAGTCTCAAAGACTATCATTCATTCGCTTCAATCAAAAGAAACTGAGAGTTGAACTATACAATGGGTTGCAAGATGCATTGATTCGAGGGGACCGTGAAGGGACGTCGTGCAGGAAGCGTATCGTATTACCTTCTTCTTTTATGGGTGGACCAAGGTATATGATCCAGAATTACCAAGATGCTATGTCGATATGTAATTGGGCTGGGTATCCAGATTTGTTGTTGACATTTACATGTAACCCAATGTGGCCTGAAATAACTCGATTTATTAGAAATCGACACCTCCGACCACCAGACTGCCCGCAAATATTATCTCGAGTATTCAATATTAAAGTAGACTGTCTAATGAAAGAATTAAGAGAAGGCAGTTTTTTTGGGAAGTCACGAGCAGGTTACTACTACAGATTTTTTCAGTAATTTTACTTCCTTTTTGTATTAATTATCTTCTTCAACTAAATGTCAAATTATTAACCTACCTTGCAGTTGTTCGAACCATGGAGTTTCAAAAACAAGGCTTGCCCCACGTGCACATCCTTCTATTTCTCAGTCCTGAAAATAAAGTTCACACTCCAGCACAAGTGAACAAAATTGTATGTGCTGAAATTCTAAATGAGAAAGACTACCCAAGAACACACGTAGCTGTTAAAAATTTTATGATCCACGGCCCATGCGGTGATGCTCACCGTACATCACCATGTATGAGAAATGGAAAATGTTCCAAATTTTTTCCAAAGAAATTTTTTGGGCATACCACTGTTGATGATGATGGTTATGTTCTCTATCGTAGAAGGGATGATGGATTAACAGTTCTAAAAAAAGGAATCCCTTTGGATAATCGGTATGTCGTACCATACAATCCTGTTTTGCTATTAAAGTATCAAGCTCATCTTAATATTGAAGTCTGCAATCAGTCGTCTTCCATCAAGTATTTGTTTAAATATATTAGCAAAGGCAATGATCGTGTAACAGCAGCACTCTATGAAAGCAACAACAGTGGTGTATCAGACAATAATGTGGATGAAATTAAAATGTATTACGATTGTCGATACATATCCCCTTGTGAGGCCTCTTGGAGGATATTTTCTTATGATATCCATTATAGATATCCATCAGTAGAGAGGTTAGGTTTCCATCTACCAGGAGAACATTCTATAACCTACAATGACACAGATAAAATTGTTGATGTTTTAAATCACAATAACGTCAAAGATACAATGTTCACCTCTTGGTTTCAAGCAAATTCAGAGTACCCAGAAGCTAGGGCATTGACTTTTGCAGAATTCCCAACAAAGTTTGTTTATCACTCAAATGACAGGAAATGGCATCCTCGAAGGCAGGGGTTTTCTATTGGCAGGCTTTACTATGTGCCTCAAACAACTGGAGAGCTGTTTTACCTACGGATACTTCTAACAAAAATCGAAGGACCTACATCATATGAAGATATCAAAACAGTGAACTCCGTAACCCATGGCACATTTAGAGAGGCCTGTTCTGCTTTGGGACTACTAGCTGATGACGCAGAATTTATTGCAGCTATAAAAGAGGTTTCCACTTGGGGAATGGGACATTATGTACGCAGGCTCTTTGCAAGCATGTTGTTTACGATTAAAATTTCACGTCCGGACATTGTTTGGCAGCAAACTTGTCACATTCTAGCTAAAGACATATTATATTCCCAAAGACAGAGGCTTCAGATGGAAGGTCTGCAAGCGTCTGTCATCTTATATAGTCAAACCAGTTGCACATAACTGTTTTCTGTTCAATCTTCCTTATTATTCTATTCAAAAAATATAGTCGCATAAATTTTAGTTTAAAATCCAATGATATTGATTTATTATAATACTTGCAGGCTGTTATGTTCATTATGTGTACATTGTGCTATCTATTCAATTATTAGTCCACATATATGCATGTACAATTTAAAAAATATGGTGATGTAGATTCAATGAAAGAATTTTCTTTATTACAACTATGATATCATGTTGTTCTTTTTACTATATTTCACTCACTGAACATCAAAAACATATAAATTCTCTTCCCGAAATAGAGCAGATTTTACACATAAATAATCAAGTATAGGTTAACTTCAACTAAACACATATAACGTGGACTGCATATAAACAAATGGTTTATTCTTTAAACCTTTACAGTTTACTAAAACATGTATTTAATAATTAAAAATGATGATTATGATTAATGATTTATGAAAATTAAGGGAAAATGGTATAAATTAACAGAACTTCCTCTTCTGCTGTTTATTTTGTGTTTACTTTGTGTTTTACCAGATTTGACACTCAGTGAACATCAGATTCAGATGTATTCTCTGCTTGAAATAGAGCATATATTGCGAAGAAATGGAATGTCTCTTCGATTTTATCCTCCCATGCCAGTACCAGATTCCTCAATTCATAGTCCTGTGAATCGTTTAGTGGCGGAGGAACTAAATTACAATAGAGAGTTACTACGAACTGAGTACAGAACTTCAATGACTATGATTACCAATGAACAGAAGGAGGTTATGGATGTCATTCTATCTTCTATATCTACAAATTCTGGAGCATTCTTCTTCTTGCATGGATATGGGGGCACAGGTAAAACATTCATATGGAAAATACTGACATCATTACTTCGGTCTGAGGGATCTATTGTACTTGCGGTTGCTTCAAGTGGAATTGCATCATTGCTGCTTCCAGGCGGATGCACTGCACATTCCGCATTCATCCCAAGACTTACTATGACACACTCTGACAGTAGATGGCCTTTCAAATTACAGAGAAGACAATATCCTTTCACAGTTTCTTATGCAATGACTATTAATAAAAGTCAAGGTCAATCATTGTCTTCTGTTGGGTTATATCTACGCAAACCTGTTTTCTCTCATGGTCAATTATATGTTGCGGTTTCTAGGGTCACTTCTCCCAGTGGTTTAAATATTGTTGTGGATGATAACAATATCACATCATCTCATTACATGCATAATATTGTGTATAAAGAAATATTTGAAAACCTGTTATAGGTACCATTTTAAATATCTTGTCATATTTGTTATAGTAGTTTGAAGTTGGAATTTGTACTTCAATAAATGTGAAACTGCTTCATATCTTTCATTTTTCAATGATATTTAAATTAGTACAGACTGAACAGATAATGTCCAGATCAATTAACCCACTGAATACGATTACCCCAGATGATGATGAGACACTAAGGATAGAGGTTCGTGTTTTAAACGTGTGGTGCAATTCTTCGCCAAACTACTCTAATGCAGTTGTTGCTATAGATCTAATACTTATTGATAAAGAGGTAAGCATACATTACGTGAATATTTTCAGTTTCTTTCGTATATATTATGTCTTTGTCCCATGTGACAACCTATTTTAATCATTTTTCTTACGTTTTTACATTGTATCACAAGGGGATAAAGATTCAGTGTACGATCAATACCCGCCAGCTTATCTCAAAGTACAAAGATCTAATGCGTGAAGGGGAATTCTTTATTATACAAAACTTCCAAATAACATCAAACCATGGCAGTTACTTGGGATGTAGACATTCCTGCAGAATAATGTTCACATCAACAACGTATGTTCATCCATGTGAGGCAGAGATTCCTTTGTTCAGTTTTGATTTTACATCTTTCGATGATATTATTCAAATGAAGGTTCCAGAAGAGAATTTAATAGGTACGTTAAATAAACTTGCATCATGTTATAGTTTTCTCTCCAAATGAGTAACAAAACAAACATTTTAGTTTTCCTAACTTATACCTTACTGTAATAACCTAAACCTCATTTCTGTCATATATCTTATAGAAATAATTGGAATACTACGACACACTAAACCGCTGGAATATATGGTTTCTTCAAACCAGAGGATGCAGATTACTCTTCAGGATGACAGGTCCATGTTGCTATAAATTTTTTATTACAAAAATGGAAACAAAAAATATTCATTCTTTCTGTTACTTCCTTTTCATACAGAGGTTCCCAAATAACCTGTAGTTTATGGGGTGATTACGTACGTGAAATGACGGAGTACTTGGAAAATAACAAACATTCATCTACAATACTGATATTACAACTCGTCCGGGTGAAGCGGTTGAGCAGTATGTTTTCTATTGACGTTACAAACTTTTTCTTTACAAACTTTTGCAGTTTCTAATTCATTCATAAATTTATTTGGATGAACATGTAACTATTTAATTATGCTTCGTTTGACTACATTATCCTTTCAGCTTCTATTATTGTCACAACTACAAAGAATGAAACGAAAATACTTTAAAACCTTCGTATTCCAGAAGCAGATAACTTAAGAAGCAGGTATCATTATATGTAAAAAAATTTGGCTACATAAGAAGTTTAATCTCTGTGCAACCAAACAGTATTACATAATTGTTATTATAGTTTATCTTCCTGAATTTCATTCTCAAATTTCCAGGTCTGGGATGGTAATAACAACACAACTGCACAGCCCACCCCCCACTATTTCTAGCCCCTCTACAGCGGTCTTGTATTGGAGTAACAAGAAAACAATATCAGATGTAAAAAAATTTTACGAGGTAACTAAATCATCCTAATTTTCATGAATTCCAAATGTTGTATTATGATTTATTGACACAAAGCCTGTTGTAATGATATTGTTATTATGAACTTACTATATCGCAGCATACAAGATGCTTAATAGCAGCTACATTAGTAAAAGTTCAAAGTACTCATAGTTGGTTTTTCAATTCATGTAACTTCTGCATGAAGAAAGTTCAATTTTTAGAAGACAAAATTTGGTGCCACACGTGCAAATTGTCGCCTAACAGCACTACTCCCAGATTTCTTATTATTTATTTTTTAAATGAACTGCTGTCACTATGCTTACATCATACAAATAAAAGCAAATTACATAATAACGCTGACCATGTCAACACAATATTTCATGTTACAGATTTCGAGTGCAACTAATGGTTACTGATAGCACAGACTCATGTTCGGTTGTTTTATTTGACAAACAAGTCATCCAGTTCATACATAAAACAGCTGCAGAATTGAGAACTTTTATGATACTGGTAGAAATAACTACTTATCTGAGCTCATAATTTTAATGACATATTTTTCCTGACACTGCTTAAAAATTGTAATTTAGGACGAAGATGAGTATGGTTTTCCTCCGCAGTTGAACATTTTAAAATCAAAAAAACTTCTACTATCACTTGATGTTACCAATTACAATATTCAAAACCGTCATCGTTCATTTGAACAAAACAGCTTTAGAGTACTATATATCAGTGATAATGACAACTACATTACCAGCTTCACAGACAGCATTGAACATAATAAGGTATTATAGTATTTAATTTTTTATTATCCATTTATAACTTAAAATTACTTCACTATTCATTTTGGTAATGAATAAACTCTACAGGGTCATCAAAGTAGTGGGTCTTCACAACTGAGTAGTGGCATTGAATTTATCAAGGTACAACGTGCTTCATTCTATTTTCATTCTGCAAAAATAACATACATTAGTAATCTTTCTTTAATTTTCCTTCCAACCTTGCATAATAGGAACATCAAACCGGTAGGTCTTCTCCATCAACTTCAAACAGTGCCAGTATGTATGATGCTTATACGTCTAATCGGTTATCTACTCAGGTATGTAACAGTCGTCATAGCTGAATAATATCTTACTTCATCTTCTTTAACAATAAATGCATGATTAGTGATTACTTTCAATGAATATAATATACACAATGTTCATTTCATTGAAAAACACATTTGTTCTGCTTTGATTTGAACTTCATCAATTAGCTTCTAATTCTGCTAAGTATATTCCTTATGTAGACAAACCTTTCACAAGAATTTGATGCAGAGGATGACATGCAACATGGTATTCAGTGTACTCGACACAGTTTAGGTACAATTACTCATTGTACTCAACAATAAAGGGGATCGAAGGCTGACTTGAACAAGAAAAATGAGAAATTAGATTGACATTTTCTGCTTTACTGTCAAGGTAATACAAATAAGTGGTTGTTTAATTGGTTTTTAATCATCTGATTTCCAACCTTAACTGCAATACACAAAAATCAGCAGATTGATGTTTCTGTAATTTCTCATGGAGTCTGTTTCAGTTGTAACTTTCTATAAGTTTATTATAATATTAACCAGCTGGATGATTTTCATGCAGGACGCATATAATGCTGGACAGTATTCACAACATTCTGGACGTACTCCATTAATTTTGATTTTGTATCAGTTATTGTTTGTCGGATATTTTTAAATATTCTGGACATTACTCAATATGTAGTAGGATAATGGTGGAGGTGTTTCATTATAGACATTCTAATTCCTTATTTTGGGTATATTTTAGTCACAGCTGATGCTTTTTAAAAACTGAGTTATATGTTATGTATTTGGTTTTCCAAGAAAATTGTAGGTTTCTTCTATGGACGTTATGCATATATTCATCTCCCTGAATTGTGTACTAAATCAGGGAAGTGAACATATGTTCAAACACTGGTCTGTTTGTAAGTAATTTCCAGCCTTTCAGTGTTTCCATTTTATATCCTGAATGCCCAATATAAATTTCTATTACTTATTAATTCAACATAATTTTTACTACTATGTTTTAGGATTTCTCTTATAATTTCCTTAACTTCTATAGGCCTATGAATGAGACGAGGTATCTTCCAGTACATGATGAGGTAACTCTTTCAAATGATATTATTGGTTCTTCAGGTGGTAATGCTTTGTCTCAATGTGTTTAAATTGAGAACCAGGACAAATAATATCTTCTGGATTTGAGTGGATCTGCTGGTAGATTGAAGGTTGATGTTGCAGAAACCTATATATGGGAAGATTCTGATTTCGGTACTTCTGGACAGTTACCAATGGACTCACTATTGGTTAGTTCTTCATCTGAATCTGAGAAAAAAATAGTGAGAAGGAAAATTCTTCTTCAGAAAACCTGATTCTTATTTTATGGAATAAATCATTTTTTTTACACATTTGTTTATTTTAACTTTCTTCCAAACTATCTGTTTTTTGAACTGCATGGAGGAGGGGATGGGCTTGGCAGGGGGGAGGGGATGGTCTTGGCAGGGGTAGTTGTTATGATCATTAATAAATTTTCATGACAGGAAGATGTTTCCCATCACGTAGTAAGAAATATTGGAAAACAGTACTCAAATTTTCATTACAGGAAGATGTTCTTCCTCCCGGTTTCTCTCTGATTCTCCTTTAATTTTGTATTTGATGAAAACAGTACTCATATTTATTCAATATTTTGTATGAAATCCACTTTATTTTTGCAGTTTGGCAACATTCATTATGTGTAAATGTTTATTCATTTGAGTTTCGAATCCTGTTTAATTTTTTCAATTTACAACTCTGTTGTAGGAATATGAAATCACTGGATGTTTAGGAGTCAAGTGGAACAATGACAGAGTATTTGGTACAGAAACTATAGATTTTTCTTGTATTGACGTATTAATATATTTATCTTCAATGTATCTTATTTTCATTATATCATTGGAGTGGAAATTGATGATTTTTGGGCATGTGTCTCTCGAATAATTCTATATTTTGAGCATGTTAGAAGGCTAACAAGTCTACTTTGTTTCAGGTGTACATAATTGGGGGTGATGGGATGCAGAGAGGAGCTTTTGTGATTTGTTAGGTATTGCGATTTTAGATCATTAATGAGTCTGGAAGTAGTTAATTCATGTTGTAGGCAATATTATTCCCTGATTTCATTTTCATTCAACCATTAACTTATAGGAAACATTTATTTCTAGGTAAGTATTTGTCTTCCAGTTATTCCCTGATTTCATTTATTTCCTCCATATATATGATATGACTGAGTTTTTATGGGAGAAGGTGGAAGTTTTTATGTTTCTTTAAGTTTATATGTTATCCAGCATTTGAATAACAATGGTTCTGTGAACCATTTCAATATGTTACCTAGGATATTAAATATCAGCATTTCTATGAACTGATTGTATATCCTATAATCCCCCAGCACACATCAATGGATCACATCACACATCAAATCAGAACACATCAATGATGAGAATACCAATATCTCTAGTCCCCAGCAAACATCAAAGCTGGGCAGACATATAAACCCATTTCAAACATTAATCCTGCACCTATAAACCTGTAAAACCAAAGCTGTGAAAAACTGTAATCCCACATCATGTAGTAAACCTGCAACTCTAATATTGGAAAACATGCACTTGTAAGCCTGCAACTCTATTATTGGTAAACCTGCACCTGTAAAACTGCACCTCTAATATACATCCAAAGCACACATTAGACCTATAAACCTGCACCTGTAACTGTAATCCCACAACTATAACAGTCTTCCAATGCACCTGTAAACCAGCACCATCATGCACCTCATTTGGAAGTAACTTCACATGATGAGGGTGAAAATTCACTAGGTTTTTTCAATTATGGATTTTCCTATTCTGTGTCTGAAAATGTTTATTAATATTCTTGAGAGAATAGAGATTCTCTGGGAGGTTTTTCCTTGGAAGAGGATGAGGTATCTTGTAAGGGGGACCTCTCCAATGCTTCCAAATTTCCAGGACAATCATATTCATACTCATATAGAGATAGTGATGCAGCTTCCTATGTATACGGAGGTGGAAGTTTTTATGTTTATTTAAGTTTCCAATCATCTCACTTCTTGGATTCATTTTTTCTGGAGGCATCTTCCTATGTTTTCTGTTCAGAAAGTCTTAAGGTGCACCCCGACAAGACTTTCCTACTTCGTCTAATAAATGAACCAGTCAACAATGAGCTCTTCGTGAGGTATACAAAATATTCAGTCAAGCTCTTTCACCCGTCTTCGTTGTTTAAAGATTCATCAATAACTATCCGATGAAATCATTTCTGTATACTATTTCCCCTCTGCCCAGCCCCCTCCCCCTGCCCAGCCCCCTCCCCCTGCCCTTGCTTAGCCCCCTCCCTCTGCCCAGCTCCCCCCTCCCCCTGCCCAGCTCCCCCCTCCCCCTGCCCACCTCCATCCATCCACCTGCCCCTGCCCAGCCTTCCCTCCCCCTGCCCAGCTCCCTTCCTCCCCCTACCCCTGCCCAGCCCCCTCCCCCTGCCCAGCTCCCCCCTCCCCCTGCCCAGCCCCCCCTCCCCCAGCCCAGCTCTATCCCCCCCGGTATCATGATAACATACTGCATATCTTCTTCTCAATTCAAATTGGTAATCATCATATTCCTTCTAACTTATGTGCATGTTCATATAGTTAATAACCATTTTTTTGTACTACTATTTTGGTATTTTGAAGCTACTGTGTAGTCTATATCTCCTAAATTTGTTTCCTATTTCAGAAAATTCTCACTACACTAGATATTGTGATGATAGGACTGATCGCTGATGGGACTGTTCACTGCTGTTGTAATGGCTAAGAGACAAATGTAATATTTCATTTTTATAATGTTGTAACCTTTTTTGTTTAACATTGTGATGGAATTTTTTATTTGTGTTGATTGAAATTTAAACATGAAATGATATTTTTATTTGTTTAACATTGTGATGTAATTTAATGTTGTAACCTTTTTTGCTTCACCTGTATCTGTTTTATCTCCCAACTATTAGATGTTTCACTATTTCAGTGTTTTAATTACATTATCTTCAATCTGTTTTCAGTTTTTTTATTTCTATGTCCACACAATTATTTTAGATGTAGACCTATATGATTTAAAAGAAAAATTAATATTCCCATGCTTGTGCACGGGCGGAGTACTAGTTGTTAAAATTTGTGGCTTAATTGAGGAATGAATAAAATTGTGAGACAATTTTATTTCTTAAGTATAAGGTAGTTTTATCCTACATGGGGAAGTTGGGGTGGCACCTAACTACCCATGTGAGGAAAAATGAGAGGATAATGTGTGGTGGGGCCCACACGAGCCCCCACCTTTTCAAATTCCCCATTACTCCCTAACTCCTCTAACCCCCCCCCCCACTTAAGTTGTGTAACTCTTCCTCTCCCCTCTCTCCCTCTTAAATTCTTTCCAACCTATCACTTAATTAATTAGACAACTCATTTTTTAATTGATTAAGTGAATTAGGTTTTGAATTTTTGTAAGTTTGAATGCATGGAAAAATAATAAAATAAGGAGAGGCCTTATTTTATTTTGGGAGTTTTGGCTGTGTGAGAGAATTTGGAAGAGAGATCTTCCCTCTTTTGAAGAACAACATCTTCAACGAAGAACGATGCCTCTTCAACGATGGAAGCGAAGAACGTCAACAACCTTCTTCGACTTCCTCCCTCAGATCCTACCGACGTGTAGTGTCTTCCACAGCCGACGTAGCTCGGGATTGGGAGTGTGTGACGAACGCGGCGAAAGACGAACTTCATCATCTTCTTTCCGCAACACCGTCAAAGAACGACGAACGTCAATCAATGAATCAAATGTAGGGGTTCGTTTCATTTTGTTCTTGATTCTATCTTTGACATTCTACGAGTAGTGAGAACCCCTTGTTATCTTTTAACAGGAGGAGGCCAGACCGCACGAACCCGGCCGACGCTCCTCCCTTTTTATTCTTTATTGTCATTGCGGTTCGAAAGAAAGTGACGCGGTGCCGTCGTTCCGTGTGGGAAAGAATGGCAAGAAAAACGTGACGTCTGAAAGAAAGTGACGTGGTGCAGTCGCACCGCGTGGGAAAGAATGGCAAGGATGTGCGACATCGTCACGCCGCGTGGGATCGAGCGGCAAGAATGCGCGACGTCGTCATGCCGCGCATTAAAAATTTTAAACCCTCCTGCGTGGGTATTTTGATTGGAAAGTGTTCGTATAATTTATTTTGGATAAATTATACCCTCTTCAATGATTAAAATCATGTGTTATTGTTAGCCAATTGATAACACCTAATGCGGAGGACGCGGGCCAAACAAACACGGCCCGACAACCCTCCGCAGCTTGTTTATCGATGTGCGGATCGACGAACGACGATGAAGCAGGCCGTTATGGCGTTTGAATCCCTTCGCAGTGAAGGTCGGGTCCCGGGAGGACCGTTGGCAAAGATGGCAGGAGAAACGGACCACCGGAGCGCGTCCGGTGGTCCGCGGAAGGCGAAGGCGGCGCGCCGCCGGAGGGCTGGCGGCGGCGGTTGCCGCCAGCCTCAATTAGCGGTGAGGGTGGAGGAGCCGCGCACCCCGCCCACGGCTTCCACGCGGCCGCGCTGGCCGAGCCGCGGCTGGCTGGTCGAGCCGGACCGAGCCGGCCGGGCGGGGCTGCGCCGGCCGGGCCGGGCCCAGTTGGGTCGGGCCCGGGTCGGGTCGACCCAGTTCGGGCCGACCTAGGGGGGGTCGGGCCGGGTCGGTCCGGGCCCAGACCCCCCGTTTTCAGACCCTTTTTGGTCTTTTGCCCATATCTTGGGCTACAGACCTCCGAACGATGAACCGGCAGTTGCGTAGAGATCCTTGGAATGATACAGACATTTTAGTACATCGCACTCAAGGTTTCGGAATACTTTGTGTTCGGCCGGGTTGGTTCGGATACGAAACCAACCGGGCCCTCGGAGCGGAAACGCTTATATCTTGAGCTCCGGACTTCCGATTGATGTGCTGTCGACATTGTTAGATTCCTCTAAGTGAGACAGAACTTTTGGCATATTTCGCCTGAGTTTCGGTTGCTATTGGATAGTGGTCGGGTTGGATTGTACCCGAAATCCAACTGGGCCCCTAGAACGAAAATGATGATATCTTTCAGACTAGACGTCCATTTGACGAACCGTCAGCGGCGTTGGTGATCACGATGAGAAACGGTCCCTATGTGTTTACCCTATGAGAGTTCGGGGTACGGTTGAGTTATGGATGGATTGGTTCGCACACGAAACCAACCTGGCCCCGGGGATGAAAAGGCTAATAACTTACAGACCGGACGTCCGATTGACGCGCCGTCTGTTGCGTTGAGACCCCTATGACGAGGCAGTCCTTTGAGATACTTCTTCGTGGGAATTTGAGATACTTGGAGTATCAACCTGTAGCTCTTGGAGCGGACCCTCCCGGAGACGAGCGGGCGGTGTACGGAGACTGTGTAGCCGACTAAGACCTGACGATTCCTTGAACGACTCGACTTGGAGTGAGTCGACTAGCCCAGTGGACGGAGCACTACTTTGTGAGGTGCAGACCCATGGCAGACGGAGCACTCCCTGTGTGATAGTGCAGAACCGTGGTACTCGTCCAGAGAGTACCTCAGCAGGCTACTAGGGGGTGTGCCCTACTGTGTTTGGGTTACATACCTCGGCGGGAAGCACTACTGTGTCTGGGTGGCTGACCCGCGGTACTCGACAGGAGGAGTACCTTAGCAGTCTTAGGTTAGTGAGCAGTACCTCAGAGTCTTGACAGGACCACTTTACACTCCAGTGACGGGTCTCTTCAGTAGTTACAGTTTCGATAATGAAAATCCTGGTTTGAGCTGAGACTTTTGACCTTTGTGTTTTCCTCTTGATTGAGATGGGTCACTTGATAACTTAGGTATATGTATGGGAATATACCTGGGTGGAGGTTATCCGTTGATTTCATGTTCTTGGTGTTTTTCCTCATGATTGAGATGGGTTAATTGATAACTTAGGTATATGCATGGGCATATATCTAAGTAGAGGTTATCTATTGAGATCTTCTTTGTGGTTATACTTGTTGGTTTTAGTGAGACCTTGAGGGTCTCGGGGTCCCCACTGAGTATCGTTATACTCACCCCTGCACGGTCTATGCCCGCACCTCGTTGTGTTAGTTGCAGATGAAGGGAAGTGCTGACGGAGGCCGAGTGTTCGAGGACCGGACGGTACCCGGAGGTGGACTACACGACGAGTCAGTACCCGGAGGTGGACGACACGATGAGTCAGTATCCGGAGGTGGACTTCACGGTGAGACGACACACGGAGGAGGTTGACGGACGAGAGCGTTGTGGAGGTTATCTATACCTACCCTTCAGGTAGGATCCGTGGTGGACGATCCAGGAGCTGCTTCCTTTCTTCCAGCCGTTTTATTTTCCTGTTGTACTTTGTTCAGTTGTATTTTTACTTTTATTTGGGTTTCTATTCTATCCCATTTACCTTTCAGCACTTCTCATTGTACTTAGTGTTTTACTTCTGCTTGTACTCTGTAGTGTTTTGTTTACTTTTATAAAGGAAATTCCTTCCCAGTTATCGGGATTTACGCCTTTGGTGCTAGTCGCCAGCCCCTGGCCTATCGAAGGCAGGCTTGGGGTAGTCACGGCATGGGCCCAGAGGACGGGTCGTGACAAATTGGTAACAGAGGAGTAGGTTCTACCGCAGAACTTATAACTCTGATATTTTCTTTCTGTGAAGCAATAGTGTTAAGGGTACCGAGTGTGGTCTTCAGTTCAGGGAGTCCAGTGTTGGTGCAGGCGGCCGACGTATCCATACACCAGGACCCTGACAACTGAATTCCAACATTGTGCACAAAAACACTAATTTCATGTGTGTTTTCCAGAATTTTTATTTAAATATCAGCTCAAACCAGGTCAGCTCACCAGGTATAATCGTTTGACCGTGTAATGTTGTTTCTTTCAGGATGCCTTTTCTCGGACGACCAGCTAGAGCCCAGAGGGATGTGCGTGCTGACAGCCTGTCGAGCGACGAGGCTTCGGTACAGGGCCCTCTTGCAGTTGAGGCACCAGTGGAGGCACCAGCGGTACTACCATACGTTGGGCCACTGATGCCACTAGCCCCAGCAGTAGGCGATGCACGCCACTTGAGTGCGCTGCACGAGTTCCAGTGCTAGAGGCCACCCAGGTTCCAGGGAGAGACGGACCTGCAGATGGCTGAGGTTTGGCTGGAGGCTGGGGTGAGAGTCTTCAGGCTAGTGGGGACACCGACAAACTTCATGGTGATCTTTGCTTCCAGCCTCCTTCAGGCAGCAGCAGGCAGGTGGTGGAGCCACTTGTTTCAGTTTTGCGACGGGATGACCTTCGCATGGGAATACTTCGAGACCTTCTTCAGGGTGGAGTTTGTGCCAGTAGCTCTACACCCCGAGCATGTACAAGAGCTTCTGCATTTGCCGCGTGTTTTTCGATCAGTAGCCGAGTCATCTGTGGGCAGTAGACAGATGATGAAGAGGTCCAGGAGGACCAGACTAGCAGTTGGACGATCTCGGGTTTTAGGACCTGTGGTGCGGGGCACCCAGGGTGGGGTCAGAGCCAGGCGTGCCAGAAACAGATAGTGTTACTCATGCGGCGGAAAGGGTAACCTGGCACGTGACTGTCCGACTCCTCATACAGTTGATCCGCAGGCGTTGGAGGAGCCACCGAGGCAGAAGCAGCGGCTGGTTCTTGAGCAACAGCCGAGCAGTGGACAAGGGAGTCGAGCTCCGGGAGTAGGTGGACAGGAGAGGAACTAGTGGATATGTCCCTGGTACATCTAGTTCCATGTTGCTATTGTATTCGTGTCTCTGTACTATGAGCTGCAATAATAAAAAGACACTTATCTTTGTTTGCTTTCCTATCCTTTTGTTTGGTTTATACTGAGTGGTCCCGGTTAAAACTGTTTACTTGACCCTAACTTTCGATATTTCTACTGGAGGAGACCCAGTGACCTCACACTGATGCCGACAGTGTGACTCGACCCTTGGAGGCGAGAGTGATAGTTGGATCTCTTAGTAGTTACGTCGAGGCCTTACGACGTCGTCCATGGCATGAATGCATCATTCATGTCAGGAATGACTGTATTAGGCAATGGGCGTGGTTCATCCAGGGGATGAGACAGAGTTTCTATTTTCGGCAAAGGAAAAATTTTAGCATCTCTTTCAGATCTTATGCAAAGCAGGAGCAGATCATCCAGGAGAGGATGGAGACTGCACAGTGCAATAAGAAACAGGAAACTGGCGCCAGTATTAGAGACTCGAGCATGTTAAATGTTTCAAGAAGAGGAAGCTTAAAGGAGAGATGAGTCTACGAAGCAGCAGATGTGGAGGTAGAGCTAGGAGAGCAGCGTGAGGTGGTGTACATCTTAACATGCTACAACCACCCGCCTCAGTTATCCCCGCCAGGCTCAGGGAGCTGGAGAGCGGAGGAAGAGTGAGGCTTCTTGTGGTCAAGGAGTGTGACCCAATGTCTCTAAAAATGATTCAAGGGACAGTCTATATCCACTACTAGCTGCTGTAGTAACAGACGTCGATATGAATCATTCCTCGCTTTCACAAATCTTGTCCCAGACCTAGAGTTTTCGGTAAGCTGTGGACTTTACCCTCACGTCTGGAGATACCTTGGGAGGAGACTCGATAATCACACTTATGCCGACGGTGTGGTCAGACCCTCGAGGTGAGAGTTTCGGTTGGAATCTATTGGTGGCAGCGTCGAGGCCTTACGACGTTAGTTTGAGTATGGATTGGGCTATAACTGTTCATACTCAAAATGACAGTTTTAGGCAAACATTGGGAAGGGTTTTCCTTGGTCGGAGAAAAGGAAACCCCAGGCAACACAGGATAAACTCTTTCACAGGAGGGTGCGACCGATCACTCTTGAGTCGGTCAACCTTACCCTCGTGGCAGCAGTCGTTTTGAGTTCCAGTTCTAACTGGAATTGGAGACCTCTAGAGTTCGATGATGATTATCACGTCCTTATACGGGTCTCACCTCGATGAGGTTTACAGAGATGTGGCCAAGGCGGAAAGTTAACGCTGAGGTTTAACAGACTTTTCTAAGTCCACAGCTGGGTAGGCGAGGTGGTTTACCGCTTGACCTATCCACCTCAGGTGCACCAGGTGCACGACAACTTCCACGTATCTCAACTAAAGAGATACGTACTTGACCCTTCGCATATCATCTACCATGAGGAGATGGATGATGGCGATGAGGTGTTTTTCATGGAGGATCCATCGGGGATCGAGGATCGACAGGAGTAGATCCTACGAGGAAGATCGATTCCTCAGGTGCGCTTTCTTTGGCAGTACGGAACCTCCAGGTAAGCACATGGGAGCGGAAGACTCAGGTGCGTGTTCAGTACCACTTTTGTTCCCCTAGTTTGTGTTATAGCTTTACGGGGATGTAAATCCCTGAGGTGGGAGTAATGTAAAGACCCGTAAAATTCAAGGAATTTTTTTTCTTAATTTTCATTGAGATTTTACAGGAACACAATTTCTTACGGCACCTGATTCCGAGGCCCGGTGTGTCTGGAATCATTTTCTGAAGTTTATCTCGGGTACGTTCTGTGAAAGAACAGGCAAGAATTTCTAACTCTGAAACCGGTGCTCAGAATCAAATTCTGAGGGCACCGATGGAACTGCAGTGCCGGTATTTGCTTAGGAATGCCTATTTCGGAGTTGCGTTTTCACGGGGGGAGCTGTTAAAATTTGTGGCTTAATTGAGGAATGAATAAAATTGTGAGACAATTTTATTTCTTAATTCTAAGGTAGTTTTATCCTACATGGGAAAGTTAGGGTGGCACCTAACTACCCATTTGAGGATAAATTGGAGTATAATGTGTGGTGGGGCCCACACGAGCCCCCACCTTTTCAAATTCCCCATTACTCCCTAACTCCTCTAAACCCCCCACTTAAGTTGTGTAACTCTTCCTCTCCCCTCTCTCCCTCTTAAATTTTTGCCAACCTATCACTTAATTAATTAGACAACTCATTGTTTAATTCATTATGTGAATTAGGTTTTGAATTTTTGTAAGTTTGAATGCATGGAAAAATAATAAAATAAGGGGAGGCCTTATTTTATTTTGGGAGATTTGGTTGAGTGGGAGAATTTGGAAGAGAGCTCTTCCCTCTTTTGAAGAACTTCATCTTCAACGAAGAATGACGCATCTTCAATGATGGAAGCGAAGAACGTCAACAGCCTTCTTCGACTTCCTCCCTCGGATCCTACCGACGTGTAGTGTCTTCCACAACCGACGTAGATCGGGATTGGGAGTGGGTGACGAACGCGGCGAAAGACGAACTTCATCGTCTTCTTTCCGCAACACCGTCAATGAACGATGAACTTCAATCTACGAATCAAATTTAGGGGTTCGTTTCATTTTGTTCTTGATTCTATCTTTGACGTTCTACGAGTAATGAGAACCCCTTGTTGTAGTTTAACAGGAGGAGGTCGGACCGCACGAACACGGCCGATCCTCCTCCATTTTTATTCTTTTTTGTCATTGCGGTTCGAAAGAAAGTGATGCGGTGCCATCACACCGCGTGGGAAAGAACGGCAAGAAAAACGTGACGTCTGAAAGAAAGTGATGCGGTGCCGTCGCACCGCGTGGGAAAGAATGGCAAGGATGTGCGACATCGTCACGCCGCGCGGGATCGAGCGACAAGAATGCGCGACGTCGTCACGCCGTGCGTTCAAAATTTTAAACCCTCGTGCGTGGGTATTTTGAATGCAAGGTGTTCGTAAAATTTATTTTGGATAAATTATACCCTCGTCAATGATTAAAATCATGTGTTATTGTTATCCAATTGATAACACTTAACCCGGAGGACGCGGGCCGAACAAACACGGCCCGACAACCCTCCGCAGCTTGTTTATCGATGTGCAGATCGACGGACGACGACGAAGCAGGCCACTATGGCATTTGAATCCCTTCGCAGTGATGTTCAGGTCCCGGGAGGACCGTTGGCGAAGATGGAAGGAGAAATGGACTACCGGAGCGCGTCCGGTGGTCCGCGGAAGGTGGTGGCGGCGGTTGCCGCTGGCCTCAATTAGCGGCGAGGGTGGGGGAGCCGCGCACCCCGCCCACGGCTTCCGCCCGGTCGCGCTGGCCGACCCGCGGATGGCCGGTCGAGCTGGACCGAGCCGGCCGGGCCCAGTTGGGAGGACCCGGTTCGGGCCGACCTGGGGGGGGGGGTCGGGCGGGGTCGGTCCGGGCCCAGACCCCCCGTTTTCAGACCCTTTTTTGTCTTTTGCCCATATCTTGGGCTACGGACCTCCGAACGACGCACCGTCAGTTGTGTAGCGATCCTTGGAACGAGAAGGTCGTTTCATTATATCACACTCAAGGTTTCGGAATACTTTGGGTTCGGTCGGGTTGGTTCAGATACAAAACCAACCGGGCCCTCGGAGCGGAAACACTTATATCTTGAGCTCCGGACGTCCGATTGACGTGCCGTCGACTTTGTTGGATTCCTATAAGTGAGACGGAACTTTTGGCATACTTCGACCAAGTTTCGGTTGCTGTTGGATAGTGTCCGGGTTGGATTGTACCCGAAATCCAACCGGGCCCCTAGAACGGAAAAGCTGATATCTTTCAGACCAGACGTCCGTTTGACGAACCGTCAGCGGCGTTGGTGATCACGATGAGAAACGGACCCTATGACTTTACCCTATGAGAGTTCGGGGTATGGTTGAGTTACTGATTGGTTCGCACATGAAGCCAACCGGGCCCCGGGGACGAAAAAGCTAATAACTCACAGACCGGGCGTCCGATTGACGTGCCGTCTGTTGCGTTGAGACCCCTATGACGAGGCAGTCCTTTGAGATACTTCTTCATGGGACTTCGATATACTTGGAGTATCAACCTGTAGCTCATGGAGTAGACCCTCCCGGAGATGAGCATGCAGAGTACAGAGACTGTGTAGCCGAGTAAGACCTAACGACTGCTTGACTGACTCGACTTGGAGTGAGTCGACTAGCCCAGTGGACGGAGCACTACATTGTGAGGTGCAGAACCATGGCGGATGGAGCACTACCTGTGTGACAGTGCAGACCCGCGGTACTCGTCCGGAGAGTACCTCAGCAGGCTACTAGGGGGTGTGCACTACTGTGTTTGGGTGACATACCTCGGTGGGAAGCACTACTGTGTTTGGGTGGCTGACCTGCGGTACTCGACAGGTGGAGTACCTCAGTAGTCATAGGTTAGTGAGCAGTACCTCGGAGTCATGACAGGACCACTGTAAACTCCACAGACGGGGCTCTTCAGCAGTTACGGTTTAGATAATGAAAATCCTGGTTTGAGTTGAGACTTTTGACCTTTGTGTTATCTCTTGATTGGGATGGGTCACTTGATAACTTAGGTATATGTATGGGCATATACCTGGGTGGAGGTTATCCGTTGATTTCATGTTCTTGGTGTTTTTCCTCATGATTGAGATGGGTTAATTGATAACTTAGGTATATGCATGGGCATATACCTAAGTAGAGGTTATCTGTTGTGATCTTCCATGTGGTTATCCTTGTTGGTTTTAGTGAGACCTTGAGGGTCTCAGGGTCCTTACTGATTATCGTTATACTCACCCCTGCATGGGATATGCCCGCACCTCGTTGTGTTGGTTGCAGACGACGGACAGTGCTGACTGAGGCCGAGTGTTCGAGGACTTGACTGTACCCGGAGGTGGACTACACGATGAGTTAGTACCCGGAGGTGGACTACACGACGAGTCAGTATCCAGAGGTGGACTTCACGGCGAGACTACACACGGAGGAGGTTGACGGACGAGAGCGTTGTGGAGGTTATCTATACCTACCCTTCAGGTAGGATCCGTGGTGGACGATCAAGGAGCTACTTCCTTTCTTCCAGCCATTTTCTTTTCCTGTTGTACTTTGTTCAGTTGTAGTTGTACTTTTATTTGGGTTTGTATTCTGTCCCATTTACCTTTCAGCACTTCTCTTTGTATATAGTGTTTTAGTTCCGCTTGTACTCTGTAGTTTTTTGTTTACTTTTATAAAGGAAATGCCTTCCCAGTTATCAGGATTTACGCCTTTGGTGCTAGTCTCCAGCCCCTGGCCTACGGAAGGCGGGCTTGGGGTAGTCACGGCACGGGCCCAGAGGACGGGTCGTGACAACACTAAACTATTATGGTCCTCAGGCACAAGTCTATGTAATGTATTTTATATTCATCTAAAAAGTTATAATATCTATGTATTAGAAGATTGGGTCACTATACTAATACAATATTTTCTAAATGATTTTATAATATTATCCTAATGTGTTTTAATCAATGTAAAAAACATTTAATGTTTCTTATGTTGCATTAGGGATATGATTTAAAGATATCGTCAACCTTCTTTCTCTAGATGGATTATGTTCATGTATTTTTAAAATGATGAAGAAAACCACTTCCCTCTCATGAGTTATTTATGTTGTGGTTGATTTATGAATGTGATCTTGTACATATGGCACACATATTTATGATTATTATAATATGTGATGGGTCATAATGCAATTAGATAGACCTACAATGCATTGGGTAAAGCTTATATTTCAAGATATGACTATGTCATGGGACATGGGAAGTTATCCTAGACTGTTATATTATGGGATATGTGAGGTTAACCTAGACCCTTATGTTATGGGAAATAGGATTTTATAATAGTCCATTATGTTATGGGACATGGTAGGGCATCCTAATTCATTATTTTAAAATAAATGGGAGGCTATCATATTAAATTTTCATATATAAAAAGGTTGGATATCCTGGTATAAAATGATATACATAGACATGATGTCGTCAACTTTTTTTATAACGTTATGGTAGAATTTTCATATAGCCTTGATATTTTTATGATTTTTAATGTCATGTCATATTACCATGTTATGTCGCCATGTATCATGTTTAATATTGTGGTTTTGAACTCTTATTTGGTGGAATGTGTTATAATTTCTTAATGATCCATTTATGATTAAATGTTTCTATATTTTTTATGATTATAACACTATATCTCATGATTTATTCTTATGATCCCATGAATTTATTCATTTAATCATTCCATAAATTCTGTACTAATTATTTTTCTTTTATGTTTAATATTTATTATTTTAGAACTAAGTTATATGGATTCCCTTACTGAGTGCTTAAAATCACTCCTTCTTATGTTTCCCATTTTCCTACGAAATTATATATTGGAATATTTCAATGTTGAATCCATATGAGGAGAATATTATAGGAGAAATTTAAGTAATAATTTTTAATAAAATAATTTTGTAGTCAATCTTCAAATTCATTAAACCATTATATTTTAGTATGGCGTGTTTTACTTAACATATGTTAGATAAAAATATATATGCTGATGGAAAACTACAAGAGGGGGTGAATTATAGGTCTAAAAACGTTTGTTATTTACCTTAAAATAATTTTGTTTAAAATAATTTAAACTAATGGAATTCAAAAAATCTCTTCTGTATTTAAACATGATTCGAACTAGCCCTTGGGTCTGATTATTAGGATATCATAATCAGCTTGATTATGATATTATTATAAATCCATTGGTCATTAAACACATGATTCTATCTAAATGTGTATATAATTTTAATAAGAATAAATGATTTAATCGTAATCACAAAATATCATATTCTTAGTGTCATACAAAAATACTGTAATCAGAGTAATTAAGTTAAAAAGAAAACTAATACAAAAATGAATATATGAACGAATTCACTTTTTATTATAATTACAAATCTAATAAAAATAAAAATAAATGGATGTAGAATTATTTTATCCCAAATTTACATGTGTTAAATAATATAGAATATATATCCCTTGATATATACTTTCATGAAAGATTGTATTTCCCACAGCAGGGCTTTCCCTCATAGAATGATCATCTTTAGTCTATCTACCTATCCTCAGCAGCCGTTTATCAAAAAGGTGATTGGATCATCTTTCTTCCTTGCCTCAAAATCCCTATATCATAATCACAACAGTTGGTGTTTCACAAATCATGTATAAACTATAAGATTACAAGGACAAAGAACAAGTAGTTCACTGGTGTAAAATTTAGAGATCTCACATATAACAACACGCTTATAATAACTCATGCACAATTCCATCTACCCTAAACATGATTAAGAAATGATAAAATGACATTGTATTTATAGACATTCCCCCCAGTGGTCATCTTGGTCTCCAATGGTTGGATTTTATCCAAGATTTTTAGGAGGACCTGGACACCTAATAATCCAACAGTCATATTAAAACTAAAATCAAAACATCATTTTGATTTATATATAATGAATGAAATAATTTTTATTTAAAATATTACCTTACTATATGGTCAAATTTTGTATATATGAAAAATAAATTTTAATGATTCTGATGATTATGAGTATCACTATGATTTATATTGATATCATTTTTAACAAGATTATGAAAGTCATGTATGTACGAAACACTAGACATGTTGATTGGTAATCAATTTTGAAATGATGCGTATGATATAAATCATATCCAGTCATAATGTTATAATGATGGTAATTTTCATTATGATGATTTTAATGAGTATGATATTAATCGTATTCATACTCATTATCAAAATTGTAATGATTCAATATAAATTTATTTTTTTATGTCAAAAAAAACATCATATAGGTATGGTAAAATGTATTATGTTTTCTATAAAAACATTTAAAACACTTTGGACATTAAAATATTTCATATTGTGTATTTAAGAATGTTTTTTTGATTTTAAAAACAAAAGTAAGTAAAATTCAAGAAGATAATTTTGAATTAAAAATCTCCCCATTTTTGAAAAGCACAAACCACAATACAGAAATGAAAAAATTATAATTCCAATATTATTTTATGAACTTTCATATTCAAAAGTGAATAATTATATGTATCTCCTGTTGAGCTTATTACCCTTATAAATATAACGGTGAATAAAACTAACTCCCCTTTGGATAAGAATCATAATAAGGATCTTATTCTCTTCCATTTAGAATATTCGATCCCACTTACTATATAATTTTCTCCTTTAATATAAATTAGTCCCCCTAACTACACCTTTTTTATTTTCAAAAATTAATGGAAATAGTATTTTAAGTACATGTAAAAGTGTTAGAAAAATAATATATACAAAAAATGAAGTTCCTAATCATGTAAAAATAAATGAAGGAATATTCAACCAATAGGATTAGAGACAATCAATCAAACTGAATTTAGATGAAAATTATTTCATTGAAGTACCCAATAAGATACAATAATATTTCAAAAAAATATATTCTTCTCCATGAGTCTTTATATTATTGTTTTCATCTTAAATAATTCTTTTCTACCCTCTTTACTTTATAAAAAATTCTTGTTATGTTCGATGATTTTATTCTTATTGTAAAAATAAAAAATATTGATTATGATTCAATTACTCCAAGAGAGGAAATTTTCTTCTAGAAAAACAAACTTTTCATCCTTCTATTAGATTTTTAATTCATTGGTATAAATCTTTTCTTCCAAAACATGAATCTATTATTCTTGAGACTTACATGTCTTCCCTTTCATTTCAATTCTATCATTCAGAAAAAAATAAATTATTCATAAAATCTAAAATTTCATCCTTGTAAATATTTATCCCTGAATATTTTGATTGGATTTTATTTATCTTGCCATTTATCTCCCTGATTTCACCAGAATGAGTATCTTTTGAGGTTCTTAAATTTTTTAGATACCAAAAGTTTTCAAAAATGTCACTTTATAACTTATTAAAATCAAGTAAGACATTATTTAGTTGTTTCCTTATGTCTTGAATCATTTCTTCATAATATTTGATTTTTTAATTAGCATTTTGAGGGCACATAAAAACTTTTTTATATACCTTTTTATGTTCCTGATCACTCTCTTCAAAAAAATTTAAATCTACTTCAAAAATCATCAGTCTATCATTTAAAACTCTGATTGAATTTGATCATTTCCTTTGGTTTTCCAAAACCAAATAAATTATCCCCTCAAGACTTGGGAAATATGGAATAATATTTTATATCATTTTTAAATGTTGAGAAATGTACTAACCTTATTAAATTGAGATTTTATTATCCGAGTCAGTACCTTCAAGAAAATTAGAAAGTTCTCTATAATGAGTTTCAACAGTCGCATTTTCTAGATTATGATTATGATTATTTTTTCCCTTGGTGTCTTCAAATTTTTTGTAAATTTTAATGAATTTATCATATTTGGTTATATGAGCATCATTATTTAAGGACACAACTCATGGAGATGGTAACTTATTAGATGATACTTCTGAAGATCTCACTGGTAATCTATCAGAGTGATATTTTTCTCTCTTAATAGATTTATTCATATCTTCCAACATTTAATCTTCTTCTTCTTATTATTCCTTTAATTATTCCTCTTCACCTACAAACTCCTATATATGTTTCATCTCACTTTCTTCAATATCATCTAAATATTTTTGTTGACAATCTATCATTGGAGTTGATTCCCCATCAACTATCTTCTTTTATTTTCCCCTTTCTTGGATAGAGGGAGTAATCATTCCTTCTTTAATGGGTTCCATGATAACAATTACTTCACATTAATATTCAAAATATTTCAACAATTTATCAATATAAAAAATATCTATCATTCAATTTTTAAACTTTATTTTTCTTCTCTTCTTCTTTAAAAGCTTCATCAGTATGAATTATTTTGGAAAAAGCATCGATATGGTTAAGACCAAACAGAGGGTATACTTCTTTCCTTTTATATTTTATTTTTCTACATTTTGTAGAAACTTTCATAAATTATTTACTTTATTTATTTGGTTTTAAGGTGGAAATGGACTTGGATTTTGATCTTTTGAAACAATTGGTATAGTTTCTTTTGAAACTTTTTAACTAAATTATTTTAAATGTTTAGATTTAGTATCTATTATAAATTTTTTTGATTCTAATCTAAACGAAACTTCACCCTTTTTTTTATTGTCATTTATAAGAATAATTTTCTTTTCTTTGGTACATTTTTTATTTTCACATTGAAAAACATCAAACTTTTGGTAAGAAACTATAATAAAATCCCTAGAAACATAATCAGCTGAGACTTGAAGGATTTGTAATTAAAGCTATTGATGGTTAAAAAGATATAACCCATCAAATTCAACTTCCTCATGTTAACCAAATAATCAACAATGGAAGTATCTATGATTTTTTGGGTTTCCCTGTAACCCATTTTAGTAATAAAAAACCCATACATCCAAAGGGTTTTAATTATATTTTTTTAAGATAGATGAGTAACTTTTATTTTACCATGATAAATTTCAAAATGATATTCCTCAACCATTTTATTATTGAATGTTTTATTATAATTTGTTACCTTATTTGAAGGAAAAAAAGTTTCACCTTATGAAGGTACACCAATGAAATGAGTAACTTGTTTCGTATACACGGTTATGTATTTTATACATATGGAAAAGGATATATTTAATTCCTAATATATTTTTATAGAAATATAAAACTCCCTTACTTTATCAACAAGGATAAGATCCTGATCGAACTCAGGTTGTTCTGAACAAACAAATTCCCACCCTTGAAATCTAGTAACCCTTTTCAGTGAGGAATCATACTTATCATAAAAATATTTCTTGACTAATCATTATCTAAATATGACCATGGTTGAGAAATCATTGGGAGCCATTAGTTTGGTATAATATGTCGTTGATTCTGACATAAGAGTAAAAACCTTCTTCTAAGCAAGAAAACTTCTAAACATAGTTATTTAAGTGGAGGCATCGCTTTATCCGATAGGATGAAAAAATGAATATGGGATGGGGTGACAGGTCCCCTTTATATAGGCTAAAGATGGTGACCTTTCAAATTCTATATCTCATATTACATCAAAAGGAAATATTGAAATAAAAATTTTAACTATTGATGGTTTTTTAGAAATAATTAAAAAAAACTTATCATATTCAATATGAATCTGATCAAGGTTTAAAAACGAATACCAACAATAATTGTAGTATTGAAATAGTGTAAGGTATAAGGAATATTACCTTTAAATGTTTCTAGAATGAGTTATTTTTTTCAATAGTTAGTTCATCCAGAAAAATGAATAAAAAATTTAATAAAAAAAGGTTTATTATGAAAAATTTTGAGTACGAAAGATTTGAGTATGAAAAATTTGAGTAGGAAAATTTTGAGTACAAAAAGTTTTTAGTATGAAAAATTTGAGTATGAAAATTTTAAATATGAAAATTTGTGTTAGGAAATTACTGAGTTCAATAAAAATTGAGAATCCAAATTTTGAATATGATAAATATTTAGAATGACAAATATTTAAAAATATTTTTAAAAAAGAATCAATCATATGTACTCCCTCTTTGTGATGGACAAACTTAATTTATGGATACAGTTTAAACAAGAAGTAGATATGAATTATTACTTGACATTAATCATTCATAGATTCTGTTTAATCTATTGAAATCTATCATAATATAATGATTTTGTAAATATATCAGCATGTTTTTCTTGCATTCTGATAAATTTTAAAATGATATCTCTTTTTCATGTGTGATCTAAAAGAAAGTTATGTCTAATATCTATTTGTTATTAATGGGAGTAAGATGAATGGTTATTAATAAGATAAATGGAACTTGTGTCATCACAAAGTATTTGGGTTTTTTTTAAATCATTCCATAGTCAGTATGTTTGTATTTTATCCACAATACATGAGCACAAAAACCTCTAGATATCACATATTCGACATTAGTATTTGAAAGTTATACTAAGTGTTGTTTATTATAGTACCAAGAATATAATGTATATACTAATAAATGATAGGTTCCATAAGTACTTTTTTATACATTCTATAAAATCCAATTTCTGCATCCAAAAATATTTTCAATTCAAAATAATTTTCATAAGAATAGAGAAGTATTAAATCCATGGTTCCCATTAAATTTCAAAATAATTATTTAACTAATTTTAAAAGGGATTTATTTGGATTATCTTGATATCATTAACATAACAAACCATTATATATTAAATCTATATGACTAGCTATTATGTATAACATACTTCCTATCATACCTCTATAAAATTTCTAATTAACTGGTTTCCATACA
This sequence comes from Viscum album, assembly GCA_963277665.1. Classification (NCBI taxonomy): domain Eukaryota; kingdom Viridiplantae; phylum Streptophyta; class Magnoliopsida; order Santalales; family Viscaceae; genus Viscum; species Viscum album. The sequence goes on along the minus strand of OY728143.1, from coordinate 1,698,409,180 downwards.
TCATCCATGTCAAGTGTATTTGAGTTACCGATAGGAGTAATAATACTATTAGTTATTTCATATCCATAATTTTTATGAAGATCTTTGATACACTTATATTTTGATATATATGTTCCTTCTAGTTTTTGAGAAATTTAAAAACCATGTAAAAATGTTAACTCACCCATCATACATATTTCAAATTCAGATTTCATAAGTTCTATAAAGAAAGTTATTAATGATTATTGAGTTGATCCAGATATAATATAATCAACATAGATTTTAATAAAAAAAAATTATTATCTTTATTTAGAAAAATATTTTTATCCTCATTTCCATTGACATACATTTTTTTTAACAAAAATCATGTTAATCTATCATACCGGGATCTTGGGTTTTATTTAAGGCCATATAAATCTTTGGTATGTTTGTAAACATATTCAAGATGTTTTTTTCTTCAAAACTAGGAGTTTTTTAACAAAAAATTCCTATTGAGCATATCCATTAAACAAACAACACTTCATATCCATTTAAAAAGTTTGAAATTAAAAAATACTACAAAGTATAAAAGAATATGAATAGATCCATGCCTACCTACTAAAGTAAAGTTTTCTTCATAATATATTCCCTATTGTTGATTAGAACCATTAGAAAAATTCATTCTTTATTTCTAATAATTATTCAAATTTAAATTTTTTTTTATGAAAACCCATTTTACACTGATTAAAGAGTTTTCTTTGGGTATTTCCACCAATGTCCAGAATTTGTTTCTTTTGAATTCATTTTAATTGATAAAAAATTGCCTTAATTCAATATTCATCACCTAAAGCCTCATCAGTATATTTAGGTTTGAATTGATAAAGGAAAGGAAAATGTTCTACTTCATTTCTCTATGAAATTCTAGTCCTTACAGGTCTATTTACATCACTAATGATACTATCACTAGGATGATTCCTATGAAACAAGTAACATGGGTTTGTAAAACATTTTCATCTACATAATGTAGAAATTGTTCCTGAGTAAATACTTATGGAAAAATTTCTTGAGTATTTTCCTTATTAAAAGAGTCTTATATCAAATGTTGATAATAAATTTTTGAAAACACATCAAAGGATATAGGTTGGGTTTGTTTAAAAACAAAAGGATCAATTTCTTTAAATTTAACATGTATTGTTTCTTCTATAGTACAATAAGTTTTATTAATAACTCTATAAGCCTTAGAAGTAGTGTAATATCCTAGTAAGATACCATTATCATATTTGGGTGTGAATTTGTGTAAATTATCTTTGGTATTCAAAATGAATACTTTTCATCAAAATAATTTGAAGTATGAAATAATTTTTTAGGCCTATCTATGACTCATAATGTGTTTTATTAATAAAAGGTTGAATTTAAAATTTATATATATTATAAACAACAGTATTAACTGCTTCATCCCAAAAAAAATAAAAATTGAGTATTTAGTCAACATGGTTCTTGTTATTTCTTGAAGAATTTTATTTCTTAATTCAATAACACCATTTTACTAAGGAGTTATAAGAGATGAAAAGTTATGAGTAATGCCATTATTACTACAAAAAGTTTCAAAATCATATTTTTCAAATTTTCCACCATGATCATTATAAATAGTTATCAATGGACGTTTTTTTTATTTTTACCTTTCTCTAAAAAACATTAAAAAAGGAAAAAGAATTTTTATTTATTTTCTTGAAAATATATCCATGTGTATCTAGTGTAATAAACAACTAAAAAATATAGTTCTTTCCTCTAATACTTCCAGTTTCTATAGGACTGAATATATACATGTGCACTAACTATAAGGCATAAGTAGATAAGACTTTACTAACAGATTTAAATCTTGAAATATGTTTATTTCTCTATTTTAAAGGGTTAAAAACTTTTGAAAAAACAAACATAAGATCTGATAGAACCTTTAAAAGTATTTTATTAGTCAATTTACATAAGTTTTTAAGGTTACACTATCCTAAACTTCTATTCCATAACCAATATTTATCATCCATTGCAATGAGACAACGTAATTCTTGGTTATTTGGGTCATCTAAGTTATGTTTATAAACATTTTTATGGAAATGGGAAGAAAGAATGAATTTTCCTTGGGAATTTGTACTACATATTTTTTATTCCAAAAATTCACAAGGTAAAATTCATTAAATAATTGACTTATTCTTATAAGTTTTTTCTTAATACTATTATAAAATAAAAGATTTGAAATTAATGCTTTTCTAGGAAGAACAATATTACTTATACCAATAATATTTCTTTTATAATTATCTCCCAAACTAACTCTTCCACATTTCATTTTTATGATATTTTCAAAGAAGTGTTAGTTACTAGTCATATAAGGGGAACAATAACTATCCATGTACCATGTATTATTATTATTATTGGTACTTCCTTTGTTTTCATGAAAACAAAACAATTAGGTTTTTTGAACCCAATAATTCCTGGGACTAGAAATGTTAGTAATTATAATTTTTGGAATTCACATTTTTTTAAAAGTGTTCTTTGTGAAATCCTAGAGAATGAACTTTATTTAATGAACAATTTTTATTCCAGTGAAATCCAATTTATAGTTTAGTAAAAAAGGGGCACTTTAGGAAGAAAATAATTATTGTAAAAACTAGGTCTTTAATGAGAATAACCAACAAAATAACTATTTCCATGAGGTTAAAATTTTTTATACATTTTATCAAAACCATCTTTATAGGTATTAATGTTTGATAAATGTTTCTTTAAGTATAATTTTTAGATTTTATTTTTACAACTATGTTCTAATCCTTACAATCATTAGTTTTAGAATTGATTTTAGTTTCTAAAACATTTTTCTAAATAAAGAATTTTTCAAAATATTTAGAAAACTTATCCTTCTCATAATTATCCTTTTAAGGTTATTAGAAGTATAATCAATTTAAAAATTTTAATATCAATATATTTTGAAATATCTCTTACTTATTTAATCAAAACATTAATTCTATCATTTTATTTCTCATGTTTTTTAATGAGTTAAATTTTTTTTCATGTAGCTTTAAAAATATTGATACTTCATTATATAAAGGTAAAGAATTTTCCTTTACTGTGGAAGATTCTTCAGTCAATGATTTATATTTATTTCCCATTAGGTTAATTTTCACTTAAATATATATTTCTTAGTGATTTAACTGTGTGTCCTTTTTTATGAGTCATTGATTTTCAAAACGTATTCTAGCATGAATACGGATAATATTTTGTCCTAAATTTTCATTATCTAAGGAATCATTAAAAGAGTTTCATCCACTAGAACTTCATCAGTCAATTTATTTAAAAACATTATTCCCTTTGGGATTGTAATACTTTTTCTAATTTCTTTCAGAATGCTTTATCCTTTCTGTCATTCCTCTTAAGCTTGGGACAATCTATTCTTATATATCTATCTTTCTTATATTCATAACATATAACTTCCGTATCTTCCTTATCCTTATTATCCTTGTTACTTTTATTATATTAGTAATAAATATTATTTTTTCCAAAACTAATTTTCAATCTTCAAGAAATATTTACCAACTCATTCTCAGAATGATCAGATTCACTTGAATCTGATTGAGCAATGGCCTTCTTTTTCTTTGTTGTCTTGTCAACTATCTCAAGTGTCTGAGATTTTTAGGATTTGAAGTGGTAGTAAAAGCAACCCCACCATTATTTTTCTTTTCTTTCTCTATCTTCTTTCAATCTATTGTCAAATTGTTAAATTGTTCCAAAAATATCATCAATATTAACATTAGTAATATTTCTTGACTCGTCAATAATTGTTCTCTTAGATTCCTACTCATTAATCGTGATATCAATAATGTTTTAAACAAGGATTTAGTATTCCTATAAATTTCCTCCCATAGATTTTAAACTATTAACAATAGTTATAAACCATTGTTATACCTTAACAACAGGTCCTCCATAATTTTATTCAAAATCTTCTTAATCAACTATCAGCATACCTCTTCTAGTTTCCACAACTTTAGAAGTTCCAAATTGAGTAATCTATATCATTTTCAAAATAATATTTGCAACTTCATAGGAATTAGTTTGACTATATATAATTCTATTTAAGAAAAATAATAATGTTTTTCTTACCTTATAATTCATTTTATATTCTTTCGTTTCTTACTTATTAAAGGTTCTGACTTATTTATCTAGAATTTTATAATCCTCGGTCGACATAAAAAAATCAACCTCTCTAATGATGATCACAAAAGTTTTCATTTTTTTATTACAATACATATAAACATTACCATAATAAATTTGTGGTATTGTATGATTTAGATTTTCTATTTTTCTTACATGTAATCCTTCAATATTAAGATAATAAAAAAAATATTTTTCCACAATACACGTTGATGTAAAAAATATTAATAAAAAAAAAATTTATATCAAGATTAAGATTAAATTACAAAAATAAAGAGAACCAGCAGGTACAAGAAGTGGAATTCTCCTTGGATACTAGATGTAGATATTAGTAAAATAGATACTTGGCACTGATACCAATTGTTGGATCGAAAATTATATGTAGATGGAAAACAACAAGAGGGGGTGAATTTTAGGTTAAATTTTTCTTTGACATTAAAATAATTTAGTTTAAAATAATTTAAACTAATAGAATTCAAAAAAACTATTATATATTTAAATAAGAATCAGAATGGCCCTTGGGTCTGATTATAATGATATTATAATCTGGTTAATTATGATATTATTATAAAGTCACATGTCACCAAACATATGATTCTACCGTAAATCTTATAGCATTGTAATCAGATTAAATTATTTAATCATAATCACAAAACACCATATTCTTTGTGTAATAAAAAAAATCATAATTAGAGAAAATATGTTTAATAGAAAAGAAATAAGAAAATGAATATATGAACTAATTCAATTTTTATTACAATTTCAATGAAAATTAAATTAAAAGTAAATTACTATTGAAATTTTTTAATCTAGTGATAAAGGAATCCAATAACCTAGAATAAATATCACATATTTTATACTTTAATGAAATTATTTCTTACCCACACAAGGGTAAGACCTCGATACGTATATCGGTTTTGGTCTGTCTACCTATCCCAAATAGCCCTTGATTAAGAAAGGTATTGGATCCTATATCTTCCTCGCCTTGAAAGACCTCAATCACAATCACAATAATCAGTGTCACACAAATAAAGTATGAAGAATAACATTACAATTACCAGGAACAAGTAGTTCAATATTCTAAACATCAGAGATCTCACACACAACATCTTGTTTAGAAGAACTCATGCATAGTGTCGTCAGTCACACACACGATTACGAAATGATGTAACGACCTCATATTTATAAGAATTCCTCCCAATAGTCATCTTGGTCTCCAATGGTCTTATTTTCTTCAAGACTTTTAGGAGGACCTAGAGACTTGGAACTCCAAAATTTATATTAAAAGTGAAATCACAACATCGTTTTTATTTACAAAAAATTCACCGCATTATTTTGATATAAAATATTTCCTTATAAAACAATAAATTTTTATGGACGTATAATTAAATTGTAATGAGTATGATGATAATCATTATGAGTATCAGTATGAATTATATTGATATCATTTTTAATCTGATTGTGAAAGACTTGTTAGTGTGAATGACTAAACAGATTGATTGGTAATTGATTTTCAAATGATGTGTATAATATAAATCATATAAAATTTCAGTATGATAATCATGGAAATTAGAATTAAAATAATTTTCATGAGTATGATATTTATCATATGCATACACCTTATGAAAATTGTAAAGATGAAATATATATTTATTTTTATAAGTCAAAAGACTTGATGTAGGTATTGAAAAATATAATATTTCTTCTATAAAGCAATTTAAAATACCTTTTCCATTAAATTATTTGATATTGTGTATTTATGAATGAGTTTGTGATTTTCAAAATAAAAGGAATGAAAAGTAAAAAAGGAGACTTTTGACTTAATAAGAGATGCAATATATAATCATGAAATGAAGGAAAATATATTTATGAAATTCATGGGTTGTTTTTTTATCATTAAATATGTGTAAATTTTTTTTAGCACTGAATCAATGAGCATGGAACTGGGGGTATTTCCAAATACCTCTATAGTTATAAATTCTTTTAGGTTATGGTTATTAATATATAAAGCTTCCATTTTTCATTAATATTTTAGAATATTATTTACTTGAAAAACATTGAAAAATATACATAAAGAAAGTGGTAAAGCTCCATGGAGTACCACTTTCAATTTTATATAATAGATATTCAAGGCTTCCCTTGATTTTTTAGTGAGGTATCAACAATAATTGGATATGGAATAGATATTTGTAATGATTTTTCACCAAACAATTGATGGATAATTTTAAAGGACCATTTAAACTGTATAAGATATATTGATACCCAAATTTATGGATTTCAAAGAAATTCAGGATCAATATATCACATTGGAATAGTTTTCATATAATAATAGTTTCTAATAAAACATTCAAATTGTACCATTCAAGGCTATGTATGGGAAGAGATGAAAATTTCCTATGTATTGAGATGAATTTAGGGAGTGAAAGATGGTTGAACCAAATACTTCCCAAAAAATTAGAGAGTAGGTTTAAACCATCTAATGGAATATTAAAGCAACACAAAGTTGGAAAAAGAACTATGTTGATAATCATTTATGGGATTTGGAGTTCTAAGTTAGAGAAAATGAATTTCTTTGAATAAAATTATGGAAGTGGGTTTTGAAACTTCGGTTGCATATAAAATTGATCCCCATATACCTCAGCACCACAAATATTCTTGACCATATGGGAACAATAACTTATAACCTAATGATTCTATTTAAACTATTATAGTGTATGATGTCTTCTACATATCCTGTTTGAGGAAGTATATATTAATTCATCACATGTACTAAATTTTTTTATAATTGGAACATTATCTCTCTTATGGGGAATAACCAATAGAGATCATATATTTTAAATAAAATGTGTTATAGAATACATCAACTCACTTAGTAAAATTTATCTGAAATAATCATATGTTGGAATAGGTGAGGCATAAACCAAAAATGTAATGAGGAAAAACTATCCTCATATGTTTTCATTTTAGAAATAAAATTTTGAGGGAGAAATATTTTTAAGGGGGAGAATGTAACAACCCATGTTTTTAATATTAAATAACTCTCATGTGTTGGATAACTTAACTTTTATTCAATGTCGACTAAAATGAATAGTTTATTATTCCGTTATGGTATAATATTATAACAAAAATTAAGTGAATAGTAATACATTTTAAGATAGAAAACAAAAACCTTATTAGAAAAATTATAAAATTAATATAACTTCAATTAAATTAAAATAATATAGGATTCAAATATTTATCATCATGATGTTCCATAAATAAAATTTTGCTGATTGTAATTCCCCCTAAAAAACTCACTAAACAGTATCCGGATTGGGTAATAATATTACCATAAGTGTGTCTCCTAATACAACAAAGGTTTCCAAGTAGTAGTATGGTTCTGGTGATCACATGGGGAGACTATATCCCCGGGATCAAATACCCAAAAATAACAGCGGAAGTAACAACTATAACAACCATCTAGATAAAGCATTGATAATAAAAAAACCACAAAACACTAATAAACCAACATATATACCAATGATTTATAAAATTGAATATTATACATGTAATATAAGTCACCCAAACATAATCAATATTCCACATAGGTGAATCGTATATATCAAGATCCTAAAAATAAAAAAACTAAAAAAATAGGGGAAATCAAAAAATTGGCATTAATACTTGAACAATATCATCTCACATACTTCAAATTAACTACTATGTTCAAGCATAATTTAAAGGTATTTTTGGCTTATCTATATCACAACTATGAAGTCTGTTTAGGTACCCATAGTGTCCCATGTAGAGTGTGAGTACAACTCTGTAGGCCACCACCAATGGTGTCCTAAAATAAATCTAGTCCAAATAGGGTGCATGATAATGTTCCATAATAAATAATTTAATCATAAATAAATATATAACCTCCAAAAATAATATTATATGGTGATACTCAAAATCAATATACATTATTTATACAGTGTTATATGTCTCTAAACATGATAAATAAACAATAAAACACCATATATCCTTAGGGGGGAATGTCACCCCTCCCTTATCCACCACATCCACATCAGGGGGAATGGAACCCCACCCTGAATCTATATCCATACCAAGAGGAATGGAAACACACCATAAATCCGCATTCATATCAGGGGAATGGTCTCCCACCCTGAACCCACATCTATATGAGGGGGATTGGATCCGCCCTTGAATCTACATATATTTCAATGTAATAATGCCCCACCATAAATCCACATCTATAATATGGGGAATCACACCCCAACCTAAATTAAAATTATGATATTATAATAAGTAATGAACCATATCATATAAAAAATTGGGTACAACCATGAAAGAGACAGATGACACCACAATGAAAATACAGATAAACAGCTAGCCTAGGGACTTGACCCCACAACCATGCCCGAAACCCCGCCCCACCATTACCACCCCAGCTGATATGAACTAAATCATATACATTATATAGATTATCAACAATTAAAGTCATATATATTTCCATTATTAAAATATAAATTATCATCTCAAGAGGATCATAATGACATCTAAGGCCCCCCTTTGGCTACCTCTGATATTTTATACTTCATTAGTTTAGTGAAATCTTCTCTTATAAGCCAAAAGATTAGGCCCTAGATTTTTAATGGTTTTATCACTATTTAAAAATGATATTTTCCTATGAAATAAAATATAAAACCAATATATTACGTTTTTTTGGATTAGCTCACATTTGGTCAATGCATCCCCACATCATACACACATAGAAATGAAATTAAGCTTATGGATAATTCAGGGAGATCCTACCTTATTCCATAAGAATCTTAGCATTAAATATTGATATATAACTCAAGATTAAATGGGATAAATTAAATAATCTGATAAAAATAGACAAATAGGGCATAAATGGACCTAACTAAAATAAGACAACAAAATCACATGTTAAATAGTGAAATAATTTAGTTAGAGTAGCAGTTTTACCTTTAATAATAACCTACAATAAATTTAAGTAAAATATTTGTAAGAAAATAAGTGAATCTCCCATTGAAGATGGATAGTCAAGAGAGCGTGTGATATGGAAAAAATGTGTCACAACCGTAAGTGGAAAACCCCCATTTTTGAGCTTTTATTCACATATTTATTTAACTAATTATTAATTAATTAATAAATTAATTATCCCTTTTTTCAAATTCATGTGTAATGGTCATGGTATGTAAGGGACATAATACACATATAAATATAGATCAAGGAATTTATAAATCTTATTAAAATCCATTCAAGCATTAAAAATAATCCCAAATTAACTCTTAAATTATTCCACCACAAATAGGATCATAAAAAATCTTCCAAAATCACCTAAATTTGAATATGTATTGTAGAAAAACCCCCACACTTAACTAATTCTAAAGAATCAATATTTATCCAAAATTTAGAGCTCTATAGGTTCCTAGTGCACATGACTATCCCAAAATCCAACCCAAACTCTTTCTTCCAAACAATTGACCTTTACATAATAGAATACAATATTTAAAATTCCATGGTTTCATAATGAATCACACTTGATAAAATTTCAATAATGTGATTTAGTTCAACAAACAATGATCCAGGATCATACCTTAATAAGATATAGGTCATTATAACCTCCCTATTATAAATATATTCATCCTTAAGATAGATTTTCAAACATCATTGGGCCTCATCGGTGAAAAACTGTGGCTATTATCCCTTCGTGTTGAGTTTCAACTCCCACATCTCCTCCAGGATGTGATTTTTCTTCCAATTAACTTATACAAGGGGAACCATCTTTCCATGTTGAGATTTCTCTCATCAATCCACTATATAAATTGAACCCTCTTTAAATGATGAATTATAGTTAAGATTGATGTTATCTGTATTAATCTCATGATAAGGGTTGGTATAATATCATTGAAGACATGATATGTTTAATTCATTATTAATGGAACTAAAACACTATAAAATATCTATATAATATTTCCTTGTAATGATTAAGCCACAATATCAAAAATAACCATATACCTTAGCACAAATTTCCAATATCTCTTGTTATATCAATACCCAAAAAAGAATATACTAATATGAATACATGGTTACCCACCTCGAACTCTAGAGGATGTCGACATCTGTCAGCATAAGAACTATGTCCCTTATAAGTTGTCACTAAATACTTCTTGATTATGTGGATGTTCTCTAATGTCACCTACATGAGATTTAGTCTAATAATCATTGGCTTTTTATGCTCTATCCAATATAGAGGTGAATAGAAGTTCTGACCACAAAAATCCTACAAAGGAACCATCATAATTGATTATCGGTATATATTGTTATAGGAAAACTCTCTAAGGTAATTGTCACTCGTCCAAAATACTCCTATAAATTAATATGTATCTTATAAAAAAGGGTAATTATCTATCACTCACTAATTCACTCCTACACCACCTTTTTCTAAATCTTCCTACTCAGTGCATCAACAATGATATTCCCCTTACTAAGTGTATACACCAACTCAAAATAAAAATATTATTGGTAATCAACCCAACTTCATTATCAAAATTTCATGTCTTGTTGTGAGGGAAATATTTCAAGATAATGTAGTCAGTTTACACCATAAAACTATCTCCAAAAATATGGTTTCACCAACACCCAATTGTAATCACTATTGATGCCAACTCTATATCATAAGTCAGGTAGTTCTAATTTTATTCCCTCAGTTAACCAAACCCTTATGCAACAAATCAACCCTCATGAAATGATACTTATACAAGGACAACTCCCAGTGCATCAAAATATAATGTATACTCCATTATTTTATCTATAATGGTTAGGATCAGTGTAGTAAAAACCCACCCATTAAAATCTTAGATTGCTATCTTGTCAACATCATACCAAAGAAACAGTACCTTATTCTTGGCTAGGTATGTAATTAGTGTTTTCAATTATGAAAAGTAATAGATGAAACTTTGATAAGAACTATCTTTTCTAAAGAAGTTATGGATCTAAAAAATATTCATGGGATTATCATGAGAAAATAATTCTTCAACAATACCAGGGTTAGTTGACACACCATAGTCTGATAACACATGCCCCATGAAAATAAACATGATCGATCTAAAACTAACACTATGAGATCTTAGCATAAAAATAATGCTCCCTACATGTACTCAAAACAATATAAATTTTCAAGAGTGGACCTCCATTGATCGGGAGTATATGATGATATATTAGAGAAATATGAATCCATGTAAGAATGGAAGACCTGATTAATCGGGTATATAAACAATGATAGAAAATTCTTCAATCTGAATGGCCTCACAAGGAATCATATTGAACATACCTATTCTTGAATGTAGAACAAGGCTTGTCAAAATTCCTCACTGTCAACTAATAGTACCCTTATCTCAAATCAATCTTAAAAAACACTATATCCCTTCTCAACTATTCAAAAAAATAATCAATACAACATTGTATATATTAGTTCGTGTATGTAACTTGGTTCAAGGTATGATAATCCACATATAATCTCATGTAATAATCTACCTTATTTGAAATTAAATACATATCACCCTGATGGGATGTGCTCAGTAATATAAATCCTTTCATCTCTAAATCCTCAATATGATCCTTTATCTCTTAGACCTCTATAGGATCTATCCTATATGTAAGAATAGATATGAGATCTATGTTTGTAAAGTGCTTGATCATAAACTTTATATCCCCCATGGGTGGAAATCCCAAGAATTATTTTGTAAAAACATCCTAAAACTGGTTCATTATTGGATGAAAGACCACATAAAGCATCTCATCGTCATCCAAAATGAGACTAGAAACTTGGTTTATGATACCACCCATCTGCTAATGGATACGTCCTACATCACCTACCAATATATCCCAGTCTCTATTATAAACATAATCATCACCCTTCGTAGATGTATACAATACCCATCAATGATAGAATTTGATATGGAATTCATACCAAGTCATCCAAAACATCCATAAAATCACATAGAATCTAATCATCTCTAGAATAAATAATTTATAAAGGAATCTATATTCACCAACCAGTATGGAGCACTCATGAAATCTCTAAATACCCTAAAATCATATACCAAAGGTGTGTAAGATGACATCTCCCATTATGATACTCTATGGATATCCCTAATCCATCATTTAAATAAGTATATATGAAGCAATTTGATACAACTATATCAAATAATGTAGATGAAAAAGAATAAGTTTCTAAAACTATACATACAACTATAGATGGTCTCAGACCTTGATCAATAGAAGTTGGATCAGTAGAAAGGAACTGCACAAAACCATAGCCATATGCTCATATATTAATCCTCTATAATATAATCCCCTTGTGTTGTTTCTATTTACCTTATGATTGGGCACCATATCTGCTACCCCAATAGAATCTACTAGTAGAAATCCAACTAATAGTCAACTCCAAAATACCTAATCTAGATCCTAAACTCTATTCCACTCTTAGTCCCCAATCAATGGTTGACTGTTCAGTGATCTTATAGTACCACCATATGTGTCCAATCCTCCCAAAAAATTGGTACTCAACTAGCCCCTAGTCACACAACATAAAAATATGATCATTCTTGCCACACTAGTAACACACCATAGAAAAACCTCCCTAAGAATTAAGAGATCGTCCGCCTCTCTCTATACTCTTCCCAAAATTGTCCTTGCATAAATAATAAAATTTATGCTTCCTACACCCGAGGACAAAAAACTGTCTCGACTAGTAGAATATGTCTTTACAAATATTCTTCACGCATTATATTACTCTTTATGATGAGGGTCTAGTTCACAACCTCTTAAAAAGAGGTAAGGTTAAAAAAAATTACTTACACCCATATCTTATTTCTAAGACCATCCTCAAAACAGCATTCTATATCTGGATCACCCCCAATTAAAATTAGGGGAACAGAATTGAAACTCAAAGAAATGTGTAGTATAATCCATAACGTTCATCCCTTCCTAAGGGTGTTTTACAAACTCTCGATCCATGTTCATCCTCAGAGTATTTAAGAATAAGTGATCAAAAAACTATGATTATAAATCTACCCAATATAGAATAAAAAATGTATCATTCCTTTACAGTAATATCCGGAAACACCTAGATGGTCCTCATAAAATATAAACCAAAAAATTCACCATCCTCTCAAGGGGTGTCACAAGGTGTTCAAGAATAGCCTACACTAATTGCACCCAATGATCAATAGCCTGGTGGCCACTCTCACCCATGAACAAAGATGCTTTCCACATGTAGAACTCTTATATAATCTTAGACATGTAATATAAATCTTGTGTGGTCTCCTGATCCATGGACTACAAAATCTATAATGAAATCTCTCAAATATGATCATCCATAGTTAGTACAGAGGCACTAGGGTGCTTTGGTACAACCACTAGTGGTTCATTCTCATTCTCTCACTCCTATCACTCTACTATATGTCACCACAATGGCATGTCTCTAAAATTCCAAACACACTCCTCTAAATTCATTTACATAAAAAACAAATAACACAATTTTAAGGAAAGAAATAATAAGCATAGAATCTAACTATCTTTTACATTCCTCCTACAAATGTATCATAATCTGATATCTCTCTGTAACACCTTGATATATTTAACATAAAAAACATTATTTTTGATATTGTATATGACATACAACACCAAACCTAAAAGAACTATGAAATATTATAATTTAAATTTGATCATTATAACGTAGCCATTTAATTAGTGGGTAGGAATATAGTTAAATTATATATTTATATATATTCTAATTCCTAAAAATATATAGATAAATTATTTGGAAATAAGAGATAACTTTTTATTAAAGACAATTTATTCTTTAAAAACACTTTCGATTTGAAAATGATTATTATTGTTTTTTTGTCAGAAAATAAGATAAATAAATTTTTTCGACTTGTAGAAAATATATTAAAATATAATTAAAACACTTTTTGAAATTATCATTTGAAAATTATTTAAGGGTGAATTTTTTGTATTTTTAGAAAATAATTATTTTTCTGTGAATATTTAAAAATACTGATTTTTAGTAAAAAAGTATTTTCCATTAGAATATTTGAAGTAAAATTCTATTTTTTATTAGTTTTAAATAATAATTATTAAATTTTTAATTAAAATAATCCTATTACATATTTTTTTATTAATTTTATACTTGAATTTGGTATAATGTCAATTTTAAACTCAAAAGATATTTTTCTAGAAAATGTCTTTTAATCATGTTTGTAGGTTTAATTTTAAATTAAATTATACCATTTTATTAATTGAATTTGATATAATTTATTGAAATTTTTTAATCATCATAATTAATATTGTTTAATAATATTTATACTATTTTTTAATAATAAATATTAAAAATAGTAAAAATTTGGGGCCATGGTAAAAGGGTAAACCTGGTGTACTAGGGTTAAAACTATATGATAAGGCTACCATTTTTCAAATTCAATCTTATTGGATGAATTTAATTCTATATTTATGACCATATATTAAGAATTTATTTTTTTATTGGATGCTTTTCTATGAAAGAGACATATATATGTTAATTTATGAAAAGAAAAAAGGGAAAATGTCACCATCTTGCTTTTAAAATTCAGTTTTGTGTTCACATAGGGACAAATGAAATTTGGGAATGAATATTGATGGTTGTTTATAGTATAACAAAATTATTTTATTTTTTTTAACTTATTTATAATTTTTATTAATTATATAATCACCTTAGATTCTTATGCAATGCCGATACGATATTTATTTAATTAAAAAGAAAAGAAAATAAATGATTCCAAAAATATTAAAAGTAAAAAAATTTGAATGAATTATTTTTTTCCACAATTTTTTTAAATAATTATAACATACTTGGGGTGTCTTGAGCGTTTATATTCAAATTCCATCTTGGTATTTATGTTATTGAATTCAAATTAAATGAATTGTGTCAATATTAACAATGATATTTTATAATAAATAATTACTTCTTAAATGATAAAAAATTCCTAAAAATATTATCATCCTCAAATTTTATTATATATGGTTGAAAATATCATCCATTTTCCATTTATGAGTCATTTTTCCATTTATGGTTTTATTAATAACCCTTTAATATTGAAATAGTTATTATCATGGTAATGGTTAAAACGAGGTTTTACGCATTATATATTCTTGTCATAAAATTAATTTCACACAAAAATTGGATTTTTATTTGTTAAATTTTATTTCATATTTATAATCAGTGGGTTAATTTTATCTAATATGTCAATTTATAATTTTTTTAGTATTAAATGATAAATTACCTAGGTAAAAAACCAGTCATCGTGGTGAAAACTAAAATGTTAATGTGAGAAACCTTAAAGGTAAAGGGAATAACATGTTCAAAACCAATTTATTATTTATTTTGGGAGGTTTTGTCGACCATATATTCCCTTGAATCCATTATTTATTAATTTTGGTGGCACTTTTCTTCAGAGTGACTTCCCATTATTAAATATTTTTAGGTATTTACAAAAATCTCACCCCTTTTGAATTATAAATGGGAACCTCTTCTTTTATTTTATTAACATTTCAAAAGACTTTTAGTTCTGTAAATACCTACCCAAATCCCTTAACTAATTCTCTACCTAGGTCCTAGAGGCCTTTTTTATTATAATCCCTCATAGAAATCCTTTTACTGCAAACCTAAAGAGGTTTTCTGAATAATAGGTGTCGTTATAAACTGAGCATTTTTTTTATTTCTTCCTCCACCTCCAACAAATGTTTTTAAATAATGCGAATATAATTGAATAATTTTCTAACATAAATTTATATATTATTATGTTAATTTAATCACCAATATTTAACTCCTCTTCCACCAAATGGTAAATCAAATATCTAATCATGTGTTTGGAGGACTACCACCTGAGGAAATGATGTAATTCATTTTCCATCACTGCCTCCCACGATCACATATAATGATTGATTTAATATATATATTTATATGATATTTATGAAATAATTATAATTATAAAATTAAAATATGACATATACCTTCTTAACTTATAATCCATTGAAAAATGATAACGCCGCACATGTGTACATATGGACTACCGCCTCCAAGAAGCGATGTGATCATTTTTCATTTACATTTTACAGGGATGGTTATAAGGATTAATTTTATGGATATATATGATTTAAATTATTTAATAACAATTCTTTAAATTTTAATTCTTATCTAAATCACTTTTATTCAACCCATTAAAAATGAAAACAACGTTCATGCGTACGTAAGGCATACTATCTCCATGAACGATGTAATTCATTTTTCTATATATAAAATTTATGTATGATTGTAAATATGTTTATAATGTATATATATGATATAAATATAATTATTTAAAATATTTAGGTGATGTAACAATGATAAAATCCTAGGACCAAAACTATCGAACCAAAATATTCATGAAAAACGAAGCAGTAACCACCTAGAATAGTGATTTTAATAAAGAAATATTAATAAATTATTGATAAAATGTAATAAATAAATAATATATTAAATGATATATATAATAATTAATATATAATATATTTATCATAAATATATATTTAGTATAAATTATTTTCGAACACGTGCGAAGTAAATCAGACCTAAGGTAAAAAGTTTCATAACTCAATTTCTTTTCATTGGGTTATATTACTTCTTTATTGAATTTGATATGCAATGATTATGTGTATATTGGAATATAATTATTTTAGGATTTATTTCAACTATTTTTATATGTATTTAATTTTTTTACACATAATCAATTCATTGATTAATTCTCACTTCAATGTTTTGATCATTGTAAGGGATTTCTCATCTCACTTTTATTTCTATGGGATTAATGCCATATTCCTAAATTCTTTCATTTATGTGCTGTAAATAATACATATGTATCTATTTTAATATTTAATTAATGAAAATTATGAATATTTTTCAATCTATATATTTTTTTTTCTCATTGAGTTTATATTAAAATATTTACAATGCAGCAATGGTTTATTATCTTAAATTGTATTCTTTGGGACATATGTTATGTTATGCACTTATCTTATTTCATGAGGTGTATATACAGATCATTTTACATGTTATATCATGAATAGACTTTTTCATGATGTTTAATTTTTCATTTTGTTCAATTATTTTCTAGGTATTACGATTCAAAATTTACTAAAGTGGTAGGGGTTTTATATTACATTCTCATTGTTTTTCTGGATGGTTTTTTATTAAATTCTCAATGATGAAATATTATGATATACCTATAAATAAACTCATTAATTGTATTCTCCTATGTTTATTTCAAGATAATACACGTCTTCCTCTCATTTCCATCACTTTATGTACTTTATAGACTGAAATAATATTTTTAAGGTAAACTGGCTTTATTTATCTCTTCTTTCGAAATTTTTTTCTCTGATAACCAAATTTTCTATAAATATTTTAAATAATGTTTTAATTATTACCCTATAATTTTTTTTAAAAAAATTAACCTTGTCTTAATTTTAAAAAATAATTTAATTAAAGGAATCTTCTCACTGTTTTCTGAATGTGGTTCTTTTTCACTTTTTAGAAATAGTATGAATGAAATGTTTTCTTCTAAATTATACAACAATAAGGGAATTTCCCACAATTATTACCACAAAATTTTATGATGATTACTTTAAATGTTTACTGATTTATTTTAAAAGTAATGTTTTACATAATATTTTGTAAATTTTTATATTTTAAAGAATTTGTTTCAAAATAAATTGTTTATTTTCCCCAAGAATGTTTTAATGATATTTTTATGGAATTTATATTGATCAATTACAACAAAAATTGATGTTTCAAAATATTTTTTGGTATATAATCAAATAATATTATCCTTATCCTTTCTCTATATAGTTTATGATTATTAGGAAAATATTTTTTTGAAATTCATTTATTTTCCCTAGGTTATACAATGATGAATTGATGAAATGTTTATGAACCTGTTTCTTTTCAAGGGGTTACGCCAAGAAGAAATGTTTATGAGAACCATTTCATTTTTCATGAGTTTGGATATTATAAATGTTTTATGATCTTATGGAACACATATGTATGATTTAATTATGTGATGGTTTTTCGGGTAATTATATCGAACTCCAATTCATTTGGTAAATATGGATATCTCCTAAGATAAACCTGACTGAAATTGGGAGTAAACCCAATTCATTAAGGTACTTTTTCTATTGGGATATTCTTAACAGTGAACCTTTACTACTAAAGTGGATTGGTGAGTGAACCTAATACACTATTATAGTCATTCATATGATCCTTTACTACTAAGGAAATGATTTTATATGCTTATGTGTATAACAAAAACTTATGTCACATGAAAATGTTATGATATCATGGATTTTGTTATTTGATTCCTTTATGATTCTTGTCTTAGGAACTACCAAAATTTATTTAACGTCTTAGGTTTGTTATCATTGATAGATTAGGTATAAATTTTTTAATCTATGGTCATAATATCATACCCTTATGATTATCTTATGCTTTCATGTGACTACAGATTGATATATACCATGTTTACCATTACTAAGCATATGAGTTAACCCTTTGTTATGTTTCCTATCATCAAGTTATGAAGAAAGGAATTAAGTAGGGTATTTATATGAATAGTAATATATGAGAATATATTTTTGGGAGATGTTGAAGATCATTCATGAAATAAGAATATTTTTAACATTTATCCAAAGAAACTAAACCATTATAGTCCCCAGTCATGTATTGGTGAAACGTCTTGAATATTTATCCAAAAAATGTAATATTTATGTATGCAAATATCATGTCACTATAGCTGGTTTTAGAAGATTGGTTTAGTGAATATTTTTTTATTAGTGTTAGAAAACCTTAGTGAAAATCCATAGGTATAATTCTATATATTGGATTGTAGCATAAAGTGTTGATATGGAAGATATTATATGGGTTTTCTAATAATAAATCCTTATCTGGATACTAAAAGTGGATATGATTTTGGAATAGATGAATCTAGGGGTGGTAACCCTAAAAAGAGTTGGTCTAGTATAACTCTTCTATAATTTTGGTGCATGGTGGGTGTTCCTTTACTGTAAACCTGGTTAGATGCTATCAGAGGATATTCTTCTGTTAATTAACATTTTATTTACAAACTATTATGAAGTTTCTGAATAAATGATTACCATGGATTACCTTGTTTAAACCGAAGGTTTCATAGGATGAACTTAAGGTTTCGTGATTCACACACCATATAAATGCTTCATGAATATGTGGTTTTCCACTATTATTATTGTTTCTCACACTATATTTCTTTTATTTAATTAATGGATAGAACCTCAAGGAATCATGATAATACTGAATGTGATAGAAAATATGGTGATTACAAGAATATAAATTGGATGATGACTTAATTGAATAATATTTTTATTATTCGAAACCAATTATCATGATATGTGATTAACAACCTCCACCTTTACTAACTCTTAGACTAACCAAAGAAGATAAGGATAGAGTTCCTTGTAGGCTTGGGTGGTGGAGACCATGGAGAAAAAAAGGATGAAATTACATCATTTTAGAAATGTGAAAGAGACCCTCAGAAAAATGTATCATTAGAATTGTAAAATGTTTTATGTGTTGAAAATAATTTAATAGAGTAACAAATTGTCAAGGAAAAATGAGGAGTTTGATGGTGGTAAATATATTTCAACATAGGGATCAATTTATAGTTCTGTATCTTAAATATGGGGAACTAGGGAATTATTCGAGTCAATTACCTCTTTTAAAGGTTAACTCCTAGACCATGGAAGGACCTATGTTATACCAATCATTTAAGAAAATGGGTTCATGTATTTATGTACTGGGACATAATAATTTTGTTTTAGGAGTATTTTTTTCAATGATATCTTCATTATAATAATCATAAAACATCAAAGGATTTTATTATTATTTTGAAGCATAAATTTCTTCATGTAATATTAACTAAATATTTATGGATACCCTCATATTATCAATTTAATTTTTATCATAAGTTAACAATCATATAAAACACTTTTTATGTTTTATGTGATGTTATTTTATCAAGATTAAGGATATATTGGGATAAATTCCTGGATATACAACCCTTTAGTTTAGTATAAATTTTATTAATAAAGTTATTTCAAGTGGAATGCATTTATATTGAGTGGAAATTTATTTAATGTTATTGGATAACTCTTAGGTATATCTTATCATTTATTTAGAGGTAATTATGGTATTTTATAATTCTAGAATTTTATAACAATTGTATTAATATAATTTTGTAAAAATGAAAACATGCATGCAGGGCCACAACCTATTGCATCACGTAAGGCCATGAATCTTGAACCCATAACCAAAGGGAGACAAGGGTACAACTACTACAACTAAAATATATGATATCTTATTTAATATGAATTTTATGGTATAAATTATTTTATGGATAATTATTAACTTGATTTTTGGAAACATATTATAGGATAAAATATATTTGAAATTTTATGATTTGGAGTTGATTAATGATATTTTGTGTAATATTTCATCAGGTTTAGGTTTATGTAACACTTTGGTCTAAAATTTTATTTAACATGAAATATAATTTGGGAATAAATCAATTAAAGTTTTAAATAATGAGGTTATTTGTGAAGTAGGGTTGTTTATTAATTAAAGTTCAACTTTGGAGTTGGAGATTAATAGATAAGTCTATTCACTTTTGGAATCATATGTTCATGTAATAAAACATTATGTTTTAGTTAATATATAAATATTGGAGGAATACCTTTTATTCTTTTTATGGATTATTTGATCTGTTGTAAGTTGAATTTAGTGCTTGGGCATGAAAAAAATCATCTTGAATACTCATTGTTTAGAAGAAAAGATGTGATTATTATAAAAATTGATTAAAGGATATAGTTATCAAGTATATATATTTACTTATATTAAAGGAATCCATAAACTCTATTAAAAGGGTCTTTAAATAAAAAATTCCTATTACCTTTATTTCTGATGAATTTATTGTTATTTTCTCACATCTTTGGGTTTCGATTTGGTGGTAATTAACTTTATAATGATAATTAACTTTATTATAATCAATAATATCTGAAAAATAATTTTATTTCATGTTCATATTTTTACTCCCCTCTAACTTTTACCAACTTTAAAATCTAGTTATGTGTTATTTCTGATGACCATTATATTTTTTTCCACCTTTCAAGAGGATGTTTTATTAACCGTTTCATCATTGTGGTTTTTACACCAAGATATTTTCAAAAGTTAAACCATTGATTTACAAACATGGGTTCAAATTTAAATGAATAATTTATTAAATTGTTGATAATTTGACACCATGACATTTTAAAAGAAGAACATTAGGATTGAGAGCGTGCATGACAGGCAAAGTTGAGCCTAAACAAACTATGAAATATTATTATTTAAATATTTTTATTATAACCTATTTATTTAATTGGAAAGTGTGAATAGGTTTAACTGATATATATATAAGATCCTACACAATAAAAAACTATTAATAAATTATTATTAAATAAGTACTCAATTTTTAGTAAAGTCAATTTATTCTTCTAAAATATATTCTCTATAAAAATGTTTATTATTGTTTTTTTGTGATCAAATAATATAAATAGTTCTTCCAATATTATAAAATGTATATGATAAAATGAATTTAATTTTTTTAATATTCATATGAAAATTATCTACAGGAAAATTTTTGGGATTTTTTAGAAAATATTAATTTTTCAATGAATAGTTAAAAATAATGATTTTTATTAAAAAATGTTTTTTATTTTAAAATATTTAAATATTAAAATTTTCATTTTGGAATGGTTTTACTGTTAAATTATCTCTTTTTATTTAAATTAATTCTATTATGGTTTTTAGGATGAATTTTATACCTGAATTTGGTATAAAACATTTTTAAAAATAAAAAACATTTTTTTAAAACTACTTTTCATCTCGTTTATGGGTTTAATTTTAAATTGAATTATATTAATTTTCAAATTCAATTCGATAAAATGTATTCCATATTTTTAATTATAAAAATTTATGTTATTTAACAATTCCAACATAATTGTTTCATAATGAATAGTAAAAAACACTAAAAATTCATGACCATGTTGAAAGGGTAAATCTAGTTTACATTAGTTAAAACTAATTTATAAGATAACAAATTTTCTTCTTCAATAGTATTGGATTAATTTATTTCAATCCTTGAAACCTTATCATTAATATTTTTTTATGGGACACCTTTCAATGAATGTGTCGTATGTAATAATTTAATTAAAGCTAAAGAAAAAATATCACCATCTTGATTTTAAATTTAAATTATGCATTCACGTTGGGAAAAAATGAAAGTTAATAATGAATATTGATTTTTATTTTGAGTATAATGAAATTATTTAATTTATGGTAATTTTATTAATATTTATTAATTATATAATTACCTTAAATACTTATGGAATGCTGATGAGGTATTTATTTAATTTAAAGAGAAATAAAATAAATTATTTCAAAAATATTAAAAGTAATATAATTTGAATGAATTATTTTTTCCCACAAATTTTTTAAATAAGTGTAACATATTTGTTATATGTTAATGTTTTATATTCTAATTCCATATTTTTCTTAATATATTTCAATTCAAATAAAAAAATTGTGTAAAAATTATCATTAATAATATTTTATAAAAAATAATTTTTTGTTAAATGATTTAAAATTTTTAAAAAAGATATCTGTGGAAAATTTAATTTAATGTGGTTTAAAATATAAACCATCTTCCATTTATGGGTCATTTTTTATTTATGATTACATTATAAATAATTTTACATGCACTTGTATTAAAAATAATTTTCCACACATAGGATTTTAATTAGATAAATTTGATTGCATATTTAGAATATATTGTTGTAAATTATCTAATAAGGTTAATTTTATTTTTCAGGCACGAATGTTAAATTACCTATGTAAAAAAAAGTTACCGTGGTGAAAACTAAAATGGTAAAAGTGAGTAACCTTAAAAATAATGGGAATAAAATGATTAAAACATGATTATTTTTTAATTTAGGAGGTTTTTATTGATATTATATTCCTTAAAAATCATTATTTATCAATTTTTTGTCACTTGGTTTGATATTGGCTTCCAATTACTGAATAGTTTTGGGTATTAATAAAAAATTAATAGTTCTTATAACTTATAAAAGAGAACATCTTCTTATCTTTTATCCACTATTCAAAATCCTTTTAGTTCATGAAATTAGTGGCCAAATATATTCCTTACATCTATTCCCATGTCATATAGGATTTTTTTATTATAAACCCTCATAGGAATTCTTTTGGTGCATACCTAATGAGGTTGTCTGAAGAAAAGGTATCATTCATAACCGAGTGTTTCTTTATTATTTCTTATTCCTCCACCTTCTAATATTATTCAACCATGATGATATAATAACATAAATATATAACACATATTTATATTTTATTATGTTGATAAAATAACCTATATCCATCTCATATTATATCAAATGGGAAATTAAATCATTGATCATGTGTATGGTGGAGTAATGTCTCATGAACCAAATCATCTGGTTATATGACTTCTACATATAAATATCTACCCAATGTTACACAATAATGGGAAATGGATGAAGAACCTCTAATACATACATATTGACATGCTGGTCAAATTCATTTTGTATATAAGAGACTTTAACCCTTAGTCATGCTATTAGGGAATTGGTTTCGTATCAGGATTAGGAAGATATTTGTGAACACATCTTAAATCTATAAGAGAGTCACATAGTAGGAATTAGTTCCCCCAAAAGGGTGTGATGATATTGACCTATCATCCTCTCAGCCAGTGTGATTTCCAAAGTGTCGTTGGGTTTGAAATCCCAATTGATCATCTGCCTTTAGAAAATTGTATTGTACCCAGTTATGGTTGTGGGATCTATTGGGAGTTTCTATGAAGGGTAAGAATTGGTAAAACCATCATAATGAAATGTGAAACATATTCAACCCCCCATAATCAATTGCCATTATTCACTCCTTCTCTTGCTGGAACAAAAATGGTGAACCTTAGGAGAAAACATTTAATTATGGAATCTCATTCACACATTAAAATGGTTATACTACCTGATTCTCATCATACCATTTAGTTTTGTTCATCAAAGAATGAATCCTCATAAACCCCTTGCTAAAAAAATGGTCAACCTGACGTAAAACTCGCAAATAAAAAATTGATGATTTGAACACGTGTCAGTTAGTTTTTTTCATAATCCCTACACAAAAAATGTTATATCTGACATGAATATCTCAAATAATAAAATTATATTGGTTTCCCTAATATAACAACGGTAATGCTGATATAAATCCACCCTCATTGTGACAAGTCCACATGAGCAAGATGGCTAAAGTGGGAATAATAAAATACCATTTCATTACCTGTGAAACTATGATTAATCTTGTTCTGTACTTTCAAAAATGAACTTATTAGTTACTATGTTCCATATAGTATTCTTGATTGAAAAGATTCCTCATAGACACCCCAACCTAAAAATCTTGTCTTCATCTAGAAACCATTATAGAAAATAAGCTACAGCTGCATCCCTAGTGGGTTACAAGACAACCACACCTACCTGACACCTTCAGTATTTAGAGGTGAATGAAATGGTCTAGGAATACCATTGATATAGTTAAATCCCAACCCTTGAAGCTTCATGAAAGTGCCTTTGAACACTAAAATTAAAGATTCTACATCATCCAATAAAATTTGCAGTGAATCCAGTGGTGCTCATGGCCACAACCAATTGATTTGGAATTATATACCTAGAGAGAGAAAATCACTACCTTCAATATATGATGAAGTCATATAAAGGATTAAAAAAATGATTCCCTTATAGTTCAGGATCCATTGAGGAGGGATCCTATCAAAGACCAAAACTATCACCATCCTAATTCCCCTGGATCACCTATTGAAGGATCCACAAAACACTTTTCCACCTACGATGCTCATAAAGGAAAAACAGTGAAGACACATTGGGTGAGGAAAGTTCAAGACACCCTAGAGTGGGCTCATATACCCACTCAGATTGATGAGTCATGACATCATATTATGGTGGTAGCTAATGGGAAAGCTCATATCCCTGCTCACTTAGAGAAATTCTGCAAGCTTATTCATATAGAAAGCATGAGCTAAGAGTATTTTCCTACACTTACACATGAATGCCAATGACATATTCTGATGGAACAGGGAGTAAATAAGTGGGTTCATATACCCACCTCAGTTAAAGACATTTTCCAGTGTATATTGGAGATAAAAAATGTGCAAGCTTACATTCTTTTACACACTTTTTTAAAATGTCACTACATCTTCGCAAAAGCTAAAGAACTCTATCGGCATAATCTGAAACTAGTACAGATTCATGGATAATCACATACTCTAATCCCTATAGCCATGGTAGAAAAAAACTATAATCAATAAGAATATGTGGTTTCTCTAGAGAAATCACACATTATTGAACCCATCTAGGAGGATCATCAACATATTCTAGTAAAGGATTAGGCACCGGATCATGCTCCAATTCCCATTCCAACTAGGCCTCACCAAGTGATATTTTTACATGCATTGAGGTAGGGGGAAAGAAATATAAAAAAAGACCAATGGAATAATCCAAAGGCCCAAGATCAGGCTCATATCCTCATTCTAGACAGGTCTCCCCAAGTGAGAGTAGCACATGCCTCAGGATAGGCTCATATTCTAATAAAAAAGGACTTGTGGCATACTCAAATGGCTCATGATCAGGCTCATATCTTTATTCTGACTAAGGCTCACCATGTTAGAGAAACACATCACTTAGTATAAGATCATATTCATGTTAGTGAAACTACTCTTCATATCAAATTATCTCATAGATATAAGGCTCATATCCCTACTTCCAATGATAAATGAATGCACCAGCATCCTTAAAAAGCTACACAAGAGGGTGATCATATCCCTTATCCCACTCTAGAGGTCCATCAAAATATTTTGATGAGGAATTCATATTAAGATCAGTCTCATGCTCCTGTTCCGACTGGGGATCACCAAGTGATATCAGAACATGACTCAAGACATACTCATATTCTTGTCACAAAATTATAATGGTATACTCCAAAGGATCAAGATCGATCTTGTACTCCCATTATGATAGGGGTTCAACATGTCAAACAGGATATTCCTTAGAGAATGCATATACTCATTATAACAATATAGAATGTCATTGGAATACTCTCTAATGTTCTTAGTAACAGGTTCATATCCCCATAACCTCATACGGTTATCAACATATTCCAAAATCCATCATAAATCAAGCTCATATCCCTAAACAACTCGAAATGGAAGGTCAATATATTTAATCTATGATGTAAAATGAGGCTCATACTCTCAATATAATTAATTATATTGTCAGTAAGACTATTTGAGACACATTCTCAACATATCAAGGGTTCATCGACTCTTCCACTAAAGTAGAAGAAAATTATTAGCTCGATATCCCTTCTCATGGTAGTTTGTAGATATATTATAGGTACTCTACTCTTGAAATTTTTTATGGTCAACCTCTCCATGGTGATATAACCCTTATAAAAAGAAATCATCCACTTACCTAGGTACCTCCTTATATAATGGTGTTCAAAACTCTGAAACCTTTTTATATAAAAGTGCTCGAAACATCATGGTCAATCATATATAGTTCCCCATAAACCGGAAACATCCCTTCACCACTGTTGAAAGCCAGTTAAGAGAAATGATCTCTTTGATCTAACCATATAGAGGGGGTGTAATTATGATATAGACTAAGCTAATATAGATATATGGAGAGAGTTAGCTAGAAAAAACATCCCTATCATGTTTTATCCCCTTTTAACATTTGACTATGAGATCTCAGATGATCTAGAGAATAAGTGAATGCCTTTCCTACACCAAAATATGTGGGAAACTCATCAATAGTTGAATAATATAAGCCTTCCTTATCTAGGATATGAAGGTCACCTTCAAATCATTAAGATACTATGCTGTTAACAGGACCTAGATGTTATCTCCAGTGTTTAACACCAGAAGTTGTATAAGCACATCATTAATATGAAACACACATTCCTCAATTGCCTCACAACTCTTTTGAAACTGATTGAAGAAGTGACATATGGTATCTATATCAAATTATGGGGAAATTATGGAGTGTTGAAATTTTTCACACCCCTCAACCAACACAATCCCCAATACATAGTATCATGTAATGTCATAGCCTCTATAAAAATCATTGGAATAGGTAATGAATGAGCCAATTAGTCACTAAAATGAAATCCTCCTACTTTAAAGGCACCGAGACATCAAAAATCGAGTTATAGGGCCACCAAAAAGACATTTTGTTAGACCCCTCATATGCAACCATTACACCCAAATCATTCTTGAGCATAGTTTCACCAAATAAAATGGATCACAATGACCGTGGTGATAGCTATCATCCGGGATAAATCCCAGCTCACTAGGATGGGGGAATACCTACCACCACCTCCACCCCTCAGACTGTCAATCCATATGAGGGAACATAAAGTATTGTAAACAGTTACAAACCAATACCATTACTTTGTGATAGCATTATTTTATCTCCATATCCATCCCTAGGATCATCACACCCCATCAGGTATCTAGATAAATCATTGATTGTTCTAGATCAACCCCATCCCATTGGGATGGGGACATTTATATCAGAATCCCATAAAAATGAATCATCAATTCCTTAACTTGAATCATCATATCCTCAACAACATGATCAACCAATGCCAATTTCATCCTCGTATAGTCCCTATCCCATTGGGATGGGGGTATTTTTACCATCATCATTACCATAGAGAGAGGAGATCTTCTCAAGGTTGGGAGGAAAATATCAAATATTGGTATCCCATTCACTACTACCACAATAATATGGACCTATTTTATTTATGGCCCATTCAACAAGCATAACCAGTAACTACCTGAAGGTCACCATTCACATACTAGGATGGAAAGAGCATACATTGAAGGTAATAAAACTCTATAGAGGTAATATGAAAAGGATGTCCAATATGGGAAAGAAATGTGGAAATGAAACTAGTAAAATATGTAAAGATTCACCCTATTATGTTAAGAGTATTTTAATTACTACCATTTCCCAATTCAAATTAGTAAATTTTATAACCATCAATGAAATAGATGATGTGTATGGAGATGAAAATGCCAAGGGGATCAATATAGAGAACATGTATAAATATGAAGATGGTATAGATGCATCAATTGAGGCTAAACATACATAGAACCGAAGTAGAATACTAAATTTGGAACCTAAAAATATTGAGTTTCCACCACAATGATGGAATAATCCAAATGATAAAGGGAAAGGTGTGGCTACATCCTCATCACCACATAAATGATCCAAAATTCCTTCCATAGATTATCTGCTTGCAAAACATGAATATGACATACAAAATATCAGATAGGTCAATCAAGAACTACTCAGTGGAAATATTCCCATTGGGTATTGTCAATCGATAGAGGAAATATTCCTCCTCCCACATATCAAGAGAGCGTTGACTTTCCTACAATAGAATCACCATGATGACTCTGGATCTATGAAACCTGTCTATATAAAAGAGGATATTGAAGGAGATCACAACTTTCCTCTATTATAGCGACAACCTCTCTCTCATTATGACTACCATTCTATCCAATCATGAATTAAAAATCAGTAAGATATAGAAATAGGTCCACTTTATCAAGTCCCATCTGGTATTCATAGGGAGAAGGTGTCCCAGACCATAGTACCTCTAGAACATCTCAACTCTATTTAATCCTCGAACAACCTAGTAAAATATATTGAAGGGCGTCACGTACCATTGTAGCCTAAGATGAATCCATATCTTGAGTGGGTGGATGAAACTTTCCCCCCACCCAACTTCAATAATACCACCTTATCAAATTTTTATATTGTATGAGACCCAAAATAGAATATCACACACTTTATGTCCTGATGAGGCCTAATGATGGTCCCTCAAGACTGGTAGGAGGTAAACAAACAAATGTGATTCTTAAATAATTCAGTAGTTTCAACCTTCATTTTGTACACCAGCTTTCCATTATGATCTATTATAGTATGGGAATACCTTCACTATCAATTCTTGTGTCAGTCTGTCTCTACACTAAGGAAAATAATGGCTATCAACCTTAAAATATACAAGAAACATAAAAAGGAGTGGGTGTCTGACATCATTTCCGAATGGAAATGTTTGACATATTCTCTATGCAGCCCTATCTCATATGATGAACTATTAGAAAATTATGATGAAAATAGAAAGGATGAGCTACAGAATCCTCTGATCCTGATGAAATAATCAAGTGAATTTTGTGAGTTTGTGTAAATGGTGTAATGTTTGGATGATGACATACAACAGACATGAGCAAAGTCTCATATCATTCCCTCAACATAGGAGACAATGGTTAGTGATGTTGAGAAATATATTATTTACCTAAAACTAGTGACAGTTCCAATTCAAGTATCCAAACATACCATAAATTTTATGTAACCTCCCATCAAGTAGAATCTAACACTAAATCACCCTTGACCAAAAGAGAAAATAGATTAGGGTCTTCGGGGGTTTAAGGAGAGAACAAATAAAGCAATCCCCTTCCAAAATGATCATGTTCTGAGTTATTTCCTTGTAGCCATGGAAAATAATCTACTCAATCTGCTGCATCCTAGGATTCCCAATGAGGATAAACTCACTGACCATCCAAACTATTACCATTTACATAGAAGGCTGAGACATACCATCCAAGATTGCTTTGTATTTATAGAAATCCTACAAGTCGTGGTTGACTCTGGATATGTGACCTTAGAGAACTCCCCTAAATAGTTGACTGTTGTAAGCCTCAACTAGTTATAGGAAGTGATAACTACTGAAAAGTTACATCTATGAATGAGTGTAAATTTGAAAAATGAATGACTCGAAAGATATTTTCTTGAGCTCATTCCACCCTAAGAGAACTGTTGTAAAAACACATAATGTTCCCATTCCCCATGGAGGTGACATAAAATACACCTCACAGAGCTGGAGGTAATAATAAAACACCATAAGTAACATAAGAGGAGGATTAATACTCATCTCTTACACAAGCTCTGACTCTTGTAGTTTTCTTTCATCTGAAATCTGAAGAACGGGCACCATCCCACCAAAAAACCCTAATCAGATGAAGAGACAACCTTCAGTTCTATTAATTTCATTCAATTGGAAGACTCATTCTATAATGATGAATATGCCTCTGAATATGAGTTCTCTACATCTATCCAAGGAACATGAGGAATCATGTTCAGGATCTGAGGTTAATTAGGAAATCATAGGCATGGTCAGACCCAATATTTCAATAATGACCCTACCAAGGACATATATGTAGTTGGTACCCATGAGACAATGCACCATTAAGCCCGAAAAGGACATATAAGTGTCCTATAACCCTCTAGTTGTCACCATCACCCAGTCATCATGCATGAACACCTATCGGGGGGTGCCATCAACTAATCATCCTCGATAGTAGGGAAGGTCAGTGTGACCTATGCCACTGGAAGCAAATTCTCCCTTGACCTCTACAAAACCACCAGGTTTTTCTACCTTGAACACCTCTACTGTTGAACCGTATAATAAATATATCTCCATATTGAGAAGTAGGGTCCTATGGAACAAAAGTATGACATTATGAAACAATTTTCATTTTTCCCATCCAAACTCTCAATCTTGGATGTGCTTCATCTTTAAAAAGACCTCGTAGAGGAACTCATCAATGCCCTCTAGATTATATATGTGTTTGATATAGAATTCACTGTATCTGAGGTGTATCGAGTAAAGACTATGTTATCAGAATGTCATGATTGAATCTCATTTATAGAGTAGGATTAGGGGAAGTTATCCAAACACACATCAGGACCCTATATGTTTTAGGAAACCTCAAAAATGTTGACATTAGAAGGGATCAAATTTAAAATGGTTTCAGGGTCAAACACTTCTTTATTTGAACCCTTTGATATTAAGCTAACCATCCAAGGGTATAACAAGAGAGAGCGGAGTCCTCTCGGGAAAATAAATATTGATTCTCGGTTTGGGGAACTCCCATCTAATGTTGATTTAATGGGTATCCACGAAGATACAAAATATAATTTCCTTCTTGGAAGACATAGGATCCACGAACACATGCTATTACCCACTTCATTCCATCAATGAGAATTTTGGCACAATGCATGGTGGAAACACCCCCTTAAAATCTTGAAATTCCACATATCTTGAAGCAGGTTTATAGAAAAGGGAGGGAAACAACAAATTACAAATGATGATATATAGGTTGAATCTCTCAATGGATTGAGAACCGCCCCTATGAATTCATGGAGTATATTCGATACCGAGTATGTTCTACCCATCCACCTGGTTGAGGTTGCCCACTTAATCCAATATAACCAAGTTCCTTCTGAACGTAGAGGAAACATAGAAGAAAATAGATTTTTCTAAGATATATCTACAACAACTTAGGTAGTTCAGGGTAATAATATCTCTCCCTATGGACTCTATTTATTTAACTGCAATGGAGAATTCCCTGATCTACCTACCACATCTAAATATGCCTCTACGGACTCAGAAATTGAAGAAGATGGGGATGGCCTTAAGAATTCCCCTCCTGTATTTGAGGAAGTTGTATCCATCACCATCAATGAGCTTAAATTGGTAAATATGGTAATGAAAGAAGATTCATATCCAACATTGATTAGTGCAGCCATGCCTCCCAAGGAGAAAGACATGTACATTTAATTTCTAAATAAACGTAGATATGTGTTCTCTTGGAACTATATAAAAATACTCAGGTTGTACCCTGACATGGATATACACCATCTTAGCTTGTCTGATGACCATTGAGGCATCAAGTAGATAGCCATGAGGATGCATCCCTACCATGATAATAATGTAGAATTAGAAGTTGAAAAACTGATCAACGTAAACTTTATATTCGAGGTTCAATACCCAAAATTAATCACTAATATTGTCCCCATCATATAGAATAATAGACATATTAGTGTCTAAATCAACTTTAGGGACCACAAAGGGCACTTATAAATGGATGATATCTCATTTTTATCATTGAACTCTAGATCAATACATTTAATGGATTGCAAATCTTCGCTTTTATAGATGTATAGTAAGGGTTTAATGTCTAAAAAATACTGTGTTTTTTTTAAATTATATGGAATTATTTTGAGACCACAAGCTTCCAAAGCATTTCATTCTAAGGCCTAGTGAGCCTATAACATAATTTTGAACATTTTTTAAGGTACTTTCAATAAACGTGTGATCCGGGTTCTCTAACATTTTAACCATTGCTCAGATTGGAAATTTGAGGGAACCGTTGAACTCACAGCACCATGATTCACTTAGGTAGAGAATAACTTCTATAGGAAAGGGTCGGATGGAAAAGTTATTTTTCAGAATTTTCAGAACAAAAATAAAATAAAATTTCTATGTAATTTTTATTTTTCATAAATAGTCGACTGACAACATTGTCATGCAACGAGATGCTTTAATGAAGGTCTTTAAATGGTCCATTGTTATAAACGCAAACTGGTTCAATTAGTGAGGTCCATCAATGATGTTACATCATAGTGTGACTAAAAAGTTGTGACATGTGTATATTAATAACAATATAATATGTTTGAGAGAAGAGAATGAATCACTGGGAAATCTCTGATGAACCACCGGTGGTTTCCCTCTCTAATGAATAATGAAGAATGAAGCGACAGACATTGGAGGCTTATATCTAAATGTTCACAAGTGGAAAAGAACACCAATGACTACAGATCAACGATGATGCAAATCACATCCTTTAGCATTAGTTGATCCAATGAATCCATGTAGGGGTTTTTGTTTTCTTGAGTTTTACTTCCTGCTATTATGTTTAATAACGAACGTGGATCAACCGACTAATGGGTTGATCCTTGATTTTCTCATTCATGTGGGTGGTTCTAATGGGGGATCTGAATTGAGGTTTTGTTCAATAATTTTTATGGTTATTATTTTTCCTCCATAGTAAATCTCTAATGTGGAGGTCGTAGAATGACTCAAACAAGGCCCAGTCCATCCAACATAGTTATTATTTGTGTGTTATTTGAGGTTACATGATCAACATGATAGCAAATTGTTTCCAAGAGCATTGAAGTGAAGTCAGAATATTACAGAGCCAGTAGACGTAAGAAGTTCTAGAAACGGACCACCAGAGCGACTATGGTGGCCCGTCGAAGATACCCTCAACACACCTGGGCCGACAGCGGGGGTTGAGGGTGGCCCATGGAGGTGGCGGTGGTTGGAGTTTGGTGTCGCGCCATGGAGACAAAAGGCCATAGCCGGCTGGCCATGGCAGCCGCAGGGTGACACAATGCCAAGTGGGAGCCACATGGAGGGACGAACCGCATCTTGGTCATCCAGGTGCTTAGGAGAGCCACAGTCACTCAACTTTGGTAGGAGGGGCCCCACCTGTTTGAGGTGCCTATGGGGTCTGGATATAGTAGTCGACCATGTATTGACACCACCGACCTGCACCATACAAGTCGGGCTTCGGGCAAGAAGGCTGCACCACCATCCAGCGTGTCGGACCATCGCCAGCGGGCCGGACCTGCACCCAGTAGGCCAGACCTATGCTGGCAGGCTGTACCCTCATCCTTTGGGCCGGATCAGGCTAGATCGGGTCACTGAGTGACCTAGTGGGCTAAACCCTTAGCTAAACTAGGTCAGGTTTAGTGAGGCCCATTAGGCCTAGCCCACTGGTTTGGTCGGACCAGACTGACCTATATCCAAACTGGGTCAGGTCGAGTCAGTTGAGTTTAAACCGGGGTATGTAGGACCACCAGGCTGGGTTGGTTAGGTTGGTCCAACTAGGACTGACCGAGCTCAGACGCAACTGGTCCCTATTTACTAAAAATCATGTTACATACAAACCGCGTGTCGGATGGATAAGCCGTTTATAGTGTTAGGACCCTATTGATAAGGATATTTTTTTGGCATTACCTGAGTGGGATTTCATGGAATTTGATATGTGGAGAATGTTTTGAGGATTGGTTCTCCATGGTGGGCTA
Organism: Viscum album; assembly: GCA_963277665.1. Lineage (NCBI taxonomy): Eukaryota > Viridiplantae > Streptophyta > Magnoliopsida > Santalales > Viscaceae > Viscum > Viscum album. Next base: position 1,698,374,764 of record OY728143.1, on the reverse strand, counting down.
CCTATGGAAACTTGTGGTTGGATGACCTGAGGACTGCTAACTTTCAACATTGTGAGACTTAACTATGGCCCAGTGGGAAGCACTTCTATGTGAATTTTTAGGTCCATAGTGGGAATCACTTCTGTGTGAATTTGCAGGCCCACGGTACAAGATGAGGATAAGTAACTCAGTTGGCCAAGATTAGTGGAAAACACTTTTCTGTGTCTTTTCAAGACCACATTACATGATGGAGTGTACCTACGTAGACCTAGGTTAGTAGGAAGCACTTTTGGGTGACCTGGTAGGCCTAGTGTACTTGATAGAGGAGGGGTTCTCTAGCAGCTGAGCTGTTCAATGATGTGACTGATGATTCTTTTATCACAACCCCAAATATATACCTAGTGTGATTTTTATTGTGTGTCATGATTTATCTTTAGTATTTTTGTGTGGTATTTCCTTTTTGTTTTGGGGTCTCTATTGAGTACTTTGATACTCACCCCTGCATGGGTTTTTCCTGCATGTGTCCTTTCTGGTGTAGAGGATCGTTGTTTTGACATGGACTTTGGTATACCAGGACCAATATGTGCTCAAGGATATGGGACCGAAGGATGAAATGATGGTGGACTTGGTGGCCTATGACCATTTTTGGGCCAGTAGGATTGGGTGGAGGGGAAGTTATACTCCGGCTTCCAGTAGCTACATTACTATCATGATTATGTGGGGTGTTTGGCAGATTTCCATCATAGTTTCCTTTTCATACTTCTATGTTATCAATTATTTGGTTCGGTTTGTATTATGGCCCACTTATATTACTTTAACTATTACATAGCTTTGTTTTAGAGATAATTGTTTCCTTTGTAGTGTGTGGAACTAGGCCGGGTGTGTGTGTGCATATTTGTACTCTGGAAAATGCCTCCCACATGTAGGTCGACAACTTCGGTGCTAGTCTCCAGCCCTTGTCCTTCGAGAGGTGGGGTTGGGGTAGTCCCGACATGGGCTCGATGGGATGGGTTGTGAAAAAAGTGGTATAATAGGCTATTCGGTACTTCCACAGTGATTGGGAGTCTGTTGTTTTCTTTTGGGAAATAGTGTTAATTGTTGCGAGTTGGACTTTCAGATTCAGGGAGTCTAATGTTGGTGCAGCGACTGATTTATCTATACACCAGGACCTTGAATATTTCTTTTCAACTCAATACATGAAAACATTGGTTGCATAAGTGTGTCCTTACATTTTTTGAATAATATTCAGCTCACCAGGTATAATGTTCTGACCATGGTACATATTGATCTATCATAGGATGTCTCCACATAGATGACCACCTAGGATCTCGATTAGAGGACATGAGGACAGCGCGCCTAGTGACAAGGAATCCGTTTAGGGAATAGTTCTAGATATAGCCCCACAGGGTGGTTCACTAGTGCTACCACCACCCAATGGTGAACATCTACTATTGGTAGTTCTGGTATAAGACATGCACAAACTCAATTCCATGGACATGTTTTAGAGACAGAGACCTCCTAGGTTCTTGTAGAGAGATAGATCCTCTTGTTTTTGAGGATTGGATGGAGGTAGTGATGTGGTTCTTCCGCTTAGTGATAACCCAACTTTACTAGATAGAGATCATAGAAGTGAGCCTTCTGCAAGGCTCGGTAGGGAGATGGTGGAGCTTGACCATCTAGACACACGATGAGGCGACCCTCACCTGGGAAGACTTCGAGCGGATTTTCTTGGAGGAGTTTTCCCTACGACATTGTGCTCTATGAAAATTCAGGAGCTAATTAACCTTATGTAGGGTAGCATGACAGTGGGTGAGTTCTCCATGAGGTTCACCGATCTATCTCCCTACTCAACTAGTATGGTATAAGACCCTTTCTTTAGGTCTTCAGACATTGAGCAGGGACTTAGGTGGGAGATCAGGGCATCCGTGTTGTCTCTTTTCATCCCTATTTAGGATGAGAAAATTGATTGAGCCCTTCTCGTAGAGAACATCATGGTGGAGGAGGAAGCCATAGCTAGAGCTACCAGTAAACCCCAGGTGGAGGAGTCTTCAATAGGTTTCAAACAGTAGATGTCAGGGCCAAATTGGGATAGGTCATTAATAGGATGACCCCAAGACTCAGTATCGGTAGTGTGAGGCTCCCAGACCATAGGGAGTCAACTAGGAACCGGGATTTTCTTCTCGTGAAGTGGGTAGGGACACATGGCATGTAACTTCCTGAACCACCATACAGATGAGCAGTTGGTAGTTGAGGGGTTACCAAGGTAGAAGCATTGATTTGAGTGAGGGGGTCTATAGGGCGGCGGTTGTGGTAGTGGATCATGTCGAGCACCAGGCAGTGGGTGACTGTTTAAGGTGTTTCCACTTCCACCCCCAAGTGGTCCAACCCAACCTCAGGGAGCATGCGGAATGGGGCGATAAAAACTTTAGGTAGTGGATTGTTATGACCACGACACTCTATAGATGATCTAAGATACAATATATGTCTTCTCCACCCTACCTGTAGTACTTATAGACACATTTTCTAGTCACACCTTCCTTTACATGGATCTCGTTCGGAGCTCAAATATTCCACTAGATCCATTGGCTCTATCCTTATGGCTAGTGTCTTCTATAGGAATGGATTCAACAATTAAACATTGGTTTCAGGAGTGTGAGATCACTATGAGAGGTGAGTGCATCAGATGGGATATCATTGTAGTAGCATCGAGGCCTTATGACGTCATCATGGGTATGGAAAGATTATCCATAATCCATGCTCATATTGACTATTTTAGGCATACATTGCGGTGTGTCCACATGGATGGTACCAAGATTTACTTCACCGGTGAGAAGGGAACCCTTTTAGCACAGTATGGACTTTCTCATAGGAGAGTGAATCCAAACACTCACCAGTTCACTAGCCTCACCCTCGCTACTGTGGATAAGAGGATTACAAGATTTCATTTAGTGGTGGAAGAGTACGAGGATGTTTTTCATGAAGATTTTCCAGGGCTACCTCCTTGTAGGGTGGTTGACTTTTGCATCGACCTATACCCTAGTATGATACAAATATCCACACCATCCTATCAGATGTCTCCCACGGAGCTTCGTGAGTTGAGGGTACAGCTGGAGGACTTCCAGGAGAAGGGTTTCGTAAGGCCTAGTGTTTCACCATGGGCATCCCCGGTGCTTTTTTCCAAGATGTAAAATGGGTGTTCGAGGATGTGTGTGGACTTTGGAACCTAAACTAGGTGAACATGAAGAAAATGTATCCACTTCCATGAATTGATGATTTATTTTACTAGATGAAGGGGGTGAAGTGGTTCTAAATGTTTGACCTCAAATCAGGCAACCACCAGCTTCGGTTATAGGATGAGGATGTACTGAAGACATCCTTTGGGTGCCGTTATGGCTACTATGTGTTCTTGGTGATGCATTTTGGAATGAATGAGGCCTCAAAAGTGTTCATGTGACTCCTAAACCGGATTTTCCAGCCTTACCTTGACCGTTTTGTTGTGTTCTTCATTGATGTCATCTTGGTGTATTCGACATCAGAGGAGGATCATGCTACACAGCTATGGATAGTCTTGGATACACTATTATTGCACCAGCTTTATAGTAAGATCTCCAAGTTTTATTTTTTATACATGAGGTCCACATTCTGGGACACGCCATCTCAGAGGCTGGAGTTGCAGTAGACCGTAGAAGATAGAGGTGGTGCTTTCTTGGGAGCCGCTTAGAATCATGACTGATGTGCGTATCTTCTTGGTGTTGGCTTGTTACTATAAAAGGTTTATTCCAAAATATTTTTAGTAGAATGACCCTTATCATACTTGACACAAAAGGGAAAACCCTTTTGTGGATGAAGAAATGTCTGTAAAGTTTATAGGAGTTGAGGCAGAGACCGACTATTACCCCCATCTTAAGACTACCAGAGGAGGGCGTTGGGTATGTAGATTAATGTGATGCCTTAGGGACAACACTGGGTAGTGTCTGGATGTTAGAGTGAGCAGCAATTACATACATCTCACGAATGATGAGACTAAATGAGAAAAACTACGTGACCCACAACCTAGAGTTAGCGGCAGTGGTCTTTTCCTTGAAGATGTGGCAGCACTATGTGATGGGTGAGTGGCTTATAGTTTAGTCCAACCACAAGAGTCTCAGGTATATCTTATCCTATAATTACCTGAAGCTAATATAGCAGTGGTGGTCAGATTCCCTCCAGGAAAATGAATTTTAGATGATCTATACTCATGGGAAGGGTAACATGGTGACAGATGCACTCAGTAGGAGGACTGGTTTGCAGCTGTTGAGTACGGTGACCGATTATTTGGCCACGATATGGATATCCTTCATGGATGATGGTGGATATTCATATATTCAGTCAATTAATGTTACTCCCCAACTCTAACAGTGATTCAAGGAGGCACATATGGCAGATGATGACTGTGAGAGACGACATTCTCTGTTATCCTCTGGATGGGATTCTAATTGATTTCCAATAGGTGGGCAGCACAAAATATTTGTTATAAGGTTCACCATAGTACCAGTGATGTTGTGGGAGGAGTTGTTGGGTGACTTCTATAAATCCTAATTTAAGTTACATCTTGGAGTGGAGAAGATATACTAGGACCTCCGACGTTAGTATTAGTGGCCTAAGACGAAGAAAGCAACGACCGAGTTCATTTTACGATGCCTCACTTTTCAGCAAGTGAATGCTTAGCATCAAGTTCCAGTAGGCTTGGCCCAACCAATCAAGGTATCAGAGTGGGAATGGAATGGTATCTTGATGGACTTTGTGACGGGGTTACCACGTATATATCAGGAATACAACTCTATTTGGGTGATCGTTGACTGACCCACCAAGTCAGCTCAATTTCTACCCATCTGGGAGCAAAGAACTGTAGATGGCTTGGGATTCCTCTGCGTCTTGGAGATAGTGTGGCTTCACGGGGTGCCTTAACGATCATCTTAGATCATGAAGCTCTCTTTACATCATAAATATGGTGGGTATTACCTGAGGCATTCGGGATGCAGCCATTCTCGAGCACACCTTTTCATCCCAAGAAGGATGGTCAGACAGATCAGTTCATAAAGACCTTGAAGGACATGATACGTGCTTGATTCCTATATTTTTGTTGTATTTGGGAGGACCACCTACCACTGGTGGGATTTTCATGCAACAACAACTATCACTTCACCACTGGATTGGAAATGTTGGAGGATTTGTATTGTTGAACTTGCAGAACACCACTATGTTGGATAGACCCATGTGAGTTGACACTCATGGGTTCAGACTGATAAGGTGAAGGTCATCCAAGAGTGGATGAGGACTGCACATAGTAGGCAGAAGTCTTATGTTGACTGAGGAAATAGACCCTTGGAGTTTGAGGAGGTCAATCATGTATTCCTTAGGGTCTCACCCCAACGAGGATTGTAATGATTTTTCAGGGGATAAAAGATATATCTGATATTAATCAAACCTTTTTTATTATGGAGAAGAGTTGTCATGGTGGTGTAACACTTTTCTCTTCCCCCACAGATGCACCAGGTGCATTATGTTTTCCACATTTTGCAGCTGGAGAGGTACGTGCACGATCCATCACACGTCATCTATTGGGGAGATCTACACATTGACCATGGGGAAATGTTTTCATAGTTCCAAGTGGAGATATAGGATCGATAGAAGATGATATTATGAGGGAATTCGATTCCTATGGTGTCAGTTCGGTGGTAGCCTGGGAATCTGCAGGAGAGCACATGGGAGTGGGAGGCTTAGATTAATGATCAGTACCCCCATCAGTTTGATTATGTTCGTTTTGGGTTTTGGGGATATAAATCCCTAAGATGGGGAGAAAGAAATATCTTTTAAAATCCATGTAATTTTTTTTAAAATTATATGGAATTATTCTAAGACCATCATCTTTTATGGCATGTGATTCTAGGGCCTAGTGAGAACGGTGATTTTAAATGGGTTTATTTGCGATTCGCATGTTCGTGTGGGTGGATATAATGGGGGGATTTGAATTGGGGACTTAATCAAAATTTCTGGTGGTTATTATGTTTTCCCCCATGGTTAAACTCTAACATGGACGACATGGTGTATCCCAAATTGGGCTCGGTCCTTCTGCGTTTTTCTTGGCACATTCCTCATGGTTGGATGATCAACATTCAAGAAAAAAATTTCCCAAGGGTTAGCAGTGAAGGAAGAATCCTATGGAGCCCGTAGATTCAAGAGATTCGAGAAACAAACCATTGGAGAAACTCTGGTGGCCTGTTGTAAGTACCACCAGCCCGCCAGCGATGGCAGCGGCTATCAGTTGGCCACAACAGCTGTTGGGTGACGCGACTCTAGGTATGTGATATATGTAGGGTCATCCTACGTCTAGGTCAACTTTATTATTATGCGATCCGTGATCGCTCGATTGTGGCAGGAGGGTCCCTACGTATTCATGGGGCCAGTGTGGGTCAGCAGCGTCGGGGCCAGGGGGCGCACCAGTGGCACACGCTGCAAGGGCTGGGCTTCAGGCTAGCAGGCCGCACCCCCTGCCAATAAGCTAGACCCATGGACTGACTGGCCAGTCCCGTAGCCCTAGGGGCTAGAACCATAAACATCGGTCCAGATCTGTTTCGACAAGCTAGACCTGCACCCTTCAGACCAGTCCGGACTAGACCAGGTCGCCGGGTAACTCGGTGGGCTGGACCCTCGTCCAAACCTAGCTAGGTTCAGTGAGGCTAATTAGGCCTAGCCCACTAGCCTTGCCAGATCGGACCGACCTAGACCCAAACCAGGTCTGGTCGAGTCAGTCAAGTTTAAATCAGTGTATGTGGTACCCATGGATCCGGTTTTTCAGGTCAGTCTGACCAGGTCGTATTGGGTGTAGATGAAACCAACCCATATTTACTAAAACACCTGTAACATGCAGACCACACACCCGATTGACAATCTGTTTGTGGTGTTGTGAACCTCACTAAAAGTTGGATTGTTTTTCATGACATGAGGAGGATTTCATGGTAGATGAGATGAAAATAATGGCTTGAAGAGTAGATATACTAGGCACACTACGTACGAAACAATACAGTGGGCTGAGACCTGAGGACTATAGGGTTTCGACTCTGTGACAATCATCTACGGTCAAGTGAGAATATATTCTATTTGACTTTTCATGCACATAGTTCGAGTCAATTATGTTTGAATTTTTATTCCCACAGTATGCAACGATGAGGAATAAATTATTTGTCCATGATTAGTAGGAAACACATTTGATTGACTTTATAATCCCACAGTATGCGATGAGGTGGTGTACCTAAGCAGTCCAAAGATAGTGGGAAGCACTTCTGTGTGACTTATCAAACCCACTGTACATGATAGAGGAGGAGTTCTCTAGCATCTAAGGTGTTTGATGATGTGACTAATGATTCTTATATCACTACCCTAAATGTATACCTGGTTTGTATCATCTTGTGTGTTGTGATTTACCTGGAGGATTGTTGTGTGGTATTTCCTTTTTTTGGGGTCCTTAATGAGTTATTTGTTACTCAACCTTGCTTGGGCTTCACACGTACGTGTTTTTTCTGGTGAAGACCATTGAATTTTTAACATATACTATAGTGGACCATGCCATATAGGTGCTCAGGGAGACGGGACTAATGGACACTACTACAGTGGACCTGGTGGCCTAGGACCAGGCGGGGCCCAATAGAATCGGGTGGATGAGATGTTCTACTTCATCTTACAGTAGCTACACTACTCTCACAATCAGGAGGTGTTTTCTGCAGAAAACCATCACAGTTTACCATTTTTAATTTTCCGTTTTCAATTATTTTGTTGGGTCTATATTCTGGCCCATTTATATTAGTTATACTTGTACACAGCTTTGTTTTAGGGATAATTGTTTCCTTTTTAGTATGTGGTAATTAGTTGGGTGTGTGTGTGCGTACAAGTACTCGGGGAAATGCCTCCCACTAACAGTTTGACTCCTTAGGAACTAGTCGCCAACCCCTGGCCTTTGGGTGGTGGACTTGTGGTAGTAACAACATAGGACATAGGGGACGAGTCGTGACACAGGGTACAATAAAATAAAGGTATACCTTAAACATGGGGAAGCTACCACCTTCAGATCACCTCAAGGGATATTCTACTACCCGTTCATTCCCTTTCGGTTGACGGACACAAGAACCACTTAACAGTGTTCCATGCATAATATCTTAAATCCCTTCAAGGGAATGATAGTTGAATTTTTTGTTGACAACCTGGTGGTTAAATGTCAATAGTGATGTGATAAATTAATGAACATTTATACAATCTTCAGCATGTTGAAACAACATACATCTAATGGCCTGAAGGCCATTACATTTTTTATATAAAAAACTCTTATTAATGGAATAAGGGGAAAACCCAAATAACTTCATCGACATAAGACAATCCACGACTTGAAGGTCAAAGAGAGAAACAATCAGACTGACAGCATGAAACTGCACCTCCCTAGCATGTGATTTTAATGGAGCTCTTCACCGTTGCAAGGTTTTTTGACAAGAAAGTGTACTATGCAAAGTAATGGGGCAAATCCTATGACTGATTTCATACCCTCTCAAACATCAAAATTCATCCATCTCTGCAAAGATGAGACACTAGATCTAAAATTTCTTCTGGGACCTGTTCCATGTTGTCAAGTACAAACAAGCTGAAACACCGTAATACTATTCACAGCCATCCCGTGATCAACATTAGAAAACAAATACCAACCGATGATCAACTAAAATGCATATTAGGGGTAACATCTTGGAAATTCTGAGATTTTTGGTATTCTACCATGGCATCTAAGTCGAGCCATAAATGACTTGTCTCTTCCTAGAAATGTTACCCACTCAGAATATTGGTTTCACTAAAATATTATCAAAGAATTAATGATTTAAATGACAAATGTATGGACATTATGAAAAAATATGTTTTAAGGTGAAATATTGTGAATAGAATCTTCCAGGTGGTACAAGTAATTGTTTCTCAATTGACGATGAAGAGAATACAGATGGCATATGAAGGGAAGTAAGTATTAAGGAAAAATATGATGAAACATTGTCAATGGTTTGAGAATGAAGTTGGATGAATGAAGTATTTATGTATTAGAATTCAAATATTATGTTAAATTAATAATGAAATATATATGTATTATTTAGTATAAGTTTTTCCTTAAAGAATTAAAATAATGTGTTGAATGATTCCAAGGAACTAGAAAAGTTATTTTAGGGAAATGTGATATTTTGATTAAGGGAAGATAAAATTTAATATGTTTTGGATTCTAAGATAATGATGTTTGGATAAAGAAATATTGGACATAAATAAAGTAAACTAGATATTACTTTTTACCATGAAACAGATTAATTACTTATTGAAAAAGAGAAATATTCTATCATCGATGGATTTTAAAACATATTTAGATTTAAGGAATATATCTAATAATCTATGTTTTATATATGGAATGAGGGAGAATGTATGTTTTCAATATGGTTTTATGGTAATTCAATTTATTTCCATGCTTCAAGAAAATACATAATGAAGTTATTCACATGTTTGGTATGTGATGACCAAGAGTTGATTTAGGATATATGGGGGATTAATGGTACACTAATTTTTTGAAATTTAGTAACCTTATTTGTAGATATTGAATGGATATAAGGTTAACAATTTATGGAATGTTTTATGTTTAATTATATATGTTGTTTTAGAGATTAATGTATTAATTCACTATATTATGTTTTATCTATATTGGATAACCAATGTTAACTTTATTATAATTAAAGATAGAAGGAATGAATTATCATTATATTATGGATCTTATTTTGTGCTTAAAACATGAAAAAATCATCACTTAGAGTAAGAGATGAAGTGTAAATGGATAAAGGTACAACCAAATGATGAAACTATATCTATGATATAAAAATATCTCATGTAAGTATATTTTCATATGTTCTCAGTCTGTATAAAAAATAAGTTCCTCATCTCTAGGAAAAGGATATTGAGGCAAAAAAAAAATCCAAATACATTATTTTTTATTAAACCAATGGTATTTTAAATAATTTAATATTAATGGTTTTGTGGCTCTTAAGTTTAAATTTATCACCCATTTTCTTGTGATCAATGATATATATCTCTCCATATAATTATTTACTCTTTTCTTCCACATCCAAATCTTCACTACACACCTATGTTCTCCGAAGTGGAAACCTAGTTATGAGGTACTTCGGGTAACTCTTATGTTTCAAACCATATCTTTTTGAAGTGAGGTTATATTATTCAGTTGTATGATGTGGGATATATGAAATAATTTTCAAATGTCGAATGTTTAATGACTGACATGAATTTTTTGGGTGAAATTCATTTTAAGAGGGGTAGAATATTTCACCCAAATATTTTCTAAAATATTTTTTTGAAAATATATTTAATCTCTTAATTATTTTACATTATATACAATAATAAGTTTTTCTTCTGTAACATTAAATACAATGTTTGTCTTGTATTGCACACAATTCTGAGTTTACCTTGTGTTATATACAACACCGAGTATAAATGAATCATGTCATATTATTAATATTATTATTTAATATGATAGTTATCACCTTGACCATGGAATAGATGGTATTAATATGAATAAATAAAATTATGAAAATATCTTTTACACATGTATGTAAGATGAATTATTTAATAACCATTTAAATAAAAATTATAATAAAGAAAATATTTTCTGAAAAACTAATTTTATGAAAAAACATATTTTACTTAATAAATTAAACAAGACAATTTTGTTGAATAATTTTAATTAAATTTATATATTACATATTAATTCAACTATTTTAAATTCATTTTTTTACAATACAAGATGTAAGAACAAATCCAATTTTACGATTGAAAACTGTATTTTTTAAATATAATTTTTGTCACCTTTTTCACACTAATTTTTAAATCAATTGTTGGAAATTTTAGAAACATAACTTGATAAAATATAGTTCATTTTTTAAATCAACAGGTCAAAATTATATTAGGGTTATGTTTTTAGAAATTTCTTAAAAGATAAAATATTTCTTGAATTGTGAAAAATACAGAATTCTAAATGAAAATTTCATTTTTGTTAAATGTATTTATAAAGTTAAATTATATTTTAAATTTTTTTATATAAAATTTGTTCAATTAAATATATATATAAATATAATTTAGTCCATTTGAATAATTTTAATATTTAATTAAGATATTAATACATTGTAATCTTTTGAAAATTTTCTCTTTAAAACCCTGCTTTCTCATCACGTATATAGGATTGATTTTAAAATAAAATTTTCAACTTATATTAATGGAGTTTTGAGAAATATATTAAATAATATTAATAAGAATAATTTATATATTCTAATGTGTTAAACATAATATTTGACCAAAATTAATAATAAAAATAGTACAAAACATTTATTATGGTTCATGTAAAAATTGATTTATCATGAGTTAAACTAAAAATAAAAGGGTTAAACATGACACAAAATTTGTCTAATACCTATTTTATGGAAATATTTAGGTCCTATATATATTATATTATCTATAATAATTCATTTTGGATCATTTTTCACTATAAAAAGGTCGGTAATCCTTTTTGTTTCAAATCATTACAAGTGTGCCACTCACCTCCGTCATAAAAGGACACCCCCTCTCTTCTCTCCATAACCCCTAAAAAACATTTTTTCCGATAATAAATTACAAAATAAATTTCCAAATTATCTCTTATAATCCAATAATCCTTTTTTTCAAAAATTCCAATCTATGAAGGATTTTGGTGAAAACTTAAGGAGGGTACCCGAAGAAGATGTAAAGTTCATCATTGATCATTTATGTTTTATTTCTTCCTCATCCTCCTTAAATTAATATTTAAACATGATTATATAAAAATAACATTATATTACATATAATTATATTTTTTATGTTAATTTTAAAACTTACAACCATCTTCTCTTCCATTAAATGGGTTACAAAATCATTATTAGTGTGTATGGAGGACTACTGCCTCAAAAACCAATGTTCATTTTTCCATTACCTCCTCTACCGGTTGAAAATAAAGATATATTTATTTTTTATATATTTTATTTTTTATATTAGTATACTTATTTAGTTACTATATCTCAAATACCTTCAATCTTTCAATTTTTTGGGAATATAATAATGGTTTTCATGTGTACAGTGAACTACCACCTCGCAAGGTGTTGTGATTCATTCATGATTTACGTAGAAGGTAATATGGATTGGTTTAATGAAAATATGTTCTATATATGACATAAAAATGATTTCATATTTTTTATTTGTCATTAAACCTTCTTTATTTCAATCCATTTTGAAAATAGAAACAACATTCATGCGTACATACGACTTATCCTCTCAATGAATGATGTATTTCTTTTTATATCACTAATTTTTATATATAACTATAAATAAATATATAATGAATATATATATGATATTATTTCATTTTTATATTTCAGGATATTATTAATCCATGATCTCTATTATTGGTCCAAAATTAACAAGTGAAAACAAACACGAAAAACAACGCAGTTATTGATTGAAACATATTTTTGACAAAGAATTGTTTATAAATGGTTAAAAAATTATCCTAAGTAAATCATAAATGATATGATATATATAATTATTTTTATTTAATAGTAGTATGATAAACTTATATTTATTATAAATGAGGCTCAAACATGTAGGAAGGAAGTCTCGACGTAAGGTAAGGGTTTTTTAGTCACAATTTTATTTTGGTGTTATTTATGCCATAATCTATGATTATTTTTGTTATGTAGTGTATATAAATCCCATTATTGTATTTTTTATTATTATACTAAATATTATTGTTATTTAAAAATCAATTTGAGGATATATTTTTCATGGGGTCAAAGTTTAAAAGTGAACAAATCAATAATGGGGTTTTTGTCTCAATTCCCCTTTGTTGAGACATATGTTATGTTATGAAACTATATTATTTTATGAGTTTTATATAAATTAATAGGAAATTTAATATAATGAATTAATTTATCCTTATTATTTTATAATTTTAATTTAATTTTATTATTTCATGGTTCTAACTATTTAATGTTACTATGGTGGTTGTAGTTTTATGTTTCAATCTAATTATTTATATTAATTGCTCATTATTATGATTATAATGATGAAATATTATGATACAACTCTCTATAAACTCATGAATTTTATTATACTATGGTTATTTCATGATAATACATTTTTATCATTCATTATCCCCTCTTTATATACTCAAAACTTCAAAATAATTTTCTTAAGAAAAATTGTCTATATTTCTCTCTTTGGTCGAAAACCCATTTTCTTTAAAAAACATGTTTTGAAAGAATATTTTCAAAATTATTTTTTACATTATTAAAATTATTTATTAAGTACATTTTCCCCATTTTTTACTTTTTTCCAAAAAAAAAATGAAGGGAATCTTCATGTCATTTTTGAAACAATGCCTATTTGGAATTTACTAAAAATTTAAACGGAATATTTGTTTAAACATTCAATTCATTTACAGTATTTCCTGTTGTCATGAACACTCGATTATTACAATATTTAATTAAAATTTCTAAAATTTATTTTCAAATAAAAATTTCCCTTAATATTTGGAAAATTTTATTTTCAAAATAAATTATTTCAAAGTGAAAAGTATTTTAAATGTGTTTAAGGTTTTTAAAAAATTATATTTCAAAGCGGTAAGGATAGTTTCCTTAAGAAAATTTTAGTGTTATTTTTAAGGATTACATTATAAATTTTCAATGTTTTTTTTCATATAAAAAGATTCTGAAACTATTTTTAGTTTGAAGAAATTATTTTCAAATAAACCAAAGATTTTATTCTTATTCTTTCTCTAAATGGTTTGTGATGAAAATGTGTTTATAAAATTCTTTTCTCTTATATGGTATGTACCATGATAAAAATTCTTATAAAACCCACTTCTTTTTTCATTGGTTATGTTATGATGAAATTATTATGAAATTTATCTATTTTCCATGGGTTATGATAAGAAAAAATATTTATGAAACCCATTTCATTTCATGAGTTAGGATATGATGCATATATTAGGGCCCTGTGGCACACATGTGTATGATTTTCATATGTGATGGGTGGGACCTATATCTCTCTACAATGCATTGTGTAATGATAAATGTTCTACTAATCTCAAATGGTATATGGTTGGTTAGACTATTCTTGAAAATTATGGTACATGGGTGGTTAGCCCAAGCCCCAAATAGGGTACATTGAAGGTTATCCCAAGCATGAAGTAGTTAAATGGGTGGTCAGACCAAGACTACCATTTTATAATTGCTTAGTGGGTATCCTTGAGATATGATTTTATATGTTTATGTGTTTTCCACAATTCCATGTCATAGGCCAATGTTTACTTTCATTTCTCATTTTATTTGATTTCCTTATAAACTATAAATCTTTATTCCATGACCCAAAATTATTATCTTTGATATATAGGGTATGGTTTTAAAATTTTATATTTAAGTTATAATACCCTTATGATCATTTAATGCTTAGTATCTCCTTTATTTAACCTTACTAAGAATCTAGGATCACCCTTTATTATATTTTCTTTCCATAAGTTATAAAGAAAGTATTTAAGTTGGGTAAGAATATGAAGAGTACTAAATGATAAGATATTTATAAGAAAATTTGAAGATATTTAACCAAATTAAAATAATTTTCATGTATAATCTAAAGATACTAAACTAATATATTACCTAGGCATGTGTTTTTGTAATTTATTATATATTCATCTAAAACATATGTTATATCTATGTGTGAAAATCCTAGGTCACTATACTACTACAATATTTTCAAAATTACTTTGTAATATTCTACTAAAATGTTTTTCATCTATGTAAAAATATTCTAATATTTATTATGTTGGATTGGGGATATGGTCTAATGATATCATCCACATTCTTTCTCTAGATGAGTTATGTTCATGTATTGTGAAAATTTTCATGAAACCCATTTCTTTCTCATGAGTTTTTTATGTTGTTATTGATTTTTTGAATGGGATCTTGTTCATATGGAATACATATTAACGGTTTTAATTACGTGATGGGTGGGAATAGAATTATATAATCCTACAATGCATTTGGTAGAGATTATATCTCATGGGATGACAATGTCATGGATCATGGGAGGTTACCCTAGTCATCTATATTATGGGATATGTGAGGTATCCTAGTCCCTTATGTTATGGGACATGAAAGGTTATCCTAGTCCATTTTTATGGGATATGGTAGGACATCCTAGTCAATTATATTATGGTAAATGAGTCGATATAATATTCTATTACGTTATGTAATATGGTAGGATATCCTAGTATACTATGTTATGCATGGACATGATGTGTTCATATTTTTTCTTGTTATAATGGACTTTGCACATATCCTTGAAATATGTTTTGAGTTTCTATATCATGTCATATTCCTATGTTATGTTGCCATGGATCAGGACTAATCTTATGATCTTACATTCTAATTTCATTTCAAAAGTTATGATTTCTTGATGATCCATTTATGGTTAAATTTTATTATATTTTTTTTATGATTATACCACCGTATATCATGACAAATTCTTATATTCCCATGAACTTATTCATTTAATAATTCCATTTCTTCCATACACATTTTTTTTATATTTATCAAGTAATCCTTTATGACTCGTTTATAAGTTTTTCATTAATAATTTCTTGATATCACTCCTTATGTTACCCATTTTACTATGAAATTATATATTAGAATATGTATAGGATGAGTCCATATGAGGATAATTTTACGGGATATATTGAATTAATATTGTGTAATAAGTCATTAATGTATTTAATCCCCAAATACATTAAAACATTGTGTTTTATTATTGTATTTTTTATTTAAGAAATGAAATATTTAATCATAAAAATTAGGGAAAATATATGTATGTATTATATGGGTTATTTCATTTGGTATAATAGAATATGTCTGGAGTTTTTTAGAACTAAATCCAATATAATTACCCTTGGGGTACTTCCCAAGGCCCCTAAAGCTATAAATCTATCTAGGGTATGGTTTTTTATCTTCTAAAATTTCCATTTTTCATTTTTCATTGCTGTTATAGAGGATTTATCACTTAACAACATGGAAAATATACATAAAGGAAGTGGTAAAGCAACGTGGAGTACCGCTTTCAATTTTAAATAATCGATATTTAAGGCTTACCTTGATGTTTTTGTGAAGTATTCAACAATAATTTGATATGAAATAGATATTTAGCATCAAATTTCACGAATAAAATGATGGCCAATTTGAAAGGACCATTTAAACTGTAGAAGATATGTTGAGACCCTACTCGATGTATTTCAAAGATAATTGGGATCAATGTCCTCCTTTGGCATAGTTCTCTTATAATAACAATTTCTACTCAAGCATTCAAAGGGATCAATTTAAGGCTATTCATGGGAAGAGATTAAACATTCCTCCCACTTGGGATGAATTTGTGGAGCGAAAGCTGTTTGGACCAAATCATTCCCACAAAATGATAGACATGGTGTAAACCATACAATATAATATAAAATAAATAAAAAATTATAAAAATAGCTATGTTTTTAACCATTTAAGGTATTTATAGATTGATTTTAAAGAGAAGGTTATTCTTTGAATAACAGTATAAAACTGGGTTATGACATTTTGGATGAATAAAAAGTTGATCTCGAGATACCTTAACACTATAGAGGTTCTTTATCACATGGGAACTATATCTTATTACCTAATTCTTCTATAGAACTAATTATAGTGTATTATGTGTTGTATGTATCAATTTTGAGAAAGTATATACCAAATTCATCACATCTACTAAACACAATGTTTGAATAATTGGAACATTTTCTCTCTTATGGGTAATAACTAATTGAGATCTTTGATTTCAAAGATAAAGTGTTATAAAACAACACTAATCACATAGTAAAATTTTTCTAGAAAAACCATTAGATTCAGGAAGAAATGTGTAAGCCCAAAGATTTAATGAGGAAAAAGTAACCTCATATGTTCTCATTTGAGAAATAAAATTTTGATGGAGAAATTGTTTTAAGGTGGGAGAAAGTAACAACCCATATTTTTAGTATCAAAATAAATACCATGTATTGGATAACATATATTTTAATGAATAATTTATTATTCCATTAAGGTATAATTTTATAATATGATATGAACTAAATAGAAATAAATTACCAGATAGAAATATGAAACATAATTAGTAAAATTATAAAAGTAGTATAACTACAATTAAATAAAAAATAGAATATTGAAATATTTATCAGCATAATGTTCAATAAAGATCATATCAATGATTATAATTCCCCCTACTCAACTAAATATATAGACACCAGATTAGTTTTTTAGATAACCTTAAGTGTGTCTCCCTATACACGAATACATTCCAACTAACAATAAGGGTATGATGATAACATGGGAAGACTATATGCCATATATCAAGTAACCAAAAATAATAGTGGATGTAACAATTATAACAACCATCCATATAAACCATATATAATAAAAATAACCACAAAACACCAATAAACAAACATATATTCCAATTATTTATAAAAATGTATATTGTACATGTCATACAAGTCACATAGACATAATCAAGATTCCTCGTAGATAGATCATATATATCAAGATCCCAAAAATAAATAAAAGTAAACAAAATTAGGGGAAACCTCAAAACTAACCTCAAATCCTATCCCAATCCCAAATCTCATACTCTACATCAAATACCAAAGTCACGCATAAATCAATCGTATTTTTCCCTTATCATTCATATAAACATGAATTATATTCATATACCTATATTTTTTGTGTAGAGTGTGAGTACAACTTAGTAGGCCACCACTAATGGTGTCCCTAAATCAATCTAGTCCAAATAATGTGAATGATAATGTTCCATAATAACTAATTTATTCATAATTAAATAAATTAATGATAATTCTTGAGTTCTATGGAGACACTCAAGATCGAATATACCTGCTTCATCTGGTGTTATGTGTCTCTAAACATGATTAATAAACAATAAAACAATATATAACCTTAGAGGGGAATGACACCCCTCCCTTCTCCACCACATCCACATAGTGGGGAATGGATCCCCACCTTAAATCCATACCAAGAGGATTCGAACCCCACCCTAAATTAACATCCATATCAGGGGAATGGTTTCTTTCCCTGAACCCACATCTATACCAGGGGAATAGATTCCCCCTTGAATCCACAATAATTTCTAATGAATAATACTCCACCCTGAATCTATAGCCATACCTATAGGAATCATGCACCACCATGAATTCAAATCATCCTTTTATAATAAAAATAAACCACAACATATAAATTATTTAGTTTATAAAAAATTTGAATCATATCAATTTCCATGCTCTACAATTCAATTATCATCATAAAAGGGTCACAATAACATATAGGGCCCCACTTTGGTTTCCTTATATATTTTATACTTAATTAATTTAGTGAACACTCATCTTAGAAATCAATGGTTTGGGCTGTATTTTTATCAATGGATTGATCACTATTTAAACAATATTATTTTCTCATGAATTAAAACATAAAACCATTTTATTATTTTTTATGGTTTAGAACATATTAGGTTGATGGATTTTTATATCATACACACTTAAAAATGAAATTAGGCTTAGTGATAATTTATGGAGATCCAACCTTATTCCATAATAACCTCCCCATTAAATATTTATAGATAAGTCAATCGTAAATGGGAGAAATTAAATAATCTTACAAAAACTACAAAATAGGGAATAAATGGACATAACTAGTGTAATACTAAAAAATAATATATTAAATAGAGAAATAATTTATTTGGGTTCATAGTTTTACCTCTAAAAATCACCAATATAAAATAGAAATAAAATATGTGGAATAACATAAGAGAATCTTCCTTTACAAAAGGTTGGTCAAGAGTGGGTGTAATAAGGAAGAAAATGCATCATTGCGTTAAGGGGGAAATCCTCATTTTCAAGATCCAATTCACCAATTTATTTAACTGATTATTATAATTTTTTATTTAATTGTTTAATTTCCCACCTTTTTTAAGTCATGTGTAAGGTTCATTGTATGCAGGGGCCATCATACACAAATAATTAATGTTCGTGACTTTTCTAAATATTCTAAAAACTCACTCCAAGTTTAAAAATATGTCCAAATATACTCTAAAATTCTTCCACCGCCAATAGAACTAGAACAGTTCCTCCAAAATCACCTACAACTGAAGTACTTTAGTAGAACAACCCCCAAACATGACCTAATTTTCAAGACTAAATATTCCACCAACATTAAAACCTCTATGGGGTACTGGTGCACCTGACCATCCAAAAATACAACCCCAACGGCCACTTTCGAACAGATGACCTTTACAAAATCTCCCACAATATTTAAAATTAATTGGTTTCAAAAAAATTCACAAAGGATACATTTTGAGCAAAAAATAAAATTTGTTCAACAAAAATTAAATCATGTTCATACCTTAATAAGAGATAAGTTATTATAAACTCTCTATTATAAAGCTACTCATCCTTAAGAAAGATTCTCAAACATCATAAGGCCTCATTTTTGAATAAATATGGATATTGTGCCCGCATGTTGATTTTACACTTCCAAATATCCTCTTAGATGTGCTAGTGCTTCCACTCCACTTATAAAAGGGTAACTATCCTTCTATGTAGATTTTTCTCTCCTCAATCCACTATATAAATCGAACCTCCTTAAATGATGGGTCAGACATGAGATTGATGTTATCGGTACTAATCCCATAAGAAGGGTTAGGATAATATCACTAAAGAAATGATATATGAAATGAATAATTCATGGAAGAAATACTATACAACACTAAATAATATTCCATTGTACTGATTCTCTCCACAATCTCAAACATCCCCATATACCTGAGCATCAATTTACCTAATCTCATGTTATATCAATATCCAAAAAATATTAAAATAATAGGAATATATGGATACCCCCCTTAACCTCTAGATTACATCGCAATCGATTAGTATACAACCTATGCATGTCCTAAGTGGTCACTAACTGCTTCTTGATCATCCAGATGTACTCTGATGTCTCATACATGAGATTTGGTTTAATAATAACTGAATTCCAATCCTCAAGATAGTGTTGAGTGAACAAAAATTCTTACAATATATATCCCCAAAATTAACCATCATAATTTATTTCTAGTATATGTTATTGTAGTAAAACTCCATAAGGGTCAAACAATTCTCCCATGAACCACCAAAATTTAGGACGCATGCTCACAATCTTTACTCCAATATTTGAATGGTACGCTTAAACTGATTTTATTATTAGTATGATAATTAGAGCTAAAATTGACCTACATATCATGATCCTTATGTAACCCCCTCCAAAATAAGGATGTAATTTGTGAATACTAGTCTGAGATGATACTCTGAGGTCCCCATTAAAATTTATTTTATATTGGACATAGATATTTCCTAACTCATTAATAGATAAAATATATTGGATTGGTAAGTAATGAGAATTGTTTTATCAAATGAATTATTATAGGGACTAAAACATTACCCCAAAAATAAATAATCTCATCAACATCCAGATACCAGTCTGGTGATGGATCCCCACCATATATGTTAAACATCATCACAAAAAATCTATACATAAAGGTTGTCTCTCATTCACCCTCCAATAAAGTGAGGACGTGATACTCAAAGATTTAAGGGTCACTCAACCCTGATACTTCTAGAAATTAAAATGTAACTTATTAAAAAGGGTAATCTTCTATCACTATGTGCTTGAATCCTACACCACCTAATCCTAAATCTTAATATTCAATACATCAACAATGATGTTCTACTTCCTGAGGGTATACACCAACTCAAAAACAAAATATTTTAGGTAATCAACCCAACATCATTATCTGATATTCTAGGAATTATATTATAGGATGTATTCTATGATCTTGTATTTAGTTTACACCACTAACCTCTCACCAAAAAGACAGTTCCTATAACACCCAAGGTTGTTCATTATTGTTTCCAAATCTATATCGTAAGTTAGGTAGTAACTCTTTTACTGCCTCAATTAACTATATCCATAAGAAACTCCACAACTCTCAGGTATTGAAACTTCTCCAATACTAACTATTTAAGCATCAGAATATAAGATATACTCCATTATTGACTCTAGAAAGGTTAGTATTGGTGTAGTCATCAACCTCCCTTTCAACTCTTATAAAGATTTCTTGAACTAATATTGCTACAGGAATCTTACCCCAATCTTGGTCAGGTATTTCATCAGTGTTTCCAGCGATGAAAAGTAATATATGGCGCTATGATAATAAATAGATAATACAAAGAAGTTATCAATATCAAAAAATATTCTTGGACCGCTTTCAACAAAACACATCAGTAACCATACAAAGGTCTATTCACACACCATCATCTGATATCACATGCCCCAAAAAACACTTGATTGATCCAGAACTGACACTTTGAGAGCTTAGTATAAAACTAATTCACACTATATGTACTCAAAAAAATATAAAAATTTTAAGAGTGATCCTCAATTTATCAGGAGTAAATGAGTATATCTTTATGAAATACGAGTCCATGTAAGGATGGATGATCCAATTCATCAGGCTTATAATCAACACTAGCACGTTATTCAAGATGAATGTTGTCACAAGGACTCATATATATCATAACTTATCTTGAATATATTAAAAGTAATGTTAAAAGGAATAAACTTAAAATGATTGTAGCATTATCTCAAATTAGTGTTAAAAACACTATATCCCCACTCAACTATTCCAAAAAATTAATCAATAAACAAGAGTGGATATTGGTTCTTGGATATCATGTTGTTCAATGTCTAATAATCCATATATAATCTCAGTAAATAATCTACCTTCTTTGAAAATAAACCTATATCACCTTGATGGGATGTGCTCAATTGTATAAATCCCTTCATCTCTAAATCCTCTTGCTAATCCTTTATCTCTTAAAGCTCTATAAGATCTATCCTATGTAAAGGAATATATATGGGATTTGTGTATGGAAATTGGTTGATCATAAAATCAATCTCTCTCATGGGTGGAAATAAAAAAAATTAATTAGTAAAAACTTACTGAAAATGGTTCACTATGGGATAAAATACCGCCTAAAGCATCTATTAATCATCCAAAACAAGACTAGAATCCTGGGTTGTGATCCCACCCAGAAACTAATGTCTAGGACCTGAATGACCCTCCCATATATCCTACTATCCAATATAAACATAATAATCACACATAATAGATGTAAACAACCCCCATCAACGATACAAATTGATATGGACTACGTACCATGTTTGTAAAATCATTAAGAAGATCACATTGAATCTACTCATCAAAAGCATAAAGAATTCATAAAGGATCTATATTCGAAAACCAATATATCACACTCCCAAAATCTCTAAATACCCTCATATCATGTGCCAATGTTTTGTTAGAAAACATATCCCATAATGAAAATCTATGTATATTCTTAATCCATTAATGAAATAAGTATATATGAAGAAATGTGATACACTGATATTAAATAAAGTAGATGTAAAAGTATAAGTTACAAAAAATTTACCAATAACTATAGATGGTTTAAGATCTTGTTCAATAAGAGTAGGATCAATGGAATGAAACTAGCCCAAAACTCATCCCTATACTCTTGAATGACTCCCCTATAATATGACACCTTATTATTGTTATTACATACCCTATCATTGGGCATCACCTCCTCTACCCCAATATAAACATCTAGTGTAAATCCAACTAATAATCCACTAAAACATACATGATCTAGCTCCTGGACCTTTTTCCAATCCAATTCCCATACCATAGGCTGTATGTAGAGAAATCCTATAGTACCACAATAGTTTTATTATCCTCCCAAAAAATTGATGCTCAACTATCCTGTAGTCACACTGCATAAAAATATGAGCATTCATAGCAAACTATTACCACTCCAAAGATATACCACCATATGGAGGAAGAGATGTTCCACCACATAGGATACTGCTCCCACCACTTTCTTAGCTTAAACCATAAAATTAATTCTTTCTACGCTTGAGCACCCATGAGTGTCTCCCCTTATAGAATCTATGTTCCCTAATTCTCTTACATTTTTATATTCCTCTCTATAATTAATGATTAATTCATGAACTCTTAAAAAGATGGAAGGTGGGAACAAATTTTGTTCACCCATATCATATTTCTATGAGCATCCTCAAAACATCTTTCTCTATATGGATCACCCCCAATAAACATCAGGGAAAAGCATTAAATTTTAAAGAAATGCGTAGTATTCTCTATAACTATCATGCCTCCATAAGTGAGGTTTATAAACTATCGATACCTATTCACCCTCAGAGTGTGCAGAAAGAAGTGATCAAAGAACCGTGAATTGAGTTAAACCCAATATAGCCAATTTTGTTTGCCCTCTTGTACCATAATATCCAACAAACACCTAGTTGTTATCCAGAACATATAAACCACCAACATCACCCTCTTATTAGGGGGTATTAGAAGGTTGTCAAAAATATCCTGCACTAACTCCACCCAATGATCAGCATCCTGGTTGACACCCTCACCTATGGATAAAGTTGTGTGTTGCATCTTGAACTACAATATAATCATTGACATGGAATCTAAATCTTATGTGGTATCCCTCCCCATGGAATACATATTCTATAATAAAATCACTCAAATATGATCATCCATAGTTAGAAATAATGCAATAGAGGAATCTGGTCCCACCAATGATGGGGCATCCTCATCCCTGCCCTCCTAGAACTCCGCTAGAGGTCTCCATGGTGTAATGTCTCTATAATTCAAAACACACTCCTTTGAATTTATTTTCATTAAAAAACAAAATAACACAGTTTAAAGGAAATAAATAATAGTCATATAATCCCATTATCTTTTACATTCTACCTGAGAAGGACTCATAATCTGAGATCTCTCTATCACACACTAATATTTTATAAGAAACAAATAATGATCGATATCATATATGACAAGAAACACTCGCCCAAAAAGAACCGTGAAATATTATTATTAAAATTTGATCATTGTAAACTAGTCATTTAATTGGACAGTACGAATATGGTTGAATGATATATATATACAAAAACACACACACACACCCATATATATATAATCTACTTAATAAAATTATATTGAAAAAATCATAGGAGATAAGAATTCAATTTTTAGTAAAGTCAACTGATTCTTCAAAAATATGTCTCCTTAGAAAAATTATTTTTTATATTAGAAAATAATATAAATAATTATTTTACACTTTTAGAAAATAAATTTGATATAATTAACATCCTTCTTGATATCATCATATTAAAATTAGCTATGGTGATTTTTTGGTATTTTTTTAAAATATCGATTTCTTTAGAGAATAGTGAAACATACTTACTTTTATTCAAAAATGTATTTTAATTTAAAATATTTACAAAGTAAAATTCTATTTTATACTGGTATTAAAATTTAAATAGACCCATTTTATTTAAAATAATTCTAATATTGATTTTTTTTTGAATCTTAACCTTGAATTTGGTATAAAAACATTTTTAAATATAAAAGGTACTTATCTAGAAATCATATTTTCATCATGTTTGTAGGTTTAATTTTAAATGAAATTATAAGATTTTATGAATTGGATATGATAAAATGCATTAAATATTTTGAATTAGAATAATTAATAGTATTTAATATGGTTAACTTATTTATTTTTCATAATGAACTTTAAAAATAGTAAAAAATCATGACCATGGTAAAAAGGATAATCTATGTTACATAGGTTAAAACTAAGTGATAAGGCCACCATTCTTCATCTTAAATAATATTGGATGAATTTATTTCTATATTTAACACCTTATATTAAAAATTTATTTATTTACGGGATACTTTTCCATGAATGTGACCAATATATTAATTTAAGTAAAGAAGAATACAAAATGTCACCCTCTTGCTTTTGAAATTAAATTATGTGTCCACATAGGGATAAATAAAATTTTGGAATCAATATTGATGGTTTTTTAGTATAATACAATTATTTTATTTTTGGTAATTTATTTCTAATTTTTAGTAATTATATAATTTCCTTAAATTCTTACACAACGCCAATACGATATATATTTAATTAAAATGAAAATAAAATAAATGATTATAAAAATATTAAAAGTAATATATTCTGAATGATTTATTGTGTTCTGAGTTTTTTATATATATTTATAACATATTTAGGTTGTTTAATGTTTGATATTTTAATTATATCTTGGTCTTTATGTTTCTTAAGTCAAATAAAATGAATAGTGTCAAAATTGACATTAATGATATTTTATAATAAATATTTTTTATTAAATGATATAAAATTCATATAAATATTAAAATTGGACAGTTTAATTGAATATGGTTGAATATATCAACTGTGGTCCATTTATGAGTCATTTTTTCTTTTTATGGTAACATTATTAACCCTTTCAGACTGAAATATATATTATCATGGTTAAGGGTAAAATGGGGTTTTGTGCATTATATGCGCTTGTGTTACAATTAATATTACACGAACACATGATTTTTATTTGATATTTTTTTTATTATTTATTATCATTATGTAAATATTATTTAATAAGCCTATTTTTATTTTTTAGTATTAAAGGATAAATTAACTAGGTAAAAAACTAGTAATCATGGTGAAAAATAAAATGTGAAAAGTGAGTAACCTTAGTGGTAAAGAGAATACATTTTTTAGAAAATGTTTATTTCTTTAATTGTTTTTGTTTTTATTGACCATATCTTCCCTCCACTCCATTATTTATTAATTTTGTAGGAACTTGTCTTGAGAATGACTGACCATTAATGACTTCCCATTATTCCTAGTTCAAAATACATTTGTTTTAGTAAATCCCTAACCAAATACCTTTATTCCCTTACCACATCTTATCTACCTTTTTTATTATAAACCCTCTTAGGAAGGATTTTAGTGAAAGCCTAAGGAGGTTGTCTGAAGAAGAGGTATCGTTCTTAACTGACAATTGTTTTATTTCTTCTTCCACAAAATTAAAATATTAATCCACCATGATAATATAATAACATGATTATCTATCATATACTAATATTTTATTATTTTAATGTAATAACAGATATCCAAATCCTATTTCAGGAAATGGGAAATGAGATTATTGATCGTGTGTAAGGAGGACTACCGCCTCACAAACTGATGTAATTCATTTTCTATCACCTCCTCTCACGGTCAGATATAATGATGGATTTAATTTATATATATTTTTTATATATAAATTATATTTATTACATCATTATAATTTAAAAATTATAATATCAGATCTACCTTATTACCTTACAATCCTTTGAAAAATGTTAATGTCGCTTGTTTGTACGTGTGAACTACCACCCCCATGAAGCGATGTGTCATGTTTTTCATTTCCATTATACATGGATGGTAATAAGGATGTATTTTATGAATATATATAATTTATATTATATAATAATTCATGTTTAAATTTTAATTATTATTTACATTTATTTCATTCCACCCATCAAAAAATGGAAACAATGTTCGTGCATACATATGGAAAATCATCTCCATGAACGATGTAATTCATTTTTCAATCTATAAATTTGAAGAATGAATATAAATATGTATATAATAAATATATATATTATATACATATCATTATTAATGTTTTGGGGGTGATGGTACAATGATAAAATCACAAGAACTAAAACTATCAAACCAAAACCTACATGAAAAACGAAGCAGTTACCACCCAATCATTGATTTTAATAAAGAATTATTAATAAATGAGTAATAAAAGTGTATAAGTAAATTATATATGTTATGATATATCTGAGACTCTTTATATAATATATTTATCATAAATCAATATTTATTATATAGTATGTTCGAACACGTGAAAAAAAGAAGGACATAAGGTAAGAAGTTTAATAACTTAATTTCTTTTCATTGGGTTACATTACATCTTCATTTTCATTGATATGATATGATTATAGGTATAATGGAGTATAATTATTTTATTTTGTATTTAATTTTTTTATAACAATTTCCATTTTTTACTTGTAATCACATCATTGAATAATTCTCACTTCAATGTTGTGTTCATTGTATGGAATTTCTCATCTCACCATTATTTCTAGGGGACAGATTCCATAGTCACCACTTGTTTTCTTTGTGTGGTGTACATACTACCCATGGATGAAATTTAATATTATTTTACTTAATATTATGAATAATTATAAATACATATATATTTTTCTCTTTCAGGGGGTTCTGATTCAGAGATTTCTAAATCGGTAATGGTTTATCATCTCAAATTGTATTCTTTGGGACATATGTTATGTTCTGAACAACAATTATTGAATAATGTGTATATAAAACCCATTATACAATTTATATCATATATATCATTTTTAGTATATTTAATGTTTCATTTTTTGATATTATTTTATGAGGATTATGATTTAAAAGTTTCCAACGTGTTAAAGGTTTTATATTGCAATCTAATTGTTATCAGGATGGATTTTTATTATGATTAAATATATGAAATATTTTGATATACGTATCAATAAAATCATGAATTTTATTATAATATGTTTATTTATTGATAATATATTTTTTCCTTTCATTTCACTCACATTAAGTACACTAGTGAAAGAAAAGACATTTTTAAGGTAAACCGGATTTATTTATCTCTTCGGTCGAAAATCCTTTTTCCTCTATAACGATGTTTTTTAGAAATATTTTCAATATAGTTTTAAATATTATATTATTATTTTTTAAATGAATTTTTACTTATGAATTTCTTTTTACAAAATTGAAATAATGTAATCTTCTCTTTTTTTTTCTAAATGAGGTACTTTTTCACTTTTTACAAAATTATGAAAGAAATGTTTTCTTTTAACTTTTATAGTATGAATGGAATTTACCAACATCATAAAAACTAAATTTAGTGATGACTCCTTTAAATGTTTCCTAATTTACATTCAATGAAAAGTTTCCTTAATATTTTTTTAATTTTACTATTTTATATAATTGGTTTCAAAATAAAATGGTTATTTTCC
The DNA here is from genome assembly GCA_963277665.1 of Viscum album. Lineage (NCBI taxonomy): Eukaryota > Viridiplantae > Streptophyta > Magnoliopsida > Santalales > Viscaceae > Viscum > Viscum album. The sequence continues at coordinate 1,698,346,537 of OY728143.1, read as the reverse complement.
ATTTTAAATTTTTAATGATATTTTTATGCTATTTATTTTCATCAATGATAACAAAATTTGATGTTTTTTACTCATTATTGGGGATATGATCCAATAATAACATCCTCATTCTTTCTCTATATGTTTTATGATTATTTTGAAAATATTTTTATGAAATGCATTTATTTTCATGGGTTATTCTATGTTGAATTGATGAAATATTTATGAACCTTTTTCATTTATATGGGATATGACATGATGAAATGGTTATGAAACCCATTTCATTTACTTTAGTTATGGTGTCACGACCTATCCCCGGGGGCTCATGCTATGTCTACCCCAAGCCCGCCTCCTGAAGGCCAGGGGCTGGTGACTTGTGCCGAAGGCGTCAACCTGTATGTGGGAGACATATTCCTGAGTACCTATATGCACAAACATGCCCAACCATGTCCCAAAAAACTAAAGGGGGAAACGTATACTAAAATAAGACAATGTAAAATGTACTGATGAAAGGGAGTGGGATAGAATACAAACCAAACAAAAGAATTGAAACAAAAATGTAAAAAAGAAGCTCTAATGGACATCCGTAGAAAACCCCAACTGATCTTAAGAGTAGTGAAATTACTAGAATCTGAAGTAGTATATCTTATCCACCTATTCCTACTGGGCCCCACCCAGTCCTAGTCCTCCATCATAGTGTCTACCAGTCTCATCCCCCTTAGATCCTCCTTCAATATTTCAATCATCTACACCAAACACCACACGTACGGGAGAATACTATGTAGGGGTGTATATAACAATACTCAGTAGGGACCCCAAGACAAAAAGAAAATACCACAAAAAAATAATCATGGTAAAGCATGAAGCACAAGACCGCTCACACCAAGTATGTTCTAGGTAAGTGATAGTTGAATCATCAGTCACATCATCGAACTCCTCATCTATTAGAGAAATTATCCTCTATCGGGTAAAGTGGGACTAATGGGTCCCACAGAGCCACTTTCCACAAACCTTGGACTATTATGGTACTCATCCATGACGAGTACCATGGGTATGTTGGGTCACATAGAGTTGGTCCACATTGTGGGAATGATAGGTCATATAGAGTTGCCTCCCACGTTGGCCAAACTGAATTACATCTCATGTTGAGTAACATGGGTATGCCCGGTCACATAGAGCCCTTCCGCACCGTGGGTCTGCCGGGTCACATAGAGTCGCTTCCCACTGGGCCATCGTCAAGAAGTCTTCAATTCTCAACCGATTGTAGGGTTCCATAGGTAGTGCGCTTGGGAGAACCTCATCTCAATCCATTTTTCACATATTTACATCCATTAAAGTCACCAAAAATCATTCCAAAAGACCTGCCTCATCAAGAGGGTCCCAACTCTGCCAATGTCTCATAAATCGGATGTGTGTTTTACAAGAAATTGGTGTTTTAGCAAACAAGAGGCCGATTGTGAAATGGCCTAATTCAAACGGGCCGGACCGACCCAACCAACCTGGCATGGGGGTCCCACATACCCTAGTTTAATTACATGGAATCGACCTAACCTGGTTCGGGTTGGGGTCAGTCTGGCCCAACCTGACCATTGTGTCATGCCCAATAGGTTCTACTGGACTCATCTCTGTTTGGCCGAGGGTCTAGCCCACCAGGTCGCCCGGAAACCAGGTCTAGTCCAACCTAGCCCAAAGGGCACAGGTCCAGCCTACTGGTATAGGTATGGCCTACTGGATATGAGTTCAGCCCGATGGGCTATAGGGTGTGGCCCACCAACCCAAGCACGGTCCGCCCGGGGGTGGACTGGCAGTGTGCAGTCTGTCCGAGATGCGGCAACCGGCCTTGTTCGGTCTCCTCTGCCCTACGAGATTCCATGGGGCCCCCTCCTCCAGCCACGGTTGATGGACTGCATCTTGTCTAGCTGAACCGGGTGGCCTGGACATGGCCCACCCCCTTCACACAATGCCCGTATTGTTTCTCAACTCCTGCCATCGTGGCTGGTTACTCACGACCTCTTGTCGCCACAGTGCACTACCATCCTCCAACCCGGTTAGGGAAGGCTGGCCACCTCCACTACTTTAGCAGCACCAGGTGGCATCGCCCCCTTCGCATGGTCAGTGTATGTCGGCCACTACCGTTAGATTCAGGCACTGCCGCATCGGCAGTTCCGCATAGGTCGTACCTTCCCCGGGCCATTGGGGTTGCTCAATTTTCAGTTTTCCAATATGTTTGCAACTACGGACATCTCGTGTCACGACCATCCCTGATCAGGCCCCAGAATCGAATTTCATCCCCTTTGAGAGGGTGTCCACCAAGAACGCTTGAGCATAGGCTCTTGGGCCTTATTCCCGTGGACCTGGTCTCTCCACATTAGAGGTTTAAATCACACAGAAGGTTCGTGTATTGATGTTTAATCATTTTAGGCATGGTTTTAATCATGAAAAATAAATCCCCAAAAAAATTCCCCCTCCCACATAAATGCAAAAATCACATATCAACTTCTTCGTGAGTTGGTCAATCTCTATTCTTTGTGGGTGTGTTGAAGGCATTGAAGTCTCACCAGTGTTCTTCATCCTTCTTTGTTGCCTAGGATATTCACCAGAGTTTCGTTATAGAATCCTCCATGTTTAGTTCTCCATCCACCAATGGGTTAGAAAATAAAAATGAAATATCATCACAACATTTTAGTTAAGCTACGAAATTGTGCCGTTATTCTGTTTTATTTATGAAACATCATTTATGCTATGCTTCCTTTATTGCATCATTATGTTGCATGATACAGGCCACTAAGGGGCCTCATTATTGTGCCTCGTCACTACCTTGTTTCCACACCGTAGCGTCGTTGTCCGCTGCGCAATAGATGAGAAACAATATAAAATAACATTTTATGTTATTTTATAATTTTTTTCAAAAAGTCTGAAAATAAACATATTTATTCATCCCTTTCTGACCAAAGTTAAGCCAATTCCAGGAGAATCTCAACATTTGGAATCCCATGGGGACCTTGGATTTTTAATATGATCACCAATTAAAAAGATAGAAAATCGCAGTCGTGCATTTACTAAATGTACCTTAAAATGTTCAAAATTCCATATCAGGATCTCTATATCTCTGAATCACATGCCTTTAGAGCACGCAGTCTCAGAATAATTCCATATAATTATAAAAAAAATTACACAGAATTCATGAGAAATTACATTCTTCCCACCTTAGGGCATTAAGTCCCCAAAATTCGAAACAAAAACTAATAAAAAATATGGGGGTACTGATCACAAATTTGAGCCTCCCACTCCCATGTGATCTCATGGAGATTCTAATGCTTCCATAGAGATCACACCAGAGGAATCGACCACCCACATAGGACCCACTCCTATTGGTCCTCTATCACCCTCAATACCTCTATAAACATCACCCCATCATTAATATCTAGCTTTCCCCAGTTGATGAAGTGTGATGTATCATGCATGTACCTCCTCAGCTGTGACATGTGGAAAACATAATGCACCTGGTGCATTTTTAGGGGAAGGTCTAGGTGGTATGCCACCTTGAAAACTCTGCTCTAAATCTAAAATGGTCAGATGAACCTTATAGGTAGATTGTATCCCCATCCAAATCTCTACAATCCTCATCAAGGTGAGACCAGAAGGATCACATTGTCTCCCTCCTCAAACTTCAAGGGTCTTCATCTCCTATCAAAAGAATACTTATACCAACTCTGTGTAGTCCTCATCTGCTCCTGGATGATATGTACCTTCTCGGTGGTAACCCACACCAAATCTAGACCCATGAGAGCTAACTCCCCTGTGTCTGTCCAACATATGGGTGATCTACAAGGCCACACATACAAGGCCTCAAATAGTTCGATACCGATGGTGAAGTGATTGCTGTTGTTTTATGAGAACTCCACCAAAGGTATGTGGTCCTCACAACTATGACCAAGGTCAAGGATGCAATCATGAATCACGTCCTCCAAGGTCTACATGGTCCTCTCTGTTTGACCATCTGTCTGGGGATGAAAAGTTGTTCTCAAGGACAGCTATGTCCCAAACACCTCCTGTAATCCCTTCCACAACTAGGATGTAAAGTGGGTGTCATGGTCTGAGATAATCATCGAAGGCACCCTATATAGCCATACTATCTTCTGGACATAGAGGCCTCATAAAAATGATTCCAGTCTCTGCTCCTAGATGGGTAGGAAGTGAGACGACATGGTGAGTCGGTCAACAATCACCCAAATAGAATCATGGCATCTAGACATACATGGAAACCTCATTACTTATTCCATCGAGATATTTTCCCATTTCCACTCTAGTACCACGAGTGGCTGAGCCACTCCTACTGGAACCTGATGCTCAGCCTTCACTTTCGGACAAGTGAGGCATCATGAAAAGGACTCGGCTACCTCTTTCTTCATACTTGGCCAATAGTACTGATGTCGGAGGTCCTGGTACATCTTCACCACTCCAAGATGTACCTCCAAAGGGGATGTATGGAACTCCCTCAACACCTCCTCCCACAACTTCATTGGCTTCATGATGCGCCCTCTAAAAAGGATGACTTTCCTCTCACCTATCCAAACTCTATTAGGATCTCATCCTAAGGATAACTGAGCATTTTGGGCCCTGTAGTTATCATCTGACAACTGTGCCTCCCTTACTAGCAGTAAGAGTGGTTGAGTAATAGTCATCTACTAAAGGTAAGATCCTCCATCATCATCCACAAAGGATATCTTCATCGAGGCTAACTATTCCATCCCATTCCTCAACAGTCACAATTTGGTCCTCCTACTGAGTCTGTCTACCACCACGTTCTCAATCCCAAGAGTATAGACTATCTAAGAGTCGTAGTCCTCGAGGAACTCTATCCATAGTTTTTGTCTCATGTTTAGGTCCTTCTTGGATTATATATACATAATAATCTTGTGATCAGAGTAAATTTTAATTCATTCACACATCTTGTAATTTTGTATCATCTTCATAAAAAATACCACTATTTTTAACTCCAAGTTATGGTTCTCAAAGTTCTACTCATGTTTCCTCAACTAGAGTGAGCCATAGGTGATCACTACTTGATTTTGTATTAGGAAATAACCCAATTTGGTCCCTGATGCTTCAGAGTAAACTACATACCGCACTCCCTACTCTAGTAGTCCCAATATGGGGGCAGTAGTCTGTCTCTGCCTCAGCTCTCTGAAACATTACTAACATTTCTCCATCCACACGAAGTGTTTTACCTTCCTTTTCAAATCCAATAAGGGTGAAAATACTCTAGAGAAGTCGAGTATGAATCTCGGATAGTAACCAGCCAAACCCAAGAAGCTCCACACCTCAGTCACTCTCTTGGGTGGTTTCAAAGAAAGCACTGCCTCTATCTTTTCTAGATCTACCAAAACTCCAGCCTCTAAGATGAAATTTCCTAGAAAGTGGACATCTCGAATCGAGAACTAGAGCTTTGAGGGATTACTATAAATTTGGTGCACTCAAAGTTTATCCAGAACTATCCGTAGGTGTGTAGTGTGCTCATCCTCCGAAACTGAGTACACCAAGATGTCATCAATGAAAACCATGACGATCTAGTCAAGATAAGGCTGGAATATCATGTTCATGAGGCCCATGAACACAGTTGGGGTGTTGGTCACACCAAAAGGCATCACCAATAATTCATAGTGGCTATACCGACACCTGATGGTTGTCTTTAGTACGTCCTCATATTGTATCTGAAGCTACTGATAGCCTAATCTGAGAACTATCATTGAGAACCACTTCGGTCCCTTCAGCTGGTCGAAGAGATCATCAATTATCATAAGTGGATACTTATTCTTCATAGTCACCAGGTTCAGGAACTAGACATCCTTTCACAACCTCAAACTCCCATATGTCTTCTTGGAAAAAATAACGGGGGCTACCCATGGTGAAATTATGTGCCTTACGAACCCCTTGTCCTACAAGTTTCCTAGTTGTACCCTCATCTCTCGAAGCTCTTTGGGAGCCTTCCAATATGCCGGTGTGGATATCGGTGTCATATTTGGGTACATGTCAATGAAAAATTATATCTCTCTGTGAGGAGGTTGTCCCAGAACATCCTTGGGAAAAACATCCTCATACTCATCCAACACTACAAGAATGTTTGGACTCCTCTCCTCCACTTCACCTTGGGTGAGGCTAGCAAACTGGTGAGTAATCGGCTGTATCATCGTCTAAGAGAGTCCATCCTACACTGTAAGGTTTTCCTTCACACTAGTGAAGGAAAACATGGTCCCGTATCTACAGACACAATGCACTGTAAGCCTAAAATAGTCGATCTAATCAAGGATTGTGGATTACCAGTCCATACCCAAGATGAAGTTATAAGGCCTTGACACCACTACTAGGATATACAAGCTAAAGATATCACCTCCAAGAGTAATATCACACTACTAACAACATTTTGTAATCATCGAATTTACAGGCATATGAGTCTCTAGCCATATCGATCAAGCCAATAGTTCCACCAAAATCTCAAAACTATGAACCAGAGTTATTTAATGGAAGTAATGACTAGAACTCATGTCTATAAGAATAGCAGCAAGGGTGGAGAAGAAACAGATTGAACCTCAGATTATCTCTAGTGTTCCATGTCCATAAGCCTTTGCTGGCTGGAGCTGAGCTCCCCCATGTCTACCTTCTCCCTGAGGTCTGGGTGGACCACCTAGGGGTGGTGGTTGTAACACCTCAAACTGTCTCCCATCGCATGTCTCTTGACCCGCTACCATTCCATGACTACCTCCCTATCGACCTCATCGCTTGAATAGTTGTTAATGCCTTGACGGCCCCTAGACCATATGCTGGTCACCTATATGGTGGGTTCGGAAGTCACATTCCAGGTGTCCCTGACAACCGCCACATGCAAAGCAATTCCTGACTCCCTACTGACTCTCCTATACTGGGATCCCCGCACTACTGACCCTAAGTCCTGGGGCTTTCCTCTGAAAGACCTTTCCCATTTGGAACCATGTTTCTATTGTCTTCTATCTACCAAATATTTTGTTGCCTGGGGTCTACTGGAGGCTCTAGCTATCGGCTCTAGTTGCACCAAGATGCTCTCCACAAGAAGGGATCACTCTAGCACCCCAACCTAAGTAGGGATTCTAAGAGACAACATTCATGCCCTAATATTCTACTTGAGCCTCTGTTCAAATGCTCGAGCCCTAAAGAAAGGGTCATGAACCATGTATGTGGAGTAGTGAGATAGCACAGTGACCCTCACTGAGTAATCAAATACCATCATGCTATGCTAATAATGGCGAAAAACCTCTTTGATATTCCCAGAGCGTAAGATCACAGGGAAAAACTCCTCATGGAAAATCTGCCAGAAGTCTGACCAGGTGAGGGTCACCTCAATGTGGGTCTGGGTGGTCTAGCTCCCCCATCTCCCTGTTAATCCATGCAGAAGGATTGCTGCCAATATCTCCATCAATTTAGGATGTGTCCTCACTAAGCAGAAGACATGTGTCACTGCCTCCAGCTAGTCCTCAATGACCTAAGGATCCGTCTCTCCCCTAAACTTAGGAGGTCTCTACCTATAAAAATCATATTGGGAACTGGGCCTACAGATATTCTCTTTTAGAACTATCAGTAGTATATGTTCACCATTAATTATTGGCAGCACTGGTGCATCACCCGGGGGGGGGGGGGAAATCTCAAACACTGGTCCCAGAACAGTGCCTCGTCGCTAGACAGGCTATCCTAAAAACCTCGTATCGGGATCCTGACTGGTCTTCCATGTGGAGGCATCCTAATATAGATTGAGATGTACCACAGTTAAAAGGTTATACCAGGTGAGAATAATTTTATAAAAAAGAACATAAGGATAAACTTATGCAACCAATGATTTCATGTATTCAGCTGAATAGCAGAATTCAAGGTCCTGGTGTATGGATACATCAGTCACTTCACCAACACTAGACTCCCTGAATAAAAATGTTAGAATCGCAACCCTAACACTATTTACCCCAAAAAAACACAGACTCCCATAATTTTTGGTGGGATTGATATCCCTTTGATACCACTTTTTCATGAATCTTCCCCTCGGGCCCATGCTGTGAAAACCCCAAGCCCGCCTCTTGAAGGCCAGGGGATGGAGACTAGCGTCAAAGGTGTCAACCAACATGTGGGTGGAATTTTCGTGACTACCTATACACACACACATGCACAACCACATCCAAAAACACTAATGGGGGAAAAGTATACTAAAACAAGTCTGAGAACAATGTATTGCTTATAGTGGGTGGGACAGAATACAAACCCAACCAAAGAACTGAAACAACAAAGTACAAAATGGAGCTCTGATGGCCATCTGCAGAAAACCCAACCTAATTGTAGAAGTAGTGAAGATAATGGAATTCAAAGTAGTATGTCATGTCTGCCTAGCCCTACTAGGCCTCACCTGGTCATATGCCTCCAAGTCCATCATTGTAGCGTCTAACAGTCCCTTCCCCCTGATCACCTCTCTCGAAACATTGATTGTCTGCACCAAACGAAAAACGTGTGGGTAAAGCCCGTGCTAGGGTGAGTATAAAAATACTCAGTTTGGACCTCGAGACAAAAAGGAATGACCACATATCAATCCTTAATGTGATGTAAGAAGCACAACACTGCTAACACCAGGTATGTTCTAGGGCAGTGATAGTTGCATCATCAGTCACATCATCGAACTCCTTGGCTGTAGGAGAGATCCTCCTCTATCGAGTATAGTGGGACTTTAAGGTCACATAATGCCTCTTACCACTAACCTTGGACAACTATGGTACTCATCCCTATTGAGTACCATGGGTATGCTGGGTCACCTAGAGCTTCTCCCTATAGTGGGCTTTCCGGGTCTTGAAGAGCCGCTTCCCACCATGGCCAGACTTAAGTAATCATCCAGTCAAGTACCGTGTGTCTTAAAAGTCACATAGAGTTGCTTCCCACTGGGAAATCATCGAACAGTCTTCAAGTCTCAGCCAACCGCAGGGTTCCGTACACAGTAGGTTTGGTAGAACTTCTCCTCAAACCATTATTCGCATCATTAAATCTATGAAAATCGCCACACAACATGCCAAAAGGTCCACCTCATCAAGAGGGTCCCAACACCGCAAACTGATTGTCAATTGAACACTCGGTTTGCAAGATACATGAATTTTAGTAAATAGGGGATCAGTTGCGATGAGGCCCGGTCTGACCCAGTCAGACCAACCCGACTCAGGGGTCCCACATACCCCGGTTTAATTAGATAGAATCATCCCGACTTATTTATTGTCAGGGTCGGTCTGGTCAAACTTGGCCAATAGGCTAGGCCCAATACGCCTCACTGGACTCGACCCAGTTTGGCCGAGGGTCTAGCCCGCTGGGTGGTCGGGCCACCCGGTCTAGTCCAACCTGACCCGAAGGGTGCGAGTTGGGCCTTCTGGTGTGGGTACGGCCTGCAGGGTATGGGATCGACACTCCGACGTTGGAGCAGCCCGCTGGGCTACAGGTCTGGCCCACCAGTGCGAGTCTTGCCCGCTGGGTTGGGGGCGCAGCCCACCAACCCTAGCTCGGTCGGCTAGGGTAATGACCGGTGGTGCGCTGCCTGACCAGAATACGGGAACTGGTTGTGTCCGGACACCTCTACCCCAGGAGACGCCACAGGGACTCCACCTCCATCCATGTTCGATGGACCGCTACTCCTTCAGCTGAACCATGTGGCCCTAATGTGGGCCACCCAATTCATGTGGCACCCACCTAGCACCACGACTCCCACTACCATCCTCTAGTGTGATCGGTGAGGGTCAGATCCCTCTGCCGCTATCACAGCATCAGGTGGCACTGCCCCCTTCACCCGACTAGTGTGGGCAGGCCGCCATCGCTAGTGGTTGGCGCCTCTGCATTGGGAACACCTTCTGTGGGCCACTGGAGTTTCTTTGGTGGTCCGTTTTTCTATCCTCCTGTGCCTACGACCCTCTTAGGTTGCCTCCATCCCTTCTCATGCCTCAGAATCGAATTGACGCCACATAGAGAATGCATCCCCAAGAAAGCATGAGTAGAGGCTCCCAGGCCTTGTTCATGTCGGCCTAAGCCCTCCATGTTAGTGGTTTAAATAAAGGGGAGGTTCAGGTATTTAAGTTAAATTGTTTCATGGAAGGCTAGAATCTTGATTAATAATTCCTCAAGAAAATTCACCTTCCTATAAAAATGAACGAATCACAGATCGAGTTGTTCACGAGTTGGTCTTTGTACATCATTTGTAGAAAACTATAAGAGCGGGGAATGACATTGAAATAAAAATAAAACCCCTACCTTTTTGGATTTTGATGTCAAAATGATCATCCTCGAGAGAAGAAGGCATCGACTTCATTAAATCTGACATCGTTCCTCATTGGTGCATCGAATATGATGAAGTCTGGTCGGCGTTCTTCGTCATTCTTCATTTTATAAGAGATTCATGGAGTTTCATAAGAGAATCCTTCATGTTTAATTCTCCATCCACCAACACGTTAGACAATAAAAAGGAAATCACGTCGCAGTGTTTCAATTACGATATGATCTCACATCGTTATACTATTTCATTTATGAAATAGAATCACTGTTACACTTCATTTATTGCATCGTTACACCGTGTGATATGGGCCACTAATGAGCCTCATTAATTCGCCTCTTCGTCGCCTCATTTTTGCACTACAGTGTTTTCATCCACCATTGAATGGATGAGAAAGATTATAAAATAACTTTTTAAGTTATTTTTTTTCAAAAAATAAGAAAATAAACTTCTCTGTTTGGACCTTGTCGGCCGATGTTAAGTCTATTCTAGAAAAATATGGGTTTTTTGAATCCAACGGTGCCCTCATATTTTTAATTTGATCACCAGTTCAAAATATAGAAAATCCCACTTGCGTGTTTATTAAACATACCATAAAAAAGTTCAAAATTTAGTTCTAGGCTCTCTGGGCCATGGAATCATGTGCCATCAAAGTGCGCAATATCAGAATAATTCGAAATAATTTTAAAAAAATAAACAAAATTTCTGAGACATTACATGTGGTATTATGAATTTTTTATGATCTTATGTAACACACGTGTATGATTTCATTATGTGATGGGCGTTCTTATAATTATATATCCCTTCAATTAATTGGGTAAAGAATTATATCTCCTGAAAATGATACTGAAATTGGGAGTGAACCTAGTTCAATAATGGATTTTTTCAATGATGTTAGTCTTGGTAGTGAGCCTTTACTACTAAAATGGATTGGGGAGTGAACCAATACATTATGATATTCTTGTCTACGATCCTTGACTTATAAGGAAATGATTTTATATTCTTATGTTAATGCCACAAGCTTATGTCTTATGCCAATGTTATGCTATCATTGCTTATGTTCTTTGATTCCATTATTATTCTTTTCTTATGATCTATTATGATTTATTTCATGACTCATGTTTATAATATTTGATAAATTATGTAGAAATGTTGTATGTTATTTTCAAGATCTCATTCCTTTATGCTTATCTTGTTCTTTCATATGATCATCAACTAATATATCTCATGTTTACCCTTAATGAGTATCTGAGCTCACCATTTCTTATGTTTCCTTTCACCAGTTCATGAATAATGGTTATAAGTAGGGTATTTTGGTGAAGAGTAATAAATGGAAGGATATTTGTGGGAGGTGTCTAAGAACTCTCATGAAATAAGAATATTTTGTATTTAATCTCCAAAAACACTAAACCTTTACGGCCATCAGGCATGTATTTATGAAATGTATTTAATATTCATATAAAAAATATAATATTTATATAGTAAAATCATGGGTCACTATATTTGGTATTAGAGTATAGGTTTAGTCAATCTTTGGATATTAGGGTTAGTAAACTTTAGTGAAAAAAATAGGTACAAGTCTAAGTATATGATAACATCCAAAAGTTTTAGAAAGGAAGAGATTATATGGGTTTCGTAATAATAAATTTTAATATAGATACTATAAGTGGATGTGGTTTTGTAATACATGCATCTAGGGGATATAACCCTGAAAATATTTGTTCAATTATAACTCGTCTATAATTCAGGTTCACGGTGAATGTTCCTTTATTGTGTACCTATTTTTATTCACTCAGGGGATATACCTAGGTAATTAATATTTTTTTATGAACTATTATGATGGATTTGAATAAATGATGACCAAGGATAACCCAGGTTTAACCCAAGGTGTCATAGGATTAAAAAAAGGTGACATGATTCATACACCCTATAAATTTTTCATGGTAATGTTGCCTCCCACTATTATTATTGTTTTGCGCACTATGATTTTTTTGTTTTAGTTAATGGATAGAACCTAAAAGAATCATGTTAAAGTTGAATGTCATAGACAATTTGGTGATTATGAGAAACTAAATGGGATGATGACAAGAATGAAAGATATTTTGATTATACCAAATCAATTATCACAATATATGATTAACAACATATACCATTACCAACTCGAATACTCACCAAAGAAGATAATAATATAGTTTCCTGAGAGCTTGAGTGGTGGAGAACATGGAGGAAAGAAGAATAAATTTCCTTCATTTCTGAAATTTGGAAAGAGACATCTAGGAGAAAATCTCAAAGGAATAGGAAAATGTTTTATGTGTTAAAAATAATTTCAAAGAGTAACAAATTTTTAAGGAAAAATGATGAGTTTAATGGCGAGAAATATATTTCATTCTAGGGATCCATTTGTAGTTCGGTGTCTTAAATATGGCGAAGTAGGTCATTATCTGAGTCAATGACCTCTTTTAAAGGTTAACTGATATAATAAAGAATAACCTATATTCTACCAATCATTGAAGTAAAAGGATTAAAGTATTTATGTATTAATAATTATCAATTATGTTGTAGGATTATTTTTGTTAATGGAATTTTGGTTTTAAGAATCCTGAAATATCTAAGGATTGTATTAATTTATGGAAGTATAAATTTATTCATGTAATATTAATAGTAGTGTTTTAAATTTCATCATGGGTTTATCAGTTTATGGTTCATCATAATTTAAAAATATTATACACCACTTTTGAGGTTTTATGTGATGGGTGTTTATCATTATTAAGGATATTTTTTGGAGACATTCATGGACATTGGTTTAGTATAAATTTTATTGAAAAATTTAGTTGAGGAGGAATTACATTACTTTTTGTCGACATAAGTTTAAAGGTATTGGTAACATTTAAGGTTTATCCGATCTTGTATGTGGAGATAATTATCGGTTATTAAAATTTTATAATGCTATAGTAATTATATTAATATAGTTTTGGAAAGATGAAAACCAACATAGAGGGCGATGACTTGTCGTATCCAGAAAGGAAATGAATCTTGAACCCACAAATGAAGGGAGATAAGGGTGAAACTCCTACCACTGAACTATATTATGTCCTATTTATTATGAAATGTTTTACATAAATGAATTAAATGATAAATATTTACTTTATTATGGGAAACATATTATAGGATCAAATCTTTTTGAATTTTTATGATTTTGAGTTGATTAATGATATTTGGGGAAATATTTTATTTTATTGAGATATATGTAATCCTTCAGTCTAAATTTTTATTTAAAATTAAATATTATTTGGGAATAATTCAACTAAATTTTTAGAAAATGAGGTTATTTGGGATGAAGGGTTCTTTATTGATTTAAACTGAAAATTAAATTTAGAGATTAATATAAAGGTCAATTAATTTTGGGAATTATCTTATCTTGTGCTAAACATTTTGGTTTTTTGATAATATATAAATATTGGAGGAAGTGAATGTAATCCTTTTATATATTATGTGATCCATTAAAAGTTGATTTTACTACTTCAAGTAAGAAAGAATCACCTTGAATAATCATTGTTTGGAAGAAAAGGTGTGATTATTATTGAAATTGATTAATGTATGAAATTATACTTATCATGTAATTTTATTCCCCTATGGAAAATAACTCCATAAACTCTAGGAAAATGATCTTTAAATAAAAAAATTGTCTTATTAACTTCATTTATGATGAACTCATTATCTTTTTCTCACATCTCTGGGTTTCGATTTTGTGGTCATTAACATTCACATGATCATTCACTTTATTGTGAAAAATGAAATATGAAAATTAGATTTATTCCATGTCTTTATTTTATATTCCCACTAATTTTCACCTATTTTGAAACATAGTTATGTGTTATTTCATATTACCTTCATTTTTCTTCATTCACTCTTCTCAAGAGGATGTTTTATTAACCCTTTTTACAATTTGGGTTTTCCACAATGATATTTTCAAATAGTATACCCTTGATTACTAATCACGAGTTTGAATTTCAAGGACATGATTTATTAAAGGGGAATAATTTGACACCATGAGATTTTAAAACAAGAACATTATGTTTTATAGCGTATACGAAAAACAACATCGAGCATAAATGAACCATGAAATTTTATTAATTAAATTTCATTGTTATAACATAGCTATTTAGTTTTAAATAATTGATAGGTTTAACTTATATAAATATAAGATAACAATCAATAAATATTTTCTGATAAATGCTTAGTAAATAAGTACTCAATTTTTAGGAAAAAAAATTATTCTTGAAAATTGATTTTTATTATTTTTTGTGATCAATTAATATAAATAAATTTTTCCAGATTTTATAAAATTTATTTTTAATAATGAAATTTATTTTATAAATAATCATATAAAAATTATCTAAAAGTGAATTTGTGGGATTTTTTTGAAAATTATTGTTTTTTCAATGAATAGAGAAAAATAATAATTTTTATTGAAAACCATATTTTATTTAAAAATATTTAACAATTAAAATTCTATTTTGTATTTGTTAAAAAATTTAATTAGATTTTTTTATTTAAAATAATTCAGTTACGGTTTTTAGGATGAATTTTATTCTTTAATTTGGTATAAAAACATTTTGAAACTTCAAAATCATTTTTCAAGAAAATCACTTTTCATCAAGTTTGCAGGATTAATTTTAAATAAAATATTAAAAAATTTAAAACTAAATTTGATATATTGGATTCCATATTTTTAATCAAATCAATTATTATTATTTAATTAGTCCAACTACATTTTTTTATAATTAATAGTAAAAATATTAAAAATTAATGATCAGAGTAAAAGGGTAAATTTGGATTACTTTGGTTAAAACTAAGTGATAAGACCACCATTTTACATCTTCAATATTATTGGATGAATTTATTTCAAAAATTAATACCTTATTATCAATATTTATGATTTATGGGACACTTTTAAATGAAATTAACAAATATAATAATTTAAGAAAAAAAATAAAAAATATCACCAAATTACTTTTAAATTTAAATTATGGGTTCACATAGTGAAAAAATAGTGTTTTGAACTAATATTGATATATATTTTGAGTATAATGATATTATTTTGTTTATGGTAATTTATTTTTAATTTTTATTAATTTTATAATGACTTTAAATGTTTATGCACTGATGATGACGTATTTATTTAATTAAAAGAAAAATAAATTAAATTATTTTAAAAATATTAAATGTTATATAAATTTGAATAATTATTGTGTACCAAAATAATTTAGATAATTATAAAATATTTGGGGTGTTTGAGAGGGTTTATATTTTAATTCCATGTTTTTTTGATATTTCTAAATTCAAAATAAATGAATAGTGCAAAAATTAACAAATGATAGTTTATAAAAAAATATTTTTTTATTAAATGATTTTAAATTAGAAAAATATTATCTTTTGAAAATTTAATTTAATATCCCATAAAATATCAACCATTTTCCATTTATGGATCATTTTTTTATTTATGATAGTATTATAAACCCTTTAAGATTTAAATAATTGATATCATGGTTAATGTTAGGATGGGGATTTGCGCATTATATGAGCCTATATTAACATAAATTTCCCACACACATAAGATTTATTTTATAAATTGGATTTAATATTTATAATCTGTTCATAAAGATTATATAACAAGGAACGTTTTATTTTTTATTCATAAAGGATAAATTACAAAGGTAAAAAAATAGTTATTGTGGTGAAAACTAAAGTGGAAAACGTGAGTAACCATATAATTAAAGGGGATAACATGTTTGAAAAATGTTTATTTTTTTAATTTATGATGTCTTTATTTATCTTATATTCCCTCCAATCCATTATTTTTCATTTTTGAGGGACTTTTCTTGATATTGACTTCCCATTATTGAATAGATTTGGTATTTAAAAAAATACCACTCCTTCTCACATATAAAAGAGAACATCCTCTTAACATTTATTAATAATTAAAAATCCTTTTATATGAGAAAAAACCTAAAAAAATATATTATTTAATTTTATTCCCATGTCCTAGTGGACTTTTCTATTATAAACCGTCATAGGAATGCATCTGGTAAAAACATAAAGAGGTTTTTAGAAGAAGAGGTATCGTTCATAACCGAGCATTTTTTTTATTATTTCTTCCACCTCATTAAAATATAATTCAACAATGATGATGTAATAACATAAATATATAACATATAATTATATTTTATTATGTTAATAAAATAATCTATTTCCATATCATCTTCCAAAAAATGTTAAATGAAATTGTCGATTGTGTAGACAGTGGTCTACCACCTTGGGAACTGACGAAATTGTTTTCCATCACCGCCTCTCATGGATGAATATAATGATAAATTTAGTGTATAAATATGACATTTATGACATAATTATTCTTCTTGAATTTGAATATCACTATTTATGCCCACCGAATGAATATAGGAATATTTATAAGGGAAGAAATACCTGAAGAATGGGTATTATTTTCTCTACAAACAAAATGAAGAAGAAGGTGGCAATGACACCCGAATCTCATAAACGTCTAAAAAACACATTATTGTATGACCCTTGAATGTTCATGTATAGATCATGACCACCTAAATATTAAATAGAGCCACAATGAAAATGACTCACTTTTCTTGGGAAGGTGTCTAAGACATTCGTTGATTGTACATCGGCTATCTGATAAACTCTCGCAAGTCACATGAATTGTCAGGCAGAAAGCACCCTATTACCATTAAAATCCATGTATAATCAGGATAAAAATATGAAAAATGAGGAATCTTCTCATGGTTAAAAACCTTCAGGCGTCATGCACATGCCGTTTGTAAGGCACTACGGAAGAACTAGTGACATGTTCATCATATCGCGCATAATCCCTCTAGCATGTCACCTTCATTTTTTGAAGGGATTCAAACATGAATAAACAGTCTTGAATTTCCTCTACAGTGCCAAAGTCAATCAGAAGGTTTCTCTATGAAAACTCTCACACATGACCAAAAGACCCTATATTGTCCATGTGACGTATCCCCGATGGGGAGAGTGATTGTCTTTGATAACACATGTGTATCCCTATAAGATTATCAACCCTTGTAAATAAACAATGTAATAAAAATGGAAAATAGCGGATCTTCTTGTAAGGGGGAGGTATGTTGATTTCATGCGAATGGGTTCATACACCATAAACAATCACTATTGATCATATGAGACCCCCCTCCCCCCTACCCCCACAGGCTGTAACGGTCCTTCAAAGACCCCTTTACATGTCAGCATGGTCTCAGAAAGGTCCCTTGGTAAGCCACATTTGTCTCAAAAAAAGTCCCTAAAAAAGCATATTTTATCATGTGAAGGCTTTTTTGAATAGGAATCATGATCTTGTGAAGGTCCCTAGATATGTCAGCCTAGCCATATATAATTCCATTGAAATGTCCACATAGTCTGGTGAAATACATTAATTGGAATGAATCCAAAAAATGAGGCCCTAATAGGATGGTCTTGTGGTCATTTAAAATCATATGATGACCCCAAAAAGACCATTGGAAAGACATTGCAAAATCACATGACACCATGTCCATCCACTGACTCCAACCCTAATATTCAAGATATGTGAAGCATAAAGCGGTGTATAATCAGGGTATAGAGGCCTATAAATACCACCTCTTACTCATACAAAATACTTCCTCGATCGATCCGACATTATAGCGTTGGATAAGAATTCTCAGATTGTCCAATCACATGATTGTAAAGGTCTCCTATGAGGTAATGATATAGGGAACAAACTGAGGGATCATGAAGCATGTACACATGCTTTGCAAGATCAGTTATAAGATTACACAAAGGACTTGGATTGCATCAGCTGAGTCATACAAAGGATGCACTTCATGAAAATTGGATCACAAAAATTCTAAATCAAACTAAAAGTGGGAAAACTAAAGGAACATATGCAATAATGATTGGGATAAATATTATAAAAGATGGGAGACTTATGAAAATAATATATATGTTAAACCTAATGTGCTTCAAACGACTCACCAAGATCAAGTGACATCACGAGTGAATGTCTCTAAATTTATATGGAACTCCCTTGACATACTACTTGGATCATGTGGAGTCTATTGGACATGTTATAGAAAGTCACACATTGCCCTCTGGGCATATTACCAAAGTCTTGTGAATCTCCCCAGAATTTACCACCAAGTCTTTATATGTCCTTCAAACATGTCTCCTAAATTTTACTCTAATTTCTGGAGAAGTTATCTAGGTATCATGTTGACACCAATACATGTCTTCTAGGTCTTATGGTGCCTCCATATATGTCAGCTTAGATCATGTGATTGTCTCTAGACAACCTCTGCTAGGTCTTGTGACACTTCTCGGACATGTTAGCATGGATCGTATGATTGTCCCCATACATCCTCAACTAGGTATTGTGAAACCCTCTAGATTTGTGAGCTTGTATGATGTTATTTTCCCGAATATTCTAGGTGATGTCTTGGAAACCCTCCAGACATGTCAACCTTGGTCATGCGCTTGTCTGTAGATATGTACTAACATCCTCATACATATCTTTTGATATGCTTTAGACATGTTAGTTAGTTTCATGTGATTTCCTTCAGAAATATATAGATATCCTTAGATATTCTAGGTAGAAAATAAAGCCATGGAAAGAAGATATCCTAGGACATGATAACTTCATCTAGTGGATACATACCAGGAATCTTTAGTGTGTAAGTCCCAATAAACATAACTAGAAGAACACAGATTCTTGTCATAACAAGGATATGTAAGACACATTCCTAAGGCTTGACCTCCATTCCAAACACCCATACAAGGAATAATAATTGTGTAAGACCTGATCAATATAACTAAGAGAACTTTGATTCCTACCATAACTAGGATACATAGGATTTCATCCAAAGGCCCAAGATCCATACCAAACAGCCATATAGGGAAACCTCAGTGTGTAAGCCCTGATCAATAGAACTGAGAGAATTATGATTCATGTCAGAACTAGGATGTGTAGAATATCATCCTAAGGCCTAATATCCATACTAAACACCCATACATGGAATCTTCGGTGTGTAATACCTGATCAATAGAACTAAGAGAACTCTGATTCCTGGCATAACCAAGATATGTCACACACCTTCCTAAGGCCCAAGCTCCATACCAAACACCCAAATAGTGTAACATCAGTGTGTAAGACTTAATCAACAGAACATTAAGAAATTTGATTCCATCCATAACCAAGATTTATAGGATTCCTTACTAAGGCCCAACATCCATACCAAACAACCATATAAGGAAACCTCACTGTGTAATCTCTAGTTAACTAAACTAAAAGAACATTGATTCCTATTATAACCAGGATACATAAGACGCCTTCCTAAGGCCTGATCTCAAATGGGAACCCACTTAGGTGTGGGTCCTACCATGTCTACAACATTCCACCCATCAGGACACAATCTCTCCCATATCAAATGGGAACCCACTTAGGTGTAGGTTCCACCATGTCTACTATATTCCATCTATAAGGACCCAATCACTCCCATGGGTTTATCATTCTTCCTCATCCACTAGCGGATAGGGAATGATACTGAACAATGATAAATTTAATTCCTTCCATAACCAGGATTTGTAGGATGCCTTCCTAAAGCCTAATATTAACACCAAATACCACATAAATACAATATTTGTGTATAAGTCCCACATCAATACACAGTGAGACTAATTAATTTCATTCTCTTTTTTCTAACACTGAGTGTAGATCATTTCGGCTTAGGAATTTTCAATGATCATATCACCTACATTAAGGATCCCCATATACTAGGAAAACCTCAGTGTATAAGCCCCATTTAACAACGTGATATGAATACCCCCATATAAGGGAATCCACCAAAGGGTAACTCCCAAGGGTGTGATAGAACTATGATCACTCTGATTTCTACCATAACCAGGACTTGTAGGACACCTCCCTAAGGCCCAAGCTCAAAAATTGGTGCCGAATTTCCCTCATATTTGTCCCATTCTCATGAAATTAAACTACATGTTTCAAATGAAATACATGGTTTTTTATTCTTATTCTAATAAGGATATGTAAGATGCATCGTAAGGGCTCAATCCCACCCTTGAGATAACAATTACCTCCCTGCATGGCGTCAAACTCCAAATCACCTAGTTGAATAACATCAACATAAAAATAGCTACCCATAACTATGAAATAATGGGAAAGGGATAAATAACCTTGAATACATACAATGTTCTTTATAATCAAATTCCTTTTGTATATAATAGACTTCAAACATTGGTCAATTTTTAGGTTAACTCGTGTCGTATCAGGAATATGAATAGATTCATGAACATATATTAAATCTATAAGAGAGTCCTATCATAGGAAATAGTTCCACTAAAAGGGTGTGAGGAACTCGACCTCCCATCCTCTTAACCAACGTAGTTCCTATGTGTTGTTGGGTATAAAACCCCAAAAGATCTCCTATCATTGAAAAATATGTTTGTACCCAGTAATAGATTTGGGAGAAGTTGGGTGTTTTTTAAAAGGGTAATAAATGGTAAAACCATTGAAAATAATTGGGAAAAATATTCAACCCCCCATTATCAGTCATCAGATTTCATAGCTTCTCTGGTCAGAACAAAAATGGTGTAACTGATAAGAAATCATTTAATTACTCCATCTCCTTCACATATAAAAAATTATAGGCTACCCCATTCTCGTTAGACCTACTACAAAAAAATGGCTTATACCAACAGAAATTTATTGACAGTTAGTATATATGTTTGTAAAATGATCATTTCCAAGAGATATTATGTTTTATTGGTATTAATTTTCAATAACAACATTTATTTTTACCAATAGATAGATCTGTAGATATTGATCAGATGATACCAACAAATCATTTAACAATAGTTCAATATATTGCATTATAATACTAATACCAACATTTTTTTACTTACACATGAATCTGTTATGAATAACGTTATTTCCAAAAAATATTTTTCCATCAACAAAAGATATTAAAATAAACCATTCAATAAAATAAGATTTTATCAATATCCAATAAATATAAACTTAGTTTATATATATATATATATTATTTATATGACCAAATTAAGATTTTATTTACATGAGAATTATTGAAAATATATCATAATTTATTTTAATTTTTAATTTTCTCAAAATATTTAATGTTTTTTATATTTTCCAATATTGGTTATTCAGTTTTATCAAAATATTAAATGATTTTATATTATCCAATATTATTTATTTAATAAACATATAAATTCCTTTCTAAAAAAATAAAAACCACTAAACCCTAATCGGTGACCCATCAACCAAACATCGCCCACCTCCATCCCGCCTCCTTGTTGCTGCCATCCCCGATCTATCCCACAACCTCGATCTATCCCACCACCCTACCTCCATCCCGCCTTTGTCCCACCTCCGTCCTACCTCCTTATCACCTCCATCCATGATATATGCTGCCAACCCTGATCAATCCCATCGACCACATATTACCCTCCCTCATCCCACCTATGTCCCGCCTTCGTCTTGCCTCTATCTTACCTCCTTGTTGCCACCATCCCCGATCTATCCCATTGACCACACATCGCCCGCCTCCTTCCCACACATCGCCCGACTCCTTGTCACCGCTATAACCCACCTCCATCCTGACTCCTTCATTTTTTCTCAGTTTCATTTCTCAATCATTCATTGATATTATAAATGTATCCCCAAATTGATGAGCATGATATTTTGGATTGGTGGGTGGCTGAATAAACAGCATATTCGATTGATTTTATTGTATGACATTGTGTCGCTTTGGGTAGGGAAACATATTTATGGATTGATGTCAGGTGACTTCTCTTTATCCATGGCTCCAGTATATTATATTTCTTATTTAAATACTCTGATAGTATAATTAACAGCCTTTGGATGCTTATACATAGTATTCGATGACCTCAAATCACAGCTTCAATATTATCTGTGAGGATGTTCGACCTGCTGTATACAGCTTTGTTGAACAGTTAAAATCTCAGTGAAAATGTGTTTTATATTCATTTTTGAGGTGTTCATAGAGTTTATTCTTTCTCATGTATCTTATCAAACCATTTAGTGTAGGGGATTTCTAATGATTATGGAGGAAGACTATTTTGGTCCTCCAATAAATAAGATACTAATATAATCTTGGGATTACCTTTATAAATGTTGGAATACCTAACAGTTCCAAGAAATTTTTCTTTAATACATAATAATTATAATGGGAACAAGGTCATTTATTTTCTAGATATTCTTAATTTAATGAGTTCCAATAATCATGGAATTTTTATTTCTTCAAACGGGTTTGTGAGGATAAAACATTGAGAAGAATATGGGAACTTTCCTCTGATTGTTGTGGCCTATTTGGAATATTTAGTTTTTACATATCAACCATTGTTTGAAATGTTTGGTTACTTTTTATTTTTTTGGCACCTTTGTTATTTTCCCTAATAAGTGACCCATCACAGCCCCGTGTTTATCTTCCCACAGCACTCCCTCTCATCCCACTCTCCCACCTCACATACCACCCTTCCCTTCTTTAGCCTCACCTCCCATCACCCTATCATGTCCTCCCCTAGCCCTAGCCATTTCCCTCCATAGCGAGACCAGCATCTTTGTCGGCTCCTTCATCATCCATGTCATTCTAGCCGACATCCTCATGCGAACCCCTATCCGGTTCTCGACTAGCATCCCCCCTGATACCCTCCATCCCCAACATCCCAATGCCTCAGCATCCCCCTGGTGACCCCTCCCTCCGCAGTGTCCCTGCACACCCCTATCCCCGACATCCTTGTGCAACCCTGCCACAACCCACCTTGCACAGTCACCCTAGACCTACTCGGCATCACCTAGAATCCACATCCCCTCTCACCCTAGATTCGATGCCACCCACCATCATGTTGTGTGCAATTTTAAAATAGAAGGATGGATGGTTCAATGATAACACCCTCTCATTGTAAGGAAGTAATTTCTTCATTTGATTTTAATCTGAATTGATCTTCTTATTCATTTTCTTTTCTGTTAGAACCCCCTTTGTTTTCATGGTAGTGTGTTAGTGCCTACTATTTTCATTCAAAAAATCATTACACTATGTCTGTACAACATGGTTTTTATAAAACTACTTGATTTCTTATAAAACATGTTGGTTGTTGAGTCTAATGGAATGTTGGTGTTGTTCTCCTTGAGTATGCACTTCATTTTATATTGACGAGTGTTTGTGCTTGACTCTAAAATACTTTTCATGATGATGTTATTTCACTGAATCTGTTTAGACTGGTTTTTGAAAATATTCATAGATTCTGGTAAAGCATGAGTAGTGTTGAGTTTCAATACATTCTGTTGTTTATTGTAAAATTTATATTTCATGATTAGTTTGTTGAAAGTCAGCGATATAGTTGTTATTAAAAAATGTTTTCATGTTGATTTTAATGTTAAATGTTTGTTAAATTTGTCTCTTATCCTACTGAAAAGTTCTTCTTTACATGTTGTTTTGTGCGTTTAATTGTAAATCATTTTGATTTTTCACTGAATTAATTCATCTTTTCATTGAATTTTCTTTCAAAAGGGATGAATATGGTTACTTTAGGGAGGAATGATTTTTTTATCCTTCTTGTTACCTTTATGTTTTGGAAGAAATTTTCCTCTTCAAAACATGTTTTCTCTCTCTTGAGTTTTAAAGATGAGTTTTAACATCTCAATATATTCCCACCATAAATGACAAGTATCAAAAGCTTTATTCTTTTAATAGTGGATTTTGGGTCTTTTCACATGTTGTGGTTTCATTCTCTTAGTTTGGGAGACAATTAGGGCCTTTGGTTTAAAAATAAAAATGAACATTTGTCCAAGAAGATTCTTTACATCACCACTCTAATTGAGGCTTGATTATTTCTCTTTTTTAACTGTGATGATTCATATCATGTTTGAATAACTCTGTTTTTTTTGAACAATAAAACTAGACATTAATGGAATTAAGGAGATTGTGGTGCCCCATTTTTGGAACATTTTCATGCTACATCTGAATTCATCCTTGAAAACTTGAGGTTATTGAGATAAATTCCATCTTCTATTATTTTTTTTACTATCTTGTTATGTCTTTTTTAATTTAACTCCATTGTTGTAATTAATGTTTAACACTATTTTAAATTTTATATTTCAACAAGGTTTCATTCTTTTTAAGAGGAAGGGTGATGTTTTGTGGATAAATTTAGAGGATTAAACTGCATTCTTTATGGGAGTATCTATTTCACTTGTTACTTTTATTTTCTGAATATTATTCTGAAGTAAATTTTTGATACCTACTTTTTTTGTCGTTGCGTACAGAAACATTATTCATTCTAAAGTGTTCTTGTGAATTTTATGGTTTTTGATTAATTTATAGTTGATATTAATATTGTAAATTTTGACCCTCAATATCAATTTATACATTCCATGTTTTTAAGTATTTGAAATGAGTATTCATTATATATTATCGTTGTGTTCTATTGGTTGTTTTTTGTGGCGACTGACTTTGTCTAGAGGATTACTGTGATAGTGGACCTCAATGTTTTTTTGATCATTTTCTTTTTGCCTGATGGAATGTATTTAATGTTTATGAGTGTCAACATGGAAGCTAATATAATTGGGATATGTTTGACACAGTCTTCCAAGCCTTTTCTTTGTGGACCAAGTCTTCTTGCTGTTTGAGCAGAGTATTGGGGAATTACTTCTCTTATGCTATGCTTCTTATATCAGTTGATTTTGATGCTTTGTTAGATTCCATAGGCTAGTTGTTCATATTACATGCATGGTTACTCATATCCTAATTCTAATTATTGTTTAAGGGAGGGAATAGAGGCTCCGTGATTTACTGAAACATCCCAATGTTTATAAATATGGATGGACTTATGGTCCATTATGAAGCTGGCAGTGACCTTCTATGATCCCCCTTTGGTTTCCTTTGTGTATTTACCATGCACTGGATAATTTCATGTGCATTATTTTTGGATGATATTCTTTGATCTTCTACACCTGGTGGGAGTGCATTTTATACTTGCGGTTTTTTCTCTTTCTAGTCCTATCACTTCTACTACTTGCATTTATGATGTCACTAATGCCACTTTGATGCATTTCAGAGTTCTTTAATGTGTATCCTAAATACTACAGATCTTACTTATGATGTATTGGTGCTATCTTTGTATTGCATCCTTTTCTGAATGAGTTTATTTTGTACTTGATGAATTTTTCTAAAAGGAATGATGGATTTATAGTTTTTGTTCAAGTTTTATTGTTACACCATCATGTATCTCCCTCAATTATCTGATTGTGTATGCTCATTACAACTCATGTTTGTATTGTAATAATTTTTCTTTAATAAATGTCTTTGGGTCATGAATTAGGTGACCAATTCATGCCACAATTTGTTGTAAAAAAGTTGACTATCTTATGGTTGTTCTTTCCACTGGTTATATTATACTTTGGTACGATATTTTTATATCACGTGTTATTATTTTTATATCTTTCATTTAAAGGAAAACTGTTTTTCCATTGTTTTGTTTGTGTGATCAGAATGTTTTTCATGATGATGATGCATGTCTAAAGTGGAGGGAGTGAGGATAAGTGATTCTTAAAATATAGAAGGGTGGTCCGCTGTAGTTAAAGGGATGGTAGTGAAGTTTTTCATGTCCTGATCCACTATAATAGATAATAGCCCCTGTGAAGTTATGAAGATTCCACGATATTCACATCTGATGTTTGCGAGAAATATATTGATGAGGAAGTTACATTGAGTTTCATGTAAACTCTCTTGGTGTTTGAACATTTTTGTAATGTTTCTTTTGATGCTTCTTGTCTTTTCATGAAGTTTGAACATATATTTAAATTATATTGGAGCATGTTTTTTCAAATAAAGACCTACTTTTTTGGTATTTTATATAATCTAAATTTGTATTTATTATATATTAAATATAATAATAAATTTAATATAATTATATTAATAATGATAATATAAAATTGTAATAATAAATATCAGAATATCAACATTTAGATTATAATTTACAAACAACTATTAATTGATGATATTGTTTATAAATGTTAATAATATTACCAACAGATATATTAGTCGTATTAATCAATTGTTAATCATTTTTACCAACATATATATTATCTATTGGTATTATTATAATTTCAATAGAACCATTTTATCTGTTGTAATAACATTTAGCGACAGAGTTTTTACCAACAGTTTAGTGACAGGACAATTTTTGTTGGTTAAACGTTTTACCAACAGAAAATTCACTTTTACCAACAGATATACCCTTGATGGAAAAAGATAATTATTTTGTAGTGACCATTTAATTTTTTTCACCAAATAATGATGTCTCATCGGACCAGTGGGAAATAAAAATGGTAAATCTGATGTGAAACTCTTGAATAACATAACCAGTGAACCATGCATTTAGCCATTTTGTTCTACAAATCCTATGTAAAAAAATTGTAGAATCCTACTTGAATCTCTCAGAAAAAATGTTATTTTTTCCTAAATGTAATGGGGGTTCTCCTGAAATAACTCCACCATAATAATGAAAAGTCCACACAAGTGAGATGGATGAACCGGGAATAAAAATGAAAATTGTGTTACCTATGCATCTCTAGTTGATATTGTTCCATACTTGTGAAAATGCACTAATAAATTAAATTCATCCTGGTTGTCTTCATGGTTTCATAAATTTCTCATAGACACCCCAACTCGCGAATCATGTCTTCATCTAGAAACCATTCTAGAAAACCTTCTATGACTACAACCCCAACGAGTCGCATGATGACCTCACCTAGATGAAATCATCAGCGTCAGGTAGTGAATGAAATGTTATTAGAATACCCTCGACATAAAAAAATTTGAACCCTTGAATATTCACACAAGGATATCTCAATGATGAAATTGAAGATTGTACATTTTCTGATAAAAGCTTCAGTGAATATAGTGTTTTTCATGGCCACAACAAATCACTTTGGAATTCCATCCCTGGAGTTAGACAATAATCACCTTCAGAACCTAATTAAGGTGGATCATGGATTCAACTACGGATCCCTTCTAGTTCAGGAGACACCAAGGAAGGGATCCTATAAACCACTATTTCCAAAACCATGACACAGGATCTCATTGGTCAACTGTTGAGGGAACCATCTGACAAATTTCCACCTCGGTGACTCATATACAAGAAACAAGGAAGAAACATCAGGTGGAAAAAGTTCTGGAAACTTAGGAGTAAGATCATATCCACACTCTTGCTAAAGAAACCCACCAGCATATTCTAGTGGTAGCCAATGGGCAGGCTCATATCCTTTCTCACTCAAAGAAAGTCTATATAAATATTCTAGTATCAATTTTGGGGTAGGTGCATATTCATACCCCCATGTATGAAGCCCAACAATATATTATGAGGGAATGAGGAGGATAAAAGTGGGATCATATCCCCTACTTCAATGGAATAAATCATCCAATCTATATTGGAGACATAATAATGTTCAAGATTACACTCCTACACACACATTTCTAAATTGCCACTACATCTTAATAATAGTTATGGAACCCCACCAGCCTATTTTGGAACATGTACCGATATCAGGACAAGATCATGCCCTTTACCCTATAGTTAGGTTAGCACAACACTCTAATCAATATGAACAGGTGGTTTCTCTAGAGAAAGCACACATTATTTCTCCCATCTAGGAGGATTATTGGAATATTCTGGTAAATGATGAGGAATTGGATTGGTATCATATTCTTGTTCCAACTGGGGCTCACCAGGTGAGAGAATCACATTCCTAAGTATATGGGTTTATTCTTATAAAAAGGGACTAGTGGAATACTCAAAAGTCCTAGTATCAAGCTCATATACTCATTTTAGATGAGTTTCACCAAGGGATAGTGGCACATGCCTCATGAAAGGCTTATATTCCTATTGAAAATGATGGGTGGAATAATCAAAATGCTTAGGATTGGGATCATATCCTCATTCTGACTGAGGATAGCCATGTGAGATTGGAACATGCTTCAGAACATGATCGTATTCCTATCAATTAAAATAATCATCATATCATTGTAGCTCACGAAATCCATGATCAGATCCCTAATTATGTTGATGAACGACTGCACCAGCATCCTTCATAGGTGATACTAAAGGAGGATTGTATCCCTTCTCCCATTCCAAAAGTCCATCGATATATTCTTATGGGGAATGTATATTTGGACTGGGTTTATACTCCTGCTCCAACTGAGGTTCACCAAGTGAGAGTGGCACATTCATTTGGACGGACTCATATTCCTCTTGTAAAAGACTTATAGCATACTCCAAAGGTTCGGTATCGGGCTCATACTCTTGTTCTGATCGAGGCTCACCAAGTGAACATAGAATATTCCTTGGAAGAAGTCTATGATATTGCCGAAAATATAAACATCTACAAAAGGAAAGTCAATATATTTTGGGCATGATGGAGAATGAGGATCATACTCCTAATATACTCAATTATAGTTTCCTTGGGACTATTTGAGACACATTTTTAGCATCTCAAGGGTTTGTTAAATCTTCCACTAAATTAAAAGGTGATTATTACCTCAATAGTACTCCTCATGGTAGTGGGGAGATGGATTATATGGACTTTACTCCTAGCATATGTCTTGGTTAACCTCCCCATGGTGATATATCCCTCAGATAAAGAAATCCTCCCCTTTACCAAGTCCCTCTATATAGGGAAGTGTTTAAAACTATGACACCATTATATAGATATGTTATTGAAACATCATGTTTAGCCATATATAATTCCTCATCAACTACTAGCATCCCTTTGCCAAAGTTAATAGGCAGTTTAGAGATATAATCTATTTGGTCTGGATAGATGGAGTCATGTAAGTCTAATGAAAAGGAATCCAAAATTTATATATGGATAGATTTTTCTATAAATAACCTCCCCATCAAGTTCTATACCCTCTATACTTCGGATTATTAGATCAGAGATGATATAGAGAATGAGTTCATTTCTTACCTATGACTTATGTGGGAAACTCATCAGCCGTTGAAGAATAAACACCTCCCTTATCCAAGATATTAGGATCACCTTCACACCATAAAGATACTATGTATTTAACTAGACCTGGTTGTTATATCCATGGTTTGGAACACAAAAATGGATAAGCACATCATTAATAAACAACACGCTTCTCTCTATTGCATAACAACTCTCTGAAAACTGATTAGAGAATCCACTTCCTATATCCATATCCAAGGATGGATAAATTACAGAGTGTTTCACTTTTATGTACTCATAGAATTGTAAAACCCCCCAGATATGATGTCCTATAATTTCATAGACTCCAATAAAATTAGGGGACTAGGTAACGCATTAGCCAATTGGTCACTACACCAAAATCCCCCCACTATAACGGAACTATGATTTCACAAATGGGGGGATAGATATGAAAACATGACATTGGGTAAAACCCCTCATATGTATCCATTGCTCCTAGCTCATACTTGATCACAGTTGCACTGAATCCAATATATCACAATGAATGCGACCATAGCAGTTGTCTGGGACCAAACCCAACTCATTAGGTTGGAGGAATACATACCAATACCTCCAAACCCCATATCACCAGTCCCTAAGAGGTTATAGGATGTATTTAAAGTATCTAAAATCCAACCCCATCCTACTGGACTGGGAAATTTGTGTCACAATTTTTATCACAAAGATCATCACACCCTAGTAGGGGACCAGAGAAATCAGTAGTGGTACCAGATCACCCCCATCCCACAGGGTAAGTGACATTTATATATCATTCCTCATTTCAATAATTATTGATCCCTTAAGTAGAATCTTTAGATCCTCAACAAAACGATCATCCAATTACAATTACATCCCAAGATTTTCTCCATCCCATTAGGATGGGGAAATTTTTACCATCATCATCATCACAGATAGTTAGTCTTCACCATGATGGGAAGAAAATATTAATGGTTGTTATCCCATATATTCTTCCCATCGTAGGATGAACCTTATTTATTTAGGCCCCATTCAACAATCATGAATGGAAAATCCCTCAAGGTCACTTTTAATAAACAATGGCATGAGGAGCGCATGATGGAGGTAATCAAACCATTCAAAGGGTGTAAGCCAAAGAGTTATAATATGTCCAAAAAGTAGGGAAGTGACCATGGTGAAAGTAGTTCATTATCACCCTAATATGTTGAGAGTAATGGAATAACTTCCATTACCCAATACACCATGGTGGATCTCATCACCGTCAATGTAGTAGATTATGTGGATAGAGATAATAATGTTGACGTGATCAACATAGAGAACATGTATCAAGATGAGGATGGTCTAGATACACCAATTGAGGTTGCGCTTACAAGAAACCAAATGATAATCCTAAATTTGAAACCTCTAAATATTGATTTTCCACCCCTATGGGGTAATATTGAAAAATATAAAGGTAAAGGCGTGGACACATCCCCATCAACATATAGAAGATCCAAAATTCCTTCCCTAGAGGAGAAACTGTCACAATATTAAGATGAGATATAAAATTATAAATATCATAATTAGGAACTACTTAGTGGAAATATTTTCACTAGGTATTCTCTATAGATAGAGAAAAATATTCCTCTGCCTGCATATTATGAGAGATATAACCTACCTAAAATGGTAGAATTTGATTTTCAAGCCATATCTAGCTCTAGGCATCTGGTCAATATAAATGAGGAAGTCAAATATGATCATAAAATTCCTCCATTGTAGTGATAGCCTCTCCCTCATCAGGACTAACATTCAGTCCAAACATGAATTTAAATCAGTAGGATGTGAAAATGGGGCCTCTTTATCAAGATTCTCATACTCATCGCATATAGAAGACATACCACACAATAGTACCTCTAGAAATTCTCAACACCATGGAATCCTCAATCGCCTAAATGGAATCTATTTATTGGTGGCGTTCACCTGTTTGATCCAATATTAAGTCGTATCCTAAGTGGTTGGATGCCATTTTTACGCCACCCAACTTCAGTAATACCACCTTATCAACCTTTGATAGTAAAGGAGAACAAAAATAGCATCTCACTAAATTCATGTCCCAGTGCGATCTGATGATGGGCCCTTGAACCAGTGTGAGGAAACCAAAGTGAACACCACCATTAAAAGGATCCATTACAGGATGGGAAGACCATCACCATCAGTTCCAATATTATTTTATCTCTAAATTAAGTGTAAAATGATCACGAAACTTACAAAATAATAGAATCCAAAAAATGAGAGGTTGTCTAAATTAATTTCTAGAAGGAATGGTTTGACTTATTCCCTCTTCATCACACTCTCATAGGAGAAACTATTGGAACTATGTGCAGAAAATATTTGGGATGACCTGCAAACTCCTATGATCAAGATAATGTACCCAGGTGGATATCTTAGGTTTGTTGAAATAGTGAAACTTTTGGAGGATTACATTCAGTGGACATGAGATATGTCTCATTTCATTACCTCATCATAGGGTAAAATGCTTTGTAAAGCTAAGACTGATGGCGTTAACCTCAAACCAATGGATGTTCCCATTCATGTACACACACAAACCCTTAATCATCAGTTGCCTCCCATCGAGTAGTAGCAACCAAAAAATCACCCTCGACCAGAAGTGAAAAGATATCAGTGTCACCTGGGATTCCAAGAGAAGATAAATAAAGTATACTATTTGTAAAACGTATAGCTTCCCAAATATTTCCTTACAACCATGGAAAATAACCAACTCAAGCTACCATATTCCAGGAAGCCTAGCGAGGTCAAACTCAATAATCATCCTAACAAATTTCATTCTAATATGAGGTTGGGGAATACCATCAATGCTTTATTCATCTTTAATGATGTCATCCAAGGAAGGGTTGACTCTGTATAGGTGACATTGGAGAACATACCGACATAACTGACTTCTATAACCCTCTCCCTTCCAAAGGAAGGGTTTTACTGGAAAACGTTTTAGCCAGGAATGAGTGGAAGTTTGAAAAATAGACGATGAGGGAATATATATAGCTGAGACCTATGGGATAGTGTTCCAATGAACCCAAAAAGTAAATAGAATTGTCTAAAAACCCATTAATGGTCACCCAAACCCAGTCGTCTTGCATGATTTCCTAGAAGGGGTATGATCTTCTAATTATCCTATATAGTGAAGAAGGATATCATGACCTATTCCACAAGAAAAAGATTCTACCTCAACCTCTTCACATGCTTTTGGACCATCTATCTCGAACACATCTTCTTTTGAACAACATAATAAAGAGTATCCAAATATTGGGAAGCAGAAACCTCTGTCACAAAAGTTCAATGTTATGAAACATTTTAATGTTTTCCAAGACAAAATATCAATCTTAGATTCTCTTAATCTTTCAAAAGAGACCATATGGTCACTCATTTAGACCCTCTTGATCCCACCATATTTCGAGAAATAATTCACTATATTTGAGGTTTATCGAGTAGAGACTCTGTCATCAGAATTTTGTGTCTCTATCTCATTCTCAGAATTAGATCAGGGGGAAGTTATCTAAGGACAAATCAGTCCCCTATATGTTTTAAGAAAGCTAAAAAAATTTACATATGAAGGTCTCTTATTGAAAATGGTTCGAAGAACAAATTCATCCCAATTTGAACCCTTTAGCATTTGGGATATATCAAGGGGGGACTTTTCCCCAATGAAGCTAACCATACAAGGGTATAATAATTGCGAGAAGAGACCTTTAAGGAAAATCATGCTTAAAGATTAGTTTGGGAAGATAACATCTAATTTTGATTTTTTGTTTATCTAGAAAGACAAAGTATATAATGTACTTATTGGAATACCTTGGATCCATAGCCCTATGCCAGTACCCTCAAAATTCCAACAAATATTTGAAATATCTCACCGATGGGAAGGTCGGCACACTTCATGGTTACAGTTCCCCCTTAGAATATTGTGAAGCCACAAATACTGAAGCAGGTTTCTATAAATGGGATGTAAAACAACCAATTATAGATGATGATATACAAGTTTAGGCTCCCAATGACTTGGGAACCACCCCTAAAAATCCCTAGACTATCCTTGGTAGTGAGTATATGCTACCCATTAATTTGGTCAATGCGGTCAACTTAATCATAGATGACCAAGCTCCTCCTACCCCCAGAGGCAACATAATGGAAAATATTCTATCTCACAATATCTCTACAA
The DNA here is from genome assembly GCA_963277665.1 of Viscum album. Taxonomy (NCBI): domain Eukaryota; kingdom Viridiplantae; phylum Streptophyta; class Magnoliopsida; order Santalales; family Viscaceae; genus Viscum; species Viscum album. The sequence continues at coordinate 1,698,312,946 of OY728143.1, read as the reverse complement.
CTACTCAAGAAGTTTAGGGTGATGAGTTATCTCCCCATGGCCTCTCTTCCATTTATAGTGATGGAGATGCTTCCAGACTACCTACCATGTCTAAAAATGACTCTATAGACTCAGAAATGGAAGAAGATATAGTTGACCATATAAATCTCCTCTCATATTTTGGGAAGGTGTCTCCTCCACCATCAATGGGATTAGGCTGGTAAATCTAGAAATGGATGAAGATATATGTTCCACATTGATTAGTGTCTCCATTATTCCTGAGGATCAATAGATAAAACTTATATTTATAAATCAACATCAATATGTGTTCTCTTGAAACTATATATAATTTCTAGGATGAAACATAATATGGATAAACACCATCTTGGCTTGTTCGATGACCATTGAGGCTTCAAGTAGGTAATCAAGAAGATGAATCCATCACTTGATACTAATGTGGAATCATAAGTTAAAAAATTGATCAAAGCCAACTGTATCTATGAGGTGCAATACCCAAAATGACTCACCAATATTTTCCCCATCAAGAAGATGAATTGACAGATTATGGTCTACATTAACATTAAATACCTCAATTGATACTACCCAAAGGATGAATTCACATTTGATGTTATAGAACTATTGATCGATGAAATGGATTGCTTCCAATTACTCTCTTTTATGGATGGATACTCAGGGTACAATCAAATAAAGATGGCCCCTAAAGATGAGGAATCCACCTCCTACAGAGAATTTCAAGGGATCTTCTGCTACTAGGTTATTACTTTTGGATATAATAATTGAGGTGTTACATACCAATATTCCATGCATCATACCTTCATTACCATCTTGGGAAGGATAACCGAATGTTATGTTGATTACCTAATGGTTAAATCTCAATAGTGATATGATCACTTCATGGGCCTTCATAAAAAATTCAACATGTTGTGACATCACAGTTTGAAGATGAATCCTCTAAAATGTTCTTTTGGGGTAACATTAGGGAAATTTCGTAGATTATGGGTACACCAGTATAGCATTGAGGTTGACCTAGAAAAGACCGGTGCCATGCTAGTAGTGTTACCCACTCATAATATCAACGAACTATGGGGACTCTAAGGACACTTCAATTATATTTGGGATTTTAGAGGAATATTTGTTGTAAGGTCCCTCCCCTTGACCAAACTAATGAAGAGGGTTGTCACTTACCAATGTGATGTGGACTTCCAAGAATTCTTTAAGAGCCTCAAGTAGTATCTGTTTCACCCACTGGTCCTGAAGCTACCAGTGGAGGGAAATCCACTCGTCTTATATCTGTCCATCATGGAGTGATCAATAAGAACCCTCCATGCAAATAAAAAAGATAAGGGGGGTGTGAACAGTCTCTAGTACTTTATTCAAACAATTCTAGGCACTAAGACCTAGTATTATAATGTTGAGAATAATTTCCACACACTCGTCTTTGTAGTGAAACAGTTGACGTGTTACTTGTAGCGCAATGAAATCAACTTGGTCTCTCGTGCAGACGTTCTGAATTACATCCTTGGTCATCCTATACTGAATGGGAACTTTTATTTATGGTTAGTCATTATGCTATATTAGGACATACATTATTTTTCATATAAGGCAGTTAATGTGAAATACATGGATGATTTCTTGGCAGCACAACCCACCTTGTAAAGCACACCTATAGACAATGAACTCAAAATATATGAGGTTTAATACAGCCATTACACTCACTAGATGGGATATGTACTTTGATGCTGCCTCTTAGAGTTATATTGTTAAGAGATTGTAAAACCCAAAGCTCAATTTTTTCAGTCTAGGGACTATGTTTTTTTCTCCAAAAAAAGTGATTTTTTATACTCTTTATCAATATCGAAATGCTGAAATAATAATGCGGGTGAATACCAAGCCCTCATAAATTTATTTTAACTATCCCTACATATCCAAATATCACACCTGAATATCAAAGCGGATTCAGATCTAGATATAATGTAGGTAAATATAAAATATTCCATCAAGATGGAAAAATTGGTCCCTCTCACTAGAAATGTTAGAGGATTTATGGTAGAATTACATTTTGAGCCAAAACGTCATCATGTCCTCCAATCACAGAATGCTTGAGATTATGCACTAGCTAATTCATCTGCAATCCTAGTTGACCCCAATCACGATGATGTGGATTTTCACAACATGCACGGAAGGATGGTCTCATATATTATCATCTATGACATGGAAGATTTTATGCTGGTCAACGCAACCCTATAGAGAGATGAACTAATATCCACCCCTATATGGAGGGATCCCATAATTTATTATCTCCAAAGTTGGACTCTCTTGATGGATCAAGACTGAAGGGAATAGATTTAATGTCGAGCAATGAAAATTAATGTACGAGATAGTTAGAATGAATTGAAAACTCGATATAAGAAGAGTTTCGATGGGATCCTCATTAGGTTATTAGAAAAAAGAGAGAGTTTCTCACTTCCATGTAAAAAGTTCATTAACACTCCAGAAATTCTCATCAGTCTAGGACTAGGATCTCCCATAAAATTATGAGACTTTGATATTACTAGAAAATAATGATACCGCACTCTATGGAATTCACTAGGAAATGTTATGCCTTCCAAATTCCGGAAACATTCATCCATCAACCCCCATAATTTTTGTATATAGCTAAATATATTTTGCTATTTTCTGTATGGGGGTGGATTTTGGGGGGCCACAAAAAATTGCCACAGCTATCCAGTTCAAGTACATCCTTAATGCCGCTGACTTTTTCTGAATGGTATGAAAAAATGTCCCTCTGGGAAGTCAGGGGGGAAAATATAATCAACTTCCTAAATTCCAATACTATCACTAGATTTGTATTCCCTCACACAATATTTATGGAAAACAACACCAACTTCTACTCAAATGACTTGAAGAATCCATACCAGGAGTAAAACATTAAGTACAACCATTCAACCCACTATTATATGGTGGTGAATGAATAGATAGAGTACTTCAACAAGACTCTATCAAATATACTCTAGATAATGGTAAAAAAAGAGAAAATAATTCCTATATGGATAATATCTTTCATGTTTTATGGGCCTACCATACCACCAAGTGCTCTACTACACAAGTTAGTCCGTATTCGTTAGTGTGTGGGATAGAGGCCATATTTCCCATAGAGGTCCTTCTACCCTCACTTCTAATAGCTATATGGAGATAACCATTCAATTATGAGAATTCAGAAAAGTGTATAAATGAGTTTGAATATATCAATGAGAAAAGGGTTTACACCCTGCACAATCTTTAATTCCATCAAAATCATATTGCATTAGCCTTTAATAAAAAGGTTCACCACTATTAATTCTTATGAGGAGAACTATATTGGATCTCAAGGCCCAAATGATACCAGAAAATAAAACTATAAATATATATCCCAAATGGGAAGGACCATATTTTATACATAAGGTCTATTATAATGGATCTTAATTGTTCGCCACAATGTACAGGGATCACGTTACACCCCCACCAATGCAAGGTTCATCAAGAAGTACTTTTCATGGTCGGAGTGAAGGTCCCCCCCGAATGGCCTAACCATGTGATGTGAAACCTTACAGAGGTCATGGATGATTAAATTAATGGAACTTTCTTACCACAAGATGTTAAACAATAATGAATATTTTCTCACCGTATGACACTAAACATCATGTTTTTTCAAGAACTTCATGTGTCTCATTCCTGTCATCACACGATACATAGTGAAACCCAGATATACAGTCTTGGGTCCAGCCCTAACATTATTTTTTATTCATGATTGGTGACCCATGTCCCTATCAAAAGCTGATAAATTTAATGGATTATTTCCTTACCATGTGACCTTAAATTGTATGGGTTCCTAGAAATATGTATGGAATGATTCTCATTTCAATGAGATATGTAGGGACACATAAGTTCTATAACATGGTATTTCCACCATATGATATAAGAATACTCATTTCCTGTCCATGAACTATCTCTATGTGGTGAGAAAACCTTTCATCATTCCAGATTTTTTCACACTATGCATGGCTCACATGGGATTAAGAACATTGGTAAAGGCACCCCCGCATAACCGAGAAATATCAGTACACGACAAGGTTATCATGGTCTTAAAAGAAAGACATTAAAAGTAACACCACCCATCCTCACTGCATGACATAAAACTACATGGATCCCCAATATTCACCTTCATTCATGATGAGTCACCCACATCCTTAATAAATGACATTAAACTACATGGATGATTTCTTTACTATATGAAATTAAACTAAATGGGTTTCTAGAAATATATAGAACATTATTCTCATTTAAATGATATTATTTGGGATTCCTCAATCTTACATCTTGGTCCAACCACTATATGGTACAAAATAACTGTATCCTTTATTTTTATTTCATCGACATCAAGAAAGAAACATTTTACATCCCTTGTTTCTCATGCTGATCAGAGGTCATGTGTGATTATGAATCTTAGTAAAGGTTTTCTAGCATGAAAAAGGTTTATTATCTCATGATAGGGTTACCATGAGACCTTACCATGTGATTTTAAACTACATGGTTTATGTCACATGTATGACATAAAAATAATCATTACTGTGGACCTTCCCCAAAGAACCAGTATCACTGGTGTTTGTCTCCAACCACCAGTTCATTTAAGAACTATGTTTGGCTTGATTCCTATCATTACCGGTTATATAGAAAATCACAGATCCCCAATCCTATGTCCAACTGCAAAAATCAATGAAAATAATCCCCCCATCTTCATATAGGTCAGGCCTGCTTAGAGAGTTTCCCATTTGAGAACTACATGTGTCTTGATTCTTATCATCATAGAAAATGCAGTGACACCCATATCCCCAATTATGGATATAGCCACAACAACCAACATAAAATATCACCCTTGTGTCTAAATTACCCAATCTAGTGCATAATGTCCCCAAAAATATCCCATATAATTTTTCATATCAATTACCATGTCCCTATAGGTGACATTAAACTGAACAGAAAACATCTTGACCACATAAAATTAAACTTCACAGAAACTATCCTTACTAAATGATTATAAACTACAAGGAAAACATCTTTATCACATGACATTTAAACTTCATGAAAAAATATTCCCCACTACATGATGTTAAAATTTTCAGTCCATCATCCATCATCACTCCTCGTCAAAGGACCTTGATATTTTGACCCTATTCAACCAGAATATGGGGTGCTTCCATTGTTTTTTGAGCCCCTCAACCCATAAATCACACATCATGTCTTGAGTTACTTAGGTTTCTACAATCCTTTCATGGAAATGGTGTGGGAAAATAGATACCTCTTTTTGACCATTCCTTTGATGCATAAGGTCTTAAACCTTCCAACTATAGACACCTTGGCCCTGTTAGAGGGGTTTTCTGATCCTTGTGATCCTGACATCGCCATGGAAAAACCTAACACCAGCGGATGTTTTGGTCCATCCATGGTATGATTTTCCCATATCATTGTTCCTGAGCAATGAAAATTGATCCATGATTTATAGTATTTTCTTCTCCTTTTTAGATGGATGTTCGAGTTCTTTTGACCCTAGGTATCCTAATCAAGTTGTTGTGTAACATTTCCCATATATGAGGTCTATATATTTCATGACCTTAAACTACATGCACTTTGATCAAATCTATATGGCCATAAAATTTATCCCTTGATGGTCCTAATCGCAATACCTTAAACTGCTAATGGGAGAGGCATAAAAGATAATGGGACCCATTTTATGGCCCCAATAGAAGCCTAACCGTGATTTCTAGATCATTGGTCCAAGAAGAGTGAGATTAATGGTTTTTCACATCTCCTCATCTTAATAATGAGTTCACTAGGTGGTGACATAGCTTTTAGGGTGCTCAAAACAATCATGAATATTACATTTTACATAAATAAAACTTATTTATTTGAATACCTCAAATCATTGTGAACCTTCCAGGACCCTTGGAAAAGGATACCCAACTTCAAAAGAAATTTTTTTAGACTTTTTAATCATGCCTATGGATCCTATATATGAGTTTATAATTTCTAACCAAATACATATATATCTTGAAAAGGGTTATCATTATCCTTGTAAGAACATATGTCACCATGGAAGAACCGAACACCATAGTGTGTTCTGATCCATTATTGATATGATTTTCCCATACCATCCTCATGACCCAGGAACATTGAAAAATGATTTACAGTCTCAATAACTAGACTATTAAAGTGGATTATATATCCTCGATGTTATGAAACCATGTAATATATGCTTTCTCATAGAAGGAACGTGACACTCCATTTATAAACCTTCTGGTGGACCACACCACATGACTCAAAACCACATGGTGTAGGGCCTAAGCCTTCATCAAATATTGAACTCCCATATAGCTCCAGATCCCTTATTGGATATCTTTCACCCCATATCCAACTTCATCACCCAAAAATTTTTGTTTTTAATAGTCTTTCATAGCCATCAGAAAAGAGTGGGGATACCTCTATTTGATAATAATATCGATTCATAAGGGCTTTGACATACCAATCAGAATAATGTCCTACTTGCAAGAAGTGAACCTTGATCCTTGGGAGCCTTAGTAACACTTTAGTGGAACTCAAATACTTAGGGTGTTGTGGGTCATCCCGGCTATGTTTAACCAATTTCATATTCATAGGTGTTTCGCACGGAATTCGGGGATGATCTCCTGGATGGGAGATTCAAACGTTCCGATCGGTTTCTAGTGGGTTTGTTCGTAGAACCGGAAACATCAAATGATTCCACATCTGTTTGGACCTACTTTCCAAAGGTAGGATCTTATTAGCTTGTGGACTGATGAGGCTTAGGAATTTGCATTGGTCGAGAGGATCGGAGGTCGGACTCATCACACCTTTTTGAGGGGAATTATTGTCTACTCCGGGAATCTCTTTATAGATTTAAGTTATGTTCATGAATCCTTATTACATTACCAAGTATAAAATGAGCTTTCCTTTAGTTTTAACAATCAATGATTAAATATGTAAGAAATTTAGAGAATCTTTTATATGTAATCGAGGTTCTTCATCAATAGAGAATCATCTTTATCTATTTAGAGATTCTTGGTCAATGGTATCCTTCAAAATATTTATATAAAAGTCTCTTGGTCATTATGATGACCAGGCTGTTTTTAAAGCCACTCAGTGGGGCACTTGAAGTTTATCATCATTCAGAAGGAGATATATTATTTCAGAGTTGGGATCGAACCCATAAATGGTCTACCTACATATCCTTTGTTTTGGAAAAAGGAATCAGAACCCACGTAGTTCGAGTAAGGGAGTATGACGTTTATGATTGATGGCTCAAAGAAGGATTTCATAATTACTTTTACACTCTAAGATCACGTGAGTCATGCTCGGTGTGAGAAACAAGAGCTATTGGTAAAAATTTACACAATTGTGCCATGAAAGATGCAATCATAAGAAATGGTTTAGGGACTATGTATGTATGACTGCCCAGATGAATGATGTCTAGGATTTACTTTAAGGAGAAAATCCAGGAACAGGGTCCATAAATGTATATGTGCTTTATGGAGTTTTGAACACTCTAACTCGGGACTTATTCCTGAAGAGGAAACCCAAATTAGGAGAGGATTGATAACTGGGTTTTACTCTTAAGAAGGAATCCCAGATCAAATGTAAATTAGGACTGGTTAAAGAGAATTTAAGGGATTTGGGGCTTATTCCGTAAAAGGAAGCCCAAGATTATTACTGGGACTTATTCCTGAAAAGGAATCCTAGGTTAAGGATTAAGGTTTGGGGCTTACTCCTGAGGAGGATGCCCATATTTGGGATTGGGTCTTATTCCTGAAAAGGATTCCCAAATTAAGGGACTTGGGGCTTACTCCTAAGAAGGATGCCCATATTTGAGATTGGGGCTTATTCCTGAAAAGGATGCCCAAAATTAGAGGACTCGGGGCTTACTCTTGAGGAGGATGCCCATATTTGAGATTGGGGCTTATTCCTGAAAAGGATGCCCAAAATTAGAGGACTTGGGGCTTACTCCTGAGGAGGATGCCCATATTTGAGATTGGGGCTTATTCCTGAAAAGGATGCCCAAAATTAGAGGACTTGGGGCTTACTACTGAGGAGGATGCTCATATTTGAGATTGGGGCTTATTCCTGAAAAGGATGCCCAAAATTAGAGGACTTGGGGCTTACTCCTGAGGAGGATTCCCAAGTTAAGGAATTAATGTTTGGAGCTTACTTCTGAGGAGGATGCCCAAGTTTGGGAACTTTAAGAATTTGGGACTTACAACTGAGGAAGATGCCCAGATTAAAGGTCTTATAACTGGGGATTATTCATGAAAAGGAGACCCAGGTTAAGGATTCTCTCATCTTAAAGGATGAGGTTGAATGAATGAACTCTCAATATTTGGTGACATAAAGATGTGTAAATCACTAGGTTTTGAGAGATATTTCACCGAATTCCTTTCAGATAAAGAATTTAAATCAAGAAATCATGCCATAAATGGCTTTGAAGAGTATCTTGAAGACTGGATCTTGAATAGGAAAGGTGAAATAGTTTAAGAGGGGTGAAATGGGTATAAAAGGCACCCAAAAAAAAGGGGCGCACAAGTCTTGGAAGGCGCACAGGTACTGCGGCGACGCGCAAGTATTGGTCGCGCAGGTATACCTGCGCGACATGTGGGGTACTTGCGCGATTTTCAACCAGCATTAAAACACTTGAGCGACTCTTTATTAAACCCTTTAGAATCCTCTTGAGGTTCTTCCAGAAAAGGGACACGCAAGTTCTATCGAAGTAATAAAGGCGGCGCGCAAGTTTGGCCACTTAGGCGCGCGAGTGTTGATGCATTTCAACACTTTAGGCCTTACTCCCTCTCATTAGATCTTCCGTTCTAGGTAAGAAATTAACTTAGAAGTGTTCCGGAAGCTTTGAGAAGAGACTTGGGTGTCGGGAGATTCAATCCGAGTTTCTGGAAAAAGATCCTCTCGAATGGGGGGCCCACAGGGTCTATTTATAGGCAAAAGAAGGCCCTAGGCGGTTACCGAGCGGTTATCACTTAGGTCGTGCAAGTTACTTGCGCAACCATAAGGGCTTCGCGCAAGTGGACTTGTGCGACAGTGAAATAACTTGCACAGTGTAGTTGCTTTTGATCCTTTGTTCATGACTTTGTCGATTTTTGATATTTTCTTCAAAGGTTGAATCACTTTTGAGCTCAGATATTCCCCTTTTCCGATCTTTAGATTCTGTGATGAAAGGAGCTTCAAAAAAAGTCCCCCCTCAGAGTTGGATCCGGAAAAAATGAGGATTTGACTCTGAGGAAAATGAATACATCCAAAGGAAAAGGGGGCACGCAAGTCTTCAGGGCACAGAGGGCGGCGCACAAGTTCTCTCCATGCAGGCCTTGAGCGCACTGGGTACGGCGCGCAGGGTCCTGGCCGCGTTGATAAATAGAGGGCCTCACTTCCGTACAAGCATCCGGATTTCCGGACTTCATACCTTCGATCTCTCGCCGTGCAGGTCACCTTAGCTGCGCAGGTTGTTCTGTTTTCCAGTGTTTTCCTTGATGTCGCGCTACTGTAAAGGTATTTGTACTTGCGCGGTTGATACTTGCGCGTCAGAAACTAGAGCGGTACCCGAACACTTGTGCGCCATTTTTTAGACTTGTGCGCCTTAATACCTTAGCCATTTTTTCAGAATCTTTCACAAATTTTATGAAAAATAAACCTATTTAAGAGTTAGTTTATTCATATTTTGTGCAGATTCAGTGGTTCCCAAAGGGAATTGGAACGGCTAATGAATTGGATAGCAAGCGGATTGATGACATGATGAACATTATTGGCCATGATTATTATGATATCTGCAACAGCACTCTCCCAGATTTGGCTAAGTACTTGAAGAAATATCATCCTAATTTTCCACAGAGAATCTATCTGCCTCTGTGTGGTCATGGTCATCTACAAGGAGTCAATGTTCCAAATGCAACCAATTATACACCTGAGATGCAGCTGCACTGCTACTCCTCTATTTCGGTTATGTTGTGCATTAAGAGAAACAACAATGGTGTGAACTTTCAAGTTCTCCTTCCATGCCATTTCCTTGCAGATATGAAAATTGAAAACCCATGGGCTGAAATGTTTTCCACTGCCGGTTGGTGGAGAGAAGACAAACATGGTATTAGAGAAATATCTGAAAAGATTACTCTCTCCAAATGGCTCTTTACTTCCAATGCTCCATTCTCAAATCCATGTATCCATCTTCCAAGTCTCTTGGATAGAAACAGAGTCACTGTTTGATCAGCAGAAAATTTTCTCAAACCGCACTCAAGAACATCCTTTTACAATTGTTCCAAGAAGAGCTAGTATCACTACATCTCTTATTGTATCCAGTTGAATGAATGAATTCCAGGTGGTTGCTGATGAAGCTCGGGATGCCGTAAATCAAATGAAGTGTTATGTTGAAAGCCTCTTGTAATTCCTGAAAAAGAGAAGAAACTCCAATCTGTAGATGTCCTTCTAACTCTTCTGCATCAATGAAAAATGCTTTCATCTTCAACCATTTGTACCTGCATTCTTTCACTACTTGTTCAAATTTACTTAAGCCAATCGGCTTAGTAAGCATAGTTTGATTTTTACTAGGATTATTAGAAATAACCCTATAATCCTTGAATCTTTTAATTGATCAATATTACCTAAATCATAGAGAATGTATGTTTAGTGAGCTGGAACTTGACTTTTATTCCGAGTTCCTTAGTCTTTTGTGGGCAGTTTAAAGTCATGCATGCTGGACATAACGGGGATAATGTTTAAGGTCGAAATAGCTTTGACCGAAATGGATTAGAATTGACACAATTCCTTGAAAGTTCATCTGAAAACATACTACCATACTCAAGTATGAGGGAAAAATGTAAACTATGGATTAAGAATATTTGAATTTGAGGAATGATATGAAAAAGAGATAAAAGGCATTAGAAGAAGTAGTTTCCAAGAATGAAGTTACTATTATTTAACAAAACCCGTTAGGGGTTTGAAATATGCAGGGCCACATAAGGGAATTGGCTGCATGGTCAAATAAATAGCATCTTTCGGCTGACAAGTCTGTTATGTGGACTGTTTATGCAAGGCCACCTATGGGCATGTGCTGCATAGTCAGGCAAAAGAACTCTCAGAAATTTACTTTCCTTGTGCTAAAAGCCAGTGAATGTTTATGGAGATTCAAATTTTCTGAAGTATAGAGTTTGTTGTATGGAAAGAGGTACTTGAATATGGAGAAGATATTTCCAGACAAGATTATCGAAGAACTGGATGAATATCACTCCTACGAAGGTCTGACCCAAATGTAGGGAAGAAGAATAAACCATAGACTTGAATACTTTCAGATCATGAAAAAGGATATGGGACAAATATGTTAAGGATGGCTATTTTTTTGCAGATCCCTACATACTGTCGTTTAAGACAAATAAGGACAAAAGAGGCATTCTTCCCAAGAATGAAGTTACCATTATTTAACAAACCCGTTAGGGGGTTGAAATATGTAGTGCCACCTAAGGGAATTGGCTGCATGGTCAAATAAATATCATCTTTTAGCTGACAAGTCTGTTATGTGGACTGTTTATGCAAGGCCACCTATGGGCACGTGCTACATAGTTAGGAAAAAGAATTCTCAGAACATTGAAATTTTTGTGACTAGAAGTCTTGAAAAGGGTTATGAAGATCTGAAAATATTTAAGGTTAGGATTATAACACATAAAGATGGGTATTGTCAAATGTATATAGAGATACATAGGTCAATGATCACCATAATCATGTTGTGGCTGGGTCCTGAATTGAAATTTTGGACTTCACTACGTATCTCATAAGAATGAGAATCAAGCCATACGTAGTTCTTGAAATGCAGTTTAATGTCGTGCAGGAAAAAAATATGAGAGATCTTAGTTTAGGGTCATAGAGTTCGGACCATAATAATGAATACACAGTGTGTGTTTTCATGAGGACTTTTCAGTTAAGGGACTGAAAGTGAAATTTGGGGTTAGGCCCAAAAGACTTGGGACTGGATTCGAGGGACACTCGAATGTTTCTACGTATCCCATAAGGATGGGAATCAAGTCCACGTAGTTCTAGAACTACCCTTTGTACAAATTTGGTTTGTACATGTGAAGGGTGAAAGGGGAATTTAGCGCAATGATGGTTTAACCTAAAAAAGTTTAGGCATTACCATGTATGCATGTAGTGTTTTGAAATGAAACATGATTGAAAAAATCTATGTCAATAATAGTTCTCTCTCAAATGAGGAAATTGAAGAATATTGTAGTTTATGGTCGTATCGGACAAAAGAGTTGTATAGTTTAACATCATATAACAAGGACAGAAGTGAATCAATGTAAAGATATTGATTCTAGGGGTGGTTTCACGAATCAACATCATATGAGATGGTGGTGAACCGATGTGAAGAGATTGTTTTTAGGCTTGAACCCTGGGAGGTTGCCTACATACCCTGCCTGGAGGGCAAGGATCAAAGTCCGTGTAGTTCAATTAAAGAATGAATTAATGATCATGTTGTTCTTGGGGACAACAAACTAATAAAAATGTTGTTGGTACTTACACATGGTTAGCGGCCCAAAGAGAGTGTTATGGTTGATGTTTTCTCTAACCACACGTGAGTCATACTCGGTGTGAGAAACAAGAGGTAATAACAACCTTAACGATGCATAGTTTAATGTCATGTAGGACATAAAAAAGGGACTATGCAGTTTAAAGTCTTGCAGTTAGGACTATTGGTGCTGCATAGTTTAGTGTCATGTAGCAGGGACAAAGTAACAGTTTAATGTCATGTAGGACATATCAAGGATTTTCTGTACAGTTTAGCATCATGTAGTTAGGACGATAGAGACAATACAGTTTAACGTCATATTGGACGAAAGGGGGACTGTGCAGTTTAATGTCATGCAGCAAGGAAAAAATAACACACCATTTATGTCATGTTGGACGCATTGGGGATTTTTTTTCCACAGTTTAATGTCATGTTGGATGAAAGTGCGAATAGTTTAAGGTCATATGCATGGACTGTGGATGGTGCAGTTTAATGTCATGATGGACCTTTGATGATTATATAGTTTAACGTCTTTCCGGACGTAAGGGAATTTTATACATCTTAGCGTCATGTAGTTAGGACGTCACAGTTTAATGTCTTGCTGGACATAAGGGACTTGCAAAATAGTTTAGGGTCATATGCATGGACCGTTGATGATGCAGTTTAAGGTCATGCTGGACGGTTTAAGGAACTTTTTCACAGTTTAACGTCATGTTGGATGAAGTTGCAGTTTAAGGTCATACTGGACCATTGCTGTATAGTTTAACGTCATATAGCAAGGACGAACTGGTGCTGCACAGTTTAGTGTCATGTTGCAGGGACACCTTTTCTATAGTTTAACGTCATGTTGGACGAAAGTGAAAATAGTTTAAGGTCATATTCATAGACCGTGGATGATACAGTTTAAAGTCATACTGGACTTTTAAGTGCTTATGTAGTTTAACATCCTTCCGGACGTAAGGGACTTTCCTACAGTTTAACGTCATGTTGGACGAAGTTGCAATTTAAGGTCATACTGGACCATTGCTGTATATTTTAACGTCATATTTCAAGGACAAACTGGTGCTGCACAGTTTCGTGTCATGTTGCGGGGACATAAGAGGACACAGTTTATCGTCATGTTGGATGAAAGAAGACATGCGAACAGTTTAAGGTCATATGCATGGACCACATAGTTTAACGTCACCTTGGACGAATTAGGGTGCAGTACAGTTTAGCGTCATGTAGCTAGGACGAACTACAGTTTAGTGTCATGCTGGAAAATTAAGGGAACTGATATAGTTTAGTGTCATCTCGGACGAAACACAGTTTAACGTCATGTTGGATGAAATTGAAGTTTAAGGTCATACTGGACCATTTCTGTATGAACCAATTGTAAGAATCTTGGTTATGGGGACCATATTTTGTGTTTATACAAAATATTTCTTCAGAAATCTGGCATTGGTTGGAGTTGTGATGAGTTCTCCATCCATTGAGATTAATGAATAAGCTCCATTGGAGTAGACCTTATTTATTGAATAAGGTCCTTCCCATTTTGGCTCAAGCTTCAGAGGTTTCTTTCCTGGTATCATTGGAGTTTTAAGAACTAATACCAATTCTCCCTGATTGAATGAACGAAGACGAACTTTTTTGTTAAAAGCTCGTGCTATTCGATTCTGATAGATTTCTAAGTGGTGCAAAGTGCACAATCTTTTCTCATCTAATTGTTCCAATTCATTCAATCACTTTTGGGATTTCTCATCTGTAGATAACTGATCACAAATGGCTACTCTGAGTGAGGGAAATTGAACTTCAATTGGCAAGACTGCTTCTGTTCCATATACTAACGAATATGGAGTTGACCGCGTTGCATTGCGGGTGGTAGTCCGATAAGCCCATAAAGCATGAAAGAGTTTATCAGGCCATGACCTCTTATCTTTATCCACCATCTTTTGTAGTATATTTAAAAGAGTATTGTTAAAGACTTCTATTTGGCCATTGGCCGCCGCATGATACCGAGATGAATGGTTGGATTTAATGTTGTATTCTTGATACAATTTCTTCACCTCATAAGAACAGAATTTGGTGCCATTGTCCGTCAATATGGTATGAGGGACACCAAATCTAGTAATAATGTTAGACTTGATGAAGCTAACAATGCATTTAGAACTAACTTCTTTGAGAGGTACTGCCTCTTCCCATTTGGAAAAGAAATCAGTAGCAGTAAGAATGTACTTAAACTGCTTGGCCGTAGCTGAAGGGTAAGGTCCCACCACATCCATTCCCCATGTGGCGAATGGACATGAGTATTTAGCCATATGAAGCAACTCTGGAGGTTGATGAATGAAATTGGCATGTACATGACATGAATGACACTTATTTTTGAAATCAACACAATATTGTATCATTGAAGGCCAAAAGTATCCAAGCCTTCGAATTTGATCAGACAGTCTATGTCCAGACTGGTGGGCACCACAGACTCCTGCATGCACTTCTTTTATGACATCCATTGTCTCTTCACCATCAATACATCTGAAGAGAACTCCATAAAAACCACGTTTGTAGAGAATTTTCTCTAGGTGGTTTGGGCCATCATAAATAATAAAATTGACCACACGTTGACGGATTTGTTATTTCTCGGCTCTATCAGGTGGAAGTGTTACATTTTGAAGGTATTCCCTGATAGGTGACATCCATCATTTAGTATGACCATACGGTTAAGGAATGGGACTAAGTTCATTAATTTCCTCTGTTCTGACTTGAACATAAGGTGAAATTGCACGAAGGTGGGTAATACTGATGGTCATCTCATCCCGATTTGGATCTGCTAGAGCTGTGGCTATATTAGCCAGTGCATCAGCTTGAGCATTTTGTGTTCTTGGAACATAAGAAAATGTCGATTCTGAAGGGAATTACGCCATTAACTCTCTGATGTAATCATACAAAGGGATTAATTCTTCTTTTCTGATGGCATAATCCCCATTGACTTGTTTGATTACCAGGTCTGAATCACCTTTCACCTTTAAGTGATTCACTTGTGCTTGAAGCGCTAACTCCAAGCCTGTGATAAGAGCTTGGTATTCAGCTTCATTATTGGTACCACCTTCCCACAATAAAAAGGAATAAGGTAACAATGCCTTATCTGGAGATATGAGTACAATTCATAAACCAACTTTTCTGAATTTAGGATTATCCATTTTCTTTCCTGTTGGACTTCTGGAAGCACCATCAAAATACATTTCCCATGTTTGAGGACTCTCTTGAATAGAGAAAACTTCCTCATCAGGGAGTTCAATATCTGAAGACGTGTCTTCCATTGAAGGATGTTCAGCCAGGAAATCAGCCAGAGCTTGGCCCTTAATTGCCTTTTAAGATACATACTAAATGTCAAACTGCTACAAAATAACTGCCCGCCTTGCTAGACGTCCTGTATTCATTGGACGACTAAGGATGAATTTGAGCAGATTATTGCGAGATACCAATTGGACCTTGTGATGTTGCAGGTAGTGTCTCAGTTTCTGAACTGCAAAGATTAATGCCAGGCAGCACTTCTCAATACATGAATACCGGGTTTCTGCTTCAAGCATAGTTCTACTGAGATAGTAGAGGCTATTTTCATTCCCAGCATCATTCTTTTGAGCGAGAAAGGCACCCAATGATCGCTCTAGAGCTGTCACATAGAGGATAAGTGGTCTACCTTCAACAGGTGGCATGAGTACTGGTGGACTCAAGAGGTATTTTTTGAGAACATCAAATGCTTCTTGACATTCTTCAGTCCACTGGTAAGTGACTCCTTTCTTCAATAATTTGGTAAAGGGTAAACTTTTTCCTGCCAAATTGGCGATGAAATGCCGAATATAGGCTAAGTGTCCTTGATGTCCTCTTAATTATTTCCAATTCTGAGGAGGTGACATACCAAGGATTGATTTGGTCTTATCAGGATCGACTTCAATACCACGATGGCGTACAAAAAAGCCGAGAAATTTTCCTGAGGTTACCCCAAAAGCACATTTTAAGGGGTTCATCTTCAAATTATGTTGTCAAAGATTTTGGAATATGACTTCCAAATCATCCAAGTGATTAGAACGTTGTTTGGATTTAACCACCAAATCTTCTACATAGCATTCAACAATCTTCCCTAAGAAAGGTTTGAAGATAATATGCATGGAGCGTTGATATGTTGCACCTGCATTCTTTAAACCAAAGGGAATCACCCGGTAACAAAACACACCTTGAGGGGCTCTGAAGGCTGTAGATTCCTCATCTTCTGGGGCCATTTGGATCTGATTATATCCGGAATATCCATCCATGAAGGAAAGTACTTCATAGCCAGCTGTCGCATCAATTAAGAGTTCTGTAATCAGAACTGGGAAATCATCTTTAGGAAAATACCGATTAAGATCTCTGAAATCGATGAAAACCCTAATTTGTCCATTATTCTTCTTTACAGGGACAATATTAGCCAACCACTTGGGATACTGAACTTCTATGATGAATTTAGGTTTGATCAGCTTATCTACTTCAGCTTCAATTTTGGAAGCATAGGTTGGGTGTGTTCTTCTCGCGGCTTGCTTAAATCCTCGATGTTCTTTTGGTAAACCCAAATGATGAGTAGCAACATCAGGATCAAGCCCATGAATTTCTATATAGTTCCAAGCAAAAATATCTTTATTTTGCTTTAGAAAAGAAAAATACATCTCTTACTCTTCAAGGGTCATGGACGCACTAATTAAAGTGGGGCGTGGATCTTTCTCTGTACCCAGATTTATTTCCTTGAGTTCATCCACAGTGGTAGAGGTACCTTCCTCAAATGCTGGAGGATAATTCTAAGATCTTCCTCTTCCTCTTCATCATGTTCTATTCCTTTCATTTCTACTTTCATAGTAGATGACAAAACGAAATTCTCATGATCATAAGAGATGTCAAAATTTTCACATTTTGAAGAAGAAGTTTCCATTTCTGACCCTATTGATAATAAATGGTCTTCTTTGGGAAATAAGGAGGAGATGATGGATTGAGAATCGACATCATTATTCACCTCTGATGTTGCTATAACTTCTTCTGGCCTGATTGGCGAAGTATAGACTTGTTAGAATTCAGTAGATGAAATGAAAACGTCACAACTTCGGCTTTCATCACTGTTTGGTAGGTTACCAATTTCTCGCATGTTGTCTGGCTCGATTGCCGTAATTGACATTATGGATCTTTCCATAAGAGTATTTTTATTTGGGCCTATTTTGTCAATTTGACTGATAGGTAACACATAATCTGTACTCACATGTGTAAATGGATTTATTGGAATCTTCTCCAAACCATATGGAGCATTAACTTTGGTAATTTCCTTCATTGTAGATTTTTCTCTTCCCTTCATGTGATAAAATTCTGCCTCAATGTATCGAGACTCACATGTCTTGAATGGGGTTTTATCACCATAAAATGTTCCAACTTGACCATTGAAACAGTATTTGAGACATTGATGGTATGATGAAGGAATAGTTGCATGCTGATGTAGCCAGGGTCTTCCAAGCAAGATGTTGAAAGCTGAGTCTTGATCAACAATAATGAAATCCGAATTGGATACAAGATCTCCAAACTGAGTTCTGAGTGTAACTTCGCCCAATGTTTCTTGTTCATTTTTATCATATCCTTGTAACATCATGGTAGAAGGAGATAAATCAGATTCCGTGAGGCCCAATCGATGAAGTGTACGAATGGGCATGAGGTTGACTCCTGAACCATTGTCAATGGAAGCTCTTCGGATATCTACACCATTGAATTTTCCAGATAAGTACATAGGTTTTATGTGCCCATGCACAACATCATATTCATCTTTATTAGTATAAGATATCACTGCATGGAATTCTATAGGAATATTCTCTATGTGATAGACTTCAGCTGCAGCAATTTCAGCTTCAAACTCCCGAGGACTTGACAAAGCATCGATGAGTGCTTCCCGAAGATCTTTTGACAGATTCAAAGCATCCTAAATTGATTACTTGGCTGGTACTTGGGCCATGTGTTTCAATATATCATACTTTTGATCTAAAGGTTTGCGTTTCCCAACAGGAATATATGGTTTAGCAGGTACCTTGGAAGCAGATGTTTTGGAAGCTGATGCATCTTGTATTGGGATAGAAGTTGGCAAAATCCTTGGTTTTGGAAGATTAGATTGATTAGATCAATTTACTTGATGAGATAAAGAGGATGGAATTTTCAATCGGTCTTCCAAAATAACTGTGCCAAGACTGAGTTGACTATTGGTAGAAGAACTTTCTTGTTCTTTTTGAGCTCGCTGAAGGGCTCTACCACGAGTTTTTGCTGCATAAACAGTGCTAACAGGGGTAGAATTGGAGTAGCGGCTTCGGAAAGATCCATCTCTTCCCCTGTATCCTGAACCTCTAGAACTTCCTCGGATTCCCTTATTTGATACAGGGAATTCAGGATAATCAAAATTACGACTGGAATACGGATCTGTTAATTGAATCATATTAACAGAACCGAAGATTAACTCTTCTTCTGATAAAGACTCTGCCTGGTTAGCCTGTTTAGGTCGTGCCGTTTGGTGGGGCGGTGCCTGTGGATTTGAAGTAGATGGCATAAAGTCTGCCAGAGTCAACGAAAATTTAGGCTTTGACACATACTCATCTTCTTCTGATTCTTTTTTCTTATTTGAATCAAGCCGTTTCTTTGAGGATTTTCCCTTTGATGAAGAGGGTTTTACCACAATATTCATGGTAGAAGACACAATTGGTTTCTTTAATTGTGTTCGCCAAATGGCATGAGTCTGATTGATTGTCTTTCTGACCATCCAATCATCATACTTCTGTGCATTTCTGCTTTTGACTTCTTGCCATTCACCTTCTTCCTCTGGAATTGTAGCAGTAACACATGCTACCTGAGTCGAAGAACCTTTCAACTTGACTTGTCCCAAGTCGACCATATTTTCCAGGAGGTCTTTGAAGACAAAACACTCCTGGATGGGATGCCCTAACATTTGATAAAAGGGACAATAATTGGGACGGTCTTCATCTCCTTCCTTGTTTGGCCTCTTGGGCACTGGTAATTGAACCAAATTATTTTCTAGAGCTGAAATGAAGTAACCAGGAACTTGATCACTTTGGAAGGAGTATGTTTTACTCTTCATATCCTCAAATTGTTTTCTTCGTTGATATCTTTGATCATTTGGACGAAACGGCCTTTGTTGTTGGCGTTCAGGAGGTAGAGCCCTTCGAGAAGATAAAGGTTTTGAAGTAGAAATAGGTACATGTGCTTGTTTAAGCATAACTATAGCAGTTTTTGCTTTACCCATTCTCCTTCCTGGGGCTGATGGAATTACATGAGATTTAACCTTAGCCTGTATAAGGGAATCTTCAATCTGCTGAGCGATTGAAGTAAGGTCTCGAAACCCTCCTGTGTATTTCACAGGGATAAATGGTGTGCGTAATTCGTCACGCAAATTTTCCACACAGATTGGCAACAGCTCTTCCTGAGGGAGTGATAAACTCAGGGAATACATTAATCCCTTCCAGTGAGCAATGAAATTAGAGACTCTTTCATTCTACCTTTGCTTGTAGTTTGTATGATCGAAAACTGTCATTTTTGGCAAAGTAGAGCTGAACTGAAGAAGGAATGTTTGGCGAAGATCCTCCCATCCGATGATTGACCGGGATTGCAAGCTTGTATACCAGACAAAAGATTGTCCTTGAAAAGTTCGCACGAAGCATCTGAGTTTCACTGCTTCTTGCTGCTCTGGAGTTCCCATCATAGGATCACAACAAGACACATAATGCATCAAATGTTGTTCAGGGTCTCCTGATCCATTGAAAGTAGGGAAAACAGGGTTTCCAAAACTGGATGGAGGATAAATTGAATCTACCCATTCAGGGTAATCATTCTTTTCTGGTTGAACTTGCGCCTGTTTCCCTTCCATAGTTTCTAACCGAGCTGTTAATGACTCAATAGTAGTTATTAACTTTTGAGAAACATCCGGTTGAATCTGGTCTTGAGTACGCGCAATGAATGGATCTTGGACAGATGTGGTGGTTGGTGCTGCAACCAATGGTATCACTGCCAACCGTTGTTGCGCTTGACCCACGGGAATAGACCTCTGAGGGTGTACTGATAAAGGAGGATATTCTTGATCCATCTCAGTAACTGCAACAAATTCCTTCGGCTGTCGGACTTCAGCATTCTTAAGAAGAAGACTACTCTGAAGTAGTTCTGCATTCAACCTTCTTAATTCTTTCATTTCTTCCTCCTGTTGTGAAAACCTTTGCTCTAATGAATGCGATTGACCTTCTCCAGAGGAAGGATATGTAACCTGATTCTTTCCCTTCCCTTTGTTGGATACTTTTTGGAGAGAAAGAAGTGGATTACCTAGGTTCTGAGTAATCCTTTGACTTCGTGTACGCACACCTTCTTCATTTGTATCGGTGCGTAAATTTTCTTGAGTAGGATGCTCTTCATCTGAGTCCCATGAGTGAACCTCCTTTGGTGGATTAGCAACAACGGCATTGATGACATTGATTGATGCATAATGCATCGCATCTCTTCTATCAACATTTCTCTGATATTGTCTTCTTTCATGTCTTTGATGAGACATTGCCTTTTGTTGATTCAATCTTTTAGGAACTTCTTGACGAGCTATAACTTGGAGGGAATCTACTGATAATTTTACTCTTAGTTCCTCTTGGGGCTTCTTCCCCAATCGAGAAAAGACTGATATTCTCTGAGAAGTGGATTGATGATTTGAAAGAGTCCCCAGTCTTGTGAACTGGGGATGTTCCTGCTGATTCCGCTCAACTCCTTGAATCCCATTTGTTGACTCTGAGGGTTGGGTTAAAGAAGTCCCCAGTCTGACAAGCTGAGGTTGCTCTTGACATGCTACGTCTGAGATCTTCTTAAAAGATCTCTTGATCTTGCGAATCTTAGTTCGGAAATTAGCTGGATGCATTAACATGTATCCACTTTTATCTCCTGGTTCAACAGACCTTTGGATGATTTCCGAAACTTATGTCATTTGATGACATGTTTTCTCCATACGAGAGGCTTGTGCAATATTCTCGCCTTCTTGATGTAGGAGCAATTCAACAACTTGTTCTCTATATGCTTGATTTTGAGAGGAACTAGTTGAAGCCTGTTCTTGATCAAGCTTTTGATTATGAACAAAGCCCATTGACTGTGGCCGGCCATGGGCAATAACATTGCATGAGACCATTTTTGGTGGGCTTTGATGACTGGAAATCAATGTGAAATGTAGTGCTCCGTGAACACCCAATCCCCTGATATGAACACCAGATGGAGCATTAGCAATTAACTGACACAATTTTCATAGTGCGGCAAGGCATGAACGTTGAAGGGTTCTCTGTTGCTTTTCAGCCTTCGGATATCAAGAGACTGATAGAGATGCCAAATCAATCTGACGTTGTATCCCTTCTATTATCTTAAGATGATTTTCATATTCATCATAAGATAATACCTTCTTCTTAAATTGACAAAGAGTTTTCCATATGTTGAGACGAATATCATGGACTCCATCTTCCATCAACATCTTTGGAATGTCATACTGGGAGTCAGCCAAAGGCCAAAACATGACAAGTACGTCACTTTTTCCCAGTTTTTTCCTCATGTTCAGCATTTTCTCTTTATCATTAAATGATGATTCTTCTACCTGTTTTGACCAGAGTTGGTGTTTCCTTGATGCTTCATCGGATTCAACATGATTGGTAGAGAGATCATTGATCAAACTAGAAGATGCATGACTTAGGGGTGGTTCGGAGAATGACCTACACCCTGGGTTATCTTCTGATTGAGAAAGTATTTCACCTGTTAGCGATAAAGCATCAGACATGACTGGTTTCACATTTTCAAGTGCCTCAAGATAAGAGGGCTTTCTCGACATTACATTGTCCACTGGAGTATTTTCTAGAAAATGTGAATCACTACTGCGGAGAGGACTTTCGCAGCAAAATTTATCATCATGGGGAGGACCCCCATAATGGGTTACAGCAAAAGATGAGATCTATTGCTCCTTGGTCTTCTGAACACACAGAGGGTTCTTGTGGCTCTCATCTGAAGAAGAAACTTCAAGATTGACCGAATTTTCATGAAGCAAGCCTTCATGAGGAAGTGTCTGTTGAAGACCTTCAGAATTAATTCTCCCGTTATTGGGAACTGAAGGAGTAGAACCTTGAATTCCAACAGATAAATGTCTGAGGGCTTCAAGAACTCCAGCATCGAGCAAGGATTGGTTACAGATTGGCCTTTGATCTCCTGACTGTGCTGGGCGGATCTTTTTCTTAGATGCCTTCTTACTCGCTTTAGAAACCACTTGATGGAGAAAGTGATTGCTCTGAGTAGGTGTATGTGCCTGATCAGGAAAGAAGGTCACGTTAGGCAGACGATCTTTAAACAAATCATGTGTATGTGCCTGACTTGGTTGTCCGTATGATATGGGGGAGTATGCCCCATAAACCTCTTGGACTGGAACAGATGTATGTGTCTGTTCCGGAGTGAATCGTTGATGTGTCACTCCACTGCTAGGGAAAGATTTATGTGTCTTTCCCTGAGATGATGCTGATGTTGTTATGATATCCTGGCAAGCATCCAGAATATGAGTAGGAATTTGCTTATGCTCGTTCACATTGACAAAATATGTTTGGTGACTTCAGCCGCCGGAACGGGGATATACGTCCATTCCGGGCTTGGAGTTGGTGTATGTGCCTGCTCATGTCCTCCTTTTCATGTCAGTGAATCCTGACAGTACTCAAGTGTGGAGGTAGAGAGTTGAGTCTGCCTCCTGTTTGTCATCGGGGATTTCCGACTGACTTCTCCGTGCACTACCAAGTGAGACTGTTGGTAGGTTTGATTAGTATTAGCAGGTGTATGTGCCTACTAATTACACTTCACCAAACGCGGTTGACGAGATCCATCATATGTAGTCAGACGAGCCTGCTGACTAACTGGTGATGTATAAGCAGGTGTATGTTCCTACCTATAGTACTCCGCCGGAATTGCCTGGCGGGATTGGCTTGATGCTGCCAGACGAGTCTGCTGGACAGTGGAATTAAAACGGACAGGTGTGTGTGCCTGTTCATTGTTCGCCACCAAGTTAGGTTGGTGGACTTCTCCAGAGATGGCAGGGATGATAACCTGCCCATTGTTAACCGGATTCCGTCTCTGGCGGTTCATCTTGCCTACTCGGGTTCGAGGAACCTGAGCTGAATGCCTGGAGTAGGTACCCTCATCATGTTGAGGGCGCACTACTGCACAAGTCTGGCAGCGATTGTTAATGGGAGCCTTCGGGAAGGACTTCTGTATTTTTGAATTAAGGCCATGAGGGACCTGCTCATTCACTTCCTCGGAGTAAGGGAGTGAATGGAAATTGCGTTCTGGGGATAACGACCTGAAACGGTTGGAGACGGTAGTCATCACCGCCTGCCTCTTGATCACTGGTCGTCATTTTCCAGATGACCTGTGTGAGTTGTTCACTTGGAGGGCCTGTCGAGCAGCCTCCAGAGTTGGGATGATACCGTGTTTACGGTACTCCTAAACCAGCGCATTTGATACCCAGCGTTGAAGACGCTGAGTAGGTGATGTCATCCTGAGAGCGGATGACGATCCAGTAGGAATAGCAGCAGTGGTATTTGCAGCAACAGTATTCACAGATGTGAATTTGAGAGCAGCCATTATGGAAATACAGAAGATCTTGGAAAAGAGTGCATGTTTAATATAACAGACGTAATCAAGATGAAATTCAGTCACTTCATCCTTTGGATGAGCACACATGTCAATGATTGTTTTTGTTAGCCCTCTTACTGAGTTTTAAATAGGGGCTTTAACAAATAGGTTAAACGACACTTTAACTTGGTTAAGGATTCATGTCGGGTTCACCATTTTTTGTTTCACACGGAATTCGGGGATGATCTCCTGGATGGGAGATTCAAACGTTCCGATCGGTTTCTAGCGGGTTTGTTCATAGAACCGGAAACATCCAATGATTCCACATCCGTTTGGACCTACTTTTCAAAGGTAGGTGCTCATTATCTTGTGGACTGATGAGGCTTAGGAATTTTCATTGGTCGAGAGGATGGGAGGTCGGACTCATCACACCTTTTTGAGGGGAATTATTGTCTACTCCGAGACTCTCTTTATTGATTTAAGTTATGTTTGTGAATACTTATAACATTACCAAGTATAAAATGAGATTTCCTTTAGTTTTAACAATCAACGATTAAATATGTAAGAAATTTAGAGAATATTTTATATGTATTCGAGGTTCTTCATCAATAGAGAATCATCTGTATCTATTTAGAGATTCTTGGTCAATGGTATCCTTCAAAATATTTATATAAAAGTCTCTTGATCATTATGATGACCAGGATGGTTTTAAAGCCACTCAGTGGGGCACTTGAAGTTTATCGTCATTTAGAAGGACATAGATTATTTCAGAGTTGGGATCAAACCCATAAATGGGCTACCTACGTATCCATTGTTTTGGAAAAGGAATCAGAACCCACGTAGTTCGAGTAAGAGAGTATTACGTTTATTATTGATGGCTCAAAGAAGGATGTCATAATTACTTTTACACTCTAAGCTCACGTGAGTCATGCTTGGTGTGAGAAACAAGAGGTATTGGTAAAAATTTAGACAATTGTGCCATGAAAGATGCAATCATAAGAAATGTTTTGGGGCCTATGTATGTATGACTACCTAGATGAATGAAGTTTAGGATTTTATTTAAGGAGAAAATCCAGGAACAGGGTTCATAAAGGTATATGTGCTCTATGGAGATTTGAACACTCTAACTCGGGACTTATTCCTGAAGTGGAAACCAAAATTAGGATAGGATTGATAACTGGGTTTTACTCCTGAGAAGGAATCCCAGATCAAACGTAAATTAGGACTGGTTAAAGAGAATTTAAGGGATTTGGGGCTTATTCCTTAAAAGGAAGCCCAAGATTATAACTGGGACTTATTCCTGAAAAGGAAGCCCAGGTTAAGGATTAAGGTTTGGGGCTTTCTCCTGAGGAGGATGCCCATATTTGAGATTGGGGCTTATTCCTGAAAAGGATGCCCAAATTAAGGGACTTGGGGCTTACTCCTAATAAGGATGCCCATATTTGAGATCGGGGCTTATTCCTGAAAAGGATGCCCAAATTAAGGGACTTGGGGATTACTCCTAAGAAGGATGCCCATATTTGAGATTGGGGCTTATTCCTGAAAAGGATGCCCAAAATTAGAGGACATGGGGCTTACTCCTGAGGAGGATGCCCATATTTGTGATTGGGGCTTATTCCTGAAAGGGATGCCCAAAATTAGAGGACTTTGGGCTTACTCCTAAGGAGGATGCCCATATTTGAGATTGGGGCTTATTCCTGAAAAGGATGCCCAAAATTAGAGGACTTGGGGCTTACTCCTGAGGAGGATGCCCAAGTTAAGGAATTAAGGTTTGGGGCTTACTCCTGAGGAGGATTCCCAAGTTTGGGAACTTTAAGAATTTGGGACTTACAACTGAGGAAGATGCCCAGATTAAAGGACTTATAACTGGGGATTATTCCTGAAAAGGAGACCCAGGTTAAGTATTCTCTCATCTTAAAGGATGAGTTTGAATGAATGAACTCTCAATCTTTTGTGACATAAATATGTGTAAATCAATAGGTTCTGAGAGATATTTCACCGAATTCCTTTCAGATAAAGAAGTCAAATCAAGAAATCATGCCATAAATGGCTTTGCAGAGTATCTTGAAGACTGAATCTTGAATAGGAAAGGTGAAATAGTTTAAGAGGGGTGAAATGGGCTGAAAAGGCACCCAAAAAGGAAGGGGAGTGCAAGTCTTGGAAGGCGCGCAGGTATTGCGGCGACGCGCATGTATTGGTTGCGCAGGTATACTTGCGCGACATGTGGGGTACTTGCGCGATTTTCAACCAGCATTAAAATACTTGAGCGACTCTTTATTAAACCCTTTAAAATCCTCTTGAGGTTCTTCCAGAAAAGGGACACGCAAGTTCTATCGATGGAATAAAGGCGGCGCGCAAGTGTGGCCACTTAGGCACGCAAGTGTTGATGAATTTCAATACTTTAGGCCTTACTCCCTCTCATTAGATCTTCTGTTCTAGGTAAGAAATTACCTTAGAAGTGTTCTGGAAGCTTTGAGAAGAGACTTGGGCATCGGGAGCTTCAATACGAGTTTCTGGAAAAAGATCCTCTCGAATGGGGGGGCCACAAGGTCTATTTATAGGCAAAAGAAGGCCCTGTGCGGTTACCGGGCGGTTATCACTTAGGTCGTGCAAGTCACTTGCGCGACCATAAGGGCGTCGCGCAAGTGGACTTGCGCGACAGTGATATAACTTGCACGGTGCAGTTGCTTTTGATCCTTTGTTCATGCCTTGGTCGATTTTTGATATTTTCTTCAAAGGTTGAATTGCTTTTGAGCTCAGATATTCCCCTTTTCCGATCTTTAGATTCTGTAACGAAAGGAGCGTCAACAATAGGCTCAAACTTTAAGTGTATTATTTACACAACCCATATCCCAATATCCAGGTGGATTCGGCATTCCTAACATTATTACATCCACTCACACAACCTTAAATAATATATAATATTCCTTATAAATGGTTCAAGATCCTATTTTCATGTCCGTGGATGAAATCCCTACAGACTCATACATAGGTGCCTATGACCCGCCAACTAGAGAAATCTCCACCCAGACTCTAGTGTAACATCCCAGGTAAAAAAAGAATATTAATTTTTCATATTTAAAAATATTTGTGAATAAAATGTTAATATTAATTTAAAGGGAATTCTATGCTCGATGACATACCCAATACGCAACAACAAGGATCTTCAAAATCTTACGTTGCACCCTAATAATAAAATAATATCATTTTAAATGGTAGTTAACACCTAGCTATTGAAATGGCAGGAATGAACAGAACTATAAGGCCCCCCGACTTAAACCTTACATAATATTGAATTAAATGAATAATTCACATTGAGGATCTATTCAGGTTTAGAGTTTCAGAGAATTAGAACATAACTAATACATCTCAAAAGATTACAAAGTAGACACTTCTACTAAGTTTCCAAAGAATAAAAAAAAATCTTAAAATGAAACATGTCTAGTTCCATGTTTTATATAGCATGACTTTCCCTTGATCCCATCCTTGACCCTATTCCACATTAAGTACTGTGAAAAAAATTTAAAAAAAAAACATGGGGTGAGCATAAAAATCTCAGTAAGGGATACACAAGGAATGAAAACTGTTAGTTTATCAAAACAAAAAGTAAACCATGTATACTTTAACAAAGTAATACTTTTCACCTTTATGAAGTAGTAAAAACTCTTCACTGAATAAAAGATCATTACTAACCCTTTTGTAACCAAAATATTACCATAAAACCCATATACAGATCACATAACATATAAAGGTAACTTGGGACATAAACCTACTTAAGTGGAATAACCAGACGGTCTACTTCCACACATATCACTTAATAGAATAGCCATACGGCCAACTTCCATACATACTTAATGGAATATCCATACATCCGACTTCCATACCCAATGCATTGGAGGTTATAATGTAACCACCCATCCTGGTATTCACGGCACCAACCGTCATATGGTTTATCACGTAACCTCCCGTAAAATGTCTAAGTACCATTATAAAAATCATAATACATAAAACAAATATAATGTAAAGAAAATATTTCCACACTTTGATCACAATATATCACTTAAATATATTGACATAACAAATCCATTATAAAAAACCATTTTCAATACCAAAAATACATAAAAGATTATATGGTATTTATTCCATTTTAAAAAACATTACGGCTTGTTCAGGAAGCCAAAGACCAAATAATACTCGTGGCGGCGGAAAAGGTCGTTGTCACCGCATACGTTAAAAGAAACATTCCTTTTGGTCGTTTTGTAAAACGCTTCGTAGAAAAAGATTCCTTTTGTATAAAAGTAAAAGTCAAAGTGGTTTATACACCGTATAAAAGAATGTTGTGTATAAAACAAAATATTCCTCAATGAAAGGATATTGAGACGAAGTCCCTTACCTCGGGTCCTGACTTGACTCGATCGTTCTTTAACATCTGGAATAATAAGCTTGACTTAATTTCTACTTTCTTAAGAAACTTTTTCATGTTCATTATTACTTTTATATCACTTATTACCATGTTATAAACATTATGTAATCATTTAAGTTAATAATGTTTGTTTTGTCGATATTTGGTTCTTAAGTCGAAAGTGGACTTCTTACAATTACATGTTGTCCGTGTGGTCAAAGTTTATTTTTATCCAGAATTAAATTCCAGATTTGGATATCATATATATCATATATATCATATATATACATTATATAAATGTATTTATAATATTACATAATCATTTAGAGGTAAGAAATGAAATGCCCCGTTCATGGAGATGGTAATCCGTACGTACACATGAACGCTACTTTCATTTCTTTGTGATATTAATGGAATTAAAACTAAATGAGAGGTATGTATATTTTAATTCCAGAATTATATTCATCATTTAAATGTATCATTAATCATATATATCCATTATATACATGTACTTTTAATAGTACATTACATTTGGGGATAAGAAATGAAATGCACTGTTCATAGTGACGGTAAGCCGTACGTACGCATGAACGCTACTTTCATTTCTATATCATACTTTGATGGAAAGAAATAATAATGATATAGAGGTATATTATAATTCCAGTATAACATCACATATAATAACATTAAATCCATCCTTTATACATCCTACATATGGCATTAACGAATCACATCACTTTGAGGGGGTGGCAGTCCGCACTTCCTTAAATGAAGATATCACGTTTACCCATAATGGAAACCATAAAGGTATTCCCAAAATGAAAAATAAAGAAGCTTAAGGAAAACATAAACATATTATATATCATATATAAATATAGTTTCATCTTAATGGCCACCTTTGAAGGTGTTAAAAGAATGTTGAACAATCATCGTTTCATGAGGCCAAAATTCGCCATCCACGGAAACAGTATGTTCTTTAACCATTAGATGTAGGTGTGTGTAAGTGTAGCTAGAATTATTCTTATAAAAACATCCTAGTATATTGATGATACTGGATTTGTTACAAAATAAATGAATAAAAAGAGTTTAGGGGGTTGGAGAAGCAAAATAAAACAAAAGGACTCAAGTGAAGACATTACCTTAAAATCGGGTAACTCCCTTTGGTTTGAGCTCAAAGGCTTCCTTGGGAAGACTTCTGCCCAAAGTGAGGCTTTAAGGAGTAAGAGAGGGAAGTTTAGAGACAAAATGGGTAGGGTGTGTCCGAGCCAAAGGCTTTGGAAGTGTGGGTAAGGTGGTAGAGGGGGGCCTTTTATAAGAGGAGAGGAGGGGCACTCTTGGAATGGTATAAAATGTAACTTTATTTTCAAATGAGTTTCGGATTTTAATGGTCCCACATTGATTTTGTTCGAGGATAAGGTGATAAGGGTTCGAAATATACCCATAAAATAGGTTTTGGAAATGTTTAGGTCTTATATATTACATTATCTTTCCATTTTATTTAAATCCTTTATTAATGAGGTAATCACTGCATCATCATGATGTCATAAATAATTTAATAAATTTAATGTCTAAAAATTATAAAACAAATATCATGATGTAGAAAAACTTTTTAGATTTATAATGAATATTTATAGTCCAAAATATCATTTATGTAGATGAAATTAAAAATATTTTACTTAGGTGATACATTCTTTGTCACATTTAACATTCTTTAAAAATAAAAAGATAAAAAGTCACTTTCTCACAAAATTGATTCCATGGGGCCCCCAAGTTTGGCACAAGGCATCCCATGGTCGGCCTTGAGACAACCAGTAGCCTTATGACACTTGTTGTGGTCTTTTTGTATTATTATGATATCATTTTATTATCTTTAACTACCTAATTACTCATTAATCAAGATAATTAAAGATAATTACCATCGTACTATTCATAATGTCCAAAAATAAAAGAGTCTTAATTACATGATTTGGACCTTATGATTCCAAATATGTAATCCATTTTATAAATTTCCAAACACATAAATTGCAATAATTGATTTAAAAAATAATTCTCATTGTCAAAACAAATAGCGGGTTTTTTTTGAAACAATATCTATGAAAAGTTTGGCATTAGTTTATGACCAATTCCAAAGTGAAATTAATCCTAATGACCACCATTGTATTAAATGGTAAAAATATATTCAGACTAAACTTTAAGACCAATTAAAAAGCAGTTTTGATGTAAAATGCAGTATTTTTCACTATTCATTAAAAATGAACATTGTCAGAAAAATAACAAAAATTAATCCAATGTAAATTTCAATGTCCCAATCATAATGAATATGTTTATTTTGACAAATATAGATTATTAAATTTTCAAAAGTTTGATTTAAAAATTTTTTGCCATCAAAAGGCAGTAAAACAATCTTTTAAGAATATTAGTGTATTCCATGCAAAAGATTGTATTTATTTTCATTTTAAGCCTCTAAAACACTATCTTAATCATTAATAGACATAGATAAAAATATATATTATTCATTAATTACTTGGGATGTTACTTCCTTCCCCCTTTAGAAAATTGTGTCCCCGCAATTTATTTACTTATCGAATAAATGGGGGGTACTTATCCCTCATTGCATTTTCAGATTCCCATGTTGCCTCTTCCATCATGTAGTTTTTCCACAAAACCATTACCTGATTAATCACCTTATTCCGTAACACTTTCTCCTTGTGGTCATGAATCTAGACCGGTTGTTCCTCATAAGATAGGTTCTCTTCCAGCTGAACTACCTCTGGACTCAAAACATGAGATGGATCTGGCATATACTTCCTCAACATCGAATCATGAAAAAAATTATGTACCTGAGATAAACTCGTAGTTAAAGCCACTCGGTAAGAAACTGATCCAATTTTCTCCAGAATTTCATATGGTCCAATAAACCTTGGACTCAACTTTCCTTTCTTACCAAATCTCATCACACTTTTCCAAGGAAAAACCTTGAGAAAAACATGATCACCTACCTCGAAAGATAGATCCTTCATCCGGTTATCCGCATAACTCTTCTGCCTGCTCTGAGTTGTTCTCATGTGCTTCTGAATCAACTGAACTTTTTTTGCCATCTCTTCTACCAATTCTGGTCCCATCAGTTTCCTTTCACCCACTTCATCCGAAAATGCAGAAGTTCGACACCGCTTCCCATATAATGCCTCAAATGGTGTCATCTGTATACTGGATTGAAAACTGTTATTATAAGAAAATTGAACCAAAGAAAGATGTTGGTCCCAACTTCCCTAATAATCCATCGAACAAGCTCGTAGAATATCCTCCAAGGTCGGAATTGTTCGTTCTGACTGCCCATCTGATTGCATATGAAACGATGTACTAAAATTTAATTCAGTACCCAACGACTTCTGAAGGCCTTTCCAAAAGATAGAAGTAAACCTGGGATCACGATCAGACACAATGGAGAGAGGAACTCCATTTAACCTGACTATCTCTTTAAGATACAAACGGTATAGTTGATCTAGGGAAAAAGTATCTCGTATAGCAAGGAAATGAGTCGATTTATTCAAGCGATCAACAATAACCCAGATTGCATTATTACCTCTAGATGTCTTCAGTAATCCCACGACAAAATCCATGGATATATTTTCCCATTTCCACTCTGGCACTTGTAAAGGCTGAAGCATCCCTTTCGGTAACTACCACTCTGCCTTAACCTGCTGACAAGTCAAACACTTCACAGTAAAATCAGCAATATCCCTTTTCATTCCATCCCACCAGTAATACTCCTGCAGATCTCTGTACATCTTAGTACTGCCAGGATGAACTGAAAACGGGGAACTACGAGCCTCACATAACAGCTCATTCTTCAACTGTGAATCACAAGGCACACATAATCTCTTTCCAAACCTCAAAACACAATCATTATCAATGTTGAATTCAGGAAACTTACCCTTCTGAACCAGCTCTACCTTTTTCTGTGACTCACTGCCTTCCCTCTATGCTTGCTTAATTCTGTCTGATAGGGATGGTCTCACTGATACCTGAAACAAAATAGAAGAACTTCCTACACCAACAATTTCCATGCCAAAGTTCATCAAATCCTTAACCAAGGATCACATTCCAAACACAACATTATTAATGAAGCATTACTTTTTCTACTCAAAGCATCAGCCACTTTATTTGCTTTTCCCGGATGGTAATGAATTGTAAAATCACAATCCTTGATTAATTCTAGCCATCTCCACTGTCTCATGTTTAATTCTTTCTGAGTGAATATATACTTTAAACTTTTGTGATCAGTATATATTTCACACTTTACTCCATACAAATGATGCCTCCAAATTTTTAAAGCAAAAACAACAGTAGCTAATTCCAAATCATGTGTAGGGTAATTGACCTCATGTGTTTTCAACTGATGTGAAGCATAAGAAATTAACTGATCATTATGCATAAGGACACATCCAAGTCCCTTCAACGAAGCATCACTGTATATAACAAACTCACCATTCCTGGAAGGAAGTGCCAAAACTGGAGCATTTACCAATCTTATTTTCAACTCATAAAAACAATCATCACATTCTTTTGTCCTGATAAACTTAACACCCTTTCGAGTTAGCTTAGTCATTGGACTAGATAACCGTGAAAAATTTTCAACAAACCTTTGGTAGTAACCTGCCAAAGCAAGAAAACTACGGATCTCGGTTACATTTGTGGGTCTTGGCCATTCTTCAAAAACTTTTGTTTTAGCAGGATCAACAGTTACGTCATCTTTTGAAACAATGTGACCCAGGAAAGAAATTTTTTGTAACCATAACTAAAACTTGCAGAATTTTCCATATAGTTTCTTTTCTTTTAAGGTTTGCAAGATAACCCTTAAATGACTTTCATGCTCCTCTTTACTTTTAGAAAACACCAAAATATCTTCGATGAAAACAACCACAAACTTATCCAAGAACTCTGGGAAAATTCTATTCATAAGGTCCATGAAAACAGTAGGTGCATTGGTTAACCCAAAAAGCATAACTACAAATTCATAATGGCCATATCTAGTACGGAACGCAGTCTTCGGAACGTCTGCTTCTTTTACATTCAACTGATGGTACCCCGAACTCAAGTCAATCTTCAAAAAATACTGAGCTCCCTGGAGCTGATCAAACAAATCATTGATATGAGGCAAAGGATACTTGTTCTTAATAGTAATATTATTCAAGGCCCTATAATCAATGCAAAGTCTCATTGAGCCATCTTTCTTTTTAACAAATAAAACAAGAGCACCCCATGGTGATGTGCTAGGTTGAATGAAACCTTTATCTAATAACTCCTACAATTTTTTCTTTAACTCTAAAAGCTCAAATTGAGACATTTGATAAGGGGGTTTTGAAATTGTCTTAGAATCAGGAACTAAGTCAACAGTAAATTCAACTTCCCGATCATGAATAATACCAGGAAACTTATCAGGAAAAAAATCAAGATACTAATTTACCACTGGCACATCATTAATCTGAACAGTTCCTTTATTTTCAACAATATGTGCAAGGTAACATTCATTTCTATCTTTTACTAGTTTCTCAACTTCCTGATATGTTATCAAAATCAAGGGTTCATTCTTGTACAAAAACTGAAAATCCTTCTGAAAAGAAACCATTTTAGCTCTGCAGTCAATCTTAGCATGATAAACAG
Source organism: Viscum album (assembly GCA_963277665.1). Taxonomy (NCBI): domain Eukaryota; kingdom Viridiplantae; phylum Streptophyta; class Magnoliopsida; order Santalales; family Viscaceae; genus Viscum; species Viscum album. Next base: position 1,698,278,621 of record OY728143.1, on the reverse strand, counting down.
AAAGCCAATTCATGCCCAAAATAACATCAAACTCTACTGGAGGAAAAACAATAAGGTTTGCTGGTAGATTCTTTCCACACACAAGTATAGAAAGGTTCTTATAATTCCTTTTTGTCTCAACATTCCCCCAGGGTGTTTTTACCATAAGTTTAGGATTCATATCTTGAGATGGAATTTCCACTTTAATAGAAAACTTCTCAGAAATGAAAGAATGTGTAGACCCTGAATCAAACAACACATTGGCATAATCTGAACAAACAAACAATGTACCTGATACTACTTCATTCGATGGCCCAACATCTGCTGAAGTTGTTGCAAAGGATTTCACCACCCCTTTATGCTTGTAGTCTGGCTGCATTCCCCCAGTTGAGTTCTTCGTTGGACACTCATTTGCATAATGACCCATTTCATTACACATAAAACATCTTACCGTTGGCTTTTCATTATCGACTTGATCATATTCCTTACAGTTACGAGAAATATGACCAGACTTACCACACCGGAAGCACTTACCAGACTTGGATAAAAATTCTCCAGGATGCACTTTACCACACTTCTCCTAGGATGGATATTTGGTTTTCTTACCTCCTTTATTCTTTGATGAATTCTTCCCCTTTGCCTCCCAACTGGACCTCTTAGTCTGTTGTTTGTCATAGAACATCTGATCATCGGCAACCTCCATTTCCACCTTCTCCGCACATCGAAAAAGTTTTTCATGTCCTTTTAACTCACAAGAAGCTAATTCCCTTGGATACTTTGGCTTTAACCCTAAGTAAAAAATGGTTTATTTCACTGTTAAGATCTCGTATGAAGTTTGGAGCATACCCTGCCAATCGAGTGAACTTTGTTTCATAAGCAGCTACTGAATCATCCTCCTGCCTCAATTCTAGGAACTGTTTTTCCATCCTAAGATGAACCACTTTAGGAAAATATTTCTCAAGAAACATACCTTTGAGTTCTTCCCAGTGAAGATCCTCAATCTCATCACTATCCCTGATATTTTTCACCATCGACCACCACTGATCAGCTTCTCCTTCAAAAATGTAAACAGCAAGGCTAAACTTTTGATGTTCAGAGCACCCCATGACATCAAGAATCTTCTCCAGTGCTTTAATCCACCCTTCAGCTTGCACGGGGTCAGATGATCCTCTGAATGATGGGGTATGTTGCCTCATGAAATGTTCCACCACTGAAATGTTCCTCTGCGGTTGATCTGGCTGATCTCGTGCATGGATACCACCACCATTTATAGCCTGAGTCAACTGTGCCATCACTGCAACAAACTGTTCAGTTCCGATTCTGACCATCTCAGGTTGCTGATTTGGAAGGTTGTCTTCCTCCTGATGTCGTCCCAACATAACTTCTTTGTTTCCTCTGCGGAAAAACATTTTTAACACAGAAATATCTTAGGTGAAGCAACGTAGTAATCTTTAAATTCTATGTCATTTAATTCATACCATAAATTAACTTATAATTTAACAAATTTCTAACTCCTAAAGTTGTTTAAACCGACCTTTGATACCAACTATAAGTCCCTGGCCTTAAACCTTACATAATATTGAATTAAATGAATAATTCACATTGAGGATCTTTTCAGGTTTAGAGTTTTAGAGAATTAGAACATAACTAATACATCTCAAAAGATTAAAAAGTAGACACTTCTACTAAGTTTCCATAGAATAAAAAAAACTCTTAAAATGAAACATGTCCAATTCTATGTTTTATATAGCAGGACTTTCCCTTGATCCCATCCTTGACCCTATTCCACATTAAGTCCTGTGAAAAAACATTTCAAAAAAAAAACTTGGGTTGAGCATAAAAATCTTTGTAAGGGATACACAAAGAATGAAAATTGTTAGTTTATCAAAACAACAAGTAAACCACGTATACTTTAACAAAGTAATACTTTTCACCTTTATGAAGTAGTAAAAACTCTTCACTGAATAAAAGATCATTACTAACCCTTTTGTAACCAAAATATTACCATAAAACCCATATACAGATCACATAACATATAAAGGTAACTTGGGACATAAACATACTTAAGTGGAATAACCAGACGGTCTACTTCCGAACATATCACTTAATGGAATAGCCATACGGCCAACTTCCATACATACTTAATGGAATAGCCATGCGGCCGACTTCCATACCCAATTCATTGGAGGTTATAACGTAATCACCCATACTGGTATTAATGGAACCACCCTTCATATGGTTTATCACGTAACCACCCGTCAAATGTCCAAGTACCATTATAAAAATCATAAGACATAAAACAAATATAATGGAAAGAAAACATTTCCACACTTTGATCACAATATATCACTTAAATATATTGACATAAAAAATCCATTATAAAAAACCATTTTCAATACCAAAATACATAAAAGAGTATATGGTATTTATTCCATTTTAAAAAACATTACGGCTTATTCAGGAAGCCAAAGACCAAATAATACTCGCGACGGCGGAAAAGGTCGTTGTCACCGCATACGTTAAAAGAAACATTCCTTTTTGTCGTTTTGTAAAACGCTTCGTAGAAAAATATTCCTTTTGTATAAAATTAAAATTCAAAGGGGTTTATACACTGTATAAAATAATGTTGTGTATAAAACGAAATATGCCTCAATGAAAGGATATTGAGACGAAATCCCTTACCTTGGGTCCTGACTTGACTCGATCATTCTTTAACATCCTGAATAATAAACTTGAGTTAATTTCTACTTTCTTAAGAACATTTTTCAAGTTAATTATTACTTTTATATCACTTATTACAATGTTATAAAAATTATGTAATCATTTAAGTTAATAATGTTTGTTTTGTCGATATTTGGTTCTTAAGTCGAAAGTGGACTTCTTACAATTACATGTTGTTCGTGTGGTCAAAGGTTCTTCATATCTAGAATGACATTCCTGATTTGGATATCATATATATCATATATATCCAGAATATACATGTATTTATAATATTACATAATCATTTATAGGTAATAAATGAAATGCACCGTTCATGGAGACGGTAAGTCGTACGTACGCATGAACGCTACTTTCATTTCTTTGTCATATTAATGGAATTAAATCTAAATGAGAGGTATGTATATATTAATTCCAGAATTATATTCATCATTTATATGTATCATTAATCATATATATCCATTATATACATGTACTTTTAATAGTACATTACATTTGGGGATAAGAAATGAAATGCACCGTTCATGGAGACTGTAAGTCGTACGTACGCATGAACACAACTTTCATTTCTATCTCATTCTTTAATGGAAAGAAATAATAATTATATAGAGTTATATTATAATTAAATTATAAAATAATATATAATAACTTTAAATCCATCCTTTATACGTCCCACATATGGCATTAACGAATCACATCACTTTGAGGGGGCGGTAGTCCGCACTTCCTTAAGTGAAGATATCACGTTTACCCATAATGGAAACCATAAAGGTATGTCCAAAATAAAAAATACAGAAGCTTAAGGAAAACATAAACATATTATATATCATATATAAATATATTTTCATCTAAATGGCCACCTTTGAAGGTGTTAAAAGAATGTTGAACAATCATCGTTTCGGGAGGCCGAAATTCGCCATCCACGGAAACAGTATGTTCTGTAACCATTACATATAGGTGTGTGTAAGTGTAGCTAGAATACTTCTTATAACAACATCCTAGTATATTGATAATACTGTATTTGTTACAAAAGAAATGAATAAAAAGTGTTTAGGGTGTTGGAGAAGCAAAATAAATCAAAAGGACTCAAGTGAAGACATTACCTTAAAATTGGGTAACTCCCTTTGGTTTGAGCTCAAAGGCTTCCTTGGGAAGACTTATTCCCAAAGTGAGGCTTTAAGGAGTAAGAGAGGGAACTGGAGAGAAAAAATGGGCAGGTTTTGGCCGAGCCAAAGGCTTTGGAAGTGTGGGTAAGGAGGTAGAGGTGGGGGCCTTTTATAAGAGGAGAGGAGGGGCACTCTTGGAAAGGCATAAAATGTAACTTTATTTTCAAATGAGTTTCGGATTTTAATATTCCCACATTGATGTTTTTCTAGGATAAGGTGATAAAGGTTCGAAATCCACGGATACAATAGGTTTTGGACATTTGTACGTCTTTGATTTTACATTATCTTTCCATTTTATTTAAATCCTTTATTAATGAGGTAATCGCTGCATCATCATGATGTCATAAATAATTTAATAAATTTAAAGTATAAAAATTATATAAAAATATCATGATGTAGGAAATATTTTTAGCTTTATAATGAATATTTATAGTCTAAATGATCATTTATGTAGACAAAATTAAAAATATTTTACTTAGGCGATACATTCTTTCTCACATTTAACATTCTTTAAAAATGAAAAGATAAAAAGTCACTTTCTCACAAAAGTGATTCCATGGGGCCCCCAAGTTTGGCACAAGGCATACCATGGTCGGACATGAGACAAAAAGTATCCTTAGGACACATGTTGTTTTCTTTTTGTATTATTACGATATCATTTTATTATCTTTATCTACCTGATTACTCATTAATCAAGACAAATTAAAGATAATTAACATCATTACTATTCATAATGTCCAAAAATAAAAGAGTCTTAATTACATAATTGTACCTTATGATTCAAAATATTTAATCCATTTTACCAAATTCAAAACACATAAATTTCAATAATTTATTTAAAAAATAATTCCCGTTGTCAAAACAAATAGCAGGTTTTTTTGAAACAATATCTATGAAAAGATTGGCATTAGTTTATGACCAATTCCAAAGTGAAATTAATCCTAATGACCACCATTTGATTAAATGGTAAATATATATTCATATTACACTTTATAACCAATTTAAAAGATAATCTAACCATATAATTAAATTAAATGAAAAAGCAGTTTTGATGTAAAATGCAGTATTTTTCACTATTCATTAAAAAATGAACATTGTCAGAAAAATACCAAAAATTAATCCAATGTAAATTTCAATGTCCCAATGATAATGAATATGTTTATTTTGACAAATATAGATTATAAAATTGTCAAAAGTTTGATTTAAAAAGGTTTTTCCATCAAAAGGCAGTAAAACAATCTTTTAAGAATATTAGTGTTTTCCATGCATAAGATTGTATTTATTTTCATTTTAAGCCTCTAAAACACTATCTTAATCATTTATATACATAGATAAAAATATATATTATTCATTACTTACATGGGATGTTACAAAAACTATCAAAAAAATTATTATATATGTTTTTCAAATATTTTTTCTTTTTTACAAATAATGTTAGAGGATTAAAATGCGAATGAATCCAATTTTAAGCGTATATATTCTAATATTCTTTAAAAGGTCGATTAACCACCTTTTGATGGGGAAACCTTTTCAAATCGAATTTTTTGACAATTTTATATGTTAATTTGGACCAAATAAAATCCTTATTTAGAATCAGTACATCAAAATTTACTTTGTGTATGTTTTTTTATTTTTTTCGATAAAGTTCATTTTTAATGAATAAGTGAAAAATGTTGTATTTTAATTCAAAACCTCTTTTAAATTGAATTTATTTATATTATTAGATCATATTTTTAATTGGTTTTAAAGCTCAATTAGAATATATTTTTACCATTTAATCTAATGGTGGTCATTGGAATTAATTTCACTTTGAAATTAGACTTAAACTAGTGTCAATCTTTTGAAATATTTTGTTTCGTAAAAACACGCTATTTGGTTTGACAATAGGAATTAATTATTAAATTGATTAATGCAACTTATAAGTTTTGAATTTTGTAAAATATACATCATTTTTGAATCCAGAATACAAAATATAGCTTAGGGTGAATTTTTTGTATTTTTTCGAAAAACATCAATTTTTGATGAATAGTGAAACCACTATGTGGTAGTTAAAAAACTAATTCTTCATTTAAATGAAATTTTACCACCTCTGTGATTTGAATTTCAAAAATCTGACATACATGGTTGTCATTAGGATTTAAAATGTGGTTCAATGGGATGAAAATATTTTTTGGTGAATAGTAACTTTTAAGTTTTATTAATCGCGATTAAATGTAATTTGTGTAATATAAGGTAAAGATAATGTTATAATAATATGAAATTACATTGACACATGTCCTACCATTATTGGATGAGTCCTGGTAGACCAAGGCAATCCATGGGTCAACTTGGGGACCCCGTGGAGTCACTTGGGTAAGAAAATGACATTAATAACTTTTAATTTAAAGTTAAAATAAAAATGTCACAAACATGTATTGTTTTACCAAAACAATTTTTACATGGGGTTATACAAGTAATATTTTTGACTATAAATATTCATTAGAAATATAAAGATATTTCCTAAATCATAGTATTTTTTTATAATTTTTATACATTAATTAAATTAATTTATTAATGACACCATGATGATGTAGCGATTACCTCATTAATGAACGATTAAAACAAAATGAAAAGATAATGTAAAATATAAGACATAAACTTGTCAAAAACCTATTGGATGGGTGGATTTAAAACCCTTATCACTTTATCCTCTAAATATATCTTTTTGGTACCCTTAAAATCCAAAATTCATTTTCAAATAATGTGACATTTCATGACTTTCCAAGAGTGCCCCTCCTCCCTCTTATAAAAGGCCCCCACCTCTACCTCCTTAACCACACCTCTCAAGCCATTGGCTCACCCAAAATCTGATCATATTATCTCTCCACATCTCTATATTCATCCTAGAATCCTTACCTTTAGCAAAAATCTCTTCAAGAAACCCTTTTGGTTCAAACCAAGGGGAGTTACCCGATTTAAAGGTAAAGCCTTCCCTAAGGTTCTTTTGTTTTATTTTGATTCTCCAACCCCATAAACTCTTTTTATTCCTTTATTTTGTAACCAAATCAGTATATTAAATATACTAGGATGTTGTTATGAGAATTATTCGAGCTACACTTACACACACCTCCGTCTAATGGTTAAAGAACATACTGTTTTCGTGGAAGGCAAATTACTGCCTCACGAAACGATGATTGTTCTATCTTCTCCTACCACCACTCATGGTGGCCATTAGGATAGAACTATATTTTTTTATGATATATTTTATTTTTATTTATTCTCTATGCTTATGTATTTTATGTTTAATACATACCTCTTTGCTTTTCATGTTGTGTAAATGCGATAATTTCATTTTAGGAAGTGTGGACTACCGCCCCCTCAAGTGATGTGACTCGTTCATGCAATACATGGAATGTATAAAGAATGAAATTGATGAACTTATGTGACCTATATAACATATATATTATATTGTAATTATAATATATATATATATATATATATCTCATATATTTCTAATTCCATTAATGTGACAAAGAAATGAAAGTAGCATTCATGCGTACGTACGACCTACCGTCTCCATGAAAGTTTAATTTCATTTCTTCTTATCTCCAAATGTTATGGAATAGTATATAACGAATATATACTACATATATATGATATTTAAGTCATTAATTCTATTCTGGAGTTGATTTACTTATTACTACATGGAAAATTCTTTTCCAACAAGTTCAATTTTTTCACATTTACCGAACATCGACAAAAACGTCTGATATGAAATCACATTATTAACAAATTATTATAAAATTATAATATGTGATATGAACTGAATAATAATATTTAAAGGAGTTCTTTATTAAATTATAAATTTTCCAAAGTTTATTATTCAGGAATATAAAGAAACGAACAAGACAAGTCAGACATGAGGTTAGGGATCCTACCTCTCTCTTTCTTTTTAAGTACTCTTTTTTATGTAATTTATTTTAAGCTCATATTTATTATGTTTGGGGATGTTCATTAATATTCCTCATACTTTAATTGTTATTTTAATATTATGAGAGACCCTATTTGATCTCAAAAATCCATATTTGGAAGTTTTAAGTGGCGTCGTTAGGCTGCTGAGTTTTCGTAAGGGATTTTTCATCTCACTTTTATTCCTATGAGATTTATGCTACATTTTCCACTATTTCCTTTCAGTGGCGTATTCACTACCCATTATTCTACTATTTTGTAATATAATTACTTTTATGTGTATTTACACCAATTTTGTATATTCCTTCTTTCATGGGGTGTACGTTTTGAAAGTTACCCAAATCGGTAAGGGAACCTTTCACCCTCCTCTTTTTAAAAGACTTCTTTGTTAGGTCTTTCAATTTACATCTTGTTATGTTGGGATATGTTCTTATCTATCCTTATTGATATAAATATTATGTTCAAGATATGGGATACCATTTTATCTCTCATGAACTCGTTTTCTGAATTTTAATGTGACGTTGTTAGGCTGTTGAATTTTTACAAGGGAACTCCTTAACCCAATTTCGATTTCTTTGGGTTCAACTTGTAGTTATTGAATATGTCATCCTATGAATATGTGTGAATGTCCTCTGATTGTTTTAAACTTAATTTCCACTTATATTGGGTGTATTTATATTTTTCACAAATAATTATGAGATTGATTTATCCTTAATTTAAGGATACCTTCTTTATAAGGGATTTCATCTCATTTTACATTTCTATTGAGACATCATTGTTGTTATGCACAAATTAACTCTTATATGGTGTATATACTGTCCTTTGGTATATTATATCATGAATCCCTTTATTCTCATGATATTATAAAGTTCTGATTAAATGTTATTCTTCAATTATTGGTATTCATGTGTCTCATTTTGTAAAAAAACTCTTTAACTAAAATATCATTTTAAATGTTTTTATGATTTATTCTTATAAATATTCCTCATTAATATCCATGTTAAAAAAATAATTTTAAGGATTTATCTATATATATATTAATAGTTTAAAATTTTAAAATCTTCAAAGTGGTATGGGACACTTTGATTCAAAAATCTCTTTTTAAATGGTTTTAGAAAATGGTTTGATAAAGCATTGAATTCGTAAATATATTGAAATGATATATTTTGATTGTAAGGTGGAAATTTTATCTTTCCTTTATGCTTGTTTTATTTTCTATGAATATGTTATGGTTATTGGCCATTTTTTATGAATACGGGTCGTTCCGTGATAAACATAGGGCGGTTGAGCCCGAGATAGCTCTCCAATGCATTTGGTAACGAGACGGAGGTAAACGTTAATGTTTCTCCCAAGAGATTTAGAGAAATTACTATGATGGGTATTCAAAATGTGACTCCCTATGTAGCTGTGATAGCTAAAATGAATGTTTGATGTGGATTCCATAAGTTACCTATATGATTTGTGATTTCTCTGTGATACTCATAAATATTATGATTTCGTAAGGTATGTTATGAATGAAAAGTTTTGGTTTCATTGATTTGTATTTATTGATGGGTTAATGTTTCATTTCCTTATTTTATAACCCTTACTAAGATTTTGGTGCTCATCCCAAGTTTTTGAAAAAAAATTCGTAGGACATAAAGTGGAATAGGGTCAAGGATAAGATCAAGGAAATGTCATGTTGTCTAGAACATGGAACTATACATGTTTTTTTTAAGAGTTTTTATTTTGTGAAAAAATGGAAACTGAGTAGATGTGTCTACTTTTTCATCTTTTGAGATTTAATAGTTATGTCCAAATTCTCTAATACTCTAAACCTGAAAAGATCCTCAATATGAATTATTAATTTAATTCAATATTATGTAATGTTTTATGGTTGTGTCCTTATAGTTGGTATCAGAGGCCAGTTTAGATAACTTTAGAGGTTAGGATATTCTCTAAGCATAAGTGACATTACCATAATGGTTAGGATTTCAGAATGAGTCATAGTTTTAGATAAAGTGAATGAGTAAGTATATCTTACTGTTTAGCTTCCTCATTAGTATATGATAATTTTGTTGATATAATCACACTGAAATTTTTGGTTTTGGTAAATGGATGGATCTAGCAGGAACCAAAGTGACAATGGGTTTGAAGGAAACTGTGGTGGTTCTCTGATTTAGATACTAGATGAAATGGGGGATTCAATGAGGAATATCGTGGTTATTCTAAACCAAAAATCAAGGAGTCGTGATTAACCACTTTAACCTTGGTGAGTTCCCTGATGCATCATGTACGAGAGAACCAACTTGATGTGGGTGTTCAGGTAATAATTATAATGGTAACCATTTGGGTTTATATGATCCTTACTTTTGAGGTAATTATGAGTTACTATATGATGGAAGATGAAAGGCATGAGGTAAAATTGGGGTTAAATTATGTTATGGTTATTTTTGAAGATTTTATCTCTTTTTGGGGAATGTTTTAAGAATTATATAGTTTTGGAAAAAGGACAACACACAGACCCTGTGACAAACTGTCGAGTCTAACAAAGCTATGGGAATCAATCCCACAACCAAAGTGATACTGGTATTTATCGCCTAACGCTGGACTACGTGAATTCCCAGGTTAGTATGACAAATTCTTTTTAGTTATATAATTTTATGAATCAAGAATAAGTTTATTTTGAGTTTTCTTGGAAAATATTGACCTATCATGGATGATATATGATTAGGTTAATTTCTTTTCAATATGAGACTTTAAGATAAACTGATGTTATTTGGAGATAAATGTTAATTTTTACCTTGGAAGTCTATGTGATTAAATCCTTCAAATATTTGGGTTTCAACCTTATTTTTCTTTACATTGAAGAACTTTATGGACAAATTGTTTATTGAATTGTCTTTGTTGAACTTTGGGTTTTGTTGAAAAAATTTTGGAGATTAAGAATAGATTTTATTTTTATAAAGGATTATCCTTTTTTGGATTATCTGATCTTGTTCTAACAATTTTGGTTTTGGTAAGGGTCTGAAGACATGGGAAATATATAGTTCTCTTTTATGGATTAGGTGATTCTCTAGAATTCGATTATAGCGCTCTTAATGTGAAAAAGTCATCCTAAATACTCATCTTTTGGAGAAAATATGAGTTTGTGTATGAAGTATAGTAAGAGATGAAAGTCAACATGACAAGAAAGTATGTTTCCTTAGGATTTAGTTAAGCTTATAAATAAATTCCTCAATGAAAAGTAACTTTAAACAAAAATTTTGTCTGTTAAATATTCTTACTGGGGAATCGAATACCGTTCAACCCGTCACAAGTTTGTGTTTTTCTTGTGGTTAACTTTCTCATAATCATGTTGTCTATCACTCTCCATCAGAACATAACCCGTTGTTTTCTCTTCCATGTCCATGTTTTGCTACATGGAATCCTAGTATGGGTTAACTCGGGTGACCTTTGTACTTCCCTATCATTCTTTTAAAGTGACAGTTTAATTTACTCCTTTTCCGATGTGGGGCTTTCAATTAAGTTTCCAAGCCCAATTTTAAAATTGCGAGGATGCAATTCCAAATGGGGGGAAGGATGTAACCTCCCAGGTAAATAAAGAATATTACTTTTTCATATTTATAAATATTTGTGAATAAAATATTAATATTACATTAAAGGGAACACTATGCATGATGGCGTACCCAATATGCAACAACGAGGTTTTTTGAAATCATACGTTGCACTCTAATAATAAAATAATATCATTTTAAATGGTAGTTAATGCCTAGAAGTTGTAATGGAAAGAATGAACAGAACTGACTAAAAAATGATTATATATGTTTGTCAAATTTTTTTTCTTTTTTAAAAATAATGTTAGAGGATTAAAATGCGAATGAATCAAATTTTAAGCGTAAATATTCAAATATTCTTTAAAAGTTCCATTAACCACCTATTGATGGCGAACCCTTTTCAAATCCACTGTTTGAAAATTTTATATGTTATATTAGACCAAATAAAATCCTTTTTTAGAATCGGGACATCAAAATTTACTTTGTGTATGTTTTTGTTATTTTTTTATAAAGTTCATTTTTAATGAATAAGTGAAAAATGATGTATTTTAATTAAAATCCTCGTTTTAATATAATTTAATTATATGATTAGATCATCTTTTTAATTGGTTTAAAAGTTAAATTAGAATATATATTTAACATTTAATCCAATGGTGGTCATTGGAATTAATTTCACTTTGAAATTGGACTTAAACTAGTGTCAATCCTTTGATATATTTTGCTTCTTAAAAACACGCTATTTATTTTGACAACGAGAATTAATTATTAAATTTATTAATGCAACTTATATGTTTTTAATTTTTTAAAATAGACATCATTTTTTAATTCGGAATATCAAATATATCTTAGGGTGATTTTTGGTATTTTTCTGAAAAACTTCAATATGGATGAATAGTGAAAACACTAAGTGGTAGTTAAAAAACTGAATTTTCGTTTAAATAATATTTTACCACCTTTGTGATTTGAATTTCAAAAATCTGATATAAATGGTTTTCATTATGATGTAACATGTGTTTCAATGGGATGAAAATATTTTTTGGTTAATAGTACCTTTTAAGTTGTATTAATCGCGATCAAAGGTAATTAATTTAATTTAAGGTAAAGAAAACGTTATAATAAAATGAAATTAACTTGACACATGTCCTACCATTATTGGATGATTCATGGACGACAAAAAAAATCCATGGGACAACTTGGGGACCCCATGGAGCCATTTGGGTTAGAAAATGACATTAATAACTTTTTATTTAAAGTTAAAATAAAAATGTCACAAACATGTATTGTTTTACTAAATAATTTTTACATGGAGTTATACAAGTTAGATTTTTGACTATAAATAGTCATTAGAAAGATAAAAATATTTCATACATCATAATATTTTTTTTATAATTTTTAGAAATTAAATAAATTTATTTATTTATGAAATCATGATGATGCAGCAATTACCTCATTAATGAATGATTTAAATAAAATGAAATGATAATATAAAATATAGGACATAAAATTTTCAAAGACCTATTGTATGGGTTCCTTTCGAACCCTAATCACCTTATCCATGAAATATATCTTTTTGGGACCTTTAAAATCCTAAAATCATTTTAAAATAAATTGACTTTCATGGCTTTCCAAGAGTTCCCCTCCTCCGTCTTATAAAAGGCTCCCACCTCTACCTCTTTACCCACACCACTCAAGACATTTTCTTGGCCAAACTCTGATCATTTTATCTCTTCAAATTCATCTCTTCATCCTATAAGACTTACCTTAGGCAGAAATATCTTCAAGAAACCCTTTTGGTTCAAACCAAGGGGAGTTACTCGATTTAAAGGTAAAGTCTTCCCTAATGTTATTTTGTTTTATTTTGCTTCTCCAACCCACTAAACACTTTTTATTCCTTTATTTTGTAACCAAAAAAGTACATTAAATATACTAGGATGTTTTTATGTGAGTTATTCAAGCTAAAATTACACACACCTCCGTCTAATGGTTAAAGAACATACTGTTTCCATGGATGGTGAATTACTGTCTCATGAAACGATGATTGTTATATCTTCTCCTACCACCTCTCATGGTGGCCATTATGATGGAACTATATTTATTTATGATATATATTATATTTATTTCTTCTCTATGCTTATGTAGTTTATAATTAATACATACCTTTATCCTTTTCATGTTGTGCAAATGCGATAATTTCATTTGATGAAGTGTGGACTTCCACCCCCTCAAGTGATGTGACTCGTTCATCCAATACATGGAATGTATAAAGAATGAAATTGATGAACTTATGTTACCTATATAACCTATATATTATATTTTAATTATAATATATATATATATATATTTATATCCCATATAGTTTTAATTCAATTAATGTGCTAATGAAATGAAAGTAGCGTTCATGTGTACGTACGGCCTACCGTCTCCTAGAACGGTTAATTTCATTTCTTCTTATCTCCAAATGTTATGTAATAGTATAAAATGAATATATAATGGATATATATGATATTTAAATCATTAATACTATTCTGGAGTTGATGTACTTATAACTAAATGGAAAATTATTTTCCAACAAATTCAATTTTTACTCGTGTACCGAACATCGACAAAAACATCCTCATATTATTAACCAATTATTATAAAATAATAATATGTGATATGAATAGAATAATAATCTTAAAAAGAGGTAATTATTCAATTATAAATTGACCAATGTTTATTATTCAGGAATATAATGAAACGAACAAGACAAGCCGGACATGAGGTAAGGGATCCAACCTCTCTCTTTCTTTTTAAGTACTCTCTTTTATGTCATTTATTTTAAGCTCACCTTTATTATTTTTGGGGATGTTATTTAATATTTATTATACTGTAATTTTTATTTTAATATTATGAGAGACCCTATTTTATATCATAAATCCATTTTTGGATGTTTTTAGTGGCGTCGTTAGGCTTTTGAGTTTTCGTAAGGGATTTTTCATCCCACTTTTATTCCTGTGAGATTTATGCTATATTTACCACTATTTCCTTTGATTGGTGTATGTACTACCCATTATTATACTCTTTGTGCAATATACTTTCTTTTATGTGTATTTACATCAAAGTTTTATATTCCTTCTTTAATGGTGTGTACGTTTCGACAGTTAGCCAAATCGGTAAGGGAACCTTTCACCCTCCTCTTTTTAAAAGACTTCTTTTGATAGGTCTATTAATTTACGTATTTTAATGTTGGGATATTTTATTCTATATCCTTATAGATATAAATATTATTTTCAAGTGATGAGATAACTTTTTCTCTCTCATCAACTCATTTTCTAAATTTTAATGTGACGTCGTTAGGCTGTCAAATTTTTACAAGGGAACTCTTTAACCCAATTTCGATTTCTTTGGGTTCAACTTGTAGTTATTGAATATTTCATCCAATTAATATGTGTGAATGACCTATGATTGTTTTAAAATTAATATCCAATTATATTGGGTTTATTTATATTTTTCACAGAATATTATGAGATTGATTTATCCTTAATTTAAGGATACCTTATTTATAAGGGATTTCATCTCATTTTACATTTCTATTAAGACATAATTGTTGTTATGAACCAATTAACTCTTATATGGTGTATATACTGTCCTTTGGCATATTATACCCTGAATCCATTTATTCTCCTGATATTATAAATTTCTGATTAAATGTTATTTCTCAATTATTTGTATTCAGGTGTCTCTCATTTTGTAAAAAAAATCTTTAACTAAAAAATAGTTTTAAATGTTTTAATGATTTATTCTTATAAATATTCATCATTAATATCCATGTTCCCAAAATGGTTTTAAAGATTTATTTATATGGATATTAAAGGTTTAAAATTTTAAAAGCATCAAAGTGGTATGGGACACTTTGATTCAAAAATCTCTTTTTAAATGGTTTTTGAAAATGGTTTGATAAAGCATTGATTTTGTAAATATCATGAAATTATATGTTGTGATTGTAAGGTGGAAATGTTATCTTTCCTTTATGATTGGTTTATTTTCTATAAATATGTTATGGTTACTGGCCATTGTTTAAGAATATGGGTGGTTCCATGATAAACCTAGGGCAGGTGAGCCCGAGAGAGCTCTCCAATGCATTGGGTAACGAGACGGAAGTAAATTTTAATGTTTCTAGAAAGAGATTTATGGAATATACTGTGATGGGTATTCCAAATGTGACTCTCTATGTAGTTGTGATAGCTACAATGAATGTTTTATATGGATTCCATAAGTTACCGCTATGATTTATGATTTCTGTGTGTTACTCATAAATCTTATTATTTCATAAGGTATGTTATGAATGAAAAGTTTTGGTTTCATTGATTTGTATTTATTGATGTGTTAATGTTTCCTTTCCTTATTTTGTAACCCTTACTGAGATTTTTGTGATCGTCCCATGTTTTTGAAAAAAAATTCATAGGACATAAAGTGGAATAGGGTCAAGGATGGGATAAAGGAAATGTCATGTTGTCTAGAAGATGGAACTATACATGTTTCTTTTTAAGAGTTTTTATTTTGTGAAAAAATGGAAACTGGGTAGATGTGTCTACTTTGTAATATTTTGAGATGTAATAGTTATGTCCAAATTCTCTAAAACTCTAAACCTGAAAATATTCTCAATGTGAATTATTCATTTAAATCAATATTATGTAATGTTTTAAGGCTAGGTCCTTATATCTAGTCCGTGTGAGCCTCCACAAAACTGTGGGGAATGCATGACATCAGGGTGTTCTGGGTCATCCCCAACACATCTCCCCATTCCATATTCATCAACCATGTCCTATCAGCAAGACTTCAAATAGCACAACATTTTTATTTCCTAACATCAAGTCTTTAAACAAAATATAATTTTTATGTCCTTGTACAAAGACATTAAAATGAATACCATTGGAATGTCCTAGCAGTAAGACATTAAATTTCACAACATTTTTCATCCCTACCACATAATGATATAATACATGGAAGACATTCTGACCATATGAAATTAAACTTCATAGACAATGATACTTCACAAATGGTATATTACCCACGATAGAAGGTATGAGCTAAAATACCCTAAACTACCGAAATGAAAGGTCTCAGCTATAAGACCTATAAATACAACACAACAATGGTATAGTTCACATGACTAAATGTAACATGATGCTCTCTAGGTCAAAAACCTATAAGAGGTCGGCCTAAGTGAAATCCAAGTCCACCCCTGCTATGTCTTCCCCCCATATGAAGCTTAGGAAAAATTCATGAAAATATAATGAAAAAGATACCAATATTGTAGGGACAAACATATAACCATATTAAAAATCATGATATGGTCTATAAGCTTAATGAATTCGATAAAAGATAATTCACCCTACCTCTAGGACATATATTCTTCCCAAATTTCCTGTTTTTGAATTAGTTACTCTCAAGATATCTGGAGAAGATACATCAATGAGAAATATCATGTTGGTGGTCATTCATGAGAATTTCTCAAAAGAAATCTATTCTAGTTTAACATTAAAAACCATGCATTAATGTTTACTTGATACTATATAAAGGTTGTGTATCATTAATGATTCATGAAATGTTGGATCAATTAAATTTCAGGCACATCATGAATGAAATAAAATTGGACAACAATGCATAAAATTCACGGAATTAATTCATTGACAAAGAATAAAAAAAATGAAGGAATCTTCACATTCTATATCACCTCTGATAATTCTATCAAAATAAAAAAAGAGTTATTGGGGGTAAAACTACAATAATATTTGATCAGATGTGCATGAATATTAAGAAAGAGTCTAACAGGAAGCATCGATGGAGCCCTAAAGTGTCATCCAACCTACTTTTTCTACTTTCACACTAGAAAAGAGGGTCTAAATAAGATTAGAAAGCTCATAAAATCTATTATGATTGGTTTTCAATGAGGATAATGTTTTTTAATTCTTAAACCATATTCGAGATAAGATCACCTCATATCTCTAAGTCTATGTGGTTAAGATATCCATTTCGGGATTGCAGCTATGATATGAATTTAATGATATGTTCCAATTCCTCTAGAGCTTCCTTTATCTATTCATCTACGGGAATCCCACCTTCAATATCATGCAATCCCCTCTCATTGGTATCCAACTATTTACACATCCGGATGATTTTTCTCAGGATTTAATATAAGGGTTGGTGGTCAAATTCACCCACCGCCAAATCATGAAATAGCCAAGAATGAAATTCTTCTTAATCAAAATTTTTTTATGAGGGATAATCGGTGACATAGGTATTAATCTACTATCAAATCAACCAATGACATGCATGATCATCACCTATGGCTTCTGGAGTGTATATGACAGAAGAGGGAATAACCAGTTAAGCTGACAAGGAAGTTAGAGAGGAATCCCAATAAATGAATCTCTAAACAAATTCTTCATCCAAAGGGATAACTTCCTCAATAGGTTCTACCCAACTGATATGATGGTAATTTCTTGGACAAGAACACTTCTTCAAGGACTCACTCAAGTCTGGAATCAACTCTATTGTCCCTACACATAGAGGGGTCGGTAAGGAAAATGGTTTGACCACTTGGAAGACCTGTTTATTAACCACACCACCCAGGAATGCTTTAACCCAATCCTGATCATAATCTTAATCAAGAATGAAAGGGTAACCGATAGGTAGAAGGATAATCTCATCATTAGTGCCCTTGTGTTCCAATGTCATCCAAAACTGGATGATTATCCTGGGATGTCAATCCCCCTTCCAGCCAGACAAGGGAAGATGGGAAACCATTTGGATGCATCCAAACTATCAAGAGAACTAGTATGGGGTATATGGCTAGAGAAAAATCAACTCATCCACATTAGACAAAAGAATCTCATCCTAAAGGGAGATATTGTATAACCTATCATCAAGAGAGTCATCACCATTTTCAATTATTATCCCATTCGGTGTAGGATACAGAGTGAAATCAAATTGATCAATTTAGATCAGCACATTGAAAACCTCTTCAGGGCCTAACGACATGGCCACAACCCCATATATGTTTGACAACCTATGAATAAATAAGGAACCTAGGATCCCTATGGTATTTTAGTATCAATATCAGTGAAAATGGTCCTCTATCCATCTAAATGAAAACTGGAAAGGACCATTGATCTTATAAGGGATGTTTCCCAGAAGAATGTGTCCTAGGATCTAGTAAAGGCCTGTAAGTGTTGTTGCTTCCATATTGAGACCTCGTCCCTTTTATAGTTGTGCTTCCATCACCAATGTACATACATGAATTCCTGATCCCACATCGCTAGCTCGGAAAATACTCCCATTAAAAAACATGTCCATGAAGCCTGGTAGCCTAAGGCATAGAGATATCTATGGCTTCACATGGAATCCCAATGATTTATAATCCATGACTTCTAAAATTGCCCAATTCGAAATGGAACTGTCCTAAACCTGCCTACAAGGGCAACGATGGGGGAATATAGTAGTCGTCCAAGATCTTATATGATTAAAAAATGTTTATCCAATATTTGAAAATGATGAGTGAGCACGTAGTCATACCCTTTCCTAAATTTTCTATCATGATATTGAGAATGTCCCTTACTAAGACTGGAGTTTTTAAAGGGTCACCCATGATATATGCGGAAGGAAGGAACTCATCATACATTTCTCCAAGAGGGGGTATACCACCCTATTTATATATATCCCATATGATAATTCATACCTCACCATGAGACAAATGATATGTGTTTGTTCCTTGACACCAATGGTTAACCAGATCCCAAACAAGTTCTTGCTGATGATAAATGATGAACTGGGAATACGCCTGCAACTTCATAAAAATAAATAGTGTATAGTTTGTTGGGAAACTCTAGGAAACTCTACGTAACTCATAATTTCTATTCCCATTGTTCATAAAAGTTTCAATGAGGTCAAATATCCCATTTTGAGCCCCATCCACTACTTAGGTGGTTTAGAGAAGAGATGAATATGCTCAAATAGATCAAAGTGATGGGTTGGAAAGAGAAATTGGAACCATCTAGACACATATTAGAGTTTTCAATAATAAAATATAATCCCTAGGACCATGTTATGCCTATTATTCCATCCTCAAAAATCATAACTGATATATTGTTAAGAAAATATAAAACCCAAAAAATGGTAGGTCGAAGCCCGAAGAAGGGATGGAAACACCATCTTTCACGAAAACCCCATATAGGGGATACAAGTGTGATAAAAGATAATTTTAGAGATCTAGTGGGAGAAAACTTTTCCAAAACTCTTTTTCAGAGAGAAAGAGGTGACAAGGGTTGTCATTACAATTCCTTTAAATCATGACCCTCTGGTTAGCTATGGCAGAATAACAATGATGTGAGCTAGAAGCCATCTGAAAAAAAGTAAGTAGCATATGTCTGACACATGAAAAAAATCATAGTAAATTAAAGGAATAACTTATGGAAGCCTCATGTGCATCACATGAATCATCAATGGAATTCATGATCATATAAAGGACTCGTGAATCATGTGGATCATGGAAATCTCCTAGACTGCATAAACCCACAACTCATCTTACAATTGTGAGACTCATGATCGTATGACCTTGACCGGGTCATGTTGTCCTCATAATAGTCGAAGGATTATGAGATCAAGCTAGAAGATCCAAGGAAACATTCAAATAAAAATATATTGGACTATGTCCAAAGTTCAATTAATTACCAAAATTTAGTTCGTGGTTGATTCAAACTAATGTCTGGCCAATGTATGTCTTGTGAATCAGTTCTCATAAAACAGACTTGTGAATGGATCTCATGATCAATATATGTGGGAAGGTCTTGTGAAAGGGGGATATGGTGAAGAAAGAGTTAATGGGAACTGAGATTTGGGTAGCCAGTCAATGAGTCACCCTTTGTTCCCTTATTTATAGGGATGTACAAATAATATCAAACATCATTGTAAGACCAAGAATCCCTCAATAAATTGGTTGGTGATAGAGCCAAATCCTTAGGTGGGCATTTACATTCCTCAAAACTGAGTCCTTGTCTTTGTGGACATCACTCTTGAGGGAGGAGGGTATTTGTTGATGCCTGCAAAATAAGCATCAGGAAATTTACAAGGGAAGAAGTACCTGAAGTATGGGTATTATTTTCTCCACAAAGAAAAGAATAATTAGGCATCCAAGACACAGGGATCATGTATACCTCCAAAAGACACATGATCGCATAACCCTTGGATGTTCATGTGAATGGGCATGCATAGCACATGAACTTCTAAATATCCCATGGATCCCAAGTAAAAAAACATCCATATTCTTGTGAAGGAATCCAAGAAATTGGACGATCTTATAATGACTATCAGATAAACTCCACCTAGTTATTTGACTTGTTTGGTAGCAGGTACCCAACGACCATAAAAAATTCCTTGAAAAATAAGATAAAATTATACAAAAGGGGAACGCCTCTCATGGTTGTAAACCTTTATGTTGTGCAGCCATGGTGGTTTTAAGACAGCGCAGAAGCCTTAAATATATTTCTTTATTATCATGAAATAGTCCACTTTCAGTTCACTATCTTTATGTAAAGGGATTCAAATGTGACCCTACAGCCTTGCACACCCCCTTCAGTTCCAAATACAAACAGAATGTTTGTCCATGAAAATGTTTGTGCATGAGAAAAAGAACATTTATTGGTCACACAACTCATCACTTATGGGGATATTTATTATATTCGTTAACAATCATGTAGCTTTGAAATATCCTCAGCCCTTATAAAATAAATAATGAAATAAAAATGGAAAATATGTGAGCTTTGTTTGAGGGGGATATATACTGATTTCATATGAATGGGGTTATACGCCCTAGAAAATAACCATTGATAACATGAGACCCACCATGAAAAGACATAATGGTCCCACAAGGATCCCTTAACATGTTATCTTGATCTCTTGAAGGCCCCCTAGTAAGCCAAATTTATCTCATAGAAAGGTCTAGAAAAATCATCTTTGATCATGCAAAAGCCTTTTTTATAATCTTGGTTTTTGAAGGTCCCCAGATATTTCAGCTTCACCTTCTATAAGTCCCTTGACATGTCCAAATAGGTAGTAAAAATACCTTAATTATAAAATATATAATAAATTAGGTGCTTACATGATGGTCTTGTGGTCGATGAAAATCATGCGACACCCCTAAAAAGACTGACCAAAAAATCATATGAAAGAACGTAACACCAAGGCCCTAACCCGAATCCAACCCAAATCTATGAGATCTGTTATGCACAAATAAATGTATAACCAGGTTAATAGGTCATATAAATACCTTCTCTTAATCACAAAAAAATGAATCCATGATCGATCACACATGGGAGCGCTGGTGAAAAGTTCTCAGAGCGTCCAATCACATGATAGAAAAGGTTTTTTTTGAAGTGGAGATCTGGGGAATGACCTAAGAGATCCTGAAACATGGACATATGATATGTGTGATCACATATAAGATCATATTATGGATTTCTTGTTTATCATCTATGTCATGTGAAGAAGTTATCGCATGATAATGAAATCACATGAAACCTAAAGCAATCTAACACTGGGAAAACCATAAGGCACATATGAAATAATGGTTGGGATATAATAATATAAAATATGGGAGACTAATGTTAAGAAAATATATTATGACCCTCACCCACTTCACATGACTCACTAATATCATTCTGTGGCACCAGGTCATTTTGATCAAAGCATGCGACTCTCCCTCGACATACTTTTTGGATCATGTGAAGTCCCTTGGACATGTCATAGAAAGTCATACTAGCCAGGTCATGAAAATATTCCTAGGTTTTCCATTCAAGTATTTCTATGTGATTCTTACATGTAACCTAACTTATGTGGTGATGATAGGACAAGTCAGCTT
Source organism: Viscum album (assembly GCA_963277665.1). Classification (NCBI taxonomy): domain Eukaryota; kingdom Viridiplantae; phylum Streptophyta; class Magnoliopsida; order Santalales; family Viscaceae; genus Viscum; species Viscum album. The sequence continues at coordinate 1,698,256,377 of OY728143.1, read as the reverse complement.
GGTATCGCGTTGACACCAAGACATGTCTTACTATTCTTGCAGATCCTTCCAAACATGTCATCTTTGATCGTGTGATTATCCCCAAACATCCATATCTATGTCTTCTGACACCCTCTAGACATGTTAGCTTTTATCGTGTAATTTCCCCACAAACAACCTCAAAATGGTCTTATGATACCCTCTAGACATGGCATCTTGAATCATGTGATTATCTCAGACATCCTTGCTTGGGTCTTACGACACCCACCAGGCATGTTAGCCTAGGTCATACACTCATATTCAGATACATCTAGAAATCCTCAGACATGTCTTGAGTCACCCTCCAAACATGTTAGTTGTGGTAAAATGAGACACATCTATATATCCTTAGATATGTGAGTCAGACAATCGGTCTATGTCAAGAAGACGTCCCAGGACATGATAACATCATCCTATGGAAACATATAAGGAAAGATTAGTGTTTAAAACCCAATAAATAGAACTATGGTAACTCTGATTCCTTATATAACCATGATACAAAGGACACCTTCTTAAGGCCTAAGATTCTTATCAAACACCCATATTGGAAAACCTCGATGTGTAATCCTAGATCAATAAAACTATGAGAACTCTGATTCCTACCATAACCAAGATATATAGGACGCCATTCTATGTCTTAATCTCCTTACCAAACACTCATACATGGAAACCTCAATGTGTAATCCCTGAGGAATATAACTACGAGAACTCAAATTCATTCTGTAATCCAGATACGTGATATCCATTCCTAAGGCCCAAGCTCCATACCAAACACCCATACAGGGAAATATCAGTGTGTAAGACCCAATCAAATGAACTATGAGAAATTTCATTCCACCCATAAATAAGATACATATGATTCTTTCCTAAGGATTGATCTCCATACCAAATACCCATATAGGGAAACCTTAGTGTGTAATTATTGGTCAATAGAACTATGAGAACTATGATTCCTTCCATAACCAAGATTTGTAGGATGCATTCCTATTGCCCGAGATCCATACCAAACACCCATAAAAGGAAACCAATGTGTGTAAGACCCGATAAAAAAGCTATGAGAACTTTAATTCTTGTTATAACCAGGATACATAGTATTCCTTTCTAAGGCCCAAGCTAGAATGGGAACCCACATTTGTTTATGTCCCACCATGTTTATGATATTCCACCCATCGGGACCCAATATCACCCATGGGTTTATCATTATTCCTCATACACCATTGGATAGAGTAAGAAACTAAACTATGATGAATATGATTCATTAAATTACTAGGATATGTAGGATGACTTTATAAGGCCTGAGTTCAACACCAAATACCCCATAAGAACTATCTCATCACATAATTCATGCTTTTATATGTGATGATATTGTCCCCATATTCGGTCATCCACCTTAGGGTAAGTCCAAAGGGCTTGATCTAACTATGAAGTCTCTGATTACTACTATATCTAGGATATGTAGGATTCCTCACTAAGGCCTGAGCTCAATACATGGGGCCTAAGTTCCCACATATATGTTCTTTCAACATGATTGTAAACTTTATGGTTCCAAATAACTTTGTGGGTTTTGATTCCTTCTATAAGTAGGATACCTATGATGACTTATAAGGGCTCAATCCCATACTCAAGATATCAATCACCTCCCAAGATGGCATCAGACCCTAAACTTCTAGTAATATATATTCAATAAATAAAAAACATCCCTTTTTATTCAATAACTTGAAATGGATAAAGAACCTATAATACATATAGAGGGACACTCAAATAGAATTAATTTTTTAGATAAGATACTTAAACCCTTGGTCATTTTTTAGGGTAACTAGTTCTGTATCATTATTAGGAAGAGATTAACGAACATATCTTAAATATATAAGAGATTACTAGAGTAAGAAATAGTTCCCTAAAAAAGGGTGTGATGAGATTGATATCCCCTACTCTCAACCAATGTGAGTTCCTATGTGACATTAGGTATGAAACCCCAATTGATTACTTGCCTTTGGAAATCAGTCCCACACCCAGTTATGAATGTTGAATCCATTATGAGTTTCAATGAAAGATTAAGAATTGTAAAATTAGCATAAATCGTTGTGCCAAAAATTCAACACCCCACAATCAATCTTTGAGATCCACACCTTCTCTAGCCTGAATAGAAATGGTGAACCTGTTGAGAATTTATTTAATTATTTCATATCCTTCAAATATTAATAATTATAGGCTACTTGATTCTCATTAGACCTTTTTTTTTATTTTCCAAACAATAACGCCTCATCAAACCTGCAGGAAACAAAAATAATAAACTCGGCATGAAACTCTAAAATAACAATTGACCAATAAACCATGCGTCGAGCCATTTTGTTCTTCAAACCAAATTCAAAAGAAATGGTTCATATAACATGAATATATCAAAAAAATTGATCAGTTTCCCAAATGTAATGGGGTTCTCAAGAAATAATTCCACCCTAATTGTGACATGTCTGCACAAGCGAGATATCTGAACTGGGTATAAAACCCACAATCATGTTACCTATGAACCTCTTATTGAGAATGTTTTATACTTGTGAAAATTAACGCCTTTGTGTGGTTTATATACAAAAAATGATTTATTTTATTATTATTTTCCTGAAAATTATGGGAATTTATAAATCCATATAAGTTTTTCACTTCTTTGGGACATATGTTATATAATACACCTATATTCTTTCATGGGGTGTATATATTTTCCCTTTTACATGTTATATCATGATTTACCTTTTTCAATAATATTTAATGTTTCATTTGATGTTATTATTTCATGAGACTTGTGATTCAAAAGTTACAAAAGCAGTAAGGATTTTATATTATAATATCATTATTTATTGATATTTTTTATGATTACGTTTATGATGGTGAAATCTTACGATCTGCCTCTCTAGAAACTCATGAATATTCTTCTCCTATGGTTATTTCATTAAAATACATTTTTTACATTCATTTCCCTCACTTTATGTAATTAGATGATTGAAATAAATTATTTAATATAAAGTAACTTTATTTCTCTATTCAGTCAAAAAATAAATTTCTTCGATAACCATGTTTCTAAAAATGATTTTAATAATTTTTTTAATATTCTCTTACAATTATTTAAAGACATTTTTACCCATGTATTACTTTTTAAAAATTGGTTTTAATGGAATATTCTTATCATTTTCTAAATGAGGTACTTTTTGTCTTTTTATAATAGTATGAATGAAATTTTTTAACATATTCAATATGAATGGAATTTACCATCATCATAACCACTCAATATTTTGAATATTCCTTCAGTAGTCCCCAAAATCATTTTCAAAGAAACTTTTTTCCATCATATTTTTTAAATTTTTATATTTCTAAAAAGTTATTTCAAAATTGGAAGGTTATTTTCCTCAAAAAATCTATAATGATATTTTTATGGTATTATTATTCATTAATGACAACAACATTTGATATTTTTCACTATTTACAGGGGATATAATCTAGTAATACCATACATGCTCTTTCTTTGGAGGTTTTATGATTATGAATAGAATATTTTTAGGAAACCTATTTCTTTTCTATGGGTTATAATATGATGAGTTTATGAAATGTTTATAAACTTGTTTCTTTTTTATGGGTAATGCCATAATGAAATGTTTATGAAACCCATTTCCTTTTCATGGATTATGATATGATGAATTTTTTAAAATCTTGTGGAACAGTTATTTATAATTTTCATGGAATTATATATCCTTCCAATTCATTGGTTAAATATGGATGTCTCATGAGATAAAAATGACTTGAATGGGGAGTGAACCCAATTCAGTAAAGGATTTTGTATGCTATGATAGTCTTGGGAGTAAAACATTAACACTACAACGGATTAGGAATTAAACCCAATCCACTATGATAGTAATCTCTATGAGCCTTGGATACTAATGAAATAATTTTCTATACATATCTGTATTCCAAATACATATATATTATTCAAATTCTATGCTCTCATGGATTTTGTTATTTGATTACATTATGGTTTGTGTCTTATGAACTTCAAAGATATATGTCATGAATCATGTTTATGATCATTGAAAAAATTGGGTTTAAACATTTTATGTAATGGTCACGATAACCTACTCATATTCTTAACTTATTAATTCATATTATCATCAATTAATATCACCTATGTTTAACCTTAAAGAGGATCTGAGCTCACCCATTCATATTTTTACTTTCAAAGGGTTATCAAGAAAGGTTTTAAGTTGGATATGTATAATAAGAGTAATAAATGGGAAGATATTTGTTGTATATGTTAAATATATTTTATCAAATAAGAAATTTTTTTATATACTCTCTAATGATACTAATCCTTTGTTGTCTTCAGGTATGTATTATTCAAATATATTGAATATTCATCTAAAAAGAGGTAATATTTATATTTGAAAAGTTTGGGTTTATATACTCTCTCTAACATAATCTACCCATAATCACAGTCTTTATCACATATATATAAGATCCAAATCATTAAATTTTGATTTTTATTTAATGAGGTTATTATAATCGAGGTTCAATTAAATGGAATATCATTAAAATTTTACAGATGAAGAGACTTTATAAATTGTTATTAGTGTTTCATTTAACTGACACCATTACTAAACATTATCATTAATAAAGGAAAATAATTAAAACCAAATAATGACTTGGTTATATAGGATTCCACCATAACTTATATAGGAAAACACTATATATGTTATTCATAACAAATTAAATAAAAAATCCATGACTCATAAAAATAGTAACCAATCACAAGAAGGCACATGAATTTCATGTGAATCCAACATACCTGGTATAATTTATGAACCTCATGCCCTCCTTCCACCATAGGATAATAGATAAATCTCATAAATCAAAAATCCAAAATTGAAGTTCATTACACTAACTAATGTAACCCAACTATAAAATTAGATACCAAGAATAAAAATCATATCCATAGTAACTTGGACTTCCATGATACATAGTTTAGTTTAACCTATGAATAAGATTCATACCAATCTCTTAAATTATCATATATCCTATATACCTTGAAAAATATTAATAAAAAATATGAAACAAGGATTTGATAGCAATTTGTAATGTCCCTAACCTAGCTCACTCTATAGTAACCAAATCAGGTCACCACATGACCTCAAGCATGAATCCATGTCCCCCAAAGGCTATCAACTAGAATTACTGTCTAATGATAATGTGGGGATAATATACCCCATAAATCAGGTAATAAAAAATAATAGTGAAAGTAACAATAATGACAATCATTCATATAAACCAGATATAACACACATAACTACAAAATGATAATAAACCAACAAATATACCCATGATATATTAAATTTAATGATATTAATTTCATAAAATACATATAGATATAATCATGATTCTTCAATGGTAGGGCGTATACATCCAGATCTTAAAAAAACTAAATGTAAATAAAACTAGTAAAATATATAAAATTGGTCATGATTCCTAGGTCAGTCTTATCTATTATGATTCCTATAAAATTTCATGTTCAAACATAAATCATGGGGAATTTTCCTTTATCCTAACTTGAAACCATTAAGTCTTCTCAAGTAATCATGGAGGCTTAATCAATGTGTGAGTATAACTCAATAGGCCACCACCAATGTTGTCCCTAAATATATCCAACCAAATAGTGTGCATGTTGATATTCTTTAAAAAATATTTTACGGATAAATAAATAATCCAATATCAATACTAGGGTAATTATAGTGGTATATAGGATTTACCATAACTGCTTCATCCAGTTCTAGATGTCTCAAAACCTGATACATAAATAACCAAGAACTAGATATTCTTAGGGGAGAATAAAACCCCTCCCTGCTCTACCACATCCACCTTAGGGGGAATGGATCCCCAACCTAAATCGACATCCATACCTAGGATAATTGTTCCCCACCCTAAATCCACATCCTTACAAGGGGGATAATGCCTCAACATGAATCCACATCCATACAATGGGAATGGAGCCCCACCTTGAATCCATATCCATACTAGGGGAATGGTTCCCAACCCTAAATTCACATCATCACTTCATAATAAGGCATTGACCACAACATATGACTTCTATAATTTATCAAAAATTAAAATCATATGAGTTTCTAAGATTTAAATTTCAACTTATATCTCATGTGAAGGTTCCGGGTGCAGCGGAAGCATGGTTAGGACCAGACCCATCATTGATTTTTACCCTGATCAATGATTTTTCTAGGATGAATACGATGATGAATGTAAATCTCCACATAATATAATCTCATATTTAGATAAATAAAGAAGATTCCTGAAACCTATAGAGTGGATCGTTCACATCATGTTTATAATTAATTTAATTAATTAAATAAGAAAATTTATACCAAGATCTTTGGTATTTTTTTCATTGATGATATCGATCATCTATAATGACCCTTCTAGATTATCTCGTTGCGCTTATAAGGATCCATACTAGAATCCATCTAGCGCTGACTCGCACGAGCTCTGATGGCCTTCGATTGAAACCGCTCGTTCTCTGGGTGCTAGCATAGTGAAGTGAGTGTCTTGGGTTTACCATTCTTGATCGCTTGTTCTTTTTCCTGAGAGAGAGAAAGGTGGATTTGAGAGAGAAATTTTTTGGCTTAATAATTATCAATTCACAAAGCTTACAGTGTTTTATGGTATATGGAACAAAATGCGTACTTGTCTATTTATATGTATGGAACTTCTGTTACAATATTTATTTGCATAAAATGCACTAAATAAATTCAAGAACATAGAGAAAATCCATGGTCATAATAATATTACCATGTCATTATTTATAGTGTGCCAACATGCACAGAACAAAATTATAAATAAAATTTTGTGTCACAAAATAATAGAAGCATAATTATTATTTTATCTTATGCCAACTAGTTAATTAATTATTTACTATCTTGAAAATAATTATTTTACTACTGAATCAGCCTTGGTCCCCTCGAACTCCACTTCCATTTATTGAACACCCGAATAAATAAATATATTATTTATTCTCTTAAATAAATATTTAATTTTCAAACTAGTAAATAAATATTTACTAAAGTATCAATAAAATAAAATATATATTATATTTAATTTTAGAAATCATTTTAACATGAATTAAATTATTCAATGGTCTTGAGAATAATATTAATTTAATTAAATAAATGAAAATAAAATTTAACCGAGGCCACCAAGAAAACATAGTGTGTGACCCTCCAGGATTCTTTATTGTTGGAATTAGGAAGCCTTTCCTAAAGTACAATGGTACTTTTTAGAAATGGGTCAAGGTACCCAAGTGAAAGAATGTAAAGTCGCAACAATGACATACACACACGAATGATCACTATGTAATGTAATCCCTTTGTCGCAATATCTCATCAAGTAGGATTCATGATAGTGTCATCAACTATTTTGCTTTATATGTCATTATTTGACTACCTAAAATAAACTCATTGTTACACCATGGCCATGTAATTTCATGTGAAGGATCAATTTCAATCAAAGGGTCAAGATATCAACTTCCATAAATGGAAGGGACAAATCCTAACCTTACTTATCAATTAATAACAGGCCACTCATGACGCACCCAACGTACCCTATATCCCACAAACTGTCTGCATGAAGGTTTTCGTTAGTAAATCAAAGTGCGTAATTCGTGACACCTATTAAAGATAATTTTAATTTCTAAGGATAATTACACATTCTTTCATATAGAAATATCTGATGACACCAAAACATGTGGAATTACTACTAGCGGGTCTGTTCTCACAATCTCCTACCCTAGAGATTACCATGTTCAAATTTCATGGGAGGAAGTCTAGTCTTTTTACAAGTACTCACACCTAATGGTATGCATTCTATGTGTCCCATTATATTATGTCATCCAAACGGAGAACTATATTTAAGAATATTATTAAATCATTTCAAGGTTCTCATCATAGAGGGGAACTTCGATGACCTTATGAATGCACCAAATACACTAGGACATTATTAAATCATAGTAATGCTGAAAAATGGAAAATATGTAATAATAAATTAAATAACAATGTAATAAAAGTAAAACCAATTGGTTCTAGGAAACCAACTCTTAAAAACTTCCACTTGGACTAGAGATAACTACCTAAGAATTTCAGTCTGGTAGACCTCACATGGTGATCATGTTTCTGCTCAGTTAAGGATTTAGTAAAGGGGTCTGCCATGTTGTCTTCAATAGAAATATTACTTACTACAACTTCACCTCTCTGAGAAAAATCACTCAAGTGATGATACTTTTGAAGTATGTGCTTCGTCTACTGATGTGACCTTGTCCTTTTTGTGTGATCCGCCACAGTAATATTATCATAGTACAATGTGATGGGATCTTTACTACTAGGTATCACATCTAGCTTCTAGATGATGATTTGCATCCAAACTACTTCTTTAGCTACCATATAAGCAGTGATATAGTTGGACTCTGTTGTAGAATCTTTGGCCACACTCTACATTGAGCTCTTCCATCTCACTACACCTTCATTCAATGTGAATATGTATCTTGTTTGTAATTTCATTTCATCTGGATCAGTCTGGAAACTTGCATCTACATATCCTCTGATGACTAGTTCTTCATCTCCTACATAAACTAGGAACATATCCTAAGTATGCCTCAGATACTTTAGGATAGTCTTGACTACCATCCAATGTCAGTCACTTGGGTGAGCATGATATCTACCTACCACACTCAATGTGTAGGCGAAATCCAACCTAGTACATAGAATGTCATACATGACTGACCCAATCACTGATGTGTATGGAGTCATTGCCATTATCTTTCTTTCCTCATGTGTCTGAGGACACATTTTCTTGGAATGATGAATGCCATGTGATGCTGGTAACAATCTCATCTTGAATTCTTCCATATTGAATCTCTTCTGTATGTTATCAATGTATATACTTTGACATAAGCCCAGAAATCTCTTGAATCTATCACGATGGATCTGGATCCCAAGAATATATGTTGCCTCGCTCAATTATTTCATGTCGAAGCATTGATTCAACCATGACATAATAGACTATAAGACTGGTATCTCATTTCCAATAAGTAATATTCCATCAATATATACTATTAAGAAAACAAATTCACTCACACTAAATTGTATGTAGAAACAAGGAACACATTCATTCTTGATAAAACCAAATTTGGTTATGGATTCATCCAAATGAATGTTCCATGACTTGGATGCTTGCTTAAACCCAAAAATGTATATCTGCAACTTTCATACCCTATCGGCAACCTTTGGAGTCACAAACCCTTCAGGTTGGGTCATGTAGACTTTTTTCTGAAGGTTCCCATTAAGGAATGTTGTTTTTTACATCCATTTGATAAATCTCATAGTCATGGTAAGCCGCAATGGACTTTAGAATTTTGCAAGATTTTAGCGTGGCAACTGGTGAAAAGGTTTCATCGTAGTCAATTCCTTGATGTTGTTTAAACCCTTTTGCAACCAGTCGTTCCTTATAGGTACTTATTTTTCCATCCATGTATAGTTTCTTCTTGAATACCAATTTGAAACCAATAGGATTTACATCAACTAGAGGATCTACCAAAATCTAGATGTGGTTTTGGTACATGGAATCCATTTCCGAATTCATGGCTTCTTGCCACTTGGAAACGTTTGTGGCACTTACTTCTTCCTTGTTGGTTAGAGGAAAATTATTATCAACTAATAATTAGTCACTACCCTTGGTAACTAGAAAACAATTCCATTCTGGTTCTCTAACCTCTATTGTACTCCAAATAAGTACTTGTATCTCTGTAATAGATTCTTATTCCATAAGGATTTGTGGAATCAGTTCATGTACCAACTCATGTGTACCTTGAGCCCCAACTTTATCGAAGTCTATCTTGCTCCAACTATCTCTTTTGGAGATGTGATCCCTCTCATGTAATATGGAATGTCTTTCCACTATAACCTTTTTTTCAGAGGGATTGAATATGTAATATCCCCTTGTTTCCTTGGGGTATACAATATAGGTACACTTTGTGCCTCGGGGTTCAAGTTTGTTACCTGATGAGGTCTCAAAAAATACATCGCTACCCCACACATTTAAATTCAATAACATAGATTTTATTCCAATCCATAACTCATATGTAATACTATTTATTGATTTAGTTGGTACTTGTTTTATTATGTGTTCCAATTTTTGTAGCGCATACCCCCAAAAGGATAATGGAATACTTGCATGACACATCATTGATGTCACCATGTCCAAAAAGGTGCAGTTACTCCTTTCACATACACCATTCCATTGAGGTGTGTAAGGAGGATTGAGTTGGGATAGGATCCCAAACTCCCATAAGTAATCAATGATGTCGTGATTAAGATATTCCCCACCTCGTTCTAAGTGGAGTTTCTTAATCTTCTTACCAATCTGGTTCTCAAAATTATTATTGTATTCCTTGAACTTATCAAAGGAATATGACTTGTACTTCATTAAGTTGATATATCCATGTCTACTAAAATAATCAGTAAAAGTTTTGATATATGATTGCCCACCCCTTGATTCAACTGGAAATGGTCCACACACATCAGTATGAACCAATTCAAGAAGCACTTTATCCCTTTCAACTTTCCCACCAAATGGGGCTTTAGTCATTTTCCTTATAAACATACATGACATACGCCAAGTGTTTTTAGTTCAAAAGAATCTAAATATCCATATTGCTATATATTATTCAATAATTTCTTGTTTACATGACCTATTTGTTGATTCAAAATTTGGGTGTGGTATGAGTCATGTGAAGTAACTTTGTCATCAATTGTCATTACTTGGTTTGTGTAATACAACACAAAAAGATTTTTGTATAAATGTTCCCAAACAAAACAAATGATATATTTATAAAAGAAGAAAATTGAATTTCCAAAACTGAAAAAATCCATCTATATTGATTCATGGTACAGAGATTATGTTTTTGGTTATAAAAGGAACCTAAAAACAACCCTTTAACACCTAGATCAACCATGTTGGAAACGTGATGTGGTAGTCCCTGATAGCTACAACAACAAGTTTGGATCCATTTGCTTCTCGTAGATCTTCCTCCCCTCGATCAATATTCTGGAATCTACTTTGTTCATATATTTGGAAACATATGTGAGCACCACAAGCTGTATCCAATACTCAATTTGTAGAAACGGATAGATTACATTCGATAACAAACACACCTAACGCTTCCCCTTGCTTCTTTGGATAGGTGTGGTTCTTCTTCCAATGGCCCTTATTTCCACAAGGAAAACAAACATTCTCTTATTCCCTTGACTTCCATTTGATTCCCTTTTCTTGGATGGTTGTGAAAAATCTTTTTATGGCATCTCGCTTTTTTATTACATAACATTGCATTACATTTTACATACAGAGGATCTTTAAAGTCTAGTATCTTGGTAATCAGGAACATAATACATGAAAAAAATATTAAAAATCCTTATAATACACTTGTAAGGCTTCCTCATAGGTTCATCTTAAGTAAAATTAATGCAGCTCATAACTTGGAGACATACATAAAAGAAAAGGGTGAGCATAATGCTTAGTAAAGAAAACAAGTGAAACAACTAACATGTGATCTTGATCAATATTAATAAGAATATGACATAAATCATAAAGGTAAGAGAAATAAAATAGTAGGAATAACATAACAAAAAGAACATGAATCATTACTTGAATATGTGGCTATGACATTTCATTTAGACATTCATTAACATATCACTAAGTTTTATCCCTGAGGTGTCATAAAAATTAGAAAGGTTGTTCACTAAGGTAGTGTGAAACTTTTCATCTCTAGAGATTAATTTATTTAACGAATGCATTGGAATGCTGTTAGGGAGAACCATAAATATTTTATTTATTTTCATGTGATCAACATAGATCATAATAAAACATTTCATAAATAACTCATAGAGAAGAAAAGGAATGGGTTTCATTTCAAAATAGTGACAATTTAAAAGTTCTAAAATATATCATTATGTCATTTATATCCCATGGAAAGGGAGTGGGGGTTATATGTATGTAAATTCCAGAATCAAATATACCTTTTTTGGTATATTTATGAACCCCCATATAAATAAAATAGGTCTGGGTATTCACTTAATTAAAACAAGAGAGATAGAGAGAGTAATTTTGAGGTGAAATTTCTACAACATAACGACTATATATCATGGTTTTAAAAAATAATAAAAAGAGAGGGGAAAAGTGTCTCCCATCCATAAATGATCCATTTTTAAGTAGATGTAATAAATAAAAATAAATAATATCATGGTGTAGACATTTTAATGGCACGTCACATGAAAAGGAAACTTGAAAGGAAAGAGAAAGCACGATTTCTTTTACAAATATTTGGAAGCCTAACACGTCACATAAAAATTAAAAATACCAATTGATGAGAGTGGAAAGGGTCTCTAATCATTTGGAAATAAAATGGAATATAGTAATGATATTGATGAAAAATACCCCTGATAATAAAATTGAAGTATAACACATAACATAAAGGAAGTCATGACGTAAAAGAGGAGGGTGAAAGGTTCCCTTACCTTGAAGAGTAACTTCAATCGCTTGAAGGTTAGGACCTTGGGAGGATTTAGAGAACCTTGGGAGGACTTTTTGGAGGTAAGGAAACCAGAACAACATTGAGGAGTATTTTGGAATGAAATTAATGATGAAAATGGCTTGGTCATATGATTTTCATAAAAACCAACATTAAAATCCACTTTCGGAAATTTAAAACTGCAATATAACTTTGTCAGATGATTTTCATAAATGCACTAAAGATGCAAACGATATAAAAGGATTAATTGAAAACATTCAAGTGCTCAAGGTTTGAATCAAAAAGGGAAAATGGTTGGAAACACCTACCTCAAGGATTTGGTCGAGTCAATGCTTTTGAGAACACACTGCCATCTGCTCACGTACACGCACTGCCACAAAAGCACACACACTAGAAAAAAAATTATCGCCACACCCTTACAAGATATTCAAAACCCAAAGTCAGTGCGGCGCGGACCAACGCACAACCAACAAATACCAGGGACTGAAAAATATAAATAGGACCCAAAAATAAAGTGTGCACAAAGCAAGGAATTAAAGGCATCACCTTAGATAGCGGTGGTGATCATGAGAACATGTCGAAGCAAGATTACACACCAAAATAATTATCCATACAATAAATAAAATATAATGAATTAAAAACACAATGACTACAATAAAATAAATGTGTGTGTGATACTAAAACTCACTTTGGAAGGTGGTGGTGAACATAGAAAACATGCAGCAAGCCGAGATCTCATCCATATAATTATCCGCACTTCAAATAAAATATTAGGGCTTCATAACACAACCACGACACTAAATTAATAGTGTAAAACACAAAAAGTCACATCAATGTTTGGTTAAAATTGAAGGAAACACCAAATTAGAATGAGATACAAACCGTGGTTTGACAGTGAGGGGAAACGAGATCACGCCCGAGCAAAGTGGAGGTGCTACGCAAGGGAATTCAGGTCACGCTGGAAAAAGGTGAAGGCGCGCGCAAGGGTTGGGGTAGTTCTGGAACAAGGCGGAGGCGCGCGCAAGGGGGTCGGGTCTCCAGAAACACGCTGAAAGAGGTCGGGTTCGCCGGAAACGCACCGAAAGGGGGAGGGGTCAGGTTCGGAGGAGCACAGGCAGCTGGCGAACGGATGGCGGCAGTTCTTCGAACCAGATTCGGATGGGAGGGGGCGGCACCGGCGCGGTCGGGTGAGGGAGCAGGGGGCGGGCTGGCAGAGGCAGACGGCGAGGCAGCGGTGAAAGGGCCGGTGAGGCGGAGCGTCGAAGGGCGTCGTTGGAAGGGAGGAGAGGGCCAGGGGGTGCGGCTCTAGGGCGCTGGCGGGTGTAGGGTAGCGGGGCGGCGAGGACGGCGGGGAGCAGCGGAGGGCGCTGGAGGAAGTAGAGTGGAAGCCGGCGGGGGTGTCATGGCAGGGGGAGAGGAAGACGGGAAAGGGGTTGTGGTCCGCAGCCAGCCAAGGGGAAAAAAGGGGGGACTGCACGCAAACCCTAACCCGAGCCTTCCCCTTTTTTCTAATAATTATAATAATAATAATAATAATAAATTGATAATTATGATAATTATAATAATAATATAACAAACTTAATAATAATAATAATAATTATAATCAAAACATCAATAATAATAAATCCATTTAAACAAATAAACACATATCTATATATATATATACATACATATATAGACATATATACCTATATATAAACATATATAAACATATATACACATGAAAACATATATATAAATACACATAACGTTAAAACATAAACATATATACACATATATAAACATATATATTTATTTATTTATTTATCAACTCAACCAACTAATTTAAAAATGTTAAAAATGGATGATCGTGCAGTATTCGTGCATCGTACGGTACCCAAGCGGACTACAAGCGGGCTACACGTACCCAAGTGGAAAGCACATGCCCAAGCTGACTGCGCGTCTTAAACGCATGGTGTTCGCGCACTATCACAAAACATAAACTCAACGCAAAATTAAAATTTTAAATTGGGACTCACCCGCACTTACGTAAAATCACCCGATGCCAAGAGAAATAAAATAAATAAAAGTCCTAAAAAACGGGTGTGACAATTCTCCCCACCATAAACACTTTATTCCCCCAAAAAGTCACTAATCCAACAGTTAGCATAACTTGAGTTCGTGCCCTGGAAAAACCAGAAGAAACTGAGAGGCTTGGGGTGACCATTTCCAACACAAGTCACACCCGACCAACTCGAGTACAAACATTGTCCGAGGTTGAGGGGATAACACGGGAGGGTTCTCCCACCACAGAAATTTACTAACACGGAGACCTTGAAACTCAAACACACGACCCCTGAGGGGGGGGGGGGGGGGCAACACAAGAACTCCCAAACTGAACCCATTTAATTTCTCCACATAGACCGAACAACACTCTGATACTTAAATAGAAAGCTTGCTACGAAATGACCCAAAAACCCAAGGATAAGTAATTAACTCAACCCCTCACACACCGACTGAATAAAATCCTCTCCGTAATCAGAGACTACGGAATTCCAAGACTGAACTTAGAGAGGACCCCAAAACAAAGCCTATTAATTTCACGATACCAAATATCCCCCTAACTCACACAATTGAGACCCAAATCAAAATTAAAATGACCTGTTTATTCATGGGCCCAACATCGTTCAAGGAAATCCAAACGATTTGAGAACACACTAAGAACAGATAAGAGTGATTAGACTGCGGTAGAACAAGTTCATCACATTAACACAACTATGATGAGCTTACAACGGTGACAAGAACAGAACAAGGAAACTTGGATTTTTCCCTTCAAAAAGTAGGAAACATAAACCAAAGCGAGGTTCTACACACCCTCGACAACTCCTGACAGTGCGCGAGCTTCACCCTGAGACATGTGGCTGGGGCCCTGATGGCTGAAGTATCTCCTACCTCACAGTCAGACATTTTCATCTTCGGGTCTCTAACTCCTCCACGATCGATGCTTCTTCCAGAACTCTCCCTGATGTCCTGAACAGTCGCACGGTAAGAATACTTTGGAGGGATGCGAGAAGCTAGCATAGAATGCCTCAACCGGCTAGACTAGTGACAGGCGAGAGAACGCTCCAACAAACTGGGAGTCCGTACCGATGAAGATCCTTTCCAGACCGGGAATCCTCACAAGAGACGAGTCGCACCAACTACTCCTGAGAATCTAACGACAATGAGATATCCAACATTTTCTCATCCAGAAATGAACTCTTAAATGAACCTAAGACGGTACGCACCCTAACAACCCTGGGAGTTACCAACAACCTGAAGACCCACTCCAGTTCCATAACCACAAAACTACCCCTCACGGACTTTGATTTCTTTGATCGATAGGCAACGTGCAAAAAGAACTGAAAATTGGACATGACTCATTAGCAACCTTAGCGAACTTTCTGGGCGGCATACTCATGAAAACATGGGAAACAACATTGAAACCAGCATTAATCAAAAACTCAATCAAAGTTACAACATAATCCAAGGTTAATAGGCCTATAAGACAAACATATACAAACACAAGCATAAATCACTTTTCCAAAACCATCATTTCTTTGAAATTTTAAAACTCACCTATGGCACCTTATAAACCATCACATGTGCATTCATTCAATCTCGCTCACATCATCTGAAAACAAGTTCCCCTATGTAATCTCTGTATATACCCACTCACGTGTGACCCTCTATAAGGAGTGCCAAGTTTAAAACACTTATTTCCTTACCAAATCCAAACACATGTCATGTTGTTCCAAACCGATATACATTCTATTTAAAAACCCAATTCACCAATTTCAAAACAATTTTTAAAAGAAACACTTTTCCATTTTAAAACAACTTCCATTTTTAGCACATGATCACATCAACCGAGATCAAAATGAAATATAGTCAACAAAAAACAACTGGAACTAGGAATCTAGTGCCTATTCCTAACTCGGCGACATGGTGGTGAGACATACCCCAAGTAAGGTATATCACTAAGAGGACCATGAACTAGACACTTGGACTCCACATGGGTCACCACTCCATGTGAGGCGACAACCTGAACCAGCTCGCCTTCATTATCATCCCTTAAACCATAACAATCAAAGGCAAAATACTCAAAACCCATACTACACCTGGTAACTCAGGTCTCCTCATGGGCGGTGGTGATCAAGAACCGACCCGTAACCTACCTCCTGAGCCCTGAAAATCATAATCCTCTTCTACCAGACATCCCAAATATCTAGAACCTCCCTCTGATACCATTTTGTCATGAACCAACCCGGGTCGACCCTGAACCGGTCACCCAATCCGGCTCGCGGCAAATCCCGAGGGGCGTTCCTGATCCCCCAGGGATGGAAACTAGTGTCGGGAATCAAAGTTAAAACATTGGGAATGATTTGTCCCATTAAAGATAAAAAAATTAAATAAGAATAAACAGAACAAAAGCACTAAACTCTAGCAGCGGAATGAAATAAAACCAAACAGCAAATGTACCTCCATGTGACCCTTCGGTCACCTCCCAGACAAGGCCAACATTGCTCCAAAAATGAGAAACTCAGCTAAGAAAACTTGAACGAGGGAAACCTGCGACTGAAATGATAAAATAGGCATGAGCATTAAAAATGTTCAGTAGGGATGCCAAAGGAAACCATAGAATCCAACCAAGACCACTTTCCAGAAACAATCCCAAAAACACTAGTTTGCACATACAAAGATAGAAAATAGGGTTTTTGTATTTTAAAGGAATAAACGATCCTGATTTACCATTTCAAAAACCAACAAATGCCACAACCCGTTTTCCCCAACAATTCATTTCAATAAAATTGAATTTCAAATCCATTTTTATCACATTTGTGCAAAAGAAGAACATGTAATAAGTAATTGCTGGAAACCAAGTGCATGTAAAGGTAAACAAGAAAATATAATCAATAACCATGGGTGATCCTAAACATCCCTAGAAAACCCCTTGACGTACTCGGGTTCAGACTACCTGTCGGCATGGTACTCCACAGTCAATAACCAACTGGTCACCCTAACAGCCAACCAGTGGAACACCCCACAAGGCCTACATACCAAGGGGGGAAAAACCCATCTAATTGGGGTTAGCCAGCAACCGTCACTCAATTCTCTAAAAGATGCCCAGGAACCCACGGTTGTTTTAATAATACTGTGTAAGTGGGAGGCCCTCGCAAGCGTGACTCATCTCACCACACATGCCAACCCCTTACAGAGACACCACTACATGAAAATCCTCGAAGGGAAGTCCACCTGTATAGATGCCCCACAAATATGCATATATGAAATTCTTTCACATTCTACAAGGTGCCAACTAGGCCTTCACAGCATGCACAGTTTCAAAATGTTTCGTAAACGAGTTAAGTTTCCAATCGGGCACCCACATTTCTCCCAAAAGTCAGTGAAAACACATTTTTTTCAAAGAGTCAACACAAATATTAAAATTGAGTTGGAAGAGACAAACAGTCCTTTAAGAAAAATGACCATCTAACTCACACCAAAAGCCAACCAAGACAGCTTCTTTCAGTTCCATTTGAAATAACCCATTATTTTCTCGGAAACCCGGTTTTATGAAAACATAGCTTTATGTGTCATTTTCATTTGGAGGCACATCCATGTGTGCACATATTGCTCCCATGGATTTTCCAACATCCAATGTAACGTTTAGTTTTTAGAAGAATCACCTTAGAAACCATTTTCATAAAACACATAGCGTTGAAACCAAACCCAATTCTTTCACAACACTTTATAAAAGAAAAATGCATCTTTCAAACCAACCACCATTTCCAAAACTTTTTCTAAAACAACCCATTGGTTCATCATTTTGTCAAACAAATACACCAAACCAAATCTTACATTTCCAAAACACAATCACTATCAATTAAAACCGAACAAATCACAAGGCACTAAATTTTACTTTACTAAGAGCCTAATCATTTCATATAAACCAACATTAAAAGCCACTTTCAAAAATTTAAAACAGAAATATAACTATGTCAGATGATTTACATAAATTCAAAAAAGATTCAAATGATATAAAAGGATTAATTAAAAAATTCAAGTGATCAAGGTTTGAATCAAAAAAGGGAAATGGTTGGAAACACCTACCTCAAGGATTTGGCCGAGCCAAAGCTTTCGAAAACACACCGCCATCTGCTCACGTACACGCACTCCCACAAAAGCACACACACTAGAAAAAAAATTATCACCACACCCTAACAAGACAGTCGACACCCGAAGTCAGTGCGTCGCAGACCAACGCACAACCAACAAATACCAGGGACTCAAAAATATATACAGGACCCAAAAATAAAGTGTCCACAAAGAAAGGAATTAAAGGCATCACCTCAGATAGTGGCGGTGATCATGAGAATATGTCGAAGAAAGACTGCACACCAACATTATTATCCATACAATAAATAAAATAGAACGAATTCAAAACACAATAATGATAATAAAATAAATGAGTGCGCGATACTAAAACTCACTTTTGACGGTGGCAGCGAACCTAGAAAACATGCGGAAAGCCGAGATCTCATCCAAATAATTATCCGCACTTCAAATAAAATATCAGGGCTTCATAACACCACCATGACACTAAATTAATAGTGTAAAACACAAAACGGGACATCAATGTTTGGTTAAATTTGAAGGAAACACCAAATTAGAATGAGATGAAAACCGTGGTTTGACAGTGAGGGGAAACGAGATCGCACCCGAGAAAAGAGGATGTGCTGCGCATGGGAATTCAGGTCGCACCTAAACAAGGCAGAGGCGCGCGCAAGGGTTTGGGTCGCACTGGAACAAGGCGTAGGCGCGTGCAAGGGGGTCGGGTCTCCGGAAACGCGCCGAAAGAGGTCGGGTTCGCCGGAAACGCACCGAAAGAGGGGGGTCCGGGTTCGGAGGAGCACCGGCGGCCGGAGAATTCATGGCGGAGGTCCGCCAGACTAGATTAGGATGGGAGGGGGCGAAGCCGGTGCTGTTGGGTGAGGGAGCAGTGGAGGGGCCGACGGCGGGGTAACGGAGGAAGAAAGTGGGGCGGTGGCGAAAGGGCCGGTGATGTGGAGCGTCAGAGGGCGCTGGCGGAAGGAAGGAGAGGGCCAGGGGGTGCGGCTCGAGGGCACCGGCAGGTGTTGGGCAGCGGGGTGGAGAGAAAGGCGGGGAGTGGCGGAGGGCGCCGGCTGAAGCATAGGGGAATCCGGCGGGGGCGTCGCGGCAGGGGGGAGAGGAAGACGGGGAAGGGGGTTGCGGTTTGCGGCCAGCCAAGGTGAAAAAACGGGGGGTTGCGCGCAAACCCTAACCCGAGCCTTCCACTTTTTTCTAATAATAATAATAATAAAAATAA
Organism: Viscum album; assembly: GCA_963277665.1. NCBI lineage: Eukaryota > Viridiplantae > Streptophyta > Magnoliopsida > Santalales > Viscaceae > Viscum > Viscum album. The sequence goes on along the minus strand of OY728143.1, from coordinate 1,698,236,374 downwards.
TAATAATAATAATAATAATAATAAATTGATAATAATGATAATTATAATAATAATACAACAAACATAATAATAAAAATTATTATTATAATCAAAACATCAATAATAATAAAACCATTTAAACAAATAAACACACACACACACATATATATATACATACATATATAGACATATATACCTATATATAAACATATATAAACATATATACACATGTATACATATATATATATACACACATAACGTTAAAACATAAACATATATAAAAATATGTACACATATATTTATTTATTTATTTATTTATTTATCTGCTCAACCAACTAATTTAAAAAAGTTAAAACTGGATGACTGTGCGGTATTCGCGCACCGTACGGTACCCAAGCGGACTGAAAGCGGGCTACACATACCCAAGCGGAAAGCACATTCCCAAGCGGACTATGCATCTTAAATGCACTGTGTTCGCACACTATCCCAAAACATAATGTCAACCCAAAATTAAAATTTTAAACCGAGACTCACCCGCACTTATAGAAAATCTCCCGATGCCAAGAGAATTAAAATAAATAAAAAGACTAAAAAAATGGGTGTGACAGATAGAGTAATCTGAAATTTTGTAATAATTCAAAAGGAATGGAAAAAGGTTTTGATGAAATTTTAATTTCTAGTTTTGTTATTATTTTTATTGTTTTATATATTTATGTATTAATAGATAATTTAATAATAATTTACTAGTAATGTAAGGATAGACTATTTGTTAAATTTTTAAATGACCAATTATTTTATTTCAATGATGAATTAGTATTATTTTTTCAAAAACTAGAAAGATTTTATTTATTTAATTAATCACAATGTATTGAGTAATAAAAATGAGAATTATTTTAAAAGTTTTACAATCTAAAAACTTTTTTCTCCACTTGATGGTATGACATTACAATTTTCCTTTGATGAATAATCTTTTCAAGAAAATTTTTCTTTATAGAAACTAGAACTAAAAGAGGATATCACCTTTTTATGTGACTATTTCTTCAAAGGTAAAGTGTACAAATAGAGTTTCAAAAAATTTAAAGAAGTAAAAATTTTATGCACTCTTGATATCATTCATTTAGATTTATTTTTTCCATATTAAACCTACTAGTTTAGAAATTATATGATATTGTTTTCTTATTATAGATTAATTTACAAGATATATATTGGTTTACTATCTTTCTCATAAACATGAAAATTTATCTAATTGTAATTGTTTAATTTCTTCAAAATCAGAAAGACACATAACTAATTCAACTTTAAGTAATCATGGTATTGAATTCAAGAATATGTAACTTATCTTGTTTTGTAAAGAATATGTGTATTTTTTCAATTATTTATCCCCTTCGACATAATAAAATGATGCAATTAAACACTAAAATAGGACACTTTAAGAAATTTAAAGGACCATAATAAATGATTATAATATACCGATATTTTTTTCGAAAGGAGATATGAATACATGTATTTATTTTACTGATAGGTTTTTTTAATACCCTGGTTAAAAAATAGACCTTATAAGTTATTAAACAGTAGAAAACATAAGATAGGTTATTATTGTGTCTTTGGTTGTATATTTTTCATTAAAAATACTACATATTATTTAGCTGAATTTCATAAAAAAATATGATGAAGTAATTTTCTTTGATATCAACATAATCGTATTAATTATAGATTACATAATAAAATAATAGCTTATTTTTAAGAATCAATTCATTTAATATTTGATGAAAAGTCATTCAATAAATTGGTGAACATATTGATAAATTTGAGGAATAATTTAGAGACATTAATTTTAAAGAGGAGTACCTCATGAAAAGGATAAACATATTTTTCAAGAGAATATTTTTTCTCATTCTAAACTCATTCATGAAAATTCATGGATTACATAAAAAGATTATACCATAGATAATATTATTAGTAATATTTATTCAAAATATTAAATAAGAAAATCATTTATAAATGACTATTCTTATCATGATTTTATTTATGATTTTGTACCGAATATTATTGATGAATCTCAAGATAGAGAAAATTAGATATTACCTATGCAAGATGAATTAAATCTTTTTACTAGAAAATATATATTTAATTTAGTGGTTCCATAAGAATATTCTGAAATTATTTTCACAAAATGGATATTCATAAATAAACATCATGAATCTTGAAATTTTTGTAAGAATAGAGACATATTATTTTCTGATGGATATAACCAATAAGAAGGAATTGATTTTGAAGAGCAATTTTCAACTAGTCCTAGGTTAGATGAAAATAAGTTATTATTAGCCTTTGTAACTTTCATGGTTTTAAATTATTTCATATGGATATCAAAACTTCTATTCTAAATAAATATATTTCAGATGAATTATATGTTAGAGAGCCGACTAGTTTGGAAAATATGGAGTATCCTGATCATGTCTTTATTAAATTATACGGAATCATATTTTTTTAAACAAGATCCTAGTGATTTTTATGAAATGATATAAACGTTTATGTAGATATAGTTTTTGAAAAATAAATGGGTGATCCTATAATTAAAATTATGAAATTATTTGCTAATATTTTGATATTAAAAATATATATCGATGATATTATATTTGGATCTCAAAAAGAAAATATTGTTGTTGAATATTCAAAAATGACAATTTATAAAAATGACATTTTCTAAATGGAGGAATTAAAATTAATCATTAGTTTAAAAATTTCCCATGTAATTGATGATATTTTTATAATTCAGTTAAGGTAGGATAAATATTTATTTAATATGATTTTTTTTCAATATTCTAAAATTGAAAATACTCCCATGATTACTTCTAGAAAAAAAGATTTAGATAAATCTAGATAATATGTTGATATTAAAAGCTAAAGAGGAAGGATTAAAATCCTATTATATTACCTTTTTTCTAGTCCTGACAGAATTTTTTTCAGTTTTTGAGTGTTATATATAAAAGTGACACTAAATAAAGTAACATTAAATAAGTTAAAATGATCATTAGATATGTTAATGGTTCTTTGAATATTTTATTATTTTATCCCTCTATAAATAAAATTGTTATGATAAGTCATTATAAACTTAATTTTGGTGAATTAATGATAAAATATATAACTAATTCAGAAATGTCCTATTTACATGGTAATTATATAGTTTCATCAAATACAAAGAAGAATTATTTTTATTCTCTTTCAACCGATGAATATGATTATATAGTTGTTGCATCTTGTTGTTCTCAATCATTATATTTTTAGAAAACTCAATCATATTTTGGTTTAATTAATATAATATTCAGGATTTTGATGAATATAATTCTATAATTTTTATTTCCAAAAATCATTCACAAAACTCTAGAATTAATAAAATTCATATTAATTTTCTTTTTGTTAGTGTTCACGTATAGAAATGATATACCATTATACAATTTATTTCTATCAAAAATAAATTTGGTGGTAACTTTAATAAGTCCCTGGACTATAATCAATTTTAAAAAATCGTGATTGAGCTAGATACTTTGGATATTGATATCTATATTTATATGGAATAAATTTATTGGTAGTTAGTGTGGATATATGAATAGAAAATTTCATAACACGGAAATATGGATTTAGATTTTTAGAGTAATATTGATTAATTTATATAAAATATTTATAGATTATATTAATATTTTAAGAGTTCAAATACATAATTTATTATGCTATCTTACAATTTAATTTTTTTATTTTGGACAAAATTATTATTCATAAGTGGGTTTTCATTATTTTTCATAAACTACTTTTAATCTTATTACCAGTTTAAAGTGCATCCTTGAAACTTGTTTTCATATATACATGTTTATAAAAGGTGTACATAATATTTATAATAATTATTATGAAATATTATATGTTAAATTAATATAAGAAGAAACATAATTAATTGAAAGTATGGATAATTTATATTATGAATCATTACATTTTTGATAATTTTAAAAAGTGGGTGAATTTTTTACATTATACATAACATTGTAATTATCAAAAAGGGTATAATGTTGAGTAAATCCATAAAAAACTTTATATATTTAAAATTATAAATATATATTTCTTAAATTTCCCTTGAGAGTCTTTATACTTGTTTTTATGTTTTTGATAAATTTTTCTAATAATATCTTATATCATAATATCTCTTTGCTAGGAAAAATATATATTAAAATTTCATGTTTTTATTAGACAAAAAAGTTCTATAAGTTTAACATAGTGATCCTAGGACAAATAATTCATCTTTGAACTTAATGTATCATTTTTAAAGTTTTTTCTTATTCCCATGTATGGGATTCACATCTCCAAATCACCCACATAAGGTATTCGCAAATTTGTTTCTCCAATAATGTTCACCACATATATTATTTTCTAGATTCAAATACCATATGTATTTTAGTCATGACGTCATAAAAACAACAACATAATTAGTGATTAATTATGAGTTTTAAAGTTAAAAAAATTATAAACATTCATATAGAAGAAATAAAATTCCAAATAATTATTAATCATATTATAAATTAATTTATAATTCCCTTTCTATTTTCTTTCTAAATTGTATTATTTTTTAGAAATATATTATTAGAGTATTTTAATGATAACATGAGTATATGATGTCCAATTAAGTTGATTATTTATTCTATATAAATATATAGAAATTATATAAATATCATTAAACCTGTGATATTTTAATTTTTCAATTTAGAGGTTTTTCATGTCAGAATCTATCTAAGTGAAGTTGATTATAGTATTCAAAATTTGGTTATGTCAATTTTTAGATACATGATGAATTTTCTTACTTGGTGAATTTCCTACATGATTTACCTACATGAAACACTTACGCTATTTTTTTTATTTTTGAGAAATGTGTATTTCATTATTTGGTTATGTGAATACATTTTCTATGCATTGAAACCCAGTTATGAGATTTTTATTACATACTTTGGCTATGTAGGTGCATGAAGAGGTGTATTGTTAGTACAATTAGTAGTTTCTGTGTGGCTCACCTATGTGACCCTATAAGAGTATAAAGATGGTTTTTAAACCATTCAAGGTAGGATGCATGGATTTTTGAGGAGATATTGATAAAATAATGATGTCATATTCATGGTCTATGAATTGTTCGAAAAATCGTGTACATATCCCACACATATAGTTCTACTTAACTAGTATACGAACATAGTTTGGTACACTGTGTGGCCAAACCATGTGACCTTTAAAAATTGGAGAGATTAAAATTTCATCCAATATTTATAAATATATTATCAATATTTTTTCTCTTCTTTTATGAAAAACAACTCCCAAACTACTTAGAGTTATCTATTTGAATCTGTGGTTGACATTGAACTTATTCTTATTTTTAGGCTCTTATTCCTTCTCCATCGTTTTCATTGAAAATGGACCACAATTCTCTTATTTTATTCCTTATATTATATTTTAGTATAGAATAAGAAATCTGTACAATTCCTTTTTACTCTATTTTATAATGTTCTCCTATTTATTTTATCTCTCTTTACAAAGAAAGAAATTAGAGGCTATAAACAAGTGAGGAATCAATGAAAAACTAAGGATTATGGTCTCATTATATTCATTTAATGATTCATTGTCTATATATTGTGTGGTTGTTCAGAATATCCAGATTTTTTTGTAACATCCTAAAGAGATTTTATCTTAAATTAATGGTATATGATTATTTTTATATTACCCAGGGGACCAAAATCACAAGTCAGGGTCGACAATACCATGTAGTAGCACCTCAATGGGGGTGATACTAAACTAGCCTATGTGCATATAAAATTTTTAGAAATTGATTCATATTCTGTTTTTTTTCCTTTACACCTTGATATTTTGATGTTTCTGTTAATTAATTTAAATTGTTTAATTGAATATATTGGATGTATTAATCCCTTTTAAGACACCAAATCATAGGATATGGATTTTAATAACCTTCTTATCTGAGAAGTAATTATTACTTATAAATGAAATGGTCATTATGAAATAAGTGTGATGTTAATTGTATGGTTATAAAGAGGACCCATGACCATTCTTTATTCTGTTCATTGGGTGATACATGTATTTCGACATGTAATTTCCATGAATATAATCCTTGTGTATATTTAATTGATGTGAATTATAATTGGAATTATATCACTCCATTATCAATACATGGGTTATTCTATGAACACCGTATATGAGAACTATTGGAAGGTTGAATATGTTTTTACCATAGTGACACTTAGGTTACTTTTAAGAAATAACGTAGACATACTCTGAGAGTATTACAATATATTATTCCATAAGTTACATTTGGGAATCTTACATGGGACTCCAATAATGGAATCAGAGGGAGTTTACTTTATATAATTCTTATAGTGGTAACTGGTTTCTTATGAGGAATGACATGAATGGAATTTTAGGGTGATTGTTATAAAGTACCGTTGTAGAAATACATGGTAACCTCATACAAAATTCTTTTGAATGGAAGATGATACCAATAAATAAATAAATAAGTTTTTAATATCACGATTTTACAAATTCAATGAACTTACCTAGATTTATTCAATACATTGCATACATGATGTAAAATGTTCAAATTTCATAGTAGTGTTGAAATTTTTATGGGAAATTTTCATCCATTAAACCAATAAAGTCATCAAGGGATTCAATGGATATGATAGGAATAACTGGCCTCATTTATAGTTAAAACTAAAAATATGTAGTCTTTTATTGACATTTTTTCATAGGTTGAAGAATGTGGTATTAGAAGAGTGACAATATTGGAACTCTTACTGACATGGTTACTAAATATTTCATTTATAGAATATATTATTTCTAGAAAATTAGTTTTTATATATTAACTGTACTGGATAGAGTTAGTCATTGATATTAGTGTCCTATAGATTATAACTGTCACTCTGTTTGGGACACCGATTAGTACCCATATAGTATTTAGAGATTTATGTAGGGAAAAATGGAAGGTTCTAGCTATTGAATATGGATATATCAGTGATATGTTATATTTTGAGAGTACAGGGGAAACGTTTTTGGTCATGGTTCGATTGTATATGGATTTTAATCTTTTTCATTTAGTATATCATGTCATACTATCTTACTTCTCTACTTCCATGTATTCAATTTTTTTTTAGGATTCGAACATGAAATCATTTTGTATATGAAAATGGATATGGTTTCTACTACTTTATTAATGATATCTAGATTATTTACTTATTCCACTAATGGTTACATGCTTATTATACTTATAATGTTCATTAATGTTATATTTCTACTAAACAACACATTCATCATGAATGAATAGTCTCCCAACTGCTTATTTAGAAACCCTCACTCGTAGTCATCGTCCTATAGTATATGGGGAGGCATGAACTAGGCCATTTGGGCATCGATCTAGATATTATTATCATGTGGGATAAGAGGGGGCATCAGAATACCTTATCATAGATTTATTTCCTTCATATCTTACTATTTAGTTTATAATAAATTATACAATAAATGTGTTGGAATTTAGTAATGATCATGTTACATGGATTATCTAACCCAGAAAACGGGAAAATACAAATTTATTGGGATGATAATTATATTTATGGATTTTTCTATTAAATTTATATCGATTTCACCAATGGTAGGTGCACATGATTTGTTTAATTAATTATTATGAAGGGTTTTCTTTTACTCATTGACCAATATTAAAGGGAGATATCAAATCATGCATCATAGTTGACTATTTAGGCTTCACATTCTAGGAATTTTCTATTCTATATCTATATATTAAATAGTTTATTTCAATTTGAATGTAGCGACGCCTTAACCAACTGATTATGTTATATAATTATATATACCATGTTTAGTTAGATATTCTGCATACTAACCAGTATATTGTTATTATATGATTAGTTACATGTTTAACAGTGCCATTTACTTATAATAGAATGCATTTCTATTGTAATTATATAATATTGGTTTTTCAATTGTCCATATAAAGGTGAATGGTGTATTTTATGTTGCTTCATTGTGGAACATTAATTAACCAATTAATACATGTTTATTTCATGGACAATTATCCGCATGCGAAAAATATTCAAGGTTGTAATTAAATGTGCAATAGTGACTATTTATAAATTTTTTTTGACATTATAAAATTGTAAGGGTAATCCCTATAATCATAACTTTATTTATAGTATTTTTATATTCTAGTGATGAATGAAAAATATTTGGTATAATAACAAGGAATGTTAATTAAAAATTATAAATCATGATACATTATATCATGAAAATGGTAACTCATATTGCTGGGCTATTATATATATGTGTGTGTGTGTGTGTGTGTGTGAGTAGGAATTATTTTCTAGTCAATATTGAATGAAATGGTTACTATAAAATAGTGACTCAAATTGCAACTTGAAAGTTTTTTTCCACTGTAACATCTAATTAACACACTATATACTGGAACTTCTAATAACCACTAGAGAACATACCAATGAAAAATATTTTATATGGAAACTATGTGATATCTTCTATGATAACGTCTTTTCTTATATGTCAAAGAGACCATGTTTTAGGAGAAGGTAGAGGGTTGTGACTCTAATGTGAGACGTTTTGTACATGACTATTCTTATTTTTGTTTTTTATATAGTCATTAAACCACATATGAGGCATGTGATTGGAAACTTTTATAGATATAAATCCATTATTTCCTGATTTATTCTCCATGAGGGTGGGGTCGACCATCCAATGGAGGTTGTGGGCCCTGAGCCACATGTATTAACTTTTATAGTTCCACATTGGGTGTGTCCTTTAGTACAAGAAAAAGGAACTAAACCCCAATATGGAGAGAGATTCCTTAAGATCATGTAGACTATATCGAGATCCCCTCACCAACCCCTACTTTGTAATAATTAATGTGTGAATTTTAGTAGAATCATCCACCCACATTTTAAGGGGATGGAAGATCACTTTTAGTGGAGTCATGGAAAAAGTCCATGATATCTATTTTCATGAATATCAAGACACACCCTAAGAGGATAGTGAATATCTATACGCACATGCAATGAGATTCTTCCAAGAGCAGGTGGGACACTTTTATCATGGAATATCATCATTGGGATTTAGCATGGATGGATTTCTAAATGACCTTCGATGATTATTTCAATTTAGGGATTTTGATGGATAACATGGCCAAGATATTTATTCACATTTTCTATGTTGATTTAACAATTATATTTTAAAATAATAATATTATGGAGCTCAAGTGTTTCATAGTTATTTACCTAGTTTATGAGTTAACCATATCTAGGAAATTCTAGAATGAGATTAGCGATGACATCTGATTGAAGGTGGCCATATTTTAATTGGCCTCTATATCCAGGATATTGAATCTAGGGATCATCAAACATTGTAACTTTTGAGAGGTTGTGGGTGAGAGATATGGAAGATCAAATACATGACACAAAACTGATTTTAATGGCGGATGGAAGTGAAATTTTAGATTTCTTGTGGGTTTAGCAGAATCCAGATTGTACACATTGTAGGAAAGTGGTATGTTGTCAGTGTGGTAGACCTAGACATATAATGTCATAATGTATCAGAGGTCCTGCAGACTATCTATGATATTGAAATATCATTTTTCATACATGGGTTTTTAGAGATTTACCTATATTGAATATTTATAGGGGATCTTCAAATAATCCACATTCAATAGAGGGGTCAGAAACCCCTCATTGGGATAGGAGTTGGAGTACAAAATGCAAATTAGGCCAAGGAGGTGGTCATGGCTAAGGGATATGGCCACCAAATTTACTACCCCATCAAAGTGATAATACTAAAGGAATTTATGATATATAACATGTCCAATAAACATTCCAAATGTATTGGTTATAGGTGATCAATGAGGAATCTATTGAAGGTCTCTCTATAGTTATTGGTATGATCATAGAATCCTCTACTATAGTTTTTAATTTATTTAATATAGGTCATTCCCAATCTTTCATGCTGGTTTCTATTGTAAAGAACCGTGTTATAAATATTCAATATTCTTGTGGAGTAATGACACTTAATACCCCATTGGTAATTTGTTCGGATGGTTTATGCCAATTATTGGAATGCGCCCATGAGTTGAGTGGTAATATTTTCTTATGACACAATGTTTTCTTCTAGATGACATGTTTTGACATAATTCTCAATATGGACTAGTAAATTACTTATCTTGATTAGTTTGAGTTATATAATATAAGGGTAACATTCATACCACCATAATGTGATAGTTATATTCCCACAGGTTAATGTAATATATAGAAAATTTGACCTAGACTAGAGAGACATGGTCTTAGAGGTGTAAGAGTATAGATTTCTATCCTATATACGGATGATCAGTGAACATTGAATGGTTATTTACCTGTAGTAGTTTATCATTTTATGGGTTCCCTCAATGTTTTATTTTCTTGAAAACCATCTGATATAGTGGTAGAGTATATAATTTACTAAGATTTAGTTGGATATCTAGCAGCCATTACTCTTTCTAGGATGGCCTCTATAATGATAGAAGATATAATATGGCATCTAGATGATTTGGAAGCTAATGGTTTTATATGGACTAGTGCATCCTCATGGGGTTTACCTCTATATTATTCTATGAATATGTTTGGTATGATCATTATTTGAATTAATTACCATTATTTGATGAATCTTATGATTAAGAAATTGTATCCACTACTATGTATATAATACCTCCTCCACTAAGACCAATGAGTGAGTGTTTTATCCAATATCAATTTGAGCTCGGTCTACCAACATGTGCATGTTAGATTATAGATCACTGTATACAATATTATATTATATACATAGACTGTATGGGTATTTTCTAATTTCATTAATTCATTTTAATTCACTATATGTATTCATGTAATTTATGAATCGTGATTTCCACACGTATATGCATTCATTTGTGGAAGTCTTCATGATCAACATGATGGTGTAGTCACAAGATCTGAAAAAATATATGTAGTATCATGATATCAGTTTTCGTACACTGGTAGATATCAAAATGTATGATAATATCTCTAAATGAAATTGTTTCCTCGATAAGGGCCACTTTCTTAGTCACCTTATCTCAGAGACAGCAGTGTCAGCCCTTGATAAGGTAAGATCCATTGTTTCTTAGGAGTATCCCAATGAATCCATTAAAAAAGAGTTTTTTGTGGAATGATGAATATTACATGTGATTTATATAGTATTTTCACATCATGAATCATCACTTGGAATATTGACCTAGAAAGCTATTATGTTTACATGGTCTAAAATGAGTGAGGATGTCCTCTAGGAGATTAACGATTGATTGAATTTTAGTGGTTATCATAAATTTTCCCAATCATAGAAGATCATAAATAGTTTATTGTGATGAATCATATATTATTTTATGATACTATATAATGTAGGTATATCTAGTTGAGGTATACCGGTCTCATATTATTTGGAATGATGAGTGTAACTACCCGAAACATGACAATGAGAAAGCACCACTAGTTCATGGATTATATTTTTTCGGGAATTACGTACATAGAGATTGGTTTTTAGGGTATATGGATCATTGAATACACAATGATATAATTAAACAAAATTACATGAATCGTATATAGTGATTATGGGTTGAACACATATATTCCTTCAACATTGAGAATTTTCATGTTCAAGGGTGTTTTTTGGTAACTGTATAAATATCAATTAAATTGATGTGAGAGTCTCTTAATTCAATTTTTCATGGTGTATCATGTATATACAATGATTTACAACAAATTGATGCCTCTATTACTGGTTTCCTGGCTTGGAAAGTGAGAGAAAAATTTTTTTAATTCATTGTTCCACCTTTTACTAGGTGAATGTGGAACACTAGTGACCTACTGGAATATTACATACATTCCCTATTAAATAGAGGAAATGAGATAATGTGACCTTAAAATTTTCAAATTTCATTCCAGGATACCCTACAGTGTGTGATGTAGTATGGTTGATTATAAACTAATGAATGAAGTTCACCTGTATTTAACATATGAAAGTGGACATTTATATATATATATATATATATATTACTTATAGTCTATATGTTCATGCAATTACTCTTATTTAGGGTATTATATCGATGATAGTATTATTTAGGGATTCTAGGTTCATGGTACATTTGTTTATGGGGTTGTATATGGAATTGGATTCATAGTTATAAATGATTACACCCTAACACCCGTAAACCGATGGTAATTCGGTGACTATAAACTTGGTGTTAGAAGAAACCAACTAGGAAACCATAAAAGGATCTAGATTTTGATGGGATAAATATCTACCATATTCCATGTTTTTATATAATAATAATATCCAATAGACTATATAGATGGTTCCTTATGAGGATTTATACATTATGTCCTTCTTTTCACTCGATTTCTGGTTACATGCAGGAGAGGAAACATTACATGATCCTCTTATCATTAAAGATATTTTTTATAGGTACAAATTATCATGAAGAGTATGGGTATACTTCATTCAAGGAATTTTTATTATACTGATCACCATATATAATCACTAGATTTTGAGATCTAGGATGAAGTATTTTTGAGTGTTTCATATAGTTTATGGAATATAAGGATTCATAGATAGGGTAGACCTCATACTGATAGACTATCAGTTAAAAATACCTTAGTAGAAACAAGCCTTGCATAATGTCTTCAACATATCAGAGTTATGTAATTATCATCCAAACATTTCTCAGATTCTTAAGCCAGATCAGGATGTGTTGGAGGTAGATGTATTATTCTAGAATAATCATTTAAATATTATTGATCTGATAATGTTGGATCATCTGGGAAGGTTAGTTTCTCTTATATGGGTGCTATGGTAGCATGGCTATGTCCATAATGAAACATAGGGTAGGGAGGATGATGTATATCCATTGTAGTTGTAGATATTATCAAAAAAAGATTTACCACCAAATGAATTGCTACTTTAAGATGTGTTGTTTTAAGGTGTATAGAATACAAGATCCCAACTTCACTTTTCAGTTATAAAACTATTAAATATCTATATAATTCTTTTTCTAATGGAATTGTATAATGATTTAAAAATGGATTCATGAGCATTAGGTTCTCATTCATAGAATATAGCATGGTTTTTTCAAGGTATTGGAATAAGTACATGGTTAAATCATAGTAAATAATAATAATGAGGCTCAAAATTATATCCATATAAGAGGAGAAGAATATTTTTAAACAAGGATAGGTAGGACACATGATTGTATGATGAGATGAATATAAACCATCATGGGGATCCACATCAGATGCAAATTGTTTCACAAACTATGCATCCATCCTACACACATAGTTCCACCTAACCTGTATAGGAACACAGTTAAGTGTATTGTTTATAATTACATGAAGAAAAATCATGAATCCAATAAAATGGAATTAATTATGATTTATCTTCATCATTCATAAATGTTTTATTGATCATTACTAGTCATCCTTCCCAAAAATGAAATTCACATATACTCGTAACTCTACTTTGGAGACCAAGGAAGGTTTTGAGATACCTCCTCCATTCAAACTTTTATTATTTTGTTATTGGTTGTGTCAAAAGTGTATTATTGGGCACCTTAATCCCCTTATTTCGATCATTAATTTATCTAGTTGTATAGATTTATAAATCCATTCAGGTTCATTTCTCTAATTTTTAGGGTATTCATCTATTTTCCAATTCTCCTAATTTGGGTTGAATTAGAGGCTAATAATGAATGACGAATCCACTATAGGTCCAAGATAATGGGTATCATATATTTCTATTAATATTTCATTATATTTATATATTGTTATATTGTACCAAATTCCTATATTTTCATACATCTCATACTAAAGTAATTTTTTCTGAAATTAAATCCAATGGCCATTAATTATATGATTCCTAGAGAAAACCATCGGTGATGATTGAGAAGTCTAATTAGAACCACCATAATTCAGTGAATCAAAATAAGAATAAGGGTAAATAAGTAGATTATGTATTTAATCACATTATGAGGTGTGTCCATTAACATTTAATATTGAGAGGTTCAGATAAATAATAATAATTGTAATAAGTAAATATGAATGATGGATTGTTCCCCTATAAGGCCTCCTAATAATGGGATATGTATTTGAACCACATTCTAAGGTGAGTTATAATTATTTATAATAAAAGAATATACATTATAAATTAAATGTGTTGTTAAATGGTATAGATATGCTGATATCTTATAACTATTAATTATTCCATTCCAGGGGTGAGATATGGGTTATGACATAGAATTCTATGAACATAGTTTTTGTGATTATTTAATTTAAATGAATATTAAATGGAATTATATCACACCGTGTGTGATATGTGGGATCAAATACAAACTCCATGGATGAGAACACTTTTGGGTTGAGTATGATATTCCAAGAGTTACACTTGGGATCCATATATAGAGTTCCAAGGATCGACTCTGAGGGTAGTGTTTTATATTGTTACATGAGTTACACTTGAGTATCTTATATTAGTCACTAAGGACATGCTCAAATTGTGATGAATTTATACCATCCCTATAGAGATACCATGGTTTCTATGATTCCTTGGATGGGAATGTATAGTGATGGGTTAATAATACTCATAAAAAGATACAAGGTATCCTCATTAAAAGTCATTGGATGGGGTTAGGGTGAAAATAAAGAAATTGATTAATTTTTCATTGTGACAAATCTATCACGAATAAGAACATAGTTGTATTAATTAAATAATTTACATACATGATTACATTGTTATTATTACATTATAAAATTTTAATTGATATGAAACATATTCAAAACATGTATCAATATTATCAATAGAAGATTACATATCTATGAGTTAGGTACTGAGACTCTAATAAATAAAAAATAGGTAATAATTTAGAGACATTTATACATAGGTAGATGCAGGTAGTATCTGTCAGGTTTCCATTCACGAACTCAGGCCGACATCATTATTAAATATTTTAATAATAGTTTATATTACTACCAACACACATATTCTTTTTATATTCAAGATCTGTATGGAATTAGACACTAAAAGTGGCAGTATACAAAGTGTATCTGACACACTATTCAAACCCCCGCTTGATTCCAAGAAAGACTTGTTTTTTTAGGTAGGGATAAATGAAAGGGTCTAGCTTTGGACACTAGATTTATCTATGTCATAATGGATTATGGGAGAATAGGAATGATATTTTTTAATAATGATGATTGATATAAATTTTTGAGTTTTTTTCATTGCGTATAGAATGTTTTATGTTCCTACTTCTCTACTCTAATGTATTTCCCTTTTTTATATTATATAAGAGTGGCATAATTTTTTATTTGATATTGGATATGGAATCTAATTTTTTATTAATGATATCAGGATTATTTACTTATTCTTATTGTAGTAATATACTTATTATGACTCATATTTTCATTACTGTTATATTTACACACTACCATGCTCTGATAAGGAGTGTATAGTCTCCCCAACATACCATTATAGACCATCAATTTTCATCGGTAGCCACTGGAATATGGGGATGAATGCTTGATGTCGGGTTGAACCTGTTTTGACTATAGTTATTGTGTGTACCGGGATGATATGTCACACTTATCATGATCCTTGAGAATAAATTTAATGTTTTATGCAACCATAAAACTCACGTAGTCGATGTACTATGGAAAAAACATAAATTTGAGGAGGCAATATGGGAACTAGAGGAAATAATGAATCAAAAGAACCCTCACATGTTCTTCCCATTCTATTGAATAAAAAACTATGGCAGATAAATTTCTTAATAGTGGAAGAATTTAATATCTTGAAATTTATTATAGATTTACTAAATTCAATATTATATAAGACATGGAACACCAAGATTAAATAAACTAAAAAATGTTATTTTTAAAATATGACCATTATAATTAAGCCCTTGAATTAATGGGTATAAATTCGATTAAACAAATTATTAAATATATATTAAGTTATCAATCAATATTTATTGATTTATTAATTCTTATAAAATATGCAATTAATTTTTAGTGAATTCATTTTATTCTTAAAAAACATTTCATCAAAAATTGTTTTTATTTCCTTTAACTATTTATTATTATAATTGTTTAATATAAATATATAGTATTTTATTATATAAAATGGATATAGTTTTTGAAATATACATAAAAAATTTATCTTCTATTAAAATTTCAGGATATTTATGAAATGATTGATTTTCCAATGAATAGTGAAATAATTATTTTTACCAAACACTATATTTATGAATGATGAAAATAAAAAGTTCAATTAAGTTTAAAATTTTATCAAAGTGAAATTATTTACCTTATATTATTAAAAATCCAATTTTTTGGAAATCCATTTTATGGTTTCATTTGGTATAAATTTTGTTTCTGCATAAAAATAAATTTTTCAGAAAATATTTTCATTGTATTTTGTGTTTCAATCATAAATTATTTACATTCACTTAGATGAATTGAATCCTAGAAAAATTAATTCTATATTTGGAATTAAAAGGTCCATATTTTTTTATGACTTCGTTTTTTGGTTCATTACAAATAGAAACTATAATAAATAATTATCCCCAAAGTAAATGTAAATTGAGTAATTAAGGATAACAATATAATGATAAGGACTAAAAGATGAAAATAAAAATTTATTTCTAAAATTATATGAGTGGGGTTTTCCCATGTCCATATATGTTTCAATAATATTTCATTTTTTTCCATTTAGCGTTGCTTTTGACCTTTTTATTATTTTTCGTAAAAACAATTTCATAAATATAACACTCTTAGTTTAATACATATAATATTCATTAACGTTATAAAGTGGAAGTATACATGATTAGAAATAATAATATTATAGATAAATCACCTATTTATCATGGGAATTGTTTTTATTTTTTTGGATGAAATAATTTTCTTAAATTCATATGCAATACCGATATTTTATTTATTCAGTTAATAGAAAAATAAATAAATGATTATAAAAATGTTAAAAGTTGTATAATTTATTGAATTATTTTGACCTCTAAGTTTTTTATAGGGATTTCCCATATTAAATTTATTTTAATCGACTATATTTGAATTCTATTTTTTCATGTTGATTTCAATTCCAGACAAATAGAATAGTTCAAAAATAAAAATTAATGTTATATTATAATATATAATATTTCATTAAATGATTTAAAATTCATCAAAAAAGATGTCATCATCCATGTTATTTTTATATGGTTTAAAATATCAATCCATGCTACAATTATGGGAAAAATATCCTTTATTGTAAGTGTAATGTACCCTAAATATATTAACCATCATTATCATGATAATTGAAAAAACCTAATATAAGGGTAAAAACATAAAATAAATATTTAAAAAGGTTATTATTTTATTTTATTTAGACTCATACTCATTATATATAAAAATATTTATTTTGGAGAATATTTTCATTAAAATAGATTTACATAAACTTATGACTTTATTTAATTCCAAGAACTCCCCTCCACTCACATTTAAAATGGAACCTCCCCCATCTATTCATCACATTTAAACAGATATTTAATTATGAAAATATATAATCTAATAAAATTATACAATAATTCATTATATTCTTGAGGTCCTTTTTGGGAGAAATACCAACCGATGATGGGTGAATATGTAAAACAAAGAAATTTTTCTGAAGGAGTTGAGTCTTCAACCAAATGTTTTAGTTTTAATTATTCTCCAGAAAAATTCAAATATTATTAAAAAATTAGTAAATAAAAACCCCATTATATTTCATATACATATATTTTTGTTATATTAATTTCATCACCCACATCTATTTGATCTTCCATCTAATGGAAAATAAAATTTCCATTCCTGTGTATGGTTGACTACCACCTCGTGAACCGACGTAAATTATTTTCATTCACCACCAATAAAATATTGTTATAATGGTTTATTTCATAAATTAATAAGTTATTTATGATATTATTATGATTCTATAGTGGTGATTTATTATTTAACTCTATTTTATTCCATCAATTAAAAATGGAAATAACATTCATGCATACATACAACCTAAAATCCCAACGAATGGTGTTATTCATTTTTTAATTTATACTATATATGGATGAATCAATATATATATATATATATTGAATATATATAATATTAATATTATTTTAAATATTATTATTTTTTAATCCATGATTCATATGTGTTAGCTGAGACTATTGAACCAAAACATGACTGAAAACAACATAGTTATCACACATAACAATGAGTTTAGTAAAAAATATTTTATTAGAGGATAGTAAGATGTTATAATAAAATTATATATTGTATTAAATATATTAATATTTTTATATAAAGAATAATATATAAATATATATATATTAAATAGAATTATATAATGCATACAAAGAAGTACATGACATAAGGTAATGGATCTATCGAAATCACCAATTTCATTATATTATGATAATTATATCACTCACTAACAATATCACTGAATTTAATATTATGGATTGATTATAAATTATTTATATATTCCTCTTAAATTTATAACTATATAATTATTCAATTTTATTGATTTGGTATTGCATTTTGTAAGATCATTTATCAATTACTTTATTAAAATCAAACCCGATTTACCGGATCTTTTCTATCAATTAATCATTTCTTATACTCTTTAGTTAATGTTTTTATTCCCAAATAAAAAAAAAATTTGAGACTTAAGTGTATCTCCCATATATTTTTGTAAAATATATACATTTTAAATAATTTTATTCCTATGATGTCTTGCAATACACACAATATTGGATTAGCTTGCATTAAACACCACAATGAGATTCTATGAAACATAATTTTATTATTTAAGAATTAAATTATATCATATCCATTATAATAGTTTATATAAATATTATAAACTGAATTAATAATTTATGAATTACACATGTAATACCACTTTCAAATTAAAAGGAAATCTTTTTCAAGAAGCTATTTAATGTGAACAACTTTTCTTATGGGAATAAAATAAAAAATAATTACTATGTTTTGATTATATTAATGATATATATATATATATTATTAAATATAATTTTTATAAGTCTTACTATTTTTTATCTAGACATGATATAAAAATAATTCAAGTTTTATGCACAAAAATTTTTTTATTTAAAAAAAGTTTTATTACCATTAATGGAGAACATATTTTAAAATTAAAATTTAAAACATTAATGATTTTTTAAAAAAAATATAAAATTCTTATTTTAAATATTGATATCAAAATTTAATTGTTTTTAATATTATTTATTATTCTAATAATCTTCATGTTTTATTCAATTGTGGAAAATACTGAATTTCATTTGAAAATATTTTTTTCTAAAACATTATTAGTTTTAAGTTATATATTTTAATGGGTTTACAGTAGAGTTATATTTATATTATATCATTTAATTGAATTTAGTTAATTTTATTCAATTTCATATATAATTTAGATATAAAAACATTTCAATATTTTGAATGTTTTATCTATAAAAACCTATTTTCACACAGCATCTATATGATTAATTTTAATTTCCATTTATCCATTTATGTGTTTTAAATTATGAAAATTAGATTTCATATTTTGAGTCATAAGGTATAAATTTAGTAAATAGGTCACATTCTTGTCCAATATGTGTATTAAAATTTGAATTTTTTTACCACGGTAAAAGGTACCTTTGGTCATTTAGGTCAATGATAAATGGTGATGGACTACAAAATGACCCTGAAACATTCCAAATTTTAATTATTTGAAGTTAATTATACAATTAAAACATATCAATCAATATGTAATTATTTAGTAGACATTGTTCAATGAATATGACTTAAATATTATTAAAACAAAATAGAGTGATAGAATATAACACTTTTATTTTTAATAATTATACATTTTTAATATGGGTATAAATATATGATATACTAGACTATATGTAATATAATAAAGTATAAATGGTTTATACTAATTATGGATTTTATTTTTAAATTATTTAGTGGTGAAGTAATTATCATAAATAATTAAATAATGATGATGTAGAAAGTATTCGATTAATAAATAAATCTATTTAATGATTTTATATAAATTAAACGAAATATAATTTATTTTAGTAAATGGGATACACTAATTTTTATATGTTTATCATATACTAAGTGTGTATTAAATTATTTGGTTATAATATATCTTTTTTACTTGGTTTCATAAAGTCAAGTAATGAATAATATCAAAATTGACTCCTATTATATTTTTTGAGAATAATATTTTCCTAAATTATTCATAAATCATAAATATGGGAAAATGATAATATTATGGTATAATATAAAATATATTGAACATTTATTGTCTAATGTATATGTAATATGTAAAAATTATAACATTTTAACATTGATTTTTTTTACCATAGTTAAAAACAATGTAGAGTAATAAAGGGTTAATCAAAATGATAATGTTTAACATAAAACAAAATAATGTATAAAATCTATTGGTTGATGAAACTACAACCTTATAATTTTTTATATTGGAATTAATGACATTTTGGTGGTCTTTTTTTAAGATTGATTTTTTTTATAAATTAATTATTTTCAGAATTTCTGAAGTACCCCTCACCTGAATTATAAAAGGGCACATCTTCTTATATTTTTCATCACACATTGAAACATATATCATTTTGAAAAAACCTTGTAAAATTTCCTCCAACCATCACTACCCTAATTCTATATTCCTTCCTTGGAGAAGAAATTTGGCATCCAGTATTTTTATTACATTACTTATCATTACATTTTAAAAAAAGATTATCATTTAATGTTTAACGTCATGGAAAAATGGTATATAATTCAGGAAAACATAAAACATTATTTTATTACACTTTAAATTATTATTCATGGTTCATCCAATATACATATATTGCGTCCAATAACCTAGGGATATACATCAACGGAATGGGCAGTATAATGCCATGTAAGGGAAAACTAGAGAAATAGTTTATTTGTGATGTTGGGGAATATCAATAATAATTTTTGGGAATAGATAACGTAATGATAAATAATAAAGTGGAATAAAATTATAAAAATAAAATTATTCCTAAAATGTAATCTGGATTAAAAATTTAATTGAGTCATTAAAAACCATATCACAATGGTTTATCATTGATGTGTTCTAAATATTACTACCTTTATTCACCATGTTACAGTAAAATGTGTCATCTATAGATATTAAATTCATTACCCAATGAACTAGAGTGTGATTAGGGTGCACTATTAATATGTTTTAATTAATTTTATCCACCAATATCATAATAAAAAATTTCATAAATAAACCTTGGAGAATAAAATAAATGACTTTCATTTCAAGATCAAGTTATTTTATAAAGCAATTAAAAATAATAATCTTCGGTCATTTTAAACCAATGAAAGATGAAGGATGATTTCACAATTAATAATACAAGAATTAAATAAATAATTTTGAAATATATTTTAATACACCTTGATGATAATGAGTTTTTGTATTCAAAAAATAAAATAAAATAATTTTTTGATAAACAGAGTGAAATTTTTAAGCGAAAATACAAAAGCATAATGGGTATGAAACTTTGTTTTAGAAACCATTAAAATGTGAGGGTACAAGGGTATCCCTCTAAATAAATAATATTAATTCAATAAATGGATAGAAAATAAATATAGGAACATTTTATTTAAATTTTAATGATATACCACATAAATAGTTAATTGAAAGGAAAAGAGATGTAGAGATTCCTCTTACCTTGAAGAGTGACTCCATCAACTCGATGATCAGGACCTCGGGGGATTTAGAACACTATGGGAGGACTCATTGGGTGGTAATACTATCATATATTTTTGTATAATTAATTTCTAATGGAATATAATGTATTAATGTGTGACTATTTATAGTAAAAGAGAGATATGTTTTTATTGATTTCCTTGGACACCTCAGTAGTGGTATTTGCAAAACCATGGGCTATCCCATGGTATTTTCACATGTAATTGGCCACATAAGAATGATATTGTCATATTTTAATCCAAAATATTCTAGCATAATTTTATCATAATTATTTCATATTTTTGATGTCATTTAACAAACTGAATACTCACAACTGTATTACTACTATTCGCTAAAAACAAAATTATTTTATAAAATTATTATTAATTCAGTATAAGCTAATATCGATGTTATGATTTAAAAATTATATTTATTTTATCATAATTATTCTAAAAATATTTTAAATATAACATTTAATTATGAAAATACTTATTAAGTAAACCCAATAGAGAACATAAAATATATAGTAAAATGTAGAGTAAACTTTTTGACACTAGAAAAAAAATTTTATTTTATCAGTTGTAATTAAATTATAGTGTTTTGAGAATAATATTTCATTAAAATTAACATTAATAAAACCTTATTTTAATATAATAATTTATATCTCTCATAAAATTAATGTTTTTTTCTAAAAAATCAATTTATCATATTCTATCTCAATTTTTATGAAAAAATATTCTTAAAATAGAAAAAACTATTTTATTTAAACAAATGATTAAAATTTTATATAAATAGGTCCTTGACACATAACCCCTTATAACACCCACATAAAAAATTAGGTTTAGGTGTGTGATGATGATGGACTCATGGGGTGGCTTAACTAACATTGCCTAAGTGGTAATCTCCACAAACATGAACTTCTCCCGTAGGAGATTTATTTCAATAGTAACATGTTGAAGCTCGTTTTGGGATTGGTCATTTTAAATTACAAATGACAATACCTACCTCCCATGTTATGAAAAAATGTATTAATATGTAATGAACCTACTAGATAAGGCCATACACTCTTCATTCTGCATTAATTAACCATTATAATTTCAATTTATAATGTAAAAATTATTTTAAATACTATTGTTTGTTATTGTAATTTTTTCTAATGGTCATAATTTTAAAAAATTCAAATAATGGTGGAAACCCAATGGTCACATTTTAATTATACTCACTTAATTATTAAATAGATATAGTTTTATTATTTTTAAAATAATATAACACATATTTTCAATAATGATTTATCATTCAAAAATATCGGGTTGTTACATTATTTCCCCATTAATAAATTTCATCATCGACATTTTATATCATTACCTTGGTTTAGAAACGATTTTGTACTTATTTTTTACTATCTCCTCTAGTTACCATGTTGTATATTCATATTTATGGTTCCTCCGCAATACTTTATTGAGGTTGGTAGTCTTATTACGTAGAACCTTTTTTATACGATCTATGATATCTACTAGATTCTCCTCAGAAGAGAGATTATGTTCAGATTTTACTACATCTAGATTTAGTACATGATAAGGGTTAGGTGAATACATCTTTAAGAGGGATATGTGGAAGAAATCATGAACTTGTGCCAGATTTGATAAAAGATCCCTCTGATAGGCCACTGCTCCTATGCGATCAAGGATTTCTTAAGGTCCAATGTACATAGGTATGAGAATCAGTTTATTCCCAAACCTCATGACTCTCTTCTATAGTGAAATATTAAGGAATAAATTTTAACCAACATCAAAATCCTAGTCCCTTCGACAGTTGTCAACATAAAAATTATTCCAAATTTGAGAAACCTTTAAGTGTTGTTGAATGGAATTAACCATTACTATAATCTCTCGAACATGATAATACTAGAATATATTTCTCTCACCAACTTCATCCTAACACATAGGAGCTCAACATCTCTTTCTATATAGTCCTTCATTGGGTTCCATTTTAATACTTGAATGGAATTTATTTTTGTATGAGAACTTGACTAGTGCGATATTTTGATCCCATTTACCTTTACACTCCATTGATCATGTTCTAAGCATATTCTCATGTCTCTGAAATTTTCATTTAGATTGGAATTTAGTTTGGGGATGATAGGTTGTACTGAAATTAAATTTGGTACTCAGAGCGTGTTGAATACTTCCCCATAATTTTGATGTGAACCTTCGATGATGATACAATACAATTGAAAGTGGAACTCCATGTAGCCTTACCACTTCCTTCCCATATATCATGGTGATTTGGTGAAGATAGATATACTCCCAAATAGTGATAAAATGGGTAGTCTTTGTGAGACTATCCACTATAACCCATATCACATCATTCCCTTTGGAATTTCATAAGAGACAAGTGAAAAAAATCAATAGTGATATTGTACCACTTCTATATAGGTATGGGTAATGGTTATAATACCCCATTAAGAAGCTATGTCTTTACATTCACTTGTTCACACCACCAATAACCTTGTTGTGTAG
Organism: Viscum album; assembly: GCA_963277665.1. NCBI lineage: Eukaryota > Viridiplantae > Streptophyta > Magnoliopsida > Santalales > Viscaceae > Viscum > Viscum album. The sequence goes on along the minus strand of OY728143.1, from coordinate 1,698,211,958 downwards.
TTTAAAATATCCTTTTTTTATCCAACTAGTATTGATCATGAAGGTCCCCGTAGATTTTCACGCCTTGAGGATATATAATGAATGTAGAGATATGAGATTAATCTATCAGGTCATTTGTTATTTCCATGATATGTTGAACAAATAGCCAAGTACAAGATTTCAGTATTATTGATCAATTTTAAAATCGAAAAAACATCCCATTCTACACAGCCTCTATATTATTTGGTAAAAAAGGATCATAACTTTGATATTTATTAATCTTCTGTAGTAATTACTGTTGAGAAATAATTTGGGATAGGTTTGACGATTTACCATCCCTTACAATTCTAATGTACAGGTTTACTAGTTCTAATATCAATGGATATCTTTGAATCCTCATTATTACTAAAAGAACTGGTTCATTCCTAAATAATGCATCAATGACTTTTTTTATACTTTCGAGATGATAAGGAATCGAACAATCATAGTATTTAATAAGTTCCAACCATATCCTATTTCTAATAATTAATTTATTATTCATGAAAGTATTCTTCAAATGATTATGGTCTATTTATATATCACATTTCTCCCTATATTTATATCGCCTCCATTAATTTAGTCAAAAAACCCACAGATAGATCGAGGTCATGCATAGTATAGTTCTTCACAATAGCTCGTTATGTGATGGATCACTAAAAATAATGCATCCTTCTAGGATAAAGGGTATAGATAACATGGGAATAGGAAAAAAATCTATTCCTAAATATTTGAAACATTCTTTATAATCTTTTTCCCAAATGAACATGATCCCTTTTTTAATTAATTTTGTTAATGGATTATAATATCATGCAATATTTTTTACAAACCACCTATAATGTCACGCTAATCCATGTCAACTAAAAATATCTGTTACTATCGTAGGATGTGGCCTCTCCTCTACAAAATTTGTCTTTAAAGGGTTAATAAAGATTCCTTTATTAGTTTAAATGTCCCAAGAGAATGAAACTTATTGTAAAAAAATAAAATTTTCTGAATAATCCAAGTAACCCCTCCTTCCTCAGAGTTTTCAATATAACTCGAAGATAGTCATTAATATCCACGTAAATTTTGGAATATGTCATAATATCATCAATAAAAACAACCACAATTTTATCATGGTATTCCTTAAAGAGTCTATTTATCATACCCATAAAAATTTATGGGGAATTAGTCAAGTCATATGCCATAAAAACAAACTCATAGTGTCCATATCATGATCAAAAGGATGGATTTGGAATATTTTCATTCCTAACCATTAATTGATCATAATAAAATTGAAGATCAATCTTGGAGAAGAATTGATCCTCAAAAATATATTCATATACTACAGTTGTTATAAAATTTTGATTATTGGATAATCCCTCCATGAGTATTGAATGATAACTCTTCTTATAGAAGTTTAGGGATTGATTCTATATTCATTAAAACATGTAGAAGGTAAAGGAATATGTAGAAACTGAATCAAATAATGTACATTTTATCTTTTAGATGATAATGAGAGTACCTACCACCACATCCTTTTGAGCTTCAACATCAATTGTCGAGATAAAAAATCATGACCTTTCTACCATAGCCAATGCTGAGAATGATGGTGATTCCCCTCCACTTCCCTTGATAATCATTCTATGTTAATTTATAGTATCTCATAACATAGGTACATTTCAAATGAAAGGGTGACCATACGGCCTAGTAAAGGGAAACAAGGAAGATATTTTATATATGATGTTGTGGAATATCAATAAAAACTTGATTGAATACATAAACTCATTAGAAATGGAAAATATGGATATAATAATTAAAATAACATGATTCATAACATGAAAATGTGGATCAAGCAATTAATTGTGTCATTCATAAGCAAATCGCCAAGGTTTTTCACCAAAGTGTCATTAAAATTACCAAGTTGTTTACCATGGTATCATAAAACTTTTCAACTATATAGATTAAATTCTTTACCCAATGCATTGGAACACTATTAGGGAGAACCCTTTATATATTTTACTAAATTTCATAAAATAAATTCATAATAAAAAATTTAATAAACAAATAGTGGAGAATAAAATAAATGGGTTTCATTTTAAAATCATGGTGTTGGAGAAATTGTTTAAAAACAAGATGCTTTTCTCATTTTGGACCCATGGAAAAGGAATGTATTTTTCATGTATGTTAATCCCAGAATAAAATAGTTAATTTTGAAATCTATTTTAATACATCAGGATAAGAATGTTTTTTGGGTATTCATAAAATAAAATAAAATAATTTCATGATAAAAAGAGAGAAATATTGAGTTGAGAATCCAACAACATGACATGTATACAACATGGTTTTGAAAACCTTAAAAAGAGGGGGTGAAATGGTCTCAAAATGATAAAAGAATCATGGTAATGTAAAGGGATAGAGAAAATATATAGAACACTATATTATGTAAATTTAAAATATATAACACATAAAAAAGAAATTTAAAGGAAAATAGAAGTTGAGATTTCCCTTACAGTGAAGAGTGACTCATAAAACTAGACGATCAGGACCTTATGAAATTTAGGGCAAATTTGGAGGACTCTTTGTGAGGTTGTAGAATTATATGTTCATGGATAATGAATTGTAAATTGAATATTAAAGAGAGATGGATTAGAATTTACAGAAAAGTGGGATATTTGTTTAATTATTTCCTTGTACACCTCCGTAGTGGTATTTGAAAAACCATGGTCTTTCCCATTGTATTTTCCCATGGTATTGTATAGATAGGACACCTATATTCATATACTAATTATTTCATCATTTTGATTTCATTAATCATACTAAAAACTCACAACTATATTTTTACTATTCACCAAAAAAAAGTATTTTTTAAAATTCTCATAAATTCCTCATAACCTAATATCGACATTTATATTTCAAAAATGACATTTATTTTATCATAGTAATTCTTTAAATAATTAACATATATATTTTGAAGATAAAAATACATGTTATTTAAAATAATACCAGACAGAAAATGAATAGTAAAATGCATAATAAAATATCTGACACTTGAAAAATTTATCATTTGTAATTAATTAAGACTAAATTAATAATAATAATTCCTTATAAAAACATTAATAAAACCTTAGTTCAATAAAATAATTTATATTTATCCTAAATGAACAGTTTTGTCCTAAAAAATCAATTTATCAAATTCCATCTCAATTTTTAAGAGAAACTATTCTTAAAATGGAAATAACAATTTATTTAAACAAAGAGATTTCATTTTATTTAACTAGGGACTTGACAAAAAACCCCTTATAAAACCTACATACAACCTAAGGGTCAGATGTGTGATACTGATGAAATCATTGGGTGGCTCGGCTAACATCGCTCTAGTGGTAATATAACCTTACTTTAACTTCTCTTTATGGATATTTTGTTTAAGATTAACATGTTGAATCTTGGATCAGGATTGATAAGGAGAAAAGCCTAAAGAAACTAACTCACTTTCATGTTCTAATAAATGGTCTTTTAATGGAATGATTCAAATGGATAAGGTGATCGAATCTACATTCTGTTTTAATTAATAACTATGTTTCTATTTTTAATGTTAAAACTATTTTGATAGTATCGTTTCCAATGGTTATATTGTACAACAGTCATAATTGAACAACATTCATATAATGGTCAAATCCCAATGGAAAAATTTTAATTAAAAAACACCATTATTAAAGGGATATAGTTTTTTTGTGTACAAAATAATATTCAAAAAAATTTAGGAATGATTTATAATTCAAAATTTTTTGGTCAATACATCAAATCCTACCAGTGAAGTCCTTTTGGTAAAATCAAATGGAGAATCCTCAAGAAGAGGTAATGTTCATCAACAAACGTTTTTGTGTTCTTTATTTCTTAAACCCATTATATTATTTTAATTTATTTATTATATAAAAATCTCTTTATCATAAGTATAATGATATGTTTGTTAAGTTTATGACATCAAAATTCACACACACCAATCAAATTTGACACACGGTCATCATTCGTATGTAAGGAGGTATACCACCTCACAAACTGATGTCATTCATTCTTAAATTAACAAATTTTAGGGTTGGAAATAATTATGGATTTATATTTTATATATGATATATATTATTTTTTGAGGTTATTAGGATTCTTTATTTTTCATATAACAATTAACTTCATGCTTTCCATTTTTTTTGGAAAATGAGAAAGTAGTTTATGTGTATGATAGACAACATCCTCATGAAGCGATGTGATTTATTCGCACAACACATAGAATGTATTAAAAATTGATTTAAGAAAAATATGTAACATATATGAAATAATAATAATTATTTACTAATAATATATCACGTACATGTTTTTTAACAATACATAAAAATGAACACAATGTTCGTGCATACGTATGACCTACATTATCTAGGGACGGTGCATTTTATTTTCTAACTCTAAATTTTTTGAACCACATTAATTAAATATATTATCAATATATATGATATATATATTGTGGTTATTATTATTGGGACTATGAAATTAAGATCTATGTAAGAGGAACAATATTTACATTTCAAAACATTAATGTAAAAATAAGCAGTTATTACCAAAAACATAACATTAAAAAATTATTAATAACAAAGTAATTTAAAGTCATAAAGAAATAATATATGGTATTATATATATATATATATATTTCTATGGAATATTTATAATAAACATGGATTTATTATACATGAGTATTGAATGTTTATGAAGGACGTCAAGACTTATGTTATGGGTTTTTTTGTCTCACATTTATTTCTATGGGAAACTACCTTATAAACTACTTTTTTTATCATTTTGGTGTATACAATACACATAAATTTATATTATGAGTATTATTTGGTAGAATAAGGTATTCTAATATACATAAAAGTTTCTCTCTATCATAGGAAATACGATTCAACTGATTATAAATTGGTAAGGGTTTATTTTACAATCACATAAATATTCATAGTTGTTTAATTTTAGGTCTCTATTTGGGAATAGTTATCATCAATTTCAATGTTTTCTATTTTTTTTAAAATGTTCAATTCTATTATCCAATGAGTATTTTATTTTATTTTTACCCATGTTTGAATGTTTACTAAACTAATTTTTTTTTAATTTCCTAAACATATATCATTATGTCTTTTTGATAAAAATATGGAGGGAATTATTTTATTGTCTTATATGATGTGGATAGAATTTTCAAAAATCAAGATGCCTTAATTATTTTAATCTTACTACACATGTTTTGAGGTTATTTTGTATGAAAAAAATTCTATAATAATTTTTTGTCTCTTTAAAAAAAATATTTTATAAAGGAAACGATACTTTCCTCAATAATTATTTCATGTGATATAACAAATAAAATATTTTTCCATCTAAGATGATATTATTTAATTTGACTTATTATCTATTTTTAATACTCATAAAGGATAAGATTATTATTCTTTATGTTAGTGGTCTATGTTTTTAATGGAATGAAAATTATGAAACATATTTATTTTATATGAGTTATGGTAGGATTAAGTGTTCATCTACTAATTTCATTACTTGGGTTTTGATATAGTGAAATAGTTATGGTAATGTGGATCACATATGTAAATTTTTCAATATGTGATGGGTGGGAAAAATATCACCCTAAAATAAATTTGGTAATGAATTATATCTTATTAGATTGTTATGGGAAATAAGTCTATGAGCTTGATTTGGGATGAGAAACAAGTCGACATGCTTGATAAATTAAGGGAAACATGTGATAAGTCCAGATATTATAGTTTTAGTAGTTAACATTGACATATGAAATTGAATTTTATACTAATTATGATCCTAAACACATTTATGACTTGAAAATGTCATTTATGATTGATTTATGATGATGTTTTATTCTTATGACACATTTCCTTTAAAATGTTATCATTTTATACCATGACTCATGCTTATGATCCATGATAGGTTGGTTATTAAATTATTATGTTATTATTAGGATAGCATACCCATATTTCTTATCTTATTATTTCATATGATATTAAATTGATATCTTCCATGTTTACCCTTGTTGATCATATGAGCTCACCGTTTTCAAAGGTTTTCATTCAACAGGTTATGATGAATTTTGTAAATTAGGGTACTAAATGGGAAGATCATTGTGGGAAATATTGAAGCTCATTAACCGTAATAGTTTTTTATCTTCCAAGATTTCAAATTCACGAAAGTGTTATGGGTTTTGGGCATGTGTTTTTGTAGTGAAATGAATATTAATTTTAAAAGATGTAATACTAATGTATGAAAACTAGGGTCATTATAGTTGGTATCAGAGGGAGGTTTTAATAAACCATTAGAAATTAGGATGATAATACCTTAGAATGATCCCTAAGGATAAGTCCTTATTTATGATAAAATCAATGTTATTTTATAATAATCATTAATAACCTTGGATTTAACATATGGTGTCATTGATTGAAATCATAATAAGCAATTTCCCTGATTATGTGGTTCTACTATTATTATTATTAGTATTTCACACACTATTATTTAGTATTTTAGTCAATGGATAGAACCTCAGGGAATCTCATTAATGATGAATTTGAAAGATAATATAACAATTTCCCTTCTAATACATCAAATGTTATGGTATAAATAATGATTTTTTTGTATACTCACAAATGTTTTTAAATATATAAATTATGAAAAACATACAAATGAGAAAATCAAGGAATAAAATTCCATTGTGTTCTTCATTAGTCATTTACCTCCATTTTCTAGGGATATTCTAATCCACCACTGTAAAAGTAATTGATCAATACCATTAAAAATAAATATTTTATTTCCTAATGTTCAGAACATGGGAACTTCCTTTTGGTTGTTTATCATTTGTAAGTTGATGTACGTTAAAGGAGAAATAATATCAGGAATTTGAGCCAATTATATTAAATTTTCTCCTTGGATATAGAAGATTTATATAACATATTTTTCAATATGTAAAATTTTCATATTATTCATATGAAAATAGATAATTAATTCCTCATGTTAATGAAAATGGACAATGAATATTTTGGAACATATAAGGAAAATTGGACATGACTTGAATTACCAGCAAACTTGAAATTAAGGTAGGTTGATTTTTCAATAGTTTTAAACAATGTCTGTAAAGGAAATTATCCATAATGTAATTTTTTAGTTATTAATAAATCATCTGATAAGTAATCAAGGACGAAATAATCATTTTATTTATGTATCAATCTCATGATTTTAACAAGGAAATGAAGGAGTTTAAAGAAAAATATAAAAAATACATAGAAAATAATATGTGTTTTTCATTATGATAATAGTTGTCCAAAAATCCTTGTGGTGATTATCTTATTGGAACTGGTAAATGTTCCATGCGTGGAAGGATAGGTCACCAAGAAAATTAAGGGTAATGTAATTGGAAGAAGATATATAATGATGCTAATAGAGAGAAGGATACATAGAATAACCTCCAAACAATAATTCTTCAAGTGTACAGAAAATGATCATTATGCTAACCAGTTTTAAAATTCAAGGGTAAACATTGAAAATTAATTTTATCTTCCACTTAAACCCATTGAAAAATAGAGATACCATTAGATCCATGTTGGCAGTATGGAGTATGACAAAGAAGTTGTGGATTTACAGAGTTTTAATGTAATGGGATATAATAACAATGTTAGAGATGTAATTTTTTATATTATGGAATAATGGAACATATATGGTTTTTTATTAAGGATTTGAGATCATATAAAGAATGGAAATGGTAACCATAAAATGTTATTGATTGGGTAATGTGATATTTTTAAAAAGATAATTTTAAGGGAAGGATACACCATAATATGTTCATGATGTTGAGATAGTGACATAAAGATATTTTTTTATTGTAATGGGATAATATTAAAGAACAAGAGACTGATAAGATGATAACATGATTTATTATACTAGGGGTTCATCTTGTAGAATTTTTATATTTATTTTATGAAGAAATAGTATATTATAAACACTGAATATTTTCACTAAGTTTATATGGTAATTCGGGTTGTCACCATTTTTCAAGAGAATACATGACTATGGTCTTCATATGCAAGGCTTGTGAAAATTAAGTGCTCAATCATCTTTTTTGAAGGATGAGTGTTATTTTTATTTTGATAAAATTTGAAATGATTTTTTATAAAATTCTAATGTGGAAAAGGTTATAATGTTAATATTTAAAAAAGGGTTTATGTTGAATATTTATTAGAAATTATTGTTTTTTTAAGAATATTTTTGGATATTAGATAACATGTTTGATCTGTTTTGTTATGATGATAGCTAGATAAGAAATAATGATTTATCATCCCATTATAAATCTTATGATCTCCTTGTTCTTTAAGCATTAAAATTCCATATTTATTTTTTCTTGGAGTAAGAGATGACACAAAATTTGGTCTTGAAAGAACCATAAGGTGATATTATACTTATGAGATGAAATCAATTATGTGTGTACTGAAAAATTATTTTAAGGATAAATTTTTTCCTATTATCATCATTTATTATGATATCAATGACCTTTTCTAGACTTATTTGGTCTATATTTATGTGGTCATTAACGTTTTCTTCATCATGTTCTCTACCACTATATAAGGGAATTTGATAGTTATTTTTCTTTTATATGTCCATGTTTTCACTTTCCACAAATGCTATCCTGTATGGAACATATTAATTAGTTACTTCGTGTAGCCGTTAAGTTTCCAACATTATTTTTAAAAAAGTTTTAGTATTTATTATTTATAATTGCTGTTTCTATGAATGAAATATTTATTTTTTTGAAAATTTATTTCCCTAATGAATATTGGTGGTGAAATTCATTTTAATGGTGTTAGAATGTAGCACCCCGAGATATTAATAAAATAATAATTTTTTAAAATAATTTGATTTTATTGATTCCTTTTGTTAAACTCAACATTAGATTTTCTGGCATTACAAGATATGTTGAGTTTATATAAAATATAATTTTATTATTTGAAATAATTAAATAATGGGATATACATTAAAATGGTGGTTATGAAAAGGAATAACTTAATTATGAATGTATGAATTGCACATGTAAAACCCTTTTTAAATTAAATGAAAATCTCTTTATGAATTTTTTTAAATTCATAAAATATTTTTTTATACAAAAAACATCACACTTGTTGTATTATATTAATTAAATCAATATATAAAACATTCAATATAATGTTTAACATTAAACCTCTGTGTTAAATGGAAACCTCTGTGTTAAATTTAAACCTCTGTGTTAAATCAATATATAAAACATTCAATATAATGTTTAAAATTAATGGAAACTATTATTTAACACTTATTTGTGACACTTATATAAATTCTATAATACAAAAAATGTATTCTATTAATGCGGGGTATCGAAATTTACTTTTGTTTTATTTCATTTATTTTTCTACTAAGTTTACTATTTTGATGGATTGTGGTAAATATATTTTTATTCTATATAATTCAGTTTTAATTTATATTTTATAATTTAATTAATATATAATTATATCCTTTTTATATCATTTAATTCAATTTAGTAGATTGGAATCAGTTTCACCTTTAATTTGGATATAAAAATATCTCTATCTTTTGAATATATACAATTTCAAAACTTGTTTTCTCACGCCATCACCAGGATTTTTTTTAAATTAATCTTCCCATTTAAGTTTTTTGAATTGTTTAAATTGGATTCCATATTTTGATTCATAAATTAAAAATTTATTAAATTGTTCCATTATTTCATTCCATTATGAATAGTGGCATTAAATTTTTTGTTATGATGGTGAAATGTAAATTTTTTAATTTATAGTAAAAATAAATTGATAAGGAATATAAAATGACTATAACCCTTGACCTAATTTTATTGGATGAAGATAATATGACCTAAAACATATATGTTTATAAATTGAATTATTTATTCAACACGTTTCCATTAAAATGAATTATATATTATAAGAATTAGATGGATTAACAAAATTCTACACTCCTATATTTAATATAGGATTATATAGAATATATGGTCGAATATATATTATAATTAAATAAAAAACATTATCTACATCATGAAGATGTATTTTTAATTTTCAGTGAACATATAATTATCATAAATAATTAAATAATGATGATTCAGTAATTATTCAATTAATGAAAAACTCAATTAAAAATTATTGGATATATTAAATGAAATATATATTTTATTAATTATTTTGAGAATTTAATTTTCTAGATGACATGTTAGGGGTGTATTAAATGGGTTTTTCAAATATAACATGTCATATTTAATATATTAAAGTCAAAGTAATTAATAGTGTCAAAATGGGAAGTTATTATATGTTATTAAAATAATATTTCATTACACTATTTATAAATCATAAATAAGGAAACAGATATAAAGTATGGCCTCATATATCATGAATTGATCATTTATGGTCAAATTGACACTTTGAATGTATAAATTACAACATTATAATACTGAAACATTTATTAAAAAAGTTAAAATTAATATATATTAATGAAGTTTTAACCAAAATGATAATGTTTAAAATAACACCAAAATTTTTATAAAATATTATAAATGATTTTATTAAAACCGTATAATATATTATTTTTTAGTAAATGAACTTTTCAAGGAATTTGGAACATGATTTAATTTGTTATAAATTAATATTTTGAAAAAAATTGAAATGTTCCCGTTCTCTCAATCATAATAAAGCACCTCTTCTTCTAATTTATTCAAACTTCATAACCAATTTGGTTAAAAATAACATATAACAAAATCTTACCACCATCCATCCCTTAATCATAGAATCCTTACATTTAGAATAAATCCAACCAATAATTCCTTTTGTGAAAATCGAAAGTATATACCCTAAGAATATGTAATGTTCATCAATAAAGATTTTTGTTTTATTTAATCCTTAAATCCTTCTATTTTTTTATTTCATATTTATATAAGAACAAATGTATCTTAAATATACTGATATTATGTTATGTTAATGTGATGAACAAGAAATTCACACAAATCCACCAAATTAGATACACATTTATCATTTGTGTCTTTGGAGGAATACCACCTCGTGAAATGAGGTCGTTCATTCTTCCATTACCACATTTCAAATACAGGGATCATAATGGAATTATATTTTATATATGATGTATATTATTATTTTTTATTATTATTCTTTAATTTTATTATCACATATATCTCCATGTTTTTTATATTCATTGAATACGATAACGTCGTTCATTTGTATGGCGGACTAGGGCCTCGCAGAGTGAAGTGATTCATTCAAAAAATACATCGAATGTATTGTAAATGTTTTTAATAAAAATATGTGATAAATATTACATAAAAAATATTATTTAATGATAATATATCATTTAATTTTATTTCTTTAAATAGGAAAATAAAATGAAACCACGTTCATGCATACGTATAACCTACCATCTCTATGAATGTTGTACATTATTTTCTGATTCTAAATTTTATAAATCAACATAAAAACATATATTCCAATATTTATGATTTTTATTTAATATTTATAATTACGGATATGATGAAATTGGGTTTCAATTTAGAGGACGCACAATAACAATTCAAAACATGTACGGAAAACTAAGCCGTTATTACTCAAAACATATCTTTAACATAGAATTGTTAATAAGAGAATAATATAAAGTCATAAGTAAATAATATAATGTATTATACATATGATAATGATTATATGGTTTATTTATAATAAACATATATTTATTACACAATATGTATGAATGTGTGTGAAGGAACTCAAGACTTAGGGTAATGTATTTTTGTCTCACATTTATTTATGTTGTAAGCATGCCTTATACACTACATATTTCTTCAATGTGGTGTATATTCTTTCCATGATTGTCAAATATGATTCATATCATTAATATTATTGTATTTTCATATCCATATAATTTTCTTCATTTAATTGGGAATATGATTTATCTAATTATATAGTGTCAAGGGATTATTTATAATCTCATAAATATTAATGATTATTTTGTTTTAAGTATCTGTTGAGGAATATTTATCATACATGTACATGTTTTCTAAAAATTAATTACAAAAGGTTGTTACTTTTATCCTATGAATATTTAAAATTATTTTTAACCAGGTTTGACTTGTTATTATGTAGTTTGAAAATGATATTTGTTATCATTTTCTAAACAATGATATTTATGAAATTTCAAACCAAAATATGGAAGTAATAATTTTATAATCTTATATGGTATGAATATAAATTTCCACCCTCAGGATTATGTAAGTATTTATGTTTTCCTATATAATAATAAAATATTCTTTTCAATGAAATATTTATCCATTATAATTGCGTAGATCATTAGAAAAAAATAAATCATAATGAAAATAATATTTTCGTCAATAAAATTTCAAGTGATTCCACAAGAAAATCATTTTCCATCTAGATTAAATTATTTACTATTACTTATGATTCACTAGTCATATAAACCAAGGAAACCATTATTATTTTTTATGTTAATTTTTTTTGTTTATGATGAAATGATTTTGATGATTCCTATTTAATTTAAATTATTTATGTTATGGTGAAGTGTTCATGAAACTCATTTCTTTAATTTCTTTCTAATACAGTGAATGGTTTATAGTAATATAGAACACATGGGTATTGTTTTCATGAAGTTATGGGTCTGACCAATATCTCCATCTAATTTATTGGGTAATGAGTTATACCGCATGAGATATTTGATGAAACAAATTAATGTGATTGATATATTAATGGAAATTTATGTCATAGAATGATCTAAGAGTCATAGTAGTTAAACATGACCTATAAAATGGTATTCTATACATATGATTATAAAAACACATTTAAGACTTCAATATATGGATTATGATTGAGTATTGATAATGTTTCATTCATATGATACATGTCCCTTGAAATGTTAATGTTTTATGTTATGAATCATGATTATGATCCATGATAGGTTGGGTTGAACATTGTAATTTATGCTTGTGATCACATACCCGCATTCAAATATTAATCTTTCTAAAATTAATAAGTTTCCATCTCTAGTGTTTCCACTTATTAAGAATCTATGCTTACCCTTTCCATAGGTTTCCATTCCAAAGGTTTTGATGAAAGTTCTTATACTTGGAACTAAAGGGGATGCTCTTTGTAAGTAAAATTGAATATCTTTCACCATACTAGAAGTTTTTTATCTATGTTTCCAAAGGATCTAAAATATTATAGTCCGCCGTCATGATTCTGGGAAATATTATTAATATTAGTGTAAAACTTTATAATATCCATTTTTTAAAATCATAGGTTATTTTATTAATATTATCTACTCGTATTTCAAATTCTAAAATAGTTAATTGCCTCTTCTCTTTAGAATCATTATGATGCCTCTTTTATTTGTTATATGAGGAACTAATTATGAAATACATTTCTTTCCATAGGTAACTAATATATGTCACGAACTAGAGCTGGTCTCCATAAAAAAAGGAACCTGACCCAATCTGTGGCAAGGCCCAAAGGGTGTTCCCAATCCCCACCGGCAGGAACAAGTTCCCAGGTATCATAAATAAGTGTTTAGGAATGATTTACCCAAATATAGAAACATAAAACTACCAACAAGGATGAATAAAACAAATCTCAAAATCTAAGACAAACAATCCATTAATAAATAAATCATAAATAGATCATCAAATAGAACTCCAAAATCACCACACGGTGTGGGGACATCACCCCCATGCCTTCTCGATAACACCGCACTAAGGTTGGAAGCTAACACCCCGAACTTCCATAACCAAATACCTTTCCCTTACATGTGTCAAACATAATCATGTCAACTTACACCTAAAGGAGTAAGTAGTGTGTGATCATAAGCCCAATTGGATTCCACCCATAGAGACTTCATGTGATAAAAAATTTAAAACAAATAAATCTTGCATGTTTTATAAAATATAATGCGTGTAAAAATTTCAAAGGGATGCAACTTTTAATGAAAACTATTTTCAATAAGGATACTTTATAGATTAGGATATTTTATATAAAACAATCATTCTACTGAATTTTCCATCAATATATACTGTAAACATATGGTGAATATCAGATAGTCAATGACTAGTAGTCACAAGAACTCCCCAAGGCACTTGCTATTTGTAGGACCCATGTATCACATAACTCAGTGAAAGGTAACTATAACAAATATTTGTATTCATGCACGGTACACTAATATGAAACATAACAATAACCAAGTAATCCCCAATCATTATCCTTATTCAGTTAGTGTTGTCATTGTCAAAGTTGCTACATTAAATTGGGACGAAGGCACTCTAGCTCACTAGCATACTAGTACATGTCCGCCCACATAGATACTCGGGTTTTCCTATTTGCGTTCAATCAAGTTACGCATCTAGTAAAATACTATTTTCGAAGAAAATTCCATTTCTATTTCACACATACACCAAAAATCCCTCAAACATGTCAGATAATAAACTTTTACATTCAAATTCATTTTATAATCATACTCACACAAAAAATATTACAAACATTTTTCACACCATTCTTACAATTTCATAAATTTTTTCAACAATTTATAAAATATTCTTAAAACGTTTGACATCATAAATTACCACATTCCATTTCAGAACCACATTTTAAGAAAAAACACCCACTAAAACAGTACATAAACTTTCATTGCACATGTTTTGTATCTCAATAAACAATTTAAAATATCCAAAAAACAATTCGAAGATGTATAAAAATTTTTTGACAAGAGTTACACATGAAAAACACAAAATTTCAAGAAAATATGAAATTTTGAAATCCAAACTCTTAACTAAATCTTCCAAAAATGTTTTCTCCACCCCACATAATAGGCAATAATCATGCTAGTAATGGTTAGAAAGAAAACCTAACTCATCAAAAGATTCTTACACATGGTATCACCTACATTTTTGTCAAAACCCCAAATCGTTGTGAGAAACATCAACCTTACCACTACCCCCCCCACAATGCAATGAAAACAATCTTGAATACCGCAATATTGAACGAAAAAGGAAAATATCAAACCCTAGGTATGTCCTAGATACTAGACATTTTATAACTTCAATAAGGACGGATGAAACCCCAATGGAAATTATGTAAACATTACTTACATGATTTTGAAGATTCCCCATAAAAAATTGGTTCTTAAGGAGATTGGGAGAGATTTGGATCCTTCCATGGATGTGAGGCATGAAATGGGGAATAAATGGATATAATATTGTTTATTTCGGAATGGAAAATTGTAATTATAAAAATATTTTTAATGTGATAGACACCCTGGATGGTTTGGATTGATGGTTTAGTAGACCATACGGCAAAAACATCCGATATGATCTACCCACCCAAAAAACAATCCATTTCCCTCCAATTTCAAGTGGGGATAGAGGGGATTTGATAGGTCGAGATAGGGAAAGGATACAAGAAAATAATCCCCAAATTAAACCCCCTTTTCACCCCAAAACTCATATAACTCAAGGGTATAAACCACCCCAACAAACATACCCCACAAAAGGTGATACTAGGAGTGCCACAAATTTGATTTCAGTCCACCTCATCATTATACATTTCCTCTATTAAAATACAAGGATAAATACTACCAAAGACATCCAAGACTAATGATTTAGATCAAGGACACATGATACACCAAATTTAATCCCATAACACCCAGAAACAGTGAGAAAACTAAAAAGGAAATAATGATTTGAAAAAAAGAACACTATTGAACATCAGAGTGTGACAATTATCCCCACTATAAATCTTTCCATCCCTGGAAATACACAACAAGGTTAGTTCCAAAAACAAAACCCAACTGATAGACCCTGATGGACTCCCTTTCCAAATTTAAGATACCCCCAAATAGGCCAAAACACCTATAGTTGATCAAATAAAGGAACATAAACTCTCACCAACATATATTTACACCACATTCCTAAAATAAGAAAACATAATTGAACCACATACCAAGAAAAAACACATTAACCACTATGAGTTGAAGGTCCTAAAAATTACCTGTAATAAAAAATGAATTAAAACATTGATCCCACATCCATACCTTAATATAACCATTGGGAATGCTCTAATCCTAATGTTTGACCAAGAAAGAATTTGGTGTTTGGATAGACATGGAATGAGAATACTTACTATGATTCCAACAAGGAAAAACTAGATTACACAAACATAGGGATTTCTCAATGAAATCCCCACCATAAAAGAGAACTTAATTTCCCAAGACATAATTGGGATACCAATAGGGGGAGGCCTGAATAGACTCCCTCACATAAGGGGTAGACTAACATTAGAATAATTACTATAGAACTTACTTGATACGCATGGTGAGTCTCCCTATCATAAGAAACAACCATCTTAACTGACTATCACAACCGATATGAAAATGTACCCAAATTTTAATGTGATGGTATGACCACACGTTTAGTCCACACAGTTTCCCAATCCATGCGTCGACCCTGCAGCCACCTCTACCAAAAGGGATCTAGTCATACACCTACTTAAGACAAGGTTAATGGTTGTGATGAGGCCATGTGGTAGGTTCTGTCTCCTACCACATGGATTCCTAGGTTGAATAACGGTTAGTACTAACCACACAAAAAATTTACCATTCAATATATATAACCTAAAAATTAACCTTTTCTCCAAAAACTCAAAAGAAAACCCCAGGGAGAAGCAAAAACATAGAAGCTTCTTAAGACATAACCCTTACAAACGATAGACTACATCATGTAAATGACGTCCTCCCTACCCTTTCCATCGATAAGGAACAACTAGAGAAATATAATGACACTGCAGGTTTAAACTGTTCACATCATTCATACCTAGGAAGGGAATTAATATCAAACCTTCTCGAAACTGGGATTTCCCTGACTGGATGGAAACTTCACTTCAGGACCAATGACTAGAGCTCAGATTATTGAAGCATATTTGGCATCATAGTAAAGCATTAAGATCTCCGAATGGAACTTCTTATTTTAGTTCCACAAGTGACCACACCATGATCCAACAGTATAAGAAAAACACTTCACATCATAGCACAACTGACATAACCCTTGCAACCGATAGAGACATTGCCATGAGTGGAACCTTGAATTGAGATCTAAGTATTATGATACTACCACAAGAAACCAAAATAGCCTAGAAAATGATTTTTAAAGACAGATAGGGCCTCTTATATAGCTTTTTCCACTAACAAACCTTGTACTCCTTCCACCTTCATCACAGGAATTACCCCTTCACTATTTCCATGTAATACCTATAGACCCAATGATGTAAAACTTAACCTATGAATATTCAAGCAACTCAAGAAAACATGTCTACATTTTACTCCTTTTGAAGACACCCTACTACCATCAGAGGATCTATGTAATCTAAAATGGAATAGATATTGAGTCAACCCTAAAATCTTAGAAAAGAGTTTGTGCTCTGTAGAACCTTCCAATTGTGAATCACTTGTGGTCGCACATAAATTGTGCATTAAGTCTTAATGTGGCTTACCATTTCCAATAATAATACAGAAGTACCCCCCACCAATCTGTTCCTTTAGTATAAACATACCACAATCTAGAACTAAACACATAAGGGGATCCACAACATAGGCTTCCCAAAACATCTGTTAAATGAGACCACTGACTAACACTTCAACTCGACATACAAATGAAACCCAATCCCAACACATTTTTAAAACAATATGGGTTCTTGATCACAATTCGTACCACAAAAAAAATCCCAAAATGATATAAAAAATGATTCATGCACCAATTTTCAAGACATAAAATTTTCCATAAAAATCATTTATTTTAAAATAAATGGGGTCATTAGTTAGAAAATTCACCAATGGTATCTCATGGGCCTCACACATATATGTTTCCATTCTACACTGGTTACCCTCCACATATCCACCCTAGAGAATATTTGATCATAACCTTAACCATCAATCATTACATATAACCCCATACATATGGTCACTCTTGAGGATACCAATGACAAAAACCAAAACATTCCTCTTTTGAAAATCAAAACATTCTACCCACAATTTATCATTATCAAAACTTCCAAACTAAAAATCCAATAATAATTCAAATCTAACAATAATTTTTAGAAAAGAACTAACAACAAATTAAAACTCACTATTAAATCATTCACATAAATTTCAAAAAATCTCAACCCATTTCAAAACACAGCCTGTTTAATAAAAAGCTCCATTTCATCATCTCTCATTCATTCAAAAACTCAATTAACCTCATTTAAAAAAAATTCCCCAAACTTCATGAGACTTTTCAAAATCCCACTAATTCAGAAATCAAAATTTATGTTTAAACCCCAGATATAAATTCCAAAACACTTTATTACATTCAAAACACTTTTCAACCATTTAGAAAATTCTATTTGAAAAAGGTTTTTCAACATCAACTTTAACATATTTCATACTTTCAAAAGAGGTTTAAACAAACCATTTATTATTTCAAATCAATTCTAAAAATTCATTTCCACCCTTTTTGAAACCAAAAAAAATCATATTTGCTAGAAAATCATTTCACAGAAATTCAAATTTCTAAAAATCAATTCATTTTTAATTTTGAATCCATGTTTCTAAGAATCCAACCCAAGGAGATATAAGAATATGAGAGAGGAGATTAGTGTGTGTGGGTGGCTTTGACATATGGTTAGAAGCCATATTATAGTCACTTCACTATTATATAGAGTGTTCTTGGACAATTTCCCAATCTTCATATGGTTTTCTAGGCCCTACATTCTCACCGAGACCATTGAACCAACTCTCTTTTCATTTCCCCAATCATTGACGAACCAAAACAACAACAAAAACTCAGATAAAAGCTAACTTCCCTTGGCGACTTTGATAATGTCATGAGGTGGGTTGTCCAGAAACCCTACTCATAATTGGAATATCAGGTCCTAAAAATCCTATACCGGGTCTACCTAACTCTATCCCCATAAGAACATGATACAAAAAGAGCAAACCTTTTTTGATACCATTGGTTTAGGAACCAGATCTGTTCGCCATAAAAACTGGAAACTGACCCAGTCTGTGGCAAGTCCAGAATGGAGTTTTCAATCCCCATGGTCTAGCACAAGAATCTAGGTATCATAATTCAGATTTTGGGAATGATCTAACCTTATTTAGAAACACAAAATAACCAACAAAGAATAATAAACAAAATCTGAAAATCTAACCCAAACAAGTCATTAATAAAAAAATTCAAAATTCAAGTACATAGTTTAAACAAGACTCAAGAGGTCCAAAAATAAAGATGATAAGAAAATACAACTCAATAATCACCACATAGAATGGGTACATCACCCCTCATTCCTTCTCCACAACACCTCACTAAGGAAGGAAGCTAACACCCAAAATCGCCATCACCAAAGACCTTTCCCTTACCTATGTCAAATATAATCAAGTCTACATACACCCAAATGTGTAAGTAAGGTGTGAGACTAATACCTAGATAATTCCACCCAAATATAATCCATGTGATAAACATTTAAAGATAAATAAATCTTGGTTGTTTGATAAACAAGAATGATAGTATCAATTTTAAAGGGATTCAACTTTAAATGAAAACTATTTTTAAGAGGGTTACATTAAAGATTGAACACTTTTATATAAAACAAACATGCTAATGAATTTTCCTTCCAATCACACTATATTCCAATGATGAACATCATATAGTCAATGGTCACTATTCATGAGAACACCCCTATGAACTAGCTAGTTGTGGGCCCTAGGTACCTCGTATCTTGGTGAAAAGTAAACATACAAAATATATGTTCCCATGAAGGATACACTATTAGGGAACATACCCATAACCTAGTGGTCCCCAATAATAAACATTATTTAATTAGTGTAGTTAATGTATAACCTTCTATGTGAAACAAGAACGAAACCACTCCAGATCACTTGCATACTAGTACACGTATTCCCACCTAGATACATGGGATTCACTCATTATGCTCAATAAAGTTACACATCTTATAAAATACCTTTTGAACATGAATATTACGTTTTCAAATCACACACAAGCCCAAACATCCCATAATAATGTCACATAATACTCAATTCACATTCAAATTCATTTAGCATCATACTCAAACAAAATAGACCACAAACCTATTTCAAACCATTATTATAATTTAATAAATAAATTTCAACAATTTAAAATTTTTTATAAGAACCTTTCATATCCAAAATCACCACATTACCTTTCAAAGCCACATTTTAAGAACACACACCCTACAAAATAGCTCATAAACATCCTTTTCACACTTTGTGTAACTCAATAAACCATTTTCCATTTTCATAAAACACTTCCAAGCTGTATAATAAGGGTTTTCACATAAAACCCATTAAAAAACACTATTTTAAGGAAAAAACCTTAACAATACAACATAAAAAAAGATTATTCTTCCATAACAACATTTTATAAATCACTTTATTACATTGAACGATGACCCCAATATATATCACAGGAGTTACAATTGAAAAACATGAAATTTCAAGAAGACATGAAATTTTAAAACAAAATCCTTATCTAAATCTAAAAAATTGATCTCCACACCAAAAATAATTGGTAATAAATATTCTAGAAATGTTAATAAATTAATTATAAATCATTAAAATATTACTATACATGGAATCACCTACCTTCGTGTCAAAAAACATGAAATCATTGTGTGAAACTACAACTGCACCACCACAACACCACAAGGAAATGAAAACGAACCCTAATCCCTAGGATTTCACCCAACATATACAATATGAAACCCCAGGTATGAACCCTATCTACTAGAAATTTTATATCTTCAACAAGGATGGAGGAAACCCTAAGGAGACTGAAGAAAATGAAGAGAGAATCACTTACATTCATTATTTTTAATTTCCCCACAAAAAAAACCATAAAATGGGTCCCTAAGGAGCTTGGGTGATATTGATAACCTTCCACTGATGTGAGACACAAAATTATTTAGATATGGGTGCAATATGATTTTTTATGGATGGAAAAAATTGGAATTACAAAAAAATATATAAAATGTGATGGGCACCCTACACAGTTTGGCGACATGGTTTAGTAAACCATGTGGCCAAACCGTGCGTCCTATTATGTAAAAACAAAAACATTCCAAATTTCTAAAATTTCTTGGGTTAATAGGGGTATTCAAGGGGGAGAGATATGATAAGTATTTAATGAAATAATTCCTAATGGAAACCCCCTTTTCACCCCAAGACTCATCTAACTGATGGGATAAACCACCATAACAAACATACCCCACAAAAGGTGCAACTAGGAGCATAAAAATTCCAATTATGACCCACATCATCCCAATACAATTCCTATAAAAAAATACATGGCCTAGTACTAGCCTAGAGATCTAAAACTAATGATTTAGAGAACGGACACCTGAGACACCAAATATAAACCTGGAACACTCGAAAACCAATAGAAAACTATGAACCAAAATAATATTTGAAACAATGCATGGAATTAAAAATATGAGTGTGAAAATAGTGTTGGGAATTATGATTTATTTCCTCTAATGGAACATGTAATCATCGTCACGGTATGATGGATTTTTCTGGACAGGTCACCCATGCATTGGGTAATGTTTTTTTGATGAGATGTTATGTATGGGATTTGGGAGTAATCCTAATATATGATGAGACTTTTCCCACCATGTCATGTTGTCTTAGTAATTATCCTTGACTTATTCTAATATAATTTTTTCCAACCACATTTCCTATACTTCCATGAACTTATGTTACCAGTTTATTTATATTATGGTCCTTTGTGATTAATAATTATCTTTCTCTTTTATGATATCTTGTTACACATTTGACACACATGTTAATCTTCCATATCAGGTTTACTCTATTACTTGGATTGTTATCCATATCCTATTTCCTTTCTATATAATAGGTAATCCTACATTGTTTAAGGATTTCAATGTGATTTTAAAAATCATTTTTAGATGAATATAATGATTTTTTATTTTTATGTTTATTTTCATTTTCCTATTCATCTAAATAAACATGGAATTGCAATCTTAATTATGTATTTATTGGTTATTTTTATTAAAAAACATGTATAAGTAAGTTTAAATGTTTTTGATCGAAATAAAAAAGCTTTTTATTTTAAAAATTATTTCATTCCTTATCATTGGTGAATAAAATAAATTGATTATGGGAACTTAGGATAAATATTTTATTCATTTAAAACTACCATAATGAATAAGAATTGAAATTTCCATTTCAAAAAGAGGATGATTTATTTAACATGTGGATGGAGGTTTCTAAAGTCATTATCTGGGGATTATATCCCAAATAGAGATACATGGGAATATTTAGAGGGGTTTCCTAAAGCATGTGAAATACTAATTAATTTATTCCAATAGATCCCCATAAAAATTACATGAATTAAATTTTTAGTAAATTAATTAATGAAGTATATAACCCAGATAGATAACAATTTTTGGACACTACAGTAGGAGGTCACTATGTTGAATATATAATAGATGAATAGAAGAGATATTATAATATGTTTACATCTAGTTATCCAAAACAATAATTTTAATAAGAGTCATTGTGAAAAATATTTCAGTAAGGTATGATGTTAGTGAATTTATTTATAATTTTTATGGAAAAGTAAATTTCTATGTAACCAAAAAGTATAGAGATATAAAACAATGAAATTATTGTGTTCTATATGGTCACAGTATCATAACATCCATGATTTTTGACATGCGAACTCAAGATAGACCCATTAAACATATAGTTATAGATATTAATGTGATGTAATATATGAGGAATCCTATATGAATGAAACCATTTTAAAATAATAAAAACCAACTATAAAATAATTATCTCAAATTATCATTGATAGATCAAGGAACTTTCAATGAATGATAATATAATGGATACTAGAAATTTAGTTATCTATACAGAAATAGATATGTAGGTTTTAGAATTTAGATTCTACATAAGTGTAGATTGATTTTTTAAATGATAATATTTTTGAAACACAAGGGGAAAATAAGGGGTGCAATATTTAGAGGAATGAATTTTTCTTATTGAAAGAATAGAATTTATCAGGGATTGACATGATAATACAAGATAACAAAGATAATATTCCATAAATAAATATGAAATTATGGGAAAATGGAAATAAAAACTATATTATGGAATGTAAAATATTATATCATAATATAAATAAATTCAACATAGGCTTCCATGGAAATTAAAACAAAATGAGGAAAACAGTCAGGGGAAGAGATGAAGTGCATCATATATAACCTATATAAAAGGATCAACTGGAAAAGGATGTTCAATTCCAAAAAGGTAAATATAAAAATGAGAAGAATAATGAATATTTAAAAGCACAATTAGTTAAGAAAAAACAAAAGGAATAAAAATTCATTAAGGAATATCTATTATTATACTTCTTAATAGTGATGTAAAATCTTAGGATCCATGTACTTTATACTGGGAATGATACTGTGTGTTTGATAAGAAAAAATAAAAATATTTAAGGAGGTTCATAAAAATATTTTAGAAGAATAAGGAATATTTTCCATTTACTTATTAACTTAAAAATATTCAATCATATAATAAATTAATGAAAACATAATTTTCAATGAAAGGATGTTACATGAGATTTCTTCAATGCCACTCACATAATAATGATGTTTTGTAATTAAAATAATTATCTAATATAAACATAAATATCTAGAGAGATTTATGACTCACTAATAATTTAATGTTACTGGAATATATATAAAACATTAGCATTTGATATCTAGTATCAATTTAAATCCCCTAATAATACATAAAGAGATGGGATTTGAGACCATAATTCCACTTTTGTGACATTTCAACTAGTTTATTGATGGAATACTTATTCTGGTAGAGTATTTGATGATTCATTTTTATGTGTATGAAAACATATCCTTTCATGGGTATATAAATGAAAAGAAATAAGGATTTTATAATAATAATAAGAAGTAAATTATTCTTCAATAGAGGTTCATTAATTGGTATTCCCTAGGGAAAATATACATTTCATATAGGGAAGAAAAATATCAATTAAACATAATTCAAAATATGAAAACAATTAAAATTCCAATTCTGAATGTTTTTTATTGGCTATTATTGGTCAAACTATAGAGGATTATTCAAAGATAAAACCAAATATATAAATTTATAAGTTTTAAGAATTCACTAAGATAATGTTGTAAACTACTATAGATATTAATAAATTTCCTATAAACAATAACAACCATTCACATTTTGATATTATATAATGAGTAAAAGGGTATATGGTTGCAGATTATCATTATTGAAAAACCATATATGTAGAATAAAATAATTACACAACTGATGTTTTTATATTTAAAACATAAATATTTCAATTTTTTTGAATAATAAAAAATACTTTCTCTTATCATTGTACAATTTGAATCTTAGATGATGTCTAATAAAATATTGGGAAGTCAAAGGACTAAAATTTCTTGAATAATATCTGATATTAATGGAATAATTCCAATAATCCTACATGAAAAGAATAATAATTGTAAATGATGCAAAAAAAATACTGATTGTCAATGAAGACTCAATTATAACATGTCATAAGTTTTTGAGATCATAAAATTTCATGATAAAGATGTATGTTATCCAATTTATCAAAATACATGATTGTGTGCTATAAATTTTATACAGAAGAAAGGAGTAATGAAAATTATCATCAATGAAAATAATAAACAAATATCCATAAAAATCTATCATGATAAATAGTTTGTATAGACTATAAAAACATGAATAATGATAAATGGAAGGATCACTTCCATATACAATAATTTTATTATTGACAATGGTGGATTTCATAGAACTCTCTCATTTGTTATCTATATCCCTATTATGGAAAAAACTATGTATCCATTAAACATACCGACCTAGAAATGGAAATATTCACATCCACATGAAATCACTATTTCCGATGAATTCTTTTTGGGTGGGGAAAATATCATATCAATTTTTTCGAAATTATTTAGGTCTATATTCTCTTTAATGATTAAAATAATCATAAAATAATTCAAGGATCATTTTTCTATTATTGGCATTAAATTTTATGAATGCATGTAAATTAGATCAAAATTGTTAACTAGATAAGAGAAGGTAGATTTGGTACATAATTAGGAGGAATTTTAATTTATACTGCGAGATATAATTTTTCATTCCTATAGAAACTTATGTGATGAAAATTTTAGGGATTGCGACACAATTTAATAAATATTATCAGTAACCTCACACAAAATTTTGATATGGTAGTTAGGTGTTTTATTTGAAATTATAGGTATTTCAAAAGATTAATCAATGACTTCCTAGTTATTTAATGTCTAATATGATCCATTCATCAAAAGTATCCACATCAATTTTTTGATGTAAAATGTTTGTAAAAATATAATACACTAAATAAAGAGTTATTCTCAGGATCTATAATTACTAAACCACAAAATATAAATCCCATTCAAATAAAGTATTATCATAGTGGATTTTTGTGATTATACTATTTTTAATAATTGAGGAATTGAAAAATATTTAAATTACTATACTATATTTTTATATAATGGATAAAATAAAAATTTAACCAAAATATTGATGCTTGAAATTTTTTATTATAAAATCAAATTGAGGAAATACATTATTGAATGTAATACAACTTTTTTTGAAAAGAATATATCACAAATTCTTATTTTAAAAATGAATAAAAATAAGATTAATTATATATATGAATATTTTTAATGTGTAAGATCATATTATTAATGAAAAAATTGATAAAAGAATATGGTGTTTTATCACTACATCTGAATTTAAGACATAACAGATGAACCAAAAAATGTTATAAAATAAGACATTCGGGATCATAAGAAATTTTCAATAACATCAAATGGGATTCATATTTATTATACATTCTCAATATATATTGCTACTAAGACTTAGGAACTAATATTGTTTCGGAAAGAAAAAATGATGTTTGAAATTGATCTGAGTTAATTTATATTGTGATATCTATTCCTTATCAAACAAGGAGATTATGGAGTCCTAAAAAGGTGTGTGCTTGAATATAATTTTATGTTAAATCTATCCAAATATTATACACTGATTAGGGTTAAAACTAAGGCAATTTAAATACTATTGTAATGTTATATTACCCATAATTTTTTAAGGATTATTTTTTCAATGATACTGAATAAATTATCATAATAAATGATAGTTATCAATAGGTTAGATATGTAAAGGGAGGACCAAGAAACCTGAATCATGTAATCTAAAAGAGACATTTTTCTTATTTTATAGGTCTTGAATTATGATGAACACTTAAAATATTTCTCGAGAATGGATATATTTTGGTTGAAATTTATTATGTATGGTAGAGGGGTAAGATAATTACATTATCATTCTATATGGTATCTTCTATTGTTCATTATTTAAGAAAAAATTTATTCTATGGATAAATACATTGAATAGACATCAAAAGAGAAAATTAGTTTTTGTAATGAATCAACTGTTCAAAAATCTTATATAATATTATGAATATATACACCAAACTAGAATATTCTACCTCTCTCAATTAAGTAGGTATTCTAAGATGGAAAAAATCATTAAATGAATTTTGTAAAATATAAAGATATTATTTTTGAATGATTAAACATACATGCTATATGGTGATCTATGTTAATTCCAAAATTTTTCTATATTTCATATTTTTATATCTCTATATAGTGTTTATAAACAAAATTAAAACACATTCCTATTGAAATTAATCTAAATTAATTATATCCAGTTAAGTATGTAGTCAAATATTAGATGAGTTTATTGAGAAGATTATTTTTTATGAATGAATTAGGATAGTTAATAAGAAACCCAATAATAATTCTAATATTTTTTAAGGAATTTAAATGATGTATAATAAAAAATCATTCAAAGTACGGATATCAAGGAGAGATATCATTTGCATCAATTTAGTTAATGAATAAATCACACTCTTATAAATCGAAGTCCATTGAGTTCCTAAAAATTCAAGATACATGATGTAAACCAGAATGAAGATGTAAATTTTACTATAAAATATTGGGATCTATAAAAATGAATGGAAAAAAGGAATAATATGTGTTCCAAAGCATATATGGTGAATAAATACACCACTATTATAGATGATAATAGAGAGGATGAATATTCGGTATGATGTTTATAATCCAATATCTATTGAGAGGTTGTCTAAGTTCCTAAACACTCAATATGATTGTTAATAAGAAATATTCTATCTATTGAATATGTAAATTATACTTTTTAGGATCTATGTAAAGATTAAAAATGAATAATAAATAAAATGTTTTTAGAAAACTAGAAGATAACTTCAGGATGGGGAGTATTCAACTTAACTTAATTATTTCATTAATATTTCAATTATTTCATAATTTAAATCAAATAGTTCTCAAATATTTATTTATTAACAAAAAAATTATTTTGGGTTGTGGTGTATGAAATAATCTGGAATAAGATTTGATAATTTTTTACATCACGTATTTATTATAAAAATTACTTATTAAATATTTAGTTTTTATTTAGTAAAAAAGATTAACAATTCTATGGAAATACACAAGGTGATCAAAATATGATGCTTGAAAATAAGAATTTAAACTCAAATTATGGTAGAATTATCATTATAAGTGATAAAACCTAAATGATGTAATTGATAATAAAATAAAATATATTCAATAAAATTAGAGTAAAATAAGAAACTATGATCACTTTTGGAATCTCTCTGATGACTCGGCACTAGGCGTGTGTGTAAATAAACAATCCAAAAATGAATTAAGTAAATTTAGAGAGTTTTTGTCCCAATCATATACCCATTCACCACATGTTTCAATTATTCATAAAGTATGTATATAATAGTGAATTATTTATTTATAAAATAGTCACACTCACTCGATTGTGGAAAATAGAATTACATGACAAACAAATTTAATTATCCCTACGACTTCCTAGTATTCAAAATTAATGGATAATAAAGGTAATTTGAAAAAAATGTAGAATGAAAAAATAACATATAAGACTACTATAGATGTTTATTCTATTATGTGAGAAACCAATAATATAAAGATAACAATTAGGGAGATAGATTTTTGCTGGTGTTTTGTGGTTAAAAAATATATCATCTAAAATATAATCATTTAAACATCAATAGAATGGTAAGTAAAAATAATATATCCTAGTCTCATCTATGATATTAGGGGAAAATTAGTGGATATTATATCACTCATGTATGGAATAATGTGAATTGTACGTAATGAATATTTTAATTTTATTTCATTACATTATTTGTTTTTTGGGATAATATATTATTCTTTTATAACATATTTGTTGTAAAATTATGGTATTTATAGGAATATAATAATAATTATTTACAATATTACTAAAAATTTTATTTATTCAAATGAATATTTGAACCATGATGGCCATATATGTAAATATTATTTTTAATGATTCTGGATGTTATTAGAAACAAAATGTATGAATAAATGAAATGATAGCAGAGTTATTATACTAAATAAATGCGCTATTTGCGATTATACATGGTAAAGACATTCACTATGGATGATGTTTTGTGGGTGGAAATAGTTGTTGAAGAGAAATGTTTTAGGAACAACTATCCACCCTATAAGCATACTAGAACTACATCAAACCCCAAAAATCCATAGAATCCAATGTAACCTTTAGTTTGAGATTTACAGTATGTATTAACTCTATCAAAATCTAATAATTATCAATATGAGGTAACTTCTTCTCATAAAAAGATGATCCATCAACTTACCTATATTATTTTTGATTCAATGAAATCTGGGTGAAATAATTTAGGAGTCTATCCAACAAATTTTAAAAAAATCTAATAATTATCAATAGGAGGAACCGTCTTCTCATCAAAAGATGAAACATCAACTTACCTATATTATGTCAGTTCCAATGTAATATGGGTGAAATAATTTATGATTCATTCCATCAAATTCAATCTTGTAGAGAGAATGATTATATATTTTCCATATATGAAATGGTGTTTGGAGGGGAAACACAATTATATAAACTGAAGGAAATCCCATAGTATTGTGATACTATATTTGTAGGAATCTAAAAATTAATAAGCTTGAGGATACAATTTCAAGAATACAAAACTATCATAAAATTATATGGAAATAGCTCCCCCAACATGACCCATGTCACTCCTGAAGGATATGTTTGTAGAATTATTAAATATAATCGGGTAGTTCGTGTTATGAAAACAATCCAATTGAACCATAAACAAACAATTGTGAAGTTTTGTTTCGAAGTAAACACAGTATTGTGAACCATTATATTATATGTTGACTATAATATACTCTTTAGAATGTAATTTCAAAATTTTTCCATGTCAAAATTTAAGTTTAAAAAAACTAGATGGTTTTATGAAACACAAAATAAAAGGAAAAATTCTTGAAAAACATAATGGTGAAGGAAGGATAATAAATCATGTATTTTGGGTTACTGGTCAAATAGTGAATCCATGAGGACTATTAAAAACCTAGATTCATTATAGCTAAGTTTATAGAGTTGTAAAATGACATATATGGGCTAGGTTAGTGTAGAATCACCAAGAAGAATGGTGATCTTGTATGTAGAAAGTTTAAATGTGGGGTAGAATTATTGGGTTGTTCATAATATGGAACAGAATTTCATAATTTTGGATATCTCACTCATTGGAAGAAGAAAAAAATCAATAATTAAAGAATAGTATTCCACATTAATACTTTTTTATCATTTATCATAATATGAGAAAATGAGTTTGTAGGAAGGGATATATCATGTTTTAAATTATTTTAAATTCCTTAATTATTAAATTTGACATATATTTTACTTATTTTTTATATGAAATATATATAATTATGAACTACTTCAAGAAAATAGGGGTGTAGTTAAGGGAACAATATTTTAAATCCAATCCCATTAGCTTAGTATATGGGCTTACTTTTATAAAGAATGATAATTTCTAAGGTGTCTATGGGACATGAATGTTACATACCGCTTGAGATTATTTCATTCTGCATAGTTAGAAACTAATACTTCATAATGAACTAATTTTTTTAAGAGGATAAAGAGTGGATTTACAGAGTACATGGAATGTAAAAATATGTGTAGTAATAATTAATAGATAAAATATATCATAATAATAAATAATAAATGACACTACTCCCAATAACCAGAAAAGATCATATTTGAATGTTAAATTTTTATATTTTACTCTTCTATTCATTCAGTTATTGAATTTGATATCATGTTACTAAACATTATTTTCTTGTTGTTACTTAACTAAATACATTTTAAATACCAAAAAGTTATCTTCAAATGCTCAAATAGTTTAATTAATTAGTGAGTAGAATTGATATTAATTTAGTATATGACCTAATGGAACTCAATGTCAATGTGATTCTCAACTTTGGGCCCCTGCAAGGGAGAATTTTTAATTAACTAAAATCATTAATTCATATAATTAGATTCATATCCCAGATTAAATTATTGTTTCATGACTCTAATAAAACATAATGAGATTTTAATCATTCTATTCACCTATATTTCAATTCTAGTTCCATATACAGTAGTTTAAAATAGTAGGAATGATGTAGGGTGGTGATTGATTTCTATAATGATATACTCACACACTATTCACGTATTTAGGTTATATGTGAGTATTCATATATACATGTCTCAAGAAATGGTAACTCATCAATTCAAGGAGAGTCCATGTACGTTGAGTATGGAGTTGAGGGGTTTTTCGGGATTATGATGGATAATTAAATAATCGAATCATGGTTTATCCAATGAATTATCTATTGGTGTTTACATGCCTGTGAGCTTATATTTTTGTTCATTATTTAATGTCTGACATTCCTTATAAATAAATATATGTTTTTTTCGAATTTATCATTTTACATTTTTTATAGATTTATTATCTATTGGTTTTTTGGAGATTTATGTACCAAGTCATTGTTCAATTTAATATTCAGTTAACATGATGAATAACATATCGTTGGTGATATGCATATTTAAGTGTCATATATCCTACATCCATAAAGGGAGTGGAAAATTTTAAATGTAACTCATAAATTATTTTTTATAATTATGAATTGTTAGAACATCCCCTATGTTGGATTATTGAACCCTCAATCTTTATGCTACCCTTTAGAGATTTAGTAGTGTGAATGTGTGTGTTTTGGAGACCGAGTCATAAAATCAAGTCATGGTCATTAAAAAACATATCAACCCCTATTTTGGGGAAAGAGGAATACATATTATGATTGTACATGAGATATTACTATCTGGACTCACAATGTGTTGAATAAATATTCAATTTTGGAATAATAAATATGGAATCAAAAGTTATCAGAGGTATTTTGGAATATATATTTGATTTATTACAAGAGTAAATTATATCCCTAATTTTACACTAATCATCCCAGGAATCAATATGTGAAAACATGTCACATATTGTGGAATAGTTTTCAATTTACTGTATGTAATAATTTATATTATCTTTAAAACCAAATGTGGATTTTTAATTTTTGAATCGTCTATAGTTAATAAATAGTGTTTTTAATTATATTTATTATTGATGATTATCTTATTAATATTCAAATATAGATTCTTTTAAATATGAAAAATTCACATTTCTTAATTTTTTTGTATCCCTATTAATTCTACAATCTACTAATAAATTCATTGGGAAGTCACTATAATTAATATCAACATTTTTGTATTGATTTAAGAGTTTTATTGAAAATATAAATTGTATTGATAAACACAAATAGTGGGGGGTATAATTTTGGGTAAATAAAATCATTTCATAAAATACCGAATTTGGAGAAATATATTCCAACAAATTGATTTGAATATCATTTTATACATATTACATTGTATTACACCTTTAAAACCACCTTGTCCAATATATGTTGGTGTTGATGATCAAAAAACATCATACTAACCTATGGTTGATCCTCAAGTTTTACTAGGGCATGCTCAAATACATCAAGCTGCTAGTTATTGATCAACACAAATGGATCGCATGATAGCTGATATTATAAGGTATTTTGAAATACATCATCCATTGAAATATGAAGCTGATATATTTTTTCACATTTTTAAGAAGTGTATTTACCACCTCGATCGTATCATTTAGAGCATTCAAAGACTAGTAAAATAACATATATAGGTACACTGCATCATTCATGAAGGGGTATCACTATAATGGTTTTCCATTATTCTTGAGTCCAATTAAAAATATGATATTACCTAGAAGAAATAATAATATCAATTTTTTACTAGATTTTCCATGAATCCTTATGTTGGGTGAAATATATGGGAGTTCATTGATCTAAAACATGGATCAATGTCCTTTATGGAATATTCTATTAAATTTTGAGATTTATTTCAGTTATCTCTATATGTGTATAGAGACGAGTGATCCAAGGAATGGAATTTAAAAATTGATCTCAAATTCCCTCAAAAAAATTATCCTTTATTATATTAGAGAATAATTATATTCTAGCCATGATAGGATCATAAATGCTCTCCTAATTGGGTAAATTATTACCTAGTTAGACCATAAGTGATTGCAAACCTAGTGTTAAAATGTGAATGTTGGAAGATATGGAAATGGTTTATCTGTTTAGATAATCCCATCTTATGGTATTCATTAGTACCCTCACTAAATAATTTCTCCTATTTAGTTTCCTTAGTTTAGACACTGATGAAACATTATGTCAAACTATACCCTCACAGTGGATCTGTATCATCCATCCAAATAGTATGTAAATATTTAGAGATTAAACTGGTTATGTGTTATATAATGTATTGGTAATTGGCCTCCAATAGATTAAGTATCATTTTCTTAGTCCATTACGCACTCTAATGATATTAATCATCCACAAACAAAGATATTAGTTCATAGAGGCTGACATAGCTGTCTAGGTAATTTTGTACTTGTGTAGTGATCTATGTAGGGAGTATTACCACAATATCATCATAGTGGATTTGGTAGGGAATATATAATTGAGAAATATACTAATGACACTAGAGATGAACCACATATCATTAAAGGTTGTTTTATTGTATCTTATACTATAACATTTTCTTTATTTGATACAGGTGATATTAATTAAATTAAAACAAATAAATTTCCATATCTTCTCATTATCAGAGTAAAGTCATCTCATATTTTATGAGACATGATTACCCTATAAGAATTATAATTTAAGAGAAGTGGATTTTTATATAGTATTCCTTGGAAGTGGAATTGGTCTCAATACGGATTTTTAATTTTTAATATAAATTATTTTGATTTCATTCTATGAATAGACTTGTTAACATAGTTTCAATCCTATATTGACTATTATAATAAGACAGTATCTTTCTCCCATTATACTGGACTCCATATATACACAATGAATAATGGGAGTTGAAAACTAGCATGTTTGTTATATGTTAGGTTAAAGTGGAACTAAAATTTTCTAAAATGGATTGTATCATTCCCATAGTGGATAACACTAATTAGTTCAATGTTTTACAACGATTTTTAGATAATTATCCTCTGATATTCCCTAATAATTTGAAATTATTTCCATGAAATAGGAAATTGTAATTTTCACTTATATTGAATCCTTGACTGAACTTATTTAATCCCTCTATATTTATTAGAACATACATAAATGAAGCAATTCAAAATTCAGTACATTTATCTTCATTAAAAAGGTTATATCAAATTGAGAACTAATAATTTGGGTGATTGAGTTCTATTTTCAAATCAATCTATCAAAATTATTTATCAATGTGTACCCTGTAATATATTTAATTTAAAAATAGTCAATATTCATTACCATTTTTCTATAATTCATGTCCAATTTTATTATTTGATGGTATCAAATTACATTTCCATGATTTTCATATTTTTTATGTTATGATCATGTTCATGTATAAACTTTTGAAGATATATTTCCAAATTTTGTATGGTCATTTAAAAGTTTTGGTTGTCTATTTGGATTAAATGATTCCCTATTTATGTTCTTGTAACTAATTAAAAAAAACCAATAATCAATTCATAAACTCTTTCATTATATATATATGGATGGTATACTAGTATTTTGTAAATAAAAAAATGGGGATGTTAAAATTCTTCATATTTTTTATGATATAATGTAGAAACAACAGTTATGTTCCAGGATATCAAAATTGCTATTTTTAATCTAATAATACATGTTTTGTGAGTATACAATTTATAAATCTAAAATTTTATTGGATCTCAAAACACTGGAATCCTTGATGTTTACGAATGTCATATAAAATGTGTTTGAAATTTAATTATTTCATAGACTAGAGGGTTATTATAACTATTTAATCAACAATTTCTATAAGAGAGTGACTATTATGTTAGACATAATAATTAAGGGAGATAAAATGTAAATATTTTTACTATACTGAACAGGTGTCCCATTTGATAATGAAGAGGTTTTCAATAACATTGATTTTGATAAAACCTCTTAAAAGTGAATGGTTTGAAGTGTATTGAGATGATTTATCTTTCAATGTTGGTTATATAACTATAAAATACAAATAATTGTTATTATATGATTATATATAACTGAATCCTCATTAATAGTACTAACATACAAATGTTTTTTAATTGGAATCTATTTCTTATTCATTAAATTATTTAAGACACTATCTCTTTTTTTAAAATTTCATGTTATTCACTAGCCAAAAAATTATGAAATATATCATCTTATAGTGAGAAATGATTTTATGGTTTATTAATGGGGTAAAATATTTTCAAACATTTGGTATTGATATCTGATACCTACTATGAGTAAGGAATATAGTTATTGATGTTATCCATACGAATGGTCACCATCAAATGATGCATGCAAGAAAGAAGGAATCGATTCTATTATCTCAATGTGATGGAATACGCTAGGACGTGAATGAGGATTAAAGAATAATATATTTATATTATATCTAAATTATTTCATATATCATAGCGATTACCAATAACTCCAATAATCTAATCATGATTATGTCATTATAAAAAAAATTCTATAATGGGGAAATCCTAGAACACAATTTCTAGGATTAATCTTCTTTACTATACTTCCATTAAATTCTCATAGGCCCTACTTGTGATTGATATGATGTAATGATGGAATAATACTTTTATATATAGTGTATGAATCCAATACTCAAGAAAATATATCATAATTTTAAATTCTATATTTTTTTTCCATTTATGAAGAATAATATTTTATGTATGATAATTAAATATAACACATTTTTATTGGTGAAGGTTGGACATCTAAGTACTATATGTAAACCTCAATGACATCCTTTATAGATATTTTAATGACCAATTATTTTAGTAAAATATTCCTCAAATTAAAAGTGTGTATAATATGATTCCACACACACAACACCAAACTAAAACAAAACATGTCACATTTTATTGAAACTGATGATTACCACTTTTAGGAATCCATTAAATAATATTGAGTAAATATTTGTAAATGAATTAATAAATAATGTTCCCTTTTATATTGCATCGACTAAAGCATCTATGTAGCTAATAAAATAGTTTTATACTAAAAATATATTCCAAATGGGAATTTTTTAATCTGGTATTTTGTTTTATAAATTATAGATGAACACTAAATTTATATGAATATTTTCTGTACCTAAGGAAGGATTTACTATAAAATAATATATTTCACAATCAATTATGATTTTATTTAAAATATTAATAAATTGCTTATATAATCATAATTTTGAAATGCTAAATTAGTTTTTTAGATTTTCCCCAAAAAAATAAATTATGATTAATTTATAAAAAAAAATTATAAATTTTTATATTTAGGTAAATAGTAGAAAAAAATAGGTTTTACAAATATAGTGACTATTAAACAATTATTATCATATCAGTAAGAATTTGATTTCTTTTAAACAAAATTCTTGACCAAATATGTATTTTATGAGATTCATTTAAACACATCTTATAACTTTCTAATTCATATTTTATATTTTAGAAAAGACATTACATTTGTTATTTCAAAAATTGTTTTGAAACAATAAACACTTCTTATTATAAAATTGATTTTAATATATTTTTGTAAATGAATATAATAAAATGGGATTAGTATATTAAATTATATATTCCAAATTATTAAATAACAACCATTTTATTTTAGTTAATAATGGATGTGTTACCTTTATATTAAACTAGATAACATAGTTGAAAAAAATAGAAAAATAGGGTAAACTGTGGACTAAAATTTATAGCATGTTAATTCATGTTTCTAATTCAATAGTTGATTTTTGGCAGGATATAATTCTTTCTCCACTCAATTACAATCCATTTATATAGAAAAATGTCATTTTTATCATATCAACCTTTTATATTAAGTTGTTATAATAATGAAAATTCTATAATATACACCTATAAAAGTTTCCCCTCACCACCCCTTCATGATAACTCAATGAATTCCCATTCTAGATAAAACTATTCTTATTCACTATTCTTTTCCTCACCCCTCAGTTAACAAGGGGATGCAGTATAAACTTTTTTTATATGGATAATTCCAACAGAAAGCCTATGTTCTTAATGTGAGTATATTTTTCTAAACATAATTTCATTTATTTTTAGTTTCCAAATATGATTTAATTTATTATAAAATTTGGAAATAATTATTTTTTATAATTAATTTTATTATTCCAGGTAATAAATATTAACTACCAGTTTCATTTTCAATTAGAAAAAATAAAATTATCCTTTATGGATTGTATAGACTACCACCTCTATTAAGGGTTCACTTACGTTTTTCATCACCAAAAACTATAATTTATTTTAATAAGAGTTAAACTGAAGGAAATATATGAAATATATGAAATATTTTATATTTTTAAGAGAAAATTTATATTACAATTTATTAACCTCATATTTTTCATGAAATGAAAATGTTAAATATACATTTAGTTGATTACCGCCTCCCATAAAGTAAGGTATCTCATTTTTCATCTATTTATATTATATCTAGTTAAACTATCTTAAAATTTTACTGAACACCAAAAAAATAACTCTCTTAGACTTCATTAAAGATTATATTACTCAAAAGGAAACCACTTTCATAATCATCCATTAATATTGGTATGTTCATGTATGAATTGGTCACACACCCTATGTAAATGATATAATAAAATAATATCATGGATGACTACGAGATATTAATTACGAATAATATATGATATAAATAAGAAAGTAATGTTTATTTACTCTAGAGTGGTAAAGTTCATATTAATATCAACTGTGAAGATATTAATCCTCATTCATTAAAAATCACAAAAATATTCTCAACACCGATTTACTCTTTAATGATCGAAAGAAAAACTCTAAAGTAATGAAATTAGAATATTATAAATATATAAAAATATAAAATTATAGTTATATGAATTAATTATGATTGATGATATTGGGAGAAGAATGAATAAAAAAACCATGATTACAGAACTAGTACAAACTGATCAATATTTTACATGGATAGAATTGGAAATGGGTAAGAATTAACAAATATAAATTTTACAAATAATTATAAATGAACTTTATAAAAGATTATTGATATTAATATTACTCTAAAATTTTTTATTAATGTATTTATTTTTTATACATGAGGTTAAATATCATCTTTAACTACCAAGAGTAAAAGAAAGGGATATGGTCACTCAAACTTTATCCTTTGAGTATTAAAAATTCATCAATATTTTTCCCCCATGATTTTATATTTAAAAATATGTTACATCATATATAACTTTGTAATAATAGTGTATAATTAAAATATACTAATATGATTTCTTTCTATCATTTTAAAGAGATTAACTGATTATTTTTGTAAATAAAACTATTACTAAGAATTTTAAAGATGTTTTCTAAAATAAAAAACAACTTTTATGCTTTTTTATGGATATATGCCTCTTTTTTTTAAATTCAATTTTAAATAATTATGTGAAGTTTTGGCTGATATTTTTTTTATTTCAATCGATTTAATTTATTTGAATATATTATATATGAATTTTATGAATGAAATATATATTTCCATGGGTTCTTAATGATATGAACGTTGAATGATTTTAATATAAATGTGTTTTAAATTCCCTTTATATGTTTGTGGTTTATTCCCAAAATGTGAATTATTTCCATTGGGAACTCATAATTATTGATGATGATAGATTTTGTCCTATATCACCATCTAATTCATTGGTTAAATTTTAATTATATGTGTATATATATAAATTCTATACTGGTATTATTGTTTGAAGGAATAGTTGAGTGTGAGTGGATTGTGATGGTGGTGAATATGTTTGTTTTATTACCTTAACTCACAAGCTTGAGTGCATGTGTGTGAATCATGAATGTTATTATCCCTATGATATTTTTCTATAGTCGATTTATATTAAACATTCTGAATTTATTATCTCATGATTTATGGTTTATGTTAAAAAATTTTAATCCTTATTATGACTATTAGGATTCCTTGTTAATATTTTGTGGATTTATTTTCTTATTCTAAGTTAGATGAATCACACATAATAAGTATGATTATCACTCATGGTGATATGTAATTTTTATTATGATCAAATTTTTCTTATTATTATGAACTCATGTTTGATAAATTTTATTCATGCATTATTTAATATTTTATTTCACATGTAATCTTATATTTAAAATCTGCACATTTTGAGGATGAGATCTTATAATGAGACTTT
Source organism: Viscum album (assembly GCA_963277665.1). Lineage (NCBI taxonomy): Eukaryota > Viridiplantae > Streptophyta > Magnoliopsida > Santalales > Viscaceae > Viscum > Viscum album. The sequence continues at coordinate 1,698,172,925 of OY728143.1, read as the reverse complement.
TAGTTGATGTAGAAGAATGGGGAAATTATGAAAAAAGACTACATGAATTCTCAAATAATATGACTATATATCTAGTATCAAATTTCACAAAACAATTATACCTTTTGAATATATATACAATTACTGATTAAATATACTGGTCATTTCATGAAAAAGTCATATAATACATTATTATTTACTATTGGTTTGACCTGTTCATATCTGAGAAAAGCTTTATATATATTTAGTTTATTATAGAAGTAATTTTGTAAAATTAGGGCTAAAGAACCTTAGGGGAAACCATTGATATTAATTCTTATATAGGATACTATAATAAAATTTTGATAATGTCATAAGTATGTCAATATCATATAAATTACATCCTTATATAGAAACTAGTTGCTGGATGTGGTTGTTGAATCGGTAAATCTATGTGTAATCACTCAAAACTATTCTGATTGAGCATTGACATGATCTTCACTATAGTACATGAAGACTGGTCCAAACAATATAAAAATTTCCATTCACTACTAACGGATATCCTATAACTACTACTATGATAATCAACATATAATTACATAATTTATAACAAGTGTTTCACTAACTTATTATTTACTCAATTTTCAATTTACAGTTTTATAGAATTATGGAATATATTATATATCCATGCCTTATAAATTAAAGTGTACATTTCCACTAAACATCCATTTATTCTATAAGAATAGGTTCTTATGTTTTAAATAATGTTTTATATATGAATCTTCTTCTTTATTCCAAATATGTTATAACTAAATTTTATATAATCACCATTCTCCTATAAACCTAATAAAAACATATAAAAATATTGGATATGTAAAAATGTATTATTGTGGGATATAAAATTATGTCAATCCCATTAATCCATTTGAAATACATTAAATCCCCTAATTATGATTTCCATTTTACAAGATAAAAAAGTTTAGATCAATATAAAGGAATTTACTTACTCGTAAAATAAACATAAAAACAAGTGGTTTTTATAATTAATTTTGTAAAAATCCTAATATAAAAAATCATCATCATAAAATTTAGTTTGGAAGACTTATGAACATGGAAAAAAAACAATTCTCCTTCAGATGATCCAAATATTTTCTCAAAGGATGATTTAATTTTCTAACCTTATGAAATAAAAAAATCCATTAAAACATGTAGAAAGAATTGAAAACCCCATAAACGTTATTGTGGATGATTTCATTAAATTATATACATAATTCATATCACCTAATAGATTAAATAACTAACTATCTTAGGAGTAACCTATCTCTCATGCAATTCATCAATTATCCAATACATTAGATTACTATATTAGGCTCACCCATGCTCAGATATACTTGAGGATAACTCATCATATACATATAATTACCAATAACTATAAAATTAATAAATAAATATATATATATATATATATATAATGTTTTTTATTCGTAAAACACATCTTAGTTAACATTTAATTTTAGATGAAAAAACACCCGATGTTACCTCATTAAAATGAGTGGAAATTTCTATTTCCACATAATATTTTATAAAATATATATATACATAAAATATGGAGATAAATTTTTTTAGACATAACCAAGGAAATAAAAAAATGAATAATAAAATCAATAAATTTCCATTATATTTGAAGAATCTCAGTCAAGTAGTATGCGTTAAAAATCATTGTTTTTTTTATTTTAGTAAAAGATTCAAAAGTAACCTATATATAAAGAATTAAGGATACTCTTTTTTAGTTTTTTTGTAATGGATGTCAAAAAATTATTAAAATACCTTTATATAAAATAGTATCATTAATATTAACATTATTGGAAATATTTAAAATAATACTAACATGGATTAAAAAGTGTTGTAAGGTAAATAATAAAATAATGTTTTTAAAAGAAATTCCCTTTCCACATGTCCAAACTCATTTTGCATGAATACCCTCCCAAGTAATTAAATTATACTAGTTATATTATTTATCAAAAAAACATGTTAACTCCATTATCATTATTTCCATTTTATTATTTTAGAAATGTATTAACTAATAACTAAAATGGTTAACTTCACATTGAAATTTTGAGGATATTATATTTATAAGCTGAAATTGACATCTATAAGATAAAAATGCTCAAAGGAAAAAATCATTATATTATATCTAGAATAATAATCATTAAAAAATTACTATTTTTTTTAAAATAAATTTTTTTAAATCGTCTATTGAATTTAGATGTGAAAAATGAAAGATATTGTTTCATGGAGGTGGCGGTTTCTACATACACATGAATGATATTTCTATTATTCTTCATGATAGAAAATAAATAATTTATATAAGAATTTATATATATATAAATAATAATTATGTAATATATTTTATATTTATACATTAATTATATTATTATGACCATAAGTGAGTGAAAAAATTGAAAAATTAATCAAACTCCTTCATAGAGGTGGTATTGCACACATACGCATGAGGCACATTATAGTTTTCTAATGGTAAGAAATGATATAAATGTAAGTAATATACTAACACTACACAATAATAATAAATTTTTAAAAAAAACAAATGATGTTTTACATATTTATAACAAACTGTGCGGGGATGTGATTGAAAATAAAGAATATCACTTCATGGTGGTGGTAGTTCACATGTACTCATGAGTTATTCTTTCAAATAACATGGTATTATAAAGTAGATGAAACTATATTTTAACATAAAATTAATAATGTTATATTTTATGAATTATATTTTTGTTGTTGTTTAAAAATTAAAACATTATATTTTTAGTTTTTAGAAATCAAAATTGAACATGAAAAAACTCTATTAATAATTATACCCCTTTGTTGGAACACCTTTATTGGATTACAACTTAAGATGTCATAGGTTGGCCATTTTGTGAGTTCATAAAGTATAGGTCATGGGTATGAATGTCGATAAGGTACTGAGGAAGGTATTTTTTTATATAAGTTTATCAATATTTGTAGTGAATTTTGGAGTGTATATTACATTTTATATGTTATAGGGGTGTAAATATTTTAATTACATTAAATAATAAAAAATAAGAAGTTTTTAAGACATGTAAAAATGCTCTAAATTTACAAATATTCTTTGTAAATAAATATATGGTAAAAATATATTGAACCTATCAAATTAATATATGTATGAGTTCCACAATAAATATTATCATTTGGTTTGTGTCCATCATTTACTATATCTAAACTTAGTCGTTGTAAAATATTTTTCAATATTTAAGGTCATTGAATGAAATTGTAAAAACATTCATGTGGCACACAAATAGACCACTCAATATATCATCTAGGTCTCTCATCAAATAGTGTTATTTTTTATGATCTTGTAATGATTAGAAAAATGAGTTTTAAATATTAAATATAACTAAAATCTTTTTAGATGCTATTAAAATAAATATATTTTTATAAAAATCTATAAAAAAATATAAATCAAAGTAAAACACTTACATAAGAACATATTAATTTGAATTATTTATGAATTGTTAGACGACTTTTATTTACTTAAATATTTTCTCTTTTAAAATTTTATAAAAAAATTATTTAATTTACCCAATGATTAAAAAAGTTTTCTATCGAAACTATAAAGAAATTTTAATATTTGGTTGGGTTTTATGTTGTTTTCTATCACTATTACAACTCATATTTGAAATGATAAATATTGTAACTTTCATTCCTCATCCTCTAAAATTAACTTTCAATTGATCAAAAAATCATAAAAGGGATGGAAAATTATTTCTCTTATTTTTATACATTATTCAAAACTAAAAATGGTTACAACAAGTTATGATACTATTTGACATGAATAAACCATCATATAAAGATATACTATATGAAACTCCCAGTTCTCAAGAATAACCCCCAATGATTAACATATATAATTCCAAAAATAACTAATCCTAAATATGATAAAAAAAATAATAGGCCAAATCAAAATCCCAATGAGTACAATAATTTCATCTCATATACTTCCAAAATGAAAATAATATTTATCTCTAAAAAAAAATCAGTCATTCTTAATGTCACATACAAAAAAATTATATTCTTTAATCATATAAACAACTAAATATGATAATAATTTCATTATATAACCCAAATTCCCATTAATCCATGTAAAATAATTTCTTTCTCTAAATTATAAATACATATTTATTTATCAAATAAAATACCATATTAGTTAATAATATGTTTGGTTAAATTAATCATACAATGTTATGAATATATTGAATTTTTTATAAAATAAATTTTTTCACAAAATCACCAAAATCTTTTTTTAGTCCCATGATTATCTATATGAAAGATGATATATTCCAAAAACTTAATAATCATTTTATTATAATTAATCAAAATTTCTTTGACATCAATGAACATGTTATCCCATAGTATTTTCAATAACAGTTAAACTAATGTCCACAAAAGGTGAAAGTAATATTAAAAAAAATATTTTCATTAAAATAGAAGTTCAAAATAAGTGTTTTCCATACCTCAAACATTTATTAATACTCAATAAATGACTTTGAGGAACTCTTATCACAAAATATATCAATATGGAATTAATACCACAGAATATATGACCCAACATATACACATTAATCCATTTTGGTATATAAACAATTAAAATATATACCTCTTAATCAATTATTCTGTCACATACTGGCCTATCTAGGCTCAATTTGTAACTTACCCAATCCAACCTCTATATCCCAGGGTCTAGCAACATATATCAAAAAAATATCTTACATTTGAGGTCATTTACTAATATACATGTACAGAGACACACTATATCATATCAATACTAAAGATTAGATAAATAATAATGAAAATATGAAATATCTAAAAAATAACCATGTATGCAAACAAACTGTAGGTTGTACAAGATTAAAATACTGTAAATATTAATGTAAAGGGGAAAAGTACACTCCCATCTAGAAATATTTCCCATCCTGAAAAACCTGGATAATAAAATGCTTAGAGAACCAAATATCTGATCTAAAAGTTCTGACCATTGTACATTGTTAAATACAATAGGTATCCTTATTCACCTATATAGTCTCATCCATATTTTCCTTCATTTTCATAAGAAACAAAATGTTTTAGTTAATCCCTTAAAATGATCGGTATTTACATGCATAGTAGGACACAAAAATTTGAATGGGGAGAATTAAGAGACAAGAAAGGAATAGATAGACAATAGAAATATCAACCCAAATCAAGATAGAAATAATCCAATAACATGTATACAACTACATATATATGATTAAATTGAAGAAAACATAAATTCGGGAGGAAGGGTTTCTCCATTCTTACATCCCTGTCCAAGAAATAGTTACATTTGTACTAATGTTTTATTAATAATGCCTAGAAACTTGCACATCTTTATGAAGATACATCCAAGAAAATCAACAAAACCCCACAATGCCTTATAGTCGAGGGGAAATAATCTCTTGGTTGGGTACCCATGAATGTGTTTAAATGGATGGTCAAACTATGCTAAATTATAGAATAACCACTACTAGAATAACTTGAAGGTTACAATCTAATAGTTTATCTAGGTCTCATGCCCATACCAAATGGAGGGTTCTACACTAGTAGCCAAGGACCAATGCCTAGAAACAATAGGAGGGTTCCACTTCAATAACAGCCAGAGGACCCATTCCCTTCCAGGTATAGGGTTTCCATTCATTTTTTCAAGGACCCATGATTTGAAACAACAAGTGTGTGAACACAGTAAATAGGTAGAGGACCCATACCCTAGTAAGTAGGAGGGTTCCACTCTAATAGTTATTAAAGGACCCATCGAATCCTAGCATGAGGTTTACAGTCTGAGTGTCAATCGAGGACCCATTCCCCTCCCACTATAATGGTTCCACTCTAATATCTCTGATGATTCTTATTAATCATTATAGTTTTAAAGAGTATTATAAAAAAGTTCCACACCAAGAACATCCCTCATCATTTCCCCAATGCCACAATGGAGGATACCATTATTTACTAGGTGAAAAAACAATCAAGATAGGATGCCCGGGCTGAAATATGAGTCCTACCAAAAATGATAAAATAGGATAATGTTTTCCTCACAAAACATTGGGGGGTAAAAAACATGTAAGGGTAATCATGTGGAATGTGGTACCAATTATCTTTCAAATCATCTCTTCACTGGTGCACAGAACACCACTCGTGGAACACTACATGGCATGTAGGTTGACTACACAGTGTGTCAAAGCCTCTTGGTCTCCTTGGATCATGCTCCCCATCCTTGTCCATTTAAATCATCCAATGTATGTGTAGATTGGAACATAGAGTTTTAGTATCTATTATTGTGCATGTATACTCCTTATGTACATGTTTTGTTGTCAGCACACATGTGATGTGGATTGTGGGGCCCCATACAGCGTGCAATATTGTTCTCTCCTGAAACCATAGCTGCCAAAACCATGGGATCACATAATGTGTTTTCATCCATGTACATGTCGTGTAGTCAATTATTTTCATGAATGTTATATACTACTACACATATCCATATCTGAGTTTAATTTCATTGGATCCTTCCTCCTTGACTATTGAAATAAAAGGGGAATCCCTCAATTCATTTTTACCCCCATCTAGTAGAGAAACATTGTATTCCAAAACCTCATATATGAATCCATAAACACCCCACTACTTTTCATCACTCATGGGGCTTCTACTCCATCACTAATTCAATATATATATATGGTATATCCACCCATATCCCCAAAAAAATCCGAAAACATCTCTGATTCATCAATCTATCCCTCATATGTGAATCTATTGTGAATTTGTAGTTTTTATCGGTCTTAGCCCTACTCGAAAAGGTCGAAAAGAGATACCATAGGCTAATAATGACAAACATGAAAAATTATTGGGTAGAAAAGAAAACAAAAAAGGATAAAAGTAATCGAAATGGTATTTTTTTCAAATAAACACAATTTGGGATTTCAAATGTGAGAAAAAATTAAATATGTAATTAAAATTGTTACAAGGGTTCATGAGAGGTCTTGAAATTGATTAATTACAATAAATATAATGATTTTGCTAAAACTAATTAATCAAATGTGGAATAAATACACTAATTATTTATTCTTAACTTGTTTGGATCATTGGTCAATAATGAATGCACTCACCAACAATGAAGAGTTGTTGTGTTCTTTGTACGTCAATAAGCATTTATCTAGAGGTTCATCATCATCTAATTTAAATTCACTACACAATAGAAATTTAGAGAAATACCATGGAGGACATGGGAAATAAGGAAAAAAATCACTTCACCCCATGATATGTGGTTCTAGAAGGACACTAGATTTTGAGGATGAGCATGGAGAACTTACGATCAATAAAATTGAAGAAGCATGTGAAATGGAGGTTCTAATGCTAGAATGTCGAGATACACATCTTGAAACATCATTTCATGATGTGCTTTTTTATTTCACCGCATACCACATGTTGTGAAGAAAATATGTAAAAATTGTCACTCTGAGAGCTCATTACATAACATTAATCACCATTACACATCATGTAACATTCAAATCACATTTCCCTCCCAAAATGATACAGTATAAGGATAATATAAATCACGAAACCGTTTTACACATCAAGAAAGGAGTCAACCAGAATGAGTTTCACGTAAGATTCAAAATTCTCAGAGGAAATCATGGATCAAAATTTTGGGATGTGAATACCTATGAAACATTCTGTAATTCCTTGATATATAAAAAAAATCTAATTTCCATCATATATTCTGGTAGGATTTTTATAAAATATTTTGGCCCAGACTGTCGTTAAATGTCATATATGACCCGGTGGGACCCTACTGATGCCTATGATGCTTATAAAAGGAGTATTTCATCCAAGAAAAGTATGTTGCATCCCATTAAATGTTGGAGGTGTGACTACTGGGAGGATTCCCTAGATAGGTTTTTATTTCATTTTTTTCATTTAGTTTATGTAATCATTCTGTGCTTCTAATTTTTATTCCAATATATATTTTCATTAATTCTCCTTCTCCTTCACTATTTTCAAACCTCTCTATTATGGGTATTGGTTTATTCATCTTTGGTGACCACCCGATGATGATTGGATAAACACTGTAGGAGATTGCAGGATTTGTTACAGGGTGTTCATACCAACAAATCATGATTTTTTTTTGTCTCGTAAAGATTAATATATTCGATTTTATCTAGTTCTGCCTTCACTTATATTTTATTTTTCATTAAATTAATGAACATATGTTTTTATTCATGAATGAATCCTAGAATGATTGATATAATTAGTTCACAATCATTGAATTGAATAACTCATATGAAAATGTAAATCTAAACTATATTCACTTTAGCTATTTTGATTCATCTAACCATGATGAATTCGGATTCTATGGTATTTTTACAGGGATTGAAAATTTCCTTTATTTATGAAATTTTTTGGTTGTGCATTTATTTTATATAATTATTTTTGTGAGTTGAGCTAAATTTATTTATCAAAATCACTCCTATAAAACTATTCCCCACTTTTATGCCTTTCAATTTTAATTCATGTATTTAAATTGGAATCATTAGTTTAATTAAACAAAAATGAAATTGGAGTGACCTAACCCTTAGTTAAGAGTTGACATCACTACATTCCTTATTCTCTATAGGTTCGACCACACACTTCTTCTATATTATTCTTTTGCAGTTAGTATAGTTCAAGTTAAAATATATTTTTAATTCGAATATCTTAGAAGAATGAATGATGCCTTTCAGATACGCCAATATCTTTCTATAGTGATCTCTATTATTTTTCTCCTTCATTCAATTTAAATTTTATCCGATTTAGGATTAGGGTGTCATTTATATTCTATTGAATAAAAGAGGAATTGACTTATTCTTATTGGGATTTATCTCTTCCAAAAATGCAAACATTTTGAGAATCCATCTTTACATGGTTGTGCCATGTTTTTATTGGTTATATTGATGTGGGTAATATTATAATGATTATCAATAAAATAAAATTAATTCAATTATTGAAAAATAGGGCTATAATATAGAATTGTATTGTTGCCGGTTTGGGGAGTATGGGGGTGGTTGTAACCCTATTTCATAAAAAAGTAGTGATCACTGAATGACATGTAATTTTGTGGGTGTTATGAATATTTTGGGATTAATTCATTAAATTAAATTAAATCATTAATTTTTAAAAGTTCATTTAACATTTTTTTTAAATTATATTATATAAAATTATTAATTTTTTTGGAAGGTGGTAGATTCTCAGGATATTAGATAATCTTGAACAACAATTATCTGGACATGGAAAATCTTTAAGCCATTGGAAAAACTAGGAACACTTCGTAGTTGATATAGGTGATCATTAGCACACAACCTATTGTTTGTTCCTTGTTAATGGTGCTTATGATGTTTATCCTCTCCAAATTAGTCATTTTCTAGTTTAGTTTCAACATATTATTGATTAATAAATTATTTTAATTATGACTATAGAAATTGAATGGAATAAAGTGTCATCACTACATTCGAACATGTAAAATATCCTTATTCCTCAGACATTGATGTATGATTCATAAGTAGTTGACATCAATGTAATCCTAGGTCAACATGATATAGTTTATATTAAAATAAATTCAAATAACCATAGTTCAGATTACCTATTATAGGAACTCATGGATCCTCCTTGTGGATGATGGTGATAAGTTGGTATAAGTTGACTATAGTGTGTTATATAATGAATGAGGGTTGGGTGAGAGATTGAACCTAAGAGAACATGGTTTTTGAGATATTTTTAATCCATCATATTATGTGAGATTTATTTTACATATACCATGTATTTTCATATAAGTTTATTCATTGATAATGTCTTGGTGAGACATATAATAACATTGTACAATAGGAAAGGGCCCTATTATTCAAACATTGAGTAAGGGTACCACATGTAGGGTTCCTGGTTTTGTTAGGTTTTCCATAGATGGGGTTCCACCATGTGGATATGAGGGGACCTATGGTATGTGAATGAGACAATGTAAACCAATTTGAGTGTATGTTCTTGATTTGGACAAGGTGACACCAATGAGTTCCCCATTAATGTTTTGACCCCAGTGAGAGGGTATGCTTGGACTATAGATAATGATGGGAAAATTAAAAAATTATATAGACTTACTCAGATTTATTTTATATTATTCATTATTATTGTATGTGATTTCTAAATATTCCTAGGAATCCCCCATTGGGACTAGCATTAGGATTTTCCATGATACATGAGAATCACCAATTAAGATTATCAATATTCTATGATGTCTGGTATATAGGATTCAACCTCGTTGTTTATTGGGGTATGATTCCTTCAGTGACTAGAATATAATATTTATATATATATGATGTATTAATGGATTCTTATATGTGATTATTAGGATATTATGTTTGATTATATAATGGAATTCATACATGATTAACCATGATTTTGGAATTAATTGAAATTTATATTGAAATTAAAAAAAAATTTCTTATACATGTATTATAATTATGATTCTTTTATATAATTGAAAATGCCTATAACCTCCAGAAACTGAGTTTTGGTATGAGGGTCCTAGTGGGAATATTTCCAAGAGAATTGGTAATTCACATCTCGAGGTAGAATATTGTATCCCATTAATCAATTCATAGGATACACTTGAGGATTAGGTCCACGCATTGATTAATTTTATACAATGGATTTCTGAGATGCAGCTCTATGAGAGAGTGAATATGGTCTATATGAGGTTATTTTATTTTATTATTTTCACTGAAATTGGGGTGTAGTCTCCCCTATAAAATACCTATGACCCTTTCTCATTATTCGCAACCTATACAGTATTGTGAGGCATGCTTGTGGTCACATGAAGTATTAGTATGTCTACTCTTTAGGGTGATAAATACTGGTGTGTTATATAAAATGTGACATAGGTTATTATATAAGAGTCTGGGTGTTTATAAAATAATATTTTATTATTGTTACAAAAATAATGAGGGAATTGAAAATTTTAAATTTATATTCAAAAATCAAATAACTTATACCTCTTTCTAGATTATTTTTTTAATTTTACTATATTCCACCCACAAAATGTGATACCATGAACATATTTTTATACTTTAAAATTAATTATTCCACTAAAATTCATAATATAAAATTTAAATATATGTAAAAGGATACTTTTACTTCATTGTCACCTTATTTTAAATCATGCAATAAAAAAAATATCCTACATCATTGTCTTCCTACATAGAAAATAGAACTAAAGGATCCCAAGGAAATTCAAATGGTATATAAATTCAATTATATTGAAATAATCCATTGGAATATTCAATTATCACATCATTATAGATTCCATATGAATCAAAATCAAATATTCCCATTATTCCCATGGTAACAACTAAAAATGTATATCTGCGTCACTCAGTAGTATAAGTCCAAAACAATTATACTGAAATATATATATGAAATCTTCATATATCACTGGGAATAGAGGCCTATCATTTAATTATAGTAATTTATGAATAAATATTTCTCATTGGATTTTTAAATATAACAAGTTTTTTACAAAAACTAATATATGAATCATAAGAATACCTCATTCACGAAGAAATGAGTTAACATTCCCAGAGAGTAATTTAAAATGAATATAATAAAATCATTACCGGTAAAATTATGGTTAAACCTTATCATCCATTAAATTTGATTTTTGATATTCCTTAAACACATCATTAGGACCAAAACATTCAATAATAGTTTTAATGAACAAACCTTAAACATTACATTATATTGTGTAATTATAACAGAATTAATTTTCATTTATTTCATAAATACCTACAAATAGAAAGAGTTTTTTTATAAGATAAAAACATAAAATATTGTAAAATAATATAAATTCTAGAAATGGTAATGGTGGATGAAAATTTCACTGATTCTATATACATTGAAATATATCACACCTTTTTTCCTTTTGTTAAAACGTTCCATATAAAATATATAAATGTTATTTTGGAAAACTATCTAAATAGTGACAAATGTAATATAAAATTCCATTTATAACATTTTTATTTCCATACAAATAAAATCCTAATTTTATTCCAAATATATACGTGGTAGATAGGGATTTTTAATATAAATCTTTAAAACATTTAGAATGAGGTTTTAAGTAAAAAAATTATCCAATACAGAACCGTAAAATGATTAAATTTTTTTATATCATTTTCCATGAACATAAATATATTTTGGAAAATGAATTTTCAAATCAATTAAGAAATAAGTAATAATTTACTTGAAATAGTTAAATTGTCATTGGCATTGAATAAAATGATTGTGAAAGTAAAATATGAAATAGGGTTTTTAAAATAATGACACATACCTCAAGTATCACTCGTCAAGTAAATTATTTATCAACTGAAGTAATAATATAATGTTAATTATTTAATATATTAAAAAAATTCCTTTTATTAATTCCATTTACCTTGTTGTAATAATTTACTTAATCAATTAATTTTACGTCATATTTTTTGATATATACCTCTAATGTACAAAATTGTTTCTATAGGTTCACTATGGTAAAGAAGTAATTATTCATCATTTCCAGAATAATAATGTTGAGATAATTATATTTTTATGCATCAATTACACTTTTTAAACTAATCATGAATGGTGGTTATAGAAAATTAACTACATTTCAATCATAGATATTGTACGTCATACATAAAGATGAGTAACATTTATATTTTCAAATATTATTATATAATGAATGTAGGTATTATATTATACTTAAATATTGATAATTATATCATAAATATAATACAATTTATGTAAATAAAGAAATATATATCATCCATGTTATGTGGTGACTGAAAATTAATGGCATCACTTCGTGGAGCTGGTTGTCAAAACAAAAGCACGAACTACATTATCATTTCTCAATGGATGGAATAGTAAGATATGAAATGGTATATTATCATTATAAAAGTAAATTATGTCTTCAATATCATATTAAAACATTAATTTTTAAATTAAAACTATTCATGAGAGTTGATGATTCAAAATGAATTACACTGGATCATGTGGCGGTAGCCCACCGTACACATGAACGATGATATTGTTTTCCATTTGAAGGAAGAGGATATGGATATAAGTTATTAAATTAACAAAAAAATAAGTATATAAAAGATACTGGTTTTATTATTTCACAATGGTTAACTATGTTTTGAGGTAGTTTTATAAAGTAATAAGAGGAAGATTATTTCTTAAGAATTATACATCTTCTTCAAACAACCTCTTATGTTTAAAAAAGAGCATATCTATTTTATTTTTAGAATTTAATAAAGTAATATACCACATTGTTTTTTATATGTATTAAATATTTATATAGGAATATTTGAATCCAAATCATTCTTTATTTTTGAATAAAATAAAAGATGATGTTCTCTTCTATAAGAGAGGGGAGTAGCACTCTTAGAATTTCATTAAATAGAAAATTAATATAAATTAATTTCTATTTTATAATGACTCCAAATATAATATATTCAAATTTAGAATGTTGTTTTTTCCACTACCACTCATATAATAAAATTTTAATTGTTTAGGGGATGTTTTCTCCCTTATTTTTTTGTTTTTACCTATTTGAAACCATTTTGACATTTACCATGTTATTAAAGAATTCAAATTTTAAGGCCCGAAAGAGATACAATGAAAGGAAATGTAGGTTGAAATTGGTCCATTTATTTTATTTCCAAACACATCCCATTAACACTACCGAAATTCAATTTTATTAGTTCAAAAAAATTATTAAATATTATTCATTATAAAATAAAAATAATGTAAATATTATGTATTTTCATTTAATTTGATGACTAAACTACTAAAAGAATATTTAATTTGAATATAAGGAATGAAAACAACATTGATATATACATATTATCTTCACATATTTTGGAAAAAAATGATTTATTCAAATCATATTATATTTCACATTTTCTAAAACATTTATTTAATTTTTCTTATTAATTTAACATGTATTTAATGAAATTTTCTTAGGAATTTAGATTAATTTTTCATCAATAAAAATTAAAAATATATTACCATCATAGATAAAAATAATTTATAAATAAATTATTTTTTTAATCAAACATACCACTTATTATGCTTATATAAAAGGAACAATGATTATAAAACATTGATATTGACATTTTCAAATTTTCATTACATAAATCAATATAAATTTAAAAATCTTTGATTCATGGAAAAAAAATATTTTCTAATTTGGTATTGTTAATTATTAATATTTTCATAAAAAATTCATTCACGTGTTATGGTATAATATATTTTCTTTAATACATAATGTTTACCCATAAATAACACATTTTACTTTTACTTGGGTAACATTTAATATGATATCAATTAAAACTAATTATAAATAAAATATATTTATTTAAAAGATATGTAACTCATGAATCCATATATAGATTCCATTATTCATTATTCAATAAAAAATTGTTTATTTTAATTTATACTTAAACACCCAAAATGTGACGACAAATAGATTTCACGAAAAGTTAATTTTTATGTACAATGTTTTTATAATAAATTAAAGTATAAAATTCATTCCAGAGAATATAATTTGATTTTAAATAAAACAATTCCTGTTGGTATTTTATAACTAATACATAACATATTTTTTTATTATAAACACATTCAATAAAAATACAATTATCCATAAAAATAAATATCTATCACTATTCATTGAAAAATCTATCTTCTCAAAAAAATATCCAAATAAAATAAGAAATTTATTTATATATTCATATATCAAATATGATTTCATTAATTTAAATAAATATATATATATCTAAATATTTCTTAAATGCATTATAATATTCACTCTGAAATAGAAAAAAGTATCATTTTTTATGAAAATATATTTTTGAAGAATAAAAGATAATTTCAAAAAACTGAGAGAAAATATCATATGAATTAAGAAATATATTTTAATTTACTAGTGCATATATATATAATGTAATTAATCCTATTAATACCATATAATTCAATGTATAGGTTATGATGGTCATATTCATATAATAATATTTCATCATTAATTTATGAAATGTGTCTTATGGCATATACGACATTATATATAACGCCTATATTTTAGTATTTTTGGGTACAACATTGGACATGCCATTAAAATATTTATTTCCAAAAATTATATCATTATCATGGTAATCAATGGCCCACTATATTAAAGTATTATTTCTAAAACCCCGCTTTATAAAATGGGTTATGAAAACATCCTTTTGAAAAGAGAGATAGGGAAATTCAAATCTTTTTTGGGATTTTTGGGTATCATATTAGAAATCAATTACTGTGAATTGATAATATTGAATCGTAAGAACATAATAATTTCCAAATAATGATAAATATTGATAAAGATTATTGAACATAAGAAACTGAATGATCATGAGGAATTTAATGACCAAACAATCTTAAAACAAAGAGTTATAAAAGAATAATATAGATTCATTAGAGATAGAGGTGCCCTGAAAGAATTTTTTATCTTGGATACATTTAATAGTGTTGTAGAATTAAATTACCATATACAATAAGAACATAAGGAAATATACTTAGATGAAAATTATAATTTCAAACTATCATTAATTTCAACCACAGTCAAACCTTTTCATTAAATGATGGGTTTTCAATAAGATTTTTTTTTCAGAAGCACTAAAACATATTACATGAGATCATATACTTCCAAAAATGGATAATAATATATTGAAAATTTTTTATGAATTAACTGAATCTATATTTTTTAGATCAAGGTAAAATAATTAATAAAATGAATAAACCATCAAAGTAATAAATTATAAATTTTTCTCCAAAATTGTAAAATAATAAACAAATCAAACTGAATCCATCTATAAATAATTATACAAAAAATTCAGCAATATAATTTTTAATGAGACTATAGAAATAATTATTATAATTATTTAATCACATATTCATTTAAAATTTATCTCCAAATAATAGAAATAACTCTTAATGTATGAAAAATTAATATAATCACCATGATATTCTAATTAATTTAATAAATAACCCAAACCATTATAATGATTCCAAAATATAATTTAAACCTTTTTACTAAATTAAAATCTAATCATATTAATAAATATTTCCATTTTATATAATTATATATGATTTCCAAAAATTGGTATCTTCTTATGAAATATTATAAATATGAAAATCACCAAAGAGATTCTCAATCCCATGGTAAACTATATGATAAAACATATGTTCCAAACGCTAGGTTAATAATTAGTTTTCATATGTTTCATGAAATATTATACTAACATGGAAATCATGTATGCTAGTTGTATGAATTCTCTCCCTAGGCATAACAATGATATTCCCACTAACTGGGGGTTGTGACAAAAATGGGAAAAATTTTATTTCTAAATACTAATATTTCAAACATTCTTGATCTAAGTCAATATCTCTTTTATTCTTTGAGGATGACTAAGAAAGAACGGTATGGAAAGTAGTGGGAGAGTTCAAAGGAGTGCCATTCCTAATTTATTTTGCTGGTAACTTTTTTTATTACTGGATCCATGTTGTGGGTAGAATCATTATAGAAAATATTGTGATAGGCGTCATTATTTCATCTAGTTGATTGTTTATTATGGAGGGGAGGAAAATCATGTTAAGAAGGTATGACATGATCAAGGATGCCTCAATTCTCTTGTACTAAATAGATGATTTATGACCAAGGATTCCTTTTGAACAATTGGGATGATTCACCCTTACTGAGACAGTTACTAAGGATCAAAAACCAACCTCATTCTATTTTTAGAGTTAGCTCCTAATGTCAGTGGTACCCCTAGAACCCCACTAAGGATGGGATAAATTGAAATAGTTAGTGGTTATTTTAATATTGGGAAAATTAATAGAGGAGGGGTTTTCCAAAATATGAAAGGATATGTGGTCGTATCTTTCAATGAATACTCTAGTAGAGGACACTCCCTTAGGATGGAGTCTTAGGCTTTACTCAAAGTGACTCAGTTATATTTTTTCAAGAAAATTACCCTCTCATAAATCATAACAAATTCCAAGATTATATATATCTCTCTTAGAGGCCAAAATAACACTATTTTTTCAATCTCATATCATATTTGTTAATTCATGTCTATTATTGGAAACAAGATCTGCTTATACCACACATGACCTATGTTCAAAAGTGTGGCTGACTATCTCGCATCAAGGTTCAATCATGATGATGGAATTGTTTTATTCTACTTTTGGGGTCCCTTCCCTCAGTTTGTGTGATCTTAGATAGAGGAGAGACTCTAAGGATCCATTATTCTAGACCCCCTAATATTTTATATCCCTCTCTTACTCATCAAGATCATCATTATTCCTCCTATATACTTTTATTTTTATGCTTTTAACAGATATAAATATCATGTTTTTGTAATGATTTGTAATATTTCATTTTCATTCATCAGAATAAACTCAATCACAATTCATTTATAGAATATATAAACATAATTCATTCCCTAAATCTAGGCATCTTCAACATACCTTATGCTATTGATATCCACATAATCATCAATCATAAAGCCCATATATCTATAAAGAAAATCATCGTATCCTTGGTGGTATATTTCTTGAAAATGAGATGGTTGACTTAATATTTTGAAATTAAATAAATTATATAAACTTATTCAATAAATTTTTGAGAAATTAAAAGTTCAAATATAAATAAAATAGTTTCTTACTAGATATTTGGATGTTAAAAAATAATTAAAAATCATTTCAATAATACCTAGGATATTTATTATTAAATCACCAAGAATTTGTGAAAATGTTTTTTTGTGCTCTTTTTTGTGTTCTTTTTTTAGAATAATGCACATAGCATTACATTTTGAAAACGGTTTCACTTACTACAACCTAGTCCCAAAATGAAAAATGATGTGAAATCCACACCATTTTAAAAAAATTGTTATAAAAAAGTAATTGAAACTGGGAAATAAGGTATCAAATAAAAAGTATAGCATCCGAAGCACAATAGAAACAAATAGAACATATATATAGTATTTAGTGGATATCCCAAGAGGAATCCATACCAATACTAAAATTGGTCCCACCTTCCGACTTGTGGTGTGGCTCTGTAGTCAATAACTAACTTTCTCTTTTAACTGCCAACCTAGTGGAATAATCCTACTATCCGTCTAAAATATCAAAGGGTTACTAAACTATTTAATTACTATTGATTTGAAACTATCACATGGCCCTCTAAATGACATCCAGTATTCCCTTGGTAATAATAATAATAATAATAATATTACTTAGAGACAATGTGGTATAAAAATGATAATGAATAACATTACCATGCATAAAACATTATAAAGGATCCCATACAATGTTCAAATAGTATAAATACCACAACATTCCCATGCATGAGCCGCTAGAGATGATATCATCCAAAGTTCTAGTGGTTTCAATTATAAGCCAAGATTCACAACTCATAGGAAAATCCATTTTTTTGATAGTCATTAATAAATATAAAATGGTATTTCACATCAAATTACTTACAAAAAATATAGCAAAACATACATAGATTCCAATCAGGTATTTACATCATTTCACAATAAAACCCACATTCAAAGATAAAACAAGTCCAACCAGGACTTTAACATTTCCAAAAAAAAATACATTTTGAAATAATATTTTTAATAATACTTCTAAAACTATTATAAAACCCTGTATTCACAAGACATATTCTGAATAGTACTTTAGACCAATTTGTCACCCAAAAATTTTTATATTCCAAATGGTCCCTCCTTCTATAAACAAATTAAATAAAACATTTAAAATCACTCAGGTCAACAAGAACATTTGGAAACCCATTTCACACCACATGGAATGTATCCCTTTTCCCATAAAAACCATTCAACACACACACACTCTTCAATGACTTTGAAAATATATTTTTATATAAACATCACTTATTCTAAAACCAACCCAACACACCACAAAAACAACCACATCACAAACATCACCCAATTCTATATATGACATCTATTTTACAACCCAACAATATTATAAAGATAAAACTAAAGAAAAAAACCATATAAAACACCCAATTTTACTTTATAATATCAATTTACCTTTAATAAAACACTTTTCATGCATTAAAATAATTCATAATCAAAAAAATCATCTAGAAAACAATTCATTACTCATTTTCCATTATAAAAACACTAAAATAATTCATAAAAGTCATCCCAAGAAATATTATAACCTTTTAAAAGAATTTAAGGAAATATAAAGTAGAACCAAATTGTTAAAAAATGGAAACAAAGGGAAACACCTACATCAATGGAGTTTGGATCAGATAAAACTTCAAGGGATGGAAGAACAAAACCCATAAGATAATACACACTCCCTAGATAGAATGAAAAAAAATCAATACATCATCCATATAATCTATGGTTCATCCAAACAAGATCCCACTCACTAAACTAAAAGAAACCAAGAGAGGAAAATAAAAAGAAGAAAGAAATGGCCAGAAACCCAAAGAGACTCACCATAAATCCTTGCAAGATCATCCATGGATGGAGGAGAACCAAAGGTAGGGGGACTGGGGGGTCCCTTCATGTGCCAAAAACAAATACGGGTGGGGCTGAATTTGGGGTTAAAACATATGAGGGGAAAATTTGGAACTTAATATTTAATGAAATTTGGGAAACTCGTATAGTTTTTCCTTACAATTTTCCAAACCATGTGGAAATCGTGTGCCATGCCCGGTTTTATTTGAAGGAACCTCACACATGGATGTTTCACAATTTATAAAATAGTGTGAAACCCTTGAGCCTTACTCCTGGGACTAAAAATGAGATGCATGGTTACCTGGGAGAAAGAACATTGTTTCCCAAAAATGTGCACAAACCATGCACCACCTATTACTAAGCCTAAAAATTAACACTTTTTTATAAAAATAATATAAACTTGGAATCAACACAAACCTCAACTAAAATATAAAAATCCAAGAGATGAATAAAGCTGAATTAATTTTCAAGGTCACTATGTGAAAATCCCCTCCAACAAAAGTACATTATTCCCCGAGAAAGTCACCCACCAGAACGATAAAAAACTCAGTCCCAAATTCAATACAAGATGAACATAACTGTGAATTTTAGGGTGACCCATTTTCATTAAAAGTCACACCCGAACAATTCTAGGAGAAGCTACAAAAAAAATTGTGATAGTATATCATTAGAGTCTTATCCCCATCATAAGATCCTAACTAAAAATATGGAAATATTTCAGACATTCCAAACATGGGATTAAGGGAAATCCCAAAAAGAACAAGAAAAAACCCAAAAAAACCAAAACATTGACATTAGGGGGAACCCTAAAAAGGAAATTAAACCAATAGTTTCCAAAACCTCACATCATTAACACCACAAGATTCGACATTTCCAAATGAGCGAAAACCAACTCTATAACAAACCAATGCAATGGATGAGAACACACAGGAAACAAAATCCATTTTTATTCACACATTCATATAAATAACTAATCATATTATGATATAACATTCCTATCACACTTTTAAAATTAAAATATGGACATAAAATAGCAGAAAATTAAAATAGGAAAATTCGAAATGTCCCCACCACAACATGGAAAAAAATAGGCCAAGGTTTCTTGGACCCTTGGAGATTCTTGATTGCGTGAGATATTTACTCTACAGTGTGGGGATAGAGACCTAATGATTTAAGATTCAACCACCAGATAGTGATCAAATTTCATCCTCTAATCAAGTATTATTCACTAGGTGATGCTTCACACCACACTTATACAAATGAACTACATGACCACAATGATGACATGTGTTTTGAGGATTGTGTCATGATCTTGAATGTCTAAACTGATTGTACAAAAAGAATACAAATGAATGGTCTAACAAATTAGAAGATAGACTTAATGAAAGAGACTTTTCGAAAATATGATTCTCTCACATAACCCTTGCATCAGATGTGGAACCATGATGAGAATAATCTACCACTAACTACACCCTGATAAAAAAACATATCAATAACACCACATCTACCAACTTTTTAAAATAGACTTCACTAGATAGATGAATATTTATGTGATATTTTGTTGAAGATGCCAAATAAATAGAGGATCTTTCAACTGATCCATAGAAATAGCCTCAAGATAGAAGGAAAAACACTCTATGAAGTGGTTAACATTTGAATTATCTAACCACTCTCTCTATTGAACATATAAGATCTCTTCCACCATCCAATATTTCACTTCCTCATTTATAAAACATTGGATGAAAGTTATCTTAAAGATTTCCCATGTCATACAGACATTAAACGGTGATGATGAAATAATATTCCACCAAACCAATTATTGAACCACATATTAAGCTAGAATATCACACATTCTCATTGATTGGGAAGTTCCCAATGATATGAATTCACACAAAACATTCTTAATTCATTAAATTTCCTCTAACAGACCTTGATCACCAAGAAAGATGGGAAATAGCTGAGAAGAACTATAAACTAAATGAGACCCAAAATAAATAGTTTGGACCTTTTGGGGAGAATATTATGAATAACATAAGAAAAAATATCAAAAAAAAAACAACATCAACTTTAAATTGAATCATGAAAAACATTTCAATCCAATATAACAAGCTAATAATCAAAATATTACAAGAATAACAAAAATTTCCATTACAAAACCAAAATTTCTTTTTAATTTCAAAACAACCTTATTCCAAGGCCACTTTTGAAATAAAACAGTCAATTTTTTTCTAAAAAAATCTAACTTCTCAGGAAAAAACCGTTATTTGAGGTCATTTTCTCTTTCCTAAACCATTTTTGAAAAATGAACACAAACCATGGATTTTAAAAACCCACCCATGGAATCCTATTATCTATAACATATGTGTTCTTCCCACCCCTGCATACATCATCCATCCATATGGGACAACATGAAAATTACATACCTAACCAAAAATATATGAATGGTCATATGAAATAACAATGGTAACACATACTGCTCTAGTATAAAATCCATGAATTTAAAATTTTCTAAAAAAAATTTCTTTATACATTCTAATGTATGAGCCATTAGTGGGGATACCATCCATCGTTCTAATGGGATTAATACCACAAAGTTCCCATGAATGATCCATTATAAGAGATCTTATCAAAAGTAATAGTGATCTCAATCATAATCCATGCATCACAGTGCACATGAAAATACATTTCATTGACAATCACTATAAAATACCATCTCAAAAATCACATGACATGAATTATGAATAATTGTACAAAACATAATATGATTCCAGTCAGGAATTTACATAATTTCACAAAAAAACCCACTATTAAAAGATAACATAAGTTTCAAATAGGCCTTAAAATATCCAAACCATATACATTTAAAAATCTGGTGTTCACTAATATTTATGAAAAAAATGTAAAAACCCACATTCACAAGAATGATTCCAAATGCGCCTTAAGACCAATTTCTACACAAAAGAAATATCAAATTAAAAATAGGATATGATTCTATAAACACATTAAAACCCAAATTTAAATTCACTCAATTAACCCAGGCCATTTGAAACTACATTTCACACCACTTGCAGTAAAACCCATTTCCCTTAGAAAACAATTTTTCAACACAAACACATTTTAATCACTTTGAGAAAAGATTTTTAATAAAACATTCCATGTACTTAAACTATCCCAAAATTACACATAAAAGAACTAATTCACAAAAGTCACCACATTACACATATGACACCCACTTCACATCCCAACCACATCATAAAAAAACCTAGGGGAAACCACCACCAAAACACCAAATTTCACATTATAAGATCAGTTAACATTTACTCAAACACATTGCATGCATTAAAATAAGTAATAGTCAATTAAACCCTTTGTAAAAACATTATACACCCATTTTACATCATCAAATCACCAATAAAATTCCTACCAAGAATACCAAGCAAGAGTATAACCTTTTAAAATCATTTATGGAAATATTATGCAAAAATGGAATTTGTTGTAAAGGAAACAGATTGAAAATCCAACTTTGATGGAGTGTAGATGTGATGAAACTTAAAGACAAAGAAGAAACTACCCCAATAGAAATTCTTCCCACCCTATATCCAAATAAATACAATGTAACCCATAAACCCTAATCACTATGGTTTGGATGAATAAGAACCCACCAAGGAAACCCAAAGAAGCCAAGATATGAGAAGAAAATGAAGGAAAATTGATAAAAACCCTATAATAATCACCTTATAGCCATGGTGGAGAATAATTGGAGGGAGGATAACTAAAGAGAGGTAGAGTAGGGACTCCCTTAATTCACTAAAAGGATCAAGGGGGAGGGGTATTTATTTAAGGTTAAACCATAAGAGGGGCATAATTGGAATTTCAACTTTTATGAAATATGGGCAACTCACACGTTATAGACTCACTTTTTTAAAAACATTGCTCCCTGCACTATCAACTTTGATTGAAATTATTTCATGGTTTTTGAACAGCTTTCTAACCCATGTGAAGCATGTGCGGCTTACACATGGGCCCTAAAAAACAAGTTGTATAGTTTCCTGGGTGAGGGCGCACGGTTTCCCTTAACTGTTCACCAACAATACGCCACATATTTCTAACCACCAAACCACTAATTTTTTTTAAATAAATCAATAAATAATACCATTAATCAACCCAAACATCACTTAGAATATCCAAATCAAATAATAGAATAAGATAATAGAATTTACAAGGTCGGGGTGTGACATATCATCAATCACATTAAAATCTAATCACATAAAAACAGAAATGTGGTATTTAATAATGTAAATATATTACTAACTATAAACTTATACTCATATCGTGGTATCTATTAAAAATATATTAACCTCATAGGGTAACATATTAAACTACAAAGTTAACTGTACCATTTCTCTAATACTAATATTAAGGACTCAATAATAGAGAATACAAAATCTATATTCCTCTAACTAGAATTATTTTTCATCATTTCCCATATGTATTTTATGTATATATATTTGAATAATTATGTAATCACTCATAAATAATATTCTCAATTGTTACAATGTAGATAGTTATACATAGAATACATTTTTTCCAAAATATAAAATTTTTAATGTAAAATATGATTTCATTTAATGAAAAATCCTCACTAAAATAAACCTGACCACTTATTTTCCATTAACAATTAATAAATCCGATGAATTTTTTTATAAAAACATGGTATGAGAATAAAATATCAATAAGATCTATAAAAATAAACTATCCATTATTACTATCAAAAAAATGAAAACCCATGAAATTTTAACCTTTATCTCATTGTTATTTAAGTGAATAAATTTTTCCAACATAAAAAATGAAATAATTTTTTTTAAAATTAAACCATTGAAATGAATTGAAAGTAAATAAATAACACAAAAGGAAACATAAATAATTATATTAATAAATATTGAAAAAATTAAAAGGATCCTATATAATTTAGTATGAGAAACCTCCTTGTAACTCCCTATATCATTATTATTCCGAAAAGGAACATTACCTAGTTCATTGGATCAATATATAAGAAAACTCACCATATAATATATATTAGAATCACCTATAATATATGTTATATTGGGGTTATCCATTAGAAATGTATATAAAGGGGATAAACCCATATTATATACTATATTAGGATCAATATTTTATCATATATAATTCAAAA
The DNA here is from genome assembly GCA_963277665.1 of Viscum album. Taxonomy (NCBI): domain Eukaryota; kingdom Viridiplantae; phylum Streptophyta; class Magnoliopsida; order Santalales; family Viscaceae; genus Viscum; species Viscum album. Next base: position 1,698,148,082 of record OY728143.1, on the reverse strand, counting down.
GTACAATATAATTAATAATTCATTTTATTCTTTCACCTTTTCAACAAAAACCATTGAAAACTCTTTTGAATTAATATCAAAAAAAAATTATAATATTGGAATAAAATACTTTAAATAAATATTTGAATATTCAAATACATAAAAAATGTAAAATATCCATTTGATTTCAATAAAATATTAAATCATATGTATTATTCAAAAAATCAACTAAATTTATAAAGGAAGAAGAAGCTATTATTTTTATATACTTTAAAAAATATTCCATTTATCTTTTTGTCAAAAAGATCAATATAAACACATTACAAGATTTTATTTTAATTACATTAAATTAAAATATAAAGGAATAAAAATTTCCCTTTATACCTATTTTATATACATATGAAATCAGTTAGAAAATAATTTTATTAATATGGGTATAGAAGAGAATGATTTGGAAAATATATATTTAAAACATTTTAAACAAGTATTTTACTCAATATGCCACATTAGAAAAACATTATTGTGATTTAAATTTTGTTTTAAAATATTTATGGAATGTAAATTTTCATATAAAGTTACATTTCTCAACCACTAAGTCATAAACTAGAATTTTTTTAAACATTTAGAAGAACGTGGATATAGAAGAAAATTTTTGAATGAAAATTATAAATGAGTATTTTTAAAATAAATTCCCTTACCTCATGTTTGAAATATCCCATATGATCATTATTTTCCTAAATAATTTTGTTTTATTAATTATTAAATTTTTTAGTAACTATTTTATTTTATTTTTCTTTTACCATCTTATATTGAATACCTTATTTTTTAAAATTTTATGTAAGATGTTTCAACAATATTCAGCTCATAGGTCCAATGTAGTTTTGGAATGTTTAATATTGTCAATATTTCACTATTGAATAATATACTAAATATAAATACTAAGATATTTATAATTTTATTTAATTTAATTTTTAAAATAATTCTTGAATAATGGTTATAAAAAATGAACTACATTACCATTATAGGGATTGTGGGTTGTACGAAGGCATGATTTATATTTCCATTTTTCACCGATCATTATGGAGAGTGGTTAAGTATTTTTTTATATTTATATACGGAAAATAATATCATAAATATCATATTGTTTTTTAAAATTAACTTACATATTTTAGCCATGTGACATGGTGATGAAAACTTAATTACATCCATTCACAGAGGTGGTAGTCTACAATCATGGGTGAACAATGCTTCCATTAATTAATAGATAATAATAAAAAAATATAGGTGATATATTTTATTTATTAATATAAAATATTTCATGAATATTATATATAAACATTAAATTTATAAAAATAATATAAATAATAAATAATTAAGTTGAACCACATATTAGACCATGTTTGATATATTACTCATTAAGGGTGATGAAAGTTTCAATAAAGAGATAATTGGACCATATATTAGATGATGTTTGACATTTTAAACCATATCCTAATAACAAATCTATTAATAATTTTTTGTAAAGTTGAAAATAATTTAACAAACTGTTATTTATTAAAAAGTATAACTAATTTCTATTTTGGAACTGTTCATTAAATTTGACTTATAAATCTAAAATAGAACAATAAAATATGAATATAAATAATTGAAACTCTATATTATTTCATGGTTATCTCAAAATTCATGTAACATAATAATTAATTCATATCATATTACTTTTAACATTTTTTATATAATTTATTTTATATTTTTACTAAATGAAAAAATATTGTATTTCTGATACATAGGAATTTAATGTATTCATGTCATCAATAAAAATTATAATTAAATTTCAATAATAAATTAAAAAATATATATTTTATATAAATATTTACAAAATAATATAAATTCATTTAATCCCTGGTTCAAAAATTCATTGATTAGAAAACGTAGAGAATGACATTTTTTACCTTTCATTACAAAAAATATTATAATGTTCAAAATCATGTCCATATGGTTTGTAAATGTTATATATTACACATATGAGTTATTATGGAACAAATATAATCATCCAATAAATTTAGGTAAATTTTTAGGCATACTTTCTAGTAATTATCACATTATATATACACTTAGTTAAGCAATTTTACATTTAACATGGAAACACTATTTACCTTGGTTATTGTTCATAATGACTAAAAATAAGAGAAATATTCACCAAATTTAAAAATCATGATTCCAAATATATATTCCACATTTCATCATTCATGGAGTTTTTTCCTAAATTTAATATAAAATTATTCTTTTAAAATTCATTGGAGTTATTGATTTAGAAAAATGATTTTTGCGTACAAATATTTTTAAACCAAATTCGAGAATAAAATAAATTAAAAGGAATAAAATTGGATTATTTTTAATAAAAATTATATTTTCAAATTTTGATCTTATTACTAAATATAATTTTAATTTATAAATAATTTAAATTAAGGAATAGTTTTTCATAAAAATAGTATTTCGTGGAATTTTTGAAAACTCAAAAAATTAAAAAAATCTTTATATTTCACCATCAGATAATTTTGAAATTATAATTTAAATAATTATTTCATTTTTTTGGATAGAATTTATAAATCAGTAAAAATTTATAATAATATTAATTCATAAAACGAAATAAATATATTTTAGGAAGAAACTATATTTTTAGAGAATAAAATATCATTTCTGTAAATTGATTTATTATTTTGTAAGAATTAATATATAAATTTGTATTCATAATGAAATTTAAATTATTTAAATAGTGTATTTAATACTATTAAAAACATATAATTAAATTCCTACCTTATGATTTGAATGTTTATATAAAAATAATTTAACGTTTGTTTAAGCTCAGTGTTATGTGTCATACATATTATCAAACACAAATATCTTCATTTAAAATCTATGTGTATTACAATAATTCTATATAACTAATAATAATTTAAAAATATGTTTATTAATGTAAATATTAAAACTTTACTCAATGTGGCATTCTAATAATCATAGACTAATTTCCCAATTCCACATGACATTAAATTTTCTCGCTACAATATTTTCCTTTTTTATAAATATATTTTTCTCCCATTATATATATTTTTAAAAAATGTATATCTTAGCAATTGATAAGTTTATTATTATTTATACCACTAAATTTTTTTTAGTGTGATTAACATTAAATATTTATTTATGAGATTGTATTATATATATCTATATCAAATAATTCACTTGCACAATATAAAGACAAATACAAAAAATAATTCATTAGTATTGAACATTATATATGAAGGGAAAATAAAATACATAAAATTATATATAGTTCAATGATTTAATAAAAATTAAATACAAAAATCAGAATATTAATTTTAATATGGTCTTGATCTCCTAGGAATATAAAAAAACCATTAACGACATTATAAAAACAAAGGAAAATATTTGTAATAGGATAGAAAATTTTAATGGATGTAGAGTAGATTTAAGTTTAAAACTTTGAATGATAAATAAATGTTTTGTTAGGTATTTAAATGAAGTATAAATATAATATAAATTTTATAATTTTAACCTAAATGTTAGAATAGTTATGTGATCATTGGAGTCAAAATATTATAGTCAAAATATTAAAATATATAGTAAGAAATATTTATGATGAATAATAAATGTAAATATAAAAATATAATCATAGAAAATAAATATATTAATGATATAAATCAATGAATATATATATGTTTATATATCCAATAATGTATTTCTTATATTACTTCATAAGGACCTTAATTTTTTATATTAATATATAAATAATAATAATAATTTTAATTTAAAATTGTATTCATAAAATTAATTTTGTTGATAATATTAATTTTATTTCATGAATCATATTTTCAGAATTAAACGAGAGTAATATTTTTTTTTATTTTTCAAAAATTTATGTATTTTTATAAATAAATAATAATAATTTTCAAATATGGTTTTTTATTGGCATTAATTTATTTAATAATAAGTTAATAAAGAGTAGATTGGCTTCATCATCTATGTTTACATTAAATAAAAAAATTAATATGAAAAATATTATTTTCAACTTTTATAAAATTTTTTCAAATGAAAAAAAATGATAATTTAATTAATTAAATAAATTTTCTCATTTTTTATTTATTTTTCTATCTAAACTAAAAAAATTGTTTTAGATCGTTTTAAATTAAATATAAAACATTATTTTGTATTATAATGCACTATTAATTTCAATGAAGAGTGTTATTATATTATTTGTTCCTTATAAAAAATGTTCTTCATCATTTTAAAAAATAAAACCCCTCCCCTAAATATAAAAATACCCCTCTCAACCCCATGTAAAATAACTTCCAAAATTCTTTTCATTGCACAAAATTTTCCAAATCAGTTATCTTAACCCTCCTAGGCGTCATTGTTATATTCTCATTTTACCCCACTCTATGAATTTAATGAATTAGGATCATATAAAATGATCTAATAATGGGGATGGAATAATATTCCCTATTCATACAATATATATACATTATTATAGACTTTTTTCACATTGTTTTTCAAAAACAAATATTAACAATTTGATTCATTAGCATCTACATAATATAATATTAAAATCATCTTATTTTGTATTTTGGGTTTACTTTGTATCGATGTGTGCTTATATATACATATATATATGTATATATTATCTCTCCTTATTTCAACATGTCCCATTAATGGTATGTTTATCTTCTTATAAGAATAATATCAATTTTCTCTTTATTAATGCCTCCATATCTGATTACTATACTTTTTCCTAAAGTGTATATATATATATATCTATTTGTGTTTGTGTGTGTGTTTTTTATTTTAATGTTTCGTGAGGTAAATTATCTTAATGATAAATTAAAATGATCAAAACCACAACATAGAAAAAATGGAATAACTCAAAAAAATATGTCATCACATCATTTTATCATCAATTTCATATTAATAAAAAAATAAAATGATTTTTATTAATCATGAATAATATAAAAATAAAATATGAGTATATATTATTAAATAAACTATCGTTAATAGACTATATATGAGATATAAATGTGAAAAAAACAAAATAGATCATATGATATAGGGATTCTTAAACACTTTTCCTTTCATCTTCTTTATACTATTTCATCGTAAAATTTTCCATGTGATTTAATAACATAAATATTTAAATCCCTAGAAACGTTATTTATTTCATTTTACCTTCCATTTTTACTGATATAAATATTTTCATTTATAAGGGTTATATTTTAAAACCACCTTCATTGACTTTGATAATGAATATATTTTTGAAGACTATAAACGATTAATCGGTATATTTGCCTTTTTATACTCATGGAAATTAGTTATTAATTTTTTCCAAGATATGTTATATCATCCAAAATAATTATTTCCATTCTTATTTTATAATCCACAAATTTTTTCATTGAATATTTCCTTTCATAATTATTTTAAAACTCATTTTTTCCTATTGGTTTATTTTAGGATTGTAATTGGTCTATTGAGAATTTTAATACGATATAAATCATTTTTATAATATTATGAAAGAATATGTGGGAAATAATTATATATTTATTCAATGATTTTGGTAATTTAATATATCTATGAATAGAGTATATGTTGATAGATTCATCAATAAACTTATCCATATAAAGGATGTTGTTATCTTTGTCTACAATGTTATGGGTAGATATGATACACTAAAATTTTTTACATTGTTATTCTTCGATATTTTGTGGTTTCCTTTTTTAATTATTATTGGATATCATTATAGTAATCCAAAACTTATGAAAAATATGTATCATTATTATGAAAATAACATATCATGACTATTAACAGTTTTACATTCCATGTTCTATTGTTATAACTCAAGATGATTACAGGTTTCACTAAATTATTCGTTAGAATAAATCATTTCTAATATTTTTTTAATAAAGTGTGTTTTTCATTTCTAATGATCTCATTCCAATATTTATAATCTCTAGGTATATTATATTAATCATAATTCATATCTTTTATTTTAATCACATTGTGATCTTCGTTTCTAACCATTTTTGTTTACTATATTTTCTAAGGTGGAAACCTATATAAAGAAGGATTTAGTCAAATTGTAGTAGTTCAAAGTTTATTGATTTGATTAATTGTTTTATTTATTATGTAAATCCATTTTTTAAGTTTTAGCAAATCCCAAACACTAAAATTATTAAACTATGAGTTGTTAATATTTTTAATATTCCTTGGATGTACAAAAACTATATATGTGTTGAACCCTATGTTGAAGTGTGGGTTTTCAGGTATCTTAAATATTTATTTAGGTGAAAATAAATTATATGGTCAAGATAAAAAAAATAATTTAGATCATATTATAAGTTATTTTTTATATTCCTAAAATATTTTACATTTATTTCCAAGAATTTTTATAGAACATTATCAAATTGAAATAATTAAAAATAATTGTGTTTTATAACCATTATGTGGGTTTCTGTAATGTCCCTATCCTACATCAAACTAATAGTTCCTAAATTGGTTGGTTTCATGTTACCTTAGGTCTTCAACCCCCTATGGTAGATTCTTCTGACAAGTAGTGATGGTGACGAATAATTCATTGGGATATAATACCCTCTATCAAATAAAATGAAATAATAAAAAATGAATCAATAGTCATTGATGAAAATTAAAATCATAACCTATGTTATAAAAAATTAATATATATCATAATATCACAGTAAAATATATAAATTTTTTATCCATTATTAGACTATTATATAAAATTTTATCTAATATAATAAATATAATGAACAATACTAAAACATTGGGTCAGATCCCATTCTTTTCCTATCTCCTCTCCCTTAATGTTCTAAAATAGATCTTCTATCCAACGCAGGGCCATTTCCTATAATAGTATCCAAAAAAATAAAATATCTTCCGACACAAGAATTCCAATGAATTGTGTGATTAAATATCTATACTCCAGTAAAAATGGTATCCCAAATAAATTCATTAATATATAAGTGAATTCCTGATGAAAAAATTAACCAAAAATTCATATAAAATTCTCATCATATTAAAGAGTTCTTAATAACCAATCCACCAATAACTATAATAACTTTACCTATTATATAAAATGGGATGATTCAACTATATTCTATTTCGAACATGTTAATAATCAAACCTACACCACTCATATCACTATATTAGTTTAGCGAGTCATCACCATAACCATGTCCATATTAATGAATGATGCATCGCCATCTCATAAACCATGTATGACACATCATCATTACCTATACCTTGGTAAATGACATGTCACTATCAAATTACCCTCAAAAGACAACATATCACAACCAAAAATTTATTATGGTGAATTATCAATAATTTTATAACGATTCAAAAGGTGAACAATACATTTCAAAACTCTCACATGTTGGTTGGAGGATCGAACACCAACTAAAATTCAATGGTGAATGAAGTTTCACATTGCTATTAAGGTATACTACCAAATATCCCAAAATTAAATAATCTTTCACAAAATCATATCCCAAATATGTTAATTTTCCATATATATAATTTCATAGCTGAGTGATGAACTACCAACATAGATACCTTGGTGGATAGTGTAAAACCCAAAAAATATCCATGGTGAACAATGTTCCACTGAAAAAATCATCTCCCCTTAGGTTGATGATGTGACACTAAAATACTAAGGGTCGATAATATAAAATATAAGTTTTCATTCTGGTGAGTGATTTATCACTTATGATCGAGGACCACAATATCAAAAATCAATTCATCACATGATGGTCATTATTACTATGCCATAACATAAGCCAATAATAGAAGTAAAAAACTCACCACTAGACTAAAATATTCATTAGGTCTCCCATCATGGGAATGTTTCAGTACAACCCATAAGGTTTAGAAGGTAATCTCATAAATATGGTCACCGATTATGGGGTTTGTATCAAAATTAATTCAAAATTGTAGCTTGGAAAAATGTTATCATTTACCATGTTAATGATAAAGACATATTATAGGATAACTCATAGGTCAAATCGATCATACATTATCCATTGGAAATAAATAATATAGTTTATAATTAACTCAAGTTCTCTTCACATTAGTAGAAAAACATACACAACACATGATACATTAAAATAATATAAACTGACATGAATGAATAGGGACCCACTATATTATCTTGACATATCAATTCCCACCAAATGTTAATAAATATTTCATACATAGATGGAAAAACTTTATTAGCAAAAAAACCCTATATTAGGGTATAACAAGTGATTGATCTTGAAATAAAAGTGAAACCCTATTTTATAGGAACAATTCATTATTCGTACACATAATTATCCAATATGATGATCAACTACTGATTTTGGATAGAGAAAATTCAAATGTAGGATTTCCTAGGAAAAATAATAATAGAAAATGATAGATATGTGTGGGATGATGGGAGGAAATTGTGACGTTTCTTAGGGAATTGTAATGCCCTGAACCCAGTTACCCAGAGTCGGTGCATTATTACATAACATTTGCATGATCACAAAAGTTCAAGTCTCGAATGACCAATTAGTTTAGTAGGTTTAGAAGCACTATATATATTCATAAAGATTACAATACATCAATAAGTGAAAAGCTTCAACAACATATTGTCTTCATATCCCCTCATACTATTCCTACAGGTCATTCATAAAATACTTCTTCACATCCTGGGAAAAATAAAACCTTGAAAGGGGTGAGCTCATATTCTCAGTAAGGAAAACAATATAGCAGAAACATTCATTAAAATTAAGGCAATGTATAACTAAAACAAAAGCCTTTTAAACTTGAACTTTAGCATAATATGGCAAGGATAAAATGAAATAATTCCATTTACTTATTCACATGGATATTCTACTAGTCGAATAATCACATGAAAATATAAATAACTACTTTCATAAAGATGGAGTGCATAATTCCATAATATGATAACCACATAGCCAAGGCCTTGTGCAAAGACTACAAATAAGATTTTTACAAGGCCTCGTTCCAAGACACTAGTTTGTCTCATGAGACCTACTGATGAATCGAGGAGCTAGAGCGGGCTCCACCCATCACTTACTAATTCCAATTCATTCCTCATATGATATGTTTATAACATAAACATTCGTATTAAAACTAGCATACGAAATGTCAATACTTTAACCACAAACCATGAATGGTATAAAAATAGAACATCCACACTCAAACATAACTCATTCGATACAATATGGAAGATTGTATTGTGTCAGATTAACCCCAATCGAGAATAATTAATGATATTCACATCGATTAAAATAATCATCAAACTATTGAGAGAAATATCCCTCTTTTTCTTGAAAACATTTAAAAGTCACACTATTTGTCAAGAAGACATAAAAAATAGATTTTTGAATCAAAGTTTCCCATACCACTTTGAAATTTTTAAAATGAATTTTGATTTGAAAACATTAATGTCCATATAAATAAATCCTCAAAACCATTTTTAAAATATGGACATTAATGAGAAAGATTTAGAGTAATAAATCTTTAAAACGTTTTAAAATCATATTTTAGTTAGATCTCCTATCCAAAAGAGAGACACTTGAAGACAAATAATTGAGATAATAAAAACCTTGTAATATCATGAGAATAAAGGTATTCATGATATTCTATGTCAAAGTACATTATATACACCATATAAAAGTTATTTGGTGTATAACAACAAAGGAGTCTCAATGGAATGTAAATTGAGATAAAATCTCTCATAAAGTGTGTATCCTTAGGATAAGGATAAATCGACGACATAATTATGTGTGAAAAATATAAATAAAATAAATATTATTGGATATTCATTGTAACAAAATCAATGGACATTCACACATATTCTTGTAAAAACAACACCAATGGATTGGATGTTTAACTCAACAAGTCAAGATTGAGTAAAAATTACTCTTATCAAGCTCATACCGATGACTTGAGAATTTATCAATGGAGTGATTATGTGTATCAAAATTATATCCACATAAAGGGGAGTGTAAATTATGACATAATAAAATGAATAGTGATTCCACACATAATCTTGGAGTAAAATAATCGATGAAGTATGCGTAAAACTGAATGAGTGGAAAGTGAAATTTCAAATTCCCTTATCGATTTGGTAATATACGAAACGTACACCCTTGAAAGAAGGATCATACAATGATGATGTAAATTCCCATAAATTAGAGTATATTCCACAATGAATACAATCATGTTCAGTACACATACACCACATGCAATAAATAAGTGGTGAACAATGGAATTCTCACGAAATTAAGAGTGTGATAAGAAACAACTTACTTTTTACTTTTTCCTTGGTTGACGGTAGGTTAACCTCCTGTATAATGGTGAAATAATTTTTATTGAATTATACAAGAATAATTTACATTAATATGATATCATATATGATCTTTTAAGAATGATTTTTTAATAATATCTTAGTATTATTGTCATTTCGGGTGTTAACTTACTCGTTTTCCTTTATATTCTTTGTTATGTAAGTCATGTTTGTTATGTATAGGTTTTATCTTATTCATATACAGAATGATATCAATTCCTTAAACATTATTTTTAATCATTAAATTAGAATTAGACTCAAATGGATATGATGGGGAATGAATCTCATCGCATTTGTGGAGACGGTAGTCCGTACGTACGCACGAGCGACAATATCAATCTTTTGATATTAAAATAATATATAATTGGATGTTATATCATATATACAGAATCATTATCATAATATTTTTATTATTTACATGAATTATACATCATTATTATACAAATCTAAATAATAATATATTGAATAACAATTACACCTCAACGTGGAGACGGTAGGTCGTACGTACACACGTATGGTGACATGTCATTCAAGGGATGGATAGAAGAATGAATTTTTTGTTCCATATTTAGAATAACATCAAATTGTATAGAAGATACTGGATTTATTATTTTAGAATTGAAATAACAAAGAAAGAAGATGTTGAAGAAGAAAAGAACTTGAAAAAGGGTGGTGAAAACATTACCTCTTCTTCGGGTTCTTCCTTTTGATTTGATCACAAGGGATCCTTAGGTTGGATTTCTGATCAGAATAAGGCCTCTAGGTTTAAGTGAAGGAAGTTGGGAGGATATTTTGTAAGAGTTTGTCCGATCCAAATGGCTTGGAAGGTGTGAATTAATGAGAAGGGGGAGTTCCTTTTTATAAGAGGGGTGAGGGGCTCCTTTGGAAAATCTAGAATTATTATTTTATAATAAATCCATATTCGGTTTCTAATTGCTCCAAAGTATATTATTTAAAAGTTAAGGTGGGGATAGGTCTAAAACAACTCAACCAAAAGATTTTATACTGGTTTGTGTCACATTATTAAACATATCTTTTAGTTTTAACTCTTAGTTAATTAGTTTGACATTTACCAAGTCTCTTTGTATTTTTATATTATATGGTTAATAAACTTACTATAAACTTAAAAGCGACCACAAAGTGGTCCATTAATGATACAACTACCATGATACAAGTTCTTTTGCCGAACCTTAGATTTTTAGGAATATAATATGAATTTATAATATAATATTTTTTTTTAAAACTCTTTTATGTCAATTTTGACACGATTTGGAATTTCATTTTTGTGAAAATCATAACAGCATGATTACTTCGAACAAAGTTAATTAAATCAATCCTAACATGTCATATTATCCTATAAAATTATTTTAATTCATAAAAGTCTCAAATTACATTTATTTGGATATTTAAAATATCAATTATTTTAATATTTCATTAATTCGGTAATTACTACATCACCATTGTGTCATACATAAATTATATTATTTAATCTATAAAAATTATAAATAAAATACCATTATGTAGGAAATATATTTATCTTTCTAATAAATATTTACAATCAAATTTATCTTATGTATAACCCTATATTAAAAATGTTTGAGTAATTAAACTTTGATTTTAACTCTTTTAACTCTTCCTTGAATTAAATAATAATAAATGTCATAATCTAATCCAAGTGGACCTAAATGAAAATATTTTATTCCTAAGTTTTTTTTTGTTCGAGACACACTTTTCCAATAGAATTAGGACATGTGTTAGGGTAATATTAATATCAATTTTTGCATTAATTACCCTATTTTTTTTAACCCTGGTAAATAAAAGTAAAAAGTTACTATTCACAAAAAAAATATTTTTATCTTATTGAACCAAATTTTACTCCTTGATATTAACCGTGTCTTTCAGTTTTTTGAAATTCCACTCACAGAAGCGGTAAAATTATGTTTTATGTAAATTTTCAAATTCTCCTCGGGGGTGGGTAAAAGACGGTGAAAAGTTCAATAAAATTTTTATATATCTAAAATTATTCTAAACTAACTTCAATTAATTACATTTAACCTATATAGGTATTATGTATCTATTTTGACCTTAATTAAATTTAAATAAAATAAATAATTATTGAAATGAAAATTTGGTTTTAAACTATAACTTAGTATTTTTCACTATTCATCAAAAATTGAAAGTTTTTCGAAAAATACCAAAAATTAGGCCTAATATATAATTGATATTATGAAAAAAATGATGTATATTTTACCAAATTAAAAACATATAAGTTGAATTAATTAATTTAAAAATTAATTCCTGTTGTCAAAACAAATAGCGTGTTTTTAAGAAGTAATAACTATCAAAAGATTGACACTTATTTATGTCTGGTTTAAATGTGAAATTACGTCCAATGACCAAAATTGTATTAAATGGTAATAATATATTATAAATATACTTTAAAACCACTCAAATTCATAATTTATCACTATTAATTATTTCTATTAAAAAATTGTTTTTAATTAAAATTTATTAATTTTCACTATTCATCAAAATATGAAAGTTATCCAAAAAGTAACAAAAATTCACTCTATACTAATTTTGATATTACGAATCCAAAAATGATGACCATTTTGAAAGATAAAATTTATAAAATTTCAAAAACTTGGTATTACTATTCATAACGGCTAGTTTGATTGGTTGTGGTGTGTTAGAATCTCGAAGTTGCGTACAATGAAAGCCATTGCATTATTCAAAGGGAAACGTACCATTGAAGCTTGGGGTGTTACATTCTCCCATCCTTCAATAAATTGCGTCCTCGCAATTTTTTTAAAATTGGGCTTGAGAATATAATGGAAAGTCCAACATTGGAAAAAAATTCAATAAAACTATCACTTTAAAAGAAAGAAAGAGAGGTATAAATTTCACCCAAGATAACCCATACTAGGATTCAATGTAAGAAAACATGGATTGGGATGATAAACTAAGTGTCAAGTTCTGATGGAGAGGGATAAAAAACCTGATCACGAGAAAGTTAACAACAAGAAAACCACAAACTTCTGTTGGGACAAACGGTCAGTAGTCTCCTAGTAGGAAAAGTAAACGGACAACATTTTTTTTAAGTTACATTACATAAGGATGAGGAATAAATTTATGATATTGACTAAGAACATAAAGAGATATACTTACTTTTTAAGTAGAGTTTCATTCTTTAATAAATTTCTACCACGAACTCATTTTTTTGAACAATGAGTATTCAAGAAGACTTGGTCACACTGGAAGAGCTAGCATAAACCTCTATAGAATAACATTATCCACATAGGTTAAACTATATATTTACCTTGTCTTTAGAGATTAATCAAAACCAAAATAGTTAGTATAAGATCTGATGATCCCCCAAATGGATATTCCATTAGAGAAAAAACACTAATCTTAATTTCTAAAATTAAACCAACAATACCCCATAGTTAAATAATTACCATTCAAAAATAAATTGTCCTTAAAATAATTCAATATAATACAAACTAATATTGAAACCCAAAACTTATAAGAATTTAGTCTTCCAGGTTAAATTGTATCTCTAAATGACATCTACTACTCTTAAAGTCACATACATAAAAGTAATTAACCTAATCACATATTCTTTATTATAGGTTAATCATTTCCATAAATAACCCAAATCACTATAAATCCCCAATAAAAACATAGATAAAAATACACCATTACTCCTCAAATGAAATCACATAGTATTCTATTTTCCTTGGGCTTATAGTGTTTCCAACAAAGTGAACATCTTCCAAAATAACATTTATCACTTAATCACCAAATAATTTTCCTATACTAAGGGTATTCATTTGATAAGACATAATATCTCAAATCAACTTATTATTGATCAATAAAATCATTTAACTAAAATAATAGTCACACTAACAAGGGACTTCACGTAGTCCAGTGGTAGGTGATAAATCCCAATCGCACTTTGGTTCTGGGTTCGATTCCTACAGCTTTGTCCGATGCGACGGGTTGTCACACGGTCTACGTGTTGTCCTTTTTCAAAAACTATATTTTATAACATTACCAAAATGAGATAAATTCCTCAAAATAACTAAAACATAATTTAACCACAAATTTTTTCTCATACCTTTCATTTTCATCCCAAATTATAATAACTTGTAATTTCCTCAAACACAATGATCATGTAAACCCAAATAGTTATTTATAACTATATCCACAAGATAAAAGATAATTCTTCCTCAAATATCATTATCACATGGAAAACTGTAGGGTTACAAATACAAGAGAAAATAATTCCAAAGTAAACCCCTCAACAAGGAGCACTAATACTTTTTAAACATTTCTCCAACTATTTATTTCCACATAGCTTCTTCTTTGACCATGAAAATATCCTATAGAATACGGCATTCACTCGGGTAATGGCCAGGTCCCCTACATTTACGGAAAATGACTGTAAATGGATTCTTGGGACCATTTTTATCTTCTTCCATAGTACACTTCATTTTTCTTCGGCAATTATTTACTTTATTTCCTTCCTTCCCGCACGTAAAGCATTTATATGTCCCATTGAGACACTTTCCTAGGTGTCTCCTTCCACATTTCTTGCATGATGGAAATTCAGAATTCCTTTCTCCATGGTCTATACTACTGGAGCTCTTATCATTCATCGCCTTTCTTTTCTTTGTTGAGTCTAGGAATTGGTTAATATTTATATTATTGATCATATTTTTGTAAAATTGATTTGTAATGAAGATGATATCTTTTACGCCTATCAACATTCCATTTTTTTTCTCATTTCCACCACCGTTCCCACCTTGTACATCATTCTCAAATTCAATATGACTTCTTTGGAATCCATCCATTGACTAAAACTAGAAAGCATTATGTGAGTAACAGGAGTCATAAAATCATTTGGTGATTAACATGTCACCATATTCTCAATATGAAATACATTAGGATTAACCAAGGTTATTTACTCTCATCTTATATATAATACTTCAAATCGTTTTGTAAAGAAAATGTAAATTATCCTAAGCATATCCCTTGGGAGTGTCGTAGCCAAGAGTGCAGCAAGGCCCATTGTCGTGCACCAGTTCCCGTTCGAGTCTAGATCAAAGCGGTGTTTTCAGGTTTTACCCCTAGGTACATCTATGCCAGAGCCTCCTATACCTACTTGTATCCAAATAGGGATGTATTGCTCAGCAAACTCACAAAATCTCTACAATACCTAAATTCTAGGAAGTTCTTCTATACTAATCTGCAAAGTCTATCTTACGGTTATGTGCTCTAATTAGATTTTATCTAAATCTAGCTCCAAAGGTTTGTACTAAACGTCCTCTGATACCAACTGTAATGCCCCGACCCTAGTTACCCAGAGTCGGTGCATTATTACATAACATTGTCATGATCACAAAAGATCAATTCTCGAAAGACCGATTAGTTTAGTAGCCTTGAAACACTAGATATATTCATAAAGTTTACATTAAATCAATAAGTGAAAAACTAAAACAACATATTGTCTTTATATCCCCTTATACTATCCCTACAGGTCATTCATATAATACTTCTTCACATCCTGGGAAAAATAAAACATTGAAAGGGGTGAGGTCAGATGCTCAGTAAGGATAACAATATAGCAGAAACATTCATAAAAATTTAAGTCGATGTATAACTAAAACAAAAGCCCTTTAAACTTGAACTTCAACATAATATGGAAAGGATAAAATGAAATAATTCTATTTACATATTCACAAAGATATTCTACTATTAAAATAATCACATGAAAATATCAATAACGACTTTTATAATGACGGAATGCATAATGCCAGACTATCATAACCACGTTGCCAAGGCCTCGTGCCAAGATTACAAATAATATTTTTTCAAGGCCTCTTTCCAAGACGCTAGTTTTTCTCATGAGACCTACCGACGCATCGAGGAGCTGTAGTGGTCTCCACCCATCACTTACTAAGTCCAATGCATTCCTCATATGAAATTTTTATAACATAAACATTCGTATTAAAACTAGCATATGAAATGTCAATACTTTAACAACAAACCATTAATGGTATAAAAATATCACATCCACAGTCAAACATAACTCATTCGATACAATATGGAAGATTGTATTGTGTCAGATTTACCCCAATTGAGAATACTGAAGGATATTGACATTGATTAACATAATCATCAAACTATTGAGAGAAATATCCCCCTTTTTCTTGAAAACATTTAGAAGTCACACTATTTTTCAATAAGACATTTAAAAATAGATTTTTGAATCAAAGTGTCCCATACCACTTTGAAACTTTTAAAATCAATTTTGATTTGAAAACATTAATGTCCATATAAATAAATCCTTAAAACCATTTTTAAAATATGGACATTAATTAGAAAGATTTAGAGTAATAAATCTTTAAAACATTTTAAAATGATATTTTAGTTAGAGTTCCTAACCAAAAGAGAGACACTTGAATAAAAATAATTTAGATAATAAAAACCTTGTGATATCATGAGAATAAAGGGATTTATGATATAATATGTCAAAGTAAATTATATAAACCATATAAAAGTGATTTTGTGTATAACAACAAAGGAGTCTCAATGTAATGTAAATTGAGATGAAATCTCTCATAATGGTTGTATCCTTAGGTTAAGGATAAATCAACGACATAATTATGTGTGAAAAATATAAATACACTCAATATGATTGGATATTCAGTGTAAAACAATCAAAAGACATTCACACATATTCTTGTAAAAGCAACACCAATGGATTGGATGTTTAACTCAACAAATCAAGATTGAGTAAAAATTACTCTTATCAAGATCATACCGATGACTTGAGAATTTATCAATGGAGTGATTATGTGTATCAAAATTATATCCACATAAAGGGGAGTGGAAATTATGACATAATAAAATGAATTGTTATTCCACACATAATCTTGGAGTAAAATGATCAATGAAGTATGTGTAAAGCCAAATGAGTGGAACTTGAAATTTCAAATTCCCTTATCAATTTGGTAACATTCAAAAAATACACCCCCGAAAGATGGATCATAAAATGATGATGTAAATACCCATAAATTAAAGTATATTACACAATGAATACAATCATGGGCACTACACATACATCACATGCAATAAATAAGTGGTGAACAATGGAATTCTCACGAAATAAAGAGTGAGACAAGAAAACCCTTACTTTGTACTTTTTCCTTGGCTAGCGGTAGGTTAACCTCATGTATAATGGTGAAGTAATTGTTATTGAATTATAAAAGAATCATTTACATTAATATGATATCATATATTATCTTTTAACATTGATTTGTTAATAATATCTAAGTATTATCGTCATTTCGGGTGTTAACTTACTCATTTTCCTTTATATTCTTTGTTATGTAAGTCGTGTTTGTTATGAATAGGTTGTATCTTATTAACATAAAAAATTATATCAATTCATTATACATTAT
This sequence comes from Viscum album, assembly GCA_963277665.1. NCBI lineage: Eukaryota > Viridiplantae > Streptophyta > Magnoliopsida > Santalales > Viscaceae > Viscum > Viscum album. Next base: position 1,698,130,214 of record OY728143.1, on the reverse strand, counting down.
TTTTAATCATTAAATGAGAATTAGACTCAAATGGATATGATGGGGAATGAATCTCATCACGTTCATGCAGACGGTATCTTGTACGTACGTACGAGCGACAATATCATTCTTTTGATATTAAAATAATATATAATTGGATGGTATATCATATAGGAAGAATCATTATCATTTTATATTTAATATTTATATGAATTATAAATCATTATTATACCCATCTAAATAATAATATATTGAATAACAATTACACCACAAAGTCGAGACGGTAGGTCGTACGTACGCACGTATGGTGACATGTCATTAAAGGGATGGATAGAATAATGAATTTGTTTGTTCCATATTTATAATAACATAATAGTCTATATAGGATATAGTACTTATTATTTTAGAATAGAAATAACAAAGAAATATGAAGTTGAAGAAGAAAGGAACTTGAAAGAGGGTGGTGAAAACATTACCTTTTCTTCGGGTTCTTCCTTTTGATTTGATCAAAAGGGCTCCTTAGGATGGCTTTCTGATCAAACTAATGCCTATAGGATTAATTGAGGGAATTTTTGAGGATATTTGGGAAGATTTTGGCCAAGACAAATGGATTTGAAGGTGTGAGTTAATGAGAAGGGGGAGTGCCCTTTTATTAGAGGGGTGAGGTGCACCTTTGGAAGAGCTAGAAATATTATTTTATAATAAATCCATATTCGGTTTCTAATGGATCCAAAGTATATTCTTTAAATTTTAAGGTGGTTATACGATGAAAATAACTCAACCAATAGATTTTAGACAAGTTTGGGTCACTTTATTAACCTTATCGTTTAGTTTTAACTCATAGTTAATTAGTTTGACATTTACCATGTCTCTTTGTATTTTTATATTATATGGTTAATAAACTTACTATAGACTTCCAAGAGACCCCAAAGTGGTCCATTAATGATACACCTATCATGATAATAGTTCTTTGTCCGAACCTTATATTTTTTGGAATAGAATATTAATTAATAATATAATATTTGTTTTAAAAATTCTTTAATGTCAATTTTGACACTATTTATAATTTGATTTTTGTAAAACTCATAACAGCATGATTACTTTGAAAAAAGTTAATCAAATCAGTCCTAACATATCATATTGTCCTATAAAATTAGTGTAATTCATAAAAGTCTCAAATTACATTTATTTGGATATTAAGAATATCAATTATTTTAATATTTCATTAATTTAGTAATTACTGCATCACCATTGTGTCATACATAAATTAAATTATTTAACGTCTAAAAATTATAAATAAAATACCATTATGTATTAAATCTTTTTACATTTCTATTTAATATTTACAATAGAATTTATCTTACGCATAACCCTAAATTAAAAATGTTTTAGTAATTAAACTTTGATTTTAACTCTTTTAACTCCTCTTTGAATTAAATAATAATTAATGTCCTAATCTTATCAAAGTGGACCTAAATGATAATATTTTATTCCTAAGGTTGTTTTTGATATAGAAACACTTGTACAATAGAATTACGACATGTGTTAGGGTAATATTAATATCATTTTTACCCTTAATTACCCTATTTACTTTTAACCGTGGTAAATAAAAGTAAAAAGTTTCAATTCCCCAAAAATTATTTTTATCTTATTGTACCACATTTTACTCCTTGATATTATCTATGTCTCTCGGATTTTTGAAATTCAACTCACAGAAGCGATAAAATTAAGTTTTCTTTAAATTTCCAAATTCTCCTAAGTGGTGGGTAAAAGATGGTGAAAAGTTCAATAAAATTTTTATATATCTAAACTTATTCTAAACTAACTTTAATGAATTAAATTTGACTTATATAGATATTATGTATCTATATTTACCTTAATTAAATTTAAATAAAATCAATAATTATTTAAATAAAATTTTTGTTTTAAACTATAACTCAGTATTTTTCACTATTCATCAAAAATTGAATGTTTTCAGAAAAATACCAAAAAATAGTCCTAAGCTATATTTGATATTATTAATTCAAAAATGATGTCTATTTTACCAAATTCAAAACATATAATTTGATTTAATTAATTTAAAAAATAATTCCCATTGTCAAAACAAATAGCGTGTTTTTAAGAAGTAATAACTATCAAAAAACTGACACTTGTTTATGTTTGGTTTAAATGTGAAATCACGTCCAATGACCAAAATTGTATTAAATGGTAAAAATATATTCTAAATATACTTTAAAACCACTCAAATACATAATTTATCACAATTAATTATTTCGATTAAAAAAGTTGATTTTAATTAAAATTTTGTAATTTTCACTATTCATCAAAATATTAAAGTTATCCGAAAAGTACCAAAATTTCACCCAAAGCTAATTTCGATTTTACAAATCAAAAAATGAAGTCCATTTTGAAAGATAAAAGTTATAAAATTTCAAAAATTAGGTATTACTATTCATAACGTCTAGTTTGATTGATTGTGGTGTGTTAGAATCTCGAAGTTGCGTACAATGCAAGACATTGAATTATTCAAAGGGAAACATACCGTGGAAGCATGGGGTGTTACAGAATATTATTTTTATTTACTTAAAATAATTAAATTTTAAAAAAACAAGCATTTTACCAGTTTTCACCTTTCTATAGTTCACTATTTTAGAATAACCCCAATAGAGTACATAATCTAAGGCCATCAACAACCTAGTGTCCCTTCTAGAAACACAGCCACTTGGGTTCAAAAGGTATGCGTCCCTAGTTCATCAGGTTTATATATTATTTTATCTTCCAAAAAATGTCACAATATATAGATAAACACCCCAAAAATGATACTAATACACCCATAAACACCTCCAATTACATAAACCCATAAATTTAATATAATTATTTTGAGATTCAAGAAGAATTAATCACTCAATATAAGGAATGTCATACAGCATACCCACAAAATGGTTTCCTATACTGATGTTCTATTATTGTGAATTTTTTATATACTATTTTCCCAGATATCATTAACCTTTCCCATATATCCTACTAAAAATGAATTTTATTTCATTTAAAAAATTATAAGGGGACAATCTTCCCCCAATAGATCTTATTAATCCATTCCATAATACAAATTGGTAAATTCTATAAAAAATGAATTAAAATATATTTTGACATCATCAATACTAATCTTAGAGGAATAGAAATAATCATATCACAAAATATGATATATATTTAATTAGTCATTCATCAAACTATATACCGATTTTGATGCACAGTAAATAGAATCCTTATGGGAGGACATGTATATCTTCAGATAAAGGGGAATATAATGGATCATTAGAAGGGATATCAGTGCAATTTTAGATATACTGTATATAAATGTGGATTGGTTTATCCCATGTAGTATAATAAATATATTTCCACATTATTATATAACAATAGACCCATAGATATGGGGTTTTTAAGTGGTAAATAACAAAGATGAAAAAACTATAAGGGGAGGTGAATAATTTGGTTCCACCTATACCAGTGAATTGATAATCTCTAAACTATTTCTTCCTTCACCTATTTTTTCTTAAACAATCTTGTTGGGGATATTTATGAAAATACCATGATTCACATTAGACTTTCTAAAAATGGAGTTTTATATGTAAATGTTTTATATTATAGTAAGTGGGTGTCATATCCCAGTTATCACTATGTGGTTTGATAATCATTGAGAAAACCACTGAAGGGATGCTCATAGGTTGGATTCCACAACATGATATGATGGTAATAATGGGGAATAGAGACAAATAATAATGCAAACCCCTAACACATTATGGGGCTATACGACATCAAGGTAGAAATCAAGAATATAGAGAAGTATCTTGAGACTGGGTGTGAAGCTAAGTTATTTAAAATCCTTTTTCTTAAGAGACGCAATTATGATGAAATGCTTCCTTGTAAATAGATTATTTATAATGAATAATGTAGATATCTGTGGAAATGGATATGGGAAAACTGCATTACATTAGGAATGTATCTAGGTGGTGATGTGTTCTAATTTCGTAATGTCTTTATAGGGGATGGTTCCTTCACCATCGATCCTAATGTGAGGGGAGGTATGGTTTCATCCAATTTCAATACATTATAAATAAATTATTTCCCTCACATGAAATGTATATTTACAAGGATTAATGAGAATATTTTCGACACTATCCATTATATGGTTTCTTCCGATATAAATTTTTGTTTTGAGTATGTCATAGTGGACATTGAGATTAGATATATCTCTTTTGTAAACAACCATGAATTATCCCGTATCACTAATGGATTATTTGGATTATTATATTCATCCTTTTGGGACCTCATCAAGGTAGATCATGTGGATATAATTCATAACAACATCCTTAGATTGTTCTTACACTGGTTGGCATGTTCTACAACCATGGTCCTTAGTCCAAAATTGATATAACTATCTTCCCTTAATCAGTAAGGACCCATTAGGTAGTGTAAAATCTCATAAAATATTATTGAATCCATTATAAATAGAATAATATATATGAATATTCATATATACTATTCAAAATAAAAATCATGTTTTCATCCAAGGAAGATCCACCCATGAATCCATCACCATGGGTTACGAAATGATCATATATATAAACATAAATGGTTCACAATACAACACTGCCTTTAAACATGGTATGGAAAAAAAATATAAGAGGGATACATGAAGCATCATTAAAAAATTTATGGCCTTTGTGATATTTCATGATGGTTTTTCTATCTATTTTTTATATGTTTTTGTTCAACATGTCCTCCTATTATCTTCATGGGAAAAGTTGTGTATTATTCAAATAATTGTCGGGGCTGAGGTAATGGGACCCTTTATAACCTAAAATTTTTATTTTCCTTCAAATCACCGTCAAATTTTATTTGAATAGATACAACAGTAATGACATATTATTCCTCATTTAGTATTGGATGAATATCGATGTTGTCTCACAGCTAATATCCACAAATGACATGACCTTTTTTCTCAATGAAATTAGAAAAACCATCCAAGAACTTGACCAAAAAATTCATGTATATAGTATGTGGAGTATAAAAATAATAACTTGAGAAATGTACAATATTTATATTTCATAATCCTACTTGGATTGGTGGGGGAAAATATTTAGTGGACCTTGGATTTCATAGAAGGAACTTCTCAATGGAATATATGGGATCACTAATCTCTCAATGTTGGAATGTTATCCCAAAAATTTATGGAATGGTTGATAAAATCTATAAATACATCCTCAACTAGAAACACAATTTATTCTCTATCAAAGGATACATAACATTTTTCAACTAGGTTCTTTCTTCAATCCACCTGCATATATTTTCAGTACTCAACGTACAGAAGTTGGTTTTTTAGAATATAAAAATCACCATACTATATATAATTTTTAATGCTATTGTGGAAGGAATATAACATTGGGTGTTGTGTGATATTATTTCCAAGGTGGATGATCCTCATGGAATTAATCTAAGGAGTGTTACTAGAATCGCTATATCCCTTTATGTGAAGATGTCTTGGATATAACTACCAGGAATATCAATTTAGGAAAAATTAGAAGTTATAAAATATAACTCATAGCTAGAATAAATTATTGTAAATACATCTCAGGTGTGGGATTTTATCTGATGGTGCATTCACATCCTTAATAAGTGATAGTGTTGGACTATTGGTTGTGGGGAGATCAATTTTTTAAGTCATAAGTGGGAAAGAGAATAGCACAATTTCATGTGATTCCCAACCCCCGCACTACTATATATTATATTCCATTCCTTAATTAATTATATCATCATCTATAAATAAGAAGATACATTGAATAAAATTATAATTAATTGTGATCAATATTGTCTCATCTTAACAGGATCAAATTTTTGTACATTCTTGGAGAATTCAAATCTTCATGTTATCTATGAAAACACCAATAATAATTTATAGGGAGTCTCCTAATAGTGAGATGACATTCCTGTGAATGTTATATTCCTTGTATTTCATATCAGGTACCATTTTTATCTAAAGATAAAGAGGTTATGTGTAAGAGGACGAACATTGTTTCTAAATACCCATGCTATCAAATATCCATACATGTATTGCACTATAATTTATTATTTTTTGGAGAGTGGGATTCATTATTTCAGTGTGTATTTAGTTATTTCATGATTCTTGATGTCTTAGAAATCAATGAAAATAGTTTTCTTCATTCCAAGATTCGTGGAACTAAATGAAAAAATTAAAAGTGGTTGGTGATATCATTATTCAATTGAAATGGTTGGTGGATTATATAAAATAAATGAAACAAGTAATTTCATCATATTACACAAAATACTTGACTATCTATGATTCTTTAGTAAAGAATCCTAATGGTTTATTTGTCCCTCTATTTAAATGGTGGGATCCCTCCTACTCGGTATTTATTCTTATAGATGGTAGGATATATATCCCAATGACTTAAAGAATGGACCCTCAAGGAAACTGGGTATTCTTGACCCCTCTTAATATTAAGATCAAGATCAACATGGATTGATCATACAATCATGGATTAATTAATGAGGTAAGAGTTCTTAGAGATCTTGTAAGATCAGTTTTTTCCTTCCTTGTATACTATGGCATGGGTTAATCACTTATGTTATAATAAACATCCTAGATTAAGATTATGGAATTATTCCATCCACATCGAATGTTTCTAAATTTTTGGTAAATCACCTTCTATAATATCCATATTACATATAGAATAATATCCCCACCCCTAGACCATCACATACCACATCCATAGATAAAATAAATACTCTCACATTGGGTAAATTTCCTCCACACATGGAATGATTAAAACAAGGTTATAGGAATCCAGGATTCATGGGAGACAAATGATAATCATTTTATTTTATTTACTAATAATGAATCCCTTCCCCCTATGTGTGTTAATAATGTTTTAGTAGAATCCCTAAGACTTAAGTATTTCATACATTAATGTAATTCTTGGATATTTACACCAAATTTGTAAGTGTATTTATTTCAGGATGGAATTTATGCCATTTTAATTTTTGATAATTATAATTGATTCCTATAATAATTTAATCATTTAAAAAAATAATTTCATTATTAAGTGTATTAAATTTAAAATAAAAACATGATTGATTAATAAATTTGATGTTACTAAATTATTTTAAAATTTAAATTCGGATGGTGAAATAAGGTTATAAGGTTAATTTTAACTTTATTTAATAAATTTATTCAAAATAGTTACTCTAGGAAAATGTAAAATGGGTAAAACTTATTTCACTATATATAAAAATACATCACAATATAAAAATATGTTTTTAAATGTGTAATTGATTTCTGATTTGACTTTATAATTTTTCACACTCAACATTTCACCACTTTTCATCCATTGATACTTTTATAGTATCATGGCATTATTGAAAAATGATGTGGGATTCAAAAACGTTCCTTTTCCTCTCTTATAAAAGGATACCACATTATCATGTACAATAAATAAATATTATTTATATATTTAATTTATAACTTTCCCAAATTTCAAATCCTTTATTTCTTTTACCTTCTATAATTCCCTTGGTAACAAAATTTTATCCAATGTCTCTCAGATCATTGGTCTTTATTAGTAGGATGTTAAAGGTATCAATGTAGGTGTCACATCATTATTAACATTGTTTCTTATTCGTTATCCTGTAATTCAAAAAAATAAATCCTATAATAATATTACCAAAGGATTTATTTTATAGGGATGTAATTATTATAATTGTATAACCATTATCAATTCTCTTCCAGATACTTTGAAAAACAAGAATCTTCATTAGTGATTTTGTTCAGATTACCGCCTCCATGACGACAGTATATTTTTTATTCTTAATCACCCCCTTTGAAGGGTTTAATGATGATATTGATGAATAAATATAATTTATATAATGTATTTATAATTTTTTATATAATATCATATTATCAACCATCACCCATCTCTTTTTTTGGGTATGAGAAACCATATGTGTGATGTGTGGAATAAAATCGCAATGAATAGACATGTTTTGTTTTCTCCCACATCAAAACATGGATGTTTTTAGTTTATAGAGGATGACTATATGTTATATATATATATATATATACATATTTTTTTATTTTTTTATTTAATATATATCATTATTATGGTGTTATTTGTATAACAAAAATGCTATGATCATTATAAGGTAGACGGATAATGTTTTCAAATAACCAAAAACTAGTTCATTATCATTTTAGATATCATGAAATGTCATAAAAACACCCATTAAATTGTATTATAAAATTAAAATTCTTTATAGTAAATAAATTTATATATTTTTAAATGGTTTCTAAATGATGATAACTAGGAGGAAAATGAATTTTTATACAAATTTTATTGACAAAGTTGATAACAATCAAGATTATTATCCCCAGACATTGAAAAGAGATCACATAAATCATATATAAGAAGATATTTTTTATTAATATATATTTTGGATGGAAATTTATAGGAAGAAAATTATTTAATGGGTTATTAAAATATGTATAATTATGATGTATTTGGTTATATATCCCATTTGTAAATAATGGGTAATGGTGATGTACTTGGTAATGCAATATTAGTTATTTGAGTTGGTCATTTTCTTTTTTGAAATTTTTTCCCAGAAATTAATGTTTCAATTATTTTCTCATTTTTACAGATTTTAAAAAGAATTTGTGAACTAATTAAATTTCCCTGAATGGTTTTATTATCTTTTTTAAATCATAGAATAATTTTAACTATGAATTTTACATTAATGATTACAAAATATTTTCAAAAATCCATTTTCAATATTTGGATTCCATTATATTAAAAATGGATCTAACTAGAAAAGAGTAATGATTCCTCTTTCACCCTATACTTTTCTTCTAATTTTTCATTATTTTTTATGGTCATGCTATTGATGTCATGTTAGTTGAATTTTTCAATTATATTTATATTTTTTGAATCATATATTATTTAGGGGATTCCTTATGAAATTTAAATGATTTAATTTTGGATTTTCTATGAAAACAAATTTATTTTTAGGGAATCATTATATGATTATTAGGAAGTGTTACTAAAAACCATTTTTCATTTTAAGGGTTATATAATAATATGATGAATTATTTTAACATATAAAATAAACATTATCTAATTATGAGGTTTGTGATACCTATATACAAATCCAATGCATTGATTAGAGGCTTGTATCTTATTATATTGAAATTATTCATTAACAAGTTAATATGTAGTTAGAGTCATAATGGGTGAGTGTGATTGAAATTTCCTATCGGCACAATTTTATATGTTAAGGGGTGGTGGGTAACTTGGTTCGGAATTATACGAAATAATGTGTTTATGATTATTTCGCATTCATTCCTATTTTTAATGGATTAATTTATATTATTCTTGTATCATATTTCTAATTCCATTATAAATATATTATTGAATAATTTTTTTTGGCTACTATTCATTATTTTGTTTAACACTTATTCATTCATTTTCATTTAGTTGAGATATTTTTAATTATTTTAACTTTTCCATATGTTTAATAATTAATCATTATGCTATATTATATGTTATCCATTACTTTAAATTTGAGGACACCCCTTTTATGTTTTTCCTTCAATGATATTTGAAGAGGATTATGACTCGTGGAATGTCTACAAATTTATTTAGTGTATAAAGTGATGTTCAGATAATGTGAAATTAGATTATTATGTTTCTTGTCCCCAAGAAACATAACCATTGTGTCATTGGGTTGTTCAGCTATTAATGAATTTATAATTATTTAATTTAATCATTGTATTTTATATTTATGTTTATCTTAGGTTTCTATAATTAGTATCAGTGGTAGAGTTTAGTTATTATTGAAACTAGGATAGTAAATGTTTTGTGAGAACACACATGATTAGCCTATGTATATGATACCATCCTATGCTATGGTAAATAATGGATTGTGGTTTTCCAAAAACATCATCTAACTCTTGATACTACACATGGATGGGGTTTTAATATAGATTTAACATCAGGTAATAACCTTGAATAGTGTTTTTAGTATATCTCACACATCATTCTGGTCCATAGATAATGGTCTCTTACTACACACCTAGTTTGACACCCTTGAGGGAAGTGACAATGGTAAATTAAATTTACATTTTAAACTATTATGAAGGATTTTTGTAGCTTGTAAAAGAGAATAATAATGGAAAATAACATAGGAATTTAAATCTAGATAAACATTATTGAAGCATTGGGAGTGTTAAATGTAAAATATTTTCATTTTTTTACCTAATTTCTCTATTAATATAATTTATCTATTTATATTTTATTTTATTTACGTATCATCTATATAAATCATCCTCTATCAATGATATGGATTCCAAAAGAATGATTAGTAATAATTATGGATGTAGTGAACAATATGGTTATTGTAAAAATGAGATGGGAATTGGAGTTAAAAAAATTATTTTAATGCACAATAAACTCTCTTATATTATATATAATAACAAGAATAATTTCAATATCCCAAATGAAACAAAAATGGGAATCTTGTAAATAATTTTTTTTATTTCAATGTGACATATCAATTAATGGTAATTTGAATATATTTATTGATGAAAAAAATTGATAAATGTTTTGGAAAATATATTTTCTATCCTTCAATGATAACATATGAAAAATTGGTTTTGATGTCTATCATCTAGAAGGTTATGTTGAAAAATGTTGTAATATCATCCAAAATTCAATGCAACTAGAGGAATTTTATTCTATGATATAGGATGATTTAAGGGGAATATTCCCCATTTAACAAATAGTACTCTTCACTTTGATATAGAATGAGATTTCTTATAATTGAAACAAAAGGAAGATGATTTTTTTACCTTATTATAAAAACATCCTGATAATGACAATGTAAACCTAAAGTCTATATATATACATGAAAAGAAAATTGATTGATTATTTAGGGGCATAAAACCCAATCTCTATATATCATCATCTATAATAATGTTTAAAATTTAAAAATATGTCATTCTGTGATAATGTAAAGTGGAAATGAAAGATAAATACCCACATGATTTTGGATAATGAAAATCAAGGATGGAGTATCAGGGAATCCCTAATAAATAATATCATGGGGGATGAAATTTTAATTACCCACATGTAAAATATGTTAGAGGGAACACCTGGGTAATATAATTAAATATATTTTGAATTATTTGAAGTACAGTATTGTAGGAAACATATCTCATGATCGTAAAATAAATTGATGGAGTCTAAATAACACTATTAGGGAGAAGAATTCCCCAAAAAAAGCTCCACCTAGTTTTAAATCATTCAAATTCCAAGAGTATGGGAATTATGATATTTAATTTCCTTATCAATAGAGTAACCAATTCATATATGAATCTATAACATCCTAATTAAATGGATTAGTAGAGGAAATATGAAAGCATTACTACAGAGGTGGGAAAAATAACAACGGGCGAATTATACACTAATTCTTCAATCTATAATTGTGAATACCCTATTTGATTTTCATTACTTAAAATCATTTATTTAATATAAATTTTTCAAGAACATGGATTCACCACCAAAAACATTGAATATCAAGTGATATATGTATATATATTATTGACCAATATATTTCTCTAATGTTCAAAAATATTCTATAATTGATATTTTTTGATTAATAAATCAACTAAACTATCTTCTTCTGCCTATAGTGTTTGGGAAATAATTTTGTGTGTGGACTGGTTTTATTCGAATATATATCACAAAAATATCTATTAGAGGTAAATGTCCTATCATACCCATAATCTTTCAGTAATCATGTATCAATTCAAGTATTAAGCTATATAATAAATAGAATAAAATTCATTAATATGTTTCATAAAACCATAAAAGGGGTTTTTAGATAAAATTTTTATGGAGGTATTAAATGATGTGAATATTCCCATTATATAGTCTAATGATGATATATTTTCTATTGAAATTATTATTATTCCCCTAGAACATGAATTTGATTTCATAATAGAATTAATCCTTGTATTTTTTTCCTATCTGAAAAAATTCATATTTAATATCATTTGATAAATTAGTGGATTTGAAGTATAAATTGCAATATAATATAGAAGAGGGTTTTATATTCCCTAATGATTCACCATGGGGATAATGAGTCCTTTTTGTAATGAATGAGAAATGGATTAATGCTTATTTTTATTGATTATTATATTCAAAAAACATATTTATTAAAAAACAATAGCCATTTTCCCATATTTATGACATCTTCAATAAACTCAAAGGATATCAATTCATGTCAAATATTGACCATAAGTATGGATATCATCAACTAAGTGTAAGGGGAAGTTATTCTATAGACAATATTTTGGACATGGTGTGGACACTAAAAGTCTCTAGTTATACAATTTATACTTACAAATTCTCTTTTTATCTTCATGTGTTTAATGAATAGATTTTTTAATGATTACCTATAAAAACATGATGCTATATTTATATAAGATATACTTATATATTCTCAAATAAATGAAAAAAATTAAGATCACATAAGTACTATATTTAAGACTACTTGGAAGGGGATCTATATTACAAACTCATAAATTTGAATTTTTTATATAAAATGTCTCATTCAATGGGTATGTCATAAAAAATTAGAGTATATATATAAATATATAAAAGATTATTGTTATTGTGTAATGGAATCAACCAACCACTATGGAGGAAATATGTATTTTTGGTAGGTCATCTGGTTATTAGCAATGAAAATTGGTAAATTAAACAAGGCAACAAAATCCATTAACTAAGTTAACATGCAAGAGGGTCATGTTCCATTGGATGATTTTCTGTGAGTAAATATTCATGGATATTAAAGAAATGATGGTCACTGCACCTATTCTAAAATTAAATTTTTAGTTTTAAATGGATTAGATTTTCTATTATTAAAACACTAAATTTATTTGGATTAATATATATGAAAAATGAAAAAGTAATTTCTTATGTGTCCTCCAAAATTTATAACTAATGACCAAAATTACCTGATGTAAGATTTGAGATTAGAAGCATCGATATTTTCATTGAAAATTTAGTGCAATTACCTTTATGTTGAGAATTATTCTATAAAAACTAATCACATATCATAAAATATATCAATATATAGATTTAATTAATCATGAGGCAAATGTGCTGGATAGATTAAATCAATGATTTGGACTGCTTGATATTTTATCACATAGAAAAAGAATACAGGTTTCATAATGCATTGACAAGAGAAGAGAAAGACACTCTATCCATGAATTTGACTTAAATAGACCCAATAATCATTTATTTATAGAGGATTAATCCTAAATTTATATTGTTTGGAGATAAATACTCTTGTAACCAAGTGACTACTCAACTATCCATCCACGTAATGATTAAATAATCCTAGAATGATGATGTAGTTCTACCAAAAAGGTATTAAATATTCGAGATTTTAACTTTGATAATTATTGTGTTATTATATTTAGAACATCAACAAGTTTTATAAGAATACCGAAACTAAAATAGGATATTTTGGTTTATTTTTGTACTTCATCATTTTAAGTTCCCTCCTACAGTCACAATGATGTACAATACTTTAAGGCCAAATATCTTGTAGGATTACCTGAAGAGGGAAATCGCATAGCATATATCTTGATGTTTAATATATGAAGAAGATAAAAAATAATAATTGAGTCCTAATTGGATGAAAACCCACTACCCATACATCCTTGTAAATGGGAAAACATCACTATGGACATAATATTTTGACTCTCCAAAACAATAAATGTTTACAAAGAGATATAGGTAGTAGTTGATCACATAAAAAATGAAAATATTTTATTCTTATCAAAGAATATTCCTCCCATGATCAAAAATTCAATATATATAAGGGATATGGAAAGGTGTCATAGGGCATTACTATCCATTATATCATATTGGGATCTAATTTTTTTGTAGATATTCAAGGGATGTATTCAGAAGGAATTGGAGATAAATATTATCTTTAATAAAACATATCACCCTCAAATAAATGGTTTTTTAGAGAGCACCATTAATCTCAAAGGAATATATTGAGATATTTTTTGAGGTATTTTTAGGGATATTGGACTCAATAAATCAACTATTAGAGTTTTCATATATAAATAGTTTCAATTATATATTTCATTTTTCATGTTATGTGGATATGAATGTGAAGAGAAATTCGACTAACAATGATGATTTGAAGTTGGTGGGAGGAAGATGATTGGTCCTGACCTTGCTAAAAAAAATTATGGATAATTTTTAAACCATGATTTTGAATATAAAATTGATAAAATTTTGATATTAGATTTATATATATAAAAATTTGTGAGATATATGGTTTTATGCTCATGATAAGGAATTTATATGAATAACTCTAAGAAAAAATTCCATAAGATTTGATAATAATGATAATTTGTTCCATAGATACATCAATCCTTTCATGATACTTAATCATGTTTTAATCGTAGTTTACCAATTAGTTTTCCCTCATCACGTCTATCAAGTTAATGATGTCAACTAAGTATCATTTTTTTATAATTAAATTCTATATCCATAACATGTACTAATGTTTGAAGTTGTGACACTAGATCATGTCCTCTTCTATGGAGAACAACCTAGGGAGATCATGGATCAATGAGATAAGTTGTTGTGCAATAAGAGCTATCAATTGGTCAATGATATATATATAAATCATATGTTTTATGAGGAAATGTTAGAAACTATAGATATATTGAGAGAAAAATACTCTCACATTATTCCTTACTTGAAATAAAATTTTTAGTATTAAATTAATTATAGCTGATATAATATAATGATCTATGTTATTCCTTTATAAATAAATTTTTTCTTGTCAACCTGTATTTCCAGAAACATCAAACAGATATTAATAATAATATTTTGAGGTACATTATCAATTATTCTACCATAAACTGTAAGATAGTAACACATTAAATGTTATTGTCTTTAGAAAATTAATAATAAATAAAAAATCTATTGAAAATTGATATATTTAATAAATCCAATTTTTATAATGTTATAGTTTATTTCAAAATATTGGATATTTAAATCATGAGAAAAAGATTAAATAAATAAAATTTCAAATTTTATATCCTATTTTGAAAATTTACCGATTAAATATTTTATAATTTTTTATTAAAAAATTGATTTATTATTTTAAAAATACAATTTTAGAAAAAATTATAATTTTTAGGATTCTATAGCTTTTTGATATTTTCATAAATTTTTAATAAAAACACTATATATAGAAAAATTAAATATTTAAGGAGTTTATTTTTTCATTTTAATATATTCTTTGATCTTATAAATAATATGTATACATTTTATTGAAATAAATAAAAATTTTAAATTAATAAAAATTATTTTATGTATTACTTTTAATGAAGAATTATCATAGGGATATTTGGTTTTGGTATTTTATTAAATTCGTAGATATTTGGTTTAATTTATATTAAATCAAATTATTTCATTCAATCCATAATAATATTAATTTTACCATATATATAAATTTTGTTTTTGGAAAACATCGTATTTATAAATATTATTTTCACATGATTAACTTTCTTTAATTGAAAATTAAATCCTGACTCATATAAAAATTTTATTTGATAAAATAACTATCAAAATTTTAATCTAGATGGTATATATTAGGTTATGTTGTAAAATTTAATTTTAGTAAAAAAAAATTAAGTACTGACGGCCCAAAATAATGACCACTGTAAAAAGTAAATTTGGTAAAAATTCATTTATTTTGGAATATTGCAAATATATTTTAAAATTTTGTTTTCAAACAATTTTTAAGATGAATTTATACTTTTTATTTACACACACTCCTCTTTTTTGTACTTTTTATCCACTGACCCGTGAATAGATTCATTGGATTGTCTTAAAAGGTCATATCTTTCTAAAAGTACCATTTTCTTCTGCTATAAATAAGATACCATTTCCACCCATTCAATAATCCACTCAAATTTTGAAATTTATTTAAAACCTTTCCAAAATTTAATCCCCATAATTCTTTTAAAAATGGCCAAGTTCCCATGTTTACTAAAAACTATCATATGACCTGAAAATCCATGGACATCATTGAGAGTAAGATCAAGGTATCCACATAGGTATCACATCATTCATAAAATTTTATTCTTATTGTATGTTTTATAAATAAACCATCTAAATTTTACAATAATAAAATCCTGAAAATATATTTGTCGATATTTTTTTATAATAATCGTTAATCTATTATTTTTTCACTTCTATGTAATATGTATAAAATTAATCATTGTAAGTGGGTGTGTATGAATGATCGCCTCCCTGAAAAAACACATTCATTTTTTCAGCACCACCCATAATTGATGGTATTGTGGACTGTATTTATTAATAAATAAGAGTTATATAATATATTTATTATTTCTAAACTACCAAATGATATAAACTTTCATCCCTATCATTTTTTGAGTAATTGAGACTCTAATCTTGGGTTGGGTTTACTACTACCTTCAGGAATAAATGCCTTTCATTTTCCTTCAATTCCAAAAAGGATAGATTTTTTGGATGAGTATATGTTATTATTATAATTAATATAGTTCATTAATTTTGTTATTTTTTGATAATAAAAAAGTAATTATCATTATAGGGTAATCTGTGAACTCCTTTAAATAAATGTAAACTAGTTCATTAATATTCTTGTTCTAATAAAACGAGAAAAAACCTACCATATAATGGAATTATAAAACTAAAAGAATTTATAAAGAAGAAATTTAAATACCATAATATCTTTATAAATGATGATGATTTGGATAAAAATAAATATCAAAATTTATTTTACAAACCTAGTTTAAAATGGTTAGTATTATTAACAACCGATGATAAAAATAGATTGAGACCATCTAATACATGAATATAATTGTTATTACTTAATAAGATTAATAGAAATTTATATTAATAAGATTATTAAAGTGTTGATTACAATTTTATCATTATTATACATGAGGTTAAACTACTTCTATGGAAATAAATTAAAAAGGGAAGGGACTTGGAAACACAAACACAATTATTTTAGTTATTGTATTACATATTTATCTTCTTTTTCCCAAGAAATTTCCTATTAAATGATGTTATATTTCTGACTTCTAGTTAAATTATTTCCCATACAATTCAAATTCTATGAAAGGAATTGTTATATTTTACATTGAAAAGGGTGGTGTCTTTTTGGAAAGATATTATTACCTACGAATATTACAATAATGACCAAAAAGTGATTTCATAGGGATATTTTTAGGATTTAGTTTTTATTAAAATAAAAATAGATCGACCTCCATTGGAGATGTGTTTTATATTTTAAACTATGATATTCTTTTATTATGTTATTAAATTTCATGGTCAAATTTTTAATATCATATTATTTATTTTAGGATATTATTTGGATATTTTTAAAAAATAGATATTTTTAAATGGTTCTGTATAAAAATGTGAATTACTTCCTTTTGGATATTCTATAAAACCAATTATATTTGGTTGATTTTCTTAGATAAAGATATTAAATTTCATGAAACCCATTTTTTATTATATCATTATTTTTTATATGATTGTAGTTTTTATCAAGGAAAAATAATGTATGAAGTTTTTGAAAAGTTGGACCAATATCTATCTCTAATACATTAGATAACGGATTATGTGACAGGAGATATAAATAATATTTGAATGGGTTAATGTGTAGTTAGCATCATAAAGTGTGAGTATGAGGTTGTTTTAAACTACTCAAGACATTGTGAGTGAACAAGTTGTTGGGTAGATAGGTTAACAAAAATACTATATTTATAATTATTCCACATTTTTTTCTATGTTAGATGGACCATGTTATATAACTAATGTTATATTTTTATCATTCCATGGTAAAAGTTTTAAATTCTTGAGATTTTATGTCTATATTTATAAATTATCGTAAACATTAAATTTTTTAGATATTTTAAATCACATATGTTTAACTATTTTTTATTTTTCATATGTTAATGATCTCACTGTTATATTAGTTAACATTTAATTCCTTCATTAGATTTTTACCTCACCCATTTTTATGTATTCCATTCCTTAGGACATGAAGTGTATTGTATCTTATATCATTTCTAAGAATGTTTTTAGTTTTTGGAGACATATTAATAACCTATGAAAAAACTAATTTTATCATTCTTGTCACATGAACCCTAAACCTTGGCACCCCTATATTATTGGATCATTATAGGATGTAATAATTAAACTATGTTATAGATATACTATTTATATATGATCAGTTGGGGTCCCATTAATCAAGGATCATTAAAAAATATTATAATAGAAGCATAAATATAATTAACATGAAGGTGGATGAAACAATTTATAGAATAAATTTATTTTAAGGGATATTGAAACTGAGAAATAAATTTTCAACATGAACTATCCTTACCATAATATTTTTTGAATAAATTGAGAATACTAATGAATTAAAATATTCAACAATAAATAAATAATAAGATTCATCACGTAATAGTTAAGTGTAAGATTCTATTATTAAAATTCCCTTATTTTATGGAATAATTATTATTAAATAATCCGATGATAAAATACAATAATCCCCATGAAGAAATAATCCTTCAATTACAACTATTAATATATTTATATAATCTATGTTATCTAATAGTGGAGGTATTAATACAAAATCTCTATAAAAATATATAAGTAATAGTATTAAATAATATAGGTAAGAGATCCATGTATAAGAAATTAAAGACGTTAGTGTAGATTACATCATATAAATGGTCGTATAAGAAGGAAGGAACTTATGATTTTCCTTGTGTGAAATCAAATCAAGATAAAACGGAACCTAACTAATTTTAAGTCATATGAGTAGAAGTGTTGGTAATGGTAATGTAAATGGTGGAAACAAAATTGAAATCTAATTTTAAAAGAAAGTAAGTGGTTCTATATGATGAATCTATATTTCAAGAGAGGTTGTTATCAAATGAAAACCCAAGTGGTTTTTGAAGGGATATGTGGGTGGTTCAATAAATATAGACACAATACAAATGTTTTTTAAAAAATATTTCTTATACAAAATTAATTTATGATAACTCTGATGGGTTCACATGGTGATTCCTTTTTCAAAATGGATAAAGAAAATAAGAGTGAAAACACAATAAAGATGATGTTAATAAGAGTTACATAATATATTATGTATGAAAAGGATCAAACTATAGATGTAAAATGTTGAAGACTATGAAAAATTGTGAATATTGGATTCGAAAGTCCCCCCGCCCATGTTTTCCACATTTATTAGAAATAGGATATACTTTACTCTCAATGAAATTTGGTATTTTATATCTACTTATAATACATGAAAATAACAGTGGAAAATGTTCTTATAGAGAGAACATTAGAAGGTGAAAGGGATTCAAAGACTGGATAGTAATTTGACGATGACACCATCCTAGATTTCTCAATTAACATATATTCTAGAATAAACATATTAAAGAAACATCATTGATGATGTTAGAGGAAATCCTACAAAAATATAACAAAAAATGAAGATAATACCATCTTGGATTGATTTTTCAACTATTACTTCCAAATAAATCATCCAAATGAATAACAGTTGATAAGAATCTAGAATAACCCTATATAATTAATATCTCATGAAAATATGAATATTATGAAATTCACATAAATAATATTTTATTCATTTTTATGTATTTTTTATCTCTTATCCTTTTTTTAAAAACCATATTCTAATACAAAATGGGTAATTTAGGCATTATTTAGTGGTATAATTTTTAAAATTATTAAGATTCTTATTTAGAATGAATTATCTTAAATTTATATTATTGTATTAAAACCACTTTTTGAGGTCATTTAATGAATTCATGTTGAATATTTCAGGAAAATTGTGTACAAAAATTGTTATAAGTAATAGTCTCACGCGGAATTTATTAGTTTTCATCTAAGAATTTAATTGAGTTTCTTATTTTATTTTATATCTAATTAAATTATTTATGAATATATATGTTATATAAAATCATACCCCATAATTTTATAAACCAATCATGGCTCAAACATACTTATAGTGGAATGGTAAATGGATTTTTTCTAATGTATGAAATGATACCACCTCTAAATTTATCGGGGTTTATTTTCTATATTATGGGGGTCACTAAAATGGATAAATTGATGAGAATGTTGATGTAATAAGAAGAATTTATTTAGTTACGTTATAATGCATATTGATACATTCTTTTATATAATTATTACAAAAAAATACATATGGATTAGTTTTTAAGCATCGTTTGTGCATGTAGTATTTAATGTTAAGGAATGAAAATATATTTTTGGAGAATTATAATGATTGATAACGTACATTGGAAAAATAATTACTCAGATTATTATAGTTATTGGATATATGATCCAAGTTATTATACCTTCATATATTATGATAATGAAATCACAATAGAAATTCTCATATTTTTTAGAGTATTATTTACTCTGATGATTATATATCTAATTATATTATTGAAGGAAAAATATTATTTTATGGTTTAGATTTCTATAGAGAAAATATGAAAATGATAATATATCTATGATGAATACAATTGAACAAGAAAAGTCGGTGGTTTATCTGATGAATTAAAATTATAGATGAATATTTTGATGTTTGAATAAGAGAATAATATGCTAGTGGTTTCTATGAAGTAATTAATGCCTTGTAGGAATATGTTTCTTACTGTTTAAGAATAAATTGAAAAAACATACAACCCTATAAAGCTAGCACATGCACTTGATATTTGGGGAATCACATGGATACCTGATCTTAATGATGTAGACTAGTGTTAAGATATAATTTTAAGAAGAAAATAATTTTTGGTTCGAAACTACAGGGTTTGGATGAATGGTTCTCAGAAGCTAATATGTGGTCAGGTATGGAAGGTCCCTGGCGAGGACCATCCCATATTGATTTACAAGATCTATGAATGACTTAATTATATTATAGTAATAAGTGGTATAATGATAGAAGTTTTTTTAAAGGACATGGCTTCTATGTGGAAATATTTATTTCATAACATACACATGTCATCATGAATTTTAAACATCATTTAGATCATCTCATTTTCGGAATCAATGTTATATCATTATTTTCTTCCATTAAATTCAGTAATATTGAATATAGTTAATTTATTTATCATGAAAGTCATAAATGTTTGTGTCTTTTGTCCTATCACCATATATGTGTTTTAAATTACACTAATTTATAATAAAGCTTTTTTTGTAATTATGTATAGGTAATAATGAATTTTGTAAAGGTAAATTTATATTCCTCAGATCCTAACATAAAAAATCCATTTCTTATAGATATATTCTTTACACATTAACATTAAAATTAACCTATGTGATCAAATTATAATAATAAAAAAATTAAATATCACAAAAAAATACGGGATTGAATATATTTCTGAGATATTTTGTTATAATAGTTTTAGAGAGTTTATAAAAACATAAAACTAAAAATACCCATATTTCTACGATCGAATGGAAATTTATTCAGAAATATAATAAACTATAAAATCCATAATAAATCATTAACATATTTAAAAATTAACTTTAAAAAGTAATCATGATTGACATATACAGTGTACACTTTTTAATTAATAACATAATAAAACCGAATCATTGGAATGGGTGGGTTTGATTTCTAAGTATGGTTAAATATATTCATAGCCATAAAATATCATAAGTGATTATAGAATTACCATAAATAATGTAGAGAGAATCCTTTTTCAAAACAATTAAATAATATAAAGGAATTGTCAGCTTAAAATATCATTGCATGGAATTTCAATAGATAAATGAATTTATAATTAGAATATATCTTTTAGATATGAAATGAATAATTAAAGAAATATAAGTACATGACATGTGCGAATTCATCATAATCTTAAAAATCATGATCTTACCATAATATTCTCGGTTATAAAGAACATTTGTTCTTTTTAGGGATACAAAAAAAATCTATACAATGTTTTTCTCAGTAGGGATGTTCTTTCATTGAGGGGATATCAATATTGGGACCCACTTATCACCTATTGATTACAATGTATTCATTATATGATAAATTTAGTAAAAATGCATAATTACCTTTTCAAATAATCATCTATTTTGGAAAAAAAATTATTAAATCCAATATATTTCCCCATGAAAATAAATTATATAAAAAGAGAATACACCATACAAGGAAATAATGTGGATGGTTAAAAAGAATAATCAACTTTCCTTTATATTAAATAAATAACCATATTAGAATAAAAAATTATACCATTTTTCAATATTTAACCAATTAATAAAGGGAATATCATTCTTTCTATAAATTCATAAAAATAACACAAAATAGAAAAGGGGTAGTAAGGTTAACATAATAATATTTAAAATTAATAAATATATGGAATACAAGTGAATAACCTTAAATCAAATAGAATAAATACAAACTGGTCAAACAGGAAAGGTATTGGATGATAATTATTCATATAATAGGGGATGATATAGAAAGAATAATGAAATTATGGGTCTCCATGAGTATAATAATCCATAAAAATATAGTATCATATGATTTATAAGGTAATATATAACCAATATATATACCACCAAAGGTAAAAAATTATTTTCATTCAATTCATATATCAATTAAGAATAATTTACCTAAAAAATACTTACAGAAAAGATTACATAAAAGTATAATGGAAATTATGGGGATACCATGGAATTAAAATATTATAAAATTAAAGTTATAAATGATAATTTAATTTAATAATGTTTTTAATTTACCATAATAATTCATTTTTGATGTAAAATATCTTATGGAAATAATAGTATTAGAAATAGAGACCAATAACACTTACGAATTTAGAGACATTTGCATCAAAACCCCTAGAAAGATTAAATTAATATTTGAACATTACATATGATAGATAATGAGATATTCATGATATAAAATATAAAATGGAAAATAATTATCACATACATTATAAAAAATGATTTATAACATAATCATGTCTGATAGAATTTAAATTTGAGAGAAATAACCACTCACATCCTCAGAAACCTCTCATTCAAGATTCCTTTAAGGATATTATTTAAAATTTGAATTTACATTTTTGGAATAATGAGAGTATCATGAAAAAAAATATTAAATCAGTAATACATACCCAATTCCATGAAAATCATTTGGTATAATTAGAATTATGTCTAAAGGAATTTGAATTTGAGATAAGAAACCCTTACATTTGTTTCTATCATTAACAAATACTCTTGAATATGCTCTATAATAAAATAAATATATTAATCACATATTTATCAACCTAATTTATATCTATAATATTTTATAATCATGAATTTTAATTAATATATTCCTTTATATTATTCAGTTTTTATATGTTTTCAATATTCGGTGTGAGTAATCCAAATTGTTTTGAACTACTTCCGTAATAGAAATTTTATTAATCATTTTCATTGAAATTGAATCATTTTTCTACATTAAATGGTACTTGAATTTTTTATAATTTTTTATAATTTTTTAATTTCATTCTATGGGATTTTTTATAACCCATAAAGATTATATCAGTGATGAGATTGATTGGATAATTTTACAGGAACAAATACTGTTAACTTAATTTATAAGCATAAAATTAATGTTGTTGTTATATAAAAAAATTCATATTTATATTTAAAAATATTAGAAACTATTATTTATATTAATCCGTTATATTATTTTATAACATTCTTAATATAGGTGGTTAAACAGACCCAAACTTGAACATTTCATAATTAATGAATTATTTTGATTATGAAAATAGTTTTGTCTTTTGGAATAAATATAATTATTTCATAATAATTATTAAATTATTTAGTTAAATTTAAGGAATCATACTTTATTTTAATGTTTATTATTAATTATTTATTAAACTAAATTAAAAATGAGATTTGTTTCTCCGTGGAGGCCGTAGTCTGCAGAATGCTTGGTTAACATTTTCATTTTTGAAGAATGAATAGAAAATAGTGGTATATAATTTTAATAATAAGAATAATAATCATATTATATATTTGGAAAATATTTTTTGACTTCCCAATTATAACTATTACATTGTGGTGTTGTTGAAAATTTGATGTTTTTTATTCATGGAGGTGATAGTCAAAATATAAATGAATTACTGCTTTTTTTAATATAAAACATTAAAGGATGTTATTATAATTCTATTTCAATATTATAATTATTTATATAATAATAGATTTTTTCAAGATATTCTAATTATAATATTATAAAAGTTAAAGTACGTAGGAATGTAAAATTAGTCTCATAATATGGGTACTCATGTTGAAATCATTTTTGTACTTACAAGATTCCTCAAAAAATAGAGGTCTTAAGACAAATTATTATGACAATAGGAACTGCATCATAGTTGAATTTTATTATTATTTTACTAATTTAAATTTTTATATATCATATGATATATGAAACACAATTTTTTTCTTATGTTACAAAAAACAATGAGTTTCTTCGATAGTGTTCATCAAATGAGTCCTTGAGGTTTAGAGAACCATGTAATAATAATATTATGAATCTAACTATTATAACATAGATATTAAATAAGAGGGTATTAAAAACATTAAATACTTTTAAAATACAAGTATAAATTTCCTAATAAATATAAATTTATTTGTAAACTCATAGTAAATGAATAATCAATTTTTAGTATAATAGTTGTATTCGTCAATACTATGTTTTCGTCAAAAATAAGTTTAATTTATTTTTTAGAGAAATTATTGTTACTAATAAAAATATATTTTTTAAGAAATAATTTTAATAAAATGTACTTAAGGAATAGTTTCATCATATTTGAATTAACTTATAGTTAACATTATTTATTTTTCAAAAAATATAGATATTTTAGTAAATATTTGAAAATAATTATTTTTATAAAACTATCATTTTATTTCAATATATAGTGTAATTTATATTCCTTATTATGTTTCAAAGTAATGTAATTTTTTTATTTAAATCACTTAAATACAATTTAATTAAATTTATATTAAATTTTAGAATAAGTGTATTTTTGGTTTTAAAAGAAATTTTCTAAAAACAAATTCAAAGTGCTTAATGATTCAAAATTTTAACTAATTTAAATAATAAATTATCAATAATTTTTTAAATGAAAAATATAAAATTATATAAAATTATATTTTATAGATATTAATTCAATTATTATTATTATTATATATTTATTTATTTAACATAAAATCATTTAAGTCTTGAAAAATACACTTCTCGAAATCCAAAATTTCTATCTATCCTATGAGTTTTAGTTAAAATATAAATTATATATATTTGGGAAATATTATTCAAATGGATAAAATTAATTTTTAAAATTATAATTTCTAAATAATATTAGCTTTAATTGTGGATAGTTTTTAGAAAATATTAATTTGATGTTGAATAGTGGAATATAAAGGTTTTTAGTTAAAGGATGCATTTTCATTAAAATTAATTATAAAGATAAATTATATTTTAAAATGAACTTAAATATTATTTAGTTCCATTATATATAGTAACAAAATTATCCTCATATTAATAATTTTTATAATGAAATTGGATATAAAAATGTTTTATACATTTGATCATTTTCTCTTTGAAAACTCTCTTTCTCATCGCCTGTATAAGACTAATTTTATAATAAAATTTTCCACTTATTTGAATGGAATTTGGAAAAATGATTTAATATTTAAAATAAAAAAAATAGTTTTGATCATAAGTCCAACTTCAATTTTTACCAAATTTTTTATTGAATCAGTAAATATTAATTACCCTGGTTAACATGAAAATGGGTATACCGGGGGTTATGTAAAAAATATAAGAGTTAACGAGACATAAAAACATCTCTAAAATCAGATTAATGGATATATGTAGACCATAAAATTTATAATAATCTATAATAATCTATTTAATATATTTTTTTATTGATAAAAACATGTCTACACCTTTTTCATTTTAAAAAATTACAAGTGTGCAACTCACCTCACATTTAAATGGCCACCCACTCTTCTATCTTATTCACAACATAAATCTATTTTGGTTCATCCAATACCCAAATAAATAACATTAAAAATTTACTCCTCACAATGTAGAATCATTATTTTGGTCATAAATCCTTCTTATGAAGTACTTTTCTACAACCTGAGGTTACATGAAAAATAAGTAACCATCTTTAATGAGAAATTTTTTTTTCTTCACACACCCACTTAAATTATTATTATACAATCTTGATATGACAACCTTAGTATGTTAAAAATATTGAGAAAATTTTTTATATTAAATACATAAACCACCTATCCTTACATCAAATTGGCTACAAAAACATACTTTGAGTGTATGTCGTACTACTACCTCATGAACTGATGTCATTCATTTTTCCCTTACAACCTCTCACAATGGGGTGTGATGATGGGTACAAAATATATAATTGATATTTATTTAATAGTTTTACATATTCATTAAATATATAATGTTTATCTTTTTTACTTTCCATTCCTTAAGAGATACGATAATATCGTTTGTGTGTATGGAAAATTACTGCCTCACAAAGTATTGTAATTCATTTTCACAAACTTGTTAATTGAAGATAATATGGAACAAAATTAATGAATATATCTTACATAAATGATATAATTTTTATATTCATGAAATAATTATGATTCTAGTTGTTTAATATAGAAGTTTTATTCTTACCTTTTCACTCTTTGAAAAATGATAACATCATTCACGTACATATAGATTATCGTCTTCATGAAGTGATGCAATCCCAATTCATCCCCAAACCAAATGAATGATATAAACATGTATGTTTAATGATAGTATTTTTTTAATATTGATATTATGATTATTTTTAAATTACAATATATTACGTGACACCTTTCTATATTTATTATTAATAAAATGGAAACAACATTCATGCATACCTACAGCATAACATCTCCAAGAACGGTTTATTTAATTTAATATATATCTATTTTATATATTAAAATAAATAAATATATAAATTATATAAATTATATTGACAAAATTTAAAACATTATACAATTTATGTTACTATGATCAATATAAGGGGACTGAAAATTAAAAAATGAATCCATATATGAATAACAAAGCGATTATTATCAAAAACATATGTTTAACATTGAATTGTTAATAAAAGGGTAAAAACTAGTCATATATATATAATATAACTTATTATTTATATAATTATGTTCAATTAATATATTTATAATATAATTATATTATTATATATTATTTTTAAATGTGTATGTATGATTTCTAGACTTAATGTAAGTTATTTTTGTCTAAATTTACCATGAATGAAAAATAGGTTATGTTATGCAGTTATCATCCTTTAAAAGTTGTATATATATCTTCATTGACCAGTAATTTCATGAATAGATAAATCTCTTTGAATTTTTAGGTTTTATTAAATAATTTTATTTAATGGTGCTTTGGTTTCGACATTTCCACAGAAGTAAATATATTATTTAAATATCTCATAATTTATCAGTATTGTTCAATATTATGATTTTCATGATAAAATCATATGATACCTCTCTCAAGAGAAACTTTATTTTTTAAACTCAATTTATTTCACTATAAAATGTTTTTTTCATTTTCCCTTTCCTATTTATATGATAGTTTTGAATAATGTCTAATGATTAATTGACTTTATCTCTCTCTTCAGTCGAAAATCTATTTTCTTCCAAAAGAATGTTTTCAAAAAATGTTTTAAAAAAACGTTTTACTATTCTATTATTAATTTTAAAAGAAATTTTTAACCATTATTTACTATTTTCAATTATTCTTAGATATTAATATACATGTCATTTGCACAAATATATCCTATTTTGATTTTTCTGTAGATGTCTGAAGAATTAATGTTTTTTAAAAAACACTACCTCAATAGTATTTCCCACCATCACAACCACTAAAATATTTCAATCATCCCTTATTTTTTTTAAAGATATATTTAATGAAAAAAAGGTTCCGTTTTATTTTGTCAATTAATTTTTTATTTTAAATAAATTATTTCTAAGTGAAAATGATTTTGAAAATGTTATTTGTTTTAATTGTTTTCACATTGGAAGGGATATTTTCAATAAATTGGTTTTAAATTTTTTTTATGATTATTTTATATTTTTTGAAATCTATTTGAAAAAAGTACATCTAATTTTTTTATGTTTTATAATGATATCTCTAATTAAAATTTATCTCCCTCAAGAAATGTTCCAATTGATTTATCTGTCAAAATAATATTCCATCTAAAATAACATCTATTGGAGTAACATATTCTCTTCGGGGGATATTAACCAAGTATACCATTATTATTTATATTATATATGTTTTTTGATGAATTTAATTTTATAGAACTAGTTTCTCATCAACTAGTTATATCATGAAAAAATTCTTACGAAACCATTTTCTTTTTCCATGGGTTATTCTTGATGAGATAAGGAAATAATTATAAAACTTTTGTTTCTTCTATAGGTTATGATATAATGGAATATTTATGTTTCCAACTTAATTTCATGGGTTATGATATGATGAATATATTTTATCTTTTGAAATACATAAATATGGTCGTCATTATGATACGGGTGGAACCTATATCTCCCTTCAATGCATTTGGTGAAGATTTTTATCTCAAGATATATACAATATTGAAATGTGGATGGAACTCAGTTCAGTAAGGTCTTAAATTTTCATTAATTTTCCATGGATTGAACAGTGACTACTATAATGGTTTAGAGACTGAACCCATTCTACTATGATAGCCTTGGAAATTATCCTTTACCACTATATATTTTACTTTCCATTATTTTGTGTATGCAATAATTTTATGTTATATACTAATTTTATTATATCATGGATTATGTTCTTTGAATAAATTTTTATTTGTCTTATGAACTGAAAATTTCAAACCATATCTCAATAATATTATCTTTCATATATAGAGTATGTGTAACATCCCAGGTAAATAAATAATAACACTTTTTTCATATTTATTAATATTTGCGAATTAAATATTAATTTTACTTTAAAGGGGTTGCTATGTTCGATAGCGCACCCGATACGCAACAAAGAGTTTCTTTGAAATCGTACGTTGCACACTAGTAATAAAATAATATTATTTTAAATGCTAGTTAACATATAGCCTTTGTACTGGCGGGAATGGATAGAAATAACTAAAATATGATTATATATGTTTTTTAAAGGTTTGTACATTTATCTAATAAAGGATAAAGGCTTAAAATACGAAAAGAATTCAATGTTAGGCTTATATACTATAATTTTCACGAAAGGTCCACTTGTCACCTTTTGACGGAGAACCGTCATTAAATATAGTTTTGATCGATCTTATAAATACTATTGGACCAAATATAACTCTTCTTTAGAATCGGGACATCAAAATTTAATTTGTGTAAATTTTTGGTATCTTTCCGATAAAGTTCAATTTTTTAATGAATAGTGTAAAATGTTGTATTTTAATTCAAAACCACTTTTTAATCTAATTTATTTATATGATTAGATTATATTTTGAATTGGGTTTAAAGTGAAATAATAAAATATTTTTACCATTAAATCCAATAGTGGTCGTTGGAATTAATTTCACTTTGAAATCGGACTTAAACTAGTGTCAATCTTTTGATACTTATTGTTTCATAAAAACATGCTATTTGTCATCACAGCTGGAATTAATTATTAAATTATTTAATGTGGCTTATATGTTTTTAATTTTGTGAAATAGACTTCATTTTTGAATTTGGAATATCAAATATAGCTTAGGGTGATGTTTTGGTATTTTTCTGAAAAACTTCAATTTTTGATTAATAGTGAAACCACTAAGTGGTACTTATAAAAACTGATTTTTCGTTTAAATGAAATTTTACCACTTCTGTGTTTTGAATATCAAAAATCCGACATACATGGTTTTCATTAAGAAGTAAAATGTGGTTCAATGAGATTAAAATAATTTTTTGGTGAATAGTAACTTTTAAGTTCTTAATTGCGATTAGAGGTAATTAGTGCAATTTAAGGAAAAAATGATATTATAATAAACTGAAAATACCTTAACACATGTCCTACCCTTATTGAATGTGTAATGGCTGACAAAGAAGAGCCATGGTTCAACTTGGGGACCCCATGGAGCCACTTTGGTTGGGAAATGACATAAATAACTTTTTATTAAATGTTAAAGTAAAAATGACACACACATGATATGTTTTTCTAAAAGAATTTTTACATGGGGTAATACAAGTCAGATTTTTTCCTATAAATATTAATTATAAATATAAGAATATTTCCTACATCATAGTATTTTTTTATAATTTTTAGACATTAAATAAATTAAATTATTTATGACATCATGATGATGCAGCGATGACCTCATTATTTAACGATTTAAATAAAATGGATAGATAATGTAAACTCTAAGACCTGCACATGGCCAAAACCTATTGTATGGGTGGATTTATAACCCGTATCACCTTAACCTCAAAACACATCAATGTGGGACCTCTTAAATCCAAATACCATTTTAAAATAAAGTGACTTTTCTTTACCTTTCAAGAGTGCCCCTCCTCTCCTCTTATAAAAGGCCCCCACCTCTACCTCCTTACCCACACTCCCAAAGCCTTTGGCTTGGCTAAACCCTACCCATTTTGTCTCTCCACATCCCTCTTTTACTCTTTTAAGCATCACTCTGGGCATAATTCTTCCAAAGGAAGCCTTTGAGCTCAAATCTAAGAGAGTTACCCGATTTTAAGGTAATGTCTTTTTTTGAGTCCTTTTGTGTTATTTTTCTTCTCCAACCCCCTAAACTCCTTTATTCTTTTCTTTTGTAACAACTCCAGTATCCTCAATATACTATGATGTTGTTATAAGAAGTATTCGATCTAAACATACACACACCTACATCTAATGGTTAAAGAATATAATGTTTCCGAGGATGGCGAATTTCTGCCTCCCGAAACGATCATAGTTCAACATTCTTTTAACACCTTCAAAGGTGGCCATTAAGATGACACTATATTTATATATGATATATAATATGTTTATGTTTTACTTAGGATTCTGTATTTTTCATTTTGGGCATACCTTTATGGTTTCCATTATGGGTAAACACGATATCTTCATTTAAGGAAGTGCGGACTACCGCCCCCTCAAAGTGATGTGATTCGTTAATGCCATATGTGGGACGTATAAAGGATGGATTTAAAGTTATTATATATGATTTTATACTGGAATTATAATATACCTCTATATCATTATTATTTTTTTCCATTAAAGTATGAGATAGAAATGAAAGTACCGTTCATGCGTACGTACGACTTACCGTCTCCATGAACGGTGCATTTCATTTCTTATCCCCAAATGTAATGTACTATTAAAAGTACTTGTATATAATAAATATATATAATGAATGATACATCTAAATTATGAATATAATTCTGGAATTAAAATATACATACCTCTCATTTAGTTTTAATTCCATTAATATGACAAAGAAATGAAAGTAGCGTTCATGTGTACATACGGCTTACCGTCTCCATGAACGGTGCATATCATTTCTTACCTCTAAATGATTATTTAATATTATAAATAAATTTATATGCTGGATATATATGATATATATGCTATCCAAATCCGGAATGTCATTCTGGAAATAAAAAACCTTTGACCACACGAAGAACATGTAATTGTAAGAAGTCCACTTTTGACTTAAGAACCAAATATCGACAAAACAAACATTATTAATTTAAATGGTTAAATAATGTTTATAAAATGGCAATAAGTGATATAATAGGAATAATGAACTTTCAAAATGTTCTTAATCAAGTAGAAATTAACTCAAATTTATTATTCAGGACGTTAAAGAACGATCGAATCAAGTCGGACCCGAGGTAAGGGACTTCGTCTCAATATCCTTTCATTGAGTCATATTTTGTTTTATACACAACATTATTTTATAATGGTGTATAAACCCCTTTGACTTTTACTTTTATACAAAAGGAATCTTTTTCTACGAAGAATTTTACAAAATGACAAAAAGGAATGTTTCTTTTAACGTACTAGGTGACAACGAACTTTTCCGCCGCCGCGAGTATTATTTGGTCTTTGGCTTCCTCAACAAGACGTAATGTTTTTAAAATAAAATAAATACGATATACTCTTTTATGTATTTTGGTATTGAAAATGGTTTTTTATAATGGATTTTTTATGTCAATATATTTAAATGATATATTGTGATTGAAATGTGGAAATGTTATCATTCCTTTATATTGGTTTTATGTTTTATGATTTTATATTGGTACTTGGACATTTTACAGGTGGTTACATGATAAACCTTATGACGGGTGGTGCCATGAATACAAGGACGGGTGGTTACGTTATAACTTCCAATGCATTGGGTATGGAAGTCGGCCGTATGGCTATTCCATTAAGTGATTTGTGTGGAATTCGACCGTATGGTTATTCCACTTAAGTATGTTTATGTCCCAAGTTACCTTAATATATGTTATGTGTTCTTTATATGGGTTTTATGGTAATCCTTTGGTTAAAAAAAGGTAAGTAATGATATTTTATTCAGTGAATTGTTTTTTACTACTTCATGAAGGTGAAGGTATTACTTTGATAAAGTATACATGGTTTACTTGATGTTTGCAAAACTAACAGTTTTCATTCTTTGTGTATACCTTACTGAGCTTTTTATGATCACCCCAAGTTTTTTTGAAATGTTTTTCAAGGTACTTAATGTGGAATAATGTCAAGGATGGGATCAAGGGAATGTCATGCTATATAAAACAAGGAACAAGACATGTTTCTTTTTAAGAGTTTTTTATTCTATGGAAACTTGGTAGAAGTGTCTACATTGTAAATCTTTTGAGATGTAATAGTTATGTTCTAATTATCTAAAACTCTAAACCTGAAAAGATCTTCAATGTGAATTATTCATTTAATTCAATATTAACTAATGTTTAAGGCCAGGGCCTTATAGTTGGTATCAAAGGTCGGTTTAGACAACTTTAAGAGTTAGAAAATTGTTAAATTCTAAGTTAATTTATGGTATGACTAAAATGATATAGCATTTAAAGATTACCATGTTGCTTTACCTAAGATATTTCAGTGTTAAGAATATTTTTCCATAAAGGAAACAGAGAAGCTTTTCTAGGAAGGCATACAGAGTATAATGAAATTTCGAATCAGCAACCAGAGATGGTTGGAATCAGAATTGAGCCATTTACTGCACTGAGGGCTCAGTTGACTCAGGTGAAAAATGTTGGTTGTTTTTATTGATGATATTTTGGTGTTTTCTAGAAGTAAATAGGAGCATGAAAGTCATTTAAGGGTTATCTTGCAAACCTTAAAAGAAAAGAAACTATATTGAAAATTCTGTAAGTGTGAGTTTTGGTTACAACAAATTTCTTTCCAGGGTCACATTATTTCAAAAGATGGCATAACTGTTGATCCTGCTAAAACATAAGTTGTTGAAGAATGGACAAGACCCACAAATGTAACCGAGATCCGTAGTTTTCTTGGTTTGGAAGGTTACTACCGAAGGTTTGTTGAAAAATTTTCATGGTTATCTAGTCCAATGACTAAGCTAACTCGTAAGGGTGTTAAGTTCATCTGGACAAAAGAATGTGATGATTGTTTTCAGGAGTTGAAAAGATGATTGGTGAATGCTCCAGTTTTGGCACTTCTTTCCAGGAATGGTGAGTTTGTTATATACAGTGATGCTTCGTTGAAGGGACTTGGTTGTGTCCTTATGCAGAATGATCAGGTAATTGCTTATGCTTCATGTCAGTTGAAAACTCATCAGGTAAATTACCCTACACATGATTTGGAATTAGCTGCTGTTTTTTTTTCTTTAAAAAATTGGAGGCATAATTTGTATGGAGTAAAGTGTGAAATATATACTCATCACAAAAGTTTAAAGTATATATTCACTCAGAAAGAGTTGAACATGAGACAGAGGAGATGGCTGGAATTAATCAAGGATTATGATTGTACAATTCATTACCATCCGGGAAAAGAAAATAAAGTGTCCGATGATTTGAGTTGAAAAAGTAATGCTTCATTAACAATGAAACATTTGGAATGAGATCCGTTGGTTTTTGATTTGATGAAGTTTGGCATGGAATTTGTTTGTATAGGAAGTCCTTCTGTTTTGTTTCAGGTATCAGTGACATCTTCCCTATCAGACAGAATCCAGCAAGCATAGAAGCCAGACAGTGAGTCGCAGAAAAAGGTAGAGCTAGTTCAGAAGGGTAAGTTGCCTGAATTCAACATTGATAATGATTGTGTTTTGAGGTTTGGGAAGATATTGTGTGTGCCTTGTGATTCACAGTTGAATAGATAGTTGTTATGTGAAGCTCATAGTTCTCAGTTTTCAGTTCATCCTAGCAATACTAAGATGTACAGAGATTTGTGGGAGTTTTACTTGTGGGATGGAATGAAAAGAGATATTGATGATTTTACTATGAAGTTTTTGACATGTCAACAGGTTAAAGCAGAGCGGAAGTTACCGAAAGGGATGCTTCAGCCTCTACCAGTGCCAGAGTTGAAATGGAAGAATATATCCATGGACTTTTTTGTGGGATTACCAAAGACATCTCGAGGTAATAATGCAATCTGGGTTATTGTTGATCGCTTGACTAAATCTGCTCATTTCCTTCCTATACGAGATAGTTTTTCCCTAGATCAACTTTCCCGTTTGTATCTTAAAGAGATAGTCAGGTTACATGGAGTTCCTCTCTCCATTGTATCTAACCGTGATCCCAGGTTTACTTCTAACTTTGGAAAGGCCTTCAGAAGTTGTTGGGTACTGAATTAAATGTTAGTACAGCTTTTCATCCTCAATCAGATGGGCAGTCAGAACGAAAAATTCAGACCTTGGAGGATATGCTACGAGCTTGTTCGATAGATTATCAGGGAATTTCGGACAAACATCATTCTTTGGTTGAGTTTTCTTATAATAACAGTTTTCATTCCAGTATACAGATGGCAGAATTTAGGCATTATATGGGAAGCGGTGTCGAACTCTAGCATTTTGGGATGAAGTGGGTGAAAGGATGCTAATGGGACCAGAATTGGTAGAAGAGATCTCAGAAAAAGTTCAGTTGATTCAAAAACACATGAAAACAGCTCAGAGCAGATAGAAAAGTTATACGGATAACCGGAGGAAGGATCTATCTTTCGATGTAGGTGATCATGTTTTTCTCAAAGTCTCACCATGGAAAAGTGTGATACGATTTGGTAAGAAAGGAAAGCTGAGTTCAAGGTTCATTGGACCATATGAAATTATGGAGAGAGTTGGATCAGTTGCATACAGAGTGAAATTACCTCCGAGTTTATCTCAAGTACACAATGTTTTCATGTTTCGATGTTGAGGAAGTACATGCCAGATCCATCTCATGTTTTGAGCCCAGAGGTAGTTTAGTTGGAAGAGAATCTCTCTTATGAGGAATAACCGGTCCAGATTCTTGACCACAGGGAGAAGGTGTTACGGAATAAGGTGATTCATCAGGTAAAGGTTTTGTGGAAAAACTATATGATTGAAGAGGCAACATGGGAATCTAAAAATGCTATTAGGGATAAATACCCCCACTTATTTTGATAAGTGAATAAAATTGCGAGGACACAATTCCCAAAAGGGGGGAAGGATGTAACATCCCAGGTAAATAAAGAATAATAAATTTTCATATTTATTAATATTTGCGAATTAAATATTAATTTTACTTTAAAGGGGTTTCTATGTTCGATAGCACACCCTATAGGCAACAAAGAGTTTCTTTGAAAT
Source organism: Viscum album (assembly GCA_963277665.1). Classification (NCBI taxonomy): domain Eukaryota; kingdom Viridiplantae; phylum Streptophyta; class Magnoliopsida; order Santalales; family Viscaceae; genus Viscum; species Viscum album. Next base: position 1,698,094,207 of record OY728143.1, on the reverse strand, counting down.
CATACGTTGCACACTAGTAATAAAATAATATTATTTTAAATGTTAGTTAACACGTAGCCATTGTACTGGTGAGAATGGATAGAAATAACTAAAATATGATTATATATGTTTGTTAAATGTTTTTACATTTATCTAATAAAGGATAAAGGCTTAAAATACGAAAAGAATTCAATTTTAGGCTTATATACTGTAATTTTCACAAAAGGTCCACTTATCACCTTTTGACGGCGAACCGTCATTAAATATAGTTTTGATAGATCTTATAAATTCTATTGGACCAAATATAACTCTTCTTTATAATCGGGACATCAAAATTTACTTTTTGTAAATTTTTGGTATCTTTCCGATAAAGTTCATTTTTTAATGAATAGTGTATAATGTTGTATTTTAATTCAAAACCTCTTTTTAATATAATTTATTTATATGATTAGATTATCTTTTTAATTGGTTTTAAATTGAAATTAGATAATATTTTTACCATTAAATCCAATAGTGGTCGTTGGAATTAATTTCACTTTGAAATCAGACTTAAACTAGTGTCAATCTTTTGATACTTATTGTTTCATAAAAACACGCTATTTGTCATGACAGCGGGAATTAATTATTAAATTAATTAATGTGACTTATATTTTTTGAATTTTTTAAAATAGACTTTATTTTTTAATTTGGAATATCAAATATAGCTTAGGGTGAAGTTTTTGTATTTTTCTGAAAAACTTCAATTTTTGATGAATAGTGAAACCACTAAGTGGTACTTATAAAAACTGATTTTTCATTTAAATGAAATTTTACCACTTATGTGTTTTTAATTTCAAAAATTCGACATACATGGTTGTCATTATGAAGTAAAATGTGGTTCAATGAGATTAAAATAATTTTTTGGTGAATAGTAACTTTTAAGTTCTTAATCGTGATTAGAGGTAATTAGTGCAATTTAAGGAAAAAATGATATTATAATAAAATGAAAATACCTTGAAACATGTCCTACCCTTATTGGATGTGTCATGGCCGACCAAGACAAGCCATGGGTCAACTTGGGGACCCCATGGAGCCACATTGGTTGGGAAATGACCTAAATAACTTTTTATTAAATGTTAAAGTAAAAATGACACACACATGAGATGTTTTACTAAAACAATTTTTACATGGGGTTATACAAGTCATATTTTTGACTATAAATATTCCTTAGAAATATAAAAATATTTCCAACATCATAGTATGTTTTTATAATTTTTATACATTAAATAAATTAAATTATTTATGACATCATGATGATGCAGTGATGACCTCATTATTTAACGATTTAAATAAAATGGAAAGATAATGTAAAATCTAAGACCTACACATGGCCAAAACCTATTGGATGGGTGGATTTCGAACCCCTATCACCTTATCCTCGAAAAAAATCAATGTGGGACCTCTTAAATCCAAGTACCATTTTAAAATAAAGTGACTTTTCTTTACCTTCCAAGAGTGCCCCTCCTCTCCTCTTATAAAAGGCCCCCACCTCTACCTCCTTACCCACACTCGCAACGCCTTTGGCTTGGCCAAACCCTTCCCATTTTGGCTCTCCACATCCCTATATTACTCCATGAATCATCACTTTGGGCATAAGTCATCCCAAGGAAGCCTTTGAGCTCAAATCTAAGAGAGTTACCTGATTTTAAGGTAATGTCTTCTTTTGAGTCCTTCTGTTTTATTTTGATTCTCAAACCCCATAAACTCTTTTATTCTTTTCTTTTGTAACAACTACAGTATCCTAAATATACTATGATGTTTTTATAAGAAGGATTCAAGCTAAACTTACACACACCTACATCTAATGGTTAAAGAACATACTGTTTCCGTGGATGGCGAATTTCTGCCTCCTGAAATGATGATTGTTCAACATTCTTTTAACACCTTCAAAGGTGGCCATTAAGATGACACTATATTTATATATGATATATAATATGTTTATGTTTTCCTTAAGATTCTGTATTTTTCATTTTGGCATACCATTATGGTTTCCATTATGGGTAAACACGATATCTTCATTTAAGGAAGTGCGGACTACCGCCCCCTCAAAGTGATGTGATTCGTTAATGCCATATGTGGGACATATAAAGGATGGATTTAAAGTTATTATATATGATGTTATACTATAATTATAATATAACTATATATCATTATTATTTCTTTCCATTAAAGTATGATATATAAATGAAAGTAGCGTTCATGCGTACGTACGGCTTACCGTCTCCATGAACAGTGCATTTCATTTATTATCCCCAAATGTAATTTACTATTAAAATTACTTGTATATAATGGATATATATAATTAATGATACATATAAATGATGAATATAATTCCGGAATTAAAATATACATACCTCTAATTTAGATTTAATTCCATTAATATGACAAAGAATCGAAAGTAGCGTTCATGCGTATGTACGGCTTACCGTCTCCATGAACGGTGCATTTCATTTCTTACCTCTAAATGATTATGTAATATTATAAATATATGTATATTCTGGATATATATGATATATATGATATCCAAATCAGGAATTTCATTCTGGTTATAAAGAACCATTGACCACACGAACAACATGTAATTATAAGAAGTCCACTTTCGACTTAAGAACCAAATATAGACAAAACAAACATTATTAACTTAAATGGTTACATAAAGTTTATAACATGGGAATAGGTGATATAAAAGGAATAATTAACTTTAAAAAGGTTCTTAATCAAGTATAAATTAACTCAAGTTTATTATTCAGGACATTAAAGAACGATCGAGTCAAGTCGGACCCGAGGTAAGGGACTTCGTCTCAATCTCCATTCATTGAGGCATATTTAGTTTTATACATAACTTTCTTTTATAACAGTGTATAAACCCCTTTTACTCTTACTTTTATACAAAAGGAATATTTTTCTACGAAGCGTTTTACAAAACTATAAAAAGTAATGTTTCATTTAACGTACGCGGTGACAACAACCTTTTCCACCGCCGCGAGTGTTATTTGGTATTTGGCTTCCTCAACAAGCCGTAATGTTTTTAAAATAAAATAAATACCATATATCTTTTATGTATTTTGGTATTGAAAATGGTTTTTTATAATGGATTTGTTATGTCAATATATTTAAATGTTATGTTGTGATTGAAATGTGGAAATGTTATCATTCCTTTATATTGGTTTTAAGTTTTATGATTTTATATTGGTACATGGACATTTGACGGGTGGTTACGTGATAAACCATATGACGGGTGGTTCCGTGAATACCAGGATGGGTGGTTACGTTATAACATCCAATGCATTTGGTATGGAATTTGTCTATATGGCTATTCCATTAAGTATGTATGGAAGTTGTCCGTATGGCTATTCCATTAAGTGATATGTGTGGAAGTCGACCGTATGGTTATTCCACTTAAGTATGTTTATGTCCCAAGTTACCTTTATATATGTTATGTGTTCTTTATATGGGTTTTATGGTAATCCTTTGGTTACCAAAAGGTAAGTAATGATATTTTATTTAGTGAAGAGTTTTTTACTACTTTATGAAGGTGAAGGTATTACTTTGATAAAGTATACATGGTTTACTTGATGTTTGAAAAACTAACGGTTTTCATTCATTGTGTATACCTTACTGAGCTTTTTATGCTCGCCCCAAGTTTATTTGAAATGTTTTTCATAGGACTTAATGTGGAATAAGGTCAAGGATGGGATCAAGGGAATGAATGCTATATAAAACATTGAACTATAAATGTTTCTTTTTAAGAGTTTTTTATTCTATGGAAACATGGTAGAAGTGTCTACTTTGTAAATCTTTTGAGATGTAATAGTTATGTTCTAATTCTCTAAAACTCTAAACCTGAAAAGATCCTCACTGTGAATTATTCATTTAATTCAATATTAAGTAATTTTTAAGTTCAGGACCTTATAGTATGGTTTTAAAATATTATTATTATGCTCTCATACTATTATGTTCATGTTATTGTCACGTATTTATCATGTTATACCTTACTAAGAATATGACCTCATCCATTCTTATTTATCCTTTATCCAGGTTATGATAAATGTTCAATAATTAGGGTATTATATAAAGATAAATGTTTGAGAATATATTTATGGGATAAATTTTTTAATCATTCATGAAATGATAAGATGGTGTGACTAGTCTCCAAATACGTTATGCTAGTATTGTCCTTATAAATGTGTTTTCTTAATGAAGAAATATTCATGTGAAAATATTTAATATCCATTTACTAAAATAATGGATTAATATAGTTTCTACCAAGAGAAATGTTTAATTAACCTTTAAAAATTATATATTAAATTTATTTAGATCCCTGGAGATATTTCTAATGATATTTCTATGGATAACTATAAGGATAAGTCTAAGGATGAGAAAATGTTCTAGAAAATGTCCAAGAAATTTGGGTAAATGATAGAGAAATTAGTCTATAAAAAATTACATCCATGTATGGATATTATTAGTGGATGTGTCTATGGAACCTTGGTGCATACTGGTAATAAATCCAAAAAGGGTGAATTGAGCTGGACTTGATCATCATCTAGTGCATGAAAATTGGCCTTGCTTCACACCTGGTTTGAAACTGTTACGGGATATTATATATAAATTCACATAATTTTTCAACCCATCATAAAGTATTTAAAAATATATTTAATTTGAATTAAATTAGATAAACCAATGGTGTCATATATTAAAAATATGGTTTCATGATTTAGAAATTTTTATGTGATTTTCGGGATTGTGTGGTTTCCATAAATGAACATTATTTCATACACTTATTCTTTTCTACATTAGTCAATGTAATGAACTATAATGATCTGGGTTAACATCTAATGTGATAAAAAATTTATAATGAAAACTAAAATTGGATGATGATGAGAGTAAAGAATTTTATGATTATTCCTAATCAAATATCATGGTAAATGATTTACAACATGAAACTTAACGAAATATAATATTAAACCATAAATAGTAGGATATAGTTCATTGGGAGTTCAAGAAATGGAAACCATAGAGGATAGAAGAGATAGTTTCCTATATGTTATTAATACTGAAATGGGATCTAAAGGGAATATCATTGAGGGATAAGAAGATGTTTTGGGAGAGCATAATAATGACACAAAGTAGGTAATTATAATGAAAAAATGAAATGGTTGATTAATATACTGGATAATAATAATGGTATCTCTAAGGTATCATTGACTATTGAAATTATTATATGTGGAAATTAAATGAATTATGAAAACCAATGAACTTAGAGAAAATACTATTAAGTGAATCAGTAAGAATGTATGCGTAATTTTTTGTAGTTGGTGATAAAGAGATAAAAAATGACATAATAAAGGAAAGTGGTATTAAGTAATAAGATTAAGAATCCACATTATTGATATTAGTAGGATGTGGAATGATTGAAGTATTTAGGTATTGTAATTTCAAATTTATTTTATATTAATTTTGAAGTATATAATTACTCTCAAATATATTTTATTCATTAATTATTTGAAAGAATGTGTTGAAATATACTGATGAACTATTTATGTTATTTATGTAATGGTTATATTCATAGAAAAAAATTATTTAGGGATATATAACCCTTAATATGTTACAGAATTTGAGATAATGATGTTTGGAGAAAGATATTATTGATATGGATAACATAAACTCATTAGTATAGAATAACATGTAAGTGATTAATTATTTTTTAAAGAAATTAGATTATGGTATCATTTATAGAGATTATGAAATGTTTCAATCTACGAAAAATATCCAATTATATTTTTTTATATAATGAATGAGGAAGAATATCTATTATCAAAATGGTTTTATTGTAATTCATTTAATTAACAAGTTTTGATACAATACATGATGAATGTATTCACATGTTTGGTATGTGTAAATCAAGAGCCACTGTTTGATAAATTGAGGATTATTGGTGTGGTGATTTTAAGAAATTTAGTGAAATTATTTATATCTTTTGAATTTTTTAAGGGTTATAAGTTTAGCCATCTACGGAATTCATTAAGTGTAAATTTGGATTAGTTTTCAATGATTATTTTATTACATAACTTAATGATGATTTATTCACATTGTATAACTGGTGCTAACCATTTTTTGTAATCGATAACTATAATTATCCGTAATAAATTATCATTAAATTTATGGAACTTATGATCTATTAGTTCTTTAGGAATAACATATTCACCTTTATTTCCCAGATTTTTATATTTAGTGAAAACTAATCAAGGCACAACCATATTGTGATATTGAGATTAAGAAACTGATTTAAATCATAAAAGTATATCTTCAAGTGAAAGTTTTTCAACATTATAAAAAGGACATAAAATAAAAGTTATCATGTCATCATCATTTTGGAAAATATAAAATACCTTCCACACATATTTAGTTTATGGTTTTTTTATCGTTAACTTTCTATGGATAACTGATTTTCTTGTGATCAATGATCTCTATCACTCACTATAATTTTTTAATCTTTTTCATCTATGAAAAAATATTCACATCCCACATATATTCTTCAATTTGGCTACCCATTTATTATTTTTATTAGGTAACCATTATGATTGAAAAATTCCATTTTTAAGTGTTGTTTTATTATTCAAATGAACATTTTTGGATTCTCTGAATGAATTTTTAAATTTTAATTCTTTAATGATACAGAATAATTTGGAAGAAGAAATTAATTTTATGAGAGGAATAATGTGACATCCCTAGGTTTAACAAATTTGTTTATTAATTAAATTTTTTATATACCTATCATTATATGATATAGTGATTTTATCTTTCATTATATGATATATTGATTTTATCATTCATTATATTAAATAACAAGTTTCTTTGATAGAGTCTATGGCACACGATATAGAGTTCCTATAAACCATGATATAATAATGTTATCAATATGACCATTAAAACCTAGACATCAAATAGGCATGTACGAATAGTATTGTATAATATTTGAAGAAAATAAAAATATCGTAATAAATTTAAATTTATTTATAAACTCTTATTAAATAACAAATCATTCTGTAATGTAATTATTTTCATCAAGAATAATATTTCTTCAAAATTGATTTGTGTTTCTTTTTTTAAAAAAATATTAATTAATTTAAATAGAATGTAAGTAATTTATTTTGATAAAATTAAAATAATTTTTGAAATAACCATATCTAACTTCACTTATGATGATGTTTCTCATTTCTCAATAAAATTGGATTTTTCAATTTGTAGTGAAAATTTTAGGTTCCGGGCGCAGCAGAAGCATGTTGGTGGGTTTTCCCAACATTAATTTTAGCATTAAATAATGTTCAATCCGAGATCCATCGCAATATAAAATGTTGGATATTCTAAATAGAATGAAAAAATAAAAAGAAAATAATAGTCCCAGAACCATAAAGAGAGGATCATTATATGTTGGTTATAATTAATTTAATTAATTCACAAGAATTACCTCGGTAGAATTATTCCTTCGTTGATGTCTGTGGTCACGATCCTGTGATCCGATTTTGTGTCGTAGAATCCAAGTGTAGGATTCCTCTAGAGGTGATTCATTTATGTGCCACGTATCTTCGGACGTCGCTAAAGGGATCTCTGGGTGCTAGCGCAGAAGAACTTTCGCTTGCGATGTCCGCCTTCGATCGCCTTGGTCTCTCGGTCTTGAGAGCGTTCTTGGAGGAAGTAGTTCTTTCGGCCATGAAATAATTCTCCAGAACTATTGTTCATAATGATTTATTGGAAAAGTGTGGGGGTTGTGAGAATATTTATAATCAATTTTGATGTTATAGAGTTATTATAGTAAATAAATGTTTTACACGTTTTATTTATTTCATTAACTCTTATTGAAACCCCCATGTTGAATTATAAATTCTTAACATGCGCTCACACTGATTATAATTAATATCATTTATTAAAACAATATTTTATCCTCAAAATCCTGACTGGAAAACTACACAGTGTGTAATCATTAGTATACGGCGTGTACTCGTTTTCTATAAAACTATACGGCATGTATATTTAATATAGACGGTGTGTACTTTAATTTTCCATTTTTCTTTATCTCCTCCTCTACAATCATTAGAACTTGGGTAATGGCTATTTATTTCTCAAATAAATGTACCTGCATTACTCGCTATTAAATATATTATTTCTCCCATAATATATTCTCTCGAATAACTAGTGTCGAAATAAATGCGATCAGGAATTCTTAAATAATTATTAAACCACAGTCGAGAATAATATTTATTTTACTTTTTAAATTAATATTTAACTCGGATACATGGATACACTTAGTGTGTGACCCTCTAGTCCTCCTTCTCAGTGGCATTAGGCGGAGCCTACCTAAATTCCATGGTTAGCGTCTAGCAAGACGCCAAGGCACCCATAGAGAAAGAAGTTAATGCCACAATGACGTGTCACCTCATACGAACGCTTACTATGTAATATAATCCCTTTTTCACCATATCTTGAATCAAGAGAGTTGCATGCTAGTGTCATCAACCCACATGCTCGATTATTCTTTCATTAGATTTCCAGAGTTGAACTCGCCCATTCCTTACCATGTCCATGGATTAATTTAGGCTATATAAATTCCATCAAATGTCCTGAGATATCAACTTTCATTATGGAACAGAAGGGAAAAATCCTTTCTCGCATTATCTATTAATGCGGTATTACTCGTGATGCACCCAACGTATCCAACCTCATTGCGAACAGTGTGTTGTCACAGTTTTCATCAATACATCTAAGTGCGCAAGTTGTAATACCCATTATTAATAATCTTAAAGTATAAGTACCAATACACACGTCTGCTGATAGAAACATCCAATGACACTATGAAATGTGGATTTCTTACTGGCGGGTCTCGTTCTCATAATATCCTCCTAAATATTACCAAGGGAGTACACGATGAAAAGGTGCCTACATATTTTATGAGTCCTCAACCCTAATGACCTGTATTATTTGTGTCCCTCAAATAATATAATCCGGCCATAGAACATATATTCATGAATAGTGTTATGGCACTTCTGGGTTCTCATCATAGCCGGGATCCGCTATGACCTTTTAATGCAACAGTTGTCCTTAGGACATTATCACATGCATTGTCACACAGAAGAACAATCAAGATGTGATAAGAATTTTATTAATAAATAAAAAGTAGTTGGTTCTAGGCCACCAACTCCAACAGAATCCCACTTGGACTAGAGCCAACTGCTAACAACTTTTAACCTACTATCTCTCACATGATATTCATGCTTCTGCTGAGATATGCCTTTAGTCATGGGGTCTACCACGTTATCTTCCATGGACACTCTGCTCACAGCAACTTCACCCCTTTGATAGAAATCCCTCAAGAGGTGATACTTCTAGAGTATTTTCTTTGTCTGTTGATGTGACTGTGGTTCTTTTGCATGAGACACCAATGTAGTATTATCACAATACAATGTAATGGGATCTTTACTGCAAGGCACCACATAAAGCTCATAGACAAAGTTCTGAATCCAGATGACTTCCTTGGCTACATCAGAAGCCGCTATATATTCGGACACTACTGTAGAATCGGAAACAACTGGCTGCTTTGAACTCTTCCAGCTCATAGCTCCTCCATTGAGACCGAAAACATATCCAGATTGTGACTTCAGATCATTTTGATCTGTCAGAAAACCATCATCAGCATACCCTCTGATGACAGGATCCTCATCTCCTCCATACACTAGGAACATATCCTTCATTCTTCTCAGATACTTAAGGATAGTCTTAACAGCAGTCCAATGTTGTTCTTCTAGATCTACTTGATATCTGCCTATCATGCTCAGTGCATAGGCAACATCATGCCTGGTATATGATATGGAATACATGATGGATCCTATAGACAAAGTGTATGGGATCTTACTCATTCTATCTTTCTCTTGTTGTGTATGAGGACACATTTTCCTAAAAAGATGTAGGTCATGTGACACTAGAAGAAATCCCCTCTTGGATTGTTCCATACTAAATCTCTTTTGTATATGGTCAATGTATGTACTCTGAATTAGTACAAGTATCCTCTTGGATCTATCACAAATGATCTTGATCCCTAGAATGTAGGCTTCTTTACCCAAGTCCTTTATGGAGAAACACTTGTTCAACTAGTCCTTAACTGACTGTAAGACTGGTATATCATTTCCAATAAGCAATATGTCATCAACATATACTACTAGGATAACGATTGCATTCCCATTAAACAACTTATAAACACATGGCTCACATTCATTCTTAATGAACCCAAATTCTTTTATGGATTCATCAAATCAAATGTTCCATGACCTGGATGCTTGCTTTAATCCATAAATGGATTTCTGCTACTTGCAAACCAATTTGGATTCACCAGGTGTCACAAACCCTTCTGGTTGTGTCATATAGACATCTTCCTAAAGTTTCCCGTTAAGGAATGTTGTTTTGACATCCATCTATCAAACCTCATAGTCATGGTAAGATATTATTGAAACTATTATACATATGGACTTAAACATGGAAATTGGCGAGAAGGTTTCATCATAGTCAATTCCTTGACGTTGTCTGAACCCTTTAGGCACTATCCTTGATTTATAGGTTCTAAATTGACCTTCCATGTCCAGCTTTTTCTTGAATACCCATTTTCATCCAACATGATTTACATCAACTAGCTCAGCGACCAAAACCTAGACATAGTTCTGATACATGGAATCCATCTCAGAATTCATAGCTTCTAGCCATCTTGCAGCTTATGAGCTTTCTACAGCTTCCTTGTTGGATAGAGGTTCATAATTGTCCGAAAATAATGATTCACCATCCTCGATGACTACTAAACCAAATCTCTCTGGTTCCCTTCCCTCTCTTGAGCTCCTACAAAGTACTTGTGTTTCTGGAATCTCTTACACGGGGACCTGTGGAACTTGTTCCTATACAAACTCATGTGTATCTTGAGCATCAACTTTGTCGATGTAAATCTTTCTCCCACTATCCTTCTTGTGGATGTTCTACCTCTCAAGAATGACAGCTTGCCTAGCGATAGTCACTTTCTTGTCTGAAGGGATATATAGGTAATATCCTTTCGTTTCCTTTGGATATCCTATAAAGATACAACTCATGATCCGGGGTGCTATTTTTTTTCCTGATAAGGACTTAAAAAATGTATCTCATCCCCATACATGTGTGTGCGAAAAAATGGGTTTCTTTCCATTCCATAGCTCGGAGGGAATTCCATTTACCACCTTAGTTGGTACTCGATTTACTGTGTATGCTATAGTTTGTAATGCATATCCCCAAAAGGATAATAGAAGATCCACATGACTCATCATCGACCTCACCATGTCTAACAAGATGTGGTTCCTCCTTTCACTAACACTATTCCACTATGGCGTATAAGGAGGAGTGTGCTGAGATAGAATCCCAGACTCCCGTAGAAGATTGATGAATTATTGGTTCAGATATTCTCCACCTCAATCCGTTCGAAGTGTCTTTATCTTCTTACCAAGCTGATTCTTTAATTCATTCTTGAATTTCTTAAATTTCTCAAAGGCATCTAAATTATACCTCATTAAGTAGACATAGCCATATCTACTCAAATAGTTAGTAAAAGTAAAGAAGTAAAAATATCCACCTCTAGCTTCTACTGGAAATGGTCCAAACACATCCGTGTGTACCAATCCTAGAAGATCTGTGGCCCTTTCACCCTGTCTACCAAAAGGCGGCTTGGTCATTTTTCCTTGTAAACATGTGTGACATATATCAAGTGGTTTTAGCTTAGTAGAGTCTAAATAGCCATCTTGGCAGAGCTTTGTCAAGTGCTTCACGTTCACATGACTGAGACTGTGATGCCACAACTGGGTGATGTATGAGTTATGTGAGTTTGTTTCATTATCGATTTCCAACACAGGGTTTTGTAATTTAATACATACAAACCATTATTTAAATGTTCCATACCATAACATACATTGTTCTTATAAAATAGACAACCCTTATTTCGAAATTTGAAAAAAAATCCATCCATATCCAATTAAGAAACAAAAATTATGTTCTTGGTAACACTAGGAACATAATAACATTTATGTAAAACCAAAATCATACCAGTCAGTAGTGAGAGGTGGTAATCGCTAATAGCCAATGAAGCCAGCCTTACGCCTTTGGCAGCTCAAAGATCCACCTCTCCTCTAGAAATATTTCTAAATCTACTTGGTTCCTGCATTTCAATACATATGTGAGCCCCACAAGCTATATATAATACCCAATGTGTAGAAATAGAAATATTACACTCGATAACGAACAGACCTTTAGCGTCCCCACTATTCTGGGTTCAGTTCATCTTCCATTGGCCTTTCTTTCCACATGCAAAACACACTGCCTCGTGTTCCTTGCCCTCCCTCTAGATCTTCCCCTTCTTGGAGGGATGGTGCTCAGGGGCTTCAGACAGTTTATAAGTGTTTGGCCCCTTTTCCTTGTCCTTCCTTTTCCTATTAACCATAAGGACTGTGGGTTTGTTACGCCCCATGTCTTTATCTACCAGGTGAATCAAGGTCAGAAGTTTTGATAGAATCTTCTCATTTTTTGTCATGTTGTAGTTGACAGTAAAGCTAGAGAAGGTCTTGGGCAGTGAAGATAGGATGAGATCTATACGCAACTCATCTGGGAATTTAATCCCTAATATGTCCAGGCATTCAATGTAGAAAATAAGGTTTACTACATGAGGCCCATCTGGTGAAGACTCTCCAAGAATAGTTGTAAACAAAGCATTGGAGATCGCATACCTCTCCCATCTCACCTTCTCTCGGTAGATATCCTTAAGGTGAGACAACATGTTATACGCGTCCATGTTTTCATGTTGCTTCAAGAGCTCATTGGACATGGTCGATAGAATAAAACACTGGACATCTATGGAATCATCCATGTGTTTCATATAGAGAGATAACTCCTCATCACTGGCCTCTTTCACAGGTGCCACTGGAATATGCTCTTCCAGCACATACAATTTCTTTTCATGGCGAATGATGATGTGTAAACGCCTCTACCACTCTTGGAAATTGGTGTCAGTGAGAAGGTTTTCCTTCTCGAGTATGGTTCACAATGATATGTTTGAAGTCATTTTCTTGTCATTTCTACAAATTTATTTGAGAACTGGATTATTACTTTATTAAAAAATGATACAAATAAATTAATACTTATTAATCTCCCACTATTTTATCGAAAACCAATAGCCCTCACCAGGGACTTCAGAATATTCTATTGCCTGAATATTCTAGTGGCATGGATCCATATTTCCCTTTTCATTAACCCAAATAGGGTTGGTCAAGCAAGATGAAGGGTTTTAGGTAGGCATTCCAAATGCCAACTGCATTAACTCACAGCTCCTTGATCTGCTGAGTGGACTCCCCAATCCTGAAATCCTTTTATTTTGGATTTCCTCAACCTTTGCCTCTTGGTTAAACCATGTCCGGTTGTGGTAGTCAACCATAGATTCAAACAAAGTCAAGTCACCCAAAACATTGAATTAGAATTCCCTAATAATTGAAATCACCCCAACTTGGGTTGGTAAAGCACTTTGAACTATGGTTCGATTCTAACCAAGATTATGGAAGGCTATACTGACTTAATATTTCTTTTGAGGAATTTTATCCTTATACGTAAATTTTCATTTTATTATCTTTGATTACATGCTTATTAATATTATGTGGGATATACTTAAGTGATTAACCATTTCTACGATAATAGTTATTTATAAGCCGGTTTTATTTTAGTTCCATCTTGCATGCTCATTAAATTAATTAATTGTGTGATCGTGAAAACACACCCACAATAAATAAAGCATGAAACTGACAGAAATAAAACAAATGGTATGATCATGATCTTTTTCTATTAGTTAGTTTATCTAGCGGTTGATAAACTAACCCAAGACCTAGGAGAGAAACACCTTGAACCTTTCAGGTTCATTTTTATAGATTTCCACCTGTCCACCTTTATATCTCCTTGGATTGGTTTCACCTTGGCTCCTGACTTGAGATGCCTTCACTAGCTTGGGAGCTCCATCCATTACATATGCATTAATCTCACACGTAGGTGAGGGGTAAAAAGGGGTTTTTACATAAAATAGTCCTTGGGTGTGCAGGCCCTACATATTAATGAGTAGAAGGCTCGCAGGCCAAAAAATTTAATTTAAATAAAAAAATTAGAAGGAAACCATCCACATACAAAGGACTTGGTCTAGCTCATGATCATACATACATGCAACAATATTTACACATAAATAAAACTAGCATTCAATTCTTTAATCGTTCGTATTTAAGATAAATCACGCTCAAATCAATTAATTGTCTTTAATTAATCAATCCTTTTATCTTAAACCCTTTTTTGACCTTCCTTGATATTCTCATCCATCATAATTTTAAACAAATAAATTCATTTAAAATTATCCTTTTACGTAACTTGTACCTTGTAGGAAACCCGGTGAATTCCCATTTATTATGTAGATGATAAATTAAACACATATATATAAAACTCCTGTCAAGTGTCGTGCCTCAGCTTTATGCTTGAACCATGGTATGCGTCTCAAGGGTTTGTATAATATAATAATAAATTTTAATAAATCTGCATAATTTGGGTGGGTACACGACGTGTAGTTTCGACTACACGACGTGTACTTTTCTTCACCGTCTATCTGAAGTACACGCCCAGGGACATAGCATGTTAATGTACTTTGGAAATTCTCAGAGTACACGGTGTGTATAGTGGGACACATGCCCTGTAGTTTCCAAGTTACATAGTTTCCATCCAGGCAAGCCATTTACGGGGTACATAGTCCAACCCTAACCCTAAGGGACTACACGCCATGATCTGTTGGACCACACTGCATGTAATCTGGAAATCATGTGCCACCTGTTCCTAGTCAACACACGGTGGTATAAATGACTTAAATAGGATCAATACATGGCATAATTTGGCAGGCTAGTTCGATGCATGAACCTAGACTACAAGGTGTGTACTTCCAAATACATGCCATGTATTCTAGTGTTGTATGGCCAGAAACATTTTTCTCCTCCGAATGAGTTCCTCTATTTTATTTTAATCAAAAATTAAAAGAAAATTTCATTTCTGTATGGTGAATGAGAAATGATAGAGGAGGAATAGATCTCAAGATTCAGATTTAAGGAAGGATTAACTTGAATTGAAACAACTAAATTATTTAATGCGTAATTCACCAATTAAAAACGAATTAATTATAATCATCGATATGACCACTCTGATACCACTTGTAGGTTTCAGGCATATCAGAAGTGCGTTGGTGGGTTTTCCCAACTTTAATTTTAGCATTAAACTACGTTCAATCCGAGATCCGTCACGATATAAAGCGTCGGATCTTCAAAATAGAATGAAGAAAGAAAAAGAAAATCATATTCCTGGAACCATAGTGATAGGATCATCATATGTTGGTTATAATTAATTTAATTAATTCACAAGAATTACCTTGGTGGAATTCTTCCTTCGTTGATGTCTCTGGTCATGATCTTGTGATCCATCGTTGCGTCGTAGAATCCAAGTGTAGGATTCCTCTAGCGGTGATCCACACGTGTGCCACGTATCTCCGGACGTCGATGAAGTGATCTTCGGGTGCTAGCGTGGAATAACCGCCTCTTGCGATGTTCGCCTTCGATCCCTTTGGTCTCTCGGTCTTGAGAGAATTCTTGTAGGAAGGGATTCTTTCGGCCTTGAAAGAATTGTCCAGAATTGTTGTGCACAACGATTGATTGGGAAAGTGTTGGGGTTGTGAGGATATTTATAATCTGATGTGAGGTTATATATTTATGTCAATAAATAAATGTGTTACGCATTTTATTTATATCATTAACTCTTATTGAAACCCCCATGTTGAATTATTTATTCCTTGACATGCTCCCACACTGATTATAATTAATATCATTTAATAAAACAATATTATATCCTCAAAATCCCGATTGGAAAACTAAATTGCATGTAATCATTAGTACAGGGCGTGTACTCATTTTCCATAAAACTATAGGACATGTATATTTAATATACACAACGTGTACTTTTATTTTCCATTTTTCTTTATCTCTTCCTCCACATTCATTAGACCTTGAGTGATGGCTATTTATTTCATAAATAAATGTAACTAAATTACTCGGTAATAAATATATTATTTCACCCATAATATATTCTCTCAAATAACTATTTTTGAAATAAATGCGATCAGGCATCCTTAAATAATTATTAAACCACAATCAGGAATAATATTTATTTAACTTGTTAAATTAATATTTAACTGAGATACATGGACACACTTAGTGTGTGACCCTCTAGGCCTCTTTTTCAGTGGCATTTGGCAGAGCCTGCCTAAAGTCCAAGGTTAGAATCTAGAAACATTCCACGGAACCCATAGAGAAAGAAGTTAATGCCGTAATGATGTGTCACCTCATACGAATGCTTACCGTGTAATATAATCCCTTCGTCACGATATCTCAAATCAATCGAGTTGCACACTAGTGTCATCAACCCACATGCTCGATTATTCTTTCTTTGACTTTTTAGAATTGAAATCGCCCATTCCTTACCATGGACATGGATTTATTTAGGCTATATCAATTCCATCAAAGGGCCAAATATTTCTACTTCTGTTATGGAACAGAAGGGACAAATCCTTTCTCGCATTATCTATTAATGAGGTATTACTCGTGACGAACACAATGTATCATACCTCGCAATGAATAGTGTGTCATCATAGTTTTTGTCAATACATCTAAGTATGTGAGTTGTAATACCCATTAATAATAATCTTAAAGTCTAAGGACCAATACACATGTCTGCAGATAGGAACATCCATTGACACTTTGAAATGTGGATTTCCTACTAGCGGGTCTCGTTCTCATAATATCCTCCTAAATATTACTAAGGGCGTACACCATGAGAAGGTGCCTCGAATTTTTATGAGTCCTCACCCCTAATGACCAGTATTATTTGGGTCCCTCAAATAATATCATCCGTCCATAGAACATATATCCAGGAACTGCGTTATGGCACTTCCTGGTTCTCATCATATCAGGGATCAGCTATGACACTTTAATGCAATAGTTGTCCTTAGGACATTATCACATGCATTGTCACACAGAAGAAAAATCAAGATGTGATAAGTCTTTTATTAATAAAGTACAAAGTAGTTAGTTCTATGCCACCAACTCCAAAAAAAATACAGATTTTTTGTAAAACAATCATTCATTATTCAAAAAATTATATAATTAAAAATTACTAATTATGTTTTAAATTAAAATATGATTTTTTATCAATATTTATTCACTTAATTATTTATGAATCAACTGTATATTGTATTTTAATATTAGTTTTTTTTTTGTGTTTAAAGAAATAAGTTTTTTTAATAATGTTTTAAAGTGTATAATGTTTCTCTAATTCTATTAATTAAACTAATCCCCAATAATAAATTTTTAAAATTAATTTTTCTTTATTATATATCATTAAATATTAATTTTAGATTCATAAGATTATTCTTATTATAAATATAATAAATATAAAATCATCTTGTTCTTTAAAATTTCACTTCCCAAAAACCTCTTTATTCATAAAGTTTGTGGGGTTTTTTTAAAATTATATTGTTATAATGTTTATAAATTTATTTTAAACAAGATAAATTATTTTTAAAATAGTAATTTTATCATTATTTTATGGTGATTGTTTTTCAAAAATATTAATTTTTCAATGAATAGTGAACAGTACTATCTTTTAATTGGAATCTTTCTTTTTGTTAAAATTATTTCTAGTGATAAAATATAATTAAAATTATATGAAAAAAAAATTAAAAAATATATTTAGTAATCAATTTTTTATCATTTGAGTGGTTTTAATATTGATATTGGATATAAAGACGTTGAAAATTTATAAATATTTTCTTATTAAATATTTTCTTTTCTCTTCACGTTTACAGAAATAATTTAAAATTAAAATTTCCCACAATTGTGAATTCAATTTGGAAAAATTAATTCCCTTTTTGGAATAATAATTTAAAAATTATAATTAATAAAAATTAATTTTGAGAAAAAAATAAAAATTAATTACAACAGTTAATGTAAAAATGTTTTTACGTATGGGTTAAACTAAAAAGATATTTGTTAAAAGACCTAAAACTTGTACAAAAATAAATTTTTTCCCCATATTTTGAAGATATAATTTCTAATTATATATTATAATCCATTTTAATACTTTTTCATGTAAAAAAAGTGGGTAAAACACTTTCTTTTCAACAAATTGATTATATGTGTTCCACTCACATCACTTATAAATAACATACCCAATCCTCTCTAATTTACACCATAAAACGCTTTTCAATCAAGAAATACCTACCCACATCACTTATAACTATACCTCCTCCCACCATAGATTCCTTATTTATTGTAGAAATCTATCCTAGGAGGTATTTTGTTCTAAAACATAGGAGGTTACCCGAAGAAGAGGTAACATTTATCAATAAGTGTTTTTTGTTTCATCCTACACCACCTTAATTCATATTAAATATTTTTATATAATAACAAATGTATTTTAATATTATATAATGTTATCTTTTACTATGCTAATTACCTAAAACCATATCCTCATCCATAAAATGGGATAAAAATCATCATCAGTGTGTAATATGGACTACTGCCTTGTGAAGTCATGTCACTCATTTTTTTATTCTCACCTATCAGGGTTGTGTATGAAGATTGATCAAATATATATATATATATATATATATATATATTTATTTATTTTTTTATTTTTTTATATATTATATAATTATTCCTTTGGATTCATTATATAAATTTCAACTTTCTTTACATACCATTTCATTGGTGATTTAATAATATCATTCATGTGTATGGTAGATTATCACCTCGTAAAGCGATGTGGTTCATTTCACTAACCTATTAAATGTGAGATAATAAGGAAATATTTAATTAATATATGTAATATAAATAAAATATTTTTTATGTTAATGAAATATTTATCATTATATAATGATACTATTTATTTTTTAGTCTTACCTTTTCAGTCATGATTTGTTAATAAGGTCATTCATGTACATATGGATTATCACCTTCACAAAGCGATGTGAATCATTTTACATCACCATACAAAAAGGATGATCTGTATCAGAATATATAATGATTTAATATGATAATAATGTTATTTTTATTAATATTTAATGGTAATATATTACTTTCCTCTTTAACATAATGGTTATTTATAAAATATATACATCATTCATGTGTACGTACAGCCTACCATCTCTATGAATGTTCTATTTCATGTTCTATATCTATCATTTAAAGTTAAACATAAATAAATAAATACTGAATGTATATTATATATTTATCACTGATAACACCATGATATTATTAAATTATTATATATGTAATAGGGCAATAAAATCAAAAAATATATGAAAATCAATGGGTTATTTTCCAAAATGATACTTTAACGTGGAATTGTTAATAAAAGAATAGTAAAAGTTCATAAGTCAATATTTTATTTTATGATATATAATATAGGTTTTCTATTATGGATTTATAATAAACATATATTTATTTTACAAGAGTTTCGAATGTTTACGAAGGATGTCAAGCCATAATGTAAGGGATTTTTGTCTCATTTTCTATCTTTCAGAAATATGTTATGTTATACACAAATATTCCTTTAAAATGTTTATATACATCTCCTTTTACATGAAATATCATTATTGTATTTATCCTCATGAAAAATTATGTTTTATTTAATTATTTTCATTAATTCTTTTTATGTTTCAATGTTTCCAAGTGGTAAATATTTTTATGGAACAATCATATAATTTATCATATTTTTTTATGATTATATTCCAAATTATAAATTCTTAAGATATATCTGTCAGTACCCTAATGAAACTTATTATCTTCTAGTTAATTCATTATTATAAATTTTTTCCATTCATTTTCCTCTTATTGTGTACTCCATAGCATAAAATGTTAGTTTTTGGATGGACTGTCTTTATCTCTCTCTTATGTAAAAAAAAATATTTTTTATTCCAAAGCAATGTTTAGAAAAAAATTAATTTTTTTACTACCCAATTAGTTAGAAAAGAAAACTAAACCATGGTTTACTTTTAAATTATTTTATTAAAAAATATTTTATACTTTATTTTCAAAAACAATTCATGTTCAGATTTTACCGAAAATGTGAAAAGAAGTTTTTTTATAACATTCATAACATGAATTGTATTTCCCACTATCATAACCCCTCAATTATATCAATATTACCTTATAGGTTTTCAAATTTATTTTTAATGAAATTTTTTTCGTAAATACGTTGTTATTATTTTAAATTTTAATTAAATTATTTAAACTTCAAAAGGATTTCAAAAATATTTTATATTTTAAAAAAAATCTCAGTGAATAAATGAATTTTCCTCTTCAAATATTTTAAATGATTACTAAATCATAAATAATTTTTTCCAAATTTAATTTTCAAAATAAAGGATTTAAAAAAAATTATATATTTTAAAATTTATTTATATGAAAAGTTATCTTTACCAAGAAAATTTTCATAGTGATTTGTATATCAAAATTATTTTCCAGTTAAAATATAATACTTTGATGTAAATTTTTTCTATAGATGTGAACTAAGGAAACCATTCATATTTTTTCTTGGAATGGTTAATGATAAAAAAATGTTTATGTGAGGATTTTCAGTTCCACAGTGCATACTATTAAAAATTTATTAACAAACACATTTCGTATTACATGTGATATGCTTGTTGAGATGATGAAATGATTATAGAGCCATTTTTTTCCAAAGAATTTATTTTATTGAAATTTTTTTGAAATAGATTTCATTTCATGGGTTACGATTTGATAAATATTAAATGATCTTGTGTAAAAAATTAAAATGGTTGTCATTATGATATGGGGGGACTTATATCTCCCTCCAATGAATTGTTTAAAGAATTATATCTCATGAGATAGACAAAACATTAACAAGGAGATAACCAAGTTTATTAAGGGAATATGTCCACTATAATGGTCTAGCAAGTTAATGATGAGTAAAATTATGGTTTTAGGAGTGAAATCACTCAACTATGATGACATTTTCAATGAGACACCACTACTATAGAGATGACTATCTATGCTTATTTGTATTCCATAATTTTATGTCTAATAGAAATGTTATGGTCTTATGGATCATGTTCTATGATTTTATTATGATTAATTACTTATTCACTAAAAATATTTATTCCATGACTCATGATTATGATATTTTATTTTTTGGGAGTTCTTTTAAAATGTTTTTCTCATTTTATCATACCCTTATATTCATTTTATGCGTACGTATTTTCCTTGTTTACCATTACAGAGAATCTGAGCTCACCATTTCTTATGTTTCCATTCTCTTAGTTATGATGTATCATTATAAATATGATAGTTATAAGAAGAGTATATAAGTTTAATCATATAATGGGAGATATTTATTATCGTTCATGAAATAAGGACATAACGTGCCTAGTCCCCAAAGACACTGCACTGTAACAATCCTTAATCCTGTGATTATGTAATGTAATAAATATAAGTCTAAAACTTGTAATATTCATCTATAAAAATCCTATTTTACTATAGTAAAAATATTAATAATTATTATTATAGAAAATTAAAATGGGAAGAGTTCATAGTGGGAACTGTATTCATTAGGGTGTGGTGAGAGGCCTTTTGTATGTGATAATATAGTGATTTTTATAATTATTTCAACATAATATAAATATGGGACATGTCTCAAATTTTTAAAAGACTCTAAAATATTAAAAATTTAATTTGGGATACTAAGTGGTCATTAATACCTCAACCATAAATTTTCACAAATGTTTTTTACATACTTTTATGTCCTTCACTCAAGGAATTTTCTCATTTGACATTGTTAGTTATACCATCATAAATAATTTCAACATAGGTAATTAAAATATAATACATACCATTAAAATAGTCATTACAATATATTTTTAACATATATATTATAAATTTGAAATCAATTTTATAAGATAATTTTTTTTGTGTTAGAAATTTTAATTTTGACATTAGTGAAAGTGAATCCTGAAAAACCATTCTAAAAAATTATATAGTTATCATAAAAATTTATTAGTAAGATTAAGTTATCACATCCTTTGATTTATTTGGAAAACCCTATCTTATTATAAAATATATAAAATTTATGTTTTATCAAAATTAATAAAAAAATAAATTTTTCCCAAAATTATATTTAATTAAAATAAAATAGCAAAAAACTACTTTTATTGAAAAATATATTACATAGGTTGTTAAGAATAATTTTTATAAATTCATAATGTTATTTCAAACTATATATTTTTCATCCATAAATAAATATATGATTATGAAAAAAATATTGGTATTTATGTTAAACATATACTTGGATATTTTAAAAAAACATGATTTCTTTAAACACTATATTTTTGACTACTCAAAAAAACATTTATAAAAAATATCCAAAATTAACCTTAATAAAATTTAAACCTTATAAATTGAGAAATGAATTTATTTTTAACAAAATAATATTATAATTTTTTTTATATAATTGATTATACAAAAGAAAATTAAATTAATATTTATTGTCAAATGAGTTTATATCATTTAGGTTTCTCTATTTGTATTTCATATACATTCATAATTTATTAAATATTGAAATTATGGTTTATAAAAATTCATATTTCATATTATAATAATCCTCTAACTATGAAAAATATAATTTAGTAAAGAAAACTACAGTACACATTTTTTTAACGATTCTATGAAAGTAATCTATTTTAAAAAATATTAATCAATTCAAATTAATAATTTTAAATTACAATAACTAATTAACCTCTATATATTTTCTAATGATTATATGCATTTGGAAATTTTAATATGTCCTAGTTTAATTTAGTCGTGTGTTTCTAAAGTTCAATATTTTCTGTGAAAGAAGTTATTGATGATTTTATAAATTTAATGGATTCATAATCTTGGGTTGTTACATTGTACCCTCATATATAAATTGTTCCTAGTAATTTTAATTATTACCTGCTATTGAATGTACTTGAGGGTAGTCATAAGATATTTTTTATATCATATATAACTTCAAAAATGACACCCACCTTACTGTCTTAGCTATAAAAAGATACATATCTTTCCTCAAACGTCAGTTATCATTCCAACAATCATATAACCATGTATATATATAAACTATAGTCATATATTATCTATAACATAACATTCCAAAGACTATTTGACCCTTCAAGACATTAAGTTATAACAGAACCGTACAATCCATAATAAATTATTTCTATAGTTAACTTAAAATATATTAATCCCCAGTTCTTAGATTCACATATTAGTCAATATATATCATAATCCTAAAAATGAGATAAAATTCACAAAAATACCATGGACCACCTTTTTATTTAATAAATAACAAATTATAAAGAACAAAATAAAATATAGCTCACATTTTTCAAAATTAATCAAATAGTTTTTACTATCATAATCAATAATTTATTAAACATAAAAGTAATATATACTTCAATCATGTGTTCTTTAATAGTTAACCCCAAAAATACAATGTTCTCTAAAAATCACCTTTAATTATTTTTGAAACCATTTAATATATGATCCAAAGACATTAAAATAAAACCACTCATGAAAAATCCTTATATGATTCACATAATCCTCATATATTTTTTAATATACCATAATATCATTGATATATAACAGTCACTAATGAAAATAAAAAAATAATATGAATAATTAATTTCAATTATAATATTAACATCACTAACTAGTATTTTACTAGGAAACTTACCTATTCCACCATAACAGAAATATAATAAAATTAGAAACCATTTAACTATGATCCCTTATTAATTTATATGAAATTGTGGTTTCATGATAAATATCATTCTATGCATAATTTTCAGTATCTTGTGTTATCTAAATATTAAAAAAATTATTATAATCTAAAAATATGAATATAAAAACAACAATATGAAGGGATATTCCAGTATTAATCCATCATTTTTAATACATGGTGTTTCCAGTTTAACTTATTACTAAGTTTGTTTCTTCAATGGTCATCCATGGAAATATTTCTATTTGATTGTATAATATCGTTACACAAAATCATACTCAAATTCATTTTGAATGGATAATTAATGAAAATTTTAACAAACACTAGTGTGTACCTAAATAGTATTTTACTATATGTGTTTCCTTATTACACTTTCATTTATATTGATATTGATTTAATTTCATGAAGAATCACACAATATATTTATTATAGAAAAATTTAAACATTATCCAACAAAAAAACAACCCCTATTATTTTCCAAAGGGTGATAATTAAATATATCATATACAAATACCTAAAATATTCAATATTACCCAGGTCACCTAATGTGATATATACCATTAAAATTAAAAATCATTATTTTCGGAGACAGTTGACTTCCATAATTTGGATAATGGTTTCATTTCTTTGAATAATAGGAGATGATAATAAAGGTGGACAAAATATATTCCATTATAAATGTAAAATGTTAGTATATAAATGATAATAGACTTATTATTATTTTATGGATGAAGTAAGATAAGTAATGTTATAAGAATAAAAGAAATTAAGAAAGGTATTTTGAGAAATTTAACTCTTGAATATCACCTCCTTGAATGTCCCCTTAAGGAACATATA
Organism: Viscum album; assembly: GCA_963277665.1. Lineage (NCBI taxonomy): Eukaryota > Viridiplantae > Streptophyta > Magnoliopsida > Santalales > Viscaceae > Viscum > Viscum album. Next base: position 1,698,069,403 of record OY728143.1, on the reverse strand, counting down.
ATTGGTCTTTGGGTGAAACCAAAATCTCATGTAAGGGTGGTAGAGTGGGGGAGAGTATTAGGTATATATTTTAATATCTTCTAGACTTTTTATAATAAAGGGAGTGGTTAGAGTTGGTATTTATACTTGAGGAGGGGTGGTTTTAAGTGATTAAATAATGATTATTTTATATTTAAAGGAAACCACATTTTGGTGAAATTAATTCCAAATAATTTGGAAGATAATTAATATTTTAAAGGATGATTAAGGTTGATAAACACAATAAACCCCTATTTAATGATGTATTTTATTGTTATTTTAAGCTTTTACATTTTAAAATTATCCCAAAAAATTATTTTACCTATACTGTGGTAAATATTTTTTACCATGATTAATTTTCTATGGATAAAATATAAAAACTAAAAACCAACATAATTTAGACCTCATGATTCAAAATTTGTAATCCATTTTTTAAAATTCAAAACAAATGAATTTGATTTTTTTATATTTAAAATTAAATCGTCAAAACGTAGTGAGAAACCATTTTTTGGAAAATTTTGTTTTTAAGCACAAAGCGGTACTTATAGGAAATAAATGTATAAATATTGTTTAAATATAATTAATTAGATTATATATAAATTAAAATTACTTAAGTTATGTTGAGATAAATTTAAAATCATAAAATGACATTTAAATATAATGAAAATGAGTGGTTATAGTGATTTTTCTGTTTACTGAAAATTTGGACTTTTTATAGAATTCTCAAAAATTTATCCTAAGATAATTTTGATATGACAAATAATAAAATTATGTCAATTTTATCAAATAAATTTTATAAAATTTTAAAAAACAAAATTTATTTTTTTCCAGTAGAAATCAAGAAAAATCAATTTTTTGAAGAAAAAATATATTTGAAGAATAAAATGACATTACTAAAATTTTGTAAATATTCAAAAAAAATTATTAATACATTATAAATTAGTTGTAAAACTATATATAGTTAATAATTTGATTAATTACATCCATTACCTCTAATTTAACGACAAGGCTATAATAGTCTTGTTTAAATAATAATATTTTGGAGTTCGTTTAAGCTCAATGTTTCATGAAACATAAGCTATTGAAGAGATAAAATTTATTTAATAAAGAGACATACCATAACATAATTGGGTGTTACATATGGTGGATGAGTTAATTCTATATGTTACGGATTTTCTAACCTTGTTTTGGACTTCTATTTTTTCAACCTTATCATCAGTAAGATCGATTGATTTACTTTAAGGTGATAGTTGGCTATTATTGCAAGAGGGTCTAGTCTTTTCTCTTAAAAGGATCTCTGTTGTCCTTTAATGAGAGAGAGATCCAATATTGGGGATGTTAGGACTTGTTAAATTATAGTTAAGATTGATCTCATGTTATCTATCTAGGTTATTTCTTAATACTGTTGAGCTTAGTTCGGTTAGTGATCTTCAAGTGGTCTCAGACAATTACCCAAGCATCTTTTCAAAGGAAGATTACGTATTTATTCCCTAGTGAGAGGTTGAGTTCACTATCAATTTTTTCCCCAGGATGAGCTTGATCTCCATAACTTCTTATTGGTTGGCTCCAGCTAAGCTGAAATAGATGAAGGTTTAGTTAGAGGATCTTTAGGGTAAGTGATTTATCCAACCCAAAGATCCAAATTGAGCATATCAATTAATTTTTACAAAGAATGGGTATGGAAGTATTTTATTTTTAATAGACTATAATTTTCATAACCAATTTAACATGAAGAATAAATACTCATTTCCTAGAATCTATTATCTCTTTGATCACCTTAGTGGAACACATCGGTTTCCAAAGATTTACTTGTGATATGGGTACCACTAATTGGGGGTTATGTATAAGGATGTTCTAAAGAAAACATTGAAAATATGTTATAAATTCCTTGAGTATTAGGGAATGTCATTCATGCATTCCAATTCTCCAAAGGTCTTTATTGCATTGATGAAACAGATCTTCCATCAATTTTTTGACTCCTTTGTGATCATGTTTTTTGGATGAAATATTGGTATATTACAAGATGAAGGAGTATTGTGATGAATTTATAAATGTTTTGTTGGGTATTTTTAGGGATCATATTCTATATTCCATGTTCTCTATGTTCATGTTTTAGATCCATAAAATGATGACACTAGGGAATGTGATTTTAAAAGGAGGAGTTTTAATTGATCCAGAGTATGTTTTAGTAGACATGACTTGGGTAAACTATAAGAATATGTTCGAGATTTTTAGTTTTCTAGGATTTCATGGGTAGTATTGCCTTTTAGGACTTATCCGTGCAAGATTCTCCCTTGACTACATTGACCAAGAAATCTGTGACATATGAGTATGATGATAAATTCCATTTTGATTTTTAGTAACTGTATACACATTTGAAATATGTGTCAATTGTTTATCCTTATCTAGCCTAGAAGATCATATGTTATGTTTTTTTGGATTTTTGAATGGGTTTGGATTTTGTGTTGATATAGGATGACCATGTAGTGGCCTATGGATCAAGGAACATACACCCACATGATTGGTATTATCCAACCCACTAATTGGAATTAGCATCTATGCCACAATTCATAATGACATGCTAAAATTACCCCATGAGGGATTATTTTATTGTGTATTGGTATAATAAAATTATGATGTACATTTTCACCAATAGGGACCTAAAATAATACATATACATTGGTTTGAGTACCTCTAGAATTTTAATTTTGAGATTTCATATTCACATGGTAAGGGTAAAGTAGTCCCTGTTGTTTTGAGCATGATGCTTCCAGTATAGTATATTCAGGAGATAGTGGATGAGTAGGGAATTATGAGTTTTCGTGTTGGTTTGAGACTAGATGTACAAGAGTATAGATAGTGGGTTTTTATATCTAGTGTGTAGGTCACACCCTCTCTTATCAATCGAGTCAAGAGTGATCGTGTATATATCCCTGAAATCCATTAGATTCGTAGTGTTTTAAATTAGAGGGATACCTCAGGTGATTGGTCTTGGTATTTGAATGGATATCTCATTTTTAAGTGGTATGGTGATTCATTTGAGATTTAGGCATGAGTTAATGGATGAGTTTCATAATTCCATTTGGTCCCTTAACCTCTGGGAAACAAAGATGAATTATAACTTCAGTGGTTTGTATTGGTGGTTAGAGATGAAGTATGTAGTAGAGGACATTGTTTCTAGATGTTTGACATGTAAGAGGATCAAGAATGAGAATCATATCCCACTTGTGCTATTCCATCTACTAAATATTCTAGTTGGAAGTGGGAAGAGATATTTATGGATTTATAGATCAGGATAATTGATACTTCAAATGGGAATTGTTCCAAATGTGTTATTGTAGATATTCTATTGAAATCAGATAACTTTTCCCATTAGTGAGTTGACAAAGGTATAATTCCTCTGATACCTTTATTTTCAAAAGATTATTCGGATTCACATATTTCCCAAAATGGCAGTGTTAGATGAGGATTCTCAATTAACTTCTTGACTCTGGTAGGTACTCTAAGAATCCTTGGGAATTGAGTATAATATAGGCACCACATATCACTATCATATGAATAGTCGGTCTGAGTGGTCCATCTAGACTCTTGAGAATATATTGAGATAATGTGTTCTTGATTTTGGTGGGTTTTGGGAAATTTACATTCCTTTAGATGAAATTTATTATAACAACTGTTACATGGGCTCGATATGGTGGGCCCATTTGAGGAATTTTATAGACGGTTGTTCTAATAACCATTTAGCTGGTCTGAGGTGGGTGATACTTCCTTGGTTGGGTAGATTCTGTTCCAAGACACAACTGAGATGATGAAACTGATTTAAAAATTGATAGAAAAATCAAAGAGTCACCAAAAGTTATAATTTTTCTATCCGCAACACCCACTAGAGATTCAGTTTGGGGATCAGGTGTTTCTTCGTGTATTAGTTAGACTGGGATATCATCATTTAGGTAAGCAGGGGATGTTCTCACCACATTATATTGAAGCATTTTATGTTTCTAAACATATGGGTAAGGTAGACTGTTAGTTTTAGTGTACACATTAGATAAAATAGACCCATTATGTATTTTATGTTTCACACATGAAGATATAACATTCAGACCAATCACATGTGATAGATTGGGAAGAGTTATAGCTTGTTCATGATTCTACTATTATGGAGTATCATGTGTGTATGACATATTTTTTGGGCAAGGTTATCCTAGATAAGTCGATTCCATTGGTCTGTGTTATCTATAAATAAGGAGTCAATATCTATGAGACATATGAGTGTGAATCCAAGGTGAGGGATTAATATCCTCACTTATTTTCATCTAAATATGCATGAGGACTTTCTAGTTATAGAAAGTGGTACTATGGGGAGTTTGTAACACCCTTGTAGTAAATGGTACGTCAACTATTTATTTTATTATTTTGTTATTTTATAGAGTTACCAAGTGTTTTAGGATGAAAAACAAAATTGGGAAAACATTGAAAGGTTCATGGTTAACGCATATTTTTTCTAACAATATAGTCAAATATGTGAGAGGGATATAGTTGGTGACAGTGCAGTTTAACATGGTATGGGGACGGTTTTCCAATTCATGTGACACCTAAGGGAGACTAGGAATCAAGGATTTTGTAGAGAAAATATCCTTACATGTTTGGTTCATGGTTTTATAAATTTTTTGACATTTCCAAGTCTCATAAAATTTTAGGTTTAACATTTTTCCCCTTAAATTTTTTATTCACCATTAGCCTTATTTCTCATCCCCCCATAGTGAGCAACACCTTATCCTTTGTGGTGAAGCATTATCTCTTCTTTGGTGATGGATTCGATTGAGTTCTCAATGATTTGGATTAAGGTAAGTCCAAATACATTGGTTTTTCTCCTTTATCCCTCCTTCTTATATCTTATTCTTCCATTTATTCATATCATAGAATCCTATGGGTGTTGTCGACTGAATCAAGCATCTGTTATAGAGTTTTTGGTTTGATTTTATATGTATTAGGTGTGTGAGGTCCCATTCTACCTCTCTTTGGTAGTTTTCATTAGAGTTAATAAACTTTGTATGGAATATTAGGTAGGTGTTTCTATTTAATGGTGTTCATCACTAATTATAATTAAATTTATAATCACATTTGGTTTAGTGTTTTATAAATTTTCATTTTTTTCATGTATTCTTGATATTTATCAAACGTATGTTGTGTTGTGTTTCTTGATTTTTAATATTGGTTGTTTAAAATTGGTTTTCAAAAGGGTTTGACATATATGCACACCAAATTTTTGAAAAGGGTGTGTCATGTATGCACAACAAGTGTTTGAAAACATGTCTCAAAAATATTTTATGGATTAAAATGGATTTCTAAAATGGTTTTATAAATCTTTTACCTTGTTGAAGGTGTTTTAATAAAATATAAATATGTGTTCAAGAAATATCTTCTGTTATGGATTTAATTTTTTTGTAATATTTTTTAAAAATATTTAGAATAGAGTCTCTCATGGCATAACTAGTTTGTGAGAGAGGTAATTCTTCAAGGGATTGTGTGAGCCTTCAGAGGGAAGGTCGTGATACCTTTCATTTTGGTTTCCAAGGGACCATAAGTGCTTTATGTATGAAAACTATTAGAGATTACTTGATTGGTTTCCAAGAGACAATGTGAGATCATGGATTTGAGAATAAGGAAGACTTTCAGAGAATCCTTTTTTTTCTTATCTATCATTCATGCTTTTTTAGGCTCACTAATGATAGACCTAATGGATATTTCCCTATGTGCATATTACTCATGTCATGTTGGTTTATATTATTTATGAATTATATTGGTTACAATTTAATATGATGTGATATATGATTCCCACATATAATTATATATGGTTATTTGATGAGGATTTTATACTTTACCTTTCTTTTTGGGTATTTTGAGCATGTTTTTTCATTGTTTCTTGGTGTATTTATTTGATCTATGATGATAAATGATTTGTAAAAAATGATTTATTTGAAATAGAAAACCAAAGGTATTTAAAAGGTTTATTTGAGAATGGTTTTTTTCTAATGTGGTTTTGTAATGCCCTAAAATTATAAAATAATAAGACTTTATTTGATATATTATGTGACACAAAACACTAAGCTTAATCAACCGAAGAAATATATTTCTCTAAATTTAATAACTTCGATAGCTTCCTAAACATGAAAGAACAAGTAATAATGAACTGTAATTATATATCCATTAAAATGGAGTGTATTAATAGTACTATATAAATTATGAAAATTATGGTTATCTATTTATTATAAATAAAATAAGAATCATTTAAAATAAAAGGAAATGTTTTCTAAAAAACTCGATTTTTTCTAAAAGATGCTTTAGTATACTTTGTTCACATAATTTAAAATTAATTTTTAAGACTTTTATAAAATTATTTTTATAAAATTAAATTAATTTTTGAAATTATCAAATCAAAATTATCTTAATTAATGTTTCTTATTTTACTGAAATGTATTATTTTTCAATGAATAGTGAAAAATATTATTTTTTATTGAAAACTTTCTTTTTGTTTAGATAATTTAAAAGGTTAAATTATATTTTAATTTGTTCAAGTACATTAGTTCAATTATATTAAAATTTAACTAATTTATATATTTGGAATAAATTTTGTAATGAATTTTGATGGGGAATCCATATATACTTCTGATTATTTTCTCTTTGAAACCCGATTTTTCATCACGTCTGCGAATATAATTTAAAAATTGGATCCTTCCACTTATGTGAAATTAATTATGAAAAATTAAATGAATTTTTGGAATCATAATAATTTATATTATCAATTAATTTCAACTTTTTTTTACCAAAATTAACAGTGAAAATAGTAAAAATTAATTTGCATGGTTAAAGTAAAACAATGTGTTTACAGGAGGCCAAAATAACATAATAAGGGTTAAAATGAATAAATGACATGTCTAAAATCTATTATATGTCCATATTTAGACCATATAATTTCTAATTTTATATAATACACTATTTTTTACCCTTTTTCATGTGAAAAGTGTGGGTACATCATTTTATTTTCAAAATTACAAGTGTACCACTCACTTCACTTATAAAAGGCCCCCACATATCCTCTCTTGTCCATAATATAAAACCAATTTGGTTGATCAAATTCCAAAAAAGGTATCTTCCCAAATTCCATCCCATAATCCTATAATCCACGGTTTTGTCATAAATCTATTCTAGGAATACTTTTGTTATATTCCAAAAGAGGTGGTATGAGAAGATCCAAAATTCCTAACTATGTGTGATTGTATCATTTCATATCCACATCCTTTAAATATTATTAAATTATTCATATTAAATAAATAAATTATATACCATATAATAATACTTTATCATTTTAATTACATTACTTATATCCATATTTTCTTCTCTTAGATAAGAAACGTTAGCGTCGCTTGAGTGTATGGAAGACTACCACCTCACAAACTGATGTGACACATTACCACGAACACCTCTCAAAGTTAGGTATGAATATAGATAAAATTATATATATGATATCTATAACATTATTATACATATCTAGTAATTATATCATATATAACATTTTCACTTTCCAATTTGAAATGGATGTGATAACATCAATCCTGTGAACGACAAACTACTTCCTCACGAAGTGATGTGATTCGTTTTTCAATAACCCTTTCCATGGAAGGTATTGAGGATAAATTGATTTTATAGATTTGATATAGATGATAAAATTATGATATTAATTACATATGTATCATTATTTAATGATTAATTATTATTTTCTTTCTTACATTTCCACTCAACTGAAAGATGATAACGTTGTTCTTGTATGTGTCGACTGCCGCCTTCACGAAGCGATGTGACTATCTTTTTACTCCCACACAACATGGATGTTATAAATAGGTATATTTAAAGAAATATTTTTTTATTTATGATATAATTGTCATTTTTAAAAGATAAAATACTACATTCCACCTTTCCATAATGATCGTTTAAAATTTTAAATGTTACTCATGCATACGTATGGCATACCATCTTCATAGTTGTAACGTACTTCATTTCTAAAAAACATCATTAGTTATTGGACTTATAAGTATAATTAATTTATAAATATGATAATTATTTCATGATTATTATTCTTTATATGATGGAACTATAAAATATTTACAAGAATGATAACTTTCATGATAAAGTGTGAATTAGAAAATAAGGTAATTAACATTCAAAAAATAAAAAATGAATTATTATTAATGAATGGGAGATAAGATGTTATAAAAGTATAAAATATGGTATTGAAAATATTAATATGGTTCTAGAATAATTTAATAAAAAATTTAAAACCACTATACGAGAGGTTAAATTAGTTTCAACGAAATGAAAGTGTGATGTAAGGGACTTCGTCATAATTTCTCTTCATTGAGCCATGTTGTAATTTTATGCACTTAATTTAATTTATATGGTATATATACTTCCACTATGACATGTAATATCATGATTAAAAAATAACTAATGATATTTTATCTTCAAATTTTAAATATTCCATCCAATGTGATTTGACCTCAAAGTTACCAAGTGGTAAAGAATTTCATAAGTCAATTTCTTTTTATTAGGTTATAATTCCTCTTCATTTGCCTTTGATATTAAATGATTTTGTGTATAAGGACTTTTGAATATTATATGCTGTATTTCCACCTTTTTATATATGAATTTATATTTGATACACAAAATATATTCATTTATTAATTTTCACTTCAACTTTATGATTGTTGTAAGGGATTTCATCTCAATCTCCATTTAATTGATACATTTTTATTAATATGTACTTATTGATTTTTATATGGTGTATAGACTTACTCTTGGATATATTTAACTTGAATACCTATTTATTAATTATTTTTATTATTTCAATTAATTATTATCCATATTCATTTTAACATAGATATAAATACTACCTACATTGTACAACATTCATACATGGGTAGTTTAGTTTTAATGTTATTGGATTATCTGTGGAAATATTGATAAATTCGTATTCTTTACTCAATACAGATATTTTATGATTAATGAAACATTTTTCCTTAATTAAATTTATTATTCAATATATTTTTAATTCTTTTGACATGTAGTGGTTTGTGGGGATCAGAATTATATAACCCCTCAGTGCATTGGTATTCTCATGAGGTGAATCTATAAGCTAGGATTAAAAACGTTTCTAACTGTGGTTTTGAATAGTCTTTTGAAATATATTTATGATAGAGTTATCTTGTTATTGTGAATGTGATATCCAATGATTGATAATTTCCATATTTTATAATTTTTTATTATTATCCATATGATCTTTGGAATGATATTACCATCGAATACATTTCATTCAATTTTTATTGATTAAATGGCTTGTTTTTTCAGTTAATTACCTTGGAAAATTTATTATGAATTATCTAGTTATGATAGTAATTTTATTTACTAAGTGGAATTTTTTTCAGTTATTTATCTTTCCATATTTATTATGGTAGTAACATTATTTAAAAGTAATGTATGTTCAGTTTTTTACCTTACCAAGTTTATTATTCTTATTGGTTCATGATATACTTGACTATAATTAACCCTTAATGTGAATTTGAGCTCACCCTAATTTTGTTCCATTTCTTATGAATCCATAAAGTGTACTATGGTGTATTTTCATGGATATTATTATTGGAATGAAGTTATTCTCAATAAAAATTATGTTGTAAATTTTTTATTCAAATGTAATATGGGAATCAAGTATGTATCTAGTTTTCCAAGACTAATAAACTATCCGGTCCTTCGATATGAAATTCATTGTATATTATACCAATGTACTTATAGTAAACAAATTGGCTCTAAGATTCAATATAAGGGGTCAGTGTAGCTGGAATCAGGGGAATATTAGTAGAAACCTTGGGACCCAGATTAAGGAAATCATATATTATTGATTATAACCCTATGATTGACATGGAGGATAAGTATAGAAGAACATTATAATATTTTTTTAGGGAAAATATTATGTATTTTTTCCAAGAAATACATCCTTGTATGGATACTACATATGGAAGTTCTCTTAACATAGGTTTATCTAAAAGTAGTATCTCTAAAAATGCCATGTTGGTCTTTACCCGATCATCACCTACTGTATGAAAACAATCATATTGCATACCTGATTTGAAACTTCTAGGGGATATTCCAAGGATAATTCACATTTTCTTCAAAAAAACCCATTTTTAATGACTTGAATAGATGATAAAAATGAAAGACCCACTTTAATCCTAAGGTATATTAGATTAAAAAATATATCATGATTTAAACCCCATATAAATGATTATATTATTTTACCAAGATGATTATTGTTTCTCGAACAATGATTTTTTGTTTTAGTCAATGGGTGTAACCCGAAGGTATCGTGTTAACATTGAACATAATGGAAAGTATAGAGAATATGAGAAACCAAATGAAACAATGATAGGAGGTTAAGATTTTTGGATTATGTGTAATTATTTATCACGAAATATGATTAATAATTTATACCTTAACCAACTCTCAAACTCACCAAATGAGAGAAATATAGTGTTTTATAAGATCTTAAGTGATATAGACCATGGTAGAATGGTGGCTACATTTCAATCATTTGATAAATGTGGAATGTTTCACCATGTAATGTGTCTCAATGGAATATCAAAATACATTATGTGTGGCCAAAAAGGGAATAAAGTAAGGAATTAATGAGGAAAATGGAGAGTATGATAGAAAGAAATAAATATCATCCTAGGGATCCATTTACAGTTTATTGTATTAAATGTGAAGAAAAAGGGAATTATCTCAATAAATTCTCTCTTCCAAAGGTTAACACTAAGACCAAGGAAGGTACTGTGTTAAAATAAAGAGAATAAGTATTTATTGGGATTCCAGAGTTATATTATGGAATTATTTATTCAAATTGTATTTTTTTAAGAATATTGAAACATTTAAGGATTTTATAAAATTGTAGAAGCATATGTATCTTTACTAACTTAATAATTATGTATAACATCATGAGTTTGTGCGTTTAAGGTTCATCGTATGTTTAAAACCTTAAAACCCCCTTATGAAAATTTGTGTGGTAGGGATCTAACATGATAAAGGACATTCATGGAAAAAGTTTATAGAAATATAACCCAATGATTTAGAATATGTTTTAATGAAAATATATTTAAGGAATAATTCCCTTACATTTTATAGGATAAGTTTAAAGGTATTGGTAGCCTTTTGGATTTTTATTGTCTTTGATATTGAGGTAATTATGGGATATTACACTTTGGGAATGTTATAGGAATTATATTAATATAGATTTGGTAAAGTTATAGCTCATTTCATGTAAGAAGGTCATGGGGCTTGAACACATAACTGGATGCCGATGAGGGTTTAACACCTACCATTTTCCTATGTGATGTTTTGGTTAATATTTCACTTTTTTTATGTAACACCCCATGTTTTTATGAATTATTTTTTAAAAATAAATTAATATTCATTGATAGATTATAGTAAATGCTACACTAAGATAATATTTCTTTATACCTAAAACAAAGTGATTCTTGTACTACATTAAAAACTAAGATTATCTTTTCGTATACACAACACTAATATTGATTTGTGTTACACACAATACCAAGTTTTACCGATCTATAATATACTATTAATATTGTTATTCAATATTATTGTTATTACAGTGTCATTGGAATAATGAGAATTAATAGATTAAATAACTTATGAAAATATATATTTTTCACATGTTTATTTTTTATCTATTGATTATAAATAAAATAATAATCATTTAAAAGAAAATGAATGGAGTATGAAAAACAATATATTTTTTAAAAGAAGAGTTAATCATGCTTAGCACACATAATTTAAAATTAAATTTTAGAACATTAATAAATTATTTTGAAGAAAAAACATCATTTTATAAATCATAATATCAAAATTATTTTAGGGTAAATTTTTGGTATTCTTCTAAGATTCTATTTTTTGGATGAATAGTGAAAAATACTAAATTTTAATTGGGAGTTTCTTTTTCAGTTAAATAATTTATAATGTGAAACTATATTTTGAATTGGTTTTAAAGTGGATTATTTAACATTTATATACACTATTACAATTTGGTTTGTTTGAATTATTTGCATATGTAAATTGGATATAAAAACATTATAAACATTTGAACATTTTCACATTAAAAGCCCAATTTCACATGAAGTCTGTGGGATTAGTTTTAAATTAATTCCTTCAACTTATATGAATTGAATTCTGAAAATAGATTTTATATTTTTAATTTTAATAATTTATCAATTATAATCTGGTGAAATTACTTTTTGACCAGAATCATTAATGAAAAAATTTCAAAATAAATTATTGTGATTAAGGAAAAAGCGTGTTTACTGAATAGTTAAGCATAGAATACAATGTTTCGGATTGACCCATAACATGTCCAAAACACATTGTATGGATATATTTCTACTATTGTGACCTTAAATTCTGATTCTATTAGTTTTTTAGACACTTTTATATGATAAAAACAAATATATTTAGTTAAGTAATGATAAATATGAACAATGCACCATTCTTCCTTTTGATTTCGATAAAATTTTGGAATAGTGAAAAAACTACATATGTTGGGTTATAAATATTATTCTTTAAGATAAATGAGTTTTTATTATTATTATTATTAATTTTAATATTTTAGATAAGATATAATTACATAAATGTTTTTAGAAATGATAACAAACTAATTATTTAGTTAATAATTAAATAAATCAAATGATACTAAAAACATTAAAAGTGAATTAAATTAAATGAATTATATCATTAAATTTTTTTTAGATGAATACATATTTTAAAAAATGTTTAAACATAATTTATTCTATTTCTATTATTTTATTAATATTTTTTTAAATTTTAATTAAATGAACAATTTCAAAATTTGCATTAATATCATTTTATAATAAATTTTATTTTACTAATTCATTTAAAATTTCTAAAAATACAATATTTTGAAAAGATATTTTTATATACTAATAAATATCATATGTGTTCCATTAATGGTCCAATTATTCTATTATAATGACTATATTAGTTGTAAACTAGAAAAACATTGTTTTCACGGTTATGGTTAAATCAATTTTTTGCACGTTACAAGCACTTATGTTGAAGTTAATTTCCAAAAAAACATAGTATTTATAATTTATTAATTAGATATAATACTGAGAATCAATAATTATAAATTATCTAACAAGTATAAATTAAAAAAAGTCTTAAATTGAAAACTACTTAGGTTATAAAACAATTTAACATAATGAGAAAACAAAAATGATAAAATAAGGAAACTTAAGAGTTAAGGAACCAAATGTTTAAAAAATGTGTATAAATGTGTGTTAGAGGTTTTTATAAAAATTATAATCTATCTAAACCTTTAATTATCATTTTGGTATAAACTTGAGGTCATATTTACTTCCCAGTAGTGAATATGTTTGAGTATTTACAAGAATGTCACTCTTCGTCAACTATAAAAAAACACTAACTCCCCCCACTTATTCATAGCTATCAAGCCATTTTCCTCATCCAAGATCTCCCGAAATAACTTTAGAATATCCCCAAAATCATCATATAATCAATATTTTTGTAAAAAGTTTATCTTTTGATGGATTTAGTGGAAAACCCTTAGAGGATACTTGAATAAGAGGAAACGATCATAAAACGTGTATTTTATATTATATCATCCTCCACCGCCTTTAAATATTTTTATATAACAATTATATAATAAGATATTTATATTGAATATAGTTGAAACATCCCAGGTAAATAAAGAATAATACATTTTCATATTTATTAATATTTGCGAATTAAATATTAATTTTACTTTAAAGGGGTTTCTATGTTCGATAGCGTACCTGATACGCAACAAAGAGTTTCTTTGAAATCGTACATTGCACACTAGTAATAAAATAATATTATTTTAAATGTTAGTTAACACGTAGCCATTGTACTGGCGGGAATGGATAGAAATAACTGAAATATTATTATATATGTTTGTTAAATGTTTTTACATTTATCTAATAAAAGTTAAAGGCTTAAAATACGAAAAGAATTCAATTTTAGGCTTATATACTCTAATTTTCATGAAAGTTCCACTTATCACCTTTTGACGGAGAACCGTCATTAAATATAGTTTTCATCGATATTATAAATTCTATTGGACCAAATATAACTCTTCTTTAGAATCGGGACATCAAAATTTACTTTGGGTAAATTTTTGGTATCTTTCTGATAAAGTTCATTTTTTAATGAATAGTGTAAAATGTTATATTTTAATTCAAAACCTCTTTTTAATCTAATTTTTTAAGATGATTAGATTATCTTTTGAATTGGTTTTAAATTGAAATTAGAATATATTTTTACCATTAAATCCAATAGTGGTCGTTGAAATTAATTTCACTTTTAAATCGGACTTAAACTAGTGTCAATCTTTTGATACTTATTATTTCATAAAAACACGCTATTTACTCTAACAGCGGGAATTAATTATTAAATTAATTAATGCAACTTATATGTTGTGAATTTTTTAAAATGGACTTCATTTTTTAATTCAGAATATCAAATATATCTTAGGGTGAAGTTTTGGTATTTTTCTGAAAAACTTCAATTTTTGATTAATAGTGAAACCACTAAGTGGTACTTATAAAAACTGATTTTTTGTTTAAATGAAATTTTACCACTTCTGTGTTTTGAATTTCAAAAATAATATATACATGGTTTTCATTAAGAAGTAAAATGTTGTTCAATGAGATTAAAAAATTTTTTTGTTGAATAGTAACTTTTAAGTTCTTAATCGCGATTAGAGGTAATTAGTGCAATTTATGGAAAAATGATTTTATAATAAAATGAAAATACCTTGACACATGTCCTAACCTTATTTGATGTGTCATGTCCAACCAAGACAAGCCATGGGTCAACTTGGGGACCCCATGGAGCCACTTTGGTTGGGAAATGACATAAATAACTTTTTATTTAATGTTAAAGTAAAAATGACACACACATGAGATGTTTTACTAAAACAATTTTTACATGGGGTTATAAAAGTCAGATTTTTGACTATAAATATTAATTAGAAAGATACAAAGATTTCCTACATCATAGTATTTTTATTATAATTTTATAAATTAAATAAATTAAATTATTTAAGACATCATGATGATGCAGCGATGACCTCATTATTTAATGATTTAAATAAAATGGAAAGATAATGTAAAATCTAAGACCTAAACATGTAAGAAACCAATTGGATAGGTGGATTGTGAACCCTTATCACCTTATCATCGGAACACCTCAATGTGGGACCTCTTAAATCTGAATACCATTTTAAAATAAAGTGACTTTTCTTTACCTTCCAAGAGTGCCCCTTCTCTCCTCTTATAAAAGGCCCCCACCTCTACCTCCATACCCACACTCCCAAAGCATTTGGATCGGCCAAAACCTACCTATTTTGGCTCTCCACATACCTCTATTACTCCTTGAAGCCTCAATTTGGGCATAAGTCTTCCCAATGAAGCCTTTGAGCTCAAATCTAAGAGAGTTACCCGATTTTAAGGTAATGTCTTCTTTTGAGTCCTTTTGTTTTATTTTGCTTCTCCAACCACCTAAACTCTTTTTGTTCTTTTATTTTCTAACAAATCCAATATCCTAAATATACTAGGATGTTTTTATAAGAAGGATTCGATCTACACTTACACACAACTACATCTAATGGTTAAAGAACATAATGTTTCCGTGGATGGCGAATTTCTGCCTCCTGAAACGATGATTGTTCAACATTCTTTTAACACCTTCAAAGGTGGCCATTAAGATGACACTATATTTATATATGATATATAATATGTTTATGTTTTCCTTAAGATTCTGTATTTTTCATTTTGGGCATACCTTTATGGTTTCCATTGTGGGTAAACACGATATCTTCATTTAAGGAAGTGCGGACTACCGCCCCCTCAAAGTGATGTGATTCGTTAATGACACATGTGGGACGTATAAAGGATGGATTTAAAGTTATTATATATTATGTTATACTGGAATTATAATATACCTCGATATCATTATTATTTCTTTCCATTAAAGTATGAGATAGAAATGAAAGTAGCGTTTATGCGTACGTACAGCTTACCGTCTCCATGAACGGTGCATTTCATTTCTTATCCCCAAATGTAATGTACTATTAAAAGTACATGTATATAATGGATATATATAATGAATGATACATCTAAATGATGAATATAATTCTGGAATTAAAATATAAATACCTCTCATTTAGTTTTAATTCCATTAATATGACAAAGAAATGAATGTAGCGTTCATGCGTACGTACGGCTTACCGTCTCCATGAACGGTGCATTTCATTTATTACCTATAAATGATTATGTAATATTATAAATACATGTATATGCTGGATATATATGATATATATTCTATCCAAATCAGGAATTTCATTCTGGATATAAAGAACCTTTGACCACACGAACAACATGTAATTGTAAGAAGTCCACTTTCGACTTAAGAAACAAATATCGACAAAACAAACATTATTACCTTAAATGGTTACATAATATTTGTAACATATAAATAAGTGATATAAAAGGAATAATGAACTTTAAAAAGGTTCTTAATCAAGTAGAAATTAACTCAAGTTTATTATTCAGGAAGTTAAAGAACGATCGAGTCAAGTCAGACCCGAGGTAAGGGACTTCGTCTCAATCTCCTTTCATTGAGGCATATTTCGTTTTATACACAACTTTCTTTTATAACGGTGTATAAACCCCTTTGACTTTTACTTTTATACAAAAGGAATCTTTTTCTATGAATAATGTTAAAAAACGATAAAAAGTAATGTTTCTTTTAACGTACGTGGTGACAATGACCTTTTCACCTGTCGCGAGTATTATTTGGTCTTTGGCTTCCTCAACAAGCTGTAATGTTTTTAAAATAAAATAAATACCATATACGCTTTTATGTATTTTGGTATTGAAAATGGTTTTGATAAAAGATTCTATTATTTCAATATATTTATGATATATTGTGATTGAAATGTGTAAATGTTATCATTCCTTTATATTGGTTTTATGTTATATGATTTTGTATTGGTACTTGGACATTTTAATGGGTGGTTATGTGATAAACCATATGACGGGTGGTGCCATGAATACCAGGATGGGTGGTTACGTTATAACCTCCAATGCATTGGGTATGGAAGTTGGTCATATGGCTATTCCATTAAGTATGTATGGAAGTTGGCCGTATGGCTATTCCATTAAGTGATATGTGTGGAAGTCGACCGTATGGTTATTCAACTTAAGTATGTTTATGTCCCCAGTTACCTCTATATATGTTATGTGTTCTTTATATGGGTTTTATGGTAATCCCTTGGTTACAAAAATGTATGTAATGATATTTTATTCAGTGAAAATTTTTTACTACTTCATGAAGGTTAAGGTATTACTTTGATAAAGTATACATGGTTTACTTGATGTTTGAAAAACTAACAGTTTTCATTCTTTGTGTATACCTTACTGAGCTTTTTATGCTCACCCTAAGTTTTTTTGAAATGTTTTTCACAGGACTTAAAGTGGAATAAGGTCAACGATGGGATCAAGGGAATGTCATGCTATATAAAACATGGAACTAGACATGTTTCTTTTTAAGAGTTTTTTTATTCTATGGAAACTTGGTAGAAGTGTCTACTTTGTAAATATTTTGAGATGTAATAGTTATGTTCTAATTCTCTAAAACTCTAAACCTGAAAATATCCTCAATGTGAATTATTCATTTAATTCAATATTAATTAATGTTTAAGGCTGGGGCCTTATAGTTGGTATCAGAGGTCTGTTTAGATAACTTTATGAGTTAGAATTCTATTAAATGATTATCCAAAAATATTTTTTTTTAATGGTCAAATTGAAATGATATAGCATTTGAAGATTACCATGTTGCTTCATCTAAGACATGTTTGTTAAGAATGGGTTTTCATAGAGGAAACAGAACGTCTTTTCTGGGAAGGCATATAGAGGGAAATGACCTTTCAAATCATTATCCTGAGATGGTCATAATCAGAAATAAACAGTTTGTTGCAGCGATGGCTCAGTTGACTCAGGTGAAAAACGGTGGTTGTGTTTATTGATGATATTTTGGTGTTTTCTAAAAGTAAAGAGGAGCATGAAAGTCATTTTAGGGTTATCTTGAAAACCTTAAAAGAAAAGAAACTGTATGGAAAATTCAGCAAGTGTGAGTTTTGGTTATAACAAATTGTTTTCCTGGGTCACATTGTTTCAAAAGTTGGCATAACTGTTGATCCTGCTAAAACAAAAGTTGTTGAAGAATGGACAAGACCCACAAATGTAACTGAGATCCGTAGTTTTCTTGGTTTGGCAGGTTACTACAGAAGGTTTGTTGAAAATTTTTCACGGTTATCTAGTCCAATGACTAAGCTAACTCGTAAGGGTGTTAAGTTCATCTGGACAAAAGAATGTGATGATTGTTTTCAGGAGTTGAAAAGATGATTGGTGAATGCTCCAGTTTTGGAACTTCCATCCAGGAATGGTGATTTTGTTATATACAGTGATGCTTCGTTGAAGGGAATTGGTTGTGTCCTTATGCAGAATGATCAGGTAATTGCTTATGCTTCACGTCAGTTGAAAACTCATGAGGTAAATTACCCTACACATGATTTGGAATTAGCTGCTGTTGTTTTTGCTTTAAAAATTTGGAGGCATCATTTGTATGGAGTAAAATGTGAAATATATACTGATCACAAAAGTTTAAATTATATATTCACTCAGAAATAATTGAACATGAGACAGAGGAGATGGCTGGAATTAATAAAGGATTATGATTGTACAATTCTCTACCATTTGGGAAAATCAAATAAAGTGGCTGGTGCTTTGAGTCGAAAAAGTAATGCTTCATTAACCATGCTACGTTTGGAGCGAGATCCTTTGGTTTTTGATTTGATGATCTTTGGCATGGATGTTTTTTGTATAGGAAGTCCTTCTATTTTGTTTCAGGTATCAGAGACATCTTCCCTATCAGACAAAATCAAGCAAGCCCAGAAGCAAGATAGTGAGTCACAGAAAAAGGTAGAGCTGGTTCAGAAGGGTAAGTTGCCTGAATTCAACATTGATAATGATTGTGTTTTGAGGTTTGGGAAGATATTGTGTGTGCCTTTTGATTCACAGTTGAAGAGAGAGTTGTTATGTGAAGCTCATAGTTCTCCGTTTTCAGTTCATCCTGGAAGTACTAAGATGTACAGAGATCTGTCGGAGTATTACAGGTGGGATGGAATGAAAAGAGATATTTCTGATTTTACTGTGAAGTGTTTGACTTGTCAGTAGGTTAAAGCAGAGTGATAGTTACTGAAAGGGATGCTTCAGCCCCTACCAGTGCTAGAGTGGAAATGGGAGAATATATCCATAGACTTTGTTGTGGGATTACCGAAGAAATGTCGAGGTAATAATGCAATCTGGGTTATTGTTGATCGCTTGACTAAATCTGCTCATTTCCTTCCTATATGAGATAATTTCTCCCTAGATGAACTTTCTCGTTGGCATCTTAAAGAGATAGTCAGGTTACATGGAGTTCCTCTCTCCATTGTATCTGACCGTGATCCCAGGTTTACTTCTAACTTTTGGAAAGGCCTTCAGAAGTCGTTGGGTACTGAATTAAATTTTAGTACAGCTTTTCATCCTCAATCAGATGGGCAGTCAGAATGAACAATTCAGACCTTGGAGGATATGCTACGAGCTTGTTCGATGGATTATCAGGGAATTTGGGTCCAACATCTTTCTTTGGTTGAGTTTTCTTATAATAACAGTTTTCATTCCAGTATATAGATGGCACCATTTGAGGAATTATATGGGAAGCGGTGTCGAACTCCAGCATTTTGGGATGAAGTGGGTGAAAGGAAGCTGATGGGACCAGAATTGGTAGAAGAGATGGCAGAAAAAGTTCAGTTGATTCAGAAGCACATGAGAACAGCTCAGAGCAGGCAGAAGAGTTATGCGGATAACCGGAGGAAGGATCTATCTTTTGAGGTAGGTGATCATGTTTTTCTCAAGGTTTCTCCTTGGAAAAGTGTGATGAGATTTGGTAAGAAAGGAAATCTGGGTCCAAGTTTTATTGGACCATATGAAATTATGGAGAAAGTTTGATCAGTTGCTTACCGAGTGGCTTTACCTCCGAGTTTATCTCAGGTACACAATGTTTTTCATGTTTTGATGTTGAGGAAGTATATGCCAGATCCATCTCATGTTTTGAGTCCAAAGGTAGTTCAGCTGGAAGAGAACCTATCTTATGAGGAAGAACCGGTCCAGATTCTTGACCGAAGAGAGAAAGTGTTGCGAAATAAGGTAATTCACTGGGTAAAGGTTTTGTGGAAAACCCATATGGTTGAAAAGGCAATGTGGGAATCTGAAAATTCTATGAGGGATAAATACCCCCACTTATTTTGATAAGTGAATAAAATTGTGAGGACACAATTTCAAAAGGGGGGAAGGATGTAACATCCCAAGTAAATAAAGAATAATACATTTTCATATTTATTAATATCTATGAATTAAATATTAGTTTTACTTTAAAGGGGTTTCTATGTTCGATAGCGTACCCGATACGCAACAGAGTTTCTTTGAAATCATACGTTGCACACTAGTAATAAAATAATATTATTTTAAATGTTAGTTAACACGTAGTCGTTGTACTGGCGGGAATGGATATAAATAACTAAAATATGATTATATATGTTTGTTAAATGTTTTTACATTTATCTAATAAAGGATAAAGGCTTAAAATACGAAATGAATTCAATTTTAGGGTTATATACTCTAATTTTCACGAAATGTCCACTTATCACCTTTTGACGGAAAACCGTCATTAAATATAGTTTTGATAGATCTTATAAATTATATTGTACCAAATATAACTCTTCTTTAGAATCGGGACATCAAAATTTACTTTGTGTAAATTTTTGGTATCTTTCCGATAAAGATCATTTTTTTTAATGAATAGTGTAAAATGTTGTATTTTAATTCAAAACCTCTTTTTAATCTAATTTTTTAAGATGATTATATTATCTTTTGAATTGGTTTTAAAGTGATATTAGAATATA
Organism: Viscum album; assembly: GCA_963277665.1. Classification (NCBI taxonomy): domain Eukaryota; kingdom Viridiplantae; phylum Streptophyta; class Magnoliopsida; order Santalales; family Viscaceae; genus Viscum; species Viscum album. Next base: position 1,698,048,201 of record OY728143.1, on the reverse strand, counting down.
TTTTTACCTTTAAATCCAATAGTGGTCATTGGAATTAATTTCACTTTGAAATCGGACTTAAACTAGTGTCAATCTTTTGATACTTATTGTTTAATAAAAACACGCTATTTGCTCTGACAGCGGGAATTAATTATTAATTTAATTAATGAAAATTATATGTTGTGATTTTTGTAAAATGGACTTCATTTTTGAATTTCTAATATCAAATATATCTTAGGGTGAAGTTTTGGTATTTTTCTGAAAAACATCAATTTTTGATGAATAGTGAAACCACTAAGTGGTACTTATAAAAACTGATTTTTCGTTTAAATGAAATTTTACCACTTCTGTGTTTTGAATTTAAAAATTCCAACATACATGGTTTTCATTAAGAAGTAAAATGTGGTTCAATGAGATTAAAATAATTTTTTTTGTTGAATAGTAACTTTTAAGTTCTTAATCGCGATTAGAGATAATTAGTGCAATTTAAGGCAAAAATGATATTATAATAAAATGAAAATACCTTGACACATGTCCTAACATTATTGGATGTGTCATGGCCGACCAAGAAAATCCATGGGTCAACTTGGGGACCCCATGGAGCCGCTTTGTTTGGGAAATGATGTAAATAACTTTTTATTTAATGTTAAAGTAAAAATGACACACACATGAGATGTTTTACTAAAACAATCTTTACATGGGGTTATACAAGTTAGATTTCTGACTATAAATATTCATTAGAAATATAAAAAGATTTCCTACATCATAGTTTTTTTTTATAATTTTTAGACATTAAATAAATTAAATTATATATGACATCATGATGATGCATCGATGACCTCATTATTTAACGATTTAAATAAAATGGAAAGATAATGTAAAATCTAAGACCTACACATGTCCAAAACCTATTTTATGGGTTGATTACGAACCCTTATCACCTTATCCTCGAAACACATCAATTTGGGACCTCTTAAATCCGAATACCATTTTAAAATAAAGTGACTTTTCTTTACCTTCAAAGAGTGCCCCTCCTCTCCTCTTATAAAAGGCCCCCACCTCTACCTCCTTACCCACACTCCCAAAGCCTTTGTCTCGGCCAACCCCTACCCATTTTGGCTATCCACATCCCTCTATTACTCCTTCAAGCCTCAAATTTGGCAGAAGTCTTCCCAAGGAAGCCTTTGAGCTCAAATCTAAGAGAGTTACCCGATTTTAAGGTAATGTCTTCTTTTGAGTCCTTTTGTTTTATTTTGCTTCTCCAACCCCCTAAAATCTTTTTATTATTTTCTTTTATATCAACTCCAGTATCCTCAATATAATAGGATGTTGTTATAAGAATTATTAGAGCTACACTTACACACACCTACATCTAATGGTTAAAGAACATACTGTTTCCTTGGATGGCGAATTTCTGCCTCCCGAAATGATGATTGTTCAACATTCTTTTAACACCTTCAAAGGTGGAAATTAAGATGACACTATATTTATATATGATATATAATATGTTTATGTTTTCCTTAAGCTTCTATATTTTTCATTTTGTTCATACCTTTATGGTTTCCATTATGGGTAAACGCAATATCTTCATTTAAGGAAGTGCGGACTACCGCCCCCTCAAAGTGATGTGATTCGTTAATACCACATGTGGGACGTATAAAGGATGGATTTAAAGTTATTATATATGATGTTATACTGGAATTATAATATACCTCTATATAATTATTATTTCTTTCCATTAAATTATGAGATATAAATGAAAGTAGCGTTCACGCGTACGTACGGCTTACCGTCTCCATGAACGGTGCATTTCATTTCTTATCCCCAAATGTACTGTACTATTAAAAGTACATGTATATAATGGATATATATAATTAATGATACATCTAAATGATGAATATAATTCTGGAATTAAAATATACATACCTCTCATTTAGTTTTAATTCCATTAATATGAAAAAGAAATGAAAGTTGCGTTCATGCGTATGTACGGCTGACCGTCTCCATGAACGGTGCATTTAATTTCTTACCTCTAAATGATTATGTAATATTATAAATACATGTATATGCTGGATATATATGATATATATTCTATCCAAATCCGGAATGTCATTCTGGATATAAATAACCTTTGACCACACAAACAACATGTAATTATAAGAAGTCCACTTTCGACTTAAGAACCAAATATTGACAAAACAAATCTTTTTAACTTAAATGGTTACATAATGTTTATAACATGGAAATAAGTGATATAAAAGGAATAATGAACTTTAAAAAGTTTCTTAATCAATTAGATATTAAATCAAGTTTATTATTCAGTACGTTAAAGAACGATCGAGTCAAGTTGGACCCGAGGTAAGGGACTTCGTCTCAATCTCCTTTCATTGAGAATATTTCGTTTTATACACAACTTTCTTTTATAATGGTGTATAAACCCATTTGACTTTTACTTTTATACAAAAGGAATCTTTTTCTAGGAAGAGTTTTACAAAATGACAAAAAGGAATGTTTCTTTTAACGTACGCGGTGACAACGACCTTTTCTGCCGCCGCGAGTATTATTTGGTCTTTGGATTCTTCAACAAGCCGTAATGTTTTTAAAATAAAATAAATACCATATACTCTTTTATGTATTTTGGTATTGAAAATGTTTTTGATAAAGGATTCTATTATGTCAATATATTTATGATATATTGTGATTGAAATGTGGAAATGTTATAATTCCTTTATATTGTTTTTATGTTTTATGATTTTATATTTGTACTTGGACATTTTAACGGGTGGTTACGTGATAAACCATATGATGGGTGGTGTCATGAATACCAGGACGGGTGGTTACGTTATAACCTCCAATGCATTGGGTATGGAAGTCGGCCGTATGGCTATTCCATTAAGTATGTATCGAAGTTGGCCGTATGGCTATTCTATTAAGTGATATGTGTGGAATTCGACCGTATGGTTATTCCACTTAAGTATGTTTATGTCCCAAGTTACCTTTATATATGTTATGTGTTCTTTATGTGGGTTTTATGGTAATCCTTTAGTTACAAAAAGTTAAGTAATGATATTTTATTCAGTGAAGATTTTTTACTACTTCATGAAGGTGAAGGTATTACTTTGATAAAGTATACATGGTTTACTTGATGTTTGAAAAACTAACAGTTTTCATTCTTTGTGTATACCTTACTGAGCTTTTTATGCTCACCCCAAGATTTTTTGAAATGTTTTTCACAGGACTTAATGTGGAATAAGGTCAATGATGGGATCAAGGGAATGTCATGCTATATAAAACATGGATCTAGATATGTTTCTTTTTAATAGTTTTTTTATTCTATAGAAACTTGGTAGAAGTGTCTACTTTGTAAATCTTTTGAGATTTAATAGTTATGTTCTAATTATCTAAAACTCTAAACCTGAAAAGATCCTCAGTGTGAATTATTCATTTAATTCAAAATTAAGTAATGTTTAATGTTGGGGCCTTATAATAATTATATGTTTTTATTTTAAGGTTTTGACCAAACACTACACACACTTCTATCAAATAGGTTATGAAATCATCATTGGTGTGTATGGATGACTACCACCTCACGAACCGTTATCGTTCGCTTTTCCATTACCCCCTCTCATGGTTTGGAATAACGCTATAAATAATATTTATATATTATATCTATGATATCTATTAAATTACTGTAATTATATAATTATTATACCACACCTAGCTTCATGTTTTCTATTTTGTGGGAATACGATAACATCGTTCGTGTTTACGGTGGACGACAATATCACGAAGCGATGTGAATTATTTTCTCTTTAATAGAACATAAGAAAGATGATTTTAATAGAAATATATAATATATATGATATAAAAATTATATTTTAATTATAATATATATATATATCCATTAATTTTATTTCATTCAATACAATAATAAAATGGAAACAGTGTTCATGTGTTTGAACAGTTTACTACCTCCATGAACAGTGTATTTCATTTAATATCCCTAAATTTTATATATTAATATAAATAAATATGTACTAAATATATATGATATTTATATAATTTTAATTATTCTTGAGTTTACTAAATCATGATTAAATTAATATAATCAATAATGCAAAAAATCCTAAAATTATACGAAAAACATAGTAGTTATTTCCCGAAATGTAAATTTAATATTAAATTGTCAATAAATGAGAAATAAAAGTTCATAATAAAATCATATATGATATTAGAAATAGGAATATTTTTTTATATGTTTATAGCAAACTTATATTTACTAATTTTTATTTTTTAATGATTATATCGAGATTCAAGACAAAAGGTATGGGATTTTTATTCCATATTTTTACTTTTCTGAGACACATGATATATTCAGCTCATATTTCTTCTATGTGGTCTATATAATTCTCATTAATGTATTTTAAGATGATTATAATATTTTTTATTTTTATCAACATATCCATTTTATTATATCCCTTTTATGGGATTTACAATTCAAAAATGTCCAAATATGTAAATCATTATTTCTCAATTTTCCTTTCTTGAGATGTAATTATGTTATGCACCTATATTATTCCATGAGGTGTATATATAGACCCTTTTACATAAAATATCATGAATTTATCTATCCTAATGATATTTGTAGTTCTATTTTATGTTTTTCCTTAATGGGGATTATGATTCAATGTTACCAAATTCATTAATATTTATGATACAATCTCACCATGTATCAGGATTGTTTATGATTGAGTACCAATTGTTCAGATATCATGATCAGTATCTTAATATATCTGATTAATTTTCATCTCCTATTTTTGTAAAATATATTTTCAATTAATTGTACCATAAACTAATCTATTTTTCATAAACAATTTGTGAAACCATTTTTAATAAAATGTGACTTCATGTCTTTATTCTGCAGGAAATATATTTTCTTCCAAAACTGGTTTTTCTAAAGATGTTTGCAAAAATTATTTTGAATGATATTTTATGTTAATTTTAAAATAAAATGATTTAGAGAATGTTTTATGTTTAAAAAGTGATTTAAAATATTTTCTAATATTCCTTTAAATGTTTTCAAATCTATTTTCAAAGAAAAAGTTTTTCTAAATATTTCATGTTAAAAAAAATTTTATTCAACGTGAAAAATAATATTTTACTCAATAAATTTTTTAAATTATTTTTAAAAATTACTTTATAACTTTTCAAAGTTGTTTTCAAAGAAAAATATTTTAAAAATGATTAATGTTTTAAAAAGTTATTTTCAAACAAAGATTATTTCATTAAGAATTATTCTATGTGATATTTCAATATACTTCTACATATAACTTAACATACATTTATATATTTCTTGATTTATTCGGGATATGACTGTAGTAAACCATTATTATTTTTTATAGAATGTTTTTTTGTATGAAAATTCTTTTAGAAAATCCATTTCTCTTCCACGGGTTATGCCATGATAAAATTATTAGGAAACCTACTTCTTTTCATGGGTTATTCTATGATGAAATTATTATTAAACCTATCACTTTTCCGAAGGTTATTATGTGATGAAATGTTTGTATAACCCATATCATTTCATGGGTTATGGTATGACGTATTTTTATGATCTTATGGAATATATATGTATGATTTAATTGTGTGATGGTTGGGACCTTTATCTATATCCAATGAATTAGGTAGAATTATGTATTTAATGATATATATAGGGATGGAACCAAAAGTGGCCTTAGTTAGGAAACATGGGGATGGAATGGGGATTGAACCTTGTTGTGTAATGCAGGGGATGGAACAATAAGTGAACCTAGTTCATCAATACAAGGCTAGAATGGAAAGTGAACCACGTTTAGTAATACAGGGATGGAATGGGAAGTGAACCTAGTTCAATAATATAGGGCTTGAATAGGGAGTGAACTTGGTTTAGTAATTTATATGGTTCATATTGATCATCTGGGTAAAATTTCTATTCTTATTTATATGCCAAAAATCATGATTCTTTTTAGAATTTTATACTATCATAGCTCATGTTCCTTGATTATATTATGATTCATTTCTAATGAACTACCAATATTTAATCCATGAATCGTGATTTTTATCTTTGATATATAGGTTATGGTTCTAAAATTTTATGCTTATTGGACTCCTTTATTTATCCTTACTGAGCATCTGATCTCAACCATTATTAGTTAACTTTTCCTTGAGTTATGAATGATGGTTTTAAGTAGGAGTACTAAATTGGAAGATGTTAGTGTTAAAAATTTATGATCTTTCACCGTATTAAAAGATTTTGTTCAAAGTTTCCAAAAGAACAAAACATTTACATTCCTTAGTCATGTGTTTCTGTAATGTAATTCATATTCATATGAAAAGATATAATATCCATTATATTATGCCTAAGTTTCTAAAGTTGGTGTCAAAGGAAAGGTTTAGTCAATATTTTCAAACTAGGATGAGAAAACTTGTGTGAGATACCTATGATTATTTCTAGTGATATATCTAGGGATCTATAAAGATAATTATTAGGATGAGTATATATTAAAGAAAGTGTCCTAGAATTTTGGTAAAGGATTAAGAGAGTGGTTTCCATGAAATTATATCATTTTTTACATGCTTCAAGTGGATGTGGTTGTAGAATGGATGTACATAGGGTTAATAACCCAGAATAACCATAATCATTTATACTCAATCAGGAACTATTACACGATAATAGGGATTGTTACACCCCTAGTTTGTCACTCCTTGGGTATATTATTTGGAAATTGAAAAACTCTTTATAAAATATCGTAATATATTTAGATAGATTATGATCATGTTTTACCTAGGTTAATATTAAGGTTCCATATATTAAAACTAATTTTTCATTATTTGGACATCCAATAAGTTAATTTTCTTGATTATTTGGATTTTTCTATTATAAGTATTGATCGCACTATACAGTCTAGTTATAGAAAATGGAGGTAACTAAAAGGAACTCGGTTAATACTGAATGTGATGGAAATTTCATAATGATCATCCAATGGGATGATTATTATAGTGAAGGATGTTTTTAATATTCCTAATCAATTTTCAAGGTGCATGATTAAAAATTTGTACCTTAACCAAATATAAAAGTCACCAATAAAGATAAAGAAATATTTCACTGAGAGTTAATGTATTGGATACCATGGGGGAATAAAAATTTCAATTCCTTTGTATAAAAAATGTTGGAACAAATACCCAAGTAAATGTCTCAAAGGGATGGGAAGATGTTTTTACTACAGAATAGAATGACAAAAAGCAAGTAACTGTAAAGGAAAAATGAAAAGTTCTATTAACACAATGGATGGGGATTTTTTTATACCTAAGATAAAATCTACTTTTGAATGATTTAAATATAGAATATGTGGAAATTAAAAAACATTATGTCATTTTGGAATCAATTGTGAAGAAAATCGATAAGGTTTTATGAGTAATGGCTATTTTTTTATGATGAAGAGACTAAAAATAACATGTTGAAAGAAATAATTATTACAGAATAAGATGTTGAAGTTTAGATAATTTTTTTATAAGTAAGTGGGATTAATGAATTATTTATGTATTGAAATTCAAATATTATGTTAATGAATCCGGATATATATAATTAATTTTTAGAATAAGTTTTTTCATTAAGAATTTGGAATGATATTTTGAATAATTTTGATTGATTAGAAAAGTGATTTAATAGAAAGGTGATATTTTTATTATGGTAAGGTACCCCTTAATATATTCTAGATACTAAAAAATGGTTTTTGGTTTAGATGAAGATTTATTTATTTGGATAAAGAAAATTAGATATTAGTAATGACCTCAAAAATGATAAAGGAGTTATAGAAAAAGTGGTCTATGCTATGATTTTTGAAGTATACACAATTTTTGGATTTAAGGGGTATATCAAATAATGTGTGTTATTTGTAAGGAATGAAGTATCATGTATATTTTCAATATGGTTTTATAGTAATATAGTTAATTTGAAATTATTCAATATAATACATGATGAATATGTTCACATGTATGGTATGTAACAATCAAGAGGTACTTTATGATATATAGGGCATCAATGTTTAGATGATTTATAGAAATTTAGTACCTTTTTTCTCAGGTATGGGATTTTAATATTTTTAAAGGGATATAAGAAAACCCCATTTATGGAATGGATAAAGTTAAATATAGGATGATGCTTTAGTTATTAATGTATTACTTCATCGTATGAATATTTTCCCATATTGGATAACCTATGAAAACTATTTAGTTATGATAGATGGAATGACTTATCATTCTATTTATGGATCACATTATTCTTTAGTTATTTAGGAATAAAAAATTCAACATTATTACATTGAATTATAGATTAATTGGAAATTGATCCTGGTACAACTATAGGGTGACATTGTTTGTATTAAATGAAATAAAGTAAGTATATCTTCTTGTGAAAAATCTATAACATTTGGACAAGGATCTTGTAATAAAATTTAGTTATGTTTTAGTTATTTTTTATGAAATCAATTATATTTTAATACCTATTTGGTTTATGGTTTTTTGGTTGTTAACTTTCTCTAGATCACCCAATTTTTTGTGATCAGTGATCTCTATCACTCTCTATAATTATTTTCACTTTCCTTCTATGTCTCTGTTTTCACTTCCCACCAATGTTCTCCTATGTGGAAACATAGTTATGAGTTACATTGGATAATAATTATGTTCCTAAAATTTACTTTTTAAAAAAAGTTGTAGAATTGATTATTATGATGTGGGTTTTTATGAAATTCAAATTTATTTATTAAAACTTTGATGACCTTGAAGAATATTGAGGGAAAATTCAATTTAATATGGGTATAATGTATCACCCTGGGTTTTTTATGAATTTTTTTCCCAAATATATTAAAATTGATTGATATATTGTATTGCATGAAACGCCCAGTTAGTATTAATTTATATTCCACACAAATTCTATATTGTGATAAATGAAACACTAATGTTATCTTGTGTTACATCAAACACTAGTATTCTCTTGTGTTATACACTAAATCGGTTTTTACTGAAGAACAATATAAAAATAAAATTTTATTTAATTTGATAGTTATCACCTAGGAATTAGAATGTATAGAATGAATAGGATTAACTATATTATGAAAATATATATTTTTCACATTTTTAATAGTTATATATTGACTAAAAATAAAATAAGAATCATTTGAAAGAAAAATATTTGTTATCTAAAAAATAGTATCTTTTCTAAAAGACGAGTTAATCAAGCTTGACACTCATAATTTAAAATTAAATTTTACTACTTCTAGAAAATTCATTTGATTAAAAAAATTTCCATTTTTAAAAGAGTAATATCCAAACTAGTTTTGGGTGAATGTTTTTTATTTTTATGGGAAGTTTATTTTTTATTAATAGTAAAAAATAGTAAATTTAAATTAATAAGTTCATTTTCGTTTAAATAATTTATACTATGAAACTATCATTTGAGTTGGTTTTGAAGTAAACATAGTTCAATTTTATATAAATTAATATGATTTATTTCCTTGTAATCAATTAAATATTAAGATTAGATACAAAACCATTATAAACTTATGAACATTTTCACATTAAAAATCGGATTTCTTATCATGCTAGTGGGATTTATTTTAAAGTATTTTTTCACTTAAATTAAATTACTTTCAAAAAAATGAATCCATATTTTTATACATAATTATCTAAAATGAATAATAATTTCAACATAATTTTTTACCATAATTGTTAGTAACAATAGTTACAATTCGATTATATTAATTAAGGAAAAAATAAGTTTACTTGAAGTTAAACTTAGAATATAATGTGTAATAATTTCTCAAAAACATTCCCAAAACCCATTTTATAGAATTATTTAGAAAATTGTGACCTTATTCTCTACTGTTATGAATGTTCTGGCAAGTTTCCATTAAATTGACCCATATAATAAGTTATGCGAGAAAAAATAAAAAAAATACATTTGTCCTTCTTAATTTCTATAAAGATTTGTATTTCTAAAAAAAACTACATAAGTTCAGTTATAAATTTTCTTTTGAATGATAAATGAGTTTTTTACAATAATAATTTATTTTAAATTTTAGAGATGATATAATTACATTAAATTCTTAACAAATTCCCACACTTGAATTATTGAGACAATAATTAAATAAATCTAATGATACTAAAAACATTGAAAGTAGAGTAAATTGAATGAATTATTATGTGATATTAATTTATTAGATTAATATATCATGTTAAATATATTTTAACATAATTTATTTAATTTATGTTATTGTATTTATATTTTCATAAACTTAAATTGATTGAATAATTTCAAAATTGACATTAATGTCATTTTATAATAAATTTTATTTATTAATTGAATTAAAATTACATGAAATACCATATTATTTAATGTTATTTTTTATTATTAATAAATATAATCTATATCCCATTCCTAGACCATTTATTTTATTATAATGACTCTCTTTACTATTAAATATATAAAACTCAGTTGGCATTGTTACAATTAAAGAGGTGTTTTTCACGTTACATGCGATTGAGTAAAAGTTAATTTACAACACACATGGAATTTATAATTTATAAATTAGATATAATATTTATAATTAGTGAGTCTAAATTATATAATATGTATCACTCTCACTTAGTCTTAAATAATAAATTACATTGGTTAGATAACAAGTTAACAAAACAAAAAAAACAAAAATGGTAAAATAGGAAAACAAAAGAGTTAAAGAATAAAATGATTAAAATATGTGTATAAATATGTTTTGGAGGTTTTTATATACCATATAATCTATAAAAAACATTGATTATTATTTTTCTAAAAAATTAATTTAATATTGAATTCTCATAGAGAATACTTTTGAGTATTTATAAGAATATCATCCACCTTTATTATAAAAAGGCACTAACTCCCTCCATTTCTTCACACCTATCAAGAACTTTATATTGGCCAAAATCTACCCAGATAACTTACCAAATTCCCTAAACTCTTAGAAAAAACTTTTTTTGGTATTAAATCCATCCTTTGAAGGATTTAGTGATTTCCAAATGAGGATACCCAAAAAAGATGTAATGATCCTCAAATGAGTGTTTTATTTTATATCTTCCTCACCTCCTTCAATTATTTTTATATAAGGCCTATATAATAACATCAATATAGTATATATACTATGATATTTTTATGTTAAGTTTAATCCCAAAAACCACACACACTTCCCTAAAATGGGTTACGAAATCATTGTTTGTGTGTACAGAGGACAACCACCTCGCAAACTCATGTTGTTCATTTTTTTAATTTTTTCCTTTCAATGTTTGGAATAATGATAGAAATACTATTTATATAAGATATATATGAAATTTATGAAATTATTATTCTTCTATAATTATTATATCTCATACATGTTTTTAGAATACGATAACGTTGTTTGTTTCTACAGTGGACTACCGCTTCACTAAGTGATGTGATTATTTCACACTTTATATGGAATTAACTGAGGACCATTGTAAAAAAAATATGGGATTTATATTAAATTAAAAAGATAATATAATTATAATTTATATATATATCTCTTTTAATTTTCTTTCATTCAATATGACAAGAAAATTGAAACATCATTAATGGGTACCGAAGACCTACCTTCTCCATGAATGGTGTATTTTATTTACTATCACTAAATTTTAGGGATTAATTTAAACACACATTTAATGAATAAATATTATATTAATATAATTTTTATCATTCAATAGTTTATGTAATCATGATTTAAGTAGTATACTCAAATATACAACAAATGAAAACATTTAAAAAAATCAAAGCAGTTATTACACTGAACATAACTTTGACATGGAATTGTTAATAAACAGATAATAAAAGGTCATAGTCAAATAATATATGATATTACATATATGATTATCGTTACATGATATATTTAAAGTAAAATTATATTTATTATACATGAATTTTTAAAGTTTACATCGAGAGTCAAGACTAAAGGTAAGGGATTTCTGACTCAATTTTTTTCTTTTGTGAGACACATGTTATATTCACAACCTATTTCTTATATGTGGTGTGTATAAAGGCCATGAATCTATTTTTTTCATAGATATAATAATAATTAGTTCTGTTTATATATCCATTTGAGTATCTCTCATTCATGGGGTTTATAGTTATAAGTTTCCATATCGGTAAAGGATATTTGTCCCAATTTTCCTTCAATGATATGTATGTTATGATATGAACCTATATTATTTCATGAATTGTTTATATACCCTCTTTTAAATTTAATATCATGGATTTATATGTCATATTTATATTTTTATTTCCATTTTATTTAATTCATTCATGGGTATTATGATTCAATTTTACCAATGTCTTAAAAATTTAAGTTACAATATCATCATTTATCAAGATTATTTATGATTAATTATCAAATGTAGAAATATAATGATATAACCCAAAATATTTCTCAAGATTTTTCTTATAATATCTTTATTCATGATATATTCAATTAATGGTACCATTTTCTTAGTCTTTGTTTTTTAAATTTTTTGATAAATCATTTTTAAGAAAATATGACTACATTTCTCTCTTCGGTCAGAAATCTGTTTTCTTCCAAAACAATTTTCTAATGAAAAAAATCAATAATTTTTTTAAATGATCTTTTAGGTTACTTTTAAAATAAAAGGTCTTCAAGAAAATTAAACTTTATTTAAATTATATTCAAATAATCCTTTATAAGTTTTCCAATATATTTTCAATGAAAAAGTTTTTCAAAATGATTTATGTTTTTTTAATTTAAAGAGGAAAATATTTTTTCCTTGATAAATGTTTTAAACTATTTTTAAAAATTAGTTTAAAATTTATAAAATTGGTTCTAAAATGAAAATATTTTTCAAAGGCTTTATGCTTTAAAAATTTATTTTCAAAGAAAGCTAATTTTCCTTAATAAATGTCCCATGTGATCTTTTAAAATCATTCTCTATCTAAGATGATATAAATTGATATAGTTCATGATTTATTTGGGATATTATCCAAGGAAACCATTATTAATATTTATTTTCATATTTCATAATTGAGATGAAAATTTGTTTATGAAACCCTTTTCTCTTCCAAGGTTTATAGCATGAAAAACAATTAATGAAACCTTCTTTTATTCAAAAGTTATTATATGGTTAAATTATTATGAAACGTATCTCTTTTACATATGTTATGATATGATGAAATTTTTATGTAAAACATTTCATTTCATGGGATATGATATAATGAATTTTTATGATATTTTGGATCCCATGGGTATAATTTAATTTTGTGATGCTTGAGACCTATATCTCCCTTCAATGCACTGGGTAATGATTTATATATCAAGATATATATAGGAATGGAAAGTTAATTGAACCCATATTAGTAATAAAAAACTAGAATAGTATGTGAATGTAGATAAGAAATAAAGGGATGGAATGGATTGTGAACCTGGTTCATTAATATAAGGCTAGAATGGGGTGTAAACCCAGTGTAATAATATAGGGCTAGAATAAGAAGTGAACCCATTTCAGTATTATAAGGTAGGAACTAGGAGTGAACTTGGTTTAGTAAATGAATTTTTCTACTATGATAGTCTTGGCAGTGTTAATTGAATAATATAAAAATGATTTTATATGCTTATGCATATGACACAATTCAATGTCTTATTCTAATGTTATGCACTTATGGCTCTAGTTATTTGATTATATTATTATTCATGTCTTATAAACTACCAATATTTATTTCATGGACCATGATTATGATATTTTATATACAAGGTATGGTTTTTAAATTATATACTCACATATCTCCTTTATTTACCCTTATTGAGCATCTGAGATCCCCATTTATTATGTTTCCTTTCCTTAGGTTATGAAGGAATGTTTTAAGTAAAAGTACTAAATGGGAATATCTTTTTGGGAAATACTGAATATATTTCACCCTACTAGGATATTATGTCCCATGTTTCATAATGAACTAAACTATTATGGTGCTCAATCATGTATTTGTCTAATGTAATGAATATTCATCTAAAAAGATGCAATATCCATGTATTTTAAGCCTGTTTTTCTATATTTTACTTAAATTATTTTTCGAATAAATATTAATGATAAACCAGTGGTGTTACTATCATGCATTATAGATTAATATGTTAAATTGAATTATTTTTTCTAGTGATATTGGTTTTAGAAAATATTTAGAGATAGATAGAATGTCTTGAAACTATTTTATATATGTTTTGATCTATTAAAAGTGAACTATATTTCTTTAAGAATAAGTTTTTTTTATATTCATTTCTTGGAGTAAGTGTTGAATTGGGAATTTATCAAAGAACAATGAAAGGATGAAATTGTACTTCTAAAATTGAAGCATATCAAGTAAGTATATTTATTTATATTCTAATATAGTAAAATAATTCACCAAATTTAGGAAAAGGATATAAAATAATTATCCTATTACCTACATATCTAAAAAATCAAATGGACTTTTAAATAATTGGAGATCTATTATCTTGATTTCCTTAAAATTACATTGATCATTCACTTTCTTATAATCAATGAACTAAATCACTCTCTCTGAGTATTTACGCATTTATTTCATGTCCATATATTTAAATTACACCAATTTTATCCTACTTAGATACCTATATACTTGTTATTCTATATGAACTTTATAATTACCTTTATATATTATAAATAGGATATTTTATTAACCCTATTCAACATGTGGGTTTTCAATAAACGAATTTTTAAATATCAAACCCTTAGTTTTTAAGCACAATATCAAATTGTGAGGAAATGGTTTATTTTAAGTTGTTATAATGTAAAACACTTGAATTTGGAAATAATAACATTGTATTCAATATATTATTCAACACTTAACACCGGGCTAAAACAACCCATGAAATAGATTTCATTTAATTTAACTTCATCGATAGCTTGTGGAAAACGCCACCACAAATCTAAATGAACCATAATATATTACCTTCTAAATCAGAGGGTAGGAATTGTACTAATTTGTTTTTAAAAATTATGGTTACCTATTTATTAGAAGTAAAAT
This sequence comes from Viscum album, assembly GCA_963277665.1. Taxonomy (NCBI): domain Eukaryota; kingdom Viridiplantae; phylum Streptophyta; class Magnoliopsida; order Santalales; family Viscaceae; genus Viscum; species Viscum album. The sequence goes on along the minus strand of OY728143.1, from coordinate 1,698,033,098 downwards.
AATAATTATTTAAAGTAAAAAAAGAAATTTTTTATGAAAAACTGTTTTTTTCGAAAATATACATTAGTCACTCTTTGAGAACATAATTTAATATTAATTTTTAACAATTTTATAAAATTTATTTGATAAAAAAATTTAATTTTTAAATCAAAAGCCAAAAATAATCTTTTGTTCAATTTTTTTGTTTTTCTGAAAGGTTTCATTTTTTGATGAATAGTGAAGAAAAATAGTTTTTATTTGAAAAATGCATTTTTTAAAAAATAATTTATATGGTAAAACTATATTTTTAATTGATTTTAAAGTAAAATTATTTAAATTATAGTATAATTAAAATTATTATTGTTATTTAAATCAATTTCATATTTTATTTTGATGTTAAAATTTTTTATCCCAATGATAATTTTTTCTTTGGAAACTTTCTTTTTCATCACGTTTGTGGGTATAATTTTAAATAGGATTTTACACTTTTTCAATTTAACTTGGATAAATGGATTCCATATTTTCAATTAGAATAATTTAAATTATCTAATAAGTAAAAATTAATTTTTCACCAAAATTAATAGTGAAAAATATTTATTACCATAGTAAATGTAAAAATGGGTTTACTAAGGGTTAAACTAAAAATATAAGGGTTAAAATGACCAATAACCTAATCTAAATTGTATTGGATGGAAATATTTGGATCTTATAATGTCTAATTCTATGTAATAATGTATTTTATACCCTTTTTAAAAGTGAAAAATGTGGTAACACCTTTTTCTTTTAATAAATTTCTAGTGTACCATTCTCCACATTTATAAAAGGCCACCACGTCTCCTCTCTTCTTCTCACCTTCAAACTATTTTTCATCATCAAATACCTATATAAATCACTTACCAAATTCCATAAAATCATTTTATAATCCTTGTTTCTTTCATCAATGAATTCTAGGAACACTTTAGGTATAATCTTAAGGAGGTAGTTTGAGAAGAGGTAAACTTTATAACTATTCAGGTTTATTTTATTTCTTCTCCACCTCCTTCAAATATTATGTGTTTATGTTTATATAAAAACGTATATCAATTATACTGAGATGGTATTATGATAATTTTAGGACCTATATTCATCTTCTCTTCCCTTAAATGGGAAACGATAACATCGATCATGTGTACGATAGACAATCGCCTCATGAACTGATGTGACAAGTTTTCCTTCAACACCTCTTATGGTTGGGTTTTATAATGGACATAAGTTATATATATGATATTAATTACAAAATTATACCTATGTATTCATTATATCATATATACATTTTATATTCCATTCTTTATGGGATATGATAACATTTCTCTAGTGTACGGTGGACTACCACCTCGTAAAGCGATTTAATTTGTTTTTCACTAACACTTAAATGGAATGGAATAATGATAAAGATAATGAATATATGTGATATAAATTGAATAATTTTTATATTCATTACCTTTTCATAATTATGAAAATATAATATATTTTTTATATTAAATTTCCTCTCACTAAAAGATGATGACATTATTCGTGTACGTGTGGACTATCTCCTTCACGAAGTAATATGACTCTCTTTTCATTACGACATCACATTGGTGATATAAATATTAGTTGATTTAGTGAAATAATATTTTATTAATGATATTATTATCATTATGTTAATATAAAATATTAGTTAACTTTGTTTCATAATTATCTTTGAAAAATAGAAATGTTACTCATGCATACGTATGGCCTACCGTCTCCATGATCATACATACTTAGTTTCCAAAAAATCATTCAGGATTAGTATTATAAAAAATTAATATATAAATAATATAATTATATCATGATTATTATTTTTTATATGAGGGAACAATATAATATGAATATGAATCACAACTTTCATGATAGTGAATGAATGAGAAAACAAGACAATTAAGACACGAAACGATGAAAATGATGAAATATTATTAACAAAATGGCCATAGGATGTTATAAAAGGATCATATGTGATATTATAAATATTTATATGGTTATATTATAATATAATATCTTGTTTAAAAACACTATAAAGGTGGTTAATTCATGTTCAACCAAAAGGAATCATGAGGTAAGGGACTTTATCTCAATTTCTATTCGTTGAGGTATATTGAAATGTTATTCAAAAAAATTATTTTATATGGTGTATATACATCACCTTTGATATATAATATCATGATTAATTAATAATTTTTCATATTTCATGTTTCATTTTTAATTATTTCATCCAATGGTATTTGACATGAATGTTACCAAGTGCTAATGAATTTCATAACTCAATCTTTTTTCATTGGGTTTTATTACTTCTTTGTTTTCCTTTGATATTATAAGAATACATGTATAATGAATTTTTATTACAATATTTTTAATTTAAAATTGATCTATGTGTATTTAAATTTGATACACTTAATTTATTCATTTATTAATTATCACTTCAATGTTATGATCATTTTAATGGATTTTGTCATAATTTTTATCTCATTTATACATTTGTGTTAATATGAACCTATTCACTTTAACATGGTGTATATACTACCCCTTTTAGATATTTAATATGAATTCATATTTATTAGTGATAGTTAATCTTTCAATTCATGGTTATCCATATTCTGTGTATCATGGATATAAATATTTTCTAAACCGTATATCATTCCTATACATAGTGTTTACTTTTAAAGCTACTTGATTGTCCAGAGAAATATTGACAGATCTATATTCCATTATAAATAAGTATATTTTATGATAATTATAATTTTTCATAGATTAAATTGATTATTCAATATATGAGTAATTATTTCTACATGTAGTGATGGGTGGATCCCAGAATTTTATAGCCCCTTGATGCATCAGTAGTATCACGAGACGACTCAGAAAACTGGAATTAAATACATTTATACTTGAATATTTAATCAATATTGTGAAATTTATTTCTGGTAGATATATAATTTTCCTGAGAACATAAATTCTAATTATTAATCATTTACTTTATTAATAATTCAAATATTATTATCCATGATATTTTCTTAATGATATTCTCTCTAGATGCATTTCATTCTCAATTTATTGATTAAATGGGATGTGGTTTCAGTTATTTACCTTTGTATATTAAGAATTCCTTATCTAGTTATAATTTTCATTTTATTTATTAAATAGAATCTATTTTTAGTTATTTACAATTCTATATTTATTCTGATAGTTATGTTATTTAAATGGTGTTTTTTCATTTATTTAACTTTCCATATTGATTATACTTATTAATTCATGAAAACATCCATTATACTTAACTATTATTGATCATTTGAGATCACCATTATTTTTTCTTTTTTCCCAGGAATCCATGGATTTTCTATTATTGATATGAATAGATATGCAATAGGGAATAATGTTATTCTTGAAAACAATTTTTCTTATTTGTTATTTATAACATAATATAGGAATCAAGTATGTATCTAGTTTACCAAAAAAGTAAATTATATTATCCTTTAAGATATGATACATTGTATCTTAGGATAACGTAATTAATGTAGGACATTGACCCTAATATTCTAGAGTCGCATTCTTTACACATCTAGTTTTTATTTCTTTTCAAACTAGTTTATTAGGTTGAATGGGTAAAATACTTATATATATTCATGGTGTTACCCTACTGGGATTTGTGAATCACACCCTACATATTTCATTGGTCATATATAGACTCTTTTTTCAATAGAACAATGCATTAGGGTGGATATTTTTTATTATAGTCATCTATAGTTTTATGGAAGGGATTTGGTCTCATGGAGATTGGATCAAGTGGAGTCATTTATTGTATTTTTTATCCTTTGGGATATATGTGTAAGTCATGTTTATTTATGTACCCTTACTTTTTCATTTTCTACCTTTGACTTGAGATACCACTATTGTAGTGTATCATTTTTATGATCATTCATTAGAAAAATATTTCCATCACAAATGGTCTTTTGCGATGGGGGTCCTTCAATAATAGACCTCAGTAGAAAGTGGCATCAAATTTTTATTCGGAAAAGTCCAATCGTGAATATGATTTATTTGTAATGGATAACTTGTTTATCACAAATACTACCAGCAAGTATTTTAAATAAAAAAAAATTTAGACCCTTCATAAAAAAACATATTTCTAATGGTTTTATTTTCCATCACAAATATGTAAGAGAAATGTTTTTAAAAAATCAATTTTGAAATATATAAAGATTTTTTTCAATTGATAATATTTTAAAAAATAAAAAATACCAAAAAAATTAAAAATTAAAAAATTAAATATAATTAAATATAATTAAAAAACATAAAATTAATACATTATTTTACAACTAATATGTTTATCACCTCAAAAATAAAAAATAGTCATAAAAATACATAGTACAGTAGCTCGTATGATCAAGTGGATAAGGATTACTCAAATGGTTAGGGGGAGTTACCTCAATACCAACACAACATGCAAGTCGTCTCTTATACTCCAATGTATTCTCATATGTCATGCTTTATTGCTCAAGGTCATATACAATCTCTCTTTAATCTATTGTATCATCTCATCCTGAGCTCTTAACCTCTCCTCACACTATGCAGCGGATGATAATGACTCTCCATGAGATCCCTATGAGCTAACCAATGACAACACATAAGTTCCCTAACAATTTATAGGTATCATTCAAGAACCAATACCAATCACCCAACCATTCTCAACACCATGTAAAGTCGCTTGTATATAGGCCCCCTCATCTAAACCTAACTCACCAGTGGCTTATGCCTCGGTCTTGCCTTGAATCTCTCATGAATGAGATGTTTTTCCCTCATACATGTCCTTCAAATATAATTATAAATTACAATAACAATAAAATTAATATAATTAATTTTTTTAAATAAATATTAACCACAATATTGCATTGTTGGTCACCAAAAGGTTTGCATGCGTGAGGATTGATGTACATATTCTTAAAAACATCAAAATCTGTAATAGAGTGGTCAGTACTGTCCTGTATAATTTAAATAAATTTTTTCACTTATGGTTTATATACTTTTATAAATAATATTACTCACCATATATTGTTGATATATAACAAATGTACTCCTCTCGAACATATGTGTGGCCTCCTGAATCCCTCGGTTATGAAGTCCAGGCGATGAACTCCTCCTAAAATTATATCCAAGCTAGTTTGAGCGCAATCCATCCCATAACTAAGCTGAGATGTAGTCAGGTCGATGGGAGACACAACACTGGTCAAAAATATTAGCAGAAGATCTATCCATGGATCATTTTATAAGGTTGTGTGAAAAGTGAAGAAAACATTCATGCATAAAAATATGATATGCCTATTGGATATGAGCTCTTAGGATATCAACAATCAGAGGCTATAAATTGTGTAAGACAATTAAAAATAACCATTCACTAATTAAATAAATTTTCTACAAAATATATTATTTAATAACGTACAATCTATTAGATGAACAACTGGTGACAAATTGAAATAGGAACCTGATCCCATAACACATGTGGCTCATAAAAATAATTTTATAGAATCATACCAACCATTCCAATAGATAAATCCAAAAAACCGTGTGAATTAAAAAAATCATAATATTATTAACAAAATTAATAAAAAAAATAATATAAAATAAATACCATAAACAATTGAACATACCTCCATAAAGAAGGATCCAAACAAATAGATGGATGTCTTTCTGGATTATGGTCCATAATCATCAATTGAGCAAGATGGAGCACCCTCCTAACATGAACATCCTCCTCCAGATTAGATGAAACATGCTCATCATCAAGTATTTCGACATTTGTGAGAGAACACAATAGATTGTCAGGACCATATTTATCCATATGAAAAACTAATATAGCCTGAATGAAATTTTTACTAAAAATATTAAATATAAAAACCTAATAAATATCATGATATAATAATATTTCATATAAGAAATTTTTAATCCAAATATAAAATATAAAAAACTAATAAATACCATAATAAAATATTTACCTATAACAAAATACCAGAAAATAATAATCTGACATGTAAATATTCATTAAGATGGATATAAAATATAAAAAACTAATAAATACCATGAAAAATATAATATTCTTACCTATAAATAATTTTTATTGTAGATATCAAATAAAAAACTAATAATTACTGGCATTAGGGAAATAACAGAACAGATCATTAGGTCCATCCATCTGAAACAAAAAATTTAACCTATAATTAACTATTAATAAAAATATAAAATATAAACAAATTAATAAATACCTGAATATAATACATCATTCATCATTTTCTTTCTCATATTAATTGAGGAAAATTAATTTATATTAATATTTTGCATCTCCAACTTCCACATGATGTTCAATTTCATCCTCCCATAGTACTTCATTAACAATATCAATATCATTAGCCCTTAACAGGGGGGGTTTCATCAGCAATATTTATTTTTCACTGGTTACGAGATATATTTGGGGATGTTTATTTAGAAATTTCAATACATGGAACATTTATTATGCAACAAGACAAATTAAAATCATAGCCATATAATAACCTCAAATTTATAATCCAATGACCGACTAATAAATTACTTTATTTCAAAAGAGTATAATATGATTTTGGATTCATTAAATTGTGTGATCTTTCATCTTCAAATAATTCATGTTTAGGATGTCTACAAATTTGGGTAAGATGTAACTGTGTATTTACATTATATTTGGTCTTACCGAGTGTGTCCAATATCATATAAAATATATTTCAAGAAAAAATTCTTCCTGATATACATTACATCTAACAAGTGACAAACTGACAAGTAGTCCAATATGGAAGCTCCCAAAAGATATTCCACTTTATCCAATTACAATAGCTCCCAAAACCATTTGTTTTATGATCATTTTTGGTCAGTCAAAATGTAACAACTGGTAATTCAAAGATGATATATGTTACTTAAATACCCAATAAAACTTTTGTAAATTCATCTGTTTCAATTATAAATTCCATAAAATTATTTCTATTCTATCAACAAAGGTGATCTATAGAAATAAATCTTCTATGAAAGTCAAAATAACTAGTCTTTCCCTAATTACCAAGAATAAATCATTTATTCTTAGCCGCAAAGGGTGGAAATTATTTTAGACCATGTATAATCCATCCAAATAACATACCATATTCTAAAAAGTCATTGATCTTCCACATTAATGAAACCTTTAGTGTACAATTCTTATTTGAAACTATATCAAATTTAGTTACACCATTGTTCCATAATGATGTTAACTTAGTAATTACTAGATTCAAATAATTATTTATATTCTTATTTGGATGTATTATAATTAATAGAACCAAATATATGTGTGGTTCCTTCATTAAAATCCATGGAGGTAAGTTTTAAGGAGTAATGAAAACAGGACAATAAGAATATTGACTACTGTGAGCTCAAAATGGATAAAAACCATCAATAGAATGACCCGCCCATATTTTATGTGAATATGAAGAAAAATAATGATACATATGATCAAATTGTTTCCATGAATCACCATCACATATATGATTTAATATTTTACTAATAGAAATATTGGATTTACTCTGTGTTGTCAATATGGTTGTGTTATGATACAAAAATAAAAAATATAAATTGGTTGTAATTGTAAAATACATCAACTATTTCCTTGGAAATATGGACATTCCTTTTTGTGCCTCTTCATACAACAATTATGCACATGTTGGAAAATTAAATAATGATTCATAATAAACATAATATATAATGTAGTCATTTGAGCACATGTCTATCTTTTGATAACTAAGACCCAAATTATGGACTAACCACCTACTTTCATAGAAACTTTCATGTAATGTATTTTTGTTTTGAAACAAAATTTATCCAAAGGTAATATTTGATCAATGAAACCACTAGAAATTCAAAAATATGATTTAATAGCCATAGATTTTGTCACAACTTCATGTTTTCTCATCTGGGTTATTTGATATAAGGCATCCTCACCATATTTTGTCAAATTTTAAAATTGAGAAGATTCTGATTCCTGATTTGGAATATCATTATCAGTTTTTGTTTCCTCAATAGATGGAACACAACCCTAATTTACTAAATTTTGAAATGATGGATTTAGAATCAAATTTTTTTATTTTTTAATGAATTATTTCCACCATATTGTTACAAAAAAATATAATCTTTCTGAATAAAAAAACGCAGTATATGAAGTAAAAAAATTTTCAAACATATCAAATAACCTAATATCACATTTAATACAAGGGAATTTCATTGATCCTTCAGAAAAATATTATAAAATTATTTATGAAAATGATATAAAAGTTTCAACACCCTCAATGTTGATAGCATTTATAACATATCAGTTGGGGTTTTTTCCCTGATTTATTCAATCTCAGTCACAAAATAGAGACTAATGTCTATTTTATGATTCCATAACTATATACATAAATAATAGAAATAAAAATAATTGTTATTCATTGAGACAAATTAAAAATTATTATTAATTTTATTTATGTATAATTAATATTTCAATTATATTTTTTTCAATTTAATACAATTATCATAATTGACTAATATTTATACATTATTAATAATATTAAGTTATTAATACTAACATATTATAATTATTACTAATATTGAATTATTTTTTATTAACTATTACAAATTATTTAATGATTCATACTATTGATTTTAATTAATACTACATTTATACTAATTATAGTGAATTTATAAAGGTTTTTATTTTGTATATTTTTCTAAAAGGTATGATAGAAATTTTAATAATTGTTAGGAATATTTTTTAATTTTACTAGTTGATAAAATTATTAATTATGTAATACTCAATATTTGTTAATTATAATTAAATTTTTAATATATATTACTATTTTTTAAATATTACTATTATTTTATTTTATTTTCTTCTAATTTTTTTAATAAATATCATAATTTTCTCAAATTTACAAATTATTAATAATATTTCTATAATTATCACAAATATTTACTAATTATTAATAATACTGACTAATTGATTATTAATTATTTATAATTATTTAAATATTATTACTAATTGTTTAAATTATTACTACATTTTTAATAATTACTACTTATTATGGATTTTTAATAAATGTTAGTGTATTTTTATTTTTTACAAGGTACTATAAAAGTTTTACTAATTATTATTTTCTATGTTTATAATAAGTATTACATATTTTTTATTTTTATTGTTTTTTAAATTAAAACACTTTTAATAATATTTTTTATGTAAAAAAATATTATAAAAATTGATTTGTTAAAATGTTTTCTTTAAATTGATTTTATAATCATATTTATATAACAATCATTTCATATTTATTTCACACGTTATATGCATACATGCACACATTCATACATATATATATATATCTCTGTTTTCATTACATAATTTCTTAATCATATATATTTGCATCCAATTTATTTTTTCATGTTATATTAAATAAATACATATCAAAGCTAAATATATTCATATATATATATATATATATCAAAAACCATACACATTTTTTATACATTTATATATGTATAGTCACATATTTATATTTATATGTGTGTGTGTGTGTGTCGGGCATAAATACCTAAATATAACATTACAGTGTTTATGGGTTGGTTGTGTTTGTTGACAAAGCTAATTTTCAAAGATGATTCTGCAGTATTAGAGATATTATTGAAAGGGTATGTTGAAAATTGTCCAAGACAGGGTAATGTATTCCCTAAAGGAATTATAGAAATTTGTGTGTCCAGGATGGTGATGTTTCCTAGTGTTTTCAAATTTTTTGGTCTCTAAAAATTGGAGGATGACTCAAGATTCATGAAAGTAGGATTTCTGAGAATGACTCTTCAAAATTTTCATGAAAGATATGTATGCTTCATTAGATATTTGAGAATCATAAAATCTATGAGAATTTCAAAATATGGGAGTATCATGAAGGTTGTGGGAATTGTCAAAGTTATGAGCTTCATGAATGCCATGTGATCTTTTTGAAAGGAGTGAGATTTGTGAAGGCTATTTGAGCTTCATGAAATGAGTGAGTTTGGTGAAGTATAAGTGAGATTCATGAAATTATTCTTCTTTTATAAAGTTATAATAGTCATAAAATAATGATATTATCATTATTAATTGGGTAATTTCATAAAATATGAAAAGAGTGTTCTCAAAAAAGAAAATCTTATACGAAACAATAAGGATTTCCCAATAAATCTGTTGTAATGAGGTACTCATAAAGTGAATTAATTTTGAATTTATGATGTTCCAAATATGGTGTCAAACATATTAATTCTAACAATCAAAAGAAGTTTCTTCTAAAGGATCATTGGGCACACTTTAGTGGGGTGAGCATTGAGATTTCACATTGTAATTAGTTGTAAACTAAGAGGGACAATGTGTATTCTCTGAAATTTATAAAAACAATGTGATTTTTTTGGATTTGGTACATAGGAACATTTCCTTTGTATGATCCTTGGAATTATCCTAATGAGGGTGAACCAAGTAAAATTTTTGTGTCTCATACATGTTTTCATTTTTGTTCGCACATTCATATGGGAAATGAATAGAATAGTGTTTTGTTCAACAATGAAACCAGATCTGAAGGGAAATTTTTTCTAATCTGTCATATCCTGATTTGTCCCCTTATCAGGATATTTAACCTATTTTTTCTAAAAATAAATTAAAAAATATATTTTACATGTTTTTTAAATAAATATACTTATTAAATATATATAAACATACATATATATATGTCAAAAACCATTCTCATTTTTTTGAAATGCTTATCTGAAGATCTTATGCTTTGTTTTTTTTTTAATCTTACTGTGTTGTTTTGTGTTGTATAATGATGAAATATTACCATGTGATTCCCAATGGCTTGAATAATATACACCCACATGAGTGGAATTATCCCAACCATGACCTAGAATTAGATGTTTTATTGCATATATTAAATGAATGTCCATTTTAACTCTTAAGAGATCATTTTACAATGTATTGATATAATAAAATTCTGATGTGAATTTTCACCTATATGGACTTGAAACTCAAACAAAGGCACTGGGTGGAGTTCCTCCAGATTTTTTATTTAATGATTTCTTATACACTCGGGAAGGTGAATGTGTTTTCCAACACATAAAGTAGGAATATTCTAGTGTATGTTATTCAAAAGTTAGTATATAAGTGGGGCTTGATGAGTTTGTTTGATAATAGTATTCTCGATGTATATGTAGATGGAGGGTGGGTGTTCTTGTCTAGTGTGTAGGTTATGCACTCTCTTATCAATATGGTTAGGATTGATAATTTATGTAACCATGAATTCTATCATATTAGTTGTTCTTTAAATAGTGGGGATACTTTAGGTGATTGGTCTCAGTCCCCCGATGGTTCTATCATTTTTCATAGAGATATGGTTGTTCCATTGAGCATGATGCATGAGGTTATTCATGAGGTGCATCATTAAAGTTAGGTTTTTTACACTGGTTTAACCAAGATGTTTTACACCTTGAAGCATCGTTATTGCACCCCTGAGATGAGGCATGCAGTGGAGGATTGTTTTTCAATATGTTTAGCCTACCAGTGGATCATGGATGAGAATCAGAGACTAGATAGGTTGTTTCGGCCTCTTCATATTCTGGTGTGGAAGTGGGATGTGATATTTATGGATTTTGGGATCAATATACCTTATACACCATGAAGTAAATATTCCAAATGGGTGATTATTGATCTTATAATGAAATCATCCCATATTTTATCCATCAGGGAGTTGGTGAAGGTACATGAACATGTGTGTGTGTGTATGTTCAATATATTTTTTGTATTCATTAGGTGCCCTCAGATATAGTTTCAAACTATGATGCTCATTTCATTTCATGACATAGGAAGTTACTCTAAGAATCATTGGGAATAGAGTTTAAATTAAGCACCATGTATCAACTGTAGATGAATATTCAGTCTCAAAAATCATTCTATACTCTTGGGTATTTTTTAAGGGTGTTTGTTAATCATTTAGGTGGATCATGGGGAAGTAAAATTATGTTTTATGATATTTAATATGAAATTTGTTACCATGACTTGATCGGGATGTCCATATTAGAGTCATTGTAAGAATAGTCATTTCAACCAGTGTTGTATTGGTATCATGTGGGAGGGCATTCCTTTATGGAACCGAGTCTCATCCATATGATGACTGAGATGGTGTGGATGATTCAAAAGTGGTTGGAAACATATTAGAGACACCAAAAGTCATAAAATAGCCATCTTAATCAACCTTTGAAGTTTTATACTGGTGATCAGGTGTTTCTATGAGTATCAGTTTGACTGGGTCATCACTGTTTAGGTCATTAGGGGTAGATAGCACCACATTATGTTGGTACCCCATTTTCTTCATGTTTCATCCTCCCATCATATTCAACACATTATCCTTGGTAGTGGATCTTCCCCTCTCCCTTTCTGGTGGATTTTCATATGTTATAGATGATTTGGAAAGAGTTAAACCCAAATACTTTTGGTTTTTATCCTTTCTTCAGCCTTCTTCATTCTTATTCTTCCATTTTTTGGATGTGTGGAACCCTAGAGGTTATGTTATCCAAATAGAGGGTGTGTGATGGGGTTTTTTATTTTGAATGTATTAGGTGTTTCAGACGTCATTGTACCTCTTCTGGGTGGTTTTCATCGAAGTCGATGATATATGGACTAAATCTAAGGTTGGTGTCTCTATTTAAGAAATTTGTTATGGATTACTGTTAAATTTAATATATCCTTTGGTTTGGTGTTGTCTGGATTTCCAATTTTTTAATTTACAGTTGTTTTTTATCCCATGTGTTTTGTTATTTGTGGATTTATTTTGCAATTCGGTTGTTTAAAGCGGGGTTTCAAAATCATGTGTCTTGTATGCACACCATGTTTTTGATAAAATATTTCAAAGGTATTTTAAATCTTAAAAAATATTTCTATAATGGTTTTAGAGATAAATTTACATTTTTGAATGTGTTTTGATAAAATTGGATTGTTTGATTATGAAATTTCTTGTGATGTGGATTAAATTAATGTGGAAAATATTTTGTAGTTATGTGGCATAGAGTTGCACATGGATTGACCATTCAAGGGATGGTATGATCCTTCTGAAGTATGATTTTTTGACCTTCCATTTTTTTCAAAGGGACCATGAGAGACATTGTGCAGGATCTCCAAGAGTGATTCCATTATTGGTTTCTAAGACATAGAGTCAGCTCTTGGAGTTGGGCCCAAAGATGATCGTGAGAGAATTATTTATTTCTTAGCTGGCTAGAAAACTTGTTTAGATTCACTCAAATTAGGCCTGATGTATTGATCCCTAAGTGAAAATTACTCATTCTAGATTGGTTTATTTGATTTATGAAATTGATTAGTTCCATTTTTATGTGATGTGATATATGATTCCCACATCAACTTATATGGTTATTTCATGGGAATGTTGTATTCTCCTTTTATTGTTGGGTATCTTGAGCATGTTGTGCATCTTGGACTTGTGTATTTATTAGATCCATATAGAGAAATGATTTGGAAAACATGTTTTATATGAAATAGAAAACAAAAGATATTTCAAAAGGTTTTTTGAAAATGGAATTTTTTTCAATGTGTTTTAGTTTTTAAAAGTGTTTTCAAACAAGATTATTGGTTTTGTGGTAAAATAATTAAATAGATTCATGGTGGTACCCTACTTGTATTTGTGCCTCACGCCTTATATATTCCATTGGAAATATGTAGAAGTTTTTTGGAAAGGGTATAATGTAATAGGGTGGGTATTCCTGATTACTATCATCCATATTTTCATGAAGTGGACATAGTGCCACAGGGATTGGATCATTTGGATTCATTTTTGGTATTTTATAATCATTGGGATTTATGTGTAGGGCATTATTGGCCTAATTAACCTTAATTTTAATTATTTTTCTTTTGACTTTAGAAACCATGTATTTGTCCCATTATGGGATTTTTTTTATATGATGTGTGATGTTGCTTTTGGTATCTACATAGTCATTATTGAATACTATGAATGTTTCTTTTTATGCATCTATCTCTAAGGATATTGGTGTGGTCGTCCCATTTCATAGATGAGTCGTGTCGATTTAAAATTGATAAAGCATTTTCTAATAGATTTTTGTTTATTCCTGGTGATTTTTTCAAAAATGTGGTGATTAGGAACGTGCTTTGAGTCATGTGGCAGGCCAACTCGGGTGATGGGTCATGTCAACTCTATTTTCTTCATTACACCCACATCAATCTGACACATGAAGTCATCATTATAACTCAAATATTGTGATTTCATTTCACAATTACATTTTAGTCCAAAACATGTATCCCAATGCTGCTGAACTAAGTAAAATATTTTTATCTCATGCATGCTTACATTTTTGTTCATACATTGTTATGAGAAAGTAATAGAATAGTGCTTTGTTGAATGATAAAACAACCTTTATAGGGGAAATTTTTCTAATCTATCATTCCATGAATCACCCCCCCCCCCTTCATTGAATTTAACTTATTTGGTCTGACAATAAATTAAAAAAAATTCTTTTCACATTTTTTTAAATGATTATTTAATTATATTCACATGTTAATGTATATATATATATATATTACACAATTTATTAATTAATTATAAATACATCAAATATATTCTAACTCATTTTTTTAAAAAATATGCATATCATATCTATACATACGTACATATTCACATGTGTATATATATATATTACACGATTTATTAATCAAATAAATTTTTATATGTTTTAAAAAACATATATATCAAATATTTATATACCTAGATATATATATTTGCGTGTGTGTGTGTGTAAACTTATATGCTATTCTTTAAACGTTTATATATGTATATTCAAAAGTGAATATACATACATAAATATATATATATATATATCAAAAACCTGCCTAGTTTTTAAAAAAAATTATATATGTATATTCACATGTTAATATATATATATATATATATATATATATATATATATATCGAAAACATAATGCATTTTTCATATAAATATATATATTAATAACCATATAGGTTTTTTTAAAATGATTATATATTTACATTCATATGTTAATATATATAGATAACCTAATTTCTAAATTAAATATAAATACATCAAATATATTCAGACATGATTTTTTAACAAATATACATATCATATACATACATACATACATACATGCATACATATATACATACATACATACAAATATATATAAACATATATATATCAAAAATCGTACATGTTTTTTTAATGTTTATATATTTATAGTCACAAGTTAATATATATATATATATATATATCATAATGCTTACAAAAATATATTTACATAAACTAAAAAAAACCAATCATAATATTACAATCAAACATGGTTTAACATAAAAATCCCAATTAAATTATTATTATAATTCATCGTAAATCATATCAATATAAGCATACAATATTGTATAACAATTAAATTGATTTATATACTCTTTCAATATCATATATCACTGAATAACTTCCATATTAAGAATATTTCTAATATTAAAATAAAATAATATACTTGTAGTAACATAAAATAACAAACAAAAAATATATTAAATTTAAAGGTTAAATAATGAGTAAAATTCCTAAAATTAAATGTAATAACTTTTGTGGGCTCAATGGATATACAAAAAAGTAATAATAGATTTTTTGTAACCCTAAATACCAAATAAACAATAAAAATCAAGTAAAATATTCAATGTGTTTACTAGAATAAATATATAATGTTTTGTGTTTATGAACATTCAAATATATGATGTTTATTTTAACGTTTATAGATAGTAGTGTTCTTATACAATGAATTCATGGTTGGAGAGTGGTCTAAGTGAAGGGAGAGGATCCAGCTAGGTTTGAAGTTTGATGGAAACCATGACACACATCAATCCCATTGAGACACCCTGGATAGAATTAGAATAATTTTCAGTGGCTACCTCTATATTGAAGATCATTTATTTCTTAGACAGAGAGAGTTTTTGAAGGGTATGTATTCTTCACAAGATATGTGAGCATCGTAAAATCTATGACCGTCTCGAAGTCTGTGATCACTGTGAAATTTGTGAGCTTCGCAAAGGCTAAATGAGCATCACGAATGGAGTGAGATTCGTGAAGGCTATGTGAGAATCATGAAAGGAGTGAGCATTTAGAAGGCTATGTGAGAATCATGAAAGGAGTGAGCATTTAAAGGCTATGTGATATTTTTAAAATTGGTGAGCTTTGAAAAAGTTGGGAGCATCACGAAATTAGAATATTACTATGATGATATGGGATGTTTTAGGAAGGTTGGAAAAAGGGTTCCCATAATAGTAAATATCATGTGGACCAAAATATATTTCCTCGTAAATCATTCGTAATGAGTTTTTCATCAAGTTGGTGAATATGGAACTTAATTATACAATAACTTTTTGAGTCAATAAGGTTTTCTTTATTACTTTCCCATTCCTTCTAGTTTTGAAAATCAAAAACAGCTTTTACTTAAGCAAATCTATGTTTTACTTCTATAAGGAAAATTTCCATCCTTAAGAAAATTAACCCTAACCTAGATTTCCTTGTTCATATAAATATTTTCCTTAAGCATAAAAATCAGATTCATAACAAAAACCTCGGAATCATATAACACTTAGATATGAAGCATTCTTTTTTAGGATCCGAATTCTGGATATGAACTATAATAAAGTTCCACTCTGAATTTTGGATGTGTACTGTAATGAAGTTCCACTCCGAATTCTGGATATGAATTGTAATAAAGTTCCACTCTGAATTCTAGATGTGAACTGTAATGAAGTTCCACTCTGAATTCTGGATGTGAACTGTAATGAAGTTCCACTTCGAATTCTGGATTAGAACTGTAATGAAGTTACCCTCTGAATTCTGTATATGATCTGTAATATAGTTACATTTCAAATTCTGGATAAGAACTCTCATATAGTTCCATTCCGAATTCTGCATATGAACTCTAACAAAGTTAGACTTCAAACTTTTACTAGTTCGACTCTGAACTTTTAGGAGTTCAACTCCAAACTTTTACTAGTTTGACTCCGAACTTTTACTAGTTTGACTCAAAACTTTTATGATTTCGACTCCAAACTATTATGAGTTCGACTCCGAACTTTTACAAGTTTGACTCCGAACTCTGTAAGTTCAGATTCTGAAATCTGAAGAAACCAGACTCTGAATTTCCGTAGAAATTCAGACTTCAGATTTCTAAAGAATTCAGGTTCTGAATTCCTATAAAACAGAATCCGAATATCCTTTTTATTATAGACTCTGAATTCCTTTTTAGTTAGACTTCAAACTTTTATTTTCTTACATTCCAAACTACAGTTTTTCTTATGCTTACACTTGTTTCATTACAAGACAATTTCGTGAATTCAGTTACACATGTTTTGTTTTAAAATGATGTCATCTATTCTATTTCTAACTAACCATTGGTTGAGTGATACGTATACAGGTCCCTCCGAAATTTAAGGAAAATATGACCATTGGAGGAAGGAGCCGACTATTCCAACCAAGCCTATAAATAAAAGATCATTTGAAAGATCTTACAATAATTCACACTGAAGTTGATCACTCCAGAGACCACACGCTGTTAAGGTGATTTCTAGAGAGAGAAGCTTTTCCTGCCTTGTGCATACTGAACTGATCATTCAGAATGATTCGTGCGACTCCGATTGTTGGTGATTATAATTGAGGGCTTCCGTGGATAGGAAGACAGGGGTGCCGAATTCCTTGAATTTTGAGGGCTTCCTTGCTGAGGAAGACAGAGGTTCCAACAACCTTGAAGTTGAGGGCTTATGGGGATAGCAAGACAGAGACTCCGATCTTCGTATCAAGGGATTACCCTGGTGTGGGTAAGACAGACTTTCTTGAAAGTATAAATCAAGGGACCTTTATCCAAGGTTGTGGGATACCCTTCTCTTTGGGTTAAAAGATTTATATCTTGTAACTTGTAGTTTTACTACTTTTTTTCTGCTGCAT
Organism: Viscum album; assembly: GCA_963277665.1. Lineage (NCBI taxonomy): Eukaryota > Viridiplantae > Streptophyta > Magnoliopsida > Santalales > Viscaceae > Viscum > Viscum album. The sequence goes on along the minus strand of OY728143.1, from coordinate 1,698,015,023 downwards.
ATTGTATTGTAAGGAAAGTATAATCTTCTTATATTTCTTTACACTTGAAATCTAATTCATTTAGATTCAATATGATATAAGGTAGAATCTCATATTGTAAACTTTGGTTAAGTTTCAATTTCCAGAAACATATTTCCAAAAACTGTTTATGGAATATCTTTCCAGATATAAGCAAGTGCATAGAACTAGAAGTTTGTAACTTCATACTTTGTCCCAATTGTAACATCCCGGACCTGGGTGCCACTCAATGGGTGCCCCGAACCCAGTTCGCCACATGACCTCAATCTCATTTCCCCAAACGCCAGAGGCTTCCGACTAGCAGCGAGGGACCAGGTCTGATAGTGGGGAAACTATGCCCCCATTTGTCAAAGTGTAGCGCAGCGGAATGAAATAAAACATACAACAACAGCGGAAGCAGTAAACCACACACAACTGAAATAAACAACTGCAATAGATATAATCAACTAGAAATATAGATATGATGAAACATGTCACCAATTCTAAGAAAATAGCCAGAACATGTTACATAGCAGTACAATCTAATATAGAGTACAAGTATAGAAAAGAAAAACAGAACATCCAGCGGCATCTCGAGCCAATGCTTGGTCCCATGCTCTCCTACACCTCAGCAGCAATCAAATACCTGTGTAAGGACCCTTGCCCTTATCTACACCTACAGAAACGTAATCCATTTGGGCTGAAAAGCATGACCCAAACAGGGTGTGAGAAATAAATTCCCAGTAGGCACCCACCAAAGGCCCATGCTAAAATGTGTGTAAAACATGCAACAATAGTGTGCAGTAATAAAATGCAATAAAGTTAGCAGTACTAAAAAGTAACTAACTTATCCAATCATATTGACATTTCACTATCCATTTAATCATTTAATTTAATATATCACCACATTGAATATTCTAAGTAAACAGTCAGTGTCCGCAGACACTCAACCCTTACCCTCAGTTAATCAGGAACGTAACCCGCATGTACTTGCCCATAGGTAGAATAGATTTTTCCCTCAGGCGTACATAGTTTCACCCTCAGGCACATAGTCTATTTCCCACAGGCACAGAAGTAGTTTCCCTCAGGCTTAGAGAAGATTTCCCTCAAGCTAATACAGTCATGCCCTCAAGCTATAGTAAAATAACACCCTCGGGCTAAAGTAATTGGGCCATGCCCAACATATCACAAGCAATTCACATACAATTCCTCTCAAGGAAAAAGTAATGCAAAAAATAAACAAGGCATACCCTCGAGTATCCTGGCCAAATGGCTAAACAGAGTAACGCACCCTCGGGGTGATCCTGGATCCAAGTAGCGATCCCAAATAGCATTTCAATATCACATTTAATTACCTATTCAATTCAAGGTATTTAAAATAGACACGGCCTCAACCACATGACACCCCAACATGGGTTCGTGGCACAAAAACACACAAAATGCACAATAGTTAAAAAATAAACCCCAAGCCACCTACCTTATACACCAACTAGCGGAATACATGATCGTCGATCCCAGAAACGCCCAAATATGATGTAGATCTGAGGTAAAAGATAAATAGTTCAAACCCAAATAACTCTTGTTAGGAGAAGAATTGGTAAGAAGTACCCAAGGAGAAGGAAGCCCTTACCCGTGCGGTTCCAGCGAGATCGTCCCAGGAGGAAACTGGTTCCTGACATGCGCTTGGGGGATCTCTAATGGTTCGTCCATCCACTCATACTCCTTCCTCCAGTTCTAATCCTTCCCTGTGAACAGGGGAGGCTACTGCCCATTTTAAGAAAAGAAAATAAAGTACACAGCGTGTACTTTCAAGTACACGGCGTGTACTTCCCATTTTTTAACTATTCCACTGGCAGCCTCCCACCAGCGTGGAACTATTCACCTGAAGACATGACTACACGGCGTGTCTTCGTGAGTACATGGCATGTGCTACCCCATAGCTGGCCACCGCCTTACTATTCGCCTGCAGACAGACTACACGGCGTGTAAAGGACCACTACACGGCGTGTAGTCAGTTCCTACACCCTTCATCCCCGGCATGGCCACATGCCCTGTGTACTTATCCCACATGGCCAAAAATACACGGCGTGTGGAAAAAGTACACGGAGTGTACTTTCCAAGTTTTGGGATTTTTCCCCATTTTTCATATTTTCTCAAAAACACTTAAGGAAAGGAGAAAAGAATAAGCTCGTACCTCAAAACTAAGAACCAGGTTCTTACAAACATGCCCCCTTAAATCAATTTTTCCCCGAATTGTCCTTCCAAGGGTGGAGAAGATATAGCCGTGAACAACTCTGGCCACTGAGCACGTACATTGGTCTCCTGATCCCAGGTTTCTTCCTACACTCGGCCATGCTTCCATAGCACCCGTATGAGAGGAACTAATTGGCCTCAGAGAACCTTCATGCTCCTGTCAACGATACGAATCAGATGCTCCTCAAAGGACGCATCTAACTCCATCTCAACCTCCTCAGGCTGAAAGACGTGAGACGGGTCTGAATGATAATGACGCAACTGAGATACATGGAAGATGTCGTGCATGGCTCAGTACCTCTGAGGTAACTGAAACCGATAGGCAACCAACCCGACTCTCTCCAGAATCTCAAATGGCCCTACATACCTCGATGAAATTTTACCTTGTCTCCTGATCCGCTTGTGTCCCAGCCTCGGCGAAACATGCAAGAAAACCTATCCCCGACCCCAAACTCCAAAGTTCGTATGCGGTGAACAACATATGATTTCGGATGAGACTACGTGGTATCCATCTGCTTCTGAATCAACTGGACTTGCTTAGAAGTTTCCTGTATGAGATGTGGTCCCAGTAAAGTTGCCTCACCTACCTCTAACCAGCACAAAGGTGATCGGCACGACCTACCATATAAAGCCTCATAAGGTGCTATCTCAATAGTAACTTGAAAGCTGTTGTTATAGGAAAACTCGACTATGGGTATATGCTTCTCTCCAGAGCCCCCAAAGTCTTGGACACATGCACACAGCATGTCCTCAAGCACCTGTATAGTATGCTCTGACTGGCCATCGGTCTGAGGGTGGTAAGCTGTTCTCAGAAGCACCTGTGTACCCAGTGCCCTCTAAAAACTCTGCCAAAACGAGATATAAAATGGGCATCCTTATCTGAAATGATAGAACGCGGAACCCCATGAAGAAGTACAACCTCTCGGATATACAACTTTCTGAGCTCATCAACATCAAAGGTCTCCTTGATCAGAAAAAAGTGATCTACCTTCGTGAGTCTGTCCACAACAACCCACACGGTATCATTGTCTCTAGGTTACCTCAGCAAACAAGTCATAAAGTCCATCGCGACATCATCCCATTTCCACTCCAGAATGGGTAACTGCTGTAACAGTCCAACCGGTCTCTGGTGCTCCGCCTTCACCTGCTGAGAGGTGGAACATCTCGTAACAAAACCAGCTACATCTCTCTTCATACCTGGCCACCAGTATTGTTGTCTCAAGTCACGGTACATATTGGTCACCCCAGGATGAACTGCCCAAGCAGAAGCATGAAACTCCCGCATCATCTCCTCTAGTATATCCCCTAGAACCCATATTCGTCCATGGAAACGAAAAACCTCTTCATCGTCCATCGTCCAACCAGGATGAGGGTCCTCACTTGCCACCAACTCCTGTAGAACAAGGCCTTCTGAATTAGATAGTTGTCTTATCCTCACTCTATCCAGGAGGGTATAAGTCACAGATAAAGAGGAAAGATAGGTCTACCCATGATTGTCATGCACCTCCAAATGCATCTCAGAGAACAAAGCCATGAGCTACCACTCACTAATGGCCTCCTGCACTGCCTGTATCTGAGTCTTCCTACTCAGTGCATCAGCTACTACATTATCTTTAATAGTTTGTATAGGCAAGCTCAAAATCGAAGGACTGAAGTTATTCGACCCACCTTTGCTGCCTCAGATTCAAGTCACGCTGAGTAAAGATATACTTGAGACTTTTGTGGTCGGTGAAAACCACAAAACATTCTCCCAAAAGATAATGTCTCCAACAATGAAACGCATGAAAAACTACAGCCAACTCGAGATCATGCGTGGGGTAATTCCTCTCATGTGGCCTCAACTGCCGAGACCCGTACGCAACAACTCGATCGCCATGCATCAACACTGCTCCCAGCCTAATACCTGATGCATCACAATAAACTTCACAGCTCTTCCCCTGATCTAGGAGTATCAGGACTGGTGCTAGTGTCAACCTTCCCTTCAGGTCCGGAAGGGCTGTCTCACAAGCTTCTGTCCAAACAAACATCACACACTGCTTAGTCAAACCCGTAAACGGTGCTGCTAAGCGGGAGAATTCCTGTATTAAACGCCTGTAGTAACCAGCCATCCCCAAGAAACTTTGTATCTCAAATACATTCTTAGGCTTCTCCCAAGAAACTACTGCTCTCACCTTCTCTGGGTCTACTGAAACTCCTGCCTCCGAGATGATATGACCCAGGAAGTGAATCTGGTCCATCCAAAAGTGGAACTTTGAGAGCTTAGCATATAGTCGATGATCTCTCAATGTACTCAATATGATATCAAGATGGGTGGCATGGTCGTGTCAAGTGTGAGAGTACACCAAGATGTCGTCCACGAATACTACCACAAAAGAGTCTAGATACGAATGGAACACACGATTCATCAGAGCCATGAAAACTGCTAGCGTGTTCATGAGTTCGAACGGCATAACCGTATACTCATATAGACCATACCTGCTCTTGAAAGCAATGAGAGGTGTATCAGATGGTCTAACGCGTAGATGATGATATCCAGACCTCAAGTAAATCTTCAAGAACACACGTTCTCCACGAAGTTGATCAAAAAATCATCAATCATCGGCAAGGGATATCGGTTCTTAATCGTCAACTGGTTCAGCTTCTGATAATCCACACAGATTCTGAGGGTATCGTCCGCCTTCTTCGCAAAAAGGATCAGAGAACCCCATGGAGACGTACTGGGTCGGATAAAACCCATTGCCTATAACTCCTCTAACTACCTCTTGAGCTCCTGCAACTCAGGTGTAGCCATCCTATAAGGAGGAATGGACATCGGCGCTACTCCTAGTATAAGCTTGATAGAGAAATCCACCTCTTGCTTTGGAGGTAGACCTGAAAAGTCATCCGGGAAGACATACCTAAAACGATCAACCACTGGAGGGAAATCTGTCTGACAAGTCCCCTAGTCGTCCAGATGTAAACTCGCAATCTGGGCTGTGACTCCACCTCACCCATGATGCTCTGGTCCATGTCGACTCGCCTGAACATCCCATTCGCCATTGTATAGAAACTCTCCACCCTCTGGTGACATGAAACTCACCCTGCGACGATAGTAGTCCACAAAGGATCTAAAGGGAACCCACCAGTCCATCCCGAGAATGACATCATAGCTCATCATCTCTAAGACATAGAGGTCCCAAAGGAAGTGATACCCACCAACCTCATGGGGGCACTCCTTGGACTGACGCACACTAGCTGTTCTATTCCCCAACAGAGTGTCTAGCATCATGATATCAAAAGAATAAGAAACAAAAAACCCAAGGCTCTCCACAACAGGCACAGATATAAAACTATGTGTCACACCCGTATCAAAAATTATTGAAGATATGACAGAAGCTACTAGAATAGTGCCTCTGACTGTATAAGGTTCGGGATCCTGATTTTTTTGCGTCTGCTGCACCGCATATGTCTGCCGAGTGTCACGCCTCTGCGACACAGCCTGGCTACCCTGAGTTGTCCTGCCCTGCTGCCTCTGGGATCCTGGTGTCTGGCTACCATGACCATGACCACCATCTCTGCCTGCACACCCTGACGTATTCCAGTTCCATGACTGGTAAGAATCCATAGGTCCTTCTCCCACACACGGAGTCTGCACAGAACCTCTCTCACTAGAAATCGGTGGAAACACCCTGCAAAAGAGCTGCAGATGATCCATCTTGCCGCAAGCTCGGCACTCCACTGGGTCTCGTGGACACTGTAGCCTCTTGTGCCCCTCTCTAACACACTGGTAGCACATGACCTGTCCACCTGATGCATTATTCTGACTGGTACTGCCACCCTGAGATAATTCCATCTATCTCTTCCTATTTCCAGTAGAAATAGTAACAGTACTGGTGCTGAACCGCCATGGCTCACACCACTAGATTCCCTCAAGTTCCTCTCTGTAATCAGCGCCTTGTTTATAATAGCATGTACTGAAGGTATCCTGAAAACATTCACCAGTGCTCGGATGTCATACCGAAGACTACCCTCGAAGCGCCTGGCTCTCAGCATCTCATCACCCACCAGCACGGGTGCAAAGTGTTGAATCTCAGTAAAGTGAGCAGAATAGTCCATCACCGACATAGCGCCCTGCTACAGATTCGTGAACTCTAGAGCTCTACCTGCCCTTAGTGTCTCTGAGAAGAAGAAGTCATAGAATACTTCCCAAAAATCTTCCCATGCCATATCTCTGTGATGCTCTGACTGGGTGGTAACATCCCACCACCTCTTGGTGGAATCACGCAGCATATAAGTTGCGAGCTTGACCCTCATCCCTGGAGGTGTCTCAATATTCTCTAAAATATTCTACATCGATCCTAGCCAAGACTCTACAGCCTATGGTCTTCCATCCCCTGAAAATGTAGGTTGATGTTGCTGCTGAAAGATACGAGTCAACTCAACCATATATGTGGCAGCCGGCGGTGCTTTTTGAAAGGTCTGCATGAACTGCATGAAGCCTTCACGGAACTGCACCTCCGCGCCTATGTTCGGTATAACGGTTGGCGCCGCATCTGGCTCTACTAGAGGATCAACTGGTAGCCCATGGCCCACCATCTCTGAAGTATAGTTATCGTCGCTCTCCTGGAAAACAACACACGGTCTTCTAGGTGGCATGACACTACAAGGTCAAAAACACACCTTTAGAACAAGTTTATTAATGACCGAAAATGAAGAAACCCCAAAAAGGGAACAGGAGGAAGAAGGCATTAAAAATTTTCAAAACAAGACTACATGGCGTGTATAATGACTACACGACGTGTACTTGACTCCCCTTCCCTTTCCCGGGTCCTTTTGCACAGCTAAGCCACAGGGCTCTTGTGGTACAAAACTACACAGCGTGGTTAAAATCTACATAGCGTGTATGGTGAAATTTTCCAACTTCCCTTGTCATTTGTGACATAGACGACTACTCGGCTTGACTCTACACGGTGTGTTACACCCGCACACGTTGTGTACACCACCCTGTTTCCCAGTCACATAGCTTACTCCACACGGTCTGTCCTCGGACAAGACTACACGGCATGTCCCACAGGTACACGGCGTGTACTAGACGAGCTCTGCCAACCCGTGTTGTTAGTTACATGGCTGGTTTACACAGCTCAACCTACACGGCATGTTCCATATACACATGGCATGTACTTGAAAGGACTACCCCAAAATGTGTTGTTAGATACACGGCTGGGTCCCTAGGTCTCACTACACGGTGTGTTCCACAGTGGACACGACGTGTATGTCTTAAGGATTCATCCGCCCGTGTAGTAGTTACACGGCAGACACTGGGTCAACACTACACGGCGTGTACAGAAATTACACGGCATGTTTTCCCCAAGCTCTTCCCTTCCTCGTGTCGCCGCCCACATGGTTTGTGACACAGGAAGAGACTACACGGCATGTACTCAGCGTACACGGCATATACTCAAAAGTTTTTTTTTCTTCCCAAGCAGAAGAACATACACAGTGTGGCTACAGTACTACACGGCATGTATACTAGGTTTCTGAACAGTATACCTCAGAAACTTCTATAGAACCCAGAAAACACAGAAATACAACACCTAAGTGCCAAATTCCAATTCTTGAGGGCCCATACTCACCATGAATCAAAGTTTGACATCTTATCTGTGTTATAACAAAATAGACCATCAATTATCAACCAAATTCCGATAAATTGGGGCCCATACTCCCCAAAAACCAAATTTTGGCATCCATTATTTTAACAAGTTTATACAGAAATACCCTATCACAAAGCAGGTATTTATCAAGAAGTTATCACAACAGCATGCTTTTCTAGAATAACAACTATCACAACAACATGAAATTTCTAATGCACCTACATGGCATGGAACTATGCATGGCATGTGATTTCTAGCATGTGCCTAAATGATGCATGAGATGGAATACCCTCATCTCATTGGGTTGCAACTGAATAGAAGCCATAGATAAAATATAAACAGCACAATCACGAGTGTGTCACCCTTCGGTGAAATCAAATCAACTGTAAGTTACAAAATCAGTAAAAATTTCAATACGATGTAAATTGGCTTTTCCCTGTACATGGGTTAGCTATGCCCAGGCAAAGCTTATTACCAACTACCGTTCTCATCCTATCCCTGACTAAGGCTCCAAATAGTAATTCAAAGAAAAGAACCCCCTCTGATACCACTTTGTAACATCTCGGTCCCGGGTGCCATTCAACGGGTGCCCCAAACCCGATTCGCCAGATGACCTCAAGCGCATTTCCTCAAACACCAGAGGCTGCAGACTAGCAGCAAGGGCCCAGGTCTAATAGTGGGCAAACTATTCCCTCATTTTTCAAAGTGTAGTGCAGCGGAATGAAATAAATCATACAGAAACAGTGGAAGCAGTAAACCATACACAACTGAAATAAACAACTGTAGTAGATATAATCAACCAGAAATATAGATATGATGAAACATGTCACCAATTCTAAGAAAACAGCCAAAACATGTTACATAGCAGAAAAATCCAATATAGAGTACAAGTACAGAAAAGAAAAACAGAACAGCCAGTGGCATCATGAGCCGATGCTCGGTCTCATGCTCTCCTACACCTCAGTAGCAATCAAATACATGTGTAAGGACCCTTGCCCTTATCTACACCTGCAGAAACGTAATCTGTTTGGGCCGAAAAGCATGACCCAAATAGGGTGTGAGAAATAAATTCCCAGTAGGCACCCACAAAAGGCCTGTGATCAACTGTGTGTAAAACATGCAACAATAGTGTGCAGTAGTAAAATAAAATATAGTAAGCAGTACTAAAAAGTAACTAACGTAACCAATCATATTACCATTTCAATATCCATTTAATCCTTTAATTTAATATATCCCCACAGTGAATATTCTAAGTAAACAGTCAGTTTCAACATACACTCTACCCTTACCCTCAGGTAATCAGGAACGTAACCTGCAGGTACTTTCCCACATGCAGAACAGATTTTTCCCCCAGGCGTACGTAGTGTCTCCCTCAGGCACAGTGTCTATCGCCCATAGGCATGGAAGAAGTTTCCCTCAGGCAAATACATTCATGACCTCAGGATATAGTAAAACAACTCATTCGGGCTAAAGTAACTGGGTCATGCCCAACATATCAAAAGTAATTCGCATACAATTCCTCTCAAGGAAAAAGTAATGCAGAAAATAAACAAGGCATACCCTCGGGTATCCTGGCCAAACGGCTAAACAAAGGAACGCACCCCCATTGTGGTCCTGGATCCAAGCAGTGATCCCAAACAGCATTTTAATATCACATTTAATTACCAATTCAATTCTAGGTATTTAAAACAGTCACGGTCTCAGCCACACGACACCCCAACATGGGTTCATGACACAAAAATGCACAAAACACACAACAGTTGGAAAATAAACACACAACAGTTGGAAAATTAACACCAAGCCACCTACCTTATACACCAAGGAGTGGAATACATGATCATCGATCCCAGAAATGCCCAAATATATCATAGATATGAGGTAAAATATAAATCGTTCAAACCCAAATAACTCCTGTTAGGAGAAAAATTGGTAAGAAGTACCAAAGGAGAAGGAATCCCTTACCTGTGCGGTTTCAGCGAGATCGTCCGAGGTGGAAACGGGTTCCAGACATGTGCTCGGTGGATCTCCAAAGGTTCAGCCATCCACTCCTGCTCCTTCCTCCGGTTATAAGCCAACCCTGTGAACAAGGGAGGCTACTTCCCATTTTAAGCGAAAATAACAAAGTACACGGCATGTACTTCTGAGTACATGACGTGTACTTCCCATTTTTAAACTATTCCTCTGGAGGCCTCCCACCAGCGTGGCCCAGTTTACCTGCCGACATGACTACACAGCGTGTCTTTGTGAGTACACGGTGTGTGCTACCCCACAGTTGGTCACCGCCTTACTATTCACCTGCCAACTGACTCACGGTGTGTAAAGGACCACTACCCGGCATGTAGTCGGTTCCTACACCCTTCATCCTCGGCATGGCCACACGCCCTATGCAATTATTCCACACGGACAAAAATATAGGGCGTGTGGACAAAGTACACGGCGTGTACTTTCCAAATTTTGGGATTTTTCCCCATTTTCCATATTTTCTCAAAACAATTAAGGAAAGGAGAAAAGAAGAAACCAGTACCTCAAAACTGAGAACTGGGTTCTTACACCAATCATTCATTGGTGTTAGAGGTGTTGTGAATTTGCTTATTTTAACTTTGTTATACTTAGATCTTTCCTTGTTTAAGGAAATTTTTAAAGTGTACAATTCACCCCCCCCCCCTCTTGTATATTGAGAATCTACATAATTATTTCGATCCTACAATTGGTATCAGAGGTTGGAAACCTCATACTCTATACCAATCTTACATTTGGTATCATAGTAGGTCTCTGAAATACTTATACTCACATATAATTTTTTATTGCTCATTTTTTCATTGTTCTATATTTTCCTTGCTTAGGAATATTTTCCTTGAATTTGAACTTTTTTTATTAATAAGTTTTCGTGTAGAAAGACTTTCTTAAAGATGGAAGGTTTAAATGTTGGTTCCATTGACACCCTAAATCTTACAAGACCACCAATTTTTTATGGAAATAATTATGATTATTTGAGAGATCGAATGAAGGCTTTCGTTATGAATACTAGGGTAGATAACTTTTCTATGCTTATTGAAGGTTATAAAATTCTTGATAAGGAAGTTAGTGATTTCAAAAATCAAGAGAAGCATGATTATCAATTAAACTATAAGGTACGCAATACTCTACTATGTTCAATGACTAGGAATATATATAGTCAAATTTCTTCATGTGAAACAGCTAACTGTATTTGGAAGAAACTTGAAGTTACACATTTTGGTATATCTAAAGTGATTGAGACTAGAAGAGCTATGTTGAGAGCTGGGTATCATGGTTTTAATATTCCTTATGGAGAACCTATAAGATAATTACAGTAAAGGTTTATGACTATCGTGAATAGCTTACAATCTATGGGAGAGAAAGGTCTTGATGATGAAGCTCTTGTAAACAAGATTATAGATATTATTCCTAATGAGTGGGAATCAAATAGAATAGTTATTGATGAGAACAGAAAGGTCACCCAAATTTCTTTAGATGAGTTGTTTGGAACTCTTCTCCAACATGAAACAAGAATGAAGAGTGATGCTGACAATATCAAAATGAAGAATGGGAATGGTACTGTTTCTTTTACTACTAGGTCAAATCACATGAAAGCAAAAACTCCTAAGAGAGTAACTAGATCCATGTCTAATAAGGTTACTATCCAATTCAGATCTAGTGAGAGTGAAATCTTCAAAAATGAGTTAGTTAATCTTGCTCGAAGGATGAACAAGATAGCTGGTTAAAGAAATTTTTAATCTAGGTATAAGAAGAAGAAAAGGAAAGATAAGAAAGATTCATAGGTCGCATGCTATGAATGAAAGAGAAATGGACACATACGACCTGATTTCCCTATACTTAAAAAGAAGGAAAGAAAAGAGAGGTATTCTGAAAGGATCAGGAAGAATTTTTATAAAGGTAAAGCTAAGAAAAGTCTTAAATCTAATACTACATGGAGTGCTAGTTGTGGTGACTCTTCAGAAATTGAATCTTCATAATATGATTCATCATCTCAGAAGAATATGGGATTCATTTCTAATACTTCTTTTATACATACATGTCTTATGGCCAAGGTACCCTCTGTCGAGGCTTTAACAAACTTATCTCTTGATGAAAATTACTATTCCGAAAATAGTACTTCTAATGAAGATACTTCATCCTCAGAAATTGAATAACCTTCATATGAATAAGTATCTAGATTTTCCAAGTTACTTGAAGAAAAAAATTGTAAAATTTCTAAGAAATAAGGCAAGGAAAATACTAGGGAAGAAGTTCTTACAAAAGATATTTCAGATCTTTCTTCAGATCCTAATGATAAAGAAGTGCTTTTAGAAAAACTTTCTAAAGACCTTGAGAAGGAAAATTCTGATAAGGAAGAACTTTATAAAGATCTTAAGAATGCTATTTCAAAAATAAAAATTCTTGAGGAAGAATCTAACTCTAAGGAAATGATACATGAGGATAGGAATTTGGTCGTGAGACTAAAATCTGATATTTTTTCTCTAAAGAAGCTTCTTGAAAAATTTACCTCTGGGAAGTAAAATTTTGACAAGATGTATTCTCAAATTAAACCTCCCAAAAACACTACTGGAGTAGGTTATACTCACCAAAAACCAGTTTTCAAAAACAACTATTTTGTTCCTTCTGAAGCCCCTTTTTGTACAAAGTGTCAAAGTGGTGGGCATTGGAAGAAAAATTGTTCTTTGAATAGAGTTTAATCTCTTGGGTTTCATAAATCATATTTCTCTAAAAAAATGTGGATACCCAAAATTTTGTTATCTGAAAATCTCGGATCCAAACAAGTTTGGATTCCAAAAGTATAATTCTTTTATTGTCTTCGGGAAGATAAAGGAAGTATCAACAACAATACTTGGTATATGGATAGTGTATTTTCACGGCACATGAATGGTAACAAAAACTATTTAGAAAATATTATCAAGATGAAATGAGGAAAAGTAACTTTTGGAGATAATTCTCCAGGAGAAATTGTTGGTTTAGGTAATATTGTTCTTCTTGGTAAAAACATGATTTCAAATGTTTTGTTTGTAAAGGGTCTTAAGCACAACCTCATTAGAATAAGTCAATTATGTGATGAAGGATACCTTGTAAATTTTAGGAATGATAAGTGCTTAGTACACAATTCCAAGGAAGAGTTTGTTCTTTCTGCCCACAGCCAAGAAAATGTTTACACTTTCAACTTAGAATACCTTAGGAGCCAAGACGTACCTTTTCTTCGTGAAATGGAAGATCATTCTTGGTTATGGCATAGAATACTAGGTCACTGTAACCTTAAGAACTTATGAAAACTCTCTAAGAAAGGTTTATTTAAGTATCTACTGGATCTTAGATTTGATTCATCTAAAGTTTTTGATCCTTGTCAATATGGAAAGAAACATAAATCTAGTTTTAAATCAATCAGTGAAGTCTCAACAACTGATGCATTACAGTTGGTGCACATGGATCTTTTCAGTCCAACACAAACTGGAAGCATTGGAGGAAAATAATATGTGTTTTTTCTAGTTGATGATTACACTAGATTTACATGGGTCTATTTTCTAGAAAAGAAGTCTGAAGCTTTTTCTTATTTCAGAATTTTTAGAGCCCAAGTAAAAAAATGAGAAAAACCTTCCATTGAAAACTATTTATAGTGATCATGGAGTTGAATTTCAAAATTCTGATTTTGAAACTTTTTGTAGTAGAAAATGTATTACTCACAACTTTTCAGCACCTAGAACTACTCAAAAAAATGGTGTAGTTGAAAGAAGAAATATAATTCTTTAAGAGATAACCAGAACCATGTTGAGTGAATATTCTATAGCTAGACATTTTTGGACTGAAGCTGTATGTACTTCTTGTTACACTATTAATCGAGTTTTTATTAGACCTTTTCTTAATAAAACTCCTTATGAGTTATGGAATGATAGAAAACCAAGACTTTCCTACTTCAAAGTTTTTGGTTGCAAGGTATTCATCCTAAATACTAAAGATAATCTACACAAATTCACACCAAAATATGATGAAGGAATTTTCTTCGGCTACTCCACAACTTCTAAGGCCTATAGGGTTTTTAACAAAAACACTTGTACTATTGAGGAAACAGTACATGTCAAATTTGATGAAACTGATCCTTTTTTTTAAACCATCCCATCCTACAACCTCAAATTTGTTTTAAAAAACTGATTATCAACCTTTGATAGAAGATCCTTCTGATAAGGAAAGTTTTCAAGAAGATACTTCAGAAACATTTACCCTAGAAGACTTTTACCCTATGTTAATGAACAGGTTTTACAAAAACCAAATCAGTTGTTTCTTTAGAATCATCCCATTGATAGTATCATTTGTGATGTAAATAAACTTGTAAGGGCTATAAGTTCCTTAAATAATGAAGTATAACATCTAGCATTCCTTTCCCAATTGGAACCAAAAAGCATTGACGAAGCTTTAGGTGATGATGATTGGATAAAACACATTCAAGATGAACTAATCGAATTCGAAAGGAATAAATTCTGGACCTTGGTTGAAAGACCTAAGGAAACTTCTATTATTGGAGTAAAATGGGTCTTCAAAAATAAGTGTGATGAAAATGGATTCATTGATATAAATAAATCCAGACTTGTTGCTAAAGTATATAATCGACAAGAAGGAATAGACTATGAAGAAACTTGTGCTCTAGTAACTATACTTGAATCTATTCGTATCTTACTTGGCTTTTCAGCATTCTTTAATTTTAAACATTTTCAAATGGATGTGAAATGTGCTTTTCTTAATGGTTATGTTCAAGAGGATGTTTTTGTTGAACAACCTCCTGGCTTTGAAGATACAAAACATCCTAATCATGTTTTTAGACTTACCAAAGCTTTGTATGGTCTTAAAAAAGCCCCATGAGCTTGGTATGATAGACTTACAGGATTTTTGCTTCAAAATAAATATGTTAAGGGAAATGCAGATCCAACCCTTTTTATAAAGAAAGATAAGAAAAATGTTTTTATTGTTCAAATTTATGTTGATGACATTATATTTGGTTCAACTCAGCAATCTTTAACTGATTCTTTTTCATATATAATGAAATCTGGGTTTGAAATGAGTATGATGGGTGAGTTAACATTTTTCCTTGGTTTTCAAATTTCTCAAAAACCAGAAGGAATCTACATATCCCAACATAAGTATATTAAATATCTTCTTAAAAATTATGGTTTTGACAACACTAAGTGTATAAGTACTCTTATTGGTACCTCAAACACACTTGATCTTGATGAAGCTGAGAAACCAGTAGATCAAACATCTTTTAGAGGTATGATAGGAAGCCTACCTTACTTGATAGCTAGTCGACCAGAATTGATTTTTTCTATATTCTTATGTGCAAGATATCAATCCAATCCTATGGAATCTCATTTAAAGGTAGTGAAAATAATTTTTCACTACTTAAAGGGAACCATGGATCTAGGATAATTTTATACTTATAGAAATGATTTTATCGTAAAGAGTTTTTTGAAAAATAACTTTGGTGGATGTAAAATGGATAGAAAAAGTGCATCTGGAACTTGTCATTTCTTAGGAGATTCTTTAGATTCTTGGTCATGAAAAAAGCAACATTCTGTAGCACTCTCCACTGCTGAAGCAGAATATGTAGAAGCTGGAAGTTGTGGTGCTCAAGTGTTGTGGATGCAACACACACTCACAAATTATGGCTTGAGTTTTACTAAGACTCAAATTGTTTGTGATAAAACAAGTTCCATTTACCTTGGTAAAAACCTTGCACATCACTCTCGTGCAAAGCACATAGATATTAGGAATCACTTTATTAGGGATCACAAACTAAAAAGAGATATCATTCTTCAGTTTATCAGAATGCAAGATCAACTTGCGGATATTTTCACAAAATATTTACCCTATGATAGATTTGAATACATTAAACAGATGTTAGGAATGATAATCGTGAGGTAATCCTTCTTCATTAACTTCTTGTTCAACAATTCTCTTTACAGTAATAAACTCATTTTCATAGGGGGAGTACATTTTCATGTTATAATAATCAATATTTTCATAGTAAATTGTTTTTAAGCTTTTCTAATAAAAATTTTCATAGTCAGTTTTTTTTAAACTTTTGCAAAAAAAAAATCGTAACGAGTTTTTTTTTTCCACAGTTTTCAGAACTGAAATTTTCGTAATGAAAATTTCTGGAACTAAAATTTTCCTAATGAAATTTTCGTACTGAAAAATTTGTAATGAAATTTTTGTACTGGAACTTTCCTAATGAAGTTTTTGTACTGATATTTTTGTAATGAAGTATTCGGAACTAATATTTTCATAATGAAATAATCAGAACTGAAACTTTCGTAATGATACTTTTCGTAATGAAATTTTTCGTACTCATACTTTTCTTAATGAAATATTTCTTACTCAATTTTCGTACTAAGAATTTTCATAATGATAACTTTCATAATGAGAATTTTCGTAATGAGAATTTTTGTAATGAAAATTTTTGTAATAAGAATTTTCCTAATCATATTTTTCGTAGTGAGCTTTTCGTAGCAAGTTTTTCGTAGTTAGTTTTTCGTAGTCAAATTTTTCATTCAATAAGAATATCACATATTATGAATAAACTTTTAGGACAATCCGAAAGGTATGATTTCCTTACATAAGTTTTTGTAATCATATTTTACGTGCTGGTGTTTTCTTATGTGTTCTAAAACAATTTGGATTCTAGTTTTCTTAAATCTGAATGTTTTTCTTAAAACCTCAAAATATCGAAGTCAAGTTTTCCTTGAAGTTGGTATCTCAACCGCCAAATTAAATCTCAATGTATCTCAACCGTTCAATCAGCCGTGGAAACTGAATCGTCGTCTCAACGCCTATATAAAGGGGACCCCTAAAGGTCATCCCACATCGGTTTTTCAAAGCTTTCGGATCTCGAAGCCCTGACTCTCTTCTAATGGATCATTCCGATCTTTCTGAAGCCCGTTCCGAATCCTCCAGAACTCTCCATTCCGAATGTCTGTTGAAGCCACATTTCAAGATATGTCTGCCTCAAAACCAATCTCAAAATGGTTAGTTTACAGGGGGAGGTTATTACATCCAAGTTTCTACAATTATAATTCTCTTATAACTAAGAATATCAAATTGAATGGCTGAGAGGATGTTTGCCTATCGAAGCCAGAGAAACAGGATCTGGTTTATACAGTGTTGTTCATTGAGTTCTACGAGTCCGTTTCCTTCCTTGAGAAAGATGTTAGAGAGTTATTTTCTTTTGAGTCTTGTGGGAAGACTTACAAATTATCTTACACCAAGGCTTCAAGTTTGGTGGGTTTAACGTATGAAGGTGAAGATGAGTTTTGTTCACATAAGCTTCCGGATGAGCAATGATGTTTCAACAAAGTGAAGGCATTGAAATGACTTGGACTTCATGATTCCAAGACTTCTATGATTTATC
Organism: Viscum album; assembly: GCA_963277665.1. Lineage (NCBI taxonomy): Eukaryota > Viridiplantae > Streptophyta > Magnoliopsida > Santalales > Viscaceae > Viscum > Viscum album. Next base: position 1,697,997,716 of record OY728143.1, on the reverse strand, counting down.
TTCTCACTCTGAATAATCGGATTCTACAGCTATGGGTACAAGGTTTTCTCGTACCAAGAAGGGGTGACAAGGATAATCTGAAGAAGAGTGAAATTTATGTCCTAGATTTTTCGGTAAATCTAAGGAAGATAAATCTAATGAGGCATGTTTTGATTACAGTTTAGAATATCAAATAAGTGAATCTGAAAGCTTAGATCATAATATATTCGGCCCTGATTTCTAAACTTATCATCAGTTGTCTTGATTCATTCAATGTTGCTTGAACTTCTAAGAAAAGAAATTGCAAGGTAATTCTAGTAAGTGATGATACATTAAAGAGGATGAAAATGGGTTTTTCTGATGAATCCAGAGAATTATAACCTTTACTAGAAGAAGTGGCTGAGACCATTCCAGAAAATTTGGAGAAGGCCGAACTAGTAAAGAATGTTACTAAGAAGAGGAAGCTTAAGTAAGTGGTTGCTGAAGACAAAACCCCCCAGGCTAAGGAAACTCAATCTGCACCACCCAAGACAAAGAAAAAAAATCCTACCCAGATGAATTGGCTGCTAAGTGGAGGGAAGACAAAGAGAACTGGAAATAAGGGGATCCACAGTTCGGATTGGATCCTGCTGAGGTTAAGGCCTTAAAATAGATAGTTGTGGATGAGTTAGAAAAACAAGAAAAAGAGAAAAAGATGAAGAAAAAGATGTATGAAGTTGAGGTTGTTCAATCTCTTTTGAAAGCAACTGAAATAGCTTCTGAGCATATTCCGGTTCTGGAAAATTTCCTTACCGAACCATTACCCAAGACCCCTGGGTAAAAATGATCCACCCCGGAAACGTCCAAAGGGAAAGAAGTTGTTGAAAGAATAGAAGAAGAAGTTGTTGAGAGAGTAGAGGAAGAATAAGAATAAGAAGAAGTTGATGATATGGATGACTTGATCAAGCAAGTAGAAGATTATCAAGAAAAGGCTGAATTTGCAAAATTAATCACTTAGGGAAAGGGAGCTGAGAAAGAAAGTCAGAGAGATGAATTTGAGGAAGAATAGAAAGATAATGATTTATCAGATGAGGAATTAAGCTATGAGAAACATTATCTTGAAGAAGGAATAGAGAAGAAGAAAATTGATGAAGACAAAATTGTTAAACTATCAGAAATTGAGGATGAATATCCATGTGAACAACCCATTCTGAAAACAGATAATGGAAATTAAGTTCTCATAGATACACCAATAAAAGTTGTCATCAAGAAGAAAGAGATTGGCAGCTCTTCTAGAAGAAATCTAGTTCAGGTTGAGGAAGATAAATCTCCAAGAAAGATATCTGATTCGGAGTCATCATCACATGGTCATGACTTTGTCGTTGAATCTTTGAAAAAGCTGGTGGACACCATTCTGATATATCCTACTATAGACTCCAGATGCCAGATGCTGCAACATAGTTTGAATCAGAAGTCAGAATACTTATCCATGGTGATGGATAAGTGTGTGAAGATTGAGTCCGACCATAGAAATTTCCTTATCAATTATTATGTACACAGGAAATCATGCAGCAAAATGACTTTGTGGTCTAAGATAGTTGAAGAAGACATGGCTCAGTTTGATAATTTTCAGAATGAGGTAAAAGATGATTTTGACACCGAGGATTCCAAGATTAAGAATCTTCTGGATGAGCTGATCATTGAGCAAAGTTATCGGCATCAAAAAGTGAAGGAACTAAATGATAATGATAACTCCCTTGCTCAAAATTTTATAAGGGATAGAGATCTCCAGATTGAGCTTGAGAAAAGACTTGTAAAGCAAGATGAGTTAGTGAAGATGCAGGAAGAGGCCATGAAGACTCAGGCGGAATCTTTGAAAGCTCGGGATGAAAGCATAAAATCTTTGGAGAGGCAAGCTGAGGAGAATCAGAGATATTTGAAGAAATTGAAAACCTTGTTGGAAAATCTAATCCTGAAGGAAAAGGAAGACAAATAAACTCACTCTGATCTTTTGTTGTATTTGTCTTTCCTTGTAAAAATTTTTCTTAACTCTAATGAAATTTTTTATTGGTTGTATCTTGTGTTGTTATATAATAATGTTTCAGGTTCTCTATTTCTTTTCCATTCCCTTAAATTCTTTTTGAAAATCACAAATGGGAAGAAGGAAAAAGAACTACTTAAAAGAGGAGAAGGAAAAATTTAAAATGGAGATGGAAAAATTTCTAAATGAAATATCCTTAAAGTATGGGGGAGTTTCTCATCATGAATTTTTTCATTCCCATGGTAATGAAAACTCCACTCTAGAAATTCAGAATACAATCCTTAGAGTTTCAATGCCTAAGGGTGAGTTAGTTGTGTTCCCTATCATCCATGAATAATGGGAGATAAGTTTTAATTTCAAAGTATAATGAAATTTTTCAAATTCCTTATATTCTTTTTTGTAAGGATGTTTGTGCTTTCCAAAAAGGGGGATATTGTTGATTCAATGAGTTTTTCCTTATGACTTTTCCATTCCTTCTTGTTTTAAAAATCACTAACACCTTTTACTTAAGAAAATCTATGTTTTACTTCTATAAGGAAAGTTTCCTTCCTTAAGGAAATTTACCCTAACCTAGATTTCCTTGTTCATATCAATATTTTCCTTAAGCATAAAAATCGGATTCATAACAAAAACCTAGGAATCATATAACACTTAGATATGAAGAATTCTGTTTTAGGATCTGAATTCTGGATATGAACTGTAATAAAGTTATACTCTGAATTCTGGATGTGAACTGTAATGAAGTTCCACTCCGAATTCCGGATGTGAACTATAATAAAGTTCCACTTCGAATTCTAGATGTGAACTCTAATGAAGTTCCACTCCTAATTCTAGATGTGAACTGTAATTAAGTTCCGCTCCGAATTCTGGATGAGAACTATAATGAAGTTCTACTCCGAATTCTAGATGTGAACTGTAATATAGTTCCATTCCGAATTCTGGAAACAAACTGTCATATAGTTCCATTCTGAATTCTAGATACAAACTCTAAAAAAGATCGACTTCGAACTTTTACTAGTTTAACTCTGAACTTTTATGATTTCGACTCTAAACTTTTAATTGTTCGACTCCAAACTTTTACTAGTTCGACTCTAAACTTTTATGAGTTCGACTCCAAACTATTATGAGTTCGACTCCAAATTTTTACAAGTTCTACTCCGAACTCTGTAAGTTCAAATTCTAAATTCTGATGAAACCAGACTCCGAGTTTCCTTAGAAATTCAGACTCCGAATTTCTACAGAATTCAAGTTCTGAATATCCTTTTTATTATAGAATCTGAATTCCTTTTTGGTTAGACTACGAACTTTTATTTACTTACATTTCGAACTACAGTTTTGTTTATTCTTACACTTGTTTCATTACAAAATGATGTCATGCATTCAGTTACACATGTTTTGTTATAAAATTATGTTGTCCATTCTGTTTCTAACTAACCATTGGTTGAGTGACATGTATACAGGTCCCTCTGAAATTTATAGAAAATATGACCGTTGGAGGAGGGAGCAGACCGTTCCAAATGAGCCTATAAATAGGAGCTCATTTGAAAGAGCTCACAATAATTGACACTAATGTTTATCACTCTATATACCACACACTATTAAGGTGATTTATAGAGAGAGAAGATTTTCATGCCTTGTGCGTACTGAACTACTTGTTCATATTTCTTCGTGCGACTCCAATTATTGGTGATTACAATTGAGGGCTTCCGGGGATAGGAAGACAGAGGTGCTGACTTCCTTGAAGTTCGAGGGATTCCTTGCTGAGGTAGACAGAGGTTCCAACTACCTTGAAGTTTAGGGCTTGCGGGGATAGCAAGATAGAGACTCTGATCTTCATATAGATGGCTTACCCTGGTGTGGGTAAGAAAGACTTGCTTGAAAGTATAAATCAAGGGACCTTTATCCAAGGTTGTTGGATACCCTTCTCTTTGGGTTAAAAGATTTATATCATGTTACTTATAGTTTTACTACTTGTTTTTTCCACTGCATATTGTATTGTAAGTAAAGTATAATCTTATTATATTTCCTTACACTTGTACTCTGATTCATTTAGATTCTATACGCTATAGGGTAGAATCTCATATTGTAAACTTTGGTTAAGTTTCAATTTATGGATCCATGTTTCTGGAACCTGTTTTCAGAATCTCTTTCCAAATATAACCAAGTTCATAGAACTAGAATTTTTTAACTTCATACTTTGTCCCAATCTTTCATTGGTGTTAGAGGTGTTGTGAATTTTCTTAGTTTAACTTTTTTAAACTTAGATCTTTCCTTGTTTAAGGAAAATTTTAAAGTGTACAATTCACCCCCCCCCCCTCTTGTATATTGAGCATCTACATCATTATTTCGATCCTACATAACTTTGGTGTAAAACATATTTAATCTAGCTATTAAAAGAATTTTCTTATGAAGGATAAGTTGGAACACTTCAATTGAGAGAGTAGTGAGATTTGAAATTTTGATTGGCTGTAAACTAAGAGGGATATAGAGTCTCCTTTGGACATTGTAACAGTATTGTACTTTAGTTGATTTGGTACATAGGTAAATTTCCTTTGTATACTACTTGGACATATATTAGTGTGGGTGATTCAAGTAAAAAAAATTTCTCGCATTTATTTTTTCAATCATGTTCACACATTTCTATGAGAGGAGAAGTGAAGAGTGTTTTATTTAATGAAGAAACAAGAACTGACAGGGAAAATGTTTTAATCTTTTCTATGAAGATTCTCCCCCCTCTTAGAATATTTGACCATGTTGGGATAACTAGAAAATACAAAAAAATACACTTTTTAAAAATAAATATACATATCAAATCTATATAAACATACATATATATAACCTTACATGATTTTTAAATGTTTATCTAGATAGATTATTCTATGTTTTTTTTTATTTTGTGTTTTTTTGTTTTGTGCTAATGTAGGATGACCTTGTGGTTCCCATTGGCATGAGGAAGATATTCCAACATTAGAATAATTATCCAACCCATGACATGGAATTAGCAGTTGTGATGCATGAATTAAGTATACAGCGACATTAAATCTTTAGGAATAATTTTACAATGTATTCAGAACATAAAATAATTATGTAATATTTCACCTAGAGGGACCTGAACTCAAAAAAATATGATGGGTGGATTACCTATAGATTTTTTATTTGAAGATTAATTGTACACCTAGGAAGGGTCATATGTCCACTGACACATTGAGGTGGAATCTTCCCATGTATGCTATTCAGGATTTGGTGAATGAGTGAGTCCTGATGAGTTTGTTTGTTAATATGATTTTGGATATACCAGTTGATGGGTATTGGGTGTTCTTGGTTAATGTTCAGGTCACACCCTTTATTATTGATCTATTTTGGAGTGAGCAAGTATGTGGCCCTAAATTATATCAATTTTTTTTCCTTTAAATGGTGGTGAGACCTCATGTGATTGGACTCAATCTCCTAGTGGTTATATAATTTTTCAGAGGTGTATTGTGGTTCCATTGAGCATGATAAATTTTTTAATTCATGTGATGCATCATTAAAGTTAGCTTGTTCAACTGGTGTGACAAATATTTTTTATACCTTGATACATTGGTTTTGGTGCCCTGAGATTAGGCGTGTAGTGTTGGAATTCGTTTCAAGATGTTTGGTCAACCAAAGGATTGTGGATAAGCATTAGAGACTAGTCGGGTTGTCCCAAATGCTTATTATTCCTTTATGGATGTGTCATTATATATCTTTGGATTTTCTGATTGAGCTACCATTTACACCATGTGATAAATATTCCAAATGGATGATTATTGATCTTCTGATGGAATCATCCCACTTTTTAACCCTTAAGGAGCCGATTAAGGTAGAGGACCCTAGATTCATGTATCTTGAAGAGATTTTTTGGCTTCATAGAGTTCCTTTGATTATAGTTTCAGACTAGGACTCTTATTTAACTTCATGAATTGAGAAGGTACTCTAAGAATAATTGTGAACTGAGATGAAGTTTAGAATCATGTATCAACTAAAGATGAATGATTAGTCTTAGTGATCCATATAGAGTCTCAATGATTTTTTTAGAGAATGTGTACTTCATTAAGGTGGTTCATTTGGAAGTCACCTTTTGTATGATAATATTTCTTATAAAAATATTTACCAGTACTTGATCAGGATGGCCCCATTTTAGGCATTGTACTAATGGCCATGCCAATCCACATTGTGCTGGTATGAGGTGGGAGGGCACTCTTTGGTTGTACTAAGTCTCATCCAAGAAAACACTTAGACCGTGTGGATGATTCATAAATTTTTAAAAATACCATAGAGTCCCAAAAACTCATTAGTTGACCATATTAGTCACCCATTGTAGTTTTAGGGTGGTAATTAGGTGTTTCTATGGGTATCAATTTGACTAGCTAATCATTGTTTAGGCTATCAGGGGAAGCTGGCCCCATGTTATGGTGGTACCCCTTTAGTCTAATTTTTTGTCCTCCCATAGTGTGAAACCACTTATCCTTATTAGTGAATATTACCCTCTCTTTTGGCGGTGGATTATCTTAAGTTCTCGATGATTTGTCTTGATGTAAGTCCAAATCCTTTGGGTTTTCTCATTTTTTCATCCTTTTTCTTGCTTGATTCCAAATTTTTGTGGAAGTGAGGAATTCTAGTGGTGGTTTTTGTCAAATATAGTGTGTTTTATGGGGTTTTTTTCTTTGTTTTTGGATTCGGTGTTTCATCCCTCGTTCGACCTCTTCTGGTTTATTTTTATCCTATGTGATGATATTTAGATTGAATCCTTGGTAGGTGTCTCTATTTTAAGAAATTTTACATGGATTTCCATTAATTTATAATATCTTTTGGTTTTTTGTCTAAATCACCATTATTTTGATTTATGGTTGATTTTTATACCATTTGTTTTGTTCTTTGTGGCTTGATTTGGCAATTTGTATGTTTAGTATGGGGTTTTAAAAGGGTGTTGCATGTATGCACCTCAAGTATTTAATAAAATTGATCACTTAGATTTTATGGATAAAAATTTATTTCTATAATGGTTTTAGAAATTAAATTACCTTTTTGAATTTGTTTTAATAAAATGGTAATGTTTTTTTAAATGTTTTTGATGTGGTTTGGATTTGTGTGGAACATTTATTATGTTTATGTGGCATGGAGTAGCACTTGGGTTAACTGGGGTGTGAGTGAGGGTATTGTTCGAGGGACCATGTGATACTTTGGAAACAATACTATGTGAACTTTTAATTTTTATTTCAAAGGGACCATGAGTGACTTATAGTAGGGACACCACAAGAGCTACCATGATTGGTTTCAAAGAGACCATGTGAGTTCATGGTGTTGGGACCAATGATGAATGTGAGAGATTTTATTTTTTGTTTATCCATCTATAAAACGAGTTTAGTCTCACTGATGATAGGACATATGGTTCAATACCTATGTGAACATTACTCATTCCATGTTGGTTTATATGCTTTATGAATTTCATTAGTTCCATTTTTTTTGTGTTGTGATATATGATGCCCATATCATCTTATATCATTATATGATGATGTTATTGAACTTTCCCTTTCTTGTTGGGTATTTTGAGCATTTTATACCTTGTGTCCTTGCGTATTTATTTAAACCATGTTGATAAATTATTTAGAAAACATGTATTATTTGAAATAAAAAACCAAAGGGATTTCAATGGTTTATATGAAAGTGGAATGTTTTCAATGTTTTTCAATTTTGAAAAGTGTTTTGAAACTAGTTTATTATTTTTTATGGTAAAATAATTAAATAGAGTCATGGTCATACCATTTTGGGATTTGATACTCACATCCAACATATGCCATTGAGCATATGTAGGCTTTGATTTGTTGGAGTATAATGTAATCGGGTGGCTCTTTTTGATTAATTTCTTCCATTGTTTTATAGAGTGGACATGGTCTCACAAGGAATTTATCATGTGGAGTCATTTATGGTATTTTATAATCATTTGGATGTATTTTTATCCCATTTATGGTCTTCTACCACTTAATTTTCAGTATTGTGCTTTTTGACTTGAGATACCAAATATATGTCTCGTTATGGGATATTTTGTATACAATATGTGATGTTGCTTATGGTATCTACATAGTCATTATCACATACTCTAGATGTTTCTTTTCATGTGGTTAAATCTGAAGATATTGATATATTCTTCTCATTTCATGGATGGGTTATGTCTATTTACCATTGAGAAAACTATTCCAATGTTTTTTCTTTATTATTGATGCTTATCTCAAGCCTGTGGTGATCAGAAATGTGCTTCGAGACATGAAAACACAACTCGGGTGACAGGTCATGTCAACTCAGGTTGGTTTATTATAGCCCCATCAATTTGACACAAGGAGTGACCAATATAACTCAAAGATTGTGATTTCATTTCACATTGAAATTTTAATCAAAAAAATGTATCCCATTGTCGGTGAACCAAGTAAAATTGGTGTGTATCATGCATACTTTCATTTTTTTATGCATTTCTAAGAGAAAGGAAGATAAGAGTTAATTGTTTAAAAATGAAACAATATATGAATGGGAAGTTGTTTTAATTTGTCACACCTTGATTCACCCTAGGGTATTTAACCTAGTTGGGGGCCAACAATAAACTACAAAATTTCTTTTTCACATTTCTTTAAACAAATATACATATTAAATATGTATAAACGCACATATATATATATATATAACCTTACATGTTTTTAAGAAAAAAAATTATATATACATATTCTCATGTTAATATATATATATCTATAATACACTATTTTTTAGTCAAATATATTTTGACATGTTTTTAAAATAAATATACATATCAATTCTATATATACCAATATATATATATATATATATATAAAACCTTATAATTTTTTTCAATACTTATATATGTATATTCTAATGTTAATATATATACCTACATATAGATAAATATATATTTCAAAAACATTACACATTTTCAAAAAAAATTATATATGTACATTCAAATGTTAATAGACATAAATAAATATATATATGTATATATGTATATCATAAACCATACAGATTTTTGTATATAAATATATATGTTAAAAAAAGTACATGTTTTTTTGAATGTTTATATATGTATATTCACATGTTAATATATATATATATATATTACACAATTTATTAATTAAATAGAAATATATCAAATATATTCTAACATGTTTTTTTGAACAAATATAGATATCATATCTATACATACATACATACATACATACATACATACATACATACACATACATAGATATATATATAATCTTACATGTTCTTTTTAATGTTTAAATATTTATATTCATGTGTTAATATATATATATATATTGAGGAAATGTTGAAACTCATATATTAAGTGATCAAATATCAAGTAAAACAAGAGAAGACAACCAAATGGGGAACAAATCCGACCAGACATGTGAGACACTCGAGAGGCTTCGAGTATCTAAATTATGAGCTTCCATATTACACTCTATTTTGGAAAAGAAGAAGGTGAAATCAAAAATGAATAGCTGAAGTGACATGATCTTCAAGATAAATAGGCCAAAAGGCTGAAGGTCGTCCACCTAATCAGAAATAGAAGGAGCGATATTGAGGAAATCTAATTCCAATGTGATGGACTCCCACCCTTATTCCAAAGTGAATTCCATTGCAAGAATAATATTTTGGTCTTCCACAACTATAAGTAATAGAGATGCGATGAAAGAGGAATAAAACTTTGTGATGATTAGTCCATGAGAATCGCGAGCGATAGTACTGAAGCCTATGATTCCTTTGTCTAAAGGGGATTTATAGTAATTTGTTTTTAGAGTTCCATCAATGGGGGGATTCCATGTATAAGGATCAGGCTTGTTCATATGGTCTCCAAACATATGCTCATTGTGGTTCCCCACAAAAATCCAGTCGGATGTGTTAGAAACACAAAATATACATGGATTGTAGACATAGTTAAATAGAATGTAATTTATCCTTACCCAAATGATCTATGACACTGTGAAATGGTATTCCAGTTCTTCAGTGGTGAGGTGGAAAAAAAATCTATACTACCCACTAGATTATGTTCCATGTCTATGAGGTTTTCAACATTATGGTTGATGGTGCGCCAGATGTTCCTTGCACTAGTGCAGTGGGAAACTTCATGTAAGGGAGATTCAGACATGGAAATGGAGATAGGACATGTTGGGTTGTCTGAAGTGTGGTGAGAGACAAGGAACTCTAGAGAAGGAAGGATCTCAGTGAACACTTTCCACCATAAATAAAATCATGTAGTGTGATTCGAAGATGCCTGATATATTTCCAAAGAGTTTGTGCCTCCATGTTTGGAGCATTTGAAGACATAGAATACCCATATTTAATGGTTTTAGTTCCAGAGATATACCTAAACTATGATAAATGATCCAGACACAAATATATGACCTCTGGGATACATAGAATAATTTTCATATCCCTATCATTCAACCAGGAGGAGATTTTCACAGGGAACCACCCATATCCTTGTTCATTGAAAAGGGAGAGAACATTTACATCTTCAAGACCTCAAAGGGAAGGGGAAGTTTCATTGATCCTATTTTCATCAACTATCCATGGTCCCATAAAAATATTAATGGAAGATAGACTTCCAATCCTCTAGTAAATTCTCCTCAGTTGGGTCACGCATGATCCACATGGGCAACACTAGAAGAAACTAGGGTGGGGCCTAATGGAGAGCTAAAAAAATCTGTATATGGGAATTATTTAGAGATTATTACCTTATTGAAAATATAATGAGGGTTTTTAATGAACCCTCATACTTATTTGTAATTAATTGAATCATTTAAGAGGTGCATATCCCTAAAACCCATTCCCCCATGTGGATTGGGCTTGTAGAGTTTATCTTATGAAATCCAGTGAGCCTTTAGTTTTCCTTTACTGTGTCCCCACAAAAATTGTTGAATCAATATTTGAGATGACCGATGATGAAACTAGGGATATTAAAGAGAATAATAAAATTGGATGGGATGGATTTGTCGAGTGATTTAATGAGGATTTATTTACCTGATTTAGAGACTCTTTTGTAACTCGATCCTTAATGTTTTTAACCACCCACTCCAAATTTCTGGAGAAACAACTTTTTTGGAGAGACTAAAGACCTATATGAATATGTATGTACTTATGATGTTAATAAAACATTTTGAATCCAAACACCTCTTTGTTCTTAGCCTTCCATTTAGGGTTCATTACCATGAGAAAGAAATTTTTCGATTTAGAGGCATTAACATCTTCCCCTGAAGCATTATCATAGAGGCAGAAAATAATGAAAAACATTATTGAATTGTTCCAATGTTTCCTTGTAGAAGAGGATACAAACATCTTTAAAGAATATATGGGAAATGGGAGGCCACCAATGACATTCCATTGCTCCATGAACAAAATTATTCTTAGCTACTTTTGAAATGAAATTAGACAATACATCATCCATTAAAATGAATAGGAAAAGGGAAAATGGGGTATCCATGGAGAATACCCCTAGAGTGCGAGAATATTTCAAAAATTACTATATTAATGTGGATCATGAATGAGATAGAGGTAAAAAAGTTCATAATGATTTCAACCCATTTTGAGAAGAATCCCATTTTTCTTAGTACGAACTAGATGAATGTCCATTCTACTCTGTCAAAATATTTAGTCATGTCCATATTCCAATCCATGATGCCTCATTTGGACACATTTAGGGTCTTTATAGAGTGAAACTTTTCATGGTAAATAATCATTTTTGTCTAAGATAAGCCTATTGTTGAAAAGGAACTTTTTTTTGGAGATAACGGAAGGAAGAATGGTGTGAAGGCTATTAACTAGAATCATGGAAAAACATTATAGGTGAAATATCATAGGATAATGTGATTAAACGTAGAAACCTAAGTGGGATTATAGGTTTTAGGAATAATATTGATGAGGGTTTTGTTGATGGAGCTTAAGTTGGCCTTCCCATTCCAGAGTTCCCTTATCAGGATCGACACATTATTTAAAGACCCAGCCTTAAACATTATATAGCCTTGAATTAATTTAATAATTCCCATTAAGGATATTTTTAGGTTTAGATATTTAGAGAATTAGGTCATAACTTATACATTAAAACTTGAATATTACATTTAGACACTTTTACTCAGTACCATTTTTTTTAAAATAAAAACACTTAGAAAAAGAAACTGGTTTACATCCATGTTTTAAACAACATGACTTTTCCTTGATCTCATACTTGACCCTATTCCACTTTGTGTCCACTGAAAACATTTCAAAAAATTGTATGAGAATAAAAAGATTAGTAAGGGATACACAAAAAATGAAAACTATTAGTTTTCAAAAAAACATGTAAACCATGAATAATTTATCATAAAGTAATAGTTTTCACCTTAAGGAAGTAGAAAAAACACTTCACTGAATATAATATCATTTCTTAAAATTATTTTATAACCAAAATATTACCATAAAACCTAGAGAAATCAACATATATCATATAAAGGTAAAAATGGTACATAATAATACTTAAATAGAAAAAACTATATGGTCAACTTTTATAAATCATTTTTATAAATGGAATGCCCTACATCCTACTTCCATACCCAATGAATTGGAGGTTATAATGTAACCGCCCACCCTTGGTTTATCACAGAACCACCCGTCATTTGGTTTATCACATAACCACCCATCAAATGTCCAAGTACCATTATATCAGGCATAAAATATTTCAAATATTAACATTTCAACCATGCAACTACAAGAAGTAATTTAAAGATATTGAAATAGTATATCCACTTCCAAATACATTTTCAATACCAAAATTCCCAAAAAGGTAATAAGGGGTTCCTTTTTCCTTTTAAAAACATTAAGGCTTATAGAGGAAGCCAAATATCAGATAACAGTTATGGTGGTAGAAAAGTCGTTATCATCGCAATATGGTAAAAAAATTCCTTTTGTTTCTTATTAAAACGCTTCATAGAAAAAGATTCATTTTTAATAAAATGAAAAGTCAAAGGGGTTTATTATACATCGTGTAAAATAAGGAGGAGTATATTATCAAAACATGCCTAAATGAAAGGAGACCTAGATGAAGTCCCTTACCTTGTGTTCGAATTGACTCGTTCATTCATTAATTTCCTAAATAATAAGATTAAGTCAATTTCAAATTTCTTCAGAGCCTTTTTCATGTTTATTATTCCCTTTTATTTAACTTATCACCATGATTTAACAATCACATAACGATTAAAAGTTGTCCATTAGGTCAAATGTCTATTATCTCCAGAATTATATTAATGATTTAAATATCATATTTTTTATATATATCCAGTGTATATGTATTTATTATAGTCCATATAATTTGGAGATAAGAAATGAAACGCATTGTTCATGGAGACGGTAAGCAGTACGTACGCATGAACACTACTTTCATTTCTATTTCATATTTAATGGAATGAAAACTTAATGACAAGTAGGTATATTATAATTATATCATAACATCATATTATATATATGTTACATATTTTCATTAATTCCAGCCTTTATTTGTTCCATGTACGGAATGAACGAGTCATATCACTTTGAGGGGCGGTTGTCCACACTTCCTCAAATGAAATTATCATATTTATACAACATGAAAAGCATAAAGGTATATTCTAAAAGATAATTACAGAAGAATATAGATAAAACAAGTATCATAAATATGATATATAATAACAATTACATCATAATTCCTATCATAAGAAGTGGTAGGAGAGTATTGAACAATCATCGTTTCGTGAGGTAGTAGTTCGCCATCCACAGAAATAGTATGTTCTATACAACTTTGATAGAGGTGTGTATAAGTGTAGTTTGAATACTTATCATAACAAAAACCTATTAAATTTAGGATAATGGTCTTGTTATGTAAACAATGAATAATAAGAGAATTGGGAGTGGATATGGAAAAATAATGGAAAGGAACTTGAGAGAATGTGTTACTTTAAATCAGGTAACTCCTTTTGATTTAAGCTAAAAGGCTTTCTTGAATTGCCTTCTTCCTAAGGTAAGTCTTCTATGAGTAAGATAGGGATGTTGGAATCTTAACTGGGTATATTTGGTATGATCCAAGGGGTCTTGAGAGGTGTGAGTAAGGGTTAGAGGTGTTGTCCTTTTATAAGAGGGAGGAGGGGCACTTAAGGAATATCTTGAATTATTATTTTATTATAAATTCTATTAAATGAGTCCAAATACAATTAATTCCAAGATAATTTGAATATAAGTCTAAATAAAATCTTTCAATAATAATTGGATAGGTTTTGGATATTTTTTTATCCCTATCTATTTTATTTAACCCTCATTTACTCTTACCGTTTTATCAAGTATTTATCACTTTGAGAATAAAAATAGTTACCAAAACATAACAAAATATCAAATTAAAGAGTAAATAATAAAATTTTAGAATTATGATCTATATTTGGCTGAATATTATATTTTTTTTAATTTTATAATATTTAATAAAATATTTAATATTTAAAAATATGAATTATGTTAATTTTGACACTATTCATGTCATGACTTTTTAAAAATTGATAACAACTTTTTTACTTAGAAATAAATTCATTAATACAAATATAACTTGTAAAAATAATCTAAAAAATTGGTGGATGATATAAAAATAACCAAATTACATTTTTTTAGTATTTATAATACCATTTATTTGAATCCATTATTAATGAACCAATCACTATATCATCATTCTGGCATGAATAAATTTATATATTAGAAGTATAAAATTATAAATAAACTACCATGATATAGTAAAACTTTTTATATTTCTAATGAATATTTATTGTCGAAAATATAACTTATAACACCTCATATAAAAATTGTTTTACTAAAATATATATGTCTATGTTACATTTTCTTTAACATTAAACTAATTTTTATAAAATGTCATTTTCACTTAAAAGTGGCCCCATGGGGTCCCAAAATAGACCCAAGAATTCTCATGGTTGGGAATGTATCATCCAATAGGTTTAGGACATGTTTTAGGGTAATTTAATATTATTATAATATTATTTTTTACCTTTATTTACCAGATTTACCCTTTAACCATGGTAAATAAAATATTTACTAAAGTTACTATTCATAATGTCTAAAAATAAAAGTTACCTATTTACAAAATTTGGAACTCCTAATTACAAATATGGAATCCTTTTTTCCAAATTCAAAACACATATGTCTTAGAAATTAATTTAAAATTAATTCTCATTTTCTAAACCAAAAAAGCATGTTTTTATGAAATAATAACTATCAAAAAATTGACAAGGGTTTATGTCTAATTAAAAAGTAAAATTACTTTGAATAAAAAAAATTGTATTAAATGATAAAAACATACTCTAATTACACATTAAAACCAATTAATAAGATAATCTAACCAAATAAATAAATTATATCAAAAGATAAATTTGACTTAAAATGCTGTGTTTTTCACTATTCATTAAAAAATGAACTTTATCATAAAAATACCAAACATTTATCCAAACAAAATTTTTATTTCATGATTCTATATAATAAGTTTATTTTGTCAAATAGAACATATAAAATTGACAAAAACTAGATTTAAAAAGGTTTTATCATCAAAAGGTGGTAAAACTACCTTTTAAGAGTATTTTTTCATAAAATTGGATTCATTCCAATTTTAAGTCTCTAAATTTTATTGGATAAATGTAAAAACATTTTGAAACATGTATAAACATAATATGGTTATTTATATTCATTCTCTCTAATACAATGGTTAGGCGTTAAATACAATTTAAAATAATAAAATTGTTATATTATTTTTCGGTATGAATCAGCCTTGTGTGCAACATTAGATTTCAGAGAAACCCATTGTTGCATGTCAGGTTTTCCATAGAACATTGAATCCACTTTAAATTAAAAGTAATATCTTATTCATAATTATTAAATTAAATCAAAAGTATTATTCTATAAATACCTGGGTCGTTACATTGTTCCCCCTCTTGATATTTACGTCCCTACAATTCTATTCACTTATCAAATAAGAAGGGGTATTTATCCCTCATAGATTTTTAAGATTCCCATTTTTCCTCTTCAGCCATATGTTTTCCCACAAAACATTTACCAGATTAATTACTTTATTTTGAAACACTTTCTCTCTTCGCTCAATAATCTAGACTGGTTGTTCCTCATAAGAAATATTAATTCCAATAAAACTACCTATAGACTCAAAACATGAGATGGATCTGGAATATAATTTCTCTATATTGACGCATTAATAACATTGTGTACCTCTGATAAAATTGCAGTTGAATCTATTTGGTAAGCAACTGATCCAACTTTCTCCATAATTTCATAAGGTCTAATGAACTATGGACTCAGCTTCCCCTTCTTACCAAAAACACATCACACTTTTCCATGGTGTAACTTTGAGAAAGGCATGATCACCTACCTCAAAAGAAAGATCTTTCCTCCTGTTATCCACATAAATTTTATGCCATCTATGTACTGCCCTCATGTGTTTTGGAATTAACTGAACCTTTTTTCCATCTCTTCTACCAATTATTGCCCCATAAAATTTCTTTCACCTACATCATCCCAAAAAGCTGGATTTGAATATTGCTTTCCATATAATGCCTCAAATGGAGTCATCTTTATACTAGAATGAAAACTGTTATTATAAGAAAACTAAACAAAATAATGATGTTGGTCCCAAATTCCCTAGTAATCCATTGAATAAGCATGTATCATGTCTTCCAAAGTGTGAATTGTTCATTCTAACTACCCATCTGATTGCGGATGAAAAGTTGAATGATAATTTAATTATATACCCAATGACTTCTAAAGGCCCTTCCAAAAGGTATAAGTGAACCTGGGATCACAATCAGATACAATTGAGAGGGAAATCCATTCAACCTGAATATCTCTTTAACATACAACCGATAAAGTTGATCTAGAGATAGAGTATCTCGAATCGGATGGAAATAAGTAGATTTAGTCAATTGATCAACAATAACTCAAATTTCATTATTACCTTGAGATATTTTTGGTAATCCCACTACGAAATACATAGACACATTTTCCCATTTCAAATATGAAATTGGAAAATGCTAAATCATTCCTTTCGGTAACATCCACTTTACTTTAACCAGTTGACAAGTCAAACACTTCATAGTAAAGTCAGCAATATCTCTTTTCATTCCATCCCACCAGTAATACCCCAAAAGATCTCTATAAATCATAGTACTTCCAGGATGAACTAAAAATGAAGAACTATGAGCTTCACATAATAACTATTTATTCAAATATGAATCATAAGGCACACGTAATCACTTGCCAGATCTCAAAATATAATCATTATCAATGTTAAATCCATGAAACTTACCCTTATAAACCAACTCTACCTTTTTCTACAACTCATTGTCTTCCTTCTGTGCTTGCTTAATTATTTTTGATAGATATGATTTCACTGACACCTGAACCAAAATAGAAGAATTTTCTACACCAATAACTTCTATTCCAAATTTCATCAAATTGTAAATCAAAGGATCTTGTTCCAAACATAGAATTGTTATTGTAGTATTACTCTATAGGCTCAAAGCATCAGCCACTTTATTCACCTTTCCTGGATGGTAATGGATCATGAAATCATAATCCTTGGTTAATTCTAACAATCTCCTCTATCTCATGTTTAATTCATTATTAGTTAATATATACTTTATACATTTGTGATCATTATGTATTTCACACTTTACACCATAAAAATGATGCCTCCAAATTTCTCATGTAAAAAAACAAAATAAGCTAATTAAAAATAATGCATAGGGTAATTTAACTCATAAGGTTTCAATTGATGTGAAGCATAAGCAATTACCTGATCATTCAGCATTAGGACACAACCAAGTCCTTTCAACGAAGCATCACTATAGATAAAAAACTCACCATTTTGATAATATAATGACAAGCATTCACCAATCTTCTTTTCAATTCCTAAAAACAATCATCACATTATTTTGTGTAGATAAAATTAACACCTTTTAGAGTTAACTTAGTCAGTGGGCAAGATAACAGTGACAAATGTTCAGCAAGACTTCGTTAATAACCTACCAAACTAAGAAAACTATGGATCTTGGTTATATTTGTGAAACAATGTTACCAAGGAATGAAATTTATTGTAACCAAAACTCACACTTGTTGAATTTCCCATACAATTTATTTTCTTTTAAGTTTTTCAAGAAAACCCTTAAACAACTTTCTTGTTCTTCTTTACTTTTGAAATATACCAAAATGTCATCAATAAGCACAACCAAAAACTCATCCAAGAACTCACAGAAAATTCTACTCATAAGATCCATGAACATAGTATGTGCATTGGTTAATCCAAAAGTCATAACTACAATTTCATAGTGGTCATATCTAGTGTGAAACATGGTCTTAGGAATGTCTTATTCCTTTAATATCAACTGATGGTACCCTGACCTCAAGTCAATCTTTGAAAAATACTGAGCTCCCTGGAGATGATCAAACAAATCATCGATATGAGGCAGATGATACTTCTTATTAATAGTGATATTATTCAAGGATCTATAATCAATGAAAAGTCTCATTAAACCATCTTTATGTTTAACAAATAAGACTGGAGCACCCCATGGTTATGTTCTAAGTCGAATGAAACCTTTATCTAACAACACCTTAAATTGTTTCTTTAACTCTAAAAGTTTAATTTGCATCATTTGATAAGGGGGTTTTGAAATTGGACTATCATCATGAACTAATTCAATAGTAAATTCAACTTCTCAGTTATGTATAATACCATGAAACTCATGCGGAAAAACATCAAGATACTCATTTAATATTGTCACATCATTAATCTGAACACTTCCTTTGTTTTCATCAATATGTGAAAGGTAACATTAATTTACATCTTTCACTAGTTTCTCAGCTCCCTGATATGTTATCAAAGATAAGGGTTCATTCTTGTACACAAACAGAAAGTCTTTCTAAAAAGAAATCCTTTTAACTCTACATTCAATCTTAGCCTGGTAAATAGAAATCCAATCTGTAAAGACCCGTAATTTTAAAGGAATTTTTTTTCTTAATTTCTTTGGGATTTTACGAGTATGCAGTTTCTAACGGAACCTGATTTTGAGGCCTGTTTTGCCCGGAATCATTTTCCAAAGATTAGCTCAGGTACATTCAGTGAACGAACGAGCGGGTTTTCCTAACTTTTGAACTGGTTCTCAGAATTGAAATCTGAGGGCACCGATGAAACCGCAGCCCCTATAATTTTTTAGGAACACCTTTTTCGGAGGTGCGTTTCCTCTGGAGGAGTTGTTAAAAATGTGAAGAATAAAAATATAGTTGTTTTACAATTATATTTTATTTTACACCACTAGTGGTTTATGAGTTAAGGGAAAGGAAGTTGTGAGGAAGTGGGGTGGGGCCCACACGAGTCCCCACCTCCTTAAATTTCCTAACACCCCATTAAACCCCCCCCCTACCTTTAATGTGTAACTCATCCTCTCCACCTCTTAATTACAAGTCAACTCTGTCATTAAATTATTTCATTAAGTTAATAAATGTATTTAATTAAGAGTTGAATTTTGAATTCATGGCTTGGGATTAATAAAATAAGGGTTAACCTTATTT
The DNA here is from genome assembly GCA_963277665.1 of Viscum album. Taxonomy (NCBI): domain Eukaryota; kingdom Viridiplantae; phylum Streptophyta; class Magnoliopsida; order Santalales; family Viscaceae; genus Viscum; species Viscum album. The sequence continues at coordinate 1,697,978,059 of OY728143.1, read as the reverse complement.
TATTTGGGGGATGTTGTGTGAGAAGATTTGGGAGAAAATACACAAGCCTTTGGGATCTTCATCTTCTTCATTGGAGAACGTGAGGAACGTCAAGACCTCGACGAAGAATGTCGTCACCGCAAGGAGCGATAGTCGTGCCTTTCTTCTCCTCTCTTCTGCCGGTGTGAGATGCCGCTCCACCTCGGCCGATCTCCATCAATGTGTACGGAGCTTCACTCCGCGACGTTGTTTTCTACAACGCTCACTGTTCGTCAACTCGTTATCGCGGTACGGGATTGTTTTATGTTCGTGGCTTGTTTTGGCATTCATTGTTAATTTTTTTCTTAGCCGCCTGTTATCAAATTAACGGGTGGAGGTCAGACCGGACGAACACAGCGGATCCTCCTCCCCCATTGTTGATGTTCACCGTTGGGGTATGGAACGAAGGCGGTGCGGTGCAACGGCACAGCACGGGAATGAGGAATATCACGCGGCAAAGGAGTGTGGCGCTGTCGCGCCACGCCGTTGAGGCTGAAACAAGCAGCGGCCAGAGTCGGGCCGTGGCCAGGGCGGAGGGGCGTGGCGCCGCCGCGCCACGCCAGTCGGACAAAGGCCGCGGCGGTGCTGGGAGGGGCGGCCGGAAATCTTTCCACCGGCGCCTCGGAAGGGCAGGACCGCGGGGTCTCACGGCGGCGGCACCAGACGGCCGACTGTGCCGGCCGTTCGGAGGAGGCCGGGGTTCATAACCCTCGGCGGCAGATAGGCGGGCCCCCTTCACTTGGGGGGTCCGCCGTTTCGAGACAAGGGGGAAGCGTCCCTCATTTCCCGCTCGGCCGTTTCGGCCGAGCTGTTAGCCACGCGGGTCGCGCCGAGAAAGACCGGTCGTGTCGGGCTGGACCGCCAATGCTAGGTCGGGTCCTCCACACTGGGCTGGACCCCTACATCGGGACGGGCCGCGCCTGCTGGGTCGGGACGCACCGGTAGGGTCGGCCCGCGCCAGTTGGGCCGGGCCGCGCCGGCTGAGCCAGGCCGCGCCGGCAGGGCCGGGCTGCACCGGCGGGGCCGTGCCGCACCGGCGGGGCCGACTTGCGTCGACGGGGCCGGGCTGCGCTGGCTGGGCCGGGCAACGCCAGCCGGGTCGGGCCGACCCAGGGGGATTTGGGCTGGGTCGGTCCAAGCCCAAACTAAGCTAAAATCAGACTGATTCATTCAAACGCCCATAAAATGAGCTTCCAACCCCCGATCGACACACCATCAATTGCGATGCGATCCTTGGATCGAGGCAGTCATTTTGGTATATTACACTCAAGGTTTTAGAGAACTTGGGGTATGTCCAGGTCGGTGTGAACAAAAAACCAACCGGGCCTTCGGAGCGGAAACACTTTTAACATGAGATCCGGATGTCTGATTGACATGTCGTTGACTTTGTTGGATTCTTCTTAGTAATACGGTTCTTTTGGATTACTCCGATTGAGGTTTGGACATATTTGGAGTATGGTTGGGTTGGTTTCACTTAAAAACCAACCGATCCCCTTGGAAGAAAAATTCAATAACTCACAGACCAGGCGTCCGATTGACGCGTTGTCAGTCGCGTTGAGTTCCTATTGACGAGACAGAACTTTGGGATACATCAACTCTTGACTTCGTGTCAGTTGATGTATCGACCCTCTTGGCTCCTGGAGTGGACCCTCCCGGAATCGAGCATGCTTTGTGTGGGAACCCTAGTGCAGGCTGCGACTACGACGACGATGATGACTGTACTGGGATCCTCTGTGGGTTCGGCAGCGATGATGACCGTACTGAAATCCTCCATGGGTTCGACAGCGAATACTACTGTTCTTGTATCCTATGTAGGTCTGGCAGTAAGTGACTACTGTTCTTGTATCCTACATGGGTCCGGCAGTATTTGACTCTGTACTTGTATCCTACGTGGGTTTGGAAGAGTGGCTGGTCTTATATCCTTTGTGGGTCCGACAGCTTAGCTGGTCTTGTATCCTATGTGGGTCTGACAGCTTAGATGAATCAGTGGCTATATCTGATCATGTCAATCACCTTACGAAGAGTATACATGTGTGACCTGAGTCTTGACTTTCAATCATTTTCTTCGATATGATTCTTTTGCTATCCTGTGTGGATTGGGTTGTGTTATTCTGTGTGGATTGGATTGTGCTATCCTCTGTGGACTAGATCGAACTTGGGCTCGGATGTTGGAGCTGAACTGGAATTAATGACTTAGGTATATGTTTTGGAATATACCTAATTAGAGTTGGTTGATACTTTTTGATTGTATCTTTCCTTTGTGGTTTATCCTTTGTGGATTCTGGGAGACCTTCGGGGGTCTCGGGGTCCCTACTGAGTAGCTTATACTCACCCCTGCACGGGCTATGCCCGCACTACATTGTGTTGGATGCAAACGACGGACACCGCTGATCGTGGTTGAGTCTTGTGGAGAAAGTCAGTACCTGGAGGTGGACCACTGGGCGGGATGTACACGGAGCCGACGGTTGGACCCGAGGAGCTGAGGAGACTATCTGTACCAACCCTTCAGGTGGGATTTCCAGTGGATGGCTCGGCATTGCTTCTTTACTTTTCAGTTGTTGTACTTTCTTTTAGTCGTACTTTACTTTCATTTGGGTTTGTATTCTGGTCCACTTACTTTCCAGCACTTACTATTGTACTCAGTTTACTTAGTGTTTACTTCTGCTTGCTTACTCTGTGGGGTTTGTTTTCTTACATAAAGTCAATGCCTTCCCTCTTATTGGGATATATGCCTTTGGTGCTAGTCACCAGCCCCTGACCTATGGAAGGCGGGCTTGGGGTAGTCACGGCACGGGTCCTGAGGATAGGACGTGAAAAATTGGTATCAGAGGAGTTCGGTTCTACCACAGAACTCAGTTTCTGATCTTCCTTCTATGTAAAGCAATAATGTTAAGGGTATTGAGTGTGGTTATCAGTCCAGGGTATCCAGTGTTGGTGCGGCGGCCGATGTATCCATACACTAGGACCCTAACTTCTGATTTCCGACTCAGTGGACGAAAACATTGATTGCATGTGTGTTTCAAGGTTTTCTTTGTGATTGCTTTGTGTCAGCTCACCTGGTATACTGTATTGACCATGTCACACCTGTCTCTTTTTAGGATGGCCCCACAATGGCAGCCAGCTAGGGTTCTGAGCTTTGTGCGAGACGACATCCCACCGAGCGATGAGGCATCGGTGCAGGGCCCTATTACAGCGGAGGCACCGGCGGTACCTTTACCCTCCAATCCACCGATGCCACCAACCCCAGCTGTTGAGAGTGCACGTCGCCTTAGGGCACTGCATGAGTTTCAGCGTCATAGACCGCCCAGGTTCCATGGGGAGATGGACCCTCAGGAAGCCGAGGATTGGCTGGAGGCTATTGTATGAGTTTTCCGGTTAGTGGGGACACCAGCTGACCTCATGGTGATCCTTACAGCGATTCTCCTGCACGCGGTGGCAGGAAGATGGTGGAGCCTCATGCTCCAGGTGAACGATGAGGCATATCTCCTTCTTCAGACTTCGAGAGCCTCTTTCGCTCGGAGTTCGTCCCAGCCACCCTCTGTGTGGTGCACATTCAGGAGCTACTACAGCTGCGGAAGGGCAGCATGATGGTAGCCCAGTACAGGGTGAGATTTACCGATCTCTCACGCTATTCCATGGACATGGTATGGGACCCATTCTTCTAGGCATGGACCTTCAAGCAGGGACTGAGGCTTGAGATCATGGCATCGATGATCTCCCTTAGTATTCTGATGCAGGAAGGAGTACTGGAGGGATCCCTTCTTGTAGAGAGATTTTTTACTGAGCCTACACCAGCATTGAGACCTACCACAGGGCAGCATGTAGAAGAGTCTTCTGCAACTGGCAGTCGACGGATGTCACAGGGGTCCAAGCAGACTAGACCTTCAGGCAGACAACCTCAGGATTTTGGCTCAGAGGTGCGGGGCACACGACACATAGCCAGTCTTACGAGGAGCTGACAGTGCTATTCATGTGGCGGGCAGGGCCACATGGCTCGTGACTGCCCGACCCGCCGTGCAGAGGAGTAGCAGACGGTTGAGGGACCACCCAGTCCGAGGCAGAGGTTCGACCATGGCCGACCACAGGGAGCTGGAGGACAGAGGCAGGCTCAGCTTCAGGCAGCGGAGGCCTATGACCACGACGCACTAGAGATGATTCGAGGTACTATTTGTGTCTACTCCACCCTTGATGCAGTTCTTATAGAAATAGGAGCGAGTCATTGTTTCATTGTCACTACCCTTGTTCGGAGCTCGGAGATTCCGACAGAGCCATTGGCTCGATACTTATGGCTAGAGACTCCTACGGGAGCAGACTCGATGATTACGCACGGGTTCCAGTAGTGTGAGCTTACTCTAGGAGGTGAGAGCTTCCACTGGGATCATCTTGTAGCGGCGTCGAGGCCTTACGACGTCATCTTGGGCATGGATTGGTTATCTATGGTCCATGCTCAGATCGACTATATTAGGCATTAGGTGCGGTGTGTTCGCACATATGGGAGCATGTTCACCTTCACCGGTGAGAAGGGATCCTTTGCAGAACAGGATGGACTCACGTAGAGGAGAGGATGGATGATCACCCATCAGTTGGCTAGCCTCATCCTATGAGCAGTTGACATGCGGAGTCCGAGTTTTCCTGTAGTGGTGGATCAGTATGCGGACGTTTTTCTTGAATACATTCCAGGACTACCTCCTCGCAGATAGGTATACTTCTACATTGACCTGTACCCTGGGATAGCCCCGATATCTACTCCATCATATCGGACGGCTTCCACTGAGCTTTGAGAGCTACGGGTATAGCTGGAGGACTTTTAGGGAAAGGGATTCATCCGACCCAGTGTTTCACCCTGGGCTTCCCCAATTTTTTCACCAAGAAGGTGGAAGAGAACTTGTGACTGTGTGTTGATTACCGTTGCCTGAACTAGGTGACCGTGAGGAAGAAGTATCTGCTACCAAGGATTGACGACCTCTTCGATCAGCTCAAGGGATCACGGTGGTTTTCAAAGATAGACCTCAGGTCAGGCTATCATCAGCTCAGAGTTTTAGACAAGGATGTGCAGAAGATGGCCTTCAGATGTCAGTATGGCCACTATCAGTTCTTGGTTTTGCCTTTCGGTGTAACCAATGCTCCAATAGTGTTCATGAGTCTCATGAACAGGATCTTACAGCCTTACCACGATCGATTTGTCATGGTCTTCATCGACGACATATTGATATACTCAACTACTGAGGAGGAGCATGCCTACCACTTTCGGGTTGTACTGGACACACTCTGAGAGCACCAGCTTTATGTTAAGCTATCTAAGTGTCTCTTTTGGATACGTGGGGTTCACTTATTGTGACACGTCATCTCTGAGGCGGGATTTTTCAGTGGATCCTGTGAAGATTGAGGCAGTGTTAGCTTGGGAGCCACCCAGGAGCGTGACGGAGGTGTGGAGTTTCTTAGGTCTGGTTGGGTACTATCAGAGATTTTTGTCATACTTATCCAGAGTTGTGACACCGCTTTCAGTTTTGACGAAGAAGGGGAAACCCATCATGTGGTCAGATAGATGTCAGCAGAGATTCTAGGAGTTGAGACAGAGATTGACCAGTGCACCCATCTTGAGGCTACCAGAGGAGGGAGTAGGGTACATAGTCTACTGCAATGCATAAGGGACCGGACTCAGGTCTATCCTAATTCAGTAGAGGGCAGTGATCGCCTATGGATCACGACAGTTGAGTCAGCATGAGTAGAACTATGCAACCCATGACCTGGAGTTAGCAGCAGTGGCTTCGCTCTGATAATGTGGCGACACTATCTGATGGGCGAGCGCTTTATAGTTTATTTCTACCACCAGAGTCTCAGGTACATCTTCTCGTTGAAGGACCTGAACCTGAGGTAGTGGCGATGGCACGAGTTCCTCCAGGACTACGACTCTGAGATAGTCTATACTCCTGGAAAGGGGAACATAGTAGCCGATGATTTCAGCAGGAGGACGGGCATTCAGCTGCATGGAGAGGCGACAGAGCAGTTAGCTGCTTTGCAGATATCCTTCATGGATAGAGACGGAATAGCCTTTCTGCATTCACTCCTCCACTACTTCAGCGGGTCAGAGAGGCACAGTGTGGGGACGTTGACTATGAGACGCGGTGTGAACATATTTCCACTGGTCAGGCGCCAGATGGATTTTCTGTAGGTGGATAGCACGTCATCATTTTTAGAGGACTTACCATGGTACCAGCTGCACTAAAGGAGGAAGTGTTGAGAGAGTTTCACACTTACCCTTTGGCGGTACATCCAGGAGTGGCGAAGATGTACCAGGATCTCTGAAAACAACACTGGTGGCAGGATATGAAGAAGGCTGTGGCAGAGTTCGTTTCTCGATGCCTCACCTGTCAGCAGGTGAAGGCAGAGCTCCAGTTACCAGAAATCTTGGTACAGCCCTTGGAGGTCCCATAGTGGAAGTGGGATGGCATATCTATGGATTTTGTGACTGGAATTCCACGTACTTCCAGAGGTCATGACTCTATTTGGGTGATTGTCGACCGACTCACCAAGTCGGTCCACTTCTTACCCATCAACAATCAGGGCTCTGTGGAGATCTTGGGACACCTCTACGCACACGAGATCATACGGCTTCATGGTGTGCCATCATATATCATCTCTGATCAAGATTCTCACTTTACATCCCGGCTTTGGAAGGGGTTTCAGGAGTCATTCGGGACGTAGCTATGCCTAAGCACCGCCTTTCACCCTCAGACAGATGGACAGACGAAGAAGACCATTCAGACACTCGAGGACATGCTCTTTGCATGTGTCCTCGACTTTGGTCGTAGTTGGGAGGATCACCTACCCTTGGTGGAGTTTTCATACAACAACAGCTACCACTCCACCATCGGGATGGCACCATACGAGGCATTGTACGGCAGACCTTACAGATCACCTCTGTGCTGGACAGACCCTGGGGAATCGGCACTTGTGGGACCAGAGATGGTCCAGGCTACGACAGAGAAGGTCCATGTCATCCAGGAGCGGATGAGGATAGCTCAGAGCCGACAGAATATTTATGCTGATAGGAGGTGGAGACCACTAGAGTTTGAGGATGGCGACCACGTTTTCTTGCGGGTCTCATCTCGACATGGATTATGAAGATTTGGCAGGGGCGGCAAGTTATCTCTGTGCTTCATCAGACCATTCCAGGTTCTCAGTAGGATAGGTGAGTTGGATTATCACCTGGCTCTACCACCTCAGTTGCACCGGGTGCACGACGTCTTCCACGTATCTCAACTGAGGAGGTATGTGCACCACCCGACACATATCATCGACCATAGGGAGCTGGACATTGATGACAGGGCGACTTTTGCAGAGGTCCCAGTGGAGATCGAGGATCGACAGGAGAGGGTCCTACATGGGTGGTCGAATCCTCTAGTATGAATCATGTGGCGGCACGGGAACCTCCAAGAGGGCACTTGGGAGTGGGAGGCTCAGATGCGTGCTCAGTACCCTCATTTGTTCCCCTAGTTTGTGATGTATCTTTATGGGGACGTAAATCCCTGAGGTGGGAGTAATGTAAAGACCCATAAATTTCAAGGAAATTTTTCTTCATAATTTCTTTGGGATTTTACGAGTATGCAGTTTCTAACGGAACCTGATTCTGAGGCCTGGTGTGCCCGAAATCATTTTTCGAAGTTTAGCTCAGGTACGTTCAGTGAATGAACGAGTGGGTTTTCCTAACTTTTTAACCGGTTCTAGGAATCAAAATCTGAGGGCACCGATAAAACCGAAGCGCCGATAATTACATAGGAACACCTTTTCCATAGGTGCATTTTCTCGGGAGGAGTTGTTAAAAATTTGAAGAATAAAAATATAGTTGTTTTAAAATTATATTTTATTTTACAGCACTAGTGGTTTATGAGTTAAAGGAAAGGAAGTTTTGGGAAAGTGGGGTGGGTCCCACACGAGCCCCCACCTCCTTATATTTCCTAACACCCCATTAACCCCCCCCCCCCCTCTAGCTTTAATGTGTAACTCATCCACTCCCCCTCTTAATTACAAGTCAAATCTCTCATTAAATTATTTGATTAAATTAATCAATGTATTTAATTAAGAGTTGAATTTTAAATTCATGTCTTGGGATTAATAAAATAAGGGTGAACCTTATTTTATTTGGGGGTTTTTGTGTGAGAAGATTTGGGAGAAAATACAAAAGCCTTGAGGATCTTCATATTCTTCGTTGGAGAACGTGAGGAACATCAAGACCTCGACGAAGAACGTCGTCACCGCAAGGAGCGATCGTCATGCCTTTCTTCTCCTCTCCACAGCCGGTGTGAGATGCCACTCCACCTCGGACGATCTCCATCAACGTGTATGGAGCCTCACCCCGCAACTTCTTTTTCCGCAACGCTCACCGTTCCTCAACTCGTTATCGAGGTAGGGGATTTTTTTTTTGTTCGTGGCTTGTTTTGGCGTTTATTGTTAATTTTTTTCTTAGCCACCTGTTATCAAATTAACGGGAGGAGGTCGGACCACACGAACACGGCCGATCCACCTCCCCGTTTGTTGATGTTCACCATTGTGGTATGGAATGAAGGAGGCGTGGTGCAACGAAACCGCGCAGGGACGAGGAATATCATGTGGAGAAGGAGCGTGGCACCGTCGCGTCGTGTCGTTCAGGCCGAAAGAAGCCGCGGCTGGAGTCGGGCCGCAGCGGAGGGGCGCGGCGCCGTCGTGCCGTGCCGGAGAACGATGGAGGGCCGCGACGGAGGGGTGCGGCGCGGCCTCGGCAGAGGGGCGCGGTGCCGCCACACTGTGCTGGTCGGAAAAAGGTTGTGGCAGTGCTGGGAGAGGGGGCCGGAAATCCAGCAGCCTGCGCTTCAGAAGGGCGGGACCGCGGGGTCCCGCGGCGGCGGCACCGGCCGGCCAACCGGGTAGGCCGTTCGGAGGAGGTCGGGGGTCGTAACCCCCGGCGACAAACAGGTGGTCCCCCTTCATGTGGGGATCCACCGTTTCGAGACAAGGGGGGCAGCACCCCCGTTTCCCACTCATCCGTTTCGGCCGAGCTGCTGGCCACGCGGGCCGCGCCCGCACCGGGCCAACCGCCCGCGCCGAGCAGAACCGGCGGCGCCGGGCCAGACCGCCCATGCTGGGCCGGACCCCCGTGCCGGGCCGGGCAGCACCATAATGGTCTGGACCCGGACCCGGGTCGGGTCGACCCGGTTCGGGCCAAACCCAAGGGTTTTGGGCCGGGTCAGTCCGAGCCCAAACCCCCTAAAATCGAAGAGATTCATTCAAATGCCCGTAACTTGGGCTACGGACCTCAGATCGACACACCGTCAGTTGAAATGCGATTCTTGGATCGAGAAGGTCGTTTCGGTATATTAAACTAATGGTTTCAGAGAACTTTGGGTACGGCCGAGTCGGTTCGAACACAAAACCAACCGGGCCTTCGGAGCGAAAACGCTTATAACTTGAGCTCCGGACGTCCGATTAACATGCCGTCAACTTTGTTAGATTCCTATTATTAAGACGGTTCTTTTGGATTACTCTGCTCAAGGTTTAGGTGTAGTTGTAGGATGTTCAGGTTGGTTTTGACTTAAAAACCAAACGAGCCCCTGGGACGAAAAAGCCATTAACTCTCAGACCGGGCGTCCGATTAACGCGCCGTCAGTCGCGTTGAGTTTCTATTGACGAGAAGGAAATTTGGGATAAATCAAATCTGGTCTTCGTGTCAGTTGATGTATCAACCCTCTTGGATCGTGGAGCGGACCCTCCCAGAATCGAGCATGCTGTGTGCGGGAACCCTAGTGCTGGCTGCGACTGCGATGACGATAACGATTGTACTGGGATCCTCCGTGGGTTCGGAAGCGATGAAGACAATATTGAAATCCTCTATGGGTTCGATGGTGATGACTACTGTTCTTTTATCCTATGTGGGTCCGGCAGTATGTGACTACTATTCTTGTATCCTACGTGGGTCTGATAGAGTGTCTAGTCTTGTATCCTTTGTGGTTCCGACATATTAGCTGGTCTTGTATCCTATGTGGGTCCGACAGCTTAGATGAATCAGTGGCTACATATGATCATCTCAATCACCTTACAAATAGTATACCTGTGTGAACTGAGTCTTTAATTTCAATCATTATCTTCGATATGATTGTTTTTCTATCCTGTGTGGATTAGGTTGCGTTATCCTGTGTGGATTGGATTGTGATATCCTGTGTGGACTAGATCGAACTTGGGCTCGGATATTGGAGCCGAACTAGAATTGATGACTTAGGTATATTTTTGGGAATATACCTAAGTAGAGTAGGTTTTTACTTTGTGATTGTATCTTTCCTTTGTGGTTCATCCTTCGTGGATTCTGGGAGACCTTCGGGGGTCTTAGGGTCCCTACTGAGTAGCGTATACTCACCCCTGCATGGGCTATTCCCGCATTATGTTATGTTGGATGCAGATGACAGACAGTGCAGATTGTGGTTGAGTCTTGTGGTGAAAGTCGGTACCTAGAGGTGCACTACAGGGAGGGACGTACATGGAGCATACGACTGGACCCGAGGGGCTGAGGAGACTATTTTTACCCACCCTTCAGGTGGGATTTCCAGTGGACATCTCAGCATTGCTTCTTTACTTTTCAGTTGTTATAATTTCTTTCAGTTGTACTTTACTTTCAGTTGGGTTTGTATTCTGGCCCATTTAATTTCTAGCACTTACTATTATACTCAGTTTACTTAGTGTTTACTTATGCTTGCTTACTCTGTGGTGTTTGTTTTCTTACATAAAGGCAATACCTTCCCTCTTATCGGGATTTATGCCTTTGGTGCTAGTCTCCAGCCCCTGGCCTATGGATGGCGGGCTTCGGGTAGTCACAGCACGGGTCCCGAGGATGGGTCGTGACACAATCCATTCCCAAAATAACATCAAACTCTACTTGAGAAAAAACAACAAGGTTTTTAGGGAAAGTCTTTCCACAAATAAGGATAGGAAGATTCTTATAATTTCTTTTTGCCTCAAAATTTCCCCCATGTTTTTTTACCAAAAGTTATGGATTCATTTCTTGAGGTCGAATTCCAAATTTACCAAAAAAAATCTCAGAAACGAAAGAATGTGTAGATCCGGAATAAAACAACACATTGGCATATTCTGAAAAAGAAAATTACCTAAGACCACTTCATTTGATAGTCCCACATCAATAGTTGTAGTATCAAAATATTTTTCCCCACCCTTTTACTTTATATATGACTGATTTCCACCCTAGGTAATCAACTTTGGATACACATTGGCATAATTCCCAAACTCATTGCAACTAAAACATCTTACCACTAGCTTTTCATTGCATGTCTGATCATCTTACTTACAACAATGAGCAGTATGACTAGTCTTACCACACCTAAAGCACTTCCTTGACATTGATAAAAATTCTCAAGGATTCTTTTTACCACACTTCTCACAAGATGGAAATTTAATTTTCTTACCTCTATGCTTCTTTGATTAATTCGTTCCCTTTGCCTGTTAACTAGACCACTTCTTTTGCTTGCTCTCTTGGAACACCTGATCATCAGAAAACTCAATTTCTCACTTCTCAGTACATCTGACAAGTTTCTCATAACTTTTGAATTCATGAGAGGCTAATGTTCTTATATATCGCAGATTCATCGAGGAGTAAAATTGATTTATCTTACTATCATGATCTCAGATGAAATCTAGAGCATAACATGCCAGTCAAGTGAACATTTCTTCATAATAATCTGCTAAGTCATCCTCCTTCCTCAATTATAATAATTGTTTTTCTATAATAAGTTAAACCACCTTAAGGAAATATTTCTCAAGAACCATACCTTAGAATTCATCCTAATAAAGAGCATCAACCTCCTCACTACCCAAGATATTTTTAACCATCAACCACCACTGATCAGCTTCACCTTCAAAATGATAAACAGTAAGACTAACCTTTTGACGTTCTGAACACCCCATGACATCAAAAATCGTTTCCAGTGCTTTAATCCACCCTTAAGATAGAACAAGTTCATATGATCCTGTGAATTATGGTAGATGTGGCCTCATGAAATGGTCCAATATTTTCATGTTCCTTTGTGCCTGATCTAGGTGATCTCGTGCATGGATACCATAACCATGTATAGCCTGAGTCAACTGTTCCATGACTGCAACAAACTGTTCAGTTCTGATTCTGACCATCTAAGGTTGCTGATTTGGAAGGTTGTTTTCCTCTTAATGTTATCCCATCATAGTTTTCATGTTTCCCTTGTGGAAAACCATTATAAACACATAAATATCTTATGAGAAGAAACATGGTAATATTTAAATGCTATGTCATTTCAATTTTACCATAAATTAAAAAATAATTTATGGATATTAGTTTAAAAATATCCCAACTCTAAAATTTTTCTAAACATACCTCTGATACCCACTATAAGGACACAACCTTAAACATTGCATAATCATGAATTAATTAAATAATTAAAATTCAGGATTTTTCAGGTTTAGAGCTTTAAGGAATTAATTTATAACATATACATAACAACTTGAATATTACATGTAGACACTTCTACTCAGTATCCATTGTTTAAAAAAATCCCTTAAAAAAATAAAGAGGTTTAGTTCCATGTTTTAAACAGCATAACTTTTATTTGATCCCAACCTTGACCCTATTACACTTTATGTCCTGTAAGAAAATTTAAAAATATTGGATGAGGATAAATAGCTCAGTAAGGGATACAAAAAAAAAGGAAAACAATTATTTTTCGAAACAATATGTAAACCATGAATTATTTATCATAAAGTAATGCTTTCTAAATTAAGGAAGTAGCAAAAACACATCACTAAATATAAGCTCATTGCTTACCCATATTTTGTAACAAAAAGATTACCATAAAACCCATAGAAAGAAATATATATCATATAAAGGTAAACATGGGAAACATTCATACTTAAATGGAATAACCATATGGTTGACTTCTAAAAATAATTCTTACAAATGGAATACCCATATGACTAACTTCCATACCCAATTCATTGGAGGTTATAATATAACCACTCATCCTTGGTTTATCATGGAACCACATGTCATTTGGTTTATCATTTAACAACCCATCAAATTTATAAGTACTATTATATCACACATAAAATAATACAAATATCAACATTTCCATCATGAAATCACAAGAAATAATTTCAAGATATTTAAATAGTAAATCCAATTTCAAAACCATTTTCAATACCCAAATAACAAACAAGGGAATAACGGGTTTCTTTTTCCTTTTATAATCATTATGGCTTATAGTAGAGGCCAAATATCATATAACGGTTACGGTGGCATGAAATTTCGTTGTCACCACAATACAGTATTTAAATTCCTTTTTTGGTTTAGTAAAATGATTCATAGAAAAAGATACCTTTTTTATAAAATTAAAAGTCAAAGGGGCTTATTATACATCATGAAATAGAAGGAGGTTTATATTATCAAAACATGCCTCAATTAAAGGATATTGAGATGAAGTCCCTTTCCTCGTGTCCGACTTGACTCGTTCGTTCATTAATTTCCTGAATAATAAACTTAAGTTAGTTTATACTTTTTTTAGAACCTTTTCCAAATTTATTATTCCCTTTTATATCACTTATCACTTTTCTATAACAATCATATAATTTTTAAAGCTTATATTGACTATTTTGTCGATGTTTGGTACTTGAGTCAAAAAAGAACTTGTTATAATTACAAGTTGTCCATGAGGTCAAAAATCCATTATCTCCATAATGATATTCATGATTTAAATATCATATATATCATATATATCCAGTGTATATGTATTTATTATATTCTATATCATTTGGAGATAAGAAATTAAATACACCGTTCATGGAGACGGTAAGTGGTATGTATACATGAACGCTACTTTAATTTTTATTTCATATTTAAATGAATGAAAACATAATTATATATTTTTATTATAATATCATTTTTAAATATGTTACATATGTTCATTAACTCCATCCTTTATTCATTTAATATATGGAATGATCGAGTCAGATCACTTTGTGGGGGCAGTAGTCCGCACTTCCTCAAATGAAATTATCGTATTTATACAACATAAAAAGCATAAAGGTATGTTATAAAAGAGAATTAAAGAAGCATAGAGATAAAATAAATACCATATATATCAAATATAATTACAGTCCCATCATAATGGCCACCATAAGAGGTGGTTGTAGAATATTTAACAATCATCATTTCGTGAGGCAGTAGTTTGTCGTCCACAGAAACAGTATGTTCTATACCCATTATATGGATGTGTCTATAAGTTTAGTTTTAATAATTATCATAAAAACAACCTATAATATTTAGGATAGTGTTTTTCTTATCTTAAAAAAGTAATAATATGAGCATAGGGAGTGGAGAAGGAAAAATAATGAAAACAACTTGAGAGAAGATGTTGCCTTAAATCGGGTAACTCTCATTACATTATTCTAAAAAGACTTCTTAAATGGACTTCTTCCCAAGGTAATTATTCTATAGGAAATAAAAGGATGTTGGAAGCTTATTTGGGTAGATTTTGGATGAGACAAGGGGTCTTGAGAGGTGTGAGTAAGGGTTAGAGTTTGTGATCTTTTATAGGAGGGAGGAGGGGCACTTAAGGAATATCGTGAATTATTATTTTATTATAAATTCTATATCAATTATAAATGAGTAAAAAATCAATAAATTAGAAGATAAGATGAATATAAGTCGAAATAAAATCATTCAATAAAAATTGTACATGTTTTGGATATTTTTTAATCCTTATCTTTTTTATTTAACCATTTTTTACTCATACCGTTTAATCAAGCATTTAACACTTTGAGAATAATCATAGTTACCAAAACATGAAAAAATGTCCAATTAAAGAGTATATTTCTAATATTTTAGACATATTACATCTATTTGGATGAATCTTATTTTTTTGTAATTTTATAATTATAATAAAATATTTTATATTTTAAAATAAGAATTATGTCAATTTTAACATTATTCATATCATGACTATTTAAAAATACCTAACAACTTTGTCACTTCAGAAAGAAATTCATTAATAAAATTATAACATGTAAAAATAATCCAAAAAATCATTTATGTCATCAAAATAACCAAATTATATTTTTTTAGCATTTATAATATCATTTATTAGAATCCATTGTTAATGAAGAAATAACTACATCACCATTATGTCATAAATAAATTTATTTATTGGATACATAAAAATTATAAAAAAAATAACATGATTTTGGAAATATTCTTAGCTTTATAATGACTATTTTTAGTCAAAAATAATATAACTTATATAACCCAATATAAAAAAAATTACTAAAATATATATGTTTATGTTACATTTTCCTTAACTTTAATTAATTTTTATAAACTGTTATTTTCACTTACAAGTGGATCTATGGGGTCCCAAAATCGACCCAATGATACCCATGGTCGGAAATGTATCATAAAATAGGGTTAGTACATGTGTTAGTTTTATTTAATATTATTATAATATTTTTTTTATCCTTATTTACCATATTTACCCTCTAACCAATGTAAATAAAATACTTACTGAAGTTACTATTCATAATGTCTAAAAGTAAAATCTACCTATTTAAAAAATTTGGACCTCCTGATTCCAAATATAGAATCCATTTTTCCCAAATTCAAAATATATAATTTTTAGAAATTAATTTGAAATCAATTCCCATTTTCAAAACCAAAAAGCGTGTTTTTACAAAATAATAACAATCAAAAGAATGACATGTGATTTTGTCTAATTATAAATTGAAATTACAAAAAATGACCAAAATTAGATTAAATGGTAAAAAATTAATCTAATTAAAACTTAAAAACAATTAAAAAGATAATCAAAATATATAAATAAATTAGATCAAAGTACAATGTTGTCTTAAAATGCAGTATTTTTCACTTTTCATTAAAAATGACATTTTTCAAAAAAATACCAAAAATTTATCAAAAGTAAATTTTGATATCTATATTCTATAGAAGAAATTTATTTTTAAAAATATAACATATAAATGTGAAAAAACTAGATTTAAAAGGGGTTTTACATCAAAAGGAGGTAAAATGATCTTTTAAGTGTATTTGTCCTTAAAATTGGATTCATTCCAATTTTAGGCCTCTAAATTTTATTGGATAAATGTAAAAACATTTAACAAACATTTATAAAGAAAATATTGTTAGTTTTGTTCATTACGGCCAATACAACGACTAGGTGATAACTACCATTAAAAATAATAATATTATTATATTATTTTTCAGTATGACTCATCCTTGTGTGCAACATGAGATTTCAGAGAAACCAATTATTGCGTGTTAGGTACACCATTAAACATAGAATCCCTTTTGAAGTAAAATTAATATATTATTCATATGTATTAATAGAATTCAAAAGTATTATTCTATAAATACCTAGGTTCGTACACATCAGGCCCCACAATGTGCTAGAAGTTTTTAAAGAAGAGGGTGTGGAATTCATCTTGGCCTAGTGATTTGGTAGAGTGGATTTGTTTGAGGGAGAAAATTATTTCTTCATCATTAATATTTTGTGTGATATTGTCATTCATATCCTCGGTAACTATAGGTATATTATAGAAGGAAACCTTATTGGGAATGGAGGTATCATCAACCAAATATCCTGAGAACAATTATTGAAATAACCATGGATCTCCTCCCCTTTTGAGATATTTCTTCCATCAAGTGATGTAAGACATGAAACAATGTGTTTTTGATGCCTTATGGATTCATTATTTTGGATTTAATGTGTATTTATGTACCCTTATTTGATATGACTATTGTGAGCATGGATAGACTAGTAACTTTATTTTCCTATATGGGTTTTATTAAGTTAGTATCCAGCACTATAATATTTGAAATGGTCATGGATGAAGGTGGAGAGAGTGTATCTTGGAGAGACGTTTTTCAATGGTGTCACATTTCTAGTTTGGTTGTTGGACCCTACAACAACTCCATTTTTTAAGGTTCGACATAGCCTGGTTGATTTTATCATGGATTTTGGGTCCACTCGTAGTCTATACAACTTTAATAACTTATTTACAGCTCCATTTCATTGTCTAGTATCTTTGAAAAAAAAGGTCTCCCATGAATTGGATATACGTGATTGATATTATGGTGAATGAGAATTGGGTAGTGGTCTGACATGGCTGGGGTGAGCTAGAAGACCTGAAATAGGTTGACGATACAGAGCTAATTAGAGGATGGAAATAATATTTCCAATCTCTCCTTAATGATTTTGTTCATTGAGAATCCATGATACTATGTGAAGGGGATACTAATGTAACCCAAGTCAGAGAGACCAGTTCATTAAACTACATTCAATAATTTTCTCATATGGGTCAACAACCGACTAGAACACCCTCTCTTTTATCTTTGGAACATGATCTTATTAAAATATCTTCCAATGATAAGAGGTCCTAGGATTCCATTCCTAATCATTTTAAGGATTTCCCACAACTCCCAATTGTCATTCTGAGAGGGAAATCAAAGAAAATAATAAAGGATCAAATATAAATGTTAGGTTGACATAAAGAGGTATAAATTTGGTTTGGTAAGAATCTATTAATTCTGATGTCCACTCCCTCTTTTCATAGAAGTCAAAGACCACTGGCATGGCCATTTCATGGGACTTGGAATCATCCCTCAAAACCCACTATGTAAGAAATTTTATACATGTACTTATTTTCAATGATGGTTTTGGAAAAAACCACACTAAAGAGAGTGAATGTGCTCCAACACTAGAGCATACAAACTGTGTGTGGGTTTCTAATCCCACGGAAGTTCTAGCATAATATTGTCATTAGACTTGGTAGGGATGGGTTAGACCAGCCTCCACCTTTGAAGTTTCAACAAACAATTAATTATATACATCCCTCCATCTTTTTGTGAGACTCTCTCTTCCCATAGTTGAGTTTATGCATCATTTGTGTCTACAATGTTTTGCAAAAGGGTGTTAATTCCCCGGTCACCTAAAATTATCCTCCTCCACATCCTGTGGTTTTTAGCACTAGTTAATGTCAACCCTTGAATGTCATAACCAACTTGGGAGTTGAGTTATGGAAATTAAATTCTTAGGGGAGGAATTGGGTCTGGAATTTCAAAGACTGGGAGAGGAACCGGGTCTAGAGGGTTTGTGAAAATATGTTTTGGGTTGGATGGGGATTTCAGAGTAACCTATGGATCTTGACACGAGGATTTAGGTAGGGTTTTTATTTCCAAGTGGTCTTTATTTAGAATGAAAATTGTACTCCTAAAGGCACGAGGGTTATCATTGGGGTTGGGTTTCCTGATTCCTTTGTATGCACTATATCATCATAGTCTTTATAAAATCATAGTGGCCTATGTAAAATATTCCTCTATTGGTCATTGGTGGTGTTCTTTATTGTGTCCTTAGTTACATTCTCTTTATCTTTATGTTTTTCAGATTCTTGAACTAATGTTTTCCTGTGTTTTTTAGCATGAATCCATGGGCCATAGTGCATGACAACATTACCCTCCCAATCTATTGTATTTAAGGTAAACTCCCCCATGTGTCTAGTGCATTCATGGAATAAATAGAAGACCCGCATATTTTCATACTCAAAACTGATACATGTTTTTGAAGTCCCCATTGATAGAAAGGAACCCCTTATGATATGGAAAACAACATCAATTATGACCCTTGTCCACGTGGAAGGCCCCCATAGAATAGGGTTTGATCAATCCCATTCCACAAAGATACCGATATGAGATCTGATTTCTCTCATGATGTGCTCAGTTTTTCCAAATAGGGGGCGCCCAAAATCTGAACCCAAAAATGATTTCGAAAGAGTCCCTTTTAGATAATCCTAATTATTTTCCAGATACTCTATTAGGATCACTTCTTTGTTAAAGGACTAAGGCCATCCAAGAAGGACCTTGTGTTTTTATTTCATTTTGAAGAACTCGAATATAAGATTTTTGGATTGGATATCATGTATGGGGACTGCATAATCAAAATTTCATATGGATATTTAGCATAGTCAAGTTTATATCCTAACTTGGGATAACTTTTCCTATAGAAAAAAGATTCATACAATGATCCATAAAGGAGTCTTCATTCATTGTTTCTAGGATCAAGGATTTTTCCATTTCAAGAGGGGGTAGGTCTTTCTATTGAGATAATAATTCATTCCCCATTTTCAAAAATCCACAGAATGAAAAAAACAAAGAATTTAGGAAATATGGGGATCATTAATGGAGGGTCCACAAAGGACCCTTGAGATCACATGGGGGGTCAGACGATGGAGGATCCATCAAATACCTCCCCAAGAATAGAGGGGTTAGTCCTATAGAAAAGTCACAAACCAACTATGGATAACAAATCAATTGATGATGATCACAAGATGCATATCACGAAACATAAATCCATAGATCAGATGAGAATGAGCCTCTTGGAAACCTCAATCTATAGATTGGATGAGCATAACCCGCTTTGAAATTTCAATTTGCAGATCAGATGATCACAAGTCGCTCGGAAATCATAGATCAGATAAGCATAGTCTACTCACGGAACTAAATCAATCAAGAATGAGAAGAAGTCGTAGATCATGAATCCATAATCCTTAGATTAGATGATCAGAAGGTGCTCGGAGACTAGAATCCACAGATCTAATGATCACAAGCCACCCAAAAACTATAGATCGGATTAGAACAAGATGCTCATGAAACTGAATCATTTGAGGATTAGAACAAGCTACTCATAAACCTTCAGCCATGATCCGAAACTGAAATCCGTATATCATGAACGTGTCGACAAGGATGAGTACTCACTACCCTAAAAATAGATTTATTTAGAGACTCCCTTAATAATGCTAAAAATCACTGATAAAGGGGGTACCATTATCATCAATTTTTTAGAAGTGCTGATAAAGACTCCCCCTTTATCAGTTCTTTTTTACAAGTGCTGATAAATGGTAAATTTTAAAAAACATATTTCATTAAAAATAATATGTTAATATGAAAATATATTTATATTGGTATAAATATTATATAAACATTTTAAATATGTTTTAGAAAAGGTAAATATGAAATTACACTTGAAATATAAGATATTTAGTGAAAATGGATTAAAAAATAATCTAAAAAGTATTTTTAATTAATAAATAACTAATTATTATCCAGTAATATTCATTTAATAACAATTTGATGATAAAAATTAATCCATTAATAAAATATCTAAAATAAGTTAAAAAAGTAACTCTTAATTCAAACCAATATAACTTTTGATTTAGGTATCTATTTGTAATCTACCACATATCAAATCAAATCCTACGACAATCTCTACACTATAGCAGTTGAACTAAAATTTATGATTTTTGTTCTATTTTTTGACCCACAAAAGGCTCAGAAGGCCTCAAAAAATGGGTTTTTGGTGGTTCTTTATGAAGAAAATGGGATTTCTTAAAAAGAATATAGAGATTCCCAGAAAAACCTTGGAAAGGTTGAAATTTTTTTGAGGTAGAGGAAACATCAATTAATAGGAGGATACACCTCATTTGGAAGAAAGAAATCCTTAACGTAAAACCAAAGGATCTAAATTCAAAAAGGATTTTTTAAATGAACTTTTTCATAAAATCATCTATTTCACAGAGAAAGGGAGTTAGTGAAGGCTATCTAGGATTCATGAAAACCTTTATCATTTTGAAACATGTGAGCATTGAAAAAGTTGTGAGCATTATGAAGGCTATGAGAATCATGGAAGTTGCGAGATTCATGGAGGCTAAGTGAGATTTGGGAAAGGTTTAAGATTCATGAAGGCCAACTGAGCTTCATGAAATAAGTGATAAATAAGAAGGATATGTGAGATTTATGAGGTCAGAGAGCTTTGAGAATGTATGGAGCATCACAAAATTATGATATTATTGAAAATAATTTTGTAGTTTCATGGAGGTTAGATAGAGGGTTCTCGAAAAATTAAATCACATGAAATCCAAAAGAGATTGCCCAGAAAATTTGTTGTGAATTAGTATTCATCAAGTAAATGAATCTAGAACATAATTGTTCAACAAATGTGGTGTAAAAAATTATTATGGTAATCAAATTAATTTTCTTCTGAAGGAGAAGTATGCACACTTCAGTAGAGAGGGCATTAATATTTCACATTATGATTGGTGGTAAACTAAGAGGGACAGTGAGTCCCCTATGAACTTTGTGTCAATAGTGTGACTTATTATAGTTGTTAAATAGTCACAATTTCTTTGTATTCACCTTAGACATATCCATCTATGGTTGAATCAAGTAAAATTATTATTTCTCATGCATGTTTTTAGTTTTGTTCCAAAATAGAAATGAGAAAATTAGAGAAAAGTGTTTTGTTTAACTTCGAAACAATATCTAATGGGGTATTTGTTTTAATCTATCAAATCCTGATTCACCCCGCTATTAGGGTATTTAACCTAGTTGTGATAACAATAAATTACAAAATTTCATTTACACATTGTTTATATAAATAAACATATCATGTATATATAAGGATACATACATATATATATATAAAACATTATAAATATTTTTAAATGTTTATCCAAAATGATTATTTTATGTTTTCTAATTATTCTGTTGTTTTTGGTTGTGTTCTGATGTAGGATTTCCATTTGATTCCCAATGGATTTCAAAATTTACACCCACAAGGGAGGAATTATCCCACCCATTTCCTATAATTAGAAGCTGCGATGACGACATTAAATACATGGAGACATTAACTCTTCAGGGATCATTTTATAATGGATTTGGATAATAACATCATGATGTAAATTTTCAAATAAAGGAATATGGAACTCAAAAAAAACACTGGGTGGACTGCCTACATATTTTTTATTTGAATATTTCTTATACACCTAGGAAGAGGAATGTGTTCGCCAAAATGTTTAGTAGGAATCTTATAGTGTATGTTTTTCAGGAGTCAGTAGATGAGTGGGGTCTAATGAGTTTGTTTAAAAATATAATTCTATATGAATAAGAGGATGGAGAGTTGGTTTTATTGACTAGTGTGTAGGTCACACCATCTCTTATCAATCAGGTTACTAGTGATCAAGAATGTGACACAGAATTATATCAGATTAGTTCATTTTAAAGGGTGGGGAGACCTCGGGAGATTGGTCTCAGTCTCTTGATAGTTCTATAATTTTTCATAGGTGTATGATGGTTCCTTTTTTCATGAGGCATGATGTTATCAATGTGGTTCCTCATTCATGTTACGTTGTTCACCCTAAAGTAACCATGATGTTTTATACCTTGAGGTGTCGGTATTGGTTCCTTGATATGATGCATGGAGTGGCGGACTTTGTTTCACGTTGTTTGGCCTATTAGAGGATCATGGATGAGCATCAGATACTAGCTGGGTTGTTCCAGCGAATTCTTATTCTAGTGTGGAAGTGTGATGATATCTCTATGGATTTTCTGATCGAGCTAACTTATACACAATGCGGTAAATATTCTAAATGGGGGATTATTGATCTTCCGATGAAATCATCCCATGTTTTACCCATCATAGAGTCAATAAAGGTAGAGAACCTCATATGTATATATGTCCAAGAGATTGTTCAGCTTCACAAAGTTCCCTAGATAGTATTTTCAGATTGGGATGCGCATTTAACATTATCATTTTGGAAGGTACTCTAAGAATCATTGGGAAACGAGCTGAAGTTGAGTAGAGTGTGTTAACTAAATATGAGCGATCCATCTAGACTCTCGAGAATTTTTTTGAGAGCATGTGTGGTTAATTTAAGTGGTTCATGGGGTATTCGACTTTTTATGGATGATATTTCTTATAAAAAATTACCATGCCTCAATTAGGATGGACTTGTTCAGGTGTTTTACAAATGTCCAAGCCAATCTTCATTTTTCTTATCTAAGGTGGGAGGTAATTCCTGGGTTATATCGAGTCTCATCCAATAGATGACTGAGATATTTTGGTTGATTCAAAAAAGTCTAGAAACATATCAAAGTCACCAAAATTAATAATAAGTCCATCTCAATAATCCGTTGTAATTTTAGGTAGGTGATTAGGTGTTTCTTCAGGTATCAGTTTGACTCGGTTATCACTATTTATGTAATTTGGGGAAGATAGAACCATGTTATATTGGTACCCCTTTGGCCTCATTTTTCAACCTCACATTGTGTAAAACCCCCTATCCTTGTTTGTTGACTTCCCCCTATCATTTGGCGGTGTATTATCTTAAGTTATCGATGACTTAACTTGAGGTAAGTCCAAAGCATTTGGGTTTTCTCCTTCCTTCATCCTTCTTTCTAATTCATTTATTTTTAATGAAGTATCAAACACTAGGTTGGTGTTGGCTGAATATAGGGTGTGTGATGGGGTTTTTGTTTGATTTCTCATGGATTATGTGTGTCGTCACATGTTCTACCACTTACGGGTGGGTTTCGTTAGAGGAAATGATATTTGGACCGAATCTGAGGTAGGTGACTCTATTTATGGATTTTTTTTCAGGAATTAACTTTAAATTTATGATCTCATTTGGTTTTCGATTATCAAAATTTCCATTTTTATTTATGGTTTATTTTTATCCCTTTTTTCATTATGGCTTGATTTGGAGATTTTGTTTTCTAAAGTTGGGTTTCAAAAGGATTTTGAATGTATGCACACCAAGTGTTTGATAAAATGGCTCAAAGGTAATTTGTAGCTCAAAATTTATTTATTTAATTTTTTTAGAAATTCATTAACCATTTTGAATGCGTTTTGATAAAATGATAATGTTTGATTATGATAATGGCTTCTGATGTGGCTTTGATTTATGTGGAACTTGTTTTGTGGTTATGTTGCATGGAGTAACACATGGGTTAACTAGGGTGTGAGTGAGGGGATTGTTTAAGGGACCAATTGATCCTTTTGAAGGTAGATAATGAGACCTTACATTTTTTTCAAGGGACCATTAGAGACTTTTGGTCTAAACACCATGAGAGCTTCCACAATTTGTTGCTAAGAGACCATGTGACATCATAGAGTTGGGCCTAAGGATGACTGTGATATATTTCTTTATTGCATAGCTGGATACAAAAATTATTTATAATAACTCATTATAGGCCCAATGGTTTAGTTACTAAGTTCTAAATACTCATTCTGGGTTGGTTTATATGATTTATTAATTTTATTAGTTCCATTTAGATGTGATGTGACATGATTCCCTCATCAACTTATATGGTTATTTGATGACAATGTTTTATTTTCCCTTACATGTTGGGTATTTTGATCATCTTGTGCCATGTGCCCCTATGTATTTATTTTATCCAATTTGATAAATTATTTAGAAAACATGTTTTATTTGAAATTGAAAACAAAATGGATTTCAAAGGCTTATTTTAAAATGGAATGTTTTTAATGTGTTTTAGTTTTGAAAACTATTTTCAAACTAGTCAGTTTAATTTCATTATAAAATAATTAAATAGATTAATGGTGTTACCCTATTGGTAATTGTTCCTCACACCCTATATATTCCATTGGGTATAACTATACTCTATTTGGAAAGGGAATAACATAACATGATGGCTCTTCTTGATTACTGTCATCAAAAGTTTTATGGAGTGGACATGATGTCATAGGCACTGTCTCAGGTGGAGACATTTATGGTATTTTATAATTGATGGGATGTATATATAGTCTAGGTTTAGTCTTGTTCCCATTAATTTTTAGTATTGTTCTTTTGACTTGAGATACCATGTATATGTTTTGTTATGGTATTTTTTGTATATGATGTGTGATGTTACTTATGGTATCAACTTAGTCCTTATTACATACTATGGAGTTTTACATGTTGTTAACTCTGGTTATATTGGTGTAATAGTCCCATTTCACTGATGGGTCATGTCGACAAATGTAAGAACCCAAATCTTCTTTTCAGGTATTTTTTTCCTTTTCTGGTCATTTTTTAGAAAAATAGGAAATTCTGGAAATTTTTGAAGTACACTTTGTGTACTTTATGAGTACACACCATGTACTACCTTTTTGTAGAAGGTCGTGTGCTGGTTTTGTAGTGGCCACACACATGGTCGTGTGGGGTGTTTTGGAAGCTGCATAAAGTGGAGTACGGAAACGGTAAGTACACATCGTGTACTAAAAAAGTACACACTGTGTATTTACTTTTTTTCATTAAACATACCAAGGTCACGTCTAATTTCCAGAATCATCTTTTTCTAGGTCTTGTTTAGCCGAGAGCTCCTGTACAGCCACGATCTTCATCCGCACCCCCCGACTGACCATCCGAACTCTTATTTGACCGATGTCGATTGCGTTGGGATCACCTCAGTGAGTTCTCTCTTCTCCTTGAGCTTCGTTTCATGTTTCCTCTTCCTTCTCAATTTATCATATGTTGAATGTTTTGGACTTTTTTCTATATCTTCGATGTTCTAGGGTAAATCAAGCTTTGATTTTCATGTATATCGATCTCATAACACCAAATTAGGTGTTTTGTACCTTTCCGTTGAAATTATTTGAGTATTATGTGCAATTTTGACCAATACCCTTGAACTAGGTATTGTGTTTTTACCTTTTTACCCCTATTTTTCCTACCATGCTTGTATGCTCGTGTAGAGGTAATATGGATAAGAATTGTGATGATATCTATGATCTGAATATATTTCCCTCGTATGTTATGTTTACGACCATTTGGTCCTGTTTAGTCAGATTGGCTACTTTGCCAGTTTTCCATGCCTATTACTGTAGGATGGAGAGTTTGTATCTAACATGCTTGTTATGCTGTAGATGGTTAGCTAAGTATTTCTATAGGTTTACTTTGGCCTTATTATATTTCTAGGCTCGTTAACCTACATAGGGTCATGAGAACCTGGTGTAGTAGACTATAAGGGGAATTGACTGGGTGAGCTTCCTCAGAGAGACTTTGAGAACTTTTGGCTATAAGGGGGATTGACCGAGTGTGCTTCCCTAGAGAGTCCTTGATTGCTTTAGACTATAAGGGTATTGACTGGGTGAGCTTCCTTAGAGAGTCTCTCTGTTTATTCCTGAACTCCTTTAGACTATAAGGGGAATTGACGGTGAGTGCTTCCTTAGAGAGTCTATGAGTGACCTGGGCTATAAGGGGGATTGACTAAGTGAGCTTCCTCAGAGAGTCCTTGACCTTGGGGCTATAAGGGGAATTGACTGTGAGTGCTTCCTCATAGAGTTCCTGACTACCTTAGACTATATGGGTAATTGAATGTGAGTGCTTCCTCATAGAGTCTTGTTATAATGGACCAAAGGGGTTAGGATGAGTGTACTTCCCAGAGGGTTGCTTGTACTTGTTATGTAAGACCAGAAAGGATGGATTCGAGTACATCCGAGAGGGTTACCTATTTGTCTTTTTCTATTGCTTGATATTGGATTGTGGATTGTTAATGCTGAGTATTTCTCCTGTTTACTGCTTTCTGTATATTACCTTCCATATATTCACTGACTGTTAGGCACAGATCTTCGGGTTGTTGCCTACTGGGATTTAGTCTTACAGCCTGTTTGGGCCATGATTTTTGGCCCAAAGAGATTATATTGTTGCAGGTATAGATAAGGGAAAGCGCCCTTCTACTTTAGGTACTTGACTTGTTGTGGAGCTGGAGAGCATGGTACCAAGCTTAGGCTTGCAGTGCTGAGGATTTATTATTCTTTCTCTTTTTTACTTTAGTTTAGAACTGTTGTATTACAGCATTGTGATTTGTTTGGTTGCTTTCCTAGACATAAGTATCATGCATAATTTATATATGTGCTCTAGTTGTTTATTATTATTTAGTCTTCTGCTTCTTATTTTTTTTGGATATTTACTGCTTTCGTTATTGTATTTTTGTTTACCCCCACTATGTACTCTTACAATGAGGGCATAGTTTCCCAACTATCACACCCAAGGTCCTCGCTGCTAGTCAGCATCCTCTGGCATTCGGGGAAATTCACTTGAGGCCATGTTACCAACTGGGTACGGGGCGCCTCTGGGTGGCTTCCGGAACTGCGACGTTATAACTTACCATTGAAAAAACTTTTCCGAAGATATTTTTATGTATTCTTGGTGATTTTCTCCAGCCTATGGTGATTAAGAATGTGCTTCAAGTTATGTGGAATGCTAATTCATGTGATGGCTCATGTCAACTCAGGTCAATTTTTTACAACCACATCAATACAACACATTATGTGATCAATAAAACTCAATGTTTTTTATTTCATTACACAATGAAATTTTAGTCCAAAACACATATCTCAGTTCGGGTGAACCAAGTAATCATTTTATGCCTCATGCATGCTTTCATTTTTGTTCATAAATTTCTATGATAAAGGAAACGAATAGTGTTTTATTTTCCAAAAAACAATATCTGAAGGGGTATTTGTTTTAATTTATCATGCCTCGATTCACCCCTCCCCCTCCCTCCCCCTTAGGGTATTTAACCAGGTTGGACTAATAATAAATTAAAAAAATTATTTTACTCATTTTTTTAAACAAATATACATATCAAATCTATATAAACATATATATATATATATATATTAAAAACCATACATTTTTATTTAAAACTTTTATATATACATTTTCATATATTAATATATATATATATTACATGGTTTCTTAATCAAAAATATTTTTACACATTTTTAAAATAAACTAGTACCCAACACAAGCACTTTCATGACATAATAATTTAATTAAAGATTCACTTACATATATTATATATTTTTTTAAATATTAATTCTTAAAAAAATAAGTTCATATAGTGCCCAATACAGTAATATCAAAAATATTCACATATGAACTCCAATATAATAATCTAAAAATGAATTATACAAGCTCCTCAACTAAAAAAATGTAATAAATGGAATGATAGATACAAAAGTACATAGATGAAATATAATTGCACTATTATTGTAAAAAACTACATTAAATATAACTTTTTATGATTACATAACACATCCCTTTAAACCATTATTGTATGTCTGGTGTAATCTAAAATGAAAAAAAATATTAAAGGTCATTAATATGATGTCTAAAAAATCCACACTCAAAAAGATCCATCAACCTAGATCATTATGTGGTCTCCATTGATGAATATGAATAGATTAATCACTAAGACCATGTTTATGGGAACAGGGGCTTCTGTAACACCAAAATCCTCAAATTAAAAAACATTCATGCTCTGTGAATGAAGCTACCTTCAATATGTATCTGTATTATTTTTGTCCATAACAAAGATTTATTCAACTGTCCTGCCAATCGTCTCTAGATGGACACATTAAATCATAGGATGTTGGTATGGGATGATATATGATCTTATTATAGATTCTTGAATCAACCATGGATATAATGGAGTAGGGTTCAATATATACCTCATTGAAAAAAATTTATAGTGTGTAGACCAACAAAAGAACCTAATTTTTTACTGAAATACAGAATAAAAAATCCAGAATTCTTAAAAAACAAAAGAACCATATTTATCTCCAAATATTTGAGTGGGTTCATTTAAAATAATCAGGTACATGAAAAATAGTAAAATAAGGTTCTTAGCTCTCTGAACAATTGAGTGGATTCATACAAAGCTTGTTGACTGCATGGGGAGTTATTGAGGTAGGTTTTTCCCATATTGTGATACACTAGTTAGATTTATCCACCTCTTCCCCCCAATTGATTCCTAAATTGATTCTATATCTAGGTATCATGTCACACTCTTACAATCCATGTTCTATATGTTCAATCCAAAATGAAATTCTTCCCACCCATTTTCTGTTACTTTTCATTCTCAACCACTTCTAAGGTCATTTCATCTACTAGTGTCTCCTTAGTCATTTTTTCCCCTTAACTCGACCATGTCATTATCTCACATCACTTCATTCCTCAGCACTGGCTCACAGAGTTCAAGGTCATTGTCTCAGGAATAGGGTCTTTGCGTGCCATAATGAGTGGTCTGAGGTAGTCTATTTATTAGTGGGGTTATGGTGGTTTTGGAGGAAGAATAATGATGAATAAATCCATCATTCCCCTTTGAGGATTTTTAATTTTACTATGTTCACTGAGATCCACTTAATTGTGTATTATAATTCATTTCTTCTAATTGAAATAGATATCATTCAAGTGTATGAACTATAAAAATGGAGAGGTACTATTGAAATTCCTTATATAAATAGAAAAAAGAAAAAAATGATATATAAATAGTTGTATAGAGGAATGTAATAGGATACAATAAACAGTACCTACAGGGGTGTGGAAGGAAGTAATAAGCTCAAATAAATAGCTCTTATAGGGGTGAAAGATACTGATGAAAGGAGAAGAGTTAGGCTGCCCTATTTTGGATGATAAAGAAGACACACAAGCTTATTCTTACCCCTACTAATGCTCTCCGAACTATTCTGATTACCAGATAATACCAACAATGTTAGACCATTCCGTGCTTCCAAAGCTAAACATTCTTAATCTAAATATTCCATTGAATCTAATTAGATCTATGCATGAAGTAGACCAGATGTGCACCTGACCTTATCAATATAAATAAATGTAGGTCAAATGCATGTCAATCAATAGTTCTCCTTTAGGATCAAAATATTATATGTAGATGGTTAATTTTAGGAGGGGGTGAATTTTAATTTTAAAAACTTTCGCTTTTAACCGTAATAAAAATTATGTTTAACAATGCTAAAAATGGTAAATTTACAAAGACTCTTTTAGTTCTACTAAAAAAACAGGATTAGGTTTTGGAAATACGGTTCTGGAAAAGAAACTTAAGAAATTTTTACTTAAGAATGATTCTACCTTAAAGATTATATAATCTCTAATATCAAATTTAATCCAAGTACAATAAAGTATAAGAAAGTTATACTTTCTTCCTTTATCAAAATTCAGCAGAAATAAAAACTTGAAAAAAATAAGTAACAAATAGGAAGTCTTTTAACCTAAAGAGTAGGGTATCCAACAACCTTTTATAAAGGTCCCTTGATTTATACTTTCAATAAAGTCTGTCTTACCCACACTAGGGTAAGCCCTTGATTGGAATATCATAATCTTTCTTACTATCCCCGCAAGCCCTCGATCTTTAAGGTAGTCAGAAACTTTGACTTCCTATCCTCAGAATCCCGCGAATTTTAAGGTAGTCGGCACCTCTGTCTTTCTATCCCCAAAATCCCTCAATTTTACTCAATAATAATTGGAGTATCACAAAGAAAAATGAACATTATGTTTAGTTCCAAACAAAGCATGAGATTCTCTCTCTCTATAAATCACTTCACAGCATGTAATCTCTAGATTGATGGAATGGATATGAGCTCATTCAAATGAGCTCTTATTTATAGGACCAACTCCAATGGTTGGCTCCCTCCTCTAATGGTCATATTTTTCTTTGAATTGTATAGGGACTTGTACACGTGTCACTCAACCAACGGTTAGTTAAAAATAGATTACACAACATCGTTTCATAATAATAGCATGTGAAAGGAAAATGAAATTACTTAACAAAATATATTTTTTTAAGTATAAGTATAAATAGAATTTGGAGTCTAACCAAATAAATTTTTAGAGTCTATAAGACATGGATATTAATATTTTGTTTTTCAAAGAAATATGAATCTGAATTCTATAGAATTTGGAGTCTAAATTCTGAAGAATTAAGAATCTGAATTCTGAGGAATTCCGAGTCTGAATTATGAGGATTTTGGAGTCAGAATTCTAAGGAATTTGGAGTCTCAATTATGAGGAATTCAGAGTGTCAATTTTGGGGAATTCAGATTCTAAATTTGGAAGAATTTGGAGTCTGAATTGTGAGGAATTCGGAGTCTGAATTCTGAGAATTGGAAGTCTAAATTTCAGATAATTATGAATCTTAATTTTAGAGAATTTAAAATTTGAATTTTAGATAACTTAGAGTTTGAATTTTAGAGAATTCAGAATCTGAATTTTAGATAATTTGTAATATGAATTTAAGAGAATTTGGAGTCTGAATTTTAGATAATTCAGATCTGAATTTTAGAGATTTTGGATTCTGCATTTCAGAGAAATCAAAACCTAAAAATAGAATACTCTAAATACAAGGAATTATAGGATTCTGAGGTTTTAGACAAGAAAACAAATTTTTTACTTCATAATAAAATGATTTTGATTTATAGAGATTATAAAATGGGACAATGAAAACAAAGGTAAGGATAAAAATTTTCCGTAGAGA
Source organism: Viscum album (assembly GCA_963277665.1). Taxonomy (NCBI): domain Eukaryota; kingdom Viridiplantae; phylum Streptophyta; class Magnoliopsida; order Santalales; family Viscaceae; genus Viscum; species Viscum album. The sequence goes on along the minus strand of OY728143.1, from coordinate 1,697,946,858 downwards.
AGGGATAATTTCCTTAAGAAATTAATCCTTAATGAAATATGATTTTCCTTAAGATAAAGTGTTTTTTATTTTCAAAACATATAGGAATAGAAAAGTTATAAGGAAGATTTATTGAATCAATAATCTCCCCCTTTTTTGAAAGCACAAACAACCTTACAAAAAAATATTAGGACTAAGAAATTACTTTATAAACTTTAAAATAAAAACTTATATCCCTTTACTTATGAATCATGGTGAATATGACTAACTCCCCATTAGGTTTTGAAATCCCTAAGGATCGTATTATTGACTTCCTTAACAATAATTTTATTTTTCTTGTACAAGGAAAATATCTTTTTAGAAAACTCCCCCTTAAGTAGACTCCCCCTTACTTAGGGAATTATCTTCTTTACTTAGTATACTTTATTTAAACATTCCTTTATCCCCCTTTGTGATTTTCAAAAATGAATAGAGAGAATGAAAAAATATGGTACCTAAAAGATTAGAACTATATACAAAAAACAAAATGATTCACAACAAGAATTTTCATTAGGATTGGAAATATTGATACAAGTTAGGCACAACAAAATATCGGATTCGAAGGAAAAAATATCCATCCCTCTTTTTCCTTCGGCATAAATTTCTTCACGATGGTTTTAAACTTCTTAAGATCCTTATGATCTTTTTTAAAGCACTTGAGCAGCTTATCCTGATCCTTATTTTTCTTCTCTAGTGCTTTGATATTTTCATCTTGATATTTTCTTCTTGATATTTTATTATTTCTACCTAAGACTTCAAAAGCTCTTCTTTCTTGCTAAACTTCTCTTTGAACTCAATTAGAAGATATCTTTCTCTCTCCAAATTCATGGAAATTGAATTGAGTTTCCCATTGAAATATTTTACTTCATTCTTATAGGATTCTTGTTCTAGGTTCATATTTTTTGAAAAACTTTTCTTAATCTCCTTCATCCTCTTATCTTCTCTATCAAAAGCCTATTTCACAAAGTCTTGAAAGACATAAAGAATTATCAGCTCTTTAATCATCTTCTTGGACCACTTAGTGATTTCCTTGAATGACCTCCTGTGAGCATAATAACTAATATAGAAGGTTTTAAAATTGGCATCAAGCTTAATGAATTTTTCCATGAGCATGGAAACTGAATCTGATTTCTGATTGAATGAGTGCTGAAAAAACTAGAACCTCGGGTCAATACTCGGAAACAAGGGAATGGTATCAATTAACTTCTTTAGGGACTGAACCACAAAGTTCTGACCCATGGAGGATGATTCCGAATCTAATTCCCTCATTGGTGAATATTCATTCTCTATCTCATCAGCCTTTCTTTTTGATGAATCACAAACATCTTTATCATAACAAATACGGCTTTATTAGGTGTATCAACTATCACCTATTTTCCTTTATCAACACTAGAAATGGTCTCTGTATATTTTGGTGATTCATGTTCACTATCTGAAGCATGAATGATTTTATCTTTATCATCCTTTTCCTTCTCAGCATCTGCCATAAGATCATCTGGTTAAACAAAATCATGATTGTTGCGTTCACAATCAATTGGTTTATTCACCTCTTCTTAACCCTCGCCTTCTTTTCCTAGGGAAGCATGTTTTTTAGGTTCATCCTAAGAATTCCGAACCAACGATTTTTTCAATGTACTTCCCTTATCATAATATTCTTCAACTTTCTTGATGACATCATCAGTGTCATCTCCTTCTTCCTATTATTCTTATTCCACTTCATCTTCCTGAACAATATCTTCCTCTTCTTCAAGTTCCACAATTACCAACTTCTTTCATACAGTAACAGGTACGGATTCATGTAGAAATGATTCTAGTACCCAAATTTGTTCAAAAGATTTCTCATTGTCTTTGAGAAGATCTTGAACTATTTCATCCTCATACATCTTCTTCTTTAGCTTATTTTACTTCACTTTCTTCTCATATTCCATAGCAGCCTTAATCTCCAAAGATTTTTCCTCGGTAGGATCCAATCCTACGCTAGGATATCTTTCTTTATATTCATATTCTCTTACCTCTACATAGAATCTACTTCATCAGGGTAGGTTTTTTGTTTCTTAGACACTGGGGGTGCTGATTGAGTTTCCTAAACTATAAGACTTTTTCCTTTGACTTCTGGTTCCTTCTACGTTCTCTTATTACAAACCCTTCTTGCAAGTCTCAGCTACTTCTGGTTTCTTATATAAAGATTCTATTTCAATTTTTGATAAGGCATATAATTCTCTATATTTTCTATTAAATCCAACCTTTATCGTCCTCAGGGTTCCATCACATAGCAATAAAACCTTGAACGTTCATGGATTAGAATTGCATGGGATTTTGAACAAATCCAAAAAAAGAACTATGATCTTGGATAGGATTGCTGGATACATGATAATTTGAGAGTTAAGAGTCCCATTATTGATATTTTTAATAGTGATCAAGATATACTACACCAGATTTATTTTCCTCAGGTTCACTAGAAAATCTAGAATGCACATATCACTCTTCTTCAAGGTGTCTTTATCACCTTTTCTCAGAATAAGAAACCCTTAAAGCCATAATTCTAGGATCCTGATATTCGTAGAATGATTTTTGATTTTCAGTGTCTTCACTTCTATCAAACCAAGTCACTCTAAAGCATTCTCCTTCTAAAAACTTCCTGATTGATCAGGTAATTTATGGGTATAGAAAAGAGCTTCAACCTCATACAGAATTCTAATTATGCCTGCATCATCCTAAAGGAAAGAAAATAGTTTTTTCCATAATTATTGAAAGAAAAAATATCTCTCCCACCTTCATTGAAAAAATGTATGGGTTCATAAAATTATACAAGAAACTATAGAAAAACAGGATCCTGTCCTTTTGGTTTAGCTATGCAGAGACTCTCCATTCCATTCAACCTAATATTTTTTGAAATAATAGAATTGTAGTTGGAAAAGAACTTCAGATCTTATAAATTCTCTCTATATATCATCCAATATAATATTTCTTTATCTAAATACATTTTCTTCAAAGGAGATTCATCCAAATACATTCAAAGTTAGGAAACCAAAAATGTGGAACAACCCTTTAGTAGAGAGAAAGAGCTTCGATACACAAATGCTTGAAAATAATGTGGGATAACTAATAGAGGAGACTTTATATAGGCATTGAAGCAACGATTCTTATTCCCGAATTGATCTAATAGTTGAAACAAGCACGATATGATCTGATAGTTGAGATAAAAGCTAAAGAAAGATTTTGTAGGTTCTGATATTTTGATGTTTTTAAGATAAAATTTCTTATTTAAGGAAAGTGAATCCAAAAAAATTGCTTAAAACAAGATGAAAATACCAACAAGTAAAAAATTAAATTACAAAAATTTATTTAAGAAAACTTATCTTCTGTATTGCTAGAAAGAATTTCAGTAATGAGGAAAATTCTTCTTGAAGAACTTTAGATTCTGTAAATTTTTCTTATGTAAAGAAAAAATTAGCTACCAAAAATTTTAATTCTGTAAAAAAATTTAAAAAACAAATGAAAAAATGGTGATGAAAATTTTGATTAAGAAAAAAAATGTTTACAAAAAATTTATTAAGTAAAAATTTTGATAACGAAAAATTTGATTAAGGAAACATTTTGGTTCAACAAGGAAATGTACTCTGCCTATGAAATTGAGTTTCTTAATGTAAAGAGATAGGTTTCAACAAAAGGATAATATGGAATATTACCTTAAAATTATCATTCCTAACTTTTTTAAATGTATTCAAATCTATCATAGGGTAGGGATTTAGTAAAAATATCAGAATGTTGATCTTGCATTCTGATAAATTGAAGAATTGTATCTCCTTTAAGTGTGTGATACCTATGAAATTGATGCCTAATATCTATGGGTTTTGCACAAGAATGATGTGTATGGTCTTTTCATAGGGAAATAGCCCCAGTGTTATCACACAATATCTTTGTTTCGTTAAAACTCATGCCATAATCAGTGAGTGTGTGTTAAATTCATAACACTTGATCATAAAAACATCCGACAACTACATATTCAGCTTCAGTAGTGGAACATTCTAATGAGTGTTTCTTTTTGGATGACCAAGAAACTAAAGAATCTCCTAATAAATGAAAAGATCCGAATGTACTTTTTATATCCATTTTACATCCACCAAAATCAGCATCCACAAAAACTTTTTAAAACAAAATCATTTCCAGAAGTATAGAAAAGTCCTAAATCCATGGTTCCCATTAAATTGATAAAAATTATATTCACAGATTTTAAATGATATTACTTTGAATTATATTGATATCCTTTACATAAGAATACTAAAAACATTAAATCTAGATGACTAGAAGTCAAGTATAGTAATCTTCCTATCATACCACTGAATGATGATTGATCTACTGGTTTCCCAGCTTCATCAAGATCAAGATAATTTGAGGTACCGATTGGAGTAATTATACTTTTAGTGTTTTCATATCCATACCTCTTAAGAAGTTCTTTAATATACTTATGTTTAGATATATAAGTTCCTTCTGGTTTTTTAGAAATTTGAAAACCTAGGAAAAATGTTAACTCACCCATCATATTAATTTAATACTCAAATTTCATTAGATTCACAAATGAATCAGTTAAAGTTTTGTGAGTTGAACCAAATATAATTTCATAAACATAAATTTAAATAATCAAAAAAATTATTATCTTTCCATATAAAAAACTTAGATTACCAGTTCCCTTAACATATTTTTTTTTTGCAATAGAAATCCTATAATTCTATCATTCCAGGCTCTAAGGTCTTGTTTAAGTCTATATAAAGCTTTGGTAAGTTTTAAAACATGTTCAGGATATTTTTCTCTTAAAAACCAAGAGGTTTTTCAACATAAACTTCCTCCTGAACATATCTGTTAAGGAAAAAAACATTTTACATTCATTTGAAAATGTTTAAAATTAAACAATGTTGCAAAGGCAAGTAAAATGACAATAGATTAAATTCTAGCTACTGGAGCATGGGTTTCATCATAGTATATTTCTTCTTGGTGATTATATAATTTTTTAACTAATCTAGCTTTATTTTATACTATGATTCCATTTTCATCACACTTATTTCTGAAGATCCATTTTACTCTAATTACATAAGATTCCTCAGGTATTTCAATCAAGATCCAGACTTTTTTTTCTTTAGAATTTATTTATCTCATCTTGCGTGGCTTTAATCCAATCATCATCACCTAAAGCTTCATCAGTTCTTTTTTGTTTCTAATTGGAAAAGTAATTCTAGATGTTCTATTTCATTTATTAAGGAACTTCTAGTTCTTAATGGCTGATTTACATCCCCAATGATAATATCCCTAGGATGATTCTTAAGAAACAACTTATTTGGGTTTTAGAAAACCGCTTCATCAATATATGGTAGAAAATATTCTATGGTAAATGATTTAGAAATATTTTATTGATACTTTTTCTTATTAGAAGTATATTCTATCAAATATTGATCATTAGGTTTTAAAAACACATCTGAAGATGTAGGTTGGAATTTTTAAAAAATAAAACGATCAGTTTCATCAAATTTAACATGCACTGTTTCTTCAACAGTGTAAGTGTTTTTATTAAAAACTATATAATCATTAAAATTTTGGGGTAGCCTAGGTAAGTTCTTTCATTATATTTGGGTTCGAATTTATATAAGTTATCTGTATTATTCATGATGAATTCTTTTCTACCAAATACGTTGAACTAAGAAAGTTTAGGTTTCCTACCATTCCACAATTCATAAGGTGTTTTGTTTAGAAAAGATCTGATTAAAACTCAATTTATAGTATAATAAGTAGTACTTACATCTTTAGCTTAAGAGTGTTTAGCTATATAATATTCTCTCAACATGGTTCTAGTTATATCTTGAATAATTTTATTCATTCTTTCAACAACACCATTCTGTTGAGGAGTTCTTGGAGCAGCTAAGTTATGAGTAATGCCTTTTTTACTAAAAAAAGATTTAAAATATGGATTTTGAAATTCTCCTCCATGATCACTATGAATATTTATCAATGGAATATTTTTTATTTTTGATTTGGTCTCAAAAATGTTTAAAATAAGAAATAGAATCATATTTCATTGCTAAAAAATATACCCATGTAAATCTGGTGTAATCATCAACTAAAACAAATACATAGTATTTTCGTCCAATAATTTCAGTTTGTGTTGGACCAAAAATATCCATATGCACTAAATGTAATGAATCAGACATTGAGACATCACCGATTTATTTAAAACTTGATTTATGTTGCTTTCCATATTGACAAGGATCACAAACTTTTGACGAATCAAATATATACTCTGGTATATCCTTAACAAGTCTTTTCTTTGAGATTTTTCATAAGTTCCTAAGGTTTCAGTGTCCTAACCTTCTATGAAATAACCAATATTGGTCTTCCATTGTGCTAAGGTAAGGTATATATTATCTCCTAAGGTCTTCTATGTTTAGTTTGTATATATTCTCTTTCCTTTGGGAAGAAAGAATAAACTTTTCCATGGAATTGTGTACTAAGCAGTTATCATTCGTAAAATTCATAAGATATCCTTCATCACGTAATAGAATTATACTAATGAAGTAGTGCTTAAGACCTTTATGAAATAAAATATTTGAGATCAACGTTTTTCAAAGAAGAATAATGTTACATATACCAATAATTTCCCCCTGAGCATTATCTCTAAAAGTTACTTTTCCTCCTTTTATCTTGATAATCTTTTAAAACCCAATTTTTTACGAGTTATATGTCTGGAATATCCACTATCCATGTACCATGTACCATGTATTGTTGTTGATAATTTCTTTATTTTATTAAAAATAAAAGAGTTAGAATTTCATAATCCAAACTTTTTTTGATTCGGAAATTTCATAAAGTAAAATTTTAGAAATCCACATTTTCTTAGAAAAATATGTTTTATGAAAACCTAAATATTGTTTTTTTAAGATTAATTTTTCTCCCAATTTCCACAACAATGAAATTTAGTAAAAAATGGATTACTTTGAGGACCAAAATAGTTATTACTAAAAACTAGTTTTGAGTAGGTATAACCAAATCCAAAATTATTCCTTAAAGGATGAATTTGGGAATACATCTTCTCAAAATTATCTTTACCTAATTTAAAATTTGATAGGAATTTCCTAATGAAAAATATTTCTAACTTTTGTTTAATAATCATGTTCTTATCCTCAAGGTTATTAGTTTTAGTATTGGAGTTAGCCTATAAATAAGTTTTCTTAGAAATTACATTTTCAATATCCTTAGAGAGTTTATCCTTCTCAGAATTAACTTCCTTAAGGATTTTAAAAAAATATTTAAAATCAAAAACTTTCTGATCAAGATATTTAGAATGATCTATTACTTATTTAGTTAAAATAGAAATTCTATAATTTTCTTTCTCTAACTTCTTTTTCATCTTATAATTTTCATTCCCAAAAAGTTTAGAAAATCTGGAAACTTCTTCAAATGATTGTAAGGTATTATCTTATGATGAGGAAGATTCTTCATATAAAGATTCATAATAATATTCATTAGAAAAATTTTCATTTAAAGGAATATTGGTTAAAGATTCATCATAGTGTACCTTATCCATAATACAATGATTTTCAATAGTTAATCTAGCTATCAGACCAACATCCTTCTGAACAGAAGATTCATAATCTGAAGATTAATCAGATGAGTCACCACCACTGGCACTCCGGGTGTCATTTTCCATCAATACATTCTTATCCTTACTCTTGTAATATTTCTTCTTGTTTTTCTCATAATTCTTTTGCTTCTAGTATTTTCTCTTAATCATTAGACAATTTTCCCTGATGTGTCCAGCCCTTTTACATTCATAACAGTTGACTTATGAATATTTCTTTTCCTTTTTTTCTTTATTCATATATCTATACTGAAAATATTTCTTTCCCAATAACTTTTTCATCATTCTAGCAAGATTGGATAACTCATTTTTAGAATTTTTACTTTCACTAGACTTAGATATAACAATTGTTTTTTTAGCTTTAGATCTAGTTACCCTTTCTGGAGACATTACTTTAGATGTAGTAATGAAAGATACACATATATTACCATATTTCTTTTTTTTAAATCAACATCTCTCTTCATTCTGGTTTCATGTTGAAGAAGAGTTAGAAATAGATCATCAAGAGTAATTTGGGATACTTTTCTATTCTCATCAATATATTTCATTTTTTATTCCCACTCATTTGGAATGATGTCAATTATCTTTTCCACAAGAGATTAATCATCAAGACCTTTCTCTCCCATAGATTGAGGACTGTTGACTATAGTTATAAATATTTTTTTACTTTGAAAAAAGGATCTCCATAGGGAAATACGAATCCATGATATTCTACTCTCACATAGCTCTTCTAGTTTCTATCACTTTATAAGTACCAAAATGTGTAACCTTAAGTTTTTCCAAATGCAGTTCAAAGCTTCACATAAAGATATTTTACTATATATATTTCTAGTCATAGAACACAACAATGTATTGCGTAGGTTGTAATATAGTTGATATTCTGAATTTTCTTGGTTGGTGAAGGTTCTGACTTCCTTGTCTGGAATTTTTTAATCACCAGTATGCTTGAAAAAATTGTCTTCTCCAGTGTTAATAACAAAATTATTCATTCTATATCTCCAGTACTCATAATCATTACCATCAAAAATAGGTGGTTTTATAGGATTTATGTTTTCAATAGAACTATTATTCATTCTTGTTATTCTATTAGAAAATGTTTTTCCACAAAACTTGTTAGTAGACAAAGTTTATAAAAAAGATAAACATATATAAGAAAAAATTAATTAAGAAATTTTAAGCCAGAAAATCTTTGAACTATGAAAACTTGAGTAAGAAAACTTATATGTGAATCTAAGTATTTTAGAGACCTCCTATGATACCAATTATAGGATCGAAATATTATATGTAGATGCTCAATTACAAGTGGTGGGGTGAGTTTTATGTTTAAAAACTTTTGTTTTTAACCTTAAGGAAAACTATGTTTAACAATGTCAATCAAGGTAAATTCTCAAAGCCTCTTTAGTTATACTAAAAAAATCTTCCATAGATTCTAGAAATATGGTTCTGGAAAAGCAAATTAAGAAATGTTTTCTTAAGATAGATTCTACCTTAAAGCATATGAAACCTCTAATATCAGATTTAATCAAATTACAAGAAATTATAAGAAAGTTATAATTTCATTGTTTATCAAAATGAATCGTAAATAAAAACATGACACAAAACAAGTAACAAGTAAGAAATATTTTAACCCAAAGAGTAGGGTATCCAACAACCATGGATAAATGTCTCTTGATTGATACTTTCAAGAAAGTCTATTTACCCACACTAGGGTAGGTCCTTGATAGGAATATCAGAATCTATCTTGCTATCCTCGGAAGCCCCCACTATTTTAGGTAGTCATCACATCTGTCTTCCTATCCCCAAAATCCATGGAACTTTAACGTAGTTGGAACCTCTTTCTTCCTATCCCCAGAATCCCACGATTATACTTAGAAACAATCATAGTTTCACAATGCAAGTTGAACAAGATGTTTAGATCCATAAAAATCATGAGAGTATCACTCTCTAGAAATCACTTCATAGTATGTAATCTCTAGATTGATGGAACAGTTATGACATAATTAAATGAGTTCTTATTTATAGGCACAACTCCAACGGTCGGATCCCTCCTCCAAAAGTTCTATTTCTCCATGAATTTTGGAGGGACCTATACACATGTCACTCATCCAATGTTTAGTTAGAAACATATTATATGACATTAATTCATAATAATAGCTTGTGAAAGGAAAATGAAATTACATAACCAAATCTATTTTTCAGAGTCTAAGGAAAAATAGAATTCAGAGTCTATCTAAATAAATGTTAATAGACTATAAGATATTGATAATTGGATTGTGTTTTACAATGAAATTAGAATCTTAATTCTATAGATTCTAGAGTCTGAATTCCAATGAATTCAAAGTCCTAATTATAAAAAAATTTAGAGTCTGAATTTTGAGGGACTTGGAGTTGGAATTATGAGGAATTCAGAGTCTAAATTATATGGAATTCAGAGTCTAAATTATGAGGAATTAAAATTCTATATTATAAGGAATTCAGTAGTCTGAAATCTGAGGAATTCTGAGTCTGAATTCTAAGGAATTCGGAGTTTGAATTATGAGGAATTTAGAGTCTGAATTCTGAGAATTCAGAGTCTGAATTTTTGAAAATTTGGAATTTGAATTTTAAAGAATTACGAATCCAATTTTCAGAGAATTCAGAGTTTGAATTTCTACGAATTTTGAAGCTAAATTTTAGATAATTCAGAATCTGAATTTTAGAGAATTCGGAGTCTAAATTTCATAGAATTTAGAATCTAAATTTTAGAGAATTTGGAATAGGAAATTTAGAGAAATCAGAACCTGAAAATAGAATACTGTATATCCAAGGAATTATAATATTTCAATGTTTTAGATAAGAATCATAATTTTTGACTAAATAATAAAATGAGTTTTATTTGGAGAGATCATCAAATGGGACGATGAAAACAAAGGTAAGGACAAACTTTTTCTGTAGAGAAGGGAAACTTTACTAAAAAAATAATCCTTAGGGAAATATGATTTTCCTTAAGATAAAGTCTGTGATTTTCAAGACATAGAGGAATGTAAAATTCATAAGGAAACCTTATTGACTCAACACTCCCACCCATATAGAGAATCTTTAGTGTTTTTTTCATTATCATCATCTTGACCTACAAATAAAATCAGACACTAAACTCCCATTTTTCTACATAAAAATAATATCTTTGAATTATGATTTTAATCATAATGATCGATACATTTTTTTAAATGATGAGGTACTGAAGATAAAAAAATATTTTTGATAGGAAAAGTGAACACCAAAGAATAATTCTTCAGTAGAAAAATTGAATGAATATTTTAAATACTTTGATGATAGAACACTTATATATTTCTTATATTTTATGTTAAATAAAAACTAACATTGTTCCCAAAATTTATAAAACAATAATCTTAATTATAAACATATCTATTTGATTATTTTAATGAATAATGGATTTTCTTGATAATATCATCAAAATATATGGAGAAAATTCAAATTTAAAATATTACACATATGAATATGTAATATTTATGGAGTATATATTTTAAAAAATATATAAATTAAAATTATATAAATATAAAATTATTATAAGTCAAAACAGATTTATACAAAATAATTTATGTAAAAGAGGTACCAATTCAAGGGTATATGAATCGATATGTTTCCATTCATGTAATCAAATTATTAAATAAGGGAAGAGTGAAATTATAGGAACAATTATCGTAGATTAATTAATTTGAACAAATTTAGAGAGAAAAGGAACATAAAGTCAAAGTATTAGATTTTTTGTGAACAAAAATGTCAGTCACATATTCAAATTAATCAAAAAAACATGAATAAAAAATTAGACAATAAAAGTATTGGAATGTATTGGAACTGAATAATTCACGTAGAATTGGTCATTGGAAAACCTAGTAAACTAAAAATGATTTGAATGAATTCTTGGATGGACTTAAACATTTTTCTAAAATTTCACCTCAAAAGAAAGTAACATAAATTACATTGGTCATGAATCGATTATCTTGGTCACTATGTATTGGGAATCAATACATTCTTAGTAGACGGAAAATTTAACAATTTCTAGTTTTCTATGTTTTTAGGAATAAAATAAAATGTATTCTTGAAGAGTGTGATACTATAATTATTCTAGCATGAAAACATAAAACTGAATATGTTCTAATGTTCCATGTTGAATCTATAATTTCAAAAAATCATTAATATTTAAAAATACTAATCTTTCAGGATTAAAGAGTGTGATATATAACATGATTCTATGATTAGTATAGAAAATCTTAGTTTTCAAAGCATTAAATAAAATCTAAAATTTCAAAAAATTAGAATAGAATGTAACATGAAATAAATGAAACATCAAATTATCATATACTCCTGAACAATCTTGATATAAACTTTATTAAAAGAAAACATTTCCTTATAAAAAAATCGACATAACCTAAAAACAAATCTAAATGAAATCATCAAGAGTATTAATAAAATGAAAACATATTTTAAATAATAATATAAATGAAAAATGTATTCAATGAAAATATTGTGAATAAACAAAAAACAATCCACCACTAGACATTGAGGATTAACTATTTTATTTCTAGTTATCTTTATAAGAAATCATAGGCTTGAAAATTAATATTTTGAAATAACAAACCAACCATAAAATGAGTAATCATGTAATTATGGTGCTGAAAAACACTTATAAGGAGAAGAGACTGAGCTTATATTGTGACATTGGGGGTGTTTCCTTTCTGAATTTCATAGGAATTTATTATAATTCATAAGATCCAACACATCATAATATTTGAGAAAGAAATAAAAATTTAAATACCATCTCTTGAGGAGAAACAACTACTTTTTAATGACTCCCTACATCTAAATTGTTCCCCAAAAGATCTCATGTAGTGGACTTCTAACTCTTAAGAGGAACATGTATAATACTATTCAAATTGAGAATCCTTACATGAGGAGAATTATATATGTGATATGTGTATATATTATATCTAATACTACAATAATCCATAGATTTTTCCAGTACCATACCCCATAACACATGTTCACATATCATACCCACAAATTCTATGTTCTCGATAAAGTAAACATACTAAAAATCACATTTCATAATAACCCACTATCTATAAAATGAAAATCCACAATTAAGATATTGAGACTTGAAATGAATCTGTAAATTTATTAAAACAGTAAAAGAAATTACAAAAAATCACCCCTTCATGATCTAATAATCTATGAATGTGATTATTCAATATTTGATATTTACTATAATAGAACCATTAAATTTACCAATCTAGTTGAATAATAACCATGTTTCTGGGGAGATTCTTCTTCATGTAAAGTGAATAATAGAGATAAATCTGATATTAGTTGTAAACCCACATGTATTGAGTGATTGAAAACAAAACAAACCTGATAAATCCATTTTTAATATGACATGCTAAATTAAATTTTTACTAAAATCATATTCTAAAAGGCCAAAATCGAAAAAAATATTCAAAATGCATGTCCCTGAAGAAAGAGTATAATACACAACATATAGGGAATAAACCATCAATAAGAATATGTTCCATGAAAAAATAAATAACAAAATTATATATTCACATATTTTATGTACTTACAAATCCATAAATAGAAACAAAAACCTTAGTGGATTATAATGGTATGGGATGATTTCCAGAAACCAACACTCGCAAGTTTCATTGAAAATTTAACAATCCAGGCTACCAAATTTTTTTTAGAAATCCATTTTCAATTATAAATAACTAATTTGGTATTGACATATAAGGTAATTATATTAAACTTTATTAAATAACATTTTTTCTATGATCCCTGTTAAAAAAATCAAGTCAAATATGTTCCCCCTATTGCAAATGATGATGTCACATGTCATCATATTAATGAGACATAATTCCAGAAGGTAAAAGCATCAATACATATAAGGTTATGATTGACAACACTTCATTAAGACTACTTAAAACACATATTACTTCAGATGAGTTCTCTTGTATAAGTTTTTTTAGAAAACATATTGAAAAATGTTTCTTTTTTTAATGGAAGGATAACTCCCCAGAGTCCAAACTCAATGATGTGACAAATCTATTAAGATTTATACAATCTCATAACATGTCACACACAAAGCATGTTACAACTCAAAGATATACCATATCTGTTAAGATTAAGTAATATCACAACATGTCATACACAAATCATGTTAGTAAAATGAATTATTTCATACATTTAAAAAAACAACAGTATCAACAAAAGATGATCCAATACAGATTATTGTCCTAGAAAAATACAAAGAGTGGGGATTCAGGTGGTAAGATAATATTGACCGAAACAAAATGCTTATTTGGAGAAAATCATTAAAGGAAGAAACAACATCTATATAAACCCACCACTCAAGTTAGAAAAACTCTACTATCTATATTAAATCATATACCTCTCATATACATGTGTCATCACAGAATCTTTTTTACTACATTGGCTTCCTCCCCATGATTCACGTCTACCTACCGATTCCCCATCTCCACCCTCCCAATTCCCCATATCCCATCCTCCCCAACTACCATCTCTTTTTCTACCAATGTCATTGCATTCCTCTACACTTACGCACAGCCTCCACCTCTCCGACAGCCAATAACCACTCTCTCCATACACCAAATTCCTCAAATATTCCTCCTCCCCTAAAAAACCATACACCTTTTTTAAAATAAATATATATATTAAAAAGTTTAAACATTTTTTAAAACTATATATATATATATATATATATATTAACATGTTAATAGATATATATATGTGTGTGTGTGTGTGTGTGTTACACAATTTCTTAATTAATATAAATACATGCAGTATACTATGACATGTTTTTCATAACAAATATGCATAACATGTCTATACATACATAAATAAATAAATATATACATACATATATACATACATGTATACATAAATACACACACACACATATATAACTATATATATATATCATAAAATATAGAAAAAATTAAGTTGGATGAGTGGTAAAGGTTCAGACGCACAAGGGAGTGGTCTTGGGTTTGAATCCTAGTAGAGGTAGGGGTGCATGTGGTAAAGAGAACAATTGTGGAAGATTATTTTGGATTCACAACTCACACCACATCACCATTCCAAAATTATAATTCATAAAAACATTCACTTTATCAAATTAATGATAAATCATTTGATCAAACGTCAAAAACTTATAAATATTTGTAATAGCAGAAATCATATCGAATCATTCATGAATAATTTCATTCTCTTCGAGGAATGTGATATAGTAATTAAAACTACATTCACATTAGAGAATGAATTAATTTGTATGATTTCATGATTCATGAATGATAATTTATAATTTATCAATAAAGATCATCTTGCGTAAAATATAAATTTTATTGATTACAATTATCATTTTTTTAACCACTTTAGGTGGTGAAATCATTTTCATAATATATATCAGATTATCAAAACCATATGATTCAATCATTTCATTTATAAAAATATATAAATATAAACATCAATATTATGGGATAAATGAATTATATGAGATGATATTGATAATCCATAACAATGTGATAAATTATAATTTTCCCATGATATTTTTGTTTTAGGAACAATAATTAATAAATAAACATATTCCTTAATATAATTTCAAATAGAATTGTTTTTAATATCATCTTTTAGGAATGCATTATTTTATAAATATTAATAAAATTCATTGTTCTCTGTAAATATTGTTTTCATCAAACCAATTTTGGTGGTTATATTATTATTATTTGTTATAAAAAAATACATCATAATGATCATTCACAAAACAACAAATTCACTTTGAACTTGTTTTAAAATAAAATCATGTTTTTAATTTACTTTGAAGAATGAAATAAATCATTTTCAATAAATATTCCCATTCACTCCATGGAATGGAAGAAAATTATTTTTTTATAGTTTTATAGTTTCTTCAAGAAAATTGCATGAATATTCAATTCAGAAATTTTATCAATTTCATCCACTCTTAAGGATGGATATATATAAATTATATTTATTATTCTTTATCAATATTATTTAAATTCTCTAAAAATATTATATAATAAATAAAACAATATAATGTTTATAAATATTCAATGTAAATATCATCTCCATTATGAGCGTTTATACATCATAATCAAACATTATACCTTTATGGTGAAGAAAGGAATAAGAGAGATGAAATTTCATGGTTCATGACATAATCAGTGGACTTTGGCTCAATATACAATAGGTACACGATGTTAATCGCTAATCACCAAACTTTGATTTAACGTACGCTAGGTACGTGATGTTTATCATTTGATCACTTCTGGTGGTGGTGTTTCATTTTTTTGTAATGTATCAGATCTGGGTGTTGGCCAAAGGTTCCCCATGTCTGGTTGGTCACATGGCCTCAAGCGAATTTCCCCAAATACCAGAGTCTTCCGACTAGAAGTGAGGGCCTTAGGTGTGATAGTGGGGAAACTATTCCCTCATTGGAAGTGTAACACAGCAAAACAAATAATAAATAGTAACGAAAATAGTAATACCAAACAAAAAATTAAATAGTAGTATACTGATAGAATAAAAAACTACAACATATATATATATATATATATAATTATGCATGTCACACATATCTAGGAAACATCCGAACAAGTCACAATTCTAGAAATACAATTCTAAAACCAAAGTACTCAAAATCAGTAAACAAATCCAACAATATCGCAAGACTTCGCTTGGTCCCATGCTCTCTAGCTCCACAGCGATCAAGTACCTGATGAAGAAGGTTGATTGTCCCTATCTATACCTTCAACCATATTAACTATTTGGGTCCCAAAGAATGACCCAAACATGGTGTGAGACTAATCCCAGAAGGCAACCACCAAATATATGTGCCTAACTGTCAGTTAATATATATATATAATGCAATATGCAAAATGAAGCAATAAACAAGGAAGTACTCAAAAGTAAACAATCATACAGTTTCCAATCACCTTCATTTACATTTAATAATTATTCAAACTATCGAATAATGAAATCATAGGATCTATCCTAAGATTTATATCCCATGTGTAATAGATGAGGAGTTTTCTCAAAAGACCATATAATAATCAAGTAAGACCGAGTCCAAGTTTGTGCTTTGGCTTTGAAAACTTGTCACAATAAATAAAACACTAGCAAGCAACCCTCTACCAAGGTATCAAAGTCCAACACCTCTATCTCAACATATAATCATTTTAATGAAGATGTTACTACCCTCTCAAAAATCTTACACAGTCTAACACCTTCGGTCCCACAAAAAAAAGACTCTATGAGGAAGCACTCACCGTCAATTCCCCATGTGTTTTTCTAATGAATAACTAAATAATATTTTTTTAAGAACTCAACATCCATTACCCCAATCATCTCGTAATTTTATACTATAGACACTCTGAGGGAGAACTCACCATCAATCCCCCATAAGGTCTCGCAACATAAACATAACAGATACTCTGGAGAGGCCCTCAACGTCAATTCCTCGTATGGTCTAACTACACCAGGGTCTCATAGCCTTGTGTAACACAATCGTTCACAAAAAATATCCAACATCCCAATGTAATATCAACTACTACAATGCTAAATATCAACAATTCATTACTCGGTCATTTAACAAGAATCAGTTAAGAAATCAATTCTAACATAACAAGTAAGGCAAGGAAACAAGGTATGCCTCATAGGAAACCTGGACCAAATGGCCATAAACATTCAAAAAAGGAAATGCACCCATGGAGTGTCCCCTAAACATGTAATTGAGCATAATATATATCATCAAAAACCCTTAATCTATCAATCAATCTAAGGCAGAAGATAATAGGGTCAATTTCCTTAACAAGAAATACCCAAATTAGGGGTAATCATCACTTAGGCATATATAACTCAAAGAAAAACTCTAAAAGGAAACAAACCACCAACCTCGACGTTTTACGATGAACACTCTTGAACCTCATCCCTTGAATCGGCCTAGAACGTCATAGATCTATAAAATGGTCAAAAATGTTCAACCTTGAATAACTCAAGAGAGAGACAGAGAGAGAAATAGTGATAGGAGAAATTGGGAAGAGAGTCTCTATAAGTGGTAAGAACTCATTGAGGTGATTCCAATGCAACTTATGGGGTTTGATTTAGAGAAAAGATGATGGATCTGTGGCTCGGAGAGGATTCAGTGATTCTGTACACTCCCTCATGAGACACGGCTAGAAGAAGATAAAAACAAGGGTTAGATGTGACCCCAGTCCAATTAACAAAATAAAAAGAAAAGTACATGGCATGTTTATTTAATGTACATGCCGTGTACATACCTTAACCAGCCCCTAATTTTGGCGGTCCACACGGCCATGTACTTGGCCATTACACGGACAATACATGGCTACCCGTGACAAGTGGGTACATGGTGTGTACTAAGGAGTAAACGGCGTGTACTCAAAAAAATTTCAAAATCTTACTTTTTCCTCAAAAACACTAGAAATCAAGATCCAAACATGAAATAAAGATCCAGGTTCTTATAGACTTCCCTCCTTAAAGCAATTCGCCCCCAGATTTTCCTTCCAAGGGTGGGGAAGAAGAAAATTCAAAAAACTTTAGCCACTGTGATCGAACATCGATCTCCCTCTCCCATGTCTTCTCATGTACTCACTCGTTGTACCATAGCACCCATACTAGTTGAATAAACCAGCCACAAATAACCTTCGTGATGTGATCCACAATCCATATAGGGTGCTCCTTGAAGGATGAATCCACTTCTAACTCAACCTCATTGGGTTGAAAAATGTGAGACGGGTCTAAAAAGTAACATCTTAGCTGACAAACATGAAAATCATCATGCATATCTTGGTACCTCTAAGGTAACCAAAACCGATAGGCAACCGGTTCGACTCTCTCTAAAACCTCAAATGTCCTGACATATCTCGATGAAACTTTTCTTGTCTCCTAATCCTCCTATGTCCTAACCTCTGTGTGACACCCAAGAAAACATGATCTCAAACCTCGAAAACCAGAGGTCATCTTCGTCGATCAACATAATATTTCTATTGAGACTATGAAGTACACATCCTCTTTCAAATCAACTCCACTGGCTTAGTGGTCTCCTGGATAAGATGAAGTCCCAGCATACCTGCCTCTCCTTCCTCCAGCCAGTATATGTGTGATCAACATGGCCTACCATACAAAGCCTCATAAGGTTCCATCTAAATAGTCACTTGAAAACTGTTAATGTAGAAAGACTCTATTAGGGGTATGTGTCTCTCCCATGAACCCCCAAAATCCCAAACTCATGCTTGAAGCATGTCCTCCAAAACCTGGATTGGGTGCATGGACTGTATATCTATCTGGAGATGGTAAGTTGTACTCAGGAGTACATGTATATCGAAGGCCCTCTATAGTCCCTGCCAGACACGATAAGTGAAACGTGGATCCTGGTCTAAAATGATAGAGTATAGAACCCCATGAAAAATTACAATCTCTCAGATGTACAACCATCATAGCTCATCAACATTGATGGTTTCCTTAATCGGTAAGAAAGGTGCAACCTTCGTGAGTCTGTCAATGACAACCCAAAAAACATAATTCCCTCGAGGTGACCTTGGTAAACCCATCACAAAATCCATCACAACATAATTCCACTTACACTCAGGAATGGTTAACTGCTTTAACAGCCCTTCCAATCACTAATTCTCTGCCTTCACCTACTGACAGGTGGAACACCTGATCACAAAACTAGTAGCATCTCTCTTCATAACTAGCCACCAATACTGATGGTGTAGATCTTGGTACATATTGGCGACATAAGGATGACCTTCCTATACCGATGAATGAAAATATTGCATCAAATCTACATGTTTGTATACTAACACCCATACGCGTCCATGAAAATGAAAGATCTCATCCTCACATATCGACCACCTAGGAGTAGGGTCCTCTCTCCTAACACACTCCCCCATAGGACTAGGACTTCAGAATATAATAGTTTCTTCATTAATACTCGATCCAGAAAAGTATAGGTAATAGCTACATAAGAAAGAAACATATGCCCTTTTTTTATGCACCTCTAAGTGCATCTATGAGAACATAGCCATAAGTTTTCACTCCTTGTTGGCCTCCTAAACATCTTGTATTTGAGTCCTACTTCTCAACTCATTAGCCACTACATTTCCTTTCCCTAGCATGTAGGAAAGCTCAAAGTAAAAAGAATAAAGGTACTCAACCCACCTTTGCTATCTCAAATTTAGATCACGTTGAGTAAATATATACTTAGACCTTTTGGTTGGGGGAAACCACAAGATACTCCCACAAAAGATAATGTATCCAACAGTGTAAAGCATGCACAACTATAGCTAACTCGAGATTGTGTTTCGGGTAATTCCTCTCATGTGGACTCAACTGCCGAGACCCATATGCAATGACTCATTCCCCCTACATAATCACTACTCCCAGTCTGATACCTGATGTATCTCAGTAAATGGTGAAACTCTTGTCTGGCTCTAGAAATCCCAGTGTCAGTGTTGAAATCAACCTCCCCATCTTCTCCTAAAAATATGAATCACAATATTTTATCCACAAGTACTTTTCTCCCTTCTTAGTCAGGCCTGTCAGTGGCGCTACTAAGCATGAAAAGTCATGTATAAAGTTCCTGTAGTAACCATACAGCCCCCGAAAGCTCTGAACCTCCAATACGTACTTAGGCTGCACCTAATAAACTACTTCTCTCACTTCCTCTGGTTCTACTGAAACTCTTTTCTCTAAGATAACATGACCTAATAAAAGAATATGATCCATCCAAAAGTGGGATTTAGAGAGGTTGAAATATAACGGATGCTATCTCAGTGTACTTAAAATGATATCAAGATGGGTGGCATTTTCGTGTCGAGTGTGGGAGTACACCAAGATATTTTCTCTAAAAACTACCACAAAAGAATCCAAATAAAGATGGAATGGATACTGGTGCTACTCCTGGCACAATCTCAATGGAGAAATCTACCTCTCGCTTTGGAGGTAAACCTAAAAAGTCATCTGGAAAGACATCTATGAAATGATACACCACTAGAGGAAAGTCCATATGTGAGGTCCCCTAGTCATCAAGATACAAACTAGAAATCTAGGATATAATTCCTCCAAACCCATGATATTCAGGTCCATCTCTGATCTCCTTGACATACCATTCTCCCTTATGTAGAAAAGACCCTCCCTCTAGTGATGTGAAACTCACCCTACAACAATGGCAGTCAGAAAAGGCCTTGAAGGAGAACAACCAGTCCATTTTGAGAATGACATCAAATCCTGTCATCTATAAGATGCAGATGTCCTATAATAAGTGACATCCACCAACCTCAATAGGGAACTCATTGCACTGATGTACTTGAGCCATCCTAATCCCCAACAAAGTGTCTAGCATCATAACATCCTTTGAAGTAAATATACATTTCCCAAGTCTCTCCACAATAGTAATAGATATAAAAGTATGGGGAACCCTTATATCAAAACGAACAAATTCCAAAACAGAGGTAACTAGAATCGCACCTCTAGCTGTATAGGGTCTTGGATCCTACGTCTTCTGGGTCTACTCCACTGCAAAAGTCTAACATGTACGGCTGCCTTGTGACCCTACCTGAAAACACTGAGCTAATCCACCCTACTATCGCTGGAAACCTATAGCTTGACCCCCATGTCCATGACCACCTCCTCATCCTGAACAACCTAAAAAAATATAGTTTCCTAACTGAGTAGAAACATGTGTTCATGCTTCTAAATAAAGAGTCATAGTAGAACCCCTATAACTTGCTGCTGGTGAGAGAAACTAGACAAATGATGAATATAGACCATATTTATGCAAGATCAGAACTCATCTAGGTCCCTCGGGAACTGAGGTCTCGTATGACCACTCTTTAAACAATGGTATCATACCACCTGGATACCTAAATAAGTATCCAGTCTACTCAAATATCCACGCGTAGACTCCCTACGGCATTTCCTAATATCTGTCAGAAAAGTACCAACTCTGGATTTTAAACCTCCCTGGTTCATAGCTTCAGACTCCCTCATATTACACTCGGCGATCAGAACCTAATTGACTATAGAAGATATGGAATTCAACCTGAATATGTTCTCTTAGGATCAGATTTCATGTATGAGACCATCCTCAAACTTCCTGGCTAGAAATAACTCATCACCCCCTTGAATGGGTGTGAAGCACTGAAGCTCTATGAAGCGATAAGAATACTCCATGACTGAAAGAGTACCTTGTTCTAGACCCATGAACTCTTAGTCTCGGTCGGACCTCAAGGTATCTGGGTAGAAATAGTCATAAAAGGTCTGCTGGAACTCATTCCAAGCCAAAACCAGTTGGAATCCCACCTGTGATATCACATCCCACCATCTATTGGTGGAATCATGAATCATGTAGGTTGGGAGATTCACTCTACTCTCAATAGGTTTCTCAAGATGCTCAAAGATAGAAAGAATGTCTTCTAACCATGACTTTGTAGCCTGAGGTCCTATATCCCCTGAGAAATTGGGTGGATGTTGCTACTGAAAATCTCGCATCAACACTTCCATAGAATGGGAAGGATGTGGTGCTCCCTGGTAGGTCAGCATAAACCTTATGAAGCCTTATTAGAACTGTGCATCAACACCTATGTCCAGTATAATATCTAGTTCCATGACAGTCACGATAGGAGGATATGATGGTAGTCCCTGATCTACCATTTCCGACATTTGATCATAGCCTTGTATCTAGCATAAAACCAAAGGATATCTTAGTGGAATTAATCTTTAAGGTCAAGCACACACCTCAGTTTGAGAATATCATAGACCAAAAAATAGAAGTTTAAGAAAGGAATAGGATAAGAAAACATTCATGTTTTTAAAATATGGTTACACGACATGTAAACCCTCCACACAGCGTGTTCCCTTAGGTATCAACATGGGTGTGTACCCCTTCCAATCTTGGTCATGTAACACCCCATACACACGGCATGTTCTTCTCAATACATGGCATTTACTTGAACTTTCCCTCCTAGCCAAGTTCTTCTACATGACTAAACCACAAGGTTCTATCTGGGGTAACACTACACAACATGTTCACCCTAGATACGGCATGTACCACTTAAGTTCTAACTACCCATGTCGTTAGTCACACAGTCAAAGATACAATCTCTCTACAGAGTGTGTAAGAATGGGATGTGGCATGTGCAACCTATGTTTAATCCACCAGTGTTGTTAGTCATAGATCCAGATATATGTCCTCTTTGGAATGACATGTACTCCTAGTACATGGCATGTTCTACCTACGTACCCCATCTCGTGTCTCTGCGCACACAGCTAGTCACCTGGTTAAAGACTACACGGCATGTACAAACAGTACACAGTGCATACTTGAGAAAAGTTGTTTCTTCCAGTATAGAAGAACACATGTCATGTGTTCATAACACCACAGGCCGTGTTGTATGGGTTTCTAGATAGTAGGCCTCTGAAACTCCTCCAAAACCCTTAAAAACTTAAAATTTTGTCCAAGGAATGAAAAATTCTGACTCGTGAGAGCCAATAATCCCCCTAATAAATGTTTGGAATCCTTATTTACATCATAACTAGACAAAATTAAATTAAAGTTCAAACATGATCCACCAAATTCTGATCGAAGAGGTCCCACAACACCTAAGGGACCAATGTTTGGCATCCATCCAAATTAAACATTACATATTATCAATGCCCTATCAAATAGAACTTATTTTATATAGACATATATCACAACAGAATGCATATCTAGAAAAACATCTATCAAAACAACATCCAATCGGTAATTCACCCTAAATGGCATGGCAATAATGCATGAAACGTGATCTCTAGAAAGTGCCTATATGATGCATGAGATGGCATACCCTCATCTCATCATGTTGAAACAGAAATAGAACCTCAATAATATCAATGATAACATCACAATTCAAGTGAATCACCCAACAGTGAAATCAAATCAACTGTAACAATTTCCAAACAAGAAAAAATTGCAATATTCAAGGTAAATTGGATTTCCCCTGTACACAGGTTAGCTACTCCCAGACACAGTGTATTACCAACTATATATTCCTTCATATCCCTGTAAATAGACTTCAAACAGTAATACAAAGAAGAAAATAACCCACTCTGATACCACTTTGTAACGTCTCGGATCTGGGTTTCGCCCAAAGGTGCCTCATGCTCGGTTGGTCACATGGCCTCAAGAGAATTTCCCTGAATGCTAGAGGCTTCTGACTAACAGTGAGGGTCATGGGTGTGATAGTGAGAAAACTATGCCCACATTGGCCGATTAACATAGTGGAATAAGTAATAAACAGTAGCAGAAATAGTAATGCCACACCACAAAAGTAAACAGCGAAAGACTGATAGAATAAACAACTACAACATATATATATATATATAAACAATGATGCATGTCTCACATATCTAGGAAACTATTAAAATAGGTTACAATGCTAGAAATACAATACTAAAACCGACATAATGAAAAATAGTAAACAACTCCAATAGAATTGTAAGCCTCAGCTTGGTCCCATGCTCTCCAGCTCCCTAGCAATCAAGTGCCTGATAAAGAAGGGAGACTACTTTTATCTATACATGCAACCATATAATCTATTTAGGTCCAAAAACATGAACCAAATAGGGTGTGAGACGAATCCTAGTTGGAAACCACCAAAATATCAATGCCAAACTATTAGTGAATATATATAGCATGAAATATAAAAAATGAAGCAATAAATGGGGAAGTACTCAAAAGTATAAAATTATGCATTTTTCAATCACATTCATTTACATTTATTATTTATTCAAACTATTAAATAATTAAATCCAGGGATCTAGACTAAGCTCTATATCCCTTGTGTAATAAATGACCAGATGTCTCAGAAGAACATCTAATAATCTTGTAAGACTGAGTCCAAGATTGTTCTTCGGCTGGGAAAACTCATCACAAAACACTAGCAAGAAACCCTCAGGAATGTTCTCACAGTATACCCCCTTTGGTTAAACATATCATCGTTTCAATGAAGATGTAATGACCATCGAGAAAATCTCACAGAGTCTAACCAGTTTTGTCTCACAAAACAAAGACTCTCTAAGGAAGCACTCACAGTCAAATCCCCCTATGGTCTTATAAATAATAACTATAGACTCTCTAATGTCACACTCAACATCCATTCCCCAAGTGTTTTTGTAACTGTATACTATATACACTTTAAGGGAGAACATACCCACAATCCCCCCTATAGTCTTGCAAAAATACAATAACAGACACTCTTGGGAAGCCCTCAACATCAATTCCCCCTATAGTCTAACTACACCTAGTTCTCACGACCTTGTGTAATACAATTGTTCACAAATGATATCCAGCATCCCAAGGTAATCTCAACTACTACAAGGCTAAATAGATACAATGCATAACCCAGGCATTTAAGAAGCATCAATTAAGAAATCAATTCCTACCGATCAATCAAGGAAAGGAAACAAGTCCAGGCTCATAAGAAACGCAGACCAAACGGCCATAAACATTCAAACAAGGAAAAAAACCAATGAGGTGTCCCCCAAAAATGAAATTTAGCGTAATATACATTAATGAAAACCCTTAATCTATCAATAAATCTAAGTTAGATGATAATACGGTTAATTTACTTAACACAAAATACCCAAATCATGGGTAATCGGTACTTAGGTATATATAAATTAAATACAAACTCAGAAAGTAAAAAAATCACCTACCTCAATGTTGTACATTTATTACTCTCAAACGTCATAGATCTATAAAAAGGTTTAAAATGTTCACCCTTGAATAACTTAAGAGATAGAGGATAAATCAAGAAGAGAGTCTCTAGAAGAGGGAATAACTCACTGAGGCTATTCCAACGCAACTAATGGTGTTTGATTCTGAGAATGGATGAAGGATTGGTGGATCAGAGAAGATTCAGTGATTCTGTATTCTCCCTCATAAGACACAACTATAAGAAGATGAAAATTAGGGTTATAAATCACCCTGGTCTGATTATCCAAATAAAAAAGAAAAGTACACGGCATGATCATTTAATGTACATGCCTTGTACATGCCTCAACCGAACCCCACTTTTGGTGATCCACACGGCCATGTACTCAGACATTACACAGCTATTACACGTCTACCCATGACAATCGGTTACATGGCGTGTACTCAGGAGTACACGATGTATACTCAGAACATTTATAAAATCTTCATTTTTCCTCAAAAACACCTGAAATCAATATCCAAACCTAAAATGAAGATCCGGGTTCTTACAATTTTATTTGATGATTGATGTTTGTCACAAAATCGAACACATTGGTTATTAATCAAACATATTCTCTTCAGAGAATGGAGTGAAATTTTTCATTCATGGGGAATTGCAGCTCTTCAGGAGCTCATTATTTTTTCCATAACAAATTTATAAGAAAATCATTTTTATTTTCAGATTTATTAAGTGGGGGAAATTAAATGTAAAAATATCTTACATTTAAAATAACACTCACCTTTTGATGTAGCACTTAAAATGAGTGGAGTCTATGTTCATGTAAAAGAGTATATCAAAAGTAGAATGTTTATAAAAACAAGTGGCATACCTTTTTATTTTGAGATTTATCTTATGAGGATGATGGTAATGACAGCGATGTCATCATGATGTGTATTGCGGAGAAGACGATCATGTTGATAACGTGTTGTGAAATAGATCGAAATCTTATTTAAACCATCAAGAACTTCGAAAGTGGAAATGTAATACTGTTCATTGGTGAATCACATCATTGATGAAGCAAGCAACGAATTTTCATATGATGATGGAGACAACAAATAGATATAAAGATATAATAGAAATACAAGAAGTAAATAAAAGAACACAATGTAGAGCCCTAAAAAACAATCCTACTTTAATTAATATTTCCATGTATTTATAGTGTACAAAGAATATCAAAATTTGGAATATGAAAATTAGGTCACATGAAGGGGTTTATTAGGAATCAGAGTTACCATAATTATGACATTCACATTTAATATTTCATAAAAATTTTAATATATATATTAATAAATGGATATATATATATTAATATAACTATATAACTATATATAAATATAAATATATATTAATATAAATATATATATATATATCATAAAATAGAGAATAAATTAAGTTGGATGAGTGGTAAAGGTGCAGGAGTGCAAGGCAGAGGTATTGGGTTAGAATCCTAGTAGAGGTAGGGGTGCGTCAGTGGGTTAATGGGGATACTAAGAGTGTTAAAGGGGTGGGCCCTAGTACTATTAATGTTGGAGGGGTGCATATACCACTGTTATATAGGCCTTATAGCACTCATAAAATGGATTCTAATTTTATTTTTAATTTGTTACTTTTTCCCTTTTTAAAAATTTATATTTTGACCTTTATGAGTGCTTTTTTACCACTGATAAAAGGGTAATTTATTAGTTATTTTTTATCACAAATAAAAGGGACTCCCTTTAAATTGTGCTTCTATTATTATCTTGTTTAATATATATTTTATCGATGTTAAAATACTATTCTATCATAGTGATTACAGCTTCGGTGAGGAGGAGTAGGCCGAGGAGAGGCCCCAATCGAAAGTTCTGTTTTCCAACAACATCAAATCAGAAGGAATCTAAACCCATGGCCATAAAATTCAAATACATCATAGAAAAATAGATCACCATGAACTATATAAAGTAAAAAGTCAATAGAGATAAATACAGGGGAGAAATTCCTTTGAATCCCAGATCACATCATCTTTATGAATTGTTGCTTGATTTCATTGTCTCGTGGGTGAGAAATTCCTTTTCTCAAGAAATGGTATGATATAGGTTACCTTTGATGGGATCATTCCACCCCTACAATAAAACCCACAATATGAGGATAAGGATGATCTGGTATAGGAATTCCAGAAAAATAAAACCTAGAAGCAGGTTCGACATTAAAATATCATCTTCAAGGGCGTGGCTGTGATGATTGGGCTGGTGGTCAAGGACGTGGTAGAAATGTATTTACGAGGTCTTCTTCCAAAGGGCTCACTCTGAAGTATAAAATTCTCAAGGATAAATATTGTGTTCTTATTTATCAAAATAAATTACAGTCATAGTGGGAGACTATTGATGATGATGATTACTCTGGTCATGATTATAGACCTACTCTTGATTTTTAGGCTTCCTTTTATGTATAATGGAATGTTGTGGTTTGACCCCATCAATTTTCTTCCTCTGTTTTCTTTACACTTTCTAATAAATATATTTAGGAGTGGGTTTTAATTTATCTTGAAATTTTTGGTTATATAGATATATAATGAAATGAAAAACAAAATAATATAGGTGAGCGGAAGAGTCATGGTCGCATGAGGAGGAGGTCTCAGGTTCGAACACCAGTAAAGGCATGGGTGTACGGGTGGGGGTGATCATATTACTAATTCTACTAAAGGGTGGAGATTATGACTGTTAAAGGGGTTGGGGGAGGTTAGTGTTGTTATAATGGGGTCGGGTGCTGATAAAAGGGGATCCTCTTTTAATAATGCTTTGATTATTATAATTTTTAGTGTTGTTAATAGATTTTCAGCATTGTTAAAAGCATGTTTCATAGTAGTGATCAGTGTTCTGGCAAGGAGTAGGGGGCCGAGGAGAGGCACCAAACAAAAGTTTCATTTTCCAATGATGAAAAGTTTGAGGGAATCCAAACCACAGGCCACAAAACAAAAATACATTATCGAACAAGAGATCACTGTGAAGAAGATAATGTAAAAAACAATAGAGAGCAAGAAAGGGGACCGACTAATGTTTACAAAATTGTATTCAGATAAATTAAATAAAAAATCATAATATTACAATATAACATGGTTTAGACTCTGTCAATATCATATATCACTAAATAATTCCATAATAAGCATATTCTTAGTAATAATATAAAATAATCAACAATACCAAACAAAAAAATAATAAAATATTTTGTGTTAATGGACATTAGAATATGTAATGTTGTTTTTATAATTTACAAAGAATATAGTCCTCATACAGTGAAGAGTGTTTGGTGAAAAGGGAGAATAGGTAGCCAGGTTTTAAGTCTGATGGTGGTCATTCCACGCATCTGCCCCTCAAAGATGCCATAGAAAGAATGAAAATACTTTTCAGGAGACACCACGGATGAAAGAGGAGGCAGCTAGGTTTGAATTTTGATAGCATCATTGTTATGCCTTAACCCCTCATAGATTCCCCTGGAAAGGATAAGAATTATTAGAGTTTGTTAAATTTTTATTAATTGTTTTTAATACTTGTTAATTTTTTTAATATTAATAAATTTTTTATTGTTTTTTTATTAATATTCATGAATTTTTAATTAATATTTATTTATATTTAGTTTGTATTTATTTATGTTTTTTAATATTTCTTAGTATTTATTAATTTTTAATTAATATTTTTAATATTTATAAATATTAAAAATTATTTCAATACTATTTAATAATATTTGATACTATTTTAGTCTGGTGTAGAACCATTCCTGGCGGGCCTACAGCTTACATGACACCACGCTTCCTTTTCTCCTTCTCCAAGAAAATGTGATATTCATTCCTCAAGTTACACATCTCATTCACACCATGTAAAAAAGGTTTTGTGTGAAAATTTGAGTTTATTTCTATATGCCAGATGTCTTCCCAATATTCAACAAAGTCCCTTTCCATGTTTCTCAACCACACTTCTGTGATGTAAAAGGGTTGTTGATCATGTATGAAGCTTCCTTTTTGGGATGGGAGGGTGAGGATATTCTTGACCATGCTCATAAATTTTCTTTAATCAATTGAGGAGTATCCATGACCAAATATCTCTCCAACGTTAGAAAAAATGGTGCATCATTCTTTGGACATGCCATTGCATTATAAACTGGTAAGATATGAAACACATTGGTATATTGATATCTACATGGAGGACAGCGACATGAACCCTTGTTTAATCAAATTTTCAATGTTAGACTTCAATATTGTATAGTACCTGCATAAAAAAGAAATCAACATGTTAATAACTTATGATTCTCCTTGAATTATAAAATTTTAAATTGTCACAAATATATGAAATTTATACAATGATGTTTTCTTTTAAATATTTGTGACGATAAATATTGTTCTTATTCTTAATCAAGGTGGTTGGCCTCCACAGGTATGGAAAAGTTCCCCTTTACAAGAAATTCTATCATACAGAGCTACATGTATTCCATTGGCATACTATTTGAGCCACATTTTAGAGAAATTTGAGAACTTGAAGCGAAAATTGATGCAATCATATATGTGGTCGATGAAGTTTTTGATGTGTATAGAATAGTGGAGGAATTAAAACTATTCATGGATGTTTTTATAAGGTTCATTTATAAGAAGTTTTATATTTTATGTTGAACAAATTCATGCCCTATAATAATTGTATATAACCCATACAGGTGCACTATTTAATAACATCTTTTCTTTTACAAGGTGGGACCATTCTCAAGGGGGTCAGATATCAAATAATATCAAGGTTACACTTTATACCATGTTTAAAACATTGAATGAGATTGGTAATTTGATATAAAATAAAAATGGGTTTGACGGTACTCCTCATTCTGGAAAATTGGTATGGTCCTCACCTTTATTGTAAATTCAATTTCCAATAACCAATGTGAATGCTTTTTATTTGAAGAGTCTTCATGTTTGTAATTAGTGGGTTGACCAAATCAACAGTTACACAAAGGAAGTGTGATGGTTCCATGAGAGATACAAACCAAACATAGAGGAGTACTTGGAGAATTGAATGGTCATCATAGGGCTTCCACATGCCTTGATCACTGACTACCTCTTATCTATAAAACACCCTTCAAATGAAAATCTTTATTATGCTTATAAACATACCAAAATTCTATTTGTGACTTGATTCTTGGTTGGATTATTAATGAATTGGCGACATATTATGTATCCATTAATTTGTTTTTATACTTAAAATTATGCCTTCGGTTCTCATCCAACCAATGTTAACTAAATTATTATTTCATTTTCATGTAGGATGAAATGGAAAGAGGCGATACTATAAAGTAAATTCATTATTGTATGGATGATACCATCACTTTTCTAGATATGGAATATGAACACATTAAAGTTCTTGTTATTCTATGGTGGAAGAGGTTAAATAAATTTTTTCTCCAACTATCTTCGCTGATAGATCCATTTCCGAGTTTCAACATAGACTTGGTACAAGCCACACATTTCTTCTACCAATATGGTTATGGGTATGGAAATGCAGAGAGTTGGACCAAGGAGCATGGAATGTCTATGATTATCCACCAAATTTCCACCTTTGATGAGTGATAAAAGAGGATTTTGTTTTTTAATAGAATATTTTTAATCATTGAGTTTGTTATATACATATTTATCAATAACTTTTTTTCTTACTTTTCAACAAGTGGCAATTTTACATTTTTCTGAAGAATAATATTATGATTTTGTAATGTAAGTCGCAGATATAAAAATTAAATAACATTAGATTTATAAAATTATTTTCACTTCCAATATATTGATAGTGGGATGGTGGTTTCCATAATACAATTATTTAAAATTTGGACCACTTTTATTTCACTAAAATACATATTTTTTAGAATCCACTTCTGGTAACATTTTTATCGTTGTATATTTAATATGTGATAGCCTTTTAAAATTATAATTAAAAGATTTTTATTAAATATAGTAATATAAAAAACAAATTGAATTTATATTTATTCATATAAAAGACATTAAATTTTGAAGGAAAAGTGCCCAAACAAACTAATCCAAACTATGGAATATTCATTCCACAAGGTACCCATCCCCCAAATCCTTCTCTGAGAAAATGTGATATCTATTCCACAAGATACCCAACTCATGTAATGGAAAGAAACTCCAGCACTCTACCCATGAAAGGGTTAATCTGTAATTTCGTAAAGGTTTCTTTATTCTTGAAAATGGGCATACCACACAATTTGACATCCATGTAAAGTTAACATTGAGCTCCAGTAAATGTGGCTCCCAAATTACCTTTTCCATGTAAAGGTACAACAACCCATTTATAAAGGTAATTCCTTGTAACTAAAAAACCTACAAAAGGGTACAAAAAAACATATGTAAGTGTCATCAAAGAAAAACCAAACCCACGTGAAGGTAACAACCCACTCACATAATGGAAAAATCTACATCATGAAAGGGTATCCTACCCTCATGTAATGTTGAAATAAAATTGTACTTATGGTTAAACCAAGAAATCCAGAATTTTCTAAACAAAAATCTAAGAAAAATAAAACTAAAACAAGGATTATATAAAATATAATAGGAGATTAATCATGGAATCAAAAAATCAATAACTAAACATTTTAATTCAAAATTTCAAAACATGCTAAATTTAACTAATCTACAAATAAAAAAATAAAATGTTAAAAACACATGGTCGATTCTCTTACATACCAATACTAGACAAGCCTACCAACTGGTTCAGATAATATTGACTAAAAAGACCCTGACATCAAACCTAATCTTCCTAGACAGGCCAACTACCTATCATGTACCATAGAGGAACATATATTCCCATATAAATGTGTATACTTCTATCAATAGCTAAAAAATTCCAAGAAGAACAAAAACTATATGCAACTGCATTATCCAAAACTTATACCTTCACTTAAATGATCTTCTATATCACATCAAAAAACATCAGAGGTCTCAGTTGACGCTCTTATTAATCCAGAAAACTCAGTGAAAATATAGTAGTTGTAATGAACAAACCCACTCGGGCCCATCTGGCCAATAGAAAGATGAACCATCCAAACCCCAAGCCGATATTCAATAGGCCATGGGATGACGAAAATCATCGAGATTTCCTAAATATAATGGGGGAATTTTCCTCATATATCTATACATATGAACCCTAACATCACTATGTATTTGTGTAGAGAAATAATAAAATAAATTCTATAATGTCTGGAGTAAAACCATGCATACAATAACCTCTAGGGAATACATTAGAGTATAAAAATCTCAAACTCAAATTTAAAGGGAAAAAATAAAGACCCACCTAGATATGAATCTTTTTCCTAAAAAACTGGAAATGAAGAAAGTTGAGAGATCCCAGCTCTTAATCTTAATAATTGACGAACACAAGTGGTCAATACACCCAGTTACAACTATGCTCCACCAAAGTCACCACCAATATGTATGTTGTCTACATAATGCATGACATATGCAGAAAAATCCCATGAAGGGGTGAGTATATACATACCTAATAGGACACCTATAAAACCAAAAGGGAGTGATTGAAAGATACAACAACAATCATCATAACCCAAATCAAGAGGGAAACAAAACACAACATGTATCAATATATATTCATAAAGAAACTATTGTAAGTGAGAAAGGTGATCTCCACCTCACACCCCATTAAAGGTTGTTGATTAAGCCTTCAAATCCAAAATTCCTTCTCTAATTCCCCATATAAATTGAATCCTCACTAGAATATGTGTGAATTAGCCCATTCCTTGCTACTTCACTCTACAGCTAAGGAATACACAACTCTTGTGGAGGACCTGCATCCTTGACAAGCTCAAATATGGGGAGTAATGCTCTATAGATATAGGAACCATGATTGTGTAGTGTAGTATCATCTATATCAATATAAAGAATATGGGGAAACCATTCCTAGTATGATTGAGGAGTAATAACCCTAGAATCTCTCTAATAGAATGGGTAACCCGCACCCTAATGTGATTGGGGAGTACTAACCCTGACATCTATTTTATGATCCTTCCTAATAATTTTTATCATTAATAATCACTTGAATTAGTGTCATGATTGGAACATTCCATTTTGTATCATGAAAGCCATTAAGAAGGAAAACACAATGTTCTAAATGGAGAACTTCTCATGATAGGATACTCATGGCCCAAAATATATGTCCAAACATACGAGTACACAAGGTGGAGGTATCTCATAGGGATACATAGTGTGTATGGGTTCCGTATGACATGTGGTCCCACTCTAATTCCTAATCATGTTCTCCTTTAGACACTAATTAATGTCCATTTCTCTATAGATGGTAGGTTAGGTGACCCCATAACATGTTTTAGCCACATGGTAAATATATGTCTTCTCATTGTCATTACCATGTTTATTGGGCCATGCATGTGTACCTAGACATGTACCATTTCGGGCTCGAGCACTAACATGTGCAAATGTACTCCTAGAGTACACTGCATTTTCTCCCAGATAGGGTCATGTCCATGCATAGTTGACACGCAGCTTATCTACCCAAGTACTGTTACCCAACATAATTTCCTAGCCTCAAATATCATGTGATCCATATATTCCCTAAAACTCTATCCAACATAGTTGTGTGGGGATACATGGTGTGTATTCATGGACTATACATTGTGGAGTCATGTTTTTTAAAAACTCAAGTTCCCCTATGCAGTTTCTATATTTTTTTCTTCTTACTGTGAATATCTCTAGTTGAATGTCCAAAATTTGTGGGGGGTCACCTTTGACCATTGTTTCCTGGCCTCTGGTGGCAGGAAAATGTATTTTGATTACCCATGATGGTTTATCATGCATCATATCCACTACGCATCACCCACCATCATCTCAGTTTCTAGATCTACATAAATAATTACCTATATCCCACAAAGAATATCTATTTATCTTCAAATCACCATCCCAAACATCATTTAAACAATCACAAATAATTTGCGGGTTTGATCATGATCGAACCCTCCCCGAAAATTTTTAACCATAAACTTGTAGACCAACGATGAATAATGTGAAATAAAATGGGAGAAATAACAAAAAGAAAGGGTGATAACCATCATTGGAAAATATTTCTTGTCCTAACTTTAAAAAGAAATGAATTTAAGAAGATATAATGGAATAAAAGAAATAAATTGAATAAAACAATTTAGTTCATCAATAGACTCAGGTGAAGGGTTAGAAAAAAATTAAAAATAAGATATATATATATATATCCAAGAAAAATATTTTAGTCAAGGGTGTAAAATTCAATTTATGAGTCCTATATCAATTATATATTGATCGTTGGTTAATAATGTGTCTGAAATAAATGGAGAAGACCCACTGCATCCAATACCTCTTGATCCACCTCAATCCAATCATTGTTCATCATTTGATTCTGGTTCACCAATGACAAATGATATGAGCATCCTCACAAAGCTCCTAGGGTTATGTGAATAACCTTGGATAATTTCTATAGCATCAATTATATATATATAATTAGGTTATGGTTAATAAATGAATTAAATAAATAAATTATTTAATTTAACCACTTAATGTACCCTCCAACGACTTCCTCATCTGAGAGTCCGATGTACATTATATTTATATTTCACCTAAGGTAAACCCTATATTCTGGACTCAACTGTGGTCTCATATTTATGATCTAAGGATCCATTTTGAAGATATTCCACCTTTTCAAGGTAACTATGCCCTCATGATATTAATATATTTAACATCATTAAAATATTAATTATGGGCATACCGGGCCTCAGAATCTCACAAAATCTCAATGCCCAACTCAAAAAATATTCCTTAACATATTTGAAATTATTAGAAGTAAAAAAAATATGTTCAATACATTTTCTCCCATATTCATGTATTTTTGTCCCTAAAAATCACTAACTAAAACAAAGTTGTGGATATTGAGCATGTATCATTCTCTCCCACTCCAAGGAGATCTCCTTTATATTCCCATGCTTCCACAACACATGAACCAATGGAATGGTATATCCTTACAAGATCATATCATGTAGATACTTGATTTCAAATGGGTAATCTTTGATGGTTGATCCATCATTGATGTCCATCTCACCCCTTAAATGATGTGCATAGGATTATGCACGTATCTCCTCATTTTTGAGACAAGGAATTCGTCATGAACCTTCTTCAACTTTGAGCAAAATCCTAGGAGGTTGGAAACCTCAAAAACCCCTATAGGATCCAAAATTACATGATGAACCTCAAGGATATATTGCTTATCCATCCAAACAACTATAGCCTCTACATGGGGGGGACCCTGAGGAAAACACGGTCTCCCTTTACGAACACTGTGGGCCAAAAACATCTATATTAATATGACATTCATTCACTCAAGGATATCCTCATCTCTTTGTGCATCACCTGGACTTTCTCCTCTTTGAATCCACCATATCCGAACCAATAAGATATTTATCACCAATCTCGATATAAAATAAGGGTAAAGATAAATGTCTCTCATAAATGGTATTGAATGATTATTTTATAATAATAGAATGATAGATATTAATAAAAGAAAACTATACCAATATTAAGTGATCCTCTCACTCTATCTAAGGTACAAAACATAATCCCTCAGTATATATTTCAACACCTGGATAGTGTGCTCAGTATTCCCATCCATATAGGGGTTAATTATCATACTCATCCACAACTAGGTATTTAATGCCTCTTAAAGGGAACTAAAAAACCATGAAATAAATTTCCCTTCATGATCAAAGAAAATAATTGAGTGTAACCCTATGGAGTAAGAAAATCTCCCGCTTTTACAACTTTGCAGGACTCTCTACCAAACTCTTATCCCTAATGGAAGGTAAGTGTATCATCTTGGTAAGTCAATAAACTGTCATCGATATGGAATTATGGCCTCCCTCTATTTGTGGAATCCCTGTAACAATTTCCATGAATATTCCATACAATATTTACAATAGGATATCTAGATGATGTGTCAAAATTTCTGGAACCTTATGGTTAGCCTTCACCTTTTGATATGTAAGAATAGAGAGACAAACTCAGTGACACTCCCTCATTCCAGTCTAAAAAAATACCTCTAGAATTCCTTGTACATAATTCCTACAACATGATATACAACCAAAGGAGATGTGTGAACCTCCGTTATCACCACCTCTCACATTGCGACTGGAACAACAATATTTACCTAGAAATGAATGATTATTCCCCCAATTCATAAAATCCATATACTAAATATCCTAAAGTTATCTGATAATTAATAACCTCACAATTTATGTCTCCCAACTGAGCCTCCCTCACACACTAGAAAAGTGGATGAGTACACACAATTTATGGAAGGTATGATACACCTCTCCCCTCCACCAGGGTCAGTTTCAAAGAAGCGAACTACTCATAAATATCCACTACCAAATGAGAACGGGACTTCATACTAAGGGAATCTTCCCCAAAATTTATCTTACCATAATTATAAACTATTCTGAAGCCGTATTCCTATAGGAACTCCAACCGGAACCTTTTTATTAGTTTTGGATCACTATACGTGAAGATATACATAATAATTTGATGGTCTGAGTAAATAAAAAATCACTCCCCCAAAAGATAGTTCCTCTACATCTTTAGAGAGAATACTACCACTAATTACTCTAGGACATCAGTCATGGAGTTCTTATCATGGGGTGTTAACTACCTCGACCCTTATGAGATCATTTCTTACCTCTACATCAACATGAATCTAAGCTTAACTATAGATTCATCAAAATACACTATGTACGCCACGTCCTCCTCAAGTAGTATAAAAAACAGGAGCACTATTCATCATCATCATGAACTCCTAAAAGTATCCGGAAAATTTCTTGGTCTAGGTAAATAGATTATCATTCCATGTCATCATATTCAAAGGGGATACATCCCTAGATAATTCCACCAAGAACCTCCTATAGTACCCCCACATGATAAGAAAACTTCACGCCTCCAACATTTTATTGGTTGAAACCAAATAGATCATTGAACAATAATTTATGGATCTAAAAGTAATTCATGTTCAAAAATGACAAACCTTGGGATTTGATCCTCACAAATCCAAAACTTCCACCTTGGGATCATACCAAAATTTGGGTGCTCCTGGAGTAAGTCTAGTATTATCCTCAAGTGCTCTACATGATCCTCCTCTAACACATAGTGGATTATTTTTTCATCAATGAAGTTAACCACAAATTGGTCCAAGTATGGATGGAATATATGGTTCATCAATTCCATGAATTCATCATGGTAATTTATCACAACAAAATAAATCACTAGGAGAACATAGTGTTTGTAGAAACATTAGAATTCTATATTTGGATTATCATCCTTATGAAACCCGAACTGGTGGTTTTCAAACTTAAGATCGATATTCGAAAACCAACTATCACACCACAACATATCAAATAAGTATTCAATACTCATCAAGGGGTACCTTTTATTTATCATTAATTGGTTTAGAAGACAAGCATCAACAAAAATATAAAAACTTCAATCCGTATTTTTCAAGGATATAAATGGAGATACCTAGGGGACACATTGGGTCTGATAGGATGATTCTCTTGATCGTCCTCCAGCTGCACCATCAGCTCCTAAATATCTGTAGGGGTCATTAGATATGATGTATAATATATTATAATGATCCTGTTGTGTAATTCAATTCATAGGTCCATCTCTCACATCAGAGGTAGTCTTGAAACATGCATGGGGGAGACATCCATAAATTCTTACACTATCAAAGGATTAATGTTGTAAGAAACTCTTGTTATACCAAGGGATAAACTCTACAAGTGATGGGTGATGGGATGTACCCTCCTACATGAAAGGCCCCTTCACTCATCCCTAATATCTATTGTGGCTACAAAGGAGAATCCTATCCCATTTGTCTGAAGGCATATGACCCACTTTTAATGATAGTCGATCTAGGCTTGAACCATGGACTTCCAATCCATTTACAATTATTGCATCACATGGTTTCATCATGATGATTAATAGGACCCATGAGGAACTCTATTCACCAAGTGATAACTCACACTTCTGATAAATAACTGATATCAAATAATCTATCCATGTAGGAACCTCTAGTCATAGTTTCTAGACTAAAGTATCATATGGAAGTTACAACTATCACATAAGGAATAAGGTGATAAAGAAATGGAGCATACCTATTTGTTCTATTACTAAGGAAATAGTATAATAAATATATATATTACCTCGAATCATCTCATGTGTTGCCAGTTTGTAGTGCGTAATGGACTATAACATCTGATGGACCTGACTTCCAGTTCCAAGATCCTGAAATGGGCAACCTAGTGGTGGCGATGGTTAGAACTTATAACATAATGATCCAAACACCACTCCTCCCTCCAGATATTCTCAGGCTCCTCTTCTAGTACTATCTCCCTAAGGTCCACCTTATCCATTTCTATTAGATCCTTGGTCTTGTCACTTCCTCTTCTAGGGGGTTCTATCAACTGTCTCTTTGTCTTTCTCAATAATAATTGTTGGGTAATAACATGCTAATTGACCTCATCCACCAAAATTATATCATCAAACTATCTAGAAATATTATATCCTTTTTAGGATCCATGTGTGACATATTCTATAGTTTGAGTTCAATAATGAGAATGCCTCATCTTCTAGGATCTCGATGTGTGACACCTTCTACCTATTGCAGATGACTTAGTCACATTATGCACACCTCCAACACCAAACACCCATCATCAC
Source organism: Viscum album (assembly GCA_963277665.1). NCBI lineage: Eukaryota > Viridiplantae > Streptophyta > Magnoliopsida > Santalales > Viscaceae > Viscum > Viscum album. The sequence goes on along the minus strand of OY728143.1, from coordinate 1,697,907,596 downwards.
TCTACTAGGAATATATCATTCAAAATTTAATACTCTATCACTGTAGTATAAGTGGGATGGAATAAGTAACCACACTATCTCAAATTTATCTACAGATACCCTTCTCAAACATCCTCTCCCAGAAGAGTCCATCTCGTACCATATCAAGTGAGTACCATGTATGGTTAGTGAACATAATGTCATACTCATCCATTGATATGCCACCATGTATTTTCTCATGAAGCTAATAGGACTGAACTATTCACAATCATAAAGAGAAATAGTCCACACAAATCTACTATTGGATGTCAGACCATGAGAGCATTGTCTTTTCCTGGGTCTATGTGACCATACTCCAGTAGTGCCTAGTTTCTCCATTGAGAAGAATCATTGCAAACACAACTATCGGATCAATCTAGGTACAAAAAACCCTAAGTACTCAAAACAACAACTCAATAAAATACTCCACTACTTGGTTATTTTATCTCTACATAACTTTAGTGGTCTCTAAAGTTGGAACTCATGGAGTACGCTAGGGTTTCGTTCTTACTTGTCCTAAACATCAGCTAATATATATTTCTCGACAGGTGGTGTGATTCTCCCTGAAATCCTTTAGGAAACATCATGTGGGATGGCCCCTGAACTAAGGCCTCATCTCTCTTCATATATTCATAATGGTCCTAAATCAGTAACCATACTGGATGACTTTATGAAGGCATCCAAAATATGATCAAGATGTACCATAAGAAAATGAGCATATATATATATGTGTGTGTGTGTGTGTGTGTGTGTGTGTGTGTGTGTGTGGATAAGACTCAAGAATCAATGTTAAAAAAGTCAATACTATATAATTCATTCCTTATTTCTCTATTCAACCGTTTTCTTGGTATGAAAAGTCATCAATAAGGTGGTTAGAGTCTTGTTGTATGGATACGTCGGCCATTGCACCAACGCTACCTTTCCTAGAATAAAAGCTACACTCGAGACACTCCAATATCACTTACCTAAGTTAAAAACCAATCCTCATAAGGGGAAAACTCCAAATACAACCCGAGGAGAATATACCTATGATATAAATTTGTAATGACTCTAACCATTGTGGGCTGAATAGATTGTTTAAGGTTGAGACATCGCAACCCCAAGCCTACCTCTAATAGGATAGGGGCTGGGAACAAGTTTTGACAAGGAATAAATACAGTGGGATTCCTTTTCCTAATGTACCTATACACATGCACCATACCATCTTCACGCAGTAGTGCAAATGAATAATACAATATAGGATATAACAAATAGAGTAAAATAATGCATGTAATAACATTTATGGAATGCATCAGACCATGAAAGTATAAAACCAAAATGTTAAGGGAAAAACATACCCATAAAGATATAAAGTCCCCATATAACAGCAATTTGAAGTGAATAAATCTAAGAGGGTTTGACTCCTAATCTTCGTGACCAACCATCGTACGTGGTCAATGCACCATGTATCATTATACACCACCAAATTCACCACTTATATGTCTTTCATTTGTATAAGACATGAAATGTGTGGAAACATTACATACAAGGGTGAGGAACATGATCACTGGTGCTCTAGGGGAGTACTGACCTTGGTAACTCTATGATGTTCCTCCTTGATCACTACAATCATCAAGCATCTTCTAAATAAGTGTCACACTTAGAAAATTGTACACATTTTCTCTAAATTAACTAAAATATATACCATCACATTTTACATGAAAAAATACTCAGGATAGAATAATAATGGGATAAAATCCAAGTTTGGACTAAGGATATATAAAAGGTCAAAGTTTCTCATAGGGATACATGATGTGTTGTCCAATTTCACTTCTTGGCCATGTTATCTTATGCACAGGGGACCACACAAAGTGTATCATCACAGAGTGTATCAACCACCCATGGACTACCCATGTCCATGTCTCTATAAATAGCATGTCAGGGGACCACACAGAGTGTATCAACTACCCATGGCCTACCCATGTGCTGTTATCCATGCCTATGTTCATTTAGTCATGCCCATGTACTTGGATGTGTACCTGGATGGGACTGAGTATCAGCCAATGCCCATGGACTCCCAGAATATATGGCATGTCATACCACATGGTGTCCTAGATGTGAAAAACTGGAACATGTACTTTTTACATTGGGAGGATCACATGATGTGTGTTCCTAGACTCACACAATGTGTGATCCTTATCTTCCACCAAAACCTTAGTCATTGTTTCTCGGTATATCTACACAACTTGGGTTCATGGACTAAAACATGTGTAGTAGAGTTTTTTTCATAATGTAAAATTCTCCCACACAGTCTCTAGATCCATGATTGTCACCACAAATCTCACCAGTTGACTGCCCAAAATCAATTGTGGTCACCTATGGCCATTGTTTCCCATCATCTAGTGGCGGAAAAATGGATCCCCATCGCCATTGATGGTTCTTCATGTATCTTGTGTTGTACCCATCGCCTACTATCATCATTATTCCCAGATATATAGAAGTTATAACCCATATCATATAAAGAATCTCAATCAATCCCCAAATCACCATCCCAATTTTCATTCCCAGAACCTCCATGAATCCTAGTGTTTGACCACACTCCAACATTCATAGGAAATATTGAGCCCCGACCTCAAATACCAATGAAGACTAAAGTGAATAACGATGGGGGAAAATCATAATAAAAATGGTGTTAAACATCTTTTATTAAGCATTATTTTACTATGATTTCCAATACAGGAAATCACATTGAGATCATGGTATAAATGGAATAAATTGATCGATGAAATTTAACTCAGCAATGAGATTATGATAAGGGTAGGAAAACACATATCAAAAGAAGAAAACATATACATATTAATGGAATCAAGTCTTTTAATTTTTTTAAGCAGAGTCCAGTTTGTCTTTTTTTCAATCCACACTAGGTTTTCGAAAAAGGTTGAGCTTCACGAAGGTGTAGAGCTTCGCCAAAACTCGATGGAAAGATAGTGTTCTACACAACTATGAAAAGATCCATGAGTGCACGATGGGTTGGTGAGTTATTTGGATGCACTCTATGTTATTACAATGTTCTAAAACATACATGTAGTGGGTCATATCCCTAACGGGTTGGTTTCGGGTCACCTTTGGCAAGTTTTAGGGGGCATGTGTATACACATATTACTGAGATCACTTAGAGAGTATAGATTCCTATATCCATAATATTATCATACCAATTTTGTAGATTACCATATTTCTCACGTGTTATTAATATTTGATATATAAATGTATTCCAAAGTTATAAATTTTCTTTACATGACTTCTATATTTATATTAATTGTTTTATATAAATATTTTATTTAAGACATTGATTTATAAATATTACATCACTTTAATAGCCTTTTCTTAATGTATTTTCCATCATTTGAATTCTATAGATTGATTTGTTTAAATATGCTTCAAAATTTCAACACTGTTTATATTTAAAATTTAAATCATTTATTTTGTTTATATATATTTTTGGAATCTGTTATGGAAGCCACAGTGAGACCCTACTAGTATTTTTAACTCAGACCATACTTGTCCCTTTGGGTGTTTTATATTTTCTCCTTCCTGGTTTGAGTAAGGGGAAGGGATCACTTAGAGGTGGATCCAACTAGTGAAATTTGGACTTGGTGAGTTATTTACTTAAGGAATTGGGGTATTTTCCTTTATTTTGGTACTTGAGTTGTACTACATCAAGTATGTTTATGCATTGTGGACTTTTTGTACATTACTCCCAGTGAAGTTTCTTTGTTATTCATATTGTCTTGTTTCTTTTACTTTAGCATTGTTAGTGGAAAATAATTCCCACTTACATGTTTTATGATTCCATGTGTTAGTTACCAACCAATGGGGATCAGAAACGCCCTTCTGGATATTCTATGGTCAGATCAGTTATCAGGTTACTAGGGTACCCAGGTTGGTTCAAGACAAATTGGTATCATAGATCTTGGTTGAGCTTTTGTCTTAAAGATGATATGCATTTGTGAAATCTGGTCAGGTCTTAGGAAGTATTTGTGATTGAGTGTCGGACCACCTATCACTGAAATGAACCTTCAGTTTCCTGGAGTGGTTAGGGAATGACATATTAGTGCTTATTTATAGTATTTTCCCTATCTTGATTAGGATATAGTAAAATAAAAATTTTGTTGTTCCATATATTGGGAATAATTTCCCTTGTAGCTTAGTTTGAGTGTTAATCTGATGTCTTCCTTTTTATCTTCTGATGTTGTGTTACATCATGCCTCTGAGAAGATGTGTGAATTTGATCCAATAAGGGGCTCCTACTGAACCTCAACAAGTAAATCATTTTATATATTCGAATATGGTTGAGGTGATCGTACATACAGTCCAAGCTTTAGGACAGACACCACCTCTAGTGCTAGTTCAGGCTTTGTATATGGATCCTCATGGGGATGTTCATCGAAATCATTCTCAAGAGTTCATTTACAAGAAGACGCCTATTTTCCGGGGACCCACTAATCCTAAACCTCTTATGGATTTGTTGGGTAAGATAGAACGTCTATTTGAATTCATGGAGACACTGAACATGATCAATGTGAAGTGTGCCACCTTCGTGATGGAAGGACTGAGTAGAAGATGGTGGACACGATGGAGATGGGAAAGAAACATGAGGGATTATCATGGAAAGACATCAAGGTTTTTTCACCGAACAGTTCTATCCAAATTCAATGGTGTTTGCTAAGGCTATGGATTTTGTCAAGCTTGATCAGGCTGAGAGATTTGAGGAGTATTGAAATTGATTTGTTAATATTGTGCGGTTTTCACCAGATATTATATCTAATGAAAGGATGAAGGCTCAACTATTTTAGTTGGGACTTTAATCAGATATATGTTATCATGTTTTCTTGCTAAATCTTCCCACTTATACTGATGTATTGGATAAGGAGATGATGGTTGAGATTGACCTGGAATGAAATTCAAGGTTGGTGGGAGTTCCTTTTTCCCCTGATGGAAGTGATAGTTTTTTTAATGGAAAAAAGTGTGATGATTCTTGGGGAATTTCTTAATGGTAGAGTTATTACATACCTCCTACATCATCTGGATAAAATAATTTTATTTTCAATCATTGAGGAAATCTGAGAAATTCTAGGAGGCCTTGCACCAAGGCACCCAAGAACTGTGGCTCATGGAGACATTTAATGAATTTATAGAGATTATTTCATAACCTTTCTAATCAACATAGTGGAACTAGATCATAAAATCCTCCTAAAACTTCAGGGAAATCAAATGATTCATTTGTAAAAGGGTTCTAGCCATAGGAATCTGGAACAAAGAAACTTCATATAGTATAAGACTCTCTAGAAGAAGCAGAGATAGGTCTAATGACTATGAGAGGTACCATTTCTATAGATTCATCATTAGTGACTACTCTTTTTGATACTAGTCCATATAATTTATTTATTTAAACCCATATTGTTAATCTAATAAATATATATGGATATTTTATCCTGTAAAATGGATATTACTGCAACCCATGGTATGAAGAGAGAACGAGGTCTCGATAGTCCCTCTAATGTCTACACTCTATCAAATGTTGAGATGCCTTGGAGTTTTCAAGTTCTCGATATGAAACCTCTTGAAATCATTTTTTTGAATGGATTGGATCATTTCTAATAAAGACCATATCGATTTTTATCTTTGACGGGTCTACATTACTACACCTATTTGTGTGTCTCTTCTCTTTCAAAGAGATTGGGACCCAAGGAAATGAAGATCAAGACCTTCATATCTAGAGTTGGGGAAAGTAATATCGGTGTTTTCTTTTGACTAGTACTAGCAATCTTTGAACAATGATATCCCTTGAGTTGTTGACGAGTTTTATGATATGTTTCCTTATGACTTATCTAGTTTTCCACCAGTAAAGGATGTTTATTTTTCCATTAACTTAATACTTAGTACTCAACCATTTTTTATCCCCTATTACCACATGGATCTAGCTGAACTGAAAGAGATAAAGTCCCAATTGGAAAAAAATTCTTAAGAACAGATTTATACATTTGTGTTTTCACCTTGGGAAGCACAGTTTCTCTTTGTTAATAAGGATTATGGTTATCTTCTATTATGAGTGGATTACCGAAATCTCAATCAATTTATGGTAAAGAAAAAATACCATTTTCCACAGTTTGATTATCTATTTAATAAGTTAAAAGGGAAGGAGATGTTTTCAAATATCGACATTCTATCTGGTTAACATAAGCTGAGGATAATTGATTCTCACATTCAAGAAATTACCTTTCAAAGTAGGTATAAACAATATGGGTACCTTATTATGCCCTTTGGTCTAACAAATGATCCTAAAGTTTTCATGGATTTAATGAATAGTATTTTCCATGAATATATGTATTTCATTGTGGTAGTCTTTGTAGAAGACATCCTCATATACTCCCAGTTCTATGAGGATCATGTGCATCATCTGATAATAGTTCTGAGTCTACTTAGCAATCACCAACTTTATACCAAGCTTTCAATATGTGATTTCTGGATTCCAGAAGTTAAATTCTTGGGACACGTAGTGTCTGAATAGGGTATATCGGTTGATCCTAAGAAGGTAAAGGATGTTATGACTTGATTGTAGCCATGTACTTTCTTTGAGATTTAGAGCATCTTAAGATTAGTTGGATATTATCACTGGTTCTTGAAGGACTACTCCAATTTGGCTTCTCTAATGACTACTCTAAATTGAAAGCGGTGAAGTTTTCTTAGAATGAGAAATTTTAAGTTCCTTTTTTTAATATGATGTGTCTTTTGACTACTAAACCCTTGTTTACTCTTCAATAGGTGGGGAATAGCTATGTGTTTGTCTATAATGCATTGATTTTAGGCTTGGGATGCATTATTCAGGTAGGGAAATCATGTAGTCTCTTATGGATATAGTCATCTTAGGCTACATGATAAGAATTCTCCTACCCACAACCTTGAACTTGAACCTATGATGCACATACTTAATAGTTGTAAGCATTACCATTATGGAGAATGGATTATCATGTTTTCATACCACAAAATCGTGAATTATATATTATCTCAAAATGATTTAAATATTCACTAGAGGCATTTAGTGGAATACCTTCAGTCTTTTGACATCGAAACTACCTATACTATAGTGAAAGGGAATTTCATTATAGATGCACTGAGTAGGAAACATTCAAACCAAGAAGTGAAAGAATCTTTGGAAGAGTGGAATTTGATGGATATTTTTTCACAGTTTCATATTAGAGGATGATGTTTCTTTATCCAGTATTCAGTTGACATATGATATTCTCAAGATGATTCTTTAGGACCAACATATTGATGATTAATTCTATAGAATTAGAGACTACCTTTTTGGTGGGGATACATTTTCCAAATGGTTTTTCTCTAATGAGGTTGTTTGATGCTATCGAGATTGCTTCGTTGTGCCGTTAGCAGCAAGAAAGTATTTGATGGGGGACTATGATAAATACAAGTGTTTTTTGCACTATGGAACCACTTTACTATTCTATGACATGCAGTGGATGTTCTAGTGGTCAGGTATGAGGCAAGGAATTATTGATTTTGTTTTTCATTGTTATTCATTCCAATAGGTGAAGGCTGAGAAACAAAAACCTTCAAGTTTTCTTCTGCCACTTCCAGTCCCAACATGTAAGTGGGAGGAGATCTCTATGGACTTTGTGGAAGGGATAACATATACTCATAGAAATAATAATGTTATATGGGTTGTGATTGATAGACTAGCCAAGTCAGCTCACTTCATACCCATTAGTGATACAACCAAATTTGAGGAGTTGGTAAATCTAAATGTGAACAGGTTTCTTCATTTTAACGGATTTCTATATGATATAGTCTCTAATAGGTATCCTTAGATTACCTCTCTCTTCTGTATAAGTCTTCTAGAGGCACTAGGATCTCAGTTCTCTTTCAGAATGACCAACCATCCAAAGTCGGACGGCAAAATAGAGAGAGCTATACAGATTCTAGATGATATTATTCGCTCTTGTGTTCTCAACTTTGGTGGGTATTGGGATGATCACATGGGTGTGATTGAGTTTTCTTATAATAATAGTTACCAACTAGTAATTAAAATAGGTCTTTTTGATTCCTTCTATGACTGACCTTGCATGTATCTATTGTGTTGGTCAAAGGTTGGAAAATGTTCCTTGGTTGGACCAAGTTCAGTATGAGATATGACAGCAAAGATTCAGTTATTTTGTCATAGAATGTTGATTGCATATATCTGATATAAGTCTTATACTAATTTTATCCATATAAATTTAGATATTTTTGTTGGTGATCAAGTGTTATTGAATTTTTCACCTCAGTTGGGTCATTGACATCTTAGGATGTAAGGGATGCTTTCTCCTCATTTTTTGGGACCTTTTGAGGTTGTTGATCAATTGGGTAAAGTTGCATAGAGTTTAGAATATCCATCATAGATGAAATCAATAGATAATGTGTTCTAAGTATCACAACTGAGAATGTATATCTCTGATTCATCTCACATTTTGACCTGGATTAATCTTGGTATTGAACTTAATTTATCTTTGACTGAGCAGCCAGTCATGATAGTAGATTCTGATACCAATGTACTTCATGGTAGGATGATAACATGTTTTGTGTAATCTGAAATCATGGTTCAGATAATCATGAGGCATGTGAATGTGAGTCACTAATGATATAATAATAGCCTCATATTTTTGGCATGGAATCTTCTTCATAGGATTTTTGGGGATACAATGTTTTTATGGTGGGAAGGTTGTAACATCCAGTTACCATTCTGACAGATACGCCTCACACCTTGTCATGTTTTCTCTTTTTTTGATTGGTTTGTTTTGATAATGAATTTTGAGGATACCTATAATGGTGAAGTCAGATATTTTTTGGACCCTCACCTTCAACCAGCTTTTTTTATAGGTTGTAGATGGGCTACACATCATGTAACAGTTCTGTGATTAAGTCGTGAAAGGCTTCATGCTATGATTGGTACACATCGCAATGAGTATTTAGACATCATAAGTGAGATAAATATTGGTTTTCAATTCAGAGATTTGGTTTTTAATTAGAGTTAATGAGATTTTTGGTGGTTTTGAAAATTAACTATTTCATGACGTGTATTTGTATTACACATCGTGTAATACACAGACTATAGTTTTTAAACAGGAAACACATCTGACCTGTTATTTTGTATCTTCTATAACTTCAACTCCCTCAATCCCAATTCTTCCCAAGGTGATATTATAGCTTTTGAACCCTTCCATATCGTCTCCTTCGATGGTCTATCTTCATTGCGCTTGTGGGGTGATTTCTGGGTAAGTTTTCTCCCTTATTCTTTGTCTTTATCCCTTTAAAATCCATTGGAATTTCAATGGATCGTCATAGAATTTATAGATTCATACCCCATATTTTTTTATATCTCATTCCTATGTTGGGTTTCGATGTCTTTGACACCTTCATTCTCATTGATCGGTGTCGTTGCGAGTGTTGAGTTTCAATATAAAGGTATGTGGTTCCATCCCGATTAGCCAGATTTATTAACCTTAAAATAATTTATTTATTTCAATTATTGATTTAAATTAATTTTCTCAAAGTTTTTTACAATTGATTTAATAAAATAAAATTCTTATGAATTAGGATATTTTCAATGGTTTTGGCATGATAATTTGGAAAACCCCCAATTCCATTGAATTAGGGTTTGTTTATAGTATTTTTTTTATTTAAATTGATAAATTTAAATTGGAGTTTTGATCAAATAAATTTAAAACAAATTGTTAAATTTAATTATGGAAATGAATTGTGAAATTATGGAATTGGTTTTGAAATTATTTCAAACTTGTGATAGTGGATTAAAATCATTTCACAGAAACCTAGTGGTTTTATCTTATTAAAGAGGGTTGTTTTTTATTAAAAAATGTTTTGGATTTAAAAGGAAATTTGGCATTGGAATGGAATAATGTGATATAATTTTATTTTAAGAAGTCTTAAAATAAATTTCCCAACATTGATTGTGTAAGATCATGTAAAAGCCTTAGGTAGTTGGTAAGTTATTTGGACACAATCTACACTATTATAATGTACAAAAACATATATGTAGCGAGTCACATCTCTAATAGGATGATGATGAGTCACCTTTGGAAAGTGTGATGGGGTATGTGTAAACAAATATTACTGATGTCACTTAAAGATTGTAGAGTTCTATAGTTGGAATATTATCATACCTATTTGGTAGATGACCATGTTTCTTGCTTGTTATTTATATTTGAGATATAAATGTATTCCAATGTTGTAAAATTTATTTACATTCCTTCTAAATTTATATAAAAAATTTTATCTAAATTTTTTATTTATTCCATTTTTTTTAGAAATATTCCATCCCTTGAAAATAATTTTCTTAAAGTGTTTTCCATAATTTGAATTATGTAAATGATTTGTTTAAATGTGCTTCAAAATTCCAAGCCTATTTATCTTTAAAATTTAAAGCATTATTATTATTCTATATTTTTGGAATCTATTATGGAATCTTTAGTGAGACCCTACTCGGGGTTTTATCTCACACCCTACTTTTTCCATCGGGTGTTTTAGATTATCTCCTTCTAGGTTCGAGTAAGTGGAAGGAATCACTTGGAGGTGGATCTAGCTATTGAAATCCAGACTTGGTGAGTTGTTTCCTTAATTAATTGGGGTTTTTTCATTTATTTTGGTACTTGGGTTGTAGTAATTTGGGATTTTTTATGACTTGTGGATTTTTGATACATTACTCCCCATGGAGTTTCTTTGTTATGCATACTATCTTGTTTCATTTAATTATACATTTTTAGTGGAAAATCATTCCCACTTTAATGTTATATTATTTTAGGGTCTATTATCCTAACTGTGGGGATCGGGATTTCCCTTTGGGCTATGTCTGGTTCAGCTTAGTTATCGGGTTACCAGGGTACCCATGTTAGTTCGTGAAAAAGATGGATAAGAAAGTTGTGCTACTTGAATAATAAGTTGTTACTATAAGTAGTACACTGGAAATAGAATAAAATTAGAGGGAAATAATGAATAAATTATAGTTTGGAAGATTATCATGTGAAAATATTTTTCGAAGAGATAGATGTGGCTTTGAAGGAGTAGAGAAGGCCTTGAATGATCATAGATCCACATGTATAGGAAAAATTTGAATTTGTTATGATTTTAAAAAAAATCAACAAATCAAAACATGATGGGAAAAAATTAAGGGAAGTAGAAATATGGGCATATCTCAATGGTACCTAGTGTTATAAAAAAGAAAGCCTCAAATAAAATAGAAAAGAGAGATGAAAATTATCCTCAAGTATCCATATATTATCAACAAACAAATAATTTTACTAAAGAAGAATAAATTTGGATCAATTTAATTTAGAATAAATTTCCTCTTGTGAAATGTTAATCATGTAGATTTATGGGAAATACAATTTCATACTGTAAAGAGGAAAGGAGATATCATAATAGGGAAGCGCTTCAAAGTCAGCAAAGTAGAATGAGACCATATACTTCATCATATTGAATAAATAGTTTCTATGGATATTTTTTTCATTGTTCTAACAATGTTCATAATGTTATTCATTGTAGGAAGAGGAATAACATGAACCTTACCAACATAACTAAGTGAAACTCCAATACCCACCAACCATGTCTAGTATCTCTTATGAATGGGTATTCTCTGTTGCAAGAAAAATATGTGTATGATGAACCCATACATATGAATAAGAAATTGTAAAGTCCATATTTATTCTCCACTAAATCATGTATCTCATGGATGGAAAAGAATAAAATCAGTAAATCTAACCTTATAGAAATAACTCTCAGTGATATAAAGAACAATAGAACCCTGATTCTTGATAGTGTATACTCATCCCATATGATTGGAAATGTATATTTATTGAATAATTTTAGGAAAACGGTTGATGTAAGAGTGAGGTTTGGAAATGATGGTTCTTTAAAGATCAAAGGTAGTGGATATAAAGAACTAGAAAATGATGAGCATAAAAATGATGAAGTTCTCTATATGGATGGTTAGCATCACAATTTCATGAGTCTGAGTCAACTAGGTGACTCAGGAATAATAGTGACATTAAATCAAAAGGTATTAACTACCAAAGTAAATACATTTAATTCTCTCATGAAAAGAATGCTTAATAAAAGAAAATTTATACTAGGATGATAGTAAAGAAAACATTTTTTACATAATAGATAAAGGAGAAAAAAATGTGTGGCACTAGAGGTTGGGTAGAATTAATCAATATATCATTAAAAAGACATATAGGATGAATGTAGTAATTGATATTCCTAACCTAAAGTGTGAATAAGAAAATAGATGTGATTCTTGAATGTGAGGAAAGATGGTCAGGAGTTCATATTGGCTGAAGAACAAAAGGGAATCAAATCTTCTTGATTTCATCCACACAGATCTATGTGTTGTAATAAATGTGGATGGAACATATAGAGATATGTTCTTCATTATTTTTATTTATGATTATAATATAAAGTCTTTTGAAATGATTTTGAAGAGGAAATAGAAATTATATGATTACATGAAGGGTTATCATCGAATTAATTCGAATGAAACTGACCACATAATCAAGATTCTACTATCTGATAACGAAGACTAATACACATCAATTGAGTGTGGAATTTACCTATAAAAACATGGAATAAATAATGAGGTGGATTTAGTGATAACCCCATAGAAAATAGAGTTATTTAATATATAAATTGATAGGTGAAAAATATGGACAGAACTATACCGACCGAGAGTTGTATTTATCTTCATTAATGGAAAGAGGATATTCAAGTAGAATTGTACACTAAAAATTTAGCATTCCTTTTTATGAGAGAAAAAAAGACATTAGTTGAGTTATGGTGTAGAAGGAAGCCCTTTCTTAATTAATTTCATGTTTTTGTATAGAAATATTTCATCCTAAACAAATAAGTAAATCAAGGAAAGTATGTTGTTGCTATAAATGAGGGAATATTACATGGATATTAAATAAAGATTAAAGCCTAAAATTGTAACAACAATCATCTTGGAAGAGTTACGTTAAGTATCTATGTCAAGATGATTGAATATAAAACCATAAATACCTCGTGGAGCTCATATGTTGATATGATTGAACATGAAGAAGAAAGTGGAAAAGGAAAATATTCAAATGAAAAAATAGTGTAAGGCTTGAAAGGCATTTAGGTATCACAAGATGATGAGGATTTAGAAGAATAATCGGAAGAGGAAACTAGGGATAAAGAAAAATTTTCTCACTAGATAAAGATAATAGTATAAATTGATCAATCGAACATCATTGGGGATTGGAAAACACTCACACAAACAAGGATACTGAAGAATTAAGAACATTCTTCTATACTATTAATTGTGGATCCAACCTCATTTAAAGAAGTATAAAATGACGAATCATGGGTTAAGGACATGAAAGAAAAACTAGATCAAATTGACAAGAACCGTACATGGGAACTTTTCAAGAGAACCATAAATAAAAATGGGATTAGAAGAAAGTGGATCATTAAAAATAAATTCACTGATCAAGGAAATGTTTCCAGAAAAAATTAATTCTTAGTATGAAAAGGCTACAAATAGATTGAAGGAATTGATGTTAAAGAAAAATTTGATCCTATTATCTATATTGGACTTAGGTAGGCATTTAATCTCCATGTAAATCTAGAGATACTAAAATTATTAACAGATGGATTTCAAAAAAATATTCTTAAAAGGATTTATTAAAGAAGAAGTCTACATTGAACATATTGTGGGATTTATGATTAAAATTATGATACTAAGGTTTAAATATTAATGAATGATCTCTATAGTATGAAGCAGAAAGCCCAAGTACGATATTCTTGACTCGATGATTATTTGAAGAATATCAAATTTAAAAGATGAGTTTTCAACAAAAATCTCTATGTGAGGAATTATAAGAAAGGTCAATTTATAGTGATGGTGTATTTAGATTATATTATTTTTAGTGGAAGTGGGCAGGGATTAGTGGAAGAATTCTCTAATCATAGAAAACCATAATTTGAAATGTCCATGATTGGTGAACTCGCATACTTATTGGGGTTGTAAGTGACTAAGAAGAACTATTAGACCTTTATTTCTTAGGAAAACTATTCAATAGATCTTTTAAAGAAATTCAACATGAAGGACTCTAAATAAATGTTGAATCCCATTTGGTTTGGCCAAAACATGTAATGAATGAGGATAGGACATATATGGATCCCACCATGTATAGGAGAATCATTTGAAGCTTATTATACATGATTGTAACACAACTGTATATCATACTTGAAACATTCTTAGCATACCTCTTTCAAATTAATATAAAGGATGAACATTTGGAAGTAGTTAAATTAATCATGTGGTATATTCATGGTACTTCCAATTTTGGATTTTACATTCCTACAAGTATATATTGTGAATTATCATCCTTTAATGATGATTATTGGGGTAGAGGTGTGTTTGATAAAAATTCCACATGTTTTGGAGAATTATTCATTGGAAATATAGGTATGGGTTGGTTGAACAAAAATAAAGAAATCACTTCCCTTAGTATGGTCAAAGAAGAGTATATCTCTAGTATAAAGGTTTTAACTTGGCTATTGGGGATGAATCAAAACCTACTAATATTGGTGATGTGGTTAAATAGCTGATTGTGATTTACTGTGACAACAAGAGCACGATCGATCATATGAAGAATTTGGTTTAATACTCTCATACAAAACATATTGATATCAGATATCACTTCATCAATGATAATTCTTAATAGGGTGTGATTAAAATGGAACATGTTGAAAATGATGACCATTTGGTTGAAATTTTTACTAAGTCATTAGCAGCCCATGTGTTCAAGAAATATTTGTTGAACCTTAGTGTTCAGTCACCTCCAAATGCATGAGGAGGTTACAGTTGGTCCCCTCTCCCCATTTTTTTAACGTTTTTAATCTATTATTTAGTTATACAGGATTACGAGGGATATATGATCCATGGGGAGTCTTTTTGGAGCCTTAAAAGTATATATAAAGGTTATTTTTATTTATTTTAAAATGTAGAGAATGGAGAAATTAAATATTATAAAGGTTAGTTTGGTTCAGGATTTTGAAAAACTGTGAAATATTTATATGACAAGATTACAGTTATGTGTTATGAGGAAATAGTTCATATTTCCTAGAAAAGTTCTTGGACTGATTAAGAATTCTAAGACATGAGAATTCGATTTATGACTCCCCTCATGTTTTCTACACATCTTTCCTCCCATAGACCTAGACTGTTGTATGAGTTTTTTATTTCCATTCAGGTTTTAATTTCAGATGGTGCTTTATAGTATTTATCTAAATATTTCTATCAATTACAAAGGGTGAGATTCTTGGAACCAAGGATTTTAATTACAGGAAATTTTGTCAAGTTTGTGTTTTTATAAATCCAAACTGGGTTGAATATGGATTGTTTCTAATTATTTCACAACCAAGGCACACATTTTCATGATAACATGTGTTTTTTTTCTAAATTACCACATTCCAATGTTGGGTGGTCTTTGCACCCATGTCTAGTGATGTTGGATCCTTGATCAAAACGAAATGATGGGATTTTGGTTCCTTCTTCTATGGATTCCTCCCTAGATATTATCTCCTAGTCCAGGTCTCCCTCATAGATTTGAGTTTTGTTCATGAAACTCATTCCAAGTTTCATCTCATTGTGGACACTGGTTAATTACACTACTTTTGTATGAAATGGAAGAATCCCTTTTTATAGTAGATGGTAAGGCCATTTATTTCTGGGAATCCCTGGATGTTGGGTGTGTTGGAAAGCAGTATTCTTACTATTTTTAGGGAATCTCTTGTGGGGAATCTTAAGCATGGAACACAAGGCATACCATGTTAATCAGGAGTTATAAAACACTAAGGACATATATATCCCAAAGATTTAACCTCATGAATTCCTTATTCCGCGTGACGTATCTAACACCTAAGTTTTATGTCCTTCAAATAATTGACCTCATCCGTCTTATGATTATCATGTGGTAGAATCATGATATAGGTTTCAAGTTTAACATCTTGTGGAGAAAAAGTTGATTAATCAAGATGATCTATAGAAGTGGATCAAGTAGGTGCATCCCTAGGAGGAAACACCTGAGTTTGGGCCAGAACACCCCTTTTAGGTAGATCCAGGGTTTAACATCCTATATAGATGGGTGATAAGGTTTCCTCATAGAGGAGGATCGGGGAGGTACATCCCAAGGAGGGATCACCTGAAAGGTTAACCATTGATGGACCAGAACACATGGTGGAGGCAGATCTAGGAGGTGTGTCCCATAAAGAGAAAATGTCACACTGTGAATGCATATGGATCGGAACACCCTTTAGATGTGGATCTTGGATCTCTTCCCCTTGTAGGGAATATGTTACACCGTAAAGTCTAATTAGAACACCCCTGTTGGTGGATCAAGGGGGTGTACCATAAGAATTGGGGAACCAAGGTTTACCATTGTTCAGAATTGAACCTCATAGAGGGGTAATATGTACACTACATATAAGGAATGGATCAAAACCCATGTAGTTTGATGCCACATTTTAAGTTCATGTGATAGGACTGATCCATGCGGTTTAATATCTTGTGTTAAGGATTCTTTTTTCATGAAGGGAGAATTGATGAGGGCTGTTGCGGGGATTATTCATGTAATATTCCATTTTCAAGAATATTTCTCTTTTTTAAAGTTAGTGGGGGGATTACATGTTGATCTACCCAAGGGACCTATAAGGGATGTGGTCTCCTAAGTAAGTGGCATGATCATACAGAGATGTGGAGACCAGGGAAAAATTAGGATGGTGTGGATATTTTGTTTGGACCTCAGTGAGGCTTCCTATGTATCCTAGTCAGTTGGTAATCGAAGACCACATTGTTAGAAAATTTTGGGTCTTATACCTAAGTATGAGGTCCATAAGAGCATGTGGTTGGGGCTTACGCATGGGAGCCACCTGGGTATTGCTATGGATAAGTAATGATGTGAATGGGGATTACATGTTGGAGCTCTTTGGGAGCGACAGT
Organism: Viscum album; assembly: GCA_963277665.1. NCBI lineage: Eukaryota > Viridiplantae > Streptophyta > Magnoliopsida > Santalales > Viscaceae > Viscum > Viscum album. The sequence continues at coordinate 1,697,890,510 of OY728143.1, read as the reverse complement.
GGATAAAAATGATTTTATTGGGGATTATGCATGGAAGCTTCCTAGGTACCTCTATGTTGTGTAAATGATGTGAATGAAGCTTACGTGTAGAAGCTTCCCAACTGTGGCTATGGAGCGATAATGATGGGAATGGGGTTATATGTGGATGATTCTTGGGTGCCGCTATGGAGGAGCAATGATTTTAATGGGGATTTTGTATGGAATATTGTTTTTTTGAAACTATAGAGTGTCAATTATGTGAATGGTTCATACATGTGGAAGTTACCCAAGTGCTTCTATGGAGAGACAATTATGTGAATAGGGCTTATGCGTGGAAGCTTCCTGGTTGCCGCTATGGAGGAAAAATGATATAAATGGGGCTTATGCATGTAATATACCCATAATTTCTTCTTAATTTATATACATGCGAGAATATAATTTTCATTGGATGAGGTGATATCATAGTTTAACACCATGTGGAAGTATGGGGTGTGTTGGCCTTATTCATTGAGCTTCCCATTCAGGCTTCCTCATGTCAGGTAATGGGGACATCCTAACCCATTAGTGGGTCAAGGAATATAATTATGGCTTAATCTTGATGATTCATCCCATATTTGATGCTTGATGTTCATCACATGATGAGGCATTTTATGCTAGATGCATAAGGCATCTCATGTGTGTCATAGGGGGCATCATAAGTTTTCCATTTAAGGTATGTAACAATTTAAAGTAATGTCATGGGGACTACTGGTAATATTATGATTGATGCATAAGGAATATAATGTTTATCATAGGAGGCATAATTTTCTTTAATGATAAGTTATTCTATAGTTTTAGGTCTAGTAGTGAGGAATACTAGGTAGAATATGCCTAGAAATGGCTGTTGTGGGACTTACGTAAGAGCGGTCCTTTCTGGTTGAACCCTGCATAACATCAAGGTGATGAGGTTTTATGAGATGCTTAGGGAATGGTTCAACTCATGTTACTTATGGAATACAAGATGAGAGTCTCAAATCATGACATGGGATAGGGACCAATAGAAGAATGTGGACTAAAGGTATTTCAGAGAGTACAGAGGAGTGTCTCGAATCATTGTATTCCAGGGGTGGAATTTGGGGCTACATACAGATGCAAGAAAAAATATCCCCAACCCGTACCACAAATTTTGAGGTCCGAGTATCCATTTTTGTTGGGGGTGTGGGGTTGTAACCCATATGGTATGAACCAGTGAGCATGTTCCTTGACACTATTTCATGTAAGATGGCCTGTGTGAAAAATAGGTTATGCAAAAGATGGGATGTGGGAATGATAGGTTGCATGAATGATGGGCTACGTGGAAGAACAAGATGGAGATCTCTACACAAGATTGGCCATTATGTTTAAAATTACCTTGTGAAAGATTTATATTTTTGTACAAGTAGGGTGGCATGAAATATTGGACTTTGCACACAATTGGGTTCCATATGAAAATAGTTGCATGAAAACATATTAGAAGGATCCTATACTTTATAAGACATTTCCAAAGTTGTTCTGGGAAAATTTCAAACTTGGGGGGGAGGGGGGTTATATATGAGAGAAACTCAGAGTTATGAGCACAATAGCTCTTTCTAAAGGTACTCTTGTAGTTTGGTGGTCGGCAATATATTTCTAGGAATCTCCATGGTGGCACATAAGTTTGTCTTTAGCATGTAAGTCTACATGCTAGGGAAAAACTTTACGAAGTTTCATGCATTTTCCTTTTTCATAGAGGCTAGCCTGTATATGTCTGTAAATTCTCTATTTCACATACTATTTGGTACACAAGATGCTTCTACGATGGGTTTTACATAAGATTAAATTCATGCATGTAATATTTGGTTCTTTCACCCAAGAATTCATTTTTTCACACATGAGAATTGGGAGCACATTTAGACTGAGGGGTTCTGATGAAATTACCATTGCCTTTTGAGAATAACTCACTTATGTTACTATGAAGGAATTTCACAAACATTTTGTAATGTTTCATGAAAATGCATACTTCTCCATAGAATCTCCTTAGCTAGAAATTTTCAGCAGTCTAAATTCAAACGACCATAAATTATGATTGGTAACTCAGTTTGGACTCTACGACTAGTCTAATCAAAGCGCCTAGAATGAGATATGATTTTAGATTAGGTTCCATGGTGTTTAGTGCATTGTTGGATGTGTTATTATAGTTCCAAAAGATATTTTTCAAGGAAAGTGATCATACGTTACAAGTTGTCTACAATATTGAAGGTGAAGTCATTTCCCAGTGTTTGCCAAATTTTTGGGCTCAAAATTATGAGAATGGAGCATTCTTCACAAAAGGTAGTTTTCTTGGATAGACACTTATCAAATATGGTAAATTCATAAGTTTTACAATGATTGGGTTTTGAGAATAATGGTCTTCACGAAGACTAGTTTTCATAAAAGGTGAGATTTCTAAAGGTATGGAGCTTCATGAATGCATGATGGAAAGAAAATGTCCCTTGTGACTAATACAAGCATCACGAGTGCATGATGGGTAGACGGTGATTCTTTGTGACTAAAATAATCTTAGAGAATGGGTTAAATTTCATTATATCTTCATGCATAGAAGAGATTCATTAATAGGTTTTTGGATTTTCATTAAAAATTAGCTGAGATCTTGGGATCTTTATGAAAGGATGAGACTATAAATACTAGCTACCCCAAATTCATTTTAAATTATAATATTTATAGAAAAGGGTTAATCACTCTAAATTCAAAAAGGTTGAGATATTTGTGAGTCAATTATTCATTGTGAGACTAAACACCATGAAAATAATATCTTAGTCTTGAAAAATTATTATGTATATTATAAAAAGTATATTTTTGATGATGGGTTATTTCATGATGACTTAGTGCTCCATAAAGGAATTTTTCATCATGAAGTTTGTGAGCTTCATGAAGGTGATTCATGAACAGCAGTGTTAAACATCTATTTTGAGTGAATAGTTGTTTCAATGCATCAACTCAAGACTATAGTGCATGCATAGTATCATGTTATCCAAGGACAAAGACTTAAATTCTGTTCTACGGATGTGACCTTCAAGTATTTAAATTGAGTAAGACTTTACCAAAAGTAGTGATCTAGGGGGAGTTTATAGAAGTGTTTCGATAGAGGTAGTGTGTTTTCCCTAAAATATTTTTAAGGAATTTTTCTTGTTATAGATACCATCTATATAAACAACATAACTAGTGATGGTTAGTGGATTTAGGTATGACAGACTCACTTTAGGCGTATACTCTTTAGAATTTCCCTTAGTGGGGAACCATGTACAACTATTATGTTGTCTCTCTACATCTGAATATTTGATTAACACGGGATTCCATCAAATAGTTTTAACAAGTTCTTACCAATTTGGGAACAATATCAATCTCTTTAAAAGAAAAAATTGACACCCTAATACAACCTTTTCCTCTCATAATGTTTCAGGGTCCTACAAACACACACACACAGAGATATATATATATATATATCCATGATCAATATTTTAATCAAGGGAGGAAACAAAAATTGAAGAGAAATAACTAAATTTTTTATCAATATTTTATGGATAACATATTCAACAATGATAGAGAAGTCCTATTATATTAGCTTCCTATCGATCCACCTTGATCTGATCACTGTTCTTTATCTGATCTTGATTCACCAATGAATAACACTCTAAATATCCAGTCAATTCTCTCAGGGTTGTGCAGATAACCTCAATAAATTTATATAGCATAAATTATATAGTGTAAACTCAATTATTAGTATTAAATGAATTAATAAAATAATTTAATTAATTAATTTTCTTAATATATCCTTCAGTATCTACCTCATCCAAATATCTAGCACCAACCAACTTTAGGTTGTGCTTAGCTTAAACCCCACATTCGGAAAAAAATAATGGTCTTGTATTTTTGATCCATACCTTCATTTGAAATTTATTCAAATTTTATAGAAAACTAAGCATGTGTGATATTAATATATTTAATATCTTTAAAATATCAAAATTTGGATTATTGGGCCTTAGAATCTTGTTCCGTCTCAGTGCTTGGCTCCAAAAATATTCTTGAAAATATTTCAAAGTCCTACCAGGGAAAAATAGTGTAACTATAGTAGTACCCAATTATTCCAACAAAAAGAGACATGAAAAAATAAAAAATACAATTATAAATCTCTCAAAAGTGAAATATTTATAATTAAATAATTAAATGTATAAAAAACACATTGTAAGAAAACACAACAAGATGACATGATAGAAGTCTCCACTAGAGTCCAAAAAGCTCATGAAAAGTCATCCCTACCCACACCATCACTTCTAACATGGGTAATATCCAAATCTCGTATAGATCCAGTCCTAGAAATGTATAAGAAAGACAGACTAGATCTAAAACAATTCTATACTAAGTGATTCTAGATAGACTCAATAAATATCAGTATTATCAAAATTAGGGTATACTAGTTTGTTTTGGGCCATGTTATCCCTAGATGGATCCTTAGGGAAGTATATATTAAGGTGGTTGTTATTTTCATAATAATAGTACTTAAACCTCTAAAACAAACTAACATCATTATTATCTTTTCATTTTCCATTAGGTTGACTCTTCACATTGTGAAAATCTGGCCAAGAACATACCCCATTATACACCATATTCAGACTATGAATTTGAAGATCCCTATACAATTAAATTTATTTTTCTTCCTTTAATGGGATAGAATACCTACCATACGTCATATAATATCTAACCATATTAAATAGTTCATCCAAGGAATTCAATAACAAACAATCATGATGCTCTTCAGAAATATCATCATCAAAATTTTCTTATTCAATGGATATCTTATTAAAGAAATATAAATTTGTTTACACAAAATTTCCTAGGACCATATTTAAATTATAATGATTTATTTTATTTTGTAACCTTCCTAATAAATATCAATTCATGAAAGATACACTAACATCAACCAGATTTCCCTGGAAGAGGACTCATTGAACACGTATCATAGAGCATTGTCACCTAGGGTCCAAAAAAAGAGAATAAAAATTCATTAAAATATTAGTGTTAATATCCTCAAAAGAGTTCAAGGTCTACCAAGTAGTAGAGATAGTGGTGATTTTTTTGTTAACTCGTGTAAAAGTGTCATCATGCATGTTGTGTAAAATAATACCATTCATTTTAAATCTCCGTATATTGAAATCGTTTTCTTTATCAAATATATCAACCTCTAATCTTGTCAAAGACATCAATAAAATCGATGAACATCACTTTGGTACCATTTTTTATTTGGAGGATGAAATTGGTGACACGTAATTAAAAATACTAGGAGGTTGTATCACATGATCCACCAAAATGATATATAATATGAGACAAAATATTATTTAAAAATAAAGATATATTCAAAAATAACATAGTAAAATTTATGAAATCAACAATATATAAACAACCATATTGGGAATAAAAAAATAGTTGGAAAAAAAGAATTCATAATTTTACATAGTTAAAAAAACTATGGTCCTGCTCTATAGAAAGAAAACCACCCTCTCAAATTTTATTATTTTTAAGAAAATATATCTGTGGATGCATACAATATAAATTCAAGGTATTAGAAAAAAATATCACCATAGTAATTACAAATAACCTATGCCCAAAAGGAACAAGAAAAGGATGTTGAAAGTCCCCTGGAATAATTCAATGAGAACATAAGAAAATAAGCCCAAACCCCATCACTATAATTGGACTCACATGTATAAAAACCCTCCAAGAATAATTATAGTTGAATGATACATCTTAATAAGTCAAAAATATATGATCTCTCTACAAGAACAATACTTCATAAATGTTCACCAATAAGATCCACCAACGATCTCTCTCTCTAAAGATCATCCCAATCCCTATTGATTTTTCTCAGCTTCTACCCTCTGATATTTTCAATATGTCTCTCATGTGATAATATGGTACATCGAGCACTTAAAATCGAAGGAAAAAATTCCTCAACGAAACTCCATCCCTATCAAGTCATGTGGTTGGTCGAGAAGCTACTTCAAAAAATCTCAAAAAAACTGGTGTTGTGTGAATACGGTACAAAAATCCAACCATAAATGTTATAATTGGATAGATCCTCCATTTAATTTATTCGAGCCCTATATTTTCTAGAAAATCTCTTATATATCTCAATCTAAAAATATATTTCTTGATTTTTAGAAGTTAAAATTTCAATTTGAAAATTTTGATTGTATCATTGCATTATTTATTTTGTTTGGATGATTGATTTATTTAAATTTTATGGTTGGATGATTGTATAAATTAATGTTCTTTCTATGATTTAATTTCTTTATAAACTATTGTTCTATTTATAATTTAATTCATATTTAATTATTTATAAAATTTAAATATAGTGTTTAATAAATTAAATTCTATGTATAAAATAAGTAATTTACATTTCGGGAACTATTATTGTTTAAAAAATTCTATTTATTTTTAATTTAAATTCTAAATAATTATATTTGATCATATTTATTAGTATATATTATAATATATAGTGTATTTATTGTGAAATAAAGTTAACATATAATATTCAATACACTTGGATAAAAAAGTGAATCTACCTAAATATTTTATAAAAATTATTTTATTAAAAATAATAAAAAATATATTAATAACCTTAATTTAATATAACTATTTATATATCTATGTTATATCATGTATCGTAGTTAAATTTATTTATATATACAACATATTATTTGATATATATATATATATATAATATTATTTTTGTTAATGAAACTTACAAATTTATTAAATAATAAGAATTTTTAAGTTATATAAATTGTAAGTATTTATTATTCTATGAAATTATCTATAAAATATATTTATTTAAATTTTTTAAAATTTAATTACTTCAAAAATTTATATATACTTTCTTAATTTTATTTTATTTAAATTAACTTAAGTTTACAATATTTTAATGTTTATTTTATTTTATATATATTACTATTGTTTATTAAAATTAACAAAATTTACTATTAATAATATTTTGGGTAGTTATGAATTTATATATATATATATATATATATATATATATATATATCAATGTGTATAGGTAGAATGATATTCAAACACATTGGCACACACGAACACACCTCAAGGGCATAACCCGATCTATAGCCCCACCTAGGGATAGTCCAAATTCAACCCTAATCTTATTTTTATTATATATATATATATATATATTAAAAAATCGTGGCCACCCATTTCGTCAGACCCCACCATCATGTCCTTACATCTTTTTGAATCAGTTGACCAACCCCAAATACCTATGGGCCCTAGCTGTAGAAGAATCTCTACAACAGAACTTTGCTGCTTTCTACCATCATCAGCCACTGGACCAGCCCCTATACATCACGACCTCAATGGAACTTCTTCCTCCGTCAGCCACCATGCTGAGATCGCACGCCACTAATTCCTTCATCAGATACTGCCTCGACACTATGTGTTACCACCTTCCTTCCATCATGAATGTTAAGAACATGTGGCAACCCTGCAATCAAGAGGGGGTCTGATTATATGCTACCCTTACTAGTGACATGGGCCCAGATTACATTGGAATCTATTAATTTTTTCCACAATGCACCCAAATTTAATTGTGTGAGCCAGAAGTTGTAGTGGATGGGATATAAACCCCAACCACATGAAATTTATTAGGGCTTATTATACCACTTGGTCAGACCCCCATGTGATTAGAGTAGTTATGTATAAAATAATAAAAATTTTATTTAGAGAACTATAGTTGTTTAAAAATATATATATAATTATATTTTAAATCATTAATAAATATACTTGAAAATATTTAAATGTATATATATATATTAGATATAAAATTTAATAGATTTCCAATATATTACTAGATTCATAGATAAAAAAATTATTCTATTTAATTATTTTTTTAAAATATATTATTACTAATCAATACATACAAACATGTCTATCATAAATTAACTGAAAAAATGAATACCATTACTTAGATAATATTTTTTGTATTATTTGAATATAATATTTGTAAAATAATATTATTCATATTTAAAAAAACATAATTATATAAAAAACCACATATATATATATTAATTTTTTTAAAAAAAAGTAATGTAAATAGATGTATATATGTGTAGATAATTATAATTTATTAGATATTATTATAGGGAAGTTTAAAATATGTAGAACAAAATAAGTATCCCAAAAAAACATGTTAAGAGTGTTGGGTGATGATTGGTCTTGAGATGACAGACCAATGTATGATTGGAATTACATGTCATAATTGTTTTATGTGGTCATATAATTTATAATAATTGACATTTCATTTACTCATTGATGACATGTGAGTCATCCCTCTATCAATGTATGTAACGACATGCATATCCATGTAAAAATGTTATGTATCCCAAACCCCTAGACCTCTTCACTTCCATGTGTGTAACATTATAATTAAAGGGTGTCTGACAAGAGGAATTAATGTTTGATGTTGTATTTTTACACCATGACTGAAAGGATATTGGTTGTTGATGAAATGTGAGATAATAGAGGCTCTGGTAGTTCCCTCCTAAGTTTCGGTTGGTTTATCAAATAATGATAAATCAATCCATAGAAAAATTCACATGATCAAGTCTTAGTTATTTAATCATAGCTAATTAAAATATGTTAAATATTTCATGATGAAGTGTATATATATATAAAGTCGTATTAAATTTTCTTTATAGGTAATCATGTTTGCATAAATATAGTTAAATGGTGAGGTTATTCATAACAAACATGGTCTTTTCTATAGCTATCCACTTTAAATAGTAGAAAATCTTCATTATTATCTAGAAATAAATATATATATATATATATATATACATATTTATTATTTATTATATATATTTATAGGTGAAGTAAGAATAAGTATAACATATTAAGTATCCAAAAACAACATTTTATGAGTATTTTATGATGACTGATCTTGAGATGACCAACAACTTATGATTGAAATTCCTTGTTTATTTTTTTTGTATGTGATTATTGAATTTGTGAAAAATGATTTATCTTAAGATGCCCGACCAATGTTTGTTTGAAATTTCATGTCATGTTTTTTATATGTGGTTATAAAATATGTAATAATTTCATTTTATTTCCTACATGGATGGACTAAATTTCATACCTCTCACTATGTATGTAAGGACATGTGTGTTTCTATAAAAATGTTATTTATCTCAAACCCCTAGACCCCTTCACGGGACTTTGAGTAACATTGTAATAAAAGGGTGTCTGAAGTGATTAGTTTTTGTTTGATGTTGGTTTTTTACACCATGACTGCAAGGTGACTCATGGTTGCTGAATTCTGAGATAATAGAGGCTCTAAGAGTCCCCTTAAAGGATTTGGTTTATTTTTCAAATAATGATAAACTAATCCATAGAAAAATTATCATGATCAAGTTGTAGTTATTTAATCATAACTCATTAAAACAAGTTAAAAATTTGTATATATTGTATAAATATATATATAATTTAATTAAATTCTCATTCTAAGTAATCATTTATACATCAATATACTACAATGGTGAGGTAAATTATACAGATCATGGTTTTAGATGATGTTTTACAACTATAAGAGTAGAAAATATTCATGAATGTGTGATATAGGAAGAAGTACATCAGAAGATTCATAGTCACCTAAAACTAATGGATGATCTAGATGTTACTTAAATAATGTATCGACATTATAAATATTCATATCGTATATGGATCATTGTGTATCAACATCTCAATGATGATGATTGTGTGGATGCATTATCATTTTTTAGGCAGCAATGTAGTAATGGTGAAATATAATTATATGTGGATATTTATATTAACAATGAGATGTGACATTGTACCAAAAAACAATGTTATGGGATATTTTTTGAGGTTGATCATCCATAAAATTATCATTAATTATTTCCACATATTAATCTTGTTATAAAAATGATTTATAAAAAATATGGTCAAAAAATTGAAGACCTATAGGGGATATACCCATCGACAACCCTGATTTAATGAATGAGAATTTATCTAATTACGCAATAGGAGATGATGTTGTGGAGGATAACATGGGGAATGAACCTTATAAGGATCCTTTTATGGATATTAATCAATGAAATAGTGGTAATCTTCCAACATTAATTACTTCTTTATTAAAGGGAATGTTTCATCAACCAAATTTTGATAAGGATATAATTATTCAAACTACTAAATTATATGGAATTATAGGTAACACATATGCATCAATAGATAACACAATATATTTTGGATATGAGTTTGGAAGTATAAGTGAATTGAAAAACGTGCTAAATCAATACCACATAAATGTGATATATTTCAATTATGGTTGATTTGTTTAAGAAGAAAAAATACCTCATTCAGTTTGCTAAATACTGCCCAAATATAAATTTTGAATGCGATTAATATATGAATATTTTTATTTTCATATTAAAGTTAACTAAGTGGGAATTCCCACATTCTTACGTATATCTAATTTTTTCATAGAATCACCATCACGTGATGTCGAGTTTATAACAACTTTTCAAGATGATATGAATGTGTCAGGATTTTCTGATATCCCTTGTCCAGGAATGAATACAAATTTTATTTAAATACATGATATCCTCAGACAAATCTTGGAATACTAAAAAGAAAATTATAATAGTCTATGGTGATTGGGATTAATCATATACAGCATTTCTATTACTAATGGAATTGTTTCCTCTCAACAATCAGGGTATTTATTATTTTGGAAATGTTGTCTTTATCTCCCCAAATCATTAAGATGATAAAAAAAGGTTATGTTCAATAGGAGTTTTTGTGAATTTAATAAATTTATCAATTCTTTTCTTTATTGAAAACAAATCATTCAAGTCAATAGAACATTTATTTATGACATATATATATGTGTTTCACTTCTTACTTACACACATGATAGTAATTTTGATCCTATAACACTTGTATTTTCTATCATTTACAATGATTATTTTTAAATAGGGAGTTCCTTTGGCTTTTATACACATTCTTGTTACACAAATCAAATGAGTATATCTAATATATGATTTTCCTAGAGTAATTATAGAGGTTTAAATATTATTTAAATGAAATTAATTTGATTATCTAAAACTAAAAATTACATAAGTTACTTTGATATCAATTTAAAATCATAAAATGACATTTAAATGTAAATAAAAATATCCTTTTAAAAACATAATATTTTAACTATTCACCGAAAAATTAAACTTTGTAGAAAATTCTCAAAAATTAATCCAAATATAATTTTTACATTATGAATCCAAAAATAAGTTTAATTTCATCAAATAATTTTTTTAAATGTTTCAGAAATTAATTATATTTATTTTCTCATATAAATAAATAAATAAATTTTTAAAAGAAAACATATATTTGAATAATAAAATGGATTTACAAAAAAATAATGTGTATATTCACAAATAATTTATTAATTAATTAAAAAAGAATTTGAAAATTATATATTTTATAATATGGTAAATAATTTTATTCCATCCAATTTAACAGCAATGTAATAATGGTTGTGCTAAAATAATAATATTTTATAGGTCTTTTAAGCTCAGTGTTCTAGAAAACATAAGCTATCAAATAGATTAAATTTATTTACAAAAGTGACATAGTATAAAATCTTGGGGTGTTATATTATAACCCCTTAAAATGAATTTAACCCCAAAAATCATCACCCAATCATAATATTTTTAACATTTGATGATTCAATCATAGAAACCCATGTCATATAAAGGAAGTAATAAAACTTCCCTTAAAAAGGGAATGTTGGAAACCTAAAGGATACTTGAAGTAATGCATAACTAATATTACACATAGGGAAAACATTGTTTGATAATTAAAATATGGATTTGGAAGGGAAAATGAATCCTCAAGAAATAATAGAGTGTGATAAAAAAATATGGCAAAGATAAGTATAATGACCACAAAACAATAGAACAAATAGTTCTAAAAAATCATTGATATCATAAAAATGATGATAATAGGATAAAATTTTATTTGAAAAACCTTTAAGAAAATATACTACCTTGAATTCATATCATAAGTACAATATCACTCTTTGTTTGTGCCTAGAACAATTTCCTCTTCATTTCATACTCTGATAAATGAATTTGAAATCGTAATGCTTGATGAACTAGTGGATCACAAGATCCATAAAAATTCTTTCCTTTTGTATCTAGTGGTCATCTAAAAAATGTTTATAATACGTTATCCAATATACATAAATCATTATATGGTTATGTAATACATAAATATATAAAACTTTATCCAATTTTAAACATAAAAATTTCATAAATGGTATTCCAAAATATTCGAATAAAGTTCACAAAATTTTCAAAATAAACTTATCATTAATCCCCTAAAAACATGAAGTAGTTATTAATTTCCACACACCAAACATATAAAGATAATTATAATTTATTCTCTTTAAACATGGTAATAACATTAATTACCGTAAAACCCTAGTGAAAACATGTGTGCTATAAAAATTTAACTCTTTCTTCATATAATAAGTCCAAAAATTCTATAAAATAAATCAATAAACCACCTTGTAATCATATTAGAAAACATTTTCAAGTCCATCAATATTATACCATTTATTTTATCACCATAAAATATCTATTTATCTAATTATTATCCCAACATCATGCACATGTTAAGGGTTATCATTCCATTAATCACAAGTTCTCCAAAAATATCACCTTAACCCCTCAATCACATTTCATGCTTACCAGTACCATTCAACATATACTTTATAATAAATAAGAAAAAAATTTAGTGGAAAAACCAATATATTTTTTATTATTCTATAATACCATAAAATTAATTCAAAAATATTATTCTTGAATATAAACACTCATTCATTACACTTCCTTCTTAAATCGTTAACCATGATTCCTTATTGTATTCCTTAACAATTATTCTATCTCATATTCCATTCATAGTCCCTTCATCATTATAATTATAACCATTACTCATACAAAATTTCTTATTATATTCATTATCTTTCCCCCTATGGCATAGATTTCCATATTGCGCATTTAGAATATTTAACATTTGATGATGCCTTGAGAATACCAATATTCGCATCCATTGCATTAAACAAACCTTTCACTTTTCCTTTTAAGTTACATGATTTTTTTCCTTATTTCCCACACCCAAGGCATTTTCTGGTTCCTTTGAAACATTATCCTTGGTGCCTCTTCCAACATTATTTACTTGGGGAAAATTGGTCTTTCTTTTATCTTTGTTCACCATGAATCTCCATCTTCTTAATATTATATGGGTCCAAAAACTCATCAAAGTTGAGATTATTGATCATATTATGAGATTAATGATTAGGAATAATAACAGGGCTTCAACTTCATATTCCTATTTAAATTATTTTCTCATAAATAAGGTCATTCTAGGGTCTATCACATTCACAATTAACATGAATCCTCTTGGTTCAAAAAATTTTATAAATCCCAAAAAACATAGTGTGGGAAACAATAATCATAGTGCGAAACCACATAATCAAGAGAAATTGCTTATAAATTTTTCAATATATGAAAACTTATGTTTAATCCAAGTTTTTTCATGATCATTATATAAATTTAGGACTATATCCAATACTTAGTCTTATACCCAAGATTTTTATAAAAAATTTCTATCCCTAATCTCCAAAATTGTATAAACCCTGCTCTGATACCAACTATAATGGCCCTATATTTTCATAAAAAAATATTATACCTATATATATAAATAATAAATACATAAAAATTTTACCCACACTATAATAAAAATTTATCAGTGAATTTTGTGATTATATATATAATCTTATTAGTTCATGAAATATCTTCGACATTTCCCACATTGATCCTCTAACATAGTACTCCTATTATGAATACCCTATCTAAACCTTTCTTTGTCACCCAAGGAAAGAAACATACAGAAGGGTGATCTCAGATTCTTAGAAAGGATATTAATATGAGATATCAACCCATGATCATATGAAAGAATAAGATCAAAATAAGGTTATGTGATCATGATCATAAATTATTAAGTTCATACCCAACCTATCGTATATTATAAACATGATTAATGGAATAAAAATCGTCATTTCAAAACACATGGATCATAAGAGTGATAAAACATTATTAATAAATCATGATCCATAATATCATGTAATAAAAGTTAGTAACCATCGAAAATATAGAGAAAATTTGTGCAAGATATGATTATGATGAAGATACAGGGGGCGAATTGAGATATTTTAAACACTCTGATGAATTCAAAGTATCCATATTGACATGTATAAATTGTTTATTTTCTCTCTTAAAATAGAGTATGTATTAGAAATAAATAAATATAGGAAAAAAATGATGTATAATGGTTTTGGGAAAAAAATATCCCATAGTCCACTCCACAAACACCTTCTTAATGAGTTTGGAGATTTCACTAGTCCTTTTATCGGGGACTTCCACAATTGAGTATAGGTAGTTGATACCTTTTCAATAATTATTTTCCACGGCCTTATGGTTATTTAACAAGGAATAAAATTATTGAAATCTTATTATGAGAAGTTGATGCTCCATCACCTCCATGAATGAATCTGGGCATCTGATAATCCAATAAATCAATAGAGATTGATTTGATTGAGAAAAAAAGTTTTTTCTCATAGCTATGGCATGAAACTAACAGAAATAATTGATCTTAAACTAAATAAAACAGTAGAAAAATATTCTTCAATGTTGCAAATTATTTCTTCAAATAGTAATATAGAAACCACTAGAGATATGTATCAACATGTATCTCTTCAAAGTGTTTCTATGAAGGTAAAGATATGTTGTTATTTACAAGAAAAAATATTTTCATATAACTCTATATTGCATGTTTATATTACTCTTATATTCATAAGATTATCATATCAATATTTATATTGTAGTTTGAACAACTCTAGGTCGAACTATCTTAATAAATTCCACATATTAAATTGTGAATATTTGAATTCAAAAACATTAAATAGATTCATAAGGAATGGGAAAATTTTAATCTATTGAGAATCTTCCTTTTAATTTGTCAGAAAAAATATTTGGAATGATAATAGATAATTTTATAAATAATGGATAATATCTTTAAATAAAATTATATTCAGTGAATAGTCAAATGTTGGGTTCCTTCAGATGATGAAAAAACTCCAAACACAGGGTTCACAACGCATAATTGTGTACAATTGTAGGATTGAAGAGCATTAAATTTACTCAATAAATGTTGGGTTTATTCCAAACATAGAGTTTCTAATCCATACACATTATTTCAAAATTAGGGTTTCCAAACCATGTGTTACTCTTACAAATATAGTGTATGAATAGTGTTTCTAGAATAATTTTAAAATACGTTCAATATACTTAGAAAAATTTTCTATAATAAATCAATGACATGTGTATACTTCCAGAATAAATATTCCAATGAATATAATCTTCCTGAAACTCACTTAGGAAAAATTATTAGTAACATAAATTTGGGTGTTTGTGAGCATCAAATGAAAAAAGAAATAAATTAAATTATTTAATTAAAACATGCTCAAAATCCTCCCCATTATTGATGATATCAAAAACCATTTAAAATCATAAAATAAGAATTAAAATTATAAAAAAAATTTAGAAGAATAAAATTTAACATATATAAATAATTAAATTATAATCACATTTGTCCCATTTCCTAAACAAAGTTTTCCTCACAATTTTAAATCTCTCCCATATTAACACCTCCATGTGATGGTAAAACTTTTAACATCTCCCCCTTTTTTGACTTCAAAAATATGAGAGAAAAATTTAGCAATACAAACTCATCCTAAATTTTTTCTTTATTTAAAAAAGATATAAAGATACAAACAAATAGAATATATGAATAAAATTATTTTTTTAGTAAATAATTCAGTCCATGTAATTAAAATAACATCCCCTAAGACATGGAATGTTGGAAGAAGATATTCGAAGAATTAAAATATTTTCAACTAATTTTTTCACATGTCAAATTTGAATACAATTATTTATTACTCAATGTAATACACTAGTTTATTAGTTGTAATGAGATAAATATGTAGAAATTAAATAAATAATTATATAATATAGCCATTCCCATAAAACTTCTAAGGATATAACAAAAACAAAATTACAAAATAAGTTATTACTCATTTTAATTAAAGAAAATATTTTAGTAAAAAGAGAAAATATTGACAATAAACTATAACAATAAAGAATAGTTGGATTGTTAGGAATGATTAGATTGATTATCCAAACATTGAAAAAATAATATATTTTCACTCAAATATGTTAAAACTTTTGATAGTTTTTATATTCTGTATTGAATATATAGAGTTCTTTGATAAATATAAGAAAAAGAAAATTGTTCAACCAAGAATGCCTTTAGATTATAAAGATCTGTCTTAGTAACAGCTTTACTTCTGATTAAATCCATCTCAATTAACATTTCCTTTTTGAATGCTTGAAAATATTATTTTGAAATTGAAAATTATTTCACATTATAATAATATTTCTTTAGTACATCATACGAATTTCTAGATGCATCCAGATCAGTATGTAGCTTTAATTTTTATTTATTCAAATTATTATCCTTAAAAAGAAGCTATTCAAAATGAATGACACTTTTGAAAATTTAAGATGAAGAAACTTCCTTTTTTTCATAACCATGAAATTTTATATCCTTTTTAGAAAAAAATTCAAATGAATTCCTTACATATGAAACTAACTATATTTCTAATAAATCAAAAGAAGGATTACCTTTCATATTATATTAAGAAATACATTCCATAGAACAAGAATTTCTTAATCATTTCATATTTCTCAATATTACTTCAGAAGTATTTGAACAAGACATTTTTAAGAATATAGATAAATACTTTTTAATAATTTAAGTATAGAATTCTTCGATTTTAAAGAGAAAACAATATACTTTTTATGAATCTCTATATATGATGCATCACATTATTGAGTTGAAAATAAAAAATAATCATCATAATTTTTAATTTTTGAACGAGAATTTTTATGTAAGAATTTTTTTTTGATGGAAAATATTACATAAAAAACTAAAATTTTTAAAATAATGAAATATAAAGAGTATAATAGGGTTTAAAGATTAAATATTAAAATACAAACCTTTTTATAGTTAACCTAGCATTGTTTTATCTAAAACAATGTTTATTGATATTTATTGATTTAGTAATTCAATTATACAATAAAAATAGACTGAGACTTTATTCAAATATTCATGAAAGATAGATCCCTCCCCCTATATAAAATATTTAATAAAATAAAATAATATATATATATATATAATAATGAAATACTTCTCAGATGAAAGATTCCAGTTCTTATAATTTTTTTATAACAAACTTCTTCAGAGTAGATCACTTCTTTAGTAGATATTTCCATATCTTACCCAGTTGAAAACCTTAATAAATTAACAATTTAGTTCAGTTTATTTCATATCAAAACGTCAAACACATGTTCATTTTGGTAACCATATGATTTTTGATTTTACAGTGTTAACAACTACATTTTTGGGTATTCAAAACTATTTATTTTTTATATAAATTATACAATTTAAATAAATGAATCTTTTGAAAAATAATCATTCTTATCATAAGAATTTTAAGGTTTTATAAAGAAAAAAAATATCATAATTTCCATTAATTCCATAATAAGAACACTTAACTGTAGAGATTCTTTTTCTATTTCAACCAGGATCAAAATAATTCCTATACATTTTTTTCATTTCACCACTACTAAAAATTCTAATTTTTTTCATTTATGAATATTATTTTTTACAAAAGTTTGATTTAAATAATTTTATCTTTTGATAATCATACTAGAATAATGTTTTAAATTATTTACTTCACTTAACAATTCATTAATTTTAAATTCATTTAGATCACATGAAACTTTAGAAGTATTAAATTTTAAATTCTCATGTTGTTTTGAAAAATTCTCTTTTTCTATAGAAATATGAGGATAATATTTTATAATATTTTATGGAATATTTTTAAGGGTTCATACTTTTCTTTAATAATGAACCAATAACTATGAATTTCATCATAAGGAATTTTTACAGAATTAGAATTTAGATAGAAAGAAGATTGTACACTATCATTGTGATCTATAAGACATAGATTCCCCATTATATTTTTATGGTCAATCTTCAAGTCTGTAGAATATTATTCATTTAAAATATAATTATTACCGCGTCTTGTCTTTATAACTTTCTTTCCTTCTCATTCATAATTATATCTTCTTTGAGATTTTAGCATTGGACATTTAGACTTGGTGTGTCCTTTTTCCTGTCATTCATATAAAATATCTTTCTTATATTTTTTATTTGTACTTTTATATAGATTTTAAAATATATTTTTGATATTTGATAATTATTTTTTTTATTCTATATATATTGAATTATATGATTCATCCATAGTTATTCTAAGAGCATCTTCCTCATTTTTGGGAGAAGCACAATTTTCTTCTTCATCTTGAATCTCATCATCATACATCATCAATGTTCCAATTAGTTCTTTAATTATAAATTTATGAACTAGTTTGGATTGTAATATATAGGAATATATACCATTCTATTTTTTAGGTAAAACTCTCAGCACGTTTAATACTTGATCTGATTGTGGAATTGGATCTCCCAAGGTAGAAATATTATTTATTAGCTCAATAATTCTCCCATTAATTTGGGGGATGGTTTCACAATCATTCACTCTGAAAGTATAAAATTTTAACTTTTAATTAGTATACATTAATTTTCTAACATTGTGAGTTCCTTGATAGGAAAAAAATATTTTTCCATATTTCAAAGGTTGTAGAACATTGATTTACTCTATTAAACTCATCAGTTTTTAATCCACAAAAAAAACATTCATTTTTATAGAATTTATATCATATTATATTTATTTATCACTATCCCATTTTTTTCAAATCCACTTTGGGAATTTCATAAGGCTTGATAACCTTTAAATAAACCCATATTTCCTTATTTTTTGAATATATAATCATTAGAGAAGTACAACATCTATAATTATCACTATTAAAATAAAGAGCACAAATCATTGATATACCTTCTCTAAGATTATACATTATAAGATTTTACTTCATCTAAATATTTAAGTCAGGATTTCTATGCTCAAAATAAATATTCAAAATTACAAAGATACACAAACAATTATGAAACTAATTTTTCCACTTTTTTTGATAATCTCATACATTTTTTTTGTATAGTACACATTGAAAGATCTTAGTACTGTAATATAAATTATTGAAAATAGAATATTTAAGTATTCTAAAAAAGATAAATATAGCAATAGATCACTTCCTCTGATACCTTTTTTTGATATTTCGTAGAAAAATATTTTCTAAAAGTGAAATATCATTAATAGATTTAAACCTTGGATACCAGTTGTTGTGTCAGATATGAATAAGATGATGATACAAGAGTGGGTGAATTGTTTTATTTTTAAAAAAATATTGAATTGAAATCATTCCTCTCAACATGTAGTGATTATATCTTTTCCTCTCATAAAATAAAGTATGTATTCTAAACAAATAAAGATATGAACACATATATGTATAGTGGTCTAGCAACTAAAGTTCCCTTATTTCACTCCGCCAATACTCTCTTAGTGAGTTTTTTGATTTCACTAATAATTCATTTTATCAAGGCCATCCAAAACTAAGTACATGCCATTGATACCTTTAGAATAAGTAATTTTCATGGTCTTATGGTTCATTTACAAGGAATCAAATTATCCACAACTTAGTATGAGAAGATAATACTACATCACCTGTATGACTAAATCCAAGCATCTAATACTCTAGTAAATCAATAGATATTGATTTGATTGATAGAACAGTTTTTCTCCTAATTGTATCATGAAACTGACAGATTTAATTGATCTTTAATAACTTAAAAAATCAATAAAAATAATCATCAATGTTTCATATGCCTTATTCAAATAGTAATAGTAAAACCACCAGAGATATGTATAAACATGTATGTCTCTAATGTGTAGCTCTGAATTTGATGATTTGTTCTTATTTATAAGAACACAAATCTTTATATAAATCTATAAATTATGTGTTTATCTCTTATGTATTAAAAAGAAGATAATCTCAATATATATACTATAGGTTGAACCACTCCAGGCCAAACCATCTTTATAAATACTACATATTACATCACAAATATTTGAATTCAAGAACATTCACCAGATTCAAAACATTATGGATGTGGATTGTAGGTTTGAACCTTAGGGATCCTTCCTACATATCCTAGTTAGTTTATAATAAAATACCATGTAGTTTATAATGGTGGGGGCTTAATCATTAGAGAAGACCATGGGAGCATGTGGTTGTGGTTTAATTAAGAAAGCATCCCATAGAATTAGTATGGTGGTTGGGTCGTACACTCAGAAGGATGACCATTTAAATGGATGTTGGGTCCTATATCTACAGAGTAGGCCCCTGGTGGTGATTGGTAGGATTCCATGATCGCTTTTATCCTCTAAGACCACGTGATTCATGCTCAATGTGACCAATATGAGTAAGCTGTGGATCTAATGCTTGTTTCATGAAAGAAGTGTCATCAATAGATATTGTGGGGCGTACATGTGGAATATGACCAAGGAGAATATCATTACATATGAGTAGGATCTCATTCCATGTGATGGTTGAGAGTGTTGACACCATTCCATGCCACTCATACCTAAATTGTCATGTTCTTATTTCCAAGGGTGATGCAATATTTTAATGTCATGTATTGAGGATTTTGGGACTAGATAGTCTTACATCATGCATCTTGGACTTGGGGGACTCACTCCTTACTCCTTGGGCTGATGTGACCATCTGTCACACACCTCTAGGAAGTTCATGGATTTTTAAATGCCAAGCTGTAACGATAGGTAGGAGTGGCTAATCATAAGGTCCACAATAGTGTGCCTATACTGAGAAGAAAGAATTGGTATCATACCTATACTGAGAAGAAAATGGTTGGTGGGAGTCTCAGGATGCACTTAAAGTGGTGTGGACCCCAGGAATGGAAGGCATAGGTTGAATAGGGACAGTGGGTGTAGCTAAACTGATCATTGATCGGTTTGTGGCCTCTAGGAACTGAACCATCACAAAAAGGTGTCAACGGAAAGGAAACAGTGCAGTAAGTCCTAGGAGAGAGGTTTCACGATGTGTAGGGCCTCATAGAGACGTTATTTGGAAATCATGGGAAATTCACAGAGGTTAGGGTATTCACTAAGGATGAGGCTTCACGAAATAGGGTGAACTTACCTCCAGATGAATTCTTAGTTCATGAAAAGAGTGTCTCATAATGGTTGAATGCTTCATGAAGCATCAAGTGCCTCATAGGTTTATCTTACTTCACTAAGGGTGTAGGAATTTTTGAAAGGTGTATCCACTTAGGGTGTATCATTTTAAGAAGACATGAATGGGTTTTTCGCAAAGCATGGGTAGTTCGGATAATCCATTATTGTTCTGGTTCATGATAATCAATAGGTTAAAAAAATTAGCAATTTATAAGAGGAAAGGTCATGTAACCACTCCTAAAATCATTATGGATGTGGATTGTAGGTTTGAACCTTAGGGATCCTTCCTACATATCCTAGTTAGTTTATAATAAAATACCATGTAGTTTATAATGGTGGGGGCTTAATCATTAGAGAAGACCATGGGAGCATGTGGTTGTGGTTTAATTAAGAAAGCATCCCATAGAATTAGTATGGTGGTTGGGTCGTACACTCAGAAGGATGACCATTTAAATGGATGTTGGGTCCTATATCTACAGAGTAGGCCCCTGGTGGTGATTGGTAGGATTCCATGATCGCTTTTATCCTCTAAGACAACGTGATTCATGCTCAATGTGACCAATATGAGTAAGTTGTGGATCTAATGCTTGTTTCATGAAAGAATTGTCATCAATAGATATTGTGGGGCGTACATGTGGAATATGACCAAGGAGAATATCATTACATATGAGTAGGATCTCATTCCATGTGATGGTAGAGAGTGTTGACACCATTCCATGCCACTCATACCTGAATTGTCATGTTCTTATTTCCAAGGGTGATGCAATATTTTAATGTCATGTATTGAGGATTTTGGGACTAGATAGTCTTACATCATGCATCTTGGACTTGGGGGACTCACTCCTTACTCCTTGGGCTGATGTGACCATCTGTCACACACCTCTAGGAAGTTCATGGATTTTTAAATGCCAAGCTGTAATGATAGGTACGAGTGGCTAATCATAAGGTCCACAATAGTGTGCCTATACTGAGAAGAAAGAATTGGTATCATACCTATACTGAGAAGAAAATGGTTGGTGGGAGTCTCAGGATGCACTTAAAGTGGTGTGGACCCTAGGAATGGAAGGCATAGGTTGAATAGGGACAATGGGTGTAGCTAAACTGATCATTGATCGGTTTGTGGCCTCTAGGAACTAAACCATCACAAAAAGGTGTCAACGGAAAGGAAACAGTACAGTAAGTCCTAGGAGAGAGGTTTCACGATGTGTAGGGCCTCATAGAGACGTTATTTGGAAATCATGGGAAATTCACAGAGGTTAGGGTATTCACTAAGGATGAGGCTTCACGAAATAGGGTGAACTTACCTCCAGATGAATTCTTAGTTCACGAAAAGAGTGTCTCATAAAGGTTGAATGCTTCATGAAGCATCAAGTGCCTCATAGGTTTATCTTACTTCACTAAGGGTGTAGGAATTTTTGAAAGGTGTATCCACTTAGGGTGTATCATTTTAAGAAGACATGAATGGGTTTTTCGCAAAGCCTGGGTAGTTCGGATAATCCATTATTGTTCTGGTTCATGATAATCAATAGGTTAAAAAAAATTAGCAATTTATAAGAGGAAAGGTCATGTAACCACTCCTAAAATATCGTAATGAGAAGGTATTTACAGGAAATCTATTTAATGAATATTGTATGTGGTTTAAAAATAATTTGTGGAACTCTTCAATGGGTGTAGATCCATTAGACTCACAAATTTACTCTATAAATTTTTTCTTCAGTCACAGTGTTCTTTTAGACTCATGGAGGAACACCATCATGGCATCAAGCATTCACGAAGTGCTATCAGACTCACAGAATAACACCCTCATGGATTCATGTAGTCACAGAGTGAAATTATCATAGAGGGATCGTCATTGGTTCCATATATTCGTGAAGGATTGGGGCTTCACAAAACAGACTCCTTAGAGGGTTTTTGGTCCATTTTGGCTTGGATTTACTATAAAACGGTTATTCCTTCCTCAACCATTCCCGTTACATGCATATTTCAGCAATAAGAAATTAAACCCCTCTAAAAGGGATATTATGGGGTAAATGAGGCTAGTAGTTTTAGGGAAAATCGCCAAAAATTGTTCATGAACTCCTTTTCAAGAAGCTCACTCACAAATCTCATTCACATATCTTTTCTATCAATGCCACTCTGCTGAGGGAATCATGTAACCAAGACAACCATACTCCTATAAATAGAAGAGTTTGGGGACTTCAAAGAAACTAAACTATTGTTTGAATACAATTTTTATCTTTCTTTTCATAAAGCACTTAATTTACTTGAATATTCTCCTTGAGAAATTCTTTAGAGAACCAAACTTCTGAAATTTTTCCCTATTGAAAATACTTAGAAAACTAGACATTGTGAATAGAATCTTTATGAAGCAAGCCCTATGACATAGTGCTTCACGAAATGATCACCACGAACATGCTACATCAATGTCATTCATGAACCAAACTTTGAAAACACGTGATTCTTAAATCCAATGGATTATTAGGAAGTAAACACCGAGGATATTTTGAGTGAATCTATGGTCAACAACATCATGATTGGGGAGATCATCTGAAATGACTTGGACCAAGAAAAAATCTTGGGGATACTGATGGAGGCCTAAAGAAAATATTCTATATGGAAGAGGATATTAATTTTAGTCTTCAAATTGAGATATGAAGTCTTTATTCCACAGGCGAGTAGGGATGAGTTGGATTATTGGTTTAGAGGCATATCAGGGTTGAACCGGTGGAATAGAGCAAATTCATACCACATCTAAATGGACCATGCACCACTAAAAGTATACCTTCTCTATAACAACATCAAACCCATAAATGTGGAGAATCTATGGGATGATTCATCCCCACTATAGTATCATATGATCATCAAGGAGGGTTTGGTAGATCCACTCAATGGATGGAATGATAGGTGAGATTTTTACCAGGGAAAAAACTTCACAGGTGAGTGGGCCTAGACCTGCTGGGAATGAACATCATGCACTAAAATTTATGCAGAGTTTAATTGAGTAGGACTTTATAAAGTGGAATGGGATTCACAATTTCATATTTACCGGCTGTATTATATCATGCCTAAGTTATTGAGATGATATTCACTGGGGATGAATACATTTCACTTGCATCACAGGGAGGTCAGCATCAGCCTTAGGGACCTTCACCAAATTTCCAGGATCCTGATCCTGGGGGAGATGTATGATGAATTAATCCTCATAGATATTTTATGAGGAGACCAAGAGAATATTATATATCTATATAATTCACTACTATATCTGGTGTAGGACACTAGTGAATAGATGCTAGAGATGAGGGATGTTCCCTTCAACTAGCAGTTCAGATATTTATTAAATGAACCTTCAATAGAACCATTTGAGGGAGATGATTTAGTAGAGAAGTTGTATACTAGGCCTTATACATGTACTAGGGGATACTAATAGGTAAAGTAAGATCCAATTGGAATATTATATAGGTGATCTAGAGGTATTTATGGGGATAAAATGTAAAGATAGATCCTCTACTCATAGTTGGATGGAAGGATTCATCACAGTTCTTATCAACAGATGGATTCTCCCAGTGAGGGATGCGCACATGGGGGTGGGTCCATGAACCTTCATAAAAGAGAAGGTTATAGAGATGGGATAGTGCATCAACCTTTTTTCCAGTACTAGTTAAGTTATATAAGGTACTTCGACATGTTAGTGAAGGGAAGATGTTGTTTCATGTGTGTGGTCCATTTCAGTTTTTATGTTGTTGGGTGGCTGCACACATGGGAGGTTCTACATACCCAAACCCCATTTCTCCTCCCACAAAAAATATTTGGAAAAAAATTATGAATATTGAGTGAATTATCGCATTCAAGTCGAGTCTAGTAGAAGTGATGGGGAAATTTGGTTGGTGGAGCACTTTATATTTCATATGTTCCACCTACTAACAGGAGTGTATACTGATGAAGGCAAAAGGACCTCAAAACAGAGATCGTACCAAATATCCTTTCAAGTTGGGGTATTGGTTGGAAGATTCCACTAAGTTATGGTCAATGAACCATATAATCTACACCAGATTGCAAGGAAATTATGGTGTCTATATAGAGTGACTCTAAAGGAGCACTCCAAGTTGCATCATGAGTGCACCCTTCAGGGATGAGGAAGCTATGGTGCATGTTCACATGTGAAGATAGAAACATGGGGAACAAGATGACTTCATTGACTACTACATATGGGGTCATTCAGGTATACGTGTAGAGTTGGGTAAGCACATATGTTGGGGTTATTCTAAGTTAGTAGGCCACCTGAGCAAATGAAGGGGTTGGCCTTAAACCATGGGGTGAGGCAGAATAGTGGTTGGAGGGTGCTATGGTGGCATAGATGGACTAGTGGGTAGGATAAAAATAGTGTGTTTTAAAATTAATGGTACCAGATAAGAAAAATATATAGATAGAGGAACAAGCCCAAGATTGATGCCCCTGGATAGGAGGGAACCAGAAGAAAGGGACCCTATGGGGTGTTCCTGAGGGTTCATGTTCAAGGGATAAGGAAACATGTACATCACCCAACTATTCCCATTGACACCATGTATCCTAATAGCTGGAAAGTATGGGGACTTCATGAGTAGATCACCACTCCTTAGGGGTTTGTCATTATCTCATTACAGATGGGATA
Source organism: Viscum album (assembly GCA_963277665.1). NCBI lineage: Eukaryota > Viridiplantae > Streptophyta > Magnoliopsida > Santalales > Viscaceae > Viscum > Viscum album. The sequence continues at coordinate 1,697,864,414 of OY728143.1, read as the reverse complement.
TTCCTCACTATATTGGACCATAAAATAGTAGGATTCTATACTCCCCACACTGAATCATTCCAATACATTGTGGAGATGGAGGATGTAATTTAATCCTGGGGTACTATATGTTCATTGATTTATTGGGTGAGGAAAATGTTGGGAATTTCTTACCATATAACCACCCTTATGAGTTGTGTAGCTTCCGGTGCATCCAAAAGTGAATAATCAAAAGACTCTTGGGTGAGTGATGCCTACTAGATCTTAGAATTAGACATGTTTCTTATTTCTAGCTAGGTAAACTCACTGATATTTTCATTATTTCAAACACCACCCCATTTTCAAGATCATTTCCTAATCCTCTCTTTACTTATGTAATAATCAGTGAGCATTAAAGAAGGTAAAGTCTATGATTGACCTTATTTGAAAGGTTAGGTATCCTCAACCCATAAATGGGTGAGTGTGGGGACTATAACTGAAATTGTGGTTATGGGTGATCAACCATTCATGCTTTCCACTAAGGCAGTGGTCATGAAAGATTGGTGGTGAAGGAGAAGTATAATTTCTCATTGTAGAAGTTCAAGGAGGCGATAGAGGTCAGAAAAACTATAAAACCGCTACTGGAGAGTAATGTTGAGACAGAATCATTGGTGGATGGGGTTGAGGAAATTCCCACAACATGGATGGATGTAGGAGTGTTTTCAGTTATTTCGGTCAAAGAGGTGCCACCAAAAGCAGATACCATTGTTGAATTTTTAGTGTATGTTTTCATGACTGAATTAAAGGCAAGATTAGTTAGAAAGGATTCATTTGATTTGCATGCACTATAATTTCAACTTGTGGCAGTTGTGGGAGTTGAGACTGAGTTTTTTCCACCCACAGGGGTAACCAAGGAAGTTGGGACAGTGAAATCCACCTTCATGATTCCACAAGGTGTAATGGGAGCCTCTACTACTAGTACAGTGGATGGCGAGGAACCATTCCCAGATATAGTTCTCGGGCCGATAACGGATAAATACATACACCTATAAGATATGAACAACACCATAATAGAGTTATTCCATATATATGATCCTACACCACCGAAATATTGTGATGATTCTAGCCCAGAGGTCATTTAGGATAACCGTGATATCTATTGAAACGTGTGGCAGAATATGTGGAATTCATCAATCGCATTTGGATAGCTGAGCTTCCACAATGTGTGGAATCTCTATGAAATTTTTTATTCAGTCTAGGGACCAGAGGGATGAATTCTTCCACTCTTCATGAGCTGGATTGATACTCCTTGTCGAGCGGGAATGTGTATAGTGGTAGATTCTCAACCTGTCCTAGAGGAAACAAATGGTTGAGGGATACCATGTGCTTTAGAAAGATAACTATTAAATTTCCTATCTAGAGGGGCTATAATAGTAGCATGGAATGATCTCTACTACTCAGGATGAAATCATTAGTAGTCTATGGGATCAACTGGAAGTGTTTAAGCCAAAATAGATAGAGTCCAAGGAGGTAGAGGTTCAATTCTAGGCCGATAATACTGGCAGTGGATTGGGTTAAAATATGTCTGCTTCAAGTTTGATGAGGAAAAATCATACATATCATCGTGGTAATGAATCCTTGAGGCCATGATAAAATATTTTGGATGATCTTGAGTTCTCAATCATTAAATAGGATCTGTAAAGGAGGAATTTTATATAGGAGAGGCTCCAATATGTGGATGACTATTTCAAATTTTGGTTTAGGTTAATTTTTATGATATAACAGATTTACTTTCCATTTATCTTACTTTGATCATATGTTTATGACAACCAACAACTAATCCCTAATCTCACATGGGTCATGCCCGATGTGGGAAGAAAGGGATGACCATGTGACTACTCTTCAGATGAGAGTGACTAAAAATCCTCGATCATATGAGTACTTCTATTCTTGACTGACCACTGAGAGTTCTTGGGATTTGACAGTCTGTGGTTAGATAATGAGGCCCTTAGTATAGTCTATTTTCTACTACAACATGCTCTAGTTCATGAATGGGGTAATTCCATGGGTATTGAATTCTACCCGAACAATGGGGAATGGAATGGTGTGGAGCACAATTCCCAAAACATATAGCACAAGGAGGGTCGAATCACGATGGATGATAACTATTAACCATGTTTGAAACACATCATCCATATCTCTTATCCTGGGATAGGGGAAATAAATGAGGGTCAACCACTAAACATATTCCCAAAAAGGAACCTACCATAGATTGTCATCCAAAATATTTTGGTGTATTGTCCTAGGATGGTAGGTGAGCCTCATCTAGACACTATTCTATTAGGGGGTCACATTAGACATGTAGGAAGACAAGGATCCAAATAAGGGGCATGTGAAGCATGGAAATAGAGTGATGTAATGTTTGAATAGACTCCAACACTCTAAGAATTAGTCTTTTGTTTCTTAAAGTACATTGGTGTAGGAATAATTATCTTAAAAAATGTCAAACTCATATTCCAGGGGTGTGTTATCTCAGATTTCAAGTGAAAGATGAGAATTTGAATGATGTGATAGATATCCAGAACCATAGGAGATGTCCTCTTTGGTGGGGTCCCAGGATACCTTACAATTTTATGTCACAGAATGATGATGATAGAAAAGTTGTTTAATGTCATATGGTATAGAAGATGCATGGTACAATATGGACTTATACTCCTATATTATGGTCATAGAGCTTGGACCATGGATATATTAGAGAAAATTTGTGAAAATTTGTGGATTAAAAACCAAACATGAATGAGGAACAAGGAGGTAAAATTCCAAACTACATAATATGATGAAAATATGCATACACATTAAATAAAAAATGATTGTACTAAAGAAATTAGTTTAAAGTTGTGATGTATGGACTAAAGAAATGGGTTTATAAGGCCAAAGAGATTATGAATTCGTGGTTGGATCAATAGATTAGACTTTCGAGCATCAGTACATATCCCATGGGGATGGGAATCAAGCCACATTTAGTTTTGAAACATTGTGTGGAAAGATAATGGGTCCACTAGGGGTGATCCCCTGTGATGAGGAAATATAAGGCATCCCATGGTTATTGTGGGGCATCCCATGTTCAGGGAATTGGGTAGCACATGTTAACCACCCTATAAATACCATATGAGACATTCTGATTTAAAATGGGGTATGCATAATCACTTATTAATAGGCATCCCATCTCAAGACGGGGTATAACCATAGTTTAAGGTCATGTGTTGATGACATTTGGATTTTATGTTTAAAGTAAGAGAAATAGGCCTATAGGGGATGAAAATAGTTTAAGTTCATAATTGTTAGACCTACTTCTTGTAGTTTAAGGTCATGATGCATGGACCATAGGCACTCAGTTTAATGTCATTGAGTCTATATTAAAAAGGGGGAAATTCCCTAAGAGAATATGTGTAGTGCGGTGTTAGGACAAACTCGATGTGAATGAAGGACATGAAGTCCCAATTCCACACAACACAACCCAAAGAGAATCCTTCATTTCTAAAGCTTGGACTTGTTGTAAACAGTTTCAGTTTATATTCCCTAGACTATAGGATCTCAGTTTAAGTTTATAGAGTTTGGAACAAGTCCCCAGTTTACCGTCATTTGGTTGGGATGTAGAATCCTAGTTTAAGGTCATCGAGTTTGGACCAATTATAGGTATATTATAAAATAGGTATGTCTAGTGTGATGGAGTGACAAGCCTGATGTGAATGAGGGATTATGAGGCCATGCGCCACACTACATATTTTGGAGATGACTCACATACAGTTTAAGTTCATGATGCCGGAACTTGAACTCTTATTTTATGGTCATGGTGTTCAGAACTAAGAGAGGGGGATTTATTTAGATAAATGGTTATAGGGTGGAGGAGTAATAGATCCAACATGAATGAGGTCCTAGGAGGCCTACTTCCACACAACACATCCCAAAGAAAACCCATATATAGTTCAAAGTCATGATGATTGGACAGGGATTCCTAGTTTACTATCATGGATCTTGGGCCTTTTGAAAATAGTTTAGGTTCATGTTTCATAGACCATATTCTCTTAGTTTAATATCAGAGTTTGGAACAAGTGAAAAGTTTCACATCCTGATGTGGGGATTTGGATACACAGTTTAACATCATACAGTGAGGTCAATAGATGTTACACAGTTTAACATATAGAAACTAGGACTTATAGTTTTTCTAAGGGATGTACTATTTTAGGAACATAACATTGGTTGGTAGAGTAATGAACTCTCTAGCCATGGTAACTAAAGAGTATTCACAATTGTAAGAGAGATTGTGAATAATGTATGTTCCTTCCTAGTTGGGCTCCAACTTTGGTGGATTATTTCCAAGTATGATTGGAATTATATGGTCTAGTATAGGGTCACCATGGAGGAAGGATATGAGAAAATATTTCTTGTTGAAAACCCTTTCTACCTTATTCTGATGCCTCTCTAGATTGTGTAAGGCCTGAATCGTGTTCTCTTCAAGGGATTCTAGATCAAATAGATAGATTTCTTCCATTCCTGTTGAAATCTACTGTTCATAGACAACTATTTAGAGTGATGATAGATGAATCCCAATTAGAAGGGCTTCCTCATTTCCATACATTAGGTAATATGGAGTCACCTGGGTGGAACTTCAAATCATTGTCCAATAGGCCCTAAGGGTGTTGGTGAGTTTGTCTAGCCAACTCTTCTTGTTCTTTCCCACCATATTTTCTAGAATGTTATAAATCATTTTATTGAATGCCTAATTATTTACATTTTCATACACATGATATAGAGAAGTATGGTTTTACCAGATATTGTACTTAGCATACAACCATTTTAGCTCAATAACCTAAAAGTTAGTTCCATTGTCTATAGGAACGGCATGAGGAACTTTGAACCAATGGATGATGTGGGAGATCAAAAATTTAATAACAAATCATGCTTTGACTTCCTTGAGAGGAATTTATTATACCCATTTGAAGAAGAATTTTTTCATGGTCAGAATGAATCTGTACTGGTGAGATGTTACTAGAAGATAGGGTTCCACAACATCAAGTCCCCATACCACAAAGGGACAACAATACATGGTTGTGTGTAGAAGTTTAGGTGGTTGATTTAAAAAGTTAGAATGAATATGACATGCATGAAACCTCTTGGTACACTTAATGCAATCATGGACCATAGTGGGCTAGTAGTATCACATGCTTTGAATCTGTTGGGAGAGAATCAATCCTGCTTTATGGGAACTAAATACCCAGAATGAACCTCATGTGTAACCTACGTAATCTCCTCTAATTAGATGTAAGGTAAGAGGATTTCATAAAATCCACATCTTTACAGAGTGTGCTCAAGCTTAAAGACAATCTGGAGTATGAAATACATTATGCATCATAGGATTATTTCACACTCTACTTGATTTGGTAGGAGAGATCCACGTTGGAGATACTCTATGAAAGGGGTTGTCCAATCAGAGGTTTATTCTACTATAGGGGGAACCGAATGATTTAATACAGATGAAATGATGATCATATAGTTAATCTTATTGATTCCTTCATTGTTTTGAAAGATAAGAGAAATGACTCTCAGATTCACCAAATGAATGAACATGTTATCTTGGTAAGGCTCTTCAAGAGAGGCGTCAAGACTAGCTAAGGTGTTTTGTCAACTATTCTGTGACTAGGGAACATGAGTCACCTCTAGATGAGAATAGAACTGGGCCATTAAATGGTGAGTGTGATCCATAAGGGGGTTTATCTCTAGTTTTCAGACAATATAATCACCATTAATATATTGTTTAACTAATGCGAAGTTTAAATTCACATATAAGTGGGGGATATCAATCCCTAGGGAAATATCGAGACCAATGATGATAGAATGATACACTACATCATTTCTGATGTATCATTCTAATAGTAAGAAATAATGTGACATGGCACATTTTGCATGAGTGATGAGGATGATCGAAAGGCCAACTATACTAATCTTTTGATTTTTGATCCTTATACTAGTAGGAATTTGGGAGGTATCATCAAAATTACTCTAATATCATGGAATATCCTGATCCACTAAAATGATATCCTTACATGGGAAATCAATAATGAGATGATATTATTTAGGAGAAAGATCAATGGCCAGAATGTTAGCTAATACCTAACCCTTGAATACTTTCGATGGAATTAACTTTATGTCAAACTACAGAAGGATCACTACCCAATGTTCTAGTCATCCCATCAGCATGGGATGATTCAGGATATACTTTAGAGGGTCTACTAAGAAAACCAGCTATATCTCATGATGTTGCTGATAATGCTGTGATTTCTACACTATAAAAACCAGTGCAAGGAAACTCTTAACAATTGGAGACTACATAGCCTTTGTATCGAGGAGCATTCTACTGAGATAGTATAAACAGTTCTCTCTAACGTGCTTTTTATTCTTTGAGAGAAGTTCATTGAGGGATCATTCTAGGGTAGTAAGATAGAGGACCAATGGCTTCCCAAAGATGGGTGGGACTAGAGCCATGGGTTATAGAAGATGCTGCTTGATTTCCTCAAAGTCGATCAGGGACTCTCAATCCCACTTGTAGAATAAACCTTTTCTCTTGATCCTACCAAATTTCTTGCACATTATAGACAAGTTCATAATAAATTTTTATATGTAGTAAAATTTTACTTGAAGTCTTTAAATCTATCAAAGGTTTCTCAGAGGTGGAATCTAGCTGATGACCTTGATCTTATCTGGATCGACCTCAATGCCTCTATATCTGATGAGAAATCTAAGAAACTATCCAGAGGTAACCCTGAATTCACACTTCAAGGGGTTCATATTTAAATGTAAATAGTGAATTAAGATGGAAAAATTATCAATATCTTTAAGATGGTATTAATGCTAGTGATATTTGAACACCAAATCATCCACGTAAAATCCATTAGCATCATGAGTATCAGTTTGAAGATGTGGTGCATGGATCACTGATAAGTGTCCCATGCTTACTTCATACCAAAAGGAAATAATTGATAGAAAAAAGCTCTATTATAGTACTATGTACAAGATAGGGCCCTCATCCTATGGGGAAATCTATATCTGATCGAACTAGAAATATCCATCCTTAAAGGATAGATCGTATAACCTAGTTGTTTCATTGATCAATAACTTCATCATTGTAAGGGTAAAATCATCCTTCAATCAATGGAAGTTGAGATCCCATAAGTCGATATAGACATTGATATTACGATTTTTATTCCTAACTAGAATAATGTTGGTTGGATATTTTTTGGTATCACACTTTTCTGATGAAGACTTCATTGATAATGTTATTTGATTCTTCGTAAACCATGGAACCATAAGAAGGGTGAATTATCTTAGGTGGCCGATTGAATCTACAGTGACTTCTAGGAGACTGAGACATTGGATGATGACCTGTGGGTCTAGTCCTAGAATATCATTATAACTCCAGGAAAATACATCATTATGTTGATTCAAGAAAGCCACATACTTTTTCTGCTCCACTAGGGGCATGATTTCACTAACTAGCTTTGGACATAGGTCTTTCCTAGTTCAAAGATTGACCTGAACCAACTCATAAAAAGTGTTGGATACACCCTCTTAAAATTTGGGAGGATCATATTTCAAGTCCTATTTATCATCTAATATAGGGGAATCAGTGGTAGGAGGTCCATCCAAGCTAGCTAATTCGGGATGAGCACCAGTGTCTTCTTGGGATGATATGAAATCTCTTCTGAGGGACTCCTACCCTGTTGAAACCATAGAGAATGAGACCATCAATATAATACAATCTAGCCTTCAAAATTTAGTTCCATTTTTTGACATCAAATAAATGTTGGTGGGTCGGCTTCCGATGGTTCAACCCTGCATCACAAAATAGGTGATAATGTCATGGAATAATGGACATTGGTAAAACATCTCAACACTTCATAGGGCTAGGGTCTACTAGTGTCACCATATCCTAGCCCATGTAGGATTATGACTTAATCTCTTGATGATCCTTATACTTAGGTACATGACACCCTTTCCTCTCAAAAATGACAAATAAACTTCCCGTGTTTGGCATTGTGGCTTCCAACCATTGAATCGAGTGGATGGAAGCTTCATCTAACTCATCCGATGCATTTACCATAGCAGTTGTGTGATCAACCACATTAGTATGAACCATATGTCCCTTGATCTTTTAAATTTTGGTATCCAGATAGTGTGTTTCACATGAGTTTAAGGGAGACACATCACCCTAAAGTATGCAAACTCGACTTTTGAGGGATAACTTGAGGAACTGGGGATACAAGGATGGGACTACTTCATATAGATAAAGCTTGGGCCTACCCAGAAGAGAATTATAGGTGGTATCCTATGAGACTAAAATGAATTCATCACTTTCTATCAAGACACCGAACATTTTCTTCATCCTAATATTATTGTAATATATATGCTTAGTCATTCAATAACCCTAAATCTTCTGGTTAGAGGGACTCAAATCTACTTTAGTGAGACCCTGGTTGTGGAGTGTTCATGTCAGGATAAGGTTGATCCCAGAACCTATGTCTATAAGGCAGCAATATATTTCTATTCCATTAAATTGGATGGTGATGTACAATGGGTGAATATGCCCCTGTATGAGAGTGAATTTATCCTCCCTAGATAATGAGATGATGTTTTGGTATTCTACTTGCTCGAACTCCCCTATATAGTATTATTCTATTGAAGTAACCTATGATTCAAACTGGAGGAGAAATTTGAAGGATTTTTTGAGGTAATCACACATATATTCTGAATACAAATTAACATTTTATTAGAAAACACTTTTAAGTAAAATTTAGAAACCACATTTGTTCAACGAGGATGATAGTCCTCATAATAAATCACAAAATCATTGAAACAGAACTAAATACTATTAGATAGTTACTCCCTAAATAATTTATAGGAGATAGTGTCCACCTTTGTATCTGTATCATCATTAATAATGTCCTCAAACTGATCATCCATCTTTTCCCAAGTTTTAATGAACTCCTCCTTATGAACTCCTCCTTACTTATCTTCCCTTAATTAAAACCCCTTATCTGTATAAGGTCCTATTTTTTGATCAAGGTATCCTAGTCACCATTATTAATAACATGAAGCACCTTCCCATTTTTTTGTTAGCCTCTTCTTGTTTAGCATTGATAGTGAGAAAATCCCCCATAATTTCTTCCTCTGATTGCATAAGAATTCCTAGGGATTTCCCATTACTGAACTCCTTAACCCTAGTTTAGACCACACTATTCCCACTAAGATTGGGCTTCACTAATTCAGGGTTTCTCTTCATATTAATAATATAAGAAGGCATACACTCCATCTCCTTGGATTTAATTTTTTTACCTGACCTAGTTGCCATTACTTTTGGAAGGTATGAGTAATCATTGTGCCCTTTTCATTTCTTCCCTTTAGTAAAGATGCAACTTTATGAGACCTGGTTATATTTTTTTCCCTTCTTCTTCCTTGTATTTTACATGCCTTTATTATGATTCCCTCTCACATTGTCCTCTAAAAAATAGTAATGGTATTCCTCATCAGACAGTGCCCCACATATTTTCTGTTCTTAATGGTCATTCTCCTGGTCTTAAGACAACCCTTAAATCACCATACCTTCTAATTGGTTAATGGTTTGGATGGCCTCCTGAATATACAATTTTCTTGTGACCCATTGGACCACCATCTTAGATGGAGTACCATTCTTTGAGTCATTATAAGATAATTCTCATCCAGATTTCCTTATTTTGAGGAGTTAAGAACCTTTTCCCATCTAATATCCTTAGCTTCCTCTAAATGGAGACACTTTGTTTAGTTTCTTCCTTCGAATGAGGTGAAACCACCCAACTAGAAATGGATTATTCACTGTGAGTCCCCTCAACCTTTTCTATATCTAATGGATCCTGCTCTATATGATTGTGATCAAAAAAAATGTCTCTTCAAGTGGGAAAATATGCCTGCAACCATCAGATCAGTCGAAGGTCATTCCAATTCTTTCAAAAAGGAGTTAATAATCACTCCATCACCTCCCATATGAGACACTGTCACATCATTACCCATATTAGAAACTCTCTAAAACGTTCATGGATCATTAGACCACACACAAATCAAATCAACCTCTAGAATATCGGGATGAGATGGATATTCCTACTAAAATCCATATAAAACTTGCAATTTGGTTTTCGTATCATGTACCATTCAGTTCAATGTTTTGACCCAAAAATCCTTTAATCTTGCATGGTTTCAACCATTCCTTCGATGGTATCGACCTGAGGTGTCTAGAGGATTTTTAGGGAATTCCCTAGCATCTATACGTTCAAAGAAATCTATCAATTCAAAAATATTCACAGATGAAAAAACCTTCTCATCATCAGAGGGGTCCTCCAATGTTGGGGTAACCCTAGGGTCCATTCATAACTATGGAGGCATGAAATTACTGATAGTGTGGGAAGTGTATGTAGATGTAGGGGGATATACATTCCCTTGTGTCATTGGTTCCTACTCTTATGAGATTTCAAGTACGATGATGTTAATGTAGAAGCGTTATCCTAGGAATTTGAAACCACTTTAAGAGGTTCAAGATAGCTTAAGTGGGCACAGATGACACCATGGGTGAGAAAGAATTCCAAGTGGTCTAACCAATCATCATACATCTAAGTCATGTAGTTGTAAACTTACTTCCATTCACCTTCACTGTCATTACCTAGATCGGTAGAGATGTGTTCCACCTATGACGATACATTTACTTAAATGACCATGCCATTTTCTACTTTGTCCTAAAGCTAATACTTTAACGCATATAATTTTTTGATATTTCTTCCAAGGATCCTATTATAAGGGAAATGGATGCGGATATCAGTTCACTAATCTTCAGGGGGATTCTTACATGATGGAAACTTCAGAATCCCCTGCTCCAGGGCACTAAGGAAATATCCAAGAACCTTTGCATCATTAAAATAATATGTTTGGTTCCTTATGTTTGGTAAGGGAACTATGGAATCCTCAACCTGATGAGGGTAAGGGTCTTAGAGAGGGCCTAGATCTACATTAGCCTGTCTAGGAGGTTGTTCATAGTGGGGTAGTGCTAATTGATTTTGTGTTGGGCGAGAATAATGTTGAGGAGTCTACTGCACTCAATGAGACTCTGGCATAAAAGGGTGAAACAACTTTAGTGGATTGGGGGACTCTACCTATAATTTGGTGTTAGTATCACCTTTGTCATCTTTTCTTATTGGAGTTGAATGAGGGATTGGATGTGCTTGCTATGCTTGTGTCAAAACATCCTCTTGGTATTGGTCCTTGTAAAAACAAATCCTGAAATCCACCTTGTAAGTTCTTAGTGATAAGGGTAGGGACCACATCAACCTTCAAATTCCCCACACACATCTTTAGTAGATTATCTTGGGTCAGTGGAATATTAAGTGAATACATGAGGTACTCCCACTTAGCAAAAAAAAATTGACACGCTTATCAGGCAGTTTCTTGTAATTAAAGATGTCTCTAATTCTTTTCTTGTGTGTGGTGGAGATGAATAGGTAGAGGAACTATCTGTGAATATCTTACCAACAACTGATAGACCTAATAGGATATTGGACGTACCAAACGAATGTAGGTATGTCTAATGTCTATACAAAACAGTAGATCTTGGCAGCCTCCTACTGCTCTAGGGTTCCCAACAAGGTCCCACACCTCAAGATGAAGTGGGAAAAATAATCTACTGGGTCACCCATCCTATTGAATGGGGAAAATCTAGGGTTCCAAAATCTTTGGGTTCTTGCATGTCATCCACCCATGTTGGGTACAGCTTTTTATCAGGGGGATTTTCACTTATCACATTTCTAGGGATTTTAGAAGAGTGGTGAGAGCTGATATTAAATTGTCTTGGTGAGGGTACATATCATGACAAATATTCCTAATTATCATTTTTATAGGATTTTAAACATGGAAAGTTTCCTTAGAATCTCATAGAGAAGCTCGATATGGGTCTCTAGGAAGATTATCATACTTCTCAGGAAGAGTTAGCAACTCATTTCTCATTTTCCTTCCATAAAATCATACCCCTAATCTTTCTAGATGTGTAGGATCACTAAGATCAACTAGGGACAATAGGAAAAAGGAGTAGTTCCTGCTTCCTCAGTGAAGGGGGAATATGATCCTATTGAGGATCTCTATAATCCAGGAACCACTCAGCAATGATCTCATCGATAATAATTTTTTTATATGTGACTTTATGGAGAAGGGAAGAAATCATAGGATCTTACTTTGTATTATGTTCCATATGACACAGATTATAGTACCTTCCCCTTTTTGATGTTATAACTAGTGGGAAATGATACAGAGGGATCTCTATAGATGTTAATCTACCTATTTAGGTGAGTTCAAACATTGGTTTGAGGATTTATTTGATATTGTAAGGCCATAGGGGGTGGTTTTCCTCATCAAACCCTACATTAGTCCCCCTATCCCTAGAAAATTTTAGATTAACCATGTTTATCATAACTAAACTAGAGGGAAATCATCAATACCACAAGGAAGGTCATGCTTCCTCTGAATAGGGATGAATTAGAGAACAATGTAAAATCCAAAATCTGGGGTTAAAATTGAAAATATGCCTCTAAAATGATTATATGGAGAACTATGAGTCAGTTGATGCATCTCTCTTTGAGGGTCCAGTGGTAGTTAGGTGACGTAGGGTGCTCAGCCACTAGAAGTGCTGCTAACTCAACCATTAAAAACTGATGATCAATGTCTTCATGGTGCTCTTGAAATCCTAGATAGACAAAGTAATTATCTCAAAGGAGATGAAGAACCATCCAAATTTTTCAGAAGAAACATGTGGCTCGACCCTCAGTGAGGGACTCTGTAAAGACAATGTTGGAAGGTACATTTGTCCAGAACACTACCAACAACCGATCAACATTCAGAATCTCACATAATATTTCTTTGTTAGAGGCAAGTCCCTACTATTGATCATCCTAAGATTCAATCAAAACTGACTAAGAATTGGGTGGTACTAATGTGTATTGTTGTAGTATCCGGTTTGATTAAAGAGTAGCCACTTAATGGGTAAACTTTTTATAGCATGCTATAAAATATTTTGGGGGGGATCCAATTGCATCATCATATCCATATAGGAATGTGTGTTCACCATTTCCTCATGTTAAGGGGAAGTGGCATGATTCAATGGATCCTTACGTAATTCATCATCTAAAGGATTCATCCCAGACCATAACATCCCTCCATTATCATTCATAGTGGGGTAGAAGGTTACCGATGATGATGAAGATGTATGTCCAGTAATCCCCTATATAGGGGCCAAATTTTCTTCCACCTATATTTACCTGTAGTGGGATTTTATAATCCTATGTATTTTAACTTCTGGTATAGAGAACCTCACCTATTGGGATCCATCCCCATAATATTTTTCTGATGAATGGGGTGAATGATCCATCACCAACTCTCATTCCCCATTATAATTTGAGAGGTTGAAGGGGTTGATAATGACTTAGGGCTTCCTATGATTTTTCCTTTGGCGGTGGTGATTAAACCTTCTACCATGGTATGGTCCTTTGGGGAAGGATAATTCTATGGAATGGGGACAAACTCCATGTTGGTTACCAATGAAGTAAGGATGACCTCTTCTTTAGTTGGTGTTGGTATGGGGAGGACATCCGCTTTGGTAGGTTGGGATATGGGGAGGACCTCCATCTCAACTTTTTTCAGAGTAGGGAGGAACTCTTTGTTGACTTGTGAATAAGTGGGGAGGAACTCCACATTGTATATTGATTAAGTGGGGAGGAAATCCACTTTGGTCAATGAAAACATGGGGAGGGACACCTTTATTAATTATAGTAATAACATCAGGAGGACCTCTGTACTGGTGGGATAAAGCAAGAGGAGGACTTCTTCAATGATCAAAATGGGCATGGGAAGGACCTCTATATTTATGAGCTAGAATATAGAGAATACCTCCATAATGCATGTTGAAAAAATGGGGAGGACCTCTTATTTATTTAGTGGAAACATGGGGAGGGCCTACATGTTGACAATTAATGGATTGGGGATAAACTCCAATCCAGTTTTTTGAGGAATGGTGAGGACCTTCGTGATGGTTATCGATGAAGCGGGGAGGACCTCTACTTTGATCAGTGCTAAAGCGAGGAGGACCTCCACATGATCTGGGAATGGCCTGAGGAGGACCATTGTAATGATTTTATGTGACATGGGGAATACCTCTATGTTGGTAATCACAAGTATGGGGAGGACCTTAATGTTGAATTTCGATATAGTAGGGAGGACCTCCAATTTAAATTAGTGGGAACATGGGGATGACGTCCATGTTGATTTTGATAGTATGGAGGACCTCTAATTTGATTAGTGATGGTATGATGAGGATCTCCACACTGAATATCACCATTATAGGCCAACCCATAATGGATTCTAGTTCGACCATGGATTGATAGAGTCGACCCAGCTTTAATGTGAGGTGGTTGAGGTCTCGATCCCAACCAGGTGAAAATGGTTTCCTTCTCATCGGTCACATGGACCTGGAAGAATGTGTTGGTGGTGTAAGGGGACACTGAATCCATAAGTGATGATTCCCCTCATTGTGAATTCTCCAAATCTTATGCTTCATGTTGAAGTTCAGTGGTCTAGAATAGAGCCGGCATAGAAGTGGTATGGCACACTATTCGTCAACCTAAATGACTGATCATTTCTGGAACTTATGGGGATTTGTGGGATCTGTTATTGATGTATCCTGGGATGTAGTCATAGTTAGGGTGACTCGGTAATTCCCCACCTCCTCAGCATAGGGAACGATTCATAGGATCGCTCCAATGAAATACATCAAAAAAAATTTATATTGAAGTATGGAGGGGTTTCTCCCTATGCGACTCTTGGGGTTGGTGGTGTGGATGAGGTGGTAAAACCTATTAATTCTAGAGGGCCATGTATCTTGCTTTAATGACCCCCTTCTACTCATACCGATGTTTATGGGTGTCTATCAGCCTCCTCTAGAGGATTTATGAGGGTGAGATGGGGCATTGGCGCCCATTAGCTATGATCACCATGGAATTCACTCTAGAGGTGGTGTCATGCAGGATTTCTACATTTACATTTCTCCCCCCTAGTGCCTATGGGAATTGGGTATTTGGGTTTCTATGGGTAGGTTCATTTAAGGCTGGTGGATTTTTCAATCATTATATATAAGTAAATCGATGCCCAATGTCCCAACATCATACAATCTTCCAAATTTTTAGAGGGATCCACACTAATATTTTTATAGACTGAGTAATTCCTAATGTTTACTGCCCTAATTTCGGGTGAGTTTCTTTCTATGACCATTGTTTTCTTGGTGGGACTTGATGATAGATCTTTGAATTTAGTGACATGTTAATCTGATGATGTCTCAAACACTTCTACTTCTCATGTTGAGGAGAAGATTTTCAAATTGGGTCCTCCATTTCTATTTAAAATGCTTTTAGGGGGAAATTTTCTATATATCAATTTTCACTGGCATGATTTTTCCCCCAAATTCCTACTTTCTAAAGTTTGGTGACTTTAATCACTTTCAATGGTGATTTATTTTCCTTGATCAAAACCAGTTTTTGGGATGTTGGTTTCTCCTTCCATGGATTCCTCCTCAGAACATGTTTCTTAGTCAGAGTCTACCTCATAGAGTTAAGTCAAGTTCCTAAAACTCATTCCTAGTGCTATCTCATTTTTGACGCTAGTTAATTTCACTGCTTTAGTATGGACATTCCATTTTGGTCTTGAGAGGGTAGCAACGTTCGGCCACATGATTAATTGCATTGGGAATCGATGGCATGTTCTAGACACTGGGAACATTTTTCATCGGTACTCTCCCTCATAGGATGGAATCTCATGGTTGTGTCTTAGGTGTGGGGCCCATGGAATCCCATGTCAATAATGAGTTATCTAATGTTGAGAACATATATCTTCCATAGATTTCAACTCATCCATCCCATGTTTGGCATGATGGAGCTAATGAAATGAGTGTACATATTCCAAGGCTTTCACATTAGGCATCCCATGGTTTTCGTGAGGTATGTTTCTGTGGTCACAATTTTAACATCATGTGGAGATGAAGTTGATTGATCAAAACACCCCATGAAGTTTGATCAAGGTGGTTCATCACTTGGGGTAAGATGCCACACCTAGAATTTTATCAGTGGATGGATGAAAAATCCCCATAGAGGAAGATCCTAGAGGTGTTTCTGATAAAGGGAAGATGTCATACCATGAAGGTTTATCAGTACACCCATTGGGTCCGATTAGGGATATACATCCCTTATAGGGAGAACCTTGGTTTATCGATGGATGGATCAGAACACCCCATAGAGGCAGATCTGGGAGGCCTATCCCATAATTAGAATATGTCACACCATGAATATAGCAACCCTACTTTTTCTTACATGATTATTACATCATTTTAAAGATAATAAACATAAAATCATTACACAACCAGGATCCAAAGGTTTAGCATCTTTTTAAGATTAGGACCATGTATAATGTTTAAAAAATAAAACATAAACATTTATTTAATTTTCTCTTCTATATCTATTTAGTGGACCTTTTTTTCTTTATCACAAGTAATCACCTGGGGATATACATCAAAGAAATGGGTGATCTAAAATCCCAATAAGAGGATAAATAAAAAAATAGATCAATTTAACATGGAGAGAGATCATGATTATATTCATTATAAAATAATAATTGGTTCATCTTCATAATCATGATAGGAATAATTAGATAAAGTCATGGAATGTGTCAATGCATAAAAATGAAACATCATTTCTTTGTAGTGAACTACCTCACATAGTTGTGAAAAAATATAGCATCATGTTCATGCATATTTCACTTTATCTCATCAGATTAGTCACATTACCCAATTAATTGGACATCTATATAAGTATGGTCACAACCATCACATCATAAAAGTTTCATGCGCTGTATAATTATGGTCACACTCGTCACATAATAACATCTACATATCATCCATGAGACATTGATTTCATTTCAATCTTGGACATAAAATAACCCATTAAAAAGAATATATTTCATGAGAATACATATATGAATAAATATTTTGGTTCCTAAAGGAAATATGTAATGACATACTTGGTATAAGAATCATCAATCTTGAGTGAAGAACAAACAATCTCAAGGGGCTAAAACATATATTTTCTAGAAAGAATAGTTCTTTTAAAAAAATATCTACATTTATCATAAAATAATATTGGAAGAATTTATATCCTAGAAATTAAAAGTAAAGGACTATGAAATTATATTTGAGGAATAATAATAGAATATTTTTACTAAAATTTGCCAAGAAATAGGAATAACCCAAAGAAATGAAATTGGGTTTGAGAATCCCCTTACCTTATGTCTAGGTTCATTATTCACTTTAATATAGTAGATAATAAAATTAAATTAGTTAATTAACAAATAAAGAACCTATTATAAATTTATTTTATTTATTATACTTTTATTAAGTTAATTTATATCCTTTTTAGATGAGTTATAGAGTTTAATTTCATCATTAAAGAGTGCTCATTTTCTTGGTTTTCATGATCGGTTCCCTTGAATATGAGTATAAAAGTTTATGTAGAATGGGTATGATTCAATATAATTTGAAATTATATGTTATTAATGATTATATAAAGTTCTAAATGTTTATATATATCATTTATTTAATGTTTTTGGGGATGAATCATTAGATAAAAGGTTCTTGATAATCATTTTGATTGTTTGGCTATTTTTTGAACATCAAAAATTAGTTTTTCTACATTATTTATTATTGCATATATAAGTTAGTTATATAATATACAAAGGATTATTTCCTAAATTGTACATTATTTAATAAAACAATTATTGTTTTTTTGAAAATCCTTGAAGGTGTTAAAGGAAAATAAAAATTAATCATCCACAATGTTAGTAAATCGACACATCACGGGCCATGATTTCATTTTTATAATAAAAGAGAGAGAGAGAGAGAGAGAGAGAGAGAAAGGAGTTTGATGATGGATACTCCATTAAAATGATATAATTAAATTATATAAAAGACACTATAGTTATCATGCACATTTTTGATACAGGAGGTTAGGAGATAATAATAAAATAAATATAAATTAAAATAATTTGAAAGAAAAATAAAGATGATTTTACCTCTTGAACTATCTTCTTTGAGAACTCCCTTAAGGAACATAGGTTTGGTATTTTTTTTATACCAAATAAAATTAGACCTGGGTAAGGGGTCATGAGAATAGGTTTGGTTATAATTTGGACAAGGATCAAATCTTTAAGGTGTGAGTATAAGAGGTGGTGAGGGGTGTTATTTATAGGGGAGGAGAGGGGTGTTTTCTCGTTATTTTATTAATTAGTTTATTATTTTACACAAGACTATGAATAGATTGATAATTATCCCTAAATATATTAAAATATTAAAGGAGGGTTTGATAACTTGGGCTTATATCATCCATACATCATTTATGACCCCATAATTCATATATTTAGCTTTTATCATAAATTATCATATTTTACTATTCACCAAAAATCCAAGTAATTTAAAAAAACCCAAAAATTAACCTTAACCATTTTCAAATTTATAATTAAAAAATGAACTCCATTTTATGAAAATAATTTTCAAAATCTGAGAAATTTATTTTTTTAATTAAAATCATCATTTACATGGAAATATTGATTTTAAAATTATAAGTGATTTTTTTAACACATTGAAAATTTAATCAAGGTCTCGTAAAATTATCTTATAATAATAAGACAAAAAAGAATATTTATTTATGAATCTATTTTATGAAAAAAATATTTCTTTTAAATAATTTTATTAATTATAATATTGAAATAAGCATTTATGTTTTATAAATATATCAATACTTAATTAA
Organism: Viscum album; assembly: GCA_963277665.1. Classification (NCBI taxonomy): domain Eukaryota; kingdom Viridiplantae; phylum Streptophyta; class Magnoliopsida; order Santalales; family Viscaceae; genus Viscum; species Viscum album. The sequence continues at coordinate 1,697,845,491 of OY728143.1, read as the reverse complement.
TAATTTTTAAAACCTTTCTATACTTATACTATGATGTAATTAAATCGTATTAACATTTAGAAGATTCATATATTTTATTTATATTTTAATAGATGGGTTTACTATTCTATTATATGGATTACTATTCCTTAGGGTCATGTTACTATTCCAAATGTCAAGTTACTATTCCACTAGTATAAGTTCTTTAGTTTCTAAGAAAGCCTCTTATTTACTTTATTATTAATTTATAAAGTTTGAATTTTCATGTCTATGTGATTTTATGTGATTTATACTAAAGTAAATAATTTTAATAATGGATAAATTCAATTGATAAAATTTTGGGTCACTACATTCTTCCCCCCTTTTAAAATTTAACACTCAACATTTAATTTTACAAAAATAGGTGAGGGTACTTCTCCATCATCACCTCTTATGGTTACTAAGTTGCTTCTTCATACTTTTGGTTCCTCTATAATAATTTGAAAGGGTGGGTGTTATGGTTGCATATAAACTTATCTCTCTAGTCTAGAATCTTTATCGGCTGCTCCTCATAAGATAGATCATCTTCTAGTTGTATAACCTCAGAGTTTAGAATATATGGGGGATCTGGTATGTAATTTCACATGAGAGATATATGGAACACATCATGAATTTAAACAATACATTGTGGAAGTGAAAGATGATAGGCTGCTACTTATATGTGATCAAGGATCTCAAAGTGGCTAACGTACCTTAGGTTAATCTTCCCTTTCTTTACAAACTAAATTACTCTCTTCCAATGTGATATTCAAGGGAAGAATTTACCTCCAATTTCAAACTCCAAGTACCTTCAACAGTTGTCATCATGGAACTTTTTCTAACTCTAAGAAGCTTTGATATGTTTCTAGACGGATTAAACCTTCTCTGTCATCTCTTTCACAAGATTAGTTCCAAGTAGCTTTTATTCACCAACTTCATCCAATAGGTTGGAGTTTTATTTTGCTTTCCATATAGAGCTTCATATGGATCCATCTGAATACTTGATTTGAAGTTGTTGTTGTACGGGAACTCAACTAATAGGGTATGTCAATACCATCCACCTTTGAATTCCATTTAATAGTCTCGTATCATGTCCTCGAGTGTCTAAATAGTCTTTTCATATTTACCATCAGTTTGGGGGTGATAGGTCATGTTGAAATTCAATTAAGTACTCAAATCATGTTGAAGAATACTCCAAAATTTAGATGTGAACCTTGGATCATGATTAGAGACGATCATGAGTAGAACCCCATGAATTCACACCGCTTCCTTCACATATATCTTAGCATGTTTTTAAAGTGAGAGATCTTCTAGAATAGAGATAAAGTGGGCAGTCTTGTTGTGTTGATCTACTATAAACCATATCACATTGTTTCCTTTGGATTTATTTAAGATAACAATGAAAAGTCCATAGTGACATTATCCCATTTCTAAATGGTTATAAGTAGTGGTTTAATCATCCCCTAGGACTTTTTTCATTCTACTTTTACTTTCTGATATATCAAGCACCTTGAGATAGACTTTATAATCTCCTTCTTCATGTTACCCCACCAGAAGTGTTCTCAAATATCACGGTACATATTTGTAATTGCATGATGGATAAAGATAGATATTCTATGTGTATTATCCAACAACTCCTTCTTTATCCCAGGTGATGAAGGCACACAAATCCCCATTCCAAACCATATCACACCATCATCATTGATATGGAACTCATGAAGTTCCCTTCCTTTACTGCATTCACCATCATTTGTAACTCTAGATTATCCCTTTATGCATCCTTGACCATCTCTTGGATAGATGGTTGGGAAATCATTTGGGAAAGGTATTATATATTCCCTTCCATCATATTTTCCAAATCCAACCTTTTTATATCCATGAAGATATAGTCTTTCTCAATCCACAAAATAGATAGAGTAGTAGGTTCTTTTATGCTAAAATTATAAGCTACCTTCTTCTCCTTCCCTATATGATATTGTATAAATCAATCATAATCCTTGATTAACTATAACCATATCCTTTGATACATGTTGAGCTACTTTGGTGTGAATATATACTTTAGGGTCTTTTGATCAGTATATATGTCACATTTCTCACCATAGAGTTAGTGCCTCTGTATTTTCAAGGTGAAAATAATAACTTATAGCTCCATATAATGTGTCGGGAAATTATACTCATGGATCTTAAACTTTTGTGAGTTTTAGGATATAACTTTTTCATTATTTAGGAGTACACAACCAAATAATTTCTTTGAAGAATCATTCTATATCACAAATATTTCTCCACTTTTCAGTAATTTGAGTATAAGTGAACTGATAATCCTCTTATTTAGCTCCATTAATAATTACTCACATTCTTAAATCTAGAAATACTTTACCCCATTCCTTGTTAACTTAGTTATTAGGATATAAAATCATGAAAAATTTCTCACAAAACATCTATAATACCCTACTAAACCAAGACAACTATGGATTTGTGTGTTACTATAGGTATTGGTCCATTCGTTAATTGAGTTTTCTTGAAGGGTCCATAGAAATTACCTCACTTGTGATCACATGTTCCAAGAATGTTACTTGTTGAATCAAAAATTCATACATTCTAAAATTTGCATGCAATTTATCCTTCCTCAATGTCGCCAAAACAATTCATAGATATTCTTCATGTTTCTCCTTGATCATGGATTAAATGAGAATATCATTTATAAAAACTACCATAGTTTTGTGAAAGGTAGTTTCTAAAGACTCTATTTATCAAATCCATGAAGATCATAGTGTAATTAAAAATCCCAAAGTGAATTACTAGAAACTCACAGTGAACGTACCTTGTACAAAAGGCTATTATAGGAATGTCTTCCATCTTCAACTTTTACAAATGATATCCAGAATGAAGATACACCTTTGAGGATTACTGATCTCCTTATAATTGATCAAATAAGTCATCAATCCTTGTAAGAGGATACTTGTTCTTTATATTTATCTTCTTGAGTTCCCGATAATTGATACACGCCCAAATTGAACCATCCTTATTCTTGAAAAATTTCACTAACACACCCCAATGAGATGTAATATGTCATATAAACCCTTTTTCCAAATTCTCCTGATGTTGCTTCTTTAAATCCTCATGTTCGATTAGGGATATCATATACGGTAATTTTTAAATTGGAGTAGCTCTTGGTGTGAGTTATATTGAGAGAGCAGCCTCATGATCTGGGGGAAGTCCGGGAAACTCTTCAAGAAATACATCACTATACTCCCTAAAAATGGGAATTTCCCCTAGGTTGATACCCTCCTTTGACCAACCATTTGAACAAGGTATTCTTCTCTAAAGGGAATCAACACCCACACCAATAAAGGATTCTCCAAATGAGATTCATGATCTTCCTCAAATTTGTAGAGGAGAATGGAATGGTTCGAAATATAAAAAGATATTTCCTTTTTCCCATAGTTGATGTGTGCTATAAATAACGATATCCAATCCATCCCCAGTATAGTATCAATTTCTAACAAGGAAAGTATCACAAGTATTACTGGGAGAATATTCCCACATACGTTAATAGGATAAGAGTTTGACACTTGGGTTGTAATGATTTCACTACTAAGTTTTTTTATGGATATCTCTACTTCATGTTTTTGGAAATTTGATTCAATAGTTTTTGAAATTGACAAAATGTAAATTAATTTTTAGAACTAGACACAAACAATAATTTTTCTATTCTTGAGTTAATAGGAAGTATACCTTTTATAAATTTATTTTATTGCTCCACTACAGCAGTAGTTATGGAATAATCCTTACCTTTCTCATTTGTATTTGGTAGATGATGAAACTGATTACCCTAGAGAACTATAGGTTTATTACACCACCTTGCATTATTCCATTTCTCCCTATAGTTGTAGCACTAGACCATGGGTGGTGTTGTCCTCCTATATCATATCAGTCAGCTTATTTATAACTCTTTGATATTCATGAGTTGGGTGGTGTTATCTCCCACACTTATAGCATTTTCCCATACCTTTGATATTATTCCCATGATGCTTATTCCAACATTTTTTACATGTTGGTGTTTAGGATTTATTTCCACTCTTTTCATTAGATCCCCCATTTTTAAACTCCATATTTGATTTCATATCACCATAACCAAGGGACCATTCTCTGAACTCCATATCCACATTGAGATAACATCAAACAACATATTCATATCTCCAAAAGAATCTAATTTTAGAGGATTTAAAAGGTGTGGTTTTAACCCACTAAAGAATCTATCTATTTTTCAATAATTATTGAAAACAAACCCCGAAGTGTACCATGAAAGCCTTGTGAAATTTTCTTCTTTGGCCATGACAGATTCACTTTACATTTGCATCAACTCAATGAATTAAATCTCCATTTTTGTACAAAGAGTTTGAGGAAAATAATTATTAAGAATCTTTATCTAAAATTCTTCCCACTCCATCTCTTTAATTTCATCTTTTGTCTTGGTGGTCTTAATAAACACCTACCATTGGTCAGCCTCTCCATCTAGATAATAAATGACCAGAGTCACCTTATCTATCTTAGAATAGAAAAGAACATACAAAAATATTCTCCATTTATTTGACCACTTATTCTCTGTCTAGTGGATCATAAGATCCACTAAATGTTAGTGGTTGTTGAAATATAAAGTACTCCATAACCACTTGATCCCTCTTGGGTGAAAGAGGACATTCTAAATTATTCATGTAATTTCTTATAGCATTAGATAATTGGGAAAGAATCCCCATGATATTTTAAAATCCACCTCCCAAGGCATTCAGGATGTCATTCATGCAATATCACTCCATTTTCCCTTACATGGGTTTTTGTCCTCATTTCTCCTAGTTACCACTATTTCTATAATAGAAAATGTATGAAAAAAACATAAATCAACAAGTCATGAATAAATAATTTATTCTTTTGTGAACTTAAATATAAATATATATCTTGTGGTATCCTTATATACTTAGTATCATACTAAGGTTTTTCACTATGTTCATGGAATCCTAATTCCAAAATTAATGAAATCTTTCTCTGATAAAAACTATAGTTAACCTACTTTTTCTTACATGATTATTACATAATTTTAACTATAAAAATAATAATTTTATTACACAACCAGGATCCAAAAATTATTGTCCTAGAAAAATTAGGTATATACATAACATTTACAAAATAAAACATAAACAATTATTTAATTATTTCTTATCTAGATTCTTAGTGGAGCATGTGTTCTCCTCAATAAAAACAATCACTAGAGAATATACATCAAATAAATGGATAAGCTAAAATACCAGTAATATGATAGATAATAACATGGATCAATATAACATGGAGAGAGAGCATAATAATTATAAACATAAAATAAGCATGGAATCATCACCATAGTTTGGAGAGGAAGCATTAGAAAATGGCATGGAATGTGGAAATTCATAAAAATGAAACATCATTTCTTAGTGGGGAACTACCACAGATAGTTGTGAACAAAGCTAGCATCATATTCATGAATATTTAACTTTATATTGTGAGATTAATCACATTACCCAATGCATTGGAGCACTATATAATTCTAGGAACACAAATCACATTATAACATTTTCATGTGCTATATAATTTCAAGTGCACCTATCACATCATAACATTTACATCATCATGCATGCCACATAAAACATATATCAATCTAGGTCATAAAATAACCCATGAAATGAAATGGATTTCATGAGAATAAAATCAATAATAATTCATGTGGTTCCTAAAATAATGAGGTAATTACATACTTGGTATAAGAATCATCAATCTTGAGTGAAGAAGAAATAACCTCAAGGGAAGTAAAACATGTGTTTTTTAGAAAGAAGAGTTCTTATGGAAAAATCTTTTCATTTTTCATAAAATAAGAGTAGAAGAATTTATATCCAATAAATTAAAATGGAATTACAATAAAGTTATATTTTAGGAAAAATAAAGAACTTCCATACTAAAATTTGGAATGAAAGAGGAGTAACCCAAAAAAGGAAATTGGGTTTGAGAATCCACTTACCTTATGTCTGAGTGATTTATAAACTTTAATATGGTGAGTAATCAAATTAAATTCATTAATTAAAAAATAAAATAGCTATTATAAATGTATTTTATTTATTATAGTTTTATTAAGTTCATTTATAAACTTTTTTATGAGTTATAAGGTTCAATTCCATCGTTTAGGAGTGTCCATTTTCTTATATTTCTTGATTGGTTCACTTGAATATGAGTATAGAAGTTAATATAGAATGATTATAATTTTTAAAAATTGAAATTATATTCTATTAATGAAAATTCATAGGTTTAAATGGTAATATAAATCATTTTTAACTCATGTGAGGATGAATCCTTAAATAAAAAAGGTTGGTGATAATCATTTAGATTTTTTTGTGGTTTTTTGACATCACAAACTAGTTTTATTCCATTATTTATTATTGCATATACAAGTTAGTTCTATAAAATAAAAAGGTAATTAGATAATTTATATTTTATTTATAAACCATTATAGTGGTTTTATTTAACATCCTTAAAGTATTTAATGGAAAATGAAAATGCATCATCCATGATGTCGGTAAATTGACAATCACAAGCGATGGTTTCATTTTAAAATAAAATAGAGAGAGTAAGGAATTTGATGATGAACATTCCATTAAAATGATAGATTTAAAATATATTAAATATACTGGAGTTATCATGAACGTTTGGATTGATGATTTGAGGAGATAATTAGAAAAAAAATTAAAAGAAATTAAAAGAAAAATAAAGAGGTTTTTACCTCTTGAATTATACTATGAGAACTCCCTTAAGGCGTATAAGTTTAGTATTTTTGTTTAGACCAAAACATCTTGGAAATGGTTAAGGGGCTTGGGAATGTTTTTTGGGTATAATTTGGATAATTATAATATCATGGAATTTTTTAGGAGAAGAGGTGGTGAGGGGTGGTATTTATATGGGAGGATAGAGGTGTTTTCTCATTATTTTATTAATTAGTTTAATATTTTAGATCAAGAATATCATTAATTTTATAATTATAAGTAAATATATTAAAATAAATAATAATTTTTATATATTTTTTTCTTAAATCATCTATAAATCATTTATGACTCAATAATTCATGTATTTAGCTTTTATCATAAATTATCATATTTTACTATTCATCAAAAATTCTTGTATTTTAGAAAAACACCAAAAAATCACCCTAACCATTATCCAACATGCATAATAAAAAAGTAAATCCATGTTATTAAAATAAGTTTAAAATATGATAAATTTAATTTTTAATTAAAATCATCATTTACTTGGGAAATACTGATTTTAAAAATATAATTAATTTTATAGCAGATTGAAAATATAATCAAGGTCTTTTAAAATTATCATATAATCATAATAAAAAAATATTAATTTATGAATATATTTTATGAAAATAAAAAAAATTAAATAATTATATTAATTATAAAATTGAAAATAAACATTTCTGTTTTATAAAAATGCTAACAATTAATTAATAATTTTTAAAACATTTATTTACTTATACTATGATATAATTATATCATATAATAATTTATGAGATATATAAATTTTATTTATAATCTCATATATTAGGTTACTATTCTATTGGACATATTAATATTCCTAAAGAACATGATACTATTCCAAAGGTCAAGTAATTATTCCATCTATATAGGTTTCTTGATTTCTGATAGAGCCTCTTATTTCATTCAATATTCATTTATAAATTTTGTACTGTTATCTCTATATGATTTTATGTGATTTATACTATATGAAATAATTAAAGGAAGGGAGAAATTATATTTATAAAATTTGGGGTCGTTATAACAAAGTCTGATCAGAACACCCCTTAAGGTAGATCAGGGAGGTACATCCCTAGGGGTAGAACCTTGGTTTAATGACGGATGGATAAAAACTCCCCACGGTGGAAGATATAGGAGGTATATACCCTAAAGGAAATATTTCACACCATGAAGGTTGATAGGAAAACCCCTTAGGGTGGATCCGGTAGGTACATCCCTAGGAGAGAGAACCTTTGTTTACCATTGGTTGGGATTGAACCTAAAATAGGAATTCTACATACCCTATTTAGAATAAATGGATAAAAACCCACATAGTTCAATACAACAAATTAAGGTCAGGTAAATGGATTATTCCATGCAATTTTTTTTCATGTGGTAAGGATGTTAGTGTCACAAATAGAGCACCGACGTGGGATGGTACTGATATTAAACGTGAAAGATTCCCTTTGCAAGAGGATTGTTCTTTTTTGGATTTGGTATGTGGATTATGAATTGAGTTAACTAAGGGAACTTGGGGAGATGTGGTCTCCTAGGTTATAGGAATGTTCTTACTAGGGATACGACCTAAAGAAAATTAGGATGGATGTGGATGTTAATTTTGAACCTCAAGGAGGCATCTTATGTATCACAGTTTTTTGTAAATCAAATCCCAGGTAGTTTGGAATGGTTGGGGATTATGAATATGAGCGGCCCATAGGATCATGTGGTTGGGGATTACACATGAAAGAATCCCATGGGAAGAGTATGGTTTGTGGGGATTACACTGAGGATGGTGCCCATTTAAATGGATTTTAAGGCTTATATCTATAGAGATTGGACCATAGTGGTGACTAGGAATATGTCATGAATGCTACAATACTATAATCTCATGTGAGTTATGATCATTTTCAGAAAAAATATAAAGTAATATATCTGATTCTTGTGTCATGAAAGAATAGTCAACAAGATATGCAGTGGGGGATACACATGGAATATATCGAAGGAGGATCTTATTCCCTATGTGGAGGATATTATTACATGTGAGGGTAGTTTGTGTGGAGACCATACAATGACACTCATAAACATATCATCATGTTCTTATTTTCTAAATTAAATCCACAGTTCAACATCATGTGTTGAGGATGTTGAGGCTAGGAAGTTTTATGTCATATAGCCTCGACATAGGGGACTCACTCCTTAACCCTTAGGCATAAATTATCATCTCTCATGAGCCTTTGTGTGGTAGATGTCTTTAGAAATTTTAAGGTGTAATGTCAGGGAGTAGTGGTAAACCATGGGATCCACATTAGTGTTCCTATGCTGTGAAGCAACATGCATTAGCATGCCTATGATGAGAAGAAAAATGTATATGGGAGTCTTAGGATACACTTGAAGTGGATTGGTCCCCTTGAATGTATATCACATGTTATATGGGGACTAGAGGTGAACCTGGACCAATCTTGGAGGTGTGTGGGGGCTCTGGGCACTCATCCTTCATGAAAATGTGTCAACATAAGGGAGGTAGCATAGAGAGGAAAAAGATAGAGGTTTCATGAAGCGTAGGGCCTCTAAGAGAGGTTGTTTGTGAATCTAAGGTGCTTCACAAAGTAAGGGTATTCGCAGAGGAGGATGTTTTGTGAAATATGGTGACCCTTCTTCAATAATAAGTCATGGTTCATGATAAGAGTGTTTTGAGAAAGTTTAATTCTTTACGAAGCCTCTAGTTCCCTATAGGGACTTCTTATTTCATTAATGGTGTAGGAATTCATGAAAGGCATCTCCACTAGGGGTGTATGGTTTTAAGAACACATGAAAGGGGGTTTTGTGAATCCCAGGTATGTAACGACCCAAAGTTTCATTAATGGAAATCCCTCTTGATCTAATTAAATGTCTCTTTATGTTTATATAAAATTTCAACTTCTTTGGTTTTATGTTAAGAATTTTGACCGTTTCTAATATAGTCATTGAACAGTGATCACATGATTAGTATAAATATAGGACTTTAACAAATCCAATTTACTCAGACAAAAGAAGTGATGGCCTCGTCCAGTAGAACTGGTCCATATGAAGCCCATTTGTCAGAGCTCGGAAAAGAGGTGGCATCCTTGGTCTTCGCTCTTGACCAAGCCCAATCTGAGCATCATCATGTCAAGCTCGAACGTGACGGTCTACGGGAAAAGTGGAAGTTGATTGAAATTACCACTCGAGCGATGTTATCCGAGCCACCCCAAGAGTCTTTCACCATCGCACAGCTTACCCTTAGGTCTTATGTGGCTGTTTTAAGGGGTTATGTAACAAATAAGTAGTACTATGTTCATGTACATTATTTTTTGTATATAATAATGAATATAATTTCTAGTTATTTTTGATACATTGTAAATAGTTTTTAAAGTACAAATGGTGTTTTTAGTTATTATTTAATTAAGAGATCTATTTTATTAAATTAAGGGATTTTTGAATTAAATAATATTTTAATAAAATAATATTATTATTATTAAATTAATTTTTATTAAATATAATTGATCTTATAATTTTATGAATGCAATTAAAGTTTTTATTAAGGTTTGAAAGCCATTTCTGTCAAAACCCGGGAATTTTCGATAAATGTCATTTCTTATTTTAAAAGTGAGAATTTACATATTTAGAAAATTATTTAGATAAAATAAATGTTATTTTTGGAATCAGGATGTCGAAATTATCCAACTGTGAATTTTTCATAATTTTCTGAGACAGTCAAATTTTTGGGTAAAAATTAAATACTGTTTAAATATATAATGTGTTTTATGACATCATAATGACCAAATAGTGATGTAATAAAATACTATAATCTTTATGTTCGGCCAATATATGTTTTAACATTAAAATAATGTGATTTTTGGTTTGTTTGACTTACTTTTCAAAGCATTAATGGATCCCTCAAGACTTATTCAATACTTTGCCTTTTTCAAATAATTTCCATTGGAGTGTGACTCACCTCCAGATAAGCAACCCTAATATTTTAAGAAGTTAGGACTTTGGACTTATAAAATAATGTTTTATTCTTACCTTTTCCAAAAACCATGGGCAAAAACCATGGGATGGTTTGTGGTTTGGATTAATTTAATATAAGGGGTCCCAAACCTAAATAATAAAGAATTCCCTCACATTTCCTATATAAACACACCAAAGCTCCCACTTCCTCCTCACTCAAAGCCCTTTTAGTTCGTCCAACCTCTTCCCTACTCTCTCTAGAATCCTCCCAAGGTGCCCCAAGCTCCCAAGAAGCCTCTCACAAGCCTCTCTCTAGCCTTTGGAAGCACACTTCCAAGTAAGGGTTTTTTTCTTCCTTTCTCATGTTTGTCCAATTTTCATTAAGTTGTTTTTCCCTTTTAATTTCAATTATAAATGTTGGGTTATGGTTTTTAACCTCCCTCATACTTCCCTCTTTATGTTTGAATGATGTGTGACCCTTTCTCTCTCATTAAATGCCTCCCATGTACACCCATTACTATGCCGAAATTCCGGAAGGAACTTCTCTCTCCTCTTTTATATTCAAGCAATACTTTTGTATCATGAATCTAAATTCCATTAAAATTGTTGGTACATGTATATATATGACCTACTTACTGTACATTACATTTAAATATTATGAGGAACCCATTTCTCTCTCATCAAGATTTTTTATGAATTCTTATGTCACACCGTTACGCTGCCAAAATCGCACCGATTTTCTAAGCCAATGTCATTGTGTAGTGAATACCATGACCATTTCTCCATCAAGGGTATTCACCTTTATGCACATTTACATATTGATTGTAAAGTTTCATATATGAATTCCACATTCCTTTATCATGGAATAAATTATTATGTTTTATGAATCCATGTTTTATGATCCATGTGGCACACTTATGCATGAAATGAAATGTTTAAGAAGGGTGCGCCCTTATAGTGCTCCAATGCATTGGGTAAAGTATAGTATCATTATATGTCATGTGCAATGAGTGTTGACTCATGCTAAATCAAGTGCAACGAGGGTTTATTCGTGCTTTATGTGCAATGAGTATTTTCTCATGCTCTATGTGCAATGAGCCTTGGCTCATGCTAATTCCATGTTAAGTGTTGTTGCCACATTTCCATGTTATGATTATCATGATTTATCATGCCTTTATGTTCATTTTTTTCTTACGCTCTATGGATATGCCTATTGTCTAAAATGTATCGTACTCCTCATGTTATTCCATGTGTACTCCCTTACTGGGCTTTATAGCTCACCCTTTTTTTATGCATGTCCTCAGGTTATCCCATGCAATGCTAAGTACGAGGGAATATAGTGGTCATGTAAAGGAAGTTTTCAATAAAGATGTTGTATTTCATGTTTTAAGTTTTTATGTAATGATCCTAAGCCCCAAAGACACTAAACCTTTCGATCTTCTTTGTTGTATCAAGTGAAGTTTTATGTAATAAATCATGTTTAAGTTGTAATAAAAAGCAGGGTTGTCATAGTTGGTATCAAAGGATAGGTTTAGTTATTTTTGGATTAAGAAAACCTAGTAAAGCCTTAGATACAAGACTAAGTATAATAAAAACATCCCTAAATTTTGTTAAGTACTGAGTAAGTGGATTATCAAACAAATACATCCTTGTCTGGATACGAGCAGGTAGAGACGGCTCTGCCACAGATGTATCCTAGGGGTAAAACCCGAAAACACCGCTTTGAGCTAGACTCGAATGGGAACTGGTGCACGACAATGGGCCCTACTGCACTCTTGGTTACGACACTCCCGGGGGATATGTTTTGATAAACTCAAAAGCTTAGTATGAACCCTTATTAAAGGAATTAAAAAAAATCCCCTAAGAATATATGTTAGAAAGTAGATCATGAAAATCCAAGATTGAAGCCTATAGACACATGAGTTAAGGAAATGAAAGTTTATTTATAAGTCATCAACTTTTGTCTTTGTATTACCCTTTATGTGTTACCCCTAACTTTCCTTTTATTCCAGCCAATGGCCGGTAATAGGAGGACTCGGGCTAACAACCGTTTTGAAGATCAGTGTGATGACTGTACTAATGAGATGCCCAATACAATGGGAGCGGGAATTGCGAACTTTGTCACGCTTATCTCTCATCTAACTCAAGTTTTTAATAGAAAAAAGGGTCAAGAGGAACGTTCAACCCCCCCCCCCCCCCCCCAAGAAAGAACAATTCGCTATCGAGAGCTTCATGAGACAAAGGCCTCCTACTTTTAGTGGATCATCCGATCCCAGGATCGCTGAACAATGGATCAACTCCATTGAAAAGATATTCTCCATCCTCCAATGTTCTGAACAAGAGAAGTTTCTCCTAGAGGCTTATCGTATGGAGGGTGAAGATGATCAATAGTGGACGTTGATCAAAAATACAAAGCCTGAGGAGGAGATCGAGGCGTTGGAATGGAAGGATTTCCAGAAAATGTTTTTTGATAAATATTTTTCACGCACCCTCCGGCTTAAGATGGAAAGGGACTTCCTTTCCCACAAGAAAAAAGATAAATAATTTATTGGAGCGTACAAGGCAAACTTCACAAGGTTTGCATGATATGCTTCTGGCTTTGTCGTTACCCCCGAATGCATGGTTGACTGCTTCTTTGGTGGGCTGAAGCCTAGCTTGCGGAAAGCATTAGCGATCCGTGACTTCGACAGCTATTAGGAAATTTTCCGATGTGCCCTCAAGGTCAAATAAAGATCGGGGAATCACAAGGGTATCATGGGGACAAGAAGCGTAAGGTGGAATTCAATACTGGTGGTCCGATGGATAAATCCAACGGTGCTAAGAAGATCTAGCACCCCACTTGCCAAAAGTGCGGAAAGAATCACCCTAGAAATTGCCTTTAGGGGATGAGAAAATGCTTCAGGTGTGGAAGAGAAGGGCACATAGCTGTTAACTGTCGGCAAGAAGGACCCGCAGCTGTGACAGAGGAGAGGAACTCTCCGTTCAAACCTCAACGCGTTGTTCAATGCTACAAATGCAAATTACCGGGTCATTTTGAAAATCAGTGCCCTAATCCAAGGGTTTTCGGAGGCAACCAACAACCTCCAAGACAGCAAGGAAGAGATTTTGCCATAACTTCTGCCTAAGTGAACCCCGACAATGAAGTGGTGACAGTTACGCTAGTTATTCATTCAATAATAGCGAACTTAATTTTTGATTCAGGTTCTAAGCATTCTTTTATATCTTGAAAGTTTAGTAGAACAATCCCAGCACCACCACAAATCATGGCAGTAAAGATTTCGGTGAGTATGTAAAATGGGGAAATCATTGAATCCCATAAATATAAGTCCCCCCCTGTTATAATCTGTGGATTGAATTTCCCGGTGAACCTCGTTATACTCCCTCTGGTGGAATTTGATGCAATTCTTGGCATGGATTGGCTTTCCTTATATAGAGCCAAAATAAATTTTCAGGAGAGGGAAATAACACTCTATATGGAGAATCGACCCCCGATTATTTACAAGTGTCAGGAGGAAGATGAATCTCCTTTAGCTCCATCATCTCAAGCATGGGTATTACTGCCCTATGAGCACGTGTAACTAGCTCAGATGATTGAGTCCAAAGAAGAAACCATCCTTGAAGAAATTCCTATTGTGAGGGAATTCGTGGAAGTGTTTCCTGAGGAACTGCCTGGTCTTCCTCATAGAAGAGATGTTGAGTTCTCAATTAAACTTATACCTGGGGCACTACCAATATCCAAGACTCCGTATAGAATGGTTGTTTTAGAGCTTGAATAGCTGAAGAAACAACTATAGGAGAATCTATATAAAGGGTTTATAAGCCCAAGTGCTTCACCGTGGGGTACACCAGTCCTCTTCGTCAAGAAGAAGGATGGGTCAATGCGGCTTTGCATCGATTATCGTGAACTTAACAAAATCACGATAAAGAACAAGTATCCTCTCCCAAGAATCGATGACTTATTTGATCAGTTGCGTGGAGCACAATACTTCTCCAAGGTGGATTTGCGGTCGGGATATTATCAAGTAAGGGTGAAGAAGGAAGATGTCCCCAAGACTACTTTTCGTACAAGGTACGGGCACTATGAATTCATAGTAATGCCTTTCGGACTCACCAATACTCCAGAAATATTCATGGACTTGATGAATAGAGTCTTTAGAGATTACCTTGAAAAATATATGGTAGTCTTTATAGATGATATTCCAATATACTCCAAAACCAAGGAGTATCATGACGAGCATTTAAAAATTGTACTAAAGACTTTGCGCAAGGAGAAGCTCTATGAAAATTACAACAAGTGTGAGTTCTAGTTGAAGGAGGTCCCATTCGTGGGTCATATCATCATAAGCAATGGGAAATCTGTGGACCCCTCCAAAACAGAAGCAATTGAGGGATGGCCGAGGACAACATCAGTAACGGATATCCGTAGCTTCTTGGGGTTAGCTGGATATTATCGATGATTTGTGAGAAATTTCTCACGATTTCCCAACCCTCTTACCAAGCTAACTCGAAAGGGAGTAAAGTTTTCTTGGAGTGATGAATGCGAAGGAAGCTTCAAGGAGTTGAAAAGGAGGCTTATTACTGCACCCATGATCACTTTACCCACAATTGGGGAGCTTTTTGTGGTATTCAGTGATGCTTCAAAGAAGGGCCTAGGATGTGTGCTAATGCAGAATGATAAAGTGATATCCTATGCCTCAAGGAAGTTGAAAATCCATGAGAACAACTATCCAACGCATGATCTGGAGTTGGCAGTGGTGATATTTTCCTTGAAAATATGGCGGCATTATCTCTATGGAGAGAAATGAGAGATATATACTGACCACAAGAGTCTTAAATATATATTCACATAGAAAGAGATTAATATGAGCCAGAGAAGATGGATAGAACTCATCAAGGATTAACACTGTTCAATCAATTACCACCCTGGGAAAGCGAACAAGGTGGCAGATGCCCTAAGTAGAAAGGATCCAGCAATTCTATCAATGATTAGAATTGAGAAGGATCCAATCTTCTTAGAATTAATGAAGATGGATGTGGGAATCATAAAGAAGGGAACATCATCAATCCTTTCACAAATGATTGCTCAAACATCTCTTTTGGAAAGGTTAAAGGATGCTCAAAAGGATGATGTGGGAATTCAAGAACAAGTGGGAGCTATCGAAAAAGGGAAATCCTCGGAGTTTAGTGTTAATGAAGAAGTAATTGTGCGGTTTGGGAAAAGACTATGTGTTCCATCAAGTCCGGAGATGAAGGAGGAACTTTTGGATGATGCACATAGTTCAAATTTCTCTATTCACCTAGGGAGCACAAAGATGTATCAAGATCTCTGAGAAAACTTTTGGTGGGATAATATAAATAAGGAGATCGCTGAATATACATCAAAATTCTTGGTGTGTTAGAAAGTGAAGGCAGAGAGGAAGAAGTCTAAGGGGATGATGCAACCATTGCCCATACCAGAATGGAAATGGGAGAATATCACCATGGACTTTGTCACTGGACTTACAAGGACATCCAATGACAACAATGCAATATGGGTTGTTGTGGAACGTCTTAAAAAGACTGCACACTTCATTTCTATTCGGGAGGATTTCTCTTTGGATCAACTGGCACGGATATATATCAGGGAAGTGGTAAGGTTGAATGGAGTACCACTATCTATTATGTCTGACCGAGATCCAAGATTCACCTCTATGTTTTGGAAGAGTCTTCAACATGATCTGAATACTGAACTGAACTTCAGTGCGATATATCATCCTTAAACTGATGGCCTATCCGAGCGGACTATCCAAATACTTGAGGACATGTTGAGAGCATGCTCAATGGACTTTAAAGGAGGATGGGATCAACATCTTCCTCTGGTTGAGATCTCTTATAATAACAGTTTCCACTCAAGCATCCAAATGGCACCATATGAAGCCCTGTATGGGAAAAGGTTCAGAACACTGGCATGTTGGCATGAGGTCAGTGAACGTAAGCTTCTTGGACCAGAAATGGTCGAAGAAATGGTGGAGAAGGTGAAAACCATTCAGCATCATATCAAGGCAGCCCAAAGTTGAAAGAAGAGTTATGCAGATAATCTTCGACGAGACCTTGAGTTTAAAGTTGGAGACATGGTGTTTCTACGCATATCTCCATGGAAAAAGGTCATGAGGTTTGGAAAGAAAGGGAAGTTAAGTCCAAGGTACATCGGCCCCTTCGAGATTCTTGATCGTGTTGGGGTTGTGGCCTATCGACTAGCACTTCCACCTACCATGGCCAAGGTGCATGATGTATTTCATGCATCCCTCTTAAGTAAGTACATACCGGACCCTTCACATGTACTCTCTTCTAAGGTGGTACAATTGGAAGACGATCTTTCTTATGAGGAGAAACCAGTGAAGATCTTAGATCGTAGAGAAAAAGTTCTACGAAATAAGACAATGCCCCTTGTCAAGGTGTTGTGGAGAAACCACAAGTTTGAAGAAGTGACTTGGGAATCGGAGGATATAATGAAGCTGAGTTACCCACATCTGTTTTAGTGTGGGAAAAGGAAAATTTCGAGGGCAAAATTTCTTAAGGGGGGAATATTGTAACGACCTAAAGTTTCATTAATATAAATCCCTCTTGATCTAATTAAATGTCTCTTTATGTTTATATAAAATGTCAACTTCTTTGGTTTTATGTTAAGAATTTTCACCGTTGCTAATATAGTCGTTGAACAGTGATCACGTGATTTGTATAAATATAGGACTTTAACAAATCCAGTTTACTCATACAAAAGAAGTGATGGCCTCATCCAGTATAATTGCTCCATACGAAGCCCATTTTTTGGAGCTCGGAAAAGAGGTTGCATCCTTGGGCTTCGCTCTTGACCAATCCCAAGCTGAGCTTCATCATTTAAATCTCGAACGTGACCGTCTACGGGAAAAGTGGAAGTTGATTGAAATTACCACTCGAGCGATGTTATCTGAGCCACCCCAAGAGTCTGTCACCATCGCACACCTTAACCTTAGGTCTTATGTGGATGTTTTAAGGGGTTATGTAACAAATAATTATTACTATGTTCATGTACATTATTTTTTGTATATAATAATGAATATAATGTCTAGTCATTTTTGATACATTGTAAATAGTTTTTAGAGTACAAATGGTGTTTTTAGTTATTATTTAATTAAGATATATATTTTATTAAATTAAGGGATTTTTGAATTAAATAATATTTTAAGAAAATAATATTATTATTATTAAATTAATTTTTATTAAATATAATTGATCTTATAATTTTATGAATGTAATTAAAATTTTTATTAAGTTTTGAAAGCCATTTCTGTCAAAACCCTTGAATTTTTGATAAATGTCGGTTTTTATTTTAAACGTGAAAATTCACATATTTAGAAAATTATTTATATAAAATAAATGTTATTTTAGGAATCAAGATGTCGAAATTATTCAACCGTGAATTTTTCATAATTTTCTAAGACAGTCAAATTTTTGGGTAAAAATTAAATACCGTTTAAATATATAATATGTTTTAAGACATCATAATGACCCAATAGTGATGTAATAAAATACTATAATCTTTATGTTAGGTATATGTTTTAACTTTAAAATAATGTGATTTTGGGTTTTTTTGAATTACTTTTCAAAGCATTAATGGACCCCTCAAGACTTATTCAATACTTTGCCTTTTTAAAATAATTTCCATGGGAGTGTGACTCACCTCCACATAAGCAACCCTAATATTTTAAGAAGTTCAGAATTTTTCCTTAAAAAATAATTTTTTCCTCTACACTTTTCCAAAAACCATGGGCAAAAACCATGGTATGGTTTGTGGTTTGGATTAATTTAATATAAGGGGTCCCAAACCTAAATAATAAAGAATTCCCTCACCTTTCCTATATAAACCCACCCAAGATCCCACTTCATCCTCACTCAAAGTCCTTGGAGTTCGTCCAACCTCTGCCCTACTCTCTCTAGAATCCTCCCAAGGTTCCCCAAGCTCCCAAGAAGCCTCTCACAAGCCTCTCTCTAGCCTTTGGAAGCACACTTCCAAGTAAGGGTGTTTTTCTTCCTTTCTCATTTTTGTCCAATTTTCTTTAAGTTGTTTTGCCCTTTTAATTTAAATTATAAATGTTGGGGTATGGTTTCGAACCTCCCTTATAATTCCCTATTTACGTTTGAATTATGGGAGACCCTTTCTCTCTCATTAAATGCCTCCCATGTACACCCGTTACTATGCTGAAATTCCGAAAGGAACTACTCTCTCCTCTTTTACATTCAAGCAATACTTTTGTATCATGAATCTAAATTCCATTACAATTGTTGGTACATGTATATATATGACCTCCTTACTATCCATTACATATAAATATGATGAGGAACCCCTTTCTCTCTCATCAACCTTTTTTACGAATTCTTATGTCACGCCGTTACACTGCCAAAATCGCACCGATTTTCTAAGCTAATGTCATTATGTAGTGAATACCATGCCCATTTCTCCATCAAGGGTATTCACCTTTATGCACATTTACATATTGATTGTAAAGTTTCATGTATGAATTACACATTCCATTATCATATAATAAATAGTTATGTTTTATGAATCCATGTTTTATGATCCATGTGGCACACTTATGCATGAAATGAAATGTTTAAGAAGGGTGCGCCCTTATAGGGCTCCAATGCATTGGGTAAAGTATAGTATCATGATACGTCATGTGCAATGAGTGTTGACTAATTATAATTCAAGTTAAATGAGGGTTTACTCATGCTTTATGTGCAATGAGGATTTACTCATGCTCTATGTGCAATAAGCCTTGGCTCATGCTAATTCCATGTAAAGTATTGTTGCCACATTTCCATGTTATGATTATCATGATTTATCATGCCTTTATGTTCATGTTTTTCTTACGCTCTATGTATATGCCTATTGTCTAACATTTATTTTACTCCTCATGTTATTCCATGTGTACTCCCTTACTGGGCTTTATAGCTCACCCTTTTTTATGCATGTCCTCAGGTTATCCCATGCAATGCTAAGTACGAGGGAATGTAGTGGTCATGTAAAGGAAGTTTTCAATAAAGATTATGTATTTCATGTTTTAAGTTTTTATGTAATGATCCAAAGCCCTAAATACACAAAACCTCTACATCTTCTTTTTGTATCAAGTGAATTTTTATGTAATAAATCATGTTTAAGTTGTAATAAAAAGTAGGGTTGTCATAAGGTACCTTAGATGATCTATATTTGTTCTGGTTCATAAAGCTTATAACGTTATTGAATTGGTAGAAATTCTAAATCCAAAAGGTCAGGTAACCATGCCCAAACAATCAGAATAATGGGGGTATTTATTGGAAATGTGTTTAGAAAATATTGTAAGTGGTTTGTGAATAATTTATGGTCTTGATAAATAAGTGTGGCTCTATCATACTCATGAAGTAACACTATCAATCATATGCTCAGTTGCGAAGCGCCATTAGACTCGCGAAGTAACACTATCATGGCTTCTTATAATCGTGAAGAGTTTTCTAACTAGTGAAGGAACACCATTGATATTTCACATGGTCATGAATCTCTATAAAACTCATAGAGGAACATATTTATGTCTTCACACATTATTGAAGATTCATCAGACTTGTAGAGGAACACTATCCCAACATGATGCAGTAGCAAAGTGAACTTATCAGACGGGGAGCTTTTTGAGCTTTGGCCAGTTGATAAGGATCTAGGTTCAAGAAACATATTACCTAGATGGTATTGTTCCATTGAATATTGGTTTTACTTTGAACCTCCCATTCCCTCCTCGACAGTAACAAGCCCAATTTCTAAAGTAAAAGCATTGTGTTTGATAGCGTGTATCACATGCATCACCAAGAGCATAAGGGAATATAATACTTGAATAAATTATAATATATATACTATTTTAAATAAATTAATTATATGATATATCATTCAATTAACATGATATGGAGTTAGTGTACATCACACTCAACAACGATTTTTTTTATGGATTGTGTTACACACAAGAACGAGTTTTACAGAATAATGTTGTATTATTAAAATATTATTTAATATAATAAGATATTACCTAGACCTTGAATTTATAGTTATGATAAGGGTTAACTAACTTGTGAAAATATATTTTTACATTAATAAAAAATTAATTCCCTAGTTACAAATTAATTAATAATGAATATGAAAACTGATTGAATATAAAGAAAAATATTATAATTTTAATGCCTATAATGTTGTTTTACCACAATAAATTAAATTAATTACAATTAGTGAGTGATAATAATGTGATATATTTATATATATATTATAATAAATCAAATATTTTTTATATTCATCCAATATATTTTATATGTTTAAGGTAAAAATGAACCGAATTTTATGTATAAGATATAATATCTGTACTTCGGCATTTTTATCACCTTTTAATGGATAACCTATTTTAAATCCAATTTTTGGATCATTTATTGATTATAAATTTCAAAATAAACTTCATCATTGAAATTTACGCAGAAAAATTACTTTAGGGTAACTCTTTGGTATTTTTCTGTAAAGTTTCATTTTTAATGAATAGTGAAAAATACTGAATTTCAGTTCATAACTTCTTTTTCATATAATTTATTAATAATGATTAATTGAATTTTAAATCATTTTTAATATTTAATGAGAAATATATATATATATATATATCAATTAACCCAATTTATTTCATTGGAATAAATTTCAATTTGGAATTGGATATAAAAACTTACCAGACTTCCGAACGTTTTTAATTTTAAAAGCCAAATTATCATCTTGTCCATGGGATTAAATTTAAATTAATTTATTCCACTTTTATGGTTAAAATTTTGGAAAATGGATTTAATATTGGGAATAATAATAATCTATAATTTTTAATAAAGAAAAAATTAGTTTTTGACCAAAAATAATAGTGAATGTAATTAAAATTAATGACAATGGTTAAAGTAAAATTAAGCTTAATAACATACTAAACCTCAATCTTAAGGGACCAAATGAGATATAAACTTGTCCAAGATCCATTGGATGGAAATACTTCTACTATATACTCCATTTTTTAGAAGGTTGACTATTATTGGAGCCACTTGGAAAAGGAAAAATATTGATGGAATTCCCATTCCCAAAATTTACAAGAGTGCCACTCCTCCTCCACTATAAAAAGGTATTCTTTCCTCTAACTTCATCACACCTATCAAACCACTTTGGATTGACCAATATATTTCTAAACAGCTCCTAGAAATCCCTCACCTAAACCTATGATCATCACCTTGTTCATAAAACCATACATTGAATCCTTTAGGTTCATTCCAAAAGGAGTTACCCAATTAGGAGGTAACATATTTCCTTATGCTCTTTAGTTTTACTTCCATTATCCCCAAAATAATCTCTTATTATTACATTATTATATAAAAAACCCATTATATGAAATATAATAGGATTTTTTTTAGGATATTTTTTAGATATAAACTCATATACACTTCCATCTAATGTGTAACAAATATACTGTTTATGTGTACGGCAAACTACCACCTCACAAAAAGATGATTGTTCATTTTTCCTTTAGCACCTCTCATGGTTGGGGATTATGATGAACACATTGTTTTTATATAATATATATGATAATTATTATGTCTTCATTATTATTTAATTCTTCTATTACAATACCCACATATTTCCATTTTTTGTAAATACGATAACATCATTTCTGGAAGTGTGGACTACTGCCCCATACAAACGGTGTGATTCAATCACACAATATATAGAATGTATAAAGGATTATTTTAATTAAAAATAAGTGACATACACAACATTTATATTATATTAATTACATAATTAAAATTATTGGAATATTATAAGTGTGAGTGTGTGTGTTTCATTTTCTTTATTACCCTTTCCCACACTTAAAAAGGGATAACATCGTTCATGGATGTCTGGACTACCACCTCCTTGACATGATGTGATTACTTTTATATCACAAGAATCATATGTATAACTAGATATGATTAAATAACATTTTATTTAGGATATTATTATATTTATATAAATATTTCACATTACTCGCCTTCTTTTCATAATGATCACAAAAAATGGGAATGTTACTCATGGGTACGCACGAACTACTATTTCAATTATTATAAAATTAATACATTTTTCATAACCATATTTCATGTTTGGTTTTAAAAGTATAATATATATATAAATATGATAATTATTTCATGAATATTTTTTTGGATATGTTTATATAATGACCCCTTTGACTATAGTCGGTCTACAAAAGTTATTTTAGACACATAAACCAAATATGGTCAAAACACCTTGATGTAAACTTTAGTTGTTTAAGTAATTGTTTAAAAATAGTATTAAGTGAATTAAAAGTAATAATAAAATTGAAAAAATATCTTAATATATTAAATAATTATCATTATATCATTATTCAATAATATTAAGACACATGTGACATGTTAGACTCAAAGTAATTTATTTCATCTCAATTTACATCCCATTGAGATTATTTTTTGTGATGCAAAATTAAATTTAATATAGTGTATATACCTCCCTTTTACATTTAATATAATGAATATACTAATTATTATGATATTATATGTTTTATTTCTTGTCATACCAAAATTTGGATTATGATTTAAATTTTTCAATGTGGTATGAGACACATCGTAATGTTTAAATATTTTTCTCCTCAATAATGTTCTTAAAGATTTTCTTTTCAATATAACTTATCTTTTTGATTATTAACATTATCATGAAACAATCACTTTATTATAATCATATTTTATTGGATATCCACATTATTCGGTGATTAATATTATTATTTAATGAACAGTATATCATTTTCACATGTGATGTTTACTTGATCGATTATTTTATTATCTAGGGAATTATTGATAAATATATATTCTTTATTTATTATAAATATTTGATATGGCATATTATTTATTTCGAAAAGTTTATATAATGAATTATTTAGAAACTTAATTATGGGTGGGTCCTAGATTGTATATAGATACTTGATCCATCAACAGTTCTCAATTAGATGAATAAGTCTTACAAATTAAATGATATTATGTCCATTTTTTTTAAATTATCTTGTGAAAGGTCTTGAAAGTATAGGTTTTTATATTCCGTAGACATGATTTCCAATAAATAGTAATTTCATGTATAGATATATAATTTATTACTATTATTATCAATGATATTTCATGTTGATATATCTATAAAATCATTTTATTATTATTTTATTGATTAAGTGGTATGTATTTCAGTTTCTTACCTTTCCCTATTGATTTTTCCTTGTCTAGTTATCTGAATGGAATGTGTTATAAGTTATTTACCTTGACAGGTTAGTTCATTATCATTGATTAATTATTTATATTTCTTTACTTATGCTTGCTGAGGATTTGAACTCAACCATATTATGTTTCCTTCCCTATGTTATGAAGAAATAAATCTTTGAATAATCGTTCAAGGATGCTATTTATTTCATTTTATTATGTAATATGTTCTATTTTATTTTCCCAATGTATTATGGTTATCAAATATGTAATCTGGCTTTCCATGACTGCTAAACTGGTCAGTCCTCTGGGATTTAATTCCTTGTAATCATTCCAATGTAATAAAATATTTCACTAGATCCGGGCTTCTGGGGACGAGGTACTATAGTTGGAATCAAAGGAAGTTTAGTAACAAAGTTTTAAAGTATATTTAGAAAAAAAATTGATTAAGGAACATAACCCTAATATAGAAATTGATGATAAGTATAGAATAACATCTTAGAATTCTTGTAAGGTAGAGATTATGTTATTATTACTATAAATACATTCATGTCTCAATACTATAAGTTGGTGTGCTTCAAGCACACATTTACCTAGGAGTAGAAACTCTAAAGAGGTGTTCCAAGCCTGACTTGGTGTAACCTGGCACATGAAAATGGTCCTTATTTCCCACCTAGTTTGACACTCTTGGGGGATATGATTAGGATAGTTAACATTTTATTTACCTACCATTATGAATGATTTGAAAGTAAATATTTCCCCAAAGTAACCAAAGATAAAGATTATATGATTTAAGATGCATAAATTTATGTTATGTGATATACCATATTTATATTTATACAAAATTCATAATTTTACGATATAATCCATTTTATTCCCTTTTTTAGAAATGGCACCGAGAATGAATAATGGTATAAATACTAATGGACAATATAGAGGTATCCCTATTGAGAATGTTAATTTAGCTGGTATTAAAACTGATCAAGTTATGGATATATTAGGGAATCTTAGTTAGGTTATGAAGGATAAACCTATTCTGTAGATATATTCTCTTATATTGGATCACCTTTAGTGGGACTACTAATCTAATTGTAGATAAGAAACGAATTAAGTCTCTAGAAAAATATATTTTATAGACTTAGGATGTAGTGAAATGGAAAAGGTTACACTTACGGTCTATTATCTACAAGGTGATATTGACCAATAGTGATGCTTGATCTAGAATACTAGGGTGGATGAGAAAATGGAAATCATAGAATGGAAAACATTAAGGATAAATTCATCAATAAATACTTCTCTAGTGATCATAAAATTGAGATGAAGAGAAAGTTTCTTAGATTCAAGAAAAAGGAAGAATCGTGTTTTTAAGATTATGAAGTTACCTTTACAAGGTTTTCTAGGTATACTATAGATTATATACTCAACACAGAGTACAATATTTACCCCTTCATTGGAGTTGTTAATCTAAATACCTGAATGGTGTTGGTTTATCAGAATGTATCATTATATGAAGAGATGGTTTTATGCACTATCAATACAAACAAATAATTCTCCAAGTCTTATAGCTTTAAAGGTAAGAAGATAAATAGATAAGGGAAGAGAAAATAATAGATAATGGGAGGAAGGGAAAGAAGTATTTTCCAAGATGTGATAACTATTGAAAGAATCGACCTGGAAAATTCTTTAAAGGATTGGGAGTTTGTTAAAAGTGTGTAAAAAGGGGTCACCAGGAAAAAGACTGAAAAGGAAAGAAGGAAAAAACTATTATTCAATGTTATAACTATAATGATACTAGGAACTACACAAATGAATTACCTATGCATTGAGGGAATATATCATTGAAGAAGCTAAGGGATTAAGGTCATGAATATGTTATTGACATGAATATTGTGGAATTATTAATGTTCTTTTATATTTGGATCTAAGAAATATGTTATAAAATTATTTTATTTATTATGTTCCAATCATATGATTTAGGAAATATATAAGGATTGTCCTACAATACCTTTTTGTTAAAGATTTGATATCGCATGATGAATAGAACCACAAAAAAGTTATTCAGTATAAATTTAATCCTTTCGTAAAACACATTATTGAAGGAATGAAAACCCTTAACATGTTCTTGATGTTTAGATAATGATGAATAAGTGATTGATTTGTAAAATTGATGACTACCATGGAACAGATTCATAAATTTTCAACATGTGTTCAATGATATCATTGATAGAGTTTACAACACTTTTGGATTTAATAAATATATATAATAACATGTTTCTTACTTAAGGAATAATAAAGAATACATGTTTCCAATAAGTTTTTACAGTGATTCTAGTTATTACCATATTTTAGGAGGATAAATTATGAAGTTATTAACATGTTTGGAATATTAAAATTTAGAGCTGATTCATTTTGATTAAAGGATAATGATAATTTTATTTTGGAAATTCAGTGACCCTAATTCTAAATTATTGGACTATAATATTATGGAAAGGTTAATCATTTTTTGAAATGGTTTTTGTTGAACTTTTGATCTAGGTTTAGATATTGATATATTAAATCATTAAATAACGAATCTTGTTTTTAGGGATGAAGTAGAAATAGTTAAAGGTAAGACCAAAGGATAAGATTGTTCTTATAGAAATGTACCAAGTAAGATTATTTACTTATATTTTTATATAGTTAAATACTTCCCAATCTCCATGAAAAATGATCTTGAAAAAAAATGTTTTCCTAGTAACTTCATTTCTGATGAATCAAATGGCCCCCTAGATCATCATGGATTTATGGCCTATTTATTTTTAATGTTCTCATTATTATTTTCTTTATCACTCTCTATCATAACTTAATTGTTAGATTTTTCTTCTGAATCCATGTTACTATTTCCCACTTATGTTCTCTTTATAGGGAACCTAGTTACCAGACAAATGTACTTTCCTTTTATCTTATTTAGAAGATGTTTTATTAAACCTATTTATGATGTGGGTTATTAAAAAATAATTTATTTAAAAATATCAATACCTTGATTACTGAGATCATGTTTAAATTTTTATGACACAATTTAATTATGTTGGGGATAATGTAACCCCCCAAAATTCTAAAGTAATAATATTTTGTTTGATGGCGTGTATCACACAAATTACCAATCCCATAAGGGAATATAATACCCAAATACTTTATAATATATATACTATTTTAAATAAATTAAATATATGATATATATTGAAATTAATGCGATAAATATTTAGCATACATTGCACACAACAATGAGTTTCTTCAAATGGCTTGCATTACACGCAAGACCAAGTTTTACTGAATAACAATATATTATTAAAATATTATTTAATATAATAAGATATAACATAGCCATTAAATTAGTAGTTATAAAAAGGTTTAACTAACTTATGAAAATCTATTTTCTACACATATATAAAATTAACTCATTGATTAAAAATTAATTAAAAATGAATATGAAAACCGATTGAATATAAAGAAAAGTCTTATTATTTTTATTCTCACAAAGTTTTTTTACACTAATAAATTAAATTAAATACACTTATTGAGTGATATAAATGTGATATATAATATATATTCAATAAAATATTTTTTATATTCATCAAATATATTTGATAGGCTTAAGATAAAATCAAACCAAATTTTACTGATAAAATACTATATTTTTATTTAGTCATTTTTACCGCCTTTTAATATAGAACCTATTTTAAATCTAATATTTGGAAAATTTATAGATTATAAATGTCAAAATATACATCATGTCTAAAATATTAAAAAAAAATTTGGTTCGGATAATGTTTGGTATTTTTTCGGGAAGTTTATTTTTTTAATGAATAGTTAAAATACTAAATTTTAGTTCAAAATTTTTTTTCCGTATTATATTTTAATAATGAGAAGTTATATTTTAAATTTGTTTTAAAGTTTAATAAGATAATTTTTTAAAATTAATACACTATAGGTTATTTTAATCAATTTGACTTTGAAATTTTATATAAAAAACTTACCAAACATTTGAACCTTTTTACGTTTAAAACCTTCATTGTCGTTATGTTTATGTGATTGAATTTAAACTAATTTCTAAAATATATGTGGTTTTAATTTGTAAAAATGGATTAAATATTTTTAATATTTATAATTTTTAATTTTTAATATGTTCAACTTATTTTTTTACCAAAAATGTTACTAAAATGAATTAACATTAATTACAATAATTAAGGTAAAATTAAGCATAATAAGGAACTCGTCCTTAATATTAAGGTGAACAATGACCTAGATACTTGTCTAAGAGCCATTTTATGGCCATATTTTGACTTTATCCAACCATTTATATAATATTTACCATTATTAGAACCAATTGTGATGGGAAAAACAAGGTTGGAATTCCCTTTCCCAAAATTTACAGGAGTGTGACTTGTCCTCCACTATAAAAATGAATCCCCTCCTCTCACTTACACACACCTCTCAATACACTATGGACTGACCAATATCTGCTAAATATATCCTAAACATCCCTCAAATCAACCTAAGAGCATAACCTTGGTCATAAATACATCCATGTAAGCCCTTTTGGTTCCAACCAATAGATGTTACCTGATTAAGAGGTAATGTCTTTACTTAAGCTCTTTAGTTTTATTTCCATTAACACCCCCATAAAATATTATTATTCCATTATTATATATCGTAAAAAGTATAATAAATATACAATTATGTTTGTATTCTAAGGGTTCTGCCTAAACTCACACACACTTCCATTTAATGGATAACAAACATACTGTTTTTGTGTATGGCAAACTATCGCCTCATGAAATGAAGATTGTTCGTTTTTCCTTTACCACATATCATGGTTTGGAATTTTGATGGAAATGAAGTTTATATATGATATATATTATAATTATTATTTATTTATTCTTATTTATTTATTTTATAACGCATACCCTTATACTTTATATTTTGTGTAAAATCAATAACATCATTTGTGGAAGTGTGGTATACCACCCCTTAAAAGAGATGTGATTAGATCACATGATACATGGATGGTATAAAGGATGGTTTTAATAAAATAAATATGACATAAAAAATATGAAATTCCAGACATAATTACTATTTTTTATTATAATATATATATATATATATATATATATCATTTTCTTTATTACCATTTCACACACTTAAAAAGCCATAACATCATTAGTGGATGTGTGGACTACCACCTCCCCGACATGATGTGATTACTTTTACATCACAAGAATACTATTTATAAGTATATATGATAAAATATCATGGTATTTATGATTTTATT
This sequence comes from Viscum album, assembly GCA_963277665.1. Lineage (NCBI taxonomy): Eukaryota > Viridiplantae > Streptophyta > Magnoliopsida > Santalales > Viscaceae > Viscum > Viscum album. The sequence goes on along the minus strand of OY728143.1, from coordinate 1,697,816,100 downwards.
AACATTATAGAAATATATTATCTTTCTCTCCTTCTTTCTATAACGATCACAGAAAAATGGGAACATTACTCAAGCGTATGTATGACCTACCATCTTCATGATTGTAACGTTGGTTTATTTTTCATAACAATATTTCAGGGTTTGTTTTAAAATTATAATCGATGTATATATATGATAATTATGTCATAATTATTATTATTCTATATATGTTTATATAATAAACCCTTTGACCATAGTCGATCTACCAAAGTTTTTTTTGATAGATAAATCAAATATGGTCCAAACACCCGATGTAAACTTAGTTGTTTAATTAGTTGAGTACGACATTGTAGTAAGTGAGGTAAAAGTAATAATAAACTTAAAAAGTGTCCTCAATAAATAAAATAATTAACATAGGTTTATTATTTAGTAATGTAATGATGCACATGACATATCTGACTCAAGGTAAGAGATTTCGTCTCAATTTACATTTCATTGACATTTTTTTGTTCTTATGAACCAATTAACTTTTATATGGTTTATAATCTTCACTTTTACATTTCATGTCATGAATATATTTATTCTCATGATATTATAGGTTTTTTTAATGTTATAACTTCACATATATTATGATTTAAATGTTTCAAAAGTGGTATGGGATACTTTGGAATATTTAAAGATTATTCCCCTCAATAAAGTTTTTAATAATTGTCTTTACAATCTCACTTCCTTTTGTGATTATTAACATTATATTGAAAAAAAATGACTCTATTTTAATCACATTTAATTGTATATACACATTATTGAGTGGTTTATATTATTATCGCATGAACCGTATATCATTTTTATATATAATGTTTACTTGACCATTTTTTTGATTATTTATGGAATTATTGATAAATCTATATTATTTATTTAATAAGGATATTTGATAAGGAATATTATTTATTTTGACTATTTGATCTGGGGAATGATTTTTAAAATACATTATGGGTTTGGACCATACATTATTTAGCTCTTCAATGCATCGATAGGTTTCCATGTGATGAATAAATTGGCCAAATTAAATGGGTTTATATTCGTAGTTTTAAACTATCTTATGAAAGGCCTTAATGGTATAGGTTTTCATGTTCTTTAGACATGGAATCTAATAAATACTCATTTCATTCATAGATATTTTTGTTATTATTTTTATTATCCATGACATTATTAATTGACATATCTATAGATTCATTCAATTCTTAGTTTATTATTTAAGTGGCATGAGTTTTAGTTTATTACATTTCCATATATATATTTCCTTATCAAGTTATTTGAATGGAATGTTTTATTAGTTATTTACCTTTCCATGTTAATTTATTCTCATTGATTCATTATTTATTTTACTTTACTTATCCTTACTGAGTAGTTGATCTCACCCTTACTATGTTTCCTTCTTCATGTTATGAGGAAGAAATATTTGAATACGCATTAAAGGATGCATTTTATTTTATTTTATTATGTAAAATGTTTTATTTTGTTTTCCCAGTGTATTATTGGTATCATGTATGAACTATGGCTTTACCTGGATACTAAATTGATCATTCCTTCAGGATTTGATTCTGTGTAATCATTCCAATGTAATAAAATAATTCATCAGCTCTGGGCTTCTAGGGTCACGGTGTAACATTTACTATTCCCATGACATGTGTATTTCAACTCAACAGAAAACATTGAAAAAATTATGGATAATATATATAAATAAAAAAATAATTAATTTAATATTCATACATAGGGTTCCTTTATGTGAAGCCAAAATCCAAATGTAGAGTTGACAACATACGATTGTACAAAAATGTAGGGTTGATGAACATTACATTTACTCCTTAAAAGTAGGGTTTCCTCCAAATGTATGGTTTCTGATCCATACACATTATTCAAAATGTAGGGTTTCCAAACCATACATTATTATTACAAATTTAAGGTATAAATAGTGTTTCTAGTATACTTTTAAAACAAATTTATAGTACTTAGAAAAATATTCTTCCATAGATCAACAACATATATGCTTGAGAATATATATTCTGATGAATAGTATCTTCCTAAAACTAACTAATAAAAACTTATTGGTAAAATAAATGTGGGTTATTTGAGTATAAAAACAAAAAATTAAATTTTTAAATTTTTGAATAAAAAAATTCCCAAAAAACCCGTTTCATATTTCAAGGTTAACTACCAATACCATCTACATAGTAGAGCAGGACATACTTGTTACCCATATTGGACCAAGACACACATGTTTACTACAGTGAATCAAGACCTTCAACTTGTTTCCTATTTTTATCTCATGAGATATAAAGATTCATCCAATGAATTAAAGGGATATATCGGTCCCACAATTTATATAATGAAATGATGCATATTTTCACTAGAAGAACATAAATCAAATTATAACCCTTAAAATGAAATTGGGTTTTATAAAAATTTCATCATAGAATACCACACATAAGAGAAATATGTTTCATAAATATCATACCATACTAAACATAAACCAACCATAAAAAATAATAAGGATATTATAAATGAATAATATCCATATAAAATCACAATTAACATCAAATAATGTTATCTTATATGGAAAATAATTTTTGAAATATTACTTCAAATAATTCATGAAAAAAATACTATTTCAATTTTCAAATCATTTATTTTAAAAGAGTCATGCAATTATAAGAGAAAAAAATTCATTTTAGAAAAAAAATTAATATTTTAAAGGAAACATCAAGTCATTAAGGTTTTATGATGCTGGTAAAATCATCTCATTTTGTATAAGTTAAAAACCCATCCTTTCTTACTTTTTTCAGATAAGTCACAAAGAACGTCATTTATAAAACAATAAAAACAATTATTTCAAACCATTTTTTAAAAATTAAAAATGATTAAAAATGAATTATAAAAAAATATTAAGATAATACTAGAAAAAATTTTGGAAAGAATTTTAGAAAAAATGGACATGAAATAAAAAGATATTTTTAAGGGAAATTTTACAAATTAACTTTTAAAAGAAATTCCCTTATATATATCATATCATTAAAGGGATAATTAATCAAATGAATCAATTATGTTTATCATATGTAAATAGATATAAAAAAATTTAAATAAAATATATGATAATAAAAATTCATCTCACACAAAATCTTAACATGAGATAATCAATGACGTAAAAGATTAACCCTCTGAGTGGAAACTGAGTTAAGAAATCCCTTACCACTTTGTAATCAATCAAATTATATTCCCCATAAATGTAATTGTTATCAAATAAAAAATTTAATACAATGAATTAAATGATATTAATGATATTATATATCAAATTACAATATATACATTAGAAAAAATAAATAAGTAGTGAATAAGGCATATATCTCACAGAAGTAAAAGTGAGATGAGATACTATTACCTCATGATTCCATTTAGTTTTATGTACATTAAAATTTTTTATAATGGTTTAAATAATTATATTAATGCATTAAATAACTATATTCATATTTAAAAAACCATATATGATACTTTTATAGAATATTACCACCGATTCTTTAATAATATTTCATTTTTTTCATTTTTTTGGTGATTTTGTTTCATGGTTTTCATGGACGGTTCATTTTTGTATAATTATGGATTTTTTTCAAATGTAAATAAAACTCCATAAGTGAAATTAAATTGTATTAATTCAGTTATATTTTTTATTGTCTCATATATCCTTTTTTCTTGTATGAGGATGATTTCTTCGATAAAATGTTAATGATAAATGTTTAGTTTATTTTTGTGATTTTTTCGAACATCATGAACTAGTTTAGTTTTACATTATGTGATATATATATATATATTAGTTAGATAATATGAAATAATTTATAATATACCTATTAAAATCTTATTTAGTTGGAATAATAATTTTATGACTATCCTTAAAGGTGATAAAGGAAAATGAACAAAATAATTATTCACAGAGATGGTTGAATACAATAATTTGTACAATGATTTCATTTATTTTAATAATATTATATTATAAAAGAGTTGGATAGAAGATATTCCATTAGAAATATAAAATTTTATTATATACATGATATTGGATTTATTATGAAATTATGGATTAAGTAGGTGAAGAGAAGGTATAAAAAGAAATGAAATAAAGAATGTTTGTTTGAAAATGTTACCTATTGAATATCACATCCTTGAAGGAAACCTTAAGGTTCATGGAATTGGTCATTGGGTGAAACTAGAAGCACTTTTATGTGGGGTAGAGTGGGGAGGAGATGGTTTTGAATAAATTTGAATATCTTTAAGGCTTTTGATGATATAGGGTGTGGTGAGGGGTGGTATTTATACTTGAAGAGGAGTGTTTTTAAGTGTTTAAAAAATGATAATTTTATATTTAAATCCAACCACATTTGTGTGGAATTAATTACAAATAATTTGGTGATAATTAATGTTTTAAAAGATGGTTAAGGTTCATAAACAGATCAAAAACCCATTTAATGATTTAGTTTTTTTATGTATTTTAAGATTTTACCTTTTAAATTTAACTTGCTATATTATTTTACCTATAATGTAGTAAAATATTTTTACCATGGTAACTTTTTTATGGATAAAAATTAAAATGACCATATAAAATAATTTGGACCTTCTAATTAAAAATATGAAATAAATTTTTAAAAACTAAAAACCCATAATCTTTAAAATTTTATTAACAATTAAATCGTCAAAACTCATTGAGAAATAGTTTTTTTGGAAAAATGTGTTTTTATGTGGAAAGAATTACTTAATGAAAATAGGGTATAAATATTATTCAAATATAATTAATTATATTATATATAACTTAAAAGTAATTAAGGTAATTTTACATTAATTTAATATCTTAAAATTACTTTTAAATATATCTAAAATAATGGGTTTTTGGTATTTTTATTATTCAGTGAAAAATTAAAATTTTTATAAAAACCATCAAAAATTCATCATAAGATAATTATGACATGATTAATATAATTATTATGTTCATTTTACCAAATAAATTTTCTTAAATTTTCAAAAACTAATTATATTTATTTTCTCATAGAAAGAAAAAAATCAAGAAAACATATATTTGAAGAAGAAAATGGATTTACTATAAATTATGTACATATTCACAATGAATAAATAAATTAATTAAAAATGAGTTGGAAAATTATATATTTCATAATGTGATTAATATTATTCATTCTCTTGAATGTTAAAGATATTTTATAATAGTCACTATAAAATAATAATATTTTGGAGTTTTTTTAAGCTCGGTGTTTTGTGTAATATATGCAATTGAAGATTTTAAATTTATTAAACAATAATTATACCAAAAAATATTAGGGTGTTACATATAGGGGATGATTTTATGGAATTTTTTATGGATTTTATATACATTTTGGGCAGGTGGACAGATCATTGTTTCATGTTCTTTGTGTTCTAGGTTTTTGTATCATATGTGGAAGTTATTTGCGACGTCCTTTTTTGGACCTTGATGTTTTAAACCTTGTCATAAAAATCGATTAGTTTATTATCATTAAGGATCTATTTAACTTTTATCATTACAGGGTCCAGTTCCTTACTCTTTACAAGACCTCTCGCATCTTTCATGGACAGTGGGATTCGTGATATGGAGTAAATGACTAGTTACTTCGAGTTAATATTGATCTCATGTCAGTTTTCAATGTTATTTCTTGAAACGTTTTGAGAAGAGTAGAACTATTGAGCTTCTAGTGGTCCTGGATAGGTACCTAGATGTTTTTCTCAAATGGTTTATTGGGATTTATACCCTAGTGATTGGTTGAGTTTACTATCAATTTGTTCCTCTAAATGATTCGGATATCCTTATTGTCTTATCAGATGGCTCTAGATGATCTAAAAGAGGTGAATTTATAGTTATAGTATCTAGTGGGTAAGGGATTTATCCAACCCAATGAGCCATTATGATCTTTTATATTTCTATTCACACATAAGGAGTATAGAAGTATGTAATTTTTCATAGACTTTCATATTCTTAACCTATTGACCATGAAGAATAAATAACCATTTCCTAGAATTTATTATCTCTTTGATCAGTTTAGGGGAGCCCATTAGTTATCAAATATTTACATAAGATATGGGTACCACCAATTGGTAGTTCAGGAAGAGTATGTTATAAATAAAACTGTTAGAAGATGGTATGAACAATTTGAGTATTTAGTTATTCCATTTGGGCATACCAATTCTTCGATGGTATTTATGAAATTGATAAACTAGATCTTCTACTGATTTTTTCACTCCTTCATGGTCATGTTTTTAGTTGAAATGTTGATTTATTCCATGATGATAGAGGATTATGATGACTTTATGGAGGTTGTTTTGGGTGTTTTAAGGGATCATCATCTATATTAAGGGTTTTCCATTTTCTAGTTTTGGATCCATAAAATGATTTATCGGGGCATGTGATTTTTAAAGGAAGAGTTTAAATGGATGCAGAGAAAGTTTTAGCCATCTTGTCTTTGGTGAACATGAAGAATGTGTTCAAAATTCATATTTTTATGGGTTTTCTTATGTATTATAGCCATTTTTTGGGACTTATCTTGGATATCTTCTTCCTCAATATCTTTGACGAGTAAAGGGTTGGAGTTTGAGTGGGATGAAAAATTACATACTTCTTTTGAGTGGTTATAAACCCTTTTATCATATGTCCACATTTTGAACCTTCTTGATCCTGGAAGAGCTTATACAATGTTTTCTTATACTCTTAGTGTGTGTTTGGGTTCTGTGTTGATGCAGGATGACCACGTAATGGCATGTGGATCAAGTAGAAATCTCCCACATGAGTGGTATTATCCCACACACTACTTGGAATTAGCATTTGTGATTTGTGCATTAATTAAATTGTAAAATTACCTCTTGAGGGAGTGTTTAGGGTATTGGGGTCATAAAATATTGATGTACATGTTGGAACAGGAACACTTTTCCACAAAATATTCCAAATGCTTCAATAGATGATCCATGAGTGTAGCCCATTTCTCAAGCTTCGATTTGACTGGTCGTAGAGCCCAAACGGAGTTACGGATTAGGATTTGTGGACATTCAAAGTTGGGATGGAAAACTGGTTCATAGAGCCCATTCGTGGAGCTCCTTCAATGATCGAGTAGGAGAGGAACTTGAACGATGGCTCTACGAGTGCCGCGAAGGCCATGAAAGAAGACTCTATGAGTCCAAGGAGCTTGACCAAAGCCTCCTTGAGCACCATGAAGGATGAGGTGGAAGCCTCTGCGACTACCAAAAACTTGAGGGAACTCCCTCCGGTTGCGGAGGGTGACTTCCTTCGAGGTGACATTTTCTCTTTGTGGTGCACATTGGCTCTCAGTGTATAGCTCTTCCAACCTCCATCGCCTATAAATAGCGGACTCACAGCCCTTTAGATGAACTATTATGCTTCCCATTCGGCAACCGATCTCCCATTTCACGGTGCTCCCAAGCACCGCGAAGTGATTCCCTTTGCGAAGGCCTCTACCCATTACAAAGGATGGAGGCTCCGCAAAGCATGAATCCTTCATGAAGCACTCTATTAATAATGGACCTTAGGCTAAGGAAAGGCCATGCTCTGCGGGAACCTTTCCTTTTCGAAGCCGCTTCGTGAGTCCCTGAGCACCGCGAAGCTCCTTGCCCCGTGAGACCCAGAGCTCCGTGAGCCCGCTTTGATCTGTGAGACCCAGAGCTCCGCAATCCCCTATGCACCATGAGGACATGCTCCAAAAGTGTCTTTCCTTCATGAGCCTGCTTCACAATACCCCATTCTCTGTGATAACCTTTATTTCATGAAGCTACTTCTCAAAGCCCGATCATTCACGAAGCTCCTACCTTCACGCCCATCAGTCTATACCACAGGCGATGCCCCCCACAACCCCGCTCGTGATCAGTTCCTCTCTGTGGTATCAGTCCTCAGGGCCAGTCCTTTACCTACCGTCACTGACCTCCATAAAAAATGGATAGTCTCACTGTGATTTTTTCGGGCTGGGATGTCGAAATTTTCCATTGATCCCTTATACACATCCACCTCTCACCCATGGAATACCATGATTTGTGATAATCCTCCACACTCCATGAAAAACCTTGAGATGAAATATTACTCTTGCTCAGTTTCCCATGTCGTGAGTTGAGACTCTCATCATCAATTCCCCCGAATACCTTAAGTCAAACCATTCCTCAAGAAACTTGTCCAAACCCCATTACCTGACTCATATACCATGATCCTCCAGAAAGGGTCTCTCTCACAAAAGTCCCAACACCAGTCATTGTCGGGCGCCTTATTCCTAATAGTCTTATCTACATGACTATAAACTTTAGTACACCCTATATAAAAAATATAGGATGCCTCTTGTTCTATATAAGAGATGCCTTATGCGCCAAGAATAAGATGTCAATAGTTATCTCTACATGACTATAAACTATAGTACACCCTATACTAAAAATATAGGGTGCCTCTTATCCCAAATAAGAGATGTCTTATGCGCCAAGAATAATATGACAATAGTCCTCTCTACATGACTATATGCTATATTACACTATATACTATAAATATTGGATACCTCTTGATCCAAACAAGAGATGCCTCATACGCCATGCATGAGATACCAATAGTCCACACTATATTACTATAAACTGTAGTACACACTATACTACAAATATAGTATGTCTCTTTCTCCAAATAAGAGATGCCTCATGCACTATGAATGAGATGCCAACAGTCCTCTCTATATGACTATAAACTATAGTACACCCTATACTACAAATATAGGATGCCTATAGCTCCAAACAAGAGATTCCTCATGCGCCATGCATGAGATGCCAATAGACCTCTCTACATGACTGTAAATTGTAGTATTCCCTATGCTAAAAATATAGCATGGCTCTTGCTCCAAACAAGAGATACCTCATGAACCATGCATAAGATGCCAATAGTTATCTCTACAAGACTACAAACTGTAGTATGACCTATATGAAAAATATAGAATGCCTCTTGTTCTAAACAAGAGATGCCTTATGTGCCAAGAATAAGATTCCAATAGTCCTATCTATATGACTTTAAACTATAGTGCACCCTATGTGACAAGCATAGGATGCCTCTTACTCTAAACAAGAGATGCCTTATGTGCTAAGTATAAGATGCCAGTAGTCCTCTCTAAACGACTTTAAATTATAGGACACCCTATGTTCCAAATATAGGATGCCTCATACTCTAAACAAGAGATTCCTTATGTGCAAAGCATATGATTCCAACATCCCTCTCTACATTATTATAAACTATAGTACACCCTATATGATAAACATATGATACATTTTTTCCAAAACAAGAGATTTCTTATGCGCCAAGCTTAAGATTCCAACAGTACTCTCTATATGACTATAAACTGTATCATTCCCTATAATTAAATAATAGGATGCCTCTTATTCCAAATAAGTGATGGATTATGTGACAAGAATAAGATACATCATGCTATGATTACAGTGGCGTAATTACAAGAGCATTGGAATCCTTTTGAGCATTCCATCACTCTACATCATGCTTCGTGTGTCCTTTATTCGAATCTTTATCCCCTTTCATGTTTGAAGGGACCCCCTAATAGCCTGATCCCATGCCGCATCGGGTCACCTACCATTTTGGTCCAATACCCCGAAAAACTTTGTACGACACTTTGATTGAGGTCCTGTGTTTCGAACACAGTCAATAGTCGACCCTCAATTCTTTGTCCCCATTTTAGGATAACTTGATATGGATGTTGTGTTTCAAACATGTTCAAAAATTATCCTCCATTTTCACACCACCCCAACTATGTTATGAATGTCGGGAATGTGATTCACACATTCCATCACTCTTTCTTCGGACTAATTTCAATGCCCTTAGCACTATACCTCTTGTGAACTAGTGTATAGGTGTAGACCTCAATTATGTGCCTCAACCCACCAGTGAGTTGGGATGACCTCATGTCTAAACATGATAAAGACATTACGGGCATCTTTCATGTGTAAGCCCCATCAACCATTTCCCCTCCTCAGTGGCACCCGATCTGCTTCCATGCATAAGCCTCATCCAACATTGTTGCTCCTTAGCGGCACCTGGGTAGCTTACATGAATAATCTCTATCCACATTCTCCTATCCTTAGCGGCACCTGATTAGCTTCCATGCATAAGCCCCATCCCCCATTTTTTCTCCTTAGTGGCACCCAAGAAGATTCAATGTGTAAGCCCCATCCACTGTCGCTGCTCCTTAGGGTCACCCATGCAGCTTCCATGCATAATCCCCATCCAAATCTTCTCCTTAATGGCACCCAGGAAGCTTCCATGCGTAAGCCCCATCCACTGTTTCCACTCCTTGGTGGCACCTGGGCAGCTTCCATGAATAAGTCCCATCCACCAATGTCTCTCCTTAGCGGCACCTGGGCAGCTTCCATACATATGCCCCATCCATCGTCATCGTTCCTTAGTGGCACCCAGGAACCTTCCACTATGTAAGCCTCATGAACTATTGTCTCACCATAGCAGTACCCCAGGAAACTCCCAAGTGTAATCCCCATTCACCACCCTTTGGGGCCACACCTTTGCACCATGATCATTAGGTCTTTACTGCTTCTTGTTTCTCACACCGATCATGACTCATGTGGGATTAGAGTAAGCATTAACCATGAAATCATTCATGAGCTGCCTTATAGTGTAAGCCCCATCCTCCCTACAAAGTTATGTGGACTTTGATCCTTATCTCCTAGATAAGGTACGTAGAAGGCCTCCCGGCGGTTCAATCCCAACACCTACTTGTCATGACCCCTTTCTGTCGGTTCACCTTTGTCCAAAATGACATTAAATTTTATCTCTCATCTGAAAAACATAGACTTTGATCCTTGTCTCCTAGGTAAGGTATGTAGGAAGCCTCCCTGAGGTTCAAGCCCAACACTCATCAGTCCTGACCACTCTATGTTGGTCCAACCTTGTCCCGCATGACGTTAAACTGTATTCCCATTTTTATCCCACAATATGTTAAACTTTACCCATTTAAACTATGTGGGATTTTGATCCCTGTCTCTTAGAAAGGGTGTGTAGGAAGCCTCTCTGAGGCCTAATCCCAATCGATGGTATGCCATTGTGATTACCAATCTACGGTAAGCCATTGTGATTCCCAATCGAGGGTAAGCCGTTGTGATTCCCAATTTATGGTAAGCCTTTGTGATTCCTGGTCAACGTTAAGCCATTGTGATCCCTAATCAAAGGTAAGATGTTGTATCCCTACCAGTGATAAACCGTTTCAAAACCCATCCATAGGTAACATGTTGTAGTCTACAATCAACGTTAAGTAGTTTTACTCCCCTTCATTGGGAACCATATCTCTGGTCCTACCCCGTGGCGTTAGACCAACCCAGTCTGTTAACCATGTGTAAGCCCCAGCATCATCTTCGGGTCTTTTTCCTCTGTGCAGACCCCGATTCCATTCCACCCATTTGAACTACGTGATTTTTGATCCCGGTTTCTAGGATATGGTATGTAAGAAGCCTCCTTGAGGTTTAAGCTGATCACCCATGTCTCATCATATTCTCTCCCTTGATCCTTTTCATTTCAAGAAGTTAAAGACCCAACCTGGAGGTTCTACTTCCTCCGGGTCCCATCCATGTTTCCATTCTCACAGGATACCTCCTCAGGTGTCCCATTGTCCCACCGAACAACACGGACTTTGATTCCCTACCATAGGGATACGTAGGAAGCCTCTCTGAGGTTCAATACCAACACTACCATCACTTTCACGATGGTTTCATAGCATTCCCCATCCACTTAATTTAACCATCCATCATCCATCTTGATTCTTACCCGGGCTGCCACATCCCAGTGAGATCATGTCATCTAATCCATCATCGTTCCTTGTGGAAACTGGGATGTTAACCATGCATAAGCCCCACATAATCTATACCCATCTAACCAAGAGTCTCCCTCTTGTGATGCATTTCTATCCATATGTAAGCCCCAGCATGTCTCCGAGTCTTTTTCCATTGTGTACACCCAGATTCCATGACTCTCCTTTCGAACTACGTGGGTTTTGATCCCTATTATATACACATGGTACATTGAAAACCTCCCTGAGGTTCAATCCCAGCCAATAGTAAACCTTGGTGTCCCTATTTTTTGGGTACACTCACCCAGATCCACCCTTAGTAGTGTTCGTATCAGCTTTCGTGGTGTAATATCATCCATGTTTGGGATACACCATCCCGGGTCCACTCATATTGGACATCCTAATCCATCTATCTGGTAAACCATCCTGGTGCTCCCTCCTATGGATGTACCAATCTAATCTGTCTCTATGGGATGTTCTGATCCCTCTCATACTATCTCTGCAAGATGTTAAACTAGCATCCTGCCTCGTGTTAAACATGATATGACTAAGGAAAAACTCAGAAGATATGCCTTTGGTGTAGCCATCTCCGCAAGACGTTAAACTTGTGACATACCCCATGTTAAACATGGGAAACTGAGGAAAACCTCATAGACATGCCTCCAGCATAATATACCCCACGAATGGTGTGGGATGACTCAGGTTATATTCCCTTGATATTCCTTCTTATGAGTAAGAACATAGGTTCCCCAATGTCCACACATACATAGATTCCCTGACATGCCTGATGTTGTCATCTACTCTGACCGACGGTTGGTACCATGTCAAGACCCTATGGAATGTCCTGAAAAAAGTAGTGTAATTAACTGGAGTCCACAAATATATGTCACCGGTAATGAGATTCACGAACAAAGACTCACATCTAAGTGGGATACCCATACTAGGTAACGAGTTCTAAGGAGGAATCCACGGAAGGAGAGGCTGACATCCCATCATCCTATTTCAATCAAGGACAAAATGTCCCTGAATAAGTGACGGATGCCACCTACCTTTGGAAAGTGGGAATATAGGGTAACAACTAGTGTGTCCTCCACAGACAGATATGTTCCCCAGTGAAAGAATTAGAAATAGTACATTTTCACCCATAGGGACCTAAACCTCATACAGAGATTCTAGGTAGAGTACCTACAATATTTTGATTTTGATTTTTCCTATACACTTGGGAAGGGAAACATTTTCACTAATGCATTGAGCATAAAGCTTTTAGTATAGTCTATTTAGGATATAGTTGATTAGTAGGTCATAACGAGTTTTCTTAATGATCTAAGACTAGATGTAAAAGGGGATAGAGATTGGGTGTTCATATCTAGTGTTCATGTCACACCATATCTTATGTATTAGGTTAGGATTGATCATGTATCACACCCTAAATGCCTTCAAATTAGTTGTTTTTTAAATGGTGGGGAGATATTAAGATATTGGTCTTGGTCTCCTGATTCTCCTCTCATTTTTTAGAAGTGGATAGGGGTTCATTTGAGATTTAGGTAGGTGGTATTACATGGGGATCATCATTATATTTTGTCCATTCACCTAGAGGAAACCAAGATGATTTATACCTTGATAGGTTGGTATGGGTTTCCTGAGATTATGAATGAAGTAGAAGACATTGTTTCTAGATATTTGACCTTCTAAAGGATATGATATGATAATTAGAGACCAGTCTAGTTATTGCAGCCATTTACTATTCCAATGGGAAAGTATGAAGATATATCTATGGATTTCTTGATCATGATAATTGATACTTCATGTGGGAAATATTACAAATGGTTGATTATCGATATACTAATGAAACAATCAAACTTTTTACCCATCATGGATTCGATGAAGGTAGAGGAAATTTGATGACTGTATGTATTAGAGATTATTTAGATTCACAGATTTCCGTCAACAATATTGTCAGACTAGGATTCTAATTTAATTTTTGGATTCTAGAAGGTACTACAAGAATCCTTGAAAACCAAGCATAATATGATCACCACATATCACCATTAGATGAATAGTCAATCTGAGTAGTCCATATATACTCTTGAGGATATGTTGAGAGAATTTGTGCCTAATTTCGGTAGTTCGTGGGTAAGGAACCTTCCATTGGCTGAGATTTATTATAGTAATGGTAACTAGAATTGATCAAGATGGCCTCATTTTGAGGCATTGTACGGATGATCATTCTAATCTTCATTGTACTAGTCAGAGGTGGAAGACCATTCCTTGGTTGGATTGAGTCTTGTCTAGAAGATGACTGAGATTACGAAACTAATTGAGTAATGATTAGAAAAATATCATAGCCACCAAAAGTCATAAGATGAATATCTTTATCACTCTTTGGAGTTTCATGTTGGTGATCAGGTGTATCTTTGGGTATTAGTTCTATTGGGTCATCATCGCTTAGGTAAGAATGGGAACTTGGAACTGCATTATGTTGGTCCATTTCTTCTTCTTTTTTTGAGAATCTGGGGAAGGTATCCTATCGGTTGTAGTTTACATTTCATATAAACTTGATCTAGGATGTATTTTATGTTTCACACTTGAGGATATACCATCCAAACCCAACTCATGTGCTAGAGTGGAATGAATTATATCTTGATCCTAATACCACCATTGTGGAGTATATTATGTGTATCATGGATTTTTAGAATAATATACTCATGGTAAGTCAATTTTGTTTGGGATGTGTGATATAGAAATAATGAGGTGATATCCTTGAGACATATCAGTGGGAATATGAGGTGAGGGTGTGGTGGAATCAATTATTTTCTTCTAAGGATACATGAGGACTTTCTTGGGGTAGAAAATGGTATTTTATGGATTTTGTAACATAATATGAGTAATGATTACATATAAAATTGATTTTTATTTTCTTTGGGTTTGTTTTTGGAGTTCTCGGGTTCCATAGGATGAAAAAAATTTCTTTTTGGGAAAACAAAGAAAGGTGAATGGTAAGCACATAATTTGTCTAACAGTTCAGTTAACCATACGAGAGGGATGCTGGAAGTGATAGTGTAGTTTCACATGGTTTGGGAGAAGTTTTCCAAGTCGTGTAACACTCATGGGGAACCATGAATCTTGTAATTTGGGGGGACAGTTTCCCATCATGGTTGGTGCATATTTTTAAAAAACGCACAACATTTCCTTGTCTCTTAAAAGGTTTGGTTTTACTATTTTTCCTTGATAATATTATATAACTTTGGCCTCATTTTTCATCCTCCCATCATGGGAATCACCATATCCTTAGTGGTGGAGCTTTCCCTCTCCATTGGCGATGGATTCTCTTGAGTTATCAGTGATTTGGATTAATGTATATCTAAATCCTTTGGTTTTTCTCCTTTCTCCTTCTCCTTTATTGTTCTTCTATTTTTTGGTAGTGTGGGACCTTAAGGGTGATGTTGTATGAATATAGGTTGTTTTATGGGGTTTTGGTTTTATTCCATATGCATTATGTGTATGAGGACTCATTATATCTCTTTTAGGTGTTTTTCATCAGATGAAATGAACTTTAGACCCAATTTGAGGTAAGTGTCTCTATTTAAGGGTGTTCTTCATGAACTAACTTTAAATTTATAGTCATCGATGGTTTGGTGTTGTCTAAATTTTCATTGGTTTCATTTATTTTCGATGTTTATCAAACATGTGTTGTGTTGTGTTGTGTGGCTTGATTTGGAATTTTGGTTGTTTAAATTTTTTTTTTCCAAATGGTGTGTCTTGTATGCACACCAAGTGTTTGAAAAAAATTTCTCAAATAGATATTATGGTTTAAAATGGATTTCTAAAATGGTTTTTCCTTATTGAAGGTGTTTTTGATATAATGGGAATGTTTTGTTATGTAAATTCATTGTGATTTTTCTTGGATTAATGTGTAACATGTTTTTAGGTTATGTGTCATAGAGTAGAACATGGGTTAATTGGTGTGTGAGTGAGGGGATTTTTCGTTGGATTGTGTGAGACTTCAGGGTGATGTTCATAAGCCCTTTAGTTTTAGTTTCCAATGAACCATGGGAGCCTTTGGGTAGGAATACCATGAGAGATTCAATAATTGGTTTCCAAGACACCATGTTATCTCAAGGATTTGGGGTTGAGGAAGAATGTGATAGCATACTTTAATGCTTATCCATCATCTAAACTTTTTTTAAATCACAAATGATAGAACTTATGGTTAGAGTCATAGGTGTGCATTACTCGTGTCGGGTTGGTTTATATAATTTAGGCATTTGATTTTTTTCAACTTTGATTTGATGTGATATATGATGCCCACATCCAATTATATGGTCACATTGTGCTGATTTTGTGCATTCCCTTTCTTGTTAGGTATTTTGAGCATGTTTTTCCTTTTGACTTTTTGTATTTATTTGATCTTTGTTGATAAATTATTTGGAAAACAAGTTTTATTTGAAATGGAAAACCATAGGGATTTAAAAGGTTTATTTAAAAATGGTATTTTTTTCAAATTGGTTTTGTAACACCTTGAAATTCTCAAATAATAACATTCTATTTGAAAGAGTATGTGGAACACAACATTAATCTTATACAACCCATAAAATATATATTTTTAAATTTAATCTCTTCGATAACTTGAGAAACACACAAACCCCGGTCTAAATGGACCGTAATTACTTAGCCATTAAATTTTTCGGTATTAATAGCACTAACTAAAATTTGAAAATTATGGTTATATATTTATGATAAATAAAATAATAATCATTTAAATAAAAAGGAAATGTTTTTAAAAAAATAGTATTTTTTCTAAAAGAAGCTTTTGTCGTGATTTTCTAATATAATTTAAAATTAATTTTTAATGATTTTAGAAAATTTATTATAAATAATTAACCTAATTTTTTAAATTATCATATCAAAATTAACCTGTGGAAAATATTTTTATTTTTTTGAAAAGTTTCATTTTTCGATGAATAGTGAAAAATACTGATTTTTATTGAAAGATTTATTATGTTTAAATAATTTTCAATGTTAAATTATATTTTAAATTTTTTTTAATATATATTAGTTAAATTATACTAAAATTTAACTAATTAATTTCATTGTAAAAAAATTCATTTAGAATTTTTATGTTAAAACCTTTTATACTTATTATAATTTTCTCTTTGAAACCTGCTTTTTTGTCGTGTGTGTGGGTATAATTTACTATTGGATACTTTCACTTAAGTAAATTGAATTTCAAAATTTGATTCAATTTTTGGAATCATCATAATTGAAATTATCGAATAAGTTTAACTTATGTTTTGACAAGAATGAATAGTAAAGATAGTAATAATGAATTAGTATGGTTAAGGTAAAAATGGGTTTATGGGGGGTTTAAATAAAACAATAGGGTTTAACTGGACTAAGAAATGTAAAAAATATATTATCTGTACATATTTAGACCTTATAATGTCTAAGTATCTCGAATACTTCATTTGGACCCCTTTTTTATGTGGAAAAGTTTTGAACATCTTCTTCTATTCTAATATTACAAGTGTGTCACTCACCTCACTTGTTAAAGGACACCGACTACCCTCTCTACACCACTCCATAAAAACCTTTTCATTCATCCAATCCCTAACAAAATTACTTCCTAAAATCAATCCCATCATCTTATAATTATTTTTTTAGTCATAAATCCATTATATTAATACATTTGGTATAATCATAAAGAGGTGGTTTGAGAATAGGTAAAATTCTAAACTATGTGTGCTTGTATAATTTCTTATCCACATTATTCAAATATCTCAAATTTATTATTATATAATAAAAAATTTATCTACCATTTAATTAGATGTGATTATTTTGATTACATTACTTATATCCATCTCTTCTTCTATCAAATAGAAAACCACAACATCGGTCATGTGTACGACAAACTACCACCTCATGAAATGATGTGACTTGGTACCACAAGAACCTCTCATGATTTGATATGAATATGGATCAAAATTATATATATGATATATATAACATAATTATACATCTGGATTCAGTATATAATATATAAATTTTTTACTGTCCATTTCATAGAGGATACGATAATGTCGCTCATGTTAATGCTGGACTACCACCTAGCGAAGCAATGTGATTCATTTTTTCACTAACCCTTTACATGGATGGTAATATGGATAAATTTAATGAATATATGTGCTATAAATGATATAATTATGAAATTAAAGATATATTCATCATTATTAATAGATAACATATTATCTTATTTCTTACCTTTCCACTCATGGAAAGATGATAACATCATTCGTGCATGTGTAGACTACCATCGTCACGAACTGATGTGACTCTATTTTCACCACCACACAACATGGATGATATGCATTAGTATATTTAAACAAATAGTTTTGTATTTATGATATTATTATCATGTTTTAAGGATAATAATATTAACATTATTCATTTATAATAACCATATTTCATGATTGGTATTAATGTATAATTGATTTATAAATATGATAATTATGTCATAATTATTATTATTGATATAATGGACCTGTATAATATTCACAAGAATGGGCAATTTCATGACAAATCATGAATGATAAAACAAGTCAATTAACCCCTGAAACAATGAAAATAAGGAAATATTACTAATGAATGGGTGATAAGATATTATAAAAGGATCATATATGATATTATAAATATTAATATGGTTCTAGTATAATTTAATAACAAGTGTAAAACCACTATACATGAGGTTATATCATGTTCAACCAAGAGGAAGTGTGAGGTAAGAGACTTTGTCTCAATTTCTCTTTATTTATCCATATTGTAATATTATGCACTTAATTTATTTTATATAGTGTATATACTAATGCATTGATATGTTATATCCTAATTACTTTATAATTAATTATATTTTTTACTTCTAATTTTAAATATTTCATCCAATATGGTTTTACATGAATGTTACCAAGTGGTAATGAATTTCATAACTAAATTTCATTTCATTATGTTATATTACCTTTTCATTTGCATTTGATATTCTCTGATTACATGTATAATGACATTTGATTATCTTATGTTTTATTTTCACTTGTTCTATATGGATTTATATTGGACACACATAATCCATTAGTTTATTAATTCTCACTTCAACGTTATGATTGTTGTAAGGGATTTATTCTCAATTTCCATTCCATTAAGACATTTTTTGTAAATATGTACCTGTTTACTTTTACATGGTGTATATACTACCCATTTGATGTATTTAACATGAATAACTATTTATTAATGATGGTTAATGTTACAATTCCTGATTATCCATATTTATTGTATCATGGTAATAAATGTTTCTTAAACCATATATCATTCTTACATATGTTTTTTATTTGGAAATTTATTTGATAATATATGGAAATATTGATTAATTTTTATTATTTACTCAATATACATATTTTTATAATAATTCAAATTTTTCATGAACAAAATCTAATATTCAATATATGAGGAATTCTTTTGACGTGTAGTGATGGGTGGGGCCTGAGATTATATACCTCCATGATGCATCAGTATTCTAATATGGTGAATCTGTAAGCTAGGATTTGACATGTTTATACTGGTATTTTTAAAAAGTCATGTGAAGGGTCTTGACAGTAGAGTTATCATGTTCATGAGAACATTAAATCCAATTATTAATAATTTCCTTCATTATGAATTCAATTATTATTATCTATAAGATTTTCAGAATTATATTATCTCTAGATGCCTTCCATTCTCAGTTAATTAATTAAATAGAATGTGTTTCAAGTTATTTACCTTAGAATATTTATTATTCCCTATCTACTTATGATAGTCATGTTATTGATTAAATAGAATGTGTTTTCAGTTATTCACCTTTCCATATTTATTATGATAGTAACATTATTTAAATGGAATTTATGTTCAGTTATTTACCATTCCAAGTTTATTATGCTTATTGACTCATGGTAGCTTACAATATGATTAACCCTTACTAATAATTTGAGCTCACCCTTATTTTGTATCATTTACCAAGAATGCATGAATTGTACTATGATTGATACTCAAGGATATTCTAGAGGGAATGGTGTTATTATTGAATAAAATTATGGTTTAATTTGTGTGTTCAAATGTAATATGGGAATCAAGTATTCATCTAGTTTACCAATAATATTAAACTATTTTGTCCTTTAAGATGTGATTCCTTATATATTATGCCAATGAAATTAAATTACAACATAGGATCCAAGTTTATATAGTCATGGTCATTATAGTTGGAATTATAGTAATTTTAGTAGAAACCCAAGAAATAAGATTAATAAAAAAAATTATGGAGCATAATCATTTGATAGGTTTTGAGGATAATTTTAGAAGAACATAGTAATGTTTTGTTATGGAAATATTATGTATTTCTTTTAAATAAATGAATCCTTTTATGGATACTATAAGTGGAATTTCTTCTGACATAATTTTACTTAGGAGTAACAAATCTGAAAAGGTTGAATCGGGCTTGACTCTATCATTACCTAATGCATGAAAATGATCCTTTTTGGGCACCTGGTTTGACAATCCCAAGGGATATTCCAAGGATAATTAAAATTGTATTTATAAACAATTTTTAAGCACTTGAATAGATAATGAAAATTAATTTCCTAGTTTAATCCTAAGGAATATTAAATTAAAAAAACATGTCATGATTCAAACACTCTATAAATGACTATATAGTTTTCGTACTGAGATTATTTTTTCTTAAACTATTATTTTTAGTTTTATTTAATGGATGGAACCCAAAGGAATCATTTAAACATTTAACATGAAGGATAGTTTGGTGACTATGAGAAACCAAATGGGATAATGATAGGAGTGTAAGATATTGTGATTATCCCAAATCATTTATAACAATATATGATTAAGAATATATATCATAAACAACTCTTGGACTCAACAAATAAGATAATTATTGAGTTTTCTAATAAATTAAGTGGTGGAGACCATGGAGGAAAGAAGGATTGATTTCCATCATTTGAGAAATGTGGAAAGAGACTATGACAACCCTGATCTTTTATTACACAATTAAACATAATTTATTACATAAACTTCATTTGATACGACATAGAAGATCAATAGGTTTATTGTCTTTCAGGATTAATATCATTACATAAAAACTTAAAACATGAGACACAACATCTTTATTGAAAACTTCCATTACATGACCACTACATTCCCTCGTACTTAGCATTGCATGGGATAACCTGAGGACATGCATAAGAAAAGGGTGAGCTATAAAGCTCAGTAAGGGAATAATCATGGAATAACATCAGGAATACAATAAATTTTAGACAATAGGCATATCAATAGAGTACAAGAGAAGAATAAACATAAAATCATGATAAATCATGATAATCATAACATGGAAATGTGGCAACAACCCTTAGAATGGAATTCGTATGAGCCAAGGCTCGTTGCACATGGAGCATGAGTAAATCCTAATTTCACATGAATCACGAGTAAAACCTCATTGCATTTGAATTAGAATGAGTCAACACCCATTACATGTGACTTATCATGATACTATACTTTACCCAATGCATTGGAGCACTATAAGGGCGCACCCTTCTTAAACATTTCATTTCATGCATAAGTGTTCCACATGGATCATATAACATGGATTCGTAAAACATAATCATTTATTCCATGATAAAGGAATGTGAAATTCATACATGAAACATTATAATAAATAAGTAAATGTGCATAAAGGTGAATACCCTTGATAGAGAAATGGGCATGGTATTCACTACACAATGACATTGGCTTGGAAAATCTGTGCAATTTCGGCAGCATAACGGCGTGACGTAAGAATCCATAAAAATGGTTGATGATAGAGAAAGGGGTGTATCATCATATTTACATGAAATGGATAGTAAGGGGGTCATATAGATACATTTACCAACAATTTTAATGGAATTTATAGTAATGATACAAAATAATTGCTTGAATGTAAAAGAGGAGTGAGAAATTCCTTTTAGAATTTCGGTATAGTAACGGGTGTACATGGGAGGCATTTAATGAGAGAGAAAGGGGTATCCCATCATTAAAACATAAAAAGTAAAGTATGGGGTAGGTTATAAACCATACCTAAACATTTATAATTTAAATTAAAAGGGCATAACAACATTAAGAAAATTGGACAAAAATGAGAAAGGAAGAAAAACCCTTACTTAAAAGTGTGCTTCCAAAGGCTTGAGAGAGTCTTGAGAGAGGATTCTTGGGAGCTTGGGGAACCTTGAAAGGATTATAGATAGAGGATGGTAGAGGTTGGATGAACTCCAAATGCTTTTATTGAGGAGGAAGTGGGAGTTGGGTAGTTTTATATAGGAAAGGTGAGGGAATTCTTTATTATTTAGGTTTGGGACACCTCATATTAAACTAATTCAAACCCAAAACCATCCCATGGTTTCTGCCCATGTTTTTTGGAAAAGGGAGGTGAAAGAAAATATTTTATAAGGAAAAATTAAAAACTTCTTAAAATAATGGGGTTGATTAGGTGGAGTTGAGTCACACTCCCAAGGAAAACAATTTAAAAAGACAAAATGTTTAATAAGTCTTGAAGGGTCCATTAATGCTTTGTAAAATTAGTCAAAAAAACCCAAAATCACATTATTTTAATGGTAAAACATATAATGGACGAACATAAAGCTTTTATTATTTTATTTCATAACTATTGGGTCATTATGATGTCATAGAACACATTATATATTTAAACGGTATTTAATTTTTACCCAAAAATTTGACTGTCTCAGAAAATTATGAAAAATTCACCGTTGGATAATTTTGATGTCCTAATTCCTTAAATAATATTAAATTTATCTAAATAATATGATAAATATGTTAATTTAAACTTTTAATATAAAAACCTACATTTATCGAAAATTCATGGGTTTTGACAAAAACGGCTTTCAAACCTTAATAAAAATTACAACTGCATTCATAAATTTATACGATCATTTATATTTAATAAAAATAATTTAATAATAATAATAATATTTTATTAAAATATTATTAAATTCAAAAATCCTTTTATTTACCAAAATAGGATCCTTAGTTGAATATTAACTAAAAATACTATTTGTGCTTTTAAAAAAACTATTTACAAAGTAACAATAAAATGAAATTACATTATTTATTATATAAAAAATTAATATACATAATCATAGTTCTAGGGATTTGTTACATAACCCCTTAAAACAGCTACATAAGACCTAAGGGTAAGGTTCACAATGGTGACAGACTCTTGGGGTGGCTCGAATAACATTGCACGCGTGGTGATCTCTATCAACTTCCACTTCTCCCGTAGATGGTTCTGTTCAAGCTTGACATGATGAATCTTGGCTTGAGCTTGGTCAAGAGGGAAGCCCAATGACGCCACCTCTTTTTGGAGCTCTAAAAAATGGGCTTCGTATGGAGAAATTATACTAGATGAGGTCATCGCTTCCTTTGTCTGAGAAAATTAGATTGTTAAAGCCTTATGTTTATACTAATCATGTGATCACTATTCAATGACTATTTTAGCAATAGTCACAATTCTTAAAATAAAACCAAATAATTTGACATTTTATATAAAGAGAAATTAAATTAGATATTTAGGGATTTCCATTAATGGAAGTTTGGGTTTTTACAATCTTCCCCCCTTAAAAAAGTTCACCCATGAAATTTTCTTTTCCCACACTAAAACAGATGTGGGTAACTCTGATTCATCATTTCCTCTGATTCCCACGTTTCTTTTTCAAACTTTTGGTTTTTCCACAACACCTTGACGAGTGGAATTGTCTTATTTTGTAGAACTTTTTCTCTACAATTTAATATATTCACTGGTTTCTTCTTATAAGAAATATCACCCTCTAACTGTACCACCTCTGAAGATAGTACATGTGAAGGGTCTGATATGTACTTTCTTAAGATGGATACATGAAAGACATCAAGTACTTTGGCCATGGAAGGTGGAAGTGCTAGTAAATAGGTAACATCCCTGACACGATCAAGAATCTCGAAGGGGCTGATGTACCTTGGACTTAACTTCCCTTTCTTTCAAAACCTCATGACCTTATTCCAGGGAGATATGCGTAGAAATACCATGTCTCCAACTTTAAACTCAAGGTATCATCGAAGGTTATCTACATAACTCTTTTGTCAACTCTGGGCTGCCTTGATATGTTGCTAAATGGTTTTCACCTTCTCCACCATTTCTTCAACCATTTCTGGTCCAATCAGCTTACGCTCACCGACCTCATCCCAACACGCTGGTGTTCTGCTCCTCTTCCCATAAAGGGCTTCATATGGTGCCATTTTGATGCTCGAGTAGAAACTATTATTATAAGAGAACTCAACCATAGGAAGATGTTGATCCCATACTCATTTAAAGTCCATTGAAAATGCTATCAACGTGTCTTCAAGTGTTTGAATAGTTTGCTCGGATTTTCCATCAGTTTGAGGATGATATGCCATACTGAAGTTTAGTTCAGTATTCAGAGCATGTTGAAGAATCTTCCAAAACATAGAGGTAAATCTTGGATCTCGATCGAACACAATAGATAGTGGTACTCTATACAGCCTTACCACTTCCCTGATATATATCTGTGCCAGTTGATTTAATGAGAAACCCTCCCAAATAGCAATGAAGTGTGAAGCCTTTGTAAGATGGTCAACAACAACCCAGATTTCATTGTTGCCTTTGGATGTCTTCGGAAGTCCGGAGACAAAGTCCATGGTGATGTTATCCCATTTCCATTCTAGTATAGGCAATTATTGCATCATCCCCTTAGACATTTTCCTCTCTGCCTTCACTTGCTGATACACCAGTCACTTTGATATATATTCAGCGATCTCCTTCTTCATCTTATCCCACCAATAATTCTCTCAGAGATCTCGATACATCGTTGTGTTTCTTGGGTGAATAGAGAAATTTGAACTATGTGAATCATCCAAAATTTCATTCTTCATCTCCAGACATGATGGAACATATATTATTTTCCCAAATCTCACAATTCCTTCTTCATTAACATTAAACTCTGAGGATTTCCCTTTTCCGGTAGCTTCCACTTTTTCCTAAATTCATACATCATCCTTTTGAGCATCCTTTAACCTTTCCAAAAGTTACGGTTGAGCAATCATTTGTTAAAGGATTGATGATGCTCTCTTCTTTATGATTCCCATGTCTATCTTCATCAAATCTAAGAAGATTGGATTCTTTTCAATTCTCATCAATGATAGAATCGTTGGGTCCTTTCTAATTAGGGAATCTGCCTCCTTGTTCGCTTTCCTAGGGTGGTAAGGGATTGAGAAGTCATAGTCTTTGATAAGCTCTAACCATCTTCATTGGCGCATGTTCAACTCTTTCTGTGTGAATATATACTTGAGGATTTTTTGGTCCGTATATATTTCACACTTCTCCCCAAAGAGATAATGCTGCCAAATTTTCAAAGCGAAGATCACTGCATCTAACTCGAGGTCATGTGTTGGATAGTTCTTTTATTGAAATTTCAATTTCCTTAAAGCATAGGCAATGACTTTTTCATTTTTTATCAACACACATCCCAATACCTTCTTCAAAGCATCACTGAATACCAAAAAAAATTATCCACTTGTGGTTAAAGTGATCATGGGTGTAGTGATAAGCCTCCTTTTCAACTCCTTGAAGCTTTCTTCGCATTCATCACTCCAAGAAAACTTTACTCCCTTCCGAGTTATCTTGGTAAGAGGGTTGGAAAATCGTGAGAAATTTCTCACAAATAGTCGATAATATCCAGCTAACCCCAAGAATCTACGGATATATGTTACTGATGTTGGCCTCGGTCATCCCTCAATTGCATTTGTTTTGGAGAGATCCATATATATCCCATTGTTTGTGATGATATGGCCCAAGAATGAGACCTCCTTCAACCAGAACTCACACTTGTTTTACTTTTTATAGAGCTTATCCTTCTACAATGTCTCTAGTACATTTCTTAGATGCTCCTCATGATCCTCCTTGGTTTTGGAGTATATCATAATATCATCTATAAAGACTACCAAAAATTTGTCGAGGTAATATCTAAAGACTCTATTAATCATGTCCATGAATATTTCTGGAGCATTAGTGAGTCTTAAAGGAATTACTATGAATTCATAGTGCCCGTATCTTGTACAAAAAGCAGTCTTAGGAATATCTTCTTTCTTCACCCTTACTTGATAATATCCCGACAGAAAATCCACCTTGGAGAAGTATTGTGCTCCACGCAGCTGATCAAACAATTCATCTATCCGTGGGAGAGGGTACTTGTTCTTTATCGTGATTTTTTTAAGCTCATGATAATCGATGCAAAGGCGCATTTACCCATCTTTATTTTTGACGAAGAGGACTGGTGCACCCCATGGAGAAGCACTTGGGCGTATAAACCCTTTATCCAGATTCTCCGGTAGTTGTTTCTTCAGCTCCTCAAGCTCCACAACAGCCATTCAATATGGATTCTTGGATATTGTCAACACCCCAGGTATAAGATCAATTAAGAATTCAACATCTCTTCTAGGAGGAAGACCAGGTAATTCCTTGGCAAACACTTTAGCGAATTTCCTCAAAATAGGCATGTCTTATAGGATGGTTGCCTCCTTAGACTCAATCATATGAGCCAGATACGCATGCTCATAGGGTAGTAATATCCATGATTGAGATGATGGAGCTAAAGAAGGTTCATCTTCCTCCTTTCACTTGTAAAGAATCGGGGGTCAATTCTCCACATGGAGAGTGATTTCCCTCTCACGGCAATTTATGATGGATCTATATAAGGAAATCCAATACATGACAAGAATTACATCAAATCCCACCAGAGGGGGTATGACGAGCTTCGCTGGGAAGATCAATCCACATATTATGATATGGGAGGAGTTATATTCATGGGATGCAATGATTTCCCCATTTGTTGTGCTCACCGACATCTTCACTTCCATGATTTGTAGTGGTTCTGGGATTGTTCTACTAAACTTTCGAGATATAAAAGAATGCATAAAATCTGAATAAAAAAATACATTCTCCATTCTTGAATGAATAACTAGCGTACCTGTCACCACATCTTTTTCGGGGTTCACTTCCGTAGTAGTGATGGAAAAAGATCTCCCTTGTCACCTTGTATGTTTTTGGTTTCCCCTGAAAACCCTTGGATTAGGGAAATGATTTGAAAGATGCCATGGTTCTTTTTAGTTGTAGTAATGAACAATGCGTTGAGGTTCGAACAGAGCATTCCTCTCCTCTGTTGCAGCCGCTGGTTTTTCTTGTCGATAGTTAACAGCTAGGTGCCCTTCTCTTCCACACCTAAAGCATTTCCTCGTCCCCTTCAGGAAATTTCCAGGGTTCTTTTTTCCGCACCTTTGGCAAGTGGGGTGCTAGGTCTTCTTAGCACCATTGGATTTATCCATCGGACCGCCATCATTGAATTCCACCTTATGCTTCTTATCCCCATGATACCTCTGAGATTATCCAATCTCTATTTCAACCTTGAGGGAAAATTAGACAATTTTCTCATATCTGTCGAAGTCACAGATCACCAGCGCTTTCCAAAGGCTAGGTTTCAGCCCACCAAAGAAGTGTTCAACCTTGCATTCAGGGGTAACGACAAAGCTGGAAGCATATTGTGAAAGCCTTGTGATGTTTTCCTTGTACGCTCCAACAGATTCGTCGTCTTTTTTCTTGAGGGCAAAGAAGTCCCTTTCCATCTTAAGCTGGAGGGTGCGCAAAAAATATTTATCGAAAAACATCTTCCAGAAATCCTTCTATTCCAATGCCTCGATCTCCTCCTCAGGCTTCGTATTTTTTATCAACGTCCACCATTGATCAGTTTCACCCTCCATACGATAAGAATCCAGAAGAACCTTCTCTTGTTTTGAACATTGAAGGATGGAGAAGATCTTTTCAATGGTGTTGATCCATTGTTCAGTGATTTAGGGATCAGATGATCCATTGAAAGTAGAAGGCCTTTGTCTCATGAAGCTCTCGGTAGCGACTTTTTCTTTCTTAGGCGGGGTTGAACGTTCCTCTTAACCCATGTTTCTATTCAAATATTGAGTTAGCTGAGATAGAATCATGACAAAGTTCGTGATTTCCGCTCCCATTGGATTGGGCATCTCATTACTACAGTCGTCACATTGATCTTCACATCGGTTGTTAGCTCGAGTCCTCCTATTACTGTCCATTGGATGGAATAAAAGAGAAGTTAGGGGGAACACATAAAGGGTAATCCAAGTATAAAACTGATGAATTTTAAATAACTTTTATTTCCTTAACATGTGAATCTATTGGCTTCAGTCTATGTTATCCATGATCTACTTTCTAACATATATTCTTAGGGAATTTTTTTTCCCTTAATAATGGTTCATACTAAGCTTGTGAATTTACCAAAGCATATCCCATGGGAGTGTCGTAACCAAGAGTGTAGCAAGGCCCGTTTTCGTGCACCAGTTCCCATTTGAGTCTAGCTCAAAGCAGTGTTTTTGGGTTTTACCCCTAGGATACATTTGTGCCAGAGCCACCTCTACCTGTTCGTATCCAGACAGAGATGTACTTTCTTGATAAACCACTTACTCAATACTTACCAAAACATAGGTATGTTTTTATTATAATTAGTCTTGTCTCTAAGGCTTTACTAGGTTTTTCTAATCCTAATCCCAAAAATAATAAAACTTATCCTCTGATACCAACTATGAAAACCCTGGTCTTTTATTACAAAATAAAACATACTTTATTACATAAAATTCATTTGATACAACATAGAAGATTGAGAGTTTTAGTGTCGTTGGGGATTAGGATCATTAAATAACAACTTAAAACATGATATACAAAATATTTATTGAGAACTTCCTTTACATGACCACTACATTACCTCGTACTTAGCATTGCATGGGATAACCTGAGGACATGTATAAGAAAAGGGTGAGCTATAAAGCCCAGTAAGGAAATAATCATGGAATAACATAAGGAATACACTACATGTTAGAAAATAGGCATATCAATAGATCACAATATAAGCATAAACATAAAGGCATGATAAAGCATGATAATCATAACATGGAAATGTGGGAACAACCCTTAATATGGAATTAGCATGAGCCAAGGCTCATTGCACATAGAGCATGAGTAAATACTCATTGCACATGAAGCATGAGTAAAACATCATTGCACTTGAATTAGCATGATTCAACACCCATTAGACATGACGTATCATGATACTATACTTTACCCATTGCATTGGAGCGCTATAAGGTTGCACCCTTCTTAAACATTTCATTTAATGCATAAGTGTGGCACATGGATCATATAACATGGATTCATAAAACATAATAATCTATTCCACGATAAAGGAATGTGAGATTCATACATGAAACTTTATAATCAATAAATAAATGTGCATAAAGGTGAATACCGTTTATAGGTAAATGGGCATGGTATTCACTACACAATGACATTGTCTTGGAAAATTGGTGCAATTTCAGCAGCATAACGGCGTGGAGTAAAAATTCATAAAAATGGTTGATGAGAGAGAAAGGGGTGTCTCATCATATATACATGAAATGGACAGTAAGAAGGTCATATAGATACATTTTCCAACAATTTTAATGGAATTTAGAGTCATGATACAAATGAATTGCTTGAATGTAAAAGAGGAGAGAGAAATTCCTTTCGGAATTTCGGCATAGTAACGGGTGTACATGGGAGGCATTTAATGAGAGAGAAAGGGGTCTCCCATCATTAAAACATAAAGAGGTCAGTATGGTGGGGGTGAAAAATCATACCCCAACATTTATAATTGAAATTAAAATGGCATAACAACATTAAGAAAATTGAACAAAAATGAGAAAGGAAGAAAAACGCTTACTTAGAAGTGTGATTCCAAAGACTTGAGAGAGTCTTCTTGGGATATTGGGGTACCTTGGGAGGATTCTAGATAGGGGAGGGCAGAGGTTGGATGAAATCCAGAGGCTTTTAGTGAGGAGGAATTGGGATCTTGGTGGGTTTATATAGAAAAGTTGAGGGAATTCTTTATTATTTAGGTTTGGGACACCTCATATTAAACTAATCCAAACTACAGACCAGCCCATGGTTTTTGCCCATGGTTTTAGTGAAAAAAAATATTTTATAATACCAAAGTCCGAACTTATTAAAATAATGAGGTTGATTATGTGGAGGTGAGTCACACTCCCAAGGAAAACAATTTAAAAAGACAAAATGTTTAATAAGTCTTGAAGGGTCCATTAATGCTTCGTAGAATAAGTCAAACAAACCCAAAATCACATTATTTTAATGGTAAACAATATATTGGCCGAACATAAAGCTTATATTATTTTATTACATAACTATTGGGTCATTATGATGTCATAAAACACATTATATATTTAAACAGTATTCAATTTTTACCCAAAAGTTTGACTGCGTCAGAAAATTATAAAAAAAATCACCGTTGGATAATTTCAACATCCTGATTCCATAAATAAAACTAAATTTATCTTAATAATTTCCTAAATATTTTAATTTTCACTTTTAAAATAAAAACCTACATTTATCGAAAATTCATGGGTTTTGACAAAAACGACATTCAAACCATAATAAAAATTACAACTGCATTCATAAAATTATACGATCATTTATATTTAATAAACTTAATTTAATAATAATAATAATATTTTATTAAAATATTATTTAATTAAAAATCCATTAATTTATCAAAATAGGTTCCTTAGATGAATATTTACTAAAAATACTATTTGTGCTTTAAAAAAACTATTTACAAAGTAACAATAAAATGAAAGTACATTATTTATTATAGAAAAAAAATGTACATAATCATAGTTCTAGGGATT
Organism: Viscum album; assembly: GCA_963277665.1. Lineage (NCBI taxonomy): Eukaryota > Viridiplantae > Streptophyta > Magnoliopsida > Santalales > Viscaceae > Viscum > Viscum album. Next base: position 1,697,785,339 of record OY728143.1, on the reverse strand, counting down.
TGTTACATAACCCACTAAAACAGCCGCATAAGACCTAAGGGTAAGGTGCGCGATAGTGAAAAACTCTTGAGGTGGCTCAGATAACATTGCAAGTGTGGTGATCTCTATCAACTTCCACTTCTCACATAGACGGTTCCTTTAGAGCTTGACATGATGAAGCTCAGCTTAGGCTTGGCCAAGAGCGAAGCCCAATGACGCCACCTCTTTTCCGAGCTCTGACAAATGGGCTTCGTATGGAGAAATTATACTGGATGAGGTCATCACTTCCTTTTTCTAAGTAAATTAGATTTTTAAATCCCTATATTTATAATAATCAAGTGATCACTGTTCAACGATTATTTTAGCAACGATCACAATTCTTAAAATAAAACCCAGGAAGTTAAAATTTTATATAAACATTTTACATAAAGAGACATTCAATTAGATCAAGAGTGATATCCATTAATGAATGTTTGGGTCATTACAGAGACACCTAGGAATGTGTCTCAGTGTAATGTGAAAATGCTCTAAGTGTGGACAGAAGGGAATAATGAAAATATCCCAAGGAAAATGAAGTGTAAAATAGAAGGAAATAAATCTCATACAAGGGATCCATTTATATTTCATTGTATTAAATGTGGAGAACTTGGGAATTATCCTTGTCAATGACCTCTTATAAAGGTTAGCCCTAAGACCCAAGAAGGTCCTATCTTTAAATAAAGTTGTTAAATTATTTATTGGGATTCTAGAATTATATTATAGAAGTATTTTTACCAATAGTATTTTGGTTATAAGAATAATGAAAAATTTAAGGATCATGTTAAATTATAGAATAATTTGCTTCTTCATTAACTTATGATTTATAGATACGATCACATTTTTATGAGTTTAAGCATGATCTTAAGTACAATGCCTTAAAATTACCTTGTGAAAATTGGTGTGGTATGAATATAACATAATAAATGATATTCTTTAAAAACACATTTATGGAAATATAACCCATTGATTTAGTATATTTTTCTAGTGAAAGTGTTATTTAAATAATAATAACTTTAAATTTTTTGGGACATGTTTAAACGTATTGATATCATTTAGGGTTTATCATGTAATTATGGGTTATTACACTTATTTAATGTTACAGGAATTATACTAATAAAGATTTAGAAAAAGGAAAGCTTGTTTCATCCATAAAGGTCATGGGGATTGAACCCATAAATGAAGAGAACCATGTGGGCGGCTCGGGATGCCTATACCACCATCGAATGAGAACAGAAACCCACCAGCGGGGGAGTGGAAGGTTGAGCCATCGACGACAGCGACCTCGCGAAGATGGGAAAAGGAGAGGCGTCGTCGTCATCACAGACAGTGGCTCGGGGATGCGCTGGGGTGGACAGCGCACCAGGAGGGAGATTTCCAGCTGCTGTGACTCGTGAGGGTGCGGCGACATGCAATGGAGGTAGAGCAAGCGAGAGAAGAGGCGGGGTGATGCGGCGGCTGAAACCCTAGCTGCCCGAGAAGCTCTCCCAGAGAGCTACATCCCGCCCGACTGAATTAGTAAATATACACATGTTTATTAGTTATCATTTTTTAGAAATAAAATAATAATCATTTAAAATAAATAGAAATGTAGTCTGAGAAATATAATATTTTCAAAAAAATGGGTTAATTATGCTCGGCGCACATAATTTAAAATAAAATTTTACCCCTTTTGGAAAATTTATTTGAAAAATAAACTTCATTTTTAATATGTTAATATAAAAATTATATTTGGTGATTTTTTTGGTATTTTTTGAGAATTTTATTTTTAGATGAATATTTAAGATATTGAATTTTAATTGAATACTTCCTTTTCATTTAAAGAGTTTATAATGTGAAAGTATATTTTGAGTTGTTTTTGAAGTAACATTAGTGAAATTTTATATCAATCAATACAATTTAGTTAATTGGAGTCAATTTCATATTGAACATAGAGATAAAAACATTATAAAATTTTGAAATTATTCACATTAAAAACCATCTTTCACATCACGTCTGTAGGATTGTTTTTTAATTATTTTTTTAAAATTATGTGAATTTAATTTGTAAAATCGATTTAATATTTCATGTTAAAATAATTTATAATATCTAATAAGGTCAAATTATTATTTTTTTACTATAATTATTAATCAAAACAATTAAAAATAAATTATTACGATTACGGAAAAAACTAGTTAGCTTAGTAATTAAACCTAGAATATAAGGTGTAAAAATTGCATAAAAAATAATAACACATTTTAGGGAAAAATTTAGAAACTTGGGACCTTATTTTATAATTTTATAAATTTTGTAACGGTTTTTCATGATAGTGACACATATAATAAAATAATTAAATAAGAGGACAAAAAATGCACATTTCTTCCTTTTAATTTCTAGAAATATCTGGAATAGGGAAAAAACAATATAAGTTCGGTTATAAGTGTTATTTAGGAAGATATGTGAGTTTTTATTATCATGGTGATTTATTTTAAATATTTATAGATGATATATTTACATTAAATTCTTAATAAATACTAACATAGAAATTATCTAGTTAATAATTAAATAAATTAAATGATATTGAGAACATTAAAAGTGAAGTAAATTGAATTAATTACTGTCTTAAATTATTTTTTAGATTAATATATCTTGTTAGATATATTTGCACATAATTTACTCAATTTCAATTATTTCCTTGGTATTTTTTTAATTTCAATTAAATGAATAATGTTAAATTTAAAATTAATGGCATTTTATAATAAATTGAATTTTATTAATTAATTTAAAATTAATAAAAATAATATATTATTTAAATTGATTTAAAAATATTAATAAATAACCAATATAGTACGTTCACATAACAATTATTATTTTATAATGGCTATATTGACCATTAAATAGAAAAAACTCGGTTAGCATGGTGAAGGTTAAAGCGGTGGTTTGCACGTCACATGACCTTGTGTGAAATTTTATTTCCAAAAAACATGGTATTTAAAATTAATAATTTAGATATCAAATTTAGAATCAATTATTCCAAATTATCTAATAAGTATCACTATAACATAGTATTAAAGAATAAATTAAATGGTTTGAAAACAAGTTAACATAATGAGAAAACCAAAATGGTAAAATAAGGAAACTTAACTGTTAAGGAACCAAATATTTAAAAAATGTGTATAAATATGTGTTTGAGGTGTGTTTAGACCATATATTCCATAAAAACATATAACTAAAATAGTTGGACCAACTTTGGGTAATCTTTACTTCCCAGTATTGAATACTTTTGATTATTTACAAGAATGTCACGCCTTCTCAACTATAAAAAGGCACTCACTCCACCCACTTATTCACACCTCTCAAGCCATTTGAATCAACCAAGGTATGTCCAAATAACATCCCAACTTCCTTAAACTCATTATATGATACTTATTTTGGAAATAAATCCATACTTTGAAGGATTTAGTGAAAAACCCCGAGGATACCCGAAGAAGAGGTAATGATCTTCAAATGGGTGTTTTGTTTTATATTTTCCTCAACATCATTCAATTTTTTATATCAAGATTATATATTAACCTAATTATATTAAATATTATGATTTTTTCTGTTACTTTTATGACCTATAACCACAAAAACTTCCATCAAATGAGTTATGAAATCATCCTTGGTGTGTACGGCGAACTACCGCCTCACGAACCGATGTCGTTCATTTTTCCACTACCACCTATAAAGGTGGGGAATAATGATATAAATACTTTTTATATATGATATATATGATATATATGATATTATTATGCTTCTTTGATTTTTATATCTCACATATGGTCATGCTTTCCATTTTTAGGGAATATGATAATAGCTTACGTGTGTACATCGGACTACTGCCTCACGAAGCGATGTGATTCATTCACGCTTTACATGGAATGTGTTAAGGATGATGTTAATAGAAATATGTGATATATAATAAATAAAATTTATACAATAATGATTATATATATACCATTTAATTTTATTTCTTTTAATACAACAAAAAAATAGAAAATGTGTTCGAGTGTACATACGACCTACTGCCTACATGAGCAGTGTACTTCATTTCCTAACGATAAAGATTATGGATTACTTTAAATAACTATATAATAAATATATATGATATATATATCAAGTTTATAATTATTTATTTTATTAAATAATTATTATATTAATATAATAAAAATATGAAAAATCATAAAATTTATGAAAAACAAAGCGGTTATTACCCAAAATGTAAATGTAACATGGAATTGTTAATAAATGGGTAATAAAATTTAAAAAAAAATCATATATGACATGATATATAGGGATTTATTTCTTTTATATATGTATAAAAAACTTATATTTTTTAAATGGTAAGTTTGAATGACTACTTTGAGAGTCAAGAAAAAAGGTAATGGATTTCCGTATTGTTTTTTTTCTTTTGTGAGACACATGTTATATTTTCCAATGATTTCTTATATATGGGGTATATAATTCCAATTAATGTATTTTAAGATGATTATAATAAAAAAATTACATATCAATTTTAGGATCTCTTTTTCATGGAGTCTGCAGTTCAAAATTAACCAAATCAGTAAAGCATTCTGTCTCAATTTTCCTTATTTGAAATTTATTTTAGGTTATGAACTTATATTCCTTCATGAGGTGTATATAAAGACATTTTTACATGTAATATAATGAATTTATCTATAATCATGAAATTTTTAGTTCTATTTTATTTTTTTACTTAAAAGGTCTTATGATTCAATGTTACCAAAGTCATAAATATTCATATTACAATCTCATCATTTATCATGATTGTTTATGATTAAGTCTCAATCGTTGAAATATAATTATCAACCTCTCTATATTTCTCATCACTTTTATTATACTCTATTTATTTATGATATCTCAAAAAATGGTACCATTTTCCACCCTTTTTAAATTAAAATGTTTGAGACATTTTTTATAAGAAAATATTACTTCATTTATCTCTTTGGTTGGAAATTTGTTTTCTTCTAAAACCATGTTCTCTAAAAATGTTTTCAATTTTTTAATTATATTTTCATTTAATTTTTAAATAAAAGGAATTCAAAAAAAATTATGTTTAAAAGGTGTTTTAGATGTTTTTCAAATCTTCCTTTGTAAGTTTTCAAATCAATTATTAAATAAAAAGTTTTTTAAAATATTTTATTTTGAAGAAAAAGTGTTTATCAAATAAAAAAGGATATTTTAATAATTAAATGTTTTAAATGGTTTTTAAAAATCAATTTACATTTTTTCAAATTTTTTTTCAAAGTTTTTTTCGCAAATTCTTTATTTTTAAAATATGAATTTCAATTAAAGGTAATTTTTCTTAAGAATTTTTCCAGGTTGTCATTAAAAATCCTTCTCCATGAAACATGAAATAATTTGATATAGTACATTATTTATTAGGTATATGATCCGAGGACACCATTATTATTTTTCATTGAATGGTTTATGTTTTAGATGATAATTTTTTAGGAAAAACATTTCTATTCCATGAGTTATACCATGATAAAATACTTATGAAGCCCACTTATTTTCATGGGTTATTCAATGATGATATGATTAGGAAACCTATATCTTTTCCACAAGTTATGATATGACTAAATTTGTATAAAACCCATTTCATTTCATAGGTTGTGATATGATTAATTTTTATGATCTTGTGTGACACATATTTATGATTTAATTATGTGATGGTTGAGGGATATAACTCTATCTAATGCAATTGGTAAAGATTAATAACACATGAGATAGATAGGTCTGGAATGGGAAGTGAACACAGTTCAGTAATATATGGATGGAACGGGAATTAAACCCATTTTTTTAATATACAACTAGAATGGGAAGTGAACCGAGTTTAGTAATACATGGATCGAATGGGAAGTGAACACAGTTCAGTAATATAGGGATGGAATGGGAATTGAACCTGATTTAAAAATATAGGGAATGAATGGGGAGTAAACCTAGTTCAGTAATGTACATTTCCCACAATGATGGTCTTGGTAGTTCTCATTGACTAATATGGAACTTATTTTTCTATGGTTTTGTGTATGCAACAAATTCTATGTCGTATTCCAATGTTATTCTACCATGGATCATTTTCTTTGATTATCTTTTGATTTATGTCTTATTAACTACCAATATTTATTCCATGAATCATGATTATGATATTTGATATTCATGGTATGGGTTTCAAATATTATATTCATGTATCTCCTTTATTTACCTTTACTAAGCATCTGAGCTCACTCTTTATTATATTTCATTTCTCTAAGTTTTGAAGAAATGTTTTAAGTAGGAGTACTGAATGAGAAGATGTTAGTGGTAGACATTTAATATCTTTGACTTGATTAGAATATTGTGTTAAAAGTTTCTAAAGGAACTGGACTTTTATGGTCCCATGGAATGTGTTTGTCTAATGTAATGATTATTCATCTAGAAAAATTTAATATCCATGTATATTAATCCTAGGTCGTTATAGTTTTTATCAATGGAAATTTTTATTCATCCTTTGAAAACCAGGATGTGAAAACTTTAGTGGGATCCCTATGGATATTTATAAGGATATTTATAGGGATTTCTCTATGGAAAATTCTAAGGATGAGTTTAGTTTAGGAAAATGAACTAGAATTTTGGTAATGGATTTAGAGAGTGGTTTCTAGGAAATTTCATCCCAGTCTAGATACTATGAGTGTATATCTCCCTAGAACATATGTACATAGGGGTAAAAAAACAAAAAACATCGTGTTTATTTATACTCAATCGGGAACTAGTACACAATAATGGTTCTTACTACACACTTGGTTTTAAAATCCCTGGGGATATGCTTTAGAAATTAAAAAAATCTTTATGAACCATCATGAAGGATTTAAATAGATTATGATCATGGATAAACTAGGTTAATCTTAAGGTAACATATATTTAAAAGAAGTTTTCTTGATTTAGACATCTAATAAGTGCTTCTAAATGATTATGTAGTTTTATTCTATGATTAGTGTTGGTCACAATATTCTTTCTGGTTTTAGTCAATGGTCGGAACCATAAGGATCTGGGTTAATGATGAATGTGATAGAAAATTTCATAATGAGTAGTCAAATGAGATGATTACTAGATTAAAGGATGATATGATTATTCCTAATCAATTTTCATGGAACATGATTAACAATGTCTATCGTAAAGAACTCACAGACTCACTAAAATAGATAATAAAAGAGTTAACTAAGAGTTTAGGTAGTGGAGACAATAGAGGAAATAAAATACAATTTCCTTTATGTAAATAATGTTGGGAGAAACACCCAAGTAAATGCCTCATAAGGATGAGAATATTTTTTTATTATGGAAAAGAATAACCCAAAGTGAGTAATTTTAAAGGGAAAATGATAATTTTAGTTAACACAGTGGATGGGGATATTAGTCTCTCTAAGATATCATTTACTATTAAATGCTTTAAATGTAGTCAGTATGGGAATTATAAAAATGATTGTCCTTGAGGGAAATCCTGTGGTGAAAATTATAAATGTTTTATGAGTAAGGGGTATATTACTGATGATCAAGATACAACAAATTACATGTGAAAAGAAAAAAGTTAGAAGGAATAAAATGATGATGCTTAATTAAATTTTTGAGAAGTAAGTCATATGAATGAAGTATTTATATATTAGATTTCAATGATTAAGTTATAAAAATCATGAAATATATAATTAATGTTTATTATAAGTCTTTCATTAAGTATTTAGAAAGATTTCTAGAATTATGTTGATGGATTGTAAAATTGAATTAAGGGAAAGGTGATATTTTGATTATGGGAAGATCCCCCTTAATATGTTTATAATACTAATAAAATGGTTTTTAGTTTAGATGAAGAGGTGATTGATTTGGATGGAGTAAATTTTATATTATCAATTACCTAAGAAAAAATAAAGTATTTGTTGAAAAATTGGTTTATTCTATGATTTATGATGTTTACAAAATTTTTGGATTTAAAGAATATATCTAATAATCTATGTTCTTTGTAATGAATGAAGAAGCATGTGTGTTTTCAATATGGTTTTAGGGTAATTTAAGTTATTACCATGTTTCAAAAAAATACATGATGAAGGTATTCACATGTTTGGTATGTGAAAATCAATAGGTACTTTATGATATATATGGGATCAATGACAAGCTGATATGGAAAATTTAGTAACCTTGTTTTTCATGTTTTGGATTTTAATCTTTTGAAAGGGTGATAAGAAAACAAATTATATGATGGTTTAAGTTAAACTTTGAATGAAGTTTTAGAGATTATTATATTACAAAACCACAATAATATTTATCCATTTTGGATCACCTATGAAAAAATATTTACATATGATAAACGAAATAACTTATCATTCTATTTATAGATCTTATTATCCGTTAGTGCTTCAGTCATAACAAATTCACCTTTAATTTTTGGAATAAGAGATAAAGTGGAAATTGATCAAGGCACAACTACATAGTTATATTGTGTTTATGTAATGAAATAAAGTTAGTATATCTTCTTGTGAAAATTATCCAATATGAGCAAAAGGATCTTTTAATAAAATGTTTTTCTATTATCATCATTTTTTATGATATCAATTAGTTTTTCATGCCTCTTTGATTTATGGTTTTTCATTTTTAGAAGTCTTTAGATCACCAAATTTCTTGTCATTATTGATCGTTATCTATATCTATAATTATTTATACGTTTCTTCTATGTCTATATTTTCACTTCTCACTCATGTTCTCTTATGTGGAAACCTAGTTTTGAGTTACTTTGGGTAATTTTTATTTTCCCAACATTCAATTTTTAGAGGAAGTTTTAGAATTCATTTTTATGATGTGGGTTTCTATGAATGGATGTTTAAAGTAATAAAAATTTGATGACCTATAAAATTATCAAGGGTTAAATTCATATTATCTGGGGAATAATGCAACACTAAAAGTTTTTATGAATTATTTTTCTTCAATAAATTAAAATTAAATAATTGATTTTGTTTCATGTTATACCAAGTTAATATTATTTTAAATGTGACACAAAGTTAATATTATGATGCTTGCTACACTTATTTTAGATTTCAATACACACAACACTAATATTGGCTTGTGTAACACACAATACCAAGTTTTACCGAACTATAATATACTATTAATATTATTATTTAATATGATGGTTATTTCCTTGCCATTGGAATAGATGGAATGAATATTATTAACTGACTTATGAAAATATATATTTTTTGGATGCTTATTAGTTATATATTGAATATAAATAAAATAAAAAACATTTAAAATAAAAATAAATGTTTTCTCAAAAACAATATTTTATAAAATATGGGTTAATCATTCTTAGAACACATAATTTATAATTAAATTTTACCAATTTTAGAAATATATTCAAAAAGATAAAATTTTATTTTTTAAATAGTAATATAAAAAATTATATTTGGGTGAATTTTTTCTATTTTTATGATAAGTTTACTTTTTGATGAATGGTAAAAATTCTGAATTTTAATTAAAAACTTACTTATCATTTAAATAATTTATAATGTGAAACTATTTTTTGAGATGGTTTTAATGTAAAATTAGTAAAATTTTATATAAATTATTACAATTTATTTTATTGGAATGAATTTAATTTTAAAATTTGATATAAAAACATTATAAACTTTTGAACATTTTCACCTTAAAAACTTACTTTCTTGTCACGTTTGCGGGATTAGTTTTAAATTAATTTTTTACACTTCTATAAATGGAATTTAGAAAAAAGTATTTAATATTTTTATTTATCATAATTTATAATATCTAATAAGTTTAATCTAATTTTTTACCATAATTACTATTGAAAACAATTAAAAAAATTATAGTGATTAAGGGAAAAAAGTTTACTTTGGAGATAAACTTTGAATATAAGGTGTAATAATGACTAAAAACTGGTCAAGAACCCTATGTTTGGACATATTTATATCCTTATAACATTAGGATAAATTTTTATTAGTTTTTGTGACAATGTTTCATTAACCATCCCATGTAATAGGTCAAGTAAAGAAAAATTAAAAAAATGTACTTTTCTTTCTTTTAATTTCTATAATGATTTAGAATTGGGAAAATTTTAAAAAAATTCGATAATAAATATTATTTTTTAAGATAAATTATTTTTTTTCATGATAATTTATCTTCCGTTTTTATAGATTATATAATTACATTAAATCCTTAAGAAACAAAAACACATGAATTATTTAGCTAATAATTAAATAAGTCAAGTGATACTAAAAACATTAAAAGTGAAGTAAATTGATTGAATTATTGGGGAAAAATATTTTTGTAGATAAATATATCATGTTAAATATGTGGGAAATTTATGGATTCAATTCCCATTATTTTCTTGATGTTTTTTTAAATTTTAATTAAATGAATAATTTAAAAAATGACATTAATTATATTTTATAATAAATTATATTTTATTAATTGATTAGAAATTACTAAAAATATTATATTATTTAAACTGGTTTTTATATATTATTAAATATCATCTATGTTTCATTCATGGACCAATTATTCTATTATAATGATTATGTTGACCATTAAATAGAAAACATTTGGTTAGTACTATTATAATTAAAGCAGTGTTTTGTGTGTTACAAGCTCGTGAAGTTAATTTACCACACACATAGAATTTATACATTATAAATTCGATATAATATTTATAATCAGTTATTAAAAATTAGATAATATGTAACAATCTTAAGTATTCTTGAATAATTAATTACTTAGGTTGGAAAACTAATTAATATAATGAAAAATCCAAAATGGTAAAATAAGAAAAATTAAGAGTTAAGGAACCAACAATTTTAAAAAAAAAAGTGCATAAATGTGTTTTGTAGGTGTTTCTAGACCGTATAATCCCTGAAAAACTTTAATTAGTAGTTTTGGAGAAACATGTGTTAGTCGTGACCTCCCAATAGTGAATGCTTTTGAGTCTTTACAATAATACCACTACTCCTCAACTATAAAAATACACTCACTCCCTCTATTTATTCTCACCTCTTAAACCATTTTTCTCAACCAAGATCTTCCCAAATCACATGAAAAATTTTACAAACTCATAATAGAACCTTATTTTGGGAATAATCCCAAACCATTAACGCTTTATTGAAAATCCAAGGAGGATACCCAAAAAAGAGGTAACAATATTTAAATAAGTGTTTTATTTTACATCTTCTTCCACCTCCTTAAACTATTTTTATATCATGATTATATATTAAAATTAGTATATTAAATAAACTAATTTTTTATGGTAAGTTTAAAACCTAAAAACACACACACTTCAGTAAATAGGTTACAAAATCATCCTTCGTATGTATGGATGACTAACGTCATGCGAATAGATGTCGTTTGTTTTTCCATTACCACCTCTAAATGTTGGTTATAATGATGTACATACTATTTATATATGATATAAGTGATATTTATGATATTATTATTCTTATATATTATTATATCATATATAAATTCATGATTTCCATTTTTTGTAAAACGATAATGTTGTTCGTGTGTACGGTGGACTACAACATCGCTAGGCGATGTGATTATTTGAAGCTTTACATGGATTGTATTAAGGATGGGTATAACAAAAATATGTGATATATATGAAATAAAATAAAACTTTAAAGATAATATATATACGACAAGAAAATTGAAACAATGTTAATGCGTACGTACAACATACCGTCTTCATGAACGGTGTATTTCATTTACTATCACTAAATTATATGAATTATTATAAATAAATATATAATGAATGTGTAAAATATTTATATCATTTTTATCATTCTGTAGTTTATTAAATCACGATTAACATAAGATAATAAAATATAAAACAAATCAAAACATTTATAAAAAACAATGTGGTTATTGCCTAAAAGGTAACTTTAACATAGAATTGTTGATAAATAGGTAATAAAAGGTCATAAAAATAATATATGATTTTATATATAGGAATAAAATTATATTATAGATTTATAATAAACTTATATTTATTATACATGAATTTTGAACAATTATGTTGAGATTCAAGACATAATGTAATGGTTTTTCTTCTCATTTTCTTGGTTTTGTGAGACACATGCTATATTCAACACCTCATTATTCAATGTGGATTATATAAATAACATTAGAGTTTTTTATGATACTCCTAAAAAATTATTGTTATTTACATATCCATTTGATTATCTCTCTTTCATGGGGTTTGTGGTTCATAAGTTTCTAAATCGGTAAAGGATTTTTGCCTCGATTTTCCTTCTTTGAGATGTTTGTTATGATATGTACCTATATTTATTCATGAGGTGTATATATATACAATTTGACATGTAATATCATGAATTTTTCTATATATAGGATATTTTGAGTTCCGTTTTATGTTATTAGTTTAAAGTTCTTATGATTCAATATTACCAAAGTCGTAATGATTTATGTTAAAATATCATAATTTATCAAGATTGTTTACGATTAAGTCTCAAATTTATAAATATTATTACCCAACTCCCAATATTTTTCATGAATTTTATTTTCCTCATTTTATTCATGATATATTAATGTAATTGTACCATTTTTTCACTCTTTGGTACTGAAAAATTTTTATGAAGCATTTTTAAGAAAATTTTAATTCATTTCTCTCTTCGGTCAGAAATCAGTTTTCTCCCAAAACCATATTTTCTACAAAAATCAAAGAATTTTTAAAATTATCTTTTAAGATAATTTTTAATGAAATGTATTTCCAAAAATTTTTATTTTTAAATTTTTTTAAATTAATTTCAAATATTTTATTATAATATTTCAAACATAATTTAAAAGATAATGGTTTTCAAAATGTTTTATGTCTTAAAAATTGCATTTTTCAAAGAGAAGGGATATTTTACCTAGGAAATGTCTTAAATTATTTTTAATTATTACTTTATAAGTTTTAAAAGTCATTTTCAAAAAATATATTTTTAAAAATATTTATTTATTAAAAAGTGATTTTCAAAGAAAGATTATTTTCCTTATGAAATGTTCCAAGTGATATTTCAAAGTCCATCTACATATAAGATGAAATACATTGATATAGTTTATGATTTACTAGGGATATGATCTAAGGACACCATTCTTATTCATTATTTTAATGGTTTATGTTTTTTATCTCAATTGTTTTATGAAACCCTTTTTTATTCCATGAGTTATACCATGATAAAATGCTTATGAAACCTGATTCTTTTTAGATGTTATTATATGATGAAATGATTATTAAAATATATCTATTTTACATAGTTTATGATATGATGAAATATTTATATAACCCATTATATTTCATGGGTTATGATATAATTAATTTTAATGATATTATAAAATACAAATGAATGATTTCATTATGTGGTGGGTAGGACCTATATCTCTCACCAATGCATTGGGTAAAGATTTAGATCTAATGAGACATACAGGGCTAGAACAGGAAGTGAAAGTAGTTCATTAATACTAGGTCAGAATAGGAAGTGAAATCAGATCACCAATACACTAAGGTAATAGGAATTGAACCTAGTAAATTAATATAGGGATAGAATAGGAAGTTAGCCCAATTCAGTAATACAATGTTGAAAAGAGGAGTGAACCTGATTCAGTAATACAAGGCTGGAACAGGGAGTGAAAACGATTTGGTAAAGGATTTTTTCTACTATGATAGTCTTAAAATTGGTTATTAACTAAAATGGAATTGATTTTATATGATTATGTATATGCCAAAAATTCCATTTCCTATTACAATGTTGTACTCTCATGGCTCATGTTCTTTGATTATTTTATGATTAATGTCATATGAACTGAAAATATTATTTCCATGGATCATGATTATGATCTTTGTTATGAAAGGTATGGTTTTCAAATGTTATACTCACATATCTCTTTTATTTTTCATCAATATACATATGAGATCACCCTTTTCTATGTTTCATTTCTTTAGGTTATGAAGAAAGGTTTTAAGTAGGAGTACTAAATGGGAATAAATTAGTGGGAAATATTGAAGATATTTCAACATATTACAAGATTGTGTTCATAGTTTTAAAAGGCACTAATCTATTATGGTCATCAGGCATGTGTTTGTGTAATGTAATGAATATTTTTCTAAAAATAAGTAATATCCATGTATGTTAAGTCAGGTTTTCTATATTTTTCTTAAATTATTTGATGAATAAATGTTAATGTTGAACCAATTTAGTTACTTCTGAGGTTTAGATATCAATTTATTATATTTAATAATCTGTACTAACCATATTGGTTTTAGAAAATAGTTAGAGGTAGATAGAATGTCTGTTCACTATTTAATTGATCTTAAAATCTGTTAAAAGTTAGATTTATTTCTTTAGTCCTAAAAATTATTTTTTCATATTCATTTCTTGGAGTAAGTGTTGAATTAGAAATTGATCGAAGCACAACTAAGGGATGAAATTGTGATTTTTAAATAGAAATATATCATGTAAGTATATTTCCTTATATTCATAGATAGTAAAATAATTCATCAACTTTAGGAATATGATATAAAACATTAATTTTATCCTATTACCTTCATATATGATGAATAAAATGGAAGTTTAAATCATCTTAGATTTATTATTTTTAGGTCCTTACCTTTCCATTGATCATTCACTTTCTTATGATCAATGACCTCTATCACGCTCTATAGTTATTTCTTCTTTTATTCTATTTACATATCTTCACTTTCCACCAAATTTCTCCTACTTAGATACCTAGATATTTTTTTCCATATATCCTTTTTAATTATTTTATCTCTTATTATGAGGATATTTTATTAACCCTTTTTACAATGTTGGTTTTCAACATAGAATTTTTCAAATATCAAAAGCTTAATTTGTAAGCGTAAGATCAAATTTTGAAGAAATAGATTATTTAAGGTGGGTAGAATGTTACACACTAAAATTTGAAAATAATAACATTGTATTCAATAGATTATTTGACACGAAATACTGAGATTAAAAAACCACTAAAAATATATCTTTGAATTTAATTATGTCGATAGCTTGCTGAACATGCAACCCAGAATCTAAATGAAACCTAATTACATTACAGTTAAATTTGAGGGTATGAATAGTACTAACATAAATATGAAAATTATTTTTTTATATTCATTTCAAATAAAATAATAATCATTTAAAAGAAAAAGAAATGTTTTATGAAAATCTATATTTTTTATAAAAGATGCTTTAATCGCGCTTTGTGCACATAATTTCAAATAATGTTTTAATAATTTTAGAAAATTTATTTAATGAAATGAAATTAATTATTAAAATTATAATATAAAAATTTTCTTATGTTAAATTTTTTGGCGTTTTTTTAAAACATTCATTTTAGGATGAATAGTCAAAAATATTAGTTTTAATTGAAAACTGTCTTTTTGTTTAAATAATTTACATTTAAAAATTATATTCTAAATTAGTTATAGAGAAAAATTATTTAAAGTAAAATAATATTTCACTAATTTATGTCATTGTAATAAATTACATTTTAAATATTAATATTAAAACCTTTTATACTTATGATAATTTTCTCTTTAGAAACCCTATTTTTCATCGCATCTGCGGTTATAATTTTAAAGTGGATCCTTCTAATTTTTTTAATTGAATTTGTTTAAATAGATTACATATTTGGATGTATAATAATTAATATTATAAAATAAGGTAAAATTAATTTTTTCTAACTTTATAAGGAAACCCAAAAATAATAATTACCACAGTTCAGGTAAAAATGGGATTATTGGGGGATTAAACTAAAAATATAAGGGTTAAAATAAAAAAAACCATTTTTGGAATATATTTTTTGGAAATATTTTTATATTATAATGTATAATTATCAATAATACTCCATTTTTTACCCTTTTTAAATGTAAAAAATGTGGTAACACCTTTTTCTTTTCAAAAATTACAAGTGTTCACTCACCTCACTTATAAAAGGCCACCACTCTCATATCTTATTGACACATTCAGACCCTTTTTTCATCAAATACATACACAAATAACATACTATATTCCATAAAATCATCTTATAATCCTTGGTTTTTTCATTAATCAATTCTAGTAATAGTTTAGGTATAATCCTAAGGAGGTGGTTTGAGAAGAGGTAAACGTCCAAACTATTTGTGTTTTTTTATTTCTTCTCCACCTCATTCAATTAATTTGTATGTATGATTATATAAAAACAGTAGAATATACCATATAATGATATGTTATTATGATAGTTTATTTAACTATATCCATCACCTCTTCCCTGAAATAGGAAATGACAATGTCGATCGTGTGTATGGTGGACTACCGCCACACGAACTGATGTGACACATTTTCCATCAACACTTCTCATGGTTGGGTATGATGATGGATATAAAGTATATATATGATATTTATTACATAATTATACCTCTATATTCATTATATCATATATACATATTTTTACTTTCTATTTCATAGTGGATACAATAAAATCGCTTGGGTGTAAGACAGACTACCGCCTCACGAAGCGATGTGATTCGTTTTTCAATAATGCTTAAATGGATGGGAATAAAGATAAAGTTGATGAATATATGTGATATATATTAAATAATTATCATATTAATTAAATATTTATCATTTTTTAAATATAAATATGTTTTTATAACCTTTCAACTCACTGAATCATGATAACATCATTCGTGTACGTGTACATTTCCACCCTCACAAAGCGATGTAACTCTCTTTTCATTACCATGCTACATGGATGAAATATGTAAGTATATTAAAAATAATATTGTATTTATTATATTATTATAATTATTTAAATATAAAATTTTACTTAACTACTTTTCATAATGATCATTGAAGAATGGAAATGTTACTCAAGTGTTCATATGACATATCGTCTCCATGATTGTAACGTACTTCATTTCCCACAACCATATTTTAATAGTGGTATTAAAAGAATAATTTATTTATAAATAAAATAATAATTTCATGATTATTATTCTACATATTATTTTATTATATAATATGAAAAGGAATCATAAGTTTCATGAAAAATCATGAATGAGAAAACAAGGAAATTAACACCTGAAACAATGAAAATAATGAAATCTTATTAACGTCTAGGTGATGAGATGTTATAAAAAGATAATATATGATATTATATATATTAATATGGTTTTATTATAAGCTAATATCATGTTTAAAACCACTATAGAGGATTTTAAATCATGTTCAATGAAAACAAAGTGTAAGGTAAGGGACTTCGTCTCAAATTCTCTTCACTGTGGCATATTTTAATGTTATGACCATAATTTCATTTATATGGTGTATATACTGAGACTTGGACATGTAATATCAGGATAAATTAATAATTTTTGGAATCATCAGTTTCAAATTGAACTATTTCATCAAACGGTATTTGGAATGAAAGTTACCAAGCGGTAAAGAATTTCATAACTCAATTTCATTTCATTGGGTTATATTACTTGTTTTTTTCCTTTGATATTATAAGATTATGTGTATAATGAATTTTTATTATCATATTTTATATTTTCACTTATTCTCAGGGGATTTAAATTTAATAAACATAATCTATTAATTGATTAATTCTCACATCAATGTTATGATTATACTAAAGGGTTTCATCTCAATTTCCATTTCATTGAGACATTTTTGTTAATATGATTTTATTCACTTTTAAATGGTTTATATACTACCCCTTTGATATATTTGACACGAATATGTATTTATTTTTTATGTTTAGTGTTTCAATTCATGGTTATCCACATTCTATTCAACACATATATAAATATTTCCTAAAATATATATAATTCCTACATATGGTGTTTACTTTGAAAATTATTTGGTTTTCATGGGAAATATTGATAAATATATATTATTTAGTAAATAAGGATATTTGATGATAAGGTGAATTGTTTATGAATTAAATATTTTATCAAATATATAAGGAATTCTATGAAAGTTATTTTATTTTCAAGGGAAATATGGATAAATCTATATTTCTTACTCAATACGGATATTTGATTATAAGGTGCATTGTACATGAATTAAATTGATTATTCAATATAGGAGGAATTCTTTGAAGTTATTTTATTGTCTAGGGAAATATTGATCAATATATATTCATTAATCAACATGGATAGTTGATGACAAGGTTCATTGTTCATGAATTAAATCGATTATTCAATATATTAGGAATGCTTTGGACATACAGTGATGTGTGGGACCCAGAATTATATAACCCCTCGATGCATCAGTACTACCATGAGATGAATCAGTAAGTTGGAATTTAATGGGTTTCAAACTATAGTTTTAATAAATCTTTTAAATGGTCTTGATGGTTGAGGTATCATGTTCCTGATAACATAACTTCGAATGATTAATCATTTCCTTCATTAAGAATTTAGTTATTATTATCCATGATATTTTCACAATGATATTATCTCTAGATTCATTTCATTATCAGTTTATTAATTAAATCTAATGTGTTTTTATTTATTTACCTTTCCATATTTACTATGCCTTATCAAGTTATTATTTTCATGTTATTGATTAAATGAAAAAAAAATATTTAACTTTATATATTGATTGTGATAATGAAGTTATATAAATTTCATTTTTGTTAGGTTATTTAACTTTCCATTTATGTTTTTCATATTAATTTATGATTGATTCCTCTTTAATTAACCCTTATAGAACATTTTTTAACACCATTATTTTTATTATTTCCTAGGAATCCATGAATTTACTATGATTGATATGAAAAGATATGTTAGAGGGAATATTTTTATTCTTGAAAAAAAATCATAATTTTTTATTTCAATTGTAATATAGGAATCAAGTATGAATCTAGTTTACCAATAAAACTAAACTATTTGGTCCTTCTGGATATAATTCTTTGTATCTTATGCCAATGTAATTAATGTAATACACCTATTGTAGGTTTCTAGAGTCCGGGTCATTACATTTTTATTTTGGTTTTTTTTTCAAACTAGTTTATTATTTTTCATGGGTAAAAGCCTTATATATATTTATAGTGGTAACCTACAAGGATTTTTTCCTCAGACCATACAGATGACATTAGGAATATTTAGACTCTATTTGGAAATTGAATCATGCACTAGGGTGGATCTTCTGGATCATAGTTATCTAGAGTTTTGTGGAGGGGATGTGGTCTCATGGATATTAGTTTATGTGGAATCATTTATGGTATTTTATATCCATTGGGATGTATGTTTAGGAAATAATTGGTCTTTTTACCCTTATATTTTAGTTTTGTACTTTTTTACATGGGATACCACTACTGGAGTCTCTTATTTTTGTGAAGGGTGATTAGTTATGGATTCTCATCGCAAATGGTCTTTTGTGATGGGAGTATATCAATAATATACAACCATAGAAAATGAAATCACAGTTATTTTTTTAATCACCCCTAACAAATAATTTTTATTTATGAGGGATGAAATTTTTATCAAAAATCTTACCCACAAGTGTTTTAAATAAACAATTGCAATATACCCTTCATAAATAGACTTATTTATAATGGATGCATTTTTCATCAAAAAATATGTTGGATTTTGTTTTTAAAAAAACTTCTGTCGATAAAGAGATCTGTTTCAATCGATACTATCTTAAAAATGAAAAATACTAAAAAAATAAAGAAAAATTAATAATAATAAAAAATCAAATCAAATATAACATTAATACATTATTTGAAACTTAATATTTTTATCACCTCAACATAAAAAATATTCATAAAACACTATAGAGAATCAATTGGTATGATCGGGTGGAGGAGGATCACTCAAAGGGTCAGGGAGAGTAACCTCCTTACCAACACTATTCACAAGCCGATGCTTAT
Source organism: Viscum album (assembly GCA_963277665.1). Taxonomy (NCBI): domain Eukaryota; kingdom Viridiplantae; phylum Streptophyta; class Magnoliopsida; order Santalales; family Viscaceae; genus Viscum; species Viscum album. The sequence goes on along the minus strand of OY728143.1, from coordinate 1,697,765,386 downwards.
ACTCCAACATTTTCTCATATCTAATGATGTTATTTATCATGGTCCTCCACCCTCTCTATTTATCTATCTACATCCACTATATCATTTCATCCTAATCTCTCAACCTATCCTCATATTGTATAGCACATGACAACGAATCTCTACGAGCTCCCTTCGAGCTGACTAGGGACATCATAAAAGTACCATAATAACTCGTAGGTATCAGTCATGAACCGATACTAGTCACCCATCCTTTCTCAATTCCATGTAAGGTCACTTATATATAAGCCCCGTCATCTAAACCTAAATCACCAGTGGAATCTATTTCACTCTTGTATTGACTCTCTCGTGAATGATAATTCATAGCCTCATACATTTCATTCAAATATAATTAAAAATTACAATAATAAGAAAATTAATATAAGTAATTTTTTAAAAAAAATATAGACTAAAATATGGAATTATCAATCACAAATAAGTTTTCCTATACGATCATCAATTTACATATTCTTATAAACATTAAACTCGGTAATAGAGGGGTTAGTAGTGTCCTGCATAATAAAAAAACATATTACATTTAAATTATAAATACATTAAAAAATAATGTTACTTAACATATGTTTTTGTTGTATACCAAATGTATAACCTGCAACCATATGTGTTACCTCCTTCCTCCATTAGTTATGATGTCTAGATGATGAAATCTTCATAAATGTTTCTCCTAGAAATTATGAGCACAATCCATCCCATACATCAGATGAGATACAGTTAGGTCAATGGAAGATGTAGGACTGGTAAAAAATAGTAGAAGAAGCTTTATCCATGGATCACTTTACGAGGTTGTGTTAAACCTGAGGAAAAATTTCATACAAAAAAATATCCTATGCCTCCCAAAAAGGAGATATAGAGATATAACCAATCTGAGGCCATAATTTCTATAAGATAATTTAAAAAAAATTTCACTAATAAAATAAATTTTTTCATAAAATTTATTATTTAATAACATACAATCCATTGGATAAAAATCTTTTGAAGAATGGAAATGGGAACCTAATCACATGACACACATATCTCAGAATCATAATTTCTTAGAATCACGCTATTCTTCCCAATAGTTAAATGTGAAAAACAATGTAATTTAAAACAAATAATTAGAATATCATTACCAAAATTAATTAAAAATAATAATCTAAAATGAATACCTTAAAAAGTTGAACATACCTCCATAATTTAGGATCTAAATTAAGAGATGGAAGTCTATCTAGAATAGGGTATATAATAATCAATTAAAAAATATGGAGCCTCCACCTAATAGGTGCATCCTCCTATAGATCAGAGAAATTAGATACATTATCGAGAATCCCAACATTAGTGAGAGAATGAAATAGATCACTGGGAGCATATCTATCCATATGGAAACACAAATATTAATTTTTATATATTTTAGTAAAAATATCAAATATAAAAAATAAAAAATAAAAAAATAAAATTATCTTAACTATAATAAATTTTTAATACATATATCAAATATAAAAAACTAAAAAGTATCATAATATAGTAATTACATATAAATAAATACCTAAACATAATAATCTAACCACTAAATATTTGTTAAGATAGATATCAATTATAAAAAAACTAATAAATACGATGAAAAATAAAATATTATTACATGTTAATAATTTTTAATGTAGATACCAAATATAAAAAACTAATAATTATTGGTATTAGTAAAGTAACTGAGTAAATAATTGGGTCCAACCATCTAAAACAAACAATATTACCTATAAATAAGTTTTAATACAAATGTAAATAATAAAAAAACAAATAAATACCTAAATATAATACATCATTTGACATCTTATTGCTCATCTTCATTAAGGAAAATGTATTCATATTCATTTTTAGCATCGTCAACTCCCACATGATGTTCAATTTCATCATCCCTTATTAATTCATTAGTATTATCAATGTCATCATCCCTTATCTTGAGGGTTCATCAGCTATATTTATATCTAAATATGTATGAGATATATTTGGGGATGTTTCTTAAAACAATTCAATGCATTTCACTTCCACATACCCATTTTTATTTGTAATTAATTGATTTTCATGAGATTTAATTTTTATTATACTCCACCATTCATTAAAATATCTCAAAATTTCACAATAATTTGCATACTAAAATTTATGTTTTTGATGTTTCAAAATAAATATTTCATTTGATATAAGAAAAAATTTATATTTAATGTTAATGACTCCATGTAATGGATGGAATCACAACCCTTGGTCAGTATAAAGACAATATAATTTAAACATGTTTACATAATTTGGTCCCAGATAATATCACACAATTATTTCATCTAGTATACCATAAAAGTAAACTTCACATTCTTTATGATGATATCCTTTAAAATAAACATCATTATTCATTGATTTATTTGGTTCACCATATATGTGTTTATGGAATGGAAATATATTAAACACCTACCAATTATATGATTTTACTAATTTCAATGGATCGTTTTCAAGAAAAGATAAATGAATATCAATTTTACTTTAATTTATTTTCATTCAAACAATAAAAATTATTATTAATTTAAATCATTAAAAAATTTATTTAATGTTTCATTAAAAACAACTTGAGGTACCAGTGTTTAAAACCATTATGAAAAATTAGATTAAAAAATTTATTCATGAGAAAGAGACTTAATTTATATTTTTTATATGGTCTTAATATATTCTACAAATAAGATAATGTAAACAAATATATAAAATATAAAAGTTAACAAAAAAAGTAGTACTTAATTCACAAATCATTTCATTTCTTCCCAATTCAGCAGAACATATGTATGACCTCTGTAAAGTTATTCATATAAAACCCATAGTTTATGATAACCACTAAGACCAAGATCTGGTTGATTAAAAACAAAAAATGTATGGAATATAAAATCATTAACATTTTCATCATTATTAACCATTCAATTATATTTTTAAAGATATTCGAATTGAAAATAATAAGATAAGAAATTTGAATTTCCTCCTGCAAGTGTGATTCTGTAATCAACCCTTTAGCTGATTATTTATTTTGTACTTTCTTATTTAATTTTTTCATACATATTTAAAAAAGATACATTGATAGAAATTGTATAGGCCCTCCAAATTTAGCTTCAAATTGAAAATTAAATATTAAATGTTCCATTTAGTCAAAGAAGGTCAGTGGCAATATTTTCTACAATTTTTATAAAATTAAAACAACATATTTTTTCAACAAACTCAATATATCATAATCTAATGTTTCCACACAAATATCTCAGAATAAATATCATATTTCAATCAAAAGTTCTCATATTGAAGAATTAAATAGACCTCTAATAACAATAGGTAGCAATATTTCCATTATGATATGGTAGTCTTGACATTTTAACCCTGTAATAATACTATTTATTATGCAACGAGATAAAATAGAAGCATAACCCTCAAGTAACCGCAAATATCTATTCTATTAAAATATTAATAAATGATATTATTTATAAAGTTTATAAGATCCTTTTGGATGAATTAAATTGTGTGATCTTTCATCTTCAAAAAATTCAAGTTCACGATGTATGAAAATTTGGCGAAGATGTAACTTTGCCTTTACATTATCTTTGGTCTTAATGATTTTGTCTTAAATGGTATAAAATATGTCATCAAAAAATTATTACTAACATTAATTTCATCTAACATGTGAAAAACCAAAAAAATTAGACCAACATATAAGGTCCCATAAAATATTCCTCTTTATCTAATTATGATGGCTCCCAAAATCATTTGTTTTTTTTTCATTTATGGTTGGTAAAAAAGAAACAAGATATAATGAAGAAAAGATATATTTTACCTAAATACCTAAGAGATATTCTAGATGTCTGCCTCTCTCAATTTTACATTCTGTAAAATTATTTATATTCCATTAATAAGTGTGATCCATAAGAATAAATCTTCAATGACAATCAAAATAAATAGTATTTATCTAATTTCCAAGAATATATTATTTTTTCTTAGTCATGCTATATGGATATGATTTTAGACCATGTTTAATTCATCTATATAACATACCATATGTCATAAAGTCACTGATCCTCCACATTAATAGAACCTTTAGTTTAAAATTTTGATCTGAAACTATATAAAATTTAGTTACATAATTGTTCCATAATGAAATTAATATAGAAATTAATTGATTCAAATAAACATCGATATTATTATTTGGATGTATAAGAATTAATATCACCATATATATATGGTTCCTTCATCATAATCCATGGAGTTAAGTTGAAAGTAGTAATGAAAACAGGATAACAAGAACATTGACAACCATAATCTTTAAATGGACAAAAACCATCAGTAAAATGACCCAACCATATGTTATATGGTTCAGAAGTAAAAGAATGATTCATCATATCATAGTGTTTATATGAATCACCATAAAATGTATGATTTAATCTTTTCTCCCAAAAATATTTGATTTATTCTATTTCATCAATACTATTGTGGTATGAGACACAAATAAACACTGTAAATAGGGTGTAATATGGAAATACCACAATTTTTTCCTAAGAAATCTAGACTTTCCATGTTTTTCCTATCCAAACCTAGATTCTCCAAATGTTATAAAATTAATTATTGATTTATAATCATCATAATATAAGATTTAGTCATTTGATACCACCTATATATTATTATAATTAAGTCCAAAATTATGGTCCAACCTCTTACTTTCATAGAAACTTGCAGGTAATGTATTTATTTCAGAAAGAAACAATTTTTAAAAAGTAATATCTAATTTAAGAAATGACCTAAAATTCCAAAATATGATTTAATATCCAATTATTTTGTCACAAATTCAAGTTTTCTCATCTAACATCTCAGATATTTTCAAAAACCAATCTTTGGTTCTATCCATCCCAACACCTGAACCAGATCAAGATAAGGCCCAAAGTGAATTCTTGATCCCCATGGGATAGAAACCGGTGTTTGGGTATCAAAAATTCACTTCGGAAAAGATTTAACCCCTTTATACAACCACACACACCAACAATAATAAACATCACATAACTTTTAATCACAACAAAATGAGGTACCATAATTTTTCAGATTCGAAGTTTACAACTTTAACCAAGACCAAAAGTACCATGATGGACTAGGTAAAAAAATACATCCCAAAAACCTCAATGAAACAAAATATTCATCACCCTAAATTTGCCACCGCAAAACCTTTAATAAGTGGAACACTACTAACCATATCCAGCATCATCACCACGATACATCTTGTTATCACCTGGTTCACACATAAAAAAGTCTACATACACCCAAAAGTATATATAGGGTTTGAGAAAAATCCTAGTAGGATCTAACATAAAATAAATGATTTGACGCTGTAATATTAGAATATATATTAACATGTAATTTTCTTCCTTGCACGTGTACCGCTTTTTTAGTTGTACCCAATTTTTTTTAAATTTTATTTGAAACATTTCTAAGATAAAGTTTCAAGAAAAACATTCTCCAGAAACAATTTTTAAGAAAACCCTTTTCACAAATCATCTTGTAATAAATTAAAGTGTACACAAGGTCTACCATATAATGATGTCTATAACCACATCACATAAGAACCATGTCATAATAGATAACCATGGAAAATCTATATAGGTGACTAGCACAAGTGAGACTCTAGAATCCTCGTACCTTGGTGATCAAATCCTCTAAACAAAACCAAAAGCATTCTCATACATGAGCCATTATAGGGGATTCTATCCCAACGTCTAATGGTATCCATATCATAAGAAAAAACCAATATAATTCCCATGCATGATCCACTATAGGGGAACACATACAAAGGTATAGTGGTTTCCAATCAGGTCACATGTTTAGTTAGTGTTGTAACATCAATCTTTATAGATGAATTTGGGTCGTGCCTCTGCCGAGTCAAATAGAATAATAGTTCTAGTTCACCCCTAGATACGTAGGATTCCATTTGTGCTAAAATTCAATTTCACATATCACATAAATCATAACTTTCACATACACATGCCAAGTATCAAAATCACACATAAGGAAATCACCGCTTCACATTTCACATTGATCCAATGATCAAAGATCAACTGAAAACCACCATTTTCCATAAAAAACCACTTTAAATTTTACATGCACTCTAAATCCATTCAAAAATACATTTTTCACCGAATTTACAATTCATGAACCAATTTTGAAACACAATAAAAATTCATATATAAAATCAAACCATTTCTCTGGGAAAATCCCCTTTCAAATTCACACTCACACTGAATCCATTTTATAACACAATCTACATCACTTTCACAATTAAAACACATTTATGGTGAAAAAAAAGAAGACATCATGAAAAACTACATTTATTTTGTAAAAACCAACTTTTAAGACATTCTCACCTCAAGTGCCTTTTTATAACACCTTTCACACCTTTCCCATATACCATAAAACACGTTCAAGAGACTCCACAATGAAACCTACATGAAACACAAAAATTTTCATTTATAAAAAAAACTTTCATCATATATGAATCTTTAAAACACATTTATCCCCACACATAAATCCCATAGAACACATTTATATATCCAAGCAAGCAACCCAAAATCAAATAATAATGTAAAAGTAGGGAACCACCTACCTCACACTTGAATACTTTCAGAAACCAATGTGAAACCACAAACACACCTCTACAAGACCCTATAAAGGAATGTTCAATCAAAAACCATTAATATTTATACCAACAATATAGGATCAACCCCTTATTAGGTCAACAACCCACAGGAAAAAGGGAAACCCAAAGAGAAGGGATGAAGATCCCTATAAAAAGGGAGAAACAAATGGATAAATGTCTTACATGATGATTTTAGGAAGAACTGGGGATAAAAACACACAAATATTAAGGATCAAGGTCTCTAAGAAGGGTTTGGGGAAGTTCCCAAGATGAGAATCTAGAATGGGGTGGATTATAGGTGAGTTGGGGTTAAATATAAAGAGGGATAGAGGGAAATTTTCTACTTTTTAATGACCAGGATAGGTCAAACAATTATGCCTCACGGTTTTCCAAGCCATGTGGAAACTATTCATCAATCACTATTAAATAGGAATGAGGATTCATGGTCTTCTAGAGGATGGCACATGGTTTCCCCCAATCCTGCACCAGTTGTGAGCCACATCATGTTGAGCCTAAAATTATCTATTTTTATAAAAAAAATAATGGGGAACTCAAGGAATGAATGCCAAACCTAAAATAAACCAAGGGTTAAATCAAAATAAAAATCAAATATGTGACAATTATCCCCATCATGAAAACTTTCCATCCCCCAAAAAATAACACTGAAGACTGATCAAAAAACAAAAACAAACTCTCCTCTTATAATAAAGACTTCCACTATCATGCCTCAATCTCATCACTACCATACTTCTAATGAACTCAGACAAGCCGAATAATATTCCCATGAAGCACTTCCTCTTGGGAATAAAAAATCTGTACTGGCTGCTCAAACACTTAAAAATCTGGCTCAAACTATAACTCCTCTCAATTCACCACATGGGATAGATCTGGTTAGTACTTTTTTAGATGATATGCATGAAACACATCATGAATCGATGTCAAATGTGGTGGGAAATCTAACTTGTATGTCATCTTATGAATCGTCTTGGTGATATCAAAGGGTATGACATACCTAAGTGTTAGTTTACATTTCTTACCCAAATGACAATAACCCAAACATGGGAACACTTTTATAAACACGTGATCACCTAATAAAAACTCTAAATATTGGACCCTTTTGTCAGTATAATACATCTGAATACTCTATTCTATCAATAATAGCATCCCAATTAACATGATTTAGTAGAAGTCTCTTACACATGGCTCATTCCCAACAATGAGGTCCCACCCACCACATCCCAACACATTGAAGACCAACACAACCAACCATAAAGCACCTCAAAATGAGCCATTTGAAAAGTGGAATGGTAACTATTGTAATATTCCAACTCATCTGATCTAAAATTGAAATCACATAAACGTCCAAAATCTAAATCTCATGCTCAGAGAATGTCTTCCAAAATCTGATTCTTTCACACCATCTAACCATCTGTTTGAGAATGATATTTCATACTTAACTTGACCTAAAACCCCATTTATTTATGAAGGCCTTCCCAAAATAGTGAGGTAAAACATGGGGTCCCTATCTGAGACAGTTTCTGACTACACACCATGAATACTTATTATCTCCCAAACATACAACCAAACCAACTCACCCTCATTGTTTGAATACATTACCAGAATTAAATGGTTTAATTTTTTCATGCAGTTTATCACTACCCAAACAAAATTCCTTACATGGGGTGTGCGAGGTAATCCCACAATAAAATCCATAGATATATCATCCCACTTCCAGGTAGGAATAGGTAGCCTCTAAAGAAAACAAAATGTATTTAATGTTATGCTTTAACATGATTGTAGAGACCCAAATCCTGACGTACATGGACATTACATTACTTTTGTGGAATACTTAGTACATAACAAAAACACACACACAAGTACCGTAATAGTTTAGTGTCTTTGGAAACTCGGAACGTAATCTCCTAGTCATGGTGAAAGATCTTCAACATCTCCCATAAAGATCTTCCTTTTTTTTACCTAAAACCTTTCTTTATATCCTGGGGAAAAGAAAACATAAAAGGGTGAGCTCAAATTCTCAGTAAGGGTAAACAAAAGAAATATCAATCACATCATATTCATAAGAACATAACATTTTGGAAATCATAACCTGCAAAAGAGAGCAAATTTCATAACATGGGATAAATCATGGCAGTGAAATGTAATCACAATAATTATAACTTAAAACATGAAACTTTGTGGCATTCACACATAATTATAGAGAATCATTTCTTGTTAGTCAAGACTCATTTCCAAGACTATCTTAGTGGACAAAGTCCCTTTCTGAATCGAGTAACCCTCGTTTCAGTCCTGTTTCACTGAACCGGTATAACCTACCGTTCCAGCCCTGTCTATCTCATGAGATATAAAATCTTTACCCAATTCATTGGAGGGAGACATAGGTCCCACCCATCTCATAATGATACCATTCTTATGTGTGCCACAAAATCATAAATCATACATCATTTCATAACCCATGTAATAAAAATGGGAATCTTAAACATCATGACATAATAAAACAATTCATATACGATAAAGGAATTTATAAAATTAATTCCATCACAACATAATCAAATCAATGTAAAAATGGGGATATAAACAAAACCCTTTATTATCTTAGATGGAAAATATTTTTGACAAAACACTTGAACTCCATTCTTGAGGAAAATATCCTTTCTACTTCAAAAACACTTTTCCTTTCTTAACATGTCATACAATTTTAAACTAAAATAAGTTGATTAAAAATAATCTTGAAAACTTGTAAAGGATGCTTCTTGTAAATAATGTTTTAAAAATCCATTCATGTCGTATAAGTTAAAAAAACATTCTTCGTACTTTTGTCGGAAAAGTCAAAAAGTACCTCGTACGAAAAATGACAAAAGATTCCTTTCATACATATTACTAAAAACTCACCGAAGGGTAAAAATGGATTTAAAAAATTGTAGGTGGATGGAAATAATATTACATATTGATGAAACATGGATGAGGATGATAAAATACACCCCAGTAAATACTTACGAATAAACAATCTCGGATAAAAATGAGATTGTGATATTTCCCTTACCTTAGGTCCGACTTGCTTTGTAAGTGTCCGAACCTACTGTATAATGATTTAAATCATGTTATTGACTTATTCCAGAATCATATTCATTGTTATTATATCATATATGGTCCACTTATGACTTTATATTACCCGTTCTTTTGTAAATTCATGTTAAAGTAGCGTTTTGGGTAAAATCGTCTCATTTGTCGTTCGTGTTTTTAACTTTTAATTATTCATATGATTACTTAGATCATGATTACTTAATTCCAGAATATAAAACATGATATATATATATATATATATATTCATAATACACATATATAATAAACCAGTAAATGGAAATAAATACACCGTTCATGGAGACGGTAGTCCGTACGTACGCATGAACGCTGTTTTCGTTTCCTTATTGAATTGAATGGAATTAAGTAGATGACATACATATAAATATAAATAATTCCAGTATCATTATTATGTCATATATTTCATTATTACTTATTATATATACTTTATAATCATTCATGAATGGTTAATCATTGAGAATGAATCTCATCGCGTCGTGGAGACGGTATTCCGTACGTACGCACGAGCGATGATATCATTCCCATGGTCGTGGAATTGTGTTGAAGTGTATGTATACTATTTAAGTATCAATATAACTTCATAATAATCATATATAGTTACTCATTACACCTTTATACCCATCCAATTAAGGTGGTGGCAGAAAATAGATTACACCACGGCGTGGAGACGGTATTCCGTACGTACGCACGCGCGGTGATTTCATTTTTCCGTAGGATGGATAGAAGGTTAATTAGAGTTGTTTCATATTTATAATAACATATCAGTATATAAGAAATACTGATGTTATTACTTTATCATGAAACAACTAAAGAAGAAGAAGTTGAAGAAGAAAGAAATTGAAAAGGATCGGTAATGGGTATTACCTCTTCTTTGAAGTACTTCTTTGAGACCTCCTTTTAGGGCACTAAAATTGGTCTTTTAAGAAGACCAGGACCTCTAGGATGATACTAGGGAAGTGGAGAAGTGATTTTGGCAGGGTTTTGCCGAGCTTGAAGGCTCAAAGTTGTGTGAGGAAGAGAGGTAGGAGGTGCCCTTTTATAAGGGAGGAGAGGGGCACCTTAGGAATATCTCAAAATATTATTTTATATTAAATTCAAAATCGGTTTATAATGGTTCCAAAGGGTCTTATTTCGAAGCTAAAGTGGGTATGGGTCGAAATCCTATCATCCAATAGGATTTAGACAAGTTTAGGGTATTATTTTAAACTTATCAATTAGATTTAACTCTAAGTTAAATAATTTAACTTTTACCGTGTCTTTTTGTTTTCTTTCACTATATGGTTAATACACTTACTATAACATGCCAAACGAACCCCAAATTGTATATTATTAATACATATATCCTTATCTAAGTAATTTGGACGAACCTTATATTTTTAGGAATAAAATAACAATTAATAATATAATATTTGATTTAAAAACTATTTTGTGTCAATTTTGACACTATTTGATATATGATTTTTGTGAAAGTCATAACAGAATTATATGTTCGAACCAATTTTATTAAATCAACACTAATATATCATAGTAACCTAGAAAATTAATGGAATTCATAAAAAGTCTCAAATTACATTCATTTGAGCATTTATAACATCAATTATGTTAATATTTCCTTAAAAGGGTAATTACTGCATCATCGTTGTGTCATAAATAAATTAATTTATTTAAAGTCTAAAAATTATAAATAAAATATCATTATGTAGGATATCTTCTTAGCTTTCTAAGGAATATTTATAGTAGAATTTATCTTATGTAAAACCCAATATTAAAAATGTTTTAGTAAATATACTTTGATTTTAACTCTTTTAACTCTTCTTTGAATTAAATAATAATAAATGTCCTAATCTAATCCAAGTTGTCATAAATGATAATATTTTACACTTAAGGTTGTTTTTGGTCGAGATACACTTGTCCAATAGAATTAGGACATGTGTTAGAATAATAGTAATATCATATTTACCCTTAGTTAACCTATTTACTATTAACCGTGGTAAAAAAAGTAAAAAGTTACTATTCACCAAAAATTATTTTCATCTCATTGAACCACATTTTAGTCCTTGATATTAACCGTGTCTATCGGATTTTCGAAATTCCATTCACAGAAGCGGTAAAATTATGTTTTATGCAAAATTCAGTTTTTAACCTACCACTTAGTGGTTTCACTATTCATCAAAAATTGAAAGTTTTCAGAAAAATGCCAAAATTTTATCCTAAGCTATATTTCATATTCCAAATTCAAAAATGAAGTCTATTTTACCAAATTCATAACATAGAAATTTCATTAATTAATTTTATAATTAAATCCCGCTGTTAAAACAAATAGCGTGTTTTTAAGAAAGAATATCTATCAAAAGATTGACACTTGATTATGTCTGGTTTAAATGTGAAATTACATTCAATGACCAACATTGTATTAAATTGTAAAAATATATTCTAAATATACTTTAAAACCACTCAAATTAATAATTTATCACTATTAATTATTTCGATTAAAAAAGTTATTTTTAATTATAATTTAGTAATTTTCACTATTCATCAGAATATGAAAGTTATCCGAAAAGTACCAAAATTTCACCTTAGGCTAAATTCGATACTCCGAATCCAAAAATGAAGTCCATTTTGAGAGCTAAAATTTCTAAAATTTAAAAAGTGGTTATTACTATTCATAACGGCTATTTTTAATAATATTTTAATAGCATATCGTTGTTTCGTGAAACTCAGTATTGCGTACTACACACGCTATCGAGGAAGGTTGTGATTGCGTGTAATGCAAGGCAAGTCAAAGATGTGTGTTGTGCAAGCTCCTTTTGGTGTAGCGTACAACACAAGACACTAATAAAAAAAGGAATATTTTTCATAAAATCTCGGGCTATTACAATGATGACATGTATAACACCATAATACAAATCTAGATGCATCTTGAATCATACCTTCCCACCAAAACTATCAACTCACATCATAGAACATCTTGGTGGCACCCGGATGAACAAACCACTAAGACTTGTGGATATCTTTCATCACCACCTTCCTCAATGAAAATGGAACCACAAAGAGACCCTTGAAGCAAAAAAATACCTTTGGATAAAATGAATACTCACAAGGAATATCCACACCATTTAATAACTATATAAAATTCTAGAAAAAAACTCATCACTTGAGATGCATATGAGTGAAGAGACACATAAGCGTCCACTCATTACTGGACTCTTTCATTGCATGCACGAAAAATTTCTTACTAAATACATCTCCCACCACATTTCCTTTTCCTGGGGTATAGATTATACCAAATTAAACCCTTTAAGGTACTAAACCCAACTACATTACCTCAAATTCAGATCCTTTTGATAAAAAATACATGTCAATATCTTATGATCAGAATGAACCACAAATTTCTTCCCAAAAAGATAATAGTGCCACATCTTTAAGGAATGCCTGCCATTTTCTATCTCCAGGTCATGGTTTGTGTAATTAATTTCATGTGTTCAGAGTTAGCGTATTCCATATTCCCCCACATTATGATTTTTCATCATAAAACACCCTATACCCATACCAAAGGCACCAAAATAGACCACATAACCCTTTCTAGACTCTATACATATCACAACAAAAACATTATATTAATCTACTCAAAGGAAAATTGACACTCTAGGATCCATTCTAACTTCACCCCCTTCTCAGTGAGTGATTTCATGGATGATGCCAACCAATAGAAATCTTGAAAAAACTGCCTATAATACCAAACTAGTCTAAAAAATCTCCTGATTTCAAAAACATTTCTCTACTGCTCCAATGAAATCACGACACTGATCTAATCAGGGTCCATCAAAACCCCTTTTTTAAATCACATGTCTGAGAAATTTTACCTCCTAGATCCATATGGTTCACTTATAAATCTTCCCATAGAGAATTTGATCCTAGGGGGTTCCTAAAAAAATTCTCAAATACTGCTCATGCTCCCCATCAGTCTCATAATAGACCAATATTTCATCTACAAAGAACATGAAAAACGAATTGAGATACTGGTAGAAACCCCTATTTATAAGCTCCATAAATATTGATGGGGAATTTTTCAACCCAAAAGGCATGACCAAATACTAAAAATGGACATACCTACTTCAGAAGTCCGTTTTTAGAACATTCATCTCTCTAACTTTAACTTGGCGATGCCCATAATGAAATTAAATCTTGGAAAACTACATTTTCTCTATAAGATGACCAAAAAGGATTAATTGTGATCATATTCATCTTTTTTTAATCAATACACAACCAGAGAGATCCATATTCCTTTTTTGAAAACAGAACTGGGGTAAAACAAGGTGAGACAATCAGGCAAATGAATAATTTGGATTCCAAATCATCCAATTGTACCTTTAATTCCATAAACTCAGTGGGGGCCATACATCATGACGAAATAGATATTAGTTGTGTTCTCGATGCCAAGGAAATAGATAAATCAACACTCCACTCCAGAGGAAAGATTGTTAAATGATACATAAATACTTCTGGAAACTCATCCACTATTGGAGGTAATCCACTCTTTGAGACCCTATCCCGATTCTCTAACATGAGGGATGATATCTGATAAAATCGTTTTCCCAACTATAGAAGTGGAGGTCTTTCACATCGTGACCAAGGATCCCATTCACCATGAAATACCTGGGTACTTTCATCAGGTTCCACAAAACTTACTCACCACTGATAGAAATTGATGTGTTCATGAAAATGCATCATCCAATCCATAACAATAATCAATTAAAATAGTTCCATCTCCAAAACCATAAATTCCCATTCTAGTTCAATCCCTAACATTGTGAATGCACAAGATAGACACTTGAAGCCCTTCTCTCGCTTGTTACCAAGAAGTGTTAACAACTCCATCACATACTCCATAAGATTATTTGGAAACATTAACACATCCATAATACATGAAGTATAAAAATAAAATAACTAACTAGTATCAAATAGTATAGAAACTAAATATGATGCAATAATAATGGTACCTCATACTTTCACAGGTATTGCATCTGATTCCACTAGTTCTTGATCCACTGTATGATGTTTCATTGTCTCTTGTTGACCCTAGGAATGACCAATGACATGTGACTCTACCCTGAAGTGTCTCTACCCAGAAGATGATATATACCTACTACAATGACCTCCAAATTGATAGACTACTTTTTTGGATGGTTATAACTGGGATGACATCCCTATGGAATCCATAGATCCTCCACCACCATAACATGGTTGCACCACTTTGTAAAATCACTGCAAGTGTTTCATAGTTCTACACTGATGGAATGGTATGGGTGTATATGGATAATTAGATCACATATTCCTTAACTTTCAACATATATGGCACATGACTGACCTGAAATCTGAAGCCACAGATGATGATAGCTGGGAAGGATGGCATAAACTATCATCTTCTTTCTTCCCATGCTCATATTTCTACCTATTATTCTTATATGAACTGCCACTATCCACTACTAACACTCCTCTATAGAAACTATAATTGCCTCTATGATCAATTTATAAAATCATAGAATGATTAACCACCTCTGCATAATTTTTAATTTTGGACAAAAAGACATGGGGTCTTATTTCTAGTAGAAACCCCATCACAAAATTCTAGGCCTTCTCTTCTCATTAGAAATGATCTCAAGTGTTAACTGGACTAACTTTACAATGTGGTTGGAATACTCCAACATGGTACAGTCTCCCTGGCTATTCTCCAAAAAATCCCTAGACATAGATAAGGCCAAAATATTCCAACAATATAGCTCATTTATGATGAAATTAATATATTTCCAACCCATATTCTCGTGCATTATAGGTTGCACCACTAAATCGCACCAATTTTGACTAGGACCTTCCAACATAAATGAAGAACAATTCACACTAACTTCCTCATGAGTATCAAGCAACTCAAATATCCTCTCTATATTCTCAATCCACTACTCTTCTTACTATGTTTCCATGCTACCTCAAAAAGATGAGGTGTGGAGACAATACAATTACACTCATGCATGGATAATCTTATTCTTATTTCCCAGGCTGAATCCATGGTTTAACATCACGTGTTTAGGACATTGTGACTAGGTAGTATTACATCATGCAACTTAGATGTGGGGGAATCACTCCATACCCCTTGGGATTACATGACCACTACTCATCCACCTCTAGGAAGGGAATGGATTTGTAAATGCTGATGTTTATTAACATAGGGGATTTATCAATCATTAGGTCCACGTTTTTGTTCCTATGCTGAGAAGAAAGAGTCATTAGAAAACCAATGCTGAGGGAAAAAGGTGGGTGGGAGTATCAGGCCACATTAAAGTGGATTGGACCACATGAATGAATGGAACATGCATAATAGGGACTCATGGTGAAAATGAACCGATCCTAGATAGTTTTGGGGGCTCTGGAAACTCATTCTTTGTGAAGAGGTGTCAATAGAAGGGATACAACATAGAGAGGCCTAGGAGAGAGGTTTTGTGAATCTTAAGACCATGCAGAGAGGTGGTTCATAAATCTTAGGTGATTCGTGGAGGTCAAAGTCTTTTCTAAGGTGGAGGGTTGATTAAATTGGGTGACCTTACCTCAGTATTATGTCTTGCTTCATGAGAATAGTGCTTTACAAAGGCTGAATGCTTCGTGAAGACTCAATTTCCTTGTAGGGCCTCATTCCTTAAAAAGGGTCCTAGGACATTACAAAAAGAATTTCCACCTAGGGTGGAGGATTTTAAGAACTCTTGAAAGGGGGTTTTGCGAAGCCCAATTACCTTGGATGATCTATTTTTGGTCTGGTTAGCGATGCTCAAGGGGGTCTATGAATTGGGATAAATTTAGAATATGAAAGGTCGGGTAACCATTCATAAAATATCAACATGAGGGGGTATTTATAGAAAAGGGGTTTCTAAAATATTGTAATTTGTTTGTGAATAGTTTTCATATTCGTGAATGGGTTTGGGTCCATTGAACTTACAAAGGAAAACCTTCAATCATTCTCATAGTCGTGAAGTGCCATCAGACTCGTGGAGGAACACCATCATGGCTTCGTGTGTTCATGAAGAAGCATCATACTCATGGAGGAACACCATACCAGCTTTTTTTGGTCATGGATTAAACATATAATCCATAGAGCTTCATGAGATCTAGCCATTATTAATGAATTAGGGATACATGAAACAGACTCATTAGAGATTTTTTGGTCCATTTTTTCTTGTATTTACTCTGAATCAGCCAAGACCTCCTCAACCATTATTATAACACATGTATTTTAGTATCAACATAAACCATTGGAAAAGACACATATAATATCTCTAAATAAAAACTCTATTAATTAAATAATAAAATGTAGGTTTCCTTCCTATGATGAAAAAACAATAAATGTTGGGTTGATAATGTATGATTGTTTAAAGATACAGGGTTGAGAGACATTACATTTACTCTATAAAATATGGGTTTCTTCCAAATGTACGATTTACGACCTATACATATTATTATAAATTTAGGGTTTCCAAAGCATACGTTACACTTAGAAAGGTTGGGTATGAAATTTTTTTCCAAAATACTTTCAAAATTAATTCAGAATACTTAGAAAAATATTCTCCCACAGATCAATGAAAAGCGTATTCTTCTAGAATAAATATTCTAATGAATATTATCTTCATAAAACTCACTTATATCAGACTTATTAGTAACATAAATGTGGGTGTTTTGAGAATTATATAGAAAAGAAATAAAGGAAATTATTGAATCAATACATGCTCAATAAAAACCATTTCACATATCGAGTTTAACTACCAATACCATCAATATAGTTGATCAAGTCACACTAGTTTCCCATAGTGGATCAAGATGAAACTATTTACTCTAGTAGATCAAACCCTTAAACTTATTTACTATTATTATATAATGAGATATAAATCATTACATAATTCATTGTAAGGAGATATAGGTCCAACCCATCACATAATTACGAAATAAATATGTTTTCCAAAAGAACAAAAATCATCTCATAACCCATGAAATGGAAATGGATTTTAGAAACAATTCATCATAGCATAACCTATGGAAAATATATAGGTTTTATAAATATCATACCTTCATAATAACAATACAAACTTAAATATAATAAGGATAGTACGCATGAATATTATCCTCAATAAAGCATAAGTAACATCAAATAATGTTATCTTATATGTAAAATATTTTTTAAATATCGCATTAAATAATTCATGGAAAAAAACTATTTTCATTTTCATATCATTTATCTTTAATGAGTCACGAAATAATAAAGGAAAAAATTTTATTTTAAAATCACACTATTATATTTAAAATTAAAGAAAAAAGTATCAAGGTTTCATGATAGTGGGAAAATCTTCTCATTCCATATAATTTTAAAAACTTTCCTTTTGTACTTCTATTAGATAAGTCACAATGAACATCATTTAGAAAATGAAAATAAATGACCTATAAGCAATTTTGTAAAAATTAAAAAATGAGTAAAATTTAATTTAGAAAAATAATGAGATAATATTAACAAAATAAAATAAAATAATTTTATAAAACATGAAAATGGAATAAAAATACAGTTTTAATGGATTTAAAAAAAATAAAAGAAACTCCCTTATAAATATCATATCATTGAAGTGAGAATTAATCAAATGAATAAATTTTTTATACTAATTGTAAACACTCATAAAAAATTAAATTCAATATAAGATAATCAAAATTCATCTCACATATAATCTAAATATGAAATATTCAATAAATTAGAAGTTTAACCCAATGAATGGAAATTGAGTTAAGAAATACATTACCACTTTGTAATTAGTCAAATCATATGTCCAATAAATGTAATAATTATATACTTTATAATTAAATATCATGAATAAAACGAGATTCATGATATGATATATAAAATTCCATTATATATAGCACAAAAAAAGAAATAAGTGGTGAATATGGAATATATCTCAAAGAAGTAAAAGTGAGACGCGAAACCCTTACCTCACGCTTCCCATTATTTTTTCATAATTTAACAGACTGTATAAAAGATTAAATAATTTTATTAATTCATTAAAAAACTATAATAATATTTATTTACCTTATATTATACTTTTATAACATATTACCACCTGTTCTTATAAAATGAAAATAAAAGTCCAGAAGTAAAATAAAATGGTATAAAGGAAACTAAATTTTTTTAATGATCTCATATATCCATTTTCATTCTATTATGATGATGATTCATTTGATAACACTTTAATAATAATTGTTTAGTTTATTTTGGTAATTTTTCCAAACATCACAAACTAGTTTC
Organism: Viscum album; assembly: GCA_963277665.1. Lineage (NCBI taxonomy): Eukaryota > Viridiplantae > Streptophyta > Magnoliopsida > Santalales > Viscaceae > Viscum > Viscum album. Next base: position 1,697,746,238 of record OY728143.1, on the reverse strand, counting down.
GTTCTATTTAATATTATGTATATATATTAGTTCTAGAAAATAAAATTATTTAAAATATACCTATTAAAATATTATTTATTCATAATAATAATTTTATGACCATCCTTGAAGGAATTACTGGGAAATGAAAAAAAATAATTATTTACGGAGACTGTTAACCGCTATAATTTTGACAGTGGTTTCACTTCTTTGAATAAGAGGATATGAGAAAAGAGGTGGATAAAATATATTACATTATAAATATAAAATTTTAGTATTTAAATGATATTTTATTTATTATTATTTTATAGATGAAGGAGTTAAATATATTTTATAATAATAAAATAAATTTAGAAAGGTTGTTTGAGAAAGTAACCTCTTGAATATCACCTCCTTGATGGACCCCTTATGGAACATAGAATTGGTCTTTGGGTGAAACCATAAGCTCTTGTAAGTTGGGTACAATGGGTAGGAGAGTATTAGGTAGATATTTTAATAGATTTAAGGATTTTTTGGAAAAATGGGTGGTGAGGGGTGGTATTTATACTTGAGGCGGGGTGGTTTTAAGTGATTAAATAATGATTATTTTATATTTAAAGGAAACCAAATTTTGGTGAAACTAATTAAAAATAATTTGGAAGATAATTAATGTTTTAAAAGTTGGTTAAGGATGATAAACACAATAAAACCCTGTTTAATGAGGTATTTTATAGGTATTTTAAGCTTTTACCTTTTAACATTAGACCACTAAATTATTTTACCTATATTGTGGTAAATCTATTTTTTACCACAGTTATTTTTTTATGGATAAAAAATTAAAATAAACATATAACATAATTTATAACTCATTATTCAAAATTTTTAATCCATTTTTTTAAAATCAAAACACATGAGTTTAAATTTTTTATTTAAAATTAAACTTTTAAATATAATGAAAATGAGGGGTTATGGTATTTTTACTATTTACTAAAAAATTAAACTTTTTATAAAACTCTCTAAAATTCATCCTATGATAATTTTTACATGATCAATCCAAAAATTATCTTAATTTTATCAAATAAATTTTCTAAAATTTTAGAAAACAAAATATATTTTTTACCATAAAAATCAATAAAAATTATTTTTTGCAAAAATATTTATTTGAAGAATGAAATGACTTTACTAATTTTTTTTAAAATATTTAAAAATAATTTATTAATTATTTAACAATGAGTTGGAAAACTATATATATTTAATAATGTGATTAATTTTATCCATTACCTCTAATTGAAAAACTTGGTTATAATGGTCTTGTTAAAATAATAATATTTTGGAGTTTGTTTAAGGACAATGTTTCATGCAACATAAGCTATTGAAGAGATTAAATTTATTTAAAAAAGAGACATCCCATGACATAATTGGGTGTTACATACGGGGGATGAGTTAATTATATATGTTATGTATTTTATAACCTTGTTTTGGACCTCGATGTTTTCAAACTTATCATCAGTATGGATTGGTGTATTTTTTTTTAAGGTGATAGTTGACTATTATTGATTCAGGGTCCAGTTCCTTACTCCTGAAATGATATCTCATGTTCTTAAAGGAGAGATAGATCCATGATTGTGGAGGGTATAACTAGTTACATTAGAGTTGATATTGATCTCATGTTAGTTATCCAGGTTATTTCTTGATATTGTTGAGCAGAGTTGAGTGAGTGAGCTTCTAGTGGTCTTGGACAAGTACCCAGGCATGTTTCTAAAGTATTATTCTATATTTATTCCCTAGTGACAGGTACCTTGGGATGACCTTAATCACCATAACAACTTATTGGATGGCTCCAGCTAAGCTGAAATAGCTCAAGGTCTAGTTACAGGATTTGGAGGGTAAGTGATTTATCCAAACCAAAGTTCCACCATGAGCATCTCAATTACTATTTACAAATAAAGAGGATGGAATTATTTTATTTTTAAAAGACTATAATATTCTTAACCAAGTTACTATGAATAATAAATACTGATTTCCTAGAATTGATTATCTCTGTGATCACCTTAGGGGAGCCCATTGGTTTTCAAAGATTGACTTGAGATATTGGTACCACTAATTGGGGAGTTCAGGAAGACGATGATCTAATGAAAACATTTATAATATGGTATAAATTCTTTGAGTATTAGGTAAGTCCATTTGATCATACCAATTCTCCAAAAGTATGTATGGCGTTGATGAAATAGATCTTCCATCAATTTCTTGACTCCTTCGTGGTCATGTTTTTGGATGACATATTGGTATATTACAAGATGAAGGGGGATTATGATGACTTTATGGTGATTGTTTTAGGTGTTTCAAGGGATCATCTTCTATATTCCAAGTTCTCTATATTCTAGTTTTGGATTAATAAAATGATGATTCCAAGGATTGTGATTTTCAATGGACGAGTTTCAATTAGTCATGAGAAAGTTTTAGCAGTCATGTCCTGGGTAAACCCAAATAATGTGTTCAAGATTCATATTTTTATGGGATTTATCAGGTATTATAGCCATTTTTTTGACTTATCCAAGAAATATTCTCCCTTTAAATCTTTTACCAGGAAAGGGGTGACGTTTGAGTGAGATGAGAAATGCCATTTTGATTTTGAGTAGCTGCAAACCTGTTTGAAATATGTGTCAATTTTTATCCTTCCCAAGCTTAGAAGATCTTATAATGTGTTTCTTTATACTTTTGGTGTGGGTTTGGGTTGTGTTTTAATGCAGGAAGACCATGTAGTGGCATATTGCTCAATAAGAATACACCCACTTGAGTGGTATTATCCCACTCACTAATTGGAATTAGCAGCTATGCTATAAGCGTTAATGACATGATAACATTACCCCTTGATGGATTTTTTTATAGTGCATTGGGATCATAAATATTTATGCACATTTTCACCCATAGGGACCTAAAAATCCTACAGATACATTGGGTAGAGTACCTCTAGAATTTTAATTTTGATATTTTTTATACACCTGGGAGGGTTAAAGTAGTCACTAATGTTTTTGAGCTTTAAGATTCCAATATGGTTGACTCAAGAGATAGTGGATGAGTAGGGAATTATGAGTTTTCTTGCTATTTTGTGATTATATAAACAAGATTATAGATATCAGGTGTTTATATCTAGTGTACAGGTCACACCCTCTCTTATCAACCGGGTCAGGATTGATCATGTATCTATCCCTGAAATCCATTAGATTAGTAGTGTTTTAAATTTGAGGGAGACCTCAGGTGATTGGTCTTGGTCTTATAATGCTTCTCTCATTTTTGAGGTGTATGGTGATTCATTTTAGCTTGATGAATGAGGTGATTCATGAGTTTCATCATCCCATTTGGTCTATTAACCATAGGGAAACCAATAAGATTTATACCTTGAGAGGTTTCTATTGGTGTCCTGAGATGAAGTATGTAGTAGAGGACTTTGTTTCTAGATGTTTGACCTGAAAAAGGATCAAGGATGAGAATCAGAGATAAGTTGTGTTATTGATGACATTTATTATTCTAATGGGAAAGTTGAAAGAGATCTATATGGATTTTTTGATCTGGGTACCTGATACTTTAAATGGGAAGGATTCCAAATTGGTGATTATAGAACTTCTAAAGAAATCAGACAACTTTTTACCCATCATGGAGTCAAAGAAGGTAGAATTCTTTGGATGGATTTATGTTCAAGAGATTATTAGACTTCAAAGATTTCTCAAAATGATAGTGTTAGATGATGATTCTCAATTAACTTCTTGATTTTGGTAGGTACTCTAATAATCCTTGGGGATTGAGTAGAATATAAGCACAACATATCACTATCAGATGAATAAGCAGTCTGAGTGGTCTATCTAGACTCTTGAGGATATGTTTAGAGCATGTGTTCTTGATTTTTGTATTTTTTAGGAAATTTACCTTCCTTTGGATAACCTCATTTGGTGTTTCTTGATTTTTTATTGGTGTTACTAGGACTCAATTAGGATGGCCCCATTTTGAGTAATTTTACAAACGGTCATTCTAATACTTATTCAGATAGTTTGAGGTGGGTGATCATTCCTTGGTTAGACTGATTCTTTTCCAAGAGAATACTGAGATGATAAAAGTGATTGAAAATTTTATAGAAAAATATAAGAGTCACCAAAAGTAATAATTAATCCATCTTCAATACCCATTGGATATTTAGGTTGGTGATCAGGTGTTTCTTTGGTATTAGTTTGATCGGGTCATCATCATTTAGGTAATATGGGGAAGTTGGAACTATGTTATATAGGACCATTTCATGTTTTTTGACATATGGGTAAGGTAACCTATTAGTTTTAGTTTACACTTTAGATAAAATTGATCCATGATGTATTTTATGTTTCATACTTGAAGATATAACATTAAGACCCATCACATGTGCTAGAGTTGGAATACTTATAGCTTTTTCCTGATTCCACCATTATGAAGTAGCCTATGTGTATCATGGATTCTCAAGAAAAGGTTCTCCATGTTAAGTTGATTTTGTTGGTCTTTTTCTCTGAAAATAAGGAAGAAATGTCCACGAGACATATGAGTGTGAATATTAGGTGGGGAACTAATGGCCTCACTTATTTTCATCTTAGGATGCATGAGGATTTTCTATGTGTAGAAAGTGGTGTGGTGGTGAGTTTGTAACACCCTTGGAGTAAATGTTACATCTATTATTTAATTTATGTTTTGTTTATTCATGTAGTTCCCAAGTGTTGGTTTATGAATTTTGTTTTGGGAAAACATAAGAAGGTGCATGGTTAGCACATATTTTGTCTAACAATGTAGTTAAATGTGAGATAGGGATATTGGTGGTGATATTATGGTTTAACATGGTAAGAGAGTGGTTTTCTGAACCATGTAAATCCCAAGGGAAACCATGAATATTGGATTTTGGGGAGAAAATATCACTACATAGTTGGTGCATAGTTTTAAAAACCATGTGTCTTATCAAAGTCTCTTAAAAATTTGGGTTTTACCATTTTTCCCTTGAAATTTTTATACATCATTAGCCTCATTGTTCATCCCCTCATTGTTTGATACACCTTTTCCTTTGTTGTGGATCATCACCTCTCCTTTGGTGATGAATTCTCTTGAGTTATCGATGATTTGGATTGAGGTAAGTCCAAATATATTGGGTTTTCTCCTTTATCCCTCCTTTTTATAGCTTATTCTTCCATTTTTTCATAGAATAGAAACCTAAGGGTGGTGTTGACTAAATATAGGGTATGTTATGGGGTTTTTTGTTTTCTTTCATATGTATTAGGTGTGTCAGGCCTCATTCTACCTCTTCTGGGTGGTTTCCATCAAAGGCAATGAACTTTAGACTGAATATGAGGTAGGTGTCTCTATTTAAGGGTGTTCATCATGTATTACCTTTAAAATTATAATCACTTTTTTTAGTGTTTTCTAAATTTCCATTTGATTCATTTATTATTGATGTTTATCAAATGTTTGTTGTGTTGTGTGTCTTAATTCAGAATTTTGTTTGTTTAAAGTTGGTTTTCAAAAGGGTGTGTCATGTATGCACATTTAGTGTTTGAAAAAAAATTCTCGAAGAGTTTTTTTGCTTAAAATGGATTTCTAAAATGGTTTTAGAAATTTTTTTACCTTGTTGATGGTTTTTTTATAAAATATGAATATTTGGTTAACAAATGCCTTGTGATGTGGCTTTGATTTAAGTGGAATATGTTTTGAGAATATGTGGAATAGAGTTTCTCATAGATTAACTAGGGTGTGAGAGAGGGGATTCTTAAAGGGACTGTGTGAGCCCTCAAATGGAAGGTCGTGATACCTTTCATTTTGGTCTCCAAGGAACTACAGGGGACTTTGTGTAGGAATACTATTAGATATTTTATTATTGGTTTCCAAGAGACCATGTGAGATCATGGATTTAGGAATGATGAAGACCGTGAGACCATCCTTTTTTTCTTATCCACCATCTATGCTTTTTTAGACTCACTAATGATAGACATAATGGTTAGATCCCTATCTGACCATTACTCATGTCGGGTTTGTTTACATTATTTTTTCATTTTATGTGTTTTGTTTTGATGTGATGTGATATTTGATTCCCACATCCACCTATATGATTATTTTATGATGATTTTATACTTTACCTTTCTTTTTGGGTATTTTGAGCATGTTTTTCCTTGTTTCTTTGTGTATTTATTTAATCCATGTTGATAAATGATTTTGAAAACATGTTTTTTTTAAATAAAAACCTAAAGGGATTTCAAATGTTTATTTGAAAATGGTATTTTTTTCAAGTGTTTTTGTAATGCCCTGAAATTATAAAATAATAACATTGTATTTGATAGGTTATGTGACACACAATTCTAATCTTAGACATTCCAAGAAATATATTTCTCTAAATTTAATATCTTCGATATCTTGAGGAACGTGAAACCCCAAGTATAAATGAACTGTAATTACATATCCATTAAATTGGAGGGTATTAATATTACTATATAAACTATGAAAATTATGGTTATATATTTTCTAGAAATAAAATAATAATCATTTAAAAGAAAAGGAAATATTTTCTAAAAAACTCAATTTTTTTCTAAAAGACGCTTCAGCCTCTCTTTGAGCACATAATTTAAAATTAATTTTTAAAACTTTTAGAAAATTTATTTTATAAAATTAAATTAATTTTTCAAATTACCATATCAAAATTATCTTATGTAATGTTTTTTATTTTACTAAAATGTTTCATTTTTCAATAAATAGTGAAAAATATTGTGTTTTATTAAAAATAGCCTTTTCATTTAATTAATTTACAAGGATAAATTATAATTTAATTTTTTTTAAGTATATTAGTTCAATTATATGACAATATAACTAATTTATGTAATTTTAATTAATTTCATAATGAAATTTGATGTGAAATCCAAATATACTTATGATAGTTTTCCCTTTGAAACCCGATTTTCATTGCGTCAGCAGGTATAATTTAAAATTGGATCCTTATACTTATGTGAATTTAGTAAGGAAAAATGGTATAACTTTTAGAACCATAGTAATTTATATTATCTAATAATTTCAACTTAATTTTTGACCAAAATGAATAGTGAAAACAGTAAAATATATTTAGCATAGTTAAGGTAAAAAATAGATTTATATGGGTAAAACTAACACTGTAAGGGTTAAAATGAAGAAAATAAAAGGTATACAATCTGTTATATGTCTATATTTATACCTTATAATTTTTAATTCTATATAATACACCATTTTTACCGCTTTTCATTTGAAAAATGTGGGAGCATATTTTTCTTTTCAAATATTATAAGTGTACCACTTGCTTTAATTATAAAAAGACACCACCTATCCTCTCTTATCCACATCATAAAACCCTTTTGTTTAATCAAATAACTTACAAAATAACTTCTCAAATTACATACCATAATCCTAGAATCCATGGTTTGGTAATAAATCCATTCTAGGAATACTTTTGTTATAATTCAAAAGAGGTGGTCTGAGAATAGCTAAAATTTATAACTATGTGTGCTTGTTTCATTTCTTATCCACCTCCTTCAAATATTATAAATTTATTCCTATAAAATAACTCAAGTATAAACCATATAGTATGATATTATAATTTTAATTAAATTACTTATATCCTTATTTTCTTCTCTCGGATAAGAAACGATAGTATCGCTTGAGTGTACGGAAGACTACCACATCACGAACTGATGTGACACATTACCACCAACACCTCTCACGGTTGTGTATGATTATGGATAAAAATTATATATAGGATATATATAAAATAATTATACCTATTTAGTAATTATATCATATATAACGTTTTTACATTCCATTTAGTAGGGGATACGATAGTGTTAATCCTGTGAACGACAAACTACTGCCTCGTGAAGCGATGTGATTCATTTTTTACTAACCCTTTTCATGGAAGGTAATAAGGACAAATTTAATTAATATATTTTATATACATGATATAACTATGATATTAATGAAAAATTTATCATTATTAAAGGATTAAATATTATTTTATTTCTTACCTTTCAACTCAACTGAAAGTTGTTAACATCGTTCTTGTATGTGTAGACTACCGCCTTCACTAAGTGATGTGACTCTCTTTTCATTGCTACACAACATGGATGGTATAAATAATTATATTTAAAGAAATAATTTTTTACTTATGATATCATTATCATTTTTAAAAGATAATAAATTACATACCTCTTTTCCATAATGATCGTTGAAAATTATAAATGTTACTCATGCATACGTACAACCTACCATATCTATAATAATAACGTACTTCATTTCTAAAAAAACCTTCATGATTGGTATTAAAATAATAATTTAATTATAAATAAGATTATTATTTCCTGATTACTATTCTTTATCTGTGGAAATATTGATTAATTCTAATTATTTACTTAATATAGATATTTTTTGATAAGTAACATTGTTCATGAATTAAATTTATTATTCAATATATTTTTAATTCTTTTGACATGTAGTGACGAGTGGGGCTCAGAATTATATATCCCCTAGATGCATCGGTATTCTCATGAGGTGAATTTTTAATCTAGGATTAAATAATTTTCTAACTGTAGTCTTAAATAGTCTTGTGAAAGGTATTGATGGTAGAGTTATCATGTTACTACGAACATGACATCCAATGATTGATAATTTCCATCATTAAGAATTTGATTATTATTATCCATAAGATCTTCATAGTGATATTACCTTTAGATAAATTTCATTCTATGTTTATTGATTAAATGTCATGTGTTTTCAGTTATTTTCCTTGGAAAATTTATTATGACTTATCTAGTTATGATAATAATTTTATTTATTAAATGTAATTTTTCTTTAGTTATTTATTTTCCCATATTGATTATGATAGTAAAATTATTTAAATGGAATGTGTGTTTCGTTATTTACCTTACCAAGTCTATTATTATTATTTTTTCATGATATATTTCTCTATAATTAGCCCTTAATGAGAATTTGATCTCACACTAATTTTGTTTCATTTCCTATGAATCCATGAAGTGTAATATGATGTATTTTCCAGTATATTCTTATGGGAATGGCGTTATTATAAAAAAGAATAATGTTTTAATTTGTGTGTTGAAATATAATATGAGAATCAAGTATGTATCTAGTTTACCAAGACTAATAAATTATTTGGTTCTTCGATTTGAAATTCATTGTATCTTATGCCAATGTAATTAAAGTAAAAAAACTAGCTCTGAGATTCTAGATTTAGGGTCATTACTGCTAGAATCAAGGGAATATTAGTATAAACCTTGGGACCTAGATTAATTAAAACTTATATTATGGAGTATAACCCTATGATAGACTTAGAGGATAAGTATAGAATAACATAATGATTTGTTTAAGAAAAATATTATGTATTGTTTCCAAGAAATACATCATTTATGGATACTACAAGTGGAAGTGCTTCTAACATAGGTTCAACTAGGAGTAAAAACTCTAAAAAGGTAACATTGGGCTTGAACCGATCATTACCTAGTGTATGACAATGATCATGTTGTACACCTGGTTTGACACTTCTAGGGGATATTCTAATTCCTAGGATAATTCACATTTTATTTAAAAACCATTTTTAAGGACATGAAAGATGATGATAATAAATAACCTTCTTTAATCCTAATGTATCTTAGATTTAAAAAAAATATCAAGATTTAAAAACCCTATAAATGGTTACATGATTTTACCACTATGATTATTGTTTCTCAAACTATGATTTTTTGTTTTATTTAATGGATGTAACCCAAATGAATCATGTTAAAATTGAACATAAAGGAAAGTATGGTGACTATAACCGAAAAAATGGGACGATGATAAGAGTTAAATATATTTAGATTATGCCTAATAATTTATCATTAAATATGATTAACAATATATACCTTAACCAACTCTTAGACTCACCAATGGATAGAAATATGGAGTTTTATAAGAGGTCAAGTGGTAGATACCATGGAGGAAATAATGCTTGATTTCCACAATGTGAGAAATATTGAAAGAGACACCAAGGAATGTTTCTCAATGGAATGTGAAAATTCTTTATGTGTGGAAAAAAAGGGAATAAAGTAAATAATTGATGAGGAAAAATGAAGAGTACGATATAAGGAAATAAATATCATCCTAGGGATCCATTTATAGTTCATTGTCTTAAATGTGAGGAACATGGGAATTATCTCAATAAATTCCCTCTTCCAAAGGTTAACACTAAGACCAAGTAAGAGCCTATATTACAATAAAATGGTTAGAGTATTTATTAAGATTCCACAAATATATTATGAAAGTATTTTTACAAATGGTTTTTTTGTTTTAAGAATATTGAAACATTTAAGGATTATGTTAAATTCTAGATGCATATGTGTCTTCATTAACTTAAGAATTATGGATACCATCATGATTTTATGATTTTAAGGTTCATCATATGTTCAAAACATTAAAACCCCCTTATGAAAATTTTTGTGGTAGGAATATCACATGATAAAGGATATTCATGAAAAACATTTATAGAATTATAACCCATTGATTTAAAAATATATTTTAGTGAAAATATATTTCAAGTATAATTACCTTACATTTTATGGGATAAGTTTAAAGGTATTGGTATCCTTTAGGATTTTTCTTATCTTTGATGTTAAGCTAATTACAGGCTATTACACTTTGAGAATGTTATAGGAATTATATTAATATAGTTTTGGAAAAGGTACAACATGTTTCATCTAAAAAGATCATGGGGATTGAACCCATAACTTAAGTTCGATAAGGTTTTAACACCTACCATTGTCTTATGTTATGTTTTGGTTAATATTTCATAATTTTTATGTAACACCCCATGTTTTTATAAATTATTGTTTTCAAAATAAATTGAAATTCATTGATGGATTGTGTTGCATGCTACACTAAGATAATGTTTCTTTATACATAACACAAAGTTAAGATTGTGCTACATGAAAAGCTAAGTTTAGCTTGTTGGACAAGAAACACTAATATTGGATTGTGTTACACACAATACAAAGTTTTAATGAACTATAATATATTATTAATATTGTTATTTAATATTATAGTTATCACCTTGTAATTGGAATGGTGAGAATGAATAGATTAAATAACTTATGAAAATATATATTTTTCACATGTTTATTTGTTATCTATTGATTATAAATAAAATAATAATTATTTAAAAGAAAACAAAATGTAGTCTGAAAATAGTATATTTTCTAAAAGAAGGGCCAATCATGCTTAGCACACATAATTTAAAATTATTTTTTAGAACTTTTAGAAAATTATTTGGAAAAATAAACTTCATTTTTAAAATTTTAATATAAAAATTATTTGAGGGTGATTTTTTGGTATTTTTCTAAGAATTTATTTTTGGATGAATTGTGAAAAATACTGAATTTTAATTGAAAAATGCCTTTTCAGTTAAATAATTTATAATGTGAAGCTATATATTGAATTGGTTTTAAAGTAACATTAGAAAAATTATATATCAAATATTAAAATTTAGTTTGTATTAAGAAATTTCATATTGAAATTGGATATAAAAACATTATAAACATTTGAACATTTTCACTTTAAAAACCCACAATCGCATCATGTCTGTGGGATTAGTTTTAAATAAATTTTTTCCACTTATGTAAATTGAATTTGGAAAATAGATTCTATATTTTCAGTTAGAATAATTTATAAATTATAATTAGGTAAAATTAATTTTTTACCATAATTATTAGTGAAAACATTTAAAAATAAATTACTGTGATTAAGGAAAAAACGTGTTTACTTAGTAGTTAAACATAGAATATAATGTTTAAGAATGACCCATAACATGTTTAAAACCCATTATATGGAAATATATCGACTATTTTGACCATAAACTCTAATTATATTAGTTGTTTTGAAACTTTTCCATGATGACAACCTATATAATCAGTTAAGTAAAGAAAAAGACAAACAATGCACCATTCTTCCTTTTAATTACTATAAAGATTTAGAATAGGGAAAAAAACTACATACATTAGGTTATAAATATTATTCTGTAAGATAAATGAGTTTTTATTATAATTATTATTTATTTTAATTTTTTATATCTGATATAATTAAATAAAACTCTTGAAAAATGATAACACATTAATTATTTAGTTAATAATTAAATAAATCAAATGATACTAAAAAAATTAAAAGTGAAGTAAATTAAATGAATTATTATGTTAAATTAATTTTTAGATAAATATATATTTTTAAAAATGTGTGAACATAATTTATTCTATTTTCATTATTTTCTTGATATTTTTTTAAATTTTAATTAAATGAATAATGTCAAAAGTGACATTAATGTCATTTTATAATAAATTCTATTTTACTAATTGATTTAAAATTACTAAAAATACAATATTATTTAAAGTGATTAGTATATATTAATAAATATCATCTATTTTAAATTAGTGGTAAAAATATTATATTATAATGACTATATCAATCGTTAAATAGAAAAAACCTGGTTAGCACGGTTATGGTTAAAGTGGTGTTTTTCAAGTTACATGCTCTTGTGTTGAATTTAATTTCTAGAAAACATAGTATTTATTATTTATAAATTAGATATCATATTTACAATCACTTATTCCAAATTATCAAATGAGTATCACTTAAAATTAGTCTTAAACAAAAAATTACTTAGGTTAGAAAACAATTTAACATAATGAGAAAAGCAAAATGGTAAAATAAGGAAACTTAATAATTAAGGAACCAAATGTTTAAAAAAAGTGTATAAATGTGTGTTAGAGGATTTTATAAACATTATGATCATTTAAAACCTTTAATTACCATTTTTCAAGAAACTTGAGATAATATCGTCTTCCCAATAGTGAATACGTTTGAGTATTTATGAGAATGTCACTCTTCCTCAACTATAAAAAGTCACTTGCTCCCCCCACTTCTTCACAGCTATCAAGCAATTTTACTCAGCCAAGATCTTCCAAAATAACTTCCCAACATCCCTAAAATCATCATATATTCAATATTTATGTAATAAATCCATTTTTTGAGGGATTTAGTGGAAAACCATATGAGGATACCTGAAGAAGTGGTAACGATCTTAAAATGAGTATTTTATATTATATCTTCTTACACTTCATTTAAATATTTTTATATAATTATTATATAATAAAATATTTATATTAAATATAATGATATGTTTTTATGTTAAGTTTTCAACCAAAAAACACACACACTTCCATCAAATAGGTTACAAAATCATTATTTATGTGTACGTAGATTACCGCCTCACAAACCGATATTATTCATTTTTTCCATTACCACCTTTCAAGGACTGGAATAATGATAGAAATAATATTAATATATTATATCTATAATATCTATTAAATTATTATAATTCTATAATTATTATATCACACATAGCTTCATGTTTTCCATTTTGTGGGAATACGATAACATCGTTCCAGTGTATGGTGGACAACAGTCTTGCAAAGCGATGTGAATTATTCACTCTTTAATGGAATGTATTAAGGATGGTTTTAATATAAATACATGATATATATTACCTAAAAATTATATTTTAATTACAATATATATATATATCCTTCAATTTTTATTATTTTAATATGACATGAAAGTGGAAATAGTTTTCATGCATATGTACGGCTTACTACCTCCATGAACAGTGTATTTCATTTCAAATAAATAAATTTTATAGATTACTATAAATAAATATATACTAAATATATATGATATTTATATCATTTTTATTATTCTGTATTTGATTAAATCATGATTAAATTAATAGAATTAATAATGTAAAAATCCTAAAATTTACAAAAAAAAACAAAGTGGTTATTACATGGAATGTAAATTTAATAATGAATTATTAATAAATGGGTAGTAAAATTTCATAATAAAATCATATATGATATGATAAATAGGAATAATTTTTTTTGATATATTTATGGAAAACTTATATTTACTAAATGGGATTTATTAATGAGTATGTCAAGATTCAAAACAAAAGGTAAGGGATTTTTGTCTCGTTTTTTTGCTTTTGCGAGACACATGTTATATTCAACACCTATTTCTTATATGTGGTGTATATAATTATCATGAATTTATTTTATAATGATTATAATAAATTTTATTTTTATCTACATATCCATATTATTAATTCTCTTTCATGAGGTTTATAGTTCAAAAGTTTCCAAATATGTAAAGCATTTTTTTCTTAATTTTCCTTCTTTGAGATGTATATTTTGTTATGAACCTATATTATTTCATGAGGTGTATATACAGACCCTTTTAAATGAAATATCATGAATTTATCTATCCTTATGATATTTTGAGTTCCATTTTATGTTTTTCATTAATGGGGCTTATGCTTCAATGTTACCAAATTCATTAAGATTCATGTTACAATATTTTCATTTATTAGGATTTTTTATGATTAAGTATCAATTGTTGAAATATCATTATCATTATCTCAATATTTATAATGAATTTTAATCTTCTATTTTTATTAAAGATATATTAAATTAATGGTACCATTTTCTACTCTGTTTTTCTTAAAAAAATTGTAAAAGTTTTTTAAGAAAATATGACTTCATTTCTCTATTCGGTCGGAAATTTTTTTTCTTCCATAACCATATTTTCTTAAAATGTCTTCAAAAATAATTTTAAATGATATTTTATCTTAATATTAAAATAAAATGATTTAGAAAATTTTTTAGTTTTAAAAAGTGTTTTAAATGATTTTCAAATCTTTCTTTATATGATTTCAAAGATATTTTCAAATAAAAAATCTTTTCAAAATATTTCATGTTAAAAAATGTTTTTTTCAAAGAGAAAAGGATATTTTACTCAATAAATTTTTTAAATGATTTTTAAAATTTATTTTAAAACTTCTGAAATTGGTTTTAAAATTGGTTTTCATAGAAAAATATTTTCAAAATGATTAATGTTTTAAAAAGTTATTTTCAAAGAAAGTTTATTTTCCTTAAAAATTATTCCAAGTGATATTTCAAAATAATTCTCCATATAAATTGACATACGGTAATACAGTTCATGATTTGTTTTGGATATGACCCAAGTACACCATTATTATTTTTTAATGAATGTTTTTTTATATGAAAAGTTTTTTATGAAATCCATTTCTCTTCCACGAGTTATACCATGATAAAATTCTTATGAAACCAGCTTCTTTTCATGGGTTATTCTAAGATGAAATGATTATGAGAACTATCACTTTTCCATAGGATATGATATGATGAAATTTTTATGTAACCCATTTAATTTCATGGGTTATGATATGATTAATTTTTATGATCTTATGGCACACATATGTATGATTTCATTATGTGATGGTTGGAACCTATATCTCTATCCAATGCATTAGGTAAAGATATATATCTAATGATATAGATGTGGATAGAACGGGATGTCACCCTAGTTAATAAATACTGGGTAATAATTAGGTATTGAACCTAGTTATGTAATGCAGGGCTGTAATGTGAAGTGAACCTGGTTCTATAATACAAATCTTGAATAGAAACTGAACCCTGTTCAGTTATACACGGCTGGAATGGGATGTAAAACCAGTTCAGTAATATAGGGCTTGAACAGGGAGTAAACCTGGTTTATTAATTTATATTTTACATAATAATAGTCTTGGTATATTTTCTATGCTTATTTTTATTCCAAATATATAACAAATCAAAACATTCCATAAGCACAAGTCAAATCGGTTATTACCCACAACATAACTTTGACATAGAATTGCTAATAAATAATTAATAAAAGGTAATAATAAAATAATATATGATATTATATATAGGAATATGGTTACATGTTATATTTATAGTAAACTTTTATTTATTATAAATGAATTATTAATGAGTATATCGAGATTAAAAACTAAAGGTAAGGGATTTCCATCTTGATTTTTTTTTCTTTTATGAGACACATGATATATTCACCACCTATTTCTTCTATGTGGTGTTTGTAGATAACATTAATGTATTTTGTCATAAATATACTAAAAAATAATGGTATTTATGTATCCATTTGAGTATCCATCATTCATGTGGTTTAAAGTTCATAAGTTTCCAAATCGGTAAAGGATTTTTGTCTTAATTTTCCTTATTTGATACGTATGTTATGATATGCACCTCTATTATTTCATGAATTGTATATATATACCCTTTTAAATTTAATATAATGAATTTATATATCATCATGATATTTTTAGTTCCATTTTATTTAATTCATTCATGGGTCTTATGATTCAATTTTACCAAATTTTAAGGATTTATGTTACAATATCATCATTTATTGAGATTATTTATAATTAATTCTCAAATTTTGAAATATCGTGGTATACCTCAAAATATTTCTCAAGATATTTCTTATAATATTTTTATTCATTATATATTCAATTAATGGTACATTTTTTCATTCTTCGGTACATAAAATATTTGAAAACCATTTTTAATAAAATCTGACTTCATTTCTCTCTTCCGTAGGAAATCTGTATTCTTCTAAAATAATTTTTCAGAAAAAAAAAATCAAAGATGTTTTTAAATGATCTTTTAGGTTTATTTTCAAAAAAAATATTTAAAAAAATTATTTTTTAAAATTGTTTTAAATTAATTTCAAATCATCTTTTATAAGTTTTCAAATATATTTTGAAAGAAAAAGGTTTTCAAAATTATTTATGTTCGAAAAAAATATGTTATTTTAAAGAGGAAAATAATTTTTCCTCAAGAAATATTTTAAATTATTTTTAACACTTAGTTTAAAAGTTATCAAAGTTGTTTTAAAATGAAAATAATTTTAAAAGGCTTTATGTATTAAAAAGTGATTTTTAAAGAAAGATTATTTTCCTTAAGAAATGTTCCATATTATATTTCAAAATCCTTCTCCATCTAAGATGCAATACTTAGATATATTTCATGATTTATTGGTGATATGATCCAATTACACCATTCTTATTCTTTATTTTCATATTTCATGTATGATATGAATTTTTTTTTATGAAACCCTTTTCTCTTACAAGGTTTATAGCATGAAAACATACTTATAAACCCTTTCTCTATTCACAAGTTATTATATGATTAAATTATTTTGAAACCTATATATTTTACACATGTTATAATATTATGAAATCTTTATGTAACCCATTTTATTTTATGGGTTATGAAATAATGAATTTTTATGATATTGTGGCACAGAGGTGTACGATTTAATTATGTGATGTTTGAGACCTATATCTCCCTCCAATGCATTGGGTAAAGATTTATATATCAAGATATAGACAGGGATGGAATGGTAAGTGAACATGGTTTAGTTATAAAGGACTAGAATATGAAGTGAATGCAGATCATTAAAAATAGGCTAGAACAGAATGTGAACCTAGTTCATTAATACAACACTAAAATGGGAAGTAAAACCAGTTTAGTAATATAGGTATGGAATAATAAGTGAACCTATTTCAATAATATAGGGCTGGAATAGGGATTGAACATGGTTCAATAATGGACTTTGTCTTTTATAATAGTCTTGGTAGTGTTCCTTGAATAATATGGAAATGATTTCCTATTCTTCTGTGTATAACACAAATTCCATGTCTTATTCCAATGTTATGCACTTGTGGCTCATGTTCTTTTATTATCTTATGATTCATGTCTTATGAACTGCCAATATTTATTTCATGGATCATGATTATGATCTTCGATATGCGGGGTAGGGTTTTTAAATTATATACTCACATATCTCCTTTATTTACCCTTATTGGGCATCTGAGATCACCTTTTCTTATGTTTCCTTTCCTTGGGTTATGAAGAAATTTTTTAAGTTGGAGTACTAAAAGGGAATATCTTTTTGGGAAATAATGAATATATTTCACCATACTAGAATATTGTTTCCCAAGTTTCAGAGTGCACTAAATTATTATGGTCCTCAAGCATGTGTTTGTGTAATTTAATGAATATTAATCTAAAAATATGCAATATCCATGTATGTTAAGCCTGGTTTTTAGTATTTTACTTAAATTATTTTATGAATAAATATTAATGATGAACCAGTGGTGTTACTATTGATGTTTATAGATTAATCTATTATATTGAATAATTTTTTCTAACCATATTGGTTTTTGAAAATAGTTAGAGATAGATAAAAATTATTTCCACTTTTTATAGATCTTATGATACATTAAAAGTGATCTTTAGTGCTTTAGGAATAAAAAAAATTGGATATTAATTTCTTGGTTTAAGTTATGAATTGGAAATTGATTGAATAACATTGAAATAATGAAATTGTACCTATGAAATCGAAACATATCATGTAAGTATATTTCGATATATGTTAATATAGTAAAACAATTCACCAAATTTAGGAAAAGGATATAAAAAATTTAACTTATTACCTTCATATATAATGAATCAAATGGACTTTTAAATCATCATAGACGTATGGTTTTTCAGTCCTTAACTTTCAATTGATCATTAACTTTTATGTGATCAGTGACCTCTATCACTCTCTATAATTATTTAAGAATTTCTTCCATGTCGATATATTTACTTTCCTCCAATTTTATCCAACTTAAAAACCTATATATGTGTTATTACATATGACATTTGTGATTATTTTTATCTATTATTAAGAGGATAATTTATTAACCCTTTTTATAGCGTGGGTTTTCAATAATGGAATTTTTAAATATCAAACCCTTAATTTATAAGCTCAAGGTCAAATTGTGAGGACATGATTTATTTTAGGTGGTTATAATTTAAAAAACTTAAATTTGGAAATAATAACATTGTATTCATTATATTATTCAACACATAACAACAAGTTTAAACAACCCATTAAATATATTTCATTAAATTTAATTTCATCGATATCTTATAGAACATGCAACCCCGAATCTAAATGAACCGTAATAAATTAGCTGCTAAATTAGAGGGTATGAATAATACTAAATAAAATTTTAAAATTATGGTTACCTATTGATTAGAAATAAAATAATAATCATTTAAAGTAAAAAATAAATGTTTTATGAAAAATAATATTTTTTAAAAAATATGCTATAGTCATTCTTTGAGAACATAATTTAATATTTATCTTTACCAATTTTTGAAAATTTATTTGATAAAAATAAATTAAAATTTTAAATAATCATATAAAATTATCATTTTTTAAAATTGTGTATTTTTTGAAAAGTTTCATTTTTTGATGAATACTAAAAAAATATAAGTTTTTATTGAAAAATACATTTTTTTAAAATAATTTACATGGTTAAATTATATTGGAAATTGTATTTAAAGTAAAATTATTTAAATTATAGTAAAATCTAACTTTAATGTTTTTTAAATCAATTTCATATTTAATTTTGATGATAAAACCTTTTATACTTATTATAATTTTCTCTTTGGAAACCAACTTTTTCATCACGTCTGTAGGTATAATTTTAAATTGGATCCTTCCACTTTTGTCAATTTAATTTGGAAAAATGGATACCATATTTTTATGTAGAATAATTTATATTATCTAATAATTTAAAATAATTTTTCACCAAAATTAATAGTAAAAAAATTATTACCACAGTTGAGGTAAAAATGGGTTTACCAGGGGTTATACTAATAAGATACGGGATAAAATGAACAAAAATCCTGACTAAAATATATTGGATGGACATATTTAGATATTATCATATATAAGTCTTAATAATACTCTATTTTGGATCCTTTTTACCAGTTAAGATGTGGTAACACCTTTTTCTTTTCATAAATTACATGTGTGTTATTGACCACACTTATAAAAGGCCACCCCCTCTCCTCTCTTCTTCACACCTTCAAACCATTTTGTATCATCCAATCCCTAACTAAATCACCTAAAAATTCCATAAAATCATATTATAATCCTTGGTTATTTAATCAATCAATTATAGGAATACTTTAGGAATAATCCTAAGGAGGTGGTTTGAGAAGAGGTAAACTTTCAAACTATTCAGATTTGTTATATTTCTTCTCCACCTCCTTCAAATAATATGTGTTTATGATTATATAAAAAAACATATATCCTTTATAGTGAGATTTTATTATGATAATTTCAGGACCTATATCCATATTCTCTTCCCTTTAATGAGAAATGATAACATAGATCATGTGTACGATAGTCAACCACCTTATAAACTGATGTGACAAGTTTTCCATCAACACCTCTCATAGTTGGGTATGATGATGGATATAAAGTATATATATGATATTTACACACAATTATACCTTTTAACTAATTATATCATATATAAATTTTACAATACATTCTATATGGGATATGATAACGTTGCTCTGGTGTACAGTGGACTACCGCCTCGCGAAGCGATTTGATTCATTTTCATTAACACTTAAATGGAAGGGGATAATGATAATGTTAATGAATAAATGTGATATAAATTTAATAATTTTTATATTAATTACATTTTTATAATTCTTAAAATATAATATTTGTTTTTTATTAACTTTTCTCTCACTGAAAGATGATAACGTCTTCATGTACATGTGGAATATCTCTTTCACGAAGTAATGTGACTCTCTTTTCATTACGCCGTCATATGGGTGATATAAATATTAGTATATTTAAATAACTAATATGGAATTTATGATATTATTATCATTATTTTATGATAAAATATTACTTAACTTTTTTCCATAATGATTGTTGAAAAATGGAAATGTTACTCATGCATACGTATGGCCTACTATCTCCATGATCATACGTACTTAGTTTCCAAAAAATATATTTCATGACTAGTCTTAAAAGAATAATTGATGTATAAATAATATAATTATGTCATGATTATTATTTTTTATATGAGGTAATTTTATGATATGAACATAAATCATAACTTTCATGACAAAGCGTGAATGAGAAAACAAGACAATTAACACCTAAAACAATGAAAATAATGAAATATTATTATCTAAAATGTGATATGATGTTATAAAAGGATCATATATGATATTATAAATATTAATATGGTTATATTATAAGATAATATCATGTTTAAAACCACTATAAAGGAGGTTAATTCATGTTCAACCAAAAGGAATCATGAGGTAAGGGACTTCATCTCAATTTCTATTCATTGAGGTATATTGTATTGTAATTAAAATAATTAATTTTATGTGGTGTATATACTTCACCTTAGATATATAATATCCTGAAAAATAAAAATTTATTATATTTTAAGTTTCAATTTTAATTATTTCATCTAAGGGTATTTGACATGAAAGTTACCAAGTGCTAAATAATTCCATAACTCAATTTCTTTTCATTGGGTTATACTATTATTTGTTTGCCTTTGATATTATAATATTACATGTATAATGTATTTTGATTATAATATGTTGTATTTAAAATTGATATATGTGGATTTACATTTTATACACATAATCTATTCATTTATTAATTATCACATCAATGTTATGATCATTGTAAGAGATTTTTTCATAATCTCTATTTCATTGAGATATTTATGTTAATATGAATTGATTCATTTATATGTGGGGTATATACTACCCATTTGATATATTTAACATGAATTAATATTTATTAATGATGGTTAATCTTTCAATTCATGGTTATTCATATTCTTTGTGTCATGGATATAAATATTTCTTAAACCGTATATCATTCAAACATATAGTGTTTACTTTGAAAGCTATTTTGTTATCTAGAGAAATATTGATAAATCTATATTCCTTAATCAATAAGTATATTTTATGATAAGGATTATTTTTCATGAATTAAATTTATTATTTATTATATGAGGAATTATTTTTACATACAATTATGGGTGGATCCCAGAATTATATAGCCCCTTGATACATCAGTAGTATCATGAGACGAATCAGTAAAATAAAATTAAATGCATTTATACTTGAATTTTAAATAAATATTCTAAATGTTATTTATGGTAGATATGTCATGTTTTTAAGAACAAAACTTCCAATTATTCATCATTTACTTGATTAATAATTCAGTTATTATTATCTATGATATTTTTGCAATGATATTATCTACAGATGCATTTCATTCTCAGTTTAACAATTAAATGGAATGTGTTTTCAATTATTTACCTTTATATATTTATTATTCCTTAACTAGTTATAATATTCATCTTATTTATTAAATATAATTTGTTTTTAGTTGTTTGATACTCTATATTTATTGTGATAGTTATGTTATTTAAATGGTTTTTTGTTCATTTATTTAACTTTCCATATTGATTATGATTATTAATTCATGATAGATTCCACTATACATAACCTTTATTGAGAATTTGATATCACCATTATGTTTTCTTATTTCCCAATAATCCATGGATTTTCTATAATTGATATGAAAGGATATGCTAGATGGAATAATGTTATTCTTGAAAAAATATTGTTGTTATTTGTTATTTAAAATATAATATAGGAATTATGTATGTATCTAGTTTATCAAGAAAATTAAAATATTTTTTCCTTCAAGATATGATTCCTTATATCTTATGATAATTTAATTAATGTAGGACATGGACTCTAAGATTCACAATCCGCATTCGTTACACGTTTAGTTTTGATTTTTTTATACTATTTTATTAGTTTGCATTGGTAAAAGCCTTATTTATATTCATGGAGGTACCCTACTGGGATTTGTTCCTCACACCCTACATATGCCATTGGGTATATGTAGACTCTTTTTTTTAGGAGAACTATACACTAGGGTGGATCTTTTTTATTATAGTTGTATAGAGTTTTATGGAGGGGATGTGGTTCACAGAGATTGGATCATGTGGGGTCATTTATGGTATTTTATATCCATTGGGATGTATGTGTATTCCTTGTTTAGTCATGTAACCTTACTTTTGAGTTTTCTACTTTTGACTTGAGATACAACTATTTTAGTGTCTCATTTTTATGGCGGTCATTAGTGATGGATTTCTATCACAAATGGTATTTTGCGATGGGACTCCTTCACTAATGGACCTTGGTAGAAAACGATGTTGCAATTATTATTAATATTTTGAAAATACCCATTGTGAATAATTTTTATTTATGATGGATAACATTTTTATTACAAAATAATACCAGCACATATTTTTAAAAAAAATTTGATTGACCCTTCACAAATAAACATATTTCTGATGGTTGTTTTTTCCATCACAAATATGTAGGAGAAATATTTCAAAAAAATAAATTTTGAAGGATATATAGATCTGTTTCAATTGTTAATATTTTAAAAAAATAAAAAACACCAAAAAAATTAAAAAAAATATTAAAAAATTACAAATAATTAAAAATAATTAAAAAACATAAAATTAATAGATTATTTCACGCCTAATATGTTTATCACCTCAAAATATAAAATAATCATAAAAAATAGAGCATTAACTAGTATGATCAAGTGGAGGAGGATCACACGAAGGGTTAGGGTGAGTAACCTTCACACTAACACTACGTGCAATTCGTCACTTACACCCCATCATCTTCTCATCTATCATACTTCATTGCTCACAATCTTATACCATATCTCTCTATAAATATGTTGTATCATCTCATCCTGAACTCTCAACCTCTCCTCATACTATGCAGTGGATGAAAATGACTCTCCATGAGATCCCTTTGAGCTAACTAGTGGCATCACATAAGTACCATAATAAATCATAAGTATCAATTGTGAACCAATACCGGTCACCCAACCATTCTCAACTCCATGTAATGTCACTTTTATATTGGCCCCCTCATCTAAACCTAACTCCCCGATGGATTATGCTTCACTCTTTTCATGAATCAATCGTTATTGAGAGGTCGTGGCCTTATACATTTCCTTCAAATATAATTAGAAATTACAATAATAATAAAATTAATATAAGCAAATTTTGTTAAAAAAATATTAACCACAATACGGCATTGTCGGTAGCCAAAAATTTGTCATGTACGAGGATCAATGTACATATTCTTATAAACATCAAACTCGATAATAGTGGGGTTAGTAGTGTCCTATATAATATAAATAAAATTTTCCATTTATAGTATATATATATTAATAAATAATATTACTTACCATATTTTTTTGATGTATACCAAATGTACGCCTCTCGGACATGTGTGTGTCCTCCTGACTCCCTTGGTTATGAAGTCCAGATAATGAATTCCTCCTAATAGTCTATCCAATCCAGTATGAGAAAACTCCATCCCATACCTAAGATGAGATTTATTTAAGTCGATGGGAGACACAACACTGGTCGAAAAAATTAGAAAAATATCTGTCTATGGTTCACTTTATAAGGTTGTGTGAAAACTGATAAAAACATTCCTGCATAAAAATATCTTATGCCTATCGAATATGAGCTCTCAAGCTATCAGCAATCAGAAACCATAAATTTTTTAAGATAATTAATAATAACAATTCACTAATAAAATTATTTTTTAAATAAATATATTATTCGATAATGTACAATATATTATATGAAAAAATGGTGACGAATGGAAATGGGAACAAGATCCCATGAAACTCGTGGCTCGTAAAAATAATTTCATAGAATCACACGAACATTACTAATAGATAAATCCAAAAAACTATGTAAATTAAAAAAATAAACATATTATTAAAATTTTAATAAAAAACATAATATAAAATAAATACCTTAAACAATTGAAAATACCTCCATAAATTAAGATCAAAATCAATAGATAGAATTCTCTCTAGAATAGGGTCTATAATCATAAATTTAGTAAGATGTAGCACCCTCTTAATAGGCACAGCCTCATCCAAATCAGAATAATTTGGATCATCATCAAGAAGTCCGACATTAGTGAGAGAATGAAATATATCATTAGGACCATCTATATCCATCTAAAAGACTAATATTACATATATGAAATTTTTAATACAAATATTAAATAAAAAACCTAATAAATATCATAATATAATAATATTACCTATAAGAAATTGTTAATGTGTATATCAAA
Organism: Viscum album; assembly: GCA_963277665.1. Classification (NCBI taxonomy): domain Eukaryota; kingdom Viridiplantae; phylum Streptophyta; class Magnoliopsida; order Santalales; family Viscaceae; genus Viscum; species Viscum album. The sequence continues at coordinate 1,697,721,225 of OY728143.1, read as the reverse complement.
TATAAAAAACTAATAAATACCATAATATAATATTTAGCTATAAATAAATACCAGAACATAATAATCTAGCATGTAAATATTTGTTAATATGGATATAAAATAATAAAAACTAATAAATACTATGAAAAATATAATATTCATAACTTTCAATAATTATTAATGTAGATATCAAATATAGAAAACTAATAATTACTAGCATCAGTGAAGTAACAGAATAGATAATTGGGTCCATCCATATGAAAAAAACAATTTAACATATAAATAACTGTTAGTACAAATATAAAATATAAAAAAACTAATAAATAGCAGAATTTAATACATCATTCTTCATCTTCTTCCTCATATTCATCAAGGAAATTAATTCATATTAATTTCCAACATCATCAACTTCCACATGATGTTCAATTTCATCATCCCTTATTACTTCATCAACATTTTCAATATCATAAGCCCTTGACTAGGGGGTTTCATCATCAATATTTATATCTCATTGGGCATGAGATGTATTTGGGGATGTTTCTTGAAAAAATTTAATACATTGAACATTTATGATGCAACAAGACAAATTAAAATCATAACCATTTGGTAACCTCAAATTTATAATCCAATGAAAAACTAATAAATAAATTTATTTAAAAGGTGTGTAATCGGCTTTTGGGTTCCTTAAATTGTGTGATCTTTCATCTTTAAATAATTCAAGTTCAGGATGTTTACAAATTTGGGTAAGATGTAACTATGTCTTTACATTATATTTGGTCTTAACGAGTGTGTCCAACATCATATAAAATATTTCAACAAAAAACTTCTTCCCAACATGCATTACATCTAACATGTGACAAACCAAAAAATCATACCAATATGAAAGCTCCCAGAAAATATCCCACTTTTTCCAATTCTAATAGCTCCCAAAACCATTTGTTTTTTTATCATTTGTGGTTGGTCCAAAAGTAACAAGTGGTAATTCAAAGATGATATATTTTACCTAAATACCCTATAACACTTTTGTAAATTCCTCTCTTTAGATTATACTTTTTGAAAAAATATTTCTATTCCTTCGACAAGGGTTATCCAAAAGAAGAAATCTTCTATGATAGTCAAAATTACTAGTCTTTATATATTTTCTAAGAATAAATTCTTTTTTCATATATGTAAAGTATAGAAATGATTTTAGAACATGTGTACTCCATCCAAATAACATACCATATGATAGAAAGTCACTGATCATCCACATTAATGCAACCTTTAGAGTAAAATTATGATTTTCAACTATATCAAATTTAGTTACACTATTGTTCCATAATGATGTTAACTCATCAATTACTAACTTAAAATAAACATTTATATTCTTCTTTGGATGTACTATAATTAATATCACTAAATATATATGTGGTTCCTTCATCAACGTCCATGGAGGTAGGTTAAAAGTAGTAATGAAAATAGGACAACAAGAATATTAACTACTTTAACCTCTAAATGGATAGAAACCATCAGTAGAAAGACCCAACCGTATTGTATGTGGTTATAAAGAAAAATAATTATTCATATGATCAATGTGTTTCCTTGAATCACCATCCCATAGATGATTTAATCTTTTACTAGAAGAAATATTTCATTTATTCTGTGTCATCAATACTGTTGTGTTTTAAGACAAAAATAAACAATATAAATGGGGTGTAATTGGAAATTACCTAAACTATTTCCTAGAAAATACGGAATTTCCTTATTATACCTCTTTATACCTCATTTTTTTAGATATTGGAAAATTAAATAATGATTCATAATAACAATAATATATGATTTAGTCATTTTTACACATATGGATCCTCTAATAACTAAGCCCAAATTATGGACTAACCACTTACTTTCATAGAAACTTGCATGTAATGTATTTCTGTTATTAAACAAAGATTTAGCCTAAGGTAATATTTCATCAAAGAAACCACTTGGAATTCCAAAATCTGATTTAATAGCCATAAATTTTGTCACAACTTCATGTTTTCTCATCTGGCATATCTGATATGAGGCCTCCTCACCATATTTCCACAAATTGAAAAATTGAGAAGATTGTGATTCATGATTTGGAATATCATTATAAGTTTTTATTTCCTTAATAAATAGCGCATCAGCCTCATGTACTAAATTATGAAATGATGGATTTAGAACCAAATTGTTTTTATTTTCTACTGAATTATATTTACCATATTGATACCAAAAAAAAATCTTTATGAATAAAAAACATAGTATATGAAGTACAAAATTTTCAAATATATCAACTATCATAAGGTCACATTTCATATAGGGAAATTTCATTGATCCTTTAGAAACAAATTCTAAATTTTATTATGAAAATGATATAAATGTTTCAACACCCTCAATGTAGATAGGATTTATAATAGATCTGTTGAGATTTTTTCCATGATTTATTTAATCACGATCACATAATAGTTTTTAATGCCTATTTTATGAGTCCATAAATATATACAAAAACAACAGAAATAGGCATAATTGTTACTCGTTGTGACTAATTAAAAATTATTATTATATTTTAGTTATGTCTAATTAATATTTCAAATATATTTTGCATAAAATTTAATACAATTATAATATTTTACTAATATTTAAACATTATTAATAATATTTTGTAATTAATACTAACATATTATAATTATTACTAATTTTGACTACATTTTTTTAACTTTTAAAAATTCATTAATGATTCATACTAATGTTTTTAATTAATACTACATTTATACTAATTATAGTTAATTTCTAAAGGGTGTTATTTTTTATATTTTTTACAAGGTATGATATAAATTTTAGTAATTATTATTAATATTTTTAAATTTTTCTAATTGATAAAGTTATTTATTATGTAATACTAAATATTTGTTAATTAAAACAGAATTTTTAATAAATATTACTAATTTTTAGTACTTATTAATATTTCATATTTTTTCATCTACAATTTTTTAATAAATATCATAATTTCCTCAAATTTATTTTTTTTTAATAATATTGACAAATTAATTATTAATTATTAAAAAAAATTAAATATTGTTACTAATTTTTTAAATTATTACTACATTTTTAATAATTACTACTTATTATGGATTTTTAATAATTGTTAGTGTTTTTTATTTTTTAAAAGGTATTAAAAAGTTTTTTGAATTATTATTATCTATGTTTATAATAAATTCTACTTAATTTTAATTGGTATTTTTTTGTTAAAACATTTTTTATAAAGTTTTTTATATAAAAAAATATTATAAAAATCATTTAGTTAAAATGTTTTATTTAAATTTATTATCCAATCATATTTGTAAAACAATCATTTTTTATTTATTTCACGCGTTATATACATACATGCATACATATATATATGTGTTTGTTTTTTTGTATTACATAATTTATTATTCAAATATATTTACAACTAATTTATTTTTTCATGTTATATTAATAAAATATACATATCAAAACTAAATACATACATACATATATATATATATATCAAAAACCTTAGACATTTTTTAAATTTTTATATATGTATAGTCACATGTTTATATGTGTGTGTGTGTGTGTGTGTCGGGCATAAATCCCTAAAGATAACTTTGTAGTGTTTGTGGGTTGGTTGTGTTTGTTGACAAAGCAGGTTTCCAAGGATGGCTATGCATTTCTAGAGAGATTATTGAAAGGGTATATTGACAATGGTCAAATAAAAAGGAATGGTTTCCCTAAAATAATTAAAAAATGTGTGTCCAAGGTGGTGATGTTTCCTAGTGTTTTCCAAATTTTTGGGATCTAAAAATTAGAGGATGACTCAAGATTTGGGAAAGTTAGTTTTCTGATAATGAATCTTTCAAATTTAATAAATTCATGGAATTTTATGATTATTGGAGTTTCCTAAAGATGTGGTGATTCATGAAGGAAAATTTAATATATTACCATGAATGTTTGAAGGTTCATGAAGGTTTTTTCACAATGAATAGATGAGGTGCTGAGAAATGGTTTCAAGATTTGTGATTAAGATAAGCTTTATGAAATGAGAAATTTTCAGTGGAGCTCTATGAAGAAAAGGATATTTTCGAACAAGAATGAATATCTTCATGAAAAGGCATTGGAGGGGTTGAAATATTTTTTAAGGGGAGGATTTCCCTATAAATAGAAGGATACCCCTCATTTGGAAGAAAGCAAGCCGTAATAAAAACCTAAAGATGCTAAATTCATAAAGGATTTTTCTTCCATAAAGGTTTTCATAAGATCATTTATTTCATGAAGAAATGGAGTTTGTGGTTGATAAATAAACTATTTGAAAGTTGTGAGAATCATGAAAGATATGAGCATCGCAAAAGATGGGAGCATCATGAAGGTAGTGGGAATTGAAAAAGTTATGAGCTTCCTGAAGGCCAAGTGATCTTTTTGAAAGGAGTGAGATTCGTGAAGGCTATGTGAGATTAAAAACATGTGTGAGTTTGGTGATGGATATGTGATATTCAATAAATTATTGAGCTTTTATAAATTTATAATCATCACAAAAGTAAGATATTATCATGATGAATTGGGTAGTTTAATGAAGGCTGGGAAGAGTGTTCTCAAAAAAGTAGATCTCATGCAAACCCAAAGGGATTTCCCAATAAATCTGTAATAAAGAGGTACTCATAAAGTGAATGAATTTGGAACTTAATAATGCACTAAATGCGGTGTCAAACATATTTATTCTAACGATTAAAAGAAGTTTCTTCTAAAGGATCACTGGGAACACTTCAGAAGAGATAGTATTGAGATTTCACATTGTTATTGGTTGTAAACTAGGAGGGAAAGTGAGTCTACTCTAAACTTTATATCAAAATTGTGCTTTTTGGATTTGGTACATAGACACATTGCCTTTGTATGCTCCTTGGACGTAGCCTAGTGTGGTTTAACCATGTAAAATTGTTGTGTCTCGTACATTTTTTCATTTATGTTCACACATTGATATGGGAAAAGAATATAAGAGTGTTTCGTTTAATAGTGAAACAAGATCTTAAGGGGAAGTGGTTTTAATCTTTCATATCCTGATTCACCACAATGTCAGGGTATTTAACCTATTTAGTCTAAAAATAAATTAAAAAATATATTTTAAATTCTTTTTAAATAAATATACTTATCAAATATATATAAACATACATATATATATATATATATCAAAAACCTTACACATTTTTTAAAATGTTTATTTGAAGAGAATATATTATGTTTTTAGAATCTCATTGTGTGGGTTTGGGTTTTATAATGATTAAAGATAACCAAGTTATTCTCAATGTCTCGAATAAGTTACACCCACATGAGGGGAATTATCCCACCCATGACCTGGAATTAGATGTTTTGATGCATACATTAAATACATGTCCACATTAACTCTTGAGAGATCATTTTACAATATGTTGATATAATAAAATTCTGATGTAAATTTCCACCCAGAGGAACCTAAAACTAAATCAAAGGAATTGGGTTGAATACCTCTAGATTTTTTATTTTATGATTTCTTATACACCTAGTAAGGTGAATGTTTTTTCCAACACTTTGAGTGGTAATTTTACAGTGTATGTTGTTTAGGAGTCAGTAGAGGAGTGGGGCTTGATGAGTTTGTTTGATGATCTGATTCTGGATGTATAGGAATATGGAGAGTGGATGTTCTTGTCTAGTGTGTAGTTCATTCCCTCTCTTATCAATCTGGTTAGTATTAAGAAAGTATGAGGCCCTTAATTCTATCAGATTAGTTTTCCTTTAAATGGTGGGGAGACCTCGGGTGATTGGTCTCAGTCTCTTGATGGTTCTATCATATTTCATAGGTGTATGGTTGTTAATTTTAGCATTATGCATGAGGTTATTCATGAGTTACATCATTATAGTTAGGTTGTTTACCCTAGGGTAACCAAGATTTTTTACACATTGAGAGGTCAGTATTGGTTCCCTAAGATGAGGCATGTAGTGGAGCACTTTTTTCAAGATGTTTGGCCTAATAGAGGATCCTATATGAGAATTAGAAACTAGTTGGGTTGTTTCAAACACTTCATATTCTAGTGTGGAAGTGGGATAAGATCTCTATGGATTTTTGGATAGGGATACCATATACACCATGTGGTAAATATTTCAAATGGGTGATTATTGATCTTCTAATGAATCATAAAACATTTTATCTATCAGGGAGTGGGTAAAGGTACCTAAACTTGTAAGCATATATATTCAAGAGATTTTTTGAATTCATGAGGTTCCCCCAGTGATAGTTTCAAACTATTATTCTCATTTAACTTCATGATATATGAAGTTACTCTAAGAAGCATTGGGAACCGAGCTGATATTGAGCACCATGTATCAACTGGAGATGAATATTTAGTCTGAGCAATAATTATAGAATCTTGGGGATTTTTGAGAGCATGTGTGCTTCATTTATGAGGATCTTGGGGGAAGTAACCATCTATTTGATGATATTTTATATAAAAAATGTTACCCGGCCTCAATTAGGATGGTCCTATTTGAGGAATTGTAAGAACAACCATTTTGATCCATGTTGTGTTGTTACCAGGTGGGAGGTCATTCCTTGATGGTACTCAGTCTCATCCATGTTATTGCTGAGACAGAGTGGATGATTCAAAAGTGGTTAAAAACATCTTAGAGTCACCAAAAGTCATAAAATGGCCATCTTAATCACTCTTTGAAGTTTTATGTTGGTGATCAAGTGTTTCTCTGAGTATTAGTTTGACTAGGTCATCACTTTTTAGGTAATTAAGGGAATCTATCACCGCATTATTTTGGTACCCCATTTTCCTCATTTTTTACCCTCCCATCATGTGAAACACATTATCCTTGGTGGTGGAGCCTCTCCTCTTCTTTAATGGTAGATTATCATAAGTTCTAAATGATTTAGCATGAGGTAAGTACAAATCCTTTTGGGTTTTCTCCTTTCTTCCACCTTCTTCATTCTTATTCTTCCATTTCTTTGGAAGTGTGTAGGGGTTGTTTTAGATGAATATAGGTTGTGTGATGGGGTTTTTTTTATTTCTTATAGATTAGGTTTTTCATACCTCATTGTACCTCATCTGGGTGGTTATTGTCGAATTCGATGATATATGGAATAATCTAAGGTTGGTGTCTCTATTTAATAATTTTTTTATGGATTTATATTAAATTTATAATATATTTTGGTATGGTGTTGTCTATATTTCCAATTTTTTAATTTATGGTTGTTTTGAATCCTATGTGTTTTGTTCTTTGTGGATTGATTTTTCAATTTGGTTCTTTAAAGTGGTTTTTCAAAAGGGTGTTTCATGTATGCACACCAAGTGTTTGATAAAATGGTTCAAATGGATTTTATAGATTAAAATGAATTTATATAATGGTTTTAGCAATGCATTTACATTTTTGAATGTGTTTTGATAAAATGGGAATGTTTGATTATGAAATGTCTTGTGATGTGGCATAGATTTATTTGGAAAATGTTTTGTAGTTATGTGGCATGGATTAGCACATGGGATGACCATTCTAAAGAATGTGTAATCCTTTAGAATGGGGATTGTGAGACCTTCCATTTTTCTTTCCAGGGGACCATGAGATACTTTAGGTAGGAACACCATGAGAGATTCCATTATTGGTTTCCAAGACACTGTGTGAGCTCTTGGAGTTGGGACCAAGGATAACCATGAGAGATTTATTTATTGCTTAATGGGCTAGAAAACTTATTTATAATCAATCATATTAGGCCTGAGGGATTTATTCCTAGGTGCACATTACTCATTCCAGATTAGTTTATATGATTTATGAATTTGATTGTTTCCATTTTTTGTGATGTGATATATGATTCCCACATAAACTTCTATGGTTAATTGATGAGGATATTGTATTTTCCCTTTATTTTTTTGGTATTTTGAGCATGTTGTGCCTTTTACCCTGGGGTATTTATTTGATCCATGTAGAGAAATGATTTGGAAAACATGTTTTATTTAAAATGGAAAAAAAGTTACTTCAAATGGTTTTTTGAAAATGCAATTTTTTTCAATGTGTTTTTGTATTTAAAAGTGTTTTCAAACTATTTTATTGGTTTTTTTGTAAAATAATTAAAGAGATTCATGGTGGTACCCTACGGGGATTTTTGCCTCACACCTTACATATGCCATTAGGTATATGTAGAATCTCTTTGGAAAGGGTATAATGTAACAAGGTGGGTCTTCATGATTATTTTCTTCCATAGTTTTATGAAGTGGACATAGTGTCATAGGGATTGGATCAAGTAGAGTCATTTGTGGTATTTTATAATTGTTGGTATTTATGTGTAGGCCATGATTGGTCTATTTCCCCTTAATTTTGCGTATTTTTCTTTTGACATGAGAAACCTTGTATATGTCCCATTTTGGGATTTTTTTTTTATATGATGTGTGATGTTACTTTTGGTATCTAATTTTTCATTATTGAATACCATGAACGTTACTTTTTATATTGCTAACTCTAATGATATTGGTGTGTTCATCCCATTTATGGATGAGTCGTTTCAGTTTAACATTAACAAAACTGTTACTAAGAGATTTTTATTTATTCCAGGTGATTTTTTCCAACATGTGGTGATTAGGAACGAGCTTTGAGTCATGTGGTTGGCTGACTCGGGATATGGGTCATATCGACTCTAGTTGGTTCATTACACCCACATCAATCTGACACACAACATGATCAATATAACTCAAATATTGTGATTTCATTTCATAGTTAAATTTTAGTCCAAAACACGTATCCCAGTGCTATTGAACCAAGTAAAATTGTTGTGTATCTTGCATGCTTTCATTTTTGTTCATACATTTCTACAAGAAAGGAAGAGAAGAGTGATTTGTTTAATGAAAAAACAATATTCGTCGGAGAAATTTTTCTAATCTGCCATACATTGATTCACCCCCCCCCCCCCTCTAAGGGTATTTAACTTAGTTGGGCTAAAAATAAATTATAAAATTTCCTTTCCACATTTTTTGAACATTTATTTAAGTATATTGTCACGACCCGTCCTCGGGGCCCGTGCCGTGACTACCCCAAGCCCGCCTTCCATAGGCCAGGGGCTGGCGACTAGCACCAAAGGCGTAAATCCCGATAACAGGGAAGGCATTGCCTTTATAAGTAACAACCACCACAGAGTCAGCAAGCGGAAAGTAACTACAAGTGTAGAAAAGTAAAGGGGGCCGGAAATACAAGCCCAACTGTAAAGTACAACTCGAAAGGGAAAAACAGCAGCTGGAAGAACGAAACGGCTCCTGGGTCGTCCGCCTCGATTCCTACCTGAAGGGTAGGTACAGATGGCTCAGCTCCTGGATCGTCCACCACGGATCCTACCTGAAGGGTAGGTACAGATAGCTCCTCTACTCCACAGGTCCTGTCGTCTACTCCGGGTACGTCCGCCCAGTGGTCCACCTCCGGGTACCGACCTGCTCCGCAAGTCTCAACTGCGATCTGCGCTGTCCGTCGTCTTCAACCAACACAACGAAGTGCGGGCATAGCCCGTGCAGGGGTGAGTATAAGCTACTCAGTAGGGACCCCGAGACCCTTAAGGTCTCACTAAATCCAACATGGATATCCACAAAGTAAAGACAGCAATCACGAAGTAACATCAGACTCTACTTAGGTATATGCCCATACATATACCTAAGTCATCAAGAAACCCATCCAATCACAAGGATACACAAAAATCATGAAATCAACGGGTAACCATCACCCAGGTATATTCCCATACATATACCTAAGTTATCAAGCAACTCATCTCGATCATGAGGAAAACGCAAAGATTCATTGACTCAGCTCAAACCAGGATTTTTCATTATCGAAACCGTAACTGCTGAAGAGCTCCGTCTCTAGAGTGTACAGTGGTCCTGTCACGACTCCGAGGCTGCCGCTCACTAACCTAGGACTGCTGAGGTACTCCTCCTGTCGAGTACTGCGGGTTTGCGGCCAACTACCGGGCGCTCCGTCCGCTGAGGGTCTGTCGCCAAATACCGGGCGCTACCCAGATAGTCTGCTGAGGTACTCCTCCTGTCGAGTACCGCGGGTCTGCAGCCAACTACCAGGCGCTCCGTCCGTCGTGGGTCTGCCGCCAAATACCGGGCGCTCCGTCCACTGGGCTAGTCGACTCACTCCAAGTCGAGTCGGTCAAGCAGTCGTCAGGTCTCAGCCGGCTACACGGTCTCCGTACTCTGCACGCTCGTCTCCACCGTCGCGGGGCTGTCGCTACAACCAAGCGCACACACTCCGTAGAGTATCGCGGGTCCGCCGCTACAACCAAGCTCTCCATCGCCAAGGGTCTGCTGCTGCATCCAAGCGCACCACCACTGTCAAGTACCACGGGTCCGCTCCACGAGCTACTGGTCGATACTCCAAGTATCACAAGGTCCCGCGAAGAAGTGTCTCAAAGGTCCGTCTCGGCACAGGGGTCTCAACGCAACAGACGGCGCGTCGATCGGACGCCCGGTCTGTGAGTTATTAGCCTTTTCGTCCCAGGGGCCCGGTTGGTTTCGTGAGCGAAACCAATCCCGGCCGTATCTCAACTGCACCCCGAACTCCCATAGGGTATACTCAAGGGGACCGTTACTCAACGTAACCACTAACGCCGCTGACGGCTCGTCAAGCGAACGTCCTGTCTGAAAGATATCAGCTTTCCCGTTTCAGGGGCCCGGTTGGATTTCGGGTACAATCCAACCCGGCCATACTCCGTCTGCATCCAAAACTCGGGCGGAGTATGTCAAAAGTTCCGTCTCATCAAGAGGAAGTCAACGAAACAGACGGCGCGTCAATCGGACGCCCGGTTTGCGAGTTATTGGCATTTTCGTCTCCGGGGCCCGGTTGGTTTTTAAGGCAAAACCAACCCGACCGTACTCCACCTGCGTCCAAACCTCGGGCGGAGTATGCCAAAAGATCCGTCTCATTAAGAGGAACACAACGCGACTGACGGCGCGTCAATCGGACGTCCGTAGCTCAAGATATGAGTGTTTCCGCTCCGAATGCCCGGTTGGTTTCGTGAACGAACCAACCCGGCCGAACTCAAAGTTAACCGAAACCTTGAGTGCGATATACCGAAACGACCGTCTCGATCCAAGGATCGCGTTGCCGCAGACGGTTCGTCATTCGGAGGTCCGAGGCTCAAGTTATGAGCCAAAAACCAAAACAGGTTCGAAACGGGGGGGGTCCGGGTCCAGGCCGACCCGGCCCGACCCCCCCCCCCCCCCCCCGGGGCGGCGCGGCGGCGGCGCGGCGGCCGGCGGCGGCGGACGGCGGCGGCGGCGGCGGGCGGCGCGGCGGCGGCGGCGGGCCGCGCTGGCGGCGGCGGCGGGCCGCACGGGGTGGCAGCACGCGGGGGGCTTGATTGCCCCCGCTGATTGATCGAGGCGGCACGGCTTTGAGCCGTGCCTTTGCCAAAAAAAACGGCCCCCGCAAGTGGGGGCCGGCTGGACGAACCGGGGGGGCTTTGCCCCCCCCCCCCTCCTTTAAATGAACCGCCCCCCTCATTAAGAGGGGGGTTTGAAGAACCGGCCGGGGGTTTAATCCCCCGGTTTTATGACATCCGGCCGGCCCGCTGGCCGGCCGGTTTTTACCAACGGGACCGGAATTTCCGGTCCCGCCCTCGACTTCCGACGCCGGCGGCCCGGCCGCCGGTCTTTCCTTCCGCCGCGGCCCGGAACCGGCCGCGGTCTCCTCGTCCCGCCGCGGCCCGGAACCGGTCGGGGTCTTCGTCGTCCGGCGCGGTGCGACGGCACCGCGCCCCTTTCGCCGTGCCATGAATCCTCCCAACGCGGCGCGACGGCGTCGCGTTCTTGAAGTCTCTCCTCGGCGAAGCGCGACGGCGTTGCGTAAATTAATTTCACGGCAAACCGCGTGGTGCGACGGCACCACGCCACTTTGCTTCCATCGCAAGAATTTAAACAAGAACGTTGGAGGGGGGTTCGGCCGTGTTCGTGCGGTCCGGCCCCCCTCGCGTTAATAATAATAACGCAACTTAAAGAAAATCATGTCACACGTTAATCTTGCTAAAAGCACGATCAAGAATAAAATGAGGAATCCAAAAGAAATTTGACAACCCCTACCTTGTCGTCGTCGTCGGACGAGAGGTCGTCGCGGGATTGCTCGTCGCGGAAGAAGGGGGATCGTTGCGTCGACGCGGTATCCGGCGTCGCGTCGCCAATCTCCGGATCAAGATCAAACGGATTTAATTAGTTTAAATCCGTTGATATTGAAATTAAAAAGGGAGAAGAAAAGATCCGATTCTCACCTTAGTTGCCGAACGAGGATCGGCCGCGGAAGAAGAGGCGTCGCCGAAGAACGTCGCGGGTAAGGCTCGTTGACGTCGCAGATCACGGTGTGCGTCGTCAAAATCCAGTCGCCGGCGTTCTTCGCGTTCTTCGCGTTCTTCGCGTTCTTCGCGGGGAGATGAAGAAACAAAGATCCTCTCAAATCCTTTCAAAGGATTTTTAGATTGGTCTTATTTTATAAACATGCCAACAAACGTAAAAGCGTAAGTAACGACCCATTTAATTCGTTGAATTAATTCAACGAATGAAACAACCCATTTAATTCACGAAATAAACCGCCCAATTAAATGGTCTGTTAAGAATCTAAAAAACCGCGTCAGTTGACTTTCAGTTTCTTTGACGGGTTTTCGCGGGTGCGTTACTTAGCGGAAGAAACGGCGGGGCTCGTGCGGGCCCCACCTCACAAATATCCTACAAAGGGGTAGGATATTTCTGGATAGCATCCTATCCAGTTCAACTCAGTTCAAGCCGCCTTTAAGTGGCTTCAAGTGGCTTCCAAGTGGCTTAAGCGAAATAAAATAAAGTTGTCGCAAAATTATTTTATTTCTTAACTTTAAGCCCGAAAACTAAAAACCACATCCGAGCAAACGCAACTCCGGAAGAGGCGTTTCTAAGCGAAACCCGGCGCTGCGATTTCATCGGTGCCCTCAGAATTCGATTCCGGGCACCGGTTCAAAAGTTAGAAAAACCCGCTCGTCCGTTCACTGAACGTACCCGAGCCAAAACTTCGGAAAATGATTCCGGGCACACCGGGCCTCGGAATCAGGTGCCGTCAGAAACTGCGTTCTTGTAAAATTCCAAAGAAAATTAAGAAAAAAAATTTCCTTGAAATTTACGGGTCTTTACATATATTCACTTGTTTATATATATATATATATATTACACAATTTCTTAACTAATTATAAATACATCAAATATATTCTAACACGTTTTTTTAAACAAATATGCATATCATATCTATACATACATGCATACATTCATACATACATACATACATACATACATACATACATACATACATATTCACATGTTAATATATATATATATATATATATATATTACACGATTTATTAATCAAATATATTTTTACATGTTTGTAAAAAAATATCAAATCTTTATATACCTATATATATATATAACCTTTTATGTTTTTTTAAACATTTATATATGTATATTAAAATGTGAATATACATAAATACATATATATATATATATATATATCAAAAACCTTACATGTTTTTTAAAAAGTTTATATATGTACATTCACATGTTAATATACTTATATATATGTGTGTGTGTGTGTGTCAAAAACCTTACACATTTTTTATCTAAATATGTATATTAAAAACCATATATGTTTTTTTAAAATATTTATATACTTTTATTCATATTTTAATATATATATATATATAACCTAATTTCTTAATTAAATATAAATATATCAAATATATTATGACATGTTTTTTAAAAAATATACATATCATATACACACATACATACATACATACATACATACATACATACATACATACATACATACATATATATATATCAAAAATATTACACATTTTTTAATGTCTATATATTAATGTTCACATGCTAATATATATATATATATATCCTAATATTTACAAAAATATATTAATGTAAATTAAAAAAAGAAAACCAATCATAATATTACAATCAAACATGGTTTAACATCACAATCCCAATTAAAGTATTATTATAATTCATCATAAATCATATCAATATAAGCATAAATTACAATATAACAATTAAATAGATTTATATAAACTCTTCCAATATCATATATTGCTAAATAATTTCCAGAATAAGAGTGTTTCTAATAATAACATAAAATAATATACTTGCAGTAACATAAAATGCCAAAAAAAATCTATTAAATATAAAGGATAAATAATGAGTAAAATACCTAAAATTAATTGGAATAACTCATTCAGGCCTGATGGATAGACAACTAGGTAATAATAAATTTGATTTAACCCTAACTACTTAATAAACAACAAAAGTCAACTAAAATATTCTATGAGTTTATTAGAAAAAATATATATAATGTTTTGTGTTTATAAACATTCAAATATGTAATGTTGCTTTTAGAATTTATAGAGAATAGAGTTTATATAAAATGAATTCATGGTTGGAGAGAGGTCCATGCCAAGGGAGAGGATCCAGCCAGGTTTAGAGTCTGATGGTAGCCATGATATGCGTCAACCCCATAGAACCCTGGAAATGATCAGAATAATTTTAAGCTACTGACTCCATATAGAAGGTTATTTATTTCTCAGATAAAAGGAATTTTGAAGTTTATTTAAGCTTCACAAAATATGTGAGCTTCGTAAAATATATGAGCATTTCAAAATATATGAGCATCGTGAAGGTTTTGAGCATTTTGAAAGTTCCAAGCTTCACAAAGGCTAAGTGAGCTTCATGAAAGGAGTGGGATTTGTAAAGGATATATGAGCTTCAAGAAAGGAGTAAGAATTTCGAAGACTATGTGATCTTTGTAAAATTAGTGATATTCAAAAAAGTTGGGAGAATCATGAAATTATGATATTATTGTGATAAAGTGGGAAGTTTCGGGAAGGTTCGAAAGAGGGTTCTCACAAAAGTAAATATCATGCGAATGAAAAGATATTTCTCAGTAAATCACTGGTAAAGAGGTTTTCATCAAGTGGATGAATATGGAACTTAATGATACAAAACATTTGGGGTAAAGAATATTTATTCTAGTTATCAAAAGATGTTTTTCATGGATCAGTGGATACACTTTAGTAGAGAGAGTAGTGATATTTCACATTTTGATTGGTTGTAAACTTAGAGGGATGGTGAGTCCACTCCAAACATTATAAAATTCATGTGCTTTAGTTTATTTGGTATATAGGGACATTTCCTTTTTAAGCTCCTTGGACATAGCCTAGTGTGGGTGATCCAAGTAGAGTTTTTGTATCTTGTGTATGTTTTCATTCATGTTCAAACATTTCTACGAGAAGAGAAGTGAATAGTATTTTGTTTAGTGAAGAAACGGGATCCGAAGGGGAAATTGTTTTAATATTTTATATCCTGATTCTCCACCCTCTTGGGATATTTAGCCTAGTTGGGATAATAAAAAACTATAAAAAAATACACTTTTTTTAAAATAAATATTCATATCAAATCTATACAAACATACATATATATATAACCTTGCACAATTTTTAAATGTTTATCTGGATAGATTATTCTATATTTTTTGATTCTTATTGTGTGGGTTTTGGTTTTGTGCTAATGTAGGATGACCTTGTGGTTCCTAATTTCTTGAGGTATATATTACAACATGAGTAGAATTATCCCACCCATGACCTAGAATTAGCTGTTGTGATGAATGAATTAAGTACATGGTGACATTAACACATTAGGGATCATTTTACAATGTATTCGGATCATAAAATAATTATGTAAATTTTCACCTAGAGGGACCTTTAACTTAAACAAATACGTTGGGTGGAGTCCCACTAGATTTTTTATTTGAATATTTCTTGTACACCTGGGAAGGGGAATGTGGCCACTAACACATTGAGGAGGAATATTCCAGTGTATGCTATTCAGAAGTCAGTTAATGAGTGGTCCTGATGAGTTTGTTTGTTGATATGATTCTGGATGTACAGGTGGATGGATAGTGGGTTTTCATGGTTAATATTTAGGTCAAACCCTCTCTTATTTATTGGTTTTGGAGTGAGAAAGTATGTGACCCTAAATTCTATCATATTGGTTTTCCTTTAAATGGCGGCGATGCCTCATGTGATTAGACTTAGTCTCCTAGTGGTTGTATTATTTTTCATAGGTATATGGTGGTTTTGTTGAGAATGATACATTTGGTGATTCATGTGATGAATCATTCAAGTTATATTGTTCTCCCTTGGGTAACAAATATTTTTTATACCTTGATACATCAGTTTTAGTGACCTGAGATGAGGCATGCAGTGGAAGACTTTGTTTCATGATGTTTGTCCTACTGGAGGATCATGTATATGCATTAGAGACTAGTCGGGTTGTTCCAACCACTTCTTATTATTGTGTGGAAGTGTGATGATATCACTTTGGATTTTTTTATTGAGCTACCTTATCCACCATATCGTAAATATTCCAAATGGGTGATTATTGATCTTCTGATGAAATTATCCCTCTTTTTACCCATTAAGAATTCAATAAGGTAGATAAACTTAGATTCATGTATTTTCAAGAGATTTTTTGGATTCATAAAGTTCCTTCAATGATATTTTCAGACTTGGATTCTTATTTAACATCATGAATCTAGAAGTTACTCTAAGAAGAATTTTGAACCGAGCTAAAGTTGATCATCGTGTATCAAATGAAGATGAATGATCAACCTGATTGATCCATCTAGACTCTCAAGGATTTTTTAGAGTGTGTGTTCTTTTTTTAGGTGTTTCATGGGTAATTCACCTTCTGTTGGATACTATTTCTTATAAAAAAAGTTACCGTGAATCGATAAGGATGGCACCGTTTTAGGCATTTGTATGAATGGCCATGCCAATTAATATTATGCTGGTATGAGGTGGGAGGGAATTACTTGGTTGTAAGAAGTCTCATCCAAGAGAACATTGTGACCTTTTGGATGATTCATAAATTTTTATAAATAGTTCATAGTCCCCAAAATTCATAAGATGACCATATTCATCACCCATTGTAGTTCTAGGCTGGTGATTAGGTGTTTCTCTGGGTATCAGTTGGACAATGTCATCATTAATTAGTTAATCAGGGGAAGGTGGCCCCATTTTATGGTGGTAACCCTTTAGCCTCATTTTTTGTCCTCCTATAGTGTGAAACCCCATATCCTTGTTAGTGGATCTTCCCCTCTCTTTTGGTGGTGGATTCTTTTAAGTTATCAATAATTAGTCTTGATGTAAGTTCAAATAATTTGGGTTTTCTCATTATGTCCACCTTCTTCTCACTTGATTCCCCATTTTTGTCAATGTGTGGAATGCTAGGAGTGGTTTTGGTCGAATATATGGTGTGTGATGGGTTTTTTGGTTTGATTTTTTTTATTATGTGTTCCGGGCCTCGTTTTACCTCTTTCGGGTGATTTTTATCACAGGTCATGATATTTAGATCAAATCCTCGGTAGGTGTCTCTATTTTAGGACATTTTACATGGATTACCTTTAAATTTATAATCTCCTTTGAGTTTTTGTTATCTAAATTTCCATTTTATAGGTTTATGGTTGATTTTTATACTATTTTTTTTGTTCATTGTAGCTTGATTTGGAAATTTGGGTGTTTAATGTGGGGTTTCAAAAGGGTGTGGCATGTATACACACTAAGTGTTTAATAAAATTAATCAATGAGATTTTATGGATAAAAATGTTTTTCTATAATTTTTTAATAAATTCATTTACCTTTTTGAATGTGTTTTCATAAAATGGGAATGTTTTATTTTGAAAATTTTTGTGATGTGGATTGGATATATGAGGAACCTTTATTGTGGTTATGTGGCATGGAGTAGCACATGGGTTAATTGGGGTGTGAGTAAGGGGGTTGTTTAAGGGACCATGTGATACTTTGGAAACAATACTATTTGAAATTTTCATTTTTGTTTCTATAGGACCATGAGAGACTTTTGGTAGGGACACCATAAGAGCTTCCATGATTGGTTTCTAAGAGACTATGTGAGTTCTTAGAGTTTGGACTAAGGATGAATGTGAGAGATTGATTTGTTTCTTAGATGGATATAAAACTTGTTTAGTCTCACTCATGATAGTCTAGATGGTTTGATCCCTTTGTGCACATTACTCATTTCAGATTGGTTTATATGCTTTATGAATGTAATTATTTCCATTTTGATGTGATGTGATATATGATTCCCATATCAACTTATATGGTTATATGATGATGTTAGTGTATTTTCCCTTGCGTGTTGGGTATTTTGAGCATGTTGTGCCTTTTTTCCTTGTGTATTTATTTGATCCATGTTGAGAAATTATTTAGAATATGTTTTTTATTTGAAATGGAAACCCAAAAGGATTTCAAAGGGTTATATGAAAATGGAAAGGTTTCAATGTGTTTTAGTTTTGAAAAGTGTTTTGAAACTAGTTTATTATTTTTTAAGGTAAAATTATTAAATAGATTCATGGTGGTACCATATTGGATTTTTGTCACACACCCAACATGTTCCATTGGGCATATGTAGACTCTGATTTTCAAGAGTATAATTTAACATGGTGGCTCTTTTTGATTACTTTATTCCATATTTTTATAGACTGGACAAAGTCTCGTAGGGATAGGCTCATGTGGAGTCATTTATGGTGTTTTATAACCATTTGGATGTATGATTAGGCCATGTGTGGTCTTTTACCACTTAATTTTGAGTATTTTTCTTTTGACTACAGATACCATGTATATGTATCATTAAGTCACGAACCGCCTTCACCAAAAGGAGGGAAGGGTCAGCAGATTTCCAGGCCCTTCCTTCTTTAATTTGAAGGAGAGATAATGACCCAAGAAACCCGCCTTCAATAGGACCCGGAGTGGTGAACAGCACCAAGGGTAAAGAATTACACACTAAATGAAAGGCATTACCCTTTTTCTTTTAACAGGATCAGGAGATAAGATAGTAAATCCCACAACACCAAAACTGAAAGTGTAAGTACGGCTGAAAGTAAACCATTCCCATATGCATGTTCAAAGGTAAAAGATACAAGTCACAAAACTCCAAAGGTAAAGTACCAAGAAAAGGAAAACAACAACAGCAACTGCCCCATGGTCCGAGCTAGTACGGTCCTGCACGATCCCTGATGTCCTCCTGGAAACCTGAAAATAGTTTTATATATGTAGGATGAGCATACAAGTACACTCAATAGGGAAAAACCAAAGACTCTCTTGCACAAGTGAGGAGACATTCTAATGCCCCGTGGAAAAAGAGATAACCAAACACATAACAAGGTAAACTATCCACCCAAGCCTCACCAAGGCACACTACCCAAATAACACAATTCAAGTAAATTATGGTAACAGCACATCGATGTTTGGGTACCTCGTGCCACTTTCCCACTGGTTATTGAAGACATCCTATGCATCGAACCAATCCCGCCATTCTTAACGTAGTCCCACTGCCAAACCCCGCCCGCACACACCTGGGCCAAAACCTCACCACAGTCCCACTGCCAAATACCACCCGCACACACCTGGTCCATAACCACTATCCCGCCCGTAGAAACCTGGGCCACAACCACCACACACAACCATACCCACAAACACTTGGGTCAGAACAACTACTGCTATGCCCTAAGACACCTGGGCCTCATCCCAAAGACACTTGGGAAACAACCTGCCCGCAAACACCTGGGCCAACCACCACAACTACCCCGCCTGAATATTCTTGGGCTAATAATGGACTTCAGTACATCACAGCATGCCCGAAGATACTTGGGATATCTGGGAAAGGGAGCATAAAGGAGCTAATAACCAGCCACTAATAGAAGTGCTGGGAAAAACACCCTCCCCCATGAAATGGGGGTGTTCGACACTAAGTTCTCAACTTGGGTGGGGCGTGAATAAGAAACATAATAACTACAAATATATGTATAAGTAACAAACACTCAACCCAACCTAGGGTTTCCAAAGCCAACCCAAGCACAAGCACACTCATCCCTTTTCATAGGAAGCACACTGCTCACAGTCGAGTCACAACTCACCCCCAGAACCAATCCCCGTTTAAGATACTCTTGCTTCCATGTTCAAGTAATCTCATTTAAATAAATTTATACACTACTGGGCAACTAATAGCATAAACACAAACCAAGGGAAAAAGTTATATCCAACAACAATTTAAGAATTCACACCCAGTTCTCTTGTAAAGTCACAACAACAAAGGGATAAGTGAGATCCCTCAAAGTACTAGAACCAAAGAAAACCCTGAGATACAACCCCAAGTTCCCAAAATCCATGAGCCAATGGTTTCTCAACAACAGAGGATCCCACCCCAATTCATGATATATGCAGAGTAATCACACAGCTTCAAATTCACAACCAGCGAAAGTATAACAATAGGGGATCCCATCCCCACCCACATCGCCCCCAGCAATTGGCCCATGAAAGAAGCAAAAAAACCGCTACCACCAACACAAGGTAGGCCCATGCAGGTATTTTCAGATTTAAAAGATTTAACACACTCCATGGTTTCAAATCCACTGTAATTTAACTGGGGTTATCACAGAAAAGGGGTTGATCCTGGTGATTTCAATTTATTTAACCGAGTATATGTAATTAACCAATTCCATGTTAGGGTTATTTAAACATACAGGGGTTCCTAGGTTCATTAGTCTGCAAAGAAAGACCACCAACGACCATTATTTTTAGTGAGCACAGGCCCATACAATTCACAACACATAACAATATAAAAAGAGTATAGCAGAACATCGGTCACACCCCCCTTCATTCTTGAAAGGTCCGTTCATTATCTTCATTAAGATAGGTTTCATCAATTTCCACATAGATAAAAGCATTCCCACCCCACATGATACATAGAAGGAGAGACGAAGGATAAAATCCCTACCTGACAGATCAAGGATCGACATTAAGTCCTCGCGTGAGTAGCAGGAACTCCACAGAACGCGATCAAGGAAAACTTTGAGGGGTTACAACTCGTCGGGAGGAAGGTTACTCTGAGCGCAGGGTGATCGAGAAAAAGAAACGTAGGGAAAAGCCTTTAGGTTATAATGGCTAAGATACAGTATTCCCGAGACGGTTGAGATCAGGAAGAAAAAATCAAAACCATGTAAGAAGCGGGATCGTGGGTTGACCACGCGGCTGGGCCACCCCACACGTAACTTAAAAGGTCCCCGCCCTTCAGGGTGGTTAAAACAGACGCACACCTCACCAATCATTTAATTTAAATTCCATTAATGGGCATTAATGGGATTTAAAATAGGCTTAAAGGGGTGAAAACATTGTTTAAAAACAAATTTGCGTAAAAAGGAGGTGCTACTGGAAAACCCGTGGGGGGGTAGGCGGAAGCTACTAGTAGCCAAGAGCTACCGATTGGCGACAGCTACCGGTATCCAAGAGATACCGGTTGGCGACAGCTACCGGTAGCTCTCGGCTACCGGTAGCTGAGGGCTACCAGTACCCCATGGTCACCGGTAGGCTAGGTCTACTGGTAGGCCGAGGCTACCGGTAGGCCAAGGCTACCGCTAGGAGTTACGAGAAGATGGGATGGCCTTACAGACCTCCCTGAACACCTCAACATCAAATTTTTACCAAGTAATGGAACCCAAAACCCCGGGCCATTACATCAGATACTTCTCAAATGATTCTCATCCCCGAGAATATAAGAACAACTTAGAAAGGAGAAAGGTGGGGTCCAAACAACCACCCTCTAAAGATACTTCTCAGGGGAAAACCGCTGAGTTGTTCGAAAGATGGAACAGAACCCTCCCCCATATATCCATAAATACTCCCCCAAGAGTTATCAACCACAAACATTCACAACAAGCACAAGGATCACACTTTCCAACACATGAGTTAGGGAGTCCCCTCCTACATGTCATGATATTATCCGCTTTGGGCAGCACTGACTCACCCACACGGGTTTAATTGCATCCACATTAATGCATCCTAATTAGCAGTCAGGTTTTCCCATCATCACACATTCGTACACACACACAGAGAGAACAGGGAACATATCATCTAATAGCTAATAAAAATAATCATTTTATATATTAAAGCACAAGGTACAATCTCTCAAGGATCAGAACAAAAACAACAAGGAAGTCAAAACAGCTCTGGGTACTGAACGTGTAACTGGGCCTCCAATTCCTAAGTGCTCTCTTCCAGGCTACCATGCCTCCACAACACACGAACCAAGGTGATGGTTCATCCAAGAAGTACTTTCTCCTTATGATCATCGATCTTGATTGGTCGTTCTATGAAGGTCGCATCGTCTTCAACATCTAACTCCCCCAATCAATGATGTGGGAGTCCTCGTATAGATATCGACGAAGTTGTGAGATGTTAAAGATTTTGTGAACTTTCTCCAACTGAGGTGGAAACGCTAGCTGATACGCCACCTCACCAACTCGTCCCAACACCACGAAAGGTCCTATGAACCTAGGGGAGAGATTACTCTCCTTCCCAAACCTTCACTGCCCACGTCGAGGTGAAACCTTTAAGAACACATGATTCCCAACCTCGAACTCCAATTGCCTCCTCCTACGATCGACATAAGACTTTTGTCGGTCCTGGGCTGCCGTCATCCTCTCACGCATGATTTGAACCTTCTCAGTGGTGCCTTGCACCACTTCTGGCCCAAGAACAGCTGCTTCGCAAATCTCTGTCCTGCAAACGAGTGAACAAAACTACCTTCTATACAAGGCCTCAAACGGCGTCATACCAATAGTGGAGTGGAAGATATTGTTATAAGCAAACTCCACTAGAGGAAAGTGTCATACCCATGATCCCCCAAAATCCAGAACACATGCCCGCAGCATGTCTTCCAATGTCTGGATCGTTCGTTATGTTTTCCCATCTGTCTGAGGGTGGAAAGCAGTGGTGAGGTGTAGCTGGGTGCAAAAGGCAAGATGTAATCCCCTCCATCCTCGTGAGGTAAACCACGTGTCTCAATCAGAGACAATAGATCTCAGGATCCCATGCAATCGCACCACCTCATCGACGTACCTCTGGACCAAGGTGCTCACCGGGATCGACTCCTTAATATTCAAGAAGTGTACTGATTTTTTCCACCAATCCACCACTACCCAGATGGCATCATAGCCTCCCTGAGTCCTCAGTAGACCTGTGATGAAGTCCATCGAGATGTCATCCCACTTCCACACGGGAACATCTAGTGGTTGTAATGTCCCTCCAGGAAAACAATGTTCAACCTTTACTTGCTGGCACACGAGGCACTTTACCACAAACTCTGCCACCGAACGCTTTACCCCGGTCCACCAAAACTGTCTCCTCAGGCCTTGGTACATCTTTGAGACCCCATGATGTACCGCTAAAGCTAATCCATGGAACTCATGAAGAACACCTTTACACATCATATTCGGAACAAAAAGCCTTCCACGGAAAAAAATCCGATGCTGACCATCCTCTGACCATCCCTCAGGAGCATTTCCCTGATAAACACGATCCCGCATCACTTCCACCTCCGAGTCCCCCCACTGAGACTCTTCCACCTGCACCACTAAGGAGGTAACTACAATCTTCTGAAACAGACAACCTCTTCCATCTTCCACCCTTGCATCCAAATCCAAGGTCACTAACTCTTCCATCACTCTCCAAGCATCTGCAGATTCCCGAACTACTTCCTTCTGTGATTTCCTACTTAGGGAATCAGCCACAACGTTTCCTTTCCCTGAGGTATAGGAAATATCGAAATCATAATCCTGGAGGAACTCCATCAACCTTCACTTCCTTAAGTTCAGGTCCTGCTGGGAGAAGATATACTTCAAGATTTTGTGGTCTGTGAAGACCACAACGCGCTCTCCGATGAGGTAATGTAGCCAAAACTTTAGTGCAAAAACGACCGCCGCAAGCTCCAGATCATGGGTAAAATAATTACACTCATGGGGACGTAACTGCCTAGACCCATGGGAGATCACCCCTTGCCACTACATCAACACACACCTGAGGCCCTGCCCTGAATCATCACAAAATACCTCATACGTTTCCCCTTCTTCTTGAAACCTCAACACTGGGGAACTAACCAACTTCTCCTTCAGATTGCTGAAGGCTGCCTCACACTGCTCACTCCTCACAAAAGCCTAGTCCTTTTTGGTCAAGGCTGTCAAAGGTGTTGCAACTCGGGAGAAGTTGGGTACGAACCTCCGATAGTAACCTACCAGCCTGAGGAAACTACGGACCTCTACCACGTTCTTGGGTGCTGCCCAAGAAACAACCACCTCAACCTTCGATGGTTCTACCACTACTCCCTAATCGGATACTATGTGCCCAAGGAAGTGCACTTCTCGCATCCAAAACTTGCACTTCGATAACTTTCCATATAGATGGTGTTGTCGGAGGACCTCCAAAACCGTCCTCAGGTGCTCAGCATGATCCTCCTCTGATCTTGAGTAGATCAGGATGTTGTCAATGAACACGACCACGAATAGATCCAGATACTCCCGGAAGATGGAGTTCGTAAGCCACATGAACACATATGGATCATTCGTAATGCCGAACGACATGACCACAAACTCAAAGTGCCCATATCTACACCTGAAGGATGTCTTCAGGATATCTCCCTTATTCACCCTCAAATAGTTATATCCTGACAGTAGGTTGATCTCTGAGAACCATCCTGCCCCTTTCAACAAGTCAAAGAGATCGTCTATCCTTAGAAGAGGGTAGAAATTCTTGACCATTACCTGATTCCGCCTCCTGTAGTCTATGCACTGCCTTAGACCACCATCCGCCTTTTTCACAAACAACACAGAAGCACCCCACAGTGACGCACTCGGTTAAACAAAACCCTTCTTCATCAGATCGTCAATATAAATCCGCAACTACCGTAGCTCCGAAGGCGCCATCCGGTAGGGATCCATCGAAATTGGACGAACACCAGGCTGCAAGTCTATCCCAAACTCAATATCACGTCAAGGGGGTAGAGTCATCACCTCCTCAGGGAAGACGTCCATAAACTTATTGATGATCCCTGGTACCTCCACCATCTCAGCATCCACTGACTCTACTGACAGCTCCACTAACAAGGAGAGGAGGGGTTCCTCTCACCTGTTGCCCTTCTGGCCACTCCGCTCACCGGTGAAAGTAACACGTCAGCCACCCAAGTCTGAGAACACAACCCTTCCTCATAAGTAGTCGATGATGGAACACACAGAGAACAACCATTCGATGCCTAGGATGATATCGTATGGCAGTATCTATTGTAGTAGTAGATAAATGGCCGACTTATGTGGCCCTATCATCAGTCTGCATCCTCGACAAACATATAACAAGTCGGTCTGACCTCCGACTGGTGTGCTGAGCACCAGGGGCACTGGAAGTCTCTTGGCGTATAGACCCAGGGCATAGTCCAGACTGGGTGCAACAAAGGAGTGTGAAGCTCTGGTATCGAACAAGGTGTAAGCAAGGGTACTGAACAAACTGATCGTACCTTGAACAACCTCTGATTCTGTTGGAACTGCTGCCTTCGTGGTGTGCAAATGTCCATTCCCATCTCCTCTTCCCCTCGGCTATCGGCCACCTCCCCGACCATGCCTTGGTCGAGGTCCCTAAGGATTTCCCTAAGGTCAGCGTCCCCCTACAATGTCTTCTCTCGGAGGAGCGGGAGCTCGTTGCCCCTGCTGCTGCTGCTGAAAGGGCCTAGCTCAAAGTTGCTGCTGAGGCGGGTGTTGGGCCTGTCGGCCACCGTCATACTGTACTCGGTCTGGGCACTGATTCCGAAGCTTTCCATGACTCACATAAATGAATCACCTCGGTCCTAGGCTCGAAGGGAAAGGGAGAGGACCGGGGGACCGGAACTGATACTACTTCGGCCTGCTCCCTGCTAGTCTGAACCTAGAGGGTCCCGATGCTGGAGGTATGGTGGTGATGGCCTTTCCCTTTTATGGTCCTAGATGAATCCCCTCTCGTGACACATCTCCTAGTGCATGCATTCTCTCCACCACTTCAGCCTTCTTCTGCACCTCTAAGTATGACGACAAGGTGAAGGTTGTAACAACATACTGGAGGGAAGGTCGGAGGGCCTCCTCTAAACATCTCGATCGAGACTCCTCATCTGGAAAGAGGTCTAGAGAAAAGCGTAGGAGATCCTTGAACATGATCCCCAGCTCCCTTAATGACATACTCCCATGCTGGAGGGATAGTAGCTCCTGCATCTTCTCAAATTTCATCGTAGAAGAGAGGAATTCTGCCCGGAACTCCTCGAAATCAGCCCATGCCACCTCAACCTCTCTCCTCTCCCCCAGGTAGAGCGTCCACCACTGACTCGCTGCTCCCCGCATCTGGATGATGTCTAGAGGAACCCAATACTCGGTCGGAGCCTAGATTAAGCAGAAATCTATCACCAGCTCCTCTAGCCAGCCCTCCGTCTTCATGTTAGAGGTGCTGCCCTCATACTATTTGAGGGTCTGCCGCTGGAAAGCACGAAGCATCTTCTGCCACTGATCATCCTCCTCCTCTTGATCAGCCCTCTGTTGATCGACCACGTCAACCTCTTGGGCCTCGATCACCCACACCACTCGTGGTCATCTCCCAGGTGCCATAGCTGTAAGGAAAACAAGGAATGCCTAAGCCCAAGTAGTGCAGAATATTGTTCTTACATTTTATTTGACTTATTGATTTATTTTGAATCCCCAAGACACCCATGAAACACGATAACACAAGTCATTATGATGCATGTAACTTTCCTAGGGTCTCTACCCTGCAATCAATGTGGCCTCACTTGGTCGTTCAGTAGGTCCAGAGTCCTTGCATCGGATCACAGGGGGCCCTAAAATCCCATGTCCTAGCCAGTCTTCCCTAGCCAAATTCATGCACCAAGGTCACCCAACACTGTTTCCCTACCATCCCATGCAATCCTCATTGTTCCTAACTTCGGACTCCATCCTATCTTTCAACCTCACCTCTAATACCATTCTGTCTCAACCCGCCTTCATCAAAAAGAGGGAAGGGTCAGCAGATTTCTAGGCCCTTCCTTCTTTAAGTTTAAGGATATATAATGACCCCCGAAACCCGCCTTCAATAGGTCCCGAAGTGGCGACCAACACCAAGGGTATATAATTACACACTAAATGGAAGGCATTACCCTTTTTATTTTAATAGGATCGGGAGATAAGATAGTAAATCCCACAACACCAAAACTAAAAGTGAAAGTACGGCTAAAAGTAAACCATTCCCATATGCATGTTCAAAGGTAAAAGATACAAGTCACAAAACTCTAAAAGTAAAGTACCAAGAAAAGGAAAACAACAACAGCAACTGCCCCAAGGTCTGAGCTAGTACGGTCCCGCATGATCCCTGATGTCCTCCTTGAAACCGGAAAATAGTTTTATATATGTAGGGTGAGCATACAAGTACACTTAGTAGGGAAAAACCAAAGACTCTCATGCACAAGTGAGGAGACATTCTAATTCCCCATGGAAAAATAGATAACCAAACACCTAACAAGGTAAACTATCCACCCAAGCCTCACCAAGGCACACTCCCCAAATAACTCAAGTCAATTAAAGTATGGTAATATCACATCGATGTTTGGGTACCACGCGCCACTTTCCCACTGGTTATTGAAGACATCCTACGCATCTAACCAATCCCGCCATTCTTACCGCAGTCCCATTGCCAAACCCCACCCACACACACCTGTGCCATAACCTCACTGCAGTACCACTGCCAAACCCTGCCTGCACACACCTGGGCCATAACCACTATCCCGCCTGCAGACACCTGGTCCACAACCACCACACACAACCATACCCGCAAACACCTAGGTACGAACAACTACCGCCACGCCTGAATACACCTAGGCCTCATCCCGAAGATACTTGGGAAACAACCTTCCCGGAAACACCTTGGTCAACCACCACAACTACCCCGCCCGAAGATTCTTAGGCTAATAATGGACTTCAGGCCATCACAGCCTTCCTGAAGATACTTGGGCTATCTGGGAAAGGGAGCATAAAGGAGCTAATAACCAACCACTAATATAAGTGTTGAGAAAAACAACCTCCCCCATGAAATGGGGGTGTTCGGCACTAAGTGCTCTACTTGGGTGGGGTGCGAATAAGAAACATAAGAACTACAAATATATGTATAAGTAACAAACACTCAACCCAACCTTGGGTTTCCAAATCCAACCCAAGCACAAGAACACTCGTCCCTTTTCATAGGAAGCACATTGCTCACAGCCGAGTCACAACTCACCCCCAGAACCAATCCCCATTTAAGCTACTCTTGCTTCCATGTTCAAGTAATCTCATTTAAATAAAGTTCTGCACTACTGGGTAACTAACAACATAAACACAAACTGAGGGAAAAAGTTACAGCCAACAGCAATTTAAGCATTCACACCCGGTTCTCTAGAAAAGTCATAACAACTAAGGGATAATTGAGATCCCTTGAAGTATTGGAACCAAAGGAAACCCTAAGATACAGCCCCATGTTCCCGGAATCCATGAGCCAGCGGTTTCTCAACAACAGAGGATCCCACCCCAATTCGTGATATAAGCAGAGTAATCACACAACCTCAAATTCACAACCAACGAATGTATAACAATAGGGGATCCCATCCCCACCTGCATCGCCCCAGCAATCGACCCCTAAAATAAACAACCAAACCGCTACCACCAACACAAGGCAGGCCCATGCAGGTATTTTCAGATTTAAAAGATTTAACACACTCCATGGTTTCAATTCCACTGTACTTTAACTGGGGTTATCATAGAAAAGGGGTTGATCTTGGTGCTTTCAATTCATTTAACCGAGTATACATAATTAACCAATTCCATGTTAGGGTTATTTAAACATACAGGGGTACTGAGGTTCATTAGTGCGCAATGAAAGACCACCAATGGCCATGATTTTCATTGAGTACAAGCCCATACAATTCACAACACATAACAACATAAAAAGAGTATAGCAGAACATCGGTCACACCCCCCTTCATTCTTTAAAGGTTCGTTCACTATCTTCATTAAGTTAGGTTTCATCAATTTCCACAGAGAAAAAAGCATTCCCACCCCGCATGATACACAGAAGGAGAGATGAAGGATAAAATCCCTACCTGGCAGATCATGGATCGACGTTAAGTCCTCGCGTGAGTAGAAGGAACTCCACGGAATGCGATCAAGGAAACCTTTGAGGGGTTACAACTCGTCGGGAGGAAGGGTACTTTGAGTGCAGGGTGGTCGAGAAAAAGAAACATAGGGAGAAGCCTTTAGGTTATAAAGGCTGAGATACTGTATTCTTGGGATGGTTAAGATTAGAAAGAAAAACTCGAAACCGCATAAGTAGCGGGATCGTGGGTTGACCACGCGTCTGGGCCACCCCACACGTAACATAAAAGGTCCCCGCCCTTCAGGGTGGTTAAAACAGACGCACACCTCACCAATCATTTAATTTAAATGAAATTAATGGGCTTTAAAACAGGATTAAAGGGGTCAAAACATGGTTTAAAAACCAATTTGCGTAAAAAGGAGGCGCTACTGGAAAACTCGTGGGGGGTAGGCGGAAGCTACCTGTAATCGAGAGCTACCGGTTGGTGACAACTACCTGTAGCTGAGAGCTACCGGTATCTGAGAGCTACCAGTATCCGAGAGATACCGGTAGCCGAGGGCTACCGGTACCCCAAGGTCACTAGTAGGCTAGGTCTACCGGTAGGTCGAGGCTACCGGTAGGCCAAGGCTACCGCTAAGAGTCACGAGAAGCTGGGATGGCCTTCCAGAACACCCAGAACACCTCAATATCATATTTTTACCAAGTAATGGACCCCAAAAACCCGGGCCATTACATCAGATACTTCTCAAACTATTCTCATCCCCGAGAATATAAGAACAACCCAGAAAGGAGAAAGGTGGGGTCCAAACAACCACCCTCTAAAGATACTTCTCAGGGGGGAAACTGCTGAGTTGTTCGAAATCTGGAACAGAACCCTCCCCCCTACATCTATAAATACTCCCCCAAGAGTTGTCAACCATAAACACTCACAAAAAGCACAAGGATCACACTATCCAACACATGAGTTAGGGAGTCCCCTCCTATACGTCACGATATTATCCGCTTTGGGCGGCACTGACTCGCCCGCACGGGTTTAATCGCATCCACATTAATGCATCCTGATTAGTAGTTAGGTTTTCCCATCATCACACATTTGTACACACACACAAAGAATAGGGAACAAATCATCTAATAGATAAGCAAAACAATCATTTCATATATTAAAGCATAAGGTACAATCTCTCAAGGATCAGAACAAAAACAACATGGAAGTCAAAACAGCTCTGGGTATTGAATGCGTAACGGGGCCTCCTGTTCCTAAGTTCTCTCTTCCAGGCCACCATGCCTCCACAACACACAAACCAAGGGGATGGTTCATCCACGAAGTACTTTCTCCTTACGATCCTCGATCTTGATTGATCGTTCTATGAAGGTCGCATCGTCTTCGACATCTAACTCCCCCCAATCGATGACGTGGGAGTCGTCGTGTAGATATCGAAGAAATTGGGAAATGTGAAAGACGTTGTGTACTTTCTCCAACTGAGGTGGCAAAGCCAGCTGATACGCCACCTCACCAACTCGTCCCAACACCTCAAAAGGTCCGATGAACCTAGGGGAGAGATTACTCCCCTTCCCAAACCTTCGCTTCCCACGTCGAGGTGAAACCTTCATGAACACATGATTCCCAACCTCGAACTCCAAGGGCCTCCTCCTACGATCGGAATAAGACTTCTGCCGGTGCTGGGCTGCCTTCATCCTCTCACGCATGAGTTGAACCTTCTTAGTGGTGCCTTGCACCACTTCTGGCCCAAGAACAGCTGCTTCCCCAATCTCTGTCCAACAAATGGATGAATGAAACGACCTTCCATACAAGGCCTCAAATGGCGTCATACCAATAGTGGAGTGGAAGCTATTGATATAATAAAACTCCACTAGAGGCAAGTGTCGTACCCATGATCCCCCAAAATCCAGAACACATGCCCGTAGCATGTCTTCCAACGTATGGATCGTTCGTTCTATTTTCCCATCTGTCTGAGGGTGGAAAGTAGTGCTGAGGCGTAGCTGGGTGCCAAAGGCATGCTGTAATCCCCTCCAGGATCGTGAGGTAAACCATGTGTCTCGATCAGAGACAATAGATCTCGGGATCCCATGCAACCACACCACCTCATCGACGTACCTCTAGGCCAAGGTGCTCAATAGGCTTGACTCCTTAATCTCTAAGAAGTGTGCTGATTTTGTCAACTGATTCACCACTACCCAGATGGCATCATATCCTCCTTGAGTCCTCAGTAGCCCTGTGATGAATTCCATCGATATGTCATCCCACTTCCACTCAGGAACATCTAACGGCTGTAACGGCCCTCCAGGAAAATAATCTTCATCCTTTACTTGCTGGCACATGAGGCACTTTGCCACAAACTCTACCACTGCCCACTTTACCCCAGGCCACCAAAACTATCTCCTCAGGCCTTGGTAAATATTTGAGACCCCATTATGTACCACTAAAGCTAAGCCATGTAACTCACAGAGAACACCTTTATGCATCATCTCTGGAACAAAACGCCTTCCACGGAAAAGCATATGATGCTGACCATCCTCCGACCAACCCTCAGGAGCATTTCCCTGATAAACACGATCCCGCATCACTTCTACCTCCGAGTCCCCCCACTGAGACACTTCCACCTGCACCACTGAGGAGGGAACTACAGTCATCTGAAACAGACAACCTATTCCATCTTCCACCCTTGCATCCAAATTCAAGGCCACTAACTCTTCCATTGCTCTCCAAGCATCTGCAGATTCCCGAACTACTTCCTTCTATGATTTCTACTTAGGGAATCATCCACCATGTTTCCTTTCCCTGAGGTGTAGGAAATCTCAAAATCGTAATCCTGGAGGAACTCCATCCACCTTCACTGCCTTAAGTTCAGGTCCCGCTGGGAGAAGATATACATCAAGATTTTGTGGTTCGTGAAGACCACAAAGCGCTCTACGATGAGGTAATGTCGCCACAACTTTAGTGAAAAAATGACCTCCGCAATCTCCAGATCTTGGGTGGCATAATTATGCTCATGGGGACGTAACTGCCTAGACCCATAGGAGAACACCCCATGTCGCGACATCAACACACACCTGAGGCCCTGCCCTGAAGCATCATAGAATACCTCATACGCCACCCCTTCTTCTGGAAACCTCAACACTGGGGCACTAACCAACTTCTACTTCAGATTGCTGAAGGCTGCCTCGCACTGCTCACTCCACATGAAAGCCCGGTCCTTTTTGGTCAAGGCTGTCAAAGGTGCTGCAACTCGGGAGAAGTTGGGTACAAACCTCTGATAGTAACCTGCCAGCCCGAGGAAAATACGGACCACTGCCATGTTCTTGGGTGTTGCCCAAGAAACAACCACCTCAACCTTCGATGTGTCTACCACTACTCCCTGCTCGGACACTACGTGCCCAAGGAAGTGCACTTCTTGCATCCAAAACTTGCACTTCAACAACTTCCCATAGATCTGGTGTTGTCAGAGGACCTCCAAAACCTTCTTCAGGTTCTCAGCGTGATCCTCCTATGATCTTGAGTAGATCAGGATGTCGTCAATGAACATGACCATGAACCGATCCAGATACTCCCAGAAGATGGAATTCATAAGCCCCATGAACACATCTGGAGCGTTCGTAATGCCGAACGACATAAAAACAAACTCGAAGTGCCCATATCTACACTTGAAGGCCGTCTTTAGGATGTCGCCCTCATTCACCCTCAAATGGTGATATCCAGACCATAGGTAGATCTTTGAGAACCATCCTGGCCCTTTCAACTGGTCAAAGAGATCGTCTATCCTTGGAAGAGGGTAGCGATTCTTGACCGTTACTTGATTCAGCCTCTTGTAGTCTATGCACAGCCTTAGACCACCATCCTCCTTCTTCGCAAACAACAAATGAGAACCCCACGGTGATGCACTCGGTCGAACAAAACCCTTCTTCATCAGATCGTCAATCTGAATCTGCAACTCACATAGCTCCAAAGGCGTCATCCGGTAGGGAGCCATCGAAATCAGACGAGCACCCGGCTGTAAGTCTATCCCAAACTCGATATCACGTTGAGGGGGTAGAGTCGTCACCTCCTCAGGGAAGACGTCCATAAACTTAATGAGTATCCCTGATACCTCCACCATCTTAGCATCCACTGACTCTACTGACATCTCGGCTAACAAGGAGAGGAGGGGTTCCTCTCACCTGCTGCACTTCTGGCCACTCTGCTCGCTGGTGAAAGTAACACGTAGGCCGCCCATGTTTGAGAACACAACCCTTCCTCGGAAGAAGTTGATGATGGCACACACAGAGAACAGCCAGTCGATGCCTAGGATGACATCGTATGGTAGTATCTGTAGTAGTAGTAGTAGATCCATGACCAACTTATGTGGCCCTATCATCAGTCTGCATCCTCTACAAACATATAACAAGTCATTCTGACCTCCGACTGGTGTGCTCAGCACCAGGGGCACTGGAAGTCTCTTGGCATCTAGACCCAGGGCACGGGCCAGACTGGGTGAAAAAAAGGAGTGTGAAGCTCTGGTATTGAACAAGGCGTAAGCAAGGGTACTGAATGAACTGATCGTACCTCGAACAACCGTCGGTCCTGCTGGAACTGCTGCCTCCGCGGTGTGCAACTGTCCACGCCCAGGTCCTCTGCCCCTTGGTTGTCAGCCACCTCCCCGACCATGCCCTGGTCGAGGTCCCTGAGGAGCGCCCTGAGGTCGGCCTCCCCCTGTAATGTCTTCCCTCAGAGGAGCGGGAGCTCGCTGCCCCAGCTGCTGCTGCTGCTGAAAGGGCCTAGCTGGAAGCTGATGCTGAGGCAGGTGATGGGCCTGTTCGCCACTGCCATACTATACTCAGTCTGGGCACTGATTCTGGAGATGTCCATTGATCCCACATATGAAGAACCTCGGTCCTGGGCCTAAAGGGAAAGGGTGAGGACCGGGGGACTAGATCTGAAACTACTTCAGCCTGCTCCTTACTGGTCGGAACCTAGAGGGTCCTGATGCTGGAGGTATGGTGCTGATGGCCTTTCACTTTAATGGGCCTAGCTGAATCCCCTCTCATGACACACCTCCTAGTGTGTGCATCCTCTCCACCACTTCAGCCCTATTCTGAACCTCTAAGTATGTCAACAAGGTGAAGGGGGTAACAACGTACTGGAGGAAAGGTCGGAGCGCCTCCTCTAAACGTCTCGCCCGAGACTCCTCATCTGTAAAGAGGTCTGGAGAAATGTTGAGGAGATCCTGGAACTTGATCCCCAACTCCCTTACTGACATACTCCCCTGCTGGAGGGAGAGTATCTCCTTCGTCTTCTCAGATTTAATATTAAAAGAGAGGAATTCCTCCTGGAACTCCTTCTCGAAATTAGCTCATGCCACCTCATCCTCTCTCCTCTCCCCCAGGTAGAGCATCCACCACTTACTCACTGCTCCCTACATCTGGCTGACGGCCAGAGGAACCCAATACTTAGTCGAAGCCTAGATCAAGCCAAAAGCTATCACCAGCTCCTCTAGCCAGCCCTTTGTCTTCATTTCAGAGGTGTTGCCCTCATACTTCTCGAGAGTCTACCGCTGGAAAGCATGAAGCGTCTTCTACCACTGATCATCCTCCTCCTCTCGATCAGCCCTCTGCTAATCGGCCATGTCAACCTCCTAGGCCTCGATCTCCCGCACCACTCGTGGTCGTCTCCCAGGTGCCATAAATATAAGGTAAAAAAGGAATTCTTAAGCCCAAGTAGTGTAGAATATTTTTCTTACATTTTATTTGACTTCTTTATTTATTTTGAATCCCCAAGACACCCAGGAAACACGAGAACACAAGTCATTATGATGCATGTACCTTTCCTAGGGTCTCTACCCTACAATCAGCGTAGCCTCACTTGGTCATTCGGTAGGTCCAGAGTCCTTGCATCGGATCACAGGGGGGCCCTAAAATCCTATGTCCTAGCCGATCTTTCCTGACCTAATTCACGCACCAAGGTCACCCAACACTGTTGCCCTACCATCCCATGAAATTCTCACTATGCCTAACTCTAGACTCCATCCTATCTCTCAACCTCACCTCTGATACCATTCTCTCACGGCCTGCCTTCACCAAAAGGAGGGAAGGGTCAGCAGATTTCCAAGCCCTTCCTTCTTTAAGTTGAAGGAGAGATAATGACCCCTGAAACCCGCCTTCAATAGGTCCCAGAGTGGCGACCAGCACCAAGGGTATAGAATTACACACTAAATGGAAGGCATTACCCTTTTTCTTTTAATAGGATCGGGAGATAAGATAGTAAACCCCACAACACCAAAAATGAAAGTGAAAGTACGGTTGAAAGTAAACCATTCCCATATGCATGTTCAAAGGTAAAAGATACAAGTCATAAAACTCCAAAGGTAAAGTACCTAGAAAAGGAAAACGACAACAGCAACCACCCCAAGGTCCGAGCTATTATGATCCCGCACGATCCCTGATGTCCTCCTAGAAACCTAAAAATAGTTTTATATATGTAAGGTGAGCATACGAGTACACTCAGTAGGGAAAAACCAAAGACTCTCGTGCACAAGTGAGGAGACATTCTAATACCCCGTGGAAAAAAGAGATAACCAAACACCTAACAAGGTAAACTATCCACCCAAGCCTCACCAAGGCACACTCCCCAAATAACACAATTCAAGAAAAGTATGGTAATAGCACATCGATGTTTGGGAACCCTGCGCCACTTCCCCACTGGTAATTGAAGACATCCTACACATCGAACCAATCCCGCCATTCTTACCGCAGTCCCACTGCCAAACCACGCCCTCACACACATGGTCCATAACCACTACCCCGCCCACAGACACCTGGGCCACAACCACCATACACAACCATAACCGCAAAAACCTGGTTCAGAACAACTACTGCCACACCTAAAGACACATGGGCCTCATCCCGAAGACACTTGTGAAACAACCTGCCCGCAAACACCTGGTCCAACCACCACAACTACCCCAACCGAATATTCTCTGGCTAATAATGGACTTTAGGCCATCACAGCCTACCCAAATATACTTGGGAAATCCGAGAAAGGGAGCAGAAAGGAGCTAATAACCATCCACTAATAGAAGTGTTGGAAAAAACACCCTCCCCCATGAAATGGGGGTGTTCGGAACTAAGTGCTCGACTTGGGTGGGGCACGAATAAGAAACATAAGAGCTACAAATATATGTATAAGTAACAAACACTCAACCCAACCTTGGGTTTCCAAAGCGAACCCAAGCATAAGAACACTCGTCCCTATTCATAGAAAGCACACTGCTCACAGCCGAGTCACAACTCACCCCCAGAACCAATCCCCATTTAAGCTACTCTTGCTTCCATGTTCAAGTAATCTCATTTAAATAAAGTTCTGCACTACTGGGAAACTAACAGCATAAACACAAACTGAGGAAAAAAGTTACATCCAACAGCAATTTAAGCATTCACACCCGGTTCTCTTGCAAAGTCACAACAACAAAGGGATAAGTGAGATCCCTCGAAGTAATGGAACCAAAGAAAACCCCGAGATACAGCCCCATGTTCCCAAAATCCATGATCCAACGTTTTCTTAACAACAGAGGATCCCACCCCAATTCATGATATAATTAGAGTTATCACACTGCCTCAAATTCACAACCAGTGAAAGTATAACAACAGGGGATCCCATCCCCACCTGCATAACCCCAGCAATCGTCCCGAAAAAGAAACAACCAAACTGCTAACACCAACACAAGGCAGGCCCATATAGGTATTTTCAGATTTAAAAGATTTAACACACTCCATGGTTTCAATTCCACTGTACTTTAACTGGGGTTATCACAAAAAAGGGGTTGATCCTGGTGCTTTCAATTTATTTAATAGAGTATATGTAATTAACCAATTCCATGTTAGGGTTATTTAAATATACAGGGGTACCGAGGTTCATTAGTGAGCAAGGAAAGACCACCAATGACCATGATTTTCAGTGAGCACAGGCCCGTACAATTCACAACACATAACAACATAAAAATAGTATAGTAGAACATTGCTCACACCCCCCTTCATTCTTTAAAGGTCCATTCATTATCTTTATTAAGTTAGGTTTCATCAATTTCCACAGAGAAAAAAGCATGCCCACCCCGCATGATACACAGAAGGAGAGACGAAGGATAAAATCCCTACCTGATGGATCAAGGATCGACATTAAGTCCTCATGTGAGTAGCAGGAACTCCACAGAACGCGATCAAGGAAAACTTTGAGGGGTTACAACTCATCGGGACGAAGGGTACTCTGAGCGTAGGGTGATCAAGAAAAATAAACATAGGGAGAAGTATTTAGGTTATAAAGTTTGAGATATAGTATTCCTGGGACGGTTAAGTTCGGAAAGAAAAACTCGAAACCGCGTAAGAAGCGGGATCGTGGGTTGACCATGCGGCTGGGCCACCCCACACGTAACTTAAAAGGTCCCCGCCCTTCGAGGTGGTTAAAACATATGCACACCTCACCAATAATTTAATTTAAATGCCATTAATGGGCATTAATGGGATTTAAAATAGGATTAAAGGGGTCAAAACATGGTTTAAAAACCAATTTGCGTAAAAAGGAGGCGCTACTAAAAAATCCATGGGGGGGTAGGCCGAAGCTACCGGTAGCCGAGAGCTACCGATTGGCGACAGCTACCGGTAGTCGAGAGCTACCGGTTGACGACAGCTACCGGTAGCCGAGAGCTACCGGTAGTCGAGGGCTACCGGTACCCCAAGGTCACCAGTAGGCTAGGTCTACCAGTAGGCTGAGGCTACTGGTAGGCCAAGGCTACCGCTAGGAGTCACGAGAAGCTGGGATGGCCTTCCAGACCACCCAGAACACCTCAACATCAGATTTTTACCAAGTAATGGACCCCAAAAACCCGAGCCATTACACATTATGGGATATTTTTTATATGATGTGTGATGTTTCTTATGGTATCTACATAGTCATTATTTCATACACTAGATTTTTCTTTTTATACGGTTAACTCTGATGATATTTTTGTATTATTCCCATTTCATGGATGGGTTATTTCAGTTTACCATTGAAAACATTGTTCCCAATAGTTTTTTCTTTATTCTTGGTACTTGTCTCTAGCAAGCGGTAATTAGGAACGTGCTTCGAGGCGTGTGGCATGCCAACTCAGGTGACGGGTCATATTGACCCGGGTCAGTTCGTTACAGGCTCATCAATCTGACACATGATGTGGTCAATATAACTCAAGTATTCTTATTTCAATTCACATTGACATTTTATTCAAAAACATGTATCCTAGTGTATGTGAACCAAGTAAAATTGGAGTGTCTCATGTATGCTTTCATTTTTGTTTATATATTTCTAGGAGAAAAGAAGAAAATAGTGCTTTGTTTAATGGTGAAATAATATCTAAAGATGTAGTTGTTTTAATTTGTCACAACTTGGTTTACCCCCCCCCCCCTCAGGGTATTTAACCTACTTGGGGGATAACAATAAATTACAAAAAAAATGCACATTTTTTTAAACAAATATACATATCTAATCTATATAAACATATATACATATATATATATATACATCGAAAACCTTACACATTTTTAAAATATATATATATATATATATATTATCATGTTAAAATATATATATATATTACATTATTTCTTAATCAAATATATTTTTACATTTTTTTAATATAAATATACATATCAAATCTATATATACCTATATATATATATATCAAAAACCTTATAATTTTTTAAATGTTTATATATGTATATTAAAATGTTAATATACATACATACATATAGATAAATATATATATTTCAAAAACCTTACACATTTTTTAAAACATTTAAATATGTGTGTTCACATGTTAATAGGCATATATATATATATATATCAAAAAATATACTCATTGTTTTATATAAATATATATGTAAAAAACAGTACATGTTTTTTTTAACTTTTTATATATGTATGTTCACATGTCAATATATATATATATATATATATATATATATATATTACACAATTTCTTCATTAAATATAAATACATCCAATATATTCTAACATGTTTTTTTTGAATAAATAGGAATATCATATCTATGCATACATATATACATATGTACATACATACATACATACATACCTACACACACACACATATATATATATATATATAATATTACATGTTATTTTTAATGTTTGAATATTTATATTCACATTTTAATATATATATATATATATATATATTAAGGAAATGTAGAAAATCATATATTAAGAGATCGAATATCAGGAAAAACAAGAGAAGATGGCAAACTGGGGAACAAATCCCACCATACGTGTGAGACATTCGAGTGTCTTAGAGTATCTAAATGAAGAACCACCATATTACCCTCTTTTCTGGTAAAGGATAAGGTGAAATCCAAAAAGAATAGTTGAAGTGATTGGATCTTCAAGATAAATAGGCCAAAAGACTGCAGGTCATCCTCCTAATAAGAGATAAAAGGATCGATAGTGAGGCAATCTAATTTCAATGTAATGGACTCCAACACTTGTTCCAAAGTTAATTCCATAGAAAGAATAATAGATTGTTCTTCCACGACTATAGGTAAGAGAGACTCCATGAGCGAGGAATGAAAAGTTGTGATGATTAGCCCATGAGCATCGCGAGTGATGGTGCTGAAGCCTGTGATTCCTTTATCTAAAGGGGATTCCTCAACATTTATTTTCAGAGTTCCACAATGGGGGGCCTCCACGTATAAGGAACAGGCTTGATCATTGTGGTTTCAAGTGATTTACCTGATTTTTGTATACATTTTCATACATTATATTGAGTATCAAAATATTTTTTCATCATATATATGTTGTTTTGGAGATAAAATGAATTAATTCGGTGATCATGATGATTTTCAGGTATTTTCCAACCTAGAATACAAATCAGGGAAAATCAACAGAAATTTCAAAAATGCACAGTGTGTACTTTGTATATACACATTTTGTACCTTTTCCCAAACTCGAATCATCCATATTCACACGCCATGTACAATTAATTTACACGCCATATACCCCCTTCTAGAAGTGGTAGGTGGAAAACGTTTATACTACAAGCCATGTGGGGTGGCAATACATGTCATGTACCTCCACCAATCAACCATAAATGCCTTCAAAGTCAAGGGTTATGTGGTAGATCACCTACTGGTGGTGAAAGAGGATCCAAGTCGAGTTGACCTAACTATGCTCCATGTACTTTATGGTACACTGTGTTTTTTAAAATACTATAAATAAGATGGAAGGCCCTCTAAATTCAGACACAAAAAAGGAGGGGACAAATAGAGACATGTAGAAGGAGGGGAAGACAAGAGACACATAGAAGGAGGGTAAATCTAGTGAGACACAGAAGGAGGGGACAACTAGAGACACACAATGGGAGAATAAAGGAGGGAGAAGAATATAGGAGGTGATTCTGCTCTACCTTCCCAATGATATTCAATCCGAAGCAGATGCAATGTTTCTTTCAAGTATTAAGAGTCGGTTAGCCATTAGCTACTCGATGTGTAGAAAAATGACCCATGTGTTGGGGCTGTTGATGATTATGGTTTGTTATTAATCAATTGACTTATTATGTTTGAGTTATTTATGTTTCTCTCATAATCCCTCAAAATATATTTCTATATATTGCTGGAAACCCCATCTCAGACCAAGAATGGAGTTTCCAAGGATCTTTATAGGAATTATGAAAAATTACACCCATGCTCATTGGGTTCACTTTATCATCTCAAAATGGTCTATAATTAATAAAATTAATATGAATAAAATTCCAGACAATGGAATTGATCTCTATTTATTCAAACAAAACTCACCAGACCAAGGGGTATCATTATACTCAAAACTAGGAGATGTGAGTTATTATGAACAACACAACGTGATAAGAAAATCGATTTATCAACGAACCTGAAAAATCCATAGCCCAGATGCATTCTTCCCATTTATCATCAGAATCAATTTTATGTTTTTCTTAGTCTTTAAGGTAACTCATCAAAGAAATTGAAGAATTTATTACTCCATAAAAACATTTGATATAAACTCTAAATTCTGTTAATCTTCTCATAATTAATCATAAACTAGATAAATAGAATGAAGCGACTCTCTCTCCCAATGGATCGACCCCATACTTTCACTATACTAGTAATAAGTTTTGGTATTTTAATTTGGGATGTCAAACGTAACACTTTGGAAAAAATGACAAAAAATTATGGCATTGTTGTCAAGGAGTAAAAGTCAATAGAGTTTGGAAAAATCAAATTTTCATTAATTAAGTGAAAATAAAAATCAAAAATTCTAAAAATTTTGTTCTTAATCTCATTTTTTTTTCATTATTTTAGTCTTCCTCTTTTACGCTTGGTGTGTTGTTTAGTGTTGTGTAGGATCACATGTGCATTAGTGGCCGAATCACTCCTTCCAAGAGTGTCAATTCATTAGAAGTCCTTCTACTTGATTTGGAAATCGAACAAATGATCTTGAGGCAACGTCGTGCACTTATGGGAGAGCACAACCAAAACTTCCCCATGGTGAATATAGAAGAGGGAGAACTGGCTATTTTCCAAGGCATTGGATAGAAGATCATGGTCAATGACAACCAAAATAAATAGCTCGCTACTGGGGATGAGCATAACCAACCCCCACCATCTAATATCATAGAGTTTATACCACAAAACCAGCAAATACAATTGGATCAATTTGATCCGGCTTATGGCCTGTAGAAACCCTAGTAGTATTTTCCACCAGAGTGGTTTCCATACAAGTAGTCACATTAGGGGCCATATTTTTCTCATCAATAGAAATTTGTTCCCCCTAATCCTCAAGAACAATTTCCCCCACGTCGTGCCCTTATAGAGTACGGACTTCCTTATATCCAAGTAGCAGATACAGGTGATGAAAATAGGATTTTCACATATTTAATACTGTATTTCAATGTTATAAATCCCACCAAAGTGTTATTTTATATGAAATTGTCACATTTTTATGTTTTAGTGGTATTTTGAGCTCAAATGAAAAAAAGGCTTAATTTTGGGATTTGACTCTTTTATTTGTATTATGTATTTAGGCCATATCATTTTCCACAATGTACCAAACGGTTAAATTCTTTTTTTAGGTTTACTTACACCATGGTCTGAATTTCATCCTTCTAGAGGCCCAGCTCAATCAATCATTTGGAGGCCCAAAATCAGCTCACAATCTGTGCCTAAAAAACTATGTGTAGATCTGGAATGTTTTAAAGAGAAGATTTTATCTCTAATTTAGGCAGCCCATTGGAGCTGAAATTTGTCATAGAGATGGAAGAGAAATTAGTGAACATCTTTCTTTAAGGATTCAATGTCTTAATCCGCTTTTTTTTAGGACTTAAATTCCAGGGAAGTTGGAGTTGTGGAAGATGAAGAGTCACTTTGGAAGATTACATTTTCCTCAAAACAATAGCCATAACTCATTCATATGTGGACAAACCAAGCTGAAATTTTGTGGCCGCATGAGGAAGACGATATAGAACAACTTTCAAGAAGGGACCATTTACCAATTATGGTATTTAATGGGTCTAAAAGTCGATTTCTTCAGGAGGACAGAAATTGAGGTAGATTTTTCATCCATTTCCCCTATAAATATGTGTCTCTTCTCCCTTTTACAAGGATAGAAATTTCAAGGGGGCTAAGGTGGAGTTTTGTATATGTACATTTCCTTAATTTTTATAATATATATTAGTGTATCTTTCTTCTTATTCTATTCATTTCTCATTTTCTTTCATTTCTTTTATTTAATGTTTTTCTCCCACCGTGCTTCTTTCTACCTCCATGCTTATGGAGATCTAACCCTCACTGTTGTTCGAGGGGGGAAGTGGTGGTATTTGAGTTTATTGTTATTTATTGTTTAATCATGTTTTTTTCTAACAATTAAGTGGCGGTTAAATGATTGTGGTGAGCTATCTCCCCACTTTCTATTCTATTGTCTTCTTCCTCCTCGTTTATTACTTTTCCTTCCCATCGGTATCCAATTCATTAAAACGATGGAGTTTGGATTGGGAATTGATGTGGAAGAGATTAATCCTGCATGCAGAGGTCTCGGTGTAGGTTAATACATTTAAAATGAGATGGTGTGGAGTGACAGGTCTTGATCTCCACATTAAATATCTCATTGATGAATATTTTGAATAATAATGATAATTCCACCATAAAACCCCAAGAACAATGGTTTTCTTCTACTAACTTCTTTGTTTATTTTCTTCCTTTTCTTTGTGTTTTATATTTTCATATATTTCTATATTTATATTATATTTATATATTTTGTATTTCAATTCTCCTCCCAATTTATATTTGTATTATATTTTTAAACTAGTTATTTTGTAATAGTGATAATAGGAAAATAGTGTGTGGAAGTGGCCTCCTTGTGATTGACCCTAGGGTGTGCCACTATGGTACATTTTTAGGTATATAAGAATTTAATTGAATTATGGTTCACAAAAAAACCACTCTCATCTATTTGGCATCATTTCTGGGGAGGTCAAGTGCTTTCTCACTCTATTTTTCATAAAAACAAAAAAAATTAAAAATCTCAAAAACTAAAAAAAAGTGCTTCATTGAATATCATTCTTTTTTTGGTCGAGATGGATTATTTTAGTGATTTTTTATATTCATGGCCTAGTTATGAATTGTATAGAAAGGAAGCATCTTTTATGTTGTAGATGGAACAAGATGCCAAGATGATTCAAAATAATTTCAAAATCCTTGAACAAGCAAGCAAGATGGTAGCATCACTGGCGGCTGAAGTTGGAGAAGTTAAAGCTCTATGGCTGGAATGACAACAACAGAAGAACAAAGCGGAAGAAGAAGAGGTAAATATTGTTCCACCCACATTTGAAGTTGAATAACCCAAGTAATACTTGAATACTCAACTTGAAGATGCAATCGTCTCTCCTTGGCCATTGTTTGAAGAGGTTCATGAAGACGAAAATCCAACTGATATAACTATGGGAGATCAACATGCTTTAGAAGAATGTTGGTATGATAATGTTGAAGACCAAAAGGTAAGTGATCCTCCCAACATTGTAAAAAAATAATTAGTACCTCTATACCCCTCTCATTATTTGGAAAAATATGAAGAAGTCCCTGCTAAAAAAGAATTCCCAGTGGCCTTGCCTGAAGAGATCATATTTCAAGCTGACCTACACGAATGGGAAGATTATTATATTGATTGTTAATTTTTTAATC
Source organism: Viscum album (assembly GCA_963277665.1). NCBI lineage: Eukaryota > Viridiplantae > Streptophyta > Magnoliopsida > Santalales > Viscaceae > Viscum > Viscum album. Next base: position 1,697,676,938 of record OY728143.1, on the reverse strand, counting down.
ATATCCAAGTGGAAATATTTTCATACTTCCCTTATAAATTTTTTGAAATAGCATCACATGAGCAAGACCTGGATGTTGAAGTCGAGGTGGTCCAAGAAGTCATGGCTGAAGAAGTGGAGGACTTATTCTTTATCCTTCCCCCGTCATTCCAATTGTACCACATTGAAATGGTGAAGGAGCTATTTTACTCTATTAATGGGTTTCTCTATGGATTTTTTAGGCTGAAAATCATTATATGAAAGAAGTTATAATGGTTTCTGAGCAAGAAACTTCATCCACCATCGGATTGGGGTTAAACTACTGAAACTGCCTGCCTAGGGGCAGTAAAAACCTAGCACCCGCTTGGGGGGTCAAACCAAGCATTTTCCTCTTTAGTTTCCATTACTCTTTCTTTTTATTTATTTTTCTCATATTTTCATTATTTCATGTCTTTTAGGTCAAGTGGTAGTAGCTAGGAGCTTAACTCAAGGCTTCCACTGTAAAATAAAGTCATGTTGTATCTTTCCTTCCCTTTATTTTTCATCCATTATTATTCTTTTGTTGAGCTGCAAAGAAGGGTAGTGAAATCTAGGCCTGGGGTAATTTTTAACCTACTTAGATGTTTTTTGGGCTATCTTTTTATTTTTTTCATCTTTTTAGGATTATTAAACATTAATGAATACTCTGATAATTTTTCACAAATCAATTGATTTTGAGATGTTTGAAATGATTTTTGAAGAAATGGATTTTAAAGGATTGTTGATGTGAAAACTTTTTCCTTGAATTGGATTTCCAAGAATTTTTATGAGTTTGATTGATTTTTGAAATCCATGCCCATGAAAACTGACTCAAAACATTTTTTCCAGTCCTGTGAGGTATTTCGAACCACTTTTAAATATTTATTCTAATACCCACACTTTCTTGAGAGAATCTTGGATTTTGTGTGAGAAACAGAACCTGTGACTTTTATCTTTTGAAGCTTTGGATTTAATGGAATGTTTTTGATATGAGTGAGTCATTTGTTTTTATAGCCATATTTTATCTTGATACCTACCTTTACATTTATCCTTCGTTATCTCTTAGATGCCATGAATTGCCTTATAGGTTTAAGCCACATTACAAGCCAATTTTTCCTAACCTACCTGCACTCTTTGTATTTTTGCATGGATATTTAAAGTTTGACTGTGGGGGAATTGCCTTTAGTGTGCATTCTCTATATGTGTTTCATTTCTGGGGGATTTGATGTTTGTGTAAACGTTTTGCGTAGTGGATGATAAAGATCCAATTGGGCATGGGTAATCCTTTCATTGTGCTTTATTGTTTCATCCGGTTCTCCTTCAAAAAAATGAAAAAATAGAAAAAATGGAGATGATCTTGAATTTATCATTGTACATCATTTTATGACTCATCTAACTATCTAAATTCAAGGGAATGATGGTCATTCTTTCATTGTATTAAATTTTCAGCTCATTCTCCAAGAAAAAATATCAAAAAAAAGAGAATAAAGTTGTGCCTTTCTGGAGCTTTAAAAAAGGGTAAAATGAAAAAAAAGGGAGAACTTGGATGCAATCATTCTTTGGAATCACTTCTTGGGTCATGTCCCATGTCATACAAAACGGGGTTTGGTGTTGTGTTTCACACTGTTAAGGGGATTGAGTGAGGTCCATCCTGTGTTTTCACTTGAATATTCATGCATTGTACTTAAGAGTCTAACCTCCTCTTTCTTGCCTTAATTTTTTCAATCATTTTCCCACCAACCCTAAGCCACATAATTCACCTTGAAAAATTACTCATGATTAAATTCATTTTCATGTTTCTCGCTGTGGAGAGATGAGAATTGTCACAAGCCTATGGTGATACATGCACTTTCTAAGTATGATCATAACTCCAGATACAATTTCTCTTGAGTGAAGAGTGACGCAAATTTCAAGGTGAGGTAGGTTGTGATTGGGACATGGATAGATTTATGTGGTTGGATAAATTGAAATGTGAGGAATGAAAATTATTGGGAATTTTTTTTTCATAGAGGATTCATGATAGAATTTCATTTTGGAAGAGATCATTGATGTTTTCTCATTTTTGATTTTTGTGTGAATTTTGATTTGAATATATGAAGATTGCCCGGAACTGCAATGCTTAAGTGTGGGGGAGTGATTAAACTAAAATTTTCACATATTTAATAATGTATTTAAATTTTCTAAATCCCACCACAGTGTTATTTTATGGGCAATTGTCACATTTTTATGTTTTAGTGGAATTTTGAGCTCAAATTCAAAAAAGGCTTAATTTTGGGATTTAACTCTTTTATTTGTATTATTTATTTAGGCCATATAATTTTTCACAATGAACCAAATTGTTAAATTCTTTTTTTTTAGGTTTAGTTACATCATGGGCCGAATTTCATCCTTCTGAAGGCCCAGCTCAATCAATCATTTCGAGGCCCAAAATCAGCTCACAATCTGTGCCTCAAAAACTATGTGCAGATCTGGAATGTTTTAAAGAGCAGATTTTATCTCGGATTGAGGTGGCCCATTCGAGCTGAAATTTTTCATGTATCTGGAAGAGGAATTAAGGAACATCTTTCATTAAGTATTTCATGTCTTAATCCTCTTTTTTTAAGGACTTAAATGCATGGGAAGTTGGAGTTGTGGAAGACAAAGAGTCACTTTGTCAGATTAAATATTCCGCACAAAAATAGATATAACTCTTTCATACGTGGACCAATCAACCTGAAATTTTGTGGACGCACGAGGAAGCCGATATGGAACAAATATCAAGAAGGGACCATTTACCAATTCTAGAATTTAATGGGTCTAAAAGTCGATTACTTCCGGAGGATAGAATTTGATCTAGATTTTTCATCCATTTCCCCAATAAATATGTGTCTCTTCTCCCTTTTACAAGGATAGCCATTTCAAGGGGGATAATGTGGAGTTTTGTATCTGTAAATTTTCTTAATTTTTATAATATATATTATTGTAGCTTTATTCTTCTTCTGTTATGTTTACCTCACCTATTTTGATAATCCCAATTATGCTTTCATATACTTTGATAATCTCAATCTAATGTTTTTCAAAAAGGGGGAGATTGTTGAGCTCATCAGAGATATGTTAATCCATGTCTATCTTTGTTTATATGAGTTCTGAAGTTCTTCTAACCCATTCGGATATGCTTTTCATAAAATAGACAAGTGTTAAGTCACTGATCTTCGTATAGCTACTGATAAAGAGCTACCGGTACTCAGTCTACCGATAGACAGAGTCACTGATACACAAAGGTCACTGATACGTAGAGCTACCGATATGAATAGAGCTACCGGTAAGCATATACCAAGTCTACTGATAGAAAATAATGGAGCTACCTATGTGCACAAGCTACTGATAAATAGATCTACCGATAAAACCAGTATACTGAGCTACTGACTGACAAATAGACCAGAGCTACTGACATACAAGAGCTACCAATAGACAGAAGTCTACCAATAGAGCTAGTTCACAGATAGTTACCGATAGAGTAAGTCTACCGATAAAAGTACAGTCACAGATACATCGAGCAACCGATGGAACGAATTCATTGGTATATAGAGCAACCGATGCAAGATCAAAGAGCTACTGATGGAAGGACCTGCTACAAAATACCATCGTACACTTTTACCAACATGAGCTACTAATGATTGACCATTTATTCAAACTCTATACTCTCAATACTATTTATTTATTAAGCTAATGGATACATTTGATGTTTTCAATGTATTTAATGTTATTTAATGATCTCTGTTTCTATGTCAGGGAACCGTACCTAGTACCCATGCAAAAGGTAATCATTTCCATTTGTCGGAGCTGAAAGCTATAAAAGGGAAGATAAATACCTAGCTGAAAATAACGAAAGAGATGAGAAGAAGAGAACACTGGGTGTTCATATTACAAGCATTAAGGAACTAAGAAGGAACACAGGTGAAAAAAACAAGAGATGAACATCATTCAAACGTGGAGCATTTTTCACTAGTCTACATCCATACTCCAAGAATCCTAGACATACACGAAGAAACTTGTTCTAGATAAGAACACAAGTTGCATCTTGAGTGAAGAACTACAACAAAAACTTCATGCATTCAGGCTGCTAAGTTGAACCTGAAATCAAGGAAGAAAATGACACTCTATTTTCTGAGCAGAAACCTGAGAAGGACTCAGAAGCTTATCAGACAAATCAAATGAGTCCAAAGATGCACTGCCAATCACTAAATCTTTTTCTAAACTCTTTCTCACTTTCTTTAGTGATTCTATCTTTACATTTCGAGCAGTATGTGTACCCTGTTTATTTTACACACACACTGTCTCATAAGATAAACTGGAGGATTATTAAATCCTCACTCAAACTTCATAACATTTTGTTTCCCACTATGGATAGTGGTAGAGGTCGAGTAGGACCTGGATAGCCTGTGTGCTATTGTTTCTGTTTCCCACGTAGAACTGTGGTAGAGGTCTTTAGACCTAGACAGTAGTGTACTGTTGTTTACCCCCGATCCAGGGTGTGGATCAATTTATATAAATTGTTGAGAGGACTAAGTCTCGGCTTGAGACTAAACCTCTTGGTTATCTCTAATGTTTTTTTTAGTTTAATTCATAAGCATACTACATATATTTATTTCATAATCTGCTGCAATTACTTTGAAATATAAAACTATTTTAAAGATACTTTGATAGATAAATTATCAAGTGTTTATACTTATTGTAAACCATTAAGTTAGTTTCAAAAGTTAATTTAATCTTCAGATTAAGTCAACTGAGACCTAATCAATCTTTGAGAAACTGATTGAACATTTACACTCTGTATAGATTCACTACAGTTTAACTTTGTTTTTAAATTGGGGGATTTTAAAAGAAATATTTTTAACATAAATTTTTATTGGAACTCAAAATACCCCACCTCTTGAGTATACACTCCAACCAACAAGTTCATTTCTTATTTTATTTCATTTCTTTTATTTAATGTGTTTCTCCCACTGTGATTCTTTGTAACTCCATGCTTGTGGAGAGCTAACCCTCACTGTTGTTTGAGGGGGGAAGTGGTGGTATTTGAGTTTATTGTTCTTTATTGTTTTATCATGTTTTGTTCTAAGAATTCAGTGGTGGTTAAATGATTTTGGTGAGCAGTCGCCCCACTTTCTCTACTATTGTCTTCTTCCTCCTCATTTATTTCTTTTCCTTCCCATCGGTATCCAATTCATTCAAATGGTGGAGTTTGGGTTGGGCATTTATGTGGATGAGATTACTCCTGCATGCAGAGGTCTCGGTGTCGGGTAATACATTTCAAATAAGAGGGTGTGGAGTGAAAGGTCTTGATCTCCACATTGAATATCTCATTGATGAATATTTTGAATAACAAGGATAATTCCACCATAAAACCCCAAGAACAATGGTTTTCTTCTACTAACTTCTTTGTGTATTTTCTTCCTTTTCTTTGCATTTTATATTTTCATATATTTATATATTTATATTATATTTATATATTATGTATTTCAATTCTCCACCCCATTTATATTAGTATTATATTTTTAAATTAGTTATTTTGTAATAGTGACAATAGGAAAATAGTGCGTGGAAGTGGCCTCCTTGTGATCGACCCTAGGGTGTGCCACTATGGTACTTTTTTAGGTAAATAAGAATTTAATTGAATTTTGGTTCACGAAAAAACCACTCTCATCAACAGGTATTGTCAGACCACCGGTGCAATCCCAATATTTTGATATCAAGTCAGCCATCATGAAACTCATCCAAAATATGGTTCAGTTTGAAATTTTACTAAGTGAAGACCCCAATGCCCATATCTCTAATTTTATGGAGGTTTGTGACACTGTTTTTTATATTTGGGTGTTTGAGGATGACATTCACCTTCACTTATTTCCCTTCTCATTAAGGGATAATGCGAAGGATTGCCTCAAAGTTCTATCCTCACTTGGGAGCACTAGCCCATGCATTTTTGTCAAAATATTTCCTACCTTCTAAGATGGTGACGTTGCGGAAATTCACAACTTTCAACAACAAGATTCAGAGTCATTGTATGAATCCTGAGATCATTTCAAATAAATTTTGTGGAAGTTACCTCATCATTGATTCTTTAATGTTTACAAAAGACTGATAATTTCTAAGATTGAAGTCATATCTTAACTACCCATTCTAACTTCTATCCAATCAGTCCAAAGTTTTCTTAGTCATGAAATTTTTTACAGAATATTTATTTGTGAATTTTAAAATATATTTGAACCACTAACCAACCAACTTTAAAAATATTATATCTTTTAATTTGATGAATCATGCACAGCAGCCTTTCAGCTCTTGAAGTAATGATTAGTTGAATTAGCTATCATGATTGCCCCAAACTGGGAGGAACAATTTAAAATCATGTGTGATAAAAGTGATTATGTTGTAAGATAATTTCTTGGAAAATGGATCAATCATATCTTCAGGCCCATCTACTGTTCCCAAAGAGCCCTAAATGAAGAAAAAATTAACTACACTACCATTTATAAGGAAATTCTAGTAGTAGTTTTCACATTTGATAGGTTCATATCTTATTTGGTACTATCAAAAGTTGTTGTTTATATTGAACATGCAACACTAAAATATTTTCAGAAAAATAATGATGAAAAACCAAGTCTCATATGTTAGGTGCTTCTCCTCCATGAATTTTACTTGAAAATCTGTGACAAGAAAGGAATTGAGAACATTTTCACTAATCATATCTATCGATTGGAATTACCTCATTTGGAAATATAGTATGATAGATAAATCAAAGTGGACTTCCTAGATGAGCATATTTTCTCAGTTAGAGTTACACCTCACCCGTGGTATGCTGACATCGACAATTATTTGGTTATAAGATTCATTTATCCTAATCTTACTTTTCAATAAAAGAAATGATTTCTGTCTAAAGTAAATATATTTTTGTGAAGACTCACTACTCTTCCATTAATATGGAGATGGGGTGATCTACTGCTGCATCCTGGAAGAATAAATTAAAGGAATTATAGAGTTTTTTCATTCTTCCCTAGCTGGTGGAATCATGGGCCAGACATAACAATAGTGAAAAATCTGCAATCTAGATTTTTCTGGCCCACCATGCAAAAGGATGATCGATATTTAGTAGCTTGTTGTGATAGGTGTCAGTTCACTGGTAACATGGGGTGTCGAATTGAAATGCCTCAACATCCCATTCTTGAGGTAGAGATCTTCGACATATTGGGTATTGATTACATGCGGCCATTTTCCCCATCATATGGAAATTCATACATTCTGGTTTGTGTGGATTATGTATCTAAATGGGTAAAAGCTACTGCCATGACACACAGCACAACAAAGGTCATTGTTTCCTTCTTTAAGAAAAATGTTTTTAGCATATTTGGTGTTCTACGGGTTCTGATAAGTGATAGAGGGATGAATTTTGACAATGTGTTGATGCAGAAGGTTCTCATAATATATGGGGTGAGATATAGCATTGAGACACCCTATCTTCCCTAATCTAATGGAAAAGTTGAGCTATCAAATAGAGAACATAAGAAAATCTTTTAGAAAACTATGGGAGCCTCAAGGAAGGACTAGTCCATGAAGCTTGATGATGCCTTATGGGAATATCATACTACCTTCAAGACTCTTCTAGGTATGCCCCCATTCAATTTAATCTACAGAAATCCATTTAATTTACTAGTGGAACATGAGCACAAAGCCTACTGGGTTTTTAAGGACTTGAATTATGATCTAAAGTCTGTATAAGAGAAATGCAAGTTTCAACTGATGGAGCTTGATGAAATTCGGCATGAGGCATATTATAATGCCAAACTATATAAATAAAAGAGAAAGGTGGTCCATTACCACATGATCTCTCGAAATTCATTCCATCCCAGTGATGAGGTACTCTTTTTTAACTTTTGTTTGAGGTTGTTCCCAAGAAAATTGAAGCCCTGGTGGTTGGGACCTTTCCGAGTGATCAAGGTCTTCCACCATGGTGCAGTGGAAGTAGCTGGAGAAGATGGTCAACCTCTTAAGGTGAATGGGTAGCATCCCAAACCCTATCTTCAAATGGAGGACATGGTGGGTACGATCTCCGCTATGAAATTTGGATAAAAAGATGCTCAAGTAAGGTTGATCCAAAGACCTAAAACAAAGGCTATTCCTAGGAGGCAACCTAGAGACTACATGTCATGTATCACCTTTTCATAGGACGTGTACTTTCCTTTAGAACAAGTAGTACAAGTATATATTAATTAATCTAATAAAAATTTATGATTTATGTACTGATGTTAAGGTCACTGGAATATATCCAAGCCATCATCGGTTCTAATCACTCCATACCTGCCTTCGGTATAGGGTTCATCCTTTTAGAACCCATGTTTAGTTAAACAATGGGTGGGTTATTTTCAAAATAAAATACAGGTTTTTTCAAATAAAAGAAACCCCATGATGGGGATGGACCTGATGTCTAGGTTTGTAAACCAATAATCCAAAAGACCCGGGTTTGAATCCTGAAAATTGGCCCAGTTCTATCATTTTTTTATATTAATAAAACCACACAGTGTGCATTTTGATATACATAATGTGTTCCATGTTTTCATTCATAATTTAAACTGTTTTCAAAATAAGAAATTACATGTGGGTGAAGTGGGATATTGGAAGAGTCTTGTCCCTATATTCAAAATTCCTAGGTTAGTACTTGGCTAATATCTCTGCTTCATCCCAATCATTCAATAATTAAAACCACATGCCATATGTTTTCATCATCCCTTGTAGAACTAAACCTATAGTTTAATTATTATAATTTAATAAAAACATGAAGCACTACAACCTTCGCTTCAGTGGTTGAGGGCTTGCATTTGGATTGGTCATTTTCTAGTTCGAATCGTTCCCCAAGCACCAGACCGAAGGTTGTAGTTCTCTTTTTCAAATTTTAGAACACACGACATGTCATGCAATGATACACTATGTGTGTAGGTTTATTTTTTTGATATATATATTTTATTTCTATAAAAATAATGGAAATAAACATACATGGCGTATGGGACCTACTAAATGCCATGTGGTTCGACTATAAAGTTCGGGAACCCTACTTGGCCTGACCCCATGTCGCACCCCCCCTTCCCATTTTCTTCCGTCAGAAGCCACTCCACCTCTCCTCTTTAAATCTTCCATTTTTTCATTTTCAGTCCCAATTTCTTCCGAATTTTGATCCTCACTCAAGTTACGCCATTCTACACCCTTTATTTTAGGGTTTTCATTGTGTTTAGGGTATATTTAGAGATCGTCTGACCATTTGGATTCAACCCGTAGTACACCGGGTGAATGAAGAATACACACCATGTATGTCTTGTACACAACCACATAGTAACATTTTTATAATTTGAAATATACACATCATTTTTTTTCAGTACAGATCATGTATAGTGCCTCCCTAGCCTTTCGGCCCAGTTCGTGTCATGTGGCACATGGCCCCCATCCCATATCTTCCCACACAACATGTATGTTCGTCACACGCCATGTCCCCCGTCCATTTGATGGAATCTGTATAGGGGGAGTACACGGCTTATCACACCATGTATTCACACACAGCATCTATCCCTTCTAAACAGTGTGTGTTGTGTTCTATGAACCCTCAAAGTCGATCCGTGTCAGGGCACTTAAATAGGCTCCACCCCATGTTTTGTTACATGGTGTATTCAACCTTTCACATGTCATGTATTGGATTTTTCCCACACACATACCCGATCATCATGTATATCTAGAGTACACGAGTTCTTACCCAGATCACACTACATGCTGTGTACACTGGATCTGCATGTTGTATACTTTTCTTTTTCTAATTTCTCACATTTTCTTTCTTATTATTCATTTTCTTTTTCTTATTTTCCATTATTTCTTTCAACTATGACAGGTGATTATCCCACAAGTGGGAAGCGGACCGATTCCTCTACTTAGGTAAAGGGACCCCCTCATTGTCATATTCAACTTTAGTCATTTGAGAGACCAGCATTCAATTTACCAATTTTCCAGCCACCAACGTTGGAAATAATGGCTCCTCTTATACTGGAACCTCCATTAGCGACATTCATTGGTCGAGTAGATTCTGTGACACCCTCTCCGACCACCGCTAATCCTCCCCTAGCTTCTACCACACCATCCACCATAGTTGAGAGCTTAGGTACCACAGCTCCCTCTTTTATCTCCATACCTTCGGAGTCGAGCACTACTTCAACAGACCCACCTTAGCCAGCTCTGGCTTCATCTTCTCCACCTCCAATAACCACTACTAGCCCAACCTTGCCAGAAGCTACAGCCCCACCTTAGGTAGCCCAGGAAACTTCCCAACATCAGTTGTATCCCTTCATGATTTTTGTTGAGGGACTCCCTGTCTTAGACAGATTGCGGTGATTTTCACGATGGATGATACAACTGAGTGCTTGCTTCTTGGATGTGAGAATTCCATGTCGTCTCAGCATATGAGAGGAGATCGAGGATCTCTTAGGCCATACACACTCTCTTGAGACACTCTAGGTCAACAATCCAACCTATAGTGATTTATTTTTGGAGTTTATCTCGAACTTTGAGTTCAATGGACCCACCTACCGCCAGATGCCCACCGATACTGCCACTCCAATTTGATTTTGGTTGGGTGGACGACCCTTTTCACTAACCATGGCTAAGTTTGGCTGAGGGTGAGGCTTATACCCCCCATCCTGCCACCCCACCTCCAATATCCACCCTTACCTTCCCTGAGAACTCTAGCCTCATTTCTATGCGGCGAGAGATTACTAGGCCTGACCATAGTTACACCCCCACATCCTAGAAGAGGACGCTCATCCTTTACCCTCCCCTTCGTTTCCTCCATCAATGCTTCAACGTCATCCTTTTATTCTACCATGAGGATATGGGTTTCATGTCTGAGCGCAACATGGAGCTTCTCACCTGTGTTGTTTGGCACGATTACCCTAACCTCTATTTTCTTTCCACCACCAATTTCCATTCCATGATCCATGGCCATAAGGGAAACCTGAATGATGGCTTCTATGCCACCCGCTTGGAACACCACCTAGGTGTTTCTGATCTCTCTCTCACTCATGCACCCTTAGGATCTTCTTAGCATCTTGACTTCATAATTATTATCTGTATGAGGATGGTAGAGGATAGGGGAGATGGATATGTGCTCGTGTAGGATGCCCCAGCTCTAGCGGGGGAGAGAGATGACCCAAATGCTCCTGATGGTGTTGCTGAGAAGGTCCCACCCCATCCACCAGTTGATACTCCTTACCCACCTAACCCCACTTTCTCCTCCCTTCTATATTCTTCCACCATTACCTCTTCTTTTGTGCCCTCTACATCTTCACCTCCACCCGTACCCTCGGATGATCTCCCCATCACCCTCCACCTAACTGTGATGGACAACCGTCTGGATGTCCTTGAGCACCAGCAAACTACCATCCTATAGTCCCAGACACGGACTGAGCAGATGTTGGTCCTTCTTCTTCAGCATCACAACCTTCAGTTTCCACCAACATCTTCTCCTCCATCAACTCCTCATCCTTCTGCAGCACCACCACCATTGACAGCACTGGCCTCAGATTCGGTTCTCTTATCCACTGTCGGCCTGGCTGCTACAACTACTACTACCCACCAGGACGTGTCGGTAGAGCCTCCTATGAAGGGCGTTGATCCTGTGTCTCTAGAAATGTTCCTCTTGTTGTCGTGATAGCTGTTACCATTGTTCCTTCCACTTAGAGCGTCGAGAAGGTGACTCCAATTTCTACTACAGATGAGCCTCCTCATTCGGATCATCATATTGTATATGATGCCTCTTCTAAGGAGACCCTGTGACTAGTTTTTGGCACATTTTTTTCATTATATATATGTCTTTTGTGTTATTCTTGTGTTGTTCTGGTGTATGTGCATGCAGAATCCTTCTTCCATTACATCGAATGTAAAAAGTACCCTAGAGTGCTTTGGGAATCTCTTTTCAACTACTTCTCATATTTTTGAACTCACCATGAGGGGAGTATTATTTCAAAACTTATCTTCATTATTATTTTTGACATTAATTCTTTCACTTATTTCCCTTGTCCTGGCCCACCTATGTTTTCCCACACCCTCTTCTTGTCCTTAGTGTTTCACTTGGGGGACCATGTGCACTATTAAGTGTGGGGGAGTGTCTCTAACTACACTAGTCTTTTCCCTTGAACTAATCCAGGAGACATCATTAATAAATGAAATATTTTAAAATGTGGAAAAATTTTGATTAATTATAATTCTAAATAGTAAAGACATAAAAGGGAATTTTAAAAATTACATGCTTATTTTAAATTTCATAGTATTTTTAAATGATTATTGATATAGTTTGATTATGAATTTAAATTTTTGGATATTTATATTTATTAGAATGATCGTTTGTATTCATGTCATGAACTTATTAACCTTTTATTTCTCCTAATTCTAGAGAGGTATTCTAATCCCTTTTGATATATTCTTTCTTATACCTTCTTTCTTGAGAGATTCTTGGGATATGCATATCTACCAAAACATTCTTGTATTTCTCTTCAAAACATGAATATTTTTTAATCGCATTAAAATGGTATAGGAATTAGATTATTTTTTATCCCCTTTTACCGTGAGACCTACCCTAAATCTGATCTTCATAACACCCTTAGAAACCATGAACTGACTTAATAGGAAGCCGCATTATAATCCTATTTTCCATTCCTACCCTAATTCTATCATAATTTTTCATGATTATTCATTTGAGCATTAGAGAGGGATTTTTTGACATTCATCGTATATTTTGGTGAGCAACCATTAATTTATGTGTGGGGGAGAATGTCACCTATTCACTTGGGTACAAGGGTTCCCAAACACTATTCATCATATTCTTAGTGGTCCCATATAAAAAAATAAGGGACTTTATTTATTCCTTGTACTTTCATGATGGTTGTGGATCTATATTGGAAATGTAATTTGATCATGGTGATGAGTATATTTTGAGAGATCTTTTTGGGAATGCGTAAGCTATATTTTGAATATCATGTATTATTTTTTAAGAATTCAGCCTCCTTTTTCAAGCCTCTGGGATTATTTTTCACATAATTACCTACCCACCCAAAGCCTCAGAAACATTTGAACCTTATTGAAATCCCTCCTGATTTTTTTGATTTGACTTCTGAAGTGGAGAATGAGAACTCTTGCAAGACAATGGATAGAGTGAATATACTTGAGATTTTGAATAACTATGATAAAATAATCTTGAGTGATGAGTGTGGTAACTTCTGATAAGGTAAATCATCAAGTGAAATGTGTAGTTATGAAAAGTTGAACAGTGTGGACGAAAAAGGATGCAAATCATTAATTGGATTATACAGGAGGCATGGTTAAATTATCTTTCAAATTGAAATATGTTTTGTGCCTTTTAAAATCCTCTGTTATGGATATAGTATTTATAAGTATAATTATTTTAATTCTTACCTTTTTATAGTATAGATTCTGTTGATTTGATGTTGAGATTTTTATTGAGGGTAAGAAAATGGATAAGTGTGGGGGAGTTTGATTTACCCAGTTTTTGTATACATTTTCATACATTCTATTTAGTATCAAAACATTTTTTTCACCGAATATATGTTGTTTTTGAGATAAAATGATTTAATTCGATGATCATGATGATTTTTAGGTATTTTCCAGCCTAAGACACAGATTGGGGAAAATCAACAGAATGTTCAAAAATACACAGTGCGTACTTTGTATATACACATCATGTACCTTTTCCCAAACACAGATTGGCCAGACCGAGTACATTCCCATGATACCGGCTAAATTCACACGTCGTGTACCATTAATTTATACGTTGTGTACCCCCTTCCAAAAGTGGTTGGTGTCTGAATTTGATACCACATGTCATGTGGGGTGGCGATACACACCTTGTACCCCCACCAACCAACCTCAAACACCTTCAAAGTCAAGGGTTTCATGACAGATCACCTACCGACAATGAAATAGGTACCAATTCAAGTGGACCTGACTACACGCCGTGTAATTTATAGTACATTCTGTGTATTTTTAAATACTATAAATAATAGGGAAGGCCCTCCAAATTTAGAAACACTGAAGGAGGGGAAAACTAGAGACACACAGAAGGAGGGAAAATCTAGATACACACAGAAGGAGGGGACAACAAGAGACACACAATGGGGGAGGAAAGGATGGAGAAGAAGAGAGGAGGTGATGCCACTCTACATTCCCAAATATCTTCAATAAAAATATGTTGTGATGTTTATTTCAGGTATTAAGAGTCCTTTAGTCATTAGATACTCCATGTGTAGCTAAATCCCCCATGTGTTGGGGTTTTGGATGATTATGGTTCGTTATTAATCAATTGTCTTATTATATTTGTGTTATTTATGTTTCTCTCATTATTTCTCGAAATATCTTGCTAAATATCACTAGAAACCCTGTATCAAACCAAGAAAAGAATTTCTAGGGATCTTTATAGGAAATATGAAAAAGTAAAAACATGATCATTGGGTGCACTTATCATCTCAAAATGGACTACAATTAATAAAATTAATAGGGATCAAATTCTAGACCAAGGAATTGTTATCTATTGATTCAAATGAAACTCACCAGACCAAGGGGGTTCCGTTTTACTCAAAACCCATATATGTGAGTTATTATGAACAACACGACATGTTAAGAAAATCAATTTATCATGACCCTGAAAATCCACATCCCCAAAATATTCTTCCCATTTATCATAAGAATCAGTTTTACATTTTTCTTAGTCTTTAAGGTAACACATCAAAGAAACTGAAGAATTTATTACTCCATCAAAACATCTGACATCAACTCTAAATTTAGTTAATATTCACCTAATTAATCACAAACTAGAGAAACAGAATGCAATGACTCTCTCTCCTTATGGATCGACCCCATACTTTCACTATACTAGTAATAAGTTTGGGTATTTTAATTGGGGAAACCAAACATAACACTTTGGCTAAAATGATACCATCAAGAATATGCTCATTGTGGTTCCATGTTGAAATACAAATGGATGCATTATCAACCCAAAAGATGTGTGGATTTTAGACCTGGTTAAAGATAATGTCATGTATCCTTACCCAAATGATCTATGACACTGTGCAATGGGAAGCTAGGTCCTTGACATTGAGGTGAAAATTAAATTTTTTGAGAAGATCCAAAAGATTGTGAGCCATGTCTCAGAGGTTTTTATCATTGTTTTTGAAGGTGCATGAGACGCTCCTCACACCAATGTAGTGGGAAATGTCATGCAGGGTAGATTCATACATGGACATGGAGATAGGAAATGTTGGGTTGTCTAAAGCGTGGTGAGAGACAAGGAACTCTATATAAGGAAGGATATTGGTATATACATTCCACTAGAAATAACGAGCTTTCAGAGGGATTTGAAGATTCGAGATATATTTCTGAAGAGACTCTACCTCCAGATTCGGAGCAGTTGAAGACATTGCATACCCATATTTAATGGTGTTAGTTACATAGATATCCATTATCTAAAATAAATGATTCAGACCCAAATATATGGCCTCTAGGAAACTAAGAATAATTTTCATATCCCTCTCATTGAACTAGGTTAAGATTTTCACGGTGAACCACCCACATCCTTCCTCATTGAAAGGGGAGAGAACCTTTGCATCTTCGAGACCTTCCAGGGTAAGGGATATTTCATTGAGACCATCTTCATCAACCATCTATGGTTCCATAAAAATATTAATGGAATAACCATTTCCAATTCTCTTTTAAATCCTCCTTAGGAGGGTCATGCATGATCCCCATGGGCTACGCCAAAAGAAAGTGGGGTGGGGGCCTAATGGAGAGCTGTAAAAATCAGTATATTGGAATTATTTAGACTTTATAACCTTATTATAAATAGAAATGAGGGTGTTGAATGAAATTATATCTTTGTTTGGAAAGATGTGCATTGTTTAAGAGGAACATTTCCTTGAACTCCCTTCCCCCATGAGGCTTGGTCTTGCAGAGTTTATCCCAAGCAATCCAGTGATCCTTGTATTTTCCTTCATTGAGTCCCCACAAAAATTGGTGAATAATTATTAGAGATGATCAATGATGAAACCAGGTATATTAAAGAGAATCATAAAATTGGATGGGATGGATTGGGTGACTGATTTAATAAGGATTTATCTACCTGATTTATAGGCTCTTTTGTAACTCAATCATTAAAATTTTTTATCCACCCACTCAAATTTTTTTGAGAAAAAACATTTTTGGAGAGACCAAAGACCTATAATAATATTGATGTACTTATGATTTTTATAAACCATTTGGAATCCAAACACCTATTGGTGATCATCCATCCTATTCAAGGGAATGACAGGGCTAAAGGAATTTTTCGATTTGGAGGCATTGTCATCTTTCCCTGAAAAATTATCATAGAGGCAGACAAGAAGTAAAATATGCTTGAATTGTTCCAATGTGTCCTTGGAGAATAGGGGACAAACTTTGTAAGAGAATATATGGGAAATGGGAGGCCACCGATTACATTCCTTCACTCCATGAACAAAATTATCCTTAACTTCTTTTGAAATGAAATTAGAGAATACATCAGCCATTAAAATGAACAGGGAAAGGAAAAAAGGGGATCTACTTGGAGAATCCCCCTAGAGGATGAGAATATTGGAAAACTTCCTCTATTAATTTGGATCTTGAATGAGATAGAGGTAACACATTTCATAATGATTTCAACCTATTTTGAGTAGAAGCCAATTTTTCTCAGTACGAACTAGATGAACATTCATTCCACTATATCGAAAGATTTAGTCATTTACAGCTTCCAAGAAATGATGCCTCATTTGGACACATTTCATGTGTTCATAGAGTGAAAAGTTTCATGGTAAATAATCATTTTAGATAATGGAAGTAAGAAAGGTATGAAGGCTGTTAATGAGAAGCTTGGAGAAAACTTTATAAGTGAAATTTCATTGGATAATGTGATGAAACTCAGAAACTTGATATGGATTCTAGGATTTATGAATAAGAGTGATGACGGTTTTATTAATGGAGGTTCAGTTTTCCTTCTTGTTCCAGAGGTCCCTTATCAGGATCAACACATCAGGCCCCACAATGTGATATAAGTTTTCAAAGCAGATGGTGTGGAATCCATATAGGACTAAGGATTTTTTGTAGTGTATTTGTTTAAGAGTGAAAATGATTTCCTACTCAATAATATCCTAGGTGATCTTGTTGTTCATATTCTCTGTAAAAATAGGTATAATAAAAAAGGAAACCTCGTTGGGAATGGAGGTCTCACCATGAGAAAAATGAAGGATAAGGTCATGGATCTCATCCCCTTTTGAGATAGTTCTTTCATCATGTGAGGTAAGACATGAAATAAGGTTTTTGTTATGACTTGTAGATTCTTTCTGGTGTAATTAATGTGTACTTATGTACCCTTATTTGATATGACTGTCATGAGCAAGCATAGACCAGTAACTTTCTTTTCTTATATTGGTTTTATTGAGTTCAGTATCCAGTGCCGCAATATTATAAATTTTCATGGATGAAATTGGGAGAGAGTGGATCTTGGAGAGCCTTTTTTCAATGGCATCACATTTCTAGTCTGGTTGGTGGAACTACTAACCACTCTATTATTTAATGTTCAACACAACCTGGTGAATTTTACCATGAATTTTGAGTCCGATCGTAGTCCATTATACTTTAATAACTTCTTTACAACCTCTTTTCCTTGTCTATTATATTTGAAAAATAAAAGGCCTATCACATCTTGAATTTTTTTCATTGATATTGAGGTATATGAGAATCGGGCAGTGGTCTGACATGGCTGGGGTGAGATAGGATACCTAAAAGAGGTTGAAGATGGGGAGCTAATTGGAAGATGGAAATAATATTTCCATTCTCTCCTTGATGATTTTATTCATTGATAATCCATGATACTACGTGAAGGGGCTACTCATGTGACCCAAGTCAGATAGACCTATGCATTAAACTTATTTCAGGAAGTCTCTCATATGGGTCAACAGCTAACTGGAACCCCCTCTCTTTTCTCTTGAGAACATGATCTTGTTAAAATATCCTCCCATGATAAGCAGTCCTAGGATTTCATTTCTAATAATTTTAAGGAGGTCCCACAACTTCTGTATAACATTTTGAGAGGGCCAACCATAGAAACTAACAAAGGAACAAACATGAATTTCAGGATGATGGAAAGAGTTAGAAATATGGTTCAATAAGAAGCTCTTAATTATGATGTCCACTCCCTCCTTCCATATGAGTCAGAGACCACTAGAATGGCCATTTTTTGGGACTTAGAAGTATCCCAAAAACCCACTATGTAGTAAATTTCATGCATGTCCTTATTTTCACGCATGGTTTTGGAAAAAAACTACACTAAGGAGACTTAGAGTTCTCCTACTCCATAGCATACAAACTGTGTGTGGGTTTCCAAACCCACTGTAGTTCCAGCATAATATTTTCATTAAAATAGGTGGGGATGGGTTATACCAGCCTCAACCTCTGAAATTTCAACAAACAATTCATTATCTACATCCCTCTATCTTTTTGGGAGTCTCTATCTTCCAAGAGTTGAGTTTGTGCTTCGTTTGTGTCCACATTATTCTAAAAAAGGGGTTTAATTACCTAGTCACCTCAAATTATCCTTTTCTATATCTTGTTTTTTTTAGCACCAATTGATGTCAACCCTTGTATTTCATATCCAACCAAGGAGGTGAGTCATTAAAGTTAAATTCCTGGGGGGATTAATAGGGTCTGGAAGTTTGATGTCTGGGGGAGTAACCAGGTCTAGAGGGTATGTGTAGATATGTTTTGGGATGGATAACATTTTGAGAGTAACCTTCAGCTCTTAGCGTAGGGATGTAGGCAAGGTTTAAATTTACATAAGGTATTTATTTAGAATAAAAATGGTGCTCCCAGAGGCCCAAGGGTCATCTTTGGGGGTTGGGTTTCCCGCTTCCTTTGGATGCACTATATCATCATAGTCTTTAGGAAATCATGCTAAGCATAGTAAAATAGTACTCTCTTGGTTGTTGGTGGTGTTCTTGATTAGGGGCTTGGTGATTTTCTATCTACCCTTATGTTTTTCAGATTCTGTAAAAAAAAAATTCCTAGGATTTTTAGTGTGAATATAGGGTACATAGTGCATGACAACATTACCCTCCCCATATGTTGTCTTTGAGGTGAACTCATTCTCCATGTGTCTGGTGCATCCACAGAAGAAATAAAATACCCGCATATTTTCATACTCAAAACTGATCTATGTTTTTGAAGTCTCTATTGATAAAAATGTACCCCTTAGGAGAGGTAAAAAACATCAATCAATACCCTTGTATGCATGGAAGACCCCCATATAATAGGGTTTGATCTATCCCATTTCATAAAGATACCGATATGAGATCTGATTTCTCTCATGATGTGCATAGTTATGGCCCAGTAGGGGATGCCCAAAATTTGAACCTAGAAATTTGATTTGGAAAGGGTCACTTTTATATCATCCTTATTTTTTTCTAGATCCTCTATTAGGATCACTTGGTTGTCAAATGACCAAGTCCTTCTGAGAGGTACCTTGTGTTTGTCTTTCATATTGAATAAATCAAATATGAGACGTCTGGATCCGATCTCACGTATGGTGACTTCTTCATCCAAACTCCATATGGATTACAATGTGTTCTTCAGCATAGGAAAATTGAGGACCTGACTTGTGATAAATTTTCCTATATCCATAATATTCATATGATGAGCCATAAAGGAGTCTTCATTCATTGTTTATATGATCGAGGATTTTTTTCCTTTTCCAGAATAGAGAGGTGTTGCTATTGAGATACTAATTCGTTCTCTATTGTCAAAAATCCACAGAATGAAGACAACCCAAAGAATGCAGAAAAGAGGGGGATCATCAATAGAGGAGCCACTAAGGAACTTAGTGGGAAAATGGGGGGGCAGATGATGGAGGATCCATCAAATACCTCTATAAGAACAGAGGGTTCAGTCTTAGGAGAAAAGTCACAAACCAAATATGGATAAGGAATCAGTCGAGGATGATCTCAATATGCATATCAGGAAACCGAAATCCACAGATCAGATGTTAAAAATCCACTCAAAAATAGAAATCTATAGACTGGATGAGCATAAGATGCTCGGAAACCGCAATTAACAGATCAGATGATCACAAGATGCTCAGAAATCATAGATCATATAAGCACAGGCCTCTTGAGAAACTGAATTAGTCAGGGATGAGAATAATATATGGATCATGAAACCACAATCTGTAGATCAGATGAGAACAAGACACTCAGAGACTAAAATCCCCAGATCGAATAAGCACAAGCCACTCAGAAACTATAGATCAGATTAGTACAAGCTGCTCGCGAAACTGAATTAGTCGAGGATTAGAACAAGCCGCTTGAAAACCATCATCCATGATTGAAAACTAAAATCCACAGATTGAGAACATGTCGATGAGGATGAGCACTCACTTCCATGAAAATAGCTTTATGTAGATCCTCCCTTTAATAATGTTAAAAAATAATTGATAAAGGGGGTACCATTATCATCAATTTTTTAGAAGCGCTGATAAAGATCCCCTTTTTATCAGTTCTTTTTTACTAGTGGTGATAAAGGGTATATTTTAAAAAAAATATTTCATTAAAAATAATATATTAATATAGAAATATATTTATACTGGTATAAATATTATGTATACTTTTAAAATATGTTTTAGATAAGGTAAATAGGAAATTACACTATATATATGAGATATTTAGTGAAAATGGCTTATAAAATAATTTAATTTTTTTTAATTAATAAATAACTAATTATTATCGATTAATAGTCATGTAATAACAATTTAAATATAAAAAAAATCAAAAAATCAAAAAAATATCTAAAATAAGTTGAGAATGTAACTCGAACTTCAAATGACCATAAATTTTGATTTGGGTATCTGTTTGGCCTCTACCATATATCCAATCAATTCCTACAACAATATCTATGCTATAAAGGTATGGACTAAGATTTATGAGCTTTTCCTATTTTTTTACCACCAAAAAGACCCATAAGGCCTCAAAAACTACGTTTTTAGTGAGGATTTATGAAGAAAAGGACATTTGTTAAAAAGAAATGAGAGATTAAAAAAAGGCCTTGGCGGGGTTAAAATATTTGTGAGGGGGTAGCTGCATCTATAAATAGGGGGATACACTTCATTTGTAAGAAATTATTCCTTAACATAAATCGAAAGTCTCTAAATTCATGAAGGATTTTTTTAAAATGAATTTTTTCATAAGACCATCTGTTGCACGGAGAAAGGGAGTTAATGAAGGCTATCTAGCCTTCATGAAAACCTTGAGCATTGTGAAATATGTGAGCATCAAAAAATCTGTGAGCATTATAAAGGAAGTGATAATCACAAAAGTTACGAGCTTCTTGGAGGCTAAGTGAGCTTCATGAAAGTTTTGAGATTCACGAAGGCTAAGTGAGCTTCTGGAAAGGAGTATGAATTGTGAAGGCTATGTGAGCTTCATAAAATTGGAGACCTTTTTGAAAGTTGGGATCATCATAAAATTAGGATATTATTTTGAATAATTGGGCAGTTTTATGAAGGTTAGATAAGGGTTTCTCAAAAAATTATATCTCATGAAAACCAAAAGATATTGCCCAGTAAATTTTTGGTAAATATGTATTCATCAAGTGAATGAATGTGGAACTTAATAGTTCATAAAATTTTGTGTAAAAAATGATTATAGTAATCAAAATAAGTGTCTTATGAAGGATAAGTAGGCCCACTTCAGTATAGAGAGAAATAATATTTCACATTGGGGTTGGTTATAAACCAGGAGGGACAATGAGTTTGCTATGAACTTTGTATCAATAGTGTAATTTATTGGATTTGGTACATAGTCAAAATGCCTTTGTATGCTCCTTAGACGTAGCCTTGTGTGTGTGAACCAAGTAAAATTATTGTGTCCTGTGCTTGTTTTCATTTCTGTTCACACATTGATATGAGAAAATTAGAGAAAAGTGTAATGTTTAATAACAAAAAAAGATCTGAAGGGGTAGTTGTTTTAATCTGTCTTATCCATATTCACCCCACTCTTAGGGTATTTAACCTAGTTGGGATAAAAATAAATTACAAAATTTCTTATACACATTTTTTATATAAATAAATGTATCAAGTATATATAAACATACATATATATATATATCAAAAACCTTAGAATTTTTTTTAAATGTTTATCCAAATAGATTATGCTTTGTTTTGTTATTATTATAATTTGGGATTGGGTTGTGTTATGATGTAGGATGACCATGTGATGCATAATGGATTTAAAAAGTTACACCCACATGAGCGGAATTATCCCACCCACATCTTGGAATTAGTAGTTGTGATGTATACATTAAATACAAGGTGACATTAACTCTTAAGGGAGTGTTTTATAATGTATTCAGATAATAAAATCATGGTGTACATTTTCACACATAGGGACATGAAACTCAAACAAATATGCTGGGTGGAGTACCTACATATTTTTATTTGAATATTTATTTTACACACGGGAAGTGGAATGTGGTCGCCAACACATTAAGTAGGAATATTGTAGTGTATGTTGTTTTGGAGTTAGTGGTTTAGTAGGGCATAATGAGTTTTTTTGCTAATCTAATTCTAGATGTATAAGAGGATGGAGAGTGGGTTTTCTTGGATAGTGTGTAGGTAACACCCTCTCTTATTGATCTGGTTAAGAGTGATCAAGAATGTGACCATAAATTCTATTAGATTAGTTCCCTTTAAAGGGTGGGGAGACCTCAGGTGATTGCTCTCAGTCTCATGATGGTTATATAATTTTTCATAGGTGTATGGTGGTTACTTTAATAATGAGGCATGATGTGATTAATTAGGTTCATAATTCAAGTTAGGTTGTTCACCCCGGGGTAACCATGATGTTTTATACATTGAGGTGTCAGTATTGGTTATCTGAGATGAGGCATGCAGTGGTAGATTTTGTTTCACATTGTTGGCTAGCGAGAGGATCATGGATGAGCATCAGAGTCTGGATGGGTTGTTCCAGCCAATTCTAGTTCCAGTGTGGAATTGTGACAATATCTCTATGGATTTTCTGATCAATCTAACTTATACACAATGTGGTAAATATTATAAATGGGTGATTATTGATCTTCTGATGAAATCATCCCACATTTTACCCATCATAGAGTTGATGAAGTTAGAGAACCTCATATGCATGTTTGTTCAAAAGATTTTTCAGCTTTACAAAGTTCCCTAGAAAATATTTTCAGACTGGTATGCTCATTTAACTTCATGATTTAGGAAGGTACTCTAAGAATCATTTGGCAACAAGAGCATAATGTATCGACTGAAGATGATTAGTCAGTTTGAGTGATCCATCTAGACTCTAGAGGATTTTTTCATAGCATGTTTTCTTCATTTAGGTGGTTCATGGGGTATTCACCTTTTGAGGGATGATATTTCTTATAAAAATAGTTACCAAGACTCGATTAGGATGGCCCTATTCAGGTGTTGTACAAATGGATAGGCCAATCCACACAGTGCTTGTCTAAGGTGGGAGGGAATTCCATGGTTGTACCGAGTATCGTCCAGGAGATGAATGAGACAATTTGGATGATTAAAATAAGTATATAAACACATTAGAGTCACCAAAATTCAAAATAAATCCATATTAATAATCCATTGTAGTTTTAGGTTGGTGATCAGGTGTTCCTCCAGGTATCAATTTGATTGGGTCATCACCCCTTTGGCCTCATTTTTCATCCTCTCATTATGTGGAACCCCATATCCTTGTTGTTGGAGCTTACTAACTCATTTTTTGGTGGATTATATTAAGTTATCAATGATTTGGATTGAGGTAAGTCCAAATCATTTGGGTTTTCTCCTTCCTTCCTCCTTATTCTTTCTTATTCTTCCACTTTTGTGGAATTCTAAAGCCATATGGTGGTGTTTTCTTAATCTGGGTTATTTTATGGGGTTTTTGTTTTATTTTTCATGGATTAGGTGTGTTAGGAATTTTTATACCTATTATGGGTTGGAGTCGTCAGAGGAAATGATATCTGGACCAAATATGAGGTAGTTGTCTCTATTTAGGGATGTTGTTTCATGAATTGCATTTAAATTTATTATCTCCTTTGGTTTGGTATTGTCAAAATTTCCATTTTTTTATTTATGGTTGATATTTATCCCTTTCTTTGTTCTTTGTGGCTTGATTTGGAAATGGTTTTATAAAGTTGGGTTTTAAAAGGGTTTGGCATGTATGCACACCAAGTGTTTGAGAAAATGGTTCAAAGGTAATTTATGGCTCAAAATGGATTTATATAATGGTTTTAGAAATTCATTTACCATTTTGAATGTGTTTTGATAAAATGGGCATGTTTGGTTATGATAATGGCTTGTGATGTGTCTTAGATTTATGTGGAAAAGGTTTTGTGGTTATGTGGCACGGAGTATAATGTGGGTTAATTGGGGTGTGAGTGAGGGGATTGTTTGAGGGACCATGTGATACTTTAGAAGGATGACTATGAGACCTTTTTTTTCAGGGGACCATGAGAGACTTTGGGTAGCAACATCGTGAGAGATTCCATGATTAGTTTCTAAGAGACCGTGTGACATCTTGGAGTTGGGCCCAAGGATGACTGTGAGAGATTTCTTTATTGCTTAGCTGGATACAAAACTTGTTTAGAATCACTCATTATAGGCCTGATGGTTCAATTCCAAGGTGCACAATACTCATTATGTTTTGTTTTATATGCTTTATAAATTTTATTACTTCCACTTTGAAGTGATGTGATATATGATTCCCACATTATCTTATATGGTTATTTGATGATGATGTTGTATTTTCCCTTACAGGTTGGGAATTTTGAGCATCTTGTGCCATGTGGACTTGTGTATTTATTTGATCCATTTTGATAAATGATTTGGAAAACATTTTTTATTTGAAATTGAAAACCAAATGGATTTAAAAGGGTTATTTTAAAATGGAATGTTTTCAATGTGTTTTAGTTTTGAAAAATATTTTCAAACTAGTTTGTTGGTTTTCATAGTAAAATAATTCAATAGATTCATGGCAGTACCCTAGTGGGATTTGTTCCTCACACCCTACATATTCAATTGGTTATAAGTAGACTCTATTTTGAAATGGTATAATGTAACAGGGTGGCTCTTCTTGATTACTGTCATCAAGAGTTTTATGGAGTGGACATGTTGTCATAGAGATTGTCTCATGTGGAGACATTTATGGTATTTTATAATCATTGGGATGTATGTGTAGGCCATGTTTGGTCATGTGACCCTTAATTTTGAGTATTTTTCTTTTGACTTGAGATACCATGTATGTGTTCCATTATGGGATTTTTTGTATATGATATGTGATGTTACTTATGGTATCTACTTAGTATTTATTGCATTCTATGGATGTTTTTTATACTGTTAACTCTGATTATATTGGTTTGGTAGTCTCGTTTCATTGATGGGTCATGTCAATTTACCATTGAAAAAACTTTTCCAATATATCTTTATTTATTATTGGTGCTTTTCACTAGCCTATGGTGATTAAGAACATGCTTCAAGATATGTGGCAGGCCAATTTAGGTGATGAGTCATGTCGAATCGGGTCAATTCGTTACAACCACGTCAATCTAACATAATGTGTGATCAATATAACTCAATGTTTTTTATTTCATTTCACAATTAAATTTTAGTCCAAAACACATATCTCAATGTGGGTGAACCAAGTAAAATTTTTATGCACCATGCATGATTTCATTTTTGTTCACAAATTGCAGTGATAAAGGAAGAGAATAGTGTTTTTTTAACAAAAAAAAATCTGAAGGGGAATTTATTTTAATCTGTGATACCTTGATTCACGCCCTGGGGTATTTAACCTCGTTGGACTAACAATAAATTAAAAAAATTATTTTACACGTTTTTTTAACAAATATACATATCAAATCACTATAAACATATATATATATATACATATCAAAAACCATACATTTTTTTAAAACATTTATATATATATTTTCATATGTTAATATATATATATGTATTACATTATTTATTAATCAAATATATGTTTACATGTTTAAAAAAACTAGTACCCACCCCATTCATTTTCACGACATAATTATTTAATTACCAATTCACTTACAAATATTATGGATTTTTTCCAACATGCTTTCCGGAAAAGTAATTTCATATTGATTCCAATATAGTAATATCAAAAATATTCACATACATAGTCCAATATAATAATCTAAAATTGAATTATACATGCTCTTAAACTAAAAGAAATGTAATAAATGTAATGATTGATTAAAATAGTCCACATATATAATATAATTGCACTATTTTTTTCAAAACCTATATTAAATAAACATTTTCATGATTATATAACACATCCCTTTTAACAATTATTGCATGTTTGGTGTAATCTAAACAAATTTTTTTTATTAACGGTCATAAATATGATGTCTAAAACATCCACACTCAAAAGGATTCATTAAACTTGTTCATTATGTGGTCTCCATTGATGAAGATGAATAGATTGATCACCAAGATCTTATTGATGGGAATAGGGGAGTCTGCAACACCAAAATCCTAATATTAAAAAACTTTCATACTCTATGAAAGAAGCTTCCTTCAATCTGTATCAGTATTTTTTCCTCCAAAATATAGATTTATTCAAGTGTCCCACCAATAAACTCAACATGAAATCATTAAAGCATGTGATGTTGGTAGAGGAATATATATGATCTTATTCAGGATTATTGAATCATCCATGGCTTTAATGGAGTAGGGTTCGATATCTACCTCATTAAAATAAATTAGAGTCTAGACTGATAAAATAACCAAAAAGAAATTATTGAAATACAGAATGTAAAATCCTAAATTATTAAAACACAAAAGAACCAAATAGATATCCAAATAATTGAGTGGATTAATATAAAATAATCAGATATAGGAAAAATAGTAAAAGAAGGTTCTTAGATCTCCGAAGAATTAAGTGGATTCATACAAAGTTTCTTGACTGCATGGGGAAGTATTGAAGTAGGGTGGTACCATCTTATGATACCCTAGCTAGATTTATCCTCCTACCCTAATGGATTCATGCTATCATTCCATATCTAGGTATTATTTTAACCTCCTACAATCCATTTTCCATTTTTCCAATCCAAAATAAAATTCTTCCCACCCATTTTCCATTAATTTTCATTCCCCACCACTCCTAAGGTCATTTCATCTACTGGTGTCTCCTTAGTATTTGTTTCCCCTTAACTAGACCATGTCATCTGCTCACCTCACTTCGTTCCTTGGCACCAGATCATAGAGTTCAAGGTAGTTGTTTTAGGAATAGGGTCTATGTGTTCTATAATGAGTGGTCTGAGGTAGTCTGTTTATTGTTGGGGTTATGGAGGTTTTGGAGGAAGAATAATGATGATGAAATCCATCATTCCCCTTTGAAGATTTTTTATTTTACTTTTTTCACTGATATTCACCAAATTGTGTAGTATAGTTCATTTTATGTAGTTGAATTGGATATCATTCAAGTTTATGATCTACAAAAATGGGTAGGTACTATTGAAATTCATTATATAAATGGAAAAATTATAAAAATTAAATGATATAGAAATATTTGTATAAAAGAAAGTAATAGGCTACAACAAAAAATATCTCTGAGGGTGTGGTAGGAAGTAATAAGATCAAATAAATACCACTTATATGGGTGGAAGATAATGAGGAAAGAAGAATAGTAATGCTACCCTTTTTTGTCTTATTAAGAAGATGCACAACCTTAGTCTTACCCTTACTAAAGCCCGTCGAACTGATGTGATTACCAGATAAGACCAACAATGTTCGTCCAATCCATGATTCCAAAATAAAATAGACCCAATCTAAATATTATATTGAATCTCATTAGAGTGAAACATGAAGCTAACCAGATGTTCACCTAAGACTGTCACTATAAATAAATGTAGTTCAAATACATGTGAATCGTTTTTTCTCTCACCCATCTAGATAATCTTTAGTGATTGTTTCATTATCATCGTATTCACCTAAAAACAAATCAGAAACTCATCTCCCATATTTCCACATATAAATAATATATTTTAAATTATTATTTTAATCATAATGATAGATATATTTTTCCAAACTAATGATCTACAGAAGACAAAAAATCATATGGATAGACAAACTGAACACTAAAGAATAATTCTATAGTAGAAAAATTGAATGAAAATTTTAAATAATTAGATGAAATATCATTTATATATTTCATATATTTTATGTTAACCAAAAACTAAGATTTTTTCCAAAATTAAAAATGAATAATCTTAATTAGAAACATATCTAATTGATTAATTTTAGGAATAATGAAATTGCTAGATAATATCATCAAAATACATGAACAGAATTTTAATTTAAAATAATACACATATGAAGATGTAATATTTATAGAGTATATATAATACAAAATATATGGAAGAAATTTATATAAATATAAAATTATTATACGTCAAAACTACTTTATACAAAATAATTTATGTAAAACAGGTACCAATTCAAGGGTATATGACAACAAATGTTTCCATTCATGTAATCAAATACTTAAATAATTAAAGAAGGAAATTATAGGAACATTTTTCGTAGATTAATTAATGTGAATAAATTAAGAGAGAAAAGGTTCCTAAAGTTTGAGGATTTTTTATTTTGTGAACAACAGTGTCAGCCCCATATTCAAATTAATCTAAAAAACATGAATAACAAATTAGAAAATGAAAGCATTAGAATGTGTTGGAACTGAATAATTCCCTTGGAATTGGTTATTGGGAAACTTGGTAAAAAAAATGGATTTTAATGAGTTCTTGGATGGGCTCGAACATTTTACTAAAATTTCACCTCAAAATAAACTAACATGACTTAAATTGGATATCAACCGATTATCTTGGTCACTATGTTTTGGGAACCAATACTTTCTTAGTAGTTGGAAAACTAAACAATGTATAGTTTTATATGTATTTAGGAAGAAAATAAAATGTATTCTTGAAGAGTTTGATACTATAATTATTCTATCATGAAAACATAAAAATTAATATGTTATAAAGTTCCATGTAGAATATAGAATTTCAAAAAATTATTGTTATTTAATAATCCTAATATTTCAAGATTAAGGATTATGATATATCACATTATTCTATGATCAATATAGAAAGTCATAGTTTTCAAATCATTCAACAAAATCTAAAATTTCAAGAAAATAGAAAAGACTATAACAT
Source organism: Viscum album (assembly GCA_963277665.1). Classification (NCBI taxonomy): domain Eukaryota; kingdom Viridiplantae; phylum Streptophyta; class Magnoliopsida; order Santalales; family Viscaceae; genus Viscum; species Viscum album. Next base: position 1,697,647,605 of record OY728143.1, on the reverse strand, counting down.
CACACAACTACAATTACAAATTATCATATACTCCTAAACAATCTAAATATAAACTTTATTAGAAGAAAACATTTCCTTATAACTAAATAGACATAACCTCAAAACACATCTAGATGAAATCTTTAAGAGTATTAATAAAATTACAACATATTTTAAATAATAATATAAATCAAAAAAAGATTCAATCAAAATACAGTGAATCAGTGAAAAACAATCCACGGCTGGACATCAAGGATTAACTATTTTATTTCTAGTTATCTTTATAATAAATCATAGGCTTGAAAAAACATATTGTGAAATAACGAACCAGCCATAAAATGAGTCACCATGTAATTACAGTACTGAAACTCACTTGTAGGGAGAAGAGACTGAGCTTACACTATGACATTAGTGGTGGTTCCTTTATGAAATTCATAGGCATTTATTATAATGAGTAAGATCCAATACATAATAATATTATAGAAACTAAAGAAAAATTTAAATACCACCTCTTGATAAGAAAAAACTACTTTTGAATGACTCCATGCATCTACATTGTTCCCTAAAAGAGATAGTGTAATGGAATTCTAACTCTTAAGAGGAACTTGAAGAATATTATTCAAATGGAAAATCCTCACATGAAGATAATTCTCTGTGTGATATGTGAATATATTATATCTAAGCCTTCACTAATCCATTGATGTTTCCAGTATCACACCCCATAACACTTGTTCACATATCATACCCTCGAATTCTATGTTTTCCATAAGGTAAACATACTAAAAATCACTTTTCATAATAACCCACTATTTGTAAAATGAAAATTCATAGTTAAGATTTTGAGACTTGAAAAGAATCTATAAATTTATATAAACATTAAAATAAATAACAAAAATTCATACCTTCATGATCTAATAATATATGAATGTGAGTATTCAATATTTTATATTTACTATAATAGAACCATTAAATTTATCAATCCTGTGGAATAATAGCCATGTTCTCTGGGAAATTCTTCTTCATGTAAAGTGAATAATAGATATAAATCCAATACTAGTTGTAAACACCCATGTATTGAGTGCATGAAATAAAAAAAACCTTGATAAATCCATTTTTAATATAACATGATAAAGAAAATGTTGAGTAAAATCATATTTTAAAAGGCCAGCCTCAAAAAAAACATTCAAAATGAATTTCCCTGAAGAAAGAGTATAATATAAAACATATAGGGAATAAACCATCAATAAGAATATGTTCCATGAAATAATAAATAAAAAATTATATATTCATATATTTTAAGTACTTACAAATCCATAAATAGAAACAAAAATCCTCGGGGATTGTAATAGTATGAGATCGTTTCCAGATTCCAACACTCACAAGTTTCATTGACTAATTAACAACCCAGGATACCAACAATTTTTTTTCAGTAATCCATTTCAAATTATAAATAAAAATAGGGTATTGATATATAAGGTAATTATATTTAGCTCTACTAAATAACATTTTGTTTCTGTGATCCCTGATAAAAAAATCAAATCCAAGATTTTCCCCCATTGCTAATGAAGATGTCACATGTTATCTTATTAATGAGACATAATTCCACAAGGGAAAAACATCAACATATCTAAGGATATGATTGAATGCACTCCATGAATACTACTTATAACACATATTACTTAAGATGAGTGCTCATGTATAAGTGTTTTTAAACTACTTATTGAAAAAATGTTACTTTTTTTATTGGAAGGATAACTCCCTAGAGTCCAAACTCAATGATATGAAAGATATGTTAAACTTTATGCAATCTCACAATATGTCACACACAAATAATTTTACAACTCATATATATACCAGATCTGTTATTCTTAAGTAATATCACAATATTTCATACACAAATAATGTTACTTCAATGAATTATTTCTTACATTTAAAAAAATAACAGTATCAACAAAAGATGACCCAATACAAATTGTTCTCCTTGAAAACGGCAAAGAGTGGGGATTCGGCTGGTAACCTAATATTAACCAAAACAACATGGTTACAGGGAGAAAATCATAAAAGTAAGAAACAACAGCTATAGGAACCCACCACTCAATTGAGAAAAAATCTATTATCTATGCTAAATCATGTACCTCTCCTATACAGGTGTCATCATCATGTATTTTTTACTACCTTAGCTTCCTCCCCAGGATTCTCATCTACCTCCCGATTCCCCATCTCCCTCCCCTCCTGATTCCCGGTCTCCCTCCCTCCCCGACTACCCTCTCTTCCTATGCCCACACCTCTGCTTTCTTATACACTTCCCCCTAGCCTCCACCTCCCCGATGCCTGATAACCACTCTCTCCATACACTAGATTCTTCAAATAGTCCTCCTCCCCTCAAAAACCATGCACCTTTTATTAAAAAAGTATATATATATATATATATTAAAAATTGTACAAATTTTTTTAAACATTTATATATATATCCACATGTTAATATATATATATATATATATATTACACAACTTCTTAATTAAATATAAATAGTTGTAATACAATATGACACATTTTTTTAACAAATATGCATATCATGTCTATACATACATACATAATTATATAGATACATACATACATACATGCATGAATGCATGCATACATACATACATACATACATACATACATACATAAATACAAACATACATACATAAATACACACACACACAAATATAACTATATATATCATAAAATAGAGAAACAATTAAGTTGGATGAGTGGTAAAGGTGCAGACACACAAGAGAGAGGTATTGGGTTAGAATCCTAGTAGAGGCAAGGGTGCATGTGGTAGCAAGAACCAATGTGGAAGAATCTTCTGGATTCACAACACACATCTCTTCACCATTCCAAAATTATAATTCATAAACAACATTCACTTTATCAAATGAATGAGAAATCATTTGATCAAACTTAATCAACTCTCAAATATTCATGATAGCACAAATCATATCAAAATTTTCATGAATAATTTCATTCTCTTGAAGAAATGAGATATGGTAATTAAAACTACATTCACATTAGGGAATGAATTAATTCATCAGATTTCATGATCCACGAATGATAATTTATTATTTATCCTCAATGATCATCTTGCATAAAATAGATTTTTTATTGATTACGATGATCATTGTTTTAACCAATTCAGGTGGTGAAATCATTTTCATAATATATATAGGATTATCAAAACTATGTGATTCAATCATTTCATTTATGAACTATATGAATAGAAACATCCACTTTAGGGGATAAATGAATTGCATGAGATGATATTGATAAGCTACAATAATATGATAAATAATAATTTTTTTTCCCTTGATATTGCTGTTCTAGGAACAATAATTAATAAATGAACATTTTAATTAATATAATTTCAAATGGAATTATTTTTAATATCAACCTTCTGGAATGCATTATTTTATAAATATTAATAAATTTCATTGTGCTATGTAAATATTTATTTTCATCAAACAATTTTTTGTGGTTATATTATTATTATTTGTTATAAAAAATACATCACTATGATCATTCACAAAACATCATATTCACTTCGAACATGGTTTAAAATAAAATCATGTTTTTCATTCACTTTGAGGAATGGAATAAATCATTTTCAATAAATATTTTCATTCACTCTAGGGAATGCAATAAAATTATTTTTTCAAATTTTATAGTGTCTTCAAGACAATTTCATGAATATTCAATTCATAAATTTCATCAATTTCATCCACTTTGAGGGATGGATATTTATAAATATATTTACACTTGTTCATCAAGAATATTTAAATTCTCTAAAAAAATTATAAGAAATAAAACAATATGATATTTATAAATATTCAAAGTAAATATCATCTACATTATGAGCCTTTATACATCATAATAAAACATGACACCTTCATGGTGAACAATGGAATAAGGGAGATGAAATTTCATGGTTCATGACATGAACAACGAACTTCGGCTCAACGTATGATAGGTACGCAATGTTAATCACTAATATCTAAACTTCAGTTTGATGTACGGAAGGTACGTGTTGTTCATCATTCAACTACTTCTGGTGTTTTTGTTTCATGATTTTATTTGATGAATGATGTTTGTCAAACCATCGACCACTTTGGTTATTAATATAACATATTCCTTATAGGGAAATGGAGTGAAATTTGTCATTCATCTGTCATTACAGATCTTCATAAGATCATTACTTTTTCTATAAATAAAGAATAATAAAATCATATTTATTTTCATATTTATCAAGAGGGAAAAAATAAATGTAACAATATCTTACAGATAAAATAAGACTCACCTTTTGATGTAGCACTTGGAATGAGTGGAGTCCATGCGCATGCGAAAGAGTATGTCAAAAGAAGAATGTTTATAAAAACATGTGACATACCTTTTTCCTATGAGATTTATCTTATGCAGATAATGGTAATGACAATAACGTCGTCATGATGCGCAATGTGTAGAAGATGATCATGCTGATAACATGTTGTGAAATCAATCGAAAAACGATTGAAACCGCGAAGAATTTCAAAACCGGAAATATAAGACTGGTCATTGGAAAAGCACATCATTGATGAAGCGAGCATCGAATTTGTGTATGATGATGGCGACAACAAATATAAATACATATACAATAGAATTACAATAAGTAAATAAAATAACATAATGTAGAGCCCTCAAAAACCATCCACCTTTTATTAACATTTCCATGTATTTATAGTGTACTAAGAATATCAAAAGTTGACATATGAAAAGTTGGGCACATGAAGGGGTTTATTATTAATGAGGGTTACCATAATTATGACATTCAAATTTAATATTTCATAAAATTTTAATATATATATTAATAAACGGATATATATATATTAATATAACTAAATATATATACATATTAATATCAATATATATTAATATAAAAATAAATATAACTATATATATATAGATATATCATAAAATAGAGAAAAAATTAAGTTGGATGAGTGGTAAAGATGCTAGAGCACAAGGGAGAGGACTTTGGTTTGAATACTAGCGGAGGTAAGGGTGCGTCGGCGGGTGAAGGGGGCTACTAGCGGTGTTAAAGGGGTGGGGGATAGTGCTGTTAAAGTTGGAGGGGTGCAACTAGTGTTGTTATAGGGGGGTTATAGCAATGATAAAAGGCATTTGAATTTTAATTTTAATTTTTTGATTTTTTTTCTTTTTAAAAAAACTATTTTTTAACTTTTATAAACGTTTTTTTAGCGCTGATAAAAGTGTCTTTTAACATTGATAAAAGGGACCCCCTTTGTAACGTCCCGGTTCCGGGTGCCACTCAACAGGTGCCCCAAACCCGGTTCACCATGTGACCTCAAGCACATTTCCCCAAATGTCAGAGGCTTCCGACTAGCAGCGAGGGACCAGGTCTGATAGTGGGGAAATTGTGCCCTCATTTGTCAAAGTGTAGCGCAGCGGAATGAAATAAAATATACAACGAACAGCGGAAGTAGTACAACATACACAACTGAAATAAAAAATTGTAGTGGATACAACCAACACTATATAAATAATGATTCTACATGTCTCAAGTTCTAAGAAAATAGCAAGAACATGTTATACATCAATACAGTACAACAAAAGCAGAGTACAGCAATACAAAGCAAAACAGTTGGCAGTGGCATCGTGAGCCTAGGCTTGGTCCCATGCCCTCCTACTCCTCAGCAGCAATCATGTACCTGTATAGGGACTCTTGCCCCTATCTACACCTGCAGCAATGTAATCTGTTTGGGCTGAAAAGCGTGACCCAAACAGGGTGTGAGAAATATATCTCAGTAGGCACCCACCAAAGGCTCGTGCCCAACTGCATGTAAAACATGCAACAATAGTGTGCAGTAGTAAAATGCAAAAAAGTAAGTAGTACTGAAAAGTAACTAACTTAACAATTAAATTGCCATTTTATTATTCATTTAATCCATTAAATATTAGAAATCACTATAGTGCATTTCTAAGTAGACAGTCCACGTCCTCAGACAAGAAAAACCTTACCCTCAGGTAAGCAGAATCCCACTCACAGGTATAGCCCTCAGGCGTAACAGAATTTTCCCTCAGGCGTAGGAAGTTTCGCCCTTAGGCACAGAAGTCAAGCCCTCAGGCATGAAAGGTTGCCCTCAGGTGAAATAACTACAGCCCTCAAGCTAAATAGTACAGTGCCCTCAGGCTAATCACAACAATGCCCTCAGGCTAAACAGGTAATCGGGCCATGCCCAACAGTTAAACAAGCAGTAAAAAGCAATTCCTCTCAAGGTAATTCTACAATTACTACATTAAAGGCATACCCTCAGGTATCCTGGCCAAATGGCTAAACAGTGGAACACACCCCCGGGGTGGTCCCGAATCCAAGCAACGATCCCAACCAGCATTTTAATATCATAATTAAATACCTAATCAATTCTAGGTGTTTAATATAGCAACGACCTCAGCCACACGACACCCCAACATGGGTTCGTGGCACAAAAACGCACAAAACACACAGCAGTTGGAAAACTAAACACCAAGCCACCTACCTTATACGCCAACGAGCGCTATACACGAACGTCGGTTCCAGAAACGTCCAATAACGACGCAGATCTGAGGTAAGAAAACTTTCATTCAACCTCAAATAACTCCCTCTAGGGAAAGAATTGGTAAGAAACACTCTAGGAGAAGAGAGGGATTAGCCATGCGGTTCCAACGAGATTGTCCGAGGCGGAAACGAATTCCAGACGAACACCCGGTGGATCTTCAAAGGTTAGGTCATCCCCTCCCACTCCTTCCTCTAGTTCTAAGCCTTCCATGTGAACAAGGGAGGCTAATGCCCGTTTTAAGAAAAAACAACACAGTACACGGCATGTACTTCCAAGTACACAGCGTGTACTCCCTTCATTTAACTGTTCCCCTGGCAGCACCGCCACACTGTTCATCCGTTGACATGAGTACATGGCATGTACTCCTAAGTACACGGCGTGTACTATCACCCAGCTGGCGGTTGCTCTACCACCTTACTGTTTTGGCCTACTGACTGACTACACGGTTTGTAAAGTACCACTACACGGTGTGTAGTCGGTTCCTACACCCTTTATCACCGACATGGCTACACACCCCATGTACTCATCCCTACACAGCCAAAAGTACACGGCGTGTGGAAAAAGTACACAGCGTGTACTTCCAAAATTTAGGATTTTTCCCATTTTTCTTATATTCTCAAAAACACTTAAGGAAAAGAGAAAGAAAGAAACCTGTACCTCAAATGTAAGAACCGAGTTCTTACAAACTTCCCACCTTATAGCAATTCGTCTCCGAATTGCCCTTTCAAGGGTGGTGAAGACATAGCCATGAACAACTCCGACCACTGAGCACGTACATCGGCCTCCCGCTCCCAGGTCTCGTCTTGCACTTGGCCATGCTACCATAGCACCCGTATGAGAGGAACTGACCGGCCTCAGAGAACCTTCATGCCCCTGTCAACGATACGGATCAGATGCTCCTCAGAGGACGCATCTGCCTCCAACTCAACCTCCTTAGGCTGAAAGATGTGAGACGAGTTTGAATGATAACGACGCAACTGAGATACGTGGAAGACGTTGTGCATGGCTTGGTACCGTTGCGGTAACCGCAAGTGATAGGCAACCAGCCCGAATCTCTCCAGAATCTAGAATGGCCCCACATACCGTGGTGAAAGTTTACCCTATCTCATGATCTTCTTGTGTACCAGCCTCAACGAAACATGCAAGAAAACCTGATCCCCGACCACAAACTCCAAAGGTCGTCTGCGGCGATCAGCATAAGATTTCTGATGATATTTTGAAGTAGCCATCCACTTCTAAATCAACTGGACCTACTCAAATGTCTCCTGCACGAGCTGTGGCCCCAGCAAAGCTGCCTCACCTGCCTCTAACTAGCACAAAGGTGATTGGCACGGCCTACCGTATAGAGCCTCGTATGGTGTCATCTCAATAGTTTCCTGGAATCTATTGTTATAGGAAAACTTGACTAAGGGTATATGCTTCTCCCAAGAGCCCCCAAAGTCTAGGATGCATGCACACAGCATGTCCTCAAGCACCTGTATAGTACGCTCTGACAGGCCATCTATCTGAGGGTGGTAAGCTATGCTCAGAAGCACCTATGTACCCAATGCCCTCTGAAAACTCTGCCAAAAACGGGACGTAAAGCAGGCATCCCTATCTGAAATGATAGAACTAGGGACCCCATGAAGACGTACAATCTCTCGGATATACAGCCTTCCGAGCTCGTCAACACTGAAGGTCTCCTTGATCGGCAAAAAGTGAGATACCTTCGTGAGTCTGTCCACAACAACCCACATGACGTCATTGCCTCGAGGTGACCTTGGCAACCCGGTCACAAAATCCATCGCGACATCATCCCATTTCCACTCGGGAATGGGCAACTGTTGTAACAGTCCAGCTGGTCTCTGATGCTCCGCCTTCACCTGCTGATAGGTGGAACACCTCGTAACAAAAAAAGCTATTTCTCTCTTCATACCCAGCCACCAGTACTGACGTCTCAAGTCACGGTACATCTTGGTAACCACGGGATGAACTGCCCAAGATGAAGCCTGAAACTCCCGCATCAGCTCCTCGCGTATATCCCCTGGAACCCACACTCATCCATGGAAACGCAGAACCTCATCGTCACCTATCATCCAACCAGGAGAAGGGTCCTCACTTGCAACCAACTCCCGTAGAACTAGGCCTTCTGAATCAGATAGCTATCTCATCTTCACTCTATCCAGGAGGGTAGAAGTCACAGCTAAAGAGGAAATATAAGTCTTCCCCTGACTATCGTGCACCTCCAGATGCATCTCAGAGAACAAAGCCATGAGCTGCCACTCACCACTGGCCTCCTGCACTGCCTGTATCTGAGTCTTCCTGCTCAGTGCATCAGCTACTGCATTACCTCTACCAGGTTTATAGGCACGCTCAAAATCAAAGGAATGAGGGTTTTCGACCCACCTTCGCTGCCTCATATTCAAGTCACGCTGAGTAAAAATATACTTGAGACTTTTGTGGTCAGTGAAAACCACAAATTTTCTACCAGTAGATAGTGTCTCCAACAACGCAACACATGAACAACTGCAGCTAACTCGAGATCATGTGTCAGGTAATTACTCTGATGTGGCCTCAACTACCGAGACCCGTACGCAATGACTCGATCACCCTGCATCAACACTGCTCCCAGCCCAATACCTGATGCATCATAGTAAACTGTATAACTCTTCCCCTGCTCTGGGAGTATCAGGATCAGTGCTGATGTCAACCTTCCTTTCAGGTCCTGAAAGGCTATCTTGCAAGCTTCTGACCATACGAACTTCACACCCTTCTTAGTCAAACCCATCAACGGTGCTGCTAAGCAGGATAATTCCTATATGAAACGTCTGTAGTAACCATCCAGCCCTAAGAAACTTCGTATCTCAAACACGTTCTTAGGCTTCTCCCCAGAAACTACTGCTCTCACCTTCTCTGGGTCTACCGAAACTCCTGCCTATGAGATGATGTGACCCAGGAAGTGAATCTGGTCCATCCAAAAGTGGAACTTTGAGAGCTTAGCATATAGCTGATGCTCTCTCAGTGTACTCAATACGATCTCAAGATGGGTGGCATGGTCATGTCGAGTGTGAGAGTACACCAAGATATCATCCATGAATACTACCAAAAAAGAGTCCAGATAAGGATCGAACACACGATTCATCAGAGCCATGAAAACCGCTGGCGCGTTCATGAGTCCGAACGGCATAACCATATAATATTATAGACCATACCTGATCCTGAAAGCTGTGAGAGGTATATTAGATGGTCTAACGTGAAACTGATGATATCCTGATCTCAAGTCAATCTTCGAGAACACTCGTGCTCCATGAAGTTGATCAAACAGATCATCAATCCTCGGTAAGGGATATCGGTTCTTAACCATCAACTGGTTCAGCTTCCGATAATCCACACAGAGTCTGAGGGTACCGTCCGCCTTCTTTTCAAAAAGGACCGGTGATCCCCAAGGAGAAGTACTGGGTCGGATAAAACCCTTTGCTTATAACTCCTCTAACTGCCTCTTGAGCTCCTGCAACTTAGGTGTAGCCATCCTATAAGGAGGAATGGACACCGGTGTTTCTCCCGGCACAATCTCAATAGAGAAATCCACCTCACTCATTGGCACTAGTGGAAATACGGGATTTAATGTCGACGTAATAACATTGGTTTTTCATAAACCGACACCAATAGTATGTGAGGAAAATTTATGGCGTCAGTTTTTAGTAAAACCGATGCCAATAATAAAAAAAAATTCGGCATGATTTTCCGCGTCGGTTTTCTAAAAACCGACGCGAAATATGAAAAAAAAATGTTTTCACGTCGGTTTTCAGAAAAACCAATGCCAATAATAAAAAAAAATATTCAGCATGATTTTCGGCGTCGTTTTTCTAAAAACTGACACGGAATATGAAAAAAAAATGTTTTCGCGTCGGTTTTTAGAAAAACCGATGCCGAAAACTAAAAAAAACATTAGGCGTCAGTTTTTTTTAAAACTGACGCCATATATAGATGTTTCAGCATCAGTTTTTGAAGAAACTGATGCCGAAACATAAAAAAAATTGATTTTCAGTGTCGGTTATTATCAAAATCGACGCCGAATGTTTTTTTTTTAATTTTTGGCGTCTGTTTTGTTAAAACCCGATGCTGAAAATCTTTTATAATTTATCAGGGTGGCGAAACCCTCATTCTGTTGGATCGTCGAAATCAAAACCCGTTGCAGCTCCTTCGACTCCCGATGACCTTCGAAGCTCTATTTCTGATCTTGGGAGTCCATTGTTGACGGTTTTGTTCAGTTTTCACATTTTTCAGTTTTCTGTTCTTGGTTTTTATCTCTTGTGTTATCTTCCATTGTTTATATATTCTTCCATAACCCTAAATTACGTGACTTGCAATGTTGGTTCAATTTTAGTTTTTGTTTAGCATTATTTTTGGTTTTGTATTATCATTGTTGTTATATATTTTGTAGTGTTTGTTTTTAGAAGTCATTATACCGAACATAGTTTGGATTGGGGATCTCCATTCGGGTTGAACTTAAAATTTTGTAAGTTTTTTTTTAATTTTGTAGATAAATCATTTATCATTCAATTTTTTTATTGATTTTATTTAATTATTAGGTTATATTTTATTTTAAATGTGTTAGGGCATGGTTAAATATTCTTTCAATAAACATTCTTAAATATCCTGTCAACAAATTGTATATTTTTACATTGACTGCTATCAAATTTCATCCAATATACATACTGTATCCTTTAAATTAATGAAATCATCAATTCTTAAATGTGTTTTTGTTTACAAATTATCTGATAGATATTTAAATGTTTATATGTTTTAAAATATTCATCAAATTTATTGTGATATTAGGTATTTTATGGATCGTAATTGGATTCATCTACGAAGAACCACTAGTGAATATGAAAAAGGAGTTGATAATTTTTTGGAATTTGCTAAATGACATCTTCAAAACAGTGATTTGATTTTTTTTCCATGTGTGAAGTGTGTAAATATGAGAAAGTTAAACTCCAGATAAATCAAGGAGCATCTCATTTGTTATGGTTTTAGCTTTAATTATACACGTTGGTTCGGGAATGGTGAAACAACTGAAAATTCAACATCCAATGTTGATGATGATATTCACAATGAGGCAGAGGATCATATTAAAGAATCAATTCATGATTTAGGTGTTGAAACCATCGAAAAAACACCACCTGTTGAACGATTGTATGGAGATTCTGAGAAACCATTATTCCCAGGTTGTAGTAAATATACAGTGTTATCAGCAGTTTTGAGATTAGTTAACTTAAAATCAAAAAATGGGTGGACTGATAAAAGTTTCTCCAGTTTACTTGAGCTTTTAAAAGAGCTACTTCCAGAAGGCAACGAGCTTCTAGATTCTAATTATGAGGCGAAGAAAATATTATGCCCAATGGTATTGGGGTATAAAAAGATACATGTTTTCCCCAATGATTGTGTACTGTATAGGAAAGAAAATGAATATTTATCAATTTGTCCTACATGTGGGACATCACGCTATAAGATAGATTATAAAGTCAACTCAGATTCATTCTCAGGTGATTTCATCTAACGTCATGCAAAATCAAATTTGTACTTTCCAATGATATCATCCAATATTTTTTGCATACAATTCCGATAATTTAATTATGATTCATTTTTAGGTAACAAAATCAAAACTTCTGCTAAATCAATTTGGTACCTTCCAATAATTCCTCATTTGAAGCGTCTATTTGAAAATTCAATTGATGCAAAAAGGTTAAGATGGCATTCAGATGAGCGCATCTCTGATGGTAACTTACGTCACCCTGCCGATTCACCACAGTGGAAGAGTTTTGATAAAAAATTTCATGATTTTGGAAGTGAAGTTAGAAATATCAGAATGGGATTGTGTACTGATGGAATGAATCCATATCGGAGCCTCAGTATCCAACATAGTTCATGGCCTGTTTTTCTAGTAGTTTAAAACTTGTCCCCACATCTATGTATGAATAAAAAATATGTTATGATGAGCTTGATGATTTCTGGACCAAAACAATCAGGAAATGATATAGATGTGTATCTTTCACCATTGATTGATGATTTGAAACTGCTATGGGAGGAAGGTGTTAATGTTTTCGATGCATACAAGAAAGAGTATTTTCTTTTACGTGTTATGATAATGTTCACTATAAACGACTTTCCTGCATATGGAAACTTATCTATATATAGTGTTAAGGGACATAAAGCATGTCCAATTTGTGAAGAACAAACTTCATATTATCAACTGAAGAATGGAAGAAAGACAGTGTACATGGGGCATCGAAGATTTTTGTGAATTGATCATCCTTATCGTAGATTGAAAAAATCATTTAACGGTTTACAAGAATACAACCTTCCCCCTCGACCATTGTCAGTTGAAGAATACTATGATAGGGTGAGAGATATTGATTCAACATTTGGAAAGAGAAGAAGTTCTGGATTTCAAAAACATATCTGGAAGAAGCAGTCTATTTTTTCGAACTACCTTATTGGATATTTTTAGAGATAAAGCATAACATTGATGTTATGCATGTTGAGAAAAACATATGAGATAGTTTGATTGGAACTTTTTTAGACATAAAAGGAAAGAAAAAATATGGATTTCATGCTAGATTGGACTTGATATTAATGAGAATACGTTTGGAGTTAGCTCCCACTCTGAAAGGAAACAGAACATATTTACCTCCGGATTGTCACACATTAAGCAAGATTGAAAAGATGAATTTTTTTCAATGTCTTCATGGTATTAAAGTACCAAGTGGTTTTTCTTCAAATGTGAATAATTTTGTGTCATTGAAGGATTGTAAATTAATAGGTATGAAATCTCATGATTGCCATGTGTTGATGCAACAACTTCTACCAGTAGCAGTGTGTGGTATATTGCCGAAAGCTGTCAGAAAGATTATCATCAGGTTATGTAATTTCTCCAAATCCATTTGTAGCAAAGTCATTGATCCAAATTTGTTAGATGTATTGGAGAATGAAGCAACTCTTATTCTTTGTCAACTAGAAATGTATTTCCCACCCACATTTTTTGATATAATGGTTCATCTGCTGATTCATTTGGTGCATGAGATAAGAAGATGTGGGCCAGTTTATTTAAGATGGATGTATCCTTTTGAAAGATATATGAAAATTTTGAAAGGATATGTTAAAAATCCTTATCGACCAGAGGCCTCTATTATTCAAAAATATGTATCAGAAGTGGTGATTGATTTCTATACTAATTATTTGAATGAGATGGAGCATATTGGTCTCCCTGTATCTCGACATATGAGAGTTGATAGTGAAGGTAGAGGGGTTCGAGGCTTAAAGGTAAAGTTCATTCCACGTGATGAAGTGATGCAGGCACATTTATACATTTTGAACAACACAAATGAGGTTAAATCATATATATCCTCACATATTGCTGAATTAAAGTTATGATATCAGAAAAGAAACGAAAAGTGGTTGATGATTGAGCATAAGAAGACATTTGTTTCATGGTTTAAAGAGAAAGTCACCCAAGATATATCTGCATCAGAAACATTGAAGTGGTTAGCATGGGGACTATCTCTTAATGTGATCACATGGTCTGGTTTTAATATCAATGGCTACACATTTTACACAAAAAACCTGGATGACAAGAGTACCATTCAGAATAGTGGTGTGATGGTTTTCTCTGAAGTAGTGCATTTTTCGAGTGCCAAATATAAAAAGCCAATTTCTGCATCAAAGTCATATTTTGGAGTTATTGAAGACATATGGGAAATTGATTATATTAAATTTCAAGTCACTATTTTTAAGTGTAATTGGGTTGATTGTAATATTGGTGTGAAACATGATGAATATGGGTTTAAACTAGTTGATTTGAAAAGATTTAATTACAATGAGGAACCATTTATCATGGCGACACATGAAAAACAAGTATTTTATGTCATTGATCCATAAAATGATCAGAGGTTAGTTGTTTTGCAAGGAAAAAAGATATCATTTGGGTGATGAAGATGATTCTGATGATGTTAGTGATTTACATAAACGTTATTCATCTATTATACAATTTCAAGATGATTACAATGTGTATAAGACAGACATAGTGCATGCAGTACGTACTAATCATGATGAAGGCATGTGGTAAAACAATAAATTAGTCTCCTAATTTTTTTGGTAAATATTTATATTTTGTTTCCATTTTTGAAACTTACAAATGCATGCCTCTTTTTTTACTTTCTTATTTTTGTTTTCTTTGTTTCTAATTATTCTTTTTTCTAATGATATGCAGGTACACAAAATTTCATTACACTTTCTAGTAGAAATGTCATATACAGATATAAAGCAGCAGTTATTGAGGTATATCTATTTTGACATATTATTAAATATTCAGTAATATACTTATTTAATGAAATAAAACTGTTAATTTATAAAAAAAATTGCAGGACTACTGATGCGTCCTCGGCGGAGCAGACTTCTCCTGTTACTACTCAAAAATCAATTTCTCAAGTTGGTAAATGTGGTATTACATGTTTACCAAAACTATCACTTGCTCGTGATGATAACAAATTACACATCCATTTTGATGATGACAATAATGCATTTGGCCCAAATGCAGTTCAGTTTGTCAGTTATATAGCGATGTAGAGCCGTTGCAGGATTAGTATTTTATATCCTGATTGGAAGTCAGTGGACAGGACGGCGAAGCAACATCTTTGGGAGGCCGTGATGGTAAAATATATTTATTTATTTATTTTATCTCATTTTTTTAATATTATATAGATTAAATGACATATTTAATTTATTCAATTACATATGACATTCAATTTTGAGGAAACCAAAGAAATTAGGAAAAGACATCTCTCTTTAACGGCGGTTCGATGGAGAGATTTTAAAACCAAATTGACAAAAAATTATGTTTTTGGAAAGAGAAGGTTTGAAAGCCCATGTATTAAGTATCCATATATAGATTAATAAACATGGAAGCGATTTGTTGACAGTCGTCAGGAAGATAAATTTCAGGTATTGTAATTTTTTTATATTTTAAAATTTATGCTATATTTTCCTTATTACTTAGTAGTTTATTTTTATGTAATAGGCCTCCAGGAGATCTCATCAAGAGATCCAGTTGCAAAACGTATACCCTCATACTTTATCATGTGGAGGGTACTCGTATTTGGAGCATAAAATGATTGAAGAAAAATTTGAAGCATTAAGAGCTCAATCAAGTAGTGGTTCAGAAGAGGTCCAGTATGGTCCTCCATCTCCTCCCACTCACCATGAGAAATAGAAACAAGCAAAAAAAATGAATAATATCTTACAGAGGAAGCTCATCAAGTGGCTGATAGAATTGTAAGTAAATATTATTTATTTTTTAACAATTTTTCTATTTTATAATTTATAAACACTAATATAACTTTTTTATTTTTCATTTCAGGATGAAATTCAAGAGCAAGAGAAACAGGACTCTTTTATCCCCGAGGGTAGGATGGATATCCTATCCACTGCTTTAGGGAAGGCAAAACACCCCGTCTGTGTTAGAGGATATCAGGCGGGTGTTAGTATTCAGAAGGTTTTTGGTAAGAGTAAGCAATCAAGAGACCCAGAAATCGAATCTTTAAAAGAAGAGCTGCAGGATATGAAACGATCTATGGGTGATCAAATTCAAGCTGCAGTACAGAAGGCTTTATTAGAACACTTGTCAAGACAGTCACAGTCTGCGCAGCCTTCCGAGGTATATTATTTACTTGTCATCAATTTTTCTTTTTTATAAATTATAAACACTGATATAACTTTTTCATTTTTCAACATTCTCAGCCTACTCACCCGGAATATCCTCCCTCATCTGCTTACCCAGCCCCGTCTGGGCAGCCCTCTAAGGTATATTATTTACTTGTCATAAATTTTTCTATTTTATAAATTATAAACACTAATATAACTTTTTCATTTTTCAACATTCTCAGCCTACTCACCCGGACTACCCTGCCCCATCTGCTTACCCTATCCCGTCTGTGCAACCTTTTGAGGTATATTATTTTATTTTATTTTTAATCAATTTTTCTATGTTATAAATTTTAAACACTAATATACCCTTCTCATTTTTCTTCCCTATCAGCCTTCTCACCCGGACTACCCTGCCCCACCTGCTAACTTTGAGCCTCCACCTCCTCCCTTGGATCAAGCCTTATATTGTGAGTTGTTTGCGGGAGATCCTCATGTACATATTGTTGCGTTAGGACAGGTGTATTTTTTGGGGGACTCGGTACATCATCAGCCTATGCAGATGGGTCAGGTTAGAGTATCAGTACTTGTTATTATAGATCCTACTGCTCTACTACCATTTCCTACTGTGGAGATCACCGGTGTTGGGGAATGTATGAGCCATTTTTTACTTTGTCCAACTGCCCTTCTTCGTTATATTTCACATTAGGTATGTGTTTTTTAAATATTAATTACAAATGATTCCAAATTACTTAAAATGTTTTCTGAAATTTAACTTATATAGGAATATCTGAAAGTAGAAGAAACTGTACAAATACAACAAAATGTTCAGGAACAGTCGGCTGTAGATACTTCTGATATTTGTTATGGGTTGAAAAGATTATCTGAGTCCTCTTCTTCCTTGAATTTTATCTATGAGTTTCGGATGACGCTCGATATATGTGGAAGAAATTATCAATTGAGAATACTTAAAGAAGATATCATGAATTTAGTTAATTTTGAAGAGATCGGGATGAATGTGGTGCAGTTGTTTTCCATGTAAGTAAATTGACATTTGTATTGCTATTTCTTTAATAAAAGATTGTTATGTCATTGACTAACTATATTTTATTTTTAAATTAGGTATCTACACAGGATTCTTTTACAAATGAAACTACCAGAATTTACAGCTTTATAGATCCATAGTACATTTCCTTGGAAGTCAAACAAGTGAAGAATGATGAAAGAGTTCAATATATATCAGATAGATTATCACAAACAGAGATTCAGTGCTGGTTTTTTCCATTTCTTGATAAGTAATAACATCAACATAATTTTGAACTAATGATCATTATAATGTCATTAATTGTGAAATTTTTGTATTGTAGGGGGCATTGGATGTTAGGCGTATTTTTCCCAAATGAATGCACCTTATATTGGTTTTTCTCTTTATTAGAAAAACTACGTAAACCATTTTCCAACTTATTAAACAGGTAAGTTGTTTTTTATTTTTATAATTTTGTTATGATTAATTTCCATTGTTTACACAAGTTTTATTAGTTCTTATATAAAAAAATGCAGTTCATGGAAACATTTTACAAAGGAAAACATGTTAGTAAAGAAACCAACGAAAATCAAATATGTGGACATACAGGTAATTAGTTTTTATATTTTTGTTATATATTGGTTTTTATTATTAGTTAAATGTTTTATAACTGTAGTGTCATCATCAAAATGGACATGTTGAATGTGGTTATTATATTCTACGATTCATGTACAAGATAATCACAACTGGGGAAACTACTAATTTTCATAAGGTTAGTTGTATTAATTTTTTTATATATTTTCTGCCACTTTATTCTATTTATTAATTTCATATCATTCAATATTATTGTAGGCATTCAATGATTAACAGTCTTATTCCCAATCTGATATGATTCATATTCAATCTATTTTTGCGAACTTTTTGTTAAGTCTGATTAAGATTTGAGGTATGTATATTCTAATATTTATAAATAATAATACATATGGGTTTAAAAAATTAACTCTTATGATATATTAGGTGTTTGAACCTACTAATAATCAAATGAATTCTTCAACAATAACCAACTGCCCTTCTTCGTTATATTTCACATGAGGTATGCGTTTTTTTAATATTAATTACAAATGATTAAAAATTACTTATAATGTTTTCTGACATTTAAATTATATAGGAATATCTGAAAGCAAAAGAAACTGTACAAATGCAACAAAATGTTTAGGAACAGTCGGCTGTAGATACTTCTGATATTTCTTATGGGTTGAAAAGATTATTTGAGTCCTCTTCTTCCTTGAATTTTATCTATGAGTTTCAGATGACACCTAATATATGTGGAAAAAATTATCAATTAAGAATACTAAAAGAAGATATCATGAATTTAGTTAATTTTGAAGAGATCGGGATGAATGTGGTGCAGTTGTTTTCCATGTAAGTAAATTGATTTTTGAATTGCTATTTCTTTAATAAAAGATTGTTATGTCATTGACTAACTATATTTTCTTTTTAAATTATGTATCTACACAGGATTCTTTAACAAAATGAAACTACAAGAATTTACAGCTTTATAGATCCAGAGTACATTTCCTTGGAAGTCAAACATGTGAAGAATGATGAAAGAGTTCAATATATATCCGAGAGATTATCACAAACAGAGATTCAGTTCTAGTTTTTTCCATTTCTTGATAAGTAAGAACATCAACATAATTTTAAACTAATGATCATTATAATTTCATTAATTGTGAACTTTTTGTATTGTAGGGGGCATTGGATGTTAGGCGTATTTTTCCCAAATGAATGCACCTTATATTGGTTTTTCTCTTTATTAGGAAAAGTGTGTAAACCATTTTCCAACTTATTAAACAGGTAAGTTGTTTTTTATTTTTATAAGTTTTTTATGTTTAATTTTCATTGTTTACACAAGTTTTATTATTTCTTATATAAAAAAATACAGTTCATGGAAACATTTTACAAAAGGAAAACATGTTAGTAAAGAAACCAACAAAAATCAAATATGTGGACGTACAGGTAATTAGTTTTTATATTTTTTTTATATATTTGTTTTTATTATTAGTTAAATTTTTTATAACTTCAGTGTCATCGTCAAAATGGACATGTTGAATGTGGGTATTATATTCTACAATTCATGTTCGAGATAATCACAACTGGGGAAACTACTGATTTTTATAAGGTTGGTTGTATTAATTTTTTTATATATTTTCTGATACTTTATTCTATTTATTAATTTCATATCATTCAATATTATTGTAGGCATTCAATGATTCATAGTATTATTCCCAATCGGATATGATCCATATTCAATCTACGTTTTCGAACTTTTTGTTAAGTCTGATTAAGATTTGAGGTATGTATATTCTAATATTTATAAATAATAATACATATGGGTTTAAAAAACTAACTCTTATGATATATTAGGTGTTTGAACCTACTAATAATCAAATGAATGCTTCAATAATAACCGACAATGAGCATGTCGTATATTTCTGGTACGTGTATTTTAATTCTACTTTACTTTGAGTTCTCTCAAGTGCCTCTGCAAAAATACTGTTTGATTGTTTTTGTATACTGTTTTTTTTCAGGGGTTTTGATTTTTTTTGGAAGTGAAATTGTAATTATTTTATAATTTTTTATTTATTTATGGTGTCGGTTATTTTAAAAACCGACGCCGAAAGTTTTTTAAAAAAAATTGACTTATGGCATCGGTTTTATCTAAAAGCGACGCTGAAAATGGTTGGGCGGAGTTTCGGCGTCGGTTTTCCTAAAAACCGACGCTGAAAATCTAGTCGACTCAGTTTTCGGCATCGGTTTTATAAAAAACCGACGCCAAAAAGCATGTCTAAATGAAGTTTCGGCGTCAGTTTTCTATAAAACTGACGTGGAAAATCCAGTCGAATCGGTTTTCAGCATCGGTTTTATAAAAAACTAACGCTGAAAAGCACGTCAAAATGAAGTTTCGGCGTCAGATTTCTATAAAACTGATGCCGAAACTCATACGCAATTATTTTTGGCGTTAGTTTTTGAAAAACTGACGCGAAAACCATATTTTCAACATCGCCTTTAAAGACGTCTGTTTATAACCGACATCAAAAATCAATAAAAACCGACGTTAATAAGTGTTTTTGCACTAGTGCGGATGTAGACCCGAAAAGTCATCCGGGAAGACATCCCTAAAACGATCAACCACTGGAGGGAAATCTGTCTGACAAGTCCCCTGGTCATCCAGATATAAACTCGCAATCTGGGCCGTGACTCCACCTCACCCACGATGCTCTGGTCCAACTTGACTCGCCTGAACATCCCATTCGCCCTTGTATAGAAACTCTCCGCCCTCTGGTAACGTGAAACGCACCCTGCGATGATAGCAGTCTACAAAGACCCGAAAGGGAACCAACCACTCCATCCCGAGAATGAAGTCATAGCTTTTCATCTCTAAGACATAGAGGTCCCAAAGGAAGTGACACCCACCAACCTCAAGGGGGCACTCCTTGCACCGACGCACACCAGACGTTCTAGTCCCCAATGGAGTGTCTAGCGTCATGATATCAGAAGAAGTAGAAACACATAGCCCAAGGCTATCCACTACGGGTACAGATATGAAACTATGTGTAGCACCCATATCAAAAAGTACTGAAGATAGAACAGAAGCTACTAGAATAGTACCTCTGACTGTAGAAGGTTCGGGATCCTGCTCATGCTGGGTCTGTTGCACCGCATATGTCTGCACAGTGTCGCGGCCCTGCGACACAGCCTGGCTACCTTGAGTTGTCCCGCCCTGCTGCCTCTGAGATCCTGTTGTCTGGCTACCACGGCCACGACCACCATCTCTGCCTGCACACCCTGACGTATTCCAGTTCCCCGACTGGTAAGAAGCCACTGGCCCTGCTCCCGCACGCGGAATCTGCACAGAACCCCTCTCACTAGCCACTGGTAGAAATGACCTGCAAAAGCGTTGCAGATGACCCATCTTGCTGCAAGATCGGCACTCCACTGGGTCGCGTGGACACTGCGGTCTCTTGTGCCCCTCTCTACCACACTGGTAGCACCTGACCGGCCCACCTGAAGAAACTGCCTGGCTGGTACTGCCACCCTGAGAGAAATCCATCTGCCTCTTCCTCTTGCTAGTAGAAATAGTACCAGTAATTGGTGCTGAACCGCCCTGGCCCACACCACCAGATTCCTGCAGATTCCTCTCTGTAATCAGCGCCTGGTTCACAATAGCATGTACAGTAGGCAACCTGAAAACATTTACCAGCGCTTGGATGTCATAACGAAGACCATCCTCAAAACGTCTGGCCCACAATGTCTCGTCACCCACCAGCACGGGTGCAAAGCGCTGAAGCTTGGTAAAGCGAGCAGAATAGTCCATCACCGACATGGCACCCTGCAGCAGATTCATGAACTCTCGAGCTCTATCTTCTCTCAGCATCTCTGGAAAAAAGAAGTCATAGAAGACTGCCTAAAAATCTTCCCACACCATGTCTCTGTGATGCTCTGATTGGGTGGTAACATCTCACCACCTCTTAGAAGAATCACGCAGCATGTATGTCGCGAGCGTGACCCTCCTCCCTGGAGGCGTCTCAAGATGCTCAAAAATAGTCTGCATCGACCCCAACCAAGGCTCCGCAGCCTGTGGCCCGCTATCCCCTGAAAACGTCGGTGGATGCTGCTGCTGAAATATATGAGTCAGCTCAGTCATAGATGTGGCAGCCTGCGGTGCTCCCTGCATGGTCTGCATGAACCGTAATAAGCCTTCACGGAACTGCGCCTTCGCGCCTATGTCCGGTATAACAGCTGGTGCCGCATCTGGCTCTGCTGGAGGATCAACTGGTAGCCCATGGCCCACAATCTCTAGAGTATTCTCGTTGCCGCTCTCCTGGCGAACAATGCACGGTCGTCTAGGCGGCATGACACTACAAGGTCAAAAACACGCCTTTAGAACAAGATTATCAAGACCGAAAATGAAGAAACCCAAAAGGGAACAAGAGGAAGAAGGAATTCAAAATTTGCAAAACAAGACTACACGGCGTGTGTACCGACTACACAGCGTGTACTTGACCTCTCTTCCCCTGTCCGGGTCCCTCTACACAGCTAAGTCACACAACTTCCATGGTACAAAACTACACGGCGTGTATAAAAACTACCCGGTGTGTATGGTGAAATTTTCCAACTGCCCGTGTCGCTTGTGACACGGCCGACTACTCGGATTGACACTACATGGCGTGGTACACCCGCACACGGCGTGTACACTACACCATTTCTCAGCCACACGGCTTACTCCACACGGTCTGTCCTCGGCAAGACTACACAGCGTGTCCCATAGGTACACGGCGTGTTCAAGGAGATGTGACATCGAACCGTGTTGTTCGTTACACGACTGAGTCCCTAGGTCACACTACACGGCGTGTTCAGCATTGACACGGTGTATTATGTAAAGGAGTTTCACCGACCCGTGTTGTTAGTTACACGGCCGGACTCCGGGTCACAACTACACGGCGTGTACATTTGGTACATGACGTGTTTTTACCCAAGTCTTTCCCTACCCCGTGTCGCCGCCCACACGGGTTGTGACACGGGAAGAGACTACACGGCGTGTACTCAGAGTACACGGCATGTACTTAAAAAGTTTATTTTTCCTCCCGAATAGAAGGCCATACACGGCGTGTGTAAAGAGACTACACGGCGTTTATATTGGGTTTCCAGACAATATGCCTCAGAAACTTCTCTGGAACCCAGAAAATACAGAAAAACAACACCTAAGTGTCAAATTCCGACCCGTGAGGGCCCATACTCCCCATGAATCAAATTTTGACATCTTATCTGTGTTATAACAAAATAATCAGTCAATGATCCGCCAAATTCCGGAAAATGGGGGCCCATACTCCCCAAAAACCAAAGTATGGCATTCATTCAATAAACAGGTTTACACAAAAATACCCTATCAAACAGCAGGTATTAATCAAGCAGCTATCACAACATCATGCTTTTCTTGCACAACAACTATCACAACAACATGCAATTTTCTAATGCACCTACATGGCATGGAAACTATGCATGGCATGTGATTCTAGCATGTGCCAAAATGATGCATGAGATGGCATACCCTCATCTAATCGGGTTGCAACTGAATAGAACCCACTGATAAAATATAAACAGCACAATACAAGTGTGTCACCCAACGGTGAAATCATATCAACTGTAAAATTTGCAAAATCAAAAAATTACAAAATACGAGGTAGACTGGCTTTTCCCTGTACGCGGGTTAGCTACGCCCGGGAACAGCTTATTACCAACTGCCATTCGTCTTATCCCTGACTAAGGCTCCAAAAAGTAAGTCAAAGAAAAGAAGCCTCTGATACCACTTTGTAACGTCCCGGTTCTGGGTGCCACTCAATGGGTGCCCCGAACCCGGTTCGCCACGTGACCTCAAGCGCATTTCCCCAAATGCCAGATGCTGCCGACTAGCAGCGAGGGCCCAAGTCTGATAGTGGGGAAACTATGCCCTTATTTGTCAAAGTGTAGCGCAGTGGAATGAAATAAAACATACAACGAACAGCATAAGCAGTACAACATACACAACTGAAATAAACAACTGTAGTGGATACAACCAACAGTATATAAATAATGATGCTACATGTCTCAAGTTCTAAGAAAACAGCCAGAACATGTTATACATCAATACAACACAACAAAAGCAGAGTACAGCAATACAAAGCAAAACAGCTGGCAGCAGCATCGCGAGCCTAGGCTCGGTCTCATGCCCTCCTACTCCTCAGCAGCAATCATGTACCTGTATAGGGACTATTGCCCGTATCTACACCTGCAGCAACGTAATCTTTTTGGGCAGAAAAGCGTGACCCAAACAGGGTGTGAGAAATATATATCAGTAGGCACCCACCAAAGGTCTGTGCCCAACTGCGTGTAAAACATGCAACAATAGTGTGCAGTAGTAAAATACAACAAAGTAAGCAGTACTAAAAAGTAACTAACTTAACAATTAAATTGTCATTTTATTATTCATTTAATCCATTAAATATTAGAAATCACCACAGTGCATTTCTAAGTAGACGGTCCACGTCCTCAGACAAGCAAAACCTTACCCTCAGATAAGCAGAATCCCACCCCCAGGTATAGCCCTCAGGCGTAACAGAATTTTCCCTCTAGTGTAGGAAGTGTCGCCCTCAGGCACAGAAGTCAAGCCCTCAGGCACGAAAGGTTTCCCTCAAGCAAAATAACTACATCCCTCAAGCTAAATAGTACAGTACCCACAGGCTAATCACAACAACACCCTCAGGCTAAACAGGTAATCGGGCCATGCCCAACAGGTAAACAAGCAGTTACAAGCAATTCATCTCAAGACAATTCTACAATTACTACTTTAAAGGCATACCCTCGGGTATCCTAGCCAAACGGCTAAACAGTGGAACACACCCCCGGGGTGGTCTTGGATCCAAGCAACGATCTCAACCAGCATTTTAATATCATAATTAAATACCTAATCAATTCTAGGTATTTAATATAGCAACTGCCTCAGCCACACGACACCCCAACATGGGTTCGTGGCACAAAAACGCACAAAACACACAGCAGTTGGAAAACTAAACACCAAGTCACCTACCTTATATGCTAACGAGTGCTATACACGAACGTCAATTCCAGAAACGTCCAAGAACGACGCAGATCTGAGGTAAGAAAACTTTCATTCAACCTCAAATAACTCCCGCTAGGGAAAGAATTGGTAAGAAACACTCCTGGAGAAGAGAGAGCTTACCCGTGTGGTTCCAACGAGATCGTCCGAGCCGAAAACGGATTCCAGACGAACACCCGGCGGATCTTCAAAGGTTCGGTCGTCCCCTCCCGCTCCTTCCCCCGGTTCTAAGCCTTCCCTGTGAACAGGGGAGGGTACTGCCCGTTTTAAGCAAAAAAAAAAAAAACAAAGTACACGGCGTGTACTCCCTTCATTTAACTGTTCCCTTGGCGGCACCGCCACACTGTTCATCCATCGACATGAGTACACGACATGTACTCCTGGGTACACGGCGTGTACTGTCGCCCAGCTGGCGGTTGCTCCATCGCCTTACTGTTTTGGTCTGCCGACTGACTACATGGCGTGTAAAGTACCACTACACGGCGTGTAGTCGGTTCCTACATCCTTTGTTGCTGACATGGCTACATGCCCCGTGTACTCACCCCTACACGGCCAAAAGTACACGGCGTGTGGAAAAAGTACACGGCGTGTACTTCCAAAATTTAGGATTTTTCCCATTTTCCTTATATTCTCAAAAACATTTAAGGAAAAGAGAAAGGAAGAAACCCGTACCTCAAATGTAAGAACCGGGTTCTTACACCCTTTTAATCATGCTTTGATTATTAGCCTTGTTAATAGCTTTTTCAGCGTTGTTAAATGCCGGTTCTGTAGTAGTGATTACAGCTTTGGTGAGAAGGAGCAGGTTGAGGGGAGGCCCCGATTGAAAGTTGCGATTTCCAATGACGACAAATCAGAAGGAATCCAAAGCCATGGTCGCAAAACGCGAATACATCGTCGAACAAGAGATCACTAGGAACCAGAGAAAGTAAAAAACAACAGAGAGAAAGCCAGGGGAGAAATTCCTTTGAAGCCTGGATCTCTTCATCTTCAAGAATAGTCGCGTGATTTCAGTGTCTCACGGGTGAGAAATTCATTTGCATGGGCAAGAGTATGATACGGGTTACCTCTGATGGGATTGTTCTGCCCCTGCAGGCAAACCCTCATTATGTGGATAAGGAAGAGCCGAGATGGGCATGCCAGTAAAGTAAAACCTAGCAGCGGGATCGACGTTCAAAAAATCATGGTTGAAAGCGTGTTTGAATATGTAATGTTGGGAAAAACATTTAAATGGGTTTTTAATTTTTTTTTTACTAAAGGGATAGGGTTGACCATTTTTTTTATAAAGGGTATGGATATGCGTCAACCTGTTGATGCATCAGCCCTCAACAAGCAGAGTGAACAGAGTGGACGCATCTTGTGTAAGGTTTCTAAAAGAAGAGTGAACCTCGTTCACTCTTCCTACAGATTTTTTTAATAAATAAATATTACTATATATGTATATATAATTAAATATTAAAAAAAATATTAATAGAAAAACTAAATATTAATAAATACTAATTAAATATAAATAAAATATTAATTAAAAATTAACCAATATTAATAAAATATCAATAAAATCTTAATTAAATTTTTATTAATATTTAAAAAATTATTAATAATCATTAAAAAACATTTAAAGAATATTAATAAAATTTAATAAATATTCATAATACAAATAAATATTAATAAATATAGATTAAATATTAAATAAATATTAATAAATACGAATGGATATAAACAAATGTAAATAAATATTAATAAATAAAAATAAGCAAAACTAAAATACAAATAAATATTAATGAAATATTCACAAATATTTATAAATATTGACACTTAATAATAATTATTCATAAATACTAAAAATATTAATAAATATTAGTATTTATTAAAAAATCTTAATAAATATTTATAAATATTAATTAAATTTTTATAAATATTAATAATATTAAAAAAACTGTCAACTCTATCCCCACTAAAAAAAATCAAAAAAAAAATCCATTTAATTTTTTTTTTAGTAGTGTTGTTTTTAGCGTTAATAGAGAATAGAGTCCCTCGTACAGTGAAGCGTGGTTGGTGGGAAGGGAGAGGAGGCAGCCAGGTTTGAAGTCGGATGGCGGCCGCGGCACGTGTCAGCCCCTCGGAGACGCAATGGAAAGGATGAGAATACTTTTGATGCGAAAGGAGGCAGCCAGGATTGAAGTCAGATTGCGGCGCCGCCACGACTCAACTCAACAAAGACGCCCCGAAAAGGATAAGAATTATTTTGAGCGCAGAAGCCCATAAATAGAGGACACCGGCAGGACACGCTGCAACTCCCCTCTCAAAACGTACACACGCTCTCATTGCAGGGACAAAGGCAGCCATTTTCCATGGATGGCAGCAACAGATCGCCTGTTAGCAGCGTGGAGCAGTCCTCCGTGACGCGGGGATCCGGCAATTACCCGCCCAACCTGTGGGACTTCCATTTCCTCCGGTCACTCGGGGATGCCGCCACAGTGGTAAACCCATTCCCCTATTATATATCACAAACTACCACTCATTCATGCATGCATGCAGGATGAAGGGCAGGTGAAGGCCGCTGAGAAACTGAAGGGCCAAGTCAGGTCTCTTATCCAGCAACCCATGGAGCCTCTGCCCAAACTGGAGGTGCTGGACGCGGTTAGGAGGCTTGGCATCCAATACCATTTCCAGACCGAGTTTAAGTCCGCAGTTGTTGGCATTAGTCTGGAGCCGAACCATTCCTGGTGGGCCCACAACTTACATGCCACCGCGCTTCGTTTCCGCCTTCTCCGAGAAAATGGGATATTCGTTCCGCAAGGTACCCATCCCATTCACACCATGTAAACAGGGTTTTGTGTGACAAACCAGGTTTATTTCTTTACGCCAGATGTCTTCCCAATATTCAGCAAAGACCCTTCCCATGTTTCTCAACCGCACTTGTGCGATGTAAAAGGATTGTTGAGCACGTATGAAGCTTCCTTTTTGGGATGGGAGGGTGAGGACATTCTTGACCACGCTCAGAAATTCGCTTTCAATCAATTGAGGAGCATCCAGCACCAAATATCTTCCCCAACGTTACCAAAACTGGTGCACCGTGCTTTGGACATGCCGTTGCATTGGAGACCTATAAGATACGAAGCACGTTGGTATATTGATCTTTACAAGGAGGACAAAGACATGAACCCTTGTTTAATCAAATTTGCTATGTTGGACTTCAATATTGTACAGTCTCTGCATCAAAAAGAAATCAGCAGGTTAATAGGGTACGATTCTCCTTGAATTTTGAAATTTAAAATTGTCCCAAATATATGAGATTTGTACAATGATGTTGTCATTTAAATGTTTGCGATGATAAATATTGTTCTTATTGTTAATCAAGGTGGTGGGCCTCCACGGGTATGGACAAGTTGCCCTTTGCAAGAAATTGTATCATACATAGCTACATGTATGCCATTGGCATACTATTTGAGCCACATTTTGGAGAAATTCGAGAATTGGAAGCGAAAATCGGTGCAATCATATCAGTGGTCGATGACGTTTACGATGCGTATGGAACAGTGGAGGAATTACAACTATTCACAGATATTGTCCGAAGGTTCATTTTTAAGAAGTTTTATATTCTCTGTTGAATAAATTCATGCCATGTAATAATTATATATAACCCATACAGATGCACTGTTTGACAACATGTTTGCTTTTATCAGGTGGGACCTTTCTCAGGCGGATCAACTATCAAATAATGTTAAGGTTCCACTTCTTACCATGTTTAATACGTCGAATGAGATTGGTAATTTGATATCAAAGAAAAACGGTTTTGACGGTACTCCTCATACTGCAAAATTGGTATGGTCCTCGCCTTTATTGCAAATTCGATTTCCAATTATCCAATGTGACTGCTTTTCATTTGATGAGTTTTCATGTTTGTAATCAGTGGGTTGACCAAATCAATAGTTACACAAAGGAAGCGCGATGGTTCCATGAGAGTTACAAACCAAGCTTAGAGGAGTACTTGGAGAATGCATTGGTCAGCATAGGGTTTCCAAATGCCTTGATCACCGGCCACCTCCTATCCATAAAACACCCTACAAATGAAAATCTGGATTATGCGTATAACCTTCCCTCAATTGTGCGCACGACTTGCATTCTTGGTCGGATTATTAATGACTTGGGGACATCTCAGGTATCCATTGATTTGTTTTTATATTTAATATTATGCATTTAGTGCCCATCCTACCAATTTTATACTAAATTATCATTTCATTTCCATGTAGGCTGAAATGGAAAGAGGCGACACTATAAAGTCAATTCATTGCTATATGGATGAGACAGGCGCTTCCCTAGACGCGGCCTATGAACATGTTAAAGGTCTTGTTATTCTCTGGTGGAAGAGGTTAAATAAATGTTTTCTCCAACCATCCTCTCTGACAGAGCCATTTCTAAGTTTCAACATAAACCTGGTACGAGCCACGCATTTCTTCTACCAATATGGCGATGGGTATGGAAATGCAGAGAGTTGGACCAAAGAGCATGGAATGTCTGTGATTGTCCACCCACTTTCCCCCCCACCCACTTTCCCCCTTTGATGAGTGAAGAAAGGGGATTTCATTTTTCAATGGATGTTGTTAATCATTGCTGTTGTTATAACCAGATTTATCAAGTCACTTTTTTTCTTGCTCTCTCATGCGTCACATTTTTACACTTTTCTGAAGAATAGTATCGGGATTGTGTAATGTAAATCACAGCCTGGAAAATTAAATAATATTAGCTTTCTAAAATAATTATCGCTTCCAATATATTTATAGCGGGGTGGTGGTTTTCATAATACACTTATATAAAATTTTGACCACTTTTATTTCACTAAAATACATGTTTGGCAGAAGCCACATGTGGGAACATTGTTATCACTATATATTTAATACGTGATAGCCTATTAAAATAAAAATTTACGATTTTTTATGTAGAGTAATCTAAAAAACAAATTGAATTTATGTTTATTCATATAAAAGACATAACATTATGAAGGACAAGTGTCCAATCAAACTAATCCCAACTATGGAATATTCATTCCGCAAGGTACCCATCCCCCAAATCGTTCTCGGATAAGATGCAGTATTCATTCCACAAGATACCCGGCTCGTGTAAGGGAGAGCGACTCTAGACCTCTACCCAAGAAAGGGTTAATCAGTGATTTCATAAAGGTTGCCTAATTCTTGAAAAGGGGCAGTCCACACAATTCAACTTCCATGTAAAGTTAACATCGACCTCACGTGCAGGTGGCTCCCAAATTACCATATCCACGTATAGGTACAAAAACCAATTTATAATTGTAATTCCCTTGTAGCTCAAAAAACCAACAAAAGGGTACAAAACCAATTGTGAAAGGGCCATCAAAGAAAAAACAAACCCACGTGAATGTAAGACACCACTCATATAATGTTATAAACTACCTCATGAAAGGGTAACCTACCCTCATGTAATGGTAAACTAAAACCGTACTTATCGGCAAACCAAACAAGCCAGAATATGCTAAACAAAATTCTAAGAATAATAAAACTAAAACAAGGATAATATAACATGTAATGGGAGATTAATTATGGAATCAAAAAATCAACAACTAAACATTTTAATTCACCAACCTCGGTATGACACAAGGGTAAACTTCAAGGTCTCCCATAAAAGGAATTGAATGTTTCCATTATGATCATAGAATGATAACTGTTATTATAAGAAAACTCTACAACTTCTAAGTGATCCTCCCAAATCTGGCTAAAAACCCAAAACATAATCCCTCAGTATATCCTCCAACACTTGGATAGTGTGCTCAGTCTTCCCTTCCATCTGGGGGTTAATCTTCATACCCATCCTCAACTAGGTCCTGAATGCCTCTTACAGGACTCTCCACAACCATAAAATAAATTTCACTTCATGATTAAATAAAACAGTTGAGAGTACACCTTGTAGTTAGGCAATATACCGCATCTACATCTTTCCAAAACTCGCCACCAAACCCTTCTCCCTGATGGAAATGAAGTGTGTCATCTTGTTAAGTCATTCAACTATCACCCAAATGGAGTCATTGACTCTTTCAATCTATGGAATCCCTGTAACAATGTCCATGTATATTCCATACTATTTCTACAATTGGATATATAGAGGATGTGTCAAAAAGTTCTAGAACCTTATGGTTAGTCTTCACCTGCTGATATGTGGGAACAGAGAGATGAACTCAGTGACACTCTCCCTCATTCCAATCCAAAAAAAACTACCTCTCTAAGTCCTTGTACATCATTCCCACAACGGGATGTACAACCAAAGGAGAAGTGTGAAACTAACTCATCGAGACCTCTCACATCATGATTGGAACCACCATCTTTCCCTAGAAAAGAATGAATTATTCCCGTAATTCATAAAATCCATCTATTAAATCTCCTAAAGATATATGATAATGAATAACCTCACAATTGATGTCCCCCAACTGAGCCTCCCTCACACACTGGAGAAGTAGAGGAGTTAACCCAATTGAATAAAGGTAAAATACACCCCTCTCCTCCACCAGGGTGAGTTGCAAAGAAGCCAACTACTCAGACACTTCCACCACAAAATGTGAACATGAATTCCTACTAAGGGAATATTCCCCCACATTCACCTTTCCAAAAGTATAAACTATCTTGAAGAAATATTCTTACAGGAACTCCAATCGGTGCCTCTGTCTCAGGTTTGGATCACTCTACGTCGAGATATACCTAAGAATAGGATGGTATGAGTAAACAAAAAACCACAACCCTAAATGATAGTTACTCCAAGTATGGGTGGAATATATGGTTAATCAATTCCATAAAAACATTAGGGGAATCCATCACAATGAAAGAAATCACCAAGAACACATAGTGTCTGTAGTGACATCAGAATTCCATATTTGGAATATCATCCTTCCAAACCCTAATCAGGTGGTTATCAAACTTAAGATCAATCTTAAATAACCAAATATCACACAAAAACTAATAAAATAAGTCTTAAATCATCACCAAGGGGTTATTTTTATTTATCATTACTTGGTTTAGAAGATAAGCATCAAAAAAAATTATATGTTCTTATCCATATTTTTCAAGGATAAAACCGGAGACACCTAGGGGACATTTTGGGTCTGATAAGACCATTATCTTGATCATCCTCCAACTACACCACCAGCTCCTAGATATCAGTAGGTGCCATTCAATATGCTGCATAATATATCAGTACGATCTTAGGGTGTAAGCCAATGCATAAGTCCATCTCCCACTTCCAAGGTATTCCTCAAACATCTACAGGGGAGACATCCATAAAATCATACACTATCAAAGGATTACTGATGTATGAATATATTGTTATACCAAGGGATAAAATATTCAAGTGATTGGTGATGGGATGTAGCCTCCTGGATGTAAGGCCCAGTCACTCATCCCTAAGATCTCTCATGTCCATAAAGAAGAATCTCACCCCATATGTCTGAAGGCAACTGGCCCACTTTCAATGATAGTCGATCTAGGCTTAAACCAAGGACTACCAATCCATTCCCATTATTATATCATATGGTTTAATCATGATGACTAAGAGGTACCATGAGGAACTCTATTCACTAAGTGATAACTCGCACTACCGACAGATAAGTGATATTGAATAATCTATCCATGTGAAACCCTGTAGCCATAACTTCTAGACTAATGTCTCATATGTAAATTAAAACTCTCACACAAAGAATAAGGAGATAAAGGAATAAATCACACCTATTTGTTATATTATAGAGGAAATATTATAATTAATATAGACCATACCTCGAATCATCTCATGTGTTAACTGTTTGTAGTCCTTAATGGTCTATAACTGCCCATGGCCCTGACCAGCGGTTCCTCAATTCTGAAATGGGCCACCCAGTGGTGGTGATGGTTGGAGATTAAAAATCCATGCTCCACACACCACTCCTCCCTACAAAGCTTCTCATGATCCTCTTCTAGCACCACCTCCCTAAGGGACACCCTATTCAGTTATGGGAGATCCCTAGTCTTGGCGTTGCCTCTTTTGTGGGGGTCTGTTTACTGTCTGTTTTTCTTACTCAATAATAAAGGGTTGGGTAATAACATGCTAAGTGACCCCATCCACTGAAATTATATCATCATCCTATATAAGAATAGTAGATCCTCTATATGATCCATGAGCCACATATCCTAATGTTTGAGTTCAAGAATGAGATTGAATCATCTACTAGGATCTCGATGTGTGACACCTGCTACCTATTGCAGATGACATAGTCACATTATGCCCACCGCTAGCACCAACCACCCATCATCCCTTTACTAGGAATTCTCATTCACAATTTCTTTCTCTAGGACTCCAGCATCTGTGGGAGGGCATAAGGAAACCACACTAACTCAAATGTATTTATGGATATCCTTCTCAAAAATCCTCTCCCAAAAGAGTCCATCTCGTACCATATAAAGTGAGTACCATGTATGGTTAGTGAACCTAATGTCATACTCAGACACTAACATGAAACCTTGCAGTTTATTAGGATGCTTGTAGGTCTAAACTAAGCACAATCATAAAGGGAAATACTCCTCACAAATCAAATGTTGGACGTTGAACCATGAGAGTTTCATCTCTTCCTGGGTCTATGTAACCAAACTCCACCGGCACTGAGTTTCTCCATGGAGAAGACTCATTACCTGTGCAACCATCTGACCCATCGAGGTTCAAACAAGCCTGAATACTCAAGCCACCAAATCAAGACAATACTCCACTACTTAGGTATTTGGTTTAGCACAGAACTTTAGTGGTCTTGGAAGCTATAACTTGTGGAGTGCGATAAGGCTACATTCTTCCTTGGCCTAAACTTCCAGTACCATCTATTTCTTGATAGGTGGGGGTGCTGATCCCTGAACTCTTTTAGGAAACATCATGTGGGATGGACCATAAACTGAGTACTCATCTCTCCTCATATTTTCATAATGGTCCTAAATCAGTAACCAAGATGGATAACTTTGTGGAGGCATCCTAAATGTGATCAATATATACCATATGAAAATTTGAATATATATATATATATATATAAATATAAATATATAGATGACTCAAGAATCATAGTTAAAAGTCTCAATACTATATAATTCATGAACGATTTCTTTATTCAACCATTGTCTCACTATACCGAGTCAACAAGAATGTGGTTAGAGTCTTGTTGTATAGATACATCAACCACTGCACCAACGCTAGGTTCCCTAGACAAAAAGATACACTCAAGACACTTCGACACCACTTCTCTAAGTTAAAAACCAATCCTCATAAGGGAAAAACTCCAAAC
The DNA here is from genome assembly GCA_963277665.1 of Viscum album. Lineage (NCBI taxonomy): Eukaryota > Viridiplantae > Streptophyta > Magnoliopsida > Santalales > Viscaceae > Viscum > Viscum album. Next base: position 1,697,613,319 of record OY728143.1, on the reverse strand, counting down.
ACATCGTGAGGACAAAACATATCTGATACAAATTAGTAATGACTCGAACCAGTGTGGCCTTACTAGCTTGTGGAAGGTTGAGTTATCACGACCCCGGGCCTATATCTAATAGGACAGGGGATTGAAATAAGTGGCGAGAAGGACTAATTATAATTAGATTCATTTTATTAATGTACCTATACACATGCACCCTAAAATCTTCATAGATTAGTGTAAAAGAATAATAAAATATAGGATATAATGTATAGAGTAAAACCATGCATGCAATAACATTTTTGGAATATATCAGACTATGAAACTATAAAAACTAAATGTTAAGGGGAAAAGAACACAACCATCAAGATATAAATTCCCCACATAACAACAACTGGAAATGAATAAATCTAATAGGCTCTGACTCTTAATCTCTAATCCCAACTACCGTATGTGGTCAATGAACCATGTATTAGTATGCACTACCAAATTCACCACCGATATGTCTTTCATCTGTATATGATTCGACATGTGTGAAACAATCGAATACATGGGTGAGTATATACATACCTAGTAGGATGCCATGAAAAAAAGTGAGATATAGAAAGATACCATAATATTCGGCTCAACCAAAATAAATTATGAAATTAAAACCAACATATACACATATATATTCTCACAATGAAACCCAGTCAATAGTGAAATGGGATCTCCAACTCACAACCCAGTAAATGTCGATGAGTAAGCAAACCGCTCCAAAATTTCATCACCTATGCCTAACATCAAACAAACCCTCACCTAAATTTGCATGGAGGGGCCCACTCCTCACTTCTGTGCTCTACAGATGAGGGATTCTCAACTCCCACGGAGGACTAGAACCTCATGAAAGGTCGAAGATTCGGGAGTTACACTTCATAAATAGAGGACCCACTCCCATGTAGTGGAGTACCATATTTATCTTTATAAAGAATTAGTGAAACCCATTCTCTAACGTGATAGAGAAGTAATGGACTTAGAATATCCCCTATAGTATGGGGAACCTGGTCATTGGTGTGGTAGGGGAGTACTAATCTCGATAACTTTGTGATATTCCTCACTAATCACTACAATCATCAAGCGTCTTCTAAATAAGTGTCACACTCAGAAAATTGTATGATGTAACTATAAATTGACTAAAAATTATACCATCACATTCTAAATGGGAAAATAATTAGGATAGAATAATCATGGGATAAAATCTGAGTCTAAAATAAGGATATTTGAAAGGTAAAATTTTCTCATAGGGATACACGACATGTGGTCCAACTTTTCTTCTTGGAAATGTTCTCCTCTGCACGTGGATTGAAGGCCATGCATTAATAAAAATCATGTAAGGGGACCACATAGAGTGTCTCAACAACCCATGGCCTACCCATGTGCTCCTAGACATTCCTGTGTTTATCTGGTCATGCCCATGTACTTGGATGTGTACATGGATGGGACTGAGTGTCGAACCATGTCCATGTACTCCCAGAGTACATGGCTTATCATCCCACATGGTTTCCTAGATGTGTATAGCTGGAAAATGTATTTTATACTTGGGGAGGCTCACATGATGTGAATTCCTAGACTTACACAATGGGTGATCCATATCTTCCTCGAAACCATAGTCGTTGTTGCTGGGTATGGCTACACAACATGTGTTCATGGACTAAACACAATGTAGTAGATTTTTCCTCATAAACTAAACTTCTCCAATACAGTTTCTTGATCCATGATTATCATCAAGAATATCTCCAGTTGACTTCCCAAAATTAGTGGGGGTCTTATTTGGCCATTGTTTCCCATCCTCTTGTGGAATAAAATGTATTTTGATCAACTTAGATGGTTTGTCATGTATCTTGTGTGGTGCCCATCATCTGATAACATCCTGAATCCCAGATATATATAAATCATAACCCATTTCATATAAAGAATCTCAATATATCCCCAAATCACCATCCTAATTTTCATTACCACAACATACACAAATCCCATGATTCAACCACGCTCAAACATTATTAGGAAATGTTGAACCATAACCTCATAGACCAATTAAGAATAAAATGATGAAAATGGGGTAAAATCACAATAAAAAATAGTGGTAAGCATTTTTGTCCAAGAGTTCTTGTCCTATGATATCCAAGATAGGAATTTAAGGTGAGATCATGTAATAAATGGAATAAATTGATCAAAGAAATTTAATTCATCAATGGAATTATGTGAAGGGTAGGAAAACACATATCAAAAATAGAAAAAAATACTAATGGAACCAAGTCCTTTCATTTTTTGGAACATAGTCTGGTTTGTCTTTATTTTCAATCCGCACTGGGTTTGGAAAACGTTTGAGCTTCACGAAGGTATGGAGCTTTTCCAGCACACAATGGAAAGATAGTGTTCTTTGCGACTATGAAAAGAATCATGGGTGCATGATGGGTTGGCGATGATTCATTGTTACTATGAGAAGCGTTATGAATGGTTTAAATTTCACCATAGCTTTGTGAATTGAATATCTTCATGAATAAGTTTATTGAGTTTAATGAAAAATTAGATGAGATATTAGGATCTTCATGAAATGCTAAGACTATAAAAAAAAGACTACCCACACATCATATTACAAGAAAATTATTGGATAAATGGGTCAATCGCTCTAAATTTTAAAAGTTTGAGAGATTCAAAAATAAGGTATTCATTAAGAGCCCAGGATTCTCAGAAAGGTTGTCTTTGTCATGACCAATGATAATGTATCTCCAAAAAATGAGTTTCAAGATTACTTGTTATTCTGAGATGAATTACTATTCTGCAAAGATAGTTTTATTCAATAAGTTTTTGAGGTTTGTGAAGTATATTTGCAAAGGTACTTCATGAATAGTAGTATTGAACAACTAGTTTAAGTGAATAGTTATTTGAAGTGCATCATCTGAGGACTTTAGTGCAAGAAGAGTGTCATTCTAGCTAGGGAAAAAAACTTAAATTAAAATCCACCAAAGGGACCTTCAATTCATTAAACTAAGTAAGTCATAGCACAAAGCAGTGAGCTAGGGCAGTTGATGGAAGTGTTCATTGGGAGGAAGTGTGATTTCCTTAAAATCTTATAAAGGTATTGTTCTTGGCATAGAGTGACTATGTCTGAAATTATGTATTCCCCAAATAGTGAATATTACTGAATTTAGGCATGAATGAAACACTATAATCATATGTTCCTTAGACTATATCATAGTGGTGAACCATGAAAAACTGATGTGTTGTTTTTCTACATGTGAATGTTTGATTACTGCATGATTCTAGCAGACATGTTTAACAAGTTTATATCAAAATGGGAATAAGATCTGTCACTTTAAAAGAAAAAGTTAATACCCTAATTCACCTCTCCCTTCTCATAGAGTTTTAGGGTCGTACAAGTTGTATAAGAGAGTATATGTTTTTAGAGTTAAATATTTCCTCTGTTGTTTACATGGAGAATTCAGTGAATGTTAGGGGAGTACCCCTCTTTGATGGAAGAAAATTACATATTTAGAAGAGAAGGATGAGATCTCATTTGAGATACCATATAATGGAAGTTATTTTTTCCACTACTTAGTGGATTTAGGTCACTGATGCAACATGACTGTCGATGACTGGAACAAATAGAAAAATTCTTTATGTACTTGCCAAAACACAAAATACCATTTCTGCAACTATATCAGATCAAATATATATAAAGGTTATAAGTTTTAATTTGGATAATAAAATGTTTTAGAAACTATAAAATATATATGAAGGTGATAATAAAGTGATGGAGGCTAAACTCCAGGTTTTTCACAATAAGTTTGATGATCTGAAAATGCATCCAGATGAAAATACATATTATTTTTTAACCTAATTACTGAAGTTGTTGGGGGTGATTCAAGGAATTGGTGATTAAATTAAATATATTAAAATTATGTAGAAAATATTGAGAATGATTATTCCTATTTACAATCCAAAAGTGTCATACCTTGATGAAATATATTTTTCTAATCTTTCTCTTAATGATCTATTAAGCAGCCTGGTGGTGTATGAAATGAGTGTCAAACCGGAAGATGAATCAACATGAGTAAGAAAGGAAATAGAATTCAAATCCATAGAAAAAAATGAAATTTACAGAGTAATAATCTATGTATATAATGAATAATATGAACTTATTTTTCTTTTAGCCAAGAAATTCAAGAGAGTAAAACGGAGATTTGAAGGAAGGCTTCCGTTGGCATGTTTTTTGTAAGGTAGAGTAGGGAAAATTTCCTTAAGATTATCAAGGAAATTTTATGATGTTGAAAGTGAATAATAAATAATTTTTAATCCTCATAAAAGGGCCTCCAAAAAGGGAGACCTCAAATTTGGAAAGAAATTATAGATAAAGTGTTTCATCTATAAAGTAGAACAAGATGATAGTGATTTTTTGAAGGATGAAGAACCAATGTTTAAATCTAAAACACAAGAATACATGATGGATACATTTGAAAATTTAGAACCTTAAAAAGATAAAGATGATATGTTTATTAGTGTTTTTTATCTCGAGGTGGAACTTTCGGATTATCTAGAAAATATTGTCATTTAAGGAAAGTGAAACAGAAAGATGAGATCCATTATTGAAGAGTCATCAGAGTATGTTGATCTGCTTAAAGAAGAAATTGATCAACTAGAAATAGGAGGATAAGAACATTAAAAAATATTAAAATATTGAAATAAGTTGTGGAATTTAATCTCAAGATTTAAGAATAATAAAGAGTCATCAGTGAACAAACATCCAGACTGGGGGATATAGTAACATCCCATTACCGTTCTGATAGGTATTCCTCAAACCTTATCATTGGTTATCCTTTTGTTTATTGGGTAGGGTTAAGAATGAATTGGGAGGATATATTTAATGGTGAAGTCATATGTTTATTAGCTCTTACCTTTAACTATCCTTTTTCTACAGGCTGTAGGAGGGTTACATATCATGTAATAAGGTTACACATTGTGTAATGGTTCTGAAAACAATTCATGAAAGGATTCATGCTATGATGGGTACACATAGTGATGAGTCTTTACATGTTGTGAGTGTATTAAAAATCAGTTTTTAATTCAGAGTTTCGGTTTTTAATTCAAGGTGACGTGTTTTTCATCCATTTTAGAAATTAACTATTTCACAACGTGTATTGGTATTACACATCATGTAATACCTTGAATGTGGTTTTCAAACTGGTAGCACAATCAATCTGTTTCTTTTTTATCCTCTCTGGTTTCGTCTCCCTCGACCGAAATCCATCCCCAGGTGATCAAAGAGCTTTCCAACCCTTCCATATCCTCTCCTTCAGTGCTCTGTCATCATTGTGCTTGCGAGTTGATTAACAGGTAATCTTTGTCCCTCATTATTTATCTTTATCTCTTTATATACCATTTGTATTTTAGTGGATTATCCAGAAATTGATAGATTCATTCCTCATAGTGTTGGATCTCATTTTTTAGTTGGGGTTTGAAGTCTTCTACACCTTCATTCTCATTGATGTCTTCCATTGAGAGTGTTGAGTTTCAGGATAAAGGTAGGTGATTCCATCCTGATTAGACAAAATTTTTAACCTTATACTACTTGATTTATTTCAATTATAGATTTAAATTCAATTCCTCAGATTTGTTTCAATTGATTTAATAAAATCCAATTTTGGTGAATTGGAAGATTTATAATGTTTTTGGAATGATAATTTAGAAAACCCCCAATTCCATTGATTTGGGGTGTGCTTATGGAAATTTGTTGATTTAAATTTGTTTAATTTTAAATTGGAGTTTTAATATAAGTGATTTAAATTAAAATTTTGAATTTAACTATGGAAATGAACTGTGAAATGATGGAATGGTTTTTAATGGATTTAAAACTTGCGAGAGTGGCTTAAAATTTCTTGATAGAAACCCAATGGTTTTATCTTGTTAAAGAGTCATGTTTTTGATGAAAACCCATTTTGGTTTTAAATGGAAATTTGGAATTGAAATGAAAGACTGGGATTTAATTTTATTTTAAGAAATCTTAAAATAAATTTCCCATCATTGATTGTGTAAGAGCACATGAAAGCCTTACATAGTTGGTGAGTTATTTGGACACACTATATGGTATTAAAATGTTCTAAAACATACATGTAGTGGGTCACATCCTTCATGGGATGGTGATGAATCACCTTTGTCCAGTGTCAATGGGAATGTATATACACATATTGTTGAGATATCTCAGATAGTAGAGATTCCTATAGTTAGAATATTATCATACCTATTTCTAAGATGACCATGTTTCTTTCTTGTTATTTATATTTGATATATAAATGTACGCTAATTCTCTAAAACTGCATAACATGCCTTCTGAATTTATATTAACTGTTTTATATAAATATTTTATTTAATACATTGTTTTAGAAATATTCCATCAATTGAAAATCCTTTACTTAAATTATTTTCCATCATTTCAATTGTATAGAATGATTTTTTTAAATATTCTTCAAAATGCCAAAATTGTTTATCTTTAAAATTGAAATAATTATTTTTTGTTAATCAATATTTTTGGAATGTTTTAGGCAATATACCGCATCTACATCTTTCCAAAACTCGCCACCAAACCCTTCTCCCTGATGGAAAGGAACTGTGTCATCTTGTTAAGTCCTTCAACTATCACCCAGATGGAGTTATTAACTCTTTCAATCTATGGAATCCCTGTAACAATGTCTATGTATATTCCATACTATTTCTACAATTGGATATATAGAGGATGTGTCAAAAAGTTCTAGAACCTTATGGTTAGTCTTCACCTGCTGATATGTGGGAATAGAGAGATGAACTCAGTGACACTCTCCCTCATTCCAGTCCAAAAAAACTACCTCTCTAAGTCCTTGTACATCATTCCCAGAACGGGATGTACAACCAAAGGAGAAGTGTGAAACTACCTCATCGAGACCTCTCACATCATGATTGGAACCACCGTCTTTCCCTAGAAAAGAATGAATTATTCCCATAATTCATAAAATCCATCTATTAAATCTCCTAAAGATATATGATAATGAATAACCTCACAATTGATGTCCCCCAACTAAGCCTCCCTCACACACTGGAGAAGTAGAAGAGTTAACCCAATTGAATAAAGGTAAAATACACCCCTCTCCTCCACCAGGGTGAGTTGCAAAGAAGCCAACTACTCAGAAACTTCCACCACAAAATGTGAACATGAATTCATACTAAGGGAATATTCCCCCACATTCACCTTTCTAAAAGTATAAACTATCTTGAAGTAATATTCCTATAGGAACTCCAATCGGTGCCTCTGTCTCAGGTTTGGATCACTCTACATCGAGATATACCTAAGAATATGATGGTATGAGTAAACAAAAAACCACTCCCCTAAATGATAGTTCCTCTATAACTTTAGAGTGAATAATAGCACTGATAACTCCTGGACATGATTCATGGAGTTCTTATCACGGGGTATCAACTACCTCGACCCATATGAGATCATTTCCTACATCTGAATCAATGTGGAGATAATCCCAGCTACAGAGGCATCGTAATACAAAACGTACTCCACACCCTACCCAAGTAGTATCAACAATGGAGAACTAATCAGTCTCATATTGATCTTCTTAAAATATCTTAGAAATTTCTTGGTCTAGTTAAACAACTTACGCTTTCATGTTAGGGTATTCAAAGGGGATACAACCATGGATAATTCCACCAAGAACCTCCTATAGTACCCTCACATGCTGGAAAAAATTCACACCTCCAACATTCTCTTGGGTGGATCCCAAGAGGGCATTGAACAATAATTGTTGGATCCGAAACTAATCCATGTTCAGAAATGAAGTTCCCTAGGGTGATATCATCACGGATCCAGAACATCTACTTTGAGAGGATAACAAAATGTTGGTGCTCCTGGAGCAAGTCTAGGACCATCCTCAAGTGCTCTACATGATCCTCCTATGACTCATAGTAAATGAGATTGAACTCAATGAAGTTAACCACAAATTGGTCCAAGTATGGGTGGAATATATGGTTCATCAATTCCATAAACACATCAGGGGAATCCATCACAATGAATGAAATCACCAAGAACACATAGTGTCTGTAGTGATATCAGAATTCCATATTTGGAATATCATCATTCCAAACCTTGAACTAGTATGTCAGGACTTGTTCTACCTATTATGGATGGGTGTTGTTGGAGGCAATGATATTTGGACCGAATCTAAGGTAGGTGTCTCTATTTAGGGATATTTTTTCATGAATTTCCTTTAAATTTAGGACACCTTCGGTTTTTTATTGTCAAAATTTACATTTTTTTATTTATGGTTGATTTTTATCCCTTTATTTTTGTTCTTTTTGTATTTATTTTAAAATCTGGTTTAATAAAGTTGGGTTTCAAAAGGGTTTGGCATGTATGCACACCATGTGTTTGATAAAATGGTTCAAAGGGAATTTATGGCTCAAAATGGATTTATATAATGGATAAAGAAATTCATTTACCAATTTTATTGTGTTTTGATAAAATGGGAATGTTTGCTTATGATTATGGCTTGTGATGTGGCTTGGGTTTATGTGGAACATGTTTTGTGGTGATGTGGCACAAAGTAGCACATGGGTTAACTCAGGTGTGACTGAGGGGATTGTTTGAGGGACCATTTGATCCTTTAGAAGGAAGACTATGAGGCCTTTTATTTTTCTTTCTGAGGGACCATGAGAGACTTTGGGTAGAAACACCAAGAGATCATCCATGATTGGTTTCTAGGAGACCATGTGACATCTTGGAGTTGGGCCCAAGGATGAATATGAGATATTTCTTTATTACTTGGCCAGATACAAAAATTCTTTAGAATCACTCATTATAGGCATGATGGTTCAATTACTAGCTGAAACGTACTCATTCTATGTTGGTTTATATGATTTATAAATTTGATTAGTGCCATTTTGATGTGATGTGATATATGATTCCAACATCAACTTATATGGTTATTTTATGATGTTGTTGTATTTTCCCTTACATGTTGGGTATTTTGTGCATCTTGTTCCATGTGGACTTGTCTATTTATTTGATCCATTTTGAGAAATTATTTGGAAAACTTGTTTTATTTAAAATTCGAAACCAATGGGATTTCAAAGGGGTTTTTTAAAATGGAATGTTTTAAATGTGTTTTCATTTTGAAAAGTGTTTTCAAACTAGTTTGTTGGGTTTCGTGGTATAATATTTCGATAGACTCATAGTGGTACCCTATTGGGATTTGTGCCTCATACCCTACATATGCCATTGGGTATAGGTAGACTCTATTTGGAAAGGTAATAATGTAACAAGGTGGCTCTTCTTGATTACTATTATCAAGAGTTTTATGGAGTGGACACATTGTCTCAGGGATTGGATCATGTAGAGACATTTATGGTATTTTATAATCGTTGGGATGTATGTGTAGGCCATTTTTGGCCTTATACCCCTTAATTTTGAGTATTTTTCTTTTGACTTGAGATTCCATGTATATGTTCCATTAAGGTATTTTTTTCATATGATGTGTGATGATAATTATCATATCTACTTAGTCATTATTGCATACTACGAATGTTTTTTATGCTGTTAAATCAGATTATATTGGTGTGGTAGCCCCATTGCATTAATGGGTTGTGTCAGTTTACCATTGAAAAAAATTCTCCAAAGATATTTTTATTTATTACTACTGCTTTTCACCATCCTATGGTGATTAAGAACATGCTTCAAGCCGTGCTGAAGGCCGATTTGGGTGATGGGTCATGTTGACTCGGGTCAATTCGTTACAACCACATCAATCTAACACATTGTGTGATCAATATAGCTCAATGTTTTCTATTTCATATCACAATGAAAGTTTAGTACAAATTTAAAGACCCGTAAAATTCAAGGAAATTTTTTTCTTAATTTTCTTTGGAATTTTACAAGAACGCAGTTTCTGACGGCACGTGATTCCGAGGCCCGGTGTGCTCGGAATCATTTTCCGAAGTTTGGCTCGAGTACGTTCAGTGAACAAACGAGCGGGTTTTCCTAACTTTTGAACCAGAGCTCGGAATCGAATTTCGAGGGCACCGATGGAATCACAGTGCCGATATTTGCTTAGAAACTCCTTTTCCGGAGTTGCATTTTCTCAGGTATGGTTTTTAATTTTTTGGGGTTAAAGTTAAGAAATAAAATAAAAGTGGTGCAACACTTTATTTTATTTCACTTTAAGCCACTTAAAGCCACTTAAAGCAACTTAAGCTAAGTTAAGCAGTTTTGGTGGAACCCAAAATATCCTACCCACTGGGTAGGATATTTGTGAGGTGGGGCCCGCACGAGCCCCACCGTTTCTTTTCCTCTAAGTAACACACCCGCGAAAACCTCCTTTTAATGAAGGTCAAATATGCGTTTTTCTGGTTAAGAAATGCCCCATTTAATTGGGCAGTTAAATTGTTACAATTAATTATTTGAATTAATTGTTCGTTTCTTATCTTTGTTTTTCAAATTCTTAAGTTGATAATAAAATAAGATGAGGACTTATTTTATTATCTTGATGTTGTGTTAAACCTTTGGAGAATCTCTAAAGGTCTTCATCCTCCTTCGCGAAGAACGCGAAGAACGCCGACCTCCGATGAAAGGGCGACGAAGAACACCGAGCCCTCGGATATTGACGACACGACGCCGAGTACCGCGACGCCGATGCTTCTTCCGCGATAATTCTTTCCCCGCGACAAATCTTCGATCAACTGCTTGAGGTAGGAGATTTCAAATCTTTTAATTTCCTTTGTGCATTTTATCCTTAACATGGATTTAATTCGTGAAATTAAATCTATGTGTTTTATTTAACCCTCGGAGATCATCGACGCGACGTCGTGTACCGCGATGATGTGACGCCCCTTCCGCGACGCGACGATCCTCTTCTTCCGCGACGGTCAATTCTGCGAAGAACACACGTTCGACGACTACGACGAGGTAGGGGTTGTTTTTTTTAAATCTTCTTGATTTATATCCCCGGTTGTTAAATATGATTGTTGTGAGACTTTAAAAACCGCTAACGCGGTGGGTGCGGACCAACGAACAAGTCCGAACCCACCACCCTTTTTGTTTGTTATGCGCGGATTGGCGGGCAACGAAAAACAGGGCCGCAAGTTAATTTTGAAGGCTTTGCCGTGAAGAATGAGTCCCGGGACGAGCACTGGCGAAGACCGCGCGCAAATCGTACCACCGGAGCGCGTCCGGTGGTCCGCGGAAGCCCCCGCCGGCGCCGGCGGCCGGTGGCGGCGGCGCCCTGCGCGCCGCCGGGAAGACCCGCCGCGGCTGAAGCCCCAGCGGCGCAGGCTGGTCCCACGGCCGCGCGGGACCGCGGAGGAGGTACGCGGCTTAAGCCGTGTTCGGTGACATAGAGTGGCCCCCACGCGGGGCCGCGGCTCTCCTTCACGCCGTGGCAGCGCACCCGCGCGCCACTCAGCCGTGATCGGCTGAACCGACCCCTAGCAGCCGGGCCACGCCCGCGCCGGCCGGGCCGGGTCGCGCCCTGCCGGGTCGGACCCGGGTCGGGTCGACCCGGTTCGGGCCGACCCAGGGGGGATTGGGCCGGGTCGGTCCGGGCCCAGACCCCCCGTTTTCGGACTTTTTCGGTCTTTTGCTCATAACTTGATCTACGAGCCTCCAATCGACGCACCGTTAGCGGGAATGCGATCCTTGGATCGAGACGGTCGTTTCGGTATATCACACTCAAGGTTTAGGAGTACTTTGTGTTCGGTCGGGTTGGTTCTTACACGAAACCAACCGGGGCCCCGGAGCGGAAACGCTCATATCTTGAGCTCCAGATGTCCGATTGACGTGGCGTCGACTTTGATGGTTTCCTCTAAGTGAGACAGATCTTTTGGATTACTCCACCCGAGGTTTTGATGCAGGTGGAGTACAGTCGGGTTGGTTTTGACTTAAAAACCAACCGGGCCCCTGGGAAGAAAAAGCTGACAACTCTCAGACCGGGCGTCCGATTGACGCGCCGTCTGCGACGTTGAGTTCCTTTTGATGATACGGAACTTTTGGATACATCAAATCAGGACTATGTGTCAGTTGATGTATTAGCCTTTCGGCTCGTGGAGCGGACCCTCCCGAACGAGCTTGCTGTGTGCGGGAACCCTAGAGCTGGCTGCGACTGTCGATGAATACTATCGTACTGGAATCCTATGTGGGTTCGACGATGAAGACTATCGTACTGGAATCCTATGTGGGTTCGACGATGAAGACTATCGTACTGGAATCCTATGTGGGTTCGACGATGAAGACTATCATACTGTAATCCTATGTGGGTTCGATGATGAAGACTATTGTAATACCCCATGCTTCTACGGTACGCTTCTCTTTGAATAATGTGATAGCGTGTGTTGTACGCAACACCGAGTTCTAACACACCATAACAAATCAAACTAGCCGTTATGAATAGTAATACCTACTTTTTGAAATTATATATATTTTATATTTCAAAATGGACTTCATTTTTGGATTCTGAATATTGAATTTAGCCTAAGGTGAAATTTTGGTACTTTTTGGATAACTTTAATATTTTGATGAATAGTGGAAATTACTAAATTTTAATTAAAAACAAATTTTTTAATAAAAATAATAAATTATGAATTTGAGTGGTTTTAAAGTATATTTAAAATATATTTTTACCATTTAATATAATATTGGTCATTGGACTTAATTTTACAATTAAACCGGACATAAACAAGTGCCAATCTTTTGATAGTTATTATCTCTTAAAAACACGCTTTTTGTTTTAACAACGGGAATTAATTTTAAATTAATTTCTGCCATTTCTATGTTTTGAATTTTGAAAAATGGATTCCATATTTGGAATCAGGATGTTCAAATTGTGTAAATAGGTAACTTTTATTTTTAGACATTTTGAATAATTAGTTCGGTAAATATTTTATTTACCATGGTTAAGGGTAAATCCGGTAAATAAGGGTTAAAACATAATATTATAATAATACAAAATTACCCTAAAACGTGTCCTAACCTTATTGGTTGATACATGTTAGACCATAGGCATATTTTGGTCGATTTTGGGACCCCATGGTGCCACTTGTAGGTGATAGGGACACTTAATTTTAATTAAGTTAAAATGAATACAAAAATGACACAAGCATATATCATTTAGAAACAAAAATTTTACATAGGGTTATATATGTTGGATTTTAGACTATAAATATTCATTAGAAAGATAAAAAGATTTCCTACATAATGATATTTTATTTATAATTTTTAGACATTAAATAAGTTAATTTATATATGACACAATGATGATGCAGTAATTACCTAATTAATGAAAAATTAGAAAAATTGATATTATAAATACCCAAATAAATATAATTTGAGACTTTTAATGAACTAAAATAATTTTATAGGTTAATATGACATGTTATTATTGATTTAATTAACTTTTTTAGAAGTAATCATTCTGTTATGAGTTTCACAAAAATCAACTATTGAATAGTGTCAAAATTGACATAAAAGAGTTTTTAAAAACAATATTATATTATTAATTGATATTAAATTCCTAAAAATCTAAGGTTCGGCCAAGAGACTTATATCATGATATTTGTATAATTAATGGACCACTTGGGGGTCTCTTGGATGTATATAGTAAGATTATTAACCATATAATATAAAACTACAAAGAGACATTGTAAAAGTGAAACTAATTAACTTAGAGTAAATACTTAAAGATAAGGTTAATATAAGTACCCAAAACTGTCTAAATTCTATTGGTTGAGTGGTTTCCGACCCATCCCCACCTTAACCTTTGAATAATCAACTTTGGAGCCATTAGAAACTGAATATGAATTTATTATAAATTAATATTTCTAGCTTTTCCAAAGGTGCCCCTTACCCCTCTTATAAAAGGGCACTCTTCCTTCTCATTTATTAACACCTTCAAAGCCTTTTGGTTCGGCCAAACTCTGCCTCAATACTCTCCCAACCTCCCTCACTACAACCTAGAGGCATTATTTTGATCAGAAAGCCAACCTAAGGAGCCCTTTTGATCAAATCAAAAGGAAGAACCCGAAGAAGAGGTAATGATTTCACCACCCTTTTCCAAGTTCCTTTCTTCTTCCACTTCTTCTTTCTTTGTTATTACCATTCTAAAATAATAAATACAGTGTAATATATATACTGTGATATTATTATAAATATGGTACAACCATATTCAGTATTTTATCCACCCTTTGAATAACATGTTACCATACGTGCGTAGATACGGCTTACCGTCTCCACGTCGTGGTGTAATTGTTATTCAATATATTATTATTTGGATGGGTATAATAATGATGTGTAAATCATGTAAATAATAAATATAACATGTTAATGATTCTGTATATATGATATACCATACATTTATATATTATTTTAATATCAAAAGAATGATATTGTCACTCGTGCGTACGTACGGACTACCGTCTCCACGAACGCAATGAGATTCATTCTCCATCGTATCCATTCACATATAATTCTCATTTGATGATTAATAATATTATCTAAGGACTTGATATCATTCTGTATATGATTAAGATACAACCTATCCATGAAAAACATGGCTTATGTAACAAAACATATAAAAGAAAATGAGTAAGTTAACACCCGAAACAACGATAATACTAAGATATTATTAACAAATCAATGTTAAAAGATCATATATGATATCATATTAATGTATATGATTATTGTATAATTTAATAACAATTATTTCACCATTATACAGGAGGTTAACCTACCCCAACCAAGTAAAAGTACAAGGTAAGGGTTGTTTCACAATCTCTTCATTATCCGAGGTTGTTTATACGTAATAATCTACTGGGATCTCTTTATCATCCACATAAATGTTTCTTAAAAATGAATTTCAAAACATTTTTACTATTTACTATAATATGGGTTAAAGTCATTTATACCCTTTTTTGACTTTTTATAAGAGGTTTATAAAGGAATCTTTCCATCATTTTCCAAATAAGGTGCTTTTTAACCTTTTCGACAAAATTAAGGTAAGAATGTTTTTTTAACTTATACGGCAGGTGCGGCTATTTTCCGCCGTTATAAAATCGTCGAAGCTTACCTTAAAAGATTATAAGAATATTTTCAAAGAAAAATGTTTTATTTTATAAATATATGACTCTTAAATGATTTCAAAAATAGAAAGAGATATTTCTCTAAAAAGAGTTTTGATTTCATCTATGTCAACATCCTTTAATGGATTTTACGCTTATTTGAAGTTGATTTATTATGATACAAAACTTCTATATTGTATTTAAGGTTTTGTGATATGTTTGACTGTGGATGTTCTATTTTTATACAATTCATAGGTTATGGTGAAAGTATTGACATTTCTTATGCTAGTTTTAATACGAATGTTTATGTTATGTTTAAACCTTTTCATATGGGAATGCATTGGACTTAATATGTGACGGGTGGAGCCCACTATAGCTCCTCGATACATCGGTAGGTCTCATGAGACAAACTAGTGTCTTGGCACAAGGCCTTGGCAAAATCTTATTTGTAGTCTTGGCATGAGGCCTTGGCTATGTGGTTATGATAGTCTAGCATTATGCATTCCATCATTATGAAAGTGGTTATTGATATTGCATGTGATTATTCGATTAGTAGAATATCCATGTGAATAAGTAAATGGCATTATTTAATTTTACTTTTGCCATACTATGTTGAAGTTCAAGTTTAAAAGGCTTTTGGTTTAGTAATGCATTGACTTAAATGTTTATGCTTATTTTTGAAAGTTTCCGATATATTGTTATCTTTACTGGGCATTTGAGCTCACCCCTTTTCTATGTTTTATTTTTCCCAGGATGTGAAGAAGTAAATTATGAATTACCTGCAGGGATTTTATGTGGGGATATGAGTGTGGAATATGGAGACTATGTTGTTGTAGTAGTTTTTCACTTTATGATGTAATGTAAAACTTTATGAATATATCTAGTATTTCCAAGGCTACTAAACCAATCGGTCTTTCGATATTTTATCTTTCTTGTGATCATGCCAATGTTATGTAATAATGCACCGACTCTAGGTAACTGGGGTCGGGGCGTTATAGTTGGTATCAGAGGAAGTTTAGTACAAACCTTGGAAGATAGATTTAGATAAACTCTGATTAGAGCACATAGAGCTAAGATGAACTTTGAGGATTAGTATAGAATAACTTCTTAGAATTTTGGTATTGTAGATATTTTGTGAGTTTTTTGAGCAATACATCCCTGTATGGATACGAGCAGGTAGAGGTGGATCTGACATAGATGTACCTAGGGGTAAAACCCTAAAACACCGCTTTGAGCTAGACTCGAACAAGAACTGGTGCACGACAACGGGCCTTGCTGCACTCTTGGTTACGACACTCCCGAGGGATATGCTTAGGATAACTCTCATTTTCTTTACAAATCATTATGAAGGGTTTGTGAAAGGAAACATTCTTATGATTATGGATTATATCCATAAATAGTTCAATTTATATTAAGTGTTTTATAAGTATGGGATTATGTATTTTGATCCATAAACTAATCTAGTTTATGCCATTGTTTAGAAATGGTGCCTAGTGGAAGAAATGGAAACTGTATCAATGCACACACTCCATGTAGGGATTTCCCTCCTGCTCAAGATAATTATAGTGGAGCTGGTGATGCAACTGGTGCCGATCAGTTAATCACCATACTGGGACAACTCACTCAAGTTATGAATAATAACCTTACCCATATGGAGCACCCTGATCCACAACGTGGAGGATCAATGTTAGATCGATTCATGAGGCAAAAAACACCAATGTTCAATGTGAGTACAAATCCCTTAGTAGCTGAGCAATGGATAAATTCCCTAGAGAAAATATTTCAGGCTTTGGGGAGTAGTGAAAGGGAAAAAGTTATCATGACAGTTTACCGCCTCACTGGAGATGCTGATAAATGGTGGTCATTGATTAAAAACATGAAGGAAGATGATGAAGTATCAAATATGGAATGGAGGGAGTTCAAAGATCTGTTTTTAGAAAAATACTTTCCTCGCAACCATCGAGCAGATATGGAAAGGCAGTTTCTGAGTCTGAGACAAAAGGAGGATGAGAATGTCACAAAGTATGAGGCTAACTTTACAAGGTTAGCAAGGTATGCTGTAGATTATATATGTAACCCAAGAAGTAATATTGATCATTTCTTTTATGGGTTAAAACCATTTCTCCGTCGAGCATTAGTCTCACAATCCTTCTCATCGTACGAAGACATTGTCTCATGTGCTATCAAGACTGAAAAGGAATTATCTAAGTCTTATGAATTTAAAGCAAAGCAAGGGAAGAAGAGACCTACTGATCAATCTGGGAATGGAAATAAAGGGAAGAAGGGAAAGTTTGAATATCCATCCTGCGGTAAATGTGGGAAGAAACACCCCGATACTTGCTTGAAGGGAACAGGAGTCTGTTACAAGTGTGGTGAAAAAGGCCACCAAGCTCGTGATTGGAAGGGGAAGAAGGAAGCCACCAACGTTCAGTGCTACAATTTCAGGGAGATGGGGCATTATGCAAATGAATTTCCTAAGCATCAGGAGAACTTACCTCAGAAAAGGCCAAGGGATCAAGGCCAAGCTTATGCTATCACTACTGCTGAGGTAGAAGCTCCGAAAGACGTGGTGGCAGGTAATTTAATGGTTTTCTCAAGTTTAACAAATGCATTATTTGATTCTGGATCATCGCATTGTTTCATATCTTCCCAGTTTGCTAAGAAAATTATATATTTCCAATTTATTTAACAAGGGAGTTGTCAGTTAAAACTCCTAAGGGAAGTATCATTGCAACAAAGTTTTGTGAATCAGTCCCCATTAGAGCACATAAATGTTCTTTATCTGCTGATCTCATCGTCATACCTATTATTGAGTTCGATATAATCCTTAGTACGGACTGGCTTTCGGACTATGATAGGTTATGATTCTTGATGATAATGATAAGGAACACCTTATCTTTAGAGCAGAATTGTCACCACCTAATTCTTATTTAGATCCACCCCCAGTAGCTCAACTAAATTCAATTATTGGGGAGGAAGAGAATGAAATAATTGTGGGTGAGGAAAGTAATGTTCAAATAGAGGATGTACCTATTGTGAAAGAATTTGTAGATGTATTTCCAGAATATTTACCTGGACATCCTCCAGAACGAGAAGTTTAGTTTTCCATTGATTTAATTCCTGGATCAAGGCCTATATCGAAGACCCCTTATAGAATGGCCACTGTAGAATTAGTTGAACTAAAGAAACAACTAGAGGAATTGAGTAATAAGGGATTTATTCACCCTAGTGTTTCTCCATGGGGAGCCCCTGTTCTTTTTGTTAAAAAGAAAGATGGATCTATGAGGTTATGTATTGACTACAGGGAGATCAATGCTATAACGATAAAGAACAAGTATCCCCTACCTCGCATTGATGATTTATTTGACCAACTGCATAGAGCTCAATAATTTTCAAAGATTGAACTTCGATCTGGATACCATCAGTTGTGTGTGAAGAAGGAATACATTCTAAAGACAACATTTCGAACCAGGTACGAGCATTATGAGTTTACTGTAATGCCTGGATTGACTAATGCACCCTCTGTATTCATGGATCTGATAAATAGAGTTTTCAAGGAGTATCTTGATGAATTTGTGGTGGTATTTATTGATGATATCTTGGTATACTCCAAAAGCTATGAAGATCATGAAAATCACTTGCGCATTATCCTAAAGACTCTGAGAAGACATGAATTATATGGGAAGTTTAGCAAGTGTGAAATCTAGCTTCATGAGATTTCTTTTCTAGGCCATATTGTCTCTAAAGATGGAATCTCTGTTGATCCTTCTAAGACCAAGGCGATCCAAGAATGGCCAGCACCTATGAGTATAACTGAGGTACGTAATTTTATTGGTTTGGCAGGTTATTATCGATGTTTTGTCCAGAATTTTGCCCGATTGGCTAACCCATTAACGAAGCTCACACGTAAAGGGGTTAAATTTGTTTGGAAAAAAGAGTGCGAAGAATGTTTCGAAGAACTGAAGAGAAGATTAGTCAATGCTCCTATATTGACTCTACCATCAGGGAATGATGGGTTCATTATTTACAGTGATTCATCGAAGAAAGGACTTGGTTGTGTCCTTATGCAGAATGATAGAGTTATTGCCTATGCATCACGACAGTTGAAAATTCATGAACAAAACTATCCTACTCATGATCTCGAGTTAGCAGCTGTGATCTTTGCTTTGAAGATATGGAGGCACTACCTCTATGGTGAAAAATGTGAGATTTATACCGATCACAAGAGTTTGAAGTATATTTTCTCACAAAAAGAACTCAACATGAGGAAAATGAGATGGCTTGAATTACTCAAGGATTATGATTGTACGATACACTACCACCCAAGGAAAGCAAACAAGGTGGCAGATGCTTTGAGCAGAAAAGACAATGGTGTTTTAACGTGATGAGAATTGAAAGGGATCCAATTTTGATGGATCTAGTGAAGATGGACATGGGAATAACCAGGGAAGGTGAAACATCAATTCTTTTTCAAATGGTTGCCAAACTATCTTTACTAGAAAGGATTAAGAGTTCTCAGACCGATGATGAAGAATTTCAAAAGAAGATTAAAGCTGTGAATGATGGGAGACTGAGAGACTTTGTGTATGAAGATGGAATTTTGAAATTTGGGAAGAGACTTTGTGTTCTCGATATACCTGATCTAAAAAGGGAATTGCTGGATGATGCTCATAGTTCCAATTTCTCTATACACCCTGGGAGCACCAAAATGTATAGAGATTTGAAGGAACATTTTTGGTGGGAAAACATGAAGAGGGAGATTGCTGATTTTGCGTCAAGATGTATGGTTTGTCAACAAGTGAAAGCTGGAAGGCAACAGCCTGGAGGAGTCATGCAACCTCTTCCCATACCGGAGTGGAAATAGGACAATATTACGATGGAATTTTTCATGGAGCTACCAAAGACTCCAAGAAGGAACGATGCAATATGGGTTATTGTTGATCGTCTTACCAAGTCATCACATTTTCTTGCTATAAGAGAAGATCTACCCCTAGAACATCTAGCAAGACTATATATTAATGAAGTTGTGAGACTTCATGGAGTACCCCTATCGATTGTTTCTGATCGTGATCCCTGTTTTACTTCAAGATTCTTGAAAAGTCTTCAGAAATCCCTGGATACTGAACTTCATTTGAGCACTGCTTACCACCCTCAGACAGACGGACAATCAGAACGGAATATTCAAACCTTATAAGACATGTTGAGATCTTGCTCACTTGACTTTTAGGGTATGTGGGATCAATATTTACCACTGGTAGAATTTTCCTATAACAATAGCTTCCATTCGAGTATTCAGATGGCACCATATGAAGCGTTATACGGAAAGAGATGTCGTACACCAACCTGTTGGGATGACGTTGGTGAAAGAAAACTTGTAGGCCTGGAACTGGTGGAGGAAACAGTGGAAAAGGTTAAGGTAATCCAAAATCACATCAAAGCAGCTCAAAGTAGGCAGAAGAACTATGCCGATAATCGAAGGAAGGATTTGGAATTTCAAGTTGGTGATCATGTTTTCCCGAAGGTATCTCCATGGAAGGGAGTCATACGTTTTGGTAAGAAAGGTAAATTGAGTCCCAGGTACACCAGACCCTTCAAAATTCTAGAACGAATTGGGGCTGTAGCTTACC
The DNA here is from genome assembly GCA_963277665.1 of Viscum album. Lineage (NCBI taxonomy): Eukaryota > Viridiplantae > Streptophyta > Magnoliopsida > Santalales > Viscaceae > Viscum > Viscum album. Next base: position 1,697,592,602 of record OY728143.1, on the reverse strand, counting down.
GATTGGCAATGCCGCCAAGTATCTCCAAAGTTCACGATGTGTTCCACGTATCTCTGTTGAGGAAATACATGCCTGACCCAACACATGTACTCACCTATGAGGAATTAGAACTGGAACCCGATCTGTCTTATTGCGAAGAGCCCATCAGGATTCTTGATACGAGAGAACAAGTACTGAGAAACCGGATGACACGTCTGGTAAAAGTTTTGTGGAGAAACCATAAGATGGAAGAGGTAACGTGGGAACCTGAGGAACTTATGATGAAGAACCACCCGAGTCTTTACATGTGATAAGTATTCTAGAAATTTTGAGGACGAAATTATTTGAAGGAGGGGAGAATGTAACACCCCAAGCTTCTATGGCACGCTTCTCTTTGAATAATGTGATAGCGTGTGTTGTACGCATCACCGAGTTCTAACACACCATAACCAATCAAACTAGCCGTTATGAATAGTAATACCTAATTTTTGAAATTATATATATTTTATATTTCAAAATGGATTTCATTTTTGGATTCGGAATATCGAATTTATCCTAAGGTTAAATTTTGGTACTTTTCGGATAACTTTAATATTTTGATGAATAGTGAAAATTACTAAATTTTAATTAAAAACAACTTTTTTAATCAAAATAATAAATTATGAATTTGAGTGGTTTTAAATTATATTTAGAATATATTTTTACCATTTAATATAATGTTGGTCATTGGACATAATTTTACAATTAAATCTGACATAAACTAGTGCCAATCTTTTGATAGTTATTATCTCTTAAAAACACGCTTTTTCTTTTAACAACGGGAATTAATTTTAAATTAATTTCTGCCAATTCTGTGTTTTGAATTTTGAAAAATGGATTACATATTTGGAATCAAGATGTTCCAATTGTGTAAATAGGTAACTTTTATTTTTAGACATTTTGAATAATTACTTCGGTAAATATTTTATTTACCATGGTTAAGGGTAAATCCGGTAAATAAGGGTTAAAAAATAATATTATAATAATACGAAATTACCCTAAAAAGTGTCCTAAACTTATTGGTTGATACATGTTTGACCATTGGCATCTTTTGGTCGATTTTTGGACCCCATGGTGCCACTTTTAGGTGATAGGGACACTTAATTTTAGTTAAGTTAAAATGAATACAAAAATGACACAAGCATATATCATTTAGTAAAACAATTTTTACATAGGGTTATATATGTTGAATTTTCGACTATAAATATTCATTATAAATATAAAAATATTTCCTACATAATGATATTTTATTTATAATTTTTAGACATTAAATAATTTAATTTATATATGACATAATGATGATGCACTAATTACCTAATTAATGAAAAATTAGAATAATTGATATTATAAATACCCAAATAAATATAATTTGAGACTTTTCATGAACTAAACTAATTTTATAGGTTAATATGACATGTTAGGATTTATTTAATTAACTTTTTTCGAAGTAATCATTCTTTTATGAGTTTCAGAAAAATCAACTATTGAATAGTGTCAAAATTGACATAAAAGAGTTTTTAAAACAAATATTATATTATTAATTGATATTAAATTCCTAAAAATCTATTGTTCGGCCAAGAGACTTATATCATAATATTTTTATCATTAATGGACCACTTGGGGGTCTCTTGGATGTATATAGTAAGATTATTAACCATATAATATAAAAATACAAAGAGACATTGTAAAAGTGAAACTAATTAACTTAGAGTAAATACTTAAAGATAAGGTTAATATAAGTACCCAAAACTATATAAATTCTATTGGTTGAGTGGTTTCCGACCCATACCCACCTTAACCTTTGAATAATAAACTTTTTATCCATTAGAAACCGAATATGAATTTATTATAAATTAATATTTTTAGCTTTTCCAATGGTGCCCCTCACCCCTCTTATAAAAGGGAACTCCTCCTTCTCATTTATTAACACCTTCAGAGCCTTTTGGTTCGGCCAAACGCTGCCCAAATACTCTCCCAAATTCCCTCAATACAAACTAGATGCCATAGTTTGATCAGAAATCCAACCTAAGGAGCCCTTTTGATCAAATCAAAAGGAAGAACCCGAAGAAGAGGTAATGATTTCACCACCCTTTTCCAAGTTCCTTTCTTCTTCGACTTCTTATTTCTTTGTTATTACCATTCTAAAATAATAACTCCAGTATCATATATATAATGTGATGTTATTATAAATATGGTACCACCATATTCAGTATTCTATCCACCCTTTGAATAACATGTCACCATACATGCATACGTACGGATTACCGTCTCCACGTCGTGGTGTAATTGTTATTCAATATATTATTATTTGGATGGGTATAATAATGATGTGTAAATCATGTAAATAATAAATATAACATATTAATGATTCTGTGTATATGATATACCATACATTTATATATTATTTTAATATCAAAATAATGATATTGTCGCTTGTGCGTACGTACGGACTACCGTCTCCACGAACGCGATGATATTCATTCTCCATCGTATCCATTCAAGTATAATTCTCATTTGATGATTAATAATAGTATATAAGGACTTTATATCATTATGTATATGATTAAGATACAACCTATCCATGAAAAACATGGCTTACGTAACAAAACATATAAAAGAAAATGAGTAAGTTAACACCCGAAACAACGATAATACTAAGATATTATTAACAAATCAATGTTAAAAGATCATATATGATATCATATTAATGTATATGATTATTGTATAATTTAACAACAATTATTTCACCATTATATAGGAGGTTAAACTACCCCAACCAAGTAAAAGTACAAGGTAAGGGTTATTTCACAATCTCTTCATTATCCGAGGTTGTTTATACGTAATAATCTACTGGGATCTCTTTATCATCCACATCCATGTTTATTAAAAATGAATTTCAAAACATTTTTACTATTTACTAGAATATGGGTTAAAGTCATTTATACACTTTTTTGACTTTTTATAAGAGGTTTATAAAGGAATCTTTCCGTCGTTTTCCAAACAAGGTGCTTTTTAACCTTTTCGACAAAATTAAGGTAAGAACGTTTTTTTTAACTTATACGGCGGGTGCGGCTATTTTCCGCCATTATAAAATCGTCGAAGCTTACCTTAAAAGCTTATAAGAATATTTTCAAAGAAAAATGTTTTATTTTATAAATATATGACTCTTAAAAGATTTCAAAAATAGAAAGAGATATTTCTCTAAAAAGAGTTTTGATTTCATCTATGTCAACATCCTTTGATGGATTTTACGCTTATTTGAAGTTGATTTATTATGATACAAAACTTCTATATTGTATTGAAGGTTTTGTGATATGTTTGACTGTGGATGTGCTATTTTTATACCATTCATAGGTTATGGTGAAAGTATTGACATTTCTTATGCTAGTTTTAATATGAATGTTTATGTTATGTTTAAACCTTTTCATATGGGAATGCATTGGACTTAATATGTGACGGGTGGAGCCCGCTGTAGCTCCTCGATGCATCGGTAGGTCTCATGAGACAAACTAGTGTCTTGGCACAAGGCCTTGGAAAAATCTTATTTGTAGTCTTGTCACTAGGCCTTGGCTATGTGGTTTTGATAGTCTGGCATTATTCATTCCATCATTATGAAAGTGGTTATTGATATTGCATGTGATTATTCGATTAGTAGAATATCCATGCGAATAAGTAAATGGCATTATTTAATTTTACTTTTGCCATACTCTGTTGAAGTTTAAGTTTAAAAGGCTCTTGTTTTAGTAATGCATTGCCTTAAATGTTTATGCTTATTTTTGAAAGTTTCCACTATATTGTTATCCTTACTTGGCATTTGAGCTCACCCCTTTTCTATGTTTTATTTTTCCCAGGATGTGAAGATGTAAGTTATGAATGACCTGCAGGGATTTTATGTGGGGATATGAGTGTGGAATATGGAGACTATGTTGTTGTAGTAGTTTTTCACTTTATGATGTAATGTAAAACTTTATGAATATATCTAGTGTTTCCATGGATACTAAACCAATCGGTCTTTTGAGATTTGATCTTTCTTGTGATCATGCCAATGTTATGTAATAATGCACCGACTCTAGGTAACTGAGGTTGGGGCGTTACAACTATCGTACTGGAATCCTTTGTGGGTTCGATGATGAATACTATCATACTGGAATCCTATATGGGTTCGATGATGAAGACAATTGTACCAGAATCCTCTGTGGGTTCGACGACAATGACTACAGTGCTTGTATCCTACCTGGGTCCCAGTAAGATGAATCAGTGACTACATGTGATCATCTCTCTTACTTTACAAATGATGTGTACCTGTGTGAGCTGAATCATGTTTTGCTTTACTTTGTGGATTGTGCTATCCTGTGTGGATTTACGTTTTGCTTTCCTGTGTGGACTGGGTTGTACTTGGGCTCGGATGTTGGAGCTGAACGAGAATTGATGACTTAGGTATATGTATGGGCATATACCCAAGTAGTGTCGAATGTTACTTCGTGATTGTATCTTTCCTTTGTGGTTTATCCTTGGTGGATTCTGGGAGACCTTCGGGGGTCTCAGGGTCCCTACTGAGTAGCTTATACTCACCCCTGCATGGGCTATGCACGCACTACGTTGTGTTGTTTGTAGAAGAAGGACAGCACTGATCGTGGTTGATGCTTGCGCAGCAGGACGATACCTAGAGGTGGACCACTTGGCGGGACATACTCGGAGCGGTCGGCTGGACCTAAGGAGCAGTGGAGGCTATCTGTACCCACCCTTCAGGTGGGATTTCCAGTGGACAGCTCGACGTTGCGGATTTACTTTTCAGTTACTGTTTTCCCTTTCCAGTTGTACTTTACTTTCAATTTGGTTTTGTATACTGGCCCACTTACTTTTCCGTACTTACTGTTGTACTAGTTTTTACTTAGTGTTTACTTATGCCTGCCTGCTCTATGGTGTTTGTGGTTTACTTTACAAAGGCAATGCCTTCCCTTTTTCCGGGATTTACACCTTGGTGCTAGTCGCCAGCCCCTGGCCTATGGAAGGCGGGCTTGGGGTAGTCACGGCACGGGCTCCGAGGACGGGTCGTGACAAATTGGTATCAGAGGAGTTTGGTTCTACCGTAGAACTTGGGACTCTGATCTTTTTCTATGTAAAGCAATAGTGTTAAGAGTATTGAGTGTGGTTATCAGTATAGGGAGTCCAGTGTTGGTGAGGCGGCCAACCTATCCGTACAACAGGACCCTGACTTCTGATTTTCGACTTAATGCACGAAAACATTGATTGCATGTGTGTTTCAAGTTTTCTTTGTGATTACTTTGTGTCAGCTCACCAAGTATACTGTTCTGACCGTGGCACACCTGTCTCTTTTCAGGATGGCCCCACGACGGTAGACCACTAGGGTTCCGAGCGTTATGCGTGGCGAGATCCCACCAAGCGACGAGGCCTCTGTACAGGGCCCTTTGACAGCTGAGGCACTGGTGGTACCTATACCTGCCGAGCCACTGATGCTACCAGCCCCAGCCGCTGACGATGCATGTCACCATAGTGCACTGAACGAGTTTCAGCGCCAGCGACAGCCCAGGTTCCACTGGGATACGGACCCTCAGGCCGCCGAGGACTGGATGGAGGCAGTTGTATGGGTTTTCAGGTTAGTGAGGACACCAACAGACCTCATAGTGATCCTCGCAGCGAGCCTCTTGCACGCGGCAGTAGGCAGATGGTGGAGCTTGATGCTCCAGGTGCACGATGAGGCATCTCTCCTCTGGACGGACTTTGAGAGCATCTTCCACTCGGAGTTCATCCCAGCCACCCTCCGTGTGGTGCGCATCCAAGAGCTACTACAACTACGGCAGGGTAGGATGACGGCTGCCCAGTACTCAGCGAGATTTATTGATCTCTTGCGCTGCTCCACTGATATGGTACGAGATCCGTTCATCCGGGCCCGAACCTTCGAGCAGGGACTGAGGCATGAGATTAGGGCCTCGATGATCTCCCTCAACATTCCGACACAGACAGAGGTGTTGGAGAGAGCCCTTTTAGTGGATATTTTCCTCGCCAAACAGGCACCAGCAGCAGGACCCTCCGCAGGATGACCCGTAGCGGAGTCTTCTGCAGCTGGCAGTCGACAAGTGATGTAGAGGTCCAAGCGGGCCAGACCTTCAGATGGGAAATCTTAGGGTGATGATTTGGTTGTGCGGGGCACACGAAGGAGAGCCAGCTACTCGAGGAACAGGCAATGCTATGCATGCGGCGGGCAAGGTCACATGGCTCGAGACTGCCCGACTCATCCTGCTGATGAACAACAGGCGGTAGAAGGATCTCCCAAGCAGACGTTCTACCATGATGGTCCGTAGAGAGCATGCGGGCGAGGAAGAGGAGCTGGCCGAGTAGCGGGTGGTGGACAACGCTTTGAGGCCTTACCACCACCACCACCTGGGAGACCACCCCAACCGCAGGGAACAGGTGGACAGGGACGAGCTCAGCTTCAGGCAGCTGAGGCCTACAATCATGGAGCTCCGGGAGCAGATGGACAGGAGCAGGACTAGCTTCAGACCTGGAGACTTTTGTTCATGTTTCTTCTAGCTCTGTTGATGTTTGTTTGATGTTGCTTTGTGTCTTTGTACTTTGAGATGCAGTAATAAAAAGACACTTTTCTTTTGGCATTTACCTTCCTATCCTCTCTTTTAGTTATTACTAAGAGGTTCAGGTTTAAAAACCGTTGACTTGACCCTCACTTTGAGATACCTACTGGAGGAGACCTAGTGACCACACACTGATGCCGACAGTGTGACTCAACCCTTGGAGGCGAGAGTAACGGTTGGATCTCTTGGTAGTAGCATCGAGGCCTTACGACATCATCCTTGGTATGGAATAGTATAATCCATGTCGGGATTGACTGTATTAGGCGAAGAACGTGGTTCATCTAGGGGATGAGACCGGATTTCTCTTATTGGCAAAGAAGAAATCACAACAGCTCTTGTAGGACCAGAAAGGTCCAATTCATCCAGGAGAGGAATAGGACAACTCAGAGCCGGCAAAAGTCTTTTGCTGACAGGAGGCGGAGGCCACTAGAGTTCGTGGATGGCGACCACGTCTTCTTGCGGGTCTCACCTCTACGCGAGTTACGGAATTTTGGCCGAGGAGGCAAGTTGTCTCCGCACTTCTTTGGACCCTTCTAGGTCCTCAACGGGGCAGGCGAGGTGGTTTACCGCTTGACACATCCACCTCAGTTGCACCAGGTGCACGATGTCTTCCACGTATCTCAGCTGAGGAGATACGTGCATGACCCGACGCATATCTTTGACCATGGGGAGCTGGATGTTGATCATGGGGCGACTTTTACAGAGGTCCCGGTGGAGATTGAGGATCGACAGGAGCGGGTCCTATGTGGACGGTCGATTCCTCTATTACGGATTGGTTGGCAGCACAGGAACCTCTAGGAGAGGACTTGGGAGCGGGAGGCTCAGATGCGTGCTCAGTACCCACTTTTGTTTCCCTAGTTTTTGATTTATCTTTATGGGGACGTAAAGCCCTGAGGTGGGAGTGATTTAAAGACCCGTAAAATTCAAGGAATTTTTTTTCATAATTTTCTTTGGAATTTTACAAGAACGCAGTTTCTGACGGCACGTGATTCTGAGGCCTGGTGTGCCCGGAATCATTTTTCGAAGTTTGGCTCTGATACATTTAGTGAACGAACGAGCGGGTTTTCCAAACTTTTGAACCGGTGCTCGGAATCGAATTCCGAGGGCACCGATGGAATCGCAGCGCCGGTATTTTCTTAGAAATGCCTTTTCCGGAGTTGCGTTTTCTCGGGTATGGTTTTTAATTTTTTGGGGTTAAAGTTAAGAAATAAAATAAAAGTGGTGCAACACTTTATTTTATTTCATTTTAAGCCACTTAAAGCCACTTAAAGCCACTTAAAGCCACTTAAAGCCACTTAAGATAAGTTAAGCAGTTTTGGTGGAACCCAAAATATCCTACCCACTGGGTAGGAAATTTGTGAGGTGGGGCCCGCACGAGCCCCACCGTTTCTTTTCCTCTAAGTAACACACCCGCAAAAGCCTCCTTTTAATGAAGGTCAAATATGCATTTTTCTGGTTAAGAAATGCCCCATTTAATTGAGTAGTTAAATTGTTACAATTAATTCTTTGAATTAATTGTTCGTTTCTTATCTTTGTTTTTCAAATTCTTAAGTTGATAATAAAATAAGATGAGGACTTATTTTATTATCTTGATGTTGTGTGAAACCTTTGGAGAATCTCTAAAGATATTCATCCTCCTTCTTGAAGAACGCGAAGAACTCGAAGAACGTCGGCCTCCGATGAAAGGGCGATGAAGAACACTGAGCCCTTGGAGATTGACGACGCGACGCCGAGTACCGCGATGCCGACGCTTCTTCCGTGAGGATTCTTTCCCCGCGACAAATCTTCGATCAACTGCTTGAGGTAGGAGATTTCAAATATTTTAAATTCCTTTGTGGATTTTATCATTAACATGGATTTAATTCGTGAAATTAAATCTGTGTGTTTTCTTTAACCCTCAAGATCGTCGACGCGACGTCGTGTACCACGACGATGTGACACCCCTTCCGTGACGCGACGATCCTCTTCTTCGGCGACAGTCAATTCCGCGAAGAACGCACGTTCGACGACTACGATGAGGTAGGGATTGTTTTTTTTAAATATTCGTGATTTATATCCCCGGTTGTTAAATATGATTGTTGTGAGACTTTAAAAACCGCTAACGCGGTGGGTGCGGACCAACGAACAAGTCCGAACCCACCGCCCTTTTTATTTGTTATGTTCGGATTTGCGGGCGACGACAAACGGGGCCGCAAGTTAATTTTGAAGGCTTTTCAGTGAATAACGAGTCTCGGGAAGAGCACTGGCGAAGACCGCACGCAAACCGGACCACCGAAGCGCGTGGGACCGCGAAGGAGGGACACAGCTTAAACTGCGTCCGGTGACACAGAGAGACTCCCACGCGGGGCCGCGACTCTCCTTCACGCGGGGGCAGCGCACCCCCGCGCCGCTCGGCCGTAACCGGCCGAGCCGACCCGTAGCAGCCGGGCTGCGCCCGCGCCGGCCGGGCCGGGTCGCACCCAGGCCGGGCCGGGTCGCTCCCATCCGGGTCGGACCCTGACCCGGGTCGGGTCGACCCGGTTCGGGCCGACCCAGGGGGGATGGGGCCGGGTCGATCCAGGCCCAAACCCCCCGTTTTCGGACTTTTTCATTATTTTTCTCATAACTTGACCTACGGGCCTCTGATCGACGCACCGTCAGAAGCGATGTGATCCTTGGATCGAGACGGTCGTTTAGGTATATCGCACTCAAGGTTTCGGAGTACTTTGGGTTCTACTGGGTTGGTTCGTACACGAAACCAACCGGACCCCCGGAGCGGAAACACTCATATCTTGAGCTCCGGATGTCCGATTGACGTGCCGTCGACTTTGATGGTTTTCTCTAAGTGAGATGGATCTTTTGGCTTACTACGCCCGAGGTTTGGATGTAGGTGGAGTACGGTCGGGTTGGTTTTGACTTAAAAACCAACCGGGCCCCTGGGACGAAAAAGCCGATAACTCTTAGACCGGGTGTCCGATTGACGCGACGTCTGCGACGTTGAGTTCCTGTTGACGATACAGAACTTTTGAATACATCAACTCTAGACTATGTGTCAGTTGATGTATCAGCCTTTCGGCTCGTGGAGCGGACCCTCCCGAATGAGTTTGCTGTGTGCGGGAACCCTAGAGCTGGCTGCGACTGACGATAAAGACTATCGTACTGGAATCCTATGTGGGTTCGACGATGAAGACTATCGTACTGGAATCCTATGTGGGTTCGACGATGAAGACTATCGTACTGGAATCCTATGTGGGTTCGACGATGAAGACTATCGTACTGGAATCCTATGTGGGTTCGACGATGAAGACTATCGTACTGGAATCCTATGTGGGTTCGACGATGAAGACTATCATACTGGAATCCTTTGTGGGTTCGACGATGAAGACTATCGTACTGGAATCCTATGTGGGTTCGACGATGAAGACAATTGTACCGAAATCCTCTGTGGGTTCGACGGCGATGACTACAGTGCTTGTATCCTACGTGGGTCCCAGTAAGATGAATCAGTGACTACATCTAATCATCTCTATTACTTTACAAATGATGTGTACCTGTGTGAGCTGAACCCTATTTTGCTTTCCTTTGTGGATTGTGCTATCCTGAGTGGATTTACGTTTTGCTTTCCTGTGTGGACTGGGTTGTACTTGGGCTCGAATGTTGGATCTGAACAAGAATTGATGACTTAGTTATATGTATGGGCATATACCTAAGTAGTGTCGGATGTTACTTCTTGATTGTATTTTTCCTCTGTGGTTTATCCTTGGTAGATTCTAGGAGACCTTCGGGGGTCTCGGGGTCCCTACTGAGTAGCTTATACTCAACCCTGCACGGGCTATGCCCGCACTACGTTGTGTTGGTTGCAGACGATGGACAACGCTGATCGTGGTTGAGGCTTGCGGAGCAGGACGGTACCTGGAGGTGGACCATTGGGCGGGACGTACTCGGAGTAGTCGGCTGGACTCGAGGAGCAGTGGAGGCTATCTGTACCCACCCTTCAGGTGGGATTTCCAGTGGACAGCTCGACGTTGCGGCTTTACTTTTCAGTTGCTGTTTTCCCTTTCCAATTGTACTTTACTTTCAGTTTGGGTTTGTATACTGGCCCACTTACTTTTCTTCACTTACTGTTGTACCAGTTTTTACTTAGTGTTTACTTCTGCCTGCTTGCTCTATGGTGTTTTTGGTTTACTTTACAAAGGCAATGCCTTCCCTTTTTCCAGGATTTACGCCTTGGTGCTAGTCGTCAGCCCCTGGCCTATGGAAGGCGGGCTTGGGGTAGTCACGACATGGGCCCCGAGGACGGGTCGTGACAACAAAACACATATCTTAGTGTGGGTGAACCAAGTAAACCTTTTATGCATCCTACATGCTTTCATTTTTGATGATAAATTGCTATGAGAAAGAAAGAGGATATTGTTATGTTTAATAAAAAACAATATCTAAAGGGGAAGTAGTTTTAATCTATCATACCTTGATTCACCCCCCAGAGTGTTTAACCTAGCTGGAATACCAATAAATTACAAAATTTCTTTTACATGTTTTTTAAAAAAATATAAATACCAAGTCTTTATAAACACACACACACACACACACACACACACATATATATAAAACTATACACATTTTTTTAAAATGTTTATATATACATTTTCACATGTTCATATATATATATATATTACATGATTTCTTAATCAAATATATTATTACATGTTTTTAAAATAAACTATTACCCAACCCGGGCATTTTCACGAGATAATCATTTAATTAAAAATTCACTTACAAATATTATGGATTTTTACCAATGTGCATTTCTGAAAAATAAGTGCATATTGAGTCCAATTCAGTAATATAAAGCTTAATCACATAAAGATTCCAATATAATAATCTCTATTGTTTAGGATGAATAGATTAATCACCAATACCATGTTTATGGGAACATGGGAGTTTTTAACACCAAAATCCTCATATTAAAAAGCATCCATGCTCTGTGAATGAAGCTACCTTCCATCTGTATCTGTATTTTTTCCTCCAAAACCAAGATTTTTTCCAATTGTACCACTGATAACCTCCATATGACCTCATTAAATCATAGGATATAGGTAAGGGATGATATATGATCTTATTCAGTATTCTTGAATCATTCATGGATTTAATGGAGTAGGGGTCATTATATGCCTCCTTAAAAAAATTTATAGAGTGTATACTAACAAAAGAACTAATTTTTTATTAAAAAACAGAATATAAAATCAGGAATTATTAATAAAGGAACCAGACAGCTCTCCAAATAATTGAGTGGATTCATATAATATAATCAGGTACACGAAAAATAGTAAAAGAAGGTTCTTATATCTTTGAACGATTTAGTGGATTCATACAATGATTGTTGACTGCATGGGGAGGTATTGAATTAGGGTGGTTCCATCTTGTGATACTCTATCTATATTTCTCCTCGTCCTCCCACAATGGATTCCTATTTTCATTCCATATCTAGGTATCATTTCAACCTCCTACCATCCAAGTTACGTATGTCCAATCCAAAATGAAATTCTTCCTAGCCATTTTCCAGTACTTTTCATTCCCCACCACTCCTATCATCCTTTCATCTATAGGTGTATCCTTATTCTTTGTTTCCCCTTAACTCAACCATGTCATCTGCTCACCTCACTTCATTCATCGGCATTGGCTCACTGAGTTCAAGGTCATTGACTCAGGGACATGGTATTTGTGTGCCATAATGAATGGTCTGAGGTTGTCTGTTTGCTGGAGGGGTTATAGAGGTTTTGGAGGAAGAATAATGATGATGAAATCCATCATTACCCTTTAAAGATTTTTTATTTTACTTTATTCACTGAGATCTAGTAAATTGTGTAGTATAGTTCATTTCTTGTAGTTGAATTGGATATCATTCAAGTGTATGATCTACAAAAATGGGGAGGTACTGTTGAAATTCATTATATTAATGGAAAAATTAAAAAAATACAAATATATAGTGGTATAAAATCAAGTAATATCCTAAAATAAATAGTACTTGTGGGGGTTTGGTAGGAAGTAATAATCTCAAATAAATAGCACTGGTGGGGGTGGTAGATAGTGATGAAAGGAGAAGAGTCATGCCACCCTATTTTTGATGATGAAGAAGACTCATAGCCTTAGTCTTACCCCTACTAATGCCCAGAGAACTACTGTGATTACTAGAGAATAACAATAATGTTTGACCAAGCCATGATTCCAAAACTAAACAAGCCAAATGTAAAGATTCCATTGAATCTCCTTAGATAGATTCATGAAGCCAACTATATGTTCACCATACCTTGTCACAATAAAAAATGTAGTTCAAATACACATGAATCAATGTTTCTCCCACCCATATAGAGAATCTTTAGTCATTGTTTCATTACGATCATAATTTTTGTAAAAACTTTAGGTGGTAAAATCATTTTCATAATATATATCAGATTATCAAAACTATGTAATTCAATAATTTCATTTATGAACAATATGGTTAGAAACATTAACTTTATGGGATAAATGAATTACATGAGATGATATTGATAATCCATAAGAATATTATAAATAATAATTTTTTCCATAATATTGTTGTTCTAGGAATAATAATTAATAAATGAACATGTTCTTTAATATAATGTCAAATGAAATTATTTTTAATATCATCCTTCAAGAATTTATTATTTTATAAATATTAATAAAATTCATTGTGCTCTATACATATTTATTGTTATCAAACCGTTTTTTGTGGTTATATTATTATTATTTGTTATAAAAAAATAAATCACAATGATCATTTGCAAAACATAATATTCACTTTGAACTTGGTTTAAGATAAAATCCTATTTTTCATTCACTTTGAGGAATGAAATAAATCATTTTCAATAAATATCCCCATTCATTCCAGAGAATGGAATAAAATTATTTTTTCAAGTATTATAGTGTATTCGTGATAATTGCATGAATATTCAATTCATCAATTTCATAAATTTCACCACTCTGAGGGATGGATATATATAAAATATATTTATTATTGTTCATCAATAATATTTAAATTCTCTAAAACATTTTATAAGAAATAAAACAATATGATATTTATAAATATTCAATGTAAATATCATCTCCATTATGAGCCTTTATACATCATAATCAAACATGAAACCTTTATGCAGAAAAAAAGAATAAGAGATATAAAATTTTATGGTTCATGACATGATCAACGAACTTCGGATCAACGTACGATAGGTGTGCGATTTTAATCACTTATCACTAAACATTGGGTTCACGTACAGTAGGTATGTGATGTTCATCATTCGACCACTTCTGGTGGTGTTGTTTCATTATTCTATTTGATGAATGATGTTTTTAAAACATCAACCACATTGGTTATTAATCAAACATATTATCTTCAGGGAATGGAGTGAAATTTGTCATTTATGAGTCATTACAGCTCTTCAGGAGCTCATTATTTTTCCTGTAATAACAGAATAAGAAAATCATATTTATTTTTATATTTATCAAGAGGGGAAAGATAAATTTAATAATATTTAACATATAAAATAAGACTCACCTTTTGATGTAGCACTTCGAATGAGTGGATTTGATGTGCATGCGAAAGAGTATGTCAAAAGATTAATGTTTATAAAACCATGTGACTTACCTTTTTCCTATGAGATTTATCTTATACAGATGATGGTAATGATAGATATTTCATCATGATGCGCAATGTGGAGAAGATGATTGTGCGGATAACGTGTTGTAAAATCGATCGACAGACAATTGAAACCACGAAGAATTTCAAAACCAGAAATGTTAGACATTTCATTAGCGAAGAACATCATTGATAAAGCGAGTGTCGAATTTGTGTATGAATATGGAGACAAAAAATAGAAATACAAGATGTAAATAAAAGAAAAAAATCTAGATCCCTCCAAAACCATCCACATTTTATTTACATTTCCATGTATCTAGTGTACAAAGAATATCAAAAGTTGGCATATAAAAAGTTGGGCACATGAAGGGGTTTATTGGTAATGGGAGTTACCATAATTATGACATTCACATTTAATATTTCAACAAAATTTTAGTATATATATTAATAAATGGATAAATATAGATATATATATTAATATAACTGTATGTATATATTAATATCAATATATATTAATATACGAACAAATATATCTATATATATAGATATATAATTATATATATTATAAAATAGAGAATAAATTAAGTTGGAAGAGTGGTAAAGGTGTAGGAGACCAAGGGAGAGGTCTTGGGTTCGAATCCTAGCAGAGGCAGGGGTTGCATCGGTAGGTGATGGGGGCTAATGGTGGTGTTAAAGGGGTGGGGGCCTAGCACTGTTAAAGGGGTCTTATAGCACTGATAAAAGGGGTTTGAATTTTATTTTTAATTTGTTGATTTTGTTTCTTTCTTAAAATAATCTTTTTTTACTTTTAACAGTGCTTTTTTACCACTGATTAAAGGGTCTTTTATCTGTGTATTTTTAATAATGATAAAAGGGTTCTCTTTTAATTGTGCTTAGATTATTAGTGTTTTTAGAATCTCTTTATCTTCATGAATGATCACTTGATTTCAATGTCTCATGGGTGAGAAATTCCTTTGCACGGGAAAGGGTATGATACATGTTACCTCTGATGGGATTGTTCTGCCCCTACAAGTATACCCTCATTATGAGGATAAGGAAGAGCTGGGATGGGCTTGCCACCAAACTAGAACCTGGAAACGGGGTCGACATTCAAAAAATCATGTTCGAGGGCGTGGGTGTGATGATTGGGCTGGTGGTCGAGGACGTGGCAGAAAAATATATACCAAGTCTTCTTCAAAAGGGCTCACTTTGGAGCAGCAAAAGCTCAAGGATAAATATTATGTTATTTTTTATCAAAACAACTCACAGTAAGAGTGGGAAACTATTGACGACGATAAGGACTCTGATCATGATTATGGACCCACTCTAGATTTGTAGGCTTCCTTTTAAGGAAGAGGGCATTTTGTTGTTTGGCCCTATCCATATTCCTTCATATGTTGTCTTTACATTTTCTAATAAATTTCTTTACTCCTGATCCTTTTGGTTATATAGATATTTCATAAAATGCAAAACAAAATAATATAGGTTAGTGGAAGAGTCGCGGGCGCAAGAGGAGGAGGTCTTAGTTTTGAAACCCAATAAAGGTAAGTGTGTGCGGGTAGGGGTGAGCATGTGCCTAACACTATTAAAGGGGGGAGCTTAGCACTGTGAATGGGGGCGGGGGAGGATAGAATTGTTATAAGGGTGGTCAGGAACTGATAAAAGGGGACCCCTTTGAATTGTACTTCGATTATTAGCGCTTTTTAGCGTTGTTAATAGCATTTTTAGTGCTGTTAAAAGCCAGTTCTGCAGTACTGATTATAGCTCCGATGAGGAGGAGCAGGTCGAGGAGAGGCCCCGATCGAAAGGCACATTTTCCAATGACGACATATTAGAAGGAATCCAAACCCTAGGCCACAAAACTGGAATACACCATCACATAAGAGATCACCGTGAGCCAGAGAAAGTAAAAATGGTAGAGAGCAAGGAAGAGGACCGATTAATGATTACAAAACGATATGAAAATAAATTAAAAAAATTAAAACCAATCATAATATTACAATCCAACATGGTTTAAACTTTGTCAATATAAGATATTGCTAAATAATTTTCATAATAAGTGTATTTCTTATAATAATATTAAATAATATACTTGTAGTAACCCAGAATAAAAAACAGTAGAATGATAATAATTTGTTAATGGACATTCGAATATGTAATGTTGGGGAAAAATTTTAAATGGGTTTTTATTTTATTTTTTTTACAAAAGGGAAAGGGTTGACTTTTTTTAAAAAAAGGGTCCGGATAAGTGTCAACCCCGTTGACGCATCTGCCCTCGGAAAGAATAGTGAGCGGGGTTGACGCATCTTGTGTAAGGAATCTGAAGGAATATTGAACCCCATTCACATTTCCAATAGATTTTTTTAATAAATAAATATTACTATATTTGTACATATAATTACATATTAAAATAAATATTAATAAAAAATTAAATATTAACAAACACTAATTAAATATAAATGAATATTAATTAAAAATTCATCAATATTAATAAAATATCAATAAAATAATAATTAAATAATAATTAATATTAAAATATATTTAAAAACATTAAAAAATAGTAATAAACATTTAATAAATATTCATAATACAAAAAAATATTAATAAATATAGATGAAATATTAATAAATATTAATAAATACTAATAGATATAAACAAATGTAAATAAATAATAATAAATAAAAATAAGTAATAACAAAATACTAATAAATATTAATTAAATATTCCCAACATTAATAAATATTGGTAATTATTAATAATTATTCACAAATACTAAAAATATTAATAAAAATTATTATTTCTTAAAAATATAAATAAATAATCAATAAATATTAATTAATTTTTTATAACAATTAATAATATTAATAAATATTAATCAAATATTAACAAGAAGTAATGAAATATAACAAAATATTCCTAAAAAATAATAAAAATTGGTTAAATATAAAAAGTTTCAATAAATATCAGAAAATATAAATACATATTAATTAGATATTTTAATATATAAATAAAACAAAAAAATATATTAATAAATAGTATTGAAGTATTTTTTTAATATTTATAAATATTATAAATTTTAATTGACAATAAATAATATTAATCAATATTAGTAATATTAATTAATTTTTTAGAAATATTAATAAATGCTCACTAAATATCAATAAGTTTTAATATATTTTAATATTTAATTATTTTTATGAATATTTAATTAATATTTATGAATTTGTTTTTAAATTTATTAGTATTATTATTATTTTTTAAATTTTTTTAATATTTTTTAGTATTTTTTAAAATGTGTTAATATTTTTAATATTTATAAAAATTTAATTACTATTCTTGAAATTTTATGGAATATTTATTAAGATTTTTTCATAAATACTAATATTTATTTATATTTTTAGTATTTATGAATAATTATTCATAATTGTCAATATTTATAAATATTTGTGAATATTTAATTATTAATTATTGGTATTTTATTATTTCTTATTTATATTTATTAATATTTATTTAAATTCTTCTATATCCACTAGTATTTATTAATAATTATTCATATTTAATCTATTTTAATAAATATTTATTTGTATTAGAAATATTTATGAATACATATTAAATGTTTATTAGTATTTTTTAATGTTTTTTAATTTTTTTTAATGCTTTTAAATATTTTTTAATATTTTTTATACTAATTAATATTTAATTAATATTTTATTGATATTTTAATAAAATTGATGAATTTTTAAATGATATTTATTTATATTTAATTAGCATTTATTAATATTTATTTTTTTAATTGATATTTATTTTAATATTTAAATATATATACATAGATTGTTATATTTATTTATTAAAAAAAT
Source organism: Viscum album (assembly GCA_963277665.1). NCBI lineage: Eukaryota > Viridiplantae > Streptophyta > Magnoliopsida > Santalales > Viscaceae > Viscum > Viscum album. The sequence goes on along the minus strand of OY728143.1, from coordinate 1,697,574,483 downwards.
TTGTACGAAGAGTGAAGGGGTTTCAATATTTCTTCAAAAACTTTACACAAGATGCATCAACCTTATTCACTCTTCTTGTCGAGGGCAGATGCGTTAACGGGGTTAACCCATCTCCGGACCCTTTTTAAAAAGATTGTGAATTGTGTTTCTTTTTCAAAAAATAAAAATAAAAATAAAAAACCAAATTAAAATTTTGTTTAGTAATGTTGTTTTTAGCGTTAATAGAGAATCGAGTCCCGTACAGTGAAGCGTGGTTGGTGCGAAGGGAGAGGAGGCAGCCAGGTTTGAAGTCTGATGGTGGTCGCGCCACGCGTCAGCCCCTCAGAGATGCCATGGAAAGGATGGGAATACTTTTCAGGAGCCACAAGAATATGATAAATAATAATTTTTTCCATTGATATTTTTGTTCTAGGAACAATAATTAATAAATGAACATTTTCATAAATATAATTTCAAATGGAATTATTTTTAATATCAACCTTCTAAAATGCATTATTTTATAAATATTAATAAAATTCATTGTGCTATGTAAATATTAATTTTCATCAAACCATTTTTTGTGGTTATATTATTATTATTTGTTATAAAAAAATACATTACTATGATCATTCACAAAACATCATATTCTCTTCGAACTTGGTTTAAAATAAAATCATGTTTTTCATTCACTTTGAGGAATGGAATAAATCATTTTCAATAAATATTTTCATTCACTCTAGGGAATGGAATAAAATTATTTTTTCAATTTTTATAGTGTCTTCAATACAATTGCAGGAATATTCAATTCAGCAATTTCATCAATTTCATCCACTTTGAGGGATGGATATATATAAAATATATTTACGCTTGTTCATCAAGATTATTTAAATTCTCTAAAACAATTATAAGAAATAAAACAATATTATAATTATAAATATTCAAAGTAAATATCATCTACATTATGAGCCTTTATACATCATAATAAAACTTGACACCTTCATGGTGAACAACGGAATAAGAGAGATGAAATTTCATGGTTTTTGACATGAACAACGATCTTCGGCTCAACGTATGATAGGTACGCGATGTTAATCACTAATCTCTAAACTTCGGTTTGACGTATGGAAGGTACGTGCTGTTCATCATTCGACCACTTCGGGTGTTGTTGTTTCATTATTTTATTTGATGAATGATGTTTGTCACAACATCGACCACATTGGTTATTATTCGAACATATTCTCTACAAGGAATGGAGCGAAAATTGTCATTCATGTGTCATTACAGCTCTTGAAAAGATCATTACTTTTTCCATAACAAAAGAATAATAAAATCATATTTATTTTCAGATTTATCAAGAGGGAAAAAATAATTGTAACAATATCTTACATATAAAATAAGACTCACCTTTTGATGTAGCACTTGGAATGAGTGGAGTCGATGCGCATGCGAAAGAGTATGTCAAAAGAAGAATGTTTATAAAAACATGTGACATACCTTTTTCCTATGAGATTTATCTTATGTGGATAATGTTAATGACAATAACGTCGTCATGATGCACAATGTGGAGAAGACGATCGTGCTGATAACATGTTGTGAAATCGATCGAAAGCCGATTGAAACTGCGAAGAATTTCAAAACCGAAAATGTAAGACTGGTCGTTGGCGAAGAACATCATTGATGAAGCGAGCATTGAATTTGCGTATGATGATGGCGACAACAAATATAAATACATATACAATAGAATTACAATAAGTAAATAAAATAACACAATGTAGAGCCCTCAAAAACCATCCACCTTTCATTAACATTTCCATATATTTATAGTGTACTAATAATATCAAAAGTTGACATATGAAAAGTTAGGCACATGAAGGGGTTTATTGCGAATGATAGTTACCATAATTATGACATTCACATTTAATATTTCATAAAAAATTTAATATATATATATATATATTAATAAATGGATATATATATATATATATATATTAATATAACTAAATATATATACATGTTAATATCAACATATATTAATATACAAATAAATATAACTATATATATATATATATATTTAGATATATCATAAAATAGAGAATAAATCAAGTTGGATGAGGGGTAGAGGTGCTAGAGCACAAGGGAGAGGACTTGGGTTCGAATCCTAGTGGAGGCAGAGGTGCGTCGGAGGGTGAATGGGGCTACTAGCGGTTTTAAAGGGGTAGGGGCTAGTGCTGTTAAAGGAGGAGCAAGCCGAGGGGAGTCCCCGATTGAAAGTTGCGATTTCCAATGACGAAAAATCAGAAGGAATCCAAACCCATGGCCACAAAATGCAAATACATCATCGAACAAGAGATCACTAGGGCCTCAAAAAAGGGAGACCTAAAATTTGGAAAGAAATTATAGATAAAGTGTTTCATCTATAAAGAAGAACAAGATGATAGTGATTTTTTGAAGGATGAAGAACCAATGTTTAAATCTAAAACACAAGAATCCATGATGGATACATTTGAAAATTTAGAACCTTAAAAATATAAAGATGATATGTTTATTAGTGGTTTTTATCTCAAGGTGGAACTTGCGGATTCTCTAGATAATATTGTCATTTAAGGAAAGTGAAACAGAAAGATGAGATCCATTATTGAAGAGTCATCAGAGTATGTTGATCTGCTTAAAGAAGAAATTGATCAACTAGAAATACGAGGATAAGAACATTAAAAAATATTAAAATATTGAAATAATTTGTGGAATTTAATCTCAAGATTTAAGAATAATAAAGAGTCATCAGTGAACAAACATCCAGACTGGGGGATATAGTAACATCCATTATGATAGGTATGCCTCAAACCTTATCATCGGTTATCCTTTTGTTTATTGGGTAGGGTTAAGAATGAATTGGGAGGATATATTTAATGGTGAAGTCATATTTTTATTAGCTCTTACCTTTAACTATCCTTTTTCTACAGGCTGTAGGAGGGTTACATATCATGTAATAAGGTTACAAATTGTGTAATGGTTCTGAAAACAATTAATGAAAGGATTCATGCTATGATGGGTACACATAGTGATGAGTCTTTACATGTTGTGAGTGTATTAAAGATCAGATTTTATTTCAGAGTTTCGGTTTTTAATTCAAGGTGACGTGTTTTTCATCCATTTTAGAAATTAACTATTTCACAACATGTATTGGTATTACACATCATGTAATACCTTGAATGTGGTTTTCAAACTGGTAGCACAATGAATCTGTTTATTTTTTATCCTCTCTAGTTTGATCTCCCTCGACCTAAATCCTTCCCCAGGTGATCAAAGAGCTTTCCAACCCTTCCATATCCTCTCCTTCAGTGCTCTATCATCATTGTGCTTGCGAGTTGATTAACAGGTAAGCTTTTTCCCTCATTATTTCTCTTTATCTCTTTATATACCATTTTTATTTAAGTGGATTATCCATAAATTGATAGATTCATTCCTCATAGTGTTGGATCTCATTTTTCAGTTGGGGTTTGAAGTCTTCTACACCTTCATTCTCGTTGATGTCTTCCATTGCGAGTGTTGAGTTTCAGGATAAAGGTAGGTGATTCCATCCTGATTAGGAAATTTTTTTAACCTTATACTACTTGATTTATTTCAATTATAGATTTAAATTCAATTCCTCAAAATTTGTTTCAATTGATTTAATAAAATCCAATTTTGGTGAATTGGAAGATTTATAATGTTTTTGGAATGATAATTTAGAAAACCCCCAATTCCATTGATTTGGGGTGTGTTTATGGAAATTTGTTGATTTAAATTTGTTTAATTTTAAATTGGAGTTTTAATATAAGTGATTTCAATTAAAATTTTGAATTTAACTATGGAAATGAACTGTGAAATGATGGAATGGTTTTTTAATGGATTTAAAACTTACGAGAGTGGCTTAAAATTTCTTGATAGAAACCCAATGGTTTTATCTTGTTAAAGAGTCATGTTTTTTTATGAAAACCCATTTTGGTTTTAAATGGAAATTTAGAATTGAAATGAAAGACTGGGATTTAATTTTATTTTAAGAAATCTTAAAATAAATTTCCCATCATTGATTGTGTAAGAGCACATGAAAGCCTTACATAGTTGGTGAGTTATTTGGACACACTATATGGTATTAAAATGTTCTAAAACATACATGTAGTGGGTCACATCCTTCATGGGATGGTGATGAATCACCTTTGTCCAGTGTCAAGGGGAATGTATACACACATATTGTTGAGATATCTCAGATAGTAGAGAGTCCTATAGCTAGAATATTATCATACCTATTTATAAGATGACCATGTTTCTTTCTTGTTATTTATATTTGATATATAAATGTACGTTAATGCTATAATACTACATAACATGCCTTCTGAATTTATATTAACTGTTTTATATAAATATTTTATTTAATACATTGTTTTAGAAATATTCCATCAATTGAAAATCCTTTACTTAAATTATTTTCCATCATTTCAATTGTATAGAATGATTTTTTTAAATATGCTTCAAAATGCCAAAATTTTTTATCATTAAAATTGAAATAATTCTTTTTTGTTAATCAATATTTTTGTAATGTTTTATGAAATCTGTGGTGAGATCCTACTGTGATTTTTTGCTCACACCCTACTTTTTTCCTTCAGGTGTTGTAGATTATATCCTTCCTGGTTCGAGTATGGGGAAGGGATCACTTATAGGTGGATCCATCTATTGAACTTTGGACTTTGTGAGTTGTGTACTTAAGTACTTGGGGGTATTTTCCTTTATTTTGGTACTCTGGTTATAGTACATTGGGTTTGTTTATGCCTTGTTGACTTCTGGTAAATTACTCCCAGTGGAGTTTCCTTGTTTTGCATACTGTCTTGTTTCTTTTACATCAACATTGATAGTGGAAAATCCTTCCCACATGCATGTTGTATGATGCCAGGTGATAGTCACCAACCCATGGGGTGTAGGTCCCGAGCGCAGTGGTAGCTCGTGGGTGGATATGCCCACTTGACTTTTTGTCATTAGTAATCATCAATTCGGGATCAATATGACGATATACGCTAGACTCCATGAATCAAATGATAGAAATAGACCAAGAAGAAGAATAGTCCTAGAACCAAAAAGGAGGATCATCACAAGTTGATTATAATTAATTTAATTAATTGACAAGAAGTGCCTTTTATGGCGTTCTTTCTTTGTTAATATTTCTGATCACGTTCTGATGTGATCAATCATTGCGTTGCATAATCCAAGTGTAGACTTCCTCTAGTGGTGATCCAAAGGTGCACCACCTCTCTATGGATGTCGCCAAAGGAATATCTATGTGCTACCATGGAGAAGCCTTTTCTTGAATTGTCCACTTTATATCACCTTGATCCGATGGAGGAGGATCTCTCTCGGTCTTGAGAGCGTTCTTGGAGGAAGGAGTTCTTTCATCCTTGAGACAATTATCCAGAATTGTTGTGAACAACAACTAAAGAAAAGTTTTGGGGTTGTGAGGATATTTATAATCAGGTTTGAGGTTATAGATTTATGACAATAAATAAACGCGTTACACATTTTATTTATTTCAATAACTCTTATTGAAAACCCCCATGTCGAATCATTAATTCCTTAACATGCACCCACATTGATTATAATAAATATCATTTAATAAAATGATATTATTTTCTAAAATTCCCAATTATAAAAACTACACGGAATTTAATCATTAATACATGGCGTGTACTCATTTTATCGTTTCCTTTCCAAAATGAAAACTACACGACGTGTACATTCAATGCACACGGTGTGTATATATTCTTTTCATTTTATTCTTCCTTCAAAATTAAAACAATTTAGGTTTCCTTGAATAATTATTAAACCACATACAAGAATACTCTTTATTCTACTTGAGATACTTGGATACACTTAGTGTGTGACCCTATAGGCCTTTTTCTCATTGGCATTAGGCTGGCTTGCCTAAAGTCCAAGAATACTGTCTAGAAACGGGTCAAGGCACCCAAGAGAAAGAAGTTGACACTACATTGACGTTTCACCTCATACGAACGCTCACTGTGTAATTTAATCCCTTTGTCTCAATATCTCACCAACCAGGTTTCATGTAAGTGTCATAAACCTATATTCTTTATCTGTCATTCTTTGACTTCTAGAAATAAACTTTTCATGGCACCATGGTGATGGAATTTGGGTGACAGTTCTATTTCAATCAAATGGCCTAAGATATATACTTCCATAAATATGGAAGTGACAAATTTTTCCTTGACTTATCCATTAACAACATGTCATTCGTGACACACCCAACGTACCCTAATTCCCGCCAACTGTCTTCGTGACCGTTTTCGTTAGAAAATCTAAGTGCACGAGTCATGACACGAGTTAATGATAATATTCCAGTCTAAGTACCATTACACATGCTCGTATATAGAAATTTTCAATGACACCAAGACATGCATAATTACTACTGGTGGGTCTGTTCTCATAATCTCCCATCTTGGATTTTACCAATTGTGAACTCCATAAGATAGAGTCTTGTATTCTTATGAGTACTCTCACATGACGGTCTATATACTATGTGTCATATCATAATATGTAATCCAATCGTAGAACTTTATTTAAGAATATTGTTATATCATTTCAAGGCTCTCATCATAGTGGGGATATTCCATGACCTTATTAATACAAGAAATATTCTAGGACATTATTATATTATAGTCATGAAGAACAATGAACAATATATTATAAGTGTATATTCATGTAATAAAAGTATAAACAGTTGGTTCTCAGGACACCAGCTCTAATAAATTCCCACTTGGACTAGAGCCAACTGCCTACGACTTTTAGTCTCCTAGACCTCACATGATGATCATGTTTCTGCTAAGTCAAAGCTTTAGTCAAGGGGTCTGCCACATTGTCTTCTATGGACATACTACTCACTGCAACTTCACCTCTCTAAGAAAAATCCCTCAAGAGATGATACTTCCAAAGTATGTTCTTTGTTTGCTGATGTGACCTTGTCTCTTTTGCAAGTGCCACCGCTGCAGTATTATCACAATATATTATGATAGGATCTTTACTTATAGGTACTACATCCATCTCTTAGATCAATCTTTGCATCCATACTACTTCTTTAGCTGCCTCAGAAGCTGCGATATACTCGGACTCTACTGTAAAATATGTGACCACATCTTTCTTTGATCTCTTCCAGCTCACTGCACCTCCATTAAAACTGAAGATGTATCCAGTATGTGACTTCATGTCATCTTGATCAGTTTGGAAACTAGCATCTACATGTCATCTAATGACTAGTTCCTCATATCCTCCATAAACTAGGAAAATATCCTTAGTATGCCTCAGATACTTAAGGATAGTCTTGACTTCCATCCAATGGCAGTCTCTTAAATCAGCTTAATATCTGCCTACCACACTTAATGTGTAAGAAAAATATAACCTTGTACATAGCATATCATACACGACTGACCCAATCATGGATGCGTAAGGTATTCTTTCCATTTTATTTCTTTCCTCATGCGTTTGAGGACACATTTTCTTGGAAAGATGAATGCCATGTGACACTGGCAACAATACCCTCTTGGAATGTTCCATATTGAATCTCTTAAGTATCTTGTCAATGTATATACTTTGACTCAGGCCCAACATTCTCTTGGATCTATCATGATGGATCTTGACCCCAAGAATATATGCTTCCTCACCCAAGTCTTTCATAGAGAAGCATTTATCCAACCATGCCTTAACTGACCGTAAGACAGGTACTTCATTTCCTATTAGTAATATGTCATCAACATATCCTATTAAGAAAACAACTACACTTCCTCTAAACCTTTTGTATACACAAGGCTCACACTCTTTCTTAACAAATCCAAATTCTATTACAGCTTTATCAAAATGAATGTTCCATGACCTTGATGCTTGCTTTAATCCATAAATAGATTTCTGCAACTTGAATACCTTGTTGGTATCCTTTGGAGTCACAAACCCTTCAGGTTGTGTCATGTAGACATCTTCCTAGAGGTTCCCATTAAGGAATGTTGTTTTGACATCCATTTGACAAATTTCATAGTCATGGTAAGCAACAATGGCCAATAGGATTCTAATGGATTTCAGCATCGCAACTGTTGAAAAGGTTTCATCATATTCAATTCCTTGATGATGTATAAAACCTTTCTCAATCAATCGTGCCTTATAGGGGATGAATTTTCCCTCCATATCCAGTTTCTTCTTGAATACACATTTATTACCAACAAGATTTACATCAACTGGAGGGTTTACCAAAATCCAGACTTGGTTTTGGTACATGGAATCCATATCAGAATTGATGGCTTCTTGCCTCTTGGCACTGTCTATTACTTAAACTACTTACTTGTAGATAAGAGGATCATCATTTTCCACCAATAATGAGTCACCATCCTTGGTGACAAGAAAACCATATCATTCTGGTTCTCTCACCTCTCTTGTGCTCCTACACAATTCTTGCGTGTTTGGAATAGATTGTTCTTCCATGGGACTTTATGGAATCTATTCTTGTACCAACTCCTGTGTATCTTGAGCCTCGAATTCATAGAAGTCTATCTCGCTCCCACTACATCTTTTGGTGATGTGCTCCCTCTAAAGGAATATGGAGTGTATTGGCACTGTAACCTTTTTATCTGATGGGTTGTATAGGTAATATCCCCTTATTTCCTTGGGATATCCTATAAAGGTACACTTTGTTCCTTGGGTTGCAAGTTTTTTACCTAAAGAGGTCTTAACAAATTCTTCTCTACCCCACACATGTAAATTTGATAACATGGATTTGCGTTCACTCCATAACTCATATGGAATACCATTTATCAATTTAGTTGGTACTTTGTTTAGTATGTGTGCTACTGTTTGTAATGCATATCCCCAAAAGGATAATGGAAGAATCACATGACTCATCATTGATCTCACCATGTCCAACATGGTGCGGTTCCTCCTTTCACTTACACCATTCCACTGAGGCGTGTAAGGAGGAGTTAGTTGATATTGAATCCCAAACTCCCGTAAGAAATCAATGAAGTCTCGATTAAGAAATTCTCCTCCTCTATCGAGAGAAGTTTCTTAATATTCTTACCAAGCTGATTCTCATCTTCATTCTTGTATTCTTTGAATCGATCAAAAGAATCTAACTTATACCTCATTAAATAAATATATCCATATCTAATAAAATCATCAGTAAAAGTTATTAAGTACAAGAACCCACCCCTTTCTTCAACTGGAAATGGTCCACACACATATGTGTGAACTAATTCTAGAAGATCTTCATCCCTTTCACCTTTCCCACTAAATGGGGAATTGGTCATTTTGACTTGTAGACACGCATGACATACACCAAGTGGTTTTAGTTTGAAGGAATCTAAATACCCATCTTGATGTAATTTTTTCAAATGTTTCTCATTGACATGACCTAGCTGGTGCTGCCAAAGTTGGGTGTGGTATGAATCATGTGAATTAACTTTGTCATCAATTTCCATTACTTGGTTTTTGTAGTCTAACACTACTGACGCTCCTTTCCAACACAGAGTCCAATGAATGGAAAAGGTAATACCTTATGCCCAATGAGTGTCACCCTTTGATGAACATCAAAAATTGACAAATGGATGAACCAGGAACCCATTTAGAGGGTATCGCGCAAGTATCCTGCGTGCCACGCAAGTCACTTGCGTACCACATATGGGTCTCACAAGTCACATGCGTGCCCTATTATTTTTTTTCACCCAAGGTGCCCAGTGGCCTATAAATAGCCCCTGTGGGCCCCCCTTTTAAAGGAATAATTTTCAAAAACTCAGATTCAAGCACTAGTCGCCCAAGTCTTTGTGTGAAGTCTTCCGAACACTTATAAGGTAATTTTTTAGCTAGAAGGTTATATGACCTCAATTACAGGCTAGTTGTTCCATAATTAATAAAGAACTCGGTTGGCAGGTTTCCATAAGGAAAGAAATGAAATTCCTTGAACATGCTCAGCCTCACCTTCAGATCATAGTAATTGAGGGACAATAGAGAAATTCTAGAAAATGCCTGCACCAATGGCCTAAAACAAATTCCAGGAACCTGTACTCCACTCTGTACATCATATGTCATGAATTGAGTGGTAATACATCCCCACAAAACTTGGAATGGTCCAACTATTATTAAAGGAGACTTACCCATATAGACATGGAGTAATCTCCTATCAATCTTTTCCCAAATCGGTGTTGTCAACCCAACCATTTTTCCCTCATCCAACTTGGCTGCAACAATGAAGGTCCCTAGCCGGATGCCTCCCTTTGAATCCCTAACTGGTAGAAGATAAAAATTGATCCACAAAGTGAAAAATCTCTCCAGATGGGTCTTCTCTAGGATTATTTGATCCACTTCATATCCCCACTTTTCAAACTCTCCCACTTACAGAGTTAGCCAGATTGTGCCAAGATTACCCCTCTTCTCTGTTCTGGGACAACTAGTAGGACGAGTACAGGTGGAACCTTTATCCTTCTTCTTGATGAGAAATATATCCATCCACTCTGCTAGATGAATATCCTTTCTAGAATGAGTTTTGGTGGACTTTGAATTCTCGAGTTTGTGGAAACTTTTCAATAACTCTCGAGCCAAAGTCGGAGTCTTTTCTGATTCATTCCAGGTCACCTGGGGGGATGAATTCATCATACGTATCTCCCAAAATTGGAGCCCCCCGAGATCTTGTCAACATCCCACAATCTGATGCTTACTTCTCCATGAGTCAGATAGAAATAATTGGTTTCCAGGATCCACCGACTGATTAGCTCCGACACGAAATTATCATTATTGTAGACATATGTCTACCCAGCCAAACAGATTCATATATTTCAGCTCCCTTCAGATCCTCAACAAACTCTGCACAGGTTTGTTGCACCCAATATGCCCACATCCAAGTTGGCTTTACACCTCCTTCGGGACTAAAATCCCAACGCTTTTTCCATCCCTTGGATTGATCCATCTGAGAATTTTGAAAAATAGAGGGATAGAAATGCGGCTACAGATCAAGCTTGTGAGGCTTCAAATATGGAGTGCATGGGCTATGATGCATTATGAATGCCTTCTCCACTGTCCCAACATTGACAAATGATCCTGCAACTGAGACAATTTCTGAAGCGAAATTGGTGTAAGTCTGAAACCAGGATTGAGGAATATAATTCTTTTCCTCTGGAATGTTGACTCCTTGCAGATGACCATGGCCATATAAAGACAAGTAAATGCTCTGTGAGAAGTTGACATGATATTTCTTTAAGTACTTAGCCAAATCTGGGAGTGTTCTATCACATATATCATAATAGTCATGGCCAATGATGTTCATCATATCATCTATTCTCTTGTTGGCCAACTCATCAGCTGATCCGATTCTTTTTGGAGCCATTGAATAAGAACAAAGATCTAATAGTTAACTTTTAAGTAAGTCTATTTTTATGAAATAATTATGAAGAAAAAAAAAATGGCTAAGGCATTAAGGCACATAATTTTGGGCGTGCAAGTTTGGTCGCGCAAGTATTTCCGCGCAAGTCAAAATACTTACTAATGAAGTGCGACACAAAGAAGAGCGATCGACTAAGGAAATGAAGACAGTTGAATGACGAGAGATCAAAATCTTTGAAGGCAAGATGATTTGCGTGAAGTGATGCCCATATATATAGGTGATCCCGCAACCCTGTGCGCTAGAACCTGCGCAACGGATCCTACGCACCAACACCTGTGTGTTGCCGAACCCTCGTTTCTCATTTTCCTTAGAGTAAAATCCTCTTTCCTTTTTTGGATCCAACTCTGAGGGGGGACTTTTGTTGACGCTCCTTTCCATCACAGAGTCCAATGAATGGAAAAGGGAATACCTTAAGCCCAATAAGGGTCACCCTTTGAAGAACATCCAAAATAGACAAAGGGATGAACCAGGAACTCATTTGGAGGGTGTCACACAAGTATCCTACGTGCCGTGCAAGTCACTTACGCACCAAATATGGGTTGCGCAAGTCACTTGTGCTCCCTATTCTTTTTTTTCACCCAAGGTGCCCAATGGCCTATAAATATCCCTTGTGGTTCCCCCATTTAAAGGACGAATATTCAAAAACTCAGATTCAAGCTCTGGTCACCCAATTCTCTGTCTGAAGTCTTCTGAACACTTCTAATGTAATTGTTTACCTACAAGGGAAGCTCTAAAGAGGGAGAATAAGGCCTAAGTATTAGAACTCATCAATACTTGGGCACCTAAGTGTCCATCCCTTAAGGGAAATGAAGATACTTGCACGCTTCCATTCCCTCTTAAGGGAACTTGCATGCCACCCTTTTGGAAGACTCTACAGATGATACTAAGGGCTTGAGTTCAAAGTTTCCCAAGTATTACCCTATAGATTATTTGTCTCCCAAGGTGACTCATGTCACACAAGTATACTTGCGCGACCAGGACTTGCACACCATAACAATACTTGCGCTCCTCCTTCCTAGTCACTTCCTTTCCTCAAATTCCCCTCTCCTCTTCAAGATATATCCTTCAAAACCCTCTTCAAAGCCATTTATGGCATGGTTCCTTTGTTGGTTTCCTTATCTGAAAGGAATTCTATGAGAACCTCTCCCAAAACCTAGTGACTTACAATCACCACGGTAAGGGGTTTCCTATATAACCTCATCCTTTAAGATGAGAAGATCTCTTGGTTTGGGCCTCCTTCTCAGGAGTAAGCCCCAAGTCTTATGATCTTTAACCTGGGCCACATTCTTAGGAGTAAGCCCCAATAATAATTCCCTTTAACCTAGGCCTCCTTCTCAGGATTAAGCCCCAGTCATAATTTCCTTTAAACTGGGCCTCCTTCTCAGGAGTAAGCCACCATCATAATTTCTTTTGATTTGGCCTTCCTTCTCAGGAAAAAACTCAATCATAAGTCCCTCTTAATTTGGGCCTCCTTCTTAGGAGTAAGTCCTCGGTTAAAATTCCAAATCTCCATAAAGTAAAAATACCTTTATGGACCCTTCTCTTCGGCTTCTTTCCTAAGTCCTGGTCTTCATTTACTTGGGCCGTCATACATACATAAGCCCCACATCATTTCTCATAACTGCATCTTTCGTGGAACCATTTCCAAGTTTACTAATACTTCTTGTTTCTCACACCGAACATGACTCATGTGGGATTAGAGTGTAAAAGTAATAATGACATCTCTCATTGGGCCATTTAACTATGCATAAATCCCATATTTCTTTCCCTAAACTATGTGGAATTTGATCTCTGCCTTAAAATAGGGTACGTAGGAAGCCTTTACAAGGTTCAAGACCATCTTTCATTAATTATTTTCCATCCCATATGATGACAAACTATATCCTTTTTATCGAACTACATGGGTTTTGATTCCTTTTTTTAACAAGGATACGTAGGTATCCCATCTGTGGGTACGATCCAAACTCTGAAATAATCCCTATCTTTCTAAATGAAAATAAACTTCAAGTGCCCCACTGAGTGGCTTTAAAACCAATATGATCATCATAATGACCAGGATATTTTTATATAATATATTGAAGGATACCATTGACTAAGAATATCCAATACATACGGATGATTCTTTATCAATGAAGAACCTCAAATACATATAAAATATTCTCTAAATCCCATACATATCAATAATTGATTGCCATATCTAAAGGAAAACTCATTTTAATTCTTGGTGAATTAATAAGGATTCGGGAACATAACTTAAATCTATAAGAGAGTCCTAGAGTAGGCAATAATTACCCCCAAAAAGGTGTGATGAGCCTGACCTCCCATCCTCTCGACCAATGCAAATTCTCAAGCCTCATTGGTCCATAGATAATGAGCACCTACCTTTGGAAAGTAGGTCCAAATGGATATAGAATCATTGGGTGTTTCCGGTTCTACGAGTAAACCCGTTATAAATCGATTAGAAAGTTTGAACCTTAAACAAACAAGGTCATCCCCATTTCAAGAAGAAACAAAACATGGTGAACCCGACGTGAACCCTTGACCAAGTTAAAATGATATTTTACTTATTTGTTAGGACCCTATTAAATTCAATATGAGGGACAAAAAAGCAATCAAACACATATGTGTTCTTCCAAAGATGTAGTCTATCCAGACCTATCTTGATTATGTATGCTACATCAAACATGCACTCTTTTCCAAGATCTCTCTGCAACACAGAATGGATTCTTTAAAGTTCACACCTATGAATGCCTCTGCTTCTAATCCTCCTGGATCCTCGTCCACTCTGAGGAAGATATCACCTACTCATCATCTTCAACGCTGGGTCTCGAATGCATTGGTGAGGGAATACCATCAGCATGGTACCATCCCGACTTTGGAGGCTGCTCGATAAGCCCTCCAAGTTAACAACTCACCTTGGTGGTCCAGACAGCAACAACCAGTAGTCACGAAGAAGTTGGAGACAACCACCGTCTCCAACCATTTCAGGTCGTTATCCCCAGAACGCAACAACCAGTCCCTCCCATACTATAGGGAGGTTGATTAGGAGGTCACTCAGGGCCTCCATTCTAGGATACATGAGTCCTTCTCGAGGAATCCCATCAATAATCGCCGCCAAACTCATGCAGTAGTGCACCGTCAATATGATGAGGGTATCACCTCTAGGCGTTCGGCTTAGGTTCCTTAGACCAGCGCACACAAGACGAACCATCAGAAGTGAAATTTGGCCAAAAGGGAGTAGGTTCTTACCTCTGCCCCCTCCAAAAGGAGTCCATCAACCTCAATTGATTGCAAGCAACGAGCGGGCACACACACCCATTCAATATAATCCCGTTGTCCAGCAGAATTGTCTGGTAGCAACCCACCAATCCCACTAGGTAATTCTAGTGGAGTACTATAGACAGGCACATACACCTGTTTATGATTCATTAGCCAGTCAGCAGGCTCATCTGACTGCATCCAAAGGAGCTCACCAACCATATATGGTGACCACCTGTAAGCAGGAACATACAACTGTTTACAATCACCAATTCGGTCAACAATCTCTTCTGCCAGTATTGAAGGAAATCCGTCAAACATACTTTATGGGGAATATCCAGCAGGCACATAGACCTGCTAATGTTCATCAAGTCTACCAACAGTCTCGTTTGGTATCACTCAGAGATGTCAATTGGAAAGCTCCAATGACAAGCAGGAGGCAGACACAACATTCTGCCCCCACCCATGAGTAATGTCAGAATTAACTAACAGGAAAAGGAGGACAGGAGCAGGAACACACACCTACTCCAAGAATGGAAAGGATATATATTCCCATTGCAGCAGCTGAAGTCACCAAGAATATTCTGAAAATGGTGAAAGAGCATAAAAAAATCCCTGCCCATATTCTGGATACCTGTCAGAATATTATAACAACTTCAGCAGCATCATAGGGAGAGAATCATAAATCTATCCCTATTAGTAGAGAGAATCATCAACATTTCACCTCGGAGAAGATACACAAATCTGTTCCAGTCTAGTAGGGTTTTGTATCATACTCCCCCATGACATACGAACAATCAAGTCGGGCACATACACCCGATTTAAATGGAGATAATTAGCCTAATCTGACCATTTCTCCTGAGAAGGCACATACACTTTCCCATAATAACCACTTTCGTCAACAAGTAGTTTCCAACGTGAGTATGAAGTCATCCAAGAAAAAGACCCATCCAACACAATTGAAAGATCAAGATCCAATATGCAATAAAGCCTTGATCAATGCTGGAGTTCTTGAAGCCTTCAGAAAATTGTCTATTGTAACTCAAGATCCTACTCCCTCATTTCCAGATTCTGGAAGTAAAAATAATAATTTCTAAGGTCTTCATCAGGCACTTCCTCATGAAGGCCTGCTTCATGACAATTCGGTCAATCTCGAAGTATTATCTTCAGATTAGATCCATAATAACCCTCTACGTGGCCAAAAGATTAAGGAGAAAGTGGTTTCATCTTTTTCTGTAACCCACCATGGTGGTCCTCCCCATGATTATGAATTTAGATGTAAAAGTCCTCTCCATAGTAGTAATTATCATTTCTTGGAAAATTATTCAATGGACAATACAGTAATGAGAAATCCCTCTTATCTTGAGGCACTTACAAATGTGAATCCAGTCATGTCTGATGCCTTACCTCTAGCAGGTGAAATACTTTCTCAATTAGAAGATAACCCGGGGTGTAGTTCATTCTCCAAAACTCCCCTGGGTCATTCATCTTCTAATTTGAAAAATGAATTCTCTAGAAATCTTGTATAATCTGATGAAGCAACAAAGAAGCACTAACTTTGGTCCAATCAAGTAGAATAATCTTCATCAAATGACAAAGAGGAAGTGCTGAATATGAGAAAATAACTGGAGAAAGGTGAAATACCAGTCCTGTTTTGGCCTTTGGCTGACTCTCAGTATGATATTCGAGAAACGTTGATAGAAGATTGTATTCAGGATATTAATCTCAACATATGGAAAACTCTTTGTCACTTAAAATAGAAAATATTTTATTATGATGAATATCAAAATCATGTCAAGATAATAGAAGGGTTGCAACTCCAAATTGACTTGGCATCTCTCTCAGTTTACCGACATCCAAAGGTTGAAAATCAGTAGAGATCCCTTCAGCATTCATGCCTTGGTGCATTCAAGAGGTTGCAATAGTTAACTACCAATTCCCCATTTGGTATTCATATCATGAGATGGGGTGTTCTTGGAGAATTGCATTTCACTGTGCTCTCAAGTCTACAAAGCCCACCAAAAGTGGTCTCATGCAATGTTATTTCCCATGGATGGCCAAATTTAACTGGTTTTGTGTGTAATCAAAGGCTTGACCAAGAACAGGCCTCAACTATTTCTTCCCAAAGTCAGGCATATAAAGAACAAGTTGTCAAATTACTCTTGAATCAAGAAAATGAGAATATCAAACAGGCTTCTTGTTTAGAGAATGCACATCATTAGGTGACAGAAGTGTCAGAAATAATCCATCGGTCATTTGAGCCAGGTGACTTGAGTGGATGTTGAATGATGAATCCGGCCAATTTCTGGACTAAAGTCCGAAAAATCAGGTGATCTTTTAAGAAAGTTTCATATGTAGAATGTTAAGATCCACCTCAGCTTTCCAGGTTGGGGACTCTTTTAATCCAACCCTCAGAATCAACAGATAGGATTCGAGGAGTTGAACAGGAAAAACAGGAACAACCCCAATCCATCGGACTGAGGAATTTTTCAAATTCTCAATCTCTCCCTCAATGGAAGTCAGTCTTCTCTCAATTAAGGAAGAATCCACAAGAGGAACGCAGAGCCGAATTATCAGGAGAATCCCTCCAAATTACAGTTCATCAAAAAGTTCTCGAGGGATCAACCAAACAAGAGACAATGTCTCATAAAGGACATGGATAAGAGAGTATCAAAGAAGTGCTGATAGAAGGTCTACAATGCGTTATGCATCAATAAATGTCATCAATGCCATTGTCACTGATCCCCCAGAACATGTGGCTCACATAGAGGAATCAAATGAGGAAATTCCCATTCAAGAAGCTGTATACACCGAAACGAATGAAGAAGGTGTGTGTACCCAAAATCAAAGGCCTACCCAAAATCTAGGTATTCTTTCAAATAACCAACTCCCCCCTCTCCGAAAGGTTTCCAGCAAGTGGAAGGAAAAAGTCAGGTCGCATTCCACCATACCTCTGGAGAAGGCCAATCAATCTCATTAGATCAAAGGTTTGCACATCAAGAAGAAGAAATAAAGGAATTAAGGAGGTTAAATGCAGAACTACTTCAAGGTAGTATTCCTTTTATGCATGCTAGAGTTAATATATCAAGGGAATTTGTTGCAGCTACTAGGATGGATCAATAATATCCCCCTTTACAAGTACACCCTCATAGGTTCAATACCATGGGTCATATACGACAACAACCGGCAATACTACCATTAGTGGAAGTACCGGTCACCACACCCATCCAAAATCTAGTTATTGCACCTGCTCAGGCCCAAGCTCAACCAGATATTTCTCAAAAATTAATGACTACCATGGAGACATTAATAGATCAGTTGGAAGCTATGGAAGGAAAGCATGCAGAATTTCAACCAGAAAAGAGATCTTACCCTAACTGGATGGATGCAATCTATCCCCTATCAAATATTTCAAATACTACATTCCCAATTTTTAATGGTTTGGGAGATCCAGAACAGCACTTAACACATTTCATTTCTCGTTGTGATCCTATGATGGGAACTCCTCAACAACAAGAAGTAGTTAAGCTCATGTGTTTTGTACAGTCATTACAAGGACCTTATTTTTTCTAGTATACAAGTTTGAAATCTCGATCAATTACCGAATGGGAAGATCTTCGTGAAAGATTTCTTCTTCAGTTTAGCTCAACATTGACAAAGATAACAGTTTTTGAACTTACCAAATGTAATCAAAGGGAAAATGAAAGATTTTCAGATTTCATTGCTCACTGGAAGGGATTAACATATTCCTTAAGTTTAGCACTCCCTCAAGAAGAATTGTTGACAATATGTGTGGCAAATCTGTGTAATGAATTACGCACACCGTTGATCCCTGTGAAATACACAGGAAGGATTCGAGACCTTACTTCAATCACTCAGCAGATATAAGACTCTCTTATGAATACTAAGGCTAAAACTCATGTAATTCCATAAATTCTTGGAAGGAGAATAGGGAAAACAGTGACTGATACAGTTACACTTAAACAAGCACCTATATCAGCTTCCACTTTGAAACCTTCATCATATCAAAGGGCTCCACCTCCTGAATGTCAACAACAATGGCTGCCTCATCAAGATGATCAAAAATATCAAAGGTGGAAACAGTTTAAATAATTGAAGAACAAAATTTATTCTTTCCAGAATAAACAAGTTCTAGGTTACTTCATCTCGGCTCTGGAAAACAACCTAGTTCATTTGCCAAGGCCCAAAAGGCCGAACAAGGAAAGAGATGAAGAACTCCCTAATTATTTACCATTTCAACAGATGTTGGGGAATCCCATTTAGGAGTGTTTTTTCTTAAAAGACCTCCTGTAGAAGATGGTGGACTCTGGACAAGTAAAGTTGAAAGGTTCTTCAGCCCAGGTAACCTGTGTTACTACTACTGATCCATAGGAGGAAGGTGAGTGACATGAAGTCAAAATTAAAAATGCGCAGAAATATAATGATTGGATGGTCAGGAAAACGATCAACCAAACTCATTCCATTTTACGAACACAATTTAATCAACCAATTGTGTCTTCTTCTATGAATTCCACAACAAAACCCCCTTCATTAGAAGGAAAATACTCAAATAAGCGGTGTAATTTGAAGAAAGAAGAGCAGTCTGAAGAGGATGGGTTCGTGTCAAAGCCTAAATTGTCTTTGACTCTGGAAGATTTTATGCCATTTGCTTTAAAACCAAGAGCACCGCCCCACCAAACGACACAACCTAAAATGGATAATCCGGCAGAATCTTCATCAGATGAAGAATTGATCTTTGGTTCTATTAACATGATTCATTTAACAGATCATTATACCAATGATAGTTTAAATTATAATGATCCTAAGTTCCCTGTATCTAACAGAGGAATTAGAGGAAGAGATAGAGGTTTAGGATACAGGGGAAGATTTGGATATTCCAGAAGCCACTATTTCAATCCTACCCCTGCTAGAACTGTATATGCGGCAGAAACTCGTGGAGAATCCATCCAGCAGGCTTAATAGGAACAAGAATGTTCTTCCACCCATGGAAGATTCAGTCCTGACATAGTTATTTTAGAAGACCGGTTAGAGGTCACACCTTCTTCCTCTTAGAAAATAGATAGACATAGTCGGTCTAATCTACTGAAGCCAAGAGTGTTTCCAACTTCTACCCCAATATGGGATGCATCTACTTACCAAGCATCAACTTCCAAGGCACCTAAAAAGCCACATTTTCATGATGGGAAACATAGACCTTTGGACCAAAATTATGATGTCTTGAAACAATTGTCCGAAATACTAGCCAAGTTATCAATTATGGATGCCATGAATCTATCGAAAGATTTTTTAGAGGCGCTTATTGAGGCTTTGTCAAGTCCTCAAGAATTTGAAAATAAAATTACTGCAGTTGAGGTTTACCATATAGAGAATGATCCTAAATAATTACATGTAGTGATATATTTTATAGATGAGGATGAATATTATGTTGTACATGGACATATCAGACCTTTGTATATATCAAGAAAATTCAATGATATATACATTAGACGAGCTTTCATTGATAATGGCTCAGGAGTCAATCTCATTCCAATTCGTACACTTCATCGATTGGGCCTCACCAAATCTGATTTATATCCTTCTACTTTGATGTTGCAAGGATACGATAAGAATGAACAATAAATTCTGGGCGAGGTTACACTCAGAATTCAGTTTGGAGACCTTGTTTCTAATTCATATTTCATGGTTGTTTGTCAGGACACAACTTTCAACATTTTTCTTGGAAGGCCTTGGTTACATCAACATGTGGCCATAACTTCTTCATACCATCAATATCTCAAATATTGTTTCAATGGTCAAATTGGGACATTGTATGGTGAAAAAGATCCATTCAAAACATGTGAATCTCAATAATTTGAGGCAGAATTTTATCACATGGAGGGAAAGAGAAAATCCACAGCAAAGAAGGTTACCATAATTAAAGCTTTATATGGTTTGGAAAAGATTCCAGTAAACCCATTCATACATGTGAGTACAGATTATGTGTTTCCTATCAGTCAAATTGATGGGATAGACCCAAATCCAAACACTCTTATGGAAACTTCCATAATGTCAATTATGGGAATCAATCCAGACATCATGGTAGAAATTGTTGATTGACCAAGAAATGATGAAATCTTAAATGGAGATGTCTTCATTTTTTCCACTGAAATCCAGAAATTCTATACTTCATCAACCATATTAGAAGAAGTTATAACAATACTGGAGGAAAATAATGATGTTGATTCTCAATCCATCATCTCCTCTCTATCAACCCAGGAAGACCCTTCATCATCAATAGGGTCAGAAATGACAGCCTCTACTTCAAAATGTTCAAATTTTTAACTTCTCCCCTGATCATGGAAATTGTTCTTCGTCTTCTACTATGCAAGTAGAAATAGAGGAAGTAACACATATTGAAGAAGAAGAGGAAGATCTCAGAGATGATCTTCCAGCATTTGAAGAGGGTATCTCTACCACTGTGGATGAAATCAGAGAAATAAATCTAGGTACAAAAGAAGATCCACGCCCCACTTTAATTAGTGCGACCATGACTCTTGAAGAGCAAGAAATGTATACTTCATTTTTTAAGCCAAATAGAGATTTATTTTCTTGGAATTATACAGAAATACCAGGTCTTGATCCTGATGTTTCCACTCCTCATTTGGGTTTGTTAGAAGAACATCTAGGATTCAAGAATGCCACAAGAAGAACAAATCCAACTTATGCCTCCAAAATTGAAGCTGAAGTTGATAAGATTATCAAGGATAACTTCATCAGAGAAGTTCAACATCCCAAATGGATGGCTAATATTGTCCCTGTGAAAAAGAAGAATGGACAAATTAGTGTTTTCATTGACTTCAGAGATCTTAATCGGCATTCTCCCAAGGATGATTTTCCAGTTCCGATCATTGAACTCTTAATTGACGCAACAACTGGATAAGAATCTCTTTCCTTCATGTATGGTTATTCTGGGTACAATCAAATATGAATGGCTCCAGAGGATGAAGAAACTATAGCCTTCATATCCCCTCAAGGTGTGTTTTTTATTGTGTAATTCCCTTTGGCCTGAAGAATGCAGGTGCAACGTATCAACATGCCATGCACCATATCTTCAAACCCTTTTTTGGAAAATTTGTTGAATGTTATGTGGATGATTTGGTGGTTAAATCCAGAAAACGTTTTGATCACTTGTCAGATCTGGAAATCATATTCAACAAACATCAACAACACAATTTGAAGATGAACCCCTTGAAATGTGATTTCGGTGTAACCTCAAGAATATTTCTCATCTTTGTTGTATTCCATAGTGGTATCAAAGTTGATCCTGAGAAGAAAAAATAAATCCTTGGTATGTCACCTCCTCAAAATTTGAAATAATTAAGAGAACTTCAAGGACACTTACCCTATATTCGGTGTTTCATTTCCAATTTGGTAGGAAAGTGTTTACCCTTCACCAAATTAATAAAGAAAGGAGTCACCTACCAATGGACCGAAGATTTCCAAAAGGAATTTGATATTCTCAAGATATATCTCTTGAGTCTACTGGTATTAATGCCACCCATTTAAGGAAGACAACTTATTCTCTATGTGATAGCTTTAAAGCGATCATTGGGTGACTTCCTTGCCAAAAAGAATGATGCTGGGAATGAAAACAACCTTTATTATCTTATTCGGACAATGCTTGAGGTAGAAACTCGATATTAAAGCATTGAAAAGTGCTTCATAGCATAAATATTTGCAGTTCAGAAATTGAGACACTACCTTCAACATCATGAGGTCCAATTGGTATCTCACAATAACCCGCTCAAATTTATCCTTAGTCATCCAATTCTTACAAGACGTCTGACAAGGTGTGCAGTTATTTAGCAGCAGTTTGATATCCAGTATGTTTCTAAAAATGCAATAAAGGGACAAGATTTGGCTTATTTCCTTGCTGAACACCCATCTATAGAAGATACATCTTTAAATATTGAACTTTTAGATGAGGAAGTGTTATATATTAAAGATAATCCTCAAACATGGGAATTTACTTTGATGGTGCCTCCAGAAGTCTAACAAGGAAGAAAATAGAACATCCTAAATTCAACAATGTTGGGTTAGGAATCATGCTTATTTCCCCAGAAAAGGCAGTGCTACCCTATTCTATCTTATTGTTGGAAGGTGATACACATAACGAAGCAGAATATCAAGCTCTCATCACAGGCTTGGAATTGGCACCTCAGGCACATGTGAATCACTTTAGGGTAAAAGGTGATTTAGATTTGGTAATCAAACAAATCAATGTGGATTATGCCATCAGAAAATAAGAATTAATCCCTTTGTGTGATTACTTCAGAGAGTTAATGGCAGAATTTCCCTAAGAACTGACATTTTCTTATGTCTCGCGATCAAAAAATTCCCAAGCTGATGCACTGGCTAATGTAGCCACAGCCCTAGAAGATCCAAATAAGGACGAAACAATCATATGTATTTCCCACCGTCGTGTAGTTTCTTCTTTTATTCAAATCAGAACAGAGTAAATCAATAAAATTAGTCCCATTTCAGAACCATATGGTCATACTACAAGATGGATGACACCTATCAGGGAATACCTTCAAAATGGAACACTCCCACCTGATAGAGCCAGGAAAGAACAAGTCTAGCGATGTGTGGTCAATTTTACTCTTTATGATAGCCCATATCAACAAAACATTCTCTACAAGAAAGGTTTTTATGGAATTATCTTCAGATGTATTGATGGTGAAGAGACAATGGCTATCATGAATGAAGTACATGTAGAAGTTTGTGGTGCCCACCAGTCTGGACATAGACTTTATGGTCAAATCTAAAGGCTTGGATACTTCTAGCCTTCAATGATGCAATATTGTGTTGATTTCACTAAGAAGTGTCATTCTTGCCAAGTATGTGCCAAATTCATTCATAAACCCCCAGAGTTGCTTCATACAGCTAAATACTCATGGCCATTTTCTACATGGGGAATGGATGTAGTAGTACCTTATCCTCCGGCTACATCCAAGCAATTTAAGTATATTCTTACTGCTACTGATTTCTTTTCCAAATAGGTAGAGGCAATACCTCTCAATGAATTTAGTTCTAAAGGAATTGTCAGCTTCATTGGGTCTAACATCATAACCAGATTTGGTGTCCCTCATACCATATTGACGGACAATGGCACCAACTTTTGTTCATCTGAGGTGAGAAAGTTGTATCAAGAATACAATATCAAATCCAACCATTCATCTCAGTATCATGAAGTGACTAATAGAAAAATATAAGATTTCAATATAAATCTTTCAAACATACTATAAAATATAGTGGATAAAGATAAGCAATCATGCCCTGATAAAGTTTTTCATGCTTTATGGGATTATCTTACCACCACCTGCACTGCTACACGGTAAAAACCATATTAATTGGTATATGGAACATAAGCAGTCTTTCCCATTGAGGTTCAATTACCTTCACTCAGAGTAGCTATTTTTGATCAGTTATGCATAAATGAACAATCTCAGAAGCGATTTGATGAATTGGAATGATTAGATTAAAAAAGATTGTGCACCCTGCACCACTTGGAAGTCTATCAGAATCGAATAGCACGAGCTTTCAATTAAAAAGTTCATCTTCATTTATTCATTCAAGGAGAATTGTTATTGGTCCTCAGAACTCCAATGATATGAGGAAATAAACCTCCAAAGCTTGAACCAAAGTAGGAAGGACCTTATTCAATACATAAGGTCTACTCCAATGGAGATTATTCTTTAATCTCAATGGATGGAGAACTCATTACAACTCCAACCAATGCGAGATTATTGAAGAAGTATTTTGTGTAACACAAATACACCCTTTAGTTCTCACTGAAATACTTTAAACTGCATGGTCCCCTTTGTCCTTGCTGTAGGACATTAAACTGCATAGCCCCTCTATCGTCCAACATTACGTTAAACTGTGTCCCCTTTGTCATCCAACATAACGTTAAAATGTTCGTCTGAGCTGCAAGACGTTAAATTTCCAAGCCCCCCATGTCTGTGACACATGACATTTAAACTGTGAAATAGTACCTTATACATCCTACATGACGTTAAACTGTGCACATGTCCTGCAAGATGTTAAACTACAATACTTCCTAGCTACATGACACTAAACTATACAGCTCCCTTTGTCCCACATGATGTTAAATTGTGCATCGTTAGAGTTATTGTTACCTCTTGTTTCTCACACCAACCATGACTCACGTGAGCTTAGAGTAAGCTTCAACCATAACACCCTTTATGGGACTCTAACCACACGTAATTCCCAACACCATATTCTGGTTGTTCTCAAGTACAAATCGACCACCAATTCATTCTCAATCAAACTACGCAAAATTTTATCCTTTCCTTCTAGGCTGGGTATGTAGGAAACCGCCCGGGGTTCAAGCCCAAAACCAATATCTTCATATCAGTTTACCTCCATCTCATACGATGTTGATATGTGAACCCCCCCAAAACCAATATATTCACATTGGTTTATCATCGTCCTTGCTATATGACATTATACTATATAGTCCCCCATTTTCCTCGCTTCAAGACATTAAACTGCATAGCAATACATCCTAGCTACATGATGCTAAACTATGCAGCACTGGTCTATGCATATGACCTTAAACTATTTGCACTTTTGTACTATAAGACAATAAACTACAACAGTCTCTGACACCCTCACCAGAGAGGGAATCATTATTGACATTGATCTCCAATCATGTTATATTCCAAGGACTACATGCATACATAGAAATGCCCGAACCTTTAATCTTGGATCCAACCATCATTACACTAAAGTCCCCTTTCACCCTTTACATGTATGAACAAAATATGTATAGAAAGTATTTCAAGAACTACGTATGGCTTGATTCACATCCTTATGGGATACGTAGGAACGTTTGAGCATCCCTCGAACCCATACCCAAGTCTTTGGGCCTGAACCCAAACTCCATTATCGGTCCCTTGGCTGAAAAGTCCCCCTGTGAGCATATGAATGTGGTACGAAAACCCCGGTCTTTATTCACATTAGGTTTATAACAAACACACAATGTGTCTCCCTCATTATGGTCCGAACTCTACGACCCTAAACTAAGATCTCTTATGCTCTCATCCAACATGACGTTAAACTGTATTTTAAGAACTACATATGGATTTATTGTCATCCTAATGAGATATGTAGTGAAATCCAGTATCTCAATTCAGGACCCAACCACAACATGATTATCGTCAGCATTGGCCTATGTATCTCCTTCATGAATTGGACAATACCCATTTTTATGTGTCATACTCCTAACCTTAAATAATTCCATATCTCCATAACCCTTTTTTTGACTTTTGGTCACAAAATTTCTGATACCTGGGAACTATTTTTCCTGAACTTGCAGCACGTGCCCTTAGGAGGCCTTGTATAAGTAATCTACATAATAGACCTGTCAGCCAAAAGATGATATTATTGGACTATGCAACCAATTCCCTTAAGTGGCCCTACATAATTCAACCCCCTAATGGGTTTGTCAAATAGTGGTAACTTCATTCTTGGGGAGAAAACCTTTTTTGTCCTTATTGGTCTTAACGACGATATGTAGGGATCCACAAAAACATCCATACTTAACATATTTGTCCCATACTATTTTTCATGATATGAAAGTATTCAAGTCCATGGTTTATATTTCCCTTCCCTATATTTGGGCCAGACCTTCGCAGGAGTGACATTCATCCAATTATTTGACAATTTTTATTGGGAATATCCTCTCCATATTCAAGTACCTCTCTCCATATAGCAGACTCTATGCTTTGGAAAATTTGAATCTCCATAAACTACTGCTGGCTTTTAGCAATAGAAAAGTAAAATTTCTTAGAGTTCTTTTACTTGACTATGAAGCATGTGCCCCTAGGTGACCTAGCATAAGTAGTCTACACAATAGACCTATTAGCCAAAATATGCTATTATTTGACTATGTAGCCACTGCCCTTAAGTGGCCCTGCATAATTCAACCCCCTAACGGGTTTGTCAAATAGTGGTAACTTCACTATTATGAAATACTTACTCTAATGCCTTTTAGCCATTTTTTCATATCGTCCCTCAAATTCAAAATTTCTTAAGTCATAGTTTACATGTTTTCCCCCATACATGAATGTGGTAATATGTTTTCAAACAAATTATCAAGGAATTGAGTCAATTTTTAATCCATCCAGTCAAAAATATTCGACCTTAAACATTAGCCTTTTTATGTCTGACATGCTTGGCTTTAAAATGCCAATAAAAGACAGTGTACTCATTAAATTGGGAACTTGTAAAAGGAACTCTGAACAAAAGTCGAGTCCCAGATTGCTAAACTTATATATTGTATGATTTAGGCAATATTGAGAAACAAAAGATGAAAAATTTGTGGGGTTGTTTGTATAATCATAAAAAAAATCAAACTATGCTTACCAAGCCCATTGGATTAGGTAAAAAATATTAATATAAGTAATTATTAAGATAATGTAGGTACACATGATTGAAGATGAAATGTCTTTTTCATTGATGCACAAGATTAGAAGAACATCCACAGATTGGAGTATCTTCTCTTTTTCAAGAATTACAAGTGGCTTTCAGCAAAACTTTTCATTTGATTTACGGCATCTTGAGCTTCATAAGTAGCCACTTGATGTTCATTCACTCGACCAGTTTCACTCTTTTCAGCTTGATGGAGTGCCTTCTTAGCATCTATAATGGATTTCATACCATTCATTTGGACTCCTTCCAATGAATTATTAAGCTATTCAAGTTCCCCAGTAATGACATCTAACTGTTGCTGAAGATGCATATGCTGGACAACTTTCTCCTTGATCTTATGCTTCAGATCCTTCAGTTTTGTAGCATGATCAGCCTCATCTCGGGACGCCGCAACCTCAAATTCACCGATATTGGTCAACAACCTTACTCTAATCAAATCTTGAAGACACTTTTTCTCCTTCTCCCTCCTTAAGATGACTTGTTTCACTATGGTATGGATCTCTTGATTTCCAAAATCAACAAGTCCCAGCATGACGAACAGGGATGATAGTTGTGGGATCTTCAAAGAAAACTCTACAAGAGGCATTTCAGATATGATCTTTCATATATTCTTCCATGCCTTGCGATGTGAGAATTAGAGCACCTTTTTCACCTCTGGGTTGATTCAGCATCACTATCACAAAGGGGAATATAGTTCGGGATTAATGTACTTAAGGAAGTGCCCTGTTCTGCTCCCCCCCTGACTGTTGGTACTTCACTTTCTACTCCCGTTGGGGCTAGGGGTGAGGCTTCACCACTGGATCTAGCCACTGAAATTGACGACCCTGCATAGTCAATTGAAAGCTTTGGTTAGTTTCAAAGGATATAAAAAGTTCATTAGTTGTCTTTCAAATTATGTACAACCACAAATATTATCATCTTTTACCTAACAGTAGATCAACAGCATGAGAAGGCTCCTCCCCATCCTTCCTAGCTTCAACAGGATTTTCAAGATGGGTTTCAGGAAGCTCTTCCAGGTTAAGCTCCACTTGAGCTAGCATCTCTACAATGATAGGGTTGTCTCTACCCCCTTCAGGAATCGGTAGATCAGCAGTTTTCTCAGACAGAACTGCACATTTCAACCAATCATGGCCAGATATGTAATAAAAAAATTTAATAGGATGAAGGATAACACTCACGTCCAAAATCTTCTAAAGCACATGATAATTTAACAGGATCTAAAATTTCTTCAAAAGACATGCCAAGTTTCATCATTTCATCCAATGATATCTCAGATTCCTAGTTAGTCTCACCAGTGGGAGCATTTGACATGTCTTCTTGGAGACCTTCCTCCTGCAACCTCCGACCATGAACAACTTCCTCAGAGAAAATTGAGGAGTCAGTTGCAGTGGTCGTCAAATGTTCTGGTGCAGGTGTTGAACCTAAAGCATCACATAATGGAAGTTAGTTGATGTCTTCATTTAACATTCTATGGAGTATTTTTAATATACCAGAAGCATGCTCTTCTCTTCATGCAGTAGAAATAGGAGCAGTACTGGGAATAGAAGCTGGCTCTTCTTTTCTCCTAGTTTCTTTAGGAGTAGCCAGGTCAGCTTGAATTTGCGACTGTTCACCAGCACCCTCCATCGTCCTCAGAGGAGGGTCAGTCCTCTCCCTCAAAGGGGAAATTGAAGAATCCCCATGTAATCCCAAGAAGTATGAGCAATATTTTCATAAGTTAGGATTCATGACTATCTGAAGAACTCACCACTACTGATGAAGCGTCTAGATGTGGAATTCTTCCTTCGATGCCTTTGATTCTTTGAATTTTTGGGTGTGTTGACATCATCACCTCCAAATACAGGTTTTGGAGAGTGAAAATCCCTTTCTAATTCCTCATACATGGCTTGTTGGCTTGGAGATACCTCACCTGGATTGCGAGGAGATTCAATGGATCCAAGAGCAGTGCCACCAGGCCTGTACTGCGGTGAAGGGACCTCAGTAGTTCCTTCCTTAACAAGCTGCAGGATGAAGAAAGTAATTTCCTTGAGTAATAAATCTTTGACTTAAATTAAGTTTCAAATCAAATAAGGAAAGAAAATTACATCTTCAAGAGCCACATAATCATTCCACTTATTATCTACTAAAGCACCAACCCCCTAAGTGGTGCCACGATTCATCATTTCCTTCACTCGCTTGGTAATAGGAATGGAATCATCAGTGGCATATATGAGCATTTACAGCTCTCTGATGCAAGCCCACACTTCATCGGGGTTATCCTTGAAGCAGATATTAGAAGAAGCCCAGAGATTCCCCACTCTAGAGATATGTATCTCTTCAAATAAGTCTATACAGGTGGTTTCAGCATCACAATATAAACTCTGTCGTGTCTGGATAGCCTTTGGTCATAAATATTCAGCATGTGCACTAGAAGGCTGCGAGGAGGTTCCTACAATCTGGGACTTCAACTTCTTCCCAGCTCCTGAAATCATAGATAATAGATAAGAAAATGTAACTTGTTACTCTATAAAATAATGGCTACTAAATTTCCTCAATGATGTAACTCACCAGGATTCAATGGAGTAGGTATGTTGACTTTGGTAGGAGGATTATATCTGGCAGAAGGCCGCTTTGATGCATGTCGTGTCTCATCATCCCCATCCTGGGAATCCGGTGAATCAGCCCCGGGTGAGGAACCCGATGAATCAGCTCTGGGTGAGAAAGAATCACCTTCCATATGAAGGGTTTCTTTCCCGAAGGTTCTCTTTTCCCCCCACCTGAGGAACCAGATGATTCAGTACCCCTTCAGGATATGATGCTACCCAGTTCTCAGCATACCATGTAGTCAATTGACTCGCTGCTCCAACAACTGGTAGATCAAACACTACCCCAGTTTTCACCATAACTGTCATCAACCATAGTTGTCGGGTAACCATTGGATACTGCTCTAACCTGACGTGCATGGGAGTGGATACAACAATATGCTGCAGACACTTGAATTGGCGGGAAAATCTACATGGAGCATAGGCCTTGCATATAATCTCTTCGTCAATTCTGGTGGCTAATACATCATCTCTACAAGCCACCATATAAGACCTCAATTACAGGATAACTATTCCATTATCAACAAACCGCCCGGTTGGATAGTTTCTATAAGTAAAGAAATTAAATTCCTTGAACATGCTCAGCCACACCTTCAGATCATAGGAATTGAGGGACAATGGAAAAATTATGGAAAATGCCTGCACCGATGGCCTAAAAGAACTTCCAGGAACCTGTAATCCACTCTTTACAATGTATGTCCTGATGTGAGTGGCGATCCATACCCAAAAAACATGGAATGGTCCCACTATTCTCAAAGGATACTTAACCATATAGACATGGAGTAAGATCCTGTGAATCTTCGCCAAAATCAGGGTGGCCAACCCAACCATTTTTCTCTCAGCCAACCTGGCTACAACAACGAAGGTCCCTGGACTGATGCATCCCTTTGAATCCCTAACTGGTAGAAGATAACCACTGATCCACAATGCTAAAAAGCCCGCCAGATGGGTCTTATCTGGTATTCTTTGATCCACTTCATATCCTCACTTTTTAAATTCTCTTGCTTCTAGAGTTGGACATAATATGCCAAGAGCACCCCTCTTCTCTATTCTGGGAAAGCTGGTAGAATGAGTATAGGTGGTCCCCTTCTTCTTATTAATGAGAAACATATCCATCCACACCTCTGGATGAATATCTTTTCTAGAATGAGTTTTGGTGGACTTTGAATTCTTGAGTTTGTGGTAAATTTTCATTAACTCTCGAGCCAAAGTCAGAGTCCTTTTTGAATCATTCCAAGTCACCTTAGGGGGGATGAATTTATCATACATATCTCCCAAAATTGGAGCCTCTGAGATATTATAGACATCCCACAAGCTGATGCCTACTTCTCCATGAGTCTGATGGAAATAATTGGTTTCTGGGCTCCAGCGACTGATTAGCTTCGGCACGAAATTATCATTTCTGTATACATATTTCTGCCCAGCCCAAATGGATTCATATATTGTAGCTCCCTTCAGATCCTTAAAAAACTCTACATAGGTTTTTCACACCCAATATTCCCACATCCAAGTCGGCTTCACACCTCCTTCGGGACAGAAATCCCCACTCTTTTTCCATCCCATGGATTGATCCATCTAAGAATTTCAGAAAATAAAAGGATAGCAATGCGGCTCCAGCTCAGGCCTGTGAGCCTTCAAATCTGAAGCACATGGGATATGATGCATTATGAATTCCTTATCCACTGTCCTAGCATTGAAAAATGATCCTATAATTGAGACATTTGCTAAAGTGAAATTGGTGTAAGTCTGAAACCAGGAATGAGGAATATAATTCTTTGCCTCTAGAACGTTGACTCCTTGCAGATGAACATGGACATATAAAGGCAAGTAAATGATCTGTGGGAAGTTGACATGATATTTATTAAATAACTTAGCCAAATAGGGGAGAGTTTTGTCACAGATATCATAATAGTCATGGACAACAATGTTCATCATATCATCTATTCTCTTGCTAGCCAACTCATCAGCTGAGCCAATTCTTTTTGGAGCCATTGAATCTGCACAAAGTTCTAATAGTTAACATTTAAGTAAGTCTATTTTTATGAAATAATTGTAAAGAAAACAAAAGAAATGGCTAAGGCATTAAGGCACCCAAGTTTGGGCGTGCAAGTTTGGCCGCACAAGTATTACCGCACAAATCAAAATCTTTACTGACGAAGTGCGACACAAAGAAGAGTGATCGAACGAGTAAATGAAGAAACTTGCATGACGAGAGCTCAAAATATTTGAAGGTAGGATGGTTTTCGCAAAGTGAAACCCATATATATAGGCAATCCCGTAACCCTATAGGCTGGAACCTGCATGTTGGAACCTGCATGTTGGAACCTTCACGCCAACACCTGCGTGCCGCCGAACCCTTGTTGCTCATTTTCCTCAGAGTCAAATCCTCTTTCCTTTTTCGAATATAACTTTGAGGGGGGACTTTTGTTGATGCTCCTTTCCATCATAGATTCCAACAAATGGAAAAGGGAATACCTTAAGCCCAATCAGGGTCACTCTTTAAAGAAAATCAAAAATTGACAATGGGATGAACCATGAACTCATTTAGAGGGTGTCGCACAAGTATCCTGCTCGCTGTGCAAGTCACTTGTGCGCCACATATGGGTTGCCCAATTCACTTGCATGCCCTATTATTTTTTTTCACCCAAGGTGCCCAATGGCTTATAAATAGTTCCTGTGGGCCCCCTAATTAAAGGACGAATTTTCAAAAACCCAGATTCAAGTTCTGGTCACCCAAGTCTCTGTCTGAAGTCTTCCGAACACTTATAAGGTAACTTTTTACCTAGAAGGGAAGCTCTAAAGAAGAATAATAAGGCCTAAGTATTAGAACTAATCAATACTTGTGCGCCTAAGTGTCCAGCCCTTAAGGGAAATGAAGAAACTTGCGCGCCACCTTTCCCTCTCAAGGGAACTTGCACGCCACCCCTTTGGAAGCCTCTAGGGATGATACTAAGGGCTTGAGTTCAATGTCACCCAAGTATTACCCTACAGATTATTCGTCGCCCAAGGTGACTCATGTCGTGCAAGTATACTTGCGCGACCAGGACTTGCGTGCCAGAACAATACTTGAACGCCTTCTTCCTATCCACCTCCTTTCCTCAAATTCACCTCTCCTCTTCAAGATATAGCCTTAAAAACCCTCTTCAAATCCATTTATGGCTTGGTTCCTTTGTTGGTTTCCTTCTCTGAAAGGAATTCTGTGAGAACCTCTCCCAAAACGTAGTGACTTACAAGCTTTATGTCACCACAGTTAGGGGTTTCCTATATAACCTCATCCTTTTATATGAGAAGATCTCTTGGTTTGGGCCTCCTTCTCAGGAGTAATCCCCAAGTCTCAAGCTCTTTAAACTGGGCCTCCTTCTCAAAATTAAGCCCTAGTTATAATTTCCTTTAACCTGGGACTCCTTCTTAGGAGTAAGCCCCAGTCATAATTTCCTTTAACCTATACCTCCTTCTCAATAGTAAGCCCCATTCATAAGTTCTTTTGATTTGGGATTCCTTCTAAGGAATAAAACCCAATCATAAGTCCCTCTTAATTTGGGCCTCCTTCTTAGGAGTAAGTCCCGAGTTAAAATTCCAAATCTCCATAAAGTACAAATACCTTAATGGACCCTACTCTTGGGATTATTTCCTAAGTCCTGGTCTTTATTTACTTGGGCCTTCATACATACGTAAGCCCCACATCATTTCTCATAACTGCATATTTCGTGGAACCATAGTCACGTTTACTGATACTTCTTGTTTCTCACACCGAGCATGACTCACGTGGGATTAGAGTGTAAAAGTAATCATTAAATCTCTCATTGGGCCATTTAAATTTGCATAAACCCCATATTTCTTTCCCCAAACTATGCGGACTTTGATCTCTGCCTTAAAAGTAGAGTATGTAGGAAGACTTTACAAGGTTCAAGTCCATATTTAATTAATTCTTTTCAATCCCATATGACATTAAACTATATACTTTTTATCGATATACGTGGGTTCTGATTCCTTTTTTTAACAAGGATACGTAGGTATCCCATCTGTGGGTATGATCCCAACTCTGAAATAATCCCTGTCTTTCTGAATGACAATAAACTTCAAGTGCCCCACTGAGTGGATTTAAAACCAGTATGGTTATTATAATGACCCGGAGATTTTTATATAATATATTGAAGGATACCATTGAATAATAATCTCTAATACATACGGATGATTCTCTATCGATGAAGAACCTCAAATACATATAAAAGATTCTCTAAATCTCATACATGTCAATCATTGATTACCAAATCTAAAGAAAAACTCATTTTCATGCTTGGGGAATTAATAAGGATTCATGAACATAACTTAAATCTCTAAGAGAGTCCCAGAGTAGGAAATAATTCCCCCCAAAAAGTTGTGATGATCCTGACCTCTCATCCTCTCGACCAATGAAAATTCTCAAGCCTCATTGGTCCACAACTAATGAGCACCTACCTTTGGAAAAGAGGTACAAATGGATATAGAATCATTTGGTGTTTCCGGTTCTACGAATAAACCCGTTATATATCGATTGTAAAGTTTGAACCTTAAAAAAACAAGGTCATCCCCATTTCCAGAAGAAACAAACACATAAATGCCGTTATATAAATGTGCCCTACAAAAACAAATGATATCTTTATAAAAGTAGCAACATTCATTTACAAACTTGAAGATGAATCCATCAGTATCTAATCTGGATAATGAAATAATGTTTTTGGTTACATAGGGTACATAATAACATCCTTTTAATACCAATACCTTCCCAGTAAGAAATGTGAGGTGGTAGTCTCCGACAGCTACAACAGCAAGTCTGGCACCGTTGGCTACTCACAGATCCATCTCACCTCAGTCAATCATTCTGAGTCTACATGGTTCCTGTATTTAGATACATATGTGAGCACCACTAGTAGTATCTAATTCCCAATTAGTATAAATAGATAGATTTCATTTGATAACAAATGCACCTGAAGCATCCTCTTGCTTCCTTGGCTGGGTGCAGTTTTTCTTCAAGTGGCCCTTCTTGCCACATGTTCTCTTGCCTCCCCTTTGACCTTTCTTTTCTTGGAAGGCCTTGAAGAATCTTTGGGCTTAAATCCCTTTTCCTTCACTTTCCTTTAATTCACCATAAGGACAGAAGGCTTTTCACGCTTCATATCATTTTCCACTTGGTGAATAAGGATAAGAAGACCAGATGGAGACTTCTCAATGTTGTTCATGTTGAAATTTACAAAAACGTTAGAGAATATCTGGGGGAGTGATGTAAGAATGAGATGGGTACCCAATTATTTGGGGAGTTTAAACCCTATAAAATCCAAGCACTCGATGTTTCTAATGATCGTGACTACATAAGGTCCAGCTGGGGTACCCTCTTCAAGTTTGCTCTGAAATAGAGCCTTGGAGATCTCAAAACTTTCCTGTCTTTCTCTCTCCTGGTATAGAACACAGAGGTGCTCGAGTATGCTATAGGCATCCATGTCTTCATGAGACTTCATGACCTCACTATATATTGATGACAACATCAAACATTGAACTACGAGTGAATCGTTCAGATTTTGATCATAGACCAATAAATCCCCATCACTCGCCCCTTGGGAAGGCGAATTAGGAAGTGAGAAATCCAGTATGTAAAACTTTCATTCATGGCATAGGATAACCTAAAGGCACCTAACCCATTCTTGAAAGTTACTTCCGATGAGGATATTTTCATTATCTAGAATTGATCGCAAAGAAAATTTGGTTGACGAGTTTTTCATATTGATTATATAAACTAAATGAGTAGATTTATCAGTGCCTTTTGATTACATTTTATGAAAAATAATAAATGAATTTATTAATTCTCCCACTATTTTATCATGTCCAAATATCCCCCACCATTGAACATGGAATGCCTAGTTTCTATGACATTCTAGTGGCAAGGATCCATATTCCCCTTCGCATAACCCCAACAATGGTTGTTCAAGCTATTTAAAGGTATTTAGGTAGGCAGGTCTTTGCCAACTGTGAGATTACAATTCCTTGATCTATTGAATAGACTCCCCAATCCTAAAATCCTAACTTGGATATCCTCAACACTTGCCTCCATTTTACAACAAGTCTATCAAGGGATACTCCTCTTGATGTAAAATGTTCAATTCATCCCGAAACATTCATAAGAGCTAAATTTATAAAAGTAAGTGTCCCAACATGGGTTGGTCGAACACATAGTTTTATTGAGTCTTTACCTTAATCTAGTAACACAAGTCTTGGCCTGACTTAATATGGCATTTGAGGGATTTCAATCCTTTATGCGTAGTTTCCCATTATCACATGCTTGTTAATATTAAGTGATTATTTCTTAAGTGATTAACCAGGTTTTGATAATGTTTACACATAGTCTGGTTTTTATTTTATTCCATCTTTGCATGCTTGTTTATTTCATTAACTACGTGATCATGAAAACACATACATAATATATAAACCATGAAATAAAATAGAAATAAAATAATATGGAATGATCATGATCTTTTATTGGTTAGCGGTTTTGATAAGCTAACCCTGACCCAGGGGAAAACACCTTGAACCTGATGGTTTGTGATTTGCAGCTCCCACCTGTCCACATTTGTATCTTCTTCGATTGGTTTTTCCTCAACTTTATATTTTTAACCATCTCCTCTGGCTTGGAAGATCCTCCATTACATGGGTTTTACATTAAAGAAACAATGGGCATGTAGGCCCTAAATTTTTTTGGAAGAAGGCTCATAGGCCAATGAATTTGAATTAAATAAATTTAAATGAAACCATACACACACAAAGGGTATTTGGTCTAGCTCATGATCATCCATAACATGCAACAAAATTTACACAAATTTAGTATTCAAATTCTTCTAATCGTTATTTTTTTCAAGATAAGTCGTGCTTGAATTCATTTAATTATGATATTATAATTAATCATTTCTTTATCTTTAATTCCTTTCTGAATTTCCTTGAGATTATTCTCATCCATATTCCTTGTAGGGGTCTTTGTACTTTAGAGGAAACCTGGTGAAATTCCATTTCTGGAAAGTACACGGCATGTAGGCTATATTACACGACGTGTATTTTTTTAGCCTTTATCCAAAGTACACACCATGGGCTTTGGCGTGTTTTTTATACTTTGGAAATTTTCAAGTACACAACATGTAGATTAATCTAACATGGCATGTACTTCTTTGTTAAGCTATTACCGGCTTTCAAATCCCATGTACGCAGTTACACTGCTTCTCCTTGTACACGGTTACAACTAGGCCGGATCAGACTACACGACATGTTGATTCAACATACACACTATTTATTCCAGTTTCCACTTGCCATTCAGTTTTGGTCAACAAGGTGTATTAAAAAAACTTTGGTATGCTCAATTCACACAACATGGTTTTTTGGACTAGTACCGGTTCATTGAACCTATGTACACATCATATAGATTTCACTACATGCCGTGTATTCATGTGTTTTACAGACAGAATAAGTAGATCCTCTGTATGAGTCCCTCATTTTTATTTTAATCAAAATCAAAATTAAAAGGTCATTTCATGGAAGTGAATCGAGAAACAAAGGAGGAAGAACAGATCACATTCATTCAGTTTTATAGAATTATTTATCTTGAATTGAATCAAATATAAATGCGGAAATTATCAATGAAAATTAAATAACTATAGTCAATGTTGTGACCCCTATGATACCACTTGTAGGTCTCGAGCGTAGTGGAAGCTCATGGGTGGATATTCCCACTTGACTTTTTTTCATTAGCAATGATCAATCCGGGATCAATACGATAATAAACACTAGACTCCACAGATCGAATAACCGAAATAGAATAATAAGAAGAATAGTCCCAGAACCACAAAGGAGGATCATCATAGGTTGATTAAAATTAATTTAATTAATTGACAAGAATTACATTTTATGTAATTCTTTCTTTGTTGATATTTCTTATCACATTCCAATGTGATCCATCGTCGCGTCATAGAAGCCAAGTGTATACTTCCTCTAGTGGTGATCCACACATGAACCATGTATCTCTGGACGTCACCAAAGGAATCTCTGGGTGCTTGCGTGGAGAAGCCATTGCTTGCGTTTTCCACCTTAGATAGCTTAGATCAGATGGAGGAGGATCTCTCTCGTTCTTGAGAGAGTTCTTGGAGGATGGAGTTCTTTCAGTATTGAGACAATTTTCCAGAATCGTTGTGCACAACAATTAAAGAAATGTGTTGGGGTTGTGAGGATATTTATAATCAAGTATGATGCTATAGAGTTATAACAATAAATAAACACATTATGCATTTTATTTATTTCATTAACTCTTATTTAAAACCCCCATGTCGAATAATTAATTCCTCGACAAGAGACCATGCTAATTATAGTAAATATCATTTAATAAAAAAATATTATTTCCTCAAAATCCTGACTGGAAAAACTACACGGCGTGTAATCATTAATACATAACACGTACTTGTTTTTCATTTCCTTTCCAAAATGAAAACTATATGGCGTATACATTCAATGTACACGACTTGTATATACTGTTTTAATTTTATTCTTCCTCCAACATTAAAATGATTTAGTCTTCGTTGAATAATTATTAAACCGCATACATGAATAATATTTATTCTACTTGAGATACTTGGATAAACTTAGTGTGTGACCCTCTTGGCCTCCTTCTTGTTGTCATTAGGCGGGTTTGCCTAAAGTCCAAGATTACTGTATAGCAATGGGTCAAGGCACCCAAGAGAAAGAAGTTGACACTGAATTGACGTGTCACCTCATATGAATGATCACCATGTAATTTAATCCCTTTGTCTCAATATCTCATCAATCAGGCTTCATGGAAGTGTCATAAAACTATATGCTTGATCCGTCATTCTT
Source organism: Viscum album (assembly GCA_963277665.1). Classification (NCBI taxonomy): domain Eukaryota; kingdom Viridiplantae; phylum Streptophyta; class Magnoliopsida; order Santalales; family Viscaceae; genus Viscum; species Viscum album. Next base: position 1,697,535,807 of record OY728143.1, on the reverse strand, counting down.
TGACTTCCAGAAATATACTCGTCCTAACACCATGGCCATGGAATTTGGGAGACAAATCTATTTCAATCAAAGGGCCCGAAATATCTACTTCCATAAATATGGAAGGGACAAATCCTTCCTTGACTTATCCATTAACAACATGTCATTAGTAAGACACCCAACGTACCCTACTTCCTACCAACTAGCTTCGTGATGGTTTTCATCAGCAAATATAAGTGCACGAGTCATGACATGAGTTAATGATAATCTTATAGTCTAAGGACCATTACACATGCTCATAGATATCAATGTACGATGACACCAAGACATGAAGAATTACTACTGGCATGATTTTTCTCATAATCTTCCATCTTGGAGATTACCAAGTGCGAACTCTATGAGAGATCATCTCTTATTCTTACGAGTACTCATACATGACAGTCTGTATACTATGTGTCCTATCATAGTATGTCATCCAACTGTAGAACTTTTTTTAAGAATATTGTTATATCATTTCAATGTTCTCATCATAGAGGGGATCTACCATGACCTTATTAATGTGAAAAATATTCTAGGACATTATTATATTATATTCATGCAGAACAGTGAACAATATATAATAAGTGCACATTCATGTAATCAAAGTATAAATAGTTGGTTCTCATAACACCAACTCTAACATGGGGATTAGGAATACCCTTCGGGATATGTTATAGCTAGCTCGGTTATCATGTAACTAGGGTAACTGGGTTGGTTTGAGATAAAGTGGTATCAAAGATCTAGGTTGAGCTTTTGTCTTAAAGACTGTATGAAATTTTGAAATCTTGTCGGGACATATGAGGTAGTTGCGATTGAGTGCCTTACCAGATATCCCTAAAATGAACCTTAAGTCACCAGGGGTGGTTAGGTAAAGATGTATTGTGTATTAGTTCTAGTCTTTTCCCTATATTTATTTGTCTAGATTAGAATCCAAATTTGGATGTTCCATATATTGGGAATAATTTCCCTTGTAGATCAATTTGAGTGTTAATTTATTGTCTTCCTAGTTATCTTCTGATTTTGTGTAGTATCATGCCTTTGAGAAGATGTGTGAATCAGATCCAGGAAGGGGATACTGCTGAACCTCAATAAGAGAATCATTTGTTGATTTGAATATGGTTGAGGTCATTGTGGGTATAATCCAAGCTCTAGGAAAATAGCACCTCTAGTCCCTGTTTAGGTTCTGGCTGTGGATCCTCATGGAGATGTTCTAAAAAATCATTCTAAAGGGTTTCTTCACTAGAAGCCACTAATTTTCATGGGATCCACTGATCCTCAACATTCTAAGGAATGGTTGGGTAAGATAGAACATCTATTTGAATTCATAGAGACATCAAACATGATAAAGGTGAAGTGTACCACCTTCATGATGGAATGACTGAGCAGGAGATGGTGGGACATGATGGTGATGGAAAATAAACAATAAGGAATAACATGGAAATACATCAAGGTTATTTTCACCAATCAGTTCTATCCAAAGTAAATGGTGTTGGCTAAGGCTCTGGAGTTTTCCAAGCTTGAGCAGGCTGGAAAAACTACAATATATTATTCAAATCACTTTGTTGAGCTCATTCAATTTTTACTTGATATTATATCTAATGAAAGGATGAAGGACCATCTATTTGAGTTTGGAGTTCAATTCGATATCTATTCTCAATTTTTATTTCTAAATATTCCCACTTATACTAATCTATTGGATAGGGAGATGATGGTAGATATGGACCTATTTGGGAAGTCAGGGTTGATAGGAGATACTTTTTCCCCTAGTGTAAGTGTCAATTCTTTCAAGGGAAAACAAAAGCATGATGATTTTCATTTAAATTCTCAATGGTATAGTTATTCCCGATCTCCTACAATGTCATGATCATGTCCTTTGATTTTCTATTTGTGTGTAAATATAGAAAATTCTAGGAGTGTTTTCACCAAGACACCTATGAACTATGTCTCCTGTGGACATTCATGGAATTTATAGAGATTCTTCCATAACTTTTATCCTCCATGTAGTGGAACTGGACCATCATATCCTCCTAAACCTTCGGGAAAATCACATGATTCAGGTATAAAAGGGTTCTTTCCATAGGTTTCCAGAAAGAAGCAACTTCATACAGTGGAAGAGTTTCCATAAGAGGAAGATACACGTCCAATGACTGGGAGAGGTACCATTACTATAGATTCTTCATTAGTGAATACTCTATTTGATACTAGTCCATATCATTCATTTATTTCAACCTGTATTCTTAATATAATAAATATTCCTATGGAAATTTTGTCTTTTGAAATGGACATTACTATATCCCTTGATATAAAGAGAGAATGGGTCTCAATAGTCCCTCTGGTGTCTTCACTCTATCAGATTTCAAGATAGCTTGGTGTTTTTTAGTTCTCAATATGTAGTCTCTTGACGTCATTTTGGGAATGGATTGGATTTTTTCCAATAAAGCCCAGATTGATTGTTATCTTAGATGGTTCTACATTACTATGCCCAGTGGTGAGTATATTATCTTTAAAAGAGAATAAGACCCAAGGTCAAGTATATCCAGACCTTCTTATCTAGAGTTGGGGAAAGTAATATCAGTGTTTTATTTTTAGTTAGAGCGATAATATTTAAAAAATTATCTCCCTCTAGTTATCATTGAGTTTTTCGACATGTTTCCTTATGACTTCTCTAGTTTTACACTGGTAAGGGAATTTTTGTTTTACTTTGACTCAATGCCTAGTACTCAACTAGTTTCTATCCCCTGTTACCACATGGCTCTAGCTGAACTAAAAGAGATAAAGTCCCAGTTGGAAAATATTCTTGAGAAAGGCTTTATATACCTGAGTGTTTCACCTAGGATGGCACTAGTTCTCTTTGTTAAAAAGGATGATGGTTATATTTTCTTATGTGTGGATTACCAAAATCTCAATATAGTTACAATAAGGAACAAATACCCTTTACAATGGATTGATGATCTATTTGATAAATTAAAAGGGGAAAAGTGGTTTTCAAAGAATGACCTTTGATATGGTTAACATAAGTTGAGGATAAATGATTATAACATCCAAAAAAGAACATTTTTGAGAAGGTATATCCATTATGGGTACCTAATTATTCCCTTTGGTCTAACAAATGCTTCTACAGTTTTCATGGATTTTATGAATAGTATTTTCAATGAATATCTGGATTCCTTTGTGGTAGTATTTATAGACAACTTCTTCATATAGTCCATGTTCTAAGAGGATAATGTGAATCATCTAAGAACATTTTTGAGCCTACTAAGAAATCACTGACTTTATAAAAAGCTTTAAAAGTGAGATTTATAGATTCAGGAAGTGAAATTCTTGGGACACATGGTGTCTGAATAGGGTATATCAGTTAATCCTGAGAAGGTAAAGGCTGTTATGACTTGGGTGCTACCACATAACATCTTTAATATTCGGAGATTCTGGGGCTTAACCAGATATTATCTTCAGTTCTTGAAGGACTTATCAAAGTTTTCTTATTCAATGACTACTCTAACTTGATAGGGGTGATGTTTTCTTATAATGAGAAATTTATACATCTTTTTGTTAATATAAAGTGTCTTTTGACTATTGAACCAATGTTGACACTTCCAGAAGCCGAGAAGACCTATTTGGTCTTCTATGATTCATCAAGTTCAGGCTTGGGATGTGTTCTTATATAGGGTGATCATGTAGTATCTTATAGATCTCTTCAGTTTATTAAACATGAGAAAAATTGTCTTTCCCATGACTTCGAACTTGCGGTTGTGATGCATGTTCTTATGATTTGGTAGTATTTACTTTATAGTGAAATGTTTATCATGTTTTTATACCACAAAATCTTGAGTTATATCATCTCTTAGAAAGATTTAAATCTATTCTAGAGGTATTGGGTGGAATAAATTTAGTCTTTTGACAAGGGCATCATCTATAACCCAGGGAAAGGGAATGTCATTGCATATGCATTGAGCATGAAACTTCAAACCCAATAAGTGAAATAATCTCCAGAAGAGTGGAATTTGATGGATCTTTTTCATAGTTTCATATTGGAGTTCAGGAGAAGGGGGATGAAGTTCCTTTATCTAGTATTTTGTCGACATCCTCTCTTATCGAGATAATTCTTTAGGATTAATAGCTTGATGATGAATTCTGTAGCATTAGAGACTCCCTTTGTGGCAGGGATATAGTTTTCTTGTGTTTTTTCTCTAATGAGGGTGTTCTATGCTATTAAGATCCCTTTGTTCCACTATTAGCGATAAGATAGGATTTGATGTGGGACTATCATAATTCCTAGTGGTCTATGCACCAAGGAACCACTAATATATTCTATGACATGAAACATAAGTTTTGGTGGGTAGGTATAAGGCAAGGAATTTTTGAGTTTGTTTCTCATTGTTATACATGCCAACAGGTGAAGGTCAAGAATCAAAAACCTTCAAGTTTGGTTTAGCCACTTCCAGTCCCAACTTGGAAGTGTGATGAGATCTCTATGGTCCTTGTGGTTGGGATGCCACATACTCAAAGAAAGAAGAATTTTGTATGGGTTGTGATTGACTAACTAACCAAGTCAACTCACTTCATACCCATTCGTGATAAAACCAAATTTTAGAAGTTGGGAAATCTCTTTGTGAAAGGTATTGTTCATTTTTTGAGAGTTTCATATGCTATAGTCTCTGATAGGGATCCTTAGTTCACTTCTCTCTTTTGTACAGGTCTTCAAAATGCACTAGGATCTTAGGTCCATTTGAGAATGACCTACTATCAACAATCAGATGTCCAAACAGAGATATCTATAAGGATTCTTGAGGATATTAATTGCTCTTTTGTTCTTGAATTTTGTGAGTATTGAGATGATCACTTGGGGATGATTGAGTTTTCCTATAACAATAGTTAATAGTCAACAATCATAATGGATCATTTTGAGGCCTTTTATAACTGACCATTCATGTCTCCACTATGTTGGTTAGAGGTTGGCCAATGTTCCTTGGTTGGACTAAGTTTGGTGCAAGAGACGACTGAAAAGATTCAGTTATTTCATCAGATAATTTTGATGGCACAAATCTGATATAATTCTTAGACTAATTGTCACCGTATACCTTTAAAGTTTTCATTTAGTGATCAAGTGTTCTTGAATGTTTCAACCAAGTTGGTTCATTTATTACTTGGGAGGAAATGGAAGCTTGCTCATCAGTTTGTGGGACCTTTAAAGTCTATTGATCAGTTAGGTAAAGTTTCATACCATTTAGTACTTCCATCAAAGATAACATCAATACATAACGTGTTCCATGTATCACTATTGTGAAATTATCTAGAATGGGGTAATCATGAGATTGGACCTAATTTATCTATGACTGAGTGGCCAGTTAGTATAGTTGATTCCGAGAGCAACACACATCATGGTAGGATGATAACTTTGGTTCATGTACTATAACATCATAGTTATGATAATCATGAGACATGGGAATGAAAGGAACTTATGAGAGAATAGTGGCATCATCATTTTGGCATGTAATATTCTTTATAGGATTTATGGGGGTAGAATGTTTTTATGGTGGGGAGGTTGTAACATCCTGTTACTGTTCTGACAGGTACACCTCAAACAATTTCACGGTTTGTACTTTTTTTTGACTGGTTAGAGTTGATAATGAATTGGGAGGATACATATAATGGTGAATTTAGAGTTTTTTTGGACACTCACCTTTAACCAGCCTTTTTCTATAGGCTATTGGAGGGTTACATGCCATGTAATGGTTTTAAAAATATATTCTGAAACGATTCATGCTATGATGGGTACACATATTTATGAGTCTTTACACATTATTATTGAGTTAAATATCATTTTTTAATTTAGAGCCTTGGTTTTAAATTCATGGAAATGCATTTTTCAATGGTTTTGAAAATTAACTATTTAATGACGTGTATTTTTATTACACATCATGTATTACCCTAACTGTAGTTTTTAAATTAGAAACATGAATGATCTATTTATTTTATCTCTTCTACAGTTTAATCTCCCTCGATCCAAAGCCTTCCCCAAGTGATCTTGGAGCTTTTCAACCCTTCCAGATCATCTCCTTCAATGCACTATCATCATTTCACATGTGGTGTGATTCTTAGGTAAGTTTTCTCCCTCATTATTTTTCTTTATCTCTTTATCCTCCTTTGGGATTTCAATAGATCATCTTATAATTCATAGATTCATGCCTCGTCTTGTTGGATATAATTTCTTGGTTGGGTTTTGTGGTCTTGGACACCTTCATTCTTGTTGATATGTACCGTTACGAGTGTTTATTTTTAGGATAAAGGTGGGTGGTCCCATCCTGATTATCCAAATTTATTAATAGTAAACTACTTTATTTATTGTTATTACTGATTTAAATTTAGTTGTACAAACTTCATTTCAATTGATTTAATAAAATCCAATTCTAGTGAATTGGGACATTTTCAAAGGTTTTGGCATGAGAATTTGGAAAAAACCAATTCCATTTAATTGGGGTGTGTTTATAGAAATTGTTTGATTTAAATTGTTCAATTTAAATTGGAGTTTTTATAGAAGAAATTTCAATTACAATTTAGAATTTAATTTTTGAAATGAATTGTGAAATTAGGGAATTTGTTTTAAATTGATTTCAAACTTGTTAGAGTGGCTGAAAATATTTTTATAGAAACCCAGTGGTTTTATCTTGTTAAAGAGGCATATTTTTGAATAAAAATGTTTTGGTTTTAAATGGAAAATTAGCATTGAAATGGAAGAATGCGATTTTATTTTATTTTAAGTAGTCCTAAAATAAAATTTTCATCATTGATTGTCTAAGAGCATGTTAAATCCTTTGGTAGTTGGTGAGTTATTTGGACATACTCTATGCTATTACAATGTTAAAAACATACATGTAGTGGGTCACATCCTAGATGGGACAGTGATTAGTCAAATTTGGATAGTGTGAAGGGGGTGTGTGTATATGCATATTGATAATATCACATAGATAGTGAGGGGTCTTATAGTTGGAATACTATAGTACCTATTTTTAATATGACCATGTTGCTTGCTTGTTATTTATATTTGAGATATAAATGTATACCAATATTGTAAAACTGATTTACATTCCTTCTGAATTTAAATTTTTTTATATAAATGTTTTATTTATTCCATTGTTTTAGAAATATTCCATCACTTGAAAAGCATTTTCTTAAAGTATTTTCCATTATTTGAATTTTATAACATGATTTTTTAAATATGCTTCAAAAATGCCAATTATATTTATCCTTAAAATTGAAAGAATTATTTCAGTTAATCTATATTTTTGGAATCTATTATGGAATATTTGGTGAGACCCTAATGTAATTTTTAGATCACACCCTACTTGTGCCTTTGGGTGTTATAGATTACCTCCTTCTAGGTTCGAGAAAGGGGAAGGGATCACTTGGAGGTGGATTTGACTATTTAACTTTAGACTCGGTGAGTTGTGTCCTTAGGGACATGGGGTGTTTTCATGTATTTTGGTACTTGGGTTATAGTAATTTGGGATTTTTTATGCCTTTTTTACTTCTGGTACATTACTCCCAGTGGAGTTTCCTTATTATGCATACAATATTGTTTTTTTACTTCTGCATTGTTAGTGGAAAATCATTCCTACTTGCATGTTGTATGATGCCATGTGCTAATCACCAACCTATGGGGATCAAGAAAACACTTCATGATATGTTAGGGCCAGCTCGGTTGTCAGGTTACTTGGATACCTATGTTGGTTAGTGATAGAGATGGATAAGAAAGTTGTGGTACTTGAATAATGAGTTGTTACGATAAGGAGTAAACTGAAAAATAAATCTAAATCAAGGGAAATAAAGAAGAAATTACAGTTTGTAATATTATTAGATGAAAAGCTATTAGAAAGGGATAACTGTGGTTTTGATGGAGTAGAGAAGGCGTTGAATGATCATAGATCCAAATGTATTGTAAAAAGTTGAATCGATTGTGATTTTAAAACACCAAAGGCTGAAAACATGATAAACCAAAATTAAGGGAAGTATAATGTTGGAAATATCTCAAAGGTACCTGGTGTTATAAAAAATAAATCCTCAGATAAAACAAAAAAGAGAGATGAAAATTATCTTCAAGTATCCATAGATGATCACTAGTTAAATACTTTAACTAAAGAAGAAGACATTATGAGCATTTGAATCGATAAGAAATTTCCTCTTATGAAATGTTAATTATATGGATTTATGGTCCATACAAAGTCATACTGTGAGGAGGCAGGGAGCTATCTAAATGGTAAATCTCTTAGAATTCAATAAATGAAAATGAGACCATATATTTCATCATATTTAGAAAATAGTTTCTATGGATATTTTTTTCAATGTTCTAACTATGTACATAATGTTATTCATTACCGGAATAGGAATGATGTGAACATTACCTACAGAACTCAGAGGAACTCTAATAGTGACCAACTATGTGGAGTTTCTCTTTTGAATATGTATTATTTATTGGAAGAAATATATGACTATAATTAACCCATACATATGGATAATAAATTGTAAATTCAATATTTATCCTTGACTAAATCAAGTATCTCATGGAAGGAAATGAATAAAATTGAAAAATCCAACCTTTTAGGAATAACACTCAATGATACAAAGAACAATAGAACCTTGATTATTGATAGTGGATGATTATCCCATATGATAGGAAATGTAGATTTATTGAAGAATTTTAGGAATGAGGTTTGGAAACAATGGTGCTTTAAAGATCAAAGGTAGTGGAAGTAAAGAACTGGAAAATGGTGAGCTTAGGAAAACTGAAGTTCTCTATGTGGATGGTTAGCATCACAATTTCTTGAATGTGAGTCAAATAGGTGACTCAGGACAAATAGTGATATTTAATCAAAATTGGTTCACTATCAAAGGAAATACATTTAATGCTCTCATGAAAAGGATTATGAATAGATGAAAATTTATAACAGGTTGATAGAAAAGAAAATAGTTGTTACATAACAGTTGAAGAAGAAAACAACTTGTGGCACTAGAGGTTGTGCAACATTAATCAATAGATCATTGAAAATACATCTATGCTAAATATAGTAATTGATATTCCTAATTTGAAGTGTGAACAAGAAAATATATGTGATTCTTGAATGCAAGTAAAGATGGTTGGGAGGTCATATTGGTCGAAGAATAAAAGGGAATCAAATCTTCTTGATCTTTTCCACAAAGATGTATGTGGTCTAATAAATGTGAACAAAACATATATAAAGATGTTCTTCATTTTTTTATTGATTATTATAATATAATGTCTTGTTTAATGATTATGTAGAGGAAATATAAAGTACATGATTACATGAAGTGTTATCATTGAATTGATTTGAATGAAACTAACCACACAATCAAGATTCTACAGTCTAATAATGGAGGATAATATACATCAATTGAATTTGGAATTTACATATAAAAACATGTAATAAATGATGAGATGAATTTAGTGAGAACCCCATAGAAAAATAGAGTTGTTGAACATATAAATCAATATGTGAACAATATGGATAGAACTATAATGACTGAGATTTGTATTTCTCTTCATTATTGAAAAGAGGTTGTTCAAGTAGTAGTGTACACAAAAAATTGAACAGGGGTTTTATGGGAGAAAAAAAGACACCATTTGAGTTATAGTATAGAAGGAATACCTCTTTGAACTAATTTTATGTTTTTGGAATTAAATGTTTCATCAGAAACAAATAAGTAAACCATGTAAAGTATGGTGACGCTATAAATGAGGGAATATTCCATGGATATTCAATGAAGAGTAAAGCTGAAAATGTTACAATAATCATCTTGAAAGAGTTATGTAGAGAAGCGATGTAAATATCATTGAATATAAAACCATAAAGACCTCAAGGAGCTCATATGTTGATATGATTGGACATGAAGACGAAATTTTACATGGATAATATTCGAATGAAAAATAGTGAAAGTATTTCAAAACATTTAGGGATCACAAAATGATGATTATTTAGAAGAAGAATATGAAGAGGAAATCATACTTGAAGAAACATCATCTCAATAGAGAAAGATAAGAGTATAAATTGATCAATATAACATAATTGGGGATTGGAACACACTCACACAAAAAAGGAGAATGAGTAATTAAGAACATTTTTCCATCCTATAAATTGTGGAACCAACCTCATTTGAAGAAGCAACAAAGGTTGAATCATGGGTTAAGGACATGAATGAAAAACTTGATCAGATTGACAAGAATTGGAAATGGGAACTTGTAAAGAGACCCAAAAATCAAAATGGGATTGGGATAAAGTGGATCTTTAAAAATAAATTTTCTGATCATGGAAATGGTATTAAAAAAAATGAATGATTAGTGTGAAATGGCTATGAACAGATTAAAGAAATTGATGTTGAAGAAAAATTTTCTCCTAGTATCTAGATTGGACTCAGGCATACATTTACTTGCCATGAAAATTCATATACACTACAATGTTTAATAGATAGATTTCAAAACAATATTTTTAAACGTATTTCTTAGAGAAGAATCCTACATTTAACATTCCGTAGTATTTATGATTGGAAATTATGAGACTAAGGTTGGTAGATTAAAGAAAGATCTTTATGGTATGAAGTAGTAACCACAAGTGTGGTACTCTTGACTTGATGATTATCTAATGAAGATCAAATTTAAAAGATGAGGTTTCAACCATAATTTCTTTGTGAATAATTATCATAAAGATCAATTTATGGAGCCAGTGTATTTGGATGATATTATTTTTACTGGAAATATGATGTGATCTATGGAATAATTCTAAAATAACATAAAACCAGAATTTTAAATGTCTATTATTAGTGAAATCACAGACTTATTAGGTCTATAAGTGATTCAGAAGAACTATTACTCCTTTATTTCTTATGAAAACTATTCTAGAGAGATGCTGAATAAATTCAACATGCATGAATCCAAAGCAATATTGAATCTAATTGTGATATGGACAAAACTTGTAATTAACAAGGATTGGGAATCTATGAATCCCACCATGTATATGATAATCATTGTAATATTATTATACATGATTGTAACATAACCGTATATCATCTTTGCAACATGATTAACATCCCTTATTTAATGTAATATGAAGGAAGATAATTTGGAAGCTGTTAAATGAATCATGAGGTATATTCAAGGTACTATCAATTTTATATTATACATTCATACAAGAATATATAATGAATTATCAGCTTTTTATGATCCTTATTGGGCTAGATATGTGGTCAATTAAAATTCCTAAAGTTGCATAGAATTCTTCATTGGAAATAAACTTGTGGGTTTGTTGAAAAAGAATCAAGAAAGTATTTCTCTTATTATGGATGAATAAGAGTATATCTCTTCTATAAAGTATTTAACTTAGCTATTGTGGATGAATAAAAAATTTACTAATAACAGTGATGAGGTTAAACAACTGATGGCGATTTACTGTGATAACAAGAGCGCGATTGATCTTATGAAGAATTTGGTTCTGTACTCTCATACAATACATATTGATATCAGATATCAATTCATCAAGGAAAAATTTGAACAAGGTGTGATTATAAAGGATCATGTTGAAAATGAAGTTGAAGTCATTGAAATTTTGACTAAGCCATTGGCAGCCCATGTGTTCAAGAAATATTTATTGAATCTCAGTGTTCATCCACCTACCAATGTCTAAGGAGGTTATTGTTGGTCCCCTATCCCCATTTGTGTTAATTTTTTAATCTATTTTATAGTTATATAGGTTTACAGGAGATATATGATAATGGGGGAGTATTTGTTGAGCCTTATAATTATATATACATGATATTTTTCTTTATTTACAAAGGTGGAGAATGGATAAATTCAATATTATAATGGTTTGCTGGTTGTAGGATTTTGACGAACCATGAAATGATTCTGTGACACGATGAGAATTAGGTGTTATGAGGAAATAGTTCATATTTCCCTGAGAATTTCTTGGTCATATTTAAGCATTTGAAAACATTATAACCCAATCTATGCCTCTCCTCATGTTTTCTACACCGATCTTTCATCACATAGAATTAGAGTGTTTTATGAGTTGTTTATTGGATTTTTGGTTTTGATGTCATATGGTGATTTATAGAATGTATCCATATATTTATAAAAAACACAAAGGGTTAGATTCTTAGAACCAAGGATTTTAATTATTATAAATGGTGTCTAGTTTTTGTTTGTTTTCAATCCACATTGGGGTGATCCGAGAGTGTTTCATACACTTTCCCAACTGAGGCTCACGTTTTCCTGGCGATGTGTGTTTGTTACCCCACATTCCCACTTTCCATAGGTGGGTAGTATCTTCAACCATGGTTTTTGATTTTAAATCCTTGATCGAAATGAGATGATTGGAGTTTGGTTTCTCCATCCATGGATTCCTTCATAGATTTCATCTCATAGTCTAGGTCTCCTTTATATATTTGTGTTGTGTTCATGAAACTCATTACCAATTCTATCTCATTGTGGTCACCGGTTAATTACACTACTTTTGTATGAAAGGTAAGAAACCCTTTTTTGGAGTAGATGGTAATGCCAGATATTTCTGGGAATCACTGGACATTGGGTGTGTTGGGAACCAATATTCTTCCTCATTTTAGGGAATCTCTTGTAAGGCATCTTAGGCATGGAACCCAAGGAATTTTGCGTCGATCACGAGGTATCTAACACTTTGTACATATATATTCCAAATATTTCACTTCATGCATACCTTTTTTTATCATGATGTTGCTGACTCCTAATTTGTATATCTTTCAAATAATTGACCTCATCCATCTTATGATTAGTATGTGGTAGTATCATGAGACCTGTTGCGAGTTTAATGTCTTGTAGAGAAAAAGTTGATTGATCAAGATGCCCCATGGAGGTGGATCAAGGAGGTGCATCCCTAGGAGGAAACACTTAATTTTGGGTTGTAACACCCCTTTAAGTTAGATCTGGGGATTAAAATTCTATTGAGATAGGTGATAAGGATTCCCTATAGAGGCGGATCGGGGAGGTACATCCCAAGGAGGGAGCACCTGAAAGGTGTACTGATTGATGGATCAGAACACATGGTGGAGATGGATCTGAGAGGCATGTCTCATAAAGGGAAAATGTCACACTGTGAATTAATATGGATTATAACACCTTTTAGAGGTGGATCTGGGTGTTGTGTCCCATATAGGGAAGATGTCACACAATGAAGGATGATCAGAACACCCCCGTAGGTGGACCGAGGGGGTACATCTCAAGAATGGGAGAACCTAGGTTTACCATTGTTTAGAATTGAACCATAGGAAGGTGTACTATGTACCCTACTTAGAATAAATGGATAAAAACCCATGTAGTTCGATACCACATTTTAAGGTCATGTGACAGGACCGATCCACACAGTTTAATGGAATGCATTAAGGATACTTGCGTCATGAAGGGAGCATCAATTTGGGATAGTGTGGGGACTATGCATGTAATATTCTTTTTGCATGAATATTTCTCTTGGTTAAAGTTGTTGTGGGGTTTACATGTTGAGCTACCCGATGGACCATGAAAGGATGTGGTCTTCCATGTAAGTGGCACAATCCTACTAAGATATAACAACCATGAAAAAAGAAAGATGGATGTGGATGTTGGGTTTGGACCTTAGTGAGGCTTCCTATGTATCTAGTTTGGTTGGGAATCAAAAACCATATTTTTAGGAAATGTGGGTTCTTATACCTAAGGATTAGGTCTATAGGAGCATGTAGTTGGTGCTTACGTGTGGGATCCACTTGGGTGCTGCTATGAAGAAGCAATGATGTGAATGGGTTTTACATGTTGGAGCTCTTTAGGAGCCACTATGGAGTAGAAATGATGTGAATGGGGATTATGCATCAAACCTTCCTAGGAGCCACTATGTAGTGTAAATGATGTGAATGGAGCTTACGTGTGGAAGCTATCCAGGGCCAGCTATGGAGAGACAATGATATGAATTGGGTTATGTATGGAAGTTTCCTGGGTGCCACTATGGAGCATAAATTATTTGAATAGGGATTATGCATATAAAATTTTTGGGTGCTTCTATGGAGTGTCAATGATGTGAATGGGACTTACACAAGGAAGCTGCCTGTGCGCTGCTATGAAGCGACAATGATGTGAATGGGGCTTACACGTGAAAGCTTCCCAGGTGCCTCTATAGATGAGAAATGATATGATTGGGGGTATGCATTGAATATACCCATCATATCTTCCTAATTTCATTCCATTAGGGGATCCCATGTGCATTGCATTAGGTAAGATCATATTTTAACACCATGTGGAAGGAAGGGGTGTGTGGGGATTATGAATCGATCTTCCCATTCAGGCTTCCTCATGTCAGTTCATGGGGACATCCTAACCCATTGGTGGGTCAAGGAATATGATTATGGATTACAACTAATGATTCATACCATAGTATATGCTTTATGTTCATCTCATGATGAGGAATTTAATGCTGGATGCATATGGAATATCATGTGTGTCATAAGGGGCATAATATGCTTGTTATATAAGTTATTGAATAATTTAACATAATGCAGTGGGGACTACTGGGAATCTTATTATTGATGCATAAGGGATGTCATGTTTATTGTAGGAGTAATACTATTTTTTAATGATAGGGTATAATATAATTTAAAGTCACGTAGTTAGAAATATTGGGTAGAATATGCCTAGAAATGATTGGCGTGGGACTTACGAAAGGGCGGCCCTTTCTAGTTCAACCTGGAATAACATCTAGGTGATGAGGTGTTAGGAGATGCTTGAGGAATGGTTTGACTCAATTTACTTAGGGAATCCAAGATGAGAGTCACAACTTGTGATATGGAAAAGGGACCAATATAAGTAGGTTGACTAATAGTATTTCAGAGAGTGCAGAGGAGTGTCTCGAATCATGGAATTCTAGGCGGTGGATGTTGTGGCTACATAAGGATGCAAGACAGAATATCCCCGACCTGGCCCACAAAGTTTGTGGTGTGAGTATCCATTTTTCAGGGGGTGTAGGGGCGTAACATCCATGGTATGAACCAGTGAGCACATTCCTAGACACTGTTTCATGCAAGATGGGATACGTGCAAAATGGGATGCGTGCAAGATGGGCTACATGCAAGATGGGTTACACACAAGAACATGATTGGGATCTGTGAAGAAGATTGTGAATTATGTGTAAAAGGACTCGGTGAAATATTTGTATTTCTATACAAATAGGACTGCATGAAATATTGGACTTTGATCACAATTAGGTTCCATATGAAAATAGTTTCATTCAAATATCTTAGTAGGAGCCTATACATTATAGGACTTTTCCTAGGTTGTTCTGTGAAACTTTCAGACTAGGGGGTTCGCATGATGTGAGATATTCAGAGTTACATGCATGATAGATATTCCTAGAGGTACTCTTGCAATTGGGTGGTTGATGAAATATTTCTAAGAATCTCTATGGTGGCATGTATGTTTGGTTTCAGCATGAATGTTTTCATTCTAGGGCACTACTTTATGTAGTTTCATGCATATTCATTTGTCCCTATAGGATGGTTTACATACATGTAGAATTTCTCCATTTGACTTCCTATTTGGTGTACAAGATTCTTGTGCAATTAATTTCACATAAGATTCCATTCATGCATATACGATTTCATTATTGTACACAATAATTCCTTTTTCCAAGCATGATACTTGGGAACACATTTAGATTAAGGGGAATATGATGAAATTATCAATGAATTTTTCAATCAACACACTTACATGACCATGAAGGAATTACATTCTGTTTTAGGAATGTTATGCACAAATTCATAATTTTCCACAGAATCTCCCAAGTTGGCCATTTTCAGACGTCTAAATTCAGATGACCATAACTTCTGATCTGAAACTCATTTTAGGCTCTAAGACTAGTCCAATAAATGCCCTTAGAATGAAATATTCATTTGTATTAGGATCCTTGGTTTTATCACATTATTGAATGTGTTCTTCTAGTTCTAATAGATATTTTTCAAGGAAAGTGATCTTAAATTAAAAGTTGTATATAGTGTTGAAGGTGGTATCATTTCCCAGTGTTTTCCAAAATTTTATCCTCAATATCAAGAGGATGGAGCAAGCTTCGCAAAAGGTAGTTTTCTAGGATAAACACTTATCAAATAAGGTAAAGTCATAAGTTTCAAAATGACTGGGTTTTGAGAATACCATGCTTCATGAAGCTTGGTTTTTACAAAAGGTGAAATTCCAAAAGGTATGGAGCTTCATGAACGTATGATGGAAATAAAATGTTCTTCATGACTAATACAAGAATCATGAGTGCACGATGGGTAGATTGAGATTCTTTTCCACTACGAGAATCTTCGATAATGGGTGAAATTTCACTAGAGCTTCAAGAATAGAAGTGATTCATGAATATGTTTTTGTATTCTCATCAAAAATCATCTGAGTTCTTAGGATATTGAAAAAAGGATGATCCTATAAATACACCGCTACCCCCACTTAATTTTTAATGAAAATATTTAGAGAAAAGGCTAAATCACTTTGAATTCAAAAAGGCTGTGAGCTTTGGGAATCTAGTATTAATTGTGATTCTGAGCACCATGAAAAGGCTATCTTAGTCTTGAACAATTCTTAGGTATCTTTGAAAAAGGATATTTGTGATGATTGCTTATTCCATGATGACTTAGTGCTCGACGAAGGACATTTTCTTTGTGAAGGTTGTGAGCTTCGTGAAGTTGCTTCACGAGCAGAATTATTGAACATTTGGTTTAAGTGAATACTTATTTCAAGTGAATCAACTCAGAACTATATTTCATGTAGAGTATCATGCTATCCAAGGAAAAGGTTTTAAATTCTAGTATACTGAAGTGAACTTCAAGTCATTAAACTGAGTAAGACTTCACCAAAAGTAGTGAGCTTGGGTGATTCGATGGAAGTGTTCTAATGGAGGCAGTGTGTTTTACCTAAAATAATTTTAAAGCAGTGTGCCTAGAATAGAGTGAATTTCTCTTAACTTATTTATTACAAAACTAGTGAAGATTAGTGGATTTAGGTCTGACTAACACACTTTCAGCATATAATCCGTGGACTATCCCTTAGAGGTGAACCATGTAAAACTATTGTGTTGTCTCTCTACATGTGAATGTTTGATTATTACACGATTCCATCAGATAGTTTTAACAAGTTACTACCAACATAGTAACAATATCCATCTCTTTAAAATAAAAATTTGATACCCTGATTCACCCCATTCCTCTCAGGGTGTTCCAGGGTCCTATACAAATATATATCCATCCTCAATATTCCAATCTAGGTAGGAAACAAAAATTTAAAAGATATAACTCAATTATGGATCATTCTTTGGGGAATAATATATTTAACAATGATAGAGAAGACCTATTACATTAACTACCTCTCAATCCATGCCGATCTGATCACTATTCATCATCTGATTTTGATTCACCAATTATGAACACTCTAAATATCCTCTCAAATTTCCCAAGGTTATGTAGATAACCTTAGTGAATTCCTACAGTAGAAATAATATAGTGTAAACTAGGTTATGGGTATTAAATGAATTAAATAAATAAATAAATAAATAAATCTAATTAATGTATCCTCCAAGAGATGCTTCATCCAAATATCTATCACAAACCAAATTGTGATTTTGCTTAGGGCTAAACCCATATTATGAACTAAATCATGGTATTTTATTTTCGATCCAGACCATCATTTGGAAGTTATTCCAATTTTAAGGAAAAATTAACATGTGTGATATTAATATAATTAATGTCTTTAAAATATCAAATTTGGGCTCACCAGGCCTTATAATTTTGAACCCTGTCAGTTCTTGGTTCCAAAAATATTCCAGAAAATATTTCAAAGTCTTACAAGGGAAAAATAGGGTAACTATAGTAGTTCCCAATTCCTTAAATAGAAAGATACATGGAAAAACAAAAATTCAAAGTATAATTCTTATCAAAAGTTAAACAGTTCTAGTGAAAGAAATAAATGTAGAAAAAAATACACTGTAAGGAAACACAATAAGATGAAATGATAGAAGTCTCCATTAGAGCACAAAATGTTCATGAAAAGTCATTCGGACCTGCACCATCACTTCCAACTTAGGGAAGATCCAAATCTCATACAAGTCAGGTCCTAGGAACACAGAAGAAAGAAAAACCAGAGCTACACTGACTCTAAACTAAATGATTCAAGAAAGACTCATTAAATCTATGTATTATCAAAAATCAGGGTATACCACTTTTTTGGTCAATATGATCCCTATATGGATCCCCATGGAATTATATATTAATGTGGTTGTTATTTTCACCATAATAGTACTTAAACCTATAAAACAAACTACTATAATTATTATATTTTTGTTTTCCATTAGTTTGACTCTTAACATTCCAAACATAAGGCCTAGACCATACCCCATTACAATCCATGTTCAGAATATGAATTTGAAGATCCCTATCCAAGTCAATTGATTTTTCTTACTCTAAAGTGATAGAATACCAACTATACATCATGGAATATCTAACCAGATTAAATGATTCATCCAAGAAATTCAATAACAAATAATCATGTCCCTCATCAGAAATATCATCATTGAAATTGTCTATGTCAATGAATATCTTATTAAAGAAATCTAAATCGGTCTACATAGAATTTTCTAGGACCATATTTTAATTATAAAGATTCATTTTATTTTATAGACTTACTAATAGAGATCTATTCATGAAAGATGAACTAACTTTAACCATATTTCCCTAGAAGAGGACTCATAGACCAGTTCTCACATATCATTGTCACCTAGGGTCAATAAAAAAGAGATTAACATTCATTAAAATATTAGTTCCAATATCCTCAAAAGAGTTTAAGGTCTATCAAGTAGTATAGATAGTGATGATTTTTCTCTTAGCTCATGCCAAAGATTCATCATGTCCATTATGGAAATGAAGATAATTAATTTTAACTCTCTGCATATTGAAATCATTTTCTTCATCAAACATATCAACCTCTAATCTTGTCAAAAACATCAATTGAATCGACGAAAATCACTTTGATACCACTTGTTATTCAGAGGATGACATTGGTGATAGATAATTAAAAATAGTAGGTGGAGGTATAAGGTCATCCACCAAAAAGAAAAATGGTATGAGAAAAAATATAATTCAAAAAGAAAGATATATTCAACAAAAACAAAGGAAATTTTATGGAAGAAACAATATACAAACAATCCTATTGAGAATAAAAAAATAGTTAAAAAAATAGAATGTGGGATTTTATGTGGTTTGAAAAGATATGGTCCAATTCGATAGAAAGAAAAACACCCAATCCAATTTTATTATTATTAATAAAATATAACAGTGGATTCATATAATTTAAATCCAAGTTAGAAGAAACAAAAAAAATAGATATCACCATTGGAATAACCAATAACCCATACGCAAAAGGAACAAGTAAAAGAAATTGAATGTACTATAGAATAATTCAATGAGAATGAAAGAAACTAGTCCCAAACCACCTTACCATACTTGGACCCACTAGTATAATAAACCTACAAGAATCATTGTAGTTGATTGATGCATTATAATAAGTCAAAAATCTATGAGCTCTCCACTAGAACAATACTCCAAAAACCATCACTAATTAGAGCCACCAACAATCTCTCTCTATAATGATCAACTCATTCCCATTTGATTTTTCTCAGCTTCTACCCTTTAATATTTTCAATATGTCTATCATTGAACAAGAAGGGACATTGAGCACTTAAAATAGAAGGAACTAATTCTGCGAAAAAACTCCAATATCATCAGGACATGTGGTCAGTCGAGGATCTTTGACAAGAATCCATTGAAAAGAATCTTGAAATCCTGGTGTTGTGTGAACAAGGTACACAAATCCCTCTAAAAATGTTATAATCGGAGGCCCCCTAAATTTCATTTATTCCTGACATATATTTTCTATCAAATATCTTCTGGATCTCATTCTAAAAATATATTTCTAGCATTTGAGAAGTTAAAATTTTAATTTGAAAATTTTGATTGTATCACTACATTATTTTTTGGATGATTTATTTGTATAAATTTTACGGTTGGATGAATGAATAAATTTATATTCTTTGTATGATTTAATTTCTTTATAAATTATTTTTCTTTTTCATGATTTAATTAAATTTAATCATTTAGAAAATTTAAATATAGTTTTTTTATAATTTAAAATATATGCATAAATTAAGTAATTTACATTTAGGGAACTATTATTATTTAAAAAATTCTATTTATTTTTAATTTAAACTCTAAATAATTAGTTTTGATCATATTTATTAGTTTATATTATATTATATAGTATATTTATATTAAAATAAAGTTAACCTATAATATTAAATACACCTAGATAAATAAATTGAATCTACTTAATTATTTTATAAAAATTATATTGTTAAAAATATATAAAAAATATATTAATAACCTTAATTTAATATAACTATTTATATTTCTATATTATATCATGAATTATAGTTAAATTTATTTATATGTAAAACATATTATTTGATATATATATATGTAATATTATTTTTGTTAATGAAACTAAAAAAATTGCTTAAATAATAATATTTTTAGGTTATATTATTTGTAAATAATTATTATTCCTAGTAATTATCTATAAAATATAATTATTAAAATTTTGAAAATTTTAATTACTTTCAAAAATGTATACATGCTTACCAAATTTTATTGTATTTAAATTAACTTTAGTTTAAAATATTTCAAAGTTTATTTTATTGCATATTATATTACTATTGTTTATTAAAATCAAAAGAATTTACTATTGATAATATTTTGTGTAGTTATGCCAATATGTGTACATATATATATTTATATTGGCATGTGAGGGTACAATGATATTCAAACAGATAGACACACACAAACACACCTCAAGGGCATAACCCAGTCCATAGCCCCCCCAAGGGATAGTCCATATTACACCCTGATCTTATTTATATTATATATATATATATATATAACTATACATATGAACAAATCGTGGAAACAAATTTTGTTCGAACCCACCTTCAAGGCCTTACATCTTGCCTACTGACTTGACCAACCTGAAATACCCCACCATCGGCCGAGGCATATTTCATCCTCAAATTTTTAATTGCATTATCTTGTTATAGAAGAAGCTCCACAGAAGAATTCTACCACTTCCTACCATATTTATCCACTGAACCATCCCCTCTACATCATGACCTCCAGGGCACTTCTTTCTCCATCATCCACCATGTCGAGCTCGTACACCACTGCTTCCTTTTTCAGAGACTGCCTCGATGCTATGTGTTACCACCTTCCTTACAGCATGAATGTCAAAAACTTGTGACAACCCTATAATCAATAGGGGGTCCGATCATCTTCTACCCTTTCTTGTGAAGTGGGACCATAATGCATTGGAATCTATTGATGCTATCCACAATGCATCCCAATTTAATTGGGTAGGATAGAAGATGTAGTGGACGAGATATAAACCCCAACTTCCTGAATGTTATTAGGGATTATTATACCACTTGGTCAGAACCCCATGTTCTTAGAGTAGTTACATTTAAAATAATAAATTTTTTATTTAGGGAACTATAGTTGTTTAAAAATATATATATGATTATATTTTAAAACATTAATAAATATACTGGAATATATTTAAATGTATATATATATTAGATAGAAAATTTATTAAATGTCCTATATATTATTAGATTCATAGATAAATAAAATTATTCTAGTTACTTATTTTTTAGAAATATATTATTAATAATAAATACATACAAACATGTATATCATAAATTAACTGAAAAAATGTATACCATTAACTATATAATATATATTGTATTATTTGAATATAGTATTTGAAAAATAATATAATGCGTATTTAAAAAAATCATTATATAAAAAAACCATATATATATATATAAATATTAAATAAAAGTAATGTAAATTGATGTATATATATGTAGATATTTATAATTTATTATATATTTTTAAAGGTAAGTTTACAATATGTATAATAGAATATGTATCCCAAAAAACATATTAAGGGTATTGGGTGATGACTGTTCTTGAGATGACAGACCATTGAATGACTGGAATTGCATGTCATAATATTTTTATGTGGTCATATAATTTATAATAATTGAAATTCTATTTAATCAATGATGACATCTGTGTCATGACTCTCTATATTTGTGTAATGAAAAGAATATCCATGTAAAAATGTTATATATCCCAAACCCTTAGGCCTCTTCATGTGCATGTGTGTGAAGTTATAATTAAAGGGTGTTTGAAAATAAGAATTAATGTTTGATGCTTTATTTTTACACCATGACTAAAAGGATAAGGCTTTTTACTAAAATATGAGATAATAGAGGCTCCGAGAGTTCCATCCTAGGGTTTGGTTGGTTTATCAAAAAATGATAAACCAATCCATAGAAAATTTCTCATGATAAAGTCATAGTTATTTAATAATAACAAATTAAAATATGATAAAAATTTGGTGACAAAGAATATATATGTAAAGTCATTTTAAATTTTCCTTCTAGGTAATCATGTTTACATCAACATACTTCAGTGGCAAGGTTATTTATATCGAACACAGAATTTTCCATAGATAGCCACCTGCAATAGTAGAAAATATTCATAATTATCTAGAAATAAATATATGTATATATATAGATATTTATTATTTATTAGATATATTTATAGGTAAAGTAAGAATATGTAGAATATATTAAGTATCCCAAAACAAAATGTTAAGAGTATTGTATGATGGCTGATCTTGAGATGACCAACCAACGTATGATTGAAATTCCTTGTTGATTTGTTTTGTATGTGATTATTGAATTTGTGAAAATTGATTTATATTAAGATGACCGACCAAGGATTGATTGAAATATCACGTCATGTTTTTTATAAGTGGTTATATAATATGTAATAATTAAATTTTATTTCCCACATCGATGGAATACATTTCATACCTGTCCCTATGTGTGTAAGGATATGTGTGTTCCTATAAAAATGATATATATATCAAACCCCTAGATCCCCTCACTATAATTTGATTAACATTGTAATAAAAGGGTGTTTGAAAAGGGGAATTTTTGTTCGATGTGTATTTTTTACACCATGACTGCAAAGCGACTAGTGGTTGCTGAATTCTGAGATAATAGAGGCTCTATGAGTCCCCCTAAAGGTTTTTTTTTATTTTCAAATAATGATAAACTAATCCATAGAAAAAGTATAAATATCAAGTTGTAGTTATTTAATCATAACTAATTAAAACAAACTAAACATTTGTTGATATAATATACATATATATTAAATTTAATTAAATTTTTATTCTAGGTAATCAGTTACACATCAACATACTACAATGGTGAGGTAATTTATACTAATCATGGTTTTAGATAATTTTTTCCACCTATATGAGTAGAAAATATTCATGAATGTGTGATATTGGATGAAGTACATTAGAATATTCATAGTAACTTCAAAGTGATTGATGATCAAGATATTACTTCAATAATGTATTGACATTTTCAATATTCATATCATATATAAATAATTGAATATCCTCTTATCAATGATGAGTATTATGTGGATGCATCATCATTTTTTAGGAATCATTAATTAATAGTGCAATGGAATTATATGTGGATATTTCTATTATTGACGAGGTGTGATGTAGTACTAAAAAACTATGTTATGGGATATTTTTTGAATTCGATAATTCAAAAAATAACCATTCATTATGTTTTCATATGAATTTTATAATAAAAATTAATTATGAATAATATGATCAAAAAATGGAAATAATTATAGGGGACATCCCCATATATAACCCTAATTTAATGAATCATAATTTATCTGATGACTCAATAAGAGATGATTTTGGTGAGGATGATGTGGGGAATGAAGCATATAATATTCCTTTTATGGATATGAAACAATTAATTAGTGGTAATCGCCCTATATTATTTACTTCCTTATTAATGGGAATGTCACATGAACCAAATTTTGAAAAGGATATCATCACACCAACTATTGAATCCCTTGTAATTATAGGTAACACATCTACATCAACTGATAACACTATATATTTGTGATATGATTTTTGAAGTAAAAGTGAATGAAAAATGTGATAAATCAATAACACATAAAAGTGATATTTTTCATTTGGGGTTGATGTGTCTAAGAATAAAAAATACAGCATTTGTTATGCTAAATAATGTCCCAAATACAAATTTGTAATGTGATTAATATATGATAATTTTTCTTTTCATGTCAGAAGTTAACTAAGTGGGAAGCCCCACATACTTATGTATAACTAAGCTTGTCATAGAATCACCATCACTTGATTCCAAGTTTATATCAACTATTACTGTAGATATGATATGAATGTGTCTGGATTTTCTTGTGTCCCTCGTCTAGGAACATATAAAAAATTTATTTAAATTCAAGATATTCTTTGACAAAGATTGGAATACTAAAAAAGGAAATTATAATAGTATATAGTGATTGGGATTAATCATATACAGTGTTGCTGAAACTAATGGGATTTTTGTCCCACAACAATCAGTTTATTTATTATTTGGGAATCATTGAGTATGTCTCCCCAAATCACTGAGTTGATTAAAAAAAGGTTAAGTTCCATAATATTTTTTGGGACTCCATGAAATGTATCATTGCTTTTCCTTATTGAAAAAACAACCATTCAAGTTAATGGAACATTTATTTATAACAAGTATATATGTGTTTTACTTATTAATACCACAAATGATAGTAATTTTGATCCTGTAAATCTTGTATATTCCATTATTTAAAAGGATAATTTTTAAATAGGGAGTTTTTTTGGCATGTATACAAATTAGTGTTACAAAAATCAGATTAGTATATCTGATATCTGATTTCCATCGAGTGATTATAGAGGTTTGAATATTATTTAAATTTAATTAATTTGATTATGTATAACAAAAAATTACATAAGTCACTTTGAGATAAATTGAAAATCATAAAATGGATTTTAAATATAAATAAAAGGAGGGATTTATAAAAATCAGCATTTTTACTATTCACTGTAAAATTAATATTTTTAGAAAATTATCAAAAAATAATCCTAATATAATTTTGACATTCTGAATCCATAATGAATTTTAATTTTATCTAACACATTTTCTAAAATTTTCGTAAGTTAATATATTTTATTTTCTCATAGAAATCAATAAAAATAATTTTTTAAATAAACATATATTTGAAGAATAAAATGTATTTACTAAAAATTATGTGTATATTACCAAAGAATTAATTAATTAATAAAAAAGGAGTTCGACAGTTATATATTTCATAATATGGTAAATACATTTCATTCCCTCCAATTTAATGGCAATGTTATAATGGTAATATTAAAATAATAATATTTTAGAGCTCATTTAATCTCCGTGTTCTATGAAATATAAGCTATCAAAGAGATTAAATTTATTTAAAAAAGTGACATACTATAAAATCATTGGGTGTTACATTATACCCCCTTAAAATAAATTTATCCCTTGAAATTCATCACTCAATCATAATATTTTAAACATTTGACAATTCATTCATAGAAACCCACATCATATAAATGAATTTATAAAACCTCCCTTAAAAAGGGAAAGTTGGAAACATAAAGGTTACCTTAAGTAATACATAACTAAGATAACAAATAAGGAAAATATTGCTGGATAAGTAAAATATGTATTTGTAAGGGAAAACCAATCCTTAAGAAATAATAGAGAGTGATATATAATATGGCCTAGATAAGGATAATGACCAAAAATCCATAGAACAAATATATCTACAAAGGGTCATTAATATCATCAAAAATGATAGTAATGGGATAAAATTTTATTTAAAAATACTTTAAGAAGATATAATTACTTGATTTCATCACATAAGCACAATATCAATCTTTAGTTGTGCCTTGATCAATTTCCCCTCCATTTCATACTCTGAGAAATGATGTTGAAATTGTAATGCCTGGAAAACTAGTGGATCATAAGATCCATGATGGGATAATAATAAATTCCTTATGTATGTAGTTATAATTATAAAAAAATGTTTATAATAGGTTATCCAATATACATAAATCTTTATATGGTTATTAATACATTAATCTATAAAACCTCATCCAAAGTTAAATATAAAAAAATTCATAAATGGACTTCCAAAATATGAAAATAAAAAACATTCAAATAAAAGTAATGAAATTTTCAAACTAAACTTAACATTAATCCCCCAAACAACATGAAGTAGCTATTAATTTTCACACACCAAAAATGTAATTATCATTATCATTTATTCTCTTAAAATGCGGTAATGACATTAATTACCATAAAATCCTAGTGAAAACATGTATGATTTCAAAAATTAATGCTTTCCTCATACCATAAATCCAAAAATTTTATAAAATCAACCCATAAACCACATTTTAATCATATTACTAATCATTTCAAAGGCCATCAATACTACCCCATTTTTTTTATCACAACAAATCATCTCTTTATCTAATTATTATCCCAATATCATGCACATATTAAGGGTTATATTTCCCTTAATCACTTGTGCTACAAAAATATCACCTTACCACCTCAATCACTTTTCATGGTTACCAGTACCACTCAAAATATACATTCAAATACATACGGAAAACATTTAGTGGAACAATCCATAGATTTTTCATTATTCCATAATACCATAAAATTACTTATATAATATTATTCTTGAATATAAAAAATCAATAATTCCGCTTCCTTCTTAAACCATTAACTGAGATTTTTTATTTTATTACTTATCACCTCTTCCATCTCATATGTCATTCATATTATCTTTATCATTATACTTATAACCATTACTCATACCAAATTTCTTATTATTATCATGATATTTCCTCCTAGGGAATAGATTTTCATAATACCCATTCATTGCACATTTAAAACATTTAATAGTTGATAATGCCATAAGAATACCATTATTCTCATCCATTGTGTTAAATAAACCTGTCAGTTTTCCTTTTAAATTACATTATTTGTTTCCTTATTTTACACACCCAAGGCATCTTCTGGTTCCTTTGAAACATTATCCTTATTTCCTCTTCCCACATTATTTAATTGAGGAAAATTGATTCCTCTTTGGTCACCATGAAACTACATATTCTTAATATTATATGGGTCCAAAACTCACCAAAGAAGAGATTATTAATCTATTATGAGATTAATGATTAGGATTAATAACAAGTGTTCACCTTCATATCCCCATTTCAATTGGTTTCTCATAAGTAATATCATTCCAAGGTCCATCACATTAATAATTAACATAAATCCTCTTGGTTCCTTCCATTGTATAAATCCAAAAAAACATAGCGTGGGAAACAATAATCTTTGTGGGAAACCAAATAATCAAGATAAATTGATTATAAATGTTTAATCAATGAAAAATTATGTTTAGTCCAAGTTCATTCATGAAAATTATAAAAATTTTATACTTTATACAATACTTAGTATTATCTCTGGGGTTTTTATAAAATTTTTCAATCCCTAATATCCTAAATGGTATAAAAACTAATCTGATACCAACTATAATGGCCTGATCTTTTCAATATTATATCTTTTTATATTAATAATAAATACATAAAAATTCTACCCAAGATATAATAAAAAATATTAGAGTCTTTGATGATTATATATATAATCTTACTATTTCATGAAAGATCTTCAACATAACCCACAAAGAACTTGTCACATAGTACTTCTCTTAGGCATACCCTATCTTAACCTTTCGTCATCACCTGAGGAAGGAAACATACAAAATGGTGATCTCAAATTTTAATTTAGGATATTAATATGATATATCAATCCATGATCATATCAAATCATAAGATAAGAATAAAGTTATGTTATGATGATTATAACTTATAATTTTTATACCAAACCTATCATAGATTATAAACATGATTTATGGAATAAAAATTATCATTTTAGAACACATGTACTGTAAGAGTGAGAAAAAATTATAAATAAATCATGATCCATAATACCATGTAATAAAAGTAAGGAACCATCCAAAATATAGAAAACTATAGTGTCAGATATGAATAAGATAAAGATAGAGGGGGGGGGGGTGAATTATGATATTTTAAACACTCTGATGAATTCAAAGTATCCATATTGACATGTATCAATTGTTTATTTTTCTCTATTAAAATAGTTTATTAAGTATAAATAAATAAATAAAATAACACAAGGATTTATAATGGTTTAGGTAACAAAGATCCCTTAGTCTACTCCACAAACACTCTCTCAGCGAGTTTGCAGATTTCACTAGTAAGTCATTTTACTAGGGACCTCCATAACTGAGTATAGGCAGCTGATGTCTTTTTAATAATATTTTTCAAGGACATATGGTTCTTTAACAAGGAACCAAATTATTGAAATCTTCTTACAAGAATTTGATACTCCTTCACCTCCAGGACTGAATCTAAGCATATGATAATCCAATAAATCAATAGATATTGATTTGATTGATAAAGAGGGTTTTCTCATAGTTACAACATGAAACTGATAGATTTAATTGATCTTAAATAACATACAATAGTAGAAAAATATTCTTCAATGTTGCAAATTATTTCTTCAAAAAGTAATAGAGAAACGACTATATAGATGTATAAACATGTATCTATCCAAAGTGCAGCTCTGAAGGTGATAATATGTTGTTATTTACAAGTAATCATATTTTCATATAACTCTATATTGTATGTGTATATTTCTCTTATATTCATAAGATTATAATATCAATATTTATATTGTAGGTCGAACAATTTTAAGTCAAACCAGCTCTAGAAATACCACATATTAAATTATGAATATTTGAATTCAAAATCATTAAATAGATTCATAATAAATAGGAACAATTTAATCTATTGAGAATGTTCCTTTTAATTGGTCACAAAAAGTATTTGGAATGATATATACTTCTCGCAAGACCATTGCAGAAATCACGGATAATATTTTTAAATAAAAACTCTATTTATTGAATAGTGAAAAATACAGTTCCTTCACATGATGACAAAACTCCAAAACATAGGGTTGACAATTGATAAAACACTATTTTATTGAATATTTTATTGATAATAAATGATATAATTTCCTCACATTGTGTTAAATATGTTTAATTAGAAAATATTTGGAATTAGATCATTCATTTGAATATTTGATGAAAATTCCAGTTTTACCCTTTATAGTTCACTGTAGTATTTCGAAGATAAATATTTTTATATTTATTATTTGAATTTGAAATTTTGTAAAAGTGTTCCTAACATAATTATCTACAACTTTCATTCAGGAAACTAGAGCTAAATAGTGCATTTGGATGGAGTAAATGATCAATTAATCCAATGGTGGGCTGGACTCGGCAGAATAGACATGGGCACTGTATTTGGGACATATCGTCTACATAAGGGCTTGTATTGAGTCCATATTTTGAAGAAATCTCGGGGACATGATTTTGCACAAATCATCATTCTGGAAGGCCGGTCAATTCACGCGTTTTGGAGGTCAAATGGGCGGTTCAAGTTGGAATAAAATATTTGGCCGAGTTTTTCATTTCACACTTAAAAAGTTATGTATCCCTAGCCCTCACAAACTATATTTAAAGGGGGTTTTAACTATTTGAGAGGGCTGGTTGAGGATTTGGGAAGGTGTGGCCGAAAGGGTGTCTCTTGGTAGACCCTCACAACTCTTGGAGGAAGTAAGCCTTTGTGCAAACCTCTCTTCCAAAAAGGCTCTCCTCTCTCACCTCTTCTTTGTATTTCTTTTCTTTCATGTTTGTTTCTTGAATTTTTCTTCAAATAATATTCTGTGTTCATCCCTCTTCTTCTTATCTTAATCTTATTAATTGGGTTTGAATCAAGAGTGGAGACAAGATTGGATTCTAACCTTTCAATCCGTTGCTTATGCAAAACGTCTCCACGATGACTACACCACCCATGGAAGAGTAGTTCTTTTTAGTAATCGATCGACCTCTATCCTTCTTCATTAATTTATTTTGAATCAATGAGCTAATGTAATTCACATATTATGATCTATTAATTGAGTTTTTAATTTAAATTAAACTAAGAAAGCAATTGAATAGTTAACACAAAACACGCGAGGTCGGGAATTGTGTGAACTGTGAGAGCGCAACCTTAACCGGTAATTCAAACCACATGGGATCAATTTGTAGAGTTAAAATATAATCCCTAAACTCAATTAATCCTCATTTCCAGAGTGGTTATGTGCCTTAATTTACCACTGACCATAAGCTAATTTTAGAACATCAATCAAAGCAGGGTGTTGCGATTGCATGTTCCGAAGTTAGCCTAAGGTTAAATTCACTTCAATCTTCGTGGTAAAGTTAATTATCGTAGGGTTCGGGATTTAACAAATTAAGGGATCATAATTAAGTGAATATTAATTTAAATGATAATGATTAATAAATGACTGAATAGGTAGAGTTAGATCGATTACATCTTTTAAATATTGTCTAAACAAATATCTTTTTGTTGTGTCATTTTAATCAAACTTCATTTCAAAACAAAAAACAAAAAAAATGCAATCTTCTTCCAGAAAACTTCTTCTAGGTTCATAAACTATAAAAAAAACACCCCCATCCTTTCATGTAGTTATTTTATTCTCTTTTATTTTATTTTTAGAATACCTCTAATAAGTAGTTAAATTCACTTCCTCCTTTGAGAGACGACCTTGGTTAGCCACTCTGCTGCACCTAAGTATCCTAAAATCATACTAATCATTTGAGGGCACCCACGACAGTGCTCTTTCAAATTGGCGCCGTTTCCGGGGAGGCAAGTAATTATTTCAACCAATTAGAGGTATTTATTTTATTTTACATTTTAATTCTCTTCCTCTCTTCTTTCTTCCGTCTTTACCCAATCTGATTTTTTTTCTTCTTCTTCTTCTTTTATCTCTTTCTACTTCTTTTTGGACCATCAACTCAAACTTCTAATTTTTATTTTACTATGGTCCACATTCCTTCTTTTCATCTTTCATTGATTGATGACACGAACTAATCTCGAAGATCTCTTAGATCTTGACCCTGAGATTGAACGTAGCCTTAGGGCACGAATCAGACATTCTCAGTCTACGAGAAGTTTCAACATTCAACCAGTTGGAGAATTACTCCTATATCAGAACATTGAAATTGGAAGAAATTCAAATTCAACCATAAAACAAGAACCAATGGCTGGAAACAATGGAAATGAACTTAATAGAACCATTCGAGAATTGGCTGCACCTGATATTAACTGTCAACCAAATTGTATTGCATACCCAAATCTCGAATCGGACTTCGAATTGAAATCTGGGTTAATTCACTTACTTCCAAAGTTTCATGGCCTCTCTGGTGAGGATCCCAATAAACATTTGAAAGAATTTAATGTGGTTTGCTCAACCCTAAAACCTAGAAATGTCTCTGAAGATCAAATCAAACTAAGAGAATTCCCATTCTCACTTGATGGAGCTGCGAAAGATTGGATGTATTATTTACAACCCGAAGATGTAACTTGTTGGAACGATTTGAAACGTCTTTTCTTGCAGATATTTTTTCCAGCATCAAGGACCACATCCATTCGAAAGGAGATATCGGGGATCAAGCAAGCCCAAGGGGAGTCAATGTATGAGTACTGGGAGAGATTCAAGAAGTTGTGTGCAAGCTGCCCACATCACCAAATCAGTGAGCAACTCCTCATCCAATACTTCTACGAAGGACTCACACCCATGGAGAGGAGCATGGTAGATGCTGCGGCTGGAGGAGCATTGGTGGACAAGACAGCAGTAGCTGCGCGTGCGTTGATCGACAAGATGGCCCAAAACTCCCAACAATTCGGTGATAGAGGTACACCACATGTTCGAGGAGTACATCAAGTAAGTCCTTCTTCTCTTGAAAGTCATTTGATTGATACTAAGTTAGAAGAATTGACAACTACGGTGAGGCAGATTGCATTGGCTCAAAAGACATCCCAACCCCCTCCTTCAAGGCCTTGTGGTATTTGCACTGAGACAAGCCACCCAACTGACTGTTGCCCACAACTCCAAGAAACAGAAGATTGTGCAGCAGTGTTCCCTGGGAGACCATTTCAGCAGCAACAACAACAACCATATCCCCAAAAGAAGTTTGATCCAACATACAACCAAGGGTGGAAAGATCTAGCGGACATGAGGTATGGCTCTGGACAACAACAAAGGCCCCCTTTTCAACAAAACTTCCAGCAGCCTCTGCCTTACCAGCAGGGTTTCCAACAACCCCAAAGGAGATTTGAAGCTCAAACATCAACAAGTCAGCAACAAGGGAATCATCCACCAAAGGTAGATTCTAATACTTATGATCTTTTGAAGCAAATTTTTCTTAATCAACAGAATGAGCTGAAGAGTCAAAGTTCGGAGCTGAGGGAGTTGAAGACTCAAATGAGCCAGATTACCACCGCCCTCCATGAACTTGTGAGTAAGAATTATGGAAATCTACCTTCCCAACCCACTCCAAATCCAAAGGGGAATGTTAGTGCCATCACATTGAGAAGTGGGAAGCAAATGAACGATACATCTGCACCTACCATTCCACCGGGATTCACCTCAACTTCAGAGAAGCCGCATTCTATACCAACTGATGAGCAATCCAAGGAGAAAGATAAAGGTAAGAAAAAGATTGATGATGTTCCTCCTAAACCCCTTCCTTTTCCAAACAAGGTTGTTCAAACCAAGAATATGGCTGAAGAAGCAATGCAAAAGGAGGTTTTGGACACATTCAAGCATGTGGAGATCAACATTCCTCTACTTGAAGCCATTAAGCAAATCCCAAGGTATGCCAAATTCTTAAAAGAACTCTGCACCAATCGAAGAGGGATCAAGGGGAATGAGAGGATCAACCTTGGAAGGAATGTCTCGGCACTCATTACACCAACTCTAGAAATGCCAACAAAGTGCAAGGATCCTGGGACATTCACCATCCCATGTACCATAGGGGAGTTGCACTTCTCTGATGCTCTTTGTGATTTGGGAGCTTCCATAAATGTGATGCCTCGCTCTGTATTCTCTTCCTTGAAGGTTGGTGAGTTGAAGCCAACAAGAGTACTGGTGCAATTGGCGAATAGAGCTACGACATATCCAGCAGGAGTCCTTGAGGATGTACTTGTCCGGGTAAGAGACATGATCTTTCCAGCGGATTTCTATGTTCTTAACATGGAGGATGATCAGGTAAGTTCTCATGCCCCCATTATCTTAAGTAGACCCTTACTCAAAACTGCAAAAACTATCATAAATGTCAATTAGGGTACACTTTCCATGGAGTTTGGAGATGAATTTGTGATATTTAATGTTATGGATTCCATGAAGTACCCCTCAGAGGACCATTATGCTTTTGTTATCTCCCATTTTGAACCACCAAGTAAAAACATCATGGAATTGGATTGTCCTATGCTTAGGGAGATTATGAGTATTGGTTCTAGTTTGATGTCTAAGAATACTTCTACACCCATTTTTAAGGAACAAGACTCTCTAAGATTTGATTTTGAAATGGAATCATATTCTGATTTTGATCATGTGAACTCTGATTATGACATGGCTATTGAGTATGCTGATGGATTTGGTGCTTTATTCTCTGATTGTGATGATTTTTATTCTGATACTGATGTTCATTGTGCAGATATGTCTGTTGCATCAATTTCTCCATCCATACATCACCCACCTACATTGGAACTCAAGCCATTGCCCCCAAATCTCAAATATGCATACTTGCTCAGTGGTGATAGATTACCTGTCATAATTGCTAACAATCTCTCTTTTGAACATGAAGAAAAACTTTTGAATCTTTTGAGAGATAACATTAGGGAAATTGGTTGGACATTGGCAAACATATCAGGTATTAGCCCCTCCATTTGCATGCATAGGATTCTATTGGAGGATGGGGCTAAACCGGTGAGACAGCCACAAAGGAGACTTAATCCCACCCTCCTAGAAGTTGTTAAGAAAGAAGTTGAAAAATTACTTGAGGCGGGTATCATTTACCCTATTTCTGACTCACAATGGGTTAGCCCTGTTCAGGTTGTACCAAAGAAAACTGGTTTCACTGTTATAAAAAATGAAAATGATGAGTTAGTTCCTGTGAGAGTACAAAACAGTTGGCGAGTGTGTATCGATTATAGGAAACTAAATCAATCCACTCGTAAGGACCATTTCCCACTTCCATTCATTGACCAGATGCTTGAGAGACTAGCTGGGAAGACACACTATTGTTTCTTGGATGGATTTTCTGGCTATTTTCAGGTTCCCATTGCAGCAGAGGACCAGGAGAAGACAAAATTCACCTGCCCATTCGGTACCTTTGCTTACCGGAGGATGCCATTTGGACTTTGCAACGCCCCAGGTACCTTCCAGAGATGCATGGTGAGTATTTTCTCAGATTTCATTGAGACCTGCATGGAGGTATTTATGGATGATTTTACAGTTTATGGGTCCTCATTTGATGAATGTCTCTCTAGTTTGGGTGATGTGTTGCATCGTTGTATTGAGAAGAATCTGGTCTTAAATTTTGAAAAATGTCATTTCATGGTCGAAAAGGGAATTTTATTAGGTCATATAGTCTCACAACATGGAATTGAAGTTGATAAATCTAAGGTAGACATTATTTCATCCCTCCCATATCCTACATGTGTG
The DNA here is from genome assembly GCA_963277665.1 of Viscum album. Taxonomy (NCBI): domain Eukaryota; kingdom Viridiplantae; phylum Streptophyta; class Magnoliopsida; order Santalales; family Viscaceae; genus Viscum; species Viscum album. The sequence goes on along the minus strand of OY728143.1, from coordinate 1,697,501,002 downwards.
CGTGATGTTCGATCATTCCTTGGGCATGCTAGATTTTATCGACGCTTCATCAGAGATTTTAGTAAGATCGCTCTACCCTTATCTCGGTTGCTTCAAAAAGATATTGACTTCAATTTTGATGATTCATGTAGGGTATCATTTGATGAGCTAAAGAAGTGTCTGACCACTCCACCAATCATACAGCCCCCACGGTGGGACCTTCCGTTTGAGCTTATGTGTGATGCCTCCAACTTCGCGGTTGGAGCTGTCTTATCTCAGTGGTTGGAGGGACGTTCACATGTGATCGCCTATGCATCGAGGACGCTAGATTCAGCCCAATCAAACTACACTACCACAGAAAAGGAGTTTCTTGCTGTCATATTTGCTTTAGATAAATTCCGTTCATATTTATTGGGCTCTAAAGTAGTTGTTTTTTCTGACCATGCAGCTTTGAGGTACCTCCTAAAGAAGCCAGATGCAAAGCCACGACTTATCCGTTGGATGCTCCTTCTTCAAGAGTTTGACCTTGAGATAAAGGACAAGAAGGGGTCAGAGAATTTGGTGGCAGACCACATGAGTAGGCTTACTCACACACTAGAGGGTGACACCTTGGACCAGGTACCACTTCGGGACACTTTCCCCGATGAGCATCTCTATACCATCTCAGGTAAGCATCCTTGGTATGCTGATTTAGTTAATTACATTGTTGGCTCTGAAATCCCAGTAAATTTGAAGAAACATCAAGTCCAAAAATTAAAGAGTGAGTCAAGATTTTATGTTTGGGATGATCCGTACCTCTGGCGCATGTGTAGTGACCAAGTCATTAGGAGGTGTGTTCCCGATCATGAGTTTGAGTCTGTTTTGCATTTCTGTCATACACTTGCTTGTGGTGGACACTTTGGACCCCAAAGGACAGCTAGGAAGGTTTTAGACTCTGGATTATATTGGCCTAGCTTGTTCCTTGATGCCCATTTGTTTTGTAAGTCATGCTCTCGTTGCCAACACACTGGGAACATTTCTAGGAGACATGAGATGCCCCAACAACACATACTATTTTGTGAGATTTTTGATGTATGGGGCATAGAATTTATGGGTCCTTTTCCTAGTTGATTTGGATTTTTGTACATTTTGGTTGCTGTTGATTATGTGAGTAAATGGGTGGAGGCCAAGGCCACCAGGACTGATGATTCTCATGTTGTTGTGGACTTTGTCAAAGCACAAATTTTTTGCAGGTTTGGAGTACCAAAGTCCATCATCAGTGACCAAGGGACACACTTTTGCAATAGGAATTTTTCTTCCCTCCTTCGAAAGTATGGGGTGACACACAAAACATCAACACCATACCACCCCCAAACAAATGGCCAGGCTGAGGTTTCAAATCGTGAGTTGAAACAAATCTTGGAGAAAACCGTGCAGCCAAATAGGAAGGATTGGAGCAAGCGCTTGGATGATGCATTGTGGGCTTATAGAACAGCATACAAGACCCCCATTGGTATGTCCCCATTTTGGATTTTTTTGGGAAAGCATGTCATCTCCCAGTGGAAGTCGAGCATCGGGCTTATTGGGATATAAAGAAATGCAACATGGATTTGGCCCAAGCTGGAATTCAAAGGAAGTTGCAAATTCAAGAGCTTGAGGAGATTCTATTGTCATCATATGAGAACTCAAGGCTCTACAAGGAAAGATCAAAAGCAGCTCATGACAAAATGATCCAACAAAGGGAGTTTCATGTTGGAGAGAAAGTCCTTCTCTATAGTTCACGACTGAAGTTGATGCCTGGTAAGTTGCGTTCCAGATGGTTAGGTCCTTATATTGTGTCTAATTTTTTTCCTTATGGTGCAGTGGAGATCACACAAGAGGACACTGGAAGGATATTTACAGTCAATGGGCAACGTTTGAAGAGATACATTGAGGGACATCCTACTGATGCAGTGGATTTTATCACACTGCATGACCCCATCATCACTTGATCACATCAGGCTGTTCCTAACCCTTTCACTTTTATATTATTTGTCCTATTTAAAAATTCTGAATTTCATGTGCATATATCATCTCATGGGTTCACATTGAGGACAATTCAATATTTTATGTGTGGGGGAGGGAACCTTTTAGTTTAGTAATTTCAATTGTTTTCCTGTTAAAAAAAAAACCCAAAAAAAATTGTGTGTTTTTCAAAATTTGTGTGTTTATTTTACAATTTTCTGTGTGTTTTTGAAACTTTTGAGCTGAAATGATTCTCATCACCATTTTTAAATCCATATCAATAAGTGAAACAATTTACCCCTTGAAACTAAGCTTAAATGAATGCTGAAATGACTTTGTTTCAAGTTCAAATATTTAGTAATTTCATGCAAAGTACGCTGAATTTTGAATCCCATGCCAATCTCACTGTCTTTATATTTGAAATCACTTTCCTGTGAGGCTTCTAAACCATTATTTTCATATTCTTTACATTCACCTCACTTCTTGAGAGAACCAAACCATGCTTGATTTAACCAGAATTTGATCTATTCCTGTCAAAACTTGAGGGTTTGAGGTACATATGTTTAAATGATTGAGGCATTTGTTTGGTATTAAAGCCCATATTTCAAAGAATCCTTTTTTTTAATGGCCTACCTTGAATATTTAATCCTTGTAGCCCTTAGAAGCCATGCACAGCCTGTTAGGTTAAGCCACATTACAAGCCAATTTTCCCTATCCAACCAACTCTTGAAGTGAAGTTGCATAATCTAGTTGAGCTTAAGTGTGGGGGAAGTTGTCTTGGGTTTTTCCACCACATTCTGTGATAATTTGGGTGGAAAATTAAATTCTGAAGAGATGTGTTTGCTGCTAAAGAAAGTCATTATATTGAAATCTGTGCCTTTTCTGGAGCTTTCATGACAAGTGAAGCTGTGCCTTTTCTGGAGCTTCTAATTGAGGTGGAAAGCTGTGCCCATCTGGAGCTTTCAAGAAAATCATGTTTGAGAAGATTGACATTTTTTTATGCTGAAATGATGAATGGTGTAAACCTTTCATGAATTTTCATGATGATGGAGCTGAATTGATACTATGGGGATTGAAGAGAAGACCATATTTAAGTGAAAATTAGATTAATGCAATTTTGCTTCAAAAGAGTCAAGCCCTCCTCATTCAGCCTCAGAGTTTTTCACATCTCAATCCTACCAACCGAAAGCCACAGAACAACCCTGAAAAGTCCTCATGATAAACATATGTCCTTTACTCACATCGGGTAGCGATGTAGGAATCTATCAAGCCTATGGTGACCCTTGTATGAGTTTGGATGAGAAAGACATTGCAAAAAAAAAACTGATATTTGAGTGATGAGAGAAAATTCAAGCGAGGTAAGTGTTTTGTGTATGGGAGGATAAATAAAGTGGAAATATATTGAATTATATAAATGGAGAACTTGAAATAAGTTTTTTTATGAGGCATGATATCTTTTGATTCTTGGTGTGAAATTGATTGATCTTAAGGATATGTGTTTTAAAATTGGTTTTGATTTGATATTGATGTTTACTTGACATGAGGTTTTGCCCAGGAGTGCAAAAGGGTAAGTGTGGGGGAGTTGATAAAACACTATTTTATTGAATATTTTATTGATAATAAATGATATAATTTCCTCACATTGTGTTAAATATGTTTAATTAGAAAATATTTGGAATTAGATCATTCATTTGAATATTTGATGAAAATTCCAGTTTTACCCTTTATAGTTTACTGTAGTATTTCGAAGCTAAATATTTTTATGTTTATTATTTTAATTTGAAAATTTGTAACAGTGTTCCTAACATAATTATCTACAACTTTCATTCAGGACCCTAGAGCTAAAGAGTGCATTTGGATGGAGTAAATGATCAATTAATCCAATGGTGGGCTGGACTCGGAAGAATAGACACGGGCTCTGTATTTGGGCCATATCGTCTACATACGGGCTTGGATTGAGCCCAACTTTTGAGGAAAGCTCGGGGACATGATTTGGCACAAATAATCCTTCTGGAAGGCCGGTCAATTCACGCGTTTTGGAGGTCAAATGGGCGGTTCAAGTTGGAATAAAATATTTGGCCGAGTTTTTCATTTCACACTTAAAAAGTTATGTATCCGTAGCCCTCACAAACTCTATTTAAAGGGGGTTTTAACTCTTTGAGAGGGCTGGTCGAGGCTTTGGGAAGGTGTGGCCGAAAGTGTGTCTCTTGGGAGCCCCTCAAAATTCTTGGAAGAAGTAAGCCTTTGTGCAAACCTCTCTTCCAAAAAGGCTCTCCTCTCTCACCTCTTTGTATTTCTTTTCTTTCATGTTTGTTTCTTGAATTTTTCTTCAAATAATATTCTGTGTTCATCCCTATTCTTCTTATCTTAATCTTATTAATTGGGTTGGAATCAAGAGTGGAAACAAGATTGGGTTCTACCCTTTCAATCCGTTGCTTATGCAAAACGTCTCCACGATGACTACACCACCCATGGAAGAGTAGTTCTTTTTAGTAATCGATCGACCTCTATCCTTCTTCATTCATTTATTTTGAATCAATGAGCTAATATAATTCACATATTATGATCTATTAATTGAGTTTTTAATTTAAATGAAACTAAGCAAGCAATTTAATAGTTAACACAAAACACGCGAGGTCGGGAATTGTGTGAACTGTGAGAGCGCAACCTTAACCGGTAATTCAAACCACATGGGATCAATTTGTAGAGTTAAAATATAATCCCTAAACTCAATTAATCATCATTTCTAGAGTGGTTATGTGACTTAATTTACCACTGACCATAAGCTAATTTTAGAACATCAATCAAAGCAGGGTGTTGCGATTGCATGTTCCGAAGTTAGCCTAAGGTTAAATTCACTTCAATCTTCGTGGTAAAGTTAATTCTCGTAGGGTTCGGGATTTAACAAATTAAGGGATCATAATTAAGTGAATATTAATTTAAATGATAATGATTAATAAATGACTGAAGAGGTAGAGTTAGATCGATTACGTCTTTTAAATATTGTCTAAACAAATATCTTTTTGTTGTGTCATTTTAATCAAACTTCATTTCAAAACTAAAAACAAAAAAAAAATGCAATCTTCTTCCAGCAAACTTCTTCTAGGTTCATAAACTATAAAAAAACCACCCCCATCCTTTCAAGTAGTTATTTTATTCTCTTTTATTTTATTTTTAGAATACCTCTAATAAGTAGTTAAATTCACTTCCTCCTTTGAGAGACGACCTTGGTCAGCCACTCTGCTGCACCTAAGTACCCCAAAATCATACTAATCATTTGAGGGTGCCCACGAAAGTGCTCTTTCAACAATGCACGGTTATTTACAAACGTAGGGTTGAATAACATTAAGTTTACTCCATAAACATATGGATTATTCCAAACATATGTTTTCTAATCTATACACGTTATTTCAAAATTAGGGTTTCCAAACCATACATTATGTTTATAAAATGTAGGGTGTGAACATTTATTCCAGAATAATTTTAACATTCAAAATACATAGTAAATATTCTCCAATAAATCAATGAAATGTGTATACTTCTTGAATAAATATTCCAATGAATATTATCTTCTTGAAAATCACTTAATAAAACTTATTAGTAATATAAATGTGGATGTTTGTGAGAATCAAAACAAAAAATAAATTAATGAAATTGTTGAATCCAAACATGATCAACAACATCCCCATTATTTATTATCACAAAAACCATTACAAAAAAAATCATAAAATAAGAATTAAAATTAGAAAAAGTTTTTTGAATAATAATTTTTAATATATATAAATAATTAAATAATAAGAACATTTCTCCCCTTTCACAAAAAAAATTTCTACATAATTTTAAATTTATCCCATATAAACACCCCCATGATGATAATCATTTAAACTTCTCCCCCTTTTTGTGACATAAAAAATATGAGAGAAAAATGTACCAATACAAACTCCTAAATTCAGGCTTCCTTTAAAATATATTAAAGATTCTAATAAGGAGAATATACAAAAAAATGAGTTTTTAGTAAATCATTTAGTCCATGTTATTAAAATAACTCCCCTTAAGACATGGAATTTTTGAAGAAGATATCCAAAGAATTAAAATATTTTCAACTACTTTTTTCACATGTCAAATTTTAATAAAATTATTTATTACTCAATATAATACTCTAATTTATTAGTTATATTGAGATAAATATATAAACATTAAATACCTGGTTTCGTAAGATAACTTTTCACATAAAAATTCTAAGGATATAATAAAAAATAAATTTTTAATTTTTTTTCTCATTTAATATAAATAAAATATTTTAGTAAAAAGATAAAATATTTACAATAAAATACAATAATGAAGAATAGTTAGAGTGTTAAGAAGGATTAGATCGATGATTCGAACATTCCAAACATAGAAAATTTTCACTGAAATATTTTAAAACTTTTGATAGTTGTTCTATTATACTTTGAAAATCTATAGTTCTTTGATCAATAGTAGAAGAATAAAATTTATCAACCAAGAATGCTTTTAGTTTATCATGTTCTATCTTAGTAACAACTTTCCTTCAGAGTAAATCCATCTAAATTAACTTTTCCTTTTTGAATGATTCAAAATATCATTTTGAAATTGAAAATTCGTTCACATTCTAAAAATATTTTTTTAGTTCCTCATACCACTTCCTAGATGCATCCATATCATCATGTAGCTTAAATTTTTTTTATTCAATATATTATCCTTAAAAATAATCTCTTCATAAGTCATTGCACTTTTTATTATTTGAGATGAAGAAACTTCTAGTTTTTCATACCCATGAACTTCTTTATCCTTTACAGAAATTATTTCAAATGAAATCTTTACATACAAAATTTAATGTTCTTCTAATAAATCAATAGAAGTATTACCTTTCATTTTCTTTTTAGAAATACATTCCTATGAACTTGAAGTTCTTGATCATTTCATTTTTCTCAATATTATTTCATAAGCCTTTGAACAAGATATTTTGATGAGGATATATAAATAATCTTTAATTATTTAAGAATAACATTCTTGGGTTTTAAATAGAAAAGGATACATTTTTTATGAAACTCTATAGATGATTCTTTAGATTATTGAGTTGAAAATAATAAATAATCATCACAATTTTTAATTTTTGAAAATAAATTTTTGTGTAAGAATGTTTTTCTGATTGAAAACATTACATAAACAACTAAAATTTTATAGATCATAAAATTTAAATATTGTAATTGGTTTTAATGTTTAAATATTATAATACAAACCTTTCTGTAATTAACCAAGTTATATTTTCTTTAAAACAATGTTTATCGATATTAGAAGAATTAATAATTCAATTATACAATCCAAATAGACCCAGACTTGATTCAAATAGTCTGGAAAGATATCTCCCTCCCACCTATATAAAATATTTAATACAATAAAATAATATATATATATATATATAAATAATAGTGAAATACTTCCCAGATCATAGATTCCAGTTATTATGATTTGTTGATAAAAAACTACTTCAGAGTAGATCACTTATTTATTAGGGATTTCCATATCTCACCCAGTCGAACACTTTAATAATTTAATCATTAGTTTAGTTGTGAATTTCTATAAAACACCAAACACACGTTCCTTTTGTTAACTATTTTATTTGGGGTTTTGCAGTGTTAGAAAATAATTTTTTGGGTAAGAAAATCTGTTTATTTTGCGTAGAAATTATATTATTCAGTTTAAATGAATATTTTGAAAAATAATAATTCCTAACACAAGAATTTTGAGGTTTTATAAAGAAAAAACCATTCTTATAATTTCTATTAATACCATTATAAGAACATTTAATAGTATATATTATTTTACTATTTTAATCAGTATCAAAATAATTCCTATATATTTTTGGTATTTCACCATTACTAGCAATTCCAATTTTTATTTTATGAATTTTATTTTTACCAAGAATTTGATTTAAATATTTTTCTCTATTTATAATCATACTATAATATTACTTTAATGTATTTTATTTACTTAACAATTATTTAATTTTAACTTCCTATAGATCACATGAAACTTTGGAAGTATTAAATTTTAAATTCTCATGTTGTTTTGAGAAATTATATTTTTCTATAGAAATAGTATGATAATAATTTCTATTATTTTGGTGGTCTATTTTTAATGATTCATACTTTATAGGAAGCATGTAACAATAACTATGAAGTTTATCATAATAATGTTTTCTCTGAATTAGAATTTAGAGAGAAAGAAGATTGTACCTTATCATTGTGAGCTATAAGACATAGATTCCCCATTATATTTCTATGGTTAACCTCCAAGTTTGTAGAATATTCTTTATTTGAAATAGAATTATCACTACATATTGTATTCATAATTTTCTTTCCTTTCTATTCATAATTATATCTTCTTTGATATTTTATCATTGGAAATTTAGACTTTATGTGTCATTTTTTCCTTTTACTCACATCACCTATCTATCTTATCATTTTTATTTGTACTTTTATATATATTTTAAAATAATTTGGTGATATTTGATAATTATTTGTTAGATTTTGTATATATTAAATCATATGATTCATCCATAGTTGTTTGAAGAGCATCATCATCATTTTTGATAGAGGCGTGATTTTCAGCTTCAATTTTCATCTCAGCATCATACATCATCAATGTTCCAATTAGTTCCTTCATTATCAATTTCATAAATGGTTTGGACTATCTTATAGAGGAATATATAAACATCCATTATACACGTAAAACTCTAAGCACTTTTAATGCTTGATCTAATTGTGAAATTTGATCTCCCAAGGCAGAAATATTATTTACTATCTCAGTCATTATCCCATTCATTTTAGTGATGGTTTCACCATCATTCACTCTGAAAGTATCAAATTTTAACATTGAATTAGTATACCTTAATTTTATAACATTTTCAGTTCCTTCATAGGAAACAATAACAATTTTATACTTTTCAAATGTTGTAGAATTTTGAGATAATATATTAAATTAATTAGTTCTTAATCCACAAACAAAACCATTCATTTATTTTGAAATGATATCATATTCTATTTCATTATCACTATCCCATTTTTTCAAATTGAATTCAATAATTTCATAAGGCTTGAAAACCTTTAAATAAAATCATATTCTATGATTTTTTAATATATAATCATGTGGGATATCCAACAACCTTAATTATCACTATTAAAATAAGGATAAAAAATCATTAATATACCTTCTCTAAGATTACCCATTATGATATTTTACTTCATATGAATCATAATATTAGGATTATTATACCCAAAAGAAATATTAAAAATTACAAAGATCCACAAAAAATTATAATACTTATTTTTACCCCTTTTATAATAATTTATACCTTTGTTTGGTATAGAATATAATGAAATATCCTAGTACTCTAATATAACTTGTTGAAAATAGAATATTCAAGGTTTTTCAAATAGATAAATATAGAAATAGATCACTTCCATTGACACTATTTGTTGATATTGAGTAGAAACAGATTTCCTGAAAGTGAAATATCATTAATAGATTCCAAACTTTGATATCATTTGTTGTGTCATATATGAATAAGATGAAGATTCTATAGGGGGAGGGGGTGTGAATTGTGATCTTTTAAAATATAAAAAGAATTGAAAACATCCCTCTAGACATGTAGTGATTATTTGTTTTTCTCTCTTAAAATCGATTATGAAGTGTAAATAAATAAATATATGAACACATCTATGTATAGTGGTCTAGGGCCAAAATATCCCTTATTCCACTCTACCAAAACTCTCCTATCAAGTCTAACATTTTCACTAGTAAGTCCTTTTATCAAGGAATTCAAAAACTGAGTACATGCCGTTGATACCTTTATAATAAGGCTTTTGAAAGATCTTATGGTTCTTTTACAAGGATCCGAATTATCCAAAACATAGTATGAGAAGCTAATACTACTTCATATGTATGATTTAATTTGTGAATTTAGTACTCTAATAAATTAATAGAGATTGATTTGATTGAGAAAATAGTTTTTTTCTCATAGTTATATCTTGAAACTGATAGATGTAATTAATCTTCAATAAAATATAAAATATGAAAAAATAATCATCAACGTTGCACAAGATTTTTTCAAATTGTTATATAGAAACCACCAAACAAATTTATAAATATGTAAGTGTCTAATGTGTAGCTCTGAAGTTGATGATATGTTCTTATTTATAATAATGCAAAACTTTATATAAATCTATATTTTATGTGTTTATTTATCATGTATTCATAAGATTATAATATCAATATATATACTGTAGGTCAAACCACACCATACCAAACCAACTCCAGAAATAATGAATATTACATCACAAATAATTTAATTCAAACACATTAAACATATTAAAAATATTCCATAGTAGTAGAAACAATTTAAGTCATTGAAAAATATCCTTTCAATTGGTCTCAAAACAACTTTGAAATGATATTTACTTCTAACAAGATTGTTTATGGAACTTTCATCAGGGCCACCTCCTGCATGGTAATTTTCGATGGGATTATTATTACCCCTAATTATATCTTTCAAAAGGTAGGTTTATTTCATCCCTTTAAACATAAATTTATACCCCTTTATTGAAATGGGATGCTGGGATGAAAGTTCCTACTTCCATGGATTCCTCCTTGGAAATTTTCACAGAGTCCGAGTCTCCCTCGTAGTGTTAATTCATATTTGTGGAACTCATTATTAGAGATGTATCTTTGTAGATAATGGTTAAATACACCACTTTAATCTATAAATTCTAGTTTAGTCTTGATAGTGCATCAATCTTTGGTCGGGAGAGTAGTCACATTAGGCACCGCTGGCATGTCTGGACACTGGGAACATTGGTCACATGTATTTAGTAGGAAATCTAATGGAGGCATATTATGTGTATAACCAAAGTAATACACTATCAATCATGAGGTATCTAACACCAAGGGAGTATATCTTCTAATTATTTCACCTCAGGAATCCCAGGTTTTACATGAGGTAGCTGATTCCATGGGAAAAATATTCCAAGAATTTCACCTCAGGAAACCCATGAATTTCAGGGGGTATGTATTTGGGGTCACAAGTTTAAAATATAATGGTAAAAGAGTGTATGGATTAAAAATTCCCATGAAAAATGATCAAGGAGGTCTGTCACTAGGTGGGAAGGTTTCACACCAAGATGTTTATCAGTGGATGGATTAGGACACCATGTGGAGGTGGATCTGGGAGGTGTGTCCCCTAAAGGGAAGATTTCACACCATTAATGTTGATTGAAACACCCATTGAGGTGGATCATGGAGGTACATCCCTAGGATATAGCACCTTGGTTTATTGATGGATAGATCATAACACCTTTTTGAGGCGGATCTGGGAGGCATGGCCTATAAAGGGAATATGTCACACTATGAAAGTTGATCAGAACACCCCTTAGGGTTGATCAAAGAGGTAAATCAGTAGTATAGATCACCTTGGTTTACTGATGGGTGGATAAAAATGCCACATGGAGGAGGACCCATGAGTTTTTCCCCTAATGTGAAGATTTCACACCATGAAGGTCGATCGGAACACCCATTGGGGTGGATTAGGGAGTTACATCCATAGGAGGGAGAACCTTAGATTACTATTGGTTTGGGTTAAATCTGAAAGATGCATCCAACATACCATATCTAGAATACAAGGATCAAAACCCATTTAGTTCAATGTTGTAGTTTAAGACCATGTGGTAGGACCTCTCTATATAGTTTAGTGTCATGTAGTAAGGATTATCTCAGATCTGAGGGAGTGTTAATGATGGATGGTTTGGGTATTTTTCATGAAATATACCCTTCTCAAGAAGATTTATCTTGGTTGGATTTTTTACAAGGCTTGCAAATTGATCTACCCAAGGTACATAGAGAAGATGTGGTGTCCAAGGTGATAGACATGATCTTATCATGGTTGTGACCCAGTGAAAATCATTATGGATGTGGATATCGGGTTTGAACCTTAGGGAGACTTCCTACTTAGTCTTGTTAGTTGGTAGTAGAAGCCCATAGAGTTCATAATGGTTGGGGATTACACATTGGAGAAACCCATGGGAGCATGTGGTTGGGGTTTATGCATGAATGTGGCCCATAGTATTAGTATGGATATCGGGTCATACACTCTAGATGATGCCCATCTGAATGGATATGGGGGATTATATCTATAGAGAAGGCCCCTGGTGGTGATTGTTAGGATTTCATGATCACTAATATCCTCTAATACCACATGATTCATGCTCATTGTGGTAAGTAAGAGTAAGTAGTGGATCTGATGCTCATGTCATGAAATAAGTGTCATTAAGAGATGGTGTGGGGCTTATATGTGGAAGATGACCTAGGAGGATCTCATTACTTACGAGGAGGATCTCATTCCATGTGAGGTTAGTAAGTGTTGATACCATTCCATGTCACCCATATACAGATCATCCTATGATTATTTCCAAGGGTGAAGCAATAGTTTAATGTAATGTATTGAAGATGTAGGGAATATATAATTTTACATCATGCATCTTGGACTTGGGTGACTCACTCCTTACTCCTTAGGATTATGTGACCACCTATCATACACCTCAGGGAAGGTCATGGATTTGGAAATTCCAATGTGTGATGACAGGTAAGAGTGGTCAATCATAAGTTTCACATTACTATTCCTATGCTGAGAAGAAACAAGTTTTATCATACCTATAATGAAAAGAAAATGGTTGATGGGAGTCTCGAGCTGCACTTAAAGTGAAGTGGTCCCTAATAATGGATGGCACAGGTTGCACAGGGACTCGAGGTGTAGCTAAACTGATCCTAGATTGGTTTTGGGTCTCTTGAAACTCAACCTTTGCAAAGTGGTGTCAACAGAAGGGAGGATACATAGGGAGACCAAGGAGAGAGTTTTCATGAAGTATATGGAATCATAGAGAGGTTCTATGAAAATATCAGGTGTTTCACGTAGGTCAGGGGACTCACAAAGGAGGAGTGTTAATGAAACAAGGTGACCCTATTTCAAGATAAAGTCCCAGTTAACGAGAAGAGTGCTTCATGAATGTTGAATGCTTCATGAAGCCTCAGGTACCCCATAGATTCATCTTACTTGACGAAGGGTGTAGGACTTCATGAAAGTAATATCCAGCCAGGGTGGATGATTTTAATAAGACCTGAATGGGGGGTTTTTTGAATCCTAGGTAGCTTGTATGATTAATTTTTTGTATGGTTCATGATTCTAGAGAGGTTCTCAAATTGGGAGAAATTCGTAATATGAAAGGTCAGATAACAATTCCTAAAATATCAGAATGAGGGGGGCATTTATAGGAAAGGTATTTCATGAATATTGGAAGTGGTCTGCAAAGAATTTGTGGGCTTCATGAATGGGTGTGGCTCTACTGGACTCACGAATGAAAAAATTCATCTATTTCTACAGTCACGAAGTGTTGTCAAACTCATGGAGGAACACTATCAAGGCTTTGAACATTAACGAAGTGGTTTCAAACTCATATAATAACACCATCATGAATTCATGTGGTCATAGATATAAATTCTCATATAGGGATATTCATGTGCTTTAGATATTCATGAAGGATCATGGATTCATGAAATAGACTCTTTAGAGAGTTTTTGGGCCATTGTGTCTTGGATTTACTCTAAACCGACTATTAATTCCTTGACCATTCCCATGACACACATATTTCAACATCAAAAAATTCCACCCCTATGAATGGGTGATTATGGGGGAAAGGAGGTTCATATTTTGGGGGAGAATCTCTAAAAATTAGTAATCCACTCCTTTTTGTGTTGCTAACTCACGAAGATCATTCATATATCTCCTCACTCAAAGACACTCTATGGAGGGAATCACATAAACAAGACAACCATACACCTATAAAAAGAAGAGGGTGGGGACCTCAAAGACACTAAACTATTTTGTGAATAGAATGTTTATATTTCTTTTCATGAATCTATTCATTTCCATTGAATGTTCTCCTTGAACAATTCTTTAGAGAACCAAACTTCTGAACTTTTTCCAGTTGACACTACTTAGAAAACTAGACAGGATGAACAAAATCTTCTTGAAGGGAGCTCTACGACATAGTGCTACATGAAATGATCACCACAAACATGATTAGTGAATTCTTTTCATGAGACAAAATTTTAAAAAAACATGATTATTAAATCCAATGGATTATTAGGAAGCAAACACCAATGTTGTTTGGAGGGAATCTATGGTCAAATACAATATGATTGGGGATTGAATCTGAAGTTCCTTGGTCCAAGAAACACTCTTGGGGCTACTGATGAGGCATAAAGAGAATATACTATCTGAAAGAGGATATCACTCTTAGGAATTAGATTGAGAGATGAAGTATTCATTCCAAAAGTGAGTAGGGATGAGCTATATTACTGGTTTAGAGGCATATTGGGGTTGTACCAGTGGCACAGAGTTGATGCATGCCACATCTAGATAGAACATGCACCACTAAAAGCATACCTTCTCTACAAACTCATCAAAACCATAAATTGGGAGAATATAGAGTATTGTTCATCCCATACATAGTATTAAATGATCATCAAGTAGGGTTTTGTGGATCAACTAAAGGGATGGAACAACTTTTTGGATTTGCACTAGGGCTAAAACTTCATAGATGATTGGGATGAGAACTATTGGGAATGCGCATCATGCACTGAATTTTAGGTAGATCTGAAGTGAGTAGAAATTTATGAGTTGAAATGGAACCTTTCATAGTATATAATGCCTGATTTACTGAGATTATGGTAACTAGGGACAAATATATTTCACTTGCATCATGGGGAGGTCAGTGTCAGCCTTCAGGATCTTCACCAAATTGCCATGATCCTGATCTTGGGGGTGATGTATGAAGAATTACTCCACATGGAGATTTTATGGGGAGACCAAGGGAATATTTTTGATCAAGATAAGTCACTACTAGATCTTGTGTAGGTCACTAGTGAAGATATCTAGAGAAGATGGGTTTTCCCTTCAATAAGTGGTTCTAATATTTCGTGAATGAACCTGCGATAGAATCGGTTAAAGGAGATGATCCATAAGAGAAGTTTTCTACTACTACTTATACATATCCCAGGGGATAAAAATAGGTAAAGGAGGATCCTATTGGTAGAATATGGAGGTGATCTAGTGGTATTAATGGTGATACACTGTAAATATATATCCTCTACTCATAGTCAGGATGGTAGGATTCATCACAGTCCTGATCCGTTGAAGGATCCTCATAGTAAGGGATAAACACATAGGGGTGTTCCCAAGAACCTTTATAATGGAGAAGATTCTGGTGATAGGGTAGCATGTAAAACTATTTTTCCCAGTACTGGTGAAGTTATATGAGGTACTTCAAAATGTCAGTTAAGGTAAGATGTTTCTACACGTGTGTGGGACTTTTCACTTTTTGTGTGGTTGGGTGGCCGCACACATGGGAGTCTATGAGTACCCTAACCCCATTTCTACTCCCTCAAAAAACATTTGGCCAACAATCCTGAATATTGTGGGAAGTCTCCCTTTCAAGTTGGGTCTAGTGGAAGTGATGGAGAAATTTGGTTGGCGGAGCACTTCATATTTCATCTATTCCCCCTAATAATAGGATTGTATACTAATGAAGGAACATGGACCTTGGAACCGAGATCGTACCTTATATCCTTTCAAGGTGGGGTATTAGTACAAAGTGTCTAATACAAGATGGTCTATGAACTATAAAATAAAGAACGATTTGTACGGAAATTCTGGTGTCTATAGAGAGTGACTCCGAATGTGCACTCAGAGGTGCATCATGAGTGTCACCCTTCGGGGATGAGGTAGCCATGGTGAATGCTCACACATAAAGATATAAATATGGGGAATGATCTTACATTATTTAATAATAAATATTAGGTCATTCATGAGTATGTAAAGTGTTTGGTAAGCATATATCATGGGGTTATTCTAAGACAACATGCCACCTGAGCCAATGAAGGGGTGGTCCTTAAACCATGGGGAGAGGCTGAAAAGTGGTTGGAGGGTACCGTGGGTGCATAACTGGTCTAGTGGGTGTAAAAATAGTGTGTCCAGTAATTCATGGGCTGATATAGGAAAATCTATAGGGATAGCAACAACCCCAATCTTGATGATCCTAGGTAGGAGGGCCTATAAGAAGGGGATCCCTCTGAGGATATCCCGAGGGTTCATGTTCAAGGGCCATGGAAACAAGTACATCACCCAAATTTTCCCATTGACACCCTGTATCCTAATGCATGGAAGGTTTGGAGACTTCACAATAAGATCACCACTCCTCAGGGGTTTTTCAGTATCTCATTACGGATGGGATATTCCTCACTAGACCAGAACAGGAAATGGTAGAATTCTATGCTCCCCATGATAAAGTGTTGCAATACATGGTGGATTTAGAGGATGTAATTTACTCTTGGGGTACTATGGATCCATTGATTGATTGGATGAGGATAATTTTGGGAATGTATTCCACTTTAACCACCCTTATGAGTTGTGTACCTTCTGGTGCAGCCAAAAGTGAAGAATCAGAAGACTCCTGGGTGATTGATGCCTAATATATCTCATAAGGGGATATGTTTCTTGTTTATAGCTAGGTAAACTCACCGATATTTTCATTCTTTCAAACCCCACTCCATAATCATGATCATTTATTTATCCTATATTTACTTATGAAATGATCAGTGAGAACTAAAGAAGCTGAAGTCCATGATAGACTTTATTTGAAAGGTGAGGGCTCCTCAACCCATAAAGGGTTGAGTGTGGGGACCATATATGACATTGTGGTTGTGGGCGATCAACCATCGATGCTTTCCACTGAGGAAGTGGTCGTGGAAGATGTGTTGGTGATGGAGAAGGATAATATCTCAATGGAGAAGTTAAGGGTGGTTATATAGGTTAAGAAAATCATAGATGTGCAACTGGAGGGGAATGCTGAGACTGCACCCATGGTGGAGGGTTTTAACGAAAGTCCCAAAACATTTATGGATGAAGGAGCTTTGGAAGTGAGCTGATCAAAGTGGTGCCACTGGAAAAAGATACTAGAGTTTATGTTTTTGTGGAATGTCTCATGAAGGAATCAAAGGCTATAGTATCTATAAAGGATTAATTTGATGTGATTGTACTTGAATTTTCCCTGGTGGTGGCTGTAGGAGTTGAGAATGATCTCATGCCACCAACAGGGGTAACCAAGGAAGACGAGATGATAAATTCCACCTTGGTGATTACAAAAGGTGTAATGGGAGCCTCTGGTGCTGGTAGAGTGGATTCCAAGGAACCATTCCCAGAGATAGTTCTTGGGACACTTACAGATACAGATATAAAACTAGAATATCTAAATAAGACCATAATGGAGGTCTTATCTCTATATGAGTTTGCACCACCAAAACATTTTGAATATTTTGATCCAGAGGACATCAAGGATAACTAGGATATCCACTTAAAAGTGTGGAGGAATGTGTGGAATTTCAACAATCACCTATGGATAGCTGAATTGCCACAATAAGTGGGATCTTTCTAAAATTTGTTAGTCGGTATGGGGACCAGTGGGTTGAATTCTTACACTCTTCATACACTGGATCAAGACTCCTCATCGAGCAGGAATGTGCAGAGTGGTAGGATATTGACCTGACCTAGAGGAAACAAAAGGTTGAGGGATACCAGGTGCTTCAGAAAGATAAAGATTAAATTTACCATATGGAGGGGATGGAATAGTATCATGTAATGATCTTTACCACTAAGTATGAGATCATTAGAAGTCTGATGGATCAACTGGTAGTTGTCGAGGTAAAATAGGTAGAGGACAAGGAGGAAGAGGCTGAGTTCAAGGTTAACAAGATAGGTAGTGGATCGGGGTCAAAGGTGTCTTCTCCAAGGTTGATGAGGAGAAAGAATACTTAGCAGAATTGTAGTGAATCCTTGAGGCCACAAAAAAAAGGTTGGCTGAGCTTGAGTTCTAAATCATTAAATAGGAGATGTAAAGGTGAAATTTTATATAGGAGAGGCTTCAATATGTGGATGACTATATGAAACTTTGATTTAATTTAATTTTCATGATCAAACAGATTTAATTTATTTCTTGTCTTAATTTGATAACATGTATGAGACAACTAACAACTAATCCCTAAGCTCACATGGGTAGTGCCCGATGTGGGAAATAAGGGATGACCATGTGAAATCTCTTCATATGAGAGTGATGGAAAATCATCGAGCACTTAGGGTATTCTATTCATAACTAACCACTAAGTGTTCTTGTGATTTTAGAGACTGTGGATGGAGAACAAGGCTTTTATAATACTCTATTTTCTATTCCAATGTGCTCTAGTTCATGAATGGGGAAACACCAAGCATGTTGAATTCTACCTGAACATTTGGGAATGGAATGGTGGGAATTAAAATTCCCAAAACCTATAGCACAAGGATGGTGGAATCACGATGGAGGATAACTACTAACCATGTTCAAAACACATCATCCATATAGATTATCCTAGGTTGGGGAGAAATAAATGACAGTTGACCACTGGACATATTCCAAACAAGGAAAATTTCTCTGATTTTTGTCCCAAATATTTTTGTGCATTGGCCTATGATGGTAGGTGAGCCTTGTCCAGACACCATTCCATTAGGGGGACCCTTTATACATGAAGGAAGATAAAGATACAAACAAGGGGAATGTAAAGCATGGAAATATAGTGATGGGATGTTTTAATGGGGTCCAACTCTCTTATAATTACTCCACCATGTCTTAAAGAACATTATTCTAGGCATATTGGTCTAAAAAATGTAAAACTCATATTCTAGGGGATTTTTTTCTCAGATGTAGAGTGAAATATGAGAATGTGAATGATATGGTAGATGACCAAAACTAGAAGAGATGAGTTCTTGGGTGAGGGTCCATGATACCGTACAATTTTACGTCATATAATGAGGATGATAGACATGTATTTTAATGAAATATGGTAAGGATAATGCGTGGTAAAATTTAATTCCATGCGATCCAGATGCCTCTTGTAGTTTAATTTCATGTGATTAGGATGTTGCACATGGTTTAAGGTTGAATGGCTTGGACCATATAATTTTTTTAAATAATTATATCATAGACTATAGGGATTAATGTTCATTATATTGATATCCATGTGGCACACGATAGGTAAAACTTGACATGAATGGATCCAAGTAGGTTTATGTACCATGAAAAGACTTTAAGGTGAACCACATATTGTTCAAGGTCATGATTTTTGTACCACAATCGATTCCAAGAGGCCAAAGGGGTAATAACTTTGTAGTTGTTCTTGGAGATGAGAATTTAATGCATCATTATGTATCCAATGATAATGAGAATCAATCCACAAATAGTTCTAGGAACACAATGCAGTAATAAACCAACACCGGTGGGGGAGATCCTCTATGGAGAGGGAATATGAGGCATCCAATGGGTATCATGGGGCATCCCATGTTTAGGGAATGGGGTGACATTTGGTAACCATCCTATACATATCGTATGAGGATCCCTATTCAAAATTGGGTAAACATCATCTTTTATTTAAGATGCATCCTAACATTTTCCCATGTAAGAGTAAAGTTTAAAATCATTTGCTGAGGACCATGGGGGAAGTATTATGAATGTTATGTGCATGGATAGATAGAAATTACTCAACATGAATGAGGACCAACAAGCTCTGTGTCACAAAACACACTCCTATGGAAGACTCACACAGAATATAATGTAGTTATGCTTGGACTTAGACTCCTAGATTATGGTCATAGAGCATGGAACATGGAAATATTCAAGCATATATATGAAACTTAGCGGATTGAAAACCTGATTTGAATGAGGAACAAGGAAGTCAAACATCACATAACATAATATGATTAAAATATGCATACACTTTAAAGTCAAAATGACTGGACTTGAGAAATCAATATAAATTTGTGATGTATGGACTAAAGAAATGGGGTTAGAGGGCTAAAGTGATTATTAATTTATGGATGGGACCAAAGATAAAAAGTTCAAACATTAGTACATATCCCATGAGGATGGGAATAAATCCAAATATAGTTTTGAAAAATGGTGTGGAATGATTCTGAGGCCGATAGGGGTGATCCTCTATGATGATGGAATCTGAGACATCCCATGGTTTTTGTGGGGGAATCCCATGATCAGGGAATTGGATAACATATGTTAACCATCCCATAAATATCATATGAGACATCCCAATTTAAAACAGGGTATGTAAAATCTCTTATTAATATTAATCCCATCTCAAGACAGGGGTATAATAATAGTTTAAGGTTCTGTGTTGATGAAATTAGTATTTTATGTCTATTGTCAGAAAACTCAGACTATAGGGGTTGAAAATATTTTAAGGTCATAATTGTTAGACCTAATGAAAATATGTTAAGGTCATGTCTCATTGAAAATAGGCTCTCAGTTTATTGTAATTGAGTCCAGATGAAAAAATGGGGAAAATTCAACAAGATAACATGTGTAGTGCGGTGTTAGGAAAAACCTGACGTGAATAAATGCCAGGAAGGACCAATGACACAAAAAAATTCCAAATAGAATCCTACATATAGTTTAAATTCGTGAAGCTTGGACTTGGTGTAAATATTTTACTATCATTTTTCATAGACCATAGGCTCTTAGTTTGAGGTCTTAGAGTTTCAACCAAATGCCCAATTTATGATAATTTGCTTGGGATGTAGAATCATATATTATTTTCATGGAGTTTGGACTGATTAGAGGGATATTATCAAATATATGTGTGTCGTTTGATGGTTTAAAAAATTATATAGGAATGAGGGCCTATGAGGCCCAACACTACACAACATATTTTGGAGAGGACTCACATATTGTTTAAGGTTAGGATGCTGAGATGTGAACTCTTAGTTTAAGGTCATGGAGTTCAGACCTAAGAGAGGGGGATTTATTTAAAGCAATGTGCGTAGGGTGGAGGAGTAATAGACCTAATATGAATAAGGTCCTAGGTGGCCTACTTCCATAGAACATATCCTAGAGAAAACCCATATATAGTTGAAAGTCATGATGATTGGATTGGGTTTTCTAGTTTAAGGTCATAGAGATTAAAACTTTGGAAAATAGTTTAAGGGCATTTTTCATGGACCATACTCTTTTAATTTAATATCATAGAGTTTTGAACTAGTGAAAAGTTCAATATCCAGACGTGGGGATGTGGATACCCAGTTTAACATCATATGGTGAGGATGATAGATGTTATGCAGTTTAACATATTGAAACTAGAAAACATGCTCTCCCTAAGTGATGTACCATTTTAGAAACCTGACATTGGTTGGTGGAGTAATGCACTCTCCATCCATGGTAACTAAAGAGTATTCAAAATTGGAATAAATCTTGTAAATGATGCAATGTCCTTACCTATTCAGCTCCAACATTGGTGGATTATTTCTAGGTATCATTGGTGTTATAAGGGACAATAGAGTATCAACCTTGAGAAAGGATAGGACGCAAAACTTATTGTTGAATAGCCTTTCTACCTTATTCTGGTGCCTCTCTATATTCTTCAAGGCTTGAAGTTTGTTCTCTTCAAGGTCTTCCATCTCGGATAGACAGACTTCTTCCATTCCTGTTGGCATATTTTGGTCATAGACAGCTATTTAGAGTGATGAGAGTTGAATCTCAATTGGAAGGGCTTCTTCTACTCTATACACTAGGGAATATGTAGTCACCTGGGTGTAACTTCAAGTCTTTGTCCAATAGGCCCCTAGGGCGTTAGTGAGTTTGTCTAGCCAACTCTTCTTATTCTAGCCCACCATATTTTTTAGAATGTTATAGATAATATTATTAAATGACTAATTCTTTCCATTTTATTACACATGATAGATAGAAGTATGGTTTTACCATATATTGTACTTGGCATGCAACCATTTTATCTTAGTAACCTGAAGGTTTGTTCCATTGTCTATGAGAACAACATGAGGAACTCTGAACTGATGGATGATGTGGGAGATTAAAAATTTAATCACAAATCCAAATTTTACTTCAATGAGAGGAATTTATTCTACCCATTTGGAGAAGAATGTTTCAAGGTTAGAATAAATATGTACTGGTGAGCTGTTGTTGGAAAATAGGGTCCCACACCATCATGTACCCATACCAAAAAGGGGCAAGAATACATGGTGGTGTGTAAGAGTTTATGTGGTTGATGAAAAAACTTTGAATGGACCAGACATGCATGGAACCTTTTGGAACACTCGATGAAATCATGGAACATGGTGGGATAGTATTAACACATTCTTTGAATCTAGCGGGAGAGCTTCAATCATGCTTTATGGGCACCACATGACCTAGCTTGAACACCCTGCATAACCTAGTGAATATCCTCTATTTGGATTCAATGGAAGATGGTTTCATAAAATCCGCTTCTTTATAGAGTCTTCTTGAGTATAGAACTACTCTAGAATATGAAATGTGTTGCGCATCATAGGATTATTTCACACTATGCATGATCTAGTCGGAGAGATCCACATTGGAGATACTCGATGAAAGGGGTTGTCCAATCAGAGGTTTATACTACTACAAGGGGACCCAGAGGTCCTAATGTTGATACAACTGTAATGTACCAGATTTTCCCATGCATTATTTTAATATTATATGGGAATTTTCTTGAGACCAGGCTTTGAGACGGTGTGCAGTTTCGTGGCCCGGTGAGCCCGGAACAGATGTTTGAATTTAATTAAATAAGTAAATAACATGTGCATGTGGGTTTCCTGAAAAAGTGGAATAACTCTTGAATGGGTGCTCGGATCAGAAATCCAAGGTCACCGTTGCATTCAGAGCAGCAATTTTACCTTAGGCGAGGCCTAACATCGGATGACGCATATCGGTGGTGAAATCTAGTTTTTGGACATAACTGTAATAAAATATTTAATAAAAATATTTTATTAAATCTTGTTGCAGAAAATATCTTTTATCTTTTTAATGGAGATTTGTGCAGGGGTCCAGGGTTACAGACCTCATAACCCTTAAAATCTTGGAGGCTCTAGAGGCTATGGAGGAAACCCCGACATGGTGACGATGTTCTTGACAAGCTTCGCCGGCAATGACGACGCGACAACCAGATCATTGCCAACGAACACCGTGAATCCAGGTAGGATGTTTGATCTTTATTTTTCCTTTCCCCGTTTTGGATTCCTACGATGAACGCAGACTAATCCACGAATAGATTATCCTGTAGATCGATCATATTTGTGGGATGAGATTTTGTGGGGATTTTGGGGAAGATCTTGATCCATGCGATTTAACCTATTGATTATTTTGCTTTTGATCTAACGGTGATGAACCCAGATCTTCATGAACAAAGATCAAGGTTCGTCCCTCTTGTTCGTTTTGTGATTAAATTCCCCGTTATTCATGGAGACTCCTCGTTCTTCCCCGCGCTTGACGTTTTTGGAGGAAATCGATCGTTGCACATTCTTTTGTTGGTGCAATGATTCAAGAGTGTTGATAAAACCCCGGAACGATGCTACATAGTTGCAATGCGGTGGTGATGGATGATTCAGAGAAGATCGAGAGATATGGGTATTTGGGCATTTTCTTTCGGATGAATCAAAACTTGTTTTCTGAGCCGATTGAAGGTCCGAAACACCCGGATTCGGTGTTAGGATGATGAAACAAACCAGCATATTGATTTTTGTAGCAAACGGATGACAGAATCAAGATACAGAGATCCAGCCAAGGCGCGAGGAGAAAGACGGCGATTCTGGAGAAATCCCAACTACACGGAATGTAGTATGGGCTAAACAGCATGTGTTCGTCGGTGGAACACCTAGAGTGTACTCCGGGATTACATGGACAAAGGTTGGGTACACAGAAAAGGACACGGTGTGTATACCCTTCCCCACCTAGTCCCGACCAGATACACGGGATACCCCATGTACTGGTACATGGACTGGTGACACGGATAGAGACCGTGTAAGGGCACATGGCCATCATACACAGAGCTAACCCTAGGAGCTCGGACATTGTGTGTAATCATTATACACGCCGTGAAGTTCCTTTTTATATGAAAATCCTAGAGACACGGGCCATTTACACGGGCAGTACCCAGAGTCAAGGAACACGACGTGTGATCCTTCTACATGCCATGTAGTCTAGTTTTACACACCCATATTGGAGAGATGGACCGTTTACCCAGGTAGTACCTGGAGTCAAGGAACAGGGCGTGCAACCATACTATATGCCATGTAACTTATTTTACATGTCTTGAGCCAGTTGTCTTATGTTAATTGGACTAGATTTCTTAGGGTTCATACCCTTGGTCTTTCCCCTGAAGGTTTCTGGTATCATTTCCTAAGTACAGGAGAATGATCCCTTCGGTAGGACTTCCTGAATAGTGTTGTTGGGATCCCCTCTGTGAGACTTAGAGTCGGATCCTCTATTCATTCCTAGAACCCTAAGTAGAGTTCTTGGTATCGACATGACCTACTTTACCCAGGCACTGATCCTCTGCTTAGAGGATTAGTTCAGACTGATTTGTTGGAATCACCCCATAGCTATTGGTTGTGATCCTCATCTGAGCATCGTATTCTTAAGTACTTGTGGAGTGAGTTCTCCTGGAATGAGTACTTTGTATCTCACTCTTCAGACCTAAGAGTGTGTTCTCCCTGTTACGTGCTTAATGAAATCTTCGAGCTGGATCTTAGTGGTGATTTCGTGATAGTTGACCGTGTATGAGTATATCTGGATACTCTTCTTATATGTTCTGTAAACATATACTATGTAGAGCCGACTGTATCATTCCTTTTTGGTATTTAATTTGTGGTATTTCCTTTTTTGTATTCCTTTGTGGGTTTTAGGGTGTTCTACTGGGTATTATTATACTCACCCCTACACGGGATTTTCCCGCATGTGTCATGTCTTGTGTAGACGAGTGAGCCTTTGACAAGATTCTAGGTGGACCAGGACTGGATGGTGCTCAGTGAGATTAGGCAGGTTGAGGTGTGTTCCTATGGATACAGATTGCAGTCCTAGTACCTTTCTTTACAGGTTGGACCTTATTGCAGACTGTCTTTTGGTGGGCTTGTACTTTGGCCTAGGGTTTTACATTACTGTACTTTACTTTCCAATCATACTCTGTTGGTTGGGATTTTAGTGTATGCATGCATTTCCATTTTTTAGTAGTTTTACTTTTCAGCTTTGTGGTCTTGGAGATGTGTGTGTGTGCGCATGTTTATAGGCAATGCCTCCCATGTTAGTGACATGCCTACTCAGTGCTAGTCACCAGCCCCTGGCCTATTGGAGGCGGGCTTGGGGAGTTATGGCACGGGCCCCACTGGGACAGGTTGTGACAGAGTGGTATCAGAGGGAGGCTCAGATCTACCTTAGGACTGAGAGTCTGTGAGTTGGTTTGGGGAAACAATGTTAAGTGTTTCGAGTTCGGCTTTCAGGCCAGGGACCCCAGTGTTGGTGCAGGCAACCGACGTATACATACACCAGGACTCTGATAAGTTGCTTTTTGAATCAAAACATGAGAACACTAGTTGCAGGGGAAAATAATGGTACATTCATCATATAGTAATGGGTTGTGGTTTCCATGTCCTTCTTGTGTCAGCTCTCCAGATATACTCACTCACTGTGATACATCTTGTTTCTTACAGGATGCCTCCGCGATGCGCAACCACTAAGATACAATACCTCAATCACGAGGATGACCCCCTCAGTGATGAAGCTTCAATACAGGGACCAAATCCCCTAGGTGTACCTTCGGGTGGTGTGCCTATTGTTCCACCACCTGTAGAGTAGTGTTTAGTGCCTGCTGTACCAGTAGAGGAAGAGCGCAGGCTGAGTGTACTCCACGAGTTTTAGAGATAGAGACCCATCATGTTTCAATGTGATCCTGACCCTCAGGCAGCAGAGGACTAGCTTGAGGTAGTGACCAGAGCCTTTCGTTTGGTCAGGACACTAGTAGATCAGATGGTGATCCTAGCAGCGAGTCTTTTGCAGGGCTCGGCTGGTCGATGGTGGAGTTTGGTTATCCAGACCCACGACAAGGTGACTCTTGCATGGTCAGAGTCTGAGTGTCTCTTCCTAGAGGATTTTTCACCAGTTATCCTAAGAGAAGTACATATACAGGAGCTTCTTCAGCTCTATTAGGGGACCATGATGGTGGATGACTATTCATAGAGGTTTACCAACCTCTCATGGTACTCTATAGATATGGTTAGGGATCAGTACTTCAGAGCTTAGAATTTTGAGTGGGGATTGCGTAGAGATATCTGAGCTAGCATCATCCCTATGAGAATTCCTACTTATTATAGGGTGCTAGAGTGGGCTTTGGTGGTTGAGAGCTTCTTGGCAGAGCTGAGACAACCATAATTTGTCAGTAGTGAGCGAGCTGGAGCAGAGTCATTGGAAGCAGGGAGCCGACGTCAGGGAGCTAGGAGTGAGAGAAGTTTTCAGAGGAGATCCCAGGACATAGGATCTTCCATACAGGGTTCTCAGGGCGCATCTAGAAAGCCTCAAGAGAGGCGATGCTACTCATGTGATTGTAGAGGACACCTCGCTTGAGATTGTCCAACCCACCGTACTACTAACATGGGAGCAGTGGATGGACCACCGAGGCAGAGGCAATGTGTGGAGCAGACAGATCCGCGGGGTGGTGGACATGGTAGAGGAGTTGGGAGAGCAGCTAGAGGTGGTCGGCATTTTTACCTTTTACAACCACCACCCCCAAGAGGTCCACCCCTGGTTCTGGGAGCTGGCAAATAGAGGTAGGGATAGCTGCAGGCAGTAGAGGCTTATCACCCAGGTACTCCTGGAATTATTAGAGGTACAATCTGTGTCTTTTCTACTTTGGATGCCATATTGATAGACACAGGCGCTAGTCATTCTTTTATGGATGCTTATCTTGATCGAGACCTTGAGATTCTAATTGAGTCATTGACTCAAACCTTAGGCTTAGAAACATTGAATGGAGAATGTTCATAGATCACACACCTTTTCAAATAGTGTGACCTGACCCTTGGAGGTAAGAGTTTCGGTTGGAACCTCTTGGTGGTAGCGTCGTGGACTTACGATGTCAATATTGGTATGGATTGGCTATCCATAGTTCATACCCAGATTGACTATTTTAGGCGAAGGGTGCAGTGTGTCTGCAGTGATGGAATGAGGTTCTCTTTCTTTGGTGAAAATGATACCCATACAGTGCAGGATGGACTCGTGCGTACGAAGGTACAACCAATTTCACATCAGTTGGCTATCCTAGCCCTTGGCTCAGAAGATGTTTCGAGTTTCTAGTTTCCAGCAGTAGTGGATGAGTATGAGGATGTCTTTCCGGAGGTTGTCCCCAGACTACATCACCATTGGGAGATAGATTTCTG
This sequence comes from Viscum album, assembly GCA_963277665.1. Taxonomy (NCBI): domain Eukaryota; kingdom Viridiplantae; phylum Streptophyta; class Magnoliopsida; order Santalales; family Viscaceae; genus Viscum; species Viscum album. The sequence goes on along the minus strand of OY728143.1, from coordinate 1,697,473,638 downwards.
CATTGACTTGCAACTCGAGATGACACCAATATCAACTTTAGCATATCATATGGCTCCTACAGACCTTCGTGAGCTGAGAGTGCAGCGGGAAGACTTGCAGAGGAAGGTCTTTGTGAGACCCAGTGTTTCACCCTGGGTGACCCCAGTGTTGTTTTCCAAGAAGGCAGATGGGATCTTGAGGCTATGTGTGGATTACCAGCACTTGAATCAGGTGACGATGAAGAACTGGTATCCACTACCGAGGATTTATGACCTCTTCGACCAGTTAAGAGGGGAATGAAGGTTCTCGAATTTTGATCTACGATCAGGCTATCACCAGTTGCGAGTATAGAATGAGGATATACCGAAGATGACTTTCAGATGCTGCTACTGTCACTACGAGTACTTGGTGATGACCTTCTTCATGAAGAACACCCCAACAGTGTTTATGGGACTCATGAACCGTTTCTTTCAGCCCTATATAGATCGGTTTGTAGTGGTCTTCATCGATGATATCCTTGTGTACTATGCGTCCAAGTAGGAGCACGCGAGGCACCCAATGATAGTTCTGGACACACTCCAAGAGCACCAGTTGTATGGGAAACTCTCGAAGTGTCAATTCTGGATACATGAAATCCACTTTTTAGGACACGTTATATTAGCAGATGGTGTAGTAGTGGACCCATCCAAGGTAGAGGCAGTGTTAGCATGGGAGCCACCCCGGAGCGTGAAGGAGGTGAGGAGTTTCCTTGGGTTGGTAGGCTACTATCAGAGATTCATTCTTGATTTATCCAGTATTTCATCTCCCATGACAACTTTGACCCGAAAGGGGCATCCCTTCATGTGGACCGAGAGATGCCAGTAGGATTTTCAGAAGTTGAGACAGAGTCTGACAAGTGCCCCTATATTGAGACTACCATAAGAGGGTGTCTAGTATGTAATGTTCTATGACGCATCAGGAACTAGGCTTTGTTCTATCCTTATGCAGAGGAAAGAGGTTATTGCATATGGCTCACACCATTTGAGGCCACACGAAAAGAACTACACGACTCATGATCTTGAGTTGGCAGCGGTGGTCTTCGCATTGAAGATGTGGCAGCACTACCTGATGGGCGAACAATTTATCATCTAATATAATAAAAATAGTCTCAGATATATATTTTCTTAGAAGGATCTGAATTTGAGATAGAGGTGGTGGCTTGAGTTTCTCCATGATTATGACTTTTAGATCATTTATACTCTTGGGAAAGGGAACGTTGTGGCAGATGCTCTCATCAAGAAATCTAGTTCGTAGTTGCGGGATGAGGCGACGGGGCAGTTGGCCTCTTCATAGTTATCATTCATGGATAGAGATGAGGTATATAACCTTCAGTCGATGGTTATTACCCCTCCACACTTACAATGATTCAGGGAAGCACAACTCAAGGATGCTAGCTGTGAGACTCTACATGCTCAGATATCTACAGATGATGCTACTGATGGATATTAAAAAGGTGGGGAGCACATTGTTATTTTCAGAGGGAGTATAGTAGTACCAATGACATTACGGGAGGAGGTTCTGAGGTAGTTCCATACATCTCCTTTGGTGGTGAATCCATGCGTGGCAAAGATGCACCAGGACCCCTGACGTCAGTTCTGTTGGCCAGGAATGAAAAAGAGTGTGGTAGAGTTTGTTTCTCGGTGTCTTACTTGTCCGCAAGTAAAGGCTGAGAACCAGGTTCCAACAATTTTTACTCATCCCATTGAGGTGATAGAGTGGAAGTGGGATGGGATATATATGGACTTTGTTCCTGGATTACCACATACATCCTGGGGACACAATGTCGTCTGGGTGATTGTTGACCGACTCGCCAAGTCGGACCACTTCCTAGCCATATAGGAGCAGAGTTTAGTAGAGATCTTGGGACGCCTCTACATGCCAAAGATAGTTTGACTTCATGGAGTGCCATCCATGATCATATCAGATCGTGATGCTTGTTTCACATCTCAGTTGTGGAAGGGATTTCAGGAAGCTTTTGGGACTCAGTTACGCATGAGCACAACGTTTCATCCTTAGACTGATGGATAGATAGAGCGAACCATCCAGGTTTTGGAGGATATACTACGAGCTTTCATACTAGATTTTGTTCGTAGCTAGGAGGATCACCTACCACTGGTGGAATTTTTTTATAACAACAGTTATCATTACACTATTGGTATGACACCATTTGGGGCTTTGTACGGGTGACCTTGCAGGTCACCACTTTGTTGGACTGACCCAGGAGAGTCAGTACTCATGGGCCCAGAGATGGTGTGAGCTACTAAAGAGAAGGTGCAAGTCATCCAGGAGGGGATTACGACTACACAGAGTCGAAAAAGTCTTATGCCGATAGGAGACGAAGGCCCTTGGAGTTCGAGGAGGGAGACTATGTGTTCCTTTAGGTCTCACCTCGACAGGGATTGCAGAGATTTGGTAGAGGCGGCAAGCTATTTCTGAGGTTCATCTGCCCTTTTCAGATTATGAGTAGAATTGGAGAGGTGGAGTACCTCTTGGCTCTACCTCCTCAGATGGACTGGGTGCACAACGTCTTCCATGTGGCACAGCTACAGAGGTACGTGCATGATCCATCGCACGTTTTCGACTAGGGTGAGTTGGACATAGATGATGGACAAACCTTTGCTGAGTACCCTATGGAGATTGAGGATCAATAGGAGAAGATCCTTCGTGGGTGAGCTATTCCCTTGGTGCATGTCCGGTGGCAGCACATGGATCTCCAGGAGAGCACGTGGGAGTGAGAGGATCAAATCCATGCACAGTACCCACATCTTTTTGAGTAGCCTTTGTTTTGGATTTTCGGGGATGTAAAGCCCTATGGTGGGGAGGATGTAATGTCCCAGATTTTTCCATCTATTATTTTAAAATTATATGTGAATTATATCGAGACCAGGCTTTGAGACGACGTGCAGTTCTGAGGCTCGGTGAGCCCAGAACAGATGTTTGAATTTAATTAAATAATTAAATAACAAGCGCATGTGGTTTTCATAAAAAGTGGAATAACTCTTGAACGGAAGCTCGAATCAGAAATAGGAGGGTACTGCTGCATTTAGAGCATCAATTTTACCTTAGTCGAGGCCTAACATCGGACGGCGTAGGTCGGTGGTGAAATCTAGTTTTTGGACGTAACTGTAATAAAATATTAAATAAAAATATTTTATTAAATCTTGTTGCTACAAATATATTTTATCTTTTAAATAGAGATTTGCATAGGTGTCCAGGGTTACAGACCTCATAACCCTTAAACTCTTAGAGGCTCTGGAGGCTCAGGAGGAAACCCCAACGCAACGACGACGTTCTTGACGAGCTTCGCCAGCGACGACAATCCGACAACCGTATCTTCACCAACGAACACCGTGAATCCAAGTACGATGTTTGATCTTGATTTTTCCATTCCCCATTCTTGATTCCTACGATGAACGCGGACTAGTCCATGAACAGATTAGCCCGCGGATCGATCATATTTGCAGGATGGGCTTTTGCGGGGATTTTGGGGAAGATTTTCATCCTTTCAATATAATCTATTAATTATTTTGGTTTTGATCTAATGTAGACGAACCTGGATCATCACAAACAATGATCTAGGTTCGTACCTCTTGTTAGTTTTGCAATTAAATTCCCTGTTCTTCGTTGAGACTCCTCGTTCTTCCCTACGCTTGATGTTCTTGGAGGAAATCGATCATTTCACGTTCGTTTTTTGGCACAATGATATGAGATTGTAGATCAATCCCTGGAACGATGCTATTGAGGTGTAACTATGGTGGTGATGGATGATTCCGAGCGGATTGAGAGATATGGGTTTTTGGGTGTTTTATTTCGAATGAATCAACACTTGTTTTTCGAGCCAAATGAAGGTCTGAAACACCCAGATTCGGTGTTACGACGATGAAACGAACCGACATCTTGAGTTTCATGGGAAAAGGATGACAAAATCGAGATCCAGTGATCCGACCAAGGTGTGAGAAGGAAGACGACGGTTCTGGAGAAATCCCGACTACACGACATGTAGTATGGGCTACACGGTGTGTGTTCGTCAGCGGACCACCTAGCGTGTACTCTAGGAGTACACACACACGGGTTGGGTACACGGCCAAGGACATGGTGTGTATACCCTTCCCTAGATAGACTCGAACAGATACCCAGGATACCTTGTGTACTGGTACACAGGCAGACGACATGGGCGGAGACCATGTACGGGCACATAGCCATCGTACACTGAGCGAACCCCAGGTGCTCAGACATGGTGTGTAATCCTTCTTCATGACATGTAGTTCATTTTTATACAGAAAACCTAGAGACAAGGGCCTTTTACATGGGAAGTACCCAGAGTCAAGTAACACGGTGTGTGATCCTTCTACAAACCGTGTAGTCTAGTTTTTCACACTTGGACTGGAGACATGGTCCATTTACACAGGCAGTACTCAGAGTCAAGGAAGACGGTGTGTAACCATACTACACGCCATGTAACTTTTTTTACATGGCTTGAGATAGTTGTCTTCTATGACTTGGACTAGTTTTCTTAGGGTCTGTACCCTTGGTCTTTTCCTTGAAGGTTTCTGGTATCATTTCCTACGTACAGGAGTATGATCCCTTCATCAGGACTTCCAGAATAGAGTTGTTGGAATCCCCTCTGTGAGACTTAGAGCTGGATCTTCTATTCATTCCTAGAACCCTAAGTAGAGTTCTTGGTATCGATGTAACCTACTTTACCCGGGCGCCGATCCTCTGCTTAGCGGATTAGTTCAGACTGAGTTGTTGGAATCACCCCATAGCTATTGGTTGTGATCTTCATCTGAGCATCACATTCTTAAGTACTTTTGGAGTGTGTTCTCCCGGATTGAGAACTTCGTATCTCTCTCTTCAGACCTAGGAGTGTGTTCTCCCAGTTACATGCTTAGTGAAATATTCGAGCTGGATCTTAGTGGTGATTTCACGATAGTCAATCTTGTATGAGTATATCTAAATATTCTTGTTATATTTTATGTAAACATATACTATGTAGAGCTGACAATATCATTCCTTTGTGTTATTTACTTTGTGCTATTTCCTCTGTTGTATTAATTTGTGGTTTTAGGTGTGTCATACTATTTATTGTTATACTCACCCCTACACGGGCTTTTCCCGCACGTGTCATGTCTTGTGCAGACGAGCGAGCCTTTGACATGATTCTAGGTAGAACAGGACCAGATGGTGCTCAGTGAGATCAGGAAAGCCGGGGTGTGTTCCTACAGATACAGATTGCAGTCCCAGTACCTTTAGTTACAGGTTGGACCTTGTTTCCAACTTTCTTTTGGTGGGATTGTACTTTGGCCTATGGTTTTACATTACTGTACTTTACTTTCCTATCATAATCTGTTGGTTGGGATTTTAGTGTATGCATGCATTTTCATTTTTTAGTATTTTTACTTTCAACTTTGTGGTCTTGGAGATGTGTGTGTGTGTGAAGGTTTATAGGAAATTCCTCTTATGTTAGTGACATTCCTATTCGGTGCTAGTCACCAGCCCCTGGCCTATTGGAGGCGGGCTTGGGGAGTAGTGGCACGACCCCCACTGGGACGGGTCATGACAACAATGATGGTTTGCTAGTTAACCTTCTTGGTGTTTCCATTGTTTTTAATGATAATAGAAATGACTCTCTAATGTGCCATAAGAATAAACATGTCATCTTGGTTAGGATTTTCTAGAGGGGCTTCAAGATTGGCTAAGTTGTTGGGTAAACTATTCTATGATTGGGAAACATGAGTCACCTCTGGCTGCGGATGTAATTATGACATCAACAAGTGAGTGTGATCCAAAAGAATAATGATCTATATTTTTTTTTGATAATATAATAACCATTAATCTACTTGATGAATAAAATGAAGTCTACCTTCACATATAAGTGGGGAAATAAATCCATAGGTCTAGCTTGAGACTAGTGATGAGAGACTGATACATTGCCTCATTGTTGATGCAACCTTCAAATAGTAGGAAAGAACATTACATGACCCCCAATGAATGAGTGATGAAGATGATCCAAAGGCCAACTATACTAATATTTGTATCGTTGATCCTTCTACTGGTAGGTATTTGGGAGGTAGAATCAAAATTCCTCAAATATCATGGCATAGCCTGATCCACTGAAATGATTGACATGCATGGGAAATCAATAATGATTGGTGATTATTTTGTCTTCAGTTCAGATATAAAAATTCAGTTAATTCCTAACCCTTGAAGACATTCTATGGAGTGAATATGATTTCAAAATACTGAAGGAACACTACCCAATGTTGTAGTTATCCCATCAACATGGGATGATTCAAGATATAATTTATAGGGTCTACTCAAGAAACTAGCTATGTCTTGTGATTATACAGATAATGATGAAACTTCTAAACTAAAAAAACCAGTTTAAGGAAACTCTTATTGATAGGAGAGTAGTTAGTTTTTGTGTTGAGGATCATGATACTATGATAATATAAACTGTTCTCTATATCACAATTTTTATTCTAGGAGAGAAGGTACTTGAGGGATCATTCTAGGGTAGTCACGTAGAGGACCAAAGGCTTCTCGAAGATTGGTGGGATCAGAATGAGAGGTTGTAGAAGATACTTCTTGATTTTCTCAAAGTAGATATGGGACTCTTAATCCCACTAGAAGAAGATACCTCTTCTCCTGATCCTATAAGAGGTCTTACACATTATTTATAGATTCATGAGTAATCAGTGCATATAGTATAAGTGTCCTTAATGTCCTCAAAGCTTTAAAAGGTTGCTCAGAGGAGGGATCTAGCTAATGAACTTGATCTTATCTGGATCAATCTAAATACCTTTATATCTGATGAAATAGATGATAAACTATCCATAAGAAACGCCGAATGCAAACTTCAAGGGGTTCATCTTCAAATGTCACGAGTGAAGGAAGATAAATAATTTATCAGGAAGTTATGGATGGTCTTGATAATGGTGATAATTGAACAATAAATCATCCTTGTAACAATCCATTAGCATTATGTGGATTAGTTTGATGATGTGGGGCATATATCACTGACAAGTGGCCCCTGCATTCTACAGACCAAAAAGAATAACCAAATAGAAAAAATGGTCACTTGTGGTGCTATGAAGGAGGTAGGATCCTCATCCTTAGGGTCCATCTGGTTCTAATTGAACTAGGAATATCCATCCAAGAATGAGATATTCTATAACCTAGCTATTGCATCAATCAACAACTTCATCATTGTAAGGGGAAAATCACCTTTCAAACCATGGTATTTGAGATCCTAGAAGTCGATATAGAAATTGATATTCCCATTATTTTCCTAACTAGAATGATGTTGGCTAGCTATTTTTGGTTATCAATATTTTCTAATGAAGTTTTCTTTCATAATATTATTAGATTCTTCCATGACCATGGAACTATAAAAATGGTGAATTTTCTTAGGAGGATGATTGAATCTGCGGTGACTTACTAAGAGACCAAGATGTTGGATGATGACCTAATGGTCTAGTCCTTGAATATTTTCATAACTACAGGAAAATACATCATTATGTTGATTCTAGAAATCCACATAATTTTTCTACTCCTATGGGGGAATGATTGCATTGACTAGCATTGGAATGAGGACCTTCTTAGTTCCATGATTCACATGAACCAACTCATTTAATGTGTTGGTGGAACCCTATTTTAATGTGGTACGATCATCTTCCATGAAATTTTTATCATATAAGATAGGGTAATCAATAATAGGAGGTTCATCTAGGCAAGATAATTTGGGAGAATCACCAGTGTCTGCTTGGGAAGATATGAAATCTCTTATGAGGGACTCCTTATTTATTGAAACCATGGATAAATTGACCATCAATATAATACCATATGGAGTTCAAAAGTGAATCCAATTCTTGATATCATATAAATGGTGGTGGGCCGACTTCTAGAGGTTCAATACTACTTCAAAAAATAGGTGCGAATGACATGGAATGATGGACATTGGGAAAAAATCTCAGTACTTTCTAAGGGTCTGGTATACTAGTATCACCCTAGCCTAGGCTCTGTAGGAGTATGAGTTAATATCCAAATGATCCTTATACTTAGAGATAAAACACCATTTCCTCTCAAAAATGAGAAATAAACTTCGCATGTTTGGCATTGTGGCTTCCAACCAGTTAATTGAGTGGATGAAAGCTTCATCTAAGTCTTCCCATGGACTTTCCACAATAGTTTTGTGATTAAACACATTATTTTGAACCATATTTCCCTCGATCTTGTAATAGTTGTTATCCAAATAGTGTGTTTCACATGAGGTGAAGGGAGATTCATCACCCTAAATCATGTCCACACAATCTTTGATGGTGGAATTGAGGTATTAGGGATACGAGGAGGGGACTACAACATATAGATAAAGCTAGGTCTTGCCCAGAAGTGCATTGTGGGAGGTATCCTATGAGACTAACTTGAATTCCGTTCTTTTCACCAGGCTACCGAACAGGGTCCTCAACCAAATCCTATTGCAAGGTCTCTGCTCAATCCTTCCATAACCCTAAATCTTCAAGTTGTAGGGACACAAGTCTTCTTTAGTGATACCCCAGTTCAAATTTTCCAATTCAGGACAATTTTGATCCTAGAACTTGTGCCCACCAGGTAGAAACATATTTCTATTCCACTAAACTGGATGGTGATGTACAATGGGTGAAGGTTCCCCTATATGAGTGTGCCTTTATCCTTTCTTGAGAATACGATGATGGCTTGGTATTCTACTTTCTCAACCTCCCCTCCATAGTATACATCTATGGAAGTAACATCTTATTCAAACTAGAGGAGTATTTTTAAGGATTAGGTGAGGGAATCACACATATCTTCTGACTAAAAATTAACTTTTTATTAGAGAACACTTTTATGAAAAATTAAGAAACCACATATGTTTAACCAAGAGAATATACCTCATAATAAATCACTAAATCATTGAAATAGAACTTAAGCCTATTAGATAATTCCTCCCTAAATAATTCCTAGGATAGAGTGTTCACCTATGTATCTATATTGTCATTAATAATGTCCCCAAAGTGATTGACCATATTTTACCATGTTTGAATGTACCACTCTTTATTTATATTCCCTTAATTGAAAACCCTTATCAGTGTAAGGTCTTTTTTGGTGATCTAGGAAGCCTAGTAACCATTATTAGAAACATGAAGTGACCTTACCATTATCTTCTTAGCCTCTTCTTGTGTTGCATTGATAGTGAGAAACTCCCCCAACATTTCTTCCTCCGATTACATAAGTTGTCTCGGGGATTTCCCATTATTGACCTATTCAACATTGGTTTTTTTCCACACTATTCCCACTAAAATCAGGCTTCAATGAAAAGTATTTCCTTTCATATTAGGAATATAAGAAGGCATTCACTCCATCTCCTTGGATTTAATTTTTTTACCTGACCTAGTCTCTATTGGTTTTAGAAGGTACGAGTAATCCTTGCACCATTTTCTTTTCTTCCCTTTAGTAAAGATGCAACTTCCCGAGTACTAGTTAGATTTCTATCCCTTATTCTTCCATGAATTGTAAAGGACTTTACTATGATTCCCCCTCACATTGTCCTCCAAAAAGTAATAATTGTATTCCTCATCATAATTTGTCCCACATATTGTCTATTCTTCAATGCCATTCTCCTAGTCTTGAGAAAACCCTTCAATCAAAAAACATTTTAATTGGTTTTAGGCTTGGATGGACTCCCGATTCTATCATTTTCCTGCAACCCAATGGCCCACCAACTAAATTGTAGTACCATTCTTTGAGTAATTATGAGATAATTCTCAGTCAGAGTTCCTTGTTTTGAGTATTCAAGAACCATGTCACATATAATTTCCTTAGCTTCCTCCAAAGGCATCCCCTCTTATTCAGCTGCTTCCTATGAATGAGGTGAAACTACAATATTAGTAACATATTTTTCACCATGAGTACCCTTATCCATCCCTATATCCAGAAGTTCCCCATCTATCTTCTTATGATCAACCAAATATCTCTTCAGGCGGGAAAATATGTATGCAAACTTCAAATCAGTTGAAGATCATTCCACTTTTTTCATAATAGAGTTATAAATAACTATATCACCACCAATATGAGGCAATGGAAAATAATTACCCATATTAGAAACTCCAACACTCTTTCACAGAGCAATGGAACACATGCGAATCAAATCAACCTCCAATAGAGAGGGTTGAGAAGGATGTTCCTACTGAGATTTTTGTAGAACATGCTATTTGGTTTTGGTAGCATGTACCATTCAATTCAAAGTATTGACCCGAACAGCCATTTGACTTGCATGGTTTAAACCATTCCATTGATAGTGTTGAAATGATGCATCTAGAGGATTTTTAGTGAATTCCTCAACATCTAAAAGTGAAATAAATCAATCAAATTGAGAATATTCACAGATGAAAACTCCTTCTCATCATCAGAGGGGTCCTCTAATGTAGGGATAACCCTAGGGTTCATTCTCAACTCTGGAGGCATGAAATTGCTGATAGTGTGGCAATGTTATGATGACAGAGGGATACTATACTTTACTTTGTGCCATCAATTCCTACTCTTATGAGATTTGGAGGACAATGATGTGGGTGTAGAAGTGTCATACTGGTAAGGTGAAACCACTTCAGGAGGTTCTGGATAGCCTAAGTGGGCACATATGACACCACGGGTGAGAGAGAATGCCCTATAGGCTGACTAGCCATCATATATCTGAGTCACATAGTTGGAAAATTACTTACATTCACCTACATTGTCGCTGTCCAGATCAGTGGAGATGTGTTCCACCTATGCCGAGACATTTCTGAATGTGACCATTCCATTTTCTTCTGGGTTATAAACCTAATAATTGAACCCATATTTTTTTAGATAATGTTTCCATGGTTCCTATGATAAGGGAAATTGTTGGGGTGATCAGTTCACTCACCTTCATGAGGATTCTTACATGATGGAAACATCAGAATCCCCTACTTTAGGGCACTAAGTAAGTATCCAAGAACTTGTGGACCATTAAAATAATATGTTCAGTTACTTATATCTTAGATGAGAACTCTGAAAGCCTAATCTTGATGAGGTTAAGGGTATTAGGGAGGGACTAGAACCATATTAACTTTTTTTAAGATTCTGCTCATAGTGGGGTAGTGCTAACCGCTTCTGTGTTGGGTGAGACTGATCTTGAGGAGGTTACTTCACTCAGTAGGGGTTTCCAAACCAGAACCAACCCAAACCAATCGACCCAAACTGACCTAACCAGGTTGGATTGTGTTTGGTCAGGATTCATAGGTATATATATGGGTTAGGTCTATTTGGGTCGGTTTGAGATCAGGTTGGGTTGGGTTACAGGTTGGAAGTATAATGACCCAACTCGACCCGTCGACCCGACCTTCAGTTTTTTGGCTATCATGCTTCGGTTTAGGACATTAATCGACCCACTAACTCTTCCCCTCCCCCATATCAGTATGGAATGCACCACCTTAGCCCATGAATTGTCACCATTTGACCACAATACCACCTAGTCTGCCCACCGCTGTCAGATTCTATCTTCGGTGTTGTCTTCCCTTCCATGCACTGCATGGCCACCACCTCCCCCATCGCACCAGGATCCCACTAGATCCCCTATGCCACCATGATCTGTCACCAGAAATCCCTGGAATTTTCCTCCTCTAACATTGTGATGCAAATTATTGCCTCAAGATCCAGCTGACGACCCATATGCACCACTATCTAGTGAGGCGGATTTTGCCCTTCAGTGCGTCACCGCCCTACCCACATCTTCACACCCACCATGGATTTGGTGACCACCGCTTTTCAAACCTTGGATACCCCATTAAAACTAGAAGTAGTGTAGAAACAAAAATCACCAGTGGATGAAAAACTAGAATTGATGCAAGAATGAGTCACAGGAAGAACAAAAAATCCCACTGAAAATCTATTAACAGTTTCACAAACCAGATCTGAAGAACTCAAAATACCTGAATTAAAAAATTACCTACCTCACCAATATTGAATCAGATCTTCTGTCGGTGACCACCATCTGAAGTCGAACACTGCCAAACACCCCAAGTGAAGCTGGATCGTACCTCATTCTATCCACCACTCAAGAACCCAAGCCTCTAGAAGTAGAGTTACTGTCTGTACCTTACATTGAAGCACTGCCGCAGATCATCCCTCACCTCCGCACACCACCCGAACTACAAACTCCTTCATTCGAAGTATCTACCTCCATTAATGAAGTTCAGACCACCAAAAAATCCATATACCTCCTTCCTGTCAAGAGATCGAACCGCCCATCCCCTCATCCCCCCCCACAAATCCCCCACCCCCTCTGTCTCCATGCAACCCTGCTTTTTACGCACCTGAACCTACAAGGGTGGCGATGGTTCTATTTGTTCCGTGGATTAACCCAACCCAATATAAGATGGGTTATATTAGGTTGGGTTTGACTGGGTCAGGTCCAAAAATCCTCCAACCCAACACAACCCGACCCATGGACACCCCTAGAACTCAGTGAGGCTCTTCCAGAAAAGGAGCCAAAAACATCAATAGATTGGGGGACTCTACCTATACTGTGGTGACAGTGTCACCTTCTACAACCCTTCTTTTCGGAGTTAGAGGAGGCGTTGGACGTGCTTTATAAGATCACTTCATAACTTCCTCTAGGCATTGGTACTTGTGAGAAACGAATCTCAAAACCCACTTGGGAAGTTGTTAGTGATGCGGGTAGGGACCATATCTACCTTAATGTTCCCCACACACATCTTCAGTAGCTTCTCTTAAGTTAGTGTCATATTGAGTGAATACCTGATGCACTTACACTTGGCAAAAAAAACTTTGACTCGCTCATTGGGTAGTTGCTTGAACATGAAGAGGTCTCCAATGCTTATCTTGGATGTGGTGGAGATAAAAAGATAGATGATATTTTTGTGAATATATTCCCAACCAGTGATAGACCTAATGAGATTGTGGACATACCAAATAAACACAGGTCCTTCTAATTTTTATAAAAAACATTGGAGCATAGTGGTCTCCTACTGCTCTATGGTTCCCAACATGATCCCACACCTCAAGATGAAGTTGGATAAATACTACAGTGGGTCACCCATCCTATATAATAGGGAAAAGATAGGGTTCCAAATATTTTTGGGTTCTTGCATGTCATCCAACCATGTTGGGTATGACTTGTTGTTAGGGGGGATTTCCACTTATCAAATTTCCAAGGATTTGAGATGAGAGGTGAGAGCGGGTATGAAATCATCTTGATGAGGGTCCCAATCATAAAAAGGATTTTTTATCATCATATTTTGATTGGATTTTCAACTTGGAAATTTGTCATAGAATATCATGGAGCGGATTAATATGAGTCTCCATGAAGATTATCATACTCCTCATGAAGATTCATAAACTCAAATATTAGTTTCTTGCCATAAACTTCTACCCCTACTCTTTTTAGATGCTTAGGATCACTAAGATCAATTAGGGACTACTAAAAAAAGGAGGAATTTCTACTAAATCAGTGGAGGAGGAATATGATCTGATCGAGGAGCTCTATAGTCTAGAAACCTCTGAGTAATGAGCTCATTGATAATCCTTTTATGATCTATGGCTTTCTAGATAAGGGTAGAAATCATAGGACCAGACTTTGTCTTATGTTCCATATCATATAGATTAAAGGTCTTGAGATTTACCTTTCCCTTATTGATGTTCTAACTAGTGGGAAATGATGCAGAGGGATCTCCGTGGTTGAGTGTCTGCCTATTCAGGTGAGTTGAAACACCTATTTGAGGATTTATTTAATACTGTGCAGCCCTAGAGGGTGGGTTTCCTCATTAAAAACTACATTGGTTCCCCTATCCTTGGAAAATTCGTGAGAAACCATGTTTACCATAATTAAATTGGTGGAAAATCCTCAATATCACCAGGTAGGTCATGATGCCACAGGATAGGGATGAAGTAAATAAAACAATACAGTCCCAAATACATTATCAACAAATGTTAATATTCCTCTACAATAATTTTAAGAAGCACTATAAGTATCTTGATGCTTCTCCCTTAGAGGACCTAGTGGTTGTTGCATGACGTAGGGTGCTTATCCACTTGACGTGATACAAACTCAATCATTAAAAACTACTAATCAATTTCATCATAGTGATCCTAAATTCCTAGATAGTCAAACTAATTATCTCAAAGGATATGAAGCACCACCCATATGGTTTGGCAGAAACATGCAGATCATCCCCCAGTGAGGGACTCTGGAAAGTCGATGTTGGAAGGAACATTTAGCAAGAACACTAATGACAACCGATCAACATCAAGAGTTTGCCATAGGATTTCTTTCTTAAAGGTGGATCCCTTATATTAATTAGCCTATGCTTCTATCGACACTAATTGATAAATGAGTGGTAAAAATGTGGATTGTTGTGGAAACCTGTTGGATGAAAGAGTAGAAACTGTATGGGTCAACTTTTTGTTGCATGCTGGAACATCTTTTGGGGATGTATCCAACCACATCAGCACATCCTTAAAGGAATGAGTGTTCAACATTTCCTCATGTGAATGGGAAATGGCACTATTTAGTGGATCCTTAGGCAACTCATCATTTGAAGGAGTCATCCCAGACCAGGACATATCTTCGTTATCATTCCTAGTGGTGGATAAAGTGACTAGTGATGATGAATATAGATGCACCATGAGCCCCTGGAAGGGGAAAAAATATTATGCCTCCTATATTTACCTATAGAGGTATTTGAGGATCCTGCGTATTTCACCTTCTGTGATGGATAACCTCACCTATTGGGTTCCTTCCCCAGACTATGTTTCTAATGAATGGGGTGAAGGATCTATCATCAACTCTCATTAAAACTTTGAATTAAAGAGGTTGAAGGGGTTGATGATGAATTTGCACTTCCTAGGATTTTTCATTTGGTGTTGGTGATTCATCCTTATACCATGGGACGATCCTTCAGGGATGTATAATTCTAATACTTGGGGAGGACCTCCATGTTGTTTACCAATAAAGAAAGGATGACCTCCACTTTAAATGGTGTTGGTGTGGGGAAGACATACACTATGGTGGGATGGTATATGTGGATGGACTGCATATTAGCTACTATTAGAGAAGGAAGGACCGCCGTGCTGAATCGTGAAGGAATTGGGAGGAACAACACTATAGATATTGATGAAGTTGGGAGGAACTCCATTTTGGTTAGTGAAAACATGGGGAGGTATTCCTTGGTAAAATATAATAATAACATGGAGAGAACCTTTGTACTGGTGGGATGAAGCATGAGGATGACTTCTGTAATGATCAAAATGGGAAAGGGGAGGACCTCCATATTAAGGATCTAGAATACAGAGAAGACCTCTATACTGAATGCTGAATGAATGGGGAGGAAATCCTCTTTGATTAGTGGAAACATGAGGAGGGACTACATGTAGATAATTAAATGAGTGGGGATAAACTCCACTGTTGGTGGTTGGGACACGGGGAGGACCTCGATGATGGGTGCCGATGAATTGAGGAGGACCTATACTTTGATCAGTGATGGTGTGAGGAGGACCTCCACATGAGATAGGAATGGCAAGAGGAGGACCTTAGAACTAATTGGATGTGACACAGGGAAGATCTCCATGTTGCTAATCATAAGTATGGGGAGGACCTTCATGTTGGATATTTATATAGTAGGGAGGACCTCTACCTTGATCATTGGGAACATGGGAAAGACCTTCATATTGATTGTGAGAACGGGGAGGACCTTTAATTTTATTAGTGATGGTATGAGGAGGATCTCCATACTAAATATCACCATCAAGGGCCATCCTGTGATGAATTTTGGTACCACCATCGATTGATAGAGTCAACCAATCTTTAATGTTAGGTGGTTGAGGTCTTGATCCCAACCAAATGAAAATGGTTTCCTTCTCATCTGCTGCATGGATCTAGAGGAATGTGCTTGTGGTGGTAGGAGACAGTGAAGACATAAAATATGATTCCCCTCATAGGGAATTCTCCAAATCTTACACTTGATATTAATGTTGAGTTGTACAGACTAGATCCAGCATAGAAGTGGTAAGACACACTATTCTTCACCCCAAATGAACAGGAATTTCTAGAATTGACGGGGCCTATTGGGATCCATCATTGATGGATCCCGGGAAGGAGTCTTAGTTGGGGTGACTCAAGCATTTCCCACCTCCTTAGCATAGGGGAGCGATTCATAGGATCACTCCAACAAAAGATATCCAAAATAATTTTCTATTGGAATGGGGAGGGGTTTCTCCCTATGTGACCATTGGAGGAGGTGGTTTGGATGATGTGCTGAAACCTATAGGTCCTAGCGGGCTATGTCCTTTGTGTTAATGACCCCATTCTACTCATAACAATGTACGAGGGTATCTATCAGCCTTCTATGGATGATTTTGGAGTGTGATACAGGGAATTGGTTCCCAATAGCTAAGGTCACCGTGGAAGTCACTATGGAGGTGGTGTTTTGTAGGATTTCTGCATTTACATTTCTCTTTCCTTGGTGCCTATGGGTGTTGTGTAGTTGGTTTCCTATGGCTAAGTTCCTTTAGAGAAGGTGGATTTCTCCATCAGTATATGTATAAGGAAATCAATTCCCAATGTCCCAACATCATCCATATTCCAAATTTTGAGAGGGATCCACACTAATAATGTCACAGACTGAGGAAGTCCCAATGTTTATTGCCCCAATTTCTGGTGAGTTCCATGTTGGCCCCACTATTTTTTTAGTGGGACTGAATACCAATTGTCTGAATCTAGTGACATGAAAATCTAATGATGTCTCTAATACTTATGTTTCCCATTTTGAGGAGAAGAGTCTCAAATTGGGGTTTATATTTCTATTTCCAATGCTTTCACGGGGCCACTACCTTCATGTTAATTTTCCCTGGCATGATTATTACCCCATATTCCTACTTTCTAAAGGTAGGAAAATTTCATCACTTTCAATGATGATTTATTATCCTTGATAAAAAAGGGTTATTGGGATGTAGGTTCCTCCTTCCATGGATTCTTCCTAGGATCTTTTTGCTTACTATGGGTCTACCTCATAGAGTTAAGTCATTTTTTTGGAACTCATTCCTAGTTACATATCATTTTAGATGCTAATTAATTACAATACTTTTGTATAGACATTCCAGTTTGGTCTTGACAGGGCAACAACCTTCAGTCAGGAGAGTACCCATGTTGGGAATTTATGGCATATCCAAACACTGGGAACATTGGTGATCGGTATTCTCCCTCATAGGAGGGCATATCATGGTTGTGTATTAGGTGTGGAACCCATGGAATCGCATATCGATCATGAGTTATCTAATGTCGTGAGCATATATATTGCATGGATTTCAACTCATCCATCTCATGTTTTGCATGAGGGAGCTAACACCATGGGAACAAATCTTTCAAGGCTTTCACTTTCGGTATCCCATATTATGTATGAAATATGTTTTTCATGGTCATAAGTTTAAAATCTTATGGAGATTAAGTTGATTGATCAAAAAACCCCATGATGGTTGATCAAGGTTGTTCATCCCTAGGAGGTAAGATTCCACACCTCAAATTTTATCATTGTAAGGGTGAAAACTCCCCATGGAGGTGGATTTGAGAGGTGTGTCCGATAAAGGGAAGATTTCACACCATCAAGGTTCATTAGAACACCCGTTGGTGTTAATCAGGGAGGTACATCCCTTAGAGGGAGAACCATGGTTTATTTATGGATATGTCCAAACACCCCATATAGGTGGATATGTGAGGCATTTCCTATAATGATAATATTTCACACCATGAATATAGTGACCCAACTTTTTCTTAAATGGTTATTAACTCATTTTAAAGATAAAAAAAATAAAATCATTACACAACCAGGATCCAAAGGTTTAGTTTCGTTGGAAAATTACTACCATACATAACATTTAAAAAATAAAACATAAATATTTATTTAATTAATTCTTATATTTATTTTTTTCTGACCTTTTTTATCCTAAGTACAACTAATCACCTCAGGACATACATCAAAGAAATGGGTGATCTAAAATCCCAACAAGCGGATAAATAAGAACACGGATCAATATAACATAGAGATAGATAATTATCATATTAATCATAACATAAGAATGGCATCATAATCATAATCATGATAGGAAGAATTTGATAAAGTCATGGAATGTGTTAATAAATAAAAATGAAACATCATGTCTTAGTAGTGAACTACCACACATAGTTGTGAAAAAATATTGCATCATGTTCATACATATTTCACTTTATCTCATGAGATTAATCACATTACCCAATGAATTTGAGATCTATATAATTATGGGCACAACCCTCACATCACAAAATTTTTATGCACTATATAATTTCAGGCGCACTCATCATATCATATCATTTAAATTACCATGCATGAAACATTGAATGTATTTCAGTCAGGGACATAAAATAACCCATGGAAAGGAATGGATTTCATGAGAATACATACATGAATAAATATTTTGGTTCCCAAAAGAAATATGGAATAATATACTTGGATAAGAATCATTATCTTGAGTGAAGAAGAAAAAAACTCAAGGGGGTAAAACATGTGTTTTTTAGAAAGAAGAGTTCTTTTGAAAAAATATCTACATTTATCATAAAATCATATTGGAAGAATTTATCTACTTGAAATTGAAATTTAAGTACTATGAAATTATATTTTAGTAATAATAAAATAATATCCATACTAAAATTTGGAATGAAAGAGGAATAACCCAAATAATGGAAATTGGGTTCAAGAATCCCCTTACCTTATGTCTGAATGCTTTCATCACATTAACATCCTAAATAATAAAATTAAATTCATTAATTAAAAAATAAAGAACCAATTATAAATTAATTTTATTTATTATAGTTTTATTAAGTTAATTTATAACCTCTTAGATGAGTTATAAAGTTCAATTCAATCGTTTAGGAGTGCTCAATTTCTTGATTTTCATAATCAGTTCACTTGAATATGAGTGTGAAAATTTAAGTAGAATTGGTATAATTATCAAGAATTTAATTTATATGTTATTAAAGAATATATAGAGGTTTAAATGGTTATATATATCATTTTGTTAAATGTTATGAGGATGAATCATTATATAAAAGGCTGTTGATAATCATTTTAATTTTTTGGCCATTTTTTGAACATAAAAAACAAGGTTTCTTCCATTATTTGATATTTCATATATAAGTTAGTTACATAACATAAAAAGTGATATTACATAAATTTTACATTATTTAAAAATAATTATAGTGGTTTTATGAAAATCCTTTAAGGCATTAAAGTAAAATGAAAACGCATCGTCCATGATGTTAGTAAATTGACACATCACGGGCGATGATTTCATTTTTAAAATAAAAGAGAGAGTGAATAAGGAGTTTGATGATATATATTAAATTAAATATATATTATTAAATAATATAAAATATATTATATTTATCATGAACATTTTTATATAGGAGGTTAATATATAGTAATTAATTAAAAATAAATTAAAATAAATTAACAGAAAAATAAAGATGATTTTACCTCTAGAATTATCCTCTTTGAGAAATCCAATAAGGCACATAGGTTTGGTATTTTTCTTAGACAAAAAAAATTAGACTTGGGTAAGGGAAATGGGAAGAGGTTTGGTTTAATTTTGTACAAGGATTAAATCTTGGAAGGTGTGAGTATAATTTGTGGTGAGGGGTGTTATTTATAGGGGAGGAGAGGGGTGTTTTCTCATTATTTTATTAATTAGTTTACTATTTTAGCACAAGACTTTGAATAGTTTGTTAATTATTACTAAATATGTTAAAATAATAAAGGAGGGTTCTATATTTTGGGCATAGATCATCCAAACATCATTTATGACTCAAGAATTCATGTATTTATCTTTTACTATAAATTATCATATTTTACTATTCAAAAAAAAATTCAAGTATTAAAAAAAAACCAAAAAATTCAACATAACCATTTTCAACATTTAAAATTATTAAATGAACTCCATTTGATGCAAATAATTTTCTAAATTTTCTAAATTTAGCTTTTAACTAAAATCATCATTTACATGGATAATACTAATTTTAAAATTATAATTGATTTTCTAACACATTGAAAAATTAATCAAGGTCTTATAAAATTAATTTATAATAATAAGACAAAAAAATCCATTTATGAAAATAAAATTTATTTTAAATCCTTATATTAATTATAGTATTGATAATAAACATTTATGTTTTATAAAAATACCAAAACTTAATTAATAATTTCTAAAACATTTATTTACTTATACTATGGTATAATTATATCATATTATAATTTATAAGATTCTTAGATTTTATTTATACTTTCATAGATGAGGTTACTATTCTATTGGATGGATTACTATTTCTTAGGGTAATGTTTCTATTCCAATGGTCAAGTTACTATTCCATTGGTATAAGTTCCTTAATTTCTCAAATCAAAAACCTATTATTTACTTTATTCTTAATTTATAATGTTTTAATTTTCATGTATATGTGATTTTATGTGATTTATACTATATGAAATAATTATAATAATGGATAAATTCAATTGATAAATGTTTAGGTCATTACATTCTTCCCCCCTTTTGAAATTTCACACTCAAATTTTCATTTTACATAAACGGGTGAAGGTACTTCTCCTTCATTAACTCATCTGGTTCTGAAGTCACTTATTCATACTTTTGGTTCCTCCATAGTACTTTGACAGAGTGTTTTTTATTATTGCATATAAACTTATCTCTCCAGTCCAGAATCTTTAATGACTGCTTCTCATATGAAAGATCATATTCCAGCCTTACCACCTTAGAGTTTAGTACATGTGAGGGGTCTAGTATGAAATTTATTCGGGGAGATACATGTAACATGTCATTAATTTGAGCCGTACTTTTTGGAAGTGCAAGCTGATTATCAGCTGCTTCTATGCAATCAAGGATCTCAAAGGTGCCAATGTACCTTAGGCTAAGCTTCCCTTTCTTTCCAAACTGCACTACTCTCTTCCATAATGACATTGAAAGGAAGAATTTTCCTCCAACATCAGACTCAATGTCCCTTCAGTATTTGTCATCATAGTGGTTTTGCTGATACTTAGAAGCCTTGACATGTTTCTAGATGGATTGAACCTTCTCTATCATCTCTTGCACAAGACTAGGTCTAGGTAGCTTTCATTTTCCATCTTCATCCAATAGGTAGGAGTTCAATATCAATTTCCATAAAGAGAATCATATATATCCATTTAAATACTCTAGTTAAAGCTACTTTTTACAAGAAATAAACCAATGGGTGATGTCAATCCCATCCACCTTTGAATTACATTGACCATGCTATTAGCATGTCCTCAAGTGTTTGAATAGTACTTTCAGATTGACCATCAGTTTGGGGGTGATATGCCATACTAAAATTCAATTTATTACCCAAATAATGTTGAAGAATCCTCCAAAATTTAGATGTGAACCTTGGATCATGATCAGAGAAGATCAAGAGTGGAACCCCATGAATTCACACCACTTCCTTAACATATATCCTAGGAAGATTTTCAAGAAAGAGATCTTCTTGAATAGATATAAAGTGGGAATTATTTTTGTGTTGATCCACCATAAACCATATCACATTGTTTCCTTTGGATATATTTAGGAGACTAGTTAAAAAGTCCATAGTGACATTATCCCATTTCCACATGGGTATAGGTAGTGGTTTCATCATCCCCTTGGACTTTTTTCTCTCCACGTTAACTTGGTAATATATCTAGCACCTAGAGATATACGCTGTAATCTATTTCTTTATGTTATCCAACCAGAAGTGTTCTCAAAGATCATAGTATATATTGGTACTCCCACGATGGATAGAGAAAGTTGTGCTATGTGTATTATCAAAAAAATCATTTTTATCACAGTTGATAAAGGAACACAAAGCCCCGATCCAAACTGTATCACACCATCATCATTGATTTGGAACTCTTGAAGATTCCCTTCCTTTACAACATTCAACTTATTTTGTAACTCTAGATTATCCCTTTATGCCTCTGTAACCTTCTCTTATATAGATGGTTGGGAAATCATTTGGTAATGGTAGGATATATTTCCTCCTATCATGATTTAAAAATCTATCCTTTTCATATCCATGAAGGTAGGGTCTTTCTCAATCCACAACATGGATAGAGTAATAGGTTCTTTTCTGTTAGGAGAAACAGATGCCTTTTTTTCCATCCATGTATGATATTTCATAAATAAATCCTTGTCCTTGATTAACTCTAACAATTTCCTTTGATGCATGTTGAGATCATTTCATGTGAATATATACTATAGTCTGTTTTGATTGGTATATATGTCACATTTATCACCATAGAGTTAGTGACTCTATATTTTCAAGGTGAAAATAATAGATTCTAACTCCATATTAGGCGTTGGGTAGTTCTACTCATGGATATTAAACTTTTGTGAGGCATAGGCTATAAATTTATCATTATGCATGAGCACACAACCAAATAATTTCATTGAAGAATCAATGTATATCACAAAAAAATTATCCACTTGTCAGTAATGTGAGTACAGGAGAATTTATCATCCTCTTTTTTAGCACCTTGAATATTTCCTCACATTCATATATCCAGAAATACTTTACCTATTTCCTTGTTAACATAGTTAGCAGGCTATAAAATCATGATAAATTTCCCACAAAACATCTATAGTACCCTACTATGCAATGAAAGCTATGGATTTATATGTCACTAGAGGGTCTGTCCAATTTTTCAATTTTGTTTTTTGAAGGGTCCATAGAAATTTCCTCACTTATGATCACGTGTCCCAAGAATGTGACTTGTTGCATCCAAAATTCATACTTTCTGAACTTGGAATTCAATTGATCTTTCCTCAATGTCATCAAAACAATCCATATATATTCTTTATGTTCAACATTTCTCTTAGATTAAATAAAATTATCATCGATAAAAACTACCATAGTTTTTTTAAGGTAGTTTCTAAAGACTCTATTCATTAAATCTGTGAAGATTGTAGGTGAATTATAAATCCCAAAGGGAATTACTAGAAACTTGTATTGATCATAACTTGTACAGAAGGTTGTCATAAGAATATATTCCCTCTTCACCTTTAGCCAATTATATCTAGAATGAAGATACACCATTGATAAGTACTGAGATCCGCATAATTGATCAAATAACTCATTGATCCTTGGAAGGGGATAATTGTTCTTTATGGTTATCTTATTGAGTTCCAAATAATTGATACCCACCATCATTGATCCATCATTATTCATGAAAAATTACACTGGAACACCATAAGGTGATTCACTTTGGCATATGAAACCTTTTTCCAAATTCTCCTGAAGTTACTTCTTTAACTCCTCCAGTTTGATCAGGGCTATCCACTGGGTAATTTTGAGATTGGAGTAGCTCCATGTATAAGTTCTACTGAGAAATCTACCTCACGATCTATGGGATGTCTGGTTAACTCTTTTAGAAATACATCACTATATTCCCTCACAATGGGAATTTTCATAGATTGATACCTTCATTTGACTCAACCATTTTATTGAGGTATGCTTCTCCAAAGGGAATCAACATCCACACTATTGAAGGATTTTCTAAAGGATATTAATGATATTACTCAAATTTGTAGAGGAGCATGGGATGGTTCAGAAAATGAAAAGATATTTTCTTTTTCAAATAGTTGATGTGTGATATAAATAATCAAATCCAATCTATCCCTAGTATAAAATAAAATTCTACCAAGGGAAGTTTCACGAGATTTACTAGGAGAATATTACCACATACCACAACTAGAGAAGAGTCCAACACTTGGGTTGAAATGATGTCACCACTAGGTGGTTTTATAGAAATATCTTCTTCAAGGTTTTGGGGACTTGATTCAATAGTTCATGAAAACTGAAAAGATATAAATTAATGGGTAGAACCAGAATCAAATTGTTAGTCAGAGTGGATACTCAAGAAGGGGGTGAATTGAGTTCTAATTAAAATTTCTGTTAAAAATATTTCTATTAAAATCCCCCAATTTAAAAACTAATTTAAACTGTAGTGAATTTGAAAAACTGTAAAGGTTCAATTAGGTTCTCAAAATATTGATTAGTTCTCAGTTAATTTAATCAGAAGATCAAATTTGCTTTTTAAACTAATCTACTGATTTAAAATAGTTGCAAACACTTTCTAGATTAACTATCAAAGTAACTTTAAAACAATTTAATATTTCAAAGTAATTAGTAGTGGAATATAAGATATAGTTAAAATGAAAACAAATAATCACACCAGTTTTAACCAAGAGGTTCAGTCTCAAGATGAGACCTAGTCCTCTCAAATAATTTATATAAATTTGATCCACACCCTGGATCGAGGTAAAAAACAGTACACCGACTTTCCAGGTACTAACACCTCTACCACAATTCTACGTGGGAAACAAAAAACAACCTCACACTGGCTTTCTAGGTCCTACTTGACCTATACCACTATCCACAATAGGATATAAGATAGTTATAGAATGTTTTTGTGAGTATTTAGAAATCCTCTAGTTTAGCACAGGAGACAGTGTGTAAATATATAACACACACTGCTCAAAATGTAAATAAAATAATCACTAAGAGAGTAAATATGAGTTTAAAATGCTCTAGTTATTTGAAGTGCAGCTCTAGGCTCCTTTGATTAATCAAGAATTCTCCTTAGTTCTTCTCTGGTTTTTTTCTAGAAAACAGAGTGTCGTTTTATTCAAGTTTAGTTTGATCAGCTTGAGAATAGATGAAATCGTTGAAGCTCTTCACTCCTTTTCTTAAGTTCAGCTTGTGTTCTCTTATTGTACGAATGGCCTCGTGTATGTTCAATGTTATTCAAGTGAGTGAGTGTCTGGATGTAGCCTCTCTATTGTGTGTATTCACGACCCTTATTTACTGCAGCTTGATCTTCCTTTTATACTTTTATCTCAGCAATGGGAATGATTACCTTTTTCTAGGTACGAGGTACGGTTCTGAAAATTCCAACCACTATCATTAATTAATAGCAGGTGCATTAAAAATATAAAATATGACCGTTCCTAAATAAACAAATAGAAATAGATTTTAGAGATACAGTGACTGGTTTCCAATTGGTAGCTCCTTATAACAGTAACCTTTTAGCGGTAGCTCCTCTATAATGGTAGTTGTTACTCCTTGTAACAGTAGCTCTCTGTGTAGTGGTGAGCTCCTATCGGTAGCTCTTTGTCCTTCTGTATCAGTGGACTTCATAGCGGTAGACTTGCATATATTGGTAGACTTACTCTAACGGTAGCTCTGGTGTAACGGTAACTCGTATTGGTAGACTTTCATACCGGTAGCTCTGTTCTGTACCTTGAATACCAGTAGAATTACTTTAACTATAGCTCTGGTGTAACGGTAGCCTGTATCAGTAGACTTTCATACCGGTAGAGTTATGCATATCGGTGACCTTAACAGTACTGTGTATATGTTTGTCTGTATCAGTAGCTATATGTCTGTTCTATGCAGATCATATCCAGATTGAGTTAGAAGTATTTCAGAAATGCCCCGACCCTAGTTACCCACAGTCGGTGCATTATTACATAACATTGGCATGATCACAAAAGATCAAGTCTCGAAAAACCGATTAGTTTAGTATCCTTGGAAACACTAGATACATTCATAAATGTTACATTACATCATAAAGTGAAAAACTACAACAAAATATTGTATCCATAGACCACACTCATATCCATTCATACTATCTCTTTAGGTCATTCATAAAATACTTCTTCACATCCCGGAAAAAATAAAACATTGAAAGGGGTGAGTTCAGATTCTTAGTAAGGATAAAAATATAGCGAACAAATTCATCAATAAACAAAAACATTTAAGGCAATGTATAACTAAAACAAAATCCTTTTAAACTTTAACTTTAGCATAATAAGGAATAGATAAATTAAATAATTCCATTTACTTATTCACATGGATATTCTACTAGTCGAATAATCACATGCAATATAAACAACCACTTTCATAATGATGGAACGCATAATGCCAGACTATCACAACCACATAGTCAAGGCCTTGTGCCAGGACTACAAATAAGATTTTATCAAGGCCTTGTTCCAAGACACTAGTTTGTCTCATGAGACCTACCGTTGCATTGAGGAGCTATAGCAGGCTCCACCCGTCACTTACTAGGTCCAATGCATTCCTCATATGAACAAGTTTAAACATAACATAAACATTCGTATTAAAAATAGCATATGAAATGTCAATACTTTATCCATAAAACATGAATGGTATAAAAATAACACATCCACAGTCAAAAATATCACAAAACCATTAATACTATATGAATGTTTTTTATAAATCAAGTTCAGATAAGCTTAAAATCCATCAAAGGATGTTGACATAGATGAAATAAAAACTATTTGAGATAAATATCTCTTTTTTGAAATCATTTAAAAGACACATAATTATAAAAGAAAACATTTACTTTTAAAATATTCTTATAATCTTATAAGGGAATCTTAGACGATTTTATAACGGCATAAAATAGCCTCACCCTCCGTATAAGTTAAAAAAATAATCTAACCTTAATTTTGTTGAAAAGGATAATAAAGACCTTGTTTGGAAAACGACGGAAATATTCCTTTATAAACATCTTATAAAATGTAAGACAAGGGTATAAATGACATTAAACCATAATATAGTAAATAGTAAATTTTTTTTGAAATACATTTTTAAGAAACATGGATGTGGATGATAAAGAGGTCCTAATAGACAATTACGTAAAAACAACCTCGGATAATAAAGAGATTGTGAAATTAACCCTTACTTTGTACTTTTCCTTGGTCGAGGGTAGGTTAACCTCATGTATAATGGTGAAATAATTTTTATTAAATTATACAGGAATCATATACATTAATATGATATCATATATGATCTTTTAACATTACTTTGTTAATAATATCTTAGTATTATCATCGTTTTGTGTGTTAACTTACTCATTTTCTTTTATATGTTTTGTTACATACGCCATGTTTGTTTTGGAAAGGTTGTATCTTATTTATATACAGAATGATATCAAGTCCTTAAAAATTATTTTTAATCATAAAATGAGAATTACACTTGAATGGGTATGATGGGGAATGAATCTCATCGCGTTCGTGGAGACAGTAGTCTGTACGTACGCACGAGCGACAATATCATTCTTTTGATATTAAAATGATATATAATTGCCTAGTATATCATATATATAGAATCATTATAATGTTATATTTATTATTTACTTCAATTACACATCATTATCAGACCCATCCAAATAATAATGTTTTGAATAAAAATTACACCATGACGTGGAGATGGTAAGCCGTACGTACGCATGTATGGTGACATGTCATTCAAAGATGGATAGAATACTGAATATGGTTATACCATATTTATAATAACATCACAGTATATAGAAGATACTAGAGTTATTGTTTTAGAATGAAAATAACAAATAAAGAAGAAGTGGAAGAAGAAAGGAACTTGAAAGAGGGTTGTGAAATTATTACCTCTTCTTCAGGTTCTTCCTTTTGATTTGATCAAAAGGGCTCCTTAAGTTGGCTTTCTAATTAAAGGAAGGCCTTTATGATGAAGTGAGGGAAGTTGAGAGGATATTTGGGAAGGGGTTGGATGAGACAAAAGGATTTGAAGGTATGAATTAGGGAGAATGGGGAGTGCCCTTTTATAAGATGGGTAAGGGGAATCTTAGAAAAAACTTAAAATATTATTTTATAATAAATTCATATTCAGTTTATAATGGCTCCAAAGTGGATTATTTAAAGGTTAAGGTGGGGATGGGTCGAAATCCTTTCAACCAATAGATTTTAGATAGGTTTGGGTCACTATATTAACCTTATCTTTTAGTTTTAACTCTTAGTTAATTAGTTTCACATTTAACATGTCTCTTTGTATTTTTATATTATATGGTAAATAAACTTACTATAAAATCCAAGTGAACCCCAAGTGGTTCATTAATGATACACCTATTATTATATAAGTCTCTTGGCCGATACTTATATTATTAGGAATATAATATCAATTAATAATATAATATCTGTTTTAAATACTCATTGATATTATCCGTGTCTCTCGGATTTTCGAAATTCCACTCACAGAAGTAGTAAAATTATGTTTTATGTGAATTTGCAAATTCTTTTAGGAGGTGGGTAAAAGACGGTGAAAAGTTCAATAAAATTTTTATATATCTAAAATTAATTTAAATTGACTCCAATGAATTAAATTAAACTTATATAGGTATTATGTATCTATTTTGACCTAAAATAAATTTAAATAAAATAAATAATTATTTAAATAAAAAGTCAGTTTTAACTAATAACTCAATGTTTTTCACTATTCAACAAAAATTGAATGTTTTCTGAAAAATACCAAAAATTCACCCTAAGTTAATTTCGATATTATGAATCCAAAAATGAAGTCCATTTTGAAAGATAAAATTTATAAAATTTCAAAAAGTGGGTATTACTATTCATAACGGCTAGTTTGATTGGTTGTGGTGTGTGTTAGAACTCGAAGTTTCATACAACACACGCTACTGTATTATTCAAAGAGAAGCGTATTGTGGAAGCTTGGGGTGTTACAATTTCAAAGTATGTATAGACATATATAAACATTGATTAACAAATTCCAATGATTATTTTGATATTTAGCACATATATATAGAATTATAAGCACATATCGAGATTTTCAAAACATATTAAAGTGTGATTGGGATTATCCAAACAGGTGAGGTCAACAATCTCCCCCATTTTGATAATCACAACCTATGGTATTATAATCCAAAATAATCATGAATGTATCAGAGGATATCATGGTATTAAATGCAATTGTATCAGAGGTAAAAAAATAAATGTACTAGAGTTACAAAACAAGAGTATTAGTAGTAAAATAAAAATATAAATGTATCAGAGGTAAAGAAAGAAAGAAAAATACATAAATGTATTAGAGGTAAGATAGAAATGGAAAATAGTAAGCTCATATTTCTCTTTTTGTGTACAACACATGTACCCTTCTGTATCAGAGATAGAGTTATAACATGAAGTTCAAATGAAGTTCATATTGCTCTCCATTATGCTCCATAGTTCTCTATTATTTCCCCATTTTTATGTATCCCACTTTTTTGTCTCCCACTTGTTAGGATTAGTTATCCCCATTTGTGATTAGCAAAAAGAAGGAAACAAGAAATGAGAAAAGTAACAACAATAGAGAACAAGACCATATATATTACTGGGGGAAAAAATTAAAAGTGAAATACAAAAGTTAATCAGATAAAATACAAATGATCCCTATCAAAGGTCTTAGACACTTAATCAATCCACTTCCTCAATATGAAATTTTCCCTTGGTATTAGAAGAGGATTCAGGATGGGTGGATGCAGGTGGGGCTTAGGAACACGAGAGATGATCAATGGAGGCTGAGCTACTGAGACAGTTCCTGGACGATACTGAGTATCTCTCTAGTTGATCATGGGAGTGAGGCTTTTGACAGCTTGAACTAGAGTCATATGAGGAATAGAGGGAGACTGAGTAGAGGCAGGTTGGGCTAGAGGTACAATGATTAGAGTACTATCCACACGAAAAAATGGTAGCAATAGATTCTGAAAGTCCATAATGATCCCCCCTCCTCTCTCCATAGCAGAAATAAAATCATCCTTGTTTTCCATAAATTTTTCCAAAGCTGGAGTCAGCTCCCTGATCTTACTTACTTGTTCTCTGAAGGATTTATTGACAAGTTGTAATTTCAGATTATCCAAAAGAAGTTTGAAATCTTTGGTCAACTGATGCTTGGTATACACTTTCTGAAAATAATAATCAACATTATCCTTGACTTCTTTCTGAGAGGCAGAAGCTTCTCTCATATAATCTTGAACAATTTTCATGATATCTCTAGTAGTAGTTACCACCTGGTTTAGGGAAGATGAGTCCACAGAACCACTGGTTGATGCTGAACCAAGCTCCTCTTTCGTCAAAGCTCAAATCTGATCCAACTCTACTAAAGGTCTGGAAGCAAGAGAACTAATAGAAAAAGTCACAGTTTCCTTGAAACTTTTAGTTAGCCCACTGATAAGATTTTTCTCTTCCAAATCCTGGGTGCTAACATGCTTCTATATGGAATGCTTAAATTCCTCAAAAACTGATACCATATGTCTAACCACACTCTTTAAAAAATCTAAATCCTTGTCTACATGAGATTTAGAACTTATATAGGATTCCAGAGAAACAACTAATTTCTTTAGAAATTCAACATCCTCTGCCAAGATCGACACTTGATTATGGAAATCCTTGACTTCATCCACCGTCTCTTCCATATAAGTTGACACACTACAAACAAGCGGGAGTTCAAAGGATTTTTCCATGTTTCTCAGCTCCTCAAAAAATAATTATTTAAATCGGCAATAGATGAATTCAAAAACCCTTTCATCTCACCCTTTAAAGACTCAAGTTCAGACCTGGTAACTAGATTTTCAGGCACAACTGCAGGTGATCTTTTTGACACAATACTTGACACTAAGTCATTTATAACTGATTGGATGGATGAAATAAGTGATGTATCCATTCTTCTTACTTCTTCCACAAGGCTGGCCTTTAGCTCATACTTTAACTGATCCATATCAAGTTTTCTGACTACATCCTCAGGAAACAACTCAGAGAGAATATCCTAAATGACTTTAGGATTACTGAGGGATGCCTCATTATCAGAATCTAGATAATCCAATCTACAAACCACAAAACCTGGATCT
This sequence comes from Viscum album, assembly GCA_963277665.1. Taxonomy (NCBI): domain Eukaryota; kingdom Viridiplantae; phylum Streptophyta; class Magnoliopsida; order Santalales; family Viscaceae; genus Viscum; species Viscum album. The sequence goes on along the minus strand of OY728143.1, from coordinate 1,697,442,798 downwards.
ATTGCCCAGTCTTCAATTCCATCTGCTACATAGACACTTCCAAGTCTAGTTGGACGCTCCCCCTCAACTGGTGCATTCTCTTGTATGACAATAGCATCTTCAGATGCTCTTTCTTCCTCATAAGAATCTTCCACAACCATCTCCAATTCTCTAATAGAAGGAGGATACTTAGTAATAAGTGTAGGCTCTTCCATATCAGCCAGAAAAAACTCTATATGAATGACCATGCTTCTAATAAGTGGAACCGGACTTGAACAAATAGAAGAAGATGCTTCAGTTTTAGATTCTCTTTCTTCTTTATTCTTTGAGGCTAGCTCATCTTCCTCATCAACATGTGCTTCTTCTTCATTGCTAACTTTCAACACTACTTCCTTTTCAGATTATATAATTTCAATAGTAGGACTTGGGGGCAAGTTTGGATCCCTTCCATCAGCTATAGAAGTATCCTCTTCATCAGTATCATCACTATACTAAGGTTCTTCTTAATCATATCTTAGATGTCACGACCCGACCCTACACGGGCTCGAGCCGCAACTACCCCAATCCCACATCCATAGGCCAGGGGCTGGCGACTAGTACCGAAGGCACAACAACTCAGGGAGTCCTTTGCCTAAGTACCTATACACACACACACACACACAGTACTCTCAATGAAAAAGTGTAGAGTAAAAGAAATGAAAAGCATATTAAAGTGAAACCACTATATATAAACCACCAAAAGTGCATCGACCTCTAATCAGTACAAAGCAAGTGCAGAAAGTAAACTGAAAAGAAACGGGAAAAAACACACGCCCAACAAGAAAAGTGTCACAACCCGGAAATAGGTAAACAAAGGAAAAATATTCTAGAAGGGTCCCCCACCTGGAACCCGAATCGGACCACCGCACACGGTCCAAGCTCTTGAACTCCTAAGCTCCGCTGAAGTCACGACCAACCTGTCCGTCATCTACAAGGGAACACTAAGTGCGGGAAAAGACCAAGTAGGGGTGAGTATAAAAATACTCAGTAGGATACCCCGTAGGATCGAGGGAGCAACAAAGGAGGTACCGAAGGGTGAGTAGTAGAGTGAACAAGAAAAGTAAAGGAGTACAGCCGAGAGTGTAGTAAAGAGTAACAGTAGAGAGTCTAGCTCAACCCAACATGAGAAAAGAGATAGACTCGTCCAGACACAAGGAGCTGGAAATGGTGAGAATATGAACTTCTCATCGAGTCTTCTCTACCTATAGCAGGAGAGTAGACTCATCCAACCATGAGAAACTAGACACGGAAAGCATGTGGCATACCCCGCACGTCTTCACCTCTCTTGGAAGGAGAGTAACCAAACCCAGGAAGTTGGTACTAGAACAAGGTATATTCATATAAGTATGCTCAAAAAGAAACCCAAACAAGGTCGTAAGGGGATCTCCATCCCGTAGCTCAGCCCAAGAAAGTGAGTTTCCAACAGTCCCAGAAGTAAACACCATCGATGCCCAGCATCCCGCACATCTGCCCCGAACTGCAAGTCAAAGGGCTCAAATCACCGCACCTTGACACTATCCGCTTTGGGCGGCACTGATTCACCCGCACGGTTTTAAGCCGCATCACAAGGGAGCGTCTCGGTGGGGAAAGTTCCCCTCGTACTTGAGAGTTTTAGGAAAATGTCAAACCATACCACGTCACTGCCCTGCAGTCGTGAGGTTTTCTTAAAGTCAACAGGCGACCCCCTGCCCGGCCCCACTAGAGGGTGATCCATGGAAGTCGACGGGTTCCCACTGGAGGGAGACCTGACAAGAGTCGACGGGTACCACACTTCCCAGTCCCATCACAGGGTAATCCACTAGAGGACGACCCTGGCTAAAGTCGTCGATGAGTCCTAATGCCCAGTCCTGTAAAAGGGTACTCCACTGGAGCGAGGATCAGAACCATCATCAGGGACCACTTTCCAGCCCTGCTGGAGGTAAACCCGGCATCGTGGACCACTTCCCTACCCCGGTGGAGGTAAGGCCGGCATCAGGGACCACTGCCCTGCCCCACTGGAGGTAAACCCAGAACCGCTCTGGCCATCCTAGATGGATGGTACTTATCGGTGAACACTATTGTATTGGCGATCCCTGCTGGATGGTAACCCACTGGCCATCCCTACTGGATGGTACAACTAGAGATCCCTGCTCGAAACAACCTCAGCCCTATTGGAAACAACCTCAGCCCTGCTAGAAACAACCTCATCCCTGTTGGAAACAACCTCATCCCTACTGGAAACAACCTCCTGGGTAGAGGATCAGTGCCCGTGTAAAGTATTGGTCACACCAAATCCACAAGAACTCTACCAGGGAACACGAAGCAACAGGAGAAACTCCCCATCCTCTCAGGGTGATCACACTCCAATCCACTGAGTCACTGTCAAATCAGACTGAGAAAACTCATCCCAGAAAGTGGGAAAACACCCACGCTGTACGAGCACACGTAGTCGCAAACGGTGCCGTAGTCCGATGAAAGGGGAATGGTACTGAAACCCCTCATAGTTGAAGAAACAGAGGAGCCAAACCATCTCTATCGGCCAAACGAGAATGGAACCAGGGGAAAAATCAACCCTTCCAGTCAACAAACAAGAACAAGACCAGGGGAAAACTAAACCCTACTGGTCAACAAACGAGAACAGGACCAGGGGAAAACTCAACCCTACTGGTCAACAAACAAGAACTGAGGAACCCTCTACGTCACGAGAGGTCAAAAGTACATAAAGTAGAGCATGACATGCACATGGGGCTCACACGACGTGTGGCCCCAAGTCAACCAGAAACAAACGCACAAACACTCTCAGGTAAAAACAACCACATGTACCTCCAAGAGTTCCCGTATACTCCCAGAGTATACCACGTTCCATCCCAAAGGCTATCATGCCCACGACACCCAATGTAAACGCAAAGGGCATAAACTTAACAACTCCACCTCAAAGTCCCAGGCACAGCCAACCACATCTCTTTAAGAATTCACATCACTCACATAGGAGTGCATGCGATCACATGCCAAGGGTCCGCTACAAACATTGTAGAAGAACCGCCACCAGGGCACCTTAATATTTCCACATTTAATAAGATCGCGTAAGAGGCTCCGCCCACCTGAACATATTACTCCGTTGTAATCCTCGCGGAAAAAAATGCGAGATCGACTACTTACTCTCCTACAACGAATATCTGACGGAAAAGTCTCCAACACCGCTTTATGCCCGAACGACGTCCCGTGATCCCGAGCCTCGGTCTTGAAAACTGTCAGGCGTATCACACCATTGCGATCCCCTTGGGAAAACACGTCAAAAGGACTAATCACTAAAGTGGAATAGATATCCAGAGAAAAAGATGCATTCCGACGCACCGCACACGAATGGTGCTACGTGGGACCCGCATCCCTGTCCTGAAACACAATGAACAGATTGCACCATTGCAATCCTCTCGAAAAAGTACACAAGTTCGACTAATCACTTGTCCAAAATGGACACACGGTGAAGGAGATAGAAATTCACCATCAACACCCAAATCAGCTCTCATGGGGCCCGCACCAGCGTGCGGAATTAAAGCGGGCAGACTGCACCAATGCAATGCCCTCAGAAAAACACCCAGAAATGACTGCTCGTACGCCTCGAATGGACGTTCGATGAAAAAGTTACAAAATGATGCTCACTGTTTAAAATACGGGCCTTGGGGCCCACACCTAAACTCCGGTTCCAATGCCCAAAACCACACTGGAAAACTCCGGCCCAACTCCAGGGTTGCAACGCCACTGACGGCGCTCAAATCGGACGTCGGATGCGTCTGCACCGTCCAAAACAAGAACCCCCGAGAAAGACGCCCGTCCACTTAACGTCGTGTCGTGCCCCAAGCCCCTCGTTTATGGAATTAAAAACTCCCGAAACCATCTCTAATAGATCGTGTCGTCGATACGGTTCCATAGCCGCAGACAGCGAGTCAAACGGATGCGCCGTTTGGAAATTACGGCCCCCCGAATATAAGGGGGGCCAACCGGGCCGGTTCACCCCGGCCTGCCCGGTCCGAACCGACGCGGCCTACTGGCCGCAGCCCACTCCAACCGAACCAGACCCGCCTTGGGTCCGGTTTTATTCCTAGAAGACCACCTGAAGTTGGTCTCCACGTCGTTCCAACATGACCCGCAGCAAGCGGGTCCTTGCTCCCCCGAGTCGCCGCCTGCCGCCGACGACCCCGCTGGCGTCCCGCTCGCCGTCTGCGAGCCCCAACCGACCGCCTATGCCTGGTGCCTCTACTTGAATGCCGAAGCCCCATGGATGTATGCACCGAACTCACTCACTTGCCCGCGCTGAAGGCCCGCCGCCCGTTCCTTGCTGCGCCCGACCGAAGCCCCTGGCCACCTCCTCCGCTGAAGGCCCGCCGAAAAAAAAACAAAACCTACAAATTTCGACCATCATTTGCATGCTGCTCAGAACTCGGAATTCAAATCCAAAACAAGAGTCAGAAATAGCATAAAATATATTACATATTCATGTTCTTTTTTCGATAATTCAACATAGGTTTGATAAAAAAATTCAAGCTCAAAGCATATGTGGAAATAAAAAATGAAACCGCAACGATCCTACCTAGTTGGGCTTTGCCCAACGCTTCACGGAGAGTCTGCCACCATGCCACTGCCTTGCTGGATGGGAGGAGGAGAAGCTTGAGGGTGGAGGTCTCCTTGGGTGAGCTCTTCCTCCATGGGGTGAGAAGGAGGGGGTGGGTTTGGTTTAAAAAGAAAATTAAATCAATATAATCCTTAATTTTAACCCGTATCTGAAACTCTCGACGGGGTCGAGGTTAAGCCTCCCCTAGGGTAAAAACCACATCTCGAGCCCAACGGAGGTCTCAAAATTTGATTCTAATCTTTCGTTCAAAAGTTATTAACCTCAACGCCCGAGGCCGCCAAATTACGAAAACTCCCCCAGGGCCATTTTTCACTAATGGCCCGTGCTCGCGAAACTTATACCCCTCCTAGGGTAAATGGAACATTCCAAACTCAATGGTGCCCTCGATTTTCCAATCCGATCCACCATTTAAGAGATACTGAGTTTAACCATGAAACGGATAAATTAATCATTTAATTTATCCTTTCCACGCTCCGATAGTGAGCGAGGGGTCCAAATGCCCCGTGCCGACATGTTTTATGTCGTTCCTAGTGTAAACACCCCATTACGGACCCATCTGTACACTCAGATCTCTGATCCAAATAACTTTTAGGTGTTATCCCATTTATTTGGCGTTCCCAGTGTGAACGCACTAAAAATTTAATTCCGGCCACACCGGGGCTCGAAATCACACGCCGTCTAAAGGCGCTGCTTTGGGATAACATCAAGAATATTCCAAAGTCCTTTATGGCCAAAAACCGGGTTCATACATCATTCCCTCCTTCATGATTTTCGTCCCCAAAAAGAAAAACCATAGAATAACTCAGGGTACTAAGCCCGCACTTGGCTCTCCTGTACCCAGAAGAACTCATGCACAGTTCTGTGCCACCGCACACAGACTAAAGGATTTGATCTGTTCACATGAGGTCTTCCCTCGCCGATGTCGTGCATAGGGGCATGCACACTTTTTCTCAGGTGATTCATGTAGGAGACGTCGTGCACCCACTTCCGACCTTGGGGTTAGGGAAAGGTGGTAGGGAACCTCACCATCCATTTGCACGGTCTCAAATCACCCGAAGGCTCTTGGGGGTAGCTCACCTCCCTGACCAAACCCCTACATTGCATGCCGTGACTGGAATCACTGCCCACACCTGGAAGAAGGCCCGATGATTCCATCCTTTAGAATATCCATATGGTGAAACACCCAAGGACATCTGGTCGTGCAAGTTTTCACAGTCGATGTCTCGCAACCAAGACTCCCTTACATGCTCGGAGGGTGAAGGAGTCAACACCATCGACTGAAGAAAAGGTCCTACTCCTTTTTACCTTACCAACACAGGGCCATGCCGACGCCCCGCATCACCCTGGTAACAACCCAAGCAAGGAGCAGGGAGAAAATCATTTCACAGACAGAGTCTAACAATTATACTGCAAAAAGTAGAAGAGTTGTAGAGCGTACCTTTTATCACCTCATGCTTTCTAGGATCGTAGACATACAAAGCTCATGACTGTCCACAGTCCCAACTGTCAGCTCTCAGAGCCTGACGTGGACCACCGAGTGGTGATGGGAAGACCTCATAAGGTCGTCCTCCACTACCAGATCCTCCCTCTCCTCTTCAAGCACCACCTCTCTCGGCGCTACTCTAATCATGGTGCTGCCTCCATCGTGGTGGTGCACCTGCTGCCTGTCTGAAGCTCTCTGCTTGCCTGGTCGGGCAGTCCCGTGCCAGGTGATCTCACCCATCACAAGCATAGCACCGACTCAATTCGGGCTGCACTGGTGCCCTTCGGTGCCACTGTGGTGTATGACCACGCCCCTTAGTCCGGTTGTCAGAAAGCCACCTGCGTCGAGGTTCTGCTTGCCGACGCCCGCTAGCTGCGACAGACGTCTTGGATATAACGTTCTTGCTGTCACCACCAACTCTAGAATGTGACATGAAGCTCTCTGTCACCAGAACCTGCTCTAGCACCCCGACATGTATGGAAATACCCAAGGGTACTATGACAACATGAATCTCTCGACGGAGACCCTGCTCAAATTCCGCGCTCGGAAGTTTCCGTCATGGACCAAGTCCGGGTAAAAGTGTGCGCGGTCTGTGAAACAAGCCGCGTACTCGGCCATTGTCATCCCTCCCTACTGAAACTGTAGGAGCTCCTGAATCTTAACGGAACGCAAGAAGGAGGGGAAAAACTCCTCATGAAACAACAACTAAAAGTATCCCCATGAAAGTGATGACTCGTCAAGAAACCAAGTCACCAGACTCCACCAATGCCATGATGCTCCGCAGAAAAATGTTGGCAACCAAAGCCACCATAAGATCTGCTGGCATCTACACAAGCCTGAAAAGGCGATCCACTATCTCTAGTAAAACCTCTGATGCCTGAGGTTCTGGATCACCACCGTACCTCAGTGGTCTCTGCCGCTGGAACTCACGGTGCGTTCTCAACCTGCGCTCAAGCTCAGTCTGCTATGCTGAAGCTGCCTGCTACTCAACAAGTGGGGGTGCTGCTACCGGCCCACCCGTAGAAAGGGGATTGCATGATGGGTCCTGGACTGTGGCCTCGTAGCTCACAGGGTCGTCGTCACGAACAAAAGATGGAATCCTGGATGACTGTGTTTGTGGAGACATCTTGAATATTATCAAGGAGTGTCGTGGTCAGATGAGCATATATGTATATAACAGTAACAACAATGGGGAGCTGAATCAAGAAGAACATTCAAAGAATCAATCCTATGTGATGCACAAACCAATTTTCCCTGAAATGAGTGTCTCAGCATGCCGAGTCGACAAGCGGGTTATCAGGGTCCTGGTGAATGGATACGTCGGCCGCCGAACCACCACTGGACTCCCTGGCCTGAGAGCCGCTCTCAAGACATGTTAACACTGTTTCCCTAAATCCCAACCAATTACTTTTTCGGGACATCCAAACAACGTCCCAAGGAACGAACCGGCTCTGATACCACTGTGTTATGACCCGATCCTACACGGGCTCGAGCAGCAACTACCTCAGGCCCGCCTCCATAGGCTAGGGGCTGGAAACCAGCGCCGAAGGCACAACAACTCGGGGAGGCCTTTGCCTAAGTACCTGTACACACACACACAACACACTCAATGAAAAAGTGCAGAGTAAAAGAAAAGACAAGCAGAGTAAAGTGCAACTACTATATATAAACCACCAAATGTGCATCGACCTCTAATCAGTACAAAGAAAGAGCTGAATGTAAACAGAAAATAAAAGGTGAAAAACACACGCCCAACCAAAAAAGTGCCACAACCCGGCAACTGGTAAAAAAGGAAAAATAGTTGTAAGGGGCCCCCACATAGAACCCGACTCCGACCACCGCATGCGGTCCAAGCTCTCGAACTCTTAAGCTCCACTGAAGTCACAACCAACCTATCTATCGTCTGCAAGGGTACACCAAGTGCGGGAAAAGTCCAAGCAGGGGTGAGTATAAAAATACACAGTAGGATACTTGAAGGCTCGAGGGAGAAACAAAGGAGGTACCGAAGGGTGAGAAGTAGAGTGAATAGGAAAAGTAAAGGAGTACAACCAAAAGTGCAGTAAAGAGTAACAGTAGAGAGTCCAGATCAACCCAATAAGAGAAAGGAGATAAAATCATCCAGACACAAGGAGATGGAAATTGTGAGAAGATGAACTTCTCGTCGAGTCTTCGCTACCTATAGCAGGAGAGTAGACTCGTCCAACCATGAGAAGCTAAACACGGAAATCACGTGGAATACCCCGCGCGTCTTCACCTCTCCTGGAAGGAGACTAACCAAACCCAAGAAGTGGGTACTAGAAAAAGGTATATACATATACATATGCTTAAAAATAAGCCCAAACAAGGTCGTAAGGGGATCTCCATCCCATATCTCAGCCCAAGAATGTGAGTTTCCAACAGTCCCAGAAGTAAACACCATTGATTCCCAGCACCCCGCACGTCTGCCCCGAACTGCAAGTCAAAGGGCTCAAATCACCGCACCTTGACACTATCTGCTTTGGGTGACACTGATTCACCTGAAAGGTTTTAGGTCGCGTCACAAGGACGCATCTTGGTTTGGAAAGTGCCCCTCATACTTGAGAGTTCTGGGGAAATGTCAAACCACACCATGTCACTGCCCAGCAGTCGTGAGGTCTGCTCAAAGTCGACAGGCGACCCCCTGCCCGGCCCTGCTAGAGGGTGATCCTTGGAAGTCGACGGGTTCCCACTGGTGGGAGACCCGACAAGAGTCGACAGGTGCCACACTGCCCAGTCCCGTAACAGGGTAATCCACTGAAGGGTGACCCATGCGAAAGTCGTCAATGAGTCCCAATAACCAGTCCCGTAAAAGGGAACTCCACTGGAGGGAGGCTCAGAACCGTCATCGGGGACCACATCCCAGCCCTACTGGAGGTAAACCCAGCATCATGGACCACTTCCTAGCCCCGCTGGAGGTAAGCCCGGCATTAGGGACCACTGCCCAGCCTCGCTAGAGGTAAACCCGGAATCGCTCTATCCATCCCGACTGGATGGTACTGGTCGGTGAACACTATTGTACTGGCGATCCCTACAGGATGGTAACCCACTGGCCACCCCTGCTAGATGGTACAACTGGAGAGCCCTGCTCTAAACAACCTCAGCCCTGTTGGAAACAACCTCAGCCCTACTAGAAACAACCTCATCCCTGCTGGAAACAACCTCAGCCCTACAGGAAACAACCTCCTGGGTAGAGGATTGGTGCTCGCGTAAAGTGTTGGTCACACCGAACCCATAAGAACTCTACCAGGGAACACGAAGCAACGAGAGAAACTCCCCGACCTCTTAGGGCGATCACGCTCCAATCTACTGAGTCACTGTCGAAGCGGACCGAGACAACTCATCCCAGAAAGTAGGAAAACACCCACGCTGTACGAGCACATGTAGTCGCAAATGGTGCCGTAGTCTGATGAAAGGGGAACGGTACTGAAACCCCTCACATCTGAAGAAACAGAGGAACCAAACCATCTCTGTTGGACAAATGAGAATGGAACCAGGGGAAAACTCAACCCTTCCGATCGACAAACGAGAACAGGACCAGGGGAAAACTCAACCCTACTGGTCAACAAACGAGAACAGAACCAGGGGAAAACTCAACCCTACTGGTCAACAAACAAGAACAGAGGAACCCTCTATGTCGTGAGATGTCAAAAGTACGTAAAGCAGAGCACGACACACACATGGGGCCCACACGACGTGTGGCCCCAATTCAACCCCAATCGAGCGAACAAACGTTCTCAGGTACAAACAACCACATCTACCTCCAAGCATTCTCGTATACTCCCAGAGTATACCACATTCCATCCCAAAGGCAATCGTGGCCACGACACCCAACATCAACGTGAAGGGCGTAAACGTAACAAATCCACCTCAAAGGCCCAGGAACAACCAACCACATCTCTTCAAGCATTCATATCACTCACATGGTAGTGTACACGATCACACGCCAAGGGTCTGCTATAAACACGGTAGAAGAACCACCACCGGGGCACCTTCATATTTACACATTTAATAAGACCACGTTAGAGGATCTTCCCGCCTGAAAAGATTACACCGTTGTAATCCTCGCGGAAAAACTTGTGAGGTCAACTACTTACTTTCCTCCAATGGATATCCAACGGAAAAGTCTCCAACACCGCTTTATGCCCAAACGACATCCCGTAATCCCGAGCCTCGGCCCCGAAAATAGTCGGGCGCATCGCACCCTTGTGATCCCCTTGGAAAAACACCTTAAAAGGACTACTCACTTGAGTGGAACGAATATCCAGATAAAAAGATGCATTCCGGTGCACTGCACAGGAGCAGTGCTACGTGGGACCCGCATCTCAGTCCCGAAACACAACGAACGGATCGCACCGTTGTAATCCTCTCGAACAAGTACACAAGTTTGACAAATCACTAGTCCAAAAGGGACACACGGTGAAGGAGATAGAAATTCCCCATCAACGCCTAAATCATCCCTCGTGGGGCTCGCACCAGTGTGCGGAATTAAAGTGGGCAGACTAAACCAATGCAATGCCCTCAGAAAAACACCCAGAAACGACTGCTCGTACGCCTCGAACAGACGTCCGATGAAAAAGTTACAAAACACTGCTCATAGCTTAAAAGATGGGCCGTGGGTCCCATGACACAACTCCAATTCCAATGCCCGAAACCACACTGGAAAACTCCGGCTCGATGCCAGGGTCTCAACTCCACTGGCGGTGCTCAAATCGGACATCGGATGCGTCCGCGCTGTCCAAAACAAGAACCCCCGAGAAAGACGCCCTTCCACTTAATGTTGTGTCACACCCCCCAAGCCCTCATTTAGGGAATTAAAAACTCCCAATACCATCTCTAAAGGGTCCTCTCGTCAATACGGTTCCACAACCGCAGACGGCGTGTCAAATGGATGCACCGTTTGGAAATTACATCCCCCCGAATATAATGGGGGCCAAACGGGCCGGTTCACCCCGGTCGGCCCGATCCGAACTTCCGCGGCCTGCTGGCCGCGACCCAATCCAACCGAACAGGACCCGCCTCAGGTCCAGTTTTATTCCCAGTAGACCGGTTGAATCCGGTCTTCGCATCACGCCAATAGGACCCGCAACATGTGGGTCCTTGCTCCCCCGAGTCGCCGCCTGCCGCCGATGACCCCGCTGGCGTCCCACTCGCCGTCCGCGATCCCCGGCCGACCGCCTCCGCCTGGCACCTCCGCTCGACCGCCGAAGCCCCGAAGATGCCTGCACGACATGCCCCCGGCATCGATCGCTCGCCTGCGCTGAAGGCCCACCGCCCGTGCCTTGCTGCGCCCGACCGAAGCCCCTGGCCGCCTCCTCCGCTGAAGGCCCGCCGGAAAAAAAACCAAAACCTGCAAACTTCGACGATCATTTGCGAGCTGCTCGGAACTCAGAATTCAAATATGAAACAAGCGTCAGAAAGAGAATAAAATATACTATGCATTCATGTGCTTTTTTTTTTGATAATTAGATATAGGTTTGATACAAAAATTTGATCTCAAATTAGATGCGGAAAAAAATTGAAACCGCAACGATCCTACCTTGTTGGGCTTCACCCGAAGCTTCATGGAGAGTCCTCTGCCGCGCCGCTTCCTTTCCAGAGGGGAGGAGGAGAAGCTTGATGGTGGAGGTCTCCTTGGGTGAGATCTTTCTCCAGGGTGTGAGAAGGAGGGGGTGGGTTTAGTTTAAAAAAAAATTTAATTTATTAAAATTTCATTAATTTAATCCTTAATTTTAACCCGCATCCGAAACTCTCGACGGGGTCGAGGTTAAGCCTCTCCTAGGGTAAACACTACCTCCCGAGAACAACTAAGGTCTTTTAATTTGATTCCGAGCTTCTGTTAGAAAGGTATTAACCTCAAGGCCCGAGGTTTCCAAATTACGAAAAAGCCCCCGGGGCCATTTTTCACTGACGTCCCGCGCCCGCGAAACTTATACCCCTCCTAGTGTAAACGGCACATTGCGAACTCAATGATTCCCTCAGTTTTCCAATCCAAGACACCGTTTAAGAGATACTGAGTTTAACCATTAAAGGGATAAATTAATCATTTAATTGATCCGTTCCACACTCCGATAGCGAGCGAGGGGTCCAAACGTCCCGCGCCGACATGTTTTATGTTGTTCCTAGGGTAAAAAAACCATTTTGGACCCATCCGTACACTCGAATATATGATCCAAAGCACCATTTATGAGTTATCTAAATTATTTTGTGTTCCCAGTGTGAACGATCTGAAAATTTAATTCCGACCACGCCGGGGCTCGGAATCGCACGCCATCTGAAGGCGCTGCTCTGAAATAACATCAAGAATTTTCCAAAGTCCTTTTTGGCCAAAAACCGGGTTCTTACATTAGACCTAGATCCCTCAAATACTTAGGTCTAGAAGGATGATCCACAAGATTGAACTTATCATACAACCTCTCATCATCATTGACCCATTCTATTTTCCATAGATTCCAATTGATCTTCATGTATTTGCAAACAGTGATTATGATACAAAAATTGTTCCTTATTACTACTGTCTCATCCTGAGACTTAGATACACCTCTTACCTTGATCATTACTGAGATCAGATATGCAAATAATAATGCATTGGGTTTTTACTTTGGCCTGGTCATATCCTCAATTTGAACCCTTAACAGCCTACACAAATTTACCTTAACACTATATTTCAGCAAATACAACAGATAAATATAATGATATTTCATATTTACAAAGTCCCCTCTACTTGGACTTAGAACATGTTGAATAAACTTGTAGAGCAGTCTGTTTTCTCCATCCATTTCTACAGCCACTACTTGCCTAGGAGTTCCATCTCCAGTTAACTCTTTTGAGGCAGCTTCATATGCAAAGATGTTGATAGTAGGAGGTACTGATTTCGAGAAATAAATGAATTCTCCTTTATGTGGAACCTTCAGGCATTCAGACCACTCAATAGAAGAGAAAGATATCTCCTTTCCATTAACAATAGATACCATCCTATATTCAATTTATGATTTATCGAAACGAACAAACTCATAGAACTCTTTTACCAGCTTGGATAATAGGGTCCATTATTGTTTGAGAAGCATTCTATCCATTTCAGATCTTCCAAAACTTATAGAACTAACGACTCACTGGTCATTAGCCATTCCGTGCACAACTCTTTCTCAACTACTATCTCCCTTTGAACAAGAAGCAAAATTATGGGTTTCTTCACTTCACTTCCACAACTATACTCACCTTTGAGTCTCTTAGCATTCGACTCATCTTCTTTTCCTCTAAAATATGGTCTCTTTACTCTTTCCATTGTGGATCTCGAGGATTAGGGTTCGAAATATGGTTTTGGGAGCTATGGATTGAAGGTAAAGGGCTTGAGGTGGAATGAGAGAGGTTAAGACTTGTGTTTTATCATTTAAGAATCATAAAATAAATAAATAAAACATAATAAGAAATGTATAAATGATACAGATTCTGGCGGCTAAAAATAAAGAAGTTTAAAAATAGTGCAAATTTAACGGCAGTATATACTGGTGAGAATTCTTAATAGTGAGGTTTATCTATCAGTGAGGTCCACTAACAGTGACGTAGACTGGTGAGTTTCATTCCGGTGAGGTATAACAGTGAGGTGCATACCGGTGAGGTATAACAGTGTGATTTCTAACGACGAGGTTTCTAACGGTGAGGTTTCTAACGGTGATGTTTCTATAGGTGAGGTTTTTAACGGTGAGGTTTATAACAGTGAGGTTTCTAACAGTGAGGTTTCTAAAGGTGAGGTTTCTAACGGTGAGTTTTCTAACAGTGAGGTTTCTAATGGTGATCTATCATTCCTAACTCATGTCTAATGTAACCTAATCTATCCGAACTTAAGGGTTTGGTGAAAATTTCCGCTAACTGATTTTCAGTACCTATAAATTAAAGAGTAATATCACCTTTTTGGTAATGATCTCTAATAAATGGTGCCTTACATCAACATGTTTATTCCTAGAGCGAGACACGAGATTCTTAGAGATGTTAATTGCACTAGTGTTATCACAGCTTATTGATACTTGTTTAAAATCATATCTATAGTCCAAAAAATTATGTTTCTTCTACATGATTTTTACACAGAAACTACAAGCAGTAATATACTCTGCTTTAGTAGTAGACAATACAACAGAATTCTGCTTTTTACTACACCATGATACTAAGGACTTTCCCAATAAATTATATGTTCCAGAAGTTCTCTTTTTATCTAACTTACAACTAGAAAAGTCAGCACCTGCATAACTTATTAAGTCAAAAGATTGTCCTTTTGGATAAAAAAACTAAATTTGCAGTATGTTTAAGATATTTGAAAATTCTTTTAACAGCAAGAAAATGAGATTCTTTTGGATTAGCTTGAAATCCTGCACACATACACACACTAAACATAATACCTGGTCGACTAGTAGTATGGTAAAGTAAACTTCCAATCATACCTCTGTAATTTGTTTGATCAAATGGTTTCCAAGATTTATCAATGTCCAACTTATAGGTGGTACTCATGGGTGTATCACTTTCCTTAATACTATCTAAACCAAAATGTTTTAAAAGATACTTTGTATATTTACTTTGATTTAAAATAATACCATTTTCATTTTCAAAAACTTTAAATCCATGAAAATATTTGAGTTCTCCCATTAAAATCATTTCAAATTTATTTTTCATACTCTTTGAAAAATCAATACACAAAGTAATTTTAGAAGATTAAAAAATTATATCATCAACATCGATTTGGACTATCAAAACATCTTTATAAATTATTTTAATAAAAAGATTTTTATTAGCAATCCCTTTAGAAAAACCTTTTGAAATAAGAGAATTACTAAGCCTATCATACCAAGATCGCAGAGCATGTTTTAAACCATATAAATCTTTAGAGAGTTTAAAAACATGATTCGGAAAATGAGGATTAGTAAATCCAGGTGGTTGTTCAACAAAAACATCCTCTATTATGAAACCATTAAAAAAATAACTTTTAAAATCTATTTTATGTAACTTGAAATTGAGATGAGAAACATAGGAAAGTAGAATCATAATGGATTCTAATCTATCTAAAGGTGCAAAGGTTTCCTCATAGCCTATTCCTTCCTCTTGACTATATCCTTGTGCAACAAACCTTGCTTTGTTTCTTACTATATTTCCAAATTCATCAGCTTTGTTTCTAAAAATCCATTTAGTGCTTATGGTCATAGTGTCCTTAGGTCTGTTAACTAATTACCATACTTTGTTTCTTTAAAATTGATTTAATTCTTCTTGCATATCCATTACCCAAAATTCATCATTAATTTCATCATTTATATTTTTAGGTTCCAACTGTGAATGAAAGACTTGATGTTCAACCTGATTTTGTATAGAAGCTCTAGTCTATCTCCCTCTATCAAGATTACCAACAAAAACATCTAAAAGACGATTCTTTATAATCCTAGTTGATCTAGTAAAGGTAGGACTAGAAATTTTAGGTTTTTCTATAGGTTCTTGTTCAACAAAATTGGGTTTTGGAAAACTTCCAGAATTACTCGATTTTATAGTAGGTTCACTGTTTTTATCATTAAGGTCCAGGATAGACATATATTCTTAAAGATTTTCAAGAGAAGACTTAGGTTTAAGTGGATCAGTTTCATCAGATTTTATGTGAACAGATTCTTCCACACATTTGGTTCTTTTATTAAATACTCTATAGGCTTTGCTAGTTATATAATATCTTAGAAATATTCCTTCATCACTTTTAGAAGCAAACTTGTCAAGATTATCCTTTGTAATAATAATAAAGACTTTTCAACCAAAAACTTTAAAGTAATTAACCTTAGGTTTCCTATGGTTACACAACTCATAAGGGGTATTTTGAAGAACAGGTCTAATCAAGACTCTATTTATAATGTAGCAAGCTGTATTCACAGTTTCAGCCCAAAAATAAATAGGTAGGTCATACTTGTTAAGCATAGTTCTAGAAATTTCGTGAAGGGTTCTGTTTCTTCTTTCTACTACACCATTCTGCGGAGGTGTCCTAGGGGAAGAAAAGTTGTGTCTATAGCCATTATGTGAGCAGTAAGATTCAAACTCATGATTTTCAAACTCACGACCATGATCACTTTTCATGGTCTTAATATTATGTCCACTAAGATTTTCTACAGACCAAGAGTATTTAATAAAGTAGGAACAAGATTCACTTTTGTGAGCTAAGAAGTATACCCAATTATACTTAGAAAATTCATCTGCTAAGACATAGACATAGTGATTCCAATTTAAACTAGAAACTCTAGAAGGTCCAAAAAAATCCATGTGAACCAACTCGACAGGTTGATAAGTTGAGACTTCTTTCTTTGATTTAAAAGAAACATTATGTTGCATTCCATTTTGACAGGGAGTACAGACTTTTTCTGTTGGGAATTCAAGTTTGGGTATGTCTCTAACTAAGTTCTTCCTAGTCATTTTTCTAAGTGAATGAACATTGCAGTGTCCTAATATTCTGTGCCAAAGACAAGATTCTTTATAAAAAGCACTTAAACAAGTAACATTTTGTTTGGCTAAAGAATTAAAATCAAATCCATAAACATTTTCATTTCTTAAAGTAGAAAATACTAACGTATTTTTAGAATTAAAAACATTGCAGGAATCATTTTCAAATTTAACATTAAAACCATCATCACACAATTGAGAAATACTTAACATACTGTATTTAAGTCAATCAAAAAATAATACTTTAGAAATTAGAACTGAATCAATGTTACCAATCTGGCCTAAGTTGATGATCTTTCCTTTTGAGTTATCACCAATGGTGACATAGCCTCCATCAACCTTGATTAGGCTCTTGAAACATGAAAAATATCCTATCATGTGTCTTGAACATCCACTGTCCATGTACCATGTCTTCCTACAGGTACTCTTTAAGCATGTTTCCTACAAAATAGGTTTAGATAGAAAATGATTTTGTTATCAAGATTTTCATGGGTCCAGACAGGTTAACAAGCAAAGCTTTAGGTACCCAGACTTGTCCTATGGGTCTCATATAATTTATAGAATAAATATATTTTTAAAGATAAACCTTTTTTGATCTATAAATATATGAATAACTAGTTGAAGCATATGAACTTATAGAACTAGAACTAGCAGCATTCTGTCCTAATTTAGGAATAAATCGAATTTTAGTAATCTATCTCTTTCCAGGTTGATAGCCTATTCTAGTGGTATATTTTGGTGCCACTTGTTTACCTAAAATTTGTGTAAGAGTTTTCTTTCCATTAGCAAACTTCTCTATGTCCTTCCTTAATTTATCATTAAACAATTTCAGTACAATATTTTCCTTGAATAATTGAGCATTATTTTCCTTTTCTATATCATGTGCAGATTTAACAGAGCTGGTCAAAGCATGCTGTTTCTTCATGGTCTTATACTTGTCCTTTAATTCATTACATGTTTCTTCTAGAATATTACAGTATTAAAACTACTATTCACTAGTCATGTTTTCATATTCATAATCAAAATCAACTCCAGATTAATATGAATTTAACGAAGGATTATCCAATGTTACCTCAGATGTGTTTGTCATAAAAAACATGTTAGATTTCTGGGATTTTTCATCCTGAGTAGAATCAGAATCACTAGAACTATCTTCTGAATCACTCCAAGTTGCTTTAATAGGTTTCTTATACTTATTATCCTTGAAGTAATATTTCTTCTTGAACTTTAATTTTGAACAATTTTCTTTTACATGTCCTTTCCTTTTTCACTCATAGCAGACAATGACATTACTTTTATCAGACTTTTTCCAATCCTTCTTTCAATGAATTTTTTTGTCATATTTTCTTTTATAATTTGATTTTATGAGGAATTTCTTCTTCCTATATAACTTATTAAATATCTTGGCTATTTGATCCATCTCAACATCACTTTCAGATGCACTATCATCACTACTTGGAGATTTCAATTGGTATGTGAACTTTCTCCTTGTCCTTGATCTTTGAAGCAGATGTATTGAACGCTACTGACTTCTTCCTTGGTTCATAATATTATTCCTTATTCACTTTAAGTTCTTCTTCATACATCATTAACTTACCAATAAGTTCCTTAACAGGCAAAGCACCAATATCACATGATTCTCAAATTGAAACAGATGTGCCTCTCCATTTGTCTGGTAAACATCTTAATATCCACATGATCTGTTCTTTCACAGGAACAAATTTTCCAAGTGTGCTCATTGTATTTAATATTTCGTTGAACCTGAGATACATGTCAAAAATAGGTTCATCAGGATTCATTTTAAAATTATCATACTTTATAGTATAGGTATTAAATCTCATTTCCTTAACATTGGTTGTTCCTTCATGATAAACACCCAAAGTATCCCAAATTTCATAAGCAGTTTTACAAGAAGATATGCGATTAAATTATTCATCTCTTGAAGAAAAATACAGAGCATTCATTATTTTAAAGTTATTATTGTATGCAGTTTTAGCAGGATCATCCCAAGTAGTTCTTTCAGTTTCTAGAATCTTATACTGAGCCTCTATAGCAGTCCAAATTTCAAATCCCATACTCTCTAAATGAATTTTCATTTTCAGTTTCCATTGGTCATAGTTAACACTATTAAATAAAGGTGGCCTATTGGTAGTAGCACCTTCTAATCTATTATCCATAATTAGATTTTTGCAAATATATTTAAAGAGATAAAATGTAGAACTAACCTAAATTTAAGATCTTTAAGATACAAATAAAATCATAGTTGAAAAATAGAGTGTTTTGAAACACTTTAATAATAAAAAATCATTTGATACCAAATGTTTGTCAGAGTGGATACTCAAGAGGGGGGTGAATTGAGTTCCAATTAAAATTTTGGTTAAAACAATTTCTATTAAAATAACCCAATTTAAAAACTTAGTTAAACTGTAGGGAATTTTCAAAACTATAAAGGTTCAATTAGGTTCTCAAAAGATTGATTAGGTCTTAGTTAATTCAATCCGCATAACAAATTATCTTTTGAAACTAACCTACTGATTTAAAATAGTTGCAAGCCTTTGCTAGACTAACTTTCAAAGTAACATTAAAACAATTTTATATTTCAAAGTAATTAGCAGCGGAATATAAGATATAGTTAAAACTAAAACAAATAAGCACAAAAATTTTAACCAAGAGGTTCAGTCTCAAGCCGAGACTTAGTCCTATCAAATAATTTATATAAATTTGATCCACACCCTAGATCAGGGAAAAGAACAATACACTGACTATCCAGGTACTAAGACCTCTATCACAGTTCTACGTGGGAAAACAAAACAACATCACACTGACTATCCAGGTCCTACTTGACCTCTACCACTATCCACAATGGGATATAAGAGAGTTATAGAAGGTTTGTGTGAGGATTTATAAATTCTCCAGTTTAGCACAGGAGACAATGTGTAAATATAGAACAAACACTGCTCAAAATGTAAATAAAATAATCACTGAGAGTGTAAATATGAGATTAGAATGATCTAGTGATTTGAAGTGTAGATCTGGGCTTCTTTAATTAATCAGGAATGCTCCTGAGTCCTTCTCTGGTTTTTTTTGGAAAATAGAGTTTCATTTTTTTCAAGTTCAGTTTGATCAAC
This sequence comes from Viscum album, assembly GCA_963277665.1. NCBI lineage: Eukaryota > Viridiplantae > Streptophyta > Magnoliopsida > Santalales > Viscaceae > Viscum > Viscum album. The sequence continues at coordinate 1,697,423,090 of OY728143.1, read as the reverse complement.
TTGAGAATAGATGAAATCGTTGAAGCTCTTAACTCCTTGTCTTAGGTTCAGCTTGTGTTCTATTCATGTATGAATGGCCTCATGTACGTCTAGTGTACTTCAAGTGAGTAAGTGTCAGGATGTAGCCTCTCTATTGTGTGTATTCATGACCCTTATTTACTGTAGATTGATCTTCCTTTTATACTTTTAGCTCCGACAATGGGAATTATTACCATTATCTAGGTACGAGGTACAGTTCCTGAAATTAAAACCACTATCATTAATTAATATCAGGTGCATTAAAAAAATTAAATATGAATGTTGCTAAATAAACAAATAAAAATAGAGTTTAGAGAAACAATGACTGGTTTCCAATTGGTAGATCCTTACAGTAGTAAGCTTTTAGCAGTAGCTCCTATGTAATGGTAGCTATTACTCCTTGTAACAGAAGTTCTCTATGTAGTGGTGATATCCTATCTGTAGATCTTTATCCTTCTCTATTGGTGGACTTCATAGCGGTAGACTTTCATATACTGGTAGACTTACTCTAATGGTAGCTCTGGTTTAATGGTATCTTGTATCAGTAGACTTGCATACCGGTATCTCTGTTCTGTACCTTGCATACCGGTAGAATTACTCTAACGGTAGCTCTAGTTTAACAGTAGCTTGTATTGGTAGACTTGCATACCGGTAGACTTATGCATATAAGTGACCTTAACAGTAGCTATGTGTCTGTTATATGCAGAACATATCCCGATTGAGTTATAAGTATTTCAAATTATGTATAGACATATATAAACATTGATTAACATATTCCAATGATTATTTTGATATTTAACATATATATATATATAGAATTATAAGCACATATTGAGATTGTAATAACATATTAAAGTATGATTGGGATTATCAAAACAGGAGAGGTCAACAATCTCCCCTTTTTGATAATCACAACCTATGGTATTATAATCCAAAATAATTATGAATGTATCAGAGGATATCATGGTATTAAATTCAATTGTATCATAGGTAAAAAAAAATGTACTAGAGTTACAAAACAAGAGTATTAGTAGTAAAATAAAAATATAAATGTACCATAGGTAAAGAAAGAAAGAAAAAGACATAAATGTATTAGAGGTAAGATAGAAGTGGAAAATAGTAAGCTCATATTTCTCTTTTTGTGTACAACATATGTAGCCTTATGTATCATAGATAGAGTTATAACATGAAGTTCAGATGAAGTTCATATTTCTCTCCATTATGCTCTATAGTTCTCTGTTATTTCATGCTTTTTATGTATCCCACTTGTTTGTCTCCCACTTTTTAGGATTAGTTCTCCCTCTTTGTGATTAACAAAAAGAAGGAATGAAGAAATGAGAAATGTAACAGAAATAGAGAACAAGACCATATATATTACTAGGTAAAAAAAGTAAAAGTGAAATAAAAAAGTGAATCAGATAAAATTCAAATGATCCCTATCAAAGGTATTAGCCACTTAATCAATCCACTTCTTCAATATGCAATTTTACCTTGGGATCAGAAGAGGATTCTGGCTGGGTGGATGTAGGTGGAGGATTAGGAATAGCAGAGATGATCAATGGAGGCTGAGCTACTGAGACAGTTCCTGGATGATACTGCGTATCTCTCTAGGTGATCATGGGAGTGAGGCTTCCGACAGCTTGAACTGGATTCACTTGAGGAATAGAGGCAGACTGAGCAGAGGCATTCACGGATGTAGGCACAATGATTGGAGTACTGTCCACATGCAAAAATGGTTGCAACAGATCCCAAAAGTCCATAATGATCCCTCCTCTCTCCATAATAGAAATGAAATCATCCTTGTTTTCTATAAATTTGTCCAAAGCTGGAGTCAGCTCCCTGAGCTTGCATACTTGTTCTCTAAAGTCTGGATTGACATGAGGTAATTTCAGATTTTCCCAAAGAAGTTTGAAATGGTTGGTCGACTAATGCTTGGTATACACTTTCTGAAAATAAGAATCAACTTTATACTTGAATTCTTTCTGAGATACAGAATCTTCTCTCATATAATATTGAGCAATTTTCATGATATCTCTAGTGGTAGTTACCACCTGGGTCAGGGCAGATGAGTCCATAGAGCCACTGGTTTATTCTGAACCAAGCTCCTCATCAAAGCTCAAATCTGATCCAACTCTACTGAAGGTCTGGAAGCAAGAGAACTAATAGAAAAAATCACAGTTTCCTTGAAACTTTTAGTTGGCCCACTGATAATATTTTTCACTTCCAAATCCTAGGTTCTAACATGCTTCTATATGGAATGCTTAAATTCCTCAAAAACTAATACCATCTCACTATATACACTCTATAAAAAAGCCAAATCCTTGTCTTCTTGAGATTTATAACTCATATAGAATTCCAGAGAAACAACTGATTTATTTAGAAATTCAACATCCTCTTCTAAGATCGACACTTGATTCTGGAAATCCTTAACTTCATCCACCATCTCTGCCATAGAGGTTGACACACTACAACCAAGAGAGAGTTAAAATTATTTTTACATGTTTCTCATCTCCTAAACAAAATAATTCTTTAAATCGGCAATAGATACATTCAGAAACTCTTTCATCACAGCCTTTAAAGACTCAAGGTAAGCCCTGGTAACTAGATTTTCAGGCACAACTGCAGGTGCTCTTTCTAACACAATACTTTCCACTGAGTCATTCAGAATAGATTAGATGGATGAAATCAGTGAATTTTCCATTCTCCTTACTTCTTCCACAAGGCTGGCCTTTATCTCAAACTTTAACTGATCCATATTAGTTTCTATGACTACATACTTAGGTAATAGCTCAAAGAGAATATCCTAAATGACTTTAGGTCTACTGAGGGATGTCTCATTATCAGAATCCAGATAATCCAATCCATAAACCACAAAACCTGGATCTTCTGCCCAGTCTTCAATTCTATTTTCTACTTAGACACTACCAAGTCTAGTTGGATGCTCCCCCTCAACTAGTGAATTCTATTGTATGAAAATAGCATCTTCAGAAGCTATTTCTTCCTCATAAGAATCTTCCACAACCATATCCAATTCTACAGCAGCAGGAGGCTCCTCAAGAATAGGTGCTGGCTCTTCCATCTCAGCCAAAACAACCTCTATAGGCATGACGGTGCTTCCAATCAATGGACTCAGACTTGAGAAAACAGAAGAAGATGCTTCAGTTTCAGATTATCTTTCTTCTTCATTCTTTGAGGTAGGCTAGACTTCCTCATCAACATGTGCTTCTTCTTCATTGCTTACTTTCAACACTGCTTCCTTTTTAGATGATATAATTTCAGCAGTAGGACTTGGGGGAAAGTCTGAATCCCTTCCATCAGCTACAGAAGTATCATCTTCATCAGTATCATCACTATACTGAGGTTCTTCTTCATCAGATTTTAGACCTGTATCCCTCACATCCTTAGGTCTAGAAGGATGATCCATATGATTGAACTTATCATACAACCTCTCTTCATCACTGAACCATTCTCTTTTCCACGGATTCCAATTGATTTTTATGTATTTACAGACAATTCTTGTGATACAAACATTGTTCCTTATTACTACCGTCTCATCTGAAGACTCAACTACACCTCTTACCTTGAACATTACTGAGACTAGCTTTGCAAAGAATAAGGAATTGGTTTTTGACTTTGGCTAGGTAATATACTCAATTTGAACCATTAATAGCCTACACAAATTTACCTTAACACCACGTCTCAGAAAATGCAACAGATAAATTTCCTGATATTTCAGATTTGAAAAGTCCCCTCTCCTTGGACTTATATCGTGTTGAATAAACTTGAAGAGCAGTCTATTTTCTACATCCATTTCTACAGCCACTACTTTCCTAGGAGTTCCATCTCCTATTAACTCTTTTAAGGTAGTTTCATATGCAAATATGTTGCTAGTAGGAGGTACTGATTTCAAGAAATAACTGAATTCTCCTTCATGTGGAACCTTCAGGAATTCATCACACTCAACATAAGAGAAAGATATCTCCTTTCCATTCACAACAGATACCATCCTATTTTTAATTTCTGATTTCTCTAAATGAACAAACCCATAGAACTATTTTACAAGCTTCGGATTATAGGGTCCATTGTTGTTTGAGAAGCATTCTATCCATTTCTGATCTTCCAGAACTTCTTGAACTAACGACTCACTGGTCATTAGCCATTCCGCGCACAACTATTTATCAACTACTATCTCCCTTTGAACAAGATGCAGATTCATGGGTTTTTTCACTTCACTTCCACTGCTAGACTCACCTTTAAGTCTCTTAGAATTCATCTCATCTTCTTTTCCACTGATAGAAGGTCTCTTTACTCTTTCCATTGTGGATCGTGAGGCTTAGGGTTCAAAAGAAGGTTTTGGGAGCTACGGCTTGAAGGTAAAGGTCTTGAGGTGGATTGAGAGAGGTTAAGACTTTTGTTTTATCATTTAGGAATCATAAATTAAATAAATAAAACATAATAATAAAAGTATAAACTATACAGATTTCAACGGCTAAAAATAAAGAAGTTTAAAAATAGCACAAATTTATTGGTAGTATATACCGGGGAGAATTCTTAATAGTGAGGTTTACCTATCAGTGAGGTCCACTAACAGTGAATTATAATGATGAGGTTCATACCGGTGAGGTATACCAGTGGTTGCATACCAGTGAGGTATAACATTGAGGTTTATAACAGTGAGGTTTCTAACGGTGAGGTTTCTAATGGTGGGGTTTCTAATGGTGCGGTTTCTAACGGTGCGGTTTCTAACGACGATGTTTCTAATAGTGAGGTTTCTATCGGTGAGGCTTCTAACAGTAAGGTTTCTAACGGTGATCTATCATTCCTAACTCATGTCTAATGTAACCTAATCTATGGGAACATAAGGGTTTGGTGAAAATGTTGGCTAATTGATGTTCAGTACCTATAAATTCAAGAGTAATATCACCTTTTTGGTAATGATCTCTCAAAAAATGGTGCCTTACATCAATGTGTTTTGTCCTAGAGTAAGACACAGGATTCTTAGAGATTGCACTAGTGTTATCACAGCTTATTGATACATGTTTAAAATCATATCCATAGTCGAACAAAGTATATTTTATCCACAGGATTTGTGCAAAGCAACCACCAGCAACAATATACTCTACTTCAGCATTAGACAATGCAATAGAAATATGCTTTTTACTACACCATGATACTAAGGACTTTCCCAATAAATGACATGTTCCAGAAGTTCTCTTTCTATCAAACTTGCAACCAGCAAAGTCATCATCTTAATAACTTATTAAGTCAAAATATTGTCCTTTTGGATAAAACAAATCAAAATTTGCAGTATGTTTAAGATATTTAAAAAGTCTTTTAACAGAAATCAAATGAGATTATTTTGGATTCACTTGAAATATTTCACACATACACACACTAAACATAATATCTGGTCGACTAGCAGTATGGTAAAATAGACTTCCAATCATAGCTCTGCAATTTTTTTGATCAACTGGTTTCCCAGATATATCAATGTCCAACTTACAGGTGGTACTCATGGGTTTATCACTTTACTTAATACTATATAAACCAAAAAGTTTTAAAATATCCTTTGTATATTTACTTTGATTTAAAATAATATATTTTTCATTTTGAAAAACTTGAAATCCAAGAAAATATTTGAGTTCTCCCATTAAACTCATTTCAAATTCATTTTTTATACTCTTTGAAAAATCAATACAGAAATTATTTTTATAAGATCCCAAAATAATATCATCAACATAGATTAGTACTGTCAAAACATCTTTATAAATTCTTTTAATAAAAAGAGTTAGATCAACAATCCATTTAGAAAAACCTTTTGAAATAATAAAATTACTAAGCCTATCATGCCAAGCTCGTGGAGATTTTTTTAAACCATATAAAGCTTTAGAGAGTTTAAAAACTTGATTTGGAAAGTGAGGATTAATAAATCCAGGTGTTTGTTCCACAAAAACATCTTCTATTATGAAACCATTTAAAAAATCCCTTTTAACATTCATTTGAAATAACTTGAAATTCAAATGTGCTGCATAGGCACATAGAATCCTAATGGATTCTAATATTGCTACAAGTGCAATGGTTTCCTCAAAGTCTATTCCTTCCTCTTGACTATATCCTTGTTCCACTAACCTTGATTTTTTTCTAACTATATTTCTAGATTCATCAACTTTGTTTCTAAAAACCCATTTAGTGCCTACGGTCAAAGTGTCCTTAGTTCTATTAACTAATTCCCAGACTTTGTTTATTTCAAATTGATTTAATTCTTCTTGCATATACATTACCCAAAATTCATCATTAATTTCATAATTGATATTTTTAGGTTCCAACTGTGAATGAATGACTTGATGTTCACCCTGATTTCCTTAAGAAGTTCTAGTCTGTGTCCCTTTATCAAGATTACCAACAACATCTAAAGGATGATTCTTTAGAATCCTAGTTGATCTAGTAAAGGTAGGGATAGAAATTTCAGGTTATTCTATAGGTTCTGGTTCAACATAATTGGGTTTTGAAAAGTTTCCTAAATTACTCGATTTTATAGAAGGTTCACTGTTTTTATCATTGAGGTCCAGGATAGACATATCTTCTTCAACATTTTCAAGTGAATACTTAGGTTCATGAGGATCAGTTTCATCAAATTTGATTTGAACATATTCTTTCACACATTTGGTTCTTTTATTAAATACTCTATAGGCTTTTCTAGTTATAAAATATCCTATAAAGATTCCTTCATCCCTTTTACAAGAAAACTTGTCAAGATTACCCTTAGTATAAAGAATAAAGGCTTTGCAATCAAAAACTTTAAAGTAATTAACCTTAGGTTTCCTATGGTTCCACAACTCATAAAGGGTCTTTTTAAGAATTGGTCTAATCAAGACTCTATTTATAATGTAGAAAAGCTATATTTACAGCTTCATCCCAAAAATAAACAGGTAGGTCATACTTGTTAAGCATAGTTCTAACAATTTCTTGAAGGGTTATATTTCTTCTTTCTAATACACCATTTTGCTGAGGTGTCCTAGGGGCAGAAAGGTTGTGACTATAGCCATTGTGTGAGCAGTAAGATTCAAACTCATGATTTTCAAACTCACAACCATGATCACTTCCCAAGGTCTTAATCTTAAGTACACTACGATTTTCTACAGACTTGGAATATTTAATGAAGTAGGAATAAGATTCACTTTTTGAGCTAAGAAGTATACCCAAGTGTACCTAGAAAAGTCATCTACTAAGACATAGACATGGTTTTTCCCATTTAAACTAGAAAATCTAGAAGGTCCAAACAAATCCATGTGAACCAACTCGAGATTTTGAGAAGTTGAAACTTGTTTCTTTGATTTAAAAGAAACTTTATGTTGCTTTCCATTTTGACAGGGAGTACAAACTTTGTTTGTTGGGAATTCAAGTTTGGGAAGGTCTCTAACTAAGTTCTTCCTAGTCAGTTTTCTAAATGAATGGACATTGCAGTGTCCTAATATTCTATTCCAAAGCCCATATTCTTTATGAAAATCATTTAAACAAGTAACATTTTGTTTGGATAAAGAATTCAGATCAACTACATAAACATTTTCAATTCTTAAAGCATAAAATACTAAAGTGTTTTTAGAATTAAAAATATTTCAGGAATAATTTTAAAATTTAACATTAAAACCATCATCACACAACTGAAAAATACTTAACATATTGTATTTAAGTCCATCAACAAATAATACTTTAGAAATTAAAAATGAATCAGTGTTACCAATATATCCTAAGACAATGATCTTTCCTTTTGAGTTATCACCAAAGTTGACATAGCCTCCATCAACCTTGATTAGGCTCTTGAAACATGAAAAATATCTTGTCATGTTTCTTGAAAATCCACTGTCCAAGTACCATTTCTTCCTATAGGAACTCTTTAAGCATGTTTCCTACAAAACAGGTTTACATAGAAAATGATTTTGGTACCCATATTTTCTTGGGTCCAGACAGGTTAGCAAGCAAAGCTTTAGGTACCCAGACTTGTCTTATGGGTCTCATATAATTTACCGAATCAATATATTTTGAAAGATAAACCTTGTTTGATCTATAACTATATGAATAACTAGTTGAAGCATATGAACTTCCAGAACTAAAACAAGTAGCATTCTGTCCAGATATATGAATAAATATAATTTTAGTAATCTATCTCTTTCCAGGTTGATAGCCTATTCCAATTGTATATTTTGGTGCCACTTGTTTACTAAATATTTGTGTAAGAGTTTTCTTTCCATTAGTGAAATTCTCTAAGTCCTTCCTTAATTGCTCATTAGACAATTTCAGTTTAGTATTTTCCTTTAGTAATTGATCATTATTTTCCTTTTCTATATCATGTGCAGATTTAACAGAGCTGGTCCAAGCATTCTTTTTCTTCAATGTCTTATACTTGTCCTTTAGTTCATTACATGTTTCTTCTAGAATATTATAGTATTCAAACTAATTTTCACTAGTCATGTTTTCAGATTTAGAATCAGAATCAACTCCAAAAAAATATGAATTTAAAGTAGGAATATCCAATGTTACCTCAGTTGTGTTTGTCATAAAACACATGTTAGATTTCTGAGATTTTTCATCCTGAGTATAATTAGAATCACTTGAACTGTCTTCTAAAGAACTCCATGTTTCTTTCATATATTTCTTATACTTATTTTCCTTGTAGTCATATTTCTTATTGAACATTAATTTTGGATAGTTTTCTTTTACATGTCCTTTCCTTTTGCACTCATAGCATACAATGTCATCACTTTTATCAGACTTCTTCCAATACTTCTTACAATGACCTTTGTTGTCATATTTTCCTTCATAATTTGATTTTATGAGGAATTTATTCTTCTTATAGAACTTATTAAATCTCCTAGCTATTTGATCCATCTCAGCATCACTTTCTGATGCACTCTCATCACTACTTGAGCTTTCAGTTGGTATGTGAACTTTCTCCTTGTCCTTTCTCTTTGATGCAGTTTTCATGAAGGCTTATGAATTCTTCCTTGGTTCATCATCTTCTTCCTTATTCACTTTAAGTTTTTCTTCACAAATCATTAGATTACTAATATGTTCCTTAACAGGCAAAGAAACAATATCACATGATTCTTGAATTGAAAAAGATGCGCCTCTCCATTTTTCTGGTAAACATCTTAATATCCTCATGATCTTTTCTTTCACAGGAACAACTTTTCCAAGCGAGCTCATTGTATTTACAATTTTGTTGAACCTCAGATACATGTCATAAATATTTTTATTAGGATTAATTTGAAAATTATCATACTTAATAGTATAGGTATTCAATCTCATTTCCTTAACATTGGTTGTTCCCTCATGAGAAACACCCAAAGTATCCCAAATTTCATAAGCAGTTTTTCAAGCAGATATGCGATTAAAATTTTCATCTCCAAAAGCAAAATACAGAGAATTCATTGGTTTATAGTTATTATTGTATGCATTTTTAGTAGGTTCATCCCAAGTAGTAATTTCAATTTTTGGAATCTTATACTGTGTCTCTATAGCAGTCTAGATGTCCAATCCCATACTCTCTAAATTAATTTTCATTTTCAGTTTCCATTGGGCATAATTAACACCATTAAAGAAACGTGGCTTGTTGGTAGCAGCACCTTCTAATATATTATCCATAATTAAATTTTAGCAAATATGTTTAAATATATAAAATGTATAACTAATAAAAATTTAAGATCTTTAATATACAACTAAAATCACAGTTGAAAAACAGAGTGTTTCGAAAACCTTTAATAATAAACAATCCTTTGATACCAAATGCTAGTTGGAGTGGATACTCAAGAGGGGGGGGGGGGTGAATTGAGTTCTAATTAAAATTTCTGTTAAAAATATTTCTATTAATATCCCCAATTTAAAAACTAAGTTAAACTGTAGTGAATTTTCAAAAATTTAAATCATTAATTGGGTTCTCAAAAGATTGATTAGGTCTTAGTTAATTTAATCAGCATATTAAATTAGCTTTTGAAACTAACCTACTGATTTACAATTGTTGAGAACACGTTCTAGATTAACTATCAAACTGGCTTGAAAAAATTTTATATTTCAATGTAATTAAAAGTGGAATATAAGATATAGTTAAAACCAAAACAAATAAGCACAACAGTATTAACCAAGAGGTTCAGTCTCAAGATGAGACTTAGTCCTCTCAAATAATTTATATAAATTTTATCCACACCCTGGATTGGGGTAAAAAATAGTACAAAGACTATCTAGGTAATAAGACCTCTAGCACAGTTCTACGTGGGAAAACAAAACAACATCACACTGGCTTTGCAGGTCCTACTTGGCCTCTACCACTATCCATAGTGGGATACAAGAGAGTTATAGAAGGTTTCTGTGAGGATTTAGAAATCCTACAGTTTATCACATGAGACAGTGTGTAAATATAGAACACACACTGCTCAAAATGAAAATAAATGAATCAATGAGTGAGTAAATATGAGTTTATAATGCTCTAGTGATTTGAAGTGCAGCTTTAGGCTCTTTTGATTAATCAGGAATTCTCCTGAGTCCTTCTCTAGTTTTTGTCTTTAAAACAGAGTGTCGTTTTCTTCATGTTCAGTTTGATCAGCTTGAGAGTAAATGAAATCGTTGAAGCTCTTCACTCCTTATCTTTAGTTCAACTTGTGTTCTCTTCTTGTATGAACGGCCTCGTATATGTCTAGTGTTCTTCAAGTGAGTGAGTGTCTGGATGTAGCCTCTCTATTGTGGGTTTTCGTGACCCTTATTTACTACAGCTCGATCTTCCTTTTATACTTCTAGCTCTGGTAATGGGAATGATTACCTTTATCTAGGTACAAGGTATGGTTCCTGAAATTCCAACCACTATCCTTAATTAATAGAAGGTGCATTAAAAACATCAAATATGACCATTGCTAAATAAACAAATAGAAATAGAATTTAGAGAAACAGTGACTGGTTTCCAATTGGTCGCTCCTTATAATAGTAAGTTTGTAGTGGTTGCTCCTCTGTAATGGTAGCTGTTACTCCTTGTAATAGTAGCTCTATGTGTAGCGGTGAGCTCCTATCAGTAGCTCTTTATCCTTCTGTATCAGTGGACTTCATAGCGGTAGACTTGCATATATTGGTAGACTTACTCTAACGGTAGCTCTGGTGTAACGGTAGCTCGTATCGGTAGACTTGCATACCGGTAGCTCTGTTCTATACCTTGCATACCTATAGACTTAATATAATGGTAGCTCTGGTGTAACGGTAGCTCGTATCGGTAGACTTTCATGCCGGTAGACTTATGCATATCGGTGACCTTAATAGTAGCTGTGTATCTGTTTGTCTGTATCTGTAGCTATGTGTCTGTTCTATGCAGAACATATCTATATTGAGTTAAAAGTATTTCAAAGTATGTATGGACATATATAAAAATTGATTAACATATTCCAATTATTATTTTGATATTTATCATATATATATATAATTATAAGCACATATCAATATTGTCAAAACATATTAAAGTATGATTGGGATTATCAAAACAGGTGAGGTCAACACAAATAATACTTTTTCCATTCTTGAGTTAATTGTAAGTATACCTTTTAAGACTTTATTTTCTTACTCCACTTTAGTAGTAGTGATGGAATAATCCTTCCCTTGATCATTTGTATTTGGTGGATGATGACACTAATTACCTTCAAGGACTAGAGGTGTATTACATTACCTTTCATAGTTCTATTTATCCCTATAGTTGTAACATTGGACCCCAGGTGGTGCTATCCTTTCCTCCATCATATCGGTCGGCTTCTTTATATCTCGAAGAAATTTATGAGCTTAGTGGTGTTCTCGCCCACACTTATAGAATTTTTCAATCCCTTTAAGATAGTTCCCATGATGCTTCTTCCCACAAATTTTACATGATGGTATTGAGGATATCATTCCACCCTTTTCATTAGATCCACCAGTTTGAAACTCCATCTTTCATTTCTTATCAAAATATCCTAGAGACCATTCTAAAAACTTCATATCCAATTTGACATCACTTCAAACAATATATTCATAACTCCAAAAGTCTTGAATTTCTAGAGGCTTTTGAAGGTGTGTTTTTAACCAACTAAATAATTTATCTATTTTTATCATTATTGATAACAAAACTGAAAGCATACCTTGCAAGACTTGTGAAATTTAATTCTTTTTCCATGCTGAATTCACCTTTATTTAACGTCAACTTAATGAATTATCTCTACATTTTTTCAATGAATATTTTGAGGAAAATACTTATTAAGAAGCATTATCTTAATGTCTTCCCAATCTATCTCTTCAATTTCATCCTTCGTCTTGGTGGTCTTAATCAACACCAGCTATTGGCCAACCTCCCCATCTATATGATAAATGGATAGAGTAACCTTATCCATCTTAGAAGAGAGAAGCACATAAAATAACTTCTCTATTTAGTTTACCCACTATTTTATGACTAGTGGATTAGAATATCCACAAAATATCGGTGGTTGTTGATGCATAAATGAATCAATAACTAGTTTCTCACTCTTAGGTTAAGGAGGATGTTATACGTTGTTTAGGTTATTTTTCATAGCATGAGACAGTTGGGTAAGCATCACACTGATATTGTGAACTCCACCTGCCAAGGAATTCCAGATGAAATTCATGCAATATCACTACATTGTCCCCCACATGGGTTTTTGGCCTGGTTTCTCTTGGTTCCCACCAGTTCAAAAATAGAAAATGTAAGAACAAAACATGAGTCAAAAATCATGAATAAATAATTTATTCCTTTTTTCACTTAAATATAAAGATATATCTTGTGGTATCCTTATATACTTAGTCTCATACAAAGGGTTTTCACTATAGTGATCTAATACTAATTCCCAAATTAATGAATCTTTTCTTTGATACCAATAATAGTAACCCTACTTTTCCAAACATGATTATTACATAATTTTAAAGATAAAAAACATAAAATAATTACAAAACTAGGATCCAAAGGTTTAGTGTCTTGAAAAAATTAAGAATATACATAACATTTAAAAAATAAAACATAAACATTTATTTAATTATTTCTTATCTAGATTCTTAGTGGAGCTTGTGTTCTCCTCTGTACAAGTAATCACGTGAGGATATACATTAGTGAATGGTAAGAGATAAAATACTAGTAAGAGGATATATAATAACATGGATCAATATAACATGGAAAGAGAGCATAATCATCATAATCATAAAATAAGAATGGTATCATCATCATAATCTAGGGAGGAATCATTAGAAAAAGGAATGGAATGTGGAAATTCATAAAAATAAAACATCATGTCTTAGTAGTGAACTAACACACATAGTTTTGAATAGAGATAGCATCATTTTAATTTATATTTAACTTTATCTCATGAGATTCATCATATTAACCAATGAATTGGAGAAATATATAATTCAAGGGACACCAGTCAAATTATAACATTTTCATGTGCTATATAATTTTGGGCACACTTGTCACATTATAACATCTAAAATATCATGCATGAAAAATAAAACCTATAACAATATGGGACATAAAATAACCCATATAAAGAAATAGATTTCATGAGAATACATTAATGAATAATTCATGTGGTTACTAAAATAAAGAGGTAATAATATACTTGGTATAAGAATCTTCAATCTTGAGTGAAGAAGAAATAATATCAAGGGAATTAAAACATGTATTTTATAGAAAGAAGAGTTTGTTAGGTCCACTGGGTTGAATACCCTAAGAGGGGGGGGGGGGGTGAATTAGGGTATGAAAGATTAAAACTTTATCCCTTTTGGATCTTGTTTCATTGTTTGAAAAAACTCAATTATCTCTTCCTCCCATAGCAATATATGACTTGATATGAAATCATGAACATGGCACAACAATTTTTACTTGGTTCACCCTCAATGGGCTACATCCAAGGAACATACAAAAATGATGTGTTGATGTACCAAATTCACTAAGGCTCATAGCCAATAATGAGTACAATGTTCAGGCTAGATGTTCCATGCCTAGGCTCACTACCTTTAAAAAGTTTAGGGTATGCTCAATGTATTCCCAAGGGTCACTCCCTATGCCTCTTTCTCTGGCTCACTGCCATTGTAAAGGTTCATCGTCTTCCTCTTCTTGTGCTCACTTCTCCTGGAGAGGAATCCACACATAGTTTATCGACCCGTTGGTCAATCACAGTTTTGGAAATGTAGTTCCATTCATTTGTATGAATTCCTGCATCCTCAACTATTGGTAGGTGCTCTGTTGAAGTTCATTTTTCACCTGTAGATGAAATCCACCTTCCTGAGTACTGCTATGTACAAAAAAAATACTTTTTCAAACTTATTTGAAGCTTTTTGAAGCTTCAAAGTGGAAATCATGAACTAAATTGCTCCACTGCATACTGTGTATTGGTTATGGTATGAAAATCAACTACTCCGTGTACTGCTTCCACTTCTGCAAACCGCCCTTTGTCTGCAGACTTCCCTCGCCTTCGCTATCATGTACCACCTCGGCGTACCGACTCCGCGAACCTCTGCTGCAAATCACCCTGTGTCTGCGAACTGTTCTCTATTCATGGAATATCTTCACCTCTACAAACCATATATCCTTCACATACTGTAATTCCTTATCCATGTACTGAAATCTCTCTTCCATGTACTACATCTTTTGAAAGTTTATGTTACCTGCAAAAACCTTCACAGAAATTGCTTCCATGCGAACCACTTTAACATTTGCAAAATTCTCCCCCGGGAACTTCCTTTGAACATTTCTGAATTCTTGAACCAAAAATATTCTTTCTAATGATATTCAGTCTCAATTCTAATTGGAGGGATTATAAATTCTTATATAGGCAAAGATATCTGCAAAATGCACTAATCCAAGATTTACCAAATCTTCGATCTAGCCTTCACCGCATACTGATCCACCTGCCACAGCGAACCACAAGCCCTTATACCAACCACTTTTTAAACACAGTACACATACATAATTTTCTACTTATGTTCTATCTCCACCATCGTCAACATACCATCTTCATATTATACTGCCTTCTGTAGTGAACAATTTTCGGTTTCGTGAACTGCATCCACATACCATTCCCAATACTCCGCGTATCATTCTCAGAACATGGTATGCGGTCCATGAATTATGGTATGCAGTTCTCATACTTTTCCAATTTTATTTAGTGTTCTCTATACTGTTTATTCCTATGAATAAATCCTTCCTTCACCAACATCAAACTCCCAATTTTGATGCCAAAAAATTTGGCAAACACTAGGAAATTGCGCCACCTTAAAAACCTGTCTTCAACAAACACCAACTATTCTCATTCACAATCATTTGTATTTGTTAACAAACACAATCACACTCAAAACCTACTGAGCGGATACCTTAAGGTATTTTTTTCCCAACGATCTCCCCCTTTGGGTTTGTTGAAAACTCTTCTCATAACAATTCTACACATTTTAATACCTCATTAAATCTTTTTCCATTTTCAGCCACCATTCGCTTTATGAAATTAATATGGCAATCAAGGATTTACTAAACACATACTCTAAGCCCATATGATCCATTATCAGTGTGAGAAACAAGATTATAATGAAAATTTCATTAATTAATCACTTCATTTCTAACACCAATTATTGAAACCACACTGATGCCAAAAAACTACATTCATCGTAAACCTCAACTTTTGTGTTATCTAATCTTGGATCAATCACTTAAAGAATCATCAGATTCAATTCCCCTTATATTATAGCTCCTATAAAAAAACATATTTAGCTCATCTTTAACTCCCCCTATCTCGCTGCTCCACTTAACAGATTCTCCCCATGTCTTTTCTCCCCCTGAATAGTCACTGTTTCTCCCCCATTGTCAACGAACCCGAAGGGCACTTCAAGTTTGTCTGCAACATGGTACAAAATAAATTTTAGTACATTAGAGAAAAACACATCATACCTTGGTGATAGGGGGACCACATCCACACTTTTTCAAGTGTGGGAAGTCGATTGGACTCCCAGAGCCAATCGATGCCTTTCAAATGTATCTTTGGGTAAGGCCTTTATTATAATGTCTACAACCTATTGTTCTGTAGGAACATACTCCAACTTCACAAGCCCTTACTCCACATTCTCATTGATAAAATAATATTTTATTTCAATGTACTTTTTACTTGAGTGATGGAATAGATTTTTCCAAAGATTTATAAGACTTGAATTATCACAATGGATTCTGATCGTATATTTCACATCAATTCCCATATCTTCAAGTTGTTGCATCATCCAAAATAGTTGCATACAGGCTTGGGAAGCCGCAATGTATTCAACTTCTATAGTGCTCAATGAAATGAAATCATGTTTCTTTCGTAACCACGGAATACACAACCACCCAAGATAAAAGGCACCTCATGATGTTGATATCATATCATCTACCGAATTGGCTCAATCAGCATTTGTAAATCCCAATAACTCTGGATAAGATTTTTCATTATAAATTTTGTCAAAATCCACTATGCCCTTGAAATAAAAAAGAATTTATTTTACTGCAATCATGTGGATATCCTTGGGATTTCATTGATACCTTGATACTTGGCATATGGAAAATACAATATCATGCCTTGTTGTTGTCAGATACAACAAACATATAATGATTTTCCTATATTTTGTGACACTTACAGGCTTGCATTCATCATCTCATGACAATTTCAACTGGGTAGAAACTAGAGTCATCATCTCTTTGAAATTTTCTATTCCAAACCATCTCAAAAACTCCTTGGAATATTTAGATTGAGAAATAAAAGTTCCATTCCTTCCTCGCATCACTTGTAAGATAAGAAAAAATGTAAGCTCACCAATCATCAACATTTCAAACTCACTTTTCATGAATTCAGAAAATTTTCTACATTGTGCTTCATCTAATCCACCAAAAATTATGTCATCGGCATAATCTAGCACCATCATTCTTTGAATATTTCCATTGATGAAATATAGATTGTAATCAACTCCAACATGCTGAAAATTGAGATTCTTCAGAAACTAATCAATCCTTGAATACCATGCTATGGGTGATTACTTCAAACCCTATAATGCCTTATGCGACCGACAAACTCTGTTATCATCTTCATAGATAAGAAAACAATCTAGTTGCTCAATGTAAACTTCTCATTCAAGAACTCCATTCAGAAATGCTGACTTGATATCCATATGAAAAACCTTAAAATATTATTTCACTACTATGGCCAAGAATAATCTGATTGTCTCCAGACTTCCAATGGGTGAAAATGCATCATCGAAATCTATACCCTCTATATGAGAGTACATTTTCACAAAATTCGGGCTTTTTTTTCGAATCACTATACTATATTCATTCATTTTGTTGCAAAAACTTATTTTGTCCCTATGAAATTCTTCTCTGCTAGTCTTGAAAAAATCTCCCATGTTTGATTCTTTTCAATTTGGATAATTTCTTCATTCATGGATTGAACCCAATTCTCATCCCCAACTGCCTCATCAAAACATTTAGGTTCCACCTGTGAAAAGTATGATGCTTGTTTTAGAGTCTTCATCCTCCTTTTCTATACTGATGTTATTTGATCACCAATTCTATATTTATTGTCAATTTAAATTCTTCTTGCACATATCTGTATAGACACTAATTTATTATCAACATCTGAGTCTTTTTCTGAATCATACACTAGAGCTGGAGCATCTCCAGATCTACTCATATCTTCATCATAATCCTCCTGATTCTGATCAAGTATTATCTAAAGATTCTATTCAATTTCTACTATAATCACATCATGAAATTTAACTATCTTTTTGAGCCACTTATTGAAGTATTTATATGCTTTTCTCTTCTTTGATTAGAAAATAAATATCCCTTAATCCCCAAGGGATTCAAATTTCCTATGTTTCTATTTATTGAGAATGAAACATTTACTTCCGAATATTCAAAAATACTTCAATGATGACTTCATTCCATACCATAACTCCTATGAATTCATACCCTCTTTTGGAAAAAGTAAATCTCTATTTGAAGTGTATACTGCTGTCATTACTACGTCTTTCCAAAAATTTTCTGAAAGGTATTTCTCAATCAGCATTGTTCTTGCCATGTTGTTGATAATCTGATTTCTTCTCTCAACAACTCCATTCTACTATTGAGTTCTTACTGCTGAAATTTGATACATTATCCCATGCTTTTTGAGATAATCCTCCACTTGGATATTTGTAAACTCTATTCCATTATCTCTTTGAATCATCCATATTTTCTGACCAAGTATCTTTTCACATTCTTGTCGATATCTTGTAATGAAAATGAACACTTCATATTTATGGGTGATTATTGAAACCCATGATATTCTACTAAAATCATCACTAAAGAGGACATAATATCTCATTCCATCAATATACCTTGGAGAAATTGGCCCACACACATCAAAATGCAGCAACTACAACAATCTTGTTGACGTTTTCTCCATTGGCCTATATGTATTTCGAATTATATTCCCTTGTTAAAAGGAATCACACATATGAGTACAATCACATGATAATCTAGGGGGATTTTGAGCAGCATCATATTTCACCAGATCTTCCAAAGACGTTTTTCTTATGTGGTCAAGATGCTTATGGCACAACTTGTTTTCTTCTTTCTTGGTCAAAAAGCACATATCTTCTTCTCCACTCATGAGGTAAATATTCCCTTTCATACACTTCACTTTCAACACTATATCACCATCATTTTTTTTGATGATACATAATTTTTTGGAAAAATATATGGAATGTCTTGAGTCACACAATTGACTAAGACTAAGCAAGTTGTAACTAAACCCCTAAATAACCAAGTTATCTACTTGTATCACGTGTTTTCCTACAAACATGGATTTTCCTGAACCAATAATTTTTAGGCCCTAATCATTACCAAATCATACAATACATTCTTTATCGTACCTGATTCCAGTCACTAGATCCCTATTTCCCGTCATATGAGAAGTTCATCCACTGTTAATTTTCCATATCCCCGTGTGATCTGATGCCTTGAACACAATTTCTATAACCACAGCCTACTCGACCCATTTCTTTTTGACCCCTGTCTTTTAATTCATACCCTAAATGGAACGATAATCTTGATCTTCCTCAGTATATGGTAGAACATCTTCAATTTGCAGAGTTGCAAATCAATTTTAAATTTTCATCTCTTTTGATGATACATTTGACTGCTTCTTATGGACAAATTCAGTCTTCCTTAGAACATTCCTCTACATTATTGTTGTGAAATATCTTGCCATATTTCTGGGTCCTTTACACATGAAACAAAGACCATCAAATGATGAAATAGAATTTTGAGCTTTATACAACCACCTATGGTGATTTTGTTCTCTTTGGTACCTCTTCTCTATGAAACATACATTCTGAGAGTGTCCCATTTTACCAAATCAATAAAATCTTATGTGAGGTAAATTCCAATGTTGCAATGATGCACCACTAGTTGAGCCTTGTGTTATCTGAATCTTCTAATTCTGCTTCCTACCTAATTCAATCCTCAATCTTGGAGTGGGTGCTTCTGGGATAACCTAAACCCTATCTACATTATATTTTATATCAACCACCATACCAGCCTTATCAATCAGAATTGATTGTTTCTTCTATTATGGTGGACCACTCTACACAAATATCATATTATCTATTTCCTGTATGATCTTATTTCCTGAGGTAGAACCGAGAGTTAGTATTTTCTCTTGACCTTCAATTGTTCATCGCAGACTAATGAATTCCAATTATAGTTGTTCGATACATTTTATTTGATCTTTTCTACTTTTAGTCAAACTATCAATGTATATTTTCTATTCTTAAATTTTGAGTTTGTACTCAAACACCTTTTCTAAGCATTCTAGCATTGAAGACCTCAATTTTTCAATTTATACATTCAACTCATAATTCTCTTCTACCAGCTACTACATAAAGAGTTTTGAATCATGAACAAATATTGTTAGCTTTATTTTTTTTGGATCTAAAAATATCAACCTCTTCAAGGGAAGATTCTGATTTATCCTTAAGATTAACCATTACTTCAATTTCTCCTTCCTCATTGTCACTTTCCTCTCTTGTTAATGAATTTATAACAACTACCACCAAGCATCGATTTTATGATCCTTGCAGTCCTCCAACTCTTCAGCCTCAAATTCTTCTGAACTTTCATCCTCTTTGGAAAAAATATTCTTCTTTTTGAAGAACATTCTCCTAGAACTTGTCCTACCTTTATTATTTTATGAATTCATCTTTTGGGGAATTTCATCATTTTATTTATTTTCATCATCAAAATTATCAGGACACTTTGTTGTGAAATTACCAATCTTTCTGCATTGAAATCATGCAAATGGATGCTTGACATTGAACTTCCCTTTCCCTCTTTGTAGATTGGTGGAGATAAATGATATGACATCATCCATATTTTCCTCCTCAGGATTGTCTTCAATAAATATTTTATTCATGTACTTTAATTCCACTTCCTTAGAATTACCCTTCTCCACTGAATCGTTATCATCACTTCTCATTTTATATGCTACAAGGGAACTGTGTAGGTTATCTAGTGTCAGCTCTTTCGTGTATTTGTCTTCCAACATGGAAACAGTCAAATTGAACCATGGTGGAAGTTTCCACAAGATTCATTTCACAATCTTTATATCTTCAATAACTTCTCCAAGACCCCGCATGTCTTCCATAATAATATTTATCCTGTCGAAGAATTCATCAACAGTCTCATTGGGATTCCTTCTGATATCCTTATACTTGTTCCATAGAACCTACAACTTTACTTATCAGACTTTTGTGTCTCCCTCATAAATGTTGAGAAATTTTCCCACATTTCATGTGATGTTTTACAGGACATTACCTTTGTATAAATTGCATTTGATAGGGATCCCATAATGCATTTCCCCCTTTAGCATCGGCATCCAATTACCTTATTTCATCTTCTGATAGTGCACCACTATTAATGTCAGCTGATATTCCATGAATAGTTGCTATGAAGACATCCATGCCTACTGATTTAAAGTAGTGATGCATCCAATTCATCCATAGTTGAAAATTATTTCTATCAAATATTAGAATTCCATTATGATTGACCAAATATATTTCTTTTTCTTGAGAGAGAACTAATAAATTTTGACCTTTATCTATGATACCAATTGTTTGGTCCACTTGTCCAAATACCCTGAGAGGAGGGGTGAATCAGGGTATGAAAGAATAAAACTTTCCCCCTTTTGGATCTTGTTTCATTGATAGACAAAACTCAATTCTCTCTTCCTCTTGTAGAAATATATGACCAGATATAAAATCATGCAAATGACACAAATTTTTTTACTTTGTTCACCCTCACTAGGATACATCCAAGGAGCATACAGTGACAATGCACTGATGTACCAAATTCACCAAGCACCACATCCAATAATGAGTACAATGTTCAGGATAGATCTTCTATGCCTAGGCTCATTGTATTTACAAAGTTTAGGGCCTGCTCACTCCATTCCCAAGGGTCACTCCCTATGCGTCTTTCTCTGGCTCACTGATGATGGAAAGGGTCACCATCTTCATTTTTATGCACTCACTTATCCTTTGCGTATTGGACTTCCTTCTCCATGTACTGAACTCCCACCTCTGGGTACTGCTTCCTTTCTAAGTTTAAGTTCCCTGCAAAAACCTTTGGCTGAATTTCTTCTGCATGAACCACTTTAGCCTCGACAAAATTCTACCTCACAAAATTCCTTCAGACTTTATCGAATTCTCAGACCAAAGAGATCCTCACTAATTATATTTGGTCTCACTTTTAATCAGTGGGATTAAAAATTCTTATATAGGAAAAGATTTTCGCAAAATCCACTAATCCAAGATTTAATAAATATTAGATCCATCCTTCACCGCATACCGATCCTCCTAATACCATGAACATCAAGCACTCATGCGAACCATTTTTCATACATAGTCCACATACTACCTTTTCTCCTAAGTGGTCAATCTCCACCATCATCGACAAGCCATACATGTACCGTACCGCCTTCTGCTTCAAACCGTTTTCAGTTTCACGAACTGCTTTTGCATACCGTTCCTACTGCTCCGCATACCTTTCCCAGAACATGGTACATAGTTCAGGAATTGAGGTATGTGGTTCACATCCTTTGATGAGTTTCTTTAATGTTCTTCATACCATTTACTTTTATGAATAAATCCTTCCTTCTCCAACATCAAATTCTTGATTTTGAGTCCCAAAAATTTGGAAAACACTGGGAAACTATGCCACCTTAAAAACCTATCATTGAAAAACACCAACAATTATCATTTGTGATCATCTGGATTTTTAAACAAACACAATAACACCCAAAACATACCGAGGGTATACCTTTAGATAATTTTTCCCAACATAGTTCTTTTGGATAAATATTTTCATATTTCATAAAATAAAATTATAAGAATTTATATCCAATAAATTAAAAGGGAAGTAAAATGATATTATATTTTTGGAATAATAAAAGAACATTCATACTTAAATTTGAAATGAAAGATGTATAACCCAAAGAATATAAATTGGGATCGAGAATCCCCTAACCTTATATCTAGGTGATTTGTTAACTTTAATATCATGAATAATATAACAAAATTAACTAATTAAAACTTAAAAGACCTATTATACATGTATTTTATTTATTATAGTTTTATTAATTTCATTTATATCCTTTTATATGAGTCATAGAGTTCAATTCCTTCATTTGGGAGTCTTAATTTTCTTAGTTTTCATGATTTGTTCACTTGAATATGAGTATGGAAGTTTATGTAGAATGGGTATAATTTTCCATAATTGAATTTATATGTTATTAATGAATATATATAGGTTTAAATGGTTATATATATCATTTGGTTAAATTTTATTGGGATTAATTATAAAATAATAGGTTGCTGATAATCATTTTGATTTTTGGCTATTTTTTGAACATTAAAAACAAGTTTTGTTCCATTATTTATTATTTCATACATAAGTTAGTTACATAACATAACAAGGGTTATTAAATAAATTGTACATTATTTAACAACCATTGTAGTGGTTTTATGAAAATATTTGATGGTGTTAAAGGGACATGAAAATGAATCATCCACGATGTCAGTAAATTGACACATCACAGATGATGATTTCATTTTTAAAATAAGAGAGAGAGAGAATGTAGTTTGATGATATAACTTCCATTAAAATTATATAATTAATGTATATAAAAGACACTAAATTTATCATGAAAATCATTATATAATATGTTAGGAGATAATAATTAGTGAAAAATAAATTATAATAAATAAAATGAAAAAGAACGATGATTTTACCTCTTGAATTATCCTTTTGGAGAACTCCAATAAGGAACATTGGTTTTGTATTTTGTTTAGAACAAAAAAATTAGATGTGTGTAATGGGAATGAAAAGAGGTTTGTGTAAAATTTGGACAAGGCTTAAATCTTGGAAGGTGTGAGTATAAGAGGTGGTGAGGAGTGTTATTTATAGGGGAGGAGAGGCGTGTTTTCTCATTATTTTATTAATTAGTTTTCTATTTTAGCTCAGGACTATAAATAGTTTGATAATTATCACGAAATATGTTAAAATAATGAAGTAGGGTTTTATATTTTGTGCCTACATCATCCAAACATCATTTATGACTCAATAATTCATGTATTTAGCTTTTATTATAAATTATGGTATTTTACAATACAACAAAAATTCAAGTATTTAAAAAAACCCAAAAAATAAACATAACCATATTCAAAATTTAGAATTCAAAAATGAACTCCATTTTATGAAAATAATTTTCTAAATCTAATAAATTTAGCTTTTAATTAATATCACCATTTACATAGAAAGTACTAATTATGAAATTATAACTATTTTTATAACACATTGGAAAATTAATCAAGGTATCATAAAATTATATTATAATCATAAGAAAAAATATAAATTTATGAATCAATTTAAGGAAAATATACTTTCTTTTAAATCATTAATTAATTATAATATTGATAATAAAAATTTATAATTTATAAAAATACCAAAACTTAATTAATATTTTTTAAAACATTTTTTTACATATACTATGGTATAAATATATCATATTATCATTTATAATATTCTTATATTTTATATATACTTTTATAGATGAGGCTACCATTCTTTTGGGTGGATAACTATTCCTTAGGGTCATGTTACTATTTCAAAGGTCAAGTTACTATTCCATTAGTATAAGTTCCTTAATTTCTAAAAAAAACTCTTATTTACTTTATTCTTAATTAATACAGTTTTAATTTTCATGTATATGGGATTTTATGTGATTTTTACTATATGGAATAATTATAATAATGGATACATTCAATCAATAAAAGTTTTGTTCATTAAATTCATCCCCCCCTTTTGAAATCTCACACTTAAAATTTCATTTTACATAAACAGGTGAGGGTACTTATACTTCATCACCTCCTTTGGTTCCTAGGCCTCCTCTTCATACATTTGGTTCCTCTATATTACTTTGACTGAGTGTGTTTTATTTATGCTTATAAACTTATCTCTCTAGTCCAGAATCCTTACCGACTGCTCATCATATGAGAGATCATCTTCCAGCTATTACACCTCTGAGTTTAATACATGTGAGGGGTCTAGTATACAATTTATCAAGAGAGATACATGTAACACATCATTAATTGGATCCATAATTTGTGGAAGTGCAAGCTGATTGGCCGCTGCTTCTACGCAATCAAGGATGTCAAAGGGGCCAATGCACCTTAGGCTAAGATTCCATTTCTTTCCAAATTGGTTTACTCTATTCCATGATGACATTAAAAGGAGGAATTTTCCTCCAATGTCAGACTCAAAGTACCTTCATCAATTCTCAGTATATCACTTTCTCTTGCTCTCAGAGGCTTTGATATATTGTTAAATGGCGTGAAACTTCTCTGTCATCTCTTACACAAGACCAGGTCCATGTAGCTTTCGTTCTCCAACTTCATCCAATAGGTTGGAGTTCAATATTGATTTTCATAAAGAGCTTAATATAGATCCATCTAAATACTTGAGTTGAAGCTGTTGTTTTAAAAGAACTCAACTAGTGGGGGATGTTGATACCTTCCACCTTTGAATTACATTGAACACGATCTTGTAATGTCCTCAAGTGTTTGAATAATACTTTTAGATTGACCATATATTTGGGGGTGATATTCCATACTAAAATTCAATTTAATACCCAAATAATATTGAAGAATCCTCCAAAATTTATATGTGAACCTTCGATCCCGATCAGAGACGATCTAGAGTGGAAACCCATGAAGTCACACTGATTCCTTCACATATATCTTAGTCATTTTTTCAAGTGAGAGATCTTCTTGAATAGAGATGAAGTGGGAAATCTAGTTCAGTTGATCCACCTTAAACCATATCACATTGTTTCCTTTGGATGTCATTATGAGTCTGGTTAAAAAGTCCATAGTGATGTTCTCCCATTTCCACATGGGTATAGGTAGTGGTTTTGTATTCCCCTTGGACTTTTTTCTCACTGCTTTAACATACTGATATATCAAGCACCTTGAGATATACTATTTAATATCTTTCTTCATGTTATCCCACCATAAGTGTTATCATAGATCACTGTACATCTTGGTACTCCCACTATGGATAGAGAAAGTTGTGATGTGTGTATTATCAAACAAATCCTTTTTATCCCAGTTGATGAAGGCACACAAAGCCCTATTCCAAACCGTATCACACCATCATCATTGATATGGAATTATTGAGGCTTCCCTTTCTTTACTACATTCACCTCCTTTTGTTACTCAAGATCATCCCTTTATGTATCCTTAACCTTCTCTTAGATAGATGGTTGGGAAATCATTTGGGTAAGGTAGGATATATTCCCTTCCATCATGATTTCAAAATCCATCCTTTTCATATCCATGAAGATAAGGTCATTCTCAATCCACAACATGGATAGAGTAGTAGGTCCTTTTCTGTTAAGAGCATCGGCTACGTTGTTTTCTTTCCCTATATGATATTTTATAAAGCAATCATAGTCCTTGATTAACTCCAACCATATCCTTTGATTCATGTTGAGCTCCTTTTATGTGAATATATACTTTAGGGTCTTTTGATTAGTATATATGTCACATGTCTCACCATAGAGTTGGTGCATCTATATTTTCAAGGTGAAAATCATAGATTCTAACTCCATATTATGCATCGGGTAGTTATACTCATGGATCTTCAACTTTTGTGAGTCATAGTCTATCACTTTATCATTATGCATGAGCACAAAACTAAATCCTTTCTTTGAAGCATCATTGTATATCACCAAAATTTATACACTTTTTAGTAATGTGAGTAAAGGTGAATTGATCATCCTCTTATCTAGCTCCTTGAAGCATTCCCCATATTCATACATCCATAAATACTTTACCCATTTCCTTGTTAACTTATTTAGTGGGTTATAAAATCATGATAAATTTCTCACAAAACATCTATTTTACCATTCTAAGACATGAAAACTGTAGATTTATGTGACACTATAGGGTCTAGTAAATTTGTTAATTTCTTTTTTTGTAGGTTCTTTAGAAATTACCTCACTTGTGACTAGGTGTCCTAAGACTGTGACTTGTTATATCCAAAAGTCATTATTTCTGAACTTGGAATGCAATTTATCTTTCCTCAATGTCAGAAAAACAATCCATAGATGTTCTTTATGTTCCTACTTTCTCTTGTATTAAATTAGAATATCATCGATAAACACTACCATAGTTTTTTGAAGGTAGTTTCTAAAGACTCAATTCATCGAATCTATGAAGATCTTAGGTGAATTAGAAATCCCAAAGGGCATTACTAGAAACTCGTAGTGAACATACCTTGTACAAAAGGGTACCATAGAAATATCTTCTTTCTTCACCTTTATCTAATGATATCTAGAATGACAATACACATTTGAGAAGTATTAAGATCCTTATAATTGATCAAATAAGTCATCAATCCTTGGAAGAGGATACGTTTTCATTATGGTTATCTTGTTGAGTTCCCAATAATTGATACACATCCGTATTGATCCATCATTCTACTTGAAAAATTATACTAGAACATCCTAAGGTGATTCTATATGTCATATGAACCCTTTTTCCAAATTCTCCGGAATCTACTTATTTAACTTCTTCAGTTCAATCTGGGATATCCTGTAGGTTAATTTAGGGATAGGAGTAGCTCAAGGTGTATGTTCTATTGAGAAATCTACCTCAAGATATGTGGGATGTCTGGGTAACTCTTTGGGAAATACATCACCATATTTCCTTATAATGGGAATTTCCTTAGGTTGATACATTCCTTTGAATAAACCATTTGAGCGAGGTATGCTTCTTCAAAGGGAATAAATGCCCACACTATTGAAGGATTTTCCAAATGAGATTCATGATATTCATCAAATTTGTAGAGGAGCATGGGATGGTTCGGAATATGAAAAGATATTTCCTTTTTCCCATAGTTTATGTGTGCTATAAATAAAGAGAGCCAATCTATCCCTAGTATAGCATCAAATTCTACCAAGGGAATTATCACAAGATATTGTAAGAGGATAGTACCACATACGAAAATAAGAGAAGAGTCCAACAGTTGGGTTGAAATGATGTCATCGTTAGGTGTTTTTATGGATATCTATACTTCATGGTTTTGGGGATTTGATTCAATAGTTCTAGAAAATTGAAAAAATATAAATCAATGTGTAGAAACAGAATCAAATAATGCTTTTCCATTCATGAGTTAATAGAAACTATACTTCTTAAGAATTTATTTTCTTAATCCACTTCAACAGTAGTGGTGGAATAAGCCTTCCCTTTCACCATTGTGTTTGGTGGATGATGACACTGATTACTCTCAAGGACTAGAGGTTTATTACACTACACTGAATAGTGAAATTTCTCCCTATAGTTGTAACATTGGAACACAGGTGGTGCTCTCCTTTCCTCCATTATATCTTTTTTCTTATTTATATCTCTTCTACATTCATGAGCTTAGTGGAGTTCCCTCCAACACTTATAGCACTTTCTTATCCCTTTGAGATAGTTCCCATGATGTTTCTTCCCACATTTTTTACATGATGGGGTTTACAATTTCACTCCACCCTTTTTATTAGATCCACAAGTTTGAAACTCCATCTTTACATTCTTATCACCTTATCCTAGTGACCATTCATCGAAATCTATATCCACTTTGAGAGCACATCGAACAAAAATTATAGTGATAATCATTTAGAGTTTTTTGGGTTTTTTGAACATCACAATCTAGTTTTCTTCCACAATTTATTGCTTCATATATAATTTAGTTATAGAACATAAGACAGGGAATTAGATAAATTTTATTTTATTTTACAACGATTATAGTGGTTATATTAAAATCCTTGAAGGAGTTAATGGAAAATGAAAATTTAATGTCCACGATGTCGGTAAATTGAGAATCACAGGAAATGATTTATTTTTTAAAATAAAAGAGAGCGTGAAAGGAGTTTTATGATGGATATTAGATTAACATTATATTATTCTAGTATATAAAAGATACTTGATTAATTATACGCATTTGGATATATTGAGGTTAGGAGAGAATTATAAAAAAAATAAATTAAAAGAAATTAAAAGTAAAAGGAAGAGGATTTTACCTCTTAATTTATCCTCTTTGGTAACTCCCTTATAGCACATAAACTTAGACTTTTTTTGAGATGAAAACCTCTTAGAAATGGTTAAGGGGCATGAGAATAGTTTTGTGTAGAATTTGGACAAGTATCAAGGATTGGAATGTGTGTGGAGAAGAGGTGGTGAAGGGTGGTATTTACATGGGAGGAGAGAGGTGTTTTCTCATTATTTTATTAATTATTTTATTATTTTGGGTCAAAAATATGATTAGTTTGAGCATTATCAGTAAATATATTAAAATAAAGAAGGATGTTTATATAGTTCTGGATTAAATCATCCATACATCATCTATGTGTCAATAATTCATGTATTTAGATTTTATCATTGTTTCTCTAATAACGTGTGTTCAGTTTAGGAATCACAGCTTCCAGATGGTTTCTATCAAATTTATGTATGGAACCAGAAACACCAAAATGTTATGTATCCAAAGGGGACCTACTTTCCATGATTTTCATGAGGTTTCTTGACCTAAAATACTTAAGAACTCGAATTGGTCGAGATGATGGGAGGTCGGACTCGTCACATCATTATGGGGGGAATTATTACCTACTCCGGGACTCTCTTAAAGATTTAAAATATATTCATGAGTCCTTATTAATTTACCAATAATAATTTAGGTTTCCCTTAAAAATTTAATTGATTATTTAGCATGTGTGGAATTTCTAATCATCCGTATGTATTTGTGGTTCTTCATCAATGGAGATATCAGTATGTATTCGTGGTTATCCATCAGTGGTATCATCTCATATATTACTTAGAGATTATTTATCGATTGTTATAATGATTCTAGGTTTTAAGGTCACTCAGGAGGGAACTCTAGAATTTATGGTCATCCAGGTAGACAAAAGTTATTTTTTATTTTGGGATCGTACCCATAAATGGGCTACATACATATCCTCGTGAATGGAATTAGAAACCTCATAGTTATGTGATACTCAATGAGACATATCGTACCATTTAAGGTCATGTGATAAGGAACTTACTGTAAAATTTAATTTCATATAGTTAGGACAGCTAGGCATAAGTTGCATAATCAAATATTGGTGTGGGACTTATGCGTAAGAATCCCATGGAACCTAGAGAGGATATGATTTTCAACGTTGGATTAGATCTTGTTGGGGATGTGACCTAGAGAGAACAAGGTTAATTTGGATTATTTGGTTTAAACGTCAGGGAGGCTTCCCACATATCCCACTATTATGGGAATCAAAGACCACATAGTTCGATTAATCTCACAATGGAGTATGGCCCTTTGAGAGGATTATGTTGTGGATTAATCCTAAAAAGGATTACCTTGTTACAGAGTCCATGAGAGTTGTTTTAATTCATGTATATTTCAGGGGGATTAATTTGGGGCTTACATCCAAATAGGATTCCTAGATTAAGGGAGTTATGATTGGACTCTTGAGGAGGATGTCCATTGGGCTTGAGCCCTAAATGAAGGGTTCCTACATATCATTGTTATGTAAGGAATAATAGTTCTCATATTTAAAGGGTTGAGGTGGATTAAGAGAATATGTGATCATCACA
Source organism: Viscum album (assembly GCA_963277665.1). Classification (NCBI taxonomy): domain Eukaryota; kingdom Viridiplantae; phylum Streptophyta; class Magnoliopsida; order Santalales; family Viscaceae; genus Viscum; species Viscum album. The sequence continues at coordinate 1,697,392,820 of OY728143.1, read as the reverse complement.
AATCTCTATGACCTTGTGATTCTTTATCAGTGTAAGAAATAAGATGATTTGAAAGATTCAACAAACCATACATTTTCTACTCTTCTGATGGAAGAGGCTAGGCCTACGAAGAATGAAGCCGAGGTGATGGAGGACGAGGACGTAGAGAGATGAAAATTTCTATGAGAAATAATAGTGATGTTCTTTGGATCTAGCCTAAAATAATTAGGGCTTAATGCACGAGGGATTCCCTAAAATTTATCAAATAGAGGAGGGGGATTTTGTTTTGTAGAAAACAAAAGAAGGTATGAACTATAACTTCCATTCCAGGGAATTGAGGACCCAATATTTAGAGAATAGGGGCATAAATGGCCCTAAACCTCATCCTCCAAACCAAGAACTCCTCAACACTGTTTCGAGAAGACGAACCTTCATGACCATAGAGATACAACTCCACATACATTTCAATAACCCTAGATTCCCAATAGTACAAGTATGGGAAACCTATACCCGTAGGGATACAAATACAAATAGAAGACACACTGGTGTGACTTTCCCTAGGGTTTTGTAAATCAAGAGGTCTTTGCGGAGGTTTCAACATGATCCATTTTTAGAAAGAGATCCAATGAAGAAGAAAATATTCTATGAATGGATTTTATAGAGGCTTCATTAAAGGCTCAAAGAGGTTAAACGGTGAGGTGAACCAAAGAGGGGCACTCATGACTCTTACGTGTAGGTATTGGGTGTGAAAGTAGGCTTGGACGACCTGATGTCACCATAAGTAACTAACAATTTAGAGGATAAGACTTTGGTATAACTTGGTTCAAGTATTTAATAGTCTTCATAAGTATTCAAAGCAGTGGGGCACTCAAGTTCCTGTATAAGTAATGGAGGGTACACAAGTTTTCTTGATTTAGAGTGGTCAGGTGCTTTGGGTGCGCAAGTGTTACGTATTTCAAACAATGAATAGACTTAAGTATTATGTCCCTCCTTTAATCCTCTCTCCTTAGGTGTTAAAGATCTACATGGGAGGTCTTGGAAGACTTGGGAGAAGCACTAGAGAAACCTGAGCAGCAATTGGGATTCTAGGAAATTCTTCCATACAAATGAAGACCCCGTGGGTATATTTATATGAAAAAATAGGACCCTAGGTGAAGGATAGCTTGGTGCGCATGTGGCTTGGATGCTGACAATGTTTTGACTAAACATGGGTGATTTCAATTTGGACCCTTTGAAAATCTTGAAATTGTCAATTTATTTTCTTCTATTTTCATAAGGTATTTCCCTTTTTCAATTTTTTATCCATGAAATGGAATGAAGTTTCAACAAACTCCCCCCCCCTCAGGATTGGATCTGAAATAAAAGAGTGTCTTATGTTGAGGTAAAGTGATGAAGAAAAAGGGAAATAAGTCTCTCTTGATCTGCTATGCATGGTAGAAGCATACAAGGTAGTGGTGTGCAAGGTGATGGTCCATAGGCAGGCTTTTACGTTTATATTTTGGCCCTCCACTTTAGAAAAAATGAAAAGGCTATCATAAATAATTTTCTCCATGAGTAAGTTCCTTCATTCAGATGCTTTGCTGAAAACATTTTCCATGCTTCTCATGTATATTTGTTTTCATTGTGCACCGAATGTGGGGATACAACCTCATATGCCATAGTGAAACTTGCACACCAAATGTGGGGAGACACCCTTGTGCGCTGCAGTGGAACTTGGGCGCCTTAATGCCATTGTCATTTTTTCTTATTTTTTATCAAAAAATTTCCAAAATGAACTCACTTAAAAACGAATTTTGATCTCTTTTGCAGGTTCAATGGAGCTTACAATAATGGAAACCAGGAGAATTATAATTGCAAATGAATTATCTAGAAAGATAATTGACGATATGATGTAGATCCTGGGGCATGATTACTTTGAAGTCCTTGACACTACTCTCCCTGATTTGGAAAATTATCTGAAGAAGTATCACCATGATTTTACAAGGATTACTTATCTCCCAATTTATAGTTTTGGTCAAATTTAAGATGCCAATATATCAGATCTAAATAATTATGTTATAGTTTCTAGGTTTCAATACCATAAAAATTTCTCATCTTCTAATGTTTCGGTTTGGGGCACATATATTAATGATGGAATGGTAGCCAAGTCCCATTTCATACATCATATCCTTTGTTCTCTATATTTGAAAAAACATACACTTGATCTGCAAAAAAACTGTTATTAATCTATTTTTTGAGATTCTCAAATAGATAAATCATAGGTCTGGAAGAAAAGTTGGGACTTTCACCCTAGAGGTGGTGTTAAACCCACATGGATATGGGTATAATAGGTGCACAAAACATTTGTAGAATTTTTGGATGATTTGAAAAGAGATGGAATTTATGAAGCTGTGTGGGTTAGGAAAACATATGTATATAGAAATGATGATTTTATGCTAGATCTACTGAGCTGATAGAGTCTAGAGACAAATTCCATCCATTTGACACATGGAGAAGTAGGAATTAGTTTTTGGGATGTCTATAAGATTTTTGGAGATCTAATCCTTATAGATATGTATGATGAATTAATTCTTCTAAAAATACATGGAATGATGTAGAAAAGACAAAAACCTTGTCACGTAATCTATTGATGATATTTTAACAAATCAAGAATTCTGAATAAAAAATAAGGGATATTAACTCCGAGGAATGAATGTAAATATTATTAGTGAAGAAGAAGAAGAAATGTTCCACCTGCATGCATCTGAAAAGTTTTCTGAAGATAGAAAAGAGAGGTTCACCTAAAACTTCTTGGCCAACATTATATAAGGGAGATTTTTAAAAGTGGGGGTATGAAGTTAACTCCAAAATTACCATGAAGATGCATCTTGTTGGTTTCTGGGATCTATGTCTCATTTTATATTTGTTTCCTATTTGAGATTCTAAGGGTGGTGTGAGGCTAAGAACTTTTTTTTATAGTGGCCAAGCTAGAAGAGAGGAATATAATGGGGTTAGATACCCCTATTCTGGAGAAGATATATAAGATCTTGTTTCATATTCATACAAGGAAGTCTCGTTTCAGAATTGTAGGACCATTCCAGGTTTTATAGGGATTGATTTCTACTTATTTTAGACCCTATGATGTGTAGAGTGGGATCAATGTTCTTGAAAGTTCATTCCAACCATATGTTCAATATTTCTCTTGATTTAAACCTTTGTCCTTGACACCTTATGACATTAAGTTAATGTTGAGTATGTTTAAGGATTTCCATCATTTACCTTATGGGAATCCTCATACGGGGTGAATTTTTGATGATGGTATGACCACCTTAAAGCTAAGGGTGTATATGCTGGCTTGTAGAGATAGTGTATTGGCCACCAGGATTAACATGGAAATCATATGAGAGGCCTATGTTCCTTACAGATTCACACATCAATACAAATTCTTGCTATAGATTCCTGTATCTCCTCTAGTGCATGTCGGATTAGAGAACCATCCAATGGTGGCATGATAACTATTGTTATTGATAACTATAGAGAAGACCTGGGAATTATTTAATTTACCTGTCAATGATGTAATGAGTAGATTTACTATCTGGTATGTTGAGAGTTGGGTTGCATCAAGACCTGAACGGTTGCTAAATAATTAAGTATCTCAGGTTATAGTAAAGAGATGAAGTAAGAAGGAAACCTCTCATTTGGAAGGTGTTTCTTCATCATAAGAGGCTGATTCATCAGAGTCATAGGGTAAAGATGATTGAGAACCGTGTTCACTAAAGTTACCTTGTAAAAGATAAAATATGCCTACCATATTCAAGTGGGCTAAACCATCATCACCAACAAAAGCTACACCGAGATGGTCTAGTCGTCATCGTTCAGAATACCAGCAGGTCCCATTTTCGCATCCACTGTTTGTGACAGTGGGAATTGGGAATCCTGTTAGATCTAGGATAACAAGAATATCTTCACTACCAGATGGAATGTACTCTGAATATGTATGACTAGAGGTGGTTGAAACATGGAAAAGATTTAATTATGATGCTTAAACCACATGGATAAATTTTCTTTAAGGGTTGTGATAGAGTGCTGTCGTGGGCGCCCTCAAATGATTAATGTTATTTTGGGGTTCTTAGGTGCAACAGAGTGGCTGACCAAGGTTGTCTCTCAAAGGAGGAAGTGAATTTAACAACTTATTAAAGGTATTCTAAAAAATTAAAATAGAATAGAATAAAAACACTACTTTAAAGGATGGGGGTTGGTTATAGTTTATGAATCTAGAAGAAGTTTTCTGGAAGAAGATAGTATTTTTTTTGTTTTTAGTTTTGAAATGAAGTTCGATTAAAATGACACAACAAAAAGATGTTTTTTAGACAATATTTAAAAGATGTAATTGATATATCTCTACCTCTTCATTTAAATATTAATCATTATCATTTAAATAAATATCCACTTAATTATGATCCCCTAATTTGTTAACCCTTGAACCCTACAAGAGTTAACTTAACCACAAATATGGAATTACTTAAACCCTAGGCTAGCTTCGGAACACGCAATCGCAGCACCCTGCTATGATTGTTGTTCTAAGGTTAGATTATGGTCAGTGGTTAATTAGAGAACATATCCATTCTAGAAATGAGTATTAATTATGTTTAGGGATTATACTTGAACTCTATAAATTTATCCCGTGTGGTCTTGTTTTACAGATTAAGATTGCGCTCTCACAATTTACACAAAATCCCAACCTCTCGTGTTTTTGTATTAATTGTTCAATTGCTTGCTTAGTTTCTTGTAATTTAAAAACAAAATTCATGGATCATATTATGTGAATTACAGTATCTCATTGATTCAAAATAAATGAATTAATAAGGATAGTGGTTGATTGATTACTAAAAATAACTACTCTTCCATGGGTGGTGTAATCATCGTAGAAGCGTTTTGCATGTGCAAAGGTTTATAATGGGTATAAACCAATAACGCTTCTACTCAAGAATTCCAGACCAAATAGGCAGATTAAGAGAAGAATAAATTTAAACAAAACAGAAGAAAAGAGAAGAAATAAAATAAGAACAAAGAAGTTTATTACACAAACAAAATCATTACAACATGAAGGAGAAGAAGAAGGCTTCGTCGAAGGGATCCTTGCTTCAAGAGATACCCTTATTGAAATGGTTGGATAATTAGAGTGGATCCACTTCTCCTCTGCCCTCAACTTCCCAATGCACGTCCCAACCCCTCCAAATAAGAAAAAATCCAATTTATAGAGGGGAGGGGAGGGGAGGTTACAAGTGGTTTTGAGTGTGAATGTGTAAATTCGGCCAAATATTTTATTCCAACTTGCACCGACCATTTGACCACCAAAACGCGTGAATTGGCCGGCCTTCTAAAAGGATAATATGTGCTGATATGGGTCCTCTATCTCCTCTAAATATCTGGGCTTACTCCAAGCCCAGATGAAGGAGTTATGGCCAAGGATGTAACTTGTTGGAATGATTTAAAACGTATTTTCTTGTAGAGATTTTTTCCAGCATCAAGGACCACTTCTATTCATAAGGAGATCTCAGGGATCAAGCAAGCACAAGGAGAGTAAATTTATGAGTATTGGGAGCGATTCAAGAAGTTGTGTGCAAGCTACCCACATCACCAAATCAGTGAGCAATTACTCATTCAGTACTTTTATGAAGGACTCACACCTATGGAGAGAAGCATGGTGGATGCTGCAGCTGGAGGAGCATTGGTGGACAAGACACCAGTAGCTGCATGAACATTGATCGAAAAAATGGCCTAAAACTCCCAACAATTTGGTGATATAGGTACACCACATGTCAGGGGAGTACATCAAGTAAATCCTTCTTCTCTTGAAAGTAATTTGATTGATACAAAGTTGGAAGAATTGAAAACTATGGTGAGGCAGATTGCTTTGGGTCAAAAGACATCCCAACCCACTCCTTCAAGGCCTTATGGCATTTGCACTTAGACAAGCCACCCAACTGACTGTTTTCCCCAACTCTAAGAAATAGAAGATTGTGCATCAATGTTCCCTAGGAGACCATATCAGCAACAACAACAACAACCATATACCCAAAAGAAGTTTGGTCCAACATATAACCAAGGGTGGAAAGATCAACCAGACATGAGGTATGGCTCTGGACAACAACAAAGGTCACCCTTTTAACAAAACATCCAACAGCCTCCGCCTTACCAGTAGGGTTTCCAACAACCCCAAAGGAGATTTAAAGCTCAAACATCAACAAGCCAACAAAAAGAGAATCCCCCACCCAAGGGAGATTCTAACACTGATGATCTTTTGAAGAAAACTGTTCTTAATCAATAGAATGAACTGAAGAGTCAAGGTTCAGAGTTGATGGAGTTGAAGACTCAAATGAGCCAGATTTCCACCACCCTCCATGAACTTGTGAGTTTGAATTCTGGAAATCTACCTTCCCAACCAACTCCAAATCCAAAGGGGAATGTCAGTGCCATCACATTGAGAAGTTGGAAGCAAATGAAAGATACATCTGTACCTACCATTCCACCAGGATTCACCTTAACTCCGGATCAGCCGCATTCCAAACCAACTGATGAGAAATCCAAGGAGAAAGATAAAGGTAAGAAAAAGATTAATTATGTTCCTTCTAAACCCCTTCCTTTTCCAAATAGGGTTGTTCAAACCAAGAAGATGGCTGAAGAAGCAATGAAAAAGGAGGTTTTGGATACATTCAAGCGTGTGGAGATCAACATTACTCTACTTGAAGCCATTAAGCAAATTACACGGTATGTGAAATTCTTAAATGAACTTTGTAAAAATAGAAGAGGGATCAAGGGAAATGAGAGGATCATCCTTGGAAGGAATGTCTCAACACTCATTACACCAACTCTAGCAATGCCAACAAAGTGCACGGATACCAAGACATTCAACATCCCATGTACCATAGGGGAGTTGCACTTCTCTGATGCTCTTTGTGATTTAGGATCTTCAATAAATGTGATTCCTCACTCTGTATTCTCTTCTTTACAGGTTGGTGAGTTGAATCCAACGAGAGTAGTGGTGCAGTTGGTGAATAGAGCTACAATATATCCAGCGGGAGTTCTTGAGGATGTACTTGTCCGGGTAAGAGACATGATCTTTCCAGTAGACTTCTATGTGCTTAACATGGAGGATGATCAGGTAAGTTCTGATGACCCCATTATCTTAGGTAGGCCCTTCCTCAAAACTACAAAAAATATCATAAATGTCAATGAGGGTACACTTTCCATGGAGTTTAGAGATGAATTTGTGGTATTTAATGTCATGGAATCCATGAAGTACCCCTCAGAGGACCATTCTGCTTTTTTATCTCCCATTTTGAACCACCAAATAAAAACTCCATGGAATTTTATTTTCCTATGCTTAGGGAGATTATGATTATTGGTTTGAGTTTGATGTCTAAGAGCACTACCACACATGTTTCTGATACAAAATCCTTTCTTGGATTTGATTTTGATGTGGATTAATATTCTGATTTTGATCATGTTCACTCTGATTATGACATGGATGTTGAGTATGCTGATGGATTTGATGCTTTATTCTCTAATTTTGAAGATGTCTATTCTGATACTAATGCACTTTCTGCACATATTTCAGTTCCTTCTATGTCTCCATCCATACTACACCCTCCTTCATTAGAACTCAAGCCATTGCCACCAAATCTGAAATACTCATACTTGTTTGAGTGGTGAGAGATTACCTGTTATCATTTCTAACAATCTCCCTTTTGAACATGAAGAAAATATTTTGAATATTTTGAGGGAGAACATCAGGGTGATTGGGTGGACCTTGGATGCCATATCAGTTATTATCCCCTCCATTTTTAGGCATAGGATTCTCTTTGAGGATGGGGCTAAACTGGTGAGACAGCCACAAAGGAAACTCAATCCCACCCTCCTGGAAGTTGTTAAAAAAGAAGTTGAGAAATTGTTCGAGGCTGGTATAATCTTTCCCATTTCAGATTCTCAGTGGGTAATCCCTATTCAGGTTGTGCCTAAGAAGTGTGGTGTTACTATTGTTAAAAATGAGAAAGATGAGTTAGTTCCAATGAGGGTGCAAAACAGTTGGTGTGTGTGTGTATTGATTATGGGAAACTAAATCAGTCCACTAGCAAGGACCATTTCCCCTCCCATTTATTGATAAAATGCTTGAGATACTAGCTGGGAAAACACAATATTGTTTCTTGGATGGATTTTTTGGATATTTTCAGATTCCTATAGCTCAGGAGGATCAGGAGAAGACTACATTCACCTATCCCTTTGGCACATTTTCCTACCAAAGGATGCCATTTGGACTTTGCAACGCCCCAGGTACCTTCCTGAGATGCATGATGAGTATTTTTTCTGATTTTATTAAGACCTGCATGGAGGTATTTATGGATGATTTTACAGTGTATGGGTCTTCATTTGATGAATGTATAATTAGTTTGGGAAAGGTGTTGAATTGTTGTATTGTGAAGAATCTGGTCCTGAACTTTGAAAAGTGTCATTTCTTGGTAGAGCATGGCATTGTCTTAGGGCATGTAGTGTCAAAACATGGGATAGAGGTTGTTAGATCAAAGGTAGATATTATTTCATCCTTACCATATCCTTCATGTGTGTGTGATGTTAGATCATTCTTAGGGCATGCAGGATTTTATCGGCGCTTCATCAAATATTTTAGTAAGATTGCTCTTCCTATGTCAAGATTACTTCAAAAGGAATCTGATTTTGTGTTTGATGTTTCTTGCAGGAATTCATTTGATGAGCTAAAAAAATGTCTGACCACTCCACCTATCATACAGCCCCCACGGTGGGAGATTCCTTTTGATCTTATGTGTGACGCCTCCAACTTTGCGGTTGGACCTGTCTTATCTCAAAGGGTGGAAGGACATTCACATGTGATTGCCTATGCATCAAGGACATTGGATTCAGCCCAATAAAACTACACTACCACAGAAAAAGAGTTTATTGCTGTCATATTTTCTTTAGATAAATTCCGTTCATATTGATTGGGCTCTAAAGTAGTTGTTTTTTCTGACCATGCAGCTCTGAGGTACCTCTTGAAGATGCCAGATGCAAAGCCACGACTTATCCGTTGGATGCTCCTTCTTCAAGAGTGTGACATTGAGATAAAGGACAAGAAGGGGTCAGAGGATTTGGTGGCAGACCACATGAGTAGGCTTGCTCACACACTAGAGGATGACACCTTGGACCAGGTACCACTTCGGGACACTTTTCCCGATGAGCATCTTTATTCCATCTCAGGTACGCATCCTTGGTATGCTGATTTAGTGAACTACCTTGTTGCCTCTGAAATAACTACAAATTTAAAGAAACATCAAGTCCAAAAATTAAAGAGTGAGTCAAGATTTTATGTTTGGGATGATCCATACTTATGGAACATGTGTAGTGACCAAGTTATTAGGAGGTGTGTTCCTGATCATGAGTTTGAGTCTATTTTTCAATTCTGTCATTCACTTGTATGTGGTGGACACTTTGGACCCCAACGGATAGCTAGGAAAGTTTTAGACTCTGGATTATATTGTCCTAGCTTATTCCATGATTCCTATGTGTTTTGTAAGTCATGCTTTCATTTCCATCACACTGGAAATATTTCAAGGAGACACGAGATGCCCCAATAACCCATTTTATTCTGTGAGATTTTTGATGTTTGGGGAATTGATTTAATGGTCCCTTTTCCTAGTTCTTTTGGTTTGTTGTACATTTTGGCTGCTGTTGGTTATGTGAGTAAATGGGTGGAAGCTAAGGCCACTAGGACTGATGATTCTCATGTTGTTGTGGACTTTGTCAAAGCACAGATTTTTTGCAGGTTTGGAGTACCAAAGGCCATCATCAGTGACCAAGGGACACACTTTTGCAATAGGAATTTTGATTCCCTCCTTCGAAAGTATGGTTTGAAACACAAAACATCAACACCATACCACCCCCAAACAAATGGCCAGGCTAAGGTTTCAAATCGTGAGTTGAAACAAATATTGGAGAAAACCGTGCAGCCAAATAGGAAAGATTGGAGCAAGCGCTTGGATGATGAATTGTGGGATTATAGAACAACATAAAAGAAACCCATTGGTATATCCCCATTTTAGATTGTTTTTTGGGAAATCAGGTCATCTCCCAGTGGAAGTCGAGCATCGGGCATAGTGGGCTATAAGGAAATGCAACATGGAATTGGCCCAAGATGGAATTCAAAGGAAGTTGCAAATTCAAGAGCTTGAGGAGATTTGACTGTAATCATATGAGAACTCAAGGCTATACAAGGAAAGATCAAAAGAAGTTAATGACAAAATGAACTAGAAAAGGGAGTTTCATGTTGGAGAGAAAGTCCTACTCTACAGTTCACGACTGAAGTTGATGCCTGGTAAGTTGCGTTCCAGATGGTTAGGTCCTTATATTGTATCTAATGTTTTTCCTTATGGTTCAGTGGAGACCACACAAGAGGACACTGGAAGGAGCTTTATAGTCAATGGTAATCGTTTGAATAGATACATTGAGGGACTTCCTACTGATGCAGTGGATTTTATCACACTACATGACCCCATCATCACTTGATCACATCAGGCTATTCCTAACCATTTCACTTTTATATTATTTGTACTATTTAAAAATTCTGCATTTCATGTGCATATATCATCTCATGGGTTCACATTGAGAACAATGCAATATTTTAAGTGTGGGGGAGGTAACCTTTTAGTTTTGTAATTTCAATTATTTTCCTGTTAAAAAAACCATTTTTTTGTGTTTTTCAAATTTTGTGTGTTTATTTTTCAATTTTCTTTGTATTTTTGAAATTTTTGAGCTGAAATGATTCTCATAAAAATTTTGAAATGCATATCAATGAGTGAAACAATTTATCCCTTGAAACTAAGCTTAAATGAATGCTGAAATGACTTTTCTTCAAGTTCAAATATTTAGTAATTTCATGAAAAGTACACTGAATTTTGAATCCCATGCCACATCTCACTGTCTTTATATTTGAAATCACTTTCCTGTGAGGCTTCTGAACCATTATTTTCATATTCTTTACATTCACCTCACTTCATGAGAGAACCAAACCATGCTTGATTTAACTAGAATTTGATTTATTCCTGTCAAAACTTGAGGGTTTGAGGTACTTATGTTTAAATGATTGAGGCATTTGTTTGGTATTAAAGCCCCTACTTCAAAGACTCCTTTTTTTATAATGTCCTACCTTGAACATTTAATCCTTTTAGCCCTTAGAAGCCATGCACAACCTATTAGGTTAGCCACATTACAAGCCAATTTTCCCTATCCAACCAACTCTTGAAGTGAAATTTCATAATCTAGTTGAGCTTAAGTGTGGGGGGAAGATTTCTTGTGTTGTGCTACCAGATTTTGTGATACTTTGTTTGGAAAATTAAATTCTGAAGAGATATTTTTGATGCTGAAGAAAGAAATTATATTGAAATCTGTGCCTTTTCTGGAGCTTCTAATTGAGGTGGAAAGCTGTGCCTATCTGGAGCTTTCAGAAAAATCATGAGAAACTATGTGTATTAACAACTAACTTTCATTTTCATAATATTTCAGGCTCATCACATGCACCTGAAAATCCTGTGATGGCTGATGATGACCCTACAAATATCATTGAAAATGTTTTTTAGGATCAAAAGTTGTTATAGGATGGTCATAAACCAACCAATTTTAATATTTTCATGGGTGAGACCAATACAATACTTGGGATTTCATGGGAAGATACAATAAATCATGGCATATCTTTTGAAGAAACATTGTAACATGTTAATATGGTTGGTGCTTTAAAAGAGTGTGAAGTTCCTTATATAGAACCAAGTGGACATGAGTTTTTATTATCGATCCCACTAATCTTCTCATGCCTAATTTTCTAACCATAATAAGTTGAAATGTGAATATCCATCAATAGAGACTGCTACAATGATGATGCCTAGAGGAAGCATTGAAAACACTATTAATCCTAATCTTGCAGAGGTGTTGGATCAACTGAACCTTGAAATGGAAAATATTTATGAGGTTCATCTATAGAACTTTGAATAGGTTCAAGAATGTATCCCACACCAAGTTGTGTCAACCAAATCTACTAAGGATTGAAATGTTGGGGAGGAGTCTTCTCAAGATGTGGATATGTTTTCAGGTATGGGTTATCAACATTGTGATTATTCCCTCTCTCATTATTCCTTATAAGTTATTCATGATTTAAATTCATCATGTAGGATGATCAGATTTAATGGAAAGGTCAGAAGATGAAATTTCTGCATCCGCTCAACCAGCATTAGGAAGTAAAGTAGCCACTGTTAGGGAAGGAGTAGAACATGGAACCTATTAAAGTGCATTAATCCTAGAATACATTCCACTTATGATTCAATTCTGAATTTGATCGAGATTTCTATAAAGATCTTCACCTTACATGTCATAAGGAATGGTGGAAAATATGGAAGATAATATCTAAGGTTCTCCTTGAGGAACTATCTTCACAAGTTACACAACTTCAAGATATGTTCAATACATTGGGATTTGGTGGTTTTCAATACCGTCAAATCCCTTCTGTAGTGAAAGAGACCATCTGAAAAAGGGAGAAATAGAAAAAAGATAAAAAAGATCTAGTAAAAGCTAGATTGTTTTCCAATACTGATGAATTCCAACCAAAATTATCCCAAGAGGAGGCCAATCATACTGCAAAGATGATAGAAATTAGGTAGTAAGTTAAAGAGAAGGATGTTCAAATGTTGTGTCTTCAAAAAGAGCTTGATATTGTTTCAAGGGAGCTTGAGAAACTTCATAGTTCGATAGAAGAATCCCAGAAAGACGGTACAAAATCAATTTCAGATGCCAAGGAAGCACTGCATCAAGCTAAGGAGAATTATACTGGTAATATAACCGAACTGAAATAGGTTGCTGATGGAGCTCAATAGGTTATCAAACAAATGGAAAGTTATATCATTAACCTTTTCCGATTTATAATGGATAAATTCCATTTTGTGTATGTTCCTATGGAGATTTTATTGCTTATAAAGGAAACATATCTTTTTTCATAATCATTTATTTATTCATCCCTACATTTTTTAGCTAAGACAATGGGCCTAGTGAGCATAATTTGTTTTTTACTAGGGTCATATATAAAACCCCACAATCTTTGTATCTTTTAGGTAATTACCCTAGTTTTTTTTCCTAAGTTCAATATTAAAGAGACTTAGTAGGTAAGATTTGAATTCTTATTATATTTCCATTTTTAGGTTTTCAAATTAATAAGATTTGTGGCTTTTAATTTTGTTGCTTGATATTTCCTAGACCATACAGAGTGTATGTCTAGTGAGCCCAGACTCAAATTTTGTCTAGATTTTCCTTTTTAGGTTTTCAACCTGGTGAGTAATATATCTCTTTTTGTTGGTAGTTTAAAATAATGCATGTTGGACAAATAATGCTATTTTCTAAGGTCTAATAGATTTGTCCATGAATTTTGAGATGATAACCAAAACAAGGCATGATAGTTGGGGAAGGTCCCAATAATCTTTAGATGTTTCCAAGGGGAATCTTGAGTCATGATTTTTTATGGTAACCAAATCTAAAACATTAAGTATAGAAATAGAGTAGGTATCATTCAAGAACAAAGTTTCCATTTCTTGAAAAAACTATTATGGGTGCTGTATTAGGTAGGGTCTACTAGGGAATGTGCTGTATAGCCAAACAATGACATCGTTTGAATGACATGCCCATTATATAGGTGAATTTTATGCAAGTCCAACTGGGGAACGTGTTGCATAGTCAGGTAAATGATCTCTTAAGAATCCTAACATTCTCTTTCTGATAAACAAAGGGAATTAGGATTTTGATGTCTCAATGCCACTATAGATGGATTTGCTAAGGAAAGATACTTGAGAATAAAGGGGCCATCAGTGACGACATAAGATATAAATGAGAAACCAATCCTACAAGACTTTGGTATGTGAAGATGGCTACATTTTTTCAGAAAGGGGTTTTATGATATTATATTGTATTGTTTAAATTCATGTAATAAGGAAATTATTCTATGGAGTTTAAATCCATTTATCAAGGACATTAGGGGATTTTAATTTAAGGTCTTTAGATTCGACCAACGGTTTGATGGTTTTACAATTCTTGGTAATTTGTTAGGAAATGTGCTACCATATTCAAGTATGGAAAGGAAGAATAGTAATCTGTGATTTGGGGATTCCCAGATCCGAAAAATGTTATGGGAAATAGGATAATGTAATTAGTGGGGTTCTCTTCAAAGAACAAAGTTACCGCTATTTGAAAAACCCGTTATGGGGGATGTATTATGCGGGGATAGCTAAAGAATATGCTACATATCCAAATAGTGGAATCCTTATGCTGATAGGCCTATTATTTAGTTTAATTTTATATAAGTCCACTAAAGGGTACATACTTCATAGTTTGATAAAGGATCTCTAAAAATTTATATATTTTATTACTAAAAGTCGATGAAAGTTTATGGCGATTTTAATTTTCTTAAGCATAGAGTTTGGTTTATGGAGAAAAGTACCTGAATAAAGAGGGGATATTTCTAATCATTATTTTCAAATAATAGAGGAATATTCTCTTTATAATGGTTTGACCCAAACATAGGAAATATGGTGTCTATAGTTTTAGTTCATATGATTAGGACGATAATATCATGGATGCAATGGATGATAAGTTGTCAAATTATCCAAGGTTATTTAAATATGATTTGAACACATAGAGAGGAAATGTAACACCCCAAGCTTCCATGGTACGCTTCTCTTTGAATAATAGAGCAGCGTGTGTTGTACGCAACCTCGAGTTCTAACACACCGCGACCAATCAAAGTAGTCGTTATGAATATTAATACCCACTTTTTGAAATTATATAAATTTTATATTTCAAAATGGAATTCATTTTTTTATTCAAAATATCGAAATTATCTTAAGTTTATTTTTTTGTAATTTTCTGTGAACTTCCAATTTTTTATGAATAATAAAAAATACATAAAAAACAATTTTTTAATCAAAATAATTTATAGTGATAAATTATACTATTGATTGGTTTTGAAGTATAATTATAATATATTTTTACCATTTTATCCAATGGTGGTCATCATAATTAATTTCACTTTGAAATTGGACATAAACAATTGTCAATCTTTTGATATATATTGTTTTTTAAACACACGCTATTTTTTGTGACAACGAGAATTAATTATAAAATTAATTAATGCAACATATATGTTTGTAATTTTGAAAAATAGACATCATTTTTGAATTTGGAATATCAATTATAGCTTAGGGTGAAATTTTGGAATTGTTCTGAAAAACTACAATTTTTGATGAATAGTGAAACGACTAAGTGGTAGTTAAAAAAAACGATTTTTCGTTTAAATGAAACTTTACCACTTCTATGAATTGAATTTCAAAAATCTGACATAAATGGTTGTCATTAGGATGTAAAATGTTGTTCAATGGGATTAAAATAATTTTTTGGTGAATAGTAACTTTTATGTTTTATTAATCGCGATTAAAGGTAATTAGTGAAATTTAAGGTAAAAATGATATTATAAAAATATAAAAATACCTTGACACTTGTCCTACCATTATTGGATGAGTCATGGCCGACCGATACAATCCATGGGTCAACTTGGGGACCCCATGGAGCCACTTGGGTAAGAAAATGACATTAATAACTTTTTATTTAATGTAAAAATAAAATTGTCACAAACATGTGTTGTTTTAATAAAACAATTATTACATGGGTTTATATAAGCTAACTTTTTGACTATTAATATTAATTGGAAAGATAAAAATATTTCCTACATCATTGTAATTTTTTTATAATTTTTATACATTAGATAAATTAAATTTTTTATGACACCATGATGATGTAGCGATTACCTCATTAATTAGTGATTTAAATAAAATGAAAAGATAATGTAAAATCTAAGACATACACTTGCCTAAAACCTATTGTATGGGTATATTTCGAACCCTTATCACCTTATCCTATAAATATATTATTTTGGGACCTTCGAAATCCGAAAATAACTTCATAATAATGTAACATTTCATTACCTTCTAAGAGTGCCCCTCCTCTCCTCTTATAAAAGGCCCCCACCTCTACCACCGTATTAACACCTTCAAGAAATTTGGCTCGGCCAAACTCTGCCCAAATACTCTCCCAACTTCCCTCTCTTACTCATAGAATCCTCAATTTGGGAATAAGTTTCCCAAGGAAGCCTTTGGCTAAAATCAAAAAGAGTTACCCGATTTTATGGTAATGTCTTCTCTTGTGTTCTTTTGTTTTATTTTGCTTCTCCAACCCCCTAAAATATTTTTATTACTTTATTTTGTATCAAAAACATTATACTAAATGTAATTGGATATTTTTATGATAACTATTTTATTTACACTTAGACACACCTTCGTATAATGGTTAAAGAACATACTGTTTTTGTGGGTGGCGAATTACTGCCTCACGAAATGATGATTGTTCAATCTTCTTTTAACACCTCTCATGGTGGAAATTATGATGAAAATGTTTTTATATATTATATATATTATGTTTTTTACCTTATTATTCTGTATTTTTCATTTATGACATACCTTTATGATTTCCATTATGGGTAAACACGATAATTTCATTTTAGGAAGTGCGGACGCCCCCTCAAAGTGATTTGAATCGTTAATGCCATATGTGGGATGTATAAAGGATGGAGTAAATTGTATTATAAATTATATTATACTGGAATTATAGTATACCTTTATATAATTATAATTTTATTACATTAAATACGAAATAGAAATGAAAGTAGCGTTCATGCGTACGTACAACTTACCGTCTTCATGAACGGTGCATTTCATTTCTTACCTTTAATGTTATGTAATATTATAAATTCATGTATATACTGGATATATATGATATATATGATATCTACATCATTAATATAATTCTTGATATAATGGATATTTCACCACATGAACAACTTGTAATTATAAGAAGTTTATTTTTGACTCAAGTACCAAAGATCGACAAAATGACCGTTATTAACTTAAATAATTACATAATGTTCATAACATGGTAATAAGTGATATAAAAGGAATAATGAACATGAAAAAGGTTCTTAAGAAAATAGAAATTAACTCTAGTTTATTATTCTGGAGATTAAAGAATGATCGAGTCAAGTCGGACATGAGGTAAGGGAACTTCTTAATCCAATTTCCATTCTTTGGGTTAATATCCTACTTTAAAATTATTTCATGATATTATTATGTTCTATCTTGTATATGTACTTAAATTTTGTGTACTTATAGTGAATACACATAATAGCTCTATTTTATTTAAAAAATGATCTTTGTAAGGGAATTCGTCTCAATCTCCTTTCATTGAGGCATATTTTGTTTTATACACAACTTTCTTTTATACGGTGTATAAACCCCTTTGACTTTTACGTTTATTCAAAAGGAATATTTTTATAAGAAGCATTTTACTAAATGAAAAAAAGGAATGTTTTTCTGTCATAAATATGCGGCGATAATGACTTCTCCACCGCCATGACCATTATTTGGGTTTCGGCTTCCTCTACAAGCCATACCTTTTTTTTAAATGATAAATAAATACCAAGTTTTAATTTTCTTTTATTTTGGTATTGAAAAAGGTTTTTATAATTTTTTTATTATATAAATGTGTTGTTTTGATATCTTGTGATTGAAATATGGAAATTCTATGTTTCCTTTATGCATGTTTTATGCGATACTATTATTTTATGGTTTATGATATGTTTAAACCTGTTCATATGAGGAATGCATTGGACTTAATAAGTGACGGGTGGAGCCCGCTATAGCTCCTCGATGCATTGGTTGGTCTCACGAGACAAACTAGTGTCTTGGCACGAGGCCTTGACAAAATCGTATTTGTAGTCTTGGCAAGAGGCCTTGGCTACGTGGTTATAATAGTCTGGCATTATGCATTCCATCATTATGAAAGTGTTTATTGATATTGAATGTGATTATTCGACTAGTAGAATATCCATGTGAATAAGTAAATGGAATTATTTCATTTTATTTTTTCCATATTATGCTGAATTTCAAGTTTAAAAGGATTTTGTTTTAGTTATACATTGCCTTAAATGTTAATGTTTATTTATGAAAGCTTCCGGTATATTGTTATCCTTACAAAGCATCTTAGCTCACCCCTTCCAATGTTTTAATTTTTCCAGGATGTGAATAAGTATATTAAGAATGTCCTGCAGGGATAGTATGAGGGGATATGAAGACAAGATTTTGTTGTAGTTTTGTTTTACTTTATTATGTAATGTGAGACTTATGAATGTATCTAGTGTTTCCAAGTCTACTAAACTAATCAGTATTTTGAGACTTGATATTTTGTGATCATGCTAATGTTACACTATAATGCACGGACTCTAGGTTTCTGGGGTCGGGGCATTATAGTTGGTATAAGAGGCAGTTTATTACTAACCGTGGAAGTTAGATTTAGAAAAAACTCTGATTAGAGAACATAGCTATAAGATATACTTTGAGGATTAGTATAGAATAACTTCATAAAATTTTGGTATTATAGATATTTTGTGAGTTTTCCAAGAAATACATCCCTGTCTGGATATGAGCAGGTAGAGGTAGCTCTGGCACAGATGTACCTAGGGGTAAAACCTGAAAACACTACTTTGAGCTAGACTCGAACGGGAACTGGTGCACGACAATGGGCCTTACTGCACTCTTGGTTACGAAACTCCTAGGGGATATTCTTAGGATAATTCTCATTTTCATTACAAACCATTATGAAGGGTTTATGAGTATATACTTCCTCAAAGAAAACATTTTTATGATTACAGTTCAATTTATGTTAAGTGTTTTACAAGTATGGAAATATATATTTTGATTGATAAACTAATCTAGTTTATGCCATTGTTTAGAAATGGTACCTAGTGGGAGGAATGGAAACCGTGTCAATGCACGCACTCCATGTAGGGATTGTACTCCTGCTCAAGATAATTATAATGGAGCTGGAGATACAACTGGTGCTGATCAACTTATCACCATACTGGGACAACTCACTCAGGTTATGAGTAATAACCTTACTCGTATGAAGCACCCTGATACGCAACATGGAGGATCAATGTTAGACCGCTTCATGAGGCAATAACCTCCAACATTTAATGGGGGTAAAAATCCATTAGTAGCTGAGCAATGGATAAACATCTTAGAGAAAATATTCCACGCCTTGGGGAGTAACGAAAGAGAGAAGGTCATCATGGCAGTTTACCGCCTCACTGGAGATGTCGATCAATGGTGGTCACTGATTCAAAACCCAATGGAAGATGAATAAGTATCATGTATGGAATGGAGGGAGTTCAAATATATTTTCTTAGAAAAATAATTTCTTCATGACCATTGAGCAGATATGGAAAGGAAATTTCTGAGTCTGAGGCAAAAGGAGGATGAGAATGTCGCAAAGTATTAGTCTAACTTTACATGGTTAGTGAGGCATGCTGAAGATTATATATGTAACACAAGAAGTAAGATATATCGTTTCTTTGATGGGTTAAAATAGTTTCTCCGTCGAGCATTAGTCTCACAAACCTTCTTGTCGTACAAAGATATTGTCTCATGTGCTATCAAGACGGAAAAGGAATTATCTAAGTCTTATGACTTTAATGAAAAGAAAGAGAAGAAGAGATCTTTTGATCAATCTAGAATTGGAAATAAGGGGAATAAGGGAAAAGTTGAATATCAGTCCTGTAATAAATGTGGAAAGAAACACCCTAGTACTTGCAAAAATGAACGAGAGTTAGTTATAAATGTAGAGAAAAAGGTCACCAAGCTCGTGATTGCAAGGGAATGAAAGAGGCTATCAATGTTGAATGCTACAATTGTAGGGAAATGGGGAATTATGCAAATGAATGTCCTAAGCATCAGGTAAACTTACCTCAGACAATTACAAGGGATCAAGGAAAATATTATGCTGTTACTACAATTGAAGTGGAATAATTAATGTATTGGTGCTTTTGGACTCAAGGATTATATTTTGGTTATAATAATAACATGATATATATAAGGATTGTACTGCAGTACTTGTTGTTTTCATTAAGGTTTTAATATGATGAAGGTAATCATATTTTTGTATGTGGAAATAAGAGAAACTTTACTTTGTTTGAGGAATCTGATGATACAATTAATTTTTGAATTTAGGGAACTTTTAGAAAAAAGTCTGGACAGAGGTATTTTGGATAACTATAAAGGTTAGAATGGATTAAGTTGAACATTTGGTAGTATTGTTTAAGGTTAAAACATTTATGAATATTATTTTTGGAATATTATAATACTGTAGTTTTAGAAAAGGGACAACCTGCAGGTCGGGGGGTAACCCGTCGCGTCAGACAAAGCTGTAGGAATCAAACCCACAACCATAGTGCGGCGGGCCTTTATTGCCTACCACTAGCCTACAAGAAGTCCTTGGTTATTACCAAATAGTTTTCCTAATCTAAATGGTATGTGTAAATATTTGGAACCTTATAAAATTAGGATAAATATAATATTTTTGAGTTCTATTATCTTTTTGAGTGAAAGATGGGTTTGTGGTGAAAATTTATTAATGAATGAAAGTCTACATGACAAGTATGTATATTTCCTTACATTCTTAGTAAATCTCCTAAATAAATTCCTCAACTTTATGAAAGGTAACATAAAACAAAAACGTTGTCGGTTTACTTTTCCTACTGGGGAATCAATGATCGTTTAACCAATCACAAGTTTGTGATTTTCTTGTAGTTAAACATTCTCCTAATCCTATTTTATACAACTCTCCATCTGACCTTGATGGTTTGTTTTTCCTCCATATCCATGTTTTCATAGAATCCTAGTATTGGCTATCTCGGGTAACCTTTGTACTTCTCCTTCTTTCTTTTAAAGTTATATTTTCATCAACCTTATTTCCGATGTGGGTTTTCCACAAAGGTATCTTATATTTTAAACCTTTTATATTCAAAGAAAAATTTCAAATTGTGAGGACACAATTTCATGAAGTAGGGGAGACTGTAACACCCTAAGCTTCCATGGTACGCTTCTCTTTGAATAATAGAGCAGCGTGTGTTGTACGCAACCTCGAGTTCTAACACACCGCGACCAATCAAAGTAGCCATTATGAATAGTAATACCCACTTTTTGAAATTATATAAATTTTATATTTCAAAATGGACTTCATTTTTGTATTCGGAATATCAAAATTATCTTAAGTGGAAATTTTTGTAATTTTCTGAGAACTTCCAATTTTTTATGAATAGTGAAAAATACTTAAAAACAACTTTTTTAATCAAAATAATTTGAAGTGATAAATTATACTATTTAGTGGTTTTAAAGTATAATTATAATATATTTTTACCATTTTATCAAATGGTGGTCATTAGAATTAATTTCACTTTGAAATTGGACTTAAACAATTGTCAATCTTTTGATATATATTATTTCTTAAAAACACGCTATTTGTTGTGACAGTGGGAATTAATTATAAAATTAATTAATACAACTTATATGTTTGGAATTTTTTAAAAATAAGAATCATTTTTTAATATGTAATATCAATTATAGCATAGGGTGAAATTTTGGCATTGTTCTGAAAAACTTCAAATTTTGATGAATAGTGAAACCACTAAGTGGTATTTAAAAATACTGATTTTTCGTTTAAATGAAACTTTACCGCTTCTATGAATTGAATTTCAAAAATCTGACATACATGGTTTTCATTAATATTTAAAGTGTGGTTCAATGGGATTAAAATAATGTTTTTGTAAATAGTAACTTTTAAGTTTTTTTAATCGCGATTAAAGGTAATTAGTGAAATTTAAGGTAAAAATGATATTATAAAAATTTTAAAATATCTTGACACTTGTCCTACCCTTATTTTATGAGTCATGGACGACCAAGAAAATCCATGGGTCATCTTGGGGACCCCATGGATCCATTTGGGTAAGAAATTGACATTAAAAACTTTTTATTTAATGTAAAAATAAAATTGTCACAAACATATGTTGTTTTACTAAAACAATTATTACACGAGGTTATATAAGTTAAATTTTGACTATAAATATTTATTGGAAATATAAAACTATTTCCTACATCATGGTAATTGTTTTATAATTTTTAGACATTAAATAAATTAAATTTATTATGACACCATGATGGTGCAACGATTACCTCATTAATTAACCATTTAAATAAAATGAAAAGATAATGTAAAATATAAGAGATACACTTGTCTAAAACCTATTTATGGGTATATTTTGAACCCTTATCACCATATCCTAGAAATATATCATTGTGGGACCTTTGAAATCAGAAAATCACATCATAATAATGTAACATTTCATGACCTTCCAAGAGTGCCCCTCCTCTCCTCTTATAAAAGGCCCCCACCTATACCACCTTATTCACACATTCAAGCCATTTGGATCGACCAACCTCTGCCACAATACTCTACCAACATCCCTTTATTACTCCTAGAAGCCTCACTTTGGGAAGAAGTTTTCCCAAGGAAGCCTTTGGCTCAAATCAAAAATAGTTACCCAATTTTAAGGTAATGTCTTCTCTTGTGTTCTTTTGTTTTATTTTGCTTCTCCAACCCCCTAAAATATTTTTATTACTTTATTTTGTAACAACACCATTATACTAAATATACTTGGATGTTTTTATGAGAATTATTTTATTTACACTAACAAACACCTTCGCATAATGGTTAAAGAACATACAGTTTCTGTGGGTGGTGAATTACTGCCTCACAAAACGATGATTGTTCAATCTTCTTTTAACACCTCTCATGGTGGCCATTATGATGAAACTATTTTTATATATGATATATATTATGTTTTTGTTTTCCTTAGGATTCTGTATTTTTCATTTATGGAATACCTTTATGATTTCCATTATGGGTAAACGCGATAATTTCATTTTAGGAAGTGCGGACTAACACCCCCTCAAAGTGATTTGAATTGTTAATGCCATATGTGGGATGTATAAAGGATGGAGTAAATGGTATTATACATTATATTATAATGTAATTATATTATAACTTTATATAATTATAATTTCATTCCATTAAATACTAAATATAAATGAAAGTAGCGTTCATGCGTACGTACGGCTTACCGTCTCCATGAACGGTGCATTTCATTTTCTTACCTCTAAATGTTATGTAATATTATAAATTCATGTATATACTGGATTTATATGATATATATGATATCTAAATCATGAATATAATTCTGGATATAATAGATATTTCACCACATGATCAACTTGTAATTATAAGAAGTTTATTTTTGACACAAGTACCAAAGATCGACAAAATGACCGTTATTAACTTATATAATTACATAATGTTCATAACATGGTAATAAGTGTTATAAAGGGAATAATTAACATGAAAAAGGTTATTAAGCAAATATAAATTAACTCTAGTTTATTATTCAGGAGATTAAATAATGATCGAGTCAAGTCAGACACGAGGTAAGGGAACTTCTTAACCCAATTTCCATTCTTTGGGTTAATCTCCTACTTTAAAATTATTTCATGATATTATTATGTTCTATATTGTATCTTTACTTGCATTTTGTGTACTTATAATGAATAAAAATAATAGGTATATTTTATTTAAAAAATTATCTTTGTAAGGGACTTCGTCTCAATCTCCTTTCATTGAGGCATATTTTGTTTTATACACAACTTTCTTTTATACGGTGTATACACCCCTTTGAATTTTATGTTTATTCAAAAGGAATATTTTTATACGAAGTGTTTTACTAAATGAGAAAAATGAATGTTTTTTGTCGTACATAAGCGGTGACAACGACTTCTCCGCCGCCATGACCATTATTTGAGTTTCGACTTCCTTTACAAGCCATAACTTTTTTTTAAATGAAAAATAAGTACCAAGTTTTAATTTTCTTTTATTTTGGTATTGAAAAGGGTTTTGATAATGTTTTTATTATATCAATGTGTTGTATTGATATCTTGTGATAGAAATATGGAAATGTTATGTTTCCTTTATGCATGTTTTATGTGATACGATTTTGTTATGGTTTATGATATGTTTAAACCTGTTCATATGAGGAATGCATTGGACTTAATAAGTGATGGGTGGAGCCCGCTATAGCTCCTCGATGCATCGGTAGGTCTCATGAGACAAACTAGTGTCTTTGCACGAGGTGTTGACAAAATCTTATTTTTAGTCTTGGTACGAGGCCTTGGCTACGTGGTTATTATAGAATGGCATTATGCATTCCATCATTATGAAAGTGGTTATTGATATTGCATGTGATTATTCGACTAATAGAATATCCATGTGAATAATTAAATGGAATTATTTCATTTTATTTTTTTCCATATTATACAGAATTTGAAGTTTAAAACGCTTTTGTTTTAGTTATACATTTCCTTAAATGTTAATGTTTATTTATGAAAGCTTCCACTATATTGTTATCCTTACTGAGTTTCTAAGCTCACCCCTTCCAATGTTTTAATTTTTCTAGGATGTGAAGAAGTATATTATGAATGACCTATAGGGATAGTATGAGGGGATATGAAGACAAGATGTTGTTGTAGTTTTGTTTTACTTTATGATGTAATGTAAGACTTATGAATGCATCTAGTGTTTCTAAGGCTACTAAAATAATCGGTCTTTCGAGACTTCATCTTTTGTGGTCATGCCAATGTTACGCAATAATGCACCGACTTTGGGTTGCTGGGGTTGGGGTGTTACGGTTGGTATCAGAGGCAGTTTATTACTAACCTTGGAAGCTAGATTTAGAAAAAACTATGATTAGAGCACATAGCCATAAGATAGACATTGATGATTAGTATAGAAGAACTTCCTAGAATTTTGGTATTATAGAGATTTTATGAATTTTCCGAGCAATACATCCTTGTCTGGATATGAGCATGTAGAGGCGGCTCTGGAACATATATACCTAGTGGTAAAAACCCGAAAACACCACTTTGAGCTAGACTCGATCGAGAACTGGTGCACGACAACGGGCCTTTCTGCACTCTTGGTTACAACACTCCCGGGGGATATGCTTAGGATAATTCTTATTTTCTTTACAAACCATTATGAAGGGTTTATGAGTATATAATTTCTCAAATAAAACAGTTTTATGATTATAGTTCAATTTATGTTAAGTGTTTTACAAGTATGGAATTATGTATTTTGATTCATAAACTAATATAGTTTATGCCATTGTTTAGAAATGGAGCCTAGTGGGAGGAATGGAAACCATATCAATGCGCACACTCCATGTAGGGATTGTCCTCCTGATCAAGATAATTATAATGGAGATGGAGATACAACTGGTGTTGATCAACTTATCACCATACTGGGACAAGTCACTCAGGTTATGAATAATAACCTTACTCGTATGGAGCACCTTGATCCGCAATGTGGAGGATCAATGTTAGATCACTTCATGAGGCAAAAAATTCCAACATTTAATGGGGGGTATAAATCCATTAGTAAATGAGAAATGGATAAACTCCTTAGAGAAAATATTCCATGCCGTGGAGAGTAGCGAAAGGGAGAAGGTCATCATGGCAGTTTACTGCCTCGCTAGAGATGCTGATCAATGGTGGTCGGTGATTCAAAACACAAATGAAGATGAAGAAGTATCAAGTATGGAATGGAGGGAGTTCAAAGATATTTTCATAGAAAAATACTTTCCTCGTGACCATCGAGCAGATATGGAAGGGCAATTTCTGAGTCTGAGTCAAAAGGAGGATGAGAATGTCGCAAAGTATGTGTCTAACTTTACACGTTTAGTGAGGCATGCTTCAGATTATATACGTAACCCAAGTAGTAAGATCGATCATTTCTTTGATGGGTTAAAACCATTTCTCCGTCAAGCATTAGTCTCACAAACCTTCTCGTCGTACGAAGATATTGTCTCGTGTGCTATCAAGACAGAAAAGGAATTCGCTAAGTCTTATGACTTTAAAGCAAAGGAAGAGAAGAAGAGATCTTCTGATCAATCTATAAATGGAAATAAGGGGAAGTAGGGAAAATTTGAATATCAGTCCTGTAGTAAATGTGGGAAGAAACACCCTAGTACTTGCCTAAATGGAATGTGAGTTTGTTATAAATGTGGAGAAAAAAGTCACCAGGATCATGATTTCATGGGAAAGAAAGAGGATATCAATGTTGAATGATACAATTGTAGGGAAATGGGGAATTATGAAAATTAATGTCCTAAGTGTCAGGGAAACTTACCTCAGAAAAGGCCAAGGGATCAAGGAAAATATTAGGTTGTTACTACAATTGAAGTGGAATAATTAATGTATTGGTGCTTTTGGACTCAAGGATTATATTCTGGTTATAAGAATAACATGATATATATAAGGATTGTACTGCAGTACTTGTTGTTTTCATTAAGGTTTTAATATGATCATGGTAATCATATTTTTGTATGTGGCAATAAGAGAAACTTTACTTTGTTTGAGGAATCTGATGATACAATTGATTTTGGAATTTAGAGACCTTTTAGAAAAAAGTCTGGACAAAGGTATTTTGGATAACTATAAAGGTTGGAATGGATTAAGTTGAACTTTGGGTAGTATTGTTTAAGGTTAAAAAATTTATGAAGATTATTTTTGGAATATTATAATACTATAGTTTTAGGAAAAGGACAACCTGCAGGTCGGGGGATAACCCGTCGCATCGGACAAAGATGTAGCAATCGAACCCACAACCATAGTGCGACATGCCTTTATTACCTACCACTAGCCTACATGAAGTCCCTGGTTATTACAAAATATTTTTCCTAATCTAAATGGTATGTGTTAATATTTTGAACCTTATAATATTAGGATAAATATAATATTTTTTATTTCTATTATCTTTTTGAGTGAAAGATGGGTTTGTGGTGAAAATTTATTAAAGAATGAAAGTCTACATGAAAAGTATGTATATTTTCTTACATTCTTAGTAAATCTACTAAATAAATTCCTCAACTTTATGAAAGGTAACATAAAACAAAAACATTTTCGCTTAACTTTTCCTACTGGGGAATCAATGATCGTTTAACCAATCACAAGTTTGTGATTTTCTTGTAGTTAAACATTCTCCTAATCCTATTTTATACAACTCTCCATCTGACCTTGATGTTTTTTTTCCTCTATATCCATGTTTTCATAGAATCCTAGTATTGACTATCTCGGGTAACCTTTGTACTTCTCCTTCTTTCTTTTAAAGTTATATTTTCATTAACCTTATTTCCGATGTGGGTTTTCCACAAAGGTATATTCTATTTTAAACCTTTTATACTCAAAGAAAAATTTCAAATTGCGAGGATACAATTTATTGAAGGAGGGGAGAATGTAACACCCCATGCTTCCATGGTACGCTTCTCTTTGAATAATAGAGCAGCGTGTGTTGTACGCAACCTCGAGTTCTAACACACCGTGACCAATCAAAGTAGCCGTTATGAATAGTAATACCCACTTTTTGAAATTATATAAATTTTATATTTAAAAATGTACTTCATTTTTGTATTCAGAATATCGAAATTATCCTAAGTTGAATTTTTTGTAATTTTCAGAGAACTTCCAATTTTTTATGAATAGTGAAAAATACTTAAAAACAAATTTTTGAATCAAAATAATTTATAGTGATAAATTATACTATTGAGTTGTTTTAAAGTATAATTAGAATATATTTTTACCATTTTATCCAATGGTGGTCATTAGAATTAATTTCACTTTGAAATTGGACATAAACAATTGTCAATCTTTTGATATATATTGTTTCTTAAAAACACGCTATTTGTTGTGACAACGAGAATTAATTATTAAATTAATTAATTAAACTTATATGTTTGGAATTTTGTAAAATAGGCATCATTTTTCAATTTAGAATATCAATTATAGCTTAGGGTGAAATTTTGGCATTGTTCTGAAAAACTTCAATTTTTGATGAATAGTGAAACCACTAATTGGTAGTTAAAAAAACTGATTTTTCGTTTAAATGAAACTTTACCGCTTCTATGAATTGAATTTCAAAAATCTGACATACATGATTGTCATTAGGATGTAAAATGTGGTTCAATGGGATTAAAATAATTTTTTGGTGAATAGTAACTTTTAAGTTTTTTTAATCGTGATTAAAGGTAATTAGTGAAATTTAAGGTAAAAATGATATTATAAAAATTTTAAAATATATTGAAACTTTTCCTACCCTTATTGGATGAGTCATGGACGACCAAGACAATCCATGGGTCATCTTGGGGACCCCATGGAGCCACTTGGGTAAGAAAAGGACATTAAAAACTTTTTATTTAAAGTAAAAATAAAATTGTCACAAACATGTGTTGTTTTACTAAAACAATTATTAAATGGGGTTATATAAGTTCAAATTTTTACTATAAATATTCATTGGAAAGATAAAACTATTTCCCACATCATTGTAGTTTTTTGATAATTTTTAGACATTAAATAAATTAAATTTATTATGACACGATGATGGTGAAACGATTACCTCATTAATTAACGATTTAAATAAAATGAACAGATAATGTATAATATAAGACATAAACTTGTTTAAAACCTATTTTATGGGTATATTTAGAACCCTTATCACCTTATCCTCTAAATATATCATTTTGGGACCTTGGAAATCCGAAAAGCACTTCATAATAATGGAACATTTCATGACCTTCCAAGAGTGCCCCTCCTCTCCTCTTATAAAAGGCCCCCACCTCTACCACCTTATTCACACATTCAAGCAATTTGGATCGGCCAACATCTGAAAAAATACTCTACCAACATCCCTATATTACTCCTAGAAGCCTCACTTTGGGAAGAAGTTTTCCCAAGGAAGCCTTTGGCTCAAATAAAAAAGAGTTACCCAATTTTAAGGTAATGTCTTCTCTTATGTTGTTTTGTTTTATTTTGCTTCTCCAACCCCCTAAAATATTTTTATTACTTTATTTTGTAACAACACCATTATCCTCAATATACTTGGATGTTGTTATGAGAGTTATTTTATTTACACTTACACACACCTTCGTATAATGGTTAAAGAACATACTGTTTCTGTGGGTGGTGAATTACTGCCTTAGGAAACGATGATTGTTCAATCTTCTTTTAACACCTCTCATGGTGGCCATTATGATGACACTATTTTTATATATGATATATATTATGTTTTTGTTTTTCTTATGATTCTGTATTTTTCATTTATGGCATACCTTTATGATTTCCATTATGGGTAAACGTGATAATTTCATTTTAGGAAGTGCGGACTAACACCCCCTCAAAGTGATTTGAATCGTTAATGCCATATGTGGGATGTATAAAGGATGGAGTAAATGGTATTATACATTATATTATACTGTAATTATAGTATAACTTTATATAATTATAATTTCATTCCATTAAATACGAAATAGAAATGAAAGTATCGTTAATGCGTACGTACGGCTTACCGTCTCCATGAACGGTTCATTTCATTTTTTACCTCTAAATGTTATGTAATATTATAAATTCATGTATATATTGGATTTATATGATATATATGATATCTAAATCATGAATATAATTCTGTATATAATATATATTTCACCACATGAACAACTTGTAATTATAAGAAGTTTATTTTTGACTCACGTACCAAAGATAGAAAAAATGACCATTATTAACATAAATAATTACATAATGTTTATAACATGGTAATAAGTGATATAAAGGGAATAATTAACATGAAAAAGGTTCTTAAGAAAATATAAATTAACTCTATTTTATTATTCAGGATATTAAAGAATGATCGAGTCAGGTCGGACACGAGGTAAGGGAACTTCTTAACCAAATTTCCATTTTTTGGGTTAATCTCCTACTTTAAAATTATTTCATGATATTATTATGTTATATCTTGTATCTGTACTTCCATTTTGTGTACTTATAATTAATACACATAAGAGGTATATTTTATTTAAAAAATGATCTTTTTAAGGGACTTCGTCTCAATCTCTTTTCATTGAGCCATATTTTGTTTTATACACAACTCTCTTTTATACGGTGTATAAACCCCTTTGAATTTTACGTTTATTCAAAAAGAATCTTTTTATACGAAGAGTTTTACTAAATGAAAAAAGGAATGTTTTTTTGTCGTTCATATGCGGTGACAATGACTTCTCCGCTGCCATGACCATTATTTGAGTTTCGGCTTCCTCTACAAGCCATAACTTTTTTTTAAATGAAAAATAAGTACCAAGTTTTAATTTTCTTTTATTTTGGAATTGAAAAGGGTTTTGATAATGTTTTTATTATATCAATGTTTTGTATTGATATCTTGTGATAGAAATATGGAAATGTTATGTTTCCTTTATGCATGTTTTATGTGATACGATTATGTTATGGTTTATGATATGTTTAAACCTTTTCATATGAGGAATGCATTGGACTTAATAAGTGATGGGTGGAGCCCGCTATAGCTCCTCGATGCATCGGTAGGTCTCATGAGACAAACTAGTGTCTTGGCATGAGGCATTGACAAAATCTTATTTGTTGTCTTAGCACGAGGCCTTGGCTACATGGTTATTATAGTCTGGCATTATGCATTCCATCATTATGAAAGTGGTTATTGATATTGCATGTGATTATTCGACTAGTAGAATATCCATGTGAATAATTAAATGGAATTATTTCATTTTACTTTTTCCATATTATACTGAATTTCACGTTTAAAACTCTTTTTTAGTTATACATTGCCTTAAATGTTAATGTTTATATATGAAAGCTTCCGCTATATTGTTATCCTTATTGAGCATCTGAGCTCACCCATTCCAATGTTTTAATTTTTCTAGGATGTGAAGAATTATATTATCAATGACCTGTAGGGATAGTATGAGGGGATATGAAGATAAGATGTTGTTGTAGTTTTGTTTTACTTTATGATGTAATGTAAGACTTATGAATGTATCTAGTGTTTCCAAGGCTACTAAACTAATCGGTCTTTCGAGACTTGATCTTTTGTGATCATGCCAATGTTACACAATAATGCACCGACTCTGGGTAGTTGGGGTTGGGGTGTTACAGTTGGTATCAGAGGCAGTTTATTACTAACCTTGGAAGCTAGATTTAGAAAAAACTATGATTAGAGCACATAGCCATAAGATAGAATTTGAGGATTAGTATAGAAGAACTTCCTAGAATTTTGGTATTATATAGATTTTATGAATTTTCTGAGCAATACATCCCTGTCTGGATAAGAGCAGGTAGAGGCGGCTCTAGAACAAATATACCTAGGGGTAAAATCCGAAAACACCGCTTTGAGCTAAACTCGAACGAGAACTGGTGCACGACAACGGGCCTTGCTGCACTCTTGGTTACAACACTCCCGGGGGATATGCTTAGGATAATTCTCATTTTCTTTACAAACCATTATGAAGGGTTTATGATTATATAATTTCTCAAAGAAAAAAGTTTTATGATTATAGTTTAATTTATGTTATGTGTTTTACAAGTATGGAATTATGTATTTTGATTCATAAACTAATATAGTTTTTCCATTGTTTAGAAATAAAGCCTAGTGGGAGGAATGGAAACCATATCAATGCACACACTCCATGTAGGTGTTGTCCTCCTGCTCAAGATAATTATAATGGAGATAGAGATACAACTGGTGCTGATCAACTTATCACCATACTGGGACAAGTCACTCATGTTATGAATAATAACCTTACTCGTATGGAGCACCCTGATCCGTAATGTGGAGGATCAATGTTAGATCTCTTCATGAGGAAACAACCGCCAACATTTAATGGGGGTATAAATCCATTAGTAGCTGAGAAATGGATAAACTCCTTAGAGAAAATATTCCAAGCCTTGGGGAGTAGCGAAAGGGAGAAGGTCATCATGGCAGTTTACTGCCTCGCTGGAGATGCCGATCAATGGTGGTCGCTGATTCAAAACACAAAGGAAGATGAAGAAGTATCAAGTATGGAATAGAGGGAGTTCAAAGTGATTTTATTAGAAAAATACTTTCCTTGTGACCATTGAGCAGATATGGAAAGGCAATTTCAGAGTCTGCGGAAAAAGGAGGATGAGAATGTCGCAAAGTATGAGTCTAACTTTACACGGTTAGCGAGGCATGCTGCAGATTATATACATAACCCAAGAAGTAAGATCAATCATTTCTTTGATGGGTTAAAACCATTTCTCAGTCAAGAATTAGTCTCACAAACCTTCTCGTCGTACGAAGATATTGTCTTGTGTGCCATCAAGACAGAAAAGGAATTCTCTAAGTCTTATGAATTTAAAGCAAAACAAGAGAAGAAGAGATCTTCTGAACAATCTAGAAATGGAAATATGGGGAATTAGGGAAAATTTGAATATCAGTCCTGCAGTAAATTTGGGAAGAAACACCCCAGTACTTGCCTAAAAGGAATGAGAGTTTGTTATAAATGTGGAGAAAAAGGTCACCAGGCTCGTGATTTCAAGGGAAAGAAAGAGGCTATCAATGTTGAATTCTATAATTGTAGGGAAATGGAGCATTATGAAAATTAATGTCCTAAGTGTCAGGGAAACGTACCTCAGAAAAGGCCAAGGGATCAAGGAAAATATTATGCTGTTACTACAATTGAAGTGGAATAATTAATTTATTGGTGCTTTTGGACTCAAGGATTATATTCTAGTTATAAGAATAACATGATATATATAAGGATTGTACTAAAGTACTTGTTGTTTTCATTAAGGTTTTAATATGATGAAGGTAATCATATTTTTGTATGTGACAATAAGAGAAAATTTACTTTGTTTGAGGAATCTGATGATACAATTGATTTTGGAATTTAGAGACCTTTTAGAAAAAAGTCTAGACAGAGGTATTTTGGATAACTATAAAGGTTGGAATGGATTAAGTTGAAATTTGGGTAGTATTGTTTAAGGTTAAAACATTTATGAAGATTATTTTTTGAATATTATAATACTATAGTTTTAGGAAGAGGACAACCTGCAGGTCGGGGGATAACCCGTCGCATCGGACAAAGATGTAGGAATCGAACCCACAACCATAGTGCGACATGCCTCTATTACCTACCACTAGCCTAAAGGACGTCCCTGGTTATTACAAAATAGTTTTCTTAATCTAAATGGTATGTGTTAATATTTGGAACCTTATAATATTAGGATAAATATACTATTTTTGAGTTCTATTATCTTTTTGAGTGAAAGATGGGTTTGTGGTGAAAATTTATTAAAGAATGAAAGTCTACATGACAAGTGTGTATATTTTCTTACATTCTTAGTAAATCTCCTGAATAAATTCCTCAACTTTATGAAGGGTAACTCAAAACAAAAAGGTTGTCGCTTAACTTTTCCTACTGGGGAATCAATGATCATTTAACCAATCACAAGTTTGTGATTTTCTTGTAGTTAAACTTTCTCCTAATCCTGTTTTATACAACTCTCCATCTTACATTGATGGTTTGTTTTTCCTCCATATCCATGTTTTCATAGAATCCTAGTATTGGCTATCTTGGGTGACCTTTGTACTTCTCTTTCGTTCTTTTAAAGTTATATTTTTATTAACCTTATTTCCGATGTGGGTTTTCCACAAAGGTATTTTATATTTTCAACCTCTTATATTCAATGAAAAATTTCAAATTGCGAGGATGAAATTTATTGAAGGAGGGGAGAATGTAACACCCCAAGCTTCCATGGTACGCTTCTCTTTGAATAATAGAGCAGCGTGTGTTGTACGCAACCTCGAGTTCTAACACACCGCGACCAATCAAAGTAGCCATTATGAATAGTGATAACCAATTTTTGAAATTACATAAATTTTATATTTAAAAATTGAATTCATTTTTGTATTCAGAATATCGAAATTATCCTAAGTTGATTTTTTTGTAATTTTCAGAAAACTTCCAATTTTTTATGAATAGTGAAAAATACTTAAAACAACTTTTTTAATCAAAATAATTTATAGTGATAAATTAAACTATTGATTGGTTTTAAAGTATAATTAGAATATATTTTTACCATTTTATCCAATGGCTGTCATTATAATTAATTTCACTTTGAAATTGGACGTAAACAATTGTCAATCTTTTGATATATATTGTTTCTTAAAAACACGCTATTTTTTGTGACAGAAGGAATTAATTATAAAATTAATTAATAAAACATATATGTTTGTAATTTTGTAAAATATACATCATTTTTGAATTCGGAATATCAATTATAGCTTAGGGCAAAATTTTGGTATTGTTCTGAAAAACATCAATTTTTGATGAATAGTGAAACCACTAAGTGGTAGTTAAAAAAACTGATTTTTCGTTTAAATGAAACTTTACCAGTTCTATGAATTGAATTTCAAAAATCTGAAATACATTGTTGTTATTAGGATGTAAAATGTGGTTCAATGAGATTAAAATATTTTTTTGTGAAGAGTAACTTTTAAGTTTTATTAATCACGATTAAAGGTAATTAGTGAAATTTAAGGTAAAAATGATATTATTAAAATATAAAAATATCTTGACACTTGTACTACGCTTATTGGATGAGTCATGGACGACAAATAAAATCCATGGGTCAAATTGGGGACCCCATGGAGCCACTTGGGTATGAAAATGACATTAATAACTTTTTATTTAAAGTAAAAATAAAATTGTCACAAACATGTGTTGTTTTACTAAACCAATTATTACATGGGGTTATATAAGTTAAAGTTTTAACTATAAATATTCATTGGAAATCTAAAAAGATTTCCTACATCATGGTAATTTTTTTATAATTTTTAGACATTAAATAAATTAATGTTTTAATGACACCATGATGATGAAACGATTACCTCATTAAATAAAGATTTAAATAAAATGAAAAGATAATGTAAACTCTAAGCCATAAACTTGTCTAAAACCTATTGTATGGGTATATTTAGAACCCTTATCACATTATCCTCAAAATATATCATTTTGGGACCTTTTAAATCCGAAAAGCACTTTATAATAATGTAACATTTCATGACCTTCCAAGAGTGCCCCTCCTCTCCTCTTATAAAAGGCCCCCACCTATACCACCTTATTCACAACTTCAAGCCACTTGGATCGGCCAAAATCTTCCCAAATACTTTCCCAACTAACCTATATTACTCCTAGAAGCCTAACTTTTGGCAGAAGTCTTCCCAAGGAAGCCTTTGGCTCAAATCAAAAAGAGTTACCCGATTTTAAGTTAATGTCTTCTCTTGTGTTTTTTTGTTTTATTTTGCTTCTCCAACCCCATAAAATCTTTTTATTACTTTATTTTTTAAAAAAACATTTCTTAAATATAATTTGATGTTTTTATGAGAAGGATTTTATTTAAACTTACACACACTTTCGTCTAATGGTTAAAGAACACACTGTTTCTGTGGGTGGTGAATTACAACTTCACGAAATGATGATTGTTCAATCTTCTTTTAACACCTATCATGGTGGCCATTATGATGAAAATATTTTTATATATGATATATATTATATTTTTTCTTTCTTTATTATTCTTTATTTTTCATTTATGGCATACCTTTATGATTTCCATTAAGGGTAAATGTGATAATTTCATTTTAGGAAGGGCGGACTACCGCCCCCTCAAAGTGATTTGAATCGTTAATGCCATATGTGGGATGTATAAAGGATGGAGTAAATGGTATTATACATTATATTATACTATAATTATATTATAACTTTATATAATTATAATTTCATTCCATTAAATACTAAATAGAAATGAAAGTAGCATTCATGCGTACGTACGACTTACATCTCCTTGAACGGTGCATTTCATTTCTTACCTCTAAATGTTATGTAATATTATAAATGCATTTATATACTGGATATATATGATATATATGATATCTACATCATGAATATAATTATGGATATAATGGATATTTCACCACATGAACAACTTGTAATTATAAGAAGTTTATTTTTGACTAAAGTACCAAAGATTGACCAAATGGCTGTTATTAACTTAAATAATTACCTAATGTTCATAACATGGTAATAAGTGATATAAAAAGAATAATAAAAATTAAAAAGGTTCTTAAGAAAATATAAATTAACTCTAGTTTATTATTCATGAGATTAAAGAATGATCGAGTCAAGTCGGACACGAGGTAAGGGAACTTCTTAACCCAATTTTCATTCTTTGGGTTAATCTCCTACTTTCAAATTATTTCATGATATTATTATGTTCTATCTTGTATCTCTACTTTCATTATGTGTACTTATAGTGAATACACATAATAGGTCTATTTTATTTAAAAAATGATCTTTGTAATGGACTTCGTCTCAATCTCCTTTCATTGAGGCATATTTTGTTTTATACACAACTTTCTTTTATACGGCGTATAAACCCCTTTGACTCTTACATTTATTCAAAAGGAATATTTTTATATGAAGCGTTTTACTAAACAACAAAAAGGAATTTTTTTGTCATATGTATGCGGCGACAATGACTTCTCCTCCGCCATGACCATTATTTGAGTTTTGACTTCCTCTACAAGCCATAACTTTTTTTTAAATGAAAAATAAATACCCCGTTTTAATTTTCTTTTATTTTGGTATTGAAAAGGGTTTTGATAATGTTTTTATTATATCAATGTGTTGTATTGATATATTGTGATTGAAATATGGGAATTTTATGTTTCCTTTATGCATGTTTTATGTGATACAATTATGTTATGGTTTATGATATGTTTAAACCTGTTCATACGAGGAATGCATTGGACTTAATAAGTGATGGGTGGAGCCAGCTATAGCTTCTCGATGCATCAGTTGGTCTCAGGAGACAAACTAGTGTCTTGGCATGAGGCCTTGACAAAATATTATATGAAGTCTTGGCATGAGGCCTTAGCTACATGGTTATAATAGTCTGGCATTATGCATTCCATCATTACGAAAGTGGTTATTGATATTTCTTGTGATTATTCGACTAGTAGAATATCCATGTGAATAAGTAAATGACATTATTTCATTTTATTTTTGCCATATTATGCTGAATTTAAAGTTTAAAAGGCTTTTGTTTTAGTTATAAATTTCCTTAAATGTTAATGTTTATTTATGAAAGATTCCGCTATATTGTTATCCTTACTGAGAATCTGAGCTCACCCCTTCTAATGTTTTAATTTTTATATGATGTGAAGAAGTATATTATGAAAGACCTGTAGGGATAGTATGAGGGGATATAAAGACAAGATGTTGTTGTAGTTTTGTTTTACTTTATGATGTAATGTAATACTTATGAATGTATCTAGTGTTTCTAAGGCTACTAAACTTATTGGTATTTCGAGACTTGATCTTTTGTGATCATGCCAATATTATGCAATAATGCATCGACTCTGGGTAGCTGGGGTCGTGGCGTTATAGAAAAAATTTGTAAACCATGGTCTTAGAGGCTTTCAAGTTGAATGAAAGGATATTGGACAAATATACAACCGATGAACACTTTAAAATATGGGTTCCTATATATTTTCATAAATGTTTGAAGGGGACAGAAGAGGCTTCTACCAAGAACGAAGTTTCTTCTATTTGAAAAACCCATTATAGGGGCTGTATTATGTAGGGCCAGCCAGGGAATATGCTGCATATCTAAATAGTGGCATCCTTTAATTGACATCCCTATTTTGTAGGTGAATTTTAGGCAAGGACACCTTGGGGCACATACTACATATTCAGGAAAAATAGTTCTCTTGTATTAGAAACTCTTCCAACAGAAACCGAAGAAAAATTATGAAGATCTTAAAGTATTCAAGATGAAGAGTGTCAAATGTGAATGTGGTGATGTTCAATGCATAGGAGAAATATTTGAATAAATATTGTCCATTATTTTTTAGTGACTTACATAGATCTGAATGATATATATAATGGAAAGATCTTTTGATTCCGTAGTGGGATCTATATGGAGAGGACCCCAAATAAAGGGATCCTACATGGATTTTTAATTTTATATGGGAGATGGAGAATTTTATTTTATCCCCTATCTAGAACTAAAATCTATGTCCATGTTTTCACTATATATCTCAATAATATGAGAGTAAGGAATACATAGTTATTTGGGTACCTTGAAGTTTAAAGTTATGCGACAAGTACATTAGGTTCTTTCATATAAATAAAATTTGAATCTCCTCTTATAGATCTAACTCA
The DNA here is from genome assembly GCA_963277665.1 of Viscum album. Taxonomy (NCBI): domain Eukaryota; kingdom Viridiplantae; phylum Streptophyta; class Magnoliopsida; order Santalales; family Viscaceae; genus Viscum; species Viscum album. The sequence continues at coordinate 1,697,354,677 of OY728143.1, read as the reverse complement.
CACATGGGAGAGAAGAGGATTTTTCACATCATTGTGAAGTTGGGCCCATGATTGAAAATATAGACATCACTACGTATCTCATATAAATGAGAATCAAGACACATATAATTATTGTAGGTCCATGAAGTTTATCATCATGTGGTGAGGATGTGAAGTGATTCCAACGTGAAAAGGAATATTGTGGCTGGACCATAGAATAAGACCCTGGTGTCACTACATATCTTGATGAAGGAAGAATCAAGCCACACTTAGTTATTAAATAAAGGTTCCCTCACTATAATCAAACTCACAAGTGAGGGATAATAGAGGTTTTCTGAATATGGGTTCATATATAAGATGGAAAAATGTATTGAACCTCCTCATGTAGATCTGATTCATACATGGAAGAATAAAGGAATTAATTGAATGATGTTGTGGCTAGTTCCAAGATTTGAATATCTGGATGTTGATACATATCTCATTTGGTTGAGAATCATGCCAATTCCCATCTAGTTTAACATCTTATAGTGAGGATGAAGGTGAACTGACATGAAATGACTATATATCTCATAAAAATGAGAATCAAAAGATACATAGTTTTTAAAGAGATCATGCAGTTTATATTCATTCAATGAGGGAAAATAACCAAGAATTGGAATTTAAATACCTTATTTATGAAGATATGTTCTTTACGCAATTCTTAAGACCACGTGAGCTGTGCTCGGTGTGATAAACAAGGAGTGGTAAAAGGTCATTTCGACAACACAATGGTATAAGAAGTTATGGATAAGGGTATGATAATTATATAGTGTCTAAGATAGGTTATAGGACATGAACATCATTTCATATCTTGCTGAAGTAATAATAAAGCCACATATAGTTCTTGATATTTTTCCCCATATCAATCATGTTTTTACAAAAGGAAGAGGGATTTTTATAATTTCCAGGCTGATGGTTGGGACTAAAGTAGAATGTATTGGCATCACCATGGATCTCATTTAAATGAGAATCAACTTAAAAGACTTGGGAGAAGTCCCTATGAAAATTTTATTTGTTCCTAGGTAAAATTAAGAGGGTTTTATTACATGAAATTGAAACTAGGACCGAGATTGGAGATATGGGAGTCCCTACGTATCTCATATGGATGAGAATCAAGACACATGTTGTCCTTGAAACATTCCTTATACCTATTTGATTCATTCACATAGAGAATAAATGGGATCTTTTTTTTGTCATGGCTGGACCCAAGGTTGGAGATTTAGGCATCTCTACTTATCCCATTAAAATGAGAATCAAGACAAATTTAGTTCTTGAGAAGGTAGTTCCTCAAACCAATCAAGTTTAATGTGATATACAAGGGCTTTTAATACATTTTGGAATAATGGTTAAACTTAAGACACAAGATGGTATGAAGATCAAACAATGTACTCTGGAAGCGTACTCTGTATAGATTTGGTTCATATATAAGAGGAAAATGTGAAATAAGTTTCTTTAGGGTTATGGATGGGCCAAAGATTGGAGATATATGCATCACTACGTATCCCATTGGAATGAGAATTAGGCTACACTTAGTTCATGCAAATAGTATTCCCTATGTTGATGTGACTCATAAACACAAGGAATGGGGGAATTTTTATTTTGTTGTGGTTGGGCCCAAGATTGGAGATCTGGGCATCTCTATGTATCTCATTGGAATGAGAATCAATCCATACACAGTTCTTGGGTATCTATGTAGATATGATTGAAACATAGGGAGAAATGGGTTTCATGTTCCAATAAGGAGTATCAATTATGTGAGTAATGCTTGCAAATAGAAGCTACTCATTTTTAAAGAACCACAAGGAATCCCAATTTGTGGTATCTTGGGAGATTTCTTAACGTCAAATAAAAAAGACATTAACCAAACAGTTTAATCTCTTGTAGTGAGGAAAAATGATTTCATTCAGTTTAATGCCATGTTACAAGGGAAATGATGCTACACATTTTAACGTCATACAACATAGACACATATGGTTGTTATGTAGTTTAATGTATTGTAACAAGAAAAATTACTTTGGGTGATTACAAGAAGTACTTATTCAATAATCTTGCATTGGTTGGAGTTGTAATAAGTTCTCCATCCATTGAGATTAGGGAATAAGATCTATTAGAGTAGAAATTATGTATGGAATAAGGTCCTTCCCACTTTGGATCAAGCTATAGAGGCTTCATTCCTAGCATCATTAGAGTCTTGAGGAGTGATACCAATTATCGAAGAAATGAGCGGACGAAAACATTCTTATTAAATGATTATGATATTCTGTTTTGATATACATCCAAATGACTAAAATTATGCAATATATTTTCATCTAATAGTTCCAAATCATAAAATTGATTCTAATACTATTGATATATAGATAATTGATCATATATGGAAAATCGAAGTGATGGAAATTGAATTTCAATAGGCAGAACTGCTTCTCTCCCATACACCAAAAAAGATGGGGTTGATCGTGTTTTAGTTTACATAGTAGTCTGAGAAGACCATAAGGTGTGCAAGAGTGTATTAGGAAAATAATTTTTATCTTTATCTGCCATATTTTGGAGTATATTCGATAGGGTCTTGTTGAAATCCTCTATTTTTACATTAATCGCGACATGGTAATGATATGAATTGTTGAATTTGATATTGTGCTCCGAATATAGCTTCTTTAACTCAGTGGGATAGAAATTGGATCCTTTTTCCATCAATATGGTATGAGGGACACAAAATCTAGTATTGATATTGGATCTTACAAATAATGAAATCACTAGACGATGAGCAATGATAATAATTATTTCATCCTGATTTGGATCTTCCAAGGCTGTGGGTGTATTTGATAATGTATCAGCTCATGCATTTTGTGACCACATGACATAAGAAAATGTTTGATATGAGGGGAATTATACCATTAAAAATTGAACATAATCACATAGGGGGATTATTTATTCTTTTATAATGGCGTAATCCCCATTGATTTGTTTGAGTAAAAATTCAAAATAACATTTCACTTCTAGGCAATCTACTGGTACTTGGAGTGTAAATTCTAGGGATGCAATGAGAGCTTGATATTCTACTTCATTTTTAGTACTAAATTCTGATAAGATAAAGGAATATGAAAACACTGTCTTCTTTGGGGATATAAGCACAATTCCTAACCCAATTTTTTTAAGTTTAGTTTTTTCCATTATCTTCCTCATTAGACTTTTAGAAGCACCATCAAAGTAAATTTAACATATTCAGGGACTTTCTTGAATAGAGAATATATATTTATCAGGAAATTAAATATTCAATGATGTCTCTTCCACAGATGAGTGATTAGTACGGAAATATACTAAAGCATGGACATTTTTTGATTTCTGAGGCTCAAATTATATATTAAACTATTGCATAATAACCACCCACTATGGAAGATATCCTCTAAGCATAGGATGAAAAATGATATATTTGAGTGGATTATTGAAAGATACCAAGTAAACCTTATGATGTTTCAAATAGAGTCTCAAATTATGAACTAAAAAGATTAATGCTAGGATTCTTTTCTCAATATCTAAATATTGATTCTCTATGTCGAACATGGTTCGACTGAGATCGTAAAGGTTGTTTTCATTCCCAGTACCATTATTTTGTGCAAGGAACACACCCAGTGATCACTCCCAGGCTGTTACATAAAGAATGAGTGTATTTCCTTCAATAGGTCGCATCAATACCAGTGGGATCAAGAGGTATTTATTGAGGATATCAAATGCATCTTAGAAGTCATTGGTCCACTTATATGTGACCCCTTTCTTCATCAATTTGGTGAAGGGAAAACACTTTTATGCCGAATTGGCTATGAAGTGATAGATTCGGTTTAGGTTTCCTTGAATTCTTGTAAATTCCTTCATGTTTCGAGGAGCTGACATTCCATGGATAGCCTTATTATTTTCGAGATTGAATTCGATGCCACGATGGCATACATCAAAACCGATAAATCTTCTCCATGTTACCCCGAAAGGACATTTTAAGGGTATTATCATTAAATTATGTTTCCAAAGCATACTAAATATGGTCTCTATATCATCTAAGTTATTATAATGTTGTATGGACTTAACCACTATAACATCCACATATCATTCAAAGAATTTCCTCGAGAATGGTTTGAAAATGGGGTGCATTTCACATTGATATGTTGCACCAACATTCATCAAGAAAAAGGGAATTACCTGATAGAAAAATAAGCCTTGAGGAGCTATAAAATATGTATATTCCTCATCTTATGAGGCCCTTTGGATGTGGTTATACCTAGAGTATCCTTCCATGAAAGAGAGAGCTTCGTAGCTAGAGGTTTCATCAATCAAAAGTTTTGTGATTGGAACTGAAAAGTCATCTTCCTAACAATAATGGTTTTGAAATCTATAATCAATGAAAACTTTGATTTTACCATTCTTATATTTAACTGGGATAATATTTTCCAACCATTTGGGACATTTCACTTCCCTGATAATTTCATCTTTGATAATGTTGTCGACTTCAACAGTAATTTAAGAAGCATGAGTTGGGCGTGTTCTTCTTGCTGCCTACTTAAATCCCTAATGCTCTTCTAGAAAACCCAAATGATTTGTGGCCACATCGGGGTCATCTCCTTGAATTTCTGTATAGTTCTAATCCAACAGATATTTTTTTATATAGAAATGAAGTATAGACCTCTTTCTCTTTGGGAGTCATGTCTACACTAATTAGAGTGATGCTTGGATCTTTTTCTATACCTAGATTTATTTCTCTGAGTTCAACCACAGTAGTGGAGATTCCCTCTTCAAAATATGGAGGGGCATCTATGAGATCTTAATCTTCTTACTATTCCCCTTGTTACGCATCTTCTATTTCTGCTTAAAGGTTAGGTGATGAGGTAAGATTTTCAAATCTATGGGAAGAGTTGGTATTTGGACATCCTGAATAAGAGGCAAACATTTCTAACCCTACTGACGATGAAGTGTCTTCTTGGATCACTGAAGAGAAAATGATGGGTTGGTAATCGACATCCCTATATTTCTCCATTAATGCAACAACGTTAACTATCATGGAAGATAAAGGGCATACTTGATGAAGTTTGATAGATAGAATGAATACATCTCCATTTAGGCTTCTATCACTATTTGGTAAATCAATAATTTCTTCCATACTATCAGGATCAATTTCCACAACTAATGTCATGGAAGCCACTAAATGAGTGATTGTATTTGGTTCTACCCTTTAAATTTGGTTGATAGGAAGCATGCAATCTATACTAAGATGCTTCAATGGGTTAGCAGTGATATTTTCTAGACCATTCAGAGCACTGATTCTTATTATATCATTTTCCATGGACCACTATCTCTTTCTGTGATAGAACTATGCCTTAATATATTGATATTTACATGGTTTGAATGGGGCCTTACCACCGTGCAATGTCCCAATTTGACCATTTACGCAATACTAGAGACATTGGTGGTATGATGAAGGAATGGACACATGCTGATGTAACCAAGGCCTTCTAAGTAGAATTTTGAAAGATATGTCATGTCGGACAACCATGAAATCTGAATTAGATAAAAAATCCCCAAATTGAGTTTTCTGTGTAATCTCACCTAGAGGTTCTTGTTTATTATTGTCACAAAATTGCAATATAAAAGTGAATGGAGATAAGTTAGATTCAATGAGACCCAACTGACAAAGTGAATGAATGAGAATGAGGTTATCTCTTGAGCGATTATCAATGAAGGATTGTAAACTTGCTAAATAAATACAAAGGCCTAATGTGTCCATGTATAACATCATCATCATCTTTATCTATGAAATATAAAATGACATGACATTCTGTAGGATCATTCTCTATACAATAGACCTTATCAGTAACAACCTCAGTTTAAAACTACTGAGGACCTGAAAAAACCTCAATAAGTGCATCCTGGAGGTCCTTCGATAGGTTTAAATATTCCAGGATTGATAACATGGTTGGTACTTGAGCTAGATGCTTCAAAATGTCATACTTCTAGTCTAAAGGTATATATTTTATAGCATAGATATGTGGTTTTGTAGGTTTCCTAGATGTTGATGCTCCTAATGTAGATGGACCATGTGTTGTGGTAGAATCTGGAAATACTTCTGTTCTTGATGGGTTAGGGTGACTTGGTTTTCCCACCTATTGAAAAAGTGGTGATACAGCCTCTAATCGGTATTCTAGGATGACTATATTGGGGCCAAAATTATCATGGTGGTAGAATTCCCCTTTTCTTGATGATCTTATTGAAGAGATATCAAATGAGTTTCTACCATATAAAGGCTTTGAGATGGATTGTAATTAAAATGGTGGATTCTAACAAACCCACGTCTTCCGATTTATCATCAACCTTGACGACTACTTCCCCTAGTTCCCCAATAAATTATAGGGAATTCAGGTTCATAATCAAACTCATCATTTTAGTAGGTATCCATTAAGTGAATAACGTTAATGGAACCGAAGATCAACTCCTCATCTGTTGAAGGTTCTTCCTAAACAATTGATTCATTTTGGGACATTTGGTAGGGCAGTGCCCGTGTTTTTGAGACAATTGGAATGAAATATGAAAAATTCAAGGACAACATTGGACTTGACATGAGCCCATTTTCATCTGACTACTCTTTATCTTTCTCACCATGTCCCTTCTTTGAGGATTGGCCTTTGGAGGACTGATCTTTTGACGAAGATGGATTATTTGCACCAGAAGTGGAATCAGGAAAAATGAGTTGTTTCAAATATTTCATATAATGGCATGAGTTTTATTGATCATTTTCCTAACCATCCAATCATCAATGTTTTTCACTTCCTTTCTTTTGACTTTCTTCTATTGTCCTTCTTCCTCTGGATCGGTAACAGTAGCACATGCTACATGGGCTACATAACTTTTTAGTTTAACTTGTCTAAAGTCCAACATCTTTTAAAGGAGATATTTGAAAACAAGACACACCTGAATTGGGCTCCCTAACATTTGATGGAAGGTAAAGTAGTTCTAGGGGTCCTCATATCCTTCTTTTTTGGGTTTCTTGGTTCTTGGAAACTGGACTAAGTTGTTTTCCATGGATGAAATGATGTAACCAGGAACCAGTTCATTTTGAAAAGAGTAGAGTTTGTCTTTAACTCCACAAATAGACTTCAAATCTAATCATTTCGATCATATTAAAGAGGAATTTTTTTTGATGACCCTCAGAAGGAGCCCTATGGTATGATGAGGTATTTGAATTAGAAGTAGGTACATATGCTTTCTTGAGTGTAACCATAGAAGCCTCTACTTTTCCTATTATCCTTCCCTAAGTTTATGGTATTACATGATACTTTTCTTTGGTTTCTACAATAGAATTATCTACTTGTTTGGAAATCGATTAAACTTCTCAAAAACCACTTTTTTATTTCATAGGGATTAGTGGTGTGCGCAACTCATCATAGAGATTTTCCACAAAGATTTCCAGCAACTATCCTTGAGGGAGTAACATATTCAAGGAGTATGTTAATCCTTTCCATTGAGAAATAAAATATAAAACTCTTTCATTCTACCTTTTTTTGTAGTTCATAATATCAAATATTATTTCATTCTATAACATTGAACTGAATTGGAAAAGGAATATATGATGGATGTCTTCCCATCCAATAATCGATTGAGACTAAAAACTTTTATACCAGACAAAGGCCAGTCTTTTTAGTGATTTCACACAACATTTAAGCTTCACTTCTTCTTGTTTTTTACGGGTCCCCATAATGGGATCATAGAGAAGAAAAAAATGCGTTGAGTGATGCTCTGGATCTCCAAAACCTTTAAAGGTTGAAAATGTGGTATTCACAAAGTTTGGCAGTAGAGGAATCATATCTACCCACTTGGGGTAACCCTTTTTTCCTGGTTGTACTAGAGCACACCTTTCTTCCATATATTCCAATTGAGTTGTAAAAGAATCAATTGTATTCATAATAATTTGAGAAATATGTGCATGAGTCGGGACATGTACAATTATAGTAGCTGGAGACTGAACATGTGCAATGACTGGAAGAACCACTAGTGGTGGCGCTACTAGTATTTTTCTTTGATAGAATATGGGGAAAGGCTTATTGGGATGTGTTTGACACTATTTTGGATCTATAACTAATGGAGGTAATTATTATCCACATCTAGTTTCAATAAACCGTCTTTGTTGGGGAGCTTCTACTGGAAGTGCAAGCTAAGGATCTTCTTGTGGGGAATGTATGGCAGGAATTATACTTTGGAGTAACTCTGCATTGAGTCTTCTCAACTCCCTCATATCCTCCTCTTTTTTTGTATAATATTTATTCACAAAAAATAGATTGACCTTATCTAGTGGAAAAGTGAGACATGATCTGACCTTTACCTTTCCCCTTTTTAGGTTCCTTCGACGATGTCGAAGTTGATTATTTGAGGGAATACCTAGATTCTATGTAAGTCTCTGAGTTTAGGTATTCACACCTCCTGCATTTGATTCATTGTGTATAGTATTATGAATAAGAACTTCATCCTACAACTCCCTTGAACTGGACTCATTTTCAGGAGGATCTTCTATAATATCATTAATGACATTCACCGACAAATATTTCTTTAATGAAATTCTATTAGCATCTTTGTAATATTTCATTCGTCTTAATCCTCCATGAGTCTTTGTTATCCTATTTTTTGGCTCCCCATGAACTTTTTGATGGATAATAATCCAAAGAAAATACTCAGATATCTTCGTTTTATGTTCACTTTGTGGCCTCTTGCTTAATCGGGATAAAACTGACTTCTGCTGAAGAGGGGATTGTGGATGTGAAAAATCCCCCATCCCTGCAGGCTGGGGCTGTTCATGCTCTTCTTCCTCAACTATTCAGGGTATGTTTGTGGATTCTGATTTTTGGGTTTAAAATCCACCATCCCTATGGGTAGGGGTGGTTCTTGAACTACTATGGATGATTTCAACATAGCTGGTCTTTGGATTTTATGAATTCTATTCCGAACATTGGATGGGTGAATTATATAGTACACACTTAAGTCAAATATTTTGGAAGAAAATTGTGCTATTTTAGACATTTTTATGATCTGATGGATAAAATCATCAAAGCGGGGGTCATACTCAATGTTCTTAGATGTTTGATGCAATAGTATACTGACACCTTTATTTATTTGGGCCTGACATTGGTGAAAATCGATCAAGGCCTGTTCTTGTTGATCATCTCTTTATTCATGAGTAGAATTTGTTTATTATAGACAGCATGGGGAAATAACATTTCATGAGACCAATTTTGGTGGGATTTTCTGATTTTGGAGTGCAGGGAAATGAAATGCTCCATGTGCACCCCATCCTATGACATGAACACTAGATTGGGTTTCCTCAATCATTTGTCGTAACCTCTTTACTGCATTGAGGAATGCACAATGAAATGCCTCCTATTACTTCTTGATCATTGGATTTAGAGAAACCTGGAGAGATGAAAATTTAATTTTACACTACAACCATTCTATTACCTTGACGTGGCATTTATATTTATAATATGGTAAGAATTTTATTTTCAAATGACAAAGAGTCTTCCATAGGTTGAGGCAGATATCATGAATGCAATCATCTAACTTATTTTTGAGAATGTTGTATTGAGAGGCATCCAAAGTCCAAAAAAAGTTTGGTATTTCACCCTTATCTAGTTTTTTTCTCATATTAAGCACATCCCTTTAATCTTTTACTAGAGGTTTATCAACTTGGTCTGACCAAAGTGGACGTTTCTTGATTGATTTACCCCAAGAAATGGGATCATTTGGTGTTTCCACTACTATATTAGAAGGAAAATGACCCAAGGTATGTTCATAGAATGATCGTTTCATTGGGATGCATTCTAGATGAGAATTTATTTCACATTAGATTAATAAGGCATCATACATGAATGGACCTATATTTGAAGTTACCTCAAGATATGAAGGCTTTCTCATCACTACATTTTCAGTTGAAGAATTTTCTTGACAATGCGAAACACTACTACAGAGTGAACTTTCATAGTGAATTCCATCATGGGGAGAACTACTAAGGTGGACTATTGAAAGGGATAAATCCTTGTGCTCCTTGGTCTTCTGGCCACATGGCGGGTTGTCATGGGTCTCATCTAGAGATGGATTCTCTAGATTGACCATATTGGCATGAAGCAAGCCTTCATGATTAATTTTTCGATTATAATCTTCAAAATCAGTACTAATACAACCATAATTTTTTAATGAGAGGGTAGGATCGTAATATTTAACAAATTAATTTTTGAGGGATTTAATAACTCTAACATTAAGAGAGGACAAATCGCAGTTTGACTATTGATTCTCAAACTGTGCTTGTTGATACTTCTTCACAAATTATCTCTTACACATAGTTGGGGACACTTTCTAGGAAAAGTGATTATAATGAGTAGGTGTAAGTTCCCGCTTTGGAGTGGACATCAACATAGGATGACTATCTCCAAATAGAAGGACTGTATATGCCTGATCTGGTTGTCCATATCATATGGGGGAGTATTCACCATAACCCCCTAGAATGAAATATAGGTATGCATAAGCTCTGGGATTCCATGCTTATGAGTCTTCCAAAGTGGGAGGATAAAATTATGTGTCCATTTCTCTGGTATTTCTGAAGTTACTATTATGATATTCTGGAATGCTTTTGGGTTACGAGAAATAATTTTTCTTTGCTCTTTCACCATTTCCAAAAGTTGTTTTGTGACTTCAGTGGATGGAGTGAGAATATAAATCAATTATATATTCAGAGTAGGTGTATGTAACTAGTCCTTTCCTCTATTTCATGTTAGTGGATACTGATAGTACTCATGTTTGGAGGAAGAAAGTTTAGTTTTCCCTATGTTTATCATCGGAGCTTTCCAACAGACTTCTCCAAGTTTTTCCAAACGAGACTGTTGGTAGGATTGATAGATATTGGAAGGTGTATGTTCCTGCTGGATGTTTTCCACAACATTTGGTTGAAAATATTCTTTAATTGATGTAAGAAGAATCTACTTACTAGATGAAAAATTGTAAGCAAGTGTATATTCCATCTCACGATACTCCAAAAGATTTGAATAGGGAGATTGATTGGGCACTGCCAAATGATTTAGCTAGATGGAAAAGTTAAGGAAGATGGGTGTATGGGCCGATTCACTTTTTTTTTTGCCAAGTTGGGTTAATAGAATTATCTAAAGGGGGGAAAAGGTAAGAACCTGATTTTTGTTTGCTTATTTTTGTCCTTGGTGGTTTTTCTTGTGTTCTCAGGTCTGAGAGACCTAGGCCAGACAACTGAAGATAACACCCTCATCATGCTGAGTGTTTGATTCTGCATGGCATTGGCGATGATGGTTGTTGGCAGGATCCCTTGGGAAGGACCCTTGTGTCTTCAGGGAAAGGCCATGGATGACCACTTGGTTGAACTTCCTAGAATAGGGAAGGGATTGGTTATTACATTCATGGGATAAAATCCTGATATAGTTGAAGATTGTGGTTGGAACCACCTACTTCTGAACCACTGGTTATCATTTAACAGATGACCAAGAGTCATTCTTGATTTGGAGGGCTTGTTGGGTAGCCTCCAAGGTCGGGATAGTACTATTTTGACTTTAATCTTGGAACAATGCATTGGATACCCTACATTGAAGATGCTGAGTTGGTGATGACATCCTTCAAGCGAATGAGGATCCATCTTGAGCAGCAACTGGGGCACTCATAGGTGAAAAATTGAAGGAATATATTTTGAACAAGGGGAGTTATTGAGAAAAAAGTGATTGTAAATATGAAAAATACAAATAATGAACTCCATTAAAGTATCATGTTTTAGATAAACACATGCATGATTAATTACCTTGTTTGTAACTATTTTATCAATTGATAGGGGCCTAATAGATTGTAACACTATCTTCTTGGTTAAGGATTCATGTTAGGTTCACTATTTTTTTGCTTGCTCCAGAACAAGTGTTTAGTTTAGGAATCACTAAATCAGGATGGTTTCTATCTGATTTATTTATGGAACTAGAAACACCCAAAAATTCAATATCCAAAGGGGAATTTCTTTCCAAAGGTATACATTCGTTCGGTTTCATGACCTACGATACTTAATAACTCACATTGGTCGAGAGGATGGGAGGTCAGGATTATCACATCATTCTTGGGATAATTATTGACTAGTTTGGGACACTGTTATATATTTAAGATATGTTAATGAATCCTTATTAATTTTACAAGTATAGTGTAGGTTTCCCCTGAGTTTTGAAAATGATTATTTAGCATTTGTGGAATTCAGAATCATCCGTCTGTATTTGTGGTTGTTAGTTAATGGGAATATCTATATATATTTGAGGTTCTCCATCAATGGTATCATCTCATATACTACATATAGATTATTTAGCCATTGTTATGATGATGCAGGTTTTTTAAGTCACACAGTGGGGCACTCTAGAATTTTTGTTCATCCAGGTAGAAAAAAGTTGTTTTGATGTTGTGATCGTACCCATTGATGGGCTACCTATGTATCCTCATGAAAGGAATCAGAACCCTTGTAGTTTGGTTCCCCTCAATGAGACACATCATACATTTTAAGGTTGCGTGACAAGCAACTAAATGTATAGTTTAATGTCCTATAGTGAGGAAATCTAGGCGGAAGGTTCATAGTCAAAGATTGGTGGGGGACCTATGCATAACCAGCCCAAGGAACCTGGAAAGGATATGAGATTCCGTGTTAGATTAGACCCTACTCGAAATGTGACCCTAAGAGAATAGGGTTGATTTGGATTGTTGGGTTTGAACCTCATAGAGGATTCCTATATATCCCACTTGTATGGGAATCAAAGTTAACGTAGTACGATTAATCTCATAAGGGAGTATGGTCTTTCTAGAGGATAAAGTTGAGGATTACTCCTGAAAACGATTCCCTTATAATAGATTCCAAGAGAGTTGTTTTAATTTATGGAGATTTAGGGGGGGGGGGTGGATTAATTTGATGCTTAATTCTGAAGAGGATTCCCGACTTAAGGGAGTTAGGATTGGACTCCTAAGGAGGATATATAGTGAGCTCGGTCCCTAAATGAAGGCTTCCTACATATCCTATTAATGATAGGAATCAAAGTTCTTATAGTTCAAGGGTCGAGGTAGATTGTGAAGATGTGTGATAATAAAAAATCTTGATTCCCATGCGAGTAATTCTTAGTTTGATAAATAAGATGATGTGAAAGATTCAATAAACCATACATTTTCTCCTCCACTGATAGAAGTGGTCAGTCCTACTGCGAATGATGCCAAGGCGATGGTGGACAAGGGCACAAAGCGACACACCTTTCAATGAGAAATGATAGTGAAGGTCATTGGATATAGCTTGAAAGACTAGGGGCTTACATAAGGGGGGATGCCCTAAAATTGATCCCAGTAGAGGAGGGTGACTTTTAATTTTTCATAAAGAAAAGCAGGTTTGAACTGTACATTCCCTACCAGGGAACTAAGGCTCTGGGTTTTATAGATAAGGGATGAACATGACCCAAACCCTAATCCACCAAACTAGGAACTACTTAACACTATTCATGGTTGAAGATCCCTCATTACTGTGTAGATAAAACTCCAGATACATTACAAGAACCCTAGATTCCCAAAAGGACAAGTATGGAAACCACTAAACATAGAGATACAAATCAAAATAAGAGACATGTTGGTGTGACTTTCATAAGGTTTTCTAAATGGGGAGGTCTTCGTGGAGGTTTTAACATGATCCCTTTCAGATAAGGGAGCCAATGAAGAAGAATCTATTCCTTGAATGGATTTGAAGTAGGCTTCATGAAATGCTGAAAGAGGCTAAAAAGGCGATTTGAACAAAAGATAGGGTATTTAAGTCTCTGGAGTGTATGTATTGGGCACGTAAGTAGGCTTAGGTGACCTGATGTCACCTTAAGTGATGAACAACCTAGAGGATAATACTTTAGAGAAACTTGGTTCAATCCTTTAAGTGTCTTCACAAGTATTCCCTAAAGTGGGGCACTCAAGTTCGTATATTAGGAATGGAGGGCGTGCAAGTGTTCTTGATTTAGGGAGGTTGGGCACTTTGGGAGTGAAATTGTTATGGATTTAAAACACCTAATGGATTTAAGTCCTATGATACCCCCTTAATCCTCTCACCTTAGGTGTTAAAGAAAAACCTGTGTGGTTTTGGAAGACTTGGGAGAAGCACTAGGGGGACCAGAGCAGTAATTTGGTTTTAGGGAAATTCATCTGTACAAATGCAGATCACATGGGTCTATTTATAGGCAAAAATAGGACCTTGGGAGAAGGATGGTTGGGTGTGCAAGTGGATTTCACACCAAAATGTTGGTGCCCAAGTACCTTGCATGCCGATGATGTTTTGGTTGAATTGGGGAAATTTCAATTTGGACCCTATTCAAATCATTAAATCCTCCATGTATTTTCTCTCCTCTTTTCTACGGTATTTCCAATTGTCAATTTTTTATCCATGAAATGGAATGAAGTGTCAACAATCATAAATCACTATATTTTAATATTCACTAGAAATTCGAGTATATTATAAAAACACCAAAAATTCACCATAACCATCACCCAATAAGTAGAATCAAAAATTAAATCCATTTTATGAAAATAATTGTCAAAATATGAGAAATATAAATTTTAATTAAAATTATAATTTACTTGGAAAATATTGATTTTATAAAACATTAAAAATATAATAAAGGTCTCATAAAATTATATTATAATCATAAGACAAAAAAATAATCATTTATGAATCTATTTTAGGAAAATATTTTTTTAAATCATTATATTAATTATAAAATTGAAAATAATCATTTTTATTTTATAAAAATGCCAAAAAATAATTAATAATTTTTAAAAAAATTATTTACTTATAATATGATATAATTATATCACATAATAATTCTTGAAATACCTAAATTTTATTAATAATTACATTGATGAGGTTATTGTTCTCTTGGATAGATCAATATTCTTAAGGGGCATGTTATTATTCCAAAGGTCAAGTTATTGTTCCATCTATATATGTCCCATAATTTTTGATAAATCTTCTTATTACATTCATTCTATATTTATAAAGTTTGTATTGTCATATTTATGTGATTTTATGTGATGTATAATCTAGGAAATAATTATATGAAGGGAGAAAATCTATTTGTAAAATTTTGGTATGTTATAATGAAGGTTGATCGGAACACCCCATAGGGTGGATCAAGGAGGTACATCCCTAGAGGGTAGAACCTTGATTTACCAATAAATGATTCAAAACTACCCATGGCAGCAGATCTAGGAGGTATATCCCATAAAGGGAATATGTCACACTATGAAGGTTGATAGGATCACCCACTGCGGTGGATCAAGGAGGAAAATACCTTGGAGAGAGAACCTTAGTTTACTATTGGTTGGGATAGAACCTCAAATAGCCATTCTACATGCCCTATTTAGAAGATAGGGATCAAGACCTACATATTACAATGAAATAGTTTAAGGTCATGTGATTGGATTGGTCCATGTAGTTTATTGTCATGTGGTAAGGATGCCAGTGTCTCGAATAGAGCACCGATGTGGGATGGTGTCAGGATTACATGTGAAAGATTCCATTTTAAAGAGTATTTCTCTTATTTGGTTTTAGTATAGGGCTTATGAATTGAGCTATCTAAGGGACCTAGAGGAGATGTGGTCTCCTAGGTTAAGGGCTTGATCTTACCAGAGATGTGACCTAAAGAAAATCAGGATGTTTGAGGATGTGGACTTTGAACCTCATGGAGGCTTTCAATGTATACCAGTTTTTTGGGAATAAAATCCCAAGTAGTTTGGAATGGTTGGAGCTTATTCATCGGAGTAGCCCATGGGAGAATGCAGTTTGTGATTATACATGAAAGCATTCCATAAATAGAGTATGTTTTTGGGTCTTAAAATAGTATGATTCCCATTTGAATGGACTTTGGGGATTATATCTACTGAGAATGCCCATGGTGGTGACTTAGAATATGTCAAGAATTATACTGTCCTCTAATCCCATGTGAGTCATCCTTAGTGTTAGAAAAAGGATAAAGTAATATATATGACTCTAATGTTGTGAGAGAATAATGAAAGAGAGATGGTGTGGGGTATACACACATAAGCTACCCAAGAAAGATCTCATTCCCAATGAGAAGGATCTCATTCGATGTGTGGGTAGGCAGGGTGGAGACCATTCAGTTCCACTAATACAGAGATCATTGTATGAGTATTTCTGAAATTAAAGCCATAATATAACATCATGTGTTGAGGATATTTGTAATAGGTTGTTTTATTTCCTCCAAATCAGACATAGGGTACTCACTCCTTAACCCTTGGGATTACATAACCACCATTCATGCATCTCTGGGTGGTGCATGTATTTTGAAAATCTATGGTGTAATGGCAGGGAGGAGTGGTTAATCATGGGTTTAACATCAGTGTGCCTATGATAAGAAGAATAAAAAATTAGCGTACACATGATGAGAAGAAAAATGTTGGTGGGAGTCCTAGGATACACTTGAAGTTTATTGGTCCATGTGAATATATTTTACATTTCATATAGGGACTCTTGGTGAACCTAGACCGATCTTGGATGGGAGCGATGGCTCTGGGAACTCATCCTTGATGAAAAGGTGTCAATAGAAGGGAGGTAGCATGAAGTGGACAAGGAGAGAGGTTTCACAAAGTTTAAGGCCTCTCAGAGAGGTTATTTGTGAATATCAGGTGCTTCTCAAAGGAAGGGGGTCCATATAGGAGGTTTATTTGTTAAATTGGGTGACCCTTCTTCAGGATAAAAACCTGGTTCTTGAAAAGAGTGTTTCTAAAAGGATGAATTATTTACAAATCATTAAGTGCCCCATATGGCCTTATTATTTTATGAATATTGTAGTAATTAATGAAAGGCATCTCCACTAGGGGTGGTTGGTTTTAATAACAAATGAAAATGGGTCTCATGAATCCCATGTACTTTGGATGATCCATATTTTGTTTTGTTCATGATGCTCAGGTGGTTAATTAATTGGTAGTAATTGGGAAGCCAAAAGTTTAGGTAACCATGCCTAAAATATAAGAATATGGGGGAGGGCATTTTTATGAAATGGGTGTTGAAAATATTGGAAGTGTTATGTGAATAATTTATGGGCTTTATGAATGAGTTCATCTCCGTCAGAGTCTTGAAGGAATACTGTCAATCGTATTCACGGTTGCGAAGCACCTTTGAACTCACAGAGGAACATCGTAATGACTTCTTATTATCGTGAAGAGTTGTCAAAATAGTGAAGTAACACTATAAATATTTAACATTATTATAAACAACTATCAAAGTCATGGAGTAACATCGTGATGTCTTTGCATGTTTGTGATGATTTGTAGGACTCGTAGAGGAATACTGTCACAGAATCATGAGGTAGTAAAGTAAACATCTCTGTCATAGAGATTTGTGAGATTTGGCCATTCACGAAGGATTAGGGAATCAATAATTTGATTCCTTGGAAAGTATTTGGGCCATTGTTTCTTGGATTTATTATGAACCTCCCATTCCCTCCTTGACTATAACACACCTAATTTCTAAAGTAAGAGCATTGTGTTTGATAGTGGGTATCACATGGATCACCAATTGCATATGAGAAAATAATACTCTGATACATTACAATATTTTTACTATTTTAAAAAATAAATAAATAAATAATATATATTTCCATTAACATGATACATAGTTTTCATACATAACACAAAATAATGATTTTATTCAAATAGATATCATTACACACAAGATCAAGTATTACAGAATAATGATATATTATTATAATATTATTTAATATAATAAGATATAAACTGGAAATTAAATTAGTAGTAATTATAAGGGTTAAATAACATATAAAAATACATGGTTGACATAAATATAAAATGAATTCATTGGTTACAAATTAATTAAAAATGAATAAGAAAATCGATTGAATATAATGGAAAATATTATAATTTTTATGCTAACAATGTTGTTTTACCATAATAAACTAAATTAATTACAATTATTGGGTGATAATAATGTGATATATATATTATATATTTAATAAAATATTTTTTACATTCATACAATATATTTAATATGTTTAAAGTAAAAACAAACCCAGGTTTATACATAAGATACAATATTTTTATTTAGGAATTATTACCGCCATTTAATAGATAACCTATTTTAAACCCAATTTCTGAAAAATTAATTGATTATAAATTTGAAAATAAAATTCATCCTTGAAATTGAAACATAAAAATTTGTTTATGGTAAATTTTTGGTATTTTTCTTTTAAATTTTATTTTTTAATGAATAGTGAAGAATACTAAATTTCATTTCAAAACTGCTTTTTAATATAATTTATTTCACAAAGATATTTTTAATTTTAAATTGGTTTTAATGTTTTATTAGAAAAAATATATATCAATTAATTGAATTTAGTTCATTGTAATTAATTTCAATTTGAAATTGGATATAGAAACTTACCAAACTTTGAGAGGTTTTTACTTTTAAAACCCACATTGTCATCCCGTTTGCGTATAAATTTAAATTAATTTCTGCCACTTCTGTGATTGGAATTTAGGGAAATGGATTTTATATTTGGAATAATAATAATTTATAAATTATAATAAGTTCAATTTAGTTTTTTACCAAAAATATTAGGGAATGTAATTAATATTAATTACAATAGTTAAAGTTAAATTAAGCATAATAAAAGACTAAAACTCAATCCTAAGGGCCCAAATGACCTATAAACTTGTCCAAGAGCCATTTTATGGACATATTTAGACTATATACTCCTTTTTTAAAACATTTACTATTATTTGAGACACTTTAAAAAGAAAAACATGGATAGAATTCCTTTTTCCAAAATTTACATGAGTGTCATTCCTCCACTATAAAAGGTCTTCTCTCCTCCTAATTCCCCACACATCTCAAGAAAAGTTTGATCAACCAATATCTATAGAAATAGATCCTAAAAATACCTCACCTAAACCTAGAATTATATCCTTTTTCATAAAACCATCCATGGAATCCGTTGGGTTCAAACCAAAAGGATTTACCCGATTAGGAGGTAAAATATTTCCTTATGCTCTTTAGTTTTCTATCTATTATCCACCACCTAAACTCATATTATTCCATACTTATATAAAAAATACATTTTATAAAATATATTAGCATTTATTTATTCTAATGGTTATACCTACACTAAAAAACACTTCCATCTAATGGGTAACAAACATACTATTTATGTGTATAGTGAACTCTCACCTCACGAAATGATGATTCTAAATTTTTTACTTTAGCACCTATCATTGTTGGGAATTATAATGGAAACATTGTTTATATATATAATATATATGATACTTATTATGTCTTAGTGATTTTTTAACTCTTCTATAACACATACCCCTATAATTTCCATTTTGTATAAATGTGATAACATCGTTTGTGGATGTGTGGACTACCGCCCCAGACAAGTGAAGTGATTTAATAACACGATATATGTAATGTATAAAAGATGATTTTAATTAAACATATGTGACATAAAAAAAATATATTATATTAATTACATAATTAACTTTTTTTAAATATTATATATATATATATATAATTTTCTTTATTACCCTTTTACACACATAAAAAGAGATAACGTCGTTCATTGATGTGTGGACTACCACCTCCTCAACACGATGTGATTCATTTTACATCACAAGAATCATATGTATAAGTATATATGACTAAATAACATTGTATTTATGGTATGATGCTAATTATTGAAAGATATAGCATTACTTACCTTCTTTACATAATGATAACTGAAAATGGGAATGCTACTCATAGGTACGTATGGCCTACTATCTCTATGATTGTAACGTTGATTCATTTTTCATAAAAATATTTCAGGGTTAGTTTTAAAAGTTAAATTTATGTATAAATATTATAATTTTTTCATGATAATTTTTTTATATATGCTATTATAATGACCCCATTGACAATAGTCGATCTACAAATGTTGTTTTTGACACTTAAACCAATTATGGACCAAACACCCTGATGTAAACTTAGTAGTTTAAGTAGTTGTATACAAAATTGTAATAAATTATGTAAAAGTAATAATAATTATGAAATTTTTTCTCAAGAAAGTAAATAATTAACCTGATTTTATTATTCCAAAATATAAAGACACATGTGATAAGTCGGACTCAGAGTAATTGATTTCGTGTCAATTTACGTTATATTTAGATAATTTGTTATTATATACAATTCACTTTTATATGGTATATATTCTTTAATTTGACAAGTAGTATAACAAATATATATATTCTCATGATATTGTATGTGTTTTTAATGTCATACCATAATGGGGATTATGATTTAAATGTTTCAAAGTGGTATGGGATACTTTGGAATGTTTAATGATTATTCTCCTCAAGAATGTTCTTAAAGATTATCTTTTCAATATCACTTATTTTTGTGATTATTATATTTATCTTAAAACAATCACTTTATTATAGTCATCTTTAATTGGATATCCACATTATTGGGTTATTAATATTATTATTTCCTAAACTGCATACAATTTTTAAATATGTTTTTTACTTGACAAGTTAATTTATTATCTGGGGAATTATTGATAAATCTGTATTCATTATTCAATGAAAATATTTGATAGGTAATATTATTTATTTTTACTATTTGATAGAAGTAATTATTTGTAAAATATATTATGGGTGGGGGCTAGAATTTATATAGACACTCGATGCATCGACATTTTCTCATGAGAGGAATAAGTTTTCAAAATTAAATGGTCTTATATCTATTGTTTTAAACCATCTTGTGAAATGTAGTGACAATATAGGTCTTCATGTTCCTTAATTGTGATTTCCAATAACTAAGTGTTTCCTACAAATATATATAATTTATAATTGTTTTTATCAATGATATTTTATGTCGACATATCTATGTATGCATTATACTCTCATTTTATTGATTAAGTGGCATGTGTTATAGTTTCATACCTTTCTATATTGGTTTTTCCTTATCTAGTTATTTTAATGGCATGTGTTATAAGTTATTTACCTTGACCTATTAATTTATTCCAACTGATTCATTATTTTTTTTCATTACTTGTGGTTACTGAGCATTTGAACTCACCCATATTATGTATCCTTCCCCAGATTATGAAGAAGAAATATTTGAATAATCATTCAAGGAATTAATTTATTTTATTTTATTTTATAACATTTTTTTATTTTATTTTCCCAATGTATTATGGGTATCATGTATGTAATACATATTTCTAATACTGGTAAACTAATCAGTCCTTTGGGATTTGATTCCTTATAATCATAAAAATGTATGAAAATAATGCACCAGCTCCGAAATTCTGGGGTCGGGGAATTATAGTTGGTATCAAAGTAATTTTATAATCAAACTTGAAAAGTAGATTAAAAAATAGATAAAGGAACATAAACCTATGATTGAAATTGATGATAAGTATAGAAGAAAATCCTAAAATTCTGGTAAGGTAGATATTATGTCAGTATTCCAAGAAATATATACTTTCCTCGATACTAAAAGTGGATGTGGTTTTGACACAAATGTAACTATGAGTAACAACTCCAACATGGAGTTCTAGGCCAAAATCAGTGTAACCTGATACAAAAAAATAGACTTTGATTCCCAATCTGTTTGAAAATACCATGGGGATATTCTTAGGATAATTAACATTTTATTTACCTATTAACATAATGGATTTGAAAGTAAATATTTCCCCAAAGTAACAAAAGTTTAGGATTCTACGATTTACGATGCATAAATTTATGTCATGCGCTATACCATATTTATATTTATACCATGTTCATAATTTTATGAGATAATACATTATATTAAATTTTCTAGAAATGGAACCTATAAGGAATAAAGGTATAAATACTCATGGAAAATATAGAGGTTTCCCTATTGAGAATGTTAATGTAGCTGGTATTAGAACTGAGCAAGTTATAGATATGTTATGAAATATTATTCCGTTTAAGAAAAATAACCTTAACCAAATGGATAAAAATATTTTTTGATTTATTCTCCTATAATGGATCAATTTTAGTTGGAAATACTAATCTTATTGTAGATAATAAATTTATTAAGTCTATAGAGAAGATATTTTATTGCCTTACGATGCTGTATAATGGAAACAGTTACACTTTTGGTCTATTTTCACAAAGGTGATGCTGATCAATGGTGATCCTTGATCCAGAATACTAGGGTGTAAAAAGAAATAAAACTCATGCAATGGAAAAAATGAATGATAAATTCCCCGATAAATACTTCCCTCATGATCAGAAAACTGAGATGAAGAGAAAGTTTCTTAACTTAAATAAAAATAGAGAATAGTGTTTTTAGATTATGATGCTACCTTTAAAAGGTATTCTAGGTATTCTATAGATTACATACTCATCACATAGTGCAATATTGATCACTTTATTAGAGGTATTAATATAAATCTCTAAAGGGTGATAGTTTCATAGAATTTCTCATTATATGAAGAGATGGTTTTATGTGATATCAATACAGAGAAAGAATTCTCCAAGTATTATACATTCAAAGATAATTAATAGAAAAATATAAGGGATGATAAAATAATAAATAATGTGAGGAATATAAATAAGTATTTTCTAACATGTGACAAATGTTGAAATAATTACCCTGGTAAATGCTTGGAAGGATTGGGATTTTGTTTTAAGTGTGCAAGAAAGAGTCACTAGGAAAAAGAATAAAAATAAAAGAATGAAAAATCAATTATTTAATATTATAACTATAAGGATACTGGGAAATACACAAATGAATTACCTAAGCATCAGGAGAATATGGCTTTAAAGAAGCTAAGGGATCAAGGTCAAGCATATGTTATTGACAGGGACAGAGTTGAATGATTAATTTTCTTATATATTTGGATGTAAGATTTTTTTAAAAGTATTTTATTTATTATGTTTTAGTCATATGATTTATTAAATATATAAGGATTTTAATTCAATACTTTTGTGTTAATGATTTGATATCATACGCTAAACGGTGCCACAAAAACATTATTCATTAGAAATTATAACTTTTTGGAAAACACATGATTGAGGGAAAGACAACCCTTAATATATTCCTGATATTGAGATGATGATGAAAAAATGATTGATTGGGAAAAGTGATGAATACCTTGGAATAAATAAATGACCTATTGAAAGGGGTCTATGCTATAATAGATGGAGTTTACAATACTTTTGGATTTAAGGAATATATCTAATAACAGGTGTCTTACTTAAGGAATAAAGAAGAATGCATGCTTCTAATAGGGTTTTATGGTGATTCAATAAATTAACATGTTTAAGTGGAAAAAAGAGGAAGTTATTCACATGTTTGAAATGTTAAAATTTATATCTTCTTCATATTTATTAAAGGATAATGATATGTTCATTTTTGAAATTTAGTGACCTTATTTCTAAATTATTTGACTATAATATTTTGGAAAAGCTAATCATTTTTGAAATGGTTTTTGTTGAACTTAGGATCTAGTTTATAGATTAATATATTACATCACTATATGATGAATCTTATTTTAAGAAATGAAGTATAAATTGTTAAAGGTAATACAAAAGGATAAGATTGTTCTTATAGAAATGTACTTAATGATTTTTTTACTTATATTATTATATCATTAAATAATTCCCTAAATCCATGAAAAATGATCTTAAAACAAAAAATGTGGTCCTAGTACCGTCATTTATAATGAATAAAATGTCCCCTAGATCATCATGGATTTTTGGTCTTTGGATTTTTAAATTTCTCATACTCATGTTCTTTAGCACTCTCTATTAGAACTTGATTGTTATATTTTTCTTCTGAATCCATTTTACAATTTCCCACCCATGTTCTTCATCTAGGGAACCTAGTTACCTGACCAATGTACTTTCCTTTCTATATTATTTAAAAGATGAGTTATTAAACCAATTTATGAGGTAAGTTTTTAAAAAATAGTTTATCTTGAAATATGAATCCACCGATTACTAAGATCATATTTAAATTTTGCGAATGCAATTTAATTATGGTGGGGAGAATATAACCCCCCAAAATTATAAAGTAAGAAGATTGTGTTTGATGGTTTGTATCACACGAATCACCAAGCACATAAAGGAATTTAATACCCCACGTATTTAAAATATATTTACTATTTTAAATAAATTAAATATATTATATATATTTAAATGAATGTGATACATATTTAGCATATATCACACATAAAAAATAATTTCTTCAAATGGATTTGGTACACAGAAGACCTAGTTTTACCGAATAACAATATATTATTAAATTATTACTTAATAAAATAAGATATAACATAGAAATTTAAATAATAGTTCTAAATATGTTTATCTAACTTATGAAAATCAATTTTCTACACCTATAAAATGAATTCATTAATTAAAAATTAATTAAAAATGAATATGAAAACTGATTGAATATAAATGAAAATATTATTATTTTTATGCTCACAAAGTTGTTTTACCCTAATAAATTAAATTAAATACAATTAGTGTGTGATATAAATGTGAAATATATTATATATTAAATAAAATATTTTTCATATTCATAGAATATATTCGATAGGATTAAGATAAAAACAAACTCAATTTTATGCATAAAATATTTTATTTTTATTTTGGCATTTGTACCGCCTTTTAATAGAGAATGTATTTTAAATTCAATATTTGTAACTTTTAGGGATTATAAATATAAAAATAAACATCATATTTGAAATAGAAATAAAAAAATTTCGGTTAGGATAATTGTTTTTGTATTTTTCTATAAGGTTTCTTTTTTTTCAATGAATAATGAAAAATACTTAGTTTTAATTCCAAATTTTTTTCATACTGTTTATTTGTATTGTTAAATTAAATTTTAAATATGTTTTGAATTTTAAGTAGGTAATTTTTTTTCCAATTAATATAATTTATGTTATTTGAATCAATTTCAATTTGAAATTTTATATAAAAACTTACAAAACTCTCAAACCTTTTTACATTAAAACCTTCATTATCATCCTGTCTACGTGATTGAATTAAAATTAATTTATACCATTTATGTGAGTTTAAGTAGGAAAAATGGATTCCATATTTAGAATAAGAATAATTTATAATGTCTAATAAGTTCAATGTAGTTTTTTAATAAAAAGGCAACTAAAATTAATTAAAATTATTTTCAATGATTAAGGTAAAATTAAGCTTAATAAGAGACTAAACATTAATCTTAAGGGCCTAAATGACATAGAAACGTATCCAAGATCCATTTTATGTCCATATTTTGACCTTATAATACCATTTATATTAAGTTTAACATTATTGGATCCACTTTTGAAGGAAAAAACGAGGGTGGAATTCCCTTTCCAAAAATTTACAAGAGTGCGACTCCTCCACAATAAAAAGGCCTCCTCTCCTCCCACCTACTCACGCCTCTCAATCCACTATGTATCAACAAATATATGCCAAAATAGATCCTAAAAATCCATAAAAGTAACCTAGTAGCATAAACTTGGTCAGAAATCTATCCAAATAACCCCTTTGGTTCAAACCAATAGATTTTACCTGATTAAGAGGTAACATCTTTCCTTAAGCTCTTTAATTTTATTTCCATTCACACACCCTAAAATATTATTATTATATTATTATATTTAAAAAAAGTTATAATAAATATACTAGGATGTTTTTATTCTATGTTTTAACCTATACTTACACACACATCCATTTAATGGGTAACAAATATAATGTTTTTGTGTATAATGAACTACCACCTCACAAAATAACGATTCTTCATTTTTTCCTTTACCACATATCATGGTTGGGAATTAAGATAGAAATGAAGTTTATATATGATATATATTATAATTATTATTTATTTATGATTGTTTAATTATTTTATAACAAATACCCTTATATTTTCTATTTTATGTTAATTTGATAACATCTTTGTAGAAGTGTGGACAATCACCTCATAAAAGTAATGTGATTCAATCACATGATACATGGATCATATAAAGGATGGATTTAATTAAACATATGTGACAAAAAAAATAATATTGAATAAATAATTACCACTTTGTAAATAAATAAATAAATATATATATATCATTTTCTTCATCACCCTTTCATACACTTAAAAAGTGATAACATCATTCATTGATGTGTGGAATACCACCTCCTTGACAGGATGCGATTACTATTACATCACAAGAAACATATTTATAATTATATATGATTAAACAAAATGGTATTTATGATATTATTATTATTTTTTAAATATATTATGTTTCTTAATTTCTTTCCATAATGATCACTGGAAAATGGGAACGTTACTCAAGCGTATATATGAACTACTGTCTCAATAATTTTAACATTGGTTCATTTTTCATAACCATATTTCATAGTTTGTTTTAAAAGTATAATTTATGTATAAATATGATAATTATTTTACTATTATTATTCTATATATGTTTATATAATGAACCCTTTGACCATATTTGATCTACCAAAGTTGGTTTTGGCACATAAACCGAATATTGTCAAAACAACCAATGTAAACCTAGTTGTTTAAGTAGTTGTTTACAAAATTGAAGTAATTGATGTAAAAGTAATAATAAACTTACAAAATTTCCTCAAGAAAGTAAATAATTAACATAATTTTATTATTTAGGAATATAATGACACAAATGACACATCAGACTCAAGGGAAGGGATTTCTTCTCAATTTACATTCCATTGATATTTTTTTCTTCTTATGCACCAATTAACTTTTATAGGGTGTATATTATTTCTATTGACATGTCACATCATGAATCGACTTATTATCAAGATATTATATATTTAATTTAACTTAATAACTTCATAGATATTATGATTTAAATTTTTCAAAAGTGGTATGGGACACTATGGAATGTTCAAAGATTATTCCCCTCAAGAATGTTTTTAGCAATTGTCTTTGAAAAATCAGTTCCTTTTGTGGTTGTTAACATTATCTTGAAAAACTAACTTTATTGTACACAAATTTCATTATATATCCACTTTATTGGGTGATTTATATTATTATTTCATTAACCATATACCATTTTTACATATGATGTTTATATGACCATTTATTTGATTATTTGGGGAATAATTGATAAATCTATATTCTTTATTCAATATGGATATTTGATAAGGAATATTTTTTTTGACTACTCTATATAGGGAATGACTTGTAAATGAAATTATGGGCGGGGACCATACATTATACAGCCCTTCGATGCATCGGTGGGTTCCCATGTGATGAAAACGTTGGTCAAATTAAATGGGTTTCTATCCATAGTTTTAAACCATATTATGAAATGTATTGACAATATAGTTTTTCATGTTCCTTAGACATGGAATCTAATAAATACACATTTCATTCATAGATATTTTTTTATTTTTTTATACAAGAAATTATGCATCGACATATTTATAAATGCATTCAATTCTTAGTTTATTTATTAAGTGGAATGAGCTTCAGTTTCTTACCTTTCCATATTGATTTTTCCTTATCTAGTTATTTTAATGGCATGTTTTATTAGTTATTTACCTTTACAGGTTAATTTATTATCATTGATTAATTATTTATTTCAGTTTAATTATCCTTACTATGTAGTTGAAATAACCTTTATTATGTTTCCTTCCCCAGGTTACAAAGAAGAAATATTTGAATAAATGTTCAGGGATGCAATTTATTTTATTTTATAATGTAACTTGTTTTATATTCTTTACCCAATGTTCAATGGGTATCATGTATGTAATATGGATTTACAAGGAAACTAAATTGAACTTTAATATTTTATTCCTTATAACAATTCCAATGTAATACAATAATTCACCTGCTATGGGCTTTTGGGGTTGGGGTGTTACATTGACCATTCCTACGACACGTGTATTTTAGCTCAACATAGACCATTGAAAAAATCAGGGATAATATATATAAATAAAAACATCATTCATTGAATATTCAAACATGGGGATCCTTTAAGTGAATCCAAAAATCCAAATGTTTGGTTGAAAACGTACGATTGTTCACAAACGTAGTGTTTATGAACATTATGTTTACTCCTTACAACTAGGATTTTCTCCAAATGTATGTTCTCTGATCCATATTCATTATTCTAAATGTAGGGATTCTAAACCATACATTATTATTAAAAATGTCATGTATAAATAGCGTTTCTAAAAATATTTTAAAACTTGTTTAGAATACTCATAAAAATAATCTTCCATAGATCATTGGCATGTGTATGCTTCCAAAATAAATATTCTGATGAATATTATCTTCTTAAAACTCACTAATAAAAACTTATTAGTAATATAAATTTGGTGACTTGAGAATAAAAACAAAAATGGAATTAATGAATTTTTTGAATCCACACATGACTAATAAAAACCATTTCATATTTCAAGGGTAACTACAAATACCATCAACATAGTGGATCAAGACACACCGGTTTCCTATAGTGGACCAGGACGCACCTATTTACTATAGTGGATAAACCCTTTAACTTGTTTTCTATTATTATCTAATGAGATATAAAACTTTATAAAATGAATTATAGGGAGATATATGTCAGAAAATTCACATAATGAAATGACACATATGTGATCTAGAAGAACATAAATCATATTATAACCCTCGAAAGGAAATTGGGTTTTATA
The DNA here is from genome assembly GCA_963277665.1 of Viscum album. Classification (NCBI taxonomy): domain Eukaryota; kingdom Viridiplantae; phylum Streptophyta; class Magnoliopsida; order Santalales; family Viscaceae; genus Viscum; species Viscum album. The sequence goes on along the minus strand of OY728143.1, from coordinate 1,697,325,895 downwards.
AAAATTTCATCATAGCATACCCTGTGGAAGAGAAATAGGAATCATTAATATCATACCATCATAAACATAAACCAAACATAAAAATCATAAGGATATTAATACTTTAATAATATCCCCAATAAATCATAAATAACATCAAATTATGTTATCTTATAAGGAAAATATTTGTTGAAATATTACTTCAAATAATTCTTGAAAAACATACTATTTCTATTTTCAAATCATTTCTTTTAAAATAGTTATGTAATTATAAGGAAAAAATATAAATTTTAGAAAATATTGTAATATTGTAATGGTAAAATAAATGAAATAAGTTTTCATGATGTTGGAAAAATCATCTCATGTTGTATTAGTTAAAAAACATCCCTTCTATACTTTTTGTCAAATAAGTAATGAAGAACATCATTTATAAAACAATAAAAAAAATAATTTCCAACCATTTTGTAAAAATTCAAAGAATAATTAAAAATGAAATTTAGAAAATATTAAGAGAATACTAGATGATTTTTTGGAAATAATTTTAGAAAACATGGAAATGGAATAAAAAGAGGTTTTTAAGGTAAATTTTTACATATTAAATTTTAAACGAAATTCCCTTATATATATATATATCATATCATTGAAGTGAGGATTATTCAAATGAATTGATTATGTGTACCATATGTAAATACATATAAACCAATTTTAAATAATATATATGATAATAAAAATTCATCTCACACAAAATCTTATCATGACATAATTATTGAAGTAGAAGTTTATCCTAATGAAGGTAAATTGAGTTAAGAAATCCAATACCACTTTCTAATCAGTCGAATTTTATGCCCCATAAATGTAATAATTATCAAATAAAACATTTAATACAATGAATAAATTTTTTTACAATATATTATATATAAAATTAAAGTACATACACCAGACAAAATAAATAAGTGGTGAATAAGACATATATCTCACAAAAGTAAAAGTGTGATGAAAAATGCTTACCTCACATTGTCCTTTAGTTTTGTATACTTTAAAAACTATATAAAAGTTTTAATAATGATATTAATACATTAAATAAATATAATAATATTTAAAATACCTTATATGATACTTTTATAACATATTACCACCCATTCATTGATAATATTTAATTATTTTCATTATTTCTTTTCTATTTGCTTCATTGTTTTCATGGCCGGTTCATTAGTGTATAATTATAGATATTTTTGTAAAATGGAACTGAAACTACTGAAGTGAAATTAAATGGTATTAATTCAATTATATTTTTATTGTCTCATATATCTTTCTTTTATTTTATTTGGATTATTCAATGGAAAAAATGTTAATGATAAATGTTTTGTTTATTTTGGTTATTTTCTGAACATAACGAACTAGTTTAGTTTTACATAATGTTATATATATATATATATTATTTATAGAACATATAATAATTTATAATATACCTACTAAAATATGATTTAGTTGTAATAATTTTTTTATGACTATCCATGAAGGCGATAATGGAAAACGAACAAAATCATTATTCAGAGAGACAATTAACTAACATAATTTGGATAATGATTTAATTTCTTGAATAATAGTAGTTGATTAAATTGGTGGATAGAAGATATTAAAATATAAATATAAAATTTTATAATATACATTATATTCTATTTATTATGAAATTATGGATGAAATAGGTTAAGAAAAGGTATAAGAAGAAATGAAATAAAGAAAGGTTGTTTGAAAAAGTTACATGTTGAATGTCACCTCCTTGAAGGAACCATTAAGGAACATTAAATTGGTATTTGGGGGAAAAATATCGCTTTTACATGAGTTAGAGTGGGGAGGATATGTTTTGGAAGATATTTTAATATCTTTATGGATTGTGAGGATAAAGGGGGTGGTGAGGGGTGGTATTTATACATGAGAAGGAGTAGTTTTAAGTGATTAAATGATGATTATTTTATATTTAAAGAAAACCAAATTTGTTTGGAATTAATTACAAAGTATTTGGATGATAATTATAGTATTAATGTCTGGTTAAGGTTTATAAACACATCAAAAACCCATTTACTGTTTTAGTATTATATTCATTTTATGATTTTACTTAAATTTAAACTGCTACATTATTTTACCTATAATGAAGTAATTGTTTTACATGGTAAAACTTTTATGGATAAAAATGAAAATAAAATTAAAAACTAATTTAGAACTCCTAATTGAAAATATGAAAAACATTTTATAGAACTAAAAACACACAATTTTTAATATTTTATTTAAAATTAAACCGTCAAAAAGCAATGGAAAATAGTTTTTTTTGGGAAACTGTGTTTTTAAGTGGATGTATTTACTTAAAGAAAAATAAGGTATAATTATTTTATAAATGTAATTATTTATATTATATATAACTTAAGAGTAATTAATTTAATTTTATATTAATTTAAAATCATATAATTTTATTTAAATATAAAAAAATGATGGGTTTCTTGTATATTTATTATTCAATGAAATATTAATTTTTTTAGAGAAATTATCAAAACTTCATCATAAGATAATTATTTCATGAAGAATACAATGATGATGTTCAATTTATCAAATAAAGTTTTTTAATGTTTTAAAAACTAATTATATTTATTTTCTCATAGAAATAAATAAAAATTGTTTTTGTAAGAAAAGATATATTTGAAGAATAAAATCGCTTTTCAAAAAATTATGTGCATATTAAAAAAGAGTTAATTAATTAATTGAAAATGAGTAGGAAAGATACATATTTCATGATGAAATTAATAATATCTATTCTCTAAAATTTAAAAACTATGTAATAATGGTTTCTATAAAATAAATATAATTTGGATTTCATTTATGATCGATGTTTTGTACAACATATACAATCAAAGAGGATTAATTTAATTAAATGAGTGATATAGAAATAAAATATTAGGGTGTTATGTATAGGGGATGATTTTATTCTATTTTTGTGTATTTAAATCCTCTTTGGGTATTTGGAAAGATCGGGGTTTCATGTTCTTTGAGTTATATGTTCTGGTAACAGATGTGAAAGTTATTTGGGATATCCTTTTTTGGACTTAGATGTTTTGAACCTTATCATGAAAATGGATTGGTTGATTAACATTAAAGAGATATTTAACTTTTATAATTTCATGTTCCCTTTTCATACTCCTGATAGGATCTCTAATGTCTTTAAAGGATAGTGGGATTAATGATAGGGAGGACATGACTAGATACTTTAGATTTGATATTGCTCTCATTTTAGCTCGCTTGGTTATTTCTTGATACTATTGAGAAGAGTAGAGTGACTGAGCTTCTAGTGCCACTGGAAAGGTACCCAGACGTTTTTCCTGATGGTTTCTTGGGATTTTTACCCTTTTGTGAGGTTTAGTTCACTATAAATTTGTTCCTTGGGATGAGTCTGATATCCTAAATATCCTATCAGATGGCTCCAACTAAGACAAAAGATTTGATGTTCTAGTTAGGTTATCTAGTGGGTAAGGGATTTATCCAAACCAAAGTGTCACCATGATATTCTATATTTCTATTTACAGAGAAGGAGGATATAAGTATGTAATTTTTCATAGAATATCATATTCTTAACCAAGTGATGATGAAGAATAAATACCCATTTCATATAATTGATTATCTCTTGGATTAGCTTAGGGGAGCCCATTGGTTGTCAAAGATTGACTTGAGATATGGGTACCACCAATTTTGAGTTAAAAAAGAGGATGTTATAATGAAAACGTTTAGTAGATAGTTTGATCACTTTGAATATTCAATAATACAATTCATACATACTAATTCTCCAATGGTATTTTTAACATTGATGTACCAGATCTTTAACATTTTTTTGGAATCCTCCGTGGTCATGTTTTTGGATAATATTTTGGTGTATTCTATGAAACATTAGGATTATGGTGAATTTAAGGAGGTTGTTTTGGGTGTTTTAAGTGGCCTTTGTCTATATTCTAGGTTGTCCATGTGCCAGTTTTTGATCTATAAAAATATTTCTTGGGGCATGTGATTTTCAAAGGAAGAGTTTCAATGGATCTTGAAAAAGTTTGATAAGTCCTGTCTTGGGTGGACCCTAAGAATGCGTTCAGGATTCATAGTTTTATGGGTTTTCTTTGGTTTTATAGCCATTTTTATGAATTCACATGGCTAAATTCTTCCTCAATGGATTTGATGGGGAAATGGGTAAAGTTTGAGTGAGATGAGAAATGCCATACTACTTTTGAGTTGTTACTGACCCTTTTATCTTATGTGAAAATTTTGATCCTTCCAGATTTTGGATGAGCTTATACTATGTTTCTTTATTATTCTGGTGTGGTTTTGGGTTGTTTATTGATGCATGATGACCATATAGTGGTCTATGGCTCAAGGAAACTACCCCCATATGAGTGGTATTATCCAACCCACTACATGAAATTAGCATTTCTGATGTGCGCGTTAAAGAAATGGTGACATTAACTATTGAGGGAGTGTGTAGTGTATTGGGATCATAAAATCTTGATGTAAATTTTTACCCATAGAGACCTAAAACTCAAACAGAGATGTGAGTTAGAGTACCTCCAATATTTTTTATTTTGAGCTTTTTTATACACTTGGGAATGGGAACATGTTCCCTGATGCGTTGAGCATGAAACATTCAGTATAGGCTATTCAGAAGATGGTCGTTGTGTAGGGACATATGAGTTTTCTTGATGATCTGATACTATATGTAAAAGAATATAGATATTTGATGTTCATATCTCGTGTGCATATCACACCCTATTTCAAGTATTAGGTTAGGATTGATCATTTATCTAACCCTAAATTCGTTCAAATTAGTTGTGTTTTAAATGGTGTGGTGATGTTAGGTGATTGGTCTTGTTCTCCTGATGTTCGTCTAATTTTTTATAGGTGTCAAGTGGTTCATTTTAAATTTAGGTAGGCAATATTTCATGGGTCACATCATTTTATTTGGTCTATTCTCCCCAAGGAAACCAATATGCTTTATACCTTGAGAGTTTGGTATTGGTGTCCTAAGATGATGCATGAAGTAGAAAACTTCATTTCAAAATTTTTGACCTTCTAGATGATAAAGGATGGGAATTAGAGACTAGTATACTTGTTGTAGACAATTAATTTTCCAATGGGAAAGTATGATGATATCTATATGGATTTCTTGATCACGATACCTGATACTTAAAATAGGAAATATTATAAATGATTGATTATCGATCTTCTGATGACATGAGCCAACTTTTTACCCATGAGGGAGTCGATAACGGTACAGGAACTTGGAAGCCTGTATTTATGAGAGATTATTTGGATTCATGGATTTCCCTCAACAATATTTTTATACTAGGATGCTAATTTAACTTCATGATTATTGAAGGTCCTCCAGAAGCCTCGGGAACTGAGAAGTATATGAGCACCACATATCACCATTTGATGAATGGTCAATCTGAGTGGTCTATATAGACTCTTAATGATATTATAAGAGAATGTGTGCCTAATTTAGGTGGCCTATGGGAATTAAATATTCCATTGGCTAACATATAATATAAAAATATTAACTAGACTCGATTAGGATGGCCCCATTTGAGGCATTTTATCGACGATCATTCCAATATCTATTATACTTGTCTGAGGTGGAAGAACCTTACTAGGTTAGAATGAGTCTTGTCTAAAAGATAATTTAGATAACACAACTTCTTGAATAATGCTTATAAAAATATAAATGTCACCAAAAGACATAATATTTCAATCTTCATCACTCATTAGAGCTTCATGTTGTTAATCAGGTGTATCTCGGAGTATTTGTATGACTGGGTCATCATCGCTTAGGTAAACAGCGGATCTTGGCACCACATTTTATTGGTCCCTTTCATGTTTTTGAGAATATAGGAAAGGTAACCTATCAATTGTAGTTTACACCACATATTCCCTTGATCCATGTTTTATTTTCTATCATTCACACATAATGATATACCATCAAAACACGAATCATGTGCTAGAGTGGGAATAACTAATGCTTGTTCTTAATACCACTATTGTGGAGTAGACTGTGCGTGACATGGAGTTTTAGAACAATGTACTAACGATAAGTTTATTTCATTGGTCTGTGTGATCTAGAAATAATGAAGAGTCGTCCTTGAGACACAGGAGTTGGAATCTGAGGTGAGGGAGTGGTGGCCTCACTTATTCTCTTATAAGGATTCATGAGGACTTTCTTGAGGTATAAAGTAGTATTTGGGGGATTTTTTAACACCATATGATTCATAATTAAATCTAAAATTGAGTTTTATTTACTCTTGGTTTGTTCTTGTATTTCCCAGGTTCTAGAGGATGTAAAATTTTGTTTTTGGGAAAAAATAGAAATGCGAATTGTAAGCACATAAGTTGTGTAACATTCCAGTTAACTGTGTGAGATGGATGATGATGGTGATAGTGCAGTTTCACATGGTTTGGGAACAATTTTCCAAATTGCGTGACTCTCAAGGGGAAACCATGAATATTGGAATTTTTAGAGACAATATCCCGACATGTTTGGTGTATAGTTTTACAAATCGGACAACATGTCCATGTCTCATAAAAAGTTGGGTTTTACTATTTTTCCCTTGATAATTTTATACACCTTTGCCCTTATTTTTCAAACTCCCATCATATGAAGAACCCTATCCTTGGTGGTGGAGATTCCCCTCATGTTTGGTGATTTATCCTCAAGATTTATCAGTGATTTGGATTGATGTAAGTCCAAATCCTTTGGGTTATATACTTTCTCCTTCTCCATTATTTTTCTACTATTTTTAGGTAGTGTGGAACCCTTAAGGGTGATGTTGTATCAATATAGGGTGTTTTATAGGGGTTTTGGTTTTATTTCATATTTATTAAGAGTATGATTCCTTATTATACATTTTTAGGTGTTTTTCATCGAATGAAATGAAATTTTGACCAAATATGAGATTATTGTCTCTATTTATTGGTGTTCTTCATGAATTAACTTTAAATTTAAAGTCGTCGATGATTTTTTGTTGTCTAAATTTTCATTTTTTTCATTTATTTTTTATGTTTATGAAAAATGTGTTGTATTTTATGGGTTGATTTGGAATTTTGGTTGTTTAAATTTTGTTTTCCAATGGGCGTGTCCTGTACACACACTTATTGTTTGAAAAAATTTCTCAAAGAGATCTTACATCTTAAAATGGATCTCTAAAACGGTTTTATCTTGTTAAAGGTGTTTTGATAAAATAGGAGTGTTTGGTTATGTAAATTCATTGTAATTTTTCATAGATTAATGTGGAACATGTTTTGTGGTTATGTGTTATAGAGTACCACATGGGTTAGTTGGTGAGAGAGAGAGAGGGGATTATTCGAGGGATTGTGTGAGAATTTAGAGGGATAGTTGTGGGCCCTTTCATTTTAGTTTCAAAGGGACCGTGGGAGCCTTTAGGTAGGAAGAACATGAGAGATTACATTATTGGTTTCTAATAGAACATATTATATCAAGGATATTGGGTTAAGGAAGATCATGAGAGCATCCATTAGTGATATCTAACATATAAAAGTTTTTTGACTCACTAATGATAGACCATATGGTTAGATCCATAAGTGAACATTACTCATTTTAGGTTTGTTTATATAATTTAGGCATTTTATTTGTTCAAGTGTTATGTTATGTGATATATGATTCCCACATCCACATATATGGTTACTTTATGATGATTTTTATGTTCCATTTCTTGTTAGGTATTTTGAGCATGTTGTGCCTTGTGACTTTGTGTATTTATTTGACCCATGTTGATAAATTATTTGGAAAACAAGTTTTATATGAAATGGAAAAGGAAAGGTATTTAAAAGGATTATTTAAAAATAGTATTTTTTCTAGTTATTTTTGTAACACCATGAAATTATCAAGTAATAACATTATATTTGAAAAAGTATGTGACATGCAACATTTATCTTAAAGAGACCATGAAATATATATTTTATCTCTTTGATAGCTTGAGGAACACAAGCCCCAAGTCAAAATGAACAGTAATTACCTAGCCATTATATATTTGGGTTTTAAAAATACTAAATAAACCATGAAAATTATGGTTATCTAATTTATTGTAAATAAATTAATAATCATTTAAAAGAAAAGGAAATGTTTTTGAAAAAACCGTATTTTTTAAAAGATACAGTATTCATGTTTTTTACAGAAAATTTAAAATTAGTATTTAATTATTTTAGAAAATTTATTTTAAAAAATTAACCTAATTTTGGAAATTAACATATCAAAATTAACCTATGGTAATTATTTTTTTAAAACTTACATTTATTTGATGAATAGTAAAAAATACAGATTTTTATTGAAAACTTAATTTTTGTTTAAATAATTTACAAGGATAAATTATATTTTAAATTGGTTTTAATGTATATTAGTTAAATTATATTAAAATATAACTAATTTATTTCATTGGAATAAATTCATATATTTAATTTTAATGTTAAAAACTTTTTTACTCAGGCTAATTCTCTTTGTGAAAACCATTTTTTTTGTGTGTTCGGGTATAATTTACAATTGTATCCTTTTACTTATGTGAATTGAATTTGAAAAATTAATTCAATTTTTGGAATCATCATAATTTAAATTATCGAATAAATTCAGTTTAAATTTTTATTATAATGAATAGTGAAAACTGTAAAAATTAATTAGCGCGGTTAAGGTAAAAATGGGTTTAAAGGGGGTTGAAATAAAATAATTGGGGTTAGAATGACCTAAAAATGTCTAAAATATATTATCTATAAATATTTAGACCTTATAATGTATAATTATATAGAATAATCTATTTTACCACTTTTTAATGTGGAAAATGTTGGAATATCTTCTTCTTTTCAAAAATTACAAGTGTGCCACTCACCTCAATTATTAAAGGACACCAAATACCCTCTCTACATCACTCCTTAAAACCATTTCGGTTTATCCAATCGCTCACCCAATCAATTCCTAAAATCAATCCCATCATCCTAGAATCATTATTTTGGTTTTAAATTAATTATACTAATAAATTTGGTATAATCCTAAAGAGGTGGTCCTAGAAGAGGTAAAATTTCAAACTATATATGTTTGTTTCCTTTCTTATCCACCTCATTCAAATGTTCTTAATTTATTATTATATTATTAAAAAAGTATCTGCCATACAATTAGATGTGACAATTTTAATAACATTACTTATATCCATCACATCTTCTATCAAATAGGAAACCATAACATCACTCGTGTGGACGACACACTATCTCCTCATGAACTGATATGACATGGTAAAACAAACACCTCTCATGATTGGATATGAATATAGATAAAAATTATATATATGATATAGATAACATAATTAAACCTATGTATCCATTATATAATATATAAATTTTTTTAGTTTCCATTTCATATGGGATACGATAATGTCACTCTTGTGAACGGTGGACTACCACCTCACGAAGCGATGTGATTCATTTTTCTCTAACATTTTACTTGGAAGGAAATATGGATAAAGTTAATGAATATATTTGTTATAAATGATATAATTATGATATTAATGACATATTCATCATTCTTAAAAGATAACACATTATTTTCTTTCTTACCATTCCACTCACTGAAAGATGATAACATCATTCTTGCACGTGTAGACTACCTCCCTTCCTGAAGCTACGTGACTCTCTTTTCACCACCATATAACATGGATGATATATAATAGTATATTTACTAAAATAATTTGGTATTTATGGTATTATTATAATTTTTGTAAATATAATAATCCAAACATTCTTCATTTCTAAAAACCTTCTTCTTGATTGGTCATAAATTATAGTATTTATAAATATGATAATTATAGCGTGATTAATATTCTTAAGATAACAGAACTATATAATATTCACAACAATGGGAACATTCATAAAAAACCATGACTGATAAAACAAGGAAATTAACACTTGAAACAATAAAAATAAAGAAATATTATTAGTGAATGGGTGATTAGATTTTATAAAAGGATCTATATGGTATTATAAATATTAATATAGTTCTATTATAATTTAATAACAATTTTAAAATCACTATACGTGAGGTTATATCATGTTCAACCTAGAGGAAGTGTGAGGTAAGGAAATTTGTCTCAATTTCTATTTATTTATCCATATTGTAATATTATGCACTTAATTTACTTTATATAGTGTATATACTAACCCTATAACATTTAATATCATGATTACTTAATAATTAATTATATTTTTACTTTCATGTTTAATATTTGATCCAATATGGTTTAACATTAATGTTACCAAGTGGTAAATAATTTCATAAATCAATTAGTTTTCATTATGTTATATTAACTCTTCATTTTCCTTTGTTATTATAAGATTACATGTATTGTGACTTTTTATTATCTTATGGTTTTTTTCACTTGTTCTCTATGGATGTATGTTTGATACACATAAATATTCATTTATTAATTCTCACTTAATGTTATTATTGTTGTAAGAAATTTCATCTCAATTTATATTTCATTGAGACATTTTTGGAAATATGTACCTATTAACTTTTACATGGAGTATAGACATCCCCTTTGATGTATTTTTCATGAATACCTATTTATCAATGATGTTTAATGTTTCAATTCATAGTTATCTATATTCATTGTATCATGGATATAAAGTTTTCCTAAACCATATATCATTCTTACATATGTTTTTTATTTTGAAAGTTATTTGATAATCAATGGAAATATAGATACATGTTTATTATTTACTCAATATAATGAATTTTATGATAATTCATATTTTTTATGAACTAAATAAATAATTAAATATATAAGTAATTATTTTGACATGTAGTGACAGGTGGGGCCATAAATTATATATCCCCATGAAGGATCAATATTCTCATGAGGTGAATCAGTAAGCTAGGATTTGACATCTTTTTTACTTGTAGTTATAAAAGGACTTTTGAAGGGTCTTGATGGTGGAGTTATCATGTTCCTAAAAACATGGAATATAATGATTAATAACTTCCATCACTAGGAATTTAGTTATTATTATCCATAATATTTTTGTAATGATATTATATCTCGATGCCTTTCATTATCAATTTATTGATTAAATAGAATGTGTTTCTAGTTATTCAACTTGGAATATTTATTATTATCTATCTATTTATGATAGTCATATTATTTTTTAATTGGAATGTGTTTTCAGTTATTCACCTTTCTATATTTACTATGATAGTAATTTTATTTAAATGTAATTTTTGTTCTGTTATTTACCTTTCCATGTTTATTATGCTTTTTGACTAAGGATAGCTTACAATATACTTAAACATTACTAAGTATTTTATCTCAACCTTATTTTTTATAATTTACTAGGAATCCATTAAGTGTAATATTAACTATATGCAAGGATATTCTAGATGGAATGATGTTATTCTTGGAAAAAAATTGTGGTGTAATTTGTGTGTTCAAATGTTATATGGGAATCAAGTATGTATCTAGTTTACCAATACTATAAAACTATTTTTTCCTTCGAGATGTGCTTCATTGTAGCTTATGCCCATTTTAATTAAAGTAAAAATCTGGTTTCGAGTTTCTAGATTCGGGGTTATTACATCTGGCATGAGAGGAAGTTTACTAGAAACCCTAGAAATAATATTAAGAAAAACATAGATTAGAGAGCATACCCATTTGATAGATTTTAAGGATAATTATTGGAGAACATACTAATATTTTGTTATGGAAAATATTATGCAGTTTTTCAAGAAATACATCCTTGTACATATACTATAAGTGTAATTTCTTATGACATAGTTTTACCTAGGATTGACAAGTCAAAAATGGTTGAATCGGGCTTGACTTGATCATTACATAGTGCATGAAAACGATCCTTGTTGTGCACTTGGTTTGACACTACTGGTGGTATATTCCAAAGAAAATTCACATTTTCATAAAAAATCATTTTTAAGGACATGAATAGGTAATGAAAATGAATTACCAAGTTTAATACTAAGGTATTGTAGACTAAAAACCATATCACGATTTAAACACCCTATAAATGATTATATGGTTCTCACACTGAGATACTTTTTTCTCACACTATGATTTTTAATTTTATTCAATGCATAAAACCTAAATAAATCGTGTTAACATTGAAAATTAAAGATAGTATCATGACTATGAGAAAACAAAAGGGATAATAATAGGAGTGTAAGATATCTTGATTATTCCTAATCATTTGTAACAAAATATGATTAACAATATATACCTTAACAAACTTCTGGACTCACCAAATAAGATAAGTATAAATTTTTATAAGAAATTAAGTGATTGAGACCATGGAGGAAATAAGGATTGGTTTTCATCATGTGAGAAATGTGGAAAGAGATTCCTAGGGATGTGTCTTACTGGAATGGTAAAATGCTTTAAGTGTGCACAGAAAGGGAAAAAAGAAAACAATTTCCAAGGAAAATGAATTTTAAAATGGAAGGAAATAATTATCATAATAGGGATCCATTTATATTTCATTGTCTTAAATGTGGAAAAATTGGGAATTATCCTAGTCAATTACCTCTTCTAAATGTCACCCTGAAGGCCCGGAAAGTGCGTATGTTGAAATATAGTGGTTAAATTATTTATTGGGATTCCAAAATTATATTATAGAAGTATTTTTACCAATAATATTTAGGTTATAAGAATCATGAAAATTTTAAGGGTTATATTAAATTATAGAAGAATATGATTCTTTGTCATGACCCGCCCTCGGGGTCCGTGCCGTGACTACCCCAAGCCCGCCTTCCATAGGCCAGGGGCTGGTGACTAGCACCAAGGCGTAAATCCCGGTAAAAAGGGAAGGCATTGCCTTTGTAAAGTAAACAAACACCACAGAGTCAGCAAGTGGAAAGTAAACACTAAACAAAAGCAGAGTACAACTGAAAGTGCGGAAAAGTAAATGGGCCAGAATACAAACCCAAAACTAAAAGTAAAGTACAACTCGAAAGGGAAAAACAGCAACAGAAAAGTAAATGCCACTACACCGAGCTGTCCACTGGAAATCCCACCTGAAGGGTGGGTACAGATAGCTCCTCTGCTCCACGGGTCCCGCCGTCCGCTCCGAGCACGTCCCGCCCAGTGGTCCACCTGTGGGTACCGTCCCGTTCTGCAAGCCTCAGCTAAGGTCAACGCTGTCCGTCGTCTGCAACCAACACAACGTAGTGCGGGCAAAGCCCGTGCAGGGGTGAGTATAAGCTACTCAGTAGGGACCCCGAGACCCCTGAAGGTCTCTCAAATCCACAAAGGATAAACCACGAAGAAAAGTAACAATCACGAAGTAATAACCGACACTGCTTAGGTATATGCCCATACATATACCTAAGTCATCAATTCAAATACGCTCCAACCTCCGAGCCCAAGTACAACTCAGTCCACACAGGAAAGTAAACGTATTCCACACATGAAAGCAAAACGTAATCCACACAGGATTGCACAACACAATCCACACAGGAAAGAAAAAGGATTCAGCTCACACAGGTATACTTCTTCAAGGACGATAAAGATGATCACTGATCCATCTAAGTCGTCGGACCCACGAAGGATCGATAGGTAACTAACCCCCGCAATGACCCACACAGGATCGGGCCCACACAGGACCTGTAGGCGCTGGCTCACACAGAACCGCTGAGCGCAAGGACCCACACAGGATCGGGCCCACACAGGACCTGTAGCACTGATCCACGTAGGATCGCTGAGTGCTGAAGTCGTCGTCGTCGAATCCACACAGGATCTCTGTACTGTCGTCGTCGCAGTCACAGTAGCAGTAGTAGCAGTAGAACAGTAGAACGGTCGCAGCCAGCACTAGGGTTCCCGCACACAGCAAGCTCATTCGGAGGGTCCGCTCCACGAGCCGAGAGGCTGATACATCAACTGTCACAAAGACCAGAGTTGATGTATCCAAAAGTTCCGTATCGTCAACAGGAACTCAACGCAACAGACAGCGCGTCGATCGGACGCCCGGTTTGAGAGTTATTGGCATTTTCGTCTCCGGGGCCCGGTTGGTTTTTAAGGCAAAACCAACCCGACCGTACTCTACCTGCGTCCAAACCTCGGGCGGAGTATGTCAAAAGATACGTCTCATAAAGAGGAACACAACACGGCTGACGGCACTTCAATCGGACGTCCGTAGCTCAAGATATGAGCGTTTCCGCTCCGAAGGCCCGGTTGGTTTCGCGAACGAACCAACCCGGCCGAACTCAAAGTAATCCGAAACCTTCAGTGCGATATACCGAAACGACCGTCTCGATCCAAGGATCGTGTTGCCGCAGACGGTACGTCGATCGGAGGTCCGAGGCTCAAGTTATGGGCAAAGGACCGGAACTGGTTCGAAACGGGGGGGTCCGGGTCCGGGCCGACCCGGCCCGACCCCCCCCTGGGCGGCCCGGCCGGTCGGCAGGCCGGCGGCGGTGCGGCGGCGCGGTGGCGCGGGGGCCGCGGCGGCTTGTCGCCGCGGGGTGGCTGCACGCGGGGGCTAAGCCCCCGCTGATTTGGAAAGGCGGCGCGGCCTTTGTGCCGCGCCCAATTTTTTTAAAACGCCCCCCCCCCCCACGGGGGGGGCCTGTTTGTGCGGAACCGGGGGGCCGGCTGCCCCCCTCCCTTCAAAGAACCGCCCCCCTCATAAAGAGGGGGGTTTTTGTGTGTTGGCCGGGGGATTAATTCCCCCGGTTTTAATGCCTTCCGGCCGGCCAGCTGGCCGGCCGATTTTCTCCAACGGGACCGGAAATTCCGGTCCCCCCTTCGGCTTCCGATGCCGGCGGCCCGGCCGCCGGTCTTCTCTTCCCGCCGCGGCCCGGAACCGGCCGCGGTCTCCTCGTCCCGCCGCGGCCCGGAACCGGCCGCGGTGTTCGTCGTCCGGCGCGGTGCGACGGCACCACGCCCCTTCGCCGTGCTTTGATTCCTTTCAACGCGGCGCGACGGCGTCGCGTTCTTGAAGATTCTTCCTCGGCGTGGCGCGATGGCTCCGCGTAAAATAATTGCACGATTATCTGCGTGGTGCGACGGCACCACGCCACTTTGCTTCCACCCGCAAGAATAAACAACAAGAACGATGGAGGGGGTTCGGCCGTGTTCATGCGGTCCGCCCCCCCTCACGTTAAGCAATAACGCATCTTAAAATAATCCAAAGCCACACGTTAGACTTGCTAAAAATTCATGATCAAAAATAGAATAACTAAACAATAATCAACAACCCCTACCTTGGTATAAGGTTCGACGATTGTCAACGTTCCGCGGAAGTCGACGTCGCGGAGGTCGGGCGTCGCGGTAGCCGTTCGTCAAATCCGATGACGAAGGGGGTGCGTCCGAAGAGACACGCCGTTGGCGAAACTTCTTATGTCGACGAAGGGAATCCGAGGAGGAAGCGGCGTTCCCACTCGTTGACACGGAAGACGAAGAAGAGCGGAGCGGCGTTCTTCGTCGGGACTTGAGCGTTCTTCGTCAAGTTGAGCGTTCCTCGTGATCTTCGTCAGAGATGAAGAAGAAGAAGAAAAAGCTCTCCACCTCTCAAGAAGACAAACAATTAACCAAAATAAAATAAGACAACATCTTATTTTATTAACACACATAACACACTATAATTTCAAATGTTTGAAATTCAAAAGGATTAACTCCCATAATTAAATAAGTAACTCAAGTCATTTATTGAGGCGTTAAGGGAGTTGAGAGAATATGAAAGGTTTGGGGGTTCGTGTGGGCCCCACCACACTTAATCCTCCCAAGGGAGGTTAAGTGGGTGTGGGTCCCACTTCCAACCCCCTTTGGTAGGTTTTATCAAGTTATAATAAAATTTGTTCTTCACAAATTTTATTTAACTCAAACTAAAATCTCCAAAACTAACTTTCAACCCGCAACAAACGCAACTTCCGAAAAGGTATCTTTAAGCGAATATCGGTGCTGCGAGTTAATCGGTGCCCTTGGATTTCAATTCTGAGCACCGAATCAAAAGTTAGGAAAACCCGCTCGTTCGTTCACTGAACGTACCCGAGCCAAACTTCGGAAATTGATTCCGGGCACTCCGGGCCTCAGAATCAGGTGCCGTATGAAACCGCGCTCTTGTAAAATTATAAAGAAAATTAAGAAAAAATTTCCCTTGAATTTTACGGGTCTTTACATTACTCCCACCTCAGGGCTTTACGTCCCCGTAAAGATACATCAAAAACTAGGGAAACAAATGAGGGTACTGATCACGCATCTGAGCCTCCCGCTCCCATGTGCTCTCCTGGAGATTCCCGTGCTGCCATCTGATGCGCACAAGAGGAATCGATCCTCTATCTCCACCGGGACCTCCGTAAAAGTCGCCCCATCGTCAACGTCAAGCTCCCCATGATCAATGATGTGCGTCGGGTCGTGCACGTATCTCCTCATCTGGGATACGTGGAAGACGTCGTGCACCCGGTGCAACTGAGGTGGTAGAGCCAGACGATAAGCCACCTCACCAACCCTGCTGAGGACCTGGAAGGGTCCGATGAAGTGCGGAGATAACTTGCCGCCTCGGCCAAATCTCTGAATACCACGTCGAGGTGAGACCCGCAAGAAGACGTGGTCGCCATCCTCGAACTCTAGTGGTCTCCGCCTCCTGTCAGCATAAGACTTTTGCCGGCTCTGAGCTGTCCTCATCCGCTCCTGGATGACCTGGACCTTCTCTGTCGTGGCCTGGACCATCTCCGGTCCCACCAGTGCTGACTCTCCAGGGTCTGTCCAGCACAAAGGAGATCTACAAGGTCGGCCGTACAACGCCTCGTACGGTGCCATCCCGATGGTGGAGTGGTAGCTGTTGTTGTACGCAAACTCCACCAAGGGTAGGTGGTCCTCCCAGCTACGACCAAAGTCGAGGACACATGCGCGGAGCATGTCCTCGAGTGTCTGAATGGTCCTCTCCGTCTGACCATCCGTCTGAGGGTGAAAAGCGGTGCTAAGACGTAGCTGCGTCCCGAACGCCTCCTGTAACCCCTTCCAAAGCCGGGAAGTAAAGCGGGCATCTCGATCGGAGACGATAGATGATGGCACGCCGTGGAGCCACACAATCTCCTGAACGTAGAGACGTCCCAAGCTCTCTACTGAGCCCTGCTCTCTGATGGGTAAGAAGTGTGCCGACTTGGTGAGTCGGTCAACAATCACCCAGATGGAGTCGTGACCTCTGGAAGTGCGTGGAAGTCCAGTCACGAAGTCCATATATATGCCATCCCACTTCCACTCCGGAACCTCCAAGGGCTGTACCAAGCCCGCTGGTACCTGATGCTCAGCCTTCACCTGCTGGCAGGTGAGGCATCGAGAAACGAACTCTGCTACTGCCTTCTTCATGCCCGGCCACCAGTGCTGTCATCTGAGGTCCTGGTACATCTTCGCCACTCCAGGATGTACCGCCAAAGGTGAAGTGTGAAACTCCCTCAGCACTTCCTCTCTCAAAGCGACTGGTACCATAGTATGTCCTCTGAAAAGGATGTCGTGCTCTGCTCCAAGGGAGAAACCATCAGGTGCCTGTCCCGAGGATATCTGTGCACGCCGTGTCTCACAGTCAGCGTCCCCGCGCTGTGCCTCCCTGATTCGCTGAAGTAGTGGAGGAGTGACTGTGAGAGACTGAAGAAAAGCTGCTCCATCTCTATCCACGAAGGATATCTGCAAAGAGGCTAGCTGCTCCATCGCCTCCTCAAGTAGCTGAATGCCCGTCCTCCTGCTGAGGGCATCGGCTACTACGTTCCCCTTCCTAGGAGTATAGACTATCTCAAAGTCATAGTCCTGGAGGAACTCGAGCCATCGCCGCTGTCTCAGGTTCAGGTACTTCTGCGAGAAGATATACCTGAGACTCTGATGATCGGAAAAGACTGTAAAGCGCTCGCCCATCAGATAGTGTCGCCATGTCTTCAGAGCGAAGACCACTGCTGCTAACTCCAGGTCATGGGTAGCGTAGTTCTGCTCATGCGGCCTCAACTGACGTGATCCATAGGCGATCACGGCCCGCTCCTGCATCAGAACACATCCCAGTCCGGTCCCTAATGCATCGCAGTAGACTACGTACCCTACTCCCTCCTCAGGCAACCTCAAGATAGGTGCGCTAGTCAATCTCTGTCTCAGCTCTTGGAAGCTCTGCTGACATCTGTCTGACCACACGAAGGGTTTCCCCTTCTTCGTCAAAGCTGTGAGTGATGCCGCAACTCTAGAGAAGTCTGGCACGAATCTCCGATAGTATCCAGCTAGTCCCAAGAAACTCCGAACCTCAGTCACGCTCCTGAGTGGCTCCCATACTAACACAACCTCAATCTTCGCGGGATCCACTGCAAATACCGCCTCAGAGATAACGTGACCCAAGAAGTGGACCTCACGTATCCAGAACTGGCACTTCGAGAGCTTACCATAAAGCTGGTGCTCTCGGAGTGTGTCTAGTACAACTCGCAAGTGATAGGCGTGCGCCTCCTCTGTCGTAGAGTAAATCAGAATGTCGTCGATGAAGACCACGACAAACCGATCGAGGTATGGCTGAAAGATCCTGTTCATGAGAGCCATGAACACTGCTGGAGCATTGGTTACACCGAAAGGCATAACCAAGAACTCATAGTGGCCATACCGACATCTGAAGGCTGTCTTCTGCACATCCTCGTCTCTGACTCTGAGCTGAAGATAGCCTGACCTGAGGTCTATCTTCGAGAACCACCGTGCTCCCTTGAGCTGATCAAAGAGGTCATCAATCCTCGGTAGCGGATACTTGTTCCTCACTTTCACCTGGTTCAGGCGACGATAGTCAACACAAAGTCGCAAGCTCCCGTCCGCCTTCTTGGCGAACAATATCGGGGAAGCCCAGGGTGAAACACTGGGTCGGATGAACCCCTTGCCCTGCAAGTCCTCCAACTGTACCCGTAGCTCTCGAAGCTCGGCGGGGGCCATCCGATATGCTGGAGTGGATATCGGGGCTGTCCCGGGGTACAATTCAATATAAAAGTCTACCTCTCTGCGAGGAGGTAGCCCTGGAACGTCGTCGGGAAAAACGTCCGCAAACTGATCCACCACTGCAGGAAAACCAGGACTCCGCACGTCAAATGCTCCAAGGATGAGGCTAGCCAACTGATGAGTGATGGGCTGTCCTCTCCTCCGCGGAAGTCCATCCTGTGCTGCTAAGGCTCCCTTCTCGCTGGTGAAGGTGAACCTGCTCCCGTCGGTGCGTACACATTGCACCTTGCGCCTAAAACAGTCAATCTGTGCATGGACCGTAGATAGCCAATCCATGCCCAAGATGACGTCGTAAGACCTCGACGCTGCTACAAGAAGATCCCAGCCGAAGCTCTCGCCTCCTAGAGTAAGCTCACACTGCCGGCACCAGTGCGTAATCGTCGAGTCTGCTCCCGTAGGAGTCTCTAACCGTAAGGATCGAGCCAACGGCTCTGTCAGAATCTCCGAGCTCCGAACAAGGGCAGCGGCTATGAAAGAGTGACTCGCTCCTGTGTCTATAAGAACTGCAGCAAGGGTGGAATAGACACAGATAGTACCTTGAATCATCTCGGGTGCGCCGTGGTCGTAGGCCTCTGCTGCCTGGAGCTGTGCCTGTCGCTGCCCGCCAGCTCCCTGTGGTCGGGGTGGACCTCCTGGTGGTGGTGGTGGCAGAGCCTCAAAGCGTCGCCCACCACCGGCTGCTCGTCCAGCTCCTCTGCCTCGTCCGCCTCCTCCCTGCGGACCGCCACGGTCGACCCTCTGCCTCTGCCTCGGTGGTCCCTCAACCGTCTGCTGCTCCTCGGCACGGCGGGTCGGGCAGTCACGAGCCATGTGGCCCTGCCCGCCACACGAGTAGCACTGTCTGCCTCTCGTAAAACTGGCTCCGCGCTGTGTGCCCCGCACTGCTGAGCCAGTGTCCTGAGGTCGTCTGCCCGAAGGTCTGGTCTGTCTGGACCCCTGAGTCATCCGTCGACTGCCTGCTGCAGATGACTCTGCCACGTGCCGCCCTGCGGTGGGTCGCTGTGCTGGTGTAGACTCAGCAAGGAAGCTCTCAATCAGAAGCGCCCGCTCCAGTACTCCTGTCTGAGTCGGTATGCTGAGGGAAATCAGTGATGGCCTGATCTCGTGTCTCAAACCCTGCTCGAAGGTCCGGGCCCGGAAGAATGGGTCCCGTACCATGTTGGTCGAGTAGCGCGAGAGATCGGTAAATCTCGCCGAGTACTGAGCGACCGTCATGCTGCCCTGCCGCAGCTGTAGAAGCTCCTGGATACGCACCGCACGAAGGGTGGCTGGGACGAACTCCGAGCGGAAGAGGCCCTCAAAGTCCGTCCAAAGTAGAGATGCCTCATCGTGCACCTGGAGCATCAAGCTCCACCATCGTCCTGCTGCTGCGTGTAGTAGGCTCGCAGCGAGGATCACCATGAGGTCTGCTGGTGTCCTCACTAGCCTAAACACTCGAACCACTGCCTCCAGCCAGTCCTCTGCTGCCTGGGGATCCGTCTCCCCGCAAAACCTGGGCGGTCGCTGGCGCTGAAACTCATGCAGTGCGCTGAGGCGACGTGCATTGTCAGCGGCTGCTGCTGGAAGCATCGGGGGATCGGCGGGTAAAGCTACCGCCGGTGCCACTACTGGCAAAGGGCCCTGCACCGAGGCCTCGTCGCTCGGTGGGCTGTCGTCTAGCTCGACTCTCGGAACCCTAGCTGGCTGTCGTCGTGGGGCCATCCTGAAAAGGAAACAAATGCGCCACGGTTAGAACAATATACCTGGTGAGATGATATAAGTAATCACAAAGAAAACTTGAAACACACACGCAATCAATGTTTTCGTGCATTAAGTCGGAAATCAGAAGTCAGGGTCCTGGTGTACGGATACGTCGGCCGCCGCACCAACACTGGACTCCCTGGACTGATAACCACACTCAATACGCTAAACATTATTGCTTCACATAGAAAAGATCAGAGTTCACGGTAGAACCGAACTCCTCTGATACCAATTTGTCACGACCCGCCCTCGAGGTCCGTGCCGTGACTACCCCAAGCCCGCCTTCCATAGGCCAGGGGCTGGCGACTAGCACCAAGGCGTAAATCCCGGTAAAAAGGGAAGGCATTGCCTTTGTAAAGTAAACAAACACCACAGAGTCAGCAAGCGGAAAGTAAACACTAAACAAAAGCAGAGTACAACTGAAAGTGCGGAAAAGTAAATGGGCCAGAATACAAACCCAAAACTGAAAGTAAAGTACAACTCAAAAGGGAAAAACAGCAACAGAAAAGTAAATACCACTACACCGAGCTGTCCACTGGAAATCCCACCTGAAGGGTGGGTACAGATAGCTCCTCTGCTCCATGGGTCCCGCCGTCCGCTCCGAGCACGTCCCGCCCAGTGGTCCACCTCCGGGTACCGTCCCGCTCTGCAAGCCTCAGCTAAGGTCAACGCTGTCCGTCGTCTGCAACCAACACAACGTAGTGCGGGCAAAGCCCGTGCAGGGGTGAGTATAAGCTACTCAGTAGGGACCCCGAGACCCCTGAAGGTCTCTCAAATCCACAAAGGATAAACCACGAAGAAAAGTAACAATCACGAAGTAATAACCGACACTGCTTAGGTATATGCCCATACATATACCTAAGTCATCAATTCAAATACGCTCCAACCTCCGAGCCCAAGTACAACTCAGTCAACACAGGAAAGTAAACGTATTCCACACAGGAAAGCAAAACGTAATCCACACAGGATTGCACAACACAATCCACACAGGAAAGAAAAAGGATTAAGCTCACACAGGTATACTTCTTCAAGGACGATAAAGATGATCACTGATCCATCTAAGTCGTCGGACCCACGAAGGATCGATAGGTAACTAACCCCCACAATGACCCACACAGGATCGAGCCCACACAGGACCTGTAGGCGCTGGCTCACACAGAACCGCTGAGCGCAAGGACCCACACAGGATCGGGCCCACACAGGACCTGTAGCACTGATCCACGTAGGATCGCTGAGTGCTGAAGTCGTCGTCATCGAATCCACACAGGATCTCTGTACTGTCGTAGTCGCAGTCACAGTAGCAGTAGTAGCAGTAGAACAGTAGAACGGTCGCAGCCAGCACTAGGGTTCCCGCACACAGCAAGCTCGTTCGGAGGGTCCGCTCCACGAGCCGAGAGGCTGATACATCAACTGTCACAAAGACCGGAGTTGATGTATCCAAAAGTTCCGTATCGTCAACAGGAACTCAACGCAAAAGACGGCGCGTCGATCGGACGCCCGGTCTGAGAGTTATTGGCATTTTCGTCTCCGGGGCCCGGTTGGTTTTTAAGGCAAAACCAACCCGACCGTACTCCACCTGCGTCCAAACCTCGGGCGGAGTATGCCAAAAGATTTGTCTCATAAAGAGGAACACAACACGGCTGACGGCACGTCAATCGGACGTCCGTAGCTCAAGATATGAGTGTTTCCGCTCCGAAGGCCCGGTTGGTTTCGCGAACGAACCAACCCGGCCGAACTCAAAGTAATCCGAAACCTTGAGTGCGATATACCGAAACGACCGTCTCGATCCAAGGATCGTGTTGCCGCAGACGGTTCGTCGATCGGAGGTCCGAGGCTCAAGTTATGGCCAAAGGACCGGAACTGGTTCGAAACGGGGGGGTCCGGGTCCGGGCCGACCCGGCCCGACCCCCCCTGGGCGGCGTGGCGGCCGGCGGCGCGGCGGCCGGCGGCGCGGCGGCGCGGCGGCGCGGGGGCCGCGGCGGCTTGTCGCCGCGGGGTGGCTGCACGCGGGGACTAAGCCCCCGCTGATTTGGAAAGGCGGCGCGGCCTTTGTGCCACGCCCAATTTTTTTAAAACGCCCCCCCACGTGGGAGGCCTGTTTGTGCGGAACCGGGGGGCCGGCTGCCCCCCTCCCTTCAAAGAACCACCCCCCTCATAAAGAGGGGGGTTTTTGTGTGTTGGTCGGGGGATTAATTCCCCCGGTTTTAATGCCTTCCGGCCGGCCAGCCGGCCGGCCGGTTTTCTCCAACAGGATCGGAAATTCCGGTCCCCCCTTTGACTTCCGATGCCGGCGGCCCGGCCGCCGATCTTCTCTTCCCGCCGCGGCCCGGAACCGGCCGCGGTCTCCTCGTCCCGCCGCGGCCCGGAACCGGCCGTCGTGTTCATCGTCCGGCGCGGTGCGACGACACCGCGCCCCTTCGCCGTGCCTTGATTCCTTTCAACGCGGCGCGACGGCGTCGCGTTCTTGAAGATTCTTCCTCGGCGTGGCGCGACGGCGCCGCGTAAAATAATTGCACGATTATCCGCGTGGTGCGACGGCACCACGCCACTTTGCTTCCACCCGCAAGAATAAACAACAAGAACGATGGAGGGGGTTCGGCCGTGTTCATGCGGTCCGACCCCCCTCACGTTAAGCAATAACGCATCTTAAAATAATCCAAAGCCACACGTTAGACTTGCTAAAAATTCATGATCAAAAATAGAATAACTAAACAATAATCAACAACCCCTACCTTGGTATAAGGTTCGACGATTGTCAACGTTCCGCGGAAGTCGACGTCGCGGAGGTCGGGCGTCGCGGTAGCCGTTCGTCAAATCCGATGACGAAGGGGGTGCGTCCGAAGAGACACGTCGTTGGCGAAACTTCTTTTGTCGACGAAGGGAATCCGAGGAGGAAGCGGCGTTCCCACTCGTTGACATGGAAGACGAAGAACAGCGGAGCGGCGTTCTTCGTCGGGACTTGAGCGTTCTTCGTCAAGTTGAGCGTTCCTCGTGATCTTCGTCAGAGATGAAGAAGAAGAAGAAAAAGCTCTCCACCTCTCAAGAAGACAAACAATTAACCAAAATAAAATAAGACAACATCTTATTTTATTAACACACATAACACAGTAGAATTTCAAATGTTTGAAATTCAAAAGGATTAACTCCCATAATTAAATAAGTAACTCAAGTCATTTATTGAGGCGTTAAGGGAGTTGAGAGAATATGAAAGGTTTGGGGGTTCGTGTGGGCCCCACCACACTTAATCCTCCCAAGGGAGGTTAAGTGGGTGTGGGTCCCACTTCCAACCCCCTTTGGTAGGTTTTATCAAGTTATAATAAAATTTGTTCTTCACAAATTTTATTTAACTCAAACCAAAATCTCCAAAACTAACTTTCAACCCGCAACAAACGCAACTTCTGAAAAGGTCTCTTTAAGCGAATATCGGTGCTGCGAGTTCATCGGTGCCCTCAGATTTCAATTCCGAGCACCGAATCAAAAGTTAGGAAAACCCGCTCGTTCGTTCACTGAACGTACCCGAGCCAAACTTCGGAAATTGATTCCGGGCACTCCGGGCCTCGGAATCAGGTGCCGTCTGAAACCGCGCTCTTGTAAAATTCTAAAGAAAATTAAGAAAAAATTTCCCTTGAATTTTACGGGTCTTTACATTCTTAATTATCTTAGGACTTATGGATACAATCATGGTTTTATGAGTTTAAGGATGATCATAAGTTCAATGACTTAAAATCCCCTTATGAAAATTTTTGTGGTAGGAATATAACATGATAACAGATATTATTGAATTTTTTTTTGCGTAAATATAACTCATTTTGTTACACACTACAAAATATTAAGATTTATTGATACACAACACCATGTTAAGCCTATACTACATATAGAATTTATTTTATCTTGCAGTACACAGAACACTACAATTGGCATGTGTTACATTCAATATCTAGTTTTATTGAACTATAAGATATTATTATTATTATTTATTATGATATTCATCTCCTAGATGTTGGAATGACGGTTATGATAGGATTAAATAAATCTTTAAAATATATATTTTTCACATGTTTACTATTTATTATTTTTTAGAAATAAAATAAGAATCATTTAAATTAAAAATAAATGTTTTCTTAAAAATATAAAATTTTCAAAAATACGGGTTAATCGGGCTCAATGAACATAATTAAAAATACAATTTTACCACTTTTATAAACATTATTTTAATAAATAAACTTTATTTTTAAAATATTAATATAAATTTTAGATTTGGTGAAATGTTTTGTATTTTTATGAGAATTTTTTGAGATAAATAGTGAAAATACTGAATTTTAATTTGAAAAATAACATTTATTTTTAAATAATTTATAATGTTAAACTATATTTTGAATTGGGTTTTAAGTTACATTGGTACAATTTTATATCAATTAATACAATTTAGTTCATTGGAATCAATTTCATATTGTAATTATAAATAAAAACATTATAAACTTTTGACAATTTTCCCTTTAAAAACCCTCTTTCACATCATGACTACGAGATTATTTTTAAATTAATATATTACAATCATGAGAATTTAATTTGTAAAATGAATTTAATATTTTATGTTAAAATAATTTATAATTTCTAATATGGTCAATTTTTTTTACCATAATGATTAGTGAACACAATTAAAAATAAATTATTGTGATAAAAGAAAAGACTTGTTTTCATAGTAGTTAAACCTAGAATATAAGGTATAAGAATAACACAAAATATATCAAAAACACATTTTATGGACATATTTAGAAACTTGTGACCTTATTATCAAATTTATCAATTTTGGAACAATTTTCCATTATACTGACAAGTATAATAAGTTAATTAATGAAAAAGAAAAAAATGAACATTTCTTCATTTTAGTTCCTATAAATCTATTGAATAGTGGAAAACTAAATAAGTTTGGTTATAAATTTTATTTAGGAACATAAATTTGTTTTATTATCATGTTAATTTATTTCATATTTTTATAGATGATATAATTACATTAAGGTCTAAAGAAAACCAACAAATGAATTATTTATTTAATAATTAAATAAATCGAACGATATTGAAAACTTTAAAATTTAAGTAAATTTAATGAATTATTGTATTAGATTATTTTTATATGAATATATCTTTTTACATAGTTGTGAACATAATTTATTCAATTTCAGTTATTTTATTTATATTTTTTAAATTTCAATTAAATGAATAATGTGAAATTTGACATTAAAGGAATTTTATAATAAATGAAATTTTATTAATTGATTTTAAATTAATAAAAAATAATATCTTATATAAATTGATTTTAAAATATTAATAAATAACAACTAGTATATATTCAAATACAAATTATTCTTTTATAATGGCTATATGTTGTATTCAATAGAAACAACTTGGTTTATACGGTTAAGGTTAAAGATGTATTTTTCACATTACATAAGCATAGTATTTATAATTTATAAAATAGATATCATATTTATAATGTGTGATCCAAGTTATTTAATAAGGATCACTGCAACATAGTCTTAAAGAATTAATTAATTGGTTAGAAAACATGTTAACATAATGTGAAAACTAAAATGGTAAAGTAAGGAAACTTAAGTGTTAAGGAACCAAATTTTTAAAACAAGTGTACAAATGTGTGGTTGAGGTGTTCATCGACTGCATAATCAATAAAAACATTTAATTAAAATATTTAGACAAACTTTATGTAGTATTGACTTCCCTAAACTCATTATATAATCCTTATTTTGGGAATAAATCCATAATTTTATGTATTTAGTGAAAACCCAGAGGATACCTGAAGAAGAGGTAACGATATTTAAAAGGGTGTTTTATTTTATATTTTCCTCAACCTCATTAAATTGTATTTTTATAATGATTATATAATATCCTATGTATATTTAATATAATTATTTTTTGTTATGTTATGGTTATAAGCTACTAACACAAACACTTCCATAAAATGGTTTACGAAATCATCATTGGTGTGTTCAAAGAACAACGACCTCATAAACCAATGTCATTCATTTTTCCATTACTACCTCTAAAGGATGGGAATAATGATGGAAATACAATTTATATATGATATTTATTATATTTATGATATTATTATAATTATTTAATTTTTATATCGCACATATGTTAATGATTTCTATTTTTTGGGAATACGACAACATCGTACGTGTGTACAACAGACTACCACCTCACAAAGAGATGTGATTCATTCACGCTTTACATGGAATGTGTTAGGGATGATATTAATAAAAATATGTGATATATAATAACTAAATAGTATAATATAATGATTATATATATATATATATATCATTTAAGTTTCTTTATTTCAATATGACAAGAAAATGGAAACTGTGTTTGTGTGTACGTACGACCTACCACCTCCATTAAGAGTGTATTTAATTTCCTATCATGAAATTTTATGGATTAATTTAAATAACTATATAATAAATATATATGATATAAATATATTATGTTTATAATTATTTAGTTTACAAAATTATTATTATATTAATATAATAAAAAATATAAAAAATCATAAAATTTACAAAAAACAAAGCGTTTATTACCCGAAATGTAAATTTAATGTGGAATTATTATTAAATGGGTAATAAAAGTGAATAATAAATCATATATGACATGATATATAGGGATATATTTATCAGATATGTGTGTAATAAACTTATATTTTTTAAATGAGAAGTTTGAACGAGTACTTCGAGGGTCAAGACAAAAGGTAAGGGATTTGCATATCTTTTATTTTTTCTTTTGTGAGACACGTGTTATATTTACCAATAATTTATTATATGTGGTGTATATACTTCTAATGAATGTATTTTAATATTATTATAATAAAAGTTATCTTTATTTACAAATCCATTTCAAGATCTCTCTTTCATGGGGTTTACATTTCAAAAGTAACCAAATTAGTAAAGCATTTTTATATCAATTTTCCTTCTTTGAAATGTATTTTATGGTGTGAACCTATATTCCTTAATGAGGTGTATATAAAGACCTTATAAAATTTAATATCATGAATTTTTATATACTCATTATATTTTGGGTTACCTTTTATGTAATTACATTATGGGGCTTATGATTCAATGTTACCGAAGTCGTAAATATTCATGTTAAAATCTCATCATTTATCAGGGTTGTTTATGATTAAGTATCAATTATTGAAATCTAATGATCAACCTCTCCTTATTTCTCATCAATTTTCTTATCCACTATTTATTCATTATATAACCAAAACTGTTACCATTTTCCTCTATTATGTATTTAAAATTTTGAAATTTTTTTATAATAAAATATTACTTCATTTCTCTCTTTGGTCGGAAATTTGTTTTCTTCTTAAAACATGTTCTCTAAAAAAATTTCTATTTTTTAATTGTAATTTTATTTTATTTTCAAATAAAAGGATTTCAAAAACAATTATGTTTTGAAAGTGTTTTATATGATTTTTAAATCTTCATTTATAAGTTTTCAAATCATTTTTTAAATAAAAAGTATTTCAAAATGTTTTATTTTATGAGAAAAGTGTTTATCAAATCAAAAATGATATTTTACATAGTAAATGTTTTAAAAGATTTATAAAAATTACTTTATGCGTTTTCAATTTTATTTTTGAAGAATTGTTTTTTTCAATTGAATTATTTTTCAAAATGATACTTTCAAAGAAAAGAAATTTTCCTTAAGAATTGCTCGAGGTGGTCTATGAAAATCCTTCTCTATCAAACTTGAAATCCTTTGATATAGTACATGATTTATTGGGTATATGATCCAAGGAAACCATTATTATTTATATTTTAATGGTTTATGTCACATACATAAATTATTTTAAAGTTTTATTTAATTTAATTTCCATTATTGTTTTTTGTTTTGGGGGTTTTCTATGCATTTTTGGAGGAATAGGTGAGTTTCCTTGATTTGGGCCAAACTATGAGCCCAATTTCAGATTTTAAAATAAATTTTGATTCCTTTATAACTCCTACCTTTTTCAACATTTTTCATCCATTCCAATCCCTACATGGAATCCTCTGACCTATGAACACCACAAAAGTAATTTGGACCATTTAGAAATCTATAATCATTGTGTATTTGAGTTTTTATATAAGGGATTGGGCTGCCCGAAATCCCATTTCCTACATTAAAAACATTTGTTAATTATACAATAACTCAGTAAATATTTATGTTTTTTCGGTGATTCCAACTCTCACCTGAGACCACATACCTAAGTCGCGCCCCCATTCTCTCCTCCCACAATTTGGAGATCCATAGAATCTCGAAAGTGGGTGAAACTACTCGGGATTTTAAAAATCTCCCAGATTTGAAGAGGTGAATTAATCCTTTCATAAATACATCTATTTTTACTCTTTTACCCCATTAAAGTTCCTACATGATCTCTGTATACTTGGTCATACATACCATGAAGTATTTACTATTTTAAAATTCAGATACTATTATATTTTATGCAATTGTTACAGGATCCCTCAAGTAAGTTGGTCTTCTTCATTCTTCTTTCAATTTTCTTAGGGTTACATTCAATGTGATTTGGGTTTCTTCCCTTATCCATGGGGTTCCTAATGTCATGAAGTTAGGGTTATATCCTTAGGATAGATTTATTTTCTTTTGTCTGACATCTTGTGGTTTTAGGTTTGATTTCAATTCCTTGAGGTGTATAGGTGGTGTAGTTTATGTTTCGCACCATTTTTTGAGGCTTTCGACAAAAAAGGTAGGTGGTTCCATGCGTAAACAATTATTGATGAGTTAGATTTCTGTATTTACTAATTTTTCATATTACTCAAATGTTTGGTGTGGTGCGAAAATTTTTTATGATTGATTTGGTTATTCGTTTAATTTTATAGTTTAATTTTAACTTGAAATTGGGTGTTTTCATGTGTAACTCATGGGGTATTATTTGGGTGTAGTTCATAACATAAGGAAATGGTTTAATAAATCTTGTTTGGCCTGAAAATTCTGGTTTGGTAATGTATTAGTGTCATGTGGGCATAAAAAGAAGGTTTTTGTGTAGTTTTGATGTGTAAAACATTTTTATACTTCTTGAAATCATTTTATAAAAATGTTTGTTTTCATTTGTATAATTGGTGGTATTATTCAAGGTGATTTTATAACACTTGAAAATGGTTTTATAAATGTCTCTAGGGTTTCCAAATCTATTTTGTATAAAAATTAGTATGGGTTTGGTCTTAAATGGGGGTTTTGAAATGGGTTTTGTGTGCAAGACAAATTTACACCACTTGGGTTCTTTTTATGAAAATTGTAAATGTTTTAGTTGGTTAAATAAAGTTGGAAACAGGTGCATATGTACTGTTTGGTGGGTGTGTTAACCTATAATTGGGTTTTTAAAGGTTAATTGATGTTTTAATATTTCAAACATCTTTATAATGTTTTGTAAATATCTGAAATGTTTTATTAAATTGTGATATCGGGGAAAAACTTGTTTGTGGGTTGTTTCGTGTAAGTTTGATGATAAAATGATTTTGAATGTAAAAAGTGTATTATGTGGCATGTGTGTGTGGGTTGTTATGTGATTTTTATCACCTTTTAAATGTTTTATAATTTTTTTTAAAGGGTGTGTTGATGTGTTTATGTGATGTGAAAAGTGTTGTGGGCTATTTTGGTGTGTGTATGATTTGAAAATTCATTTGAATGAAAAAGTGGATTTTGTGAATTTTGTGATGTACATGTGTTCTATTTGGTGAATATGTGATGTGGAAATTATATTTTCATGTTCAAATTATACTTCATGTCTTGTTGAACTTGTTTGAGCACAATAGGGAAACCCGAGTATCTAGGTCGGTGGACGTGTACTAGTATGCTAGTGATACCGTGGGGTTTGGCCTCAGTTTCACTTAGTAAGATTGACACATACAACTCTAACTAAACTATGATGATGATGATAGAGGACCAAAAAGCTGTGGGTATGTTTCCTATTAGTGGTTCTTGGATGATAATTGATATTTATGGTGGTTACTTTCACCGAGATACGAGGTACCTAGGACCCACATCGAGATAGTGCCTAAGGGTTATATCCTATTGGTTGTGCTCATTACTTACTTTGTTATTACCTTCGGCATACGGTATGGTTGGGTAGAAAATTATGTAGTGGTGAAATTATTTTTAAAAGTTTTAATTTTTAATGATAGCCCACTTGAAAACTGTTTTGATTTTTAAGTTGCATCATTTAGAAAATTTCACTAGCATTTACTGTTTATGAAAACATGCAATCTTTTCGTATTTGAATATTTATCACATGGAATATCTTAGTGGTGGTATCCTAATGGGCATTGCCTCACACCCTACTTACACTCTTGGGTGTAAGTAGACTTGGCTTTTTTTGTCGCATGTTGGGTATAGTTTTTAGTTCCAGTGGTTCGAGTTTATAGCAGGTCCTTGGTGGTGAAGTCTTGTGGAGATGCCTTGAGGGTGGTGCCCCTTTCCATGAGGGTTCTTAGATAGTTTCCTTTTGGTTTTGTACTTTGTTATAACATTTTTGATTTGTTTTAAAATTAGTAATTCAATTCTGAATTTTTTTAAATGATTGTTTGGTTTGAAAAATCCAGATTCGTTTTATTGGATTCTTTTGTTGTTAAGTTTATAAACACGGGTAAATCGTTCCCAATTATCATTTTTTGAAACCTAGGCACTTGTGCCAGCTTGTGGGGATCAGGAAAACCCTTAGGGCCTTATCAAAGGCTAGGTTTGGTTTCAGTTTCGGTGGCAACCATAATTTGTTCATGAGAAAATTGTATCAGAGGAGGTTCAGGTTAACACTTTGGGTCATGTTATTTGGGGAAGAGTCAAGATAGTCTGGAGTTAGGATTTCTAGGACATGGTATTCTAGTTATGGGTAGTGTTCCTGATCACCATACCTCATGATGAGATTAAAGTTTCTAGAATATGTCAGGATTTATATAATTCCTTTGGTTTTCTTGGTTTGATGATGATTAGGGGAAATGAAAAGAGAGTTGGGTTAATGGTCTCAGTGAGCTCGCAGAGCTTGGAAATCCTTGTGGAGTCAGGGATCTTCCCTAGAACAATCTCTATGATGGTTAAGTGATTGGAATATGGCCACCAACCATATGTCCAAGTCACCCACTAAAACTAATTTCCTCTTGCACTGTCTTGTGTTCTTTAGTTTTGAAATCATGTAACTTCGGTTTTAAAGTGACTTGGTTTTAAGAAGAGTAAATTTTTTGTGAAATTATTATCTAATAAAAAGGGAATGGTTATATTTTTGAAAATAGAGAACTGAATTTTCAGAATTGTATTGGAATGGAAAATAGTGTGTTTTCACCTCTTTTGAAAGCATGAACTATGGCAAGGTTGGTTTTGAAAATGTGTTTCCAATAGTGTTTTCTAAACTATTCAAAGGTATTTTAATGGGACGATATGTTTTAAAATTAATTTGTATTACTTTAAAGTGAGTTTTCATTTAAATTATTGTTTTATTCATAAAATCTTGGTAAGATGTAATTTGGGTTTGATTTTGTGTTTAGCGATTTTTAGAAAAAATTGGTATTGCTTGACTGTTTTGGTTTTGAAAAGTGGGAATATTTTTTTATTTTATACTTTGGTATTTCCATGAGTGACCACATGCATGGGGTTATATGGGATGATGGATGGTTGATGGCATGACAGGATGAGTCCCAGGATGGATATGAGGAGGGTTCCTGGTGTGGCACAGAAACATGCATGTGTGAGGCCCATGGGGTACAATTGTTGTATACGCAAACCATTGAACCGTTAATTTTAGAAAATATGATTTTAAAAGAGAAAATTGATCTCTTTGTGACTAGTTTGTGATGGTGTGTATTATTTGTTTTTTTATAATGTTTATGTTGTGGGATTTTTTGAGTCCAATAACCCCTCTTATTTGTATTGTGTTTTGGGTTTGTGTTTGGTTGGTAAGCTATGTTGAAGGGCCGATTAGTGGTCTCTTCTGAGAAATGTTTTTGGATGCTTCTATGGTGGTTAATTTCATGTGTTTGGATCAGTTTTGTGGTATATCTTGACCAATGGACCATCTTGGTTGGGTCCTTGGGTTTAATCATTGGATAAGGTATGGCCCATTAAAGGTTAGTGCACAACTAAAGTGAATACCAAGTTGTTTCACTATTGGAAGATCCTCCAGTTGATCAATGTAAGGAATATTTTTCTTGAGATTTTTAGATTGATTCTACACCCTTTCCTTTCTTGGTTTTGTGTATCCTCTTTTAGTGGGAGAGTGATCATGGAAGGTTGAAAGAGACATTAGCTTCTTAAGTTTCCTGATTTTCTGAAGGTGGAAGTGGTCTGGGGTTGTTAGCATGGATGAGTATCTGGATGGTGTTTAAGTGGTCCTCTTAGTCATTCGTAGTCTCTTCAAAGAAGGAGTTCACGTTAAACTACCAGTGTGGGAAATATGGTCACAAGAGGATATTGTGGCCATTATCTAGAATTGTGTGTTATTCGGGGATGTTGTGTAAGGTCCCACTCCATGCATTGTTTATATCAGTTGTAATGGCCATGTTTGGTGACATCCTACGATTTCATG
This sequence comes from Viscum album, assembly GCA_963277665.1. Lineage (NCBI taxonomy): Eukaryota > Viridiplantae > Streptophyta > Magnoliopsida > Santalales > Viscaceae > Viscum > Viscum album. The sequence continues at coordinate 1,697,292,559 of OY728143.1, read as the reverse complement.
CTCCCTATTGACTGTAAAGGTGAAAGTCATGCAATCCTCTGAGATTCTCTTTATGTTGGGATAATGTATCCCTTTGAAAAAAATAAAAATCTTCCATTTTAGAAGAAGGTGATTATAGGTGTTATTTACTTCTATTGTTTCTCACTTGAAGAAACACGGTGTGATGTATGTTAATTTTCTAATCCCCTGTTTCAATGAAATATCAGGATAGGGTGAAGTGAGTTTGGAATGTGTTATGTCTGGAGAACTTATCTGGGATTGCAGTGTAGTTGTTGGTGGCACTAAAAGAAGAATTCTCATTCAGTGGATTTCTAAAACCTAACTGCGGGGCCTAGGATTCTTCAATCATTTGAGCTCCAGCCATAGGTATCGAAGAGAAGCTAGCTCATAGTCAAGGGAAATCCCAGGGTCGTTTAAACCCTTGTACAAAGACCTGTCCTCAGTATGAAATATAGGAGGATTTTAAACCTCAGCTGTCATCATATTTTATCTATTATTCTCATTCAGTGGAAGTTGGTGGAGGGCCTTATACCCATGTCATCACCTAATGTCATTCCCTCCACCTTTGGTTTCTATTGAGTCATTAGAGAATGATTGGAAATTTGGGTAGATGTGCTGAGGACATAGTTTGTGCATGATTAGTATTGAACGTGTTCCAGGAAACCATGTGGAAAGAATGATCTGCACAGTTAGTGCACAATTTCCCAAACTGCGTGGACTGACCCGATGCCCTTACCAAATCTTTTCAAAAAATTATCTCTTTCTGTGTCGGTCCATACTGGTCAGTTAAGATTATTGGTTCTTATGGTGGAAAGACCCACTATGATTCTCATGTACGTTACTTCATTAAAATTTAAAGGAATTCTACCCTTTGTACTGAGGAGTCCATTCAGGCCTCCCCCTACTAGTGTCCGGATTCTATCTTGGGAACATATAGGTTGTCTCTCTTATGTTGGGGTGCCTATTTGTGTCCCCATGTACCAATAGCTCAGATTATCCATGGTCTTGGCTTGACAGTAGGTAGTCTCTTTCAGAACTATCTATCTACCAACATCTTCCTTGAGTAAACATTGGGATTGGAGAGCGCCCAATGGTTTAGTTACAACAAGGTAAGTGTAACCTTGTTTAATGTTGTTGTTTTTTTGGGTAAATTTCTTGAGTCTTGTTCATATTGTGTTTGAGGAATCTTCTTTTGGGATAAAGTATGAATGTTCTTGATTGTTTCATGAAAGTAGTGTATGTTCAGTTTGTGAGGGTATTCCTTCCTTAATTGATTACTGGAGGAGTTTTGGCCTTTGGGGAGGAAACCTGGCAAAGGAGTACCTATTGGTTTCTCAGTTGGGTTTGGTTGTTTATTTGGCCTTACTGTGACTTTCCGAGGAGAAAAGTTTTCATAGTGGGGAGAATTGTCACATACATAACTAATTTTAAAGTTATTTTTAATTAAATTTCCAATATTTCTTTGTTTTGGGGGTTTCCCATGCATTTTTTGGAGGAATGGGTGAGTTTTCTTCATTTGGGCCAAACTGTGAGTCCAATTTCAGATTTAAAAATAAATTTTGATTTTTTATAACTCATTTATTTTTAAACATTTTAAATCCATTCCAATTCATACATTGCATATCTTGACCCATTAACACCAAAAAATTAATTTGTACCATTTAGAAATCTATAATCATTGTGGATTTGAGTTTTTATTTAAGGGATTGGGCCTGCCTGAAAGCCCATTTCCTAAATTAAAAATAGTTTTTAATTATTTAATAACACATTCAATTTTTATGTTTTTTCAGTAATTCCAACTCTCACCCATGACCACTTACCTAAGGCACGCCCCCATTGTCTCCTCCCCCAATTCGGAGCTCCATAGAATTGTGCAATTGGGAGAAACCTCTATGGATTTCAAAAATCGACCATATTTGAAGAGGTAAATTAATCCTTTCATAAGAACTTAAATTTATACTGTTTCCCCCCATTAAAGTTCTTACATGATCTGCTTATACTTGTTTGAACCTCCCATTAAGTTTTGACTGTTTTAAAATTCAGATACTGGTATATTTTGGGAAATGTTTACAAGATCCATCAAGAAACTAGGTCTTCTTCATTCTTCATTCTATTTGCTTAGGGATACATTCAATGTGATTTGGATTTCATACCCTATCCTTCGGGTTCCTAATGTCCATAAGTTATGGTGCAAACCTAGGGTTTTATTTCTTGTCTTTTGGGTGAAATCTTGTGGTTTTAGGTTGGATTTCAATTCCTTGAGATGCGGTGGTGGTGCTGTTTATGTTTTTCACTATGTTTTGAGGGTCTCGACATAAAAGGTAGGTGGTTTCATGTGTAAACAATTATTGATGAGTTTGCTTTCTGTATTTACTCATTTTTCATATTCCTCATATGTTGGTTGTGGTGCAAAAACTGCTTATGATTGATTTGGTTACGTGTTTAATTTTATAGTTTAATTTTAACTTGAAATTGATGGTTTTCATCTGTAAATCATGGGGTATTATTTGGGTATAGTTTATAACTTATGGAATTTGTTTAATAAATCTTGTTTTTCTTAAAAATTATGGTTTTATAATGTATTAGTGTCATGTGGGCCTAAAAATAGGGTTTTGGAATAGGTTTGATGTGTAAAACATTGTTATACTTCTTGAGTTAATTTTATGAAAATGTGTGTTTTCATTTTTATCATTGGTGGTATTATTCAAGGAAATTTTATAACACTTGAAAATGGTTTTATAAATGTCTCTAGGGCATCAAATTCTATTTTGGATAGGAATTGGTATGGTTTTGGTCTTAAATGGGGGTTTTGAAATGGGTTTTCTGTGCAAGGCATATTTACACAACTTTGGATCTTTTTATGAAAATTGTAAATGTTTTAGTAGGTTAAAAAAGTGGGAAAAGGGTGAATATGTACTGTTTGGTGTGTGTGTTCACCTATAATGGGTTTTTTAAAGGTTAATTTATCTTTTAAGATGTCAATAATTTTTATAAGGTTTTGTAAATTTTTGAAATGTTTTATTAAATTATGATATTGGGGAAAAATTTGTTTGTGGGATGTTTTGTGTAAGTTTGATGATAAAATGATTCTGAAGGTAAAAAGGGTATTATGTGTCATCTTTTTGTGGGATGTAATGTGATTTTAAACACCTTTTAAATGTTTTATAAGAATGTTTAAAGGACATGTTGATGTGTTGATGTGATGTGAAAAGTGTTTTGGGATATTTTGGTGTGTGTATTATTTCAAAATGCATTTGAATGAAAAAGTGGTTTTTGAAACTTGTGTGGTGTACATGTGTTCTGTTTGGTGAATATGTGAAGTGGAAATGATATTTTCTTGTGAAAATTATACTTCCTTTCTTGTTGAACTTGTTTGAGGACAAGAGGGAAACCCGAGTATCTTGGTGGGTGGACGTGTACTGGTATGCTAGTGATCCTATGAGGTTTGGCCTCAGTTTCACTTAGAAATATTGACACATAAAACTCTAACTAAACTATGATGATGATGATGGGGGACCACTAGGTTATCGGTATGTTCCCTACTAGTGGCTTGTGCATGAGAACAAATATTTATGATGGTTACTTTCACCTAGATACGAGGTACTTGGGACCCACATCGAGCTAGTGCCTAAGGGTTATATCCAATTGCTTGTGCTCATTACTCACTCTGTGCTTACTTTCAGCATAAGGTATGGTTGGATAGAAAATTCAGCAGTTTTGAAATTATTTTTAAAATTTGTGATTCTTAATGATAGCCCACTTGAAAACTGTTTTTGATTTTTAGGTTGCATTGTTTAGAAATTTTAACCACCATTTTCTGTTTATGAAAACATGAAATATTTTTGTATTTGAATGTTTATCACATGGAATATCTTAGTGGTGGTATCCTACTTGGCATTTTCTCACACCCTACTCACACTCTTGTGTGTAATTAGGATTGGTTATTTTTGGTGTCGCAAGTTAGTTACAGTTTTTAGTTCCAGTGGTTCAGGTTTCTAGCAGGTCCTTAGTGGTGAAGTCTTGTGGAGATGGATTGAGGGCGGTTCCCCTTTCCCTGAGGGTTCTTGGAAAATTTCATTTTGGTTTTTTACCTTTGTTATAGTATTGTTGAGTTGTTTTAAAATATTTAATTTAGTTATGAATTTTTGTAAAGGATTGTTTGGTCTGAAAAATACAGATTCATTTTATTGGATTATTTTGTTGTTTTAATTTTATAAACACAGGTAAATCATTCCCAATTATCATTTTATGATACCCAGGCACTTGTTCCAGCCCATGGGGACTAGGAACGCCATTTGGGCCTTGTCACAGGCTGTGTTTGGTTCCAGTTTCGGTGACAACTAGATTTGGTTCGTGACAGTTTATGTTTGAGATGATAATTTTTTATGAAATGTATTTCTCTTCAATGACTTATACCATGATAAAATACTTATGAAACCTGATTATTTTAAAGAGTTATACAATGATGAAATGATTATTAAAACTATCTCTTTTCCACAAGTTATGATATTATGAATTGTGTATTCAACCTATTTAATTTAATGGGTTATAATATGGTTAATTTTTATGATATTTTAGGACACATATGTATGATTTAAGTATGTTACGGGTGGGACCTATAACTCCATCCAATGAATTTGGTAATGATTAAAAACACATAAGATAGACAGGGCTTGAATTGGAAGTGGACCCAAATCAATAATACAAGGACTGAATGGGAATTAAACCTAGTTCAGTAATATAGGGATAGAAGGGTATGTAAACCCAATTTAGTAATACGTGGATCAAATGGGAAGCAAACCTAGTTCAGTAATATAGGGATGGAACGGGAAGTGAACCACATTCAATAATATAGGACATAAACAGGGAGAAACCCTATTTCAATAAAGTACTTTTCTTACAATTAAGGTCTTGTTAGTTCTCTTTAACTAATATGGAAATTATTTTTTATGCTTATATGTATGCCAAAAATTCAATGTCTTATGCCAATTTTATTCAATCATGGATCATTTTATTTGATATCTTATGATTCATGTCTTATTAACTACCTATATTTAGTCCATGAATCATTATTATGTTATTTGACATTTAGGGTACATATTTCAAATATTATACTGATGTATTTACTTTATTTACCTTTACAAATCATCGCAGCTCACCCCTTGTAATATTTCCTTTCCCTTGGTTATGAATAAAGGTTTTAAGTAGGATTACTAAATGGGAATATATTAGTGGGATACACTTAAGATATTTCACCAGATTAGAATATTATGTTCAATGTTTCCAAAGGCACTATAATTTTATAGTCCCATGGCATGTGTTTTTATAATGTAATGAATATTAATATAGAAATATTTAATATCCATGTATGTTAAGACTGGGTCATTATAGTTTCTATTAATAGAAATTTATATTCAAGCTTTGGAAACTAGGGTGAGAAAACTTTAGTGAGAACCCTTTGGTTATTTATAAGGATATTTCTAGGGAATTATCTAAGGACAATTCTAAGGATGAGTCTATGTTTAAGAAAATGTACTAGAATTTTGGTAATTGATTAAGAGAGTGGTTTCTATGAAATTGAATCCCTGTCTGGACACTACAAGTGGATGTGCCTTTAGAATAGATGTAAATAGGGGTAAAAAATTCAAAATCCATGTATTGGTTTATACTAAATCAGGAACGGGTACACAATAATGGTGGTTGCTACACACTTGGTTTAAAACTCCCTGGGGATATGCTTTGGAAATTCAAAACCTATTTATGAACCAACATAATTGATTTAAATATATTATGATCATGGATAACCTAGGTTAAGGATAATGTTTCATATATTTAATAGAAGTTTTCTTGATTTAGACATCCAGAAAGTTATTTTTAATGATTATGTGGTTTTCTTCAACGATTAGTGTTGGTCACAGTATGCTCTGTAGTTTTAGTCAATGGAAGGAACCATCAGAAACATGGTTAATGATGAATGTTATGGAAAATTTCATAATGAGAATTCAAATGAGATGATTATCAGAGTGAAGGATGCTACAATTATTCCAATTCAATTTTGACAGAACATGATTAACAACATCTAACGTAAAAAACTCACATACTCACTAAATAAGAGAAAAAATGAGTTCCCTGAGAGTTCAAGTAGTGGAGAATATAAGGGAAAGATAATCCAGTTTCCTTTGTGTAAATAATGTTGGATAAAAAACCAATGTAAATATCTCAGGAGGATAATAAAATTTTTGGATTGTGGAAAAGAATGACCCAAAGTGAGTAACTGCAAATGGAAAATGATAAATTTAGTTAACAAAATAGATCAGGATATTAGACTCCCTCAGATATCATTTAATATTAAATGATTTAAATATGGAATGTATGATAATTATGAAAATAAATGTCCTTGAGGGAAATCTTGTGAGGAAAATTATCAAGGTTGTATGAGTAAGGGGTATATTACTGATGATAAGGATACAACAAATGACATGCGAAAGGAAATAATTCTTAACGAATTAGTTGACGATTCTTAGTTAATTTATTGAGATGGAAGTTGTATGAATAAAGTGTTTTATTATTATAATTCAATGATTATTTTATAAAAAACATTAAATATATAATTATTGTTTAATATTAGTTTTTATTAAAGGATTTTGATAGATATCTAGAATTATGTTTATGGATTGTGAAATTGAATTAAGGGAAATGTGATATTTTTATTATGGGGAGGTACCCCTTAATATGTTCCAGATGCCAATAAAATGTTTTTTAGTTTGGATTAAGAGGTGATTAATTTGGATAAAGTAAATTTTATTTTATCATTGACCTCAGAAAAAATAAATGATTTGATGACAATGTTTTTCATTATATGATTTATGAAGTTTTTATATTTTTTGTATTTACGTAATATATCTAATAATCTATGTTCTTTGAAATGAATGATGAATCAAGTATGTTTTCAATACGATTTTAGGATAATTTAGTTTATTACCATGTTTTAATAGAATAAATTATTAAGGTATTCACATGTTTGTTATGTTAAAATCAATAGGTACTTTATGATATATAGGGGATCAATGTTAATAAGATTGGGAGAAATTTAGTGACCTTGTTTTTCATGTTTTGGATTTTAATTTTTTGAAAGGGTCATAAGGAAAACCACTTATGGAATGGTTTAATTTAAATATCAATTGATGTTTTAGAGATTATAATATTAATTCACCATGTTAAGATTTATCTATTTAGGATAACCTATGAAAAATATTCAGTTTTGATAGATGAAATGACTTATCATTCTATTTATGGATCATACGATCCATTAATGCTTCAAGAATAAAAAATAACCTTTCTTTCTTGGAATTAGAGATGAAGTGGAAATTGATCAAGGAATAAATAAAGAGTGATATTGTTATTATGTAATGAAATCATGTAAGTGTATCTTCTTGTTAAAACTATCCAACAAGAGGAAAAGGATCATGGAATAAAATGTTATTATGCTATTATCATTCTAGATGATATAAATTAATATTTCATGCCGTTTTTTATTTATGGTTGTTTTTAATAATATCTAGGTCACCTAATTTATTGTAATTATTGATCTCTATTAGTCACTATAATTGTTTATACTTTTCTTCTATGTCCATGTTTTCACTTCTCACCTAAGTTCTTCTATGTGGAAACCTAGTTATGAGTTACTTTGGGTAATTGTTATGTTCCCAACTTTCACTTTTAAAGTAATTTTTGGAATTAATTTTTATGATGTTGGTTTATAAGAATAGAACTTGAAAATATTAAAACATTGATGACCCAAAAAAATATTGAGGGTGAAATTTATTTTATGGGTGGTATAATGCAGCACCCAAAGTTTTTATGAAATATTTTTCCTGAATAAATTAAAATTCCTTGATAGATTGTATTATATGATACACCAAGTTAATATTAATTTAAATATAACACAATGTTAATCTTGTGATGCATGAAAAACGTTTTTTAGATTTTAGTACAAACAACACAAATCTTGGATTGTGTTACACACACTACTGAGCTTTATCAAACAATAATATACTATTAATATTATTTTTTAATATGATAGTTATTTAATTTCAATTCTAATGGATGGAATGAATATTATTAGCAAACATATGAAAATATTTATTTTTCACAATCTTAGTAGTTATATATTAACAATAAATAAAATAATAATCATTTACAATAAAATAAATGGTTTCTGTAAAACAATATTTTCTAAACGGCGAGTTATTCTTTCCTAGAACACATAATTTATAATTATATTTACCAATTTTATAAATATATTTCCAAAGATGAAATTTATTTTTTAAAATAGGATATAATAATTTGATTTGGGTGAATTGTATCTATTTTCAAGATAAGTTGATTTTTTAATTAATAGTGAAAAATATTGAATTTTAATTGAAAAATTTCTTTTCATTTAAATAATTTATAACATGAAAATATATTCTAAGATGGTTTTAATGTAATATTACTTAATATTTTTATAAATTAATAAAATTTAGTTCAGTGGAATCAATTTCATATTAAAATCTGTTATAAAAACATTATAAACATTTAAACATTTCCACTTTAAAAACCCATTTTCGTATCACATCTACAAGATTAGTTTTAAATTAATTTTTTCCACTTTTGATAATGGAATTTGGAAAAAATGAATCCATATTTTAATTTATAATAATTCATAAAATATAATAAGTTCAAATTAATATTTTTTCCAAAATTATTAGTGAAAAAAATAAAAAATAAATTATTGTGATTTAGAAAAAAAATGAGTTTATATCAAAGATAAACATTGAATATAAGGTGTAATAATGAGGAAAATCTTATAAAAAACCCAATTTTGGGAAATATTTATACCATTTTAACTTTAAGATCAATTCTTATTAGTTTTTGGGACACTTTTTCATGAACCTGACCCATATAATATGTTAAGTAAAGAAAAATAAAAAATGAACCTTTCTTCCATTTAATTTCTATAATTATTTAAAATTTGGAAGAAACTAGACAATTTCAGTAATATATATTATTTTTTAAGATAAATAAGCATTATTTATCATGATAATTTATTTTAAATTTTCACAGATGATATAATATCATTAAATTCTTATGAAACGCTAACACATGAATTATTTAGTTAATAATTAAATAAATGAAATGATACTAACTACATTAAAAGTGTAATAAATTGATTGAATTATGGGGTTAAATTATTTTCGAAGATGAATATGTCATGTTACATAGGTGGGATCATTATGGATTCAATTTCAATTATTGAATTGATATTTTTTTAAATTTAAATTAAATGAATAATGTCAAAATTGACATTAATGTCAATTTACAATAAATTCTAATTTATTAATTGATTTAAAATTTCTAAAAATAAATTATTATGTAAAGTGTTTTTTATACATTATTATGTATAATATATAGACTATTAAAAGACCATTAATTATATAATAAAGACTATTTTGACAACTAAATAAAAAAACTTGGTTAGCACTATTATAGTTAAAGAAGAGTTTTTTGCGTTACAATATCTTGAAGTTAATTTACATCAAACAAAAAAAATTTACACTATAAATTAGATATAATATTTAGAATCACTGATTCCAAATTATATAACATGGACCACACTAACATAGTATTAAATAATTAATTACTTAGGTTAGAAAACTAATTAATATAATGAAAAAGCAAAAATGGTAAAATAATAAAACATATGATTTGAGGAACCAACTATATAAAAAATTACATTAATGTTTTTATAGTTTTTTTAGACCATATAATTCCTATAAACCTTTAATTATTAGTTTTTGAGCAACATGAATAGTGAATACCTTTCAGTCTTTACAATAATACCACTCCTCTTGAACTATAAAAAGACACTCACTCTCTTCATTTATTCACACCTCTCAAGCCATTTTTCACAACCATGATCTTCCCAAATCACATAAAAAATTCTATAAGATCATACTAGAACCTTATTTTGGGCATAAATCAATACTTTTACTTCTTAATTGAAAACCCAACGAGGATACACAAATAATATTTAACAATATTCAAATGAGTAATTTATTTTACATATTCCTCCACCTATATTAATTTTTTTACATCATGATTATTTATTAAAATTAGTATAAAAAATATAATAATTTTTATGGTATGTTGGAAACATAAAAAAACACACAGTACCATCAAATGGGTTACAAAATCATCATTTATGTGTATGGAGGACTGACACAATGCGAGCTAATGTTGTTTGTTTTTCGATTACCACTTCTCAAGGTTGGGCAGAATGATGTACATAATATATATATATATATATATATGATATATGTAATATTTATGATATTATTATTCTTATATAATTGTTATATCATAGATAAAATCATGCTTCCCAATTTATTTTAATACGATAGTGTCCTTCGTGTGTACGACGGACTACCGCATCGCAAAGCGATGTGATTTTTTCATGATTTATATGGATTGTATTAAGGATGGGTTTAACAGAAAATTTTTATATATATGACATAAAATTATAATTTAATGATTATATATATATATATTAATTTTCTTTCTTTAAATTCATCATCAAAATAGAAATAATGTTAATGCGTACGTACTGCCTACCATCTTAATGAGCGATGTAATTCATTTACTATAACTAAAAATTATTAATTATTATAAATAAATATATAATTAATATATAATTTATTTATATCATTTTCATTATTCGGGAATTGATAAAATCATGATTAATATAATATAATCAAATATAAAACAAATCAAAACATTTATGAAAAATAATGTCGTTATTACCTGAAAGGCAACTTTAAGATGAAATTGTTAATAAATATGTAATAAAAGGTAATAAGAAAATAATATATAATTTCATATATAATAATATGGTTATATTATATATTTATATTAAACTTATCTTTATTATACATGAATGTTGAACAAGTATGTCGAGATTCAAGAGATTAGGTAATTGATTTTTCTTCTCATTATTTGGTTTTGGGAGACACATGCTATATTAAACACCTCCTTACTCAATGTGGAGTATATAAATAACATGAATGTTTTTATGATACTTATTAAAAATATTATTGGTATTTACATATGAATTTTACTATCTCTCTTTCGTGGGGTTTTCAGTTCTTATGTTTCCAAATTGGTAAAAGATTTTTGTATTAATTTTCCTTATTTGAGACGTATGTTATGATATAAACCTATATTATTTCATGTGGTGTATATATATCCCATTTTAATTGTAATATCATGACTTTATCTGTATTCAAGATATTTTAAATTCCATTTTATATTATTACTTTAAAGGGATTACAATTCAATGTTACCAAAGATGTAATGATTTCTGTTACAATATCATCGTTTATCGAGATTGTTCATGATTAAGTCTAAATTGACTAAATATCATGATCCAACTCTCATTATTCCTTATGAATTTTATTTTCCTCAATTTATTCACGATATATTCGTGTAATGGTATTATTTTTTTACTCTTTGGTACTCAAAATATTTGATGAAAAGTTTTAATGAAAATCTAACATTATTTATCTCTTAGGTCAGAAATCAGTTTCCTCCCAAAAAGAGATTTTATAAAAATATTTCCAATGATGATTTTAAATGATCTTTTAATATTATTTTAAATGAAGAATATTTCAAAAAAAAATTATTTTTAAACTTTTTTGAATTATTTTCAAAAATTCCATTATAACCATTCAAAGATAATTTCAAAGAAAAGGATTTTCAAAATTTTTTATTACAAAAAACGTTTTATTCAAAGAGAATTGATATTTTACTTAAGAAATGTTTTAATTTTTTTTTAATTCTTAGTTTACATGTTTTGAAATTCATATTCAAAGAAAAATATTTTCAGAATTCTTTATGTATTAAAAAGTGATTATTAAAGAAATGTTATTTTCCATATGAATTATTCTAAGTAATATTTCAAAATACTTCTACATATAAGATGAAATACTTTGATATAGTTCATTATTTACTGGGGATATGATCTAAGGACACCATTTGTATTCATTCTTTTAATGGTTTATGATAGTGATGACAAGTTTTTTATGAAACCCTTTTCTCCTCCATGGGTTATACATGAAAAAATGATTATGAAGCTTGATTATTTTCAAAGGTTATTATATGATAAAATGATTAATAAAATCTGAATCTTTTCCAAATTTTATGATATGATAAAATAATTATGTAACCCATTTCATTTAATGGGATTAGGTATAATGAATGTTAATGTTATTTTAGAACACATATGTATGATTTAATTTTGTGAAGTGTATAACCTGTGTCTCCCACCAATGCATTGAGTAAAGATTAATATCTCATGAGATAGACAGGGCTAGAACATGAAGTCATCCTAGTTCACTAATACATGGAAGGTATATAAAGTGAACTCGGATAACTGATACAAGGAGGTAATGGGAAGTGGACCAAGAAAATTAATATAGTTTTATAATAGGAAGTGAACACAATTTAGTAATACAAGGAAAAATGAGAAGTGAACCTAAATTAGTAATATAGGGCTAGAACATGGAGTGAAACCAATTAGGTAGAGGCGTTTTTCTCCTATAATAGTCTTGGATGTGAAACTTTACTAATATAGAAATGATTTTCTTTGCTTATGTGTATGACAAAAATTCCATGTCCCAGTCCAATGTTTTAATATAATGGCTCATGTTCATTGATTATCTCGTGATTAATGTTTGATGAACTAAAAATATTTTTTCCATGGATCATGATTATGATATTTTTTGGAAAGGTATGGTTTTGAAATGTTATAATCACATATCTCCTTTATTTACCCTTAATATACATCTTATATCATATTTTTTTTTTGTTTACTTTCCTTAGGTTATGAAGATAGGTTTTATATAGGTGTACTTAATGGAAATATATTAGTGGGAAGAATTGAAGATATTTCAACATATTACAAGATTGTGGTATAAATTTTAAAAGGCACTAATATATTATGGTCACTAGGAATGTGTTTGTGTAATATAATGAATATTCATCTAAAAATATTTAGTATCGTTGTATGTTAATTTTGGTTTGCTATAGTTTTTCTTAAATTATTTGATGAATAAATATTAATGTTGAACCAATGTTGTTACTATTGAGGTTTAGAGATTAATGTAATAATTGATTAATTTGTGCTAACTATGTTAGTTTTAGAAAATAGTTAGAGGTGGATAGAATTTACGGTCACACATTTATTGATCTTATAATCCGTTAAAAGTTAACTTTAGTTCTTTAGTTATAAAAATATTTTTTTGATATACATTTCTTGGAGTAAGTGATGAATTGGAAATTGATTAAAGCACAATGAAAGGAAGAAATTTTTCTTTTAAAATAGAAACATATCATGTAAGTATATTTCATTATATTTATAGATAGTAAAATAATTAATTAACTTTAGGATAAGTATTTAAAACATAAATTTGATCTTTTTTACCTCCATATATGATGAATCAAATGGAATTTTAAATCATCTTATATTTTGTATTTTTAGGTCCTTAACTTTCCATTTATCATTCAATTTCATGTGATCAATAACCACAATAACTCTATATAATTATTTAATCTTTTATTTCATGTACATATATTCATTTTCCACAAATTTTCTCCTACTTAGATACCTAGATATGAGTTATTCCATATTAAGTTTTTATTTATTTTGTAAATACTCGAAAATTCCATGATTTGTTTTTATTAAATAGAATTATTACGTGTCTGTGAAAATTGAGGGCACGTGATTCCGAGACCCGGAGAGCTAAAAATAGATTTTGGAAATTTTTTTAAGGTACGTTCAGTAAAATTGTATGTTTCATTTTATATATTTTGAACCAGTGCTCGAATGAAAAATATGAGGGCACTGTTGAATTCGTAGCACTGAGGTTCGCTTAAGGGAAGCTTAAATTTGACCAAAAAGGGTCCGAAGGAAAAGTTAATTTTTGGACATTCTAAAAAAGTAATGAAATAAGTCAAGTAGTTATTTTATTTCATTCTTTGTAACTGCTGATCGGCGGTGGAAGGACCGCTAGGTTGTCAGACCATTTAATGGCTGGTTATACTTGGTTGTGTAACAACACCATTGAGAGAATTAATAGGTTCATTAATTAAATTATTAATGAACCTCATTAATTATACGGTGTGTTGATCCTCTCTTTCATCTATTTAAGCGAAGCTTGTGAATGAGTTTTAGGCACTCACGAGGGGAACCACTCCCAAAGTGACAACGACGTATTCCTCCAACTTAGAATAGAGCCTCGACGATCATTGGATCATTCAAGCCAAACAATATTGAGCGACACCGAACACATTCAAGCACAGATTCACCCCCCCTATCTGCAGTGCCTTCCAATGTGTTCGAGGTAGGGGTTTATGTTATTAATTCATCATTTTTAAACTATTGAATATTATGAAGAACACAGATCATCTGTCCAATGGGTTGATCCACGTTTCGTTCTTTAATTCAGAAGGATAATTCGAGGATTAATTTATGGTAGTGTTTATTGATTTAAATAATACTTCCCTTGTTATTATGGTAACGCGGAGGGCGCAGGCCAAATGAACAAGGCTCGGACCCTTCGCCATTCTTGGTTTGGTTGTGCTCTTTGTGGGTGATTGAGAAGCAACGCGGTATGGCCAAAGCGGGAGCCACAAAATGATGATAGTATCTTGGGAGGGCCTTAGGTGTGGACGAGAATAATAGTGGACCACCAGAACATCACTGGTGGACCACAAAGGCTTCGCTGACAAGACAAAACCAGCGATCGAGGTAGGCGGTGGCCAGAAACCACCGGCTGAGAAGGAACGGTGGTGCCTGAAGGCACCGTGACAGACAGGGGGGTATCTGGCCTTTTCCAGCTACGTTGAAGTGGGGCAGCGTGATGCGGCGGCGCACCACAAAAGGAAGGCCGCGAAAACGAGCTGTGGTAGAGTGCGGACCCACAGCCCGCAGGTCCCACTTGTGGCTAGTCCAGCGGGTCTGGTCAGGAGATTCAGCCCAAACTTGTGCCACTTCCTTGAAGGTCTGAATGGTTTTTGTCATTCGAGAGGGGAGTAGACACCTACGTCTGGTCAGCGTGTCGGGCGGTTCCATGGCCCGGCAGGCTGCGCCCAGCTAGGTGGGTCGGGCCTCACCCGCTGCCCAGCAGATAGAACCTGGCCCAACCGAACCACGCTGAGCCCAACCACTTCGGGCTGGGCCCAGCAGGATGGGTCGGGTAGGTCCGACAGGGTCAGACTGAACCCATACCCTTTCTGGACCAGTTACTCTAAACTAGGAATATCTCCTAAACTGGAAGTCTATTGGAAAAAATAGTATGTGGCGCTGAAACCCTTAGGATGAGGTGATCATTTTGAGATACCCCGTGAGATATTCGAAGAATGTTGGAATTTGGATGGGTTGGATCGTACCTGAATCCAACTGGGCCCTCAGCACTAAAATGTCTATAACTGATAGACCGTGCGTCCGTTTGATGCACTGTCTATTCCTTTGGAACCCTTATGACATGAATTTTCATTGGGTAACTTTTTGTGGGACTTAATGCCGGATGAAATACAACTGATGAATCTAGGAGTGGATCATACCTAAATCAAGTGTGCTTTGTGTGGGAATCTAGTGGCTGGTTGTGATGTGAAGAATGAATAGTGATCATGTGTGGATCAGTACTGACCGATCCTCTGTGGATCATCACCGAGCAATCCTGTGTGGTTCAACACCGCGAGATCCAGTGTGGATCGGCACTGTATGATCCTGTGCGGGTCATCAGAAGAGCCTCATGACATAATAAGATGATATAGCCTTATGACTAAATATCTTGTACATCTGTACTTAAGTTAAACATGGTGTTGGCTGTATTTTGCTTTGTACTTTGTGATTGAGATCATGATTTGTGGTTTTTACTTTGTGGAATTATGAGAGACCATCAGTGGTCTCAGGGTCCTTACTAGGCATTGTTATTCTCATGCCTACATGGGTTTCACCCGCACCTTGTTGTGTCTTGGGCAGATGACAGATTGTTTTGACCAAGCATCGAGGAGACAGGACTTGACGGTGTACAAATCTGAACAGTTGACATGGAGAGCCGCAGTGACGATTTGTACCTACCCTTCATGTAGGATCCTTATAGGAGGACCTTAGGAGTGGTTTTTACTTTTTTCTATATTTCTATTTTAGTTGGGATTGAATTATGGCCCCCTTTACTTCAGTAGTTACTTATACACTCTATGGTGGTTTTTAGTTGTGGTTGATCCTTTCTTTTTCTATTGTGTTTTACTTGTGCTCATTGTACCCTGTCTGTGTTTATACAGGTTTTGAGGGAATACCTTCCCATTTTCAGGAAATACCTTTCTGGTGCTAGTCGCAATCCTTTGTCCTATGGAATGTGGGCTTGGGGTAGTCATATCATGGGCCCCAGGGGATGTTTCATGACATCTTTTCTCTATTATTAGGAGGATATTTTATTAATCCTTTTTTACGATGTTTGTTTTAAACATAGGAATTTTCAAATATCAAAAGCTTAATTTATGAGCACATGATATAATTTTGAGGAAATAATTTATTTAATGTGGATATAATGTTATTCTCTAAAATTTGGAAATAATAACATTGTATTCAATAGAGTATTCGACATAAAACACCTATATTAAACAAACCATGAAATATATTTCTTTAAATTTAATTTTTTCGATATCCTGCTGAACATGCAACCCCAAATCAAAATAAACAATAATTACGTAGATGTTAAATTAAAGGGTATGAATATTAATAACAGAAATATTAAAATCATGGTTATCTACCAATTTCTTATAAAATAATGATCATTTAAATGAAAAAGAAATGTTTTATGAAAATCTATATTTTTTATAATAGATTCTATAATTACACTTTGTGCACATAATTTAAAATTAATTTGTACCAATTTTAGAAAATTTATTTGATAAAATGAAATTAATTATTCTAATTATCATGTCAATATTTTCTTATGTTATTTGTTTTATTATTTTTTCAAAAATATTAATTTTTAGGTGAATAGTGAAAAATATTTGTTTCAATTGAAAAATGTCTTTTCATTTAAAGAATTTACATTGTTAAATTATATTATAAATTATTTATAAAGAAAAATTATTTAAATTATAATAAAATATCAATAATTTATTTCATTGTAACTAATTTCAAATTTATTTTTAATGTTAAAAACTTTTATACTTATGATAATTTTCTATTTAAAAACCCTCTTTTTCATCGTGTCTACGAGTATAAGTTTTGATTGGATCCTTACACATTTATGAATTTAAATTGTATAAATGGATTAAGTATTTGGAAGTATTAAAATTAATATTATCAAATAAAGTCAAATTAATTTTTTCTAAACTAATAGGGAAACCCTAAAAAAGAATTATCACAATTAAGGAAAAAATGGGTTTACTAGGGGGATAAACTAAAATGATAAGAGTTAAAATGACCAGAATCATTTTTGGAATATATTTTATTGACATATTTTTATCTTATAATTTATAATCATAAATAATAATCCATTTTTTTCCCTTTTGAAATTTGAAAAATGTGGGAACAATGTCTTCTTTTCAAAAATTACATGTGTTCCACTCACCTCACTTATAAAAGGCCACTCGTCTCATATCTTCATGACACATTTAGAACCTTTTTTTATTCCAATACCTAAAAAAACAACATATGATCATCCATAAAATCATCTTATAATCCTTATTTCTTTTATAAATCCATTCTAGGAATACTTTAGGGACAATCCTAAGGAGGTAGTTTGAGAAGAGGTAAACCTCCTAACAATTCATGTTTTTTTCTTCTACACCTCATTAAATTAATAAGTTTATATGATTATATAAAAATGATAGAATATAAAATTCACTAATATGTTATAACGATAATGGAATGAACTATATCCATCCCCTCATCCCTTAAATGGGAAATGATAACGTCCATCGTGTGTACGGTGGACTACTTCCACACGAACTAATGTGATGCATTTTCAACCAACACTTCTAATGGTTGGGTATGATGATGTATATATAGTATATATATGATATTTATTACATAATTATACCTATTTATTCATTATATCATATATTCATTTTTTTAATTTCTATTCCATAGGGGATACAATAACGTCGCTCAGGTGTACGACAGACTACCGCCTCGCTAAGCGATGTGATTCATTTTTCAGTAACACTTAAATGGAAGGGAATAAGGATAAAGTTAATAAAAATATATGATATAAATTAAATATTTATTATATTAATGTAAGATTTATAATTTTTAATATATAATATATTTTATTCTTAAATTTCAACTCACTGAAACATGATAGCGTTGTTTTTGTACTTGTGCACTTCCGCCTTCACAAAGTGATGTGACTCTATTTTCATTAGCTCGCCACATAGATGATATAAATAAGTATATTTAAAGAAATAATATGGAATTTATGATACTATTGTAATTATTTAATAATGAAATGTTACTTAACAAATTTCCATAATGATCATTGAAAAATGGAAATCTTACTCATGTGTACATATGACCCACCGTCCCCATGATCAGAACATAATTTCTTAAAAACATATTTTATGATTGGTATTAAAGGAATAATTTATTATTAAATATGATAATTATTTCTTTATTATTATTATATATATGATTTAATTATATAATATGAACATGAATCAGAACATTCATGATAAATCATGAATGAGAAAGCAAGGCAATTAACACATGAAATAATGAAAATAATGAATTCTTATTATTGTACTTGTGATACGATATTATAAAAGGACCATATATGATATTATATATATTAATATAGTTATATTATAAGCTAATATTATGTTTAAAACCACTATAAAGGATTTTATATGATGTTCAATTAAAATGATGTGTGAGGTAAGGGACTTCATCTCAATTTCTCTTCACCGGGAGATATTGTATTGTTATGACCATAATTTCATTTATATGCTATATATACTGAACCTAGGACATTTAATATCAATATTAATTAATATTTTTTTTGGTATTTTAAGTTTCAATTTTAATTATTTCATCAAACTATATTTTGAATGAAAGTTACCAAGTGGTAAAGAATTTCAAAACTCAACTTATTTTCATTGGGTTATAATTATTTTTTGTTTAACATTGACATTATAAGATAATATGTATAATGAATTTTAATTATCATATGTTCAATTTCCACTTACTATCTGGGTATTTAAATATGATATAAATAATTTATTCATTGATTAAGTGTCACTTCAATGTTATGATCATTCTAAGGGGTTTCATCTCAATTTCATTTCATTGAGACATTTTTGTTAATATGAACTTATTCACTTTTAAATGGTGTAAACACTACCCCTTTGATATATTTGACATTAATATGTATTTATCTATGATGTTTAATGTTTCAATTCATGGTTATCCACATTCTATGTATCATAGATATAAATATTTCCTAAACAATATATAATTCACACATATGGTGTTTACATTGAAAATTCATTGGTTGTTTGGGAAAATATTGATATATATATATATATATATTATAGTCAATATGGTTATTTTATTATAATGGTAATTTTGTATCAATTAAATATATTATTAAATATATAAGGAATTCTATAAAAGTTATTTTATTTTTTGGAGAAATTTTGAAAATATATATTCCTTACTCAATACAGTTATTTGATGCTAAGGTGTATTATTAATGAATTAAATTGGTTTTTCAACACAAGTGGAATGATTTGAAGTTATTTTATTGTTTGTGGGAATATTGAAAAATATATGTTCCTGACTCAAATTGGATATTTGATGATAATGTTCATTTTTCAAGAATTAAATTGACTATTAAATGTATGATGAATGACTTTTACATGAAGTGACGTATGGGGCCCATAATTGTATAGTCCCTCGATGCGTTGGTATTGTCATGAGATGAATCAGTAAGTCGTAATTTAACGATTTTTAACCTTTAGTTTTAATCAATATTTTGAATGGTCTTGATGGTATAGGTATCATGTTCTTGAGAACATAACTTCCAATGATTAATCATTTCATTTATAAATTATTTAGTTATTATTATCCATGATATTTTCACAATGATATGATCTATAGAAAAATTTCATTATCTTTATATTAGTTAAATGAAAACTTGTTTTTATTTATTTGCCTTTCCATATTTATTATTCCTTATCAAGTTATGATTGTCATGTTATTAATTAAATGATTTTTTAGTTATTTAACTTTCCATATAGATTGTGATAATGACATTATATAAATTCAATTTTTTGTTCAGTTCATTACCTATACATATTGGTTTTACTTTTTAATTAATGATATGTTCCACTTTAATAAACCCTTATAATACTTTTAAAAACACCATTAGTTTTATTCTTTCCCAATAATCCATGAATTTACTAATATTGATGTGAAAATATATGTTTTAGGGAATAATGTTATATTTCAAAAAGCATTTATTACAATATCTGATTTCAATTGTAATATTGGAATCAAGTATGCATCTAGATTACAAATAAAACTGAATTCTTTATCATTCAGTATATGATTCCTTGTATCTTATGTCAATGTAATTAGTGTAATAAACCGAAAGTAGGTTTCCAGAGTAAGGGTCATAACACATTGATTTTTGATTTTTTTTCAAACTAGTTTATTATTTTTCATTGGTAAAATACATATATATATTTATTGTGTTACCCTACTAGGATTTTTTCCTCACCCTATACAGATGAAATAGGAAATATGTAGACTATATTTGGAAAGATAACTATGCACTAGGGTGAATCTTATAGATTATAGTAATCTAGGGTTTTATAGAGGGTATGCTGTCTCACAAAAATTAGTTCTTATAGAATCATTTATGGTATTTTATATCCATTAGGATGAATGTGTCAGACCTGTTTGGTCATGTTCCCCTTAAATTTGAGTTTTTTACTTTTTACATGATATACCACTATTGGAGTCTCTTGTTTTTATGGAGGGTGACTAGTGATTGATTCCCGTCGTATATGGTCTTTTGTGATGGGATTCTTTCATTAATGGAACACCATAGAAAATGACATTGCAATTATGTTTTTTGGGATCAACCCTAGAAAATAATATTTATTTGTGAGGGATAAATTATTTATAACAAATGCTACCCACATGTACACTAAATAAATAATTTTGATATACCCTTCATAAATTAACTTATTTATAATGGCTATATTTTCCATTAAAAATATATATGATTTGTTTTTAAAAAATCAACATCAATAGATATAGAGATCCATTGAAATTGACAAATTTTTTAAAAAAAATACTAAAAAAACAAAAAAAATATAATTTAAACAAACATATCACTAATACATTATTTGAAACATATTATTTTTATCACCTCAAAATAAAAAATAGTCATAAAACACTATGGATCATCAATTGGTATGAACAAGTGGAGGAGAATCACTTGAAGTGTCAGGGGGTATCCTTCATACCAACACTATGCACATACTGGTTCTTATACTCTAACATTTTATCATATATAAAGAAGTCATTTCTCATAGTCTACCACCCTATCTCCCTATCTATACATATAATGTATCATCTCATCCTAAGCTCTCAACCTCTCCTCATACAGTATATAAGATGACAATGACTCTCCATGAGCTCCCTCCAAGCTGACTGGGGATATCATAGAAGTACCATAATAACTCGTAAGTATCAGTTGTGAACCGATACCGACCACCTGATCTTTCTCAATACCATGTAAAGTCTCATTTATATAAGCCCCCTAATCTAATCCTAAATATACAATGGAATATGTTTCACTCTTTTCATGACTCTCTCATTAATGATAATTCCTAGGCTCATACATTTCATTAAAATATAATTATAAATTTTAATAATAATAAAATTAAAATAACTAATTTGTTTTAAAAAAATACTGACCACAATATGGAATTATTGGCCACCAACAGGATATCCTATATGACAATTAGTGTAAATATTCTTATAAACATTAAACTTGGTAATATAGGGGTCAGTAGTAGCCTTCATAATATAAAAAACATTTTAAATTTAAATTATATATACATTAATAAATAATATTAATTACCATATGTTTTTGTTGTATACCCAATGTGTGACCCTTGACCATATGTGTTAACTTCTAACACCATTGGTTATGATGTCTAGATTATGACCTCTTCCTAAAACATTCTCCTAGATAGTACGAGAACACTCCATACCATACCCGAGCCGAGATACAGTTTGGTCGATGGAAGATTTCAGACTAGTAGAAAAATGTAACAAAAGCTATATCCATGGATTGCTTTTTGAGGTTGAGTTAAAAACGATGAAAACATTCATACATTCAAATCTCTTATGCCTTCTAAACAGGATATATAGACCTATCAACAATTAGAGGCCATAATTACTATAATTTAAATAAAAACAAAATTACACTAATAAAATAAATTTTTGATAAAATATATTATTTAATAACGTACAATCCATTGGCTAAGAATCCGGTGATGAATGGAAATGGGAACCTAATCCCATGAATCCCAGGGATTAGAAGAATAATTTCTTAGAATCACACTATTCATCCCAATATATAAATGTGAAAAATAATATAATTTAAAACAAATTATTAGAATATTATTTCCAAAATTATTTCAATAGATTTTTATAAAATAAATACCTTATAAAATTGAACATACCTCCAAAAAATTGGATCTAAATCATGAATTTGAAGTCTCTCTAGAATAGGGTATAAAATCATCAATTAAAAAAGATGGAGCCTCCTTCTAACAAGTGAAACCTCCAGAGGATTTTATAAATTAGGCTCATCATCATGAAATCCCATATTAGTGAGAGAATGAATTAGATCATCCAAAGAATCTGTATCCATATGAAAAAACTAATATTAATTGTAATAAATTTTATTACAAATATCAAATAAAAAAATATAATAGATACCAAAATATAATAATCTTAACTATAATAAATTTTTTATACATATATCAAATATAAAAAACTAAAAAAATACCATAATATAATAATTACCTATAAATAAATACCTAAACATAATAATCTAACCACTAAATATTTTTTTATTATTGATATCAAATATAAAAAACTTATAATTACTGGTAGTAGTGATGTAACTAAGTATATCACCGGTACCATCCCTCTAAAACAAAAAATCTTACCTATAAATAATTTTTAATAAAAATATAAATAATAAAAATATAATAAATACCTAAATATAATGCAACATTTTCCATCTTCTTGATCATCATCATTGATGAACGTGTATTTATATTCATTTTCAACACTGTTAAATCCTACTTGACGTTCAATTTCATCATCCCTTATTACTTCGTCAATATCATCAATATCATCATCCCTTAACTAGGGGGGGGGGGTTCATCAATGATATTTATATCTAATCAGGTGTGAGATATATTGGGGGATTCTTATTAAAATATTTCAATGTATTGCACTTACATAAAGCTATTATTATTTTCTTATAATTGTTTATTAAGAGATTTAATTTTTTTATACTCTACCAGTCATTCAATTCTCTCAAAAATTCAAAACTATTTTCATAATAAACTTTATATTATTGATGTGTAAATATAAATATTTCACTTGATGCAAGAAATTTTTTATATTTATTGTTAATGACACCATGTAATGGATTGAATCACAACCCTTGATCAGTATCAAACTGATAAAATTTAATTTTTTACACAATTTGGTCCTAGATAACATAACAGAATTATTGCATCTAGTATACCATAAATGTCATCTTCAATTTCTTTATGATTATATCATTTAAAATAAACATCACAATTCATTGATTTACTTGGTTCACTATATATGTGTGTATGGAATTGAAATCCATTAAACACCTAACCAATATACAATTTTACCAGTTTCAATGGATGGTTTTTGAGAAAACATAACTGAATATAAAATTTACCATGATTTTTTTATTAAAATTAAAAAAATATTATCAATTAACATCATTACAAAACTGATTTAATGTTCCATCAAAGATAGCTTAAGGTACAAGTCTTTAAAACCATTATGAAAAATTATGTTTATGATGTTCTTCAAGAACAACAGATGCTATTTGTATAATTTTTTTATGTGGTCATCATATAGTTTACAAAAAAAACATTGTTAATAAATATATCAATTTTAAAAGTTAACAAAATAATAACAATTATTACTTAATGCACAAATCATGTCATTTCATAACAATTTAGAAAAATATATGTATGAGCTCTATAAATGTTGTCATATAAAACCCATTATTCATGATAAGCACTGTAACCAATCTCCAGCTGATTAAAAAATAGACATTTATGGAATGTGAAATCATTATAATTTTTTTCATTGTATCCCATGAAATTGTATTTTTAATGATATTCCGATTGAAAATAATAAGATTAGAAATTTGAAATTTCCATATACAAGTATGATTATGTAATTGAACCTTTAGTTGATTTTTTATTGTGTACTTTATTTATTAATTTTTACTTACATCTCTAAAAAAATACAACCATCATAATTTTATCAGCCTTCCACATTTAGCTTCAAATCGAAAATGGAATAATAATTGTTTCAATTAGTTAAATTTTCCCAGTGGGAATATTTTCTTCAATTCAAATAAAATTATAA
The DNA here is from genome assembly GCA_963277665.1 of Viscum album. Taxonomy (NCBI): domain Eukaryota; kingdom Viridiplantae; phylum Streptophyta; class Magnoliopsida; order Santalales; family Viscaceae; genus Viscum; species Viscum album. Next base: position 1,697,267,772 of record OY728143.1, on the reverse strand, counting down.
CAACATATTTTTTCTATATACTCAACATAACATAATCTAATGTTTATACCTAAATATCAGGAAATAAATTTCATATTCTGATCAAAAGTTCCCATATTTATTAATTAAATATCCCTCTAAGAACAATTGGCAACAATCATTCTATTATGACATGGAAGTCCTGGAATTTTGACCCATTAATAAGCCCATTTATGATGCAAAGAGAAAAATAAATGCATAACACTTAGGTAACCTCCATTAAAAAATTAAAAAATGATATTATTTATAGAGTGTGTAATATGCTTTTGGATTCATTAAACACTGTGATCTTTCATCTTCAAAATATTCATGTTCAAGATGTATGAAAATTTTGGAATGATATAACTGTGCCTTTACATTATCTTTGGTTTTATTGTGTCTCTAAAAAAGTATAAAATATGCAATAAAAAACTTATTCCTTATATTAATTTCATCTAACATGTGAAAAATGATCAAATTAGACAAGTATATAAAGTTGAAAAAATATTCCACTTTATCAAATTATGATGGATCCCAAAACCGTTTGTTTTTTTTTCATTTTTGGTTGGTACAAAAGTTACTAGATATATTGAAGAGAAGATATTTTTTACCTAAATACCTAAGATTACTTTTGGAAATTTGACTCTCTCAATTGTACATTTTTTAAAATCATTTCTACTCTTTTAATAAGGTTGATCCGGAAGAAGAAATCTTCGATGACAGTCAAAATAACTAGTATTTCTCTCATTGACATGATTAAATGATTTTTTCTTAGCAATGATGTATGGATATGATTTTAGAGCATGTTTACATCATCCAAATAAAATACCTTATACCAGAAGGTCACCGATCCTCCCCATTAATGGAACCATTAGTTTAAAATTTTTATCTATAACTATATCAAATTTAGTTACATAATTGTTCTGCAATGATATTAATCTAGTATTTAGTGGCTTCAAATAAACATCAATATTCTTATTTGGATGTATATGAATTAATGGAATCATATATATATATATATATATATATATGGTCTCATCATCAACAACCATGGGGGTATGTTATACGTAGTAATTAAAACAAACCAACAATAATATTGACTACAGTACGCTACAAATGAACAAAAACCATCAGTAGAATGACCCAACCATATGTTATGTCATTTAGAAGTAAAAGAATGAAGAATATAGTCATAGAGTTTATGTGAATCACCATCAAACGGATGATTTAATATTTTCATGTAAAAATATTTGATTTATTTTATGTAATCAATACTATTGTGTTGGGAGACATAGATTAACACTATAAATATGGTGTAATTGGAAAATAAATCAACTATTTCCTAGGAAATATATAATTTCCATGTTGTTCCTATCTAAACATAGATTCTCAAAAAGTTAGAAAATTATATAATGATTCATAATAATCACAATATAAGATATAGTCATTTGAGTCCACCTAGATCTTCTAGTAATTATGTCCCAAATTATGGTCCAACCTCTTACTTTCACATAAACTTGTAGGTAACATATTTATTTTAAGAAGAAAAAATTTAAAGAAAGGTAATATCTGATTAAAGAAATAACCTGAAATTGAAAAATTTGATTTAACAGCCAATAGTTTTTCCACAACTTCATGTTTTCTCATTTGAAATATCAGGTGCATTCACCAACCAATCAGGGGTTCCATCAATCCCGACTCCTGAACCATATTGAGATAAAGCCAGAAAAAAATTCCATATTCCCATGGGCTAGAAACTAGTTCATGGGTTTCAAAAATTCACTTTGGAAATGATTTCACCCTTTTATAGAACCACACCAACCAATAAGAATAAACATCACATAACTGATAATCATAACAAAATGAGGTACCACAATTTTTTAGATTCAATGTTTACAACTTTAACCAAGATCAAAAGTACCACGATGGACTAGGAAAAACAAATACATCCCAAAATCCTCTATGCAACAATAGAGTAATCACCCTCAATCCACCACCAATAAAACATTCAAAAAGTGGAACACTACTAACTAGATCTAGCATTCCCACCATAATACAGTTTCCATTACCTGGGTCATACATAAAAAAATTATACATACACCCAAAGGTGTATGTAGTTTTTTAAACAAATCCTAACTACATTATTGCCAAAATAAAAGTTTTCATGTTTTAATATTAGAGGACATATTAACATTCACACTTCCATAAGAATTTGTGAAATATTTATAAGAAAAAAATCAAGGAAAACATTCTAAAGAAACACTTATTAATTAAATCATTGTAAAAAATAATATTACTAGAAATTAAAGTTTATACAAGATATACCATATACTGATGGCTAGAACCACATCATATATGCACCATGTTATAATAGATAACCATGCGAAATCCCTATAAGTGACTAGTACAAGTGAGAATCTTGAAACCTCATACGTTAGTGATCAAATCCTCCAACCAAAACCAAAAGAATTCTCATCCATGATCCATTATAGGAAATCCCATATCAATGTCTAATGGTCTACATATCATAATTAAAAACTAATAGAATTCCTATACATGTGCCACATGGAACAAAAGGAATGCATACCAAACCAAACATAAAAAATTGATTACATAAAAATAAAATCATGAATGTGATATATATAATGCCTCCAAAGAATATTATGATAAATTTTAAAATTTATAAGATTATGATTCTGGATTTGGAATATCATTTTGAGTGGTTGTTTCTTTAGAATATGGGGCAAGATCCTAAGGTACCAAATTCTGAAATGATGGACTCAAAACCCAAAATTTTCATTTTCTACTAAATTATTTTCACCATATAGATACAAAAAATATAATCTTTCCAAATACCAAAATGTAGCATATGAAGTACAACATTGTCCAACATATTGAATCTCCAAAGATCACATTTCTTACACGGACCTTTTATTGATCCTTCATTAACAAATTCTAAATTTTATGATGAAAATGATATAAATTTTTCAACACCCTCAATGTAGACATGATTTATACCAGATCTATTAGGATTTGTTCAATGAATTATTCAATCATGATCTTGTATTAGATACTGATGGATAATTTTTGAGTCCATAATTATTTATATAAACAACATAAATATGAATAATTATTACTCACTACAACTAATTAAAAATTATTATTCTATTTTAGTTATGCATAATTAATATTTCAAATATATTTTTATACAATATAATACAAATTATCATAATTTACTAACATTTGAAAATTGTTAATAAGATTTAATAATTAATACTATCATTTTGTAATTATTTGTAATATTGAGTAATTATTAATTAATTTTTAAAAATTATTTAATCATTCACCTTTATTATTTTAATTAATACTAAATTTATATAAATTCTTGTGAATTTATAATAGTTGTTATTATTTTATTATATTTTTTACAAGGTATCTTTAAAATTTTAGTAATTATTAGGATTTTTTTAATTTAACTAATTGATACAATTATTTATTTAGTAAAACTAAATATTAATTTATTACAACTGAATTTTTAAGAAATATTATTAATTTTTAAAAATATATAAATTTTCTTATTTTCTCATTTAAAATTTATTACAAAATATAATAATTTCCTAAAATTTACAAATTAGTAATAATATTTTTGTAATTATCAAAAATATTTACTAATTATTAATAATAAGGACTAATTAATTATTATTTATTAAAAAATAATTTTTGATTATTACTAATTATTTAAAGTATTAGTACATTTCTAATAATTACTAATTATTCTAGTTTTTTAATAATTTTTAATTTATTATATTTTTTAAATGGTATTACAATTTTTTACTAATCCTTACTAGCTAAGTTTATAATAAATATTACTTATTTTTAATTGTTATTGTTTATTTATTAGAAAACTTTTTATAATGTTTTTGATGTAAAAAACATCTTAAAAATATCATTTTGTTAATTTTTTTTCGTCAAATTGATTTTCTCATCATTTTTATCAAACACTCATTTCATATTTCGGTCATATTATATGTATATATCTATAGATTTATGTATGTGTGTGTATTACATAATTTATTTATCAAATATACTTACAAAAGATTTATTTTAACACGTTTAAAAAAAAATACATATCAAAGATGTATACATACAGACACACACAAACACATGAAAATATATATATCAAAAATAATAAATGTTTTTTTGACATTTATATTTATATATTCACATGTTTATATATATATATACATGTTGGGTAATAATTCCTCATGATAACTTAACAGTGTTCATGGGTTGATTGTGTTTGTTGACAAGGAAGGTTTCCAAGGATAGTTCTAGAGTTATATAGAGATTATTGACAATGTATAATGAAAAAAGTCCAAGAAAAAGAATTGGATGCCCTATAAGTGGTACAGTAAATTGTTTTTACACGTTGGTAACATTACCTAGTGTTCAAAAAATTGGAAGATGACTCATTCTTAATGACAGATGGTTTTATAGGAATGAATCTTACAAATATGGTAAAGGAATATAATTTCAAGATTATTGGAGCTTTATGACGATGTGAATCTTCGTGAAGGAACCAAGAATATATTGACACAAAGGATTGAAGGTTCCCAAAGGTAGTTTTTTGATGAATGACTAAGGTGCAGAGAAATGATGTTAAGCCTCACGATTATGCGAAGCTTCACTAAACATGAAATTTTCAGGATATCTTCATGAAGAAATGGAACTTCTCAATAAAGAATGTGGAAAAGAATAGTAAGGCCCTTGTAGGGTTAAAAGCTTCATGAAGGGGAGCCTGCATCTATAAATATGAGTCTACCCATTATTTGGAAGAAAGAAAGCCTTAACAAAAATACAAAGGCTCTAAATTTGTGAAGATGATTTATAAAGGAAGATTCTTATAGAAAGGTTTTCATAAGATTATTTCCTCCATGGATAAAGGTAGTTCATGAAGGATATATAATCTTCATGATTTTTTTATGAATCGTGAAATTTGTGAGAATAAAAAAAGATATGAATATCATAATGTTTGTGAGCATCTCAAAAGTTGTAAACTTCACAGAGTCTAATTGACCTTCACAAAAGGAGTGATCTTCAAAAAGGATATTGGTATTTTTTAATCCATGGATATTTGAGAATTATATGTGTGCTTTATGAAATTAGAGAGCTTTCAATTTTTTTGGAGAATTAAAAAATTAGGATATTATAGTAAAGAATTATGAAGTTTCATGAAGGTTATAAAGAGGTTTCTAACATAATTAGATATAATATAAACTAGATGAGGTTTCCAAGTAAATATGTGGTAAAGATGCCTTCATAATGTGACTGAATTTTTAACTTAATGATGCTCCAAATTTTGGTTAATAAACATTTTTTCTACCAATCAAGAGATATTTATCCTGAAGGTCCAGTGGCCACACATCTTTAGAAAGCACTAATATTTCATATTGTAATTGGTTGTAAACTATGAGGGGTAGTTAGTCTAATCCAAATTTTGTAACATAAGTGCACTTTAGGGGAATTAGTACATACGCACATTGCCTTTATATTTTACTAGAATGTATCATAGTGGGGGTGAACCATGTAATTTTTTATTTCTCACACATATTTTAATTTTATTCCACACTTTTCTTTGATAAAATAAGAGAAGTGTGGTTTTTTTAATGAAGAATCAAGATCCGAAGGGGTAGCTATTTTAATATGTCACATCCTATTTTTTCCACCACGTTTGTTATTTAACCTAGTTGTGCGAAAAATAAATTATAAAATTTATTTTAAATATTTTTCTGAATAAATATAAAAATAAAAAAAATATATATATATAACATTAAATTTTTTTTAAATTTTTTTTCAGAAGATATTATGCTATGTTTTTTTATTCTTATTATGTGGGTTTTGGTTGTGTGCTGATGCTGGATGACCATGTGGTGCCTAATGGATTAAACAAGATACTCCCACATGAGTGGAATTATCCCACCCATGACATAGAATTAGAAGCTTTGATGAATGTATTAAATGAATAGAGACATTAACCCTTTCTGGAGATGTTTACAATATATTCAAATAATAAAAATCTGATGTACATTTTCTCCCCAGAGGGACCTAAAACTCATACAAAAGCACTAGGTAAAGTACATACAGTTTTTTTATTTGATGATTTCTTATAAACACTGGAAGGGGAATGTGGTCACTCACAAGTTGGGTAGGAATATTGTAGTGTATGTTGTTTTGGATTTAGTAGATGAGTGGGTCCTAATGAGTTCGATTTCTGATCTAGTTCTAGATGACCAGAAGGATGAAGAGTGGGTGTTCTTATCTGTTGTGTAGGTCACACCCTCTCTTTTCAATTAGGTTAGGAGGTAGAATGCATGTGACTCTGAATTATATCAAATTAGTTTTCCTCTAAATACTAAGGAGAGCTCTGGTGATTGGACTCAGTCACATCAAGTTCAATCATTTTTAACAGGAGTATAGTTTCTCCTTGAAAAATGAGGCATGAGGTGATTTATGAGGTGCATCATTAAAGTTAGGTTGTTCACCATGGGGTAAAAAATATTTCTTAAACCTTGAGACATTGTTATTAGTGCCCTAAGATAAGGCATGCATTGTCTAACATTTTTTCCAAATGTTTTTCTTGTTAGAGGATCATGGAAAAGAATTCGAGACTATCATGGTTTTTCCAACCACTTCCTACTCTAATGTGGATGTGGGATGAGATATATATCGATATTGTGATTGAGATACCTTATAAAAAATTTGATAAACATTAAAAATGAGTGCTTATTGATCTTATTATGAAATAATTCCACTTTTTACCCATTAGGGAGTCGATGAAGGTAGAGGACCTCAGATTCCAGTATGTTCTAGGGATTTTTTAGATTCATGAAGTTCCATCAGTGATAGTTTTAGACTAGGATGATCATTTAACTTCAGGATTCATGAAGGTAATATAAGAAACATTAGGAGCCAATATCATGTTGAGAATTCTATATCAACTGAATATGAATGATTAGTTGAAGAGATACGTCTAGATTGTCAATGATTTTTTGAGAGTGTCTATGATTAATATTGGTGGTTTATGGGGATGTCAAATTTTGTTAGATGATATTCCTTATGAAAATAGTTACCCTTCCTTGATCAGGATGGACCCATTTAAGGATTTGTATGAATGGCCATGCCAATCCATGTTGTTCTGGTCTGAGGTGGGAATGAATTTCTTGGTTATATCGAGTCTCATCTGAGAGATGACTAAGACAGTATGGCTAATTCAAAAGGGTTAACAATATCTCAATGTCACCAAAAGTAAAAATTTGACCATCTTCAACACACATTTTAGTTTTAGTATGATGATCAGGTATTTATCCTAGTATCAGTTCGACTAGGTCATCAATTTTTAGGTTTTCAGGCGAAGCTAGAAACACATTATTTTGGTACCCCTTTGGGATCATTTTTCATCCACACATCATGTGAATCCCCTTGTCCTTGGTGATGGAGCTTCCCATATCCTTTTTTGGTGGATTCTCTTATGTTCTTGATGATTTTTCTGGAGGTAAGTCCAAATAAATTATATTTTCTCATTCCTTCCATGTAATTATTTCTTTTTATTCCATTTTTGTTGAAGTATGGATCCTTAAGGGATGTTTTTTTCTTATATATTGAATGTGATGGGGGTTTTGGTTATATTTCATATGTCTTAGGTGTTTTAGGCCTCATTCTACCATTTCTAGGTGGTTTTCATCAGATACGATGATATTTGGACAAAATCTGAGTTAGGTGTTTCTATTTAAGGACGTTTTTCATGGATTACCTATAAATTTATAACCAGCATTTGTTTTTTTTGTCTAAATTTACATTTATTTAGATTTGTGGTAGATTTTTATCCCATGTTTTCTATTCATTATGGATTGATTTGGTAATTTGGTTAATTTTTGGATTCAAAAGGGTCGATCATGTATTCACACCAAGTGTTTGATAAAATGGGTCAAAGGGATTTTCCAAAATTTAATGGATTTCTATAATGGTTTTAGAAATTAATTTACTTTTTTGATTATGTTTTGTTTAAATGGGCATGTTGGATTATGAAAATGCATTGTGATGTGACATGGATTTATGTAGAACATGATTTATGGTTATGTGGTGTGGATTAGAACATGGGTTAAATGTGGTGTGTGTGAGAGGATTCTTTGAGGGACCGTGTGATCCTTTCGAAGGAAGACAATGTGACAATCTATTTCTGTTTCCAAGGGACCGTGTCGGTTTTTGGGTAGGAACACCATGAGAGATTCTTGGGTTATTTTCCAAGAGACTGTGTGAGCTCTTGGAGTTGGGCAAAAGTATGAATATGGGAGCCTACATAATTTTTTAGATAGCTTGAAAACTTGTTCAGAAACACTCATGATATGTTCGATAGTTTGATCACTACGTGAACATTACTCATTCTAGGTTAGTTTATCTACTTTATGAATTTGATTTGTTCCATTTTTTTGTGATGTTATATATCATGCTCACATAATCTTATATGGTTATTTTATGATGTTAATTCTATTTTCCCTTGCTTGTTGGGTACTTTGATCATGTGGTGCCTTGTGTACTTATGTATTTATTTGATCCATGTTGAGAAATTATTTGGAAAAAATGTTTAATTAGAAATGGAAAACCAAATGGATTTCGAAGGGTTATTTGAAGGTAGATGAGAAACCAAAGGACTTAGTGAGGTATCTTATCCTGAAACCCATTGATCCAATGCCCAAACTGGATATGTTGGATGCAGATAAGAGTATAATAATAAAATATCTTTTCTAGAGTGATTTTATGTCATATTTTATTAGTTTTAGTCTAGAGGAGTACCATTACATGTGGGATGACACCTTACATGCCACCACACTTTGTTTCCTCCTTCTCTGAGAAAATTGGATATTCGTTCCACATGGTACCCATATTCCAAATATTTATCATTCACACCATTTAAACAAGGTTTTTTGTTACAACCCATGTTTATTATTATTTTTAATTGGCTCTTTCCTAATATTCAATAAATAACCTTTGAAAGTTTCTTAACCACACATATGAGATGTAAAAGGGTTGTTGTGTCATGAACCAACCCAGGTTGACCCTGAACTAGTCACCTGAGATGACCCATGACATGGCCTGAGGGGCGTTACTGATCCCCACGGGCTAGAAACTAGTGCTGGGCATCACAATTAAATATGTGGGAATGATTTGGACTAAATGAAAATAAACTAAGCAGCTAAAAATAGGACAATAGAAAATAAATGAAGAACAACCAACAACGCTACTAACCTGACTACGACCAAAACTCCACGTGACCCCATGGGTCACTATCAAATACCACAACCAACGTCTCTCTAGGCGAGCAACTGAAGATGGAACCTGAAATAGAACTAAAAACAAGAAAACTCTATAGGCATGAGTATTAAAACTCAGTAGGCGTTCCCAAAAAACTATTGCCAATGAACTACCATTAAATAAAGAAATTTACTAATTCCAGGTTTGAACAAAGTTATTCAAAATATGGGTTTTCACACACACACTTCCATTTCTAAGACAAGTCACAGTCCATTTCCCTTTCCAATTTAAAACAAGTTTAATGTTTGAAAGGAACATGTGTAATTCATTTTAAAACATTTCTGCGAGCAATTTAGAAATCCAACCCTTAGTCGTTAGTCAAAAGGAAAACCACACACAACACACAACACACACTGAGGGAAATGGAAAAGAAGTGGCACACAGGGGCCAACAACCGAACTAGATCTCTCCATCGTCCGCAAAATAAAAATAAACACTAATGAAACCAAGGGTGGAACCTAAGAGATCGTGAACAATCCAGAACATACCATACATGTGACTCATCCTGATAGCATGCTCTAACTCGATGACGTCATAACAGACTAATGCTCGTTATAGCCTTACATGGCCTAACCGAGGGGCCCAATCCCCATAGCAGCAATAACTCAGTATTCCCCTACTATGGGGTGACTAGCCAGTGCGTAATCTAAACTATTTTGGAAATCGTTCGTAGAAGTTTCACTCACTATGACAGGTTCACATGTCAACACAAGCAATAAAAAGGGGTGCGTCCACAATGAAAATCAATCAGTCACGATGCACAAACATCACACACAGCTCATGCAATCAACACACACCAAATATCTCCCTAGAGTGGGTTTTCCAAAATAATTTATTTTATTAAAGTTCCAAACGGGACTTCACCCGGTTTTAATGAAAAACCCCATTTCTTAAGAAAACCCAAAACAATTTTTCAGAAGAAATCATTTATCTTTAAAACTAGAACAACATTTGAAATTCCGTGAATTATTTTTAAAGTCCAATTGGGTATTCTTTCAATACTGGGTGTCTGCTCATCAATAAAATGTATCAAGTGTTTGGTATAAAATAAATGGCTCTTTTTACACCAAATTATCATTTAAAAATTTATTATATTATATTATTCATCATTTATTAAAATAAATAAAACATCGAGTAATTAATAAATTCTAAATTTAAAGGTGAGTGTAGTGGGGGACCTACCACAATTTATAGCTTGAACATGAAGACGTGACATGCCTCGCAAAGGCGTGCAAGCACGCACAAGCCGATGATCGTAGTATCATGGTTTCCTCACCGACATGCTGCAACAACCGCACAAACAACTAAACACACATAAACCTGGACTTCAAACGATCCAAATGAACAAACAACACAAAATAACTAGATCAACACGTTTTGAAAAAATCAAATTCAAAACACGTATCAAAACACAACCAAAGTCTATATTAGAATCTAATCATGATCTTTAGAAATGCTAACCACTTTACAAACATCATATGCACCACATTATTAAAACAATAAACCATTTGAATAATTCATAACACATCTGCAAATGGTGAAACCAAGGTTCACATCAAAACATACTCAGTTTCACATAAGAAAACACTTTGAAATAAAACACACAACATCATCACACCAAAACATGACTCACACCTAACAACCAACCGATAAAACATTTTATAAAATAATGCACCCATTTGCACACACAAAACATCACCGATTTCCCTTAAAAATTATGTTCCAAACACTTAAACATGTTCAATACCTTAAAAATACAATTCACACCCAAAAACTCACCCAAAGGAAATAGTTTTTATCAAAGTCACACCCACAACACACCATGATGAAAAATGCACGACTTGCATAGTTGAAAAAACTAAATACACAAATTCATAAATATATATTAACCAACACAAAACTAGTTCATTTAAAAACTAAACCTCGCACCCAGCTAATCAATCACAAATCATGCCAAATCAATGATTTAGGTGAAAAAATTAACCAATTAAATATTATCTACAATATAACTTAATTTAGTAAATCATATAAGCAATTTATTATGTACTTCCTAGTAGAACAACAAATATTTCCACTAAAAACACATGTAAAAACCTCTTGAAATAAAAAGCACATGAAGTCCCTTCCAAAAATAAAAATAAAAATAATAGTAAGTTTCGCATCACATGCACAATTTAGTAAACCACTTACACAAATTACCCATACCGAACCATTTTAAGAAAACCACCATTTTCCACAAAACAACCCATTTCCATTTTACATGCACACCAAAACCACTTGAAAACACCTTCCACACCACTTATACAAGTAAAAAAACAACAAGATAAATTTCTAATAAATTCTAAATATTTATAAACACTGTTGTAGACTAATTAGACCAATTATAATGCTGTGAAACAAATAAAAATGATAATTGGAGCAACACAAAAACCAATTAATTGCTCCAGAATGGAATGTGTCAAAACGCCTACCTCAAATCGAGTGTGGACATGACCAAAACTCTTACAGAAGGTAAACACTCCCTCACAGACCAACCATAAACCTAAAACAATGAGATTAACACGCAAATTAAACCCGATGTGTTAGGGATTTTCTAAATAGAAGGAAAACACATAGAAAATGAGAGGCAAACCCATGTGGAGGAAGAGTATGCCCATCAGAGAGTGAGATAGTCAGATATGGTGTCGGATGCGTTGCTGGCTGAGCAAGGAGGTTGGTGTGTGGCCGAGCCAGAGGAGCAGAAGGTTGAAGGTGCAGAAGGCTGGAGGACCTAGAGGGCAGATGAGAGCCAGCCGGAGCACATGAGGTCGTAGTGGGGAAATGGGGCGCCACTAGGAGGATGTGCGGTGGTCGGGTGCATCACAAGACGAGCGAGGTAGGGAGGGTGTATCTGGGTCTTTGGGTTGCTGCAGATGAGTGGAAGCATGGGAGGGCCATAGATATGAGAGTTGCTTCACAGGAGGTAGGCGCTGCGGGTGGCCGGATGGGGGATCAGAGGTAGAATCGTCGGCCGGTGCAGTATAAGGAGGGTGTAGTGCAGGGGGGGCTGGAATGCGGCTGCTGGCCGATGAAGCCGGGAGCCGGATAGTGACGTGGGGACATGGAGGGCACACAACGGGGCAGCACTGTGCAGGCCGCGTGATAGAGTCGGCCAACCTAGAGGAGGGGGGAGGAGGAGTCACAGACGTGCAGGGAGGTGAGGGCCTAGGTAGGAGGTGGCTCGTGGCGCCGATAAGAGATGGGAAGGGGGAGAAAATAGGTAGGGTTAGGGTTTCTTAAAAAAAATCATTCTATTATATTAATAAAAATAATATTAGTAATATTAATAATAATAACAGAATAATGTTAATGATAATAAAACAAATAATACTAATAATAATAATAATGATAATGATAATAGAAATATAATATTATTATTATTAACAAACATCATTTTTAAAACATAATTTATTTAATTATCAAATTACAAAAACTGGGTACCCGCACGCTCATCGCATGGATAAAAAAACACGCATGCAAATTGCGCACCTCTACGCCATCTGCTTGGGCACCCACACAAGCACATGGAGTGACTGCACAGTCATTACTAACCACGAGGTGCCTGTGCATGGGTCTGAAACAAAGTAAAAATATTAAATGATGAGGATTTTAATATGAGATTAGTCCCGGACCTTGGCACTAGAACTCAGGGCCAAGAATTAAGAAAATATAAATAATTTAAGAAGACTGGGTGTGACAATTCTCCCCAACACAGACACTTTCTACCCTACGAAAGTCACCCAGCCAAATGATGGACCAAACAAGAATCAATTCCCAAATGAAACAAGAAGAAACCATAACATATGAGAATGGGAGAACATGAGAGGGTTCTCCCCACCACAAGAACTCAACTAGCGTGGAAATTTTAACACTCAAAAATAACACCTTGGGAAGGGGGAACAAAGGAACTCCAAACCGATCCAGACTAACCTCTATAGCATGAGTGAATCAACACCTCTGCCAAACATGGAACTCTCAACTCAGACCAAAGAAAGCCCACACACTAGAGAAAAACTCCAAGCAGAACTTAACCCAAGCGGTAAACCCGAGCATAACCACAAAACTGGACTCCTCTGTAGGCACTTATATCTCCAAACAAACACCGCTAAACTAGGATTTTCCCATACAAGGGTCAATCACTCTCTTAAGAAAAATACACAGTGCAGAAAACCCTACCACGACAAACAAAACTGTTTAGACTACAATAGAGCATGTTCGTCATAACTCCATGGCAAAACCTTGAACTTTAAACAATGTCAAGACTTTAATAGTATAAAAACAAGAACGAAACGACTTTAAATGTTCCACCACCAACACGGAACATGAAACCTGAACTGAGGCTTCACACCCCTGATAACTCCTGACTGCGCGTGAGCTGCACCCCAAGACCTGTGGCTGGGTCTCTGATGGATGAAGCATCTTATGCATCACAGTTAGGCACATGAATAATTCGGTCACAGTGTCTTCATCAGTCAATGCTTCCTGAAGAACTTCTCTAGATGAATCAGACATCTACAACGGTGGAACGTCTTCGGAGGGATGGGACATGATGGCTTCACGTGTCCAAACTATCCACACCCGTGGCACACCACTGAACAGTCCCATGAACTGGATGCCAGAACCAATGTAGAGGACTCTTTAGAAATTGGTTCCTCTAGCACACCCTGATCGCCAAATGGGAACCTTTACAAGCAACCAGATACACTGGATTTTTGTCAATCCTCACTTCGAATACCCACTCAGCTAAGAACGCCTCATCCACCAGTTTCTCAAAACAATGGACCTTCAAAGGGATGACATGATCTTTGATCTCTGTATGAATACCATCGATGAAGAGAGAAGTATTCATCAAATCCTTTGATGCTACCTATGTAGAAAATGACACAAGTTCCTTGAAATGGTCAACATATGCCTTCACCATCCGTTGGCCTTGTTGAAAGTGAATAAGTTCTTTCCTTTTCTTTGTCTACACCTCTTCAGGTATAAACCATCAGATGAAGACAAATTTGAAGACATCCCACATCATCCTAACTTCCATTGACGGTGGGGAAAGAAACTCCCATACGTCTTGAGATGGACCTTCAAACAGTCCCAAAACAACACACACTATGATTGCTTCAGGAGTTTCCAACATCCTAAAAGCACACTCGACCTCTTCAAACCACATAACTACCTTTAACGAACCCCGATCACCATTATGTATAGACAATGTCCAAGAAGGACCAAAAATTGTGCATGAATTTTCAAAAACTCTGGGGACCTTTCTGGGTGGCATTTTCTGAATAACATATAAAACACTAAACTGAAACCGATATCAAATCAAAGCAATATCATTGAAGGAACGATCATCCGAAAACAACCAGCTCAAAGAAGAACAACCAAAAAACCACAAACACAACCCAAAATTCCTTGTCAAAAATTCCCGTTCCATTTTAGATTCTAGAACAACATTTTTTTTTCAAAATCTATTTATTTCAAGACCACTTTCCAAATACCAAATCCACTTTTCAAACCAAAATCACTTTCCAAAACCATTTTCCTCATTAAAATCCATTTTAGAAAACACGGTCAAGCCTTTAATTTCAAACACACCCAGGTAATCCCATGAACCGTTGCACATGAATTCATCCAATTTCATTCATACACACCGACACACACTTTCAACGCATCCTCTCACATGTGCAGACGTTCATAATGAGTAACTGAGGTTTCAACCCAAACCATTCTCGACCAATTTCCAAGGAAACACCAGTTCTCCAAACCAAAGGATTTCAGTTTTAAAACCCATTTCATAAATATAAAGTCATTTAAAATAAATCTATCCCATTTTCAAAAAACATTTTTTTTCATTTCCAAAAACACACTTACACCAACCAGAATGAAAACAACACTCAACTTTTATCAAACGACAAGAGTGAGGGACTAGAGGTCATGCTTAACCTAGAGACATGGTAGTGGTCCATTCCCCAAGTAAGAGTTAACAACTTGGAGGAATTCAAACATTTTACCCAGACTCCAAATGGGTAACTACTCAATGTGAGATCACGATGTAACATCGGTTTACCTCTGTTGTCATCCCTTAATCCAAAACAAACCATAATGAAACAAAGACTCAACTCCTGGACTATCCCTGGAAACTCGAGGTGCAGAATGGGTGGGGGTTCATGACGTCTTTCCCGAACCTACCTCTCAAGTCCTGAAAATCCTAATCTCCATCTACTAGACACCCCAAATAACAATAACCTGTATTTGATACCATTTTGTCATGAACCAACCCGGGTCAACCCTGAATTGGTCACCCGAACCGACCCGTGACATGGACCGAGGTGCGTTCCCAATCCCCTCAGGCTGGAAACTAGTGTCGAGCATCAGAATTAAACATGTGGGAATGATTTGGCCCAAAATAAAATAAACTAAGCAGTGAAAAAAATAGAACAAAAGAAAATAAATGAAGAACAACCAACAATGATACTAACCTAACTATGACCCAAACTCCACGTAACCTAGTGGGTCACTCTCCAATACCACAACCAATGTTTCTCAAGGTGAAAAATTGTAGCTGGAACCTGCAAAAGAACTAAAAACTAGAAAACACTATAGGCATGAGTATTAAAACTCAGTAGGCATGCCCAACAAACTATTCCCAATGCACTACCATTAAATAAATAAATTTACTAATTCCTGGTTTGAATTAAGTTATACAAAATATGGGTTTTCACACACACACTTCCATTTCTAAGACATGTCACATTCCATTTCCCTTTCCAATTTAAAACAAGTTAAATGTTTGAAAGGAACAAGGGTATTTCATTTTAAGACATTTCTGCGAGCAATTTAGAAATCCAACCCTTAGTCGTTAGCCAAATGGAAAACCACACACAACACACACTAAGGGAAATGGAGTAGAAGTGGAACAAAGGGGCCAACAACCAAACTAGACCTCTCAATCGTCTTCTAGATAAAAATAAACACTAAAGAAAATATTAGACCAACCTAGGAGATCGTGAACAATCCAGAACATACCATACATGTGACTCATCCTGATAGCATGCTCTAACGCGATGACGTCATAATTCCCTAACGCTCAGTATAGCCCTACATGGCCTAACAGAGGGGCCCCATCCCCATAGCAGTAATAACTCAGTATTCCCCTACTATGGGGCCACTATCCAGTGCGTAATCTAAACTAGCGCGGCAATCGTTCTCAAAATATTCACTCACTATGTCAGGTTCCCATGCCAATAAAAGCAATAAAAAGGGGTGCATCCACAATGTAAATCAATCAGTCATGATGCACAAACATCACCCACCTCTCATGAAATCAATGCACACCAAAGATCACCTTTGAGTGGGTTTTCCAAAATAATTTATTTTATTAAAGTGCCAAATGGGACTTCACCTATTTTTAAAGGAAACCCCCATTTCTCGAGAAAACCCAAAACACTTGTTCAAAAGAAATCATTTATCATTAAAACTAGAACTAAATTTGAAATTCTGTGAATTATTTTTAAAGGCCAAACAGGCATTCTATCGATACTGGGTGTCCACTCGTCAAGAAAATTTATCAAGTGTCGTGTATAAAATAAAAGTCTCTTTTTACACCAAATAATCATTTAAAAATAAATTATCTTATAATATTTCTCATTTATTAAAATTAATAAAACATCAAGATATTAATAAATTCTAAATTTAAACGTGAGTGTAGTGGGGGGCCTACCTCAATTTGAAGATCGAACATGACGACGCGACACACCTCGCAAAGGCGTGCAAGCACGCACAAGCCGATGATCGTAGTATCACGGTTTCCTCACCGACACACTGCAACAACCACACAAACAACTAAAAACGCATAAACATGGACTTTAAATGATCCAAATGTACCAAAAACGTAAAATAACCAGATTGACACATTTTGAAAATATCACATCCAAAAGACGTATCAAAACACTACCAAACTCTATATTAGAATCCAATCATGACCTTTAGACATACTAAGCACTTTACAAACATCATATGCACCACATGATTAAAACAATAAATCATTTGAATAATTCATAAAACATCCGAAAATGGTAAAACCAAGGTTCACATCAAAACATACTCAGTTTCACATAAGAAAACACTTTGAAATAAAACACACAACATCATCACACAAAAACACGACTCACACCTAACAACCAACACATAAAACATTTTATAAAATAATGCACCCATTTTCACACACAAAACATTGACGCTTTCTATTAAAAATTATGTTCCTTACACTTAAACATGTTCACTAACTTAAAAATACAATTCACACCCAAAAAACTCATCCAAAGGACACATTTTTTATCAAAGGAACACCCGAAACACACCATGATGAAAAATTCACGACTTGCATAGTTGGAAAAACTAAATACACAATTTCATGAAAATATATAAAACATATCAAAACTAGTTCATTTGAAAACTAAACTTCGCACCCAACTAATCAGTCACAAAGCATGCAAAATCAATGATTTAGGCAATACAATTAACTAAATAAATATTATCTACAATATCACATAATTTAATAAATCATCTAAGCAATTTATGAAGTACTTCTTAGTAGAACAACAAATATTTCCACTAAAAACACACGTAAAAACCGCTTGAAATAAAAAACACATGAAGTCCCTTCCAAAAATAAAAATAAAAATAATATTAAGTTTCACATCACATGCACAATTTAGTAAACCACTTTCACAAATTACCCATACCGAATCATTTTAAGAAAACCACCATTTTCCACAAAACAACCCATTTCCATTTTACACGCACACCAAAACCTCTTGAAAACACCATTTTCACCACTTATTCATGTCAAAAAACCACAAGATTAATTTCTAATAAATTCTAAAAATTTATAACCACCATCGTAGACTAATTAGACATATTATAATGCTACGAAACAAATAAAAATGATAATTAAAGCAACATAGAAACCAATTAATTTCTCTCAAATGGAATGGGTGAAAAATTCCTACCTCAAATCGAATGTGGATGCAACCAAAACTCTGACGTAAGGTAAACACTCCCTCGTAGACCAACCGCAATCCAAAAACAATGAGATTAACACGCAAATTAAACCCGGTGTGTTAGGGTTTTTCTAAATCGAAGGAAACCCACTAGAAAATACGAGGAAAACCCATGTGGAAGAGGATTATGCCCCTCAGAGAGGGAGACAACCTGATATGGTGTCGGATGCACCACTGGCTGAGAAAGGAGGTCGGAGCGTGGCCTAGCTGGAGGTGCAGAAGGCCGGAGGATGGAGGTGCGGAAGGTCGGAGGACCTAGAGGGTGAACGAGAGACAACCGAAGTGCCAGAGGTCGGAGTGGGGAAAAGGGGTTCCGCTAGGAGGATGTGTGGTGGTCGGATGCGTCACAAGACAAGCGAGGCAGGGATGGTATAGATGGGTCTTCGGGTCACTGCAGATGAGCAGAAGCATGGGAGGGCCGCGAATATGAGAGTTCCTTTGCGGGAGGTAGGTGCTGCGGGCGGCCGGACGATGGATCAAAGGTAGAATCGTCGGCCCGTGTAGTAGTAGGAGGGCGTAGCATAAGGGGGATGGAACGTGACTACTGGCCGATGAAGGCAGGATCCAGACAGTGATGTCGGGACTGGGAGGGTGCATGATGGGGTGGCGCTGTTTATGCCACGCGATAGGGTCGTCCAACCTGGAGGAGGGGTAAGGCAGAGTCGTGGATGGGCAGGGAGGCGAAGGCATGGGTATGAGGGGGCTCGAGGCGCTGATAAGAGATGGGGAAGGGGGAGAAAATGGGTAGGGTTAGGGTTTCTTAAAAAAATTCATTCTATTATATTAATAATAATAATAATAGTAATATTAATAATGATAATATTAATAATTATAACTGAATAATGTTAATAATAATAATACAAATAATACTAATAATAATAATAATGATAATGATAATAGAAACACAATATTATTATTATTAACAAACATCATTTTTAAAACATAATTTATTTAATTACCAAATAACAAAAAACAGGTACCCATATGCTCATCGCATGGATAAAAAAACACGCACGCAAATTGCGCACCTCTACGCAGTCTGCTTGGACACCCACAAAAGCAGATGGGGAGACCGCACGATCATTTCTAACCATGCAGTTCCCATGCATGAGTCTAAAACCAAGTAAAAATATTAAACGATGAAGATTTTAATCTGGGACCTAGCCCAAACCTTGGCACGGGAACTCGGGACCAAGAATTAATAAAATATAAATAATTTAAGAACTCCGGGTGTGAGAATTTTCCCCACCACAGACACTTTCTGCCCCCAGAAATTCACCCAGCCAAACGATGGACCAAACAAGAATCCATGCCCAAATGAAACCATAAGAAACCCCAACATATGAGAATGGGAGAACACGAGAGGTTTCTCCCCACAACAACAACTAAACTACCAAGGAAATTTTAACACTCAAACATACCACCTTGGGAAGGGGGAAACACAGGAACTCCCAACTGATCCAGACTAACCTCTATAGAATGAGTGAAACAAAACCTCTGCCAAACTTGGAACTCTCGACTTAGACCAAAGAAAGCCCGAACACTAGAGAAAACATCTGAGTAGAAATTAACCCAAGTGGTAAACCCGAGCATAACTACAAACCTCGACTCCTCTATAGGCACTTATATCTCCAAACGAACACCGCTAAACCAAGATTGACCCATACATGGGTCCATCACTCTCTTAAGAAAAACACACAGCACAGAAATCCCTAACACGACAA
Source organism: Viscum album (assembly GCA_963277665.1). Lineage (NCBI taxonomy): Eukaryota > Viridiplantae > Streptophyta > Magnoliopsida > Santalales > Viscaceae > Viscum > Viscum album. Next base: position 1,697,247,584 of record OY728143.1, on the reverse strand, counting down.
ACAAAACTATTTAGACTACAATAGAGAATTTTCGTCATAACTCCATGGAAAAACCATGAACTTTCAACAATTTCAAGACTTTAATAGTATAAAAACATGAATGAAATGACTTTAAATGTTCCACCACCAACACGGAACACAAAACATGAACTAAGGCTTCACACCCCCGACTACTCCTGACTGTGCAGGAGCTCCACCCCAAGACCTGTGGTTGGGGCTCTAATGGCTGAAGTATCTTCTACCTCATAGTCAGGCACTGTAATCCTTCGGTCACAGTTTCTTCATCAGGCGACACTTCCTGCAAAACTTCTCTAGATGACCCAGACATCTGCAATGGTGGCATGTCATCGGAGGGATGCGACATGACAGCTTCACATGCCCGAACTAGCCACACCAGTGGCAGACCACTGAACGGTCCCATGAACTGGAAGCCAGAACCACTACAGAGGACTCTTTAGCAACCAGTTCTTCTGGAACACCCTGCTCTCCAAATGGTAACCTTTGAATGCGACCAGATATGCTAGATTTCTGAAAATCTGCACTTTGAATAACCACTCAGCTAAGAACGCCTCATCCACCAGTTTCTTGAAACAATGGCCCTTCAAAGGGACAACCTGATCCTTGATCTCTAATTGAAGACCCACGATGAAGAGAGAAGTATTCATCAAATCCTTTGATGCTAACTTTGAAGAAAAGGACACAAGTTCTTTGAAATGGTCAACATATTCCTTCACCATCTGTTGGCCTTGTTGAAAGCACATAAGTTCTTTAATTTTCATCATCTTCACCTCTTCAGGTATAAACCATAGGACAAAGACAAATTTGAAGACATCCCACGTCATCCCAACTTCCATTGATGGTGGGGTGAGAAACTCCCATACTTCATGAGATGGACCTTCAAACAGTCCAAAAAAAAAACACGTACTCTGATAAATTTGGGAGTTCCCAACATCCTAAAAGCACACTGGACCTCTTCAAAACACATAACTACCTTTAACGAACCCCAAACACCGTTATGTATAGACAATGTCCATGAAGGACCAAAAATTGGGCATAAATTTTCCAAAACTCATGGGACCTTTCTGGGCATCATTTTTTGAACAACATATAAAACACTAAACAAAAATTGATATCAAATCAAAGCATTATCATTGAAATCACCATCATCAGAAAACAACCAGATCAAAGAAGAACAACAAAACAACCACAAACAGAACCCAAAATTACCTGTCCAAAATTCCCGTAACATTTTAGATTCCAAAACAACCTTTTTTTTCAATACCACTTTCTTTCAAGACAACTTTCCAAATACCAAATCCACTTTTCAGACCAAAATAACTTTCCAAAACCATTTTTCGCTTTAAAATCCAATTTAGAAAACAAGTTCAAGACTTTAATTTCAAACACACAAAGTTAATCCCATGAACCGTTGCACATTTATTCATCCACTTTCATTCATATGCACCAACACACACTTTCCACACATCCTCTCACATGTGGAAATGTTGTTAAGGAGTACATGAGGTTTTACCCCAAACCATTCTTGACCAATTTCCAATAAAACACCAGTTCTCCAAACCAAAGGATTTTAGTTATAAAACCCATTTCATAAATTTAATGTCATTTAAAAGAAATCAATCCAATTTTCAAAAACCCTTTTTTTCATTTCCAAAAACACACTTACACCAAATAGAATGAAAACGACACTCAACTTGCATCAAACCACCAAAGTGAGGGACTAGCGGTCACACTTAACCTGGCGACATGGTAGTGGGCCATGCCCCAAGTAAGTGTCAACAACTAGGTGGAATTCAAACCGTGTACCCAGACTCTACATGGGACACTACTCCATGTGAGATCATGATGTAACATCAGTTTACCTCAGTTTTCATCCCTCAATCCAAAATAAACCAGAATGAAACAATGACTCAATTCCATGACTATCCCTGGCGACTCGAGGTGCGGAACGGGTGAGGGTTCATGACGTCCTTCCCATACCTACCGCTCGAGTCCCGAAAATCCTAATCTCCATCTACCAGACCCCCCAAATAACAAAAACCTACCTCTAATACCATTTTTTCACAAACCAACCTGGGTCGACGCTGAACCGGTCACCCGAGCCGACCCGCGACATGGCCCGAGGGGCATTCCCGATCCCCACGGGCTGGCAACTAGTGCCCGACATCAAAATTAAACAGGTGGGAACAATTTGGCCTAAGTGAAAATAAACTATGCAGTGAAAAAAATAGAACAAAAGAAAATAAATGAAGAAGAACCAACAAAGATACTAACCTAAGTATGACCAAAACTCCACGTGACCCCGTGGGTCACTCTCCAATACCATAACCAACGTCGATCAAGGAGAACAACTGAAGCTGGAACCTGCAACAAAACTAAAAACAAGAATACACTATAGGTATGAGTATTAAAACTCAGTAGGCCAGCCCAACATACTATTCCCAATGCCCTAGCTATAAATAAAAAAATTACTAATTCCATGTTTGAACTAAGTTATACAAAATATGGGTTTTCACACCTCCACTTCCATTTCGAAGACAAGTCACAGTCTGTTGCCCTTTCTAATTTAAAACTAGTTTAATGTTTGAAAGGAACAAGTGTATTTCATTTTAAAACATTTCTGCAAGCAATTTAGAAATCTAACCCTTAGTTGTTAGTCAAAAGGAAAACCACACACAAAACACAACACACACTAAGGGCAATGGAAAAGAAGTGGCACACTGGGGCCAACAACCGAACTAGATCTCTCAATCGTCTGCCACATAAAAATAAACACTTAAAAAAATAGGGGTCAAACCTAGGAGATCGTGAAAAATCTAGAACAAACCATACATGTGACTCATCCGGATAGCATGCTCTAAATCGATGACGTCATAATGCCCTAACACTCGGTATAGCCCTACATGGACGAACCGTGGGGCCCAATCCCCATAACAGCAATAACTCAGTATTCCCCTACTATGGGGCCACTAGCCAGTGTGTTATCTAAACTAGTGCGGAAATCGTTCTCAGAAGATTCACTCACTATGCTAGGTTCCCATGTCAACACAAGAAATAAAAAGGGGTGCATCCACAATGTAAGTCAATCAGTCATGATGCACAAACATCACACACAGCTCATGCAATCAACGCACACAAAAGATCACCCTTGAGTGGGTTTTCCAAAATAATTTATTTTATTAAAGTTTCAAATGAGCCTTCAACAATTTTTATAGAAAAACCACATTTCTCGGGAAAACCCAAAACACTTGTTTAGAAGAAATAATTTATCTTTAAAACTAGAAATACATTTGAAATTCTGTGAATTATGTTTATAGGAAAAACATGAATTCTTTCAATACTAGGTGTCCACTCATCAAGAAAATGTATCAAGTGTTGTGTATAAAATAAACGGCTATTTTTACACCAAATAATCATTTAAAAATTAATAATAATATATTATTTCTCCTTTATAAAAATTAATAAAACATCAAGCAATTAATAAATTAGAAATTTTAAGGTGATTGTAGTGGGGGACCTACCTCAATTTGTAGCTCGAACACGACGATGTGACACACCTCGCAAAGGCGTGCAAGCATGCACAAGCCGATGATCGTAGTATTGCGGTTTCCTCACTGACACACTGCAACAACCGTACAAACAAATAAAAACACATAAACTTGGAGTTTTAACTATGCAAACAAACAAAAAATGCAAAATAACTAGATCGACACATTTTGAAAATATCACATCCAAAATACGTATCAAAACACAACCAAACTCTATATTAGAATCAAATAATGACCTTTAGAGACACTAACCACTTTACAAACATCATATGCACCGCATTATTAAAGAAATAAAACATTTGAATAATTCATAAAAAATATGCAAATGGTGAAACCAAGGTTAACATCAAAACAAACACAGTTTCACATAAGAAAACACTTTGAAATAAATCACACAACATCATCACACCAAAACATGACTCGCACCTAACAAACAACCCATAAAACATTTTATAAAATAATGCACCTTTTTGCACACACAAAACATCACCGCTTTCTATTAAAAGTTATGTTCCCAACACTTAAACATGTTCACTACCTTAAAAATACAATTCACACAAAAAAAACTCATCCAAAGGACACATTTTTGATCAAAGGCACACCGAAAACACCCCATGATGAAAAACACACGACTTGCATAGTTGAAAAAACTAAATACAAAAATTTATGAAAATATATTAAACATCACAAAACTAGTTCATTTAAAAACTAAACTTCACACCCAACTAATCAATCAAAAAGCATGTAAAATCAATGATTTAGGTGAAACAATTAACCAATTAAATATTATCTACAATATCACATAATTTAATAAATCATCTAAGCAATTTATAAAGAACTTCTTAGTAGAATAACAATGATTTACACTAAAAACACACATAAAAACCTCTTTAAATCAAAAGCACATGAAGTCCCTTACACAAATAAAAATAATAATAATAGTAAGTTTTGCATCACATGCACAATTTTGTAAATCACTTGCACAAATTTCCCATACCGAACCATTTTATGAAAACCACCATTTCCACAAAACAACCCATTTCCATTTTAAACGCACACCAAAACCACTTGAAAACACATTTCACACCACTTATGCATGTCAAACAACCACAAGATCAATTTATAATAAATTCAAAAAATTTATAAACACCATCGTAGTCTAATTAGAGATTTTATAATGTTGTGAAATAAATAAAAATGATAATTGAAGGAACACAAAAACCAATTAATTGCTCCAAAATGGAATGGTTCAAAAACGCCTACCTCAAATCGAGTGTGGACGTGACCAAAACTCCGATGGAAGGTAAACAATCCATCGCAGTCCAACCGAAAACCTAAATCAATTAGATTAACACTCAAATTAATCCCGATGTGTTAGGGTTTTTCTAAATCGAAGGAAAAACCCTAGAGAATGAGAGGCAAACCCATGTGGAGGAGGATTATGCCCATCAGAGAGGAAGACAACCTGATATGGTGTTAGATGCGCCGCTGTACAAGCAAGGAGGCCGGAGCGCGACCTATCCAGAGGTGTAGAAGGCCGAAGGCTAGAGGTGCGGGAGGCCGGAGGACCTAGAGGGTGGGAGAGAGACAGCAGGAGTATAGGAGGTCGGAGTGGGGAAAAGGGGCACCTCTAGGAGGAGGTGCGGCGGTCGGGTGAGTCACAAGACTAGCGAGGCCGGGAGGGCGTCGCTGGGTCTTCGGGTCACTACAGAGGAGCAGAAGCATGGGAGGGCTGCAGATATGAGAGTTTCTTCGCGGTAAGTAGGTGCTGTGGGGGTTCAGACGGTGTATTATAGGTAGAATCGTCGGCCGATGTAGTAGGAGGAGGGCGTAATGCATGGGGGTTGGAACGCGGTTGCTGGCCGATGATGGCGGGAACCAGACACTGACATGGGGATAGGGAGGGCACACGATGGGGCGGTGCTGTGCAGGCCGCACGACAGAGTCGGCCATCCAGGAGGAGGGGGGAGGTGGAGTCGCGGACGTGCAGGGAGGCGAGGGTATGGGTAGGAGGGGGATCGCAGTGCCGATAAAAGATAGGGAAGGGGGAGAAAACATGTAGGGTTAGGGTTTCTTAAAAAAAAATAATTCTATAATAATAATAATAATAATATGAGTAAAATTAATAATATTAAAATTAATAATAATAACAGAATAATGTTAATAATATTAATACTAATAATACTAATAATAATAATAAGGATAATGATAATAGAAACATAACAATATTATTATTAGCAAACATCATTTTTAAAATATAATTTATTTAATTATCAAATTACAAAAACCGGGCACCCGCATGCTCATCGCATGGATAAATAAAAAACATGCACGCAAATTGCGCACCTCTATATAGTCCGCTTGGGTACCCGTAAAAGCACATGGGGAGACCACACGATCATTTCTAACCATGCGGTTCCCATGCACGAGTCCAAAACCAAGTAAAAATATTAAACAATGAATATTTTAATCTATGACCTGGCCCAAACCTTGGCGCGAGAACTCGAGGCCAAAAATAAATAAAATATAAATAATTTATGAAGACCAGGTGTAACATGTTGAGCATGTATGAAGCTTCCTTTTAGGATGGAAGGGTGAGGAAATTCTTGCCCAATATTAGAAATTATCTCTCAATCAATTAATGATTATCCATAACCAAATATCTTCCCCAACATTATAAATATTGGTGCACCATGCTTAGTACATTCCTTTCCATTAGAGGGTGATATGATATGAATCATGTTGGTATATTGTTCTTTACAAACAGTACAAATCCATGAACACTTATTTAATAAGATTTTATATGTTAGAATTAAATACTCTACTGTCTCTGTATAAAAAATAAATTAGTATGTTAATAATGTATGAATCTCCTTGAATTTTTAAATTTAAAATTCTCACAAATATATGAAATTTATACAATGATGTTTTCATTTAATTGTTTGTGATGATAAATATTGTTCATATTTTAAATCAAGGTAGTGGGTATCTAAGGGTATGGAAAAAAGTTTCACTTCACAAGAAATCGTATCATCTAGAGCTATATATATGTTATTGGAATACTATTTGAGCCACATTTTGGAGAAATTTGAGAATTAGAATCGAAAATTGGTGAAATCATATCGGTGGACAATGATATTTATGATGAATTTGGAATAGTGGAAGAATTTCAAATATTCTTGAATAATGTAAAAAGGTTTATTTATAATAAGATTTACATTTTTTGTTGGGGAAATTAATTCTTTGTAATAATTGTTTATAACCCATATAAATTATTTTTTTGTCAACATGTTTTCTTTTACTTGGTGGGACCTTTCTCAAGCGGATCAACTATCATATAATGTTATGGTTTCACTTATCAACATGTTTAATACATAAAGTGGGATTTTTAATTTGATATTAAATAAAAATGAGTTTTATGGTACTCCTGAAAATGAAAAATTGGTATGTCCATCGCCTTTATTATAAATTTGATTTAAAATTTTACAATGTGACTACTTTTCATTTGAAGAGTTTTAATATTTTTAATTAGTGGGTTGACCAAATCAATAGTTATAAAAAGGAAGCATTATGGTTCCATGAATGATATAAATAAAACATTGATGAGTACATGGAGAATGCATTGGTCACATATGGTTTCCAAACACGTTGATCACCAACTACCTCAAATTTAAAAAACAACCTACAAATGAATATCATGGTTAAACATATAACCTTGCCACAATTATCCATGCAACATTCATTATTTTTTAAATTATTACGGACATGGAGACATCTCAATTATACATTTAATTTTTTTTATATTTAATATTATGCATTCATTTCTCATCCTACAAATGTTATATTAAATATTTATTTCATTTTCATGTATGCTGAAATGGAAATAGGTGAATCTATAAAGTCAATTCATATCTATATAGATGAGACACGTGCTTCCCTATTTACATCCAATAAACATGTTAGAGTTTTTTTATTATTTAGTGGAAGAGGTTAATGAAATTTTTTCTCCATCCATCTCCACTAACATAAGTATTTCTGAATTTCAATGTATCTTGGTATGAGTGACACATTTATTAAACTAATATGGCGATGTGTATGAAAATGCAATGAGTTGGAATAATTAGAATGGAATATATGTGATTGTAAACCAAATTTTCCCCTATGATGAGTGATAAAAGTGGATTTAATTTTCAATATAATGTTTTTAACCATTGAAGTTATTACATACAGATTTACCAATCTCATTTTTTATTTCATTGTGATGCATCAACTTTTTAAACTTTTTTGAAGAATAAAATTAGGATTATGTATTTTAAATTACATACATGAAAATGAAAAAACATTTGATTTATGAAATTATTATTTGTTCTTATATTATGATATTGGGATGGGGGTTTTAATTATACAATTATAGAAATTTTTTTACCACTTTTATTTGACTAAAATTTATGTTTTGTGAATGCCACACGTGTGAACATTTTTATCATTATATATTAAATATGTGATATCCTATTAAAATGTTAATTAAATGATGTTTCTTAAATAGAGTATTCCAAAACACTAATTTAATTTATGATTATTCATATAAAAAAATAACTTTATAAAGGATAAGCGTAAAATAAATCTAATCCCAACTATGGAATATTCAATCCATAAGGTGCCATCCCCCAAATCATTCTCTGTGAATATGTAATATTAATTCCACAAGATACAAGGCTCTTGTAAAGGTAAGCACCTGCAACACTCTACCCAAGAAAGGGTTAATCTTGGAATTTATAAAGGTTTTCTAATTATTGCAAAGGGGTAGTCCACAAAATTCAACTACCACATAAAGTTAACGTCAGTCTCATATAAAGGTGTATCCCAAATTACCCAGGCCACATAAATGTGCAACAACATGTGCATAAATTTAATTCCTTGTAACTCAAAAAACCTATATAATAGTAAAAAACCACTTATGTAAGGGTAATCCAAGAAAAAAATCCATGTTAAGGTAACACCCCACTCACATAATGGTAAAAAATACATCAAGAAAGGGTAACCTTACCTCATGTAATGGTAATATGAACCTTACATATAGGTAAACTAAACAAGGTGGAATCTATTAAACAAAAATCCAAGAAAAATAAACATAAACAAGGATAATATAACATGTAATAGTAGATTAATCATGAAATCAACAAATAAAAAACTAATTATTTTAATTTTTAACATCGAAGCATGATAAATTTAACTAATATCCACCATATAAAATAAAATATAAAAAACACATGGTTAATGATCTTACAGGCCTATACTAGTCTATCTGACCAGCTCGTTCAAATATTTTTCACTAATAAAAACTATAAGCTCAAACCTAATCTACCTAGACTAACCAACTTCCAAGAATGTACCACATATAAAAATGTTTACTCATATCAATGCTTATACTGCTATCAGCTGCTAAAGAAATCTTAGAAAAAAAAGATTATGAAAATAAAATATCCAAAACTTATACCTTCCCTTAACTTAGCTTCAATATCACATAATTGCAACCAACTGTACACATGACATTATAAGATTCAATATTCTTCCTGCAAGAAACTAAATGTAACAAGATTAGTTATAATGAACCAACCCTTAGGGGCCAACCTGACCCATGTAAAGTCAAGCTATCACAACCCCAATCCATCCTTCCATAGGTTAGGGTCTAGAGATATGAACAAAAAATGACTTACTATAATGGGTAGAATTTTCCTAATATAACTATATACACACACCCCAAAATCTATAGACAATAGTGTATTGGAGTAATAAAATAAAGGTTACATCATCTAGAGTAAAACCATGCATGCAATAACCTCCAGGTAATACATTAGAGTACGATAGAGTAAAACCACAATGTAAAGGGTAAAAATGTTTAACAACCGAGTTATAAATACCTAACGTAAAGAACCTATAAATGAAGTTATTTGAGAGATCCATGCTCTTCATCTCTAAGCCCAACCAATACATGTGGCCAATGCACCCAAGTATCACTATGCTTCACCAAAGTCACCACCAATATGTCCATCATCTGCATACAGAATGATATGTACATGAAAATCCCAGGAAGCGGTGTGTATATATATACTGAGCAAGACACCATGGAATCTAAAAGGGAGAGATATAAAGTTAAGAAAACAATAATATCAAACCAAATAAAGAGGGAAACAATAAAGAACATTTACACGTATACATATACTCATAAATAAACCCATGTGAATGAGAATGAGGATCTCTATCTCACATCCCATTTAAGGTCAATGATTAAGACTGAAACTCCAAAATTATAGCACCAATTTCCAACATAAAATATAATCTCACCATAATATGTGTGAAGGTGCTCCCTCCTCACTACATCACTCCACATATGAGGAATCCACAACTACCTAGGTGGACCCACATCCTGACATAGCTTAAATATAGGTAGTATTACTTTATATATAGTGGGTCTATGATCATGTAGGGGAGTACTATCTCTATATTTATAAATAATATGGGGAAACCTTAGCATAGTATGATAGGGAATTACTAACCCTAGCATCTCTTCGATAGTATATGGAACCTATTCCCTAGTGAAAAAGTGGAGTACTGACCCTGACCTCTCTTTGACAATCATTCGTAGTCCCTGTTATCATCTTGCATGACATGAATACGAATCACATATAGAACATTACACATTTTATCTCTTAATACACTAATAGGGATAATATCGTATTCTAAACAGAGAACTACTTAAGACAGACTACTGATGGGAAAAAATCTAAGTCTGAATAAAGGAGATACGCAATGTAGAAGTTTCTCATATGGATAAACGGTGTGTCTGAGGTCCACAAAGCATGTGTCCCTACTCTGCTTCCTAGACACGTTCTCCTTTAAACATAACTCAACAAACATGTCTCCATATATGATGTGTAAGGGTAGAACTAAACATGTCTTATCCAGTAGGGGCTTACCTGTGTTCTCCTAGTTGTGCCAGAGTTTGTCAAATTGTGCATGTGTACCTTATCAGGCCTAGTCACCAACACATTACCATGTACTACTTTAGAACACGAAATTTATTTTGTCATAGGGTCATCGACATGCGCAACTAGAACACAATATTTCTACCCATGGAGGGTCACATGATGTCTAATCCCATCCTCACTTAGAGTGTGATCCATATATTTTCCGAAACCCTAACCGATACAGTTGGGTTGGGTTATAGAGTGTGTATTCATGGAATAAATGCTGTGTAGTCATGTTTTTTTTATAGAAACTAACATTCTTCAATAATATTTATAGATCTATTCTCTTTATAGCTAATCTCTTTAGTTTGTTATCCGAAATCAATACGGGTCACCTTTAACCATTGTTTCCCAAACTCCAGTGGATAGAAAATGGACTTTGATCACCCAATGAGTTTTTTCATACATCTAACGTGCTACCCATCACCCACCACCATCCTAGATCCTATAGATATAGTAATCATCACCTATATTATACAAATACTCTTTATCTATCATCAAATAACCATATTAATCATTATTCTCACAACCACTAAGAATACAGGGGTTCAATCATGCTCAAACCCACCCAAAAATTATCGAACCTGGAACACGTAGCCTAATGATGATGAATGTAAAATATGATGGGTAAAAATAAATATCGAAAGTTGATAAACATCATCGGCCAAAACATCTTGGCCTACAATTGAAAAAAATGATTTAAGGGTGAGATCATGTAATAAAAGGAATAAATTGAATTAAATAATTTAATTCAGCAATAGACTCAAGTGAAGGGTTTGAAAACACATATCAAAAGAGGAAACACACACACACAAATATATATATCCATGATGAATCATTTAGTGAAGGGTGGAAAAACAAAATTGATGAGTCCTACCTTGATTATGGATCGATCACTGGTGAAGAAAGAGTTCAATAATGACCGAGAAGACCTATTGCATTCAGTGCCTCTCAATCCACCTCAATCAAATCATTGTTTTTCATCCAATTCCAGTTCACCAATGATGAATTATACGAAACTCCTCTAAAAGATCCCACGTTTATATAAATAACCCTATGAAATTTATAAAGAATCTATTATATTGACTTATTTATGGGTATTAAATGAATTAAATAAATAAAATATTTAATTAATCCACTTAACATACCTGCCAATGACTACCTCATATGAAAGTCCACCACTAACCTACTTTATGTCACAAATAGTGTAAACCCTACATTCTTGACTCAATTGTGCTATCATATTTCCAATATGAGGCTCCATTTGGAATGTATTTTACTTTTATAAGGATAACTAAGCACTCATGTTATTAATATTTTAAATATCTTTAAAATAGCAATTCTGGGATCACTAGGACATAGAATCTCACACTGTCTCAGTGCCGAAATCAAAATATATTCCATAATAAATTTAAAAGTTTTACATGAAAAAAATAATTTGAATACATTATTTATAGATTAAAGGATTTTTTAAATCAAAATCAATAACTATACAAAAAGGTGTGGATACTAATCTTCTATACCACTCTCCCACTCCTAGGAGCTCTCTTGGATGTTCTCGTACTGCCATAGCACATGAACCAAGGGGACGGTACATCCTCACAGTATCCACTCATTTCGATCCTCGATCAACACTAGGTACTTTATAACGGTATATCAATCCTCTATGTCCATCTCTCCTCATTCAAATATGTGTATAGGATCATGCATGTATCTCCTCAACTATGACACATGGAATACGTCATGCACCTTTTTCAATTTTGGGGGTATTAATAAGAGTTAAGAAACCTCTAAAACCATCTACCAGATCTCAAATAACATGATGAAGCTCCAGGATAGCTTCCCTACTAAGAAAAACTTCTACTATCCTTATCATGTAGAGAATATCAAGAATATATGGTCTCCCTTTTCAAACTCTGAGGGCCTATTATGTAGATCCTCTTAATATTTCCACCAACTATAAAATGTCCTCATCCATTTGTGGATCACCTAGACTTTCTCCATACTTGAATCCACTACCTGTATCCAAATAAGCGATTTATCACCAATCTCAGTATAATATACGAGTGACCTTCAAGGTCACCCATAAAAGGCCTTGAATGTTTCCATTCTAATTGTATAGTGATATATGTTATTATAAGATAAATATACCAATGGTAAGTTATCTTCCCAACTCTGGACAAATTCCAAAACATTACCCCTTAGTATACCTTCCAACACCTAGATAGTGTTCATAGTATTCCCATCCATCAGGTGATAAATGTATTACTCATCCAGAATTAGGTCCCTAATACCTCGTACAATACTCTCCACAAATATATCATAATCCAAACATCCTGATCAATTACAATCATTTAGTGTTTCCCATGGATTTGTACAATGTCCCACATGTACAACTATCCAAGACACTCCACCTAAATCTTCTCCCTGATGGAAAGGAAGTGTGTTGGATTGGAAATTAATTAAATTGTCACCTAGACAACATTCTGGCCTCTAATTATCTGCATAATCACTGTAATAATGTCTATAAATATGCCATCCTATTTACACTACATGATCTCTAGAGGTTAGGTCAAAATTTCTAGAACCTTATGCTTAGCCTTAACTTTATAATATGTGATACACCTAGAGATGAACTTGATGACACTATAACTCATTCCAGTCCACCAAAAAACATCTAAATTTCCTTTTACATATTATCCACACTAAGATATACAACCAAATAAGAATTATTAAAATCCCTCATAACCATCTCTCACTTCATGGCCAAAACCACCATCCGTACCTAGAAAAGAATGGCATATTCCCCTCATTAATAAAATAAATATAATAAATAATCTAATGATATATGATAATAAAGAACCTAATAGTTGATATATCCCATATGAGACACCCTCACACACTAGAGAAGTGGAGGAGTCAATACAATCCACTGAAGTAAGTTTCACCCCTCTCCTCTCATAGTATCATCACTTGAGCACTAGTCATCCTTATCTTATACTCCTCAAATGAACCCTAAAAATACTCAGTTTAGGTAAATGACTTACCATTCCTTGTTAAGGTATTAAAATGATCTATAACCCAAGATAAGTCCTCTAAGAACCACCTGTAGTACCTTTTCATGCTAATAAAACTTCACACATCCAACCCACTCTTGGGTGGCTCCCAAGAAAGCAATACACAATCATCGATAGGTCCAAAACTAATCCATGATCAGAAATAAAATTAGATTGGAAATGAACCTTTTAGACCAAAAACTTATACTTAGATATCTTACCATAATGTTGGTGCTCCTAAAGTGATTCTAGGACCATTCTCAAGTTCTCTACAAGATCCTCCTTTGACACAAAGTAGATGAATATTCCATCAATGAAGTCAACCAAAAATTGGTCCAAGTATGAATTGAATATATGGTTCATAAAATATATAAACACATTAGGGGAATTCATCCTACCAAAATGAACCATAGTGAATTAATTTTTTATGTAGTGACATCAAATTTCTGTCTTTGTAATTTCAACCTTCCGAACAATGAAATGGTGGTAGTTGGACTTAAGATAAACAATAAAGAACCAAATTACACACCAAAAATAGTAAAAGAAGTCATAAATCCTAATTAAGGAGAACTTATTCTTTATAATCACATAGTTTAGGCAACAATACAAAAATCTGAAATCTTCAATCCCCCTTTTTCTTGGATAAAATCAGCGATACCTCGGGGACACACTGGGTCTGATAAAACCATTCGATTCAAGGTCCTCCAAAACTACCCTAATATCCTAGATATCTTTAGGGGAAATTATATAGTCCATATATGATATAATTATAGTGATATCATGTATATTAATTCATAATTCCATCTCCCACCTCATAGGTTTCCCCAAAAAAATCCTTAGGGAAGATGTCCATAAATTTCTACATTATCAAAAGAACCCAAATGTCTAAGAGATTTTTTTTTCAAGGGATAAACCCTATAACTAATGGGTTATGGGTTTTATCCTCATATATGAAAGGCCCATTCTACCATTCATGAGTTCTCTCATATCCATAAAGAAGAATATCATCCCATAACTCTGAAATAATCTGACCCACTTTCGATGATAGTCTATCTAGGAAAAAACCATCGATTATCAGTAAATTTAGTTTATTACATCATATGGTCTCATCATTATGTACAAGAGGTCCCATGAGGATCTACTTTCACCAAGAGACACCTCCCACTGATGGAAGATAAGTTATATTGAAGAATTGCACTATGTAGGAACCTCTAGCCACAGCTTCTAGACTAAAGTCTCACCTAGAAGTTATATCTTTCGTACTAAGAATAATAAGAATAAATAATGACTCAAACATATGTCTGATATTATTATGGAAATAGTATTATAAATTATACCTCAAATCATTTCAAGTGTGGTATGTTTGTATCCCTTTATGGCCTGTAACTTCCTACGACCATGACCACCATCTCCTCGATCCTGATAGGGGCCACCTAGTGGTTGTAGTGGTGAGAGATTATAAAAACATGATATATGATATACTCCTCCATCAAAAGATTCTAAAGAAGATATTCTAGAACTTCCTTCATAGGATAATCCTTATCCATGTTTGGGAGATCCCTGGTCACAATGATGCCTCTGTTGTGGGGGTCTATCCTCCGCATGCCTATATTTTTTAGTAATAAGGTTTAGGTAATCAAAATCTAAGTGATTTAATGGACCAAAAGTATATCATCACCCTATCTAGGATGTTTGGATCCTACACATGATCCATGATCTATTGATCCTTGTGTTTTAATATGAGAATGAGAATGTCTCATATTCTAGGGTCTTGATGTATGACACCTACTACCTGTTGTTGAGTAGTTAGTTACATGATACCCACCACCGATACCAACTTCCAAGAATCCCTCTATAAGGAATCTCTTAGTCACTATTTCTTATAAAATCACTCCAACATAAGTAGGATGTAATAAATAAAACCACACTATCTTTAATCCCTTTGAGGAGACCCTTCTCAAACATTCTATACTAGAAGAATCCATATCGTACCATTTCAAGGTCGTACTATGTAAGGATAATAAACCGCGTGTCATACTCATCCACTAGCAAAGAACCTTGATACTTCTCAAGAATCTCCATGATTTATGTGGAGTGAAATGATGAAGGGAAATACTCTTCAAAAAACTATTTTTGGAAGTCGTACCATGAGAGCATTATCTTGTCCTAGGTCTGTGTAACCAAACTCCACCAAATACCAGTTAATCCAAGGGGAAGACTAGCAGCCAACGAAACCTTATGATCCATTGTAGTAAAATCCACCCTATATACGCAAACCACAAACTCAATATAATTCTATGATACTAGTGGATTTATCTCTGAATAGATATTCACCACTCTCTAAATTTGGAACTCGTGGAGTGTGCTAAGCTTACACGCATCCTTGACATAAACATCCAATACTATTTTTTTCTGGAAATGTGGGTGTTCTTCTCCCTGACCACCTATAGAAAACATTTCATGGGATGAAACCTGAACAGAGTAATCATCACTCACCATATCTTCATCACAATCCAGAATTATTAACAGGGCTACCTGTTTTTTATGGAGGAATCCTGAAAGGATCAAGACATACCACATGATGATGTGCATATATATATATATATATGGACACATATTAATAATCATAGTTGAAAGACACAATCCTATATAATTCATGTACCATTTCGATATAAAACCATTGTCTCAATATTATGAGTCAATAAGAAGTTATTTAGAGTTATATTTAAAGGATACATCAGCCACTACACCAACACTGGTTTCCATGTCCAGAAATCCACACTTGAGACACTCAAACGATATTTCCCTATGTTACCAACCAATCCTCATAAGGGGATAACTCGAGACACCATCCTATGGAAAATCCAACTTTGATAAAAATATATAATGACTCGACCCACTGTTGACTGACTGGTATGAGGAAGGTCGAGCCATCATAACCCAAAGTCCGACTCTAACAGGCTATGGGATGGAAATAAGTTCCAAGAAAGAATAAATATAATGGGATAAATTTTCCTAATGTACCTATATGTATTCACCCTACTATATCTATTTATTTTTAGAAAGAAAAAGAATCAAGTTTTAACATATAGAGTAATACTATATAAGCAATAACTATTGTGGAATACATCAGAGTATAAAAGTATAAAACCAAAATATAAAGGGATAAAATACTTGCTCATCTAGATAATATTTATCTACCTAAGAACAATTAGAAATTAATAAATCTAAGAGATTCAATCTTATGATCACCATTCTAAACTGAAAATGTGGTCAATGGACCCAGGTATCACTATTGTCCGCAAAATTCACCACCGATATGTCATTCATCTATATAGTACTTAACATGAGTAGAAAAATCCAATGCATGGGTGAGTATAAAAATACCCAATAGAACACCTCAAAATCTAAAAGGGATTGGTATAAAGATACAATGATATTTCTATCAACCTAAAGCAAGTGGGAAGTTGAAACCAATAGATATACATATATATGATCATAATGAAATCCAGTCGAGAGGGAAATTTGTTCCACATATCACAACCCTTTTAATTTCACGGAGTAATCCTAAAGCTCTAAAATTCTATCATTCATTCACAACATCAAATGAACCCTCACTAGAATATGTGTCAAGGAGAACACTCTTCTACACTGTTATCTGAAGCATATGGGGACAAAACTCTCATGGGGAACCTGAACCCCATCGAACGTTGAATAAGGGGGTCTAACGCTCCGTATATAGAGGAACCATGCCCATGTAGGGGAGTACGATCATTTTTTGTATAAATAATATGGGTAACCCATGACCTGGTGTGATAGGGAAATACTAACCCCGGATTATCTACTATATTTTGGGGAAACCTCTCATGGGTTTGATAGGGGAGTAAATACCTCAATATATCTTTAATGTTCCTCCCTCATCATTACAATCATCAAGAATTGTCTAAATAAGTGTCACAATTAGAAAATTCTATGTTGTATCTCCAAATACACCACAAAGTATACCATGACATTCTATATAGAAAAAAACTCATGATTGAATACCCATGGAACAAAATCCATTCATAAACTAATTATATATGAAAGGAAGATGTTTATCATAGGGATATATGATGTGTGGTCCCACATCACTTTGTGTCTGTGCTCTCCTCTGGACAAATCTTGAAGGCCATCTCTCCGTAAACAGAATGCAATGAAACCATACAGAGTGTATCATCCTCTAAAGGAATACCTATGTTCTCATTTTCATTCCTATGTTCATCAAGTCATTCCCATGTACTTGGTCATGTACCTGGCCAAGCCCATGTATTGGCCCATGTGCATGTGTCCCAGAGTACATGACATATCCGATGAAACAGTTTCCTAGTAGTGTGCAGTTGTAACATGGAATTACTACCCAGGGAGGGTCACATGCTGTGTGGTCTAAGCCTCACATTATGTGTGATCCTTATCTTCCCAAAATACTCTATCCCTAGTGGATGGGTATGTCTACACAAAATGTGTCCATATAATACACAAAATATAGTAGTGTTTTTATTTGAAACTCAAGTTATTCCACACATTTTCCAGATTCAGGACTTTTGTGGTGAATCTATCTAGTTGAATACCCAATATATGTGGGCTTCACCTCCAGTAGTCATTTCTCATCCTTCATTGGCAGGAAAATGGAATTTGATTTCCTTTAGTGGTTTCTCATGAATCCTAAGTGCTACCCATCATCCATTGTCATAATGAGTCCCATATCTCTAGAAATAATCACTTGTATCCAACAAAGAATCTAAATATATTGACAAATCACCATCCCAATTATCATCTTCACAACCTCCATGAATCCTAGGGTTCTATCATGATAAAAATTTCTGCAGAAAATTCAGAACCTGACCTCATATGCCAATTTAGGATAACATGAAGCACTATGGGGGAAAAAATAAAAAAGGGTGATAAACATATTTGGCCAATAATTATTGTACTATAATTCCAAACACATAAATTCATTGTGAGATCATGGAATAAAATGAAAAAATTAAACAAAATAGTCGAATTAATCAATGGGATCATGAAAAAGATAGTATTATTCATGACTATAACAAGCATCATGATTGCGTGATGGGTAGACAATTATTTTTCATGAGTAAGAGAAGCTTCAAAAATGGGTTAACATTCACTAGAGAGCTAGGAATAGAATAGATTAAAGAAAATGTTTTTTGGAGTGTCAGGAAAATTCAACAGAGAGCCCAAGATCTTCGTGAATGGATAAGCCTATAAATATGTGGAAACCCCACATAAGTTTACCTAAAAATATTTTGAGAAAAAGGATGAATCTCTCTGGATTACTGAATATTGAGAGCTTCTAGAATCACATATTTATTTTTTAGTGTAATCATCCTGAGAATACTAGCATAGTCTTGAATAAAGGTTTAGTATCTTAGAAAAATGAGTTTTACATTGAATGGTTATTTTGGGATGCCTTTTTGTCTCATGAAGGCAGTTTTCTTCACAAAGGTTGTGAGATTTGTGAAGTGTCTCTGCAATGGTGATCAAAAAACAATAGTGTTGAACATCCGGTTTATGTAAATATTGATTTCAAGTGCTAAAACTCAGGACTAAAGTGCAAGAAGATAATCCTATTAGTTAGGTAAAAATACATAGATTCCAATATATCAATGAAAAATTCATGTCATTAAATAGAGTAATACTTCACCCAAAAAATTGAGTCAGGGGAGTTGATATAAGTGTTCTAAGAGAGGCAGTGGTCTATCACTAAAATCATGTAAATAAAATCTTCATAGAATTGAGTTACTATTTTGTAAATTTTGTATTCCATAACAATTAAATATTAGAGGATTAAGGTATGACTGACACACTGTCATCTTATGCTTCTTAGATCATACCTTAGTGTGGAACCATGTAAAAATATTATGTTGTATCTCTACGTATGAAGATTTGATTACTGTATGATTCAATTAGATAGGTTTATCAATTCTCTACCAATGTGGGAACAAGACTCATCATGTTAAAAGAATAATTTGACACACTGATTCACCCCTCCCCACTTATGGTGTTTTGGGTTCCTATAATTAGTATCAGAGTGTACAGGTTTTTAGAGTTTAATATTTCCTATGTTGTTTACATGGAGAATTCAGTGAATTTAAGGGGAGTACCCCTATTTGATGAATTAAACTTCCATATTTGGAAGAATTGGTTGATATCTCATCTAATATACCTTAGGATTGATGTTTTTTCCACTAATCAAGGTATTTGGTTCAATTATGTGATGTGACTATCTATAACTAAAAAAATAGGAAAATTCTTGATACAGACACCAATAAACTAAATTCCCTTACTATTGTTCTCTCTGATCAAATCTATCTGAATGTTATGAGTTTCTATAAAACCAATACCATGTGGGAGAAACTGGAAAATATATACAAAAGAAATAATAAAGTGAAGGAGGCCAAACTCCAAGTTTTACACAATATGTTTGATGATTTGAAAATGAATCTTGATGGAAATGTTGATTTTTAACAGAATTAATGAATATTTTAGATAAACTCAAGTACTTGGTGATAAAATTAATGATATTTACATTATGAAAAAAATATTGATAAATCTTCCACCTATCTAAAATAAAAAGCTGTCATCCCTTTAAGAAAGTGATTTTTCTTTGATTTCTCTAGATGATATGTTATGTACCCTGATGGCGTATAATATGAGAGTCAAACAAGAAGATTCATCAACTTATGCACATAATGATATAACATTGAATTCCATTTAGAAACATGATATTTCAAGATTAATTAATGATATAGATAATGAGGAATAAGAACTTCATTCTATTTTATCATATAAATCCAAGAGAAAAAAGGTAATTTGAAGGGAAGATTACCTTATCTAGATTTTGGTGTGGAAGAGTATGGAACATTGTCTCATGATGCTCAATAAATGTTTATTATACTGAATGTGAAAAATAAATCATGTAGAATCCTCAGGAAAGCTTCCCCCAAAATGGAGACCTCAAATCCTGAAATAAATTAATGGGAAATATTTTCACCTATAAGGATGAACGAGATGATAATGATTTTCATGAGGATGCATAACCAGAGTATAAATATGAAACCCAAACGTCCATGATAGATATAGTTTAGAAGTTAAAACAATCAGAATATAAATATAATCAGTTGATTGTTATTTTTGATCTCATGGTGGAGATTTATATTCTCTTGATAAGCTTGACATTCAAAAAAAAAAAGAGAAACAGAAAATATGAGATCTATTATAAAAGATTAATCAGAGTATGTTTATAATTTTAAAGTATAAATTGATCATTTGTAGGTTAGAGTTGAAGAAAATTCAATAAATATTAAAAACTAAGATGAAGTTATGGAATTTAGGATCCAAGTTGGAGAGAAGGAAAAATTCATCAATGAACTTACTTCCGTAATGGAGAAGAAGGATATGATAGTTGAGGTACTTGAAGAAGAAGTTCTTACTCTATGTATTAAACTTGAAACTGAATAAAAATCAAGGGAAATAAAGATGAAATTAAAATTTGGAATATTCTCATATTCAGAGCTATTAGAAAGAGATGAACAAGGTTTTGAAAGAGTAGAGAAGGCCTAGAATGATCAAAGATCAAAATTTATGGTAAAAAGTTGAATTGGTTGTGATGTTGAAACATCAAAGTCTGGAAATGGGTTGAGATGAAATAGAGGGATGTAGAAATTTTAAAATATCATAAAGGCACCTAATGTCCTCACAAAGAAATCCTCAAAGTCAAATAGATAAAGAGAGTTGAAAATTATCCTCAAGTATCCTTAGATGATTATAAGTCAAATGTGTTTACTAAAAAAGGGTACATGAGAAGGAATTGACGTTATAATTCATTTCCTCTTCGTAAATGTCAATTATATGGATTTTTTGGTCATACCATATTATACTGTGAAAAGGTATGGAGCTATCTTAATGGAGAAGTAGATAGAATTCACAAAGGAGAATGAGACTGTATCCTCCATCCCGAGATGGTCCGATTTGGGGTACTATTCTGATTCTTTTCTCCATAAATGGTTTTTGGGTTCAAACATGAATACTGCTGAACGAAAGGCCCAATTACTCATTTTCACAGTAGGTTCTTGGCTTTTATGACAGTCCAGAAATTAAAAGAGACATTATTATTCAACAAAATCCACCACAATAATCTTCTTCAACATCCAAAACCTCATTCTAGACTTCTCCAGGTTATGTTTAGGTTTAGATATAGTGCCTTCCCTCTCCCCTCTCGTTCCCTAAAATTCCTCTCCCTCTAATTCCTTGTGAAAATAGGGGAAATAGATTAGCTGGAAACCTCCTCTATCAGGGATCAAGATGAACACTGATGACTCCTTCTGTTTGGTGGCTATTTGTGGTGGAGGAGTTATTCATGATCTCAAATGGTCAGTTATTGTTGCCTTCTCTGCCTTCTTTGAGGATGATGATTCTCCTCAAGTGGAAGCCCTTTCCTTGATCATAGGGATACTTCTTTGTAACCAGAAGAATATTCCTATAAGGGATGTTGATATTGAATCTATTATCTTCTTCAATGCTATATCAGGTAAAGGTCCTATCACTTGTTCCATCTAATACTCTATGAGGTGATGCAAGGGCCTTATAGATAATCACATGTCCATTTTCCATACCCAGTGTGAGGGTAACATGGTGGCTAACTACCTTACTTATAGAGAATATCATGATGATTGTCCTCTTATCTTCTCTAACCTAGAATCGTTACCTCCTGAGGGTACTCAGTTTGTTCAGGATGATGCTCTGGGTTAACATTATTTTATTCCAACCCAAGTGTGTTCTTTGTAGGATTTTTGACCAATTTTCCGTTATAATAATTAAAAAACCTTTTATGGTGGTGTAATTATGATGAACCCATGAATATGGGAAATATATTTTAAATATATCTTTATACTCCACCCAATCAAGTATCTCATAGAATGAAATGATGAAAATTGAGAAATACATCCTTGTAGAAATAACTCTCAAACCCTCAAAGAATAGTATCTTTTGGATTCTTGATGGTGTATGGTCATCCCATTTTAAGGTAAATAAAGATTTGTTGAATAAAGATAAGAAAATAGTTGATGGAATAGTGAGTTTCATCAATGGTGGTACTTTAAAAATCAATTGCTGTGGAAGGATAGAACTGGAAAATGATAATATTAGGAATACTAAATTTCTCTATATGGATGTTTTGAAACACAATATCTAAAGAGTGAGAAAAATTTATAACTTGGTATTGATAGTGAAATAAAATCTAAAGGGTTTCACTATAAAAGGAATGAAAAGTAATACTCTCATGGAAGGATGCAAAAAAGATGTATATTTATACCAAATTTTCAGTAAAGATAACATTTTTTATTTAACAATTGAAGAATAAAACAACTTGTGTAACTAATGGTTAGATCACATTAATCAAAATATCATGGAAAAGATATATAATATGAAGATAGTAATTTATATTCCCAATATTAAGTGTGAAAAATAAAATACATGTAATGCTTTCATGTGAGGAAATATGGCTAGGAGTTCATATTGGATGAAGAAAAAACATGAAAAAATATTCTTGATCACATTCACACAGTACTATGTGGTCCAAGAAATGTGGAAGGAACAAATGGATAGAGGATATTGATTCTTTTAGTAACTGATTATAGAAGAATTTATTTTGTAATGATTATGCAGAGAAAACATAATGTGAATGATTACATAAATATTTATCATCAAATTGTTTATAATGGAACTGGACACACAATCAAGATACTATGATCTGAAAATAGAGGAGAATAAAAATCTATTAAAATTAAAAATTAACTATAAAAACATGGAATAAAACATGTGGTGGCTATAGTGATAACCCCACACAAATGGAGCTTTTGAATATAGAAATTGATAGGTGACAATATAGCTATAACTATGCTAACTTCGAGTCGTATTTCAAATAATTAGTGGAAATATGATATTCAAGTAGAAATGTATAATAAAAATTTAGAAGGTATTTTTATGGGAGAAACTGAGACACTGAATGAGTTATAGTATGGAAGGAAGACCTCTATGAATATTTTTTGTATTTTTGGAAAAAATGTTTCATCTAAAACAAAGAAGGAAATCAAGGAAAGTATGTTAATGATTTAAACAATATAATATTCCTTGGATAATAAAATAATGGTAAGGCCTAAAAATGTAACGATATTCTTCTTGGAGTAATTATAAAATGTAGTTGTGTCAAGATCATTGAAGATAAAACCAAAAATAATTTTGGGATCTCATTTGATGATATGATAGAATATGGAGAAGAAAGTGGGAAAGGGACAAATTCAAATGCATAAATAGTGTATGACTTGGAAAACATTAAGGTCTCACAATATGTTGATTATTTCAATGAAGAATCAAAAGAGGAAACCATGGCTAAAGAAACATCATTAGAACGATACATGCTAAATAGAAGAGCAGAAATTGATCAATCCAACATCATTGTGGATTGGATAACACCCACATAGATAAGGAGAACGAGGAGTGAAACACATTTTTCCTTTCTATAAATGGTTGAAACAAACTTTTATGAAGAATCATACATTGATGAATCATGGGTTAAGGCCATGAATGATGAACTGGATCAGATTGATAAGAACCAGACATGGGAAGTTGTCAAGACACTTAAAATTCAAAATGTAATTGGAACAAATTATATATTATAGAAATAGTTTAATGAGTATTAAAATGTGATAAAAAAGGAACACTTATTGTCTAAAGGATATGAACATACTGAAGGCATTGATGTTTAAGAATCACTTTCTCTAGTAGCTAGACTCCTGCCAATATGGATTTTCTTTTTACTAAAAAATTTGAGAGAGTACAAATTTTATTTGATGGATATCAAAATGGAATCCTTAAATGGAGGGTTTTTAGCGGCCATGATTGGTAATGGGTTGGGAACATGTTAGAGGTTCATTTTAAATACCTGTTGGTAGGTCCTAACCCTCACATGATAGAGGGTTATCCTACTCTCCATGAGGAGTTTTTGGAGGTGAATCCTGTCTACGTATGTAGCTAGGACAATGGTCTTATGGTCTCTATTGTGAATGAGAAGGATCTTCAAGAGGCAATGGTGAGAATTAATCCATATATTTACCCGAGGATAAATGGTTTCTCAGGTGCTTTCTATAGTGATGCATGGGACTTGGTGAAGGGAGACCTGATTGAGGCTGTCCAGGATTTTTTCAAGGGAGGAAGCATTCCTTACGTAGCCTGTGCCACTAATATGGTTCTTCTTATATATATCACTGACCCATTATCCATCCACCATTACAGACTTTTGAGTATGTTTAATGTCCCCTAAAAAATAATGGCAACACTCACTAACAGAGGACCTATGGTTCATCTTCCCAACCTCATTTCAGACGAGCAACAATGCTTTATTAAAGACTGATCAATATAGGGGAGATTTATTTTTACCAAGAGGTTATTGAAGATCTTAACATGAAGATTCATGGTTAAAATATGTCCATTAAGATGCACATGGACAATGTATATGATCACTTGGAGTAGAATTTTTTTATCAAAGTTTTTAATAGCTTGGGATTCTCTACTTGGTATACTGACTTAATTTTATGGTGCATCAGCTCTGCATGGATGGATGTCCGGTTCATGGGAAGGAATCATGGATTATTAAAGACGGTTCAGAGCCTGAGACAAGGGGACCACTTTCACCAAGACTTTTCATCATGGCCCATGACATCCTCAACCAGCATATCAACAAGATCATCAGTAACATTACCAGTTCTCATTATCATTGCATGAAGAGATAGATCTTCATTTCACACATCATTTTTCCTGATGAAAGTATTATTTTTATTAATGAAAAAAAGAGACCCATCTAGGAATTAAATAGAATTTTGGAGGAGTACTGTTGTGGGAGTGTCCAGTGCATCTACCAGAACAAGAGCACCTTATTCCTCACGAATTGATGCCCAGACTCCCAAAGTGAATACATGAGAAAATAGTTGAGCATGAAGCATAGAAAATTCCTAATAAACTACCTAGGTGACCTAGTTTCCCAGATATGTTCGTGGGTTTGACATTTTGATCACATATTTTCTCACATTACCATACATGTTACTAACTAGAATAGAAAGTACTTTTCGTTTAGAGGTAGGATCATGCTGGTTAATAGTGTCCTCTCCTCAATTACAGTTCATGCGCTTTCTACTACTAAGGTTACCAATGAAATTATTGAAAGCATCGAAAGGATCCTGGTCTCATTTATTTGGGATGAACATTTTTATGGGAAGCATCATTGGGCATCCTAGGAGAGAGTTTCCAAGACAGTTGAGGATGGAGGCCTCAATGTGAGGAGCGTATCTAGTACCCAACATGTAGTGAATTCTATACTTTCCTAGGATATTATTGATGTCCACTCACTATGGGATAGGTTTATGGATGAAAAGAAGAGTGAGTGTAATCAGGATGGTCACACATCCTCTATTTTTCCTATGGTTTCTCCTCTGATTGTGTCCCTTTAACCGCACTCTATATGGATTTTTGGGAGAGGGGAGATTTCAATATTTCACCACAACTAGAATGGCTCATGTATTGAGTTCCCAGGCTATCCCACAACTAACATAACATTACACCAAGCCATCATGTATCCAGAATTTGTTTTGGAAATTTTGAATAGGGAGCAATGTGAAATCTTCGACCTTATTAATATTAACAATGATCAGGAAAAATGTGTTTTCCCTGCTTCAAGTTCTGATGCATTTTCAATGAATGATTTCTATAGGGTATTTATGACTTTGATCCAGAATGATGCATGGGCGAGACTCTCTAGCATAATGAAATCCCGGAAAAGTATAAATTCCTGGTTTGGTGGATCAATTACCATTTAATATCCACTGATCAGAATCCCAAAAGGATAGGAATCCACACGACATTAAAATACTTTATTTGTAGGGAGAACATGGAGGAAACTAAATATCATCTATTATTTATGGGATACTAGGCCAATTCTATCTGGTTGTCCTTTAGAGACTTTACTCATTATGATTCTAAGGAATAGACAGAGGTCCCCTTCCATGAGCGATGGTTACATGGTGTAGGCGACCAAAGCCCGGAGTTGTAAGCCCATGTGTTGGTTCTAGTGGAAGGATTTTGGTGTATCTAGACCACTCGAAACAAGGAAATTTTTGAGGGGGTTATCTATTATCAAATGGTGGTGGTGGTAAGGGTCATATGTTTGCTGTGGGATCAATCCTGACTAGGTAGAGGCTGGTTGGATGCCCCCACCACGAGGCTGACTGCATGCTATAATCAGTCACTGTTTCCTATCTGCATTGGAAGGTGGGGGCAATGTGTTGTATGGTTACCCCATCATTTGGGTCCCAAACTGAATAGTGATGGATCATGCACTATGTGAATCATGAGGGGGGGGGGGGGGGGGTTCTTGACACAAAGGTAATGTTTATGGATGATTTTTCTTCCCTCTATGGTATGGGTCATTCTTTACAGGCTAAAGCCTTAGTGATGATATTCGGTCAACAGTTGTCCAGGACGAGGAACATTTCCCTTAGTTCAGTGGAAACTGACTCCATCATTATATACAACTCTTATTCTGGTATGATATCCATCCCATGGTCTATAGCCTACATCACAAGGACATTCCTCAGTCTAATGGATACCAAAACCATAATTCTTCATACATGGCGTTAGGGAAATAAGTTTTATTACTATCTTGCTTCTTTATCAACCCATTGGAAGAGTACCATTTTTTATCTAGATATTTTCTCATTTTTTTCTGAGGGTGATCATCTGGTTAAATGGGATTCTCTAGGGCTGAACTATTTTATACCCCGTAGTTCATACCTCCTTGGACATTTGGAACCATGGATCCTTGTTTATTTTTGTTCATTATTGTACCTCAGTTTTTATAAAAATAAATAAATGATGATCATGTATACTAATGATCTTCATGAAGAGGAATTTTAAATTCAAAAACCAGTGGGATTTGTCATTGTAAATAATGATACTAAGGGTTTTAGATTAAATAAGGCTCTCTATGGTCTAAAGAAGGCACCATGAGAATGGTATTATTGACTCTATTCTTATCTAAAGATGATTGAATTTAAAAGATGATGTGTCAACCCTTATCTCGATGTGAAGATTCTCAAAATGATCAATTTATGGTGATGGTGTATGTGGATGATATTGTTTTTATCATTTGTAGGAAAGGGTAAGTGGAAGAAGTTACAAATCAAATGAAATTAGAATTTAAAAATTCTATGATTACTGAACTCACATACTTATTGGGGAGGTTGGAGATTCATAAGATGAATTACAACTTCATTTATCTGTTTACATATGCAAGAGTTCTACTAAATAAATTCAACATGAATTAATCCAAAACAATGTCGACTATGATTGTGGTTGGAAAAAAATCATGGAAAACAAAGGGATGTGACATCTTTGGGTCCCTCCCTGTATAAAAGAATCACTGGAAGATTATTGTACATGACTAAAACACTTCTAGATATAATATTTGAAACATTCTTAGCTACCCGATTTTAATGTAATCTGAAGGATGTGAATTTGGAAGTGGTAAAAATAATAATTAAGTATATTTAAGGTCCTCCCAATTTTTTTATTATACTTTCCTATAGGAAGAGGATGAGAATTTTTAGAATTTATGATATTGGATGGTCTAGATATGTTGTGGATAAAAAGGCCACAAGTGGTGGAGCATTCTTCACTGGACATATATGTGCGGGATGGTTAAGAAAGAAACAAGAAATCACTTCTCTTAGTACACCTAAAGGAGAGTATATATCTGCTATAAAGTATTACACTCAAATATTGTGGATTAATAAACAATTGACAAATACTGTTGATCAGATGAAACAAATAATGGAAATATTTTTTTCTTTGTGAGTTTTACAAGCATCATGAGTTCAATATTGTTGGATGGTGAATCTTCACAACTATGAGAATATTTGTGAATGTGTTAAATTTCAATCGAGACTCTTAAATAAGAGAACATTGAGAATATGTTTTTGGAGTATCATTATAAATTAGTTGATATACTGAGATCTTCATGAAAGGTTGAGCCTATAATTGGATGGCTACCTCCATTTAATTTTACACGAAAATATTTTGAGAAAATTATTAATCACTCTGAACTTGTGATGGCTAATATCTTCATGAATAAGTTACTAATTTTTATCCTAAGAATCACAATAATACATTCTTAGTATTGAAAAATTCATAGGTATCTTAGAAAAAGGAGTTTCACAATGATTGGTTAATTTGTGATGACTAAGTTTTCTATGAATGATGTTTTCTTTTTGAAGGCTATGAGCTTCCTGAAGGAGCTTCATGAAGGTGCTTCACGAACAACGGTTTTGAGCATCTTGTTTAAGTGGATAGTTATTTCTGGTGAATCAACTTAGGACTATGTTGAAAGTTGATTATCGTGCTAGTTAAGGACAACAACCTAAAGGAAAATCTAATGTGGTGACCCTCAATTCCTTAAATTGAGTAAATTTTCACCCAAATCTATGAGCTAGGGGAGTCGATGTAAGTGTATCGAGGGAGGTAATGCGATTTCCCTAAAATATTTTGATGGTACTGTACATAGAATATATCAAATGTGTCTACACTATTGTATTCTATAAGTAGTGACTATAGGTGGATTTTGTTAGTACTGACAAACTATCCTCATATGCTCCTTAGACTATAACTTAGTATTGAACCATGTAAAACAGCTATGTTATCTCTTTGAATGTGAATATTTGATTACTTCATGATTATATCAGACATTTTTAACAAGTTATTATTTATGTGGGAGCAAGATTTATCACATTAAAAGAAACATTTTACACCATGACTCACCCCTCCACTCTCAGGGTGTTACGGGGTCCTATACATATATCCATGATCAATATTTCAATGAAGGGAGGAAACTAAAATTGAAGATACATACCTCGATTGTGGATTGAGTGTTGGTGAAGAACATGTTCACTAGGGATAGGGAAGACCAACTAAATTATCTTCCTATCAATCCACCACAATCTGATCATCATTAAGCATTCCACTCTGATTATCTAATGATGATCACTCTAAACCTCCTCTTAAAGCTCCAAGGGTTATGAGGATAACCTGAGTGAATTAATATAGCAGAAATTATATAGTAAAAAATAGGTTATGTTTTTAAATTAATTAAATGATGGAATTAATAAATTAATGTACTTAACCTAGCCACCAACAACTGCAATCATTTGACACCAATGGACTTTATGCCACATTTATTGTAAACCAAACATTCTGAACTCAATCTTGGTCTTATATTTTTGATCCAAGCCTCTTTTTGGATATTATTTATCTTTTAATGAAAACTAAAAATGTGTTAAAACAATAAATCTAATACATTTAAAATATCAATTTTAGGCTCGTCAGGCCTTTGAATATTACGTGGTCTCAATTATTGGATTAGTAAATATTCTTAAAAATATTTCAACGCCAGACAAAGAAAAAAAAGGTCACTACAGTGGTAACCAAATCTTCAAATAGAACGATATGTGGAAAAACATTATAAGTATAAAGCTTCTAAAAAGTGTAATAATTATAATTCAAGAAGTAAATACAGTAAAATATACATACTAAGAACAAATAATAAAATGATATGAGAAAAATCTCTACTAGAGAACAAATAGCTCATAAAAAGTCGTCCCTACACACACCATCACTTCCAACCTAGGGCTGCTACAAATCTCATTCAGAGCTACTCCTTGGAACATAGAAAATATTCAAACTAGAGCTACATTGAAGGTATACTAAAGGCTTATAGATAGACTATATACAGTATCAAAACATTCATATTCAACATTTTTGGGGCCATATTATCCCTAGATAGATCCTGAGGGAAGTATATCTTAATATGTTTTTTCTTTCCACACAAATTATACATAAAAAAATTGAACCAACTACCACAATTTTCATATTTTTATTTTACTTTTGGTTGAGTCTTTACAAAAAGAAAATCAAGCTAAGATATTACCCCAATAGACTCCGTATTCAAATAATGAATTTAAAGATCCCTTGAAAAGTTAATTGAATTTACATTCTCTAATGTTATAGAATCCCTAACATACATCATGGAATATCTTACCAGATTAAATGATTCATCCAATGAATTCAATAATAAACAATATTGTTCCTCATCAGAAATATCATCATCGATATTGTATATTTCAACGAATATCTTACTAAATAAATTTAAATGGGTCTGCATTGATGTTCTTGGGATGATATTGAAATTATGAAGATACATTTTATTTTTTAACCTTTCTAATAGAGATCTCATCATTAATGACGCACTAAATTAAACTGGATTTCTATGGAAGAGGACTGATGGACCACATCTCACAAATCATTTCCACATTGGGTCAATAATAAGAGAGAATGAGATTTCATTAACTTATTTTTTTCAATATCTTCAAAAGAGTTCAAGGATAATCCATTGGAAGAGAAAGTGGTGATATTTCTATTAGATCCCAAAAAATCATTATTATATCCATTGTGGAAAAGAAGAAATTTTATTTTTAACTATTCACATATTGAAATTATTCTATTCATTGAACTTATCAACCTATAATATTATTGAATACATTTTTAGAGTCGACTAACATCACTTTAATACCACTTGTTATTCAGAGGATGACTCTGGTGACACATAATTCTATATAGTAGGAGGCAATATCACACAATCCACCAAAAATAAATATGATACGTGATGATATATGATTCAAATAGAAAGATATAATAAACAAAAACATAATCAATTAAATGGTAACATAAATATACAAACAATCAAAGTGAGAAAAATAAAATAATTGAAAAAATGAACACAATATTTTACATGGTTTGAAAATAATTGGTCCAACTCAATTGAAGGAACACCACCGATAACCATTTTTTTATTATTAAAAATTTATAACCATGGAATACTATAATATAAATTTGAAAAGGAAGAAAAAAATAAATAGAAAAAGAGGAATAACCTGTAGCCTATGGGAAAAATGTGTAAGAAATCAATAATGAAATTACCTTGTAATAATTCACTAAGAACACAAGAATATAGGTCCAAACACCATTACCATTCATGGAATAACCAATAGAAGAACTACACAAGAATAATTATCGCTGATTGATCCATCATTATAATTTTAAAATCTATGATCTGTCTAATGGAATAATAATCCAGACACCATCACCCATCAGAGCGACCAACATGCTCTCTCTCTCAAGATCATCTCATTTTACTTTTATTTATATTTGATTCTACCCTCTGATATTTTTAATCTACCTCTCAGAGAACAAGAAGGGATATCAGGCACTAAATATTGAAGAAATGAATACCTCAAACAAACTATAATCGCATCGGGACACATGGTCAGTGGATGATCTTCCAAAAGAAGTTGTTGAAAAAAATCTTGACTGCCCGGTGCTGTGTGGCCAGGGTACACACATATGACCAAAAAATGTTATAAATGTATGACCCATACATTTCATTTAATCATTACATACATTTCATTTATTCCATCCAGATCTCATTATAAAAAATATATTTCTATCACTTGAGAAGGTAAAATTTCTTTTTAAAAATTATGATTGGCTCACTGTTTTCTTTATTTTGTTTGTATGATTGATTTATTTAGCTTTCATCATTGGATGAATATATAAAATAATGTTATTTTTATGATTTAGTTTCTATATTAATTATTATTATTTTTATGATTTAATTTATATCTAATGATTTAGAAATTTTAATTATAGTGTTTTCATAATTTAAATTTTATGAATAAAATAAATAATTTTCATTTAAAGAAATATTACTACTTAAAAAATTGTATAAATTTTTATTTTAAAAAATGAATAATTATATTTGATTATATATATCAATAAAAATTATATTATATAGTATATTTAAAGTAAAATAATGTTAAAATATGTTATCTTATCCACATAGATAAATAAAGTGAATCTACATAAATATTTTATAAAAATTATATTATTAAAATTATTTTTTAAAAATATAATTAACTTTAATTAAATATAACTATTTATATATCTATGTTATATTATGTATCATATTAAAATTTCTTTTAATATAAAACTTATTATTTGATATATATATATATAATATTATTTTTGTTAACGAAACTAAAAAGAAATTATTAAATAATAATATTTTTTAAATTATATTAATTGTAAATAATAATTATACCACGTAATAACCTATAAAATACAATTATTTAAATTTTGGAATGTTTAATTATTTCAAAAAATTTATGTATACATACTTAATTTTATTATATTGAAAGTAAATTATGTTTATAATATTTTAACATATAATATATGAATGTTGTATATTAAAATTAACAAAATTTACAATTAAAAATATATAGAGTGGTTATGTGTGTGTGTATATATATATCGGTGTGTGGGGGTACAATTATATTCAAACACATGCAATTAGACACATTAAGGGAAGAACCAAATCTATAGCCTCCCAAGGGATAGTCTAGATTACACCATGATCTTGTTTATATTAAATATACATATTATATTTTTTAAGCAACTCATGGCCACCCCTTTTGTCAGACCCCATCATCGAGGCCTTACATCTTTACAACTGACCCAACCAACCCCAAAGCCCCCACCATTGGGTGGTTCATCATTCATCCTTTAGTTTTTAATTACTGGCCCTATTGTAGATGAATCCAGATTGCAGCATGGTGCCACTTCCTTCCACCATCAGCCGATGCACCACCTAGACACATCACAACCTCCATGGTGCTTATTCCACCACCAGTCACCACATCGTGCTTATACACTATTTCATCCACCATTGGAGATGGTATCTCCTCCATGTTATCCCACCTTAATTCCATTATGAACATTGACCACTTGTACCAACCCTTCCATCAAAAGGGGGTATGATCGTCAAACACCCTCTCTAGTGACATGGGCCCTGATAGTGATAGCATCTATTGATTCTAGTCACAATGCCCCCAATATTAATTGGGTGGTCCAAAATTACAATAGCAGAGATTTGAACCCCTTCCACCTGAATGATATTAGGGATTATTGTACCAATTGGTCACACTCCCATGTGCTTCGAGTATTTATATATAAAATAATAATATTGTTATTTTGGGAACTATAGTCTTTTAAATATATATATACAATTATATTTTTAAAAATAAAATAAAATATATTAATATATATATTTTTTAAATTGAAAATTAAATAAATGTCAAATATATTATTGCATTCATATATAAATAAATTATACGAGTTAATTATTTTTTAACAATATGTTAGAAATATTTATTACATACATAAATGGATATCGTAAAATGACTAAAAATACATATCTTTACCAAGATAATATATGATATATTCTTTGAGTATAATATTTGAAAAATAATATTATTCACATTTAATATACATCATTAAATAATATATATATATATTTACATTTAGAAATAAGTAATATATATATATATATGTTGATATTCATAATTTATTAGATATTTTTGTAGGTACGTTTATAAAATATAAAACATAAAAAGTATCCCAAAAACCATGTTAAGTGTATTGGGTGATGACTGGTGTTGGGATGATAGACCAATGTATTATTGGAATTACATGTCATATTTTTCTATGTGGTTATATAATTTATAATAATTGAAATTTCCTTTACTCATTGATGACTTGTGTGTCATCCCAGTCTCTAAGTATGTAACCACCAATGTATCCATGTAAAATTGTTATGTATACCCAACCCCTATACCTTCTCACATTCATGTGTGTAACATTATAATTAAATTATAATCAACAAGAGGCATTACTATTTGATTCTAGATTTTTACACCATGATTTTAAAGACACCGATTCTAGCCGAAATCTGAGATAATAGAGGCTCTAGGATTTCTCTCCTAGTATTTGGTTGGTTTATCAGATAATGATAAATGAATTCATATAAAAATTCATAAGATCAAATCAAAACTATTTAATCAAAACTAATTTAAACTTTTTAAACATTTGATGATGTAGTGTGTGTATATATATATATAAAATTTATATGAAATTTTATTTCTAGGTAACCGCGTTTTAATCAATATACTTCAACAGTGAGGTTATTTATATCAAACATGGTTTTTTCAATAGTTATCAACATGAAATAGTACAAAATATTCATGATTATCTAGACATTAATCGATGAATATATATATATATATATTGATATGTATTATTTTTTAGATATAGTTATAGGTGAAGTAAGAATACATAAAACATATTATGTATCTCAGAAAACATTTTAAGAGTATTGTATGATTAAAATTTTTGAGATGACCAACCAATATGTAATTGAAATTTCATTTCATATGTTTTTCGTATGTCATTATTTAATTTTTAAAAAATTATTCATCTTGAGATGGTCTAACAAACATTTGATTGAAATTTCATGTCATGTTTTTTATATGTGATAATATAATATGAAGTAATTTAATTTTCTTATCATAATTGATGGACTACATTTTGTACCCGTCCAAATGTACATAAGGAAACATGTGTTCACGTAAAAATGTAATGTATCTCAAACCCCTAGACCCCCTCACTGAATTGTGAGTAACATTGAAATAAAATGGTATTTGACAAGAGGAATTGTTGCTCGAGGATGGTTTTTTACACCATGACTTCAAAGTGACTGGTGGTTGCTGAAATATGAGATAATCATGGATATGGGACTCCTCCTAAAGGATTTGGGTTTTTTTTTAAAATAATGATAACGAAACCATGGAAAAAATTATCAAGTTCATTTTTTAGTTATATAACAAATTAAAACATGTTTAGAATTTGATGATAAATTTTAAATATATATATATCATTAAATTAAATTTTCATTATATTTAATCATTTATACATATATATAATAAAATGGTGAGGTAATTTATTTTGATCTTGGTTTTAGCTAATGTTTTTCACCTTTAAGAGCAGAAAATATTCATGAATGTGTTACATTAGAATAAGTACATAAAAGGATTCACTATCCCTTAAAAATGATGGAAGATCAATGTATTACATCAATAATGTATCGATATCATAAATATTCTTATCATCTATGGAATATTGAGTATCTTATTCTTAATAGTGTGGATTAGGAGGATGCATTATCATTGTTTAGGCTATAATGTTGAAATGGTTGAATATAATTATATGTGGATATTTCTATTATTTATAAGGTGTGACCAACTACTAGAAAACCATGTTACGGGAAATTTATTAATTTTTATCCATCAAAGAAATATAATTACATATCTTCTCATATGACTATAGTAATAGAAATGAATTTTGAATAAGATCATCAAAAAATTGAATGAACTATAGGGGACATACCCATTGATTACCATGATTTAATTAATGAGATTCTTTTTGATGAGGAATTGAATAATGATGTAATATGAGATGGTATTGGTGAAGAAGATGTGGGGAATGATCCTTTTATGGTTCCTTTGATGGATATAAAACAAAACAAATAGTGGTAATCATAATAAATTATTGAATTCCTTAGTGATGGGAATGTCACATGAAAAAATGATTTTTATTAGGACCATTACACTAACTATTGATTTCTATGGCACTATAGGTAACATAAATGCATCAACCGAAAACACAATATATGTTGGATATGTGTTTAGAAGTAAAAGTGAATTGAAAAATGTGATAAATTAATAAAACATAAAAGATTTTTTTTTCAATTTTGGTTTATGTGTCTATGAAAAGAATACCTCATTAGGAATGATAAATGCTGGACCAAATGTAAATTTTGAATGAGGTTAATATATCTGAATTTTTCTTTTCATGTCAGAAGTTAACTAAGTTGAAATTCCAACATACAAATGTATATTTAATCTTTTCATAGGATCACTCATCACTAGATATAAAATTTACATCTACTATTATTGTAGATTTGATACGAATGTGTGAGGACTTTCTAGTGTACCATATCCAAGAATTAATAATACATTTATTTAAAAATAAGATATCCTAGAAAAAAATCATAGAATTAAAAAAAAAGTTAATTATGAAAGTCTATGGTGATTGGGATTAATCATATGTAGTGTTTTTACGAATAATGGGTTTATTTTCTATCAAAAATTGAGTTATATATTATTTGGACATCATTGAGTATGTCTTCCCAAAGTAGTGATTCGATCAAAATAGTTTATGTTTCATTGGATTTTTTTTGTAGTTCAGGCAATGTATCACTGGTTTTCCTTATTTAGAACCATTCATTCATGTATATGGAAGATATATTTATAGAAACTATACACTTATTATACATATTACTTCTAAACATGATTGTAATTGTGATCCTCTACCACTTTCACTTTCTATTTTTTAAAAGGATAATTTTTAATAATGGAGTATTTTTCCTGTAAACACATTCGAGTTACACAAATCTCAGGAGTATGTCTAATATAAGATTTCCATCTATAAATTATAAAAGACCTTAAAAGTGATGTAGTTCAATTTTGAGAACTAAAAAGTTATCATCGATATTACATTAGACATATTTCAGGTAATGTGCACAATGTTTTCAAAGATAAGGAAATAAAAAATATGATCATCAAGTTGGGTATGTTTCATTAAACTTATATTTTTTGGGAAAAATTAATATCCTTTTAAATTCATTATTCTATTTTGGTTCTATCTTACGATCCCTAATAAAGAATGTTCAATCAGTGAATTAAAGAAATTATAAAGCATAATCAATATATAGTTTATTATATTATATTGATTTTAAAGGAGAAATTGTTGTTATCATATTATTATAGAAAGATATATATGACTAAAAATATTGTGGAGAGATTAAATTGGGTTATAGATATTGTTTTTAAACTACTAATCATATGGTTTGTATAAGAGAAATTTTATAGATATGTGACTTACATTGTTTATTGGTCGAAGAAGGAATATCCTAGGATGAAACATTGAATGAATTTTGGTCATCATATCCAAGGATAAATTGGTATGATACATCCAAATGAATCATCATTAAATGTTTAATTATTTGAATTGGTATGTAATTTCATTCAGGTAATATAGTGCCACAACCTACTAATAGAAAATTGTATTTGAGTGTTAGTGGTCATACTAGAAAGTAGGTTATATTGTTATAGTTATTTCCAAGAATTGAGAAATATATTTTCACATGTTGTTAAAGCATATGAATTAGTGAAATTATCTTGGGAACCTCACCCTAAACTAGTTTATTAAGTGATCACTATGTTTGACACCTATAGTTTACATTGAATATATATTAGTGGTTTTTACACTTTTACCTTGCCTTCTAATCAACGAACTTTGATCTCTTATATTTATAGGTATCTTATTAAGGATTTTCCATTTGGGACACTTTTATTTTTTCCTTTTTTTCATTTCTCTATTATTTGATTTTAAGATTTCATTCATTTATATCCTGGTTCATGATATTACCATGTTTCACCATTGGGTACAACTGATGTGTAATCGTATTATAAATTAGATGAACTGGCTTTAAGAATGTTATATGGGAGTAAATTGAAAAATTTGTTTCATAGAATATAATACTAAAAAAAATCCCAAAATTTGAAATAAGGGGATTAAATTCTATGTATATTTGATTGATTTTATTTATTTTATAATGAATATTTTATTTTTCATATTCATGTTTTTTATTTTTTTTATTATTTTATTTAAAGCTTTTTTCATTTCTGGAAAGTTTCATTTATGGTTTCAATTTTTTGTAATTTTATTAAATAAAACTATTAAGAAATTCATCACACAATGTAATTTATTAACAAGAGTCTTACCATATAAAATATTGACATTGAATCAATAATTTTAATAAATTGAAGAAACCTCACAAATTTTTTCATGAAAAAAGTTATTTTTATAAGAAAATAAAGTATAATTTATTATTTGAAAAAAAGTTATTACACAGAGAATATAAAACTCCTTTCTATCATGGGAGGTTGATTTTTTCATGGAGTAAATTGAACTATGTCAGCCATTCATCACGCTCGTTATACATAGATTTATTAAGAAATAAATTAAACATATCATGTGATTATTAAAACATAAAATTAATAGAATAATCCAACAAAATCTGTCATAACTATTTGTTTACCTCATTTTTTTTATCAAAATGGTTAATTATTAATGATAAATTTCTATATAATTTTTTTTGTAGTTTTTTAAAAAATAATTTATAAATTGGTTTCAATAAACTATAAAAGTAGTAATGAAATATATTTTACGGATGGTGGGCCTTCTATTGCTCGAATTATAGGGTATACATATTTTATGGCTAGTCCTAGAGGGAAATTAGGTTCTTCTATAAGTGTATGAAGGATTCATGATTTACATCAGGTCACACCTTGGATTGTGAAGATAAAAGGGGGTCGTATTTATACTTGAGTATGGGATTTTTAAAGTGATTAAAAAATTATTATTATATATATAAATCTAATCAGATTTGGTTGGCATTAATTCCAAAAAATTTAGTTTATAATTAATGTTGTAAAGGGTGGTTAAGGTTGATAAATTCCTCATCCACCCATTTAATTTTTTTCTATTATGGTATTTTAATCTCTTACAATTAAAAATTAACACAATACATTATTTTACTTATAGGATTTTATATCTTATTTTTAACCATGAAAAATTTTTAATGCCTAAAAAATGAAAATAACATTATAACCTAATTTGGACCTTTGAATTTAATATATGGAATCCATTTTTAATAATTATAAACACAAGAGTTGAAAAATT
Organism: Viscum album; assembly: GCA_963277665.1. Lineage (NCBI taxonomy): Eukaryota > Viridiplantae > Streptophyta > Magnoliopsida > Santalales > Viscaceae > Viscum > Viscum album. Next base: position 1,697,208,020 of record OY728143.1, on the reverse strand, counting down.
ATATTTAAATTTAAATTATCTAAATGCAACAAAAAATGTTTTTTTTGAAAAATGTTTTTAATCCAAAAATGTACTTCTACCAAAATAAGGTATATATTTTATTTAAATGTAATTAATTAGATTAAATGTAACTAAAATTTATATATTTAACTTTGAGATAAATTTAATATCCTAAAATTAATTTTCAATATGAATAAAATTAGGTTTTTATAAAAATAGTATTTTTACTACTCATTGAAAAATTAAATAGTTTAGAAAATTCTCAATACATCATCCTAAGATAATTTTGGTGTTTTGATTTCAAAAAAGATTTTAATTTTATAATTTTTTTTTTCTATATTTGTAAATATTTAAATTTATTTTCTCTTAGAAATCAATAACATTTAAAAAAACATTAATTTCAATTATAAAATGGCTTTTCTAAAAATTATGTTCATATTCCCGAAGAAATAATTAATAAATTAAAAATGAGTTAGAAAATTTTATATTTCATAATGAGATTAATACTATTCATTTTCACCAATTTAACAGATATGTTATAGTGTTCATGTTAGTATAATAATATTTTGGAGCTTTTTTAAACTTGGTATTCCGTGCAACATAAGTTATCGAAGAGACAAATTTTAATTTACAAATTGACCTACCATAAAATATTTGGGTGTTATAGATTACCACTTTAAAAAAAATTTCTACTTTAAAATTCATCACTCAATCATCAAATAATTAACATTTGACAATTCATTGATAGAAACCAACATCGTATAAATAAATAAGAAAACTTATCTTAAAAAGAGAATGCTGGAAACATAAATGTTACCTAGAGTAATGTATAACTTGGTTTTCACATAGGGATTTTTTTTTGGATAATTAAAATATAGATTTTTGAGGGAAAACTAATCCTAAATAACTAATAGATAGTGATCGAGAACATGGTCAAGGTATGGATAATGAGAAGAAAACATAGATGAAATAGGTATGAAAAAATTTCATTGATATCATAAAAATTTATTATAACAGGATAAAATTTTATTTCCAAAATCATTTAGAAGATATAGATACTTGAATTCATATCATATTTATAATTTCACACTTTGGTTTTGCCTTGATTAATTTTCTATTCATTTCTATCTTTGAGCAATGAAGTTGAAATATTAATGTGTGAAGAACTAGTGGATCATAAGATACATGATGAAATGATAAGTCATTCCTTATGTATCAAGTAATAAAAATTAAAAAATGGTAATAATAGTTTATCCAATATTCATAAATTTTTATATTTTTAGTTAATAAATTAATTTGTAAATACGCATCCAAATTTTATCATAAATAATTTGATAAATTGTCTTCCAAAATATTAAAAACCAAAACTTTTGGATGAGGGTCACTAAATTTTCTAAATAAACATATCATTAAGCCCCCAAAAATTGAAGTATCTCTTAATTTTTACCCACAAAACATGTGATGATTATTATGATGTGTACTATAAAAACATGGTAAAAACATGGATTACCATAAACTCTTAGTGAATACATGAATTATTTAAAAAATTTAAATTTTCTGCATTCCATAAACTGAAATTCTCTATAAAATAAATACATATAACACCTTTTTAATCATATTTATAAACAGTTCTGAGTTCATCAATACTATCCCATTTATTTTATCATAATAAATAATCTTTTTATCTTATAATTATCATAGCATCATGCACATTTTAAGGACTATCTTTCCCTAAATCATGTGTTCTCTAAAAATATAACCTTACCACCTCAATCACTTTTTAGGGTTACCAATACCATTCAATATATACAATCAAATAACTATTGAAAACCTGTAGTGGAACAATCCTTATATGTTTCATTATTCCATAATTACATAAAATTACTTCTATATTATTTTAGTTGAATATAAACACTAAATCATTACCCATTTGTGTTAAACAATTAACAATGCCTTGTCATTTTATTCCTTTAAATTTCCTTCATCTCATATTTTATTCCTAGTCTCTTCATTATCCAAAATATAACCATTAATCATAAAAACATTAAAATTATCTTCACGAGCCATCCCCATGGAGAAATAATTTTCATAATTCACATACATTCCACATTTAAAACATTTCACTATCGATGATGCCTTATGAATACCATTATTTTCATCTATTGAGTTAAATAAATCTTTCACTTTTCCATTGAAATTACATTCTTTGTGTCCTTATTTTCCACTCCCAAATAATAATCCAGTTACTTTGAAACATTATCCTTGATGCCATTTACAACATTCTTTAAAAGAGGAAAATTCAACTTTCTTTCCTACGTGGTCAATATGAAACTCCATATTTCTATAATTATAAGGGTTAGGAAACTAACCAAATTTTAGATTAATGATAATACGATGAGATTAATAATTATTCATAATAAAAGGGTTTCTTCTTTATATTCTTGTTTCCTTTGGTTTCTCAAAAGGAAGATAATTCCATTGTCCATCACACTTACAGGGAGCATGAATGCTTTTGGGGTTTTCTATTGTATAAAACTCAAAAGGCATAATGTGAGAACCAATAATCATAGTAGGAAACCACATAATCAAGATAAATTTCTTATCAAATTTAAATATATGAAACCATAGGGTTAATCCAAGTTCATTCATGATTATTTTAAAACTTTAGGATTTTTCCTATACTTAGTTTTACCTCTAAGGTTTTAATAATTTTTTTAACCCTAATACCAAAATATTTTCTAAACCCTACTCTAATAGCAACTATAATGGATGAAAATTTCATTCAAAAATATTAAATATATTTATATAAACACTCAATAAATAAAAATAATACCCATTCCATTATCATACCGGTTTAGAGTATTTGTAGATTATATATAAAGCATTCATATTTTAGGAAGGATCTTCAACATCTCCCATGAAGATCCTCTCACATTGTACTCCTCTTAGGCATACCCAACCAAAACCTTTCTTCATCAACTAGGGAAGAAAACTTAATAAAGGTTTAGATCAAATTATCAGTAAGGATAAACATATGAGATATAAATCCATGATCACATGAAACCATAAGATAAGTATAATTTTTTCTAATCATGACAATAAGTTACAATGTTCAACCCCAACCTATCAAAGATTATAAAAATGATTTATGGCCTTGGAATTATCATTTCAGAAAAAATGGATCATAATTTTGAGAAAACATAATAAATAAATCATGATCCATAAGATAGTGTAATAAATGTGTGGATCCATCATAAATATAGAAAACTATTCTGTCAGATATGAATAAGTGAAAGATACAAGAGGGTGGGGGTGAATTGTGATCTTTATATACTCCGATGAATTCAAAGAACTCCCTCGACATGCATAAATTCTTTATTTTTCTCTTTTAAGATAAATTTTTGTTTTAGAAGTAAATAAATAAAGTAAAATAACAACTTATAGTGGTTCATGGAACAAATATCCCTAAGTCCACTCCACTAACACTCTCTCAAAGAGTTTAAAAATTTCACTATTAAGTTTACTTTCTAGTGACTTACACAAATGATTATATGCAGTTGATACCTTTACAATAATGATTTTATAAGGCATTCAAGTTATTATACAAGGAAACAAATTATCCCCATCTTAGTAAAATAATCTAATACTCCTTTACCTCCACAACTTAATCTTGGAAGCCGATAATCCAATAAATCATTATAGATTGATTTCAATGAGAAAACAGGTTTTCCTCACAGTTTTAGGACGCAACTGATAGATTTAATTGATCTACAATAATTTATAGTATTAGAAAATTAATCTTTAATGTTTCATAGCACTTATTCAAATAGTAATATAGAAACCACCATCCATATGTATAAACATATTTGTATAAAAAGTTGGCGCTAAATGCGATTATATTTTTTATTTACAAGAACTCATATTTACATTTAAATCTAAATTGTATGTATATATTCCTTCTATATTAATAATAAAATAATCTCAATATTTATATTTTTTTATGAACATATCTAGGTCAAACCAGATCTAGAAATACCACCTATTAAATCAGAAATATTTTAATTTGAAAACATTCAGGAGATTTGTGGCTTCCCTTAGATATATGAATTATTTAATCCATTGGGAGAAAGACTTTAGATTTCTCAAAAAACATATTTGAAATGATATAAAATTTTTATGATACCATTATAGAAATCATGGATGACATCCTTAAATAATTTTTTTTCATTGAATAGTCAAGCGTTTGATTCCTTCAAATGAGGAAAAAAATCCAAACATAGTGTTTAGAACATATGGTTATTCACAAACGTAGGGTTGATGAACATTATGTTTACTCCTTAAGTGTATGGTTTTATCCAAATATATAGTTTCTGATCTGTATGTGTTGTTTAAAACATAGGGTTTCCAAACTATATGTTACGCTTACAAATGTAGGGTATGCATAGTGTTTATAGAACACTTTTAAAACTTGTTCTGAATACATTGAAAAATATTCTTCCATAAATCAATGATTTGTGTTTATTCCATAATAAATATTCTAAAAATATTATCTTCAAGAAGCTACCTTAATAAAACTCATTAGTAAGATAAATGTTGGTTTTTGGAGAATAAAAACAAAAAATAATTTAATGAAATTATTGAATCAACACATTCTCAAGAATCTCCCTCTTTTATATGATTAAAAAACCTATAACAAAAAATAATTAAATAATTATGAAAATTATAATATGTTTTTAAAAGAATAAATTATAAAAAATATAAATAAATAAATTATAATAACATTTCACCCCTTTCATATACAAATATTTTATCAAATATTATATTTCCCCCATATATACTTCTTTCACAATCTGGTGACCATATAAACCTATCCCCCTTTTTGTGAAAAAAAGATGTGGGTAAGATGTAGTAATATAAACCCTCCTAAATCCATGATTACATTAAAAATTTATAAAGATCTAAATAAGGAGCATATATAAATAAACTGATATTGTAGTAAATCATTTAGTCTCTATTATTAAAATATCTCCCCCTAAGACAAATAATTTTTTCAAAAAATATATCCAAATAATCAAAATATTTTCAACTATTTTCTTCACATGTGAAATTTTAATAAAATTATTTATTACTCATAGTAATATACTAATTTATCTGATAAAATGGGAAAAATATTTAATCATTAAATACATTCTTTTGAAAGATAAAAATTATCTAAAATGTAATTTGTATATACTAAAAATAAACTACAGAACAATTTTATACTCATTTTTATTAAACAAAATATTTTAGAATTAAGATAAAATATTGACAATGAACTATAATAATAAAGAGTATTCAGAGTTTTGGGAAGGATTAGATCGATAATTTAAAATTTCAAAACAATGATTTTTTTAGAAAAATTAGATAAGGCTCTTTGTAGATTTGGTATCCTTCATTAAACATCTATATTATGTTGATAAAGTGAACAAGATAAAAATTGTTAGACTAAGAACACTTTCAGTTTATCAAGGTCCAGATTTGCAACACTTTCCATTTTTGAATGCATCGAATTCTTCATTTAAAATTTAACATTCTATTACATGATGATAATCATTTTTTTGTTATTTATAAGCAGTTATAAATTCTTATAGATTAGTAATTAGCTATAATTTTTTATTTATTTGATGTATTAAACGTAAACAGAAGCTCTTCATAAGATAATACAGTTTTAAATATTTTAGATGATGAAAATTCTAGTTATTCACAATGATGAACTTACATATCCCTATTATAATATTTTTCAAACGAATCCTTTACATAAAAAACTGACTATTCTTCTAACAAGTCAATATAAGGATTACCTTTAATTTCCTTTTGAGAATGTCTTTCCTCTGAAAATGATGTTTGAGATCATTTCATTTTCCTCAATTGGATTTCATAAGTCTCTGAACACGATCTTTTGAAGATGACAAGTAAATTGTTTTTAATAATTAAAGAAGAATATTATGGGGTTTTAAGGAGAAAAAGATACATTTTTATCTAATAGTATACTGACGATGATTCAAAATATTGAGTCGAAAATACAAAATAATCATTACTGATTAAATTTTTCCAAAAGATTATTTTCAAAAAATAATCAAATTATAATTTAAAATGACACATAAAAAACTAAAATTCTTAAGGGGATAAAATATAAAGAATAAAATAAGTTTAAAATATTAAATTATAAAATAAAACCCTCTCTATAATTAACCAACTACCGTACAATCTAAAAAATGATTATTTATATTTGATGATTTAGTAATTCAATTATATAATAATGATAGACAAATACTTGATTCAAACATTCACGAAATATATCTATCTCCCCCTATATCAAAAAGTTAATTCACCAAAATAACACCTATATATATTATTATAATAATTAAATACTTCATGGATTAGAGATTCCAATTCAGATGATTTCTTGATAATGTACTAATATAGGGTTGATCAATCATTTAATAGAGATTTTCATATATCACTTAGTTGAAAACTTGAATAATTTAATTAGGTAGATTTTTGGTTTATTTCAATAAAAATATAAAACACAAGTTCCTTTTAGTACCCATGTACGTTTGGGTTTGGCGGTGTTAGATACTAATTTTTTGGGTTACCAAATCAGTTTATTTTGTATAAAAAATATCATATTAACATTAAATAAATATTTTGAGAAATCTGAATTCATAACATAATAAATTTAATATTTTTTAAAGAACAATTCATTTTTATAATGTTTATTAGTAACACTATTAGAAAATTTAACAACATATATTGTTTATTTATTTCAACCAAAAACAAAATAATTCAGATAAATTTTTAGTATTTTATCATTACTACTAATTCAATGTTTTACATTATGTATAATTTTTTATCATGAATTTGTTTTAAATAATTTTCTCATTTGATAAGTATTATAGAAGAATTTATTAATTAATTTAATTCACTTAAAAATTCTTTAGTATTATCTTCATGTAGATCACATGAAACATTTTATGTATTTCATTTTAAATCCTCATGCTGTTTTAAAAAATTATATTTTCTATAGAAATACTATTATAAGATTTTCTAAGATGTTTTATGGTCTATTGTTAATGATTCCTACTTATCATGAAGCATGAAACAATAGCTATGAATTTTATCATCTGAATTTTTTTTTTCTAAATTAGAATTTAGAGTGAATGAAGATTGAGCCTCTTCAGTGTGAGCCATGAGACATAGATTCCCTAGTTGATTTAAATTATCAACCTCTTAGTCTATAGTATATTATTCATTCAAACTAGATTTATCACTATAACTTGTCTTTATAACATTCTTTCCTTTCCATTCAAAATTATATCTCTTTTTATCTTTGATCATATGACATTTAAACATTGTGTGGACTTTTTCCATGCATTCATAGCATATATTATTAATATTATTTTTCCTTTTTCATTCTATATATATTTTCAAATAATTTAATAAGATCTCAAAAATAATTTGTTTGAATCTATATAGCATGAATCATATGATTCATCTATAGTAGTTCTAATATAATCACCATAATTTTTGACAAAAACATGATTTTTATCTTTATCATGAATCTCAGATTCATGCATTATCAATGTTCCAATTAGTAAGTTTAGTATAAATTTCTTAATTATTATGTACTATCTTATAGTGTCAGATATACCATTTCATTTTTTCTGGTAAAACTCTAAGAAATTTTAATGCTTGATCTAATTGTATAATTGGATATCCCAAGGTAGAAATGTTATTTACTATCTTAGTCATTATTTTACTCATTTGAGTGAATATTTCACCATCATTCATTATAAAAGTATCAAATCTTAACTTTGTAGTTATATTTCTTAATTGAATTATATTTTTAGTTCCTTCATGGGAAACTGAAATAACTTGACACATTTTATAGGTTGTAGAACATGGAGATACTATATTAAACTCATCCATTTCGAACCCCAAATACAATAAAATTAATTTCCTGAATTGAGATTATAATATATTTCTTGACCACTAACCCATTTTTCCAAATCCTTTTTAGGAATTTCAAAAGGTTTTAAAACCTTTAAATGAAACAATATTCCAATTTTTTTTAACTAAATAATGTGATATTTCAAACATACATAATTATAACTAAAAGAATAATGAGCATATATCATTAACATAACTCCTCCATGAATATGCACTTTGAGATTTTACTTCATCAAAATCATTAAATCACGATTCTAAGAGCCAAAAGAAATATGAAAAAATATCAAGAGCCACAAACTCATATATCACTTTCGTTTCAACATTTGGTTGATTCTTTGAATCCATTGATTAGTATATTATATAATGATATATCTTGGTAATATAATATCACTTATTAAAAATTGAATATTCAAGGATTTTAAAATAGAGAAAAATAGCAATAGAGTACTTGCTCTGATTTATTTTTATTATATCAAGTAGAAAACAATTTCTAGAGAGTGAAATACATTTAGTGGAGTCATACATTTGATACCACTTATTGTGTGGAATAAGAATTTAATGAAGATAAAGTGGGGGGGGGGGGTTGAATTGGGATCTTCTAAAAACTCCGATGAATTCAAAGAAACCCTCTGAAGATGAAGTGATTCTTTCCTTATATCTCTTAAAATAGAGTATAAAGATTAAATAAATAATAAAAATAAACATATATGTATATTGGTTTGGGGAATAAAGATCTATTAGTCCACTCCACAAGTACTCTCTCAGTGAGTTTGGAAATTTCACTAGTATGTCTTTTTACTAGGGACTTCAACAACTGAATATGAGAAAATGATATATTCACAATAAGGTATTGATATAACTTTTAATTATTTTACATAGAACCAAATTATCCATGGATTGGTATTAGTGGTTGACAATACTTTACCTTAATGTCTGAATCTGGTGAGCAGATACTCAAATACATCAATATATACTTATTTAATTGGAAAAATAGTTTTTTCTCATAGTCACTATTTGTAACTGATAGATGTAATTGATCTTCAATAATGTAAAATAGTATAAAAATAATCTTCAACATTTCTTAGGAATTATTCTAATTGTAATAGATAAACCACCACACATATGTATTAACATGTATGTCTCAAAAGTGTAACTATAAAGGTGATGATACATTTTTATTTACAATATAATAACATTGAATATAACTCTATATTGAATGTTTATTTTTCTATGGTATTTAGAAGATGACTATCTCAATATTTATACTATAGGTCTAATAGCTCTACATAAAACTAGATCTAGAAGTAAAAAATATTAAAACAAGAATATTAGAATTCAAAAACACTCAAGAGAGTCATATGTTCCCATATAAATATGAATGATTCAATCTATTGATAACGAGCCTTTCTATTGGTCAAAAAACTAAATTTAAATGATATTTACTTTTGAGGAGAAAATATCTGATTCTTTTTCTAGGCATAACACATACATGTTAATCTATTTTGGCATCCGTGTTACCCCATATTTCTTCTTTCAAATGGTGGCCAACTTCATCACTTTCAATGGCGATGTGTTCGCTTTGATCAAAATAGGATGATGGGAAATTAGATCCTCCTTCCATTAATAACTCCTTGGAACTTTTCACCTAGTCTGGGTATCAGTCATATAGTTATGTCATGTTCGTGGAACTCATTATTAGTTCTATATCTTTGTAGAAGTTTTTAAAGTATGCTGATTTTAACTAGACAATCCAGTTTCTTCTTGATAGGGTAGCAACCTTCAGCCAGGAGAGTCGTCATGTTGGGAATTACTAAGATTTCTTGACATTGGGAATATTGGTCAACATTAATATTCCTCATAGGAGGGTATCTCATGGAGTCATATTAATCACAAAACCCAAAGAATCCTTTTTTAATCATGAGGTATATAATTATGGGGGTGTATATCATTCAAGGCTTTCACCAAATGTATCCCAAGTTTTGCATGAGGTACCAGACCCCATGGGTGTATATCTTATAAGGATTTAACCTTATGAATCCCATGTTTTTATGAGGCTTGTATTTAGGGTCACAAGTTTCACATCTTTTGGAGATAAAGTTGATTGATTAAAATGCACCATGAAGGATGATCAATGTGTTGCATCCCTAAGAGGGAAGCTGATAAACCTAAAATTTTACTAGAGGACAGATTATAACACCCAATGGATTTGGATCGAAGAGGTGTTTCCTATAAAATGAAGATTTCACACCATGAATGCTTATCAGAACACACCTTAGGGTGGATCAAAGAGGTACATCCCTAGGAGGGATCACCTTGGTTTTCTGATGGATTGATCAGAATTCCCTATGAAGGTAGATTTGGGTGGTATATCCCATAAAGGGAATATATCACAACATACCGGTTTATCATAACACCACTTTTGGTAGATCATGGAGGTAAATACATAGGGGGATCAACATGGTTTTCCAATGTATGGATCAAAACACCCCATGTAGGCATATCAGGGAGGTATTTCCCATAAAGAAAGATTCCACACCATAATGGTTGATTGGAACACCCATTGGGGTGGATCTAAGAGTTACAACATTGGGAGAGATAAAAATGGTTTACCATTGGTCATGATTGAACCTCAAAGAGGAATCCTAGATACATTGTTTATAAGATAGTGATAAAAACCCATGTAGTTCAATGCAAAATTTTGAGATCATGTGACAAGATCGATCCATGTAGTTTGACGCCATGTGGTAAGGATGATCACGTCAAGAAGGTGGCATCAATGAGAGATGGTGTGGGGATTAAACATGAATTATTATCTTTGAAAGATGATTTATTTTTGTTGGAGTTGGTGTGGGGACTACACATTGAGTTACCTGATGAATCTGGAGGAGATGTGGTTTACTAGGTGATGGGAATGATCTTATTATGGATGCAACTTGTAGAAAATCAGGATGGATGTGGATGTTGGGTTTAAACCTCAATAAGGAATATTATTTATCCAATTTAGTTGGGAATAAAATCTCATATCATTTGGAATGGTTGAGGTTTACACGTAGGAGTGGTCCATTGGAGACTGTGGTTGGGGATTACACATGAAGGTGGTCTATATGATGCATATGGTTATTAAGAGTTACACTCATGAGGATTACCATTTGAATGGAGGTTAGGTCTTATATCTATTAATAATTAACATGGTGGTGATTTGGAGGATTTCGTTATCAATATTATTCTTTAATCCCTTACAAATCATGATTGGTGTGATAAATAAGACGAATAAGTAGATTTGATGCCCCTGTTGTGAAAATAGCGTCAACAAGAGATGGTGTTGGGATTACATGTAGAATTTTACCAAGGAACATCTCATTAACTATTTATAGGATCTCATTCCATGTGAGGGTAGGTACAGTAGAGACTATCACATGTCACTTATACATGGAACATCCTGCACTTATTTCCAAGGGTGAATTTAGAGTGTAATATCATGTGTTGGGGATGTTGAGACTGGATAGTTTTACATCTTGCAGCTTTGACATGGGGTACTCACTCCTTAATACTTAGGGTTACATAGACACCGCTCATGTGCCTCTAGGAATGGATTTGATTTGGAAAAGAGAAGGTGTAATTATGGTGAGGATTGGTTTATAATGAGGTCCATGTTAGTGTGCCTATGGTGAGAAGCAATAGGCATTAGTGTACCTATACTGAGAAGATGGGTTGGTGGGATTCTCAGGCTACACTGGAAGTGGAGTGGGTCACAATAATGGATGGAATAGGTTACATAGGGACTTGAGTTGTATTTAAACTAATTATGGATGGGTTTTGGGGATATGATCACTCAACATTCATGAAGATGTGTCAACAAAAAGGAGGAAGAACCATGATGCCTAGGAGAGAGGCTTTGCGAATCTTAAGGACTCAAAGAGAGGTGATTCACAAATTTCATGTTGTTCTTAGGGGATGGGAGACTCGTGAAGGAGGATAATTTTAAAAAACATAGTGTCCATACCTCAGGATGAAGCCCTAGTTCATTAGAGGAGTCCTTCATGAAGGCCAAATTCTTTAAAAAGCGTCAAGTGCCCCATAGGGGCTTATTACTTCATGAAAGGAATATGCCTTCAAAAAAGGTATATCTACTTGGAGGGATATTTTAAGAAACCATTAATATGGGTTTCTCAAATCCCATGATACTTTTATGATCCATTCTTCATCTGATTCATGATGGTCATGAGGGTCATATATTGAGATAAATTTATAAGTCAAAAGGTCGGATAACCATTCCTAAAATTTCAAAATAATTGGGTTATTTATAGGCATTGGGTTTTGTGAATACTGGATGTGGTTCAAAAAGAGTTTTTTGGATTCTTGAATGGGAATAGCTCTATAAAACTTGTAAGGGAACATTATCAATTATTCGTGATATCATGAAGTGATTTAAGAATAATGGAGGAACATTATCACAGAAACACATGTTCACAAACTATTTTCAGACATGTAGAGGAATACCATCATTGCTTCTTGAGGTAATAGAGAGAAATTATATGATGGGGATCTTTACTAGATTTTTGCCTTTATGATAGATTAGGGATTCACAAAATAGACTCCGTAGAGGGGTTTTGAGCCATTTTGTTGGGTTTTTTCTGAACTGACTGTACCATCCTAGACCATTCTCATGACATGTGTATTTTGGTGTCAAAAAAAGAACCCCATAGAATGGGAGCCTATAGGGGAACGTAGGGTTATATTATGAGGGAGAATAAACAAAAATTGGTAATATAGTCCCCTTTTCAAAGATCAATTATGAAGTCTATTCATGGATCTACTCATGTGAAGAAACTATGCAGAGGGAATCATAAAACTGAGCCAACCGTATTACTATAAATAGTAAAGGGTGGGGCCCTCAAAGGAAAAAAAACTTTATGAGAATAATTTGTTTTCTCACATTTCATGAAGGTATTTATTATGTGATCATGCTCCATGAATTCTTCTTTAGTGAACTGGACTTTTAAACATTCTCCCCTTGAATACCGATTAGAAAATTGAAATCCCAGAATAGTATGTTTGAAAAGAAATCCCAACAACCTAGGGATCCATAAACCGATCAACAAAAACAGGCTTTGGAAACAACCTTTACAAACCAGACTTATAAAAAACAGAAGTATTGAATCCAATATATGATAATTAAGTCAACAACTACGATAATTAGAGGGAAACTATGGCTGATAATTTCATGATTGGGGAGTGCGTCCAAAGTACCTCAGACCATGAAACACTCTTGGAACTACTGATTGAGGCCTAGAGGGAATATAATCTTTGAAAGAGGATTCCTATCTATAAATTTATACTTAGAGATTATTTCTTCATTATAGAAGTTATCAGGGAAAAGCCATCTTACTAGTTCATATGCATATTAGGGAAATTCTTGTGGCATAAAGATAATGTAGCCCACACCTGAGAGGACTATGCGACACATATAGTATAACTTATCTAAAATCAAATAAAAAATATCAATAGTGAGAAGATAAGGTATGTGGTATCCCTAAAACATCATCATATGATAATCGAGGTGGGTTTGGGGGATCCACTCAAAGAAAGTAACAATAGGTGAGATTATCAATGGGTTGGAAATTTCACATAAGAGTAGGCCTGGGCCTACTGGGCATGAATTTCATGCACTAAAAATCATGGAAGAGATAAATCGAGTTGGTATTTATGAAGGAACCTGGGATTCATAGTTCCATGTTTATTGGTTGTAGAATATCATACCTGATCTGTAGAGAAGATGGCCACATAGGACTAATACATTCCACTTGCGTCATAGGAAGGTCAGGGTCAGCATCTGGGACCTTCACAAAATCGATGTGATCCCAATCAAGGGGGTGATGTATGATGAATTCATCCCCACATAGAATGTATGGGGAGACAAGGAGAAGGTATCATGTTTGGAGAAAGCGTTGCAAGATATGGTGAAGGGAACTAAAGAAGAGAAGTTGGGGATGAGGGACATTCCCTTGAAATAGTGGTTTGGATATTTATATAACGAACCAATGAAAAAACTAGTTTATGGAGAGGAACCACTAGAGATGTTATCAACAAGGCCTCACACATGTATCAAGGAATTCCAATGAGTAAAGGAGGGATCCTATGGACTGATTATGGAGGCCAACTAGTTGAAGTTTTGGGGATATAATGTTAATAAATAGGCTCAAACCACAGTCTGTATGGTAGGATTCATTACTGCGCTTATATGTGGATAGATGCTCCTAGTGAGGGATGCACCCATGGGGTCGAAACCAAGAACCTTCCTAATGGAGATGATTATAGTGATTAGTCAATGCATCAAACCTGTAGTCCCAGTACTAGAGAAGTTATAAAAGGTCCATCGGCATGTCCTCAAAGAGAAGACACCATTTTTTTTGTGTGGGGGGGTGGGGTGGGGATTTTGATCTCTGAATAGATGGATGGTTGTACACATGAGAGATTAGAAATTTAGGAAACCTACTTATCTTAACTCAATAAAATTTCGTCTTATAATCTAGAATATTTCAGGAAGTATCCCATTCATGTTGGGTTTGGTGGAAGTGCTAGATAATTATGGGTTTCCAGAGCAATTCATATTTCATATGTTCCCCCATTTGATGGGAGTGGGGAATGATGAATGTATAGGGGTCGTGGAATATAGATAATACATTATGGCCTATAGAGGTGGGGTTCCAATAGTATGAGTCACCTATGAGCTAGTATGAAAACCATACAATCCACATCAATTTGCAATGAATTTAAGGTTTTTGTAGAGATTTAATCTAAAGGTGCACATAGAGGTAATCCATGAGTGTCACCCTTTATTTATGAGGTGACTATGGTTCATGTTCATGCATGATGATGGAAATATGGGGAATGTGCTTCAATCCTCGACTGTTGAATATGGGGTCATTTAAATCATGTGTAGACTTCAGAGATCATGTATCCTGGGGTTATACTAAGGCAAAACCACCTAATCCATTGAAGGGGTGGTACCTCAATCTGATAGTTAAGGCCGAACAGTGGTCAGAGGGCATCGTGGAATCATAGTTGGTCCACTATGATGGACAATAACAATGGGTCCAGCAGTTCCTCGGCCCATAAAAGCAGGAGTTATAGGTAGATTAACAACACTAGTATCGATGCTCTTATGTTGGTGGGAACATGAGAAAGGGGATCCCTCTGGGGAGAACCCTAGGATTCACATTCAAGGGCCATGGAAAAAATTATATCACCCAAATGTTCCTAGTGATACCGTGTATCCTAATGACTAGGAGGCTTGGGGACTTCCCAAGCATATCACCACTCCTCTGGGGGTTTGGAAGTATCTCATTACTGATGGGATATTCCTCACTATACTATGCCATACAAAGGTAGGATTATAATCTCTCCACACTGAAGTGATGTAATACATGACATATATTTAGGACATAGTTTACCCCCAGCGAACTTCCCATCCTTTGAACGATCGAGTTCGGATGATTTTGTGAATGTATTCCCCCAGCCTCCCTTGCGATCCATGTGGTAGCCAGTGCATCCAATGGTTATGAATCAAAAGACTCATAGGGGAGTGATTCTTTATAGATATCCGAAGGATATATGCGTCTTATTGTCTTCTAGGTAAAATATTTTATATATGAATTCATTCAAACACAACTACATATTCAAGATCATTTCATGGTCCTATCCTTACTTATGCAGGAATCAGTGACCACTGAATAAGGTGAAGTCTGCAATAAGACACATTTATAAGGTGAGGTAACCAAAATCCATTAAGGTGTGAGTGTTGGGATCCTACCTAACATGGCGACCATAAAAGATCAACCATTAGATCCTGCCACTAAGGCAGTGGTCATGTGAGCTAAGGTAGTGATGACAAAGTATACTCTCTTCATGGAGATGGAAGGGTAGGCTATAGGGGTCAATTCAACTATAGAGGCACTTCTATAGGGGATTTCTGAGACCGTGAACTTGGTGGAGGAGTTCAAGGCCCATCCTACAACTTGGCTAGATGAATGTTTTATGGAATATGATCTGATCATAGAGGTACCACAAGAAGTGTCTAGTAAATACAAATGTGTATTGGATGTTATAGTGATTTCATTAGAGTCTAGAGTAGTTAAAAAGGGAGAATTGGATGTGCCTGTACCATAATTTACACTAGTGGTGGTTGCAGGTGCTGGGGCTGAGGCCGCACCCCCAACATAGGTAACCAAGGAAGGTGGGATGATGGAATCCACCATAGTGATTCCACAAGGTATCGTGGGAGCCTTTACTAATAGTGAAGAATATAGTAATGAATTATTTCTGAAGATAGTTCTTGGTCCGCATATGACTGAATACCTACACCTAGAGGATCTCGCCAACCCCATACTAGAAGTCTTCCCTCAATACAAGCATGAAATGGCAGAACATTTTTGAAGATTCAGGCCAAGAAGTAATTAAGGATAACTGTTCTAACCATCCCAAAGCATGTAGGAATGTGTGGAATATCCTCACTCACATCTAGATATCTAAACATCCACAGTGGGTGTGGGATATCTCTTTTATTGGTTAGTTATTTTAGGGACTAGTGGGGTGAATTATATCACCCTTCATGGAGTGAACCAAGACCTTTTCATCTAGTCAGCATGTGAAGCGTGGTAAGAACTCGACCTGGCCTAGAGGGAACACATTTATGATGGATCCTAGCTACTTCATAATGATGAATAAAAAATTTCCCATCTAGAGGGGTTGCCATTGGATCATGAAACAATCGCTACTACTTGGGATGATATCAATAGAATTATGAGAGATCAATTGTAAGTGTTTGAGGCTGATGTTGTAGAGGCCAAGAAGATAAAGGCTGAGTATGGGGATGAGTAGGAATGGAAGTGGATCATTTTTGAAGATGACTAATCCTAGGCCGATGAGGTTAAAGAAGTCCTAGTGGCACGACAACAAATCCTGGAGTCCAACAAGGAAAGACCAGCTGAGGTTGAGGACTCAAATGTTGAAGTACTTCCATAAAGGCAAACTTTTATAGAGGAGATGATCCAATATGTGTATGACCCTTTGAAACATTGGTTTAGTTTAATTTTTGGTGTCCAATATATTTCTTTCCTTATTTTATTACTTCAATCATATTTATGATATAATCCGCAACCATTCCCTCAGCTCATGTAGGTCATTCATGGAATGAGAAACAAGGTTGGACTATGTAATTTATATTCATAGGAGAGTACTGAAAAATCATCAGGCACTCTAGGTTTTCTATTTTGGACTTGTCACCAAGAGTGCTTGGGATGAGAGAGGCTATGAATGGAGAAAGATGCACTCAGAAAAATATCTTTTCCTATCCAACCCACTGTAGTGCATGAATGGGGTAATAACAGGGGTGTTGAATTCTTCCCAAACATGGGGGAATAGAAAAGTGTGAAACACAATTCCAAAATCCTAGAACACAAGGATAACATAATCAAAATGGATGATTATTTTGAACCATGTTTGAAACATATCATCGATATCGCTTAGCCTTGGATGGGTAAAGTCAAACGAGGTATGAAAACTGAACATATTCGAAACACAGAACCTATATTAGATTGTCATCAAAAATATTCCAGGGCTTTGGACCAAGATGGTAGGTGATCCTTGTATAGACACCATTCTATTGTGGGGTGCATTCATACATAAAGTTGGATGAGTATCTAAACAAGGGGTATGCAAAGCATGGATATAGAGTGATGAAATGTTAAAATGGACTCCAAAACTCTTGTAATTATGCCAACCAATATTAAAAAACATTGGTGTAGGCATATTGGTCTAAAAAAAATTAAGAATCATATTTTAAAAGAGTGTCTTTTCAGATACTGAGTGACAGATGACAATGAAATGATGTTGTAGATGACCAACACCAGAGGAGAGGAATTATCAAGTAAGGGACTAGGATGCCTTGTAGTTTTACTTCATACATTGAGGATGATATACATGCAATTTAACTTCTGGTGGTAAGGACGGTGCATTGTACAGTTTAACCTCGTGTGATCAGAAAGCGTCTCATAGTTTAATTTCCTATGATCGGGATGTCGCATAGAGTTTAAGGTCGTATGTCTTGGACCAGGGGAAAAAAATTTTATGTTGTGTTTCACATAATACGGGGATGAATTTTCATTACAAAGACATGAATATGTCACTTCAGCATAAAAAATTGTTTTGAATGGATCCAAGGAGGATTACATACTATATACACAGTTTAATAAAAACTGTATATAGTTTAGGGTCGTAATTTCTGGACAGTAACTGAGGCCAAGAGTCCAAATGGGTGATCACATTGTGTATGGTCCCAGAGTTGTGAAGTCTGGGAACTACTATGTATCCCAAGAGGATGGGAATCAATAGACATGTAGTTCTAGAAGCACTGTATGATAAGAGACATACACAAATGTTGCTGATCTTATCTAGAATTTTAATATGAGGAATCCCATGGTTATCATGGGGATCCCATATTCAGAGCATGGGGTAAATTTTTTCAACAATACAATACATATCCTATCTGACATCCTGATTTAAAATGGGGTAAACAAAATCATTTATTTAAGAGGTAACCAGAACTTATCTAGGGTAATACTGCAGTTTAATGTCATGTGAGGAGGACCACAAGAGAATTATTCCAAAAGGGTATTCATGGCATGATAGCTATAATGTGACATGAATGAGAACCTCGGTGGTCAGTTTCAAACAACATAATTCCAAGGAATACTCACACAAAATCTAAATTTGTGATTCTTGTACATAGACTCCTACTTTAATGTCAAGGAAACCAGGCCACTGGGCACTTCGTGTAGATATATACAGCATAGCCAAGTGGAAAACCAACATGAATGTGGACCAACTAGGTCCAAAACCACATCACATACTCTAAAGAGAATATTCATATTGTTTAAATTCACAATTATCAGAGTTTGGAAATTATTCTATAGTTTTGATGTATGGACTGAAGAAACGTGACCCGAGGCCCAAAGGGATTATGAATTTGTGGATAGGTCCCGAGATGAGGAGTTTGATGATAACTAAATATCCCATGATGATGGGAATCAATACACATGTAGTTCTAATGAATGTTGTGGTAAGAGATTGGGGCTGATAAGGGTGATCCTCTTTAATGGGGGAATCTGAGGAATCCCACAATTGTTGTGGGGTATCCCATATTCATGGCATGGGGTGAAAATTTTAAACCATCCCATAAATATCATATGGTGAATTCTTATTTAAAATGGGGTAAATTTATTATTAAGAGGATTATCGTCTCAATACGGTGTATAATCAAAGTTTAACATCATGCATACTAGACATTAGGCTTTGTAGTTTAAATTCATATAACTCATACTATAGGGGATTCAAATAGTTTAAGGTCATAATTCAGAGATCTAGTGAAAACAATTTAATGTCATGTTGCATGGACTATAGGCTCTTAGTTTAAGGTCATTGAGTTTAGACCAAAAAATATGGGAAATTCCTCAAGTGAATATATTTAGTGAGTTGTTAGATAAGACTGACATGAATGAGGGTCAAGGTGGCTCAATGCCACAAAATGTAGTTCGAAGAGAAACCTACATATAGTTTAATGTTTTGAAGCTTCACCATGATGTAAATAGTTTATGATAATTTTTCCCAGATCGTAGGCTCTTAGTTTAAGGTCATAGAGTTTGGACTAAGTGCCTAGTTTAACATTATATTCATGGGACATAGACTTTTAGTTTATGTTAATGGAGTTTAGATCGATGAGACATGTCCTCTCAAATTGGTGTGTGTAGTGTGATGGAGTGAAACACCTGATGTTAATGTGGTCCACGTAGGCCCAACACCACACTATATATTCAGGAGAGTAGTCACATAAACGTTATGCTCACGATGCTTGTAATTTGACTCTTATATTAAGGTCATTTAGTTTTCAACAAAGAGGGGGGAGTTGATTTAGAGGAATGCGTGTAGGGTTGAGGAGTAACAAATCCGATGTAGATGAGATCCCCAGAGGCCTACCTCCGTACAACACAACCCTAAAAAAATGAGAACATAGTTTAAAGTCATGATTATTTTATTGGGATTCCTAGTTTAAGTTCATAGACCATGGACCTTTTATAAAATAATTAAGGTCATGTTGCACGGACCATGGGATCTTAGTTTAAGGTCATAGAATTTGGACCTAGAAGGTAATTTAATTTCATGATGTTGGGATGTGGATGAGAAGTTTAATTTCATATGGTTAGTATGATATTTGTTACACAGTTTAACATCATGCAACATGGATTCCTAGTTTTCCTATGTGACGTAATATTTGTAGAACTTGGTGTTTGTTAGAGGAGTAATGTGCGCTCCTTCCATGGTAACCAAAAAGTATGTCTCATTGGAGTAGACCTTGTGAGTGATGTGAGATCCTTCCCACTTGGCCTCAAATAATTTTCTATTAATTTCAGGTATCACTGTCTCTCTAATAGATAGTACCGTGTCACCCTGAAGGAAGGAGTGGAGGCAAACCTTCTTATTGCTCTCCATCACAACCTTGTTCTTGTGCCTCTGTAGATTGTGCAAGGCATAAATATTGTTCTATTTTAGGGATTCCAACTTGACTAGACATACTTCTACCATTCTAGCTAGCATATTCCAGTAATCGACAACTATTTTTAGCGACATTAGCTAAATATCAATAGGTAGGTCTACCTATGTTATGTACAGTAACAAATATGGATTCACTTAGGTGTAATTTTGATTCTTTGTCAGATAGACCCAGAGGGCGTTGGGGAGTTTTTCTGGGAAACCATTCTTGTTCTGGCCCACTGTCTTCTATAGAATGTTAAATATCATCTTATTAGATGCCTCATTATATTTATTTATCTATGCATGATAACAGGGAGTATGGGTTGACCTAATACTGTAATTAAAATACAACCATTTCATCTCATCAACTGCGAATTTGGAGTTGTTGTCTATGAGAATAAGATGAAGATCTATGAACCAATAGATTATTTGGGAGCTCAAAAATTCAATAAAATATTTTCCCTTAACATACTTAAGAGGATTGCCTTATAACCATTTAGAGAACAAATATGTCATGGTCAGAATGAATCTATACCGACAAGATTTTGTTGGTGGATATGGTCCCACAACATCGATCACCCATACTAAAAAGGTCTAAGGTTACTTGGTGATGTGGGGGGTATTTGGAGGTTGATGCATAATTTTGTCATAAATTTGTAATATATAACACCTCTTGGCATCCTCTTTGTAGTTGTGTACCACGGTGGGCTAGAAGTATCATAACCACTAAATTTGGTGGGATAAATTTAATCCTTCTAGATGGGTTCCACAAGACCTGGTATGAACATGGTTCATAACATATGGAATATAATCTCCTTGGATGCAACAAAGGTGGATTAAATTAAATACATTTCTGTAGAGAGTCTTTTTGAGGTTAGGCCGACTCTTGTGGGCGAACAGTGTTGCGCATTGGAAGATTCTTTCATGATCATCTCCATCTGTTAGGAGAGTTTCACATTAGAGATAAAAATGAATTGGTTTTTTCAATCAGAATATTCTTATACTATGGGAAGACCCAATTATCTTAATGTGTAAGCATAATCAGTCATCTAGTCCACCTCTTGGCTATCTCCATTATCTATAATGACAATAGAAACGACTCTCTAATGTTGCCCAAGAATGAATATTTTACTCTAGGTAGTCTCTACAACAGAGGAGGCTGTACTAGATAAGGCTTTGGATCAAAAATTATTTGACAAAGGAACATGATTCACCTCTAGATGATAAGGGAATGAGGCCATTAGTAGGCGATTGCACTCCAATTTGGCATGATCTCTTGTTTTTTGATGATATATTCAACATTAATATATTTGGTGAGTAACTCGTAGTCTACCTTCACATGTAAGTGGGGGAAATCTATCTAGAAGGCCATATTAGGATAAATGATGAGATAATGATACTTTTCCTCATTCTTTGTGTATCCTTCTAATAGTAGGAACGAATATGGAAGTACAATAGGTGTATAAGTGATTAAAATGATCCACTTTCCTACTCTATTAAGCTTAGGATCATTGAGCCATATACTGGTAGGGATTCTAGAGGCACCATTAAAATGATTCTTCCAATGTGGAATATCTTGATCCACTATAAAGATAGCCTCATTTGGGAAATTGAAATTCAGAGGTTTTTCATCCAGAGTCGTCTGGGTGGATAGAATGTCAACTAATTCCTGAAACATTATATATTTTTGTATAATGATGCCGATGTTGAGCTACTGATGGAATTCTTTCAAACATGACAGTCTTCCCGTCTTTATGGGACAATTTAGGATATAATTTGGTGGGGTTATAAGGGAAACCATTTGTATTTCACAATGATAATGATAATGATGAAACTTATTCACTTCAAAAGAAACTCAAGGAAAATCTTCTTGATAGGGGAGTACATGGTCTCTATTTCAAGGATCATTGAACTGAGATAGTATATACTATTATCTCTAAATTTATTATTCTTTTGGAAAATAAGGGACTTAAGGGACCACTATAGGGAATTCTTGAAGAGGGAAAAAGGATTTCTATAGATGGGTGGTATCAGAACCAGAGGCTATATTTGATACCACTTGATTTCCTAAAAGGTGATCTGGCTCTGATCATCCCACTAATAGAAGATACAAATTTTCATGGGACTATGAAAAGGAATAAAAATTCCAGCTATAATTATAATGAATCTTTATATGTATTATATGTTTCCTTGATGGCCTGGAAGCTCTCAGATGTTTCTCGGAGTAGAAATATGGATGATGGAATTGATATTTTCTAGATCGATCTCAATGACTCTATATTTCATGATGAAGATGAGAAAATTTACATAGGTAACCCCAAATTCACACTTCAAGGGGTTCATCTTAAAATTCTTGGAGTGAAGGAAGCTGAAAAATTTCTCATGTTCTTCGAGGTTGTCCTAATGATGGAGGTATTTGAGCACCAAATCATCCACATAGCATTCCAATAGCATCCCAATGATAGTTTTTAAGATGGGGAGTGTGGACCACTAATAAGTGGCCACTAAATTATTCATACCAAAATACATAAATTGATATAAAAGGGTCCCTTATGGTGTTATAAAAGAGGTAGAATCTCCATATTATAGGGCCATATTTATTTGATTGTACCCCAAATATTAATCTAGGAAGGAGGGATCCTAGAACCCTATTGTGGCATCGATTAATAGTGTTGGAAGCATGGTCTTCTATTAATGAATTGGAGTATGGTTTGTGTTTGTTTTCAATCCTCAGTGGAAGTTCATAATGTGTACCAGCAAAGTGATCATAGAATTCAAGCAGACAATAATATTGAAGGTGGCGCTGTTTCCTAGTGTTTTCCTAATTTTTGGGCCTGAAAATTGAAAAATGGAGAAAAGTGATTTTCGAAAAGAGACTTGTGCACCGTGTACTTGAAGGAGAGGAAACTTGCGCGCCATATGTTTTTCCAGATCAGAACATGGAGAAATGGAAAAGGGATAAAGGTCGTGCAAGTTTTGGGCTGGTCGTGAAAGTGACTTGCGCCCTGAGAAAGGACTTGCGCGTCGATGCCTAGGAGGTTGTAAAGTTGCACACCTATTTTTCTTTATGATCAGAACTTCAAAATATGGAAAATTAAAGAGGGTTGAGCAAGTATTGGTTTGGCAACACAATTGAGTTACGCAACAAAGGCTAGGGCAGATGGAGCTACGCGCCGGGACTTGCGCGCCGTGATGACACTTGCGCCCCACCACGCAGGGGGTCCAGTTTTCCTATAAATAGAGGACCACCCCTCCTCATTTGCAACGAAGTTCAACACTTAGGTATTTTTCGAGCTCTCATCGCGCAAGTGGTTGAGTCACATAAGTGGTAGTTGGGTCATGCAAGTAGAGGATTCGTGCCGGCTGTTGGCTGCGTGACCAAGGTAGTTTGGGTGTTAACGGTGCAGAGTCACCCAAGTCTGGAGTTGAGGGAGGCAGTGTTGCGCAAGTGTGTTGGTGTCACTTGCGTGCCGATTTTGTACCTCGAAAGTGATTTTCATGCTGTTCATGAAACTTGTGTGCCAATCTTGGAGAAGTGTGGCATGTGAGGTTGTTGTACGCCAGTCCTTTTAGAGCTGCACGAAAACTAGAAGATTGCCCGATACCTTCTGTACAAAGTTGGATTTGTATACGATTGAAAATTGGAATTCAATAGAGCATTTTCATCCAACAAAGGATGCAACATTTTTCAATGATGAAGAGACCTTCACGTCTATAAACTGAATGTGACTTCACTAAGGGCAGTGAGCCTCAGGGAGTCAATGGGAGTGACCCAAGGGATGCTGTGAGCATTCCCTAAACCTTTTGTAAAGGCAGTGAGCCTGGGACAAAGTGACTAAGCCTAAACCTTTGTAATCCACAGCTAGTGAAGTTTAGTGGAATTTGGTACGACCGAAAACCTGTCGGCGTATGATCCTTTGACCTAGCCCTTAATGGTGAACCACGTTAAAAGTTCTGTGTTGTCTCTATGAATGTGAAATTTTGCTTTCTGTTCATTTCCATCATACAGGTTTTACAAGTTCCTACCAATGTGGGAAAAAGATCCATCACTTTAAAAGAAATTATTGACACCCTGATTCACCCCTCCCCCCTCAGGGTGTCACGAGGTCCTACAAGTGGTATCAAAGTGTAAAGGTTGCTGGTGTTGAATCTGGCCTTTAACATCATGGAGAATGCAGTCAATGTCAGGGGAGTCCCTCTCTTCGATGGAAGTAATTTCCAGATTTGGAATAACAGAATGAGATATCATTTAAGATCTATAGGAATGGAATTCCTCTTTGCTACTATGCAAGGAATACATGTTACTGATCCAACAGGTCTGGATATGACTGATACAGACAGGAAAGTTCTTGATGCAGATGCCAAAGACCAAGAATGCTATAAATACAGCTCTTTCTGATCAAATTTATCTAAAGGTAATGAGTTTCACCTCAGCAAAGTCTATGTGGGATAAACTTGAAAATATCTATGAAGGAGACTACAAAGTTAAAGTGGAAAAACTTTAAGTTCTTCACAACAAGATTGATGATATAAAGATGCATACTGATGAGTATGTAGATTCATTCTTTAACCGAAACAATAAAGTAGTGGGAACAATTTGAGGGCTTGGAGAGGAAATCAAAGACATTGACATTGTAAAGAAAATCTTGCAAATAATACCTCTTATATACAATGCAATGGTATGCACTATTGAAGAAAGAGATCTGTCAAAACTATCTCTGGATGATTTGCTAAGTAGTCTAGTGGCATATGAGATGAGAGTCCAACCCAAAGAAGCTACAACTTGTGTTAGCAAGTAAATGGAATTAAAAGCCATGGACAAACTAAAAATTTCAGAAGATAGTGGTGATGAAGATGATGAGGAAAAATAAGTTATTTCTCTTATTTCCAAGATGCTGAATAAGGGAAAAGGTAAATTTAAAGGTAAGTTACCTCTGGCATGCTTTCGTTGTGGAAGAGTTGGGAAAATTGCCTCTCAGTGCCAAAGAAATTTCAATGATGAATAAAGTAAAGTATAAGACATTGAGAAGCCTCAAAAAAGCCCTCTCAAAAAGGGTGAATTCAAATCTGGAAAGAAGATATAGAAGAAGTTTTTTTCTGTGAAGAGGAATAGGATGATATTGAATTCATTGAACAAGAAGAACCCGAATTTAATACTTGAAACCATGATCCCATGGTGGCTACTGTTGAAAGGTTAGAACCCTCTTTAGACAAAGATAGATACAATCATATGACTCATAATTGTGATTCCAAGTTGAAAAATAAGGATGCTTTTTCAGATCTTGAGAAAAAATGCAACAAATGTAGTAAGTGGAAATAAATGGTGAAAGAATCATCATAAGATGTGGATGAACATGAAGATAAAATTGAATGAATAAAAGAACTAGTGAGAGTTCAATCTTCAATCCTTGAAAGCACAGTTGACATTGCAGAATTGAAGCTTAGAATTGAAGAACAAGAAAAGGTCATAAATGACCTTACATATAGAATAGAAGAGAAGTCCAAGACTATTGAGTGTCTTGAGGAAGAAGTTGTTATTCTTAGAAGAAAACTAGAGGGTCGATCAACCACATATGAGAGTAAGAAGAAAATTCATTTTGGCAGATTCTCAGATGCAGAGTTACTAGAAAGAGCCCAAAGTGGTTTAGATGGGGTTGAAAAAATCTTGAGTGATCAAAGACCCGCTTGCACATGAAAGAGTGGAATTGGATGTGAAGTTGAGACTTCAACAGTTGGAAGTAAAGAGAGAAAAAATAAAGACAAGATGAAAGTTGGACTTGTTGAAACGTTTCCTGAAGTGCTGAAAAAGAAACCCTCAATCCAAAATAAAAGGAGAACTGAAAATTATTCTCAAACATTCAGAAATGACAGGCTGTCCAAATATTCCCCCAAGGAAGATAGTATGAGGAGAAACTCAAGTGAGAAGACATTTCCTCTCATGAAGTTTCAGTTCTGTGGCAATCTGGGCCATACCATGTCAGATTGTGAAGAGGCAAGGAGCTACCTGAATGGGGAAGATCCGGGACATCAAAAAAAGTGATTGAATTCATACCCTCCATCTTATAGAAGAAACAATTTCTATGGATACTGTTTTCATTGTTCTAACTTGGGTCATAAGGCTATTAATTACAGGTAGATAAGGGACATGGACACCTCATACAGGAATTCAAGACAACTCAGATATTGTCGACAAGATAGTGTTTCTCTTTCAAACAGGTTTTCTCCTCTCGAAGAAGACTTCAACTATGAAGAACCAATGTAAACAGATGAGATAATTGAATGGCCATCAATGCTCTATACTAATTCCAATGTCTCATGGAAAAAAAGGAAGAAAATTGAGAAATCCAACCTTGCAGAGGTGGCTCTCAATGCTACAAAAATCAGTAGCACCTAGACTCTTGATAGTGGATGCTCTTCCCATTTGATGGGAAATGATGACCTTTTGAAGAACATTAAAAATAAGGTTGATGGAATAGTGAGGTTTGGTAATGATGGTGCTTTGAAGATTAAAGGTAGTGGGAATACTTCTCTCACCAATGGAGAGATAAAGAAGATTGAAGTTCTTTATGTGGACGGTCTGCGTCACAATATCCTTAGTGTGAGTCAACTTTGTGACTCATGGCTCATAGTATCCTTCAATAAAAAATTCCACACTATAAAGGAAAAAAAATGGAATTATCTTATGAGAAGCGGTAGAACAGATGTAAACTTATATCACGTCAACAACAAAGTGTACTCCTGCTTTTTTTCTGTTGAAGAAGAAAACAATTTGTGGCATCAAATGATGGGGCACATTAACCAAAAAGACATGGAAAAGATATCTCAGTTGAAGATATTCATGGATATCCCCATTTTGAAATGTGAACTGGAAAAATCTTGTGATGCTTGAATTCGTCGGAAGCTGGTCTGTAGTACATATCGGCCAAAGAAGAAAAGGGCATCGTATCTTCTTGATCTAATTCATATAGAAGTATGTGGCCCGGTAAATGTTTCCGGAACTCTTGGAGAATGGTACATCATCTATTTCATAGATGATTACAGAATAATGGAATGTGTAATGGTTATACATAGAAAATGACAAGTGCTTGACTGCATGAAAACGTATCGTCAAATCACAGAGAATGATAATGGGCAAAAAATAAAAGTGTTGTGATCAGACAATGGATGGGAATACACATCTATTGAATTTGAAAACTACATGGAGAAGGCTGGGATACAACATGAGGTAGCTGTCGTGAGAACCCCATAGAAAAATGGAGTTGCTGAGTGCATAAATTGACTAGTTAACAATATGGCCATGACTATGCTGATTGAGAGCGGTATATCTCGCCATTACTGGAAGGAAGCTGTTGAAGTTGAAGTGCACATTCAGAATCGAACAAGGATTTATTTGGGAGAAACGAAGACACCATATTAATTGTGGCATGGAAGGAAGACTTCGTTGAAATAATTTCATGTTTTCAAAAGAAAATGTTTCATCTGTAACAAAGAAGGAAATCAAGGGATGTTTGGTGACAATGCTGATGAATGAATCTTTCTAGGGTATCCAATGAACAGAAAAACCTACAAGTGTTTCAACAAGTGATTAGGAAGGATTGTGGTAAGTAGTGATGTTATAATAAATGAATGGAAAACCAAAAATGCTTCAAGGGTGTCATATACTGATGTAATAGAAAGTGAGGAAGAATGTGAACATGGAGAAAATACAACTACAGAAATTGAGGAAGATGTACAAACAACTCAGCAGTCTCATCATGATGTTTACTCAAAAGAATAATCTAAAGAAGAAACAATTGCTGGAGAAAATGTGACTGATCCGCACAGGAGAAATCATAGAGCTGAGATTGATCCATCTAACATAATTAGGGACAGGAATGCACCCACACAAACAAGGAGGATGAGAAATAACACGCAATCTGCATTTCTGTCAGTTGTGGAGCCATCATCATTTGAATAAGCTGCAAAGGATGAATCATGGGTGAAAGCCATGAATGAAGAGTTAGATCAAATTGACATGAATCAGACATGGGATCTTGTTCACAGACCTAAAAGTCACAATGTAATTGGTACAAAATGGATCTTCAAGAACAAGTTTTATGAGCATGGAAGTGTTATTAGAAATTAGGATTGACTGGTATGTAAGGGGTATTCCTAGATTGAAGGTGTTGATGTTGAAGAATCCTTTTCTACAGTGGCTAGACTAGAGTCAATCAGACTTTTCCTTTCCATGGAACTCCAAATAGGATATAAAGTATATCAAATGAATATCAAGACAACATTTTAGAATGGTGTACTCTAAGAAGAAGTCTACATCGAACAACCAATGGGTTTTGTTCTTGGTACTGATGAGACAATGGTATGCAAATGGAAGGAAGCCCTATATGGTTTGAAGCAGGAACCACGAGCTTAGTATTCCCACCTGGACTCATATCTCAAGAAGCTGGAGTTTAAAAGAGGAGTGGATCACAATATATATGTGAATAATTCTCCAAAACATCAATTAATGGTTCTAGTCTATGTTGATTATATCATATTTGGTTGTAGCAGGAAGAAATCAGTTGATGAATTTTCCAATCATATGAAATCAGAATTTGAAATGTCGATGATTGGGGAGCTCACATATTTAATGGGGCTATAGGTGATTCAAAATAAGGACCACACTTTCATTTCTCAGGAAAAGTATGCAAGAGATATATTGAATAAGTTTAATATGCAAGAATCCAAACCAATTTCAACTCTGATTGCAGTTGGAACTAAACTTGGAAAGCATGAGGATGGGGCCTCTGTTGATCCCACAATGTACAGGAGGATCATTGGGAGCCTACTGTACCTGACAACGACACAACCAGATATTGTCTTTTCCACATGTCTTGCAGCCTTATTTCATAGTAATAAAAATGAGGAACATATGGTGGCCGTAAAAAGAATCATGAGGTACATTCCTAGTACACATAAATTTGGGTTATATTTTGCTACAGGCGGGCACAGTGAATTATCAGCGTTTTTTGATGCGGACTAGGCTGGTGAGGTAGTAGATAGAAATTCCACCAGTGGTGGAGCCTTCAATATTGGGAAGAAATGTGTTGGTTGGTTGAGAAAGAAACAAGAAAGTACTTCTCTTAGTACTACTGAAGCTGAGTATATATCCGCCACAAAGGCATGCACTCAACTGCTATGGATGAAGCAAAAACTAATAGATATTGGTGATGAGGTGAATCAACCAAAGGTAATTTACTATAATAACAAGAGAGAAATTGATCTCATGAAGAATACTGTTCAGTATTCTTGTACAAAACATATTGAAATCAGGTATCACTTTATCATAGAAAAAGTTAAGAAAGGGGGGATTAGAATGGATCATGTGGGAACTGATGAGCAAGTGGCTGATATCCTAACCAAGCCACAGTCAGTGGCTGTGTTTGAGAAGCATCAGTTGAACCTCGATGTTAATCCATCTCCTAGTGCATAAGAAGGTTTCAAAATACCCCTCTCCCCGATTATGATAACTATTTTTATCTGTTTATGGTTGTGATGTGGGTTTGTGGGGGAGATACTATCCAGGGGGAGTATGGTTTGAGGTGAACATTTAACTAATTACCGGTCTTTGGGTTTATTTTCAATGGGGGAGAAAGGAATAAATTTAGGCAGGTTCAGGCATGAATAAATTTAGGCATGTTCAGGCATGAATAAATTCAGGCATGTTCAGGCATGTAATACTCCTGTGACACGATGCGAATTCGGTGTCAGTGATAGGATGAGAAGAAATACACCGGTCATGTAATGCTTCCTAGGCATCATTGAGAATTCCAAAACACTGGAAACCAATTTAGGATTTCTCTCTTGTTTTTTACACTGAGCATTGATCATGTAGACTTAGAGTGTTGGTTGAGTTGATTCTTGCATTTTTGGTTTGCACATGGATGGGGATCTATTGAATTTATTTTCTGATTGCCAAAAAACACAAAGGGGGAGATTGTTGGAATCATGGTCTTCTATGAATTTATTGGAGTATGTTTTGTGTTTGTTGTCAATCCTCACTGGATGTTTAGAATGTGTACCAGCAAAGTGATCATACAATTCAAGCAGACAACAGTATTGAAGGTGGCACCGTTTCCCAGTGTTTGCCTAATTTTTGGGACTGAAAATCGACAAATGGAGAAAAGTGATTTTCGAAAAGAGGCTTGTGCACCATGTAATTTAAGGAGAGGAAACTTTTGTGCCATATGTTCTTCAATATTAGAACAAGGAAAAATGAAAAAGGGATAAAGGTCGCGCATGTTTTGGGTTGGTCACGCAAGTGACTTGCGCACTGAGAAAGGACTTGCATGCCGATTCCTAGGAGGTTGGAAAGTTTCGCGCCTATTGTTCTTTATGATCAAAACTTCAGAATATTGTAAAGGAAAGAGGGCCGTGCAAGTATTGGTTAGGTCGTGCAAGTGAGTTACGCGACAGAGGCTAGGGTAGTTGGTGCTGCGTGCCGGGACTTGCGCGCCACCGTGCAGGGGGTCCTGTTTGCCTATAAATAGAGGACCACCCCTTCTCATTTGCAACGATGTTCAAGAATTACAGAATTTTCGAGCTCTCCTCGTGCAAGTGGTTGATCCGCGCTAGTGGTAGTTGGGTTGCGAAAGTAGAGGCTACACGCTGGTTATTGGCTGCGTGACCAAGGTGGTTTGGGAGTTAAAGGTAGAGAGTCCAGAAAGTTTAGAGATGAGGGAGGAAGTGTCGCGCAAGTGTGTTGGTGTCACCTACGCACCAATTTTGTTCCATGAAAGTGAGTTGTGCGCCGTTCTTGAAACTTTCACGCCAATATTGGATAAGCATGCCAGGTGAGGTTGTTGTACGCCGGTCCTTTTGGAGCTGCACGAAAACTGGAAGATTTCCTGATACCTTTGGTGCAAAGTGGGATTAGTATATGAGTGAAAGTTGAACTTCAACAGATCATCTACATTCAAAAATGGATGCATTATTTTTAAATGATGAAGAGAACTTCACATCTATAAACTGAGTGTGACTTCCCCCATGGTAGTGAGCTAGGGGGAGTCAATGGGAGTGACCCGAGGGACACTGTGAGATTTCCCTAATCCTTTTGAAAAGGCAGTGTGCCTGGAACAGAGTGACTGTACCCAAACCTTTATAATCCACATATAGTGAAGTTTAGTAGAATTTAGTATGACCAAAAACCTGTCAACGTATGCTCCTTGGACGTAGCACGTAGTGGTGAACCAAGTAAAAAGTGCTATGTCGTCTCTCTGCATGTGAAATTTTTCATTCTGTTCATTTCAATAATACAGGTTTAACTAGTTCCTACCAATGTGGGAATAAGATACATCACTTTAAAAGAAAAATTGACACCCTGATTTACCCCTCCCCCCTCAGGGTGTCCTAGGGTCCTACAAATAGCTCCTTTACATGAAAGAAAAAATAATCCTTTGTAAAATGGGGTTTGAGATCCAATTATTTAATATATAATTTGATCTACCCATTATTCTTCTGAACTATAATTTTGTTTGTTATAAATTTTGAGGTATGAAACTTCCATGATGAATTTGTATTTAATAATATTAGCAACATTGACAAAAACAATGGCACCATGTGAAGGTGTCATTTTACCGAGAGGAATCTTGAATCTATGGAGACATACTAGGATACCAGGATACTGGATTCTAACCTCAGGTTATAGTCTTGTAATCTCACGATAACTCTAAGAAAATACATAACAATGTTTCTTTAGGAAGGAAACCCACTGTTTTTACTCATCTGGGGGAATGACTGCACTGACTATCATTATCCTTGGGCCACTCTTAGTAACAATATTCACCTGAACCAAATCATCGGAAATGGTTGAGATGCCCTATTAAAATGCAGTAGGATAATCTTCCAAGTCAACTTAATCATGTGAGGTAGTAGAAGTAGTGGTAAGAGTTTTTTCTAGGCTTGCTAATTCTTAGGAGAACTAGTTATTGCATGGGTAGATATAGAATATCCTCTAGGGGACTCTTTCAATACTGAATCCATGGACAAAGTGACCATTGAGACCATCCCACTAGGTATTTGACTATTGGGTTCATGCTTGATGTCAATGAAATGGTTGCGGGTTGGCTTATGGCAGTTCAACCTTACTCCATTAAATAGGTAATAATGATGTGGAATAGTGTCCATAGAGAGAACATCTCATTACTTCACAGGGGTAGGGGCGTTTGGTATCACCCGAGCCTAGACTGTGTAGGAGTAAAAGGTAATCTTCATATTCTCCTTACGCTTAGGGACATGAGTCCCTTTCCTCTCATAAATGACAATGAAACTTTCCATGTATGGAATCACAGATTTCAACTGATGAATCGGGAGGATGAAATAATCACCTATGTTCGCCCATGGATTTACTACGATGGTTTTGTGCTCAACCCCATTAGTTTAGACTTGATTTACCTTGATCATGTTATAGTCGAAACCCATATAGCATGCTTTACAGGTGTCGAAGGTGGAAGCATCACCTTGAAGCATGAATACTCTACCTTTGAGGGAGTTCTTGAGGTATTGTTGATATGAGGAGGGGACTTCTACATGTAGATGAAGCCTGGGACTATATAGAAGTGCATTTTAAATGGTATCCAGTCAGACTACCATGAATTCAGCGCATTCTATCAGGCCGATGAACTATGTCTTGAACCAAATCTTGCCACACAGTATCTAACTAGTCCTATAATAACCCTAAATATTGTTTTTAGAAGGGCTCAAAGAGTCCTAGATTATAAAGTGTCTAGGTTGGGATAAGGATGATCCTAAAACCTATGTAGGCTAGGTGGTGCTGGATTTCTACACCATTTATCTGGTCTATGATATATTGTGGTAGAATGTTCCACTAAATTAGTGCACCTTCATCCTCCTTGGAGAATTAGATGAAGAATTTTCTTTCTTCTTCCTCTACCTCTCCTGCATAGTATGATTATGTGGTAGGTACTTCTTCTATGTACCAGTGCATAAATTTCAAGGTTCTGTGAGTTAATCACATGTCTCTTCTGATAGGCACAAGTACTTGAGGATATAGATCCTTTCAGGTATGATAAATATGTGCTTTATCACATCGTACATCCATGAGAGATGAACTGTTTTTCCAAAAGGAAGATCCTCTTTGTTAGGAGGCACAACACGTGCTTCCAACTGTACCACTGTATTCTTGCATGTGTGGGAAAAATTATGTTTCTCATCATATTAATTTCCTAAAACAACTCTCGGCTGATTATTAGTTAGATGAAACTTGGATTTTTCTAGATGTGGCTGGTCACGTTGTGGTCATGATCGTCTTGCCTGATCGGTTAACAAAATTAGTTGTAGTGGCATGTCTAATAGATAATTCTGAGAGGAATGCACCTACTAATCTCTTCATAGAAACTAATTTATAGTCCCAATATAATATAACACTTGGTTTAAAGTCCTAACCTAAACATCCTATCAGCATTAATTGTTTTTACCATTCCTTTGATGGTTTCGATCATAGGAATCCAAAGGATTTGCAGGTCATTCCTTATCATATGAGAGTGTGAAGTGATCTATCAACTTGAAAAAATTCACATAGGAATAATTCTACTCATTATTAGATTTGTCCTCCATTGTAGGGATGACCCTAGGGGCCATTTATAAATCAAGAGGAATGAAATTTCTAATAGTGTGGGATGGATTTGGAAAATAAGGGGGAATCTTATTTCCCTTATTACATTGGTTCAAAATCTTCAATGATTTGGAGGATTGTGAGATGGATGTATAAGCATCATCCAGGGAAGAAACAGAAACTTCAGGAGTTTTATGATGACCTAAGAAGATGTAGATGACACCATGGGAATAAGAGACTTCCCTACAGGACAACCATTAATCATACTTCTGAGTTCCATGGTTGGAAACATTCCAACTTTCACCTTCACTGTCACTATAATTCTCTATAAAGATGTGATCCACCTATGTTAGGAAATTGAATAATGTGAATAGACTATTATTAACATGGTCTTGATGACAATCCTTGAACATAAAGCATATTTTTATGGTGTCTCCAAGGATCCCTTGATAAGGGATTTTTTTGGGAGATTAGTACACTCAGCTTCATGGGGATTATTTTATATTGTATGCTTCAGAATACCCTGATACAAGAAACCGAGGAAGTCTATGGGAACTTGTGAATCTATTAAATAACATTTCTAGTTTCCTTGGGTTATGAAGGGTTGTTTGGGTACCTGATCCTAATTAGGGGTCGAAGTCTAACAACAGACTGGAGCCACATTTCCTTGTCTAGAAGGAGGTTTTTCATGGGGTGGTTCTTGATGATTCTATGCTCAGTGAAGATAATATTAGATAGGCTTCAACACTTGGTGAGGCTCTGTAGGCGAATGGAACAAAAATTCCAATAGTTTTTGTTGACTATACTTATACTATGGAGTAATTTTCCGGATTGGTAGAGGTAATGGATGTTCCTTATTATAATATTTTAATGCTTCCTCCATGATTTGGGATTGGATTGAAAAATACCGAAACCCACTTATGATGTTCTAATTGATGAAGGTATGGACCATCTCAGTCTTGAAGTTCCTTTCACACATCATCAGTATATTCTCTTGAGTTAGTGTCATATTGTGTGAATACGTGAGGACCATAAACCTGGAGACAAGATCTTTGACATGCTCATTAGGAACGTTCTTTCATTTTAAGAGATTCTCAATGATTATCTTATACATAGTGGAGATAAACTGGTAAATGTACTATAAATAAAGACCATCTCAACATGTGATAGACAAAATGGTAAACTGGATGTACCAGGAAAACTCAGGTCCTTCTAATGTCTGTATAAAACAATGGAGCTTGGAGGCCTCCTATAACTCTAGGTCTCCCAATATTGTCCCACATCTCGATATGAAGTGGACCAAATATTGTAGCGGGTCACCTATAAAATTTAAAGGGGAAGAACTAGGGTTCACAAAATCATGGTGTTCTTATATGTTATCCACCCATACTGGGTATGAATTACCATCAGGTTGGATTGTCACCTGTCGTGTCTCTAGGTCCTCAAGATGAGGGGTGATAGTGGCTATCAAATAGTTTTTTTGAGGGTACCTATATTCATTTGAATTCATAATCATAAATTCATTGAAATGATCAACAACTTGGTATGTAAGATCAGTGGCTCATGGAGAAGCTCGATTTGGATCCCAAAGAAGATTATCACACTGGTCAAGAGAATTCAAAAAATCACATCTCAATCGATTTCCATAAACTCTTGACCCTACTATGTCTAGATGCGCTAGATCACTAAGTTCAATTAAGAACAACTATCCAAGGAGAAATTACTACATTCATAATGGAGGATGAATAGGACCCTCTCAAGGAGAAACATAATCTCAGTGTCACTCAACAATATTTTCATTAATTATCCTTTTCTAAACTATGAATTGCTAGAGTGGGGAAGAAATCATGGGATCGACCTATGTCTTTTGTGCAATATAAAATGGATCAGAGGTATCAAGATGTCCCCAACCCTTTTTTATGTTCCAACTAGTGGTAAATGTTGCATAGGGATCACAGAGGGTGAGTGTCTACATTTTCATGTTAGTATGGACACCTGTATGATGGTATTTCTAATATTTTACTGCCATAGGGGGTGGTTTTTCCTCATCAAAGCCAACATTGGTGCCCTATTCCTTAGAAAATTAAGAAAAACCCATGTTTAACCTAAATATACATAGAGGTAAATCCCCAATGTCACCAGGTTGGTCAGGTAGTCATAGGACATGGCTAAGTGGAGCACAACATAATGTCCTCAACCTTAGATCTTCACATGTGGAGATGCCTCTTCCAAGATTATGAGGAGCACTATGTGGATCCCGTCAAAATATTTGTTAGAGGGTTCTATGGTATCTAAGTTATTGAGGGTGTAGAGTCACTAGGATTAATTCCAACTCAACCATTCATTACTATTGATCAATTTTGTTTAAGTGATCCCAGATTCCTTGATAGACCAGCTAACGATCATAGAGGCAATGAAGCATCAATCGGATTGTTCTGTAGAAACATGTGTCCTATTCCTTAATTATGTACTCTTGAATGATGATGTTGTAAGTCACATTTGGATATAATAATGTGGATAAGTGGTTAGCATCTGGAGTCTCCCATAGGATTTCTTACTCAGAGGCGATGCCTTGCTATTGATC
The DNA here is from genome assembly GCA_963277665.1 of Viscum album. Lineage (NCBI taxonomy): Eukaryota > Viridiplantae > Streptophyta > Magnoliopsida > Santalales > Viscaceae > Viscum > Viscum album. The sequence continues at coordinate 1,697,171,250 of OY728143.1, read as the reverse complement.
ATCCCATGCTTCAATCCCTACTGACCAAGAAATGGGTGGTACGAACACGGATTGGTGTGGTGGTTAGTTGGATGATAGAGTATCCACTATGTGGGTAAACTTTTCATTTCACACTAGAACAAGCCTTGTGGTTCTGAAAAATGCATCATCACATCCTTAAAAGAATGGGCATTCACTGATCCCTCATACATAATGGTAGGGACACTCTTCATTTGATCATTAGGTAACTTAATATTTTATGGAGTTAGAACAACAAAAACATATCTCCATGATCTTACGTAGTGGTAGAAATAGAGATAGAAAATGATGATGATGGATACACCATGATCCCCTAGAAGGGGCCAAATATTCCTCCACCGACATATTATTATGGTGGGATTTGGGGTTCCTATGGATTTCACCTTCTAGGATGGTGGACCTCACATGTAGGGTTCCTTACCTATACTCTGATGCTAATTATTTCTATAACATATCCATCATTGAGTCACATTCCCCATTAGAGTCATAGAGGTTGATGAGGTTGATGATGACTTGGCGCTTCCAAAGATTTTTACTTCGGTAGTGGTGATTCTCCCTTCTACCATGACATGGTCCTTCAGTGTAGGGTAATACTCTATAATGAAGAGGACCTTCGTGATGGTTACTGTTTAATCGAGGAGGACCACCACTTTGATCAGTGATGGAATGGGTGGACCTCCACTCTGGTTGGTTGGGATATGGGGAGGGACACCATATCAACTACTGTAGGAGTGGGGAGGACCTTTGCATTAACTAGTGAAATAGTTGGGAGGAAACCCACTCTATTTGATGATGATGTGTGAAGGACCTACACATTGGTTGGTAGAAACATAGAGAGGACCTACACATAGATCTGTAGTAATGGCACCAGGAGGACCTCCATATTGGTAGGTTGAAATGGAAAGTGGAACTTCACACTGATCAAAATGCGTGAAGGGAGGACATACATGTAGATGATATAGAATATGGATAAGAAATCAATAATATCTAATGAAATCATGGGGATAACCTCATATTTTATTGGTGGAAACATGGGGAGGGACTCTATGTTGATTGTTGAAGGAGTGGGGAGGAACTCCACTCTGGTTGGCTGTGAAGTGGGGAAGTGCTCTATACTAGTTGCTTATGAAGCAGGGAGGAACTCTTATTTGATCTTCTCTAGAGAGGGGAGGATGTCTACCTGATATGGTAATGAAAAGAGGAGGAACATAGAACTAATTATATTTTAAATGTGGAATATCTCCATGTTGTTAATCATAAGTATGGGGAGGACATTTGTTCTAACTATTGATGAAGCGGGGAGGACGTTCACTTTGATCAGTGGGAATGTGTGGAGGAAATCCATGTTGACTGTGATTTAAGGGAGGCCCATCACATTGATTAGTGATTTTTTGAGGAATTACATAATGAATATCATCATCATGAACTGACCAGTAACAGCTTCCTATGGTTCAAAAAATTGATAGTCTCAACCCAAATTGCTTACGAGGTGGCTGAGGTCTCCAATTCAACTAGGAAAAAGTAATTTCATGCTCATATTTTGTAGGTATTTGGAGGAATGCGCCGATGGTGAAAGGATCCATGGAAGCCATGGAATATGATTCCCTTCTTCATGCATTTTCTAAAATTCTCACTCGATGTTGATATTGGGTGGTATAGACTACAGATGATAGAGAAGGGGTAAGGCACACCTATTCTTCGACCTAAAAGACTGGTCATTGCTGGCATTGGTGGAGCCTCGGGGGAGCCCTCCTTAAGGAATCTAGAGTAGTAGTGACAACCAGGGGGACTCATACGTCCCCCACCTCCTCTACATAGCGTATCAATTCATAGGATCAATTTGTGGAAAGACTTCTAAAATGATTTGATGTTGGCATAAGGAGGGGATTCTCCGTACGTGGCCCTTGGGGTGGTGATGTTGATGAGGGAAGAATCCTAGAGGTCCTGGTGGGTCATATACCTTATGGGAATAACCCCATCCTGCTCATAATGATGTACAAGAGTTTCGGTTACCCTCCTCTAGATTATTTTTGAGGGTGATACAGGGCATGTGGACACAATAGTTGTGGTCGTAGTGGAATTTTTAGTGGATGTGGTGTTTTGAAAGATTGACGCAACAATAATGATCCTTCCTCAATGCCTACAGGTATTGAGTTATTGGTTTCCTATACCTGGGTTCCATCAAAGAAGACAGATTCATCCATCAGTATAAGTATAATGAAATATATTCCCAATGACCAATCATCATTCAATCTTCTAAAGTTGTAATATCACTGATAAAGTCACAGGCCAAGGAATACCCAATGTTTTCTTCCCCAATTTTATGTGAGCTCCTTTTTGGGACCACCATTTTCTTTGTGGGACCTGACGCTGGATTTCAGAGTCTCGTGACATGCTAATATTCTTATGTCTCAAACGCTACTAGTCCCCATATTGAGGAAAAGAGTTTCACATCGTGTTAAGTATTTATATTTTCCATGATTTTCCAGGGCCACCACCTACATGATAATATGCATCAGTATTCTTGTAACCCATCATTCCATATTCCCAAAGGTTGGTGGCTTTCATCACTTTCAATAACAATTTCTTTTCCTTGATTGAAACAATATGTTTTAAGTTGGTTCCTCCTTCCATGGATTCCTCTTTGGGAGTTTCCACCTGTTTCTGGTCTCCCTCATAGATTTAGTACATATTTTTGGAACTAATTCCTTATTTCATATCTTTGTAAACATTTGTCAATTAAAAAACCTCTTTCTAGACATTCTAGTTTGGTCTTGATATGGTAGCAACCTCCGATCAAGAAAGTATTCATGTTAGGAATTGCAGAAATATCTGGACACTGGGAACATTGGTCACCTATATTATTCCTCATATGAGGGAATCTCAAGGAGTCATCTTAGGTATAGAACCCTTGGAATAACATTTTGATCATGAGGTATTTAATGTCGAGGCAATATATCTTCCATGGCATTCACCTTATGAATCCCATGTTTTTCATGAGGTAACTGATTCAATGGGCATATATATTCCAAGGAATTCACCCCAGGCATCCCATGTTTTGTATGTGGTGTATATTTGGGGTCCGAAGTTTTAAATCTTATGGGGAAAAAGTTGAATGATAAAAAATCCCCATGAAGGATAATCAAGGAGTTGCATAACTAAGCGGGAATTTGTCACACCCAGTATTTTATCATTGGACGGAGAAAAATGGCTTGTGGTGGTGGCTATGGGAGGTTTTACCCGTAAAGGGAAGATGTCACACCATGAAGGTTGATTAGAGAATCCCTAGGGTGGATCATGGAGGTACATCCCTAGGAGGGAGAGCCTTTGTTTACTTATGGATGGATCCGAATGCCCCATAGAGGTGGATCTGGGAGGCATGTCCCATAAAGGGAATATGTCACACCATGAAGGTTGACCAGAACACCCATAGGGGTATATCAGGGAGGTTAATCCCTATTATTTAGCACCTTTGTTTGGTGATGGTTGGATCATAATTCCCTGTGGAGGTGGATCAGGAGGTTTATCCCATAAAGGGAAGATTTCACACTATGAAGGTTGATCAGAACATCCATTAGGTTCGATTGGGGAGGAGGGAGCCCCTTCGTTTTCTATTGGTTATGATTGAACTTCAAAGATGTGTTCTACTTACTTTATTTATAATACAGGTATCAAAACCCATGTATTTCGATGCTACAGTTTAAGGTTGTCTGATAGGACTGATCCATTAAATTTAACAACATGTGGGAATGATGCACATTTCACGAAGGGATAGTCGACGAGGGATGATGTGGGTCTTAAATGTGAAGGATTTTATTTTCATGGTGATTTCTCTCGAATGGATTTCATTTAGGGCTTACACATTGAGCAAGCAGAGGGTCCTGGAGGGGATTTTGTCTCCCATGTGATGGGAATGATCTTATCTAGTATGAAACCTGAAGAAAAGTAGGATAGATGTGGATAATATGTTCAAACCTTAGGTAGGATTCCTATATATCCTATTTAGTTGGTAATAGAATCCCATGTAGTTTAGAATTGTTGGGGATTACACACAGGAGCATTCTATGGGAGCATGTATTTGGGGCTAATGGGTGAAAGTGTCCCATTTGATGAGTATGGTTGTTGGGTCTTACACTCTTGAAAATGCAAATTTTAATGGAGTTTAGGGATTATATCAATAGATAAGGGCAATTATATTGACTAGGTGGATTTCATAATCATTATTATTATCTATGACCATGATACTCTTTCTCGATTTGAGAAATAAGAATAAGAAGTAGATATGATGTTCATGTCTTGAAAGAAGCACTAATGAGAGATGTGTGGTGTTTATGCATGGAATATGCCCAAGGAGGATCTCATTCAATGTGAGGTTTGGAGGCATGGAAACCATCCCATTCCACTCATACATGGAGAATCTTGCACTTAATTCCTAGGGTGAATCCATGGTTTATAGTCATGTGTTGAGCACATTGTGATAAGGTAGTTTTACGTCATGCAAGTCAGATGTGGGGGACTCACTCCTTACCCCTTTAGACTACACGACCACTACTCATCCACCTATAGTTGTGGCACAGATTTTTTGTTGATGATATTTAATTACAAAGAGGATTGGTCAATCATTAGGTCCATGTTAGCGTGCTTATGCTGAGAAGAATGAGTCATTAGCATACCAATCAAGAGAACAAAAATGTAGGTGGTAGTCTCAAGCCACATTTAAAGATTAATGAGCCACATGAATGGATGAAATAAGTCTCATAGAGACTTAATGTGAAGATGAAGCGTTCCAGTATAGTTGGGTGGGGGGGGGGGGCTCTGGAAACTCATCATTTGTGTAGAGATTTCAATAAGAGGGAGGAAACATGGATTTCCTGAGGAGAGAGGTTATATAAATCTTAGGGCCAAATAGAGAGGTGTTTCACCATGATCCGGTGATTTTCGGAGGTCAAATTCTTTTCTAAGGAGGATGTTTCATGACATAGGGTGACCCTACCAAAGGATGATGTACTGGTTCATGAGAATAGTGCTTCACAAAGGATGAAGGCGTCATGAAGCCTCAAGTTCAGTAAAGGTACTCTTTGTTTCACAAGGGTCTTAGGACATTGTAAAAGGAATTTCCACCAAGGGTTGAGGATTTTAATAACTCGTGAAAGGGGGTTATGTGAAGCCCAATTAAATTGGATGATCCATTTCTGGTTTGGTCAGAGATGCTCATTATATTTTTGAATTAGGAGTAATATGTAAGTTGAAAGGTGAAGTAACCATTCCTAGCATTTTGAAATAAAAGGGGGTATTTATGGGAAAGGTGTTTCAAAAATATTTGAATCAGTTTTTGAATAATTTTCAATATTCGTGAATGGGTTTGGATTCTTCGAACTTGTGAAGGAACACCTTCAATCATTCTCAAAGTCACTAAGTGCCATCAGAATCATGGAGGAACACCATCACAACTTCACATGTTCATGAAGAATTGTCAGACTCATAGAGGAACACCATCTCAGATTCATGTGGTTATGGATTTAACTTATCATCCAAGGAGATTCATAAGCCCAATCCATTCGTGATGGATTGGGGATTCATGAAACAAACTCTTTAGATGGGTTTTCAGAATTTTTTCTTTCAATTTACTCTGAATCCACCAAGACCTCTTTGAACATTCATGTTACACATGTATTTTAGCATTAACATAGACCATTAAAAAATCCACAGATAATACATCGAAATAAAAACACCATTCATTTAATATTCAATTGTAGGGTTCCATCCTATGATGAAAAAACCCTAAATGTAGGGTTAACAACATACTGTTGTTAAAAAATGTAGGGTTGATAAACATTATGTTTACTCAATAAAAGTATTCTTTCTTATAAATGTACAATTTATGATCCATACATGTTATTACAAATGCAGGCTTCCTAAACCATACGTTATGCTTAAAAATGATGGGTACGAACAGTGTTTCAAAAACACTTTTAAAATTCATTCCGAATACTTAGAAAAATACTCTGTTATAGATCAATGACATGTGTATGCTACTAGAGTAAATATTATGATTAATATTATCTTCATAAAACTCATTTAATCATACTTATTAGTAACATAAATTTTAGTGTTTTGAGAATCAAAATAGAAAAGAAATAAATGAAATTGTTGAATCAACACGTGATCAATAAATACATTTTCATATGTTGAGGTAAAACTACAAAACCCAAAAATAATGAAGAAATAAATATGTGTTCCAGAAGAACATTAATCATATTAGAACCGATTAACAAAAAATGGGTTTTATAAACAATTCATCATAGCATAAACCGTGGAAAAGAAATAGGTTTAATAAATATAAAGCCTTCATAATTATAATCCAACTTTAAAAATAATAAGTTTAGTATACATGAATATTATCCCTAATAAATCATAAGTAACATAAAATAGTGTTATATTATATGGAAAATATTTTTTTAAATTTCACATGAAATAATTCATGAAAAAACTATTTTCATTTTAAAATCATTTATCTTTAAAGAGTCATGAAATTACAAAGAATTTTTTTTATTTGAAAATGAACCTGTTATATTTTGAATGACACATAAAAGAGTCAAGTTTTCATTATGGTGAGAAAATATTATCATTCTATATAAGGTAAAAAATATTACTTCTATACTTCTATCAGATAAGTCACAAATAACATCATTTAGAAAATGAAAAAAAATACATTTAAGAAATTTTATAAGAATTAAAACATGAGTAAAAATTAATTTAGAAAAATCATAAGATAATATCAACAAAAAATGAAAATAATTTCATAAAAAATGTAAATGGAATAAAAATATAGTTTTATGGTATTGTTTGAAGACAATTAAAAGAAAGACCCTTATAAATACTATATCATTGAAGTGAGAATTAATCAAATGAATAAATTATTTGTTTCAGTTGTAAAAACACATATTTTTTAAATTCAATATAATATAATAAAAATTCATGTCACACATAATATAAAAATGAAATATTCAATAAAGTAGAAGTTTAACCTAATGAATGGAAATCGAGTTAAGAAATTCCTAACTGCTTTGTAATCAGTCAAATCATATGTACAATAAATGTAATAATTATAAAATAAAAAATTATCTACCATTAGTAAAATGAGATTCAATATATTATATATAAAATACTAGTATATATTCTACAAAAAAAAAATAAGTGGTGAATATGGAATATATCTAAAAGAAGCAAAAGTGAGACGGGAAACCCTTACATCACGCTTCCCTATAGTTTTTCATAATTTAAAATACTGTATAACAATTTAAATTATTTTATTAATACATTAAAAAATATAATTATATTTATAATACCTTATTTAGTAATTTTATAATATATTACCACCCATTCATTAATAAAATTTCAATTTTTTCATTGTTTCGGGTGTGTTTGTTTCATGGTCGGTTCATTTGTGTATAATAATGGATACTCTTGTCAAATGAAAATAAAAGTTTTTAAGTGAAATAAAATGGTATTAATGAACATGAAAAAGTTTTAATGGTCTCATATATACGTTATCTTTCTAGAATAAGGATGATTCATTTGATAACACTTTAACAATAAATATTTAGTTTATTTTGTTAACTTTTCCGAACATCACAAACTAGTTTTGTTTTATTTAATATTATGTATATATAATATTTCCAGAATTAAAAAATATTTACAATATACCTATTAAAGTATTATTTATCCATAATAATACTTTTTTGTCCATCCTTGAAGGTGTTACTAAAAAATGAACAAAATCATTATTCACAGTGATGGTTAACCCCCATAATTTGGACAGTGGTTTCATTTATTTAAATAAGAGGAGATGAGAAAAGAGGTGGATAAAATATATTACATTAGAAATATAAATTTTTAGTATATAAATGATACTAGATTTATTATTCTATTATTGATTAAGGAGGTGAAGAGATGTTATAACAAGAAAAGAAATTAAGAAAGGTTGTTTGAGAAAATTACTTCCTGAATATCACATCCTTGAAGGACACCTTAAGAAACATGGAATTGGTCTTTGGGTAAAACCATAATCTCATATAAGTGGGTTAGAGTGGATATAAGATTATTAGGTAGATATTTTAAGAGATTCAAGGATTTTTAGGATAAATGGGTTGGTTAGGGGTGGTATTTATATTTGAGGAGGGGTGTTTTTACGTAATTAAAAATGATTATTTTATATTTAAAGGCAACCAAATTTTTGTGAAATTAATTCCAAATTATTTGGATGATAACTCATGTTTTAAAGGATTTAATAGGGTTATAAAGACATAAAAACCATGTTTAATGATGTAGTTTTTAGGTATTTAAGCTTTTACCTTTTAACATTAACCAACTATATTATTTTACCAATACTGTGGTAAATTGTTTTTTACCACGATTATATTTTTATGGATAAAAAATGAAAATGAAAATATAAATAATTTAGAAATCATGATTGAAAATATGTAATCCATTTTTTTAAATTAAAATAATGAGTTTAATTTCTTTAAAAAAATTAAACCATCAAAACACAACTAAAAGTTTTTTATGAAAAATTGTGTTTTTAAGAACAAAAAGGTACTTATAGGAAAATAATGTATAAAAATTTCTTTAAATGTAATAAATTATATTATATATTACTAAAAATTACTTAGGATACCTTGAGTTAAATTGAAAATCAGAAAATTAATTTTAAATATAGTGAAAATGAGGGGTTATGGTATTTTTACTGCTTACTAAAAGATTAATCCTTTTATGAAATTCTCATAAATTTATCCTATAATAATTTTGATATGAAAAATAAAACAATGATGTTAATTTTTTCAAATATGATTTCTAAAATTTTAAAAAACTAAATATATTTATTTTCCCGTAGAAATCAATAAAAAATATTTTTTGAAGATTAAAATGACTTTATTAATATTTTTGTACATATTCAAAAAGAATTTATTAATGCATTAAAAATGTGGAGGAAAACTATATATATTTCAAAATGTGATTCATTCTATCCATTACCTCTAATTTAACGACAATGTTATAATTGTCTTGTTAAAATAATAATATTTTGGAGTTTGTTTAAGATCAATGTTTCATGTGACATATGATATCGAAGAGAATGAATTTATTTAAACATATGACATACCATAAAATACTTTAGTTTTATATATGAAGGATGAGTTAATGCTATATGTTATAGATTTCCTATCCATGTTTTGGAACTCGATGTTTTCAACCTTATCATCAGTATGAATTGGTTGATTTTCTTTAAGGTGATAGGTGACTGTTATTGCGGTAGGGGCCAGTTCCTTAATCTTGATAGGATCCCTCATGTATTTCATGGAGAGAGAGATCCATGATTGGGGTGGGTAGGACTATTTATAATAGATTTGATATTGATCTCATGTTAGCTGTCTAGGTTATTTGTTGATATTATTGAGCAGAGTTTATTGAGTGAGATTCTGGTGGTCTTGGACAAGTACCTTGGAATTATTCAAAAATATTATTATGGATTTATTCCCTAGTGAGAGTTCAAGTTAACTATAAATTTGTTCCCCAGGATGAGCCTGATCTCTATAACATCTTATTATATAGCTACAAATAATCTAAATTTGTAGAAGGTCTAGTTAGAGGATCTTTAGGGTAAGTGATTTATCGAACCCAAAGTTCCACATGGGAATCTCTATTACTATTTACAAAGACAGATGATGAAATTATTTTCTTTTTAATAGAATATAATATTATTAACCAAATTACAATGAATAATAAGTACCCATTTCCTAGAATCGATTACCTCTTTGATCACCTTATGAGAGCCCATTGGTTTACACAGATTGACTTGAGATCTAGGTACCACTAATTCGTTGTTCTGGAAGAGGATGTTGTAAATAAACGTTTTAGAATATAGAAGAAATTATTTGAGTACTTGGCCATTCCATTTGGGTATACCAATTCTCCAATGGTATTTATGAAATTGATGAAATAGATCTTCTGTCGATTTTTTGACTCCTTTGTGGTCATGTTTTTAGATGAAATGTTTGAATATTACAAGATGAAGAAAGATTATACTGAATTTATGAATGTTTTTGTGGGTTCTTTAAGGGATCCTCATCTATGTTTTAAGTTCATATGTTTTTGTTTCGGATATATAAAATGATTATTTTGAGGCATGTGCTTTTCAAAGGAGGAGTTTCAATTGATACCAAGAATGTTTTATGAGTCAGGTATTGGGTAAACTCAAAGAATGTGTTTGATATTCATAGTTTTCTAGGATTTTGTATGTATTATAGAATTTTTTTGGACTTATCCAGGCAATATTATCAATTGATTGCTTTGACCATTAAAGGGGAGACGTTTGAGTGGGATGAGAAATGCCATTGTGATTTTGAGTAGCTACATACCCATTTGAAAAATGTGTCAATTTTGATCCTTACCGATCCTAAAAGATCTTATAATATGTTTTTTTATGATTTTGGTGTGGTTTTGAGTTTTGTGTTGATGTAGGAAGACAATGTAGTAGATTATAGATCAAGTAAAATACACCAACATGGGTGGTAATATCCCACCCACTAAATGGAATTAGAATCTATTATATAAGCATTAATGAAATGATAACATTACCCCTTGAAGGATCATCATATAGTGTATTAGGATCATAAAATTATGATGCACATTTTCACCCATAGGGACCTAAAACTCATACAAAGACAGTATATAGGGTACCTCCAAAATTTTACTTTTTATATTTTGTAAACATCTAGTAAGGGTAAAGTAGTCACTAATGTGTTGTAAATGAAGCTTTTACTGTAGTCTATTCCGGATATAATGGATGAGTAGGGAATGGTGATTTTTTTACTGGTTTGAGACTAGATGTAAAATAGTATAGATATTGGATGTTTATATATAGTGTGTAGGTCACAACCTCTCTTATCAACTGGTTTAGGGGTGATCATGTATCTATCCCTAAAATCCATTTGATTAGTAGTGTTTTAAATGGTAGAGAGACCATGTGTTATTGGTATTTGTCTTCTAATGGTTATATAATTTTTTAGAGGTGTATTATGATTCATTTTAGCTTGAGGCATGAAGTAATGCATGAGTTTCATCATTCCATTTTTTCCATTCACCCAAGGGATACAAGGATGCTTTATACCTTGAGAGTTTTGTATTGGTGGCCTGAGATGAAGTATGTAGTGGAAGACATTGTTTCTAGATATTTGACTAGTAAAAGGATCAAGGATGAGAATGAGAGACAAGTTCTGTTGTTGCAGCCACTTACTATTCTAGTGGGAAAGTGGGATGAGATTCCTATTTATTTCATTATTGGGATACCGAAAACTTATAATGTGAAAGATTCCAAATGGTTGATTAAAAATATTTTAAATAAAACAATTTTTTTACCCATTAGGGAGTCAAAGATAGTAGAAGTCATTGGATTCCTTTATGTTCAAGAGAATATTAAACTTCATATATTTCCTAGAATGATAAATTTTGAAAAGAATTATCAATTATATTCTTGATTTTGGAAGTTACTATGATAATCCTTGGGAATCGAGTATAATATAAGAACCACCTATCACCATCAGATGTATGGTCAGTATGAGGGATCCATCTAGACTCTAGAGGATATTTAGTGTGCATGTGTTATTTATTTTTGGTGGTTTTTGGGAAAGATACCTTCCTTTGGATGAGATTTATTATAAAAAATGTGACCAGGCCTTGATCTATGTGGCTCCACTTAAGGCATTTTATATATGGTCGTTCTAATACCCATTCTGGTGGTTTGAGGTGGGAGATCATTCCTTGGTTGGAAAAATTATTTTCCAAGAAATAACCAAGATGATGAAACTAATTGAAAAAATGGTAATAAAAATATAAGTGCCAACAAAATTCATAATTATTATATACTCAAAAACCATTTCAGATTCTGATTAGTGATCAAGTGGTTATATAGGTATTAGTTTGATTGGGTCAACATCATTTAGGTAAGTAGGGGAAGTTGGAACCACATTATGTTGGACTATTTATTATTATTAAACATATGGGTAAGGTATCCAATTTTTTTTAGTTTATAATTTAGCTAAGATTGATCCATGATGTGTTTTATGTTTCACACTTTATGATATAATATTTATACCAGTCACATGTTCTAGAGTGGGAAGACTTATAGCTTATTCCTAATGCCACTATTGTGGAGTAGCTTGTGTGTGTCAGGGATTTTCAGGAAAAGGTTCTCTATGGTAGGTTGATTTTGTGGGTCCATGTGATCTATAAATAAGGATGAAATATCCATGAGACACTGGAGTGTGAATCAGAGGTGAGTGAGAAATGGAACCACTTAATTTCATCTATGGATGCATTATGACTTTCTAGTTGCAGAAAGTGGTATAGTGGAGAGTATGTAACACCCATGGAGTAAATTGTACAACTAATATTTTATTTCTTGTTTGTTCTTTAATGGATTTCTCAAGTGTTAGAGGATAATTTTTTTTGGGAAAACATACAAAGGTGAAAGTGTAGCACATATTTTGTCTAATAATTTAGTTAAATGTGTGAGAGTGATACATGTGGTGAAAATTCAGTTTAACATGGTATGGGCAGAGTTTTCCAAACCACGCATCACCCAAGGGAAACCATGATTCTTGTATTTGGGGGAGAAAATATCCCTACATGGTTGGTACATAGTTTTAAAAATCATGTGGCATGTCTAAGTCTCTTAAAAATTGTGGTTTTACCATTTTCCCTTGACAAATTTATACCCCATTAGCCTCATTTCTCACCCCCATAGTGTGAAGCACCTTATATTTTGTGGTGGAGCTACACCTCTCCTTTGGTGATGGATTCTTTTTATTTTTTGATGATTTGGAATGAGGTAAGTCCAAATACATGGCGTATTCTCCTTCATCCCTCCCCCATCTAGATTATTCTTCCATTTTTTTCATAGTGTAGCAACCTAAGGGTGGTGTTGACTGAATATAGGGTGTCTTATGTGTTTTTTCATTTTATTTCATATGTATTAAGTGTGTGGGGCCTTATTATACCTCTTATGGGTAGTTGTAGTCAGAGGTAATGGACTTTAGACCGAATATGAGGTAGGTGTCACTATTTAAGGGTGTTTATCAGGAATTACCTTTATATTTATAACCACATTTGGTTTAGTGTTTTCTAAATTTATATTTTTTTAATCTAAGTGTGATGTTTATCAAATTTTTGTGTTGTTGTGTGTCTTAATTTGGAATTTTGGTTTTTTAAAGTTCATTTTAAAAAACATGTGTTTTATATGCACATCAAGTGTTTGAATAAATGCCTGAAAGGGTTTTTTATGACGTAAAATGGTTTTCTAAAATGGTTTCAGAAATGGTTTTACCTTGTTGAGAGTTTTTCGAAATTTTTTTTATATTTTTTCAAGAAAATGGAATGTGATGTGGCTTTTATTTATGTGAAAGTTGTTTTGAGAATATGTGTCATAGAGTTTCTCATGGATTAAATAAGTTGTGCGAGAAAGAATTCTCCAAGGGACAATGTGAGCCTTCAGAGGGAAGGTCATGATTCCTTTCATTTTGGTTTCCAAGGGACCATAAGGTTATTTGTGTAGGAATAATATTAGAGATTCCATGATTGGTTTCCAACAGGCCATGTGAGATGATGGATTTGGGAATGAAGAAGAACTTGTGATTATCCTTTATTGTTAATCCAGCATCCATGCTTTCTTAGACTCATTAATTGTAGACCGGATGGTTAGAGCCATATGTGCACATTACTCATGTAGGGTTAGTTTATATTCTTTAGGCAATTAATTTTTTCCATTTTGATGTGATGTGATATATGATGCCCACATCCACTTTTATGGGTATTTTCTGATGATGTCGTACTCTCCATTTGTTTTTGGGTATTTTGAGCATGTTTTTCCTTCTTTCCTTGTGTATTTATTTGATCTGTGTTGATAAATGATTTAGAAAACATTTTTTATTTGAGATAGAAAACCAAATGGATTTAAAAGGTTTAATTGAAAATGGTATTTTTTCAAAGTGGATTTGTAACACCTTGATGTTATAAGATAATAACATTGTATTTGATAGAGTATGAGATACAAAAAACTATGTATGGACAACTAACAAAATATATTTCTCTAAATTTAATATCTTTGATATCTTGAAGAACATGCAACCCCAAGTATAAATGAACTATAATTACATATCTATTAAATTGGTGGGTATTAATAGTACTATATAAAAAAGAAAAATTATGGTTATATATTTATTATAAATAAAATTTGAATCATTTAAAAGAAAAGGAATTTCTCTTGAAAAACATAATTTTTTATAAAAGATGCATTAATCTCACTATGAGCACATAATTTAAAATTATTTTTTTTATCAATTTTAGAAAACATATTTTTAAAAATTAAATTAATTTTTGAAATTATCATATAAAAATAATATTATGTAATGTTTTTTTATTTTAATAAAATGTTTCATTTTTAATGAATTGTTAAAAATACTATTTTTATTGAAAATGGATTTTTGTTTAAATAGTTTATAATGTTAAATTATATTTTTATTTTTTATGTATATTAGTTCAATTATATTAAAATTTAAGTAATTTACATAATTGGAACAAATTCATTATGTATTTTTATGTGAAATCCTTAAATACATTTGATAATTTTCTATTTGAAAACCAACCTGACATTGTATATGCGAGTATAATTTAAAATTAGATCCTTACACTTATGTGAATTTAACTTGGAAAAATGGATTCAACTTTTGGATTCATAATAATTTATATTATCTAATAATTTCAACCTAAATTTTGACCAAAATGAATAGTGAAAACAATAAAAATTAATTAGCATGGTTAATGTAAAAAATTGGATCACAGGGGTGAGACTGTCACAATAATGGTTAAAATGAACAAATAACATGTCTAAAATTTATTATATGTCCATATTTAGAAATTATGATGTATAAATATATATAATACACCATCTTCCCCATTTTCAAGTGAAAAATATTGGAACATCATTTTCTATTCAAATATTACAAGTGTACCACTCACCTCACTTATAAAAGGACACCATCTATCCTCTCATATCCACACCATAAATCCCTTTTGGTTATTAAAATACCTAACTAAATAACTTTCAAAATTCCATACCATAATCCTAGAATCCATGGTTTGGTCATAAATCTATTCTAGGAATACTTTTTTTATAATCCAAAAGAGGTGGTCTAAGAAAAGCTAAAATTCTTAACTATGCTTGTTTATTTCATTTCTTATCCACCTACTTAAAATCTTCATAATTTATTATTATAAAATAATTCAATTATATAACATATAATAATATTTTATCAATTTAATTAAATTATTTATATCCTTATTTTCTTCTCTCAGATAAGAAACGATAACATCGCTTGGGTGTACGAAAGACTTCTGCCACACGAACCGTTGCGACACATTACCACCAACACCTCTCACGGTTGGGTATAAATATGAATATAAATTATACATATTATAAATGTAACATAATTACACCTATATATTTATTATATCATATATTACTTTTTTACATTCCATTTCGTAGGGTATACGATAATGATAATCCTGTGAACAACAGACAACTGCCTCGCAAAGTGAGGTGATTCATTTTCACTAACCCTTTAAATGGAAGGTAATAAGGATAAATTTAATTAATATATATTATATACATGATATAATTAGGAAATTTAAGAAATATGTATCTTTATTAAAGGATTGCATATCACTTTCTTTCTTACCTTCCTACTCAACTAAATGATGATTATGTCATTCTTGTACGTGTAAACTATCGCATTCACGAAGCGATGTGACTCTCTTTTCACCACAACACAACTTGGATGTTATAAATTAGTATATTTAAATAAATAATTTTTTATTTGTGATATTATTATCATTTTAAAAAGATAAAACATTACATACTGCCTATCCATAATGATCATTGAAAGTTTTAAATGTTACTCATGCATACGTACGACCTACTATCTCCATAATAGTAACATAATTAATTTCTAAAAAAATTAATTCATGATTGATAATAAAAGTATAATTAATTTATAAATATGATAATTATTTCATGATTAATATTATTTATATGGTGGATATATAAAATATTCAAAAAAATAATAACTTTCATGAGAAAGTATAAATAAGAAAACAAGGCAATTAACACTCGAAACAATACAAATAATGAATTATTATTAATAAATGGGTGATAAGATGCTATAAAATGATCATATATGATATTAAAAATATTAATATAGATCTGATATAATTTTATAACATGTTTATATCCATCATATAAGAATTTAAATTACGTTCAACCAAATGGAAGTGTGATGTAAGGGACTTCGTCTTAATTTATTTTCATTGAGCGATATTTTAATTTTATGCACCTAATTTAAATTATATGGTCTATATACTTACCCTTTGAAATGTAATATAATGATTATATAATAATTAATTGTATTTTAAATTTCAATTCTAAATATTTCAGCCAATGTGATTTTACATGAAAGTTACCAAGTGGTAAAGAATTTCATAACTCAATTTCTTTTCATTGGGTTATATTTCTGCTTCATTTTCCCGTGATATTCTAATATTATGTGTATAATGACATTTAAATATCATATTATATATTTAAACTTGTTTAAAAAGGATTTATATTTGATACAACAAATCTATTCCTTTATTAACTATCACTTAAATGTTATTATCATTGAATGGGATTTCATCTCAATTTCCATTTCATTGGCTCATTTTTGTTAATATATACCTATTAACTTTTACAAGATTTATAGACTTTAAATTTGATATATTTAACATGAATAACAATTTATTAATGATGTTTATTGTTTCAATTCGTTCTTATCTATATTAATTGTATCATTTAGATAAATATTACCTAAACCTTATACCATTCTACATATGTAGTTTACATTGAATATTATTTGATTATCTATGGACATGTTGATAAATTGTAATTATCTACTAAATATAGATATTTTATGATAAGGAAAATAGTTCATGAATTAAATTTATTATTCAACATTTGTGTAATTAGTTTGACATTCTGTGATGAGTGGGGCTCAAAATTATATTTCCCCTTGATGCATTGATATTCTCATGAGGTGAATTTGTAATCTAGGATTAGAAAAGTTTCTAACTGTTGTTTTAATTAGTCTTATAGAAGGTATTAATGGTAGGGTTATCATGTTATTGTGAAGATGAAATCCAATGATTGATAATTTACAACATTAATAATTCAGTTATTATTATCCATAAGATATTTGGAATGATATTACCTTTAGAGACATTTCATTCTATGTTTATTGACTAAATGACATGTGTTTTCAGTTATTTACCTTGGCATATTAATTATGACTTATCTTGTTATGATAGTTATTTTATTTGTTAAATGTAAATTTTCTTCAGTTATTTATCATTCCATATTGATTATGATAGTAAAAGTTTTTAAATGGAATGTGTGTCTAGTTATTTAGCTTACCAAGATTATTATTTTTATTGGTTCATGATAGATTCCACTATAATTAAACATTAATGAGAATTTGAGCTTACCCTAATTTTGTTTCACTTCCTATAAATCCATGAAGTGTACTATGATGTATTTGCATGGATATTCTTGTGGGAATGAAATTATTCTCAAAATAATTACATTGCAATTTGTGTGTTCAAATGTAATATATGGATCAAGTATGTATCTAGTTTACCAAGAGTAATAAACTATTTGGTCCTTTGATATGAAATTCATTTTATCTTATAACATTGTAATTAAATTAAATTACTAGCTCTTGGATTCTAGATTTGGGGTCATTACAGCTATAATTTGGAGAAGATTAGTAGAAACCTTGAGACCTAAATTAAAGAAAACAAAAATTAGTGAGTATAACCCTATGATAGAGTTTAAGGATATGCATAGAAGAAAATACTAATTTTTTATTAAGGAAATTATTATGTATTGTTTCCAATAAATACATAATTTTATGGATACTAAAAGTGTAATTTCTTCTAACATAGGTTTAACTATGTGTAATAACTCTAAAAATGTCACATTGGGCTTGACTCGATCATTAATTAGTGAATTACAACGAGCCTTACAACGCACCTGGTTTGAAAATTCTTGGGGATATTACTAAGATAATTCACATTTTCCATAAAAAACATTTATAGAGAGTTTAATTGATGATGACAATGAAAGGCCTAATTTAATCATTAGGAATCTTAGATTAAAAAATCACAATTCAAACACCCTATAAAAGATTATATGATTTTCCACTATGATTATTGCTATTCAAACTATGATATTTTGTGTTAGTCAATGAATGTAACATGAAGGAATCATGTTAACAGTGAACATGAAGGAAATTATGGTGACTATGAGAAACCAAATGTGGTGATGATAGAATATAATTATATTTAGATTATGGTTAATCATTTAGCATGAAATATGACTAAAAATCTATACCTTAACCAGCTATCAGACTCCCTAAGGGAGAGAAGTATGGTGTTTTATAAGAGGTCAAGCAGTGGAGACCATGTAGGAAAGAAGAATATATTTCCATCATGTGATAAATAAAGAAAGAGACACCAAGGAATGTATCTCAAAGGAACATGAAACTTCTTTATGTGTAGAAAAAATGGAATAATTTAATGAATTGATGAGGAAAAATGAAGAGTATGATGGAAGGATAAAAATATCATCCTAGGGATCAATTTATTGTTCATTGTATTAAATGTTTATAAAATGGGAATTATCTCAATAAATCCCCTCTTTTAAAGGATAACAGCAAGACCAAGGGAGGTTCTATGTTACAATAAAATTGTTAATGTATTTATTGGGATTGCACAATTATATTATGGAAGTATTATTATAAATGGTATGTTTATGAATATTGAATCATTTAAGGATTGTGTTAAATTATATAATCTTATCTTTCTTCATTAACTTTAAAATTATGTATACCATCATGAGTTTTTGAGTTCAAGGTTCATCATATCCTTATATACTAAAAAACCCCATATGAAAAGTTTTGTGGTAGGAATATAACATGATAAAGGATATTCCTGAAAAAATTTAGGTAAATATAAACCATTGGTTTAGAAGTTTTTTTTTTGAAAATGTTATTTGAGGAATAATTCCCATACATTTTTTTGGATATGTTTAAAGGTATTGGTAGCCTTTCGGATTTTTCGTATCTATGATGTTGAGGTAATTATGAGATATTACACTTAGGGAATGTTATAAGAATGATATTAATATAGTTTTGGACATGGTATAAACCATTTTAGCAGAAAAGGTCACAAGGATTGAATCCATAACTGAAGGGTGATAAGGGTTTTACACCTACCATTTTCCTATGTTATGTTTTGGTTAATATTTCATTGTTTTTATGTAACACCACAGATTTTGATGAATTATTATTATTTTTAAAATAAAATAAAATTCAGTGATGGATTGTGTTGCACGCTACACTAATATAATATTCCTTTATATAAAACAAAACTTCAATCTTGTACTACATGAAAAAATATGATTATCTTTTTGTACACACAACACTAAGATTGGTTTGTGGACACACAATAGCGAGTTTTACTAAACTATAATATACTATTAATACTGTCATTTAATATTATTGTTACCACCATGTCATTGGGATGGAAGGAATAAATAAATTAAATAACTTATGAAATTATATATTTCGTACAATTTTTAGTAGTTATATATTGATTATAAAAAATAATAATCATTTAAAATAAAATGAATTGTAGTTTGAAAAAATCATTTTTTCTAAAAGATGGGATAATCATTCTTAGCACACATAATTTAAAATTAAATTTTATAACATTTAGAACATTATTGTGAAAAATAATCTTCATTTTTTAAATATTAATATCAAAATTATATAAGGGTGAATTTTTGGTATTTTTCTGAGATTTTATTTTTTAGATGAATAGTGAACAATACTAAATTTTAATTGAAATATTTATTTCCATTTTAATAATTTTTAATTTGAAACTATATTTTTAACTGGTTTTAAAATAACATTAGTAAAATTTCATATAAACTATTACTTTTAATTTTCTTTTAATAAATTTCATATTAAAATTGGACATAAAAACATTATAAACATTTGAACATTTTCACTTTAAAAATCCACTTTCACATAATGTTAGTGGGATTAGTTTTGAATTAATTTTTTCCAATTATATGAATCAAATTTGGAAAATGAATTCTATATTTATAGTTAGAATAATTTATAAATTATAATCATGTCAAATCTTGTTTTTTTACCATAATTATTTGTGAAAAAATTTTAAAATAAATTATTGTGATTAAGGAAAAAAACAAGTTTAATTTGTTGTTGAACTAGAATATAATACTTATAAATGAACCAAAAAATTTCCAAACCCATATTATGGACATATTTCAACCATTGTGACCTTAAATTGTCATTATATCTCTTTTCTTGACACTTTTCCATGATAAAAACCCATATAATTATGAAATGAACTATATACCTTAAGTTATTTATATTATTTTGTAATGTAAATGAATTTTTATTATGACTATTATTTGTTATATTTTTTTATATATGATATAATTACATTAAATTCATGAAAATTGAAAATATATTAATTGTTTAGTTAATAATTAAATTAATCAAATGATGTTAGAAACATTAAAATTGAAGTAAATTAATTGAATTATTGTGTTAAATTATTTTTCAAGTGAATATATATTTTCAAAAAAGGTTTGAACTTAATTTATTATATTTCCAGTATTTTCTTGATGTATGTTTTTATTTTTTAATTAAATGAATAATTTCAAAATTGAGATTAATGTCATTTTATAATAAATTCTATTTTACTAATTGATTTAAAATTACTAAAAATATTGAATTATGTAAAGTGATTTTTATATAATAATAAATATCATCTATCAACCATTTATGGGATAATTATTCTATTATAATGACTATATTAACCATTAAAAAGAAAAAAATCAGTTTGCACAATTATGGTTAAAGGGGTGTTTGGAACATTACATGCGCTTGTGTAAAAATTAATTTCTAAAAAACCAATTATTTATAAGTTATAAATTCAATATCATATTTAGAATAACTGAATACAAATTATATAATAAGTATGACTTAAACGTATTCATAAATAAATAATTAAATAGGTTAGAAAACAATTTAACATAATGAGAAAACCAAAATGGTAAAATAATGAAACATAAGAGTTAATGAACCAACTATTTAAAAAATTTGTATAAATGTTTGTCGGAGGACTTTACCATCATTATCATCCATCAAATCCTTTAATTATCATTTTTAGAGAAACTTTTGGTAAAATTGACTTCCTAATAGAGAATACATTTGATTATTTATAGGAATGTCACTCTTTCTCAACATTAAAAAGGCACTCCCTCCCTACACTTATTCACAACTATAAATCCATCCTCATCAGTGAAGATATTCCTAAATAACTTCCCAACGTCCCTAAAATCATCATATAATGAATATTTATGTAACAAATCCATCCTTTTATGTATTTAGTGGAAAATCCAAGGAGGATCCCTCAAGAAGAGTTAACAATCTTAAAACGATTATTTTATATTATATCTTCCTCAACCTTCTTTAATTATTTTTATATAATTCTTATAAAATAAAAAATTTATATTAAATATAATTATATGTTTTATGCTATGATTTATACCAAAAACCACACACACTTCCTTCAAATGGGTTATGAAAGTTTCATTGGTGTGTACAGTAGACTATCGCCTTGCAACCCTATATCTATCATTTTTTCAATACCAACTCCCAAGGTTTATAATAATGATGGAAAAAAATTTATGTAATATATATATTATATATATTAAATTATTATAATTCTATATTTTTTATATCACACATATCTTCATGTTTTCCATTTTATGACAATATGATAACATTATTTGTGTGTACGGTGAACTACAACCCCATGAAGCAATGTCAATTATTCACTCTTTAATGGAATATATTAAGCATGATTTTATTATAAATTAGAGTTTTATAAGACATAAAAATTCTATTTGAATGATAATATATATATATATTTCCTTTAATTTCATTTCTTTTAATACTATAAGAAAATGAAAATAATGTTCATGCATATGTACGTCTTACCACCTCCATGAACGATGTATTTCATTTCCTATAAATAAATTATATAGAATAATATAAATAAATATTAACTTAATATATATTATATTTATATAATTTTAATTATTCTGGAGTTTATTAAATCATGATTAAATTAAGAGATTCAATAATTTAAAAAATCATAAAATTTTAAAAAAACAAAGTGGTTATTACTCAGAATGTAAATTTAATATTCAATTGTAAATAAATGGTTAATAAATGTTCATAATAAAATAATATATGATATGATAAATAGAAATAATTTTTTTATATATTTATAACATAATTATATTTACTAAATGAGATGTTTTAATTATTTTGTCGATATTCAAGACAAAAGGTAAGGGATTTTTATCTCATTTTTTTACTTCTTGTGAGGTGCATGATATATTCACCACTTATTTCATATAGTTAGTTTATATAATTCCAATGAATGTATAATACAATTATTTTAATAAATTTTTGTTTTGTCTACATATCCATTTTAGTGTCTCTTTTTTTGGGGTTTATTGTTCAATATTTACCAAATATGTAAAACATTTTTTCTTAATTGTCCTTATTTGAGATGTATATCATGGTATGAGACTATTTTATTTAATTAGGTGTTCATATAGACCCTTTTTAATGAAATATCATTAATTTACCAATTATCATGATATTTTCAGTGATATTTTATGTTATTTTTTATAGGGATTACAATTCAATGTTACAAAACTCATTAAGATTTATGTCACAGTCTCATCATTTATCATGATTATTTATGATTAAGTATCAATTATTAAAATATCATGATTAGTATGTCAATATTTATCATGAATTTTAAGCTCCTACATTTATAAAAGAAATATTCAATTAATTATACCATTTTTACTATCTTTTACTTAAAATGTTTGAGAAAGTATTTTTAAGAAAATATGACTTCATTTCTCTCTTCTGCCAGAAATCTTTTTTCTTCCAAAACATTGTTTTCTAATGTTTTTTCAAAAATTATTTTAAATGATATTTTTTGTCATTTTTAAAATAAAATCATTTATAAAAATTTTAATGTTTAAAAAGTGTTTTAAATTATTTTCTAAACTTCTTTTATATGTTCTCAAATATATTTTCAATGAAAATGGTTTTCAAAATATTTATTAATAAAAAAAGTTTTTTTTCAAAATGAAAAGGGTATTTTACTCAAAAATATTTTTAAAATTTTTAAAAAAATTTAATTACAAGTTTTCAAAGTGGTTTTCAAAGATTTTTTTTTTGAAAATTATTAATGTTTTAACAAGTTATTTTCTTTAAGAACTGTTCCAAGCATTATTTCCAAATACGTCTCCATATAGCTTGACATCCATTGATATAGTTCATGATTTATTGGGATATGATCTGAAGAAAACATTATTATTTTTATTGAATGTTTTTTGTTAAATATGAAAAGTTGTTTATGAAACCCATTTCTCTTCTAGGGGTTATTCCATGATAATATTATTATGAAACCCTCTTCTTTTAATGTGTTATTCCATGATAAAATGAGTACTAAACCTATCACTTTTCCATAGTATATGATAGGATGAAATGTTTATGTAACCCATTTCACTCGTAGGTTATGATATAATTAGTTTTTATGATCTTATGACACACATATGTATTATTTCATTATGTGATGTTTGGGACCCATATCTCTGTCCAAAGCATTGGGTAAAGATATATATCTAATGTGATAGATATGGATATAATTAGAAGTGACCCTAGTTATGAAATATAGGGATGGAATGGTAATTGAACCTAGTTATGTAATTCATGGTTGGAACGGGAAGTAAACCCAGTTCAGTAATACATGTCTGGAATGGGAAATGAACCCTATTCAATAATATATGGCTGGAATCGTATGTGATCCTAGTTCAGTAATATAAGGATTTAATCAATAGTCAACCTAGTTCTGTAATGGATATTTTCTATAATTATAGTCTTTGTAGATTTATAATCTTTCACCATATTTTATGATTCTGTTAGATGTTTCCAAAGGAATAAAACTTTTACATTCCATTGGAGTATGTTTGTGTAATGTAATGAATATTTATATATAAAGATGTAATATCTATATTTATTATGCTTGAGTTTCTATAGTATATATCAAAAGAATGGTTTTTTCAACATTTGCAAACTAGGCTGAGAAAACTTCTCTGATATGCCTATGGATATTTCTAAGGATGAATCTATGTCAAGGAAGATGTCCTAGAGTTTTGGTAAAGGATTAAGAGAGTGGATTCAAAGAAATTAAATACTTGTATGGATACTGAAAGTGGATGTGGATCCAGCACAAATGTACATAGGGGTAATAAAACAAAAACAATTCCATATTCATATATACTCAATCAAGAACTGGTACATGATAATAGGCCTTTCTACACACCTAGTTTTACACTCCCATAGAACATTATTTGTCAATTTGAAAACAATTTATAAACCATTATGATAGAGTTAAATATATTATGATCATGGATGTCCTAGTTTAATCTTAAAGATCCATACATTTAAAATAAATTGCCTTTATTTGGACATCTAATAACTTATTTATCTTAACTATGTGGTTTTTTTCAATGAAAATTGTTTTATCACACTATGTTTACAAGTTTTAGGTAATGTTGGAAACTAGAAGGAACTGGGTTAATTCTAAATGTGATGGAAAATTTCCTAATGATAGGTAAAGTGGGATGATTACTAGAGTGAAGGACATTGTGAATACTCCTAATCAATTTTCATGGTGCATGATTAATAACATGCACCTTAACCAAATATCAAACTCACCAATAATGTGAAGGACAGAGTTCACTGAGATTTTAGGTAGTGGAGGACAAGGAGAAATAAAAATTTAGTTTCCTTTGGGTATAAAATTAGCGAAGAAACAGCCAAGTAAATGTCTTATAGGGACATGAAGATGTTTAGACTATGAAATAGAATGAAAAAAAGAAAGTAAATATAAACCTAAAATGATAAGTTTAGTTATAAAAATAGACAGGGATATTGGTATACCTAAGATATCAAATACATTGGAATGTTTTAAATGTGTAATGTATAAGAATTATGAAAATTTATGCCATTGGAATATATCTTATAAATAAAATCAGTAATGTTTTATGAGTAAAGGATATTTTTTTGATGATGAAGAGACTACAAATTACATGTTCAAAGAATGAATTATTACTGAATAAGATAATGATTCATAGTTAATTTATTGAAAAGGGAGTGGGATGCATGATGTATTAATGTATTGTAATTAAAATATTATGTTATATGAATCATGAAATATATATGTAGTTTTTATTATAATTTTTTCATTAAGAATTTTGATAGTTATTTTTTATAATTTTAATTGATCAGAACAATGATTTATTTGAAAGGTGATATTTTGATTATGGAAAGCTACCCCTTAATATATTCAGGATGATAAAAAATGGTTTTTAGTTTAGATGAAGAGTTTATTTATTTGGATAAGGTAAATTGGATATTATCAATTACCTCCAAACCGATAAAGGATTTATTGAAAAAGTGTTTTATGATATCATTTGTGAAGTTCAATTTTTTATTTAAGTAACATATCAAATATTGTGTGTTCTATGTAAGTAATGAAGAATAATTTATGTTTTCAATATGGTTTATTGTTTATATAAGTAATTAAAATGTTTCAATATAATACATGATAAAGGTATTCACATGTTTGGTATGTGACAATCTAGAGTTACTTTATGATATATAGTGCAGTATTGATAATATGATTTTGAGAAATTTAGTAACCTTGTTTATTAGGTTTTGGAATTTAATATTTTACAAGGATTAGTAGAAAAACCATTTATGGAATAGACTAAGTTAAAAATAGGATGACATTTTAGGTATTAAAATATTATAGATCTATATGAAGATTTTTACATATTGGATAACCGATGAAATCTATTTTGTTATGATAGATGGAATGAATTATCCTTATATTTATGGATCTTATGATTGTTTAATGCTTTAGGAATAAAAAATTCACCTTTATTACTTCAAGTTAGAGATGAATTGAAAATTGGACAAGGCCCAAATACAGGTTGTGATTGTGCTTATAGAATGAAATCATGTAACTATATCTTTTGAAAATTCTCCAACATTCGGAAAAGGATCTTGTAGTAAAATTTAGTTCTGTTATCATTATTTTTAATGATATCAATGATATTTTAATTCCTATTTGGTTTATGGTTTTTTGGTTGATAACTCTATCTAGATCACCCAATTTCATGTGATCAGTGATCTCTATCACTCTATATAATTATTTTCACTTTTCTTATATGTCTATGTTTTCATTTCCCACCTATATACTCTTATGTGGAAACCTAGTTTTGAGTTACATTGGGTAAACATTATGTTCCCAATATTCAATTTTCAATAGAATTTGTAGGATTAATTTTTATGATGTGGGATTATATAAAAGGAACATTAATTTATTAAAACATTGATTACCTAGAAGAATATTGAGGGTGAAATTCATTTTAATATGGGTATAATGTAACACATTGGGTTTTTATGAATTATTTTTTAGTAAATATATTAAAATTATTTTTTAGATTTTGTTTCATGCTAAACCATGTTATGATAAATTTATTTGAAATAAAAATTTGATCTTTTCATAAAGGAAACACTAATTTTATCTTGTGGCACATGAAACTCTATGTTTCACTTATATTACACATAATATTTAATTTTACCAAACTACAATGTAAAATTAATATTACTATTTAATATGATAGTTATCACCTAGGAATTGGAATGCATTGAATTAATAATATGAACTATATTATAAAAAATTTATTTTTCACATATTTATTAGTAATATATTGACTTGAAATAAAATAAGAATCATTTAAAAGAAAAAAGAAATGTTTTCTAAAATATTTTATCTTTTCTAAAAGACGAGTTAATCATGCTTGGTGAACATAATATCAAATTAAATTTTACTACTTTTATAAAATAAATTTGGAAACCCATCATAATTTTTGAAAGAGTAATATCCAAATTAGTTTAGGGTTAATGTTTTCTTATTTTATGAGAAGTTTCATTTTTAGTGAATAGTGAAAAATACATAATTTTATTTGATAACTTCCTTTTCATTTAGAGAATTTATAATATGGAACTATAATTTTTATTGATTTTAAATTAACATTTGACAAATTTTATATATATTTACACAATTTTGTTAATTATAATAAATTAAATATTGAAATTAGATATAAAAAATTATAAACTTCTGAACATTTTCACTTTAAAAACCTGCTTTCGTGTAACCTCTATGAGCATAGTTTTAAATTACTTTTTTCCACTTAAGTTAATGGAATTTTGAAAAATCGGGTCTATATTTTTATACATAATAATATATAATGTATAATATGATAAAATTAATTTTTTACCATAATTATTAGTGAAAAAAATTAAAAATCAATTATATATATTAAGGAATAAAATGAGTTTACTTGAAGTTAAAATTAAAATATAAGCTGTAGTAATGTCTCAAAACTTGTCCAAAACCAATTTTATGGGCTTATTTAGACCCTTTTGAACTTATTCTTTATTGTTATGATTTCTTCATATAGTTGTCTATTAAATTGACCTATATAATAAGTTATGTTAAGTAATAGACAAAAAATGTTCATTTTCCCTCTAAATTCAAATAAATATTTGGAATTTTAAAAAAGCTATATAAGTTTGGTTAAAAATTTTATTTTTAAAGATAAATAAGTTTTTTATAATAATAATTTAGTTTAAACTTTTTAAGAATATATAATTACAATAATTTATTAATAAATTCCAACACTTGAATTATTTAAATAATAATTAAGTAAATCCAAAGATACTAAAAACATTAAAAGTGAAGTAAGTTGAATGAATTATTTTGTTAAATTATTTTATTAGATGAATATATCATGTTAAACAAGTTTTTACATAATTTATTCAATTTAAATTAATGTATTTATATTTTCTTAAAATTAAATTAAATGAATAATATCCAAATTGATATTAATGAAAGTTTATAATGAATGTTATTTAATTAATTGATTTAAATTTACATAAAATCCAATATTATTTAATTTTATATTTAAATATTAATAAATATTATCTTTGGCTTATTCATGGACCAATTATTCTATTATAATGAATCTCTTTACCTTTAAATAAGAAAAACCCAGTTAGCAAGGTTACACTAAAAGAGGTGTTTTTCATGTTACATGCGATTGTGTAAAAGTCAATTTACAATACACATATAATTTTTACTTTATTAAGCTGATAAAATATTTATAATTAGTTAGTCTAAATTGTTTAATACTTATCACCCTTACATAGTTTTAAATAATAAGTTACATAGGTTAGATAAATAGTTAACAAAAATAAAAAACCAAAATGTTAAAATAAGAATACATAAGTGTTAAGAAACCAAATATTTACAACATGTTTATAAATCTATGGTGTGGTTTTTATAGACCATATAATCTATAAGAAAATTAATTAATATTTTTGAAAAATTTTATTTAATATTGACCTCCCAATAGAGAATACCTTTTCGTATTTACAATAATTCCACTCCACCTCAACTATAAAAAGGCACTCACTCCCACCATTTCTTCACACCTATCAAGAAATTTCACTCAACCAAAATCTGCCCTAATAAATTAATAAATATCTCAAACTCATACAAGAAACAATATTTTCGTAATAAATACATCCTCGAATGGATTGATTCACAAGCAAAATTGGATACCCGAAGAAGAGGTAACAATCCTTTAACTAGTTTTTTATTTTATATCATTCTCAATTCCTATAATTATTCTTATATAATGATTATATAAAAACCTCTATATCTGGAATATACTATGATATTTTTATGTTAATATTATTACCTACAACCACACACACATCCAAAAAATGGGTTATGAAATCATCGTTCGTGTGTATAGAGGACTACCACCTCACAAATCGATGTCATTAATTTTTTCATTATTATCTCTCAAGGTTGGGAATAATGATAGAAATAATATTTATATAAGATATAAATTAAATTTATGAAATTATTATTTCTCATACTTTCTATTTTTTTGAACATGATAATTTCATTCATGTATATGGCGGACTACCGCTTCACGATTTAATGTTATTACTTCACACATTACATGGAATGTGTTGAGGATGGTATGAACCGAAATATGTGATATATATGAAATAAAATTTTTTTATAATGATTATATATATATATCATTCAATTTTCTCTCTTTCAATATGACATGAAAATAGAAGCATCATTTATGTGTATATATGACCTACCGTCTCCAAGATCATCCTATTTCATTTACAATCACTAAATTTTATAGATTAATATAAATACAGATATAATAAATAAATATTAAATTTATATCATTTTTATAATTATATATTTTTTTTAATCCTCATTCAAGTAATATAATCAAATATATAAGAAATCAAACCTTTTAAAAAAATCAAAGCCGTTACTACCCAAAACATAACTTTGACAAGGAATTGTTAATAAACATTTAATGAAAGGTCAAAATAAAATAAAATATAATATGATATATAGAAATATGGTTCCTTGTCAGATTTATATTAGATTTATATTTCTAATACAAGAATTTTTAATGAGAACACCAATATTTGACACTAAAGGTAACAGATTTCTGTCTCGATTTTCTGCTTTTATGAGAGACGTGATATATTCACCACATTTTTCTTATATGTGCTATTTATAAATACAGTAAATGTATTTTATAATACATATAATAAAAATTATTGGTATTTAAATATCAATATGAGTATCCCTCAGTCATGGGGATTATAGTTCATAAGTTTCCAAATTGGTAAAGGATTTTTGTCTCAATTTTCCTTCTTGGATACATATATTATGATAAGCACCTATATTATTTACTGAATTCTATATATATACCATTTAAAATTTAATATCATTAATTTATCTATTTTCATGGTATTTTGAGTTTTATTTTTTTTAATTCATTCATGGGTCATATGATTCAATTTTACCGAAGTCATAAATATTTATGTTACAAGCTAATAATTTGTCGATATTATTTGTGATTAATTATCAAATGTTTAAATATCATGATATACCTATAAATATTTATCATGTATTTTATTTTTAATATTTTTATGCATGATATATTAAATTAATGGTACCAGTTTTCTAGTCTTTGGTACTTAAAATGTTTGAGAAATCATTTAAAAAAAATATGACTTCATTTCACTCTTTGTTCAGAAATCTGTATTCTTATAAAACGATTTTTATGAAAAATAATAAAAGATGTTTTTAAATGTTATTTTGGGTTAATTTTCTATGAAAAGGTGTTGAAATTTTTTTATTTTTTAAAATTGTTTTAAATTATTTTCAAATCATCCTTAAGAAGCATTCAAATATATTTTGAAATAAAAAAGTATTCCAAATAAGTTATTTTTAAAAACAAATTATATTTTTTAAGAATAAATTATTTTTTCCTCCTGAAATGTTTTAAAGTTTTTTAATTCTTAGTTTTAATGGTACCAAAGAAGTTTTAAAATTAAAATATTTTTAGAAGGCTATGTGTTTTAAAATGTTATTTTCAAGTAAATTTTATCTTCCTTAAGAAATGTTCCATGTGATCATTAAAAATATTTTTCTATTTATGATGACATACATTGATATAGTTCATGATTTATTGGGGATATGATCCAAGGGAATTATTATTATTATTTATATTCTTATTCCATGTTTGAGATGAAAAGTTTTTACGGAAACCCTTTTCACTTCCAAGGTTTATAACATTAAAAAAATTCATTAGAAACCTCATTATCTTCACAAGTTATTATAGGATGAAGTCATTATGAAACCTACCTATTTTAATCATGTTCTGAAATAAAGAAATGTTTAGGTAACCCTTTTCATTTCATGGGTTATGATATAATGTATTTTTTTTGTGGATCGCATGTGTATGATTTCATTATGTGAGGGTCGATACCCTATATCTCCCTCATATTTATTGGGTAAGGAGTAATATATCATGAGATAGATAGGGATTGAATGATATTTGAACCTAGTACAGTAAAACATGAATAGAATATGAAGTGAAATCGAATCAGTAATAAAGGTCTGGAACCGAATTTGAACCTGGTTTGTTAATATAGTGCCAGAATGGGAAGTAAACCCAATTAAATAATACATGGATGGAGTATGAATTTAACCCATTTCAGTAATCTCATGTTGGAATAGGGAGTGAACCTAATTCATCAATGGACTTTTTCAACAATGATATTATTGGCAGTGTTCCTTGAATAATATGGAAATGATTTTCTATGCTTATGTTTATGACATATATTCCTTGTTTCATTGAAATTTTATGCAATTTTGGCTCATTTAATTTTATTATCTTATTATTCATGTCTTATTAACTACTAATATTTATTTCATGGATCATGATTATTATATTTGATATATTGGGTATGGTTTTTAAATTTTATACTCAGATATCTCCTTTATTTTCCCTTACTGAGCATCTGAGATCAACCTTTCTTATGTTTCCTTTCCATAGGTTATGAAGAAATGTTTAATGTAGGAGTACTAAATGGGAATATATTTTTGGAAAACATTGAATATATTTCACCATATTAGAGGATTGTGTTCTATGTTTTCAAAGGAACTAAACTATTATGCTCATCAAGCAAGTGTTTGTGTAATGTAATGAATATTCATCTAAAAATAAGTAATATCAATGTTTGTTAGGCTTGGGTTTCTATATTTTACTTAATTATTTTATGAATAAATATTAATGTTGATGTAGTGTTGTTACTATTGAGGTTAATAGATTAATGTATTATATTGAATAAATTTTTCTCACCATATTTGTTCTATAAAATATTTATAGATAGATAGAATGTATTTAAAGTCTTTTATAGATCTTATGATCCATTAATACTGATCTTTAGTGCTTTAGGAATAAAACAAAAATTTGGATAATCATTTCTTGGAGGAAGTGATGAATTAGAAATTGATCTAAGATCAATTAAAGGATGAAATTGTACTTATGAAATTAAAACATATCAAGTAAGTATATTTAAATATATTCTAATATAGTAAATAAACTCACCAACCATTGGAAAAAGATCTAAAAAAAACTTATCATATTACCTTCATATCTAATGAATCAAATGGGCTTGTAAATCCTCAAAGATGTATAGAATTGCGGTCCTTATGTTTCCATTGATCATTCATTTTTTTGATCATTAACTTTATCATTGTCTATGATTATTTATGATTCTGTTCCATGTCCATAACTTTACTTTCCAATTTTTTTTTGACATAGATACCTATATATGTGTTATTCCATATGACCTTTGTTCTTATCTTTATCTAGTATTAAAAAGATATTTTATTAACCCTTTTCATAGTGTGGGTTTTCGACAAAAGAATTTTTAAATATAAACCGTTAATTTCTATGTGCAAGATCAAATTTTGAGGAAATGATTTATTTTGGGTGGGTATAATGTAACACACTTAAATTTGGAAATATTAAAATTCTAGTCAATATATTATTCAACACAGACACTGAGATTAAACAACCCACGAAATATCTTTCATTATATTTAATTTCTTCGATATCTTGCAGAACACGCAACACTGAATCTAAATGAACCATAACAAAATAGCTGTTAAATTAGAGGGTTTTAATATTACTAACTAAAATTTTAAAATATGGTTACCCATTAATTTGAAATAAAATAATAACCATTTAACGTTAAAAAGAAATATTTTATGAAAAACTATATTTTTTTTCTAAAATATACTTTTCTCATGCTTTGAGAACATAATTTAAAATAATTTTTTATTAATTTTAGAAAGATTAATTGACTAAATATATTAATTTTTTAAATAATCATATAAAAATTTTCATTTTTTTATTTTTTTTATTTTTCTCAAAAGTTTCATTTTTAAGATAAATAGTGAAAAATTCTAGTTTTTAATAAAAACTGCATTTGTTTTTACTAATTTACACGGTTAAATTATATTTGAAATTAGTTTGAAAAATATTATTTAAATTATTGTAAAAGTTAACTAATTTATGTTATTTTAATCAATTTCATATTTAATTTTGAATTCAAAACCCTATATTCTTATGTTAATTTTCTCTTTAGAAACCTGCTATTTCATCGTGTATGCAGGTATAATTTTAAATTAAGTCCTTCCACATATGTTAATTTAATTTGGATTAATGGATTTGATATTTTTAAGTGTTTTATTTTATATTTTATAATAAGTTAAAATTAATTTTTCACCAAATTTTCTAGTGAATAAATTGTTATTACCATAGTTGAGGTAAAAATGGGTTTACTAGGGGATAATCTAAAAAGATAAGGGTTTAAATGACCTAAAAACATGTATTTAATATATTGGATAGATATATTTAGATCTTATATTGTCTAAGTCGAAATAATAATCCATTTTTGACCCTTTTTAAAAGTTAAAAATATGGTAACGCCTTTTTATTTTCATAAATTAAAAGTCTTCCATTCACCTCACTTAAAAATGGCCACCCCTCTCCTATATTATTCACACAGTAAAACCATTTTTCATCAGACAATACCTAATTTAATCACTTATAAAATTCTATAAATTCATATTATAATCCTTTTTTCTCATCAATCAATTCTAGTAATACTTTAGGTATATTCCTAATGAGGGAGTTTGAGAATAGGTAAACTTTCTAACTATTAAGGTTTGTTTTATTTCTTCTCCACCTCCTTAAAATATTATGCATTTATTATTATATAAAAAATTATATCCTTTATACAAGGATGTTATTATCTTAATCTCATGACCTATATCCGTCTCATCTTCCCTTAAATGGGAAACTAAAACATTGATCATGTGTACAGTGGATAACCACCTCATGAACTAATGTAACATGTTTCCCATCAACACCTCTCATGGTTGGGTATGATGATGGATATAAAGTATATATATGTTTTTTATTAAATAGTTATACCTATGTATTATTTATATCATATACACATTTTACATTTCATTATGTAGGGGATATGATAATGTTTCTCTAGTGTACGGTGGACTACAACCTCATGAAGCGATTTAATTCATTTTTCACTAACGCTTAAATAAAAGGTAATAATAATACATTTAATAAATATATGTGATATAAATGGAATTATTATTATATTAATTACATTTTTGTAGTTATGAAAAGATAATATATCTTTTTTCTTAACTTTCCACTCACTAAAAGATGATAACATCGTTCCTGTAAGTGTGGACTACCACCTTCATAAAGTAATGTGACTCTCTTTTTGTTATGAAAACACATGGGTGATATAAATATTAGTATATTTAAATAAATAATATTCTATTTATGGTAATATTATCATTATTTAAAGATATAATATTACTTAAATTCCTTCAATAATGATCTTTGAAAAATTGAAATGTTACTCATGCATACGTACGACCTACCATCTCCATGGTCATATGGACATAGTTTTCCAAAGTAAAATAACTCATTATTGGTAATAAAAGAATAATTTATGTATTTAAAAATATAATTATGTTGTTATTATGTTTTTTGTATATGAGGGAATGGTATAATATGAACATGAATCAGAACTTTCATGAAAAAGAATTAATAAGAAAACAAGTCAATGAACACTCAAAACAATGAAAATAAGGAAACATTTTTAACCAAAACATAATAAGATGTCATAAAAGGATCATATATGATATTATAAATATGGCTATGGTTATATTATAATATAATATAATGTTTAAAACCACTCTAAAGGATTTTAATTCATGTTCAACCAAAAGGAATCATTAGGTAAGGGACTTCATCTCGATTTCTATTCATTGAGGTATATTGAAATATTATACACAAAATTTATTTTATATGGTGTATATAATTCACCTTGGATATGTAATATCATTATTAATTAAGAATTTATCAATTTTTATGTTTCATTTTTAGTTATTTCATTCAAGGGTACTTGAAATTAAAGTTACCAAGTGCTAAATAATTTCATAACTCAACTTGTCTTCATTGGGTTATATTACTTCTTTTCTTTCCTTTGATATTATAATATCAAATTTATTAATAATTTTTATTATAAAATGTTTTATTTAAACTAGTTCTATAGGTATTTACATTTCATACACATAATCTATTCATTTATTAATTATCATTGTAACATTATGATCGTTGTAAGGGATTTCATCGTAATTTTATTTTTATTGATAGAATTTTCTTAATATGAACCTATTAACAATCACGTGGTGCATATACTACAA
The DNA here is from genome assembly GCA_963277665.1 of Viscum album. NCBI lineage: Eukaryota > Viridiplantae > Streptophyta > Magnoliopsida > Santalales > Viscaceae > Viscum > Viscum album. The sequence continues at coordinate 1,697,135,619 of OY728143.1, read as the reverse complement.
CTTTTACATATTTATGATTAATTAATATTTATTAATAATGTTTAATATTTCAATTCATGGATATCCATATTTTGTGTATCAGGGATAAAAATATTTCCTAAACCATATATCATTACTATATATAGTGTTCACTTTGAGAGATATTTGATTATCAAGAGAAATATTGATAAATAGATACTCCTTACTCAATATGGAAATTTTATGATAATGATGAGTTTTCATGAATTAAATTGACTATTAAAAATATGAGTTATTTTATGGGCATGTAGTGATGGGTGTATCCCAAAATTATATAACTCTTCGATGCATTAGTAGTATCATGAGACAAATTAATAAGATGGAATTAAATGGTGTTTTAACTATAATATTAATCATTCTTTTAAAATTGATTGATGGTAGATATATCATGTTCTTTAGAACATAACATCCAATGATTAATCATTTCCTTTATTAATAATTCAGTTATTATTAATGAAGAGAGTTTTTCAATGATATTATCTCAAGAAGACTTTCATTCTCAATTTATTTATTAAGTGGAATGTGTTTTCAGTTATTTAAATTTACGTATTGAGTACTACTTATCTTGTTATGATAGTCATGTTATTGATTAAATAGAATATGTTAATAGCTTTTTAAATTTCCTTATTGAATATAACATTTATGTTATTTAAATGGTATTTTTTTCATTTATTTTACTTTCCATATTGATTATTATTACTGATTCATGATAGATTTAACTATACATAGCCCTTATTCAGCATTTTATATTTCCATTATTGTTTATTATTTCCCAAAAATCCGTGGATTTTCTATTATTGATATGAAATGATATATTTGAGAGAATAATTTTACTGTTGAAAAAAAAATTTTATTATTTAAAATATAATAAAAAAATCATGTATGTATCTAATTTACCAAGAAAATTAAGCTATTTTTACTTCAAGATATTATTAATTTTATCTTATGATAATGTAATTAATGTTGGACATTGAAACCATGATTCTGGAGTCACATTCATTACACATTTAGTTTTGATATTTTTTCAAACTAGTTTTTTAGTTTGCATAGGTAAAATTATTATATATATTCATGGTGGTATGCTACTGGGATTTGTGCCTCACACACTACATATGACCTTGCATATATGCAGACACTTTTTTCATTAGAACCACTCCCAAGGGTGGATATTCTTTATTATAGTCATCTAGTGTTTTATGGAGGGGATGTATTCTCACAGAGATTTGATCATGTGGAGTCATTTATGGTATTTTATATCCATTGGGATGTATGTGTAAACCTTGTTTATTTATGTAACCTTATTTTGAGTTTTCTACTTTTAAATTGAGATACCAATATTGCAGCATCTCATTTTTAGGACGGGTCATTAGTGACGGATTTCTGTCACAAATGGTCTTTTTCATTGAGAGTCCTTCACTAATGAATTGTTATAGAACATGGTGTCACCTATTTTTTGAAAATCCCCATCATGAATAAGTTTTATTTTTAATAGACAACCTTGTTTATCACAAATACTAAAAGAAATTATTTTACCTAAAAATTGTGATTTACGCTTCATAAATTAACTTATTGGTGATGTACACAATTTACATTTTAAATATTTATGATAAATGTTTTAAATTTTTATTTGAAGGATATAGAGATCTATTTCAATTTATAATATTTCAAAAAAATTAGAAATACCAATTGTTTTTTAAAAAATTAAAAAATTCCAAAGAATTACAAATAATTAATAAAAACCTAACATTAACATATTATTCAACACTTAATATGTTTATCACCTCAAAATAAAAAAATATTCATAAAAACACGTAGAGCATCAACTAGTTTGATAATGTGGAGGAGGATCACTCGATGGGGTATGGGGAGTAACCTCTGTACCACCACTATATGCAAGTGGTCGCTTATACTACAACATCTTCTCATCTATTAGGCTTTATTTCCCACAGTCCTATACCCTATCTCTCTCTAAATATATTATAACATCTCATATCGGGCTCTCAACCTATCCTCATTTTATGAAGTTCATAAAAATTACTCTCTATTAAGTCCTTTTGAGATGACTAGTGACATCACATAAGTACCATAATAATTCATATGTATCAGTCTTGAACCAATACTGGTAACCCAACCATCATCTACCCCTTGTAAAGTCACTTGTATGTATGCTCCCTCAACAAAACCTAAATCCCAAGTGGCTTACGCTTCAATATTTCCTTGAATCTCTAAGGAATGGCATGTCATGGCCTCATCAATTTCCCTCAAATATAATTAAAAATTAGAATAATAATTAAATTAATATTAGTAAATATTGTTATAAAAATATTAACCATAATATGTCATTATCAGTTCCCAAAAAGTTGTCACATATGAGGATTTGTGTACATACTATTTTAAACATCAAACTTGGTAATATAGAGGTCAGTAGTGGCCTAGATAATATAAATTAAATTTTATATTTAGAGAATATATACATTAATAAATAATATTACATACCATATGTTGTTGATGTATTCAAAATGTATGCCTCTTCACCATATGTTTGGCCTCTTAAATCCCTTGATTATGAAGTCCAGATGATGAACTACACCTAAAATTATATCCTTCCTAGTATGAGAACAAACCATCCCAAACATGATTTGAGATGTAGTTAGGTCATTGGGAGACACAACACTGGTCAAAAATAGTAGCAGAAGCTATGTCCATGGATCACTTAATGAGGTTTTGTAAAAAATGATGAAAGAATTCATGCATTAAAATATCATATGCATGTATGTAATATGGTCCATAATCATAAATTGATAAAGTTGGGTAACCCTCCTAATAGGCGGAACCTCCTCTAGATCAGATGAATCAGGCTCATCATCCAGATGCCTGACATTAGTGAGACAATGAAATAGATCGTCAAGACCATCTCTCTCCATCTAAGAAACTAATATTACCTTTATGAATTTCTTAATAAAAATATTAAATATAAATATATAATATATACTATAATAAAATAATCTTACCTATAAAAATTGTTAATATATATATCAAATATTAAATACTAATAAATATCATAATATAACATTTACCTATAAATGAATACGAGAACATATTTATATGACATATAAATATTCGTTAATATGGATATAAAATATGAAAAACTAATAAATACCATAAAAAATATAATATTCTTACATGTCAATAATAGATAATGTAGATATCCAATATAAAAAACAAATTATTACTGGCATTAGTGAACTAAAACAACTGATCCTCGGGTCTATCCACCCGAAAAATATTTACTTATAAATAACTATTAATACAAATATAAAACATAAAAAACTAATAATTACCTAAATACAATACTTCATTCATCATATTCTTACACATATTCATTAAGTACAATTTATTCATACTAATTCTCAGCATTGTAAACTTCCACATGATATAAAATTTTATCATCCCTTTTTACATCATCAACATTATCAATTTTATCAGCCCTTAACTAGGGGGTTTCATCATTAATATTTATATCTCGTTGGGTACGAGATATATTTGGGGATGTTTCTTGAAAAATTTCAATACATTTCACATTTATGAAGCAACGATACAAAATAAAATCATAACCATCTAGAAAATTCAAATTTATAATCCATTAATAGACTAATAATTGATTTTATTTAAAAAGTGTGTAATCTTATATTGGATTCATTAAATTGTGTGATCTTTCATATTCAAATAATTCAAGTTCAGGATTTCTATAAATTTGGGTAATATGTAACTGTGTCTTTAAATTATATTTGGTCTTATCAAGTGTGTCCGACATCATATAAAATATTTCGTCAAAAAACATTTCCCATTTGTTTTTTGATCACTTGTGGTTGGTTCAAAAGTAACAAGTGGTAATTAATAGATGATCTATTTTAGCAAAATACTAGGTAATTTTTTTTACATTATTCAATTTAAATTATAATTTTTTTTAAAATTATTTCTATTCCTTAGATGAGGGTGATCCATAGGAATAAATCTTCTATGACTGTCAAAATTACTAGTCTTTCTTTAATTCCCAATAAGAAACTCCTTTTTCTTAGTTTTGAAGTATGGAAATGATTTTATACCTTGTTTACTCCATCCAAATAACATATCATATGCTATAAAGTCACTTATCATCCACATTAATGAAACCATTAGTGTAAAATATTTATTTTCAACTACATAAAATTTAGTTACACCATTGTTCCATAGTGATGTTAACTCAGCAATTAGTGGATTAAAAAAAATTATATTCTTCTTTGGATGTACTACAATTAATATAACTAAATATATACATGGTTCCTTCATTAACATCTATAGATGTTTGTTTTAAGAAGTAATGAAAACATGACATCAAGAATATTGACTACTGTATGCTCTAAATGGATAAAAACCATCAGTAGAAAGACCCAACCATATTTTATGTGGTTTTAAAGAAAAATAATGATGTATTTGATCAATGTGTTTCCATGAATCCCCATCAAATATATGATTTAAACTTTTTCTAGAAGAAATATCAGATTCATTATATGTCATCAATACTGTTGAGTTGCGAGATAAAAATAAACAATATAAATTGGGTGTAGTTGGAAAATACCTCAACTATTTCCCAAGAAATATGGACTTTCCTGAGTGTGCATATTTACACCTCGATTCTCCTTTTTTTTTTTGTAAAATTAAAAAATTATTCATAATCACCATAATATATGATATAGTCATTTGAGAAAATATCAATCTTCTGATAACTAAGACCCAAATTATGAACTGACCACTAAATTTCATTGAAACATGCATGTAATTTATTTCTGTTATGAAACAATTATTTATCCAAAGGAAATATTTGATCCAATAAACCAATTTACATTCCAAAAAATGATTTAATAGACACAAATTTTTTTAGAACATCATGTTTTCTAATATTGAATATTAGATATGAGGCCGCCTCACCATATTTTAACAAATTTTAAAACTGATAAGATTGTTATTCATGATTCAGAATATCATTTTCAGTTTTTGTTTCCTCAATATACAGTGCATCAAAAACATGTAATAAATTATGAAATCATGGGTTTATAACCATTTTTTATATTTATTATTAAGTTATGTTCACCATATTGAAACCAAAGAAATGCAATCTTTCAGAATAAAAAGACACAATATAGAAAGTACAAAATTGTCAAACATATCAAATATCCTAAGATCACATTTCATACAGGGGAATTTCAATGATCTTTTAAAAACAAATTCTAAATTCGAATATAACAATGAAATAAATGTTTGAACACCCTCAGTGTGGATATGATTTATAATATTTCTATTGGTATTTTTCCCATGATTTTTTCAATCATGATCACATAATCAAATCTAATGTCTACGGTAAGATTCCACAACTATTTACAAAAACAATAGAAAAAAGAATAATTGTTACTCATTGCAACTAATTAAAAATTATTATTATAATTTAGTTATGTATAATTAATATTTCATATATATTTTTATACAATTTTATACAATTATCATAATTTACTGACCTTTAAAATTTGATAATAATATTTAGAAATTAATACTAACATATTATATTTATTACTTATATTGACTTATTTTTATTTACTATTACAAATTATTTAATTATTCATACTATTGATTTTAATTAATACATCATTTATACTAATTATTGAGAATTTCTAAATGATTGTTATTTTTTTTATATTTCATTACAAGGTATGATAGACATTTTTGTAATTGTTATGAAATTTTACTAACTGATATAAATATTTTTTACATAATACTAAACATTTCTTAAGTACAACTGAACTTTTAATAAATTTTACTAATTTGTAATAATTAACAGTATTTCATATTTTTTGTTCTACATTTTATTAATAAATATCATAATTTAATCAAATTTACAAATTATTAATAATATTTCTATAGTTGTCTCTAATATTCATTAATTATTAATTTTTTTTACTAATTAATTATTAATTATTAAAAATTATTTAAAAATTATTACTAACTGTTTAAATTATTTCTACATTTTTAAATTACTACTTATTATATATTTTCAATAATTATTAGTGTTTTATTTTAATTTTTACATGGTTTTACAAAAAAATTTCTAATTAGTATTATCTAATTTATAATAAATATTTCTTATTTTTAATTATTATTGTTTTTTGGTTATTTTTTTATAACGTTTTTTATATAAAAAAATTCTTCAAAATATCGTTTTGATTAAATATTTTCTTTAAATCGATTTTCTACTCATATTTTTAAAACAGTCAATTACTATTTATTTCACGCATTATAAAAATACATATATTCATATATATATATATATGTGTGTGTGTGTGTGTGTGTGTGTATGTGTTTTTATTATATTATTTCATAATCAAATATATTTACATCCAATTTATTTTTTCTTGTTATATTAAAAAGATATACATATCGAAGCTAAATATATATATATCAAAAATATTACATGTTTCTTAAACATTTATATATGTATAGTAACATGTATATAAATATATATATGTATATATATATATATATATATCGGGCATAAATCCATGAAGATAACTTTCCAGTGTTTATGGGTTGGTTGTGTTTATTGACAAAGTAGGTTTCTAAGGATTGTTTTGAAGTTATAGAGAGATTATTGAAAGGGTATGTTGACAATGGTCCAGAAAATAGAATGGATTCCCCAGAAGAATTACACAAAATTGTGTGTCGAATGTGGTGATGTTTCCTAGTGTTTTCCTTATTTTTGGGGTCTTAAAATTGGAGGATGACATAAGATTCATTAAAATTGGTTTTATAAGAATGAAGCTTCTAAATTTGGTAAAGGCATGGAATATTATGATGATTGGAGCTTCCTGAATATGTGGTAATTTATCAAGGAACACATAATATATTTTAATGATGGTTTTTAGGTTCGCAAAGAATGTTTCACAAAGAATATATGAGGTGCTGAGAAATGGTGTCAAGATTTGCGATAATGAGAAGCTTCATGAAATAGGAAATATTCAATAGAGCTCCATGAAGAAATTGTTGTTCACAAACAAGAATGGAGAGAATCATTAAAAGGCCATGGAGGTTTTGCAATATTTATAAAGGGTAGTTTGTGTTTGTAAATAGGAGGCTACCTCTTTTCTAGAAGAAATCAAGCCATAACAAAAATACGAAAAATCTCAATCCATGAAGGATTTTTTCATGAATTTTTTTAGAAGAACAACTATTTTATAGAGACATGGAGTTCATGAATGATATGTAAGCTTTGTGAATGTTTTCTGAATAATGAAATCTATGGCCATCACAAAACATGGGAGAATCATGAAGGTTGTAGGAATTAAGAATGCTTTGAGCTTCACGAAGGCTATGTGATATTTTTGAAAAGAGTTAGATTTGCGAAGGCTATGTGATCTTTAAGAAAAGAGTGATTTTGGTGAAGGATATGTGAGCCTCATGAAATTATTTTGCTTTTCAAAAGGTGAGAAGCAACAAAAAAGTAAGATATTATTATGAAGAATTGGGTAGTTTCATGAAGGTAGGAAATAATGTTCTCAAAAAGCAAATCTCATGAGAAAAAAAAAGCAGTTTCTCAGTAAATATATTGTAAATAGGTACTCATCTAGTGAGTGAATTTGGAACATAATGATCCGCCAAATATAAGGACCCACCTTAAACATTACATAATATTGATTTAAATCAAGAATTCCCATTGAGGATCTTTTCAGGTTTAGAGTTTTATAGAATTAGGCCATAACTATTACATTACATATCAAAAATTATAAAGTAGAAACTTCTACTCAGTTTCCATTTTTTCATCTAATAAAAAATATAAAAAAAGTAACATGTCTAGTTCTATGTTTTAGACAACATGATTTTTCCTTGATCCCATCCTTGACCCTATTCATCTTTATGTCTTATGAAATACATTTCAAAACGTAGGATGAGCATATAATGCTCAGTAAGGGTTATAATATAAAGAAAGAAAACATTAACCCATCAATAAATGCAAATCAATGAAACTATACTTCTCAATCATAACATACCTCCTGAAATCATAAGATTTATAAATGACACATAGAAATCATAAATCATAAAGGTAACTTGTGGCATCTATATCATACATACATTGTAGCTATCACAAAAACATAGGGAGTTAACTTAGGAATACCAACCATAGTATATTCCCGAAATATCATAAGAGAAACATTAACATTTACCTTTGTCACGTTACCCAATGCATTAGACAACTATCTCGGGCCCACCTGCCCTAGGATTATCACAGACCCACCCGTATACATAAACATATTCCCAATAACCATAACATATTCATAACACATAAAACAATCATAAAGGAAAGATAAAATTTCAACATTGTAATCACAATATATCATTTCAAGATATTGACATAATCAATGCTTTACCAAACCATTTAAAACAATTAAAAAAGAGATTTTTGGATCAAAGTATCCCATACCACTTTGAAAATTTTAATGGTATTAAAATTTTAAAACATTAATGTCCATATAAATAAATCCTTAAAACCATTTTGAAAAGATGGACATTTATGAGAAATATTTATAACAATAAATCTTAAAAAACAATATTTTAGTTAAGGAGTTCTTAACAAAATGAGAGATGCTTGAATAAAAATAATTGAAGGATAAAATTTAATCAAAACCTTGTAATATCATGAGAATAAAGATATTCATGATATAATATTCCAAAGAATAGTATATACACTATATAAAAGTTTATTGGTGCATAAAAACAATGAAGTTTCAATGGAATGTAAATTGAGACGATATCCCTTATAAAGACAATATCCTTAGATTAATGATAAAGAAAATACATAATTATGGGTAAAAAATTTAAATACTCTAAATATAATTTTATATATAGTGTAAATAAATCATAGTACATTCACACATGTTCTTTTAAAAACAATACCATTGACTTGGATGTTTAACTTAATGAATGGAAATTGAGTTAATATTACCTTTATCAAGTTCATATCAATAACTTGAGAAATTATTAATGATGTGATTATGTGTATAAAATTTATATCCACACAAAGAGGAGTGGAAATTATTACATAAATTTATAAATAGTGATTCTACACATAATCATATCATGACATAATCAATAAGTATAAGATTAACCCAAAGAATGGAAATTTGGTTAAGAAGTTCCCTAAAACAAATTCTACTGCCTGACGAAGTCAGTTAAAAATTCAGAAAATGAGTTGATGTGAGAAGACATGGCTCTTATCACATGGACATAAAATTTACTAAAATATGGATATATAAGAACATATCCGAAAATTTGAAAATTTATATTTAAATACATAACATAAATGAAGTCTTTGACTAAAAGAGTACGGTTAAAGGTTCCCTTATCAATTTAGCAACTTATGAAACATTCAACACATGAAAGGATGATCATAAAATGAAGATTTAAATACCCACAAATTAAATTTTATTATACAAATAATTCAATCATTGGCAGTAAATACAACACACAAAATTAAATAGTGGCAAATAAAGCATGACTCTCATGAGAATAAAAAGTGAGATGAAAACCCCTTACCTCAAGTCCAACTTGTCTTGTATGTTCCTTATTCTTCCAGAATAATAAAATAAAATTAATTTAAAATTTCATAAGAACATTTTCATGTTTATTATTCCTTTTATTTCACTTATTACCTTTCTATAACAAGTAGTTAACCATTTGGGTTCATATCAGACATTTTGTCGATGTTCAGAGCTTGAGTAAAAAATGAAATTCTTTTAATTACAAGTTGTCCCTGTGGTAAAAATTACATTATCATAAAAATGATATTAATTATTAATATATCATATATATCATATATATCCTGTATATATATGTATTCATAATGTTACATAACACTTTGATATAAGAAATGAAATGCACCGTTCATGGAGATAGTAAGCCGTACGTACACATGAACGCTACTTTCATTTCTATTTCATATATTAATGGAATGAAAAAATAATGATTCATAGGTATATTATAATTATAGTATAATATCATATATAATTTCATTAACTCCATCCTTTATATGTCACACATATGGCATGAATGAGTCATATCACTTTTAGGGGGCGGTAGTCCATACTTCCTTAAATTAAATTATCACGTTTATCCATTATGTAATACATAAATGTATTCTATAAATGAAAAATACATAAGTATAGAGACAATATAAATATTATATATATCAAATATAAATACAGTTCCATCCTAATGGCCACTAGAAGAGGCGGTAAGAGATAATTGAACAATCGTCTTTTAATGATGCAATAGTTTTCCGTCAAGAAAAAATATATGTTATTTACCCATTAGAAGGCGGTGTGGGTAAGTGTAGTTTGAATCCATCCCCCCAAAACTACCTCGTATATCGAGGATACTTCTGTCATTATAAAATAAAGGAATAAAAAGAGTTTAAGGGGATGGAGAAGTAATAGAAATGAAAAGAACTTAAGGGAAGATGTTACCTTTAAATTAGGTAACTCCATTTGGTTTGACCATAAGGATTTATTGAAGTGTATTTTGCCTAAGTTAAGGATTCTAAGTGGAAGAGAGGGATCTTGAGAGATTATTTTGGTAGAGCTTGGATGAGCCATGGGGCTTGAGAGGTGAGAGTAATGGGTTAGAGTTGAGGGCTTTTTATAAGGGGAGGGGATCTTTAGGGAAGTTTGAAAATATTATTTTATTATATATTGATTTTCAATTTCTAAATGTCCAAGAATTATTAACATCAAAGACAAGATGATTATTTTTTGAAATAAAATCATCCAATGAGAATTGGATTGGTTTTGAACATTGTTTTACTCTTTATAATCTTATTTATTTAAATCCTTCATTATTGAGGTAAACACTACATCATTATTGTGTCATAAATAATTTTATTTATTTGATATCTAAAAATAATAAATAAAATACCATGATGTAGGAAATCAGTTTGTCTTTATAATTAATATTTATATTCAAATATATCAATTATATAACCACACATTATTTTTTTATCAAAACAATACTTGTTTGTGATATTTTTATTTTTACATTAAATAAAAAGTTATTAATGTCATTATATTACAAAAATGGCTTTCAAAGGCCAATAATCTCACCCAAGGACTTTATGTGTCGTCCATGACTCATAAAATATGGTTCTGAAAAATGTAAATGTAAAGTTATATTATTATAACATTATTTTTATCTTGAATTACCCTATTTACCTTCAACCGTGGTAAATAAAAGTCCAAAGTTACTATTCATGAAAAATTATTTTGATCTTATTGAACCAAATTTTAGTTACTGATAATGACCATGTATGTCAGATTTTTGAAATTCAATTTACAAAAGTGGTAATATTTCATTTAAATGAAGAAGTCGGTTTTTTAACTACTACTCAGTGTATTCATTATTCATCAGAAATTGAAGTTTATCAAAAAAATACCAAAAATTCAGCCTAAGCAATATTTGATATTCTGATTTCCAAAATGATATATATTTTACCAAATTTAAAACATATAAGTTTCATTAATTAACTTTAAATTAATCCCCGTTGCCAAAAAAACATGTTTTTAAGAAATAATAACTATCAAAATATTGACACTTAGTTATGTCCAATTTCAAAGTGAAATTAATTCCAATGAACAAAATTGGATTAATTGGTAAAAATAAAATTTAATTTAAATTTAAAACCAATAAAAAAGATAATCAAACCATATAAATAAATTAGATTAAAAGGTAGTTTTGAATTAAAATACAGTATTTTTCACTATTAATTAAAAATAAATTTTAATAGAAAAATACCAAAAATTTACCCAAAGTAAATTATGATGTCCCGATTCTAAAGAAGAATTTTATTTTGTCAAATAGAACATATAAAAGTTACCAAAACTAGATTTAAAGATGTTCCACCATCAAAAGGTGGTAAATCGACCTTTTAAAGAATATCAGAGTATTTATGCTTAAAATTGGGATCATTCACATTTTTAGACTCTAACTTTTATTAGAAAAATTAAAAAACATTTAAGAAACATATTTAATCATATTATGTTTATTTTTATTCATTCCCACCTATACAATGACTATGCGTTAACTACTATTTAAAATAATAATATTATATTAATATTTTTCAGTATAACTCATTGTTTGTTTACACCGTATGTTTTAAAATAAACCCATTGTTGCGTATCAGGTATGCCATAGAACATGGAATCCCATTTAAATTAAAATTAATATTTAATTAATTTTTTTAATAAATATGAAAATTTAATATTCTTTATTTAACTGGGATGTTACAACCCTCCCCCCTTTTGGAAATTCTGTCCTCACAATTTTAAAATTGGACTTGGAAACTTCAATAAAAGTCCCACATCAGAAAAAGAGGCAATAAAAAATATCAATTTAAATAAAAGAAAGATAAATACCAAGGTCACCTGAGATATCCCATAATTGGATTCCATGTAGAAAAATATGGATATGGAAGAGAAACAAACCATCCATGTTTGATGGAGAGTGGGAGAAAACATGATCTGGAGAAAGTAAAGAATCTGAAAACCACAAACTTGTGATGGGTTAAACGGTCTTTGATTCCCCAGTAAGAAAAGTTAAAGGACAATGTTTTTGTTTTAATATAGCATTCATAACATTGAAGAATTTATTTATGATATTGACTAATAACATAAGGAAATATTATTACCTTTCAAGTAGAGTTCCATCCCTTAATAAATTTCTTCAAAAAACACATCTTTTCTCCAAACAATGAGTATTCCTGAGGACATGGTCTCACTTGAAGTGATAGAATAAACTTCTAGAGAATAAAATAATCCAAAAAATAAGAACTATATATTTCCTATGTATTTATACATTAACCAAAACAAAAAATGGCTAGTATGATATCGGATAATCCCCAAAAAGGATAACTATTTATAAAAAGAAGAACTACTCTTAATATACAAAATTGATCAAACAAAACCCAAAGTTCAACATTTACCATTACATAATTTTCCTTAAAACTATTCAATATAATCCTATCTAAGATTGAAACCCAAAAATATAGAATAATTTAATTACACAGTCTTCCATTGTAAATCATAACATTTATATTCAAATAACATCAACTACACTTAATGTCTCATACTAAGATGTAATTAACCTAATCACATATTCTCTAAGATAGGTTAATCATGTCCATCAATAACCCAAATCTCCATATGTCCACAATAAAAACATAGATTCTTCCGAAATAAAAATTTCAACCATTACTCCACAAAAGAAAAGATAATTATTCCCTGAATAACATCCTCAAATATCAAACATCGGGGTTACACATACTATAAAAAGAATTTCAATGCAATACAATCATTAAAAGAGCCTTAATACTTATAAGAATTTAATTATCCTAAAATATACAAGAAATCTTGAATCCCTTATATGTAGACTTCGGAATTATTCAAAGTTCTTCATGATCCATTAACTATGCATTTACACCTTATTCCATAATACATCATTCCTATTGATAGAATATCCTCATTATTTAAAAATATCAATCCAAAGATTCTTCATTCTTTATGTATATGAAAAAAATTATACCATGAATCTAGATATCATGATCTTTAGGATGTTCCCTTTCTCTTTCAGCATGTTTTCAATCTTTCAAAAAGTAAATTTTTGCTCCACTTTTATAATTTAACTTTTCAATATACTTGGAAAAGCTGAGAACTTGAAATCATATTAAAAAGATACCATGACCCATATTTTTTTTAGAAATTAATAGGAGTTGGATAGCTCAAACAAATTCTTGCAGGTGATTTGAATACTCAAGAAGCTGTCAAAATCATTCGAACATGCTTTTTCCATAATAGAGATGATCAAATAATCAGGGAGGGAAATGAAGGTTGTGGAATATATCCTTCCTTCCATATTGAAAATTGATCCTTAATCTTTCTAAAACAATAAACATGCAAACCTGAAACAAATAATAATAATAATAAAAATCCCTAATAAGTTAATGATAACATAAAAACTTTTGTATTACTCTAATACATTAACCTCCTTATATCTCAATTTTTCAGGGTAATATCCAATCAACCTATTTTACCATAACCCTCCAAATGTTTCCACATGTTAATATGCCTCTTGGTTATATGGGATCCTTTTCCTAATCCCAGATAACAACATAAACTCTAAAGATATCTAAATCGACCTCTGATACCAACTATAATAACCCAACCGTAAACATTACATAATCTTCATTTAAATAAAGAATTCACATTGAGGATATTTTCATGTTTAGAGTTTTAGATATTTAGGCTATAAATATTAGATTACATCTCAAAAATTACAAATTTTACACTTCTACTCAGTTTCCATTTTATACATAAAATAAAAACTCTAAAAAAGTAACATGTCAAGTTCCATGTTTTAGACAACATGATTTTTCCTTGACCCCATCATTGACCCTATTCATCTTTAAGTCTTGTGAAAAACATTTCAAAACAGGGGATGAGCTTAAAAGGATCAGTAAGGATTATAATATATGGAATGGAAACATTAACACATTAATAAATAGAAATAAATGGAACCATACTTTTTAATCATAACTTACCTCTTAAAATCATAAGATTTATGAATAACACAGAGAAATAATAAACCTTTAAGGAAACTTCTGGCATCTATATCATAGTTAAATTATAGCTATCACAAATACATATGGAGTTACATTTGGAATACCCATATAATAATATTCCCTAAATCTCTTTGGATAAACATTAACATTTACCCCCGTCACGTTACCCAATGCATTGGAGAGCTATCTTAGGCTAACCCACCCTATGTTTATCACAAAACCACCTGTATAAATAAAAAAATCCCAATAACCATAAAATATTCATAACACATAAAACAATCATAAAGGAAAGAAAACATTTTAACATTGTAATCACAATATATCATTTCAGATATTGACATAATCAATGCTTTATCAAACCATTTTCAAAACCATTTAAAACATTTAATAAAGAGATTATTGAATCAAAGTGTCCCATAACAGTTTGAAAATATTAAAGGTATTACAATTTTAAAACATTAATTTCCATATAAATAAATCCTTAAATCCATTTCTAAAATATGGACATTTATGAGAAATATTTATAAGAATAAATCTTTAAAAACAATATTTTCGTTAAGGAGTTCTTAACCAAATGAGAGATACATGAATAAAAATAATTGAAGAATAATATTTAACCAAAACATTATAATATAATTAGAATAAATATAATCATGATATAATATTCCAAAGGATAGTATATACACCATATAAAAGTGAATTGGCACATTAAAAAAATGATGTCTCAATGGAATGTAAATTGAGACGAAATACATTATAAAGACTATATCCTTAAATCAAGGATAAATCAATTAAATAATTATGTATAAAAAATATAAATACTCTCAATATGATTGTATATTTAGGGTAAATAGGAAATTTTAACATGTTATTTTAAAAACAAAACCAATGACTTGTATGTTTAACTCAATGAATAGAAGTTGATTTAAGATTACCCTTATCAAGTTCATATCAATGACTTGAGAAATTATTAATGGAGTGATTATGTGTATAAAAGTATATCCAAATAAAGAGGAGTTCAAATTATTAAATAAATAAATAAATAGTTATTCCATGCATAATCATATCATGAAATAATCAAGAAGTATAAGATTAACCCAAAGAATGAAAATTGGGTTAAGAAGTTCTCTTACGAGAATTCAGTAGCCTATCAACATCAATTAAAAATTGAGAAAATGTGTTGATGAGAGAAAAAGGGGATATCATCAAATGAACAAAAAATTTATATAAATAAGGATATATAATAACATATCCCAACATTTGAAAATTTAAATTTAATGACATAACATAAAAGAAGTATTTGACTAATAGAGTACGTTGAAAGGTTTCCTTACCGATTTGGTAACTTATGAAACATTCACCACATAAAATAAGGATCATATAATAAAGATGTAAATACCAATATGTTAATTTATATTATACAAATAATATAATTATGTACAGTACATACACCAAAAAAAGGAAATAGTTCAAAATAAATCCTGAATCTCACGAGAATAAAAAGTGAAATGAAAACCACTTACCTCATGTCTGAATTGTCTTGTATGTTCCATGTTCTTCCTGAATAATAAACATAAGTTAATTTATACTTGATTAAGAATATTTTTAAAGTTTATTATTTCTTTTATATCACATATTACATTTCTGTAACAATTGTTTAATTATTTGAGTTCATATTGGACATTTTGTTGATGTTCGGAACTTGAGTAAAAAAATGAACTTCTTTTAATTACAAGTTATCCTAGTGGTAAAAATTCCATTATCTCCAGAATTATATTCATGATTTATATATCATATATATCATATATATCCATAATATATATGTATTTATAATAGTACATAACACGCGAAGATAAGAAATGAAATGCACCGTTCATGGAGATTTTTATATTCATTTGGATGTATGATTAGGAAATTTTTGTCTTATTCCACTTAATTTTGAGTATTGTTCTTTTTAATTGAGATTCCATGTATATGTATCATTTTTGGATATTTTGTTTATGATGTGAGATGTTGCATATGGTATCTACATAATCATTAACGCATACACTAGATCTTTCTTTTTATGTGGCTAACTCTAATGATATTATTGTTGTCATCCCATTTCATGGATGGGTTATGTCTGTTTACCATTGATAAAACTATTCCAATGTTTTTTTACTTAAGCATGGTGCTTTTATTTATCCTGTGGTGATGTGAAACACACTTCAAGATGTCCGCCAGGTCAATTTGGGTGACGAGTTGTGTCGACTCATGTCGGTTCGGTACGTCCAAATTAATCTAACACATGGTGTGATCAACATAACTAAAAGATTGTGATTTCAGTTGACATTGAAATATTACTCAAAAACACATAGTCTAGTGTAGGGGAACCAAGTAAAATTGTTGTTTCTTGTGTATTCTTTATTTTTTGTTCATACATTTCGAGGTGAAAGGAAGTGGAGAGTGCTTTGTTTAATAGTGAATGAATATACGAAGGTGTAGTTGTTTTAATTTTTCACACCTTGATTCAACCACCCCATCCGAGTATTTAATGAAGTTGGTGGATAAAATAAATTACAAAAATTCTTTCATACAATTTTAAAAAAATATACATATCAAATTATTATGAATATATAAATATAAATAAATAAATAAATAATTAAAATGTTACACATTTAAAAAATATATTTACATATACTAATGTTAATATATATATATATATATTACATGATTTCATAATCAAATATATTTTACATGTTTTTAAAAAAAATATACATATCAAATCTATATATACTAATATATATATCAAAAACCTTAGACAATTTTTAAATGTAAATATATGTATGTTCAAATGTTAATATACATAAAAACATATAATAAATATATATATTTCAAAAACCATGCACAATTTTTTAAAAAATTTATATGTATATTTACATGTTAATAGACATAAATATAAATATTAAAATATATATTTATATGAAAAACCATATACATTGTTTTATATAATTTTAAATGTTAATGACAGTGCCTGTTTTTATAAATGTTGATATATGTATATTCATATTTTAATATATATATATATATATTACAAAATTACTTAATTAAATATTAATATATCAAATATATTCCGTCATGTTTTTTTGAACATAAAAGCATATCATATCTTTACATACACACATACATGCATATATACAAACCTTCACACACACCCACGCCCACATATATATATAAATATAAAATCTTACACATTCCTTCTAATGTATAAGTATTTATATTCACATGTTAATATATATATATATATATGTATATATATATGAGGAAATGTAGAAACTCATATATTAAGAGATAAAATATCTGGTAAAATAAAAGAAGACAACCAACTGGGGAAGACATCCCACTAGACATGTGAGACATTTGAGATGATTCATGTATCTAAATTATGAGATGCCATATTACCCTATCTTTTGGTAAAGGAGAAGGTGAATGCCAAATATAATAGCTAAAGAGACTGAATCTTTGAGAAAAATAGGCCAAAAGGATGGATTCCATCCACCCAAGCAGAGATAGAAAGAGTTATAATTAGGCAATCTAATTCTAATGTGATGTAATCCTACCCTTGTTCCAAATTTAATTCCATGGATGGAATATGGGAGTTTTCTTCCATGAATATATGTAAGAGAGACACCATTATAGAAGAATGAAAAGTTGTGATGATCATTCCACTAGAGTCGTGAGTGATGGTGCTGAAGCCTGTGATGCCTTTGTTTGATGAGGATGCATCAAAATTTGTTTCTAGTGTTAAATCAATGATAGGATTCCACATATAAGGAATGGACTTGATCATAGGGTTTTCAAGTATATTCTAGTTGTGTTTCCATGCAGAAAGCCAATGGGATGCATTCTCAACCCAAAAGATGCACGACTTGTAGATTTGGTTAAAGAGAATGTCATTTATTGTTACTCAAATGATCTTTTCCACCGTGCAATGGGAATCCAATTCCTTAGTGGTGAGGTGTGAATAAATTTGTTTGAGAAGACCTAAAATATTATGTGCCATGTCCAAGAGGTTGTCATCATTATGGTTGAAGGTGAACTAGATGTTCCTCGCACCATTGTAGTGATAAATGTCTTCAAAGGGAGATTCAAACATGGGAATATAGTGAGGGAATATTAAGGGGTCTAAATTATGGTGAGAGACAAGGTACTATTGAGAAGGAAGGGTCCCGATTCATACTTTTCACTAGAAATAATGATATTTCATAGGGATTCAAATATTCCAGATATATTTCAAAAGATCCTCTACATAGACCAATTGAAGACATAACATACAGTGATTTAACGGTGTTAGTGCCAAATATAACCCTACTCTAGAATAAATGACCTAGACCCAAATATATGGCCTCATAGATACTAATAATAATTTTCCAATCACTCTCATTGAACCAAGAGGACATTTTAATGGGGAACCACCCACATCCTTCCACATTTAAAGTGGAGAGAACCATTGCATCATTGATACCTACATGGACATGGGATGTTTCAGCGATCCAATTATCATTGACCATCCATGTTTCCATCAAAATATTAGATGAATATCCATTTCCAATTATCCTATAAAACCTCCTCAGGAGGGTGATGGATGCCTGTCATAGGGAATGAAAAAATAATGTTAATTTTTTATGTTTTGGGCAGTGGCTAACTTGGGTCATCTCACATGATGAGATTTTTTAGTTCATTCACTCACTTAATCTAATTCACCTTAACTACTTCATTTTAGTTTTTTTGTTTAATCTATTAAGGGATTGGAATTTATTAAAATAAATGAAATTTAGTAATTCAATTCAAATTAATATGAAATTCTAAACAAAATGGAATTAGTGATGAAAGGAAGTTCTCCCGGGAGAATTTTTAGGGAGCACCTTCATTGACTAGCTTCAAATATTCTTAGTGAACACACTCCATTTTATTTTTCAACACCTTAGTCTACCTCGGTTATGAATGAAAAGTCCACATTGTGATTTCCAAGAATACCCTCCATCCACCGCCTCAATCGAGGGATAATTGTTGTAGCTTAAGAAGTTAAACTTTAAACAACCACAGTGAGGATTACACCCACTATAAATTACCGTTATAATTAACTAAAAAAATATTAAAAGAATAGTATTGGTTTCAAGAACCTGATTACTCCCTCAGTATATTTCTCTGATTAGTTACTCATGGTCAGGAGTATTACAGTTCACAATGGTAGGATGAGAAGAAGAAAATAGGTTGGATGGATGGACTCATAAATAAAAACAATGCATGAATTTATTAGAAATCTAAATTACAATTTAAAAATAAAATAAATAAAGAAAATAAAAAAATTAAAAAGAAAGGGGTAATATTTAGGGCTTTCCTCTCTCATTAGAGATCTCCTCTTTGGTTCTTTGATGGAATGTGGTGGCGAATGGGATGGAAAATGGGATGATTTGAGAGGTGGGAGAACCCTTCCTTTAATAGGAAGATTCTATCCTATGAAAGTTGACGCATTTTTGGCCCCATTAATGGATGATTCAGTCATTCCATATTTTAATCAATGTTACTCAACAGTGTCTTATATGTTCTCCCTCCATATTGCAGCTTTATTGGATGCACAAAAAAAAGTTATGTATTTTTTATTGACATTAACCTTTTTTGTCTGAAATTTCAAGGATGATTCTTCTAAAATATATGTCCTTAAATGGATATATAAATGGATTCATAACTCCCTAAAATTTAATATTGAGGTTCTTCGTTGTGTCATAGTTCCATTCCTGGTGTAAGCATCACAATTAAAGGTGATTATTCTATGATATAATTCTGTTATGGTGGTTGGGACCATGCTGTCCTCCCAGAAATGTCTTCCACTTCATTGATTTTTATGGCCTCTATATGTTTGAATATTCCCCTAGTCTTGAAGACAGAGTTTAAGGAAATATAATAAGGATTCTAACAAAACATATTCACTCAACTTGGATTTATATTTTTCACTATATCACTAATATACCATTGATGTAAAACTCTATCCAAAAAACTGAATTAAGCACTTTTTTATCATTTTTCTCAAAGAACATCATAAATCCAAAATTGATTAATATAAGCTCAAAATTATAATTTGGTATGATTAAAAATATTTAAATGTATACAAATAATATATAAAATATTATCTATAACAATTTTCCCACACTTAAACTGTTCTTATCCTCAAGTATAAAATCTCAACAGTGAATTTAGGGGACACCCATGTTACCAATATTCATATTCAAATTAATGTCAAAGAAAACATTCAAAAATCCACATAAAATATAATTCTAATTTCCCATTATTCAAAGAAACAATTAATTCATGTATTTTACTTTTCCCCTATGAAAAAAAGATGGAACATCCTTTTCCCTTCATTAACTATTCTCAATTAATTATTATTAATCATGACACATCATGATTTACCTTACATATGAATTTTTCCTCTCATATATTATGATATAAATCCTTTAGATTTATTCTCATATCATTATAACATGCACCTTATCCATAATCTTGTAAAATAACGACTTTATCAACTTTGAAAAGTAAAAAGGAAGATAAAATCATGAGGAATTTCCAATAACTTTTCAAATAAATCTAAGGCTTAAGGTTGGTAGGATTTGATGTTTTAAAAATTAAGTCTCAAGGAGGATGTTTCTCTCATATGTACAATGCATGATATCATAAGTGTAATGAAATTATCCCCTCTAATGTATCAACACCCAGTTCCCCCTAAACTCAAAATAAACTCATACTCAAAGTAAAGCATAATGAATAATTCACCCACTTGATTTTTTTAATTTTTTAATTTTTTAATTTTTTTGAAGGATATGATTAGATCTAACCCCACAACCATCACCTAACCCCATACTATTAGAAGTTCATCGGTATAGAAAATGCTGATTTTTGGGTCTTCCAAATCACAACCAATTTTTATTTTTTTGTTATTTTTGTCATTTTTGTCATTTTTTATTTATGTTCTTGAGGGGAAAACAATGAAGTACAATGAATGACTCCACTACCTTTTACAATTCCCTAAATAACACCACCACAACATTTCCTTACTATATAAATTATCCCTTCTACAATGAATACCGTTACCCTGACACATCATCTATAAAATATCATGTAAGTACTAATAGGAATGGTAGGAGTGGGAAATAAATGGATTAAAACATGGATCACACCTAATAAGGTCATTAGTGGTCTCTATGGGATAAATTAAGGATTGATGTAAATGTGGTCTTTAAAGATAAAGGGTTTTTATAAATATGCCTCAATATTTTTAAAGTTGTTTTCATGTAGTCATAGCGTTGAAAAGTTCAAATTCAAGTTCTAGAAGCCGACATGTCCCAAGATCACTTAATATATACGATAAAGAATAAATATGAAGTACTTGGTCTTGAAATCCACTCACGAATGAGACATATGATATTGGAAAATTACTCAAGGCATGATCAATAATAACAAATTAATTCCCATGAACTTCAAAAATTCAAATAATGAAAAATGGGTGGGAAATTTCATTCACATTAATCAACTAATTTCGTTAAATAATGAGTTCTCATTTAAATATCTACGCTTTATTTCAATCATTTGATTCTACATTTTACTCATTCAATGTCATTAACATTAAAATCTAAAACATGGCATCACTATAATCCTAAAAAACTCATTTCTCCACGATACGTAAAGTAAAACATTAATTGAAGTGTGGTTATACAATTTTTATCATTAAAGATAAAAACATATTTAGACCAAGAAAAAGAAAAGAGATTAAATGATAATCATAAAAAGTGAACTCCCTTATGAATTAAAGCGTTTATCCTCTTCTTCCAATTCTTGTGGCATCCTTCTTCCATCATGATATTAAAAAAGAAATATTACTCAATTAATCAAAAGAATCATTTAATTTAAGAACACAATGAAAAGAGGGTGTATGATGCATGCTAGACTAATTCCTAATACTAAATTTGAAATTTAAATTTCTAATATTGATAATTAACGTACTAAAAATCTAGTAAATTATAAATCTTTGTATTATCCCCCAAGTGGGCACTGAATTCTTTTACTGCCTCCATAGGGCAGTACCAGCTTTTATCCATAATCTATTGGTGGATGAATCTTATTTGATTTAAAGAACCACATCTGTCTCTTACCATATTTTAGATATTTATTCTTGTTAAAGAGGACTCTATAGATAGAGTATACTAGATCTTCCCCTTCGCAATGTGTAACATCTTGCATGGCGGGGGTAAGATGAGGTAGGGAAACTCATATTCTTTTGTTGCTACTTGTGAAACCATCTTGTGTTCAAGTGATGGCTTCATGAAGGATTCAAAATCTTTTATGATTTAATCATACTTAACAACTTGGATCTCTTCGTGATGGGGCTCCTCTAGTATATTTTCAATGTCTTCAGGGATCACTATGTGTTCCTCAATAGGTGTGTCATTTTTCACATCATCATCCGAGGCATAGTTTGAGTTTTATGAATCTGAAAATTCAATATAATTTGGAGAGATACTCAAATTAGTTTCAAAAAAATTAAAAAAATTTGAATTCAAGAATGTATCATCTCCCTGATTTGGTTAGACATTAATATCCTCTTCAATTGAAAGTTCCTCTTGGAGTCAATCATCACTAGATAGAGGTAGGTAGTCAAGCTCCCCCATTATTAATTAAAATTTCACCACTCGTGTGGTTTCTTCCATCGATGTTATTATATATTCTTCTTTCCAAGGCTTGATAAGATCATGAAATTCCTCACATTCACTCCCAAATTCATCAAAATTCATATTGATCTCCCACATGTGTCTTATTAGGCAAGAATTCATCATTTTCCTCCTCATGTTATTCAATTTCAAAGACAAGTGGTGAAATTTATTCCACCACTACCTCAGGTTCCTACTCTGGCTCTGGCTTGGGTTTCTCTTGGGATGTGTGTAAATATTCAACAATCCATTCTATTTGGGTCTATATATTTTTTACTTTATCACAAATTCTTTGAAACTTATCATCAAGTTCATTACAAAATTTTTTTGGCACCTGATATTGTTGAGTCTGTGAATAATAATTTTAATTGAAAGACATCACGAACAAAGATTTTTTTTAATATTTTTCTTGAAATTTATATTTTTTATGTAAAAATATATCTACAATGTGAAAATATAAAAACATAATCAAACTACGGATTGGTTCCCCAATAACAGTGACAGTTTTGGTGCATGCTTATCATAGGGAGTGACAAAAGCAATTTAATTTTCCTAGTGCAGCATAGTGGCTGACGAGGGTCGGCTCATTTGAGGAGCTTTTTCAGTTCGTTCACTCACATAATAAAATTCAACTTAACTACATAATTTTGGTTGTTTTTATTTAATCTATGAATGGAATTTAATTTTTTAAAATAAATAAAATTCAAAAATTCAATTCAAATTAATATGAAATGCTAAACAAAATGGAATTAGTGAAGAAAAAAAGTTCTCACAAAATAATTTTCAGGGAGAACCTTCATTGACTAGCTTAAAATATTCTTAGTGAACACACTCCATCATATGTGTGCACACCTTAGTATACCCCAGTTATGAATCCAAATTCCACTTAGCGATCACCAAGCACACCCTCCATCCACCTCCCCAATCGAGGGAAAATGGTTGTATATTAAGAATTTAAACATTTGACTACCATAGTGAGGATTACACCCACTCTAAATTATACTTAGAATTAACTCAATGAATATAAACAACATAGTATTTGGTTCAATAACTTGATTACTCTCTTGGGATATTCCTTGGATTAGTTACACCTGATTATGAGTATTATAGTTTACAATAGTAAGATGATAAGAAGAAAATACGGTGGATGGGTGGACACATAAATAAAAAAATGTAATAATTTATTAGAAATATTAATTACAATTGAAAAATAAAATAAAAATTAATAAAATAAATAAATTAAAAAAAGGGGAAGATTTGTGGTCATCCTCTCTCGTTGGAGATCTCCTCTTTAGTGTGCTGAAGGAATGCGATGGAGAATGGGATGGAAAATGGGATTATTTGAGAGGTTGGAGCTCTCCTCCTTTTGTAGAATGATTTTGTGCTCCAAAGGCTGACATGTTTTTTGCCCCATTAATGTATGATTCAGTCCATACATCATAAAATTTATTCAATATTCTACTGTACCTTCACCCCCCAAGTTTTGGCATTATGGGACTCGCAAATAGGAAGTTGTGGAATTTTTATTGACAATGACTTTTTCTGTCCAAAATTTGTAGGAAGCTTACTCCAAACATATTCTATTCAATGGTCACCTTAATGGATTCATAACTCCTTAACCATTATCATGGTGGTGAGCATATGAGTCATAGTTACATTTCATGTGGGATCACCACAATTGATGGTGTTTAGACCAAGATAGACTTATCTTACGGTGGTTGGGTCCATGTTGTCCACCCAGAAAAGTCTTCATATTCATTTATTTTTAAGGCCCCTAGATGTTCGAATCGTCCCCTGATCCAGAAGAAAACTTTTTAGGAAATAAAATAAGGATTATAACAAAAAACTATTCACAATATTTAGATTGTTATTTTTCATTATATCACTAAAATACCCTTGATGTAAAAATGATTCCAAAATCTAGAATTAAGTGCTTTTCATCATTTTGCTCAAAACCAATCATAAATCCAAAAATGGTTAATAAAATATCAAATTGATAATTCTATATAATTAAAACAAAAAAAATTCATACAAAAAATATAGAAAATATTAGCTCTATCAGAGGGTCACATATAGTCCCCATGGGTTATGCCAGAAGAAACTGGGTTGAGGTCCAAATGGAGTGCTACAAATATAAGTATATGAGAATTATTTAGCCTTGATAACCTTCATGAAAAGATAATGAAGGTGTAGAATGAAATTCCCCCATGATGCTTGGGCGTGCAGAGTTTGTCCAATGAAATCATGTGATCCTTGTGTTTTCCTTCATTGAGTCTCCAAAGAAATTAATAAAGCATTATTAGAGATGATCGATGATAAAACATGGGAGATTAAGGAGAATTATGAAATAGGAGGGGATGGATTGGGTGACTGATTTAATTTGGATTTTTTTACTTTATTTAGAGACTATTTTGTAACTCTAACCTTAAATTTTTTTCCACCCACAACAAAATTCTAGATAAAACAACTTTTTTGGAGTGGCTGAAGACCTATAGGCATCCAGAGGTACTTATGATGTTTATAAGTCATTTGGAATCCAAAAAAATGTTGGTACAAAGACTTCTTATTTGGTGGATTCTCGTGATGAAATAAATTTTCGATTTAGAGGAATTGACATCATTCCATGAAGCGTTATCATAGTTGTGGGAAAAAAGGAAAATGAGCTTTACTTTTCCCATTATGGCCTTGTATAATTGGATAAAAACGTCAAAAAATAAGATATGGTAAATGGGAGGCCCCCTATGGTAGTCATCCGCTCTAGGAAAAAAATTATCCTTAGCTGCATTTGAAATGAAATTAGAGAATACAGCAGCCATTAAAATGAATAGGTAAAGGGAAAAGGGGGTATCCTTGGAGAAGACCCCTAGAGGGTTAGAATCGTAGAAATATTCCCCCATTAATGTGGATATTTAATGACATATAGGTAAAAAATTTCATAATGAGGTAAACCCATTTTTAGAAGAATACCATTTTTGTCAGTATGAACAGGTTTAATGGCCATTCCACTCTCTCAAAATCATAAGTGATGTCTAACTTCCTGGAAATGCTGCCTCATTTGGACACATTTCAAGTCTTCATAGAGTGAAATGTTTCATGGTAAATAATAATTTTATTCAAGATAAGACTTTATCCAAAAAGTCACTTTGGTTTTTAGAGATAATGTAAGGAAGAATGGTGTGAAGGATTTTAACTAGAAACATGGAGAAAATTTTATAGGTGAAATTTCATAGGCTAATGGGATGAAAAATAGATACCCGAGGGGGATTATGGGTTTTTGGAATGATATTGAATAGGTTCTTTTTTGATGGAAGTGATGTTGGCCTTCTCATGCCAGAGGTCCCTTATCAGGATTGACATATCAGGCCCCGCAACGTGGCCGATGTTTTCAAAGAAGAGGGTGTGCAATCTATCTTAGACAATGGATTTTGGTGGAGTGGATTGTTTTGCGGGGTACAATGTTTCCCTCATTCGTAATATCATGGACGATCTTGTTTTTCATAGCATGTGTAACAATAAGTAGAATACAGTAGGAAACCTCTTTAGGGATGGATGTCCTACTAGCCAAAGATCCTGAAAAAAATGAAGGAAAACCCATGGATATCCTCCTATATCAAGATTGTTCTTCCATTAAGTGAGGTTAGACATGAATTAATGTTTACGTGATTCCTTATATATTCATTCTAGTGGATGTAATGTGTATTTTTGTGCCCTTATTTAATATGATTGGCATGATCTGGCATAGAACAATACCTTCCTTTTCTTCTAAGGGTTTTATTGAGTTCAGTATCCAGTGCAGCAATATTGAAAATGATCATGGATGAAGGTGGGAAAGAGTAAATCTAGGATATCCTTCTTTCAGCGGTGTCACATTTCTAATATTTTTGGTGGATCCTCCATGAAATCCATTTTTATGTCTTCATGCAACCTTGTTAATTTAACAATTAATTTCAGGTCCACTCATAGATCATACTACTTTAATTTCTTCTTGATAGTTCCTCTTCCTTGTCTAGTAGATTTTAAAAATAAAAGGTCTCCTATATCTTGGATTTTTGTGATTGATATTAAGGTTAATGATAATTTTGTAGTGGTCTGGCATGGCTTGGGTGAACTAGGAGACCATAAATAGGTTGAAGATGGGGAACCAACTAGAAGATGGAAATAATATTTCAAGTCTCTCCTTGATGATTTGGTTTTTTGAGAATCCATGATACTACGTGATGGGGTTACTCGTGTGACCCATGTTTGAGATACCTATGCATTGAACTTCCTTCAGGAAGTCTCTCATATGGGTCGACAGCCTACTGGCACCCACTATATTTTCTCTTTGGAACATGATCTTGTAAAGATATACTCCCATGAGAATAAGTATTAGGATTCCACTCATAATAATTTTAAGTCAGTCCCACAACTTTTGTTTATCATTTTCACAGGGACAACCATAGAAACTAACAAAGGAATAAACAAGAATGTTAGGCTGATGGAAAGAGGCAAAAAACGGTTTGGTAATAAGCTCTTAATTATGATGTCCACTCCCTCATTCCAAAAGAGTCAAATACCGCAAGTATGTCTATATCATGGGACTAGGAAGCATCCCTCAAAACCCATTATATAGGAAACTTGATGAATGGCTTTATTTTAAAGCATTATTTTGGAAAAACAATATTTACAAGACTTATAGAGCTCATATGCCAGTGAATTCAAATTGTGTGTCGGTTTACAAGCCCATGGTAGTTCCAAAATAATATTTTCATTAGCTAGGAATGGAAATGATATACTAGCATCTAAATCTAAAATTTCCACAAAAAAATCATTATTTACATCCCTCCATCTTTTTAGGAGGTTCCATCGACCTAGAGTTGAGTTTTTTTGCTTTGTTTGTGTCCACAATGTTCTGTAAAGGGGGGGGGGGTTAATTCCCCGGTCACCTCTAGTTATCCTTTTCCTCATTATGTGCCTTTTTGCACTGGTCAATGTCAACTGTTGCATATCATATCCAACATGGGAGGTGAGTCAGGGAAGTCAAATTCATGGGGGAGGAATCAGGTCTGGAAGTTCAAATCCTAGGTGAGGAACTATGTCTAGACGGTATGTGCAATTATGTTTTGGACTAGACAGCATTTTGATAGTATCCTAAGGCTATCAATTAAGGGATTCAGGTAGGGTTCTCATTTCCAATTGGTCTTTATTCAGAATGAAAATTCTGCTCCCAGAGGCCTGAGGGTCAGCTTTGGTGGTTGGGTATTCCGCTTTATTTGGATCCAATATATCGTCATAGTCTATAGGAAATCATGGTGGCACCAAAAAAATAGTCCACTATTGGTTATTAAGGATGTTCTTTACTAGGTCCCTGGTGAGTTTCTCTATATCCTTATGTTTTGAAGATTCTAGAACAAACATTTTCCAAGGATTCCTAGTGTGAATTAAAGGTCCATAGTGCATGACAACGTTTCCATTCCCATTTGTTGTCTTTGAGGTGAACTCTTTCTTTATGTGTTAGGTGAATCCATAGAAGAAATAGAAGACCAAAATCTTTTTCACACTCAAAACCAATCCATGTTTTTGAACTATCCATTGATAGAAAGATACCCCTTTTAAGAGGGAAAAAACATTGACCGATACCCTTGTCTGCGTGGAAGGCCCCCTTAAAATAGGGTTTTGTCGATCCCATTTTTTAAAGATATCGATATAAGATTTAATTTCTCTCATGATGTGATAAATTATGCATCAATAGGTGATGAACAAAATATGATCCCAAAAAGTTTATTTGGAAAAGGTCACTTTCAAATAATCCTCATTATTTCCCAGATCCTCCATTAGGATCAGTTGGTTTTCAACAGACCAAGGCCTTCCAAGAAGGACCTTCTGTGTGTCTTTCATGATGAAGAACTCAAATATGAGATATCCAATTCTGATCTCACGTATGGTGACTCCATCATCCATACACCATAGGGATTGAAATGTGTTCTTTAGCATAGGAAAATTGATGGACTGACTTGAGATAAATTTTTTCAACAACCATAAGATTCATATGATGATCCATAAAGGGGTCTTCATTCATAGTTTCTATGATTGGGGATTCTTCCTTTTCCATAAGAGAGAGCTGTTTTTATTGAGAATATAATTTATTCCTCATTTTCAACCAACTGAAGAATGCAGATGAATCAAAGAATGCATAAAAGTGGGGGATCATTAATAGAGGATCCACTAAGGACCTCTGCGAGAACATGTGGGTCAAATGATGGGGGAACCATCAAATACCTCCACAATAATAGAGGGGTCAGTCCTGGGAGAAAAATCACCAACCAAAAATGGATAACAAATTAGTTTCGGATGAGCACATGTTTTATATCATGAAACTACAGTATTCAGATCAGATGAGAACAAGCTGCTAGGAAATCACGATCTGTAGATTGGATGAGAACAAGATGCTCAGAAACCGCAATTCATAGAACAGAAGAGCAAAATCCACTCAAAAATCATATATTAGATACACACATACTACTTGTGAAACCAAATCAGTCTAGTATAAAAACACGACATAGATCATGAAACCACAATATGCAGATCAGAAGATCACAAGCCACTCAAAGATTGAAATCAACAGATCGAGTGAGGTTAATCCACTCAGAACCTATAGATTAGATTATCAGAAACCACTCATGAAACTAAATCAGTAGAGGATTATATCAAGCTACTAAAAAACCTTTATCCATTATCAGAATCTTAAATCCACAGATCATGAACATCTCTATGAGGATGAGAACTCACTACCGTAAAAATTGCTTTATGTAGAGCCTCCCATTTACAATGCTAAAAAACACAGATAATGGGGGTACCATTATCAACAATTTTTTAGATGAGCTGATAAATAACCCCTTTATTAGATATTTTTTACTAGCACTGATAAAGGTTATATTTAAAAAAACATATTTCATTAAAAACAATATATTATTTTTTAAATATATTTATATTGATAATAATATTATTAATAGTTTTTAAATATGTTTTAGATAACATAAATAAAAAATTACACTTGATATATAAGATATACAATGAAAATGGATATAATTTAAATTAAAAAATACTTTTAATTAATCATTAACTAATTACTATTGAGTAATAGTCATTTAAAAACAATTTGAAGATAAAAAATAGAATAATTAATAATAAATTTAAAATACAATGAAAACATAACTCGAACTTCAAACAACCATAACATTTGATCTGGGTATCACTCTGGGGTCTACCATATATCAAATAAAATCCTACAACAATCTATATGTAGTAGAGGGATGAACTAAGATCTACAAGCTTTGTATTATTTTTCAACCCCCAAAAGGCCCAAAAGGCCCACAAGGCCTCCAAAACTGAGTTCTAAGTGGAGCTTTATGAAGAAAAGTGGATTCACTAAGAAGAATGGAGTGATTAAAAAAAAGGACATGGTGTGGTTGAAATTTATTTTAGGGGGAGGCTTATTCTATAAATAAGAGGATACAACTCATTTGGATGAAGGCAAGACTTAATGTAAATCCAAAGGCCCTAAATTCACAATGGGTTATTTTACCTAAATATTTTCATAAGATCATATACTTCATAGAGAAAGGTAGTTATTGAAGGATATGTTGGATTCATGAAATCCTTGAGCATCAAAAAATCTATGAGCATCAGAAAAGCTATGAGAATATTGAAGGCTCTGAGAATAATGAAAGTTATCAGTTTATTGGAGGATAAGTGATCTTTGTGAAAGGTGTGACGTTCAAAAATGCTAAGTGAGATTCATGAAAGGAGTGATAATTGGAAAGGATATATGAGCATCAGAAAATTATATATCTTTGAGAATGTCAGGAGAATAAAAAGTAGGATATTATTGTGAATAATTGGGTTGTTTTATGAAGGATAGATAGAGGGTTCTTGAAAAAGTAAATCTCATGAAAACCAGAAGGGATTGCGCAATAAATCTATTGTAAATAGGTATTATTCAAGTGAATGAATGTGGAACATATTGATTCACCAAATTTTCTGTAAAAAAATTGATTATAATTATCAAAATTATTTTCTTCTAAAGGATAAGTAGGCCCACTTCAGTAGAGAGAGCATTAAGATTTCTAATCATTATTGGTTGTAAGCCATGAAGGATAGTGAGTCCTCTATAATATCTGTATGAAAAGTATCGATTTTTTGGATTTGGTTCATAGTCATAATTCCTTTGTATACCTCTTAGACATAGCCTAGTGTGGGTGAACCAAGTAATATAGTTGTGTCTCATGCATGTTTTCATTTTTGTTTTCATATAAATATTATAAAATTTGAGAAAAGTGTTTTGTTTAACAACAAAACAAGATATAAAGGAAATTTCTTTAATCAATCATATCTAGATTCACCCCCCTATCAAGTCATTTAACTTGGTTGGGATAATAATAAATTTAAAAAATTATTTTACATATTTTTATATAAAAAACATACCACGTATTTATAAACACACACACACACACACACACATATATAATCTTATAATTTTTTTAAATTTTTATCAAAATATAATATGCTATGTTTTTCAATTATTATTATGTGGGTTTGGGTTGTGTGATAATATAGGATGACAATGTTATGCCCAAGGGCTTTAAAAAGCTACACCCGTATAATGGAATTATCCCACCCATGTCCTAGTATTAGTATCATTGATGCATACATTAAATTCTTCGCAACATTTAATCATTATGGAGTGTTTTACATTGTATTCAGATAATAAAATCTTGAATTAAATTTTCACATAGAGGGACCTAAAACAGAAAAAAAAATAAACTGGTTGGAGTACCTATATATTTTGTATTTGAATATTTCTTATACTCCCAGGAAGGGGAATGTGTTCATGGACACACTAAATATGAATCTTATATTGTATACTATTTAAGAGTCAGTGGATGAGTATGTCTTGATGAGTTTGTTTCCTAATCTAATTGTAAATGTATAAGAGGATATAGAGTTTGGTTTCATGGATAGTGTGTAGGTCACATCCTCTTATATAAATCTGGTTCGGAGTGATCAATAATGTGACCCTTAATTCTATCAGATTATTTTCCTTTGAAGGGATGAGATACCTTTTTTTATTGGCCTCACTCTCCTGATGGTTATATAACGTTTCCTCGGTGTATGTTGGTTCCTTTGAGAATGAGGCATGAGGTGATTAATGAGGTGCATCATTCAAGTTAGTTTGTTCTCCTTAGGGATAATAATGATGTTTTATACCCTGTGGAGTTGGTATTGGTTCCCTGAGATGAGGCATGCAGTGGTGGACTTTGTTTCATGTTTTTTGGCCAACGAGAGAATCATGGATGAGCATTTGAGACTGGTTGGGTTTTTTCAGCCAATTATTGTTCCAGTGTGGAAGTGTGACAATAACTATATGGATGTTTTATTGATCTAACTTATAAAAAATGTGGTAAATATTCTAAATGGGTGATTATTTATCTTCTGATCAAATCATCCCACATTTTACCCATCATAGATTCGATGAAGATAAAGAAACTTAGATGCATGTATGTAAAAGCGATTTATAGGCTTCAAAAAGTTCCTTATACAATAGTTTCATACTTGTATGATCATTTAACTTCATGATTTAGGAAGGTACTATAATTATCATTGGGAATCGAGCTGATGTTTAGAATCATGTATCAATTGAAGATGAATAGTCAGTCTTGGTGATCTATCTAGACTCTTATGAATTATTTGAGAGCGTGTGTGATTAATATATGTGGTTAATGGGATAGTCACAATATTATGGATGATATTTCATATAAAAATAATTATTAGTCCTCAATAAGTATTTCCCTATTTTGGGTGTTTTAAAAATGTCCAAACCAATCCACATCGTGCTTGTTTGAGGTGGGAGGGCATTCAATGGTTGTGCTGAGTCTCATCTGGGAGAAGAATAAGATAGTTTGGATGATTCAAAAATGGATAGAAACATCTCAACGTAACCAAAATTCATAGTAATTCCATCTTAATAATCTCTTTTATTTTTAGTATGGTGATCAAGTGTCTCTCTGGGTATCTGTTCGACTGGTTCATCCCTATTTATGTAATTTGGGGAAGTTGGAAACATGTTATGTTGGTACCCCTTTAGATTTATTTTTCATCCCCCAATTGTTTGAAACCCCTTATCCTTGTTAGTGGATATTCCCCTCTCATTTAGTTGTGGATTGTCTTATGTTCACGATGATTTTTCTTGAGGTAAGTCCAAATCATTTGGATTTTTGACTTCCTTCCTCCTTCTTTCTTATTCATCCATTTTTTGGAAGTCTAAAACCCTAGGTTAGTGTTCGATGAATCTAGGGTGTCTGGATTTTTTTTCATGTATTAGGTGTGTCATGCCATGTTCTACCTCAAACAGGTGGGTGTCTTCGGAGGCAATGATATTTGGACTGAATCTGAGGTAGGTGTCTCTATTTTGTGATGTTCTTTCTTGAATATCCTTTAAATTTATGGTCTCCTTTATTTTATTATTTTAAAAATATCATTTTTCTTTTTTAGGGTTTATTTTGTCACTTTTTTTGTTCTTTTTGGCTTGATTTTGAAATTTGGTTTTATAAAGATGGTTTTCAAAAGGGTTTGGCATGTAAACCCACCAGGTGTTTGACAAAATGGTTAGAAGGAGTTTTATGGCTCAAAATGGATTTATATAATGGTTTTCAAAATTCATTCACCATTTTGAATGCGTTTTGATAAAATGGGCATGTTTGATTATGATAATGGATTGTGATATGGGTTGGATTTATGTGGAACATGATTTGAAGCTATGTGGCATGATGTAGTACATGGGTAAACTGGCGTGCGAGTGAGGTGATTGTTTGAAGGACTCTGTGATCATTTGAACAAAGAATATGATACCATACATTTTTTTCCAAGGTACCATGATAGACTTTTGGTAGAAACACCATGAGAGCTTCCATGATTGGTTGCTAAGAGACCATGTGACATCTTGGAGTTGGGCCCATGGATGGTTGTGAGATCTTTCTTTATTACTTAGCCAGATACAAAACTTGTTTAGAATAACTCATTATATACCCAATGCATCAATTCCTAGGTTCAAAATACTCATTATTGGTTGGTTTATATGATTTTTGAATTTTATTAGTTCTATTTTGATGTGATGTTATATATGATTCCCATGTCAACTTATATGGTTATTTTATGGTTAAGATGTCATATTTTCCCTCATATGTTGGGTATTTGGATAATCCTGTTCCATGTGGACTTGTGTATTTATTTGAACCATTTTGAGGAATGATCTTTAAAATATGTATTATTTTAAATTGAAAATGAAGGGGATTTGAAAGTGTTATTTTAAAATGGAATATTTTCAATGTGTTTGAGTTTTGAAAAGTGTTGTCAAACTAGATTGTTGGTTTTCATGGTAAAATAATTAAATAGATTCATGGTGGTAACCTACTGGGATTTTTTCTTCACACGCTACATATTCCATTATGTATATGTGGACTCTATTTGGAAATGGTAAAATGTAACAGGGATTCTCTTCACGATTACTTTCATCAATATTTTTATAGAGTGGGAATTGTGTCGTTGGTATTATCTCATGTGGAGTCATTTATGGTATTTTTAAATTGCTGCTATGTATGTGTAGGCCATGTTTGGTCTTGTGCCCCCTAATTTTGAGTATACTTCTTTTGACTTGATATGTCATGTATATGTTTCACTATGATATTTTTTAATATGATGTTTGATGTTACTTGTGGTATCTACTTAGTTATTATTGCATACTATGTCGGATTTTTTATGCTGTTAACTCTAATTATATTATTGTAGTAGTCCCATTTCATTGATGGGTGTTTTTGGTTTACCATTAAAAAAACTATTCCCTATATATTTTTTTTTATTCCTGGTGCTTTTCACAAGCCTATGGTGGTTAAGAACGTGATTAAAGCTACGTGGTATCCCGATTCGGGTGATGGGTCATGTCGACTCAGGTCAATTCGTTAAAAACACATCAATCTAACACAATGTATGATCAATATAACTCAATGTTTTTTATTTCATTTCTTAATGAAAGTTTAGTCCAAAACACATATCCCAATGCTGGTGAACCATGTAAACGTTTTATACCTCAATCATGCTTTCATTTTTGTTCATAAATTGTTTTGGGAAAGGAAGATAATAATGTTTTGTTTAACAAAAATATAATATCTGAAGGGGATGTTGTTTTAATTTTTCATACCTTGATTCACCTCCCCTTAGTGTATTTAACCAAGTTGGGAAAAAAATAAATTAAAAAATTTATTTTACATGTTTTATTTAAACAAATATACATATCAAATATATATAAACACACACACACACACACACATATATATATATATATATCAAAAACCATTCATGTTTTTGTAAAATATTTGTATATACATTTTCATATGTTAATATATATGTATATATTACATGATTTTTTATCAAATATATGTTTACATATTTTTAGAATAAAATAGTACCCAACCTGTGAATTTTCACGACAAAATAATTTAACTAACAATTCATTTAAATATATTTTTAATTTTTTCTAAAATGCATTCCAGAAAATAAGTGGATACAATGTCCAATATATTATTATAAAAAATATTCACATATAGAGTCCAATATAATAATCAAAAAATGAAATATACAAACTACAAAGCTAAAAACAATGAAATAAAAAGGAATTCTTGATAAAAATAGTACATAGATGGAATATAATTTCACTATTGTTGTCATAAAATACATTAAATAAACATTTTCATGATTACATTAAACATCCTTTTTAACCATTATTGGATTTCTGGTGATATCTAAAACAAAAAAAAATTATTAGCAGTCATCAATATGATATCTAAAAAATCTACACTCTATATGATTCATCGATATGGTTCATTCTATGGTCTCCATTGATTAGTACAAATGGATTGATCACCAAAACCCTGTTGATGGGAATAAGGGAGTCTGTAACAACAAAATCCTTACTAAAAAACATTCATGCTCTGCGAATGAAGTTGCCTTCAATCTGTATTGGAAATTTTTTCTCCAGAACATAGATTTATTCAAGTTTCCCATTTATCACCTCCACATAACCCCACTAAATCATAGTATGTTGGTAGGTGATGATATATGATATTTTTCAGGATTCTTGAATCGTCCATGGATTTAATGGAGTAGGGGTTGATATCTACCTCATTAAAAATATTATAGTGTCTAGACCTACAAAAGAACCAATTCTCTTCATTGAAATATAAAATATAAAATACGAAATTATTAAAAAAACAAAATAACTAGATAGATCTACAAATAATAGATTGGATTCATATAAAATAATCAAGTACACGAAAAATAGTAAAATAAAGTTATAATCTATCCGAACAAGTGAGTGGGTTCATAAAATGTTTGTTGACTGCATGGGGAGTTCTTGAAGTAGGGTGGTCCCATCTAGTGAAAACCTATCTAGATTTATCCTCCTCCCCCAATGGATTCCTACTATCATTCCACATATAGGTATCATGTCAACCTCTTATAGTCCATGTTCCGTATGTCCAATCCAAAATAAAATACTTCCCACCCATTTTCAATTGTTTTCATTCCCCTCCGCTCCTATGGTTATTTCATATATAGGTGTCTCCTTAGTCTTTACTTCCCCTTCACTCACCCATGTCATCTTCTCACCTTACATTTTACCACAACACCTTCTCACTGACTCCTAGGTCATTTTCTCAGGAGATGGGTCTCTCCATGAAATAATGAGCAGTCCAAGGTAGTCTATTTATCGGTAGAGTAATGAATGTTTTTTAGGGAGAATAAAAATGATGAAATCCATCATTCCACATTGAATATTTTTCATTTACTCTATTCACGGATATCCACTAAATTGTGTAGTATAGTTCTTTTAGTGTTGTTGAACAAGATATAATTAAACTTTATGATCTACAAAAATGGAGAGGAATTATTTAAATTCATTATAAAAATGTAAAAAATAAAAATGTAAAAGATATATAAATAGTTTTTTAAAATAATTTAATAAACATTACTTTCAGGGGTGTTGCAGGAAGTAATAATCTCAAATAAACAACACTTATGAGGACGGGGGGGGGGGGGGGGGGTGGAAGGTAGTTATGAAATGAGAAGTGTCATTATACACTATTTTTATAGATGAAGAGGATGCATATCCTTTTTATTACCCCAACTAAAGCCTACTGAACTACATCGATTACCAGAGAAGACAAAAAATGTCTGATCATGCAAAACATCCAAAATTAAACAATCACAATCTAAAGATTCCATTAAATATCATTAGAGTGATGTATAAAGCTGACCAGATGTGCACTCGATCCTATCACCATAAATAAATATAATTCGAAAATATGTTAATCACTGTTTCTCCCACCCATCTAGAGTGTCTTTAGTTATTGTTTCATAATCATCATCTTGACCTGCAAAAAAAATCAAACACTCAACTCCAATATTTCCATATATAAATAATATCTTGGAAATTATTATTTTAATCATAATGATCGATAAATTTTCCAAAATAATGAGCTATAGAAGGCAAAAAATCATTTGGATAGATAAAATAAACAATAATGAATGATTATGTTGTTAAAAATTAGAAAAAATTTAAATACATGGATGAAAATTCACTTATATATTTCCAATATTTTATGTTAACAAAAAACTAGGATTGTTCCCAAAATTAAAAAATAATAATCTTAATTAGATTCATATCTATTTGATTAGTTTAAGTAATAATTATTTTCCTAGATAATATCATCAAAATACATGAACAAAATTCCAATTTAATATAATACACATATTAATATGTTATATTTATGGAGTATATTTAACACAAAATATATGAAATAAACTTCTATAAATATAAAATTATTATAGGACAAATCAGTTTTATAGAAAATAATTTTTGTAAAACAGGTACCAATTCAAGGGTATATGACACCAAATGTATCCATTCATGTAATAAAATACTTAAATAGGTAAATTATGGGAACAATTGTCCTAGATTATTTGATATGAAGAAATTTAGAGATAAAAGGTACTTAATGTCTTAGGATTTTTGGTTATGTGAACAATAGTGTCAGCCCTAGATTAAAATTAATTTAATAACATGTATGAAAAATGAGATAGTGAAAGCATTATAATGTGTTGGAACTGAATAATTCACTTGGAATTGGATATTGGGAAACCTAGAAAAATAAAATAGATTTAAATTATTTCTTATATAAACTTGAACATTTAACTGAAATTTCACGTCAAAATAAAATAACATTATTTTCATTGGACATCAAACGATTATCTTTTCCACTATGTATTGGGCATCAATAATTTCCTAGGAGATAGAAAACTGAACAATTTCCACTTTTCTATGTATTTATAATGAAAATAAAATGTATTCTTGAATATCTTGATACTATAGTTGTCTAGCACGAAAACATAAAAATGAGAATGTTTTAAAGGTCCATGTAGAAT
The DNA here is from genome assembly GCA_963277665.1 of Viscum album. Classification (NCBI taxonomy): domain Eukaryota; kingdom Viridiplantae; phylum Streptophyta; class Magnoliopsida; order Santalales; family Viscaceae; genus Viscum; species Viscum album. Next base: position 1,697,096,658 of record OY728143.1, on the reverse strand, counting down.
CTATAATTTTAAAAATTCATTATTATCTAACAATCCAAAGCTTTCAAGATTATAGAATATGATATATCACATGATTCTATGATCAGTATAGAAAATCATAGTTTTCAAGTTCTTTAACAAAATCTAAAATTTAAAAAAACTAGAATAGACCATAACATCAAATAGCTATATTAAAAAGATATCATATAATTATAAAAAATAATAATATAAACCTTATTAGAAGAAAACATTTTATTATAACTAAATTTAACTAACCTCGAAACATATCTAGCTGAAATATTCAAGTGTATTAATAAAATTACAACATATTTTAAATATTATTATAAAAACCAAAAGGATTGAATCAATATATAGTGAAGAAATGAAAAAAAATCCATAACTAGACATTGAGGATTAACTATTTTATTTATCGTTATCTTTATAAGAAGTCATAGGATTGAAAATTCGTATTATGAAGCAATGAACCAACCATAAAATGACTCATCGTGTAATTACATCACTAAAACTCACTTGTAAAGAATAGATACTGATCTTACACTATGACAGTAGAGGTGGTTCCTTTTTAAATTTCACAGGCATATATTATAATGAGTAAGATCCAATACATCATAATATTAGAGAAATCAAAGAAAAATTTAAATACCATCTCTTGAGGAGAAACAACTACTTTTTAATGACTCCCTGCATCTAAATTATTCCCTAAAAGAGCTCATGTAATGGACTTCTTACTCTTAAGAGGAACTTGAAGAATGCTATTCAAATGGTGGATCCGTACATTAAGAGAATTATATGTGTGATATATGATATATTATATCTAAGACCTCACTAATCCATAGAGTTTTCAAGTATCATAACCTATAAGAGATTTCCACATATAATACCCTCCAAGGCTATGTTTTCCCTAAATTAAATATACTAAAAATCACTTTTCATAATAAAAAAATGCCTATAAAATGAAAATCCATAGTTAAGATTTTGAGAGATGAAATGAATCTATAAATATATAGAAACATTAGAATAAATATAAAAAATTCATCACTTAATGATCCAGTAATCTATGAATGTGAGTATTCAATATGTTATATTTAATATAAAAGAACCATTAAATTTATCAATCCCTTTGAATAATGACCATGTTCTTTGGGAAATTATTCTTCATGTAAAGTGAATAATAGAGATATAGCCAATATTAGTTGTAAAACCACATGTATTGAGTTCTTGAAAACAAATAAACCCAATTTTAATGTAACATGATAAAGAAAATGATGACTAAAAATCATTTTTAGAAGAGGAAAACCTCAAAAAAAACATTGAAAATACATGCCCTAAAGAAAGAGTGCAATACACCACATATAGGGAATAAAACATCAAGAAGAATATGTTCCATGTAACAATAAATAATAGAATTATATATTCACATATTCTAATTACTTATAAATATAGAAATAGAAACAAAACCCAGGGGGATTTAAATAGTGTGGGATCATTATGAGAAACCAAGACACACAAGTTTCATTGACTAATTAACAAGCCAGACTACAAATTTTTTTCAGTAATCCATTTTAAATAATAAATAAAAAATTGGGTATTAGAATATAGGGTAATTATATTATTCTTTATTAAATTACCTTTTGATTCTATTATCTTTGATAAAAAATCAAATCAATGATATTCACTCCATTACCAATGAAGATGTCACATGTCGTCTTACTAATGAGACATAATTCCATGAGGGAAAACATCAGCACATCTAAGGATATGATTGACAAAACTTCATGAATATTACTTATAACACTTATTACTTATGATGAGTGGTCATGTATCAGTGTTTTCAGATTACTTATTAAAAAATCATACTTTTTTTTGGAAAGATAACTCCCCATAGTCCAAACTCAATGATATGACATATCTGTTAAGATGTATGTAATATCACAATATGTCATACAAAAATCATGTTATGACTCAAAGATATACCATATATTTTATTCTTTTTTAATCTCATGATATTTCATGCACAAATCATGTTACTATAATGAATTATTTCTTACATTTAAAAAACAATAGTATCAAAAAAAGATGATCCAATACAAATTGTTCTCCTGGAAAAATACAAAGAGTAGGGGATTTATGTGGTAACCTAATATTGACCAAAAAAAACATGATTACAGTGATAAAATCATAAAATAAAGAAACAACAGCTATACGAACCCACCACTCAAGTGAGAAAAAATTTATTATCTATACTAAAGGATGTACCTCTCTTATACACGTGTCATCACCATGTTATTTTTACTACTGTGGATTCCTCCCCACAATTCCTGTCTACCTCCCGATTCCCCATCTCCATCCCATCCAAATTCCTCATCTCCCTCCCTCCATGACTACCCTCACTTCCTCTGCCATCCTCTTCACTTTACCACGGCTACCACATCCCCAATGCCCGATAACCACTATCTTCATATACTTGATTCCATAAGTAGTCCTCCTCCACTAAAAATCGTACACATTTTTTAAATATATATATATATATATATATATTAAAAAATGTACACATTATTAAATACATTTAAATATATTAAAATGTTAATATATATATATTACACATTTTCTTCATTAAATATAAATTCATGCAATATACTATGACATGTTTTTTTACAAATACTCATATCATATCTATACACACATACATACATACATACATACATACTTACTTACATATATACATACATACATACATACATACATACATACATACATACATACATTAATAAAAACAGACAAAAAAATATTACTATATTTAAATATAATAGATATATAATAAAATATAGAAAAAATAAAGTTAGATGAGTGGTAACGGTGCAACCACGCAAGGGAGAGTTCTTGGGTTCAAATCCTAGTAGAGGAAGGGGTGCATGTGGTAGCAAGAAACAATGGGGAAGAATATTTTGCATTCACAATACACACCTCATTACTATTCTAATATTATATTTCACAAACAACATTTAATTTATAAATGAATGAGAATTTAATTGATCAAACATCACTAACTTTAAAATATTCATGGTAGCACAAATCATACCAAACATTACATGAATAATTACATTCTCTTCATGGACTGAGATATAGTGATTAAAACTATATTTATATTGGGGAATTAATTAATTCAATGGATTTCATGATCCATGAATGATAATTTATTTTTAATCAATAATGAACATATTGAATAGAATAAAAATTTTATTGATTACGATGATCATTGTTTTAACAACTTTAGGTGGGGTAATAATTTTCATAGTATATATTGTATTATCAAAACTATGTAATTATATCATTTCATTCATTAACATTATAAAAAGAAACATCCACTTTAGGGGATAAATGACTTGCAGGAGATGATATTGATAATCCATAAGAATTTGATAAATAAATTTTTTTCACTCAATATTGTTGTTCTAGGAACAATAATTAATAAATAAAGATATTATTCAATATAATATAAAATGGAATTATTTTTAATATCAACCTTCAAGAATGCATTATTTTATAAATATTAATAAAATAAATTGGGTGTTGTAAATATTTATTGTCATCAAACCAATTTTGGTGGTTATATTAGTATTACTATTTATAAAAAAATACATCATAATTATCACTCAAAAAACATTATACTCACTTATAAATTGGTTTAAAATAAAATCATGTTTTTCATTCACTTGGAGGAATAAAATAAATTATTTTCATTAAATATTCTCATTCACTCCAGGAAATGGAATTATTGTTTTTCATGTTTTACAATGTATTGAAAACAATTTTCTGAATATTCAATTCAGAAATTTCATCAATTTAATCCACTCCAAGGGATATATATATATATATAATATTTAAAATTGTTAATCAAGAATATTTAAATTCTCTTAAATAATTTAATTGAAAAATGAATATGATATTTGTAAATATTCAAAGTAAATATCATCTCCAATATGACCCTTTATACATTATAATCAAACATGACACCTTAATGGTGAACAAAGGAATACGAGATATGAATGTTCACGGTTGCTGACATGATCAACGAAATTCGTCTCAGAGTACGATAAGTATGTGTTGTTAATCACTGCTCACCAAAAACCAGTTTGACATACAACATGTATGTGATGTTCATTATTCAGCCACTTCTTATGGTGTTGTTTCATTATTTTATTTTATGAATGAGGTCTGTGACAACATTGACTGAATAGGTTATTAATCATATTGATTCTCTTCAGGTAATGGCGTGAAATTTTTCATTCATGAGTCATTATAGATCATTAAGAACAAATTATTTTTCTGAAAAAATAATAATAATAAAATGATATTTTTTTCAGAATTATAAATAGGAGAAAAATAAATGTAACAATATATTATATATTGAATAAGACTCAATTTATCTCGTAGGTGATAAATTACTTTTCACATGAAAGTGTATGATATAGGTTACCTCTGAGGTGATTGTTCCTACCCTGTAAGCAGACCCTCATTATGAGGATATGGAAGAGTCGATATAGGCCTACCATCAAACTGAAAACTAGCAGTGGGGTCAATATTAAAAAAATCATGGTCGATGGCATGGCTGTGATGATTTGGCTGATGCTCGAGGATGTGGCAAAAACATATATTCTATGTCTTTTTCCAAAGGGCCCACTCTCGAGCAGTGAAAGCTGAAGGAGAAATATTCTATTCTTTTTTATCTAAAGAACTCACATTTAGAGGTGGAAACAACTGAAGACGATGAAGACTGTTATCATGATTATGGACCTGAACTGGATTTGTTGGCTTCCTTATATGGAGGAGGGCATTTTGTTGTTTTACCCCAACCATTTTAATTTATATTTTCTCTTTAGGTTTTCTAATAAATTTCATTTGGAGTGGGTTTGACAGTCTCTTGACCCTTTTAGATATATAGATATATCATAAAATGAAAAACAAAATAATATATGTGAATGGAAGAGTCACGGGGGAATGAGGAGGAGGTCTCAGGTTCAAAACCCAGAAAAGGCAAAGGTGCACTAGTGCGGGAGACCATGTGTTTGACACTATTAGGGGGGTTAGGACTTTTAAAGGGGGTGGGGGAGGCTAGCACTATTATAAGGGCGATAGAGAACTGTTAAAAGGGGACCCCTTTTAATCATCCTATGATTATTAGAAATTTTTAGCACTATTAATAGTTGTTTTAACGCTGTTAAAAGCTAGTTCTATAGTAGTGATTAGACCTCCAGTGAGGAGGAGTCAGCCGAGGAGAGGCCCCAATCGAATGTCGAATTTTCCAATGATGATGGATCAGAAGGAATCCAAACCCCATGCCACAAAATGCGAATGCACCATCAAACAAGTGATCACCGTCGACTAGAGAATGTAAAAATGACAAATGACAATGAAGGGGACTAATTAATGTTCACAAAACGATAATCAAATAAATTAAAAAAATGAAATCCAATTATAATATTACAATAAAAATGGTTTAAACTCTGTCAATATCAGATATTGTTAAATAATTTCCATAATATGCATATTTCTAATAATAATAGAAAATAATATACTTGTAGTAACCTAGAATACCAAATAGAATAATAATAAAATGTTTTGTGTTAATGGACATTGGAATATTTATTGTTGGGAAAACAATTCAAGTGGTTTTTTAATTTTTTTACAAAAGGGATAGGGTTGGCTATTTTTTTAAAAACAGGTCTAGATATGCGTCAACCCCACCCTCGACAAAATGAGTGAATAAGGTTGACACATCTTGTTTTAGGATTTTGAAGGAAGAGTGAACCCCATTCAGTCGTCCTACACATTGTTTTTGAAAATTAAATATTACTATATATGTATATATAATTAAATATTAAAATAAATATAAATAAAAAGTTAAATACTAATATATACTAATTAAATACAAATAAATATTAATTTTTAATTCATAAATATTAATAAGACATCAATACAATAATAATTAAATATTTATTATTGTTTAAAAAATATTAAAATCACATTAAAAAATAGTAATAAACATTTAATAAGTATTCATATTACAAATAAATACTAATAAAAATAGATTTAATATTAAATAAATATTAATAAATACTAATGGATATAAATAAATGTAAATAAATATTAATAAATAAAAAATATGTAATAAAAAATGAAAAAAAATTATTTAAATATTCACATATATTTTTAAATATTGTAAATTATTAATTTTTATTCATAAATAGTAAAAAAATTAATAAAATTTATATTTATTAAAAAATAATAATAAATATTCAATAAATATTCATATCTATTAATTATTTATTTATAAATATTAATAATATTTATAAATATTAACCAAATATTCACAATAAGTAATAAAATATAATTAAACAACCATAAATGGTAATAAATATTAATTAAATATCAATCAATTACAATAAATAACTATAAATATAAATAAATATTAATATAAATTGGTTTAATATTACTATATATAAATAAAATTCTAAAAAATATTAATAAATAGTATTGAAATATTTTTTAATATTTAAAAATATTATAATGATTAATTAAAAATTAATAATATTAATCAATATTAATAATTATTAATTAAAATTTTGAAAATATTAATAAATGCTAACTAAATATCAACAAATTATAACATATTTTAATATTTAATTGTTTTTATGAGTATTTAATGAATATATAATTACTATTTATTAAATTCTATCAATATTTGTTAGTATTATTAATATTTAATAATATTTGTTAATTTTTATTAATATTATTAATATTTATTAAAAATAAATTAATACTTACGAATATTTATTTAATATTTATAAAGCTTTTTTAAAAATACTAATATTTATTAATATTTTTCATATTTAGGAATAATTATTAATAATTTTCAATATTTATAATTATTTGTAAATATATTATTAATATTTCTTAAAATATATTACTATTTATTATTTTTATTTTTTATTAAAACTTAATTAATTTGTATGGTTATTTATTTAATATTTATTTATATTTTTAATAAATACTAATATTTATTAATATTTTTAGTATTTATGAATAGTTATTAATAATTTTCAATATTTCAAATTATTTCCGAATACTTTATTAAAATTTATTAGTATTCTACTATTACTTATTTATATTTATTAATATTTATTTACATTTTTTTATATCTATTAGTATTTATTAATATTTTGTAATATTTAATATATATATATTAATATTTATTTCTATTATGAATAGTTATGAATATTTAATACATCTTTATTAATATTTTTTTTATATTTATTAATATTTTTGTAATATAAATATTCATTTAATTAAGATTTTATTGTTATTTTGTAAATATTGGTGAATTTATAATTAATATTTATTTATATTTAATTAGTATTTATTAAAATTTGTTAATACTTATTAGTATTTTTTAATTTTTTAATTAATATTTATAATATTTATAAATATTTAAAATTATTTCAACACTATTTATTAATAATTTTTAATATTTTATTTTGGAGATGATCCATTCCTGGTGGGCGTGCAGCTTACATTCCACCATGCTTTATTTCTACCTTCTCCAAGAAATGGGATATATGTTCCGCAAGGTACCCATCTCATTCACACCATGTAAACATGGTTTTGTGTTACTAACCAAGTTTATTTCTTTACACCAGATTTCTTCCCAATATTCAACCAAGACCCATTTCCTGTTTCTCAACCACACTTGTGCGATGTAAAAGGGTTGTTCAACATGTATGAAGCTTCCTTTTTTTGATGGGAAGGTGAGGAAATTCTTGAACATGGATAGAAATCCTCTTTCAATAAATTGAGAAGTATCCATGATCGAATATCTTCCCCATCATTAGCAAAATGGGTGCACCGTGCTTTGGACTTTCCATTGCATTTGAGACCGATAGGATATAAAGCGCATTAGTATATTGATCATTAAAAATAGGAAAATGATATGAACCCTTGCTTAATAAAGTATTCTATGTTGGAATTCAATATGGAATAGTCTCTACATCAATAAAAAATCAGTAGGTTAATAACGTACAGTTCACTATGAATTTTCAAATTTAAAATTGTCACAAATATATGAAATTGATACAATGATGTGGTCATTTAAATATTTGTGATGGTAAATATTGTTCTTATTTTTAGTCAAGGTGGTCGACATCCATTGGTATGGACAAGTCACCCTTTGTAAGAAATTATATCATACATAGCTACATGTATTCAATTTGCATACTATTTAAGCCACAATTTGGATAAATTTGAGAATTGGAAGCAAAAATCAGGGTAATCATATCAGTGGTAGATGATGTTTATGATGCATATGGAAGATTGGATGAATTAAAATTTTCCGTAGGTATTTTCTAAAGGATCATTTATAAGATAATTTATATTTTCTGTTAAATAAATTCATGCCCCGTAATAATTATATATTACCCATACAGATGCACTAATAAACAACATGTTTTTTTATTAGGTGGGATCTTCCTCAAGAGGATTAGCTATCAAATAATGTTAAGTTTCCACTTTTTACAATGTTTAGTATATCCAATGAGACTGGTAATTTTATACTAATGAAAAACAGGTTTGACGATACTCCTCTTACTGTAAAATTGGATTGGTCCTCACCTTTATTGTAAATTCGATTTTTAATTATCCAATGTGGCTGATTTTCATTTGAAGAGTTTTCATGTATGTAATCAGTGTGCTGACCAAATAAATAGTTAAAAAATGGTATCATGATAGTTCCATGAGAGATACAAGCCAAACTTAGAAGAGTATTTGTAGAATGCATTGGTCAGCATAGGGTTTCCAAACGCCTAGATCATTGGCACCCTCCTATCCATAAAACACCCTACAAATGAAAATATTGATTATGCGTATAACCTTTCCACACTTCTCTGTGTGACATGTATTCTTGGTTGGATTTTTATGGACTTTTGGAAATGTCATGTATCCATTGATTTGTTTTTATGTTTAATATCATGCATTTGGTTCTCATCTTACCAAAGTTGTACTAAATTATTATTTTATTTTCTTGTTAGCCAAAATGGAAAGAGGCAACACTATAAAAACAATTCATTTCTATATGGATTATACAAGTTCTTCCATATATATTACCTATAAAAATGCTAATGGTCTAGTTATTATCTGGTAGAAGAGGAAAAATAAATTTTTTATCTAACTATCTCCACTAACAAGGTTATTTTTGAGTTTCAACATAAACGTGGTAGGAGAAATTGATTTCTTCTACAAATAAGGCGATGGGAATGGAAATGCATAAAGTTAAACAAAAGAGCATGGAGAGTCTGTGATTGTTCACCAACTTACCACCATAGATGAGTGTCAAAAGTGGATTTTATTTTTCGTTAATTTTTTTAACCTTTTATGTTGTTATATACATATTTTCCAATAAATTTTTCTCTTCATTTGAAATGATTCACATTTTTATAGTTTTCTGAAGAATAATATTAGGATTGTGAAATGTAAACTACAACCCTGAAAATTAAATATTATTATATTTCAAAAATAATTATCGATTCGTATGTATTTATTTTGGGGTGGTGATTTTCATAATATACTTATATAAGATTTTGGCCACTTTTATTTCCCTAAAATACCTGTTTGGCAGATGCCACTAGTGGGAATGTTGTTATCATTGTATACTTAAAACATGATATCCATTTAAAATGATAATTAAATGATATTATTAAATAGAGTAATCTAAAAAACTAAATGAATTTACATTTATTCATATAAAATACATAACATTATTAATGACAAGTGTCCAATAAATCCAATCCATACTAAGGAATATTCATTCCACAAGGTATCGATCCCCCAAATCATTCTCTGAGAATATGTGATATTCATTCCACAAGATACTAGACCTGTGTAACAGTAAGAGGCTCCACCACTATACCCAATAAAAGGTTAATTTGAAAATTAATAAAGGTTTCTTGATTCTTGAAAAGGGGCAGTCCACACAATTCAACTTCAACATAGTGTTAATGTCTACCTCATGTAAAGGTGGCTCCAAAAATTACCATGTCAACGTAAAGCAACAAGAACCCATTTAGAAAGGTGATTCCTTATAACTAAAAAAACCTAGAAAAGGGTACAAAACCACTTATATAAGGTTCATGAAAGAAAAACAAAACCACATGAAGGTAAGAACCCACTAACATAATATTAAAAACTACCTCATGAAATGGAAACCTTCCCTCTTGTAATGGTAAAATAAATCCATACCTATGGGTAAACCAAAAAATCCAGAATCTACAAAAAAAAATTTAAGCACAATAAAAGTAAAACAAGGATAATTTAACCTGTAATTAGAGATTAATCATGGGATTAACAAATCAAAAACAATATAATTTAATTCATGAACCAAAAACATGATAAATTAAACTGATATCCACCTTATAAAATAAAATCTAAAAAACACATGGTAGATGATCTTGTAGGAAAATACTATCCTAGCCTATTAGCTAGTTCAGATTATCTTTACTAATAAAAGATCCTAATATGAATACTAACCTAGCCAGACTAACCAATTGCCTAGAATATACCATAGTTGAGAATGTCTCCACATATCATTGCATATAATACTATCAACTACTAAAAAATTCTCAGAGGAATAAAAAATAAAAGAAACTGCATTATCCAAAACATATACCTTCACTTATCCCAGCATCTATATCACATACTTTCTACCAACTACAGACATGACATCAGAGGTCTCTATCGACACTCTTGTTCTTGTAGTACACTCAATGAAATTAGAGTAGTTGTTAAGAACAGACCCACTCGGGCCCACTTAGCCCACAGTAAGAAGAACCATCATAACCATAAGATTTCCTTTAATAGGACATGCTATAAAAAACAAAAATAATTCTTAACTATAATGGTATGAATTTTCCTAATATACCTTTAAGTATTCACCATAAAATCTCTATGAAATTGTGTAGAGGAATAATAAAATAAAGGCTATAATGCCTAGAGTAAAACTATGCATACAATAACCTCAAAGTAACTCATTAGAGTATGAAAATTTAAAACTAAAATTTAAATGGGAAAAATATACACCCACCCAGATAAGAATCCCTGACCTGAAAAAAATTGAAATTAAAGAAAGTTGAGAGTGCCCAGCTCCTAATCTCCAATCTCAAGCAATAGAAGTAGTCAATGCACATAGGTACCACATTGCTCCACCAATGTCACCACCAGTATGTCTTTTGTTTGCATAAGGCATGACATTTTTAGGAAAATCACATGAAAGGTTGAGTATATAAATACCCAATAGGACAAACATAAAAATGAATGGGACTGATAGAAAGATACAACAAAAGTCATCTCTACCCAAATAAAGAGGGAAAAACCCGCAACATATACCAGTATATGCATTCATAAAGAGACTAATGCTGGTGAGAAAGGGGATCTCGATATCACAACCCATTCAATGTCAATGATTAAGACTTAAACTCTATAATCCCATAAAAAATTACACCAATAAAGTGAATCCTCACCAGAATTTGTGTTGAGATTCCAATTCCTCATTACCTCAGTTTCTAGCTGAGGAATCCATAAACCTCATGGTGGACATTCACCTTGGAAGAACTCAAATATGGGGAGTACTGCTCTATAGATAGAGGAACCCTGACCATGTGTGGGAGTAGAGTCTCTTTCTATATAATTAATATGTGTAAACCATGACTTGGTGTGATAGATAAATACTAATCTTAGCATCCCTCTAATAGTATGGGGAACCCATGCCCCATTACGATAAGGGAGTACTGACCCTGATATTTCTTTGATGATCCATCCAAATAACTATTATCATTAAGATTCACATGAATTAGTGTCTTGTGTGGAACATTACATGCAATATATTTAAATCCAATATGAATGAAAACATCAAGTTATACACAATGAACTTCTTAGGATAGGATACTAATGGCTCAAAATCCTTTTCCAAACACTAAAGATACCTAATGTGGAAGTACCTCATATGGATACATTGTGTGTATGGGTTCTATGTGAAAAGTGGTCCTACTATGATTCCTAGTAATGTTCCCCTTTATACATAAATAAAAGGCTATTTCACCATTGATGGAAGGCTGGGGGACCACATAACATGCCTCAGGTATATGGTGAATATGTATATGCTCCTAGTCATGGACTTGTTCATTGGTCCATGCATGTGTACCTGGTCATGTACCCTGTCAGGCCTGGGCACCAACATGTTCCAATGCACTCCTAGTGTAGACTGCATGTTCTCCCGCACAGGGTCCTAGCCATGCACTTCCACCACACAACTTAGCTACCTAAGGAGGGTCACACAGTATGTGGGACCAACCTCACATAGCGTGTGATCCATATATTCTCCAAAATCCTATCCAACATAGTTGTGTGGGGATATAATGTGTGTATTTTTGGAGTACACAATGAGGAGCCATGTTTTTTTCTAGAAACTCATGTTCTTCCATGTTGTTTCAATATTAGTTCTTGTTACTATGAATATGTCCAGTTGACTGCCCAAAATCGATGGGGGTCACCTTCGACCATCAATTCCTGGCCTTTGGTTGCTGGAAAATGTATTTTGATAACACATGATGGTTCATCATGCATCCTATTCCCTACGCATCACCCACTGTCATCACGATTCCACGATATACAAATATAATCACATATATCCCACAAATAATCTCAATTTATCTTCAAATCACCATCCCAAACATCATTAATACAATCACTAAGAATCTTGGGGTTTGATCATGCTCGAACCCACCCTGACAATGTTTAACCATAAACTCATATATCAACAACGAATAATGTGAAATATGATGGTGAAAAATAACAATAAAAAGGATGATAACCATCATTTGAAATGTTTTCTAGGACTAATATTGAAAATAAATTAATTTAGGGTGAGGTAATGGAATAAAAGGAATAAATTGTATAAATCAATTTTGTTAATCAACAGAAACATGTGAAGGGTTGTAAAATAGAGGTCAAAATAATATATATATATATATCCATTATTTTTTTAATCAAGGGAGTAAAATTAAATTTATGAGTCCTACATCGATTATGGATCAATGGTTGGTTAGGAACGTGTTCAACAGTGATGGAGAAGACTCACTACATTCATTGCCTCTCGATCCACCTAAATAAAATCATTTTTCATCATCCAATTCTAGTTCACATATGATGAATGATATGAAACCCCTCTCAAACTCCTATGGTTCTATGAATAATCTCGGATAATTTCTATATCATCAATTATAAAGAGAAAATTATGTAATGGGTAATAAATTAAAAAATAAATAAATTATTTAATTAATCCACTAAACATACCTTCTAATGGATATCTTATCTAAAAGTTTGGTGCATATTATATTTATATCACACATAAGGTAAACCCCACATTCTAGACTCATATGTGGTTTCATATTTCTGATATAAGACTCCATTTGGATGATATTCCACATTTTTTGGGTAACTATTCACTCATGATATTAATATATTTAATATCATTAAATAATTAATTCTATGATTACTGGGCCTCATCATGTCTCAAAATCATAGTTCCTAGATCAAAAAATATTTCCTAGCATATTTTATATTATTAGAAGTAAAAAAATAGGTTCAATACATTATTTCCCCTTCATGTATTTTCATCTCTGAAAATCACTAACTAAATCAAAGGTGTGGATACAAAGCTTGTGTCTTTATCTCCCACTCCCAGGAACTCTCCTGTAAGTTCTCATACTTCCCCAACATAATAACCAAGGTAATAGTTTATGTAACACCCTAGGCTTCCATTGTACTCTTCTCTTTGAATAATACAGTAGCATGTGTTGTACGCAACTTCGAGTTCTAACACACCACAACCAATCAAACTAGCCGTTATGAATAGCAATACCCACTTTTTGAAATTTTATAAATTTTATCTTTCAAAATGGAATTCATTTTTGGAATCAGAATATTGAAATTATCTTAGGGTGAATTTTTGGTATTTGTCTTTAAATTTTAAATTTTTTATGAATAGTGAAAAAAACTAACTTATTGTTTAAAACTGACATTTTATTTAAATAATTATTTATTTTATTTAAATTAATTTTTGTTCAAAATATATATATGGTACCTATATAATTTCAATGTAATTAATTGGAGTCATTTTATAATGAGTTTAGATATATTAATATTTTATCAAACTTTTTACAGTCTTTTACCCACCTCCTAGGAGAATTTGAAAATTTGCATAAAACTTAATTTTACCACTTATGTGGGTTGAATTTCAAAAATTTGAGAGATATGGTTAATATCAGTAAGTAAATTTATTTCAATAAGATGAAAATAATTTTTGGTGAATCGTAACGTTTTCTTTTATTTACAACGGTTAAAAGTAAATAGGTTAATTAATGGTAAAAATGATACTATTATTATACTAACACATGTCCTAATTCTATTGGATAAGTGTAATTTGACCAAAAACAACCTTATGAAAAAAATATTACACTTTAGGTCCTCTTGGATTAGATTAGGACATTTATTATTATTTAATTCAAAGAAGAGTTAAAAGTGTTAAATTCAAAATTTAATAACTAAACCATTTTTAATATACAGATATACGTAAGATAAGTTTGACTATAAATTTTAATTAGAAATATAAAATTATTTCCTACATAATTATATTTTTATTATAAATTTTAGACGTTAAATAGTTTAATTTAGTTATGACACAATGATGATGCAATAATTAACTTAATAATGAAATATTAATCTGATTTATATTATAAATATCCAAATAAATTTAATATGAGACTTTTTTATGAATTAAAATAATTTTTTATGTTAATATGACATGTTAGGGTTGGTTTTAAAAATTTTGGTTGAAGTAATTAAACTGTTATAAATTTAGAAAAAAAAAATACCAAATAGTGTCAAAATTGACATAAAATAGTTTTTTTTAAAAAATATTATACTATTAATTGATATTATATTCATAAAAATCTAATTTTTGACCAAATGACTTATATAATTATAGGTGTATAATTAATAAACAACTTGGGGCTCCCTTGTAATTTTATAGTAAGTTTATTAACTATATAATATAAAAATACAAAGAGACATGGTAAATGTAAAACTATTTAACTAAGAGATAAATCTAAAAGATAAGTTTAATATAGGTACCCAAACTAGTCTAAAACCTATTGGTTGAGTGTGTTTCGAACCATTACCACCTCATACTTTAAATAATAAATTTCTGAGCCTTTATAAACCGAAAATTATTATATTATAAAATAATATTTTTTGCATTTCCTAAGGTACCTGTCACCCCTTTTATAAAAGGGCATTCCACCTTCTATATAATTAACACCTTTAAAGCCATTTGGATTGGCCAAAACCTGCCCAAATACCCTATAAACTATCCTCAATTCGTCCTAGAGGCCTTAATTTAGTTAGAAAACCAACCTGAAGATCTATTTTGATCAAATCAAAATAAAGAACCCAAAGAAGAGGTAAATATTTCATCACCTCTTTCAAGTTCCTTTCTTATTACACTTCCTCTTTCATGGTTGTTTACATTCTAAAATAATAACTCTAGTAAATTCTATAAAAGTTGATTTTATTATAAATATTTTACAACCATATTCATTATAATATCCATCCTTTTAATGACATGTCACCATACATGCGTACGTACGGCTTACCATGTCCACGTCGTGGTGTAATTATTATTTAATACATTATTATTTGGATGGGTATAATAATGATGTGTAATTGATTTAAATAATAAATATAAAATGATAATTATTGTTTATATATGATATAACATCCAATTATATATTATTTGCATATAAAAAGAATGATATTGTCGCTCGTGCATACGTACGGATTACAGTCTCCACGAACGCGATGGGATTCATTCCCCATCATATCCATTAAAGAATAGTTTTCATTTTATGATAAAGAAATATGTTTAAAGACATTATATTATTCTGGATATGAATAATATACATCCTATCCATAACAAATATGACCCGAATAACAAAGGATATAAAGGAAAATGAATATGTTAACACCCGAAACGACGATAATACTAAGATATTATTAACAAAGCAATGTTAAATGATCATATATGATATCATATTAATGTATATGATTCTTATACAATTTAATAAAAATTATTTCACTATTATACAGGTAGTGAACTTACCCTCGACCAAGGAAAAGTACAAGGTAAGGGTTAATTTCACAATCTATTTATTATCCGAGGTTGTTTTTACTGGGACCTCTTTATCATCCAAATCAGTGTTTCTTAAAAATGTATTTCAAAATAATTTTAAAATTTAATTGACTATGGGTTAATGAAATTTATACCCTATTTTAATTTATATTAAATGGGTTGAGAGGAATATTTCTTTCATTTTCCAAACAAGGTCCTTTTAACCTTTTCGACAAAATTAAGGTAAGAATGAGTTTTTTTAACTTATACAGCGGGTGCAGATATTTTCTGCCATTATAAGATCATCAAATCTTACATTACAATATTATAAGAATATTTTTAAATATAAATGTTTTATTTTATAATTACGTGACTTTTAAATGATTTCAAAATAGAAAGAGATATTTCTCTAAAATGGTTTTTATTTAATCTATGTCAACATCGTTTGATGGATTTTATGTTTTCTTGAAGTTGATTTATTATGATAATAAAATTCCATATTATATTCCGGGTTTTGTGATATTTTTTATGGTGGATATATTATTTTTATACCATTCATGGTTTATGGATAAGGTATTGACATTTTCAAGGCTAGTTTTGTTACAAATATTTATGTTATGTTTAAACCATTTCATATGAGGAATGCATTGGACTTAGTAAGTGACGGGTGGTGCCCGATATAGCTCCTTGATGAATCGGTAGGTCTCACGAGACAAACTAGTGTCCTGTCCGAAGGCCTTGAAAAAATCTTATCTGTAGTCTTGGAATAAGGCCTTGAATTTGCGGTTATGAAACTCTGGCATTATGCATTCCGCAATTATGAATGTGGCAATTGATATTGCATGTGATTATTCGACTAGTAGAATATCAATGTGTGTAAGTAAATTGAATTATTTTGATTTATATTTTCCATATTATGATGAAGTTTATGTTGAAAATGATTTTGTTTTAGTTTTATACATTGAATTAAATGTTTAAGCTTATTTATGAAAGTTTCTGCTATATTGTTATCCTTACTGAGCATCTGAGCTCACCCCTTTATATGTTTTATTTTTCCTAGGATACAAATAAGTATATTATGACTGGACTTCAATGATATTCTATCAGATCTCAGTGTTTTCTATGGAAGCAATGTTGTTGTAGTTTTTTATTTTATGATGTAATGTAAACCTTATGAATGTATCTATTACTTTTAAGTATACTAAACTAATCGGTATTTTGAGACTTGATCTTTTGTGATCATTCCAATGTTATTTAATAATTCACTGACTCTAGGGAACTGGGGTCGGGGTGTTATAGTTGGTATCAGAGAAAGTTTAGTACAAACCTTGGAAACAATATTTAGATAAACTCTGATTAGAGCACATAACCCTAAAATAGACTTTGAGAATTAGTATAGAATAACATACTAAAATTTTGGTATTGTAGTTATTTTGTGAGTTTTCCAAGAAATATATCCGAATTTGGATACGAGCAGGTATAAGCGGCTCTGGAACATATGTACCTATATGTGAAAACTCCTATAAGAAGTTTTGTGCTTGACCCGGGGTATCCTGGTACACAACAAGAGGCCTTGCTGCACTCTTGGTTACTACAGTCCATAGGGATATGCTTAGGATAATTTTCATTTTCTTTACAAACCATTATGAAGGGTTTTTGATTATACACTTCCTCAAAGAAAACATTTTTTTATGATTATGTATTATATCCATAAACTGTTCATTTTATGTTAAGTGTTTTACTTGTTTGGAATTATGTATTTTGATTCGTAAACTAAAAAATTTTATGCCAATATTTAGAAATGGAGCCTAGTGGAAGGAATGGAAACCATATCAATGCACACACTCTATATAGGGATTTCCCTCCTACTCAAGATAATTATAGTTGAGCTGGTGATGCAACTGGTGCGGATCAGCTTAACACCATACTAGGACAACTCACTCAGGTTATTAATATTAACCTTACCCATGTGAAGCGACCTGATCCACAATGTGGAGGATCAGTGATAGATCACTTCACGAGGAAACAACCACCAACATTCAATGATATTACAAATCCATCTGTAGCTGAGTAGTGGATAAGTTCATTAGAAAAAATATTTCA
Source organism: Viscum album (assembly GCA_963277665.1). Taxonomy (NCBI): domain Eukaryota; kingdom Viridiplantae; phylum Streptophyta; class Magnoliopsida; order Santalales; family Viscaceae; genus Viscum; species Viscum album. The sequence continues at coordinate 1,697,078,285 of OY728143.1, read as the reverse complement.
TTCTTTGGTGAGTAGAGAAAGGGAAAAAGTTTTCATGGAAGTTTATTGCCTCACTGGAGATGCTGATCAATGGTGGTCATTGATTCTATACACAAATGAGGATGAATAAGTATAAAGTATGTAATGTAGGGTGTTTAAAGAGATTTTCTTAGAAAAATACTTTCCTCGTGACCTTCAAGTGGATATGGAAAGACAATTTATGAGTCTGAGGCAGAAGGAGGATGAGAATGTTGCACTGCATGAGGCTAAATTTACTAGGTTATCAAGGCATGCAACAGATTATATAAGTAACCCAAGGAGTAAGATTGACTAATTTTTTGATCGGTTAAATCCATTTCTATGTTGAGCATTAGTCTCACAATATTTCTCATCATATAAAGATATTGTCTCATGTGCTATCAAGACATAAAAGGAATTCTCTATGTCTTACGACTTTTAAAGCAAAGCAAGAGAAGAAGATATCTACTGACCACTCTGGAAATGGATATAAGGGGAATAAGGGAAAAGTTTAATATCCATCCTATAGTAAATTTAGGAAGAAACACCCCAATACTTGCGTGAAGGGAATGATATTCTATTACAAGTTTGGTGAAAAAGGCCACTAAGCTCGTGATTGTAAGGGGAAGAAAGTGGTTGTTGATGTTGAATGCTACAATTGTAGAGAATGGGTGAATTTTACAAATTAATGTACTATGTTTAAGGGGAACGTACATCAAAAAATGAAAAGGGATCAAAGCCAAGCTTATGCTATCACCACTACTGAGGTTGATGCTCTGAAAGACGCGGTGGTAGGTAATTTAATGGTTTCCTAAAGTTTAGAGAATGCTTTATTTGATTCTGGATCATCACACTGTTTCATATCGTCCCATTTTTCTAAGAAAATTAGATATTTCTAATTTGATTTACCATGGAATTTGTCAGTCAAAACTCTTCAGGGAAGTATCATTACAATAATGTTTTGTTAGCCAGTTCCCATTAAGGCATATAAACGTTATTTATCTGTTGATCTTATCATCATACCCATGATTGAATTTGATATAATCCTCTGTATGGATTAGATTTGGGACCATGATGTGAAAATTTATTGTGAGAAGAAGGAGGTTACAATTTTTGATGACGATGATAAAGAGTACCGTATCTTTAGATTAAAAACATCACCATCTGATTCTTATCTAGATAAACCCCCAGTAGTTCAACTAAATTTAATTATTTGTTAGGAAGAGAATGAAATAACTATGGTTGAGGAAAGGAATGTTCAAATAGAGGATGTATATATTGTGCAACAATATGTTGATGTTTTTCCAAAAGATTAACCTGGATATCCTCTAAAATGAGAAATTGAGTTTTCCATTGATTTATTTCCTAGATCGAGGCCCATATCAAAGTCCCCTTATAGAATGGCCACTGTGGAATTAGTGTAACTAAAAAAAAAACTAGATTAATTGAGTAATAACGGATTTATTTTCCCTAGTTTTTCTCCTTGGGTATCCCCTGTTCCTTTTGTTATGAAGAAAGATGGATCTATGAGGTTGTGCATTAACTATAGGGAGAACAATGCTATAAAAATAATGAACAAGTATCCGCTACCTCGTATTGATGATTTATTCAACCAACTTCATAGAGCTCAATAATTTTCAAATATTGACCATCGATCTGGATATCATCAGTTTTGTGTGAAGAAGGAAGACATTATGAAAACAGTATTTCGAACCAGGTACGGGCACTAAGAGTTTACAGTAATGCCTTTTTGATTGAATATTGCACCCTCTGTATTCGTGGATCTAATGAATAAAGTTTTCATGGAATATCTTGATGACTTTGTGGTGGTATTTATTTATGATATCTTGGTATACTCCAAAAGCTACGAATGGCCAACACCAAAGAGTATAACTTAGGTATGCAGTTTTATTTGTTTACAATGTTATTATTGACCTTTTGTCCAGAATTTTGCTCGATAGGCTAACCCATTAACAAAGCTCACATGTAAAGGGGTTAAATTTATTTGGACAAAAGAGTGTGAAGAATGTTTTGAAGAATTTAATAGAAGATTAGTGAATGATCCTATCTTGACTCTACCATAGAAGAATGATGGGTTTGTTATTTATAGTGATGCTTCAATGAAAGGAATCAGTTGTGTCCGAATGTAGAATGATAGGGTTATTTCCTATTCATCATGGTAGATAAAAATTCATGAGAAAAACTATCCCACTCATGATCTTGAGTTAACAGCTATAATCTTTTCTTTGAAGATTTTTAGACACTATCTATATGGTAAAAAATGTGAGATTTATTCTGATCACAATATTTTGAAATATATTTTCTCATAGAATGAACTTAACACGAGGAAAATAAGATGGATTAGACTACTTAAGGATTATGATTTCACCATACACTAACACTAGGGGAAGGAAAATAAGGTAGAGATGCTTTGAGAAGAAAGGATCATGGAGTTTTGAACACGATGAGAGTTGAAAGGGATCCTATATACATGGATCTAGTAACGATGGATATGTGAATCACCATGGAAGGTTAAACATCAATAATATTTCAAATTGTTGACAAACCATCTATACTAGAAAGGATAAAAAGTTTTCTGGCTGAGGATGAGGAGTTTTAAAATAAGATAAAAGCTGTGAATGATGGGAGATTGAGTGAATTTGTTTATGAAGATGGAATTTTGAAATTTGGGAATAGAATTTGTGTTCCCGATATACCTGATCTAAAAAAAGAATTGTTGGATGGTGCTCATAGTTCCAATTTCTCTATATACCCTGGGAGTAGCAAAATGTATAGAGATTTGAAGGAACATTTTTGGGGGCACAACATAAAGAGGTATATTTCGGATTTTGTGTCAAGATGTATGGTTTTTTAACAAGTGAAAGCTGGAAGGGAACAGCCTGGATGAGTCATACAATCTCTTCCCATACCTGAGTGGAAATGGGATAATATTACGACAGACATTCTCATGGGACTACAAAAGTATCCTTGAAGGAATGATGCAATATGGGTCAAAGTTGATCGTCTTACCAAGTCAACACATTTTATTGCTATAAGGGATGATTAAACACTTTAACATGTAGCAAGACTATATATTAATGAAGTTTTAAGACTTCATGGAGTACCACCATCGATTGTTTCTGATCGTGATCCCCATTTTACAATAAGATTCCGAAAAGACATCAGAAATCCCTGGTTACTGAACTTCATTTGAGCACTGCCTACCACCCCCAAACTGATGGGCAATCAGAACGGACTATTCAAACCTTAGAAGACAAGTTGAGATCATGCACACTTGACTTTCAAGTTATTTGGGATCAATATTTACCTCTGGTAGAATTTTCTTATAACAATATCTTCAATTCATGTATTCATATGGCACCATATGAAGAGTTATATGGAAAGAGATGTCGCACACCAACCTGTTAAAATGATGTTTGTGAAAGTAAACTTCTAGGCCCAGAACTTGTGGAGGAAATGATGGAAAATGTGAAGGTAATCCAAAACCACATTAAAACAACTCAAAGTAGATAGAAGAGGTATGATGATAACCGAAAGAAGAATTTGTAATTTCAGGTAGGAGATCATGTCTTCTTGAAGGTATCTCCATGGAAGTGTGTTATACATTTCGGTAAGAAGGGAAAATTGAGTCCCAGGTACATCAGACCTTTTCAAATTCTAGAAAAAATTGGGGTAGTAGCTTACCGTTTGGAAATGCCGCCAAGTCTCTCCAAAGTTCATGATGAGTTCCATGTATCACTAAAGAGAAAATACATGCCTGACCCAACGCATGTACTCACCTATGAGGAATTAGAACTAGAACCTGATCTTTCTTATTGTGAAGACCCTATCAAGATTCTGGATACAAGAGAACACGTGTTGTGAAACCGGACGACTCCTCTAGTAAAAGTTCTATGGAGAAACCACAAATGGAAGAGGCAACGTGGGAACATGAAGAACTTATGATAAAGAGACAACTGAGTCTTTTTACGCATTAATACTCTAGAAAATTAGAAGACAAAATTATTTGAAGGAGGGGAGAATGTAACACCCCAAGCTTCCACAATACACTTCTCTTTGAATAATACAGCAGCATGTGTTGTACGCAACTTCGAGTTCTAACATACCACTACCAATCAAACTAGCTGTTATGAATTGTAATAACTACTTTTTGAAATTTTATAAATTTTATCATTCAAAATGGACTTCATTTTTGGATTTAGAATGTCGAAATTAGCTTCGGGTGAACTTTTGGTATTTTTCTGAAAATTTTCAATTTTTGATGAATAGTGAAAACCACTGAGTTATTGTTTAAACTGGCATTTTATTTATATAATTATTTATTTTAATTAAATTAATTTTTGGTCAAAATAGATACATGATACCTATATAAGTTCAATTTAATTCATTAGAGTCATTTTATAATGACTTTACATATATAAAAATTTTATTGAAATTTTTACCGTCTATCACCCACCTCCTAGGAGAATTTTTAAATTTGCATAAAAAATAATTTTACCGCTTTTGTAGATTTAATTTCAAAAATCTGAGAGACATTGTTAATATCAGTAAGTAAAATGTTATTCAATAAGATGAAAATATTTTTTGGTGAATAGTAACTTTTTACTTTTATTTACCACGGTTAAAAGTAAATGGGGGTAATTAAGGGTAAAAATGATATTATTATTACCCTAACACATGTTCTAATTCGATTGGATAAGTTTATTTTGACCAAAAACAACATTAGGAATAAAATATGATCCTTTAGGTCCACTTGGATTAGAGTAGGACATTTATTATTATTTAATTCAAAGAAGAGTTAAAAGTGTTAAATTCAATGTTTAATAACTAAACAATTTTTAATATAGGGTTATACATAAGATAAAATTGACTATAAATATTCATTATAAATATAAAACTATTTCCTACATAGTGATATATTATTTATAATTTTTATACATTAAATAATTTAATTTAGTTATGACACAATGATGATGCAGTAATTACCTTATTAATAAAATATTAAAATAATTGATATTATAAATATCCAAAGAAATGCAATATGAGACTTTTTATGAATTACACTAATTTTATAGTTTAATAAGACATGTTAGGGCTGGTTAGATGATTTTTTTCCTGATCTAATAATTCTATTATGAATTTAGCAAAAACAAATTACCAAATAGTGTCAAATTGACATAAAAGAATTTTTAAAAAAATTTTATATTATTAATTGATATTCGATTCCTAAAAATTTATAGTTCTTCCAAAAAACTTATATAATGATATGTGTATCATTAATGAAAAAATTGGTGTTCGTTTGGTAGTTTATAGTATGTTTATTAACCGAATAATATAAAAATACAATGAGACATGGTAAGTGTCAAACTATTTAACTAAGAGTTAAATCTAAAAGATAAGGTTAATATAGTGATGGGTTTCTACCAAACCCCACTTTATACTTTAAATAATCCATTTTTTAGACACTAGAAACCAAAAATGATTTTATTATAAAATAATATTTCTAGCTTTTGCTAAGGTGCCCCTCACCCCTCTTATAAAAGGGACTCCACCTTCTCTATAAATCACACATTCAAATCCATTTGGCTTGGCCAAATCCTATATAAATACCCTCTAAACTATCCTCCCTTCTTCCTAGAGGCCTTCTGTTAGTCAGGAAGCCAACATGATGAGCCCTTTTGATCAAATCAAAAGGAAGAACCCAAAGAAGAGGTAAATATTTCATCACCTCTTCCAAGTTCCTTTCTTCTTCCATATCCTCTTTCTTTGTAGTTTACATTATAAAATAATAAATCCAGTATCTTATATATAATACGATATTATTATAAATATGGTACAACCATATTCATTATTATATCCATCCTTTGAATGACATGTCACCATACGTGCGTACGTATGGCTTACCCTATCCACATTGTGGTGTAATTGTTATACAATAAATTATTATTAGGATGGGTATAATAATGAGGTGTAATTGATATAAATAATAAATATAACATGATAATTATTTTTTATATGTGATATACCGTCCAATTATATATTATTTTAATTTGAAAAGAATGATATTGTCACTCCTGCGTACGTACGGATTATCGTCTCCACGAACGCGATGAGATTCATTACCCATTGTATCCATTCAAGAATAATTTTCATTTGATGATTAAAAATAATGTTTAAAGAATTTATATCAATCTGAATATGAATAATATACATCCCATATATGACAAATATGACTCACATAACAAACTGTATAAAGGAAAATAAATCTGTTAACATCCGAAACGACGATAATACTACGATATTATTAACAAAGAAATGTCAAAAGATCATATATGATATAATATTAATATATATGATTCTTCTAAAATTTAATAAAATTTATTTCACCATGATATAGAAGGTTAACAAATCCTCGACCAAGGAAAAGTACAAGGTAAGGTTTAATTTCACAATCTCTTTATTATCTGAGGTTGTTTTTACTAGGACCTCTTTATCATCCACATCCGTGATTCTTAAAAATGTATTTCGAAACATTTTTACAATTTACTAGACTATGATTTAAAGTAATTTATACCATTTTTTGACTTTTATAAAATGGGTTGAAAGGAATCTTTCCGTCATTTTCCAAAAGAGGTCCTTTTATCCTTTTAAACAAAATTAAGGTAAGAATGTCATTTTTTAACTTATACGGTGGGTGTGGCTATTTTCCGCTATTATAACATTGTTGAAGATTCCTTTACAAGATTATAAGAATCTTTTAAAATATAAATGTTTTCTTTTATAATTACATTACCTTTAAATGAATTCAAAATAGAAATAGATATTTCTCTAAAAAGGATTTGATTTCATCTATGTCACCATCCTTTGATGGATTTTATGTTTGTTTGAAGTTGATTTATAATTATACAAAACTTCTATATTGTATTGAAGGTTTTGTGATATGTTTAACTATGGATGTGTTATTTTTATTCCATTAATGAGTTATGGATAAGGTATTGACATTTCGTATGCTAGTTTTAATAAAAATGTTTATGATATGTTTAAACCTTTTCATATGTGTAATGCATTGGACTTAGTAAGTGATGGGTGGAGCCTGCTATAGCTCCTCGATGCATTGGTAGGTATCATGAGACAAACTAGTGACTTGGAACAAGGCCATGAAAAAAATCTTATTTTTATTCTTGGCACAAGGCCATGAATATGTGGTTATAAAAGTTTGGCATTATTCATTCCATCATTATGAAAGTGGCTATTGATATTTCATGTGATTATTCGACTAATAGAATACCTACGTGAGTAAGTAAATGGAATTATTTTGATTTATATTTGTTATATTATGATGAAGTTTATGTTGAAAAGGATTATTTTAGTTCTATACAATGCCTTAAATGTTTAAGTTTATTTATGAAGGTTTCCGTTATATTGTTATCCTCACTGAGCATCGGAGCTCACCCATTTCAATGTTTTATTTCTCACAGGATGTGAAGAAGTATATTATGACTGTCCTGCAGGGATAGTCTATCAAATCTTAGTGTTTTTTATGGAAACAATGTTGTTGTATTTTTCTATTTTATGATGTGATGTAAACATTAGGAAAGTATCTAATACATCCAAGGCTACTAAACTAGTGGGGCTTTCGGGACATGATCTTTTGTGATCATTCCAATGTTATGTAATAATGCACCTACTCTGGGTAACTGCAGTCAGGGGGTTACAATTTATCCTTAAGGGATCCTCTCATGCTGATCCTCGATTTACATTGGGTACTCTTTGATGACTGATCTATCCTCATTGGCCATCTCACCCCATTAAATAATGTTCATATGACCATGTAATTATCACCTCAACTATGAAACATGGAAGATTTCATGAAAATTATCCAATCATGGGCATAATACTAGGAGGTAGGAAACCCTGACAACCCTCTATTGAATCCAAAATGACTTGATGAGCCTCAAGGAAAGATTTCCTATCCATCCAAAATATTGTAGTCCTCATTGTAGTGAGACTCTCAGGAAACCATGCTCTCCCTTTCCAAACATCAAGAGACTAAAGCATTGATCTGCATAAGACATTCATTGACTCTAGAATATCCTCATCCATTTCTATATCACCTTGACCTTCTCCATCTTTGAATCAACCATATCTGGCCAAACAAGATATTTATCACCAATCTCTATATAACATAAGGGTAAAAATAAAGGTATCCAATAAAAGGCATTCAATGATTCCATTGTAATCATAGAATGATAGAAATTATTATAAGAAAACTATACCAATGGTTAGTGATCCTCCCAGGTCTAGCCAAAGTCCAAAACCTAATGCCTCAGTATATCTTCCAACACTTGGATAGTGTGCTCAGTATTACCATCCATCTAGGTGTTATTTGTCATACTCATCTGCCAAAGGGACTAGAATGCCTCCTACAAGACTCTCCACAACCATGAAATAAATCACACTTCATGATTGAGGAAAATAATTTAGAGTGCCCAATGGAGTTAGAAAATATACCACATGTACATATTGTCAAGACTCTCCACCAAACTCTTCTCCATAATGCAAAAGAATTTTATCATCTTGGTAAGTCAGTAAACTATCACCCAGATGGTATCATGGCCTCTTTCTATCTGTGGAATTTATATAACAATGTCCATGTATATTACACGCCATTCCCACAATAGAATATTTAGAGGATGTGTCAAAATTTCTGGAACCTTATGGTTAGCCTTGACCTGTTGATATATGAGAATAGAGAGACAAACATAGTGACACTCCACCTCATTATTGTCCAAAAAAACTTCCTATAGAAGTCCTTGTACATCATTCCCACTATGGGATGTACAAAAAAAAGGAAACGTTTGAAACTCCCTCATCACCACCTCTCACATCGTGACCAGAACCACCAACTTTCCCTAGAAAAGAATCATAAAATCAATCTATTAAATCTCATGAAGATATCTAATAATGAATAACCACCCAAATGATTTCTCCCAACTAAGCCACCCTCACACATTAGATAAGTGGAGGAGTCAACACCATTGAATCAAGGTAAGATATAACCCTCTCCTCCATAAAGGCCAGTTGCAAAGAAGCCAACTCCTCAGACACCTCCACCACCAAATGATAATGATACAATTTACTATGGGAATCATCGCCCATATTTACCTTAAAAAACCTATAGTAACTCCAACACCTGACACTTCCTTAGCTTTGGATCACTCTTTGTGATGATATATCTAATAATTGGATGGTCTGAGTAAACAAATAACCACTCTTTAAAATTATTGTTACTCCATATATTTATAGAGAATAATGTTAGGTCAAAATATAAAATGTAATACACAAGATGGGGGTGAATTGTATCTTTCCATAATCATCCAAAACTTTGGATTTCAACACCCACTATAATTTATGTGAATATGAAGTGTTATTCTTTTGTATGAAAATATGCAGCGGATAAAAAAATGATAGAACACAACCTCTTAAAGTGGATTAGGGAACAAAGATCCCCAATTCCACTCTACCCATAACCATATCATAGAGCTTGGTATATTCCACAAGAATGTTCCTCTTATCACAAGACCAAAAATATCAATAACGAAGTGCAGGTAGTTGATACCTATTTATGACTCAATAAAAAGACTTCTAGTTCTTTTATAGGGAACCAGAATAACCAAAACTTAGTTCAAGAATATGATACTCCACCCGAACTGAGTATGAGTAGTTGAAACTCAAAAAAATCAATAGATATTTCTTTTATTTGAAACAGGTTAAACATCACCGATGTGGCATGATGCAATTGACAGTAGATGGATATTGTTCTTAAAAAATAATAGTCTTCAAGAGAGAATGAGTCTAAATAGATCTTGGTTTCATATAGATATTCAATTTAAAAATAGAAAAAATAGGGTAGTCAATAACTTGCATTATAAAATGATAGAAAATGTATATATCCAAAATTTAGTCCTTTAATCAGAGTTGTTCGTTTACTATTGCACTATAAAATTAATTTCAATATTGCAGTATTGTATGTGAATCACATAACACATGTATATTTTAAGAGATATTTGGAGGGAATATATAGAATATAAAATACATTATTTAGTGTTCAAGATCCAAAATAATAGACTGATTGGTCATGGAAATTCAAATCTCACTTTACTAGGAGAGTCATCACTACCCTTTCAAATAAGAGAGACTTTCTCTAATGAACAGGATTATTATAAAAAATAAAAATGATCTGTGAATCAGTCTCCATTTTTTTATTGACCATTGCAGTAATCTCGGATTGAAAATTATGCTTCATACACTTCTCCATTGAGAACACAATGTATGGTTGTGCTGCATTGTGTAGGGTTTGTTTGCGTAGCGTAGGGCTCCTTTGAATAGCGTAGGGTTCCTTCATGTAGCGTAGAGTTCAAAAAGTAATGTAGGGGTGACGATATATATGTTCATAATTTTTAGCAAAAAATCCCAAACATAGAACTAATTAACCATTAGTTCAATTTTAATGAATGTATTGTTGTAAATAGAAAGTCCAGACTCCATTGTAGGGTTGATGATCCATACGCCTTTTCATTTTCTGAACGTAAGGATGACGATCCAAATGGAAACTCCTTAGTGTATTGTAGGGTTGATACCATACACAAACATTAGTTTTTCAACATAACACAGGGATGGAATAAGGGTTTCCCTAGTCTTCCCCGTAATGATAAATTTCTATATAATAGAATATAAATTCATGTATAACATACATAACTAAATTTTATTAGAAAACAAATAGGGTTTATTGTGATCATAAATAACTTCATAAAATATATAATATTGTTGAGGCAATACATTCCCTATAATCTATCCCTTTTGATGATAAAAAATCCCATAAAATAATCATTAACAAAAATTAAAGTTAATATAGGATTTGTAAAACAGAAAAGTAGATATAAAAGTTTTCTCCAAATTTTTATTTCAGAGAATTATCTTGATTGAGAAAAATTTTCAATTAAATGAAATGTTGTGGTTTTAAAATATTCTCCCAATCTCCTTCAGATATAATTTCCCTAAACGTAAATATTCTCTCCATTTTTGTGTTATCAAAAAGATAGTTTTAAAGAATAAATGAAATAAACCACAGTTTAATATAGTACATAAGTATAAATTAATAGTTATGTATTCTGCCACTATAAAATGAAAAATATGATTATAATTGAAGTATTGAAATGAAATAAAAATAAACTAAATTTAAATAGACATTAATTTTTTTTGAAAGGTTATAATAAAATCCATAATCAATAAGGGTATTCAAAATGATTGGCTAAAGCTTAGTTTTGGTAGGGACTGAGGGTTATTCTGGATAAGGAAGGACATGAACTACACTACTAGGATCAGTTTGTTTCAACTGTAGGATTTGGAAATGGTTGTTGAACATTTATGTCCAATTCTAATAAACGTCATAGAATAATTTCCAATATGCAGGCTCACAGCCAAATTGATATTTGCAAAAGAATTCACAGCTTCTTCAGACTACATGAAAGAGTTCATATCGTATCATTAAAATCATCCAGTATTAATGTAATTGCTTCAAACATCCTAAGAAATTCTGGTGGTGTCTGTTGAGAAGAAGTAGATACTTGATTGCTTACTCTGAGATACTAAAACTCTCTCTGAATAATAAAATTAAATTTATCAAACTCTTTCTACTTGATAGAATCATCATTAAATGAACAAAATTCTCCGGAAATCTTGTCCATATCCTCCTTAAGATCTCCAATGGAAATGAGATTTTCTTTGAATTCTATAAAATGATGTATCTGAGCTTCATACTCTGATCTCAGTACAAAAAAAACCTTGTATTCTTTAATCGTTTTCTTCTCATCTTCCAAATATTATCTTAAAAATGAATTATGATCCTCCAAAAAAAGTATCTTTATAACATGGGAAATAACATCTAAATCTGAATATTCAATAGAATTAGCCCATGTTTGATCCACTTGAACAATATCCATGCTTGGATCATTAGCTCCCTTTGGTCTATTTGCAAAATCTGATCCTCCCAAAGAACCAAAATCAGGAGCAACCTGAGTTCTAGGATCAAGGATCTCTTGAATTTGAGACTCCTGCTTAACTTGCTCATTTAACAGGTTCTCATGACCATTATCTTCCCCTAGTTCACTAGGAGTAATGACATCCACATTTCCAATTACAGCCTCAACAACAACTTATGGATCATTGAAATATAGTCTTATTCCTTAAAAAAGAGAGCCTTCTCAACATGAATCTACTTCATATTCAGGCATGTGTCTCAAAGAGACTACTATAGGGATAAACCATTGATCCCCATGAGTATCTTCTATCAGCCATTGTTGTTTCTCAACACCAACTGAAATAAAACTGTTTCATGAGTTTCTCCATACAAGAACGATCTTCTTATCTATCTCTGCACTCAATGTATTGTTGTGGGGACAAGATCTTCCAAATAACATATTCACAATATTCCCTTCTTCTTAACATAAATAGTTAAATAATCCTACCATATGTATAATACCCCATCTGGGCATCCATGTGGAATGAGTGATTTAGATGTAGAATCATAAATCAATAAAAATTAAACATAGTATTATTCAAAAGCAGATACATGATGTAAATGTCTGGATATAGAACCTTCTCAAGCTCAATAGTTCTTAGAAAAATCCATGATTGAATAAACTTCATCATAAATCATCAGTTAGTAAAATATTCTTTCGTAAACACCTTCTTGAAAAACATTGTTACAAACATAGAAAACCTGATGTCCTTAAGTGTATGTATTTAATTTCTAATTTTCTTAAAATCAAACTGAAACTTCCCCTCATAGGGACATCTCAAAATTTCAGAAATTTCAATAAATCAAAATGGAAACTCCTAATTATCATTCATAAAAATAATAGAATATTTATCCAAACAAAAACAAAACGAAGCATTCTTAAAAAATTATTTATCTTCTTTTCATAAAATATTTTCATATTATCTAATCCAATGGTGTAATACATCCCTTGAAATTTTATATCTTCTTTAAGAGACAGATTCGTGGAATCCAAATATTAAAAATCTATTACCTTTCCTTGCAAGAATTTATTGGCTTTCCCCATAGCATACATACTTCTATCAAATACAACATTAATGGATCATCATGAAGTTTCCATTTTTGAAGGTTTAAAAATAGAAGGGTTTGATGGATTATGGGTTTTGGTAGATTTGAAATAAAAGATAAAGGTGCTCTATGAGTTGAATAGAGAGGAGTATGAGAGTGGGAGAAGGAAAATGGTTTTCTCACGTGGAATGAGGATATACTCATTATATATATTTTTAATTTGAAAATACAAATAGAATAAAATTTCAATAAAATTATTTTAAAAAAAATTAAAAATTAATCGAATAAAACATTCAAATAGATTAAATAAAGCTTACTAATATAAAAAAAGAGAACTTAAAATAAACTAATAAACAGTTACTTAAACTCAAATAATCCGAAATCCCCTTAATAAAATAAAAACTAGCACTAGGAAGTGGTTTAGTAAAAATATTAGCTAATTAATATTCGATATTAAAAAATTATAAAGATATACCCTTTTAAAAAAATGATCTACTATAAAATGATGTGTTATATCAGTGTGGCTAGTCCTAGAATGACTTATTGTATTTTTCAATATATTAATAGAACTAGTGTTATCATATAAAATCGGAATAATATTATTGTTTTGAATAAAAAATCCATTAGAGTGTTTTTCAACGCCTAAACATGTACACAAAAACAGCAAACATAAACATATTATGCCTTAACGGTAGACAAAGAAAGTGACTATTGATTCTTACTAGACCATGACACTAATGATTTTCTAAAAAAGTGATAGGTTTATAAGGTAATTTGTCTAACTAATATACAATCTTTAAATTCATCATCATAAAATGATATTGAATAAAAATTATAAGTTTTAGGGAAAATAAGATATTGAAAAATAGTTCCCATTAATAATTAAAAAATTATTTTTATAGTATTAAGATGAGATTCTTTTGGATTTTATTGAAATATAACCAAATGAAATACATAAAAAATAATTACTAGTCTACTAGTAGTAATATATAACAAAATATCAATCATACAACTTTATATATTTCTTTTAACTAGTTTTCCAGCTTCCTACAAATCAAGTTAATTATTAGGACACATAGGAGTTTTATATGTATTCTTGTTCTCAAGTCCAAACATTTTCAAAAAATCTATAATATAATTGTTTTGATTTAAAGAATTTTCAATTTTGTTTGTAAATATTAAATCCTATGAAGAAATTTAGTTCTCCCATCATACTCATTTCAAGTTCTTATAGCATTATATTTGAGAAATCATGAAAATGGTTTTTATTGGTTGAACAAAAAATAGCATCATCAACACAAATTTGAACTAATAAAATACTAGAAAAAATGGTTTTCTTAAAAAGTATTGGATCTTCCAAACCAACAGTAAATCCATTTTCAAAAAAAGAACTTACTCTTTCATACCATGATCTAGGTTCTTATTTAAGGCCATAGAGAGCTTTAGTAAGTTAAAAAACAGAATTTTCTTTTTGAGAATTTTATAACCTATGGGTTTGTTAAACATAAAATATATCCATTAAAAACCATTTAAAAAGGCAGATTTAACATTCATCTGATATAATTTAAAATTCATATGATATGTATAGGTTAAAAGTTTTATAATTACTTTTAATATATCTATAGGGACAAAGATATCTTCATAATCTATACATTCTTCCTGATTATATCCTTTACCTACTAATCTAGCTTTATTCTTGGTAATGATCCCTTGATCATCCTGTATTTTCATAAAGACTCACTTAGTTCCTATAACTTGACAATTGATTGGTATTTCAACTAGTTTCTAAAATTCATTTCATTTAAAATGTTTTATCTCATATTTCATTCCTAATATCCCACGCTAATAATCTAAGGATTCCTCAATAGTGGTAGGTTCTAGTTCAGATAGAATGTTAGAGAATTCAGTTAGGTTTCCTAAATTTCTTCTAGTTCTAATTCCTATATCTAGGTCTCCTATAACAGTTTCTAATGGATGTTTTTTTCTAGGGATCTAGTCTATATAGGAAAAAAACATTTAGGTTTTTCAGTTCCATGTTCTTTAGAACTATATTGAACTTTATTAATATCAAAATAAAATTCATTTTTAAGGGGTTCAAGTCTCATGTAATCAAAAGAGTCAGTGACATCATCAGTTTGATATTTCTCTTTAATAAAAGGGCCAGTTTAATCAAAATTCACATGAACTAAATCTTCAACAATCCTCGAATTTCTATTGAACACTCTACAAGCTTTATAAGTTTTAGAATATTACAAAAATGATTCTTCATCAGCTTTTGGATCAAACTTACCAATTTTGTCCTTATTATTCATGATATAGACCTTACAACCAAAAATATTTAAAGTAATTTTATATAGGTTTTATATTTTTCAAAAGTTCATAATATGACTATTTGAAAATTGGCCAAATTAAAAATATATGCATGATATATTAGGCTATGCTTACATATTTTGCCTAAAATAGGTAGGAAGACAGTATTCATTCAGCATAGTTCTAGAAATATCTTGAATAGTTATATTTTTTATTTCAACAGTTCTTTTTTGTTGAGGTGTTATTGGGGAAAATAAGGTGTGTTCAATACCAAAATTTGGACAAAAATAATTGAATTATTGATTATAAAATTTTCCACCATGATTACTTCTCAATGAAATTATTTTGAAACACATTTCTTTTGGAACAATTTTACAAAAACATTCAAAAATAGTGAAAACTTTAATTTTGAGTTTTTGAAAATAATCCCAAGTAAATATATTATAGTCCTCTCCTAAAACATAAACATATAATTTACCTACCAAACGTTCTATACAAGATGGTCCAAACAAATCCATATGGATATGTTATAATGGATTAGTTGTAGAAATTTTATTCACAGAATTGAAATATTATTTGTGATTCTTTCCAATTTGACATGCATCACAAAATATTTCATTTTCTAACTTAAGACAATAAAAATTAGAAACTAACTATTTCTTAGATAATTTATGCAAAACATAAATATTAAAATTTTCAATTATTCATATGAAAAATCCATGATTTATTTGCCTTAGTAGTTAAAAAATATTACCTTATGATTAAATAAGTAATTTAATCCCAATGTATAAGCATTTTCGGCTGTAGGTTCTCTAAATTTATGTAACTCATCCTTAATCACATAACGACAATTTTTAAAAAATCAACACAAAATCCATCGTCACAAAGTTCATAAATAATTATCAGATTGGGCTTTAACCCTTGCGTATACAGTACTTTTTGGACTGAGATAGTCATTGGATCTCAAAAAATTCCAACACAAATTAGAATTATCACAAAATGTGACAAGACCTCCATCCATTTGAGCCAGTGGGTGAAATTTTAATGGATTTACCCCCATATTCTTTGAATAACCACTGTCCATATTTCATATAGCATTTATTTTCTTATGGCGTATTTCTGGCAAAAGTATTTAAACAAATGTTAGTTTTGGTACCCAAACATTCTTAGGTCCATCAGAGTTAGCTAACAGATATAGGGGAATCTAGACCTTCTTTGTTTTTCCAAATCTTAAATCATTAGATTCAGATATTCATTTTGTAAAAAGATCTTTTAATTCCATTAATTTGAGTATTTGGAAAATAATAGCTATTTTTTTATATTACATATCATTAAAAAAATATAACAAGTTTCATTTTTTAAATTTTTGAAAAATAATTCTTATACAGTTTGGATTTCTCACCCTTACTTCCAATACAAAAAATTACCCTTTTAATACATTTCTATCTAGGGATTTCTTTTAATATATTTTCTTCTTTAGAAAAACAAGATCAACACTCTTCTAAGTTTCTACTTCATCGTGTAACGATTTTATATTATTTCAGGATCAACAGAGTTTGATGTAGATGAGATCAATTTTTCAATAACTCTTGTTGTTGTTTTAGCAGGGTATCAGTTTCACCTAAAACAACATTGTGAAAGTTATTTAATGATTTGTTATTTTTTAATTGAAAATAATTTTTTTCTTCTAACGTAGAACAATAGGTAGCTAATTTAACTTTTGAGAAACTGGATGAATCAGAATCAGAATTAGATGAGCAATAGGTTTGTACCTTTTTGTTTCTATCCATGAAGCACATATTGGATTTAAAATTTCATTTTCATTTTTATGAATCAGAATTAGATGAGTAGTTGGAGTCATGAAAAAAACTCCATGTTTCTTTCATTGCTCTTCTACCTTTATATTCATAATGATAATTTTTTTGATACCTATTATCTGTAATTTTTCGTTCATCTTTCAGTTGGGTGTAGTCTAGTCTTATATGACCCATGTTTTTTTATTCATAATATCTAAGTTCTCTATAGTATTTTGTATCCTTCTTAGAGGGTTATCTGAATTCTTTTTTCTTCCCGTGTAACTTTTTGAACTTCTAGTATAACAGAGATAGTTCGATTTCAGAATCAGACAAACCTGAATTCTTATTCTCTTTCTCTTATTACTTTGATATTTTACTATATTTCTCAGATATTACATTTATATTAGTATTTTATTTCATTGTTATAATTTTATGATTCTAAAATTCATCGTTTATTTATAATTTATACATCACCAGTGTCCTAATTAATTCTTTAATTCTCTAATCATTGACATGTAATGATTATCAAATAGTAGCAAATATTCCATTACACTTAAAATTTTGTACTCTCAATACTTTTAAGGATTCAACAGATTGTTTGATGGGTTCACCTAAGGATGTAATATTTTTGATCATTTTTGTAAGACTTCCATTCATTTGTGTTAATTTGGGGAAAATTTATGTTGTATTCCCCATTTTTCATACATTGTCTATTACTTTAATGGAAACTGCAATAGTTTGATGCATTTCATAGGCATTTGGACATTTTGAAACATGATTGAACTCATCTGGTATAAGACCACAAATAATATCATTCATATATTTTGAATTGGTGTCATATTTTGCTTCTTTTGCAACATTTCCATCTTTGTATAGACCTTATACTTTTTATATTTCTATATATTTATTCAAAATATCTCCTTTGATAGCAATTTTTTGGTGAAAATATACAAAGTAATACACAATAGGTGGGTGAATTGTGTTTTTCAAAAATCATCCACAATTCTAGATTTTAACACCCACTATAATTTATGTGAATATGCAGTGTTATTCTTCTATATGAAAATATGTAGCAGATGAATAGAAAGATATAACACAGATTTTAATAGTGTTTTGGGATACAAAGATCCCATTGTACACTCAACCAATCAATCTCTTATAAATCTTGGTAAATTACACTAGAATGGTCCTCTTATCACAAGATCATGAATATAAACAACTGAGTGAAGGTAGTGGAAACCATTACAAGACTAAATAAAAATCTTTCCGGTTCTTTTACTGGGAACTAAAGTAACCACATATTAGTCCAAGAAGCTGATACTCCACCACAACTGAGTACGAGCCGCTGAAACTCAAATAAATCTAAAGAGATTTGATTTGTTTGAAATAGATTAAATTTCACAATTTCTACAACACACAATTGATAGTTGATGCATCTTAGTTTTTTGGAAATAATATTCTTCAGTAGAAAATGATACTGGAGAAATCCAGGTTACATTTGGAACATTAATTTAAAAACAACATCAAAATAGAGCAGTTGCAAACTTACAGTAGAACATGATAGAACATGTATATCTAAAAAATTTAGTACTTTAATTAGAGTTGTTTATTCGCTGTAGCACTATATTAATAATTTCAATAAGATAGTCTTGTATGTGAATAAATTATCACAAGTATATTTGAATAGATATTCTGGAGGAATATCTAGAACAGAAAAGACTTTATTTAGTGTTCTAGATCTCAAAGAATAGCCAGATTGGTCACAAAAATATAAATTTCAATTACCTTGGGTAGTTGTAACTTTCTTTGTAAATATGAGATGTTGTCTATAATGAAAATGTTTCTTCAAAAAATTAAATCAATCATTCAATCAGTCAACATTTTTGTCATGACTGTTTTAGTAATCTCAGATTGAAAACCCTGCTTAAAGAACTTTGTCATGGAGAACACAATGTAAGGTTGAGCAGTGTAGCATAGGGTTCCTTTGTGTAGTGTAGGGTTTACAAAGTATCCATGGGATGTTGATCCATACATTCATCCTTGAAATCATAAAATTCCAAATGTTATATTAATTAACCATATATTTAATTTTCCCAAACATAGGGTAGAAAACAGTAAATATAGAGTCCAACGTAGGGTTGTTGATCCATACGTGTGTTAATTATCTGAACATAAGGATGAAAATACAAAACAGTACTTCTTATTGTAAAGTAGGTTTGATACCCCACACAAAAATTAGTTTTTAGTGTAACATAGGGATGATAATAGTGTTTCTAGAAACATTCCTGTAACAATAAATTCCTATAAAATAGAAATAGTATACCTATAAAACTTAATCAACAAAAATTTATTAGTAAAAAATATGAGTTTTTGTGGACATCAAAATCATTATAAAATATAGAGTAATATTGAGACAATACATGCCCAAAAAATACTACAACTGATAAATCTAGGACATGATTCACAGTATTATTATCATGATGTGTCAACTAGATCGACCCATATGAGATCATTTCTTACCTATGCATCAACATGGAGATAGGCTCAGCTACAGAGGAATTGTAATACACTACGCACTTCACACCCTCCCCCAGTAGTATCAACAAAGGAGCACTATTTATCCTCATCTTGATCTCCTAATAGGATATTGAAAATTTCTTAGTCTAGGTAAATAGATTAACATTCCAAGAGAGAGTATTCAAATGTGCTACAACCCTAGATAATTTGATCAAGAATCTCCAATTGTACCCTCACATGCTAAGAAAACTTCACTCCTCCCAAATTCTATTGGGTGGATCTGAAGAGAGTATTGAATAAACCCAATGGATCCAAAACTAATCCATGATTAGAAATTACATTCCCCGTGATGTGATCCTCACATATCCAGAACATCCACTTTGAGAGATTACCAAAATGTTGTTTCTCCTAGAGTAAGTCTAGGTCCATTTTCAAGTTCCCTACATGATCCTCCTATGATGCATAGTAGATGACACTTACATCAATGAAGTTAATCAAAATTTGGTCCAAGAATGGATGGAATATATGGTTCATCAATTCCATAATCACATAATGGGAACTAATCATAATTATAGAAATCACACGGAAAACCTAATGTCTGTAACGATATAAGAATTCCATATTTGGAATATCATCCTTCTAAAACCTGAACTGGTGGGTTTAAAACTTATGATCATTATTCAATAACCAATTATCAAACCACAAAAATAAAATAATCCTTAAATCCTAATCATGGGGTACTTTTTCTTTATCATTACAAAGTTTAGATGAAAATCATCAACAAAAATACACAAGCTCCAATGGGTATTTTTCATGTATAAAACCAGAGATACCTAGGGGAAACATTTGTTCTGATAAGAACATTATATTTATTGTACACCAACTGCACCATCTGCTCTCAAATATATTTAGGGGCCATTGAATATTCTTTAAAATATATAGGTATGATCCAAGGGTGTAAGTTATTGAATATGTTAATCTCATACTTTTGAGGTAGTCCTGAAACATCCCTAGGCAAGACATCCATAAACTCCACCACAATTAAAGGATTACTATTGTATGAATATATTTCTATACTAAGTGATAAAATCTACAAGTGATAGGTGATGAGATATATCCTCTTGTACTCAAGGACCACTCACTCATCCCTAAGATCTCTTGTGGCCACAAAGGAGAATCTAATCCCATATGTGTAAAGGAATGTGACCCAATTTTGATGACTATCGATCCAGGCTAGACCGTGGAGTACTGATCCATTCTCAATTTTAGATCATAAGGTTTCATCATGATGAACAAGAGGTCCCAGGAGGAACTCTCTTCATCAAGTGATAACTCACACTATCTACATATAAGTGATATCAAAGAATCTATCAATGTAGGAACCTCTAGCCATAATTTCTAATCTAATGTCTCATATGAAAGATAAAACTCCCCCACAAGGAATATGTAGAAAAGGAATGAATCAGACACATTTATACTATTACTGAGTAAAGGGTGTAATAAATATATATCTTACCTCAAATCATCTCTTTTTTTTCTAGTTTGTTGTCCTTAATGGCCTGTAACTGCCCAAGGACCTGACCACCATCTCCCCAAGCCTGAAATGGGACACTTAGTCATGGTGATGGTTGGATTTTATAACATCATACAACACACACAATTCTTACCTCCATATTTTATCATTATCTTCTTTAAGAACCTCCCCCTATTGGCCACCCTACCTATTGGGGATGACATAGTCCCATTATGACCACCTCCGGCACCAATCACCCACCATCACTCTACTAGGAGGCTCTCATTCCCAATTTAGTTCTCTTGAACTGCATCATATGTGGGATTACATAAGGAAACCAAACATTCTAAAATGTATCTATTAATACCCTTCTCAAACTTCATATCCTAGAAGAGTGTATCTCGTTCTATATCTAGTGAGTACCCTGTATGGTTAGTGAACCCAGAATCGTACTCATCCACTAACAGGCCACCCTGTAGTTTCTTAATAATATCATAGTTCAAAAATGATAAAAATCATAAAGAGAAATACAAATCACACAATCAAATGTTGGAAGTCGAACCATGAGAGGATCGTCTCATCCTAGGTATATGTAACCAAAATCCATTCACACCCAATTGCTCCATGGAGTAGACTTGAAACATCCACAACCATATGATCCATCGATGTCCAAACAAGCCTGATGACTCAAACCACTAACTCAAGATAATACTCCACTACATGGGTATTTGGGTTTCCATAGAACTTCACTGGTCTCTGAAGTTGGAAATCATGGAGTGTGCTAAGGCTACACTCTTATATGGAATGAAATTCCAGTATAATCTGTTGCTTAACTGGTGGGGGTTATGCTCCCAAAAATACTTTAGGAATCATCATGTGGGATAACCCCTAAGATTGTGGCTCATCTCTTCTCATATATTCATAATGGTCCTAAATCAGCAACTGGGTAGGATGACTTTATAGAGGCATCCTAAATGTGACCAAGATGTGCCATAAGAAAATGTGCACAAATATATATATGGATATGACTGAAGAATCACTATTAGAAGAATAAATACTATATAATTAATTCTTGGTTTATCTTCTCAACCATTTTCTCAGTATAAAAAGTCAACTAGAAGGTGGTTAGAGTCGTGTTGTATGGATAACTCGGCCACTGCACCAATGCTAATATCCTCGACCTAAAAGCTACAGTCGAGACACTCTGACACCACATCCATAAGTTGAAAAAAATCCTCATAAGGGGAATACTCTAAATCCCAAGGAAAAAACACATATGATAAAAATGTGTAATGATTTGAACCACTATGTCCCAACTAGCTTGTGGAAGGTCAAGTCGTCACAACCCCAAGCTTACCTATAATAGGCTAGGGGCTGGAAAAAATTGACGAGTAAAAATAAATACAATGGGATTATTTTTCCTAATGTTCTTATACACATGCACCCAAGCCCAACCACTATATGTAAATGGAAAAAACACACACCAATTAGGATATAAAGTCCCCACAAAACAATAATATGAAATTAATAAATCTAGGGAGGTCTGACTTCTAATCTCCATGCCCAACAACTGTATGTGGTCAATGCACCATGTATTAGTGTGTACCACTAAATTCACCACCAATATGTATTTAATCAATATAAGACACAATATTTGTGAATACATTACCATACATGGATGATTATATACATTCCCAATAAGATTCACTGAAAACCAAAAGTAAGATATTGAAAGATACAACAATATTCGACTCAACCCAAAGTAATTAGGAAATTAATACCAATAAATACACATATATATAATCACAATGAAACCGAGTAAAGAGAGAAATGATATCCACAATACTATTCTCTAAAAAAGAGAATAGGGGAGTAACACTTTGTAGATAGAGGAACCGCTCCCATTTACTAGAGTAACATCTTTTTCTGTATAAAGAATATGTGAAACAAATTCCCTTTGTTTAATAAGAAAGTAATGATAGTGACATATCTCCTATAGTAGGGGAACCTGATCTATAGTGAGATAGGTGATTAATGACCTCAGTAACTCTATGATGTTCCTCCATGATCAATAAAATCATCAAGCATCTTCTAAATAAGTGTCACACTCAGAAAATTGTAGCTATAACTATAAAGTGACTAAAATGTATACAATAATATTCTACATGAGAAAATACAAAGAATAGAACAATCATCGGATAAAATTCAAGTCTAAACTAAGGCAATATGAAACAAAAAATTTTCTCATCGGGATATATGACATGTTGTCCAAGTTTTCTTCCTGGACATGTTCTCCTATGCATAGGGATTGAAGGCCATGTCTCTATAAACAAAAGGTAAAGGGATCACACAGAGTGTGTCCACCACCCATGGCCTATCCACGTGCTTTTAGCCATGCCTGTGTTCATCAGGTCAAACCCATGTGCATGGATGTGTAACTAGATGGGACTAAGTGTTGTCCCATGACCATGTACTCCCAAAGTACATGGATTTTCATCCCGTATTGTGTCATAGATGTGCATAGATGGAACATCTGTTTTCTACTTTGGGAGGCTCACATGATGTTTTTTCATAGACTCACATAATTTTTGATCCTTATAATCCCAGAAACCCTTGCCATTATTTATGGGTATGGATACACAACATGTGTTCAGGGAATACACTGTGTAGTACAAATTATCTCATAAAATAAGCTTCTACCTCACAGTTTCTATATTAATTATTTTCACTGTGAATCTCTCCATTTGAATACACAAAATTAGTGGGCGTAGCCTATGGCCATTTTTTCCCATCCTCTAGTGGAATAAAAAAGGATTTTGATCTCCATCGATGGTTCATCATGTATTTTGTGTGGTACCCATTCCTCGCTATCATACTGAATCCTAGATACATATAAATCATAACCAGTATCATATAAATAATCTAAATCTATCCGCAAATCTCCATCCCAATTTTCATTCCCACAACCTCCAGGAATCATAGGGTTTGACAGTGCTCAAATATTCCTAGGAAATGTTGAACACTAAACTCAGAGACTAATGAATAATAAAATGAACAATTATGGGGGAAACACACAAAAAAGGGGGTAGACATCTCTATCAAAGATTTCTTGTCACATAATTTCCAAAATAGGAATTCACGGGGAGATCATGGAGTAAATGGATTAAATTGATCAATGAAATTTAATTATTCCATGGGATTATGTAAAGGGTAGGAAAACAAATATCAAAATCATAAAAATGTACATATTGATGGAACTAAGCCATCTCATTTTCGGAAAAAGTGTACATTTTTTAAATGTTTTCAATCCATACTGGGTTTCGTAAAAGGTTGAGCATTACAAAGGTATGAAAATTCATAAATTATAAATGTAAATATAGTGTTATTTAAGACTACAAGAATAATCTCGAGTGTACGATGGGTTGGTAGTGATTATTTGTGACTATGAGAAGGTTCGTGAATTGGTTAAATTTCACTAGATCTTTGTGAATTGAAGACACTCACGAATAGGTTTTTGGAGTTTAATGCCAAATCAGCTGAGAGCTTAAGATATTCCCAAAATCGTAATAATATAAATAGGTGACTAACCCCAATTCATTTTATAATAAATTAATTAGAGAAAAGGGTGAATCTCTCTGAATTTTCAAAGACTGGAATATTTGCAAATAAGGTATTCATTGTGAGACTAAGCATCTCAAAAATGTTTTCTTAATCATGAATAAAGCTTAGGTATCTCAAAAAAAGAAGTTCTAAGATTAATTGTTATTATGTGATTCATTAGGGTTCTATGAAGATAGTTTTATTCATGATTATTTTGAGGTTTGAGAAGTATATTTTTTAACGTACTTCATAAATAGTAGTTCTGAACAACTAGTTTAAGTGAATAGTGATTTCAAGTGTATTAATTGGGGACTTGGATGCAAGAAGAGTCTCATTATAGTTAGGGGAAAAGTATTAAAGTACATTACAAAAAATGGATGTTTATGTAATTAAACGTAGTAAGACTTCACACACAGTAGTGAGCTAGGGGAGTTAATGGAAGTGTTCATATAAGGGCAGTGTGATTTCCCAAAAATCATATAACGGTAGTATGCATGGCATAGAGAGACTATGTATGAACTTATTTAATCCAAAAATATTGAAGATTAGTGTAATTAGGTGTATCACACACTATTTGTGTATACTCCATGGACTAGACATTAGTGTTGAACAATGGAAAACAATCGTGTTTTTTCTCTACATGTGAATGTTTGATTACTGCTCGATTCCATCAGGAATGGTTTATAAGTTTATACCAATGTGGGAATAATATACATCACATTAAAAGAAATATTTGACACCTTGATTCACTACTCCCCTCTCATGGTGTTCTAGGGTCCTACAAGTGGTGTCAAGGAGTACATGTTTTTAGTGATAAATGTGTCCTCCGTTGTTTACATGGAGAATTCAGTGATTTTCATTGGAGTACCCGCTTTGATGGAAACATCTTATAGATTTTTAAGCGAATGATGAGATCTCATTTGACATCCCAGAGAATGGAATTTATGTTTCCCACTACATAGTGGATTCAAGTCACTGATGTGGAAAAATTTTCGATGACTAAAACAAATAGGAGAATGCTCGATGCACAAGACAAAACACCGAATACTATTACTGAAGCTATATCAGATAAATATACATGAATGTTTTGAGTTTCAGTTTTGAGAACACAATGTATAAGAAACTAGGAAATATATATAAATGTGGTAACAATGTGATGGACACTAAACTCCAAGTTTTTCGCAATAAGTTTGATGACCGTAAAATGCATCGAGATGAAAATGCAGATTGTTTTTTAACAGAATTACTGATGTTTTGGAGTGATTCAAGAATATGGTGATGAAATTAAATATATTAAAATCATGGATAAAATCATGATAATTATTTTTCTGTATAAAATCTAAAATATTTATCCCATGATGAAAGTTATTTTTCTATATTATCACTAGATGATCTTTCAAGAAGCCCAGTGGAATATGAAATGAGAGTCGAACCAAAAGATGATAAACTAGATTAAATAGGGAAATGAAATTAAAATCCAGGAAAAAACATGAAAATTAGAGAGTAATAATTGGTGAATATAATGGGGAAGAAGAACTTCTTTATCTTTTATCCATGAAGTTCAAGAGAGGAAACATGAGATTTGAAGGAAGGCTTCTATTGGCATGTTTTTTGTGGTAGAATATGGAAAATTTCCTTACGATGCTCATGGAAATTTGATGATGTTGGAAGTTAAGAATAAATCATTTTGAAGCCTTATAAATGGGTCTCCCAAAAGGGAGACCACAAATTTGGAAAGAAATTGTGGAAAAAGTGTTTGATCTATAAATAAGAAAAAGATGATAGTGATTTGTTTGGAGGACAAAAAAATAATGTTTAAATATGAAACCCAAGAATCCATGATGGAAATAGTGGAAAATTTAGAAGTTAAAAATATACAGATAATTAGTTGATTAGTGTTTTTTATCTCAAGGTGTAACTTGATGATACTCTAGATAAGATTGTCATTCAAAGAAAGTGAAATTGAAAGATGAGATCCATTCTGGAAGAGTCATCAGAGTATGTTGATTAGCTTTCATAAGAAATTGACCAAATATAAATAGGATGAGAAAAAAAGTCAACCAATATTATAATCACAGAAAATGTTGTGGAATTTAATCTCATGATTGAGGAATATTAAAAATTCATCAATGAACCAACATCAATATTAGGGGATACTATAACATCCCATTACCGTCCTAACTGTTATGCCTCAAACATTATTGTGGTTTTTCCTTTTATATACTGGGTAGGGTTGAGAATGAATTAGGAGGATACCTATAATGGTGAAGTATGTGATTTATTGGGCTCTATCCATTAAAAAACATTTTTCGGTAGTCTATCGGAGGGTTACACGTCATGTAATAATAATACAAATCATGTAATTGTTATACGAACAAGTCATAAAAGGATTCATTCTATGATGGGTATATAGAGTGATGCTTAATTACACATTGTGAGTGATTTAAACAATGGTTTTTAATTTTGTGTGTTTTTTTAATTATAGTCAATTTTCTCTTCGTCCATTTTAGAAATTAACTATTTCATATCGTGTATTGGCATTACACATCTTTAATACCCCAAATGTGGTTTTTAAACAAGAAGCACAAACGATATATTTATTTTTAATCCTCTCTAATTTAATATCGCTCAATGAAAAGCCTTACCTAGGAATTATTGAATCTTTCCATCACTTTTGGATCCTGTCCATTGGTGCTCTATCATTTTTTCACTTAGGATTTGATTCCCGGGTAAATTTTTTCCCTCATTATTTTTATTTCTCTTTTTGTCCACCAGTGGAATTTTAATGGATTATCCTGAAATTTATGGATTCTTGCCTTGTAGTATGGGATCTCATTTCTCGGTTGGGTTTTGAGGTCTATTACACCTTTATTCTCATTTATAATTTTGTCTAATCATAGGTTAATTATGGAATCAAAAAATCATTAATTAAACATTTCAATTAATAATGTCAAAACATTATAAATTTAACTAATCTCGAACATATAAAATAAAATGTAAAAAACACATGGTAAGTGATCTTGCAATCCAATACTACCCTAGCATACCAGCTAGTTTTGATAATATTGACTAAAAAAAGAACCTAAGCTCAAACATAATCTACAGAGACTACCCAACTACCTAGAATGTACCATAGTGGAACATATCATCCCGTATCAATGAATATACCACTATCAAATTGTAATACATTCTCAGAAGAACAAAAAATATAAACAACTAAATTATCCAAAACATATACCTTCACTTAAGGAAGCTCCCCTATCACATAATGTCAAAAAAACTCCACACATGACATCAGAGGTCTCGATCTGCACTCATGTTACAAGAGGAAACTCTGTGAATAAAAGAGTAGTTGTAATGAACCAGCCAAGTCAGGCCCGCCTAGACTGTATAAATCCGAACCATCACAGTCCCAAACCACCTTCAATAGGTCATTGGATGATGAAAATCCCTGAGAATTCCAAACTATAATGGGAGGACTTTTCCTAATATACCTATGCATATGCACCCTACCATCACCATGTAGTTTTGTAGAAGAATAATAAAACAAATCCTGTAATGTGTAGAGTAAAACCATGCATACAATAACCTCTAGGGAATAAATCAAATTATGAAAATGTGAAACTAAAATTTATAGGATAAAAATTCAGACCCACCCAGATATGAATCCCCTACATGAAAAAAAACTGGAAATGAAGAATGTTGAGGGCGCCTAACTCCTAATAACCACACCCAAACAACATAAGTCGTCAATGTACCCAGGTACCACTATGATCCACCAAAGATTCCACAAATATGTTTGTTGTCTGTATAAGGCATTACATGTTCAAGAAAATTCCATGAAGGAGTGAGTATATACATACCCAGTAGGACACCAACAAAACCAAAATGGAGTGCTAGAATGATACAACAACAGTCAGCCCAACCCAAATCAAGAGGTAAATATAACAAAATATGTACCTATATATATTCCTAAAGGAATTTACACCTCATTCAATGTTGATGATTAATCCTAAAACTCTAAAATTCAAGCACCAATTCCCCACATAAAGTGAATCCTAACATGAGTATGTGTGGAGGGGCCAATTTCTCACTAATTTTCTCTACAGCAGAGGAAGCCACAACTCCGATGGAGGACCTACACCCTAAAAGAGTTAAAATATGGGGAGTAATACTCTATAGATAGAGGAACCACAGTTGTGTAGGGGAGTATGATCTATGTCTGTATAAATAATATGGGGAAACCATGCCGTAGTGTTATAGAGGAGTACTAACCCTAACATCTCTTTGGCCGAATGCGGAACCCACTCCCTAGTGCGATAGGGGAGTACTAACCCAAACATATGTTTGATGATCCTTCCTAATAACTGTTATCATTAAGAATCACTTGAATTAGTGTCATGGATTTAATATTCCATGTCATATATTGAATGCCACTAAGAAGAAAATCATAGGGTTCTACATGGAGAACATCTCATGAAAAGATAATAATGGCCCAAAATCCAAGTCCAAACACAATAGATACACACGGTGGATTCATCTTTTATGGATACATAGTGTGTATGGGTTCCACTAGACATGTGGTCCCACTCAAATTCATAGTCATTTTATCCTTTAAACATGACTTAAATTCCATTTCTTCATAAATGGAAAGTTAGGGGACCACATAACATGTCTTAGCCACCTTAGAAATAGATGTGTGCTCTTGGTCATGACCTTGTTCATCGAGCCATTCTTATGTACCTAGTCATGTACCTTGTCTAGCCCAGGAACCAACATGTTCTCATGTAATCATAGAGTACACTGCATGTTCTTCCGCACAAGGTCCTAGGAATTCAAAACCGACAAAAATCTTAGCTTCCTAGGAAGGGTCACACTATGTGTGGTCTGAGACTCACATAGAGCGTGATCAGAATATTCCCAAAAACCCCATCCAACATAGTTTGATTGGGATACACATTGTGTATTTATGGAATACAAACTATAGAGTAATGTTTTCTCTAGAACCTAATGTTCATCCTTATAATTTATATATATTTTTTCTCATTACTGCAAATATCTCTAGTTGACTGCATAAAATCGGTGGGGGTCGCATTCAATCATTGTTTTCTAGCCTCTAGCAGTAAGAAAATGGATTTTGATCACCAATGATGCTTCTTTATGCATCCTACACACTACCCATCACCCACCACCATCCTAGTTTCTAGATCTATAGAAATAATCACCTATATCCCACAAAGAATATCTATTTCTCTTCAAATCAACATCCTAAACATCATTCACATAATCACCAACAATTTGGGGGGGTTGATCATGCTTGATCCCTCCCTGAGAATGTCTAACCAAAAACTCATAGACCAACTATGAATAATGTGAAATACGATGGGGGGAATATAACAATAAGAATGGTTGATAAACATCATCAGAAACGTTTTCTTGACCTAATATTTAAAAGAAATTAATTTAGGGTGAAATAATGGAATAAAAGCTATAAATTGAATAAAACAATTTAGTTCATCAACAGAATCATGCAATAGGTTGGAAAATATAAGTCAAAATAAGATAAATATATATATCCAGGAAAAATATTTTAATAAAGCATGTAAAATTATATTAATGAGTCCTACATAAATTCTGAATTGATCATTGGTTAGGAACATGTTCTAAAATGATGAAGAATACCTGCTGCATTTGTTGCCTATCTATCCTCCTCAATCCAATCATTGTTCGTCGTCCGATTCTGGTGCCCCAGTGATGAATGATATAAAATTCCTTTCAACGCTTTGAGGGTTATGCAAAATTAATGTTTCGTTATAAAAAAACGGTTCATATGATCAATGTGTTTCCAAGAATCACCGTCACATAGTTGATTTAATATTTTACTTGAATAAATATTTCATTCATTCTTTTTCATCAATACTATTGTATTTTGAGACAAAAAAACAATATAAATGGGGTGAAATTTGAAACTAC
The DNA here is from genome assembly GCA_963277665.1 of Viscum album. Classification (NCBI taxonomy): domain Eukaryota; kingdom Viridiplantae; phylum Streptophyta; class Magnoliopsida; order Santalales; family Viscaceae; genus Viscum; species Viscum album. The sequence goes on along the minus strand of OY728143.1, from coordinate 1,697,047,432 downwards.
CTCAACTATTTCCTAAGAAATACAGTGTTTCCTTATTATGCCTCTTTATACCTCGATTCTCTATGTTTTGGAAAATTAAATAATGCTTCATAATAACCGTAATATACAATGAATTCATTTGAACACATATCAATCTTCGGATAACAAACACCAAAATTATGGACTAACCACTTACATTCATAGAAACTTGCATGTAATGTATTTTCACTATAAAACAACGATTTAGCCAAAGGTAATATTTATTCCAGGAAACCACTTAACACTCCAACATATAATTTAATAGCCATAATTTTTTTTCAAAAATTCATGTTTTCTCATCTGGAATATCAAATATAATGGCTCGTCGCCATATTTTAACAAATTTATAAATTGAGATGATTTTCATTCATGATTAAGAATATCATTTTGAGTTTATCTTTCCTCAAAAGACATCTTATCAGCCTCATTTACTTAATTATACAATTATGGATTTAGAACCAATAATTTTTATTTTCTACTAAATTATGTTCACCATACGGATACCAAAAAAATATAATCTTTCGGAATAAAAACAATTTTGTATATCAATGAAAAAAATGTCAAACATATAAAATATTATAAGATCTCATTTCATAAAGGAAAATTTCAATAATCCTTTATAAAGAAATTCTAAACTTGATTAAGAAAATGATATAAATTTTTCAATACCCTTAATGTAGATAATATTTATAATATATTTGTTGGTATTTTTCCCTGATTTATCCAATCGTGATCACATAATCGAAACCGATATCTACTTTAAGAGTCCATAACCATATACATAAAAACAATTAAGAATAATTATAACTCATTTTTACTAATTAAAAATTATTATTATATTTTAGTTATGTCTAATGAATATTTAAAAAAAATTATACAATTTAATACAATTATCCTAAATTACTGACATTAAAACTTTACTAATAATATTTAGTAATTAATATAAACATATAATAAATATTAATAGTATTGAAATTTTTTTAACTATTACAAATTATTTAATGATTCAAACTATTAATTTTAATTAATACTATATTTATACTTATTATAGAGAATTTTTAAATATTGATATTTTTTTTATTTTTTAAAAGGTATGAATCAATTTTTAGTAATTTTTATGAATATATTTTTTTCACAATTTTATAAAATTATTTATTACATAATAAAATGTATTTGTTAATTATAATCAAATTTTTAATAAATATTATTAGTTTTAAATATTTACTAGAATTTCATATTTTTTCTTCTATTTTTTTTAATAATTATCATAATTTCTTCATATTTACATATTATTAATATTATTTCTATAATTATAACTAATATTTAATAATTATTAATAATTATGACTAAATAATTATTAATTACTGAATATTATTTAAATTTTATTACTAATTGTTTGAATAATTACTATATTTTTAATAATTACTTCTTATTATGGATTTATAATAATTATTAGTACTTTTTATTTATTACAAGGTATTAAAATAGTTTTACTAATTACTATTATCTATGTTTATAATAAATATTACTTATTTATAATTGTTAATGTTTTTTCATTAAATCATTTTTATAATGTTTTTTAAATAATCAAATTCTTATAAAAAACATTTTGTAAAAACATTTTCTTTAAATTGATTTTCTAATAATATTTATAAAACAATCATTTACTATTTATTTCACACATTATATACATACATACATACATACATACATGCATACATATGTGTGTGTCTGTGTGTGTGTTTGTATTACACAATTTCCTAATCAAAAATATTTACATCTAATTTATGTTTTCATGTTATATTAAAAAATATATACATATCAAAGCTAAATACATACATACATACATATATATATAATAAAAAACCTTACACATTTCTTAAATATTTATATATGTATAGTAACATGTTTATATATATATATATATATTTCAGGCATAAATCCCTAATGATAACTTTGTAGTGTTTATGGGTGGGTTTTGTTTGTTGAAAATGTAGTTTTCCAAGAACGATTATACAGTTCTAGATAGATTATTGAAATGGTTGGTTGACAATGGTAAAAGGAAAAAGAATGTATTTCCTAAAATAATTACCAATAATTGTGTGTCTAAGGTGGTTATGTTTCCTAGTGTTCTCCAAATATTTGGGGTCTAAAAATTGGAGGATGACTCAAGATTCTCGAAAGTTGGTTTTCTGAGAATTACTCTTCTAAATGTAGTAATGGCATAGAATTTTATGATTATTGGAGCTTCCTAAAGATGTGGTGATTTATGAAGGAACCTATAATATATTTCCATGAAGGTTCAAAGGTTCGTGAAGGATGTTTCACAATGAATATATGAGGCACATAGAAATGGTTTGAAGCTTTGTGATTAAGAGAAGATTAATGAAATGAGAAATTACATGTGGAGATCCATGAAGAAAAGAATCGTCACAAACTAGAATAGAGATGTTCATGAAAAATATTTGGATGGGTTGAAATATTTTCTAATAGGAGGTTGTGCCTATAAATAGGAGGTTACCCCTCATTTTTATGAAATCATGCCATAATAAATCTAAAGACGCTAAATTCATGAAGGATTTCTCTTCCATTATGGTTTTCATAAGATCATCTATTTCACTGAGAAATGTAGTTTTTGAATGATATGTAATATTTTTGAAATCTGTGAGAATCATGAAATCTATGTGCATCACAAAATATGGGTGCATCATGAATGTTGTAGGAATTGTGAAAGTTGTGATCTTTTTGAAAGAAAAGTGAGATTTTTAAATGGAGTGAGATTCATGAATGCTATGTGAAATTAAAGAAATGAGTGAGTTTAGTGGAGGAAATGTGACCTCTATTTAATTATTGAGCTTTTAGAAAATTATAACCATCACAAAAGTATGATATTATCCTAAATAATTGTGTAGTTTAATGAGTGTTGTACATAGTGTTCTCACAAAAGTAATTTTCATGCAACCCAAAAGGGATTCCCTAATAAATATATCGTAAATAGGTACTCATCAAGTGAATGAATTTGGAACTTAATGATAAGACAAATCCGGTGTAAAAAATATTTATTCTAATGATCTAAATAATTTTATTCTAAAGGATCATTGGGAACACATTAATAAAGAGAGAATTGAGATTTCATGTTGTGATTGATTATAAACTAGGAGGGGAATTGAGTATGCTCTGAACTTTATAACAACAATGTGAATTTTTAGATTTGGTATATAGGAAAATTTCCTTTGTATTCTCTTAATATGTATCCTATGGTGGTAAAACAAAGTAAAATTATTGTGTCACATATATGTTTTCATTTCTGTTCACTAATTGATATTGTAAAATTAGTGAAGAGTGTTTGGTTTAACAATGAAACAAGATCTAAAGGGGATGTTGTTTTAATTTGTTATATCCTGCTTTTCCCCCATATTAGGGTATTTAACCTAGTTGGTCTATCAATAAATTAAAAAAACTACTTTACATATTTTTTAAATAAATATACATATCAAATCTATATAAACACACACACACACCTATATATATCAAATACCTTGCATGTTTTTTTAATTGTTTATCTGAGAGATTATGCTATTTTTTTAATCTTATTCAGTGGGTTTGGGTTGTATGATAATGCATGATGACCATGTGATTACCAATTGCTCAAATTATATACATCCATATGAGTGGAATTTTCACACCCATGACCAAGAATTAGAAGTTTTGATGCATACAATAAATATATGTCCACATTAACTCTTAAGAGATCATTTTAAAATGTCTTGATATAATAAAATGATGATGTATATTTTCAACCATAGGGACCTGAAACACATAAAAAGGAACTAGGTATAGTACCTCCATATTATTTATTTTATGATTTCTAACACACCAGGGAAGGTGAATGTGTTTTACAATACATTTAGTATGAATCTTCCAGTGTATCTTGTTCAAGAGTCATTAGATGAGTGGGGTCTGATGATTTTTTTGATGATAATATTTCGGATGTATTGGTAGATGTATAGTGGGTGTTCTTGTCTAGTGTGTAGTAAATTCCCTCTATTATCGATCTCGATATGATTGAGCTTGTATGTGACCCTGAATACTTTAAGATTAGTTGTACTTTAAATGGTGGGGAGACCTTGGGTGATTGGTCTTAGTCTCCTGACGGTTATATCATTTTTATATGAGTGTGGTTGTTCACTTGAGCATGATGCATGAGGTTATTCATGAGGTGAATCATTCAAGTTAGGTTTTTCACCTTGGGGTTTCCATTATGGTTTACACCTTGAGACATCGGTGTTGGTTCCATGAGATGAGGCATGCAGTAGAGGACTTGATTCCAAGATGTTTGGCCTGCTACAAGATCATGGATGAGAATTAGAGACAAGCTGGGGTGTTTTGGAGACTTCATATTCGGAAGTGGAAGTGGGAGAATATCTTTATGGATTTTTGGATTGAGATACCTTATACACCATGAGGTAAATATTCCAAATGTGTGACTAATGATCATCTAATGATATCATACAAAATTTTATCCATCATGTAGTCGGAAAAGATACACGAACTTATATGCTAATATTTTCAAAAAATTGTTCAGATTCATGAGGTGGCATCGACGATAGTTTTAAACTATGATTCTCTTTTCATTTCATGATATAAGAAGTTACTCTAAGATTCATTGGAACCAAGATGAATTTTAGCACCACGTTTCAGCTGGAGATTAATAATTAGTTTGAGAAATTATTATAGACTTTCAAGGATTTTTTTAGAGCATGTGTGAATCAGTTAGGTGGATCTTGGGGAATTAAACTTCTTCTTAATGTGATTTAACATAAAAATGCTTACCAGGCCTCGATCAGGTTGGCCATATTTTAGGAATTTTTAGAATATCAATTCTAATCCATGTTGTGTTGGTCTCAAGTGGGAGGGAATTCTTTCGTGGTATTGAGTCTCATCCATGTGATGACTGAGATAGTGTGGGTGATTTTAGAGTGGTGAGAAACATCTTGGAGTCCCAAAAATCGTAAACATACCATCTTAATCATCCATTGATGTTTTAGGCTTGTGATTGAGTGTTTCTTCAAGTATCAGTTCGTCTAGGTCTTCACTGTTTATGTAATTAGGGGAATCTAGCACCTCATTATGTTGGTACCCGATTGTCCTAATTTTTCATCCCCCCATTCTGTGCAATATATTTTCCTTGGTGGTTGATCATCCCATTATATTTACTGGTGGATTATCTTTTGTTCTCGATGATTTGGCATGAGGTAAGTCCAAATACTTTTGGGTTTTCTCCTTTCGTTCCATTCATCATTCTTGTTCATTCATTTTTTTGGAAGTGTGTAACCATAGGGGTGGTGTTACTTGAATATAGGGTGTTTGATGGAATTTTTTTATTTAATATGTCTTCAGTGTGTCATAACTCATTATACCTCTTCTATGTTGTTATTTTCGAGGTCAATGATATATTGACTAAATCTTGGGTTGATGCCTCTATTCAAGAAAGTTTTTATTGATTAGTATTAAAGTTATAATCTACATTGGTTTGGTGTTTTATAGATATTCTTATTTATTTAATTTATTTTGTTTTTATCCAATGTGTTTTGTTCTGTGTAGATTGATTTCACAATTTTGTTGTTTTAAATGGGGTTTCAAAAGGCTGTATCGGGTATGCACACTAAATTTTTGATAAAATGGTTCAAAGGGATTTTATATATTAAAATAAATTTTTGAAGTGGTTTTAGAGATGAATTTACATTTTTGATTGTGTTTTGATAAAATGGGAATGATTGATTTTGAAATGTCTTGTGATGTGGCTTAGATTTATATGGAAATTGTTTTAGTTATGTGGAAAGAAGTAGCACATGGGTTGACCGGTTGAGGGACCATGTGATCCTTTGGAAGGATGATTGTGTGACCTAACATTTTTCATTCCAAGGGACCATGAGAGACATTGGTTAGGAACACCATGAGAGATTCCATGATTGGTTTCAAAGACACTTTGTGATCTCTTGGAATTGGGACCAAGGATGACTGTGAGAGATTTCTTTATTGCATAGCTGGCTAGAAAATATGTTTAGACTCACTCAAATTAGGCCTGAGGTATTGATCCCTTGATGCACATTTCTCATTCCAGATTGGTTTATATGATTTATTAATTTTA